>OV743719.1:72778934-77778934 GCA_928272305.1 Volucella inflata
TATTTCATAAGGATGATGATGATGATGGAAGCAAAATTAATAGGCGGGAAGGCAATTAGAGTTCCAGGTTATACTGCGGTGATTTGATTTTACGATGTCGAAAAATTTAAATGTGGGTAGAAGAGTACGTTTACTTACTTCCTTTTGAACATAAAGATGTAAAGTGGTAGTACATGAGCCTTTTTTTGTCTGTCAGAACAATCACATTTGTATTCCTTGTAATTTTGTATATTTATGAAATTTCCGACTCTTTCATGCAAAGATGAGTAAGCGCTTCTTATCCCTAGCTTATTTAAACGCACCGTTTCTAATAAGTACATAGTCTTTCATGCTCATCAAGTTGTTATTTCAAATGTGGGTGTGCTTGAAGCTCTTCACCGGTTTATCTATTATTTATAATATAATTTCAGTCCGCGTTTGGAAGAGAGATACAAGTTTATCTGACAAGATCCAACTCCGGTAATATTCGTAGTGTCATTACGTCAGAAAGCATATTTAAGAAACTGGACGTAAAAGGCAGTAAACATGCATCAACGCAGAATCTAAGGGGATGGTTAAAGCAAAGGCTACGTCTTTTTGAATGATAAAGAGCAGCAGCCCATGGCATAAAAATCAAGGGGAGGAGCATTCAAAAGTGTCTTTAAAACAAAGCTACGTAAGCTAGATAAAATTTGCTTGCTACTATATGCATCTATCATACTTGTTACAAGGCTGCCAGACTGAACAGTCTACCTGCAGACTATTTCAGGCAATTGGAGATAATTTGGCAGATTTACTTCCAAGATCATATTTTGTTGCCTTGCCTGTGTGGAAGTCAGCAACAATATTTTTACGATCTGAATAGCCCCTATCAGGGCGGTAATATTTTCAAAATACAGCAGATCTCGGAGAAATACATACATAAAGTTTAAATCGATTTCATAAGGTCTACGCGTGTTAGAGGAAGGATTCGGTAACCGAACAGCTTGAGGCGAATAGAATAAGCTAGTATTGCCACGTTCAAAGAAGATCTGCGGAAAATCCAGTGAAAAAGGCACTATCAACTACGGTCCCTCCAACTGTAAGAAAACGAGGTCGGAAAAAGAATCCCTGGATTTCTCAGATGGCAAATGTGCAACAACGGCTGGGGCTAACCACTGAAGCGATCCAGGACCGAACACTTTATAAACGCGTTCTGCGGTCTCCGACATTACCCAACCCCATAAGCGGAGCAGCAGCAATGCAGTAAAAATGTGAAACTCGTTACACATAATTTCGTATAACGAGGAAAGGGTTAATAAAAGTATAAGAAAAACGATGGACAGCCCCGCGTTGCTCTGACCAAATATTCGTTTATAATTAAAAAGGATAGACAACATCGAACATTAGACAGAACGTTACAATAGACAGCTGTTATTTGGAGGTGTTTACCTCAATGAAATGAAGGCTTGCACTTGCTAGTAGCGAAGTAACTTATTGCCTTGTTAATAATCACTATATAATACCCTTTTCATTCAACATAGTTCTATTCTATGGTGCACAAGCATAGACGTTAAAAAAGGCAGGCAAAGAGCTCACAGCTCATAGAAGAGATAAGAATTTGACAATTCAACTTACAGCGGATATCAAGCAAATAAACAAATAACTACTAAATTGGTCAACACAAGCCTCATAAACGACAAAGGAGAGGAACGGCCTCACCAAAGACTGCTTCTATAAGGTTCTCGACAAAACCTGCGAGTAAAACCCTAACTATGGCTTGAAAAGAGGCCTTGGCGATTGTGGTGCCAAGCTACAGTCCGGAGTGGATCCGAGTCAACAAGCGTCTCTAGCCAGCTAGATACTTCCCTAGCTGTCTCCAGTTTTGTACGCTAAGTTGGCAAAGGTCCACTTCCACTTGCATGCGCCACCGGAATTTCGGTCTTCCTCCACTGCGCTGCCCCCTGGGGGGGATTCGAAGACTTTTCGGACTGAAGCGTTTGTGTCCATCTGCTCAAAATGACACAGCCATCTCAATCTTTGGATCATCACTCGATCCAACCGCTAAGTCGATGTCGCTAAGTAGTCCATACAGCTCGTCGTTGTATCTCCTCCTCCACTCAACGTCAATGCAGACGGGACCGAAAATCATTACTTGTTGCTGAGGTTACATTCATCGGTCATACTTTCGTCCGATCATATTATATAGATGAGTTGGTGTATGCTAATTACCAAGTCATCGCCTGCCTCTTTGAAGAGATCGGCAGTTAGGCCGTCCACTCCAGCAGCTTTGTTGGACTCAAGCTTAGATATTGCTGTTTTCACTTCTTCCAAGTCGGGTGGATGGAATTGTTGTTGGACATTAAGTTCGTCATAGCCGTTATAGAGTGTACAGGAAACCTCTTTCCAAATCCTCAGCATCAACTGCGACTCTATTACGACGTTCCCTTGTCCGTCTCTACAGGCTTCGGTTTGGGGTTTGTGTACGTGGCATGTTTTTTTTTTCTGATTTTTCGAATTGCATTTCTGAGAAGCATCTCTCAATTTCCTCGACCGAGCGCTTCTCGCACTCTTTTTTTTTCCTGGAAAGACGTTTTCGTCTCTCCTTTTCTGCTCATAGAGCTCGTGAATAGCTCTCCTCCTACGCAGCGCCGCATTGTATGCATTTTGCTTAGCTGCTTATGCTTACCGGCATCTGTCATCAAACCAGGGATTTCGTTGTGGTGTTCAAGTGAAACCCAGGACAACAGTAGCGGCATCTATGATGCCTTTTTTTGCAGTGTTGTCACTGAACTTCGGTCTTTATGCTAGCGGCAGTGGATACCTTGAGAAATTCAAAGAGACTCGATCAGAAAAGGATTTGGCGATCTCTTGCTATTATAGCTGCCCGACGTCGAAATTCTTCACAGTATTAGCTTGTCTTTGCGTTGTTCGGGATACCGGCAACCGTACCTTGGTAAGAGCCGAGTCGATTTTGGCTCTTTAGGACGTTTGGACATCTGATACTGGCGGAGTCTCTTGTGTCGATCGCATTGTGGTCAATCTGGTTGACAGTTGATTGATCAGGAGTTCTCCAAGTCCCATTGCGCATATAGAGATTCGGGAACCGCGTGCTAGTTATGATACTTTTTCGTCAGCCACAGATGTGTTTTTTTGACTAATCGCTTCCGCAAGCATAAGGAATGACCAACAACCGAGAAGGGCGAAAACATAATCTGCAATTTTTTGTATTTTGATTCTTCTGTCAGGTCTACCCATGAGTCGATAACGTATACGAGTATGAACAGCTTCAGTAACAAATTTTGCTATTAACGTGAAAAAACAAATGACTTTATATTTCTGATTGTTTTGAAAAGTGTTTGTTTATAAAGTCTCCGGTATAGCCTTCATTTTTTGGGGTGACAGCTTGTAAGTTCCTGTCATAAAATTAGATGGCCAGTAAGCAGTTTTTATTTCAACATTTCCATTTCTCCACACAAATCTTCGACATTGTACGACCGATTCTAATTTATTTGCTTTGGGCGCATGGTCCTGATGAACTTTAATTAGAAGTGAATTTAATGTCATTTCAAGTCCATTAAAGGGCGATCCCAATGTTTCGATTACGTGAGGAACGACATTTTACCGCAAATAGTGCTTTAGGGCTAATTTGGATGCCACCCAAATTTTCGTCTTCAGTCAAACACACGTCCGAGTGTCGCTTTTAAATGAGCTACTAAATTATGGCTATTCCTGGGGGTGCGCGCGAAAACTTGACAAATCAATTAATAGTGCCTGGCGTCCGGCCAGCTGATTGTTCGTTAATAACAGGTACACATACTGTGGAAAGCCATGGTACTTACGTAGAACTTCAAGTATATCATGAGGCATAAACTATTGTACTAATTGGATTCGGTACTTGTTTAAGGAACGATATCAAATCAAATAGATATTATTAATTTAAAATAATTTAATCTTACCCTCAGCGGGCTAAATAACGCATTAATCGCTACAAGTGGCAATTAATATTATACTAATTCGTATCAATGGAGAACAAACTCTACAATACAGAGCTTTAGACATGGAAAGCATGAATAAAAAACGAAAGATCTATATACTTTAAGTGGTTCTCGCATCAGCGACTGTGGTTTTCTGCACTTCGGAATACAATAATAAGAAAAATTAAGGAGTTGACCTACGAGTGGCTAGATATTTCGGTTCGTAGTGAGAGTAGCGAAAGCAGTGGAGAATATAATAAGCTAGTTACAATTCAACTGCTTGTCTCACGGGAAACCAGAAGATGCACATTGTAATCTGTCGTTATCTACGGGTCGCTGACAAGAAGACTCAAGAACTGAAGGCTCAAAGGGGTGAGCACTAAAATCATACTTTCTCAGCAGCGACGGTATACAAAACTGGCAGAAATTACGTCTGCTACAAGAGATCCAATCTAGTGGGGATTCCTTGAAATTTTAGTTCAAAGGAAACTGTCCCTTCACTCAAATTCTGTATAAAATCGGGCTTTAACTCGGGTGAAATAATAAAACAATGAGTCCAATATTTTTTCTTGTCGAGATAGAGCACACAAACAAAGAACTAGTTGACTAAGTTCCTTTAAATGAAATCTTTTAGTCTTCGAACAAAGATGAGTAAGAGCTTCCTTGATAAAGTGCCTACAGCATCATCACCTACCATGTCAACGCCGAGTACCTGCAGCCTCATGCGAGCATAGGCCAGACATTCACAGAAGTAGTACTCCGAGGTGTTGTCATTACTTTTAGAGCAAACGCAGCACAGTTGTACTCGAATAACTCATGTCCAGCACATTTAACCACTTAGCAAAAGTGTAGTGCCCCGTCGTGATACCAATTATCAGCCTGCAGTCTTTCCTTCTGAAAGAGAGCATTAAGGCTACTAACCTATAAAAGGTGTCGGGAATGATGTACCTGAAACCTAAACAGTCACGAGATCTGTAGTTGTGCCCATATGAAATCCAACTGTCAATGAAAGCCTCAATCAAAGATTTAGACAGCGATTTCATTTTCTGTGATCCCATTGTTACCTAGACAAGGCTCAATTAACTCTGATAGCGTTCAGTGATATCTTCCATTTTCGAATTAGCTTGCAAGGCATTTTGGCTGTCGTTGCAAACTCAAATGCTTCGCCCTTCTCACAGTAATAACATCTAAATCCTAGAAAACCAATTACCGATTAAAACTATAAAATCAATTTATCTACAAAGGAAATTATATTTCTTCATTTACAGGCCCTGAAGGCAAACCAGCACTCTCCGTTATTATGCTGTATGTGGGTTGACCATCTATCTACATGACACCGTCTTAAGTTATCACGCCTGTTGCATCATTTGTATATTCTTAAACTCGGCAGCCCTTGTCAAAATCAATACAACGTAGTTAGAATATTAGTTGATGTTATACCACATATACGAGTATATTCATGGAAATGGTTCTTAGTACATCATTCACTGGGTCCGATGAACTGGCATACTCTCATTTGTTTCTGGTCTTATGTCCATGTCACCTAATGCAATGTCACTAGAACTTTAGTGGCTACGAAAATACGAAACAAATTTTCCCTGCCTCCCAAATCTAGGACAGAAAATGAGCAGTTTCAAAACTTATATAGGATGCGACTAGCCTGTCATTGAAATATATATGTATATTGCCAAGTTTCCGGATCTGAATGGACTTTGAATCTTTACCTTACCTTATATTAGGTAATTCGACAAAAAAAAAAAAGCTTTTGGCACTCCAACTCTAGGCACAAGGCACACGTTAATCAATATAAAAAATTAAATTGGGTTAAATCTATTGCCCAGACTTATTAGTTCCCTCAGAGTTTCACTTGTACCTACCTACTTTAACTTTACAAACTTTAGGTTGCGTTAGAGTTTAAAGTGGCATCAGATCCCAACCAATAGCTTACCCTTTTTGCAAATCTTAAACTGACAGCCATGACAGCATTATTATAGGTATATTAAACATCGGAGCCGAAGAATTGTAGTCCTTCTGACCTGCTCGCTGTATAGTCAATCCGGTTCGGCTTAATATCATCGGTTTTATTCGATGTTGCTCTCATTGTTGGAATTTAAGACCACAGTATCTCATATTACCTCAAAGTTTTCATTTTTCGCCTTATTCATTTCTCTCAAAAACACATTTTGTCTTACCCTCTTTAACTACTTCAATGACTGAAAAGTTTGTCACTATTGCTATCATAACCGACTTTTCTGGAGCATCGGACGTTATTCAAATATCACATTAAACAGATAGACGCGTCTGGCAGGGATATCAATAAGTGACAGATCTGTTTATAGCTCGTTTCTATACCTAGTCATAATTTCTGTGTAAATCAGCGCCAAATGAAAACGAATCAATATTTAAACACTTTTTTTTTTGTTTTTATTTTATGGCTACATATCTTAGAACAACTTATTCTCGTCAGTAAACAGAATTTGTCTGTGAGCGTTCTTCGCGTACCGGCTGAGTAACGCTTTCGATCTTCGCTTGCGTTTTTCCTTTAATGCGGCCGTGAGCAGGTGTCCAGTGTGTCGCTTGTACGCGCTGAGTCCTAAAACTTCCTTGATAATGCGAGACATGGATTTTTGCGAATTTTTCACTTCCCGCTACAAGATTTTCTGTTTTCGCGACGGTTTTCAGTCGATTCGTTTCTTCACGGCTTTGATCGCTTTCGGAGTACTCACAGTGCGCGGACGGCCGGATCTTTGACGGTCTCTTACTCCACCAGTATCCTTTAACAACTTCACAGCACGATACACAAAATTGCGAGTGATTCCAAGCGGTCGCAACGTCCTAAAGATATCGCCTTTTTTTATGTTGCATTTAAGTAGGCCAACTACAACAATACGATTTTCGATGTCGCCCCATTCCATGATTGTAAGCAATTAATGTCAAAAACTTTTTACGTCCCAATGAAGTATAAATATCAACTGTCAAATCGGAATCAATACGAAATGGATGCGACTAATGTTGCATTCGTAATGAGTGAGTTCAGTTGTGTACCAGTATTAATGACTTGACTAGGTACATTTGAGAAAAAAAAAACCGATTTTTGAATTTTCCAATATCTGAGTAGTGAGTGGTTGAAGCGTAGTACATTAGCTGCGGTTACTCGTCAACATATCAGAGATTTCTTAAAAAGTCGATAGTGCAACTGGCAAGCCTAAAATACAAGCTTGCATTCTCTAACGTGTAGCTTCTCAAACAAAATCTTATAAGAAACTGGTCGATTTGGCTCTATATTCATTGCCAATCAAACCAGTCTTCAAGTAGAACAAGGTGCCTCCAAGGGCTACTACAAATTTCGAGCAATATATTACAATTAAGCATTTATTTGTGCTCAGCATTTCGTGAGTTATACAAACTTTCCTTCAATCTGTGGGAACATTACACTGGGTAACAAGCATTTCTAATAGCATGTATTTCGATGATATACATATCTTCGTAGCCTGCTAAAATAAGCGGGAAAAAAATCTGAAATTCGTTGACTTCGATAAAGTAGAGCTTTCTTGATGGAAACATTTTAATTAGACCCTATAGATGCCAAAGTCTTTTCATTCATTCATTCTTAAGACCACAAAAATAGAAAAATTATGAGACTAAGTATTAAAATCCTCACCTTTGGATCAAGTGGATCAAAGAAATTTTGTTCTCTCCATAAATGACATTGATAAGCAGCCTAACGATTTAAGGACGCATGTCGCGGTTACGGTCCATGTCAATGACACAAACTTAACAAAACTGATGAAACTAAATGTCGCTTCTTTTAAAGAATACGACATAGACTTCCAACGTCAATATTGATTAAGGAATGGTGCTGATAGAGGAAGATTTTTAGTATTGTAATGAAATCTCGTAGGAAGAAATATCGGAAGTTATAATATCTAAACTAAACTAGCAAATTTAATTGCTGGTCCACAATTATAAAATGGTTTGATCAATTAAAATAGAGATTGAGTTCCTCTTGCGTTGTAGATACAATTTCCATAAGAAAATCAAGTTTGTAGAATTCATAGTATTTAATGACATGATGGTAGAATGGTTTGTCTTTTGAATTTCAGGTCGCAATATCATTTCTATTAATTTTTCTTTTCCATTGAAACTGATTTAGACCACGCTGATTGAAGTTCCTTCCAATGGCTTCCGTTTCCTCTTAACCGCAAAAAAAAAAAATTAAAAAAAATATTGGCGAAACGAATTTCACTTCCCATCACACCACATCCGTTTTGGTATACCATGATGTATATTCGTTGGAGGTTTTTTTTTTGGTGGGGGGGGGGAGTTGACAAAAAGCCTTTCACTGCGATTTTTCATTCAAACTTGTGCCATTCGGGATTGAAATTGCTCTTGCCGTGCTGAGCCCTTATCTACGACTTTTGACATTATCCATCTGTGCGACCCATTATATTGGCATCAATCTGGCAAACTAATCTGGATCTTCAAACCGCCGACCAACACCATCATCATTAGTAATCGAAGAAAACCCATTTCTTGGCTGGCTTCAACAACGGTTGATGATAAAAAATGATTTCCACAAAGGAAAGCCATTTTCCGCCTCAGGGCATACACTCGTAGCAACTGAAGTTGAATGGAGGAAATACTGAACCCACATAATTGCTACATCCTTTGGCATAACGTGAGTCCATTAGCCCTGACTTTCTCCTTTTTCTTCAGGAGCAGAAGAAATAGTAGGAACAGCAGCAGAACCCCCAGCTCTCCTCTCTCTGACATTCTAGAAATGACGATGACAATGATGACAAACGAGAGGAAACTAGTTTCAGCTACTTTGTCGTCCTCGTCATCACCATCGTCGTCATCGTCATCGCCGTCGTTGTCGTTGTCGTCTTCATCATCATCGTCATCGTCATCATCGTAGTTGTTGACTGAAATGTTTACCAAGCTAACTTTGAAGGAACAGAAAGAGTGGAGTGAAGATAGAATCGTGCGCTATCGTCAGTCAATATACCAGGAGCCACCACTTTATCGCTGCGAGAGAAAAATGTACGAAATTGGAAATTTCCAAGCGATTAAGTCATGACTCAGATATATGTAAGTTGGCGGGAAACCCAATGTATGCTCCACATATCATTTCATCAAAATACAACCCTGGCTTACCAATCAGTGAGGGAATGATTATGCAAGAACATTGCAGATGAGATTTACTTGTACAAATAATAAGGGTGTGAGCCGGATAGAAGTGCTGGATTGTGGGTGCATGGGAGGGTGGTGGCAACAGAACAAGGTGCTTGGTGTGCATTTAATTGCAGTTCGAATGCCGATGCCGATGATTTGCATTCGTAGTCGAGAAGGATTTACAGGCTTTCTCCGCCTCTCATCATACATATACAATATAAGGGATATGCAAAAGTAATAAATTTCCCAAGGAGTACCCACTTCTCCCACAAACACATACCGCAAACATATTCTCGTATAGGGAGAGAGGGAGAGAGAGAGAGAAAGATACTCGTACAAATACCTGTACATGAAGTCTTTTACCAAGTAGTGTTGCGTGGCAATCAAGGGTTATGGCCCAGTTCATGCAGTCAGTCCTCGTTGTACTATCAACACCACCATCACCAATCCTACCACCACCGGCAGCACCACACTGATGACGACGATGATGGCGGTTAAATTAAATCTACTTAAAGGGCTTTGCCATTTGCTAGGGTTGCGTTACGGGGTTATAGGGGTTGCAGCACATATGCGGTATTTGCCACATGAATTATGAGAGTTATGTTGCACTCGAAACGATGGCGGCAGCAGTGGTGGGACTTATACCTTCTGTACTATATTATATAGGCAGAAATGCATTCATGCAGTCTGTCTATGTCGCTGGTGAATGTGCTTCGGCTTCTGGAGACCTCTTCAGGCCAACGGAGTTCGGGTCGAAAGCAGATTCATCGTACAAATTAAGTGGATTTCTGGAAATTATGTCAAACTTAGCATATTCAATTCCCCGCTCGGTGTCATATGTTCGTATGTAGTTTTATAAATTTTATGCTAACTGGTGATCACCGGAATAGAGTTACGGGAGCTGTGCATTCGATGATGATGAGTAGTACTTAACCAGGAAGACTCTTCAAATGTTCATTATGCGGCATCTGTAATTAGGCATGCAGTGGGTGTGAAAATGTATCATCCAAAAGGATTTCGTTGCATGCATCTGTAAGTGTGCAAAATATTGCTAAGGTGAATGAAGGGATTTGAAAACTGGTTTAATCCGTGCTCAATTGGAACTTTGTCATAATACCGCGCAAAAGTAATTAAATTTATGTGTTATGCAGATTTGTTGGCATTAAAAATATAAAACTTTGCAAATTTGAGTCGCCTCCAAAAAGAGGTGCATCTTTAATACGACGGTGGCGACGATAGTTTGAGTTCTGATTGTTCAAGAGGCTACTTAATGGACAAATATGTACCTATGATCCCTTTTTCAAGGAAATACTCGTAAAATGATTTGCACTGTTAACTTATGTAGACCTTTCAAAATATAAGACAGACTTGGGATAAAGCATTGATTTGGATAAATGGTCTTAAATAGAAGCAGAGTATTGGTTTTGCACTAGCAACAATTTTCGTAAGACTCGAAGACTTCGAAGACTTTTCGGACCGGAGTGGTGGTGTCCATCCACGTCCATACAGTCCATACAGTTCGTCATTGTATCCCTCCTCCACTCACCGCCAATGCAGATGGGACCGAAAATCACTCGAACAATTTTTGATAATGTCCATGCCTCTGCGCCATAGAGCAGGACTGGGATTATTAAGGTCTTATATAGGGTAACTTAAGTTGTTAGAGAGGGCTTTACTAGTAACTTGCCTCTCCGCTGGTGTCGTTGTCTGAATTCATAGCGAAGCCTAGGTAGACAAAGTCCTTAACTACCTCAAAGTTATATCTGTCAAGGGCGACGTTCTGTCCGAGACGTCGGTATTCAGCATCCTTTTTGCTTGATAGCATATTCTTAGTCTTGCCCTCGTTGACCGCTTAGTCCATTTTCGTCTCAATACTTGCAAAGGCACCAATAACATCACGCTGCTTTCTTCCAATTATGTCAATATCATCGGCATATGCCGCCTGCCGCTTTGAAGAGCTCCAGATTCTCAGCATCGACTGCGACTCTACTCTCATGTTCCCTTGTTCGTCTCTTCAGACTTCGGTTCGGGGCTTGTGTCCATGGCATGTTCCCAAACTCAATTAGCTTGAATCCGTTATCAGAGGTGGTGTCGTCCAGGTTATATCTTCCGACAGTGCTACTGAAAATATCTTCTCTTCCTAGTTTTGCATTAAAATCGCCGTCGTAAAATCGGTTTTGACGCCGATAACAATCGCCTTAGTAGATGTCACAGTTTTTCATACTCTTTTTGCCCGGCCCATTCCATCGCATTTCTGCTTTGCTGCTGCTAGGTCTAGGGCCTCAGCTAGTTGTTCGGCTGCTCATGGTCTGTTAAGAGACCTAACATTCAACGTGTATATCCGAAGTTCGTTGTCCTGATTTCGTTTGCATGAGTTGTCAAAAGTATAACCGTCCGTATCCAGATCTTCTTTTTGTTGCTTCGTAACTTTTTTAATTTTTCCCATGGCCGGGCAGTTACCCAATTTTTGAATACCCCTAGGACGAGGGGTCGGTTGGACCGAAATGCCAGAAGCCGATTCTGAGATGTGAGTTGGTCCATTAAGGGCTCTTCCGCCACCGTCTCTTTTCCAAGACCCTGACTTAGTCTCGGAAATCCTTACCAACCTGAGTTTCAAATACGTCGGAGTAGCCCGGATAAGGTGTCATTTGGTTCGGGATTAATTCCACTGTTGATTCCATCTGGGGAATTCATCCGCTGTCCCATTTATAGTGCTGCTAATTTTGTCTGCTGGTCAGCACTCGCACTTATAAGTTTAGCAGGTCCAGTCCGGATGGACATTGACCAGTACCCGGGGGTTACCATGTGGAGGTATTATAAACACAATTGATGTGTAGAAGATAGTTGTTACACTGGACATCGCCAGGTTGACATCTCTCAGTGCCTACCCTATTTCTACAACACCCAACAATACATAAAACTAAAAATAAAAGGTTGGTAGCAGTAAAAGAACATTAATATGTGAGGGATAGGTAGAAAGGAGAATGTTCTTCAGACACAATTTTTGAGGTGGTAATAGAATAGAGGCAGAATATCGTTCACTTGCGAAACATTCAATACATCGATTAAAAGTATCGAAATGCGGTCTATAGAAATTGAGCCGGGATAGAACCCTAGGCCATGTGGGTTGGTGTTAGAAGACAGGGCAGTAAGTCTAGGCTATCACCCAGCAGATCTTTAAACCCTGCGTTGAACAGCTTCTAAGCGGAAGATGTGAGCGTTGTAGTTATGTTATCAATGTTACAAAGGAAATTAAGTTTCTTATCACAATTTAGACCTAAATCAATCACTAATGGGCAGGAAGATTGAGGATTACAGGTAGATAAGAACGAAGTGAAGTAGAAGGGCGCGTAAGGGTATAAGTAAAAGCATGACACTTATTGACGTTAATTGTTAGAAAATTCTTTGGCCACCAAGTACAAAATCCCTGCAGTAGTTAATAATATATGTGTGGCTAAAGATTTTCATATCATCTGTTCAATCCGAGATGTGAGAATTTTCAATTAATATCGTTAATAGTCAGAATAAATAATAATGGACCGATGTGACATACTTGAGGAACACCAAAGGGAGCTTTAATTGGGTTAGAAATGTCGGGAAAAAAAAGGACAAAGTAATGTCGTTCTGCCAATAGAATTCAGAACGATTATATCATAAGAGACCCTGTCAAAGGTTTTGCAACTTTAACCCAAGTTTCAGATTCATAAAGGGTACATGAAGTACTTGATATGAATTCCATTAGGTTGGCAGCCTTCGGGCTTTTCGGTATAGAAGGCAAACGCTTGGCAAATAGATTTGCAATAATTTGATGATCTTCCAAGACATTTTAGGGGTTGTGTATAGTTACCTATAGATTGTCATGCGGAAGGAAGGTGGTTTCTAACACATTTAGAAAAAAAGTCTCTCTTTTAGAACGATGCGGTTATCTGCATGAGTGACGAAGACTAAAACCAGATCGCTCTTAAAAGCAACAAAATGCTTAAGAAATGGGCTGATAATTTGATAATAATTGATGATACTTTTGTGCGGCACAGATGGATTCATGAACTCATTGAAATAAGAGATTTCTCGCGGTAGAAGATAAATGTATATTTTGAGGCTAATCAAAAAAATATAATCTAATACCTGTGGTTATATATATATAAGTTTAAAATAGGGCGAATTTCATGGAAGCAGCACAGAGGTCTGTCATAGCGTAGAAACTGTGCAGTGATCAACCGGTGAAGGAGTAGACCTTTTTCCAGCCAAGGGATGCATGGAGCGCTTCGCGATGAAGCGACAATTTCCCAAGATGAGCGAAATACACAGGCAGATTTATTTAGAACAATCAATGCTAAGGTAGGAGAAATTGAGCGTTCGCAGAGGTGTAAGATCAACGAAATACGACCTATGGATCCAGGAGTTTTTCTGATCGGAATCACAAAAAACTCCCGGATTCATCTACAAATGTCGAACAAGCAAGCTTGAGCTCTGGATTTATCTGTATGGACCATATAAATGCTCTACAAATCATTAAAAAGTAATGTGTGAAGTTCAAGCCAATATTTAACATGCTTTTTATGACTTCGAAAAGACCTTTGACCTCCTGAATCAAAAGTTTAGATCCACAGTCTTCAGCAAAGAAAGCTACAACACACAGATTCGTTTGAATTCCATTCCAATGACGGCTTATCTGAAAAGCCTGCAACTTATTTAGAAAACGTCCATCACAGTCATATGGAAAATATGTAAACGCATCATTCTTAAATTTGTTAAGCTGTACAGTAACTTAATTAAAGAACATGTAAGGAATCTAAAACCATATCTATAACGTTAAGTAAGTGGCAATAGATTGGTTACGGGTGAACCCGTGAAGACAACTCAAGTGCAAAGCATGTCATGCAATGGCATCCACTTATCTAAGCACAAAAAAGCGGGTCGATCTAAGATGGTTCAGAGCAAGATACGAGTAACTGAGAAGGAATGGGAAAAACGTAGAAAAGAGTCAAAGATCTAGGGTCATCAAACTATCTTCACATTCTGCTGCATAAGATACAATGTTTGTTTACTCCTATTTACATTTACCCATGCCAAAGTATATTCACACATTGTATAATGTTCTCTACGACTATAAGCATGTCAAACGTTCTTAGAATATTCATGTTTCATTTAATGCATGTTAATGTTTGAATTGCATATGGTCAAAGTCTTTAAATTTATAAACATTGCCATTGATTCAAAAATTTTACAAAAGCTTTCTCCATTACTGTCAGTAAATTCTGATAAATTGAACTCCTTCATTGTGTCAGAGCTTTGAGTATGCGAGATCGGTTTACTCGTACATCCTCCTCCTCCTATAAACTTTTCTTTGTCAGATACTTGGTTTTAAGTCATTGTCAGCAGCATTGAATTGTCCAGAGGATAAAGAAAGACTTGCAAGTTTTGCGGTAAGAAACTCAGTCATTGCCCTCTTGTAGTGTTCTCATTTCCATTTGGTATCTTTTACAAGACTAAATGAAGTACTGTGGTCACCTGGAAAGCCAGTAAATGTAAGCACAGCATTGATATCGATTTGTGTAGGAGTATTTGTATACCTTTCGGCGATATCCTGCTAAGAGAAACATTCTATTTCTAAAGATCAACCACAAAAGGAAAAACGTGTAACCATAAGCTGTAGGTACGTATAGACACAATGATGGAGTTTCATCTTTACCATGCTTAAACTTTCTTCGAAGTTCATTTTTCATTACTTCCTTGGCAGTTCAGTTCCTCTTGCACTTCTTGTACTTACTCGTAATTCTGGCCCAGAAAACTATTCTTCAACCACGGCCACTGCAACCGCAAACTTCTTTGTTGAATAATAACCTCAACTAAGGGTTGGTGGGTAAACTTCAACTTCAAATCTTTATTTCATGGAACACTCTATAGGGAATTAGGTCTGTTCAGAGTTGTTGCTTTTTCTTATAGAACTAATATACTCGTATACATGTCTAGTATATGGTTATTTTTTGTTTTGCTTTTCTTTCCTTAAATTATCCGCGTGGGTTTCTTGAAAGGAATGTGAAAACGAGGTTGGCAAAAGGTATAACCCGTAAGAGGTTATTCTTTGAAATAGGTTATAGAACCCTTGTCGATGCATACTATAGGAGTAGTTCTTTCTACTTCCTCATTATACGAAACTAATCTCTAAATCAGATGCCACATTCTGGCACACCTTATAAGGTCTGAGACGAAGACTAAGAACTTCCAGTTTCCCTGGGTAGATTCCCACCTAATTACGAACAGAAAATATTAGCTCATAGTCCAATGAAATTTAACTCATAATCCTTTAGTATCGTTATACTGAAAGGATAACGAAAGACTACAGATAGTGATGAATGCAAGAGGTTTAGCTCACAATATCTGACATGAATCTGGATAAAAAGCAGAGAACGTAACTGAAAAGGAAATTTTTCATTCTTGAAAGGATACACGAGTCCCGACGATGTGCGTATTAAGGAAAATTTATTGCCTTATGGTGTGGAAACTAGAAACGTGATATGCTGTATGGTTGGTATTAGAACATGAATCGGATACATTCGCTTGTACCTTTTGTGACGAGCAAGTAAGTACCTTCGATTATTCTTTCTTTATAGGATGCTGTTCGAAAGTACGTATACATGTAAACGTGGATATAGAACAGTGGAATTTTTTCCCACGTGACTTCGCCATTCATCTAAACGATCAGTTTACTTGTGTCAGGGGATTATGTTTTTTATTGAGTCAATTAATTATAAATGGTTTAACAGAAGTATGAAGTGGATATCACTACATTAAATATACTACTTTTTTCAGTGGCTTAACTAATTTGCAGCAAAGCTTTTTTTTTTTTTTTTTTTGGTGGGTAGGTAGTAGTGTGAGATTCTTACTCACTAAAAAGACGCCTCCCTTCTTAACGACTACAACTGAGTTACCTTATCAAGTAGTTTCCGTTTCAAATAACATTCGCGTGGGGCGGGTAGTTTTCCAGCAAAAGCACCTGCTAGTACCGCTATTATATGCGGATAGCCCTTATCGCGCCAGATCGAATGGTCTCATTCTTTGTAATCGACGCACTAAGTTTGTCTCGTCCAGAATTTGGAGTATTTTATTATTACAATGACCATGAAGACGAATATGGAGTTTGCGAGCAAAGTTCATTATTTCTTCATCGACATTAACTATTCCTAAGTCTCTGTGGATATCACTGTTTCTGATATATCATGGGGCGTTCACGATTTGTCTTAGAACTTTGTTTTGATAGCCTTGGAGAATATTTCAGTTGCTTAGTTTAGTACAACCCCAAAGTTGTATAGCGTAAGTCCAAACAGATTTAAGCACTTGCTTGTAGATGAACAGTTTGTTATGTATGCTTAACTTGGAATGTCTTCCTAGTAGCCAGTACATTTGTATGAATTTATTTTCATCACTTACTTACTTACTTAAGGTGGTGCACGCAAGTGGACCTGGACCTCAGTCAACAAGCTTCTCCAGCCAGGTCGTTCCCTGGCTAGCTGCCTCCAGTTTCGCACGCTAGATTGCCTGAGGTCATCTTCCACTTGCGAGCGCCACCTGAGTCTTGGCTTTCTCGGGGGCGGATTCGAAGACTTTTCGGACCGGAGCATTGGTGTCAATGCGCTCTACATGACCCAGCCATCTCAGTCTTTGGATCTTCACTCTTCTGGCTAGGTCCATGTCGCTGTACAGTCCATACAGTTCGTCGTTGTATCTCCTCCTCCACTCACCGTCAATGCAGACGGGACCGAAGATCGTCCGAAGAATTTTTCTCTCGAACCAACCAAGAACACCCTCATCCATTTTTGATAATGTCCATGCCTCTGCGCCATAGAGCAGGACCGGGATTATTCAAGTCTTATAAAGGGTGACTTTTGTCGTCCGAGAGAGGGCTTTACTACTCAATTGCCTTCTAAGCCCAAAGAAACAGCGGTTGGCAAGAGTTATTTTTCGCTTGATCTCGACACTGGTGTCGTTGTCTGTATTTATAGCAGAGCCTAGGTAGACAAAGTCCTTAACTACCTCAAAGTTATTTCTGTCGAGGGTGACGTTCTGTCCGAGACGTCGGTGTTGGTTGTCCCTTTTGCTTGACAGCATATACTTGGTCTTGCCCTCATTGACCGCTAAACCCATTTTCGCCGCTTCCGTCTCAATACTCGTGAAAGCGCCACTGACATCACGCTGCTTTCTCCCGATTATGTCAATATCATCGGCGTATGCGAGTAGTTGGACGGACTTTTGAAATGTACGATGTTGAAAAAATCGCATGACAGCGCATCGCCTTGTCTAAATCCTTTCTGGACATCAAAGGTCTCGGTGAGATCTTTACCGACCTTGATGGAGCAGCGTGCATTCTCCATCGTCATCCTGCACAGACGGACGAGTTTGGCAGGGATGCCAAAACTAGACATTGCTCTATATTGCTCGTCTCTATAGATGCTGTCATACGTGGCCTTAAAATCGATGAATAGGTGGTGGGTATCGATCTGAAGCTCATGGGTCTTCTCCAAGATCTGCCGTAGTGTGAATATCTGGTCGATGGTGGTTTTTCCTGGCCTGAAGCCACACTGATATGGACCTATTAGGTTGTTGACGAACGGCTTCAGGCGTTCACACAATACGCCGGATAAGATCTTATGTGCGATGTTAAGGAGACTGATGCCTCTGTAGTTAGCGCAATTCAGAGGGTCTCCTTTCTTGAGAATCGGACAAACAATGCTGAGGTTCCATTCATCGGGCATACTTTCGTCCGACCATATTTTACAGATGAGTTGGTGTATGCTCCTTACCAAGTCATCGCCTGCCGCTTTGAAGAGCTCGGCAGTCAGGCCATCCGCTCCAGCAGCTTTGTTGGACTTAAGTTTCGATATAGCTATCTTCATTTCATCCAGGTCGGGTGGACGGAATTGTTGGTCATCATCGTCCAAGTTGAAAGGTTGATTCTGCCTGACAGCGGTATTTGGTCCGTCGCAGAAATGATCTTTCCAAATCCTCATCATCGACTGCGATTCTACTACGATGTTCCCTTGTTCATCTATACAAGCTTCGGTTCGGGGTTTGTTTCCGCGGCATGTTATTTTTACCTTTTGGTAAAACATCCGCACCTCATTCCTGGAGTAGCATCCCTCAATTTCCACGATCACGCGCTTCTCGTGCTATTTCTTCTTCCTCCTGAGAAGCCGGTGTTCTTCTCCCCTCTTCCGCTCATAGAGCTCATGAGCAGCGCCGCGTTATATGCATCGTGCTTAGCTGCATGTGCTTGCCGGCATTCATCATCGAACCAGGGGTTTCGTTGTGGTGGACGAGTGAAACCCAGCACATCAGAAGCGGCATCTCTGAGAGATTAAGAGACACTCGATTGGAAAAGGACTTGGCGATCTCTTGCGATTGTAGCCGTCTGACGTCGAATTTTCTCACAGCATTAGTTTGTCTTGGCGTAGTTTGGGATATCCGCAACCTTACCTTGGCTACAACAAGGTAATGGTCCGAGTTGATGTTGGCTCCTCGGAACGTACGGACATCCATAATACTGGAGGAGTGTCTTGCGTCGATCGCAATGTGATCAATCTGGTTGACTGTTGATTGATCAGGAGTTCTCCAAGTCCCCTTGTGTATGTCGAGATGTGGAAAACGCGTGCTAGCCACGATAATGTTTCGCCCCGCCGCAAAGTCGATTAGCCTGAATCCGTTTCTTCTTAATATGCGGCTTCCATTTCAGTTTTTCATCTAATGTCATTCCTAGATACTTTGCTTCATTTGCATATGGTATTTGTACCGAGTTAATGAAAATGGGAAGGTTGTTAATTTTCCGGTAAGTAAAATTAACATGAGTAGATTTAGTCTCATTGAGAACAATTCGCCATATCTTTGTCCATTCGTAGATTTTATCCAAAGCCGTTTGTAGCTTTCCAGTAGCTAACTCGACTGAAGTATCTGTAGCTAGTATCGCCGTGTCGTTCGCGAACGTGGCTACTATGGTACCTGATTCTTCCGGTATGTCTCGAGTATAGAGTAAAAACAATACCGGGCCAAGTACACTGCGGAACTTCAGCAGCGATCTCTTTAAATTCTGAGCAATCGGTAACATGTTTAACACAAAAAATTCTGTTTTGCAGGTACGATTTCAGAATCGTATGCAGCTCTCTCGGAAGAACCTGACTTAGCTTACAATTTAAGCCTTCATGCCATACCTTATCGAATGCTTGAGACAAGTCAAGAAACACGCTAGAACATATCTTTTTCCTCTCTAGGGCTGTCTCAATTACATTCGTAATTCTAAAGACCTGGCCAATTGTGAAGTGCTTAGTTCTAAAACCGAATTGATAATCAGGAATTAGACGCCTTTCTTCAATAACCGGTTGCAAGCGCTTCAATAGGAGTTTTTCAAATATTTTAGATATTATCGGCAGAAGCGATATCGGCCTGTAGGACTTTTTTTTAGAGATTTGCTATGTTTCGGGACCATTATAACTTCGGCAACTTTCCATTGGCTTGGAACGTTTAATAATCTTAGCGCGGCATTTATAAGTTGGAGCAGTTTGATCAGAGCTTTCTTTGGCAACTCCTTGAGAATTTGACCTGTTATCAAATCATAACCAGGGGCTTTGTTATTTTTCAATTTTTTAATTGCTTGGTTAAGATCTCGTAGGGATACTGTTTTTATTCTAAAATTGTCCGGTGCCGTAATTATATAATTAGAACCTCCTGTTAATGCCTGTCCATCAAAAGGCTTAAACGTTTTTTCTAGGTGCTCGACAAATAGATCCGCCTTCTCTTTATCTCCTTTTGCCCATTCGCCATTATTTTTTCTTATGGAAGGAAATTGCATTTGGGGCTTTTTGATTCCCTTCATGGCTTTCCAGAGCTAGTAATTTGAACTTTTTTCGGTAGTCAGACCTTCGAGATATGTAGAGATATTCCGATTTTTGTTATCTCGTATTGCTTCCTTCAACTTGTTGCATAAGTGGTTTAACTATGTTTTATGCTGGGGAGCACAGGATTGTTGCCATCTTTTGCGCGCTCTCCTCTTTTCTCTCACCAGTTCTTTTATTTCCGACGGATATTTTATTTCACTACTTGCTTTCTCTTTTCTTGTTGGAGTTGGAGTGTTGTCCCAGGCAGCGTTCTGCAGGACTTTGATGTGACAAGCGTGAGCACCCTCACTTTTATTTCAAAAACGAAGTATTTATGCGAGTCAAGTGTGAAAGGAAATCTTTAAATACCGCCTTACTGCATCTGACTGTTTTGTCTTTGCACCGAACTTTTAAGGTCTGTAAGGAGTCTAGTTAGTCACGAAGTTGCTTGGCTCTAGGTCGTCGGACTAAGTTGGTTCTCCTTATATCTCTGCTTAATTCACCATTTTGTTTCGTGCCAAAATATCGAGAAAAAAAGTAAATAGAAAGAGAAAGTTACGTTACGTTACGGACTTAAAAGACAGGAACAAAAACAGATGATAGAGAAAGAAGAAACGAAAAGGGAAGACCACATCTGGGTGCTATCACCACTGTGGGAGACCGGGATATACGAGTTATGTATAAGCCAGCATACTCAGATATCGAGAATATTTTGAAAGATATTAGAACCAGTAGATATTAAGTTACAGAAATGTTCCCAGACTTTTTCCGCTATCCGCTATCACCACGCCTCGTGGGATAATAGAATGAAGATATCAAACAAAGCCTTGACCAGGTCTACGTCATAAGTAAATAGTGTGGAATTATGCGAAAAAGGAAAGAAGTTATTGCTATTACGAGTATATAATAAGTATGTAAAGGGTGGTTTTTTAAGAGCCTGAAAACTTTAAATAGTAATACAAGACAAAAATACTGTTGGAATGGTGGATAATTTAATTTATTTATTTTTTAAATATGATTTCCGGCATATGCCCGCCGCGGCTACGAGTTACATGGTCCATTCGATCAGTCCAATTTTTCACAACTTTCTCCAAAAAATCTGGCCGTATGGCGTCAATGATAGCTTGAATATTGGCTTCCAATGCTTCAAGAGTTGCTGGTTTGTCGGCATAAACCAATGACTTAACATAGCCCCATAAAAAGTAATGGAGAGGCGTTAAGTTGCACGAACGAGGGGGCCATTTAACAGGACCACTTCTGGAAATAATGTTGGCACCAAATTGATGGTTAAGCGAACTGTATGGCGAGTTGCGCTGTCTTGTTGGAACCAAATGTCATCGATGTCGTTTTAGCTGATTTTGATTGGAAACGAAAAATCAGTCAGCATGGCTCGATAGCGCTCGCCGTTCACCATAACGGCGGCTCCTTCCTCTTTTCGAAAGAAATAAAGACCGATGATGCCGCCAGCGTGTAAACCGCAGCAAACAGTCAACTTCAATGGATGTAATGGTGGTTCGTTAACAGCTTGAGGATTGTCTTCGCTCCATATATGGCAATTTTGCTTGCTGACGAAGCCGTTTAACCAGAAATGAGCTTCATCACCAAATACAATTCTTCGATAAAAATGCTCATCTTCGGCCAGTTTCAAATCAGCCCAATCAGCAAAAATGCTACCTAAACGATGGTCATTTGACTTTAATTCTTGCACGAGCTGTATTTTAAGATCCTTACGTAAAATTACGTAAAATTTTCCACGTAGTCGAAGGACAAAGGCCAACGAGTTGAGAACGGCGGCGAATCGACATTTCGGCGTCTTGACGAAGTGCTCTATGAACTTCACGAACAGATTTTTTTTTTCAAAGTAATCTTCCACAATTTGGATTCATGATAAATTGCCAAACCTTACTGAAAGGAAATGTGAACACAGTTTGACATCTACAGCTGTCAAACCAAAGACAACAACAAAGCAGCTAAAAAAAACACCTTTTATATCGTAGTAAAGAGTCACAGACAGAACATCTAATGTAACATCACCGGTCACTTTGCAATGATCCGAAGCTGACCACTAGAATGGTTTTGAAGATTCGGAACTACACAAATATAGGTGAATGTGCTTAAAGACATAAAATTCACGCACACAATTCACAATTTGAATGTTTTAGCGTAGAAATTTCCTTGAGTAAAATATATACAACAAGCCATTGGTTGGTAAGAATTTCCAAAAATCGATTTTTTTTAATTTAGAAAGGTATATATATCTAGAAGCATCGTATCAAAATTTCATAAGCATCCGTTCAGTGCTCATACTTCTTCCTAGAAAACCTCACTAGAAAAAGTACTTCTAAGAGAATCGCCCTTTAGATGTAAATATTACCTATTCACAATTAATGTTTTGAAATGAAAGAATGTGTTTTTTTATGAAGCAACCAATGTCTTTGAGAAAACGTACAGCATGCTATGCTATACAGCAAATCTAGGAGGATAAGAACCTGGAACTATCATCCGATTTTCATCTTAGGAACAAACGAAACAAACAAATGCCTTTGGACTAAATATGTCACATCGAAAACTTTCAAGTCGCTGTCGGCATTCTGGCAGTGTAAAGGAGCCTTTGTCTTATGGAACGGAAGGGCTTGTAATAAGACTACGAGAAAATTGGAAGGTGCAAGCAAACTAAGAGCAACCCAACCATTCGAAATCTCTCTTAAGACATAAGGGCCCCGTGCCCCCGTGGATAAAGCGAACTGGTCCCAAACGGTCCCTTTCGATACCAAGGCAAGATCTGTTGAATCAGTACGATCCGTTGAATCAGTGGAGAGCCCAAGCTCTCCGACATGACGATGGATACATAAACAATCAAGTGAACCTTTATCTAACTAATCAAATTCGAGGACCAATTCTTCATGGACGGAAATGGGCAGTTATTTAAGACACAAATATCGAAATTGGAATTATTCAAGAGCCCTGGGTAAGGGACTCAAATACGAGATCTAATCCGTACCTACACACTGACTTTTTCGCATTCTCAACTTAACATATCGTCGACCAGGTTACACGAGTCGTGGTATCAAAAAGCCACATTCCGGTGCTACTTGGAACTATTCTGAACAACTTATACCACCTATGTACCTACTACCTAAATGTGCCTGTGATTCGGGATTCCGGTACTATGCGTTGATGTAGTAAGTGAGTGATGGTACTGTAGGCATATTACGACCGAAGAACTCACTCCTCTATCTACAATAGACTGAGTTCATTAGATAACTCCTTCGTCTGAATGTTCTGTTCCAACAGAAAGAAAAAATGAAATAGATCTCGGTTCTAAATAGATAGTACTCACACTCTTGAAGAGACTAATAAATGTGTGCCATTCCATACTAACCAGCGATCCTACAGTTTATTTTCGGGTCCGCAGTTAGGTACTTAAATATGTGTATACTACTTAAGCACTATTGAAAACCTCATAACTAAATGCCAACACCCATTACCCCTTAATCTCTTTGCTATTTCAAATATTTAATTTGCGTTCAAATAAAAGTTCGACATAATTCCATTAAACATTATTCACCCACTTAAGTGGATAACAATTTCGAAGCAACAAAGCAACAACTCAACAAAGATACTACCTCCACAACAGCATTCGTAATCCTCGGTGGAGCGAAAAAATTGTCAAAGCCTTAAGGGCTTAACCAGTACAAATGTCTTTTACAAAATAACACGAAACAAATTCAAATCCAAAAACTCCATCCGACCCAACCAACAGTCGAAATCCTCCTCTTCCACCACCCCATGACGATGAGGTTAATTTATGTAACGACATTCAGACGCCTTTCACCCCTTTAGTCCTGCACAAAGGAAAATCTTTCACCAGCCAAAACCAGCACACGTGGTGGAAAATTTTTTAATTAAAAATTAATTTTACCAAAAAAACTTCTGCCAGTACCGCTACAACCCCATCGACAACAACAACAGTAGGAAAACTTGGTAGAAAACTTTTTATTCCTACCCAGAGATAAGCAAGAACTTTCCCCTTCCTTCGCAATGGGAACAAGAGTCTATGACTTGGGGAGATCCTTTTGAATTGCTTTGTCTTCTTTTGAAATGCTAAACGCATTCACTTTTAAACTCAATGGTATGAAGCGTTTCTTTTGCAGATAAGCTCGACGAAAGGCCAGCAATTCAAAAACGTAAAGGACGCCATTCAAAAGTACTATCAGAAGATGGAGTGGAATTTAAATTACTTCCAACTATTTGCGAATTTTAAAGAAGAGCCTCGAATGTACGACTACTGTATAGGTACAACTCCATCTTCGATATATTTTTTAAATTAATGTGAAACATTCAACGTATTTGAGTTGCATGACACTTCTTGCCGCTTTAGGTGATCTTGCAAAATTATTATCCGAACAGCAGGTGTCCTTTATCAAAAAGACACATGTACATATTATATAAATTTTGACTTTGAAATGATGCGATAAACAGACTGTGAACACCCTCAACTGCTACATAGAAGTGACTAGTAATTAAGTCACTGTTGGATTACAGAAAACAATATACTTGACTCCAGGAGTTCTATTCAAGAATGTGCTCTTTGTCCTAGTAGTTAGCCTTTACCCTATGTCAGGCAGTGGGCGAATTCTTGGTCTGGGTCTGACAGGCTTCCCGCCTGTCTGGTGGGAGTGGTGGTATGTCCTTTACTTTCTAATTGTTTGCTGATGACTGCGGATAATACCAATTGACTGTGCTACGAACCAAGGATGGGCCGTCAAACAGAAATGACTATTTGTAGTCTCACTTTTGTATCCGTAGCGTTAATGTTACAATTATCTTGTTCTACTACGAGCTAATTGTGCAAGAATTAGCCCAAGTTCTCTTGATTAACTGGTATAAAGTGGTTCCTAGTTGCTTTGCCCACTGGGGGAAGAATTTGAAATTAGATTCTCGGCGTTTTTGTGGTGGACGGTTTTTTAGAATGAGCTAAAGTTTAACCCGAAATAGACGATGCATAGCTTGGAACAGAAAGACCGTCACAGTTAATTTATTTTAATTTGTGCCAGTTAATAAGTGCCTCTTTGAAAATGCGGATGTGCACCCTAAGAAATATATTAATTATAAAGTTTGAGGAAGATGTAACAACGAAATAGGAAGTCGAACATGGATTTGCTAATACTATTTTGAATAATGGTGTCTGCAGTCAGTTTAGCATCCTGAGATGGCTTCATAATATTTCAAAATTGAAATTTTATTGAATAAAAAAAAACAAAAATAAGCACCTTCGGAGATCCATCTTTTAAGGCAAAGGGTTGTGGATGTGGGTGGTAATTGGCCCCTTAAAGTTTACAATTAGTAATGAAGTTCATCTCGAAGTTTACACTTTATTATAGACACTGCTACGTTGCCATTTAGATTTCTAGTAATATTGTGAAGACAGTGAAAATTGAATTTGATATATCTAATTGTATGAGAATAGCACAACCGCAAGAACAACACATATGTGTATGTCACATACTATAGAAGATGTTGAGGACTACTTACTCAAGCAACGCCACAGTTCAGTATGAACCTGCGCGTCAACTAACAAGCCTCTCTAATTAGTCCAGTTTTTAGTTAACTACCCCTTTTTGTGCACTGCAAGGCGGTTTAGGTCCCTTTCTACGTATGCGCGCCACCTACTAGTAAGGTGAGGTCTTATTCTACTGTGTTGTCCCCCCGGAGTAGATTCGAAAACTGTGATGTCCTAACCATTTCAGGCGGTTGATACTCGTCCAATGTTGGTGTAGAGCTCGTATAGTTCGTCATTGAATTTTTTCCAACAAAGCCCGTCTAGGCAAAAGATCCGGAAAATTGTTCGGAGGACCATTCTTTCAAAACGACTGAGGATATTTTCATCTCCTTCAATTGAGTCTATGCCTCAACACCATTAAGTAGGAATGCGATAATCAAGGTCTTATTAAAAATCTCCTTAAGTAGAAACTTTATTTGGTGACGTCGTCCTTGTCGTCGCCAGGGAAATGGGCGCACATAAAGTTTATTTTGGAGAATTGGGTTTACTCATGCAGTAACCGGGGATCTCCACTTCAAGATCTTCACTATGAACTTGATTGCTGCGCTGCTGGCCCAATCCCTGTTAAGGGACACTCAACAGTTTTCGGATCAATTCCAGGTCACCTGATGTTGAGGAAATCTATTACATACTTTAGGCGCTCTGTAAACCTGAGTTATCCGCCCACATTTGTTTATAAAAAAAGGAATTTTATACACCCGTCCACTCTTCATCTGGTATTATGTGGTTGATGTGTATGTGGAAGCTCGGCTCGTCGTATAATTCCAGCGCCCCTATTATTTCAAATGTCTGCTTAATTTTCGGAACTCTTACGACATTGACAATAACGTTTATTCTTTTAAATGCGGGACTAAGTTCTCGCGATTTGTCAATAGATGGCTACAGCAATAAGTGCTGGTAGATTTTGACATATCCAATCTTAGACATATGGTAAACAAACCGTTGTGGCACATTGATAATTTTGTTTTGGCGTCATGTACTTTTGGTTGTGTGAAAATGTCCGATTTTTTTCCAAATAATCGTCAAAGTTTACGGAGACGCTGCTCTAAATGAAACAACGAGCCGTGATTCGTTCCGCTGCTGCTTTAAAGATGGTGATTTCGAGGTGGACGACCGTCTGCATGAAGGAAGGCTAAAATCATTTGAAGACGCTTAATAGGAGGCATTGTTCGATGACGGCCCACATCTAAGCGTAAGAAGAGCTTGCCTCAGCACTAGGAATTACCCGCCAAGTCATTTCCAAGCGATTGCATGCGTTGGAAATGATTCAAAAACAAGGAATGTGGGTTCTCTAGGGACGTTGGGCGTCGTTTTTTCGCATATGAACAACTATTCCAACGGCAAAAAAGGAAGGGTTTTCTTTAACGCATCGTGATGGCTGATAAAAAATGGATTCATTACAGCAACTCAAAGAGAGGAAAGTCATAAGGACTGCCCGGTCATGCCTCTACGTCGTCGGCTCGGCCGAATATTCACACTGAGAAGGTTATGCTGTGTATTTGATGGGACCAGATCGGTGTTTATTTATTATGAACTGTTGAAACTCAACGAAATCATCACTGGGGAACGGTATCGACTTCATTTGATGTGATTTAGTTGAGCACTGCACAAAAAAAGGCCACAATACGAGCAGAGGCACGAAAAATGATTCAGCATGAAAAAGCTCGACCTCACGTTGCCAAATCCGTTATGACCTACCCGATATTGCGCCATCCCATTATTACTTGTTCCGTTCGATGGCAGTTGGTCTGGCTGATCAGCAGTTCCGCTAATATGAAGATACTCGTATCAAGAAATGGATTGATTTGTGGATAGCCTCAAAAGATGAAAACTTTTACCTTAACGGTATTCGAGCTCTGCCAGAAAGGTGGGAAAAAGTTGTAGCTAGCAATAGGCAATACTTTAAATGATTCATTTGTAACCTTTTTTTTAAAATAAAGTTGCATTTTCTTCAAAAAAAAACTTAACTTAGTTGCAATACAAACTAAATCGTTCGACTTGTAGCTCCTCGTTATAATACAGCATATTTAAGTTAACCAAAACACCATATCGAAGTCTTGGCTCTATTAAGGTGTGATATACCTAAAGTTGCTTTTGAGCATAAAGTGCATATAATACCTTGCAGACTGCTCATCGCGCAGTGCAGATCGTTCAAATGATCCATAAGAAGTGGCAGCGTATAACAATGCCTAGATATTCGTTGGCATTAAAAAATCTTCAGTACGATTGGTTACGTTGAATACTGTGGTTTTAGTTCTTAAGAATTAATTACTAACTCAATGTCATTGTATTGCTCCTGCTCCCACGGAGTAATGACAAATAAGGAAAACCTTATCATCTGCATAGGCGAACGGACTGGTCTTTTTGAAGCACTTAAGCATTTCATTCGTATACAGCATGGAAAGAAAAAAAACTAACCCGTACTGCACTTCTTGTTCATTATCCTCTGAATTTTCGCTATTCTGGGCTTTTGGATAGCTTTGATTGGTCTGTTATGTTTTAGTGCACCAAAAGTTTTGTTGAAATAAAGGAACAAAAGCAGAAGCCGCTAAGTGCATTGTTCTTGTGATGATTGTCAATAAAATCCGAAATTTGATCTGTAGCCATTTGTCCAATGATATTTTCAGTGGCAGTCAGGGTGGCAAGTTATACTGCCACGCTTGTATACACTCACTATTAGTCGAAGCATGAATACCCTAAGAAGCTTAGACTTATCAACCTTGTTAAAGTAGCAGCAAAAAAATTCATATATGATTTCAGATCTGTTGCTCTGATATCATCTAGGAACCGTCTGGTCATTCTGGCATTTAAGCATTGAATATGTCGGAAATAGATAGAGTCACGAATTTGTATGCTCCGACATTGACATCGATGCATGATAGAAAAAAATTTGCTATGAATCTGTTTTTGTACTCAAAGCAGAGTTTTTTCTGAAGCCCTAATCGTCATTTTTCGCCTTTTAAGCCAGTATTGTACATATTATTATTATTTATATTATTGGCCTGGGTCTAAACCGGACAACTTCATTAGGCTTAAAAAATAACAAATACATTCTTAACCTAATGGGACGTTATTGATTTTGTTAGGATAAAGATCATTGGTCCTAGGGGCCTACCCTGAGGAACACCAGATGTTGCCTTTATGGAGTCGTATATTAAAGATCTGAAGAAGACCTTGTATTCTCGGTTTTCTATATAGGATTTGATCCATGCCACTAAATGAGGGGAAAAAACAAGATTTTTTAGTTTGAGAATGATAAGTTGGTCAGAAATTTTATCGAATGCCTTGCTGCAATTTGTTGAAATTGAACTGACTTCATCACCGCACCAGAGACGAACTGAGTTAGGTTAATGGCGGTTGATTTACCTTTCATGAAACCATGTTGATTTGTAAAGATAGCTGGCCTACAGTACGGAAGTAATTGTCTATAGACTATGCTCTCGAAAAGTGTGGTATGCAAGAGAATTTTGCTATGATTATCTACTTCGGCCTTAGTTCCTTTTTTTATGAATTGGGATGATATAAGATCCATCCATAGGAAAGGAAAACAGAAAAGTTTTCACGTTTTCACGTTCTGTTAACTTGGCATCCTCCTCTGCAAATAGCTTCAGCGTTTTACCACCTTTCTGGTGAAAGAGCATCTGTCATTTTATTCTAACTGGAGATGAGAAAAACAGGCGAAATCGACGAAGCCACATTAGTTCAAATTGTTTTTATAAGGGAAAAATTAATATCTTTCATTTTATGGTTGATTTGTTCAAGCCGAAATTGAAGGTTAGGTCGTTAACACAGAACCTGAGAATGTGACTCAGATATGGTTGGATATTCTTTTTGTACGCGAATACTTTCATTCTAGTTTAACTATGTCTTATCTATAATGTTTTTCGGTTTGTTGAGAGGAAGTTTAAAGCTCATAGTTCTAATGTTATCCTTAACCGATAGCTGAAGGTCACCTACAAAGAATCTGACCATATCTAAATTGTAAAATTTTAATGTATATTTTCCATATGCAAACCTGACCAACTTTACCTTTTCCAATATATGATCGCGAACGTGTTGTTTACACAACAGTTTAACCAAAGTCCTTAAACATCGCCATAAATTTTAGGAAAAAACCGTCCACATGCTGCTGCTGGTGGTTCTCTTGTATGTGGGTTTATACATCTAAAAGTAACATTAAAACCATTTGGCCTGTCGGCCATGTGTTCCAGAAACAACATCATGATACAAAAATAAATGTTGGTCCACTACACACGGGCCATACAGTGGCATCCAACTGGTTTTACCTCGAGCCGGATATCTACATTGAAAATAGTAATAAAAGCCAAACGCTCTGAAAATTAGTATCATGTACAAGGGACAGGGACACTTTTTGGTAGAGATATGTCTCATAAAAAACCGAATTTGTTTCAAAGGTGATTATAGATAATAACCACTTTATGTCTCAAGTCAACCCCCCTAGGCCCCTTGAGTCCTAGAGTGCACATGTGCGCTATACGAGAGGAAGGCGCCTATGTTGCTGGTGTGTCCAATGTATGCCAAAAGTGCGTGCGTACGTTTATTTTTGTTGTTGGCAAACAATGTTTTTCGAATGGAGTACGGATGGTTGGGTTACAAAGGGTTGAAGCACGATAATATGTTGGGACTGACAAGCCCAGTTTCAAGTCCCCTGCGGTACAAACTCCTCAATATACGGATACTACTTGTATGATACTGCTGAATGGTTATGAGACCATATCGCCATCCCTTTTTGTGTAAAATTTTGAGTTTAAATTTGTGCAGGAAACCTGGGCCTTTGCAAATGTCAATGCTTCCCTCTTGTGTGCGATTAAAATGGGAATTTGGTAGAAATACGAGTATATAACAGATCGCTCTCGTCGTTGCTAATGCTGGTAATTCTATTGAAATGTCTGCGAACCTCCCTTGGCTCTCCACTTTACAATTTTCATCAGTTCACCAATAAAATTAAGAGAAACAACAAAAGCAGCAATACCGACTATACCAAAAGCCATACAAAGTAGCATGTGCGAAATATATGGAGCGGGCCCCAAAACAAATCCCAGCACTTAATTTTCGTCTCTTGACTTAAGGATATGCATAGCGAAGCTTGTTGTAGTTCTATGTAGGTATATATATCAACTCTTAATATTGTACTAGGCCGTTTAGTCATCAAGCCATTTTTGAAATAAATTTGTTAAGGACATGGTTCGGTAGGATCCCGATTCAAGTAGACACTCGTTTTCATATTGGTAGCAGCCGGAGCGACAGTCTTTTAACAGCAACAAGGACCAACTTTTATCTGTATATGGTCGGCCTAAGGAGGCGAAACATATTTATTGGATTATGAGAATAATAATGTTAACTTGCATCCCATAGGGTAATCTTTCAGCTTTTACCAGTCACATGAAAGTACCAGGGGAATAAGCTGGTACAGGCCGGCATCACAGTATATTATAATTTTGTCTTTGTCATGTTAGAGGTTTTGTACAAGTCGATAATGTCCTGTGTGCCACACATTTGGGGGTATTAGGACATGTATCTTTGCTATTGCTTGGTGTTTGGATTTTGGATTTAAACTGTTGCTTTGCTCTGCAAGTGGCGAAAGTGTATAATACACAGATTTATTGTAAAATAGTGTGGGGTAAAAGGCTTTTATGATGTGAATAGCATGGAGGCCTTGCGGCAGAGGCAATAAAACCACGCAATTAGCCCGGAAGAGTTTTATAGTTGGAAATGTTATTACAGAGTTGTTTGAATAAGAAAATGGAATTTATTTCTCAAAGGAGAAACATTAACCGGTATTTACATTGTACCAGCAGGGCTAGTGTGTATTTTTTACCTTGTGATAATACAACGCTGAAGTTGTTCGGCAGTAGATCGTCTTATGGTTGGGGGAGATCCTGTTGTTGGCAACCTACTCACAAAATATATAATTATCATGTCTGAGCAAAAAAAAAAAAACACATACGATGACAGATAACGAGGAGAATGACTTCGTAACAGGTCTTGGCCACCCGATGCTTGGCCAGTGTATTCTGTTGGCAACAAATTTTGGTTTTCAATGCTTAGAATGATTATTTGTAAATCTGTTAAAATTTGGTATCCGCCTGGAGCGAGCGTTTGCGGCAGCAATTGTTTTGGTATTTCCTTGCTGCCGTAACTTAGCTGTTCAAAAATTTGGCGACTTTATTCCAAAGGCACCGTGTTTATGTGTTCTGGACAAAGCGTGCAAGACATCAAACTCAGAGCGTAGACTTTGGCTGTGTGCATCCCAACGGGATTTAAACGCTCCGCCGAATATGACAAGTTCTATTTTCGGATAGGGATCTTGCTGTATCTTATTTTAATGCAAACAAATAAAAAATAAATTTTTAATTTTAATTTAAAATTCACTGCACATACCTATTTGTCTGTTTGCCTCGGCGGTTGCTAGCAATAAAAAGGGTTTCGATGAATTACAATAGCTTTCGGTACTTTGAAAAAATAAAGATCTTTTAAAAGTATTACAAAGTGATTGGTACAAGATTTGCAAACATTCATTTTCATTGTTTCATAAAATTTCTAAGAATAAACGTGTGTAATACACAATTAAAATTCGTAGTTTAACACTTGTGAACTATAAATCACCAAGGCGACATTTTGTCATTTTTGCTTCTAGCGTAGGTAGATAGTAATTGCAAAGCATCCTGAAAATGTAAGCATAAAAAATTGGATGATAAATTGTGTTAAGAGTTAAAAATTAAAATACCACTCTGTCTATTTCAAAAATAGATTAGCTGCAACAGGGCTAATACAAATTCAGACATTGTTATAAACAATAATAATTTAATAACTGCACCCCTAGAAGTTGCTATTCAAGTTGATGTTGCAAAGATGATAAACAACATGGTTTATCTTTAAACCTCTTCGAATAGTTTACGCCACTTGAAATACAAAAAATTATATTATCACTAAAAATATCTAAATCATCTTCTTTTGATAAGATTTCCAGTTTTGTTTTGAAAAACATTTCTTATCAAATTTCGGATGTTATATGTTATATATTCAATGTTAGCGTTCAGAGTGGAATTTTTCCAGAATCACTGAAAACAGCAGTAGTACTCGTTAAACCACTCCACAAAAAGGCCGACCCAACGGGACTAAATAACTATAGTCCTATTTCCCTATTAGGTATCTGTTTTCTCAAAAGTTTTTCAAAGAGGTATAAAATCTTTAGTTCTAACTTTGTTAGATAGAACAAACTCTCTTAGTGTTTCCCAAATTCGGTTTAGAAGAGGAATATATACTGAAAGTGCTTTGTTAAAATTAACTGGTGAAATTTATAATTATAATTTTCAGAAATTCCTGCCACACTTCTCATAGACATTACGTAAGCTTTTCATATGGTGGGTCATTCTTTGCTGTTAAAAAAATTCCATAATGCAGGTTTCAAAGGTTTTATTTCATATTTAAAAATTCCTAAGCAAATAGTAAAAATAACACTGTTCACAAATTTTAATCAACATAGGTTACCGCAAGATTCCGTCTTAGGTCCCATCCTCTTTTTAATCTATGTAAATTCGCTATTTTTACAACCCTTTAAAGGCAAAATTACTGCTTTTGCCGACGATACTGCTCTGGCCTATTCCAATAAGAGCTATCTTAGTCTTTTTTTTTTCGGATGTTAATAATGTTTTAGATATATTACGTAGATAGTTCAATCAGCATAGAATGGTAATCAGCAATAAAACTAAATCTATGCTCTTCAGTACCAAAAATTCACTATGCTACGACTTCCCTATACGTTACCATTCACCGTGTTGCTTAAGATTTCTTTTAAGCTGCCATGATCATGTTATGTTTAACAGTAAAGTCAGTTGCCTGCTTTCTCATTCAGGTTGGGAATAAAAACTACGTTTACCTCCTCTCGACATTCGATGTATATTCTCTTGTGTTAAATAAAGCAGAGAAGAAATAATTAAATATAAAAAAGAATCGAAAAGATTATATCTCTTTTTGTAGTCTTAAATGATTTAAATAAGCCAATGAGCTGATCATCCATATTACTTTCTCAAAACTTAAGAGCTTATACTTAAGGCTTGCATATCCTTAAGTATGCATTTATTGTGATGAAGTGATGAAGTTTGAATCACGCTGAAAAGAAGAGAGAGTTGGGCTTTATTTAAATAGTATCGGTCTATTTCGGTAAATTAATAGAAAAACAATCTAAAGTCCACCTTACTTTTTTGTATTGCTGTTGCTCCTTTCAATATGGTGCGCATTAACTAAATAAATCATTGACTATGTAATATTTCATTGCAGCATAATTGTGTTTTTCGATAATTGAATGTGGATGCAGAGGGCAACATTCACAATCTTACGAGTATGTTGCCGGTGTAAGCGTGCTCGGTCAAACAATTTTAAAAATATTTCTCTTGTTTGTATTTATTAAAAACAAAAATTAAAAATCTCTAATCGGACACCTGATATTTCCATGATAGCAACTGCCACACTTAGTTCAACAGATGTAGTGTTGTAGTGGACATATGAATGAAGTCAAGATCCATTTATAAATGAGATGTACTTTAACAGGAAAAACTTTTTTTTTTGCTAAAATAGCAATGACCTCACCACTGGTATTTTAAATGCATTTGAATCTAGCCACGGAACTTTTCATACTTGTTGCTAGCATAGTGGCCACAGCTGAGCTAAAATGTAATCATCGACGCCTACTTGAAACGAAGTAAGATATCCCTGAATTACACTTACGATAACCTGGAGCAACACATGGAAACTTATAATTGATAGGACTCTTGTTCTGGCAGTTATGTAGGGTCATTAAATTCGTGGTCCGGATTAGATATCCCTATTTGAATGACATACGTCAAATCCAACTGTCATCAGAGACCATTTATTTTTAGTTCAATACTTACGATTTAATAAAATTGCAAAAACATCTTACAAAAATAATAATTCTGTAATAGGTACGTTTCTCGTATTACGAGTATGAGTATCTGAGACTTCGGAACGGAAGCTACTACCCAGCGCATAAGAGCACACGAGTGGGCACAATTGTTTGCAAACAACACCAACTCTAGTTATTAGAAGCTGCCGAACGGACGGGGGGCTTATCATATGGCTCTGGAATAGACGACCAGATGTAAGTTGAAAACAAAATTTCTTTTACTATATGTAATGTGCCGAACATCTTGCAGCTCTACTAATAAGCCCTACTTCACGCCTCCCTGTGGCGCCATCTGGGAATCTCACTAGAGATTGCGAAGTGAAGGGGGCAAATGGCGAGTTTCCTCCGTCATAAATCAGGGTTAGTGTCAGAAAACCAAAACAAGACCTTATCTGGGCTACTCCGACATATTTGGAGCTCAGCCGGAAAGGATTTCCAGGACTTAGTCAGGGTCTTGGAAAAGAGATGGTAGAGGACGAGCCCTATATGGGCCAACGGCAGCGCTCACATCCCGGAACGGGTTACTGGCTTCGGTGTAACCGACCTCTCGTCCTAGGGGCATTAAAAAATGAAACTGGCTCTCCAGGTTGGGGGTTGTGCCGCCGGGGTAACTGCCCGGCCATTTAAAAAAAAGCATAAGTTACGAAGCATCAACAAGCCTCGGATATGGACGGATCTACTGTTGACAACCCACGCAAACGATTTAAGGACAATGAGATCGGATGAATCCTTAACAGACCACGTGCAGCCGAGCAACTAGCGGAGGCCCTAGACTGCTGCAAAGCAGACATAACCGCCATTCAAGAAATGTTATGGGATGGGCCGGACAAAAAGAAGATGAAAAACTACAATATCTACTACGCCAATTGCTATCGACGGCAAAAGCAGCGCTTATTTGGATGCGGATTTGTTGTCGGAGGCATACTAAGACAAGAAGTCCTTAGCTTCCGGCATGTGAGCGAGTGCCTCGTAGCAATCCGCATCAAGGCTAAATTCGCCAACATTAGCCTTATATGCGCGTATGCCCCCACGGAGGAGAAAGATGACGACACCAAGGATGTCTGTTACGAGCTCCTTAACAAGACCTACGAGCAATGCCCTAGCTTTGACATCAAAATTGTAATCTGTGATTTTAATACAAAGCTAGAAAGAGAGGGTATCTTTAGTGGAACGATCGGAAAATATAGCCTGCACAACACCACCTCCGATAACGGATTCAGGCTAATAAATTAAAAGGTATTCTCAGGAGAAATTCTTCAAAAATCGATGTTTTAGGACCGATTTCATTTTTCATGACAAATTTTCACTCGGTTGACAAACAAAATTGTTATGCACTACTACATATTGCATCCACAAAAAGCCATTGTATGGTGTGCAATTTGACTTGTGTCCTTTGAAAAAGAGGGAGATGTTAACATCAACGTCAATTCTCTTCGCTATTGCCAAATGTTAACCGAATTTTTTCCCCCTCAAATCGAAGATACCATATTTATATGGAAGATATGTGGTTTCAACAAGTCGGTTCCACATCTCACACAATGCGACTCGTTTTGGATTTATTTTAAGAAAAACTTCCTGGATGAGCTATGTCACCTTTTGGTGATGTACATACGAGTAAACTGGCCACCAAGATCGTGTGACTTGCCATCGTTGGATTTTTTTTGTGATGCAAAAGAACGAATATTCGTCAAGTTATGTCTGATTTATCGTCCGATATATGTCGAAAAGCTATCAAAAATTACACAGTCAGAATCAAGGCCAGCAAAGAACCTGTGGACGACATTTGAATGATGTTATATTTCATTCTTAATGGCAAGATGCAAACAATATATAGAAACAAAAATTTAATCAAAATCGAAATCATAAATGTGTTTAATTTAAATCTACTTTCGAAAGCACACAATGGATGAGCCTGTATTAGTATCTTCAACATTCGTAAATTGTTGCATGGGCGTTTAAATAATCATGCTTATAATAGTGGCGTAATTTTCCTGTAAAATGTTGAAGCAGTTGTAAAATAATTATTTCAGTTCGCTTTAGCACTTTTTTTTACAATAGAGGTCTTAATAAGATTGATTTCGAGCAGGAATATACATAAATCTATACAGATTCGGGCGTAAATCAGCTTAGGTGTTGGGGAGTATCGATCTGGATTTCTTGGGTTTTCTCCCACCTGGTTCGCAGTTTAAATCAATTGAGGCCTCATTGAGGCTTAAAATGACTTCTGCATTTGTTTTATTTATTTCGGATGACTAACCCTCGTTCAGCGGGATATGCATACTTTTTTTCATAAAACTCAACAACGATTTAATTACGCTTTTGACAATTTTCTTTTTAACTTACTAAACTAAATCGGACTTTTCTCCTGCAAATATCTTCAATTCCTCATGAATCGAATACACTTACAAGTCTCTCTGCTGTCGAAACTGTTTTCTATTACCCATATTTTGAAAAATAACCTCGACCCAGCAATTTGTCATGCTTAACACCGGTAATTGACCCGAACATGGTTTTCCAAAGTCGACTCGAGCGTTTCTGACATTTCACCGAAAAAGTCAATTACTACCGCAATAACAATTCAATCAAATGACCAAACACAAATGTCAGATCTCGTCCAGCATATGAATTACCGTCACCGCATAATCTATTTGACTCCGAACCAAACCGATCCGAAACGGGACCCAACCATTCTTAGCCGCACATCATTATCCCAAGAAAACAAAACCGAATGGCAAATGGTAACTTCTATTCATCTTCCCTCCAGCACTGCTACACGAGTGGGGTTTGCGAAAAATTTCAAAATCCCATTAAAGCACACAGGCAAAAGCAATGACAAGGGCAGAGGAGATTCATTCATATGGCAGCAACAGCTATATTCACAACCCCCTTTGCTTTAGCTTTAGCCTTTAAAAATGATTTCCTCAAAGTCACATACTGTTAGTGTATGCAAGCTGGTATGGGAGAAGAAGCCATTAATCTTTTTGACAAATGTCAGAGACCGTGCATCCGCCATCCAAACCTAGACCCAAACTTAACTCCTACCTCAATGCTGGAATTGCAGAAGGAGTATGATGCTGTCTGCTAAGAAGGGAAAAAATGAGGTACAGCCTTTTTGGTTCTTTGCTGTCCTTGAATTGAAAAAAAAACAACAGAAAAACAAAAAAACAAACACGAGAACGAGTTTATTACTGATACTGGCAAGGACGTGATTGTTTATTCAACTAAGTTGGTTCGAATATACGAGTTGGTCTCGAGTCTTGAGTATCTAAGAGTGTAGAGCATATGGGATGTGAATATTCACAGGACATAGGCCACTGCTGCCGCCGCAAATACATACACACTCGTACACATGTACTGTACATATATTTATACGGATCTTCGTAGATGGCTTTGGAAAGGCACATTGCCATTCCTGATACGGTGTCGTTACGGAGGCAAGCGTTATAAATGATAAAAGATTCAGTGTTATACAATCATTTGGTAAGAATTATTGCGTCGAAAATGTGAAATAATATTTTGGAAAGCCGCCACGCAAAGGATATGAAGTACAGTTGTACGTTTCGGGTAGTATCTCATTATTATTACCCGTATCTGTTTGTCCTTTTCCCTTTTTCATTTTCTATGCCAATTCAGTTGTAGGTTTTCGATTCTCCGTTCTCAGTTCCTGTTGCTTTGAATCGTTGCCATTTTGATAAAGTTAGGAAATGGAATAAAGAGATGTGAAGGGCAGGGCAGGGCAAGGCAGGACAGGATAAGGCAATCATCATATTTTGGTACGTGTACAAGGATGTGAATTAAAAATGCCACAAAATATCTAATACATGGATCCGACGTGATGGACTTATAGGGACAAGTAAATTTAGCTGAACGTGCTCTTAGGACCGCGTAAGAGTATATCGCTGTTATTGTTGTATGAAACTGATGTATCTATAACTGACATTTTTTGAACTAAAGGGAAATTAAATACGTTCCGATTACCTTTAATTGAACTTCCTTATTTCATATAGTAATTTATGCCATACCATAAGAAAAAAGCTAATTGCTAAGCACGCCAAAGAATTATTAAAACCGTGGCATCTAACATATTGGTTATTATATAGACGGGAACCAGTACATTTCTTGATCCAGATATGTCGTTAGAGGAAAACTAGTCATGTGAGTGATCGCATCAATCTACAGCGACAACGAACGGACAACGAACGGACAACGAACTTCGGATTGAAGGCAAAAGCAGCGCCGTCCATCTATTGCATGCGGATTTATTGTTGGAGGCGGAGTTAGAAAAAAAGACTAGAGATTTCACCATGTGAACGAACGCCCCGAAGCAATCCGTAACAAGGCTAAATTTGCACATAAGCCTTTTATAAGCGCATGCCCCCACAAAAGGGGAAGATGACGACACCACAGACAGCTTCTACGAGCTCTTGAACAAGACCTACGTGCAATGCCCTAGCTATGACATTAAAATTGTCCTCGACGATTTTAATACAAAGCTAGGAAAAGAGAGCATCTTTAGTAGTACTGTCGGAAGATATAGCCTGCACGACACCACCTCCGATAACGGATTCGGGCTAATCGAATTTCCGGCGGGGCAAAACACTCTCGTAACTAGCACGCGGTTCCCATATCTCGATATTCACAATTGGACTTGGAGAACTCCTGATCAATCAACAATCACAGATAGACCACATTGTGATCAACGCAAGACACTCCTCCAGTAATATGGTTTTCCAATGTTCCAAAAAGCCAACATTGACTCGGACCATTATCTTGTTCTAGCCAAGGTACGGTTGCGGATATCCCAAACTACGCCAATACTAATGCTGTGAGAAAATTCGACATCAGACGGCTACAATCGCAAGAGATCGCCAAGTCCTTTTCCGATCGAGTGTCTCTTAATCTCTTAATAGGTCCAATGCCGCCAGCATCAAGCATCGAAGACCAGCCATCAAAGATGCGAATACCGATGTGCTGGGCTTCACTCGATCACCACAACGAAACCACTAGTTTAATGACGAATGCCGACATGCTCACAAAGCGGCACTGTATACAAGGACTAGTGCTGTTCACGAGCTCTATGAACAGAAGAGGAGAGACGAACATCGGCTTCTCAGGAGGAAAAAGAAAGAGCGTGGGAATCGTTACACAACACAATCTCGAATCGAACATCGTAATAGAGTCGCAGTTGATGCTGAGAATTTGGAAAAATCATTTCTGTAGACTGTATAACGGCGATGAGGAACAAAATATCGCTCTCAGGCAGAATGAACCTTTCAACCTGGACGATGTAGACCAACAATTCTGTCCACCCGACCTGGATGAAGAGAAGATAGCAATATCTAACCTTAATTTAAATAAAGCTGCTGGAGTGGACCTCTTGATTGCCGAGCTCTTCAAAGCGGCAGGAGATGACTTGGTAAGGAGCATACACCAACTCATCTGTATGCCCGGTGAATGGAACCTCTGAACTGTGCCAATTATAAAAGCATCAGTCTTCTTAACATGGCTTACAAGATCTTACACAGTACGGTAATTGTGTGAACGCCTGAAGCCGTTCGTCAACGTCCCGAAGGGTTCATATCCGTGTGGCTTCAGGCCAGGGAAGTCCACCATCGACCAAATATTCACACTATGGCAGATCTTGGAAAAAACCCATGAGCTTCATATCGATACACACTACCTACTCATCGATTTTAAAGTCGCGTATTACAGCGTTTATACAGAGCAATGTCTAGTTTTGGCATCCCTGTCAAACTCTTCTATCTGGGCAGGATGACGATGGAGAACGTACGCTGCTCCATAAGGGTCGACAAGGCTCTCACTGAGACCTTTGATGTCAAAAAGCATTAAGACAAGGTAGATTTTTTCAACATCATATTTGAAAGAATAGTGCAAGACCCACGCGCAAACACAAGAGGCACAATCTTTCAAAGGTCCACTTTCTCGCATACGCCGATGATATTAACATAATCGAATTAAAATAGGGTGATGTCAGTGGCTCTTTCGTGAAAATTGAGACGGAAGCGGCAAAAATGGGCTTAGCTGCCAACGAGGGCAAGACCAAGCATTTGATGAAAATTCTTCGAATAATCTTCGGTTCTGTCTGCATTGACGGTAAGTGGAGGAGGAGATGCAACGACGAACTGTATGAACTGTACAGCGACATCGACCTTGCCAAAAGAGTGGTGATCCAAAGACTGAGACGGCTGGCTCATTAAGAGCGGATGGACACCGACGCTCCGGTTCGAAAAGTCTTATTATCTGCCCCAGAGAGACAGCGCAGTAGAAGGGGACCTCAGCCAACTTAGCGTGCGAAACTGGAGGCAGCTAGCAAAGATTGGGCTGTGTGAAGATGCTTAATAACTGAGTCCCAGGTTCACCCCGGATTGTAGGCCGATGGAACGTGGTTTTTCGCTTGTTTTGATTCGCGCTGAGAACAGTATGCTCGTTCGCTTTCGCCCTTAAGTTCATTATAGTAGTATTGGCAGATTCTTACAACCGAAAGTTGGCCGTTTTTTTTAACTTTCTGGAACCTCATTCCGAGAGTATTTTGATTGGCTCTACTTCACGTTTTTCAAATCTTCTATGTCACGTTTGAATGAGTCGTTGACTCAGTAAATCCGTAAATTTTTAAAAAGGAGGCACGTACAACTTTATCCAGTGCACAAAAAATTGTCCAGCTGTCTAAATTTTCAGAAAGCATGTAAAAACGCAGGCCAATATCGATCCAATAAAATGTGCATCAATTGACAGATGCATCAGTTGATAAAAAAAAACACTGTGGCGCTGGCAGCCCTTGACTTCTTCTTGACACTCATTTGTGTTGTTCATGTTGTCATTTTTGTCACATCTGAGCGCGGCCTACGGTTTATCGCCAAGTCCGAACGGCACTCCTTAGAAGCTTTTTCCTAGGCAATTTTACTTTCGGGAGTTTGCCATTGCCCGCCGAAAGGGTGATGGCGATTTGAAAAATTATTGGTGATCCAACCAGGAATCGAACCCGGACTCTGTGTGTGATAGTCCAATGAGTTAACTATCATGCCATCGTCATCGCATAAGTTGAGGGGATCAGATAAAAAGGTTTGTTTTATGAAAATCTGTAAATTTGACATAGTAAGCTGTAATTCAGACTTCTATTCTGCATACCTACTTTAACCAGAAATTTGTAAATGCTTATTTTTCAAAATTCTTTATTTTGGGAAGTCCAAACCGTTTTATATGTTATACATACTTTAGCATGAGCCTATATTCTTTTCATCCTTTGGTTTGGTTAACAAGTTGAACATATCCATATACATTAAAAGGTAAACGTACCTTAAAAGTGCTCAAATCGACGCAATATTTGAATGGAGTGGACTGTTATACATATGTATGTTAGATCAAAGGCCTTTTAGAACATCGTCATTCTAAAGTAAAGAAACTTCACTCATCATGAGGTTAAAACTTAACTTACGAGTAACTAGTGCAGGAAGTTGCGCCTTGATGGTTGTTGGTTTATCAAAGAAACTCAGAGATGCATATGGTATGTACATATGTATGTATAAAAGCATCATTGAGAAAACCCATTAAATCAAAGAAAATCGAATGCTAGTTCTGATTTCCTTTTGAGTTGTACCCAACGATTGTAAGTGTTGACTTCAAAAAGTTTCCTATTCTCTGTTAGCGTCGTTTGTCAAATTTTTGATGACACTTCAATTTAATTCACTAAAACTGGTTCATTAAACTTTAGAGATGACGTCATATATACCCACTTACCCAGTTTTCTTACAGTGTTTACCCTTTCATCTTTGAAAGTACATTTACTCGCACCAACTTGTTCCCGCTTTGGCGGAGACTTACATTTCTACGAGTAAAAACTTCTTAGGTATAGTGTGTGCTTACATTTATGGAGATTCCTTTATGCTGTATGTATGTAGTTATGTGTACTATGTTGACTTTACTTGTTTAAGATTTAATGCAACACAAACAACAACAACAACGCTAACAACAACACCAGAATCAAGTGGAAGACAGGGTACAATTTTGCCGTCAACTGAGAAAGTCAGAGAACGCTCACCCTACAGATAGTGTTTCTATGGAAAAAGTCACAGATGATGACTATTAAGACGAGTACGAGTATAATGATGATGATGACGGTTGATGGCAATGGTATCATACAGGCAGACCTCCACTTAGGCCGTTTGGAACTTTTTGCGCTTCCAACAGTTTCCACAACTTGTCCACGAGATTACTTGCACTAGTCTCGATTTAATTCAGCGAATCATTGTACAGCATACATTCGTATACAGACGCTACTTTACACAACAAAAGTGTCGACTTTCATACTTACGAGTATATTGTAGTACACCCAGCACTTGTATCCTTCAGCATTAACATGGACATGCCAAGGGACTTTGTAGAGTGACACTAGAGAAGGACGTGATATTGCATTCAGGGTACTCTTAATGAGCTCGGAGCATATGGTGGTATGTAGGTTGTAGAGAATTGTAAGTTTCGACGAAGTGGGGGCCCAAGCACTTTTGTGATGTGCATTTTTTTTGTCCAATTTAGAATGCGGAAGGAGTCGTAAAGTTTATACTTTTCGAGTGTAAGTTAATGCAAGCACACGGACATGGATACTCTTTGCTTTTTAACACGTTCGTCAGGTCTAATATTAATACCTGTGCGCGTTGAAATGTTGTTGCAGAGATCTTCGTTATTATAAAGTTTTGCATTTGCTATCAGTTTTAGTAGTTTTTAGTTACACAGATATTTGCAATGAAATTTCTACAAATTGGTGATTCATAATGTACATTAATTTATCTGAAGAACATTCTCTTTCACTATCGAAATTATCGAAAAATCGATATCATTACAATATATGTATGATGGGTAAGCTATTATTTATTGGCTGTTAAGAAAGGTGGGTAAGCGGAGTTTGTGGTAATGAAGTTATTTGTTCTTAATGTTAATTGCTACCAACGAAGACTTTGATCAAACTTACGATAACCATTTATATATGAGCCCCAAAGAAAACTAATTTGGATATGATATGATATACGATCTTAACATGATATTCCAAAAACAATATCTTTCTGACATCTGCGTTGAAAATTAATATGTGAACGTTTGAACGGTACATAAAATTAGATTCAACTACAATAGATCCTAGTAGTCTCTTATGATTCTAGCTTTTCGACTTAAATTGTTCAGTCCTCCAGAGTATCTGAATTTATTAGCTACCTCCAGTTTCTCACGCTACGTTGGCTGAGGTGACCTTCCACTTGCGCTGTCCCTCGGGAGCGGATTCCATGACTAGAGATAGAGTCCATACACTCTACATGACCCAGTCATCTCAGTCGTTGGATCACTCCTCTGCTGGCTCGGTCGATGTCGCTCTACAATCTGTACAGTTCGTCGTTGTATTTCCTCCCCAATTCATCGTCAATTCATTCATCGCAGACAGGACCGAAGATCGCTCGGAACCGAAATTTCCTGTCAAAGCAGCCAAGGGGGCTCCCTCATCCGTTTTCGATAATTCCATGGCTCGGCGCCATAGTGCAGGATTGGGATTATTAATATTGCTAATCAATTGCCTTCTTACCACCAAGAAACAGCGATCGGCAACAGCAATTCTTCGTGTAATTTCAGCGTTGGTGTCGTTGTCTGAATTAATAACGGAACCTAGGTGGACAACGTCCTTAACTACCTAAAAGTTATATCTGTCGAAGGTGATATTCTGCCCGAGACCTCGATGTTGGGTGTCCGTTTTGCTTGACAGCATATACTTAGTCTTGCCCTCGTCGATCATTAAACCCATTTTAGCCGCTTTCGTCTCAATACTCGGGTAACCGTCACTGACATCATATTGCTTTCTTTCGATTGTGCTTATATCTTCGAGTATGCGAGTAATTGGATGGCCTTTTGAAAAATCGAGCCTCTTGTGTTTGCTCGTGAGTTTTGCACTATTCTTTCAAGTATGATATTGAAGAAATCGTATGATAGTGCAACGCTTTGCCTAAACCCTTCTTGGCATCAAGGTCTCAGTGAGACTTTACCGCCATTGATGGTGCAGCGTGCATTCTCCATCACCATCCTGCGCTCCTGCAAAGACGGCCAAGTTTGGCAGGGATACCAAGACTAGACATTGCTCTGTATAGCTGGTCTCTATAGATGCTTTCATAGCGACCTTAAAATCGATAAATAAGTGGTGTGTATCGATCTACAGCTCATGAGTTTTCTGCAAGATCTGCTGTAATGTGAATATTTGGTCGATGATGGACTTTCCTGGCCTGACGCCACACTGATATCAACCTATCAGGTTGTTAACGAACGGCTTCAGGCGTTCACACAATAGGCAGATAAGATGTTTTATGCAGTGTAAAGAAGACTAATGCCTCTGTAGTTGGCACAGTTCAGAGGATCTCCTTTCTTGAGGATCGAACAAACAATGCCGATCATATTTTACAGATGAATTGGTGCATATTACTTACCCAGTCATCGCCTGTCGCTTTAAGGAGCCTTGCAGTCAAGTTCAGGCCGTCCTCACCATCAAAATTGATGTACTTTACCTCAGATATTGGTATCCTCACTTCTTCCAGGTCGGGTGAATGAAATTGTTTGTCTACATCGTCCCAGTTGAAAGGTTCATTCTGCCTGACAGCGGTATTTGGTGCATCATCGCTGTTATAGAATCTACAAAAATGCTCCTTAAAAATCCTCAACATCGACTGCGACTCTACTACGATGTTCTTTTGCTTGTCTCTATAGGTTTCGGCTCGGGGTTTGTGTCCGTGCCATGTTTTTTTTTTTATCTTTTGGTGAAACTTCCGAATTTTATTCCTGGAGTAGCATCTTTCAATTTCCTCGACCGCTTGCTTCTCCTGCTCTTTCTATTTTTCCTCCTAAGAAGCCCATGTTCATCTCTCAGGATCCTCCAAAAAATTAGCAGGAAACCAATAATCTCATCAAAATCTGTCCAAAAGACCGCATGATCGATGAATGGCATCTCAGCAGAATATGCATCAGGTTCTGCAAAATAGAATCCGCTGTATAGCCCCAACTACAGAGGCATTTGACTATAAAACATCGAGTACAAGTTACATGTCGATGTATGATATGATATGAGTGTCTACAATCAATCGTTTATAACCTAATAAGTCAATATCAGTGCCGTTTTCGACCCGATAAGTCCAATATCGACTAAATATTTATTCCAAAGCAGATCTTAAAGGATAGTAAATTGTTGTCTATCGACTCTTCATGTGTTTTATTCACAGCACAAAAGACCATGCCAAATTCTTAGTAATATAAAAATTCCTTCAATTTCTCGCGAAAGCAATTGAATTTGACAAGATGCGAAGAAATAAGCGGGACCATTAGTGTGGTTTGGAGAGCTATTTTAATACATATGTTTGAAATAACCCCTGGGTATGTGAGATAAAATTATCGGAAAATGAAAAACCCTTTTCGGCAATATGGGATCTGTTTTTGAGGCATAAGCAACTGTCACTTTCTTACAAAAATAATTCTTTATAGAACTGGATTTCAAATATGTCGAAGTTATTCTAGTAAAGTGCTTTAGATACATACATATGCACCTTTAATCCATTGAGGGAAATCATACGAAAAGTATCTTTTAATGAGAAATCCTTAATATGCTTTTGATATACCATATATGGTAGAAGTCACTCAAGTTCAGTAAATATTCACCTTTGGTTCATAATAAGGTGACTTTTAAACAGAACCACATGGAAGTGATGGTGCTGTTGAGGTGGTGCGTTGTTAACGTTATTAAGCCAAATAACTATAAAAGTTATTTTGAATCGATGGTACTGTTTACTCTCACTGATTGAAGAATATTTGTTAACCTCTTTGCAGTTATTTTTTCTCTTTTTAAGGTTTTTATCAATGGGATACGGCCCTTCCATCTTAACTCGATCAATGATGCGAGACAACACTTTCTACCCCAAAGCAATTATGCTAATCCATTACTACCACTACACAATCGGGACAAGTGCTGTAAGTACAGACAACATTTTTTGCCCACAAATCCAGCATTTGTATTCTAAGCCTTCATACAAACATTGTAGATACATCCAAATACAGACGATAGCCTCCTTTTATTCTATTGTATAAAGAATAAATATCCTAATGGGATTAGGATAGGATTTCATGCTGCATCATTCTCTCATAATAATGATTTTTTGTATTCGTATGTGGCCGACTATTTTTGTACGTTTGCTTACATTTTGTCTACACGTCAGCCGCTTTTCTCAAATCGCTCCAACAGCTTGTAATCCTTGTTTGAGTTTGATATCGATGGCATTTCATTGTAGTTTCTGTGTTGTTTGCTCGCCTATGAGTATTGCGTTAACAATGTTATTTGGTAAGAATTCTTTTCATTTTTTACTCTAAGCTGCTTTATGAAACCGCCAAAGGAGGCAAAAGAACTGTGCCAATCAGTTCAATCGTTGGATATGATGTATATGCAAATCAATATATGAAGACTCTTTTACTCATTGTTTGGAACTTTAGAATGCAAACAACTGGTGCACTATTCTTTCGATGGAAGTTAAACATTTTTTTTTTCTATAGAAACGACCGCAGATAAAGTGGGTTAATTGGGAATTTCGTTTACCCTTTGTTAGGAGAGAAAAAAGCTCTTCAATAGGAATTTATGTAAATTGAACAAGAGCATGCCATGAGTCGGTTTCTGGATTGGGTGTACCGGGGTTCTTCAGGCAAAATGAAAACAAACGAATCTCGGTGGTTTTCGCTTAACGAAATGTATTTCTAGAACTGAACTGTACCTTCATAAAAACGTATGTAGAGTTTGATAGTAATAATAGGCGAGATCTCATTGAATCTGAGTTCCAGAAAATTCGTAAATTAATTTCCATTAAATGTAAAGGCTTCTTTAGTCGACTACACTCAGATTTGACCGACTTGTTTAACCTGACATCTCAAAGAGTTTGATTAAAGAGAAAACTAAATATCTCCCAAATCATCTAGATTCATTTTACAATCCATACGTGTATGAAAGCAGAATTCGCCAACGAGATACAAGTCATTTTAAGGGTTTGTATAACTTTATTCATATTTTTAATGTTTGGTTAAGATATTTTCCAACCCTAGGACAACAACAAGCTTCCATGTTCATTTTAAGTACTTAACCATGAGAAGTATCTGTTTTTATAAAACTACAAAGTAAAATAAGGACTTATCGGTTGTCATGTTGTCCACAGCGAGATAGGATTCTTGCCGACTCCGAACGGCAGAAGAGGGATAGACTTTCTTTTATAGATAGATGATTTCGCTTCTAGTTTAGGGTTCATCATTGCCGGTGCAGATGTCATAAAATTATGTCAAAAATTACTTACCTAGTCAAGTCATAAATACTGCTACACAGAAAAATCAGCGTCAAATGAAAACGAATTAATATTTAAACAATTTTTTTTTTGTTTTTATTGAGTTATTCAATGGCTACAAATCTTAGAACAACTTATTCGAAATGACTTCCATTTGCCTTCCAGCACGACTTAAGATGATGTTGCCACTCATCGATTGGGAGACGCACTTCATGCATGGGGAAATTGTCCACTGCACAGACAAGGGCTCGCTTCAACTACTCAATATTTGAGTGTCGAGTAGAGCAAGCCATACGGACAAAAACTTGTAATCCAACGGGTTGAGGTCTCTACTACCAGCTGGTCAATCTTCCATTGATATGAAGTCCGGAACATTTGTGAACTGGAGCAGAGTCTTGCTGAAAAGTCCATTGCTTGTTGTTGAATACTGATTGGTTGAGAAATTTCACAATGAGTTCCAAGACGGCCGATTGATATACTTTGGCCGATGTTTTCACTCCTTTCTCGCAAAAATGGAGCTTGCTAACGCCATCGTAGCACACTGCCCACCACACCATTACAGACGCGGGATGGTAGCCTCTTTGAACCCTCGGGATGAGTTGGGAAGCTTTTCTGGACGACCGAGCATACACACGATCGTTTTGCTTATTGAACGATTCTTCTACGGTGAAGATTTTCTCGTCAGTAAACAGAATTTGTCTGCGAGCGTTCTTCGTGTACCGGCTGAGTAACGCTTTCGATCTTCGCTTGTGTTTCCCTTCAATGCGGCCGTGAGCAGGTGTCCATTGCGTCGCTTGTACGCGCTGAGTCCTAAATCTCGTTTGATAATGCGAGACATGGATTTTTGAGAAATTTGCATTTCCCGTCAAATCGGAATCAATACGAAATGGATGCGCCCAGTGTTGCATTCGTAATGAGTGAGTTCAGTTGTGTACCAGTATTTATGACTTGAATAGGTACTCTGTTTTTGTGCTCTGTTGTTAAAGATTGAAACACAGATCGACAAACTTAATAAATGGGTCACGCCACCATTCAATTTTGTCATCTCAGTCGAAGCATGAATCCAAACCTACTAACGACTTCTGGCCTAAATCGCAAAAACCACCTTGCATTTATGTATGCTACAATTACATGCTACTCAATTGAAAGATGGGATTGTTAAAATTCTCACTCCCTCGGTAAGGATAGAGAAAAAAAATGATAGGTGGAAGTGACGCCCACTGAAACCCATCAACTACTTGGGCTAAAAATTGCGCCCTCTCCTCCTACTCTAACAGGGCCAAGAGGAAAAAAGTTTCCGGCACTACCGCTGTCCATGGATTTTTCCACGAATAATGCCCGGACAAAAACGAAGCTTCGAACAGATAAGGCTGCAGTTCTAGCGGAAATAGCATGAGATGATTTAAGCCATCAATAAAAACAAAACCAGCTGTGGTTATATCCGTCCGTTGAAGCCGGTGCTACAACTAGCAAAGATCGTAGTTCTGAACGACCGAAGTCACGTAATATGGTGGAATCTCCACTAAGGAATAACTTTGTTGGTGGCTTTCCCCGCCCCCAAAATCCAACTGAAAGCAGTGTTGCAACTAGCTAAAGTTGCAGTTCGCGTGGATGAAATTGAAAACCCTAAATTCAAGAAAACCTCGAAACGCTAAAAGGGACGAGACTGATGGACAAAGATTAATGCCTTTATAACCCCTCTAGCTCTCTGATTTTAAAAGGCTGAGAATGACAACAGTTTGAATGACGCTGAGTGAAAACACTGTGTCAACACTGAGGCAACTGGGGGAAAACGGGAGATGTGCTGATGTATCTGGAACGTTGAAATTCTACTCTCGCAAGAAGAGAAAGAAACTTGAAAACAAGCACGGTTGTTCTCTTGCTATATACTATATACTTATACAAATCTCCTGTGAAGGCCATTCAATTTAGATAAAATATCACCACGCCAATTTCTCATATTTTTTATTTACTTAGATCAACCTTGAAAACTTCATGTCTGCAACTGCATTCCAATGTAGAAGACTTTCCGTGTTGAATACAATGCCTTTTGGTTGAACTTTCCTATCAATCATAGGCTAACCGAATTCGGAATCGGATCTCTCGACTTTGTTGAGACGATTAAAGAAGGAGCTCGGCAAGTCAAACTGTACACGACTTCGTAAAGTAACCAGAAAACATCCAAACAGTTCACTTAACACTAATTTGGAAGAGGAATTTAGACTCCATTCTAGCTCGAAACAAAAAAAATATAAAAAGCTAGTTCCGATTTCGGAGAATGTTTCTTGGAATGATTTTTTGGAAAAGATCGAATCCGTCGTTAAAACCAGTACGCTGGTCAAAGTTGCTCAAGAAGGGAAAATCAAACCGAATTCAAAGCAAACACTCTTTCATACCTGAGGGTCACTTTTCTAGGAAGCTGATCAGTACTAGCTATATTTGCGAAACTGTGAGTGGGCTTCATAACACAATACGTACTGGCAGCTTTATCTCATGGGTTGTGGGTACGAATAGGGCCATTAAACATACATTTAAGAAGATATTCTTGCAAGAGTGAGTTAAAAATTTGATTGAATAAATTGAAGGCGCACTCGACAAGAATAAATCCGATCTGGTTATTTTAATCGCCATTGTGGGTGCTTATGACAACACAACTTTTGACGGCATACGAGTATGTAACCGGGCCACACTAAAATGGAGAAATAGAGTTTTGTGAATCAAGGCAATGCTGGCGAATAGGACACTGATTGCTAATACTGACTACGAACAGTAGATCCGTTCATATCCGATACTTGTTTCTGTTTCTTAACTCCCGTCTATTATTTTATGGCCGCGCAGATACCGCGGTTACAACGAACCAGTAACCCATTTGGGTATGTCCGGGTGGATATCGACCAGTACCCGACGGATACCACTTTAAGGTAAAAAAAGCTTAAAAACAGTTGCAGCACTGAATATCGACAGATTGTCACCTTTAAGAGCCCTAGACTGTTAATGTTGGATGATGCGTTCTGGTGCCATCACAAGCTTTTTCCAGAAATAAGAGCCCTATCGAAAGGAATTATTCTCAAATATATGGCAAGTCTCTTACGGTCGAGGTCAAATTTGTTCAGGTCCTGCTTATTTTCTCCAGATATTTCCTTCAACTGTTTTATAGCATCATGAACCCCCAAAATGGAAGTATTGATAGAAAAATTCGGCCCCTTTTTTTTATTTTCTGAGTAAACTCTAAATTTGGGAGAAATTAAACCTTAAAAATTACCAATATTCTCTGTAAATGCTGCCTCACTGTTTCGAACGTCGACTTTTTGCTCTTCACGTTGGTCCAAGAGTTGACAAGCATTTGTTGCTTTCCAGAACACTCCTATCCCGCCGAAGAGCATTTACATCTAATTAAAAACAAATTACGTAGCATTCTCAAAAAAGCAATTAAAAGCTTAAAGAAGTACGAGTACAATCTATATATTGCTCTATAATAGCTGTTACAGGTGCCTAACACAGTGCTGAGTGCTAGGAAAATCAATGCAAGATTCAAGATATAGTCTACTATTTGAGAAACACAAACTCATACAATTTTATTGTCTCAAATGCTTGCCGCATTGTGGAAAACGCATTCGGTATACCTACTTATTCCGAAATTTCGAACGTTGAGATTTCACTCCTTGTCTGCACAATTGAACAGGTGGTGAAAACTATATGGGTCATCCTCCATGCGTCTTAGATTAAATCCACAGCCACCGTGTCGCTCCCACAAGGGGCCTACCTCAACAAGCTAGGCCGGGAACGAAGGCCGGGGGCTCCTAACTCCCACGGTACCGTGTTTTAAGACCTAGGATGGTCTACCCGTGATCTTGCCACTCAAAAAGACCTTGTAACTGGACAAATCATAGCAACCATCAGTGGCGCAAAGATTTGATGATGTTATAGATAAGTCCAGTTTTTATTAGACAACGTCATTGATGGAAGAAGCTTTGATAATTGGGCGGAGGACAGACTTGACCAAGGCAGCAGAAGAAATATGAACTTATCATCTTTCATCTTTTGTTTGTTGCGTCCAATAAGCAAAACATTTTTGCAGTTATTCTAGCGCGCCAAGCATGCGACGCACGGTATACCACAGAACCAATAACACAAAATACACGTATCTAATATTTTTGTTAGGAAATTTGCTCATCTAAGGCTTTGCTTACTTTTCACTGACATTTAATAATTATTTAAGAAACCACAAATCAAACAGAGCTCCATACGCGTTGCAATTGTCAAAATAACAACTTTCACCCAAAACAGTTGCACTTGCTTCGCGTTCAAAGTTTGTTTATTAGCAATAGTATTATTCGAAACCGTGTGATAACATTTCTAAATTTATTTAATTACTAACGTTTTCCGAAAATGGACTACAAGGTAATCTATTTGTCTAGTGTATGTTTTCTGTTTTGATGATTTTCTTTTGTCCATTCAAATTGTCATCACCGAGTCAAGTGTGTATCGAAAATTCTTAAATCCCTCTCTTTACAAATTATATTTTACATAATTTCATATACATACATACATATATGGAAATAGAAAAATTATTTTCCCAAAATCAAAAGCATTATGTGACATCAGAGCAAAAATAGAAAATATAGGTACGCTATGGAGACTAATAATTATAGACATGGGTCAAAGGGCCACCATGATTAAGGCAACGTAGATACAACATCTGAATCATATACCGAAGCATATACCGGAAACAGAATGTGTTCATTGTAGATTCGTGGCAAGTTCATTAAAGTGATTTTGTGGTGTATCTAGGAGTGGTACATACAAAGAGCATGGGTGTGCCCTAACAACTCCATTCGTACTAAACAGACAAATGAAGAACATCTTGACGTATACATATGTAGTGGAATATGTTCTGAGCAAAAATTGTGGGGCTTTATTCAAGTTTATGTACTTTCACTCAATTAGAATTAACGACTTGATCAGAGGATATCTTGGAGATGGGCTGGCAGACAAACGTGATATATTAAATATTTCAGAGAAAATGGTGACCAGCACCCTATCCGATCAATATCTTGCTGGTGACAATAGTATATTTGTTGTTTAATCTACCGTCTGACTTCGAACTATAAAAGCTTCGATAAGTGCTCTCTGAACACGGCACCGAAGTATGGGGCTACCCAACGGTCATCCCATCAAATTGTTTAGATGTTCTTACATCTCTGAAAGGCATAGGTATTAGGTATTCCGACATCGCCCTACTTTTTGAAATCCTTCAAATTAACAACCTCAAATGGACAAGCGTCAAAACATTTTGGCATGTGGGACAGCTTTTTTTCTGGTGATTTCTCACACGAGGACTGGGATTCGTAAATTGTGTTTTCTCGAGTGTACTTATATTTGTTGTATTGGCCCTGCCTCAGCTACTAAATCCACGTTTTGAACGTAAATTACGAGCTTGTCGTTAAAATTTCTCATCCGTAATCCCGTCTTGATAGATCCCCAATTGAAAGTGGCATCATGGTGGTGTTTTCTCAGATACGCTTGAACTTAGCCTCTACTTCCGCCTTCACAAATCGTCCACAAGTAGGTTCTCTGCAGAAAGTTTGGTCATTAAAGATGTTCTGTCCTGTCTGAACAATAACGTGATGTCTGCAGCTTTTTTTATAGTCACAACTGAGTTTCACAAAATTTGAAACCGCCCTTCATCTCATGTCAACTCTCAGCGAAGTGTCGGAGCAGTTTAAAGTTCACCTATATTAGGTGCCGACCCACAGGGCCATTCCAAGGAATTGTAAGGCCGACAAACTTGACAAAATTGGAACCACTGTATCCTACTGCAAAATGTTTCATCGGTATGCCAATCGCTACGTGCAAACTAATACTCGTACTAGAGCTGAATGCTTAGAAAAGAGCAAACCTTTGGTGAACTGTTGGATAAACATGTCCAGCTACTAGACAAAACGCTAAAAGCGTTATCTCTTAAAATCGAAAACATCTTCTCATCATAAGTGTCATCACTGGATAGTGTTTTATAAGAAGGCTTGACTGCTTTACAAATGATTTCTGCAGAAGCTGCATGGACGAGGAGGAGGACGTAGCAATCCTCCACATACTATGTACATGCTCAGCTCTCCCCCAAAAAAGAAAGCTCCATTTAGTAGCCACTTTAATTAATTCAGCGATCTAAACAATATAGACGTTAACAGTCTCCTTACCTTCGTTAAAATATCAAATTGGTTGCAAATCCACGTTGCAGTACAATGGGCTAAAGGCCTTGGTGGGTTGGGTTTTCTAACAGCCACTCCAATCTAACATAACATAACCTAAGCGCCCTCATGAATATATTCAAAAGTTTCTGTCGAATCATCGTTCGTTATGCTTGAATGGACTTGGAATTCTTTCGTAGCAATCTGCACCACTGCAACCGTATTACAGCTTACATTCCTGATCGTCAATGTATCACCTTAAACTTGTTTTGTTTTTATTTTCCTGGTTTTTAACTATTCTTTCTATTTGAACAGCCAATTCCAACTGTACGTCCAGCGTCTCCATTTGATCCTGCCGCCGATGGACAGGCACTTCGTACGGCCATGAAAGGATTCGGTACTGACGAGCAGGCTATTATTGACATCCTGACGGCTCGTACAAATGCACAACGCCAAGAGATAAAGGCGTATTTCCTCCATGAGTACGGTAGGGATCTTATCGATGATTTAAAAAGTGAACTCGGCGGAAAGTTTGAGGATGTCATCGTTGGTCTAATGATGCCACCTGTGGAATACATCTGCAAACAGCTCCACAAGGCCATGGATGGTATTGGAACTAATGAAGAAGCTCTAGTTGAAATTCTTTGTACGAAATCGAACGAGGAAATGGGAGAAATCGTTACCGCGTACGAGAATAAATACGATCGTCCTTTGGCCGAACATATGTGCAGTGAAACTTCAGGACATTTTCGTCGTCTTTTAACTCTTATTGTTACTGGTGTACGTGATCCAGCTGGTACTACTGATCCGGAAAAGGCAAGGGAACAAGCTGAAGCATTATATGCTGCTGGTGAAGCAAAACTAGGTACAGATGAAGAAGTTTTCAATCGTATAATGGCACATGGAAGCTTTGCCCAGCTGCGTCTGGTTTTTGAGGAGTACAAACAAGTCTCCGGGATGACTTTAGAGCAGGCGATAAAACATGAAATGGGTGGAGAACTACATGATGCGATGATGGCACTTGGTATGATTTTACTATCAATTAGGATTCAATCAATTAAACTTTGTTCATGTAGTTGAATGTGCTCAATCACCGCCAGCTTTCTTTGCCAAGCGCTTGTTTAATGCCATGGATGGCGCTGGCACTGATGATACAACTTTAATTCGGATCATTGTGAGCCGATCTGAGATTGACTTGGGTAATATCAAAGCTGAATTCGAGCGTTTGTATGATCGTACTTTGGTCAGCGCCGTAAAAGTAAATATTATCTATAGCCAGTTAAATTAGAATTATAGTAATTTCTTTATTTTTATTTTAGTCGGAGACGTCTGGAGACTACAAGCGAGCTCTTTGTGCGCTTATTGGTGGTGCCTAAGCTAAATTATTTATTCGTCCAATTGGAATCTCACTGTTTAATTAAGAATCTCACATCGGGCCTTTGTATATGCATTCTAAGTGTATCAGTTACTGTTTTATTGTTTGTATTAATGCGGTTTCTAAAACCGCCAATCAAGTGCTGATTAAACTGTGTCTTAAAATGTACTGAGAAAAAATTATCTTTTGTTTTTTGTTATGTTAATCGTGCTTACATATGATCATCCTTCTTGTTTTTCCTCTGTTATAGTCAATGGTTTAACTGATCTACATCAACTAAGGAACTGCCAAAAAAGCAATAGACATCTGCAATAGAACAAGTCTCTTCGGGTTGCCTGTAGAACGCTCAGATGACCGATTATGTCGACCATAATCTGCTGGTAATGAGCGAAATGTACCTACTACAGAATCACTATTTTTGAAGGAGGTTTTCAAAATTTTAACACGTTCAGCGATTGTTAAACGACTCATATTGTAAAATGGTAAAGCGTAAACATAACAGATCCGGATGCTAGTTCGGTTTGACTTACATATGTGATTGAAATTGAAACATACAGATGGGTCAAAGATGGACATAGGGCGGGTGCTAGTATATTTGGTTCAAACACCAGAATTTCGCAACTAATGGAAAAAGTCCCAAAAAATAGATTCCATCCAGGTGTGCGCAAATTCCAACCTCGATAAGAAAAGGAAGGGCATCTCCATCAAAAGAATTAGGCTCTAACCTCTTTGAATCCAAAGCAATCTTACAATTCACTGAGTAAACCTTTGGTGGATGCCTGGTCATAAAGGTAATATCAGAGATATCTAGAACCAGTTGGTCTGATTCTTTCATCGGTTCTGAACCGTTCTGTAATATTTTAAATTCAACAGTGATAAGATGGAAGAACAAAATGTGTATACTCCATTGGAAACCCTTTCACAAAAAACTAAAAGAATGTCTACAACTTGAAGTGTCTATTTTAGAAAAGTGGTTGGATTTCTAAACACGCACTTCCACCTTCGATATCACCTTCACAGAATAGGTCTTATTCAAGAAACTGAATGCCATCTTTGCATGAAACACGACGAAACTGCGGAACAGGACTGCGATTATTAAGGTCTTATATAGGGTAAGAGAGAGAGGGCTTTACTAGTCAATTGCGTTCTTAGCTCAAAGATGCAGCGATTGGCAAGAGTTATTTTTCGTTTGATCTCAGCGCTGGTGCCGTTGTCTGAATTTATAGTGGAGCCTAGGTAAGCAAAGTCCTTAACTGCCCCAAAGTTATATCTGTCAAAGTAGACATTCTGTCCGAGACGTCGGTGTTGAGAAATAATATGTAGCAACCCATAAATTGGAAAAAAAAAGTTTTATTTCATTGCGTGTGTAAATAGATGATAAATAATTTTATTATTGTTTGTTTCTTGTCTGTTAGTTTGGTGGAGTGAACAACGAGAATCTTCTCTTATTGTTTTTAAGTTCTTAGTTAGTTTCCAATCAGCGTTTAAAGCGACCCCTGTAATTGACATAGAATATTTAACACTTTGTGGCGGATATATCATCACATACAGCCACCACCTATCACATGCACAAACCGCGATGAAAAGATCCATGTTTTTCATCGTAGATAGCAACCCCTTTAATGACGCCTGCGCGCTGCAATTTTAACACATACCTACATGCTTCTGCAATTTATATGCTTCACTTTAAAATCTCTTTGTCTTTAGATCACAAGCTCCAGCTAATTTTTGCTTTTTTATTAAGTAGTGTTTTTGTTTCGAATATATATTTACGTAAAACGTATTTGGAAAATCTTCTTTAATTATGGGCAACACAAACCTTTCCCACAAATGGTGACCCCGACGTGATTGCAACGGATTACAATCAAATTGCATTTTATCGTCCATCGTGTTTTTTTTCGTTTGCGTCACAACTGCAAACATTCATGTCTCTTCAACACTTACCACCGCATGAATAACCCGGGAAAATGAATCCATCCTCCCCAGAGCAAGATCCAACCACTGCTGCTGCCCAACCTGGACGTCATTCTTTCCAAACCACGACGTTGAAGCCATCCACAACTGCAAAATGCCACCTTTCTGGAAAACCAATCCTGAACTGTGGTTCTTCCAAGTGGAGTCAATTTTTAAGGCAAACAACATCCGCCTCGACGCTAGCAAATATCACCTCGTAGTTAGTGCTCTCGGATCTGATGCACTCCAGGAAGTGTCAGATGTCCTGAGAGCACCACCGAACCAAGATAAGTATACCCATTTGAAGACTCATCTTTTAAATCGTCTTTCTGACTCCGCAGATCGTCAGCTTCATAAAGTCCTTGCTAAACTTGAGCTCGGTGATAAGAAACCGTCTCAACTTCTCAGACAGATGAGAACCCTTGCCGGCGATAGAGCTTCTGAGGATGTGCTACGTGTCAGATGGCTCGCCCTGTTACCACAGAATGTGCAACCTACCCTCAAAGTTTTTCGAGTCATAACACTCGATGACCTTGCCAGCGGTGCAGATACATTGATGGAAAATGAACACGGCCCAGCTATCATGGCCACATCAACTTTGTCTAGGCGAACACCATCACCATCTCAACACATTTCTGCTTTTTCAACGAATTCAATGAGCCAAGAACTCATAGAGATCAGACGCTCGCTGTCTCAGATGATTACACTCAACATGGAAATCCTCAATAAGCTGACCAGACTCTCTAGCAACAATAGATCACGCTCATCCTCTCGACGTCCTATACGATCTGTTTCACCGGCAACACCCGGTCTTTGCTTCTATCACAGCACATGGGGGGTTAACGCTCGCAACTGCAAGCCTCCATGTAGTTTTAATCAGTCATTGGAAAACTAGATTCGCTGTCGCCAATTCAGGCGGTAGGCGACAGCAACAGCAACAACTTCGTCACCGCCGAACACCGCCTATTTATCTTCGATCGTCATACCAACATGAAGTTTCTGGTCGACTCAGGCTCCGTAATCTCCATCGTTCCACGATCCTACACTAATCGCAACGCTAAACCAACAGATTTTAAACTTTATGCTGCAAACAACACGGTAATCGAGACCTACGGGCAGCAATGCATCACTCTCAACATCGGCATCCGTCGTCCTCTCAAGTGGAATTTCATCCTCGCCAACATTAAAACAGCCATTATCGGAGCAGATCTCCTTACCTATTACGGCCTTGTCATTGACCTCAAGGGGCGCTGTCTAATCGACCGGCTGACAAAAGTCACTGCATCCGGCCAAGCTGCTTCTACAGCATGGTGTAATACGACCTTCCAGCAGTCAGTGAGCCAGCCCTCTGCATATGGTGCCCAAGAAACTAGGAGGCTGGCGCTCAACAGGCGATTAAAGGCGCCCTAACAAACAAACAGTTCCGGACCGCTATCCGATACCGTACATCGACGATGTCAAACAGCATCTTTTCAACCATCGACCTAGCGCGGGCCTACCATCAAATTCCAATAGCCGATGAAGATATAGAGAAAACGGCCATCACGACTCCTTTCGGCCTTTTGGAGTTTCTGGGAATGCCACCTGGTCTACAAAACGCCACTCAAACGTTTCAGAGGCATATGGACAATCTCCTGAGAGACATTCCATTTGCCGCTTGCTACATTGATGACATAATCGTTTTCTCCCAAGACGAGGATCAGCACAAGCATCATCTGAAAACTATCTTCCATATCCTACGTGATCACAAGCTAACCATTAACCCTGACAAATGCCAATGGGGCAAGAAACAAGTAACGTTTCTGGGTTACACCATCAGCAAACATGGATTCTCTCCACCAGACGATAAAGTTCAGCCCATCCTCTCCTACCCGAAGCCAGAAACTATCTCTGACCTCCGACGCTTCCTGGGTATGATAAATTATTATCGCCGCTGTATCCCGCACGCTGCTCAGTTGCAAGCACCTCTCAACAACTATGTCAAGAACGCCAAAAAACGGGATAAGCGCAAGATAGATTGGACACCGGAGTCAGAGGCTGCGCTCAGAAACTGTAAGGACAGTGTTGCCTCTGCCGTAAGAACATCTTTCCTATCACCATTTTCACAACTAACTCTTCTTACAGATGCCTCGGATTTTGCCATCGGCGCCGCACTTGAGCAGCTAGAAGATGATTTCTGGAAGCCACTTGGTTTTTTTTCACGGAAGCTCATCCCAGCGGAGACTCGTTACAGTACCTACGACAGAGAGCTCCTTGCTGTCTTCGCAAGCATCAAATTCTTCAAGCACATCCTTGACGGGCGATCATTCATCATCAAAACTGATCATTGGCCTCTCATCTACGCCTTCTCTCAACGACCAGACAAAGCTTCGCCCAGACAACTCCGCCAACTAAGTTTCATCTCACAATTTACTACCGAGATAGTTCACATCAATGGTGAAGACAACGTCGTCGCTGACGCGCTATCTCGCATCAACACCATCTCTATGCCCAAAACCCTGGATTCAGGAACAATCCATGCAGCTCAACAGAACGACGAGGAGCTTGAAGAACTGAGAAGTCGCTCCTCTCTTAAACTCCAGCAACTCATCATCGAAGAACATCTGATCTACTGCGATATCTCCACCGGCCGAATTCGCCCATACATCCCGCAATCTCTCCGCAAGCGTGCCTTCGATGTTGTGCATGGTCTCGCCCACATCAGTGGCCGTGCTACAGCTCGCCAACTGAAGCAAAAGTTAATCTGGCCTGGAATTCGATGCGACTCCCTGCGGTGGACACGTGAATGCCTCCCGTGCCAGAAGTCCAAGGTACAAAAGCACATTCGCAACAAACCAATGTGCACATGTGTACATGTGCATCTTGACCTCATCGAACTTCCACCAGTAAAAGGACTGCGTTACTGTCTCACGATGATCGACCGGTTCTCACGCTGGCCTGTGGCAACGCCACTTGCGAATATCGAAGCGGACACGGTCGCTACGGCTTTTTACTCGAATTGGATTGCCCAATTCGGCACATCTTTAACCATCAAAACGGACCAAGGGAAACAGTTCGAGTCCAAACTCTTCACGGCGCTGGCAAACATGGTCGGAGCTACCAAAATCCACACAACACCATATCGACCTCAATCCAATGGCATCATAGAGAGATGGCATCGCACTGTCAAGGCAGCACTCATGTGCCATGCCCCAATGCCCTGGCCTAATTTACTTCCAACAGTTCTCCTCGGCCTTCGAACATGTGTGAAAGAAGACCTCAAAGCATCACCAGCGCAACTGCTCTTTGGTGCTGATCTAAGAATACCAGGAGAATTCTTTCTCACAGCAGACCTGCCAGCCAATCCTAATACATTCCTGGAGAAGTTCCGGGAGCACATCAGAAAGTTATGACCCACGCCGACGGCTCATCACACCAAATCACGTTGTTTCATATATATCATCACATACAGCCACCACCTATCACATGCACAAACCGCGATGATAAGTTCCATGTTTTCCATCGTAGACAGCAACCCCTTTCATGACGCCTGCGCGCTGCAATTTAAATACATACCTACATGCTTCTGCAATTTATATCCTTCACTTTAAAATCTCTTTGTCTTTGGATCAGATTTTTTTACCACGAGCTCCAGCTAATTTTTGCTTTTTTATTAAGTAGTGTTTTTGTTTCGAATAAATATTAACGTAAAACGTATTTGGAAAATCTTCTTTAATTGTGGGCAACACAAACTTTTCCCACAACTTTTTTGTTTGCATTGACATCTGGTATCAATGTCGTTTGTTGCAGGATATGCATGTATGTGCAGCGCCGGAAATGACGGTGGCGATTCCAAAAAAACAAGTAAGCTTACCATTCAAATATTCAACTTAAATTTCATAGAAACCTAATACTTTTCCCTCTATATATACGGGTTTGAAAATTTGATAATCTTTTTCATCCCGGCCCTACACCAGGTTTGAAATAACATAAAATTCTACATTAATTGAAAATTTCCCAATAGTGGATTATAAAAATATGTTGTTTTGTTAATATCTTATACGCAAACCAAGTGAGTGTCTTGAATCGGTAAAAATGGAAGCTACTCCTCAAGTGAATTGTGGTACTTACCCCAGACGAAGACAATGATATATATTTGTTAGAATATCCACAATTCTCGTGAATTTCCCAGCGCTGTAGTCCATAATTTGTAATATCCATGTTCCTGGAAACATAAATTGAGGAAATATTGTTTCTCAACATAGTATTCGCATCGAATTGAATAAATTATCATTCCATAATGCGCATTTTCAACTAAAGGTGAATGTTATTTACGAGAACAAGTGTAGCATTAAGTGGCCTGAGATTTTAACAAACAATATTTCTTGGATCAGTATTTAGCACGAACATTTAAATTGTACTCCAGCTCATAGTTTTCATTTCAATAGAAGAATCTTGTTTCGCCGGGAAAAGTGTTAATCCGTTAATTCCTGTCTTTTTTCCTTCAAATATGTGTTGCCGCCTTCTATACGATCGGAGTAAATTTGCTACGAATTTAACGAACTAGAACTTTTTATTGCTCTTTAATAGGAACTATGTTCAAATATGCTTACTGATAATTTTTTTTTTCTTTCAGAGGATCTAAAAAAGTAAAGATTGAAAGTTTCCATAAATACTTCGTGTTACAACTGAATAAGAAGTCAAGAAAAAAATGAAATCAGCTGACTGTGGCCGAAATATAGCACACATGTGTTCAGCAGAAATGACCAAATATAGCAAGCAACATAAGTAAAACTAAAGTGAATAAATTTTTCGGAGTCAGAAAAAGTTCAAACAAATTTAAATTTGTAAGCTCATTACATATATCTTAAGGAACATATTTTATCTCTACTGAATCATAAAAAAGTTACCAAATAAAAAACAAACAGGTTGAAGTTTTGTTTTGTTAATCTAGTCAAGTGACTTTCTTTTAGATAAGGCCGAAGCAGAGGTCAAATTCGTATGCGAAACGAGAAAAAGTGTTTTGTAAAACAAACATAGGTCTGGGATAGAAAGAAGAATTTGCTAACCTCCGAAAAAATCGAAATAATAAATCGTATGTACTCGTATAATAGAAACTTGAATCATATGCGATTATTCCCAATACTTTCGATCAAATTTTTAATAAAACAATGCACCGCACCAGCGTAGAGTAAAAAAAATTCGTTGGTACAGAGTTACAATAGTGGAGGTAAGAAGGCGTTTTTTTACCTTCACTGGAACCGAATATACCATCTAAAATAACATGATATTTTATTTACTAGAAAATGGAAAGATTAAAGATTAGTTAAATCAGATAAAAAACTTTAGATAGAATATTTCAAGTTTCAACGTGCATCTTTAGAACATAAGAAACAGATTAGATATGCAATTTCTAAGTCGATTTGCCAAAATAATTGTTTTTCAAAGAAGTGTTCATAGGTTGAACCTGAGACCTGTCAGGTTCTTCCGTTTTATTTGAAGTAAAAAATGCGTAATTTTCTAGGGAAATTAATCTTTTTTTTGTTCAAAATATTGGCCATCGGTTTCTACACATTTCATTTTTCAGGTATTTTATGAATAGGATGCCAGAAAAACTGCTTGTGTTTTGTGGCAAACCATTCGTCGAGCGATTTTCTAATTTACTCGAAATCGTTGAAGTGCTGCTCCGCCACCGCATGCCACATTAATGCGAAGAAGTGATAGTCAGACGGCGCCAAGTCTGGGGTGTAGAGCGGCTGCAGAAGAATGTCCCAGCCAAGCGATTTTAAGGTGCATTTCACTAGTTTTGATGTGTGAGGCAGCGTGTTGTTGTGTAACGAAATCACTTTGCCATGTCTTCTGTCCCATTCTGATCTACTATCGATTAATGCGTGATTGAAATTGGTTTCGCCAGGCTTCAAGAGTTCATAATATACAATACCCTGGTCCCACTAGCAACAGAGCATGATCTTCTTGCCGAAGCGATTTGGCCTTATTATTGAAGGACCGGCCAGGCGAAAGCCACGATATTGTCCGCTTCGGGTCTTCAAAATAAATCCATTTTCTGTCACCCGCCACAATTGGATGCAAAAATTATTTTCTTTCGTAGCGTTGAAGCAGCATTTCACAAGTAACCCTCATCTTCCATTTGAGGTCGGATTATTCGCTTACAAAGCCCCATTAACACGGGAATTGACGAAAAATGACCACCCACTTCGTTACCGCTTCTCTGTTTTTTCTGCTGTAGAGCAGCTCGAATTTGACAACAATTCTGCTCAAAAAATCATCTCTTCAGATGAGGCGCATTTCAGTCTCGACGGAACCAAAGCAAAATTGGCGCTTTTATGTATCGAAAAATTCCACACGTACTCGTAGTCATAGAGAAGAAAATGCATTCTGAACCTGTGGCTTTTTGGTGATGTTTTTGAAGTGGCGACATTATAGGCTTATTTTTCTTGCAAGACAGATGAAACTTTACAGTCAATGGAGAGCGTTACCGAAGCATGATGATTCGACTTACTTTTTACCATAGATTTGATATCGGGCGAGCTATGGTTCCAGCAAAATAGGGATACGTTCCACAAAACCTGTTCTACAATAAGTTCATTGCGCACTCAGTTCAATAATCGTGTAATCAGTCGGTGATGTTGCTTGCCAGCCAATGCCACTGAAATGTATTAGGTATGCAACTTGGTTTCCACTGTTTTTGTTGATGAAAATGCAATTTTATTGTAAAAAACATTCAAAGTATTTCCCTTCGCTAGCTACAACTTTTCCAATCTTTCGAATACCGTTATAGTAAAAGTTTTCATCTTTTGAGACTATCCATCCACGAATCAAGACATATTTTTAGACCTTCATATGATCGGAAGGTCTGCTGATCAGCCAGACTATGTGCCATCGAACGGAACAAGTAATAATCGGACGGCGCAATATCTTAGAAATATGGCGGATGCGATAGGACTTCCCGCTTGAGCGTTTCCAGGTAGGTTTGGCAACGTGAGACCGAGAATTTTCATGCAATCACTTTTTCGTGCCTCTGCGCGTATTGTGGCCATTTTCAGCGCAGTACGAAAATCAACATCACATCAATTGAAGTCGATACCGTTCCGCAGTGATGATTTCGTTGGGTTTCAACAGTTCATAATAAATTACACCGACCTGGTCCCATCAAATACACAGCATAACCTTCTCAGCGTGAATATTCGGCCGGGCCGACGACGAAGACGGTCAGTCCCCATGATTTTCTTGTCTCTTGAGTTGCTGTTATGAATCCATTTTCATCACCCGTCACGATGCGATGAAGAAACCCTTCATTTTTTGCCGCTGAAGCAGTTGTTCACAGACGAAAAACGACGCTCAACGTCGCTTGGCACTCAAGTCCCTTGTTTTTGAACCGTTCCTAATGCATGCAATCGCTTAGAATTGGCTTGGCGGGTGATTCTAAATGCTGAAGTAAGCTCTTCTTGCATTTGGCACGGATCCTTATCGAGCAATGCCTCCAATTCAGAGTCTCTGAGGCCTTTCTTCACGTGGATGATCCTCAACATCGAAATCACCGTCTTTGAAGCGACGCACGGAACCAATCACGGCACATTTTTTCTTTTAGAGCAACATTTTCGTTAATTTCTTGGAGCTCTCGGTGCCCTTTAGCCGCCGTTTTTTCTCGAATGAAAGAAGAAAATCAAAACTTCCCGCAAATTACGATTATTTGGCAAAAACCGACATCTTCACACGACCAAAAGTACACGACGCCAAAACAAAATCACTTACGAGTATGTGTCAGAACCGTTTGCTTACCATATGTCTAAGGTTCATAGCGTTTTGTCTATGTTGAAATCGACCAGCACTTACTGCTGGAGCCATCTATTGACAAACAACGAGAGCTTAGTTGTACACCTGATATTAAAAAATTGGGTTGGCAGGATGACGTTTCGATAATCTCATCTAAATTATCTTTGTTCCAAATGCGACAATATTTCTTTTTGGCATACCCATTGAGCCAACCAATTTTTGGAAATTTCGACGTAAATAATGGTCATTCAGCTTCAATTGTTGATCTGAAATTCAAAACAAGATCTTTGAGTAAAATTTTCTAGAAAGGACAGACAAAGATCAAGCTGTCATAGACGATCTGGATCTTCTTCAACACTCTCCTGAATAGATGCAGTACTCTTTTAATTACTCAATTCGTCTCGGTGCAACTGAATATTACAAAGAAAATGTTATGCGAAAATGGTCAACAAGACGCCGAATAGCAGTCTTAGATGGTCGATTATGTCGGGTGTAATATGGCGGAAGTGCTCTATTACGAGTATTATGGCACACAGAACCAACATTTTGAGATCAAATGAAGCGTGTATTTCTTCAAGAATAAATTGCAAAGACTACTGAATAAGAATGGCACTGATAGGTTGCAATCTGACAATTGGTTGATACAAATGTCTGACGTTAGTACTGTTTCAATAGTATGGAATATGAAATAGTACTAATATGCTCCGATCAGAGCACAATCCGCAACATTTGTTCCAACTCGAACTCCCATCCCACACACAATTCCAATTCGCCTCAAAAAGAAAAGAATGAAGTTCCAAACACAACATAGCTCGTCGGCATTTTTGCTAACCTGTGTGTGTTTTGTTTTGTTTTTTTCTTCACCACTTCGCATTGTGCCTTCGTTTTGATGTGTTGCTTGTAGCCTGCCACCCAGCTTTGTTGCTACGATTTTTCATCTTTACTTGCGTATGGAGAATTAAGCTAGTGTGTATACTACAAATATATATATTATACAAGTATACATCTTGTCAAAGGTTCGTGGTGGATTTTACTATTCCCTGTGTATATGGCAGATAGATACATTCGCCGTGGTTTGTCTGTTGTCCATTGAGGCTTGTTCGAAGTCGTTAAGCATTTGGAAATTCAGTCTGATTTTAAAAGTGATGATGGAATAATACTAGCAGCGGATTGATGCAGGAGATAGTGCAAGTTCGTGTCTAGGGAAGGAATAAAATAAAATAAAATATCCCAAAAAAAAAATGTCTCTGCATTAGAATAAAATAAGACGAACTGTTGGTAGATTGAAGTCCTTTTTTTTGTAAAAAAAAAGAAGAAAAAATAACAACCACGTCGTAAATGTATATTGGTATATTGGTGGCGGAAGCGGCTAGTTTGTTTATATGTACGTATATGCGCAGGATTGTTTCAAGGAAAAGTATTGGCCTTCTGATGGGGAGGTCGTTTTTTTAACCGCGAGTGCATTCAATAGTACAAGTCAAAACGGCCAAAAAATCATAGTGTACGTAGAATACAAAAATATATACATATGTAGGTAGGTAAATGCGACTAATACAGACTGCATTGCCGACATAACAAACATCCCCTTTTACGAGAGATATTTTTTTTCCCGGTGCATCCTCTATCTACTCCATAAAGTATTTGGTTACGAGTAAACCCCCTTCTTCAGGTTGTACTATTCTGTTTTGATTGTGTCCAGATAAAATCCTCAAATCAGTGAAACGAAAATCAAATTCCCCTCGAAGGATATATGATTTGATTTTTTTTTTTCTAATATATTGTAATATAAAGAAGTTATTAAATAACGTGCCAGTGATACCACTTAAACCCTAACATATGTGTCCTTATACGCAATTCCATTCAAACAAAAAATAATAGGGATGTCAACAAAAGGATCATTGAACTTTTGATATACTCGTACTCGTACTCGTACAAGTATTATAGCAACGCGACAATAACAAACACAGCAACAATTGAAAGCACCTAGTCCAGGACAGGAATCCTACTACGAGTATGTACTACTTCAACTAAAAACTGCGAGGAACTCAAAACTGAAACAAAAAAACAACAAAATAGAGGAAGAAAATAGGAAACAAATAACGGTAAGAATGCAATTAATTTATTGTGTGTCCATCAAATCCTTAAAATCCCGAAGTGACTCTTTTCATAGTCGTAACAGTCGAGTTTCTTTTTGTGAAACAGTGCATTTGGGGAACTATGGGATTAGATTGGTGGTGGGTGGATGAGCGATGGGTACGGTGGTATGGTAGGGGTGGCTTCCTAAACAGCCGTATATTTAATAAGTTTCATGCCGTTGACATAACTAGATCTTGTGAGGATTTCAACGCAAGAGAGGATATGAACGAAAGGACAAAATGATAGTTGTGTGTAGCAATATTCCTTCTTGCACTATTATCGTATTCGTTTGTGTGTACATTTGTTTGTGTGTAGGTATATTTGAATTGGTATCCTTTTTCGTTAAACAATTTTGTTTGGGAGTTCCTTGCTGTCACTCTGCAGATATGTATAATATGTGGCTCCCGGTGCTGCAGTTTATTTTTTTCTTTGGCTTCTGCTTCTGCAATCAATTTGGGGTGGGGTCGGGATTAAATTTTCTTTTGTTATGATACCACTTGCACAAGAGTTCGTATGAGTGCAATAAGCTTCACGTTAAGTCTATTCGCAATGAGAAAAAAAAAAATTGTGAGGCAAGGATTTTTAATTATTTATTTAACACCAAGCAAATAAAATGGCAGATTAATATAAAATTTTAATTTTACATTCAAAAATACAAAAATGCATCGTAGATGTGCATATGGGCTGAAAAATCCACAGCAAAACATCTTAAGTTGGCTTTTTTTGGTATTTTACAGGAGCTATTGCTTTTTCTCATATATAATCAAATATTTGTGGAATTTTTTTTCGATAATATATCTTTGACAGCAAGATAGAACATGGAAGACCTATGCCTCAAACAACATTTCTTTTCAACTTGGTGCCTTCCACTGCCTACGGCCTCCAGTTGCAAACATCAAGAGGTCGTTTGAGCTGAAATTATCGTTCACTGCATGGGGTTGACCATTGGTATTCCTTAAATTTGCATGATTTAGTTTTGGAATTCAGACCATTTTTATTGAATTAGGCATCTCGTTATGATATTAAATTTATTTTTACACCTCCTTTTACAAGTCCAGTCTTAATAAGTAGTAAGGTCTTGTATGGAGTTTCTAAATTATTCGTTAAAAGAATTTTCAGTCACTTAGGTCTTCTAAAGAACAGTCAAGTAAGGTTTTTGAGGGTGTTGCTACCCTCATGAATCATTGATATTATTTGTTGTCAATTTTATACGTTCGTTTTGAAGTCTTTCAACGTTAAGTCCATATTTGCCATATTTGCTTCAACATCTTCAGCCATCGACTTTTGCTATTAGCTGAATGAAATGATTTTTGAAATATCGCGTTAGCGATGTAGGCCTCTGAGCTTGACACATTTTTAGATTGTCTGCACTTTAAATATTTTGCCAATACGAACTCTTCTGGTTATGTTGACAATTTTTTTTAATTTTAGGATCATAGATTTCGAGACACAAGATATTTTCGATACTGCTTAGTTAATTTTTAAGAAAACAAAAATTGTATTGTAAGTACATGCATATTGTGAAAAACAGTCTCAACCGGAACACTTGTGTCAATGCGTTCAATGTGACCTAGCTATATCCCAGCCAGAAAGCAGTTGCAGCCAAAAAAAGCAGCTTTTAGCAGGATTGATTATTTGCATTATTTCTGCGCTGGCTACGATGTCGAAATCGAAAGCGGAGCCGAGGTAGATAAAGACGTGAGGCTCTCTAGTATTGATTGAGAAGGACTTCGACCTTAAAAGATCTTTTGTGCTGGAGGAGTCAGAAAGAAAATTAGGCTAGCAAATCTACCAGCAGGGGAGTCCCTTATTTCAGAGATGTCGAGTTGTTCTTTGAGGAAGGTGTTCTGCCTGATTCCATTGAGGACTGGACATTCACATAAACTGTGTTCAGCTGTTTCTTCGTCTTCGAGACAGAGTCGACATTCTGCGGAGTCAGCAAGTCCTATTTTGTTGAGGTGATATCTTTGACCGTTGTGTCCTGTAAGGTATCCTACTAGATTTCTGCTTTTATGCCGATTTAGATTCAGACATCTGTCGGCATTTTTATGATAGGGTAGGATGGCTCGTTTGGCTTGCTTTAGCCCTGGAATCTCCTTCCAGTATGAGACGCATTTTGAGTGCTCCCAGGGCTTAATGACTAAATTTACTGCTGTTTTAGATGTGCAGCAGAAGGGTTCAGGTCCGTTGAAGGGGGTTTCAAAACCTTTCCTGGCCAGTTTGTCGGCCTTTTCGTTTCCGTCAACGCATGAGGGCCCAGGAACCCACCATATTTTGGTCTTGTTGCTTGTGCTTAGTTTCTGGAGGATATTGAAGCAGTGCATGACTGAGTTGGAGTCAATCACGTGCGAGCTAAGGGCATTTATAGCTGCTTGACTGTCCGTTGACTGGATGTTTACACCTTTGATACCAGAGTTGAGTATCAGGTTGACGCATTCTTGAATGGCGTGTATTTCAGCTTGGAATACACTAGGACTCTTGCCCATGGCAATTGATATGTTTGTGTTCGCTCGATGTATTCCAACTCCCACTCCCGTTTCCATTTTAGAATCATCCGTATACCACTGTATGCCATTTTGGCTGTTTGGTGGGTGTTTACTAGTTCTGGTGCGTTAGAAATAGGATCTGTAGGTCCGGATGTACATGGAGATCCAGCTCTTTGGTTTGTGCCAGACTAGTTGAGCTGAGTATAGCTTCTTTGTTGGTGTGCAAATGTAGGGGTGTTAGCCCTATTATTCCTTTTATAGCCGCTGGTGGACAGGTCCAAATGGCTCCGGATATACCCAGGCTGGCTAAACGTTGCACTTTTTTAAGCTTAGCAATGGCGGTTTTCTGAGAAGATAAAGACCCTTAGTACATAAAATTCGTAGCCGACTACTGTGACGTTTTGTCTTTGACGTTGATGTTATGTGCCCCCCTTTGTTGACATCATGTCATTGAAGCCTCTGCTTTAATAGCCACAAACACGCTGTTGAATTCCCAATTATATTAATGCCGTCTGCGTATGCGAGTAACTGAACAGACTTCTGAAACTGCCTCTGTGGTTGATTTCAAGAACGATGTTGAAAAATTACATCGCAACATATTGGCTTGTTTAAATGGATTTCCTACATTCCTTACTTTGGTCAACTTAATACTTTTTATTAACTCATATAAACATACCATTTTGACAAAAAATAATTTTAATAAAGTGCTTGAGGTGAGGACATCAGTCATCTTACAAGGTCGTACTATAAAAATATTTTTGGCTTTTATTGTTTATGGCATTCGTAATTTTGTAGCATGCTCCATTCTTTAAATTCGCTTGTAGAGTTAGGAGCACCAGTGTGGATTGGAAAACGACAGTTTTCTTTGGACAGTCGATATTTTCAGTCAATAGTGGTGAATGAATCGATGTCAGCAATTTTTTATCTTTTTTCAGTCATAAGTTTGCATATTTTATTTCATAAAGGGGTATCACAAATAAACATATACAACATATATTGGTATCGGCCAGAATTAGAAAACGAAGAGTTAAGCGAATGAATTTTCCTTCGTAGACTTTGGTTCTTTGAGTGTATACGTGGCCAGAATATTCAAAGAAAGGGCATAGGGTCAGAAGTCTTAGATAAATTTGCTGGATATCCTTTAGAACAGAATTCTTTTAAAACTGTATTTGGCTAAGCACTATCGATGTCAGTTAAACGGCCTACGAGATCTCAACCGATTGTTTGTTCACATGTCTTAAGCTTTTTGTTGATGACGAAATTTCTCCAGATGATGCATGCACCTAGTCAAGTCATAAATACTGGTACACAACTGAACTCACTCATTACGAATGCAACACGGGGTGCATCCATTTCGTATTGATTCCGATTTGACAGTTGATATTTATGCTTCATTGTGACGTAAAAAGTTTTTGACATAAATTGCTTACAATCATGGAATGGGGCGACATCGAAAATCTTATTGTTATAGTTGGCCTACTTAAATGCAACATGGAAAAAGGCGATATCTTTAGGACGTTGCGACCGCTTAGAATCACTCGCAATTTTGTGTATCGTGCTGTGAAGTTATTTTAGGATACTGGTGGAGTACGAGACCGTCAAAGATCCGGCCGTCCGCGCACTGTGTGAACTCCGAAAGCGATCACAGCCGTCCGTGAAGAAACGAATCGACCGAAACTGCTGCGAAAGCAGAAAATCTTGTCGCGGGAAATGCAAATTACGCAAAAATCCATGTCTCGCATTATCAAAGAAGGTTTAGGATTCAGCGTGTACAAGCGACACACTGGACACCTGCTCACCTGCCCACCTGCTCACCGCCGAATTGAGGGAAAAACGCAAGCGAAGATCGAAAGCGTTACTCAGCTGGTACGCGAAGAACGCTCATAGACAAATTCTATTTACTGACGAGAAAATCTTCACCGTAGAAGAAACGTTCAATAAGCAGAACGATCGTGTGTATGCTCGGTCATACAGAGAAGCATCCCAACTCATCCCGTGGGTTCAAAGTAGCCACCATCCCGCGTCTGTAATGGTATGGTGGGGAGTGTGCTACGATACCAAACTCCATTTTTGCGAGAAAGGAGTGAAAACATCGGCCAAAGTATATCATTCGACCGTCTTGGAAACCATTATGAAGTCTCTCAACCAATCAATATTCAACAACAAGCCATGGACTTTCCAGCAAGACTCTGCTCCAGCTCACAAAGCAAAAACGACCCAACTGTGGCTCAAAAACAACCTCAATCCGTTGGATTACAAGTTTTGGTCCCTATTAGAGGGCATGACTTGCTCTACTCGACACTCAAATATTGAGTCTTTGAAGCGAGCCCTTGTCCGATAAATGTATGACTTGACTAGGTAGAAAAAGTAACTTGCTTAGTTTGATTTTATATTATATTGAAGTGGAACAGTTAAATCTTATGTCTTGAAGGCAGGTCGCTGATTAAATGATATTTTAAATAAAAAACACTGTGGCGCTGGCAACCCGGTATGGGCCATGGCCTAGCTTCTTGACACTCATTTGTCTTGCTCATGTTTTCAATTTTGCCACATCTGAGCTGGGCTTACGGTTTAAGTTCGAACGGCACTCCTTAGAAGCTTTTTCGTAGGCAATTTTACTTTCGGGAGTTTGCCATTGCCCGCCGAAAGGGTGATGGCGATTTGAAAAATTGTTGGTGACCCAGTCAGGAATCGAACCCAGACTCTCTGCGTGATAGTCCAATGAGCTAACTATAGCGCCTTCGGCATTGCCTATATTTTAAATATAAGCTCGAAATATTAAAACGATTTCGGCTTTTATATAAAGTTAACTAAAGCACTAAGTTGAAACTAAAACAAAAGAAATTGTCACATTTAGGAAACTCTATATATTTTGAGCAACAACATGAGAAATCATTACTCGCCTCACTAAAAACTATATATTATATAAATAGAGAGAGAGTAAGAGGAATGAACTTTAAAGTTATTCAATTTGAAAATATTTTTTATGTTTCAGAAAAGCAAACAACCCTTTGGGGGAATTTTTGATTTGATATCCTGTTTCCATATTACAACACTACCCTTAGTCCATATTGTGATTTGAATACACACAGCTGTAGAAAATATTACTTTTCTCACATCAGTAGCTACCGAAACACTCGCTCCATCCAGATTCGATGATGTCCTTTCACAGAGAAAATTATCGTATTACTGTCACATTCTCCCACAAAGTGCTGAAATTAGCAGGATGCTAAAATATTTTAATGTAATGGATTTCTACTGCCTGTTATTCAGTTCATACTCGCATGTATTCATTATGAAGTTCTAAAAATGATTTTTATTTTTCCAAATAAGAACACATTACTTAAGCTAAGCGTGTATGTGAAATATGGTACATGAGGCCAAGGCGACTACGAGTACTACAATACTACTCGTAATGTATTGTACTTATATACTTTTATTCTATTCGTATTCATCATTCATTTTTTTGAACAATAATGTCCTTTGATGTGGTTACAGCACTTTGTTTTTTTTTTAAATGAAGAGGGTTGTGTTGTGTGATGTTGCCCTCTTTGGACTTTGCGTGCATTAAGAAATTCAAAAATAAAATTAAAACAACCTTAGATCAGAAGCGGTTTTGTCTGTTTATGCAGACTGTACTCTAGGGTAACTTGGCTTTTAGTATTTACTCGTACCACACCCGTTTTCAAAATGAATTGAAATGCAAAGACTTCCGTATTTTGTTATGACACAAAACTAGTGGGGGTGGGTCGATATTTTAACTAACAAATGCAACCCCCAATCGACATGGACAATGCGAGTAAGAATGTGCAATATCTACTCTTGAGGATATTTTCAAATGAATGAAGCCTCAGATAGATTTGAATTTGTACGAGTATGTGCGTTACAGGTGGGTACGAAGGAATCATTGTATAATTTGTGAACAAAAAGCAAAAGTAGGATAGCCACCCTTATTGCTGAAACCATGGGCATTTCAAAGAGGATGTTAGCCATAAAATTTAACATGTTTATGTGAATGCATACGCTGGGTATTTGTTACTCGGTATTGAAGTACATTTATAGGCATTGTGCATGCTAAAGGCGATAACTGATTGCTGAAAAGCACGAAAACTAAGGGTATAATGCAAGCGCACCTTTTGCATAAGAAAAAAAAACTCTTAAGTCGGCTAGAACATACTAAATTAGAGTACTCATTGGAAAAGTGTGGTGTTAAGATAATAAATGTGCCAGGCCTATATGATATAATTAGGTTTTAATATATTTATTTTAATTCACTTTTATTTAATTATAGAAAGATACTTACGTACTCGAAATTTATACAAGCATTCACAGTTGGTGAATGTAACCCTTTCATTCAACTTGAAAGTCAGTCACCCCGATATGGATAGATGAAATCAATATAAATTCCAAACTAGGTGTTCGAGAGTGTTGGGAATATTAGTGATGGAGAAGCTTAAATATCATCCTATAGGCGCTAAATCTACACTTTTAAAGAGGAAGACTGTACGACACGTTTTCTCTTCAAAGCTTAATTTGTTTGATCAAGCACCCATCCTTATTCATACACTAGTTCCGAATGAAGGTTCAACCTCGACTGTTGCAAGAGAAGAAAGTTACTATGTTATCAAAATATCACATAACTACGAAAAAAAATATAGGTACAGCCTATAAAGGTATATTTTACAAGTTTATCTATCAAGGCTAAGGGCCTTATTGAGGAGAGGTCTAAACAGTATGACATTTTTGCATTAGTGTACGAATTCCTAAAAATAAAAAATTAAGATTGGGAAGGACAAATACGAAGTGCGTGTATAAGTATGAGGGACTTTCACCGGACTATCAATAAAACGTGAAAAACTTGTGACGAATTTTCATTTCAAAACGTATACAGATATCCTTATCCACTTTCGAGGCCCTGTTACTCAGTTATTTCCGTAGGCAGAATTAGCGGAAACTAGCAAATGCTTCCCTTCGTTTGATATCTAATGAGGAATAATTATTGAAGTAAAAGCATAGCTGGTGTAGACAGCATACCTTACTGTTTATTTTAACTGTCCGTCCATTCCATTTGCCTGATTTTGCCCTCATTCTTCACAATGTCACGGCCTATACAAATAGGGCCCAATTTTTTTTGGAAACTAAGGCTTCCTAAAACTGCTATAACTGCATAGATAGGGGCAATTCCATGGTTGAGGACGTTTATACAAGGTAGCTCAAAAGCTGTCACCCGATGTTCTTTGGCTGTAATCTTTTCATGGCCCGATGACGTCCTCAGGTTAAACAGCACCTAATGCAGTAGCTTTGAGTGGGTGTAATGGCTCTGCGTGGGTTATACGCGGATTTTCGGTCCCCTAAGCGCGATAATTGTGCTTTTCCACAAATCTACCGCGATGGAAATGGGCCTCGTCATTCATGATGATTTTCGATGAAAAGTTGTCTCCCTCGTGGCCGAGATTCAGGCTTGAGCATAGATTACACGCGCTTGGCGTGACCTGACAGCATCTCGTATTGTCCCATACTCTTCTCGGCGAGCGGCTAAACGTCGTAGTGTTTGCCCACGCTACGCCAACTCATTTTGTTCTTCCTTAAGTGGCGCTAAAGTCCAGGGTGAACCTGGGCCTCATTCAACAAGCGTCTCCAGCCAGCCCGATTCCTGGCTAGCCGCCTCCAGTTTCGCATGATAAGTAAGCTGAGATCCCCTTCCACTTACGTGGGCCACCTGAGTCTTGGCCTTACGCCACTGCGCTGTCCCTCGGGAGCGGATTCGAAGACTTTTTGGACCGGAGCATTGGTGTTCATACGCTCTACATGACCCAGCCATCTCAGTCTTTGGAACCTCACTCTTTTGGTTAGGTCCAAGTCGCTGTACTGTCCGTAGAGTTCATTGTTGTATCTCCTCCTCCACTCACCGCCAATGCAGACGGGACCGAAGATCGCCCGAAGAATTTTTCTCTCGAAGTAACCAAGAACACCCTCATCCATTTTTGATAATGTCCATGTTTCTACGCCATAGAGCAGGACCGGGATTATTAAGGCCTATAAAGGGTGACTTTGATGTCCGAGAGGGGCTTTGCTACTCAAGTGTCTTCTTAGCCCAAAGAAACAGCGGTTGGCAAGAGTTATTCTTCGTTTGATATCAGCGTTGGTGTCGTTTTCTGTACTTATAGCGGAGTCTGGGACCTTAACTACCTCAAAGTAATATCTGTCGCGGGTGACGTTCTGCCCGAGACGTCGGTGTTGGTTGTCCTTTTTGCTTGACAGCATATACTTGGTCTTGCCCTCATTGACCGCTAAACCCATTTTCGCCGCTTCCGTCTCAATACTCGCGAAAGCCCCACTGACATCACGCTGCTTTCTCCCGATTATGTCAATATCGTCGGCGTATGCGAGTAGTTGGTCGGACTTTTGAAAGATTGTGCATCTTGTGTTTGCGCGTGAGTTTTGCACTATTCTTTCAACTATGATATTGGAGAAATCGCATGACAGCGCATCGCTTTGTCTAAATCCTTTGTGGATATCAAAGGTCTCGGTGACATCTTTACCAACCTTGATGCAGCAGCGTGCATTCTCCGTCGTCATCTTGCACAGACGAACGAGTTTGGCAGGGATGCCAAAACTAGACATTGTCCTGTATAGCTCGTCTCTATAGATGCTGTCATACGCGGTCTTAAAATCGATGAGCAGGGAGTGTGTATCGATCTGAAGCTCATGAGTTGACGAACGGCTACAGGCATTCACACAATACGGTAGATAAGATCTTGTAGGCGATGTTAAGAAGACTGATGCCTCTGTGCCAACACTATCGACGAATTATTCCGCGTTCCTAAGGAGTATAGCGATTCATGCCCTGTTGACGTGTATTTTGTATCTGTTTACTTCACAAATGTCAAAGTAGAATTGACGTTTGTCGCCATTTACAAAAATTATAGCATCTTGCGATAGGGTAATGACTCTTGCGCCATCTAGTACAAAAAGGCCTAAAGATCTGGCACACAATGCTCAGGGACTAATGCCTTTGGGTAAAATAAAGTTTGGGTAATTTAAGAAAGAAACGATCCTCTTAGTAACAGAAAACAGCATAATCACACATTATATGTATGAACTGTAGTTTCGAAATCTTCTGAGTAGAGTATCAATCAGAATTATTCATCCTTGAGGCGATGAATATATGAATAACTTAGACCAGAGTATTCGAAGGAAATCCGTTCCATTACCATTAAATTGGACCCTATTTTGAGAGTGGCTAAGATACCATATATTTGTATTGAGTGTATTATCGTATTAACTATGTAACTAGGGTCATGGAAGAATTTCTATTCCTGGCCGGCTAAATTTACTCGAAGCATAGCCCTAATTGTTTTCTGTGTATTCGAATTGAATTTTTAATTAGCCATTTTCTTGAAAATCAAATCTTGAAAAACGTCTGAATGAGGAATAAATTGATCTGATTAAATCAATAATTTTTGTATGCGAATAATCTTTATCTAAAAATACACAATTTCCGAACGATTCTTATGACAAAGTCTAGTCGAGTCCATTTGACGTTCGCTTAAAAACATACTCGTAGTTCCCATTTTAGATTTTTTATCACTGAAGTTCGCGCAATAAAAAAGGCAAAACCAGAAATGCAGTGAATACTAAATAATTATTAACAAAGCTGGCGTCATTTTATATTTTAATCGATTCTAAAATGAAAGAAAAAAAGACGATACTACTTATACGACTATCCATCCTGTATTTCAAGACAAATTCCATTCAAATCTTCCGGCTTGATTGACAACTTGAAGAAACCTGACATGTTCTAAAGACAAATTATCTGTTTTCGAATTTCGCGAAATTAATTTTGCAAACCTGTTGAATTACCTCATACACCAAAACCAGCAACAACAAATCAATATCTAATTAATTGTCTTATACGAGTAGATAGGAGGAATACTTAATGAAGTAAGATACTTTTGTAGTCGTTCGAAGTTTCCATATGCAAATCCTGACTGATGTCATATTTACTAGCGCGAACTCTAGTGGATCTATATTTGCGAGGGCCCGATATTAATACGTTTGGCATAAACTAGCCGATCGTTAGAAAAATTATTAATTGTTTTTTTTTTCCATAAAATTAATTCAGTTGGGTCGAGGGAAAAATTGTATACACAAAGGCGATGAAAAATAGGCCAAACAAAAGCGCGTTGTGTATGCGAATATATTTATATTTAGAAACAGAAGGCGGCAGCGTTGAAAAAGTGATGGGGAATTGAAAGAAACAATCTTCGCGGATTTCGTAAAGTAAAACAATTATGAAGTTTCGAAAGTGATTTTTGAAGTACTGCCAACCAAACAGTCGTTATTATTATTATTTTTTGAAATGAAAAAGAAACATATAGCTCCACTTAGAAAAGGAATTTCGGATCGTTTTGTTAGTGATTTAGGGGTTGAAAAGTCATCGAGATTATTATTATATTTCATGGTTTTCACGAATTTTTCTTCAGTCATGTTTTAAATTTGAACAGAAGAACTTTTATGAAAACTAGACGACTTACATAAATAAAGGGTTGTTTCAAAGGAGCTGGCGGTAAGACATGGGGCTAATTACGAAGATGAGTCTTTTGGGTCCATATGGCTATAATAAGTCAAAGTATATCCTATTCTTCGGCAGTCTGGTTAAGCAAGCTCTTATGAAAATACGTCATAAGTATTTTTAACGGACTGTAAGAAAAAACAGTCTGTCTCGGTTGCATCGTAGCTTTCTCTAGCCCACCTGCCCTAGCACCAAACGCACTGATGTATCTCGCTCCTATTGATATTCATATCATGAACTGCACTCTCAAAGCCATCTTCCATTTAAAAAGAAATGATCTTTGGTGTAACACGCACTGGAGCTCTGATGACCTTGAGTGCCTGTCTTATGACTTTGGTTTTATGTCAAGACACCAGAACTCCTGATGCGGAAAAAATTATAAATAGACTTTTTCCGTCCGCAGAACTAGTTTCGACCCGAATCTGAGTCAGAAAAGGAATGCAATGTGGTTTTCCAAACGGAGATATACAAACTTTTGATGGCAACCAACTAATATATATACAGACGAACCAGTTAAGTGGAAGAAGCCTTTTTACATGTAGCCTTCTTGAACCCTCTTATGACTTCCAAGCTATATCAAATATGCAAGAATTCACTGAGCGTAGTTGGAAGGTTAATTTCATGTTTCCCTAAACTATGTACGCTATGTAGGTCTGTATGCGTCCTCGAAAAAGGTTTATATTTATAGCATATTGGTTCTCCAGGTTGGCAGTGGACCAAAAGAGTGCCTCCTAATGTTTCTAAGAGGTCAGGGGTTTCTCGGAGGCTGCTTACGGGTCACTATTACACTTTTCCTTACCTAACTTTCTCCCTGTTTTTTTTGATAAAATGAGAGATTTAATTGAAAGGAACTTGCAAGAATTACAGTACTATATATTAGTTCAGGATAATCCCTTTCTATAATCTGACTGAAAAGCACTCCACTATTATCTAATCTATCGATGTAGTCGAGCCACTGTAAAAGACAGATTTTTATTTAAAATGTCCACATCCTTGCACAATTCATAGGATTTGCGGTTGCGCTTACTCGTCTATAAGTTTCTTTCGCAGTTATAACGACATTTATAACATTTTCAAAGATTACCATAGGTGACACTGACTTATCGAGGATTTTGCTAATAGTTATTGTATGTGTATCAATTTAGGGCAGTAGTGCAAACAACGTTGGGTTATTAAAGTCTTGAACTTCGGCTCCCCTTATTTAATCAGGGAGAAAAATCCTCAAAGTCTTTCTGGTACGAGTACACATATAACGTATCTCATTCTTAAGATAATCTCAAAACTTTTATGAACATGAACTCTGTTCTTATTGTAGTTAATAATGCCTTGTGAATAAAATTTCAAACAAGAAAACTTTTAATGAGGACTATGCAGACACTAGTGGTCATTTCTTTTCTAGGGCACAACAGCACATTTAAAATACTCGTACGACTATGCGCTAATAAACTATTTTGAAAACTAGTGATTCGTCATTAGCAATGGTGTATGTATGTATGCATGCAGATTTTATGCAACAAACATTGCACTGAGCGATGTTTACTTTGGAAATTAGTACAGAAACAGTTGTCTTAATTACAAATAAACTGAGCAAAACTCAGAATGATGGTGCATTACTTGCAGTCCGTAGCAGTTCATTAAGACATCAATCACTGTGCTTGCACCGACTAATTCTGCTTTCCAAAAATAGGACTCGAAAATTCACTATGTGCCTAACATAACATAATTACGAACCAACTCATGTTAATTTAAATGCTTCCAACCATAAAAATACAAATCATGTTGTTACATTCGAACGTGATTTAGATGAATGCAATTTTTTTTGGAAGAAGATTACTACTCATAATTTTATTTTCTTTTAAACGCAGATGAGTGGACTTTGAATATAACAAGATACTTTTAAAACTTTTTAATAAAATGGGTTTATATTCAATTTTTCCTCTTTAAAGCCAGTTCTAGAAAACATGTTACGTTATATTGGCAGCAAACACCCCGCAGCAGGTCTACTTCTTTCTTCCTCTCTGTTTCCAGTGAGTAATCCTTAACATTTTGTGATTGAAAATTGACGAGTCCCTTTTTTGGGAAACGTGTCGTTTAAAACCATAAGAAAAAGTTACGCTTCCGAAACGGAAATAATCGCTCATTCAACAGGCATCAAAATAAGACCTACTCATTCACTTAAAAAATAAGGAAATGCCGGGAAAATGTTCTTATTTTGCATAGGCTAGAGTATAGAGCCAATTAGTTATTCAAAAGAGACGTCGAACGAATCGAACCAAAATCGGCCAAACAGTGGCAATTATCAAAGTCACATCGAAAGGAGGCGCAGGAGATAAATATAAGAAAAATCCATATCCAATATAAATAATACATGGATATGAACCTTTCGGCCTTAGGCTCATAAAAGGCATAACCGTGGAGGCATTTAATAACTTTTGTATTTCCAGGTAATAAATCTTTATGCTGTTTAGCTTTATCAGAAAAAGCAGTGGGAAAGAAACAATGTATAAAATATTTCCAGATAATGTCTCTAAGCTCCCACATCGCGTAAGATAAAGCAAAGGGTTAAACTTATTGCAGTAGGTGTAGCCTAAAGGAACAGAAACCTCAACCTCAACGTATGCCTAACTGAACTTTGCTGGACAGAAAATTAAGAATATTGTTCATAAATTGGAAATTTTAGACTGCTTTTGACATTATTTTATTTATTATTTGTTACATTGTCGTACATATCGGTGTTGTATCGCAAACTTTTTAAAAAAGATACCGATAGACCGATTATAGAACGTCGTCTTAAATTTCAGGCTTGTTGGCATGGATCAGAGGATATACAATATAAAAAGAGTTTAAATTCTTAATATCACATGAGTGGGCTGCCAAATTGTCAGGGATATTTCTGGCGATAAGACGCTGTTCCTATCGCGGGAATTTTGACTTAAAAACCTGAATCTTCTTCCATTTTCACTAGATTCAATCAGCGAAAGTTCGACGTGCGCGATGGTTATTGGGCTTTAACTGTTGGGTCAATACTACCTTACACAGTCGTATAAGAATAAGATAAGGTTAAGAAGAATGCAATAGATAAGGAAATATTTTATTGTCATGACATAAAATATATTAGTCAACTGCAGCAAAATAGAGTTGAATCCAAAGCGAACGCAGCACAACTTCGTAATATAAATTGCAGATACTTAAGATACGTAAAAATAGCGCTCGTTTTAATATCGGACTCTGATGACCTAATCGGAAGTACAGCAACTTTTCTTTAAAGGACGAATTCAATTAATTGTCTAAATTAAATAATTGTAAATGGCTTAACATTGCCAAAGTTCGGCTAGCTTATAACAAATAAAAAACTTTTAAAAATAATTCGGTCAACAAATTTCAATAAATCAACGACTCAATTGGGGGTGCAAGTAAACTTGTCTAACTTTTAATACCAAGTCGTAGAAAGTGAATGAGAACTATTCGATACTCACTCTAACATAAATTAGAAACTTTTTTTGCTTTTCCATATATTGGCAGCCAAGAAAGAACCTAGTCTCAAAAGTAATAGGATATATAGTACTTTAACTATTATCTGTAGATATAGTAGTATTGCTTATAGTCGTAGTTATCGGTTTGTGTTGAAAGACGTGATTGCACGAGCCAAAATAGAAAAGATAGCGCATATGAAAGCCAATATGACTACAAACTTACACAAAACTTGTGCATAGTTACAATTATTTTTTTTTACTTTTTTTTTGTACCAAGTATCACCTTGCAAACTCACACTGTTTTAGCAACCTACATGTAAACATAGCTACGATAGATACACATTGAAGTAAGCTTATACAATGAGAAGCCTCAAAAGTTTCCCACACCGCATTGGTAATTTGTTTAGAAATATTTCAATGTTTGTGTTCCAGACTTAGGCATAATCTCTATATGTTTTCATTGGAATACGGTCTCGGGCAAAGAAATGAAAAGGCGGTAGGTACTAAAAGTAGTTTTCAATTTAATTATGATCAGGGGCACATGGCACACTTTATCTTGCATGCATGTGGCTCGAAATTGGAGCTCAAATATCTCTGACAATAAGTTGAACTGACATGTTAGTGATTGACTTTTGGTAGGTAGGTGGATGTTTTAGTTTAGTATCTGATTTTGATCATAAGAAAAACACATTGAAAATTGTTTTCAAGACGAAGTTTTAGAATGCATAATTGGCTTAAAGTATAATTCAGTTAAGATACTCCAACATTACGTAGAATGAGGGGCACGTATTTGTACTACAATAGAATTTTAATGTAATCCCTGAAGCTTATGTTTAAAGAATTTCTTTGACTCGGAGATACTACTTACATATGTGAAGTATGCAGTTATCGGTATTTACCATATTTTTAGTTTTAAGTTAATTTCAAAGAACAAATCAACACTTGCGTTTTACCAATTAGCAGAATTGCAGTAAACACAAAACAATTATCGGGGCTTTTATTGGGAAATATCTAGTGATATGCTGATTCTTCGTTCCCAATTTTCGGCAGGCTTTATTCAGCTGACGTCATATCTGGGCATCTAAAGATTGCTAAATGAATCGCAGAAATAGAAAATTGGCCTCATAATCTCCTATTGTGGTGCTCTCGGGTAATATCCTCGTTTGTTACATTCATTTAGTATGCCGATTAATTTAATTAAAGGATATTTTCCTATCAGTTAGCACTCAGTTGGAAATGTTGTAGTCTTTGTACCCACACAAGATCAATCGATGACCAGCTGACTATCATATATCACTGTCTGCCTTGACATTTTATTAAGGATATCCGGTTAAATTTAAATATACGTTTACACAACAAATACATGACATTCCTTGAATGTTCGTATTATTTAAAAGCATGCATCCGGGGATTTCGAGAAACGTTTGTATATTCTAGAAACCTGTCCGATATTAAGATATTAAATGCCATCGAAACCAAAAGATTTCAAGATTTTACCTCGAAATGCGAGCTTTTGCAATTTTACTTGAAGATTCCATAATCGAAGAACTTGGGACAAGTTCTCAATTCGTTCACGAGACTTATGACTATGAGACCACCAGCAGACTGGAGACTTAACAGAGTTTTTTGGGCAAGTAGTTTGCGTTTTACAATTCTCTTCAAAGGCAATAGTAATAGTAATTTCTGTACTTATGTCAGGAAAAGAATAAAGTGTAAAAGTTGATGGTAATTTTCTCCCCTAGAGGCCATATCCTTGCTTATAACCAAACATAATTTTTGCTGCATCTTCTATAAGATTATGGAATGTGTTAGCAAAACTCAAATAGATTTGAATACGAGCCTATGTCAAGTATATAGATGTTATATATATAAATTCGGTAACCGAACAGCTTGAGGCGAATAGAATAAGCTGGTATTGCCACGTTCAAAGAGGATCCGGTTAAAAAGGCACTATCAACTAAGGTCACTCCAACTGTAAGAAAACGAGGTCGGAAAAAGAATTCCTGGATTTCTCAGATGGCTAATGCGCAACAACGCCTGGGACTAACCACTGAAGTGATCCAGGACCTAGCATTATGTAGACGCGTTCTGCGGTCTGTGACATTAGCCAACCCCATAAGCGGAGCAGCAGCGATGCAGTAAAAATGGGAAACTCGTTACGCATAAGTTCCTATAACGAGAATGTTTAGCGACTAGGCTAACTTTTGGTTTGATGTGCCAAGAAAGATATGTATATGAGACTAAATTACACTATAGTCAATCGATCGGTGTGTTATTTACGCTGGTGGCATCATCTGTTATTAATATTTTAACAAATAAGGTCGGGCTTCGCTTTACACTAAGTTGGCCAACCGTACAATGCTTAATGGTTACTCATCGAAAATATTGCATTACTGCAAAAGTTCGTGCCTGATTTGAAAGAGAAACATTAGCAATTACACACTAAAGAAAACAATTTCATTATTTAATTATATAATCTCCATTTTTTTTTCAACAAATGTCTTCTAACATTTTACAAGCTTGCGGACTCCGTTATCATAGAAACTATGTGGTTTTTCTTCGAAAAGCGTGGAAAGTAGTTTTTGACAGCTTTGGTGGAACCAAATTTATTTCTAAAGGGACCGAAACAAATAAAAATCTGAAAAAGCAAGGTCTGGGCGTTTGTTGGATGTCATTTGGCGGGGCGTTATGATGATGGAAGGTGACGCCTTTTCGATTAAAACCAGATAATTTGCTTCAACTCTATCATTAGGCTCACAGTGAAAGAAGCTCGAGAAAAATTATACCACCAAACAAATAACCCTAACTTCATAGGGTGCAAACCAGCTTTTGTCACGGGTTCTGCACCTTTACCTGCTTGTTTCCAGCTCCTTTTTCTTTGCACATTGTTATACAAATTCCACTTCAATTTACCTGATACAATTCGGATCAAAAAAAGGTTCGTTTTCATGACGTCGTATCTTGACGAGTACGTATACATAAAATTATAAAAAAAAAAAAACAAAAGATAGCATTTGTAAATACTTACAAACTTCGTTCGATTATGCAGTTCCTGTAGCGCAATGCGTTCACTGCGTAGTAATAGAGTAGGTCCCAACCTCTGCCACCATTCAAGATATGGATTGCCTCCTCTATCCCAAGTGCTTGAGCACCGAAGTAGTTTCTGCGGAATTCTTTAAGTATGGGGCATTTCGCAATGAAGTACAACACATCCTGGCGTTCACTGAGATTGCACAGCTCGCATAAAACTGGAAGCTAAGGGCGGTGCGGTATAAAATTAAGATACAAAAGTTGGCCTCTTAGTTTGAAGATGAAACTAATTTTATCCACCGGGTAGCTGTTCAAAAATTACGTCCTTTCCTGCAGATAATGATTCATCTTGCTGTAGTAAGCTCTGTATTGAGATGACTGAGATTCATTTACAAGTTTGTCATAAATTCTGTGACTAGTTTTCTGAAATCCTCGGGTTGTTTTCCCCTTAGGCTCGCACATTGTCCTCTTAACTCAACTGGGTCTACCGATAAAATGACTTCTGATGCCACGTCTGATATACAGTAAACATACAGCAAAAGTTGCGTCATACAACAAATTTTTCGCCACGTATGTACATCAGGCACGAACTTTTCAAATGATCCGATAGATAAGTAACTGATCTCGACTATATCTGATTCTAGCAAGATATGATATTACGTATTATTATATTCAAGCATCACAGGCCTTGAAAGCCATCGCTCGAAAGAACCACCTAAAATTTAGTCGACAGGGTGGTCAGAACCAACTAACTAAGCCATATGCAGCCGTTTTAACAATGAATATTACCATTGCGGTTGTTATGGTTCAAAAATAATGTTATATAGTTCCCAAAATAATACCTTATACTGATTATGGTACCCAGGTACCATTTTTTCAGCTTCTCTTAGAATAAGCAGAACAATATCAAATTTGAAGTCATGTGTAATATCTTGTTAATCTAGTCAGCTTTGCTGTATCTTCACAGTGGCTCCCGTAGTTTACAGAAATATTCCAATATCTTGTTTCGAATAAATTCTGTTTGACAAATGCTGTAAATTCGGTGTTAATTATACCTACTCAAACAAAATAAACGATTTTCAATTATAAGTATATGAGTAGATGTAATTTAAATTTGGCATTTAAAATGACACCAGTTCAAGTATTGGTATTAACCTTGTCATTATATATATATGTACACAAATATTTTTTATTATAATGAAGCGCCAAATATTTTTATCCAAGTCAATATCTAAAGCCCTCCTCAATCCGAATCGCCTTGTCCAAAAACCGAACCGACTTGGAATGAGTATGCAAATGATGTGCAAATTAGTCTCCATAGTCATTGCTAAATCCAGCAAAACATGTCTTTACTCATATGACGTGAGTTCTGTTCTGTCGGGCTTATATAATAAAATTCACTTTCTCTGAATACCAAATTAAGAACATGGAAAGCAATTTTATGTACAAAGTCTCAGGTGATGCTCAAATCTCCCTATTATGGATGTAGTGTACCCTACACACTGGACGATTGTTGTTTTGATTTTGGCCTGAGTGTAGATACTCGTAGTTCTCTCAGGGCAAATACAAATACAAGTACAAGTTTACAAATGGGGTCCCACTTCAATTCAATGTTTAATTGCATTCGGTCGGGCATTTTATTTGTGCGAGTTAATCCCAAGACATTGAAACAACAGACGTCGCTTTTCAATTGAATTCCCCCCAAGTTTATCGTACGAGTATTAAATTTCAGTAACAGCCTTTGGTGAACAATTGTGGGGCAGGAGGAAATTATTCTTCTTCAAGCTTCGCTGCAAATAAAACTTTGTGCGAAGACAACATCGCTCAGTATCTGTGATGAAGAGAGTGTGATTAACAGTAAGAAAAGAATCACATCAAGATATTCAGGTCAAGCTAATAATTGTAAGGGATTCACGGAAGGTACATTCACTGATTCAACTGAAACAACGGATTCAACTTCTTAGCGGAAATGAAAGGAAGCAAAGATGGGTTGCCCCAACTGTTGTTGCAATGCATCATATTGTAAAAGTAATGGGGTCACCCTCGCCAGTAAATCTGTTGCTTCTGTATATGTATCAAAGTATAGTTCTATCTTTAGATAGATACTTAAGCCCTGCTCCCCTCTGTATCTATACATTGTTTTGTCAAGTTCTTTTCATTCTGTGTGGGCTTTTACCCCTTGAAAATGTACTACAACTACAACAATAATACCAATAACAACAACAACAAGAAGAAAAACACTGCCATGACCGACAATGTGTGACCACCTGTGCATCAAGGCAGTTTTTTTGTTTTTTCTTTGAATGGCTGCGTTTTTTCATCAGTTGTGGAGTGGCATGGTGCGCTTACCCTAGCTGTGTAATTTCTACTTTGCCGGTTTTTACGCGCCAAGAACCGGAAATATACCGAAAGAGGTACATAATTAATTTGATGAGTGCTTTAATGATGTTTTTGTCATTATTTGCGTTCCAATTTGATATTTCTCACCACGAAAACTTCCTATTTTTGTGTTGTTTTTTTTCTTTTCTTTTCTTTTCATTGCTTTTAGTGGCTGACTGACTTCTGTTGAACTTTGTTTAATTAAATATTCCACGAATTGATGTTTAGTTTCTGGGGTGTTGAAAAAAAGCTAAAGAGCTACGGACATTTGATGGTCGCCAACATTTGAATGTGACTTTTATTTGCTTTATTTTACGATTTACGTAACGTTGTTAGAGCACTTACCTGAAATCAAGTGCAAGGTCAGAAGATATTGTCGAAATGAGCTGAGTTGCTTCGATAGATGAACACGTTTGATCTCATAACTTAATTTAGATACTGACATGCGTAAAATATATTTTAAATTTAATTTTATGCATACCTACTCGTACACAATTTATTAAATTAATTCATCAAAACGTCCTTGAACTACATAAATTGTTAATTAAAACTTCTTAATATGAATGACAATTCCATTCAACTAAAGCAATCAATTTTGTCCATTCATTCATTCATAATTAAAATTTCATTTCATTTTCGCTTTCTTATGTTTTCGAAATGGGTTAGCTCATAGTATCTGTTTGTGTACGAGTATGTAAATATTCATACAGTCAAAATAATAGCGATATGTGTAGCTAATTTTGGATTGGAACAATCAACTAATGTGTCTTAAATTTTAAGGAACCAATTTTCGAAAACATAGCGATTTCCTTGCAACGGGACTTTATTGCTTTTGTTTTATGTTACGAGTATTTAGAAGCCAAAATAATACCCATATATGCTCGCTGGTTATTGCACAAGTTAGGTAGTCACTGAGCAATGTCACTTTGAAAATCCAATAATGTGGTCATTGCCGGGTACTGGTATCATGCAACCGGGCTTGACTTCTCAGTGTTAAAACGGCCAATGTTCAGCAGAAGAATAAAGCTACACTATAATGTGCTCCAGACTCCTTGGATGGGCTAATTTTACGTTTTTGGAGTCAAGAACAAGTAGATTAAAGCAGACTATATATATAGTACGAAGTTGAGATTGCGATAACGAGACTAAAGTCTAAGAAAGCTGCTGACCCAGACGTGCTTCCACCTGAGCTACAACTCATCTGCACGATATGGTCAGAAGAAAGCATATCCAATGAATGGAACCTCAACATCGTTTGCCCAATCCACAAGAAATTAGATCGCCTACAAAATCTTCTCGCCCATTTTCCATAATCGATTGAAACCGATCATGAGCAATCTGATAGGTCCATATCAAGGTGGTTTCAGGCCAATGAAGTTTACCATCGATCAAAAATTCACACTCCGGCAGATCTTGGAAAAGGCTTTGGAAGTCCGTAACGAATTTACTGAGACCTTTAGTGTCAAAAAAGGTTTAAGACAAGGCGACGCGCTGTCATGTGACTTATTCAACATCGCTTTAGAGAGAATCGTGCAAAATTCTCTGGCCAATAGAAGGGGAGCGATTCTCTACAAGTCTTCCCAATTGCTTGCGTGCTCAGGTGACATCGACATTATTGGAAGAAGACAGCGAGACGTCAATGAGGCATTCGCAGCTATTGAAGCGGAAGCGGCTAAAATTGGTTTTACTGTAACTAAGGCAAAAAACAACTTGGTCAGAGTATCACAATAATTGGCAGCTATAACTTCGAGACAGTTAAAGACTTCGTCTACCTTGGCTCCGCAGTTAAAAGTAGCAACGATAACAGCACGGAAATAAGACGTAAAATAACCTTTGCCAACTTCTGTTCTTTCGGGCTCAGGAAGCAATTGAGGAGCAGAGACCTCCCTTGCAAGACCAAACTGGCTTTAAACAAGACCTTGATAATCCCCGTATGGCGCAGAGTCATGGACACTATTGAAAAAGGATAAAGAAGCCCTTGGCCGTTTCGAGAGGAAAATACTACGTGTTATTGGTAGTAATGGGGAATGAAGCAGGAGATTTATCCACGAACTGTACGGGCTATACAGCGACATCGGTTTGGTCAGCCGTCTACGGATTCAATGCCTTAAATGGCTGGGTCTTGTAGAGCAAATGGACACCACAGGGCCGAATAGTCTTCAAATCCGAGCTCCAGGGACTACGAAGCAGAGGACTGCCGTATCTACAGTGGTGAGAACAAGTGGAAGGGGACAACAACTAACTTGGACTGCATCACCGATGGAAGGAACTGACGAAAGACCGTGTCTGCCCAGGTTCACCATGGACTGCAACGTCATTTACGTAGAAAAAGATTTGTATATTACTTATCTGCTATAAAACAGATAATCATCGCCACCCAAGAAGAGGCGACACTTTTAGGACAATGTGTTGAGATCTTTGCTACGGAAAACAACTTGACCCATCCTGTAAATGAGCCCATCCGGTAAATAAGCCCACGCCATGCCACCAACACTGTGGGCTTGGTTCTAACTTCTCATCTGATATACAGTGTGGCAAATAATATCCCGGTCAGGATCTAGAAAATTAAAACACTCTTTCTGTTTATTTGTTGGTGTTTTTATTCGAAATATTCTCGTCCCGATTCAATTCACTTGTTACAGCGATCACAAACACACTTGATTTCGAGCCAAAAATTGACAAACAATGAGGGCTCTCTGACTCGGTGGATTATCGTGCAATAGAGACATACTTTTTGGATCGCAATATTCGGGTCGCAAACGATAGATTCTGGCCATAAAATGCTTCAAAACTTCAAGATAAAATGCGTCAGTAACTGTTTCACCAGTTGAAATGAATTCTTTTTGGGTAACTTCCTTTGCTATCGAAGAATGTGATGAGCATTGTCTTCATTTCTGAAAGAACTTTTTGAGCATTTTTAGCTTGTGGTGAATTCGTTGACTTTCATTTTGCACTTTCACCCTTGGTTTCTTGATCATATTGGGAGCACCATGTTTCATCGTCCATAACATTTGTTTTCATTTGTTTGTATCATTTATTTAAAACGCATTGACGTCTCTGGAATGCCAGACTCTCATCAATATTCAATGTGTGTGGAATAAATTTTGCACAGACCTTCATTTTGCCCAAATCCTCGTTAAAAATGGTTCAAATAGTCTCTTTGTTAATGTTTAAGGCCTCCTCCATCATTCTCAGTGAAGGATTGCGGTTTTTTTCAACAAATTCAGATAATTTTTGGATCATTCCAGACTTCCAAAAAAGTTTATGGCACTCGGAAATTATTGTTTTATTCAAACAAACATTACGGTACACTTGTTGCATTACTCAGAATGTTTCTGATGCATTCTATCCAAGTTTGTGCGGAATGATGACCGCTCTTTGCTCTATGTTAAAATTTTAACATCAAATGAAAAGGTATTCTGGAAAAAAAATTATAATTGTCAAATGTCAACTAAATGTCATGAAATTTTGACAGATAGTAGAGAAATATTCAAGCTTGAAGACGCGTGTTCTGACACATAGATAGCGCTCTTGGTTGCTGAGTTATGACCCGTGCCCGGAATATTATTTGTCACACTGTGTAAGTACCCCGTTGATGTGCTCCCATCTAGACTCTTCGGACCATCGTGCTATATTAGCTTAATCGCTAATTCCATCGCATGATAAAACGAGAAGGTCCTTTGAAGCGGACTTAACACATTCTTCAGGAATCTTAACTAGTCGGTAAGTTTCATGAAAATGACATGGATGCCGCTGCCGATATGATCACGGACACTATTCTCTAAGGAATGAGGTCCCTTATCCCTTATTGGACTTAGAGAAAGAAAGAGTGTGGTACGACCTGAGCTGTAAAGATGTTTTCAGGACAAAATAAATATTTTTTCGGTCCCACAAAAGTAGGATTAAGAGTATCGGATCAAAAACAAAAGGCCCGGTACGACTCGAGCTGTAAAGAGGCTACCAGGGTTAGAGAAATGTTTTTTGGGCTTACAAGACTAATACGACAAAGAATAGCGACAAAAAATCCTGTCTCATTCTAGTGACAGGACAGGTTTCAGGACTTTGGAATCTACTAATTAGTCTGCTGTATACTTTGCGGCCAGCTCAACACTTGTGTCAAATTTTGCTTTGTCTCCGCCTACACTTGAGTGCATCAAACCTACTTTCGCACTTTTGTAGCAGCAAGAGTACTTAAATTTCTTAATATTCGCAAATCCGCTGGCCCAGATGATGTACTCGTATCTCCCTTCTCATGTCGGTCATGTCTCTGTCAATTTATGCGGTCAATATTGCTGGAATCGCCACTAGCAATATTAAAATATATCTACTGCTTTTTTCCTCATTAATGTATGAAGTAAAAAAAAAAAAACATTGTAGCTCTAGTTTTATAAGACCTATCGTCTGGTAGAATTTCGTATGGCTGATAGTTGAATCATTCTTCATGAGAATATTCCTTTGCATTAGTAATGAGTTTGGGGTACAAGGGAACGAAACTGTACATGATGCATTGCCCCGTGAAATATCCTCAAGAGCATACGAAACAAACTACAATAAACTTGAAGTGAAGATAAAGAATGTTTATTGTAGACAAAATCTTTTCGCGAAACGCTTACCTATTTCCTTGAATGAACTTAAAGAGGTTTTGTTTTGTTTTTGTTTTTTTCATTTTTCATTGTGAATTGCTTTCCATGACAATAGAATCAGTCACAATAAATGACTGAAAAATTTGCATTACGTCGGAATAATTCTATTTCAATGTACACTATGATGAGATGGTTCTCTTATTTTATCTGGCTTATCCTTCAATCTACAGTAGTAGTTTCCCATGGTTGCAATTTTAAGAGATATACTATATAGAGAAATATAAAAGAAAAAAATCATAAAATATCTCGTACTTTACAATAGGTACTTGTGTCAATACTTCCTGCTTATCCCAGCAAGATTGCTGCAATGCTGTTGTCAGAAGTTAATTAAACGATTCTCGTAACAGGCATTTCGATTTCATACACGTGAGTATCTGGCACATGTAATTGCTAATACGAGTAAAGGTGACGTCCATCGATCCATAAATAACCACAAGACTCTTAATGATTAATGAAGCATGAAGTCACTGGGGTACGTTTATAGCTTTCTATTGTGCATATAATCGTAAGTGTGAGTATCTATGCTTTGAAATTCTTTCGCTAAGTAAGAAAATTAAAAAGCAGATTCGAAAAAAAAAACAAATCGAATGTTAGTGAAAAGCAATTTGAGACGATTTACGAATGATGCAATGAGGCTGAGTAAAGTATGTCACTTTGCCTTTAGAGCGACCCCGTACATAGACGGTATGAGTCGGCTGTTAAGTAAAGGAATTACGAGCAATTATGTTTGAACTTATTGACTTGCGAATGTTTGAAAGACTTAAGAGTGAAATACCATATACTTGGGGTTTCGAGTTATCGCCATGGTGTCTAAGGAGTATCAGTTCCTTAATTTCTTTAATCAATTGCTATGTCATTACGCTATTGGTTTATTGTAGAAGCCAGTTGATGTGCATAAACATAGGTTTTAATTTATTTCAGCTCTGAATGTCAAACGATGAACTTTAAAATTCTTTAGGTTTGAAATGGTATTGTATTTCATAAACAACGCCGAGGAAAATGGAAGTCATACTGCCATAGCAATGGGCTTGCTTTTGACTTTTCGCCTTGATAATTACACCGGTGACGTGTTGATGTCTCTTGGATTTTTCGATCGGTTAAGAGGATTTTGAACCTTAATTTTTTATTACTATTAATGTCGACTGCTGCTGATAATTATCAGAAGAGCACATATCCTCTTTGGAATGAAATCAAAACCTCTTCTGATCTCTGTACAATATCAATCCAGCTATCTGCCTCCAGATGCATAATACAAAAAAAAAAAACACTGTGGCGCTGGCAGCCCGGTATGGGCCATTGCCTAGCTTCTTGACACTCATTTGTGTTGCTCATGTTTTCATTTTTATCACATCTGAGCGGGGCCTACGGTTTATTGCCGAGTCCGATACGGCACTCCTTAGAAGCTTTTTCGTAGGCAATTTTTTTACATTCGGGAGTTTGCCATTGCCCGCCGAAAAGGTGATGGCGATTTGAAAAATTGTTGGTGACCCAGTCAGGAATCGAACCCAGACTCTCTGCGTGATAGTCCAATGAGCTAACTATCGTGCCATCGCTATCGCCAGATGCATAATACATCCACCTATATTTGAGTAGATCGAATCTAAAGTAAAACAGATTCACTTTTAAAAATAGAAATAATACCTAGTGATCTAAAAATAGACATTGACTATGCCCTATCTTCTCTTCCAAAAAGATCTAATACTCGTATAGTCCTTCTCGATAAAATTCACTGCCATTATTCAACGAGTAGTCAAGTCTTCAGGGAGACGTCCTAAGTTCTAGATACTAAGATGCTGAGACGCTTAGATTTATATCAAATTAGGGCCATCCCTTATGGGTTAGATCTGACTACATTCTTTTATTGGCTAAGTACTTGGCCGGAATCAGTCCTTTGTATATGGAAATAAGATTTCTACTCGCAAAAACCAATGAACAATAAAGTGAAGAAGAATAAAGCCTAGCGGCAACCGCTGTTACCGATAGCCTTCCAGACACAACTTATAAGACAGCCGACATCGATGTCACTGAACCTCTAATGCGAGTGTATTAAAAACCATGTTCATGGAACCACACCACCGAAGAAAATTTCTAAAGTTTAGCCCTTTTGATGAAGATCGATAGAATGTGAATTATTTATTGTGTATAGAGCTAGGATAAAGGCGTAATTATGGAGAGTTTGATAAAAGCAGCAATGACGTATTAGCATATCCCACTTGGCATTCTAGAATTCAGGAGATAACTCGTTCCATCAGTTGGTTAGACTAGATGCTATTACTTTGTTTTAATACTAGAAGTCAATTATTTTAGCCTATTTACCCCTTATACCTATAATATATTGTAGTTGCCATTCACCTAAGAACCACCTTACGTAAATAGAGAATGTTTGACAAGATCTTTGCAAGTGTCTGGATAGCACTTGGCAGAAAGAGTACCAATTTGTTCACACGTTTTAACAGGTTACTACTCACATTGTATCTATGTACGGATTTAACATCGTTCATTTCAAAGCTTCTGGGAGGTCAATTGTTTTATCCACAACGATAATTGTATTTAATATCAGTGGTCGTAAAAATGAACGTGGGTATGTGAACGATGGTCTTTCATCATTCTAATTGTGTAGGTTTCCACGCGATACTATCTTTATGTTAGGGTCATAAAGATAATCTTTTATGTGAGTGACCAACGTTTAACATTTTCTTCTTCTTTTCCATTTATCTTCATACTTATCCTTGCAAATTCACATTAAGTAGCCTGTGGTCAGTGGATTAGATTCGGCGTTTATTTTTGATGTTGTTTGTTGTTCGACGATAAGTGTTTGTTTAAGCGAAGTGTACATGAGTCTGTCAATAGAAACGTTAAGATGTACATTATTATCAGACTAAATGAATGAAAAGCCTTTTTATGTAGGAAGTGATATGTATAGTGTAACAACTTAAACAGAAGTGCCTTATTTTAGCCGAAGCTGTAGAATTTCACTCTGAAGGAATAACATAACATAACAAATAACCTTAGCTTCTTCGTATCCTGGGAGGTAATCGCTTATTTTGAAACGAATTGCAGTCATGCAAGAAGAAGAAACAAAATTTTTCCGAACATGTTAAATGCTGATTTATTAATTACGTACTTAGGTGGCGCTACAATTCGCGGTGGACCTGGGCCTCAATCAACAAGCATCTCCAGCTAGCTCGATCTTTTGCTAGCTGCCTCCAGTTTCGCACGATAAGTTTGATGAGGTCCCCTTCTATTTTCGTACGGCACTTGAGTCTCGGTCTTCCCCTAATGCCCTGTCCCTCGTGGCGGATTCGAAGACTTTTTTGACCGGAGCGCTCGTATCTATCCGCCCTACATGACTCAGTCATCTCAGTCTTTGGATCTTCATCCTTCTGGCTAGGTCGACGTCGGTGTACAGTCCGCGCAGTTTGTCATTGTATCTCCCCCTCCACCCGGCGTCAATGCCGACGGGACTGAAATCACTCGAAGAATTTTCCTCTCATAGCAGCCAAGAGCACCTTCATCTATTTTTGATAATGTTCATGCCTCTGCGCCATAGAGCAGGACTGGGATTATTAAAGTCCTATACGGAGAAATTTTTGTTGCTCGAGAGAGGGCTTTGCTAGTCAATTGCTTTCTTTGTCCAAAGAACCAGCGATTGGCTTCCCTCTCAAAACATGCAAAAGTGCCACTGACATCACGCTGCTTTCTTACGATCATGTCAATATTATCGGCATATGCGAGTAATTGGACGGACTTTTGAAAGATCGTGCCTCTTGTATTTACGCGTAAGTTTTGCACTATTCCTTCAAGTATGGTGTTGAATAAATCGCATGATTCTTTTTTGGCATCAACGATCTCGGTGAGATCTTTTCCGACCTTGATGGTGCAGCATGCATTCTCCAACGTCATCCTCCACAGACGGGCGAGCTTGGCAAGGATGCCAAAACTAGATATTGCTGTGTTAGCTCGTCTCTATGTCATGCTGTCATTCGCCAAGATCTGCCGTTGTGTGAATATTTGGCCGATGGTGGACTTTCCTGGTTTGAAGCCACACTGATATAGACCTATTAGGTGGTTGACGAACGGCTTCTAGTATTGAAGTAAAAACAGCGCATAGGTGACTGTGAATACAACAAGTGCTATATTCTATGACGTGCTTAACTAAGATCTAAGAATCAAAGACTTTTAGCTGAAGTTTTCTCATTGTTATTTCGAGGCCGACTCAAAGCATGTATTCTAAATGTTTTCAGCTACTGTACATGGAGCAAAATTTGTTTTATTATTTTCTATTCTTTCTACTATATATTCCGCTCATACTGAACATTGTATTCAACGAAGTATTTCCTTTCCAAAAACGTATTCTAACTTTCTTGTTATCGTCCTGCATTTGGTATAATATTAGTGGAACTTGCACCGTCAGGGATTTGAATAACATCACCTGAGCTGTTTAGTTGGTTAGGCACGCCTACGAAGTGATGGTTAGCTTGAGTTAAACTGTAACCAATTTTCTTTAAGGTGTTATTTGTTTGTTAACATGTCTTTAACTTGGCTCAAATTAAAGATGTCATTAGTGACATTTTTGCAAAAATTCAAAAAGCTTTATCGATCATCAATGCGTGTTCTGAGGATTTTTATCGCCATTCAAAGAAACCGATGGTCCTCATATGCTAAAAAAAACTCAATATCTACAGTCCGTTTGATAAGATCGTGTACGGCAAAAGTCGTTTATGAAAACCGGTTTGGAAGTGGCATTTGCATTAGCAGATAAAAAAATACTTCTGCTAAGATGCTTTGAATAAACAAATTTAAAGAGTGTTCAATTTTTGTCAGAGACGGAAGTATTTTAAAATGAGTGTCGCGTTTGCATCACGTTATGAAGCAGTATTCTTGTGCACGCATCCAAAAGGACCGAAAATGTCATACAGCTTCTAAATACATGAAAAAGTCAAAAGCATTTGTTAGCAAGTGGGTTCACCGTTATTCCCAAGTTTAAAATGTAAATGATTTGCCGGATCGTGGGTCTACGCCAAAAACAACAAAAAAGCAGGACAAAATGATTCTACGCGTGTTTGAAAAAAATCCTCTTCTATCGTTATGTGGTGGACAAGGGATTTTACGTAAAAGGGGTCTAAATGTGTGTTGTGATACGATACGAAGACGTTTACTAGCCAATAATGTAAAATTTCGAAGCACAATAAAGAAACCACTACTGTAAAAAAAACACGTAGAAAAACGACTCAGTTGGGCCAAGGAGAATTTGGACAGAAATTGGAACAACGTTATTTTTTCGGATGAAGCTTCTTTTTGGGCATGGTCTCCTATCACTCATACCTGGTGTACACAATCCAATAAATTGATCCAGCGACACCCAGCAAAGGTGCACGTTTGGGGATGCTTCTCAAAACAAGGATTTGGCAATTTGTTCATGTTTACAAATAACTTAAACGCACCCAACATGGTCAAAATTTATAAGAAGGCTTTATTACCATCTGCCGAAATGTGGTTTAAAAGAAGGAATGAGAATTGGTTACTGCAAGAAGATAATGACTCGAAACATTGCAGTCGTTTGTGCAGTGCGTGGAAACAAGAAAATGACGTCGATGTTTTAGATTGGCCATCACAGTCGCCGATTGCAAATCCCATTGAAAATGTTTGGGCATTCATGAAGCTAAAGCTTCAAGGAAAGAAGATCTCGACGGTCAAATAATTATCACGAAAAATACGAGTTTTATGGAGATCTTTGTCTCAAGATTATGCTATAAGATTAGTAGAAAGCATGCCTCGAAGACTCCAAGTAATCATTGATAATGGAGGAGAGTGGACAACATATTAATTGAAAAGCATTAAAGTAAATAAACAAAATAAACCAGTACAATTGATTTTTTTTTTATTATTCTAAGTTCTTCTTTAATTTTTGTCGTGCACGATGTTATCAAACAGACTGCATTTAACTGGAAGGTGATCTTAATTAACTTAGTATGGACATCTTAAGGCAGTAAGCGTGAGATGAAAGCATTACTGATCAAGGTTATAGAGTCAAGTATAACCTTAATCTGTAAACTCTCATTTGTTGAACATAATAATTTAGAGAACCTATAAAGATCTTAAGTACCATATAGGGTGGGCTCTAGAGCAAGATATTTTGAAAGATACTATTGGCCGCACTAGCTGACATACACGTAGATGGACATGATCTTCTCTCGTGACGATATACTTTACTACATCTTTGTATACTGATACCACTCTCCCGGCCAGGGCTATTATAAGATATTACTGTGGGATGCTGATCATCAACCTGGGCTATGCCATCTGCATTTGCCTCTTCTTTTTGTTTTATTTTTGGTTTTTCAGCTCGTCTTCCACGATTGTTATGAAGATGCAGATCTCAAATATAGGAACTCCCGTCTAGAGGGGTTCACTCTTTGCTAAAATTTCAATATTTTTGATATTTTACATTACTGTCGATGTTGGCTTACTCCTGCATTTACCCTCTTGGTACACTGGCCTCTTGCCGTTCGTAGTTCTTCTTAGATTAAACTGTTGCATTTCATTGTAAGGACCATTTCGTCCTTCAACTAGTGAGGTGTGCTCAATATAACACTTTTGAAAAAATTAAGCTTATTATTATGAACATTGATTAAATCTTGTGGTTGTGAAAGCAAATTCAAGCAAAAGCAAAATCGTTAAGCTGAGGCCAAGATTATTATTGCTCGTAGGGACAATGGTCGATATTCAGTTTTGGGTAACAATTTTCAAAAGTTCTTACTCTTTCATTTGCTTTCGTATTCCAAGAGAGCTACAAAATTCAAAAGTGTTTACACAATACAGTGTGTTCGAACTTGCTCTCGTTTTAAAACAGACCTTCGAATACAAACATAAAAGTCGGTGAAGGAAACTTCGATTTTAAAGCTACTTACTATAGATTAATGTACACGTCTGTTACAAAGTGGCAATTTGACCATCTGGAAGTAATCAGATTGCTGAGTGGGAGTGAAACCTTGAACTATGTACACATACGTGCTTACCATCGAAATGAAAGCTGCCAAGAAAACAACAAGATATATAGCTTACGGATATTGTGACAGACCATACAAGTGATGATTATACAACACTTGCCTTTTCCCTTTCCTGATTCAATTATTTCTTGCATTTGATTGTATAAATCTATCGTAAAACTAAATTGTTTCGTTGTGTTTTTGTACTTAGTAAACAGAGTTGATTATTCTTTTAAATTATATACGAATACATACGGATACACACCCTTGGAAGAACATTTTCAAACAAAATAGCAAAGTTGCAAAGTTAAAATTTGTCTGGACATGAATTGAAGGTGCAAATAACTTGTTGCGTCACTCGAATGAAGAACGAAGGTTAAATAAAAATAAAACAACGTCAACAGATTTGACATCCTAAACAAAAGCATCACTAAATGTAACAGGACTGAAACGGGAGGAGAATTATTGATCGGGCGAATCTAATTTGAAGCAAAAGATGTTTCCGCTTTATAACAACGGAAACATGTATCCGAACAGAAATAGAACTTGAAACGCACATTACAACGACGTTATAACGTCGCTTTAGGGAATTTCGGTTGAATACTTTTTCGAGATAACTTAGTGGGTGTAAAATATCCAAAAATACATCCACAACTGTAAGAAGAGAGGTGCAGATGTACGAGTACGATCGAAGACTACTCTACTCTCTAATTTTACGATGTGACATATCTTTTTGAGTTCTTCGTTATTCTCGTTAATGTCTGCATAAATTTTGTATTGGACTTAATGAAGATTACAGAGCCTTCAATAAAAATAAAGTTTTTTGTTGTCTCTCACTGTTTATCTATGGTCTTCGTTGAGTTTGTAAACAAATTTTGAATTTATGAGTGATGAAAAATTTCCAAACGACATGTTATTAAAAAATCAAAACTAATCAAAACGCCAGTGGTTTCATTTTTATTTTAATTTTAGTTATTACTTTTGATTTTTTTTACACAAATTCCGGTGTGGCGCAATTATGAGTGCAGGCTCGGGATCAACTACTAAAGCGTTGCTGATAAGCTTTTTCACTGAAACCCCTTTATTGATTTTTTTTTCTAAAAATACTGGATTAAAAATTTGTCAGCTTTTGGGTAAGATATTGAAGAAAACGCATGAGAACTAATTATTGTGTTCAATAATAGGAAACGTTCTTGTCAGCATAGGTCTCGTTGCATTTTTGTAGCTCAAAGATCGCACTGATTTTTAATTTAATGATTTGATTTGACCTGAAGTTGGAAATATTTGTCATTCCAGATTCAAGAATGAAGTTGAAAAAATTTTGGAAGGCATATAGTTAAGTCTTAAAAACGTTTTGACTATAACATTGCGATTTAAATGTTGGGTACATCGAAAAGGGCACCTGTCCAGATAACTACATACTACTTCATGGCTTTGAAGTTTGATGTTGGATATTTTAAATTCCGTGCTACTTGAAATTCCACTGAAACTCCTGCTGAGCTCAATAATTTCAGGGATGAGAATGCTTTGTTTTTTTTGTTTTTCTTATTGTACGGCAATGTGGGTAGTTAGTTTAGAAAATTATATTGTCGATGCGTGGGTTGGAGCTCATTGTAAGCTTATGATTGCATTATTTATTGGTTAATAGTTGAGGAAATTATAATATTTCTCTTGCGATTTCGGGTATCTTTGAAAGGCGTCATTTATATGTTATTTGCAGCAGAATGTACTTTGGATGTTATAATGAGTAGAAAATAAAATACATACTACACAAGAAGGACTAGGTTTACATCTCTGGAAATGCCGAAAAGCCAACAATTTATTTTATTTTCAACAATGCAATGAATCATTAGAATTGAATCTCAATTACACAGACGCTAATCTACCCTAATGACCGGAGTTTATCTAAACAATAATTTCAGTGAAACTGATAAAATTGAAGAAATGGAGAAGAAACAAGACTATAGAAATTATAACTACCAATGACTAACAAAAATATAAAACCAGGAGATTATTAGGAGAATTTATGTTTATTATCCGCCAGATTATTATATGACTTTTAAACAAGTCCTTGCTTTGCTTAACTGATGTGTTTTTCAATTAAGTTAATGAACGACACTGACTTTTAGAAGATTGAAAAATGAGTGGTAAAAAGTTTAATACCTAAGCGCGTGTGTTATTTTTGAAGTGCAGATGTTTATTTCCTCATGTTTTGGATATGACGAAGTTGCAAATATTTGTTTAAATGCCATCATATTTTTACAGAAAAAGTCAAGAGCAATTTTGTAGATGAATCTCTAATAAATTTATCATAAATAGAGACCTGGTTTTAATTTTTATGAGGACCTGGCGTATATCATCCGAAGCCTCGACGTCGGGGCATCGCCACATTCTGTTTAACCTTGAATTAGGTACGACCATTTCTGAAAAATACAGACAACCAAAATTGACAGACTGGGACATATACTGTCAACAACTCATATTGAGCTAACGTGTGACAATCTCAATACGGCAATCACAACTGCCTTCCACCAGACTTGTCTAGAAAAAAAACACAGGCCATCGACTAACCCCCTGTTGGAACAATAACCTAGTCAAACTTAGAACAGAGTCGAGAAAGCTCTTCAACCTTGCTAAATGCAGTGGGAAATAGGGTGTATACAGAAAAACATTCACCATTTCACCAAATTCATAAAATACTCTCTTAGCAGCACACTAACGTTATTGGTTAAATTAAAAAAATCTGATGGCGTATACGCAGAAAACGGGCTAAAGACGCTTCAGCTCTTAGCTGAGACACACTTCCCAGAATGGATTATAATACCAGAAGTCCAAGAAAACCCTCTCCAGAGAACAGATCAAAGGGAATTTTTCATGAAGGCGAAATAATTTGCGCAATCAACTCTTTTCAACCCTCAAAAGCCCCTGGTGAAAATGGAATATTCCAAGATTTACTACAAAAGGGCATCCCACAACTGCTACCTGTACTAATCCACTAATTCAGGCCTAGCTACGCATCGAGTTACTTACCAAAAAAATGAAAGGACGTTGCTCTTAAATTTATACCTAAGGTAGGATGCACACCGCCTGAATTACCGAAATCGTATAGACCTAACAGCTTCACTTCCTTCTTCCTTAAAACTATCAAAAAAAATCATTGATAGAGACATGGCACTTCAAATAAACCCCCTATACAAGTATCAACCTAGAAAATCTACCACATACGTTCTACAGAATCTCACTGCAGGTATTGAGAAATCTCTCAGAGATAAGGAGTTATCGGTAGGTTGTTTCCTCGATATAGAGGGAACATTTGACAACACCGAATTCTCCCAAAGGAGGAATATTCTTACTATGGTCTAGCGCTATTAATGAACTACTAATTATTCTCCGTAATGATGGCTTCTATGTCCAATGATATGCCATCATAATCAGGGGTAAATTCGAAGACACAATCTCGGATCGACTCCAGAGGGCTCTAAATCTAGTTGCTGAATCGTGCACCAAGGTTGACTTCAAGTCAATCTAAAGAAAAGCACCATAGTTGCATTAACTAAGAGGAGAAGGCGAGAAAGACTTAGAAAAATGCCACACTCTTCGGTGAAACAATAGTGTTCTCAATAGAAGTCTAATATCTAGGATTTATACTGGATGACAAACTTACATGGAACACTCATCCCCCGAAGACCCTCGACAAGGCCAGCACTTCCTTGTGCACCAGCAAAAGTCTAGTCTAGAAAAATTGGGGACTAAACCCGAAAATGACGAGAGCTATCATTACATATACTGCCGCCGTCTGATGGCACAAAGCATCGCAGATGTCAACACAGACTAAACTCAACAAAATACAAAAGACTAGCCTGTGTCCGTGCAACTGGTGCAATGAAAACTGCACTGCACTGGATATAATCCTAAAGATCCCACCACTTCATCTAGAACTCATAAATGAAGCTATGGTAAATGCTTACACGCTCGTCACAGAAGATGAATCGAGTTCCAAATTAGTTCTGGGAAAACACTTAATAAACAAATGTCTGCTGCCATATAAATTTCGGCACATTTCCAGACCGTCTCAACTGGGAAGAGAAAAAACTAACATTTGCCAAGGATTCACATGTAGATGGATCCAAAACAAGTGAAGAAGTTGGAGCCGGAGTATACGGTCCTTGCACAAAAACATCCATAAATGCCAGTATGGATATAAGCAGCTTCGTATTTCAGGCAGAAATTCAAGCAATAGAGCTTTGTATTTGAGAGAATCTAAACAAACTTCTAAAAAGCAAAAACATTTACATCCTCTCTTACAGCAAAGCAGCCCTACTTGCAATTAACGTCTTTGAAATAAAATCAAAACTAGTCTGGGACTGCCTTCAACTCCCACAATTACTGGCTACCACAAACAAAGTCCATCTATTCTGTGGGCTGTCGATGAACACCATAAAAGGTAGTATCAAAACCTGGTTATAGGAAAAGAAGCTGCGTTTCCGAAGGAAAACCGAAGGTAACAAACAGGCCAAGAACTCTATGCCAAACAGCTGCCCCATCTTCTTTCTCACAGGGCATTGCCATCTGAAAAAACACCTTATGACCATGGGCATAGCACAAGGTAATATATGCAGATTGTGCAACGAGGACGTGAAAACCGCAGAACACATACTATGTGACTGCAATGGTTTAATTTAAACTCGTCAACGTTTCCTAGGTAAATTCTACCTCGAACCGGCGGACATAGCTGCTAGCTCACCTGAATACTTAGCCGCCTTTCTCACGAATTGTGGCATCGAGATGAGCTTTAAAATGAAGGACATTATAATTGGCCCATCTCTGGCCGCAGTGATGTGGGATATATTATACCACCTCCCTTAGTAGTCTAATCATATTTTGGGTTTAAATAGGTCATTATAGCATGAAAGAAGAAATGATGGTAACTAATAATTAGTTTAACTCGCTTTCGATTGAGCATCTATCCAGAATATTATATATTTCGTGTAAATAGATGTTAAAAATAGCTTTGCTCATATGCCACTTGCTCACTGCTCATTCTCGTTGAAAGTTGTTTCATTTAAAGTGCTCAAAGCAACCGAAAAACCCATAATCACCACTTATTTTACCACTAAAACCATCCCCAATTTTACCCACAATTTAAATAAAACTGAAACTTCTTTATTCGTTTTTATTGACATACATACTCGTACATATGTATCATATTTCCTAGCTCCCTAAGGAAGCATATACGTCGATTAATGAGATTCCCCAGCACTTAATAACAAATAAAACTTTCCACATGCGACTAGCTTGACCCTTTAGCTGGCGAAAAGATAAACATAAATTTTCGTAAAACTTGTAAACAGAGGAACTTAAGCTTCAAACCGACGTACGCAAATGCGTGCATTAATATCAGTTTCCAGCTGACTGGCTACGTTGACCTCATTTAAAAGTAAGCATTTCGAACATTGTTGTTGTACGAGTACATATCAGGAAACCTACTCTGGGTTTGGCATGTTGACGGCGCGGCGATTTGAAATAAAGTAGTCATCAACGTAAAAAGTCCAAAAATCATGTTTTCATGTCTATGGCGATTTCCAGTCCCGATGTCCAATTCCAAATGATTGCAATTGATCGATACAAATCGAGTACAAACGTTGATCGCAATCAGTTGATTGAAAGTGGCAAACCAAATAACCGATGATCGTATAATTGATGGAATTCGTATTGAAATTTGTCACTACAAATACCCACTTCCGAAGTGAATTAATGTTTTTGTGTTTGTCTGTCATGCCAAATGAATGAGTTTTTGTGGGGCAATAATATGAGAAACGGGGCAAGTCCGTGTATGTGATCATGTTTTGTTTTCAGACGCATGATGCTATTAATTATTTTTTTGTTCCTTCAATTTGGAATGAGTTCATGATGAATTACGAATACAATGATAGAAGGGGAGAATTATTGTAGAATGATGTATTTGGGCAATAACCAATAAATAGCATGACTTTTGCTAAGTGATGAAAGATACATACATTAGTTGTTATAAGTTATTGCTTCATTCGCATAGAGTGGTGTTACAATTAATGGTTTCGATTTTAAGACAAAAATAAAACTTTCAAAGCGGCGATACTTTGTATTTGTATGGCAAATTCTTAAGCCCCTACATGGGTTGGTGAACATGTACGTGTTAAGCTTTCTTCATAAAAGGCGAGGTAATGTGGACTATATATAAATGGTTAAACTGGTTATGTAACCTATAACTAGTAAAAAGTAGACCCAAGGTTAATCGACTGAGGATTTCTATGACGAAAACTTGACATAAGACATTTTAATAATTTTTATTTTTTTTTTGATTTTGAATGGAGAAATTTCTTGGCAAATAAGGTATATTTTTGAAAAAAAAAAACCCTCCTCATATGGTATCAATTTGGCTTAATACTTACTTACTTTACTTTAGTCAACAAGCGTCTCCAGCTAGTTTGAACTGCAGTTTCGCATACCAAGCTGACTGAGGTCCCCTTCATCTTGCGTGCGCCGCCTGGAGCGGGTTCGGAATCTTTTCTGACCGGAGCGTTGGTGTCCATCTGCTGTACATGGCCCAACCATCTCAGTCATCTGATCTTCACTCTTCTGCGTAGGTCGATGTCGCTGTACAGTCCGTGCAGTTCGTCGTAATGTATCGCTTCATATGTGGGGCTCTATATGAGAAGCAACGCGCCGAATATTGACTTTCAGAATCTGAAAGGTCTTGAGGTTTATCAGCAAGCACAAATGAATTTTCATAGGGCGAAATAGTCGATTAATCTATACACACTGAGTTGGTGGAAAAGAATGGAGTTCTCAGATCAATGGTTTCATACACAGTTGGCACGTAACGCCTCTCTGCTGATATCATATATCAATTCTGCTGAACTTTTGAGGTATGCTCATTCAGAAATATTTTACAAGGCTCGTTGACTTTAGACTCCATTGCATGTCATATAAAAAAATTATTCTTGTTATAAAGTGTGATCATTACATTACCATTCTATTCACGTTGCCAAGATATCTACGCGCTCTTCTAAGTTGATCACATGAGATAAGATTCGGCATAAACTATTGATTTTCTTTCTCCTTTGCATGATTTATAGCGAAATGCGGAATTGTGGCGAATGTCGCTAGTTTTCTTAATTATACTTGGAAATGTTGGCCTCTTTTCTAAATGGTTTCTAAAATATGATATTTCTAGATCTATTGTCATTAGTTTTATAAGGAAGAGTAATAGTAATTTGCTTTTAAAAGAAGATGATAATACCTGTGTTGTCATATTTGTATTGGTAGTCTTTTTATGTGCGAATGTTTTGGGTTTTTCGCACTTCTGTTAGTTAATTTATAGATATCTGATTCTCTCTGTTATTATTTTGACTTCTTGCCTGTCACTAGTGTTTGATTTAAGAAAAAAAGATACAGTTCACATATGAAATTCTAAATAATCATACTTTGACATGACATGGGCAAAAACTGACCTTTTAAATGTGAATATGCTCCAGTCACTTATGCTCGTATGCTCTCTCCGTTCTCTATGTTGCAAAGTTAAACGAAAATATACAGAATACATAAACATTCTTTTCACCAATAGGTCCACGTTTGAATGATGGGTCTTATACCCACTCAAGTTCAACAATCATACTTTCAAAGTTCTAAGAGCTGTCCATGTCCATTTGAAAATCACTTCACTTCAACTTTATATATACAGATACTGAACAATCCATCTGGGCAATTAGTATCGGACAAAAAAAAATGGTTCCATGTGATGGATGTTTAAAGGCTATTGCTCTTTTACGTTAATTTATTTTAAAATATCAAAAAACTTCAACGTCTTTATCTTTTTGTTATTTAAGTGTGTTTATCTCTTGGCAACAGTCCAAAAAGAAAATTCAACCGTCCACTTTCCTTTTAAAGGAAATGCCTTAGCACATCATTATAAGCGCCACTTGTTTTTGATTCCATAGCCAATTGCGCCTTACTCGTTGCCGTAAACGAGTATATCTCCAGCAGACACTTTAGGGTGCTATCTAGACGTTTTATCTAACACAATACAATATCTAACACAATGTCACTTGAATATTATACAACTTGCAGTTTTACACTGAGCATTTGTTGCAACATGCAAGAACCTAGTTTGATATTTGTTTCCTTATAAAAAAAAAAGGACAAACAAAATCGCGTGAAAGACTACATGATTTAGAACTTAAAATTCTTGTTGAAGTAGGTCCTTACACTTACGAGTATAGTCCCATGAGAATCATGTTCTATCTAAAGACCGTATGAAGTGGGAAATGGTGGATTCATCTTAGATTTGTATGTGTGAAAAAAAGAAGGACACCAACGTGCATGGTATTTCGCCGAAAACTCTTTATTTTGACTAAACTTACGCACATTTCTGAAATATCCGAAAAAATATCATGAACCCAGTCGAAGAGTAGTAAAACTCTCAAATGTTTATGAATGCATTTTTGTACTATTCTTTTATTTGTTTATAAAAAGATGTATCCACACTTGTGTGAAATTCCGCATTTTGTATTTGTAAAACGAAATGTATCCATTAAGATATTTTAAGAAAAGCTATTTAGTAGAAAGGTAAACTCTGATGCAGGTCGATGTGTGGACTTTGGAAATGGAATTCGCCAACCAAAACAGAGGCATCCGGCATCTACTATAAGAACAAATCAATGTTTCTATTTATGAAACTGTTGACAGGATGCTCATGAAAAGATGTTTAGGTTAGTAAATGTCAATAATAAACTTTAGTTCTTAGTATCATACATATCTCACTGTATGAAATTTTGTGTAAATGTTGGCCAGTTTATTGGCTCCAGTTGCCGTGTATTCCTGTCGATTATTCTCCTAAAGGACTGCGCTTGTCTGAGGCTTGTTGTAGCTCCAAAGAATGAAGTCTGGGATGGTTAAAACGGGCGATCTTGTTGACCTTGCCAAATCGCCAAATGGGAGATTACGCGACCAGGAAACGTTTCCTTTACAATATCCATTATGGCTCGTGTTGTGTGTGCGGTTGCATCGTCTTGTTGAAACCACATGTTCACCAAGCCCCGCTCATTCAATTCCGGCAGTAAGAAGTCGTTTATCATGGCCCTGTAGCGTTCCCCAGTAACAGTGACCATATTGCCGATGGCGTCCTCACAAAAATACTGTCCAATCACTCCTCCAGCGTGAACGCCGCACCACACAGTGGATTTGAGTAGATGTAATGGCTCTTCGTACATCACACACGGATTTTCAGTGTGCAAGAAACGAAGATTTTGCTTATAAACGTAACCGCTTGAGTGGAAATGCGCCTCGTCGCTTATGATGATTTTCGATTAAAAACCGTCCTCTTCGTTGTTGAGATTGAAGATGGCTTGACAGTAATTCACACGCGACTGACGGTCAGGAGGCATTAACTGATGCACTGTTTGCACTTTGTATGGGAACATGTGTAAGTCTCTCACTAAAATTCGCTCTAGGGTCCGTCTGGTGATGCCCAATTCCGTGGCCCGTCGTCTTGTTAATGTTTCTTCGTTCTCAGCGATATCCGCAACCACGCCGTGATATTCTTGGCCGAACGACCAGTTCGATGGCGACCACGGACTACATGATCTCCTGCAGTTCCAGTCTGTTCGAGTCGAGTAGCTAAGCGCCGGAATGTTTGCCCAGTTGACGCGACACGATTAGGAAATCGACGTCGAAATTCGTGCTGCGCTAACACCACCGACCGGTTATTGGTTAAAAAAATATACACAATTATTCTACGCTCTTGCGGAGTATAGCGCTCCATTGTATACTGCAGCTATCTAGTTCACAAATGTCAAATATGATTGACATACGATGCCATTTGCAAAAATTTTACACATCTTCCGATAGGATGATTAATTTTGCGCCAACTTGTCATTGAAATACACGCAGTGCAGGGCACTACACTGACGCGCAATAACGTATTTTAAGATGGTTGGCTTTCTGTTGGGAATAGTAGGAGGGGATACCAAACGTTCTTGCCATATTTGCATACTGGTACAGCAGAGCGGATAAAATCTTTTAGCAGCAGCACTCGTTGTTAAAGCGAACTGAGCCCGAGAATGGAAAACACAATGCTGTATGTCGAGGATAAACACATAAAAATTAGGAATTATGAAGCAGTTTGCAAAACTCTTCGTCAAGATTCTGAAGCTTTTCAATATCTAAAAGTTGTTTCCTATATTATCTAAAGCCGAAATAAAAGCTGGTATTTTTGTCGGTCCATAACACTCTTGACAAGCGAGCGACATCCTCAAGCCCGTGATTTTCTCGGAAACATAAAAGTTGCGAATTAAAAAAAGGCTAATTTCAAATGTGTTTTAAGAATTTAAAATCATGGGTTGCAGAATATTTCTTAAAATGCGTATGTTTCACGTTCACTTGGACGAATTTAAAAACGATATGGGTCCGTATTCATCAGCATAAGGTGAACATTTTAATTAAGACTTGATGGTCATTGAACGACATTACCAGGGCCAATATAGTAAGGGAATGATGGGAGACTATATTTAGGGCTAGTTCGAGGTAGTCCATATAATCACAAAATCATTCGTAAATATTTGTTATGTATTTTTCACATATTGTAGTGCTATAATTTTTTTTTTGTAGGTATTTCCTTTGAAATTCCTAAAACCTTAGTAATTTCACTTACTTGAATTCTCTCATCCTTCACCGTATTGTGAATTTTTTCGACTACTCGTATTTCTGGTGTGGTGACCTCAATTGGACGTTAAGCATATATCCTTTGTGCTTATATGAACACATTGAGAATTTCGGAATCATTTGTAAATTATTTGAAGCGATGATGCGTTGAATTAATAATGCCATGTCCGTACACATGCGAATAGTTCACTTTTGTTCATGTTTGTGAAAATGAAATGACATATCTATCTTTTACTTTGTTTGGCCTTGTTTGAAGAATGTTACCACATGAAACAAACGTCTATTTTGGGCTCACACTGCCACCTGCATAAGAAATCCAATATAAGCTCTGATTATAACTTTTTGTCTTCATTTTGTCAACTGTTTTCTCTTAAATAATTAACCATAGTCATTGTTCAATTTGTTTTTATATACAATGCAACTTTAAATCTATAGTCTAATCTGAGTTATTTCTTTTTTGTTTCTTTTATTTCCAGTTAACTTCGGCGGACCAATTTTTTGAACTATACATATGAAAATGGCTTTTTAAAACTACTATACACATCATTTTACCATTTTTTTGTATGACTAAAATCTATTTAATATTAGTGAAACATTTCGACATATCTTAAGTAGTAACGACAGTAGTTAAAGATTTTTTTTTAAATACCAAGGAATGCAGCGGTGTCCTTACATACATGAAATGCGTGAACGTCTTCTTTGTGAACAACGTGAATCAGTAGCTCTAGAATCAATGGAACGTGCAAATTTGCTTGACAATCGACAATCGGCAGAATCAAATCAGGTCGGGACAGTGGTCAAGGTATGGGCGCAATAAAACTCGTACAAGGGATAATCACTTAAATGTTTGTTACTTTTATCTTATTACTTGTAGTTTGTGTTAATCGTTCTTTCTCTTCTTACTTTATACTTTTTTTTACAATTATTTATTTTTTAATATATACAATCTATCCTCAAGCTAAATAATCGGATGTCCTCGTTATCTAGATGTGGTCCTTGCACGAGTATAGTTGCCCCTTATACTATATAACAAAAAAAAAAAAAAACAAATAAAACAATACAAATTCACGATACACTAAGTACTATTTATTTTTTATTTAAACACAATTTTCATAAGAAATAAAATCACAAAAAAATGTGAACATAAATGTTTTCAATGAATTGGAATTGAATTTGATCATTTTGTTTATGCTACTCTCTTTATCCACTACATCTACAACACTAACAACAAACAACTTTAAAAATACTTATACTCAGACATATGTTTATTTTTATTATTACCATTTGCCACAACACAATAGCATGTCAATATGTATATAACATAGGTATGCAAGTCAGCTGCGCTTTTGTATTGAAAATTAAGTCTCTTTCGTCTAACACAGATGGCAGTGCCATCGAAAAAATTTATTCACCGAAAATTAATAAAAAATACAGTAAAAATAGAACTTAAAAAATTGAAAAAAATTAAATTATTTATTTCATGTCTCCAAATCTGTAAAAATTATCAAAAAAATTAATTTTTATTTTTAAGAAATTTTTTAATTTTTTTAGGAACACCTTCCATCATTGTTCTTATGGTTCCATCTGTCACCTTTTTAGAGCTATTTTTCCAACATTTTGTGAATTCTTCCAGGGTGTTTGCAGCTTTTTTGGTGACCCTTAATTATTTTTTGACAAGGGCCCATTCAATTTGCCTAAGTTCTGGCGAATTCGGAGGATTGGCGTCTCTGGGCACCACCGAAACGTTGTTTAGCTCATACCAATCCATAGGAACGTGACGCATGATCAGGCCAAAATAAGGGGAGTTCTTGATGATTGTTGTAAAAAAGACTTAAACGCTTCTTTCTGTAGGCACTCATTTACAAAAACTTCGATATTTATTGAGCCAGTCGTGATGAAATTTTGGCTTCTGAGCCCGCAAGAACAAATTGCTTGCCAAACAAGAAAGTTTTTTGGAAATTTCGCTTTAGGCTGGGTTCGAAACTTTGCTTCTCTGCATGCCTGCCCCGGAAGCTGGTTGAAATCAGCAAAAACATACGATTCATCGTCCATTGAAATGCATGAAAATTTGGTCAAAAAATTTGATTGCAAAAGTTTTGCCCGTTGTTTCGCATCCAAATTTTTTTTGGAGTTCTGATTTGGAACCTTTTGGATTTTGTATGTTTTCAAGCCCGTATTTCTTTTCACTTTATGAACTAAACAATTTGAACATTCTACTTTTCTTGCCAAATAACGTTCAGAACTAATCGGATAAAAAAACCGGCTTTTCAACCAGACCCCTCTTTTCTTTCAACTGACAAGTTCCCTTTATAATTCTTAATAGTAGTAGCAACTGTTTTTCTATTAACTTTTAATTTTTTTTTGTTTTATATGTATAGTATGTCCACCCTGGGTGTCCACTAAGTGACACTTAATAATATTTTTTCTCACATCCAATTCAAATTCCATGTTAATTATGTTAACTACCAAACAGAAAGCATTCCCAGCATTACAAAAAAGAAGAATTTGAGTGATTTTTCTGTAATTTTTGGAAGTCAATTCGAAATGAGTGTGGGTAAATTTTTTCGATGGCACTCCTTATGTACGAGTAGTTTGTTATTATCAAAAGACAAGTGAAGTGTTCTCTGTTGTAAATTTTTATGATAAGACTTTCACTGTTTTAAAATGACGGATGAAGTTTAATCCGAAATACAGATTTTGTGAATCGAGCAATATCTGAAGATCAGTAAATATCTGATTCGTACAAATCACAATTTTCACTTCACTTCAATTTTCGAAGATTAAGGAATGAGTCGAATATGGAATTGATACGAATCTGAATAAGAGAATCCTACCACAAGCGTCAGCAGTTTCAAAAATACAAGATGCACATTTTACAAAATATTTTAAAACTCGCACTAGAACAATTTTAATAGAATATACTATAGGTACCCAACAATCCTAGAAAATGCCATCTAAAAGGTGTAGGTACAGCCCAACTCAGACCACTAAAAAGAAACAGTCGTCATAAAGTAGACGTTGGTATTGATTTTTTGTTTGGTTTTTGATGTACTCGCATTATCCGGAAAACAAACCTAGGACTTAAGCTTTATTAGTCCAAAGACTTTGCAACTGAGGAGTGCATGGCAACTACACAATTTATCTATAAAGAATGATCATAAATCCAAGGTAATCATGTACATAATTTAGATCTGATGCCGTGTGGTTCATCTGTTTCCCCAAATTTGTGGCCAATCCTCAGCTTACTTACACTTATAACAATGCACCCTATGTAAGATTTATCTTACAAATAATATATATAGTGACACCAGCTTGTTTCTCTTTTTTTGACTCTTGCACACTTTGGACTATTAGAGCTCACTTCAATAACAGTTTTAGGGAACCTTGGCGCCTGACTTCCGGAAGTATTTTTCCTTTATTTTATAGCTAAAATTTATAGTAAGAATTCAATCTTGTTTGCACGGAGTTTATTGTCCATCTGATCGTCATCATCATCATCATCATGTCGGTCAACAAAAATATTTGGCTACGATAAAAATTTTTTGAAAAATGGCAATCATACAGAATATGTAAATGTATAATTTATGGCAGTAGGTGGCGACTGCAATCGTGGACACCAGGCCTAAATAGCATTTATATTGGAATAATGCAAAAATCTGAGGAAACGATTCATAAATTATTTTGAACGAAATGCTAGTAGACGAACACGTACTTTAACAGACAAAATTTTTTTTTTTAAAGTTTTAAAGAAACCGGTGGAGATCCGCATCAGTCGAGAAAGCAAACAAACACATCTTTAATAAGGAAAGAGCACAGCTTCTGGCGCTATATTTGTAAAAATGGATCTAAAATGTCAAAAACTCAGTACGAAAACTAATGGAATCGTTGTAGATAAATGAAGACGCGAAAATAGTGGTTTGAGCAACAGGCAATTCTTTCATCCACTGAATACCAAATCGGAAATGGCAAAAATAAGAACTGAGCTACATTATGAACATGTTGAAAAGAAAAGCAGAAATCTAGAAAATGGTAGTTATAGCACAAGAGTAGCATTTTATCTAATAAGCAGGCAACAAATAATAGAAGTGTAACATCAAGAGTGTGCTTAAGAAGATAAAATTCAAAAGAAATCTGATCGATGAAATACGAGGGTTGTCTAAAAAGTTTCCGACCGAACAATGATACAAGACATTTTTTCTCAAATTTTTTTTTTATTTTTCTACATAATCTCCTTGTAACTCTACACACTTCTCCGAGCGATGCTCCCTGTCTCTTACCCGTCCAAATAGTACTTGGCGTTTTGCTCTGCAAAATAATTGTTCACGAAGGGGATTGCCTCCTCATTTGACGAAAATCTCTGTCCTCCGAGCGCAGTTTTTAGATGAGGGAACAAAATGAAGTCACTTGTTGCCAAATCTGTTGAATAAGGCGAATGGTCAAGCAGTTCAAACTGCAATTCATGGACTTTCGCCATGGCAACCGCTGAGGTGTGAGACGGCGCGTTGTCTTGGTGAAACAGGATTTTCTTTTTCTGCAAATGTGGCCGTTTTTCCACAATTTCTGCCTTCAGCTTGTCAAGTAATGATGCGTAGTATGCTCCTGTAATGGTTTTTCCTTTAATATCCCAAAAAACAGTCGCCATCACTTTCCCAGCCGAAAAAATAATTTTGCTTTTTTGGAGCCGGCTCGCTCTTTGCAGTCTACTGCTTTGACTCAATTTTTGTTTCGGGCGGCGTATAATGGTGTATCCAAGTTTCATCTACAGTAATAAATCGACGCCAAAACTCGGATTTATTGCCCCTAAACTGCGCCAAAAGAGCGTTGGAAATGTTCATTCGAACACGTTTTTGGTCTAACGTAAGCAAACGCGGCACCCAACGTGTCCGCGCTTTCTCATGCTTAAATCTTGACTAAATATGTAAGAAACACGTTCTTTGGACATTTTAATAACCTCTACTATCTCTCTCACTTTAATTCGGCGGTCGTCTAACACCATATGGTGAACTTTAGCAATGTTATCTTGAGGTTGCAGTTTTTGGACGTCCCGAACGTTCATCATCTCCCAAGCTCTTACGGCCACGTTTAAATTCAGCTGCCTAAAATTTCACTGTGTTAAATGGTGGTGCTGAGTCCCCATACACAGAGTCCAACTCATTTTTGATTTGCGTAGGCGTATTGCCTTTCAAAAACTAGAATTCAAAAACAGCTCGTTACTCAATTTTTTCCATTTTCACAAAAACCACTCACATCGACTCACTCAAACGACTGTCAACTAAAAACGCGTCCAAAATGACTGAAACTGCGGTAAGTAACGGTCAAAAGATGCACAACTAGCATTCAATAGCTTTTATTGACGAGTGCCGCTATCTTTACGTTGCGGTCGGAAACTTTTCAGACAACCCTCGTAAAATGAAAAAGAGTAAGGACACGATTAAAAATTTGCTAATAATGTTGAGGGGAACATCATCCCGCTTTGTAAAATCTGCATATCGTCATGTGTATGAATGATACGAGATATACATACATATAATGCACAACGAATTCAGCCCGAGAACTCAAAGTTAAACGTAGATACTCCGTTGCTTACGCCAAGTGTTTTATTAAATCAACACATTGACGAGCTCAGAACGAAATCACTCCTTTTCGCTGATGGCAGCGAAATCGTAAGTAAAAAAAAAATCTGACGGTTTTCGAATATTAGACTGAATACCGCGATCCTAACTTCTTGCATTTGTTTATTTTGGAAGGCGCCATCGTACCAAAGTGTAAACAATTTATATATTTAGTCTCTGTCGTTATCAACCAAAGACATTTGAATGACTTTCTCATGAAAGGCGTGATACGTCCATTGTATTGTGCAGACAAAAAATTCTTGATGTACTCGTATGAGCAAAATGGTTTATCAAACACGACAGTCGGTTGTTCAGCTTCAACATGCGCATGGCAATGTTGAACGAAACACGAGAACTATAAAAGAAGATTAACAGCTGCACTGTAACAATGCGAGTAACAAATAATAAAATAATTAATCCATATTCAGAAACCGATTGTGAAGAAACTTTATGCAAAGAAAATCAGTTGGATTTGTCAGTTTCCGGTCCGAAATGCAATAAATACTTAAGTTTTCGCCGCTGTGTCAGTCGAGGCTAATAAAAATTGGAACACTCAATTGCAAACAAAATATCAAACTCTTACCCTAATGAGATGATCCCAAATCGAGCAGGATGCAGGAAGTAAAACGGTTCTAGAGTCCGCAAATGTGCACTCACAATGCGTCACAAATAAATTGCAAGGGTTTGTAAAAGAAGAAGAGAAAATAGGTTTTGATTTATTTTAAATAGATAGGAAGATTGGATGTAACCAATGGTTTAGGACGATGTTGAGTTTTTTCTTATTCGATAATTTTTTTTAACTTCAGCAAAACCAGACGCATGTATTTGTAATAGATAGAGGCCTATCTCTCTTAAATCTTATGCAAAATTCCAATCTGACTAATAGATAAAATAAATTAAAATTGTTTCCCAAAGCATGAAGATTTACTTATAAAATGTTAATCTGCTTAAAATATCAACCAATGATTATTCATACTACTTCTATTCTATTTATCATATTTTATCAATGCTCATATCTTCAATTCCAATTTATTGAAAGCACTTATACTTGTAATTAAGAAAAAAAGAAAAGACAAACGTAAGCAATAATAATAAACTAACCATGAATATAATGCTCTAATAGCTCAATGCCGATGGATACCATACAAGTCCAGCACATCAGAGAACTCCTCTAGTGCCGCGCGACCTTGGCGAGGATTTCAACTTGGATTTCGATGATGATTTTCCAATTGATGCGAGACGACCTAAAAATGCCAAGTAAGTACAAAAATATTCAGCTTAGATGATTTAGCATGTATCCGTATCCACGTTTTATCCAGACATTATTGCGAACTGTTATAGCTAAATCCCCTCAAATCCATTTCTCATTTTTACATCGCGTACATGTTTTTTCTATGTTTAGCTTTAGTTCGCATTTTCATATTTCCAATTCTTCAGTTAATAAAAAAAATGAAAACAAAAGCTTTCGAATTTTGTGTTTAATTTATTGTGTCTTGTGATGGCACAGTTTGCAAAAAAAAAATAAACACGCTAATTTTAATTTTTTGTTTTAATTAAAATATTCAATACTTGTTTCTGTATAATTTCTCCCCTTGTATAATTTTTTTCTGATTTGTAAGGATCCTTGAAAAGAAATAATAATTTTTTTTTTAAATAAATAAAATCACTAATAGATTATTTCGACAATCCATTCCAGCAGTGAACTGGAGACAGTAATAGTATCACCACCACCAAAAAGGTTGGATACGTAAACAATTTTTTTTAAAATAATGTTTTTCTATTTAGTACTTTTGGTTAATTGCCTTTTTTTGTTACTTTTGTTATTCGCATTATCCTGTTTAGTTAGAAAAGTTGGAGAAGACAAAAACAAAAATAATTTAAAAAAAAAAATTGTATGTGAACTAATTTTTGATTTGTGTTGACTTAAAGTTTTGGTTTAGCAACCCCCCTTGCTTCTACTACTTTAAGTGTTTATGCTTTGATATTATTTCCAATTAGGCTCCCTAGAGGTTATATTACTTTGGTTTTGAAAAATAATTTAGAAAAGCAACTAAAAAAATGATGTTAAGACGAAAATATATCCTTCACTGTATTAGATATAGAATTGCACTGCATTTGCTCTTATTTATATTTTTTCTGAATATAAATTTAAATTAATGTTTTTGTTTTATTTAATTGAAATGCTTATATATTGAATTTAAAAGAAAAGACAATTTATTAAACTTTTTACACGTTCGGTTGCTGAGTTTTTGTTATGTCATATACTTGACACCTTTTAGGCATGGTTCTGTAATCTTCTTATCTTTCGATACATTTTTAATTCTGAAATCTTTTTCGGAAACTTTAAGTCTTTTTCATAACCTAATCTTTCAAGCGAATAGATAATTCTTCGGGCCCTAAGATAACCCCAAGATTTTACTAACGATTAGTGAATTGCAGTTCTACTTCTAGAGCTTAGATATGTACTACACTAAAAGGCTATATGGGTTGCGGTAGAAATTCAACCTTCTAGGACATGAGTGTTTGGAAATTTTGTTACTTTTATTTGAACTTCAGTCTAAGAATTAATAATTAGAATATGATAGAAACTACTTGTTTGTTTTTTTTTATTTTTAGATAGAAATAGCTTGGGCTTCAACATAGTTTATTATTTGGCTAGCTAATAGTTAAAAAGCTTCGCTATGCCTCAATGAGTACTATACAATGCGTGCAAAATTTAAGGACTATTCCACAATGTTACTTTGTAATTTGTTTTTAAATTTAAGAGATTTCTTTGGGGCATACAAGGCTCCACTAACTTATTTCGTTGGCAGAAGACTTTTATTGGTTCTGAAAACATTTCGATTTACGAGTTTTCGAGTATTTGTGTCTTTGGCATCGGTATCAGAGCTTAATTTTTAGAACTCAAAAAAACACTATCGGTGTTAACTACCTATATATACATTCATAGCACCTCTGAAAAGGTGTTTAGGTTAAATTGTTATTGTAATTACCACGTGGATTGGAAATAAATCCTAATACCGATGGCTAAATAACACACGTAATATAATTTATTGTCCTGACTAAAAAGATTTTTTCGTCGAGCGTCCCACTTCCGATAGGCATTTCTAATCAATCAGGCCATCGAAAAATGTGTAGGCTATTTTGGTCAAGTTGCCTAACGTTCACATTTCTACATTTTGCAATCTTTACCGTGAGATTAAAAGCTAAAAGTCGATTCGACTTAATAGCTAAAATGATTGCATGGCTACCTGACAATATAATGGAGTGCGGTATCTAAAACTTACTTCTGATGTACACAGCTTGATAGCGCAAATCTCTACTTTGAGGGTAGGAGTTGAATGTCATAACTGTATGGAAGGTTTATGATTAGAACCGAAAACTTTTTTTTTTTACCAATTTGCCTCTACTGTTCGATTGAATTCAAAGGTATATGGGTATATGTATGTCTACTGCTGGTAAACATAGCATCGGGAGTGGCCAACTAATTTTATATTTTTCTGTTGCATAGAAGATGAAGCTTTATTGCAGACTCATTCGTCATACTTATTAAATAGTTGGGTGGGAGGTCAAGAAGTACTCGCAACGTATACGACGGACCGTTGCACATTGCATTGCTAATATATTTGCAAACTTGCTTTTTGAGGATTGGCATGCCTAATTGTCCAAATAACAAGAAATACAGATATTGATCTACCAGAATTTTGTTCGATTCATCACGGTGGTTACGTTACCCAGAAAGAAATTTAAGAGCGACTATCGATAGACAGATCAGCAGTAAGATACATTTTTGTATCTCTAATTTGTCCCTGGTCGTTGTGTAATTGGCTATTTTAGGTGCTTTTTTTTGTTGTTTTTGTTGTTTTTCAATGCTATCTCTTCCAATATGGATAACATTCAAACTGCGGAGTTAGTTTCGACAGTGTTTCGAAATTTTTTTTTTCAAAATTGCCAAATAGAACGCTTCTGTATCCTATTTTTCAAATATCTTTTCAATTTGCAAAATTGAGCTTTCTATATTCAGTGTCGTGGATAAATTGAACATATAGCACACTCTACATTAAGCAAACCCAACAAAAGCGTCAATGTTTTGCTAGTACAGAGAATGTGAACTAAAGTGTGGTAAAAGATCGAGAAAATCTTGGCCTTTTCTGTGTTAAATGTAGCAAAAAAGTCTTAGTCTACACCCGTATAAGATCTGGTGTTGGAATCGAAAAATCGTATTTAGTGACGGGCCTCACCTTGGCACAATGGATTTATAAACAATTTCTAGAGAAAGACAAGTCCAAAAAAGCCTTTGTTTGGTGTGATCTTAACATTGGTGATTTTTTTTAAGTAAAGCCGGGGCTCGCATAAAATTCAGTGATCAGTGTTACTGGACAATAATCAGTGACTTTTGAACGATGTACATATGAAGGGCAATATTTGCATTCGTCCCATGAAACCATTGACTTACTAAGATAGCTATTTCGATTCGAAAACTAGGACATTCTAAAACGGACCAAATAGCTACCGAAATCGTGCTATTTGGCGCCATTCAAATTTCCTCTTGTAGAGTTATGTAAAGTCTTTGTTGCAGGCTAATAAAACGCAATTTATTCAGGATTCAGAAGTCAATACTCAGCGCGATATCTTAAAAAAGTAGTAGAAAATAGGGTGGAATGTGTGTCGTACAAATTAAATTGAAAGCTCAAGGGTGAGCCAATAGTTAGTGTGGAAGTTTTTATTAAATAAAAAAAACATTAATTGTGAAATCAATACAGAATTTTATTGATTAGTAGGGTTCGGCCTATGGCAATTATAAATTAAATACAACATCTTTCATGTTATTACCACGGCTTCTGTTGCAAGCAACCATCCATAGATTTACGTTATCGATGACTTTGCGAAGAATAAGTGGGTCAATAGCCGCAATTTCAGTTTGAATGTTATGTTTAAGATCCTGAATTATCGCTGGGTTATTGGCATAGACCTTACTCTTCAAATCACCCTACAGGAAGAAGTCTAAAGGTGTCAAATCGCATGACCTTGTAGGCCAACCAACTTCTCCTCTCCTGGAACTTATGCGATCTTCAAGTTACAGAGATCTTCCAGACCCAATTTATTCAATTTTGAAAAAAAAAAAAAAATAGCCAGTCAACATGATGCGGTAACGTTCTCCATTTACTGTCACTGTCTCTCCAGCCTCATCTTCGAAGAAGTTCAGGTCATTGGTGAAGCCAAATAATAACACGCACCACACAATAATTTTCTTCGAATGCATTGCTTTTTCGTGAATCTCGTATGGGTTTTCCGGTTCCCAGAAACGGCAATTTTGTTTATTTACGTAGGTATCCCTCCATCCAAAAATGGGCTTCATCGGAAAAGAAAAGATCATGGCCAAGCATGCTGATACGGAGTTTGTCCCGATACCGAACCAGTTTCTTCAAAACGCTTTACTATGGCACGGATTCCGGACTCACTTGGGTGATTATGTTGAACATTTACATTACATCGCCAATTTTCGTAATAAGATTTAATACCAAAAATGCGTTGTTACGATTACTAAAACTGCCAAGGATTGTTTGACATCTGTCAAAAAGATCAACCACATTAGATCCAATAAATGCGAGTATTGTAATTGACAGCCAACATCCACACCATCTGATAGCTCACCTTTTACATGCGTGAAGTATTGAAAATTTTTAAAAAAATTATTTATATTGCTCCCAAAGAAGGAATTCTTTATATCCCCTCTTTCCCCTGTATATAAAATCGTTAGACCATTCTTGTTACCAACACTCCAGTTCCAAAGATATCCGGGTATTTTGATAAAGTACAACAACATTCTATTCGTTATTATCCTCTTAAATTCAAAAACTAAATTTAATTTTGAATTTGCCCATTTTAATAAACTATCTACTTATTCGTAGGTAGAGACATATAGGTCCATATGTATGTATGTATCATTTGACAAAATATCTTAAGGGAAAAACTTTTACATATATAGCTACAACGTCTCCTAATGTTGGCCTAATTCGAGGTTAAAGTGGAATTGCTGCCATTTTATCCTATATGCAAACAAACACAGTACACACTCACATTACTAAACAACCATTGAGGATATACCATATTCATAAAGGCGAGGTGAATGCATTTAGTGCAGCAAACGAGATATTTGCCACGATTTGTAGTGAATATCAAATGTCATTGCATATCATTGCGATATGGCAAAGGTGGTTAGCGGAATCATATCTCTTAGAGACTACTGGGTTAATAATTCTATAGACTGTATGTATGTATGCCCAGTTTTGTTTATGTATCCTTTTGGTAGAAAATCTCTTTTACTAATAGATACACAGAACCGTAAATTGTGAGTGTTTAAACTTCAACACAAAAGTAAAAGATTAATGTGTCAATGACCGAGCGACGTTTGAACTACTCGTAGCATGTTTTGCTCAGGCATCTGATAAAGTTCTTTTTCTTTCTTTCAAAGAGTGATATTTTTTTGTAAGTGCACACATCCTTTTCTTTTTTTTAAAAAAAAGGAGCAACATTGCTTAAAGTACCAAAGCTATTGCATAACCTTCGTTGCAGCCGTGTTCGTTCGTACTTAACTGCAAAGGAACAAGTCATTTTCACAAACCACCCACAATAGGTAGCTGTAGACTTGGTTCTATATTTATGTGTTCACCCTTAAGTGCATTATTTTATCGATTTCACAAAGGGTGTAGGTGAAGGAGATTCAGTGAAACGAGGGAAAATTGCGTTGTGCATAAATTCAATAGAGTATACGTAGCTCAATTATTTGTATTCTACTGCTTTTGATGACGGTGCTACTGATGGTGCTGTGATGATGGCCACAAGGGATGAAAAGGTAATGCGTGACAAAATTATCACAATGTACAAAAAAAAAGTACGAATACACCATACGCGTCTATAAAAGGACAATGGATCTAAAACTACGTTGTACGGGTTGGATTTATTGCGTGCGTTGTTGATTCAGAATTTTAGCAAACCAAAATCCGTACGTGGCTGGGTTGAGTTGTTTTCATTTTGTGTTCACTTGATTTCGATACGAGGGTGGTTTTGTTTTCGGTTTGAAGTAACCTAACAACAACTTGAAGCAGAGCTAATTCCCTTTAAGGCAAAACAGTCTCTATTCCACAATTTAAGACAAGGGATATAAGTATGTATCAGCATCCTTCTCTGCTTGAACTGATAGCCACCTCAGGCCAGATTGAACAGTTGAATGGGGAAATGATGGTTTTTTTTCTATCGTCTGGATGCATTTAGACATTTGAAGAACCTGAATGAAGTGAGGAAAAACAATTGTATGTAAATAAACAGCTAGGTTGGAATATGAATATGGCAGTGGGTGTTGTATTTGCGCATGCATATTTTGAAGCAACAAAGTCGTGGTGCAATATTCACCACTCGGAAATCTGTGGTAAACAAGGAATGTTAACATTACAGAGAGCCAACGAATAGAAATGGTGATATTCGGGTTTAAGTACTTAGTACGGGGAAGTAACTGGAATTCGCCGTCAAGTAATGTTGGGAAAACTTTCTCTACAGAGCGTCTTTTAATGACCACGGCAAGTCGTTCGGATTAACCAAACAAAGAAATTTAGTTTTGATGATATAAACTATTTGATGTCATAATTTTGAGAATTATTTTATTTTTGAGATGGCAGTCACTTCTACGAATTGCTTAACTAATAGTCTCAGAACATTATGAACGAATGAATCGCTTCAAACTAATCGTAGTTTGTTAAGATGTGAACCGATGTGATTGATTCAAGCCTAATTGAGAATGTCACTGAACTGATTAATTAGTTTTGTTGAATAATTTCCGCCTGACATGCTCCTAAATATATGTGTGCATCGTTATCTTAACCTAACAATATATCTGTAGTTATAGCAATTTTTCGCCATTTTGGAAAATGAAGCAGATGATTCTAAGATTACTCTCACCGAGCGCGGGTAATGTGAGGTTATTAAGTGGATGAGCTTGAAGTAATACAGTAACTTTTATTTGCCATTTAGCCAAAGGTTTTTTTGTGGCAAGCGTTAGAATTCTGAACATCAGAAGTAGCTTGGATGAGTAAGGATTTTTCAGGATAAAGCTAATGTTGTTTCTCGTTACCAATAACAAAGTTACGTCCAAACTCTCTATATACCATTGTTTTTGGAGTATCATTATTCGAACTACAGCTGTTACCGCCAGCCATCTAAACAGATTTAGGCTCTAAGAAGAAGTCTTGTGTAGATTAATTAACTTTCAGTTGATCGGTAACGATCGAATTATTTTTTGAGAATTATAGGGTCATAACATTTATGGTCGGGATTTGACATCCCTGTTTAAATCACGAGACTAAATATGCTTAGTTAAGAGTTTGCCATTTTACAATGTAGATCGTTTAACAATCACTGAATGTGCATTACTAGCAGATTATGGCCATCAAAACCTTCCATCTGAGCGTTCTATCGACAAAACTTCCAAAATTGGAAGAGACTGGCTGTGGCGTTCGTAAAAGTGCAGAAGATGATCCAGATCTATCGAATTCATGACGAGCACAGCATTTCGACTGGTCTTACGGCACATACTATAATTGAGTATTTTGCATTTAGAATTGAAGCCAGCTGACCATGGAATGCTTGGAACATATGTAGGTGATTTAGTGCTTGAACATCAGCGTTTAGATGATCAATTTTCACACAAAATTTTTGTAAACAATGAGACTCATTTTCACTCGGTTGATACGATACGAGTAACAAACAAAATTGTCGCATATGGAGAATTGAAAATTCAGATGTAGCTGTCGAAAGACTATTGCGTCCACAAGAAGTCATTGTATGGTGTGAAATTTGGTCTAGTGGTGTCATTGGTTCATACCTCTATGAAAATGAGAAAGGTGTTACCGTCACCATTAAGTCTCATCGGTATAGGCATGTTGAAAACATTTGGTGTCAACAAGGCGGTGCCACTTTTCAAACAACTCGACCCGTTTTGACTTTTTTACAAGAAAAAATTTTCCTGGATGAGTTATTTTGCGTTTTGGTGATTTGAACTGGCAACTTAGATAGTGCGATCTGTCGCCGTTGGATTTCTTTTTGTGGAACCAAGCAAAAGACCATGTTTATGTACCCAATCACCAAACTCTTGACGTTTTAGAAATAAAATTCGTCAAGTTATGCCCGAGTGATTGCCCGATATATGTCGAAAAGTTATCGAAAATGACCTTGTTAGAATCAAGCCCTGCAAGAATTCTCGTGGAGGACATTTGAATGACGTTATATCCTATTCATAATGCAAGATCCAAGTTATATATTGAAGTTAAAACTTAATAGAAATCGAAATCATAAATGCGTCTTATGTGAACGTACTTTCCATACCCGTTCGAAGACCTTGTCAGATAGCTTGCGTATTTTGACTGTCCTTTCAAGGCAATGCAAGAAGTGATGTATAAATAAATAAACAGACGTCCATTGTCGATTCCAAAGCCTAGGCAATGTTGTACTTCTAGTACGACTAATGAGCAGACTCATGCTACTGAATCTCTTGTATCGATTACATGACCGTCTTCAAAAATGTCGAAAATAACTCCGCCTACAGATTATGTATTTAAAAAAGGCATTCTTTTGTAGAGTGGAAGTTTAATAAACTCTAACTTCAAGTTTTTTTGGATGCCTTGTACACCTGATCACTAAATACATTCATATTGGCAATACCTACAAGTCAATAGGTAAATAGTCCTCAAATTGAAATATGAGGTCAAAACAAAATTTTGACGATGCACAATTTTTGACAACAGGAAACGCTTTCCTAGTGATTTGTCAATTGTAAGGTCTTAATAACTAGGCTGGTTATTCGCTCAAAAAATAATGAAACTCGATCATAAAAAGTTTTTTTTTTGCTAGAATGATAAGATGGGGATTTTTGCAAAACTATTGTACTGAATTGGTTCGCACTAAAATTTAAAAATGAGGTCGAAATATTTTGTAAATGCTAATTACAATAATTTCTATAATTTCTGCGATCTTTTTAAGTAGTGCCTAAAATAATATGAACACGCGAGCTTTTCCGCTCTATTTGATGAAATTGCAATATCTACCAACCACAAGGTATTGATTTGCATTAAGGTACATATCAGTTGGTAACATAATATCCGGTGTGTAGAAATTTAATAATTGTTGCTTTGTGATTTCGAAAAGTTCCTTAGAACCTAATTTAATTATTTAAGAATTATTCTCATCTCATATCACTCCACCAGAAGAGTCAAGAAATGAAATGCCAATTCTCATAAAAACATCTGCTTGACCTAGTAATTTGATCAATTAAATTGGTCGCCTTTGTCACCAAAGATAATGCCAAACAGTCGACTAAATCCCATGCCACCCCAACTCTCGATCAATTGATTTTGTTCAATTAGCACTATTCGCTATTTAATTTTCGCCCCAATATTCCATATAGTACAAAACAATACACAATATGTGCCACCCTACTCTTCCACTTCCATTCATTTGCAACCCTGGCCATGGATAGACAAAATCTACTCGTACACCCTCATCAAAATCATTGCACCCTCATTGTCGAACTACAATAAATGCACCCCCTGCTGATTATGTGAAAAATCAAATATTTCCTACTACTATCCCGCTCTAGTTAGACAATTTTTCCCCTATATCTGTAATATTCGTAAAATGCATTCAACGACTTTGATAACAGCGGTTGTCCTTGTCTCCTATCATCCAAGTGTATACACTTCTTTGAATCGTATCCACTTTTATGTTGTGATTTCGTTCCACATTTTTACAAAGCGCAGCAGCAGGAATCAGGACACCAAGACAACGGCAGCATCCCTTTCTGTAGCTATTGGATTCTTGATGAAGTTCTCCCCTGTTCAGTTGTAGCTGGATAGGGAATCGAGTTTGTGTGATCTTTTGGACGGTTAGAAGAGACGTGAATTTGTTTTATATATTTTTTCCTGTTTTTTTCTTCATGTCCCAAAACAAAAAGGAAAATTCTTTTCCCCTGTTTTGTGATATAGAACTGAAGTTGCTTTTAAATAAAACAATTAATTAATATTTAGATTCATTTATTGAGATACGAAAAATACGTTTTCGGGTTATTGTATTTGATCTCTTATCTGTTAAAAATACCACCAACTTATATTTGTTTGTAAAAAGTGTACGTTCTAAAGAAGCCCCCTGTGCCCCATCAAAGGGTACAAGAAAAACAATTAAGGATATGACAAAAAGTGCTTGAAATTAGATTCTTTCCTGGCACATATGCGTATGTGTATTGTTGTTCCCACCTTTTTTCTCTCATTTTACAAGCGGAGGTCACTAGGTCGCCCGGGAACTACATATTTTCCTTTTTAATTTAACAAAATATACAAATTTGACCCCACCCACCCCTCGGAGTGGAAAATACTTTAAAATTTATTTTTCAAACAAATTGTGTTTCATCGTTCTTTTTTATTTTTAAATTTAAAATTACCATATATGGGTAAGGAAAATTTAAAATTTTTCACAAAACCCCGCCTGTGAATCCTTGTTGAATCTGAATCCAAGGGGGTATACATAAAATAGTTGTGTGGATTGTGGAGAGAATCTTTAAGAAAAACACACAATTCTTTGAGATGTGTTTTCTTTTTGTCTCATTTTCGTTTTTTCTGCTTTATTTTGCTTCAATTTTTGTGTGTGCAAATACATCTATTATACATAAAAATCAAAGCTTGGCGGATGGTTAGTTAGTACCTCTCCGTAAACGTCCTTGAGCGCGCAGCAGAAAGAGCTTTCAGTTTGCTTCCCTCCTACTTTTTTGGTAGATAGATAACACAGATAATACAAGAGCGAATGTACGAATACTTGTACTTGCTTTACAATCTTCTTGTAAATCTCACTTTCTTCAAAAACTCGAAAACGTAAAATGTATATTCTCGAAAAAAAAAATTTAATTTCTTTCTGAAATTCTGTGAAAAAAAAAGTGAACAACGAATTTTATTTTTGACTTCGTCCATTTATACTAGAACAAGTTAAGTGTGTGTGTTTTTTTTTAAGAATCAAATATACCCTTAAATGATGCGAAAAAAATGTGATCCTAAGAATTTGCTGTCAACCTAAATACAAAAAAAAAAAATAAAAATACTTACAAAATCTCACAAATAATTCTGTGAAAAATAGAAATAGTCGTAAAGTACCTATCTCCTATTTGAATATCTCATAAGTGCAAGAGAAAAAAAAAGAACCGAACGAAAGATGGGCGGTGGTGAAGTTAAAGTGGCCACAGTTGATGTAGAGAGTGGAGATAATATGGCAACATTGCCAGTATCCCGTTCTCATACTACTGCCAGTCATGACAGTGCAGAGAAGAATAACGCTGCAAATAAGGAGATGGAGTTGAAAAATGTTATGCCACAGCCATTACAAAGGTTAATTGTTTCCAACTATTTTTTTAAATATTTTTTTATACAGTGTTCAGATATATAGGTCAACCATATTGAAATTAGAATACAAGAAAATTCATTAAAAAAAAAAACAATGGAAAACTCCTTACTAAATAAACAACACAAAACATTTACCTAAAATATCAATGTAAAAAGTTGTATCTACACTTGCTAAGTTACTCGTATTAACATTCAAATCCGTTTAGCTTTCGAAATATTCCAGCTAATCCCTGGATGGTTTTCATTTTTGGTTTTGGCTAGCACTGCTCTTCTCACATAGTGCATAATTAATACGAGCATATTGAAGTTTTCAAATACTAACGATATTCAAATGATATCGCAGAATAATCGAAAGTACTGGGAAAATGAATTAGGAGTCATTTGTCATGTCTAGATATTGTTTAAAGTGGTTTCAAATGAATGCTTTCAAGTGAATGATACAATGAAATAAGATTTTGGCAAGAATTTGGGGCAATTTGATGCTATTAGAATTTGCAGCAGCTGTAGTGGATATTGACCACGGTATGCGACTATTGTCATCTTGTTGCATCAAATCGCATTGTGCTGATTTTTAAAAGTCTTATAGTTTTCGTGCTGGTCTGCAACGTCGTGCTTGTAGTTATCCAAAACGCATGTTGTTAGACGAGTATAAGACTATAATCCAATTTAGTTTAAAAAACGCCAGAAGAGCACCCGAATGTAACCTTTGACGGCACTTGAAACTCCGACCTAATACAAAACAGAAATTGACCATCATTTTTTCATGTACGATGACATGACTAAGAAAATATACCAGCTTGATAAAAATAGAAGTTAATTCATCTAAATCTTTATTGTCCCCTTCAAAGAAATCCCCATCCATTGCAACACACTTATGCCAGCGCTTGATCGAATCCTCAAAACATTTTTTATATTCGGTTTTCAGTATGTCCATCAGTTTTTCCTGCGATTTTTCCATTACTTCCTCTTGTTCCCCGTAGTTTTTTTTTTTAACTCGATTGAACAGAAAGTAGTCACAGGGAGCCAACTCAGGTGAATTCGGTGGCTGTTGGATGGTATTTGTTGCATTTTTCGTCAAAAAATTACGAATAATGATGGCACTGTGCGACGGTGCGTTATCATTGTGCAAAATTCATAACGCCCAAATAATACTCTTTGTTTATTGTCTGGCCTTCTGACAAAAATTCATGATGCACTACACCGCTGTAATCCATGGAAACCGTGAGCATTGCCTTATTTTTTGACTGAAAACGACGTGTATTTTTTGGTCTCGGCTCATTTGGTGAACACCATTCACTTGCCTGATGTCTGGATTGCGTGTCGTACTCATAAACCCACGTCTCGTCTCCAGTAATGATCCTTTTGATGAATGTGGGATCGGATTCAGCCTCGCAAATCATCTCTGTTGCGATGTCAACACGGTCTCGTTTTTGTATGAAATTGAGGTCTTTTGGCACCAACTTTACTGCTACATGACGGAAACCCAAATCATTAACCAAAATGTCGTGGACGGATCCATAGGCAGTGTTCAAGTTCTCCGCTATCTCTCTGATGGTTAATTTGCAGTTATTGACCAACATTTCTTTTAGTTCATCAATGTTTTCGTCGGTTTTCGATGTCGATGGTCTGCCACTGCGTTCATCATCTTCGATTGATTCACGACTACTTTTGAACCGCTCGTGCCACGGGTAAACGACCGAGAATCGTTGCCGAAACACTTTTCCAACATTTCCAACGTTCGCGCACCATTAAATCCGTTTTTTACGCAAAATTTAGTACAAGTTCGTTGTTGCAAATTTAAATTCATTTCTAAAATTGTAAAAAATCGTCAAACACACAGAGATAGAAGTACTCTTGGCTACGTAACTTTTGCAAATGTCAAGCTATGACGCTAAGATTTAGAGATTTAGAGGGAATTTCGACAACAGATGTACCAACTTAACAAAATAAACAGAACTCAAATCGGAACAATGGGAGCGCCACACGGTGGTTATACAGGGAACTTTTTGATCAAGGTGGTATGTGCATGCTGTTCTGCAATCCGCTTCATTGGGTATTGGTCGGACCACAATTTGACGCTCCGAAAAGTTATTTAAGATCGGTGTTATGTCTTTAAAAGTGTGCTTATTGGCTTCTTCAACTATAAGATATATCATCAACATTAAGGCCGGCCATATTTTTAAATAAACAATTACTGTCAGGCAACGTTGGTTATTGCCTGTAATGCGAGCTCCACAAATCTTATTTTTAACGTAATAAGGGCGAATTTGCCCTTACACCGAACATGGCACTCTTACGTGTGTGATTGAGTTTTCTAATCTCTTAATTTGCATGGCTGCCGACATAGTTACTTTGCTTCTTCAAAAGCCTATTAAGCCAAAAATTAACCTCATTACTAAGCAATGTTTTTAGTGAAAATAATGGCGGACTCAATGTTTACGTTAGTCAAGAACTCTTAAGTTACCAACTGGATTTAATACGAGTGGATTTAAAACTGAGATCATTTCACAACATTTTATTTCGGATTTTTTGCTGCAATTTTACAATAAGCGGAGGCGGTTTCTTTAGTATGCACAATATGGTGACACATTGTTGGCTTTGATCTAGATCTTGATCCTGTTCTTGAGTCGATAAGAATGTGATATAAAAATCTTGTCTCTCCTCCATAAATTATCATGTGCCTTGATATTCTAAACGGACGTGAAGGACGTTAGTTTTTAAAGATGGGTTGTTCGGCATATGGTTTCTTGTAAAATTATGAAATAGAATGCAAATATGCCTTGATTATATTTTTATGCCAAACACTTTTTTTCCAACAAAATAAGATAAAGCTCCTATCCTTAACTTTTGTTAAGTTATCAATTTAATTTAATGTTTTTTCTATTTTTCGACAAGCTTTGGGCAGTTGAACTACGGAATTAAACTTGGAATGTTGTTTTACTTGAGTTGGAAATGCTATCAGTAAGATTGTCATTGAAAATTGTATTTGTGGGCATGTGTGATGAGGGCTATTTACACAATTTTATACTTAAAATTTAAGGATAATACTTCAAGCTGGTGTACATCTGCGCATAGATCAGAAAAACAGACTCATAAACAGACTCGAAATAAACTTAATAAAACCATGTCCCTAGTGAAAAGGCAGTAGTTGGCGTAAAGCAGAGTGCCATAAAGCCTGTAGTAAGCACAGGCGAATTAATCACACAAGAGTTTGTAAATGGAATCACTAACTTTGTCAGACCAGATAAGTCTAGGGTCAACTCAATTTCAGTGCCCATACAAATAGTATGAAAAAAGATACATAATCTTTGAATACACATTAAACATTTTCAAAATTAAATACTTTTTCTAACCAACGCAAATAAATACTTTGATTAAAATCAACCACTTCTATTCATTCTATTCTATTCACTCTGTGAAATTCACAGATGCTTACGAAGAAAAAGCCCTTTCCGTTCTTCCTTTTGAAGTTGGTCATCAAAGTGATCGGTGACCTTTAATTTAAAAAATGTAAAATTTTTCTTTTGATTTATGCTTTAAAAAAAATTTAATAAGAAATATGGAAACTATAGTATTAAAAAAAAATGTTTCTTTCGTGATATATTGCTCTCATCGAATACCAAAGCCCGAAATTACAAAAGTACTCCAATATCAAAATGTATACCAAGAGTAGACGTTGAATACGAATTTAACCATTTTCCTATCAGAGTTAGTCTTGCAGTTAGAATAGGTACTTAGAAAAATGAGTCGCCAACTAGTGATTCCGTTCTTTGCATTCTATATCCCTTGCATACTCTTAGTTGGTAAAGGTCTCCTTCCAATTATGTCAACATCCTGACATGTAACATCGCCTTTTAAGCCGTTTTTTGATTGCAGTTGACAGACCGGAACTTTCGACCAAAATATGTATGTACTTCGAGCTAACTACCTCCTATTTCGTACACCGGGACCTAGGATCATATGGTGAATCCTTCGGTCGTGAGCTCGAGAGGATCCATGCTTTTTCCCTTCGAAATAGAATAGGGATGATAAGGATCCTTTCCATTGCTATTCGTATGACTTTATTACTCCAATAGTCTAGGAAAAGGGTTTGGATTGCAGTGAGAACTCTTCATTGGCATCTAGCACACTAGCACAAGTTTAGTTATAATTATCTTATATCGACTTTACTTTGTTTAACAGTTTCTTGGTTTTGTTTCATACGACTTCTTATCTAGTCAAACCTATTGCAATTTTTGGGAGACAGTATATCAGCTTTCTAGGCCTTTTGTATTTGTGGGCAACTGTAATGGTGTGTTCGCGTGATGTTCTTTTATATTAGACTAATAACAACCAGTTATTCATTCGTATAGCTTCAAGTTAGATTCATTTCATTTTTGGAACGCTGGGTTCTACAGAGTTTGTAGCGATGTTAGTGGCTCTTGACTATATTGTGGAACGTCAGGCACGTTGGCATGTTACATTTCTGTTGCATTCATCTCAGTAATCTCGCAACAAGGGTTCTTTCCAATACAAAGAGATATTAGATATTACATGGGATGCCGCGATTCAAATGGTAGTGAACTGGCTTCCAAATCGAAAGGTTCGCTGTTCGAATTGCATTTTTTCATTCAAGAAAAATCAAATAAGATGTGTTGTTGACTAGAACACAACAACAAGCCAGCTTTTACTAACAGTTTGGTCTTCCCATTAAATGTTGGATGCCACTTATGGAGCGAAATAACCACTGAACCAAAACATCGTTCTTCTCTCTCTGTCCAATTTTCTAAAAACTTAACACATTCTGGTATTCATATCAACTGTAGTGTTAAGTTTTTTTTAAAAATACAGAAGTGAAATGGAAGATTATTCTAAATGCTGGTTAGTTGACAGTAGATAGATTTGGAACGGTTTTGACTGTTTCATTAAGCTTATGGTAGACAGTTTTTTAAGGCGAAACAGATGAGTGATCATAGTAAATAGCCAGTAACATTTGTTTTCCCTAATGAACTACGTAGAGGTATCGAAAAAAAAACACTAATCATCTACCTCAAACAAAACAAAACGAGAAACAATATTTGAATGAAATTGCCTAAAAGCTTTGATCCCCTAAATGCATCAAATAAATACCCATGACACTTGATACTGCATTGAACTGCACAACATATTCTACTCTATTTAATTGCTTCTCTTTACATGAACCCTACAGGTCAGCTACCAGTTACCAGCTAATATACTATACTAGTTTCTGTATACTTAAAACTATAGATTCTACAATAGATGTGCTTCAATTCCCTATTTTTCTGTGTGATCTGTCATGCGTACTGACTCCAAACTTTGAATAGCATTCCCGAAGAGTTCATTTGCCTTTTGCATCGTACAAAAACAGAAGAATGAAAAAAAAAATCCTTCACACACCAAGCCACCATACCAGTGCAGTGTAGTCCTATTTATCCCTTGAGTATGGCAGCCCATCTACCTAGATTCCATTTCGTTTTACATATTTCCTCCTTCTCGATGCTGTTGGCGGGAAAATCACTTGCAAGCAATTGCAACAGCAAACCCCAACATGGTGTTCCATGGGTTGCAAAACCAAAGGATAGTGAAGGTGTTAGTACTCGTATTGGGTTTGCTACCACAAAGTGCGAGTATGCTAAAGCCGGGTTGGTTAGTTACTTCCGATATACATCTATCTTACATAGTATGAATATTAAAAATTGGGTCATTTTGGATATGCTGCTAAAAATCATTCTGGCCCTTTCTAACTATTTGTTGTTTCCGCAGGAATACAACAACAAGTAAGCCGATAAAAGGCAGGGTTTTTATTTTGTGTCCCGGTTTTTTATTTGTATCTTCACTTATTTCCTTTCATGAGTGTTTGCAATGTTAAAATTGAAGATTCAGTTCTTTTACATATTTTTTTATCACTTGGAATGACAGAGTTCTATGTTTATGATTATGGTTATGGTTAAATATGTTTTAATCTTTAAGCTAATTTCCACTATCATATTCATTTACAAGTTACATTCTATTGTATGGTTTAAATCCTTTAGATACATACCTTCTTTTCGTATTGGCAAATATTTTCCCCCTGTTCCTCGTAATGACACAGTTGCTGCTTAATCAAGTTTCATGTTTACACAGTTTTGTTTGTTTAGTTCGAATTTGTGTTTCCGTTTCTATTTTCGTTTTTATGTTGAATGTTAATTGTTGATAGTTGTAAGTTTGAATAGTATTAGAGAAAATTTAATTAATGATTTTTCCAGTTCATATTGTTATACAATTAGAAATAATGGAACCAATCCAGGTATGAATCGAAGTTGCCTTCCGTATGAAAACCGTGGAAGTCACAAGCGGCATCCAATGTATTATCCAAATGAGTTATGGTAAATTCAATTTAAAAAAAAATCCAACAAAAACAACAAAAATCAAACAAATGTATATAATGCATATGTTAGTAGATTTCATACATGTAGCTACATACTCGTATTTTCAAAACATTTCTTCTGCATTACATTCTTCTATTCATCATTCTTAGTTTTTAAGTTGAAAATAATTTTGTTGCTAGTACCCAAGAGCTCACACTTTTCCTCCGTAGATACTCTTGTACACTACTCTAATCTGCAAGTTTAAAATTCCTTAACATTTTCTTTACGAAATAATACGTAATGGGGTGGATTTGGAAACTTATTGAAACCATATTGTAAACCTTAATTATCCTTATCTGGAAGATTCCATGTTTAAACACTATACTCGTACAATAGAATTCTATTTTTTCAAATGTAATTTGGTCATAAGTACATTTTGCCTGGCTCATTGCATTTTATCGCCAGTTTCTGGCGATTCAATCGGACCATCTTAGAGGCCAATTGTCGGGTCCATTTATTTTTCAAATGACTTTATCCCCGGAGTACGGTTGAGCACCAGTTCTTCCACATTCAGGTTACAAAAATTTGATGAATTAAAATAATCGTTGATCTTCTCTTCGCATGAGCATCTATTGTCGGTAACATGTGCTCCTGTGTCCTGTCTTTATTTTAAGGAGATAAGTACCGATAATCCTACCGGCGTGGCGTATAATCCGCACTATACAGTACATTTTTTTAAATTGCAATGCTGAACTTCCTACGAATACTACGAATACTTTGCTCTAGATATGTAAATTCTGCTTGTCTACGTAGATCTTAAGCAGAAATGAGCTTCATGAGTGGATAAAATTTTGTGGCGAAAAAGTGAGTAAACTTCCAGTTAATTTGAAGCCCAATCACTGAACATCCAACTGAAAAAGTCGCCACGCGGCTGTACCTCCTGTCCCCATCGGATCTTTTAAACCTTGGGACGAAGATCTTTTTGCAGAATTTTCCAGATAGTGGATAGATAAAGATCAAGTTGCTGCAAATGTCGACGCGTTGATAAATTGGGGTCGTTTTTAGCGCTAGTTTTCATACCGGCCATATTTTCTGGTAAATACACTCTTCTTATTCCAAGTTATCTTTTATCTAGGGCTTCTTCAATTCGTCAAATATATTGGGGACTTAACCGACTCGTAATCGACCAACTTAGCTTGCTATTTGACGTGCTGTATGTACTCTATATGTCACAAAAAGAATAATGTGTAAACGTAATGTGTGGGCAGAAGAAACTTTAGACGCCGCTGCGCCTTTAGTAGAAATATGGCGGAACTTCTATAATTGTCAGTTCGGTATCGATCACAACTTGTTGATCCTGAATGTGGAATATTTTTCGGAAATATCTCAATCATACTGCCCATGACATCATTGATTTACTGAGGACTCAACAAAAACATGAAGGTACGAGTAAATTGCGAAAATCTTAGAAATCTTTCTATACCCACAACATGTACAGCCGTTATATCATTGTGACCTAGGACACAAACATAACTCATTCAGCTTTTCGGATGAGTTTTCGAACTTGTTTGGAAGGGGTGAGATGGTTCAGCAATTGCTAGGTTGCATCGCTACAAGCACACATTAAGAGTATTCTAATCGTACACCGTTTTTCACAACATAGCTCATTGTCATAAATGTCTACATATTTATGCGTGAAAAATAGCCGCAGGAGGAGGAGTGAAAACAAACGTTGTCATCCTCGAAAAAGAAATTATCACGGAGTCTAACTTATGTAGCCATTGGCGAAGAACTGACTATATTGTTTCCTGGCTCAGACTCTGTTCGAAACCATTCCAGAACGCCAGAAAAGTTGACATCGTATTTCGAGACAAGTAGAGCTCTGGTTCCATTTCGTAAAACGTCATATTTATAAGAGTTATAAAAAACCGCGCTAGTTTATCAAAACTCCAATGCGTGTTGTTTCAAAACCACTTAATGGAAAATTGAAAGTACAGGCTATCTTTTGAAAAACAGTTTTGAGAGAAGCGGCAGTAGAGCCGAGACACACCTTTGTTTTGAGTCCGGTAAAAGTAGTAGTGAGATTTCCTACCATGCATGTTTAGTGTAAAGAGCGAACTGCTTCTTCGAACTCTTCTGTTGGTACCATTCCGAGATGAGCAGAGAGCTGTCTAAGGAATTCACAGTATTACGTTGGGACGTATAGTCACCTACCAAAGTTTTGTTGCATTTCCATAATTTTTATTTGAATTATTGAAACGAGGTCTTTTCTCTCTCTACTGCTGCAATTAGAAGGTTTAGATACTTTCAGATTTTGAATATTTTGCATTATATTCGTCTTCGACTTGGAAAATATTTTTTGAAATGTTCAATTGGAAATGCTAACCGATCATACGAGTTCCTTAATTTTTTACACGATTGTATGTGACGCTGCCTGACGATTCGACGCAAATTTTTAGATCTATATGGTTTTCCGCCTGGCAAGTTGACTTTGTGTTCAGATATCATGTTTCTAGTGGAACGACCGATGATTTGTTTGCCAATTCTATGGGTGTTTTCAAGAATTCAGCCTGCTGCAAAATTTTTTTTACGTTTTTTCCAAATATTCTCTCGTCTGCAGCTTAATATTTGAACAGTCGGCTGCGCTGAACTGAAAGACTCACAGCTAACTTCTGGCAAAATAAACGAAAGGTGTCATTAAAATTAATGTTATTAAACTGCTGTAGAGCTTTTGTCTCTATCTCGAAACAAAAGCCAACATTAGAGAAACTGCCATCTTTGTTTAAGTTGTTTATGTTGTGCAGCCAGAGCAGCCAGAAAAAATTGCTGCAGGAAATGCGCAGCGCTGCTGTTACTATCTGAATATTTGAAAGCAAGGATGCACGTAACCGCCTTTAAGTCTGAATATTTGAACAGTCAGCTGCCCTATCTGTGCAGCCGGCTGAATTCTTGAAAACACCCTATGTATCAACGTTTTCTATTTAATGCCATCCTCGGCATTAAGATAAGGATCCCAGTTAGTCCGATGACATTTCAAGCTAGGCTACTGTTAATTTTATTTCCCATCACAAAAATCGTTGGCGATCATAGATTAGCCCAGAATCGTAATTGTCATATCCAGCGTTAATTCGCGCTTGCGTATGTACATACAGGAAAAAAAGCGGATAGGTAAGCTTAGATAAGAATTGCTATGTGTGTAGCCACCAAACTCAAGAGATTACTTCTCCCCGTTTTAGCAGAAAAGTTTGTTTGTTGCTTAAGTCCGGAGTGGACCTGGGCTTCAGTCAACAAGCTTCTCCAGCCAGCTCGATCCCTGTCTAGCTGCCTCCAGTTTCGCACGTTAAATTGGCTGAGGTCCCCTTCCACTTGCGTGCACCACCTAAGTCTTGACCTTCCTTAACTGCGCTGTCCCTCGGGAGAGGATTCGAAAACTTTTCGGACCGGAACATTGTTGTCCATATGCTCTACATGACCCAGCCATCTCAGTCTTTGGATCTTCACTCTTCTGGTTAAGTCGATGTCGCTGTACTGTCCGTAGAGTTCATTGTTGTATCTCCTCCTCCACTCACCGCTAATGCAGACGGTACCGAAGATCGCCCGAAGAATTTTTCTCTCGAAGCGACCAAGAACAGCCTCATCCATTTTTGATAATGACCATGCCTCTGCGCCATAGAGCAGGATCGGGATTATTAAGGTCTTATAAAGGGTGACTTTTGTTGTCCGAGAGAGGGCTTTGCTACTCAATTGCCTTCTTAGCCCAAAGAAACTCGCCAAAGCGCCACTGATATCACGCTGCTTTCTCCCGATTATGTCGATATCGTCGGCGTATGCGAGTAGTTGGACGGACTTTTGAAAGATAGTGCCTCTTGTGTTTGCTCGTGAGTCTTGCACTATTCTTTCAAGTACGATGTTGAAAAAATCGCATGACAGCGCATCGCCTTGTCTAAGTCCTTTCTGGACATCAAAGGTCTCTCTGTTCAGAGGGTCTCCTTTCTTAAGAATCGGACAAACAATGCTGAGGTTCCATTTATCGGGCATACTTTTGTCCCACCATATTTTACAGAGCAGTTGGTTGATTCTGCCTGACAGCGGTATTTGGTTCGTCATCGCCATTAAACAGTCTACAGAAATGGGCTTTCAAAATCCTCAGCATCGACTGCGATTCTACCACGGTGTTCCCTTGTTCATCTCTACAGGCTTCGGTTCGGAGTTTCTTTCCGTGGCATGCTATTTTTACCTTTTGGTAAAACTTCCGAACCTCGTTTCTAGAGTAGCATCTCTCAATTTCCTCGACCGCGTGCTTCTCATGGTCTTTCTTCTTCCCCCTGAGAAGCCGGTGCTCATATCTCCTCTTCCACTCATAGAGCTCATGAGCAGCGCTAGTCCTCCTATGCAGCACCGCTTTATATGCATTTTGCTTAGCTGCATGTGCTTGCGGGCAGGGTTTTCGTTGTGGTGGACGAGTGAAACCCAGCACATCAGAAGCGGCATCTCTGATGGCGTTTTTGTAGTGTTTCCAAGCCGTCTGATGTCGAATTTTCTCACAGCATTAGCTTGTCTTGGCGTAGTTTGCGATATCCGCAACCGTACTTTGGCTACAGCAAGGTAGTGGTCAGAGTCGATGTTGGCTCCTCGGAACGTACGGACATCCATAATACTGGAGGAGTGTCTTGCGCAATGTAATCAATCTGGCTGACTGTTGATTGATCAGGAGTTCTCCAAATCCCCTTGGATGTCCGGCCCATCCCACCGCATTTCTTGGATGGCGGTTATGTCTGCTTTGCAGCAGTCTAGGGCCTCCGTTAGTTGTTCGGCTGCACGTGGTCTATTGAGGTACCTAACATTCCAAGTGTATATCCGAAGCTCATTGTCCTTAAATCGTTTACGTTGGTTGTCAACAGTAGATCCGTCCATATCTGAGGCTTGTTGATGCTTCGTAACTTAGTTTTTTTTTAGCTGGACAAATATTTCTGAAAGGTAATCATTACACTCAGGTATTGAATAAATCATTTCAATTCGTCCATACAAATGAAGCTTTTGTACCTTTCAAGAAATTGTAATTAATTTTGATTATTTAGTGGTCATATTGATATTAAAGGCATCTCCTGGAAAAAGTTCCCAATCCATTAATTTTTAATATACTCGTATTGTTTGAAAAGCAACATCTATCTCCAAGTTTAAATAAAATGATTTTTTTTTCCTGTTTTGTGTAGTAGTTTCATGTACGAGTAAGTGGTGTATCTTTGTACAATATAATGCGAGGTCAAGGAAAGAAGAAAAAAATACATAAAATTCTTCATTTTTTTATTTATTCATTATAAAAGTTTGCAAATATTTGCGTACATCTTGGAGCGAAACTTTTAGCGAAGGCATTCTGGGGAAAAAGTATTTAAATATTCAAGTACGAATACAACTTGTTTGTATTTTATGAATAGTCGGAGATACTTGTACTCTTGTGATTTCAGTGGGATTTTGGGTATTAAGGTCACAGTTAAAGAAAAAAGAGCTGATTAATAGAAGATTTGTTGTTTCTTGGTCTACCCTCCACAAAGTCATTCAGAATGTGTAACTTAATCCCAAGATTAAAAGCTCATGTGCGTTAGCAGTTTTATTTTAACTGTGTGGTAAGAGGCGTGAATTGGAACATTTGCTTGGATGTGCATAGTTACGATATATGGTTGAACAGACGTCATGAACAAGAACAAACTGCAAGACCATTTGCATTTTTTCTTGCTACAGTTTGTTGTTAATCTTTTCATGGTCGAAGTCAGTGTCGAACCTTCATACATCGTTGTATATATGAACACATGTATTTTTTAACACAAACTATTTAGGATTAATAGATATACAGAGAATACACAATTTAAAATGTCTTAAGGATTAATGTCAAGACCAAGATCAATACCGGGAATCGATGTGGAAGTCTTATAGAAGGTTAGCGTGTAAGAGTAACACAAAGTTAGCGTATTTAGGTATGAGGTCTGTTTATTTTGCTGTTCTCATTGTTTACCCCATGATCTTATAAATCATTATATTTCTGGAAAGTTTTCTCTATGAACGTGGCTCGCTCTTCTTGTTTAGATGTTCTGCTGCTCACTGACTTTTAGAGTTCAGTGTTTTTGTTTTGACTGACGGTCACATCTTATATAAGCGTTATACCTTAGTAGCCATTTGTTTTATATACATACGTTGCGTGGTTGCCGTAAGTGTGGGGTTTCTTTTCGTTTTCATTGCTTATTTAAGGTCTTTCTCATAGAGGTTCAGAAGCAGACCAAAAGCCCTGACGTAGTTCCGGTATTGTTGTTGTATTCTTCCCTTTTCAGGTGAAAGAAAGTTGTGCATAATGATATTTCTAGCAAGAGCCACTTGCAATGATTGCAATTCGCTCAACACACCTCATCACCTTTGCAATAGAGTGAGATCTTCATAAGGTACTCTATGATATAGGTATGCACTTACTTATGTTTAACGCGATCGAATCCTTCGTTTATTCCACAGATAAAACACATTTTTCTTCCACTGCTATCAGAATGGCAAACCTTATAAGTAAAGGGTCATTCATTTTTCAGTTTCGAAAGTAAAGCTAAATAAAATACACACAGCGGTACGTTTTTGATGAAAATGTTGATTCATTATAAAGTTTGGACTTTGCCATAAAGTGTGAAAACAATATCATTCAAATGGCCGCCTCGGGAAGATTCGCGGCAAGCGATTCTTTTAAGGTAATTTTTAATCACTTTTTCGCACATTTCGGGCGGTATCTCGGGCATAACTTGAGTAATGTTGGTTTTTAATGCGTCTAGAGTTCGGTGACTATTCGCGTAAACCCGGTCTTTTGCGTAGCCCTACAGAAAAAAAAATTAACGGTGTCAAATCGCATGATCTTGGCGGCCAATTAACGTTACCAAAACGTGAAATTACGCTACCAGGAAACTTCTTACGCAATAAAGCCATAATTTGTCGTCTTGTGCGGCTTGTTTCCCCGTCTTGTTGGAACCACATATCATCCAAGTCATGATCATCAATCACCGGCCAAAAAAAATCAGTTTTCATTCGACCATATCGCTCCGAATTGACTTTAACCGTGCACCCATTGGCATCTTCAAATAAATACGGACCAATGACACCTTTCGACCATAGAGCACACCAAAAAGTCACTTTGTATGGAAGCAATGGCACCCCTTCGATCACTTGTGGGTTTTCTGAGCTCTATATGCGGCAATTTTAATTGTTTACATACCCACCAAGTGAAAAATGTGCCTCATCACTGAAGAAAATATTGTTCGAAAAATTGGTGTTTATTGTCTGTTGTTCCAACACCCAAAAAGCGTATCTACGGCGTTGTGAATGGGCAGCAGACTTCAATTGTTGTGTAAGTTAAACTTTATAAGGATGAAGATGCAAATCCAAATGTAAAATACGCAATAGTGAGGTGTACGACACGTTCAATTCGGATCATCAGCAACACTTGCACTAACAGCAGCAATATTTTCCACTGAGCGTGCATTACGATGATGTACAGGCCTTACGACATCAGTAACGCTTCCACTCTCTTCAAATTTCTTCACAATTTTAACGATTGCTTACGTAGTCGGTCGATTATGACGACCATGAATCACCATTTTTGTAGTAAGTAAGTTTGTGTTTAAGTTTTTTTCGCGTTGTTCGATTTGTAAGCTATCCATTATTATAAATGCCAAACATTCAACTAATATTATGACACTTCAAATGACAGTTGAGGTTTTAAATGCCAGCATTACCAACTTGAAACCACGAAATGAATGACCCTGTACTTAAATGAGAAGAAATAATATTCCTCGACATGTGGTGGGTCCACCAAGACTTTTCTTCTTTCATTTTATTTGCCTGATTGCTTGAGATAAACTGTTCTCAAAACACCTTATTTATTAGCTACAGGGGTGGTTATTAAACAGATACAGTAGACTCCAATCCTTGTTTCTTTGGATTGAAAACTTTTTTAATTTAGGCAGCACTTTCGGGATCACCAAATTCTTGTGGATTGGAGGTAAGCACATAGAAGGGATATTTTGCCATGCCTTTAGTCTATTCGACATATGAATATGCTCTTTGACCTACCAACTCGTGTCTTTCGGATACCGTCCACTATCCACTCAAGACTCTACAAATAGGTAGACACACAAATATATTTACATGCCAGTATAAAAAACCTTATTGCGTAGATGTCTCAATTTCTAGATGAAATCAATGAACTTGTATACTTAAACGTCATACATAAAGGCTCGACATTGCATTGAACTTTTACAGACAGCGGCAGTTGCAGGCCGTAAATGAGGGCACAGGCAGGTCTTACAATTGCTTAGGCTGTTATAAGTACTCGTACGTATTCCTACAAAGTCTTCGAAACTTTTTCAACAACGTGAATACTCGTATGCCGTATTTGCTAAGTTATGGTATAGAGATGCACTGCTATATAATTGTTAAAAATTTCATTTACTTTTTTACTCGAATGATGCATAGAAAAAATTTAAGCCCTAAGGTTATTTTGTTTCTCCGATCCACCAATTAGCTGCTGAGATTGAAGGAATTCCCATTATCAGTTATATTGTCGATTTATCCAGCAAATTAAAGTTGAATACTTGGTCCATCCTTGTGGAATAGGGAATTAAATTGATAAATCTAGCCCAAGGATATTTGACTGTTATTTGAAGATCTGTTAATTAGTCATTTTGTTAAACATCTACAGACATGGGAACTACTCGAATGCACACATCCTTTAATACAAAGATACAGTTCATCAATAAACATCATTTGAAGTCAAAACAACTTACAAACTTCGACGTTCAACTTGCTGCGTCCTCTATTGAAGCTTCGCTGTTTGTTTTTATTTGAAAATAAATTAAATTAATAAAACAATATCGCGCTCAAATATTTTGGGGAAGTGTGTCAAGCGTACGCTTCTGTTAGCCTGAAATGATTGCTGCGTCGATGTTGTTAGTAAACAGGCCAATCCAAAGAAAATTACCGCAACTTATTGTTTTGGGGATTTTCATTTTACAAAAAAATAAAAAAAAACTTTGCGAATGAATATTATGCGTGGGATCAGAGTTCTAATATTAGAAACAGTTTTCACCAAACCGGCAGTGTCTGGGATCTTAAAATCTCTTTCGTTATCACAATTTCGAAGGAAAAAAAAATCGAAAATAAATTTTAGTAGAATTTTTCTAGTGAACATAATCGGATTCGTGTTAAGTTCATCGAGTGAGACGTGTCATTGCATATATTAACGTACTCGTAATGCAAAATTGCTTGTGAAATAAATTTCGATTGGTCGATTTGTTCAGGAACGACATTTGAAAATGTGTAAATGGTTAGTTGATATCTGAAGTGTATGTCTGCTTACTTGTCTGCAAATTTCTGTTTTTTTTTTTTAACAAAGTAGATAAGTTTCATTTGTTGAATTTGGAACCAAGTTAAAGGAGCATTGCTCTCTCCAGACAATAAAAACTTTGTCTCTCCTTTATTTCTATTTGAAAATTCTATGTCAGTGAATCTGCACCATATCATGTCTAAATTTTCTTTACCTTTACTTAATTCAACTTAAAAAAAAAAACCAACAACGAAGAGTACATACATAAACAGAGGTTGAATCAGTACATCAGATGAGTAGTCAGCAGTAAAATTACTCGTAAACAAGGAAGTGATGAAATGTATGATTGTAACTCACAATCTGTCTCCCACTAAGACTTACTAATGTCTTTGCACAGCGCGGATCGCAGAAAATCAAGTAAAGTATATCGGGTTAATAAGTGAATCTTACATTCACACATATTTATGTGTATACTCGTATTAAAATCAACGGGGTTTAAATACATCAGCATCACAGTTGCGATACTTCGGCGGATATCAATCAAAACATTATGTTAGCGATTGGGACAATAGTAACCTTGATTTAATAGAAGACAGCATCATTGTATTTTAAAACTACCTCCTGGTGGTTTTCTAATTTCTTGAAAAAGTCTTTTTGAACATATTGCGTTTAATACCCCGATTCAGCGACCTTATGTTGTGAACAAATTAAGTCGTTGAGACTTTTTTCTTCGACAAAAAAGTTAAATCGTATACGAAGGTAAGATTCGGCGCTGAGCTTAAAGCAGAGCTCTGAAGTATTGCAATTTGCAGTGTTACAATCCTTAATTTATCAAACTATAGAGCAACATAAGCTTTTGATCTACGAATATTAAAGATTCAAATTGGAAATAAAATTAATATCACGACTGCTGAATGAAAACACGATGAACTAAGCTAACGGTAATATGTTTGCCTTATTTCTATTAAATATAAATTTAACACACATGCTTGTCGCGAGTATGAACTAGGATAAGATCATCGATTGTGACTTCATTTAGCATACAATTATTAAACCATCTCAGACTTAGTCGAAAAACAATCTTAATTCAAAGCGAATTCAGCTTTATTAACTTGCTCTTAAAGTGTGTTTTTTTTTCTTACTTCAGATAATTATATCTGTCAAATCAGTTGTCAGATTGCAAACTGTCAGTGGTGATTTCTATTCAGTAGTCTTCGAAATTTTAGAAATTTGGTTTCTAAATTATGGTTCTAAGAGCCAAACTCATAGAGCACTTGCACCATATTACACCCATCTGAGACCGCTTTTCGTCTTATTGCTAACGGTTTTCGCAGAATATTTCTTTTGAAAGATGTAGTTACACAGAGACGCATAGGAAGAGTGCTCACTGAAGAGAATATTGCATCTGTTCTAAAGAAGATCCAAATTCATCGATTCCACGTCGTTCACAACAGCTTGGTCTACGTGAAGATCTTGTTTTAAAGGCTTACAAGACCCAGCTCGTGCAAGAATTGAAGTCGAAATTACTGTGAGTGAGACAAAAATCAACTCGCACTGTATCCGCTGTTTTATTAAAAAATTATGTTCGGCGATGAGACTCATTTTTACCTCAATTAATACAGCAATAAGAAAAATTGTCAAAACGTCGTTAAATCCCGAAAACGCTTATTTTTGCGCGGTCTTTGGATTAGTTAGATCATTTGGCCATTTTTTTTTTTTATTTGAAAAATGGGTATTCGCTATAGAGTCGTGAATAATGGCCTCGATTGAATAGTATGAATGTGGTTTCAGCAGCATGGAGGCTACGTGCCAAACATCATGATACAATCAACTTATTGAAGAAAGCATTCGATAAACGCATAATTCTGTGTAATGTACCTCTTGATCAAAAAGTAGGTCCCCAAAAATTCCCATTCAAAAAAACCGCGCTTAAGATATTGTCAAAAGCTTATTTTTTCTTGGGGTTGCTACATCTGTCATCTGGTGTTCAAATATCTGTTTGAGCGCCATTTGTCGGGAGTTTTTGCGTAACGGCTTTGTAAGCAAGTCAGTATTGTGTTGTGGTCTGTGAATTTCGCAATGTAAAATTTAATTAAGCGAAGACTTTGCCTTTTGTGTTTCTAAAAAAATATCATGTCCCAAGCGTTGAATACGTAACGGTACCCAACGGCGACTTGACAATGTCGAAAGCACAAGCGTACGAGTGGAAAAAAGAGTTTAAAGCAGGCCGCACGGTGGTTGATGATTTGCCTCGTCCATCCAATAGTATGACTGACGTAAACATCCAAACAATTTAAATAAATGTCCTCACAGATTGTCGTGTGAATGTCAAGGAGATAGCAGCCGATATTAGTGTCTCGTTCGGATCAGTGCAGAGCATTATGTACGATGTTTTGAGCATGAGACGAGTTGAAGCGCGGCTTGTGCCGAGAGTGCTAAACAGCATAGCATTGATGTCGCTAAAGAAATGCTATCTTTGGGCCAAATTATTATCGATGGCATCATGGGTCTATGAATACGACATCGAAACCAACCAACAATCATCCAAATGGTGCTTCTCAGACGACTTATAACCCTAACAACCACGACAGAGACGGTCCAGAATCAGGACGTTATCAACCGTTTTGCTTGATTGCCGTGGTGTGGTCCACTACGAAACTCTTCCGCCAGGCCATACATTAAATAAGGAGTATTATGTGAGCGTATTAAAGCATTTGAGAGAAGTTATTCGTTGTAACAGGTAAAAATTTTGGAGGAACAACTCGTTGTTTCATCACCACGAAAAGGAACTGGCTCACTTATCTCATCTTGTACGCGACTATTTGATCGAAAAGAACGTTTATACGTTTATTCACCTGACATATGTCACTTCGCAGAAAGTGTTTTGAAGATTTTGGGAAAGGTTGGGGTATGTGTATTACTTGCAATGGAGATAACTTTAAAGGGAATAATATGAATACCGATGACAAATTGAGCTATTTTCATTGTATTTAAGAATTAGGGGTAATTTTTGTTCTGAAAGTATGTGTACATTGACCTCCAAGATCTTGTGATTTAACTCCTCTTGAATATTTTCTTATCGTTAATCTACGCTGACAAACCAACAACAGTCGACGCATTTGAAGGCAACTTTATTCATGTTATTGAGGACACGCTGCCTCAAATGCTTGAAAAGTTGGTCGAAAACCTTGTCAATCGGGTGACATTCGTCAGATGTGGTGGGCATATGCACTAAATTATATAAATAACATACACTGTGGCATAAATTAATGGATATTTAAAGAAATTTTATGTTTTGGATTTCTAAGTATTAGCTTAAAAAAACACTCTTTGTAATAAAATCGATTCGCATTCCCATGAATGTGAGTTATGACTAAAAAATGATTGCACTGTGGCTTAGACATTGCAAAGGTGTAGTCTTTTTAAGTAGAATTTTTAGGTAAGAACAATTACAGGAAACTGAAATGCTTACACGGGCTCATGTAGAAAACGTCCTATTTGACATAAAACGTGCTACATAGAAGGATAATTAATTCAAATAGCGACACAACCGTAGAGATCAAGAGACTGTAGCTGATCTAACTAAGAAGACGATTAGAAAATACGTGCCACGAACAGTGAAGAAAGCCTTTTCGTCCCAGACGAAAGTGTTTAAGAATGCTCTGAATTATTTTGACCGATAAGTTCTTGGAGTGATTTTTGGGTTCAGTACGCATAAATAGAATCTGTTGATTATATAGCAATAAAATAGCGACAATTCATTGCTCTGGGCAATAGTATTTTGAATCCATACACCAGAAACCACGCAATAAAACAAGACCGGAGGGTGCACAACTAGTTAGAAGTAAATTGCACAAGACCTGGATGGAGAAAACTGTTGGTTGCGGCCCATGTCTACTTCAGAATGTGCCACAACTTAAATTAGGTAAATAAGTAAGGATATTAGCACGGTTATGGTGAGCTTTCTATATTTTTATTGAAAGAGACTTATTTTCAGTAGTCTCCATTGCCTTAAATTTTTGGCGGGTGCGTTTCCTATTATTTTTTAAGTTGTCATTGATGATACACATTTATTGAGCATGAACTTTTTCCCTCGACAATATTAATGTCAAAACTAATTTGCTCATTTCTACGAAAGCTGCCATATGCGGTTCTAAAACAAGTACTTGGTACTGATTTACGTAATTGACTGTAATTCTGTTTTCTCCAGGACTACCCGTTTGGTAAATGTTGCGAAAACAAAGGAATATCCAAGTTGGCAACCTAAAACTATTCGATTTTCGAAAATTCGACTTTGCCATTCAAACTATTGTACATAGTGCCGATTTTGCGAATTCAAACGATTTCATATTAGAGAACCAATACAGTGTGAGGGCTCTGGTCTGAAACCATAAACATAAAGAGTTTTAAGAAACGTGCCTGCTTTAGCAGATTTACTTATTTTTTCCTTTGATACGAGTATCATAACCTAAACCTCTACTTGGTACTCGTATATTTGTGAACATGCGAGAGGAAAACCTTAATTCAATGCCACCAACTTCACGGCGGATATTTTCTTGAATTGCTTGAATTATTCTGGGATTGTTGCTGTAACCCCCAGACTTAAGTTATCCCCATTAAAAAAAGTCACGGGGTGTTTAGTCCGATGACTGATGCGCCTAGGCTATGTCTTGGTATTTGCGGATTAATTTTTTTTAGGAAACATTACCCTTGTGCATTGAAATTCTAGCTGCGAGTGGAGTGGCGCTGCAGTTGCGGTACCAAAAACTCATGAGTCATTGGGCAATTTATAACAGCAATAATAGGACCAATAATTCTTTCGGCTGAAATTGCAAACACACTGTCGTTTTTTGACAATGTAACCGATTTTGATGGCATTTCCTAGGGTTGTGGAGGCACCAGTATCTAATGTTCCGTTTACTAAGACAGCCATCGATATTAAAATGTGCTTTAAAGAGCTGCTGTTAACAATATGTTTTAAAGCGTTCGTGCTGTTTGAAAAAGTTCCAGCATAGTTTACTCCTATCAAATAGGCATTTTCGTTGAAAATCTGCATAATTTGCATTTTGTATTGGTAGAATTTTAGTTCCTTTTTCAAAGTAACATACACTGCAGATTTGTTGATTCCCTCATAGACAGCAATCTTCCTTCGCCTTTCTAATACAATAAACTTCTTTGGATAACTAAAACTGAATAGTTTTTATTGTGGTGTTCTGATGATTTCTTTAAAGTTTTGCTTCAGCTTGAATTTGGCCTCTCCAAATTTATTTTCAAATTTTAAGATATGTTCTGCTGCTAAAAGCCGATTTGAGTACTTTTCTGGTAAAGTATTTACAAGCACTTTATTATTTCAGAGTCTAATATCCTGCTATTATATGTAAAGATATTTTTAAATTATTTTTCGAAAACAGAGATAGAATGTTACTTAAACGTTATCACAGTATGTTGGGGATTGCGACGGATATATGTATACTATCAGCAAAACACCATACTACATTTTTGATCCAAGTGTTTTCGAATTGAAATATAAATTACCATCTTTCCTAAGGTTACCTTCAAGAGGGGCGCTCAAGAGGAATACTCCAGAAAAGCTTCTTATATTCAATTTATTTGAGTATTAAAATGTTAATACTCGTACTTTTCAAGGGATGAATAATTGTTTTACTGACCAATACCCTGCGAACATATGTAATAATGTTTGTATAGTTTAGTAATAAGCTAACATTGTAAATTAATTATAATTAAATTAAATAACTAAAAAAGCAGTGTTGGCAAAATAAAAAAGGAAAACAATACGACTGATAAAATTCATTCAAAGGCTTATAAAGCCCCAGTACATCTTTGGCTTAGAGTGTATACTCGCAGGGAACTTGCAATGCCGCGACATACTTATACGAGTTTTTGAGAAAATATCAGTTTGAAGAATTTCGGATCTTTTCTTTCAATATAGTAAGGCTTTTGACTATCGTAAACTACCGTGATTCTCGGTGTAAACTGCAGGATTATTGGTATTGCTAGCAGTGTTAAGTTAGTCCTGGGGATAAGTTGTTTCTTTTGTACAGCTCCTTAATATTTGGTTGGTTGTGATGTCAAAGATTTAAGTCATTATTATGAAAGCATCGTATGGCCCTTAAAAATCCTCTTGTCCGTCCAGTTTATTTAATTTTCTCTTTTACGAAACGGTTTCCAGAAACTTTGGATACGACCAGCCTTTGTATAATTTGTTTAAAAGAAATAAATAAATATTAAACATGGTTTTAGAAATAAATGTCATATGCAAACTTTTGTAATGCCAATCGCCTTTTTAAGCATCATTCATTTTCGTTTTTATTTTTTAATTTTTATCATTTAACTTACAGTATTTTAGAAACCTTACATAATTTTTAGTTAAATTTAGTTTCCTTAGTATGATATTATATACACGGCCTACTTATATTTTTGCACAATTTTGTAAAGCTATTACACCAATAATTATCACTTGGACTTTCTAAGGTAAACAGAAAAAAAAAATAGACAGGAAAACACTTGTTTTTAGAGTTTAAGCTCGATCAAAACGGATTTGAAGATCACAGTAAATTTGAATACATATAAACATATACATATAGATCAGCTTCGCACACACTCTTGCACAGAAACTAACACGATAAAATTCCCCGTTAATCCCAAGTGTTTTGTATCTAATGGTATTTTGTTTAATTCTTTCAGGACATCGCTTTTTATCGTCACCAGTTTGGTGTACGCCATTATATTGATCGTTGTTTGCATTGCTTATGTGATCAGCGATGTTACAACACATCGCTTACCAGTGCTGTATTATGAAGGATTCTTCACCTATTTGTATGGCGCCAGTATACTCTTCCTGCTGTATGTGTTTTGTTTCCTGCTTCAAGGTAAGCTTAAAGAACGCGATTCTTATTCTGGGTTCATTGGGATTGGAATTAAAGTTGTGTCTTCATCGTGTCGTTGGCATTGTTGCAGTTACAGTAATAGCTGCTGCAGCTATCGCCTGTCTCAAGAATGGATTAAATAAATATTTTTTATTTATTTTTTATTTATGAATTTCTTTTAGAGAGTACATGCTGCAATGGAGGTAGCAAACCGAAATCACCACCAAAGGAGAAAAAGCCAAAGAAGCAAAAGCAAAAGAAACCGGATCCAGCCGATTCCAAGGATGGAAAGGGTAACAAGGATTCCGTCAAAAGCGGCAAACCCAGCCCGTTTCAGGTATAAATTTTAATCAACCTTTTATACATACATATTTATATCTGTTAAGAAGGATAAATGAGATACTTTATCCTAAGCCAGAGATATATATAAAAAAAAAATTTAATACGAATGCATGTGCTGTGGGTGTGGAGCTTTTTCAATTGCATCGAAGCTCTTAACTCTCGCACTTTACGCTCTCTGCTCTTGTCTATGTATGTGTTTCTACTTGTATCTTCTTCTTGCCATAAAAGAAGGAAGAACGTTCAATTAAGAAAGCTTCGCCTTACAGCATACACTTATGTTATCATTGTTTTGTTTTGGTATTTTTTTTTTTTCTTTAATCTCTGTTACTTTATTTTTTATTTTTATTTATTTAATATAACAAAAATAAAACCAAAAAAAACGTTTTTAACAAAATTTAACATTTTCCTGATCGAATAAAAAAAATAAACAAAAATAATTTTCATCACACAATCGATCACCAATCAAATCACTTACACTACATGAATCAACAAATACTCGTACAAAAACACAAAAAACACACACAGGAACGATTTCCGATCAAGAAACGTGATTTGGTTCGACAGTCGCTATTAAGTCAGGTATGCCTATGATTGAGTGTTTGCAAACAAAATAATCTCCTCCTTCTCCTCTTCTAAATTTCTTTTATACTAAGTACTACTACCATTGTAATTACTACTACTCTAGTACTTATATAACACTTATCTACTAACCATTTCCTGTGGCATTGGTAACTAACTAACTGATTATGTGTGTGCTTTGTTCTATATTTCTTATCTATCGCATCTAATTAACAAAAAAATAAATATGTATCTTATAACCGATTGTAACCGATTCCCTAAAAAAAAAAAATAAAAACCACAAGTTGCGAACGGTGTGAATATCCATTGCTGTGAGTGTGCTAATATGATGTGGTGTGTTAGTTTTAGCAGCTTTTTACTAACCCGGTGGTAAATTGAGAACCTTGTCTCACTTGATCGGGATCTACAGCTCTGACGGCTTTCATGAACTATCTAATTACGTTAAAAACTAAAAACCTATTGCGATTAATTTGTGTGTAATATGTGTTCTACTTTCCTTCTATTTCTCCAACTACTCGTATGTATATGTTATGTACCAACAATAGATGCTTTTTGTGATTTGGTATTTTGCAATTTTTTTGTTTCTGCATGTGGTTTTAGTTATCCTCTTTTAATTTGTCTTTATTTTTTTTTTTTATTAAAGATTGGTTTGTAATTCTTGCTTAATTTAGCATTTTGTTTTTGTGGTGGTATGTGGTGACAGCTTGCGAAAATTGAAATGAAGACTTTTGTGCACTTTGCGAAATGTATCTGCGGATTTGATTTGAATTCCTATCCTGAGCTGAAGAATTATTGTGAAATAATCTGTAACATATTCCTACATATTGGATTACGATAAATGTTAGTTACTTCACATATCTAGGAATGAGACTAATAATGGGTTTTCCAATAAGGACTTGACAACTTTTTTTTTAAATAAAACGCAAATCATTTGAAATATTTCAAAAACTTTATTATCAGCTTGAAGTACAATCAAGACATTTATGAATGGAACTCGGCTTCATTCATATGGCCACCGCGGGCACATTTGCAGCGGTCGATTCGTTGGACCCAATTTTCAACGACTCGGCCACACATTTCGGCCGAAACGACCGCTATTTCACGTTCAATGTTGGCTCTGAGCTTTTCCAACGTCGTCGGCTTGTTGGCATCAACCAATGACTTAACGTAGCCCCACAGAAAATAGTCAAGCGGTGTTAAATCGCACGAACGAGGCGATGAAGATGATTTTGCGATGAAATTCACCATCTTGGCGCATCTTCACCAGAACCCAATCGGAGAACGTACGTCGCTTCAAATGGGCAATTCTTGAGTCAGCTTGATCTTGTATGAGCTTAAACCAAGATCCTTACGCAAAATACGCCATAATGTGGTCTGAGCGATGCCCAATTCTTGAGAACGCCGTGGAATGGACTGAATTGGATCGTTTGCTACGGACGCCTGAACGGCAGCGATATTATAGACAATTCGACCAACCCGTTGTCTCACTGATACGGCAACATCACACAACGAATATGTAGACTCAAATGTTTGCACTAAACTTGTTATTGCCTGTCTACTAGGGCGAGAATTACGACCGAAAATTGGAATTAACGCTCTTAAAGTTGCAGTCACCGACTCCGAATTTCGGTAGAAAATTTTTATAATTTGCAGACGTTGCTCGTTCGTGTACTTTATATTGATGAAAATGTTGAGTTTACTGAATAAATTGACAGTGAGAGTTTGATGATTAGTGAAAGAGTGCGTTCACTAATTAAATTCAAAGTTGTCAAGTCCCTATTGGAAAACCCGATATTCATTACTGTAAAACGTTGGTATGCAATAAGATATTATTCTAAAGATATGTTCATTACAAAAAGAGTTTCCATTTGATTATCACCGCCCAATCTTTTGCAGATGGATATGGTTGCTAACCAATCTTCTAAAACGATCAATTCAGTTGCCATCTGTTCATTCTTCTTATTTCCGATTTTTCTTCGACGTGTTTAGGCTGATACAAAGCTATTATTCTGCGTTCTTAAGTAGATAGGTAGGAGGGAGGTAGAAATATGATAACTCAGAGTCATTAATAAAAGCACTTCTTAAATATTAGTCATATATTGATACAGTAAGTACGCTCCCGAACTGATTAATTTAGATTCTTTTGGATTTGTTGTGCTTGTTCCATATCTTTCTACATACTTTAAGTATATGCTTAGCCCAGTTTACAGGCCCTAGCCATACAAGTATAGCTGGCTTCAAAAAGCCGTATAGAGTTGACTGCCATCTGGCCAGCTCATTAGCTCCTCATCCCAATTAAAGTTACTGTGCCCCAGAATCGAGACAATTACAAATACTTCAGGCAACAGTGCGATTCGACTCATTAATCTGGGGCACTTCAAGAGCAGTAGCTTCGGATACGTCACGATCCTAGCGGAGCTACTGCCTGGCGCAATCCTATTTTAACGGATGAAATCCCTTCCTTAATCGACTTCGACACTCCGTACGATATAACATATCCGGAGAGGAAGGACTGCAAGAAAATGCAGTAATCAGGCCAAAAAAAATTTCAATTTTCACAAATGGCTCAAAAACAGAGGAAGAGGAAGAAATAGTTTGCGGAATCTTCTGGGAAGACCCAGAACTAAAAGTGTCCACAAGGGTACCTACCATAAGTCAGGCCGCTCTTAAGACAATGGAATCAACCGTCATCAGCTCTGATGCAGTCACGGGCTGTTGCACAATGCTCAAAGTATTATACATTCCGATCCGGGTGAGACTGTGCTAGGTGCCAGGCCACTGCGGTATAGAGAGAAATGAACAAGCGGACGAGTTTGCAAAAAGAGGAGGGCTACTCGACAATATTGAGGTTGCTAACATCAAACCACCTCTCTGCACAGTAAGGGGCACTATCGAGGAAAAGAACAAAAAGACTACCAACATAAGGTGTTTGAATATTGAAGGACATAGGATATCCAAGGCTCTATGGCTACTACTCGATGGTTAAAGATCTAGAAAGCTAATTAAACTGAACAGGGCACAGCTTAAGACATAAATAAGAAACCTGACAGGAAGCTGTCTCCTGCTGAAACACGCAAAGAGACTCGAAATGACAGAAATGGACATTTAAAGATTCTGCAGTGATCTGGAAGCGGTTGAGGGCATAACACACATATTGTGTGAATGTGAAGTAATATCGCGTGTCCGAAGAAATTCTAAGGAAAATACTTTTTTGAACTCTTAGAGGAAATAGACGGCACGGATTTTAAAGACCTTCTTGGCTTTTGTAAAGAAGTTGGGTGTCTTACCAGAGAAATTGTTTACGTTTTTCTGCCACTTGAAGTCAAATTCCACTGGTCCTAAAGGGATCGCAATGGGCCCGTTTTGGTACCTAGTGATGTGTCTTATGACATACCCGGTTTGACCTAACCCAAGATAATCTTTTCCAGGCGATGATGTTTAATTTCTTGCTTAGGGCAGACCTGCAGACGATGACATCATGTTAGAATCAGAGAAACGAGGCGTTTGTACATCCACAGCGTAATTTTTGGCTGAAGTCCCTTTTTCTTGCTTTCAGTCCCTGTCCCTGAGTTTGCTTTCTTATCCAAATATTCAGGATTAAGCTTTGGGTTAAAATTAGGGACTTAGCACTAGATTATTCAATCGATCCATCCTCTGCTTCGGTTTTCGATTAAAATTACTTTATTTGAGTTTTCATTCGATTCAACTAGAATAGGCAGGTGTTAGCTATTTCCGTGCTTCCATTTATGACTTAGGTAATAACAGAAAGAAAGCATGTCATCCGTGCACTTAACTACTTCACAGCCTTTTTGATTCTGTCATACATATTGTTCAAAATCATCAGCCAGAAAAAAGATGGAATAAACTTTCCTTGAACAGCTCCTCTATTAATGATTTTCTTTTTGGTTAATGAAGCATTATACCTACATCTTGTTTTTTTGTGTATCAAAGCATTCAAAGATGCAAATCCTATTAAAATTTTTTATTTAATAATTGACTAAAGTAGCCTTTATAAGGATCTGTCTAGAAAAGCTCAACATCAGCAATTAATTTTTATCTATTCCTAAAATGATGTCAAGTACTCCGACAGGAATGGTAGTCAAGCCCTTGTTTTTTTTTAAACTACCATAGATAACACCTTAAGGGGAGAATTGTGGAGTGAAGTAGAGAATTCGCTCATGCGATATATCCAGGATATTTTGAGTTTTTGGACTACAAGCAACTTAAGATTTAGTTCATAGAGTTTGTGGTACTTGCTCATTTGACATCCTTGAATACAAAATAAAAATAAGCGATTCAAATCCATTCTTACCCTACTGCAATGTTGTTATAATTGACTGTGATGTCAAAGGTAATTTAAGATTTACTATCAGATTGCATTGTCAATCTGCTTGCACTTTTTATCGTCAATGACCAAATTAGACTTGAGAGTATTGAGTGGTGTGACTTATTACTGCGACACGCTCATACCAAACCGTCATAGGCAAACTTGTTGTGATGTTCTCGACATTTAAGCTAATTTTTGAAAATAAATCTAGATTAATCATTTGACCAGCTGCTGTTATGTGTTATGGAAAAGTGCTCGTGTTCGCCTTCGTCCATTGCATGTGGAATCGCTATGCTTGTTGTATTAGTATTTGCTATTTTGTTGGCCTAACAGGAGCCTTCAGGTATGAAGCCCTTTTCCTTTTTCTCAGTTGTTAATGCGCCTTTTAACAGACGTATTAGGCATACCACAAAATATTGACGTTGACGTTGAGCTTGACTGTATGCACCTTCATTGTTGTCATGGACTGTACTCCTTCATCAATAAACGAGCGCTGTTAGACTGTGTTGTAAACAATTCGATGTAGTCTCGGATTGTTATTGAGATAAGTTCAATATCTCATTATATTTTTTATAAGCATACAGTTCAAATTCATTCAATTCATTCAATATTAAGAGTTTATTGATTATGTTATGTTACCACTGATTGAGCTCCAAAGCACTTGCAATTTAACACGTTGCTTTATAGCAATTTCTAGCGATGTGACGAAAAGATATCCTGCCGGCTGTATTATATAACATATGTACGAGGGAATTCACCCTATTTATTTTCTGTGTTTTTTGGACCTTTGGATCGCATCTTGCTTTTCGGGTAGTGGATATTCGTTGTAAATCGTGATAAATACAGTTCGATCTTGTTGGTTTCGAGATGGTATTTTCATGCAGACTCCAAAACTAACTAAGGCTAAGTGACAGCGACAATTTAACATATTTCCTGTAGTATCGGCTAGAATTATTCGAAAAGGTGAAGAAATGATAGAATGAGTAAGGGGCAGTTGCGATGGTAATGAAAAAATAAATTAATTAATTTTACTGGAGTCTAGTGTAAAATGTGCTGTATTTTCTTCAGACCAAAGTTACTGCAATTCACCGGCGAAGGAATAACATAAATTTTTCTGTGCAATAATATTCATTTTCGTAGGTTTGCCATTGTCGGCTGAAAAGTGTATTGACGTCTAAAGCATTTTTGTCAAGCGCCCTTTTCAATCCATCGAATTATCACTTAAACTTAAGACCGGCTAAATCATGTTGCTACAGCACTGGATATTGGCAAGTAGGTTGCATCAAGATCTACAATAGTTGACTCACTTCCAAAAAAATGTTTGTTTAAAATCTCGTTGATCATTTTGGTGAGCAATTTCTTTCCCTATTGTCTTTTGAACTTAAAACGGTACAAAATGGCTTGTTACTGGTATTGGCCCCTGTAAGTTACGCAAATTCTGAGTTTAGCACGTGAACCATAAGTTAAATAATGCCTGACTAAACCTCTTAACCGGTAAGCGTTGTTCAGACTTTTTTAAACTCAAGTCATGGAAAGTCTGTTGTTATTTGCGTCCTTAAAAGCATTCTTGTGGACAATATTATATTATTTTCAGAACCAAATTTTTCAAAAGAAAAACAACGTGCTTTCTATTAAAAGAATGCTAATTGATATTCACTCTCTCCTCTTCAATTACCTAACGAAAGTCAAAGCCATCACCATGGCGTATCTATTACAGCAGTATATGAAGAAATTGTCTTTCATTTGTGATAAGACTCCTCTCTACTTTTCCATGATGTGAGTTTAAGTGTCGGATTGGTAGAAATACTAATTTGAGGAGATAAACCAAGGCCCAAACCGTCTAAAGCAGTGCCAGACATTTTCGAAATCAGAGCGAGTCAAGCCATATACAATATCACAACGAAGACAAAACACCACCAATACGAGCGTAGGTTGTTGACCCATATCATAATATATCGAAATTAAGAAATCAACCTCTCAACAAAAGAATCTATGACTCTGACATTTAAAAGACCAAACGACTAAAATTGAATGTTATGTAAAACCATATTTGTAAATGTCTATTCATGTATCCCATGTAAATCGTTCACTTACATTCCGATCACCATATAAAATTGGCCTTATCACAATCTATAACAGCAAACGGAGATTATTATCACTTATTCATCACATTGTTTCTGGTTTTATTCGTAAATGTGAAATCATTCGTCTTCCTGATGTATCATACACATATCAACAACATTCATTCATAACATGGTTATTTTAGAGAATTTTTTTTGCAATATAAATACTCTTCCTTTTAATAAAAAAAAAAAAATTGAAATAAAAATAAAAAACTGACGACTCTTTGTGACAACATTTTAAGGATTCTCAAGCCGAGATTGAAGCTGCCGTTACACCAAAGAATGTCCGCAAACGAAAAACGACCCACAGTGATCCCACCCATGGTAGTTTCTTTCTTCGAGTTGGTGCAATTGGTAAGAATACAAAATATACTTAATAATATCTTTAAGATATTTATTTTGAAAATAAATGGTCTTTTATAGCTTTTGGATTAGGAGCCATGATTTATATTGGCTTAGAGTTTGGTTCGTTCTTCGAAATTCCATTTGAATCCCCATGTCACCATATTCTTATCGGTGTTAATCCACTTCTACAGATGGTCTTTACATTTATGCAGATGTACTTTATATTTATGAATGCAAGAGTGAGTAAATCAAAACAAAAAAAAAAAATACATAGATCTTAAATTAAACCTCCACTATCTCTAATAACTCTATCAATTGGCAAAAATAAAAATCCCCATCCTAGTGCCTTCATTTTGTTCCCAACTCCAAACCCCTTAAAGTAGTTTGCAATATGTAGATTTAATTTATATACCCACACACAGACTTCCAGGATCGCCCTTAATCCGCTACAGGTATGGCAAACCTTGGATAGTTGCTCCCATAAAATTTTTATACCCACTTTACATCCCAAAAACCCAAGCTCCTATACTGAAATTCTTTCATAGGTCCATTACTTATAATATCTATTGTCAATTACAGCTTAACATTCACCGATTTAAGGTTATTGCCCGTTTTGGTTTGATGCACGTAGTAGCGACCAATGTTTGCGTCTGGATTCGTACAATGGTTAAGGAGTCCTTGCACGAAATAACGATTTATCATCAACGTCGTGGACCAACACCAGAGGATTCCATTATTCTTGAGTCTATTCGCCGTCATACTTTGCGTCATGCCGGTACTGTCTTAAGAACACACATCGGACCAAATGATGATTTTGAGATGATTGATGCAGATACTGGAGTTGAACCTGAGACAGTTTTATCAAAAATGGTAAGAGCTACTGCAGAGGGTGTTACACGAGGTCTTACCGCCGTCGATGACAATGATAATGCGAGTAATTTTGTGAGAGGTACAACGGCTTCCACAACTTCGACAACAACTACAGAGTTACCTTCTACTACGGCTGCTATTGCATGGGCCAGTACAACCATGATGCGAAAATTGAAGAAATTTATCACATCAACTACTACGACTAGCACTACGACGACAACTTCAGCTCCAGCCATTCATCTTTTTCAGTCGACAATTGTCCCAGATACATTCGATAGGATTTCTAGTAGTGCAGCCGGTACTCCTAGTACAACTACACTAGAACCATCAACGAGCAGTTTGGCGTCGTTTTTCTCCGCTTTCACATCGTCTACATCTGCGCCATCGTCTACTGAAAATGCTTTTCTTTTGAATAACATGTTTGGCGGTCTTGAAAATAGTTACCAGACCTTCTCGGGCCTCTCTCATCCGGAACCTGTGATTCCTATTGATGGCATTGAAGGAATCGAAAGTTTAGACAATATTTATCCAGCAGCATTATCATCTAGCATTGGAACTTTAAACTCGACTGCATGTGGACGGGTTGACATTATGGGCACCATTGTCTATGACTCTGCGCCTTATTTGTATCCCTTCATTATTGAGTACTCCCTCATCGGAGCGGTGGTCCTGTATGTTATGTGGAAACACATTGGACGTTATCCAAGACATTTACATGATGAAGATCTTGAACATCGTCTTGAAGTAATGTTGTCCCGCAGAGCTGTTGCAATGGCACAACAAGCAGCACGATCTGGTCGTGTAGACTGTGTTGGCTCATCTAAAGGTCTATTCTTTGGGTTGTTGCTGTTGGTTGGTTCATTAATTTGCCTGATTTTGTTCTTTGTACTCGTTCGTCATCCGCAATTCTCATTACTGGCAATTTACCTGGCCGATGCAAGTCACTGTGCACTAATGGCCTTTGCTGTTCTGGCCATCGTTATAGGCTTTATAAGGTAAGGTCACTTCTATTATACTTTTCATTAATATAAAATCGACAACTTACAATAATATTTGTTTTTTTGATTTAAGGGTGAAATCGTTGAAATTCCGATGTGAGGAACAGAGCAACCTCAATGACATCCTTTTACGTATCTCAGCGTTTGGTCTCTTCACTTATTCAGTTTTTAGTGTAATAGCCGGTTCACTGAAGGCTTTGGAGAGTGAACCTAACCTTCTAGTCATGACCACTGGCATTGTAGCTGTATTCCAAGTTGTTCTTCAATTGTTGTTCATTGCTGATGTTTCAAGACGTCGTGTGCATTTACCAGAACATGATCGCAGTAAACCAGGAAGACAGATTGTTACATTTTTACTCATATGCAACGTATCTATGTTTGCCATCTACACGTTCGAAGCTCAAAAGGTGTTTGCAAATCCGGTAAGTAAAGTCGAACTTTATTTTAAAAACAAAAGTATGAATAAGTTAAGTTCGTTGGTGTCTATATACAAGTAAAAATAAATATTGTAAATTTTTTTCATAAAATAATGCAGTAATATACTCTTTCCCCTCTAACAGTTGTCCCTGCTAGTGTTGAATATGTTTTGGCGATTAAATCTGCTCTGAGTCTGCACTTCCATCTCCCATAACTCGCAATATAATCCCTCTATAGCAATTGAAAGTGCTTAATTTATCATTATCTTCGCCTTTTTTTTGTGTCCGTAGTCTAACTGAAGGCGCATTTTATGGGTTCCGTCATTTCGTCCAAACTTGGAGGACTTATGTGAATCACACCATCGCCACGTTTCTCTAATTATGCGGAACCTACCTTTTCTTACATTCTAACACTCTTTGAGCATTTAGTTCTTCGTCCAGACTGATTGCCTTTCAGAGCCGATCCCGCAAATTAAGTGCCTAGCGCATCTTTTTATAATTAAAGAGTGTTCTGCACAGTTTTCGTTGGTTTATATCTTTAGGACTTTGAATAACTTCTCGCTGTTTTTTTTTACAAAATAAAAGCTTTATTAAAAATATAAGGAACAAAAACATTTCATTCAAAATATTGCTCATCACTAAAGACCGCTTTCTCCCATCTTTCTGGCAATATATGAATTCCGCGTCGGAATTCATTTGATGCTGTCGAAGAATCGATACATTCGTAAGAATGGAAGCGCTGCTCAGCCAGGCCATGTGCCATCGAACGGAATAGGTGAACATCGGAAGAGGCTTTGTCAGGTGAATACGGCGGGTGGGAGAAGACTTCCCGTTGAAACGTTCCTAGGTAGGTTTTCACTGGTTTTGCAACATGACGACGAACGTTGCAAAAAAACCATTTTTTTTTTTCTGCCGTTGAAGCAGTAGTTCACATTTGAGAAAAAGCCCTTCGACTTGTTCTTGCTTCTGGATCATTCCTAATATTTTTAAACGTTTTGAAACTGTTGACTGATTTACTTGTAATGTTTTTCCAAGTTCTGCTAGCATCTGACATCGTTCTTGATCAAGCGGTTAGTTCCTCGGATTCTTTGTCTACAATTTTTTTCGGTGGGCCAGAACGGTCTTCATCCTCAAGTTCAAAATCATTATTTTTGAAGCGCCGCAACCATTCTATGCATGTCGTACCCGACAGAACAGAAAGAATTCTGTATGCTTCAGTTGCAAATTTCTTTTGAGTATAATAGTGCAATAAAATTCCCCGCAAATACTCTTTATTTGGCACAAAAGTATACATTTTCAGAACGAATAAAAAATTACTTTGTTAACAGTAAAGTGAACTACAACACACTGAAATTTAAGATTAGATACAGTACTTTCTTCCAGGTGAATTTCCACAAGAAATTTCATGCACGGAGTACTTCTACTGCCATCTTTCAAGAAACAGCGAGAACTTATTCAAGGTCCATAGTTTTCTACAAAAAAAAAAGTTCTCCTGCAGCTGAATTCTTCATTCCAAAAACGTTTCTCGCCTGGCAATGACAGATGTGCAACATAAGATACTCGTATTCTATTGAAGGTTTTTCAATCAGTTCCATCTAACTCCAATTGAACATTTCTAAATCAACTGCAAAAAGTGAAGTTTATTACACACCTCTTTTATTTTTTAAATTATAGATAAATTAAATTATACAAAATGTATTCAAAGTCAGATTTAGCATACATATGCATGCATACCTAACTATATTCATATTTCATGTTTTTTTCTTTCATTTTAGGTTCAACTCGATTTTTATGGCTTCATTCCATGGTCAATAATTCAACGTGTAACACTGCCCCTCTGCATTTTCCATCGATTCCATAGTGCTGTTACACTAGCCGAAATCTGGAAGACCACATACAAAGCTAGACTGGAGTAAATTATCCACATGAAAAATCATAGCTACGGTCTTTTCACATAAAATGAATCCCAACATTTTTTTTAACTACAAAAAAAAATAAAAACAAATATTTATATACCTATAAAAAAAATAAAACCAATCAAGTTCTCGTATACTTTTCTAATATTTCAAACAATTTTCTTTATTTTATTTTATATATTTTTTTTTTAAATAAAAGCAAAGTAGGATACGTTGACTTGTAGCATAATTTGAACAACATAATTCTGTGCACAGGAATAGAGTGATTTTTATGATTTTGTTTTTTCGAACATGTCTTAGCATAGATATTTCCCTCGATCGAAAATATTATTAACAAAAACAAAAAGAAATTTAAAAACAAGAAAAAAATTACTAACAAAACCACATTTATACAAAATAATTCATGAAAAACAGTATCGTTCATCTATTCAAATTAAAACAAAAAAAAAAAAAAAAAAACTTCATAATTATAAACTAAGTCATTAATTATAAAAAAAAAAAAAAATAAACAAAAAATTCAAATATATATAAAGATATGTATAAAAAACCAATCTATTTACTAAAAATTAATTATTATTTATTAAAGAAAAAAAAATGCAATTTAATATCGTTACTTTATGATTTACAATAAAACCAACAACAAAATCAATTAAACAAAACAAAAACTGTTGTGTAGTTATTTTTTTATTTATAACTAACAAAACAAATGTGTAAAATTTTTTTTAAGAATAAACAGAAAATCGTACATTTAACAAAAAAATAAAAAACAAAAAAAAACATTTAAAATAAAATATATTAACGTTAAGAATTTTAGTATTAAGTAAGGGTGACATAGTGTTATAAAGAAAAAAAAATCTCATAAATCGAAAGAGCATACAATTTTTTGAAAAAGAAAAAAAACAAAAGTTAATAAAAAAAAAACTTGTTCCCATCTCTGTATAGGTGTTAGATTTGAAAATAATTTATTAGTACGAGTATATGTGAAGTACATATACATATATATATATTTCAAGTAATTTCAGATACTAAGATATAGATCAATGAATATCAAATCGTTTAGATAAAGCAGCTCATTACGTAGAAGATTTATACATGGAAGCGAAATATTTTACAAATACTCGTATATTGTACGAATACGTGTACTGAACCATAATGACATATTTAAAAAATTTGTAGTACATCATACACATACCATGCGTTCACATTGAGTATTTAGTTTGAAAGCGGAATTCGATCAATTTCTTTTATGAGTTTATAAACTGTAAGTGTAGGTAGTGAGCAAAGCATTACTTCTCCTATTTGAAGGCCCCTTTTCTGATCTTGTTTAAAAGTTTTGTATCCAACATCTCTTACAGTTACCAAACGATGGACTTCAAAGTGATTTTGTGGGCATATATTGTCATATTCATTAGTCTCTACTTGTAGGCAAGTTGCAATGGCATATGACATGAAGACCATACACCTATTCCAGATTTGAATAAAATCGCTTCGAGACAATTGAACCAAATATTTAGATATCTCGTGTCTACCTACTAGTCAGAAATATAGGTGCTGGAATTAAGGAATTTTTTCAGATGATGCTCTGATATCCTTTCCTGCTTTACATACCTTCAACTACTGAAAGTTTCTGAACAGCTACAGGTTTTCCACTTATTGACATAGCTGAATTTAATCCACGAAGCTGAAATTTGGAGACTCTCTTAACAGGAGTGTTGTTGCCTATCCAAAAAATGGAATGTCATGCTTTCTCCTAAAATGGAAACTGTGTAACGTTGTTAATTTTTGTCGTATCATCCTAAACTGTCATTTGTGGAGTAGGCTGGTATTCCGAGTAGGGCTAGGATTTTTTTGCTGCAATCAAGAATCGAACTTTTTTATGCTGGCAAGAATAATTTTATTTTTTAATTTCGTTGAGTGTCTTAGCTGAAAGCCTTGGCAACAGCACATTGTGTGCGACCAATGATGTCAATATCGCTAGCTGGTCCAATAACTGAATGGAATTGAAGGATTACTTATTTTCCTACAAAAATTTCTTTCCATTGCTGCTCCATTGATGTGCTTTCTTCGTTAAATTTTTTGCCATTAAGGTGGAGGCTATATGGATAATGATGTCGTGTCTATTTAAGAAGATTGTAGTTACAGTGGTCCAAAATATGACCAGGAAATGAAGTCCAATGCGGCAATATCGCAACAGAAAGCCTGTAGACAAAATTCAATTCTGCATTTGATTTATGTCAGCGAAATGTAAACAAATCCATAGTGAGACTTTGGCTAGTCTACAGATTTTTGCGATAGAAGCTCCAAGTGAATTTTCATGTCTTGTATAATTTTTTACAAGCCAATATCTTGGACTTTTACAATTTTCTCGCTTCTGTCACTTGGAAATCTTTGCACAAATTGGAGACGACAGGACTCACTGGCTTCTAAAGATTATCCGGGACAATTTCTTTAAATTAGTGTGGGCAATCAGTGATTTGTATATCCACATCAGAAAAATAGGGATAAGGTAAAAGCATCAGAGTCCTATTCAGTCTTCATCATTTCATTTGAAAATTGTATTCATGCATTGGTGAAATTCTGAGTATATTAGATAGTTTATCGTCAGTTTATTCCACTCTTCATTTTGTTGACTGACAAACTTGAAGTTACTTCTCTTCTTAGTGATATTGAATCCTATGTGTTAAACAGGATATTATTTATTATTTAACATATTATGAAACATCACCACTACACTTAAAATGTTTTACATGGCAGTGAGTTATTCGAATTTAAATAAATTCCTTCGACTTAAACGCCCCAGCTGTGATTAGAAGGATGGGTAAACTTTTCATTAAATCCACAAGTTTGTAAGCAGATTGAATTAAATAAAAGTTAGGGCATCTTTTCAGCATACAATTTTCCAGGTAAGTCGATTTAAAGTAATTTTGAACGGCCGGACCCCTTTTAAAGATGGCACTATCTGCCAATTCAATGTGAATAGATCCCTCGAACGCACACATAACCTTAACACATCCATTTCACAGTCAATTCCAAAATGTTATCAAACTTGAGTTTGTAGTTTATCAATCCTTTATCATTCATTTTCCCTTTGAACAAGACGGAAAAATATTATAACGTTTTCTAACTGACACCCGAAAAAAGCAAATCAACCAAGTTATTTGGGAAAATAAAAAAAACAATTTTCCAACTAAAAAACAGTTTGAACTATATGTAAAAATTAAATAAAAATTCTCAACTCACAGAAAAATACGGTTTTTATCGATTTTTAGTAGGTTACTCTTACTTCCATTTTTATAAGAATTTTTTTCTATCTCTATCTACAAGAAAATTTAACAACAAAATACAAGAAAGTAATTTACAAATAAAAACAAAAAAACAAAACAAAAACATTATACACGAAATGGAAATATTGAGAATGGCGAGTGGTATTTGCAGAATTTGTTGACAATATTAAGATAATTGGAGATGTTAATTGGCAATCTTTTTATTTTTGAGCAATTAACAATTTAAATAAACAAACTAATTTTTCATATAATTGAATCCTTTTTGGATTTCCCTCAAGGCTATGCCAAAGTATTGAATTTATAATTTTGTCCTTATTTGAAAGACATTGTGAGCTTAAAATGAAATCATAATTAAAACCGTCCTTTAAATTGCAAATATCACACGCAAGGTGAAGCTAGAACCCACCTAAATTTACAACAAACAAAACAAAAAACTGGAAACGTTAAGGCCAAAATCAAATCAAAACAAAACAAGACAACAATCTTACAAAACTCAACAAAATGAAATAAAAATAACTTGACACTCTTTGCATTTATTACAATTGACAGTTTTTCACAGATGCAGATAAAAACGAGCGTAAGTAAATCAGTAACTTTTCTTAAAATCTATTTGATTCGAATTTTGAACGTCACTGTCAATTTCTTATTGGTTGTTGACAAAATTATTTTAAATTTAAGAAAATAATTTACAAAAACAAAAAAAGTGCAATATTAAAACAAAATAAATTGGATTTTACACGGTAATAAGTAGCCACAGACAAAATAACACAAAATAAATATTTTGTAAATATCTTAACATTTTACTCACTTGCAATTGCAACAGTACATTACAAAATATTTATTTGCATCTTCCTTATTCTAAAGGAAACAACATCAAACTTACAAACTTATGCAAACAGAAAAATTAATTTACTAATGGCATCGCCATAAACATGATCTTTAAACAATTTGTTGTTAACATTTTTTATTATACAACTCTAAAGTTAAATTGTTTATTGAGAGAAATTTAATTAAATGATATTGACCAATAACTCTGTAGCGTACACAAATGAAAAAACAAAAAAATAAAATAAAAAGAACAACAAACAGCTAAACAAATTACAGAACAACATGTAAAATAAAATGAAACACAAAACACTGCCGTATAAAAAAACAAAAATGAAAATTTATTTAATCTTAAAACAAAAATTATATTTAAAATTAAAATCAAATAACATTCATAGAACAAAATGTATATTGCAAATAACTTTTAAAACTACATTTTGTAGATTTTGCGGAAATATTTAAATTAACAAAAAAAAAAACTAACTTAATGTATACAGTCAAATTGCATTTTTCAAAAAAACAAACTAACAATTTACAAAATTAAAAAAAATAAAAATTAAATAAGATTATATGTGTATGTAGTCGAAAGCCAATAGATAAAAAGTGGACATGTTTTTGAACTGCTATTTAAAAGGTAAAAGCAAAACGTAATGCATTGTCAAAGTATATAAAAGTATATTTAAAATTTTATAATTTATTTTACATGTTGTTAAGACATAAAAAAAGTTTAAAATATATATATATATATATTACGTAAGCTACAAACGGAAAAATAATACAAAAAAAAAGAAGAAAACAAAAACATTTTAATTCAAAGATTGAAACAGATTTACTTAGGTTTAAACAAAATAATAACAAAACCAAAACAAAAACAAAAATAAATATAATAACAAAAATTAAATTTATTAAATACATAACATGCGAAATATATAATGTATAAAACCAGAAGGTGAAGAGAATTAATAAAAACAAACGTAATTTTAATTCATTAAAATAATAGTTGTCTTATTTATTTGCGATTGATTGCATACATATTTATGTATGTCTTTGAGCTTCTGTTAAGGTGCTAAATACCATCTTGATCAAAAAGTTTTACGGAATAACCACCGTATAGCGCTCCCTTCTTTTTTTTTTTTTTTAAGTTGATACATCTATTGTTGTTATTCCCTCTAAGTCTTAGCGTCATAGCTTGCCATTTGCAAAAGTTGAGTTCATCTATCTCTGTGTGTGTTGGCGATTTTTTACAATTTTAGAAATGAATTTAAATTTGCTACAACGAACTTGTACTAAATTTTGCGTAAAAAACGGATTTAATGGTGCGCGAACGTTGGAGATGTTGGAAAAGTGTTTCGGCAACGATTCTCTTAGGAAAACGGTCGTTTACCAGTGGCACGAGCGATTCAAAAGTGGTCGTGAATCAATCGAAGATGATGAACGCAGTGGCAGACCATCGACATCGAAAACCGACGAAAATATTGATGAAGTAAAAGAAATGTTGGTCAATAACTGCAAATTAACCATCAGAGAGATAGCGGAGAACTTGAACACTGCCTATGGATCCGTCCAAGACATTTTGATTAATGATTTGGGTAGCAGTAAAGTTGGTGCCAAAAGACCTCAATTTCGTGCAAAAACGAGACCGTGTTGACATCGCAACAGAGATGATTTGCGAGGCTGAATCCGATCCCAAATTCATCAAAAGGCTCATTACTGGAGACGAGACGTGGGCTTATGAGTACGACACGCAATCCAGACATCAGGCAGGTGAATGGCGTTCACCAAATGAGCCGAGACCAAAAAAACCACGTCGTTTTCAGTCAAAAAAGAAGACAATTCTCACGGTTTTCATGGATTACAACGGTGTAGTGCATCAAGAATTTTGCCAGAAGGCCAGTAAAATAAAGAGTGTTATTTGAGCGTTATGAGACGTTTGCGTGAAGCAATTTGCCGAAAGAGACCAGAATTGTGGGCAGAAAACTCGTGCCTTCATTATTGGTAATTTTTTGATGAAAAATGCAACAAAAACCATTCAACAGCCACCGAATTCATTGGCTCCCTCCCTGTGACTTCTTTCTGTTCAACCGAGTTAAAAAACCACTACGGGGAACGCGTTTCAGCAGCCGAGAGGAAGCAATGGAAAAATCGCAAGAAGCACTGATGGACATACCGAAAACCGAATGTAAAAAATGTTTCGAGGATTGGATCAAGCACTGGCATAAGTGTGTTGCAGTCGATGGGGATAACTGTTAAGGGAACAATATAGATTTAGGTGGATAGACTTGTATTCTAATTTTCTGAATAAATTCTTGATCAAGGTGGTGTGTTGTATTTTAGTGCCTAGAATATTTAATTAAATCTCTGCTGTGTGGTTTTTGCCGCCTTCTGTCCATAAATAGAGCTTATTATTGTTACGAGGATTGTCTGAAAAGTTTCTGACCGAACAATGATACAAGACATTTTTTCTCAGATTTTTATTTTTTTTTCCTACATAGTTTCCTTATAATTCTACATACTTCTCCCAGCGATGCTCCCATCTCTATTACCCGTCCAAATAGTACTTGGCGTTTTTCTCTGCAAAATAATTGTTCACGAAGGTGATTGCCTCCTCATTTGACGAAAATCTCTGTCCTCCGAGCGCAGTTTTTAGATGAGGGAACAAAAAGAAGTCACTTGGGGCTAGATCTGTTGAATAAGGCGGATGGTCAAGCAGTTAAAACCGCAATTCATGGACTTTCGCCATGGCAACCGCTGAGGTGTGAGACGACGCGTTGTCTTGGTGAAACAGGATTTTCTTTTTCTGCAAATGTGGCCGTTTTTCCGCAATTTCTGCCTTCAGCTTGGCAAGTAATGATGCATAGTATGCTCCTGTAATGGTTTTTACTTTTTGAAGATAATCGATTAAGCTAACTCATTTGCTATCAAAAAAAAACAGTCGCCATCACTTTCCCAGCCGAAAAAAACATTTTTTGCTGTTTTTGAGCCGTCTCGCCCTTTGCAGACCACTGTTTTGACTGAATTTTTGTTTCGGGCGGCGTATAATGGTGTATCCAAGTTTCATCTAAAGTAATTAATCGGTGCCAAAACTCGGATTTATTGCGCCTAAACTGCGCCAACAGAGCAATGGAAATGTTCATTCGAACACTTTTTGGTCTAACGTAAGCAAACGCGGCACCCAACGGGCGCACAGCTTTCTCTTGCCTAAATCTTGACTAAATATGTAACGAACACGTTCTTTGGACATTTTTATAACCTCTACTATCTCTCTCACTTTAATTCGGCGGTCGTCTAACACCAGCTCTCGGCCACGTTTAAATTCAGCTGCCCAAAATTTCACTGTGGTAAATGATGGTGCAGAGTCCCGATACACAGAGTCCAACTCATTTTTGATTTGCGTAGGCGTATTGCCTCTCAAAGATAAGAATTTAATAACAGCTCGATACTCAATTTTTTCCATTTTCACAAAAAACACTCACATCGATTCACTCAAACGACTGTCAACTGCGCGTCCAAAATGACTGAAACTTCGGTAAGTAACTGTCAAAAGATGCACACCTAGCATTTACTAGCTTTTATTGACGAGTGCCGCTAGCTTGACTTTGCGGTCGGAAACTTTTCCGACAACCCTCGTATTTTGAATGGATTGCGATCATAAGACATTGTCTAAATAAAATTCTACGCCCGGGTCATACGATTTAAGAGTCTGAAACTTCGTTCTTTGGGGCTGTGTATCTGAGAAGTATATTTCCAATGTGTGAAAATCTGATAACACAATTTTCTGCCTTAAAATAAATGAAAACGAATGAGACATTCTTATTCACTTAGGTAAAGTTAATAATAAATGCGGGTGTAAATACTTACTTATGGTGGTGCCACATTCATGAGTGGACGTATAGCCATGTTCTGTAACTTATGTGAAAACTTTTCGCATCGGAAACAAATGAAACAATATTCGAACAATTGTTCAACATCGATAATTACAAAAACAGATGAATGATAGAAAGTGTATTTCGTTCAGATCTCAGCATTTCGTCGAAAAATTTCTCGATGCGAGAGTTAAGAGAGTGGCTTTTGGACATCGGCCAACAGCGAATACTCGTAATTATCCATTTTTGATAAAGTACGTGCCTCTGCACAACTGCACAGGACTGAGACTATTGAGGTCTTATATAGGTTAACTTTTGTTGTTCGAGAGAGGGCTTTGCTAGTCAATTGCTTTCTTAGCCTAACGCAGCAACGATTGGCAAGAGCTATTCTGCGTTTAATCTGGGCGCTGGGATCGTTGTCTGAATTGATAGCATAACCTAGGTAGACAAAGAAATTCTTTCAGAAGAACGTCGGTGTTAGCTGTCCTTTTTGCTTGACAGTTTATACTTGCTGTTCTCGCCCTCATTGACGGGTTAACCCATTGCCGCTTCCGTCTTAATATGCGCAAAGCGCCACTGACATCATCGGTTATTTCAAGATCATCTGCATATGCGATTGGTTAGACAGACTTTTGAAAGATTTTCTTGGTATGTGAGTTTAGATTAATGGTGTTAAAGAGATCCCATGACAGCGCATCGCCTTGTCTAAATCAAGAATGAAGACGGGACTTGGAAAACCTCTGATCCGTAGCCAGATTGACCATATCGCGATCTATTCCTCCAGTGTTATGAATTTCCAAACCCTTCGAGCAGCCGACATCAACAAGAACCAATATCTTGTTGTAGCCAAGATATTGTCGCGGAGATCGCCTAGTTATTTTCCGAAGGAGTCTACATTAATCTTTTCAGAAGTCCTCTGCCACCATCATCACGTATCGAAAACAGTGACAGCAATACCAAAAAGTCTAAGAGGTGTTGGCTCTGATGAACTGGGTTTCACTCGAATACCAGAAACAAACCCCTACTTTGATGATTAGTGCGGGCAAGCACATGCATCTTAGCAAAACGTATACAAAACGCGCTGCATAAAGGGACTAGAGCTACTCACAGGCTCTAGGAGTAGAAGAGGAGAGACGAACACAAGCTTCTAAGGAGGAAAAAGAAGGAGCATGAAAAGCATGGATACAAACTCCAAGCCGAAGTCTGAAGAGACGACAAGGGAACATCGGAGTAGTCGAGTCGTATTCCATACTGAAAATTTGGAAAAAGCATTTCTGTAGACTTTTTAACTAAAATGACGAACCACTGTCAGACAGAAAGAACTTTTCAGACTGGACGATGTACTAGTAGATCAACAAGTCCATCCAACCGACCTGGATAAAGCAAATATAGACATGTCTAAGCCAAAATCTAATAAAGCTTCTGGAGAGGACGGCCTTTCGCTGAGCTATTTCAAGCGGAAGGTGATAACTTTATATGGAACATACACTAATATTTTCGTCGGACGAAAGTATGTCCGATGAATATAATCTCAAGAAAAGAGACCCTCTAAACTGGCCTATCTACAAAGCCATCAGTATGCTGAAAAGTCCAACCAAATATTCACGCTACGGCAGATCTTGAAGAAACCCTATGAGCTCCAGGTCGATACACCTTGTATGAGAGCATCTATAGTGACGAGCTATCAAGATCAATGTCTAGTCGACATAACTCGTCACTCTGTGCTGCTTCATCAACTCCTTGAATGTTGAAAAAGGCCTTAGACATGGCTATAAATAAGTTGTGTTACAAGAAAAATTTATTTAATCGGTTCCACCAAGTCGAGGTCTTGCTTATTGTATGAGATTCGAAGAGATTTGGGGCCAAAGCAGTGATGTTCACCAGATAAAATGTCTCAACCATCGAAGCCGTTAAATTTTTGTTTTTCTGAGGTCCATATCGCCCATACAGTTCGTTGTTTTACGAGTATCTTCTCCGTATTTCATTTTCTGGTTTCCCAGTTGTCCTTAATCCAAAGAAACATCGATTTGCAAGGGTGAATCTTAGCTTAATATGTACGATGGTGTCGTTGTTAATTGCTGAGAACGTTAGCAAGAAAATTGACAAAAAACAAACATCATTGTCAGCGTCTGTAATTCAAAGTTCCTATCAAGATTGCTTTAGTTTACAAAGGTAGTAGCGGTCTATCCTTCTTCTTGTCTAACCGAGTTTTAGACAGCGTCTTAAAAGTACACGAACGGCCTCTCAATAACTTTCATCTGGTGGTAACCTTACTTGCAAATTCCTGTCATTAAATTTGCAGAAAATAGGCTAGGACAAGTGTTGGTATTTCACTTACAAAGCGTTTGTTAGGAGTTAAAGAGATTAGTAAAGTTTGCCATCTGCTATAGAATTTTATTTATTATCACTGTTAAACTGTTTCGAAATTCAAGGTAATAAATACAAATATTAGGAAAATGACGAAATCAAATAACTGTTCGTGTTCTAAACTAAAGATCCGATTGGTAGTTTTGTTACTAGCAAGCAGTGTTATAGTTATGCTCGTAGCTGTTGTGGCTCGATATAAACTGAGCAACCACAAGTCATAAAACACAACGGACAACCAACTGACTTCTAATAAACTATTAAGGAGTACAGCTTTTGATTTGGCCAAAACTAAAATCTCAAATATGTATTTTTGCAACACATAGTCTCATAGCTAAACTAATCCACCACGCTCTTGGTTTCCACCACCTAGTCGTATAACATTATTTTGAAGTATTCGTTTAGATTCAGACAAATAACGTCTCCTCATACAATAACGTCCCTTATCTAAAGACAACTTAAAACTCAAACAAAAATTGATTTGTTTTAAGAGAATTATGCATGGAAATCCAATAGCACGTTATAAGATATCGGCGAATTGGTTAAAAAGCTGTTTATTGAAGACTGTTACCATATGGCGAATTGGCAATGAAACCCCGACTATGTTGTCGAGCTGCAAACCGAAAATGGTATTCAGAAATGTCTTCGCTTAAACTTATGCTGGTGAATACAACATACAAGCTAATACAGCAACCTCAATTAATAAAACAAGATGAGAATGTAGAAACTGTCACTAGGTGACACTAAGCATTTTTTAGTGCGTCAAGAATCAACCATCAAGAAATAGTGATTATTTTATTTACACGTTTCTTGGACTAACTGTCACAGAACTACTCTTGAACGGTTCCAATGAGAAATTTACCCCTATTAACGAAGAGATTTTTACGGCGGTGCTGTAAATGCAAGAGATCTCCACCTAGCGATATCCAGTGTTGCAACTATCTTCTACACATCAATTGTGCTTATAATACTTCGACGTGGTAACCGCCGGGTACTGGTCAACGTCCATCCAGATTGGACCTGCGAAACTTTTAAGTGCGAGTGCTGACCAACAGACAAAAATACCAGGACTATAAACGGGACAGCGGATGAATTCCCCAGATAGAATCAACGGTGGGACATTATCCCGGCTACTCCGACATATTTGGAGCACAGGCCGGTAAGGACTTCCGAGACTAAGTAAAGGTTTTGGAAAAGATGTGGTGGCGGAAGAGCCCTTAATGGGCCAACGGCAGCCGACCCCTCGTCCAACCGTATAAAATATGGAACTGAACTTCCAGGTTGGAGTTTGTGCACCCCGGCTGCACGGCCCATGGAAATAATACAAAAGTTACGAAGCAACAACAAGCCAACCCATCCAAACGAATTAAGGACAACGAACTTCGGATATGCACGCGGAATGTTAGGTCCCTTAACAGGCCACGAGCGGCCGAACAACTAGCGGCCGAACAACTAGCGGCGGCCCTAGATTGCTGCAGAACAGACATAACCGCCATTCAAGAAATGCGATGGGATATGCCGGACAAAAAGAGTATGAAAAACTGTGACATCTAATACGGCGATTCTTATCGACGACAAAATCAGCGCCTATTTGGATGCGGATTTGTTGCTGAAGGCAGACTTACGCAAGAAGTCTTGATTTTCCGATATGTGAAGTAGCGCCACGTAACAATTCGCATAATGGCTAAATTTACTAACATTAGCCTGATATGCGTGCATGCCACCACAGAGGATAAAGATGAAGACAACAAAGATGCCTTCTATGAATTGTTGAACAAGACCTCCGAGCAATGCCCTAGTTATGACAATAAAATTGTCCTCGGCAATTTTAATGCAAAGTTAGGAAGAGAGGGCTTCTTTGGTATTAGTGTTGAAAGATATTGCCTACGAAAAACCACCTCCGGCGGGGCGAAATATTGTCGTAGCTAGCAGGCGGTTCTCCCATCTCGATATTCACAAGGGGACTTGGAGAACTCCTGATCAATCAACAGTCAATCAGATTGATCACATTGCGATCGACGCAAGACACTCCTTCAGTATTATGGATGCCCGTCCGTTCCGAGGAGCCAACATCGACTCGGACCATTACCTTTTTGTAGCCAAGGTACGGTTGCGGATATCCCAAACTACGCCAAGACAAGCTAATGCTTGAGGAAATTCGACCTCAGACGGTTACAATCGCAAGAGATCGCCTAATCCTTTTCCGATCGAGTATCTCTTAATCTCTTAAGAGGTTCAATACCGCCAGCATCAAGCAGTGGCAAAACGCCATCAGAGATGCCGCTTCTGATGTGCTGGGTTTCACTCGTCCACCACAACGAAATCCCTGGTTCGATGATGAACGCCGGCAAGCACATGCAGCTAAGCAAAAAGCACGCAATGCGGCACTGCAAAACAAGACCAGAGCTCCTCACGAGCTCTGAGAGCAGAAGAGGAGAGACGAACACCGGCTTCTCAAGAGGAAAGAGAAAGAGCATGAGAAGCGCGCGGTCGAGGAAATTGAGAGATGCTACTCCAGAAATAAAATTCGGAAGTTTTACCAAAAAGTTAAAATAACTTGCCACGTAAACAAATTCCGAGCCGAAGCCTGTAGCGGTCAACAAGGGAACATCGTGGTAGAATCGCAGTCAATGCTGAGGATTTGGAAAAACCATTTCTGCAGACTGTATAACGGCGATGGCGGACCAAATACCGCCTTTCAACCTGGACGATGATGACCAACAATTCCGTCCACCAGACCTGGATGAAGTGAAGATAGCCATATCGAAGCTTAAGTCCAACAAAACTGCTGGAGCGGACGGCATGACTCCCGAGCTCTTCAAAGCGGCAGGCGATGACTTGCTAGGGAGCATACACCAACTCATCTGTAATATATGGTCGGACGAAAGAATGCCCGATGAATAGAACCTCAGCTTTATTTGTCCGATTCTCAAAAAAGGAGACCCTCTGAACTGCGCCAACTACAGAGGCATCAGTCTTCTTAACATCGCATACAAGATCTTATCTGTCATATTGTGTGAACGCCTGGAGCCGTTCGTCAACAACCTGATAGGTCTATATCAGGGTGGCTTCAGGCCAGAAAAGTCCACCTTCGACCAGATATTCACACTACAAGGGATCTTGGAGAAACCCTATGAGGTTCAGATTGATACACACCACCTTTCATCGATTTAAGGCCGCGTATGACAGCATCTATAGAGACGGGCTATACAGAGCAATGTCTAGTTTTGGCATCCCTGAAAAACTCATCCATCTGCGCAGGATAACCATGGAGAATGTACACTGCTCCATCAAGGTCGCTAAAGATTTCACCTTTGTTGTCAAAAAAGGAATTAGACAAGGAGATGCGCTTTCATGCGATTTCTTCAACATCATACTTGAAACAATAGTTCAATAGTGCAATACACAAAAGTCCGTCCGATTACTCACATTCGCTGATGTTATCGACATTATCGAAAGAGAGCAGAGTGATGTCAGTGGTGCTTTCGCGAGTATTGAGACGGAAGCGGCGAAAATGGGTTTAGCGGTCAATGAGGGCAAGACCAAGTATATGCTGTCAAGCAAAAAGGACACTGAACACCGACGTTTCGGGCAGAACGTCACCCTCGACAGTTATAAATTTGAAGTAGTTAAGGACTTTGTCTACCTAGGCTCCGCTATAAATACAGACAACGACACCAGCGCTGAGATCAAGCGAAGAATAACTCTTGCCAACCGCTGTTTCTTTGGCTTAAGAAGGCAATTGAGTAGCAAAGCTCTCTCTCAGACAACAAAAGTCACCCTTTATAAGACTTTAATAATTCCGGTCCTGCACTATGGCACATTATCAAAAATGGATGAGGATGTCCTTGGTTTCTTCGAGAGAAAAATTCTTCGGGCGATCTTCGGTCCCGTCTGCATTGACGCTGAGTGAAGGAGGAGAAACAACGACAAATTGTACGGACTCTTCAGCTACATCGAAACAGCCAGAAGGGTGAAGTTCCAACGACTAAAATGGCTGGGCAATGTAGAGCGGATGGAAACCAACACTCCGGTCAGAAAAGTCTTTGAATCTGCCCATAGAGACAGCGCAATAGAGGAAGACCGAGACTCAGTGGAAAGGGACCTCAGCCAACTTACAGTGAAGGCAACTAGCAAAAGAGCGAGCTGGCTGGAGACGCTTGTTGATTGAAGCCCAGGTTCTTCCTGGACTGTAGCGCCATCTAAAATAAAGTCAGTAAGTATTATCCCAAATAAATGTACCATAAGAGTATACTCCAATCAGGTTTTATTCGGCCAAAGGTATTTTTCTATTTTGGAGCTAAAGAGTTAGCCCAGAGTAGATATGCTGTTCCGGTGTTATACGAGTACTACCGCCATCGCGGTAGGAACGAAAAGTGGCTCATCTACGACTGATAAGTCATCAATGGGCAGGAGTTCTCTCGACATGAATAGAATTGAAGTGAAATTCAGTATAGCAAATTCTGGTGATTAAGCAAAGGGGAGAAAGTTGATGAACAAATGTAATACGTTCCTACTAGTCATAAGGAAGGATAGGATAAGGATGGGTTCGTCAACACGAAGGGGTACCCATTTTTTGCATTACTCCAAAGCTTCTTCCGTTCATTAGGGTTTGTGTCTTAGCTGCGTCGTTAAGGTAGACTCACTTAAATGATCCAGTCACCAAACTTCCTTTAGCCTCTGGAGAAGTTTATTCGTACTTGGTTGGTTGGGAGATTCTTTATTGCATCATAAATTGAAACTCCTTATTTGATAACTATAGTTTTTTTACTGGATAGGCAGCGTGCTCGTTCGGCTACACTGTAACCTAACTCGGTTATACTCGTATCAAGGAGTTATAAAGGGTATTTTTTTTACCCAGTATCATTGTATATGAAACTAATAGTACTACCACTTGAGGAAATCGATGGTGGTGCCTCTATCGGCCCAAGTAAATACCCTTCGCCGAGTACCACAAAAATCTTACGCTCTTTTGCCTCAACAATCTCCATATGCAAATGTACTCATAAGGCATTACATAACACAATTCCGCTCTAATATAACCAATCCCATGCCAGGACTCTCTATGCACAAACCCACCCCACTCAAACATCATGCTGCGTCGAGTAAGATAGATACTTTGCAATGTGAATAACTCGTCGGCCAAACCTAACGCGGTGCTACACTGTCAGTTGCTTTGGTGGGTAATACATTGGAAAAACAAATTATCATTTGTGAAACCCATTTTTATAGCAAAGATGTAAAGGTTGAAGCACATCGAAAACTGCCATATAAAAATATCCTGCCAATGTCATCGATGTCAGTATGCAGTTGCTCTGATGAATCTATCGACCAGTCTTGCCTTATAATCATGGATAACATCAGAGCTACACCACTTCCTCCAGCGGTCATTTCAGACTGTTCTAGTGCATCTAATGTACTAAATATCAGCCAAAATTTGATTGAAACTGACAATACTGCGATTTTTCCAACTACACTTTGTGTTGATAGAGTTCCCAACCCTCTGACATATACGAGTATTAGAGATTTCTCTACATAACCTCGAAAATAATAGTTTGCAAATTTCTCCTTCACAGTTTCCTTCTCCCGAGTTTCGTTTTCATAATGAGCGAATAGTAAATACCATACCTCGGTAGATTTTCGATACGCCAAAACGATTAAAGATTGATAAGAACTACATATAATTTGGAGAAAAACGTTGACATGCAATTGCAAAATAAGCCAGTCGACGTAAAAACTTTTGTAAATATGCAACTTTTTCATAAGGCAAATGCACATTGGACGAATGACGAAAAAGATTTGTGTCTGAAGTTTTTTTATAAGTCTCCCTCATTATATTCCCACATGGTGAGCTCGGGATTTAGTTTACCATCTATAAGCAAAATCTATCGATGACATTCTTCCTTAAGTTTACCGGCCGGTTTTTCAAACCAAATGATTAATCTTTTCAAGAGCAAGGTAGAAATGATGTCAAGCATAGAGAAAAGGTGCGTATTAATTTTTGATGAAATGGCAATCAAACCTGAACTTGATTACAACATTAAAAATGACATAGTATACGGCTTTTCTGACTTCGGGGAGCTGGGTAGACGCGCCACTGTAGCCTCCAAAGTAATTGTTTTTACTCTTAGGGTATTAAATAAAAATTGGAAGCAAACCACATCTTATTATATAGGATGCCCGAAAGGTGATGAAATTGCTGAAATATTAAAAATAACAATATCAAAAACTTAAGAGTGTGGTCTGCAAGTTATTGCAGTGTGTTGTGACCAAGGCAGCAATACTTGGGACAAACGAAAACAAGCCTTTTTTCGATATTGAAAATCAACGAATTTTTTTCTCTATATGACTACCCTCACTTATTCAAAAGTGTGCGAAATTGTTGGCTTAAAAATCCAGTTATAATATCTGAAGATATTGTTTCATGGGGAATCCTTGTCAAACTTGATATAGAGGAGGAGAGGAGGAGGAGTCATATAAACCCGAACAACTAAACTAAACTGAACTGAAAAATTGTCAGTGAAATTGGCTACCCAATGTCAGCAAATTGTTTTAAAACTTAAGCCGACAAGAAGATTGCTGCCTCAACGGCAGCCTTTTTAACAAAATGAATGATATTTTCGATAACTTAAACAGTTACAGTTTAAATACAAGCAACCCTAGTCGACACCTATTTCACTACATAGCGAGACTCTGCAGTCCATTAAAACTGCTAGGCAGTGGATGTCGTAATGAGAATCTACTGGAAGGATGAAGAAGCCATATTGCTTTGGCGGGTTACTACAAACCTTACTTGCTATAGAATTAATATTGGGAAAACTTATAAATGACCAGCAGTTCCTTCTAATTGCACACATCTTAATACTGATGTTGCAGAAAATTTATTTTCAATGGCGCGATCATATAGGGGATAATACGAACGGAACCCTTCAGCCTACAGATTTATTCGTAAATTGAAGCAAAATTATTTCAAACATTTTAAGTCTGAGGCTGAGTCGTTATTGCACGAAGCTGATTGCGAAGATCTTAAGTGTGATGACAATGAAAAAATCCACACTGAAGCTCCAGTGGAAGATCATTTAATGGGAATTGATATCCTGAGCAGTATCGAATACCATACTAATATTGTGAGTGTTTTTTTGTGAAAGTGGAAAAAATTGAGTATCGAGCTTTTATTGAATTCTTGTTTTTAGAAGGCAATACGCCTACGCGTATGGACTCTGTGTATGGGGATGTCCAAAAACTGCAACCACTGACGATAACATTGCTAAAGTTCACCATATGGTGTTAGACGACCGCCGAATTAAAGTGAGAGAGATAGTAGAGGTTATTAAAATGTCCAAAGAACGTGTTTCTTACATATTTAGTCAAGATTTAAGCATGAGAAAGCGCGGACACGTTGGGTGCCGCGTTTGCTTGCGTTAGACCAAAAAGTGTTCGAATGAACATTTCCAACGCTCTGTTGGCGCAGTGTAGGCGCAATAAATCCGAGTTTTGGCACCGATTAATTACTGTAGATGAAACTTGGATACACCATTATACGCCGCCCGAAACAAAAATTCAGTCAAAACAGTGGTCTGCAAAGGGCGAGATGGCTCAAAAACAGCAAAAAATGTTTTTTTCGGCTGGGAAAGTGATGGCGACTGTTTTTTGGGATAGTTAAGGAGTTATCTTAATTGATTATCTTCAAAACGGAAAAACCAATACAGGAGCATACTATGCATCATTTCTTGCTGAAGGCAAAAATTGCGGAAAAGCGGCCACGTTTGCAGAACAAGAAAATCCTGTTTCACCAAGACAACACTTCAGCGGTTGCCATGGCGAAAACCCATGAATTACGGTTTGAACTGCTTGACCATCTAACTTATTCACCAGATCTAGCCCCAAACAACTTCTTTTTGTGCACTCATCTAAAAACTGCGCTCGGAGGACAGAGATTTTCGTCAAATGAAGAGCAATCACCTTCGTGAGCAATTATTTTGCAGAGAAAAACGCCAAGTACTATTTGGACGGGTTAGAGAGATGGGAGCATCGCTGGGAGAAGTGTGTAAAGTTACAAGGAGACTACGTAGAAAAATAAAAAAAAATTTTGAGAAAAAATGTCTTGTATAATTGTTCGGTCGGAAACTTTCAGACAACCCTCGTAAATGAAATGTTATTTTGTTTTCGAGTAAAATCATTATTGGTCTTTAATTTTATCGTAAGCGCCACAAACTTGTTCACAAATTTGAGAGCATGACATCGAAAATATCGCAAACGACATAAAACTGCTTTCATTCCTTGAGAAAAATATCTCAATCAATATCATCGAATTCTATTGGCCCAAACATGATTAAAACCAGAAATCGCGCTTTTTCTTATAATATACAGAAAACAACGTTTCCTGTAAAATTTATCATTTGTTGCTTACGATAAATTTGCGGAAAGGGCTCCAAATATTAATTTCTGATAAAGGCTGTCATTGTCATACACATATATTCTAAGACACAGTTCTTGCCGTTTAACCAGTTTGTTTACTCATTTTCTTGGCAAAGTCATTCACTCAGTTGCGTAACATGTAGATTAAAATTCTGAGTGGAAATGAAAACCAAAAACAGGTTTTATTTACTTTTTTGCACTCATCACTCATTCATCCTGTCATTTTAACTCCATTCTCAGTGGATACCAAAAAATATCGCTTGATGATACTCGTAGTACTATTAGTTTCATATACAATGCCAGTACTTTAGAAATTTATATCTGTCAAACCAATTGTCAGATTGCAAACTGTCAGTATCATTTTTATTCAGTTGCCCTAGGGCTATGTTGAACTCATTGAAGAAAATATTCGATAAAAGTATATCTTCCCATAATGGACCTGTAAATTGGCGTCCAAGATTCTGTGATTTGACGCTTCTTAATTATTTTCTTTGGGAGTACGTAAAGTCGCTAGTCTACGCCGATGAACCAACAATGGTAGACCCCTCTAAATTACGACGAATATCTTGCATAAGGTTAACATTTTTTTTTTTTGCTTTGATACCAAAACACATAACCTATGCGTGTTCCCTACATTAATACTTACTTCTAGCTCCAAAGGGGAATTTCAAATACGAGTTATAAAAAAAAAAATAAAATGCAAACAGTGACTACGAATAAAATATTTATTTTGATGAAAATTTAAATACAATATACACAAAAGTAGCGGAGGCGACAAATATGACTAAATGAATTGATTAGATATACATATATTTACAATAAACTTTTTGACTTTTGGCCGACTTGATATGTATGTATAGAATAAGAGCTTCCTAGCGAATGAATATTTTTGCCATTAAACATTCCAACACGTTCCACAATATCTCATTGCCCGTTTCAAACGACATAAACGACAATTTAAAGCTGACTACGAATTCCACCAGGTGTTCCTGCCTGTCACATAGTCCTTCAATCCGATGGCAGGAAATGTTTGTGGACCACCAGTTTCATAGCTCAGCCCGTTGTGTTGGTTAAATACGAAAGCCTTGGCCACTGGAATCTTTTGGGTTGTGTATGACACTGCTTGAGAAGGTGGGAGCAAAGGTGGAAGGTACTCCTTATTGAGAGGATGAAGTGGTCGTGATTGAAGAATCGGTCTTTGAGAAAGGCTTAGAGTCTTTTCGCCGTATGGAATAATAGATGGTTGCTTCAAAGCTACACTATTTGATGGTCCATAAATGTTGCTCCTTAAGTCACAAATTGTATTATCAATTAGACTGCTTAAGGGAGCCGAATAAATTCTAAAATTCACATCGTTGTAGTCAAGGTCAGAGAGTAAAAACACTGGCATTCGATCGGACAACACCCAAACGTTCTTATTCTCGTCAATTTTTACATCAGCTGGGAACACCAAACCAACATCATCGCGGTCAACAACTCCATGGAATTGCGGTGAATATGGCATAGAGGAGTGCCAGCATCCGATTGCGTTTTGGTCGATTAAATTGAACAGCATAACTCCATCGTCGCTCATAACACGGGACGTTGTGTGACTGTTGGGACCACGTTCATCCAGGGGTACAAAGTCATGATAGCTATCTTCTACACGGCTCTCGTCGCGTAGAATTCGTGTAGAGACAGCAAATTCTCGATGACTAGCTAGTGGACTGAAAAACATAGTGCGGTAGCCATCTGAGCGGATTGGTGTTAATGCCATGCCAAAGATACCCTCTTCACCCCATTGGAAATTGAGGCCAGCAACGTTGAAATCACCTCTCAATGGATCCGGGAAGAAATAGCTGTGTGATGAAAATCTCCATGATTTGTTCTGCTCCCAAGAGTAAACAACCAGACCATATCCCAATTCATCTGAGAAATAAGCAAAGGCATCGTCACATGTCTTACCAACGTCAACGGCAATGTTTGCAATGAATGTGTTGGGATTTGTGTCCTCTGCTCGTAGTTCGTAACGACGAATACGAGTGTTTGTCGCCAGGTCGTAAACATTGACTGCGTATGGACATGGGTTCGTTGTGGTATTACCAATACCCAAGGTACCTGTATCTAGCACCCATAAACGACCACATTCATCGACTTTAATGCGGTAGACGGTTGTTAAACTGTTCGCACAATCCCCGGCAGTGTTACTTCTCCAATCCGGATATGGAATCAATTCTGGGGATCCTGTTACGCTGTGATCCATGTTAATGTAAGTGAGTGTTGCTGGGATACCTGTAAATGAAAACAATTATAGTAAAATGACTTGCATCGATGGTATTTCAATAAACTTATAGAACTATACGTGAATATACAATGAATGGAAATGAGAAACTTATCAAACGTCAAACAAACGAGCAAGGAGTCATAGAATTGTACACACACAGTTGCAAGATAAATGATAATTTACGCTGTGGGACTCAGGCATTACAAAAAATTGTATATGGCAATTATGTGGAAGTAAACACCTGGTCAACTGCTATTTTAACCACGGATATACACCGAGGTAGGTAGGACATATTACCCAATTTTTAACAATGCTGATCGCATCTGCACTACATGAATTTCTTTTATTTGCAAATCTGTACTTTTGAACATAAGGGGTCCGTCGAATCCAACTTCTTATTTAAGCAGTGCAAACACTGGCGGATGAATCGCTGTAGACAGCGTTAACTGGATGCAATGTGCCTTTGAGATACTCAACCGATATTCTATCTGACAGCGAGAATTGCACATAAAAAGCTATCATCCACAATGTTGTGGAAAGAATATAGACTGAAAAGCCTTCTGGTTCTTCGAGCTTCAAGTTTCATCTTGAAACCATCAAGAGCCGCATTTCTATGTCCAATGATAGACGTTACATTCAACAAAACAACACCTCTGTATTATTCTGTATTTGGTTACCATGATTTTGGCTACAACAGACAGAATTGCCACTGTCTAGTGATTCAAATAATTATCTTCCTCTTGTGTACGTAATAAAATCAAAAAAAAAAAAAAATAGATACTGACAATGCAGTTCAACATTTACCACTACTGACTATCCAGTCACAGAGATACCACGGATAATTGGCTGAACTGATAGGAAAATATTATTCTTTGCCCCGATCTCGAGGGTAATATAGTTCAAGCATATCGAATTGATTATGAAAGGGTTATTGAAGATCCGCTCCAAAAGCAGTAGAGACCCAAGTTCCAGGGTCTTCCACTCTTAGTCGCACTTAGCTTAACCTACCCGTGGTGGTCCGTGTTAACTGCGTGAGTAACGCTTCACTTTTGGCTAATATGGGAAGGGTATACTCAGCGCATAGCAATATACTGTCCTTATAACCCTTTACGAAAGAGATAAAGTGATATAACGAACCAACTAATGCCCTCGGATGATAATGTTCACTACTCTTGCAAACAAGGACAATGACCTCCGGATCTGCACCTATAATTTTCGAGCAATTTGCAGAGGCCCTTGTCACTGCCATCCAGAAAGGACCGGACACAGCGCTTATTCGGATGTGGATTTTCAATATGCGGCAGACTTAGGCATTCGACACATTAGCGAGCGTCTTTTTACAATCATATCAAGACTTGATTCGCCGGCATATTACTTATGTGCCGTCATGCCCAAGCTATGTTTCTACGAGGTCCTCGACAAGACATGCGCAATGTCCGTGCGACGAAAAATTCGTACTAGGCAATTTTACCAGTTAAGCCGGGATAGGAAAGGAAGACGTGTTTGGTAGGTTCGTAAACATAGTCTAGATGACACCACGTCCGACAACGGGCCTTGGTTTTCTGACTTTGTGGCAGGGCGAAGTATCGATATACACGGTTTCCTTATTTCGATATACACAAGAGGACATAACAATCTATGGATCATGAAAAGCTTAATCAAATTGATCACATTGCGATGGAGGTAATGCATGCTTGCTGTATTTTGGACATCTGAACGTTCTGAGCCGCCATCATTGATTCGGATCACCACTTTGTTACAGCCAAGGATATACGTAAAGTCGTTGGACCAAAACTAGGTTGGGCATTCAAAAGCGAAAACCCGCTACTTTCAGTAGGTATACACATATTGCATAAACAAATGCCTAATGATAGCCCGTATGAGTACAACTTTTATCAACATTAGACTGTCATCCTTAGCAGACATATGTTCTCTTAGGTTCTATGCATACTGCCTGAGCGATATTACTTTGGAAACTGGTTATGGGCTTATCGATTTTGTTGGGTTAAAAATGCTCCCATCACGCGGTTTTTTCATTTCAACGTATACGCGGAGGTTGAGATTTAGTTAAGTTCAAGTGGCTATTGGAGAAAGACGAACCCACTAAGGATGATTATGATGCCATGTGGATCCGTGATCTTTCTACTATTGAGACAAATTTGAGCTTCTCACGAAGAAGAGAAGTTAACATGTTAACATCATGTAGATTGTTAACATCTATATTCTATAGATTGCAAAAGTCATTGCAAAAGGAGGCTTCTAAATGGAGTTTTCTTTTTTGAAAGAGCGCTGGGCATGTACAAATTATGTTGAGTATTGCCTCCTCCTCCTCATCGTCCATGCAGCTTCTATGAGCCTATGTCAAAGTAATGACAATATCCTACTATTGTAGGAAAAGTGCTGGTAAACTTTATTAAAATAAAAAGAGAATAACACTTCGACTGCAAAGCCGTTTTAGTATTTTGGGTTACGCCAGGCCAAAGTAGTTTTTTGTCAAATTTCTGTTTATTATCACCCAAAAAGTAGTTCCCAACATATTCCTATTTTTTTGTTGGCATAACTGTGAAATTCTCAAGGTTTTTGTGTGGCGCACGTTTTTTTACGACTGCGACGTAGCCCCATGATAGAAAAAATTACCAATGATGCCATGTCGCACGAAAATGTGCGATAGTAGTTTCCTCGTGTTGACTTGTGTTATCTCGTGTGATTTGAAGTGATTTCATGTTGTCAATAATATTTTTTTAACAGTTACCTATAGGTTACTGAAAAGTTAATAAAAACTGGAAAGGCGGAATTTGAGCGATAGTGAGGTGACAAAAGATCTAGAAATTGAAGAATGTGGAGACTATATTTCCTGCAAAAACCATGTCGCGCAATCGTTTTCAACTTCTCCTAAACTTTGTTTATTTTGCTGACAACCCCACCAAAACAGCAGGAGATAGGCTTCGGAAACTGAAATCTCTTTTCGATATGATGCCGGGAAAGTTTCAGAGCGAGTTAATACTTGGGGAAAACATTGTAATCGATGAAACTGTTATTCCTTGGAGAGGTCACCTAGGTCTTCGACAGTTTCTTCCTAATATACTCGTAGCTCATCCTTATGGTGTGAAATAGTTCAAAAAAAATTACTCCGGGAAAAGTTCGACCGGTGTTCGAGAAGTTGGCTTGGTGATGAACCTTTGCCTGCGTTTGTGTTATGCTTAATCAAACAAATCATCTGACAGGAAAACAGCAAGAGACAAAGTAAAAAGGACAACAACATACTGTCTAGAGTGTTCCAACAAGTCTCAGCTATGTGTTTCTTGAATTCCTAAATATTCACATTCAAAAAGGTAATTTGATCTTATTGCTTTTCAAATAAATAAAGCAAACTGGCTTAGACACAATAGGCTTACATTTTCTTGGATTCCCGCACCTACTATTTTGTCGAATATAATTTTTTAAGATAAGTTATAATGTTAACTAATGTATTTTTTTTAAGTTCCTTTATTTTATTATAAAATGTTTTAAAAATTAAGTCAAAATGCGGTAAAACAAAAAAGAAGTATGAAATTTATCTCTCATTTATTTCCCTCAAAAGTCATCTTACGACAACTGCAATTTGACGAAAATGTTTAGGAGAATGCGTACAAGAAATTAAAAATAAATTTATATTCTGTTTTCAGAATTATATGGAACCACTTTTGCCTACTTTAACGAGCGCCGTTCACATCAATATATCACCGTCAGGTGAGGTATAAGCACAGGAAACCATCCAACCTGCTATTCCATTCATAGGAAAGTCTTGTAGGTTGAGGACTGTGAGAAAAAAAAACAGAGACAAGATCTAAGTGCTTACAATTTACAATTTTAGATACCTTCAATCTTTTTCCACTATCATGTTTAATTTAAGTCTAGATCGCACGTTGTGTCCACAATATAAATTCTACAATAGATGAAAGCACTTCTTAAAATGGAAACTTCCAATTTTATTTCAATGAACAGGTTTCTTGTCCTTCGCCAAATATGAAAGGACTTAAAATTTAAAGGCACAACTTTTTCCCAGTGTTCGAATACTATAAGTTGTGCCAGCGTAGTTTTAGACACCTAAACTTGCTTCGAGAAAACTGTCTCCGTTAGTCAATCACAAAGATCTCGTTTTTAATTAACAATAACAAATCTTGTCACTCATGTCAGTTTAAAAACTAATAAAACGTTAATGGAGCATAATTTCACATCAAATGCACTCGGGGGGTCTTGCGAAAAAAATCAACACCACCTTATAGGTCGTGCTTCCTTTTTTGCCATGCTGGCCACTCTACGAGTAATTAATTTAGAAACGTATTTTCTACCCCAGTCAATCTGGGAACCAGTAATCAATTAGTGTGACTATAACAGCATCTGACAACAGAAAACAAAACATGCTACATGCCTTAAACGTCATTTAACCATTATTTCAATTGATATATTATGTTTGCAGATTAGAAAGACATGAAAGTAAACTAATCTAATAAATCATTGAATCTTTTCACTTTTTTAATGTAAAGTTATTTTCAGACGAATCTGCAAATCAGAGACCGACTAACCATCTAATAGCACGAAAATCTTTTAGTTTCACATCCATTTGTGGAGCCAGTTTTCTGAAACAAATGGGCAACAAAGATGCGGATCATACAAAATGAAAAAAAAAAATTTCTACAGATGTTGGGTTGTCTCCTAAACTTTAATAACAGATACTCGTATCTATGCAAGCAATGAAAACAATTTCTGGTTACTTGTGTACAGCCTCGTTGAGTTAAGTTTGACTAGCATGAAGTATTTCAAAAGTGCCGCCAGTTTGTTTTATGAGGCATCAGCTATGGGTATCCTAATGAAGAAAGTGAGTTTCAACTATGTATCATAGGATATCGTTTGTAAATAACTATAAATTTGGTACGCGGCATGCGGTATCATTACAACGACGAGTCATCTGTTTTTGCTGTGATGTAAAGTATTCATAGTATCTTGACTAAAAAAGAAAATTATGCGGCAATTCAAGAGTACAACAATGTTAATATGAGATTATTTGGAATTTACTTAATATTCTGAGAGTGAACAAAACAGCAATAATACGTATTGGGTAATCCATGAACACCACTTTCGAATATACGGTGGGGCTATCACTTACCCCTAAAGCTAGAAACATTCTTAAGTCCTATTCACCTCATCATGACAGGATATTGACGGCGGGCTTAAAGGTAAGGTCAGGAACATAATGATTATCCAGTGCTTAGTTTAACCAAACTACGCGGATGAGGATCCGAGGGACGATTTATACAAGGCTCTAAGTGCCATCACTAAATTTGAATGCAAAGTAGTCATCGGCAACACTAGGTTGAAGCATGTGACTGGATCACATAGCTTTAGGTACACCAGAAATAATAAATAAATAAATAAATAAAAAATAAAGATTTTTGCAACGTTAACCCCCGGATCACTAGAGGCATCCTTTTTGACCACAAGAACTTTATAATTTGCCGGCGCATTTTAGGTGTTCGTAACAACCGTGTATTTGACTTTGAATAGGTGAAAAAGCAGCTAATTATAATGATAGCAGGACCGTCTATAGTATTATTAATGAACTACATGGATATCTCTTGGCTGGAGATGAGCGTGCCGGATGGCAAGAACCTTATGGCGTAGTTCTTATGCAATGCGATTTGACTCCAACTTCAGGTGAGCCTCACATAGCAACATGCATCCATATTCGCAGTTCGTCTAGTAACGCTGTAATAACTTTGGTGCTAAGGCTACTGCAAAAAAAAGCATGGCAGTTGACAAAAATGACATACCAGCAGAACGCTTTCATTCCATGCCTAATCTAACCTTTTCTGCTTATTTTGTGGCTACAGCAGAGGTTTTTGAACTGCAACTCTCCCAAATAATCCAGCAAGTCTTAATCTTCGTATTACGGATGCCAATGACAAAAGTTTATTCCTTTTTGTACTTATTCCGGTGCATATTGAGGGTGCTCTTTTTGATCTACTTCATTTGCTTGTTGTGATAATTAATCGATCTTCGTGTTCAGTTGTAGCTCTGGGACATCCTGACGGTGATTTATCCCCAAGATTTCCGAATTGAGAGCGCTATTACGTTGAACGCAATTCTCTGATAACACAAGGTTTCCGCTGCTATTTGGATTCTTTAAGTAGGGTCATGATCGCAGATCGTTCATCGATGTAGTTTCCGCGAAATTTCCCTTTTTTAACGAGTAGTTATCGAAGCTTTAAAGAATCTCAAAAAAGTATTACGATTTCGAAGTGTGGCTTTCGCAATCAAGGTCAGAAATTTTAGAATTTACGAATTCATTTAATGTTAGTAGTTACAAACAATTCCTGGATCAGCAACAATCTGAATTCACCACAAAAGTGGGTTTTCCAGAAAGATGGCAAAAGGTATTGGACCAGTGGGAAAAATATATAATTTATTGAAATAGATATTTATTCATCATAAGAAAATTGTCTTTCGTTTTCATAAAAAAACAAAAACAAAGTTACTTTCCGAACAACCCAATACCAGCAATTCTAAAATTTCTATCTTTCGCCGATGCGATTTCTATGACAGTAATATCTATCCTAATAACCTATTCTGTATCTGACACCAAATAAAAAACTGACGTGCATCCGGCAAAATTACTAATTCCAACAACCCTAAATCAATTCAGCACATCAAATGAGCCACAATATTTCCCCATAATATTTATGAATCTGTTAAATATAAAAATATTAATAAGTCTTCAAATATATTGAAATACAGGTATGAGAATGATGCTGTTATACAGGTATGATACTTAACTCTGTTAAACTTTCTTTCAAATAGGAAAGATTGGTAAGAGTGACAGACTCTCCTTCTATTTTGGTGGGTAAAGTATCAACAGAACTTAACAAAGAAAAAATCTTTAAAAAAAAATAAAACTGTCTTTTTGTTCCATACATCAAAAAATGTTATAACATATATGTATTTGATTTTCAATATTGGTTTTTGCATTATTTCTGTAACGATTATCTTCTGTTATGAATTTCTCTCTGTAAACGACTTCAAATTATCTTGCCGAGCTGAAGTCGTCATAATAATTTGTGAGCTTGTTTTGCATTCAACTATCTCTGTATACGGAGGATCATGCAATCATAAATCGAGCTCATGTCCCGTATGCTCATAAACAACTCAATCGTTTTTCTTTATTACACAAACACTTTTCATTAGGCTTTAACCTCTTTTCCTGCAGCCTTGTGTGCTTATATTGAATAATTTTGCTTTGAGAAAAAGAAAACAAATGTGGTCGATATTCAAAGAACCTGATGTAACGTAAGACATATTCAAAAGATACTCCCATCTCTTCGCTTTGCCTATTCTCGCTGAAATTCAATTCGTTGCAACATCACTGCGCATATGAGCACTTTTTGAAAGTATCTACAGTGATATTTTCATATCTATCTAAATGCAAACAAATTTTACAACACCTACAATACAGAAATTGTTGTTGATACAAACCAATATAAGGAAAACAAGATTTCTGTCCAGCACCATCATACCGTGCAAGGAGAGGTCTGCATAGAATTCATTCGTTCGATTAGTCTGATCATTTCTCATGTCCTATGAATATGATCGCTGTGACAGATTATTTGTCTGAGATACGTAAAAACCAGCTTAAAGTTTTTGTTTTTAAATTTGAATTTTGACTACGAAATGTGGTCCAAGTAGATGCCAACAAGTTAAGGTCGGGCAACATTAAATACAGATATCCCCCATGCATGAGGACATGTATATTTAGTCTAGACTTATAGTACACCTTTATTCCTGTTTTCCATTACAAGATTATGCAATTTGTTATTAGTACGGCAAGCCTTCATGGTTGCATGTTCTCTAGATATCAAATAGCACCTGCATCTCGGCTTAACGTTATCATAAAATTGACAAGAACAGCCTTATATACGAGTGGAGTCATATGAGTGCTCTACTGGAGCAGTAGCTGATAGAAGTACGCAATAAGTGTGCCCACATTATGCTCATATGCCGACAATAACGAATATTTTCTTGCGCGGATTAACCCACAAGGCCCCAGACTTCATGCATAACTGTGTAGAGGTATTTGCTTTTCCATGTCAATGATAAATGAAAATTTATGTTTATTGGATTGAAGTGTCTTATCGTTATAAAATATAAAATACGTTTGCACTTTAATAATTTCACCACTGCAATCTTTTACTCATTGGATTAATCTATACCGCAAGCTCTAGTTGCCTCATAATTAGAAGTGTTGCGTGTTTAAGTTAAGGTCTAATGTATTTGACCCAATTTAACGTGGGCTTGATGATATCTATAAATATAGATAGAAACATTAAGCCATGAAATTCTAAGAGCTTGAAAAATATAATAAAGTCCTAATTACTGAATTTATATTTTGCATTTGATGTAAGAGTGAACTTTACTAAATTGGAGTTGCTTTTGAATAGTTAAACATAAACTAGTCTGCTCTGTCAACTACCTTGTTTCTGTTTAATTTTTTTTTCGAATCAGGTGAGAACACTCTTCACTGAAACGCTATCATATATTCTAGCTTGAGTAAGTAGGATTATTCTTCGTTGGCATTTAATCCAAATTCTCTCTTCTGCTCATAGCTCCTATTTTTACTGTTTCTGACGGAAAAAGGCATCCTTTGGAGCTATATTTTACTCAACACTCTGATCTTTGGAAGTATTGCACATCTACAATTTTCGACGAGTATCTGCAGAAATTTAAATACAAAAGTAAGTGTTCAGGTATCCCATACTTCTGCCACTGTTACTTAGCTAGATGGCTTTTTTGTGTTTCTATTATATAAGAGAAGCAATAACGATTACAACTAGATCTTTCTATTTTATTTGCTCTCAAGAGTGATCATAACTTATCTGAGGTTACACAGAAAAACCAAGTTGCGATACAAAATTCAATCCACCATCAGTTTGGCAATATACCTTCTGACAACGACTTCCATCGATTTGTATGATATATATGTACGAAAGGTTCCTAAATACTACACAACATAAAACAATTCTCGAAATTGAATTGCCTTAACAATTTCAAAGAAGGGAAATCGATAAGAGCAGCGCTATAAGCTATAGAGCACAAGAAGAGTTTTGAGTAATCAACATCGAAAAGCTGTAAGGACGAAACTTTTGCAATTCATCAAACCCACTCTTGGTCTTAGTAAAATATGTAATTCATTGAACTCGGTTCTGAACTCTCGGACTGTCGCCTTTCTCACAATGAAACGTCGGAACATTCGGAATAGCCAGAAGCCTAATGAAATTGCCAAAATTGCATAGCGCTAAGGATGCATTCAATCTTTCAGCATCAAGGAATCTTAGTCGCTATATATACATACATATAAGCACATGCTCAAGAAAAATGCAATAGATGAAACTAAATGGTGATGTTCGGTTGGTATAATCTGCAACTTAACCAGACGGATCTTGTCCAAGCTGGATTTAAGACGCACAAAGAATGCCTTTTCTGTTTAGCCGATATACCATGTGCTAGCATTGAACCGAACTCATTATAACAACATTTGAAGGAGAATTTTAATTCAAATATGAAAAATACAAAAACTGTAAAACAACGCTTGATTCAATATTTCACCTAACAGATACTTGTAGGTATTCCGCTTTTGCGTGCCAATTTTCAATGCCGAAATAATTTTGTAAGAATAAAAAAAGAAAATATGGTGCTAGGGAAGGAAAATTAAGGAGAAATGAAAGATAGATACCGATGTACCTTGGTTTTAAATGTTTGTCGGTAATAGGAGTACGGAAAGGCATTTCATTAATGAGATGTATGGCTTAAGAAAAAATGACTACACTAAAGAGTTGAAAATGACAAGATGGACGTTAAAAATGAAATATTTAAAACGACTGAAATGTAGATCACAATACTAGGTGGCGCAAATCCCCGCATCGTGAATTTCGTCGCAGATTTCTCGGTCGTCCAACAGAAATTGGGCAAACATAACAACGTTTAGTCACTAACCAAGAGTATAGGGCAACACGAGATACAGCGGGCGCCGGAGCACCCGTTCGGCTGAGAACATCGCACCTGTGGTGGAAGATATTGCAGAATGCCCCAAAGTATCGACCGGACGATGTGCCGTGCAATTGCCCACCAACCGAAGGTCCTTACAGAGAATTTTGATGAAAGACTGTAAAATATTCCCTGTTAGCTGTTTACCGCCAAGCACGGGTGACCTACGCTCAAACCATCCAGAATTTCGACCAAGTGGAAAATAACTTTTCATCGAAATCCATCAGGTACGACGAGGCCCATTTCTATCTCTGTGGATAATAAGCAATATTTTCGCTTCTGGGGCATCGAAAATCCGCGTATAACCCATGAAGAGCCGTTACACCGGCTCAAAGTTACTACATGGTATGCTATTTATGCTGGAGGCGGCATCGGGCATTATTCTTCAAAAACGCCGGGGGCCAAACGACTAAAGTGAAGGCCAGTGCTAAAGAGCTGTGCTCAAACACTTTCTCCTTCCTCTATTCGATGAATTGCGGGAGCATGTGGTTCTTACACAATACAGCAACGGCGCATACTGCAAGAGCCACAACCGAAATTCTTAGGGCTGCATTTCCGGGTCGCCTTATCTCTCGTTCTGGCGATTTGCATTCGCAGGCAAGATTTAGGGTTCTTGGGGTCACCAGTTTCAACAAACCTTAGGCTCTTGAAGCCCTCAAAGAGAATGTCCGTCAAGAATGCGAGGACCTATCGCCGGAAGTTCTGGAAAGTGTGCTGGAAAATGCCATAAATCGGGCCGTAATGTTCATCAATTCTGGCGGCGGCCATTTAGCCGATCTTATTTTCTCGACTTAATGGAAAAAAACTTAAAACATTAGAAAAACATAATCCAAAAGCAGAACTACATTTTTCATTCCTAAAAAAAAAATTACAGCCAAAGAACATCGCGTGACAACTTTTGCGCCAACTTGTAGAACAAAGTGAAGCCAAAGGTATTTTGTCGGTGTTAGTGTATATTAATTGGCTGGGTAGTACTGGGCTCACCTATGAGTTCAGATGTGGATCCTGTATAATTTTTTGAAATACTCATAAATGCCATATACATAAATAGAATTTAGATCAGGCTACGTGATGTATTTCTTACATCGTTTGAGGAATTCCAGACATTTCGTAGAATTTTCGGCGATATGGAATTGACGCTCAACAATTATCTCCATATTCCCTCATTTTAAATGCTACTTATACATAATATTTTAAAAGGCTTAACAAACACAACTGTCTTCATTCTACAGCCTACGAGTAGGGACACGATTTCGGAAACGAATATGAAAAGGAAACAACACTGTCATCACCATCACCATTCAAAATAGATTGAATAAAAGGTTTCGATTAAAGAACAGATTCACTAATCCTAATTGTTCGCTTATTCGAGAAATTTTTTAACGCCAAACTTAGTCAAATCAAATATCCACTGTAGCTATCTTGCTGTATCCAGATTTGTGTATACCTGGGTTTTACTTTTTGGTAAGATAATCCTTCAATCCTTCACTGGTTAATCTGTACAATTGACAATCAAATTCAGCGGTTCTTTTTTTCATATAAATTCAAAAAATGCAGTATGTCAGTTTTCATAACAATTATGTTGACCATAAAATATAAACCTAAAACCTACAAACGAGTAGGTAGTTTGCATTAATAAATTGCAGGTCTCACGAAACACTCAATCTTTATTTCAAGAACAAATATTTGTATCTTTTTAAAATTCAAAATTAAAATAACAGCAACAATTACATAAAATTTGAGTTTTTGAAAGGTTAAATTATGAGTACGATTTGGTAAGATGATTTTCAAGTTCAAAGTGATTATCAGACAGGTATCCGGCTGTGATAATAATATTTTTGTGTATAGATTTACACTCGGAGGCGTCTCAACCTTATAAATTATGAATGAGATTGTCGGTGTGCATTTTGGTATGAAATTATCTTGGCGGTAGACCTTGATAATGGGGACTAGACTTTGCATCAGTGAAAGATCATATAATGACATTGAAAACCAACACTAAGCTCATAAACATCTTCATCATAATGCTAGGACAATTTCTTGTAGATAAATGTATTACAAAAGTTAACGAAGCAAATTCTTTGAGCGTTATCTTTAACATGACGTTAAACGAAGTCTGGGTAATTGAAATGCCCAAACACGAAAAAATATGTCAACAATTTAAAGCACAATTCTGAAGCAGTTACAGATGGTAGCTAACACCACCTTGACTATGTTTCGAAAGGTGCAAAGCAAAATAGTAGTGTGCTGAATATAAGCTCCCAGCACAAACATATAAAAAGAACATTCGAATTGAAGTGATGAAACTAGAGCAGCAGCAGCAGAAACTTTTACCAAGGCTGCCTTGAGGTGAAAGGGCAGTGGCAGTGATACAAAGAGGTCATTCGAAATGTTTCAAGTAAAGATCTGACCACAATCTCTTCTATGATAGAGAACGTCCACTTGGTAAAACCCTTACGAGTTTTATAAATCGGCCCTGAAAAGTAGCTCAAGCCCTGGTTAGTGATTATATTATACAACGGAAGCAGCCAGAGCATGGATAGCATCAAAGGTACTGGGAAAGTCTACCACTACTTCTGGATAGGTACGAGTATGTAAATCAATTTGGTAAACATGATGTGAATTGGGACATATAGAACATGTGGAACTATTTATGCCACATGAATATGATTTAGTTGTATTCGCTCATTAACTCACATCAATATGCCTGATGTGATAAATGCAGGCATTTATTTCCTCAGGAGAGGCATCATCCTGTCTACCATATTTTGTGAACACTTAAATTCTTTCTTTGACAACTCAATGATTTTTATATATTTTAAATCTCAAATTCCAAAGTCCTCTACAAGTATTGTATAATAGCATTTCTGGAAAGGAGTTTACAGAATAAAGCAGAATTTATGTAATTCGATCCGATTGCTATGTTTGTAGAAAATGACAAAAATTTGCCCCAGTAACTATAGCACTGGTTAAAGAATTACTTCGAAATATAAACGGTATCGCAGACTTACTTAGCCTGCAAGAAATGTGGAACAGCATGCACGAGGAATGCATAACACTCCCAAAGTCCCATCTGGGGACTATATCGAAATACCATCACGCCGGCAAAGAAGTATGGTGGTGGAATGATGAAACCAAACGAGCTGTGGCCGATAAGAAGAATGCATTTCAAGTGTGGACAAAATGCGATCGGAGCGAAGATATAGAATAAGGTCGACGAGCGTCTTAAAAAATCACAAAGAAAGTCTTGGCTCGAACTCGAGCGGCAGCAGCGGGAAACATGTACTAGGAGTTGGAACAAATATCCTCACGATCGGCAGATAGAAGACAATTTATACAGGAAGTTCAAATGTCGTACAATACTAAAGAGCCAAATATTTTTCAGCTCGCTGCACAGAGACGAAAGAATTCAATGGACATAACCTCGCCGAAATGCATAAAAAATGAATACGGTCGCTTATTAACAAATGAAAAGGAAATTTGTGACCGGGCCGCACTGAAGTCTCAAAGCGTACCGGAAACGTATGTTAGAATAAGACAAGACATGTACGGAAACGTGAAAACTGCGGTTTAAAGCTCTGCTGGATTAGGGAGAGAATTTCCGGTTCGTTTCACGTCATGTCGGAGTACACCAAGGAAGCGTACTTAGCCCTTTCCTCTTTAACGTAGTATTCGACTATCTTTTAAAAGACTGCATGCGCGAAGCAAATGTAACACCAATTCTCTTCGCTGACGACGCAGTTATACTTAGCGATAACGTCGAAGATTTACAGAACGCCTTAGCTTCATGGAAAAATGCGCTAGAGAGAAACGGGTTTAAAATGAGTGCCCATTTGCGCATCCGTTGCGACCTGATCCGGACATAATGTAAGACGGACTAGTTCTTCCGAAAAGCACTGCCTTTAAGATCTTAGGATCAATCGTTAACATGGAAGCGAAAAGTGAAGACGACGTAAACCATATGGTGAGTGTGGGATGGATGAAATAGCGGGAAAATTCGGGAATCTTTTGCGACCGAAACTTTCTACTTAAATTGAAGGGGAAACTCTACACCACGGCTGTTAGACCACCTCTTATGTACGGTTCTCAGTGCTGGACAATGTACGAAGAATTTAAAAACAAAATGACGACAGCGGAAATAAAAATGTTAAAGATGTCTAATGGAGTCACTAAACGCGATTGCATTAGGTCTACGCGTATAAGAGGATGTCTACATATAAAGAATTCGGTAACCGAACAGCTTGAGGTGAATAGAATAAGCTGGGATTGCCACATTCAAAGAAGATCTGCGGAAAATCCGGTTAAAAAGGCACTATCAACTACAGTCCTCCAACTGTAAGAAAACGAGGTCGGAAAAAGAATTCCTGGATTTCTCAGTTGGCAATGGCGCAAGAACACCTGGCCCTAACCACTGTCCTTTCTTCGATCTATTCTATATAACAGCGTAATTATTCCAGTTGTGCTCTATTTTAGGCGAATGTGCTGAGCAGATAAGTGCCCGACTTTCGTCTTAGACAATTAAAAAGAAACATCGATCGTTCTGCTGAAATCAGTTAAACTAAGCACAGATTCATTGGAGATACTAGCTGGTAGAGATCCAGGTTTATCTTGAACTACATATGTAGCACAAAATACTCAAAAGCCGACATTCAGAAAGGGCATGATTTATTCTAAACATTTCTTGTTTTGAGTCTGAATAGATTAAACAAAACACTGAAGGTACTCGTAGTATGGTGCAGCTTGAAACTAAATCTAAACCCATATCTTGTTGATTTTTTTACACACTCTGCATTAGGAAATCATTATAGAATTGCACGTTTATACAGCCTTTGAGATACACAAAGATATCGATATCAATGCACAATAACAACGTGCTGTTGAAGAGGCGTTTGAGGCACATCGTACAGAATGCTTATGTCAGAAATCAAATTGAATTTGAACTCATTTTCTAACTCGTATAATCATAACAGGTAGTGTCTTGATTGCAGATAAACCACAGCTCAAGAAGAGCTGTAGGAAACAGTAACACTAACCTCTTGATGCAATGCATTTGAATATGTCTCAGTAAAGATCAAGCATTCGCATTGCGAAATCTAAGTTTAAGTTCCCCTATCGAATATACTCGTAAATATTAAAGTAAAAACGCTGATGGGCATGAAAAAGGCGTGTAATGCGGCAATAACCCACTTTGTATATTTCCCATGGCAATCGTTTCGATAATCATTAGACGATTAATCGAAACTTGATATTATTTGGGAACTATCCAACAAGTGCGTGCAACAGTTCATGTTCAAACGCCATGTGGTTTTTCCGCAGAAGCCCCACATTCCTTCTTTAACTGGTAATACAAAGAGGTACTACTTATCATAACAACTCATATATGTACATGTGCATATATCATTGTGCAACTGTTGATTAATAGACAAAACACATTCCAAGTTGTTGGTATTCTATCTTTAATTATTTGTTTAATGCGCGAGTATCTTGCCAAGAGGGAAATGCATCAGACTCATGGTTCATGGGGCCATTGCAATCATTGGAATACGGACGCATTTGAACCAAAATTGTCCACATTCTCTTGTTATGATATACGAATCTAACATAATCACGTACTACATTATAATACCTATATACAGACGTGCTAATTGGTCTTGGCACTATACTAATATACTCATGTTCACGCTTTACCCATACGGATACTTAACACGAAGAAGATACTCGTATAAGTGCAAGCAATTTGAATGACTTGAGGCATAGGTAGTTTGTAACTACTTAATGAGGAGTAGTATTCCTATATCAGTTTGGCGTGCAGTTGAGGCACATACTCGTATTTCTAAGTCTTTTATTCACTGACGACAACACCTTTAAACCAGGTTATGAGACCATAACGTGTTTTTTACGCTTCCCTGGCGAATCAGTTAAAGTGCTGATGTTTCTCATGGAATTTAGCCGTCCTGGTTTTTTAACCGACTATTTTATTATGTAAGACATCTCGTGTGTCATGGTCTATTGGTATGGTTTTACTCCAGAATTCCTTGTTCTGTTCTTTTACTTTTATTGGTAAATAAGTAAAATTACATTTCAATTTTAATAATCAATCGATTAGATTTCCCGTTAGTAATTATCCGTAAATTGTGAGTATGGTTTCACTTTTCTTATTGAGCTAGCCAATAAATAAAGCCTAAGTCGATATGCGTGTACTGGCAGTAAATTTGCTATCATTACTTGTCTTGGGTTAATTGCATACATATGATCCGTTCGACTTTTAATCGATTTAATGAAATGTACTTCGCAGCTAGCTGATGGCATTAGATTCATGGAGATAATTATCATATCATGAGTACATTCGATTCGGTAACAGACGTACGCCGTACTAATGACATGAATTAACCAACACAGCAATTTGGACACAAGATATGTTTATTGACTCTTGATTAGATTTTGTGATTTGCAGTACAAGTTATGTCGTCCCGTGGCTTAAATGATTTTACCAATATTATAGTTGTATAAAGGTATAATGATAAGCTAACTCAATGCAGAGTTTTGGTTAGTAAAAAACTTATTTTGCGTTCCAATCCAAATTTGGTAGACTCGCCTTAAACGCTTGGATTGAAAAACAATATCGGCCTACTTTGATCAACTTGCACAAGACGTGCCCCAGATATTAATGAATGTGCAGTCAGAAAGAAGTTTTTGTTGTCGGCAAGTTGAAATAAATTTCTATTCAAACCAGTTCTTGCCTCATGAAAAAAATTAGAGTTAAAAAAATATTTACTCGTATCTATTCAAATTTGAGTAGGTAACTTACATATATTTTCCAGAAAGATCCTATTTAAATATGCGTGCTTTCTTACGAAAGAGAGTGCGGTAATATTTGTGTTGCCTAGCGGGTTCTTTGCTGGTCTGGTTTTCAGCGATCCTTTTTAGACTCGCAAACCCAAATAAGACTTAATGCATTTAATCTTCTGACTGCGAAACTTTCGATTTATAAACTAGCTAAGTTGTTGCTACAAACTTAGATAATTTCACCTGTACAATGTTTGCGATTACCTTATTGTTTTAATCATGATTGTTACGTTTCTCTTTAAGGAATAAAGTATCTATGAAACGAAAGGACTAGCAAATTGATACTATCGTCATAAAGAGTACCCGTCGCTCTTTAATTTGAAGGTATATGACGATATTCATTTCATTCCTTCCAAAGTGATCTCCATTGCAAGAAAAACACATTTTTCAACGGTTTCTGCAATTTTCAAAACACGTTTCACTGGCCGAAACGCTTTCAGCTCCTACTGCGAATTCTGCTTTATCGCCTAAATCGTCTCAAAATGCTTTTCGCGAAGTGATAACTTGAGTCGTGGGAATATGAAAAAGTAACAAGGATTCATGTCAGGTGAATACGGAGTTTGCAGAACGGTATGGACGTTGTTTTGATCAAATTGTCGCGTGCACGATGAAATGTGTGTTGTCATGGTGAAGAAACCAGGAGTCGTTTCTCCACAATTCTGGCCACTTTTGGCGAACATTTTCCCTCATATTTACTGTCTGACCTGATGGAAGAAAATCGGAGTGGACCACACCAAAGTAACCAAAGAAAATGGTCAACAAAGCCTTGGCTCTGGATCGAGTCTGTCGTGGTTTTCGGGTTCTGACAAGTTTGAAGAGCGCCATTCGGATTATTGTTGGTTAGTTTCAATCTCAATTACATAGACTCATGTCTCGTCACTGTTAATGCTATTTCTACAATAAATTCAGAACTCTCGGCACAATCCGCGTCTTCACTCTTCTTATCCCCAACATAATGCACTGGACGATCTTCGAGGACAATTTTCTTATCTTATTCGATGTTTACGTCAGTCACAATGGTAGATGGACGACCGGAACTAGGCAAATCATCAACCACAGTTTGGCATGCTTTAACCTTTTTTTATCATTCGCACGCTTGTATTTTTGACATTGTCCATTCCCCGTGGGCTATTGTTACATATTCAACGCTTCAGACATGATGTTTTAGAAGAAACACAAAACATCAGTCAAACTCTTTGCTCAACTAAATTTGACATTGCGAAATTCACGGAACACAACAAATACTGACTTGTTTACATAGCTGTCACGCAAAAACTCCCGAAAAATGGAGCTCAAACAGATATTTGTGCACCAAATGACAGATCTACCAACCTAAAAAAAAAAAAGCTTTTGACAATATCTCAAGGGGTGTTTGTTTAAATGGGAAATTTGGGGGATTTTTTTTATCCGAAGGTAAATGCATACTAAAATGATTTAGTTTTAATTTTTGAACGAACACAATGGTACTTGTCAATGTTGAACATAGATTGTACGATTATTGATAAAACCAATTTTTTAAGCCGCTTCAATCGTTGGTGTATTTGAGTGACACTTCATCGACTTGTTTTGTTTTACTGCATCGTTCTTTCGAGGAAGATTCTAGCATTTTCTGAGCTGAAATACAGACGTTTACCCACTTTACTCTCCCGGGAATCGATGTGAGTATATTCGGACTTTTCTGACTAGATCAATGCCGCTCGATATACCATACAGTTCATTGTAGCTTCTTCTCCATTTAATCATATGGAACCGAAGATTGATCGAAGAATTTTTCTATCAAAAGAACCTAGGTCAGTCTCATCCAACCACTAGATAGTCCATGATTTTGTATAACAATGCAGGGCTAAGGTAATTGTCTTATGCAAAGTTGCGTTATTTGTTTGAGAAAAAACTTGCTTCTCCATTGCTCAAAGAAGAAAGATTGTAGAGTGTTTTTGTAAATATTTCGTATTCAAGACCCATAACTAACTAACAGTTGTATCTGTTTTAAGTAAAATTTTATCTGGAACATCAACATACATTTCGTTTTTTCCTACTTGGCCGACAGATTTAATTTCGCTGCAATTTAAGTAATGAGTTGCCTATATTGTCAGCGTATGCGAGTAATTCAATGGTCTAAGGGAAATTGGCAAACAAATACGAGTAAGTTCGCACAATTTCTCAAAAATGATGTCAAACAATTGACACGAAAGCACGTTTAATTACCTCAGTCCTCCTTTCTTTGGAGGACATCGGTAGGATTCTAACCGAAGTGGAAGCGTATACCCTCCATTGTCATCTTGCACAGTCTGACGAGTTTTTTTTGTAAGAGCTCTCTATAGCTTGTCTCAATAGATGCTGTATTACGCAGGCTTCTGTTTTTAGAAAGTTGTGTGTAACGTGCGTTGGCCCGAAAATGTAAAAATTTCATCAGTAATACGAACTATTGACACGGTAGAGTATATCGGATCTTAAAAGGCAGACTGAATGGACTAAACCCTCTTTAGTTAAAGCAGTTTTTTGTCTTGAAAATACAATATTTTACATAATTTTGTTTAATCATATGTTCTGCACCTTACTAAACCATTTGCTTTAAGCAGTTTTCTAGGCTGGCTGTCAACTCTAGAAGTTTTGTTTGACTTAAGATCAGAAATACTTTGTCTCGATCAAGTACAGGAAATTGCTGATTTTCATCTTCCAAATAAAACTGCGTCTACTATGTATTGTGCAAAATAGATTAGACGCTTCATTTTTACAGGTTGCACCAACAACAAAATATTGTCTTTTGCAATGACTTTGCGTAAAATCGTTTATCCTTATTGCAGATCTAAGTCGGTTGTCTTACCACTTATATAATATATAATATATAAGCTCGACAGTCTGGGTTCGATTCCTGTCTGGGTCACCAACAGTTTTTCAAATCGCCATCCCCCTTTCGGCGGGCAATGGCAAACTCCCGAAAGTAAAACTGCCTACGAAAAAGCTTCTAAGGAGTGCCGTTCGGACTCGGCGATAAAACGTAGGCCCCGCTCAGATGTGACGAAAATGACAACATGAGCAACACAAATGAGTGTCAAGAAGCTAGGCCATGGCCCATACCGTGCTGTCAGCGCCACAGTATTTATATAAGCTCGCAGAACATATATGTTTAATATTGCCAATTTCAAGCATCATTTCCAGGTCTGTCCAAAATTAGTAGCGTTTGGCCCGGTAATGGCTTACATCGAGACCGATTGTGACTCGTACACCATCTCGCGGTCGATAGATATTCGAAAAACATGGATAGCACCACAACGAAGCAATAATGAGGGAAGTCAGTATGCTTTTTTACTTTTCATTATACATAAAATTTATATGTACACAGCCGTTAACGTTCCGGACTAAATCATTTTGTTTGTACGTTGACATCTGAATTTCTTCAATCATTTACTCAAACTCTGGTTGGAGCCTGTTGAAAACACATTTGTCCTATACTTTCGCTTTCTTGCATTAGATTTCATGTCAATGGCCTTATATTAAATAAGACAACTTGCGATGGTAAAGGATTCTTAAAAGTCTAATATGAGTACAACATTCAGCACTTCATCCTTATGGTGGTAAAATTTGTGTGATTGGAAATATTTTGGAAATCTTAATGTGTTTCTATCGCAAGCTTAATTTCTCGACAACAGTATTTTTGGATTTGGATTTTGAATTATCTCTTCGATATCTGTTCAGTTTCTGGTTAGGTTAGTCGATTTACATTCAATTTCTCCTTGATATAATTTGTATATCCACTATTTTGTTTATTTTGCAATAACTTAAAACAAAGTGGAACCGACAGAACATCTGTTTATCCCTGACATATCATGACATCTAGAGATAGCATAAATTACTTAACTATTCCGAAATTAGTTATCTTATTCACAAACTTAAGCACTCCGATGCACTGTCGTGTGTCTACCCTGTCATGTCAAGAGACCTAACAGCCTATTTTTCATCTGTAATCAGGTATCTTAACCAGTTTGAATCTATCACCGAACAAACTTGAGTTGTATTTTAATGGAAACATTCAGACACTACGGTGCGCTAAGCAGCAGACACTTACACCGTAGTTATTCGCCTTATAAGTATATTATGCTCATGTATCCAACATCTCAATTGTATGTTTGACAAATCGGTGTGAAAAAACAGTTGTACGATTTTATATTTTGACAACACAATGCGTTCCGAATGACATTTAAGGTATACTTCACGCCTCGTTAGCCAAAGTGCATCTAAATTGTATGTTATTCATGAGTATCTACATAACTTGAAGGGTAGAAGAGTGCCTTGTATGTCTTTTAAAAGATAATCGGAATTGGAAATACGACTTGCTGCTGTGATCTGTGAAGCGACTCCCTGATGTGTACCATGATGGAGCTTTATCTTGGAAAGATATCTGATTGTACTTGACTGTGTTTAAGGAAATACAATTGCTAGGAAGAAGAAAATAAAACTGGTTTTCTTATGACCCACAACTTTGGTAAAATAAAACTCAAATAGCGAGTAGTTTTAATCTAAGCTGGAGACTAAACGAAGATTAAATAAACTGCATTCTTATCTCTCTCCATATGAATTTCCAATTTACGTTACTATATCATTCTCGAAGTAAACATAGAGCAAAAAGAGTAGAAGTTTATACTCAATGACTGCTTTATTTGGTAATTCCACGATCATATCTCTACTTCACTTCTTTGCAAAGCTCGCCACGGGGCTTGATAGATTTTTTTGATGATCTAATCGTGGTTCCAATCTCTGTATTACTAGAGGCCGGTTCATACTCGGGTTCATATTCGAAAGGCTCACTTGTACTGAAACTATTGTGTAACTAGCCAAATGTGATAGCAAGACGCAGGCTAAATTTCATGAGGACATTTTTGTCTGAAATTAGCAAGGAACCATCTATGTACACTCCGAGATGTTGCTTTGAGATGTATTCTAAGTACGCTCTTTTGTAATGACCTGTGCAACTAAAATGTTGATAAGATTACACTTGTCCATTTTTGCTTTTCGCACATTGCTGCACTTCTAGTGGCGAGACTTCTTTAGTTTGAACTATCAGCGGCATTCCCAGAACATGCTTAATTCATGAGGTCCGAAACTAGCCATTAATATCGAAATCGGAAAAAAATATAAATGAATTTGACGAGCCTGCCCATTTAGCCTTTTCCAAGAAAAAAAGATACAAAAAGAAGACACACTGGACAGCTAAACAAATTATTACAAAGTTATGTTTCTAGGGGAATAATTGAGGTTTTCAGTTGCAACATTGGAAAAGAGCAAGCAGCAAAATCTATGTCAGGTCATTCCCACAATCATGTGTCGGAAAACTGACAACAACAGCGTCAGATCAGATGTTTGTCAGTGATTAGACATTGATAGTCATACTGTCATACCATCACCCTAGATTTGTTTTTTACTTTTCATCCCGACAAGTACAAGATCTTAATGCCTTAAATGTATCAAATCAGCGAATTTCTCGTATGCAGAGAAACTTAGGAATCGTTGGCAATACGAGAAAGCCAATTAGAGTGGACGTAGTTAATTTGAGAAACTATCAACGGAATAAAACTCAGTGTTTCCAAATCTCAGTGCTGTCTGCTGTCGTTAAAGCACATTTTAAACACTCGGCCATCATCGATGAATGGCACTCATACCATCAAAACAAAAATTTCCTTTCTCGGTAAACATATGTGCCAATAAGAACCTACGTTGGAATGACCATATCTGTGATGTACCGAAATGTCTAGGTTTCACACCCTCTTAGCCTCAACCCAAAATTGGAGCTCAATCCCCACATCTGGTTAGGTGTCCTTTAGACCTATTTTCACTTGCTAGATATCCATAAAAAGCTGCGAGATGTTTAGGTTTTGCACCCTCTGATGAAGCCTCAATATCTAAGGCATTCATCCGCCCGAAATTAGAGTACAATCCCCACACCTGGTCAGGTGTCCTTAGAACCTATTTGCACTTGCTAGATATGATTCGAAACCATGTTTAGAATTCTCGAGCACCGACGTAATATCTCCTCTCTCTCCTTGTTATCCAGTGACCCTTTCAAATTGGCTATAGACTTTTACCCCCACAAGCTTTTAACCGTAACACCTGTTTTGCTATGAATGCTCATTAGTATACCTTCAAGTCTACTTTCGAACTCAGAAATTCCGTCATTCTTTCCTAAGCCATTCAACTCGCATCTGGAATGCCCTGCCGATCTCTTTATTTCCTAGTCATTGCAATTTGCAATCATTTTAAACCAACGTATATCGGTATCTTTCTTTTTTCACTTCCTACCTTCTTGTTGACCGTGCGGTATGGTTATTGGTACGCAAAATCACTCACTGCCTCAGCTAGAAAAAAAAGGGGCGCAATTGAGTTCTGTTTTTTCCCACGTGCCTTACTATATTAAAAATCTCAAATAAAAGTCTCAAAGCATATAGTAATCGGTCCAACATACATATGTTATGAAAGACCAAGAGACCGAAGAGAAGACCAAGAGCTCCCATAAGAATGTGATTAAACCAAATATTACTGCTTTAGCAGTGATAGTCTTAAGCTCTACAAAGGCTAATCCTCAGATCCCGGAAAGACCTTTGGAAGTTTTTCGAACTCATGAGGACTTTCGAAAAGTATCATTCACGGCCTAATACCCTATACTGCTGACAACATCAACTTTAAAAAGATTGAAAGGTTTATAAACTTCAAAGAAGATACGAGTATTAATTCAACGAATTTTTTTTTATAATTAGCGCGCGCTGAAGGGGTTATTAGTACCCTTGAAATGAATGCACACAGCGCGGGCGATAAAAAGTTAGGGCGGAAAGAAAGAGAAGTATCGATGTAGGTTGGTTTTGAATGTTTGGAGGATATAATGACTAGGATTTCCTAGTGATTTCGAAATTGAGGCCGATTAATAATTGATCAAACTATTGCGATCTAACGCCACGATTATTTACGCAAAATCAATAAAATCAGTTAAAAGCATTCTTTTAGATCATAATCCAATGTTATGAGTCTTTATTTAAATTAAATTTTCCTGGACCCTCCTTGAGAATTCGAAAGGCAGATACGTGCTACAATTATAGCTGAAACCTAGTAATAACTTAGACTTAGACTGTTAATACTGTAAAAGCCCATGTTCACATTAATTTGTGACACCACATAGGTATATTATGTGAAGGGGATAACGATTTCAACTCATTTAGTTTATTTGCTGACAGTTATCTCTTTATGGCGCAGTCGCTGATAAGACAACTTTTCGAATTTCAGACAGATTACAGAAATCAATACTTGTTGCCAGAAAAGACCACATGCTGTTATCCAGCATCTAAACACGTTACTTATTTCAGTTTGCTTTCAACTAAATGCCCCCCTTTTGCATAAGTGTGTTGTCAATAAATCAAAAATATTTTAGTTAGTAAGACTAGTTCCAAGTACTAGTCATAAAGTATGTGGGCTTCGACCAAACTTTCGATTCAAATTCACTTCATGTTGTTGATAATAACATACACAGCCTCACTTTAAAATCTTGTTTATTGACTTGTTTTCTGTTTTACGTAGATATGCATAATACTCCCCTTTCATCCTTTCTTGTACTTCTCCAATGCCTAATGGAAAACTTTTTTACAGATGCGGATGAATAGTGTGAAAGTATTCCTATGACTTTCACACGTAAAATCTTTTTTTTTTAACTTCCTTAGAAACTCTACTTTTTTTCAAAAGGATGACGGTATTTCTGTTGTTTGATTTTTTTTTATGAATTAAGTTCCATGTGTATGCGATTGAAATACTACTGTCAATAGAAAACTGCCCACTATCCACCAGATAGATACTTTAGCTTGTCAATCAATTCAAGTTTGCTTGTAGCTAATTAAGAAAAATACTTAAGGTAATCGGTGGCTACACTTGTTTATCAGCTTGCTTTCTTGGGAGAAAATATAATATCATCTAAATGGTCTAATTAGTTCCGTACTATCGAGTAGTAGTAGTAGTTTGTGAAGATATTTTTAAAAGTTTCCAGTTATTAGTGAAATTGTTATAAAAATTGGCAAAATTGTGGACTGGCAAAATAATTGTCATATCTACATCCATATCCGCGCAGGTGCGGTCATATCATAAAATGTATTAAAACTTTCATAATACGAGTATCGTTAGATAATGTTATTTATCATCTATTTAACAATGTGCATTTTCTGTGCAATTACAATATTTCAAATTTTATTATGATACACAGTTGGACTCAATTAAGCTGTCTTCGACTATCCACACGTTAAAGTTAATGAAAACTTCATTTTAGCACGTGGTTGCAGATACTTAACTACCCATGACTAAAAACCGAGAACCACAACGAAATGGCACGCAAAGACATAACAAGTCAAAATGTGTGTAATCAGTCAAACTGCTGTTGGATTCATTGGTGTTTAATTTTGTTGCAACGATTAGGCAATTGTTAAACAATTAGTGTTTGGATTTGAAAAGCGTACAAGGATTGCATGTTGAAATGTTATTTTGTTAAATAAAAACTTTATGCTGACAGAGCTCAACACACTTAGATATATTCATAGTGTTGTAATTGCTTACAATGTGAATTCACAAATATAGTTGTATATCATGGCATGTCCTGGAGTTTCATATTCGTGAAAGGTCTTCAAAGTGTAGTGCCTTGATTTTGTTTTGCAGGCGAAATGCCTAAGAAGCAGTAATACAGAAAATAAAGTATTTGTACTAATGACATGCTTTTCAAAGAAAACTAAATTTATTGGGAATGTTAATTCGCGCCTGATAAAAGCATTCAAGCCACACATCGTAGCGAGTGGTTTCCATTGACTATCTGCTTCGTAAAGATTTCAGTCATCTAGTAACCACAGCTTATCTGAGCATCACAGACACTGTACACCATGCAAACTTGGCCTGAGTCAGCTTTATGGTGTTCAATTGCTCAGAGGAAAAAAACCAGGGAATAGAGTAGAAAATTAGGTCTTTTTACTTTCGAATCTTCTTGAGAAAAAAATTATCAACGTACATACACTGGAAAATATAGGATCACTCCCTGAACGATATTGATCAGATTATTGATATACAATAGTATAACATGCACATACTTATGGAGTCTGGTGGTGAAGATATATTTGCTCCAAACCAGAAAAACTTGGAAGTGCTGGGGATGTATCTATTATTCAAGTATCTTCCTGACTGAGTTATTTTACAAATTGTAAATACATCGAGTACATGGCAGGAACTGTTGAATTTATTGAAAACAATTGGTTTAACAATCCGCGCGTTTGTCTTGATTGAACCACAAATAAAACATTTGTGCTGTCTGCGCTGGTTAACTTTGTTACTGCATCTATCAGTTTCGTTGTAATTAAGCGTGGTTGCTTCTGGCCGACGCTTATTAGCTACACTCGTTTTGGTCATTGCCTTAATCACCACACAGCTCGTTATTAATTCATTAAACGTCGGTGCACTGTACAACGCATACTTTAGATCGTCCCGTAACTGAAAGCCTCCGTCTCATACAAACTTTATAATCGACCGGTCCTCTTCCAGCGCAGCTACATTTGCGGCACATCATCGTAAATATATTCTATTAGTTGCTTCTTACGCTCTCTCTTATGCACTTGCGCATTGCTGAACTTTTTGTCGAATTTTATTAACATTTCACGTAACGACGCGTAACAAACAGATTTCGCGAACGTAATGGATTCTAATAATTTGGATGTCGTGGTAACTTTATTATGCGTATTTACATACTTTTGCTTATTAGTCAGTTCATAGGCTTTATCGAAGTTGCGTAACCAATGCCGAATGGGTATTGAAACCTTGACCAATTCACCGATCTACTGCTGATGACATTTGTGTGTATTTCTCCCTTGTGCATACCGGTGGTCTCATTTTCAATGCTTTCGCTGCCAGTTTTTGTCTTCTTTTTTAAGTGCTTTTTTCCATAGCCTTCAACTTTGATATCTCCTTCTTGAAGACTTAAAAAAATTCAGAATGACATCACCCAATGTATCAAAGGATGGTAAGCGGTGTGGAGACGTATCCTCCCTCCCATGAAAGTGTGGGCATTCACTGAAATTAAATCTTCTCGACAGTAGTTTAGAAATAAGCTTGGGCAACTTTAAGATAAACACTTATATTTAAGAAGCACTTTATCACCTAGATTCACATTGTCAAAGAATGAACTTGAAAACTCTAGCTTACTGCTTTAATGACCTCTAGAACTCAGTAAGGAACAATTAGGAAATCAAGCAATATATATGATAATAAGCGAAAAATCAGGTACCGTTTTGTTTACCTTTCCATCAACTAATTTATTTAATTATAGTAAGAACCTTTTTAAGATTTTTTCCTAAGAAGTTGCCATATCATTCAATAGTTTGCTTCATTTTGCGGTGGTAAACTGATAATTTGTATGCTCAGATACTTACTGTAAGCTTTAATTGTTTTAGACATAACATAGTCATTCAATTATTTCGTCCAAGTGACAGCGTCTTTGTTTTCAAACACTTTCACGCAGAATTTGAGGGCGGCCGAAAAAAAATTCTCAACTGTTCATGCATCCAGTTTATTAGACATACTACTGTGTCCAAAAAGTAGTCGGAATTTTTTTATAAATCAAAAAATCTTTATTTATTCTTCCAAATCAATTTCGTCCCCTCCCGATATAATACACTTATGCCGCCGCTTTTTCCAGTCCTCGAAGCATGCCAAAAAGTCTTCTGCCGGTATAGCCTTCAGAGCGCGCGCCGATTCACGTTGAATATCTTCAATCTACTCAAAACGGTTTCCTCGGAGTGGTCTTTTGAGTTTTGGAAATAACCAGAAGTCACATGGAGCCAAATCAGGTGAATAAGGTGGTTGCGGAACGATATTGGTTGCATTTTTGGCGAAAAAGTCACGAAGAATCAGTGCAGTGCATTCAGCATTTTAGGTAACGATCGAGACTTGACACGTTTGAGGCCCAAAACACTCTTATAGTTAATCGACGGTTTGCAAGCACTATTTCTTTTACTTTTTGGATGTGAGCATCGTCAGTTGAGGTCGATGGTCGACCAGGGCGCTTTTCGTCTTCAACACGTTCTCTACCTTCTTTCAACAATTTATACCAATCATATGTTGGTAGAGCTCTAAGCCTTCTTCAGCATTTTCAATGTTTCTGCAGCATTTATTCCATTCTTGCAAAATTTGATCGCACTTCTTTGCTGAATAATTTTAAACATTTTAAAAATCCCCAAATTCACTTTTTGTGTCGCAAAAAAACAAGCGTAACTCAAACACTAATGAATATTTTGACATATAACATAATTTGGCATGGAAGTCAGTAACAGTGGTAAAAACTGTGTAATTTAAATCGAAAAATTCCGACTACTTTTTGGACACAGTAGTATGTGTTCAATTCTTCAGTAGTTAGTCGATTAAGTTGACTGTTCTTACCTTTGAAGTTATCATGAGTTAACTTGTTTACTAAATTCTTTTTTGAAGACATATGTACTAGTTATAGCAAATTCGTACTTTTGTGTTTACATTATAAGTTGAAAATTTCTTATCAGTCTAAGTTCTAATAATTCTAATCCGGGGGTATATTCCACCAACGAATATCATTTGGCTATATAGCCAAATGACAAAAAACATAGCCACTATAGCCCTTTGTCCACTCATTAAATTGTTTATCTTGCCGTTTTGAACGCAGTGAGTGAAGAGCAAATAAATGAAAATAATAGCAAATTTTCTCAGCCATTGCCTCTCTACTAGAAGTTTACAAAACTCAAAAATATTGTTTTTTCCTTTTTCGGTGTACGGCTAAGGAATCGAACCCAGATAAATTCACAAAATTTTTAGAGCTTACGAAAAAAGTGAAACTGTACGAAAACTACTTTGAGTAATACTAACATATGATCCTGGTAGTTATGTAACATTATAGGTGTGTGAATATGAAATTTGGTTAACAGATAGATAACTACTACATGTCAATGATAACAAATGTGGTATTTTGGAGAGAAACATATGTCACTGAAATCCAGTATGTCTTTGGTTGTGATAGTACCTACAACAAGACCATTTAGGTGCAGTTTTATCACATTACTTGTTTTCAAAGAAAACCAACTCAAACTCAAAGGACTTGTGAACGTTGGTTTATTCATTCTTAAAGTGGTGTTTTAGCCATCGACTAACATTCTGACGACGATGTGGAAAAATTGGCTATTGAATGGTTGGTGTCAAAAGAAGAGTAGTGATATTGGTTTGGAATCCATCACTTGCAATAGAGATGGGAAAGTCGTAGCTAACGATGGCAAATACTTTGATTATTGAATTCATTCATTATGTTATTTAAATAAATCAAATTCACATATCTGTAAACTGATAAAAATGTTTTAAATATTTGGTTTTTGGTTTAATAATCGCTGAATTGGTAGTACTCGTATAATTAAGAAGCAGAAGTAGCAACAACCTCTTGATTATAATCAAAACTTAAAGCCCTATTCGTTAAATGGGCTAGAATGTATGTATGCAAAGTTTGGCGTGATCGACCCAGCCGTTTCTGATTTCATAAGAAATATACTCAAACGCATATCATGTCCTTACCCCTTAATAATATCTTTTGCACTGTTTGATACTAGGAACACCCTAAATCTTATATTTGTGCTTCAGTTGGGATAACATTTTTTCAATTTATATATTCGGTGGAAAATTTCGGCTTTACTATATTTGCCTGTTAAAGTCGATAGAATAGAATTACATTCCAATGCAGATTATGTGTGAATGTTGTGAAGAGATGCAGAAATCTTGCTAACTCTGGGAATCAAATGCAATTCAAATGATCCGAATAACCGTCAAAATATCTACAACGATATTATAAAGTAGGTGTAAATTACAAATAAAAGGCTAAATACAATAGTTTGAAAATTAAATTCTCGAAAACAAGTTGATTTGAACTCATGCAACCGAACATATCTTATCTATATATCTATCTATATCAATCATAAACGAATTTTACCTTACTCGTAAATACTAACAAAACTCTTAATAAAAATATGACAACGTTCTTTACCAAATTTAATTGCTGAAATTTGTATATTTACCCAGAATCAAAAGAAAAATTAAAGACTTAACTTGAAGGTAATTAAAGTGGTTTCGTGACGGAGTGGTTTAGTTATAAGACAACCTCAAATCATTTGAGTAACGTCGCAACACCGAAAACCGAAAAATTATGAAAATGTCTCTATTGCCGGTCAGATAAGAGTCTCTTAAGGTGCCTATACTCGTATCTATCTCTGCACACATATCTTTGTTGAATCTTAATCGTCGTTCACATAATCGCAAATAGAGTCATTACAGTTAACGAATGCACGCTTGAGAGTAAAATCAATCCACTACTAGTATCTAGATCATCACACGTGCTCCCCACAAATTGAGGTTACAGTTTCAGTCAAAACACGATGCAAATCTGAGCTAAACCATTTAATTAGTCTATCAAAGCTGATAATTACTCTAAACCGTTCAATAAGTCTATCAAATCAGTACCCCTACAATTTGACAGTTTACAACTTCCGTATCGAAAAAAAAAACTTTCCACCATAAATACCCGTAGACACCTGCCGTGCCTGGCATTAAAAAGGCTTCGCCCATCCATCAAAATGTCTACGACTCCACAGACTAGACAAACAAATAACTCTATTACTCAATAGATCCGACTCAATGGTTTTTAATTTGCCTATCTACATTTCGACACTGAACTTGACCCAACGTTAGCTACAACTGTCTGGACAGCGTTGACTCTCGCTTTCAATCACCAAAGAGACACTCAACCAGTCTGGACCAGGAGACTGCCGTAAATGGATGGCATGCCAGGTACAATTACTCAGATATCTTTCCCATTTGATATTTCTACTAGGAGAGTTGACGACTTTATTGATCGTTTGATTTAATTTTAACATTGGCCTTGTCGGCTCGTTGTCATTGTTGCTTTCATATTTTTTGTTTTTTGAATTTTTTATACGAGTAGTGTCAGAAATATGGGGAATTTGTATTATGCATTCAGTTTGATCACTAATTTAAAAGGGTAGACAAACTTGCATGGTAACTCGTTGTATCTAACTATAAAAAAAGTTGAGTAATTATAGAAAAATTTGTATTTTCATTATATTCAAATGTTGATTATATGTGTGCATTTATATATGTTTATATTGTACATTATAATAATTTTAAGGTCAGTTGTTAACAGACATTATGAAGAAGGATGAAATGTCCAACAGTTTCTACGAGTAGTTTTTCTTCTGTCCAGACAGGGAATTCAATCAAAGAATCCTTTACATTCCTTTTAACGAAACTTCGTAGCATTTTAAAAAAAGGAGATAGATACCCAAGGCTAGCTAGTACATAAGATGTTTTTTTTATCTTCATCTTCAGAAGAGCACATGACTCCCAGATTAAGAGCTAAACCAAAATGGACAAAATTTCCATTGATTGGTATTGTTTATTAGTAAAGCACGCAAAATTAATATCCATAACTGACAAAAACTAAGTCAACTCACACAGTAAAGGCCAAAATTAGCATTACGTGTGCAGATCGTGACACCCACCCAAGAATTATTCAAATAAATTAGTATCAGATAGATAGATAAATTGAATTCAAATGTTAATGGATAACATCTTATCATAGATACTCACATACTTATCTTAAAACACTTGACGGACCTTAGTCTCAAGGACTTAAGCTATAGATTTCTTTAAGCAGTGCTATCGCTAGCTGCTTAGGGGGTCTTATATTGTATATTAACAAATAATTTAATATTAACCCAGTAATGTTGAAAAAGATGCCAAACCCATCCGCCCGTGATAACTGAAAATGGAGAGTACCCGGAGCTTCATCAAAATTGGAATCCATGTTTGATGTCCAAGCAGGACTAAGAAAAGTAGCACGAACGTTTTTGACTTTTTTGGCATAAAAATTAAAGGACTGTGAAACCGGCACAAGATAAACAATCTTAGACTTCATATAGAGTTAATTAGGTTGTTATGGGTGCGCTTGCAAGTAGCTAAGTTGGAATGTGGTAGTTAAAGTTAAAGAAAATGTATGCTATGTTATGTTTAAGAGCAGTGACATCCAATTTAATTAAATTTAATATTTTGTTCATATTAAATGCAATATATTTCTATTTTAACAATCAGACATATCACCTCAGGTTACCAATTTTGGATAATAGTGTTGTTGTTGAAAGAACAACTTTAAAATAAAACAAAACAGAGAGTTTTTAGTTCGTCCCCACCTAAAAGTTTATGCACACTATTTAATGGCCAAGACTGACATTATTTCGCTGCTGGGAAGAATCTTAGTAAATATAAAGACAACCAGAACCTATATCTGAACTCAATCAGAATAATGTTTTGTGAACGATTACTGAAATCCTTTTTCTATTTTATCTTAGATTTTGTGTCCATGACAGGGGTACCCTCCAAACTGATCCAAACTGTGCACAATGACAACAGGCAATGCTCATTTCCACATTAAAATTAGGAATGACACCATTTATTTAAACATCATTCTATAAAAGATTGTACGAAATTCGTAAATCAAAATTAAGGCTGAACTCATCAATCATGGCAAGATATTTTTATCACATTAACGTGTTATCCTAAGATTACAGAAAATTTACATCTTGCCAATGTTTATTTGCTGTCATCGATCTAAAATAAAAAAATTTCCAACACGCAGACGGTGGTTTTAGTAAACGGTGGCAGGTCTACGATTTTCGTAACATTCTGCAATATTAATTGTCTAAAAAAAACTCTGCTCTACCTTTCCCTAAAATTCACTACTTGAGATTTTGCAAAACATTTTCTTTTTAGGTTATCTGTTATCTGGCACACAAATATCTGTTCGAGCGCCTTTTGTCGGAAGTTTTTGCTTGATAGCTTTGTAAATAAGTAAGTGTTTGTCGTGTTCTGCGAATTTCGCAGTTTTAAATTTGTTTGAGTAAAGAGTTTGCGTGAAATTTTGTGTCTCTAACAAAATGTCTTGTGCGGGAGCGTTGAAAATGTTAACGGTATCCTACGGAGACTCGGCATTGTGGAAAACACAAACGTGTGATTGGTGCAAAGAGGTAAAAGCGGGCCGTACTTTGGTTAATGATATTCCTCGTTCCGGTCGTCCATCCGCCAGTATGATTGACGTAAACAACGAGAAAGTTAAGAAAATTGACTTCGCAGATCGTCGTGTACAGGGAATAATGCACGATTTTTTGGGCATGAGACGAGTTAAAGTGCAGCTTGTGCCGAGAGTGCTGAATTTGTTGCAGAAATAGCATATCATTGATGTCGCTTAAGAAATGTTTCTTTGGGCCAAAATGTCATCGATGTCATCATTACTGATAGCGAAACATGGGTTTATGAATATGACGTCGAAACTAACCAACAATTATCGGAATGGCGCTTCTCAGACTTGCCAAAACCCAATCTACGACAGACTCGATCCAAAATCAAGGCTTTGTTGACCGTTTTCACTCCGAATTTCTTCCGCCAGGCCAGACAGTAAATATGTAAGGAGTATTGCGTGAGGGTATGAGGAAAAAGGCCAGAATTGTGGAGAAACAACTCGTGGTTTCTTGACCATGACAACGCACTGGGTTACACATCTCATCTTGTACGCGACTATTTGATCAGAAACCAATGGTCATACCGTTCAATTAGCTCCGTATTCACTTGACATGGTTCCTTGTGACTTAATTCTATTCTCACGACTCAAGTGACCATTTCTCGTAAAGCGTTTTGAGACGATTAAAGTTATAAAGGAGAATTCCCAGATGAATCTGAAGACGATTCCAAAATCCGCCTATGAAAAGGGTTTTGAAGATTGAAGGAAGCGTTAGAATATGTGTGTTGCTTGCAATGGAGATTACTTTTAAGGGAATACAATGAATATCGATGAACAATGGGACAGTTTTCATTTCATTGTACAATTCCGGATACTTTTTGATCAGAAGGTGGAAAAATAAGTCACATTTAAGTAAAACAGAAAATTTTGAATTTGACCTGCTCTGTTTCCTGTTTTTTGTATTCAATAAGAAAAACACTTTCCTCTTCGGCTAATTAGGATTCTTAATAGTAATTTAAATCCGAGCCATCCTTATTTTAAATCGTTTTTTGACTTTGAAGAGAAAAGTGTGCTATGAACAAGAGTCTGTTTACAAAATGTTGTCACATTCTTGCGTTTAAGTAGGAAGGTTAATCGATAAGCGAAATTTCTCGTCGATTAGTATTCGAATCGAATTCTTTTTGAAAAAAGTACCGTAAAAGTGGTAAAGTTGTATTGGTCGAAGAAGATGCACTTCTCTAAGAATCGACGAACATAGAAAGCGAATAACCTTGAGAAACCGATTCGTTACTGCACCACAAGTAAGGAGAGATATTTTAGGAACCACCCGTACAGACACCTCTAAAACAAAACTTCAAAAACGACAAAACGGAGCCTGTTGTACCGGACTGTAAAAAAGCCTTCTTACGCCTAGAATCAAACAAACTGATATGGCTACCATCTTTTCAGATAAGTCCAAAATCAACCTGGAAAGACCACAATTCAACGTCGACCTGAGGGATGACTGAAGGAAGAATATGCTGCAGCTTGTCCGAAGAGTTCTAAAGGCGTCACAATTTCGTGGGTCCGGTGAAGTTGAAAATCTTTCGTTAGTAGATGGATCAATTAATGTCGTAAACTACAATGAGGTTACAGAATATGGAGTGGTTCACGCCATAAAGAGCCAGTAACTTCAAAAAGTAAGTAGTGAATTATTGTCCATTGATATTTTGGTAATTTTATTAATGTTTTTGGTATTTTTTATCGATTTAAACAATTGTAGTTCTTTTCCAAGTTCAAAGTTATAAAAAATAACTTCAATACATGCAAAACCGGAAACCTTCCTGGCATGAATCCTCTTGTGAACGTTTGGCATCGAATGGGTGTCGAACTCGGAAGTTCGCAAAATTTAAAAAATCATTTCGAAAAAAATTTATATAAAAAAAATAATACGAACAATGTTTTTTAAGTTTTTTAAGTTTTTTAAGAGTTATAATTAATAGAGTTTTTTTTCTGGAATGACAGTACGTTTCAAAACTACCTGTTACGAATAAAAAGATCAACAGGACATTTAACAGAGCTAGTCAAAGTCAAAATATTCTGTTTTACTTGAGTTCGGGTTTTGTTTGCATTTTTATACCCAGATAATTCTCATACCATGCCGATATTTTTGAAAGTTTAAGTTCATGCATTATTAGACAAATCATCCCGACCAGATTTATACCAAAAGAAAGCTTCCCTATCTTTCAAACTTAATATATTTTTAAAATCAAATTTATGTTTCGAATCCTCCTACCAACTGGACTCGCTATTCGTCGTATTGTGGATAAATGTAATTCTATTAAGTTTGAGGGGCTATGAAAAGACTTTGATGAATGCTGACAAACTGAAAAATTCTGAACCGCGCCATTGGAAAAATTGCTATCTGGATTTAAGCCGACTGGATCTACTTTGTCAAAAACAACTGGACTCAGTGGTGTTAAAAATGTAACTTTATGATCAATTCTATATATAGATTCAAATTTAATTTCTGTCGTAAAATAAAGTTCGAAATCTTTAGAGAAAACACCATTTATATATATGTAGGTACAAAATTATATTTCAATATAATAATTTCGAAATTTCGAAATTCCAATAGTTTAAATTAAGTGTAATTTTTTTCTTACATAAATTCATCCTTTTGCTCTTAATATAGGAAATCACAAATACAAATTAATAACGAAGCAATATTTAAAACAAAATGCATATTGAACAGAATAACAGTTTACACGCCTTCAAGATTTCTTTTCAATATACGAGGACGAGTATGCATTTATGTAAAAGAAATAGAGTTGGTGTGGGAAGTTCAAATATGAGGAAAATATTTGAATGAAAGATGGGCTTGTTAAGCCCAATGGAGCACAAATAAACTGCTGGCGAGTACAACCAAATTTTGGATCAATTTGTTATATGCTACTTACAGTCTACTTAGTGCTACCAAAATTAATATATAAATATTTATTTCTGGTTCCTATTTTAAAAACAATCCAAAGCAGACACAAATTAAATGTCGTTTATTTTAATATTAAATTAATTTGGATAAAACCCAAAATCAACACCTTTGCTATTAATTCCAATCTTCTTTAATATTCCATAAATGGTAATCAAAATTGCATTTAGAATATTTAATTAATATTATTGTGTTAAATATTAATTTAAACATAATTGCAATAAACAAATTATTTCTGAATAAACAAAATAAATTTTAGATGGAAAGACCAACATTTTAAATATCAGAAATTATATAAAAAAATCTAATGAATTATTAAATTTTTAATAAATTTGCATTCTCGTAGACAACACTTTCAGCTATTTTTGAAGAGAAAAAAATATTCAAATCCTGGTCGCTTGCATTTTTTTTATTTTAGAATTCACTTAATCGTTGCGGATGGAAATATGAAAAATATATCATATTAAATGATTATTTTTTGAGTCACAAACATTTGTTTTTAATAAATAAGGTTGTCCCTTACATCGTACTGACGGTGGATGTTTAAATTAATTATAGACCTAGGACTAGAGAAAATAAAATAATCACAACCTACCATCTCTCCATCGGGGTATTGTTACAAACAATTTGTTTCCATAATGTTCAACTCCAACAGGAAGGGCATTTTTAGGTATATAATCACCAACCGATTTCGCTTGTTCTTTTAATCTCTGATTAGGAAAAGCAAAATCCAACTCCGTCCAACTGTAACGTTCTTGCAGTTTATATGCCGCGTATCCAAAGTCCATACAAATTAAAAGGATCACACTCCACAAGGAGCACCAACCGTTCACCAAACTAAATTTCATTTTCAACATTCACTTGTAAAATTTACACAAAACAACACGGATTAACGCAATATTTATTTATTTTTTTTTTTTCAATTAAGGCTGCTTATTTCCAAGCCGTGACTGTTGCCCAAATGTACTTAGCACCGAGTTTTATTAACTCCCCACTATACAATCTTCGTAGATCATAGGCATATTCGTATTCCATTAAATCGAACCACACTGCCTATACAGATGTGTGGCAGGTAGCATTACTATTACTAGACAAATTCAAAATTTTAACCGAACACCGAAAATAACTTTTGGTTGGGGTTTTTCAAACTTACACTGATAATGTCTGGTTGGTACGGTAGTAGATATTCATCTATCTCAGTTGAAAAGAAACGGTAAAATGAAAAATAAAAAAGAAAATGGACTACCATCCACCACCTAGCCAAAAGTAAAGAGTCAGAAACAAATGCAAAGAGAGAAACCACGCAACCACGCAACCACGAAAGCAAAGAAACAAAAGTGAAACACATGAAGGAAACAAAAGTTTTTACAGATCAATAGCTCGAAGCTCGAAATGTTCTCCTTTTAAATAACAAAGATACAAATTGTGCAGCAGACATCTGACTTATGTTCTTATTCTGAAACAGGTGATTCGATTAAATTAGATGTCACTCACATATTGATCATCTCCGGTTGTGACAGACAAAAAACAAGTTTTCGTGTCAAGCAATCGACGATTTTCATTCAGCGGGTCAGTTTTCCTAGTAATAATGCATACACAAGTGCATAGTTACACTCGTATATGAATGTGGATAGGAATTTTAATTGACTGAATTGCCTAGCACCCACAAGAATTTCAAAGGAGTGATTAATGATAATGAATGACACTGTGCAACCGGAATTTCAAGAAGCAATTTTACCATAGAACTTAATAAATTCGATACTCGTACCATCAGATGCCAAAAGTGAAAATAACAATTTCAATTTCAGTAAACTGCACATCAAAACATCAGGTAAGATCTACCACCATGAGAGAAAATAATTAAATTAACATTTCACCAATGTTTTCTTAAGTGGTTTGTAGTTAATTTGCCATCAAGAAAATACTTGGGACTCTATTTATATGGTTTTTGCAGATAACAACTAAGAAACTTATAATTTTCGCAAATATCTCGAGTATTTAGAAAAGGTTAAAGTAATTTGGGCCACACTCTTGAAAATCTAGTTTTCGTTTTCCCTTGCTTTGAGTTTTCGAAAATTGGGACAAGTTCACTCATTTTTTTCCTCTGTTGTCTTGAAATTGGACAGTATCTATTGTAGATTATTTTTTGTAAAAGAATAATTGGAAAACTGGGAATACATAGTATGTGTTTGAGAATATGTTGAAGGACCAGCACTTGAATTGCAAAGGCGATTGTGAGAGTAGGTAGACGAAAGAATAAGGCGACATATAAATTGATTATCTGATTAAGTACTTTTATCTCTTCTGTGTTCAAAATCCAAGTGGAAAAGAAAATCGATCTTGCACGCTGTTGTGGACTGATTTAGACAATTCTAAATAATTTCTTTACAATGTGTTCTAAATATTCTGAACAAATTATTTAAGGTCTGATTATAATTGATGGCAACGATAAGTATAAGGCCACGTAGAAGTAGCATCTTCCGACAGGTGCTGGTTCCTTAAATGACGAGAATGAGCCTCTGCAGCCGAACATCTTGCAGCTCTGCTAATAAGTCCTACTTCACGCCTCCACGTGGCGCCATCTGGGAATCTCACTAGAGGTTGCGAAGTGAAGAGGGCAAATGGCGAGTTTCCTGCGCCATTAACCAGGATTAGTGTCGGAAAAACAAAACAAGACCTTCTCCGGGCTACTCCGACATATTTGGAGCGCAGGCCGGAAAGGATTTCCAGGACTTAGTCACGGTCTTGGAAAAGATATGGTGGCTGACGAGCCCTATAAGGGCCAACGGCAGCGCTCACATCCCGGAACGGGTTACTGGCTTCGGTGTAACCGACCCCTCGTCCTAGGGGACTCAAAACGGAGCCGGGGTAACTGCCCGGCCATTTAAAAAAAAAAAATTAAGTTACGAAGCATCAACAAGCCTCGGATATGGACGGATCTACTGTTGACAACCCACGCAAACGATTTAAGGACAATGAGCTTCGAATATGCACGTGGAATGTTAGATCCCTTAATAGACCACGTGTAGCCGAGCAACTAGCGGAGGCCCTAGACTGCTGCAAAGCAGACATAACCGCCATCCAAGAAATGCGATCGGATGGGCCGGACAAAAAGAAGATGAAAAACTGCGACATTTGCTACGGCAATTGCTATTGATGGCAAAAGACAAGAAGTTCTTAGCTTCCGGCATGTGAGCGAGCGCCTCGTAGCAATCCGCATCAAGGCTAAATCCGCCAACATTAGCCTCATATGCGCGCATGCCCCCACAGAGGAGAAAGATGACGACACCAAGGATGCCTTCTACGTGCTCCTTAACAAGACCTACGAGCAATGCCCTGGCTATGACATTAAAATTGTCCTCGGTGATTTTAATACAAAGCTAGGAAGACAGACTATCCTTGGTGGAACAATCGGAAAATATAGCCTGCACGATACCACTTCCATTAACGGATTCAGGCTATTCGGCTTTGCGGCGAGGCGAAACATTGTCGTAGCTAGCACGCGGTTCCAACAGTCAACCAGATTGACCACATTGCAATCGACGCAAGACACTCCTCCAGTATTATGGATGTCCGTACGTTCCGAGGAGCCAACATCGACTCGGACCATTACCTTGTTGTAGCCAAGGTACGATTGCGGATATCCCAAACTACGCCAAGACAAACTAATGCTGTGAGAAAATTCGACGTCAGACGGCTATAATCGCAAGAGATCGCCAAGTCCTTTTCCGATCGAGTGTCTCTTAATCTCTTAAGAGCTCCAATGCCGCCAGCATCAAGCATCGAAGACCATTGGAAACACTGCCAAAACGCCATCAGAGATGCCGCTTCTGATGTGCTGGGTTTCACTCGTCCACCACAACGAAACCCCTCGTTCGATGATGAATGCCGGCAAGCACATACAGCAAAGTAAGATGCATATAACGCGGTGCTGCTTAGAAAGACCAGAGCTGCTCATGAGCTCTATGAGCGGAAGAGGAGAGACGAGCACCGGCTTCTCAGGAGGAAGAAGAAAGAACATGATAAGCGCGCGATCGAGGAAATTGAGAGATGCTACTCCAGGAATGAGGTTCGGGAGTTTTACCAAAAGGTAAAAATAACATGCCGCGGAAAAAAACCCCGAACCGAAGCCTGTAGAGATGAACAAGGGAACATCGTAGTAGAATCGCAGTCGATGCTGAGGATTTGGAAAGATCATTTCTGCAGACTGTATAACGGCGATGACGGACCAAATACCGCTGTCAGGCAGAATAAACCTTTCAACCTGGACGATGATGACCAACAATTCCATCCACCCGACCTGGATGAAGTGAAGATAGCCATATCGAAGCTTAAGTCCAACAAAGCTGCTGGAGCGGATGGCATGACTGCCGAGCTCTTCAAAGCGGCAGGCGATGACTTGGTAAGGAGCATACACCAATTCATCTGTAATATATGGTCGGACGAAAGTATGACCGATGAACGGAACCTCAGCATTGTTTGTCCAATTCACAAGAAAGGAGACCCTCTGAACTGCGCCAACTACAGAGGCATCAGTCTCCTTAACATCGCATATAAGATCTTATTTGCCGTATTGTGTGAACGCCTGAAGCCGTTCGTCAACAACCTGATAGGTCCATATCAGTGTGGCTTCAGGCCAGGAAAGTCCACCATCGACCAGATATTCACACTACGGCAGATCTTGGAGAAGACCCATGAGCTTCAGACCGATACCCACCACCTATTCATCGATTTTAAGGAGGCGTATGACAGCATCTATAGAGACGAGCTATATAGAGCAATGTCTAGTTTTGGCATCCCTGCCAAACTCGTCCGTCTGTGCAGGATGACGATGGAGAATGCACGCTGCTCCATCAAGGTCGGTAAAGATCTCACCGAGACCTTTGATGTCCAGAAAGGATTTAGACAAGGCGATGCGCTGTCCTGTGATTTTTTCAACATCGTACTTGAAAGAATAGTGCAAAACTCACGAGCAAACACAAGAGGCACTATCTTTCAAAAGTCCGTCCAACTACTCGCATACGCCGACGATATTGACATAATCGGGAGAAAACAGCGTGATGTCAGTAGCGCTTTCGCGATTATTGAGACGGAAGCGGCGAAAATGGGTTTAGCGGTCAATGAGGGCAAGACCAAGTATATGCTGTCAAGCAAAAAGGACAACCAACACCGACGTCTCGGACAGAACGTCACCATCGACAGATATAACTTTGAGGTAGTAAAGGACTTTGTCTACCTAGGCTCCGCTATAAATACAGACAACGACACCAGCGCTGAGATCAAGCGAAGAATAACTCTTGCCAACCGCTGTTTCTTTGGGTTAAGAAGGCAACTGAGTAGCAAAGCCCTCTCTCGGACAACAAAAGTCACCCTTTATAAGACTTTAATAATCCCGGTCCTGCTCTATGGCGCGGAGGCATGGACATTATCAAAAATGGATAAGGGTGTTCTTGGTTGCTTCGAGAGAAAAATTCTTCGGGCGATCTTCGGTAAGTGGAGGAGGAGATACAACGACGAACTGTATGGACTGTACAGCGACATGGACCTAGCCAGAAGAGTGAAGATCCAAAGACTGAGATGGCTGGGTCATGTAGAGCGCATGGACACCAATGCTCCGGTCCGAAAAGTCTTCGAATCCGCCCCCGAGAGACAGCGCAGTAGAGGAAGGCCAAGACTCAGGTGGCGCACGCAAGTGGAAGAGGACCTTAGCCAACTTAGCGTGCGAAACTGGAGGCAGCTAGCCAGGGATCGAGCTGGCTGGAGAAGCTTGTTGACTGAGGCCCAGATCCACCCCGGACTGTAGCGCCACCTAAAGTAAGTAAAGTAAGATTATAATTGCAACAAAATCGAACAATTAGATAAACAATTTTTTTATGATTTTAACAAGTAATATTTCCATTCCGCCGCCTCTGAAATATAGTTTCAGTTTATAGGAAGTACTGCCATTTATTTTATGTATTGGTCGAACGGGGCTCCCATTAGCTGTGAGTAAGGTAACGACTTTGACATGTCCGTCTTTTCCAGGATGGATGTTGAGAACTCGTCGCATAGCCACCCATTTGGTGGCATATTTGGTTCCTTGATGACCACCAAATCGTTAACTTGAAGATCGCGTTGCGGGTGCGACCATCGAGGACGTTGTTGTAACGAAGTTAAATATTCCATGCTCCAACGACTCCAGTAGCCTTGTATTTTTGATTGCAGCGATTTCCAAGAAGATAGATAGATAGATTTTCGGCGATTTCAAGCGATGGTTTCGGAACAGCTGAGTAGGATTCACCTGTAATGAAATGAGCTGGGGTTAGTGGATCTAAGTCATTATCAGAAGCTTGACACAGAGGACGACAATTTAGAAGGGCTTTGATTTGGGTAAGAAAAGTGTATAATTGTGTAAATGTTTGAGATGTTGCTTAGCTGACTTCACCCCCGCTTCCCATAAGCCATCGAAATGTGTTGTTGAAGGAGGAATGAAGTGCCAGGTGATGGCATCGCGTACAAGGGATTCCGCTACTAATGCATTGTGATGATTAGACATTGTAATTTCATGCATTTCTGACAACTGTTTGGCAGATCCCCGAAAATTTGTACCATTGTCGGAGTATATGTGCGATGGCTTTCCACGGCGTGCGATGAAACGGCGAAGAGCTGCGAGGAATACTTCCGTATTAAGATCACTTACTAGCTCTAGGTGTACTGCTTTTGAGACAAGGCCCACGAATAGGAATATGTAGCCTTTAGTTTGAGATGTTTTTCTCCCGATTATTGTTTTTATTGAGATGGGACCAGCATGGTCACATCCAGAATGTAAAAAAGCTCGACTTGCTTGTATCCGCTGCGCTGGAAGATTTCCCATGATTTGTGTTGATGTAGCTTTCTTCTGGCGAAAGCGCTCTTACCGAAATGACCATGTTTCTGGTAATATGAAATGTCTTCTCCTGCTGCAGCCGTTGGACAAGGTTACTTTTAGCATTATAAATCTCTGGAGCTCGAAGTTGATGGGAAGTTCCACTAAAAATATTTTACCTTGCGATAAAACGCTAGATAAAAACGACGACTCGCACCAGGCGAATCCATGAAGAATCACGGGGTAATAGAATTTGGAATGGATAATCCACATTTACGATTAAACACGACCGCTGGTATACCTTTTTCTCTTCCTGTCTACAATCTGGATATTCTTGAAAGTGATTTTCTATAGGCCGATGGTTTTCAGCTTTCCTCAACCAATGGGAACCGGTCCAGCAAATTGGGTGCTGAACTAGATCCGATGGAGTAATACCCCGACAAGCACAGTCTACTGGGTTCTGTTCGGACCTGACGTGGAACCACCTGTTTCGGGGAATGGTATTCAGAATCTCAGAAGTCCGATTTCCTACAAAGATATCCCACCGAAGAAAGGGAGACGAGAGCCAAGAGAGAACCACCTGAGAGTCGCACCAAGCGTAGACATTTGTGTATTGTGTGTGTGTATTGTACATATTCTACAAATAGCTCAATTCACATTTAAAAATAATTTATAGGCTAACCTAAGTAGAATGAATAGGACCTGAACCCATTTTTGTATTTTTTGAATTCTTGAAGACCTCAATATCTACTGGTAGATTCACAGATACTGTTAGTGACAACACTAAATATACTGAACTATCGACTGAACTAATCGCTATAAAATCACACAAACATGGAGCCAACGCAGATTCTTTGGTAGCCAAAAAGCTATCAAGATTTTTACGCTGCTGATCTTATTTTTAGGATTCTTTGGTGCCTCAAACAAAGCCACAACAATGTTGAACTGTTGCCGAGCAGACAAAGTCTAGATTTCTATAATGCGCATGCAGAATTAGTTTAAAGTTCCCAGTGGGTACAATATAACAAAAAGATGGGGCCAAACATTCGACTTCCATTAAATTCTTCTGCAGTTCATTTCAACTAACTAGAAATATGGTATATTAAGGAACAAATCATTTTCTTAAATTTAATAAAGGGACACCCTATGCTAAATGGGTTCCATCTTTAATAAAGTCGCCACTATTAGCGATCTCGTCCGTATTTCATTTAAATATTTAAACTTGGCTGAAAGTCAACATAGAACTGCCGTCTCCTTTTCTAAGCTAAAGACAGTAGAAGTAGCTGATTTTTTTGTTTCTAATTGTCAATTAATTGCTGTTAACAATAGCTAATTAGATATTTAAATTCCGCAAAATCACAATTAACAATTTAGTTAGTTGTTAAATGTCAAAAATTAATTATTAATTGTTAAAACTTAATTGGAATTAATTTTTGCCCAACACTGCCATCTGTTATTCAAATCGACATTTCGTATTCACATATTCACATAGCTCAGATCTTGCATGCAATATTAAGGAGACGTACGAGTATACCTCTATAGTTGGCTCAGCTGAGGGGGTCATTCATTCTGACTAGATTCAGGAAATGACTAGCTGTGTCATTTCGAAAAGCTTCGAACACCTCGGCCGGTAAGCCGTCAGCCTGCAACTGCTCTGTAAGATTTCAACCTAGATATTGCTACCCTTTCTTCATTTGGTTAGGTTGACACAAGTTTTAGTTATCATTGTTTAGATTGAATGGCTTATTTTGCCTAATGGCGGAGTGCTGAACTTTTTCGCCGTAATACAGTCGGAAGGAAAGTTTTTCCTAATTCTCAACACCGACTATAGCTCTACTAGAAGGGTTTTTTCTTCATTTCGTATGTTTTCTCTTGAGTACAACCTCTTCGATCACGCCCTAGTGCCACTAGTCTTCGATACTTTATGTTGGTGGCAGGAGTTATTCCGCTGTTTCCTTAATCAAATGATACTCGTAAGTCGTGGCTCGCGTCTATAACTCACTTTCGCATAAAAATATAATGATTTTCAAATGTATGTAGCTCCTACTGGTTATCTACAGAGGGGTTAAGCAAGCATTTGACGATAACTCGAAAGGTTGCGCTGCTGTTCTCATCGTTGTCCAAATAGTGTTTATTTTAAAGCCTTATTTATAATGAAGGCAGACCAGATAACAATGATAGCTTCTCCAATTGTTATGTTTAAGCAGCCGTCAAAGTTACCAATGACATCTAGCTGTCAAAATATTCAGTAAGGTTTGCCATTTCATCATGCATCGTGTTACGCTTGCCGAACGTGCGGAAATTATTAAAAAATATTATCGAAATTCCAGTTAAGATGCAAAGACGCAACTGAGTTTTGTCGATTCGGCGCCGATCAGCTGAATTTGGCATCGCTAGAGAGTAAACCCTGCTTATTTTGTGGTTGGTATTGGGCCCACATCTATATAGGATTATGTTGACGCAAGAATTGAAGCTGGATGACCAAAAACAACGCCGTGAAATCGCTTATTGGGCGGAAATCCGGATTTTGGCCAACAAATTAAGTGTATTCTGGGACGAGGCCCATTTTTGGCTCATAGGCTATGTCAACAAGCAAAATTATCATTATTGGAGCAAACACAATCCACAAGTTTTGGCCCAAGTATCAATGCATCCACAAAGATTGACAGTTTGGTGCGCCTTTTGGCATGACGGCATCATCGGACTTTATTTCTTTCGAAATGAGGAAGGAGCCACCGTGACCACCAATGGTCTCAGGTAAAGAGCGACTTTTGGTTAACGAAATTCTGTGATCCAAGGGACGCGCGAAGTTGTAAAGGAGAAATTTGGCGACTGGGTCATCTCACGGCGAGCGTTCATCATTTAGTCGCCACGATCATGCGATTTCACACCACTTAGTTTAATATTATAAGCCAACCTAATAAGTTGGCTAGAGGCCAACATTCGACATGTTAGTGGCGGAATCACGCCCCCGTATTGGGCCGAGTTATCAAAAATTGTACTGAATGGTTGAAGCACTGCTAGCGAGGCCGGGGCAACTATTTGAATGATGTGCTATTCCACACATAATGGCATGAACGTACCTTCAAAATAAATCCAGAAACAATGTTATATCTCACACCCTTGTTATTTTATTTAAATCTCTTTTCCTATCGTTCTAATAAAAGGAAGACTAAAGTCATATATTATACCTACCTATACGAGTATATCAACTGCATAGTAAGTCTTCTAACCAACCAATACTTATACTAATAGCATAGAAAACAACCTTCAGCGGAGCCTTATATGTAAGGCACTAATTTGCTGTCTGAAATTTTCTATATTTTATCGATGTGTTGCAGTCGTAAAAAGTCGAAAGTTGAAAAAGTTAATCGGTTGATTACTTTGTAAAGTAACACTTCGTTCTTCACGCTTTTAATTAGATGTTGAACTCAAAAGGAGTGTTACGGACAGAGGTAGTAGAACCCAAAATATTAAAAAAAAATCATATGTTAGCACAGTAATCAAATTTGCAGGAAGCCTGAAGTCGGACATAATCGTATCTGATCGAATTCGTATGATAACGTACTATTAAGTATGACTTCATATTTTCTATGAATTAAATTACTGAGCCGACTTTGTAAGAGTGGTGTACTCACTCAATGTATAATGGAGATAGTGATATCTTTGAAATATGAATCAGCGAATTCTTAAAATGACGAAATACCGGAATGGAATTTGAAAACACTTGCACACAAGTGTACAAGTATTTTAAGTATTTTCCATATGACCTTATTCTGAAGTCATTCACTAATTAAAAAAGAATCCAATTTTGGTGTTATCTATCTGGGTACTCTCTGAGTCTTAGGGTTATATCAAAAATTGTTCATCACAATTCAGATATGATTCACAAGCCATTTGAACCGGATGCTATGGACCCATTCAAGTGCTGACTTTTACAAGGTTTCTTAGTCTATTAGATAGTGAAAGACATGAACAATGGAAATGACATCAAAAAGTCTATAAAAATGTAAGCAACCTGTATGTTTGAGCTGGTTTGCATTTCAAATTATGTTCATTTCAATAATCTATTTTGAGTGATAGATATCGGACGTGATCTCCTCTTTTATCTACTTCATCAAAAGTCCATTTGCCAACGGTATTCAATCATTAATGCATCCAGTTTTTGTATCTTCAATTAAATTGGTTTGAGTTTATACCACTTTTGGTCAAATAGTCGGCGTAACTACAATAGCTAAGAGTGGCATGTGTATTTCAGCTATAAGCCTGTTTAGATGTGCAGTTAATTGAATATCCATACACCATCTAATTACAATAATGAAAGTTTTTTCTGATTCAAAAAATGTGCACTACCCGCTCGACAGATAGCTACTTATCCATCGTAATTAATAAATATACAGCTATCGATGGGTGCAGTGGCAATGGAACTCTGAAAACAGATATCTACTCGTATTCCATTTGTAGACAAGTTTGTTTATTTTTCTTGCTAGTGCATTAAGCCAGGATGTCTACTTTAAGTAAAGTGTGCATCGAAAGTCTTCCTGTTTTTTTAATATTAAAGGAAACTGCCAATTAACAATTAATTTTATTGAATTATTAATTTTATTTATGAAAGTACATGAGCCTTTGAAAAAAATAGCACTAACTACTAATTCGAGATTTGAAACTATAGTGAGATCTTCACCGTGGAAATTTGTTTTTAAAATGGACTCTCAGGAACAAGTTCCAACATTAACCGCAAACAAAAAATATCTATGTGTGCATAGAGGTGGGTTGAAAGTTATGAACGATAATTGCTTGAAAGGATGATTGATGGACTAATGTTCCAACATGAAGAAAACTGCAAAACTGGACTTGCATTAGCACATAAATTCGCCCAGTCTCCCATGGTGTTAACATAAGACCACGTGTTGCATAACTTTAACTTGCTTGCAGAGCATAGAGGTCTCTATCATTTGCTGACTGGTTAATGCATGATCAATCGAAAGTAGGAATGCTGTAAGAATTTGTAACATTCGACCTTGTCCCCATTTCATATTCTTTGCAGTCTGATCTTATTTATGTTGAAGTGCAGAATTTGATCATGTTTTCCCAATTTAATCTTTGATTCATGCTTCAAAATGCAAATACATATGTTATCTGCCCAGATTTTCTCTGAATTTTCATATTCCATTGCGTTTTTTCTCTGGTATATTTAAGATCAGAAAAAGCCAAACGAATATGCGTTTGCCAGTGAGCAAAATGGAAGAAGTATGAAGTACGTATCTTCTTATGCTTCAAATTCACTTGCGAGGTTATTAGGTCAAAACTGTCCCACAACCAACTTCTTTTGCTAGGTCCCTCAATAGACCATCTGCAGCTAAACAACTAGCAGATGCTCTGAACTGTTTCAAAGCAGATGCTGCCGTCATCCAAGAGCCAGACAAAATAAAAATTAAGAATTCCAACATGACTACTCGTATAATCGATAGCAAAGGGGGTGACTATTTTGGTGCGAATTTATTGTCAGGGGTAGACTTAAGCAGGAAGTCCTGAAATTCCGACATGTTAACGAGTGGCTCGTTGCACACACGGGAGAAAGATGACTACACCAAAAATAGCTTCTACGAGCTCTTGAACAAAACCTACGGGCAATACCCTAGCTATTACATTAAAATTGTCAACGCTGATTTTAACGCAAATTTGGAGACAGGTGGCATCTGTGGTTGTACTGTCGGAAAGTACAGCCTTCATTGCTTGTCCGATCCTTAAGGAAGGAGACGATCAGAACTGCGCTTACTACAGAGGCATCAGTCTTCTTAACATCGGATATAAGATTCTATCTGTCGTATTATGTAAATGCCTGAAGATGTTCTTGAACAATCTAGTTGGTCCACATCAGTGTGTCCTTAAGAAAAAGAAGTTCACCACGTTTCAATTATTCACCCTACAGTAGATCCTGGAAAGAATCGATGAGCTTCAGATCGATACACACCACCTTTTAAGGCCCCGTATGACAGGATCTATAGAGACGAGCTATGCAGAGCAATATCAAGTCTTGGCATCTCTGCCAACCTCGTCAATTTGTGCAGTATGTCGAAGGAGAATGCACTCTGATACATCATGTTCGGCAAAGACCCTTGATGTCAATAATATGATTTGAACAACGCGTTGCTCTGTCATACAATTTCTTTAGCGTCATTCTTGAAAAAATAGCGAAGAGCCATTAACTTTATTAAAAACTGGATACGGGACCTTGGTTGTTATCAGAAGAAAATTCTCCTATTTATTTCGGTCGGGCCTGTTTAGACGCTAAGTAAAGAAGATAAAACAATGAACAAGCAACATCAGCTAAGCCAGAAGAGAAAAGGTTCAACGCCTGGGATGGCTAAGTCATGTAGAGCAGATAGACACCAATGCTCAGGTCCCATAGTTTTCGAATCCGCCTTCGCGGAACAGCGCAGCAAAGAAAAAGCGCCGCTCAGGTAGCGTTGGAACGTAGTGTGGAACAGGAGCTCTGCCAATTAAGCATGCGTAACTGGAGAAGCTAGCTAGAAATCCAGTTAGATTGAGACACTTGTTGGTTGAAGCTTAGGTTAACTCCGGACTGTTGGGCCACGTTAAGTGAGTAAGTATGTAATATTCTATAATCTACCGTTGATGATGTCTGTTATAGATTTGGGCTTAATACATCCTTAAGCCTTAGTGTATTGTAAGAGATGTTATTATACCCGTAAGTCTGAGTTCCTTTTTACTTAAAAGCAGAGGGAACACTTTCGAATATTTCGGATGCTAGCACAACTGTTTCTACTTTTCACGTACTGATAAATTTTACTCTATTTGGTATTCATATCATAGTATGTAGTCTCATAGCTATCTTGGGCTTAAATTACAGTGGTATCTGGTATAACTCACATAGAATTTCGATGACATTTTACGCTGAAAACAGAAATCTGGTGTAAAAGACATGACACAAATGAGATCAAACTTACGAGAGAATAACAAAGTTGAATTTCTTTAAGTGAAGAAAGGAATGTAGCCGAATCTTTATGAAGAGTTGAAAGCTAAGAACTATATTCTGAAGAACAAGTGAAAGTAGCATAGGTTTAAAGCGACAGCTAAGCTGTGCTAAATGTCTTCCTGCATTTCGCTAATAACTTTCAAACTAAACAAAAAAAATAGCAAAACAAAAATCGAATTGCTATGAGAAATCTGGACTTAATTCTAAATATGCATCTCAATGTCGCTTGAATGCATTTACGAGTATCTATGGAATCAACTCAACATTGACAGAAGAGATAAGTGAGAAGTGTTGCCTCGTTTGCTAAACTAAGGTTTCTTAAATGACTTATTTGCAAGTAATAAACAAAACCCCACTTCAATCGTTGGACTTACTGACTTTGCTCTTTTCTGCTCCAATTGATTCACTATGATAAAAGTAAACTTTGAAGGTTAATAGTTCCGGCAAATAAATTTTCAAACGTGCTCACCAATCATAAATTTAAGACCAATAAAAAGTGTTATAAAAAGGCGTTTTCAAAAAGCATGCCAAATTATTTCTGATTATTATATGCTCATTATTTCAGCACACTAAATAGATAAAGATAATTTTAACTAAACTGGGTATATGTTTAAAAAAATATTACACTTCAACTTTGTCACGACAATCCCCTCAAGACTATATAACAGCCTTAACAATTCGTTATTAATTTTCGAATTAATTTTGTCATTTTTATTAGTTTTGTCACTTTGTGTTAACCTAGACGTCGTTCAGTTGGTACGGAAAGGCTGCTTATAAAGTGATATTTTGCAAAGCCTTCCTTCCAAATTAATAAATTTAATTTGTTTAATTTGTTTCAAATCTAGCGACTAGTGCTCATTTGTTAAGAAACATCCTTGCTTCTTTGTGCTGCAGAAACTTAAGTGGTCAACTTCTATTCGCTTAGGTAGGCACAATACATTAGGATAAAGCAATTTGTTTTCGAATCTATTTGTCTAGAAAGTCTTTTCTTTATATAAGTGCCACAATTTTTGTGCGCTGTACTCCGCTGTAGCGTTCAACCAGGCAGGCTTCTTTCTGCCTTTCAAAGGCCTTTTTATTTGTTATTACAGACATTCAGATCCCTTTTTTCGGGCGATCTTTTCGTAGATTTCGGGCCCCTGGGATCTTGTAGTTACAATTAAGCTATCTTACTTCATAGTGGTTTTAATTCGGATGTCTATAACTCACTTTCGAATCACTACTTCCGATTTCATTAAATTGCTAGGTGGTGTGGCTTACACTATCAATTATTTTTTTCATATTGTAAAAGTGGTGTCGCTATCACACAAAATCCAAAGAAACCCAGTGAGGTCATTGAAAACTCTGAATTTTAAATAACGTAAATTCATAAAAATTTAACCAAATCTGCGAATGCATCGCAGACATTATATATAATTTAAAAGCTATTTTGTCGCTATAAAAATAAAACCAGTATGGGAATTTAAAAATAACATTTCACATTAATTGGCCCACAAAAATACTTCTTAACTATCTAGTCTATTCTACGTCAATTATATTGAATTTCAGTCAACTCATATTCTTTTTCTGTATTTTATTGAGCAATTCTTCAGCCTTGAGCATGAATTAATTCATGACTATAGGTTACCATTTGCATAGAGTATTACTACAAAATACGGTGATTTTAATATGAATGGTAAATAAGAGAAAGGAAAATAGCAATAAGCTCACCTAAAAAATCCAATTGTCAACGTCATTTGAACAAATTGCTCTGCAACTAATAAGCAATGTATATTATATAACACCATCGTGATACTACACAACAGAAATGCAAATGCTCACACTACGGTAAGATTCTCTTTTTCTTCATCGGTTTCTATAACAACGTACTGCACAGATACACGATAAAGAACGTCACAATCGACAGCAAACACTTTACAGGAAGTTGTCTTTCTCATCCAACTAGGGGTTGCAAAAAAACTGTAATGATCCAGTCGCACCAGGATTCCTAGGCTAGTCACCAATGAGTGTATAGTATCATTTGACTACGGACAATATGTCCTTTAAAGTGCATGCAATATCAGACGTGATCGAAAATATTTCTGCTTGAAATAGACTATCGGTCAATCTTCCGAAAACTGAGGCTTTTCTCTAACGAGAACAAAGAAGCTGATCGCTTCGACTGATCTAATCCAATGTGATATCGGCTTTTTGTCAATGTAAGGAACCCTACCGCGAAACATGGTATTTTCACTGATAAGATACATATGTACTAAAATCTTAAGCCTATCTTTTATGCACCATTTGTCTGGTAGGAAAAGCTACTGGAGATATGTTTCTACTCTCTCAATGTATGGTCTTTAGACTCTGATCTTCTCATTAGCCGAATGTCATATAAATCTAGTATTTTGGACATGTCGTCCAATTCAATGACATCAGAACTCCTATTACCTTGAAAACACGGAGTAAATTTTCGCTGAGCTCAGGAATATTTTAAGTCAGAAATGTACTTGGATTTTCAAGAATAAATCGAAAACCGGCTTAGGCGCTACTACCTTTTCGAGAATGACTACCTTAAAATTCATTCTAACGTCTGTCTTTCGAACGGAGATATGAGCAATCCTGATGAAAAGTCCAGCCAATCTGAACTTTACACCTAGCTAAGCCATCTGGCAACTTCAAACAATTTCCGAGCAGATAGAAAACAACATTTGTCCGTCCCTCAAAAAAGGCGAATCTTCTTCTCTCTCCTCTTATAGACCCATTGCACGTACGTCTCTTCTTTCCAATGTCATGGAAACGCTGATAAATCGCCAGCTCATGAAATATCTCGAAATACGAAAATTTCTTAATGACCGGCAGAGCGGTTTTCGTAGCAACAGATCCACTGGTGATTTGATGGCATGTCTCGTCGAAAAGTGGAACCAAAGTTTACATCAATCTGGAGAAAGCAAGTTTGTTGCACTTGATATTTGTAAGGCATTTGACAAAGTTTGGCATAAGGCTCTTTTATCGAAAATGCGTGCTTTTAGGATCGACGACTCTCTTCTTCAATGGATTAGAAATTACCTTTCGGAGCGTTCAATTCAAGTTGTTTTGGATGGTTTCAAGTTTGATATTCGCAAACTAAATACTGGTGTGCCGCAGGGCTCCGTTCTGTCTCCGACACTGTTTTTAATTTTCAACAATGATCTCTTGTATGCTGCTTCTAATCCCTGCTCTTCGGCTGTAGAACGGGAACGGCAGCGTATGTTAGGCTCATTAAATTCCGATATGAACAGCATAACCAATTGGGGAACTACCAACAGAGTGAAATTCAATGCTTCCAAAACACAATGCTGTCTGCTTTCGCTTAAGCGAAATTCAAATACCAAGCCATTATCCATGAATGGCACTTGCATCATTGAAAGCAAAAAACTTTCCAGTCTCGGTATGTGTGTCAATGACAACTTACGTTGGAATGACCACATTTTCGAAGTCGCCCAAAATGCTGCGAATTATCTAGGTTTCCTGAAGTGATGTAAGAAATATTACACCCCCATTGATCTGGCTTCAATGTATAAGGATTTCATCCTCCAAAAATTGGAGTACAATGCTCACATCTGGTCAGGTGCGCCCAAGACTTCTTTGCGCCTTCTAGATAGTGCTCCTCAGAAATTGCCAGTAGCATTCCGCTGCTTCAAACCTCCAACCGTAACACCCTTCTCGCTATGAATGCTCATCAGTACACCCTCAAGCCCACTTTCGGACGTACCCTGAAATATCGTGATTCTTTCCTAAGCCGAACAACTGGTATGCCCTGCCAAGCACTTTATTTCGTAGTCATTATAACCTCCAAACATTCAAGACCAACGTACATCGGTACTTCTCTTTCTTTCCTCCCTAACAACCCCTTGAGCGCGCGCTATTTATAAAAAAAGAAGAAAAACTACGTATTCAAGTGTGTATTGAAGGCGGCCAGTGACGAAAACTTACCGAAAACAACAAAATTTTCAATATGTGGAAAAACTGTGGCGAAGGTAAGGATAGAAGTTTACAGTGGGCAAGATAACCGACTCTGTAAACAAAACATGTAGAGAACATGCAGTCAAACCACGAAGTATAAATACAATTTAGAAATCTTGAATTCAAATGGCTCGAGATTTTGTGCAATAGAATCATAATAAGCTACATACATACTACACTGCATAAAGAAAAATATATGACACAAAACTCTGACAGCAGCCCATTCCTGAAATTAATGTCGAATAATATTAAAGTACGCATGGCAACTAATCTGGCTTCTATGGGACATGATCGATAACGATTTAATCGATAACGATGGAGAAAAATCGGGACGCTGTATAATCTTCATATCGTTTTCATCGGTTTGGAGAAATAGATTCCAAAGGTATATTCACTGCTATCGACTCTTTAAAATGTTAAAAACAGGACGTCTTTCGCATCGACGTCTTGAAATGTTTAGACCTTCAACAGACCACGTACAGCCAAGCAATTAGCAGAGGCCCTTGAATTATATTATGGAAATATCACTCCCATCCTGGAAGTGCGATGGAATCGATAAAACATAAGGAGGAAGAAAAACTGTGATTTATCACATACAAAAGTGATTGCTATAGGGAAAAGAAGTAGCGCTTATTTGCAATATAGTATGCGGCATAAGGCATGAAGTCTTAATCTTCTTGCAAGTGAGCCAGTTTATTGTGGTAATCCACAGCAATGCCAAATGCCAAATTCACTAACATTAGTCTTGTATGAGCCCAAAGAATATTTCTACGAGCTCTTCAAAAAGACATACAAGTATGAGCAAAGTTTGAAGCACATTTTCAATGCCAAGATAAGAAAGGAGGACGACTTTGGTAAACATAACATAACAGTAAAGAGATACAACTATGAGAAGATATTACGTAGGAAAACTGCAATCGCTAGAGACGGTTAGAATTTTCGCCAAACATGTATCCCGAAACTTCTCAGCAACTCCCATTTCGCCAGCATCAAGTACCGAAGTTTCTGAATTTTGCCCGACCACCACCAAGAAGTCCCTGGTTTGATGAAGAGTGCCTGCAAGCATATGCACCTAAACGAGAAGTGTGCAAAGCGACCGATGTTGTAATGAACGACAGGGGCCGCTCGTGAGTTCTTTGTGCAGAAAAGACAGAAAAGACAAAGATTAGATTAACAAGAAGAAAGAGGAGCAGGAGAAGTGCGTCGGAAATAAAAGGCGATGTTTCAGAAAAACAGACGAAAGTTTTGTTAAATGGTAACAAGAACGTTTCAAAGAAAGGCCCGTAGAAGCCTGTAAAAACAAAGAAGAAGATATTGTAATAGAATCACTGCCGGTATTGAAAGCATAGAAAACAATTTTTCTACAGATTACATAGCGGCGATGATAGCCAAAACTTCCGTCCAGCTGACTAAAATAAAGAAAGCATAGCAATATTCAAGTTGAAATAAAACAAAGCAGTTGGACCTGACAGCTTACCGACCGAGCTGCTGGAGATGACTTTGTAGAGAACGTTCACCAACTCATTTCTCAAATCTGGCCAAACAAGTAGAATCTCATTATCGTTTGCCGGTCTACTAAAAAAGGGACCCCTCCACTGCGCCAACTTCAGAGACTTAAGTTTCCTCAACATCGCATAAAGATCCTATCTGCCATATTATTTGAACATCTGAAACAATTCAACGACAACCTGGTTAGCACCTATTACTTCGGTTTCAGAGCAGTCCACAATCGACTAAATCAATTAAAAACTGAATGAGGTCCAAATCGACATAACCGACTTTCAACGATCTTAAATCTGCATATGTAAGTATTCTTAGAGACGAACTATGTATAAAAAACTATATCTATTGTAGTCTTGGAATCTCTGCCTCGCTTGTCTATCTGCGCAGAATGATGATCGAGAACGCTCGAGACCTTTGATGTCAGAAAAAGTTAAAGGCAACGTGACGCGCTGCCATGTGTCTTCTTTAACATTATTCTTGCGAGAGTTTTGCGGAACTCTTGAGCGAACACTGGGGAGACAAACGTTTAAAAGTCTGTGTAACTTCTATCGGAAGTCGATGACATCATCATGTCATCACAATTGGAAGAACACAGCAATATGCCACAAGTACGTTTGCTAGTATTCAGACATAAATTGTCAGAATAGATTTAGCGTCCAATAAAAGGAACACACAACTTTAACGACTGAGGCAGACCGACACAGTCGATAGCTATTGTGTAGTAGGGCCGCTAAGGAGACTTTGATCACTCCAGTCTTACTTTTTGGTACTGAAGCTTGAACTCTATCGAAATCGTGTGAAAATATCCCTAGTCGTTGCAAGAGAAAAATCCTTCAGTTCGTTAGCGTTAAAAAGATTTGGAGGAATAGATTTAACGATGAACTATACAAACCATACAGCTACATCGTCCTATTCAGAAAACTGCGCATCAGTTGCTTGAGATGGCTAGGCTCTTAATTGGCTTGGACTGTTCAACTGAAGACAATTATCTTAAAACCGGGCTAACTAGAGATACTTCAGAGTTGACGTCCAGGTTCAGTCGAAAATGTAGTGAGGGTCGCGTGAAAATCAGTTTGAAAATAGTAATGGCTCAAGTTCAAACCAAGGTTCAAAGCTTTTTAATAAGGAACCAGAGATCTAACCTTATAATAGTACCTTATAAGCCAGAAAGTGATGCTGCAAGCAAATAAGCAAAATATGCACGACAACATACATAAGATACGTTGAAACGAAGAAGCATGCTGTAAGAGGCAAACTATTTCATATGCACAACCTAACGTCGTTGTCCAATTTAGTTAAGTTAACTGCTTAATATATCTATGCCTTATGCAATTGCCAAATCTGGGCTTTTCCTCTGTTAAAACGGTGATAATTTTCCTGCAAGATTTTTGTCTTCAACATCATTTATATTCAAGACTGATAATTCTTGCAGATGATATGCATCTTTGGATTCCTTTAAGGAGGTATCTTGGTATCTAAAACAGAATAACAGCAAACGCAAGCCTCAATTAAACAAAATTGCTGACTTTCATGCCACAACTCATGTGTCTTACCCATATTTGGATGAGAATTTCAACAAATATTTCAAATACAATTTGATTTATTAAGACAGTATTAATTAATTTCGATTGCATCTTGTTTGACTGCGTTCGCGTCCAAAATATTCCAATAAACACAAATAAAGCACCTCTTAGTGATTGCATATGTATACCGGGGACAGCATACAAACAAAATGTTCACTAGTTTGCACGAATTTAGTGTAGCAGATAGAAATCGGAGTCTTACCATTTGCTAAACAACATATTTGAAAAATGCAGATCAGTTTCCTTAAAATAATATTTAGTTTACAATTTTGGAATGCCGTGGAGATGTTGTTGACATCTCGGCTACTCTTTGAATCCTTAAAAGTATCAACTCAAATTAAGATTTAGAATCACAAATGTAATCCAAACATTAATTAGTAAAGCGGTTATGCCCATGGTTAGGATGCACTAACTGCAAATGAGTTTCAATGATAATTTCAATTTATTCATTCCACTCACGCCAGAAAATGATCTAAAATTACACACAGATACGAGTATCTTACCGATACGGATTTCGATAAATAAAGTCATTTAGCCATTGGAATTTTTTTTTGAAATGTCTTGCCTATCTATCCATATGTTTTCTCTATTGGATTGTACATATAAGTCGGGTCACATTTGAGGGTGTGTTTGATATGCGTCACTGTCAATCAATCTTTAGTTTCCGCCAACACAACAAGCACTTGGAATCAGGCCATTCCATTCCACAGCATAACAATTTGGTCAAATACCATAAATGTAGAAATGAAGTGGTTCAAGGTATTATGGCTGCCAAATGGTGAGCTATTTGTTGCAACAAATCTAGCGCCAACTTTTCACTTCTTATGAATTGTTAACAGACATGTCATAATCAATTGCATAGCATTGCACTTAGTACAAAGTGTGAACTATCTTAGATACCTTCTGTAGGATGTTTTTTTTTAGGGTTCCCGGGCATACGGATGGAGATCATGCTCAAGTTCAGGCCTCGGAGCAAGAAAAAAAATTAATTAGAAAATATTATCCATACATTGCGTGTGGTCAATTTAAGTATTTATTAAGCCGTCAGTATTACGTGAAGCGACCTTCAAAAAACCATTAACGCACTTACGCATACTCGTAAAAGTGATTAATGATACAATTTGTCATGGTTGTTGGTTATAAGTTTAACTGATTTTGGGTTACCAGAAATTGAATGGCATCTATGGTGGTAAGGGCCCGACAGCAAACAAGTGGGTATCGACATTGTTTTTGGTGGTAAGAACTGAAAAAGTGCAGATGCGGTAGTCATTGTCATCATCGCATTTCTGCCAAAATATCTTAAGCATTTTAAACAGACATCTGCTCCCAAAAAATAGCGAGTTTTCCCTTCAAAAGCGGTAGTGACACGCTGATTTGTTCACTTCTTCTGACAACTATGTCGAAACATTGAATTTAAATTCCTAACTCCAATTTAAAGAGCAGCTTAAATTTTCCTGGTTCAGTAATTCGCATCCGGTTGGGTTGGAGCAACATGTGGTCCGCTGGTGTTTCAGATTCAGATAACTTTAATTTACTTCACTCTAATTGCGACAGTTTTGAATTGGCCGCCGGATTTTATGTTCCTTTAAGCTTGATTTATGTTGATGAATGCTTCAAAACTAATAGCTACAAAGACCAAGTACAGCCTTGGAAAGAATACAACAAAACTTCAAAACCGTCATTGAATGATACGAGTAACTTGGCATCATATTGAGTATGGACAAAAACGATTTTCGTTCTCTCATAAAACATTACTTTTTAAGAAGCAAAACGGCAAAGGAAACAAAAGAAAAGTTGGATAAATATTATGGGGCTAATGCTCCGTCAGATTACACCGTCAAATATTGGTTTCGAGAGTTTCGTGGTGGCCGCAACTCCACTACCGATCAAGTCCGCAGCGGCAGGCCCTCCGATGCGGTTACAGAGGACAATGTCAAAAAAAATACGTGAAATGGTGTTGGCTGACAGGAAAGTGAAGGTGAGCGAGCTAGCAGATACCACAAAGATTAGTACTGAGCACACACGCCATATTTTGGGCAATATTCTGCATATGAAAAAGTTATTCTGCTGCGCATATTCACTCCTGACCAAAAACACGAACGCGAGAGCACTTTGAAAGAGTGTTTGGACTTGCTGATGCGGATTCGAGCGGACTTTTGGCGTCGATTGGTAACTGTTGATGAAACCTGGATCCACTATTACACACCAAAGAACAGAATGAGTGTCCGGCAATGGACTGAGGCCGGCACGAGTGCTCCGAAGCGGCCGAGGGAGGTTCAATGGGTCGGAAAGGTAATGGCGCCGGTTTTCTGGGATTGTCTTGGCATTCTCTTCGTGGACTACCTCGAAAAAGGAAAAACCATCAACAGCTAGTATTACTGTACATTATTGGAGCGATTGAAGGCTGAAAAAAATTTTGTTTTTGCAAGACAATGCGCCGGCGCATAAGAGTATCGCAACCACGGCTAAAATCAATGACTTACGGCTCCAGTTGCTGACGCATCCACCGTATTCGCCCGATTTGGCTTCCTCGGACTATTATCTCTTCCCAAACCTCAAAAGATGGCTCATCAATAAAAAATTCAGCTCACACGAGAAAATCATCGACGCCACGGAGGAGTATTTTGCAGACCTTCCGGAAAATTACTTTTCGAACGGGATCAGGAAGTTGGAAAATCGCCGGAATAAGTGTATCGAGCTGATACGGGACTATATTGAATAAAATAAAAAAAACATTTAAAAAAAAATTTTTTTTTATTCCCAAGCAGGTTACTTTTACCCCACCTAGTACTCGTATTTATCTGATGAATGCAACCTATTCAAGTCTTCTCAATACATTTAACAAGATCCCATCTTCAATTTCAATGACCTTATAGAGAACTTCGGTTTTAGACTAGGACTAAGGCAAGGTGAAATTCTTATATGCCAATCTTTTATCAATCTGCTTAGAAAGAGAAAATGATAACTCCTGTGATCAAACGAAGTAGAATACTTTTTCTAATCGCAACTTTTTGGTCTTAGAAAGCATTTGTGAATCAAAGCGCTCTCCAACAATAAAAGAAAATTTACACGTAATCATCGCAACCCTTCTTCTAGAACAGGAGTATAGACTTTGCCTAAAATGAATGAGACTAATCGAAGATATTTTGAGAAAAAAATATTTCAAGAAATTGTTTATCTTATTTGATTTAGATGAAGATTTACAGATTAATTTAAACAATATTTTAAAAGAAATGATGCCTCGTGAAGAAGAAAGTGAGTGGGACCAGTCGGATGAAGAACCTTTGTCCAACTTTGTTGTTCGTAGACGAACTTTAAATCGGCCAATGACGAGGATTCGTTCAGAAGAATTTGATAATACGTTTGATATCGATCCGCCATAAGAAGAACAGCCTTCACTCAAGATTCCTTACAAATACTTTTCCAGATACATTGATTCGTAATTTTTTGACGTAATTTCAACTTGCACAAACATTCCAAGCGTCAACAGAACTGGAAAATCACTAAATACAGCACCTGGAGACGTAAGGTAAAGTAAAACCAAATCCTGAAGGAATAAAAGTATTTTTAATGGCGAATCCTAATGGTCTTCCTCTGGATTTGGACCTCAATTGATTCTGCCCAGTATCCGCTACCAAATAAAAAATAGATTTAGAAGGCCGTGTTGTATTAAAACTTGCCGATACTCTTCATCAAAAAACATCGAACTTTTTTTATCTCTACTTTACTTCTATTCCTCTTTGGAGCCGTACAACATGCAACAGTCCAAGTCAAAGTCCATGGTCAATATTGCTAGAAAAGCCAGAAAATCATGTATCTGCGTTCTCATCCAGAAAGCGTAGAGTTGGGGAACCTATTCCGCATACTTCTAAAAGGATGAAAGAGACGCAACACCTTATATTTTTTCCATAATGTTTGTACCCTTAATAACACCTATATAAAAATGAATAGGATCTGGCAAAGTTTAGATTTTGGATCTCAGGAGGACATATTTATTTAAATCTTACAATAAAAATCAAAAATTAAAATTTACACAACTTAAAAATAAATTCTAAGCCTACTTAAACAACCTTATTGTATTGTTAGGTATTATTTCTTCCTTTTTTTTCCATATTACCGCTTTTTTAAAAGAACGTTACCCACCTCTGAATTTTTTTGTATTTTTTTGTATTCGGTTTTTTATTTATTTTTTATTTGTTTTGTAATTATTTTTTTTTTTTATTCTTAAAACGATCTTAACTTTACCTAAAAACCTATGTTAACTAGCTACGGCTAAAGAATTAGGCTGACCAACTTGCTTCATGAGGAAGGTACCTTGTGCTAAAGGAATTCGATGATTGAGCGCCCTCTTCTTCTGCAAGCAACCAAAACTGTTGGTACTGCCGAGCAACATGGTGTGACTCCCTACCGCCCAAGGTATCTGAATGAATGCATTTCGACAAGCAAGTGGCTGCTCGTGTTGTCCCATGATCAGAAACTTTCGCTAAATCTTTCGGCAATCTCCAGAGGTCCCAGACAAAGGCTTCCTTAAGAAAATGGTTTCCAACTTAACATATGAAAGTTAATCTTTAATATTCAGTCGTATCAATATCGCTTCATTTTATGGAAGTCACGTTGTAAAAGAATGTTTATGACCTCAGTCTTTGGACCTTATCTGTACGCAATTAAGTCGTCTGCGTACGCGTTAGCATTGTGAAGTGATCCTATCAGAACACTTGTGTAAATGTTGAATAAAAAAAAAAAAAACAAAATAACACTGTGGCGCTGGCAGCCCGGTATGGGCCATGGCCTAGCTTCTTGACACTCATTTGTGTTGCTCATGTTGTCATTTTTGTCACACATCTGAGTGGGGCCTACGGTTTGTCGCCGAGTCCGAACGGCACTCCTTAGAAGCTTTTTCGTTTGCCATTGCCCGCCAGGAATCGAGCCCAGACTGTTTGCGTGATAGTCCAATGAGCTTACTATCGCGCCATCGCCATCGCCAAATGTTGAATAGGATCGGCGAATTAAGCACACCTCTTTGCTGACCGTTTTCAATGTGGAATATTCGAGTAGAAGTTACATCGTCATTTTTTTTACGATGATCTGCCTATTTGTAATCATATTGAAAATAACAGACATCAGTGGTTTACTTTTACCCAGCCTGTTCAGCTCTTAGAAAAGTCTCTATAACCATACGGTATCGAAGGCCGTCTCAAAGTCAATCAGGCAGGCACCCGTGCACTGTTTCTTGGCTTTGTTCCATTGGATATCATAAACCGGTATAGATGCGGCATGAATCGGTCCATGCCTTACCTTGAAACCGAATTGATTATCCGGAAGCATATTTCTATCCTCAACCTACTTAGTCAGGACTCTATTGATGATTTTTCGGAAACTTTACTGGTGTTTGGTAGGAGACCGATAAACCGGTTATTTGTCGGATTGGAGGTCTCCTTATCCCTTTTAGGGATAGGATGTACTACCCCAGTTTTCCAATGCACTGAATAATGTGCATTATTCATTGCATTATTAAACAGGGTGGTTTGAAACTTCACCGCTTCTAGTGGGAGATGTCGAAGCACAAATTGCGGCATTTCATCGATTCCCACTAATTTCTTACTTCTAAGTGATTCAAAGATCTTTTTGAGCTGTTCCTTCGAAATAAACGGGGGTTGTTCCCTCTCACTGGCGATGGCATTTTTTGCCAAATTTTTGTCACTGAACTGAATTTATTTGTTCCAATACAAACTTACAGAAGCTCAGTAATTTTCTTTTCTTTTTAATGTGTGGAGGTTTTTGATCGAGTACTTAAATGTCATGATCTTCGGATTATGTCCATCAGAATACTATCTGTACAAGGTTTTTAGTCTTGACAGTAGTCTACTTTTATTTCGGTGTAGTGCGTCTATAGTTGAATTGCGGAATAAGTCTTCGTTTTCAGTGTGTTGATACCGAGGTATCATTTAGACTATTGTTCGTTTAATTGTCTCGTCCATCAGTTTAAAATATCTGTCAATCTCTTCGTTCGATAGATTTCTATTGGACGGTGGGTTAAGCGAATTCGAGGAGAGCTCTCAGAATCATCAAACTTATCCCAGAGGGATGGTAAATAAAAATATGCCATGTATCTGAGGCAGCGAACTTGTAATCAACCTGGATGGGAAGGCATAAAATATTGAGACTTTTATGGAGAAAATTTGTCTCGTTGATACTAACTGCATGCGTTAAACCATGCGTGATGATTTGAAGATTTTAATCTGTCCGTCAATTGATGGGAAAAACTATTCCATAACATTAATGAAGACAATATTGATCGTATACATATAATAGCAGCAGTTGAAAATCACCACAACCATAAAGTGAAAGAAACCAGTCCACCGCTAATTCCAAACATCTTTCCATACTAGATCAGTACCACTAAGAGAATGTTTTTACCATCAATATGAAATTAACCAAATATTATTTAACAACATGCATTGGATTCACATTTTATTTTTTCTCTACATAACATAGATACATACGCTCATGTTCCTCGCTTTATATATGCTGCCTAAGGTACCGGAAAATAAACTTCATACTTTCTTAATGACTCCTCCAGTAGCCAGTTGCCTGGTAAATTTTCATTTTCCGCTACTGCATTCCATGTATTTATGACAGGTCAATTCCGCTTATAGACTTCCGTGAGAAATTATAATTCTTGATGGGCCTTTCCAGAGCTACCGTGCATGAGTTCATTTTAAGTCCGAATTGTGTCTGACTGTAACAATTTTTAGCACGAGCCCTTCAGGCGCTAATTTTTTCTAAGCTATTTTGTATGTGAAGTGTAGCTATTACCATTCGTCCGGATTAAATAATGGTAGGTTAGAAAAATATCACAACTTTGCAATTAGTCACAAAAGGTATTTCGTCTCTCGGCTATAAAGCGATTAAATCGATCAGATAGGAGCTACAGAAAGTTGTTCACTACAAAGAGCTGTAAATGACTTGCGGGCCTTAGACACGTGATTAGATTTAACTGACTGCCAGACTACTGGTATTTATTTGCTGTCAAATGTCTTAGTTAGGTCCAGTTTAAATTGGTTTTCAACTGGAAACGATTTGTGCAATTGACGATATTGGTGATGTCACACAAGTAAGATCAATTTTTCTGCTATTTTGTCGTCTGTTGAGTTTAAACCTAAGTTCTCTTGCGTACCAAAGTGCTACCAAGAAGTTATGAACATTCTTGAAACTCATGCACACGTTGTAGGAATTACTCAAAAGAAGCACTCTGGGAAGTCCATTTAAAACTATAAAAAGTGCGATAGTATATATGTTAGCTTCTTGACAGGCTTCTTAGATTGAATAGGGAATAGGATGATTCAGAAACTCCCTTTTTAATATTGATATACTCAGCTAAGTCCCATTAGAATTTTGATGGCTTCATAAGGCAACTGTAACAGTGCAGTACTGAAGTGGCTTGGCCCTATAATTTGAATGCACACAACCCTACCATGGTGATAAATATGCACCAATAACGAAGTAATTACAGTGGAAACTATTTTGACAATGCGCTCTTAATATTTACGAATACTTTACAAACCAGGAGTTCATAGTGCGTGATAACATAGCTGCGTACTAGGAGATCGACCAACGAGCTCGAACGGAATGGACATTCTTATTCATTCTCATTCTTATCTTTCGATATTCACTGATACAGTTGACATGCAAAATTGGGGCTACTGTTTGTCCAGATGGCGACTTCAAAATCATATTTAGCAGTTTCAATGACCAACGAAGAATAACGATTTTCAAACACTAGCAGCAGGACACATGAACATAAGAGATCATTAATGACCAATCTTCTAGTACAATACGAAGTATCTACCAACATTTTTTAATTTTGCGGAGAAGATCTCAGATGACTATCACTCATCATAGTATCATAGCTCCAAATATCTGCCGTCAGATTTAAACACGGTAGATTTGCTAGGTCATCTCTCTTATCTCCTGGATAAATAAGCACGACTCTGCACTTGGAATGTAAGGACCGCGTTCAGCCAAAATAGTCGCGTAGGTCCAAGACAGCTATAAAACAGATATTACCGCAATTCAAGAACTGCGATGGAATGAGCCAGACAAAAGACATATGAAAAACTGCGACATTTACTACGGTGACTGCTACAAAAAGAGAAGACAGCGCATATTTAGATGCGGATTTGCTATGCGGGCAGACTTAAGCAAGGGGTGGCCATGGTGTAGTGGTACTAGCCATCGCTTCTCACTCGGACGGTCAAGGTTCGAATCCTACTCATGACAAGTTTTTCATAGTGCTCTTGGAACTTAGTCAGAAAAATCTGCGTGTGAAGGCATAACACTGACATGAAAATTTGGCTGTTGTAGAGTAGAGCACAAAACAACCGTTAAAATTCACAACCTGAATCATTCCGAGTGAAGAAAAACTCTCCGTCCTATTTGGACTCCCACCCCTGGATTGTCAATATCGAAACCAAATACACCTAAGTTTCAAACCACTACATCAAAAACAATTTTCCTTTCTCCTCCTTCTTTCTTTCCGCCCGCGCCCTGGCGACAGTAAAAAAACCCTTAAATTATAAAAAATTATAAAAAAAAAGAAAAAAAAAAGCAAATAGTCCACACCTCAACTTCCACAAAGGGACTTGGCGGTCTCCGAAACAATCAACTGTCAGCCAGATTGACCAGAGAGTCAAGTCAGGCCACCCATTTTCGAGCTTTAAAAGCTGCAATCGCAAAAGACGCCAAAAATCTTTGCCGACCGTGTTTCCCTCAAACTCTCTCAAAATCCGGGACACTCCATCGAACACCAAAGGGAATGCTGTCAACGAACCATCAGAGAAGCAGCATCTGACTTAATTGGTTTCAAACCACTACTATAAAGAAACCTCTGGTTCGATGATGAATGTAGGGCGGCAGCCAAACAAGAGCCATACAAAGCTGCTCTGCATCCCAGGACGAGAGCTGCTCGTGTGCTCTACGAACAGAATAAGGGAGAATTACAAAAAAGTTTAAAACGAGGCGAAGCGCTGTCATGTCATTTTTCAACATCACTTTAGAGAGATTGCGTACGCGTACGTTGTTAAACGAATACAGGGAGATGTCAATAAGGCATTCACAGCTATTGAAGGAGAAGCCGCTTAAATTGGTATAACGGTAAATGAGGCAAAAACCAAGTATGGGCTGTCATCAAAAAGGACTCCCAACATCGACAACTTGGTAGGAGTGTCACAATTGGTAGCTATAACTTCGAAGGGGTTAAAGGCTTCGTCTACCTTGGCTCGTTGTAACTAAGGAGCAGCGACGATACCAGCACGAAAATACATAAGACGTAGAATAACTCTTGCCAAAACCGCTATTCTTCCGGACTCAGAAAGCAATTGAACAGCAGAGCCCTCTCTTGTAAGACCAAACTGGTTTTATCATACCCGTCTTGCTCTATGGATATTATTGAAAAGAGATGAAGAAGCCATTAGCCGTTTTGAAAGGAAAGTACTACGAGGTATTTCTCGTTCCGTCTATATTGACAAAGAATGGAGGGGGAGATTTAACCACGAACTGTATGGGCTATACAGTGACATCGACTTAGTTATCAATACGGATTCAACGCCTAAGATAGCCGGCCCATGTAGAGCGAGTGGATACCACAGCTCCGGCCTGAATAATCTTCAAATCCAAACTCCGGGGACTACCTACGTAGCAGAGGACGCCGAGTCTTCAGTGGTCCGAATAAGGGGAAAGGGACCTCAATCAACTTGGAGTGCAGCACCGATGGAAGCAGCTGGCGAAAGATCGTGTCAGCTTAAGAAAGAAGAAAAAGAAGATATAACTCATTACCTATGACTGTTACCCAAAAGCGTAGTTGATAGTAAAATCTTATCTTATCCCATTGCGGGTAGGTTTAGGTATTTGTGGTTTTAAAAAAAATTAATCAAGTAAAGTCCGTCGCCTGGAAACTTATTCGCTTTACCTTGTCTAATGAATTCAGTAGAAATCTACCAAGTTTTGTGCATGAAGTGGGACCTAGATATGGTAAAGACAGATTCGCTGAAAAAAGCCATTTACAAACCCAGTAAGAGTATTCTTTAGAGTTAAGCAGAGGAATATGTAATAAATGTGGGCAAAAGCATATGGAACTCCATATGCGACTGATTTACAATATTATAGTGTAGCACTCTAAAACAAAAGACCTTTACCTTCTAAGATATCACATTTCTTCGCGACATTACTCTGTGCTCACTCATCTTGCAGGCATTATTGGTTACCAAAAACTTGGATTTTTTCCTTATTCAGTAGTTTTGAATACATCCATCTGAATCTTGATACAAGGTTTTGGTCCTAGTCAATGTTGGCCACTGGAGGGGAGCCATGTACCGACGGCAATGATGTACATGGCGTCCAAGTTATACGTGTTAGTTGCTCTGCCAAAGGTGGTGTACTCTTGAAGTTTGTCTAAAACATTTTCTAACGGCATTACACAAAAGCTCGTAAAAACATTCTAAAGTAGTTTTTACCTCTCCATATTGGGACTAGACAAAAGGCAGTCCTGACAATAAGTGTTCAGCGTTCACAATAAGCAGGGAAAAGTAAAACTTCCACTAAACTCTGACAAGATTTTTGTCATATCAAAAACAAATTAACTCAAGAACGAAGCGGAATTAAAATCTACCTATTATTGTGTTTTCATAATTATTTGGACATTGTATACGAGTATAATATAACAATTTTATATACAACAATCTCTCGATATCGTGATATGATTAATCACCATCGCCATCGATACCCACCAACGATCAGCCTATTATTGCAAAAACAATTGGCCTAAATATTTTTTTTATTTATTTTTTCAATATCAAACGTTTTGCTTAAGCTGTCAATCAAGGTTCGCGTTGTTTCAATCTCGAGAAACAACCAAGATACACAGTAACAATGTGAAATAGATTTTTACAAATTGAAACGAAAGTCATTTGGAGCGTGTAAATCAAAGCCGAACCTAAACCTAAGCCTACCACATCGACAAAAAAATATATCTATAAATAAATAAGCTAATTAATCACTGCGGTTTTTCAAGGTAAGATCCATCATGCCTTAGATGACTTTAGTTGGTATGATGGATCTTACCTTGGCTCATGCCTTGTATCACTTGCGCCGTCACAGAGTCTAACGACACGAAAATGAGAGGAAAAAAGCTTCCCGATCTCATTGAAAACAACTGCAAAGTGAAAGATACAAGGATGTAAATGTGATAATCTCCATCCACAAAAGACTTCCTATTTTCATACTATTAAACCCAGTTCTTCCTAATCCAGCCATCCTTTTGAGTCGGCAATAGGTGGACCGTTTTAGTTAATCAGCTTCTGCGCAAATGTGATTGTATTACGTGCACTTGTATCTAATTATCTCAGACTGTCTTGTTTCGTTATTAACTGGAGAAAAAAAAATTAATTCGAAGAAAGATATAAACAATCAAAAGATACACCTATCCTAACCTGTCGCCATTTCCAAGTTCAAGGAAGCAAACGGTCTTTTCATTTTTTTAATCAGTCCCCACATATCAAGTTAAACAACTTTTGTCTCTTCCATTAAGTCAGGTGAAGAAAAACGTGCTTACAAGCCAAATAAAACGTACTCGTATAGCGTACAGCCAATAGCCTGCTGGGTAAATGGTTATGCTAACTTTGAATCCATCCACAGCATCTCCATAAATTCCATTGTCTCGTAGAGAAGTTGTTTTCTTTCTTCTCGTTAGTATCGTACGGTTGGCATCTGTGTAAAATGACTGAAACTGAACTGTATCTAACTAGTTGGGAAGAGAAGAAAATAATTGCACAGTGCTATGATAATTGGTACCGGGATGAGCTCTTACGAAGATAGTGTTAATAAGCTGGTTACATACTCGTACTGGTTCGACATTATTTGACTTCAATGTGACGGTTCAAGTGGCGGCTTTCTATAGACTTGCTGCATTTCGTCGTAAAATCAATGCAGAATGGCTTTGTGCAATGTATATGACACATGCAACATGGAAGAACATGGGGAAAGCCTACAATAAAAATGAAGTTAATGATTTGTAGACATACATACCTTCACACACCTTCCAAGGCGAAAAGTTGATGCTTTAAATAGGAGATTATGAAGTGAGGAATGGTTCAATTGAAGTGTCCCATGAGTTTACAGCTTCTATATTTTGTATATTTTAACTGAATGCAGTACTTATAGAACTTCTGAGTGGGCACTTAAAGATGAATTAAACCTTGAAAGGGCATATGAAGCACTTACCAGAAGGGTATATCTACAAGAGCGCACTAAAAATATCAAGAAGAAGGCTTCCTACTGTAGAGTGCAGTGATGAAACCTCTCACTTTTACAAACAGGTACTCGTACATATCTGTTTGCTGCTAAAAATCCAGATACACGTATGACCGCACAACGGAAGGATACCTCTCATGTTGCGAACAAGTATTGCCAAGATACTTAATGAATTCCGATTTAATTGCTGTTCCACCTACATAACTCAAGAAATAGACTGTCCACTGGTAAAAATTGCCACAAGTTACCATATTGTTATCACAAGGAAGCACTTGTAAGCCAACAGCCGCAACCTATATGTAAACAAAATACAAGTATATACGAATGTCTTCTTCCTATTTTTGATTATCTGAACATTTCCCATATAAAGTGAGAGTGCGAAGATGCAGACTCCTGTGAAAGGTGGTTGCGTGACGCAGAGGTGAAATTCATTGAATGCAAATCTAACAGTATCTAGTTTTCTAACAGCATCACCATTTGATGGTGGCAAGCCTCCGAAAGTGAAAAGCGGGAGAAACTAATCCCTGCTCCGCTACTGACTGTTGTACCAACGAATTTTATTATGCTTCCATCAGGCAAAATAAAAAAAAATCACTCGATGATGAAAGCTTCCGTAGGTCATCAACAAAACCATTGAATAGTACCATTGTCTGGGACAGTAGTGAAGTTTGAGTTTCTCTTTAAGGACATCGACTAGCACTGAATGAGATTGGACATACTGTCAACGTCAACAGCCATAACTGTACCAAAGAATGTTGTCGTCTTTGACTGTACTATCAATTTTCAGCAACAGCTCAGTAGAAGAAAAACGAAGAACAACTCACAAAACTTCGTTGGGCTAAAGGTTGCTCCCTTAGGACTTGATAGGACACTCTCGCGAAAAACTAAGGAGACTTTATATAAGACCTTGTCATTGCAGTCCTTCTTTTTGACGCTAAAGTATCTATCGAAATGGCGTGAATATATCCTCGTTCGGTCGTTTCGAGGGAAAAATTCTTCATAGGATATTCGGTACCGTTTGCGTTAAGAGGCTTTGGAGAACGAGGTTCGAGGCTGATGCAAAGTCTTCGAATTTATCCCAAAAGGATAGCGCGTTAGAGGAAGACCTCGTTCTGAGTGGAACGCACGAGTATAAGTGGGCCTCAACTGACTTGGAATACACAACTGGGGGTAGTAAGCTACTCGGAGAGTAGCTGATGTTTCGGTTTATGAAGAATATAGCTCTAGGATTTGGACCTGAGTTACAGAAATTGAGCGCGATACCATCCAAAAAGATTGTGTACTAGCCACCTTCAGATACGAGTATGTACGCCGAGTTTTTCGATGTTTTTCACTGCTCTCTGTTCTTCTACGGTGGGTGAGAAAATTTTCAGATCTGGGCCTGGTGTGTATCGGCCATCGTATTTAGACGGTTTAGACGTTGTTGATGTTGCTGTATGGTTTTTATTTGTATCTTCTTCTCCATTCATTGTCGGTATACAATAGATGCAAAAAAAGGTCACTCGAAGGTTTTTTTTCTCAAAAACCGTCATAGGCCAACCATTCTTGTCAAAGAGCAGGACTGGGTTCTTCATCACCCGCAGAAGTGAAAATGAAAAACACCGAAGATGTTAACTATGCCTTTATAGATGCATATGTATGCTGCGTTTTATATTTGTTTTTCTATTTTTACTACATCGCTACCGCTCCGCTTAAGTCGCCGATGGCTAAAGTCGCCGATGGCAAAATGCGTCGATTGGAACGACAGTAGTTGATTCTATTTATTTCAAGATTTTCAATTATTTAATTTTTTATATGTAGGCTTGCTGTGTTATGTGTACATGTAATGCAATCGCGTTTTGACATCCTTAACATTTTTATTTCTTCCGCCCTCATACATTGGCCAGCACTGCGAAGCATATACGAGTATAAGAGCTGGTCGAACAAGCGTGCAGAATTTTCCTTTCAATTAAAGTGGATATTTTCAGTCACAGAAGATTTTCGAGTTCTCCCACCATTTCTTCCAGCCAACACTAACTCTGTGCTTAACGTCGTCGTCACATTTCGCTTCCATATTCACAATCGATCACAGGTATTGAAACCTACATAGAGGTCTTTTGAAGAACTGTTCCGTTTAACATAGTATCTGACGGTAGCAAAGGATCTGAAAATGGACAATTTAGATGCTCTTTCTTTAAACGACTTTCCTTTTCGAATCAAAGTATTTAACAGGCCACACTTTGACATCCATTTGCTCTATGCACATGTAAGTCATCGAAAGTGATTTATTTGCCATCTTTTGACAATGTCGATGTTGCCGTGTATTTTATGGTAAAATCTTCTATTAAACCTGAAATATATTTTGAATACTTTTTTCATCCGTCTTGGCATAAGATATATCTGCGAAAGATCCTTAATGATTTGGATATATGTTGCCTCCAATTCATTTTATTACTGACAAGAAAAGATGAGACAAACTCCGGCTTCTCAGGAGAAATAAAAACAATAGCATGACAGTCGCGCGATCGAGGAAATTGAGAGATGCTTCTATAGAAGCGAGATTCGGAAGTATTGCGAAAAGGTAAAACAAACATGCCAGGATACAAACACCGAACCGAAGCCTGCAGAGACGAACAAGGGAACATCGTAGTAGAGTTGATGTCGATGCTAAGGATTAGGAAAGAGCATTTTCATAGACTGTTTAACGGCGATGACGAATGAACCTTTTAACTAGGACGATGTAGTCTAATAATTCCGTCCAACTAACCTGGATGGACCCTATTCGAAGCTCAAGTCAAAAAAGCTGCAGCTGCTATCGCTCTAACTGCCGAACTCTACAAAAGGGCTGGTGATGACTTGCTGAGGACAACTCATCTTTAAAATTCGGTCACACGGAAGTATGCCCAGTAAATGGAACCTTAGAATTGTTTGCCCGAACACCAAAAGAGACCCTACAGAGACAGATGTCATATGTGTTTAACGTAGGTGCCTGCCGTGAAGGCTTAAGCCTACGGTACGTCTTCGCACAAGATATCAAAACAAAGCGTTGATCAGCGCCCTTCGGGTGATAAAGATACCACCACCAGTACCAGATTTGAAGTCATGTGTAAGGCACGAACTTCCCCTTTGGTGAAGGGTCGAGGCCTATCTAACACCTCAGCCATTCTGTGGATCATGGCATCCGGTTGCAGTGCAACTCCACATCGAATAGACCAATGATTCCGTAGCAATCAAACAGATGAGCACATGTCGTAGCAGGCTACGACTTACGCTCAACCATGAGATGTCCAAGCACCATTTGTTCTACTCTCCCCGCGACTTTGGGTGTAAACCACAGTCACCACGATACTCCCACAAGGGGGCCAACTCCTAGGTCAGGCTGGAAACAATAGTTCCAGGGGCCCCTGACCTCCCGTGGTACCAGAATATAGCTTCCGGTCGAGCTTCGCAACCTTGCGATCACTTCCAGTTGGGCACCTCACTGCCCAGGACTGGCAGCCTTTACCTCAATTATCCTACTCAATCAACCCGCTAGCTCTCTACTGCGTCTTCTGAGAAATACTTCCCTTGCAAAGCTACAGGTTCTTTCGAACCATACGGTGTCAGTTAGAATTCCACTGACATCGTAGGTCTCACCATTGAAGGTGATGCCCATTGCATGCAAGTCCCTAACCTCCGAATAATTTGGGCACTCGCAAAGAACGTGCAGCCAGTCTTCATGGGAAGCTCCACATGAGCACCCTACAGAGACAGAGACAACTACAGAGACATTACCGGCGTTCACATTCACATTCACACATCGACAAATCCTTCGACCAGGTCTAACGACCAAAAACCGCCTTGCGTTCATATTGTACAACACGGTTGTCAGACTTCATTCGTAATGTTAATTTCGAAGCATGAACATGAAAGGGCGATAGATAAAATATTGGAGAATGAAGAGAGATAGAGAAAAAAAACACTTTTTACTTGAAATGGACATAATTTCCTTCCTTCCGCGCCGATGCTCACTTGTTGATATCATAAACGAAAATGAAAAATGCTCTAAAGTCGTTCGACAAGTGTTCACACACAATAGCATGTCGTCATACCAAGCGAAAAAGTTAAACTTCCATACGACCAATCGGATCGTCCGTGGTAATAGCGTTCATATTGTACGACCGAGTACATTTTCGTCTATCCGACGAAGTCGAAAGACCCGGACGAAGGATTTTCCATACCTACAATGCGAATGCATCTGTTAGCCCATTTAAAATCGGATACAAGATCCAATCTGCAGTATCGTGCGAATACAAGTATACCCAACACCGACGTCTCGAAGATAAGGTCAAATAACTTTGCCAAAAACGGATAAGCGCCTGATTTGAGGGAAAACTTCTTTGGTTGATTTTCGATTCAACAAACGGTGAATGGAGGGGGAAAAACAACAACGAACTGTTCGAACTCTACAATAACATCGACTTAACCGGAAAAGTGAAGGTCCAACGACTGAGGTGGCTGGGTCATATAGAGCGGATGGACATCAATATTTCGGTCCGAAGAAGAAGACCGCGACTCAGGTCGCACATGGAAGTGGGAGGAGACATTAACCAACTAAGTGTGCGAAGTTGGAGACAGCTAGTTAGAGGTTGAACTAGCTGAAGACGCTTGCTGATTAAGACACTGGTCTGTAGCGCCACTTTAAGTAAGTAAGAAAGTCTTCCTACCCGTTTCGAGGAGTCATTCGCTATCAGCATCAAGCGCAGGAGACAGTGATGAAGTGAGGACATAATTAAAGGTATTGGAGACTCCATATCGGATATGTCAGGTTTCAGTTTCCACAATGAAGAAGCATAAAAGATACACGATCTCTGTGTAAACAAAGCAGATGGGTTAAAGCCATGATGGTGCTTTGGCAGAAGTAATGGTACATAGAGATTGTAACTTGTCGATGTGAGTAGAACCTGCCAGAGACACAAATACTTAACAAAAGCATGCGGAGGTAAGGATGGCAATGTAATAGAATTCATTGTCGGTGCTGATAATTTTAAAAAAACTTAACAACCCTGTGTATGACACGTTGAACTATTTAACGATCGACAACAGCTCCGTTCATTCGACAGAAGAGGACTGAGTAACGACCGAAGCTAAAGCAGAAGCAGAGAGTCTAACTGAATTTTGACACAGTGAAGCGGTGTCATATGATTTCTTCAAAACCATGTTGTGCGAAATTCTTATGCCAATACCACTAAAAGAATATGCTCTAGACTGGAAACGATTACTTACACCAACGGCTCATGCACAATGCCACAACAGGAAGCTATAACATTGAGGGATAAAAGCGTTTCTCTATATAAACGCGGAGCTCATAAAACAACGATGCTTCCCTACAGTTCAAGCAAGAAATCACTCTTAACAGACGCACGAGTCTATCTAAATCGGATTAAGATACTATTAATTGATTTGCGGAAAAGAACGGAAAATTAAAATATTATTGAATAGATCAACCAAAGCTGTTGGTAACCGTATCTAAATACTACAGGTAGACCTCTTAATTATATGTATACTCCTTTACATATGACAGAGCTCAAAAAGAGGAAAATACAAATCAGTACCAACATCCAGCTGGGAACACTACACAAGTGTATCCAAACTCAAATATATTAAAAGTTTTAGTAGGGAAACCGGCTATACTAATGTCGTATCAATGTCACCAATTAATCAATTTTCAAAAGGTGTTGATATGATGGAAAAGATACAAATGCAGTCGGCTTGACGTTCCATTTGATTGGAAACATTTGTGTAATATCTGCTCCGGACAACATTGAGTGTCACTTTTGGTTGATCTCCGACATAGTAAATCCAAACTGGAATTACAAATCTCAATAACTAGTTTGTTAAACTAAATGGATAGATGAGATAAACAATTATCGTTTATCAAGACATTCATCTAATTTGCTTGCCAGACAATTTGTTTACTTTAAGCCATTCATGCTTCTGATGTTTGAAATTTTTGATTGACTTTTTCCATCTAATGTTGACCTTAATTAGACGATCAGTCTCATTTAACCAAAAGTCAAAAATAATAAACCAGTATAAAGGTCACTACAATTTGCATAACATAACTGAAAGAAAGTAGGTTTAGGCTTTACTCTTCTCACATGGTATACTGGCATCGTATCTTCAACAACACACCAGTGTAGTTTTGAAGGCGGTCAACTTGATTGACACTTGATCGATCGTCACAAAAAAAAACTTGGTAGCACAGATACGTACATATCTATTTATGATGTTTAATTACACTTTATATGTCTGCTGATAAACCAATTTAATTTATTTCGATTAGATAATCTATTCATTGAAGAGTGCCGTAAGCGGTCGCCAAATAGATAGGCAAGATTTGGATAGAGCGCTTTGGATGATTTTCTCAGAAATCACAAGTTCAAGTTCTAGCTTCTCGAGTAGTTTTCCGTAAAATTGGAGTTAGAACAAGAGCAGCAAATAAAATGATCCAACTTTATTGGGATCATCGAGGCATATAGCAACGATGACTTAAAGTCGCATGTCCGGTTACAGAGGTCAACTCTAGGATACCTAATACGAGTATGTTTGTAAATAATTGTTTTCTAAAATGGTAAAATGATTCGTTGATCTTTGACTTGTCAGCATTGTACATTTCACGGAAAGATGGTTTTTATGTACGTGCATACGTAATACCGTGACATTTCGGTAGCTCAGCAATTTATTCGCAGTCCCTTCATCATCCGCTCGGACTACGTTTCGATGAGTCAGATCAATCAAAAAGAAAATTCCCGGAATTATTGGGGATATACATAGATTGTACCCACATCAACACGGAGGCTCCAACAATAAGCAGAAAAAGCTATTACAACAGGAAGCTGTGTAATGGTCTCGCTCTTTAAGCAGTCGTAGATGCACAGAAAAAATGAATCGAAATCACTTGTGGTGAGCCCGGTTGACTCCACACCCAGAGATCTGCACTAATAGGTCACATTTATCTTCTTCCCAATGGATCTTTCATACTAGGTGACCCCGCTTATCCATCAACAAACTGTCTTTTAAGAATAATGGTAGTCCAGGGCATGCAGAGTAATGGGTAAGCTATATTCACTCACTTGAATGACTGTGGAACGCAGTCTTGGGCTCCTCAAACTTCGAAGAAGTTCGAAGACATTTGTAGTTCACAGAGCACAATACACTTGATCTTGTTCTGTGCACTGACAGTACCTACTGATCAAAAGGTACCCGAAATTCTTCAGTGAAACGAAAACGGTTTAATAAGTCCACGAGTGTTTTCTCCACAATTCTGGTCTTTTGCGAAGACCCCTTTTCTCATACGCTCACGTAATACTCCTTATTTTCTGTTTGGCCTGGCGAAAGAAATTTGAAATGGACCATACCACAACAATCAAAGAAAATGGCCAAAAAAAGCCGTTTTTTGGGTTTTGGCTGTCTGAGTTGCGCCATTCCGATGATTGTTGGTTAGTTTCGATGGCATATTCATAAACCCATGTTTCGTCATCAGTAATGATGCCATCGATAACATTTTGACCCAAAGAAACATTTCTTTAGCGACATCAATAGGATGCTTCTTCTGCAACAAATTCGGCTCTCTCATCACAAGCCACGCTTCAACGCTTCAATTCATCTCATGCTTAGAACATCTTGCATAACGCTCCATACTGATCCGAATGAGACACCAAGATCGGATCCTATCTCCCTGATGCTCATATAATGATCTGCGGGGACGACAGGAATGAGGCAAATGATCAACCACAGTACGACACATTGCGAAATTTTGCTGAAGTCAACAAACACTGACTTGTTTAGAAAGCTATCAAGCAACAACTTCCGACAAACAGATATTTGAGCGCCGGATAACAGATGTACCAACCTAAATCGAAGAAGCTTTTGACAATATCTTTAGCGCGGTTGGCTTAAATGGGAAATTCCGGGTACTTTTGATTAGAAAGTATGCTCGGCACCTCAAATACGGCGATTTTGCCTACTGATGTAGCAATTAAGCTAGAAATGGCCCCATCGGGAGTTCGACCAGCCTTAGTTCGTAGGTTACTCACATAAAATACGTTGCATACAACAAGCCAAGCTTGGTCCGTCACTGTAATCGCGTATAATCTTCGAAACCGCCCATTTACTTTCTTGGTAAATTTGGTGGAGTACTATACAATAATGAAAACTGGATTTAAAACTTTTCGATGGTATTGCTAATTGTGCCTTCGGTAAGCCGATTATCCGAACGATAAATTGCCCTAAGTGTACGAACAAAAATACCATATCAGTGTGACATGACGTGACCTCTGGCGTACACTGAAAATGTCGACACAATTTAGGAACACAGTGGGCTTTCACCGGAGTGTTCGCTAGAATTGAGACAAGGGCTACCAAAATGAGTTTGGCAGTAAATGAGGGTAAAATAAAGTACTTGCTGTCAGCAACGTCACAGACAGCTATAATATAGTAGTAGTAAGGGGCTTTGTCTACCTTGGCTCTGATATATATTTTGTCAACATTCCCGCAGCATGAATAAAACAAAGAATCGATCCTGCCAAGTAGGATTCCTGCTTATTGCTCGCAGCGTTATTGCACGTGCCAAACTAGACAAGAAGAAAATTCGAAAAATTAAAAAAGAAAAAGTTACAATAAATCTTTTTCTCACTTCACGAACACTTAGTTTCTTTTGCTATAGATCAGCTTCATTCCTTATAAATGCTTCCCGCTGTGCCTGCTTGGCGGCCAACTTGGAATCAATCGCATTGAGGTAGTTATCACGTGGCGATTTCCTTTTGTGAATGGTTGTTGGGGAATCTGAAGACAAAGTGTTGATGTATAAATTTGTCAATGTTCATTATAATTATCATTCGGTTGACGAAATGCTTCCAAGGTAAAGGGTACTCGTAGTGTTGTTTGAAATAATGGATTTCTCCTCAAATATCTCGTCCATATCCTCCATGAACGGCGCAATACAACAGATTACAACTTGTCTTAAAAGCATTACCTTTGGCAGCCTTTTAGGACAGTGATCTTTGTATTTGAATTCTAAAATATATTTACAGATGTAGAACCATGTATGTACTCGCATATTAAACTATTTTAGCTGCTTACTGTGATGCGTTGGCAAATTTCATCTTCGAGCAGTTTGGATACGCGCATTTCCTCTGGCTATGCGAGAACTCCTTGCTCCATGCTAGATACAAATAAAAAGATTCATAGCAAACATAGAAAATAGTATTTGGAAGCACTGTTTTATATCCACTAAGTAGATAACTTATATAAATTGAGTTAGCGTACAACGTTATGTTATTGTTGACTAAATAGAAATAGCTGAGTTTTTATATCACTGAAAGCTTGGTTATGCGGTGGACGAGCCAGTAATGTTCAAAAAAAGCAAAGATCCTGTATAGCTGCCATACGACCCATGACACGACAAACACATGCCTCAAATACCTCTAACTACGAGTATTATAACCAACAAGGATAAAGTTCGTGCTTGTTAACTTAAACGCCAGAGAAAGAAGATTTGAGATGACCGTGCCGATAAAGCATTTGTTGACTGCGGAAGGCTCATCAACTTCGTCAAGATGCCTCGCATCAAACTCTACAATCAATATACTTTTACATACATCTATCTGCATAGCCAATAATCGACAAACTCGGTCTAACATTGATCACGTTGTGATTGTTTGTTTTTTATTTGTTTTTAAATGCATTTTATTTTATTCTTCTTACATTTACTATACTTACATGCTAACAGAAAAAATGCTTAAATATTAGCTTGAAATAACTTAACTAGCTTATACTAACTTAATGGCCCTCCAAACGGGCACTCTAAGCTAAACTATTGTATATTACTGTTTTATATCTTTCGACGTCATTACAAATAATAATTACTATTCTTATACATCTACTTAAATTAAGAAAATAAGTATTTAGAAAAAACTTAGTGCCCGAACAATTTTTTTGTATTTATATAAAACTTATATTTTAACCTTAAACTACTTAGCCTAACTATATCTAACCTAGCATAATTGTTAGCAAACTTAAAGTTGCTAATCTGATCATTAGCTAACCCAAATTTGCTAACTTTAAACAATTAAAGCTACCCTAACCTATGTAAGTCGGCCATTCCAAAAGGAAAAATAAGGAAAAAATAAATAAAAATAAGAACAAAATGGCCCACTTTGCCTTTTAACTAGGCTAACTCGGACTTGAAGGAAACGACGAAGGATTCAGATCTTCTTCACTCAACCACCAAATATTTTGGTGCTGCAAAAAAACTTCTTTTTTATCGCGGCTTTAAACCGCCCTACTAAACCTGAGACGTTCGATACTGCCGTTCGATACTACTGTGTGTTGTAGTTGAGTCGCCCCTCACCTACTGCACGAGCTACGTGGAAGATTAGCGGCACCGCAAAGTTATCCTGTATAAGCCCTTTCATGTCAATATAAATGAACGCTTCAGGGGGACGAAGCCCTTCAAGCGCACACTCTCATGATATAAGTAGTTGGGGTAGTAGGCCCCAGATATCAGGTTATTGGACGAGATCATTGCTCTTGCAATATGCCTTCGAGTCAACTTAATAGCGAAGTTGTCCACTCTATTTAGATTCGCCCGGTTGTATAGCACCTCATTGGGATAGAATTTTATGTACTCCGATTCTGACGTTCTGTAAAGGCGAAGGCAGACCCTAAGGCAAGCTCTCTCAAACACCCTAATCTTTTCCATTAAGCTTGCTCTCACATTAAACCACACGGGACACCCATATGCCAGCATGGGCCGGATGAGGGCCATGTAGCAGATAACTTTCACCCTCGCATCGAGTTGGCTGCTATAAAACAGTCTCTTTGTAAGGGCAAAAGCACCTTTGGCTCTGGCCAGAGTAGCATCTACATTTTTTGTTAAAATACAGAAACTGATCTAGCCGGATCCCAAGGTATCTAACTACATTTCGACAAGCAAGTGGCTAGCCGTGTTGTCCAATGATCGAGAATTTTCGCCAAGTTTTTCTGGTGTCCCTAGAGGCACCAGACAACGGTGTCCTAAACAGAATGGTTTCCGACTTCTGAAAGTTGATTTTCAACTTCCAGTCATTGCCTTATTTGTTCGAAGTCACGTTGCAAAAGCATATTAATGTTTGGACCTAACCATACGGTGTCGAAGGCCTTTTCCAGGTCAACCAGACAGGATCCAGTGCACTGGTTCTTGCTTTTATTCCATTGGATATCTGACACCAGTTTAGACGCGGCATGTATGACATCATGCCCCGACTTAAAACCGATTTGATTATCCGGAACTTTATTTTTGTCCTCAACCCACTTAGTCAGGACTCTATTGATTACCTTTTCGAACACCTTACTGATATTCGGAAGGAGACTTATCGATCGAAGATTCGCCGGATTGGATGTATCTTTACCCCTTTTAGGGATGGGATAAATCACCGCAGTTTTCCAATGCGCTGGATAATACGCATTATTCATTACATTGTTAAACAAGGTGGTGTAAATGTCTACCACTTCTAGAGGGAGATGTCGAAGCACAATGTTCGGTATTCCATCAATTCCCGCTGATTTTTTACTTCTAATGTGTCGAAGATCTCATGGAGTTCCTCCTTTGAAATGAACGGGGGTAGGTCCCCTTCATTGGCGATGACATTATTTGCCATATTCTCGTCACTGAACTGGGTGAAACCCGAGCTCTCGAATCGCCAGTTCTGTATTACGTTGTGATTGAAGAGAAGAATATGTCCAAAAAATTTAGCAATTGCTGTGACCAAAAATGTCGCAATGACACTCACGCGGGAATGATACGAATGCTGTGAAAAGAAGAGAAAAGGCAAAGGATAGTCACAAAAAAGAGACCAGGAACGCTCAAAATTTTTTTTTTAAAACCAGGACCAGTTTCTGCAGAGGGTTGTGGAGGGAAAAGTTTTCTTCCAATTGATAAAGAATGACAGTAGTTCTTTAAACTAAGAAGTTCATACGGAAACGCCCGTGTGTGGGGCGTTGGAATTACTTGTCCACCACTTGACTATGGCGAAGTGCAAAAACCGATAGCACGACTAAATAAATTAACAAGATGTGGTCTTCGGTTGAGTTACTCGAAGCCAAAAGCAAAAAGGCATGACGAGCACCTGATCCATCAGGATTGGAATGGACCTCCTGAAATTGTCTAGTACGTAACGAGATTTAAGACAAAGTTGCTTATTATGATGCGACAAAATAATTCACACTGCTGAGCTTAGCCACACTAGAACTATCTTCGATAAAAATGTGTTCGTACTAAATAAGCAGACAACATACTGGTACATGCGGAAGCAAAGCATCAACTTTATAAATTTGAAAAAAATATCTATTTTATCGGAAAGGAACTTTAAATGGGTGATACCCAGTTTACGCAATGTTTCCCAAAGCTTTCGGCTCTTAACCACCCCTCATTACGTGTGGTACTTTTTAACAAATGAGATTCTATTCACAGGTGATATTTACAGATATTTCCAAATCAGAGTACACCCTTTATATGAATTGGAGAATACAAAAGGGTCGACGGTATTGCTAAAAACTGCGCTGCAGCCGACGCACGTCCTCATAAAAACAGAAAATCTTCCCAACGAAATGGGTTAGGTAAAAGTTAAAAATCATGCATACCCTAAGGAGCTAGAGAACTTGATTCGTGTATGTCAAAATATATAGTATAAGCTTAGGCAGAAAATTGCGGCCTACCATTTTTGTTATCGATAACTTCTAGCAATGACGTAAACCAAATGAAAAATAGTTCTTGTGCAAGCCTAGTTAGCGCTACGTTGTCTTTACTTTATTGTGGTTACGTTCCCGACAGGCTTTTGATTCTTTATCTTAACGACTGTTCGCGTACTGTTCTAACTGTCCAAACTGTCAAAGATACATTTGGTTGCTATTGTTTTTCGTAGTTTTGGACAGTATGTCAACAGATCTTTATCGAAAGGGCGTTTCTAAAAACTAATAGATATTCCAAGGGGACAAGGTGGATCGATAAGTATAACTCTGCTGCAAGGAAAGTGTCATCTACGAGTATTTTACAAATGTCAACAGCGCCTTTATACCAGTAAAGCAAGTAGAATCAGAATTTGTGTGAATTAACAATGGAACGCTGCCGTCCTGAAGAACGTGACATAATTGTCACTATATTTTTGATGAACGATTTGTCAGTGACATTGATTTCATACCCGTTTACCAGTGATCGTTAAGTGCAGCGTTAATAGCAGGAATCTTAGAGACTGGAATAACACGAGACCGTGTCAAAAATATGGTAAAAATAAAACTTAAATGTCCAAAAAAACATTTGAAAATCGCATTCATTTTTTGTTATTCTATTTCATCGATATAAGGAAGCGATAGAAAAATAGAATCATACACAATGGCCCGCCTTGTATTACAGTCCTTGTATTGAAGTTCCTGAATCGTCAGCTTGTTGTCGAAAGTTTGGCCTTTGTGAAAAGATCCCGGACATTACATGTATAAATTCCAATTGGTACAGGTACTAAGCAACGACGGGTGTTACCCCATTAGTCTGTAGATGTCTTTCATTACCGATATTTTGATGAAAAATAAAAAAAACTTTTGGCTGAATGGGTTTGTCAACATTCAGAACTGCTAGTTCTGTATTGAAACAGATTTTTTCTTCGAAAATATGGAAAAATCTTTCCCACTTACAATCATTTAGTCAAACAACACCGTATGTCCGTACTTGTACAAATTCGATTGAACTTTATGAGATAAGTCTAGACTCATTGAAGCACATTATAAGGATTTGTTGGAGAAAATCTTGAAAATCCAATAATAATGTCATTTGTTCGACTTACAGGTCATTTAAGGATTCACTTTTCATCAAGAGGTCTTAAGTTGCGGTCATATTTACTAAGGTGCGTGATGTATAAATAATGTCGGTTAAATATCCCATTGAGCGTTTCTAAAGGATTTTTCATGACTTTTTCGACATGAGGGCCAGAGTTATTACGCAAAAAAAAAAACTTTGTCGTGCCTTTCCTCGTATTCTGCATTTATTTGCATCAATCAATTGCAGTCTATACCGAACGGCTCATAACATACAACACCCCTACTGTCTCATCAGATACAGCAACATGACCGACGAACAATGAATACTGGGCTTTGGTGTTGATTTTGAGGTCGATGGAAACGATTGACTGGGGTTAGCGTAGAATTTTTTCTTCTTGGAATTATCATAAAATTTCTAATTCTCATCCCCAATCACAATCCGAAGCAGAAACCCTTTCTCTCTTGCCTTTAAAGCAGCTGCTCGCAAGTGGAAAATCATCTCTCTACGTCTCTCGACTTCAGTTCATAAGGCATTCAATTGCCTTGTTTGTGAATCTTTTCCACGGATTTTAATCATTCTAAAAATGCTTGTTCCGTTACTCTCTATGATTCTGCAAGCTCCTCTTGCGTTTGACACGTATCTTCATTGCGTAATGCCTACAATTGTTTGCCCTCGCATTTTTTAGGCTATCTAGGTCGAGGGTTGTTTTCTTGAAGCATTGTCACCGTAAACTTCAACGAGCGCCTCGGCACTTTCTCCCAATTACCTCCCCCCGAATGCTGTTTATTTACCACAAATTAAGACCTTTTCAACAGAATAAAATTCATAACAGTCAGAGGCATCTTTTGAAAACAGACTGAGTAAATTAACTCGGTGCAAATTAGTAATTCCAACTAGTATGGGTATGTCTTTCTATCTAATAGAATAAAATGGTAATTTATTATATTGGCGGAGCCCTCTAGCTATTTATTTTAACTGATATTTTGAAATTTTCGTATCCCAAAGAATAATCAGTCTTCTGTAGCGTAAGGATAAGAAAAATAAAGGGTGAGCCCACAATGGTGTGGATGTTAGTTGTGAATTACTGTCATTTACTGAATTCAATGTGGTTTATATTTTTGACAGATATCATTCAATCTTTGGCAATTATATTCATCGTTTACTGCGTAGCAACGCATTTTTATTATTAAATCTCATGACCAAAGTATACGCCGAAACTACACCCTACTACACCAACGAAAGTGTTCAAAACCAGCCATCCACCTCAATTCGTCGCCGAAATCAACAATTGCGCCTCACTCATGGCACTTTACGGCGAATTGCACTGCAATTGCAAATTACACAACAATTGAATCCTTTGGACCACCTACGACGTCACGTATTTGTTAACTGAATGTTGGATTGCCAGCACAATTTGTCATCGAATTTGATCTTTTCCGATTAAGCCTAGTTTTGGATTGATGGATACGTAAATAAACAAAATTTCCCTTTCTGAGGACCAGAAAACCAATACGACATTCACGAAGCAATTGCATTCAAAAGCAATGCATTCCAAAAAGGTCACAGTATGGTGCAGATTATGGGTTGAGGGGCGGCATCATTGGCCAGTACCTTTCAAATATGAGGCTGGAGAGACAGTTACAGTGAATAGAGAACGTTACCGAAACATGTTGACCGGCTATTTTTTCCCCAAAATTCAATGAATTGGGTCTGGACGATTGTGCTATCGTCCACCCAAGCCTGATTGATGGCTCAATTTATTTCGTACGAAATTTGAAGATCGCACTGTCTCGGTTAGAGGAGAAGTTGATTGTCCTCCAAAGTCATGCAATTTGACACCGTTAGACTTCTTCTTATGAAGCTATTTTAAGAGTAAGATCTATGCCAATGATTCAGCGACTATTCAGGATTTCAAACATGACATTCAAACTGAAGTTGCAGCTATTGACCCACTTGCTCTTGAAAAAGTCATCGATAATTCTGACCTTCAGATGATCGCTTGCAACAGAAGCTGTGGTGATTACATGAGCAATATGTATTTCATTTATAATTGGCATAGACTAAACCTTATTAATCAATAAAATTCTACATTGATTTCATAATAAATGTGGTCGCCAATATTGTTCTACTTTTTGTTATTTTGTCCTTGTTAACTGTCAAACTTGTACTAGACTGGCTGCCCGCACCCCAATATATTCTCATTTTTATTAAGTTAATCAATGGCTACAAATCTTAGAACAACTTATTCGAAATGACTTCCATTTGCCTTCCAGCACGACTTAAGACGATGTGGCCACTCATCGATTGCGAGACGCACTTCATGCATGAGGAAATTGTCCACTGCACGGACAAGGGCTCGCTTCAACGACTCAATATTTGAGTTACGGGTAGAGCAAGCCATGCCCTCTAATACGGACAAAAACTTGTAATCCAACGGGTTGAGGTCTGGACTACCAGCTGGCCAATCATCCATTGATATGAAGTCCGGAACGTTGTTTTTGAGCCACAGCCACAGGTTCCAAGAGGGTCGATTGATATACTTTGGCTGATGTTTTCACTTCTTTGGAGCTTTGAAACGCCATCGTAGCACACTCCCCACCATACCATTACGGACGCGGGATGGTGGCCTCTTTGAACCCTCGAGATGGGTTGGGATGCTTCTCTGGATAACCGAGCATATACACGATCATTCTGCTTATTGAACGATTCTTCTACGGTGAAGATTTTCTCGTCAGTAAACAGAATTTGTCTGTGAGCGATCTTCGCGTACCGGCTGAGTAACGCTTTCGATCTTCGCTTGCGTTTTTCTTCCAATGCGGCCGTGACCAGGTGTCCAGTGTGACGCTTATACGCGCTGAGTCTTCTTTGATAATGCGAGACATGGATTGTTGCGAAATTTGCATTTCCCACGACAAAATTTTCTGTTTTCGCAGCGATTTTCGGTCGATTCGTTTCTTCACGGCCTTGATCGCTTTCGGAGTTCTCAATGTGCGCGGACGGCCGGATCTTTGACGGTCTCGTACTTCACCACTATCCTCAAACAACTTCACAGCACGATACACAAAATTGCGAGTGATTCCAAGCGGTCGCAACGTCCTAAAGATATCGCCTTTTTCCATGTTGCATTTAAGTAGGCCAACTGCAACAATACGATTTTCGATGTCGCCCCATTCCATGATTGTAAGCAATTAATGTCAAAAACTTTTTTCGTCACAATGAAGCATAAATATCAACTGTCAAATCGCAATCAATACGAAATGGATGCGCCCAGTGTTGCATTCGTAATGAGTGAGTTCAGTTGTGTACCAGTATTTATGGCTTGACTAGGTATGATAGTTATAATTCATATAAGGTGATGAATTAGCTTGAGCCAACACAGTTCTTCAACATTTAGTTTTGTATTATCTTCGCCAGTAGATATCTCATTTTGTTCACAAGAAGTAAGGGCTCATATATCAACCACATCCTCTAACCTTAAATGTTCCCCACACTAAAGATACTTATTAGGTTCTTTTCTGTCGACTATTATTTTTATCGCAAACCTCCAAATCTAAATGAGCGATTTGTAAAACAAACAAATTCCACCAAATAACCAGGTATCTGGATTCTGGATCTTGAATGAACCAATTATTATACAAACTTTAGCGGCCCCAAGCGAAGGAAGATTTCTTTTTCAATTCCAAATCCACAGGGTTCATCTTTAAGTTTTATTACCGTCTATGCAAATAACACCTCATTATTGGCACCACTGCAATCGGCCGAACAGCATCTGAATTCTAATGCTAAGCTCTACTTAAAACTGATTCCATTTGAAGGTGATGCATTCATCCGCAAGCTCTACCATTCTTAATGATATGCTATCCAATGAATGAGTAACGAGCCTGACGCTCAAAATACAAAATACAAAATACAAAATACGAAATACGAAATACGGATATCTGGGGGATGTCAGTGGCACGGTGGTGGCTTCATGGAAATTCGTATAATTTACCAGAACAAAACGAACGACCAGACGGGGACTATGAATGCATGGACGGGCTGGGTTGATGGACCAACAAACCGGGTAGATGCAAATTTAATGCGAATTTGGTTCGGTTGATCATCGTAAATTATTGTCGGCCACACCAGCCATAATAGGCGATAATAGGTTAACGCGGTCGCCACTCTCCAGTTAGTGTCAGAATTGGATAAACAAAGTTTTGGCTGCGGTCGGAAGCCGTCAGATAAGTGGTTTTGCATTCGAAACGTGCTGCTGTGGTTTACATTGATTTAGTTTTATTCGTACGGTTTGGTTTGGTTTTGTTGAATTTGTCGATGTTCTATGTCGGTGTGTTGAAGTCTGATTTAAATCAAATTACAAAGTTAAAGGTACCACTTTAGATGAAGAGATAACACGAGGTTTTTATTGATTGTGAAGTTCGTTGGATTTATGGAAAGTGAATTGGTGAATTTCTTGTCCGTGGCCGGAAACATGTGTATTTTTTGAACTGTAATTTGCTAGTAAACGGCGTATCTTAAGGAGAAGATAATTAATTGTAGCAGTCTAGTTAAATAACTGATTATGTATGGAAGATCTTGACTGAAGTGTGTTATTCGACTAGTAAGTGTACCTTTAGGTTTTCTTCTGTCTGTCTCCCAAAAGCAAACGACATAAGGGACGCGAAGAATATTTGTTTCGTGGGTTTTTGTATTGACGACATTTGTTCCCAGATCTCAGGCACAGTACCCAATGAGCAAATCTCCAACTCTGTTAAATACTTATGTAATTGAAACCCGAAAACAAAAGAGTTGAGGTGAGAACTCTTTTCATTAAGAGGCGCCGAAATATGGACAAATAATAGGCCTACCATCTTACAGAAACTCTCCAGAGAACGATTAAGCAGCCAAAATGCCTTAATCAGACAATCAGGACAAACACTGTTAAGGCAATTCTGCTTCAACTTGGCAAATGCCCTACACACACTTCACTGTGCTGTGCAGATAGTTTTTATGTCCTCTACGTAGGCAAGTAGTTGTGTAATGGTTCGAAAGTTTGTGTGTCGTTTGTTTTTTTGTCTGCAAGTTTTACACAATGATGTTGACGAAAAAATTATTACCAACCCTTATGCCAACCCTATCACCAACCCTCCATGATCATCCTACTGAGCAGTCAAATGTAGATTCGGAATTCGGTAGTCTATTTTAAGACTTGCTGACTGATAGCGGAATGATAATCGTCATCGTTGTTAACCATTCTGCAAAAATGTTCCACTATATCCTCTGCGCTGACTATGAATCTACCACTAGGTTTCCTTGTTCGTCCTTACAGGCTTCTGTTCGTACTTCATCTAGCTCATTGTTTAGCATTCCTTCTTACGTTGAAGTTAAATATTCGAACGTTTTTCCTACGTTGATGGGCTCTAATAGATGGGCTTTGAATGTATCAACTTAACCCTTATGTAGTCAAATGGGTGTTAGGAACACCGCTTATTTCATCTGAAGAGTTTTTCTGCGGTTCCTTTATTCAACTATCAGTTCTGGCTTACGCTTGCAAGAGATAAGCTCTGCTGTGCCCAATTTTGAACCCGGGCTAAATTGAAATTTCGCAAAATTAAAGGTTTTTCGTCGAATACTGGCCACATGGAATCTCTTTGAGGTATACGGCCTTATAAAGTCTAAAAATTCAGTCCACGAAAACACCCCTATCTGAGAATGTGATCCGTCTACTCACCGATATCATTCCGTTCGTATTATGTTTCCCCAATATGCATCTATTTTTTGAGTCGGAATTTTTTCGACAATATCGGATGGAAGTCCACCTATTTGCAGAAAGAAAGACTGACTAACAACAGCCCTTTTAAGCAAGAGTTGCTCCTAGGGATAATTTAGTACGAAATGCATTTTTTTTCTGTCCAACTTAAATCCCAAGTGTAAATAAATGGTGGTAACGAGGGTAAGGTGGAAATTTCTCGACCTGACAATGAAATACTGCGATTTTAAGTTCAAAAACGATTTTATTTTTCTACATAATCTCCCTTAATTTCAACACACTTGGTCCAGCATTTCTTTAACATAGTATTCCTTCCCGGAAGTGAGAGTCTGCAAAGCTGTTAATACCACCTTGATCAAAAAGTTCCCGGAAATTAAAAACACAAGTTTATTTATCTAAATCTATATTGTCCCCTTCAAAGTTATCCCCATCGACTGCAATACACTTATGCCAGCGCTTGATCCAATCCTCGAAACGTTTTTATTCGGTTTTCGGTATTTCCATCAGTGCTTCCTGTGATTTTTCCATTACTTCCCTCGGCTGCTGAAACGCGTTCCCCGTAGTGGTTTTTTAACTCGATTGAACGGAAAGAAGTCAAAGGGAGCCAAATCAGGTGAATTCGGTGGCTGTTGGATGGTAATTGTTGCATTTTTTGTCAAAAAAATACGAATAATGATGGCACTGTGCGACGGTGCGTTATCATGGTGCAAAATCCATGAGTTTTCTGCCCACAATTATGGTCGCTTTCGGCGAATTGCTTCACGCAAACGTCTCAAAACGCCCAACTAATACTCCCTGTTTACTGTCTGGCCTTCTGGCAAAAATTCATGATGCCTTACACCGTTGTAATCCATGAAAACCGTGAGCATTGCCTTCTTTTTTGACTGAAAACTACGTGCTTTTTTGGTCTCAACTCATTTGGTGAACGCCATTCACTTGCCTGATGTCTGGGTTTCATGTCGTACTCATAAACCCACGTCTCGTCTCAAATAATGATCCTTTTGATGAATGTAGGATCGGATCCAGCCTCGCAAATCATCTCTTTTGCGACGTCAACACGGTCTCTTTTTTGCATGAAATTGAGGTCTTTTGGCACCAACTTTGCCAAAATGTCTTGAACGGACCCATAGGCAATGTTCAAGTTCTCCGCTATCTCTCTTAAGGGTGATTTGGGGCTATTGGGACGTCGGTTTTCGATATCGATGGTTTGCCACTGCGTTCATCATCTTCGATTGACTCACGACCACTTTTGTACCACTCGTGCCACTAGTAAATGACCGTTTTCTTTAGGGAATCGTTGCCGAAACACTTTTCCAACATTTTTAACGTTCGCGCATCATTAAATCCGTATTTTACGCAAAATTTAATTCAAGTTTGTTGTTGCAAATTTAAATTCATTTCAAAAATTGTAAAAAATCGCCAACACCCACAGAGATAGATGTACTCTTGGCTACGTAACTTTTGCAAATATCAAGCCATGACGCTAAGATTAAGAGAGAATATCAACAACAGATGTACCAACTTAACAAAACCTAAAATCGGAACAATGGGAGCGGCACACGGGAACTTCTTGATCAGTGTGCTATATTCATCTACGACCCTCTCAACTTTTTTATTGGATGTGAAGCGCTTCCTAGAAACAAATTTCTTCAAGTTTGGGAACAGATAGAAGTCTCAGTGGGGCCAAATCAAGAATATAGGTGGGATGGTTGAGCAAATCGTACCTCAAATGTCGCAGTTTTCCAATCGCCAACGCACCTTTGTGCACAGCTGCATAGTTCTGGTGAATCATGAATTTTTTCTTCCTCAAGCCATTCCTCTTCTCGCGAATTTTGGCATCCAGCTGGTTGGAGTAATGTTCTCCTGTAATTGTTCTACCTTTTTGAACGTAATCAACCAAGAGGATCCTTTTCGCATCCTAATACACTCTAGGCCATAACCTTTCTGGCAAATGCGACCGACTTCACTTTCCTTGGAGCTGAACCACTGCTTGGTCTGTTATTTCGTTTCTGGCGTTTCTGGCGCGTAGTGATCGACTCATGTTCATCCATGGTGAGAAATCGCCGCACAAACTCGGTCTGATCCCTATTGAATCGGTGCAAAGATTGCTGCTCAAATCGTTTATACATTTGCTTTTGATCGGCATTCAGCAAATGCGGTATCCATCTTGAGCAGAGCTTTCGCATCCCTAAGTTTCAAAATTTTTCGCACTCTTTCTTCCGACATCCCCACCTCAACTATCTCTCTTCTCACTCACCTTCACTCGCGTATCGTTCAACACGATATCAATCACTTTTTCAATGGCTTCGGGTGTGATTGCGGTTTTTGGCCGTCCTTCACGTGGATCATCTTCGAGGCACGTACGACAGGTTTAATTTCGGCAGCCCAGTTTTTAACGCTTCACATGGAAAGAGCAGAGTCCCCGTAAGCTTTTGTAAACTTTGAATGAATTTCCTTAGGGGTTAATCCATCCAAAACGAAGACTTTTATGATCGGTATTGAAGTTTATCCATTTTAAGAACAACGAGCAAGACGTGCAATGCAAAAATTCTTGTAAGCAAACAGCTTAAGAAAACAAGTTGAAACGGACTAATGACACGTGCACCCAGGTAGGAGGGATAAATTTTCATTGAATGGAACGCCATCTTTGCGTCAGGCCGAGAACTTTTCACCTTGTTTTCGTAAGAATGTGGACTGACAAAATAGGGACTACCTTCTTAAATTAGAAGCGGTGTAAGGCATGTAGTCATGATTAAAGATCTTTTGTAAGTATCAGACGAAAACTGTTTGAACCTTCTAGGAGCGATATCAAGTATGTCCCGAAAATTGTGCTATGAACCAAGCTGCTCCTTTTAATTCCCATGATCTTAGGACTGGTTATATGTATAAACCTCGCGGTCCATGTTCAGACGAGAAGACCGTGCTTTGTAGAAAGTTTCGCTTCTGTGCGTGACACTTTTCGGTAAATTCCTTTCTTTACATTTGTAATGCGCTTGGTATGATAGCCAATATATCCGAAGTTTGTAATACATTGAATTGCTTGTAGGTCTACCAATTGTTTCCTTTTCGTTAAAAGTACTGAAAGGCACTTTCTTTGTTGAAATGGTTTAGGTGACAAGAATGGAATTATTTTTGGTTATTGTTCTATGAAAATTAAGGTAACACTTAGTAAAGCTAGTGAAGGCTCAAGCCTTCATTGACAGCCACAGGACCAACTTCAGAAAATAACTCACTCTCTGCACTTGCAGAGTAATCTTCATAGAAACTACTCGTACTTATCAAAGCCAGATTATCCTAATGTCACTCTGGTATCTTGAGGTCAACACCTTCTGTGTAATGTGTATCATGGGACCTTAAGAACAGAGTAAAGAGTATTTCTCCTTTATCCTAATCTGCAACTACACAAATCATCAGCTGAGTGGCAGGGTATTAAATAAATAACAGAGTCGTTATCTAATGTATCCTGATCCTGATTAAAATTGATCGCATATCTTGTTATCTTTTTTAAAGGACACACAATTTCATTTAATGAAACAATATCAAAAACTGAATTGCAAGCAAACAGGAAGTCCTCAAATCAAAGGACATTTCTGAGTGCTCTACAGCGTAGAAATCGATACGTATGGACGTACTTAATACATATTTTCAACTACTTAACAGTATCTATACCCATCAGTTATGCAAATCAAAAATCCCTTGAGCAGAACCGACAACAGAAAACAACATCAACACAAAGCCAACAACAAAAAACAAAACAAAAAACAAAACAAAAAAAAAATATAAAAACAACAAAAAGGAAAGTTATTGGTCCTGCAGCAGGAAGAAGCTCTCTTACACCGGCAGCAGTCCAGCAGGTGTAACAATTCATTGCACTGAAAGCATTGAGTGCCACTGACTGAATGCCACCATCACGCGAAACATCTGATGGGGATTGCACGACTGCTTGCCAACCAGTCTGCGTATGTCCTATATTCGATTTTTATTCAAATCATTTTACGTCCGAGTACACGTATGATATATCAAAAGAGGTTGTATCCTTCGACCACAGACCTGTTCCCTTTGGATTACGGTGTATGCTATACAATGAGTCAGCGAGAGAAAGGCACACGCCAGGCGGCAGCAACGCCATTTCTCCACTTAATTACTAATAACGAAACGAGTCCTACAAAACAAACATCGCGTCCGTCAGTCCTTGGCGGCATACGAATAATGCCACAATCCTGTGCATTCCCTTAACCCTTACCCTCCCTCCCATCACCACCAATACAATAGGGGGGGACGTCTGACGTATCCACACTCTCGATGATGCATTATTATTGAAGATGTCGTGCGAGCTTGCGTGCGGTTTCTTCGAATTGCGATACGACACCCCTTGCGCACTTGCACACCTGATCGCCCGCATTCAAACTGGAATTCCACTGAAATCCAGTGGTAACGACATAAAACCTTCATTGGAAGATGACTCGGGAATTATTACAAAGTGCGGGAAGACGCAACTTAAGTCGAAGGCTGATTGTCATTTGCGGGTGAATGCTTGGGTTGCACTTTTATTTGTCATTAATAGATTCTTGGTCACATTTCTCTCTTTCCTCTCTGTGAGTGGCGCACAGTGCTGTCCTTTATTTGTTTCACGAGTGTACTCACAATATGTCGGGACGAATTTATTGCCAATAATTACGAAGCGATTAAATGAAGATTGCCTTTAAATGTTACTGTCCTGGCAGGGAGGATAACGTGCGTAGCACTCGTTTAATTGCTTAATCGAGATGTGCCATGGCAATGACTGTGCTAAGCCTTTGGTCTGTACTGTCCTTATCATGTGGCAGTGTAAATATCGAGTAATTAGCTGCATTTTATGGTTAAATTAACAACGGTGTGGATTAATTTGGTACTTCGGATGCAGCAAAAACGGCAGAACTGTTGAAAGATACTTATCGAAAACATACATATCGGTTTGTTACTAAGAGCAGCTTTAACGCAAACAAATTTGAAATGATAACGTCAAGAGTTCCAGATTAAAAGAATTTAGTTCACATGGCACTTGGTTTTTGGCGCATTTGTTGTTCTTTTACCTTCTTTGAGTGGAGTTATTGTAATTTTCAGATAGTCATCGTTTTGTGGTGAACTAGTTATATTAAGTTATTCAAACTGAAAAGTTGAATAGTCAATGCCGTACAGTGGCTATACTCTCGAACAAATGCGGTCATACTTACTTGCTCTAGTTATTTGGGGATCCGATTTTAAATCCATAAACCATTTTGCTCTGTCAGGTCAAGTTTTCGTGTGCACGGCTTGTCAACATGTTTATGTTTCGGAACTATTGTATTTTTCCATGGCCGGACAGTTACCCCGGCGGCACAACCCCCAACCTGGAGGGTCAGTTCCATTTTTTGATACCCCCAGGACGAGGGGTCGCGTCGGTTACACCGAAGCCAGTAAACCGTCCTGGGATGTGAGTGCCGCCGTTGGTCCATTAAGGGCTCTCCCGCAGCCATCTCGTTTCCAACACCCTGACTTAGTCTTGAAAATCCATACCGGCCTGAGCTCTAAATATGTCGGAGTAGCCCGGATAAGGTCCCATACCTAATCGTGTCGCGTCAAATGGGCAAACATTCCGGCGCTTAGCTACTTGACTCGAAAAGACTGGAACCACAGGGGACCATGCAGCGCGTGGCCCCCACCGGACTAATCGTTCGTCCGAGAATATCGCAGCTATGGCTGCCGATGTCGCTGAGAACAAAGAAGCATCAACCGAACGGGCCACGCAATTGGGAATCACCAAATGGACCCTTCAGCGAATTTTAGTGAACGACTTACACATGTTCCCGTACAAAGTGCAAACAGTGCATCAGTTAATGCCTCCTGACCGTCAGTCGCGAGTGAATTACTGTCAAGCCATCCTCAATCTCAACAACGAAGCGGATGATTTTGTGTCGAATATCATCACGAGCGACGAGGCGCATTTCTTCTTAAGCGGTTACGTCAATAAGCAAAATCTTCCTTTTTGGCGCACTGAAAATCCCCGTGTGATGCACTAAGAGCCATCGCATCCACTCAAAGCCGCTGTGTAGTGCGGCCTTCACGCGGGAGGAGTGATTGTACAGTATTTTTTTGAGGACGCCATCGGTAATACGGTCACTGTTACTGGCGAACGCTACAGGGCCATGATAAACAACTTCTTACTGGCGGAATTGAATGAGCGGGGCTTGGTAAACATGTGGTTTCAATAATGCTGTTTTGGCTATTTCGCATGGCCAGCAAGATCGCCTGATTTAATCATTCCAGACTTCTTTTCTTGAGGCTACTTGAAGTCGCGGCTTTATGCCAACAAGCCTCAAACAATCGTAGCCCGTAAGGAGAATATTTAAAAGTCATGGAAAATGCGACAAAACGGGTACAGATATGTATCAACACTGGCGGCAGCCACTTGGCGGATATCATATTTTCCACTTAACAGAAAAAATGTAAGGGTCCAAATAAAAATTTCACCTGTTTATCGATTTTAAGGCCGCGTATGACAGCATCTTTAGAGACGAGCTATACAGAGCAGTGTCTAGTTTTGGCATCCCTGCCAAGCCCGTCTGTCTGATTGAGAATGCACGCTGCACCATCAAGGTCCGTAAAGATCTCACCGAGACCTTTGATGTCCAAGAAAGGATTTAGAAAAGGCGATGCGCTGTCATGCGATTTTTTCAACATCGTACTTGAAAGAAGTACGCAAGTGGAAGAGGACCTCAGCCAACTTAGCGTGCGAAACTGGAAGCAGCTAGCCAGGGATCGAGCTGGCTGGAGAAGCTTGTTGACTGAGGCCCAGGTCCACCCCGGACTGTAGCGCCACCTAAAGTAAGTAAATAAAGCCATCTATTGTAGAACAAAAAGCAGTGACTTTTTGAACAACACAATATACTGGTATTGCCAGCATAATATTACAGCTGTTACGATGGTTTGGTCATGTAGAGTGCATAAACACCAGTGCTCCACCCATTCGACTTTTCGAATGCATTCTATAAAAGCATGACAACGATTGTGATAAGATTGCGATTGCAGTTGGAAGAGTATCCCAATGTATACGATCTATAAACCTAGCTAAAGTTCGAAATGAATGGGGATCCATATATCTTGGTCTGAAACTAGAACAGTCCCAGTCTGTAAACTGATTCAAATTCAAAGTAAAGTATTCTGAAATAAAATGTTGGCATAAAACACACATGCAAAAATTGTAAAGCCAGAGAAGAAACTGTGAGAACTTCTTATATAGAAGAATCGCACTGCACATGTTCGACATTGTCTCTGCCCCAATCTAGGTGAAGAGAGGATCATAAGTTCAATAAATCTGAATAAGAAATGACTTCACAAGGAAAGTTTGCCGATTTTCTTGCTGAATTCTGATAACAAGTTTGCGATGAATAGAACAAATTTAAATTTTAACTGTAAAGCCTCTTTTATACTGTATTGTGTATGCCCTTTTAAATTGAAATGCATCAAATCTTAGTGGCTGGAACATCTTAGCTACGGTCCTGTGGCCCAGATTTTAGATAACAATTACCTCTGCCTGAAATAATACATTTGAATAGATAGGGTGTTGCGGATGCAATTTACGGTTTCACAAAAGTGAGTGTCAGTGAGTCAGTGCCTTATTGATTCCTCACAGGCTTTTCGACGTGTCATATTGCTTTGATCAGACTACTTTGCTTTGTCCACATGGAAAAAGTACCACTATGACCAAAAGCATCATCATTTTGGTTTTGCGTGGATATTTCTTGATTTCTCATACTTCAGTAATGTTTTCCTATTCTTCTGCACTTCAACGACCTATAAGTACTTGCTCAGCTTGGTCTATTTAGATATACGCATGTTTCTTCGCATTCTGTCGATCGCAGAATTATAAAGAACTGCACGGCATGTGCATATTTCTCGAAAGGGGGTTTTGAGAAAATAGGAGTATTACGTAGCTTTGTTTATTTTCTTGAAAATCTTTTCATATTCTCTAGACTCCATCAAGTCACTTGTCTTTGCGTGAAGTGATGCAGGCTTTTTTTAATACCAATGCAATCGCTTAGAGCCTTTTAAAATGCATGACGATTGCACAGTAGTTTTTCAATTGATGTTTATCTTTCGAAATTTATCAAGCCTTGCTAAAATGATGTAACTTGGCTAGATATTTTACTTCTGGAAGAAATAATGATCACAATTTTCCAGAATAAGCTACTCCAATTCTTGCTTCATCTTCCTCGTCATCTAATTGAACCAGACAGATTTTTCACTTACATTCTCGGAATGTGCATTCCATTAATCACCTGAAGGGGCCTAAAGCGTTGCATGGTTCAAATGATAAAAAGAAAAATAAAGTAAACTTTGCGTGCGATGGCAATTTTCTCACGATTTTTTCCGATGGATTTCTGCCTACAGAAAGCCAAAGAACAATTTTGGACCAATTCATCGATTCTCTTAGTCAATTAATGGAGTCAATTTCTTTGAAATATCAATGACAAGAAAACTATAACACCATGACATCAGCAATATTGTTGATATCCGTAGATAGACAGCACTATTTCAAACTTAACTACGACAATAACAATCATACGAGTACCTACACGCTTGTCAGATAGATTTGTAATTTTTGAAGAGTCAATAAAAGAGTTATTTTTAGGAGACACTTTTAGTAAAACAAAACCGGTCTATTCGGAATTGGATCAAGTTACAGTCATCGTTGGTGGTCAGTGGCGAGAATATCGATATTTACGATAATACGGATATGGAGTGCAAAAATGGCGAATTCTCTTGGCCAGTGCCACTTGCACCATGGATGACTTAACATCAATCAAAGTGCCAACTTGTTCGATGGTTTTGTTTCGCCAAATTAATGAACACCATTAATCATTGATCTCAGGGCAAGGTACCTTCACATGGAAGCAGCACACCGTTGAACAGATTCAAGTTGATGAGGTACATATTTCGCCAGAGCATACATATGGTATATAAATTTGATGGTGGCGGCAAGGATTGAATAAACAGTTACCTGTCTGTCGATGCAGTAGTTTTCATGTTATTCGACGCACGCGTACTCACAAGCTTAAACGCTTTACTTAACCCTCTACCCTCTGAAAGTGATGGGTACTAAACGGTTTCTAATTTAAAGGGATGCATTCAATGATTGATGACTGGTATCAGCCCAATGTCATGTCATGCGGCATAACTTGAAAAGTGGGTTGGATTTGCTTAAGAATGGATCCACGTTCAAATTGGACCACCAACCGCGTGTGTGTGGTGGTGATCGTAGAAGTTACCGTCGTCTTGTATCGTCATTGTTCTTGCCATCATCAACTTTTTGATAATTTTGTTTTTTTACTGTTTCCTTGTGAATGTTTTGTGAGAACATAAAAGTCGTTACGGTAGGTTACTAGTTAAGGACACCAATCAAACAATCAATGCTTATGGAAAATGGCCTTGAAGATGGATATTTTATGCTAGTTTTCTCGAGGGTATAATGTAAGATGTTACTCAGTTAATGGCTTGTTAAATTAGTAGAACGAGCTGCATAGTGTGGTGCGATTCTTTTATCTTAAGAATATAGCTTGCAGCTGCAATGCTTTCAAAGAAATAGAAGAACATCAGAAGCAAGGTTATGAAGACCATTTCACATAGATGTACCATGCATATCAGTGTATGAAACGCTCAGTTGTTTCAAGTATTAACTAATATTTGTCAAAAGGTGCTTCCATTGTTGTTCTGTGTGGTGGTATGTTTTGTGCTTATGATCCTCCGTATTCACGAAATCTGGTCTATTCGAATGATGATGATATGTCTTATGTAGGATCACATACAACGTTCAGCCGTTCCAAATCGAACCTATGATTGATTTGCCTAAGTTAAGCTTAGATTGATCCTTGCAGCCAAGTAAGTGTATTCACGTGAAGATGAAACCTGAGATTAAGTTGACCATACTCCCTAAGAACGTAGAATAATCGTCACAATATATTTGATGAACAATTCGTCAGTGATTTTGGAGCAACGTGCCTTTCATGCCACTGAAACTGCACGGGACCGAACCTACAAGACCTCGTGCATCTAACGTACCATGCAATTGGCCATTCCACGCACGCGTGTGCGGCACATTTCAGTTAAAGGCTGAAAGGTATTTCCTTACAAAGTGTAGAAAGTCTATCGGCTAATAGGTTTTGACCATGTCGTACGCTTTCATCTATTTTTAAAAATGTGATACAAAATTGGCACTGAAAATGCGCGTCAGTGCATGGTGTGCTGTTGACACTGAAGAAGTTGTTGGATATTTGTTTTTTTAGAACGTCCCTGTGGGTGGTGTGTAGCACTCACGATGAGCCATGATCAATGAATTTTTTATTCCTTAACTAGATGAATCGGGACTGAAGGACATCCGGTTCCATCGAGGCAGAGCAACTTGGTAAAATGAACTAGCCACAGCCGACATTCTTAAGCAGGTATTTCTCAGTCGCCTGATATCGCGTTTTGCACTGGCACTGGCACTGGCAGGACTAACTGATTTAATCGTGGGCTTTTGTAAACATACAACAAACTATGGCATCCTTCAAGGAGAACAACTTCAACAGCATTTTCCAGATTTTATCGCTATTTCGAGTTCTCTACCAGTGACCTAAGTAAGGAATGTGATAGGAATGTTTAAAAAGCGCTCTACCCCTTTCTTCATTTCGAGTAAGAAATATAGGATCGTATGCTGATTTTGCAGTGCTTCGTTGCGTCACTCTGAATTGTAATGTGTTCGCTCGTTAAAAATAAACAATCAATCCTGTGATAGATACCTCCCTGACCTCATTAAAGCAATAATAAATTTGTTCAAGAATACACTTTGGTTGCACTGCCAATTTAAAATTGATATACTCCTTTTCGTGGGTGAATCCAATAAATCTTCAGCGGCACCTGAAGGCAGTGTTAAACTTGCCAAAAGAGTTAATCTCACAAAAGCACATATGCTGCCGTTGCCGCTGCTGCTGTAAAATCGGACGCTGTTTCACCATTTACCATCATTATGAGAAAAGAGCGGACAAGTATTTCTGTATCTGCCACAACTGAACAACGGACTGACAATTGCACGCAGGGTGTCAAAATACAATTAAGTTGGCGCCTGCTGATTTTCAGTTTCACATCTACCCCGAGAAAGTTACAGCGCTACTGGCAAGTTCAATGGAATGTTGCCAAGAATCGCAGTTATAATTGCTTTCAATTAATTTATTTAATTTTATTTTTTTTCAAAATTTTCAGGCCACCAATGTGCCGATAATGAGAGATCGAAAATGGTTAAATCGGACTACCATGGTGTGAAATGTGAAACCATCGCTTATTGGAATTTATTTGGGGGCTAAACTTCTTATTTTGGGTTATCGCTTCTTTGGTAAAGGTCAAGATGAAATAAAAGTGCTCTCCGATCTGGGGAGTGTTGTGGTTTCTTTGGTCATAAGGAAGAGTAATGGACCACCAGAGTGTGTTTCATTGACACAGTGCACTGCATGTGATTTTCAATTCCTTAATTTTAAGGTCATCAGTTAACCAGTTGCACATTGATAAATGACTTATACCAGCAGTCTGAGTCCAATATATGATAGGGCCGCACCTGTTTGTAACACCTCTTATTTATGGATTTTCATGATATGATCCTTAAAACCAATTCAACATGGAAGATCGAAAATGTGAGTCAAGTTCGATGTGCTACTTTGAGAATTATAGTTGTTTATCAGCTCACTTTGTTACAATGTCGTTGACTTATTGAACTTGAAGGCAAAAGTCGGGAATGTACCACTTAAGAATTGATTCTTAAAATCAGAACTTGGGCTGAATAATGAGTTCGTATTTTCATATTGTACGAAGTGCTTCGGTAAGATACGAGTATGATAGCCCCCTGTGATTTGAAGCTATTGTTGAGAACAAACAATGAAATTACTTTTTTTCTTAATGCAATTGTCATGAAAGCCTGTAAGACTGCTTGCAGGACGGCACGCAGGCCGGTATTTTTTGTTATTAAGTTAAAGAACTTTTTCCATGCAATCAGCAAGCGTTTAAGTGGTAAAGTTCTTAGAGTATCAGACTTATGCGAACCTATGTAGGTCGCTTAATGATCCGACTCGGTGCTAGCAAACAGTCTACAGTTTTTTCTACTGACGGACAGCAGAAATGGCCCTTACAGCCGTCAGGAGGCATTTGTTTGGTATGAAAGCACTCAGAAGAATTAAGCCATCTAGAGGTATGCTCTTAAGAACCCAACTGCCAATTGAAATTCTAAAACAGGTTGGGGTCCTGACCCGCGCACATCAAGTTTATTGGTGATGATCCAATACCTGGTGAATTCAGCAATCCGATTATTAGTCCCGCATTCTTCAACCAACCCGATGGGAGGGCATAATAGGGATTAGCAAAGCTTTCTGCGTTAATACAGCCGTAAATAGTATGCGCTCTCAACAAATTTCTCACAAAATCGTTTATTTTTATTAGACTTGGAACACAAACGAGACGTTGTTGTCCGCTGATTTCATGATTGATAGTGAAGCCACCTGTAACCTGCCCATTTCATTGCTTTTCTTTAACAGGTTATAGATAAAACTATACCTGGAATAGTCGAATTTCATTTTTTTTGCATTTTTCCATTTATATTGTCCAACTTAAGCCACATTTTTAATCACTGTATCGTAACATCAATATTTTCTAAGACCTGGTTAACGGCCGGAGTTGTACCTGTTGCCAAAAAGACAGATCCTATATCAGATGCAGATTTTAGACCTTTTAGCATATTATGCCGTCTATCAAAAGTCTTTGAGAAATAAATTGCTAAACAGATGATAAAACATCTATCTGTTGCAGTTATGGGGTACAATCTTGTTTCAGATCTAACAACAATACTAAATGTCTTCGAGAAAATTAGACAGGATAATGGTTGGGGTTAAGTCACTCCTCTTTGCATTCAATTTTTTGCAGAGGCCTTTGGTAATGTTAATCGCAAAATTCTATGCTGGAAGCTGAAATATCTGTTCGGCTTAGGTGACAGTGCAGTGAAGCTAATTATTAGTTTTCTGTCTGACAGATTCCAGAGAGGTTTACACATGACTCTTCGTCCGCACCTTTGCCAGTAAATCTAGGTGTTCCACAAGGATCAATTCTTGGTCCAATTTTTTCTGTATGTTCCTCAATGACCTTCCTTATGTTTGTAAGCACTTCTCTGTGCACCTTTAAGCCGATAATGTCCAGCTACATGCCATCAAAGAAATATAGCTTTTAGTTATTTTAAAAAAGGATCTTGCCAGTATTTTTTCTTGGTCTGCATTCAATGGATTGCTTTTGAATCCAAATTAATGTCGGATTGGTAGTACTGTCGGAAGATATAGCCTGCACAACATCACCTCCAATATCAGATTCAGGTTAATCGACTTTGCGGCGCGACGAAACATTATCGTAGCTAGCACGCGGTTTTCCCATCTCGATACTCACAAGGGGACTTGGAGATCTCCTGATCAATTGACTGTGATCCAGATTGACTACATTGCGATCGACGAAAGATACTCATCCAGTATCATGGATGTCCGAACGTTTCGAGGAGCCAACATCGTATGGTTGCGGATATCCCAAACAACGCCAAGACAGGCTAATAATGTTAGTAATATCGACGTCAGACGGGTACAATCGCAAGAGATCGCCATATCCTTTTCCGATCGAGTCTCTCTTAATCTCTTAAGAGGTCCTTTGCCGCCAGCATCAAACATCGAAGACCAGTGGCAACACTGCCAGAAGGCCATCTGATATGCCGCTTCTGATGTGCTGGGCTTAACTCGACCACCACAACGAAGCCCCTGATTTGATGAATAATGCCGGCAAGCACATGCAGCTAAGCAAAAAGCACGCAACGTGGCATTGTAAAGAAGACTAGAGTTGCTCACGAGCTCTATGAGCAGAAGAGGAGAGACGAACACAGGCTTCTCAGGAGGAAAAAGAAAGAGCATGAGAAGCGCGCGGTCGAGGGAATTGGGAGATGCTACTCCTGGAATGAAATTCGGAAGATTTACCAAAATGTAAAAAACATGCCACGGACAGAAGCCCCGAATCGAAGCCTGTTGTGACGAACAAGGTAACATCGTAGTAGAGTTGCAGTCGATGCTGAGGACTTGGAAAGATTACTTCTGTAGACTGTGTAACGCCGACGACAAAACAAATACCACTGTCAGGCAGAGTTAATCGTACAACCTGGACGATGTAGACCAACAGCATTAGCATAGCTGACGTCCAACACAGCTGCTGGAGTGGATGGCCTGACCGCCAAGCTCTTCAAAGTGGCAGGCGATGACTTGACATCTTCAAAATATGGTCGGACGAAAGTTAGCCCGATGAATGAAACCTCAGCATTGTTTGCCCAATCCTCAAGAAAAGAGACTACAGAGGAATCAATCTTCTTAACATCGCATACAAGATCTTATCTTCTGTTGTGTGTGAACGCCTGAAGCCGTTTGTCAACAATCTGATAGGTCCATATCAGTGTGGCTTCAGGCAGATCTTGAAGAAAACTCATGAGCTTCAGATCCATACACAGCATCTATTTATCGATTATAAGACCGCGTATCTAGTTTTGGTATCCCTACGGAGCTCGTTCGTTTGTACACGATGACGATGGAGAACGAACGTTGTTCCATCAAGGTCGGTAACGATCTCATCTAGATCTTTGCAGTCAAAAAGGATTTAGACAAGGCGATATACTGTCATGCAATTTCTTCAACATCACACTAGAAAGAATAGTGCAAAACTCACGCATACGCACAAGAGGCACAATCTTTCAAAAGTCCGTCCACATACTAGCATATGCCGATGATATTGACATAATTGGAAGAAAGAAGCGTTTTAGTGGCGCTTTCCGGAGTATTGAGACCGAAGCGGTGAAAATGAATTTAGCGGTCAACGAGGGCACGACCAAGTATAAGCTGTCAAGCAAAAAGGACACTCAACACCGACGTCTCGGACAGAACGTCACCTTCGACAGGTATTACTCTGATGTAGTTAAGGACTTTGTCTACCTAGGCTCTGCTATAAATACAGACAACGACACCAGTGTCGAGATCAAGCGAAGAATAACACTTGCCAACCGCTGTTTCTTTGGGCTAAGAAGGCAATTGAATAGCAAGGCCCTCTCTCGGACAACAAAAGTCACCCTATATAAGACCTTAATAATTCCAGTCCTGCTCTAGGCGCCGAGGCATGGACATTATCAAAAACGGATGAGGGTGATCTTGGTTGCTTTCAGAAAAAAATAGTTCGAGTGATCTTCGGTCCAATCTAAATACATTGACGGTGAGTGGAGGAAGAGATGCAACGACGGACTGTGTAGACTGTACAACGACATCCACCCAGCCAGAGAGTTAAGATCCAGCGACTAAGATGGCTGAGTCATGTAGAGCGTATGAACACCAATGCTCCGGTCCGAAAAGTCTTCGAATAATTGTTATTCTGTTACTACTTTGAGTTTTTTCATAAATTGTTATGAAATTGACCATATGAACTTCATCGTATCTTCATATGATATAAAGTTCTGTTTAAAAAAAGTCATATGCCATCGATCGGAACAAGTGATAATCGGAAGGGGCAATATCTGTTAAATACAGTGGGTGGTGTAGGACTTCCCAGATGAATACATCCAAGTAGGTTTTGACCAGCAGCGCCGCAACATGCGGACGAGCATATTCATGCGGAGGAATAATTTTGTCGCGTCTGGAATAGTTGTGTTCGATCGAGAGCCGCAGGAATTTAAGCAACTCATAAAACACGACACCAAGTTGATCCTGCCAAATATATACTCGTAACATGAGTTTTTTCCATTAATATTCGGCTTGGCTGTCGATGTTGAAGCATGGATACGTTGCCCCCAATATTTCCTCTCAGCAGTGACTTTGCGATGCATTAAACCGTTTCGTTTATGCCTGGCATGCAGAATTTCACATGTGAAAAATCTATGTTCAATGTATCTGGCCTTGAGTTCATATGGAAATCAATTTCGTTGCTTTTGAATCATTCCTAACGATTTTAAATGATGCGAAATTCCTTACCTAGTAACTCCTTATGTAAGTGCAAGGTCTTCTTGTGTTTGACACGAATCGTCCTCCAATAATGCTTCTAATTCTACTTCTTCATACATTTACAGTCTTCCGCTGTTTTTTTTGTCTTCAACATCAAATTCAACACTCCTAAACTTTTGAAACGAATTCTTTTAGAAGCCTCTACGTATTCAGTAGCTTTTTGGTATCTCTCATCTTATTGGCGTTTTAATAAAATTACTTTTCTGTCAAGCACCTGTATGTACGGGGCATTACGACACCAGTTCCTTTTTTGAAATAATGTAGAGATTATGGCTTCTTTATGACATGAGCTTCATTCATTGATTTTTGCTCTATTTTCATTTCTAACCCGCCAGTGTTGACTTTTGTATCCTCAACTATGACCGAAATCTGTATTAACATTTGAATAGATTGTATTAGGAAATAAGTTCATATTGATTCTTCTTTGAGCTATGGAATTATATCCACCTGTTTCAGCGTAATCAAAAATCCAGTAGTTTTTCTTCTCTCCGAAGCAAAGTTGTATCCTTAAATAATCATTGTGTGTAATAAATTATTTGCTATCCTATTTGGTCCTAAGCCATGAATTTTACATTTTCATTCTCCGTACGTATGGTATTCCATCTATCACTTTTGAATCTCCTTACACCGGTATCCTTTTAATTAAAGCGTGAACCTACTTCCTAGATAAGTCACTGGCGTCATACTTATCTTCAAACCAATGTCCTGCTTGTGGTCAGTATTTCCTTTATGCAAGTGCAGTTCATCTTATCCACCGGATAAGATTCATACTCGTAGTTCTGAATCTGAACGAATGTTTGATTGTCCTTTCTGTGCCATTAAGTGCATATTATCAGTTACAACTTCATTCATTGCGATTAAAGACCATGACAACCAAATACGGTTTTTCTTACCCCAAAAAGGATTCAGTCTTTGAGTATATGAGCAATAGATAAGGACCACCAAATGGGATAAGTCTGACTGGGAACGGACGAAACCTTTTTCACTATATTTCGTATCGTCTTCAACGAAGAAAAGGTTTAAGAAGAAAGACGAAGAAAAGACGAAAGGGAAGAAAAACTGAATTTTTATTGCAGACATTCCATGTGTACTCGTATCACAGGATGAGACTGACAATTGCATGTGATGCAATGGCACATGTCTCACGCTGATTGATTCCTACATCATCATAAAATTGACTTCTTTTCGACTGAGTTTTTGTATTTTTTTTTATTTTTTGTTGATTCGTGAAAAGAGGTGATAAATGAAATTGTCAATCATGCTGCTGTCCATTAAAAAAATGTAAGTGTCAATCAAGCATCTGTAACTGTGTGGAAGTATTTATTCATCGGCTCTTATGTAAAATGACTGTGTTTTTGGAAACACCTTACTTTGGATGGGAATAAGATCTGTTTTGAGTGATTTTTCCGGCCCGAGATACAGATGATGAAGGGAATGCAATCAAAACATTTTTTTGTAAGGAAATGTCTCAATATTGTACATCTTAGGATTTGGTCCTAGCTTTTCCTTTTCTTTAGAAAATAGATTGCTGCTGGTTATCAGGGAATTTTTAACAAAAACAATGTACGTTCATATGTACCTTTAATCAGTTCTGCAAATTGAGAAATGATGATGAATCTTAAAATTTAGCTGAATACGAATGACGTTTCACTAAGGTTTGCTGCAAAATTCGTGTACAAAAGGTTTGTCTAAAAATATTCGGACAAACTTTAGCTTTATTGGAGGCGGATAGTTTATTATATGCAGATGATACATACTGGCTGGTATGTCTCTTATAACACGTGTAATATTATCTTCCAAGGCTACAAGTGCCGCTGTCTTATCGGCGCAGACGAGCGATTTGACGCATCCTCGTGATAAATTGTCTAAAGGCGTAAAATCGCACGATCTAGCCGGCCAATTTACCGATCTAAAATGGGAGATAACTTGCTCACTCAACTCATTCCTTTATTGGTCCTTGGATTCGCGTGCTGTGTGGCATGTTGCGCCATTTTGCTGGAACCATATATTAACCAGATTCAGCTCGTGCATTTAGGCAAACAAAATTTCGAAATCATTATACAATAACGTTGTTCCCACGGTGATCTTTGAAAACACAGGCCAATGACTCCGCCGGACCATAAACAGAACCAAACACTGCATTTATTCGGGTGCATTGGCAGCTCCTGAGGTTACTCATCGATCCAAATACGGTAGTTTTGTTTATTGACATACCCATTCAACTAGAAATGAAGCTTCATCGCTAAGACAGTTTTTCGATAAAAAAGCGGATTTTCCTTCAGATTTTCTAGGGCCCACTCATTGAAAATTCGACGTTGTGGCAGGTCATTCGTCTTCAGTTCTTGCTGAAGCGTCACTCGATACGAGCTGTATTTTTGAAAGTTTTAGCCCTCGCAGAAGATCTTTCACGTAGACGAGTAACACAATCTGAATTGCGAACGGCGACGAATTGGCAAATCACCGTTTTCATTAACACTGGTGGATACAGCAGCAATTTGTTCCTCTGTACGCACTCTATGCATACAGGTAGGTGGTTTGATGGCCAAAAGCGTGAAGTTGCGTTAAAATGGTCGAACTGAGCGAAAAACGTTTTACACAGAGCACGAATTTTGATAATAAAGTCAATAAATTGTAAGCGTTGTTCGGGTGTAAGTTTTTCAACGATGAAATGGCAATGCTAACTGAGCATGATTTTGACACAAGTCACGAAACACGCGTGAGCTGTCAAAAATAGAACAGGGAAAAACCAAAGAACAAAAAAATAACCCGGTCGAAGCAAAATAGAGAAAAGCGGTTTCGAAAAGCCTTTTCCATGGGGGCTCCAAGGATTTCGCCAAAGTCGTTGAGAACAAGCAATATGTACCAACATTCTTCAGAATGCTAAATCGAAATACACAAAAGTAGTAGAACATCCGAACCTGCGTCAGATGGGTTCATTTCAGTCAACACGCACTTACCAGACAAAGTACTATATGGACGAGAAAACTCCAAAGATGGACTCAACGTTAACGTGACCCCGACGTCGAGGCTTAGCTCATACGAAAACTTTTAGCATCCTTTCGAATTGTCAAGCGAACCAACGACACCATTTAAATCATAAAAATGGTGAATCTATCCTCTGTAGGATCCTGCGCTCAGGGAAGGAGGTTGTGCCATCTAATTAAAAACTTGCGGCTATGCACACGGAATCTCTGAGTCTTAACCATATGGAGACGAACAGCACTGCCATTCAGGAGCTTTTTGAATGTGGATTTGCCCCAGAAGCCGACTTGACCAAGATGTCGTGAAATTCAGGCAGCTGAAGCAACTCCAAAATTTATTCGCACCAAGGCTTAATCTGCCAAAATAAATCGGATATGGCTTACGCCCTCATAGGAAACAACTTTGCCCAAGATTATTCCTGCGAGTTTCTCAACCAAATTTTTAAGCACAGCTTACACGACACCAGCTCTGAAAACTTAAACAAGCTTATCGACTTCATGGCGCGGCGAAATATCATTAAAACTATTTCATGCTCTCCACATGATAGTTGAGTCAAAGGCGGTGCTGACGGTGTGGAAGGTTTACTGCAAATCTTAGTCCCCAACCAATGTCGATGAATGTCACTTGCACCGTCGAAACCAAATAACATTCCACTCTGAGTATATCTACCTATGTAAGTTGCATATTATCAGAAATGGTGCAAGATGTTTGAGTTTCATAACAGAATCTGAATCATGACACTGCTCATGTTATTTCTTTGTTTGCTTATTTGTTTCTTCAGGTTTTGGTAAATGTTGTGTTCTTAGTCATGTCCGATATGATGTCCTAAAAAATTGACCCCCTTTGCATTGATGGGTTTCCGAGGAGAGAAATTCAACGACAAACTTTGACATCATCTACTCATGGCATCAGTCGCCTAATATGGCAAGGATATGTTCCGGTCCACAGAACGTAGTAGAAGAGACCTCATATTATATGGCATACCGGTAGAAGTGGACTCAACGACATGGATTCCGCAACTAGAAGCAATTACCTAAAGATCAGGCTAACTAAAGAGTCTTATGTTGTTTTACACAATTTCTTCAAGTGTTCTGCAACAACAGAGTATAACCTTGCATAACCGATAAAGCTAAAGCTAATAGCTACTCATTTCGAGGTGGCAGGCTACGTTCTTCATAAGACTTTATAGAGAAACAAACAAACATAGCAAAATCAAAGATGGCACGGTGTAGCTCGACAAGACGAATAGTGAATGTGAATGTATCAATTGTATCAATTTGTATTTCTGTAAGCACTTATCAATACCAAGGATACCTATGATGGCATAGCTGTTAAGGTAAGGCACTAAATTTGGATTAACCACCAACTGGTTCCTCCTCCATTTTTCAATCAGAACCGTGAGCTGTTAAGTATTATGACTCCAACACTAATCTTAATTAAGAGATCTGAATCAAAGTCTGATTCAAGTAACCTCAAAATTTTAATTAAAAGGTACTTTTGAGATGATGATACTACGTGTACAAAGTTCATAGATCACATGTCTTGATATTGCTCTTAGGTGGATGCAACAAAATAGCCATCAGAGGTCTGTCTTCGTTCAATCTTCAATCTTGTCACATTATCACCCAATTTGATTTCCAGTGCGCCCTTATGTAGGAATTCTACTCGATTTTCCGTTGTCCTTCGACTTTAAATGCTGTCAACAATTAATGGGTGTTACCTTGATTGGCGGCAGATCACGCTACTGCTCTAAACGAAAAACTGTTACGCGACTTAAGTCGCCTCAATTATCGCACAATTCGATTCAATATGGCCTCACCCCAACCCAATTTAAGCGTTCGAAGTTACTTTGTCGCTGATGGTAATGCGGGCTGATGAGATGGGTACGAAGGTAAAGATTGAAGCTTGTCCTTTTGGACATGACTCTCTTAATTAAATTGGAAAACAGAGATCGAAGTGCAGAAATAATTTCATAATTAGGACGAATGATCGAACACAAAGTGCTTGTGACCGAGTGCACATGTTGTACATCATAGGATACCGACAACATGCGTCGAAAGTGCTCATGATAAAGATGTACTCTGTTTCTGTAGCTTTGTGGGCCGGACTGCCGGCTGACGTTTAAGTGAATTCCAGAGTAATCTGATGAAAGCAAGGCAGAGAGCCCACGGCATGCGACAGTACCATTTCAATTACTAATTGGGATGTTATGTTATGTGAGTGAAAGATATGCGAACCTGAAAGATACCATTTAATGGTTAACTTGGGGAGGGTATTCTCCTACAGGTTACTGGTTGTTAAGAATGTTTTCATATTAATTTTTATGTAATTAAGTGGTGGGTTTTATTGAATGGTAACCTTGCAGAATATAGTAATGATAAATACGAGTATGCGGTCTTTTAAAACAAAACCTTACAACCTTGTCACCTTGGAAGGAAATATACTTCTTACTTTTGCATATTTGCCTATGCTGGGTAAATTTCCTCGTATTTTTGACGGCAAGAAGTAAAATAGATCCTTCGTGGTGACAGAGACAACTACTCGTAAAATTTGGGTGAGAAGATCTGGCTGATCAATGCATTTTGGAGGGGAATTAGTGACCCAATACAAAGTCGTTTGCAGCCGACAGAGACATTTGTTAAAATCTGCCACAAAAATAAGATTAAAAATGAGAAACAGTGCGTCGATCGATGTAACTCGGAGGTAGCAAAAGAAGAAATCACATTCGATTTATCGTATATAGCCTGCACGCCAACAGGCATTTCAAGCACGCATTTCCTGGACCTCCATATAAGTAAGGGAACCTGAGACTCTCTTTAACACTCTGATGTAGGTTTTATCCGATCACCACTGATAAATAAGTGGTTTGATGAGCAATGGCGGCTGACACAATAAGGGCTAAGAAAAGTTCGAGAGCTCTACCAGATCGAGGGAAGATAAAAGAACAGAGGCGATTGGAAATTTTAGCAGGATGTAAAAACAACACGTCACATCAACAACATAAGAATGGTAGCCTGCAAGATTCATAATCAATGTAATCATATCAGTGAGACCTGTCGTGTAAATTGTTTAACGGCGACCACAATGAACTTTGCGTTGACAGGCAAAACAAACGATTCCACGAAGATGATAATAAGCAGAGAATACTCGTGTATATTCCAAATCAGTTCCAAAAAGCCTGGCTATGACTGCGTTTATCGAGGCAAGTTAAATAAAGCCAAGACTGATTTTAGCGTCTCCACTAAACATTCCGACTATTTACGATGACCAGGAGGAAAGCTCGTTGCTCCATGAGGGTTGGTAAGGAAACCCTTGATATCAAAAATTCAACAGAACGATTCACTGTAATGCAGTTTCTTTTAACATCGTACTAGGCACTATATTTCCTGTAATATTTTACAATAGCCTGCCCATGTGCATGGCGTAGACACTAGCGTGTTTTTATGCCACCGATATTAGCGCCTATTCCCACTCTACGTGTAAATTACATTTACAATTCAACCCACATGCGCTAGCTTAATCTAAAATATGATATTTATCGGAGTTAACGCTAATAGCAGCATTGCTGCCAGACCCTTTTTTGCATGGTTGCGACGTCTTGTATAGAAAGGTCAAAAATATGTAATTTTTAGATTAGATTAAATGTTAGTAAAGCCAAATTAGCCGAATGTTGATAGTTAACCCCGATAATCGTTTTTTGCGCTCTGAGAATTAAGCGCTGCTACCGATATGCCAAAGAAACGCACATATTATCGGCAAAACTTTATCTTCCTAGACACCGCAGTTAATATACTCGTAAACAACAAGACCACCTGCTGAGCACTCATACGGACATTTAATAGTTATTTCTCCATAGTACATTGCTAGCTTCCTCCTCCTCCTTTTTGTGGGATGCGAAGACACAAGATCATTTCAAGAGAAATGCATCTTAAAACATCAAGACGGGAATCCTTATTGAGGCTCTGGTTCACCCGGACTGTGGCGCAAATTTAGTAAGTAGGACAGAAACACACCGTCGATATCTTTTTAAAAATTCGGTGCCCACAAACAACATTCCAAAGTAGATAGCTAGTATGGTGATCACTTATGAAAGGATAGCTTGTCTTAGGGGCAAGAGGAATAAGTAGTGTAACGTATCATAGTAATCCAAAAATGGTGATGGACTCTTCGCACCATCCTGACGTCAACCCAAACAATTAAATATTTACTGTCAAAAAACGTCGAGGAGAAGTTCCTAGACGCCCTATGGAAGGAGCTATCCACCACAGGAAACGGGGAACTTCAATTCGATGGCGCTGGTTGGGAAGGCGGACGCAAGGTTGTAGCTTGTGGGAATAAGCCTTCCGTCTACTACATAAGGCGATTTATGGAGGGAGTGAGCGATGCCTGGGAGGCATCAAGCTAAAGTGCACAACGGTGGCAGAGCTGGCTAAGTACACTCTGCCGACGGCTTGGGTATGGGTTCCGTGTCCCTTCACGTACCCTGAAAAACTCCTAGGACTGCTACATGTGCAAAATCGGGAGCTAATGGCCGATACATGGAGAGTCCTTAAGACGGGGCCAAGGCGGCAGCATGGCCAGCATTTCCTGCTGTCCCTGAATAGGGATTGCCTACCATACCTCGAGAAATCCAAGGGTATGGTAAGGTACAGTATGGGCAGGTTGATGGTCAAGGCATCGACCAAGGACAACGATGAGGAGGAACCCCCCAAAGATGATGGAAGTGCTGCAGATAAATCTGCACCACAGTAAGGCAGCGACGGCCTGTATGGTGGAGTATATCGTCAGACAGGACGTCACAGCCATATTCATACAAAAGTCCTGGATCAACGAGAACAACGTGGTCCAGGCGCTCAGGCTAAAAAATTATGACTTGTTCTTTAGAGCAGAAGGTAAGATTAGGACTTGTATCCTTATCAAAAAGCAAATAAAGGCATTTCTTTTGAATAATTTCAGCTCACGACGGTAACTTGCGAGAGGGAATTTATCAAACCACTTTGTCTGACCTCAGCCTATCTACCCTACGACTCTAAGGTAGTCATCTCGGAGAAGTTAAGGGACTTGGCGAGGCAGAAAGACCGGATGCTGGTGGTGGGCTGTGACGCGAACGCCCATCACACACAATGGGGAAGCGGAGACACCAACACAAGAGGTGAGTGTTTGTTTGATTTTATTTTACTATCCAACCTCACTATTTGCAATAGAGGGAATTCACCCACTTTTGTGGTGAAAAACCGGCAGGAGGTGATAGATATTACTCTTGCCTCGGATACAGAAGGGTTAGGTATCACTGATTGGAGAGTAGTCGACGAAGTGTCAATGTCTGATCACAGATGGGTACGCTTCAAGGTGAACTTCCAAAATAGGGCATGTATCTTTCAAAGGAATCCCAGGAAAACTGATTGGGTCAAGTATACAGAAGTTGTAAACACACATCTGGAGACCCAATCAACCACCTGCGATAAGATTGATAACTTAGACAGGGCGGTAGGAAATCTAAATAGGGCACTAAAAATGGCGTTCGAGAAAGCTTGTCCAGCTAACCGAGCACCTAAAAGGGCCCAGCCGAGATGGTGGAATAGGGAAATAGGTTTTAAAAGGAAAGAGGTAAGGCAGCTCTATAATAGGCCGAAGCTTTTTAAATTTGACACTACGTGGAATGAGTACTACGATTGCAAAAGGCAGTTCAAGTACCTAGTTAGGAAATCGAAAAGGGCGTCAGGGCAGAGGTACTGCGAATCCATAGAAACAGACGAAGTTTCGAGGTTACGCAAAATGCCTTCAAAAGAAGCGAGCGTCTCTAGCTTCCTCAGGAAAAATGATGGAACATGGGCTAAGAGCAGCCAGGAAGTCCTGGTAATGCTGGTGGAAACCCATTTCCCTGGATCCACATTATCAGCTGACTTCGGCCTGCCACGGCACACTGATGACATCAATCCTTCCCTCTCTAAAGGAGAGATTGGTGCTCTTATAAGCCAGGAAAAAATACGGTGGGCAATTCAATCCTTTAAACCATATAAATCCCCCGGCCCGGATGGTATTCTACCCATTATGCTGCAGAAAGCGCCGGAGGTAGTCATCCAAAACATTATGGAAATTCTGAGATACAGTTTAAAAACGGGCTATATTCCAAAAGCATGGAGAGAAGTTAATGTAGTTTTTATACCTAAGGCCGGCAAGCAAGGGCACACAACAGCTAAAGACTTCAGACCAAAAAGTCTGTCATCTTTTATGCTTAAAACCCTGGAGCGTTTACTGGAAATTCACATCAGGAACAGATGCGTAACGGTTTTTTAACCGGGTCACAGCATGCCTACATGAAGGGCAAATCGGTGAAAACCGCCCTACATGAGGTGATAGGGAAAATCGAAGAAGTCTAAACTTTGGTGAGTTTACGATGGCGGCCTTCCTAGATATAGAAGGGTCTTTAATAACGTAAAGCTGAGCGCTATCAAAGGTGCTTTAGTAGACGCAAACATAGAACAAGGGATAACAAATTGGATCTGCAACATGCTTACAGGTAGGGTAATAAACTGTTCCATTGGACAAAGCTCGGTTAGAATGTCAGTGACCAGGGGAACCCCTCAAGGTAGAGTTATATCTCCACTCCTTTGGGTACTGGTCATAAATGACATTCTCAAAAAGCTTAACTCAATGGGTATCAGCGCCACGGCATACGCGGATGACGTGGTTATAATAGTGCAGGGAAAATACTTAAACATTTTAAGTGAGACAATGAGCTTGCGTTGAAGACGATCAGCACCTGGGCACTGTGGTCTCAATGTCAATTCCTCCAAAACGGAACTGGTTCTCTTTACCAGAATGTACAAAATACCGCAATTTACACTACCAAAACTCGGTGGAATGGAGCTGTCCCTTTCGGATAGTAAGAAGTACCCTGGCGTGATTCTGGATAAGAAACTGAATTGGAATCTCAACGTAGCGGAAAGAATTAAAAAGGCATACAATGCTCTTTCATATGTAAAAGAACTGTGGAAAAAATTTGGGGCCTTAAACCTGCTATGGTGTATTGGCTATATACGGTAGTGGTGAGACCCATACTGACATTTGGCGCACTAGCATGGTGGAAAGCAACAACTAAGAAAACGACTTACGAAAAATTAGCGGCGGTTCAGAGAACGGCTACCATAGCCATTACAGGAGCACTCCGTACCACCCCTACGGCAGCATTGGACACCTTCCTACACCTGACACCGCTTGATTTACAGATAAAAAAAACTTGCTGGCAGAACAGTGCAATTCGATTCACTAATCTGGGTCTCTTCAAAAACAGTAGCTTCGGACACGGCACAATCCTGGAAGAGCTACTACCACGCAATACTGTTGGAACGGATAAAATTACTTTCTTAATCGATTTTGACATTCCGTATGATATACTATATCCGAAGAGGAAGGACTGGCAAGAAAACGCAGTGACAAGATCAAACGAAATTGCAATTTTTACAGATGGCTCGAATCTTCTCGGAGGACCCGGAACTAAGAGTCTCCATAAGGCTACCGGACACTAGCAGTGTCTTCCCATCAGAGGTTCTAGCTGTCCTCAGGGCGGCTGAGCTGATGCAGAAGAGATCGGTATCCGGCAGAGAAGTCTACTGTTGAAGCACGCAAAGAGACTAAAACTAACAAATACGGACACTTGAAGATTATGCGGGGATCTACAAGCGGTTGAGGATATAACACACATTTTATGTGAATGTGAGGCAATATCGCGCAACCGAAAGAAATTCTTGGGAAAATATTTCTTTGAAAACATAGAGGAAATAGACGGTACGGACTTCAAAGTGTGCCTAGTGTCTGTGTCTTGTGGCACACCCTATTTTACCTAACCTAACCTAACCTAACCTAACCTACTGTCGAAAGGATCAAACAGGATCTTATGGAAATACATATATTCAAAGGTAGTTTCGGGAGGTTTTGTGGAAAAAGACGCATGCACAGTGTGGCTAATAATTTACTGGACACGAATCATATCTTAGCCAACCAATAGCTGAGTAAGAAAGGCTAATTTTTACAAAGTCAGGGAGCAGGATGATAGTGACAAATTCATAATTCGCCAACTCTCACATAAATTCGTCGATGTCACTATCCAGCCTGTGGGAAGTTCTCCAAGATGGAACACATAATACGTGACCACATACTCTCTGTGCAAAGAATCTACTCATTTTATTGATAAATACTCGACGGCATAGTTCATTCTTACTCGTACTTTTCGCCCTGGATGTTCCCAGAAAATTATTCGTGGATACTACCTTCTATGCACTCCACTTGTCCTATAGAAATGCCACCTTACTTGATGCTTACGCTATAATTTACAATTTATCATCCCGCATCTTTGTAAAAACGTATGTTTATGATTTTTCTTTATTCTTATATACCAAACCAACTCTCAAAAATCTCTTTCTGTAAGTACCCGTTGTCATCATCATTTACAACGGTTAATTATTTTCCAAACTCACAAAATTGAGGTCAACTCATTTACCTGTCTCACGATTCTTTAAGTCCCTAAATAACGTAACCATTCAAAGTGATTCTCTACCCTTGCTATCTGTATCTCCCTATCCACATTTGATAAGTTCTTTCTTCAATCGAAACCACTGAGAATACCTGTCCGGTGGATGTAGCTGACTTTCATTAATTCTGGCAAATACACTATAGAATTTCTGCCACGGGCAGCAAAAACCTACAACAACAACGGCAGCAGAAATTGCCCGCAGAAGTCCCTTTAAGCTGCTGCCACTTTGGTTTGGTCACTCTCGTGCGCAATCAGATGTCGTGCGTACTTGTTGCAGCCCTACAGGTGTATCTTGATGGATTGTTCACACCTGATCATTAAGTATCTTTGGCATCATTTTAGCGGTTAGGCACAACACATCACTGCACAGGATGAAATTCTGCAAAATCGTTTGGTTTGTGAGTATGGCATTGCCTACTGCCGGGCAATGGCTATGCTCTGGTTTGAATATGAATGGAATGCGTGCAGCAGCATGCATGTGACCCAGATTTAATTAGGAAAAGAAATTCGATACCCGATACCCGATGATGGAGAGCAGTTAGTTGATCGATATAATTTTTAATAGCAAATTGCTCACAAATCATCATTAATTGATGAACGTTGAATGGTTAAGGTTCAGTGCTGACGTTCAGTGCAATTTTATGCACGCAATAATGTTACCACGCACAGATACGCATAAGAAAAGTTAATTATCAATGATGTACGGATAGTCAAAAGCAACAAGAATATTGTCAGCCGTAATTACATAAAGTGATGGTTGGAATAGAACCATCTAAGTGTGGGGAATTCCTGATATTTCATTGCAATGTTAATTGATAGTCCCTTGTTAATTAGGTGTAATAAACAAGCTGGAAATCAGTTTAAATTGAGCTGCCTCTAGCTCATAAAGAAATGATTGCAGAATCCCACGAACCTGGCCGAGAGATGGGTAATAGGCATTGGTCTTCAAATTGCCTTCACAAAAAGATAAAGTGTGTTAGAGCGCTGACATTTGCACTCATTACAGCTTGTCCAAGCATAATACTCGTATGAAATACAATACCGCATAGCTCATTCCTGCCTTTGGATTTCTCGGCATCTAGCAGCCAGTAATGTATATATTCAAATACATGCTATAGCATTGCTTGGTTGAATTGTCCTACGGTCAAAGGACAATTCAGGTTGCTTATGACTAATTTAAGCTCATTATACCGTTGGTATTCATAGAGCTGTCAGTTTTTTTTATACGAAACTAAGAGGAGCAATATTTTTATAGTTGTCTTATTAATTGGATGTATTTTCCTCCAACTTTTCTAGAAACGATATTACGTGTCATGTGAGAAGAAATTAAATTTCCTCGACAAAAAAGAGGCCCGCTGTTCCTAGGTAGATCGGTGCAAGCAGGAATTTTAATTCTCCGCCCAGAGTCACGTTGATTATGCATATATCGTCGACATGTGGCTCTATCAGTTGAATGCCCGATTAGAGTGCTGACTTGGCACATACATATATGCACGATTTTACCGTGGGTCGGTATTTCCATAGACACAGCAGATCGTTTGGCAACACCGCTTCGTGCTATCGACAACCAAGAACTTGAAGCCTAAAATCGACACAACTCTGCAGCGTTGCATTTATCACTTCCCCAGGTCTCCAAGAAATTTTCGCAGCTGTTATTGTTGGCAGACGATTTCGATCTTAACGAATATATTTGACTGTCATCCTCCTTTAAGTCATGATAGAACCGATGATCACCACGCTTGTTCAGCAAGTTTAACCCTTCTATTGGGGTAATATGACTTAGCGCTAAGTACACTAGTTGTGTTGTGTTGTGTTTCATTGTCTTTTCGATGTTACCGTAGCTCTAGCATTTTTTCGGCACATAACTTTTAAGGTTTTTTTTTGAATTCCTTTTGATGCGACCTTTCTTCTGACTTGCATTTTAAATAATTCCGCGCATATTTACTATTTACTACTTCAACTACTATTTACTATTTCAATTTAATACTGATTCTCACATATATGATTTCCGGCGAATATTTTTTTTGTTCCAATTTGAGTCGTTGTAGTGCTCCTCAGGCTCTTAACAATGGCATCCAAATCAACGTCCTTTCTAAATACGTTCTCAAACACGTACAGGCATACTCTTTCCATTGTGACCTCAATAGTTGTATTATATTAGCATTATCAGCATTGTAGTTATTAGCAATTGAAATTTGACGTATATTGTAACACCAGTAAGTTTGACGGGCTATCACTGTCCTTAACAAGCGAATAGACGTTTTCAATTCAAAAACTTTACCTTCGGAAAGGTACATCTTTTTCACAAACTAGCGATGTAAGGCTCAAGCTTTAAAATTTAAAAGTCTGACTTATTTGCTAAATGTGAAATGGACCTCCACATCTTCATGTTTACACAGTTTGATAGACTCAGCATGGAACAGATGGTTGTTCGAGAACCATTTCTAAGACTTATGGCCCACAAGCCATAAGACAATGTCGTTGATATCCAAGAAGCCGATAAGGTATTGGAGCTATTACGCACAATAACAATTATCAGTAATTATCACTGTCAAAAGAGCTTGGCAGAGCGAGTCGTTCGGCCCCGGAAAACACAATATTTCACAAGAACGTCCGACAGTGGGTGTGAGAGTGTACTGACATTCAAAGCGAGACGAATTTTAGGGTTGAAGGTCTGGAATTCTACAAACAAATCCAGTGGATGGTTTTAAATCCTACCTAGCAAATGCAACTGACAAGATGTGAGCATGGTACTCCAACTTTGGACGGATGAATGCGTTAAATTTTGAGTAAAATATTTTTTACATCGTTTAAGGAACCCTTTTTCACAGAATTTTCGGCGACATCGAATATGATGGTTTTCATTGACACTAACACCGAGAATGGAAAAACTTTTGGATTTGACGATGTAAGTGCCATTCAAAGATTGCGACTGGGCGTTAAAATTTCGTTTCTAAGCAAAAAATTCCACTCTGCTAATAGTTGCCCAGATAGTTATGCTGTTAATATTGGAACGCTGCCGTTCCCGTTCTACAGCTGAAGAGCAGGGACTTGAGTCTGGGAACGAATACGAGAGAGAGAGTACTATCGTGAACAAAAACAAATATTGGATAAGAGGTAGCAAGGAAAATATTATTGATGAAAATAAAAAAGAGTGTCGAAGACAGAACGGAGCCCTGGGGCACACCAGAATTTATTTTGTGAATATCAGACGCAAAACTATCCAAGACCACAAAAATCTTTTCGGAATGTAATTTCTAAACCATTGAAGAAAAGGGTCATCAATCTCAAATACAACCATTTTCAAAAAAAAAAAACAAAACAGCTTGATGCCAAACTCTGTTAAACGCCTTAGAAATATCCTGATTTCGCCAGATTGATGTATGCTTTGGTTCCAAGTTCGGTGAGATGTGACACCAAATCACGGCATTTCGCTATAAAAACCGATCAGGAGGGGGAGAGTCTCTATTAGTTATCTGCTGGACAGACAGTAGGTTTCCGTCCGCTCTAAAAGAGTCCTAAAGAGTAGGATTGGAGAAATGGTATTGCCAGCGTGGAGGAACACCTCTTCAGAAGAAGATCTACTATCTCTACCATTTGTGGTATATTTGGAATTACTGATGTTTTTGGACAGACGACAAAAGATGTTTGGTACATTTAAGACATTTTAGTATTTTTACACAGATTTTGGTCATATTGAAATTGTTCATGCTTTAAAGGCGTTGCAGTCATTCCTGGCTCGTTTGAACTATGTAAGGATTTCATCTGTTGGGTTGGTCTGGTAGGTCTGAGAACCTCTTAACCACTCAAGTTGTACCAAACCTTTGTTGTGGTATGTTAGTCTACATGTATGTGATAGTGTCAATTACAGTCAACGAAGACTAGTATCACCTCATGGTAATTTCCTTTGAGCCGGAACGTACCTGACCGTTTACACACGGTGTGTGCTTCAATCGACTTATTGAAGATAAAGTTCGGTTATCATCGTATCTCCAGAAATTCAATTCAATCCAATTTAATCCAAAGAAGTAGAAGAGTAGAAGAGTAGTTGTTCGTATTGCTTAAGGTTTTCTAGTGCTGCATTTTTGAACAATGTAGCTCCCACCATTTGCCTAGCCGATAAAGGGAGTGTGTTCCAGAGCCTGGTAACGTAGATAAAAAAGAGTCGGTAGGAGTTCAGATAATTGTACTTAGGGATTATAAGGTGGAGTGTTCTAGTGGATTGAGGGAATCGTATCTTTTCAAATAGATAAGAAAGGGTTTTTTTTTGTAATAATTTTGTGCATGAAAATGCAACATCTAAGATCAAGGTTATGGTTATGGTTATTTGAGGTGTGATTGTGTCAAGGTAGTCCGTACACATACCTTATCAAAGCGACAAGTAACTTGTGTTGCGGAAGGGAATCAAGCTTGCAGTCGACTACAGCACCGCAGTCAATTAAAAGTAAAAATAGCGTTATCACAAGTCTAAGCTTTTTGTTATTAGGTGTGAGACTAGAATAGAGCCAAAGCTTGCGTAGTCCAGCATAAATTCGTTCAACAATATAATCTATATGGTCAACAGCAGAAAGTGATCTATTTACTTTGAAACTGAGATTAGTAACCACGTCAACAAAATTGAGTTGTTTTCCATTCAGGAATACTGGTGGTATTCCGTCCGGGGCAAAGCGCTTTTTGGATATTAAAATAAGCTGTGATTTTTTAGGGTTAACAATAAATCCATTACACATTGACCAGTTATATATTTTACTATAGATAAATTTTCATTTAGTCTGACAACTAGGTCCTCAATGAGTCCAATGGGTCTCGAGATATAAATCTGAGCTTCGTCTGCATATAAGTGGATATCAACAGACTTTTGGTAGATCATTTACAAAAAGACAGAAAAGAATTGGACCAAGTATAGACCCCTGGGGAACTCCTGAAGCCAAACTGCCATATTCCGACGAGGTGCTGTTGTAAACAACTCTCTAATAACGGTTGTCAAGATAATTAAAAGTGAGGCGCACCGAATCATCACTAAAGCCGAAATATAGTCTAAATTTTACGCATAATACTTTGTGGTTAACACTATCAAAGGCTTTCGTGAAATCTAGCAAGCACAGCATCGTTAAAAAATCCATATCATAGTTTACCCTTATTTCGTCAAGAATTTTGATCATAGCTGTAGGACAAACTTACAGAATTTTTCATGATTGTATCATGGAAAATCACAAAAGACCGTCTAAATATTATCGAATAACGGCACCCTTTCCATTTTTCTGTTTATGCACGTTACATAGGTAATGAAAGCGATTAAACGATATAACAAGAAAAAAATCTCAGGAATAGATAGTGTACTCGAACCCACCTCGGTCTAATTCATTTTACCGTTTAACATACATACATATAAGTGTACATATACTTCCATTCAATTCCATCCATTGAAGCATAGCAGCCCTCACAAGATGCAACTGATGAATGAAACGTGTTTTGTCATTTAATGAAACCAGCGACAAGAGCTGGTTGGTTACTGGATGGTTGCTGGATGGCGCACGCCAAGCAAACTCAAGTCAAGTCAAGTCAACCCAATGTCGCGCAAACACCTGGTCTATGAAGCAGAAGTCAATTAATTGACAGCCCGTATGCATGCGCACTGATCATTAGCAGTAATAAACTACAGAATAATTGAGCAAGAGCTGTCACTTGGCTTAATATTTATTCTGAGTGCGCACAGCACTGGAATCAGACATGAGACATCAGGGCACAAACAGCGAACCATAACCACCGCCACCAACGACAACAAGAGGCAACACCACAAAGTCGGCCTTGAGACATCGTATTACTATTTTATTATTTGCTTTTATTATTTCTTCAATTCAATCTTAAGCCGATATCAATGCCATCATACCAACACCGGACCGGAAAGACAAACTTCGCGGATGTCTTGAATCTAAACCCGAACAGTTTGCCGCCGTGTTTTGTTTATGACAGTCAAGTTGAGCACTTTACGATTACTCATATCGTATCCCTTACATTGGGATATTAAACAAAAAGTCTGCACTTTATCATTGTTAACACATGTTTGTGTTCCATGCGGGACGGGATATATCTGTAGATAGGTAGTACAGATACCAGGGCAATGTACCCACGATGACATTTATACGTACGTACAAGCATACGAGTATGTACCAGAATATGACGGCCTACACAGAACCATCTTATCTGGTGGATGGAATATAATCAGTTTATTATTTCTTGTCGGTCGTTTGTGGATTATAGATAGATACAGAGCTTACTTTGGAGTTTCGTAAATGGAGTTATTGAAAGGCGATAAGACCATCTAATCGGCAAGGTGAGTATGGAGGTTGGCTAACTTTATGACAACGGTTGCATTTCAAGAGAATCTCAATCAGTTACCCTCTTCCTTGAGGAAACAAAACTATTCTATATACGAGTATATAGGAACAAACGTGAGCCAAATATCTAGGATTTTACCTTGGTTCTTGATTGCTCTTCGTTATTTCGGTACAATAACAACATGAAACTAAACACGATACTCGGCATGCATATCAGAACTTGATGGCGGTGAAAATATTTTATGGCAGGTGGCATGCAATAATGCATTTAAGTTGTATCACTGGCTATGAAATACTCATACACTGCTTACATTGAATGAACTTTCCGGCAGAAGCACTGATTCAGGAGAGGGCACCTTTTACAACGTTGTCCCGATGCAAATATGTACCTTCCATCAAGGCATCTCATCGTCAATTGCTTTATGATAATTTTATAATTTTTGCAACAATGTAAGTATCTGGACGCTTGTGAATTGATTATAGTGTGTGCAGCATGCCATTGCCACTGAAATCGTTTCATTGGACTTTTACTAAATCTGAAATGTGGAGATCTGAAATCTGAAATCTGGATGCTGCGTTTATTATCGATGGTTTTATTGCACCGTATTTATGGTGGTCTCTGTTCTTAATTGAAGGGAATTTAAAGAAGAGTAACGTGCTACTTAAGTGGATGCTTTTAAGTGGTTCAAAAGATAACTGATCTAAGATATTGCATTGCATGATTTGGTTTATTCCATATCTTACAGCGGTAGTAATACCCTCTTTGGAGATTTGATTTGATTTTAATGTCCATCGAAAATTGTTCGCAACCTGTCTTATGATTTAAGATGGGTAGACTGAGACATAATATTGAGAAGTTTTCTTTTTTAAGTTATGTAACAGATCAGATTATATGATACAGGGCAAACAAATATTTTATAAAGGCTATAAAGTTCTACGCGCAGAACTGAAGTATTTTTTATGCTGTTATCCTGATCCAGTTTGGTTAGTCAAAGCAACCATGTTCTTCAAGCCAACTCTTGAATTAAGAATTAAGGAAAATAAAGCTGTACAATGTATGATCGATACTCATGTTGTCTGTTAGTGTTTTTACTTATTTTTTCTGACTTTTAAAATTTTCTTCGTTTATGCAATTTTTGTAGCGTGGTCCATTAACAGCGTAGTTAAATTGTACAACACCTCCCATCCTCGGTCCCCGATTAGTATACTCAAGGTTTTCTCTAGCTCGAGTACCTGCACTCCAAAGAACTTAAGTCGAAACTCCTTTAAGATGAGAAACACTCCAGTGAAGTCATATACATCCGCTCGCTCTTTGAGGCTACACAAAATTGGGAGATCTGGACGATGTGGAACAAAATTCGAACTAACCCTTATGTGTGTGAAGAAAAAACGAACCATAAACCGTGTGACAAGCTACCCGGGTACCTTCTTGTAAGTTTATAGGAAAAGCTTCAATTGCTTTCATAGTTGGCTTTCAATGACCTCGAAATGTAAGAATTTGTTTATTTTAGATCATAACATCTTTTTTTCTTTAGAATCCCATCTTTACTTTTACTTTTAGGTGGCGCTACAGTCCGGGGTTGACCTGGGCCTCAGTCAACAAGCTTCTCTAGCCAGCTCGATCCGTGGCTACCTGCCCCCAGTTTCGCACGCTAAGTTGGCTGAGGTCCTCTTCCACTTGCGTGCGCCGCCTGAGTCTTGGCCTTCCTCTACTGCGCTGTCCTTCGGGGCGGATTCGAAGAGTTTTCGGACCGGAGCATTGGTGTCCATGCGCTCTACATGACCCAGCCATCTCAGTTTTTGGATCTTCACTCTTCTGGCTGGGTCCATGTCGCTGTACAGTCCATACAGTTCGTCGTTGTATCTCCTCCTCCACTCACCGTCAATGCAGACGGGACCGAAGATCGCCCGAAGAATTTTTCTCTCGAACCAAGCAAGAACATCCTCATCCATTTTTGATAATGTCCATGCCTCTGCGCCATAGAGCAGGACCGGGGACCGGGACTATTAAAGCCTTATAAAGGGTGACTTTTGTTGTCCGAGAGAGGGCTTTGCTACTCAATTGCCTTCTTAACCCAAAGAAACAGCGGTTGGCAAGAGTTATTCTTCGCTTGATCTCAGCGCTGGTGTCGTTGTCTGTATTTATAGCGGAGCCTAGGTAGACAAAGTCCTTAACTACCTCAAAGTTATATCTGTCGAGGGTCACGTTCTGTCAAAGAAAACAAAAAAAACGTATTCAAAAATCTGTTGAAAAATCAAAGCATGCATTGCAAAAACGAATGCGATTTCGGTGCATCAGATGGGGACGACAATTTTATCCCGGCTGCAGATGAAGTTGAAGTTTCGGACGTGATTCGGATGACAGCCCAGAAGAAGAAAGCTTTTCTGAACTCATAGGAAAAGATGGAACTCGTTGGCGGGCAGATTTATTTCCCGAATGTCAAACATTAGGGCGAAATACTGTCCGTCAACGAGGTGCAAACGAAGAGGTTTACCAAACATTGTACTGCGAGCGAAATTTTCAAAAGTATTTTGTTAAAAGCTATCTGGTATTTAAAACTAAGGGAAGCAAACAGAAAAGGTACCAACAGACCAAAAGACAGAATTTTCAAAATATTTACCGAAAAAGAATTTGATGCATATCTTGGTTTTCTTGTCGGTTGTGGTGTGTTCAAATCAAATAGAGAACATTTATCCGTATTATGAAAGCCAGATCATTTTCCTTTGATTCACGCGTCAATTTCGCACGACTATTTTCGAGTGTTTCTTCGTTTCATAAGACTTGATAACGATGTTACTCGTCAAATGCGGTTGCTCTCTAATTTTGATAAAAACTATAACCCCCATTGAGGGCATAACAGTGGACGAGCAATTGTTTGGATATCGAGGACGTGCTCGCATTACCCAATACATGCCATCAAAGCCGCAAAAATATGGAATAAAAATATTTTGGGCCTTATACCGGGAAACCTGTTGGAGGGGCAGTCAAATATTGGAAAACGAATTGTGTTGGAACTTGTTAGCAAATATAAGAACTCTGGAAGAAATGAAACAACGGACAATTTCTTTACGTCTATGCAACTAAATCACACGTTGAATTTTTGAAATGAGACACTAGTTTGAACAGTGTGAAAAAAATAAACGTCTTCTTCTAGCAAATATGCAGCCTTACAAAGATCGGGCCGTTTTTTCAACAAACTGTGCAACGATTTGTTCTTACGTGTCAAAGAAGAAAAAGACCGTTGTAATGCTTTATTCTATGCACATGTCGTCAATTGTGGAAAGCAGTCAAACTGCCAAACTCGAAATTATAACCTATTATAATAAATTGAAAGGTGACGTTGATAACATGAACAAGTTGTTGGGCGAATACGTTCTGTAATACAGGACATTCTGGGACGTCATCTGAATTTCCTAGACGTTCACCTTCACAAAAACGAGATACTAGTGGTCCCATTGAAATTGTAGGACGTTGCTATATTTGTAGAGACCAAAAAAAGAAGCAAAACAAAACCAGAAAAGGTTGCTCCATCTACACTCAACCAATTTGCGATGAACATTCGATTACATACTCAATCGCAGTGTATGTAATTCATGTCTTTTAAATCGTAAATCTGTATATCTCGATTTTCTAGCCAAAAAAATATAAATAGGATTTGCTTACATTCGCTTAACACATTAAGGTACCCCGGTACCTTGTCACACGGTTTCGTGCTATTAATTCTAATAAGTCACCAGAGCGGGTCTAAGTTCGTTAACAAAATTAAAAGTTAGAAGATGTCACAAACGCAACTGCATCTAAGTAATCAGTTTAAAGTATTTTGTTTATTGTTTGGTTTTGAAAATGGTAAAGTACCCGGGTAGCTTGTAACTCACATAAGGGTTAATCACTTCACCTCTAAATATGTCGCGCTTGTAAGTAATGATTCAGTTTACTGTAATATTGTCGATATAGTGATGACCGAGCCTACTTTACATATTTGTCATAGATTTTATGACCTGTCTTCTCCAGCAAAGTGTTGAATTTTCGTTTTAGTGAAGTTGGCTAGTTTGGTGATGGCGATGGCGCGATGGTTAGCTCATTGGACTATCACGCAGATAGTCTGGGTTCGATTCCAGGCTGGGTTACCACCAATTTTTCAAATCGCTATCCCCTTTCGGCGGGCAATGGCAAACTCCCGAAAGTAAAAAATTGCCTACGAAAAAGCTTCTAAGGAGTGCCGTTCGGACTCGGCGACAAACCGTAGGCCCCGCTCAGATGTGACAAAAATGACAACATGAGCAACATAAATGAGTGTCAAGAAGCTAGGCCATGGCCCATACCGGGCTGCCAGCGCCACAGTGTTTTTGTTGTTTTGAAGTTGGCTGTTCATTGGGTGTAATTTGCAGGTCAAACTAACAATCAGACGCTAGGGCGATATATTTTTCGATACATTTCCCCCCATACTACAAAATTAAGGAAAGCACTATTTTAGTTTATTGATATTTATACTCTCGCACAATCTCGATCCCACAGTGGAATTCCAAGTCTTACAACTTCTAACTATTAATCATTAACTGTATTGTATCTACGGTATCTGCGAGGAAGACAATATCATCCGCAAACATTAATGCTGGAATTCTTGTCTGTCCTAAATCTATTCCTCCCTTAACATGGTCTATTATATCTTTCATGTATACGATGCATAATAGCATACTTATTCATCATGCCCTGCTTCACGTCAATTATTTCCATCCCATAGTACATAGATCTCAATACATTTATGACTTTAGATGACATTCCATATCCGTAGAGCTTGTAAAATAGGCCATTACGTATTACCATGTCAAATGGCGCTCGAAAATCTATAAGGAATGCAAATAACTCTTTGTGTCTCTTCTTGTGAATCTTCACGATACTTATTCGCGGGAACAACCCAGGAACATAAAAGAGACTTCTAAAGGTTTCTGGTCCGAAAACTGTTTCCATCGCTACCCGAAATTCACTGGTGCGAGTACACCAGCTTCCAGCAGAATAAAGCAGTAGTCCATAACCGACCATGCGTTCCACGGAGGAAAGTATAATCACCTTAAGTATGACCTTCACAGGGTCGACTAATTCTATGATTTTTACGCCTATTGAGTCTCTTGGTTCGTTCTTCGATGTACGGTTTGGATATAAGGATGTTGGGTATATTCCGCTTGCAAAATTGTTTTGCGATAAACTTCCAGCTAGCATTTAGTCTGTTGATTCTATATTATGTACTACATCTTCAAGCTTCTTAAACTAATGCTGCCACTGGTTACAGTTCAGTTATATTGGTGCTATGTAGCAAGTTTCGGCATCTTTTTCCAGTTCCAGTATAATTCCTTCTTCAATACTCTCAAATTCAGCTCCAACTCCCTCTAGTTCCTTAAGATAACCAACAGATTATGGGGACTCTCTATAAGCCCTTGATCATTCCAGTCCTTTATTATGGCGCTGAAGCAGTGACCCTATCGAAAACAGATGTAGATAACCTCAGTTGTTGTTTCGATTGACGGGCTTTGGAGAAGAAGATTTAATCACGAACAATATGAGCTTTGCAGTGACATTGATCTATGTAGCACATTTGCGTATCAGACCCCTGGGATGGCTAAGGCGAAAGAAGACCAACGCTTCGACCCGCGGAGTTTTCGCATCTAACACGGTGGGACAGCTCAGTAAAGGGTGACCTCACTTCAGGTGACGCACAAATTGAAGGGGACCTCAACCGCCTTGATGCGCGTAAATGAAAGCAGTTAACTAAAGACCGGGTTTAGTAGGGAGGCTTATTAGTTGAAACTGAGGTTCGCTCCGAACTGTTTGCCTATTGTCTGCTGCAACTACAAAGGAGTTTATTTTCATAAACGCATATGAAGTATCATGTAAATCTGCTTTACGCAATTTTACTTAGAGTTGAATTGTGTTTTAATATGTGATTCTAAGACATCATGTGATACAATGTAGGCAGAAAGAACTTAGAACTTTCTTTCTTTCTTCTTCTTTCTGGACGATGTGAACTGATACAATACGGAGTTCCAAACGGATCCAAATTGGGTCCAGTACCATTTGTCTTGTATGCAAATGAACTTTTCGGGTGTTCAAATACAGCATCCCATCATTTGCCTATGCAGATGATACAGCCGTAGCATCATAACTGTCTTAAATTTCCAGAGTTTTTGAGAAAGCTATTAAATGAAAAATGTTGGACTACCTTGTAAGGAAAAATTAACCTAGCCCTGTTGAGTTTGGGTGTAAAGAAAGTCTTTCTACCAAAAATGCCCTTTTGGAGTTAAGGTGGATGATTTTGAAAGCAGCCTTAAAATTCTGAGTCAGATGTGTGCCTCAGGGGTCAGTTCTTTGTCCAATATTGTTTCAGGTTTATATAAACTCACTTTTTCGACAGCCATTTGTAGTTTACTATGTCCTGGTTGAGTCGAGGTATGGAATCCTTGCATGGGGCAATGCTTGCACGACACAACTACATTGAAACTACACAGAAAGGAAAGGCCTTCTAATGTCGAGCTGATTTTCAAGATTATCGTAATGCGACCTTCTCCAAAAAATCCATTATAGCTTCGCGGGCAATCTAACTTTGTAAGAAATTGATGTGAAATAAATAAAATCAAGGTTAGCGGCAAGATGACTTCCTAAATGACTTCGGTAGTCCATCATAAAACCGGAGTAGAGGGCAACATATATTGATCCTAGATTGCTAGTGGAGCTCTGGAATTTCGTCCATTTTTACTCATTCGCCCTTGAATATTTAAGCGCAAAAACTGATGAGCCATATGCAATGAAGATGGCTGGCAAATTTCAGATGGAGATGTTATTCTGGAAACGACGTACTTAATTTTACAAAGCAATGAAAATCAGCAAACAAAAAAGCCGACAAAATCAAAAATTTTACTGTGGCCTCTTAAAAAGTGAACAAAAATAATCAACATTAACTAACTCTGCATCTACTTGTATCTGTATCCAAAAATCACTAATTAAAATCTTCAAGCAAGTAAACTGTTCCGTCTTAAGATGTAACAGGCTGCAACAGTTCGAGTACCAGCAATTTCACTGGAACCAAGTTTCCCGCTCTGCTAATTTATGTTTAATTTCTGGCAAAAGACTCGTTTTGACGGCAGTCAACTTTGTGGTTAGTGGTCAGCGGGTCGTTGCCGCAGGGCGTAATTTTCGAATATTAAGTGTAGGTACGGAAATTCTTTACTGTGTCAACAGGTGAAATTACCGACCCAGTAGCTTGACACGCGTGCACGCGTCATCTCGTGGATAGCCTTATGGGCGTTCATACAGATACATGCCATATTCGTATAACCTAGTACTCGTACTCGTATTTGTATCGAAATTTTTTTTTCTTTTTTATCTCAGTACCTCGGCTTCTCTTTTTTATAATGAGGATAATTGCACAGTTTGTGTATCAGGTTTCGGTTAGTTTGACATTCGGATGAGTTGACGTACAAGTGGCTGAGTTGTTCGCAGGCGTGCGCGCATGCCGCCGAATTATTTTTTCTTTTTTTTTATCTGTTCTTTGCATTTTCATGGCGAAGATGGACAAGAAAATTGGTAGGGAAATTCGATTTTGTACGTGGCAATATAAAGGCGGCATTTTAAAAGATTTTGATTGATGACCGTCGTCGATCATGATCAGAAGTAAGCAAAAAAAAAGAAAGAACAAAATGATGTTGCAAATAGTAATCGTAACGAGACTCTTTGGATATGATTGAGTGAGTTGACGACTTGCGGGCATGGTGCTGCTATTGGAGGTATGCCTTTGTTTTGTTATATCAACCGACTGGGATTGGAATAAGCAAAAGAGTAACTAGCTAAAGAAAAGTTGTTAAAAAGTATTTTTCGAGAACAAAAGGGTTAAGTTCTAAGGCACTAAAACTATTCACTATAATGGTAATCGAAAAGGTCCCATAAAATGTAGGAATTAATAAATCTGCGCCCGCTTCTAAAAGCTTCTAATTAACCATTTCCAATAGATAAGAAGACATTCTTCTATCGAAGATCCAATGGAATACAAGACAATCTTCTTTCTCTTGTCGCTGCCGAAAGAAATGAAAATCTGAAGCAGCAAGTTCTGGTTGGTACTAAAGGAATTCCCATTTTAACGCTTTCAGTTTTTGCAGCGTTTGTCAGGCAGAATGTGGCCTAGCATTATTATAATGGAGGATTACTCCTTTTCGAGGAGCTAAAGCTAGACAAATTTCTTGAACTCTCTCATAAAGCTTAGAGAAATGCTCACAGTACTTATTCGCCGTGATTGTTTCAACAGGTGAAAGAAGCTCGATTATATCCCTTATATCCCAACAAGGCAGACAACAGCGAGCCAGCTTTTGCCACAGATTCGTTATGTTCACCTGCTTGTTTCCAGCTCCTTTTTTTTTTTTTGAATGTTGTTTTACACAATTCACTTCTCATCACCTGTTACGACTCGATCCAAAAAAGGTTCGTTTTTATAGCGTCTAAGCAGGCATTTGGCCATAGAGACGAGGTCCAGGTTATTTTTTATCGTCAAACAATGCGGCACCTACGCGTCGAGCTTTTAAGTGAATCCAATTTACTTTAAATGGAGAAATGTTAACAAGTGGTCAATATTAAGCCTTTCAGCAATCTCCTCAGTTAAAAACTTCGTGTTACTTTCTACTAAGGCAAGTACAAGTACAAGGTCAACCGTTCCTAAATCTACCAAAATCTACTTATTCATATTGCATCCATATAACAAATTTTGACGAAAAAACAACCCTTGTGATGCGATTTTACTCAGTTGTTCTATCAACTCGACGCTTTTAGGTCATATAGATGTTCATATAGGATTTATCCGGGTCAGATTTTGTAGCAATTAATCAATCACATGTGATGATCTTCCTGGCCGTGGTTCATATTTTAAAGAAATGTTAAAGATTTTATTCAAGTTTCTCCAAGCACCCAACACTTTGTTACAGTAGTGAGCTACAACATCTTACACCAACTCATCTGTAAGATATGGTGGTACGAAACTATGCCCGATGAATGGAACCTCAACATTGTCTTTCCGATCTTCAAGAAAGGAAACCATCTGAACTGCGACAATAGTCTACTTAGCATCGCCTACAAGATCTTATCTGCCGTATTGTGTCAACAACCTTATAGGTCCATATCAATGTGGCTTCAGCCCAGGAAAGTCCACAATCGCACTACGGCAGATCTTGGAGAAGACCCATGAGCTTCAGATCGATACACACCACTTATTCATCGTGTCTAATTGTGTTGTGTCTAGTTTTGGTATCCCTGCCAAACTCGTCCTTCTGTGCAGGATGGAGAATGCACGTTGCTCCATCAATGTCGGTAAAGATCTCACCTAGATCTTTGATTTCAAAAATGATTTAGATAAGACAATACGCTGTCATGCGATTTCTTCAACATCATACTTGAAAGAATGGTGCAAAACTCATGAACAAACACAAGGGGCACGGTCATTAAAAAGTCTGTCCAAGTACTCGCATACGCCGTTAATATTGACATAAATGGCAGAAAGAAGCGCATCAGTGGGGCTTTCCCGAGAATTGAGACGGAAGCGGTGAAAATGAGTTTACCGGTCAACTGGGGCGAGACCAAGTATGTGCTGTCAGGCAAAAAGGACACTCAAACCCCGAACTTACCCTATATAAGACCTTAATATTCCCAGACCTGCTCTACGACGCATGGACATTATCAAAATTGGATGAGGCTGACGGTTAGGTACAACGGCGAACTGTATGGACTGTAAAGCGAACCAAAAAAATGAAGACACCAAGACTGCGATGGCTGAGTCACGTAGAGCAGATGGACACTAGCAGTTGCAATTGAAAGGGGACCTCAGCCAACTTAGCGTCCGAAACTAGACACAGATAATAAAGGATCGAGCTGGCTACAGACGTTTGTAGATTGAGACCTACGTTCAAACCAGACTGTAGCGCCACCTAAAGCTAAACAGAGTATACAATGTCTAAAGTCTTTCTTTCTTATTTCGACTTGGCAAAACTAAACAGTGATTACGCACTGTAAGTGAATTTAGGTCTACTTCTGATTGTGTGCGCCACTTGATACTGCAACCTCATATACTCTGAGCTTGAAAACGGACAATTTTATGATCCACATATTAGAGTCGTTCGGTTTTAGGTTACTGATGCGCGCATTTCTGGTCACATTGATTTTGCTATACAGCTCGAGTTTTGTTTTTAACTCCGTTTGCAAAACTTCTTAGTATAAACTAAAACAAAGATCACATTTGAAATTGACTTAAGTCCTTGTCTCCAAAATAAGGATAACAAACAAAACCAGATTAATTATTATTTGCCTTCTTAAGTGAAGGAAACTACGATAAGTAAGTGCTCGTTTCTGGTGTCTTGATGTCTTGAGCTGAGATTCAGTGATGTATGAATGTCCTTTCTGGTTGACGACTTATACTATGGGCTACTCAAGTTAAAATTTTCTACCAATGATGTCAATGTTATCAGCGGATACAAATACTTGTAATTGCACAGACTTTTGGAATGCTCTCAAGTATGGTGCTGAGACGGCCTACCCACTTTAAGAGCAGCATTCTCCATCGTCTCCATTTGGTAATGATACCAAAACTATACACCTTGGCTCTATAATTCGTATATGACTTAAAAACCAACCTAAACTTGGTAACTATTGATATTCGTAGAAGCGAATGGAAACGCTGTGTGAATATTTTAAGGAATAGCTAAACCCAAACTACACTGATAAGGGCTTAAATGTTTCTATGTTAAATTAATTTTGGTCAGGTGGGCAGAAATCTTAATTTTCATTTTCCAGGCTGGATAGTTCACCGTCTACTGTTGTTTTTTTTTTTTTTTTTTTTTTTTTTTTTTTTCATATTTTCAACATTAACTCCACTTCTACTATGGATTCTTATTCGTCTTGTCTTGCTTCCTTGACATCGACCCCTTTGAGCGAAATTATCGTATATGCCAAAAAGCAAATCTTACAGGAAAGCGTTTTTTCAAATACCATATATTTTCAACCAGGTTGAAAAACGTAGTTTCGAGAAAAACGCGTTCAAAGTTTTGCTGACGGATAATTCTGCATGTAAACTAAATTTTGTATCTTCAATTGTTTTGTTTTATTTCTCACAATCAGTCAGCAATTTCTGGGCCGTAGAATAGGTCCTCATTCTTAAAAAATGCATCCTTCAGATAATGAAAAAAAAAAAAACCGTGGTCTGGTACCTTAAGGCGTGTTTTACATTTAAATATCTACTCATTGTGATATTTTGATGGAATACTATTTTTTAAACATAGATTTTGCAAATTATTAAATTTTTCGAGGAGATACATAAAAACTTATAAATAAAAATACATTTCAATCTTAAAAGTAAAATTAAAGATGTTCATAGTTGTTTTAGTGACATTTTCAGAATATCCATAGATGAATTCAATTGATGTTGATATTTTTTTGCATGAAGCTGTGCCAGTTTATTTGAGTTTAGGTTTGTTTTGTTCGTAGAAAATCTGCAAATGACTTCCAGTTTTTAAACTTTTCAATGCAGTCGTCTTCCACCCATTCACTGGGCGCCCAAATGGTATGCTTTCGTAGAAAAGATTTAATTCTGTTATGCATAGAAGAAACTCACACAATTGTAAGATGAAAAAAAAAGATGAACAATTCAAAAATTATGCCAGCATAGCTATTACGGTCTTGTTGCTGTTTTGACTAGCGCAAATGTCGTATTATAGACTTACCTATGTCATTAGCTAGCTGTCTTTGGTCAACGATTATTAGATATTTATGAAGGGCTGTACAAATTTCATTGCAGCCTCGCGCATCATCATGCTCAGCCCACAAAAACCAATAGGCATATCTAGTGACATTTTCATAAACGCTTAATTATAATAGGCGTACTTGGCATGGTAGGAAAGGGCTACATAAAGTGAGCAATCCTCTTCACATCTTACTTCTAATTCAAATAATAAATAGTAAATATAACAGCAACTATAATACTATGTATAAAATATTTTCTATAAATTATAATTTCTCCCACAAGAAAACAAATCATTTTAACATACGATAACATATACAGTCAATTTTTGGCGCAACTATATAGATTTCAGCTACAATAATTTACCAAGAATTTCGACATACGATAATTTCGCGCAAAGGGGTCGATATGTTCTGTTTAGATGTTGATAAAATTACCAAACATTCATTTTTAAAATAGAAAACCTATCTTTCGACGATGATGTATTTCTTATGCAATTTCTTTTTGTTTTGGGAAGTCAATATTTTTCCCTTCTTTACTGAGAGAATTTGATTTGAAAACGAGTTATCAGTCGGCTTATGCATAGTGAAATCAAAAATAAAAACGCTATTCACTCTGTACTATCGAATTTACGTACATTGCCCTAGGACTATGCTTTATATACAGATACATAGGAGAGTCATTAGATGCACTTCAAGTACTTCTTAAAATTGGTATGAAATAAGTAAACTGAAAGGAATTCCTTGTATTGACATTAATTCCGAAGGCCATTCCTTTTTGACAGCGGTTACATTGTGACTGAACGTCTATTCTCTCTTACAATGTCGTTTACTTTTAAATTTTTCACAAAACACCTCATCACAAGTGGTCCGACTTCAAATTGACATTTCTAAAGGACAATGCAGAAAAATGCATGCAACCAAACAATTCACGCCCAGCGGTTAAGACAGTCCTGAAAGGACTAACGATTTTCTCCATTTCTTATTCAAGGGTAAAAAAATAAAAACTCAACACAACTAGTAAATCCCATTCGAAAGTCATTTAGCTGACATCTCGGCACGTCCCATATCACCTGGTGAGTTAACAGCGGCAGGTATGCAAAGAATCTTTCGTCCTTTTGCGCCATCGGACAAAGTGTCAAATTCGATTTATGACATCTTCTTCTATGGTTTCTTCCGGGTGGAAAACAAAAACCAAAGAATTTTCAGTGCCCATGCCGATTTAATAATCGGTTTTCCATTGAGCCGATTTCAGATGCTGAGCCTCAAATCTTGCGTTGTAAAATTGAGAACAATTACAGCAAGAGGATATTGCATGCTGATTACTTTTCGCTGTAACAGTCGGTAATTTGTAAGATACAAATGCAATATACCATTCAAGGAAGGGTAGTAGCACAAAGTGACAATTTGATGATGATTATGGCAGACTTCTGTTCAAGGATAATCTTCTTGCTGCGTTTGATTTTGTTATTTACTATAACTTTCACAGAAATTCTTCTAGAATACTCATATCTGTAGAGTCTGATGTTGGCCAATTTTTTTATATTTTGTAGTTTTTAGTTCTAAGCTTTCATAATAGATGTCCACAAAAATTATCGCTGTCGACGCCAGATGTATGAAACGCGAAAAAGGTGAAAGATGACCAGCCAACTCAGTTCTTTTCGTAACGACATCAATATGGGACTGAGGTCAGATTTATGGCTTGCTAGAAGCGCTTTCGAATTAATATTGGGACAGCCTTGGTGTCGATGATAATGGTACGAACATTTACACTTCAACGTCGCATCAAGGCAAGGCATCAAGGTAGAGATTAGAGATGCACATTTATAAATAAAATAGCAACATATCAATAAAAATAAAGTCCGATGGATACATAAAACAAGTAAAACTTGCATCTCATAATCAAATCTCATTCTTAATCAAAACACCATATCCGTCAAAGTAGAGCTGAACGTTCAACAAACCTCTGCGCCACTGAATCTGAGTGGGGGAAACAAAAATATGGGAACGTACAAAGCGAATCTAAGCCTCAAAATAAGTAGAAATTATCATATTATCATCCGTCAGCGGAATGAGAATTCTTAAGTCATGTATCTCAAACGCAGCTACACCCTTGCAATCCCAGACAAGAAGTAAAGAAAGGCAACCTTGGTATCACTGGGAAGGCAGCCAGGAAAAAGGAAAAAGTCATTTGTCCTTTTATTTGTAATGGGTTTTCCAATAAGGACTTGACATCTTTTTTTTTAATAAAACGGAAACAATTTGAGATATTTCAAAAACTTTATTATCGACTTTAGGTAAAATCAAAACATTTATGAATGGAACTCGACTTCGTTCATATGGCCAGCGCGGGCACGTTTGCAGCGGTCGATTCGTTGGACCCAATTTTCAACGACTTGGCCACACATTTCGGTCGAAATGGCCACTATTTCGCTTTTAATGTTGGCTCTGAGCTCTTCCAACGTCGTCGGCTTGTTGGCATAAACCAATGACTTAACGTAGCCCCACAGAAAATAGTCAAGCGGCGTTAAATCGCACGAACGAGGCGGCCAATCGACTGGCCCATTTCTTGAGATAACACGCTCACCATACTTACTCTTCAATAAATCGATTGTAACGTGTGCTGTGTGGCTTCTGGCATTATGCTGTTGAAACCACATGTCGTCCTTAGATCCTTACGTAAAATATTCTATAATGTGGTCTGAGCGATGCCCAATTCTCGAGAACGCCTTGGAATCGACTGATTTGGATCGTCTGCTATGGACGCCTGACACGGCAACATCACACAACGAATATGTAGACTCAAATTTTTGCACTAAACTTGTTATTGCCTGTCTACTAGGGCGAGAATTATGACCGAAAATTGGAATTAACGCTTTTAAAGTTGCAGTCTCCGAATTTGAATTTCGGTAGAAAATTTTCATAATTTGCAGACGTTGCTCGTTCGTGTACTTTACCATGATAAAAATGTTGAGTTTACTGAATAAATTGACAGTGAAAGAGTGCGTTCATAAATTAAATTCAAAGTTGTCAAGTCCCTATTGGAAAACTCGTTATAAGATTGCAAAATAAGATTTTCAAAAGCATTTGTGAGCAGAAATAAAAACTGTTCATTCAGAACCTCTCGTCAACACTTGCACTTACAATAAAAATAGTAAATCCTTTTGGAAGAAAGCAACAATGCCTAACAGTGCTCTTCGCCAATGGCATTAAAATTGAAGTAACCATTTAAGGTGAATACTACGACCGAAATATTAAAATATGTAATATGGGCTACCTCACATCGAAGTAAACTATTTAGATCGACCCATAATGTTTCAGGATGGCATCAGAGTCTTATGCGCTCAAATAAACCCCCCGAAGAGAATCATTTTCCTTCCGAACTTTTTAATAATTCGACTGATGCCTTGTTGCGAAAGCTCACGGAAACGTTTGCTTTTAATCTCAGTTCTAGCGAGTTACCACCGCATTTCAAGACAAAATATAATGTTCACGATATTCAAGAAAGAAGACCCAAATTAATCAAGCAACTACAGGGGCACATCTTTCTAAAATGCGCCCACCAACATTTTACTAGGAAGTATCTTGAAACGCCTTACAAATTGGATACCTGAAAATGACCTATTTGGCTGCAAATTTGGCTGGTTTCTTAAAAGATTATTCCATAGTTGACAACATCCCCTCTCTAACAAGTACGAGTAGGTATGGTACGGACGTTTTTAGATGATAGGATGTATGTAACTTCTTCGTGGATCTTAAGGCGGGTCTCTTCTTTGAATTGAACAACATGTGAATTTCGAAAAAAGTTCTAAGTACCAAAAATGTTTAAAAAACTGTGCCAAGATAACAGAATCCCTACAGCCCAAAGAAAATATTCTTAAACGGATAACGTACAAATCTCTTGCTCTATTCTGACGATGTCGTAATACTCATGGAAACACCAAAAATACTACAAATCATGTAAAATAAGCTGCAACAATACTGGCAAATATGGAACATGCAACTTAACACCAACACCGTTCAGAACGGATTGGGCGTCAATGGATGGAGCATGGACCTCTCAAAATGAGGAATTAGAAAATGTCAAGAAATAGTTGTTTATAGTTTACTTTATATCATGCCATTGATGATTTTTATTCCGTCAATCGAAAAAGGCCTATTGGCCCATTGTGATACAACCTAGATATGTGATCCTTTTACTAAAGAAACCATTTGTACAGTGTCCAGTGATGACATCTAGAATAGCGCTGAGCTGTTTCCTGTTATGAAGGATCAAACTTTTAGAGCGATTCAGATCCAGTTTTGGCCAGATTTGTTTGGTCACTAGACATGTTGACCCAACCGTCCACCTAAGGTTTGTTCTTCTATTAACATCCAGCTTTAGCTCAATAATGACTAACCGTGACCCACCGTGTTAGTAAGCTAAGCTACACCTCATAGATTCCATAGAATCTTTGTGTTAGATAACAATTCTAATTTTAGCTGTGTGACTACTTGTCTAATTTTTTCTAGTGTTTCTCACTCACAATTAGTATACCATAGATCGCCATTCTAGAATATAATCTTTTAAATATATTTTGTAGGCTTACACCACGTTACGAGAAAAGTTACTTTTTTGGTGAAAGGCTTATAACATATTATTCAAAATTTTTTGCTGCGATTATCCATCTCGACGTCTTAAATAAGACCAGACTCTAAGCTCATTTCATTTGGTCGCTCATATTTTTTTCCCTGCGGACCGTGTCGGTGATTAGCCTGGCTTAGGACCAAGTTGAGATGAAACTCAATTCAGCATGTTCCAGTGCGCAAGCTCTATGCCAACATTCTTAGCTCTTCAAGGAGCGCCTAGTATCTAGGCGCAATTGTGAAATGAACAAAAATCGAAAGAAAGTGTTGCAGAGTGAAACACAAAAGCTGTTATGTCGCAAAAAGTGTGTATACTAAATGTAGGGTAGATCCCAATTCTCACTTATAACATAGCCGTACTGTATCCCAATCTAAAGTTTTAGATATTTTTCAGACAAGTGCTTGGCTATGCCTGAGTCCATCAGACCGGTGCTTCGCTATGCCTGAGTCTAAAACCAGACTAGGATATTACTGTATATATAGACAATCAAGCTGCGATAACGTTTCTTACTCCGGACACCATACTCGTAAATTCAAAGGAAATTCAGAGATTGTCACGTGTATCTTAATAAGATGGTTAAGCATCACGAAATCATAACTTGTTGGTTTTCGGGACAATCTTATGTCTTAGGAAACTACGTGGCTAATAATCGTGTCGAACTTTGATGAGTATAAACATATCCTCTGACACACTATCAAGCGCTTCCCAGAAAGCATTCAACGAGAGAAGTGTGGGATATCTACAATGACTTGTCTCACACTCGATCCTAAGCGACCTAGAGAACTTATCAAACTCAGAAGAAAAAAAACATTCTACCCAGTTACCACTTCTGAGATTGAACTTATTATCTTTGCTCTTCTGCTCTTCAAAGGTAGGAATTCAAAAAATAGTCGGAAAATCAATCTTTTTCGTTCCAGGAACAGTCTTAGTTTTATGTCAAGTGCATCTAACCATACCTAACCTACTTTATAATTCTTTAAGTACAAATGAGGGTGTATCTATGGAAACATACGCTTTTGCAGTTTTTTGGCTTAAACTTTTTACTCAAAGTAAGACATTAAGGTTAGGAATGTATGTATGTAGATGACATCATTCTTTCGTAGTCGTTTCAAAATTTAAATCAAACAAAATACTTATCTACAAAAACTGACGTTAATTAACAGGTTGCCTTTTGAACTCCAGCAGATTAATTAGCCCTCAAACTGATTTCACTTAATAATCCTGACCACAGCAATGCAGATTTCTCTGGTGTTTATTATTTAATTACACCTCTGTGCAAATATCTTAATTTAAAAAAATTCTTGCTCCGGTTTAATTACAGACAAAGGCAGTTGGTAATCTGTTTTGGTTTTGCCGTCAATGGTTTTGTTGGCATCATTTTTGAAAGTAAACGATTTTGTCTTGATTTAAATTTTTTAAGGAGTTCCACTTTTAAATGAATCTTACGGGTAATCAAAAGTTTGGTTGCATGTACTCCGTAAGTGCATCAATGTTTTCATCACATGGGTCCGCTTTTTAACAGCGCTCAGCAGCAGCAATAGATTCTGAGATGCGCCCTCAACGACGTTTCTACGGATTTCTGTTATAGTTGGTGCGAAACTATACTTTTTTATTCGAACTAATTGTTTTGCTAGACTCTGCTAGAACTACGAATTTTGAAATAATTTTGCAACATCAAGTGAGATTGCAAACCAAATCAAGCACAAATGTAAAAATAAATGTTAGAGAAGTCACGTTATAGCGCCTCGTATTGTCAATAATTGATAAAGCAGGTGATATGCCTCTAGAAGTTGAAGATATTTTTTATTGGTGTACCTGCTCTATGCTAACAATGCTGAGGTTCTGACTAAGTCGTTAGAGGATGCTTTGAACAGCTCGGATATCTAACTGTCAGCATCGACTAACTTATTGAAATATGGTTTGGAAGATTTGCTTGGAAGCGATATTTTGCTCCGTTCCACTTGATAAAAGTGGCGCTTTTTTTATAGTCGTCGTCACGGTGTTATTAAAGTTTATTTGTCCTCTCTCAAAGGCTTATAAAGGGTGAGCCAACAGATGGTGCGGACATAAGCTGTCAATTACTGTCGTTTACTGAATTCAATGTAGTTGATCTTTTATGGCGGATCTAAAATAGTCTTTGGCAATTTTATTTATGAAGTCGTATACTACACAACAACGCATTTTGTTATTGAATCTACTTACGAAAATAAGAATATTAAAAAAATTCGGCCAACATTATCGGCCCAGTGAGTTCGGAAATCGTGCAATGGTAAATCGTTATGAAGAAACTGTTCCGGTATCACGTCAAGCTCCATATGCTGCCATGCTGGGACAGCAAGTACAATACACGCCAAAATATTACAACTGTGGGTGAAAGTGTTGAAAAACCAGCCAGACACCTCAATTCGTTGCCATAGTCAACATTTGGGCCTCACTTTACGGGAATTTCAGAAGTTGATCTTCATTTGCACGTCAATAAAATCCAAATTACATGACAATTGAAGCGGTTGGACCATCAACAACGTCGCCGCTATCCGCCGGATAATCCGAATTCGATCTTTTTCGATGAAGCTCATTTTTCGATGGATGGGTACACACGTAGACAAAATTGTCGTTTCTCGTCACTGTTTGGTGCGGACTATGGGTTGGTGGCATCATTAGCCTGTACTTTTTCGAATATAAGGCTGGAAAGCCAGTTAAAGTGAATAGAGAACATTACCAACGCATGTTAACCTTTTTTTTTTTTTTTTCAAAATTCAATGAATTGGGTCTGGACAATTCTAGTTGCAAAACGATGGTACTACCGCCCACACAAGCCATCAATCAATCAATTTATTGCGTGCGAAATTTGAAGATCGCATTGTTTCGGTTTGAGGAGAAGTATATTGGCCTCGATGGTCATGCGATCTGATACCTTTAGACTTCTTCCATTTGAGTAGTAAGGTCTATGCCAATAACCCAGCGACAATTCAGAACCTCAAACATGACATCCAAACTGAAATTGCGGCCATTGACCCACTTATTCTTCAAAAAGTCAAAGATGATTTTGACCTTCGAATAGTCGCTTTTAACAGAAGCAGTGGTGGTCGCATGTGCGATATTGTATTTTATTCATGATTGCCATAAACCGAACTTTATAAACCAATAAAATTCTACATTGATGTTACAATAAATGTGTACTCGTATTTAATTTAATAAAAACTTCTACACTGTTGGCTATGAGCCTTAATTAGATAAGTGAAATATTTCATCGGTCCTTATTTCTTTCGAAATGAGGAAGCAGCTGCCATTACGGTGAATGGCGAGCGCTATAGAGCCATGCTGACTGATTTTTGGAAGTCACCATTGACGCCATGGCCGTATTGGAAAAAGTAGTGAAAAATTGGACTAATCGAATAGACCATGTAGACTCATAGCCGCGGCAGGCATATGCCAAAAATCATATTTGAAAAATAAATGACATGAAATTATCTACCAGATTATATTAATGAAAAATTTATTCCAAGAATTTTTCTGTCTTGTGTTATATCGAAAGTTTTCAAGCTCTTAAAAAAAAACACCCTTTGTGTTTAAAACGATAACTATCCCTTAACTAGGTTTTTTTTTTTAGCAAACATCCAATTAGTTCTAATTCAGAATTCCACTTATGACTTAGCCCCCATTTGGTGTGTTAGAAGTACATCTACTTAATTTGCAAATAACACACCTGTCCATTTATTAAGCTTAAGTCCTGAGTCCTAACTCCGAACTTTAGCTAGATGCCTCCAGTTGCGCAATCTCAACCCAAACGGAGTTGCAATTTTTTGAAGGATTTTCCTCAACATAAAAGGTTCTCAATCGTCATTTTGCACAAAAGTAATTGCTTGGCAGATATGACAAAACTAAACATAGCTCTATATAGCTCGCCTTTATAAATGTTGTCATATGCGGCCATCAAATCGACGAAAGGATGGTTGGTATAGATTTGGACTTCTTTGTTGAATTGTACAACCTTATACAGTTTATCATACTTTTTATGTTCGGGCCACCCTATTGCATTCCCTGAATGGCAGTGTCTTCTGCATGATCGGGCGGCTGCTCATTGCTCGGCTACATTTTTATCCAAAGCCGTTGTTTGATTCGTCACACCTTTTTAATCTGTTTCGATGCAACGGAGCGATGGCTCTTACTAAATCATACACTAGGCAATGACAAAATAAGAGAAAGTCTTTAGTGCGTAGATTAAAATGCAGCACCGCTACCAGTAACAATTCTGATATGACCAATTAGTCTGAATTCATTTTTTTTAAATATCGCTCAAAAATCGAAACCAGATGTGTTGTTTAAGCTTTATCTAGCGAATTGAGGAACTGTAATGTAGCCTGGCTTTTAATGAAATAGGTAAATTCATTTCGAGTTCTCTAAAACATTTAATTAACGAAAGTTCTCAACGCGGGAAACCGTTAATACGGTTGATCACAAGTAGCAGGAGATTTCAGCCTTCTATGCATCTATTTCAATAGCAAAAGATACCACCACTTCGGTATATTTTTATATACAAAACTTGGAAAGTCATTTAATAGATTAGGTAAGGTTAGGTCAAACAGGTTGTGTCATAGGAAACATCACTAGAATTTAACTTCAAGTTGCAAAAACCTAAGCAATCTCCCTGGTAAAATACCCAATTTCCAATACCCAAACCCAAGAAGGCCTTTGAAATCCATGCCATCCACGAGTATTTCCTCAAAGTTTTTGAAAAAGTATTTTCCTAAGAATTCCCTTCCGCTACGCAATGTTGCCTGACATTCACATAGTATGTGAATCGCTTGTAGATCACCGCAGAATCTACAAATGTTTGTCAATTTGAGTCACTTTGCGTGTTTCAGCAGGAGACAGTGTCTTGTCAGGATGCCTATCAACGTCCTAAGCCTATCCCTGTTCTGCTTAATAAGCATTCTAGATCTACTACCGTCGAGAAGTAGCCATAGAGCCTTGTACTACCAAATTCGACCACCTTATGTTGGCAGCCTATACAGTTTTTTCCTCGATAGTGGCACTAACTGTGCAGAGGGGTGGTTTGACGTTAGCATCCTCACTATTGTCGAGTAGCCCTCCTTTTTTCACAAGCTCATCCGCTTGTTCGTTCCCCTCTACACCGCAGTGTCCTGGCACCCAGCACAGTCTCACCCGGTTCTGAATGCATAATGCTTTGAGCATTGTGCTACAGCCCCTGGCTGTTTTGGAGTTGATATTGGATGACTCCATTGCCTTAAGAGTGGCCTGGCTGTCGATGTAGAGAGCGTTAACACTACCGGATACCGATTTCATTCGCCTCAGCTCAGACGCTTTGAGGAGAGCCAGAACCTCTGATTGGAAGACACTACTAGTGTCCGGTATGGACACTCTTAGTTCTGGGTCTTCCGAGAAGATACCGGAATCTGTTCCTTCCTCTGTCTTCGAGCCATCTGTGAAAACTGAAATTTCATTCGGCCTGATTACTGTATTTTCTTGCCAGTCCTTCCTCTCCGGATATATTATATCATACGGAATGTCGAAATCGATTAAGGGAGGGATTTTTTGTCCAGAATCACACCCATGTACTTCGCGCTATTTTGTGCTTCGTAGTAAAAAGAACCAGTTCCGTCTTGGAGGGGTTGAAATTGAGACCACAGCTGCTTGCCCAAGTGCTGATCGTCTTCAAGATAAGCCTTTTAAGTATTTTCCCGGCACTATCTGCGTATGCCGTGACGCTACAACCCATTGAATTAAGCTTTTAAAGAATGTCATTGATGACTAGCACCCACAAGAGTGGAGATATGACTCTTCCTTCAGGGGTTCTAGTCACTGACATTCTAGCCAAGCTTTGTTCAGTGGAACAGTTAAGTCATTTAGTAAGAAATAGTAATATAAACTTCAGAAACAGGCACATAGCACTCGTACCTATCGGAGAGGTTATTTCTAACCCATTGAAGAAGATGTCTAACCCATCGATGTCAAATGCATGCATTTTCGACACAGAAACATGATGCCAGAGTGACATATGAAAAATTATCTCTTCTTTCAATTAAAATACAGGATTAGTTCATTTGCTGAACTCAGTGATGGTGTCTATGTTGAACCTTAGAAAACAGTGATAGGCTTTATTCTGGTTATCAATTCTAATTGTCGCAGTGCTAATGGAGCTGTGATGTATCGGAACATGGTATGAGTTATTGAAACCTTTGAAAGATGCGGTATTTACGGATTGCATTTAATTTTTTCGCAGGTTTTCTCTCGTAAGTATCTATATTCAGAAAAGCACTTTAATATTACAAAATATCATTATTATTCCTTGGAACCCTTATCTCCCTAAACTCTCTAAAAACTTAAGTAGCTTATATGGTATATCAATTTCAACGATCAAGCGATAATTGATAAGATATTTCTTAATCTGACAATGGAATTATATCGAGGTACTTACCCCGAAGAAATGTCTTTATGACTATTATTTGAGTTAGTAAATGTTTGCCAAGCAATCTGAGCAGATTGAAATATAAAGTAATAAAAAAATGAACTCGAAAATCGTGTGCGGTGTAATTTTCGTATTCTTTTGTATTTTCCATATAGGTAAGCAGTTTTTTAGCTATGAAACTATAACTTTTAATAATACTTAAACAATTAAATACAATTATACAATTTATAGATATTTAATAAATTATTTGATTTTTTTTTAGCAAATGCCATATCGTGCTACAGATGCGATTCTGAAAAAGCATGCAAAAGTGCCAAGGCCTACGAATGTAATCAATTCTATGCAAATGAAACATCAAGATTTCTTGATGCTCATTTCCTGAATGTGAAAATCAATGCGACATACCCCAGTTACAGTTGCATGCGACAAAATTTCAAATATTGTAAGTACATCTTCCTTATAACTCGCCCATCGATTTTTGTTGAAGTTATGATTTTTACTCTATTTTTTTTTTATCCTGCAGCTGCTGGAACAGTCATTTATAAAGGATGTGTTTACTCGAACATAGAAAGTTGTAGACTTACCTTGAGACCTTTATATCAACAAAGTACAACGGTGTTTTCGTGTAATCAGTGCAACGACCGCAACAAATGCAATCCAGCAGATCGGTCGTCAGTTAGTACCGTGGCGTTAATATTACCTTTAGCTCTTGTTTTAATATATAAAAAGTTTTTGTAAGATTGTTTAACTTTAATTCTTAGGATAAATACTTGAATAAATTTGTAAATATATAAATAAATCCATTTGTTGGAATTGAACATGTGCTGGCCTTCAATTATGAATCACATATGACAACAATAGACATGTCACCATAGAACAATTTGTTCGCTTTTAAAGGTGAAGTAATCGGGTTTACAACACTACTCGTATCACAGGGGCAATAGGAACAATTGAAAAAATCGATTTCGCAACAATAACCAGAAGAAAGTTTAAATTTATCAAATATTACGAAACTGATAATGTTATCAAGAACATGAAAGTGGATTAACTTGTTATGCTGGTAGCGAAATTCTACAGAATTAGTATAGATAAGTACTTTGTATCTGACGCAGACATTTATACATAGTATACAGGTGTATGTTTACCAGTTTTTGGTAATTTATGTTAGATTACAGGTGGTTATCGTACAATTGACCTTTTATTGTACAAATATCACCAGGAAACTATGCCAGTGAAGTGGACTCGGCTGAAACCAACTTATCAATTCATATTAATGCAAAAAAGAAAAGCTTACCTGTCGAATTACACTTCAGATGGTTAGCTTAAGATACTTTATCGTCTACATTTAGACCATCAAAATGGATAAGCAATCGGTTTGGTGCTTAAATATCTGGCCGTTCGAAGCATATCGATTACCTAGCCATTCGAATGATATTTGATCTGATCATGATGTACCTTATAAATGTGTACACTCTTTGGAAATCAATCGCACATTCACCTGCTCTCGACGCCACAACTTGATAAGATACGGGATTATCCACTAGATCCTTCAAATCATGCATCAATACTTTCTGCAAATAGAAGTTGGATTTGCGAGGAAAAACTTAAGAAAGAACTTCTAAAAATGTGTTACATGTCAGAAACGTGAATGGAGACAAGAACTTATTTAGAGGACGTCGAACTTACTCAAGTGGCGCGACAGTACAACTTACAAACTTCTTCAGTTAGCCCGATCCTTGGCTAACTACCTTTAATTGCGACCTCTTATTCGATTACTTTGCGGAACAGAGCATTGGAGTCTATTCGCTCTACATATCCTAGCCATCTCTTGTAACTGATGCTCATTTTTCTGTCTATATTGTAGAGTTGGTCTTTGGATCTTATCTTATAAAGGCGATTAACGCAAGCGGGACCGAAATCTCTGTGAAGAATTTTTCTCATGAGGCGACCGAGGATATCAATCAATATTGATCAATATGTTATAAAGTCTCTTTAGATTTTCGGGATAGATCTTTACTACTCAATTGCGTTCTTAGACCAAAGACTCAGCGAATGGCAAGAGAGATTCTTCCTCGTTAGCCTATCCACTGCCTTTTGCAGAGTAAAAGGCCCTGATTTGTTTTATCAGGAGACAAGCAGTGTCTCCATTCAACCAGAGTTTAAACACAGTAACACATCACCCACGCAGGATGACTAAGCAAATCACGTTTCTGGTTCCCAGCACAACAAATAAAATCGGTATTATGAAGGATTATTATTTGACTTTGGTCAACATTGACAAGGACCTCAGTATTAAAAGTTCTCACGGAGCTGATTAAAGGATGCAGGAATGACAAGATAACAAGTGACACATGACCCGGGTTAATTGTCAATAACTACAAGTCAACCGCCTCTTGCAACTAATATTGATTGAATTGTGGTATTTTCAAAGCTGATATCATATCAGAACTATTCTTTTGAGTGGGAAAGCAAGCGTAACTATCGACAATATTATTCCCATGTCCTTTGATAGCAGAGCAGCCCATATAATTTTGAATTCCGCAATAATTTAACCAAGTTCAATACGTTAATGTAGACGATATTGCTCAACCACCTACTAAATATAGTACTTTACCTATTGGGTTTATAACTTAATTCGTGCGGTTTGCTAAGAGATGGCGTAACTTGTATTATTCCATTGGAACATGCGTTGGAAAGCTATTGTCATTGTACGTCATTCATTTAAAGCGTTAACAACAATAATTCAAATATGTCGAACTTTGTGCTTAAAAAAGTGTTTTTGCGGGGAGTTCTTCTCCATTACTTTAATATAAAGAAACTGTTGCCGAAAGTCATCGTATTTTGGTGGAAGTTTATGGTGAACATGCGCTAGCTGAGCGAACGTGCCAAAAGTGGGTTGCACGATTTAAAAGTGGTGATTTTGGCTTGGAAGACGATGAACGTCCTGGGCAGCCAAAAAAGTTTGAAGATGAAGGACTGAAAGCATTACTCTAACAAGATTGTTGCTAAACACAAGAAGAGCTCGCAGAATCTTTGGGTGTCACTCAAGCAGACATTTCAAAACGTTTAAAAGCAGCTGGATATATTCAAAAGCAAGGAAATTGGGTTCCACATGAACTCAAGCCGAGAGACGTCGAAAGGCGGTTTTGCATGTCCGAAATGCTGCTGGAATGCCACAAAAGGAAGTCATTTTTGCATCGGATTGTTACTGGTGATGAAAAATGGATCCATTACGACAACCCCAAGTGCAAAAAATCATATGTGAAACCCAGCCAACCAGCCAAATCAACGGCAAAGCGGAATATCCTTGACGCGAAGGTAATGCTCTGTATTTGGTGGGATCAGATGGGTCTGCTGTATTAAGAGCTGCTAAAACCGGATGAAACCATCAATGGACAACGCTACCGAACACAATTAATCCGTTTGAAGAGAGCAGTAGCCGAAAAACGCCCGGAATATGCGACCAGACACGAGGCAATAATTTTCCATCATGACAACGCTCGGCCCCACGTTGCTATTCCGGTTAAGAACTATTTGGAAAACAGTGGATGGGAAGTCTTACCCCACCCGCCTTATAGCCCAGACCTAGCCCCTTCTGACTCCCATTTGTTCCGGTCGATGCAGAACGCCCTCACTGAAATACGGTTCACATCAGAGCAGAATATCAAAAATTGGCTTGATTCATTCTTGGCTGCCAAGCCGGCGCAGTTTTTTTGGGATGGGATTCACAAATTGCCAGAAAGATGGGAAAAGTCATAGCTTCAGATGGGCAATACTTCGAATAAACCTATTGTACATGTTTTTCTTAAATAAACGTTCAAATTTTGAAAAAAAAAAACCGCACCCAATACAAGACTGCAATTTTCATGTATATTTGCAAAATCATTGTCCAACTTAATTCTCTGGGATGTGGTTGGGACTCATCTTAACAACACCATTAGTTAGGAACTCTAAGGCTGTTAAGGTCCCTTCTACATACTTGTTATTTAAGACGAGTTCCTTCCCATCGTTGTCCTTTCGGGTAGAAATCGAAAACTCTTCGAAGCAAAGCGTAAACATTTATTCGTTTTACATGTACTTTTCAAGTTAAGTAGTGGACTGGAATTACATTAGGCACATTAAGGGAATCCTGTGCAATAGGTTTGGATTTAAAAATCGACTAACTTTAAAAGGCTGAAAAAGTAGGGCAATGGTTACTCACTCCCCCGCCATTGGGAGCCGAAAAAAAAACGTAGGTCTATCTCGCCTTCCACAAAATAGCAAGGAAAGATAGACTGCCACACTATGTCTCAGCCGTGTCAGGCAAGTGATGTCTTTTTATTTCTTCCTTATTGATCTTTTGATTTGTGATGTCATTGTTAGGGTCAATAGCTGCGTCGCGCTAGATAAAGTCACAAACTTTCTTGAAACGTCTGTTGAATTCTGTACGATTCATTGATGTTGCTCGTTCTTGTTGATATTAGACACTTGGTTTCGCCCTTATTTATAACTAAGCCCAATTTTGTTACTTCTGTTGCATTACTTGAAAATGCACTATCAAATCGATGTATTAGCACATGTAAGTGTATACAAAAAGTGGTGCCTCATCTTGTAATAGGCCTTTTTTTGAAATCAAAGCACTCGGTAATAATCCTTGTGACCTTTATGCAGCAGAAAGCAGTTTCTACCAGCTGATTTTTGCACTGCAGTTCAGTATTCTATTTTTAAGAGCTTACCGTGGTCCGTGACATGCGTCAAGGCCGGACATGCTCTGTTAGCATTTCCATTTCATCATGAAAAGACTTACACGCGAAGAATTCTTACAGATTATTGAATTTTAGTAACAAAATCCGTGCTCATAATCTACCTACTGAGCAAGCAATTCCAGCCGTAGTGACCAAATTTCGTAACAACTTCATGTAATTGGTGCGTACAGAGGAAAATATTGCTGTTGTATCCGCCAGTGTTAATGGAGACCCTGATTTGTCCATTCATCGCCGTTCGCAGCAGTCGAGATTGTGTTACTCGACTACGTGGACGATTTTACGCAAGGATCTAGGTTTAGAACATTACAATATTCAGCTCGTGCAAGAACTGAAGCCGAACGACCTGCCGCAGTGAAGAGTTCTCGGCCTTCGAAAAGCTGGAAGGAGATCCACTTTTTTATCAAATTGTCTTCAGCGAAAAAGCTTATTTCTAGTTGAATGGGAATCTTAATAAACAAAAACTTCCGTATTTGGTCTGATAAGCAACCTCAAGCAATATAAGAGCTGCAAATGCACCCGGAAAGATGCACTGTTTGTTGCGGCTTACTGTCCGGCAGAATCATTGGCCTGTATTTTTTTAAAGATGACCATGAGAACAACGTTACCGTCAATGGAGCTCGCTATCGTTCAATGATTTCTAACTTTTTTTTGCCTAAAATGCACTAGCTGAACCTGTAAGTCGAAACTACATGCCACACAGGACCAATTGAAAAATGTGTTCGGTGAACAGTTTATTTCTCTTTTTGAACTGATAAATTGGCCGGCTAAATCGTGCGATTTGACGCCTTTAGACTTTTGGGATACGTCAAATCACTCTATTAGCCAGCATCAGTTGCAGCCAATATGCTTGAAAAAGTAACTCAAAGTTAGGCTCTCCGTATGGATTTTTATCCGGAATTTTGGCTGTTTTGGTCTATTTGGCATTAGCCTTTATCGTCTTTTCAAATCATTATGCGTTTGATAAAGTCAACGCTTCCATATAATGCAGCACGATCGGGATAGTGCAGGTTGTACATATTGTTGTCCTATTTGTTTAAAAAAACAGCTCAGAATATAATCGATTGCCAGGTTGAAAGACTTTTCGCTTGGCCTCTGTATGACGCAGGTCTTTTTTGATAAAGTGTTGCATATAATATATTTTTTTGATGAAAGCGTTTATGTAAAAAAAACCGTTCTATCTGGAAGCTAAGTCCCAGCCTCATAAGCTATTGGGGATAAAATAAATTTGGCAAATAAGTCAAGTCTTGACAAGGAGTTTGTTAAAAAAACAAAAAAACTGAGCTGTCACGGAAGCGTTTGTGGCAGTTAAAGGAGAAACAGCGATACGAATTTACTGGGCAAATGAGAATATCCTGTCGTCAGAAAGATTTCGCAACTCTACTCGGACTGTATATTATCTACGATGTTAAACTATTTCATAGAAGTCGTAAATGGCCGACTTGTAAATGCAAGCATGGATTTTATATAAAGCGAATTAGTTGTTCCGAGAGAAGTTTGACATATGTATGGGCTATTCATTATTTGAAAAGGTAAAACGAATGCTTACCATCACCCCGGCTTGGATTCCCTTGAATGCATTTCGGATGGAAAACGCGGTAAAAGAAGAGCTTTTCTTAGGTGATGCGCTTAAAGGAGATTTTAACCAACGTATAGTGCGTGAATTTTAGCATTTAGATAGTGTGATGAATAGGGAAAGCATTCAATGGACGCCGGACTGTTGTACATTCTTAAGATAAGTATGTAAGTATCCTGTTAAGGAAAGATTAACAGGAAAAATTGTTACTCATCACCTACTGGGAATGTTGATAATTAGCACCTTTATACATTTTCAAGGCTTTAGAAGTACCCTATTAATTACCCACGGCAGCATTTTATATTTTTTTGAACGAGTTACGAGTATTTACCGCCCCTCCACCAGGATTTTAATAACTATGGCCTACTTCTAAACATCTGTATGTATATATGACATATAAAAACGTTAACTGTAGTAACCCTGTACGTTCTCGAACTCCTTATCCAGATCCCTCATTGACTTAAGGTTCTAGCATGTGCCGCATGTCTGCAGTATTGATGCATAGAAATCGACACTACAAATGTCTGACTTTGTACGAGTATATACCTACCTACCATACAAATTGACCAAGCCTCCTATGAAAAAGTGCATAAAATTGAAATCGAGACACAGCTAATCACATGGTTTGGAAGGGAAAAGGGTTAACCATATCTGGTTCGCATCCATCCGTTAGTTATAGGCGCAATAATCCTGTATAATTATAACTTACGACTTGCATTTATTAACATGCTAACAAGGATCACAATAAGTGATAGTTGGCGCTACTTCTGACTGCTCCTATTTTCCTTAATCATCACCTTTGAGCAATTATCTCACCAATTTAACCTTAAATTGGAACCTAAGCGCTACCCTAGGATCTCTTGGGTCGCGCATCGTTTCTTTATTTTTTATCTGAAATATATACGTTCATAAAAATCCTTTCCAGTCTTCCTTTCGCGATCGGCTTCTATTTTTATCCGGTTTTAGGTATTGTTCTTTTCTATTTTTATTTTTATTTCAATCTTCTTTTCTTCACATTTTGTTTGATAGCTGAGCTGTTATGACAGATTGCTTTTGTGGCTCCACAAGACATGCGCGTATATTTTATGGTCTATCGTATCTATCAGGCATCTTTTTTTTGTTGATCAAAGCAGTTCCCATTAATGTCGATTAATCATACGTTGCGTTGCGTTGACTGTCGATTGAAATTTATGCTTCAGATTTGCTTATCGTTTTCGCATTACCTACTGCAAGCAATGATGAGAAAATCTCGCAAAAAATATCAACCGGCACCATCATAGAGCAGCATCAGTATCTCGATTTAAAACCAATAAAAATGAATAAACCTCTTCACGATGAGCGCCGTTGAAGCAACCGTATTTACCTGAGTACTCAATACTCATATATAAAGATACAAAACTCGCACGATACAAAATTCTCCCATGCAACAGTCTTTTTCGACAGCCAGCGTCTGCAAATTAAAGAAATGATCCCCTCCAAATGGAACTTGATCCAAAAACTACGTATCTGTGTGGCACGCGACTCATGCACATCGTGTAGGTTCGGGAAATTTCGGATGCACTAAGTGGTTGACCTGTATGTTGCCCTCCGGCACGTTGTGTGTGCAGACTTCCTTATAAGAAAACAGCGATCACACGACACAATCTTCGAGACGTACGACTGACTACCAACTTCGTGAGACGTCTGTGCTGCGCAGATGTACCTACTAATACTTTGAACCTGTTTTTATCGTTTTTGCCCATAAGATGTAGCCACCGACAATCGACACGACTCAACATTGATACGAATACAAGCTGGGGAAATGATTTTCATTTACCCCAGGTGCTTAGCAGAATGTAGGGGCAAATTCTCTCTCTTTCTCTTTTGAAGGAATCATGCCGCGCTCTCTTTGCGATGTGTAGATACTTTTTAATGTTGTTTATGGCAATGGTACGACTACGAGTATATCCGTAGCCGTATACCGAAGCCATCTTCAGGCGATCGCATAGCATACAAACAAGATCAAAAGAGATCGTGGGATTTTTTTTTGTCCGTATGTCTGTTGTATTACCTTTACCTGCGTAGAGAATATTGAGCCGGTGCGAGCACGTAAGACGTATTCGTATGTACCCATCTTGAAGTACAAAATCAGAAGATCGAGGACGAAGGGATTCATTAAGGGATACGTATTCTTAGAGTTAGCATCTTGCTCAAAATTGAGCTCTACAAAAAAGCAAATAGGTACATTCTCGTACATAAAATCAAAATAAAAAGTGCTGTACGGAAATTTTTTTAAATCAAGTTCGTAGTAAATTTAAAATGATGGCGTTAGGGTCGGAAAGACTTCATCATATCCCAGCTGTAGGTAGTTACATGAAGCACGTACCTATAGCGCCGGCCAATCATTTATCCTTGGACGGACCAAGGCACAATAAACGATATGTCTACGCAAATAAGCCCTACGGTGGAATCGACACAAATCCGTCGGTAATACGACGTAACGCACGTGAAAGAAATCGAGTGAAACAAGTGAATAACGGATTTGTTAGTTTGCGACAGCATATTCCTCAGGCTATTGTGGCTGATTTAAGTAACGGTAAACGTACTGGGGGAAGTAAAAAACTTAGCAAAGTTGATACACTACGAATGGCAGTTGAATATATTCGACGACTTAAAAACCTACTCGACGATGACAGTAACGATGCAGCGAGTTCTATGTCATATAGTAGCCAAAGTTCTACTGAGGATTCTTCAGAACTACAACAACAGTCAGATGTCATGAACTCTGTAACATTCTATGATCAACATCAGAGTTATGAAAATTATTACGTGACTCCTTCTGCTTACCAAGATACGGCTCTAATATCACCAACATCATCGTCCTATAGTGATGGATATTATTCGTCAGCAGAACAAGTTACCAAGACGCCAATTAAATTCGAAAGATCTTTCGATGAATACAACAATTCGACGGAGGATGAGGAACTTTTGGATTATATCTCACTTTGGCAAGAGGATATGTAGGCAGCAAGGCGGCGCGGCATTGCAAATAACTTTAATTTGCACAAAACTCTAGTCAAGTTGAAATACCGAATTATGGCCATCGATACTAATTACCTCTTGTTAAGGAAATTTTTAAATTTGTTGAATTGTTAATTTTTATTTAATTTAAACCTTTAATTGAATTATGTAAATATGTACAAATTAATGTGTGAATTAGATAAGTTTATTTTTATTTTTTTTAATTTTTAATGGAAGACAATGATTTAAAAATAAGTTTAAGAATTTATTTTTTTTTTGAAATAAAAATTATGAAAGAAACATTTAGTTGAATATTTGAGTTTTAAAATTTTCTAGATTTCTTTTAACAAGTTTGAAATATTTTCACTTCTGAGTGGCATTGTAAGATGGGCAGGAATCGTGAAGAAATGAGCTGAGAATGATCCGATCTCCTGTCTTGTATGAAAAAAAAGTTAATTGAATAGCATCCATCACTTTGTGGTTCGGATTTGCATTCCTGTTCGCCTTTGCATAAATTATTTGTACTTAACATTCTGTAATTTAAGCTGAGTGAAGCCCAATTTTATGTAAATTTTCAGTCTTGGTATCAGTTAACTGGGAAACAAAACAAGGGCAGAAGTTGATTTATATATTTTAAACAGCTCTAGATAGATTTGCAGCTATTGGTGATGTGATGTGATGGTTCCTAAAATTAATTTTTTTTTTCTATAGATTATTTATGTTTAAGGGCTTGAATAGTTTTTTTTTCTCTTAAACATATGACTTTTCGATGTAACGATGATTTAGATCGGATTTGGAATATGAAGGAAGTCTGATCCTCTTCGTCGACTGTGTGCTCTACCTACAGAGAGCTAACTTTCTTTTCCGCTGTGAAAATGTTGACGCGACACGAGAAACTGAAATAACTTCAAATCGATGAAGTTATTTTCCATACAGTGACAAAGATACGAACGAGTTGTGGTCAGACGACTGCGCACTAGCCATGGCAGCCTTTGTGAGAGCTACATACGGCAACACATTTCGCACTTCAACATTTAGGCAAAACAAAACGATATCGACGTATATGTATACTATAGTTAATGTTGGACGATCCTTCAATTAAAAGGTCATTCATTTTTGGATTTCGAAAGTAAAGCTAAATAAAAAACACAAAGCGATATATTTTTGATGAAAATTTTAACTCATTATAAAGTTTAGACTTTGCCATTAAGTGTGAAAAACAATATCATTCAAATGGCCGTCTCGGAAAGATTCACACGCATGCGATTTTGATTTTTAACCACTTTTTCGCACATTTCGGGCGGTAACTCGGCAATAACTTGAGTAATGTAGGTTTTTAATGCGTCTAGAGTTCGGTGACTATTCGCGTAAACACGGTCTTTTGCGTAGCCCTACAGAAAAAAAAATTAACGGTGTCAAATCGCATTATCTTGGTGGCCAATTGACGTCGCCAAAACGTGAAATTACGCTACCAGGAAACTTCTCACGCAATAAAGCCATACTTGGTCGTGTTGTGTGGCTTGTTGCCCGTCTTGTTGGAACCAAATATCATCCAAGTCATGATCTTCAATCGCCGGGCAAAACAAATCGGTTATCATTCTACCATATCGCTCCGAATTGACTGTAACCGTCCGCCCATTGGCTTCTTCGATGAAATACGGACCAATGACACCTTTCGACCAATGACACCAAACAGTCACTTTGTATCAATGCAACGGCGCTTCTTCGATCACTTGTGGATTTTCTGAGCCCGATATTCGGCAATTTTGTTTGTGTGCATAACCACCGAGTGAGAAATGTACCTCACTACTAAAGAAAATGTTGTTCGAAAAATCGGTGTTTATTGTCTGTTGTTCCAACAGCCAAGAAGCGTATCTACGGCGTTGTGAATGGTCAGCCGACTTCAATTGTTGCGTTAGTTGAACTTTATAAGGATGGAGATGCAAATCCAAATGTAAAATACGCCATAGTGAGGTGTACGACTCGTTCAATTGCTGCGAACGCCGGGAAATCGTTAAATTCGGATCGTCAACAATACTTTCACTTACAGCAGCAATATTTTCGACTTAGCATGAATTACGAAGATGTACATTCCTTACAACATTAGTAACGCTTCCACAATCTTCGAATTTTTTCACAATTTTACCGATTGCTTGCGTAGTCGGTCGATTATGACGACCATAATCATCGCGTAATGCGCGAAAAGTGGCTACGCGTTGTTCGATTTGTATGCGATCTATTATTGTAAATGGCAAACATTTAACGAATTTTATGACACTTCAAATGACAGCTGAGTTTGGCAGGTGTCAAATGCCAGCGTTGCCAACTTGAAACTACGAAACGACACTTGCGTGTATAATAACATCAAATACTTTATGTTTCAATCCCATATTTGCACTGTTACTGGGGGCCTTATAACTTGGTTCATTTCATTAGTAAGGCCTAAAGGTTGCTTATTTCTTTCTGCAACTGAGAGATCTAATTCATTTTGTTTTGGCATTTTCTAATCTTGGCTAGTAAAAGTGGTACTATTGCTGTTGGACCAGATTTTTCGATGGCAAAACATGGCGAACTCGACAAAACAAATGACAAGCTTAACCTGAAGTAAGTTAACAATCGGTTAAGACTTCCCTCTTTCTAGACCACGTTTTGTTAAAAGCACTGATACTCGCAACATTTTTGTTGCAAGTACATTGAATAGCATTGCAATACCTACAGCACGTGTCACAGCTCTATGTACGACAATTTCATTGAAGTTTCCTTGATTGCTAGCGGCAAAGCCTAAATATTTAAATTGTTTGCTGCATATGGTCAATATATTATAAGATCTTAGCGCAGTCCATATAACATTTCTAGGAACTCTATCGAACACCTCTTCCAAAGCGATGAAGAAAATATGGAGATCTTTCGAAGAGTCGCGATATTGTTACAATTTCTTGTGTCGCACCACCCTTTCTATGGTGAAATAATAAAGCCCTTCTTACGCTGGTTGGACATCCGATAGCCTCTCATCATTTTATTGAAGACAAAATCGAGAGACAGTTTAGTCAAAGATGTCATATTGCCGCCATGCTCCGGCCTTATGTAAGCGGCTCCTGTGAAATCTGTTGATTATTGAATGGAAGCATCCTGCACTTCCTCGTCAAGATTTTGTTATTCCTCGTTAGCATGCGTCGCTGCTTGTCCTCAATATATTTCGGCCATTAAATCTTCCGCTTGTTGTTGCGAAATTCGTGCCCGTGCTTCGATATTACACTTCTTCTAGTGCTTGTCATCTGCTCACAAAATACGAAGGTGTCTCTTCTAATTCGAATTACAATGTTTGGGTTGTTTTAGCAAGTGTTGCAGCTACCGGTTTTGTCTCCCCTTCTTTGCCAAACTTGTTTTCTAAATCCAGATTCAATTTATCGGTTTCGCTTTTTGCGCTGTGCTAAGTAGGAAGAAAGCACATGTTTAAACGGCTTATCTCTTGTTTCTTTATTTTGAAACATCAAGCACATTACATTTTTTTTTTCAAAGTTGCTCCACATACGAGTACTATGAGCACTTGATCCTTGATCTTAGTTTATGACGTTTTTAAGCTATTTTGAATTTTTTATGCCCCTACACCTAGCCTCTTTGCCTATTTTTAGACTGATGTTGGTTTTGAAATCCTTCTAAGGTTGTAAAGGCATGAGCAATCGCCAAAACCTGACAGACGAAAAAGGGTATTTCCAGGTGAGACCTCGAAGAGGAAATCGAAAAAAAACGATGTTAAATATCCTCATTTCTGGACGCATGAACTCGCTAGACGGAGGATCACCTTTAACTGGCGTACATAAGCAGACGGTGGATAAGGGTAGTCTACAAAGATCAGTCACATAAAATTTGAACAATTCCTTGGACCACAATTTTGAAGACCAAGGAATGAGTTCCGAATATCCTAGAAATATGTGAATGATAATACAACTTTTATTTTATTCAAAACCCTTAAGTCGCGAGAGTAATTCAAAAGGAATACGTGCTACAAGTTGTGGCTACAAGTTGATGAGGAACCAAATCTGGAATAATTTAATATTATGAATGTAGAACGAGGAGAAAGAGGTTGTAATAACCTTACCAAGATCGTTTATGATTAAGATGAAAAGAACTCGACATATCTGGCTGCCTTGTGGAATACCAGAAGTTGACAAAGACTGATTCGATAAAGATGAATATCTCATTTCAATATTGTGGGTTCAACACCGAGGACACACATTTGTAAGAGCTGAGAGCCTTAGTGAAATAAGTTGCAATAACTTATCTTTCGTTATTATTTTTCATTCTCAGTATCAGTGCTTTTGCGGTAAACGATGACCTCTAGTTATCATCTTCAGACATTCAATTCTGAAACGGTAGCCAATGTCCTATGAGACATTCGAATTGCCAAAATTTTCTCAACATTTAAGAGGAGTGTCTTGTGAATTCCGAGCAAACACAAGAGGCACTATCTTTCAAAAGTCCGTCCAACTACTCGCATACGCCGACGATATTGACATAATCGGGAGAAAGCAGCGTGATGTCAGTGGCGCTTTCGCGAGTATTGAGACGGAAGCGGCGAAAATGGGTTTAGCGGTCAATGAGGGCAAGACCAAGTATATGCTGTCCAGCAAAAAGGACAACCAACACCGACGTCTCGGACAGAACGTCACCCGCGACAGATATAACTTTGTCTACCTAGGCTCCGCTATAAATACAGACAACGACACCAGCGCTGAGATCAAGCGAAGAATAACTCTTGCCAACCGCTGTTTCTTTGGGTTAAGAAGGCAATTGAGTAGCAAAGCCCTCTCTCGGACAACAAAAATAATCCCGGTCCTGCTCTATGGCGCAGAGGCATGGACAGTATCAAAAATGGTCCCGTCTACATTGACGGTGAGTGGAGGAGGAGATAAAACGACGAACTGTAAGGACTGTACAGCGACATGGACCTAGCCCGAAGAGTGAGGATCCAAAGACTGAGATGGCTGGGTTATGTAGAGCGCATGGACACCAATGCTCCGGTCCGAAAAGTCTTCGAATCCGCCCCCGAGGGACAGCGCAGTAGAGGAAGGCCAAGACTCAGGTGGCGCACGCAAGTGAAAGAGGACCTCAGCCAACTTAGCGTGCGAAATTGGAGGCAGCTAGCCAGGAATCGAGCTGGCTGGAGAAGCTTGTTTACTGAGGCCCAGGTCCACCCCGGACTGTAACGCCACCTAAAGTAAGTAAGTAAGTCTTGTGAATTCAAATTATTCAAATTGGTAGATCCCTTATCCTGATTAAATTATCCAAAGAAATCAGATTTATCATAATCGAGTTTGTACGATTAGCAGATTCAATATGCGCTACTCTAACAAAGAAAACCCTACATTTTTACAACAAAATCTTTCCGCTTTTTATGACACCAACTCCAACTGAACAAATCAGGCTATCTCCAATCGAAAAAAAAAACCACAATCCTTTCCAATGATAAGAATCTTTCAAGTATCGGCGACGAATATTGCCGCGCGCCTAATAATCCCATTTCAATATTTTATGTGCCATTCCGGTTGACCGTAAAAGGGTGTTTTATTTATTCTTCTACAGATTCCGATCTCAGATACAAATTGTTTGCCCGAAGGCGATACATTTGTTGTTAAGAATCCTGTGAAATTATAGCAAAACAATAATTTCACAGCATGCGGATTAATTAAAATAACCGTAGCATTAATAGTCGAGTAAAAAAAAGAAATTGATCCTTAACAGTGTAGAGGATACACCTCACCGACACATTGAAGGGAATCTCTCTTCCTGGAATTTAAAGAATTTTGTTAAGAGTTCTGAGTTCGACTTCAAGTACGGGTACCTGTTGAGAATTTCCCGATATACTGATAAATACGAATAGAGTTCGATGTAGTTGTTTCTTAACTTTACGACCGCAATCATAATTCTTCAGTCTTTCCTCTTAAAAGGTTGTCTTATGACACTAATGCTATTTATTCGTTGCAGCCCTTTAAACGACACGATCATGAGTGAAATAAAAAAAAAAAAATAAATAAATAAAAACGTTTCTTAGAGAAAGTTATATCCATCTGAGGATTGGGTAATTTATTTCTGTATTTGGAATTTCTTATAACGTGTGCGGTGTCCTTAAGCAGTTTACTACTTTTCAATGATTAGAGGTTAATTTCTCTGCATGCTATCGCAATAAAGCAATAAATTTGAAAAATACGATCTGTTGAAGGGCGTTTATGAATCTTAAGGTGAAAGTAATCGGATTATGATAATACTTTTTATTTTATGAACTTAAAGGTGGGTTAAAGGGTACTTTCTGCGGGAATTATGCCAGAAAATAGAGTTAATGGCACTCTGGGATATAACAGGAGCAGCGAACGTAAATATGCCCAAAAGTTGGACGAGAAAAACAGACCTGATGTGTTTGCTGCTTCTGATTGCTGTAATATGGCAAAGAAAGTCCTTAGCTAGCTCGAAATTATAACTTTTAATAGTGACATTCGCATGTACTTTGATTTTCCCTTGTTTACTACGAGAACTAGTCCCTATGAAGTCTACAAATAGATGGAGAATGTCGACTTCAGATTTCCTGTTTTTTTAAAAAATCTGCCGGAGCGTAAAATTTGAATCTTGACAAAATTTCCTGGCCTGAAACATCGCTGGTAAGGACCAACCAAAATATAGTAATCTGCTTTCAGACGCTCACATAAAACAGAAGAAAAGATCTGAGGGGCTGTGTTCAGAAAGTACAGATCGTAAAAACAATGATGAGATTCAAAACTATGAACATGTTTTCTTCTGAACATAGCTTAAAGATTGGTGCATGTTCCTTACCAACTACAATACTTTGTAGCTACTCTGGAGGTCGTCCGATATTGGCTCTGTCGCCTTTGTCCAAAATGACCGTTTCATGCTGCGGAATTTTGACCACCACCAGCACTCACAGTGATATCATGTTTATCTTCACAACCCTCCATTCTGGCTCTAAAGACCTGGCATATTTATTTTATTCACTAATAAGATATTCGAAAGCTATTCCTGGAGGAACATTTCTTCACTTTCTCAATCGTGTGCTCCTCGTGTTCTTTCGCAGATGCCTGTGTTCTTTTTTCGTTGCAATTATTAGGATTAGGGCACTTGTGCGCCCATATTATTCAGACACTAGCTCATCTAAGAGGCAAATCCTATAAACAACTCCGTGGAAGCTTTGAAATCCGCATGTCTTAAGTTTTCGCTGTTTTTTTTTTTTTTTATGAAAATGCAACTTTATTGTGAAAAAATGGTTGCAAATGAATTGTTCAAAATATTGGCCATCGCGAGCTACAACAACTTTTTCCCATCAAAACATAACATAAAAGTGTTCATCTGACTGCTGGTCAGACAGACCATGTGCAAGTAGTGATCGGACGGCGCAATATCTGGGGAATATAACGGGTGGGGTTGTACTTTCCATTTACTCGTCTCCAGGTTTTAACGGGTTTTGCAACGTGAGGCCGAGTGTTGTCGTGCTGTAGAATCGTGCCTCTGTTCGTATTTTGGCCGTATTTGTGCACTTTCGTTCAATTGAAGTCAACAGTTCATAATAAATAACACCAACCAACCAAATACACAACATAACCTCTGCAGCGTGAATATTCGGCCGAACCGACGACGTAGAAGCATGACCGGGCAGTCCCCATGACTTTCTCCTCTTTGAGTTGGTGTATTGTATCCATTTTTTATCGTCCGTCATGATGCAATGAAGAAAGCCCTTCCTCTTTTGCCGCTGGAGCAGCTGTTTACAAGCGAAAAAACAACACTCAACGTTCCTTAACTTAAAATCATAAGGAATCGAAGTTCCTTGCTTTTGAATCATGCAATAGCTTGGAAATGGCTTAACGGGTAACTCTTAATGCTGGAGCAAGCTCTTCTTGCGTTTGGCACGGATCCTCATCGAGCAATGCCTCCAGTTCAGCGTCTTTAAAGGATTTTGGCATTCTTTAACGTGGACGGTCACCATCGAAATCACCGTCTTCAAAGCGACGGAACCAATCACGGCACATTATTGCACTTAGAGCAGCACCTCATAAACTTTTTGAAGCTCTCGATGCGCTTCAGCCGTCGTTTTCGTCGAATGAAAGAAGAAAATCAACACTTCCCATAAATAACGATTATTTGGCACAAACTTAGACATTTTTACACAACCAAAAGTATATGACGCCGAAACAAAATCACTAATGTGTCAGAATGGTTTGTTTAATATATTTATGCTTGGTTTATGAAGTTTTGGATATGTCAAAATCGACTTACTGCTGAGGTCATCTATCGACAAATAGCGAGAACTTAGTTGCGCATAATAAAATTCAAGCTTTATACGGAGGTGGTGAAGTGTCAAATTCTCTAGAATTCCATTTTGGCGCACCTCATCTGATACGCACAGTGGTATCGCGGTTAGCATCTCAAAAATAATAACTTTCTGTTGGTGTAAGTTTTGGTTTTGGACTAAGAAGTTAAAATGGACGCTATTGACTGTGGGTCAACATGAATTCAGTTTTACACGTACCAAAAAAGTGTATAACAGTCTTGCACAATAAAAAAAATCAATAGATTCCGACAGAGGTGATCACAGGTGAAACAAGAAATTTATAACATTCCACAATCACACTAAAGAAGACCGCTGGTTAGATTGGGCCTCCTTTTGTGTAGCTATAAATACAAAACCTTGGCCTTGGGAAGTAATTTTTTCATTTCGAATATGAGCGGCAACAATTCACAAGTAAAAACTCCACAGCTAAACGCAGTCTTGTGCTCAACGACAATTTCTTGGAAATATATATACCCGTAATATTAGGGTATACATAGGCTGATCAACAGATGGGTCAAGGCTGACTTAAGGCATTTTCGCCATAAGAAATGAGCTCTTGTGAAATATTTCATTGGGGATATAAGCCCAAAGATCGGGCTGTCGCTGGTCATTGCCCTTGCAATACTGCCTTTGAAACAGCCGAATCTTTTTCATCTGAGACGGCGCTACATCAAACCAAACAGGGCAACCATATGCGTTGACTGGCCTGATTGGGGGCACATAGCATATGATCCTACAAATATAAACAAGATAAATGATAAACAAGATTGTTTCCGACTTTTGAAAATTGATTTTCAGTTTCCAATCGTCGCAACACCCCTTAATATGATCAAAATCGCGTTGCAGAAGAGTATTAATGACTTCGGATGTTGGACCTATAAATGTTAAACAGTATCGGAGAAATCAGCGCCCCCCTTGTGAAAACCGTTTTTAATGTCGAAGACCATGCTCTAAATGATATTACCACATTTGACAACGAACTTCTTGCCCATAAGCACGTTATAAATCATATAGAGCAGAGGTTTCGGCATGCCCATTCTAGTCTAATTATAGAAAAGTCCCTCTAGCCATACGGTGTCGAAAGTTTTTTCAAAGTCAACGAGACACATCCCCGTATATCCTCCGAGATCCACTTTGACGCAGCATGAATAGTGTCATGCCTCGCCCTAAAACCAAATTGATTTTCCGGAAACTTGTTATTTTCGTCAACCCACCTTCAGGGCTCTATTAACAACATTCTCGAAAACTTTGCTAGTATTCGGAAGAAAACTGATTGATCGAACATTAGCAGGGTTCTTTTTAACTTTGTCCCTTCTCGGGATAGGTCGTACCACAGCTATTTTCCAATGTGTCGGATAATATGCATTATTCAGCGCACTGTTACTCGTAAATAGCGTAGTAAAAACATCCACCTCTTCCAAAGGTAGGTGTCTTAATACCATGTTTGGAATACCGTCTACTCCTGACGACTTTTTGTTTTTCAGAAACTCGAAGATGCACAGGAGTTTATCTTTTCGCACGAACAAATTGGAGGAAGCGTGATTCTCAGATCGCCAATTTTGAAGTTCGTTGCGTAAGTAATAGTGACTAACGCACGCCCTGTTATCTGTGAACCGGATTCTTCACCGTATACACGGCCTCGAAATTTGATCGACGGTTAAGAACAGAGCTTAAGCATTAAAACTATTTCCCCTTTGGTGGTCTTTGAGCTTGGAGGGTATCTGCTGTTACTATAAAGTGTGATGACAGATCACGCATGCGTGGCATTTTATTATGGAAATATTAATCCCGAAACAGCGTCTACAAATTATTCGGTTGTATTACGAAAATCAACATTCTACGAGAAATGTGTTTCGTGCGCTGAAAGATGAATGCCAATTTTCAAAATATATTGACAATACATATAGCGGCAGAAGGGGAGAAAAAACTCGTGCGCAATGATCAAGAATCGATTTAGCACCATTCTCAACAGCTTAGCTTGTCGTATATAATAACTTGGCGTATTTTACCGGAGAATCTTGATTTAAAAGCGGGCCATCCTTCCGAATCTTTCTCGTTTCAGTCCTTGTTTTCGGCTAAAATTTTGTTCGGCGATGAGACCCATTTCTGGCTTTAAAGTTACGTCATAAACCAAAATAGCCGTATTTGACGTGCGAAGTATTGTAGTAACTAACCATGTAACGTACCTACTGCCTGAAATTAAAGCCAATGACCTCAACGAAATCTACTTTCAAAAAAACGGTGCCATACTTGTCACTCAGCTCATAAGACCATGGCTTAAATGCAAGAACGATTCGGTGAACAGTTTATTCCACGCTTTAGACCGGTGAATTGGCCTAGATCATGTGACATCACATCTCTAGACTTTTTCCTTTATGGTCTTATGGATAAGCTGGGTACGATTGAGGAATTGAAGGCCAACATTACTCGAGTCGTTGGTCAAACACTACCCGCAATTCACGAACGCGTCACCGAAAGTTGGAATTTTAGAATAGACCATTTTAGCCGCAGTAACGGCCAATATCCGAAAGAAATAGTATTATTTAAAAAATTTATATAAAGAAAGATTCTTTTTGATGATACCTATGAATTTATGGGTAGTTTTTTTATTTGAAAAAAAAAAATACCTCAAAAAATCGATCATACGAGTAGTTCGACTGATTCGTAACCCTTTTCTTCTGTGGAGTTTACTGAACGGTTGCCAGCTCGTTGTTTATAATTGCCTTATCAAAAATAAGAAAAGTGATTCGAACCGAACTCGTCAATGTGATACTTCTATTGAAAATCTTACTCAACTATTAAAATCAATGGACATTGCATAGTGATGTACTTGAACTTTTACTTTAAATTCTCCAGCTAATCCTGCTGTGCATTTCAATATATTTCAAGCGTCATCGTACACATAGTATAATATCATTCTGTATGCGACTCTTCTTTATTCAAAAATCATAGCACCATCCAAATTAGATGACAAAATTTTTGTTCAAAACGATGAAAGCATCATGCAAATGCCTTACAAGATACCTCTTATTTCACCCAAAGTGCAGTATCATACGATACATTTCAAGCACAGGACTAACGTGTATCTATTACATGTGTCTATGGCAAATTTAAATATTACACCACAGATACTTTTTATGTACAATTGAACACACATATCCATGTAAATCGACATCACCGATACACTTTTTAAAGTGAGGAAACATAATAAAAGTATTCAGATCCTCGTGTCCAAGGAGAAATCATCTGGGAATCTGTCCAACGAACTGGCATCTTAACCATCAAAAATATGATTTCCGGCCTTAAGATTCAGCCAGCGGCTTTCACGTATTTCCTACTCCCTTTCGGACATCAGATATTCGAAAAAGAAAAAAACAAAAATTCTCCCAATATATCGAGAACGGTGCAAAGACAAACACGCTGTGTGTGAAGAAAATGCCAACAAACCGTGTCGTGATGTTCAATTGATTGTAATGTATGCAACTTTTTGCCATTCCACAGATTTTATGATTTATTAAGGAAATCAGCAGGGAAATATATTCCATGGTCACATGACAGGATCATGTTCGAAAGGAAAAGAGAAAAAAAAACAACAAAAAAAAAGGGAAATGAACACTTAAAAAAATACAGGACCAACGAAAATTTCCAATGAACTCTAAAAAAAAAAAAAAAATCAACGCCTTGCTAATCGCAACTTTGATGATAAGAAGATAAGAACAAGTGTGACGCTCGGAAGACCTTTGATACATTGTTCTTTGACAGTTTGTGGCCTAATAAAATTGTCAACACCATCATCAAGCAATTCATCAAGGACTATTGATTTCTAGAAAGTTGGAAAACAGAAAGAAAAAAAAACTGCAATCCAGACCTTAGTCTCAATGGAATTGGGCTGTCCTCTGGCATTAGGGAACGCCCCTATAATAAAGGGGCTTATACGGGCTTAAGGATTATTTGTTTTGCGTTTTTTTAAGTTTTTTATTTTTTTTTTCTTGTTCTTATCCATCCGCTCTGACCACTGTAGAGCACTGGCATAAACGTCGTTATTGTCTTTGGCCGGCAAAAAAGGATGTTCCATTTTGCGATACCACGATCGATTGCAGGTGTAATCCTCAGCACAGGATTTAAATTTGTACAGGTGAAATTGAGTTCTACCTTAGTTTTTTTTTTTTTTTTAGTTTTGTTGGTATTCTTTGTTTTTGTTTAATTTTTGTTGTAGTTTGATTTCAATGTGTTTATCGTCCTTTTGGGTTGCGCTTGCACACGCACAGCAGGTGGTCATGTTGTTGAGGTTTCGCGAAATGATGGTACCATCAGCTATCGGCGCTATTATTGTACCAGAGAGTATGTGGTGAGGACATTAAATGGGAAAAAGAACACTGGCAATCATACTTCATCACTTTGGTCGTGTGGCGGACCTAATGTCATTTGTCCCTGTAATTTTGACAATTCATCAGAATTAGAGAGGAAATAGATGAAATGACTTTATCTTTGGTATTTCCAATTGAAATTGGCGGCATCTTTTATGTGATTGTGGAATTAGGGTATAAAGATTGAAATGGGAGGTGTAGAAACATCAGAGGTATGTTGTGGTGTACATACCCCCGTAATACGGTATTTTTAAGTCTTTTTGTAGTTAATAACTTTTGTGTTATTTGTCTTAAGTTGAATTTCAACTTATTTTGAAAAACACAGAATGGTTCTTGCCTATTGTGCCTTTTGTCTGTCACCTTCCAGCTTTGTCGATCTTGAGCATGCAGGTTTCACACCATTTCGCGATCATTGCCCTAGTTCTACTATATCTCATATTAGGCATTCAAATATTTTGAGACTAGGTTAGATTTGTGCATTCATGTGAATGAAAAGAACTTTATTTACGAAGTGGCGCAAATTAACCATCCTCTCGGAAGATGTTATAATTTTTGCAAAATGACGTCGTACGTCAATCATATTTCACTAGACAGCTGCAGTATACAAGCAGACAAGCAATGGAGCGCTATACTCCGCAAGAACGTGGAATAATTGTGCCGATTTTTTTGACCAATAATCTGTGATGTTAGCGCGAATTTCAACGTCGATTTCCTTATAGTGTCGCGCCAACTGGGCAAATATTCCGGCGCCTAGCTACTCGACTCGAACAGACTGGTACTACAGGAGACCATTCAGGGTGTTGCCGCCACCGGACTGGTCGTTTGGCCGAGAGTATCGCGGCTGTGGCTGCCAGTGTCACTGAGAACGAAGAAACATCAACCAGACGACGGGCCATGCAATTGAACATCACCAGACGAACCCTACAGCGAATTTTAGTGAAAGACTTACACATGTTCCTGTACAAAGTGCAAAGAGTGCATCAGTTAAAGCCTCCTGATCATCAATCGTGTAAGAATTACTCTCTAGCCATCCTCAAACTCAACAACGAAGAGGAAGATTTTGTGTCGAAAATCATCACGAGCGACGAGGTGCATTTCCACTTAAGCGGTTATGTCAATAAGCAATATCTTCGTTTCCGGGGCACTGAAAATCCGCGTGTGTTGCACGAAGAGCCATTACATCCACTCAAGGCCACTGTTTGGTGCGGTGTTCACACGGGTGGAGTGATTAGGCCGTAGTTTTTGCTAAGAATGCCATCGGCAATGTGGTCAGTGTTACTGGTGAATGCTACAAAGCCATGATAAACGACTTCTCACTGCCGTAATTGGATGAGCGGGACTTGGTGAACATGTGGTTTTAACAAAGATGGTGCAACTGCACACACAGCACGAGCCGCAATGGATATTGTGGGGGAAGCGTTTCCTGGTCGCAAAATCTCCCGTTTTGGCGATTTGGCATGGCCAGCAAGATCGCCCGATTTAACCATCCCAAACTTCTTTCTTCTTCTTACATGATGTCGCGGGCTTATGCCAACAAGCCGCATACAATCGCAGCCCTTAAGGAGAATATTCGATACGAATGCGAACAGTCATCACCAGAAATCTTGCGGAAAGTCATGGAAAATGCGACAAAACGGGCTCAAATGTGTATCAACACTGGCGGCAGCCACTTGGCGGATATCATCTTTTCCACTAAACAGAAATAATTGTAAAGGTCCAAATAAAGATTTCCATCACTCAAAATCATTTTTTTTTTAGAAAAAAAGTAATTCAAAAACAAAATTGGATGATTAATCTTGCGCCACCTTGTATATTAGAGTCTCGTGTTGGTTGTTGCTCTATCTTTCTGTAGAGGTCTGCAAAGTCGATGATCTTTCAAGGTTGTCTGCCCAAGATTACTAAAACTGGGAAAATTATGATGAATAAGGGGTTATTCATCAGACTATGATCATTGATCATCCGTCTAAGAAGGCGACAGTGTGATTCTTTCCTTCAGAAAGCTTTGCTCTTGCTTTGAACTCCGCCCATAAGTATCTGAATTTCAATAAAAAGGCTTTTGCACGTATAATTAGCTTTCCTTGGTATTCTCTGCTCAGTTAAAGAGTAAGGGCTAGATACTTTCAGCCCTAGGATTTGAGCCAGGGGAATGGATATTCGTTGCTAGCTTGATTTTACTATTCATCTGTGGACAGGAATCCAACTGAGCTGACCATTATGCTGGGAACCTCAAAAGCAAATAAACCCGATTCACCAAAAACATAAAAATTTCCATGTCGGATTTTTCCCTAATAGTAGTTGGTGTGGCCGCTGCCAAACTACGGCCAATATCTATACCCCCTACGTCACTTGTTATGCCTATTGTTGATCTATCAGTGGATAGTCGTTTACAAATCGATTCGATTCCATCGGGATTCCTAGATATCGGGAGAAAATCAGCGTGATGTCAATGAATTTAAAAAAATTGATAGAAGAGATTTGAATTTTGGAATGACATTTCCTAGAAATGCTAATTAATTGAAGTTCAATCTATCCAACTGCAGTTGAAACGTTAACACTAAAACTAAAAATCTAAAATGTGTTAAACACAAAAATCAAAAAAAACATTTAATGGTTTATTAATCCACATTTAAGCATCCTTAAAATGCCAGGCTAAAAGCGTATTGCCTCAAGTTAAAAACTGTCATTCCACCTTTACATTTGCTTTTTTAAGGAACAAATTAGTCTCCAAACAGTGGAAACATTTTTTATTATTTCCGTTGGCGACCCACAGGGCTCAGTGCCGGGTCCTATCTTGATTCTCATTTTTGTGAATTCTTTATTCATTCAACCATTCAAAGGTAAAATCACAGTATTCGCTGATAACACTACATTAACCCATATTAATAAAAATTATCTTAATATTCATTTATTTGGATATACTTTGAAAATAGTTCAAACTGTTAAATAAGATTATTGGTAAGTTATAAGACAATTGCATGCTTTTTGATAATCTTCAAGCATTTCATAAAGATCTCCTTGTAGACCTAAATTTCTCTTATTCCTCAAGATTGCCTTTACCATGATAGGTTATCCACCTTCATCTTTATTAAACAAAACACGAAATTCGCATATTTAGAGCTCTTAAGGGGTTATTAGCACCCTTAAAATGTTTGCACAGCGATGGAAAATTGTGGAGGATAACAAGAGTGGTAGCAATGTACGTTGGTTTTGAATATTTAGAGGTTATAATGACTAGGAAATAAAGAGCTCGGCATGGCATTACATGAACGAGTTGCTCGGCTTAAGAAGGAATCACGATATATCAGGGTACGTCCGTAAGTGGGCTTAAGGTCGTACTAATGAGCATTCATAGGGAGACGAGTGTCACGGTTAGAGGTTTAAAAGAGCGAAATTCTACTGGCACTGTGGAACACTAATGGTGAAAATAGCGATAGAACTAGATGAGGCAGGAGACATTACAGCGGTGGTCGAGGGTGTCAATCGACTGAATAATATTAGCAGCATCTATAAGATCTATCGCACGGTTTTGAATCTCATCTAGCAAGTACAAGGAAGTCTTAGGAGCACCTAACCAGATGTGAGCGTTGTACTACATTGTACGCCGTTCCCGTTCTACAGCCAGGACATGCTTCCGGGAACAAAAATGAAAAGCAGATAATACTGACGACAGCAAAGAAATATATTATACTAGAAGTAACCAACAAGAGATTATTAATGAAAATTGAAAAGATGTCGGAGACAGAACGGAGCCCTGGGGCACACCAACATTTGTTTCATGAGTATCAGACTTGAAATCATCCAAGACAATTTGAAAGGTTCCTAATCGATCCCAAATGCATACTTACTTACTTTAGGTGGCGCTACAGTCCGGGGTGGACCTGGGCCTCAGTCAACAAGCTTCTCCAGCCAAATCGATCCCTGGCTAGCTGTCTCCAGTTTCGCACGCTAAGTTGGCTGAGGTCCTCTTCCACTTGCGAGCGCCACCTGAGTCTTGGCCTTCCTCTACTGCGCTATCCCTCGGGGGCGGATTCGAAGACTTTTCGGACCGGAGCATTGGTGTCCATGCGCTCTACATGACCCAGCCATCTCAGTCTTTGGATCTTCACTCTTCTGGCTAGGTCCATACAGTTCGTCTTTGTATCTCCTCCCCCACTCACCGTCAATGCAGACGGGACCGAAGATCGCCCGAAGAATGTCCTTTTGCTTTGCTCCTTGGTCTTGTCCACGTCTACCGCTAAACTTATTTTCGAGGCTTCCGTCTCAATACTTCTTCCGATTATGTCAATATCATCGACGTATGCGAATAGTTGGACGGACTTTTGAAAGATAGTGCCTCTTGTGTTTGCTCGTGAGTTTTGCACTATTCTTTTAAGTACGATGTTGAAAAAATCGCATGACAGCGCATCGCTTTGTCTAAATCCTTTCTGGACATCAAAGGTCTCGTTGAGATCTTTACCGACCTTGATGCAGCAGCGTGCATTCTCCATCGTCATCCTGCACAGGCGGACGAGTTTGGCAGGGATGGCAAAACTAGACATTGCTCTATATAGCTCGTCTCTATAGATGCTGTCATACGCGGCCTTAAAGTCGATGAATAGGTGGTGGGTATCGATCTGAAGCTCATGGGTCTTCTCCAAGATCTGCCGTAGTGTGAATATCTGGTCGATGGTGGACTTTCCTGGCCTGAAGCCACACTAATATGGACCTATCAGGTTGTTGACGAACGGCTTCAGGCGTTCACACAATACGGCGGATAAGATCTTATATGTGATGTTAAGGAGACTGATGTCTCTGTAGTTGGCGCAGTTCAGAGGGTCTCCTTTCTTGAGAATCGAACAAACAATGCTGAGGTTCCATTCATCGGGCATACTTTCGTCCGACCATATTTTACAGATGAGTTGGTGTATGCTCCTTACCAAGTCATCGCCTGCCGCTTTGAAGAGCTCGGCAGTCATGCCATCCGCTCCAGCAGCTTTGTTGGACTTAAGCTTCGATATGGCTACCTTCACTTCATCCAGGTCGGGTGGACGGAATAGTTGGTCATCATCGTCCAAGTTGAAAGGTTGATTCTGCCTGACAGCGGTATTTGGTCCGTCATCGCCGTTATACAGTCTGCAGAAATGATCTTTCCAAATCCTTGGCATCGACTGTGATTCTACTACGATGTTCCCTTGTTCATCTCTACAGGCTTCGGTTCGGGGTTTGTTTCCGCGGCATGTTATTTTTACCTTTTTGGTAAAACTTCCGAACTTCATTCCTGGAGTAGCATCTTTCAATTTCCTCGATAGCGCGCTTCTCTTGTGGTGGACGAGTGAAACCCAGCACATCAGAAGCGGCATCTCTGACGGCGTTTTGGCAGTGTTTCCAGTGGTCTTCGATGCTTGATGCTGGCGGCATTCGACCTCTTAAGAGATTAAGAGACACTCGATCGGAAAAGGACTTGGCGATCTCTTGCGATTGTAGCCGTCTGACGTCGAATTTTTTCACAGCATTAGTTTGTCTTGGCATAGTTTGGGATATCCGCAACCGTACCTTGGCTACAACAAGGTAATGGTCCGAGTCGATGTTGGCTCCTCGGAACGTACGGACATCCATAATACTGGAGGAGTGTCTTGCGTCGATCGCAATGTGATCAATCTGGTTGACTGTTGATTGATCAGGAGTTCTCCAAGTCCCCTTGTGTATGTCGAGATGTGGGAACCGCGTGCTAGCCATGACAATGTTTCGCCCCGCCGCAAAGTCCATTAGCCTGAATCCGTTATCGGAGGTGGTGTTGTGCAGGCTATATTTTTCGATTGTTCCACCAAAGATACCCTCTCTTCCTAGCTTTGCATTAAAATCACCGAGGACAATTTTAATGTCATAGCTAGGGCATTGCTCGTAGGTCTTGTTGAGGAGCTCGTAGAAGGCATCCTTGGTATCGTCATCTTTCTCCTCTGTGGGGGCATGCGCGCATAAGAGACTTATGTTGGCGAATTTAGCCTTGATGCGGATTGCTACGAGGCGCTCGCTCACATGCCGGAAGCTGAGGACTTCTCGTCTTAGTCTGCCTCCGACAACAAATCCGCATCCAAATAAGCGCTGCTTTAGCCGTCGATAGCAATTGCTGTAGTAGATTTCGCAGTTTTTCATCTTCTTTTTGTCCGGCCCATCCCATCGCATTTCTTGGATGGCGGTTATGTCTGCTTTGCAGCAGTCTAGGGCCACCGCTAGTTGCTCGGCTGCACGTGGTCTATTAAGGGATCTAACATTCCACGTGCATATCCGAAGCTCATTGTCCTTAAATCGTTTGTATGGGTTGTCAACAGTAGATCCGTCCATATCCGAGGCTTGTTGATGCTTCGTAACTTAATTTTTTTTTTTAAATGGCCGGGCAGTTACCCCGGCGGCACAACCCCCAACCTGGAGGACCAGTTCCATTTTGAGTGCCCCTAGGACGAGGGGTCGGTTACACCGAAGCCAGTAACCCGTTCCGGGATGTGAGCGCTGCCGAACGCTGCCCAAATGCATACACTTTCGACAAAATAGCCTGATGCCAAAGTCAGTGAAATGCCTTAGAAATATCACGTCAAGCTATCTTGCTTTCACTAGAGTGATGTAAACTTTGGTTCCACTTTTCGGTGAATCATGCCATCAAATCACCAGTTGGCTTCTTGATACGAAAACAGTACTGGCGGTCAAATGATGTTTTCTTGTTTTAAGATTTCATGAGCAGACGTTTTATCAGCGTTTGGATAACGCTAGGAGGAGATTCGCCTTTTTTAGGGATGGGCTAGACAAATGCTGTTTTCCTTCTGGACCAGCGGATTCGTGAATGTTAAGATGGAATGGAAGATTATACGCACTCAAGTGTAGGTGGAGACGAAGCACAATCTGGTTGCAAAATCTTGGTCGAAAAATGTGCAGTAAGGAGTTTAGCTATCTCCAAAGAGCTGACAGCTGGAATGTTATTATAAATAAGCGTTGGGATAGAGATTGAAGCTGAACTTTTTATAATATTTACGAATGACAATCGACAATTGACGAACGCTTACATGAATTCTAATATTACATAATATTTTTACAAAGATTGTCTAGCAATGTCAGAACTAAATCCTACGATTTCTACCTCAAACTGCTCCACTTAATATTACTTACTATTATCCGGACCATGTTTTGAAGCTTCAATTACTAAGCACCTGGTAATTTAACACTTGAAGTTCTTATATTTATTATGTACTTCCGATGTAAAGAGTTGAGTTGCTGTGTTGAAAAAAAATTCGTGCTAACAATCCTTCGAGTATAATTAGATAAATTATCCTTTTATTCAAATTCCTTTTTTTATTTTTAATATGAAGAATACAGTTATCGGCGCGTGCTTTTAACCGAGTTACCGTACGCTGAGTTTAACTGCGAGGAAATAAATTACATCGCAAGGGATCAAATTCGTGTGCACATGCACTTGTCGAAATAATTGCAATGATTGCAGGAGCAAAATTACATGCACCGTCTTATCTGCATTTGTAATTCGATCCACACGTTCAGATACAATAAAAAGAATATACGAGTAAAAACCGTGAAATTATTATTCGAAATCTACAATTATGTGTATGTAGTTGCGTACCGAAATCAGATAAGACCTCTTCATGGGGTAGTTGGGAGGACACGTTCATTTTCAATGAAAACAGGCACACTTAAGGGGAACTTGTAATGAGGGTTCTTTACCAGCGGATGATCTTGTGTCATTAGAGCTGGTCGAAAGCAATGACCATGACTTCATTTGTTTATCTTATCTAATAATCACCATCTTTTCACTCGCCAATGGATAGACTGTGATGAAAGGCATAAATTCAAATCAAAGAAGTTGATTAAATTATGCTTTATAAGAAGTAACTTACAAAAGTTACATCGTGAAGAAACTATTCAGTTCTTACTGGGTGGGAACCACTATATGACAAGTCGACCATTCTAAATTGATCTCGTGAAGAGTATCCCTTAAGCCATTTGGTGTGCGAGTATAACCTCAACTTCGACACTTGGCTTTCTTCTTCGGAATCAGTTCGGACGTATCCGGTGCTTAACTTAATGCTGATCACTATGAATTCACAAAATAATTTTCAATGGACTGCTATTCACTAGTTATGAACGCTAAGTAGCATACCAAATGTACAGTCCGTAAGTTAGGGATTAGTCGGCGAAAATAATCACAAATCTTACAGCACGTGGAGAAAACTGATCAAGGTGAATTCAAGCAATTATATATGGCAGCGATATTGGAAAAACATGTACAATAGTATTATTCAGAGTATTGCCCATCTGAAGCTATGACTTTTTCCCATTTTTCTGACAATTTGCGGATCCCATCCCAAAAGAACTGCGCCGGCTTGGCAGCCAAGAATGAATCAAGCCAATATATGATATTCTGCTCTGATGTGAACCGTATTTCAGTGAGGGAGTTCTGCATCGACCGGAACAAATGGTAGTTCGAAGGGGCAAGGTCTGGGCTATAAGGCGGGTGGGGTAAGTCTTCCCATCCACTGTTTTCCAAATAGTTCTCAACCGGAATAGCAAGGTGGGGCCGAGCGTTGTCATGATGGAATATTATTGCCTCGTGTCTGGTCGCATATTCTGGGCGTTTTTCGGCTACTGCTCTCTTCAAACGGATTAATTGTATTCGGTAGCGTTGTCCATTGATGGTTTCACCCGGTTTTAGCAGCTCATAATACAGCACACCCATCTGATTCCACCAAATACAGAGCATTACCTTCGCGCCGTGGATATTCGGCTTTGCCGTTGATTTGGCTGGATGGCCGGGTTTCACATATATTTCTTTGCACTTGGGGTTGTCGTAATGGATCCATTTTTCATCACCAGTAACAATCCGATGCAAAAATGACTTCCTTTTGTGGCGTTCCAGCGACATTTCGGACATGCAAAACCGCCTTTCGACGTCTCTCGGCTTGAGTTTATGTGGAACCCAATTTCCTTGTTTTTGAATGTATCCAGCTGCTTTTAAACGTTTTGAAATGGCTGCTTGAATGACACCCAAAGATTTTGCGAGCTCTTCTTGTGTTTAGCAACAATCTTGATAGAGTAATGCTTCCAGTTCTTCATCTTCAAACTTTTTTGGCTGCCCAGGACGTTCATCGTCTTCCAAGCCAAAATCACCACTTTTAAATCGTGCAAACCACTTTTGGCACGTTCGCTCAGCTAGCGCATGTTCACCATAAACTTCCACCAAAATACGATGACTTTCGGCAGCAGTTTTCTTCATATGAAAGTAATGAAGAAGAACTATCCGCAAAAACACTTTTTCAGGCACAAAGTTCGACATATTTGAGTTAAAAAAAATTGGTGTTGTTTACGCTTCAATGAGATATACTGAAATGACGTAGAATGACAGTAGCTTTCCAACGCATGTTCCAATGGAATAATGAAAATGGAGTAATACAAGCATCTCCAGTTTTGCACGCTAAGATGGCTGAGGTCCCTTTCAACTTAAGTGCGTCACTTGAGTCTGAGTCTTCGGTGGCAGATTCGAAGACTTTTCGGACCGGAGCGTTGGTGTCCATCCGCTCTACCTGACTCAGCCAAATTAGTCGTTGCTTTTCACTCTTCTGCCTAAGTCGATGTCGCTGTACAGTCTATACGGTTCGCCGTTGTATCTCCTCCTTCACTCACTGTCAATGCAGACGGGACCAAAGACCACTCGAAGAATTTTTCTCTCAAAGCAACCAAGAGCACCCGCATTCATTTTTGATAATGCCCATGGCTCATGCCATACAGTAGGACTGGGAGTATTAAGGTCTTCTATAGCGAAACTTTTGTTGTTCGAGAGAGGGTCTTTGGCCTTCTTAGCCCAAAAAAACAGCGATTGGCAGGAGTTATTTTCCGTTTGATTTCAGCGCTGTTGTCGTTGTGAGTTTATAGCGGAGCCTAATAGATAAAGTCCCTAACTGCATGTACTTAGTCTTGCTCTTGTTGACCGCTAAACCCATTTTCGCCGCTTCCGTCTCAATTAAAGCGCCACTGACATTATGCTTCTTTCTTCCGACTATGTCAATATCGTCGGCGTATGCTACCTACGTTTTTGTCACATTTTAATAGACTCTCTAACCGTTATTGCTACAGCAGCGCTTCTCTGCTTCCTTCTTTTCCTTTCTAATAAGCCTGTGTTTCTCCCGCCTTTTTAGAATTTGTAAGTGGATTCCGTCCTTCCTTGCAACTCCACCTTGCTTCTTGCTCCTCTTGTGATTGAAGCCATTTAATGACAGATTAATTTCTGATTTCTGAGATAACTTTATCGGTACTTTCTCGAAATGAAACTGTGTGCTTCGTTGATCTCAATTTACCTTACCTCAATTGCCTTGTCTCCTTGTAGGCATTATTAAAATCACCGAGGTTGGTAGTAACGTCGTGATATAACTCACTAACTAGTCGATGGTTCATGGGCATTGTCGAATAATGCCCTGATGTCTGTCGTGTTCAGGCGTTTATTCGGATACGAGAAGGTCGAAATTTTTTCCTGAGTTCTCCTCCAGCATCAAATCCTCATCTCGATAACCTGGCCTGATGCCAAAAACAACTCCCAGATCTTTCGTCTTTGGGCTTTCGCACTGACACGTGTCTCAGCATATCGCAGAATTTTGGTGTTTCAACACTGCATTCGGGAAAAGCTTTGAGTAGTTCTTCCGCATCATTCTTTTTTTTTTTTCATTTTTCTTGGCTACCTTAGTACCATTGTCGGATGATGAAAAAGGTCATTTTTAGAATTTTTGCTAAAACCGTGCCATTTATAAGAATGTCTTGAACATTTTTTGAAAAATTCTTTCATTTAGCCGTCAGTAGCTATTCACAAACAAATTCTATTGAAATTTAGCTTCTTAAGGTGTCATATTGCGCACCTTCTCTTTAAGCGAATTTCTCCTCATCAAATTGACAGGACATCTGCTGCTTCTATTCGAGTTTGTTAGAAAAAAAAAATCCTTTTCACAAACAAAATGTCACACAATGAGAGATTTGTAAATATTACAACACTCAGCATGCGCCACAAACTGACATTATCGGTTTTACGCCACTGTTCCTAGGTAAACCAATTTCTGAGCCAAGGATCAAGTACAAGTATTTGCCGAACACTTTTCTAGGCAAATCTGTTGGCCAGTGCCGGCTGTTGTTTTATAAAATTCATTCGTTTCGGCTTTTCCTAAATTGATTCAAAGGACTCTGCTGGACATATGTACACATGTACACATCGGTCTCATGCTTTCTCGATACAATGCAAAGGCGTGAATTGTTGATTACCTGTGAATGACAAAAAGGACTAAAGTCATTATTTGCCAATTTTCATGAATAGGACGATGCCAACTGTCAATTGTCATGGATGCTATTGTTTTGGGGTCATTTAAAACGTGTTAGACTTCTGAATGTTAAGCCGAATTAAGGAAGAACCTTATCCAAAAAAAAATCCTTAAGCTTAGAAAGGCTGAAATTAATTTACAAATCTCCAGAGTTTTTACAAGTTTCATAAATGCTCCTTGATAATTAAATTATCACGAAGGATAAAATGAGCAGAGCAAGAGTGTACCTTGGGACTTTCCAAATTGTATTGGATCAATCATTTAGGCATTTGATAACCATTATATTTGTTCAAGTACAATGTCCCAAGTGGAAATTCATTAGGACTATTGTGAAAATAAAAAAGGACACTTTAGAACTATTGTTGCCAACCACTTCAGGCGCACTTGAGTTGAGACTCTTTTGTCTGCTGGAAAAGAATGATTAATTGAATTGGTGGCCCTTTTGGCGGTAGTGGTTGAAAGGATAGACTTCTTGGAATGTTCGAGGGTAGTTTTACGAGTAATATCACCATTAGTCGAATTCTGAAGCAAACTGCCTCGGATATTATCTGATGTAGATTTGGAGAAACTCCTTAAGGCATAACCCTTCGAGTTGCGACCTGGAAGGGTATGCTTTTGTTAAACCCAACAAACCATCAGGTTCTTTCGACAGCTTTATTTACATTTAAACTGTTCTCCCAAATGTAACCAAATCCTTGGAATCAGCAAGAAGCTACTTTCTAACTTATGATGTTCACATACAATTGTATACCAGATTATAACAAAATCGTCTATTGACATATTCGCGATATACTAAGGACTTAGAATGGCGATATACCTATAGAACATATTCAGAAAAGACTTTAGGAGCAGAAGGTAGAAGTCTCAGAACATACATAGCCAAACTTCTGCACTACACTTTCGCACAGTTCTAGCGTCTGGAGGGTGGGATCAAAAAGTCTTCAAAAACTAAAGTATCCATATTATTCCTTATGTCTCTTTTGCATGTGAGTAAAGCAATCATGACTCGACAAACATATCTCTAAGCTAAGATCTGGCTAATTTCGCATTGATAAAATCATTTGAGATTAACACCTTAATCGAGCCACTATTCCCTATATGAAAGCTGTGCGTTATCGTCGCTACATTGACATAAGGACCTTCAATGTCGGGAAGCTCCAGCATAGCAACCCAATCTGCAACCCTTTTCATAATATCTTACCGATTGCAGTAGTTTCTATTATTTTTTACTTGGCATGATAAATGAATGCCAAAAGCAAAAACAGATTATCCTCTGGCAGAGATAGGCGCCAGTCAGACTTCCGAAAAATGACTTCACATCGATAAAATTAAGACTGTTGGGATGGATATCGGAGTTTTAGTGTGGTACTTTGACTTTCTTCCATAACCTGCAGTATAATTTCTGAGTTTTTGCGTGACAGCTTTGTAAACAAGTCAGTGTTTGCTGTGTTCCGCGAATTTTGCCATGTCAAATTAAGTTAAGAAAAGATTTTGTCCGAAATTTTGGGTTTTTAACAAAAAATCATGCCCGGAAGCATCAAAAATACTAAAAGTAGCCTATGGGGACTCGACAATATCGAATAAACAAGTGTACGAGAGGTAAAAAGAGTTTAAGGTAGGCCGTAGTGTGGTTGATGATTTCCTCGTTCCGGTCTTCCATCCACCAGTATGACTGACGTAAACATAGAAAAAGTTAAGAAAATTGTCCTCGCAGATCACCGTGTGGGCATCAGGGACCTAGCAGCCGATCTTGGTGTCGCGTTTGAATCGGTACAGAGCGTTTTGCACAATGTATTGGGCATGAGACTAGTTGAAGCGCGGCTTGTGCCGAGAATGCTGAATTTTTTGCAGAAACGACATCCCATTGATGACGCTAAACAAATGTTTATTTGGGCCAAAATATTGTCGATGGCATTGTTACTGGTGACGAAGCATGGGATTACGAATATGACTCATGACAGAGTCAGACAGTAGCAAAGGCTTTGTTGACCATTTTCTTTGATTGCTGCGGTGTGGTCCGCTCCGGACCAAACAGTAAATAATGGGTATTACGTCAGCGTATTAAAGTCTTTGAGGGAAAATGTTCGTCAAGAGGCTAAAATTGTAAAAAAAACCATTCATGGTTTCGTCACCACGACAACGCACCGCTTCACATATCTCATCTTGTACCTGACTATTTGGTCAAAAACAACGTTCATTTCATTTCGACATGGCTCCATGTCACTGTTTTCTATTCCACTTTGCTGAAAGCATTTTGAAAAATGGCGATTAAGGAGAATCCGCGGTGTGAACTGAACAAAATCGGCCTATGAGGAAGCTTCAGAATATGTTTAATGCATGTAATGGAGATTACATTGAAGGAAATAAAATGAATATCGATAAATAATTGAACCGTTTTTGTTTTATTGTAGAATTTCGGCTACTTTTTGATTAGAAGGTAGTTTGAGCTGTTTACAGCCAATCAATAATTTTTTTTGTAATAAGACTGAGTAGAATGAAGTGTGGTATCTCTGAGTGACTAAACATTAGTGGAGCTGAACCAGGGGCAATTTTATTTGGCCAAAACTCTTAACAAAAAATAGATTAAGGACTTGAATTTTGTTAAAGTTCGCGCAGAAGAGCCTCCACCACTTCCTTGAACTTTTCCAAGTTTAGATTTGATGTTTTCAAAAAGTGTGCCACAAATTGTCACTCATAGCTTTGTCGAATGGTTCAAGGTCTGGTTCAAGCCTTCAACTTTCCGATCGTAGATCCTGACACCTCTGAGTCTTTAAAAAAACAGTTTGTGAAAGCTTTTTTGCATGCGGACACATGCGATTTGGCAGTCGATCTAGATTGTACGCATATGTAGAAAGAGTCAGGTTTTCCACAATATATCTTACCTTCATTGAAATCCCTGTATTTGTTTTACTCCCTTCTGTTTTATAGGATATATTTCTTAAATCAAAATTAACTAAAGAATGTTATCAATGACCTGTTGTCAGTTTTTAGTGACTCAGGTGTGCTCACCAAGAGCCCGACTCACAGAATCTGTAGTCAGGTTTTGGGAAAAAGTTTAGAGAGTCGGAATTCTGCATTTATTTTACCTCATGGTTGGGAATCATTTCATTTCCCCGGTCTAAAACTACTCGCAAACCGACTGTCTTAAGATTACTTCAACAAATTTCTGTGGACTCTTCTAAAATTCACATTCGTCGTGCTTGTTTTTAACAGCTTGATAGGGGTTTAATTTTGTTTGGAAACAATGCTCCCAATTCTTCTTCTTGTTGCCTTATTTCAATTTAATTTTTTTTTTTAACTTTAATTCCTCAACCATCCAGTCAATTTCTTAAACATGTACGGTCCTGGCTAAGTCTTATTTATTTTTTTTGTTCAGTATTTGGTATTAATTATACGAGTAAGTAGTTTATGTTTGAAAACAATTTCTCTTAACTTCTTGGCATGCTTCTTGTCGATTCATTTTTAACTTTAGATTATCTCTTGCAGCTTTAGTCAATTTTCTTTTAATTTTTTCTATCCGGAACAAAAATCCTATCTAACATAGTTTTCAGTGGTTGAAATACAAATATCTAAGTCCAACTTACTGGCAAAATAACAAGATCACGGTTTACACTTCACAGTATCCATAGAAATTTTCCAAATTCCCACGCTAAATTTCGAATATCCGTTTTATCTCTCAACCAATTTTATGCCAATAGAAATATTGAAGATACTCAAAAATTCCCAGGTGAAGGAGTGAATTGATTTTAAGGATCAATCAACCAAACACAGTCAATTGATCTATTATAGATGAGCAATGGCTGTAGGATTCCATTCAGATGGTTCGATAGAAAGGGTGAATTTTAAAACTGAATTTATTTTGTTAACCCTTAACCGAAATACCTTTGGTGGATTGAATGATTTAAATTATCTATAAAGTGCCTTAGTTTTCACAACTGATTTTACATAAATTTGAAACAGGATGGGATTATGTGCCTACAGTTGTTAGAAAAAGGATTCGTGAATTAAGAAAGGAAGCAAGATGAATGCGGTTCATGTGAGCCGAATATTTATACATATATTCAGTGTAATATATTTGGAGTTTGAAAATGCATTTAAGAAAGCATATCATACATTACAATACTCTTTAATACCTTTTTTATATCAAAAACATTCCATATGATTCCAAATACTATTTTACATTTCTAGTTTTTGATCAGAATAGATCCTGTTCGGCTTTTTTCATAATATTGCTTATCCAAACCCTTTATTAGTGTAGCTTTCCATTGCTAGGACCTGTGAACTTCTGTATCTTCGTCACTTCTGCTTCAATACTGGCAATTACCCCACAAATACCATGCTGTGTTAAGGCGATGCTATGTCATCCGCATAGGAGAGTAATTGTAATGACATTACGTGCATTACTTCCAGGAACGATGTTTAGGAAATCGCATGACATAAGATAAAAAGTTCTGTAAAATACCGGATAAATCCGGAATTGTCATAATTGGTTGACAAAATGTTTTAGCCGATTTCGTCTCACGGTAGAGAAGCATTACGGTCGAGGTTGAGAAAACCGATGGTTCTATAGATTGTGTAATATTTGTGTTCGGTTCCATTGATGGGCATGCAGAGGTCCGATGATATATATGATTTGGTACATGTTTCCCACAAAGTCATTTATAATATTTTGAATACACAACCGGTATCTAGTTCGTTGAAACCGGAAGCTGGATTTAACATAACACAACATATCTTTGACCAAGTTGAATATTTCGCTCTGCCTCACAGCAGAATGTTAAATGGCATTGAGGTTTAATAGTCTATAGAAATGGTTCTAACATACCCAACTCTGTTCGTGATTCTACCACTAGATTCCCTTTGTTAATTTACCATTTTCTCTTTCCTGTTTTGTCAATTTTTTGAATGTCCTTTCTGCCTTGATATTTTTCAATTTCCTCGATTTAGCGCTTGTTTTCCTTCTTACTTTTAAAGGGGCTTTATTGACCCTCCTCTTTTTAGTGCAGAGCCCACAAGATGCTGTAGCCCTCGTCTGCAGCGCAGCTCTATATGCTTTCTGTTTCTCTAAAAGCGTCAAGTGATATACATCGTCAAACCACGTACTTTGCACTGTCAGTAAGGGAAAACCTAACACATCGGAGACGGCATCTCCGATGACTTGTTGCTAGCTTTGCCACTGGGTTTGGGGATAAGATGTTGGCCGCGCAAGACGTCAAGCATAATTTAAAGATACTTGATCTGCAAAATCCCTGGCGTTTTCGTGCGATTGCAGCCTTTCAGCATTAACTTTTCACACAGTATTTCTTTTCTTCAGCAGTGTTAGGGATATAAACTTTCGTACCTGAGTGACGACAAGGCACTAGCTCGAGTTCATTGTAAACCCACGAAACAAACAGAATACTGAGGGAGCTTTTTACGTCGATTGCAATGTGACCAATCCCTGTACGAGTGCCAACATGTGAAAACCTTGTATTTGCTTAGAATACAAAGCGAAGTCGTTTATCCTATGTCCGTTCTCGAAGGTAATGTCGCACATGAAACATTGAAAATTGCTCTACTGGCATTAATTTATGTTTTAGGAAGGCAGTATCACATACCTGTTTGACTGACAGCCCGTATAAGGGAGATGGTAAAGGTTTCTAAAGGTTTCTTAGAAGTCCAATGTTGCAAATATGACTATTTTGTTAGACGTACTATTACTTTTCTTCAACCATCGAAGCCATCGATTGGACCTTCATATGTAAAGTTAACAACTACAATCCTAGCACCTATTATAGAGACTTAAAACGAGTAAAGGTCGTCTTAGTTTCGAGTTTAATTTTTAACTCTGCTCTGAGTCTTCTTCAACTAAAAGACAATTAATTAAACAAAAGAGTAATAAAATGTTTACATAATTTTATGCAACGTTCAAATGTTACGGCAGTACCTTGTAGATATTATCCATAAATACTATGACAACCAGATAAAAAAGTAGAAATACTCGTACACTTAACAAATAAAAACTCTGCGATGTCATAATCTTGCATAACAATCACTTCCAGGAAGCCGTCCAATGAAACTTCCCTTAGTCTGTGAGAGAGTTCATTGTTCCCACAACAACTGCAACTGCGATCGATGTTTGCAAACAAACCAAACTGCAGACAAAACAACAAAGAACTGAACTACAATCAGAGCAAACTAAAAGATACTCCCTTTCGCATAAAATTGACTTCTTTATCGATACTCCTTCCACTGCATCCTGCCTGCATTCTCTGCCAACAAATATTCATCCTGATCTTGAGTCCCTACTTTTTTTTTTTGTTCCCAAGGAAAAATTTGAATTACAATCGATCCGAGTATTTCTTTACCAATTCGAAGGGTTCCGATTCGATTTCGATTCTCTAACTAAATCAGGAGAGTTAATTTTTTTTCTTTCTTCTTTTTCATATTGTGTTTGGTAATTTACAGTTCTGAATCTGAACAAGCAGATACATTTCATCTCCTTATGTAGGCTCGTTTTCGATTTAATGTGCATTTGTGCTAACCTCCAGCGAATTTGTCACCGCCATCAGGTTATTCCGACTCCAATCAATTGGTGGACCAATTTCCGTCGCTATCGCTGCATCTCGAACAAAGAGCCTTTAATCATGCCGCGTAAAATCAGACCGCTCCGCATGTGTAAGTACAGATCTTTGCTCCTTCTGATTTGCATAAGGTCTCGCATAAGCAGGAAGCTACTCGTATAAGCTGTAAGAGAAGACTACCTGTGCGACAGATTGGTATCAATTGGTGTAATCAAAGTAGCAGTACATAGAATGCAATTCATGGATATGTCTTTGCATCTCTGAACACTGACTCGGGAAGTCGTAAAGCATTGGTGATATTAGCGAGGGGGAAATTACTCATCGGATAGTAATCGATTGGTCATTGAGAGAAAATTGCTGTAAATACTTTGAATTGTGGTGAAGACTACTGCTTTAGATATGTCTTCCTGAAACTTATTTACACGAAAGCTGCAAGTTAACAAGGCTTAAGAGATTGATGATAAGATTGGGTTCAGATCGTTTAGACAAAGACCCAATAGACTCTTAACTGATCAACTGCAATAGCAAAATGATAAGAATTTGAATTTGCTTTGCGACTTCTTTGCTTCTTTGAAAGAAAAGTGCCAGCGCTTTGAGAGTGTTTCACCGCTCAATCAGCTTCTTTTTTTAAAAAACTAATTAATACTACAATCGTTCACATCTTTTGGTACCTGTTGAAGCTATGGTGGCGTACTCTGGGCAGTAGGGCAGTACTCTGAACTTAGTGTGATCTTTTTTATATCAAGGGGCTGCACAATTGCTTGTTTTGTGGTTCGTCAATCTAAAGAAAGCCAGCTCTCAGTTTCGGAACAGAAATATCATGGACCGCAATATCCAGAAGTGAAGCAAACCCTTGTGTCTTCGAGACTTTTCCCTTTGGGCCGTGTATACAGATTTAATCTTTGGCCTATCAGCTTACAATATCAGATATGTTACGTAAAATTGTAGATCCGCAGTTTTTCAGTCTACATGGTTTGAGATCTCAATCTCTGAATCTCTACTGATCTCGATTTTATTAAGTATGCAGTCCCATACCATATTGGTTATCACCCCTACATCAGGGAGATTCAGGAAGATGAAATATCAAGTGATTGGATTATCTACAAGACTGATGGATTGAGCCTACTTTGAGTCCACTTCTTATTTCGCTTCGTTTGTCATAAGGCATTTAGACCATCTTATTCGGGTTTATTAATTGATCTGACATACGAGTATTAGTCAGACAGTCAAACACAAATTGGAACGCGAACGAATGCGACCAGACACTGTGTTCCTGTATGCCAATAACTATGAGTATAATAATGTCACTAATTTATTCAATGGCTTTATCTATTTTCTTGATTTCGTAGAGAACGTCTTATACACAGTGTGGCAAATAATATCCCGGACACGAGCTGTATCTTAGTAACTAAGAGCGCCATCTATTTGTCCGAACATGCGTTTCAAAGCTTAAATCTTTTTCTACTATCTGTCAAATGACATTTGGTTGACGTTTAACAATTATAACAATTATTTTTCTAGAACATATTTTTATTTGATGCTGAAATTTTAATATAAAACAAAGAGCAGTCAGTAAATTCCACGCAAGACTTGGTAAAAATGCATCAGAAACATTCCGATTGATGCATCAAATGTACCGTGATGATTTTTTACGTAGAACAGTTGCCTTCAAGTGGCATAAACGTTTTTTGGGCGGCAGAGAAACCCTGGAGGATGACAAACACATAGGAAGACCAATTTCAGTTCGGACGCCTGAAATGATCCATTAAGTACGTAATTTTGTTGGAGAATTCATTTAAACTGGTAAAACAGTTACTGCCGTACATTATCGATAGCCAGGATCCATTCTATTCGAGCCGAATACTGCAATCCTAAAATCACCGAATCACATAGCACTTATTGTTTTCCAATTTGTGGCTCAAAATCAAGTGTGTGTGTTTCATCATCCGCCGTATGATGAAGCACCATGCGACTTCTCTTTTTTAAGCAGCTTCGACACGGGCACTGGAGGAAATTCCGTAAAATGAGCTAGAGCAGTCATTTGAATCACTATTGAATTGCTGTAAGAAGTGCATTGCATTTAGAGAAGAATATTTCGAATGAAAACACTCGTGTTTTAATTATGTCTTATAGAGTCAGTCCGGGATATCATTTGCCACACTGTACATAACCACAGAACCTATAAAAGACGAGAGCCTTAATGGCTTTAAGTCGAGTTGGCATACTTCTTCATAGATGGCTTCAAAAGTAGAGAATTTACCTAACCTAAATCTGAGCTGGCATCTTCGATTACAATTCCCTTTCCAGTTGGGTTTGGTGAGAGCAGATGGCATAGCTCTCCAGGATTTTGACAGACTAAGCGAAGGGTCCCAACGTCATTCGTCATTCGAAGGCGTGGTGAGGATTAAAATAATAATCCCTAAGGGCTACAAAGCCTTGAGGACGAGAAGCCTTGATATAAGGTTAATCAACTGAGTTTGGCGATTGCCTGTCTAGATACTGTCGGTGGAATACACCTCAGCTGTACACAAGTAGGTTTTGTTAGTATCGGGTTACTTAATTATTTGATTTACCCTTATTGAAAAAGTCAGCGAAGATCCTAACTTTTTGCAGAATTATATAGATCATAGTTCTTGCATATTACTTGCCACTTATATTGTTTGCAACCTTTTAGTATAGAGATCACTTTAGGCATTATTGATTTTGCTGTAGGAGTGGCGGTGTACTGTATTATTTATGATGGTCATGCCCCATCTATGAAAAAGGCTATGTCTTGCCACTATCGAGGCATATCCCTGGTTAATGTCACGTATAAAATCCTATCCAACGTACTGTGTGAATATCTTAAACCCTTTTGCAACACACTAATCGGCACGTACCAGTGTGGCTTCTGGCCCGGCTATAGGCCAAATTTTCACACTGAGGTAAATCCTGGAAAAGACCAACGAATTTCAAGTCGAAACACACCACATATTCATCGACTTCAAAGTCGCGTATGACAGCATACATCGCCAGGAGCTCTATATGGCGATGGCCGAATTCGGAATCCCGGCAAAATTGATTCAGCTGTATCGCGTGACGCTGGAAAACACGTGCTGCAACGTGCAGTTTGGAAGTATTTCCTCCGAACTATTTCAAACACGCACCGGATTTCGGCAAGGAGATGCGCTATTATACGACTTCTTCAATCTTGTACTGGAGCAGATAGTGCGCAGGGCAGGTGTCAACACGGGAGGCACTATCTTCAACAGCTTCGTTCAGCTGCTGGGGTATGCGGGCAATATTGACATCATCGGTTGCTCCCAGCAAGCCGTGATAGAAGCGTTCACGCGATTTAAGAACAGGCGAAATCCGTTGGCCTTGAAGTAAATGAGGACAAGACTAAGTACATGCTATCAACAAACAAACAAGCATCTGTCCACCGAAACAATTTCAAGGTTACTTCAGCTTGGCCAAACAATTGGGCTCAAAACTCCAAACTCGAAGTACGAAATGTGTGCTCTAAAAAACCCTTATCCTGCCAGTTCTGCTTCATGGCGCCGAGTGCTGGACGATAAGCAAGAAGGGAGAGCTTATACTGGGTTCCTTCGAAAGAACCAAAATCATGTAAGATGAGTGGTTGTCTAAAATACAACAATAACAAGTCAATTTACACTAATAATTAGTCTCCCTATTAAATGTTGGATGCCACCCATGGAGCGATATAACCACTGAGCCCGAAGATCTTTCTCTTTCTCTCTATCGCATTTTCCGAAAAAACTTGAGACGTGCTCCGGCATTTTAAGAGTATTCATAGCCTCTTGAGTGTTAAGTTCTTTAAAAAAAAATAAATCAAAATTAAGTATGCTTTGGAGGTATTTTTTAAAGCATGCCTCCACAAATATTACGTTAATCCCTACCAAACTACTTGTGTTACTTCCTAGTAATAAGTGGAGAAAGAAGAGAGTTGGTGGCCGTAGTTCAAGTGAAAGTGTTTTGATTTATGGAAGTGTAAGATAATACTTGGCCTTAGTAACTTTCAAGTTTAGAGGGGGCCGCGACTTAAATAAAGCGGGCCGTGGCACTGCCTGAGTAAGCAAGATTGCACTTCCACCTACTCTGACTTCCCAACTTTGTTAAATGATCACTTCCGGAACACGTAAAGTCATGCGATTTGAATGAAACTATTCAGTACCTATATGTATATAGTGCAGAATAATTTTCTTAATTTTCCAGTACGAATCAGAAAGCAATAGCATCATTGATTGAGCTGTATCAACGCTAGAAGGCAACATTAATTGATAGTTGTTTTCATTGAAGAAATGTTCTTTCAATAGGCAAATTAGTCAGTGCTCCACATCCGAACAGAAGGATGATGTTGATTGAAAACGACATCTAAGGTCAAAAGGGGTGACCATTCAGATATCTTTGTTATTATCGTAAAATATTTTAATAGGCTTGGAAATTTTTGACATTTTATATACCCAAGGCCATGGGTTTTTCATAGATATGAATCGGGATAATTTTCTGGATTGATCAATGTTAAGTCTTTAGGGAAACAGTGCAATACCACTGAAGATGATGATTTTTTTAAGTAATCAAAATATTTCGAGCCTTGAAATTGTTAAACTTTTCTGGATATTCCTAATATAATTCTTTCATGTCTATGCACTACGAGTATATGCCCCTTCACACCGATTGTATAAAGTCACTCAGTTCTTTTGGGGGATGGTTGCTTTTGGGAAACAATTTTAAGATCTGCTCTACAATATCTTCAGACTTTTAAGGATTCTTTGAACCGCCACGTTTGAGATGCCATTTCAATACATGTGTCCTTCGTATATGCATGCTGGTCCGGTGATATATATGTTTTTTGGCCAGTCACATCCGCTCAAGTAGTATCTCAACCATTTCAGAACACAAGAGGTCAGGCTGATTATTTAAGTTCCAATTTATAATAGTTTGGGTAAACAGTTTTTCAAGCTTTGTTATGATATATTTTTTCAACAGCAAAAGAATGAACGTCTTCGTTAAGCTGCGCAGAATAAAGAATTCAAATGGAGGCCTTAGTTCCAAGGTTGCTTTAGTGTTATATATGGTATAGATAACGGAACAGTCAATCAATTCGAAATGAGCATACAAGTGTCAAACCACTCAAACTTTTAACTTCATGGAAGTGATCGCAATTAATAGCACTACCCCGCTGGGCACCACGGTTGCAACGCACTCGGGTGATCCCAGAGCAAGCAGAAGTGCTTGTGTCAGAGCCCGACGGATTCCGGAGGCGGGCAAAATGAAGTTTCCAAAATATTTTCATAAACTTCGGTTTGCAAGTTGGAACGTCGGATCGATGACCTCAAAAAGTTTAGAACTGGAAGCGATTATGCGCCGCAGAACTCTACAAATCCTGTGCGTACAGGAAACGAAGTGGTGTAATACAGGAAATAAAGCGCGTTTTCTAGATTTAAAAAGAAGGCATTTAAGATGTTCTACCATGGAACGGTCAATGGACGAAACGGTGTTGGAATCGTTGTTGCAGCGGATCTTCTAAACAACATCGTTGGTATCTTGAAAATAAGCGACCGCTTGATGAGTGTTAAACTCGTCATACACAATGAAACGTGGAACATTGTTAGCGCGTACGCTCCACAAAATGGATGTGACCAATCGGAAAAAGATACATTTTGGTCAGAGATGCTCTTCGTAGGCGGAGATTTAAATGGCCACGTCGGAGAAACAAATGTTGATTATGAGGACTGCCACGGCGGTAAAGGCTTTGGAACCAGAAATTCAGCTGGCGAAGACATCCTTGTAGCGTGTAGGGCGTACGGCTTAACCGTCTTAAATACAATGTTTATTAAACATCAACGACATCTCATCACCTATAGCAGCGGAGGCCACGAAACGCAAATAGATTATCACCTCTGCAAAATGTCGATGAGAAACCGTGTTAAGGACTGTAAAGTAATACTTGGAGAATCGCTAGTAAGCCAACACCGTCTGCTCATTACAGAATTTTTCACAGCGGAACCACCGAAAACACGGGCATCGTTTGGAAAGCCAAAAATCCGGTGGTATAATCTATCGAAGGAACGAAGCGCAAGATTTATCACACTGGCTAAAGAAGTACTTCAAAATATAAATGGTATCGCAGACTCACTTAGCCCGCAAGAAATGTGGAACAGCATGCACGAGGAATGCATAACACTCGCAAAGTCCCATCTGGGGACTATATCGAAATACCATCACGTCGGCAAAGAAACATGCTGGTGGAATGACGAAACCAAACGAGCTGAGGCCAACAAGAAGAATGCATTCTAAGCGTGGACAAAATGCAATCGGAGCGACGATATCGAAAAAGCTAGACTGGCTCTTGAATACGAGTATCTTAAAAAGATCGCAAAGAAAGTCCTGGCTCGAACTCGAGCGGCAGCAGCGGAAAACCTGTACCAGGAGTTGCAACAAATATCCTTACGATCGGCAGATAGAAGACAAGCTATACAAGAAGTTCAAACGTCGTACAATACTAAAGTGCCAAATATTTTTAAGCTCGCTTGACAGGGGCGAAAAAATTCGATGGAAATAATCTCGCCGAAATACCTTAAAAAATGCAGACGGTCGCTTATTAACAAATGAAAAGGAAATTTGTGACCGGTGGCTTGAATACTGCAAGGAGTTGCTTAACAAACGGTTTCCACGTGATATCGTGCCGACAGCTGGTCTATTCGATGAGGAAGTTTCGGACTTTTCAATCGAAGAAATAAGTATAGCAATTGGAAAAATGAAGCGGGGGAAAGCGGCGGGACCAGACAGCATTCCATCAGAGTTTTGGTCGAAGATGGAGGGGATCGGCAGCGTTTGGCTATCGAAACTTTTAAATAAATTAAAATGTGGACAACCTATGCCGAATCAATGGAGAAGTAGCTTCTTGGTTCCATTATACAAAGGAAAAGGCGACACTCGAGAATGCAACAACTACCGTTCAATCAAGCTTATGTCACACACAATGAAAATCGTCGAAAGAGTCTTAAACGAACGTCTTCGGCAAATAATAAAGCTCGATAATAGCCAGTGTGGATTTGTTGAAGGAAGATCGACGGTGGACGCTATCCAAAGCCTACGAATAATAATGGAAAAGCACCGAGATTCGTCTAAGGATTTGCGCATGGTATTTATCGACCTCGGGAAAGCATTCGATCGAGTGCCTAGGGATCTCATATGGGTCGCGCTGAGGTCTCAAAACGTACCGGAAACGTATGTTAGAATAATACAAGACATGTACGGAAACGTGAAAACTGCGGTTAAAAGCTCTGCTGGACTAACGAGAGAATTTCCAGTTAATGTCGGAGTGCATCAAGGAAGCGTACTTAGCCCTTTCCTCTTTAACGTAGTATTCGACTATCTTTTAAAAGACTGCATGCGCGAAGCAAATGTAACGCCAATTCTCTTCGCTGACGACGCAGTTATACTTAGCGATAACGTCGAAGATTTACAGAACGCCTTAGATTCATTTAGAAATGCGCTAGAGAGAAACGGGTTTAAAATAAGTCGTTCAAAGACGGAGCATTTAACGTACCCATTTGCGCATCCGTTGCGACCTGTTCCGGATATAATGTTAGACGGAATAGTTCTTCCGAAAAGCATTATCTTTAAGTACTTAGGATCAATCGTTAACATGGAAGCGAAATGTGACGACGACGTAAACCACAGAGTGAGTGTGGGATGGATGAAATGGCGGGAAAATTCGGGAATCTTTTGCGACCGAAAATTTCCACTTAAATTTAAGGGGAAACTCTACACCACGGTTGTTAGGCCAGCTCTTATATACGGTTCACAGTGCTGGACAATGTACGAAGCGTTTAAAAACAAAATGACGGCAGCGGAAATGAAAATGTTAAGGATGTCTAGTGGAGTCACTAAACGCGATTGCATTAGATCTACGCGTATAAGAGGAAGTCTACATATAAAGAATTCGGTAACCGAACAGCTTGAGGCGAATAGAATAAGTTGGTATTGCCACGTTCAAAGAAGATCTGCGGAAAATCCGGTTAAAAAGGCACTATCAACTACGGTCACTCCAACAGTAAGAAAACGAGGTCGGAAAAGAATTCCTGGATTTCTCAGATGGCAAATGCAAATCCAGGACCGAGCATTATGTAGACGCGTTCTGCGGTCTGCGACATTAGCCAACCCCATAAGCGGAGCAGCAGCGATGCAGTAAAAATGGGAAACTCGTTACACATAAGTTCGTATAACGAGGAAAGGGTTAATAAAAGGATAAGAAGAAGAAGATGGTATAGATAACATCCCATCCAACAATGGTGATTTGTGTTGAAAGTAATGGAATGGAAAAATCTATTTCTTTGTCATTTTGAGTTTGAGTTTCATTTCAAATCTCAAATTTTTCAATTTGGTGCAAAGGGCTAACTAGATTAACCTGGTTAGTGTGAGCCCAAGTTTTGATTTTAGTCATTTGCGGTAAAACCCATAGTAGTTAGCTCCTTCGTTTAAATTTCAGTCAATCTTACTGACCTTGTCTCTGTTTTAAGTCAACTCTAGTCTGGTTTTGCAAGCAATTCGATGCATAAGAACGCACGAACCATTGATTTTCTCGGCATGTAACCAGAGGTGGCGTATAAATGTAATAAAGTTATTAGAACTTCCAAAACCAAATCGAATTCGGTCTTACAGGGCCGATAAGATGTCATGGTAGAATTTTTCGAGCACTACACAAATCTCTGAAGTAATATTTACTACAATGTTGTTCACAACTTAACATGTTACATGGTCCGATTGACACTTCTACAATACATTCTTTGATTTAACTTTCGGTTGTTTAATCAGGCAATTTCGAATATGTACGTTTCAGATACTCGCAAATATTTCATAAGCACAGTTGAGTATCGCCGCATTCTAACTGATGATTTCCTTATTAGTTATTTCTTTTTATTACTGTTCTACAAGGAATATAAGTAAAAGATTTTCAAATATCCACTCACTATAACAATAAAGTTTTTCAAATTATTACTGCCAGCCATGAATTATAAATTTTTTTATCAAAAAATTCCAGTTAAAAATGCCAGCAACACCAATAAACAAAAAAAAAAGAGTTGAATGGTTGGAATGATCACATCACCGGGTGAATTTATCGCCTAATCTATGACTGATAGGTGTTAAGAAGGCGGCTTCCGTTTCTTAATCAACACTGAATTCTATTCCCTTTATTCCTTCTCACCATCAATTCAAGTCAATCCACAGATTGACATTGGGCAACAACTCAGCAATTTAGCTGTAATAACGAGATCCGAAATGAATTTTTGAAATCCTTCGTTCAATCCCTTAACAAGATAAGAGATACTTGTACCTGCAATCGGACACTCAGTTAACACTTTAGCACGCAACATTCCTTTTATCCTTTGGCAATGGCCTTCCATCTTAATTTCACTTCATAAAGGGATGCACCAAACAGATTTCTCTTTTAGTTTCAATTTCACTGACAGTTGTTGCGTGTGCGAAGCGCCACAAGGTAAACATATAAATATACAAGTGCACCTTAAAGATCCTTGAAGCGCCGCTGCTTGTTAGCATGTTATTCCACGTAATAGAGACCTTCAAAGGATTACACCCGGTTAGATACTCGTACTTACATGATGGAGAAGGTGTGAGAAAATCACATTCCCACGAATCCAAATCCATATCGTAAAGCGAAACGTTTAAGGCGAAACCTTCATTTAGATATTATGACAACTAGTCCAGTCGAATATTTACATATCCCTAGGCAAATGAATTCCAGGTCCCAGTCAGCTTCGACCCATTCAATTGTAGAGCTGTTCCATTGATTTAATCGCTATGAACTTGAAACAATTTGGCCGAGATCTTCTTACAAAGAGCAATTAAAGAATTCGCCATCTTTCCAGAGTCGCGTAGTGTTGTGTCGTCGAGCTTTTAAAAGTCATCTCGCTCGTATGTAGAATTGCCAAGGATTTGCCCGTCGGCTTAATTGGTCCAGCGTCCGACATCATGCCCAATGATACGAGTAAATGCGTGCATGCGTACTTCAGCCCCTGTGTGAATGTGAGTAACTTTCAGAGTTAATGGCACTCCATCACTTTTCGGGGGTCTCCAAAATCAAAAGTGAATCAGTCTGTTGACTTGGTCACATTACAGGTTAATGCACAAATTAATCAGCCGACAGTTCCATAGGAGAGGTGAGCGCACCTAAGTGGAGAGTGTTTTCGGACCAGTTACAGCAATGGTGCTACAAATGTTGAGGTCCGAAGACCAAAAACCGAAGACCCCAAGCTATTACATACGCCGCAGTGGGAATTCTTCACAAGTCTGCACTTGGTGCAATCTTTACATGTGCCGTTTTCTTTTTTTTTTCTTAAAACCCAGCTAATGCAATTATATACAGAAATTGTTTTTCTTTTAGTTAATTTGGACATTAAATGTGTAAGCAGAAAGTCAGCACGCTGAACCAACCTCTGCTGCCACTGCCGTCGCCGGAGGATTAAAGACCCAGATTTAGTGGCGAAGGCATTCGGACGGATTAATGTGCACGCTTCTGTTGGGCTTGGAATTAGTGGAGCGTAATTGTGGCACAGAATTCCATATGGAGGACTGCGTTAGCGGCGGGTTTCTGATGAAAATAAATTGTGAGAAAAAAATATGCTGAATGCGGGTAATCAACAGATAGGCAGTTTAGGTTAACAGTGTTTATTATGGCAGGGATCTGAGTTTAGTCTTTCAACATTTCACCATGTACGACTTAATGATAATGCCAGCTACCTACTAGAGGTTATTCGTTTACTTATGGTAAAGTTGCCATTATATATTGTTTACAATTGCCTCCACAATTTTTATTTGCTTACCAAAGTATGAGATTGATAATATTGTAAATCTGATGGATTTAAAAAAACCGTTTAATTACGTGTCGATTTGTAGGAAAAATATGATAAGTGAAAAGAGGTTATCATGATACAAAGCTTACTCGAAGAATGGTCTTCAAGCTGTCTTCAAGTGAACTACTAATTAACTGATAGTGATGGGAAGACCTATTCCTGAACCAACAAGCTATCACCCTGTGTAGCGCGGTTTTAGGACAACAGTCTTCACCTCGGCGATTCGAGATGGTTAAGATCCGTTCAACTAGCACTGGCCACCTAAGATAAGGCTTTTCTATGCCGGATTTCACTGTGGCCGGATGCATTTATTTTCCTTCACTTCTAGCCATCTGGTGCTTATTCTCTTGCGGTGTTGTAGAGCTATTTCTGTTCCTTCAAAGGCAAGTTACTAAAAGTCACTCTAAGAATCTTCTATTTAGTAGGATCAAAGACATTTTTAAAAGACTTAATTGGGAGATCACTGTAGACGAAATCCTTAACTATCTTAAGGCTGTAGTGCTGTCTATCGGTCTGAAGATCATACGGTTGGTTGACATTATGAGTTGCTTCTACTGGACGTCATTCGCTTGCCATTTTCATCGTTTCTGTTTCAATACTTGCAAAATGGATCACTGGCAGTAACGATCTATTTAACAATTACATCAATGTCATAGCCGTAGGTGCGTGGTTAAACAAACTTCTGGAATGTTGGGTTGAAAATCTCACACAAATTCTTCAAGTATGATAATGAAAAAATCACCTGATAGCTCGTCACCTTGTCGAATCCTTTTTTACATCGAACGTCTTGGTGGTGTATTTTCCGTATTTTATGGAGCAGTGGGTTACCTTCCTTGTCATCGTAGACAGAGGGACGAGTTTCAGATGCATGACGTGGCTTAAAGTAGTCCGTCTCAATATATGCTTTCATATGTGGGTGTTTTGTGTGTGTGTGGGTGGGGCGGTGGAGGGGGGCGATTTAAGGCCTTTGAGATTTTCTCAAGACTTGCCGTAATATGAATATCCAATCGAGATTGGGCTTACGAGGTCTGGGTTCTATGCTGTGACTGTACTGTAACGTCGCCAAAAATATATCTATAAGAATGTTCGGCATTGCTGCTCCTGATAAGATTTTTACTAGGTGAACCCTGCCGAAATATAATTTCTCCAGAAGATCATTTCCGTGACATCAAACGAGCACTTCTCTGCTTCTCTCTTTTTGTTTTTGAAAGAGCGATGTTCCTCTTTTGCTCATAGAGCATCTTTCACCTTGTATGCCTTTTAATTTGCAATTGCCGATACTTATCAGATTTTGTTGCGATATTCGGGAGAAACCTTAAGGCAAGAGATGCAATTTCCTAACTATATGCATATACTCGTAAGTCGGTACTGACTTTCTGCACTTCAAGCTGGCAGAATCGAGCTTCTCGTGGCAGACTTGAATCAGAAAAGACTGTAGCAGTCTTCAAATGAATTTATAATACTTCTTCGGTGTTGCGGACTCTGTGATCGCAATCGCACATTGCCAACAATACAAACACAATTGGAATCGGTGCTGGCTCTTCGACTCGTTAAAAAGATTCTACATACTAAGTCCGAGTCTTCTATCAATCGCATTGTGATCAATATGAAATACGGTTTCTATTTTTTGTTGTCAGTAGGCGGCCAAGAACATTTGCGGATGTTAAAATGTGAGAAACATATACAAGGTATAATGACATTTTACCCCCAGCCGATTAGCCTTAGTTGTATTGCAGAATTTATGTCTTCTGATCTATGTTTTAAATTCTTGTTTCCAAGATCTTAAGCTTGTAGTAGCAATCTTTGCCAAAGGCGTCCTGTTTTCTTTTTGAGGAGTAATATAGTATCTAGTCAAGTCATAAATACTGGCACACAACTGAACTCACTCAGTACAAATGCAACACTGGACGCATCCATTTCGTATTGATTGCGATTTGACAGTTGATATTTATGCTTCATTGTGACGTAAAAAGTTTTTGACATTAATTGCTTACAACCATGGAATGGGGCGACATCGAAAATCGTATTGTTGCAGTTGGCCTACTTAAATGCAACATGGAAAAAGGCGATATCTTAAGGACGTTGCGACCGCTTGGAATCACTCGCAATTTTGTGTATCGTGCTGTGAAGTTGTTTGAGGATACTAGTGGAGTACGAAGTAGGACCGTCAAAGATCCGGCCGTCCGCGCACTGTGAGAACTCCGAAAGCCGTGAAGAATCGTTTCTTCTTCTTCGACCGAAAACCGCTGCGAAAACAGAAAATCTTGTCGTGGGAAATGCAAATTTCGCAAAAATCCATGTCTCGCATTATTAAAGAAGATTTAGGACTCAGCGCGTACAAGCGACACACTGGATACTTGCTCACGGCCACATTGAAGGAAAAACGCAAGCGAAGAACGAAAGCGTTACTCAGCCGGTACGCGAAGAACGCTCACAGACAAATTCTGTTTACTGACGAGAAAATCTTCACCGTAGAAGAATCGTTCAATAAGCAGAATGATCGTGTATATGCTCGGTCATCCAGAGAGGCATCCCAACCCATGTCGAAGTTTTGGTCCGTATTAGAGGGCATGGCTTGCTCTACTCGACACTCAAATATTGAGTAGTTGAAGCGAGCCCTTGTCTGTGCAGTGGACAATTTCCCCATGCATGAAGTGCGTCTCGCAATCGATGAGTAGCCACAGCGTCATTAGTCGTGCTGGAAGGCAAATGGAAGCCATTTCGAATAAGTTGTTCTAAGATTTGTAGCCATTGAATAACCCAATAAAAACAAAAAAAAATTTGGCGCTGATTTTTCTGTGTAACAGTATTTATGCCTTGACTAGGTACATATACTTCTGTGCCAACCATTATGGTTATTCAAGCAATCCTCGGTCGTTAATTTGTCCGACCAATCGCCGTGCATTTTTTTAAATTGGCCATCTTAACATTCCTCTAGTTTTGAATGTCAAAGTCTTCATGGGATAGCGCAAGTAGCGCAAGATAGGGGCTTAAGTGCTGCTGTTTGATTAAAACTCCACCGTCACCATGTTTAATTCGACAATGGTCACTGCTGTATCTTTGGAGCTCATCCTCCAAAACTTATGCTTTCGCTGGAACTTGTGTAGATACTGAAATTCTGAGAATTTTGTTTTTGGAGGCCCAAGGAATCAGCTACATTTGCGTGGTCAATCTCAGCATACTGCAGAATGTTAATGGTGGCTATCCCAAGTGACTCCCCTCTTCCTTTATTAATGCGCAACAAAGGTTTTCAGATAGATATTTGTTGACTTAATTATGATTTAAGGGAACTGTAACCAAAGATCATGAAGCTTACGTTTCACTTTGCTCGAGGTGCTCTGAAAATTCTTTTACTAAACCATGCGGATTAAAATGACATTCCACATCTTAGCACCGATTTTCTATTCTCACAAATATAGCCCATGCGGCGAAGGCACTGTCGCTGAATGAGATATTTTCTTATAGTCCGTGAAATCCATAACTGCAAGTTCTCCTGTAGATGGACAGGCCAAATTCCCGGTAACCGACCGCCTTATAACTCCTACATGAAAAGTTTTTAAGTCTTTCAGCTACTGTAGGTCTCCGCTAAATTAGAGAAAGTAATATAGACTTCGTCCTTGCTGGCTCAATTCACCTGTCTTCAAACATAATACCACTGAACCTTATACTTATCTCTTAACATTAAACAATCCCATCTCATTCTACTTATTAGCTTGGAACAATAGACAAAGATATTTCTAGATGAACGACTTAATTTCTTTTGTACGATCCATTCACAATCGGTAAATGAAAATTAAATAACAATAAAAATCCTGTCATACTCGTATAATGAAAACCTGCAAACAATTAGAGTATAGGGGAGGACCCCGCGTAGAATCAAACACATCTCAAAACGCATTCCTAAGGATTTACAAAACCACCTTTTGTAAGGTGAACATGATCTTGTGACTGAATTTAAAATAATCACTATAGTCAAGTAATCGGGAGGATATTTCAACAAAACTCAAATCAGCACGCACAAAAGGAGTGGCGAAAGGTGTGTAAAAGGTATCCTTTTCACACTTGATACCACCGTATCAATCGGAATGCCGCCTTCAACAATGTAATGATTCATAATTTATCACCCAGTAAGGACCTTTTATATGTACTCGTATATCCTTTCTTTTCAGTGTTTACCGACGTGGTTGACCATAAAACTAGTCTTCATTTATTCGTACATCGTACCGCTCTGTTGCACCTGAGGTGTTAATAGTATGTTATAATGAGTGACATCGTCCACGAAATACAATACTCTAAGAGTTTTTCCCAAAACGATTTATAGGTATACATACGAGTATATGACTGCCGATGAATTCACAGATTAACAGGGGAAAAAAATCCCTTTAACCTGACCAAACTGGCCAGACTATGGCATAAGAGTACATGCAAAAGGCGTCAATTAAATTGAAGTAGTGTAAAGGAATCGCCATGCTTTCCTTATTTAACGGTGAGTGGTGCATTCTTGTGTTCACATGATGACCATCTAAACGAATTGCGGCATGAAAAGTGAGCCGCAACATGATGGCATTTCTTAACTGCTGCTTCATTGGAGCCCACTTGTACCGCTGCACTGGCTGTATGGCGATGATAAGGATCCGGAATTACCATAATTAGCGGTGACACACTTCTACGGATCTTGGTTCGATTGCCATACAATTATTAGGCTCGATAAATCAAAAGATTTCCTGGTAAGGCTGGTTTAACATTGAGACCAAAGTGTGGTACCGAGTCACGCACTTGGGTGTAAGCTGAGTGCTGGCGATGTGTCGGTAATTTAAGATCTAAAATTTACCGACAGTGTCTGGTGCTGCTTATGAGAATGCAAGGCAACAAAGTTAAGAATTTCGGAGTTCAAGATACTTCCACGGTTTTTGTTAGTGCAAATAGTTATCAATGTCTGAAGTGAACGTGAAAAATCATAAGGATACTGGTCATTTATTTGGGGACTTACTAATGTGCTTATACACCTACGAATGCTACAAGGAAATAATTTAAGGACTCAAGATATACATTTGAGTACCTAAATATGTGAGAAAGAATGTTTTAAGTGATTTTTTCATTATCAAAGGAATTCAATGTTTGTAGAGAGAAACTAAACACAAATAGCTAGAGATTGAAAGATTTTGCGTTAAGAAAGTGTTAAGATTTTCATCACAAATCTTTACGATGTACTCGTATCATGTTAAACACAGTGTGGCAAAAAATATCGTTCACGAGCCATATCTCTGCAACTAAAAGCGCCATCTAGTTATCCGAACATGCGTTTTAAGGCTTCAATCTTTCTCTTCTATCTATCAAATGACATTTGGTGACATTTAACAATTATAAAAATTACTTTTCCAGAATAATGATGAGCGGTCATTCTGATTCGTGCGACTTGTCTTTGTCCCCGAAATCGAAATTGAAGTTGAAAGGATGCTTTTTTGATGACATTCCGACGATTCAAGAAGCTTCGACACTTGCCAATGGAGCTAGAGCAAATATTTGTTTTAAGAGGAGATACCTACGCATATTTTGAATAAAAATGCCGAATAATAAACAGAAACAGTGTTTTAATTATGTTTTCTAGAGCCAGTCGGGGATATTATTTGCCACACTGTGTATATTACATTATGAGGATTCTTTACATTGTTCTTGCTATTTATTTAACATAAATATTTGTTGAATTGTTTCTCAACATACTGTTCATGCACATACTTATCATCGAGATGATTTAAAGAAATAACTTTCAGTATGTTGCTGCCGTCATAAACCTTAAAATCAAATGAGATATACCACACAAAACCAACTACATATTTATATAGTTTGAGGGAATGCCTCATGTGAGTCTCTCGCATTGGTACTTTTGCGATGATGCTGCCGAGGATCCAACTTCACTCGGACTAATATCACCGATTCCATACGGACTCGATCTGTTAAACCTATAAATGCTGACTAGCAGACAAAATAAGCAGCACTATAAACGGGACAGCTAGTGAATTCTACAGATGGGATCAACGGCGAAGAAAAAGAATCTCGAAACAAATGGGACTTTAGGCGGGCTACTCCGTCACATTTGGAGCTCAGGCCGGTTAGGATTTCCAAAACTAAGCCAGGGTCTTGGAAAGAGATGGTGGCGGATGAGCATTTAATGACCAATGGTAGCGCTTACATCCCCGAACGGGTTACTGGCTTTGGTCTAACCGACCCCTAGTAATAAAGATTGTGCCGCCAAGTTAACTGCCCGGCCAGGAAAAAACCAACAAGCGATGGGATGTTCCGGACAAAAAGTGGACACAAAACTGCGATATCTAGTACGGCGATTATTATCGACGGCAAAAGCAGCGCGGATTTGTTCTTGGAGGCAGACTTGGGCACGAAGTCATGAGCTTCCGGCATGAGAACGAGTGCCTCGCAGTAATCTGTATCAAGACTAAGCCCCCCCATAGCGAAGAAAGATGACGGGACCAATGACAGCTTCTACAAACTCTTCAACAAGACCTTAAAGCAATGCTTTAGCTACGAGTATGAGATTTAAATTATCCTCGGGACTTGGAGAACTCCTTATTAATCCACCGTCAACCAGATCGACCACATTGCGGTCGACGCAGGACACTCCTCCAGTATTATGGATGTTTGTACGTTCCGAGGAGCCAACATCGACTCGGACCATTACCTTGTAGCCGGTAATAGTTACGGATATTCCGAGTAACGCAAAGGCAAGGTAAGACTGTGAGGAATTTCGACTTCAGACGGCTTCAATCGCAAGCGACCGACAAATCCTTCCCCGATCAAGCTTCTCTTAATCTTCACTGCCCACAGCATCAAGCATCGAAGACCAGTGCCGACACTGCCAAAAATCCACCAGGAATGCCTTTTCTGATGTGACGGGATTCAGTCGATCACCACAACAACCTCTGGTTTGAAGACTAACGCCGAAAAGCTTATACCGCAAAGCAAGATGCATAGAAAGCGGCAGTGCAAAGAAGGACTAGAGCTGCTCACGAGCGCTACGAGCAGAATAGGAGATACGAACACAGGCTTCTCAGGAGGAAAAAGGAAAGGGCATGAGAATCACGCGGTGGAGGAAACTGAGAGATTCTACTCCAGGAACGAGATTTGGAAGTTTTACCAAAAGGTAAAAAAACATTCCACGGAAACAAACCCCGAACCGAAGCCTGTAGAGATGAACAAGGGAACATCGTAGTAGAGTCGCTGTCGATGCTGAGGATTTGGAAATACCATTTCTGTAGACTGTATAACAGCGATGACGAAACAAATACCGCTGTTAGGCAGAATGAACCTTTCATTCTGGACTATGTAGAATAACGATTTCGCAATATCTAAGCTGAAGTCCAACAAAACTGCTGGAGCGGACGGCCTGACTGCCGAGCGCTTCAAAGCGGCAGGCGATGACTTGGTAAGGAGCATACATCTACTCATCTGTAAATATGGTCGGACGAAAGTATGCCCGATAAATGGAACCTCAGCATTGTTTGTCCGAGCCTCAAGAAAGGAGACCCTCTGCGCAACTACAGAGGCACCAGTCTTGAAAGAATAGTTCGAAATTCACGCGCAAACACAAGAGGCACGGCCTTTCAACAATCCGTCCAATTACTCGCATGAGCCGATGATATTGGAATAATCGGAAGAAAGCAGAGGAAGTGCCAAAAATGCATGGCATACAAGCAATTATGGTCAAATCCTGTACAAGTACGGAAATTGCATTGCACTTTGGAGCTCTACATCCAGAATGTTGCGGTGGATACATAATTTATGTTTTGTCTTTACAAATATACTTGGATTGTAAACCGAGTTTCGTGCAATCACTGAGTAAGATAAATTTTATGTGCGCCTTCGATTTATTTTAGTTACCCCCTGTGGATTATCTGTTCTATAGACCCTAATCGTAAGGAATAATTTTATGGATTAAACTCCAGTTAACTTATTTGTTTGACTATGCCACAAATGTGTATCCCTTTTAAATGCATATGAAAAGTCTTGTTTAAGCCACCAAGTCTGAGACCTTATTTGCACGGAATGACAACCATACAATTTGAAATATTATGTTTAGCAAATGTAACACTTTTGCAAATCCCTTCCATTCATATTAATTTTCAAACTATTTTCAATGTTTTTCATATATAGGGAGCACCACAGGATATCCACGTCATGACTGAGTGGAAAACAACTACATCCCTAAACTCCAAGTGAGAGTTTTGGTTAAAAACGATCCTCCTTCTCAAGATCAAAGCTTTCAGAGTCAAATTATCATAATTTGATTTAGTGCAGCTCTGAATCAACACAAGAAATTAATTAGTCCTAAAGCACATGCCGTGTTCGCCCTGCTTATTTATGCTAAAAGGATACACCAAAATTATCACAAATATAGGTACATCCATGTGTTCGTACGTATGCATTTAAAAGTAGCTCCTCATATGTGCCAAGAATATGGGTAGCCACCAACTAAGTTTTATTGGCATGACATTCCATTGATTAAACCACAACCGCAATGACTTAAGGCAAAAGGCACGATCTGTACGTTTAAATTGAAATCAATCAAAACCAGTTACATGTTTATTCGAAGCTAACGGTAATAAATTATTAAATTAACAGCACACACACTTAGAGGCACACGGATCAAAATCTGTGCCACAAAAATTACGCAACTTCTCCGATTTTACGGTTTCGTTTGACCAAAAATTTAATTCTGCCACACGCCTCTTGTATCAAACCTTAAATGCCAGCAACACCGAAACATTGAGAGAACAACAACATCAAAAAAACAACAACAACAGCAGCACCACAAATGCAAAAGAACACAACCGTATCTTAGAGGTTGGCGTCGCGGTCGTCCACTTCATCGTCGTCGTACGTCAGGTGTGAACAATTCTGCTTCATGCACCTGTAGACGTATAACCAAATTTCCACGCGACCATCGATCTGTAAATCGTGTTTGGCGAACACCCTCTCAAAAGAAGATACAAAAACACAAAAAGAACAAAACTAAAAAAGCAAATCCAGCAGTATCTTTACCGCAAAAGTATTAAGATACATACTACTCGTACAATACGTTTACGTATGGGTATCCTCATATTCGTACTTAAAAAGATAAATTCTTTGAGAACCGCAAATACGAGTACGAGCGTGTAATCGTAAGAAACCTTTTTAACTGTGGCACACGCAAAGGAACATAACCCTAATGAAAAATGGGAGCCTTTCATTTAAGCATCCTCCCCCTCTCACCATATCTTTTAGATATGAATCCGAATACAAATTTTAATACCGCTGAGCGTCATCTCTGAATACGAGTATCCACGTATGTCTACTCCACCTACAGAAATATGCCCGCATGCGGATCAAGAAAGAATTCGCGCATCCATGAAATTTTCATATCCAGCAGATTGCAAGTACAATGCATAAATTGCATTTTGACACAAAAACACATACACATATGTGCGAGTATGTATATATTAACCAACTCGAGCTTGGTTTGAAGTGCTTGGTAATTTCACTCGCAAGGTTACTAATTAGCCGATGTTTCCACCATCGACCGGCCGACCAATCGTCTGATCGACAAACAGTTTGCCAATATCGCATTAGCGAATTTTTTTTCGCTCCTGCACAACATCGACAACGAAAGAGAGAGTACTCGTTTATGGGAAGGAAGACGCGTGTCATGTGATATGTTACATCGACAAGATATTATCCGGTCACAGCTCCAAGTATTCTTTTTCGTGTATCTGTAGTTATAAGGTACACAACGCCACATGCCGAAAGATACGCGTACAAAAATAAAGATGAGATCCAGCATACGAGTACAAGCAGCCGCCTCTGAAGTACATACCCACTGAAGATGTCGGTAGTTCGAGGAGTTTAATTAAAATTGCCAGGCGCTCAGCCAGTTTGGTGACGCTTCACGCAGTGTCAACTGGCGCGAGACCTAGTTTATAACAAAAATATTATTACGGGGAATGCAGCACATCATCCAACCACTCGGCCAATTAATAATGTCCCGAAGGTATCATTAATCGGGACTGCGCAATAACTCATTCCATTGCCGGATCGATTGCTTATTAAGGTGCACAATCTGTTTGCAAAATTTAACGCAATATCAGGCAGCACAGAATAATTTTTTATTTTTTTTCCTTACTCGTAAATACTTTTCCAATTCTGTAACTCTTCGTCCCTCGCTTTTTGAGCCTAGATGGTGGTCATTTTACTAATTAATGATCAACGGACATGGTTTACGATTATACGCATGGGAAATCGTGGAATTAGTTGGTGAAATTTTAATTACTCCATGATTAATGCACTGGAAAATAGTCATGAGTGGATCGTTAAAAGGGAAAACACTTGCCTTAACAAATAGGAATGCATACGAGTATGTATATTATATGATTGCATTGAGAACGCTGAACACGTAGCCAATCACCCCCCGAACATCCACAATTGTCAATCGATGAGAAACGATCTTTATGGGAGAGGAATTGACGACTTATAAACCTTTGGATTGTAAGGCTAAACATTTGACGTGAAAGAGTAGATTTTTATCATGAAAAGAAGAAAAAAAAATTTACAGACGTCAGAGTACGCGTATAGTCGCGCGAAAGCATTCAACAAGTTAAGTCAGGACTTTTTGGAGATTAGAAATGATAGAGAAGTCACAAGATTAAATGGGATTTCAGACTCAGATTGGAATCAGTTCGTGAGGAAGTTGACACAAAATTTTCGACGACATCGCACTGGCCTTATTGCCCTTGAAAATCGTGACCGAAAACTATAAATCTTTTATTTAACAAAGGTCGATGTACAAGTGTGTAAAAACAATCAACCTTTTGCATCGCACTGCTAAAGTGGAAAATAAGAACAGAGCTTTTGTTGCTGTAATCAAAAGTGAATGAGTGCATTCTGTCTTGAAGGATCGTTTATTTATTTTAGATAGCCTAAGCTACACATGGAGTCTCTACTTTAATCTGAGTACTGCGCATGTTTCTATAAAGGAAAAGAGGAAAAGGTTGGCCTGCGCCCCACCTTGTTCGGACTTCTGCAACGCGTTTTAGCTGCCTCTTACTTATTCCAAAAGAGCTCAATTCCTCCTCGACTGTTCTTCCCCACGTTTGTCTAGGACATCCCGCTGTTCTGCCTGCCTGGGTGAACGGATTCCACTGCATGGAGTACTACTTTGCAATGGAGTTGTCTTCGCGCCGTAGCGTCTGTCCAATCCACTGTCACTTTCTCCTTCGTCTAGAATTGTTTATAGGTTCTTGGCCCGTTCTCATAGAAACTTGTTTGTTGGAGAAATGGTTTGGCCAGAAATTCGAAGACTTTTAACTTGCGAATGTTAATAATGTCTGTCTTCCAGGTACTGTACGCCTACAGTAGTACCAATTTCGCGTTGAAGTGAAGCAGTAGCAGCTTGGTTCTTAAGTTGATAACAATACTTTTCCAGATTGTGGATGGCATTCCGAACGCAGCTTCTGCTGCCCACATCCACTTCCAGACATGCTAGATATAGTAAGTGATGAACTTTCTCGACTTCCTGGCCGACAATGTTCAACAAAGTTGAGCGCGGGTGTTTGAAGTGCTGGGAGCTTTTGTTTTAGCTGTGTTTATGCTGAGCCCCACTTTGTTCGCTTCTAGATTTGGGGCCAACAAGTTTACGTCGATCGTCAGATCGTCAGCGTAGTCGATTTGTTTAAGGTAAGATACCATAGTTCAACGAATCCCATAGTCTCCTTCCGTCAATGCTGCACATCGACGAGGAGTACATCGCTAGTAACTACCAAGAACGGTTGTGGTGACAGTATGCAACCTTGACGTAATCCACTTTGGACTTCAAATTCGTCCGACACCTTACCATTGTTTAAGATATAGATCGTACCATAAGTTTAGCATCTCGATTTAAGCTCCCAAAAAACTTCCACAAATCAATAAATGATTCGTAGGGTGTTTATGTGGTCGACGCAGGAGGATCTAGCGCGAAAATTTGCTTGTTTGACGACGAGAGTTGAATCCTAATGTTTTTTTTATCCGTTCTACAAATATCCTAGATATTATTTTAGGTACGGCTGAGGGATCGCTTATACCTCTCCAGTTATTGCATCCCATCGAGATTCCAAATTTTAGAAGTTTGATGATCATGCCCCGTTTCCACTCGAAACTCGCTCGCTCGCTCTCCATATGAGCGGATACAGCAAATCTGGCGAGGTGTTTGGCGCAGCTTGTAATAGTTCCACAGGGGTGTCATTTTTGCTTGAGGGACTTGATTGTTATAGCAAACTCAGTTTTGCCCGAAGGTCCGGTACGTATTTGGAAATTTATTGAGTCGGAAACTCATTCGATCCCGATAATAAATCGTTATCGTCTAGATGGTTTAACATTTAGCGAAATGTTCTCTCCATCGAGACAGCTCATCCGAAATTAGTCGATTACCATCTTAACTCTTCACTTGAGGTTGTTCGAAGCTCCGACCACCACTGAGTTCCTTGATGATGTTGCCTACATAGAGTTCGTATCATATACGACGGTCTTTTAGTTGCCTGTGCAACTGGTATGACGTGGCAACGAATTTTGATTGCCGCCGTCGGATTTTGGCTTGCCAAAGAGTGGCATTGCTTAGTTGCCTACCTGTGTGCCGCACTGTCTCAACAGAGGCAATGCAGGTCTTGTTGGAAGTGCCACCTCTCGATCTGGAGGCGATACGTCGTGGTATTGCTTTCAAGATCAGAAAAGCTCTCCCATTAAACGAGCAAGATTGGTTCTACCAGAGGGAAGTGGATGGCCTATCCCGGAGGCAGCGTAAAGCCTTGCTTAAATGCAGAGGTTTCCTGAACAGAACTTTACCCTCAGCCTGGGCTTTTTGTTGACCGGGCATGGCTCCCTTAATGCATTTTTGCATAAAAGAGGGCTCAGCGGTTCGGCGAATTGCTCATGTGGAGCTTCCCATGAGGATTGGCTGCACGTTCTTTGTGAGTCCCCAAATTATTTGGATGTTAGGGACTTGCATGCTATGGGCATCATCTTCTAACTGACACCGTATGGTTCGAAAGAGCCCGTAGCTTTGCAAGAGAAGTATTCCTTAGAAGACGCAGTAGCGAGTTAGCGGGTGGATTGTAAGAAGTTGTGAGAAATTGAGGTACTAAAGGCCGCCAGTCCTGGGCAGTGAGGTGCCCAACTGGAAGTGACCGCAAGGTTGCGAAGCTCGACCGGAAGCTATATTCTGGTACCACGGGAGGTCAGGGGCCCCTGGAACTATTGTTTCCAGCCTGACCTAGGAGTTGGCCCCCTTGTGGGAGTATCATGGTGGCTGTGGTTTACACCCAAAGTCACGGGGCGAGTAGAACAAATGGTGCTTGGACATCTCATGGTTGAGCATATGTCGTAGCCTGCTACGACCTGTGCTCATCCGTTTGATTGCTACGGAATCATTGGTCTATTCGGTGTGGAGTTGCACTGCAACCGGATGCCATGATCCACCGCATGGCTGAGGTATTAGATAGGCCTCGACCCTTCACCAAAGGGGAAGTTTGTGCCTTACACACGACTTCGAATCTGGTACTGGTGGTGGTACCTTTACTACCCGAAGGGCGCTGATCAACGCATTGTCTTGATATCTCGTGCGAAGACGCACCGTAGGCTTGAGCCTTCACAGCAGGTACCTACGTTAAACACATGTGACATCTGACATCTGCCTACATAGATAGTTCTACTATCGCACCCGCTTGCTTCTTCTTCAGTCTTCGATGCAGTTGTGTCAATGTGCTGACGTTTGTCGGGTCCCACAATACGCTGCAATTCATTTTTTTTATCATACATTGGGATTCTAGCCTGGTTTTTTCTACTGATGAAGTTGTCTTCCCGTTTATAAGTGTGATTCTGCTCTACGCAACCTCTTGGCCAGCATTGAGTAGAAAAGCTTTGATTTTGGAAGCATTTATTGCAAACTGTACAACTCGCTCATGGTTTGCCCCGCCGATATATTCATTTCCTAGTCATCATAATCTGCAAACATTTATTTTATTTATATGAGACATACGCATGCTTTTTTTTTATGGGTGGGGGGATACAGATTTTGACAGAAATAGCTGTCAAACGGCTTGATCTGATGAATACAAAGTTTCTGGCCACATTTTAAAGCCTGTTTTGGCTGTATGTTGTCAATAACATGAATAATCTTGGCTTCCAATGGGTCGATTATTGTTGGTTTATCAGCGTAGGACAGCGACTTTATATCAAGAGCCATCAAATCACAAAGAGACCAATTTACACGTCCAAAACTGGAAGTTCGAAGGTTTCCTTCATTAAGTGGATTATTTAGTTTGCTATATGAAACCACATCTCTTCCACGTTCATGCCATTCAATCGGGAAACGAAAAGTCTTTAATAATGGTTTTATGGCGAATACCTTTGACCATATTACAAGGGCTACGGACCGCACCGAAATGTGCATTTTTCGGAGTATAATTGCGTTCCGATAATCTCATGTGGATTATCTTTCCTCTAAATTCGACAATTTGTTCCAATCCATTTGATTTTCCAATCGCGGTTCCAATCCCACTTGATTTTGGACTCATTCACCGATATTTCGATGCACACGGTGGTCATTCGGTTTCAATTCTTCCACAAGCTAGATCTTGTTAGCCTCAAACCAGGCTCTTTAAGTTAAATATTCCATAAACAGGATGGATAAAAACCATGCTGTTGTTCACGACGTCGGATCAAACAATTTGGATCATCTTCAACACTCTCCTGAACGGATGCAATATTCTCTTCAGTACGCAGTCTTCTTCAGTGGCACTGCATCTTCCAAAGAAAGTGTTGTGCGAACGCGGAGAATTGAGGGAAATTGAGTGAAGCCAGAGTTAAAAATGATTTTTCTTAGCCACTTTACCACAATCGAATACTGATGCTAGTATCTCAACGCCTATGTACATTCATTCGGGGTAAATAAACATACATAAGACATCGTAGTTTGAGACATCGACGAAATTGTCGTATATCAAGCATTTAATTATTATTTCAACACGTTGCAAGTCCAAAATAATTGTTTATCCATTTTTTTGTTGTTTCAGAAACAGAAAAAGAATTCCTGTCTGATTTTTCCGCCATGAGAACTGGAGCAGCAAATAAATTTAGGCCAAGGAATGTGTTATTTCAAGAATAGTTCACATAAATCACTGCAGCAGGGTCTTCTATCTGAAAGACTTAAATTGTATCCCTGTAACGAAGATGTCTCTTACAATCTGATGAAGCAATTTGTAATGATAATCATCGCAATGATAACATAAATCTTTATCCCTGCACGTTCGGGTTGTTTTGCCAAATATCCTTGCCCTTCTTTCCCCTCTTAGGTAATGTGCTTAACTTGCGAGGATACTTGGTAAACTGTTAACATGGCCCTTTTCGGTGGATTTCTGTTTCTGTTTCAGTTTCTGATTCAGTTTCTGTTTCAGTATCTGGTTAATGTTGGTCTTGTTGTGTCAGCTTAAAAAGAGCAGAAACAAGAAATGGGCGATGAACTCAATCCGTGTCGACGGAGGCGATAAAAATCAAAAACATTACACGCAATCAAGATAAATTGACACCAGATAAACATCTGACGGCGATTTCATTGCGATTTTAATTTTTCTCCTTTATTTCTATTTTTTGGAATATTTTTTTTTTGTGTAAAGGGTTTGGGTTGATAGTGCAGCTCAAGTGCGAGCAGACCTTTTAAGGACTTGGTTTAATGTTTAAGTCAATTCGTGTAGAAAAAGGATTTGTTCGATACAGTAGCACCATGCTCTTTTGTCGGTATATCAAACAGAGTTCTAATCCGATTATTTACCTGTCATCGAGATCCTTTGGTTTACTATGTATTAAGTGGTCGTAGAGTTTCTTTTTTTTAATGCCACAAAGTACAAAAATCATCAATAATCCTTTTAGGTAGAAATGTGACACTCAAAATATTCCGTTCAGTTTGCGTTTGATTTTGATGTGACGATTTGCAGTTGAATAGCGAAAGGTCAGCAGAATGAGGCTGCAGATTCGTGGCTTTGCATATTTACTCGAAAAAGCAGTAGATACACTTGGGATTTAGAAGTATATAATGGCAAATGGACGCCTAATTTAAAATGCAATCGTTTTCAGGATACCACGTGTTTGGATTAAATGATTGATGACTCATGGATGTAGCTGTTTCAATTGAAATTATTTCCTTTATGTGGCAGTAAGAAGGCGACGCGTCATTACCATGAACGACTGAAACGATTCGAGAACATTTTGAGGTTGTTTCTTCTGATCATTGCATATGTATCCACCTGTGTGTTATCTGTGTACAAAGTAGCCAAAAGTTTTTGAAGAAACAATGGAGTTTATACGTAAATTTATTTCACAATAGTAGAACGTACACTGCAAAGGATCAACGATACTAAAACTTTTCTGGTTAGGAGAACAACGCCACCATACGATATTTAAATAAAATTGACTCAAGTTACAAACAAATCAGCCCTTAAGCAGACTGGACAGCATATACAAATCACCTGGCTCTCAAATGACATTCTAAATGCCATTAGAAGGAGAGATGTGTCATATAGCCGTTGGAAACGCTTCGACTGTGCAGAAATGCTAAGAAATTTTAAAACATCTCGTAATCTCGCTACTTCCTATAAACTCATAAGATCTACTAAGCCTTATTATTATAGTAATAGATTTAACTCAGATCGTACTTCAAAGTTTCTGTGGAATGAAGTTCGTAAAATTGGACTAAGTAAAGATAACATTGCAGTTTCAGACGACAATATTGATATAGATGAGTTCAACCATAGGTTCTCTACACCCATTATGTCACAATACACAGACCACATGAATGCTCAGCATGATAATGAAAATTTATTTTCACTGCCTGCCTTATACAATAGAGAAAACGAATTTTCATTAGCTGCAGTTGATGTGTATAGTGTAGGAAATGGAGTTTTCTCCTATAAATGCAAAGCTGTCGGACTAGAAAATGTTAATCCTGAATTTATTAAAATTCTCCTTGCTTTTTTACTTCCAAACATCACCCATTTATTAAACATCATCATTATGACTTTAACGTACCCCTCTGTCAGGAAAAAATCTTAGGTCATCCCAATTCCTTAAAAAGGCACAAGTTCAGAACTTAGACCTATAGCTATACTTCCCTTCTTATCGAAGGTCTTTGAATCTATCGTCTGCAACCAAATAAAAGAATTCATTAAAGAGCTTCTTAACCCTCTGCAGTCAGGTTTCCGGTCCGGGCACAGCTGCACATGTGCATTATTAAAAGTTTCTGACGACATAAGACAGGTAATTGATGCTAAATGTACTTCTGTGATAACATTTATTGACTTCTCCAAAGCATTTGACTGTGTTAATTGACAAACTTCTGACATATTTTAACTTTTCTGACACTTTTGACAAATTAATTAATTCATATAAAACTAATCGCTTGCAAGCTGTTTCATGTAATAGTAAATTGTCTTTGTTTCTTCCAATTAATAATGGTGTTCCTCAAGGATCCATTCTTGGTCCATTACTGTTCTCTTTGTTCGTCAATGACCTACCCTCCGTTGTGTTATGGCTGTAAGCTGTTTGCAGATCCTGATTCCGCCTCACTTCAAAAACTAAAAGTCGCTTTAAATTCTATTGTACGATTTGTGTTCAATATTCGTCGGTTTGATCATATTTCATCTAAAGCTCTTCAACTTCTTGGATGTAACCTGGATGTCTTTTTTAAGTATCGATGCTGCTTTTTACTCTTCAAAATTGTTCACAAGAAAGCACCTAACTATTTATTTAATAAAATTAACTTTTGCTCGTCTAATCGTCACATATACCTGCTTGACATCACGCAGGCAATTTTTCAAAGATGCTGTCAGACTCTGGAACAATTTACCCAATGACGTGAGAACTAGAATCGAACACAGAAAATTTCTTACTGTCTGCTTTGAACATCTTTCCAACTTGAACTGATTTACCTCCTTTTATTATCTTTTCTGTTTTCTTTTATCAACTCTTAACTAGTCCTTAGTAGCGCTTTTATCTAATGTTTAATTTCAAACTTTATATTCATTTTTAAATTGTATCTTCTTTTTGTGTTTTTTTTTATTAATTGTCATAGCTTACTTCGCACATTATACGTAATATTGTGTTATCTCATATCCTGTACTAGTTATAAGTTTATCTTGATGTACAGCGTTTCCTATATAAATAAATATCTAAATATGTAAATATCTAAATTTGATTTAAGTTTTCAACCCTTCAGAACAGATTCGAAACGCCAATACCATTTCAGTTGATTCTGGTCTCAAGAAAATTACCCTGCAGCACAGCATTCTCGCCCAAGATTTAGAAGTCTAAGAACAAAAAAATCGTTCTATTCTTTGACAATCGTAATGCAGTTTACACTTTAGACTTCTCTTCTTCCTTATGAGGAAGGTGAAAGATTTGCTATCCGTCTTTAGAGACAAAATGTGACCAATGACTATTTTATCGAGCTTCTGGTATGGTTTATGCCTTTATTATGCGACCTTATTTAACTGCCAACTAGACAGATAATATTATAATTGACGCCAAAAATATATGTTTCCAGTATCAAGAGATATCATTTATATTGAACGCCTATTAAATACCATATACTGTAAAAACTGTGATTAGTAGGATGCAAGTAAGCCACGAGAAGTGCCTTTGTAGTGTGTCAGATTTTACTCATCGGCCAAAAAACGTTTCAAAAAAATCATTATAACTTACGTAAAATTCGAAGAACCCGTTAAAAACGTTCTAAGTTGCATAGAAACTTTGTGACGATTATGTTTGAGAATGGAGATCTAACCAATGATTTTGAGGGCTGTGCAATGACGAGGGGCACCTCAGATGGAGAAATATAAACACCAACGACCCAGGCCGAAAAGTTTTGAATGCACATCGCAAGAACTACACGAAAGATTCTCATCGTAGGTGGCGCATTGCATTGATACGAGTAATTGAAGAATGTAACCCTCGCCGGTTCGCGTTTTATGGGGTAAGTTTGTGAAAATAGTTCTCGCAGTACAAACAAAAACAGGGCTTTCAAACATCCGAATTTTCAGAGTAGTAGTAATTACCATCGCGCGATGGCGATGGCGCGATAGTTAGCTCATTGGACTATCACGCAGAGAGCCTGGGTTCGATTCCTGGCTGGGTCACCAACAATTTTTCAAATCGCCATCACCCTTTCGGCGGGCAATGGCAAACTTCCGAAAGTAAAATTGCCTACGAAAAAGCTTCTAAGGAGTGCCATTCGGACTCGGCGATAAATCGTAGGCCCCGCTCAGATGTGACTAAAATGACAACATAAGCAGCACAAATGAGTGTCAAGAAGCTAGGCCATGGCCCAGACCGGGCTGCCAGCGCCACAGTGTTTTTTTTTTGATAATTTCCACATTTAATGGCTGCTAAAAAAAATTCCATCCATCTAATACGGATAGTGAAGCCGCGAAATAGTTGAATGAAAGTTCAAAGAGCCAAAAAAAAGCACAAAGTGGATCACCTTGCGATTGGCGCAAAGATGTCCGAACGTTACGATTGTTGAACATAGATCCCGACCACTCCCAATTGGCAACATAGGTACACCATTGTAAACATCCCACACCGCATCAAGAAAGATGTATGGTTGAATGGCTGCTATCGCTTCAAACTGCCAACGTCTTTGCCGATCGCTATCCCTCAATTCGGGGACATATCCTATGTAGTCAACATAAACTGCTAAATCCTATCAAAAACGCTGTGATGCACCTGATGCTTTGAATACAGACAATCGCTAAAAGGAAGCGCCACTGCATAAAAGAACGAATTTGACACGTAAGCTCTATAAGGAGAAATACATGGAAGAACATCGTCTTCCTCAGAGGAATAAGAAGTAGAAGAAAATCAGTTGAGGAAAAAGCGAGGCTCTACTCAAGGAATAATGTTCGGTAGTTTATCAGAAACTAAAAACAAGTAACAAGACTCGAATTGGAACATAGTGGTAGAGTCACAGAGCGTCTGATGAGCTAAGACGTGAATAACTGCCATGGAAGACTATATTTCACGGGATGTCCATACATCCATGGAACCCGTGTTGAGGGCACAGATTTCACCCTTGATATAAACCGAGGCCCATCTCTCTCTTACTGATCTTAGTGTCTCAGCATCCAGTACTTTTTGGAACCCTACATCACGTTTCCCCCTCCTGCGTTGTAGGCTTAAAGCACAGCCACCATGCTATTCTTACAAGGAGACCTACCTCAACAAGTCTGGCCCGGACCGAAATCCAGGGAGCCCCTGACCCCCATGGTACCGTGTTTGAAGTCCTTGTATGGACTACCGGTGGTCTTGCTACTCAACGTAAAGGTATGATCATGTTATTGATAAGCCCAATTTGGCTCTACCCCCGCTTTTTATTAGACAACGTCATTGATGGAAGAAGCCTTAATAATTGGGCGAGAAGCCCCCTGGTAGAGTCACAGTCGGCACCGAAGATATGCAAAAACCGGCTATCTTACCAAAATGAAGTAAGGATACCCACATTAAAGCTTAAATATCATAGAACAGGGCTTCTGGATCGAAGGAACTTCCTGTCTACTGACTTTACAGCTTGTTCAACCAATACCGCCGAATAACGTGAAAGGATTCTGGCGTAAGTTTATGAAAGCAATTATTGTACCAGCAAATCAAGAATATCTTATTAGAAAAAGATGGAGGGAAGGATAATGTGTAGATGGATAGACAACTGCCTTAGGGTCTCCAAACTCAGCGATATTTGCAAACTTAATCGATTTGGCTTATAGGCCAAAAATATAGAGTAAATCTGCAGTAAAAACCGATGTAAGTGTCAAGATAATTTTCAGAATTTTCATAGAATTTCAACCTCCGTTTGGGGGAGAGTTTAATGTAACGTTTCGATGATCAACGGCGTTAAGCTACAGTGTTCCAAACTCTTGTGGAGATTTCTGTTTAGTAGCTTAGTGAATAGACTTCTTATATCTGAAATAGTTTACAGCGATTGTGCTAATAAATTTGTATAGCAATTATTTAAACTATCACAATATATTGTTCTAGAACGCAGACTTAACTACATAGAGACTTTTGTAACGCAGAGCCTCATCTCTTATGCAAAACCGATTCTTCAAGCACTTGAAAACTCATCTCAATAAGAGCCAAAGAAGGACAAAAGGGAAATTCCAATCTCGTACCCCCATCCATTGTTGTCAAATATCCTTACCGCATAAATAACAATAAATGTATCTTTAAACACCGCATTTAAAAATATATTCATTGCATTACTACAAGAGAGTGCATCTTCTCTGAGACAACTCAATTTAATGCAACGTGCGACTGTAGACATGATGGTGGCCGTAGAGGTGGCGGAGGTGGCGGCGTTGCATGCCGATCAACATCAACGCTACATGTGAGTGTTAAGTTCAACACCGCGACGAATCCATTCAGTTGTCCATTCAATTCGTATGCCTACTTCCATTGAATCTGTACGGAACTGTCTTCACTTCGATGCTCACCCGAATTCGGCATGCATCTGAGAAGAGCTGTGAGATCTTGGATGTTCGAAAATCGATTTTTATTGTCCTGTCAATAAAATTCAGGGTACCGCATTCTGTGCGTCAAATCGACATCAAGTCAAGTGCAGTCGTTGGAACTTGCGTACATCTCGTACATTTCCATGTCCATACATGGGAACTGGATGACGCCGTAGTTGCCCTGTCGATACTATTGACGACAGTATATATATATATATATGTATAAGTACGATACAAAAACATCAATCCATTCAGAAGTTTCTTTACGTAGCGCGTTAAGATTTTCTGTATTTTATGAGTATACACTTCGTAATCCCCGAGACGTGTAAATTCAAAGAAAAGTAGAATCCCATGGAGGGGAAAATGAGAGGCTTCAGTGTCTCGATTCTTGAAGATAAAATCCAGAAGTCCAACCTTATTCAAATTGAGGTCAATGTTGTGACTCCAATGAGATTGACGAGTCGTGTAAAAGATGAAAGGTTCCTTTGAATTTTAGATTTATGCTGTCCGACTTGACATAAAGCTCTTCGTTGGACGTGTACATCATAAATCACATCAGCGCTCACGAAATGAAAACCTTTTGATAAGTCAATCAAGTTATCGTGGTCTGTAAACTCTGACGATGGGTATGAGATGCTGGTGGCACTGGAATACATACAGTACGCGTTTGGGATTCGTATTTTAGTCCATGTGATGGCTACATAGAGATGACAGATTCACTCACTTCCGTTTAGCACGTCAACGATGGTTCAATCAGCTCCTTGATTTGGTGTTGAATGTTTACAAAGATGTCTTACTACTGGAAAACATTTTTGTACATTGAAATTATAGATTTCCATAGGAATTGATTATAAAAATGTATGTTTTAGGGTTTTGAGATGGTACTTGTCCCGATCATGGGTTATCATCTAAACTTTTATGAAGTTTCTGGTAAGAATAAACCAGTCAACCAGTATAAGAACTAAAACCTATAACAAACTGATCCTTCAGAAATGTTTTCTCATATTTTGACTGTCTTATGAAGCTTTCAATCAAAGTGAAACTATCGATTTTGCAGACCATGCGCGCCGACTGTCTTATGACTCTGATCTTATGTTTACACACAAGAACTACTGCTGCGGAAAAAATGGAAAATCGACTTTCCCTGTGCCCGACACTGGTTGTGAAAGGAATTTAGTCGGGTTTTCGAGGATCGCCAAACCGATTTAGGATGTCTTCTTGGGAACGATAACGTTGCGGAGATATTTGCAGTCCTGGTGAAATCGGAAGCATTTGCATCTGTAGCGACAGGCATGCTGCGCTTAGAGCCTCGCTGAATCCCCTTACGACTTGCAAGCTAATGCAGCCGAAAAACTAAATTCACCGATTCTTCCCTGGGTAGCAGAGATGAAATCGCCAATGAACTTGATAGGCAAGACTCAGGGATGAGTTTTTATAGACAATGGGGTTTCATGCGAGCACAACTGCAGATGGCATGATTCTGCGAGTTGGCGGCAAGCCAAACTAATGCTTTCTGACGTCCCTTAGAAGTCAGCGGTCTTTCTGCTTTTGTCCCTCAGTAGGGAAGACTTTAGGCTTCTTTTGCTTAGCACTTAAATATGGTAAGCAATGATGATGCAATGGCCTGCGATGTCCAGCTCTCTCTCTCGGATCATATTGCAGGAACTCGCCACTTACTTAGTGGGTACTGGTATTGTAGGCGATTAATCACTTAAGCCCTCACTAATCTTTCTTCGGAAGACTGAAAGATTTCATTAGAGTAACTTGCAGGCAGTACATTCAACTAGTTCTTTGCAGTTTCGATAAAGAAAAGCTTTATTGGATGACTATTGCATATTGGAATCGTACTTCCATGGAAGAACAAAATCTGTCTGTAAAATACGGACACAAAACTGAGAATTCTACCTTAAACTTCAACATTGAATGAAATCGTGTTCCTTAAATATTCGGACTTTATATAGTCTAGATGCAGCTTGAACCCTTAAACGAATTTCATATCGATATCTTTTTTTATATAGCTCAAGTATCTGTAAAGCACTTTTAGAAAAGTAAGAAGTAAATAAATAAATTGCTGAAACGAACGGCCGAAGTGGATCAAAAAGAAGTCTTACCAGTCTCTGTATTGGACTGTATCAGACTGGAAAAGACTACGCGATAATGTTACTTTATTGCACAGTGAATTTGCAATTGAATTCTAAATGGACAAGTTACGATTTTTTCATAGGCAAACGATTAAACTTTCGGAGGATTTTGCATTTTGATGCTAAACCCACACTCTCTTGCGTAGGATTCGTCGAACTTACTTACAACTCCATGCCACCACAAGCGACAAGCGTAGTGCTTTGCGAATTTGATAGTAAAATGCAAGTTAAGGAAAACATCTTTGACATATTTTTTGAATAGCTATCCATCAACGATACATTCTTGATTAACGCCTGTGAAGTGACAGATTCTGCGACCGCGGTTTATAGTAACTAAGTCTTACTACCATCTGGTAAGGTGAGCACATCAGAGTAAATTTCAGTGAAAATATTTCCTTCTAATAATTAAACGAAGTGGAGGTTTCTGTTGAGATGCTTTCAGGGTGAAGTTACATCGGCGGTAGCATTTAAGACATTGGCATGATAATTTGACATATTAGAAAGATCCTTCTGCATCTAGCTCGGATATATAGAAATAAAGATAGTGACGGGGGTAATGATGAATTATGATATAATTGATACCTCGGTTACGGGACCAATACGTTTAAAGATCTGATTTTCATTTCCGATTGTGTTGTACTATGCAAGTAAACACTCACCATTTGAATATGAACCTCTTTCCTTAACTACGCAGAACCACTCAAAAATTGGGGTTCCCTCGTTTGACAAGGCAAAAGACTTATTAAGTCTTAGCCATTGACTAATAGAGCACCTGATCAAGACTATGATAAGATGTTACCGATGCCCGAACTGGAACAAACAGTTCCACATAGACATAGCAACCTTGGGATGCACAATATTCATCTGCTGCTGAAGTTCCAGTCGTCAACTGCCTTGATACGCAGGCTTTCTTTTACAAAAGGCACAAATGGCAGTTGTTGACAGGATAGAATAAAATGTACTACATCAACATTTTCAACTTTTTCGCTTGGTCGAACGACATATTGTTGTGTGTGAACACTTGTCGAACGACTTAAGGGCATTTTTTATTTTCGTTTATGATTTCAGTGAGTGAGTATCGGTGCGAAGAAAGGACGGTCTGACGACCGTGTAGTACAATGTGAACGCAAGGCACTTTTCGGTCGTCAGACCCGGTCGAACGATTTGTCGTACAATGTAAACGCCGATAAGATCTAACTGTAAACTGTAAACTCTAAATGCAGGAGAAAGTGTTATGGAAAAATCTACCTGATAGAGACTACAAACAAACAAAAAACAAATGGCGGGAAAATTCGGGAATCTTTTGCGACCGAAAATTTCCACTTAAATTAAAGGGGAAACTCTACACCACGGTTGTTAGACCAGCTCTTATATACGGTTCACAGTGCTGGACAATGTACGAAGCGTTTAAAAACAAAATGACGGCAGCGGAAATGAAAATGTTAAGGATGTCTAGTGGAGTCACTAAACGCGATTGCATTAGATCTACGCGTATAAGAGGTCTACATATAAAGAATTCGGTGACCGAACAGCTTGAGGCGAATAGAATAAGTTGGTATTGCTACGTTCAAAGAAGATCTGCGGAAAATCCGGTTAAAAAGCACTAGCAACTACGGTCACTCCAACTGCAAGAAAACGAGGTCGGAAAAAGAATTCCTGGATTTCTCAGATGACAAATGCGCTACATCGCCTGGGGCTAACCACTGAAACGACCCAGGACCGAGCATTATGTAGACGCGTTCTGCGGTCTGCGACATTAGCCAACCCCATAAGCGGAGCAGCAGCGATGCAGTAAAAATGGGAAACTCGTTACGCATAAGTTCGTATAACGAGGAAAGGGTTAATAAAAGGATAAGAAGAAGAGACTACAAACAAAAAAGGACACCTAAGTGAGTCGCGGTTTTTATTTCAGTTGGCAATAAAAAGTCCAAAGTCGGTTTCTAAGATCAAATCACTCCTGATTCACCCTTGTGAGCTGCTAGGGCATAGAGAAAGTTAAGAGACAACAGTATTACAGGAAAATGCCGCGGCATTCAGGAAGGTAGTAACTAAGTTACATATGACGCATTCTCATATTGAACTCTTCTGCAATAAAGTTTTTCTATCGAAAGCCCAGTGAAAATTAATACTTTGATAAGCCCCACGACCTTAAACTTCTACTTAAGACTATTTATTTGCCGGAAAAAACGCTATTCCTTGAAAGACTTAAATAATTACTTCATCACAGGATATCGTAGAATGTGTTCTTGCCACACCTTGTCACTATCAAAACAGGTGAGTTATGTCCTCAAAAAAAAAACAGATCTCGTTGCAATATCTGCAAATATTTGTCGTAGTAAGCATACGTGATCAAAGGACAGTACTTGCCCGTCTTAATACGAGACGTCTCATTATGAAATCCAGGGACGAAGCTTTAACTACACAAAACGCCTGAAAGTTAATTGTAATCCCGTATGTCTATACTATTGATGGGCTTTATCCCGATTGGAAACTAATCAAAAAAGGACTGTGGTTCTTCATTTATGGCCTGAGATAGATGGGTGCTTTTTGATTCTTCCTCAAATATACAGTGCGTTAAATACATAAGCCTTCTTCTGATACCATGTGTGATGATAATAAACTGTGTGTTTAAGCCATCAAACCAAGTTTTCTATCTATCTTTGCTGGACACAAACACTTGTCCATTGTAGAAGATCTGCTAGATACTTGACGCGACTTAGTGTCTCAAGTACTGTGCTCTTTGGAATTTGGGTTGGCATTTTCATATCGAGTATGAGTGGATGGATATGTTACCGGTTACCATATTTTGGGTCGAGGTCATACCTAGAAGCGGTAAAGAATAAGGAGCAAAATGATCGTACGGAATACATTCCGAATTGAGCAGTTTCCTTCAATCGATACGAATTGAACATTTTCCAATCCTGCCTTCAGAGAACCCCGAATTCACCGTCAATTTGCGCTGCTCCATCAAATTTAACCGATTTCAACTCAAGAGTTCTAGCACGACATTTTTTGTAGCTTTTTGACATTTTGACATTTTGACATTGGAGTGCTGGTTTCTACAGGTAGATTAGATTTTGTGAGAACTTTGTCTGTCTGAAAGTTCTTAAAATTTAAACAAAAAAGCCCTAACGAGGCAAGCATGTTCTAGCCAGAACTCGTAGATTTAAACTGGCTTTTGTTCTACTATTCAATTGTTTACCACTTTCTAGTTGTGAATCTGTTGTGATGTCTATCTACATTAAGTTGAAAATTAGTCTTAACTTCAAGAACCAGTAGTTGACATTTCTTACTCTTTGAAATTGTTTCACTTTTCCTAGTCTTTTAAAAATGCATCTTCATATACCTTTTAAACACACATTATACCCCTACAGAACATCGATTTTGCGTCGAAATTTTCTCAGTCATTTTTAAATTAACCGCCCAATTTTAACCTTGAAAATTACCACATAAATAATGCGACACAACTTACCAATTTCAATTTAAAATTTCCATGCGCGTATACTTTTTCGGTAGCAGCTAATTGCGACGACCAAAAGTGCCTGTAATCAGTCAGCAATTTTAAGCACTATTGCTCGCAATTTGTTGCCGAATATTGGTGGCGGCGAATTATTCTTATTTCTTACACCACACCATGCGCACTTAATCGATTGTGCGTAAATAATCGGCAACTGATTGCTCGAATTTATCTGAAGGTGACAATCATTAACCGAAAGTATGAAGATTTGCAAGTCTTTGCATCGTGGTGTGGCGGTCCTCTGATGTTCGTAATGGCAATGAAACCATTATCACATGTTTGCTATTTAAAGGCATACTCCATCGAGTTGATGATTAGCCCATCTACTCCAGCAACTTCAGCTGATTGCTCTGGCTATGTGGCTATGACTAGGATCGAAACTATACCGTGGCACGTTGATGGTATTTTTCTTTAAGGTTACAATTTTCTTCAATCAAAAGTGTCGTCGGGAACACCGCGCCAACAGACCGTGACGGGTTGCTCTACCAATTACAATCAATTAACCATTGTCATATCGAAAGTAACGCGCGGCTAATATAAAAGGATAATCGAGACTGGCCGCTATTACGCAGTCGATGTCGTTCGATACAGTGAATCAATTTAGATTTCACATAATGACAACAAATTAGCTGTCGACAGCGTAAGTACCAATAATTTGCGGTTCAATGAAAATGGACGAAGACTCCGCAAGGACGCTTATAAAAATGCTGATAATTAGTAGTATCCTTCAGCAGTTTGTATGGAATGTATAAAATGCAGCGAATGCATTCTATGATAACTTTGTCATGCATGGAGTGCAAAAGGAACTGAGTTTCACACGTACATAGTTGCGCACGTGTGCCTTAGGCTTACTCTGTGGATTACGAAAGAATGTCTTGATTATTTGTGCCATTAAAAAATGTTCTATGCTCTGTGCAGTTGTAAAAAAATTCCTCCCACATAGCTGCTAATAAGAAGAAATAATCCTGTAAGTACTCCATTCGCATGGTTCCAAATCGGTAAATAGGTCTTTTATGAGCATTTATGACCTTTTTAGTGTGAAGGTTGATTGTGCTGCGTAGCATTGACATTTGACAATGAAATTATGAAACTATTCACTTGATACATATGCAAATACAATTTTTTCATTTGTGCAAATGAATCATTTAGTTCGACAACAGGACCGTCTATAGAATCACAAAGAAGATGAGAGGTGGTTGCTGCTTCAGCCAACACCCGGTTAAAAGCCTAGATGGCTCTTTGCTTATTTCGGTAAAATAACAGCTCAAGAGTTGGAAGGATCTTTTTTCTACGGTTTTGAATCATGTATTCGCGAGGAATATGATCCCAAATCAGACGGAGCTGCCCGAGGTACAAAACTTCCGAATACGTACCACGACCCTCGTAAGGATGAGATCACCACCTTGTCAAAGCACTAAAAATCAACAAGGCGGTAGGACTTGACGGTATTCTCGCCGAGCTCTTATGATTAGCGCTAACCACATTGGAAGAGCTTGGGAAACTGAGGGCTTTTCTGACGAGTGGAAGAAGGGAATGATCTTCAAGCTTCCTAACAAAGGAAATCTAATGGAGTGCGAAAACTGTAGAGGTATCTCCGTGCTCCCTGGTGCAGTCGAGATAATAGCTAAACAAATCATTGAACGAATCAAACAATACCTAGAAGACACACTGGATGCCGAAAAAACAGGATTCCGCTCTGGATCCTGCGGATCATCATCGAGCAGTGCGTTACGCAACAGAGGGATATATACCAGATAATTTAATTGCTATTATCAAGGCTGCATATGCCGGGGGTCAAAATATCACGTCCTGCACAGAGGAAGGTTGTCAGAGGAATTCGAAATCCAAAGTAGGGTAAAACACTGATCTTAATCCTTTTGGTGATGATTCGCGTGTGCTTCGTCGACGGGAAACTGAAACATATTGACTACGCTAACGATGTATGATTACTTTCTCACAGAACAATAGATCTCCACCAAATAACAGCTGATGTGGAGAGAGAGAGGCAGGCGTCGCCGGGCTGAAAATTAATACGGCAAAACCTAAAGTTATAAGCATTAGTAGAACCTCATCAGCTCAAATTTGCATTGCTGGATAACCGGTAGAGTAGAAGATTTCTTGATATAGCCAACAGCAAAGCAAGTTCTGCATTCGATATGACGTCCAAGGTATGGCGGAACAATGAAATCAGCTTAAATACCAAGCTAAGACTGTTCCGCTCAAATGTCATATCCGTGCTATTATATGGATGTAGCACGTGAAGGGTAACCATCAACATCATAATAAAGTTACAAACGTTTGTTTGTAATGTAGACAAGCATCTGCCTAACATTTTAAGGATTTCCCGGCCCAAACGTATTTCTAATGAACACCTCTACCAGAGAATGGGTCAGGAACCTATAGGCACGATCATCCAACCACGAAAGTGGCAGTGGATTAGTCACACGTTCCGAAAAGGTGACAGTTCCGTAGCTAACCATGCTATGCAATGAAACCCGTTAACCCAGGATATCAGAATACCCGGTGGTCCAAGGAGAAGATGGCGAAGAAAGGTCGAGATGGAGGCACGGCAGTTAGTAAGAAGTTGGGAAAAACTGAGGCACATTGCCAGAAACCTTACACAATGTCGCATAGGTTTAATAGAGCTCTAGATCCCACAAAGGAATACAGGATATTATTAAAAAAATGAGTATATAAAACCATTTATTTTTAATTAAATACTTCCGGAGCATCGGAAGTAGTTGAACAAACATCAAATGTAGATAAAAGCAATCTTTCGATTCATTAAAATTATAGCACAATGCTTTTTGTTGTCGCTAAAGTGAAATTTAAAAACCCAGTCAATATCCATGAATGGCCCTTCATTGTCTTACCCGGGAAACTTTCTGTTCTCGGGGTATTTCAATGTTAACATACTAAGCCAGGTACTTTGTATTAGCGTGATTCTTACAACTCGCATAAGGATTGCCCAACCGAGCTCTCTATTTACTAGCCATTATAACTTGCAAACATTTAAGACAAACGTGCATCGGTTTTCTTCATGCTTAAATTTGTTTGCCTCTCGCTGTGTGGAAACATGTTGAGGGTTCCGGAAAGACCCTTGATAATAATAAAAAAAAGAATGCAGCGCTTAGGAGTGCATTTGTTTGGCAATACTCATATGTTCCATTTTCACAACTCGGCCATCGCCTTTTAGTGATACAAACGATGATGAGCATTGAGCTTTAAATGCGATAAATGGGTTTCCAAGTCTTTGTTATCTATTAATGACAGCTCGTTTTTTGTGGATTCTTTTCTATGTACCAGAAATCCGAAAATCTATGCTGGTAAACGTAAGTGTGGGAACATGTTAAGCAGCACTATAAATGGGACTGCAGATGAATTGCTCGGATGGAATCAACGGTGAAAAAAATCCGGGAACAAATGAGACCTTATCTAGGCTATTCTGACATATTTGGAGCTCAGGCCGGAATCATTTCCTGAGACAAAGTCATGGTCTTGGAAAAGAGATGATGGCTGATAAGTCCTTTATGGACCAACGACAGTGCTCACATCCCTGAACTGGTTACTGGCTTTGTTCTAAACATCCTAGGTGTATTAAAAATGGAACTGGCCCTCCAGGTTGGGGTTTGCGTCGCGGCGATAACTGCCCGGCCAGCCAAAATATACGAAAGTTACGAAATACAAACAAGCCTCGGATACGGATGGATCTACTGTTAGGGACAACGGACTTCGAACATGCACTTGGAACGTTGAGTCCCTTCATAGACCATGTGCAACCGAACAACTAGCAGAGGCCCTAGACTGCTGGGAAGCAGACATTACCGTCATCCAAGAAATGCAATGGGATAGGCCAGACAAAAAGAGGATGAAAAGCAGCTCCTATTTGAATGCGGATTTGTTGTTGGAGGCAGATTTGTGCACGAAGTCATGAGTTTCCGGCATGTGAACGAGCGGCTCGTAGCAATCCCTATCAAGGCTAAATTTTCCAACATAAGCCTTATACAATACGCGCACTCCGCCACAGGTTAGATAGATGAGATGATAGCAAAGAAAGTCAATACAAGCTCTTGAGCAAGACCTACGCGAAGCTAGCTATGGCGTTGTCCTCGGCGATTTAATGGGATTATCTACATCTTCTACATCTTCTTTACCATATATCTTAAGAGAAAAAAACGTCTCTGTTTTTTACCTGAATGCCTGTGTCGAGAGACTTCATTTTACGAGATACCCATCGTCCATAGGAGCCCGGATATGCCTTACCAATGTTGAGGGCCCTGGGTTACTCTTCGTAAGAGTCGAGCCGATTTTTTGTGACTCTACATCGGCTTGAAATCAACTGGAAAACCCTTCCACATGCTAAAAATATTCAAAGTGTGAGCTTAGACATCATATTTGCCAGATTTCGAAAAGCGATTTTACAAGATTTACTGTGGTAAGGACGTTGCAACTTTGATTTCCTTCAGCAATAACCACAATTATACTGCCATTCAGGTCTGAAGGGAATATTTACCGATTTTCACTATAAAAGATACACTCGGTAATTACAATATATTCGTAAGCAAGGTTTAACGATTCTGAAGATTATATACTCGTAGTAGTATTTTTTGAAATCTATGAATGCTCGTGGGGCATTTTCAACCTTTGACAAGTCAACATTTCCTTCATCCACCTATTCATAAAATATCCTTAAAAAGATCTTTTTGCAATCAAAAATGCAGCCTGATCGTAATTTTTAATTGAAATGACACTCATGTCGAGTCAGCATCAAGTAGGTAGTAGAAATGTTTCTAGATAAGTAGACCTGCTCGATCAATAATACAGTTGGTGTTCATTAGCACAGTCCGTAACTCCTTGCGACTGGATTAACTGCGCAAAAAGGACTACAAAATTCCTTAAAACCCAATCTCTGCATAAATTATTGATTCGACTAATTGATCTCTTCTTCGGTAAATAGCCTTTAAATGACGACTGGTGTAACCGGCCGCTCCAACCGCGTGTTTCATTTTCTGGAGCAAGCGACAAAGATATTCATAACTAAGTATCGACGGTCAGAGAGGTCGTAAAAATCTTCATTAAGTAATTTTTTTGAATATTTTCCCCAAAGAAAACAAAATAATTAAATAAACACCTGCCATTACAACACGTCCATCGATGTGGTCGTAGTTGTTGGATTTTCGGTTGTCGTTGTTGCCAACGTCGGCGGCCGCGGCCGCGGCGGCGGCGGTCGATATATTGATGGCAACGGTAAAGTGTGCCATCGCTTGTCCAACAATATTCCTTGTTTTTTCAGTGTATGTAAGAGTATTGATACACTGATACACTCTTGAACTCTGATGTTATTACCAATCTGAATGTTGACCATCAGAGAGTACGCATATCGTCACAACACTAACTACATCATCAAGCAACACAGGCCAACCGGGTAAACAGGCAACAACCAACAACCAACAAGTAACAGCTACAACAGGCAACAAGCAGCTCAGAAGACAGGAGCAACAGTAAAGGGATATCCGCACTCGGGCTATCTACAGCTGATTTTAATGAGTGACCACCAGAATCTCTTGCAAGTGCACCTGCAACTGAGGTAAATTAATGAAGATACGGTACGAGTAGTTGTACCCTTGCTCGTGCGGGGACAACAATTATGCATAAATGCTTCAAATTTAAGCTGCAAATAAAGTTGTGGTTCAGCGGAATCTATGTCATCATATCAATGTCCTTTGAATATCCTTGAATCGGGATAAAATTCTAGGAAATCACTTACGATCTCATTTGATAGATTTCATCTCTATGCGTTACGTTAACGCTCCATAGTCGGCTTTGACGATGAATTTTATTGGTCAGACAATGCAAGGTGTTTCCGATCGTACAAACACACACATACAGAGAACTTTGAGCGCGCGCTCAATTTTTAAGCCTTGAAGATAAAGTACTCGTATCTACGAGTATAACCACATACGTACATGCATACGAATAAGTGTATTTCTGTGGCCATTCCCTTTGAGTGATTGGTGCATGGCATTAAAAAGGACGATCATGACCACGTTCCAAGCAATGGAGGCAAGCAGTAGTATCCATGTATGAAAATGATGAAAATGAAGAAAAAGAACCGCCATTCGTGTTATTGTGCCTATGCCTACCAAGGACAATTTTTAAGGATTCCATTTAATTCATCTTAGTGTGTGGTGCGGTGATGGTGTAACACCGAGAGTATGAACATTTTTTTTTTTTCTTTTATTTTATTTTATTTTATTTTGTAGCTACACTTTAAATTTTAAACATCTGCCCAAAAACTTCATAAAAAAGAATTCTCTCCTCGATGTACAAAGTGTTTCCGTATTTAGATAGGGAAACCAAGTTGCATCTGTTTGGCTCAAAGGTGCGTGTGGATCAAGGAATGGAATGGAATATTTTCAATCAATTAAGATATTCACCTGAGGGTCTACAATACATCTATGCAAACGTATACACAGGATATGTTTATTTTAATATGGGGTCCTTTTATTCGGCAAGATTTCTTAATGTCCTTCATGGGAGATGTCTAGGATTTAGATATCTATTATTCATAGTAGCAATGATTCGTTACAATTTGTTTGCTTTTACTTGTTATGGAAGCGCAGGAGTCAATTCGGATTGAATTATTACTCATAGAACAAATATCCTTGCCAGTGCAACTGGACAGCAGAACGAAATTGTTTCTATATATTTACTTGTGGTTTTGTCGTGGAATGTCTATCGAGTTATTTGTAAGCAATCGATGGGAAATTTAGATTCTCAATTAGTTAGAACTAACCGTAATGAATTATAGTTTAAATAGAGATTCATAAGGATTATCGGTGAGAATTCTTTCACACGATATGAATGGCAACTTAAGGATAGTTTATGAGAAGCGTTTTTCGAATATGAATATTTTCATTCATTATTTATTTCATTTTGATCTATTTAGAGCAGGTGTCGAAGGAATTTCTTAAGAAATGTGATGGGGAAATGCTGTATAACCAATCAAAAGTCATAGATATTTTGAAGATTGCTGCACTACATAAAACTTAAAGGATATTGCAAAAAAGAAGAAAACTCGGCAACAACTCAACAAAGCCATAATTTATACAGGCATTCGAAGGATGTATCACGTTAAGTTTTCACTGCATTGAAGAAATTATATCTAAAAAATATTCTTCCACACTCATTCAAAGATTTTGAAAACTTAAGGTGTCGACAGGCCTCTAACTGAGACACAATAACCTTGCAGTCATCTCCCTTTTTGAGTACCAAATTTTTCGTTGGTCAGAGCAAGGTAATAAAACACGACCCTCTTGTAGTCACGAATTTAAAGACCATCGTAGACAGATAGAGCTCTCTTGTCAGATCGTTTCATGTGGCCATGCAAAGAAAGTCATTGAATCATAGGTTTTTGAACTTACTAGATAGGTACTTACATCGAATTTTTAGTTTGGGTCATTGTGTATCTTGCCATGCCTCTTCGAAAATAGCAACACTTTTCTGCTAATCGACAAATATTCGGCTTCCTACGAAAAGGATTGGTATGGTCTTGTCTTTTGAGTAAAGAGTTCAGTTCAGAGTTGAGAACAGAGTTCAGGTTCAGTTCAGTACTAAGTTGTTTCCCAAATTTGAGCAGAAATGGGTCGATTATAGGAGTAAACTTTTTCCCATTGTTTCAGTTCAACATGGAGGACAGACACATGGATTTATGTTCTCTACGTGGATTTGAACAACCAACAACTCATTGTGAGATTAGGAGGTCCTAATAAACCAAGAAAACCGATGCTGGTTAGGTAACACTCGACGTAACTTGGAAAATGGAAACGAAAGCTATCAAAGATAACCATGTAAGAACCGCATTGAAAGGTGTACAGAACTACAGGTGGAATTAAATTCACTTTAATAAAAACCGATCAATCTATGGGCCTAATCTTAAGCCTTCATTTTGCAGAAAAACAATGAGATTCCAAAATCGTATTTCAAATTCGGAAGAACAGGTTTTTCGGCCGAATATTGAAAATTGTTCTGAAGGCTTTTAACGTTGTTTAATGGAAAATTTTGATTCCTTTTTACAAGAGTTGTTTGATTTTGTAGAATTCTTACATTTAGCCTTCCTACATGGATTGTATATACAAATGCAACAACATCTTTTCATTTCCGTAATTATGCATGTTCCATCTGTAGCCTTTTAAATTAAAGAGAAAAAAAGAAAACGACAAGAGCTAGTTTTAATAGCGCGATGCTTTAAAAAAAATAAGTTTATTTTATCTGCACTCGCCAAAGTATCTTACGTGACTGACTTCATTTCAAAAATTACCTCTACCAAAATTGTGGTGGATTTAATTTGCATATGGCGCATGTTCTTAAGGTGAGAACTTCGCTATTTGATGTCGCTGCTATTAGTAAGTGTACATGGTGACGGCAACAATGCATTTTGATCACACGGAATCAATCCCAGTATTGTCGGGTATTTCGCAGGGATCACTTGCGATCTCATATAAGAGAATACTTAGTTTCAAAAATTTGCATAGTGCTTCGTAATGGGCATGAGAGTTTTTATTTAAGCCCTTATGGGACACTTACAGCGAAAGTTACTACAATAATGACAAAGATTTTGAAGAGTGTCTGGTTCATGCTCGCATAAGGCTGTAACTACTGGAAAGCTGTATGCCAATAACATAGAAACAATTCGTGAACTGAAAGACAAGATACGACGCGAAATTGAGCTGATTCTATTCAAAAATTTCATCGAAAATTTCGGCAAAAGGACCAAAGTGACATTAGTGACAAGGCAGCCATTTATCGGATATTGTGTTCCATGCATAACCCCAGGTCTATACTCTTTTTTAAACAAGAACATCAGAATACGTCAACACAATCAAATCAAATTTGTATCCAGTACGCCATTGCTACCGACCTGTAGTTTGCATTTTACGGCATCGACTTAAGGTAGATCAGAAAACGCTATCATTGATTATTCCGATTGTTCCCCATATTTCGAAAGATGTGGAATCAGATCCGTCTGCACACCTCAAGCCCCCAGATTTGAAAAATAGGCGGATGTTTCCTGCTTGAGAGCTGATGAAATATTGCTGCAGGGTTTCTGAACTAGACCTATATTTTTCATCGAAGTTGTTTCACAAACCTTCCACTGTTTGTTGTTCTTGATTTGTGGAGTTTTGGAATCCTTCTCCCAGATTTAACGTAGAGAGATTACATTTTTTTCTGTTCAAGCTGTGCCAGTTTACCTTTCTGAATAATGTTGTTTTTTGTTGCTTGTTCTCTGGTTTCTTTACGAAAAATTTGATCAGCTAAACATGGTGCATTATTCCAGTATAGACTGCAATCTAAGTGGGCTCGGTGTCCACCTCTGCAATATGCAATCAAGTGCCTATTCAAGTCAGCACTAACGAAAACGATTTCTTTTTATTGGTAAAAAAGTTTTTCAGATATGTACGTTCTGATCTCATCTTCGGAATTGAATTGCCTTCCGTCCAAATTCTTCTGGAAAGAGTAGAACAGATGGTAGTCAGATGGCTCAAGATGGCTGCGGCCTAACATCTGAGCTAAATCAAATCATCTTTTGTTTTGTCGTTAAAGCTGTTTGTCATAACGCCTTTCCTCTTCGTCAACTCTGGCCGTTTTTCTTCCTCTGATGGAGCTGAGAGTAATATTTAATGACTTTTATTGTCTGATTGCATGGAAGCAACGAAGTAAAGGACACCTCGCCAATCCCACAAATTGTTCAACATGACTTTTTTGAGATGAAAATCTTGTTTACCGACCGATTACAGTGTTTCACTAGGAGCGCACCATATCTCTTGCCCCGAATGTTGTTGTCAACCACTCATTTTTTGTCTCCCGTAACCACTTTGTTGGAATAAACAACAACAATTTTTTCACGGTATACACAAAGATTTTCTGAAACGATAAACACTACTTCCAAGAAAAAATACGCAGAACTTATTGGACAACCCAATATTTCGTTCCGTTCCATAATGGGGGGGCACACTGCACAGTGATTAAAGTTAAACAGCTAATGAAGGTACGAGTAGTCTAACGGATTGAGTGTTATGCTGGTGGCATCATCGATTCATGTTACTTAAAAAATTATGTCGGAGCATTGTTACTGTCAATAGACACCGGTACAATACAATGATCAACGAATTTTTGTTCCAAAATATAGGTGACAATATTTTGGAAAAACTGTGTTTCCCCCACAGGATGGTGCTCTACAACATACCATCAACGAATACATAGCTTTATTGTGAAAAACCATTTAGCAATAGAATCATTTCTAAAAAAAGATCCGTCAGTTGGCCACCAAGATCGTACGATTTGACAGATTTATTTCTGTGGAACTACTACAAGAAACTTGTTAACGCCGATATAAACTCGAAATGCTCGAAAATGCTGTCGAAAATTGGACCTCTAGAATGAACTTTGAGCGAGGCAGCTGGGGGAGACATATTTCCGAAACTATTGCCAAACATTAAATGGCAAGAAATAATCTTTCAAATAAATTTAACATATTGTCGTCAAAAGATGATTTGTTTGTGTTTTATCTAAACAAAAATCTGAAACCTCTCAAAACAATGTTTTGAACACATCTGTTTTCAAGTCTAAAAATTATCTCACCTCGTTTTTTGAACGCATATTACATTGGTTTTTTGTTACCGCAAACGTTTACTAGTTTTAAACTTTTGTCTGTAATTTTGCAGGCATTCTACCTTGCGATGCATTGTTTATTTCTGTTGGCAGCATATCGCTCTCAGGCAAAGTCCCTAGCTCTGGTAAGGACATTTATAAAGGGTGGACTACCTATCGGTATCTGTTCAATAATTTTCAAGGATTGTGGCTTTATTGAAAAAGGTAAGCCTTCCTCAATAACAAATTATTAGTTAATTTAAATAACCACCTCGGCTGACTTGCCCGTAGGCCATCAAAGCAAATTTTTTAATACATTTTCGATGCTCTCGGGCCCTATTTCAAGAATAGCTTGAACAATATTGTTTTTGAAGTGCCATCGATCTTTATGGCACCCCACAAAAAATAGTCCAACGGTGTCAAACCACAACTTCATGAAGCATAAGCAACTTCACCAAAACGACTGATTACATGATTATTGATATTGAACTTGGTGTGCAATAAGTTCATTGTTAGACGGCCTGTATGGCACGTAGCCCCATCGGCCAGAGCAAAATAACTCGGCAAAGTTCAAATTTTTATTTTCTGACCATAAATAATCGGTTATCATTTCTCGGTAGCGCCCTCTATTGACTGTAACGTTTCTGCCATTGTCGTGTTGGAAGAAAAATGAACCAATAATGGTGCCACTCAGGAAAACACCACAAACGATCACACGCCCAGGATGCATCGGCTTTGCTATGACTACGTGTGGTTTTTCTGAGCCCAATTATGACAATTTCGTCTGTTTACGTAGTCGCCGTGATGGAAATACGCCTCATCTGAAAAGATAATTTTTTAAGCACGATTGTCGTCAATTTTTTTAGCTAGTCAATCAGACCTTGAAAGCAAATAGTCTGAGATGTTTCTCAAAATTTTCCTGAAGCTAGTGCGACTGATATTCAGCGCACGGGACAAACACAGGAATATGATATATTCGGTTATCAATTAGCTAGCTGCTGCATTATTTCGATCGAAATTTCACTGTTCGGGCAACACAGCATTCACTTAGGAAGTAACTTTGCAATATTTCCCCAAGATATTCAAGCGTAAATCGATCCACTTCGTACTTCGAAATAGAATACTGAATTTCTGTCAACTTCTTGGCCGCATAAGAGCTGTCAGTATCAAAATACATATGTGTTTGATTCACAAAGATACCAATAGATGGCCTACCCTTTATGTGCAGAAAATGATCAGAGATTACATTCTATAAGCAGTAGCTCATTTAATTTTTTACTAATAGAATTCTTAAAAAAACTGGGCTGATTCTATGAATTTCAATAAGGACGACGCAAGGGCGAAACTTCAAACGAACAAAGGACGACTTGTCGGATTGAGAAACAAAGAAAGAGATATGTTCAAAAGTCAAAGATTGTCAACCAGAAACGCATAAAAAACTATCTGGTGGAAAATTTTTTGTCAAATTCAATCATGAACTCTGTAGTTTACTATTGACTGTTTCACGAATAAAATATCCTCATTGATGTCAAAAGAGCAAACAGTTCATATCTAACAACATCATCCTCTACCAAGAATTTGCAGATACTATACAAATCAACAACTTTTTTTTACATACTTTGAGAAATTGGTCTATTTTCCAGCGCCAAAGTAATTTTTCAAAAATTTTCAAAAAGAAAGTTTAATCACCTTTTGCATTTACTTGTGATTTACTTGGAAAACCAAAAATTTACCACACACAACAATCGCCTAGGCAAACACTTGAAATAATAAGGAAATTTTGTTTACCAAAAACACTGCGGCATTCATCCTGGGACTAGGCCTATTGTCTTCAACCGATTATATAACAACCGCGTTCATTGATCTTAGGGACGAACAGCATCACGCCTGGCTGAGTAATTACAAAAGAAAACGAAATCCTTGATCTTGCCGATCTAGTTAGATTTTCTTCTAAATCTTGGATTATGCTTACTGTTTGCAACCTACCGATCTCACTCATCGATCTTTTTGCTCTTTGCCGATGATCGTTTGTGAGTAGTTACCTGGAAATAGAACATGGTTGAAATAATCTTAATTTGTAATTACTTATTCTACTGCACAAGGATATTCAAATCAATCCGTGGGCGTGTTTGCATAATTTTCGTGGTAATTTTCTTTAACAAGATCGAAGGGCCTACGAGTATTTAACCTATGGACCAACCTGCTGATTATAGCCCTTGTTAATCTGATCTTCAATTATAGAGTTGTAACCCGAAACATTTGCCAGAATGCGTGATATCTATATCTGTACTGTTGCCACATACTCGTAACTAGAAGGCTATGACTGATTTAACGATCCGTCCCGTCGGCATGGCCCGCCCATGAGGCACGTTGAGCCAGGAACCATATCCGAACAAAATCCAAGCATAAAATCGACAATCATCACCGGGATCAGTTGGATTTTATTGTGCCGCAATAAAAGTCTCCTTCGAATCGAAAACTCTTAATTGCCATCGATAGTGTGTTTACGCGGCAAGGGTTGACCTGGTAAGTGGTGAGACCTGGCTTTTGGATTCTCGATATAGTCCATTGGAATACAAGTAAGTACTGCAAAATAAAGAGCTCACACATAAAATAAAATTAATCGTGCTTTTGAGACAATGTTTTGCCGCAAGGATTAAGCCACTTGATACAGTTTTTAATGAGCCGTTTACTGGGAAAATGCTGATGTTCTGGAACTTTATGTCCCCGGTTGCAGACTGCCGTACGGATGTGAGGAGTCGTACTGGTCCAATTGCTTGTAGGTAAACATTTATTTTGTTGAATTTAAATTTGATTGCGATTTTGATTGTTATTTGATTGTGATTGCCGGACACGATTGTGGGACTGCTCTTCAAGGTTGACTACGGTCTTGTGAAATGTTGGATGAGACTTTTTTTTCTCTTCTCCTTCTCATCCTGTTGTTTAGGTGATGGTTTCATTTTAACATAAAGAAATGTTGTAACATTGTAGCGTGTAAGGTGAATCAAGCGGTGTTTTTTATGGTTTTTAAGTGATTTTTATATTTTTTTTGTGTTGTGTTTGACAGATTTTCAATTAAGAAATTAGTCCAAAATTAGATTAATTGAAAATGCAGACATTGTCGCAGCTTAGTTGGTTTTTACTTGCAACGGTTTGAAGTTGAAAAGAAGTGAGAAGCTTGCCAGTGCTTATGCAAACCTCTACGACTTGTTGGTAGTACTGGTTACTAGTATTTTACAGGAGTACCCTGTGATTATTGATTAGTAAGTCACTTTGGGATGCTGTGCTTGTCTATAGTACAGTGAAAGCCCTTGTTGATGCAAACAAGTGCGAGATAACATAAGCTAGTTGTAGCAGTAGCACAAAATTCAAAAGCTAACAAAATGTGCGATTTGATTAAACGTGCACTAATGCCCCAGAGTAATACGTAAGTTCTCCCTCTCGGCACCTTTATATCCTGAAAGTATCACGGCGAAAGGGTTCTTTAAGTGAACCTGTTACAGAAACGTCACTGTTGTTCTTTTAAAGAGAATATTATTTTTAGTCTGTACACCATCGTTGACAACACAATACGGGTCAGAAATCCTCCTCCGCAGTGAAGAATGTTTTCACCTTAGAAGCGGCTATATATTCCGCTAGACTGATTGCAATATTATACGAGTATGTGTACAAGATTTATTTTTTTTTTCCTTTTATCACTCCACTTGGGAGCATAGAGCTTCCACTTGGCATCTCCATCTCACTCGGTTTGTTGCAGTTTTCTTTACACTGTTCCAAGTGAGGTTGAGATTTCGTAGTTCCAGGAGTATCGATCATCTCCAGGCGTTCTTGGGACGTTCTTTTAATCTTTTGCCTTAAGGGTTCCACTCTAACACCATTCTGGTAATGCTGTCAGATTTTTTTCCGATGGTATGTCCGATCCATTTCCATTTGCGTCTCTTTATTTGTATCGCAATTGGTTCCTCTCTTGTCATTTCCAATAGATCCACGTTCCTGATGATGTTTGGCCAAAATATTCGACATATGGTACGGAGACATTTGCTGATGAATACGTTAAGTCTCTGTATGATGTTGTTGGAAATCAACCAGGTTTCGCTGCCAAATATCCGTACTGACTTGACACATGAGTTGAATATTCTGAATTTCGTGTTTCTGGAAATCTGGGAGCTCCTCCATATAAGTCGTAGTTAGCCGAATGCTGCTCTTGCTTTTCGAAGTCTTTTATCAACGTCTGTTTTCTGGCCACCGTCTGTTGTGATTATACTACCTAGATAGAAGAAGCTATCTACATATTCAACGGGGTTTCCTTCGATGGTAATGTCTCCTCTGTTGCAGGTATTGATCCTCATGACCTTAGCCATCTGGATATTTATCTCCAATCCGGCGTATCGTGCTAATTTTGCGAGCTGTTCTAATTTAACTTGGATGTCACTAGGCGATGGCGATGGCGCGATAGTTAGCTCATTGGACTATCACGCAGAGAGTCTGGGTTCGATTCCTGGCTGGGTCACAACAATTTTTCAAATCGCCATTACCCTTTCAGTGGGCAATAGCAAACTCCCGAAAGTAAAATTGCCTACTTCTAAGCTTCTAAGGAGTGCCGTTCGGATTCGGCGATAAACCGTAGGCCCCGCTCAGATGTGACAAAAATGACAACATGAGCAACACAAATGAGTGTCGTCAACAAGCTAGGCCATGGCCCATACTAGACTGCCAGCGCTTCATTGTTTTTTTTTTGTTTTTGTCACTGAGCTTGTGTGATAGAAAACAAATATCGTCCGCATAGTCTAAGTCCCCGAATTGTCATGTGAGACTCTAAGTTATTCCACGTCTCTACGCGCAGACTTCTCTCATAATTTCATCCAGGACAATTGTGAGCATTACTACTGTGTTTGTAATGAAAGAGTCACTGATGATTCCATTATGTAGTACCGCGTGGTATAGAGGTGTACGACACTCTATAGACTGCTTAACTATTATGCGCAGCGTGTTGGCTTGGTCTACCCAGCTTCTATGTGGGCGGAAGCCAGCCGGTTCATCTCGTAGATCTCCTTCGATTTTGTTTTGAAGTCTCCCATGAATGATTGTTCCAAGTATCTCGTATGTGGAGTTAAATAGAGTTATTCCTCTCCAGTTGCTGCATTCTTTCAGGTCGCTTCTTTGGTAACTTCACGATTATGCCTTTTTTTCCAAGATGAGAGTAGGCTTTCTTCTTCCCATGTCTTTCTGATGTGAGGGTATAGAAGTTCTGCTGATGTTCTGCTGTCAGCGCGTTACAATTCGTCTGTGATACTTTCCTCGCCCGCTGCTTTGTTACACTTCATTTTCATTAAAGCCTCCTGTACAAGATTTAGAAGGAGTAAAAAGATACAACAAAGTGGACATCTATAAAATTACTAAAGAATTCAAAGCTATTTCTCATATCATGATTTTATATTTCTTTTCATTTCCATTCTGGGCCGTGATTTTGAATAAAGTTATTCATTACAAGAGGATGTTTGCACACAGCATGAACTGGGAAGAAAAGAGAGGCACCGATGCACGTTGGTCTTAAATGTTTGCAAGATATATTGGCTAGGATGTTGACTTCCGATTACTGTCATTTTCCGAATTCAATGTGGCTGATCATTTTAATAGATGGCATACAGTCTTTGACAATTTTAGTCAGGAGTCGTTTACCACACATCTTACGAAAATGAGCGATGTAAACTGTAATGTAATTCGTGAATTTTTCGGTTATCATAATCCTTTGGTGCGAGTCCGAAATTCGAGCAATTGTGAAGGGTTTTAAAGAAATCAACTCTATAGCAGCATGTTCGGCTAGCGCGTATACGCCAAAACATCAGCTAAAGTGAGCTAAAGTGTTCAAAACCAGCCAGGCATCTTAATTCGTTACCAAAGTCAAAAATTGGACCTCGCCTAAGCACTTTACGGCGAATTTAAAAAGTTGATCTTCATTTGCATGCATATTGAATCCAAATTACACAACAACTCACAACTTTGGACTATCTATGTCGTCACGGATTTGTTTACTGGTTGTTGGATCACTAGGACAATTTGTCTTTGAATTTGATCTTTTCCGAAGCAGCTCATTTTTGGATGGAAGGGTACGTAAATAAACAAATGCAGCCCAAAAAAGTCACTGTATGGTGCAGATTATGGGTTAAAGGCATCATTGGCCCTTACTTTTTCGAAGATGAGGCTGGAGAGACAGTTAAAGTGAATGAAGAACGGTACCACAACATGTTGGCCTCCTATTATTTTCCAAAACTGCATGAATTGGGTGTGGCTGATCTCTGGTTTCAACGGGATGGTGCTACTCCCCACACATGCCATCAATCAATTAATGGATTTAATGCGTACGAAATTTGAAGATCCCATTATTTCGGTTAGAGGAGAAGTTGATTGGCTTCCAAGTTCATGCGATTTGACACCTTTAGACTTCTTCTTATTGAGTTCTTTTAAGAGTAAGGTTCATGTCCACAATTCAGCGACAATTCGGGATCTCAAACATAACATCCATATTGAAATTCCGGCCATTGACCCACTTATTCTTCAAAAGAATTTTGATCTTTGAATAGTCGTTTGTAACAGAAGCCATATAAACAATGTTGTATTTGATTCATAATTGCCATAAACCAAACTTTATAAACCAATCAAAATCTATATTGATTTTGTAATATATTTGTGTTTGATTTAATGAAAACTTCCACACTTGCTGTTGGCTAATATATTAAAAAGCTGGGCCAAGCATTTTTTAAGCGAGTTTTACGGCTTTTGCAATATTGTAGTACGTCAGAAAGTGGACTTGGGGGTATACTAATGAGCATTCCGGTGTTACGGTTAAAATTTTGAAGAGGCGGAATGCCACTGACAGTTTAGGTGGAGGATTGGTTGTGAAAACAGCGATGGAACAAGATGAGTCAAGATCCCTTACGTCGGTGTTCAAGGATTGTGTCTCTACAGATACGTATTAAAGATGCTAACCCCACGCAGAAACCCCAACAGTGTTTGGTTGATGTCTGTTGTACTTCCAGAAACATGTTGCCATTGTTCCCACCGAGGGGCTTCTGACACTTAATTTGCTAAAGGCAATTTCCTGTTAATCATGTTAAGAATAAAAGTTTCATTTAGATTTAAATATGCGAACCCAAATTCATTCTAAGGTTAGTCAAAACTAGGGTAGATTCGACACAGATTAACTTCAAAACATTAACATTATTTGCATTCAATGAAAGCGATATCATCATACTAATTTTGTTTCATGATTGCTGCGCCATATGCACATAACTTGTGGTGAGCAGACTTCTGCGGGATAAGAACAATTGTAACTAAATTGCTATCACCTAAATTATATTGCAGATATAGTCAAATAAATCAACCATGCTGACTTATGTCATTTCACCTGCCAATAGTGCTTGAACTAAAATATTCCAGAGATCAGAGACCTAGACAGAATAGTCAGAGATGGAAGCAATTTATGAATCGTGAGTGAGTGATCTGTTCAACTTTAAGTAACAATATCTGTTATATCTGCTTAACTTCGACACTCCTTCGGCACCTTTAAATGTAAACTCAAAGACTACTTTTCCAAAAAGGTGGATATCCATAATGAAGCCTGTTTCAATCGAGAAATGGAGCCTTCAAGTAATACAGAATAAAAGGTAGAAGTCGGCATGGATTCCCTAATAAGAAAATTCAAAACAATGTTATTTCACCTCCGAAAGGCTTTAGGTTATGGTTTCTATTAATAAGCGAACTTTGAAACTTAAGTCATTATGAGCACCTGTATGAGTACAAATATTCGTTACATGCTAGATTACGACTTGTGATATCATCAATTACGACTCTTCTACATTCCTTGATTTTCATACAAAGTACGTGTATTGAATTATTTAAAAAACAAGATTCATTCAAAATTACACAGCTCCCTATTCAGGATCGAAAGGCCCCTGTAGCCAGCCATGCACAGACTCATCTAATCACTATAATCCAATGCTCCAATTACTTAATGATAGACACCAAAGTTCTCCTCCCACGAGTTCTTTTCATTCAAAGATCATTAATCAATTGACAGGCTTCTTCAGGAGTTACTCTCGCATCCGTACAATCTATTGCAGAAAATAAAAATAGCAAATGACTCACACTTAGGTGCGGCACACGAGCTAAGCACGTACGAATTTAACTCCTGCCATTTTGTGTCCCTTTTTTATGGTCCTAATTGTAGTAGAGATACAAATGCTCAGTGACCTGTGTCCCGGTTGTGTTCCATTTATTTCAGTAGTGCTGCATCCACTTTTGAGTGATTTGTTGCGAGAACCTTCTAATGTGTGCTGCAGCACACAATCTATCTTAAATTGGCCTAATTTATCCACCCACTTTTATACTTAGGTTTCTGAAATGGAATTCGCATTTTTGGAACTCTGCCCAAGATGAAACCATTGATCATTCAGTAATATAGTTTATGGTTGTCTTTAGAGAAAAGCAAAACACCGCCAACTGAACTAAGTATCATTAGTTACGTTTTCGTAGAAGATTTGATCTTTTGTTAAAGTAGAAACGTGCAATTTAGTTGATGTTGGTCTTGTATAGAACTGCGAAAATGGCCGGATGCACTGTCTATCTTAAAATTTCGAAATACACTTTATGAATTGGGTATATGATTTTTTTCGTCTCTTTATTTGCTTTTGAAAGATTGCTGCACACATGAAATTACTAATTTCAATTTGGCTCTTCTTGAAATATTATTATTTAAACTGTCATATAACCGTTTCATTTGGCAGATCATCATATGTTTTATCATCAGTTAGGTAGAACTAAGAACAGGGCTATCAACCACTTTTGTTGGTATCAAGTGAAGTACGCTTTTGTGCATTGCCTCATTTAACTACTTTTTACTAAGATGCCACGAGGCGTCTGCGTTTCGTTCTTCTATCTTGCATTGCTTGTCATTTGAATTCAGTTGCATGCAAAACTTCGCAACAGTGCTGAAAATTTGGTTACACCGCCATAATATATAATATATAAAGAAGACTCTCAGCAGCATCAACCTCTTGTTTGAGGCTCTTTGATCCTGACAATGGCCGTCAGATTCCGGTAGTTATTAGGTGCATGCATAGCTCTGCCGATATGCATAGCTCGGCTAGGGCAAATCCTGCAGGTATCACACAACGTTACGCACGAGTATTAACGTGAGTGGAAGAATGTCCTGGATGGCAACGATTAGTATAAGGCCTCGTAGAAGTAGCATCTTCCGACAGGTGCTGGTTCCTTAAATGACGAGAATGAGCCTCTGCAGCCGAACATCTTGCAGCTCTGCTAATAAGTCCTACTTCACGCCTCCCCGTGGCGCCATCTGGGAATCTCACTAGAGGTTGCGAAGTGAAGGGGGCTAATGGCGAGTTTCCTGCGCCATTAACCAGGATTAGTGTCGGAAAAACAAAACAAGACCTTATCCGGGCTTCTCCGACATATTTGGAGCTCAGGCCGGAAAGGATTTCTAGGACTTAGTCAGGGTCTAGGAAAAGAGATGGTGGCGGACGAGCCCTATAAGAGCCAACGGCAGCGCTCACATCCCGGAACGGGTTACTGGCTTCGGTGTAACCGACCCCTCGTCCTAGGGGCACTCAAAATGGAACTGGTCCTCCAGGTTGGGGGTTGTGCCGCCGGGGTAACTGCCCGGCCATTTAAAAAAAATTAAGTTACGAAGCATCAACAAGCCTCGGATATGGACGGATCTACTGTTGACAACCCACGCAAACGATTTAAGGACAATGAGCTTCGGATATGCACGTGGAATGTTAGATCCCTTAATAGACCAAGTGCAGCCGAGCAACTAGCGGAGGCCCTAGACTGCTGCAAAGCAGACATAACCGCCATCCAAGAAATGCGATGGGATGGGCCGGACAAAAAGAAGATGAAAAACTGCGACATCTACTACGGCAATTGCTATCGACGGCAAAAGCAGCGCTTATTTGGATGGATGACGGATTTGTTGTCGGAGGCAGACTAAGACAAGAAGTCCTCAGCTTCCGGCATGTGAGCGAGCGAATCGTAGCAATCCGCATCAAGGCTAAATTCGCCAACATAAGTCTCATATGCGCGCATGCCCCCATAGAGGAGAAAGATAACGTCACCAAGGATGCCTTCTACGAGCTCCTCAACAAGACCTACGAGCAATGCCCTAGCTATGACATTAAAATTGTCCTCGGTGATTTTAATGCAAAGCTAGGAAGAGAGGGTATCTTTGGTGGAACAATCGGAAAATATAGCCTGCACAACACCACCTCCGATAACGGATTCAGGCTAATCGACTTTGCGGCGGGGCGAAAAATTGTCATGGCTAGCACGCGGTTCCCACATCTCGACATACACAAGGGGACTTGGAGAACTCCTAATCAATCAACCGTCAACCAAATTGATCACATTGCGATCGACGCAAGTAACTCCTCCAATATTATGGATGTCCGTACGTTCCGAGGAGCCAACATCGACTCGGACCATTACCTTGTTGTAGCCAAGGTACGGTTGCGGATATCCCAAACTACGCCAAGACAAACTAATGCTGTGAGAAAATTCGACGTCAGACGGCTACAATCGCAAGAGATCGCCAAGTCCTTTTCCGATCGAGTGTCTCTTAATTTCTTAAGAGGTCCAATGCCGGCAGCATCAAGCATCGAAGACCATTGGAAACACTGCCAAAACGCCATCAGAGATGCCGCTTCTGATGTGCTGGGTATCACTCGTCCACCACAACGAAACCCCTGGTTCGATGATGAATGCCGCAAGCACATGCAGCTAAGCAAGATGCATATAACGCGGCGCTGCTTAGAAAGACCAGAGCTGCTCATGAGCTCTATGAGCGGAAGAGGAGAGACGAGCACCGGCTTCTCAGGAGGAAGAAGAAAGAGCATGAGAAGCGCGCGATCGAGGAAATTGAGAGATGCTACTCCAGGAATGAGGTTCGGAAGTTTTACCAAAAGGTAAAAATAACATGCCGCGGAAACAAACCCCGAACCGAAGCCTGTAGAGATGAACAAGGGAACATCGTAGTAGAATCGCAGTCGATGCTGAGGATTTGGAAAGATCATTTCTGCAGACTGTATAACGGCGATAACGGATCAAATACCGCTGTCAGGCAGAATCAACCTTTCAACCTGGACGATGATGACCAACAATTCCGTCCACCTGACCTGGATGAAGTGAAGATAGCCATATCGAAGCTTAAGTCCAACAAAGCTGCTGGAGCGGATGGCATGACTGCCGAGCTCTTCAAAGCGGCAGGCGATGACTTGGTAAGGAGCATACACCAACTCATCTATAAAATATGGTCGGACGAAAGTATGCCCGATGAATGGAACCTCAGCATTGTTTGTCCAATTCTCAAGAAAGGAGACCCTCTGAACTGCGCCAACTACAGAGGCATCAGTCTCCTTAACATCGCATATAAGATCTTGTCTGCCGTATTGTGTGAACGCCTGAAGCCGTTTGTCAACAACCTGATAGGTCCATATCAGTGTGGCTTCAGGCCAGGAAAGTCCCCCATCGACCAGATATTCACACTACGGCAGATCTTGGAGAAGACCCATGAGCTTCAGATCGATACCCACCACCTATTCATCGATTTTAAGGCCGCGTATGACAGCATCTATAGAGACGAGCTATATAGAGCAATGTCTAGTTTTGGCATCCCTGCCAAACTCGTCCGTCTGTGCAGGATGACGATGGAGAATGCACGCTGCTCCATCAAGGTCGGTAAAGATCTCACCGAGACCTTTGATGTCCAGAAAGGATTTAGACAAGGCGATGCGCTGTCATGCGATTTTTTCAATATCGTACTTGAAAGAATAGTGCAAAACTCACGAGCAAACACAAGAGGCACTATCTTTCAAAAGTCCGTCCAACTACTCGCATACGCCAACTCTATTGACATAATCGGGAGAAAGCAGCGTGATGTCAGTGGCGCTTTCGCGAGTATTGAGACGGAAGCGGCGAAAATGGGTTTAGCGGTCAGTGAGTTCAAGACCAAGTATATGCTGTCAAGCAAAAAGGACAACCAACACCGACGTCTCGGACAGAACGTCACCCTCGACAGATATAACTTTGAGGTAGTTAAGGACTTTGTCTACCTAGGCTCTGCTATAAATACAGACAACGACATCAGCGCTGAGATCAAGCGAAGAATAACTCTTGCCAACCGCTGTTTCTTTGGGCTAAGAAGGCAATTGAATAGCAAAGCCCTCTCTCGAACAACAAAAGTTGCCCTGTCCTGATCTATGGCGCAGAGGCATGGACATTATAAAAAATGGAAGATTCGATCTTCGGTCCCGTCTGCATTGACGGTGAGTGGAGGAGGAGATACAACGACGAACTGTATGGACTGTACAGCGACATGGACCTAGCCAGAAGTGTGAAGATCCAAAGACTGAGATGGCTGGGTCATGTAGAGCGCATGGACACCAATGCTCCGGTGCGAAAAGTCTTCGAATCCGCCCCCGAGGGACAGCGCAGTAGAGGAAGGCCAAGACTCAGGTGGCGCACGCAAGTGGAAGAGGACCTCAGCCAACTTAGCGTGCGAAACTGGAGGCAGCTAGCCAGGATCGAGCTGGCTGGAGAAGCTTGCTGACTGAGGCCCAGGTCCACCCCGGACTGTAGCGCCACCTAAAGTAAAGTAAGTAAGAAAGAATGTCCTCAAATCTCCTCCACGGTATGTTTGAATCGGAGGGCCTTTTTTCGGTGTGGCTCACTGGACCACGGCCAACAGAGACTTACAATATTTTGTAGCACAAGACGTTTGGCATACATTCTTCTAACTTAAATTAAAACTCCTAGATGGTGCTGCGAATAGACTAATAAAAGACTTATTATCGCAGCTGTAAAATATTCCGTAGTGATGAAAAGCTCTGTATCCTTTTGAGAAACCTATTTTCGGTGAGTTTCATCCTTGGAGGTATTGCTTTACTTTTCAAAAGATCAATTCAATACTCACTTGGTGCAATACAAATTCCACGTCATCACTTTCCAAATGGCTTTGTTATGACGAAAAATTTATTGCAATAGCCTCTTAGAGATCTTCACGACATCTGAAAATATTTCTAAATTTTTTCAGACTGAATCTGAAGGCGAACGTTATCCTAATGAAGTAGAAAGCCTCTCCGATTAACCAGACCTGGTCGTTTGCGCTCTAGTACCGACTGCTAGCAGGTGTTGTCAGTAGACTCCTGTGGTGATACCTCCTCTGGTTAAGAGGTAAAATCTCAAAATAGATGCATCTTGAGTGGGTAAAGGTTATCTGTCTTCTTAACAAAGCCATTGCTGAACATGGTTCATTCGATTGTAAAGGCTCCATTTTTCATCTCTGGTAACATTGTCATATTGCTCACATAAGGTTCCTTTGCTTGATCCATTGTCGCAATAGTGAGGTTTCTTTCGGCGCAGGTCCTGACGAACCTTTTGGCCTACCCGAACGAAAATCATCTTTTAGATTAAAATTGCCATTTCTTAAGTTTGTTAACCATTTTGGTTTTTTTAGTGGCTTTACTTTCATTCTGTTTTTTGGGAAGCAATAACAATAAAATATGCCGAATAAGCTCTTCCTACATGTACAGTACATTTCAAAATTCAGGGGAAATCCTTACAGTAATGTAAACACGACTAAATTTGTAGATTTGATAACTCTTTCAGCGTAGCGTAGCAAGTACGAACCAGCTTTTTTTGACATGGTAGTACGCATTTTGAACCATAAACCTTTTGCTGTTTTCTAACTATCACGAAGGTTTAAGATTTGTAACTTGCATTCTATCAGCGGCAAAAATTGTTCTTTTTCGCATTCCCTTTGACCAGATGTTGCTTGCGCTGCAAATAAGACGTAAATTATCGCAGTATTGTAAAGGTAGTGGCATTTTGTTTATTTATTTTGTTTTAAAGTGAAGTTATTCTAGTTGAAAATATCTCCGCTAGTGAGTATTTTCGGCTGTTTTTTTTTTTACTTTAGGGTTGCATGTCAGTTGGGATTTAGCTTGACGATATTCAGATTATTTTTGTTTTTTTTGTGCTTAGTATGAAAATATAATGAGGCGACATGGATATAATGTGAGGCAAATACGCCAAATGCTTGAAGAGCTGGATATGCAGAATCTATTGTGGATAGTCCTGATGATGCTGAAGGAGCAAATTTGGATAGCATTTTAGATTTTGATGACGATATACTCGTACTGTTGTCGAAAATTGTTCCTTCAGCTTTTGAGGAGGAGAATATTGAAGATCGCCAAAGCGCGAAACACTAAAATTAGGGAAAGGATTGTAAGCCTTCTTCAGTAGGTAAATTTATGGGTTCTCATGGTTTAACTGATTATGTTTTGCAACTACCTGAACAAACGCCAAACAAACTCATTCATCTGATGTTGACGGAAAGTTTTGTAGGCCATATTGTTTCCAAACGAACCTTTATGCTGAACAGTGTTATCACGTGTCCGGAAGAAAATATACTCCAACCAACGTTGATGAGATGAAGGCTTTTATTGCCATAAATTTGTTGAGGGAAATAAAAATGTCGCCAAGTTATAAGTATTATTGGTGGAGTGATCCCAAGATACGGGACAATATCACTTGTATAATAAGTTGGAACGGGTTTGAGTTTCTACTCTCGAAATTTAATCCAAATAATAATGCTGAAATACCAGCAAAATCAAGCCCGTTATATGACAAACTCTAAAATGTTAAGCCGGAGTCGCATTTTTCAAAATGTTTGCATCCATCAAGGAAAATAGCTGTTGAAGAATCAATGATTAAATTAAAAGGAAGGAGTACTTTGAAGCTGTACATGCCCAACAAGTCCATAAGAAAAGGGAGTAAAAAGCTTAGAAATTAGCCAATAAGAACGAGTATTGTTGAAAATTCGATATCTATTCTGGTAAATCTACAGATGGAATTGCAGAAAGCAAACTTGGAGCAAGGGTAGTAAAAAGTCTGACAGCAGAGCAGGCGAATCAAACCATATATGCGCTTTTGATATTTTTTTCCTGAGTTTGCCGTTAATGGAACATTTAAAAGCATTGAAGATTCGCGCATGCGGTAGGGTAAATATGACATGGGAGTTTTTACCACAATTTAAGCCGGATAGATAGTTGAAATGAGGGGAATATGATTGGTATACTACTGACACGTTGATTATCATCAAATGGGAAAATATCAGACGTGTCCATTTGCTATCAAACCATGATCTGGAACTATATATTCAGCTACAGCGAAGAGGGAAAAATGGTGAAATAAGTACTATTCTGTTTACTGAAGCAGTTGAGAATTACAGTCCGTTTGATAAGATCGTATACGGCAAAATTCGTTTATGAAAACCGGTTTGGTAGTGGCATTTGCATTAGCAGATAATAAAATACTTCTTCTAAGATGCTTTGAATAAAAAAATTTAAAGAGTGTTCCATTTTTGTCGAGACGGAAGTATTTTAAAATGAGTGTCGCGTTTGCATCACGTTATGAAGCAGTATTCTTGTGTACGCATCCAAAAGGACCGAAAATGTCATACGGAGCAGCTGCTAAATACATGAAAAAGTCAAAAGCATTTGTTAGCAAGTGGTTGCACCGTTATTCGCAAGTTAAAAATGTGGATGATTTGCCGGATCGTGGGTCTACGCCAAAAACAACAAAAAAGCAGGACAAAATGATTCTACGCGTGTTTGAAAAAAATCCTCTTCTATCGTTACGTGGAGGACAAGGAATTTTACGTAAAAGGGATCTAAATGTGTGCTGTGATATGATACGAAGACATTTACTAGACACTAATGTAAGATTTCGAAGCACAATAAAGAAACCACTACTGTCAAAAAAACACGTAAAAAACGACTCTGTTGGGCCAAGGAGAATTTGGACAGAGTTTGGAATAACGTTGTTTTTTCGGATGAAGCTTCTTTTTGTGCATGGTCTCCTATCACTCATACCTGGTGTATACAATCCAGCTAAATGAAACTATAGCTCCAAGGAAAGAAGATCTCGACGGTCAAACAATTGTCTCGAAAAATATGAGTTTTATGGAGATCTTTGTCTCAAGATTATGCTATAAGATTAGTAGAAAGCATGCCTCGAAGACTCCAAGCAATTATTAATATCGGAGGAGAGTGGACAACATATTAATTGAAAAGCATTCAAGTAAATAAACAAAGTAAACCAGTACAATTGATTTTTTTTTTTATTATAAGTTCTTTAATTTTTGCCGTATACGATCTTATCAAACGCACTGTATGGGGCCGAGGTTTCTTATATTTTTTGGAAGCTTGCTAATCAATTCGTTCATTTTGTATGAATTAACAGGAAGACCACCAGTTACAGTAAAAAAGTTTTGGCTTGAAGTGATTGCAGGTCTGCTGACAGAAAGGACCATTGTCAGAAATGGATATAGTAGAGTCCACAATTTTATTGCATTTTTAAATTCAAACCCGTTTGTGCTACTTGTAAGCAGGACCACGAGTTCTTCTCATCAGAGGGTACATAGCAATCGCAGAAGATGCACCTTATGCAGCTCCACGAAAAATCAGATACGCACTGATTAGATTTGTGGGATAAGCAATACCATTTTGCCTAGGAAAATCGAAAGCATGTTTCCAGAATTACCATCAGGATGAAAGGAGCAGCGAGACTGATTTATAATACATATGTATGGCTTGTTTTTACCTCTTTTTACTTCTAAATGAATTAATATTAATTTTTTTGATATATTCCTCGTTAATAAAAAATGTGTTTCTTTTAAATAAATTACTTTTTGTACAAAAAAAAAAAATTTTATAAGCAACTTCAGGGGGTATATTTATTTTTAAGTCCGTCGTCGCTTCCGAATATATACATTTAAATATATATATTCTCCCGACAAGCTTTTAAATCATATACTCGTACAATTGTATAATGTACGAGTAATAAAATTATGGATTTGCTATGAGTTGATTTATTTTAAAGTTTCTTTTCTTCTTTTCAGAGCATTCAAATAAAATATTGTTTTTAAAAATATTTTTTTACCATTAATTTATTTTTAATTTTTTAAGTTTTCATGTCTCCAAGTCTGTTCACTTCAATTAATGCGTCATTGTTGCCCGGTCGCTTGCACATTAATTTACTACAATCTAGTTCTTCTAAAAGGAGACCTTTTAGTGACGTGAGCCCACATATGCTTCAACAGCAGCGAAGAGTTTTGAGCCTAAATAGACAACGGCATGGTCGATACTAGGTACTTTCCTGCATTTTGTGTTTGTGCAAGCCCAATCTTCGCAACATCTTCGTTTAGCTGCATTTTGCCGGAAATTGTACAGATTTGGGCTAAATAATGTGGACACACACTTTACCAAAGTCTATGCGGACGGACGGTATATCAGTTTCGAACATTTGTACTCTCCGAAACTGGGCCATATGATTTCTGTTATGTGTCCTATGGCACCATACACCAAACTTTTGGACACATCTACATGATTGGGCATATTTCTAATTTCTAACTCCTTAGGTACCCCTTCTGTTTATATCAGATTGTATAATATTATTTAGATCAGTGTTGTGATTTTTTCGAGTACAATCTATTAGACTATCTTGTGCTCTTATTTTCTTAATAGTTACTCTATCCTAATCTGAATCTGCGGAGGCATAGTTTGAATGTGATGTCACAGTTCTCTGATTAGGTTATCTAATCTTGTTTGGTATGCGTCTGTGGTTGGTGGTGTTGAAATTTGTTTCTTGTTTTGTTCCTTTTTACCAATTAAGCCAGCCAAGGTTCACTATTCGAGTTATGCCAGATTTTAAAACGGGCTATCAGAACTGAATACACAATTATGTGACTCTGAGTGCAGGAGCCATCAGAAAGTCAGAGAACTAATCCGCTATCTTGGAGCTGTAGCCATATTGAATTTTTTGCGATGTCTTTATACTTTATCGTTTTCTACTCTTCAAGCCCTTTCATTTGATAACCATATTGAAAGGGTTGACAAAAAAAACATCATCCGCCATCTTATAGCAGCGGCAATTTTGAAAATATTACAATATTGAATATTGCATATTGTACTATTGTCACCAGATCTTAAAGTGTATGCAAAATTTCAACTTGATCGGATGTCAATTGCAATCACCCTTTCGGCGGGCAATGGCAAACTCCCGAAAGTAAACTTGCCAACGAAAAAACTTCCAAGGAGTGCCGTTCGGACTCGGCGATAAGCTATAGGCCCCGCTCAGATGTGACAAAAATGACAACATAAGCAACACAAATGAGTGTCAAGAAGCTAGGCTATAGCCCATACCGGGCTACCAGCCCCGAAGTGTTTTTTTTTTTTTTTTTTTTTCCAAATATGTTGTAATTCTACCTGCAACAAATCTTTTTTCAATGAATTCTGAGATAGTGGGCATTTGCATACACACGACACAATTTTTGGGATGCTATAGAAAAAAAAAAACAGAAATTGTGAATCGCCCAAGCCAATCTGCCGATTTGGTTTGATGGAGGCCCAAATAACCTCCACACGAGGAATTTTCCAGCCTTTTTGCATGTTGGAATCGGAAATTGGGTTTGAAATTGTCAAATGTGCAGGCGCTTTATACCTGCACAACAGTCGTGTTTTTCAATTTGTGACGTCAAGGCCAGTTAAATGAGACTAGTCCCCGGTTTGCTTTTAGCATAGTTTAAGCACTGGGTATCGCCAACTTAACGATTGTCACTATAACGTTCCCTAATCGCATAACACCCAGCTCCGTATATATGTACGAGTACGTACATGCGATTATGTCAATTTGCTTCGGCAATCTCCTCCATAATTTGCAAAGTCTAAACTCGTCTCTTTTAGGGTAACTGAACATAAGAGCTACCCACTTGCAACTGACTTTGCTGGATAAAGGCTATGTTATAACTATTATTGTCCCGTACAGACATAATACCAACCATTTGCACTATTAACATAGATTTAGAAACAGGTCAGATAGTTGTGCTTAGATAGAAGCAATCATGGTTTACTTAAAATTGTTTAAAGATTTTGTTTAGCCCATTCTAAAAACAAAAACACTTGGTTCTAACAATTGCAGCTCAATCATGAATGATTCTCTTGCTTACCAAACCTGACACCGTCTTCCTGCAGAGCATGGCTGCTGTAGTAAAGATGTTGTAGATCTGAGTTAATTTATGATTGTGTCTGGCATATTGACAAAATATTCACGCGCCTGAAATTCCATCAATAATTCATGATTTACCCTTGGCAAAAATCAAAACCTACCAAAGCGATTTCTTCTCTCCCAATTACTGGTGATTAAAGTAGATCAGCGGAACGTTTTAGACTTTTTTCTTACTGCCAACCCGAGCCAATTATAATTTTCTTCGAACTAACACTGACAGAATTGGCAATAAATCTTTTGAGACCTTGTTAGAACTTTAGTGGGAATTAATCAATTCATAAAACTAGCGAAACACAAAAAGTTCGAAATATAAACAGAAAAACAGAAAAAAAATCAATTATTACTGCTGATTGGAGTCGAAACATCTCTTTTCTTTAACGGTTGTCAATTTGATGAATTGGTTTCGTCGCTTAGAGGATTAGAAACACAAACGTTGAGATAAATATTGGCAAAAAACGACAGCATGACATGAATTCAAAATGACAAGACAACATGCTTACAGATTGATATTTTGAAGATGTAGCTCCTTATAAACATTTGACAACTGTTTGTCTCCCCAGTGATCTTGTAAGACATTATGTTAACTTCCGTAAACATTGTTTTGACAACCAAAGGTACTCAACGATACGATGTCATAAGCATGTAAACTACTCGTATCATTCAGTCTAAGGGTGAACATCAGTAGTTGACATAAGAAATGTACTCAGCACGAGTCAACATTTTTCGAAAAGCTGTTCAAACAAATAATCGTAGCATGCAACATGCAAGTTGCCTAGAAAAGGAACTCCGTAAAAAACTCATCAACTTAAACTGGCAGGAAGAAGGAATCATTGATAAGAAGGCAATGGTACTTCCGCATGGCAAATAAATATTATTAGGAAACCACATTGCGGATACCTTCTTGGGGAGTATCCTAGACACGACGCGGATTGGCATAATTTTTTTTATTTTTTATTTTTATAGTGCGGCAGTATAACATAGGCACGCATTCCCTTGCGCATATTTACACATCAGCAAGGTGAAAGAAGGCAGATGCGCGTGATTTGGCGCTCTTATTGAGCACAGGCATCTATTCGTATGATGGTTCTGTTGGTGGATTCTTGTCATGAACAACAAGCAGTCGGTCCCGGTACCGGTAGGTCTTTTAAAATGACTCGCAGTCACACCTTTCCACAAACGCCTACAACTTTTATCACCTTCGTAGATCGACAGTGTCTTATTGCTACTACAGATACTATGAGTAGTTGTAGCGCACTGTGTCATGGCACCTGCCCAAAAGATATTTTGATTGTGCATCGATAGGGTTAAAATGAATAAAAAAAAAAAAATATTTCAGTCTCGGTTTCGGTTCATTCATCGTCGGGTAAGACATCGAATAGGGATTTGCTATAATCCATAGATTCGTATAGAAGCAGATGTTTAGGTTTGTTCTTTTTTGTGATTTTTTCATTTAGATTTTTACATACATATACATACATCCTTTGAAGAAATGTTTTTTTTAATAAATACTGGATGAATTGATAAGAGTTGTATAGGGAACTGATAAGTTTGAAATAGATAAAATTGTACAAATTAACGGAATTTCTAAAACAGTTAAAATCCTATGATGCATGAATTGTATCTCGGGTTCTAAATTAATTACGTTACTCTTATAAAGACGCTGGATTCGGAAGAAAGTCTTAAACGATTCATGATAATATTTAGTGCACGTTGTAGGCAGATGTAAAGATTGCAGTTAATTGCATTCACATGGAAGCACCGGTTACTACAGCCACTCATTTGCTCGACACTTCTCAAATCACTAATTTATTCAGATTGAGATAGTAATAGGTCGTAACCAGCTGGCATAGATTTGAGATCACAAGTGATCTAAAGTGTTCCCAGAACTAGAGTGTACCTCGCTCTTTCAATGCTCGGTTACGTTGGAAATTTTACACCACTTTCAAAGAAAGCTGGCACGTTTTTCGTCGAAATTTTGCGGTATCTACCATATCATTTTGGATTGGTAGACAACTGTTAAAAATCATTTGTGAACTCTGACGTGCGACAGAGCTAAAGGTTAATAAGTTTACTCTTAACTAACTCCAAGCTACCGAATTGAGGATAGTTCCCCCACTTACTTCTTAAGTAATGCTACAGTATTCGTAAGCGGCTTTTAAAACACAAAATTGGTCCAACCCCAAGCATTTTTGGAGCAAAGTTTTGGTTTGGTTGAACAATTTTGAAATTTAAATTTAAACAAGCTTATTTAGTTCTTTATTATCGAGCACAATCCCCATTTAGAGTTTATTTCTTAAGAAAACCCCTTTCAATCGTGTGAATTTCTAGAAGTCATCAAATTTTCTGGAGATAGTTTCTGAAAGATCGTCAGTATAAAAAGCGTTGGCAATCTGTTGATATCTTTTAAAACAGCTATACAAACAACACTGCTCAATATTTTTTCAACGATTGTTGCTTTATTGAAAAGAGTAAACCTTCCGTAGTTACAAATTGGCTGGCTTGGCAGTAGGCCATTGTGTAAACCCAATTTTTCAATGGTTTCTCGAATAGTTTGATCAGTATTTACCGTTTCTGGATTATCCGCAATGTATCGACTTTAATAGGACCACACAAAAATAAGTCCACCGTCGTCAAATCGCAGCTCCATGGAGACCAAGAAACACAGATTGTTGGCAGGCCTATGTACCACGTAAGCACATGTTGTATAGCCTCGCTGGAACGATAGCTCGCTTAAGTCCAAATCATCAAATTCTGACTATGAACAGATAGTTATCATGCTTCGGTATCAGGAGGCATTGGCTTTTCTTTCATTACTCGTGAATTTTTTGAGTCTCTAGTATGAGAATTTTGCTTGTTTACTTTGTAATATTTTCTAACGTCGTTCAAGCGTAAATCGATTCATTTCATGTCGCGAAAATATGATACTTAGTTTCTATCAATTTAAGCGCATAAGAGCTGTCAGTGTGCAAATAACATTTGCTTCAAATATAACCAGCCCACCCTTTAGTTGTCTGATTTGATAAGACTAACTACTTTTTGCTGGGGTCTAGAACTAAGGCACAGCAACCTTTGCCTCAAAAATGTTTATTAGGTGATTAGTGTCAAACTGTACTATTAATCCGGTGCCTTTTAGATTGTTCTCGGCATAGCTGTAAGACGCATTGTGGCTATTTTAATAGGGGTCAAACTGTGGGTGTTACTTCCGGTGGCCAATACGTGCCGCTTTCTGGTATAACTACAATACGTTCCAGCTCTTTCGACTCGAAAAGTTCTGGTATCTAAATAGTGTAATACTTTCAATTTTATCCAATTATTTCTTACATATTTACGTTTTAAAAATCAAGGCAAAGATCTCGAACAGATACTTCGAAGTAGAATATGAGTTCACTTTCAAAATACACTAAAACCATACTCTCAAATTTGTTGAAAATATACGAGCCCATTCCGAAACACAAAGGAAAAAAAGTTAAGATATGGCATTCACCGAACCAAAAAAAACTCGATAAGACAGACTCGAAGCTGCATACCAGAGATCTCTCAGACTACTTAAACGCCAATCTGATGTAGTGAAATGGTGGCTTTATAAATTCCTCATAGCCCGCTTATGTAAAAGATAGATTGGTCTGTGGGTATTAGCAGCTATGTTTTGTTCAATTGTCAACTATTTTTATTTAGGTTTAATTGCTAGCATTTTTCACAGAAAATCTGTAGCCCATATTCTATTTAACTATAAAGACTGAAAACACACCGGATACAACACGACGTCTTTTTACGTCGTATCAGATAACAGTCCTTCTTCTTCTTCTTATCTTTTGATTAACCCTTTCCTCGTTATACGAACCTTTGCGTAACGAGTTTCCCATTTTATTTTTCGCGGATCTTCTTTGAACGTAGCAATACCAGCTTATTCTATTCGCCTCAAGCTGTTCGGTTGCCGAATTCTTTATGTGTAGACTTCCTCTTATACGCGTAGATCTAATGCAATCGCGTTTAGTGGCTCCACTAGATATCCTTAACATATTCATGTCCGCTGCCGTCATTTTGTTTTTTAACGCTTCATACATTGTCCAGCACTGTGGACCGTACATAAGAGTTGGTCTAACAATCGTGGTGTAGAGTTTCCCCTTCAATTTAAGTGGAAATTTTCGGTCGCAAAAGATTCCCGAATTTTCCCGCCATTTCATCCATCCCACACTCACTCTGTGGTTTACGTCGTCGTCACATTTCGCTGCCATGTTAACGATTGATCCTAAGTACTTGAAGATAGTGCTTTTCGGAAGAACTATTCCGTCTAACATTATATCCGGAACAGGTCGCAACGGATGCGCAAATGGGCACGTCAAATGCTCCGTCTTTGAACGACTTATTTTAAATAAGTTTCTCTCTAGCGCATTTTTCCATGAATCTTAGGCGTTCTGTAAATCTTCGACGTTATCGGTAAGTATAGCTGCGTCGTCAGCGAAGAGAATTGGCGTTACATTTGCATCGCGCATGCTGCAGCCTTTTAAAAGATAGTCGAATACTACGTTAGAGAGGAAAGGGCTAAGTTCGCTTCCTTGATGCACTCCTACATTAACTGGAAATTCTCTCGTTAGTCCAGCAGAGCTTTTAACCGCAGTTTTCATGTTTCCGTACATGTCTTGTATTATTCTTTTGAGACTTCAGCGCTGCCCATATGAGATCCCTAGGCACTCGATCGAATGCTTTCTGGAGATAGAAAAATACCATGTGTAAATCCTTAGACGAATCTCGGTGCTTTTCCATTATAATTCGTAGGCTTTGGATAGCATCCACCGTCGATCTTCCTTCAACAAATCCACACTGGCTATTATCGAGCTTTATTATTTACCCAAGACGTTCGTTTAAGACTCTTTCGAAGATTTTCATTGTGTGTGACATAAGCTAGATCGAACGGTAGTTGTTGCATTCTCGAGTGTCGCCTTTGCCTTTGTATAATGGAACCAAGAAGCTACTTCTCCATTGAATCGGCATGGGTTGTCCACATTTTAATTTATTCAAAAGTTTCCATAGCCATTCGCTGCCGATTCCCTCCATCTTCGACTAAAACTCTGATGGAATGCTGTCTGGTCCCGCCGCTTTCCCCCGCTTCATTTTTCCTATTGCTATACTTATTTCTTCGATTGAAAAGTCCGAAACTTCGTCCTCGAATAGACAAGCTGTAGGCACGATATCACGTGGAAACTGTTTGTTGAGCAACTCCTTGCAGTATTCAAGCCACCGCTCACAAATTTCCTTCTCATTTGTTAGTAAGCGATTCTTATGCAGACGAGATGAAAAGACATATTCCGGTTGCCGTGTGTGGAAATAAAAAGTTGTCTTTTTGTCGAACAAAGAGAAGACGTTGTTGTCCGCTCCTGTGAATTTTCTGCCTAAGGGGCTAACTATTTCTCTACCTTCTCCCCTGCAAATGTACCAAAACAGGCATGATCACTCAAGCTTATGGTTGCAGATGAAGTTAACTACCCATGCAAAAACCTTACACTTGTTGCTAGGACTCCCAAATTCGAATAAAATTCACGACTGACCACTTTGAAAAACGAAAAAGGATTATGCTGCTTGAATCTGAGAAGCAAATGCCAATTGCAATTTATGTATATGTAGGAGGTCCTAAATTGCTATAAAGCAAATGCATGGACTACAAGCCTAAGGCCTCCGCAATTTAGATACTTGAGGTTTCTTATACATATATGCATAAATTTCTATGGGTTTCTCAACAGAATAATGTTCTACAAATATCATGGCTGAGTAGCACAGTCGGCGAAGCCCTGATGCCGATTAATAAATTAACAAACAAATTGATCATTTTGTAACCTGTGTCCCTCCATCTTTACCAATATTTCAAAATTTCGGGCGGGAACTACATTTATATAGTAGATACGACACGTTTGCCACATATCTTAAATACCACAGAGCAGAGTAAGCATGAGTGACAGGAACCGTCAAAAACTTTGCGGATAGCTTGTGCTTCCGACAAGTCACAGTCCACCAGAATCAAGACCTGAAGGCCAGTGAGATGAACTTCATCCATCTGACCGAAATAAAATGAGGATCAAAAAGTTCCCGGAATTTATTCAGGGTTAAAAATGCAAGTTTATTCACCTAAATCTATATTGACCCCTTCAAAGTAATCCCCATTGATTGCAACACACTTATGCCAGCGCTGGATCCAATCCTCGAAACATTTTCGATTTCGGTATGTCCATCCGATGTTCCTGTGATTTTTCCATAACTTCCTCTCGGCTGCTGAAACGCGTTCCCCGTAGTGGTTTTTTAACTCGATTGAACAGAAAAAGTCACAGGGAAAGAAGATCAGGTGAATTCGGCGGCTGTTGGATAGTATTTGTTGCATTTTTCGTCAAAAAATTACGAATAATGATGGCACTGTGTGTCGGTGCGTTATCATGGTGCAAAATCCATGAGTTTTCTGCCCACAATTATGGTCTCTTTCGGCGAATTGCTTCACGCAAAAGTCTCATAAAGCCTAAATAATACTGCTTGTTTACTGTCTGGCCTTCTGGCAAAAATTCGTCGGTTTTCGATGTCAATGGTCTGCCACTGCATTCATCATTTTCGGTTGACTCACGACCGCTTTTGAACCACTGGTGCCACTCACTGGTAAACGACCGTTTTCTTTAGAGAATCGTTGCCGAAATACTTTTCCAACGTTTACAACGTTCGTGCACCATTAAATCCGTTTTTTACGCAAAATTTAATACAATTTCGTTGTTGCAAATTTAAATTCATTTCTAAAATTGAAAAAAATTCACGGTTTCGGGAATTTTTTGATCAAGGTGGTATGAAGATTTCCCAATGCTAGTCCAATAAGAATGCCGAAACTGACTACATACCTAAGCAGTGAATTTGTACAAATGAAACTATGGAAGCATTTGTCATGAAAAAAGGTTGAGTAAACCTCATGTAACTTCTTCAGCAGAATGCCATATGCTGTATAGAGCCATTTAGTTCTTTGCATATAATTTTGCCAAAGCTTGTAAAAACAAGCAAACTCCCCGCCTTGGCCCAAACCTCTTGGATGTATGCCGATTTCTCAAATGTCTTTACCCATCAATCTGTCTTTGAAGGGTTGATTTGTTTATAAACGAAAACGTGTCTGATGTCACTTCTCAATATTCTGGAAAATATTATCAGATAGTCCTAAGACAGTGATTACTTGATATTCCCATACTATTCCCATACTCAAATGCTAGAAACAATGGTTAAATTCGAGCATATTGATTGGCGTCCACTTGACTTTTTCCAGTTCTTGTTTTAAAACAATATGAAGTATCTCAATCTTTCGTTCCAACTCCCTCCGAGAATCTTTCTCTTGTTGCATCGCAAATAAAATTTACATTTTAGCTGCTCCTGTAGTTAGCAAAATTCCCGTAGCAATAAATTCAAGAACATTTTCCTAAATTGACTTCCTATGAATGGATTTAATTCTTTTTAGCTATACAGCATTCTAATATGCGAAGAACCAAGAAGAAAGATACAACATTCAGGATTTTAAAAAATTGTATTCTCTGTTCTTTCCATGTTTGAGAAATAATCTCGGTTTGACTATCACTTGCAAATTCGGATACTTGAATCAGCAACTCACACCAGCTGTGCTAAAACATTAGACCACTCCAACTTGCAACAAAGTAATAAAAAGATGTCAACACCATATGAACAGCGCTCCCTTTGAAAAGAAAAAGTCAAATTAAAATATTAAATTTCCTCGAACAGATACGAGTACTCGTACTAACCCCTTGATTGAACGCAATAAATCAGAATAAGCAGAAATCTCACTCCATCAGGCCGACGTTTCATTGCATTTGCAATAAAATTAAAATAATTATTCTTCTTAATGCGTTCAGACGCAATAAAATCCATCTTACAAAGATCAATTCAACCCAGTTCAACTTTCTCTTCCAATTATAATCACCAGATTAAGACATTCTTTAGTTAAGAGGGAAAATTTTCCCACAGGACAACCATCAGAATGCCGCCATTAACATAATTTAAAGTCAAAAATTTAAACTTTATGAAACCACAAAGAGCAGCTACTCTTACATACCCTATTGTAGGCTCGTTTTAAGGTATCTCAATTAAAATGACTTAATATCGAGCGAAGACGAACCAACAGAGTCCATTTAAGTAGGACCGCGTTGGTAAAAAAAAAAGCCCATCGAACAAATCTTAAACGATCGCAAATTTATCGTTCTGTCCTCATGCAACGGCGAAATGGAAATCCGAGACGACATCAGTTAACTCAATCCGCGGATGCATAAATCCACTGTTTTACCCCGTACATGAACTCCCCAATTATCTCTAAAAAGTATTTTTCCGGAGCACCAGTGTCCTCTTCAAGTCTGCTTGTTCCGGAGCTAAGCGAATCAATGCAAATGTAGGAAGCAGAAACCCTGCTGCGTCATCAAAGTCCTCTACTGCTATCCTGTGGTGTTGTCATGTACTTAAACAGATACATACATATACCATATGTGTGTATACATATCCCCCAATCATTCGTTTATCATATTTTAAATGGATATCTGGCGCACCTACCGTACCGCCTTATATCTCCCTCCCATACCCGGTACCCGAATCTGAATCCAAAACTCAATTCAAACCCTCAGAATATGAATTGAGTAACATTCATAAATAACATGACATTAAATGAAGACATAATCGGGCGGCAAACTACTCGTACTCCTGCGAGGGACATTGGCTTTGCAATCATTGCGATTGGACTTCGGGACTTCGAGGCACGGTTGCCAAGACATCCCCACGAATAGAATCAATCAGCAGCGTCAGGAAAAACCAAGAGATGTGGGGATTTAGTGCGGGATAAATGTACCTCTCGCTCAGATGATCAACAGATGATCGCCCGTTTGGTCAATGCGGCAGACGACGACGATGATGTCTCATTTACCTATATCCAAACCGGAAAATGTCATCAGGAGCCATCATAAAACCATCTCGCTATGAGCACAGATACAAGTAGAAGACTTAGTCCTCATTCCATTAAAAGGGGCTTAAGCTGGACGTACAGGTATCCATCATAATTGTATCGAATGGTAGCGATATGCGAGGTCACCATGACGGTGTTTTCATTGTGTATTCCAATCGTTTCCATATCTTGAAGATGCTTGTTACTCATCGAACTTAAGGAGGAATATCGCAGCCTAATTGACGTTTGTACCTATATACGAGTATGATTGGCGTTATGTTAATTCTTTGCCGACTATCTGTTTTTAAATGGATCTATAAGTCATCGGTTGCATCTTAAGGAAGATATTGTTTTGACGTGCCTAATTAAAGCCGATTGATTGATTATGATTGAGAAGGAATGTCATCTCAAATCACAAAAAAATCTGCATATGGTTTACTTTCGCTTAGAGATGCAAATTAGGAAACGGAAATGGTTGAAAGAATGGTCACTGTTACCTAAAACTAATTAGGAGCGGAAATCAGATTTTAAAAAAGACCGGACATTTGCATCATACGAGTACAAAAGACTTCTGTTGCAAATTTAAATCTACCCAATCACAACAATTCATGAAATCGGATTACACGCCTTCGTAAACAGTTTCGTTAATCTTAAGTCAGATCGACAAAAGTCGGCCACAAGAATACAGTCTTATCCAGTGTCTGGTTGGGTTTACAATACTCATAGAACAAAACATTTGAAGACACAAATAAGATTCCAGAATCTAATACTCTTAAGAAGGAATCTGAGGATACGATGGCATAGGTTGTATGTTTACCTAACACGATGTAATCCTCTTTGGCGAATCCTCCTTTGATCTAAGGCTTCTCTTTGCGGTGAGGATTAGAATATTCAATCCCTAATTACATGCTGGATTTCATCGGATTTAATTAGGATGTGGGCAGGAGCGTGCTGATTAAGCTCAAGTGAAGCCTCAACAATTTTTATTTAAATTAAGACTCCATGAAGCTGTCATGAGAATGTCACTCCTCTCAAATCTACTATACATCGGAATCATGCTGTGTTTCATAAATATTAATGTCGTCCGAATTCGTTGTAGAGAATCGCAGCATTTTGCCCAGTTTTATGTTGAAAAAGTGCTATAAGGTGTATCTGTTTGTTTTTATTGTTTGCTTACAAAGTGTCAGTATACCTGACCAGCTGGCTTAACTTGCTTCATAAAAGTTTAACCATAATCAGCTGGGTCATCTCGAACATCTACAGCGCCGTAGTGCTCACAACACTTTACGGTAGTGCTTGGAATGGACTGGACAAAGAAGAAAAAAAAACTTTGATGTCTTCATAATGTAAAGAATATTGTAGACATGAACGACAGGAAAGCAGTCGCAGCGTTCATTCGGATACGGATTCGCTGTCAGAGGAAGACTTAAAGAACAAATCTTCAGCTTTATACATGTAAGCGAACGCCTGACGATTCAGATAAAGGCTGTATTCGATAACATAAGCCTCATAAACAGCAACTCCCAGGTAATGAAGAAGGAAGGCCTTATCAAATACGATCCTAATGCCAAATCAAGTGAGGCATCCTCTTTAATACTGTCAGACAGTACGCCGTATAACCTCCACGACATCATCTCCGGGAATGGATTTTGCAGCATTTCCGGACTTAACATTACTGCATATTTCTTATCAACAAACCGTCAACCAAATTGAACTTGATCATATTGCAATCGAAGCAGGACACTTCTCCAGTTCCGAGTTGCTAACATCGACTCGGTTAATTATCTTCTAGCCAAGTTACGAACACAAATATCAGTTACAGCTCAAAGTCAGCGAACCATTGTGGTGAAGTTCAACTTAGAACGGTAACAACCGCAAGACAACGCGAAGCCTTTTCCGATCGAGTTCCGCTTAACTACTCGTGGACGATACTCGTGACCGCATAGGCTGCCGTGTGTGTCTATTTATGTCGTTTTAGGCTAGGAAATTTCACTATTTGTTAAATTTCGACACAACAGCAAATCTTGGAGAAAACCCATTAGTTCCAAGTCCATACACACCATGTCTTCATCGGATTCAAAGCCGCGCATGACAGCGTCTATAGAGAGGAACTATAAATTGAAAGCTACTATATACGAGGGTTGTCTGAAAAGTTTTCGACAGCAACGTAAAGATAGCAGCACTCGTCAATGAAAGCTAGTGAATGCTAGTTGTGCATCTTTTGACAGTTACGAGGGCGGGTCAATAAGTCCGTGACTTTTGGATTAAAACACAGATTTTTTGATAAAAAAATAATTTTATTTTTCAACGTAGTCTCCCTTGAGCTCTATACACTTTGTCCAACGCTTCTCCAATTTTTTTATCCCTTCCAAAAAAAATGATTTGTCGAGGTCCTCAAAATAGGCATTTGTTTGCGAGATGACTTCATCATTGGAGTCAAATCTTTTTCCACCAAGCCATTTCTTCAGGTTTGGGAACAAGAAGTAGTCGCTCGGAGCCAAATCTGGAGAATAGGGTGGATGAGGGAGCAATTTATAGCCCAATTCATGGATTTTTGCCATGGCAACTGCACATGCGTTTGTGGTCGACTGTGAGCAAACGCGGCACCCATCTTGCGGAAAGCTTTCTCATGCCCAAGTGATCATTCAAAATTGAAACCACTGAGCCATGCGAGATCCCTACGGCTTCCACAATCTCTCGCACTTTCAATCTTCGGTCGGCCAACACCATATCGTGAATTTTTTCGATTGTTTCGGGTGTAGAGACCTCAACTGGGCGTCCAGGACGTTCGGCATCTTCAGTGCTTGTACGGCCACTGAACGAAATTCAGTAAACCACTTTTTTACCATTGAAATCGATGGTGCAGAGTCCCCATAGTATTTATCAAACTTAGCCTTGGTCTCGGTAATGGTTTTTTTTTCGCAAGAAATAATGCTTAATAAGCACACGTAAATTCACTTTTTCCATTTTCTCCTCAAATTAGTGAGTAGTCTGATAAAAATAGCTGTCAAACACAAACTAACTGACGCAGCAAGTTTAAATTTTGACAGGAGTCAACTGACAGATGCCTGTTGACAGGAGCAGTGTTGCTGTTTCAGTAAAGAGGTCAGAAATTCAAAAAGTCACGGACTTATTGATCCGCCCGTAAAAACCTTGATAGGCACTATAAGCACGAGCACCTACTGCCTACCATAGTGGCATGATAGTGTGAGATTCTTACTCACTAAAAAAACCTCCCGTTTTCTATAAGACTACGACTAAGTTTCCTTAACAAGTAGCGCAAGCTTCTGTAGTTTATCGCGTTTGGTAGGTTGCTTACCAGCGAAGGCACCTACTATTGCCTTTATTTCATGCGGCTTCTCCTAAAGGCGCTAAGTCGAACAGTCTTCTTCTTTGAAGTCGTCGCACAAGATTTGTCTCGTCCAATCTCCGGATTATTTCCTGGTTGCAATGGTGCACAAGACGAGTGCGAAGTTTACGAGACCAAAGCTTGTTACTTCGTCTTTCATGGTTGCAATTCCCAGATCGCGGTGAATATTGCTATTCCTTATATACCATGGAGCATTTACGATTGCTCTAAGCGCTTTGTTCGGGAATGTCTGTAGGACAGACATATTGTTTGATTTGGTACAACCCCATTGTTGTATACCATAAGACCACGAAGGCTTTAACTCTTGCTTATATAAAAGCAGCTTGTTTATGTGCTTAGCTTAGAGTATCTTCTGATATGCTAATTCATTTCTCTTAGCCTGATTTCGAGCTCTTCACGTTTCTTTTTTTCGTGTGATTTCCACTTCAGTTTTGCATGTAGGGTCATTCCCAAATATTTTGCCACTTTCGCATACGGTATTTGTACCGAGTTGATGAATAAAGGTAAGTTGCTTATCTTTCTGTACGTGAAATTGACGTGTGTTGACTTAGTATCGTTTAGCACGATTCGCCAGATCTTCGTCCACTCAAATATTTTGTTCAGAGCTCGTTAAAGTTTTGCAGTCGAGGATTCAACTGTTTGTTCTGTGGCGAGGATCGCAGTGTCATCCACGATCGTGGCTAGAGGTATGTCTATAGTGTACAGTAAAAATAGGTATGGCCCCAGAACGCTTCCTTATGGAACGCCAGCTTGAATTTCCTTAAATTCAGAGTATTCAATCCCATATCCCGAAACAGTCGATTTTCAAAACAAGATTCGAGTATTCTATTCATTTCTCCCGGTAAAATTTGTTGTAGCTTATACTTCGAGCCCTCTTGCCATACCTTGTCGAAGGCTTGCGATGCATCGATATCGCAGCATCCTTTGAATGATACTGAAAAAATTGGATGGCAAATTGTCACATTTTCGGAGCATTGAATTTTGACACAGTACTTTCTGAATTGCCGGTCTATACTAGCGGACCAGTTGGACAGATTCTAGACATTGCTCTTCGTTTATGACTAACCTCTAAAAATGCTGCCAACATCGAGTTTGAAAGTAATGAAAAGTTTATTTGTAAAGTGGATCAGTGTAACAATAATAAGGACATGCCAAGTTGACTAAAACTAAAGAATTTTCCGTAGGCTTGGCTTAAAAATTTCGCACGCGGATTTCAAAATTTCTTGCATATGGGACTTGTACGCCTACTATTTTACAAAATGTTCTATAACAAACATTTTGGGTAAAGCCCGAGATTAGTATTTACTTCTGTCCGGTATGTACTAGGTGGGGTGAAAGTAACCTCCTTGAGAATGGAAAAAAAAATTTTTTAAATATTTTTTTAATTTTATTCAATATAGTCCCCTTTTAGCTTGATACACTTATTCCAGCGATTTTCCAATTTCTTGATCCCGTCCGAAAAGTAATTTTCCGGAAGGTCTGCAAAATACTCCTCCGTGACGTCGATGATTTCCTAGCGTGAGCTGAATTTTTTATTGATGAGCCATCTTTTGAGGGAAGAGATAATAGTCCGAGGGAGCCAAATCGGGCGAATACGGTGGATGTTACAGCAATTGGAGCCGTAAGTCATTCATTTTAGCCGTGTTTGCGATGCTCTTATGCGCCGGCGCATTGTCTTGCAAAAACAAAATTTCTTTTCGGTACATGTGAGGCCGTTTTGAAGCGATTTCGGCCTTCAATCGCTCCAATAATGCTCAATAATACTCGCTGTTGATGGTTTTTCCTTTTTCGAGGGAGTCCACGAATAGTATGCCATGACAATCCCAGAAAACCGACGCTATAACATTTCCGACACATAGAGCCTCCCTCAGCCGCTTCGGAACACTCGTGCCGGCTTCAGTCCATTGCCGGGCACTCATTCTGTTCGCTAGTGTGTAATAGTGGATCCAGGTTTCATCAACGCTACCAATCGACGCCAAAAGTCCGTCCGATTCCGCATCCGCAAGTCCAAACACTTTTTCGAAGTGCTCTAGCGTTCGTCTTTTTGGTCAGGAGTGAACATGCGCAGCAGGATAGCTTTTTCATAAGCAGAATATTGCCCAAAATATGGCGTGTGCGCTCAGTACTAGTCTTTGTGGTAACTGCTAGCTCGCGCACCTTCACTTTCCGGTCAGCCAACACCATTTCATGTATTTTTCTGACATTATCCTTTGTAACCGCATCGGAGGGCCTGCCGCTGCGGAGTTGATCGGTAGGAGATTCGCGCTCCACGAAACTCTCGAAACCAATTTTTGACGGTGTAATCTGACGGAGCATTAGCCCCATAATATTTATCCAACTTTTCTTTTGTTTCCTTCGCCGTTTTGCCTCTCAAAAAATAGTGTTTTATGAGAGAATGAAAATCGTTTTTGTCCATACTCAACATGATGCCAAACACGTCAACAACAATCAGCTATCAAAACAAAACTAAAGACAGTATCAAACTGAAATTAGGCATGTCTGCCTAAATATGAACGGACTTCAAGGCACCATAACCTTTTTTGTAATAGCAGCGCATTTTGGCGGTCAAGGAGGTTTTCACCCCACCTAGTAAAGTGTTCGACTATAAATTTGAAAGTTAATTGAATTTGAAAAAAGTATCTATCGTTATATACGAGTAGTCTATGGTAAATCTTTTTGTATTTGGATAAACGGCAGACTTTAATTCACTACTCGAAGTTACTACTCACAATTCTGAAACTAACCGTTTGACTTACTTTGAATTGTATCCCATAAACTACAAAATAATCATAAGCTCTTGCTTAATCAAACTAAAATACATTGGTTTGAAGTTGTATTTCATGTTTAAATTAAAATCGTTCAGATCCACTTCAACAAAATCAAATGTGAATGGAAAACGAAACAAAATTAATACGTATCTTTCCAAGCTATCACAACAAAACCCCTCGGCAATGAGTTTTTTCAGATTTTTCTTAAACCAAATATTTACACCAAGACTTGGTGTCTTCAGCTCCACTAATCCACCATGATTGAGTCATATATAGAACGAAGTCTAAGGATTGCTTTCAACCCAGTTATCCCACGTTAAAGTGTCGAGTTTCGCCTTTTGCGCTGGATAAAACTCAAAATCGGTTTTGCACTCGCAGCATGCCAATGCAACGCCCAATGCTGGAGTGTTAATTATGACACCCAGAGGTGCCAAAAATGATATAAAATCGCGAAATCGACAAAAGTGAATTATGAATCCGAAGCAGAAATTCTCCTCAAGTATTTGAATTCTCATCCCTCTAAGATGGCTTTCAATTCAATATTTTATATCTCTATTTTGTAATTTTGTAGAACTCCTACGGCTATTGGAACAGCATCACGAATGTTGTTAAAACTGATTTAGCATGTGATGAACAAATATTAAATTAAGCTTTATCCACATAGACAGCCTTGGGTGCAGATTCGATCAAAGTTAAACGGATTAGGTGTGAGAATACGTGTTTGGTGAAATGAAATGCAATAAAAATGTTTTTCTTTTCTTCACATCGAGGAGTTTGTTTGGAAGGATATGGCTTGTATTTACATAGGCTTAACGAAAAATTTGCGATCCATATGAAGAATATAGTGGGCATATCTGCCATTTACATATGCATGTACATTTGGGACTTACGTATCTGATTAATGCTGTCCTAAAGGATAAGTGTGACTGGATTCAGTGGTACAAATTCAAATAACCTTTTTCATACCATGTCCATGTGATTCTTAAGACGAATTCAATTAATATGTAGCCAGTGACACTGTCCCGTTCGAATCACATGTTTAAGATTGATATCATCTATTTGAGACACAAGACTTGGATTACCATTTCTCGAAATTCACGCCAAGCAGTGAGACGCATGGAATTGATATCCTTCTCACGAAACACATTTTTTTGTTTAACTACCGAAAAGGTACTCCATAAGCAATCTTTCGGGCTTACAAAAGAATCACGATATTTAAGGATACGTCCGCTACTACATTTAAAAGTTTGAAGAGGCGGAGTGCTACTTTGAATATCGGTGGAGCACTTGTGGTGGTGTTCAAATGTGCCATTTGACCGTACAATATTGACATCACCTTCGATCTTAATGGCATGGTTTTGAATACTATTTAGAAAAAGCAAAGAGATCTTAGAGCCACCTGACCAGATGTGGCCATTGTATTCCAATTTTGGGCAGGTGGATGCCTTGTGTATTAAGGACATATCAGAGCGAGTGAAATATTTCGTACATCACTAGGAAATCTGGACATTTCGCAGCATTTTTTGCAACATCGAATATGTGCTCATTCCAACATAAATTGTCATTATGCACCAACTTCAGCTGGTGTATCCAAGTTTGTGAGCAAAGTTCACGAGAGTGGTTTGCTGATTGATGACCGAACATATTCCCGTGAAGTTCTAAACCCGAGAACCTCAACGCGCCAAAGATATCAGCAACTGAACATTAGTCGTACTAGCATGAGGAGAATTTTGCATAAAGATCTCGGATTACTCATTTACTAGGTCCAATTGACTTAGAAATTGAAACAATTGACCAACCTCTCTTATACCGGTTCTCTGTTTAGGCTTTAGAATAGCTCAAAATGTATTACAATTTTGCTCGTCTTTTCAGATGAGGCGAATTTACATCTCGGCGGCTACATAAAAATGTTAAACTGCTGTATTTGGGACTCAGAAAATAAACATAGAGAAGCCATTCCATCCCAAACATGTGATTCTTTGGTCAGGTTTATAGAGTGGTGACATTATTGGCCCATTTTTCTTTCAAAACTACGATGGAAGAAGCTTTACAGGCAATGTAGGGTGCTACCGTTTTCGCGGACAGGATTCCCGATCCATTCAGATTGGTGTGCAGTGAAATCGCCCGTAATAACGATCTCTGTATGAGTATTAAGGGATACAAATATAATATATATATAGCATCGTTTCAAACTCATTAAAGGTGGAATTGCTTTCCAGTTCGGCGCTTCTGTATATACTCGTACAATAAAAGTGGATAAGGAACTTTCTTCTTTCTTCTTTAAGTGACGCTACAGTCCGGGGTGGACCTGGGTCTCAGTCAATAAGCGTCTCCAGCCAACTCGATCCCTGGCTAGCTGCCTCCAGTTTCGGACCAGAGCATTGGTGTCCATACGCTCTTGAAGACCCAGCCAGCAATGTCGTTGTGGTGGACGAGTGGAACCTAGCACATTTCCAATGGTCTTCGATGCTTGATGCTGGCGGTATTGGACCTCTAATGAGATTAAGAGACCCTCGAACGGAAAAAGACTTGACGATCTCTTGCGTTTGACGTCGAATTTCCTCACAGCATTTGTTTGTCTTGGCGTAGTTTGGGATATCCGCAATCGAACCTTGGCTACAACAAGTTAATGGTCCGAGTCGATGTTGGCTCCTCGGAACGTACGGACATCCATAATACTGGAGGAGTGTCTTGCATCGATCGCAATGTGGTCAATCTGGTTGAATGTTGGAACCGAGTGCTAGCTACGACAATGTTTCGCCCCGCCGCAAAGCCGAATAGCCTCAATCCGTTATTGGAAGTGGTGTCGTGCAGGCTATATTTTTCTATCTTTCCTCCAAAGATACCCTCTCTTCCTAGCTTTGCATTAAAATCACCGAGGACAATTTTAATGTCATAGCTAGGGTATTGCTCTTAGGTCTTGTTTAGGAGCTCATAGTCATCTTCCTCCTCTGTGGGGACATGCGCGCATATAAGGTTCGCTCATATGCCGGAAGCTCAGGACTTCTTGTCCCAGTCTGGCTCCGACAACAAATCCGCATCCAAAAAAGCGCTGCTTTTGCCGTAGTAGATATCGCAGTTTTTCATCTTCTTTTTGTCCGGCCCATGCTATCACTTTTTTTTTTGAATGACGGTTATGTTCGCGTTGCAGCAGTCTAGGGCCTCCGCTAGTTGCTCTACTGCACGTGGTCTATTAACGGACCTAACATTCCACGTGCATATCCAAAGCTCATTATCTTAAATCGTTTGCGTGGGTTGTCAACAGTAGATCCGTCCATATCCAAGGATTGTTGATGCTTCGTAATTTAATTTTTTTTTTTAAGTGGTCGGGCAGTTACCCCCACGGCACAACCCACAACCTGGAGGACCAGTTCCATTTTTAATGCCCCTAGGACGAGGGGTCGGTTACACCGAAGCCAGTACCCCGTTCCGGAATGTGAGTGCTACCGTTGGTCCATATACGGCTTGTCCGCCCCATCTCTTTTCCAAGACCCTGACTAAGTCTTGGAAATCCTTACCGGCCTGAGCTCCAAATATGTCAGGGTAGCCTGGATAAGGTCTTGTTTTGTTTTTTCCGACACTTATCCTAATGTATGACGCAGGAAACTCGCCATTTGTCCCTTTCACTTCGCAACCTCCAGTGAGATTCCCAGATGGCGCCACGGGAAGGCGTATGCTTATTAGCAGAGCTGCAGGATGTTCGGCTACAAAGGCTCATTCTCGTTCTATAAATAACCAGGACCTATTGGAAGATGCTACTTCTACGAGGCCTAATACTAATCGTTGCCATCCGGAAGGAACTTTAACAACATCAAATTGAGCTCCAGATTGAAACTGGGACTACATTAAAGGGCAAGTTGGTAAGCTTCTATTTGTGTTTCACTTAGTGCCAAGCGATTCTTTTGGAATCCGCATATATTCGCTAAGTCTAGTCTCAAATCAAAACAAACACAAAAAACCAAAAACACCGACTATATAAACAAGACAGGAAAGTGAAAATTCTGACGTTGGCAAACTGACATTTGAAGGTCGAATTTTTGATCCATAAGATGCTCTTTTAAATCGAAATATTAAATCTTTTTAATGGATTGCTCTATACTCAGGATTTACCCGCGATTAACCAACATAATTGAAGTGTCACCTTACAGACCTCAAGGTTCACTTTAAAACCAGTGATTGCACTACCCAGTAAATTAATTTAATATCTTCCTTAGGGCTATGAAGACGCTTTGCGTCCATGACTTTATTATAATTCTCCTTAAATAATGCCTTTGCACTGATTCCTTCCGCTGATTGCGTAACATCAGATGCATTTAACCAATATGTCAACGATCACAAAAAGACATATGAGTACACCTTTTAGTAGATATTATCTTCTACTGCGACCACATGCACTAAACCATTACGATTAATTGTGATCTCGATGAGCCCTAGGCTACCCCAGAAAAGGAAAATCCCAACCACAAGCTTACCTTAATCGATAAGTACAGCAAAGGGCTTCATCGATATCCATTTAAGATTTATCTTTCGTCTGTCGTATCTGAGTTAAGCAATCAACGTTCGAAACTTGTTTTTCGTAAACTCTAAATCAATTCCAATACTCGTATGCCTCGTATGAATTTCGACCCCACACAACACCAAACTCTGAAGCAAAACGAATTTTCAATTGTTTTTCAATTTTTTGTGAACTATGGAGCCTAAAATCAATTTGGCGCACGCCCGGGGATGTAATCGACTTCAATAGCCGCAAATTCATTGTGTTTTCATCCGCACAATTTAGATCTAATAACCGTAAAAGGAGAGCAGAACTGTTGACCTTCTGTACATAGTAAAAGGCCTATGGCACTATGCCAGGTGTAATTTTCAGTATCAAGGTGATAATGTCTCTTGTAGACAAACCTTTTTTTTTGTACCAACAAAAGGACATGATACTAAAGCCGCCTCTGTCGGCCATAGCGAATCTCTGCAAAAACTCGTTCAAACACTATTTTGATTTCTTTTAAATGTTTTTTTAAAGAGCATTTTTCGTTTGTTCTTTTGGGTCATTTTATCGCGTGTCCTTTATATTCTTTCTCCACGAAACCACTTGGGACGTCCGTTCAGGAGCGCAGGAAACGTACACTATTGTCTGGCATAGGCATTGTCGTTGAACAAAAGTGTATCATAATTTCGATCACCGGACCAACAATGACCAGAGTGTAGTGATGTGTGTGTGATAGACCGACACACGGAAGAGAAAAAGGACATGACATTGAAGTTTTGCGCTAGCTAACCTGTGGCACCACATGAACTCGTGTACTTGCACAGTGGACCAAGGATAGAGAATTGTATTTCCTTTTTCCATGTCCGGATGTCGTTTTATGAATAATTTTACGAGTAATGCTTAACTTTGCTGTTTTTTTTTTTTTTTTTTTTTTTTTATTATATTTTTAATGACGAATTTGAGTTTGGAGTTGTTCGACTATGTCCGTGGCGTTGTTATAAATCCTTTGACCTGACCGGAAATTAATTCTTGTACAGAAAGAACAAAGAGATACCTGCCGACGGACTGATTTTTTTTTTTTTTTTTTTTAATTTTAGCAGAGAATTTTACTAGCTTACTTGTTTTTTAAGTATCGGGTTACAGTAAAGGAGAAGGTCAAACTTCCATAAATCGTGTTGAGCGGTTTAACTTTTGTGGACCATTCTGCCCATCTCGATCTGACCTGATGTTATCGTGTTGGAAAATAGCCCCGATCAATGAACTGGTCTGTATGTACAAGGAGAGAAGGAAACTCTTTTTTTTAGGAATTTACTGGACAAATACTGATGATTTCCATTTTTTTTTAAAAAGATTCCTTAAACTTATGCTTGTTCAGTGATATTCAGAAGAAGTGGAAACATACCACCCATACTAGCAGATGTTCTTGATTCTTTCGAATACATCAGGAAGATTAGCCTTACTCATGAATTGCAGAGCAAAAGCATGTACTATATCAGAAGAAGGATGAGGAAATCAATGCTTTTGGCTATACTGTTCCTACTTGTATCATTATCAAAGAGGAATTGTGATGCTGTTATGTTTTATGATTCCAGTTCTTGAATTTCAGAGATAAAATTGATTTGTTTTGAAGAATATTTTGATCAGGTGTTAAGTCCCAAGAGAGATACACGACGTCAATGCTTGGGACAAAAGGTCCCGAAAGTCACCTTTAGCTTTGAGGTAGTATGCGACTTAATCTACCCGGTTGCGCTATCACCTCCGACAACGACATCATCGCGGAAATCATGCGAAGAACTGCTCTTGATAATCGCTGGTTCTTTGTTCTTTGGGCTTAGGATACTCTAAAAAGGGTCTTCCAATAGAGACTTCCAAAAGTTGGCAGTTAATAGCAGCACCTACATCTGTCGAATTGGCTGTCATTTATTCAGTCTGTTTTGTTAAATCACCATGGACAGATATAGCAACGTTTCGCGCGCTTCGCCCATTTTAAGGTAGCTATAATCGTTCTACCGCAGTGTGGTGGATAAATTTGAGTCCACCGGTTCAGTAAATGATAAACTAACACCCATACGTCGACGAAAAGCAAGACCTTCCGAAAATCGCCGCTGTCCGTGAGAGTGTGTAGGAGAATGCGAGGCAGTCGATTTCGCGTCGCTCACAAGAACAAGAACTTTCGCAGACAACAGCTTGGCGAACCACAGCTGTGGTTTCAGCAGGACGGCACTTCTGCACGAGCGATTCGAGGGCATGGGCATCTCACGTGAATGTGATGTGAACTGGCCACTGAGATCGTGCGATTTGACCCCGTTAGACTTTTTCTTGTGGGGTTTTCTGAAGTCGCAGGTTTATGCGAATAAGCCACAAACCACAGCTACCATCAAAACCAACATAACCCATACCATCGGTTAAATTCCACCTGATCTATGCGCCAAAGTCATGGAAAATTGGACGTTTCAGATGCGCGCCGCCGAGAGAAGTCGCGGCGGACAATTGAATGATGTTATACCACCTCCCGGAATAACCACCGTGTGGCGCTCACATTGTTCCGATTTGAGTTCTGTTTTTTTTGTTAAGTTGGTGCATCTGTTGTTGGTAATACCTCTAAATCTTAGCGTCATAACTTGACATTTGCAAAAGTATCGTAGCCAAGAGTCCATCTATCTCTGTGTGTGTTGGCCATTTTTTTTACAATTTTAGAAATGAATTTAAATTTGCAACAACGAACTTGTATTAAATTTTGCGTAAAAAACGGATTTAATGGTGCGCGAACGATGGAAATGCTGGAAAAGTGTTTCGGCGACGATTCTCTAAAGAAATCGGTCGTTTACCAGTGAGTGGCACGAGTGGTTCAAAAGTGGTCGTGAGTCAATCGAAGATGATGAACGCAGTGGCAGACCATCGACATCGAAAACCGACGAAAACATTGATGAAGTAAAAGAAATGTTGGTCAATAACCAACAGGCAGTAAACAAAGAGTATTATTTGGGCGTTATGAGACGTTTTCGTGAAGCAATTCGCCGAAAGAGACCAGAATTGTGGGCAGAAAACTCATGGATTTTGCATCATGATAACGCACCGTCGCACAGTGCTATGATTATTCGTAATATTTTGACGTAAAGTGCAACAAATACCATCGAACAGCCACCAAATTCTCCTGATTTGGCTCCCTGTGCCTTCTTTCTGTTGAATCGAGTTAAAAAACCACTACGGGGAACGCGTTTCAGCTGTCGAGAGGGAGTAATGGAAAAATCGCAGGAAGAGCTGATGGACATACCGAAAACCGAATATAAAAAATGTTTCGAGGATTAGATCAAGCGCTGGCATAAGTGTGTTGCAGTCGATGGTTATTACTCGTACTTTGTCGATCGTCGTCAACTTTGAATGATTTATTCTACCTGACGACAAAACTGCTGAAACATTCTTGCTGGCATCCGTACAATGTATGATATCCCTGATATGGACGTGAGATTTTGTCTTGAGAACTGCTCTTGTCCCAGGCTATTGTCGCCGTTAAATACAGTTCTAATTTCCCTTCATGCGCCTTAGTCGTTTTTCAATCTTTTCAGACATTCTAAATCTCAACAGTTTACTTTGTCTACTTAGGTAAAAATGACAGTTCTCAAGGTAAGAACAATGTCAAACTCTACTGGGTACCTTGGCGAAGAAACGTGTTAGGCCTCAAATGAGTATACGTGCTAATTCGTAACTGGCTAAGAACTAGCAGTCTCAGGTGTTTGAAAAACTAATTAAATCTTGAGTCTTATACTTTCATATTTTTTTTTAATTTTTGTAAATTAATCATATATTCAACATTTTAAAGGTAAAGTTACTGCCTCTGCTGGTGATAAGGCTCTCTCCTGCTCGAATGACTGCTATCGAAACCTTTTATATGAATCTGTAAGATATCTTACGATCAGTAATAAGACAAAGTTTATGGTATGCACTATAAAATATACATTCTGTGATATTTTCTCTTATATTATCCTGAATCCATTACTTTTCATAGCAATGTTAGTTGTAATGAGGCCTACTTCCAAACATATTCCAGCACAATTAACTCTTCATTTATAAAGTAAAAACATCCGATCAGAATAATGTTCAAAGTAAATACTAGAACTCCCAGCTTTGAGCTGGGAATTTTATATTAAACCCTCTGATCAGAGACAGCTTCGATAGCGTTATTTTAGCAACGAGGTCCATAGGGACCTACAAGGATATGTGTACAATTTTTCGAGAAATTTACGGTATTAATATTATGCCGCTGTGCCTGATTGTTTTGTTTATTAACTTGGAGTTGTTTTCAGTCCGAAAATCTATATTGTATAGAGAAATAACAAAAAATAAACAAGAAATTTATAGATAAAGTAATTAATATAATAATCAAATATTTATTTTGTCTGTGTAGCTAGTGGAGCAGCGCAGGTTTGGCACCGATATAAAAGTGCTGAGTGTTCAGCATAAACCGCATTGTTGCAGCAACAGTAATACGCTCGGGTTTTCGCTGGCTCTTGTACTCCGCACGACATAAGTGGCATGATGGCCGATTTGAACTCGGTACAAACGAAGGAAGAGGTCCTAGTGTTGCGTGTTGCTACTTAATTTTTTTTTTACATATTTCAGTTTAACTTACCACAACATCAAATGTGCTTCCATAGCATTTCGAATTTTGGGATAGCACGTTATTCGTAGATTTGTGGCTCGTTCTTCAATGTTTGAAACTGCCAATTATCTCGTCAACAATTTTAAAAATAATAGTCGTTTGTCCGATAGTGCTCGTCCTCCATAAGGAAAAAGTTGTTCGTTCACTGTCATCGAATCATGCGGATTGTAAGCTGCTGCCAAATTAGCCTGTAACATAGGCCACAAATCATCAATAGTACTAGTTTTGGTGATGTTTTGCTCTCCGGCCTTGTTATCGCAATATCAAAGAGAATAAACATTGTGATAGATATGAAACGATTATGTGATAAAGCGGCTACATATATGTAGAAAGTTTTGGGCCCCGTAGTTCCTTTTCAGGCTCGCTACTTGATTTACACATTCCAGCATACGAAATGATAGCCAAAACCCTTTTAGAGTCAATACTTTATTTTGTTTCTGCTTAGTTAGATTTGCTTCATTCCATATAGCTGTTATCTGCTTGGCTTTGCGATTCGTTTCTCTAATGATGATGTGAGCCATATCTTCGGTGATTACAGATCGAAAGACGGTAAATGGATCATGAATCAAGTTTTTTAATGGTTCTGTCTTGCTTCTAGTATAATCGACAATATTATGAAGACAAATGCGACTACTCGTTGGTGGATCTTTGTACCATTTTTGAAAATAAAATAGGCAGCATCAGTCTCAGCCTGATGACGGGCATCAGTGGCAGTAGCAGCTTCTTGACGAAGCATTTCTATCTCATCACGGTGGTCTTCATCGAACTCATCATCATCCATTTCCACATTCACTTGGCTTTCGACATCGGACACTTCAATAGCACATTTGGATAATTTGGCATATGGCACCCAAACAAGGTAGGGGAAAATTCGAGATGAATGACCAGGCCAAAATAAGTCCCATAAACTCACCTTTTTTTTAAAAAAAATTAAAAAATTGAAACCAATAAATAATTTTCCTAGAATAACCAACAACGGATGCTGCTTGCAGTTCTTCTGATTTCCTTCTAATCATTTTATTGGTCATATGATATAGATAAGGATAGTATATGAAGAAGGACCATAAAATAATCAATTTCTTGCCCAATATCATGTACATATGTATATCTTTGTTTGTCTATAAAATAAATATAATATTGTCGCTAATTACCGTACTAAATATCTTCAAAATGAAAAAAAACTCGAAATGTAGTGCACGCATCGTTTCGGAATAAGTTTTAATCGCTTTAGCATTGTTTTTTTTTATAGAATACAGTAAGCATCAAGCTTCTAGCACTTGTATAAAAACGTTTCTAAGCATTCAAAAAATCAAAAGGTCCCTAGGGACTTTCTCGCTAATCGGAGGGTTAAGACATTTATACTGTTACAAAGTTTTAAAAATATATTTACAATTTATGGATTTTACGATACTAGATTTTAAGAAAATTCAAGTTTACGCGTGAATGCTAGAAACTTTGTGACGGCACCATTGGTACTTTCGGTACTATTGGTCTTTTTTATCTTTTACCGGATAAACTTAGATCCTTGATCCTTAGAGAGTGAAAACAGTATTTTTAAGTGTATGGATATTTCGTATTTATGTACTACCATGCAATAGATGCATTTTTTTAAAAAGTTTCATAATATAATGTTCTCCTCTATAATTTGAACAAACTTATGAATTTCTCCGCATCCTATTTCATTTGTAAATATATTTATCTCTTTATACTAATTTATATAACAATCCACATTGACAGTTTATTTTATTTTTTGTACTGTTTTAGTCTAAATAAGATAAGACAACTGTTTGTATCTTAATATTTTAAACATTAATTACAAGCTTTTCCAGTATAATTTATGTAATCTATTAATCCTAAGCTTAACAGCATTCGCAAAATAAAGACAAGTTGAAGTCTGTTCCAACTGTAAAATATTCAGCCAAATACCAACGTGACATAAATCCAGACCTAGAAGGATTAATCATTTGGATTACTTACCCTTATGTTGATGACCCCTTCGCAGGTTGTGAAGACAATGACATTCGGAAAAATACCTTCAACTTTCTTTTTGTCAAAAGATTAAGCGATCTGAGGCCGATAACCTTACTTGGATATTACTTTCATGGCCTAGCAGAGCAATTCGGTATTTTCTGCACTTTTTTATGCGCCTATGTTTATTTCTGATTTAATAGGTGGGGTGAAAAATGACCCTGACCGCCGGAATGCGTTGCTACTGCAAAAAATGTTGTGGTGCCTTGAAGTCCGTTCATATTTACACAGACATGCCAAATTTCAGTGCGATACTGTCTTTAGTTTTGTTTTGACAGCTGATTGTTGTTGACGTCTTTGGCATTGACATTAAGTATGGACAAAAACGATTTTCGTTCTCTCATAAAACATTGTTTTTTAAGAGGCAAAACGGCTAAGGAAACAAGAGAAAAGTTGGATCAATATTATGGGGCTAGTGTTCCGTCAGATTACACCGTCAAATATTGGTTTCGAGAGTTTCGTGGTGGCCGCAACTCCATTGTTACAGATGAAAATGTCAAAAAAATACATGAAATGGTGTTGGCTGATCGGAAAGGGAAGGTGCGCGAGCTAGCAGATACCACAAAGATTAGTACTGAGCGCACACGCCATATTTTGGGCAATATTCTGCATATGAAAAAGTAATCCTGCTGCGCATGCTCACTCCTGACCAAAAACACGAACGCGAGAGCACTTCGAAAAAGGGTTTGGACTTACTGATGCGGAATCGGGCGGACTTTTGGGGTCGATTGGTAACGTTGATGAAACCTGGATCCAATATTACACACCAGAGAACAGAATGAGTGCCCGGCAATGGACTGAAGCCGGCACAAGTGCTCCGAAGCGGCTGAGGGAGGCTCAATGTGTCGGAAATGTTATAGCGTCGGTTTTCTGGGATTATCATGGCATACTCTTCGTGGACTACCTCGAAAAAGGAAAAACCATCAACAACGAGTATTACTGTGCATTATTGAAGCGATTGAAGGCCGAAATCGCTGCAAAACGGCCTCACTTTTCACCCACCTAGTATATTGGATATGGAAAAGAACTAAAATTGTTACCGAGCCGATCGGCAAGATAGTGAGAGACTTTTTCGTTTCAGTTTCGAAAGATACTCATTGCCATTTAAAAGAAAATAAGTTATTTCTTAAGGCTTTTGGACATTTGAGCCCTTACCCGCTGCACCATGGCACCGCATCTAATGTTAACCAGGCTAAAAAAGGCGGATTCATTTGAATTTCTTATGAAATGCCACAGAGAAAGAAATAAAAAAAAATAAAGAAATCTATACTGCTGAAGTGTCTTCTTCTTACAGACAACCGAGCTTGCCCTCCAGAACGAGGCATCAAAACTACTACTTAGAATAACAATAATCTGTGTTAGTCTCGAATGATTTTTGGTCTGCAGATGCATCAGGACAGGTTAGGGACTAACAAAGTCAGCCTTGGTGGCGAATATTATGCAAAATTTCATCAGTTGCTTTTTACCAGAGCATGACAATGAAACATATACTCGTATGTATTGGCTGCGGAATCTAAAACCGCTGTGGCTTCTCAGCAATAGTTACTAGAAAATTTCTAATAAAGATGTATGCACCGCAATTTCTAAATGTACCAAACACCTTATACTCAATACCTAGGCTAAGGATAGCAAACAAAATTTAATGACTTGGTCCCCAATTCTGCAACTAATCCATCCAGTGGCTGTACCCATCTTTATTCAAAATTGGCTTATGCTAATTTGGTTTGATACTCGTAGTACTAGAAATCTTATTCTCATAGGCCAGTCTGGAAAGTGGAAGCCCATAGACTTATATTAACATGCTATTTTAAATTGCTTTTCTTACAAGAAGTATAAATCAAACACCAACGATAAGTGTACGTTACAAACATACCATTGATACCAACCAAAAGTAGCCGTGGATGGTTCTCATCAATCAAACTCGCAGATGAGTTTTTTGCAGTAGCAACAACAACGGGAAAAATCGCAGTCAACATTAAAAGTAGTGCTATAAAGCGAAAAGTTGACTGCATGACAAGAAGAAGGTCATCAATAAAACAAGATACTCGTAGACCGAACTGATTAATCACTTAAACACCCACACCTTGAATAGTACTACACAAAACTAATTTAGCCTGGAGATATGAGAAGATCCTTGTATGCAAACTCAAATCAATAAGAAATCCAAATTAGCAGCACCATATGGTCACTTTTTTTCTTTTTGAAGGGAAAGTTTATCACTACATACTTATACATGTATACGATACCAATAACCTTAAGAACTATTTTTCTTAACGAAAATGCAAAAACTCCTCCAGGAAATTGAGATGTCCAAAGTAAGTACTTCATTTAACTTGATAAAGGTTCACAGTGCAAAAAACCATTTAAGCCAAAATGCTCAGTCAGGATGCGCATTAAATTAGCAAATTATATGTCTGATTAAATTTGATAAGCATCCTGATTGCTCCAAAGGGAACCACTTGAATTGATTCTTTTTGTCCCTAAAGCACTTGATCTCTCACTTGGTTGAAGTAAAATTGAAGAAACGAAGAAAAAAAAGGCAAATAACTGCAACAACCAGTCAATTATACAAACAAGTCGTAACAATAAATTCACTTATCGCCCTCATCGCCAAATCATCAGTGTAGATAAGTACCACCGAAACATCCAAGCCGAAACGGTGCTGAGTATTCGTTTCTGCAGAGTTTGACTTTTTAAAACAATGACGCGCACAAAAAAAACACCAAAGTATCTCATTTGGCAGTTGATTGAAATATGCGAGGGTAAAACGGGCATCCTTGGTGGCTTCATTTGACCAAGGTAATTGAGTGATTTAGGCCGTTCATTGCAGTGGATTAACCAAGCATTGCTGATGTTTCGGTGGCCCAATTATCCGTAAACGGATACAAGATTTATGTGAAAATTAATTGGCAGATGATAATAATCGATGGTTTAAATCATCTGCAATCTGGGTATTTTAAGAGGGACATATGGGTGGGATATGTCCCTTACGCAAAATCCAACTATTAATCGTGTATGTCACAGGGTAGTTGTTAACTAATTTGTACTCGTACTTACAAGTACATTGTGAAAAGTGAGTACATGATGATGGTGTTTAAGGTCACAATCATCTGGACCACACACAGTTTGCTTCGAGGAATGAAAGATAGATGTACATTGGTAGATGTTTGTTGAAAATGTACACCTACTCTGAACCTGAATACATCCAGCAATGTCTTTAAAAACAAACAATGAGATTTTTCCAATTCCAATGCAATTTGTGAATTTAGATGCAGCAGGTGTCTTTGCACTTCAGCGCTCCACCTTAGGCGAGGTTTAGAGACTGAAATCGCGGAAATTTTGCAGGCAATGTTTAGGAAATTAATTCATCTAAAGATGACAAAGCTTATATGCAATACGACAGACGAGATCTTGTATGCATTGTTCAAAAAAATAAGCATCGAACTTGTTAAGTTATAAGACTTGAGTAAGGTGATACTCTTTCTCCAGATGAGTCCTCAAACTAAAGGATAATCAGTCACCCTTCTCCCTACCTCACTCAAGCTGGATGAATATGTCATACTACTCGTGCCGGGATTAGCCTGGCTAAAGGTCAAGTATGAAGTGTACCTGGCGGAAACCTGGCGACCTTTATTTTCAATATTGAATGCTTATATGGTGATTACACTGACAACCACCAAGGCAATTTCATTCTCATAAGCAATGCCAAGCAAGAGCAACACTGTGGCAGACCATAGCAAACCTTCCAAAGGAAAGCTCGTCGAGCCAAACCTAGCAAACATTTTGAGGATTGGCAAGACTGTGGCATCCCATGGTCCTATAACTTTTTCCACACCCTAACAGCAACAAGCCCGAGGAATCCATACCGTTTCCTAAGAGCCCAAATTTAATAAAAACAAAAACCCCAAAGCTATATCCCTAAAGTCTTTTTGTCCTGATCGATTAAGGCGATGCCAACGGATTAATTACACTTGAACGGCGGCAGTTAGTGAAGTGAAGGTTTTCGGGCAACTTCTTGGCTATCATATTGGAAAATCTCACACCACCTTACAGCAAAAGCGATCATAGCTGGTACCAAAGCAGATTGAAAACTCACACCTGTGTAGATCCCAGTTAAACCCATTTTCCCAGAAGACATCCTGAAGACCAATAGAACAGGAAATACAGTCTGAGATGCTGAACTCTAGATTTTCTCTCCTGAAATGGATAGCAACGACTCCAATCTTTCCGATTTGGCAACCTAGCCGAGGGTCTCTACCTCCATTTCTGACTACGTATCAAAAAACAAGTTCCTCTACGATCATAGGATGAAAATTAGCATATTTTCAAAACCGCAGGACTGTCATCTGGTTGATTATAGCAACGTTTCTACGGTTGCGCTCATTCTGTATTTATCTAAGGACGCAGAAGACATCATCATAGTTTAGGAACCATGGACTTGCGGCATCCTCTATACCACAAACAAGGATTCTGATTTTATGCCTTAATGTACTCTTACCTCCTAGTCTCAACTACCACGACACAACTGTTGCTAGAAGGGAGACAACCAAATGTATCTACTACCTGGCGTTGGCATATTTTAGCTACGACCACATAAGCCTTCTCCCTCCTATTAATCTAAAAAGGGGAGCCTTGGAAGCCAGAAGGTTGCAAAACTGCAGCACATCACACGATATGGAGCAGTACCGACACTAACGGAAGACATGAGTCACTTTTTGATTTATAACATGTACTTACCTTATTGTTAGCAATATTGGCAGTGAGCTCATCCTTTATAGCTTAAAACCGACAAGAAGCACAAGATATCACTCCTTTCCCCGACAGTGTCACCCAAAAGATAACGAACTAGATGGTCTCCTCATATAATATATGAGCTGAGCACCCTTTTTTAGATCACAGATGATACTCCTTGCCGTCGACTAGCATTCCGAAATTATCGGAAGACTGACTGGCCAAAATACAGAGGAATAGTTTGAACTCTCCTACGAACTCTTAAGCCCCCCATGTATCACCAATGAGCTTTACATGAAAGTCTACCAATCCTTCAGTTTGAAAAAAACCGATGGCTTTTGAACAATTTCACTAAACATGCTACCCAACCTCGATACCCACTGTCAAAGTAGCTCAATTTTCACAGCCAGTAACTCCTTTAGTAGGACTATAACATCCGCTGCTAAAATTCACGGCCAAATAACATACAAGTCGGTTGTGCGCTATAGTATAATACCTGTCGCCTTACAAAGATTGTTCGATATCAACCTGCCAACCCCAGTGAATATCTTGTGGAGCTACGTTAAAATAATCCACATTTCCTTGTAATAGAGGGACATTAATGTAGTTTTTATTTCCAAAGCCGGAAAATGTTGTAATGATTTCCCAAAGGACCCTGTAATCCTATCATATCATACCACAGAAGGCCTACGAACGAAGGAAGTAACATCTGAAGCAGCACATTGATCAATCCTGGGACCAGACCTCTGGAACATCTCCTACGGTGATATACTGCGGATAGAGATGCCCGAAGACACCTTTCTCGTAGGGGTACGCAGACGATATTGCGGCAGTGGTAACTGCAAGAGACACTGAAAACATACAAAGAAAGTTGAACCAAGTCATGCGACGAACAACTTTCTGGATGGATGAGCACGGTCTTAGTTTGGCAACAGAAAAAAACTGAGATAGTCCTTCTGACGAAGAGGAAAATCCCGACACAAATAAACTTTCAAATTGGCTCTGAAGTCATCAAGAGCAAGGACGCGGTGAGGTATTTGGGATTGAGGCTTGACACAAAACTAACTTTCTGGCAACAGATAAAGTACGCAGCGGAAAGAGCCTCTAGGTCCAACGCCAAGTAAGCGCAGGCTATTAATGTCGACAACGCATGCCATTCTTCTATATGGAAGTGAGATCTGGGTAGACGCGCTTCGACAAGAAAAGTACCGGAAGCAGATGGCGGCAGTACAAAGACGTGGAGCTCTACGCGTGGCTAGCTCTTACCGAACGGTGTCGGAACTAGCCGTCCTTGTAGTCGCAGGAGTGTCTCCCATCGATCTCCTAGCGGCGCAAAGGAAGTACGTCCACGAAAACAAGGCGGTGATCGGATTGGAAACGGCAATCGACCAAGCAGAGCAGCAAACTATGCGAAAGTGGCAAGAGCGCTGGATCTCGGAAAGCAGAGGAAGGTGGACAGCGAGGCTGATAAGATATGTGGCTGAGTGGAAAGACCGGAAACACGGTGAGGTCAACTACTTCGTCACCCAGTTCCTCACCGGACACGGAAATTTCAAAGCCTTTTTACATAGGATCGGCAAAACGGATAGTCCAGCCTGCCAGTACAGCGACTCCCCAGCAGACGGCATACATCACACATTTTTTGCCTGCAGAAGATGGGAAGCCCAACGCACAGCACTGGAAAACAGCATTGGTGCCTTCAACCCAGAAAACATCGTGGCTAAAATGCTGACGAGCGACCTGAACTGGGGAAGAATTTGCCAATTTGTGGATGATATTCTCAGAAGAAAGAAAAGAGAAGAAGAACAATACCGGAGAAGCAAGTAAACCCGAAATGGTGTAGTATCACAGCCCCTTGAAGTAATGCGAAGGGCAGTCCCAGGGGGTTGTGTCGGTTGGGAGGAGTTTTAGTCCGTATGATCCGACAGCATGCGGAGAAAGCCGGACACATGGAGATGATCAACGCCAACAGACCTCTTTATGGTGCGTTAGGCATTTCTCCTCCCCCCAAAAGGGGAAAAAAAAAATCCTATGATATTTCCTTCTCAAAACTCTAAAAACACTGATTGATGTCCATATACGAGTATGAACAAGAATTGAGACAAGCCACATGGAACAATTCCTACATTACAGAGAGCACACAATGGGAGCGCTTTTACAATATCAAATTTTAGATGGACTCTTGAGTCAACATGTCTAGCGGCCACACAAAACTGACCAAACTGGATCTGAATCACAACAAGCTCAAGTTGGTCCCAAGAGTAGGGATCGAAAATTCGCGTGGCGTCAGAATGGCCCAATTGCTCTTCGTGGGTTAGTTTAACCTAACCATACGTGAGACCGCCTCATATTGTGGGTGTTATACTTTAAAATTGTAGTAATTCGAGAATTGGACCAAAATTGCTCTCTCTCCCTTTTTTGGCCAACTGTTAGTCACAAATCATCAGCTATATCAATTCTATCAAAAACAAAATGAGCTCATGTTCATGTTCCAACATTACAAGCATCCAATTCAGTTAAGGGCACCCAACCACTTACCTAATTTTGGAAATACGAGCAAATAGTTTCCCACGATGATGAGGACTTATTCCGATTTACTATATATCAAAGCGCCTTTCTCTCAATGTTCATCAGCTTCAAAATAAAGCCAACAAATACATTGATCCATTCTCCACCTCTCGATTTACTGAATATACCCGGAACGTACGTCAAAGTGTCGCCTACGGCGTAAAAGTAATTACACAAATTACGGCCACTCCACCCCTGTACGGAGAGAGCTGACCAAATTGTGTCTGTGCAAAGGCTGGCCGCATCTGAGAATGAATTAAACTCTCGCGCACAAAATAAATATCTTTTAGCTACTAACACTCGACTCCGTCTACCGTGGCACCATTTTTCATTTAGCATCCAACGATACACGCGAACGTAAACGTAAATATGAACGCGAATGCGAACATCTCTTTCATGAACAAATTCGTCGTCGATCATAAAAAGAGATCCACTCCTAACTGTACTCGTATACTGGCAGTTTTGAGTTATTTAATTGTTACGCAAACGACTTAATTGCAAATCTCAGAATTCCGGAATTTTATATTTCTTCCTGGGGAGGCGAAATTTCATTTGTCCATGCCTGAGGCACCATGTCGGCTGCTTTTATTATGACACCTCACCGAGTTGCCCGACACAACCCCCTCAACCGACAACCGACACCCGACAACAGACAACAGACACAAACTTTAGATAGGTACTGTGAAAATTTTTTTTTTTATTTTCATGAAAAACTCTTTCCTACCAATTTGGCGGGCAAAAAAGTCGTCGCTTACAAGAAATTGGTCACAAATTTCATACACACGAATTTTCTGTTCGCGCGTTAACGATCGACCGATTTTTTATTGACACAATAAATTTTAATTTATTTGATTGGTATATTCAGGCTAGAATTGCTAATAAGATGTTTAGGCGAAGATACAAAACACCATCTTAAAAGATTTAATACAAAGTTGGTTGACATAACGAGAAGAGGACTTATTATGTCGATATTAAGCGTTTATGTGGACAAGACGACAAATGGGCCTATACAGCATTTATAAGGTAATTCTTTTACGACATTACGAAATTGGAATTAAAAGTCCCAGCAAGAGCACGACAGCTAGAGATACGAATGTTTGTTGTTTTTACCTTCGCCTTAAACTTGAATCGTATCCCTTAAAAGAGATAAACTTTACGACATATTTTACTTAAATGGCAACAGACCCCCGTTGACCTTGGGTGAATCAATAAATATGCAACTTTTTCCATTCAAAATTTAATTACAAAGTTTGGATAGTTGGAATATATTGAAGCCAGCTAAGGGAATCAGAATTATAATCTACCTACAATTTACTCGTAACTTAAGATATTTTTGCATTGCATTTGTGAGCATCATTACGAGTGGTATTGACTCGGGTAGCCAGCTTATCCATCCATGTAGACCTTGAACTTAACGTAGCCGCAAAGGAAGAAGTTCAGAGGTATAGTGTCACATGATCTCGGAGGCCAATTCTCCTGTTCAAAGCTTGAAATTAACTGTTCGACGATCATTCTCGTTAAATGGGCTGTGTGACAAGTGACACCGATTTGTTGTTCCGGCCGCCCTCAATTTTGAAGAAATATGGAACGATAATTCTACCAGGCCATGAGCCACAGCAAACAGCTCTTGAACCTTTTCGGATTGCTCCGCTCCCCAAACATAGCTATTTTGCTTTTTGACGTAGCCATTAGGCCATAAATGGGCCTGTTCCCTGAAACGAGTGGATTTACTTAAAGCTTCTCAAGAAGGTTTAATGAATGAAATAGAGACGATTAAGAAGGTCGATCGATTTTAGTTCTTGCGCGATTTGAATTTCGTATGCTTTTGAGGCAAAATCTTCAAGTAAGGTACGCCAAGTTGTTGCATACGACAAGCCGATATCGGCTCTATATTTTCTTCAAAAATTCATAGATGTGGTCTATTTGGTTGCATATTATAATATTTTCAACAGACAAAGAAATGACTAAAAGAGCCAATGTGTTGATTCATGATTCATGATAGACTTTGAGGAAACCTTTGGCAGTGGCTCAGAATAACTTTTTTACAAGTTGTCCAGTATGGACATGCATAAACTTTTGTTCCCATACGAGTATATTACATTTGCAACATGCTTATGGGAAAGAAATTTGTGTAGTTCTGTGAAAGTGGAAGATTTAGCAGCGTGCAAATCAAGTCAAAATCAACATCTTTTGCAGAATATTTTCGAACATGCGGGGGTAGGGTTAAAAATGTTCGGCCTGACTAGATAACACTGCGATTTTCAGTTGGTAATGATTTTATTTTTCTTCATCGGTATTCCTTCTCGGAAGTGAGGATCTAGAAGGCTGTGAAAATATTAATCTACGGCTCTCTCAGCTTCTTAATTGAATGCGAACAGATGGAAGTCTGAGGGTGACAAATCAGGAAAATAGGAGGAATGGCCGAGCAAATCCTACACCAAATCCCGCAGTTTTCCCATCGTCACCGCACCTTTGTATACGGATGCATTTTTTGCTGAAATATGATTTTTTGTTTCCTCTTCTCGCGAATTCTGGCATCCAGCTGGTCAGGAAAGTTGGAGTAATATTCGCCTGTAATTGTTCGGCCTTTTTCAAGGTAATCAATTTACAGGATTCCTTTCGCATCCCAAAACACGCTTGCCATGACTTTCCCGGCAGATGCGATCGACTTCGCTTTCTTTGGCGCTAAACCACCGCTACTTCGTCTGCTGTTTCGTTTCTGGCGTGTAGTGGTGGACCCATGTCTCATCCATGATTAGAAACCGCTTCACAAAATCGGTTAGACCCCTTTTGAATCGGTCCAAAGATTTCTGCGAAAATTGTTTGTGCATTTGCCTTTCATCGGAATTCAGCAAATGCGGCACCCATCTTGCGCAGAGCTTTCGCATTCCGAAGTTTTGGTGCAAGATCGGTCGCACCCTATATTTTGAAATCCCCACAGCTCCAGCTATTTCACGCACCTTCACTCTCCTATCGTCCACGACGATATCATGTACTTTTTCGATGGTTTCGGATGTGTTTGCAGTTTTTGGCCGTTCTTCACGTGCGTAATCTTCGAGGGACGTGCGGCGACCACGTTTAACTTTAGCTGACCAGAGCAGAATCCCAATAAACTTTTGTCAAGTTCGGATGAACTTCCTTAATTTTATGACCGCACGATATTCAAGTTTATCCTTTTTATCGAAAAACACCCAAGATGTCTACTGAAAAATTCATGTAAACAAACTAATTGAGAGAACAACTTAGCACTTGTCAGGAGGAGAACTTTTTAGAACTTCAGAACTTATTAGTTGTTTTGCGGCGATATAGACCGAATTTAGGCCTTTATTACATGAAAATTATTCAGATATGTTAGAACCCAACATAGTGATATATAGAATGACAATGCACTCCAAATGGCTTTATCTTTACTGACGCCAAAGGATTAGTGTAGCATATGAGACGCATTCCGATATTTTACCACTGTCAGATCTATCGGTGGGAAGAGAAAGCAGTTTACCTACGACCGGTACGTAGTGAATTTGCTCCAAAAATATTTGAAGCTAAGAACTCGGCACGCGAATTTGTACCTTCTGATCAAAAAATACCCGCCAGGACACTGCTGTATTGAGGGAAATAAACAAGCGGACGAGCTTGCAAGGAGAGGAGGGCTGCTCCACAATAGTGAGGTTGCTAACATCAAACCACCCCTCTGAACAGTAAGAGGTACTATCGAGGAAAAGACAATAAAGACTGCCAATATTAGGCGGTCGAATTTGGAAGGACACAGGTTTCCAAGGCTCTGTGGCCACTTTTCGATGGTAAAAGATCTAGAAAGCTGATTAAACTGAACAGATATAAGCTTAGGACTTTAATAGGAATCCTGAATTTAATAGGAATGAAAGATACATACATTTGTAGATTCTGTGGCGATCTACAAGCGGTCGAGGACATAGCACACGTACTGCTTAGGAAAATATTTCTTTGAAAATTTTGGGGAAATAGACGGCACAGCTCACCCAGTTTAACATAACCTAACCTACCCATCCACACAAACCTGAGATATCGGCAAAAGATTTATTTCGGTTGCTACATTTGTCATCTGCCGCTCAAATATCTATTCGGCGTGAGTATTTGCGGGATAGTTTTGTGTTTGTTGTGCTCGGCGAATTTCGCAATGTCAAATCTACTTGAGCAAAGAGTTTTCTAACAAAAAATCATGCCCGGAAGCATTAACAATATTAGCGGTAGCCTACGGGGACTCGGCGAAATCGAAAAAATCAGCAAATGAGTAGTAAAAAGAGTTTAAAGCAGGCCGTCCATCCACCATTATGACTGACGTTAACATAGAAAAGGTGAAGAAAATTGTCCTCACAGATCATCGTGTGAGCATCAGGGATCGTTCGGATCGGTGCTGAGCGTTATGCACGATGTTTTAGGCATGAGACGAGTTTGAAGGGTAGCTTGTGCCGCGCGTACCAAATTTGTTGTAGAAATAGCATCGCATTGATGTCGCTAAAAAATGCTTTCTTTGGTTCCAAATGTTATCGATGGCATCATTACCGGTAACGAAACATGGGTCTATGAAGATGACATCGAAACTAAACAAGAATCATCGGAGTGGCTCTTCACAGACAAGCCAAAGCCAAAAACACTACGACAGAATCGATCCAAAGTCAAGTCTATGTTGACCTATTTTTGATTGTCGTGGTATGGTCCGCTCTGAATTTCTTCTGCGAGGCCAGACAGTAAATAAGGAGTATAACGTGAGCGTAAAGCCTCTGAGGGAAAATGTTCGTCGAGAGGCCAGAATTGTGAAAAACAATCTGTGGTTTCGTCACCACGACAACGTTGTGATCAAAAACTACGTTCATACCGTTCCGCAAGTTCTGTTTTCAACTTAAATTGCTCATTGTTACTTTTCTTATTTCCACGACTCAAGTTCCCACGTCGCGGAAGACGTTTTAAGACGATTGAGGCGATAAATGAAAACTCGTAGAAGAACCGGAAGGTGATTCCAAAATCAGCCTATGAAAAGTATTTTAAAGATTAGAACACATATACACATAGTATTGCTCGCAATGGAGTTCATTGTGTAAAAGCCTCAAGCTTCAAAGAGCAGTTAGCTCCTTTAAAACGTCAAAAAATGTTGCGTAGTAAGGTCCGCGCAGAGAGACAAATGAGGTGTAATATGTTGACCTTTATCAGTCACATCAGTTGTTTAAATCAGACTCAGTCTGAAATCGATGTCGTGTAAGCACCTTTTTGAAGACCCTCATGATCAATTTTCCCGAGCCAATATGATGTGGGAGTAAGGAAATGTACGAGTAACTACAGCCAATACTAAGCTACTTACCGGGATCTGAATTAAAAGAATCAGCGTCTTTTAAGCTAAATTCCATGTTACTCGTACCAAAAAAAAATGCAGCAATATTCTGAAGTAGCTCATGGTTTGCAAAAGAAAGATATCGATGGTTACAGATTTGAAGATGCCCGATTTGCTCGGTTTCCAGTGTTTAACTTTCGATGTTACTGAGTAACTTTTGGTAAACACATTGTCTTCTATAGTATCTTTCTCAGTCAAGATGGGCCAAGTACATTTATGTATATAGATGTTCGTATGCACAATACATACATACATATATCAAGAACAAATCAATATCGTCCCCTAATGCAAAAATATGTATCTGCATATCTGTATGCACTTCAATTTCATCAATCACTCTGATTTACGAGTATTTTTCTCCTAAGAAAAGGGTTTTTTTTTGTTCAAATTGAGTAAATAAATGATCACAATCCAGGTGCATAAATATCCTGCAGCCTTGATGGCAATGAAAATATTTTTAATTCACAGGAAACCGTGACGTTTTTCACTTCCACTGCGAAAATCTGCAGAAAAAAATCCTTTTTCTGTCATTTTTCCTTTTCTTTTTGTTCACCAAACGATTAACACTTTTCTTTATGCATAGAGTTGCAAAGGTGGGAGCATAATGGACGATGGCAGTTCTCTAGATCGGCCAAATATTCACTTGAATAATGTATCCCTTTATGGTTGAGGGAATAAGTGAAAGGATAATCAGAAATGCCGAAAGGATTCGTCATTATTGATAGAGCCAATATACGAGTGCAGATATCCGTACTCTTGTGTGAGATGTCACATGGAACAAAACACTGAAATTGTGATGGAATTCATCTCAAGTCATCAGAGTCCTTATATCCGTTGCATTCAATTTAAAGGATGTGGGAATTTAATCTTTTATTTTGTGTTAGGTCGGTGTGGCTTTGTGTTTTGCTTGTGAAGTGTTAGAGTGCAGTAGATGGGCAGATGTTAGTTGGCCTGTGCCATGTTGCAAAGATTCAAATCGTACTCGTGATTTGGATCCTCTGCAGCAGAAAATATAGTATATGTATTGCCGAAGACGGATTTCTCCCCAATCAATGGCAGATTACACAATGAACCAAAATAAAAACGAAAATCAATATACATACCCACGAGTATATCTACTGGTTGAGAATAAGAATCGTTTTCTCATAGTTACACCTGCCACGCGACTACATTACTCGTATATTGCCCCTGCCACCGTGCATTTAATTAAAATTAAACTCACCCTCGAGTAGGATAGGCGACTTTCATAATATCTTCTCGGTTCCATGCCATTCTATTCCCTCTGTTGTTTGGTGTAGAGTTCCGGGACTTCATAAGGACTCGTTTGTGTCTCGTCGATCGTATATTTAATTTGTTTACGTCACAACTCACTGGGCATCTACCTATCTAAGTAGTAGTATGCGCACCTTTGATGGCAAATCACCATAGAGGGGAGACAGCTTTATTTGTATTTGTTTGTTTGGTCAGACAAACCGCCTTATACTTACAGATATGCACCTGAAGGACTAAGCGACACGTGTCTTAGGCCACTGGTTTTTATTTACAAAATTTCTCATAGATAACCATGGCAACACTGAGTCATTTCATACTCATACGATAACTCGGCACGTGCAGGTACAGACATACTCGTATGTAGGTATGTAAACATACTCGTATATTACATTCATGCTCAACGATCCACGAAGGACTTTAATAAAAAAGTAAAAATAATAATAATTATTATTCTTGTTTGGCCTGCTTGGGAATTTAAATGGAAATTCAGTTAATTGATGTAAATTGCTATAAGTGAACGTGGTGCCAAAAGGAGTTCAATGGTGAAGCAATTTTCGCTGGACCTTAAGTAAACATGCTTTTTGGATGGAGAAGGGTCCACGGAGGTGCACTCTACATGCGACTTGAGTCGATAGAGAGTTGTTGGTTATTACGTTAATGACTCACTTTGAAGAGTAATCATTTGAACATGCTACCTACATTGTGTTAGCAAAAGAATGTCAGAGTACACGTGCTTGGTGCAGAAGTCTTGCTAATTTACGTGAAGGATTGCTTGCAAAAGGACCAGAAGATGGTTGCAGATGAAATTTTTTTAGGAAACTTTCTTTTATTTTCTTACGGCACAATTTGTTACATGAAATCATTCGTCGACATCAGACATTTTATGTGCTTTTAACAACGTTTTCCTGGACTCTTACTATCAGAAATGGTTCTCCCTTATTTGCTTTGAATTGGCTTTACTTGTTGTATTGTTGGTATTATATTCAGATCAAATTTTAGTCAGAAGGTAACCAATTAAATTTTGTGCCATCATAATTTACATTTTAAATAAAATCCATTTCGACTGGGTTGTGTACTTGATTTAAGGAAGAGAAGGCCTTGAGGCAACATCTTTCCAACGCTCAGTACGAAACCAAAGGCAACAAAGACACAAAGCAAATCAATGGGAAAACTAAAATAATTTAGTGCTTCGAAAACGGTCAGCTATATGTATGTATCTATTCATTGAAAATCAAAGTAATATAAAGAAGAGGATAACAAATTTTTAGGATATGGACAAAAGGACATTGTAGTGTAACGACAGTGGCTTCAAACGTGCCCCATCCAGTCTCTAGGTGAAAATCAGAAAAGGCAATAGGTTGGCAAAGATTACCTTAAGCAAAATTAACGGCAATATATCAGGACATCTTCTCCCAATTATAAAAGATATCCTAGGGGAACTTCTGATCTTGAGGTTTTTTTAAAAGATACCGCGAATACGCGTCATTATCTTGATTCTAGAGCAACTCCGAAAGCAAAAATTTCCCTTACAAAATCTTGAGCTCAGAGCAGAATATAAACCATTTCAATGAAGTAGGCAATACTTAAGTAAAAGGGCTGAACAAAACTTCTTGGAAAGCTGAAGGATCACAGTAACTTTCCTGATTCACTAGAGAGATCTCTGTGTAAAAAAAAAGAGACATTTATTCAAAAATGTGCCTTATCACTCCATAACACCATCTCCATCAGCGAAAGTTCGACGTCAATAGGCGCTTCTAAGCAGAAATATAGAAAACAACACTGACAACTGATGCAAACAAATAACGTAGCCAATACGGTATAAAGGTACTCACTATAGCCAACCATGGTACAGTACCCATAAGAAAAGTAAAAGGCTTAACTTCATTGTAGAACACGGTAGCTACGTTTCATTGGAGGAACTTCTCGCTGACCCTATAGCCATTTGAGTTATTTTGTGGAATTCGGTGCTCAGATGTTTACGGACTTAAGCCAGAATGGTAAAACAGAGATAATGTCGAAGAAAATACTCCGAATTCGCCAACACAAGCCTGATACCCTCTTGCACTCTCAAGAGTAGAAAGAGGGCTTTATTGATGACAGATCATCAAACATACTAGGTGGGGTGAAAAGTAACCTCCTTGGGAATGAAAAATAAATTTTTTTAAAATGTTTTTTTAATTTTATTCAATATAGTCCCCTTTTAGCTTGATACCCTTATTCCAGCGATTTTACAACTTCTTGTTCCCGTCCGAAAAGTAATTTTCCGGAAGGTCTGCAAAATACTCCTCCGTGGCGTCGATGATTTTCTCGCGTGAGGTGAATTTTTTATTGATGAGCCATCTTTTGAGGTTCGGGAAGAGATAATAGTCCGAGGGAGCCAAATCAGGCGAATACGGTGGATGCGACAGCAATTGGAGCCGTAAGTCATTGATTTTAGCCGTAGTTGCGAAGCTCTTATGCGCCGGCGCATTGTCTTGCAAAAATGTGAGGCCGTTTTGTAGCGATTTCGGCCTTTAATCGCTCAAATAATGCACAGTAATACTCGCTGTTGATGGTTTTTCCTTTTTCGATGTAGTTCACGAAGAATATGCCATGACAATCCCAGAAAACCGACGCCATAACCTTTCCGACCCATTGAGCCTTCCTCGGCCGCTTCGGAACACTCGTGCTGGCTTTAGTCCATTGCCGGGCACTCATTCTATTCTCTGGTGTGTAATAGTGGATCCAGGTTTCATCAACAGTTACCCATCGGCACCAAAAGTCCGCCCGTTTCCGCATCAGCAAGTCCAAACACTCTTTCGAAGCGCTCTCGCGTTCGTGGTTTTGGTCAAGAGTGAGCATGCGCGTGCCCAAGATATAGCGTGTGCTCTCAGTACTAATCTTTGTGGTATCTGCTAGCTCGCGCGTCTTCATTTTCCGATCAGCCAACACCATTTCATGTATTTTTTCAACACTGTCCTCTGTAACCGCATCGGAGGGCCTGCCGCTGCGGACTTGATCAGTTGTCAAAAAAAAAACTAAAAACAGTAGGGCATCTTTGCTAGCACAGGTACAAAACATAGATTGGACAGTACGTCCTCGGAAAACGAAGTAGGGACAACTATTTTTGCGATGGAAGTGTGAAATATTCTCGTAGTTGGCACGAGTTTCCTTACCCTCTAACTTCACATAGGGATTTAAAGCTCCCTTGATGAAAAATCCTCGACCAGATTGATCACATCGCAATCGGCACAGGGCACAATGCCAGTATTTTGAGTCTCCGAAGTTTCCGAGAAACCAACATCTGCTTGTGCTAATACCTTGTTATAGCCAAAGAAGTATAGGGCCACCCAGTTCATGGTCAAGATTTGACATCCCTGTTTCAATCACATATGTATGTCAAATCAAACAGTTATCTGAGACTATGTATCTTTAGCTTAAGGTTTGCCATTTTATAATATGGATCGCTTAATAATCGCCTAACCTAAACCTACTACAAAAATAGTGATTCTCTAGCAGGTAAGGCAAAACTATACACAAAAATCGAAGAGACTATCTTGGTTACAAATGTTAAGGTCTATCCATCACCGTAATGCACACTGTACAAAAACTATGGCCACTCATTCGGCGTGAACATCAGCGTTTGAAGACCAATTTGCACACATTTTTTTTTTCAGCGATGACATTCATTTTTCTCCTGTAGAATTTCAAAAAATTGTCCCACATGTGGCAATGAAAATCTACATGTAACTGTCGAAAGACCATTGCATCCACAAAAAGTTACTGTATGGCTTGCAATTTGGTCTGATGGTGTCACTTGTATATAAAAAAAAAAAACACTGGCGCTGGCAGCTCGGTATGGACCATGGCCTAGCTTCTTGACACTCATTTGTGTTGCTTATGTTGTCATTTTTGTCACATCTGAGCGGGGCCTATAGCTTAACGCCGAGTCCGAACGGCACTCCTTGGAAGCTTTTTCGTAGGCAATTTTACTTTCGGGAGTTTGCCATTGCCCGCCGAAAGAGTGGGGCGATTTGAAAAATTGTTGGTGACACATCCAGGAATCGAATCCAGACTTTTTGCGTGATAGTCCAATGAGCTAACTATAGCGCCATCGCCATCACTTGTACATACTTCTATGAAAATGAGTAATGTGTAATCGTCTCTATCAATTCTCATCAATAAAGCTAAGTGTTAGCCGATTTTTCAAAGATATGGATGTTGAGGACAGGGTGTCAACAAGACGGTGCCACATCTCAGACAACACGACTCGTTTTGATTTTATTGCAAAAAAAATTTCTTGGACCAGTTATTTTGCGTTTTGGTGATGTGAACTGGCCAGCAAGATCGTGTGATTTGCCTCTGTTAGTTTTCCTTTTGCGGGGCTATGAACAAGATTGTGTCTATGCATACCATTCACAAACTCTTGACGCTTTGAAAACAAATATTTATCATGTTATGGCGGAGTTATTGCCTGATATGTGTGGAAAAGTCATTGAAAATTATATTGTCAGAATCGAGTACTGCAAGAAACTCAGGTGGAGGACAATTGAAAGATGTTATATTTCATTCATATTGGCAATATCCACATACTACAATATATTTAGATAAAAATTTGATAAACGTGTTTTATTCAAATTTACTTTCAAAACCATAAAGTGAATGACCCTGTTTTTTGGAAAAAATTTAAACCAAATGTCAAGTCAGGTCTTGCCAGCCTCACACAAGACCATCACAGCGTAGCCCTTGGTTCGTTGGGACCGAATCCAGTAGACCATAAGGCAAGCATCCAATTTTATTTATCTATCAGAGGCGCAATATTTCAGATGTCTTTACTAAAAATAATTGCATGTGATAATGACATTGACAACATGTTAAGAAATAGCGGTTTATCGCTGGTTCGTTATACAAATATATGCTGCTCGGCCAGTACAGTACAACAGAAAGCAAAGTACCTAATCTATCTTAGCTCTACTATAAACCTAGGCAACGACATAACTCTAAAGATGCAGAAAATGATCGATGTTGCAATCGTTATTTGCTTAGACTAAGAAAGCAACTCATAAAAAGTCCCTCTCCCAACGGGAACTCACCAGATTATATCATAAGCTTTCTATTCCTATTGAAATATCAATTGGTTGAGCTATAAGGCAATACTAACCTTTCCAAAAGTGTTTAAATGTATCAGCTAGGACGGATAGGAAATGTTGACTAAATGAACACCAATACGCCGTTGCAAAACAAGAATGAGGTAAAAGAAGACATAAGGATAAACAAATAACTGAATCCAATCCAATCCATGTGCGCAGAGCTGCTTTAAGGTCTTTTTTTGGTCGGACGTCCATTGCTAGTGTCAGATTCTTACTGACTAAAACCACCTCCCGGGAAATCTTCTGTTTATTCCCCCGCGGAACGTTGCTGTTCTAAATTCCTTAGATCGCACATTACTCGTACTGCTGGATGGTTCACAGCAGCCCAAAGACCTTCAGATTTCAGCATATATTAAACTATGTTTTCCGGTGTTGGCCGTTCACCAAATTTTTCACACAATATATAGGTAGCTCTTTCGTTTGCATATCGTGCACATTCAGAGAAAACATGCTCCACGTTCTCTACCCGTTTCGCTTGAATAGATATTCCCGGAAAGAACCATGACCCGTTAAGAACTGTGTAAGATAGTAATTCAGTTCGTTTTACCCAACTTTCAATCCTTGGGATTAGTCGGTACATCCACCTCCCTTTTTGGAACTCGTTCCATTGTTATTGCCACGCTTCTATACGTCGGCTTCTTTCGAATTTCTTCGCTTGATTTATGGATGGCCCGATTTGCACGCAATTTTCATAGAGTCGTCTAGCTTGGTACCATAGAGGATAGTACCAATATCGCGTCATGGGATACCGTTCGAAATGTAACTGCTAACTCGCAGTGCACATAATCTGTACACTGATTTGAATCCCTTCATGTGTGTCTTTTTATTCGTGACGTCTGACCATATTTGTGCCCCGTACAGCTGTATGGAGGCTACAACTCTCGCAAACCGCCGCCGATATTCAACATAAATCTCGAAAGAACGCATATCGCTTTCAACGATTTCTTGCAAGCGTATGCTAGGTGATGTTTGAAATTAAGCCGAGCATCAATCATCACTCCCAGGTATTTTGTAAATGGGCTGGAAATAATTGTGTGCTCCGACTCCGACTTTTATAGTTATCGTCTCTAGCACCCTTCTACTCGTAATGAGAACAGATTCCGTTTTATGTTCCGCGACGTCTAAACTCATATCGCGTAGCCAGTTTTTTATCAGTGCTAATGATTCGTTGCAATACAACTCGATTTCTTCAAGTTGTTTCGCCACGACTACAACAGCAATATCGTCTGCGAAACATAAAATAGCGGCTTCCTTGGGGACTGGGAGTCGTAGAATGTCGTCATACATCACGTTCCACAGACCTAACACTGATCCTTGGGGCACGCCCCCTGTAATTTTATAAAATTTCGTCCCGTCGTCGGAATCGTAGAGGACCTACCTATCGGCAAAGTAGCTCCTGATCAATCTTAATATGTACTTCGGTACATTTAATCTTTCGAGGCATTGTAAAATACGCTACCAGTTCGCCAAGTTAAAAACATTTTTCACGTCAAATGTAACCACGGCGCAGTTCTTTTTACTGCCTCCTTTCCATCGTCGACCTTCTATGGCCGATTGGGCTTTGTCTATTACGACTTTAATCGCGTCGATTGTCGAACGGCCCTTTCTAAAGCCGTACTGATATTCCGCGAGTCCATCATTGGCTTCAATAATAGGCTGTAGTCTGCTGTATATAGTTCGCTCTAATATTTTGCCCATAGTGTCGAGCATTCAGAGAGGCCGATAAAATATTTCCTCTTGGTAATAATACCAACCGTTGGTATTTCCATTTCTCCGCAAACATTCCCATTCTTAAGCGTGCTGTTGTCGCGTTACTTGACGTACGATCTCGTTAGCTGTTCTCCCTTCAGCTAAAGCTTCAGCGATTGCGTACCTTAAGAGCTCCTCATCTAAGGTGTTTACGTTCCATTTCGCTTTGCTAGTTTGAGACTGAGTGTTTCAAGGTCGTGAAAGACTATGGAGATCGATTATAATTGCGTTATGGTCACTGTGGGTGTCGTGATTGCTGATGCGCCAATTCGTTTGCCTAGATAAGATGCTACTAACGAACTTAATATCAACAATCGAGACTGCACCCGCTCTACTAAACGTGTTCGCATTTCCCATATTAGCTACGACGACGTCCAAATTAGAGAGTGCTTCGAGTAGAATGCTTCCCCTTTTATTCGTTAGCATGCTTCCCCATTCTACTGCCCATGCGTTAAAATCTCCGGCTATAATAGTTGGAGTATGAACCTTAGCATCAAGAACTATGCTTTCGACGACTCGTCAAATCGTATTGGCACGAGTCAAACAATACTTATACAACCACATTTGAGCAAGTTATTTTTATTTTCACCTATAAACTGAGCATATTCTTCTTTTTTCCAAGAAATATATTGCAACACCTCATCCATCCATCTGATTGATTTAATCTTTTAGGCACGTCTTTGAAATTGAACACTATTCTGTGGCACAACATGCAGTCCATCAAAAAGCCCGACCGACCCAAGACCTTCCAATATAGCAACTGAGATTTGGCAAAAGCGAAAATTGCCCAGTTCTTTTATTTCTTATAGACAAGTCCAATTATAATATCGAAGGGTCAGTTAAAATACCATTAATCACCCCTCTAACTATGTGTTACGTGGTGCTAACACCATCATCAGAAAGGTGCGAAACGTTTCTTGTTTTCTTGTGAAGCGATTCACACCTTTTTTTTAGTAAACACCACTGCAGCTCCATACCTACTATTGGCACATGTAATTTTCTGCACATCATGTTGCGAAACTGAGTCCATAAATTACCAAGGCGCCAAAAACAATTCGGTCAATGTAGGTGTTGACCCTTGCCAAAGGCGGAAACCTCAAAACTCAAATTTGCCCTTAATTAGGCATAATTTACGTTGCCCTAAAAAAATTGACACCGAAAACGACAAGATCCATGAAATTTATGAAATGAAATTCACTTTTCCATCGGTCGGGCGGTAAGGAACCAATAACAGCGGCAGCAGCGTCAGTTCAACAATGTAATACGCACCACGGATTCGTTTTGCTGTCACTAAGTACCAAATCGCAATTATACAGGTACAGGCCTCAACCGGACTGTTGGGGACTGTCCCAGAAAATTAAGTAATCCGCGAGCTGATCACATGCGAAGGGTATCACGTAAATAACACTCGTCTGCGCAGGGCCAAGTATTAAACTATCGCAATATTTGGACGTTAATTCGCAGAAAATGTCTCCAGAGCTCCCAGAGAACGCAGTGCACAAGTGATGTAGCCATGTGACGGTGGTGCTGCTGGATCACAGATGTCCACAGGACCAGTGCACAGTTTCACTGCAAATCGAATTAAATGTCTCGGGGAGTACGTATAAAAACATTAACATTCCATAACGAATACGGACATGGAGACAGGCGCAAAAAACCGAAACAGAAAAATGAAATTGGCAAGTATGAGGAGACAGAGACAAACAAGAAATTGTCAGACCCCGAACGTCTGTCCCTCCTTTAAAATAGTGTGGAACGACGTTGTCGGCCTGGATGAAAGGTGCTCAGCCGTAATGCGTTTGCTTTTTATCCGCGCACACACCGAATAAAGTCACAAGTGGCGCGAGCAGCTAATATGACCTGAAGATCGAGATGTGGTGCTGTAAAGATGACAGAGGCTATCAGAACCAACAGATGCAGCATCTGAGTGAAAAAAAAAAAAAATTAAAAACGAGACGCTCCAGTGTTCAGGGAGAAGGACTTGGCTTTGAACTTAATCACCGGATCAATGTGACACTCCAGAGGAAACCGTAACTGATTTGGAGATGTTTCGCATGTTCCGCTTCTTGTCAAATACTTAGCGAGGCATGTTATCATTGAAAGTAGCCGGCGAACGTGGCAAGGTGACATGGATAAGGATGCGGACATGCGTGTTGATTATAAAAATACGACTACATATACATGTGTGTTAACTTTCAATATAAGATACGGGTTAAGCTATCGATAATCAATTTTTGAAATTCACGTTACATACCTACACACTTTCAAAACAAAAAATAGTCTATACCAAATCGTGTGAATGCTCACTTCACATTTGTTAAACCATTTTGAACTAACAACCAAGTCTGGGCATCTACGAGTAAGCATCTATTAAGTGCGAAAATGGACCGGGTTTTTACTAGTACATTCTTATGCTATGCCGTATTGGATCAATCTACTTTTTAAACATAATGTATCTATCTATATTCGAGGGATACGCCTATGAAGACTGTTTCACCACTAGAACCTGTCCGAGATGCATGTCACCATTTCTCTCTGTGGAAGAAATCTTGAAGTTTGAAATGGACTTAGTGAGTCTTTACCGCCAAAAGACCCGGTCTTATCTACAGTCATAAGAATACACAAGAATAGATTCTCAAAGACTCGAATCCATCCTAACCTGGGAGCTTATAAAAGTAACTGCCTGACCCCGTTATTATACAAAACTTACCAAAATAGTTTGGAATATTAACAAGTCATGTGACATAAAGTGATTACTTGAAATTGAAAAGCAATCTGATTTCGAAGCCCACACCTGCCGATACTTACCCTTTCGAACTGTTCAAAGCGACGAGCGATAACCTAAGGAAGATCAGGCATCAACTCATCTATATAATATGGTCTAATGAAGGCATTTCAAAAAATAAGCACCAGCAAGCTTAAAATTGTATATAAGACTTCCTTGTTGCGTATTTAGCATACGAGTAGAGCTGATTTGAAGAGTCCTCTATCTATTTGTCGTTTTCAAGGACATTTTTGATATTCCTGCTAAACTTGTTCGGCTCAGCAGGATGACAATGGAAAAAACCTGCTGGTGCATGACGATCAGTGATGATATCAAAAAAGGCTTCCAACAAAGCGATTCACTCTCATACGACTTCTTCAACCTCGGTATTACAAAATTCTATACATTTACGTGTCTTTGGGGATGATAAGCATTCATTAGCAAAGCATAGCGACTGGCTATTTTTTGAAGGCATTTGCAAGTATTGAAACAGAAACGGCGAACATTTTTCTGACGATAAACGAGGATTAAAGAAGTACTTGCTGTCATCGAGAAAGGACGCACAGCATTGACGATAAGAGAAACGACACACTAGACCTACGAAACCTGGTGATAGTCACGGACATTTGCACTCTAAATGCAAGGGCATTTAATATAAATAAACAGAATGACCTCTAACATTCTCGAAGGGTAGCTGTGAGCTCAGAAGTTTTAGGACATTGACTGTCCCAGTCTTCCTCTTTGATACAGAGGCAAGGACTTTATCAAAAACATGATGAGGAGACGCTTAGTCATTTCGAGAGAAAAGTGCTTTAAATGACGACGTACGTCTTTTCAGAATCGACGAAATGCAGGAGAGCTGATTTAAAACAGAATTAACGCCGACCAACTGGGTATGCAAATTTAAAAAGAGCTTACAAACTAAAGGGCTGACTGAGGAGACACGACGATTTAGATCCAGGTTCACGCTGGACTATAGCGAACCATAGGTAAGTTAAGTAAGCTATCAGAATCCTACACAAAATTCGCAAGTACTGTCGGTTGGCATTCCAATGCAGGTCGATGCATTGTTTAGAGTTGCTAAAATCAGGAAGGAATCATAATTTGTTTATCTACTAGGTCTTCAGTTGAGATAGTTTCTAAAGGGGTATATTCTCTTTGATCATTATATCATAAATCCTAACTCTAACACCCTGCTATGCTCTTAGACAGATGCATATTATGTATATCCATTGGTTCTATTTTCTAGACCTCAAGCGTATTTGCAAGCTAAATATCAACAACACTTCCGCGTCCCAAAAATTTGAAACACGTACGCCTACAGAATTTAGATTTTTAAAGTACTCGTACAATGTCAGACCCAAGCCTTGTTTCTTTTCCTTCTTCCTACAAAACATAACATCCGACTACGAGTATCTTTACATTGTTCCTTAAGAAGGCCCCTTAAAATGTTGGTTCTCGTACCCCGTATAACAGACGTGAGTTAAATATCACTAAAGGTGCATAAAAAATTTTATAAATTCAAGTCACGTTCACCCTCATTCATTAGCGCCACCATGCATCGCATTCGTATATTTGTTGTCCTGCATTGCACAAGGCACGCACACAAATTCTCTATGTTGGTGCTTACGAGATGGTGTATTTTGTATTTGGGTGCAAGCAAAGGTGCAATCCTTTAGAAGTGAGATGTTCGAGAATCTTAAATGTATGCCATAGCAAGGGGTAGCCTTTCAACAATTCGAGTAATTTATCTAATTAACCCAATCAAACAGAGTTGCAGTTAGAAAATAATTTCGATTGGAATTTTGATTGGAGAATTTCTAAGAGTTGGTGCCTCATTGTCAAATTAAGAAGTCAACATGTTTGTTAGGTTGAAAAATTCTTAGATTTCGAACGTTAAGAGACTTGTTTCCGGTGGAAGTTTGGATAGGTTTTTGCTTTTGTTTTTGTAGGTACAACAATGATTCGGCTGGACATCATATTCGTTTTATAAGAAACAGACTTGAAGAACTTTTTTTTTGTTTTTTTGCAGGTAAAGGCGGAAATGTTGTAGTGGAAAATTTATTCGATAATTCATAGCATAGATGCTTTAATTTCAAAAGAGAAAATTTTCCGAGGACATCCAAATAAAAACTGTTAAGCTCTATCTGTCTTTCAGGCTCTGTCACATCGATATGATGTACTAAACACTGGAAGTCGGAGCTGATAACGCATTTCAAAGTTGCAAATCCATTGCTGATAAGAGATAGGTTACCATTCCAGTTGTGTTAGCGAACAGAAATTCTGGATGAGAATATTTGATGCCCTATCTGTAACATTCTTTAAAGAATGGTGCAAAGCTCACGCACAAACACAAGAGGCACATTCTTTCAAAAGTCCGTCCAATTACTTGCATACGCCGACGATATTGACGAAATCGGAAGAAAGCAACGTGATATTAGTGACACTATCGCGAGTATTGAGACGGAAGCTGCGAAAATGGGTTTACCTGTCAACGAGGGCAAGACCAAGTATGTGCTGTCAAGCAAAAAGGATACTTAACACCGACACGTCTCCGACAGGAGGCCACCTTCGAAAGCTATAACTTTGAGGTAGCTAAGGACGTTGTCTACCTAGGCTCAAACGAAGAATAACTTTCGTTGCTTATTTTGGCTAAGAAGGCAATTGACTAGCAAAGCCCTTTCTCGAACAACAAAACTAGGATCACTTAAGATCTTAACAATCCCAATCCTGCTCTATGGGGCAGAGGAATCGACATTATCAAAAATGGATGAGGATACTATTGGGTGGCTTAGAGGAGTAGATAACACGACAAACTAAATAGACTGTACAGTGACATCGGCCTAGCCAGAAAAGTAAAGATCCAACGACTACGAAGGCAGATGTACACCAATGCTCCGGTCCGAAAAGTCTTCGGATCCACCCGCGAGGGACAGCGCAGCAGAGGAAGCCCGATACTCAGGTGGCGTACGCAAGTGGAAGGGACACCTCAGCCAATTTAGTGTGCGAAACTAATATGTAACCATTTCATTCGATATTTCTGATATTTTTTTTTTATAATTTACGCGCGCCTGAAGGGGTTATGATAGATACCCTTTTACTGTTGCCAGGGCGCGGGCGGAAAGATAGAAGGAGGAGAAAGGAAAGTTGTTGTGATGTAGTGGTTTGAAACTCAAGTGTATTTGGTTTCGATATTGACTCTCCAGGGGTGGGAGTCCAAATAGAACGGAGAGTTTTTCTACACTCGAAATGATTCAAGGTTGTAAATTTCAACGGTTGTTTTGTGCTTGAAACTCTACAACAGCTAAATATACATGCCAGTGTTATGCCTTCGCACGCAGATTTTTCTGACTAAGTTCCAATTACACAAATGAAAAACTTTTCGTGAGTAGGATTCGAACCTTGACCGTCTGAGTGAGAAGCGATGGCTAGTACCACTACACCACGGCCACCCCGTGATATGATTTAGAACCGTACTTTCTAAAGTATTATGAATAGAATACGATTAAAACCAATAAACTGGTGCTAAGAGCGCTTTTCCTGGTTCGTGAGAAGTTCCTGTTGATACAGAGTAAAATCGATCTCTTCCTTGTTCACTCGTTATGCCAAAACCTTCCTTTAACTAAAGAATCCCCTGGGCAAAAGTTGCAGTATATTCCTGAGTCTGTTATCTCAAGCTACAACTTATCCCAATGAGGGTTCTACCAACAGCTTAACCTGTCCTGGAGATTTGTTTTGCCTCCACCTCTAAATATATTAAAAAATCTTTAACAGGCAATCTGTCTGTTGACTGTTGACAACATGACCTCTCTCTGAGGGTTTATCGTTTTCGACACTCAGTATAAAAGGGCTCTGGACAGTGCCCAACCACCGCTGTCGAAGTTTCAACAGACCCTTTTTGTCGGACAAGGTTTCCTTTTTACCTAATTGACAGTGATTGTTCGAAAAACTTACGATTCTTCAAAACCCGGACTGGCGCTGAAATGACCCAGGAAGCTGAATTCTTAAAATGAATTCTTGTGTTATAAGTTGGTTCGATTCCTCTAAGATTCAATAACTCTCGTTCAACACAATCTTACCATATTCAGAAAAATTGCAGATTTTTTATAAAATAGATACGCTCAAGCCATAAAAATATCGGTACTACGCGCTGTTTGTACATAATAGTCTATCCCTCCAGTTCTTGCACGTAAAAAGATTCCTACATACTGTTGCCTTTTGACTCGAAATTAATAAGAAGTCTCACTTGCTGAACGATGATCTTGAATTTTCTGTTTTCCTCAAATCCAGTTTTAAACGAGTAGGTATATCAGGACAAAAGGGCTCACCATGATATCAGTGAAAAATATCTCATGCAATAAAATTCTGCAAGAACAGAACTCCAACTCAGGTGAGATTCACCATATCCATATGCCATACTCAGACAATCCATCGAATAAGTATCTTCGTTACCATCTGCATGAAATTGTATCCCCTCCATAGTGTAGTGTGCAGACGTGGCACACGTCTTTACAGACGATCGAGGGTCGTTCGCATATATCCGTCCATTCGACGCGACAGTGAAAGAACAATCAACGTGTGCAGACATCTTCGTCGTATCTACGGCAGGTTATCTTCTGCCGATCAGTCAGACACTGGGGAAATAAGTACACTGGTACGAAATGAAATACGCGTTCTTATCAGAGAGGGCACGTACTCGTCTCGTACACGCAACATCATAACAGAAAAAAAAAAAAAAAACAATTTTCCCCTCTTGACAATTCAATGGTGGGGTTGATCCGATCATCTCTATGACCACGAATTTCCCCTACACTCTTTGATTTTACCTGTTCGCCGGCACTCGTTCAAGCATTTCAAGAGAGTCAGAGAGTAAGAGAGTCCCCTTTATTTTGTACAAGTGGAAAGGTACAAATTGCAAAGGTTCAGGACGAAGGGACTCATTCTAGTGCAAGGTGTCGCAGTGTTTAGTTCTATACGGTTCTACCATAGAAATCAAATCGAGTTGTAGTGAAAATAAAAAAAAATATTAGTTACGTGCTCAGATACATTCAAATATAAAAATGATGGCAACATATAACGTCCAACAATTGGAAAATAAATTAAAATACCAACCAATTGCTCCAGCACCTAATGTGAAACGATCTATAAATCCGACGACGGTCCTGGGCATGAACAGCATGAATACACTTCCATCTACGAATGACCATCAGAGCATCAGTATGCAGTACAAAAAGAAATACACCTACGCGAATATGCCATACGGTGAACAATCAATTTCAGTTGCAAGACGAAACGCTCGCGAACGCAACCGAGTGAAACAAGTGAATAATAGTTTCGCCAAGCTCCGTCAACACATACCGCAGGCAATTATTTCCGATATTGCCAAAGGTGGTCGGGGTCCAAGTAAAAAAATATCCAAAGTTGATACTCTTCGGATAGCAGTGGAATATATCCGTCGTTTACATGAGCTGCTCGAGGATATGAATTGCTGTGACACATCAAGCAATAGTTCTTATACCGGTCAAAGTTCCACATCAGGATCACCACCACCAACTTTATACTATGATGCTTCATCTCCCGACCAATTACATTTATCACAGACTGCTCTGCCATATTCACAGAATTCAGCCAATTCGCCGACGTTGTCCTTTCACTCCAGCATGTCCTTCGAATCGGCAAACTATGAAAATACATCACCACACCTGTTAACCAACAATTCTGCTGAACAATTGCAACTGAAATTTGAACCATATGACAACTTCGAGGTGCAAGATGATACTCCAGATGATGACGAAATCCTAGACTACATTTCATTGTGGCAGGACCAATGAATGAATACACAATCAGAACCCTATAAAGTCACAAGTGTTTTCTTACACCAGTGTTTTGGAAAAGTTGTACCTTTTATTCCACCGACAAACGGAAGTGAAGTGTAAATGTATCCGTTGTTCTAGTCAAACTAGCTAAAGTACTCTTGTAGATATGTTCATATGGATGTATATAGTATATTCATAAATCTCATTTTGATAATTTTGTAAATATTTAAGTTCTCATAAACTACTCATGTAGCTAGTGCCTATGATAAGTTAAGTTTAGAAAAAATGGAAGACAATGATTTTTATTTTTATTTTTTTTTTTAGATTATAAATGGAAGACTAAAATGTATCTCGTAGTTAATGTTAATTAGTTTTTTAAGAAAATTTTATCAATTTAAAAGAAAAATAAATTAAAAACTTAATTTTTTGTATTTTTTTGAAAATTGGAAAAGATTTTTGCAGTTCACTTGATTTCAAAAGGGTTTTTGGTAAGCTTAACGTAGAATTATGTGCAGAATACAGATGGAGTTGCATCGAAAGACATTGGAAATACTCGTAAATCATGACAAATGTTGGTAAAATTATTTTGGTCTTCGCGCTTAGTAATTTAATTGAAAGAAGTTACGACGCGGCATCAATTCGAAACTTTATCTCGTCTAAATCTTTCATATTTCCAAATATACTTTCGTTGATCGCGATCCGGTAAGCATCTTCATTGGCTGTAATTGGATCTCTAGGTTGAAAATGAACTTCAGAGAAAGGATTTATACGAGTATAGCTTTGATGGGTGAATCGACAGAGTTTTTTTTTCTTGTCCAACATTATTGTTAACAGCGGCAACATTGTTTTCAGTACTTAAACTTGATTTATGGTATTTTGAAGAATGGTATGTACTTGAGAATGTTCTGGGTATGCCAGAACTACATTCCTTGGCTTTTTTCGGCAAAATGCATTCTGTCGGTGTAATATTGGGCCACTCTCCCAACATTTGAGACTCTATTACATAGAAATGCCGCTGAATTTGTATTCCAAAGCTTCAAAAGGCTTAAGCCTTCTGTCCAAGGTGGTCATTTAATACTCGTATACTCAAATTTAAATAAGGAAACAACCTCAGCTGTGGATATGATGAAAGCCTTTGATATGGATAACTTTCACGTTTTACTGAGAATGCTAAGTAGAACAGGTCTTAGAGACTCACGCTTGGTTGTCTCATATTCTATCTCAAAAACTGATCATAAAGGACAAAAGTAGAAGAAATTAGAAGTGAGACAAACTGTATAAAAATGGGCGTGCCACAAGGGACGGAACTAGGATCTCTCCTTTTTTATTTACATAAATTCCCAACTTATGCTCGATGCTAAAGAGGTTATGAGAACTTTCTTTTGGATCGTATAGTCCTCTGGATCTAGTAGATAAGATAATTATTTTACTTGAGGAGAGTTTATTCATAAAACTATCACCCCTTTATACTAGAGATGCCACGAATAGTGATTTAGCCGAATACCGAATATTCGGCGACGCTCTAGGCCGAAGCGCCGATCATTCGGCGGCCGAATGTTCGGGAAAATTTTTTATAAGACTTACGAGTATGCATGTACGTGCTACGTCACAAGTTGCAACCTGTCTCATTGCTGCGCATGCGTGCCGTCAAATTGGCAGTCTTTTGTTTCATTTGCGAGTGGATGCCGTCGCGACAAGCATTATTTGCTCATTATTCATTGATTGCATTACATTGCATTACCAAAGTGGTAAGTTAGCACTTCCAAGCAAGCAGTTTTAGTTCAGTTATACATTTATCAATTTTTATGAATATAATGGATATATTTTTCAGTTACACATGCATCTTTTTGTTTATGAATTATTTCAATTTTCAAACTTATTTCAATATTCGGTATTCTGCCAAATAGGCCGAATACGGAATAGCAGCCGAATATCCGTGTCATCTCTACTTTATACTCTGCCAAAAATATATTATGAACAAAATTCATTTTAAGCATCGGCTTCATCCTACTTTTAGTACATTGTTGTGATTTGGGAATTGTTGTAGTTCGTCATCTGTGCTGTTATAAAGTGTAGATACTCTGGTATTCTTACTCTAAGAGTCCTTTACAATCAAAATTTACGTGAAAATTCTCGACATCTAGTATCAGTGAATCTTTTTCGCACTCCTACTTTTCATAATTTTAATATGCTGTCTTAACAAAGAACCATATCCACTTAGAAGCTTGCCAAATTTATTTCTGGTACAATTTAATAATGAGCTAAAAAGTATTGTCCATCTCGTCCTATTAACATGTATTCTTATTCCAGGATATTTCTATTATGTTTGAGAATGAATATGAGTTCCGACATCATTTTTGTAGAATTCCTTATTCCATAAGGACCAAACCAAAGCGTGCCCTTTTGTGACTGAGCGGCATGAGACTTTGACTTGCCTGACTCGAGAAATGATAATTTTATTTATTCAAAAACCAAAACGAGTCGATTCCAAGCTCTAAACCGCAAACTCCCGACGCAAGCCATAGACTCGTAGGTCTAGTTTCTTCACTAGCTAAATCATGTATGGCTGTGGCTCCGGATCTTTTCGCAAAATATTTCAGATAGTACAAGAGCAAAGGCCAAATGTTTGCAATTGACGCTAAATGAACAACTCTTTATTTTCCGTCGGACTTTCACTCACATATGCTACAATTTGATCTGTTGATGTGGAGGCGTTATTGGTTTTGCGTGATATCAATTGTATGTACAAAATCACGACGGCTTATCTATATTTCTGCATAGTTCAATACGATAAGTATGTTAAGTTCGGAAACACCATTCCTATTAAAGCCAACTTTTATATTTGAACGGTTTTTCTCAATCGCAAGAGACTGCGTTCTAAGCAGACTATAAGATACGAAGATATTTAGCGGATGATGCTCCTACTTTAATGCCTAAATAGGTGAGAATAAAATAGTGGAGTGGTCGAAAAGCAAAGCCCAGCAAATGGCCACCAAGTTATTGATTTTACAGCAGCCGAGAAAAGGAGCTGAACTCAAATACACACAAAGAGCTAGTTAACTAAACTCCTTGTATGATCTTTTCTAATTTCCAAGTTTTCGAAGAAAGATGAGTAAGCGCTTTATGATGAGGCACATGTAGTACAAGAACCAGCCAGTTCAGCGGCATGTACCTAAAGGCTGATGCAGAGGTAATCCGAACACTCAGAGGAGTAGTGCTCTGTGTTGTCATCATCACCTTTACGGCATTGGAAGCAATCGTTGGGTTTGTCAATGTCAGCTCTTACCTAAGGCGCAAGTATGTTCAACGAAGTTTCGGTTCCTGAAAATCTCTATTCTTAGCCATGGCTTGTAAGTTTGTTCTAATCCCATTGTGACCTGGGACCTGGGCTTTAGACTGCGTTCAGTGAAGTCGCGCATTCTCGAAATATCTTTTTCTTAAATATCGTCAAAGCATTCAGCAAGGCTTCACATGGAGGTTGGTTGTGGCTGCAACTGCAGATGCTTCGCTTTCTACACCGATTCTTCATTATGTACCTAGCTTTTCCCTATCAGGGTTTAGTAGGGTAATTGCGGGAGAGATGCCGCGCTTTTTTAAAAACCCATGTAATGGATGGATTTATTTTCTAACATCATAAATAAATTAAATAAGGAAATAAAAAAATTTTCATAACTATTAATAGAAAAATAAAATATGTTAGGTGTGCCATCTCTCTCAACATGTGTGGGAGAGATGCCGCATGTTAATTTAATTTAATTTTAATGTCAACTATGTTTTTTCGCTCTTCGTCACGGTGCAATTTGTACAGAGGAAGAATTCTGGTTTTTTGTAGCGTGTTTAGTTTTCATGTTGCCATTTGCTACATTTCGCGCATTGGATCCAATCCTCCCGTTTTTAGGTCGAAAAATAATTTTCCCAACATTCGGCACAAACATTAGGATTCTCAGCCGGCTCAGTTTTTCTTTTTGAAGACTTTTTCCCTGGCTGGATTTTCGGTTTTCGGAGACTTGGCGTTCTTCTTTTTTTCAATTGAACATAGTGATGTTAAGACCTCTGCTTTCTGTCTTCGTCTTGAAAAAAACAGAGCTGTAATTTTTGGTAGTGGTAACATTTCTTGAATGAGTTTTGGTGGCGTAGGCTTGAAACATGATGAGGTGTGCGCATCACTTTCAGAGTGATTACAGCTGTGCGATGTATTGCTGGTTCTTGGAATAACCAGTTCCAAGTTCGAGGTATTGCTGGTGGTTTGCACTGCAGGTTTCAAGTCCGATTTCGGGCATAAAGTCATAGTTTCTGAAGAAGAAACTGCTTATTGGTGAACTTCAACTGCACAGAGTCTGATACGCTGAAGAGGTGATCTGGAATAGCTTGCGGATTAGAGGGGTAGATTCCTGAGGCCCTGTACCCTGAAACTCAATTTCCAATGGATGCTGCTTTCTCCCATGAATCATCTCAACATGCGGCATCTTATCAAAAAAATAGTGCGGCTATTACATCTATCCCTACAGTGAGGGAGAGATGCCGCACCATGCTTCATAACTAACAATAAACGAAAACGAAACAAAAAATCACTCCATCCAGGTCTTTTAACACTAATTAATGGCAAAAAATACTCACACTTGAGAAAACAGGCGATAACCTGTTTCTAGATCGACAAATAGCAATATTCTGACAAATTTCCATAGCTTAAAGGGTTGCGAAAAATAAAATAAAGGAAAAAAATTCCCGTTATGTGTCGTAAGTAAATAGTTTTTTTTCGTACGTTTTCGTTTGAATACCAAACGGACTAAAAGCAAAACAAAATTTTTTCCGCGGATGACTAGATGTATGAGTTTGGCTGAGTGCGGCATCTCTCCCGCAATTACCCTATACCTTCACTTGAAAGATAAGGGCATACGCTTTCAAAACAAGGCTTTTAACGCTGTCGTTTTACAGAAAGACGCCAGCGCTGCATCCTAAATCAGCTTTGGAGCCATCTGTGAAAAATCGACTAAATTACTTTCTTGGCTCAGTTTCTGCCCGAGACACAAGGAAAGTCTATTACAGTTATCAAAGAGAATATTCATAAGAACAGAAAAATGTAGATGTCACTTTAAGTCACAAAAATTCCACGATTTGGTGTACCAAAAATATTTTTGTTTTTATTCTATTGCACCAATCGTGAATCATGCCTTGGTTTGTCTTGACTTTAGGGCAGAAAGTAGCTTTTCATGATCTTAGAGATGGTATACAATAGTTCAACAGTAAAATGACCAGAGGATTGGAGCCCGATGCCGCTTTCCGGATACCGCAATTTTTCCCAGGGCATAATATATTTGTCGAAGTCAGCGTCCGCAATAGGGGTCCTTGCTACCAGCATTGCATTAAGTCACAAAACTAGTGATTTTTGATTCTAGCGTGTTCTCTGGCCCGTCCAGTTCAGTCCACCAGCTTCTGAAGCGCACTCTTGCAATTCAAATTGTATAATATTTGTTCCAGATACCAAATCATGTACGAACATTCATAGAGACTTGTATCCATGTCAGATTGTTCGCTCCGAAAAGCTATGATTTTCCAAAAAGGAAGTCTTAGATACATCGGAAACAGCCTAAGACATCACAGAGTATTTTAATTAAAAAGCTTCTCAACACATCATATCCAACCATGAACATTTGCCAACAAGCGATTCCAACTCAACCAATATAGGGTATAGCAGCTTAAGCCCAGTCAAGTGTTTCGAGAAGGAAAATGAGACCAAATCTCAAGCATTAACAGATTTCAATAAATATTGTTAAGCCACCTCAATAGTAGCATGCTTGGACAATGGAGGATGAAGCATGCATCTAAGCCAGATTTGTACGAGTATCTTCAAGGTTCACTTGCAGTAAAACGGTATGCACATGAGATGCATTGTTGATTTGCTGCCAAAAAATCCTGGAAATTTAATATTTCATTATCCCACTTAGCTTTTTGCAGAATTGTATTCAAGAATTTATTTTTCCTGTCTTGGCGAATTTATAATTTTCTGTCTTAAGATAACTATAAGGTCTTGAAAAAGAATCTAGCTGTCGAGATCTTATAGGACAATTGGAGTTTGACAGGTGTAACACCGTAGTATGTTTTCTTACTTTTTAAAAACTTTGGGTTTTCTTCCAAACGTCTTTCTTTCAAGTGTTTATGTCTACATTACACAATACATATGTTTTTGTGTCTAAAATCGGTTTAATTCTTTCTGCATACTTCAATTATAATCCATCTAAGCAAAATTCTTGCATTTTATCTATGACACCTTAATTACAATGCCGTATCCTGTAAGAGCAAACGTGCGTACCTACTTCTCCAGGAACTACACTAGGGTTTCAGGGCACTTTGATTCCGCCTCCTATTTGTTTTTCCCAAAAATTCGTTTGTTTACTTTTGTCAAGGATCTACAATTTACTCGGATTACATCCGCCTTCTGCATCTTCTCTGAAACGGAATTGGACTCTGAAATATTTTTTTCTAGTGTATAATCAACAGATAATATCCTGCTCATCATTCATTAATGGATTTTCAACTTCTGAATGACTTTTGCCCATCGAGAAGAGTGCATTTTTTTAATCATCCCTTGTCCACCTCCTTAACGCAGACAAGAGAAGGTAAATTGTTTCTGATTAAAATAAATACATATTTTGAAACAGGGTAAGAAAAAAATATGCATGCATGCCAAACATTGACCTAATTTTGTTGGCATGTTACGCGTGTCGTAATTAACGACCGTTTTCAAAAAAAAAAGTATTCCAAATGCATGTACCTAAACATGTCTGGAGTGTTTGGCTTAGGGAGATACATTTTTGGTGAAATCAACAAACAATTCAAAAGAAAACCTTCGATTTAAATCAAGAAACAAAGAAAACGTGGAGGTTAGAAACCCATTTATCTGGTAAGTACTACCTCCTCAGGCTAAGACTCAACTTTAAAAAAACAAACCTACTGTGCTGTCTGCATCTAACCTATGAGTATAAATCTGGTGACTCTGTTTCAGGGGTTTTTCGTATATTCAAATTCTAGTTCTTATATAATTCCAGAACTGCCCGTTAACGGAGAACTCATAACTTAGTACTGACACCGGGGTAGTCGAAACCTTATGTCCAAAATCGCCTGGCCCTCCCGTTTGAAGATTACACGTTTGTTCAGCTCCTTCGGTGTCTCGTGTGAAATGTTAGGGCCTTCTACAGACCGTATGCAGCCGGACAAATTGTGACAGAGCTTTGTGCCATTCGAATGCTATGGTGACTTCCACCTATTTGAACGAGAGGCTGATGATAACCTGCATCGATCCTAAATTGATCAAAAGTATCCTTATATGCGAGCCTGCCTCAACGGAGGAGACAGTTAATTGCACCAATGACGATTTTTTTAAAGTGCTCGATAAGACTCATACTAAGTGTCCTTTGCATGATGCTAGAATCGCCCCAGACGATTTAAATGTGAAGCTACGAAAGAAGGGAATATTTTATAGTACAATGGATAAAAATCGGAATAGGCTTTGCCGATCAAATGCCTCTTCGAGGACTTGCTCCGTCGCATCGATAACTTTCCAAAAAACTTTGTGGTAAAGGCGCTAACACAAAATCAAAGATGCCGTTTCTTGTGTGCTAGATTTTGACCAACCACCATTGTGAAACCCGTAACTGACGCATGCACTGAAATGGAAAGTAAACGTATATAGAGCAGTGCAACGAGGAGTAGGACGGCCCCTCTGGAGTTCTACGAACGAAAAATTCCAAGGGCCAACAGAGAACCTAGTAATATGTATGCAGTCTGCGCTAAGGATGTGGAAGAATGATTTCTGCAGGCTATTGAAATTGCGGCTATAATCAACATTCCGTTTTCATACAGACCAAACCATTTAACCAGGTCGATGCTGACCAAAAATGGCGTGCATTAGACTTAGCTGAGGTGAGGATATCCATATTCAAACTTAGGTCTAAAGAGGCTGTTAATCCTGGTGAAATATCGGTAGGTCGTAACGAATTATTTTTGTGTGGCAAGATGGGAAAAGAAATAGAGAAGTTGGGTCCAGCGATTAGCGAAGGAAGAACGAAACAGGTTAATTTTTTTCAGAACGCAATATACTACTTTGATCAAAACGTTCCCGGAATAACCGTGTGGGGCTCCCATTTTTCCGATTTGATGCCTGTTTTTTTTTGTTAAGTTGGTATTCACTCAAAATTTTAGCGTAATAGCTTGACATTTGCAAAAGTTACATAGCCAAGAGTACATCTATCTCTGTTCGTGTTGGCGATTTTTCCATTACTTCCTCTCGGCTGCGTTCCGTAGTGGTTTTTTTTAACTCGATTGAACAGAAAGAAGTCTCAGGGAGCCAAATCAGGTGAATTCTGGGCTGTTGGATGGTATTTGTTGCATTTTTCGTCAAAAAATTACGAATAATGATGGCATGCAATTTAGGTCTTTTGGCACCAACTTTGGTGCTACACGACGGAAACCCAAATCATAAACCAAAATGTCTTGGATGGATCCGTAGGCAATGGTCAAGTCCTCTGCTATCTCTCTGATGGTTAATTTGCGGTTATTGACCAACATTTATTTTACTTCATCAATGTTTTCATCGGTTTTCGATGTCGATGGTCTGCCACTGCGTTCATCATCTTCGATTGACTCACGACCACTTTTGAACCGGTGGTGGTGCCACTGATAAACGACCGTTTTCTTTAGAGAACGTTGCTGAAACATTTTTCCAACATTTTCAACGTTCGCCTTCCGTTTTTTACGCAAAATTTAATACAAGTTCGTTGTTGTAAATTGTAAACAAACACACAGAGATAGATGTACCCTTGGCTACGTAACTTTGGCAAATGTCAAGCTATGATGCTATGACTTAGAGCGAATATCAACAACAGATGTACAAACTTAAAAAGAAAACAGAATCCCAGGAGCGCCACACGGGGGTTATTCCGGGAACTTTATGATCAAGTATGTAGTTGCAAGGTGCGCTGTCAATAAGCCAAAATAGCGTTATACTCTTGTTAAAGTTCGGCATCCAGGTCATTAACTTCTGCGTCTTCAATGGATTCGATTGAAGATACTACTACCTTGATCTCGTCTTGGTCATATGGATGGCAGTTATAGACTTCTGGAAAATGGGTGCCACCTGCCTGACAAATTCATGTTCATTGTCTTCCTGATAAACGGTCTGCAAAAGTGTTTTTTTTCTTTATTCACAACAACGACTAAATTTCTATAACGATGCAGATTTCGGTCAGGAACTTGACAAGCCTTTTTATTTACTTTTCGAGCATACTTTCAAATCCCATCCTTATAGAAGCATCTTTTTTTTTTATCTGGTAGTATGTTGCAATTGCTCAACAACTTAACAATTTTCTAATCAAAAGCAAATTTGCCGACAACATACATCTCAATAGAGAAAAATTAAAAAATTAAGACTTCAACTATGATGCCACTTTTAGAGAAACCTTGTCTCTCCGGCAAGAACTAAAAATTTCATCAGAATAAGCTGTTATTCTGGTAGAGAGATGTGTCTTGTTGACAAGTAACTCTATGGTCTTAATGGTAACTTTATGTAGATTTAACTAGTCGTTGCCATTAGGGGCAGAGAAGAAAACGAAGTCACTGCACGTGTGCCAAATGCCCTTAAGATAGTCCTCGACTGGTGCACCAAACCATTATCTCCATTTATCAAGGCTATCATAGCTCGTTTTACTAGAAGAAAAGACTTAAACCTAGATAACGAGGTAAAATATCTGAGAGTTATCCTAGATAAAGGGCTAAATTTGAACTCTCACTTCAACAATAAAATAACAAAGCAACCACGGCTTTATGGGCCTGCCATCACATGCACGGCAGTGCATGGGGGATCTCTCCGAAGAACTCACACTGAATCTACCTATATACGAGTATAATGATGGTCAGGCCCATCATAACATATGCTTCTGTAGTATAGTGAACTAAAACCAAGCAAAAGACCGCCACTTCAAAGCTCAAAAGAGTCTAGTGTCTTGCATGTCTGGGCATTTCCAGAGCCTTTCGGACTGGCCCACAACTGCTATGTAGGCAATAAAAGGACTTACGGGCCAACACTTATTGATCAACAAACTGACTCTACGCAGGTCAGCAAGTATGGTACAAATCAAAGACTTAGATCTTTGCGACCACCCGGACGTAAGGATGACCTGCGCGGTAAGAGACTGCCTTCAAAGGCATTTTGTTTCTGAAATGGAAAAGGGAGTGGGCGCTGGTATAAATAGACCAAATACAAGTATATCAATTACTATCGGAAAGAGTCCTGGCGTATTCCAAGCTGAACTACACGCCCTTCAAAAATGCGCCAACCTTATCTTTAACTCTGATATCAAGGGGGCAAACAGCCACATATTCACGGACAGTCCTCGTCTTCCAAATCAATCATGTACAGCTTTATGTAGCCATTAATAGCTGAAAGCACTCGAAATGCATCTCATATTGGGAATATACTCTAGGTCTCAGACATGCCAAACGAACAAACAGTCCTACCCTTCAATATAAATTAAAATAGATGACTAAATCTAAGTCGGCACGATATCATAAACCTAATGGGGTACCTTACCGGACATCATGATTTTAGATATCAACTCAACAAAATCGAATTAGTCGACTGTCCGGAGTCCCGACCTTGGCTTGAAGAAGACGAAACATCTGAACACATTTTATGTGACTGCCTACCCCTCAACGGAATCAGACGGAATACTTTCATCAGGAAACAACTCGACACCACCGAAATTTGCGGCTCAGACATTAAAAAAAAACGAACTTTATAGTCAAAAGCTTATGGTAAAGGATCTGCATGCACCATGCCTATTCCTTACAAATTATAATGGAGACTTGGAAACTGTGAGGAAAATCTAGAATAAATGGCTTTAGAAAATACTCCGTCCTCGTAGTTGTGTCCTTAAAGCGACTCTGCTCTTCAGTGGCAAACGTTGGACTATCCGCACAAAATCCGCCAAGTTACCTTAAATTGATAAGATAGTTTATCTGACTTTTGGTAGTGCCCCACATTGACGTTAAAATGACAATTAAATTAATCATCTTACAGAATCAGTTCACAAGTGCCCTTAACTTCTCCTTTTTCTATAAACTTTTGATTTAAAGTTGACAACTATTGCCTTATTCAACATTCAACAGTATGCCTTTTATTTCATCATACACACTTGATGATTTATTTGAATTTTATTTTGACAAATTTATCACTTTAATTCGATTTATGATTCTGAGTTTTTTTATATATATTTTTTTAAGCCAACGTTCTTATGGAATCTTTGACATACAAAGCACGTTCTGCGTCCGAAAAAGGTAACATGGTTCATTTGGTTATTTATCCTCAATCCTAACCCATCAATAATTCATGGACTTAATTAATAACGCCTCTTTACTCTGCACGAAACTTCAACTCAAACAGACATCCTTAAACACAGTGTCAGTCCTTTAATAAAACACGTGCCGCCTGTCGCAAAATTCTCTAATATTAGGCGCGGATTTTCGCAGATTAGTTCGCTTTGTGTGATATTAAAATTAGCAAATCCCAACATAGCTTACTTGAGAGTTTGGAAAAAAAAGAAGAAAACAAAGTTCCAATACCCGAAGGTGTTAAGTCGGCTCTCATCTGTTCAAACGTTGCATGGTATCCTGTGTGGTAATAACAGCTTTAGCCACATCCACTTTTGCTAATAGGCTATAATTTGGCGCGATCTTAGAATTGATTTATGCAACACTGGTCGAAAGATACGTTATACGAATACCTCATCTATGGACCATATCGCACTGAACTGGAATCTGATGGGTACTGGAAAAAGAACTCAACCGTTTTTTTGTTGGTCATAAAAAAAACCCCACATCCTGGAAGTATCCTGGGAAAATATTTCAACGAAAGTGTTGTTCTCAATTCAAACTATTTCACATTGTTTGAAATCGCCTCTTTGAATAGCAAGAAAAAATTGAAATAATTTCCCTTTTCAATTGACAATAGGATTCAGGACAATGAGTTATTGTGCCGACCTGTCACAACAAAAATAAACAAAGCATGTGTATGCACCCTGGATGGCATTGAACTGTCAAAATCAATGTCAAGGAAGGTTGAAACGGAGAAAGTTCCAGCAACAGCACACTAGTGTGCGCCTAATCCTTTTTTCATTGTTATTTTTGGTGGATACAATGAGGTCGGTGAGTACGATACAATTACTATAAAGCGATGTCGTGCTGCGATAAAATTGAAATGTTTTATCGAATGAAGAATAGATTTGGGGTCGAATGTAAATGAATTATGACTTGAATAAGATGTCAACCTGACAGAAGGGAACACGGAGACGTTCTTGCCTACTGTTAACAGCAGAAAGTGTAAAAAAAAGATTTTTAATAAAACTTGATTCAACTCTGCTGCAAGGAAGATTGAACTGTTTTTAAAAACAAGGGAACGACATTCTCCCTGTCTTAAAATTCGGATCTGTAAAGAGTGATTTTCTGAAATAAACTAGAGATTATTGCCTTGAATTAAGCGCTTTTTGGAAGTCCAAATTCCACACTATCACATTTTCGAGCAGCTAGGGTCATACAGTGGCAAGAACGTAATGAAATTTCTCTTACAGACCATCCTTGTTAACTAGTGTAGACTAGCGACTTCACATTTAGAAAGAAAAAAAGTCACGTGATCTTAGAGGGCAATTCCTTCAATAAATTGATTGTGGTTGGTCGCCCTGGTACTCAATTGGAGTACGAGTACGTTAAGAATCATAGACCTATGTACAAATAGAGCTTTGCATCGACTGCAACATTCTGGTCAGCAAAACTGTTAAAGAATGACGGACCAAATGTTTCCACCACCTCATAAAGCATACTAAAAATTGGCTTCCATCTAGCATACGAAAAACACGACGGTAATAAAGTTTCAATTATTGCACGAACAGGATCTTCTATTCTTCTTTTCCTTAAATCTTCCATAAAAGAGATGGACACAGTTCCGAATTTTATACACGCTGGCGAATCGATTCAATCGGGCCCTTCTCATTACTTCGGAGTGCACTCTACAACGTCTTTGCAGGAAATGGTGCCACTTTAGCCTAGTAAAGTAGCCTTAAGGGCGGCTAGGTAATAAATCGAGGGTCTGAGTAACAGATACAGGTAAAAGGGTCTTCGAACTTCATTGTTTTAAAAACAGAAAAAATGGGACCAGGTTTTTGGATCTCGGTTGTTTTAATAGAAATCCCAATTGAACAAGCACCAAAAGCTCTGCGCAACGATATAAGATATTCTTGGATCAGAAGGCAGATTCAGAGAAGCCATCAGCTTTTCCTATCAAATACGTCGACTATGTTATTTATATCGATTACTTCCTAAGCTCGAATTCTACTACCATGTCGAAGGAAATTCTACTTTTCAAAATGCTAAACCATTGAGAAAGGCAACCTTATGAACTACCGCTATGGGCGCAGATATTAGCTATTTCCACAGTTCCTTACAATAAAATTCTTGGACGCATGAAATTTCACATTTTAGCAAGAATCATTTCCATTGTTAGTAAACGAATGGCTTCATCAGTGAAAGGCAATAAGGAACGATTACTACGGTTACAGGCCTTACTAAAGAAATGTTCACCTAAGGGACCTGTCATCGACAAGCCCTAAATGTCTGATAAATTTCCCTTGCAATACCAAAAGGCTGGCACCATTTGGCAGTTTGCCAGAATTATATCCAAATCCTAGGCTTATTGGAAAAGTAGATACCTGCGAGCTTAAGCAATAACTCAGCTTGCCCAGTCAGCTTCTCTCTGTTCGCCCTTTGATTAGTTTAGTCAACATCGAGAATTGTTAGAGCAAGCACTTGTCATCATTCGAATTAGTTCAAATGTTTGGTTTAGGTTTGAGTTTTCTTAAAAGGAAACTTGAACAAAATACTTCTTCCGTTGAACGGCAGAAAGAAAGATTAGAAGGATTTAACATCCTTGCAGTCACTTCATTCTTACATAATGTATTTCTGGTCTGACATGAATCCCCTTGAGTCATAAATCTCTTCACAATTTGTAAAATCTTTGATGATACTCGTAGATCAAGGCTTTCCTGGAATTAGGGATGTGAGAGCTTTCTAGATTCTTCTTATCGCTGGCATATGCATATTTCTTCCTGATAAAGCTGACAAAATGGACCTGTTTGCTACAACCTTTAAATGTTATTTCATTATGTTAACTTAATGTTAATATTGGTCTTTTTCGATAAGAACATTTCGGCATAAGGACTAATCTGTCGAACTTTCACATAAGATACAGCAATAAATTTCAATTGAGGCGTTACATTCTTAGATAAATTTGTACGTAGTTGTTAAAAGGTTTTAAAAAAATATACAAAGCCCGCGACGACCGTATAAATTGGCTGTTTTGAAAGCTACAGTCTCAATAGTTATATTCAATCACCCTAGGTTTGTGTAAAAGTATAACATCAGCAGTTGTTTTTAAAGCAAATCATTGATGAGACCTATTGTAGCTGATCCTTAACTACTACAAAATGTGACACCCCTTAAAATACTGTGACAACACCAGCTGAGGACATTATCAATATTCTCACGGTGGCTATTTACGAGTACATTCAACGCAGTCATTCGTGACATTACCAAAGTCCATACAGCTCAATCCAACAACCTGCTCTTCAGCTTTTTTCTCAATTGAAAGGGAACAAAACCTAACTCACAACGAATGTAGATTCAATTTACACAATTTAACGCCTTCTAGCTAGAGAACCATTCCAATTATTTATACGATACGCTCATTAGTTTCATCACCAATTACAAGATATGCAATGCAGATAACTTACACCTAGAAATACAATCCAAGTACAAGTGGGCACTCTTCTGAATTATTTCTAGAGCACGTCACCTATAATGACGAAGCATAAAAATTCCACCTCGGTTGATCTTAATTATGCAATCTATAGGTAATGGACAAAGCGCACCAAGCCCATCGATCTGAAAACAGGATTTCATTCCCATGAATCGATAGGTCGTTACAACACATGAATAGATTCGTAGACGAGGACTACCTGTACATCGCCCAACTAAGTGACCACGTCGCACCAGTGATCCTTTTCGACGACGTGGGCACATCGATTTGATGCAATATTTTTGCAACCACCACAATCACCATCACCATCACCATCATTTTGATGATGGGATGCAAACTGCAAAGCTTTGATTCAATTTAAATCCAGAAAATGGAAAAGTGGTAACACAACTTAGCAGGGAATCCTCTAAGTGGAAGAGTTGAATTGAGTTGCACGTTTACTGGTGCTCACATATGGAGCCCATTGCCAGAAGACGGGCGGCTTAATTAATTTAGACCAGAGAAGAACCATGACAGTACTTAACAGCATGGAGTATATGAATACTCCCATCTACTCGTATGAACATGAATATGAATATTTGTAGTCGACCAACAAATATTAATTTTTATTGCGAACCGTATGGGTAGGGACGCAAATACGGACAGACAGACCTTTAACATAATTTGTTCTGATTTTGTTGGCCCAACTGGTGGCTTTGATTTGGTGGAATGTTCTGCAGACATACTAATGAGTAGAAGATATTGATGATATTTTTGTCGAGGATTGAATGAGGCTGATTGGATAAATCGGGTCATGCAGCGCAGATAACTCTGTTAATAAGTAAGGAATTTTAAATGCAAATTGCATGCAATGTACTGGCTTAACTGACGCTTTTTATGAGCGATAAGTTGTTAAACTTTCTGAAATGAACCACTGATGAATTGATGATCGAATGAGTTATAGTTGTTATGATCAGATGCGAAACAAGTAAATTTGTGTTCATTTATTTCAAAATACCCATACCACGTAGTAACAAAGTCAATATTAGCAAAGCGATAGTAGATAGATTAGTTTCAGATGCTCTAAATTATTTCATACTTTATTCTAATACTATGAAAAGGAATTGGAAATGGCTTATTTTTACAAGCTCAGTGAATGAAATACATTTTATTGCATTCCAAGCGTGGACAAAATGCGATCGGAGCGACGATATCGAAAAAGCTCGACTGGCTCTTGAATATGAGTATCTTAAAAAGATCGCAAAGAAAGTCCTGGCTCGAACTCGAGCGGCAGCAGCGGAAAATCTGTACCAGGAGTTGGAACAAATATCCTCACGATCGGCGAATAGAAGACAAGCTATCCAAGAAGTTCAAACGTCGTACAGTACTAAAATGCCAAATATTTTTAAGCTTGCTGCACAGAGGAGAACAAATTCAATGGAAATAACCTCGCCGAAATACATCGAAAACGCAGACGGTCGCTTACTAACAAATGAAGAGGAAATTTGTGACCGGTGGCTTGAATACTGCAAGGAGCTGCTTAACAAACAGTTTCCACGTGATATCGTGCCGACAGCTGGCCTATTCGAGAAGGAAGTTTCGGACTTTTCAATCGAAGAAATAAGTAGAGCAATTGGAAAAATGAAGCGGGGGAAAGCGGCGGGACCAGACAGCATTCCATCAGAGTTTTGGTCGAAGATGGAGGGGATCGGCAGCGTTTGGCTATCGAAACTTTTAAAAAAATTAAAATGTGGACAACCTATGCCGAATCAATGAAGAAGTAGCTTCTTGGTTCCATTATACAAAGGAAAAGATGACACTCGAGAATGCAACAACTACCGTTCTAACTCTGCTGGACTAACGAGAGAATTTCCAGTTAATGTCGGAGTGCATCAAGGAAGCGAACTTAGCTCTTTCCTCTTTAACGTAGTATTCGACTATCTTTTAAAAGACTGCAGCATGCGCGATGCAAATGTATCGCCAATTCTCTTCGCTGACAACGCAGCTATACTTAGCGATAACGTCGAAGATTTACAGAACGCCTTAGATTCATGGAAAAATGCGCTATAGAGAAACTTATTTAAAATAAGTCGTTCAAAGACGGAGCATTTGACGTGCCAATTTGCGCATCCATTGCGACCTGTTCCGGATATAATGTTAGACGGAATAGTTCTTCCGAAAAGCACTATCTTTAAGTACTTAGGATCAATCGTTAACATGGAAGCGAAATGTGACGACGACGTAAACCACAGAGTGAGTGTGGGATGGATGAAATGGCGGGAAAATTCGGTAATCTTTTGCGACCGAAAATTTCCACTTAAATTAAAGGGGAAACTCTACACCACGGTTGTTAGACCAGCTCTTATATACGGTTCACAGTGCTGGACAATGTACGAAGCGTCTAAAAACAAAATGACGGCAGCGGAAATGAAAATGTTAAGGATGTCTAGTGGAGTCACTAAACGCGATTGTATTAGATCTACGCGTATAAGAGGAAGTCTACATATAAAGAATTTGGTAACCGAACAGCTTGAGGCGAATAGAATAAGCTGGTATTGCCACGTTCAAAGAAGATCTGCGGAAAATCCGGTTAAAAGGCACTATCAACTACGGTCACTCCAACTGCAAGAAAACGATGTCGGAAAAAGAATTCCTGGATTTCTCAGATGGCAAATGCGCAACAACGCCTGGGGCTTACCACTGAAGCGATCCAGGACCGAGCATTATGTAGACGCGTTCTGCGGTCTACGACATTAGCCAACCCCATAAGCGGAGCAGCAGCGATGCAGTAAAAATGGGAAACTCGTTACGCATAAGTTCGTATAACGAGGAAAGGGTTAATAAAAGGATAAGAAGAAGAAGAAGATAATAATAAATTAGTGACATTTTATATTTTAATTATAACAGCGTTAGGTATCAATATACAATTTCAGTGAAAATTTTATTTTGAAATAACTTAAAATTATTAAATTATAAATTCAAATTCTTAATCGTTGACAATTATTAATCGTTATATAGGTAAATAGTTGTTAATTAAATTGATTGTGTTATGAACAAAATTCAAAAGATTGATAAGATTCAGTTAAATATTTAACAAACAGCAGCGAAGCAATAACAAAAGTTAAATAAACTTACATCTATAGGTATAAACGAAACAGTAAATGACAGCAAAATTTTAATTTCTTCTTGATCGAAATCAAAAAGCGGCATTTTTACTTTTTTTAAAAAAAAATAGGTAAAATTCTGAGGTATCGTATATCTACAGAAAGCTAATTAAACAATTTGTAGGACGTAATCAAATAGCAGTTTCTGAAATGAGTAGTGCGGAAAAAAGGAGTGCTGACAATAACTACGCAAATAACGGGAGTCAGACATGGGGCTTTGCATATAACGACTTCTCATACAGAAAATGTTCGAGACCTTGAAGTAGTACAGATGCCTTACTGGAAGAAATCTCAAAACCCTAAATAGTGCCATTGACCGAGCTAATCGATTGGCGCTACACATTTTTCTCACAGCACATTTTTGCAAGACCAACAGCTTATTCCGTAGTCTGACCTAGAGTGAAAAATTCCAAATTTCACAACTTTCAAAGTTTTATTATTCACAAATTTCTTAATGCCAAATGCTCGCCACCGCTTCGGTGACATACCTCTATCCGATGGTCCATATTGTCAATGACTCTGAGACATAATTGAAGTTCGAAGTCATTAATGTGCCGAATTATCTCATCCTTTAGCTCTTGAATTGTTCTTGGCTTATTGACGTATACTTTTTTTCAAAATTTCCCCAAATGGGAAGTCCAACGGTGTCAAATCACATGATCGTGGCAGCTAATTAACATCGCCACGACGTCAGATAACACGGCCATTGAATTTCTCGCGCAAAAGTGCCAGTAAGCTTCAGCTCTTTGGTCAATTGAACCTTGTAAGCGTGTAAATTCAAATCTTTATTTAAAATTCGCATCAGTGATGTTCGTGAGATGTTCAATTGTTGGGCACGGTGACGAGTCGAGGTTGATGGCTCTTCTGCCACACTGTCGCGAACAACAACAATGTTTTCCGCAGAACGAACTGGGTGAGCATGCACAGGTATTTTTATATTTCCTACAGACCCGGTTTGATGAAATTTGCGCACAATTCTCCCGATTGTGGACACATTTGGTCGATTATGCTAACCAAAAAAATCACGAAGCGCACGAAATGCATTTTGATTTTAACGCCCATTTTCATAAAAGGCTTCAACAATCTTAATGCGCTGCTCGATTGAATACCTCTCCATGGTTTGTCAAACACTGAAAGAAAGAAATGCCAAATTAAGTTAGGCACAAAACTTGACGTTAAAGTGTGACTCACAATCAACATCGTGCGTTATGGTTGGACAACCCTTTACATTAGTTTCGAACTGGCAGGATTGCATGCACAATATATGCGACAATGTCAAGCATAATTAGCAGCATGAAAATAGAGACCAATATCAGGAGATTGTAATGAGTTTACATTAAAGTAAATCAGTTTGGTTTTATTACTGACCACTAATTTGCAGTTTATTAAAGCTTATTTCAACAATTAAGTCTAGAGGGTTTGCTGAATCATATGCAATACCCAAATCATCTGCAAAAGCTTTAACTTCACCGATAAACCGTTCAGATAGAAGTGATTTAATGTAAATAGCAACAGGATAGGACCAAGAACAGAACCTTGGGGTACCCCTTAATTGATAGCCTTATTGCTACTGCAATATTCTCCAATTTCTACTTTTTGTGTTCAATTCATTAAGTAGGACTCGAACATAGAATGCATTCATAATATACTCATATGTTACATGGCATCTTTCTGAATGACGAGTATTGAAAAAAAAAGAACAAAAACGAAACAGTTTCGGTTTACAAAGTTCACTGATATCAAATAACCGATAGTATACAACGAATATTGGACAGATCCTCTTTCTCCTCTAGTCTGTAGTGGTAATTGCTACCGATATTACGTGCACAGATATTATCATTTAAGTATATTTAGAGCTGCCAGAGTAGCTTAAACCCAAGTTACCATATATCGGGTTTTCCAATAGGGACTTGACAACTTTGAATTTAATTTGTGAACGCACTCTTTCACTAATTATCAAACTGCCACTGTCAATTTATTCAGTAAACTCAACAATTTCATCATGGCAAAGTACACGAACGAGCAACGTCTACAAATTATAAAAATCTTCTACCGAAATTCGAAGTCGGTGACTGCAACTTTAAAGAGCGTTGATTCCAATTTTCGGTCGTAATTCTCACCCTAGTAGACAGGCAATAACAAGTTTAGTGCAAACATTTGAGTCTACATATTCGTTGTGTGATGATGCCGTATCAGTGAGACAACGGGTTGGTCGAAGTGTCGAAAATATCGCTGCCGTTCAGGCGTCCGTAGCAAATGATCCAAATTAATCAATTCCACGGCGTTCTCAAGAATTGGGCATCGTTTAGACCACATTAAGGCGTACTTTGGCCCGAATTGGAAGATTAGACTTGGACGACATGTGGTTTCAACAGGATGGTGCCACAAGCCACACAGCACACGTTACAATCGATTTATTGAAGAGTAAGTATGGTGAGCGTGTTATCTCAAGAAATGAGCCAGTAGATTGGCCGCCTCGTTCGTGCGATTTAACAACGCTCGACTATTTTCTGTGGGACTACGTTAAGTTATTGGTTTATGCCAACAAGCCGACGACGTTGGAAGAGCTCAGAGCCAACATTGAACGCGAAATAGTGGCCGAGTCATTGAAAATTGGGTCCAATGAATCGACCACTGCAAACGTGCCCACGGTGGCCATATGAACGAAGTCGAATTCCATTCAAATAGTTTGTGTTTTATTTTAAAAAAAAGTTGGCAGGTCCTCATTGGAAAACCCTATACTTCGGACCTAAAATGGACTTTAAAGTCCCAGATAAAGGTATTTCACTCATTGCATCTTCTAGTCTTGGGGGGAACCACCTTGACAAACAAATCTTTTCGGTTTCTTGACTGCTTTAATCTGGCGTAAATGACGTGAAAAATTAACACGAACGATGACACTGGATCATTATGACCCTATCGAAATTTATCGACAAATTTTTTGTAAAATATTAAGAATTTAGTAAGTTTTAATCCAAATTTATTAAAAAAGTATTTTTTTTAAATTTTTTTACATTTTTATCTAAGTTATAGTATAATAAAAAATTATATGCTGAAACATAGCGAAATTAGTCTTCTACTTCCTTATCCATCGAGATGGAACTACTGCAATTGTTGGCAAATATAAAATCGACATGCATAATACGTATGAAATGTTTTCTTATCCTTTTTGTAGGGACATATTTGGCACCTTTTGCGAGTTCCTGGAATCTTCTGGGGAAGTTCTTCGAGCGGCTCACCAATAAAATCTGCGTTTCTTTTTCGTAGTTGTCGGGGTAAATTCACACGCGTCTTTCGAACTTGTAAATGCTCTTGTATTAAAGCGAGTCCAAGGTTTTTTTTAGGAATTACCGTCTTTTTATGCGTGTATCATTGCCCGGTGAATTATGTATGCATTTGTGCCGGAGATGTTCAACATAGAAAAAAAAAAACCGTCATTGGCCATCGTTTTGAATTTCTGCTCACATCGTAAGTAGCAGAAACTTAGTCAGCTATATTCACTCCGATCTTGGTTGAATTATAATAAATAATTATTTTAGGTTTTTGTTTATCGCCAGTGAATTCATCTATATTGTTATCGTGGTGAAAGCTCGACATCAGACAGAGTATGAAAACCAGAGTAATATCATTTTGATGTCCAAAAAGTGACGTGTTTGGATCTTTATTTCGAGTTGTAATAAATTCAGGAGAGATTTTATTTATTTTATTTTCGTCCGGAGTATAACGCCGGGGTACTATGCCCATATGGCTGTGCTGTTATAGATTTTGCGAGTTACAAATAAATATTTACAATACAAAAATATACGTTACTGGCTAATTTTTAAAGTGGGAACTTAAGCACGTTATTTAAATTAAATTATGTTAATCCTATGTTGAGCTAGAAGTGGGAACAGGGTTGATGTTTCCGGGGGTATAGATGGATTAAGTAGTTCTTCCAGCTTTGGAACGTTGTTAGAGAAATGTGGTCTTGTGATTTGGCAGCTTTGGAGTATGTGATATACGCTGCGAATTTCATTGCATGAATCGCAAATTGACGGAGACTCCTTTTTATACAAGTGGGCTTTATTGAACATCGTGTGCCCAAGTCTTAACCTGCATAATTTCACTGCTTGTGATCGGCACAATGAATTGTTGTAGAGATTTTTTGATAGTGAGGGTTTATGAGTCCTTAAAAAGGAGTTAGATTGGTTCCAGCGATTTTCTGCATCATTACGAAATTTCGTAAGGAGTTGAGTCCATACAGCTATTGCAAATGGTGGCAAGGTGTACAGAACAGGCATTCTAATGGCTTCACGGGCGCCTTGGTCTGCGTTTTCATTTCCCGGAATCCCAACATGCCCAGGTGACCATATTAAATGAATTCTCGGGTAATTTGAAGACATAACAGCTCGAAGGATCAGGATGATGGGAGATTTGCTTTTGTTGTTTCGGATACTGCGAATGGCTCTAAGGGAATCACTGCAAATTCAATTGCCTCCGCTAATGCTATTACTTCTCCAGTGAATGAGTTTTGATTGGGTGTGGTGAGTTGTTGTGAAATCAACCTGTCACAATTACGGTCGAGCCTGTAGACGCAGTAACTAGTTACTCCATTGTTGCAGGAAGCATCAGTGTATAAGACACAATCAAATTTGCCGGTAGACATTATTTCAGCAAATTTCTTTCTGTATACTTCCGCTGGTGTATGTTCTTTTAGTGTACTGTCCAGAGAGGTATTAACTATCTTGGTTGGGAACATCCAGGGTGGTTTGCTATTGTCATAATTGGTGGAATAAAGGAATTGTAGAGCGCGCTTTTGATTTTACTTTTTTTAACCATAATTCTGCCGTTCCTACATATTTCTTGTAGCGGGTGTTTGCAGTCCATGAGACCTTTTTACATCAATTTTATTCAGGAGAGATCTGCTTTTTGTTTTTGCGCAAGGTACCCACCGAGGTCAAATTGTGTTTTTTTAGGAGCTGAGTAATCAATTCGTAACTTGTGAGCCAATTGTTAAAAGTAACACAATGCGATCAACAACATCAAAAGGTTTATTACTGACTGAGAACGGTCTGTTTGGTTGTTTGCCAGCATACGAGTTCATCTTCAAATTTTGCATGTAAAATGTTTTTGAGTCAACTAATGCAAATATTTGTATGCCATATCTTGCCGGCTTAGACGCTATATATTGCCGAAATTTTCATCGTCCTCTAAAAGCTACTAACATCTCGTCAACAGTACAGTTTTCTCCCGGCGAATACATGTTTTTTGCATTGTTCAACAAAACTATCAAAGATTTCACGTATTGGTGCCAAATTATCCAACTGATATCTTCCTGCTCGTGTAAGTTGGTCGTCGAAGCTTAAGCGGCTTTTTATAAAGTAAAATGGCTAAATTGTCCACTTCCGTTCCATCTGTTTGCAACAAGTCACTCAAATTTCGTCTATTAGAGCGATTAAATCCAGAAATATACAGTAGGCCTATGAACGCCTTCAATTCTGTTATTTCGATTTCACCCATATATCTACGTTTACTCAAATTCGCACAAGATGTTCTTCTGTGTTGTATTTGTAAATTCGTATATGTTTGAATCTTACATAACATATCCTCAATAAATAAATTCCAATATTCGGATGTAGCCTCACACCAGTTGGCCCAGATATTATATTCTGCGATTTGGTACGAACAGTTGGTCGCGCTGGTGCTTTTTGCCGCCTGGTTCCATTTCTCCTTTTGAAAAATAGTTGATTTTGTTTTCTAAAGAATCTGTGTCTGTATCGGTATCAGTATCATTTTGTTCCGTTTCACTATTGCTATTCCGTTCGGATACGTGGTCTTCAATGTCGACGTCTGAAGCAACATTCTGACTCCGACTCCTCTAAAATTGCCAAAATTCTCTATTGATGATTTCGTAGCGCTATTTTTGCGAAGAAAAACTAAAAACAAACACTAATACACAAATAAAAATATTTTTACACCAGTGATGACGTTGGGTCATACTTACCCATTTTAACTTTATGCACGTCTATCTCACTGCCCAGCCGGCTTCAAACTGAGCATTAAAACTAATAGTGCTTTGCGAGGCTGTATCTCCAGCTACACAAACGTCAATATTCTACAATATTCAATTCACCTCGGGTCAGGCCATTGGCGCCGGGTAATTGGCGGCGTCAGGCCAAGACGCCCTCAGGATAAGATTTTTTTTTTAAATTCCTCGGGATTTCTTCAATTCCTTTGTATCATTCGCTTTTACACGTTCCTGCAATGATTTAGAATTAATAACAGCACAAGGCCAACTAATAAAGGATGATTGATTTAGATGTACCTATTCTCAAAAATATCTTACAAAAAGGATAATTCCGAAGCGACGCTACATAGTAACTGTTCACCGAATCGTTCTGGGAATAAAGCCATAGTTTCGCGGGCAGTGTAGCTAGTGGCACCGTCTTAGGGGTCCATATTTTGTTGGAATCATAGGCTGAACCTTTTTGGGTTGATCCGAAATACGGCTATTTGAGGTATTGATGTAGCCATTAAGTCAAAAATAGAGCTTATCGCTTTTGGTCGAAAACAGTCGATCTTCTTGATCCAGTTTTTTGAGAGCCAAACAACTGAAACGGAGATGATTCCGAAGATCACCCGGAGTCAGTTCTTTATGGATCTAATTTTTATGCTTTTAAACAAAGATTCCCACGCTAAATACGCCATGTTATTGCATACGACAGGGCAAGCTCTTGAGAACGTCGCCCAATAGATTTTTCAGATTCATCGCGTCTCTTCGTTATCACCTCTACATTTTCTTCACTTTTTGTGGATCATAAGTTGCTCCAAACGCACGAAACACATTCCTCTTAATTATAAATCTGATTTTCGCAGTACAGCTGTTCCCAGATGAAGCTGTTCCGGGCTAAGTTATTCAATATCAAAATCACACAAGCGTGATCTCTCGTGAAATCCGCACTGAATATAGTACCCCTAAAGGAATCACCCTGTATATTGAGCATACGAATTGTAGCTCGGAACATGAGAGCCTCTATGATCTCTTCAAGATAACTACACGCTTGCCAAGAGTTCAAAGAAAGATTAATATCGGCTGCATGTGGACTTTTCTTGGCATTTCTGACTGTTCTCTAGACGAAGTGACGAATATCTCTCACCTTAAGATTCATATTATGCATTCTTAAGCCCATCTGCAGTTTAAAAAGAAGTGGTTCTTGTTACAACGCGCACTGAAGCGTTGATGACCATGCTCTCAGACCTTGTTCTGACTTCAGTCTTATGCACGTGCCGTCTGGTGTTATACCACCAAAACTCTTTTTGGAGGAAGAAACACTAAATGCACTGCGCTAACGACTCTCAGCACCGCAATCTATTTTCTAAAGACAATGAATGAGCGAAACGCACATACGCCACGTTTAGAAGCTGAAATACTGACAATTACTACCCGGCATATGAGCGAAAAAGTACAGCGAGACCTCATCCCAAAAGGAGTACAATCAGCTGCTCAGGTCATATCATGGCTTAACAATCTATCTAGTGTTTGACAACTTGCAACTTCATTTCCATTAAGAGGCTGCTACATTGGTAAACTACTTTCCGTTTCAACTCAATACGTCACTTTTGATCTCCAACAAAAGGAAAGCACCAACAGAAGGAAAGCAACGCAAAATGTATCTACCAAATACCCACTCAAATCCAGAAGTCTTCAGATTCACCTTTAAATCTAATGCGGGTATTGGAATTAAAAACAAACCATGTGCTGGCTCCGCTCCGCGTCTGTCCAAGAATATTATGCGCCACACCAGCTTGAATTTGTGTCTCGTCATCAAGTTTCTATGCCGACGAGTCAGGCAGTCGGCCAGCGCCTATTCAACCTGCTGCCACTGCTGCTGCTGTTGGCAGGAGCCGATTATGTCTCTTGCATCCAAAGACATGGTCTGTCGTGGCATATAAGACAAAGCCTTCACATCCCCAGCTTGCTCTGCCACTATTTGTTCTGTGTGGCACACGACGCATGGTCATGCATGCGGGTCGACTATTAATAGAGCTCCACCATCACCACCAGGTGTACGTATCGATTTTTATTAAGACTTTTTCGTCTACCTTCGTTTCTCATTCACTGTATCTTTTTGTTTTTTTTCTTCTTACGATTACGAGTATTTTGCAAGACTGTTTCATTGGCACACGTTCGTTGTTGTCTAGGCCAAAGATTCTGCACTGTCAAAATGGCACGTCCGATAAAACAATGCGACAAAGGGAATTAGAGTCATAAGTGAGGACGTCATCTTTGGATTAGAAAGGTTGCTGGGAATTTAGCATATTCTAGACTTTGATAGATATCCAGTGGTAGTTCCACTCTCACGATAAAAATGAGAAGATACGGATATACTCGTACGTAACAAAGGCATAAACATTAAATCGAAGGGGCGGATCACCGCCCCAATAAATCACGAACAGTAATCACCCGCTGGCGCTGAATGAAGGATGACCACTGTTGCCGATAATGGCTACAACGGCAGCAGTCAAAGCATCCATGTCCATGACTACACCATGTCGATGGGTAAATACGGCACTTGATCTCTGATCCCTAGCCACTCTTAAAGGATCATAACGCACCATCATTACTCCAGTACGTGAGTATACTTCATCAGTATCCATGGTTGTGGTACTGGTGATGGTGTATGTCGGTTGAGTGGTAGCGCAACCGCAACAAATTGTTTACCCATCCTCAATCGGGCAATGCTGGAAGCTGTGTGAAATAGAAGGTGAGACTGAAGAAGCACCATGCCCAGGCACCTGGATGCGCACATCCTTATTTTGTATTTACAATCGGTTAAGTCTTGTGTAGAACAATTTGAATAATCGATCCACGTAACCCTTTGTCGGCCTGTAACATAGAGGTCCCTTTACAAATGCAAATATTGTTCGTCGAGTTCTTAAGTGGATTGGTCACAGAACCGAAATGATTATGTTAAATCATGGAGGCGAATTGAAAGTCGATTGTGCCTGGACAGACTGAATCAAAAGAGGGATTCTGTTCGATTATTATCATATAATGATCCTAAGTAAGCATCTTATAGCGAGTAAGTATATTTTCTGTATGTGGGTACACTTATGTCTGCTTTTGTTTAGATGGATCTTTGCGTAACGAGTCATAATAATGTCAGACCTAGGCAAACAGAATAATCCTCTGGCATGATGCTTTTATTTGAATTGGTTACCTGATGAATGCACTCGAATTGATACATTCTTTTTAAGTGAAGCACTAACGGTACGGGATTTTATGGATCCAAACGAGTTGACCTATGCGGGTAAAGATTTAGTTAAAAAGTTTGTTTTCATAGTCGAACGATGAAACAGATATAAGAATGTTTTGAGTAGCCCGATGGAAGCATGCATCATAGCAAAATTGTATACAAAATCGAATACAGAGAAGTGCTCGTACTCCGGAGACACTCGATTAGTCATCTAGGAAACTAGCTTAATCAGCCTTATGCCTAAAATACATACACATGAGCATAATTTTGTGTGCAGTGAAATTAGAATACATATGTTTTGATTCGCGAAACTACATATAAATGCTGCACGCAGCGCTGTTCTGCAACACATCTCTATTTCTAGATTCGCTGCAATCGTGGTGTCACACATATGTAAATGACAGTAGCTGTAAAATGACAGCAACCGATGCGATTGACTTCAAAAAATTTCTACACATCTGTTTGACGGGCAGGGCTGCCAGCAGATTTTCTGCACATGTGTCTTAGGCATTACATTTTTGTTTCGTTCTTGGACTACGAGTAATTCGAAGGTCAGCAAATTTTTGAGAACAGATGTAAAGCTGAGTAGAATGTATTGCAGATACTTACCCTCTCATATGTACGTCCATCAGTTGATTGCTTTTAGGATTACATATCTCTGCGTTTCATAGACAAATAGCCAAAGTCATTATTCACTGGTCTTGCTTCAATCTACGGAAAGGAGGCAACGGCAACCCATCTCTTCGTTCTTATTTTTTGCGGAGTGTACTATGAAGTGTAGTCTTACTAAATTATTCGCGTATCCCATGTTGAAGAACGTGCATTAGCAAAGCGGTCTTCAGCACTTGAAGCTCAATTATTGTCTTTATAACAGGCTACCAACGAAATTCTCTTTTGATTGGCGGTAACTGGTCCATGACTATCGAAAAAATTGATGGATATGTGTATATCGTCGATGTCAAGCAACATGAAGTCATCAAAACGTATTTATAAGCCTTATTTGTCTCAACAAGTGTCCTTAGAGAATAGCCACCGCAGGTTGTATTACTCAACTCACTTGCATCTGGTATTCAGTCAGTCTTAACTAGAGAGCAGTACCCACCTGGGCTCATTATGGCTACTAGATATTGAACATTTCTAATTCGTTATCTATAAGAGATGAGGTCGTATATAGAATTCAAACGTCAAGACTAAAGCCACAATCCTACAAAAGCTTGTACAACTATTTGGTTACTGGGGAAGGTTTTGACTATCGGGAGAACCCAACACGTTTCACCGGTTCGTTTGCGAATCTTGAACAACAAGCCTAAAAAGAAAAATATAACGAAATATTGATGCAAACAACTCAAAGATAGTACAATTCTTTGGTCTTAATGCTTTTGTTTTGCATTCGAATTTCAATGAAATCTCGCCTCATTTTTAGAGAAAGTAAGCCATTAGTATATATGGATATACTCACGCTACGTTGCAGCCTTCTTCAATCAACTGGTCTTCTACTTAATTCAGCCAAAATGAACTGGTAGGGCTTTGATCATGAACAAATAGTAATTAGCTAGACAAGGTCAAGCCAAATGACACACTTTCAAGCAGCCTCTATGGAAAGTAAAAGGTGAACTCATCCCTACGGCTATCAATCATCTATGTGGCCCATACTCCATTCTTACTTAGCTAGATCATAGTCTCCAGATGCTTTTACAATGGGACCAGAATGAACTCACATCAGGTCTAGGTGAACTTCAGCGATGGCCACTCCAATCTAACCTAGATATGGACTCAACATTTGACTTTATCATTTAGCGTTACGCGTTTCAATTGTTGATACCAAAGAAGGAAAAAACTAAGTCCAATCCACACGACGCAAGTAATTGTCGGGTTGATTTATTTTCTGCACCAGCAGGACAGCAAGTTCAGGAACGAACAACGTTTAGAAATTATTATTGTAAAATTTTGAGTGGTTGCAACATTTATAGCGCTCGCTCCCATTACCGGTCTTAATAATCGTCTCACCAGACATGCTGTTGCTGGATTAATTCATACTGCGTGGCGCTACAGTTCGTGTTAAAATGGGTCTGAACTAAGCCCCCCCCTCCCCCCCCTCTCCACATACTTCTGCATCCCACGAAAGATGAAGTCTCTTTCTGCATTATCCCTCCAAGCTAGATTCGAAGGGTCGAAGCGTTAGTGTCTATAACATGTCCTAGCTATCTCAGGTGTCTGATGCTCAGTTTTCTGACTAAATCTAAGTCATTCTATGCCTCGTATAGTGTTTAGTTAAATCTCTCCTCCAAAACCCGTCGATAAAAACGGGACCGAATAACTTTCGAAGGAATTTTTATCTCAAACCGAATGAGCATATCGTAATCCGCTCTCGATAGAGTCTATGCTGCAGGGTCGCAAAGTAGGACTGATTTTGATCAAGTCTTATATAAAGTCTCCTTAGTTTTTTGGGACAGCGCTTTAATATTCAATTGCCTTCTTTGCTCAAATGAATCTCTATCCCTTCGTTTTATTTTTGTCTAGGTGACGTTGGCAGAATTTATAGCGGGGTAGAGATAGACAAAGCCCCTTACTATTTCGAAATTAATTGCTGTCAAATGCAACTCTCTGTCTCTAATTTATCAATGTTGTGTATCCTATCTTCTCTCATTTACGGCTAAACCCATTTTGGCAGCATCTTTTTGAATACTAGTGAACTCGCCAACTGACTAGCTTTGGGATTTTTGATTTTTTTTTGTATTTTCTTGGTCTGAAACCGTACTGATTGGAGTCAGTAAAGTTGTCGACGTTCAGACGTTTACATAATATGGGACATAAAATCCTGTTTGCGATATCGAGCAGACTTATATCTCTACAGCTTTTTGTGGACCAAGCAAACGGTACTCAGATTCCATTCATTAGGCATATTATTTACAAATTTGAGCAAATTCTTGGTGTATGACCTTCACAAATTCATTTCCAGTAGCTTTGAATTCCTCAGCCGCTAAGCCGACAGATCTGGCTACTTCATTTGATTTTAGCTTAACCATTGCTAAATATAATTGCTTCATTTTGGTTTGGTGGACGGAAATGTTAGCTATCATCATCTAGGTTGAATGGTTTATTCTACCTGATGGTGAGATGCTGGATTTCTGCAGAGCACTGTTCCGTATTCCCAGTGCAGACTGTTATTCTTCTACAAGGTTACCTTCTTGATCTCTTCAGGCTTGTGTACGGGTCCTTTTTGCTTGACACGTTCTTTTAACCTATTCGGAAAAACGTTCGTTAGTTATTCCTAGAGTACTACCTTTCAATATCTTCAATCACGCTCTTCTCGTGGTGTTTTTTCTTCGTCTTAAGACTCTCTGCTCGTAGAGTTCAGGAGCTGCTCTCGTTCTTCTCAGCAGCACCGCCGCTTTATACATGTTCTTACTGGGACTCTTTATTAAACCAGGGATTCATTGGTGGTAGTCGGGCGAAACCCAGCACATCAGTTGCGGCGTCTCTTATGGCACGTAGGCAGCGATGTCATGGCTTTTCCGCTCCAGAGTCAATTGGATTAAGTCCGTTGCCAAACGTGGTGTCGCTTAAGTTATGTCTATCTACAAACTATCCTCCTCTTGACTTATCAAAAATTGGATAGAACACCATTTTCTACCCTCTTTTGTACGGTAGGGGTTTGTAAAGTAAATGAATTAACGAAGTATGAATAGTGTTATTTCTGTCTTACTAACTTACTCTTAAATAGCGGAATAATTGATTTTGAAACTGACCTTAACCAATAAACATTCCCTTACTGCGTTCACTTTCAATTCAACCTCCCAAAGCATTCTGATACTTCGTTTATTAACTTGATTGATGATTCTATAACTTTTTTCGAGCTCATCAAAAGCAGGCGAAAATAATATCTTTTCCAAAGAATCTTTCATTCAATTTTACCAAGAATTGCGAGAGTAAAAAATAAACAGCGCTACAAGGAAAGAGTATTCATTCACTTTGCTGTAGATTAAACAAAATGTATCCTTTCACAAGAAAATGCGATTCATCTTAAAGTTAAAATATTATTTTTGCTTGAAGTCTTCCTTTATATACATAAAATATATATGAAACATATTTGTGTATGCCTAGGGTGTGTATTCATTTTAATCTATACTCATCTCTAAGGAAAATATAAAATATCGCATAACGCACAGAAAAATATTTCTATTTGAGATCCAGTAGCACGAGGCGTACTACAAAATTCTTGCATCTGCTAATGTTTTGTGTTAGTTTATCCACAAAATAACAAGATTAAATTTCATTCAATAAAATGAGCAACAAATCACCTGGCTAGGTATGGATATATCCGTACCTGTACCTGCATCTTTTTTTTTTTTTTTTTTTACGGAAAAACACCCTTGCATATGCGAAAATATTTTACTACCCACCAATCCCTGATTTCAATGTGACAAGGTGTCTCGTGCCTTTTTATATAAAAAAAAGTTATTACAGTAATTTGTAATTCACTTCAAAGATTGACTATAAAGATTAGGAAGAGCAGATCACCCCCGCAGAACAATAATAAAAAAAAAGAGTTAACAAACTAAAATAATGTCACGAAAATTTATAACCATCCCGGAGGTCCTTGAATAGATTTTGTATTGTTTATTGTTTGCCTCCGTTAATATGTCTTTACTATCGATTATGCAGGTTCTTATGTCATAAATCGAGACATAAGCCGGTTGATTATTTTTTTTTTTATGTTTATCAAGCTACGTGTGCACCTTAGCTAGATATCACGTCTGCATTAAGTGCATCCAATTGAGTTACGGAAAATACTAGGAAAAATGCATAAAAAGGTTCGTGCGTCAAGTCTTTTGTTTTGATCCTGCTCGGTGCGACCGAAGTGGATATTTCTTCATTTGTTCAACGTCTCATTTAAAAGGATGAATGTCATTTCCTTTTATTGATTTAATCTTGATAAGAACCCTATGAATATTATGAAGAATTATTTTTTTTTAAAAATATCCTTTCGGATCGTTTTAATCGACTGAATTTGGGGTTCAAAAATATTTTTGAAAATCATTTTAAAACCTCTGAAGGATTTCTTAAGGAGTCGGTCACTTTTGGTGTACATTTCCTTGGAATACTTCCAATTAAAATGCGATTTATCAAATCCGTAACGAGAATTGTTAGAATGCGTTTTCTTTGTTTTTTTTTTTTTTGTTTGAGGAAACTAATAATATCATCAAAATTGTATCAGAAAGGATTTATAGGAAATAGCATTTATTTTTACATTAACAAATATGTAACAGTCATTAAGAATAAAAATATCTTTTTTTGAATCCCGCACTATAAACGCCCTAACGTCATTATATGGGTGGAAAGTGAAGGGTTTAACTTTTGAACTTAGACGAATCAGGAACTAATGATATCCTTGATCATTGGCATAGCAAAAGAAAGGATTCAACTAAAGTAAATAGTTCTGAAGTATGCGTATAATGCGTATAGGAAAGGAATAGATTGATGAAAAAACAACCTGGTTCGATGGAATACAGACAGTAAAATCTAAAAAAACAGTGAGCTCACTATTTAGCTTACTAGGAGCAGAAAAAAAAATGAAGAACACGAGAAGCGCTTGAAAGAGGCTACCCGAAGAATGAAGTCCGGAAGTTTTCCAAAAACAAGCCGAAGTTGTTAAATCAAAAATCTGCGAGGATGAAGAAAGATATCTCATAGTAGTACCATAGTCGATGCTGGAAATCAGATTATTTCTGCAGATTGTTAAAGGGTGATGGCGAACAACATCCCATCTTCGGGCGGAATGAACCAATCCACAGGGAGAACTTTTACGTCTAACCCGTCGAAGATGAAATCAGAGGGGCAATTTCGAAAATTAAGCCTAGCATAATTGTTGGGCCAATGATTAACAAATCTGCAAGTGATCAGTGGATACAGAGATATATGTACCTGTCTCTACCCTCTACGTTGACGAGAATATACCCGTCGAATGGATCCTAAGGAAGAGAGATCCCCTGATCTTCATGCATAGTGGTGTATGCTCTCGCTACTTACTATTCTTGTTACTAATGACAGATGACCTCCTGAGGTCTATAAAGATAATCTAACTGAAGGACTTTCTCAATACACTAGCTCTAGCCACCGTTTCCTTTAATCAGTAATAAACGTGTCGCTTTCACTTAAACTTAGTTGTAGTAGAGACCTATCGTGCCCAATGGACTGTCTGAATTACACTTTCAATGCAAACGAACATCGGCAAATCACTCAGAGTTCATATTACAAGTCCTGTGCAAATGTGACGAATATTAATATGAATCGTTGTCGTCATAGGGACGTCGAATTCAAAATTGGATACGAGATCTCGAACGTGTTGAGAAGGAGCAATTCGTGGACCCCAATGGTCTCGTTTTAAGCAAAAGAGCTCCCAAATCCAAATCTAACAACGCTCCCCTAAGTTTAGGATGAAACTAAAGGTAGAGGAAGCTATTCAAAACCTGAACAGTATCCTCATCAAGTGTTTTGAGCTGCCATGTCTAGCTAGAAAGCAATGCTCCAGATTGCCCGTTGCTTGGTAAAACCTAATCATGTTGAAGAGAAATGAGAGAATGGTTGAGATCCATGTGAGTAAAATTGCTTTGCGAATGCATCCTCTATCTGAAATGTAACATGTTTATCAATCTTGCGAGTACGAGCTTCAAAATCTGGTGGGCAGAATTGAAAGCGCACTCGACAGGATTTAATGGCTCCAAAGCCGACTAAGAATGCTGCGATGCTGTATTTCTGAAAGATTACAACGTTAGATTAGATTCGTCATGACTCCCCAGGTTGGAAGCTGACAAAACGATGCTTGTCCCGATGCAAAATTGAGCAGAACTCGATCGGGAAATGTGCTGACTATTTTTTTTTGTAAGCTAAACACGGTTCTACAAATTAATACCAAATTCAACGCAAAGCCTGCAAGAACTTCGAACGAAACTTAGTAGCATAATTGTGTTCTGTACTTAAGGTATAGAAAAAATATCTTCTGTAGACCGCTAAACTAAAATGAATTCATTTATTTTAAATTTAATTTTGTGAATTTAAAAGAAAATTTTTAATAATTTTTTTTTCTGTTTTTAAAATTTACAATATTTTTAAGATCAGCAGGTAATTCATTTAATACTGTGGGAACGCTATATATGAGCTGCCTTTTACCATAGTTATTGTAGTTGGCCTTTGAAAGCGGATGTACCAAAGTCATCTTGAAGATATTTTGCACCTCAAGTACCTTAAATCTTTTTTCGTCAGGAATATATCCGCAGTTTATTAGCCTCAATGCAGAATTTTTGAGTTTTTGCAGCTTCTCGATATGTGTTTTGGAGGCGTTACCCCAGGCTAGTATTCTATACCTTAATTTGGAATCAATCAAGGCGTAGTATGCCAGCTCCAAAATTTGTGGTGTTGCATGATTTCTTAGATGCGCCAATGCAACTGATTTCTTAAATTAAAGCGTATCTTGTTAATTTTCTTGTCCCATATGAAATGGCTACCAATGATAACTCCTAGGTATTTATAGCTTTCTACGACGTTGAAAAAACACTCGCTCCTGCGTAGCTTTATGATGTGGACTTCGGATTTGCATCATCTTTGTTTTCGCCGCGTTAATTACTAAGCCATTGTCATGACACCATTAAACTCTGCCTGCATTAGTCTTCTTGCCGTCTCAAGAGACCTATAGCGCACAACTATCGCGGTGTCATCAGCGTAAGCAAATGGAATGCTATTTTTAAAAGTGCGAAGAAGTTTATTTGTGTACAAAATGAAAAAAATTAGACCTAGTTTCGACCCTTGAGGAACTCCATATTGTACATGCTCCTTTTCACTGTAAACGTCCTTGATTTTTACACAAAAGGCCCTGGTGAGTAGGTAATCCCTTAGCCAGTCCGCCATCACTCCTCATATACCCATCTGTTCAAGCACTTCCAGTAACTTTGCATGGTTTATTGTATCAAATGCTTTACTAAAATCTATAAACATGACCAAAATATGATGACTTTTATTTAGGGATTCATTGACGCAATTCGGAAACACTCCAAGCAATTGTCCAGTACTTTTTTGCTTCTGGAAACCGTACTGACTTTGGTGGATAAGGGAGTGGTTCTCAATAAATCTAATTAGTCTACTTCTAATTACATCTTCTAGACACTTTTCCATGACTGGCAGTATGGATATCGGTCTATAATTGGCGATTTCACTTTTAAAACTCCCTTTGTGAATAGGTCTAACCACAGCAGTTTTCAGTTTTTTCGGAATTTTGCCCTGCATCAGACTGAGGTTAATAAACTGACACAAGAGGGGAGCAAAAATATCTGCATGTTTTTTAATATCTACCGGCCGTATTCCATCGATTCCGGGGTTATTTATTTTCGTCGAGGAAATTAATTATGCTGCGCACCTCTGCGATGTTGGTTTCTCTAGCAAAAATTGAGTTGGCTACAAAGGTATTCGCATGACACGATGTGATTGCGTTACACTGATGAATTATTTGGAGAGTCTGCTCCGAGAAAAGCTTAGCACATTCATTAGAAAGGCTGATCATACTTTTTTCCGATGAGAAGTTCTTAACAAGCATTTCATCAACGCTTAACTTTTTTCTTCCCATTATCTTGAAGTTAAGCAAGCGAATACGCTGCAGGCATTATTGAATTAACAGATGAACCAGTCTCTTTAACAACGCTTACAGACAAACTTCCCTTCCGCTTCTATTAGATTGTATGAACATTTTAATAAGCTTAGTTTAGCCCTTTTTTAAAAATGTACCTACATCTAAGAAAAAGGCACGAGTTAATGATGGTTATGTAAATCAAAAAAAAAACCCTATTCACCAAATAATCACCATGCCCTTGAATTAATATTCTCCGACAATTTTGACGCGTGTTCTGCGTTTGTATTGAAAGTTCTAAAGTACAGTTTCGTCTCACTTAAAACGATATTCAAATAATCACATTCGTCAAACAATTGGTTTTTATCCTTAGACTGCAAGCTAACAATAAAAACTGAGATATTAAATTTCAACTCAAATGTGAATGAATCTAATGGGCGTATCGGACGCATATAATAACATTGAATCAAATAACCATGCTATGCCCAGAACTACAATATTTCCATCTGCGCGATCTACTTCCTTTCAAGAAGGCTCAATTCGAAACTCGAAAGCAGCCGGCCAGGGAGGGAGAGTTACTACTTATTCGTAATTCAATTGTTGAATGCAATGCAATGCTACAAGAGTACTCGTAATCAGTGGTGGCTTACGCTTGCGCGTAATCATTAATAGAAGGAAAAAAATTGTAACTTTACGCGACAGTTGTCACTGTCAGTAAAGGTATGTGTGGCACGCGAATTAAACCCTCTACTCGTAGATCTATGAAAGTACTCGTACATACTTCCACAACCCACAATCAAATCTGTTTTTGATGACAACTGCCACCTGCCCTATGGATTCCTTGATTCCTTTATTCCTGTCTCTCTACGGCAACACAAGGAAATCGTGTCGACCAGAGTGATTTGTTTCTTTTTTTTCTTTTTGTTAAGAACCAGCCATTTTTTTGTTTACCTTACTTTTGGTGCCGAAGGGTTGAATTCCCCTACACACGGTGATCTATTAGAAGAGTTTTGATAGGGTGCTAATGTTGTAGAGTAAGTAGGGTTCAGGTTAGGGAATAGTCCCTGGCATATGCGTTTGAAGGGACAGATGTTAGTTAGCCGATATTTCGACGATGAGGTGGTAAAATTCAGATTTTAAAACAAACTTTTAGAGAATAAATGAATGGCAGGGACAAAAGGTTGTAACTTTAGTATCTGACGACATTATTTACCTCAGTATTGTCTGGTATGTAAACATAGTTCACAAAGAGATATAGCGAACGTCTTTCAAACCAACTTTTGACATCGTTCAAACCAAATTTTCATCAGATTTGAACTATTTCGTCTACAACTCGGCAGATTTTTCGACCATTCTTAGAGACCTTTTAGAGCATAAGAATGGTTCATTCGATCCATTAAGGACCGTTTCAGCAGGGGACATATTCAAGTCCGAGTGGTAGTACAGTTAAGGCTACTTCAACATCTATATTCTCATTCTATAATAAACCGGCTATTGCATGTGCAATATGTGGACAATTTACAGTCATCCAGTTCAATAATATGCCGGGTCCTTTGATAATAATAAAAGTATGTAGGTACATATATATTACTGCTATTCAGATATAAATTACTGTATTTATAATTATGTCTAATGCAAAGATTCAAAGCAAGAAATCGTTAAGAATAACTAACTTTACTTTACTTTAGGTAGCGCTATAGAATGGGTTGGGTCTGGGCCTCAGTCAACAAGCGTCTCCAGCTAACTCGATCTTAGCTGCCTCCAGTTTCGCTGAGTGAAATCCAGCACATCAGTAGCGGCATCTCTGATGGCTTCTTAACACTGTTGCCACTGGTCTTCGATGCTTGATGCTGGCGGCAAGGGGCCTCTTAAGAGATTAAGGGTGATTCGATCGGGAAGGATTTGGCGATCTCTTGCTATTGTAGTAGTCTGACGTCAAAATTCCTCACAATCTTAGCTTGTCTTGGCGTTGTTCGGGATATCCGCAACCTTGGCTACATCAAAGTAGTGGTCCGAGTCAATGTTGGCTCCTCGGAACGTTCGGACATCCATAATACTGGACGAGTGTCTTGCGTTGATCGTAATGTGGTCAATCTGGTTCACACGTCCCCTTGTGAATACCGAAATAGGGAAACTGCGTGCTAGTTACAGCAATGTTTCGTCCCTCCGCAAAGTCGATTAGCCTGAACAGGTTGTCGGAGGTACTGTCGTGCAGGCTATATCTTGCGACAGTTCTACCAAAAATGCCCTCTCTTCTAAGCTTTAAAATAATATCCCTGAGGACAATTTTGATGTCATAGCTAGGGCATTGCTCGTAGGTCTTGTTCAAGAGCTCATAAAAGGTATTGTGTATTTGGTGTCTTCATCTTTCTCTTCTGTGGGGGCGTGCGCGTATATTAGGCCAATGTTGGCAAATTTAGCCTTGATGCGGATTGCTATGAGCTCAAAACTTCTTACTTAAGTCCGCATCCAACAACAATTCCGCATACAAATAGGCGCTCCTTTCACCGTAGTGGATGTCGCAGTTTTTTATCCTCATTTTGTCTGGACCATCCCATCGCATTTCTTAGGATCACGGTACGTGTGCTTTGCAGGAGTCTAGGGCCTCCGATTATTGTTCGGCTGCACGTGGCCTCTTAAGTTAACATTCCACGTGCATATCCAAAGTTCGTCGTCCTTAAATCGTTTGCATGGGTTGTCAACAGTAGATCCACCCATATGAGAGGCTTGTTTATGATTCGGAATTTTTTTTAATTTTTTCCATGGCCGGGCAGTTACCTAAGCGGCATAACATCCCAACCTCGAGGGCTAGTTCCATTTTTGATACCCCAAGCACGAGGGGTCGGATAGATCAAATCCAATAACCCGTTCTGGGATGTGAGTACTGCCGTTGGTCCATTAAGGGCTCTTCCACCACCATCTATTTTCCAAGACCCTGACTTAGTTTCGAAAATCCTTATCGGTCTCAATTGTTTTTGGATTGTTTCCACCGTTGATTCTTTCTGGGAAACTCATCCGATGTCTCGTTTATAGTGCTGCTATTTTTGTCTGCACTGGCGCTAATAAGTTAAGCAGGTCCAGCGCGGATGGACTTTGGCCAGTACACAACGGTTACCACGTGGAGGTATTGTAAACACATTTGATGTGTAGAAGATAGTTGCAACACTGGATATCGCCAGCCTGACATCTCTCAGTCTCTGCCTTGATCACCTAACCATCAGTCGTTAAGAATAAGCAGTTTTATTTTTACGCACATTAAAAAGGAGAATTCTCTTTAAAATATTGCATTTCAATTCCCTCGAGGACTCTAAAAAACGAAGAGCAGTCCGGGCCCTTCAAGGACCAGAGAAAAACGGGAAGGACGAGCAAATTTAAGAGTTGCGAAAAATTATAGCTCAGAGGCTCTTAAATCGCTGAGGAATTATGTGTTAAAAGCAATGTTAGAAACGTCTACTAAGAAGGAAGAGTGTTGGATTCACTTTGTGCAAAAAGACTGGAAAACCGATAGCTTCAGAGATTTACTTACACACAAGACAAAGTCTAGCCTCGACGGTCAACATACTTATTTACTAAAGACGCTATATAATTCGTGTTGAGGTTGGCTCCGACCAACATGTCTCCCAACCATCGCAACAACAGCGATGCTACAATACTTCCAATTTCGCGTGTCAGCTTAGTAGAGGAAGCTCTCCACTCATTCGTGACCTGAAGGGAGGTCTTTCATCTACGTTTTGCCTCGGTGATAGCTCCAAGAACTTCCCATGCTTGAGCTTTAGTGTCCAACTGCTCTACATGTCCAACCTTCTAAACCAATGAAGTTTGCCTTTATTTTTTGATTAAATATTTTTCTAAAGATGGAGACCATTGATCAGTTAAAGCACTGTTCCTTAAAATGAGTAAGCGCATTCTTATCTTTTTTTAATAACGTTTTTCCTTTTGTGCCAAAGAAGACGTCTAGGACGATTAATGATATGCGAGTATCTATAGAACTCTCCTACTCAAGTGCTTTCTTAGGCCAAGAAAAGACGGATTTGCAAGAGTACTATAGCTCTAAGAGTTACCTTCATGGATTTCACAAAATCATTTCCCCCAGAAATGGGTCTACCAATGACACTTGTGCTAACATTGCTTGGTATTTGGAGCGTGCGTTCTGCCCAAGATCTTGGCAAACTTCATATCATATCTACCTCTAATGACAGTTTATTTTAGAAATCACATAACACAGAGTCTCTTCGTCGGTATGATTGAAAAAATCCTAAGTAACGCATTGCATTGTGTGTTTTAAAAATGTAATAACGGTGAAGGAGGATAAGTTTCTCAAGTCATATTGGGAACATGTCTAGAAACAGTAACTCAAGGCCAGACACTTCTATATTCTGGTCAATAGAAATCGAAACGCCTTACTGAAACAGTAAGCGGGCCTACTCACAGATTTGGTGAAGAAGCAAAACTCGAAATAAGAAGCCTGCCGGCAGCATTCAAGAGTCTCTCTTGGTTTACCTTCAAATGTCGTTGTCCAGTCTAATTTAAGATTTGTTCGAACCAAGCAATCAAATACTTGAAATGGGTCTAAGGAATGCAATGATTATGTTGTAAGACATAAAATAAACAGTTTAACCATTGCTCGATATGTCATTTTCATGTATCCAACGAATGAATAAAACAATTTATCAGAACCAATCTTTTGCAAAAACTTTTCCAAAATGTACAAAAACATTTTTTTTTTCAATACACAACCATGTAGACAATTTCATTTACAGATAAAAATCACTTGGTTCTCATGAGAACGAATCATGGATCCATGCATCCATGAATCCATGTATCAGCGACAGCACTGCACCACAACGTTGTTGTTCAAGGTCTGAATCAAGAGCACTGTACACCAGTCTGGTTCGGTAATGGACAATTCCTCCAAGATTCTGATTTCATTCATAAATTTGCAAAGTACCGGCGTAAAAGAAAACGATCGTACGGATACAAAGCGAATTGATCGTATAAAAAAACTTCATGGAAACAATACGATCCGCAAAAATAAACATGAAAGCCAGAGTCTCGGATCGCATCTGGAGGAGTAGGTACTCTAGAGAGTGCTCTTTAGCTTTAGCATTATTGCTGGTCGTTTTATTTTCTGCATCCGTTCGGCTGCGGAAGCTATCACTCCATTCACTCCAATTTAACAACAGCAAAATGGACGTGGAATTATTCCGCCCGCCCGTCTTGAATCTGTGTGCATGGTGATCGTTGCACAATGCACTTGCCGTGTGAATAATTGTGCTAAGGATAAGAGGTGCAGATACTCGTACTGGGGATTGCTAAGGTATTCATTTGTCGCTAAGCTGCGGGGTGGTGCTCATTCGAAAGTATTTTTAAAGGCAATAAAAGTACACCCTATGGGCTTATTGTTCTTCTAATTGCCGTCGGTAAGTACAATGGTAGGAATGGAATTCCCAGATAAAACACTAAGGGTGGTACCACTAGTGACAATATTGTATGAGGATATGTACCTGTCGATTGAAAGGCAACAAACAAGGAAATGCCCTAAATAATGGGTTCGTAACTTTAACAAAGGCTCATTTCAATTTTGCTGCAACCAAAAGGTAAAGTACTAACATACGAGTATATAGATACATACATGCTGTGCCTATACTTGTGCTAAATATAAAAGAAAACCTTCTCCTTGAAGAGAAAAGTTTCCTGGTGTTAATTGTTATTTACAAATACGAGTATGCATAGAGGCATAAGTCTGGTTGACGAAAGCGATAAGAATCGATTTGACGGAAACTGGATATAGTATTTCACAAGCATTGCTAATCGATTTGATAAGTTGTTTTGACATTTTGGTTTAATGCAATGTTGAACCAAATTCGAGAGTCAAAATAAAAATCTGAAAAAACAATGAATGTAGGTATCTACTGGCTTCTGCTAGGTTACTGCCGAAATCGAACATCTAATTTCTGAAATTGGTAGTTTCATATCTGATACAATTGCCATCAAGGGATAGGATTTTAAAGCCTTAGTTCTAAGCGCAAATTTATCATAATTTGTCTGTCTTTCAGATAGAGTTTTATTTTTTGCAAAGACTGCCATATTCGTACGTATGAGCATGTCTCTTGATTTTTATAAAACGTTGAATGCCAGACTGCAAAAGGTTCTGCAAAAGGTGGCATTATGGATATATTGATACAGGGTTGATGTACGAGTATGCACAGAACCTTCGGCCAAAGCCTTTGTTTTTAAAGATGAAAATAAACCAACTGAAATCAGTAAGAAGTTTGCATTTAAACCAATTTCAGTTGATTGGAATTTTTAAAAAACTAAAAAATGTTCCATAACACTGCATAAGCTTCAATGCAGTGTATCTTGATTCTTGTGAAAAGGACCAGCTCTGCAGGCACATATCTAAGAGAAGAATGTTAGCTGATGGCGGTCTTAATAAATTCCAACGAGTTCTGGTCAAGCGTTGTTGCTTCACCATCCTCTCGGGCTAACCAGTATCCGTGCAGATTGCATAGGATTGGGAAAATGCTGTTGTGCGTTCGGAGTCACACCGCAACCACGAAACTGCCTCGCATCTCCTCATTGAAAGGTTTGGTGGACGTTTTGACCACTCTACTTTTTTTGGAGCTATAAACAATTTATCTATTGATCTGCGTCTTCTTGACCTGCTACGGTCATTGACATACTCTTCTCTGTATTCCTCGGGACGCGACGCAGAGATTTGATGAACTACTCCATTGGTGTTGGTTGTTGATCCAATCCAAGGTGGAATCGGCTAGGGTGATAGTTGATTTTTTATCAAAATCAAATGTTTTACTGTGCTTAAGTTGATTATCAAGTTTATAGTCGTTTTCGAACTTTCATTTTGTGTGTTGTTTTCACATATTTCAACATTGAGCTCAATGCTCTTCAAGTCATTTGCTACTTTTACTATTTCTAGCTTCGATATTGTAATTTTGGGCTCCTCATTCCTCATTTCTAGAATCACTTTACTTTGGTCTTGTTTTTCCTGAATGTACTCTTTGAGGGCGTTCCTTGTTTCCAGTAGAGTTGCATTTAATTTCTTGGTGGGCTATTCACATTTAAAAAGTTTTTTAATTTCTTCCACTGTGGTTTTTGGGTTCTTCTTCAACGCTGGACATGGTGTTGTACTTCGCCAATTTTAAATTTTGCTTCATGTATCTAGAGTGCAAGATCGTATCATTACCTCTTCGTGGTGCCCCCTGGGTAGCTGTTTATAGTGAACTAATGATAAGCGTACTTAGTCTGATTATACACTTGTAGTTTCACACTCGGACCTGCGAGAGCACAGCCTTGTAAACGCAAGTGCGAATGGATTATACCAAACGGGGCTGATTCTGCTCTCCTGCTGACTGAAATATGTGTCTTAGATGTGAGAGAATCCCTCAGAAGGAGGACCTATGGCGAAGGAATCCCCCAGCTGACGGAGAAACCATATGCTTGCTACTTCAAGATAGTTAGAGGCCAGATCCATAAGGATTTCCAAGATTAGTCAGAGTTTTGAAAAAGTGATGGTGGCGGAAGAGCTCTATCATGAGCCAACGGCAGCTTACATACCCCTGAAGTGGGATATTGAAACCTCCCTTTGTGCTGGAGAAAAACTTAGGAATTGGCTCTCTAGGTTGGAGGCTGGGTGTTTCCCAACCGTGGTTCAGACCACAAGCACAAACCCCGGATACGGATGGATACAATGTTGACGACCCCATCAAACTGAAATAGGACATCGAATTTCGGCTCTGCACCTGGAAAAATGATGAAGAAACCCTTGGTCGTTTCGATAAGAAAATACTACGTTTTATTTTTGGGCCCATCTGTGAGAGGGGGAATGGAGGAAGAGACATCAGAGACGTGACCGAAAAATCCTGTGGACTACGTAGCAGTTCTACGGTGGTGCGAAAAAGTGGAGGGATTCTCAATCTACTTGGAATACTGTACCGATGGAAGCACCTGTTGGCTGAGGGAGAGGTTCATCCCGGACTGTAGCGCCGACTTAGAAGAAGAATCAAGCTAACACTGACACTTGATTTTTGTTATCTATGTCCACAAGGATAAAGGATTAAACTGTAGTTAGTAAGTAAATTTATTTTGCTCAATTTTATGCAGGTACTTTCATTATAATAATTTGCAAAAAAGCACCTCACGAACATGAAAATTGACTGATAAGCACAAAATGAAAATTTCAAAACGGACTTTTACGTCAGTTTATCAGACTTGAAAAAAATAAAAATAGAAAATTGTGTAGACTGAAGAAATATTTGATTATTATTCTACACAGAGGAAGGAATAATTAGTAAGCAAAAACGACAGTCAACCTACCCGGTTCCACCCCAAATTTTCCCAGAAGGAGTCTAAAAATTATATTATACGTAGCCAATTGAAGTATGTAGGTAGATTGTATCTCTTCTTTATGCTTGTCAGACAGCATCCAGAAAATACTGATAGCTTTAGATAGTCTGAGGTTTAACAGATAGTTTTCAATCTCACAGGTTCATTTAAATGTATCCATATAATTGTAAGATTAATTAAACATAAGCTCGGCAATTTAGAAATAGTTATCTTTGACAAATATGCTCATAGAAAATGATTTTGAATACTCTTCAGACTGGAAAGATGCTGAGACTTCTAACTTTGCATACGATGATATAACAGTGGCGCTGCTTTGGTTGTATCTCCTCGCTAAAATATTAATAAAAATTATTATCAAAATGATTAACAGTGCTCATCTTTGGAAACTATTGAGGACATGTTTCTGAAATGTTTTTGCTTTTTAAATTAATAGATCCTGAAGCCTTAAATATATCAGAAGTCAGATATGAGATATCGTGGTGTCCTCAGAGAACAACTTCCCCATGATGTAGATCGAAGCCCATTCACTGGTAAGGAAAAATTTGTCATAGCTGCAATTAATTTATCATCTACAAAAGCCAATCTAACACTTGTCTCAAATAGTGTTGAGCATTTAATTGACTAACTCCTTCCAGAATACTTTTAAATTGTAATTTTATAATTTTTTGTAGAAAAATAACGTGCGATGTCGTTTCACTGATCACTTTCGTTTTCCCACCAGATTCGGGTGTCCGGATAATTCTCTTGATATTGCAACCTCGCTGAGTAGAATTGAATCTGGCATCAAAAAAGTCAGGATGGCAAAGCTATTACCCATTTGTTCTTGTACATGAACATAGTGTGCCGTATAGTATACCTATGTATATGGAAAGCACTAGGATGCGAAATGTCGCTAGACTATCCATAACCTAATAACTAAACGGAAACCTTATGAAACAGTCTTTCGTATACATTCAGCCCACAAGTACCTAGCTACCTATCTTACAGGCATTGATAAGTTCTATCAACAAATACTTTGTAACACCAAAGACATTTCCTAGGCACTCTTTAAAATCGCAAGGACTACTAAGAACCTTTTCTAACTACAAAAAAAAGTAAGTAGGTATTGTGATTTTGACCCAAGTGTATATCGAATTCTTTGTACATGTTACTCGTAATCCTATTGAGATTAACCCTACCTAAACGATACGCTGCTGCAGATACATACTCCTACTTCTCTGGCATCATAATGTGTTCGATTTCTCTCCCTTCATACGACATGCATCATCTACTTCAAAGTTTTACCAAGCAAATAAATTGACATCGAAACGGTATATTAAAATCCAGATAAATGTATGCTGGAAAATATCTACAAACAACTTAAGATATGCGATTCAACCGTCGCAACGTTCAAATTTCAGTAAAAGAACCTCGAGTACGCGTTTATCTTTGGCCACACGAATCAGACAGCCAGCGACACGATGCGGTCTCTCTCATAAATTTTCAATTTTATCATTTGCATTGCGAATTCCAGCAACCACAAACTTGGTGGATACTGATGTGAGTATTCCAAGGAGAACACAAGAGGAAAATGAAGACAACAACGAGGTGCAGATATTTGTAAATGTATCCTCCAAAGTTACGAGTAACAGAGACAAAAAGAAAAAAATATTAAAAAAATAAAATAAAATAAAAAAATTGGGTAAATGACCATGTTGATGCCATCCTTCCAACATAGCCAACAAAATTAATGAAGAGGATATTCGGTGGGAAGATGTGAGTATGCTACTTGCGTGCTTTTCATGATTAGCAACCACCTCTGCCAAAGGTGATCACTTGAAGTGTTCACGTACTATTACAACACCTTCGACATGTCGGAGCCAAATTCGTAATTCTACCAATTGCCTGTTGTTAAGATGACGACGATAATACAAGGCGATGACTTGCCAGAGATTCCACGTCTCAGATAAGTATTAAGTGCGCGCGAGTCTTCTTAGAATCATGGCTTCCAGTTGATGTGCCAAAAGATGAACGAAGGCCGAGGTGTTAAAATTACCCCCAATTCACATTGTAATTATGCCGCCAACAACGCCCAGGAAGGCCTAAATTAAAGGCTCCAACACTTCTACCGAAATGTACCTACATACCTACGAGTATGTATCTTTCATCCCCCTTTCGAAACTCTATAGCCGCGTGGGCACAAATCGACTGCTATTCCAAGTCAAAGTACGAGTATCACTTAGCACCCTTTTCGATGTTCGGTCCACCAGTGTGTGGTGTTACGTTCATGAGATGTGTCAAAGGATCTCTTGCGAAAGATGAGTAATGGGTTCGGAAATTCGGTTGGACATTAATTCTTTGGATTTGGCGCATTAGCCTGGGAGGGCTAATGAATGTCGCTGTTGCTTATAGTGGAATTCAGATGATGTTATGTCTTCAATGGAGTGGCAAATTAAATGTGAGTATGCAAATTTGAATCATTTCCAGGGTTGAACTAAATTGAAATGAACGCTAAACCCCGTAATTAAGAAAGTGTTGAAATTTTTTCAGATAATTAAATTCAGTTTTAGGCGATTAATGTGGAGCAGATCCTCCAACAGCATGGCTTAAGGAATCATAATTATGGTCCTCAGCTCCGGTAGCGTCGATTCAGTTAGTAAAAATGAACAGATTGTACAATCTTAAATCTTTAATACCTTCGGCTAAACCCCATAAATGCAGTTGATATTTACTTCATGTATAGATACTATAATACACCGCAGTCTAATGATCAGATACCAATGTATGTAACGTTTCAAAAAATTACATTTTTTTTTTATTTTAATTGCTTCAATGTGGTTATTTTAAGTTGAAGACTTTTTGGATTGTATCTTGCTGGTAAAATATCTAGTATAGTCTGTAAAAGATGACTATAAGAACGAGAGACAAATAAACAACACGAATAGGCAGGGTTTTAATAAGAAAGTGGCTCTTGCGAAACTAAGCCAGATATTTGGTTTGGTTTTGGAAAGTGAGTTGTTGTTTCTGGTGCGAGGTGCGAGGGTAATTGTCCGCGGTCAATTATCTTAATTTATTGGTTGGTTTCTGAGTTTAAATTCAATAATAGTAGACAGACCCTAACTTTATTCGAGTCGTCAAAAACTCTCCTTCAGACCAGGCTTTTCGGTATTCTTTCAAGTTTTCAAGTCTGGCTTAGTGCCCATACACGACTGGATAAACTGAACTGTCAAATGTTTTGGATTATAAAAATGCATCCTTGAGAAGTTTGATTTGTTATTGTGAGACTACAAAAGACTACAAGAATAATGACCTGAAAACCATATCTCAGGCACTGCCAATTGTTTTCAATATAAAATCGGCACTGCGATGACATAAAAAGGGTATTTATGAGTTGTTTCCGGTCGCGAGTGGGATAACCCGATCATTGGGTTAGTAATAAGAATAGATAAAAAGAATCCTAGCAGTTCCGCTGATTGAAGTTGAAGATTGAGTAAAAGGATTCATTTCGCATCAGAAGTCCGAGTGCTAGTTAGCGAGTTAGGGAGTTAGTGCAGATAACAAATATTTTTTTATACAGCAACTGGAATTTTTGTGGGATATGGATCTACGGTTAAATCATAAGTGCTTTGCTCTGCTTTTCAATAAATTAAATTTTTTTAATTGATTGGAAAACATTATTATTGATAACAGTGATAGTCTATGCAGAGTATGAATACACGTATCGGATATACTTTTCATCTACTTTTGGTGCATTTTTTTTGGTGAGTTTTTCATGGAGTTTTCCTACATCGCATCGTCAATGGAATTAAATTTAATTTTTGTATTTTTTTCAGTTGATTTCAACCCATTTGCCCATAAAATTCGTCAACAAAGTTTCTTTCAGTTCCTTTAGAATATTACTAATTTTTTGTATTGAAAACGGTGGCATTTTTTTTGCTATTTATATTTATAAAATATGCCACCCAAACGAGCAGCGATTGGTAGAAATACACCACAAGCAAAAAAGTAAAAGTAGTTGCGAACCTCAGAATCTGACGAACAAAGTGAGCAAAGACTCGAAGCTCGACGATTACGCAGAGTTGAAGCCCGTTTGTCTGAAACAAGGGAGCAATGTGAGACTTGAAGTTCAACGATCACACACAGCTCGGTCTAGGCGAACACTGAATGATTCATGGATGCCATTGATAACAATCTTCAGCCGATTGTTGTTTTTGGGAAAATGAACAAATAATGCGTGCATTGTAAAGCACTAAAATTTAAGAGTGAAACACCTGGAATGTGCTTCGCGGTTGGGAAAGTTAAATTGTCAGAGTTATATCAACCTACTGATCCTTTATCGATATTGGTACCAGGTAACACAAGTCAATCGAAAGATTTCTTGGGAAACATTCGGAAGTACAATTCGTGTGAATAACATGCCAACCTTCAAAGTGCAGGGCCAAATTTATCATCGTGCTTGGTCATTACTACCACTTTCAGACGCAGATTACAAATTTCTTCAGATTTATTTCATGGGAAACACAGATGAACAAATCGATCAACGTTCTCGATTCAATAGGGACACTAGAAGAGATATTGTCGCTGAACTGCAAATTTTATTCGATCAACACATCGAATTGATTCAACTGTTCAGAACTGCCCTTGAACGAATGTCAGCTGACGATTATAAAGTTGTAATTCGTGCATATAAGGCACCCGTTGGTCAACACGCAAGATACTATAATGCTCTAACGATTGATGAAACAGCAATCGTTATAGTTGGCCAAAAACTCGAGTATACTCGGAGTATAGCGAAATAGTAAAGTCCAACGAGTCCCAGAAACGCATCGCTCTAACGACGGATTGCAATATCCAGTTTTATTTTGGCAAGGAGTAGATGGGTATCATTTCGGAATCAAAATGAGAATTCCGCTAACCGATGCAGAAATGCATATGAAAGTCAGCGCTATGAACTACTTTTCGTATCGGCTAATAATACGCTTATAAACGCTGATAATCACATCCTGATATGTCGTCAATTGTTCCACCGATATATTGTCTAAATATATGCGAAAATCGAAACCGAACGACTTCTCTATATTCGCTTGAATCAGACTAAGCTGCGCTCGGAAAAGTACATCCATTTCCGCGATGCAATCGTTAATGATGGCAACGTTAATCAATTCACTTGATTTACCCGGCATGCCTCTGCACGTTTTAACATTGAAAATTGGCATGCCTATCATTTTGCTTCGAAACATTAATCCGCCACGACTTTGCAACGGTACCAGGCTCTCAGTGAAAAAAATTACGGCCAATATCCAGGAAGCTACTATTTTAAATGGAAAATTCAAAGGAGAAGATGTACTGTTGCCTCGCATTCCAATGATTCCAACAAATTTACCATTCGAATTCAAACGTTTGCAGTTTCCGGTGCAACTCACCTATGCAATGACCATCAACAAGGTACAGGGACAATCTTTACAAGTGTGTGGCCTGAACTTATAAAGTCCGTGTTTCTCTCATGGGCAACTATACGTAGCCTGTTAACGCGTCGGAAAACCTTCTGATTTATTCGTATATGCACCAGACGGAAAAACAAAAAATATCGTATATCCAACAGCACTTCAATGAACAAAATAAAAAATAAAAGTGTTCTGATACATATATGCTGATTTTCTTTAAATTTGATTTTTTGATTGATATGCACAGCAACGCGCGCCGGGTACAGCTAGTATCAAATAAATGTCACTGTACATGCCGTAGAGTTAGCCCTTAAATTATCTCCTCCATACCCTGTCAACGCAAATGCGACCAAAAATCGCTTCAAATTTTGAGTTCGAAACGGCCAAGGATATCTTTATGCACAGCAACGCAGGTCTGAGCTTCTGCACTACTAAGCAAAATTGGAATGATGAGGTTCTTATATAGAATCTCTCTAATGTCCCTTGGCAAGGCTTTATGTCTCATTTGCTTTCTTAGGCAGTGATAGGAAAGTATAACTCTTCATTTGATTTTCAGATGAGATGTCATTGGGGATACTACAAGATGGCTTAGACAAGCTCAGGGACTAAACGATAACCAACAACGTGAGACAGAGAGTAGAAAGCAGAATTTGGAGCCGCAATCATATTCGCCATCCCCTTCCGATTCTATCATCCGGGCATCACAATGAGTTTACACATACCTTTGTGTAATGAGACAAAGAAGATACCGTATCAACCCTTAGAACGCACTGATAGGGGTACATCAAATCGTTGATAAGTTCCTTCAGGCTTTCACCCAAGGTGGTAGATAATACCTTTTAGCGCTGGTAAAAGGTTCTCTTTTCTTACAGATTGCGCTAAGGTTCCATTTGTGAAGCTTGTTTTCTGTCGACCAATTCTTAAAAATAAGTCGGTGCATGCTCTCTACCAAGTCATCTCCCACTTTCTTAAATAGCTCGTCCTCCTGAACCAGACTTTCTGTGCTTGCATTTTAGGCCTGTGAACGGGTAACTTTTGACTTCTATCATCCAGACTGAATAGTTAATTCTGCATGAAAGTAAATAGAATTTGGTTTGTATTCGTATTTGGTATTAAACAGTCTGCAGAAGTTGTTTTTTTCCATATCCTCAGTTCTGTCTGTGACCTACAATTAAATTTCTCTATAGGCCTCTGTTAGGATCTTACTCGTATATTCATGGCATGTTTTTGGGAAAGCATCTCTTTTGCTCTTTCTTTTTCCTCTGGAGAAGACGATGTTATTCCCTCGTCTTTGCTCGTAGAGCTCACGATCCGCTCAGATTTATCTGTGCAGTACTACTTCGTTGACGAATTGTTTCCATACGTAGGCTTAACGACATTCTGCATAAAACCATGCTCTTTCGTTAAGGTGATGATGGGATGAAACCCAGCACATCAAATGCAGCGTTTCCGATGGTTTATTGGCATCGATTGCACTGGTCTTTAGGACTGGATGTTGCTTGCATACAACTCGTAAGGATTTGGAGAGTTGCAAGGGTATAGTGGTCCGAGTCTGTGTTGGCCGATAGAAAGTTTCATAACAATTGACAAACGAAAAATTAGACTTGTGGCAGATAATTTTATTGAACTAAGAAGATCTATAAGTCAGATTAAAAAAATACTATTACTGTAAAAGATACTATAACTAGACAGCGAAAATGCTTAGAACAGAACTGTAGACGGCACAATTGATTCAATATGGTGAATTCTCATGAAATATCTTCTTTTTAAATAGTCACTTGTCAAGATTTTCTATTCCTCGGCTCGTTCATCATGCAATTGAGTAACTCAATTATTCATTATTACCAAGACAAGGCTTGGCAGAATTACACAGTTTGTTATTTGAGTCTGATGTTGCTTTAGAAAAAAGCAAAAGAAATTTCATTTGCAATTGTTTCAGAGAAGGTCCTTCTTAGGTTCTTCTTAGGTTCATTGATTACCTACATAAAATTGCGTATCAATTTGTTTCTTAATAACCTCCCACAAACACAGCAAAAAATAATGACCATAATCCTTCCAAATCACCTTAATTACAATCACTATTATCTGGCGGTGTATCCATTTGAAACAAAATGCGCATCCGTAACCGCATTCATATGGTAGATACGATCCTACTCGATCCAGTTATAAATCATATCGTATTTCGAAAATCGCCTGCAACAATCACAAGAGTTTCAGATTTCAAATCACTTGTTTAATTCTTGTTAGGCTTGAGCAATTCCGCACTCAATCTCGTATAAATTGATTGCTATTTATTTTGATAATTGGCTACGATCGATCGATACTGAATTGCACAATTCCAGGGTTAAATTATGCGATGCACTCTGGATAGAAGCTGGCAGCCCACCCAAATGTGCTTGTAGCAATTTAAGTCGTATATGAGCGCGTACAATCCATCGATTATTTCATTCAGGTATATGTGTATGGCATGCATGAGATACACCGGTTAGACCCACCAAGATCGGTGATATTCGTATCCATAGGACCCAAGTCACTGAGCATTAATTCCAACGAATGGAATGAATCTCTTAAGTACCATCTTGCGAATGTGAATCACAACACTGTACAATACTACACTGCAACTATATACCGAAAGTACTGGAGGCAATTCCTGCCCATGTAGCAGAGAAAACTAATTTGCTATTGTGCAAAAAAGAAGCGAACTTCAATTTAGTATCTCACCTTGTTAGTGATATTGAGTAATGGCAGATGACCCTTGGCAATTGCACGGATGTATAACACTAAAGTGATAAAGTGCTTTCAGAGGCTCTAACTATAAATGGCAAACGTGATTGATGGTTTTTAAGTATTAGAAAAGACTCATAGGGCCTATGGTGTTACAAAACGAAGTCTTCTGCAAATCGTTAAACGCGGATAATTTTTTAATTTAATATTTGTCGAGTCTGCCGATTTAAACCATTCACACACCTAAACCAACTCAATTAATGCTAAATTAATTAACTCTAGCAATGGGTTTCTAGGCCAGCACTTTGTTTGCCCAAATGTATGACAATATTTGTGATATTTAATCAAAGGAAGGTAAGCTTCATTGAATCAATCTATACTGCATCTACAGCTGTCTTAATTTCAATTCCATCTGAAATAACGAGAAGCTGTTACGTGTGTGCTTTCTACGGTGTCATATTAATTAAAAACGCCAACAACTACTGACTTTTAAACTCTTCAATTGGATGATTCTATGAATTTTCTTTACAAGATCGCCTTCTTTTCTTTTACTGTTGCTCGATATCTTTTCCATTTTACCGTACCTTCTTGCGATTTCTGTTGATCATTAGCTTCTGTTTCGAGCAGTCCTAGAAATGCTTACTTAACTTTACTTTAATGGCGCTATAATCCGGGGTGGACCTGGGCCTCAGTCAACAAGCGTTTCGAGCTAGCTCGATCCCTGGCTAGCTTCCTTCAGTTTCGCACGATAAGTTGGCTATGGTCCCATTCCACTTGCGTGCGCTACCTGAGTTGAGACTCCTCTACTGCGTTGTCCCTCGAAGATTTTCGAACCAAAGCGTTGGTGTTCATCCACTCTACATAACCCAGCCATCTTAGTCGTTGGATCATCACTCTTCTAGCTACGTCAATGTCGGTGTACAGTCAGTACAGTTCTTCGTTGTAACTTCTCCTCCTATTACCGACTATGCAGGCCGGGCCGAAAATCACTCGAAGAATTTTTCTCTCAAACCGGCCAATAGCACCCTCATCCATTCTCCAAACTGGGATAATCAAGGTCTTATATAGGGTCGTTTTGGTTGTTCGAAAGAGGGCTTTGCTAGTCAATTGCCTTCTTAACCCAAAGAAACAGCGGTTGGCAAGAGTTATTCTTCGCTGATCTCAGTGCTGGTGTCGTTGTCTGTAGTTATAGCGGAGCCTATGTAGACAAAGTCCTTAACTACCTCAAAGTTATATCTGTGGAGGGTGACGTTCTGTCCGAGACGTCGGTGTTGGTTGTGCTTTTCGCTTGACAGCATATACTTAGTCTTGCCCTCATCGACCATTTGACCGATTTTCGCCACTTCCGTCTCAATACTCACGAAAGCGCCACTACATTACGCTGCTTTCTTCCGATTATGTCAATATCATCGGCGTATGCGAGTGATTGGACGGACTTATGAAAGATTGTGCCTTTTGTATTTTCGCGTGTATGTTGTTGAAAAAATTGCATGACAGCGCATCGTCTTAGTTAATCCCTTTTTGACATCAAAGTGTGAGATGAGATTTTTACTGACCTTGATGAAGAAGCGTGTATTCTTCATCGTCACCCTGCACACACGAAAAAGTTTGGCAGGGATGCCCAAACAAGACATTGCCTTAAAATCGATGAATAGATGATGTCCATCGATTTTAAGTTCATGGTTTTCTCTTAGATCTGCCATAGTTTACATATTTAGTCAATGGTCAGGCGTGGACACCATTTACCAGATAAGATCTTGTTGGCAGTGTTAAAAAAACTGATGCCACTATAGTTGGGACAATTCTTCCTTGAGGATGGGAGGTTTCAATCATCCGGCATACTATGTGGGGTGAAAAGTAACCTCCTTGACCGCCAGAATGCGCTGCTACTGCAAAAAAGGTTATGGTGCCTTGAAGTACGTTCATATTTAGGCAGACATGCCAAATTTCAGTGCGATACTGTCTTTAGTTTTGTTTTGACAGCTGATTGTTGTTGACGTGTTTGACATCATGTTGAGTATGGACAAAAACGATTTTCGTTCTCTCATAAAACATTATTTTTAGAGTGGCAAAACGGCGGAGGAAACAAAAGAAAAGTTGGATAAATATTATTGCACCGTCAAATATTGGTTTCGAGAGTTTCGTGGTGGCCGCAACTCCACTACCGATCAAGTCCGCAGCGGCAGGCCCTCCGATGCGGTTACAGAGGACAATGTCAAAAAAATACAAGAAATGGTGTTGGCTGACCAGAAAGTGAAAGTGCGCGAGCTAGTAGATACCAAAAAGATCGTATTGCAAATGAAAAAGTTATCTTGCCGCGGGGTGCCGCGCATGCTCACTCCTTACCAAAAACACGAACCCGAGAGCACTTCGAAAGAGTGTTTGGACTTGCTGATGCAGAATCGGGCGGATTTTTGGCGTCGATTGGTGACTGTTGATGAAACCTGAATCCACTATTACACACCAGAGAATAGAATGAGTGCCCGGCAATGGACTAAAGCCAGCACGAGTGCTCCGAAGCGGCCGAGGGAGGCTCAATGGGTCGGAAAGGTTATGGCATCGGTTTCCTGGGATTGTCATGGCATACTCTTCGTGGACTACCTCGAAAAAGGAAAAACCATCAACAGCGAGTATTACTGTGCATTATTGGAGCGATTGAAGGCCGAAATCGCTGCAAAACGGCCTCACATGAAGTGGAAAAAAAGAAGAAGACAATGCGCCGGCGCATAAGAACATCGCAAACCACGGCTAAAATCAATGACTTACGGCTCCAATTGCTGTCGCATCCACCGTATTCGACCGATTCGGCTCCCACGGTCTATTATCTCTTCCCAAACCTCAAAAGATGGCTCATCAATAAAATATTCAACTCACGCGAGGAAATCATCGACGCCACGGAGGAGTATTTTGCAGACCTTCCGGAAAATTACTTTTCGGGCGGAATCAAGAAGTTGGAAAATCGCTGGAACAAGTGTATCAAGCCCTTTTTTGTTGCTACAGGCAACGGTTCAGGGCTTGTGTAAGTGGCAATTTTTTTTTTAACTTTTGGTACAACTTCCGAATCTCAATCTTGGAAAAGCATCTGTCTTTTTCCTCCTGAGAAGCCGGTGTTCGTCTCTCCTCTTCTGCTCATAGAGCTCTTGAACACCTCTAGTCTTTCTTTGCGACGCCGCATTGCGATGTTCTTGCGTCTGATTGCCAGCACTCATCATCAAACCAGGGCTTTCGTTGAAGTAGTCGAGTGAAACTCCGCACATCAGTAGCGGCATCTCTGATGGCTCTTTCACAGTGTTGCCACTGGTTGCCGATACTTAATACTGGCGGCACTGGTCCTCTTAAGAGTTGAAGAGAGACTCGATCGGAAAAGGATTTTACGATGTCTTGCAATTGTACGTCGTTATTCCTTCCAGCATTAGTCTGTCTTTGGCAATGCTTTGCCATGCCGCAAACTCGATCGGCCTTAACACGTTATCGGAGTAGGTCTCATGCAGGCCATAATGATGCTGTCATTAGTTTGCACTTTTTGGAGCAGAATGAAGGTAAAACCAAGAATATGCTGTCAACAACAAGGAACGCGCAATATTCTGCTATTAACTTTAAAAGGTGAACTAGAAAGGCTTTCTCAAGAAGCACAAGTAACGTTTTGGAAAAGCACCTGATGATCGGCATCATGTTCTTTGCTATGCTATGCACTATGCCTATGCGCAAGCGTTAGGTGTATGAAAATATCCTTGGTCCGTTGGAGTCCAAAAGTAAGAGTAACTTACTTACGTCGATAAATTACCAAGTAACCACCATTTAACCTTTTGAATGAGCATGATCGATGTAGTTTCTGAAGTGAGCTTCTATTATTCTATTCTATTACAGAACAGATACACTGACTGTAATCTTGTTCTATTATCCGTTTTTAGAAAATATTCGAAGTCTATACAAAATCTATCACATTACAAATACTGAATCACACTTAAACTATGAAATACGCAGCCTGGCTGAAGAAACATCCTCCAAAACCCCTAGACCACCACCGTTTCTTCCTGACCGTCAGCATCATGCACCTACCCATTATCATGCATTTATTCGAAACTCATAAAGAAAAGTTGACTGCGGCAATAAAAACCGTCATAATATGAACGCGTTTCATAAAAACGCGTTACGTTTCACAGAAACTGTGTCCGTTTTTACACTGAATGACATGCTGTCAGCAGACAAATAAATTAAACTGACAACAATCCTAGCTAGGCACAGATTTTTTTTCAAACCAAAGTCTTTTGCAAAAATCCGTCACAAATGTCGGAAAACGTAACATCCTTGTCCAAAGGTGACTACAATTCAAAAAAGATAAACACACACAAACACTGAGGGTATGTTGCAATGCGCGAAATCAATCATCGTTTTTCGGCTTGGCCGTCAATGTCGGATGTTTTATCGTTCAAACATGTAATCCTTGGTATGAAACGGTCCAATCATATCCCATCATCATGGGAATCATAACATTCAACCACCGATGGCAACAGCAACAACAAATGCAACCGCAACAATTGTTTCACAAAATAATTTACGAGCGATCGCAAATCCCATATCAGATCGAATAAATCGATCATTGATCATGGTCCATCAGAAAGTACGGCTTCCCGTATGCTACGAGTACCTACATGGCAAAAACAAAACGAACATCATATCAAATTGTGATATCTTACAGATACATTAATAATAATCGAACGTCACTATCGTTTCGGGGCGTTAGTGTACACATAGGGACACCTATAGAGATCTTGACACGACAGGACTTCTCTTTTGGCGTTTCTCCAGAGAATTGGAATCGGTGGTTCCATGAAATTTTGGTTTTTGTCCAGAGTATGATACTCAAACGAAAGCAATTTGTTAAATCTTTTCAAATTCATCAATTCGGATGTAAGTGCTGCTAATATCGGTGTTGCAACAAGTCATCAAATCGAGCGAAGATGTTTGTTTTCTTTTTTAATTCTGGGTATCTCAAAAACCACAAGAGAGTGGGTGCTAAAGGAAACCAACATTGCATGGCTGACAAATGATATTGTAACTGTCAGTGCGGGGGGAATATACGAGTATGTATAGTATGTAAAAACAAGCTAAGCGCTACCACTTTGATACTTAAAGATATATGAGGGAGCACATCAGGGAGCAGTTAGGGAATCTGAATGTCTCGTGAGATAATTGATGTTGTGTTTATGTTCTGAAATTGACCCACGAGGGATTGTTAATAGACTCATTAACAAATCAATTAATCAATGCGATACGATTTTGAGCAAAAAAAAGGGAAAATACTCGTATGTTCCCGGAAAGCCGGTTTCACCTGTAATGATATTTTCACTCAATCTTTCTAGAATATCTTGTATATTTATGTACATATCCAAAAACGCTCAAACAATCACGTCATATTCGTGTGAATATGAGTAAGTAATATATATAGGATCGTAGCTACCTCTATATCCATATTTTTAGTCCTAGGTCATCAAGACCTTCCGAAAACTCTCGAAGATCCATGCATGTTACGTTTGTTTGAACTTCTTTAGATCGCTTGGATACATACTAAGATCACACTTGTTGCGACGCGCATTTATTACAGCAGCTTAACTACGGCTTCAAATAGATTATAAAGCATAACTAAACATAAAAGGCACATGTTTCAAGTATTTTATATTATGAATGGCAGGCAAGGTGGCACAGAGCTAAGATAGTAAGAAATAAGTGCAGACGAAGTTTAGTACAGAATACCTCATAAACACTCCCACGCTGGGGCAGTCGGAAAGCCTCGCAATAACTTCAACGCTGAATTCCGCAAATTCGTTCGAATGGTATTGGTAATCCTTTTATCAAAGAAGCTGAGTTAGCGACATATTCTTAAGTAGTCTTTGGCCAAAGTTGCCAGATAGACATAATACAAACAAAATAGAAAATCCACGTCTGTTCAAATAAGAAGTTACCCACCGTCTCTGTATCTTTGCAGCACATTTCAGCTCAGCTACCGTGTTTGTTGTATAAAAAAGTACGCAAGTTTTTAGTAATTGCACGCATAGGTAGAAGGGGACTTAAACTGAGTTCGAACGCACAACTGGACTCTCAGGTTCAACCCAAACTGTAGCACCAAACTGTAGGTGAGTTCGTTCCTTCATTCATATACTTATCTTAGATATAAAACAAACTTTCGTCGGCGATTTATCTTTTTTTTTCTCTATTACACCTGCTCATATTGGGCTGCTGTCAAAGACAAAAGACTTTCTGCATAAATCTGTAGGGATCTCAAATTTTCGGGAAAGATTCTTGATTAAAGCTTAAATTCTTGATGGTACCTATGTCATTTGAAAATTGAAGTTGGAATCCCATCAAATCGAACCGTCTTATTACTTTTATTTATCTGTTCTTTTTCTCGATTCCTTGTTCAAAAAATTTGGCACTGTCTTGTTCTAACTTTGGTTCTCATTCGGATTATGTTAATTTGATGTTTTGAATTTTTCCCATTACGTCGAGAAAATTATATCAGCTAAGTGGCCGCAGCCAGAATTGATGACTATTCGGGCCCGATTTATGGTATTTTTCATCACTCTTGCTAGGACTTCCGACGATAGATCATCGCATTCTTGACGAATATTCTGTTTAAGGGCTTCAAGAGGCTGAGGCTTGTTAACATATACTTGTGACTTCAAAAAGCCCGACAATAAGAAGTCTGGAACGGCTAAATCAGGCTATCTTGCCGGCCAGTGCAGATTGACAAAAAAAAGATTAGGCGACCTGGAAATGCAGCCCTGTAGAATTTCGGTTGTGGGTCATGCAGTATGCGCTGTTGGAACCACATATTCTCCAGTAACAATTCATCCAATTGAAGAAGGAGAAAGTCGTTGAGCATGGCTCTGTAGCGCTCGTAGTTCACTCGTCGGGTGTTATTGCTCTTCGTGGGCTATACGCGGATTTTCGGTTCCCCCAGAAGTGATAAGGTTGCTTATTTAAATATCCACAGAGATGGAAATGAGCCTCGTCGCTCATGATGATCTTCGATGAAAAGTTGTCTCCCTTCCTTATTCCGCGGAGTATGACGTATCATGTCTTGTTGACGTGTCTTTTGTATCTGTTTACTTCACAAACGTCAATGTAGAATTGGCATTTCCCGTCATTTGCAAAATAATAGATCCTTGCGATGCGGTGATGACTTTTGCGCCACCTAGTATCTATGTGACTAGTTCAGTCAACAGCTTGGTGCTACAAGTACCGTATGACGAGTTGCTCAAGATTTCTGTCCAATTTCGCATGCAAAATATTATTGTAATTCAGTATAAAGAATATGGGAACCAAATTCATCTTTTAACATAATTTAATGCAAAATTGTTCCTACTTAATACTTCGTGTGGACTCTTTTTGATTTAAGGACCGCTTTAATTCTTCTCGGCATGGATTCTATTAACTTTTTACATTGATTTGCGGTGATATTTTGCCAAGCAGTTTGAGTGCGGTACCATGTTCATGATAATCCGGACAATCTCCAGGCGAATCCGAAATAGCACGTTTAACCTCAACTCAAAGATGTTCCAACGGATTGATGTCTGGAGATTGTTTTGGCCAATCAAATACTTTAAATCGCTGATTTTGCAGCCACGCTTTTGTGTGGCTGTGTTTCGGATCATTATCTTGCTGAAAGATAATTTCCCCCACCTCTTTATGCCACTTTTCCAAACTTGTAAGGAGTCCGTCTTCAAGGATAGTATTGCATTGAATGGCATTCATGTGACCCACCATTCTAATGCATTCACCAACCCCTTCCATGCACATACATCCCGAAATCATAAGATTTCCTCCTCCAAATTTTAATATTGGTTTGATATGGCGATCGCTGATTGGCTCGCCTGGCTTTTTCCAGATCCATTGGCGGCCATCGGACCCAAGACGGTTTATTTTTGTTTCATCCGACCAAATTACCCTTGTCCAGTCATTAACACAACAATCCTTCCGAGAAGCCTTAATTTCTTATGGCTGTCAGTCAATAGGGGCTTTTTAATTTTAGCGCGTCCATGAAAACCGTTTCTGCGTAAAATTTTTCGTACAGCCTCAGTTGTTACATCAATCTCATTTTTTTGGTATAATGCCTTATTAATCTGGACCGCATTTTCATATATGTACTTCATATTTAATCTGCCGCACAATACGCCTTTGTATATTTGAGTTTTCTCGATGAGTTGTCTTGGAAACAAGTAGTCTTTGTACTTCCTTAATTTTGGAGATACCAAGTTCTTTCATCTACCATCAAATTTAAAGCAATTAAAATGCCTGTTTAAACTGAAATTCAGATTTACCTTTGGTAGGATTCGTATTTTAATACTTTAAATATTTTTATTTTTAACAAAAAACACAGGGAAAACTCCACACTTGGCCAAACTTTGTACTCACAATATGCAACTGCGACAATGTCAACAAATTGATCATATGCGTTGACCAAGAACTTTTACAAATTCCCACAACAATGCACTGTTGCATTTTCGTTTGCTTTTGCTGTGCTGATTCATAATCACTCCATTTATTTTATCTGTTAAACTTGAAGAGTTACAACTAAAAATTATGTTTTGCTCTGATCATGTGATCAAAATGTTGAGTCACTGTATTTCCTCCATTTTTCCTACATATTTTACCATTTCGATCTGGCTTCATCGCTTTGAAGAAGTTTATGTTTCGTATTTCCAAACCCTTACCAGCCTTCTGGAAGCATTGATCCCTTGTACTTGATACTAGTGATGTCAACTTTTGAGTGGCTGGCAAAGGCGATTTTTTCAGAATGTATTCAGCTGACTTCAAACCTTCTTATATTATTTGCTTTTTGTTGTACTGTCCTTAATACTAGTAGCATTCGAATATTAATTTCTTCAAGGCAAAGTTCTTATATTTCCTCTGTTGCAACGTGTCATATATACTCTTTGTTCAAATAGGAAACTCCATGCGCGTTAGGGGGACCTGGCATACGGTTAGAGCCCAATCTACATGACAATACTCGGTTCACTTACGAAGTCAATCAGGCTGTGTCCTACACTAATTACAACTTCTATGTCGAACTGGAGAGACTTCTTCTTGTATCGAGTCTTACGTAGAAGATTATCGTCTGTTGATCCTGGAATAAACAGAGTTTGATAACTACAGGAAGCTAGGATTTCCACTTTAAGCAAATCGTAACAAATCGACGACGGTCACTTGGAGAAAACGTCACACCAGACAGACATATGTAGCTTCAAGGAAGTCAAGGCTTTCGTATTCTTAAGCTCCACCATTGATACGAATAATACGATGATTTTAAGATCATTCGAAGAGTTACTCATGCTAATCGCTCTTTGCTGGACTCAAAAGTAAATTGAGCAGCAAAGCCTGCTCTCGTGCAATCAAAATATTAAACATTGAAAATCTCAGTCTTTCTTTATGGCTGGAAGGCAGGGGCTCTGCTAAAAGCGGACGTTTCCAAAAAAAAACTGTTTCAAGTGTTTAACGTTCATATCTGCTTCAACACAAATGAAGGAACCAAAAATTGTGTGAAATGTACAATGACAAGGACCTTGCTAAAACAGTCAGAATTCGTCGACTTTGATTTATGAAACATGTAGAGGATGATCATCAGTGCTCTTATCGTCGAATCTGTGGTCGAGGGAAAACGAAGCAAAGGATAACCCCAGTTCTCGTGTCTTCAAATAACTTGGCGTGTAAAATCAGAAGTTGATTGTAAAAAACAGCGCTGTTGGTTGAGGCTTCAGCCTTTACCGCCACCTTAATGAAGAAAGTTAAGTTTTAAACGAATGTTATCAAAGGATAATATAACATAGAATTCGCTTGCTCTGCTCAACAATTCAAATTGATGATAGTATTCGATTGTCGAATTGTTTTTCAAATCAGATCGCTAACAAAAGAGCCCCAGAATGAATTAGAAAAATGTTACATAATTGGGCAATAACCACTCCTACAATATTTCGTTCCGTATCCCTAAATTTTCAAAAATAACTGTCGTACACACCTCGCAAATTCATTACACAACAGAGAGATGTAAATTTTGTAATAAAAAAAAGAAAATACGACAAAAAAAAACTTCATCTGACTTGGCGAAAATAATGGTCGCGCAAAAATGTTAATGCACGTGGATAAGTAATTGGCACCTGCCAATACTCATATAATCAATGCCTTTCCCCGATGTGGTACATGAAACCAGAATTTGCATACATATCCTCTCAACCATCCAACGCTCACATACCAATCCGTCTACGTAAAATTTATATTTTTTTTTATCTGCCAGACCAAGTACTTTGCACAGTGGCACGCATCTAAACCATCTTCGTGTCACCTGCTAACCTAAATAAATCCCTTCCTTGGTTACTTTCCAAATGTTCAATATACTCGTAGGTACTTGGTATGCATTCCTACTCCATCAAGAAAAATTAAAGAAAAAAAAAAAAGAAGATACAACTTGCCCTGCAGCATGATGGGCACACTCACTGGATCTCCTTGTTGTCCTCGTCTGTTCTGCCTTTGGTATGCGCAGATAGTTCAGCCAGCAATCAATTAATTACAGACTTTATTGCCACCTTTTAACGGTCACATATCAGTCAGTTGGTGTTCCTGTCCAGCTTCCGCCGAATAATGATAGCATCGTACAGGAGATGAGATACCGTTTTGAATGATCGAAAAGAACGACTGGCTGAATGACACTGGACTTGTGTATGGATTGCTATCTTCTTGGTGCGGTGCGTGGTGATTTACACGCTGCGACACTGATCGGCTTGACTGATAAGGTGTGGAAGTCGAGAGCACCATCAGTGTGAAATCATAAATTCAGCGTGTGTAGGAGGGGTTAAGATATGTTTCTGTGATATATGTGTGCCATGTCCTGACAGCATGCCACTGGAATTGCCTTCAAACAAAGTTGCAGGACATTTATTTTTTGGTCGTGCAATTAATGGGTGTTCCGGACGTGTGATGTGACTTACTTTTGGACGTTCAACGCCTAGAATCTGTGTAATCCTTACTTCTGTGGAAGGGTACCAGACTAAGAATTTGGATGTAAAAAAGTTAAAACATTTGTCCTTGTCAATTAAGATAAGTTTCTGATGAAATTCCGAGCTCATCCTACAGATGTAGTTCCAGGTAACATCATCTTACATCTGCCCTAAGAAGAAGCTCCCTTTGAGAATATTTCGAGATTTTTCTACTGAACATGTACGATGCAGTGCCTTGGTTTAGGAGATGACATTGAAATGCAATACAACAAGTCTTACATTTAAATGAGTTATTGTGTTAAAAATACTGGTTGCTATACTAATGTGCAGCTAAACCAAGCATTTATGCACAAATCAGTTGGCAGTCTTCAAATATTATTAGGAAAGAGTCAAATGACTTCTGGGTAGAGTGGACAATAAATTCATTTTTTAGAAAGGGCTCGATCCGCATCAACGCCAGCATACCCCATACATGCGTTCACGGCCCATTAAGCAAAAGTACGTCGTTGCCAAAAATGTCTTCTACAAGGTCTTCGTGCATATATCTGAACAATATCCTAAGCATTACAAAAATAATTTTTACGATAATTTTGGAAAAGATAGCATCATTGGCTGCAAACAAAATAAACAAAAAAAAAAACACCGTGACGCTGGCAGCTCGGTATGGGCCATGGCCCTTGACACTCTTGACACTCATTTGTGTTGCTCATGTTGTCATTTTTGTGACATCTGAGCGGGGCCTAGGGTTTATTGCCGAATCCGAACTTTCGGGAGTTTGCAATTGCCGCCGGAAGAGTGATGACAATTCGAAAAATTGTTGGTGATGCCGGGGATCGATCCACGGACCCTCTGCGTGATAGTCCGATGAGCTTACAATCGCGCCATCGCCACCACCGCTGAAAACACTGTTGGAAAAACACGCGGCCTCCACGCTACGGAAATGGGCTCAAGTTAATTAACTACGCGACTAGATGAAATATCATCATAGCTTGCGCACATTTTCCACGCCTCAACATCCACAAAAAAAAATATAAGTCACATAATTAAGAAACAGTAAACTACCTAAATCACATTGCGATGGAACGGCTGTGACTACAATCGCATGATACTTCTAGAGCCTGTTTTAGTGGAGTCTTACAAAACCTTTTTAAAAGTCCTTAGTGGCTAGCAACAGGCACAGAACACCAGTGGTCTCATTAGTTAGCTAGGCATTTCAGACTTTGCATATGATGTGGTGGGTTTCACCCGACTACCACAACGAAACACCTGGTTTTACGAAAAGGGCAATCAAGCGCATCTAGCAATATAAAAAAGGGACACGAATCAACCTTACAAGGAAGAATTAGAGCTGCTCACAAACTCTATAAGCAAATAAGATACGAGAGGCATCGAGTTATTCGAAAATCAAGAAGCAGAGAAGCGTTCACTCCAAAACTAGCTAAGAACACAAACAACCAGCAGGAGCAAACATCACGAACGTAATAGAAGAGTCAAAGACAGTGCTGAAAATTTTCAAACTGATTAACGCAAACACAACAAACACTCCTCTGTCGCCAGAATACCGTCCGAAGGTGTAAATTTTCGATGCACCACTCTGGCGAGTAATCTCGGTCATTTTGTTTGTTGACATATTGCTCCATGGCGACTCATCGGAAAAACCCAAATTCGGCAACTCACCACTTTCGTGCAAGCAACTCCTTCGCTCTTTCGACTTTAACTTTTTTCTGTTGCGGTGTAAGATCGTGTGCTTTTTGGAACTTCAATGGCTTGAGCCCAAGCTCATTTTTCAGTATGTGTTGCATCCGTTCCAATGATATGTTGAGCTCACGAGCCATTTTTCTTCCACTTCGACGCAGATTTCGCTCAATTCGAGGCTTCACTTTCCGAACCATTTTTGCCGATGTTGCTGTTTTTTTATGACCACCTCCATGGCGTTTTGCAACGCTGCCAGTATCACAGTAACGAGCTATGGTTCGGGACACAAATGATTTATTCACATTGAGGTGCTGGAGGGCTCTAACGATAGCTACTTGTGATTTTCCAGCCAAAAATAAATAAAGCAATAATCACGTTTGAATTCCATCGCGGATAAGAAATTTTTAACCCAACTGAGACACAAATCGTTTAAAAGGCTTGTAAATAATAAAATTATCTGTCAGGTGTCAAAATTTGAGCTCACTGTCATGAACGGTTTGGAAATTATAGCACTCTAAAGTTGGTTGCAGTTCGAGTCAGTCAGGGTGTAGTATAAAGACGTCAAATTCCGATCTAGCCGTTCAATTCATTGGTCCAAAGTGAAAGATAAATTGGTCCATCGATCCGCGTTCTGTGTTTCATGTAGTGCCATCCTGCTGGAACCACATGTCGACCAATTTCAGCTTGCGCATTTTGGGCAAAAGAAAGTTCGCAATTGTAGAACGATAGCGGGCGCCATAGAGGGCAACGATTTTCTTACGTTCATATTCGAAAAAAATCGTACCAATGTTTCCACCGGATCATAGACCGCCCCAAACAGTGCATTTTTCTGGTGCATTGGCAGCTCTTGTATTGCCTGAGATTGCTCATCGGACCAAATACAGCAGTTTTGTTTATTAGCATTCCCGTTCAACAAATGAGCTTCGTCGGTGAAGATAATTCGATAAAAAGGGGATCTTTCTCCAGCTCTTCTAAGGTCCACTCACCAAAAATTCGGTGCTCTGGTGAATCGTTCAGCTTGAGTTCTTACACGAGCTGTATTTTGTGCGGTTATAGACTAAGATCCTTGTGTAAAATCTTCCACACAATCCGAATTGCTACTAACGGCGGCGAACGAACAAATCACAGTCTTCATTTACATTTTCAGATACAGCAGCAATATTTTCCTCTGTACGGACTCTACTTATAAGGGTAGGTGGCTTGATGCCCAATAGCGTAAAAGCGAATTTGGTTTGAATTGCTTGCTCAATAAGTCGACTATGACGCCCGTAAAATAGAAAAACATTTTTCACATCTCACGAATTTTGATAATAATATTTGGTAACTTGTAAGCGTTATTCTGGTGTCAGCTTTTCTGTGATAAAATAGCAATCCTAACTGAGCGTGTTTGACTTTGACACATGTCACGAATCACTCGTGAGCTACCGAAAATAGAACACTGACAAACCAAGCAGCAAAAAATTGCTGGCATACCTGGCAAATTCGGCGGTCTTAGTAGAGTGAGAATGGTCAGCATTTACTGCTCTATAAAAGTCGGTAATGACACCACCGAGACTTTTGATGTCAGAAATAAATTTTGACGAGGTGGTGTTACGAATCACTTTCGCCAATGTTTTCTTGTTCCAAAAAACTACTTAGAAAAAAGTCTTCTTCAAATAACGAAGAACGCTTTGTCTAAAATCCTGATCTTCCCTGAAAATGGTGTTGGTTGTATCGACAGAAAAATTCCTCGATTGATTTTCGGCTTCATCTGCATAAATGAGTTTTGAAGAAGATGTAAAAACGAACACTATGACGGAGATATTGGCCTGCTCAGAAGTAGTACTACCACCACTCTGGCTCGGAAAGTCTTCGAATTTATTTCGAAAGAACAACGCAACCTCGCCCTATGTTTTGCACTCAAGTGGAAAGGGACACTAACCATTTTGATGTACGCAAGGGCGTTTAGTTAGGCATTGTTTCTATTAATTAACACTGGTAGTTGGTGCCTAGATACAACCGAGTCCCTTACAAAAACCTAAGTAGAGTAAGTACCTATCCAGTTAATACAGTTGAATAGCGTAATAGCAAATAAAATATTAATTAAATTTTTATGCTTTTTCTGTATTAAAATATAAAGACTATTACACGCACAAAATAGTCCTGTGTGCCACACAGTTTCACAGTATTGTCTATTTTTTGGTTGGATCTGGTATAAACTTAATCTTAGTGTTGTTTTTTTTTGTACAAAGAACACACGAAACTTTGCCGACTCACACACAGATGGCACTGACGCGGAAATCCTTGATCATACATCCTTAAACGATTTCTCAATGCCAATCCAACAGGACACTATTTCTAATAAGAATGATTCCAATGACAAAACCTACCAGTCCAATTGCATTCCTAGTCGTAGCATCTTTAATACATGAATACAAAGACATGTAGGAGTATGTGTGCTACATATATGCTTTAACTGTTGCATCTGCGGTAGTCGGAATTTTTTATTCGACGAAATCAGAAATCAATTAATCAAATTAAGTCGCTCAAACGGTAGCCTTTAATGAATCCTTTAATGTGAATCCATTAAGACTCCCTTCTCGTGGTTTTTCAATTTAAAGGATTCTGATGTTGATTTTTCTCGGTTCCACCTTTTTTTGGGGATAACCATTTTCGATTTCATTCATTTTATTTTTGTATCGATATGTGCATCAATTGTAGATCTATACATATCTTCATGCCTTACATGGATTAAAAGAAAATTAATTTAAAAGTTCGGTGTTGAAAATGATTTCAGTACCAAAAATCAGTTCTCTACCCAAAGATGTTAAGCACTGAAGTATAGTACTCGCACATGCCTTGGCACTCTGTATATCCAATAATTGAACCCCTGGCTAATGGTGTCTTAATGACATGTAATCATCTCCCCAAAATCTTTCAAAAAATGTGATTAAACCCTATACATTCGTATCTACGGATTCAGAAGGTTAAATTTGTGCTGCAATGAATTTAATTCGTTTATTGGTTAAATTGTAAAAGGATCACTCAGCGCGCTGAATTATTTGATGATGGCTTCCCCTTCCATTGTTGTTGTTGTGTCATTACTACATTGCCAGTATCATTTTAAAATTGTTTTGTAAAATCCAACTCCAGTTGCAATTACATTTGCAACATTTTAATGTTTCTTGTGCTGTTTGTCATAAACACTGACCATAGACAAGAAGCCATAAACAACTGGCGCAATGCAGCTGCATTTAGTGACTCCAGCTCCAACCAGCACGCGCCCAGAGGACGACATTCATTTGTCGATTGTCGCAACCGGTGCTCATAGATGGGTATGGTGTACTTCATACACTTTACAGTATTGAAAGAGAGAGAGTGGCGCGTCGTATTTCTTCCACGCGTGCCATAATGCGTGCCTGTCTGACGGGGTAACTAGTGCATAAAGTCATGAACTTCAATTTAAGAACTTCAAGGGCAATAATTGCACAAGTACCTAAACATACATATGTATCTGAATATCTGTTCCAGAGAATATTTTAATGTTTTGTTCAGATTTCATAAAACAAACAAGAGCGAACGAATTCTAAAATTAACTTCACTCGAACTACAGGACGTCGTTTTTACAAGAAATTATTTATTTGAATAAAAAGAGAACGATAATGAACGATCAGCAACGGATTAGAAATAGAAACACTGAGGAGTAGACCAAGGGATTGAGTTAACTAGAGAACGGTGCACTTGCACTTTGTTCAAACTAAGGTTCATCATGTTAAAAATTCGTAACACAACTCTTAATAGAATGTGAATTTTAGGCTAAAGGATGGCGCAAAGTCATTGATAGTATATCGGAAGATGATTCTGTTTTTGCAAAAGGTATCTTACGTCATCGTATCGAGCATTGCGGATATCCAAGAGACTGTGAAATATTAGCCAACCCATATACCCCACATCAGCAGACGATCTGAACAGCAAATTGTGGCAGACTACTTAAAGATGTGTAGTGAAACCGTCGTCAACGTGATGAGGATTTTTTTTTTTGAAAATCATAAAAATCGAAAAAAGAATAGCATATGGTCATGGTCAATATAACCAAGAATATCGCTTCTTGGCCATTAACTATCTGCAGGAAAACCCTCCTAAAGTCAGTGTTTGGTTTGGGGTTTACAGAGAAGCATTGAACATCCTGCCTGCATAATATGTCGCTTTGGAGATTTGTGATCTATCCACGACCCCATTAACTTCATCTTATTGCGATAACGATAGTTTTTTTTTGTACGCTTTCAGTAAAAGCTATTCGTCTGAGATATAGTTCATCCAGAATATCCATTAAAACGATATACGAGTATTATACTCGTAGTATACAAAGTTTGCAATTTATGCATATTGCACCTATAAAGCAGTACCGAGACTATATTGGAGCAGAATATGCTTTTATAATAGGCACGCACACAAGGGGTTATTAACACATTTAAAAGTTTGCATAAATCGGGGGTGGAAAAAAATGAAATACCTATGCACTTACTTTACTTACTTTTGGAGACGCTACAGTCCGAGTGAACCTGAGCCTCAGTCAACAAGCGTCTGCAGCCAGCTCGTTCGTTTGTTAGCTGCCTCCAGTTTTGCACGATAAGCTGGCTGAGAAGGTGAGATATATAAGTGAAGCCATAAGGTACAACTTTATTTTTATAGGCTATATCTAAGCTGCTAGAATTTTTGACTTGTTCGCATAAGCTCGTGACTTTAAAAAATTCCAAAAAAAATAGATCTTTAACAGTCAAATTGGGTGATCTTGCAGGCCAGTACAATTTCCCAAACCCGACATCAGACGACCAAGAGCAGTGTGTGCTTTTGTTCCTAAAGGGGGAAACAATAATCCATTAATCATGGCTCTAAAGAGCTTACCATCCACAGTGGCCCAGTGGCTCATCTAGCGTAAACAACACACCGTGCAGTGGCTTTGAGTGAATGTACGAGTATATTAATGGCTCTTCACGCATTACTCTTAGATTTCTAGTGCCCCTGAACCACAAACAAATTTTGTTTTATCCAAAATTATCGGAGTTGAAATTCAAGAAGGCATGATCGTAGATTAAACGTAGTTCACGGTCAACAGCCGTCAACTGTTGCGCTTTGTAAGGAAATATTTTCAAATCTTTTATAAAAATGCACCAAAGAGAGGTACTTGTTGGAGTTCGGTGACAAAACCGAATTCAACGAGATTTGGAAAATTTACGACACTCTCCGAAAGAGTGGCCCACCTTGTAGTTGAAGTTGTTGTTCTATGTTTTTATTCAAGTCAAGGGCAGATATTGTTATTTAATGCGGGTGACTAGTTTGTTTTTAGAATTGTCAAATTTGCTACCATTCAACTAGTCGTCGTTGGATCAGAAGCTCTTGTTTCAAGCCTCGTTTATATTTTTAGAGATAGCCCTTGACATCTGTTTCTCAGGAGCACCTTGTAGGATTTTGCCGATTTTTTAAAGTTGATTTAGGGTGCATTTAATGTGCATAGCCAATTGAATATCGCTATCACTCAACATACTCGTATTAGCTCTTCAGGAAACTCAAAATACAACGGACTGCAAATTAGTGGTACTAAGACCGAACATTTGCATTACCAGTTTTCCGAACCAACAAAACACAGATTTTGTTTTTTTTTTAAAAAAAAAAAGAAAAGAGTTGTGATAAAGTTTTTGGTTTAAGTCATTTACAGTTTTGTAAAGTGTTTAGAAACAGAACAATTAAATTCAGGGACAAGCATTTAAGAAAATCCCACATTTAGTAACTGAATGGTTTTGCCATTTTCGACGAAATTTGCCAAAATATCTAGTCCGAGAAGCAAGAGTATTTTAATATTGAGTTCAAAATGAAGGCCGACATAAACAATAATGAATCACTTAAATGCAAAAACAGCAACCAATTCTTGCCCTTAATAGTAAAGTGTTTGCAAAATTTGTCTCACAAGTGATGCAAGAACAATGTACTAGGTGGGGTGAAAAGTAACCTCCTTGGCCGCCAGAATTCGCTGCTACTGCAAAAAAGGTTGTGGTGCCTTGAAGTCTGTTCATATTTAGGCAGAAATGCAAATTTCAGTGCGATACTGTCTTTAGTTTTGTTTTGATAGCTGATTGTCGCTGACGTGTTTGGCATCATGTTGAGTATGGACAAAAACGATTTTCGTTCTCTCATAAAACATTATTTTTTGAGAGGCAAAACGGCGAAGGAAACAAAAGAAAAGTTGGAGAAATATTATGGAGCTAATGCTTCGTCAGATTACACTGTCAAATATTTGTTACGAGAGTTTCGTGATGGCCGCAACTCCGCTACTGATCAAATCCGCAGCGGCAGGCCCTCCGATGCGGTTACCGAGGACAATGTCAAAAAAATACATGAAATGGTATTGGCTGACCGGAAAGTGAAGGTGCGCGAGCTAGCAGCTACCACAAGGATTAGTACTGCATATGAAAAAGCTATCCTGCCGCTGGGTGCCGCGCGAGTGCTATGAAGCGGCCGAGGGAGGCTCAATGGGTCGGAAAGGTTATGGCGTCAGTTTTCTGGGATTGTCATGGCATACACTTCGTGATCTACCTCGAAAAGGAAAAACCATCAACAATCGCTGCAAAACGGCCTCACATGAAGCGAAAAAAATTTTGTTTTTGCAAGACAATGCGCCGGCTAAAATCAATGACTTACGGCTCCAATTGCTGTCGCATCCACCGTATTCGCCCGATTTGGCTCCCTCGGACTATTATCTCTTTCCAAACCTCAAAAGATGGCTCATCAATAAAATATTCAACTCACGCGAGGAAATCACCGACGCCACGGAGGAGTATTTTGCAGACCTTCCGGAAAATTACATTTCGGACGGAATCAAGAAGTTGGAAAATCGCTGGAATAAGTGTATCAAGCCAAAAGAGGACTATATTTAATAAAATAAAAAAAAAACATTCAAACAATTTTTTTTTCAGTCCCAAGGAGGTTACTTTTCACCCTACCTAGTAGATACGTGGGAAAAGTATGTGAACAAGCCTAGTTTTGTGCTTAACACAGACGCGTTCTGATTGTAAGGCGAGGCACAGAAGAAGCTATTCAACATCTACAGACAGCCATTCATGCACGGATGCGTTGTATCTGGATAGTAATCTAGATGGGACGCTACCGAAAATGCGGGAGTTACCTGAATGAATCTTTACCCTCAGCCTGGGCTTTTTGTTGATTGGGCATGGCTCTCTTAATGCATTTTTGCATAAAAGAGGGTTTAGCGGGCGGCGAGCTGCTCACTTGGAGCATGGCTGCATGTTTTGTGCGAGTGCCCCAACTATTCAGATTTTAGGGACTTGCAGGCTATGGGCATCATCTTTGATGGCGAGGCCTACGATGTCAGTGGACTTTTCACTAACATCATATGGTTGTACGGAAGGCTTTAGCCTTCACAGCGGGTACTTACTAGGGGTAAGCCTCAGCTCCTGAATAAATGCTTTCTGCCTATAAATTCCTTTAATTCCCTTAGTAAAAATATCTATCTGCACTGCACTTTTTCTTAATTTCCTATTCTTTTACTTATTTATGTTCAATTGTATTCCATCCCTTCTTGGTACCATCTTAGTCGATCTAAAGACATGAAGCAGACTTATAATTTCAGATATCTCGAAATCGAAAGCAAAATAGATAGCTAAGTTCTGACACTAAACTTAGGCTAGCTATATTTGATATATCTGGCCTTCAAAACTGTCATTTTTAAAGGAAAAACAACGACAGAACTGTCGACTTCCAGCCTTGGTATATCGTTCCTTTTTCCGGAGACAGAAAAGATATACTCGTGTATGATAGTAAGTAAAGGATTTGATTGATTTGATTGCTACTACCACATTTAAGCTCTGACGATCTGACGATCAATTGGCAGTTAAATCCCTATCACTACTCAAATATTACAAAGCGTCCAATTAATATATGATGCTATTAGGGGGAATGAGTGTAGTATTTTCTGGATAATGGTCCTGGATCTCGTATTAATGGAGTATGAGTGTTTTGTATAATTTTCTTAGAATAAGAAAGTTTGGCAGCTTCTCTGCACTTAAGTTTCAATTAGGATCTCTTACATAGCATAATGTATCGTCCATCGTCCGGACCTTGGATCCATTTTGTCGTATATTTCGAAAATATGATCTAATTCTGTAAACTGTGGCTCTGAATTATATCTTTGCATCTGTACGAGTAAAAGAACTTGTGATTAGAATTTTAATACTACTTCCGGAAAAATCATAGCTGTTTCGGATCCCACCCGATCGACTGCAACTGAGTTAACCACCAGGCGCTGTCACCCTGCCATCACTTTTGCCAAAAAAAAAAACAACTGTGTCAAGGTTATCCTGTCTTAACAATCAGGTGTTTTTCACTTGTTCTCGCAAACATAAGTTGCAAACTGCGGGGGAAACTGTGCAAGGTGTACGAGCACTAACTTCCCAAATATTCAGTAAAATCCTTGCTTGCCTTGGTTGTCGAATTTCAATTATGACCGTCCTTGTGGTGCGTGTCTAAATCTAGGCAGTGTATTGCCAGAATTTTTTTTTTTACAATTTTTCGGCATTCGACGTAAGTTTCAAAGAGCTGTTTGCTGGTCCCGCAATGGCCCGTTCAATTTACTGGTCACATTCCTGAGGCAGACGTTTTTACTTTGTCGTTTTTGTCCTTAAACCATGCGCAATGTGCCGTGTATGTAACCTCATACATCATCACAGGTCAAGCAATTGATTTATAGAACACACTTTTGAACAAATTTTTCATTACAAAAAGTATCTCTGGCAATTTCGCCACTTTATCATGTTCCGTCTGAGGCTGTGTGTTAACATCTTCACATAATAACACATTCTTGGTTAAAAGCGTCGATTTTTGGTATTTAAATCGCGTGATCACATGCAATTGCCGATCAATTTTTAGATGAATGGTCTGCTGTGGGCCTTACAGAAGCAACATTTGCTTTCAACGTAGCCATTTATTCTGTCTTGTCTGAGGCTGATTCTGGGGCAATGTTGTCAAATGCTTTTGTACTTCATTTACCGGTACCAAAGGTAAATCCCTTTTTGATTTTTTCAGTTCAACTCATGTCATATTGAGTATGAGTAAGAGCGATCTTGTTGGGGTGGAAGGTGTCCTAAAATGTACCTTACTGACAATACTGCCAATACTGTCGGTGTTAAGATAATGTACAGGATCTCTTCCAGCGGTGAGACATGGTTAGTGGCAAGTGATTTCTCATTTTAACAAGACAGGAGAACATGAGTGTTTGCATCGCCCAATGTCTCGAGTGAAGTACGTGCTAAGAACTTTCTCTAAATAAGCACGTTTTTGGTGAGGTGCATACATAATGTGTCGAACATGAACGCGGAAATTATATCTGGATTAAAACATAATAAAGGGACAGTTTCCGTAAGTGTCTTAACATAGAACGATTTTTGTTTCACCGTCTATTATCTATGTATAGCTACTATGATTTTGGGGCTAGATTTGCAGTGAATACATGTGTAGGTATGTAGATAGGGGGGCGGAATTACGTTGTCAACTCCTCGCGGTGCCGGAGAAGCAGTCGGTTGTATTGTATCAAAAATGACCTGCATTTCTCCTTTCACTATTTTAAACTTAGATCTTGTGGTTCTAAGATTTTAATTATTATTGCTTGCTAAAGGATACTCGAATAATTTTAATAATTTTAATTTTATGCCCAATGATATAGTAAATGACATTAATTTGTTACTTACTTACTTAAGTGTCGCTAAAATCCGGGACTACCTGCTCTTTAGCCGTCATAAATCTTCAGCCAGCCTGTTACTTGCTAACTACTTCCAATTTTGCAGACAAAGTTAACTGAAGTCGCTCTTCTCTTGCATACAATGCTGAGGTTTTATTGGTCTGACAGGCTTTTTAGAGAAGATTTGGTTTAATATTTCTTAGGTTCTTCGTTCGTTCTTCAGAGCATTCGGACAACCAGAGTTTTAAAGTCGCACCTTACTTCGATTGCAATATGATTAAGATTCTTCAACATAGCGAGAGGTATTCAATAGTGTAAACCTAAATGGTGCAAATAAACCATGATTGAAAAATTATACGGGCCAGTAATTGCTTATATAGTAGTCCGGAGATATGTTTTCGACAAGATGAACGTACAAGACTCAAAAGAGCTCTTAAAAGGTTTATTTTTAACTTCCGTAAATTCATGACTTCATTTTTTGGAAACGAAAATATTGGATTTTTTTCTGTGAGGATGTTTGATGAGTTGTACATGGGAGTGAATAAACCCACCACCTCAGGAGAAAGATCGTTCTAAAATGCCTGGACAAGATAGCATTTAACGAAAAAAACAAACGCCTTTGAGGGGCAAAAACTGGCGCCCAGTTGAGATATATAGCCTTCTTCAATTATCTAACGAATCACACATTTTTAAACAAGAGCAAATAATTTAAAAAAATGGAATCTATTACACTTCTGACTTTTGCGCCACAATGTTTACTTGAATCTAAGAAAAAAGATAATGCATTGTCCGGCCGGCACTCACTGTTCCTTCAATGTGGTATTTAGGCTCATGACTCTTTAAGAACACGAGACCAAGCAAGGCCTAGAAAGCCTCGTGCCTCTCGTTCGACAGATAATATCGCTGCCGTGGCTAAAAATGTCATAAAGGCTCGGCGACATCGACTAGACGATGCCACGCAATTTGCCATTCCAAGCGCGCATTTGCGGCCCATTTGTCGAATAGTTTCTTAACAAAATGCAGACAGAACATCAACTGATGAATTATGACCACGAATCGGGTCTTATCCAAATCTCAACAACGAAATGGATGATTTTGCGTCAAAAACAATCATGAATGACAAGGCCCATTTCCACACATGTGCATACGCGAACGAACAAAATTTGTGGTTCTGGGGCATTCAAACTCCACGAGTAATGTGCGAAGAGTCATTACATCTACTCAAAGCCACTGCATGGAAATATTGTATCATATCTGATTTTGATATGGCGATGGCGATGGCGCGATAGTTAGCTCATTGGACTATCACGCAGAGACTCTAGGTTCGATTCCTGGCTGGGTCACCAACAATTTTTCAAAATCGCCATCCCCTTTCGGCGGGCAATGGCAAACTCCCGAAAGTAAAATTGCCTACGAAAAAAGCTTCTAAAGAGTGCCGTTCGGACTCGGCGATAAACCGTAGGCCCCGCTCAGATGTGACAAAAATAACAACATGAGCAACACAAATGAGTGTCAAGAAGCTAGGCCATGGCCCATACCGGGCTGCCAGCGCCACAGTGTTTTTTTTTTTTTTTTATCTGATTTTGATAATGACGCGGGCCAAATGATCACTGTGCATGGTAACCAAGATTGATGGTCTGGTGGAGTCTCTACCAAAAGATTTGTCAGCAGCGGTGGTGTCCTCTTAGCGCTTCTCTAGAACTAAGTGGTCAACGGACTGCTTATATGCCTAAAAGAGGGTGGCAGCAGAGTGGTTGCCTATGTAAATTAAGTTGCTAGAACATTAAAAAAAAAACTCTTACAACACAATATCAACCCGTTGGGCTAATTGTTGTGGATTAGGGGTAAACCCCCATGAAACTGAACTTGTTCTCTCCTCTAGGTAATAAAAAATTCCGACCATAGACCTTCCCTAGTCTAGTGTTCTTCTAATTTTTAACAAGGGAACTCTCTTGCAAAAAAAAAAGAAATAAGGCCTTCAACCTCGCATTACCCATTGGCTATATGCCTCGGTTATACGATCGATACTCACATAAAAGGCGGTTGTCTGATCGACGGCCTTACACAAAGCAAACTAAACAAAGTGTAAAGAACAGAATGTATGGGCAAAATCAGAGCCTTACGCAATATTCCCGTCACGGCACTGCTGGATGTTCTGCTTTACTTGACACCTTGATATTTTAGCAGACAAGTAGTTCCGAACGTAGCTATTCGCAGAAAGACAGCAGACCAATAAACTATTTGTGGATATTGACTACACTACGCCACAATATTGGTTTGAAAAAAAACTTTTATGTTAGCAACCCCTCTAGATTTTTTTGGGAGGGAGAAACCTTTATGGATAATAAGTCAGACCATCTCCATACGGATTAGACCGAAGACCGATAGCGGGGTTGATGGCGATGTTTTTCAGATAAGCTTAACCTAAGCATCTCCTTCCATTTTCCCAATTAAGGAAACTCTGTTCATGCTGAAGAAAAAGAAAAACGTGATATCTGCATCGTTTCGAATAGCAAAGGGCTATCAGATCCCTGAATGTCATGAAAATGACAGAGCAGTTCAACATTCACCTACATTGGGTGTAGAGACCGATCCCGTATGTTGGGTGCCGGGCCGACGAACAAAAATTGGAACTAATATATCTATCCCCACTACAAAAGGTATCGTCAAAATAGTGTAAGAATATGAGGGTCACGGATCCACGTGGCAACACAACGGGCCAATGGCTCTAATTGAGTTCATCATGCTCCAGCAGTCACTCTAACCTAACCTTACCATGATTAAAAATAACTTAAATTGCTAATGCAGAGAAAAGCTTCAGTTTTTATTCAAACAACTGCAGCAGGCAGAATCGATATAGGTTCTTGTTTTGCCAAATTTGAAATGAAATAAGTCACAATTTTCTAGGGACTCGTCATACACAAAATGAAGGAGACCCAATGCACAATGTCTTCGGAACGGCCACACAGAAACATTTCAATTTATTGGCGACTACAGTGGATTTGTACTGCACTCAAAGCTAACAAAAAAAAATTATTTATTTTAATTTAACTACAATTATTGGATTTTTTTAAATTCCATAGTTGTGACTTAGACAGGTTTTACATTGTAGCAACGATTTTTTCAAAAATGCATAAGATCTTCCAAACTGGACCGTTCTGTTCTTCTTTCAAACATCCAATGTAATATTTCCAAAGAAAATGTATTTGAAGAAAACATATTTTTGTACATAAGGTCCTTTGAAATTCTATACATGAAGATGGGGAAAATAAGGATCAGAGATTTTTTTTTTTATAACTCATTATGTACAGAGATGAATAGAAATAAAATCTAAAGAAAAGAAATCTCCGAAGAAGGTCGAACAAGTTCAACAATCATGAAAAGGACGAAAACCGAATAATGGATCTCCCACAACACAAGAAAAAGCATGCACAAGTGTGTGTTAAATCAGATGCACGAAGGACATGGATAAATATATGATTTTCTTTTAGTTTCCACTACTACTTCGATAGTGATCCTGCATTGATTTCACTCAGATCCTACGTTGGTTTGAGTGAAACCTGCATAATATCCCTTGAGACTTGATTCAATGAGTGGAAATGTTCTGTTAAGTCTGAAAATCTATAGTATGTCTCTATCCATGGTTCGTATATTTTATATTCCAAATAATTTTATTTGAATTTTTAGCCTACAGATACATTTCACTAAACCTAAACTTATCATGTACACAGATCGCGGTCTAGTTTGTTGCAAAATCTCACAAGAAGCACGCACCATTACTGGGTAACCCGTCAACCAATACAAGCTCATACTTCGGACGACTCGAGTGCGTGTACAATTGGAAAGCACAATTGACGTGACGACTCACGGAACGGTACCTGCTTTTGCAGAAAACGAACGAGTGAGCCGTTTAGTATGAGACCAATGTACAAGCACCCCTATGTATGATGAAGCAAGCAATTGGTGTGCAGACATCAACTGCCAGTGCAGACATAACCTGTTTTTTTCCTTTTCAGTCGCCTTTTTGGGTTCCTCTGATTGTGTTTCTACAACTATGTGTTGTGGTTGTTGCTATAATCAACATAAGGGTAGTGTTGTGTGTGTGTGTGTACAGTATAGTGCGGATATTTCACTTTATCTGGTCTGCACCATAGAACTGAACCGATCATACGAAGCAGCCAGAGCAGGTATCCGCCGACGATAACGACGAAAGAGTACAAAAACCGTGAGGTTGAGGACGAAGGGTATCATTTCGGAATAAGATTCCACACAGTTAACATCGAGAGAAAACATTTAAGAGCAGGCTCTGCTTCATATTTCAAAAAGAGTAAAAGAAAATTTTATTTATCCGTTCGCTAACTTTATTTACATTTCGAAAGATCGACAATTGTATCTTTATATCTATACGCGTCGACTCGTATCAGTTGAGTTTGAAATTTCAAGTGCGTAGGTTGTGCAAGGCGATTGCAGTCGTCCGGACATTGGATACAAAATATTTAAAAAAAAAAGTGATTTCTTTGAAACAATGACAAGTGTGTGCTCCCAGAATTCTCACGTGATGCAGTCACAACCGAAATACATAATGGTCCCAGCTGGTACTACCATCATGTACCAACAACATAAACAAATTGCACCAGCTCCAGTAAACCGCAAGGTTACGTCAGTGCTAGGCATGAATGGAATCAACATGACGACCAGCACTATTGGACCGATGGTACCGAAGAAGAAGTTCACCTACAACAACATGCCATATGGAGAGCAATTACCATCAGTAGCTCGGCGTAATGCCCGCGAAAGAAATCGTGTGAAACAAGTGAATAATGGTTTTGCCAACTTGCGTCAGCATATTCCTCAAACCATCATTAGTAACCTGTCGAATGGTGGTCGTGGTGCTAGTAAAAAACTCAGCAAAGTCGATACTCTTCGCATGGCTGTGGAATATATCCGAGGACTTAAAGATCTACTTGATGACAGTGATAGTCAAGGGTCCTCAATCGGCTCTCCAGCTTCGTCGTCGTCCTATTATCCAACCGAAGGTAGTCCGGATGAGTTTATGTTGCAAAATTCCTACAACTCCGAAGCATCTGCATCTCCAACTCCGTCATACAGTTCGGATATCTCAATCGGTGGCAATGGCAGTGGCAACAATCATGAATACTTGCATTCGGTTACCAGCGATAATCGAATTCAATTCAAATTTGAACCCTTCGATAGTTACGATCCCATGGGTGCTGACACACCTGATGATGAGGAACTTTTGGATTACATTTCATCTTGGCAAGAGCAGTAAATTCATTCAAAATAGTAATTAAACAAACAAATAACACCCTAATTGAGACAATAAGTCCAGTGATCCATAGAAAGTGTTTTCACAAATTCACATGTAACAGCTCTTCAACCAATACAATGGGGGCGATAAAAATTTGTTCCTGATTCAAGTGAATCTCCTGTAAAAAGTTCTCTAGTCAAGAATTGTAAATAATTTGTAAATTATTATATAAAAACAAAAAAACAAAAAAAACCCAACTCATGTGCCTTGAAATAGTAATTTAGACTTAAGATCCTTTTTTACACCTGGAAGACAATGATGTAAAACTTATTTTTAAGAGTAGCCCTAGAAACCTTAGGTTTAAGCAAACAAACGGAAGACACTAAACTTAGCTGTAAGAATATTTTTTTTCTTTATTTTCTTTTAAGTTTCTATTTTTACAATAAAAAAAAGAAAATTATTTATAAAACAAAAATCTTTTCTGCCTTCTTATTATGATTTGAGATTTTTAACTCTCATTTTTCGAAAGTTCATTTGGTTGTCGTTGTTCTTGTTCCTTTTTCAGGATTGTTAAGTACATACTTGGTTACTCAGAAGGGCTCCATAAAAATACGCAAATTGAATGCGTTTAAACGGACAGGGATGTCAGCAATACTTTCAGATTATTCCAAAATTTATAATTTAACGGGAAAGGGAGACTTTAATTATAAAAAAAAAATGAATCTACGAGGGCGGGTCAATAAGTCCGTGACTTTTTGAATTTCTGACCTCTTTACTGAAACAGCAACACTGCTCCTGTCAACAGGCATCTGTCAGTTGACTCCTGTCAAAATTTAAACTTGCTGCGTCAGTTAGTTTGTGTTTGACAGCTATTTTTATCAGACTACTCACTAACTTGAGGAGAAAATGGAAAAAAGTGAATTTCGTGTGCTTATTAAGCATTATTTCTTGCGAAAAAAAACCATTACCGAGACCAAGGCTAAGCTTGATAAATACTATGGGGACTCTGCACCATCGATTTCAATGGTAAAAAAGTGGTTTACTGAATTTCGTTGTGGCCGTACAAGCACTGAAGATGCCGAACGTCCTGGACGCCCAGTTGAGGTCTCTACACCCGAAACAATCGAAAAAATTCACGATATGGTGTTGGCCGACCGAAGATTGAAAGTGCGAGAGATTGTGGAAGCCGTAGGGGTCTCGCATGGCTCAGTGGTTTCAATTTTGAATGATCACTTGGGCATGAGAAAGCTTTCCGCAAGATGGGTGCCGCGTTTGCTCACAGTCGACCACAAACGCAATCGTGTAACAACTTCACAGGAAGGTTTGGCGTTGTTTAATCGCAATATGGAGAAGTTTTTGCGCCGTTTTGTAACCGTGGACGAAACATGGATCCATCACAACACACCAGAGAACAAACAACAGTCAAAACAGTGGGTTTCTAAGGGTGAATCGGCGCCAAAGAAGGCCAAGGTGGGTTTGTCAGTCAATTAAGTTATGGCGACTGTTTTTTGGGATGCACGCGGGATAATCCACATTGACTACCTTCAAAAGGGAAGAACAATCAATGGGGAATATTATGCCAACTTATTGGACCGATTCAATGACGATTTGAAAAAAAAAACGACCTCATTTGGCCAAGAAAAAAGTTGTTTTCCACCAAGACAATGCAAGGGTGCACACATATGCAGTTGCCATGGCAAAAATCCATGAATTGGGCTATGAATTGCTCCCTCATCCACCCTATTCTCCAGATTTGGCTCCGAGCGACTACTTCTTGTTCCCAAACCTGAAGAAATGGCTTGGTGGAAAAAGATTTGACTGCAATGATGAAGTCATCTCGCAAACAAAGGCCTATTTTGAGGACCTCGACAAATCATTTTTTTTTTGGAAGGGATAAAAAAATTGGAGAAGCGTTGGACAAAGTGTATAGAGCTCAAGGGAGACTACGTTGAAAAATAAAATTATTTTTTTATCAAAAAATCTGTGTTTTAATCCAAAAGTCACGGACTTATTGACCTGCCCTCGTAACTACACCCAGAATTCAATCTTTTAACGAATGAAAAGAGTCAACAGTCAGTAAGTTGTAGCCGATTAAATATGGGGTAGAGTAAGAATAGAGGCTACGAATGAATAATTTCATAACTATACGTAATTTGTAATAATCGCGCCTGTGGCTTCTAAGTCGCTCTGTAATGATAATTAGCAACTCACTTTTTCTGCCTAAATTAGTGATCCACATAAAATAAATGAGCTACAAATTTTGAAAAAGTCCTTTGGGGGATACCCATTCAACTGGGATAGCTCTCTACCAAGCAACGACCTTCAAGGTCTGCCATAAAAACTATACCCGATCAGTCCTGATGTAAGACATGTACGTAAAGGGTTCCACCTATTACTTCGAAGGCAGTGATTTTCGAACGTCGTAGGTAGGTCCCTTATGCAAATAGAAATGCTTTCTCAGTTCGGTAGTTGCCTAAGATGTCATTACTTACTTACTTTACATACTTTAAGTGACGCTAGAGTCCAGGGTGGACCTGGGCCTCAGTCAACAAGCGTCTCCAGCCAGCTCGATCCCTGGCTAGCTGCCTCCAGTTTCGCACGCTAAGTTGGATGAGGTCCTCTTCCACTTACGTGCGCCACCTGAGTCTTGACATTCCTCTACTGCGCTGTCCTTCGGGAGCGGATTCGAAGACCTTTCGGACCGGAGCATTGGTGTCCATGCGCTCTACATGACCCAGCCATCTCAGTCTTTGGATCTTCACTCTTCTGGCTAGGTCCATGTCGCTGTACAGTCCATACAGTTCGTCGTTGTATCACCTCCTCCACTCACCGTCAATGCAGACGGGACCGAAGATCGCCCGAAGAATTTTTCTCTCGAAGCAACCAAGAACACCCTCATCCATTTTTGATAATGTCCATGCCTCTGCGCCATAGAGCAGGACCGGGATTATTAAAGTCTTATAAAGGGTGACTTTTGTCCGAGAGAGGGCTTTGCTACTCAATTGCCTTCTTAACCCAAAGAAACAGCGGTTGGCAAGAGTTATTCTTCGCTTGATCTCAGCGCTGATGTCGTTGTCTGTATTTATAGCGGAGCCTAGGTAGACAAAGTCCTTAACTACCTCAAAGTTATATCTGTCGAGGGTGACGTTCTGTCCGAGACGTCGGTGTTGGTTGTCCTTTTTGCTTGACAGTATATACTTGGTCTTGCCCTCATTGACCGCTAAACCCATTTTCGCCGCTTCCGTCTCAATACTCGCGAAAGCCCTACTGACATCGTGCTGCTTTCTCCCGATTATGTCAATATCGTCGGCGTACGCGATTAGTTGGACGGACTTTTGAAAAATAGTGGCTCTTGTGTTTGCTCGTGAGTTTTACACTATTCTCTCAAGTACGATGTTGAATAAATCGCATGCCAGCGCATCGCCTTGTCCAAATCCTTTCTGGACATCAAAGGTCTCGGTGAGATCTTAACCGACCTTGATAGAGCAGCGTGCATTCTGCATAGTCATCCTGCACAGACGGACGAGTTTGGCAGGGATGCCGAAACTAGACATTGTTCTGTATAACTCGTCTCTATAGATGCTGTCATACGCGGCCTTAAAATCGATGAATAGGTGGTGTGTATCGATCTGAAGCTAATGGGTCTTCTCATAGATCTGCCGTAGTGTGAATATTTGGTCGATGGTGGGCTTTCCTGGCCTGAAGGCACACTGATATGGACTTATATTGGCGAACGGCTTCAGGCGCTCACACAGTACGGCGGATAAGATCTTATAAGCGATGTTAAGGAGACTGATGCCTCTGTAGTTAGCGCAGTTCAGAGGGTCTCCTTTCTTGAGAATCGGACAAACAATGCTGAGGTTCTATTCATTAAGATATCATTACAATCAGCAACAATATAGCAAAAGATACGAGTATGTTGCTTCTGTCATATTTTTCTCCCATTCCTTTCGTTCATATCACTGATGTACATCTCCATTCTTATGTATAGCTTTAAGCCGTCTTTAACTAAAAAATGAGTCACTCTCGATACAATTCGCTTTGAGGCTTCGATGACTATGTGTGACGAATGTCTTTCGACTCTACTCCCACAGACGGCTAGTCTGATATATGGCTCCCTAACCTCGTTTTCGCAGGCCAATAGGTGGAAAAAGACAATCTTAAGTTTTACTCATCGTTAAGTTAGATCTTGCCTTCAAAACAGATACATACATGTACGAGCATACACAATATAAATGATATTTAATTACATTTAACAAATATATTTTGGAGCGAAGAATATGCATCTGTATCGACATCCAAACTGGGCTTATGGCTTTACAATGCTCGTTTGTCACTTTTTAACTGGTTTAAAAAATGGAAAGCTTGTTTGGAGTCAGCTGAAAGGCTAAACATTGCATCTTTTTTGGTTCCTAGACCACAATATAGTCGTGAAAAATTAAATTTCTAAAATAAACTAAACAAATGTCCCAAGAAGATATCTCAAGACTGCCTTCCTGGCTGCAGCATCGGTTAGAGCTTCCAATGACAAATCACATGACACTCTGGAATACAGGCAGAACAAATGAAAACATAGTCGCTAATGCTCTGAAATCAAACTGATAAAACTGCCAGCTTTATGTGTATAAAAAGAAAATCTCTGCCAAGATTATAAGTATCTGTGCATATCTATTAACATCGAACGTAAAATCAATTGGCGAAATCAAGCAATGTAACCTAAAGAACGGTCTTTGTTGACAGAAGTCTCGCCAGAGTCTCAATGGAGAGCAAATAGAAACTCATATGCAGCTGTATAGAAGGGTTCTTGTGTTTGCAATATTCTATCACTACGAGTTTTATTTCGGCTACGCATATCGAACGATAGTAGTTATACTCCCAAAACTGCGCGCCTAATCCAACTTTAAACTTTTCCCACTTTCTTTGCCGTTAGTTGGTGGCGTATTGATTCAGTTTCTTGACTATTGCACCAAACAATCTGAGTTCAAATCCTAAGCCAAGCACCGAAGAACAGTCACATTGCTTCGGACCGAAAACACCTTCAATTTTATCCTTTCGGAGTAGGCTAAACAAAATTGTTCACAAAAATGGTAAAATGAACAAGGCGGATGTGGTTTCCTCGGTCGGTAATACCAAAACTCTGTTAATTCTCCTCTATCTCATTCAAGGATTTGGGTACCGGAATAGAAGTTCTCCCTCTCTTTACAGATTCGGTGGACTTAGTATGGAAATGCTTTGTATTCTGGACTTGGCGGGTCGACGGCTCCAAAGCAGAACAGTGGCTGACTTGTTTTACCAGCAAGGGTAAATGCTGCTGCTTTAATGAGAGCGTATGCCTGGTGAGTGGGAATTGGTATATCTACCAGAAATCTTCCTTAACTTAGAGTGACCGACAGAAGTCAGATAGTGAAAGACCGCTCTAAATAAAAAGGGTTGTTAGTTGAGCGGGCCCCTTCCTTCGTCACTAGATAATTTTTGTTTTGCGGATTGTTTCCACTTGAATGGTTCTCAAGCCTTAAACATTATTTGATGCAGTAACGTTATTTCATTTCTCACATTCTCTCATAAGCTTCAGAGCAGCTTGAATATGATGCGGGCGCTGTATTTTAACGTATTTGGGGCTTAGAAAAACTAACACATCACCAAAGAGAACCAATCCATCCTCATTGTGGGACTTTTTTAGTGGCGGAATTTCAAACCCATTCGTCTTAAGCGGCATGATACCTGCTTTTGTGTTTGGGTTAGGAACTGATCTGGTTCCACCAACATGTGCTGTATATACTTGCATTTGACTAAGGCATTGGAGCAATCTACGAATATTTTAAGCCAACCAACATACATATATATGTGCATATGTATATTCGAGTAACTCACTACCACTTCGAGAAGATGAAATCTCTCATTCTCACCATCACAACTGAAATGGGTTATGTTTTACCAGAAAATATGTTTTGCTCCATAAAGATCCTCGACTTACTGATTTTCAATGTTTTTATGTTCGTCAACTATTTTTAATTTTCTTTTGAAATATTTTTAGATAAAACACTTGAAACCGACTTAAAACAAGACACATGCCGCCCCTTCAAAACTTCAGGTTCTTAAGTACAGAAGAATGTGATTTAAGGACATTTATGTGACGCCAAACAAATTTCTTCTTTGCATAACAACTAAAAATCGGACACTAGATACATATTTGGAGATCTCTTTAAAATATTGCCAGCACCATATCCTTACACAATATCAAATTTCCTTCAAAGAACATGTAAAATTGTCTAAGGACATTGTGTAGATACACAAAATACTTCTGCTACTGCAGTGGATCTTAATTTATGTCAAAGAAGACAGATTTACAGTCTACCAAATGAACTGTTTACGAGAATTCGTCATATAAGATGTCCACCCTTGATTGCATCTTTGGTTCCGTATTGAATATCGCTTAGGCGGACCTTAAGCTGCACTTCCTCGTTCCTCCTTGTCCTATTTTTTTTTTTTTTTGATTCAATTCGTAAATGGGAGCATAACAATTATCACAAGTCTTAATCGCTCAGTAAAAAAGGATCCTTTTTACTTGTTTTCTTCTGTTCATAGCAGAAAATTGGTCCCTTAGGATCTGGACCACTCTGAGATTTGATGAAAGACGGTTGTGGATAGGCCAGTAGGTATATGAATTTCCTGTTCCATATCGCACATGTGTACAAGTACCTATGACCAAGTTCCGAAAAGGAGGAATAAATCCAAAGAATAAAAACGAATACAATGCTTGCGAAACCGGATTGCATTTCCTTAAAGGAATTCTTTTAACAAAAAAAAAAGTAGGATGGTAAGACTTTTAGGGTGGACGAAAAAGGATCACTCATATGCATAATTTCGTATGCAAAAAATAAAATAAAAAAATATTAGTGGAATGAAGGTGACACTTTCTGAGGTAATGTTACCTTCGACCGAAGACGACGCAACAATGTAATTTGATCGTTGGATATTGCACACCTATTTCCTGTTATACGCGTGTCCTTCGCCCTTTCTCCTTGGTCCAATTATAAAGATTTGCATGAACTGAAGAAAGAGATTACACTGGAATGTAGTTTGACTAGGTTTTTACTTTCCTTTCCTAAACATCTAACAATACAATGCGACACAGTATTGCAGAGAGGGTATCCTTCATCTCTAGGATCTCAGATGGTTCACCATCTGACTATCGAAGCAGTTGTAATATTGGACAAGTGTTAACTTTGATGGAAATTTGAATATAGGTTCACTCCTTCGTTTTTTTTTTTTTAAAGAAATTCGTGATTAATGTTTTTTTTTTATTCCTCATGGAGTAGATTTATGAGGCGTTACGTAGGTTTGGCACGCGTGCGCGCAAGGCTGCAGTCTGTCACGCATCCAGAGCAACATACAAGTAACTGAATTGATATGAGTTTTATATTATATTCAAGGATACCTATATAGATACGAGTTTCACTGCTTTGCTTGAATATGGTTCAATGTGTCCTGAATGGCCGGAAGTTGTTATTGTGTTCCACTGTGTGCATTTGTTACGCTTGACTGATAGTCCAGTGGTTGGGTTAAGGTATTCCTTTCAAGTAACTGATTACTCTGTAGAATTTTTGAGAAAAAAAAAGAAATAATAAGTCCTATTGGGATATCATTATGATACTGAGGGTGAGCCATAGCAACGATTGAAGGGGTTGAGTTGGTAATTACCGAAGTGAAATCTACTTTTCACGCCTATGATTAGGCTAATGCAGAAGTGAGTTGAAATAGAAATTTGAACTGAAATAAGACGATTGTGGCCGGTTAAAGCATATCATATCAATCTGATGCCTGTGCGCAAAAGTCGGCCCTATTTGCCTGTTACTTTTTGAGAGATTTTGCGAAGTTCTTCCAGATAAGGCTCTTTTCTTGTTTAGAGTGCAGGATATTCAAATTTGAACCGTAGATGCATCGATCTTGCTCTCGAAAAAATTTTCTTACCAAACGACTGCAGTTGTTCGTGATAGGGCCTTACTACATAATTGACTTTTTAACCCAAAGAATGAGCGACTAGCCAGAGGAATCTTCGTTTATTTTCTGCTGATGCTGTTGGCCGAATTTGAAGACAAAGTCCCTTACTACCTCGAAACTATAACTGTCGACTGTGACGTTCTGTCCAAATCGTCAACGTTGTATGTCCTATTTTCTTGACATTATATCTACGTTTGTCCTCATTTACCGCTAAAACCATTCCGCTTTAACTTGTCTAATGCCTGTTTTGACAATAAAGGTCTCGATTAAGTCGTAACCGAATTCGAATGAGCAGCGAGCATTCTCAATCATCATTCTGCACAGACGAGTTTGACAAGGAGTTTCACAAGGATTCCAGACCTACACCCCATATAGCTTGTTTCCATTAATTTTAAAATCGATTAAAAGAAAGCGGGTATCAATTTGAATTCTGGTTTTTTCCAGGATCTGGTTGAGTGTTAAGATTTGGTCGATTTTGGACTTTCCTGATCCAAGGGGATCAAGCCGGTTATTGGCGAAGGGATTCAAATGTTTACACAAAAATGCAGATAAGATCTTGTATATGATGTTGAAAAGACTTCTATAGTAGGCACAGCTGAGGGAGTCTTTTTTTGGATTGGGCCAATGATTCTAAGATTCCATTCATCTTCTCTTCTTACAAGATCTGAAAAATATGATGGTGTTTGCTCTCTAAAAAGACATTTCCATTGAAGTTGCTATTATTACTTCGTTTTGGTCAGCTTGAATGTCATATAGTCTGCAAAAAAGTTCTACTTTCATTATTTGTTGTTCTTATCCGTTTGAAAAACATCTGTATGTCGATATTTTCGTCCTCGTTTTATGTTTTTTTCTGGAGAAGGGGATATTTTTCTGTCTCCTCTGCTCGTACACTTCTCGGGCGGCTCTCTTCCCTTAGTGCAACGCCGTCTTCTTGTTTAGCTACTTATGCTTGCAGGCATTCTTCATTACTCTAGGGATTCCTAGGTGACAGTCGGACGAAACTCAGCACATCAGCTGCGACGTCTTCGATAGCACGTTGGCAGCGATGCCGCTAGTCTTAAGTACTTGCTGTTGCAGATATGGAAGTTGTTGAGAATTTTTGGAATATGCTTTCCGCTATGATTCTGCCGATCTTATGCCATTGCATCTTTTCTGCAAAAAAAATCGAACGGTCTCAAATCGCATGATCTGGGTGGCAAATTACAGTCGCCAAAACGTGAAATTAGCCGACCAGGACGTGTAGTCTGGCTTGTTGCCCCGTCTTGTTGGAACCATATATCGTCCAAGTCATGATCTTCAATCGCCGGTCAAAAAAAATCGGTTATCATTCGACCATATCGCTCCGTATTGACTGTAACCGTCCGCCCATTGGCATCTTCGAAGAAGAGCCAATAGAGTACACCAAACAGTCACTTTGTCTGGATGCAACGGCACCTCTTCGATCATTTGTGGGTTGCCTGAGCCCCATATGCGCTGAAGAATATACACCCAAGAAGCGTATCTACGACGTTGTGAATAGTCAGCAGGCTTCACTTGTTGCGTAAGTTGAAGTTAATAAGGATGAAGATGCAAATCCAAATGCAAAATACGTCATAGTGAGGTGTACGATACGTTCAATTGCTGCGAACGCCGGGAAATCGAAAAATTCGGATCATCAGCAACACTTGCACTTACATCAGCAATATTTTCGACTGAGCGTGCATTACAATGATGCGCAGGCCTAACGACATCAGTAACGCTTCCACTATCTTCAAATTTTTCCACAATTTTACCGATTGCTTGCGTAGTCGGTCGATTATGACGACCATAATCGCATCTGCTGCTTAATTAGTGATAGAATGTTCAATAGCAAATGTCTTTTCCTAATCCCTTGCTTTGTTCTTGTGTTTGGCAGTCGAGGTCTTGGCTCAAACTTACAGAGTCATCATGGTTCTACCTTACAATTTGTATCCAAGAAAAGTTCATGAAAGCAATTCGATAAGATCAACATGCAAGTGTGTTAGAGTCCTATGTTGGATAAGAACTAATGGAAACAGAAATTCGAAAGCAAACTGTTCCAGTTTTTGCTGGACAAAATCTCCTAGGAAAACGGAGATATGTGTCGTGATTCCAGTGCCTTAAACGTAAAACATCTTCAATCGAATCATTTCTTATATCAACACTAGACAAGAGTAGAGTTTAATGTACAATAGTTCAAGTTCAATCGACTTGAAGGTGATTTCAACAAGGACAAACGTTCGCCTCAATCAGAACCTGGATACACCATTTCATTTTATTCGAACAACGTTGGACTACTTAACACTTCATACTTATTCTACGAATACATATTTTTGTTAAGCATTTGTAATTATAACAATAAATGATGGTTTACTCCCAGCCAATTAACACACCACAGACACTAATTGCAACAGATCATGGAGAGTCAAAAAAAAAAAAACAAAATGATCAAAAATGTTGCAATTAAAATCGAACTGAATGTTAACGAACAGATCACTTATTTTACATCATTCGAAATCGTTTATTACATCTATTAGCACGATGGTTTACCCCCAATCAACAGAGCATCAATAGCGCAATATCTAAGAAGAGGTATCCGTATCTTACCATGATACCACTCGTTTCGCGGAACTTCTTCCCATGTATTGTAGATATATGCAAGTGCTAAGCACCATTTCGATGTGTGCAGAGCTCATGGGTTAAATCTACACCAATGCTCATGGATATTGGATTGTTATCCGAAGTGAATATCTTGTTCGACATCCTTTGAAACGAAATTTACACGATCCCAGTTCACTTGTTGGCCCCGAAGAGACCGCAAACTAACTTAATTTACAGTGGAACCACATCTGTGGATGAGAACTTCGAAACGTACGTGACCCCAACCAAATAGATTCGATTGTCGCCTCCTTGCATCCAACAACACCAGCCAGGTCTGAGGGTATCCGTAATCCGTATCTGGTGATAATTGAATGAGGTTTCTCCTTGCCAGAGATGTTACCATCAACAAGTGGTAGATGCATGTACGCACACATTCTATGTTCTCTTGTATCTACTGCATGCGCATAGATTAAATTCTATAGGTGCTCCACATTGCGCACTACCTGAAGAAAGAAAAACAAAGACACTGACCACCGATGGGACCTCAAGAACTTTTGCAAAGAATCGGCTGGATGGTGTGCTTCATCTTTAGTGGACGATGAAACAAGTCGGTGATCAATTAAAGTGATTACAACAGCGATGATGACAACTCTTTTAGAAGTCCTATTCCTTATACGAGTATCTGAACCGTATACCGAGAGTAGCTTGAATATCTCATCCCTAGACATCGCATCGGTCAGAGATGAGACTGTTCATGGCGGTTTAGTCGGTGAAAATATTTTGAAAAGATAAGTAATCGCAACTTCATCATGATGACCAAAAGTGTATGCGTGTAAATGATCAGAACTGGATTTCTATAGAGGAGAATTGTAGATACATTCGAAATGATTATACTGATATTAGAAACCACAAAAGAAGCAACAGCAAGTAGCCCCAAAGACCGTGTGCGAATGGTTAACTACTCTGTAGTATTGGTAAAACAGTGTGTAATGTGAGCGGAAAAGAAGAGTCATTGATACTCTATCCAGGGATGTGGTCTATTCTCATCATCAATGGAGAATTTAGTGAAATGATCATCAAGAGGAGTGATATCTGTAATATGTGGTTCATGTGGATGAGTATATACTTGGAAGTTTTGCATCTAAAAAGAAAACTATTCTCATTGATTACTCGTTCAAATATGTTGTCTCAAAATATGTTCAACCATCTAATAAGAAGAGCTATCGAATTCAGCGAATTCATGAAAATCCAAACTAATGTGCGCTTTCGAAATTTTTGTTATCACTAATTCATGTACCGCTCAGATAGATGTGAAGCACTTCTCATTTCGTCACAAATTACGCACAGATTGAAAATTGCGTTAGAAGTTCCTCAGTACATAGAATTACATACTTATGCGTCTAGGGTGACATTGGAATAGAAAGCACCCGAAGCATTATATTGTCTAGCGGTTTTAATTGCTACATCTATTGGATCTTTTACGAGTTTCCGCCAAGATCTTTCCTCAAAATCTTCCACTTAATGCACTGGCAGAAGGCAAGTTGTAGTTCGGGTCATCGGTGGCTCTTTCGTGAACTGCGACTATGTTTGTTGTTGTTTCTCAGTAAACCTATCGAAAGTCCTAAAAAAACAGCCGGCTTAAAAATATGTCCTTTCGGACTAGAATGTATTTATGCTTATCTACGCTTACGACTTTTTCGATTGAAGAATTCTATTCAAAAGTGTTTCAATTTCATTTATACAGTGTGGTATATAATATCCCGGACTAGCTCTAAAAAACATAATTAAGACACGATTTCTGCTTATTTTTTTGCGTTTTTCAATACACTTACGGAGATTCAATAGTGATTCAAATGCCTACTCCAGCTCATCTTGCGGAATCGCCTCCAGTGCCCGTGTCGAAGCTATGAGAATGGTCGAAATGTCGTCAAACAAAACGCCGGAAACAAAGAAAAGTCGTACGGTGAATACGGCGGATGATTTAACACACACAATTGATTTCGAGCTAAAATTTGACCAACAATGAATACTGTGTGACTCGGTGTACTGTCGTGTAATAAAGACAAACTTTTTGGATCGCAATATTCGGGTCGAATACGATGGATTCTGGCCATTAAACGCTTCAAAATTTCAAGATATTATATGGCAGTAACTATTTCACCAGTTGGATTGAATTTTGCAACAAAATTACATACTTTTTGGATTATTTCAGGTATCCGAACTAAAACTGGCCTTCCTGTGTGTTTCTCATCCTCCAGCGTCTCTCTGTTGCTTAAAAAACTCTTATACGATCAAAATTAAGTTTTCTACTTAAACAATCATCACAGTACACTTGTTGCATCAATCGAAATGTATCTGATGCATTTTTACCAAGTTTTGCGGGGAATTCAATGACCGCTCTCTGTTAAAATTTCAAAGTCAAATGAAAAGGTGTTCTGGAAAAATAATTTATAAATTTAGATAGATAGTAGAGAAAGATTGAAGATGCATGTTCGGAAAAATAGATGGCTCTCTTGGTCGCTGTAATATAATTCGTATCCGGGATATTATTTGCCACACTGTGTATGTAACACTGATTTCCGGTAGGTAGGAATGAATAAGTACTGGAGAGGCGCTGCCGTCTAGGCCATGGAGCGTCCCCAAAAAAGACGAATCTTCTTCTCTCTCCTCTTACAGACCCATTGCACTTATGTCCCTTCTTACCAAGGTCATGGAAAAGCTGATCATCAGCTCATGAAATATCTCGAAACACGAAAAGTTCTTAATGACCGGCAGTACGGTTTTGGTAGCAACAGGTCCACTGGTGATTTGATTGCATGTCACACGGAAAAGTTGAACCAAAGTTTACATGAATCTGGCGAAAGAGCAAGATAGTTGCACTTGATATTTCTAAGGCCTTTGACAGAGTTTCGCATCAGGAGGGTCTTTTGTCGAAAGTGAGTGCATTCTCTCTCTCTCTTTAATGGATTAGAAATTACCTTTCGGAACGTTCAATTCAAGTTGTTTTGGATGGTTTCAAGTCTGATATTCACAAAATAAATGCTAGTGTGCCCCCGACACTATTTTTAATTTCCATCAGTGATCTCTTGTCTGCTACATTTAATCCAATCTATTTTCTTGCTGACGACAGTACTGTTTGCTTCTCATATTCGTTTCCGAACTCGCGGCCCTGCTCTTCGACTGTAGAACGGGAACGGCAGCGTTTGTTAAGCTCAATAAATCCCGATATTAATAGCATAACCAATTGGGGAACCACCAACAGAGTGGAATTAAATGCTTCCAAAACACAATGCTGTCTGCTGTCGCTAAAGCGAAATTCAAATACCCAGCCATTATCCATGAATGGGACTTGCATCGTCGAAACCGAGAAACTTTCCATTCTCAGTATGTATGTCAGTGACAACCTACTTTGAAATGACCACATTTTCGAAGTCGTCAAAAATGCAGCGAAGTGTCTAGTTTCCTTAAGCGATGTAAGAAATATTTCACCCCCCCTGATCTGGCTTCAATATACAAAGCTTTCATCCACCCAAAACTGGAGTACAATGCTCACATCTGGTTTGGTGCTCCTAAGACTTCAAGATAGGATTCAAAAGCGTGAGTTAAAACTTATAGGTGATGCCAATATAACACAGTCGATTGACGTACTCGACCACCGACGTAATGTCTCCTGCCTCATCGTGTTCTATCGCTATTTTCACCACCAGTACTCCACAGAAATTCCCAGTAGCATTCCGCCCCTCCAAACCTCTAACCTTAATACCCGTCTTTCTATGAATGCTCATCAGTACACCCTTAAGTCCACTTTCGGACGTACCCTGAAATATCGTGATTCTTTCCTAAGCCGAACAACTCGCTTATGGTATGCCTTGCCGAGCTCTGCGTTTCCTAGCCATTACAATGTTCAGACATTTAAGACCAACGTACATCGGTTATTCTCTTTTCTCCCCCCCCTAAATTTGCTTTGCCGCGCTTTGTGCAAATATTTTAAGGGAACACAAAACCGCTTGTGCGCGCGCCAAATATGGAAAACCCCTTGTGCGCGCGCCAAATATGGAAAATAAAATAATGGAGCTTATTTGCGAGTTGTGTGCTTATTCGGCTGGTGTATCTTTTATGGCTACCTCCATGAAATTAGATATCAATAATTTAAAGCTGTATATCGATTAATTAGTTGAGATCCCGGAAATAGTCATAGCCGACGAACATGTAAAACGGAGAAGGCCAACGACATTTGGAGCTGCACACGGAATGTTTGCACAACTGACTACATTAGTATAAAACTGATAGCCTGGATACCCAGGAAGTACTGTGGAACGGGCCGGAAAAACGAAGGCTAAAGATCGTCGGCAAATATCTGATACTAGCGAAGAAGTACTGTCACAATATTCAAAGCAGAATTGCTGAAAAAAGCCAGGGCCTTTGCCTATCGGGTATCTTATTATCAACCCCATGAATCCCCGGATTGAAAAGAGTACCATCAAGTCACCAGTGTACTAATAATTTTGCCAAGAGACACGAGCGATTTGAGAGCTATAGGCAAAAATGTTGGAAAAAACTGCGACTTCTTATGAGAAGCTTCTAACTTATTTCCAATATTTAGTTGGTGGGCGGAATGATTGATGAAAGGAACCTTAGTACCGTTTAACTGATACTGCAAGGGACACATATCAGTCTCAGCAGCCGTATTTTCATCTAAGATTTCACATAAGATCTTGCCAGCCATGTTTTTTTTAACGCCTGTGACCAACAATCTGATTAAGCTCTACAAGTACGGATTTAATCTCGCATTGATTACCTTTATCAAATATTCCAGATCCATCCCGAACCTTAGCTGATTCAAGGATAAAATAAAAAAAAATTGGGCAATACCTCTAACTATCAGTTCCAAGTTCAACTTCAACGTATATCCCCATTGTAATCGAAAACATCTACTACAACATGGTTGTACCCGTGGAATAAGAGTATTACTTAGACGAGATGAGATTGATCAGCACCAATCTTTTTTATTTTATTTTTTTCATTTGGTATTTGATATCTCATCAATCGTTGTCCTGATTCATTGTCAAGATCTTGCACTTCTTGCGACGATTTCTTTCCCTTTTATTCTCTTTTAATTTGTTGTTGTCTATCCCCAACATCTAAGATATACGACGATGTAGTGACATAGAGAAACCGCAAAGTAAAGTCAAAGAAAAGAATCACTCACTCGTGGCAATCAACCTTTGTCGGTCATGACTGTCATATTTGAGCGCCTAAAGGTAACTTCGTATTCATGAATTTCCATCATAAAATGCGATATATCCTGACAAATCTAAATGGATACGATGCGGTAAATGCATCTCTAAATCGGAATCCCGATTTCAACAATTCCCTTATATTGTCCTTTCTCCATTCATTCAATTAAATTGATTTCTATCAAAAGGACACACTCGTATTCTACAAAATTTCTTACGATGCTATTCGTACTTTTTCTCGTTTCTAGGTTGAGATTGGATTTTTGTCAGGATTTGCTTTATAAGCGTTTTCATGTTCAGGAAAAATACATGAAAAATTAAATCGATTTATTTACGTTCCCATAGTCGCTGCTCAACAGAGTCGAACAATGAGTAGATCCTTTGCCGTCATAAAGGGATTCCCTCTTTGAATGGCGAGACCCGTAAAAGTTATCCTTGTCCCAGGTATCTGTATATGATATGCTCAAATCCATAGTAAATCCGTATAGAGCGCTTTATGACTTACGTTTCTCGAATTTATTTTTTCTTAGACTCGAAAACTGAGAAGATTTCGTCAACTTATAGAACTATTGATGGAAGATCAAAAGACGGGACAAATTACATGCAGTTCACTTGCAGTGGTTATCCTCTGGCCATTCCATTGCACAATGGTATGCGCTGAGAACTCAAGTCGAGGTTATAGGAATCCATAGAGAGTAGATGTAAAGGATTTTAATTTACTGTTGTCTTTTTTGGTAATTACAGATACACTTTGCCATTGTTTTTGTACGAATGTACGAATGTACGAATATGTTCCTTATTTTTGAGTTCAGGTAAAAGTTGCACCAGAAACTTTGTCAAAGTAGGGTTTCCCCAGATTTGAACAGGTATTCGGATGAGTACCTGTTACAGTGATCTTGAGAAGGATTTTACCCAGAGTTCTAAAAAAAGTGACTTTCATGTAGCGAAACGAATTTAATTTGACAAAGGGCAGGGCTATTATACGAATTTAATGAGTTCTGCGAATTTTCGCTCAGAGGGCATTATCCGATTTACGTATATTTATTTCCTCGGACTTAAGCAAAGAAGGTGGAACATGAGTTTGGATTCATAGTTTAGTGGATGTTTCTTCTGTGGAAATGATTTATGCCTAGAAATTCAATTAGCATCATCGTTAGTGAAGCCGGGCTTAATGTAATAAATGTTTTGGGGTAATGTAAAAATTGCTCAAAATGTTTACGAAAACGCAAATCTGTGCTAAGCTTGGTTTTTGTTCCTCGTACAGCAATAAATCAGTTTTTGTTGAACTAAGGCTATAAAAGGCAGTAAAACAACCATAAATTGGAGGTCTGTTTGCTCTAGAACTGATTAACAAATTCTTTGAGCTCTAAAAGTTGCCAAAATAAAACGCACTTCTATTTGAGAAAATATTGTTTCTAAGAGCTTTTAATACATTACAACGCGGTCTGCTAAGATTTACTTCTGTTCCATGGATGCTCTATTCTCGATGCCTCTTGAGTTAGGTGGCTCGGAATTAAGAATATTCCATTCTCACTGCACATAATCGATGATGATTTCGTATTAAGACATACTGATCTTAGTCTTGATGCACAAAACTCAGAAGGCGCACACTCGAACTTCTTGGCGTTGTGAAGATCTTCAAGGTCCTAATGGGTAGATTGAACGCAATGATGATGAATCTGAAATCCCCTGTTGTCTGACTTTAATGGGGTACCATATTCCACACTTGTAGTTAAATTGTAATAGCACTGCGAAAGCATGGGAATACCTTAGTACGTTGTTCTGGCAATTCCTGGAATAAGAGGTATTTTTTGATGTATCAGCCAAGGTCGGCGACCATGCTTCCACAGCTTTGATTGTGAGCCATACTCATGGTGTGTATCCTTACATAGCACACACAGTTGCGTAACAATATTTGCCGGACACGTGCATATTGTTTGGGAAAGCTGCAACAACACATCATGCTTATTTTAATTTTTTAAACTGGTTATTTTCCTGGTTCTTTCGTAAAATAGGACAGAAAACACGTTTTTGTGGCTTGCCCTTTTATATCTCTGTTATTGACATTGAAGCTGATGAAGTTGCAATTAATCAAGAAGTTGGTCAGTTCTGGCCACCATATTTTGGAGCGCAGTTCACGGGATCTTCATTGTTGGTAGATTTGTTTGCATCTACCAATAAACCTCAGTCATTTTTTCAATGTTGTTCATGTTAAAGGAAGTCAGACTGATTCATCTGGGGCTCTTGACGAGAGCGATATCATCATATACGCCGCTGTTATTGACATAATCGGAAGAAAGAAGCGTGATTTCAGGGGCACTCTCGCGGGTATAGAGATAGAAGCAGCGAAGATGAGTTTAATGATGAACGAGGGCAAGAATATGACATCAAATACTGTCGACGCCTCGAACAGAATGTAACTTTTGGGATATATAACCTAGGATCCACTAGCAATTCAGAGAACGAAACCAGCGCTGAGATCGAACAAAGAATAAATCTTGCCAATCGTTGCTTTCTTGTGCTAAGAAGGCAATAGACTATTGTCTCTCTCCAACAACAAAAATTACCATATATCCTGTCTACATAGACCGTGGGGATTTAAGGAGATATAACCACTAACTTTACGAGCTGGATAGCGACATCGATTTAGCCTGAAGGGTGAAGGACCAACGACGGCGGGGCACTTAGAGCGGATGGGCATCCACGTTACGGTCCGAAAAGTCTTCAAATTCGCCCCTGAGGGATAGTGCAGTAGAGGAAGACTTCGACACAGGTGGTGCACTCAAGTGAAAGGGGACCTTAACTAGCGAAAGATCGAGCTGACACTGGACGGTTTTTTAGCTAAGTTCCTTGTCCACCTCAGACTGTAGTGCCACCTTAGGTGAGTTTTGGTGAGAGTATAGTCAGGTTTTTCGATTTTCAGCAAAATTTTTTGGATTTCCTTCCTTAGTTACTACAAATCTGCGTTCTATAATTTAAGGGGCGTAAATTCCTGTTGACAGAGCTTAGGCAATTTTTGCTGCCTTACTTTCGTAATAAATGTTGCTTGAGAGTTTTCTTTTCATCAACGGGTTTGACTGCTGCCTTTAATTTCTGTCCACTGAAACTACAGCTTTTGTTGGCTGCAACACCGTGCGCAGGAAATCACTGCTGAAATCATTTTGCCAAAATCATTCTTCCTCTTGGCCAGTTCAAGACGACAAAACAGAATTCAGTTTCAATTTCGAAAGCATGATGGTTTTTCATGGGTGCCGCTTCCACCAATCTCTTTCCCTTCTCTGCCGTTGCTGTTGCTGAAGGACTGAGGCTTAAAACACTCGTGCCTTCAGCAGCATGTCCCTCTAGGTTTCCCAGAACAACCCATCAAAACAGCAATCTGATGAATCAGATCAATTTTGAAAGTGTGCAACTGGGATATGCTAAGCCTTTCCGATATTCTCTCAATCATTCTTGCCTCACCTACTGAAAATGTGTTTGGAAAGAGCCGCAGAAGTTTTCAGAATCGAAAATCACCGCCTAAACTCGTTGCAATGTTTTTTAATATGTCAGTTGAAGCCTTTTTCCTTGTCGGGAATATAACGATGAAATATCGCTATTGCGAGAACAGTCTGGGATAAAATGCTGCAGAATCATGTTTAGTTTAGACATCTTTAATTCAAAGACTAACCTGGGATACTTTCAGAACCTTAAGACTATTGACACTTAAACCTTCCTTCTACGACAAGGCAACCACGTACATCGTGACAACTACTACCATACATTTAAGATTTTATATCTGAAGTAAAGACGTAGAACATCTTTAGAGTTTGAGATTTTGAGAGACTCAACATTACAAAAAGTCTAAGGTAAATAAATATTTGCACGAAATCCTTTGTTTTCTTTGCCCTATTCACTTTCGAAACCCTTATTCCCAATTTTGCGAAGGAACAATTCAATCAGCACGTGTACCATTGTTTCTCAAAAACATTTCCTAAAGGTTTCTCACCGTAATCCCATTCGTTGCATCAATAAAAACGTCAGACTATCAATTGAAAATTAATATCGAGGAATTTTCACAAAAAACAAAATTCATCCAGTCTCACGAATTTTTATTATTTCATTTCAATTTCTTTCCCATTTGAAATATCTGCACGCGTGTGTGGGCCTAAGATTCTAAGATCACGGCACGACTATTTCTTCGTTTATCCTTATTTATGCATCGGGACAGCAATTGCATAACCTGTGCATTGGGTTCCTCTGCTCATTCAGCTCAATTGATTCTGAACAAAAAAGGGATCAAGGATATTTTGAAAATAGACAAAGGACCACCCCGGATAGATGATCTAGATTTTCAAAACAATCCACTGGCGAGGTAGCAGTCGCTAGTAATTTATTCACGTGCGGATACAAATATGTGCTCTGGTATGTTAGGTGATTAACATATCGCTGACGATGAGCAGCAAGTAACCTGGACTCACGCCTAAATAATTGGATCAAAGGATCTTTTCGGAGAGATCCTCCTACAAATGAATGATTTGATTCTCTTTCTTTTTATGTTTTTAGTCATGCTCATCTCCATAGCGTATGCTGTTGACGCCCTTTTGTCTCGCCGCCTCTAAAACGGTAGGAGATCTAAAAAAAAAAAAAAAATTTCAGAAAACAAAAAAAAAAACAAAAACGTACCTCATTCTGCCGCCTTTTTTTTGATTACCAAGGCTATTCGGAGCTAAATTCCAAAGGGCGATCAAGAAATCAAAAAATCGTTTATAATTGACTTGGCTGAGTATCTTTGGTGGACTATCGCATAATTTCCATTCGGAATGGTGCTCCTTCGGTAGCTTTGAAATCAATTCCCTATGCAGAACCGATATACAACGAATTTAGTCGCACCATATGCAAATAATGATAAATGCCAGCCAGGTCGCTTGGTAGCGGCAACAACAGTTGCCGAACAATGCATTGTAAAGTTGAGCGTTGCCGGGAATTATTGGTATGTCGCCACTTCAGGACAGCTCCTGACAATTGTGCTAATTCGTGAGAATACTTTATAAAGGGTGCTTCTGCGTCTTCCTCCTGTGGCCAGTATGGAAAAGATGTGTGTATTTTGTAAAGTGGATGTATGTACATAGTATTTCCGAAAGTAATTTTTCAAATTATCTGATGATCCAATTACGGCGTGTGAATCGTTTTGAAAGCGCAGATTCGAAAAAATAGTGTGCAATGCTGTGTGGGAATCATGTCAAGGGGAAGTCGTTAGTTGGGCTCATTACAAGTAAATTTGTTGTGATTCGTTACTGAGAAATACATTTAGAACAGATGCTTTCCATTATTTCCTATAAAATTAGATAGATTCTTAGATCTAACTAGCACTTGTGATTATACTCGTATCTTTGGTTTCCTCGCATTTTATATTTTCTTACGTTTTGTTGAAGTGGTACTGTATCGCAATCTGCTCGAAGTTTATATCTGGTTTGAATCAGTCAAGTTCGGAAGCCTTTTTATCTATTTATCAGAGCGATTGAGTTGGTCGTGAAAACAGGCAATTGCCCGCTGTACATCTAAATAGTGAACAAACGCAAACGATTATAAGGAAATACTGCCAAATTTGCGTATAGAGATAACTTCGAGTAAGATTTACAGAAATTGGCCAATGAGAAAATACTGGAACCAGCCCAAATGGTGTACTATGAGAAATTGTGAAACATATTGTGGCATTGTTAATTCGCGTAAACAGTGCAATAAGGAGTATAAAAGAGTTCGTAGCACATTGCCTATCTTAACTCCCACACAATCGTCAGAAACCGAAAAGACAAATTCTTATACCTGCGGGCTCGGCCAGTAGCATACTGCTGGCTTGCGCCCCTATGGGGCTCGCAACCCTATAGATAGGGAAGAGACAACGAAAAAGCGACGAACCAGTTAATAGCGTTGGATAATGACCGAATTGTTATTGGCGACTCTGGCTAAAGGTCTTCGGATCTACACCTACATCGTTTGAAGGAATAATAGACAGCGTGCAGCCGCGCTACCAAGAAGTGTCATGGATTAGACTAGACGAAAAGAGGACAAAAAACTGTGATTTCGACTACGGAGACAACTGGCGCGGCGTTACGAGAAAAGCAGTCGCAGAGTTTATTTTGATGCGGATTAGCCGTGAGAGGTAGACTTATAGGGTAAGGCTTGATCTTCTAGCGTGTAAGCGAATATCCGACGTCGATTCTTATAAATTCGTCAACGTAAGCCTGATAACCGATCACGAATTTCCAATGGTTTGTCGAAGACTGCTTCTAAGATTTCCTCGATAAAACCTATGAGTTATACCCTTAGTACTCGTACGACGTGCAAATCGTCTGATAGTTGAGGCTTTTTTGATTTTCTACGTAAACGCTGAAAGAAAACGATTAATTATTACTTAAGCGGAGGCCAAAAAAAGGGCAGAAACTTGAGAGCACCGAGGCAATAATGCTGAGTAAATAAAAAACATGCCATCAATTTCAACTAAATTTAAGTATGGTACCGTTCACAGTCTTTTTCAAAACATGTCAGTGAATCTGGTAATGCAACTGCATTTTCAACATCATCAGATGTGTTGAAGTAATCCTAGCGCACTGAGAGATGGAGCAAACTACCAATCGCTTTTGCATCCAAGGCGTTAGGACCGACCGAAAAAAAAATACGTGTCCATCTACCTACACAAGGAAGCTAAGTGACTAAGTCGCCGTTTAAGGGCCACAAGTTTTATCAGTAGCTTTAACGATCGGGAATTTTGGTTTATTGCGGATCGTAAACAACTATCTTCTTAGGAATCTTTAACCCTAAGATACAGATTCCATTGATGATTTTTGCAGAATGCTTCTTTGGTGTCCCTCACAGATCAGAAAAGAACAAGATGATTTCCACTTAGCAAATTAATTGCGGAAAGGCAGACATTCTACTTCTAGAAACAATGGCTTAACCTTAGATTAAAAAAGACAAACTTCTTAGTCGCTTATTAGGTCGGGCTTCAGTCATCTGAAAATCCACACACATTAAGGTTACTACGTTGGGGACTCCGTGTGATAATTCCATAAACACTTCGTAAATTGTTCAGGAATGAGCGAAGTAAAAGTCTGAAGCTACTTCTAGGGATCCAAATCTGGTGAACATTGTGTGCGTCACAATATGTCAATAACTCCAATAGAACAGACCGAATCTAAGGCGAAAGCGACAACAATTCAAAGAAAAAAAATTGGTTTTGCCAGACTTTTCCAGGCAAAGCTTTTAGTTCTTATAGTCGATACCTTGTTCAAGCAGAAAGAGGTGAAGGTTGTTACGAAACTTTTTTGACCTGCAATTTTTGCTTGCTTACGAGAATTGTTTGCTACTCGGGGTACACCACAAACAATTACGACCAACAACGTCACATCATTTGTTTTCGATGAGACTAGATGTGGAAAAACATGGAATGATCCCTTAGAAAGGGTCATCCATTTCTCGATTTCGAGAGTAAAGCTAAAATAAAACACACACAGCGATACATTTCTGATGAAAATTTTTATTCATTATAAAGTCTGGACTATGCCATTAAGTATGAAAAACAATATCATTCAAATGGCCGCCTCGGGAAGATTCGCAGCATGCGTTTCTTTTGAGGTAATTTTTAACCACTTTTTCGCAAATTTCAGGCGGTAACTCGGTCATAACTTGAGTAATGCTGGTTTTTAATGCGTCTAGAGTTCGAGGATTATTCGCGTGAACACGGTTTTTTGCATAGCCCTACAGAAAAAAAAATTAACAGTGTCAAATCGCATTATCTTGGTGGCCAATTGACGTCGCCAAAACGTGAAATTACGCTACCAGGAAACTTCTCACGCAATAAAGCCATAATTGGTAGTGTTGTGTGGCTTGTTGCCCCGTCTTGTTATAACCACATACCGTTCAAATAATTATTTTCAATCGCCGGCCAAAAAAAACGGTTGTCACTCGACCATATCGCTCCGAATTGACTGTAACCGTCAGCCCATTGGCATCTTCGAAGAAATACGCACCAAGGACACCTTTCGACCATAGAGCACACAAAACAGTCACTTTGTCTGGATGCAATGGCACCTCTTCGATCACTTGTGGATTTTATGAGCCCCATATGCGGCAATTTTGTTTGTTTGCATACCCACCGAGTGAGAAATGTGCCTCATCACAGAAGAAAATGTTGTTCGAAAAATCTGTGTTTATTGCTTGTTGTTCAAACACACAAGAAGCGTATCTACGGCGTTGTGAATGGTTAGCAGGCTTCAATTGTTGCGTAAGCTGAAGTTAATAAGGATGGAGATGGAAATCCAAATGCAAAATACGCCATAGTGAGGTGAACGACACGTTCGATTGCTGCGAACGCCGGGAAATCGATAAATTCGGATCATCAGCAACACTTGAATTTACAGCAGCAATATTTTCGACTGAGCGTGCACTACGATGATGCACTGCCCTTACGACATCAGTAAAGGTTCCACTCTCTTCAAATTTCTTCACAATTTTACTGATTGCTTGCGTAGTCAGTCCATTATGTCGATCATAATAATCGCGTAATGCGCGAAAAGTGGCTATGCGTGAATCACCACTTTTGCAGTAAGTTTTTTAAAATTTTAACGCGTTGTCCGACTTCTAAGCGATCCATTATTATGAATGGCAAACATTCAGCTAATATTACGACACTTAAAATGACAACTGAGCGTTGTCAAATGCCAGCGTTACCAACTTGAAACTACGAAATGAATGACCCTGTATGATCCCTTAAGTAGCGATCAAGAAGAGCATGTAAAGTTTTTACACAAAATTAAGCGAGATATTAATTTACTCAACGCAAAATGATGTGAAAAATTTAGCAGTGTTTTCAATGGCATGTTGACATTCCACTCCTTACATCGGAAGAGTATTCGAGATGAAAAAACGAAACCAAACTGAGGCGATTCGGCGCCGGTGACAAAGTTTAAATTAGCTCACAAATACGAACGAATTCCAGGAATAATTATCCAAATAACCAGACCAGTGGAACCCACTGATGAACAGCTCTACAGAGGAAATATCGAACAGAATTGGGAAAAAGAAATCAAAGGAGATGGAATGGCATTAGGACAAACCCCAGTATTAATAGATTCTACAACTCAGAATTGATCTGTACTACAGCGATCTATATTTCAATAAATTCAGCAGATCGAATGTACTGACTTCATGTGCAGAAAACTTTGTATCAATTGTGCATAATCCCAAATCTACATCTGCATGTATGAGTTACTTTTCTTTTCATAACTAAATGTACGAGTGCGTATGTGCATGTATATATTCTGGTGCAGTATTTGGAAAAAATCAAATTGAGCGCCAATTTATTGAACTACTATAACACATGATCAGTTCCACATGTACGAGTATGCCTCAAGAAATTGTCGATGTTTTTGGTTTCGGCGGCAAGTCATAAGATGAAGTTCACAAACGTCAACATTTTGATTGAGAAAAAGGGGGCAAGCCACAGAAAAATATTATATGTTTAACGTTGTATGAGTGTACTTGTATTTGTTCGATGTATCCATCTAATCAGGATATTTGTCAAAGTCATATGACCGCCTACCGAACAACACCTCCAGTACACTATTTACAAGCAAAAGATACTCGTTTTTGTCCACAATTTTGGGGGCGTCTCCGTGGCGAACCGCTTTTTCACCCGAATGATCTTCGTTCAAAAATCCAAGTCCATCTACAAAATTTTCGAAAATAATAGAAAAAGCAAATAAAACTCGCTCCGACAGAGCTCAGATACATGTCCGACTTAGCATAAAGGATCGATTTCGTTCTTTGCGTAATGTTATTACTTCATACAAAGAAGACATATCATTGTTTGGGACTGCGGGACATTATCGATTTACTCGTACTTACTGTTGCTTTGAGTTGCTCTTTTTTTTTCTTTATATCTCAACGACTATCTGCTACAATGAGAAATTGTCCTCTGTAGTAATTTCACGTCTAAATGCACATCGTTGACCGCCTTTTCATGCCAATCAATGGGAAAGAAACAAAAAATAAGAACAAGAACAGCACGCATCCAGATACAGAGTAATCGATTATCGCCATTTAAGGACCTGTGCAGTCCACTGTGCAGAATATCTTGGACTTTTGGTTTTGTTTTTTTTTTTTTTAATTTTTCCTTGTCGTGCTCATCTTTTTGTGGTCACCAGTCGGTATCATTAGAACGTTAATTCTTGGCATTGTCATCGAAAATCCACTGACCGTATGCCGAAATATCTCTTTGAACTTCCCATCGGCCGATTGTGAAGAAATGGAGCGGGTGATGTCGGTAAAATGCAGTCCAGGCTAAAGGGCATATCTCACGCTTTTGTGAACATGAGTTGGGAAAGATTTCACGGAATAGAGTGCTAAGATATGACTTTGGCAATTTTTTTATTTTTTTTGGTTTTGTGGTTGCAATTTGCTCATTTAGGCGTGGACAAATGATGTCGTAAGAGACTGATTTTTTACTTTTTCGGATTGGAAATCATGAGGCAAATCAGTTGCCTCTAAGAGGGATTTGTGTGTCTACATGATGGAACAATGATTCCTGTAGTACTTTATCCACGAACTGTAAAGATTTTCATTTGATCTTTTTTTTTCGAAACTGGAGTATCTTCTAACTGAAAATATTTTCTCTTGTGAGTGTTTATCGTTTTTAAATATTGTTTATGGGGTTAAACTGTAATTCATCCTATCTTCTTCTTCCAAGGCTGGTGGAAAACCGTACGTGTAAGGAGCTGGAATTCTAATATATCGAACCATGTAACAACTATACTTCTGTTATCCAGTCGTTTTCGTCATCAGTGGTGTTATCTTAAACCAACGTCATGCGAAATAAAAAAAAAATTTTAAAGAAAAAGTCCTCACGTCCAACTGGTGGATAAAGAAGAGTTGCCGGCGACCAAAATTGATTCTGGTGATCTATGTATACGAGTTGCTGTACCGAAGATGTTATATTAAAAAATATGTCGAATAATAAATACAAATATCTTAGCTCCGCCTAGTTCAGACCCTCTCTTGAAGTCAGATCTATTTACCTATTATCAAAAGAACACAATTTGTCAGCCCTATCAACGTATTAACAGCCAACTATTTGCAGCTTTTTTTACCGAAGTTGTAGTCTTCCGGATCGAATGTGAAAAGATTTTAAAAACTAATCAAAAAATTTAGATTTTATTTCAAAAAATCTGTTATTTGTAGACGATATGGCCCTCATTGCAGATACTATAGAAGATGTGCAGCTGATGGTAAACCAGCTGAAAAACTACTGCAATTCCTCTCTAAACCTAGCAAAGTAAGAGATGATGATTTTTAGGAAAGGTGATGGGAGGTATTGCCCACGAGAAAAAAACACGTATCAGGGTGAGGCAATTGAAATTGTGCGCCAGTATAAAAACTTAGCTGTTTTAATTACGTCAAACCTGAACATGAGGAGGCACTTAACATCAAAATTATTAGAAGCAAAGCGTGCTGTCGCTGCTGTTTGGGGAAGTTGCGTCAACAATAAAAATATATCCAACAGCGCGAAGCTGAAAATATTTCGCGCAAGTGCATCTTCCGTAGTCCTTTATGGAGAACAAATATGGGGATATCGACCATTCCAAGAGGTAGAAAAGTTTCTTCGTTATTTTATAAGAAGGACACTCAGATTGCCGAGTAGTTCACCTATTTACATGCTCCATTTGGAGACAGGTATTGCCCCCGTGTTTTTGGACAGCCTCAAACTACACCTAGATTATGCGGTACGAGTTATGACAATGAACGAAGACAGACTACCAAAAACAGTTCTATCGCAAATGCTATTGAGTATCTTTGGAGTACGTACGCTTGAGCTGGAGGAAGCGATAAGCATACTCAACGGCAGCAGAAATTGGGATGCATTATATAGATTTAGGTATACAACGATTATCGTTAACGAACCTGCATTATTGGAGAACATTTTTAAATTTGTAATATGAAAATGTTTTTTTTTTTAATTTTTAAACTACAAAAATAGGTTTAAATGTTGCTTAAAAATGTTTAAAATGTCAATCTGGTAGACAGCCTTCGGCCAAACCGATAAAGACTAACAAATTGTATTTAAGATTGTATTTATGCATTTTATGAAATTAATAGTTAATTAACTAACTAACTAACTAACTAACTAAATAGCGGAAGTAGCTAATAGAAAATATAAGAAGGTCACATAATTCTGAAACAGCTGTAAATGTAAGTTTATAAAATTTCACGCAAACACTCAAGGTTGCCTCTGCTGATTGAGAACACTTTTTTTATCATCCTATACTTTTGATGAACTGATTAACCTGTCTTCCATTAAAGTTCATATCAAGGCCCGCAGACTTAAGACCACCTTACAATTCAAATAAAAAGGTCTTAAGTGCAAGAAGCATTGAAGTTTTGATGACCTTGCGCGCCGACTCTAATTTGATTTCGATCTCATAGACCTGAACTCAGATGCAGTGATATCTTCCCCGATGACTCTAAAGCCGATTTGGGGTTTTTATGGAAACCGGCAATTTTAGCCTTCATTACTCATAAGGAAAACTAGCATCTGTCTTCAAACAGGAGACATACGCAATCCTGAACTATCCAAGGATTTTTCGCCTGCGTTGAAGGCGACCATGTGATTACGGGAGATACGATCGCCAATGAATTGCTGTGTGAGATTCTGATGAATGTTCTACTGCCGGTTGGTTTATAAAAATAACCGCAAACTCTGCACGTTACAATCAGATCAAACGAATGCTTCTGGAGGGGGCTTACATGTCAGTTACTCTAAAGCAGGAAAATTGGCTACTTGCAACTCAAGGATGCACTACATTTTTGCTAACCATTTACATTTACTATGAGCATTTAACACTAGCTCATGCTAAGCTAATAAATTATACTTACCAAATCAAACTTACTTCATCAAATATGGTCTTAACGTAAACGTCTCTAGAATGAAGCCAACGAAGCTTGCTGTGGATTGGCCAGTAAAAGGCTACAGCTCATAGGTCTTGTTAAGTGACAGAACCATCGGCAGTGCACATCAGGTCTGAATACACGCTGCCATAATGGGAGCATCATGCTATGTGTGGTTTAAGCCTAACAAATAGGAAAGGATGCGTTGTTTGAGGGGCAGAATGTTACGGCATCTATATAAGTGATCTCTTTATATTTCCACTGCTTCGGAGGCAATAGCAGTACTCCCATAAACAAAAATAGATTCGTCGTCGGCCCGTTTTTTCAAGATTTCATTCTTCTTCGCAGATATTTTTGATGTGCTCACTTTACAAGAAGTTCTTCACATGATAGCTGTACGCTCTAGACGTCTCTAATTCTTCCTGCAAATTCAAATCTTGTCTGTTGGGTGGTATAGTTTTATTGCTAATAAACAATTTCAAACGTTTCCGGTCTTTGAAATCCGATGACTTATTCTTCGGTTGAAGTGACCTCCTGCCTCCTGTCTGCCTTGTTTCCTTTTCTAGCGGTCTTTCATAAAGCAGAACTTTTGAGACTCGTTCACTTTATAAATAAAATCTCATTGCTGAAGCTATCTCCGAAGCGAAACGAAATGAAACGTCTTTCATGCTTCTTTTTAGTTCATTAAGAAGAGCTCGCCGCTGGATTTGACTTTTTTTGGTGTAAATCTAGTGTAATATACTAAAGGGACCCCCCTTCCATCATTGGCCATCTGTTGGTTATAAGAACCCTGTTTAGTTATAAAGCATTATTTTATTCGTTTGGCTTAGTAGTAAGCCCAGTTTTTAAAAACATTTTCGATGGTATCAGCCTTATTTCGCAAAAAAAAGCTGGAGTAATACTGTTTTGAATTGAACTGTCTCAGAGTTGTTTGCATAGCTAAGGTCTTTAATAGGACCCCATATACAAAAAAAAGTCCAAAGGCGGCATAGAACGGCAGCTCAGTACTGGACAAACAACATCTACAAACAACTGATTATACGATTCTTCCATTGCCGTTGTAGAAGAAAAATCGGCCAGTTATGCAGGCACTCCAAAAAAAAATCACACCCAATAGTCTTACGTTTAAGACGCATTGCCTTCAATATGACTATGTGTGGATATTCCTACCGCTGAGATCGAAACGAAGCGGTCATTGTGCTTCAAATCTGGAGACAATTGGATCTTGCAAAAGAATAATCCGGTATCTTTATGCAAAATTCTACTCAGGCTAATACGACTGATTTGCAATTGCTAAGATTTTTTGCTTTGTCATAGAAGGGATTGGATGAACACGGTAGTACACCAACAGATGGCTCAACATTTACTTACCATGCAAAACATTTGCAGCAACATTGCGTGCTGCTTGAACTTCTGCTATTATCGTCTCAAATTTCACAACTATTTTGGTAACATTTGCTGCTTACATTATTATAGATTAACAGAGCCATCGTTGCAGATTCATCTAAGCTTTCGACTCATTTCAGCAAGGGTATTTACTCACTACTACACAGATGCCAACATTTGAAATCACATCAAAAACTTGACGAATATTCGTTTTCAAAACACCAAGTTTGCGAATGGTGTGCACAAGCATGATCTTCTTCATAGCTCCACTAAAAAAAATCCACGGCGAAAACTCGATCTATCCTGCCAGCAAGTTAACACCTAACATCACCAAAATGCGAATTAACTCGCCCAGAAAATTTTTCTTGCAATAAAGTCAAAACGGGTGGTATTGTGTGATGTGGCACCGTATTGTGGAAACATCCACATCCGTATCTTCGTTTTGAGGCCGAAAAAATTGGGTTAACATTTGGCTATAGCAATGAGAATTTCTTATTTTCAAAGAAGTATAGACCAATGACACTTGACTTGTGGATTTTCACTTCCCTTGATTGTTAACGTATGCTTTTAGAACTTTAGGTGGCGCTACAGTCCGGGGTGGACCTGGGCCTCAGTCAACAAGCTTCTCCAGCCAGCTCGATCCCTGGCTAGCTGCCTCCAGTTTCGCACGCTAAGTTGGCTGAGGTCCTCTTCCACTTGCGTGCGCCACCAGAGTCTTGGCCTTCCTCTACTGCGCTGTCCCTCGGGGGCGGATTCGAAGACTTTTCGGATCGGAGCATTGGTGTCCATGCGCTCTACATGACCCAACCATCTCAGTCTTTGGATCTTCACTCTTCTGGCTAGGTCCATGTCGCTGTACAGTCCATACAGATCGTCGTTGTATCTCCTTCTCCACTCACCGTCAATGCAGACGGGACCGAAGATCGCCCGAAGAATTTTTCTCTCGAAGCAACCAAGAACACCCTCATCCATTTTTGATAATGTCCATGCCTCTGCGCCATAGAGCAGGACCGGGATTATTAAAGTCTTATAAAGGGTGACTTTTGTTGTCAGAGAGAGGGCTTTGCTACTCAATTGCCTTCTTAACCTAAAGAAACAGCGGTTGGCAAGAGTTATTCTTCGCTTGATCTCAGCGCTGGTGTCGTTGTCTGTATTTATAGCGGAGCCTAGGTAGACAAAGTCCTTAACTACCTCAAAGTTATATCTATCGAGGGTGACGTTCTATCCGAGACGTCGGTGTTGGTTGTCCTTTTTGCTTGACAGCATATACTTGGTCTTGCCCTCACTGACCGCTAAACCCATTTTCGCCGCTTCCGTCTCAATACTCGCGAAAGCGCCACTGACTTCATGCTGCTTTCTCCCGACTATGTCAATAGCGTTGGCGTATGCGAGTAGTTGGACGGACTTTTGAAAGATAGTGCCTCTTGTGTTTGCTCGTGAGTTTTGCACTATTCTTGCAAGCACGATGTTGAAAAAATCGCATGACAGCGCATCGCCTTGTCTAAATCCTTTCTGGAAATCAAAGGTCTCGGTGGGATCTTTACCGACCTTGATGGAGCAGCGTGCATTCTCCATCGTCATCCTGCACAGACGGACGAGTTTGGCAGGGATGCCAAAACTAGACATTGCTCTATATAGCTCGTCTCTATAGATGCTGTCATACGCGGCCTTAAAATCGATGAATAGGTGGTGGGTATCGATCTGAAGCTCATGGGTCTTCTCCAAGATCTGCCGTAGTGTGAATATCTGGTCGATGGTGGACTTTCCTGGCCTGAAGCCACACTGATATGGACCTATCAGGTTGTTGACGAACGGCTTCAGGCGCTCACACAATACGGCGGATAAGATCTTATATGCGATGTTAAGGAGACTGATGCCTCTGTAGTTGGCGCAGTTCAGATGGTCTCCTTTCTTGAGAATTGGACAAACAATGCTGAGGTTCCATTCATCGAGCATACTTTCGTCCGACCACAGATGAGTTGGTGTATGCTCCTTACCAAGTCATCGCCTGCCGCTTTGAAGAGCTCGGCAGTCATGCCATCCGCTCCAGCAGCTTTGTTGGACTTAAGCTTCGATATGGCTATCTTCACTTCATCCAGGTCGGGTGGACGGAATTGTTGGTCATCATCGTCCAGGTTGAAAGGTTGATTCTGCCTGACAGCGGTATTTTGTCCGTCATCGCCGTTATACAGTCTGCAGAAATGATCTTTCCAAATCCTCAGCATGGACTGCGATTCTACTACGATGTTCCCTTGTTCATCTCTACAGGCTTCGGTTCGGGGTTTGTTTCCGCGGCATGTTATTTTTACCTTTTGGTAAAACATCCGAACCTCATTCCTGGAGCAGCGTCTCTCAATTTCCTCGATCGCGCGCTTCTCATGCTCTTTCTTCTTCCTCCTGAGAAGCCGGTGCTCGTCTCTTCTCTTCCGCTCATAGAGCTCATGAGCAGCTCTGGTCTTTCTAAGCAGCTCCGCGTTATATGCATCTTGCTTAGCTGCATGTGCTTGCCGGCATTCATCATCGAACCAGGGGTTTCGTTGTGGTGGACGAGTGAAACCCAGCACATCAGAAGCGGCATCTCTGATGGCGTTTTGGCAGTGTTTCCAATGGTCTTCGATGCTTGATGCTGGCGGCATTGGACCTCTTAAGAGATTAAGAGACACTCGATCGGAAAAGGACTTGGCGATCTCTTGCGATTGTAGCCGTCTGACGTCGAATTTTCTCACAGCATTAGTTTGTCTTGGCGTAGTTTGGGATATCCGCAACCGTACCTTGGCTACAACAAGGTAGTGGTCCGAGTCGATGTTGGCTCCTCGGAACGTACGGACATCCATTATGCTGGAGGAGTATCTTGCGTCGATCGCAATGTGATCAATCTGGTTGACTGTTGATTGATCAGGGGTTCTCCAAGTCCCCTTGTGTATGTCGAGATGTGGGAACCGCGTGCTAGCCATGACAATGTTTCGCCCCGCCGCAAAGTCGATTAGCCTGAATCCGTTATCGGAGGTGGTGTTGTGCAGGCTATATTTTCCGATTGCTCCACCAAAGATACCCTCTCTTCCTAGCTTTGCATTAAAATCACCGAGGGCAATTTTAATGTCATAGCTAGGGCATTGCTCGTAGGTCTTGTTGAGGAGCTCGTAGAAGGCATCCTTGGTATGCACAGAGTGAAAATTGACGCTCATCGCAGAAGAAAATGTTGTGCGAAAATTGGTCATCCAAGCACTAATGTTTAAGTACGTAATCGGTGTATGTTTTTCGCATTCCGTGGACAGGTGGCTTCAATTCTTAGCTGAGCTGAGCTTTAAATTTGTCGTAAAAGAAGTTCAAATGCTGTGCTCGACGTAAAATCGATGGAATTTGATATTCCCCAACACCTTCACTAACGGCAGCTATATTTTCTGTACAACATGCATTTCGATGATAGAGAGTCCTTGAGACATCTGTAACAGAGCCCTTTTTTCCAGTTTATCCATAGTATACTCGGATGAAAGATTATGTCGACCATAATCTTCTTGTAATACATGCCACGTACCTACTGCAGTGTCACAGAATCATCACTGTTTTTATTTTTTACACGTTCAGCGATTGTTAAACGGTCCATACTGTGAAATGGCAAACCTTAAACTAAAGATTTGAAGACTCGAATGACAGTTTTGTTTGACACATGTGATTGAAACAGGGAAGTCAAATTCAGACCATGAATTCGATGGCCCTATATAAATCAAATTGTAGTATAAAAGCGAGATTTCTTCGAAAATGCAAAGAATGGCTTATTGAAAAGTTATTGCTAGTTTGAAACGAGGTAATGTTAACTGTCGCTTAAATGAGTCAGGTGAGGGTACAAGTATAAGACCGAATAAAGTGCTTAAAAACTGCAGTGCTCGGACAAAAAAATACTAAGTGAATAAGCAGAAACTGATGCTCCAACCCCAATCTTGCCAAACCCAAGACTTGCTTGCGTACTCAGTTTGGAGAATAATAGACAAAGAAGAGACTAACGTAGTAACAACACTAAATAGCTTTAATCTTAAACTTTTAATAAAATAGGATTGCAATGGATGCGCGAGTAGCACGGCGGCTATACCTGACTGATTTAAATGGTGAAATTTTGAAAAATCCTCGCCCCTCTTCAATGTTTTACTTGTAACTCTCGGCAGACGGACATGAACAAGCTCTTCAATAAGGAATGTCTCAGTTGCATCCAGGTTTCCGTTAAAAACTGGTATTCATAAAGAGTCCATTAAAGAAGTGGGTACAAAAGTAGGTATAGTTAAGCAAAGAGCGGATACAATCAATTACGACAACACCTCACTATAATAGCAGAAATTACCAAAATAAATTTAAGATAAAATTTTGGAAATAAAACAGAAAAGAGAATGATGCTGTCCCTTAAGTTATATCTTTCGTACTATATGCCAGGAATATAGTAGTGCATACAATTTCAATGCGCGGAGCTGGCAAAATACAAATAGCATTGCAAATAAGTTGTACTATAAGTTAAGAGGTCTACATATGAAACTACTTTCGTCTTAAAATGTAGGGTAATAAAGAAGCCTGTCATAATCCCAAAGATAATCAGATAATTGCGCCAAATAAGTCATCATTCGGGCAGTCAAAATCCTTTAATTGACTACATTTTGCCACATCAGCGTGTGCTGCATGTCAATTGAAAATATGACCTCTCATTCCCATCTGAATTTTCACGTTTACTTCCACTTCCTTTCCTACAATCCTAATTATATGAATGTTCATTCATACTTGAGCCCATTGAATGCATTTGCCGAACAGGATATTACTCAAACTGCCATTGAGATGTTTCCTGTCAGATTAGAATTTCACAATTTTTACCCCAAAATTCACATTTAAAATGATTTTCCGCAAAAGATATATGGAAGCCTAAGTCTAATGAAAAAGAAAAAAAAAAATAGGAAAGGACCCTTCGCCCACACAAATCGATGAAAAGTGTCATATTCTACACTTTCCTCCGAGTTATTCGAGTACAACCTATTTCACGCACCTTAATACGTCTCAAATTTTACATGATTTCACCCAAAAAAAAGGTGCCCTTTCTTTGCACTTCCTTTAAACAGAGGCGTACGAAATTCTGTGTGTGAAATTTCTTAAATTATTCGTATCCCTGCGCGGGAGGATCAAACTAAAACCGCATCACCAAAACGTCAAAGCTAAACTGGCATCAAATTGAATTTAAAAATCAATTAGTGGCGGTCTCAATCATCAACGCTGGTCTCCTAATCCTATGCGATAATCAACAACCGACCGACGGGACTTAGTCACGTGCTGTCCGGTAAGACTTGACACGCAGCTAACAATCTAAAAAGATCAACTCGTAATACGGTGATTTTTTAAATTAGCAGTTCGAAGGAAGTCATAAAATTGATTAGAAAATCTTTGAAGAGAACTACTGTTATCTGTTATCAGCTATCAAATATCGAATAATTTTTATATAAATACAAACGTGTGCCATATCCGCTGAGTCAGTGCAAGAGTGCTTCGCGTTAAGTGCTTTGGTCTGTTTCAGAGAATACATACTCGTACTCGTACATCGACGTGCTCTTTGTCGAATACAAATAAAATGAAACCCTTTCATTATTGGTCTGAGTTAAAGCAAGATAATAGTATAGGTATTAAGAAAAAAAAATTAAAAAAAATGTTTTCTTAAAAATCTAATGGATTGGCATAAAGTCCGTGCCTCGGATCAGTGATTTTATCGTGCGTGTCAATAAGATTCTGAATCAATGTCTGGACAAGAATCGAGCACTTTCTTATTGATTTTTTTTTTTTGAATTTTGATTGATGGAAACAAACATTCGCTGTTAGAAAAGATGATGACAGTGAGATGGTTTATCATCCTTCTGAAAATGGATCATTGATCACGGTTTTGAACAACATCTGTTTGATTCTTTTTATCGTATGATAGTTGGTTGTCTCATTTGTATTCACCAACGTGGGAGTATGAACTTAAGACGCTGTTGAACTGAAGTTTTTTTTATCGTTTCATCCGTTTGGACATTATCCTTCGAACAACGTATCTAAATGAACTTCCTAGAACTTTTTCGATGCTATACCAATATCTTCGACAACTCTAAAATTCGAGAGTAGCTGTTTACTGCATTCGACATAAGGAGACCGCAAGATTGTGGTCAAAAGTGTGTTGATACTTTGTAATTTAAAACTGCAAAATACCTCGAATGCTGCATCATTGCATTGTAATAAGGAGAAGTATCTGCATCTGTAGTGATACTTAAGCTACGTTTTAAGTTATCTTAAACATTCTTACGGTCTTCAAGCCAATTCTGAAATGAAACACTTCTCGAAAGTCTCCATTCTCGGATTTTAAAGAAATAAATCGCCGATGAACATGCTAGTTAAGACATAGGAGTACTTTTCAGTATTCAAACCAGCCGGCGAAAGGGCTACTTTGTTCTCAAAAGTAGTTGCGTTTTGTATAAGTTTAACTGCAGATAGCATTCCTTTTTAGAATGCTGGCGGATCAATCAAGTGATATCGGATGTCTTTAAGAGGCCAATGACTTTCCTACTCTTCCAGAATACTGCATTTCACTTTTGATAAGCACTTAATTATGCCAGACATAAGTGACGCAAGATCTTGCCACTACTTTACCACTGAAGTTTTTACTCATTCTTCTATTAAGGAGGGATTGTAATGTCTTGTCATAGAAAGGACACCTTTTTCTACTGAATCAGCATTCAAAAGGGCTAACTTCAATCATGGTGTCATGTCTAACAATTCTTTGATGCCAAAACAACACTTCCATATCATTCAAACTTATCTTAAAGATCATTGTTCGATTTGGTTTCTATTGATAAACTGAGCCTTTGCAATATGTGTATAGAGGATAATGTGACAGCTGTGAGTGAAAGTATGGCGCAAGACTCAAAATAGTCAATTTAGCGTTAATCGCAACTGCTTTAGCCTTATTTGCTCACTAAGTGGAAGCTTTTCGATCTCGCTAAAAACCCAAATAGTCCATAACCTATGACAGAACTTCACAGATTGGGCTCTTGATCATCTTCAAGTCGAGTTTTATTTTTCGAAATATCGTTTTTGATGACGAGGCTCACTCTTGGCTGGACAAGTTTGTGAAGGGTTGTAATTGCTCTTTCTGTAGTCAGAAAAAGCGGGAAGAAATTCATGATATTCAACCACACCCACAAGGTGCTCAGCTTGATGTGTGCCTAACGCTGGTGTCATCACTGATCCTTATTTTTCTAAATATATTACCATCATTAGGCAAACTGTACGACATGTGGTTAGAGCAAGATGAGGCTACTTGCCACATAAAAAAGCAGCCCGGTATGGGCCATTGCCTAGCTTCTTGACACTCATTTGTGGTGCTCATGTTGTCATTTTTGTCACATCTGAGCAGGGCCTTCGGTTTATCGCCGAGTTCGGACGGCTTTCCTTAGAAGCTTTTTCATAGGCAATTTTACTTTCGGGAGTTTGCCATTGCCCGCCGAAAGGGTGATGGCGATTTGAAAAATTGTTGGCTGCCCAGCCAGGAATCGAACCCAGCTCGCTCTCGCCACATAGCCAATAAAATAATTGACTTAATGAGAACTCAATTCAACTGCAACATTACATGGGTATTACAAAACTGATCAGTGAGTTGGCCACAAAATCGAGTGACTCTACTTATAAGGCTACGTGAAGTCTTTTGTATGTGCTGATAAACTGCAAGCTATATAGGTTTTATCAGCTAAAACTCGGTGCATGGTGATGTCAAAGTTAGGGGAAATTAAACCACCAGAATGTGCTTCGTGAAAAAAGGCGTTTAAGCCATATGCTTGGTGCATTCAAAGCATTCCTTCATAATTTCATTTCAAAACATATTATCCCCTTCCTTTTTTGAATAACAATAAACTGCATACGAGCAGCCGCTAATTGGGCTTTTTAAAGAATTGTTTGCGACAGATACTCAACATCCTTTCTACGTTCAGTTTAACCTTACATGAGGCTTGAATCTATCTAAACTACATATAGCTAGTAAAGGTCATCCTGATTCGCCGAAATGGTCCAAAAATTCAACTTGGAAATCTGCTAGTTGATGATTTACGAGCAGGTTAAAAAATGACCTTGTCTTTCTTAGTAGCATTTCTAATCGTCTTTCTTGTTAATCTTCACTGGCCTATAGGCTTCGCTGGGATGTGAAAGCCGAGGTTATTCCACAACAAAGTTTTCGTCTTTTTACGTTCTGCTAGCTTAACTTCAAAATCAATAGATTTGACCAATCAATAAGTTTTGTGGGTCGATATTTGACCACATTTTGGATCCGTAAATCTTCACATAATGGTTACAGACGTTCCGAAATCAAAGTTTTAGTTGGACTGAGCACCCAACTGATCTAGTCATGGGTACAAAAGCTTCGACAAGAAGGAACAATAGCTAACCAAAATCCTCCGGGACCACCAACGTCACCAGCGACACCAGAACGTGTAGTTTAAGTTTGACATAAGTTTTGCGCAATCCAAGTAAATGGATAAAGAAGATTGCGGCCTATACTAAAATTAAAAAAATTAATAGCGAACGTTATACTACGAGTATATATTGTTTGAACATGACGAAGAACATGAGATACTGGAGACCCGAGAATCCTAGCTAACGCCACTAAAAACATTGTGTTGTCCATAAAGTATGCAATTTCTGCCGCGGCATAGCTGGACGTTATTTTGTTAATTACCAAGAGACAGTCGCTGCTTAAATGCATTATCGAATGATCGACGAGTTTTGGCACAGCTATTTCCCGAGCTCATCAGCAGGACACAATTTCAACAAGTCGGGGCCAGACACAGCTAGATTTTCATTGAAGAAATTAATTAGCTATTACGGAGACATATCCTGGGCATCCAGTTCAACGCCTTTTGTTTTTTTTTTGTTGATACCCTAAGTCAAAAGTTTCCTGCATCAAACCCCGAACAATTCAGGCCCTAAAAGAAAATATAAAGTGGCTTCCATTCGACCAACACTTTGCTCTCGCATGTTCACAAATTTTGAGAGTCGTCTTGCAGTCGTGTTTAGATAAAGCATTTAGACGATATTATTTTTAAAACATAAAATCTGCATAGTCAAACTGCATTTCTTATAGATTAAATATGAGAATACCACTGTACCAACACCGTCTGCTCATTACAGAATTTTTCACGGCGGAACCACCGAAAACACGGCCATCGTTTGGAAAGCCAAAAATCCGGTGGTATAATCTATCGAAGGAACGAAGCGCAAGATTTATCGCACTGGCTAAAGAAGTACTTCAAAATATAAATGGTATAGCAGACTCACTTAGCCCGCAAGAAAAGTGGAACAGCATGCACGAGGAATGCATAACACTCGCAAAGTCCCATCTGGGGATTACATCGAAATACCATTACGTTGGCAAAGAAACATGGTGGTGGAATGACGAAACCAAACGAGCTGTGGCCGACAAGAAGAGTGCATTCCAAGCGTGTACAAAATGCGATCGGAGCGACGATATCGAAAAAGCTCGACTGGCTCTTGAATACGAGCGTCTTAAAAAGATCGCAAAGAAAGTCCTGGCTCGAACTCGAGCGGCAGAAGCGGAAAACCTGTACCAGGAGTTGGAACAAATATCCTCACGATCGGCGGATAGAAGACAAGCTATCCAAGAAGTTCAAACGTCGTACAGTACTAAAATGCCAAATACTTTTAAGCTCGCTACACAGAGGAGAAAAAATTCGATGGAAATAACCTCGCCGAAATACATCAAAAACGCAGACGGTCGCTTACCAACAAATGAAAAGGAAATTTGTGACCGGTGGCTTGAATACTGCAAGGAGTTGCTTAACAAACAGTTTCTACGTGATATCGAGCCGACAGCTGGTCTATTCGAGGAGGAAGTTTCGGACTTTTCAATCGAAGAAATAAGTATAGCAATTGGAAAAATGAAGCGGGGGAAAGCGGCGGGACCGGACAGCATTCCATCAGAGTTTTGGTCGAAGATGGAGGGGATCGGCAGCGTTTGGCTATCGAAATTTTTAAATAAATTAAAATGTGGACAACCTATGCTGAATCAATGGAGAAGTAGCTTCTTGGTTCCATTATACAAAGGAAAAGGCGACACTCGAGAATGCAACAACTACCGTTCAATCAAGCTTATGTCACACACAATGAAAATCGTCGAAGGAGTCTTAATCAAACGTCTTCGGCAAATAATAAAGCTCGATAATAGCCAGTGTGGATTTGTTGAAGGAAGATCGACGGTGGACGCTATCCAAAGCCTACGAATAATAATGGAAAAGCACCGAGATTCGTCTAAGGATTTGCGCATGGTATTTATCGACCTCGGGAAAGCATTCGATCGAGTGCCTAGGGATCTCATATGGGCCGCGCTGAGGTCTCAAAACGTACCGGAAACGTATATTAGAATAATACAAGACATGTACGGAAACGTGAAAACTGCGGTTAAAAGCTCTGCCGGACTAACGAGTGAATTTTCAGTTAATGTCGGAGTGCATCAAGGAAGCGTTCTTAGCCCTTTCCTCTTTAACGTAGTATTCGACTATCTTTTAAAAGACTGCATGCTCGAAACAAATGTAACGCCAATTCTCTTCGCTGACGACGCAGTTATACTTAGCGATAACGTCGAAGATTTACAGAACGCCTTTGATTCATGGAAAAATGCGCTAGAGAGAAACGTATTTAAAATAAGTCGTTCAAAGACCGAGCATTTGGCGTGCCCATTTGCGCATCCCTTGCGACCTGTTCCGGATATAATGTTACAAGGAATAGTTCTTCCGAAAAGCACTATCTTTAAGTACTTAGGATCAATCGTTAACATGGAAGCGAAATGTGACGACGACGTAAACCACAGAGTGAGTGTGGGATGGATGAAATGGCGGGAAAATTCGAGAATCTTTTGCGACCGAACATTTCCACTTAAATTAAAGGGGAAACTCTACACCACGGTTGTTAGACCAGCTATTATATACGGTTCTCAGTGCTGGACAATGTACGAAGCGTTTAAAAACAAAATGACGGCAGCGGAAATGAAAATGTTAAGGATGTCTAGTGGAGTCACTAAACGCGATTGTATTAGATCTACGCGTATAAGAGGAAGTCTACATATAAAGAATTCGGTAACCGAACAGCTTGAGGCGAATAGAATAAGTTGGTATTGCCACGTTCAAAGAAGATCTGCGGAAAATCCGGTTAAAAGGCACTATCAACTACGGTCACTCCAACTGCAAGAAAACGAGGTCGGAAAAAGAATTCCTGGATTTCTCAGATGGCAAATGCGCAACAACGCCTGGGGCTTACCACTGAAGCGATCCAGGACCGAGCATTATGTAGACGCGTTCTGCGTTCTGCGGTCTGCGACATTAGCCAACCCCCCGAGTAAAAATGGGAAACTCGTTACGCATAAGTTCGTATAACGAGGAAAGGGTTAATAAAAGGATAAGAAGAAGATAAAATCTGCATAGTCAAACTGCATTTCTTATAGATTAAATATGAGAATACCACTGTAGTTTTTTAATTTAACAAATAACCTGCAAATTTTCCTCAGGACACCCCTTACCAATAGAATTGTATGCATGCATTGGGGACAAGACATGGGACAAGAAGAAACACGCGGAAATATTCAGTTGGAAACGGCATTGTTGTGTAAATCTTTCCACTTTGCGGGAACTAACAGCCGGAAGTTTCCAACAGCAGCCATTTCATACAAAAACAAATCGTTCGATGTGGGTTGTATGCTGGAGATATCACTGAACAGTACTTGTGTCGAGATGATACTGACGAGTCGATTATAGACAATATAAACCGCTTTCTCTCCATATAAGCCAATTTTCTTTTAAAAGTAATTGGAACTAGGAGGCTTGGAGAACCAGATAGCTAGCTCCAAACGGACTATTTAAGACTAAGTTTGGTGATGATTTAGAAATAGCCCTGCCAATTAGCCAACACACTTACGCTTGACTATGTAAGATTTCAGGTCTATGTCAACAAATCGGAAACTTTAGACGATTTGGATGCGAAGATTGTCGAAAATTGTGGAAAATTTGCTTTAGCGCATTTATTATGCAACCGGGTACGGTGCTCACTGCCATATTTTATAAATTATAGCATTTATTATTTTTCAATTCAATCTAATCTCACAACATCAACAGCGGAGATACATATACTCATCAATCGTGGATGAGCGCCGCAGTTGACTTGTCTTCTTAGAGTTGTCTGGAAGCTTTTTGATACTTAGCATTGACCAGTTTTGGTCTTTGGATTCACCATGATCTGCTCATAATTTGTAGTATGCCTAGTATTCATAAAGACGATATTCTTGCTTCAACAATCTTAATGTTAGATTAAAATCAAGGCCTTCTGGTTCGTAAAAGGAAGACTTTTCAAACTCTTTATTTCCAAACCATTATAAGTATCAAACATTCAAAACCAACGCATGTTGGTGCCTCTCCTTCTATTCTCCTGGAGTGCTCACCAATTATAAAAAAAAATCGAAGTACTCACAATATTGAAGATTCATTGCATTCACAGTGAGTTATTGAATTAATTTAGGTAAATTACGATACCAACCCCTGTCACTTTTATATGACAGAAATTGGCTTATTCAACTAAGTAGTTTTAGGAAATGACAAGACAGTATTTATATTTACGATCCCCTACACAGAAGACTAGTCCCTGGTTCAACCAGAAACTATAATCTCAAAAAACTAGGTCCTATCACTTTCAAATCAATATTCCACTTCTGTAACGATTTTAAGGCTGCATATAAAAGTGTATTTAAAAATGAGCAGAAAGGACATTCTGTCAAGATGAGTGTTAACTCAGCACTAAGCCGATATCTTCAAGCAAAAGATGAAAAGTTCATTACTTCATATAAGAGTATGATGATATGTATGTACATCAATCGCTTCGATTCTGAAAAGAACCTACAAATGCTAGTTTACTTTCTCCAAAAAGTTAACAGAAATCTCAGTGTTATTTCATTCAAAAAGTAATTCCAATGTCTAGGCAATTTAAAAGAAACCGAAACTGACCCTTAACAAAGAGGACATACTCCCTAATTAGTGCGGCGAACAATACAAAGAACAATGGCAAACGGTAGGCAGGGCAAAACTAGCCTATTTATAGCAGTTTCGCTTTCAAATAACCACACCTTTTCCGATCTGAATAAAATCCTAATTCCAAATTTGGCATAATAAATTAAAATTAATATATGTTGCACGTATACGGATACCATCTCTTCCAAGACCACTTTCTCTTCGATTGCAGTGATCAATATTAGATCCGCCTTATTTTTAGAAAATTTATTAATTTAATTGGAACACTTACGGACAGTGTGTGTCTGTAATTATCTGGTTCCAAATGTACAGATACGTTTCCGATAAAAACACCTTTTCCTTCATTGACCTTGCAATACATAAATAAAAATGTTTAATCACAGAGTTACAAGCCGACGCCGCCGGCCGATACCGGACGACCACAAAGATGAACTCTATTTTGAGATATGTAAATGTGAATTTACAGATAATTTCGAAGGAAATCGAATTTTCAATTTAATTGGATATTTCCAGGAACTACGACTGAAATTTAATTCTTAATCACAGAAAATAGACGAACTGTGTATCTAAGATGCTTATGATCAGAAGACTCCTCGGCCATAAGAAGTTTAACTATAAGTAAATAAGATGAATTTATATCTCTAAACAGTATTCCAGGAAAATCCGATTTCAGAGAGTAGAAACACGATTCCAATAGGTAAAGATACCAGGACTAAACCGTTCGTTGACAAAGTGGATTGCAAGCACTAAATCACAGCCGAGGTCTCATGCTGAAGATTAAGATGCGATTGCAACCCGCTGAGGGTTGTTTCAAATTATGCCTAATTACATTGCTACTATCTGGTACTGACCAGTGTAAGTAAATCGCACTTGCGATGTCCTGGAGTTTCCTGTAATATGAGGGTGCAAGATAAGTGATTTCTTGTAAGTCTCAACCCAGGTAAAGGTGTTGTCTTGTTAATTTGAGAATACGATTGGATTATGAAAAATCTGAGTATCTTATCGGAAATAGGGATTTTTACACGTTCGAGGAATAGGCTTGATAATGATTTGATAGTTTGTTTCTGTTTTTGGAGAAAAATAAATTAGATGTGGAGGTTTTCACAAATATCAGCGTTGCGTACGATCGGTCTGTTGTTCATCATGCGGAAAAGGATTTGACTTAAAAAGAGCGGAACTCATTCGTCTAGCCCATCGATAAACTATAGAGAGTCAAACTGGAAGAAATCAAAAATTGACCTATGGTCACATGGCTTTAGTCAAGCATGTGAAGCCTAAAATTGAACATTGACCCTCATCACTAGGTACAAAGACGAGAAAAAATCAGTGGTAGTAGCTAGCTGCACCCCAGAAGGCCAAATTCCATCGACAAGCTGCCGAAAAGATAAGGACTGGAGAGGTTTTATACCAAAACCTTTTTGGACGCAGTGTTGTCTCGTTGTTGTAGTTTTCGGATCAATGTCTAATCTTGACGGAAAAATCGTATTTTCATGAATCTCAACTTGTAGAATGCTGCTTGTAAAAGTGACTTCATTAGAGTGCCACAGCATGCTTGCTTCTACTTCCTAACTGACTGGCACGACAGGCTTATGAAGTTAGTCGAAGCTTCTGGTTCCCATAAGCTTAGCTATAGAGACAAGATTCCTAATAGGCTTAGGGCTAAATTCAACGTCGCCCCTGAGCCTTCTGATCCTAGATATAGATGAAGATATTGAGATATCTAACCATTAGTTGCCGGCCAACAACTGAAAGATTCTTACAGATCTTTGGACAGCAATTACTAAAGGCAGCAAGAGGATACTTACGAGCCGATCTATTGCCCTCGTTCCTTTACTCGAGCAACGAATTTCAGAATTTTCTTTGATTTCAAACGTGAAGTGGGAGCATTATGGTTATTTAGAAAAAGGAGGGTAACAACTAAGAAGCAATTTTCAAAAGTTTTTCTATAAAAAAAAATCATTCAAAAAGCGGTATCATTTCAGATTAATTCTCGGCTGTGCCTACATTGGTTCATTCTTTCGACAACAGTTTTCGTCACATTTTCATATAATTGCAGCCATATTTCGCGAATAACATCTTTGGTCGCGCTTGGGCGCTGACTTTATCTTTACCAAAGTCAAGGAAGCACCAATAGCTTGGGTTATTCATGAGCCAGTTTGAATTTCTCACTGACCATTAGATCCACGTAAAGAAATCTGAGCCAAATCAGAAAACCAGACCAGTACTCTAGTATCAGCTTTATACAGTGGTAATTTGCGGACGATCATTTCTAGGGAACGAGTATGGACAATATATTATGGAACAGAAATATTCAAACAAGCAATAAGTTCATTGCAGTGTCATTTGTTTCTATAGGGTTAACATGTGGTGAGGCATTTGAGCACTTATGTACGTCCAACGCTTAACTCTGAAGAATTTCTTCGATTTACTAAGAACCGATACCAATATGTTCATATTTTATTTATGTTATTTTGGAAAAAAGTTAGCTCGACGCAGCACCTAAGGCAAGGGCTCTGTTCACCTTGTTGTTCCAAAGGTTTGAAGCCAAAAATCTTTGGGCTGGAATGGTGGATGTCGCTCTATACTAGGTGGAGTGAAAAGTAACCTCCTTGACCGCCAGAGTGCGCTGCTACTGCAAAAACGGTTATGCTGTCTTGAAATCCGTTCATATTTAGGCAGACATGCCAAATTTCAGTGCGATACTGTCTTTAGTTTTGTTTTGACAGCTGATTGTCGTTGACGTGTTTGGCATCATCTTGAGTATGGACAAAAACGATTTTCATTCTCTCATAAAACATTATTTTTTGAGAGGCAAAACGGCGAAGGAAACAAAAGAAAAGTTGGATAAACATTATGGGGCTAATGCTCCGTCAGATTACATCGTCAAATATTGGTTTCGAGAGCTTCGTGGTGGCCTCAACTCCACTACCGATCGGCGGCAGGCCCTCCGATGCGGTTACAGAGGACAATGTCAAAAAAATACATGAAATGGTGTTGGCTAACCGGAAAGTGAAAGTGCGCGAGCTAGCAGATACCACAAAGATAAGTACTGAGCGCACACGCCATATTTTGGGCAATATTCTGCATATGAAAAAGTTATCCTGCGGCTGGGTGCCGCGCATGCTCACTCCTGACCAAAAACACGAACGCGAGAGCACTTCGAAAGAGTGTTTGGACTTGCTGATGCGGAATCGGGCGGATTTTTGGCGTCGATTGGTAATTATTGATGACGGATCCACTATTACACACCAGAGAACAGAATGAGTGCCCGGCAATGGACTGAAGCCGGCACGCGTGCTCCGAAGCGGCCGAGGGAGGCTCAATGGGTTGGAAAGGCTATGGCGTCGGTTTTCTAGGATTGTCATGTCACACTCTTCGTGAACTACATCGAAAAAGGAAAAACCATCAACAGCGAGTATTACTGTGCATTATTGGAGCGATTGAAGGCCGAAATCGCTGCAAAACGGCCTCATATGAAGCGAAAAAAAATTTCGTTTTTGCTAGACAATGCGCTGGCGCATAAGAGCATCACAACTACGGCTAAAATCAATGACTTAAGGCTCCAATTGCTGTCACATCCACCGTATTAACCCGATTAGGCTCACTCGGACTAGTATCTCTTCCCAAACCTCAAAAGATGGCTCATCAATAAAAAATTAAGCTCACGCGAGGAAATCATCGACGCCACGGAGGAGTATTTTGCAGACCTTCCGGAAAATTACTTTTCGGACGGGTTCAAGAAGTTGGAAAATTGCTGGAATAAGTGTATCAAGCTAAAAGGGGACTATATTGAATAAAATAAAAAAATATTTAAAAAAATTTTTGTTCATTCCCAAGGGGGTTACTTTTCACTCCACCTAGTATGTTATTTTGGGAAAATGTTAGCTCGACGCGCCACCTAAGGTAAGGGCTTCCTTCACCTTGTTGTCCCCAAAGTTTGAAGTCGAAAGTCTTTGGGCTGGAACGATGGTTTCCGCTCTTTATCTCTTAGACATTTTAGATAACTATTCTGCGCTTTGTTGTCTAGATCAATGTCACTGCACAGCTTGTGCTGTTCAATCTCATCCTGCATATTAATGTTAATGTCATCAGCATAGGCAAGTAGTTGTACAGACTTTTGGAAAATTGTGCCTCCCGTGATGAGCCGCACAATTCCCTCAAAATTGTTTTCCATTGTCACAATTTAAGTACAGCAGGGATACCAAGGGTAGATAAAGTTCATCTCTTAATGTGCTATCGTATGATGGAAAGTATTTAAAAGTCAAGCCTTACGAATCAGTTGTTGTCGTAAGACAATAATAAAGTTGACTTCAATCAAGGCAATCATCCGAGAGTTGTTAAGATCACGACAAATGAACCCAGTCAATGATAGAAGTGAAGACACGTCCAGTCCGATGTATCAACTACTGTTCTCTATACTTGAGCTCGCATAGTCTATTTTCTCCAGCATATTCAATTGCTTATAACAATTTTAGGACTTTAATCAATCAAACCTGATTCGAACCATGTGGAGAAAACTTTAACTCGTATTCGCTATATATGCCTTCAAACATCCAGACATCTAGAACCACATTAAGATTTCTGTTTCGGCTCGAATACCTTTCCTGAAAATACTCGCAACAGAAAGATCTTATTTAATACATCATTTTTAATCAAAACCAACCACATCAGATGACATCCAACAGATGCATGTTCAGTTGATAACTATATCACTCCCTCAATCTTGACTACCTCCACGTGTGCTTATATCTCACCCTCATCCAGTAGGACCCCTGCAGCCCACATAAATAATTAAAATCTCAAATCGCACTGAGTAATTGCCATCGTATTGGGTGTCCCTCCAACCATGGTGACACCTCAATTTTCCAGAATTTCCCTCAATTCTCGGAATATTTTCACCAAACCAAACCATTTGGAGAGTGTTCAAATTTCGTACACTATTGTCATATTTTTTGTCACACTACAACTCTCTGGCATTGGCAGCAAAATTTTAATGGCCTTGATTTCGAGGAGTGATACTGTTCTAGCAATGTATCCGTATCGTAAATTCTAAACTACGAGTAAAGACAAAGTCCCATATTGTTCATCATTCCCGTGTTCATGTTCATTTGGTGTATTGTTCTTAGGTTCCATTCAATTGTTAATAGTCTATATTTTGGTTACACTGTGGTCAAAACATAGAAAAAAACAAACAAAGGACAACAAACACATCAATGTCATCCATGCAAAAGGACCTCACGTGAGAACGTGCGTTTTGTTTTGCAAACACAGGGGATGTCTTTATACAGGCATTCGTTGGTTGTCCTGCAACGAAAAAAAAAAAAAACCAACCCACGCAGGTATTCGTTAAGGTATTTCAAACGACAATCAAATGTCCTTCGGTGTATTCGTATTTTTTGATCTGAATGGCGCACGCCATGTCACTGCAGGAAGCAAACATCAAATTTCTTGAGCATGTTTACAATCACTCGAAAGTATCATAATAGAGTTATTTCTTAAAAATCTTTTTGGCCATTTCATTTTGATCTGTGTCCTGGAATATCCTTAAGTCATTCAACCTTCATTAGCCTAATGTCCTTTTGTTGCTTTGGTCTTCTTATTGACTATTCAATTAGAGTATTTCAGTATTGTAAATGCCCCGACAGGCTACAAATATTCCGGCCGTGCCTCGATATTTCTCCAAAGCCAAACAAATCAGAGCGTGCGGTTAAAGGATATTATTGAATTTCGTATCCACAGCTGTCCTCTATGACAATGGTTAAATTTGAATGAAATCTTCATCAGATCTTAGACACCTGGAGTAAATACGAATATTTAAAGTGAATCGTATTCGTCAGTGAGTGGACAAAGTTTACTTTTTCACTACTTTCACTGCCCATTTTACGTTGAGGAAACCGAAATATAGGATGCAGATTGACAATGCTGCTTAAGATATGCTGTACCATGGTGCTTCGAACAGAAACTTTTCGTATACGACCACGAAATAATTAATTACTGGCACAGATTGGCCAGGTGATTTGTCAAAGGTCAACGACTTCTTCATCCCTTTTGTTATATATTGTAGGATGATGGGTCATGGTGGATCATGGTGCACTCATTTTGTCTATCATCTTGCCCTTCATAAATCTATACTTGACACTTAATCAAACTTACGAATATAAAATATTCGTTCTATTCGAAGGAAAGTTTCTATCTGAGTAATATCTAAGAAACTTACACCTTCATCGATCTACAATAACAGGAAAGCCAGGACAGAAGGATTTCGGTATTTCTGATAGTTGTATGATCCAGAAAGTCTACAAATACAAACTAAACGAAAACCTGTATTCGAATGAACCCTACATGTCAGAGAAGTCCTTTACCCTTTGGAAGAGCTTAGCTTTTGACAGTAGGCTGTGGACCAACTAAGCTATTTATTTGATGAAGCTAAATTTTCATAAAGTCGTGGCATCAGTCTTGGTCAAAAATAAGTTTAAACTTACGAGTATTAGCGCTAGAGATATGTGAAAGACTGTATGTTGATCTTGGGCAGCCACAGTTCGGCTCCACAGTATAGTCCAATGTTTGTTAACTAAAATTCGAGGGAGTCACTTCTACAAACTTTGCTTCTTTATGAGAAACATTGTTCGATGAATCTTCGGAGAGAACCATATCACGAATGACGGTCAATGGAGATAATTTAAGAGGAATCTGTAGATCTTTATGCCATAGGATAGAACTTATCTGTTTCATCTGTCATTCGAAGTTGCATTGGACAGTCGAGAAAGTGATCTAGTAATTTGTGTATGAAATACAGGAAGGCCAATTACCCACTCGAGAAGCAAGACACAGGTGTCCTTGGAGTAGTGCTTAAATCTGATTCATCATCTCGCGGACAACGAAACCGAGTAACTTATAAAGCTTTCCTCTCACTCATGATCTCGACGCATGGATTTGTTGAAAGTTTTTTTTCGAAAGTAATCTCTTATAAGGAATTTGTCTTAAAACTCTATTTTATTCATTCCATATGATGTTTGCATGTTTAGATCTGCAGATATCGAATATCAAATTATTGAAGCCTTGAAGAAAAGTGTCTTTCCGTAAATTTATCTTCATGTATCAGAAGTTTATTTTTATTGTCTACAAATTAGCTTCTCGTTTATGGCTCACATTCCTTGATACAGTTCAATTCAGCCTGTACATCTTTCTGAGGATACAGCTTCAACAGTTCACTTTCTAAATGATCCTTTAAGTGGAAGAAAAATAAGGCTACCTTCTCTAAGTAATTAACGTCCTAATTTTTTCGACAGTTTAGTATTTTTCACCTTGATCAAAAATAACTACCGTGTGGCGCTCCCATTGTTTCGATTTGAGTTCTGTTTTTCTTTTATTAAGTTGGTACATCTGTTGTTGATATTCCCTCAAAATCTTAGCATCATAGCTTGATATTTGCAAAAGTTACGTAGCCAAGAGTACATATATCTCTGTGTGTGCGTGCGATTTTTTTACAATTTTAGAAATAAATCTAAATTTGCAACAACGAACTTGTATTAAATTTTGCCTTAAAAAACGGATATAATGGTGCGTGAACGTTGAAAATGTTGGAAAAGTGTTTCGGCAACGATTCCCTAAAGAAAACGGTCGTTTACCAGTAGCATGAGTGGTTCAAAAGTGATCGTGAGTCAATCGAAGATGATGAACGCAGTGGCAGACCATAGCCATCGAAAACCGACGAATTTCTGCCAGAAGGCCAGACAGTACACAAAGAGTATTATTTGGGCGTTATAAGACGTTTGCGTGAAGCAATTTACCGAAAGAGACCAGAACTGTGGGCAGAAAACTCGTGGATTTTGCACCATGATAACGCACCGTCGCACAGTGCCATCATTATTCGTAATTTTTTTTTACGAAAAATGCAACAAATACCATCCAACAGCCACCGAATTCACCTGATTTGGCTTCTTGTGACAATCGAGTTTAATCGAGTTGAATACCACTACGGGGAACGCGTTTCAGCAGCCGAGAGGAAGTAATGGAGAAATCACAGGAAGCACTGATGGATACACCGAAAACCGAATATAAAAAATGTTTCGAGGATTAGATCAAGCGCTGGCATAAGTGTCTTGCAGTCAATGGGGATTACTTTGAAGGGGACAATATAGATTTAGATAAATAAACTAGTATTTTTAATTTTCTGAATGAATTTCGGGACCAAGGTGGTATTCAGTCTTCTGCCTGACAATTAAGGAACATTCATTTAAATTATCGGTCATTGCAATAGAGCAAAAAATATGTAAATACCGCTGGTACTGGTCTTTCTCCAGCGGTATCTATTCTCCCAGTTTTCATACTTTTCATTCTGTCTGTCTTCTGCTCACTTAAGTCATATTTAACTTGAATAGTAAATCTCAACAGCCGTCTTGATGGAATTATATTATCCTTAGCTTACCCTGCGAATGGCTCTCTGATTTCATGGTGATCGTAGGTCATTATTGGCTGTACCACTAAACCATGATAATAAATTTTATTATGTCATCTTGTTTGGAAATCAAAATGCCGTGATTTGAGTAACGTAGATCCATAAAGCGGATGACCTTAAACAATGCAGCGTACAAAAAATCATTTTGCTAAGTTATTTTCCTTGTTATCTTGTTTTATCAGCCTTCAATTGGACTTCTAGAACATTGCTGGAACAGAACATTTTCATAGAACTCTGTGTAGACTCTTTGGTATATTAGGGTCTCTGAGCTCAAAATTTAGATAATTCATAACTACTACTATCCGTCCCAACGTAAATGAACAAACACAATAATGGTTAAATCTAACTTCTAAGTTGTCCACACCCTTAGTACTAAAATTTTTAGGACGATTCACATCATTCACATTGAAAGACAAGTATGCATTTAGTAAGAGAATTTGCCATCCGTTCTGAAACTTCTCTAGGTCTAGTGGCTTATGTGCAACTCAGGGAATAGAACTTGTGTCTCAAACATATGTGATTTTTATATTTTCAGTTTATCAGAAAGGGTGTAACATATTCTAGTTCTATTTTCTTACTCTAGAGCTCTGGTATACGCATCTACAAACTCATACTAGTTTTTCAGATGCATAGCCTTCAACTACGGTTCGGTAGTGTACCCATTTAATGCAACCAAGGCCGTACACAGAGGGGTTTAGACCTTTATATTTCAATGCACAAGCTGCCGACAATTCAGCAGGCTTAATATACTTGATGTCATTCCTCGAAGTTTTGATCCTGCAGGTTATCAAGGTACTTGGACAACTTAACAATTTTTGGGATACGGTTAAACCTATGTTAAATGGATCTACGATTTGTTTCTATACCAGAGGCTTAAACTGCTCCTTCTAGGCAGAACTTTCACAGTGTACCGGCGGATCTTGGTTGCACTTAAACACCCTTATATCTAAGAAACGATAGATTGTAAAATGCTTTCAACTAGAATTTCCAGAGGCTAAGCCTTGCTTCAGAATGCAGAATGGCCATTAACTTACCCACCTGTTGATTTGCTGGACAGGTAAGACACCTTTGGAGTTCGAGTTCTGGCAATCACACAATGTAAGTAGTCATATCTCCAGCGAGGTGATAAGACCTTGATTTGCCGTCGGCAAGTCTGCAATTCTCCAACTCCCGCTTGAGTCTCTATACGCCCCCTGTGGATATTTTGCTCTTTTTGTTGAATTTTTTTTTTCTTTAACATTCAGCAGCCATTAAAAATTTTCCAATTCGATAGTGGAGTTTCTATGGAAAAAAAAACAATCACAACATTTGTCAATTTGTCGTTAACCGAAATTCCTTGTTCGAACACTCATAACCGACCGCACGTCAGATAAATCCGCAAATATTTACTTTCAATTGTAAATATTTGCTGGAATTTTTACACGAAAGTGAAGCGACAACGTGTATCTGCGGGATACATTACCGTGCAACAGTTGCTCCAAATTGTCACTGCAAGTAGACATTCAATATATTTCCTCCGCCCACGCAAGCACATGTTCACATTTATTTGCATACAAGCAGTTTACATGTAAGCATCGAAGCGATTCCCTTCTCTCACTCAATATGTTCGTAACAATTTGTCCATTGTTAATCGCGTGCTCCGATTTCTGGCACAAGCGCCTCGCCTTTGACAAATGCGATTTGACACAATCAAATAAGGGCGGTGTAATAAAAATAAATCGATTTTTAAAAATTTGAAAAAATCCTAAAGTTCGCAAACTATGATTTCTATTGTGGGATCAGTGCGAAGGTGGTAAACATGATGATAAATCGATTTTTGAATGGGGTATCGTTTTATTGATCTAACGATCGATCGTTCGGTTGATCTGTTTTAGGAGGATCAGTGGTATTTACCCTTGTGTGGGCGGAGTGATGGTGATTATATTTAGCATGTGCTATCTTGTGTGTCAACGGCACACCCGCGTTTGAGTTGGATTTAACTTTTTAAGCTAATTGCCGTCGGGACTATAGACTTGATAGATGAACTACATATTCCCCTAAACATTCAAACTGATCGTGCTGAACAGCTGTCGAAGATCACCCCATTGAGACTAAGATTGCAGTAAATGACATCATATCGAACTATTCGCGAAACGTCATAGGTTGCAAAAGTTACCAAATTGTAGTTTAGACCTAATTAGCAAAGTCCTTATAGCTTCCATAGTTAAGCTGGACTAAAGTTTTAATTTATGTACTATCTACCATATTTGTATTATCAGCTGATGAATACTGCTTCTCTCAATATCAATAAATATAAATTCAGATCCATCGCCAGAATCAAAGAAGCTAACTATCGACGGCCTGCGCTCTGCCTACAGTGATGACTTCTAGAGCTGAGCGTAACTTACGAAAACTATACTTACTTTCCTGAAAGTCGCCCGTCACGTTGATTAAAGCCTGGATTACGTATGAATAGACGAAGAGAAGATTCCTTTGGTTTAGTGGTAACACCATTCTGTGTTTTTTCCAGGACCTCTGGGAATCTGTAAAGTATTGTCGTTTGCTTATTGGTTGGTGACGCTAATACTATAGCTGAACAGCTTCTTGTCGTATTAGGACCTTGGTACACCTCATCAATGTACAAAACATGGAGTGTAAAATAATCTTTCGGGCACCGCTGCAACAACTGAGTCAAAGTTTGTCAACTGAATAATTGCGAACATTTCTTAAAATCTCGAGGCCCTATACTTCCGAGAAATAAAAATATAATAATTCTCCACTTGTAAACTGCATTTGTGTCGCTCTGTCGAAAAAAATTTACTCAGTATTATAAATAGGTTCGAAAATGAATTGCCGAAGTACGGATGTCAGACAATGATTGTTCAAATAAGCAATTACACAGCCATTCGCTGCCGATTCCCTCCATCTTCGACCAAAACTCTGATGGAATGCTGTCTGGTTCCGCCGCTTTCCCCCGCTTCATTTTTCCGATTGCTATACTTATTTCTTCGATTGAAAAGTCCGAAACTTCCGCCTCGAATAGACCAGCTGTCGGCACGATATCACGTGGAAACTGTTTGTTAAGCAACTCCTTGCAGTATTCAAGCCACCGGTCACAAATTTCCTTTTCATTTGTTAATAAGCGACCGTCTGCATTTTTTAAGATATTTCGGCGAGATTATTTCCATCGAATTTTTTCGCCTCTGTCAAGCGAGCTTAAAAATATTTGGCACTTTAGTATTGTAAGACGTTTGAACTTCTTGGATAGCTTGTCTTCTATCTGCCGATCGTGAGGATATTTGTTCCAACTCCTGGTACAGGTTTTCCGCTGCTGCCGCTCGAGTTCGAGCCATGGCTTTCTTTGCGATCTTTTTAAGATGCTCGTATTCAAGAGCCAGTCTAGCTTTTTCGATATCGTCGCTCCGATTGCATTTTGTCCACGCTTAGAATGCATTCTTCTTGTTGGCCTCAGCTCGTTTGGTTTCGTCATTCGACCACCATGTTTCTTTGCCGATATTATGGTATTTCGATATAGTCCCCACATGGAACTTTGCGAGTGTTATGCATTCCTCGTGCATGCTCTTCCACATTTCTTGCGGGCTAAGTGAGTCTGCTATACCATTAATATTTTGAAGTACTTCTTTAGCCAGGGCGATAAATCTCGCGCTTCGTTCCTTCAATAGATTATACCACCGCATTTTTGGTTCTCCAAACGATGCCCGTGGTTTTGGTAATTCCGCTGTGAAAAATTCTGTAATGAACAGATGATGTTGGCTTACTAGCGACTCTCCAAGTATAACTTTACAGTCCTTAACAAGGTTTCTCATCGACATTTTGCAGAGGTGATAATCTATTTGCGTTTCGTAGCCTCTGCTATAGGTGATAAGATGTCGTTGATGTTTAATAAACATTTTATTTCAAACGGTTAAGCCGTAAGCCCTACGCTACAAAGATGTCTTCGCCAGCTGAATTTCTGGTTCCAAAGCCTTTACCGCCGTGGGAGTCCTCATAATCGACATTTGTTTCTCCGACGTGGCCGTTTAAATCTCCGCCTACGAAGAGCATCTCATCGATAGGTATATTTCTAAGCAAACTACCGAACTCTGAACAAAATTTATCTTTTCCGATAGATCGCATCCATTTTGTGGAACGTACGCGCAAACAATATTCCACGTTTCATTGTGTATGATGAGTTTTACACTCATGAAGTGGCCGCTTATTTTCAAAATACCAACGATATTGCTAAGAAGATCCGCTGCAACCACGATACCAACACCATTTCGTCCATTGACCGTTCCATGGTAGAACATCTTAAATGCCTTAGTTTTTAAATCATAATCGCTTCCAATTCTAAACTTTTTGAGGTCATCGATCCGAGGCTCCAACTTGCAAACCGAAGTTTAGGAAAATATTTTGGAAACTTCATTTTGCCTGGCCCCGGAATCCGTCGGGCTCTGACACAAGCGTGGTGCCCAGCGGGGTAGTGCTATTAATTGCGATCATTTCCATGAAGTGTATCTAAAGTTTGAGTGGTTTGACACTTGTATGCTCATTTCAAATTGATTGACTGTTCTTTTACCCCACCGGTAGTCTCCAGACGCTGAAACCCACTGACTGCATACAAACTTGTGGGAACGTTTTAAGGTGTTAAAGTGTCACAGGCTAATTTTTGGTGTCATAGTTGCCTGTATATGATTGGTGTCCCATTTAATCGCCTCTTACGACAAGCTGGGCACTGCGGCACTATTCTTTATCCGATGCCGCACAGATCATGGAGTTGATCGGCTACGAAAAAGTTTATATCTGGTTCGAGAGCACTTTGGGGGTTAATGACTTTAGAGACGCCAATTTTTTTTATGTTTCTCCAAAGTGTTTTGGCGGATAAAAAGGCATTAAGCTTTGATGCAAAGTAGTTCTTTTTGGATGCCCGTATAACCAGAGTTGCATGATTACGGGCTTGTTTAAATGCTTCCCAATTGACATTTGTTGATCTGCGTTGATTATATTAATCACATCGGGGGTTTTGGTTTTGTACTTTTACTGTTTAACTCAAAAATTAGATCTTCATGCACTGACCGTATATGTAGCAGCTTGAAAATCATTATGACATATCTGCACACTACAAGCTCTAGTGAAGGCTTTCGGTGGCCCAAACCGGTAAACAGTGGAATGAGTTCAGCCAATCAACGAATGTGCAAAATAAACAAGCCTTAAGTGTTTCATACTCTCTAATTGAAATTAATGACGTCGGCACCAAACTTGATATTGCCAGCTGAGTTGAGAAGGTAAACACCAGCTTCGCAGCTTCGTACTAAATAGCTCTAAGACACTTTCGCTTAAACGTCGAGGTAGCAGTATTTAAATAATTACACCAAAAGATACACAAACGCTGTAGATCTTCATAAATAGATGCCTACAGATTATCTTGTGAGTTTATAGCGCATCTGCACCTTAAACGAATAACTCCATAAGAGCTACAGCTTATACCGTACGTCGAAACATTACATAGGAGTGAAAATAGGTTGGAGAATGAGGATCTCTGAGAAGTTGTGACGGTACAAAGTTGAGAAGAAATCATTGGCAAGTGGGACGAGATGAAAGGAAATTACATGTCCCACTAAAGGTCATAGCAATAAAACATGATTTCACGGCTAAACAAAATATGAAAAACGGCTTTGGTATCACAAGAAGATTAATCAGCGTTGCAATGGCTTTAGAAAGAAATGATATGGTCTGAAAAAGAAAAGAGTTGAGAAGACTTATTTTCATGTGTCCATAGAGATACTGTGATATCTGTTAGAATTTAAGAAAATTTAATTTGAGAATTTGAGAAAAATTTAATCAAATCGATCGCAAAGCTGTTTTTGTTATCCTGAGGCCAACCTTTTTTCGGTGCATTACATTGTGCATTGTTAACTGGTTCTATAATATGCGGCTTTTGGTCATTGCTGGTAAAAGTACCAACCCTCCATGACCAATCTCCTTGTTTAGCTTTAGAAATCTGGAATAACATAAAAGAATCTTCACTATCTCCAAAGTATTTCGTTTGAATTCATCCTAGGGACACTAATTTTACATCATCTAGCCCAAGAAGTTGATCATAGCTCCCTTTTACCTAGTCAAGTCATAAATTCTGGTACACAACTGAACTAACTCATTACGAATGCAACACTGGACGCATCCATTTCGTATTGATTGCGATTTGACAGTTGATTGTGATGCAAAAAGTTTTTGACATTAATTGCTTACAATCATGGAATGGAGCGACATCGAAAATCGAATCGTTGTAGCGGACGTTGCGACCACTTAGAATCACTCGCAATTTTGTGTATCGTGCTGTGAAGTTGTTTGAGAATACTGGTGGAGTATTTGAGACCGTCAAAGATCCGTCCGTCCGCGCACTGTGAGAACTCCGAAAGCAATCAAAGCCATGAAGAAACGAATCGACCGAAAACCGCTGCGAAAACAGAAAATCTTGTCACGGAAAATGCAAATTGCGCAAAAATCCATGTCTCGCATTATCAAAGAAGATTTAGGACTCAACGTGTACAAGTGATAAACTGGGCACTTGCTCACGCCCGCATTGAAGGAAAAACGCAAGCGAAGATCGAAAGCGTTACTCAGCCGGTACGCGAAGAACACTCACAGACAAATTCTGTTTACTGACGAGAAAATCTTCACCGTAGAAGAATCGTTCAATAAGCAGAACTATCATGTATATGCACGGTCATCCAGAGAAGCATCCCAACTCATCCCGAGGGTTCAAAGAGGCCACCATCCCGCGTCTGTAATGGTATGGTAAGGAGTGTGCTACGATGGCGTTAGCAAGCTCCATTTTTGCGAGAAAGGAGCGATAACATCGGCCAAAGTATATCAATCGACTGTCTTGGAACCCATTGTGAAGTCGCTCAACCAATCAATATTCAACAACAAGCCATGAACTTTTCAGCAAGACTCTGCTCCAGTGGCTCAAAAACAATGTTCCGGACTTCATATAAATGGAAGATTGACCAGCTGGTAGTCCAGACCTCAACCCGTTGGAATACAAGTTTTGGTCCGTATGGCTTGCTCTACTCGACACTCAAATATTGAATCGTTGAAGCGAGCCCTTGTCCGTGCCGTGGACAATTTCCCCATGCATGAAGTGCGTCTCGCAATCGATGTGTGGCCACATCATCTTAAGTCGTGCTGGAAGCCAAATGGAAGTCATTTCGAATAAGTTGTTCTAAGATTTGTAGCCATTGAATAACCCAATAAAAACAAAAAAAAGAATTGTTTAAATATTAATTCGTTTTTATTTGGCGCTGATTTTTCTGTGTACCAGTATTTATGACTTGACTAGGTACAGTCTCTGGAGCAGTTCTTAGATGCGAAAGGTCTGAAGTTTCTAACTTACAGAAACACGAAAGCTGTACATTTTTAACTGCAGCGGGTTCTTTAATGGTTTTCAACAACTCTATAGTGCAAGTCCGTTTGTAAGTACTCGTATTTATATAAATTTCAAAGATAATCTCCTTTTAACTGTTATTTCCATGAAAATAAATTGCATCCATCTTATCATATGATTGCATCAAAACTGTGGTAACTACTCGTACATTGATCACACTCCCGAACCGTACTTAGGAACAATTAAACCCCCATAATAACATTTCAAAGAACTTGTGGTATGTTATGTTACGAATAGTAAAGTGCACATCTGCCATACCGAGCAATTGTCACATAAATTGTTCATTAGTGCCCAACACATGCAATACTATGAGACATTAGGTCCTTTCACAACGGCGAAGTGTGACAAATCCTTTCAAATGAAAGTAAATTCAATTCCGCTTTGATTGCGATTCTCAAGTGCATCACATTACAGATGGCCTGTCAATTACTGTTTAGGACTCTATTAAAATTTCAATAATCCTTCTTAGGACTTTATCCGAATAAGGACGAAGAAAATAAACATTACAAGAAAATATTCATGACATAACGTGTTATGCATAGATGCATGTATTTCGGGAGGCTTCTCAAACAAACAACTATCTGTGTGTGGCATAAATTGAATTGTGTAATGCAGTATTGTACTCGTATGGCGCAAGGTCTTAACGATTCAATTAGGAATTCATTCAATGCATCTTTAGCTGTATTTTTATGTTCTTTTTCAGATCTTAAGAAGTCTATGTAGTGAGATATTTTCCTCGAACATTGCCTCTTTGTTGGCTTGGAAATAAATTGGCATGTGCTCATTTTGAGCTTCATTTTTTCAAAAAGCAATCAGAACCAAATGATTCATATTTCCATTGGAACTCTCAGGTACAGAAATCCTAATAGATGCAGATAAAAATACATTTTCATCTTGGGACACATTTATGGTATATTTCCTTTAAAATGACCATCATCATTACAATGCCAACAGGCAAATGCCCAAACGATTACTCTCCAACTCGGTAAACAAACATTTAGTTTTCAAAAACCACCTTTGAAACGAAAGGATTACAGAATGATCATATTTCTATAGTTTTGAAAAGTCCTTCCGCTCTTGGGCATCCTTTTTCGGATGTCCAGTTGTTGTCGATGCTTTTTGAATTGCAACAAAGAAGGACTATTATTTCGAAAGGATTTTATTTTGACAGCTACTGCATGTATCGTCCTTTGGAAGATTTATCTGGTCATTCTTGATTTTGGAGAAATTCTGAAAAAGAAACAAATTAAATGGTCATCATGTGCAAGGGTTATTTGTGAGGGTGGCTACCTTCTTAAGTGGATTAGTTAGGTTATTCTAGAATTTCCACTTCAAGCACGCGTATATATTTCTTCAGTAAGTGTTTTGTTTTCATAGTTCCACGTAAACAGGAAGGAGTGATTCTTGGAGTTACACAGAGGATGTTATATGTATGTGTAGAACTTATGACTGTCATCTTTAAGGAGAACATCCGTTTTAACTTTTATAGTAAGAATTGTTACAATGTTCATCGATAAATATTTTGTACCCAAGAAACAGCAACAATTAGTTGTTTTTTGATGACCAGTTATTGTAGAGCGGAGTATTGGAGAGACTCAGCCGGTTAAAGTCCATCAGAATGGTCAGTTGATTGAGCAGGGTGTTTATACTGGAAAACCTCAAAACGACTTTAGCGAGACCTTTGATGTCAAAAAATGTTTTAGACAACATGACGCGCTGTCATGTGACATCTTTGGCATCACATTTGAAAGAACTAGGCGAAATTTACAAAAGTCTTTGCAGCTAGTGTATAGTGTACGCCGATGACATTAGCATAATTGACTGTTGACAGAACTCAGCGGGTCGCAGATGCGTTAGCTAGCACTAAAACGGAAGCTGCCAAAATGGGTTAAGCGGTAAATAGGGGCAAAACCAACCATATGCTGTCAACAATAAGAGACACACAACATCGAACAGAACTTATCTACTATGGCCCTGCCACCTCAGAAAAAATAAAATGAAAATTACTCTTGGCTATCGCTGTTTCTTGGGCTAGAAGGCCTTATTCCGACCTTGATCATATAAGACCTTGATCATTCCAGTCCTGTTTCATAGCGAAACCGATGAAGAGAAAATTTTTCGCCCAACTATCTCCAGTTTGCGTTGATGAATTTTAAAGCAGAAGATCCAACGACGAACTATTCAAGTTGTACACCGAAGTCGACCTATTCAGAGAACTGTGTATTAGTTTCTTGAGAAGATTAAAGCATCTAGGCGGAATGAACATCAATGCTCCGACTCGCAAAGTCATCAAGTCTAACCAGGGTGACAGCGCAGTACACGAAAACTCCACCTTAGATGGTTTGCTGGTGTCTTTCTATCGTTTTCCAATAGGGACTTGACAACTTTGAATTTAATTTGTGAGCGCACTAATTCACTAATTTTCAAACTGCCACTGTCAATTTATTCAGTGAACTCAACATTTTCATCATGGTAAAGTACAAGAACAAGCAACGTCGGCAAATTATAAAAATCTTCTACCGAAATTCGGAGTCGCTGACTGCAACTTTAAGAACGTTAATTCCAATTTTCAGTCGTAATTCTCTCCCTAGTAGACAGGCAATAACAAGTTCAGTGCAAAAATTTGAGTCTACGTATTCGTTGTATGATGTTGCCGTGTTCGTGAGACAACGGGTTGGTCGAAGTGTCGAAATAAACGCTGCCGTTCAGGCATCAGTAGCAAACGATCCAAATCAGTCAATTCCACGTCGTTCTCAAGAATTGGACATCGCTCAGATCAAACTATGGCGTACGTTCCGAATTGGAGGATATGGACTTGGACGACATGTGGTTTCAACAGGATGGTGCCACAAGCCACACAGCACACGTTAAAATCGATTTATTGAAGAGTAAGTATGGTGAGCGTGTTATCTTAAGAAATGGGCCAGTCGATTGGCCGCCTCGTTCGTGCGGTTCCGAAATGTGTGGACGAGTCGTTGAAAATTGGGTCCAACGAATCGACCGCTGCAAACATGCCCGCGTTTGCGTTTTACTTAAAAAAAAAGTTGTCAAGTTCTTATTGGAAAACCCTTAAGAAGACAACAACGTTAGATTATGCGTCTGGCTCGGAAAACTTTCGTTTGTCTTCCAAGCGGAGATATGCGCAATGCCGACGGCAACAAACTAAAATCAGAAGAATCAGTAAATGGGACGAAACACCTGTATCTGTAGGGAAAGCAAAGCTTCGTTAAGAGCCCTCCTGAAATCTCTTACGATTTTTAAGTTTGTTTCAGAATGAAAAACTTTAATGAGCGCAGTCAGAAGGCACTGAGTCTTGCCTGGGACCCAAATCACGATAGGATCACGGAAAATAAAAGTCACCGACGAAATTACTAGACAAGGCTCGGAGGAGAGTTTTTCAGAACCCAATCCTACATTAGATCTGTGCGCTTCGTCAGTTAGAGCTATTATTTATTTCACTCAGAAGAGGCAAGTACTCAGGAAGATTTGATGGTGGCTTCCCTGAGTCGAATGCAGATACTTTCTGTCCAAATGGAACATTGCATCTCGCTCGAAACTAGCTCCTTTCATTAAAGCTGCGAATGAACTGTAGTCAAATACTTTGTTACTTTCCATGATGGCTTCAAGCCTAATGGCACCGATGGTATACACACAATTATGCTAAACATATGTATACCGACTGCTGGCGACTTCGAAGAGTATGTGCATTTTCACTGCTTGTTGGGGACTGGTAACATAATAAACGTCTAATGAACAGCTAAAGTAGCCATTATTTAGAAAATCAGAGAAGAGTTTCCTACCAACCGGCCTGACTTCCTTTATATTGCAGGGCAATGGGGATAATGCCTAAGTTTCTTCTCTTCAAAATACTTTGCGCATGCTTTTTCATTCTAAGATGCAACATGCATGCCAGTTCGGAGGATCCTAAAGAGTTGAAGGATTATCGACCAGAAAGAATAAACACTGGACATCGAACTCGTTTCCGATTTATCTACAATAAGGCATAAGTCCTGAAAGTTTTACTATATTAATCACACTTGCATCCATGGGCACTTTTCAACACAGGTTACCTGCTGCCAATCCCACTCTTGCCATGAGATGCATTGTTTAGATGTCTTATAGTTGAAAAATTTAAAAGGAAAAACCAAGGATTGCACTAATTCAACCATGCAAAAGCAAAGAATAACTCAAATGCCTTCCAATACCTTTAAACGAAAGTCAACTTCACAACTAAGCCTTAATTGCGCAGCAAGACTCAAAGCCGATTAACAAAATGTGATAGCACTTTATTGTAACCTTTCGACTAATTCCTTTCAACAACATGAATTCCAACATCAAGCTCATGCAATGTTTCTTATAGCCTGCTGTGCATGTCCTCAGATAATTCGGAATCTATATAAAACGGCTTTGCTGACACCTTAGTCCTCTGACGCTTCATTTTAATTGAATCGAAGCACGAACCTTAACGCATAACATAGGCTCCATTTGCACCTTAAGATACATTTTCACGCGCTTTGACCGAAAATCCCGACACAAGCGATTTCAATTAATTATGCACTCCAAGAACCAAACGCTACTGAATCGATAAAGCAGATACGAGTACGTGTAGTGTACGCATGCTATGGCTATTCGTAACTGAAGTTTAACTAAGGAATCGTAGAGTTTTAGGAAGTGTCCAATCATTGCGTGGCAAGGATTCATCCATCACAACCAATAGATTTATCCTGTTGGTCGACGGGGGACAGTCTTTAACCAGCCCGCATAATGATTTCACGGATTAGAATTGTTACAATTAAAATTCACTGGCCAATTCATGTTTCATTGGATGAGGTGCAAATTAAAATGAGACTCAGCCTTTCTAGCTGATTTTTTGAAATTGTATTTATATCTAAACAAGTATGTCCGCGTTTTTTCTTTTCTTTTTAAAGCAGCACCGGTTGGTTGTATAGTAGACGACAGAAGAGCTCCTGTTTTTTTTTTTTTTCATTCAATGGATAACCACCCAAATGACTTTAATGATACCTTGAGATGCATTCAAAGTACGCGTGCGCTCTTGTGAATCTTGTATCTTACCATCATGCACCCGCAGCACAGGAATAAAAAAAAACGAAATTGCATTGCAACCGGTCATATTCAATGTTCAAGTAAGGAGCTACCATTCGCAAGCAAAATGATTATTAGCGGGATCAGGGATCAACGAAAATCTTCAATCTAAATAGTGGATTGCCGGCTTTTGGAATTCGTAAGTTGAAGGAAAATGATGAGAGAAAAAGGAGGTTTGTTAAAGACAATAACAGGGCGTTGATGGAAAGAATTTTCGTCGAATAAAATATAGATAAGATACATTTTGTACTCAACCGAGACATTCAATATTCAGTTGAACTTTACTTGAATTTTGCAAGTGTCTTCTAGTATACTACTTCGATTGCATATTTATGTCACGTTTTGCTGAGAACACTGATCACAAGTAGACAGTTCACGAATTGAAATACTGCTGGCAAGTCTTAATTTTTAGCTTCTGGAGGATCTTTTCGATCTCGTTGGGCCTTTCACCATCATACATGTGCTTCAGTATTATCAAAACATATCTCTGATCCGTACAATTTATTTTACAACAATTCATTTATGCTTTTGTCATAAAAAATTTGTAACTTCTCTGTGTGAACTTGAGATTTTATTGTTACATAAAACCATTCGCCTTGACTATTAATGCCTTTCTTATAAAAGTGTTATTGTTCAAGACCACATACTATCCATAGATGTACACTTCAGCAACATAGGCGTCCTTGATTGTCCCCTAAATGAAAGAGAAATGGCCATACCACCATCAAGGGTCAGTTATCAACGAAAGCCTTGAACGAGAGCTCATCACGTTAGTATATTGCAAAGTCAAGGTCAAGGTTAATAAGACAGTTATATGCCTTCCTTATAAGGAGCAAAGTTAAAGTTCGCAATTCCCGACGAAGATGCCAGTGAGTATTCCTGAATGTTACACGAAATAGCCGACTAAATTCTTTTTCTGCTTCAAATTTGGGAAAATAATCTGTTCACAGTCTTGTCCTGACAGTGATAAATTTGTCGACATAAATAGTTTGACACGAATTTGCTGGCTTTAAAATTCAGTTTAAGTTCGCAATCCTGTACTTGAGTACAAACATGCTCTGTACTTGTCAACTCCCATAGCTGGTTTTTGCCTCAATCCGCAGTCCTTTCTTATTTTCGATTCTAAGTTCCATGTCTTACTTCCATCTGTTAGTCAGAACAGCAATCTGCGTTAATTTTAATGGGCTTTAAGGTCATGTATGACACACGTATTCTAATTTTCGGCTTCATTAGCCAAAAGGTCAGAAGAGTGATACTCTGTTTAGTTTATTTTGATGGAGCTAAGGCGTGAAAGCGTGAACTTCTCCCTGATACTCTTGATTGTCTCAGCTTAATCTACCAGGAGGTCATGAAAGCATACATAGATGTCGTAGCATTCAAAGACTGTACCAATCTCTAGAGGGTTTTAGAAATATGGTAGTTGAATCTTACAATTCCCAAGCTTTAACCTTTTTCATAAACATAAACAACCTTTAACTAGTTTATCGTTACGTTGAAGGTAAATTCAAGTATTCACTTTTACGGCTGCTGTATATGATGGTTATTATATGCTCAAGATCTTTGCCGAAAAGGGATGCAAAGAGAGATGGAGACAAAATTAGAACCGAGAGCCAGTCGCTGGCATCTATAGAGTAGGTTAAATATCTTAAATTAATTCTGATCAAAAACTAAACCTAGAAGCATAATGCTCTCTTCGTTTGGAAAGATTACAATTTTTAAGATGTCGTCTACAGTAAGGGGTGGTCTATTCTAAATCCACAGGCATTAGCAAACCAATGAGACCAACACTATCGAAGTCTTGTGGACTACACCGAAAATGAACTGCAATGTGACATGTTGATAGGGAGCCCAAGGCAACCCAGACACCTAATTGACTGACTGCCATGACTAAGCCTAAAACCCACCGCTGGAGCTGAAGCTGTACTTCAATTTATTAGGAGGAGAGGTTCCTAAAAAATGGGCTTACCTTGGAATTCACATTATTTCTGATCTGCGTTCAAGAACAGTCGACATTTACTAGAAGCTTGACTTCATTCATTTTTTTTTTTTATAATTAGCGCACGCTCAAGGGGCTGTTAGTACCCTTCAAATGATTGCACACAGCGCGGGCGATGGAAAATTAGGAAGAAAAGTAAGAGAGGTACCGATGTAAGTTGGTTTTGAATGTTTGGAGGTTAGTGAGTGACTAGGAAATGAAGAGCTCGGCAGGGCATTCTATGAGCAAGTTGTTCGGCTTAGGAAAGAATCACGATATTTCAGAATACCTCCGAAAGTGGGCCTGAGGGTGTACTGATGAGCATTCATAGTGAGACGGGTGTTACGGTTGGAAGCTACTGGCAATTTCTGAGGAGCACTGGTGATGAAAAAAAACGATAGAACAGGGTGAGACAGGAGACATTACATCGGTGGTCAAGGGTGTCAATCGACTGTATGATATTAGCCTTACCTATTCGTTTTATCGCAAGCTTTTGAATCTTATCTATCAGGCGCAAAGAAATTTTGGGAGCACCTGACCAGATGTGCGCATTGTACTCCAATTTAGGGTGAATGAAAGCCTTATACTCGTATATTGAAGCCAGATCAGAGGGGGTGAAATATTTCTTACATCGCTTAAGCAACCTATACATTTCGCAGCATTTTTGGCGACTTCGAATATGTGATCATTCCAACGTAAGTTGTCATAGACACACATACTGAGAATGGAAAGTTTTTCGGTTTCAACGATGCAAGTGCCATTCATGGATAATGGCTGCATATTTGAATTCCGCTTAAGCGACAGCAGCCAGCATTGTGTTTTGGAAGCAATCAATTGCACTCTTTTAATAGTTCGCCAATTGTTTATGCTGTTAATAACAGAATTTAATGAGCTTAACATATGCTACCGTTCCCGTTCTACAGCCGAAGAGCAGGGACGTGAGTCCGGGTACGAATATGAAAAGCAGACAGTACTGTCGTCAGCAAAGGAATTAATTAGATAAGAAGTAGCAGACAAGAGATCATTAATGAAAATTAAAAAGAGTGTCCATCACCAATAATAGATTCGTTTGTGTAAATTTTCGACAAGTTCCATACATCTCGGCCGATATTCCGACCATGACGAGCTTGGGTCTGAGCTTCTGAGTGACTGCTTCATTCAAAAGGTCCAATTCTTCACGGTACAGGTCCGAATTAAGAGTTTGGGGTAGGTGAGTAGCTCTGCACATCTCACCAAGCACACCGCAAAACCTTTAAGGCAGTCAACCATGGCTTGGCCACCGTTTGCGCCGACTCACCGCGATTCGACCACGACTATTTTCACTTGAGGTTGTCCTAAGTGATCTAGTTTTCGGCACCAATCACCATTCGCTTCAGAAATGGGTCGATTTTGTTGCGATTCGCAGATGGGAATTCGGCGCATGAGAATTTTTAACGTTAACTCGTGTGGCACCCATACATCGAGCTTTTATTTGTATCCATCCTTATTTAAAAACTTCCAAACGATGTTCTGAGCAATGTTTAGCCCCTGGACAATCGGTCGATTCGACGAATTTGTATGATTTTATCGAAATTTTCAATAATTTGCCTTCCAGAGAGTGGTGCATTTTTGTCAGTTGAAAATTGTTTGCCAGGTTTTGCATGCGTTCAAAGCCTCTTTATGTCGGACAACCGATGTCAACTAACAGTGTAGACCTCCTGCTAGGCAGAGCTAACTTGGAATGTTATTTACTAATACCAAAGCTTTTATCGTCGCTCAAGTATCTACTGCTCTGATAGGCTTCTTCATTTAACTCTCCAACTCTTTAACATTAAGTCTCATAATAACAACACCACCAAGTACGAATTCCACTTATAGGTGTCATTAATTTCCCACCAAATGACCTCACCATCATTCCAAGTACTAAATCTTATCGCAACTTCGTAGGGTAAACTCAAGAAATGGAAACCCTGGGACACACGGCTCACGTTCTCGGATAATTAAATAGAATTAAATCAGCGCTTAGCACGCAAACATCAAGTCGAGGACGTATAAATCTTTAATGCGTCTCCATGCTGTCGAAAGGTTTATATGAAAAAAAGAAGAAAAAAACGCGAAAAGAAGTCCCCGTACGTCATGTGAATGGCGTGCGCGCCATTATCGTCATCATCCTCGCGTCTCACAACATCACCAAAGTCATCAAAATTGTACTCGTACTACACTAAGTAAAAAAGTGTTCCTGCAGATCCAGTCTCAAAAGCCTATCTTAGTGTGGATGCTTCCATTTCATTTGTATTCTTTAGGATCTGCGTAAGGTTCATGCCACTAAGCTCATATTAAGCTGAGTTGTTTCATATATAGTATTCTTCTCTGGTTAATCCCTTCATTACCGATGTCCGAGGATTTCGGGTTACAAGTATACTCGTACGTGTATAATGACGTTCATGATGCACTCACATAATTAAAAAGGAGGGAAAGAAGCTCAAAATCGCGCTTCCTTCTCTTATGAGTAGTAATTTACGAAATTTTTGGGATGCTAACTTCTGAGGAAGTTAAAAAGATTAACCCAAAGCACAGAGCTAAATCGAGTCAAATATTCTGCCAGAGCGACGGATGAACGACAAGGAAATAAAATCAAAATTCAGTAGGTATGGTAGGACCTGCAATGATAGTAATGATGGTCTGACTTGAAAATCAGTGGCCAATCTAATCGTAGTTGGTTTAAGGCTGAAAAATGTGACGCCTTATGATGATAATGCATCCCTTAATGGCATACTTTTGAGGAGAAACGAATTAAGTTCGAATTGTGAATTGTTCCCTCAGAATTTGAATCCTTATTTGGATCCATTCAAAAATATCAGCATCAATAATATTGGTAATTGTCTTTCCCTTAAAAAAAACAACGTAGAACTTGCTTTGGCGGTAGAATTTAGAGGGAACACGATTTGGATTGGGGTTGATTCGTGCCGCGTTGGTTAACATTTGTTCCTTAAACAGATCTCAGCCTTTCCGTTCCATCTGCAAATTTGAAAAGAGATGTAAATGAAACAGCTCATATGAGTGGTTCTAACTACTCAATTGCCTACTTAGTTCAAAGAAACAGCGATGCTAAGAACGTGCCTTCTCTGCGTGCGCTAGTAGTTGCACAGACTTTTGTACGATTGCAACTGCAGTGTTCCCTTGTTAAAATTTGGACTAAGTCAGACACTTTCCAGAGATGTATGTCTCTGGCAGACTCCATACAGCTCATGTCTATAAACTTTGTCATATTCCCCGTAAATCGATTTGGACTTGCTGAGTATATTCCATTCTGACCAGATCTAAGGTATGAGTGGATGTTTGCTCTTCACGAAGCCGTTTCTTAGTCAAGCGACTCTGCTATTTGTTCGCCTACACGTAGCTCATTCAGAGTTCGAACAGTCAATGTCGTTCTCCCTTAATTGTTTGCCAGAGTCGTCAAGAGGGAATCCGTCATTATTCGAGGCTTTGAGTGGTTATGAGCCTGTAATATGAGTTCAATAGGTCTAAGCCCTACTTCACGCCTCCCCGTGGCGCCATCTGGGAATCTCACTAGAGATTGCGAAGTGAAGGGGGCAAATGGCGAGTTTCCTGCGCCATAAATCAGGATTAGTGCCGAAAAAATAAAACAAGACCCTTTCCGGGCTACTCCGACATATTTGGAGCTCAGGCCGGTAAGGATTTCCAGGACTTCGTCAGGGTCTTGGAAAAGAGATGGTGGCGGACGAGCCCTATATGGGCAAACGGCAGCGCTCACATCCCGGAACGGGTTACTGGATTCGGTGTAACCGACCCCTCGTCCTAGGGGCATTAAAAATGGAACTGGTCCTCCAGGTTGGGGGTTTTGCCGCCGGGGTAACTGCCCGGTCATTAAAAAAAACAAGAAGTTACGGAGCATCAACAAGCCTCGGATATGGACGGATCTACTGTTGACAACCCACGCAAACGATTTAAGGACAATGAGCTTCGGATATGCATGTTGAATGTAAGATCCCTTAATAGACCACGTACAACCGAACAACTAGCGGAGGCCCTAGACTGCTGCAAAGCAGACATAACCGCCATCCAAGAAATGTGATGGGATGCGCCGGACAAAAAGAAGATGAAAAACAGCGACATCTACTACGGCAATTGCTATCGACGGTAAAAGCAGCGCTTATTTGGATGCGGATTTGTTGTCGGAGGCAGACTAAGACAAGAAGTCCTCACCTTCCGACATGTGAGCGAGCGCCTCTTAGCAATCCGCATCAAGGCTAAATTCGCCAACACAAGCCTTATATGCGCGCATGCCCCCACAGAGGAGAAAGATGACGACACCAAGGATGCCTTCTACGAGCTACTACCTTCGAGCAATGCCCTAGCTATGACATTAAAATTGTCCTCGGTGATTTAAATGCAAAGCTAGGAAGAGAGGATATCTTTGGTGGAACAATCGGAAAATATAGCCTGCACAACACCACCTCCGATAACGGATTCAGGCTAATCGACTTTGCGGCGGGGCGAAACATTGTCGCGGCTAGCACGCGGTTCCCACATCTCGACATACACAAGGGGACTTGGAGAACTCCTGATCAATCAACAGTCAACCAGATTGATCACATTGCGATCGACGCAAGACACTCCTCCAGCATTATGGATGTCCGTACGTTCCGAGGAGCCAACATCGACTCGGACCATTACCTTGTTGTAGCCAAGGTACGGGTGCGGATATCCCAAACTACGCCAAGACAAGCTAATGCTGTGAGGAAATTTGACGCCAGACGGCTACAATCGCAAGAGATCGCCAAGTCCTTCGCCGATCGAGTGTCTCTTAATCTCTTAAGAGGTCCAATGCCGCCAGCATCAAGCATCGAAGACCATTGGAAACACTGCCAAAACGCCATCAGAGATGCCGCTTCTGATGTGCTGGGTTTCACTCGTCCACCACAACGAAACCCCTGGTTCGATGATGAATGCCGGCAAGCACATGCAGCTAAGCAAGATGCATATAACGCGGCGTTGCTTAGAAAGACCAGAGCTGCTCATGAGCTCTATGAGCGGAAGAGGAGAGACGAGCACCGGCTTCTCAGGAGGAAGAAGAAAGAGCATGAGAAGCGCGCGATCGAGGAAATTGAGAGATGCTACTCCAGGAATGAGGTTCGGAAGTTTTACCAAAAAGTAAAAAAAAAACAAGCTCCAAACCGAAGACTGATGGGACGAACAAGGGAACATCGTAATAGAGTCGCAGTCGATGCTGAGGATTTTGAAAGACTAAACGATGACGAACCAAATACCGCTGTCAGGCAGAATCATCCTTTCAACTTGGACGATGATGACCAACAATTCCCTCCATTCGACTTGGATGAAGTGATGATAGCCATATCGAAGCTTAAGTCCAACAAAGCTGCTGGAGCGGATGGCCTGACTGCCGAGCTCTTCAAAGCGGCAGGCGATGACTTGGTAAGCAGCATACACCAACTCATCTGTAAAATATGGTCGGACGAAAGTATGCCCGATGAATGGAACTTCAGCATTGTTTGTCCGATTCTCAAGAAAGGAGACCCTCTGAACTGCGCCAACTACAGAGGCATCAGTCTCCTTAACATCGCATATAAGATCTTATCCGCCGTATTGTGTGAACGCCTGAAGCCGTTCATCAACAACCTGATAGGTCCATATCAGTGTGGTTTCAGGCCAGCAAAGTCCACCATCGACCAAATATTCACACTTCGGCAGAATTGGAGAAAAAGCCCACGTGCTTCAGATCGATTCACAACACTTATTCATCGTATGACAGTGTCTATAGCGACGAGCTATACGGAGCAATGTCTGGTTTTGGTATCCCAGCCAAACTCATCCGTCTGTGCAGGATGACGATGGAGAATGCACGCTGCTCCATCAAGGTCGGTAAAGATCTCACCGAGACCTTTGATGTCCAGAAAGGATTTAGACAAGGCGATGCGTTGTCATGCGATTTTTTCAACATCGTACTTGAAAAAATAGTGGAAAACTCACGAACAAACACAAGAGGCACTATCCTTCAAAAGTCCGTCCAACTACTCGCATACGTCGACGATATTGACATAATCGAGAGAAAGTAGTGTGATGGCAATGGTGCTTTCACGAGTATTGAGACGGATGCGGCGAAAATGGGTTCGGACAGAACGTCACCTTCGACGGATATTAATTTGTGGTAGTTAAGTACTTTGTCTGTCTAGGCTCCGCTATAAATACAGACAACGACACCAGTGCTGAGATCAAACGAAGAATAACTCTTGCCAACCGCTGTTTCGTTGGGCTAAGAAGGCAATTGAGTATCAAAGCCCTCTCTCGGACAACAAAAGTCACCCTTTATAAGACCTTAATAATCCCGGTCCTGCTCTATGGCGCAGAGGCAACGTCCATGCCAAATAAATGCCATCAAAAATGGATGAGGGTGTTCTTGATTGCTTCGAGAGAAAAATTCTTCGGTCCGGTTTGAATTAATCGTGAGTGGAGGTCGGAAAAGTCTTCGAATCCGCTCCCGAGGGACAGCGCACTGTAGCGGAGAGCGGACTGTAGCGCCACTTAAAGTAAGTAAGTAAGTAAGGTCTACTTTAAAATGTCCTTACTTCGCCGCGCCATCAAATACTTTACAGTGTTCCCACGATCCTTCGATCATTTTCTTATACTTGTACTTCAGAATAGCTCCTAGAGGAAATGGTCGTCGGTTAGGCATTTAGCAGAAGCTCAATATTACGAACTTAGCCTTGCACGAACAAATTAAACAAGAGGCGAGAATTAAGTATGCCTTAACTCAAGGACTCTTAACTTATTCAATACCAAACGTTGATCCTCTGGCAGTTACTCAAAAACCAAATTGCTCTATGAATAGAAATTAAAACAAAGCAACTTAAGCACGATTTTGAAAACATGAAAACAGACCCAATGGTCTTCTCGTCATCAACAGGAAACCAGCGTGCCTCATCATATCCCACCTTAGCTAAGTTCTAATCTATTTTTAAGCTACATTTTCAGCCATGAGAATTATTTTAATCTATATTGTAGGGATCGATTTGTCTACTACTGTTGAAGCCCTTACGGCACATGTTTAAGGAAACCTAACAGCTTAAACTTACAGTCTGCATCTTAGACGAATGACTTGATTTATTACTCGAGCTCTACATTGAACCCAGTAAAGTGAATATCTCGAAGCACATCCTCAGACAAATGCACCATTTTGCACTCTACAAATCGTGATATATGCTCAGTCGATCATTATGCGTAGTACATCTGCAAATATCTCAAGGCTAAGACGCACCTCTATCTGTACAAAGCAAACAAATTTCCCAGAAAAGATTAATCATTCGAGGGTAAAGGTTTTTCACTTCACGCACATCAAAAAGTAACGACTTTGATGATCTTTACTCGTACTTTTGCCGCAGTGGGTGCTCGATACTGAGTGCATATAGCTTCCATAGAAGCTGTCTATAATGGGATGCACCACGTGAATTATTATTTCAGTATCAACAAAATACAACAACAACAGTAACGCATGGTGTCCCGTCCATTATGACTCCATCAAATCGTGTGGAAAGCGCCCTCAGTCAAGTTGGAATCTCCAACTGCAACTTCAACTCCATCTCCATCTCCATCTTCATCTGACACTTTGACTGCCATGCGGGGTGCCTCATCCTTATGATCTCTGCTTCCACTATGATAATAATCATAATGCCGATGATGACGGTGATTATATCGCAACTGGTTTCTGTCCCATCGCGGACGATACGATGATGGTGAATGGCTTTGATATATGGGCTGCTGCGTTTGAGACTTTCAAACGATCCGATCGGGACCACTAACTTGATGCTTTAGAGGGTACTTGTCCGACTCTTGCACACCCCAGGGAAGCACTCATAAGTGTCGTTCTTGTTGCGGTCATCTTCTAAAAGTGAACAAAAAAAATAACACATGCCAATCAAATTTCTTACTGCCATCAGGTACATACTACTCGTATGTGCGAATATGTGATGCAAGGTCTAGAATTAAGTAATCTTTGCTAATATTTCAGACACTGGACACTTTGCTGGTGGGTAATTGTGCTGCAGATTGATTTAATCTCTGATGGTTGTCGTTCTCCAGTGGCGTACTAAGGAAGAATTTAATATCCCGCCACCGCCGCCGCCGCCACCTAAACAATTACGAGTATATTGCAAAAATCACTTGGACAAGAATTTCTTCATTATTATCAGTGAGTTGTTTTTGCTTTGTTGTTGTAACATTTTTTCCACCTTCAGAGAACCGGAAATTGGGGCATACCTGTTGGACGGAATGTGATGTTCATTGATCGATTTTCTAGACGGGAACTCAGCTCTTTTTCTTGGTCAATTGCAGCCTTCATTGAGAAATTACTGATGTAAAAGCACCTGTGTCGCACAATGACAAACAATTTGACGTATGCCAGACCGGAATGCTCAAGATCTCTTGCGCCAGTCTTTCACTCACAATTATGACCTTGCCTTCGTTATCTATTTCAATAAGATTTGCTCTACTCGTAAATATCCATTCTTTTTCATTCGATGGCCTTCCGCTGATTTATGGTTTCGCCAAAATCACCTTCATATTCCATATGTTGCACTATTCTTGTAATCTGGTACTAATTGCTACTTCTTTTCATGTGATCTTAGGTTGTCTATTGAGGCTGGATTGTATATATAATCCACTATAGAATATTTTCTATTGGAACCTTCCTGATACTCTGTAAAAATGCCATACCCATCTGAACCCAGAGAGATAATTTTTCATTTAAAATCCATTATCACTTCAACAATGCCATTCATAAACTGAACTCCTCAGTAGTTGCATAGTCTTTTTTGGAAACATATTTTGTATCTTTTGCATTTTACATCTTTGCATCTTTTAAAATATTGTATTGCAAGCTTTCACCATCACTTTTAAGATGGAGCAAAAGTAATGTCACAATGTGAATGTTTATGGCTATTTCCTAACGTTTACTTGAAAGTCTTAATATGGCGGGATTAAGTTAAAAAATTGATATCGGTTGAATGGCCACCTCCTGAGTAGATGCATATTTGTGCACCTTTCAAAGGACTCCAAATTTGTGAATTTTTCTTCAATGTTAGCGAGATTTCAAAAAGCTCCAAAGGAAGAATCCTGAAGCCGTCACATCTGGCGATCTAGCCGAACAATCAAATTGCAAAAAGGGAAGATAACACTCCCTGGAAATTGGTGATACTAAATCTCTATGGTTTCCCAAGCTGTGTCAGTAGTCGCTCCATCCTGCTGGAAGCAACAATTCGGCAACTCGTTTAACATCTATCGATAGCACTTATTAGTTAGGGTACATGGTGGCGTGGCCTTAAAAAATAAAGATCAGTCACATTTTCACTGCGAATGTAGTACCAAACAGTCATTGTGGATTATCCATGGCGCAGAAACGCGAATTTTGTTTATTCACATAAATACTGAAGTGGAAATGGTATTGGAAATCATCCATTTCTTGCAGCAGTTTTAGCAAAACATGGAAGTAAGTTAACCTCACGTGATGATCAGCAGGCAGCAGTTGCCGTTTAGAGTGAAAATCTTCAGGTCTGTTACCAACATTCGGCAACGAACGTCTGCTGATGCCAAATTGAGCTGGGTCCTCAACCGCAGGAGTAATATTCTTGGTCGAACGAGTACCACGGGGCCAGTCACTTCTTGGGATCTCCACTTTGCACGAGACGATCAAAAAAATGACTACTTATTCCCCACTTTGATCAAAAAGTTCTCGGAATTTATTGAGAAAATTAAAAACACAAGTTTATTCATCTAAATATATATTGTCCCCTTCAAAGCAACACACTTATGCCAGCGCTTGATCCAATCCTCAAAACATTTGTTGTATCCGGTTTTCGGTATGTCCATCAGTATTTCCATTACTTCCTCTCGGTTGCTGAAACCCGTTCCCTGTAGTCATTTTTAACTCGATTGAACAAAGAGAAGTCACAGGAAGCAAAATCAGGTGAATTCTGTGGCTGTTGGATGGTATTTGTTTCAATTTTCGTCAAAAAATTACGAATAATGATGGCACTATGCGACGGTTCGTTATCCACGAGTTTTCTGCCCACAATTCTGGTCTCTTTCGGTCTTGGACGGATCCATAGGCAATGTTCAAGTCCTCCGCTATCTCTCTGGTGGTTAATTTGCGGTTATTGACCAACATTTCTTTCACTTCATCAATGTTTTCGTCGGTTTTCGATATCGATGTTCTGCCACTGCGTTCATCTTCTTCGATTGACTCACGACCACTTTTGACCCGCTCGTGCCACTGGTAAGCAACCATTTTCTTTAGAAAATCGTTGCCGAAACACATTTCCAACATTTCACACCATTAAATCTGTTTTTTAAGGCAAAATTTAATACAAGTTCGTTGTTGCAAATTTAAATTCATTTCTAAAATTGTAAAAAATCGCAAGCACACACAGATATAGATGTACTCTTGGCTACGTAACTTTTGCAAATGTCAAGCTATGGTGCTAAGATTTAGAGAGAATATCGACAACAGATGTACCACCTTAACAAAAAAAACAGAACACAAATCGGAATAATGTGGTTATTCCGGGAACTTTTTGATCAAGGTGGTATGTATACTCGTAGGTGCATATTCCATGTCATATTTCAATTGGGGTTGAAAAGTAAGCCAAAATAAATCTTAGACTCTATCTGGGATCTCAATGTTGGTTTCTAATTTACTTTTTTGCTATGGCCTATAACAATGTGAATTGTCATTTATTTAAACAACTTAATAATTGACGCCAGTAATCAAAGTGTTGGTTATCGTTAGCCATGACTATTTTCCCATCTTTCTAGTAATTGATGGATGCCGTCCCAATAGTACTGCTTGTCTTTGAGGCCAGTCGTCCATCAAACCAATATTTCACTTCTTCGTAAGAATGGAAATACTAGTACTGTTCAGAAAGTCCGTGCTGCATCGATTGAAACAAGAAGTAATCACCAGACCTTACTTTGGGGGATACGCCGCCGGATGCAAGCAAATTCCTGCCCACGATTTTGAGCTACTGGTTATTGAGAAATACACATTTGACATTACCGTAAACGATATCGAGTTTCGAGTATCGTAATTTGGTATTCTGTTATCAGAGATCGACTGCAATTGAAGTACGATAGCCATTATGCTGTCGTATGATCAAAATTTACATTTAACAAACAAGGAGCGAAGATGTTAAATTACTACAACCTGTGCATTCTTAGCTCAAACTTAAATAAAATAAATTCCTTACAATTGGATATTTTGGTGGATTTCATGTTGGAGCACCCTGATTTGGCTAAAAACGTCTTGCCCAAAAGCAGACAAGGCAAAGTTAAAATGAAATTTTTGTGGCAAGAAAATTTTTGATTGAACTTTCGCAGAATTGGGTAAAGATACAGGATTACCCGTTTTTCTAAGACGCCTTCTCTCCACGGATTCAACAAATTCATCTGCAGGCTCTTTGTTTTGCCTTAATGTTAAGTTTTTAAAACATTTTCAGATATAACTTTGCGGGAGGAAGTCGTCACAAGCAAATTACTGCCTTTTTTTAAAGTACTTCAAACAGCTGTCAGAAATAGTAGTAGAATGTTACTATTACAATTTTAAGTTTACACTCGATACGATAGTTATCGTATGCCGTCATACCAAATTTATTCGGTCACTTATGAAATCTCACTCGATATCGTGTTGATGACATTAGTGAACTCCAGTACTTTTTTTCTGCTCTCAATGACAAATTTACGACTTTTGAAACAAACAAATCAATGTTCACTCCTTTAAGTTTGAGCAGTAAAACCTCCTGCAAAAGGTCCTTATCTGTTATAAATTTCATATCTTCAAGGCAACAAAAAGAAAGTTGTTTGTACAACATGACAACATGACATATTGGATTTTATTGACAGATGCTGCTGTCGGCAGCAACACTTTAACTCCTTTTGAACCATAGGGCGGCAAAAAAGAGTTTCTGAGTTTCTGGTTGTGGATTCATTACCTGTAGTGTCTAGATTGCCGTTGTTTCAAGAAGGATGCCGCACCCACAAATTCGATGTGCGGTTTACAACAGCCGTTGGAACCGTAGGATGATTCACCAAAGTTTGGCTTCCTCTTGGAGACTCATTACCATTTGCTGTCATTTTTCATGTAAAAACTTTTTTCGCTCTACCGTTGGTGTTTTCCAGGACATGATTCATAGCCCTATAAGCCTTCGATCCGACAGGCACACCAGATTTTTGGGTGCCCGAAGACTTTTTATTACAGGGGGGCCAATATGCGAAAACTGACGCCTTTTGAAGCTGCCCTTTATACAGACGCTACTTATTGCTGCCTTGGCCTTACAGAATAGGCTCATTCGCCTTCACACTTTCAAACCATTGACCACCATATGCAATTCTTCCGCCTTTAGGGACTTTTGTACAGCCCAAGGACAAGATCGTGCCTAATCTAGGTACCACAAGGCATTGTCTCTCCAGTTCTTTAGCCAGAAAATGTGACATTTGTTCACCTTCGAAATACCATATTTGTTATCATTGACACAAACCATATTGTAGTAGTAAAGCCATCTGTTAGGCAAATCGACATACCATATTCACACATCTATTGAATAATAATTTATTATAACAAAATAATTTTGTAATTGATCTGCTGCTAGTACTCGTATGTGATCATTTTTAATGTTGATTTGCTTCTAGATATTTTACCTTATCTACTGTATTTGTTGTTCGTTTGAATGTGTATAGTTGGTAATTTGGTTTAGGTGGCGCTACAGTCCGAGGTGGGTCTGGACCTCAGTAAACAAACGTCTCCGAACAGCTCGATCATTTGCTAGCTGGCTCCAGTTAGATGAGGTTCACTTCATGCTAAGTTAGTTAAGGTCCACTTCCACTTGCGTGTGCCACTTGAGTCTCGGTTTTCTTATACTGGACTCTGGGCATCTAAGACTTTTCGGTTGGATTTCAACCCTTCCGGATAGGTCGATGTCGATGTACAGTCCATAGAATTCGTCGTTGTATCTCCTCTTCCACTCACCGTCAATGCAGATGGGACCGAAGATCATTCAAAGAATTTTTCACTCAAAGCAGCCAAGAGCACCCTCATCCATTTTTGATGTCCATGACTCTCCGCCATAGAGTAGGACTAATCAGTTGCCTTCTTAGCCCAAACAGGCAGCGATTGTCAAGAGTTACTCTGCATTTAATCTCAGCGCTGCTGTTGTTGTTCGAATTTTTAGCGGAACCAAAATCCGAAACTACCTCAAAGTTATACCTGTCGAAGATGACGTTCTGTCGGAGACGTCAGTGTTGAGTGTCCGTTTTGTTTGACAACATATACTCAGTCGTGCATTCGTTGACCGCTAAACCCATTTCGCTGCTTTCGTCTCAATACTCGCGAAAGCGCCACTGCATCACACTGCTTTCTTCCGATTATGTCAATATCATCGGCGTGTGCGAGTAATTGGACGGACTTATGAAAGATTGTGCCTCTTGTGTTGGCACGTGAGATTTGCACTATTCTTTCAAGTGTGTGTATGATGTTGAAGAAATCCCATGACAGCGCATCGCCTTGTCTAAATCCTTTTTTAACATCAAAGAGCTCTGTGAGATCTTAACCGACCTTGCTAGAGCAGCGTGCATTCTCCATCGTCATCTTGCACAGACGGACGAGTTTGGCAAATATACCAAAACTAGACATTGCCCTGTATAGCTCGTCTCTATACATGCTGTCATATGTGGCCTTAAAATCGATGGACTTTCCTGGCCTGAAGCTACACTGATATAGACCTACCTGGTTATTCACAAACGGCTTCCAGCGTTCACACAATACGACGAATAAGATCGCTCTAGCGATGTTAAGAAGACTAATGCCTCTGTAGTTGGCGCAGTTCAGATTGTCTCCTTTCTTGAGATTGTCTCCTTTCTTGAGAATCCGTCGAACAATGCTGAGGTTCCATTCATCGAGCATATTTTCGTCCGACCATATTTAACAGATGAGTTGGAGTATGCTCCTCACCAAATCTTCTTAGAGGCTTTTCTGCCACCATCTCTTCTTCAAGACCCTGACTTAACTTCGGAAATCTCTAACGGCCTGAGCTCCAAATATTCCGAAGTAGGCCGGCTTAGGTCTAATTTATTCCGGCTTCCGAGTACACAGTCAGCAATTTAAATAATTATTTTTTCGTGTATGGTATTTAACGCCGTACCATTTGCTATTGTAAGTGTAATTTGCTGCAGTATTAAGTCGACCTGTAGTCGGGACTTTAGTCCTTCAGTTCAAGAATTTCCTTTTTTTTTTTTTTTTGTTAGAACAGATAAAGACCTTTAACTGGCACAGCTGATACGGGTCTAAAATATCCACATTTAGGTTCGCTGTCAAGAACTTCTGTTCGGTTCGTTTAAACAAGCTTATGATCCGTAGATCTGCTACCATTTTAAGGTAACTCTGTAGCATGGCTTACACAACTGGTTTATGTTTGCTGCTTCTGATATTGTATTCCAGCAGGTAATTTCATAGAAGAATAGTTACAACCCTTTCCTACTGACATACCTAGGATATTTGCTAGTCTGTATATTTTTACAGATTTCTATATTTCCTCTCGATCCAAAAATCCGACATAAAACTCAGACAATCTACGAATATTTCAGACATCTCAAGCATTTCCGACATGTCAATAAATGTCACATCTCAGGAAATTCCAAAATACACAACAAAATTTAAGAGTACAATGATCTTTTTCATTTTGTCTCACAATTACTCGGAATGGGAGCGGTCTTCAATATTTTGCGCCCACTTATCTAAAGCAACTCTTCAGCAGCGGAAATTTAAGCACCTAATCTGTAAAAAATAAAAAAATTAAAAAAAAAATATCGTTACAAACAAAATATTAAAATGTGAGTATCTGTCATGTGTAGCGTAATTTTATCTTGAAATCCTAAAAAGAGAAATGATAACAAGCGCTCTCTTTTCGTCGTGCCATAAAATCTTTATTTATACAAATGTTCATATTTACTTAAACACTCTAAATCAGTCTTCGCATAAATTATGCCATCGCGGTATCCACCCACGGATGATGATAGTGTCAAAGGCACTAGACTAAGATAATCTTATTCAAGGCTTTACATTATCAGATCGTTTCATTCGTTTTTTTTTTTTTCTTCTCTATACTCGTACACTAATACAAAAAAATAAAACTAACAAAGTAAGCAAATAATAGAGAAGAAGTGCTGCAAAAAAATTTATTGATACTGAAACCTCTTGTCACTTGTAGATACAAAAATGTCGCGAGCTAAAAGTGTGAGCATTTGTTATCAATATCAAGTATTTATACCCGTATCTCAATCGTCGTCGTCAAAATGTCCTATGAATGACTCGTTACCATAAGGGTTAGAACACATCAAGCGTTTGAATTTTATAAATTTATTGTAAATGGATCGTCGATCGTACTCAAGTGTCACCGAATAAATAAACATTTGTGTGGAAAAAAAAAAAAAAAAAACAGAAAACAGTCAAGAACATGCCCATAGATACGCATACAAAAAGTTTCATATGATAAGCATTGCAGAAGATTTACTTTATTCGTTTTCACAAAACAAAGAGAATACGAATATAAGAAAAAAAAATCAAAACAATTGAAATGCGATGTTGTTTTAAGTGCAACTATGCATGTACCCATGTACTTTTTGTTTCTGTTCACTGGTAATGATGTGTACAGTTTGTAATCGTCTTCTATTGTATCATTTGAATATGTAAATTTGTCCACGAGAAAAAAAACAACACTTCCCTACGAATCAATCTGCGCAAAGCACAATGGCGCGGAAAATCTTCACTTTTTTTTAATTTGTTTTCGTTATATTGTTTGGCACCACGTTGGGCGCCAAAAATGTTACACTGTTTTCCCCGATCTAATAAAAATTAATATTTCCAATTGCCGGACTCCCGGCAAAATCAAAACTTAAAAAAACGTTAAAACCGAACCACGCAGATGGTGGTTAAGTTCCGTGTGACGATCTGTCACTTGGGATCAGGGATGGAGAGGAAAAAGAAGATACCCTGGGGAAATTTGCACTGGCAGCAAATTGTTTGCTAAATCTATTCATTCATTCATCATTCAGCCCCAATGCAACTCCAGTCCCTCTCAAAATATACAAAAAAAAAGGAAAAAGATAATTTGCCAGCAATATATGGCGTAATCGAGTTCATACTTCCTGGTCATTATCAGTTTCTAATAATGATCGGATGGGGTGAAGTGAGGGCGAAACGAGGAAATACTACGACGGGCTTTTGTGGGGGAAGTTCTACTTTTTGAACGCTGCCCAATACAACCTAAAGACATCCCGGTGAATCCCTTTGGTTTAGTGTTTCGGTAGTGCGGGGCACGCGGATAGGGGTCCAGTTCTTACAGAGCTATTCCTTTTACAAATTGTTTTTCTTTCTTGTATACAGGATTCCGGTGAGTGACCGTCCGTCACCAAGTAGAGCGTCGGTGATATCAATTATAAGCAGAGGCTTCTAGACCGCCCGTTTGACTCTATACATAAAGGTTTCGCGTAGAAGTGGCCGCCCGTCACTCTCATGGAGACTCCTGTCTCTTCTTCTTGTGGACCTATTGGTTGTCCCCTCCGACAAGCATAAAAGCAGAAAGACAGAATTCAAGAACCCACCAATTCTTCCCGCTATTGTACTTCTCCGAGGAGACAACAGACATAAAAGAACTTAACACTCAAGAGGGTGTGAATACTCTTAAAATGCCGGAGCACGTGTTAAGTTTTTTTGGAGAATGGGATAGAGAGAGAGGGAGAGAGATCCTTGGGCTCAGTGGTTATTTCGCTCCATAGGTGGCATCCAACATTTAATGGGGAGACTAATTATAAGTGTAAATTGGCTTGTTGTTGTTGTATTTTAGATTGATTTTGGTTGCCTAAAAAAAAAGTCTTTCGGTCGCGATTGACATTGAACGCTGAACCCTCCGATTGGGAAGTGAATACACTTCCACTTGAGCCACGGTCACTGTGTTGTTACAGTGCCACTAGTAACGTACTTACTTTAGGTGGTGTTACAGTCCGGGGTGGACTTTGGATTCAGTTAACAAGCGTCTCAAGCGAGCTCGATCTTTTGCTAGCTGCCTTTAATTTCGCCCGTAAGTTGGCAGACGTCCCCTTCCACTTACGTGCGCCACCTGAGTCTCGTCCTTCCTCTACTGCACTGTCTCTCGGGTGAGCATTCAAAGACTTTTCGGTACAGAGCGCCTGTGCCTATCCGCTTTACATGACATAGCCATCTTAGTCGTTGGATCTTCACTCTTCTGGCTTCCCGATCAATGAAGCTCTCCTGAAGTGCATTAAAAACAAAAACCCCACTGGCTTCGACTGCTCTTAATGAAATATTTTTAAGGCAATTTTATTGATTAGCTGTAAAAACAAGATCATTCACTAAATCCAAGGATTATAGAATTCTGTTCAGTGCATACTGTGAAAGCACTGTACTCAAAAAACGAGCTGATTAATATTAGTGTTGCTTTCAGCCCAGCAGATAGACAAAGGCTTTAGACTGCGTTAAATTTTGAAAATTCAGGTAGACACTCAATTCCTCTTTATCGACTTTAAGGTCACATGTGATAGGATTTAATACACCAAGTCCTTTAAAATTGTCGTCGACATCTGGTCTGCATCAAGAAGACTAATCTGCTTGTATCACACAATGCTCCATTTGATCTTTGTGTCAATCTATCAGTTCACAGTTGTCATGATTTTACTCGTAATTAAAGACCATACGAATTGGCCAGAAAAGGTTGGGCCTCGATATTCTTGTTGCCATAAACATTCTGCGGGATACTGATTAATTCGGAAGGAAGCTATGTAAATAACTGGGTGTAACAAAAGCACTCTGTTACTGAACTGAATTTGAAGGTAGCAGACAAGCCAACAACTTTTTACCAACTCCTTGTCTCAAAAGAACAAAACAACTCCTATAGCTTTTAAGAGGTTATACACAAAGAGTAATCGCAACTGATTCTCCGCAAATAAAAAAAAAACATCTTAGAACTCTAAAGATAGCGCAAGACAAGAACGTTCGCAACGTTCTAACTTGAAGAAACCACAATAGGCCTAACCTGGCCCCTTTATTGTAATATAATGCAATCGCACAACGCCTAAAAACATGCGAGCATCGTGCAGAATCTGTTGAGGTTTACTGTCGCGATACTTCTTCATATATTCCATATATTTCGTCTAAATACGAGTAACTTCAGCTTTCAAAATACATATGCGGGCATTATTGCTATTTCAGACTATCCAGACAGCTAGACTCCTGTCCGCACATAAGATCTGTGCCCTTGCAACGACACACAATTTTGCTAGACGTGTGAATCACGTTGTAATACCAAGCAGCACCGTCAAACAAATTAATCATATTACGATCGACGCCAGACCTTCTGAGTTTCAGAACTTTTCAAAAAGCCATTGACAGATCACTTCCTTGTTGCAGCCGTACGAAGGCTGTTATCACAAGCACAAAACAGTCAAGTAAGACCACCAAAATTGTGGATCGAAAGGCTCCAATTGCAGAGGACTACTAGAATCTTTGCAAGCCATGTTTTCCTCCAACTTTCTCAAAATTCTAAATAGCACTCATACATAGACCGTAGAACACCAGTCGGAATGTTATCAACGACCCATCAGAGACGCTGTTTCTGAGGTGATTGGTTTCAAAGCGAATCCAGAAAGAAACTTCTGGTTTGACGATGAATATAGGCACCTACGTGCAGCCTAACATGAATCATTTAAAGCTGTGCTGCATCAAAGGTCGAGAGCTGCTTGAGATCAAAGGAAGATCACGGGCTTGTCTTAAATAAGGCAAAAGAGCGCGAGAAACGCTATACGATTTCTTATACCGAATTGGATGCTTACTTTAAAAAAAATCATAAACAATCTGAGTGGTCCACATGAGTGCAAATTCAGGCCAGCAAACTTCAAGGGACAACCTATACAACGCCATATTTCATTTTGACATCCATGCGCCATCACCTTCAATGTCGAAAAAGACAAGGCAAGGAAACGCACTGTTGTGTGACTTCTTAGCCTCGCTTAAGAAAAAAAAAAAAGGCAGAATTCACTAGTCAGCGATGTGAAGTTGTTGTGGGCAAATCAAAGTATATTGTATTTTGTCACTGGAACGACGCATAATATCCATGGCGTTACCAGGACGTCACCATTTGCAGTTGAAACTTCGAAGTAGCTTATGATTTTATCCACCTAGACTTCGCAGTTATAGGAAGGAAGAGAGTAACAATGCCCATTTTGTTTTATGAGCAAAAAGGTTTTTGGTCTTGTTGAAAACGGATGAAGGTGCACCTGGCCGTTAAAATAAAAATACCAGCCACGATTGTCGGCCTCGTTTATATTGTCCTATGATCCTTCCCTTTCCTACTTCAAAAAGTCCATGATACTCCCTTTGAACATCAAACAGTTGTAGCCATTGTCTTCCCCGGAGGAAGAAATGCCTGAAAAACTACATTGTTTTGATTGACGCTTGGTCTCCGACGTGTAGTGATGTATCCAAATTTCACCCACTGATCTCACTTAAGGAACCCCAAGCATTGCTTCGAAGTTGACAGCAGTATCCATTTGTTGTCCTATGGTACCAATCGCGGCACCCATCGATCCGCCACCTTAACGAATCATGTAAAATGTTGATAATCGTTCCTTACAATACGCTAACGGCCTCTGCAACGATTTTCTCAGTAAATTAGTCTGTTAGGTGTACACCGTTGTTTTGTGTTACTTAAAGTGCACCAATCTTCAAAGACGGATACTTCTTGACCCACCCTCGCACATATACCTACACACCTACTTATAATATAGGTACGTAGGGTTTTTTTTAATGTAATCGTATTTATATTATACTTTCCCTTGCCTTACCACTGATCTGCACAACTAAGAATCCAAGACTTGAGCAATTTGTTCAGCAAGAAATTTGACAATTTAAAATCAGAACATTAAGCTGGGTGATACATATTTAAATATCTTCAGCCACTTCGACACGCTGTGTGGTCTGCAAATTTATGCATGAGATTTCCATCGCAATTTTGCAAACTTCTTAATGCAAATACTTATACTCGTACATGGATATTTTTGAATGCGATGGCCTGATCTCATATTTTAATTTTTTTCCCCAATTTTCGGTGCTCTTAATGATGGGTTTTTGCAGAATCTTGCTTCCAGGATAATCTCTGGGTAAATTACCGATTATTGGCTTCCGAAAGAGATCATGTTCAGAGATTACGTCGTGATGAGTCTGGCAGTTATTATTAAAAAATATATTTTCGTATACTTGTACTAAAATGCCCAATTCACCAAGACGCACTTTGAAAAGAATATTTTGGTACACGCAAGAAATGCACACTTTATGAGGAAATCACCTTTAAAATTGAGGAATTTATTTCTGTGATTAACATCTGAGTTTATGAAAAGGACATTTAGTTGAATTTACATTTTTTCTGTTAAAGGAGTCGTAAAAAAGGATTCTAGATTATCTCTTTTATAATAAACTCTTTCAGATAAACAGTAGATAGATAGAAAATATTTCGATATTATGAACAGAAGGAATGTGTAAAATATAAAAACTGAAAGGACACTAAAAATACACCTTCGCCTGCGGTAGGTAGTTAATAAATAAAATAAAGAAAAAAAATGAGGAGAATCATTAGGAGTCCTTGGCTATACCTACCATTATGAGTGTCTAAATGTCACCAGGATATGGTGTTTGATCAATGTTGTACCCAATTAAGATCTTTTTAATACAAATATTGGTGGACACTCTTGAACAAATTTTTTTTTTTTATCAATTTGTTGAATATTAAACATTAAATTAATTTATTGGAAGAATTGATTACAGAAATGAGATACTATAGGTATACACAAAAGTATACGATTATTAGATGGAATTGATAGAAGTCAATTCTACACTTGTGTGTTTGAGATTTTTACATTTTGCTCTAGCACTCATACACCAACAGCTGTCGATTTAGTTCCAGAATTTCCTTCTTTTTTTTCCATTAGTTGGATAAACTTGCTTCGTAAAGTAGGACAAGGATTAAGAGAGTATCCTTAGTATTACTTGAGTTTAATACTCAATTTTCTTCACATGTTAAATAAACGACGATTGGCAAGTGATACACTAAGTGCTACTACTCTGTTGAGATATCATTACCAAAATTTATAGCAAAATCGAGGCTATACAAAATGCCTAACAAACTCAAAATAATGGCTGTCTATTGCCACATTCCTTTTTACCGCCTCTGCTTAAATACTTGCAAACACATTAGTCACAGTTTGCAACATTATGCCAAAGAACACATGCTTCTCTGATGTTGGCTTACAAGTTTCGCAAAATTGTTTGAATAGCCGAATAAGATTGAAATGTATTTGATACGTTCAGAAAGAAAATATGACATCATTCAAACATCCTCCAGAAAGCCACCTACTTAAGCTTTTTGCACAATTCGAATATTCGCTTCTAAGTAGCCTGAAGTTTCTGCCTTCTTCAGAGACTTAAAGTATCCCCAGCGAAAGTTGCGGTCTAAAAGTGCATCTCAGAATTTCGTCTCTATCAAGTCGATGCGGCGCATCGCAACCACAGAGAGATATCAACCTGGGGTTGATGCATTGCAACTATCTTCTACACATCAATTGTGCTTATAATATCTAAACGTCGAGTATTGGTCAATGTCCATCCGGACTGAACTTGCTAGAAATCCCAGAGCAAATCAGACCTTCTGATCGATATACACCACTTATTCATAGTATGACAGCGTCTATAGAGACGAGCTATACGGAGCAATGTCTGGTTTTGGTATTCCTGCCAAACTCGTCCGCCTGTGCAGTACAGCCATGGAGAATGCACACTACTCCAACAAGGTCTGTTAAGATCTCACACAAACCTTTGATCTCAAAAAAGAATTTAGACAAGGCGATGCGCTGTCATGCGATTTCTTCAACATCATACTTGAAAGATTAGTGCAAAACTCACGAGCAAACACAAGAGGTACAATCTTTCAATTACTCGCATACGTCGATGATATTGACATAATCGGAAGAAGACAATTGACTGGCAAAGGCCTCTCTCGAAGAACAAAAGTACCAGTCCGGCTCTATGGCGGAGAGACATAGACATCAAAAATTAATGAGGATGCTCTAGGCTGCTTTGAGATGAAAATTCTTCGAGTGATTTTCGGTCCCATCTGCATTGACGTGAGTGGAGGACGAGATACAATGACGGACTGTATGAAATGTACAGTGACATCGACTTAGCCGGAAGAGTGAAGATCCAACGACTGAGATGGCTGGGTCATGTAGAGCGAATGGACACCAACGCCCCAGTCCGAAAAATCTTCGAATTCGTCCCCGGGGGACAGTGCAGTAGAGGAAGACTTGCGCACGCAAGTGGAACAGGAACTTAGCCAACTTCGCGTTCGAAACTGGAGGCAGCTGGCAAAAGATCGCCCAGGTCCACCTCCACCTAAAGTAAAGTGATATAATGGGTTTTCCAATAAGGACTTGACAACTTTTTTTTTAAATAAAACGCAAACCATTTGAGATATTTCAAAAACTTTATTATCGGCTTGAAGTGCAATCAAAACATTTATGAATGGAACTCTACTTCGTTCATATGTCCACCGCGGGCACGTTTGCAGCGGTCGATTCGTTGGACCCAATTTTCAACGACTTGGCAACACATTTCAGCCGTAACGGCCGCTATTTCGCGTTCAATGTTGGCTTCGTCACTGAAGATGATTTTGCGATGAAATTCACCATCTTGGAGCATCTTTTCCAGAACCCAATCGGAGAACGTACGTCGCTTCAAATGGACCATCAGCTTCAATTTTTGAGTCAGCTTGATCTTGTATGGGTGTAAGCCAAGATCCTTATGCAAAATACGCCATAATGTGGTCTGAGCGATGCCCAATTCCTGAGATCGCTGTGGAATTGACTGATTTGGATAGTTTGCTACGGATGCCTGAACGGCAGCGTTTATTTAGACACTTCGACCAATCCGCTGTCTCACTGACACGGGAACATCACACAACGAATATGTAGACTCAAATTTTTGCACTAAACTTGTTATTGCCTGTCTACTAGGGCGAGAATTATGACTGAAAATTGGAATTAACGTTCTTAAAGTTGCAGTCAGCGACTCCGAATTTCGGTAGAAAATTTTTATAATTTTCAGACGTTGCTCGTTCGTCTACTTTAGCATGATGAAAATGTTGAGTTTACTGAATAAATTGACAGTGACAGTTTGATGATTAGTGAAAGAGTGCGTTCACAAATTAAATTCAAAGTTGTCAAGTCCCTATTGGAAAACCAGATACATATCGTATGATGTGATGTGATAAAAGTTATATCGCTGCGCCTCACCTTATCTAAAACCCTTTCTCACACCAAAGGCCTCGGAGATGTAGCCTTTAATCGAAAAGCTCCCCATTGGTCGACTCGACGTCATAGAAATCTTGGTGTTTATCACTCGAAGTAAATGCCTACAGCTATTCATTTTCGATCTAAGTCACGAAGGTTATTTTTTTTCCTTGTTTTCGGGCGCATTTTTACAGGCATTAACACGGACCGTTTCATTTTTCTGGAATTATACTTCATTATTTCTTTTGATCATCCACTTCTTGCGTTTTTTTTTCTAATTGGAAGCCGATGTCTGGCCGTATCTCTTTCTGTTTCTGTTATTTAAAATTGTATAGCGCCGATTATTAGACTGTGCTTTCCTAGACTCTTCATTGTCGTGACGCTGCAGCATTCTAACAGACTTCTTGCATTGATGCCCCTCATCTTCATCCCATGATGCAGTTTACATAAAAATTGTCGATGCATTGACGATACGCAATCAGTAAAGCTTCTAGCAATTTGTTACGATGACAAGTCTCTTCACTGAATTTACTTTCCGTAGTGCCATACATAGAGTGCAACTTAAGTACGTATTGAGAAATACAAGGACGATTGCCACATTATCCGATATTTAACGCGAAGAAGTCTTTTTGACGGCCAAACGTTCATCAATATTAAATGTTTCCAAGTAGAACTAATGCCCACGCATACTTCACTGTTACATTAAGACAGACGACAACTTTGCAATATCAGTTCCCTCACAGCGTAGACGCTTTCTGGCACAACAACCGGTTTTTGAATGGCCTTTGAAATTCGTGTAGGCCGGGGGAGGTTTTATCACCAAAAGTCAAAGCAAATTTAACGCAACACTATTGATCTTCGAAAATCATAAAAAGTCATCGCACGAAAATGTTTTCATACAACGTGGCGCAAAATTAATCATCCTATCGGAAGATGTAATAATTTTTGCAAATGGCGTCGAACGGCAATCATATTTGACATTTGTGAAAGAGACAGCTGCAGAATACAAACAGACAATCAATGGAGTGCTATACTTCGCTATCATGCCATCCTCAATCTCAACAACGAAGAGGACGATTTTGTGTCGAAAATTATCATGAGCAGCGAGGCACATTTCCACTTAAGCGGTAACGTCAATAAGCAAAATCTTCATTTCTGGGGCACTGGAAATCCGCGTGTGATATACGAAGAGCCCTTACATTCACTCAAAGCCCCCGTGGGATGCGGCGTTCGCGGGGAAGGAATGATTGGGCCGTAGTTTTTGAGGACGTCATCGGCAATACGGTCACTGTTACTGGCGAACGCTACAGGGCCATGATAAACGACTTCTTACTGCCGGAATTGGATGAGCGGGGCTTGGTGAACATGTGGTTACTACAAGACACACACAGCACGAGCCACAATGGATATTGGGAAGGAAGCGTTTCCTGGTCGCGTAATCTTCCGTTTTGGGGATTTGGCATGGCCAGCAAGATCGCCCGATTTAACTATCTCAGACTTCTTTCTTTGGGGCTACTTGAAGTCGCGAGCTTATGCCAACAAGCCTCAGACAATCGCAGCCCTTAAGGAGAATATTCGACAGGAATGCGAACAGTTATCACCGGAAATCCTGCGAAAAGGCATTGAAAATGCTATAAAACTTGCACAAATATGTATCAAAACTGACGGCAGTCACTTGGCGGATACCATCTTTTCCACTTATCAGAAAAAAATTGAAAAGGTCCAAATAATGATTTCCATTACTCAAAATCATTTTTTTTATTTAGTTAAAAATTAATTCAAAAACAAAATTTAATGACTAATTTTGCGTCACCTTGTAGTTGCATATTTTGGCTGACGTACATTTTTCCTATCACTGTAGCATATCTCTACCGGTATTACCATATCTCAAAACTTTAGTAGCAACTGACTTCTTTCCGATTCTTCTAAAAATATTGTCCGTTCTAATTCGTCGTGTAGCGTTACTCGTAGATTTTGTCAAGGAATTCGTAGAAACCTGTGAAAAGAAAATTTCGTGTAGGTCTGCTGTGGGGCCAGACTGACCGCCAATATTAGCCAATCGTATTTATATTTTTATGAAATGACCTACTGTATGCTACTAACTTAATATCAGAGTCCTTGACTCGTTTTTTGTTCATCTGGAAAGAGCCTTTGGGATTGAACCGCCACCTCAGTGCTTGGAAATAATTACCTTTGGTGATATCTGGAGAGTTCATTGCTTTTTATGCCAATTCATCGCATCATTTTTACCTACGAATTGTACTTCCTGCCACGGTGAACAAGACGAATTGAATACAAAGGCCCATCAGCTCTACAGCAGACATGTAAGAGTTTTTAAAAATCCAAAACTCATAAAGTCCCACACATAACACCCGGCTATAGATTTGAATTCATGAGGAACTGGACACTGGACATACGGATGTCCGGACTCACTTCGTCTGCAGAAGTACTTTTCTTTTATTATTTTTTTTCTCCTGCCGAATGGTCTTTTTGAGATCCTACTTGCCATCGGTCCGACTTGATTTACCGATCAAGCTAAAGAACCAAAACCATGACAATAGGATATTCTCACACAAACACAGGCGCACAAAAGCAATTTATTGCACATACAATGCACTCCATTGTGCGGTATTGTCTGGACTTGCGATAAAAATTATGATACTTTTGTTCATCAAACAATGTCCTTTTTGGCATACACAAGGAGCACAACAATGAGAGACAAAATTAATTGTTCTACAGGACCGTGAAAAGGAGTTCAAAATTCTATACCCAATGGCAAGGTGGTCGGTTTCGGCCAACCGGTCGGTCGTCTATACGTCTGTAGATGTTTTCTTCATCTGGAATTTTTGTCGAAATTGAAAAATTGACCGTGCAGAATAGATGTCCCTTTGCGACACGCTCCCAATTCTAGTAAACCGAATAGAAAGACTTCGCAGAATCGATAATAACCATTAAGGGGCTATTGGAAATGTATTCGAAAACAATTTGATACCTTTTGTATCTTATCAAATAACGAAACGAATCGATGAAATACTCATAAAGTTCGATTTGACAGTTTTCTCTGTTTAAAGTTACACTGCACAATAAAAATTAGAACAATGTAGGAGGTGGGTACTAGGGAACGGTTAATATTAAATTTTCAACAAAAATATAATAGTCCATACATACTAGTCGAGGTTCATATATTAGTACTACAAGACTGCTCTTTAAAATTGAGTAAGGTCAGAATCATCGCCGTATTTCCCCAACAATGTATTTATAAATTGATATATCCATGTTGATAGTCAGAAGGACCTGTTTATCATGTACTCGTACTTTGGTATTTTAGACAACACATCTTTAGTTTATTACGTTTCCAATGATCGACATAATCGGCCATCTGAGCAAGTTACATGAATCACCATCCATCCTTTTCACGACACCGATAGGAGTATATAGATAATGTGACCACAGAGACGCCGTCGTATAGTGAGCGCTAAAGAAGCTGTTGCATCCGCTTGATATTAAATTGAAGCCGCTTCTTCATCGTGTTCATATCGCAGTTGATCCTCTGTCTTTTAAAAGTGGACTGTGGAGACGATGACCTTAATAAAACCGTGATTAAGGTTTGACAGCTAGGTTTCAGTAATCGTCTCGGATTTGTTGTTTGAGGCATAATTGGGCAAGGAGTCTTGAGTTTCCGACATGTAAACGAGTGCCTTGTAGCAATTCGTATCAAGGCTAAATTCGCCAACATTAGCCTTATATGCGCGCATGCCCCACAGAGGAGAAAAATGACGACACCAAGGATGCCTTCTATGAGCTCCTTAACAAGACCTACGAGCAATGCCCTAGCAATGACATTAAAATTGTCCTCGGTGATTTTAATGCAAAGTAAGGAAGAGAGGGTATCTTTAGTTGAACAATCGGAAAATAAAGCCTGCACAACACCACCTCCGACAACGGATTCAGGCTAATCGACTTTTCGGCGGGGCGAAACATTGTCGTGGCTAGCACGCGGTTCCCACATCTCGACATACACAAGGGGACTTGGAGTCATCCAGATTAATCACATTGCGATCGACGCAAGACACTCCTCCAATATTATGGATGTCCGTACGTTCCGAGGAGCCAACATCGACTCGGACCATTACCTTGTTGTAGCCAAGGTACGGTTGCGGATATCCCAAACTACGCCAAGACAAGCTAATGCTGTGAGAAAATTCGACGCCAGACGGCTACAATCGCAAGGGATCGCCAAGTCCTTTTCCGATCGAGTGTCTCTTAAGAGATCCAATACCGCCAACGTCAAGCATCGAAGACCATTGGAAACACTGCCAAAACGTCATCAGAGATGCCGCTTCTGATGTGCTGGGTTTCACTAGTCCACCACATCGAAACCCTTGGTTCGATAATGATAGCCGGCAAGGACATCAAGCTAAGCAAGATGCATATAAAGCGACGCTGCTTAGAAAGACCAGAGCTTCTCATGAGCTCTATGAGCGGAAGAGTAGAGACGAACACCGACTTCTCAGGATGAGAGATGCTACTCCAGGAATGAGGTTCGGAAGTTTTACCAAAAGTTAAAAAAAACAAGCTCCAAACCGAAGGCTATAGGGACGAACAAGGGAACATCTTAATTGAGTCGCGTCGATGCTGAGGATTTGGAAAGACCATTTCTGCAGACTGTATAAAGGCGATGACGATCCAAATAACGCTGTCAGGCAGAATCAACCTTTCAACCCGGACGATAATGACCAACGATTCCGTCCACCCGACCCAGATGAAGTGAAAATAGAAATAGCTAAGCTGAAGTCCAACAAAGCTTCTGGCGTGGACGGCTTGACCGCCGGATCCGGTAAGCATACACCAACTCATCCCTAAAATACTCGTATGGTCGGACGAAAGTATGTCCGATGAATGCAACGTCAACATTGTTTGTCCGATCCTCCAGAAAGGAGACGCTTTGAACTGCGCCAACTACAGAGGCATGAGTCTTCTTAACATCGCATACAAGATCATATCTGCCGTATTGTTGAACGCCTGAAGCCGTTCGTCAACAACCTGATAGGTCCATATCAGTGTGACTCCAGGCCTGGAAAGTTCACCAACGATCATATATTCACACTACGACAGATCTTGGAGAAGACCCATGAGCTTCAGATCGATACACACCATCTGTTTATCGATTATGAGCTTTACAGAGCAATTTCTAATTTTGGCATCCCAGAGAATGATGATGGAGAAAATGGATTTTGCGGTCAATGAGGGCAAGTAAAAATTATTTGCTGTCAAGCAGAAAGAACACTGAACACCGACGTCTCTGACAGAATATCGCCCTTGACAGGTGACTTTGAGGAAGTTAAGGACTTTGTCTACCTAGGCTCTGCTATAAATTGAGACAACGACATCTGCGCTGAGATCCAACGAAGAATAACTTTTGTAAATTTTTTGACAACGCAATAGAAGAAGGCCGAGACCCAGGTGGCACAAGCAAGTGGAAGGGGACTTCAGCCAGCGCTGGGTCGAGCTGGCTGGAGGCAATTGTTGACTGAAGGCTAGTTCCACCTCGGACTGTAGCGTCACCTAAAGTAAGTAAGTAAGAGATGACCAATATCTCGACTGGGTCCTTTCATGGCATTTTAACAAATGGTACCGAAGAACTTAAATCTACTTTTAATAAAGGAGCAGCATTAGTACTAGTGGCAAGACGTTAATTGCTTATTACGAGTATGATAGGCAAATCAGACATCAAGCTTGTGAATGTCGTGCTTCAAATATGGATCAACCGAAGAAACCATGTGGTTTTCAGTCAAAAAACAAAGCAAGGCTCACTATTTTCATTGGTTACAATGTTCATTCGAAGAATAACTCTTGCCAATCAATTATGGTTTGGGCTCAAATTGCAACTGAGTAGTAAAAGCATCTCTCGAGCAACCAAAATTATGGTCAATTAAACATTGATCATCCTAGTAGAGGCATTGACTTTTTCAAAAAAGCACTTATCCGTTTCGATGGAAAGGTGCTACGAGTAATCTAGGACCCGGTCTGGATCGATAGATATTCATGTGTAGGCAAACTTACAGTACAGCTTATAGCCAGGCTGTCATTACTCAGTGCTTATTCAAATTCAGACACCTGATTTCGTTAGTCCATTTCCAATACTTCGGAGAAAAAAGCCAAACATAAATCAAAAGTGCCCTTTCACGTCATAAAAGTTAAAATGTCATAAAAATATAATTGTGCTGCATGAAATTCCAACAAGCAGACAAGAAAAAAACCAAAAAAAGCGCCCAAAGATCGGTGATCCAATTATTTTCGATCTGCAAAAGTTATCCATAAATTTCGAATCCCTTCTCCGTACACGCTGCAGAAATAAAAACATGGCAGTTTAATTGGAGTAGCAAATCCAAAACCAACAAAAACAAAAAAATAGTAAGAAAAATCGGTCCATCAGTTTGTGCCGATTGTGGAGAAATAGTTCACCTCCTTAGTTGATGGATAAAAATGTTCAATCTCATCTCGTTGTATGAAGATCCGCAGATTTGTAGTGTAATCACGTAGAACGAGTATGTCACAGAAGTTCCACGATCAGTCAATCAGTCAATTCTTTTGCAGGCTGAGTCAGTCCATTCGCATATTGTACACGGGAAGGTTGTTAATCACGTACACGTCACAGAGTTAACCTGTTGCAGCAGCGGGAATCCTTCTCACATTCCTGTAACTTTATATGGGGCGCTATGCCATCGGCAATAAAAATTAATATGAATTCGTTCTAAATTGGTCATCAAGGGAGTCAATCAAATACTTCATTTGTCATTGAAGGATTTCATCATCGAATGCCTCGCATAGGTGAGATGTGTGTGTGTCAAGTGAATTTATAATTTTGAAATCTTATTTTCAACGGCAAAAGATACACTGTGGTATATTGTTTTGGATTGAGATTCCTTTTTAAAACAAAAAAACATCCGTCTTGTCGAGTCGAAGGCATTTTTTCTTTTAGAAGTTACAAAGTCTTAGTCTAAGAAAAGGGAATCCGAGAAATTTCGAGAACGACACACACATATACATATATGTTTACACGTCAGGGTTTCTGAAAAACATTGAGAAACTAAAGGGATACTCTTGGAACTTTAATACTGAAAACAGCGAGCTTGACGAATTGGATGTGGCTTTCGGCCACTGTCATGCTTTAAAGACTATCATGGGATTTGAAACTGCTGTATACCGCAGTTGCCTTAAGGATTTCGAATGCAAAGATCCATTTGACAAGGTAAGTCCTGATTCCAAGCGACAACATCGATGGAAATAAACGTGATTTGCCTACTAAGTGGCCGGCTATGAAGAAAAAAACATTTGAACTTCTTCTAGTAAAATAACTAGACCATGTAGTGAGTACCAAATAGTTTTCAAGAAAGTGGCCTAAGGCACACTAAGCTTTTGCAAGTCAAAATTTAACTCGGAGCAAACGGGTTATCAAAGAGAAAAGATTAAGTGGAAGTTTGAAGAAACCAGTGAACAACATGAAACAGAGGGTAGAAACTCCTTCCAAGTCATCCTTCGGTAATATCCGAGCCGACATTGTTCAATTAACATTTCACCGCAAGTATTACGTTTGGAATAATCAAAATTCCAGCAGTTATCTCAGCGACATCCCCTTTGCCACGACTGCTAGGATCTACATATTTTCCATCCACACCGATTGGCATGGACCTGTTGAATATTGTGTTATAAATACTCGTAAAAATGCTACGAACTACTCCTAAGCGGCATTTCTTTTTTTCTTACTTAGAAGGACGAAAATTCTTCGCATTACAAGAAAGACCGTGGAATGCAAGTTAATAACGATGTTTATAATGATTTTCAACTTCACTGTGAACCATAAGATGATAGGTGGGGTTGCATTGATGTCTACATCAATTGAGGTCGGATGAAACATTTCAGCAGTGAACCGAAAGAACGGTGACCTCTTCAGAAATAAAGTGGCTTAGTGGGCACCCCGATACGGATAGTACTTGGCCCTTTCTCAGAGGAACCAAGACACAAATTCGTCTATGTTCCCTATGACTTGGAACTGCCACCACTTCTATTCGAAAAAATATGACTGTCATTTGCTAAGGGTCCCCGCGCAATAATCAAGGTTTCTTCCATCAATGACGTTGTCTAATAAACATCAGGACTTAAAAGACTGTACCGTGGGAGTTAGGAGCCCCCCGGACTTCGATCCGGGCCTAACTTGTGGGACCGTCACGGTGGCTGTGGCTTAAACCTAAATCGCAGGTAGGGTGACCCTGCTAGGGCTCAATACCTGGAGTGAAGTGGCTATAAGTGCTGAGTAATGTGACCCTAAGATCAGTAAGAGGTTTTAGGTAGGCCTAGACTAGTGTGAATGGAGGAGCTGTGCCCTCAACACAGTATAATCTCTAATTGAGGTTGCTATGTCAAGGCATATCTTTGCTCCCATGGAGGTATAGACATCCCATGAACTTAAGTCTACACGACAGGCGTCCACGCTAAACACAAGACACATCTGTCATATGCTAGACAAGACTTCGTAGATAAGAGTTAGTAAAAAAAAAACTGGTTGCAAATATTTACTGCGACCAATATGTTATCACAATGGTAGAAAAACAAGTTGACCACAATACCGGTGCCATGTATCGACTTCCATTGTGCATCCAGCATTACCTGCTGGATCATGGCTTACGCCTTTCTGCTCTAAAACGCACGCAACATTAGAGGTAATTGAACTTGTTCCATCCATTTCTTCCATGAAGGCACTTATTTGGATGTCACTGTGTATAACAAATTTCTTTGGGTTGGGAACCCCAAAGGCCCTGCCGGTTTTCGGAATGTGTAAAGGCGCTTACATTCCATGCATTCAGCTTCCAGCTTCTGCTACAAATATTCATCACTGGTGCATGTACCAGAGTCGAAAGAACGGTCAGGCTCTACTTACGTGGCTGTCCTCAAAACTCCTAGCTGGATATGTTACAGGCTTTCATTACAATTCGAAAAGGTTAAGTTTGTCGAAAAATTATCTAGACAAACCTCAGATAACTGCTACCTAGCGCTAGTACTGTCGGCGTCCTCGGTAAGGGTTTTTTTTTTATTAAATTTCGAGTGACATGTGGCATGAATCTCCATGATCCTCGGCGACCAAACGATGTCTCTAAGAGGTCCTGACTTCTCTGCGTTCTTCACCAAATTGCTTGCTGGTGTAGCAACGTGCTTTTTCTAAGCAAATACGTGCGCCGCTACTAACATACTGTGAAAACTGCTTAAAGAATGAAGACAACACCTCTGAGAGCTTCATATTAGCCAGTCGCTCACACAAGGTTGCATGTACTCGCTTATAAGGAATAAAATGAACAAATTCTTGGTCCAAGTGCTCTGTTCTGATAAAAATGTCAAGTCATCTCTATAAAGAATCACCTTTCCATCGATCGCTAAAAAGCATAAAGTCCCTGAGAAGTGGGCTAGTATTCTTTCATAGAAAGGCATTTATCTACTGACAAATAGTCGGCCCATTTTTGAGATAATTATTTGGCAGTAGGCAAGAGATTAATCCTTCCATCGATTAAGCTATCTATAAGTAACCTGTCATTCCTGGCTTAATTGAGCGAAAGGTTATATTATTTTATGGCAGAAGGATTCGAAGGATAGTTGAAAAATAAGTCAAAAAGAAGACAGTACTTCTTAGCTGTGTAATTAAATGGAACTTGGGAGTCTAAACCATCAAACTCGTATTAATGAGCCCAGCAACCTTTTCCGGTGAAAGTTCTTCAAAAAGAGGAAACATTTCCTTTACAAAAGGGTTTTTTGGCAAATATGTCTGGTCATTTCCTTAAGACCACCCAGATGTACGTGAACAACCTTCGTTCGCATTAAAACACTTTTATGCAAATAGGGATGTGAAACTAAATCAAAGTCAAATGCCAATCAATCAACGGCAAATCAATAAATTCAACAGCAATCAAAAATCAATTCATAAAAATCTCCTTTAAACCCGAATCATCAAATCATTTATGTTCGCAGTCGTCGTTCCAGTAGCCATTTCAAAAGACTACCACAAATTGATCAAATTTGAATAGGAACAGCCAGCAGATCCCATTGAACTTGCAAAGAAACAGGGAATCCTACGAATACTCCGTTTCCCAGATTGATCTGCTTATGCAAAACATGGCAGCAGTACATTCGATTTGCATATTGGAATCAATGGTATCAATGGCATCGAATGTGGAGCAGTAGAAAAAGTAGTCGCAGGACACCACGATCCATTCGACAGCAAATGAAAGAGCAAAAACGAAAATATAAAACAAAAAACGATTTCCTTCTTTATGATGCGATGCATCTCTGGTGGTCGTCGTGATATTTTGACATTTCTTCATTTCGTACAAATATTTGACCTGCTCTACATCTAAAAATGTCGTAATCCATCACAAATCTTCTATCATTCCGAATATAGTAAATGGCATCCAATCCAATTCCATCTTGATAGTATCCGATGGCGTGCACTTAATCCATTCAGATTCGGCGATTCTCGAAATTGAAAACCCTAATCTTATCCCCACCAGTAGAACTCATATCATAAGTCAGATACATTTTTACGCACCTTGTTAGCACGCAAAAGTCGTCCAGACAGTCATCAGTGGTGTGGCATTTGATGGAGAACATCCTAACGTGTAAAATATCGCGCGACTACAAAACATTACATTATTCGTACGGATATGTATGTACACGTAACTGTATTTGTATCTTGTTGATTGGATCATAAACGAAACAACTGGAAATGAAGAAAAACAGTGGTTTTCCATCACTAACTATCTTATAACCATATCCTTCGCATCCACCGCTCATCGAAACCAATTTAGCGTTTTCGTGAAACCAGTGATTATTTAAGTGGAACCTCTGCAGAGGCCTCAAATTAATAATGAAGTGCTCATATCCAGTTCAGCTACTCGTACTTTCGACCATAAAGGATGCAATGGATAAGGATGCGCCGGTATACCGGTATACCGGAATTCGTATCTGTACCACAAGCCAAAGCCGAGGAGTTTCAAAATGACCAATTGCAGTGTACGAGTAACTACTCGTACTTGTGCATTTTTATCGCAACCTAAAAATCACTTTGTCGATTGCATTCCATTGTAGAAGACGAGCTTGAGAATTGGGATTGTGCGAGTAGCGTAAATATCCAAACAAAGGATAAGCCCTGCTACAGATTAACCACTTTTGATTAATGAAACGGTTGATTGAGAGAATACTTCATCTTTATGGAGCGCGGTAAATTTTGATTGTCGTGCTCTGGTCCCTACGCCAAATACCGGTAGTTAGGTGCTGCAAGAAAGTATTGACTACTCGAATTTCGTAGCAAGATTAAGTTGCAGTACTTGCGGTGGTAGAGGTTGTTTTAAGATGCATTTACTGTTACCCCATACAAAAAGGTAATTATCGGACAGTGGTGTTATTAGAACAAAAAGATGGTGATTTTTTTTTTGGTGGATCCAACTACGAATTTAATGGATTCGGTTTGATTTTAAAGGTAAAAGATGTGCATACGAATAAATGGAAAACAAGCAGCTTCTTTGAGAATTCAATTATTTATTGTGATTGAGGCAATCTCATCATAATTGCTCTTGAATCTTCGTTGCATGTCCTGTTTGACCCTCCTAAGGTGGGCATGAACTGCACAGTCATAGACGTATACGATGCCATATCATCCGTTCTTTCAAGTAGATTCTAAATTAATATTGGTTATTTCGCGACACTACCTACTGCTTCAATGAGAGTAAAGTTAGTCTTAGCATTTTTTTCAACTCAAACTTTTGCATAAACTTTTCGAACCAAACCACAGTAAAAACAGTTCCAGTCGTTCCGCAAACTGTATAACGCCGATAATGGACCTAGTACCTCTATCAGACAGAATGCGCACTTCGGCCTGAACGAAGACGACCGAAAATGCACTCTTTTTATAATTAGCGGCCGCCCATGGGGTTATTTGTATCCTTGAAATGATTGCACACACTACACAGCACGGGCGATGGAAAATTAGGGAGGAAAGAAAGAGAGGTACCGATGTACGTTGGTTTTGAATGTTTGTAGGTTATGGTGACTAGAAAACAAAGAGGGCAGGGCATTCCATGAGCACGTTGTTCGGCTTAGGAAAGAACCACGATATTCTAGAGTATGCCCGAAAGTGGGCTTGAGGGTGTGAAATATTTCTTACATCGCTTGAGGAAACTTAGACATTTCGCAGCATTTTTGGCGCCTTCGAATATGTGGTTGTTCCAACGTAAGTTGTCATGGACACATATACCGAGAATGGAAAGTTTTTCGTTTTCAACGATGGAAGTGCCATTCATGGATAATGGCTGGGTATTTGAATTTCGCTTTAGCGAAAGCAGACAGCATTGTATTTTGGAAGCCCTAAATTCCACTTAATGAGCTTAATATACGCTGCCCTGTGTTCGGAAATGGACACGAGAAGCAAAGAGTACTGTCGTCAGCAAGGGAATAAATTTGATTAGATGTAGCAGACAAGAGATCATTGACGAAAATTAAAAAGAGTGTTGGAGACAGAACGGATCCCTGGGGTACACCAGCATTTATTTTGTGAATATCAGACTTGAAACCATCCAAAACAACTTGAATTGAACGTTCAGAAAGGTAATTTCTAATCCATTAAAGAAGAGAGTCGTCGATCCCAAATGCACGCACTTTCGACAAAAGAGCCTGATGCCAAACTCTGTCAAATGACTTAGAAATACCAAGTGCAACTATCTTGCTTTCGCCTGATTCATGTAAACTTTGGTTCCACTTTTCGGTGTGACATGCAATCAAATCACCAGTGGACCTGTTGCTACCAAAACCGTACTGCCGGTCATTAGGAACTTTTCGTGTTTCGAGATATTTCATAAGCTGACGATTAATCAGCGTTTCCATGACCTTGAAAAGAAGGGACGTAAATGCAAGAGAAGAAGATTCGCCTTTGTTAGGGACTGGCTGGGCAAAATCTAAAAATGTTTGACTGCATAAAAGTTAACTCATCTTTATGATATCGCTACCTTAAGTCACAAAGGTGCTATGTCCATTTTGACATTTTGTGTTTTTGAGTTTGTGGTTCATGTCCTCATCATGTCCAATAATCTAAAAGGAACTATGTCTAGGGGACCCCTTATCAAAAACTTGTTTTTCGATTTACTAAAATTGTAAAAAGTGGACATGCCTCTACTGCGCTTTAAGGTATCGATATAATCATATGTAAGCATGCCTAAAGCACATAATTGGGGAACCGACTTAAAGACTTTTTTTTCCATTAGACGTTCCGCTCACTCTGAAACCGTACGTAGACAATTCTGTTGATCGATGTTAATGCGGTTTCAGCCCAGAAGAGCTCACCATCGATCAACCGATTATCGTGTCTGGTTTGAACATGCTTGTCAAAATCGTCAGGTTGTGTAAGCTGCTGGAAAGAGGCTGTAAGACAATAGTTTCTCAAGCTGAGATAGTTTTGACTGATACCTCGGGCTCTAAGTTTCGGATCAAACCTATTCGAATAAAGGCATACTGATACATATTTATGTCTTTAGCGTAGTCCAGGCGTTTTAGATAAGATATTACATCTTAAATTCCTTAAAAACCATCTATCACAGATTCGTGAGTGACCCAACTTACTTCGCGGTAGAAAAAAAGTTTTAAAAAATGCAAGACTGCTGCAATCTTCTTTGAGTTCTAAAACATCTGACAGCTTACCATGGAAATATCAAAGACTACAAAAAATCAATGAATATTTGAATTGGAGTTTCATTAAACTGACTGCATATTGATTACATATTAAAAATTATGAATGCCTGCCTGGCTTTTTTTATCTTAGACCTTCAGTGTTTCTATGGACAATGTTGACTATGCTGAGGTTCTGTTAGGGGTCTTGAGGATCATACTCTCCTATTCTGGCCACAAAAAAACTTTTATTCAGTGAATTTTGTTCCTTATTTTTTTGATATCCAATCTTCTTGAGCTGGTAAGTGATTATCCTCCAAACCACTATGCATTGAAAATGATTATGGTCAATCTCTACAGAACGACCATAGTACTATTGCATTCGTTTTCACGTATTTTTGGCAAAAAAGGTCACAAAGATTTTGAGCCTTCTTGAAAAAAATCCGAACATTTCTGAACGTAATTTGGCAAAAAAAAACAGATTATTCATATTTCTTAATTTTTTAAGTGAAGAGAAATACTGGCTTGAAAACGTACAAAGTCCTAAAGGTTCGAGATCGGAACGTCAAAAAAAATTTGGATGCGAAACAACGGGCAAAACTTTTGCAATCAAATTTTTTGACCAAATTGCCATGCATTGTATAATGGACGATGAATCGTATGTTTTTGCTGATTTCAACCAGCTTCCAGGGAAGGCATTCTATACCGCTAAAGGTAGAGGAAATGTTGAAGCAAATTTTCAAACCCAACCAAAAGCGAGATTTTCAAAAAAATTCCTTGTTTGGCAAACAATTTGTTCTTGCGGGCTTATACAGTCCGTTTGATAAGATCGTATACGGCAAAACTCGTTTATGAAAACCGGTTTGGAAATGGCATTTGCATTAGCAGATAAAAAAATACTTCTGCTAAGATGCTTTGAATAAAAAAATTTAAAGAGTATTAAATTTTTGTCAGAGACGGAAGTATTTTAAAATGAGTGTCGCGTTTGCATCACGTTATGAAGCAGTATTCTTGTGCATGCATCCAAAAGGACGACCAAAAATGCAATACGGAGCAGCTGCTAAATACATGAAAAAGTCAAAAGCATTTGTTAGCAAGTGGGTGCACCGTTATTCCCAAGTTAAAAATGTGGATAATTTGCCGGATCGTGGGTCTACGCCTAAAAACAACAAAAAAGTAAGACAAAATGATTCTACGAGTGTTTGAAAAAAATGCTCTTCTATCGTTACGTGGAGGACAAAGGATTTTACGTAAAAGGGGTCTTAATGTGTGTTGTGAAACGAAACGAAGACGTTTACTAGCCAATAATGTAAAATTTCGAAGCACAATAAAGAAAGCACTACTGTCAAAAAAATACGTAGAAAAACGACTCAGTTGGGCCAAGGAGAATTTGGACAGAGATTGGAACAGGTGTTATTTTTTCGGATGAAGCTTCTTTTTGGGCATGGTCTCCTATCACTCATATCTGGTGTACACAATCCAATAAATTTATTCAGCGGACCGTCAAATACCCGGCAAAGGTGCACGTTTGGGGATGCTTCTCAAAACAAGGATTTGGCAATTTGTTCATGTTTACAAATAACGCACCCAACATGGACAAAATTTATAAGAAGACTTTATTACCATCTGCCCAAAAATGGTTTAAAAGAAGGATTGAGAATTGGTTACTACAAGAAGATAATGACCCGAAACATCGTAGTCGTTTGTGCAGTGCGTGGAAACAAGAAAATGACGTCGATGTTTTAGATTGGCCATCACAGTCGCAGGATGCAAATCCCATTGAAAATGTTTGGGCATTCATGAAGCTAAAGCTCCAAGGAAAGAAGATCTCGACGGTCAAACAATTATCACGAAAAATACGAGTTTTATGGAGATCTTTGTCTTAAGATTATGCTATAAGATTAGTAGAAAGCATGCCTCGAAGACTCCAAGCAATTATTGATAATGGAGGAGGGTGGACAACATATTAATTAAAAAGCATTTAAGTAAATAAACAAAATAAACCAGTACAATTGATTTTTTTTTTTATTATTATAAGTGCTTCTTTAATTTTTGCCGTATACGATCTTATCAAACGGACTGTAAGGCAAACTTTTATCACGACTGGCTCAATAAATCGCAAAATTTATTAGCCTGATCTTGCTAAACATCGTTTCGGTGGTGCCCAGAGAGGCCAATCCCCCGAGTTCGCCAGAACTTAGGCCAATTGAGAAATATTGGGCCCTGGTCAAAAAAGAGTGAAGGGCCACCAAAATAGCTGTCAACACCCTGGAAGAATTCAAAAAATGTTAGAAAAATAGCTTTAAAAAGGTAACAGATGGGACCATTATTATTAATTAATTTTCGGTGGGTTCACTTTTCCATGGCACTCCTTACTATGTATTTTGGACACAAGGCCACAAACACAAATACCCTTTTTCATACGAGTAGCTGGACTCAAGCTACCCTCAAGGGAAGCTCTATGTTATTTTTTTTAAAAGCTTTTATAGTGGTTACGGCTGGTTTATATTGAGATTTTATTGCATTGAAACGCTTATGCATGTTCAGGACCATTACGCTGAAATGCAGGTGGCTTCACAAAGTACTAGTACATCCCCTGAGCTCAACCTCATATGATGTCAGAAAGGATCATGGGTGATATAACTAATTTCAAGCCAGATCGTCCCGCAAGATCGATCCTTGTGTCGCCCATTGTGCAACTTAGGTACTAGTAAGATTATGCTTGTAACGTTTGACTTGTCATAAGATACATTGATTTAACTTCAAATTTATTTATATCTGAATCTGCTAAAATTTGAAACGTATCCCACACGTTTCTCGAATTAACATATATTCAAGTGTCTTCAGGTTGCTGCTAATTTAATTAATAATAATTTTCAACGAAGTCTCCTTTGAGCGCCGTACATTTTTCGCCAAAGATATTTTAACTTTTTAAACTCTTTCCAAAAATATGAATTGTCAAACTCCCCGAAATTGGCTTATTTGCATTTGATAATTTCTTCATTCGATGAAAACCTTTTTCAACAGGAAATAATCGTACACGGCCAATTCTAGCTCCATAGCTGTTACTATGAGACAATGCATTATGATGATGAAACAGAAATTTTTCCTATTTTCAATGGGGCCGTTTTTCCATCAATTCTGCATTAAAATTATCTAATAAATTGGCATAGTATTGTCCGGTGATCGTTTTCCCCTTTCCAACTAGTCAATGAAGATTAACCCGTGGAAATTTCATAAAAACAGTTGCCATAACTTTTCCGGCTAAAGGCATTATTTTTGCCTTTTTTGGAGCTCCTTCGCTTATTTTGATTGTTCCTTCATTTCTGACATGTAGTAGTGGATCCAGGATTCAACGATTGTTACGAAACGCCGTAAAAATTCACTTTAATTGCACTTGCAGAGTTCCAAATTCTGTTTTGAAATTTTCACCCTAATCCAAAGCACCCGTCTTGCCGAATATTTGTTTCGTGCCTAAATGGTCATGCAAGATTCAAGTGACAGTATCATTTGAAATCGCCACAATCTCAACTATCTCACGAACCTTGACCTGGCAATCGATCAATACAATATCGTGAATATTGTTGATGTCATTTAAACGTCCTGTGTGCGCAATGTTTTTTTTGCTCGTACGACCACAACGAAATTCAGAGAACCACTTGTGTGCGAGGGGGCAGAGTCTCTATAACATTTTCTAAGGTTGTCTTCAGTCTCTTCAATCAAAGTCACTGACTTATCAAACAACCCTTTTACTACTAATATAGCTGTGGAAAATCTTCTCATCATTATTAATCGTTGCAATCAAGGACCATGTTGAATTAACTTATCAAAATTACATACTCGTATATCATCAATGGGCATATTGTTAACGGTCAAATTAAAATGCTGTCATTGTCAAATATAGATCTAGATACCGTGATTACCTGATATTACTCAATGAAACTAACCTGAATTCATGTTCCAATGAACTGCTCCCAGGATATTCTCGGAGACAACATCTCACTGTCTGGCCGTGTCGAATTGAATTTGTTCGCCATAACGCGACTTCAAATTAATAAAAACACAATCGTTCCGACAAAGTCTTGAATTGCTTGTTTCTCAGTTCCATTGTCCACGCGTATTCCCTAAAGTGAACGATCCCAAATGGAGTCCAACATCAATGTCGATATCCAAGTCATTGTCATCGCCATCATCGAAGATCGTGTGTGGGAATTCCGTAATTAGGCCTCCCAGAGGCTGAACAAAAACAATCACAAATTGTCCTGGGCTAAATCACTCAGTCCAGGATGGACGCGGCATTCATTGCCATTGCGAATCTGTGAAGTCCACCAAATTAAGCTCTCTCTGTCTCTCCATATATGTTTGGGTATCTGTATCTGGGAACATACCACCGATCGTCGTCAATTGGCTAATAAGGCTCGTATAACTCAATCAAGAGTGCTTCAGTTGGAAGATTTCTTCATTTTCGTAGCTGCACCTAACAATCACTGCTTCAGGATGGCTCATTTCTGGCTATTTTGTTGTTGTTTTCTTTTTATGTTCATGTGTAGAGTACTCCTCTAGCCTCCAACTTTTGGTCACAGTAAAAAAGTTTTCCATTGCACTGGATGTGTCTGTACAAGAGTGGATTGTGCCTTGTCCAGCTCATGGCTTTATTTGTGGTCTCTTGACTTTGTTTAAACGAATTAAAATAAAAAAAATCCAACAACAAGATGATCTAGAGAGATCGCCGAACGATATGGAAGCTGAATAAATTTATTACATCGGATCGTCTGGATAATTGAGCAAGTAGTTTTTTTTTGCCGCATCAGGAAAGGCGAAGGACGATTTCGGGGTTTTTTTCCTCAGAGTTTTCGACTTGCTACAGTGGATTCGTTAATAAATAAACTTTTGTGAGACCCTGCAGACCACCCTAGGGATAATGATGAATTCATCATGGCGTTGCTCTAATTTTCAAATTACCACAGTAATACAGACATGGATGTGTGTACGAGTATTTCGTAATCAAGGTTTTATTGATTGTAAAATTTATTCTATGGAGTTTTTGCTCGAATTTCGATATAACGAGGAGGCTATTTGAATTGGTATCCATACGTGCTACTCACATGGATATTGAGCAATTAATTCTTTCCACCGAAGGTTTGAGCCATGTTAATTAAGTTCGGATATGTGTACTTAAACATTGGTTCGAATAATGAAGCAATCAACTGTTTTTGTTGAATCCACGGGGTTAGACGTGGTTTATCAGACGTAAACTGTTGTTGGTAAAAAGTTTTAACGACTAAGGAAGGACTTGAAAATGTGAATTCTAAGAGCCAATTCGAAGTTCGCCTAATATTCTGAAGTACAGTAAAAGTATTGAAAGATTGCCGGACTCTAATACGATAATCAAATTTTAGATCAGAGTAAAAAAATGAAGCCAGTTAAATATCTTTTGTAGGCAAGATGAAGGTGAAGGCATGGTGATGCCAAAGATGGTTAATGGAGGACCTCAATACGGCTGTTCACAGTATAAGCCAGTAAGACTGACCGAAACAGCCTCGACATGCGGAATATCTGTCGTACATTCTCGAAAACTCCACAAACAACCCATTATGTATGCCATGCCTTAATTTCATTTATTGTTAGCTTTGGGTGATGGCGATGACGCGATAGTTAGCTCATTGGACTATCACGCAGAGAGTCTGGGTTCGATTCCTTTCAAATCGCCATCATCCTTTCGGCGGGCAATGGCAAACTCCCGAAAGTAAAAATTGCCTACGAAAAAGCCATGGCCCATACCGGGCTGTCAACACTACAGTGCTGTTGTTGTTGTTAGCTCTGGGTGCTCGGCTTCTTTTTGCGATTTAAATATACAATCAATATTTTTTGTGTATTTTGCTGAGCTGAATGTAATTGAATAGCAACTGGCAGTTCAATACTTGGATCAGACCAGTAATAGATCAATTGTATATGTGATAAAATATTTGCTTTAACAAGCTTCAGTCGATTCTTGTAAAGCACACATTGAGACCATTCTGCATGCAGAAAATATTATCAAGATTCGACGCTCACAGCCAAATGCTTAAAAGAACTCCCCACTGGGACTGAAGTCCAGTCCTCTTACTTGATCTACAAATAATATAGAACAAATGGAACTGGAGATTGAGTTCCAACATACCGCCAGGTACGCTTCTTAGGCAGCTCCGTTCCTTCTTGATTAGTGGCTCACCTTAGCTTTGGTCCAAGACGCTGTTGTCCTAGTGATAAAGCGACCTTGTAATATTGTCCCGCAATCTATAGTCCTTTTACAAGTGTTTGTTTAGAACATTCACCAGCGAGTTTCCTAGAAACCCTGCAAATGATCCAGGTATCTTCCACCTAAAGTAAAAGTATCTTTCAAATTTTTTACTTCTTCCTCTTCGGCTAATGTAGGTAAATTGTTCGTGTTTTACACCACGCTGCACTTTTTTCTCTTTATGTAGTACCACATAGTCCATGATTTGAGTTTAAGAGTTCATAGATACGTCCCCAGGTGTCTGATGTGACTATGTGTTCGCCGTCTACCGAAAAATGGCGTCTGCCTCACCAAAAGCAAACCTGGTCTGAGTGTGGTGCTTTATTGGAAATGTAGAACTCTTAGCTGTTGGCGATCTTTGAAATCTCAAAGCCCGTCAGTATTATACCTGCGTGCCATTAGCAAATTATATCAATTTTGTATTCAGTATTACGATGTATAGGATCTATTATAAGTTCAGTACCTATATTAATTTCAGTTACACGTTTGTTACGGATGTCTTGAATGCAATTTCTAAACAGTAGTGTGTTACGTTTGATTCCCGGCAACTGTCACAGTTACTCCGAACCAAAAATAACTATTGGAATCAACTATCCCAAGACTGTGTTCTTTTAACTGCCAGGTAGAGCGTTGATGGCAGCTAGACCTGGGTGTTAACAAAAACAAACTGTTGAGCGCCACATGATTTTTCGCTTAGAATCACGAAACCTTATACTATGAGAAAAATAAACTGAGAGACCGAATTACGAAAAAAAGAAAATTCTTCCCCGAAGAAAAAAAAACAAAGCACAAAAGAAAGAAAAAAAAACAATGTTTTACAACGTTATAAATGCTCCGTTGGAGCACGACGATTTATTTTACTGGGTAGCGGTACACTCGCCGACAGAGTGATCCGCTATTTAAAAAAAAGTCCCGGACGCACAAAACAAAAGAGGAACTAATGGGTCGCGTGTCTCGTCTTTTCTCGAGAAAGAAACGCACGCGTAACCTACCGGAGTCTTAATTTTTTCAAATAAAAAAACAATTTGTTACACGGCACTATTCTGCACTGCACTATAATTTGCACAATACTTAGCTTTTCTGGCGGTTCCTGTGCCCCTTTCTGACACAGTCTTCCTGATCCCTATCGTCCTGCTGCTCCACTCTATCCTGCTTCTCGGTCCTTTCATTCTCCTTATCCTCCTTATATCCCCTTTCTATCTACCAGAAAACTCGCGATTTTAATTTTAAAAAAATTTTCTCTATTTAACTTTTAAAATTCAAAAACGAAATTGGTTCTGCAATTTCCACCAAAAATTCGCACAAAAGACCCTCTCTAATGCTGGTCGTCCTTCTGCGTGTAGCTATAAAAGAGATCGTCATCTCTTCCCCCTTAGATAATTGACTTTATGCCAGCTCCCTAGCTAGCTGCAACCACATCGAGTGCGTGACGTGATGTCGGTAATCCTACAGCCTTTGTTTCTTCGGCTTTCTTTGGGGTGTAAGCTCCAGAGATCGTCCTCCCCCATTCGTCATCATCGTGTTGGGGTATTGGGCTATAAAGGACCGTCCGTCCCCACCCGTCGATGACTTTCAGACGCCCTGTCTGATGCAGCCCGTTGCGAGTCACCCGTCTAGCCTACGGGCTCCGATCACGGTGTTACTGGTTGACCTCCTGTCGCACCCTGGGCTCCTAGTTCGTCGTGAGTCTCCCTAACGTCATTAGGGCTTCACCGATCGAACCACCTAGTACTCCTCTGAGGAGAAAACCGCCCGTAAACCTATGTGGGTTATTTCCAAGGTCTTGGTGGGCCACTGGCTGATGGGACCATGGCTGCCGTCCCCCTCCGCCAGAGCTCGGTCTTCCCACTCAACGAAAAGAGGAAACGAAGGGATATGACAAAGAAAGAGGGTTAGTCTTGTTGCAGGAAAATTTACCGCCACAAGTGTGACTTAAAATGATCGATCTGGGTCTACTTAAGTTGTCGATCAGTCCAGATCCAGATGATCTGGTGATAGTCTTTCTGTTCGCCGTTGTAATATTTTCGGTCTCCGTGACCATCTGGACCTATCATATAAGGTTTAAACGTGGTCGCTGCCTACCTTCGAGTTAAGATCATCTATCACGATCGAATTTCTTTAAGTTTTAAGTTGGTGGCTACGTTCAGTAAAGCTATAGATATTGTCCTTGTCATCCGTTCATCCACGTAGTTTGCAATATAGAACGAAGCATTGGAAAATAGTTAATGAATGGATGAAATGAAGGAATAGTCCATGAATCTCGCCGTAAATTTTCGCTCTATCCAGTATTAGTTAGTAATGTTCATTTCCTTAGCAGTGTAGAACAGGAAGCTGTTGCCAATTTAGATATCGTGTTTCTATGAACTTATTTAGCTTCATTCTGGTATGTTCCGATTACAGCTTATGAATTTTCGTTCTAGTTGTAGGAATCCATAATTCAGGGGGCCACCTTTTCCATTTTCAAGGAAGGTCTAAATATTTCAGAATCCAATCGATCTTTGTGGTTGCACCAACTCATCTAACAAATGAACAACATTCCGTAGACTATCTACACAACACATCTTTGTCATCAGACTGCTTGGGTATTGCAAAAACAATGTCTTGAAGAGTGAAATGAAACACCACTTCGCTACCAATGAAACTTTTTCGACTTTGATTCTATATCACTACCAATGGACTTGGAAAAATAAAGTGCGTGCAACGGATTTCTAAGAAAACATCGGATAACGTTAACCTGGCGTTAATCTAACATCAGAAAATAGTCCATATGTAAAGAATGTAGCTGAGACCTGTTTTTTTGCGTTCGTCCTTCCCTAAAAATATATGATTTTATGGTTGTTCCCCAGCTGAATCGTAACCGACAGCTTTGCTTTCTCTTTTCGACTTGCTGAAGGACCTGATTTATTACCGACTAGATCTAAATTTGCTTTGTAAACTTATTCCTCTTTCTACCATTCACCTGCTGGAAATGATGTCCTAATGCATTAACGATTTCTTCGAGATCGGCAACAACACTTTTCTTAAGGGCTACTTCGACAGACTCCTGATGTTGGTAATGTCGCAGGATCCTTCATTTCCTGCGTTGGAGCGCTGCATAGGCTTTTATTTCTCTTCCAACTTCCGGCCTCTAGCGGTAGAGGGCTTTTATTCCTCAGTGAAGTGCTTTTCTGTCGAGAATATTTATTTTATTTTTTATTTCACTGGCCTCGAATCCCTACCCTAATTTTCAAGTTCCTTGTTAGATCGAAAAGCATCAGTAATGCATTTACACTTGTATGTATTATATGTATACAGTATGTATATTGATTCCTTTTTCTCTTTAACAGCATAGGTATGTATATATTTTTATCTCGTCGCCGCCTTAGTAGGTATCATTTACTTTTGCTCATATTCACAATCTATTTAGGAAGATTTTTTATCAAGAATTCGGCATCGGTCGTCTCATCACCGACTTTGCTGGTCTCTTCATTTGAACAGCTTCCAATTAGTTTGTTGCTAGTCTGACAGCGATCCACAAGTCCAACTCTCTTGTGACGTGTGTCCAATACTGATGACGTTACTCAAACTGAGGATAGACACCTGTCAATTTCCACATAATGAATGAGAACTGGACATCACAACATATCGCCGATCTAAAAAGTCATCGATACTTATTTTTGGAAAGTGTTCACACGAAAATCTTTGTCAAGTGTGAGTTCAGATTAAAAAGATAATAACTGTCACGCAGTTGAAACTCTCGATTTCATGGATTAAATCCGAACATCACATGTAGGTCCCGTCAGCAATGTCTGCAATGAAACAAACCTAGATCACAAGTTAATCTTGTAATCCCATGGCAAATCTGGTCTGCATAAATTATTTTAACCGAATGTCGATCGTCGGCGATTGGGGGCGAATATTTTTCAGAGAATATCTGAGATACGAGTATATCCAAAAGACAAAATAAACAAAATGATGGGAAAAAAGAGTCTGAAAAAGTAAAACAGGATATTTCCTTCCATCAATCGAGTACATGTCAGCGCTAAGAGCTACTACTCGTACCAGCACGAACATTTACGTACTATACATGGGATTAATGCGTCTCCATTCGTTGTGGCTTGGGGGCGGCGAAAGGCAAAAGGCAAAAGGGCAAGAGCAAGGGCAAGGGCATGAAGGCAATAAGTGTGTTTCTTGTTGGTTGGCAGAGGTCCAAAACAAATTTTACGGATTCGCGCATCTTATCGCAAACTGTTAAAATTCACGAAAAAGTTGTTGAAGGACCAGCGGAAGGGCGGCCAAATCAAATCGCTTTATCACGATCCGCATACTTGGATCCTTATTTACATTTAATTTACATATTTTGGATCTTGTTGCGATTGCGATACGACAGGACTACGACAGAGATACAGATAAACCTCGACTTTTGCTTTTGTTTTCACTAAGTGATGCACGAATATTGCTCTTTAAAATCTCCCTCTCACAAGCGTACAAGTGTGGGTAAGTAATAAAATAAAAAAACAAAAAATTAAACAAAAATTTTAAAAAAATGAAAAATTAACAAAAAAGTCGAACCCATGTGACTTGCTGTTTAGGGATCATTAGGAGATACTTTTTGAATTTCTTGCAATACGGTTGCGTTAATGTGGAAGCATTTAATCTTTTCCTGCCGCTGATATCAAATTGATTAGAGGAAGCAATTTCCGGAGATGTATTGCTTTTGAAGATTACACAAATCAAAATTGCTGAAATTTTTCCCAGATGCTCATATGGTGGAGTATGGAGACTTTAAGATACAATCTGAACAGTCCATATGTTACTTTTTTTTTAATAAAATTGGTTTCTAATGAAGCCAAAGTCAGAGAGGATACTGTGAATGGGTACATACTCTTAAGATGCTCTCAAGCTCGGGATACTTACAGTTGGCTTTTATGAGGACATTACGAAGACCAGGTGGTGGAAAGAATTGCATAATCATATCCGCACGTTGATTTCTCTATACCTAACGATAGACATATGTATGTTCAGTTTGTCATTGTAATTTAGAAAAAAAAAAAACAGACTGCAGAAAAACGTTTGACTGAATTTCAGCAGCACATTTTGTCGATTAGTAGTGTGACATTTCTTAAAACTCCAGAACGGGCAACAGTGCAACAGAACAACGCACAGAGACTTTTAGCCATTCACTAACATCGAAGAAATGTTATGAAGAAGAGCTACGTCTTTTTGGACGTGAATTTGTCATCAGAGGCAGACTAGAGTAGGAAGTTTAAAGATTTAGCCAAATGAAAGTCAGCCTAAAGATTATCCGGATAAGTAGTTTCCTAATCCATTGAAAACTACTATTTATATACTGACGAAAGGTGCACCTCAAGTATATCGGAACGTTATGAATGATAGATATTGACTCAGAGCACTCCCTTGTTAATTTCAAATCCGGCAAGGAGAGGAAACACTGTGCGGAAGTTTGACATCGGAAGGCTGCCCGTGTACGCATCCTGGCGCGTACAAACAAAAAAGAAGCGTTAGGGGCAACACTCCAAATGAGTACCGAAGCCACTCGAGATCCATATAAGCAGAAAAGAAAAGACGAATACCAGCTATGCAAACGTATCGAAGTTTACATCTAACACCGCTGGCACTAATGACATAGCTGCCTAGTAGTTCAACGTGGCAGAAGTTGACATTCAGCAAACAATCTTTTAAATTTGACCAAGCGAAAGATAAATGCTTCTGTCAAAATGTATTTGTCAACCACTTGGTTGATTTTCATCAGTGCGACCTTAGGCCCGAAGAGCCAACCATCGTTCAGAGTCTTACGTTATGGCAGATCCTGGCCTCGAGAGATTATATCGGTTAAATTATCAACAGAAAGATGGTTTTGTCGTGAGAGTTGCTAAGAATTTTTCGAAGGGCTGACATTATAGACAAAAAGGCTTTAGCGAAATATTGTGAGAAACTAACAAGCCAACACCAAAAACACATTCCTTCAAATTCTGTACAACTACAGACCGAATGACATAGATCAGTAACAACAGAATACAGTGAATTGCTTGCACAGCATTTGCACATACTGAAGCATAAACAAAATTGACTGGTCTGGCTGTAAACGCAACTCCTGCCAAAAGCGTTCGTTATTTTTTGTTAGTCTCAATGCAGTTTCACTGTCTTAAGCAATCATTATAGCGTCCCCTATTAAGCGCCGGGACATGGACGTTATTGATAAAAGCATGAGGGGCGCTGATGTGCCTCGAAAGAAATGTTCTTCAAGAAATCTACAGAAAATGTTGGTTTTCAACGATTAAAAATTGAAAGAGCGGATTGAAACTAGAGCTATGAAAGTATTAGGAACCTCAACCAACTTAAATTTGAACAAGCTAGCTAACTACGTGGGTGGCTGAATATTTTGGAAACATTTCATTTCATCCTGATTTTTAAAAAACAAAAAAGAAACATATTCACTACTTGACCATAGTTCAACAGAAAAATAAGGAATAATTTTGGTACTCTTACAACGAAATAAACTTACGTGACCTTTTAAGTTCTCCCAGGAACATATTTAGCTGCAAGTAAAGGGTTTTTTAAGTTGCATGAGAAGTTTCGATGGTTGTTGCCTATGGTTTGACAGCTGTCAATGTCAGACTGTGTTGATATTTCTGTTCAATAATTCAGACAATTCATCATGAACCATTTAACGCCAGAACAACGCTTCCAAATTGTGGAAATTTACTTTGAAAAAAAGTTCATAGAGCACTTCGTCAATTTTACGATCAACATAATCGGCCTAGTGAGCAAGCAATTCGTGCAGTTATTGATCGTTTTCGCGCTAATTTTACTCTTTTCGTACCGAAGAAAATATTGATGCTGTAGCGCGAAGTGTTGAAGAAGACGCCGAAACCAATGGCGGCCGCTATCAAGCCATGCTGACTGATTTGTTGTTTCCAAAAATTAATCAGCTAAACATCAGCGACATTTGGTTCCAACAAGATGGCGCAACTTGCCATACAGCGCGCTTAACCATCAATTTACTCGTATTGCAAAATCAATGTGGTGTCAACTTTATTTCCGGAAGTGGTCCTGTTATGTTAACTGGCCCCCTCGTTTGTGCGAATTAACGCGCCTCGATTACTTTTTATGTGGCTATGTTAAGTCATTGGCTTATGCCGACGAACCAGCAACTCTTGAAGCATTAAAAGCCAAAACTCAAGCCATACGACCAGATTTATTATAAAAAGTAGTAAAAACTTGAACTGATAGGCATATGCCAAAAATAATAATTAAAAAACAAATGACATAAATTATCTACCAGATTATAATAATAAAAAATTCATTCCAATAATATTAATACGACATTAAAATTGTCCTCGGTGATTTTAATGCAAAGCTAGGAAGAGAGGGTATCTTTGGCGGAACGATCGAAAAATATAGCCTGCACGACACCACCTCCGATAATGGATTCAACAGAAACATTGTCGTAGCCTTCAACCAGATTGACCACATTGCCGCTTCTGATGTGCTGGGTTTCACACGTCCATCACAACGACGCCCCTGGTTCGATGATAAATGCCGGCACGCAGATGCAACTAAGCAAGATGCATATAACGCGGCGCTGCTTAGAATGACCAGAGCTGCTCAAGAGCTCTATGAGCGGAAGAGGAGAGACGAACACCGGCTTCTAAGGAGGAAGAATAAAGAGCATGAGAAGCGCGCGGTCGAGGAAATTGAGAGATGCTTCTCCAGGAATGAGATTCGGATGTTTTACCAAAAGCTTAAAATAAACAAGCTCCAAACCAATGGCTCTAGGGACGAACAAGGGAACATCGTAATAGCGTCGCAGTCGATGCTGAGGATTTGGAAAGACTAAACGATTACGAACCAAATACCGCTGTCAAGGAGAATCAACCTTTCAACATGAAGGATGATGACCAACAATTCCGTCCACCCGACCTGGATGAAGTGAAGATAGCTATATCGAAGCTTAAGTCCAACAAAGCTGCTGGAGCGGACGGCCTGACTTCCGAGCTCTTTAAAGCGACAAGCGTTGACTTGGTAAGGAGCATACACCAACTCATCTGTAAAATTTGGTCAGACGAAAGTATGCCCGATGAATGGAACCTCAGCATTGTTTGTCCGATTCCAAAGAACTGCGCCAACTACAGAGGCATCAGTCTCCTTAACATCGCATAAAAGATCTTATTTGCCGTATTGTGTAAACGCCTGAAGCCGTTCGTCAACAACCTAATAGGTCCATATCAGTGCGGCTTCAGGCCAGCAAAGTCCACCATCGACCAAATCTTCACACTACGGTAGGTCTTAGAGAAGACCCATGAGCTTCAGATCAATACACAACACCTATTCATCGATATTAAAGCCGCGTATGACAGCATCTATAGAGACGAGCTATACAGAGCAATGTCTAGTTTCGGCATCCCTGCCAAACTCGTCCGTCTACGCAGGTTGACAATGGAGAAGGCACGCTGCTCCATCAAGGTCGGTAAACAAAGGATTTAGACAAGGCGATGCGCTGTCATGCAATTTTTTCAATATCGTACTTGAAAGAATAGTGCAAAACTCACGAGCACACACAAGAGGTACTATCGTTTAAAAGTCCGTCCAACTGCTCGCATACGCCGACGGTATTGAAGCGGCGAAAATGGGTTTAGCGGTCAATGAGGGCAAGACTAAGTATATGCTGTCAAGCAAAAAGGACAACCCACAACGACGTCTCGGGCAGAACGTCACCCTCGACAGATATAACCTAGGCTCCACTTTAAATTCTGAATAACTCTTGCAAATCGCTGCTTCTTTAGGCTAGAAAGGCAGTTGACTAGCAAAGCCCTCTCTCGAACAACAAAAGTTACCCTACATAGAGTATGTTAAGACTTAAGTTATCCCAGTCCGGCTCTATGGCGGAGAGGCATGGACATTATCAAAAATGGATGAGGGTGTTCTTGGTTGCTTCGAGAGAAAAATTCGGGCGATCTTCGGTCCCGTCTGCATTGACGGCGAGTGGAGGTGAAGATACAACGACGAACTGTACAGACTGTACAGCGACATGGACCTAGCCAGAAGAGTGAAGATCCAAAGACTGAGATAGCTGGGTCATGTAGAGCGTATGAACACCAATGCTCCGGTCCGAAAAGTCTTCGAATCTGCTCACGAGGGACAGCGCAGTAGAGGAAGGCCAAGACTCAAGTGGCGCACGCAAGTGGAAGGGGGAAGGGGCTCAGGCAACTTAGCGTGCGAAACTGGAGGCAGCTAGCCAGGGATCGAGCTGGCTGGAGAAGCTTGTTGACTGAGGCCCAGGTCCACCCCGGACTGTAGTGCCACTTAAAGTAATGTAAGAACAGAGCGAAAGACATGATATGGACAGGCAACTTCATCATCATTTTCATGTTATGCTCACACCAAACCCAATACAAAGTCAGTTGAAAGCCCTGACCGAGGCTGTACTTATGCGGATTCGGAAATCCAATGAACAATCCATTACCACCATTTTTCGAGTGTTTTTAGAAAAGCCTCGCATACTCAATTTATTTAGCTTGGAAGTGGAGAGAGAATTCAGGTAGGCCTTACACGCAGCTTGGCTGCCGCTTTATAGAAAATTCACCCAACTCATGGATTTTTCAAAATAAAGTTCATAACCATTAGGATTGCGATTTACAAGCGTTTGGAAAATCGCACAAATATTTCTTACGAGTATTGAAATCGACGAAGAACTCTGAGGTTAAGAGTTTTAGATAGCCTTTCTTGTTTGAGTTTCGGTTTCTTTTCAGCGCCGTAACTTCAATCGTTCAAAAATCGTTTGATTTTTTTCTTCTCAATCCAAGCTATAGTTAACAGCTCTCTAAGAAGCCGTCAAATCATTCGAGTTGAGATTAAGTTCATGTACCCGGTTTACGATTTCTTCAACCCAATCTGCAAGCGCCCGTAGAGTAGAATGAGAAGAAGTCAGAATCTGTGCAGTTGAAACGAATACTTGCCCCACCAATGGTCTATCGGGGTTATCGATTTGCAAGTTCCAACAACCTCATTATCATTCAGCCTTGCCGCTACGAAGGGAATAACATACTGAATACCCATTAGAACTTAGGTACTCGTATATTATTTGAAGCAAACGATGTCGTTTTACTTTACTACAAGGCTCCCGGAAAATTAACTAACTTGCATTATACACTCCTAACAACTAATTAAAAACTTTTGAAAAACTATCGCCAAACTCCACATCATGCTGTTCTTATGGCTTTCCTAAAACTGCTGAAATAAGTTTTGCTGCCTGATTTTACTGCATTCGCGTTTACAAGAAGCTTGTGCAATATTTTTCCATAAAATTGATGGCGCAATCTCTTAAGAGAAAACTAATAAACTTTCAACTAACAAGTCTATCCTCTGCTAAATCAAACATGATAATGCTATAAAGGCGTTAGTCCTCAAACACACAAAAAAAAAAAAAAACAGAACAAAACAACACTTGAAATCTTACTATGGTTCCAAATTGTTATTGCCCCATAAACCGTGCTACTAGTGCTGCATATTCAACTAGTTATGAATACCAACCCCGATTAACATTTTACTGCCGAAAATACAAGATCCATCCCCGGCAAGCGGTACTCTGGTCTACGAATAAAAGGCGGAAACGATACTTGTATCTACAATACAAGCCAACCCGACGATCAGGTCGTTTCCATTGAAATAGATTATGCCAATTGATCCAAATCACGTCATAAATTCCCGCTCGAATGGGGCTGCTTGATCGAGTGAGTGCGTGCTGATCATGTCCATCCAGATGCCCAAATGAAATCAACACACAGCAATGCAACCCTATACCGAATGTGGGCAATGAACGTATCGTTTTTTTTTTTTTTTGTTTTTTTTGATGGAACCACATCGAATCACTGGAGGCACTTATCGCAAGAAGTGTTCGTACGCGCGAGAGATCGCGCGAGCGGTCTGATCCTTTGAAAGTGATACCACCGCCACCACTTTGAGAAATGATATCCACCAGCAAATGATCGGATGATTTGGTTATGCTTTGCCATGGTGCATCAACCGACAGTGGAGTAAGGTTTCCATATCGATATGCGGGAATTGAAAAAGTTTCCTCATGGTCAAGCATTATATGGTTCCCATTCTGGATTCTGGTTGGGCGGTGCTATGCGCGCGCGTCCTGATAATCAGCTAAAGTGCCTGGAATCGCAATAAATGTAATTGTTAAATGATCTATGGTGTTTGGTGTTTGCCAGCGAGTTGCGTGTTAGCTGGAGATATGATGATATGGTCCGAACGCAGGATTGCGACTCACATACGAATATTGCGGAACAGTGATCCTTCAAATATGATAATTCGATGGGCTGGTCCGGTGGTGAGGATTGAGTTCTGTTTTCGTTGGGAGTGTGCCGCCGGGACATGGGTAATGTATTTAAATTTTGAGATGTGGAATTATCTCATTTTGCCTAATGGCGTCCGAAATAAATTTAAATGAAATTCATAACCAACTAGTGGTATTGAATAAGTGGTAGTTCACACGAAGGCACAGAGTTGCGTATTCATTGGAATTTGAACGTTAAAATATGAGATATTCGTCTGATTTGCATGCAGAATTGATATTGTATCAATTGAGATTTGGTTACATTAGAGCCTCCAAATGCAATCCTGAAGGAAATTGCAATCGAATATTAACCCGACTGAATACTGAGATTTTATTTAATTCTTATACTGGCGACGCCGCCGTAGTAACAGGGACAGAATCTCTAGAATTCCAACTTATTGACTAGTTACAATATAAATTGGCTGTTTGCTTTGCTATAAAGTTCCTATTATCTATTTACGTATGCCGTTTAACCATTTGCTGGTTCCACTACGAACACCCGATTAAGTGTGCTGTTTCCGACAATATGCCTCATTGCAAATCAATTGATTTCTACAGCTATTTTGTGATCGAAGTGAACACACTCTTGAAAAAAATTACGCGGAAAAATTATGGCTTTATCCACTTTTCAAAAGCAGACTGTTTTACTTATTTAACTAGCTTTGGCCAGTTCGATTCTACTATAGGTCCTAAGATACTACTAGCCAAGTAGGCCTTCGAAATTTGTGCCGTGTATTTCCTATAAGCCTTCCACGATATTGCCTCGCATCCACACAGTATGTGTGCTATGTCCTCGACAGCTTACAGATCACCGCAGAATCTGCAAATATCCGTTTGAGGCAGTGTCCTGTCAGGATTCCTATTATTGTCCTAAGCTTATCCCTGTTTAAGTTTACTACCTCCCTAGATCTTTTAACATCAAAAAAAAACCCTGGATACCCTGTGTCCTTTAAGGCTTGACCATCTTAGGTTGACAGTCATGGTTTTTCCTCGTTAGCAGCCTCACTATTATCGAGCAGCCCTCCTCTTCTTGCAAGCTCATCCACTTGTTCGTTTCCCTCTATACCAAAGTGTCCTGGCAGCCAGAACAATCTCACCCCGTTCTGAATGCATAATGCTTTGAGCATTGTGCGACAGCCCCAAACTGTATCAGAGTTTATGTCGGTCGATTCCATTGCCTTAAAAGCGGTCTGGCTGTCTGCGATATCTCTTCCGGAGACAGATCTCATCTGCATTAGCTCAGCCGCCCTGAGGACAGCCAGAGCCTCATTTTGGAAGACACTGATTGCGATCGGTAGTCTTATAGACACTCTTAGTTCTGGGTCTTCTGAGGAAATACCAGAACTTGTTCGTAGCGTCTGTGAAAATTGCGATCTCATTTGGCCTGATTATTGCCTCCGGGGAGGTAGAACCAGTTCCAGTGGAATCCTAGAGCAATATGGAACAGAAAGCATGAAATGTCCAGGCTTGTAATTACAAGGCAACTCTAAGACCTAACATACTTAATGTATGGCCCCTCTTCCCGAAACGAAGCCAATTCAATCTTTACGCACCATAAGGAGGAGGTCTGTTGGCGTTGACCATCCCCGTGTGTCCGGCTCTCTCCGCGTGCTTTCGGATCATACAGACTAAAACTCCTCCCAAGCCTGTGGCTTCTGACACAGCCCCCTCTGGGACCGCTCTTCACATTACTTCAAGGGGCTGTGATCCTACACCCTTTCGGTTTTACGTGCTTTCCCGATATTATTTTTCTTCTCTTTTCTTTCTTCTGAGATTATCTTCCACAAACTGGCATATTCTTCCCCAGTTCAGGTCACTCGTTAGCATTTTATCTACAATGTTTTCTGGGTCGAAGGCACCAATGCTGTTTTTCAATGCTGTGCGTTGGGCTTCCCACGTACGTCGTCTGCTGGGGAGTCGCCGTACTGGCAGGCTGGGCTATCCATTTTTCGGATCCTATGTAAAAAGGCTTTGAAATTTCCGTTTCCGGTGAGGAACTGGGTGACGAAGTAGTTGACCTCACCGTGTTTCCGGTCTTTCTACTCTGCTTTCCGAGATCCAGCGCTCTTGCCACTTCCGTATCTTTTGCTGCTCTGCTTGGTCGATTGCCGCTTCTAATCCGATTTCCGCCTTGTTTTCTTGAACGTACTTCCTCTGTGCCGCTAGGAGATCGATGGGAGTCACTCCTGCGACTACAAGGACAGCTGGTTCCGACACCGTTCGGTAAGAGATACCCACGCGTAAAGCTCCAACTCTTTGCACTGCCGCCATCTGCTCCCAGTACTTTTCTTGTCGAAGCGCGTTTGCCCAGATTGCACTTCCATATAGGAGAATGGCATGCGCTGTCGACATTAATAGCCTGCGCTTACTTGGCGTTGGACCTAGAGGCTCTTTCCGCTGCGTACTTTATCTGTTGCCAGAAAGATAGTTTTGTGTCAAGCCTCAATCCTAAATACCTCACCGTGTCCTTGTTCTTGATGACTTCAGAGCCAATTTGGAAGTCTATTTGTGTCGGGATTTTCTTCTTCGTCAGAAGGACTAGCTCAGTTTTCTCTGTTGCCAAACTAAGACCGTGCTCATCCATCCAGAAGGTTGTTCGTCGCATTTTCAGTGTCTCTTGCCGTTTTCACTGCCGCTATATCGTCTGCGTACCCAACGAGAAAGGTGTCTTCGCGCATCTCCATCCGCAGTATATCTTCATAGGAGATGCTCCAGAGGTCTGGTCCCAGGATTGATCCCTGTGCTGCTCCAGATGTTACTTCCTTCCTTCGTAGGCCTTCTGTGGTCTCGTAAATCAGCTCCCGATCCCTGAGATAGTCCTTCATCATATGTAATAGATAGGCTGGGATGTTGAATCTATTTTCTAGCGCATTTAGTATATCACTCCACCTGGTTGTCAGCAAAACGATTTTCTTAGAGCGGCAACTTCCTTGTTGGGCGCTTTAAACAGACTTCACCACTTCTTCAATAGCTCCGACCGTGGAGCGTCCTTTCCTGAACCCGCACTGCCTTCCTGCCAATACTCCCGCTCATTGTACTGCAGAGAGCACAATACTCATCCCAACCGTTAAACAGATATTACGAAAAATCTTATGGTTAACAGGTGATAGCCTACTGGTGTTCACTGAATGGAAAGAAACAATGTTGTTGTGAAGTTGTTATGAATTGTGATTCTGAATGGCGCAGAAACTCCTTTCGCGGTTTACTAAACTCTCAAACCAAGACAATTATAGCAGACAGAGACACATACCTCGCTATTTAGAGAAGGATATGGTGGCATCTCAAGGATAAAATAACAGACACTATGGTTTCATTTAGTGAAAAAAATTATACAAAAGCCTATCTACTAGATTTTCTGTTCAATTCCAACTATAAGCACTTCAAAACTCCACAAAACATCTAAGAAAACCTTTCAAGTCAAAAACGTGCTAAAAAAGTCGACTGTCCTTTGATGACATTTTTTTACTTTATTTCATTTTTTACTTGGTCAGGACGACAAAATACTGGTGAAAAGGATCCGCTCAATCAATTAAACATGGTTCAATGATTTTGACACCTATTGTCCACATTGTTGCTGTTCAACGATGTTTTGTTGAGAAAACTATTTTCGTTTTTGGTGTGTGCGGTACGGATACTTGCATGTGTCCTGTCGTCGTTGTCGTCATGTTGAAAATCAATTTTCTCAATGTTCATAAATTTTCAATTCTCCTTTCGGCATGCGCTATTGTCAGTATTTCTCAAGAGAAAGGCGTCGCTCATAGAGTCATTAACATCACGAAAACGAAGAATTTATTTTGTTTTCTTTTCCCTATAACTACCTACACCAACGGACTGGGTACATAAATTTTCAATAATTCACAGGACCTCGTTACAAGATTTTTCACACATATTTCTCCGATGAAATTGTGATTTTTTACGGCTACTTGTTGTGTTGAAATTACTCATGATCACCAGCTATTCACCTGAGAATACATCGGGCATGCGAGTATATAGAAGACAAAAAAAAAAGAAAAGCCCGTCCTTTGCAAATTGCATGCAGGTCTTGAATGAATTGAGAGTAAGATCGTTTCGACTTCTTTTTGCAAAATACCTCACAGATAGTCGAAGATTTTCTTTTCCAATTTAAGGAATGAATGTCCCATTTGAAAAATGTCTCAAGATGAAATCCAAACAATCGGAGTTGTGGGCGCAAAATGCAAACTGAAATAATATGAATTGTTTCCATTTTATCTTATTTTTTTAGCTAATACCAGAATTAATTTAAATTAGTTTTCAGGTTATTTTTTAACTGCTCTATAACTCATATTGACAAAGACACAAGGCAACTAGGTTGTCTAAAATGTTTGCTTCCTCCAGGTAGAGATAGTTTAAAGACAACAAAACGAACTTCTTATTTATGAAGTAAAATCATTGGAAACCGGCGACTTTACCTTCAAAACTAGATACTGTATTGCCTTACTTCGGAAAATTAACCATTTAGTGTACAAATAATGGGTTCTCCAATAAGGACTTTATAACTTTTTTTTTAAATAAAACGCAAACCATTTGAGATATTTCAAAAACTTTATTATTGGCTTGAAGTACAATCAAAACATTAATGAATGGAGCTTGACTTCGTTCATATGGCCACTGCGCGCACGTTTACAGCGGTCGATACGTTGAACCCAATTTTCAACGACTCGGCCATACATTTCGGTCGAAACGGCCGCTACTGACTCTGAGCTCTTCCAACATCGTCGGCGAGTTGGCATAAACCAATGACTTAACGTAGCCCCACAGAAAATAGTCAAGCGGCGTTAAATCGCACAAACGATTGTAACGTGTGCTGTGTGGCTTGTGGCACCATCCTGTTGAAACCACATATCGTCCAGGTCTATATCTTCCAATTCGGGCCAAAAATAAACGGTGATCATGACGCGATACGCCATAATGTGGTCTGAGCGATGTCCAATTTTTGAGAATTCCGTGGAATTGACTGATTTGGATCGTTTGCTACGGATGCCTGAACGGCAGCGATATTTTCAACACTTCGACCAACCCGTTGTCTCACTAACACAGCAACATCAAACAATGAATATGTAGACTCAAATTTTTGCACTAAACTTGTTATTGCCTATCTACTAGGGCGAGAATTACGACCGAGAATTGGAATTAAGTCTCTTAAAGTTGCAGTCCCCGACTACGATTTCGGTAGAAGATTTTAATAATTTGCAGAAGTTTCTCGTTCGTGTACTTTACCATGATGAAAATGTTGGGTTTACTGAATAAATTGACAGTGACAGTTTGATGATTAGTGAAAGAGTGCGTCCACAAATTAAATTCAAAGTTGTCAAATCCTTATTGGAAAACCCGATATTAATATCTAGATCTGAGAGTATAACATAAATGTGAAAAGTCTCCATCTCCAAGTGAACCTGTCTTACGAAAACCGAGAGGAAATGAAATCTAACTAAGCGCTGAGCAATTTTAATACCAATAGCTGGTACTGACAACACTATGCTTAAGCACGGGACTGAAAGTTATGGCTTCAGAAATTCGAATGGTAATTGCGAAAGATCCTGATTTCTGCAATTGAAGTCGTAAAGGAATTGAGGCACTTTTCTTAGCTATAAAATTTCCGAAAAATCTATTTATGGAATAATCACGGAGCCAATATTGAAATGAGATACATTCTTCATATATAGGATTCTCTAGTGCTATAAAAACTCCAAAACCTTTCGTCGTGGTTGCTGAAATATTCATATCGTAAGTACATGGGAACATACCCTCTCAACACATGCTTTGAGGCTTTTAGGGATCTGCTTCAATTCCCGAATGTTCCCGTGCATTGAGGAGAATTTTACTACAACCTCAGCGAAACCTTTTTTTACGGACAAGTCGAGGATTTTGAAGCATTTTTCACAGTCTTGTGCTAAAGTTGCATCGCATTTCCTTAATAAGGTACCAGACAATGAACTAAACTATTACCTCTTCAAGCGTAGTATCCCTTGAGGGACGCAGACATAGAGGCATAGTGTCAGGTATGCTCTATCATCTAGCAGACAACTGCAGCTATTAATATCCACATGTGGAAGAACGTTTAAAACTCCTCTAATTACTTAGCACAAAACCTAAGCCAACGAACAGTTTCTGGAGAGCTGGAAAGGAGGGCGATGATGAAGCTGCTTTGAAGAAGCGTGATAGTAAGTGAATGAAATAAGTCTGACATCATTCAAGTTGTGTAATGCTTCATCTAGCTTAAGAGTCGAAGCTGCGAAGAAGCTGTTGGGGAGCTCTCCGAGTATTGGGCATTTTGCGATGAAGTGAGAGGTTACAAAGGTCACATAAAACAGGTAGTTCCAGGTGGTGGGGTATACAATTCAGCCTCAATAATTCACCTCTAAGTTTAGAGATAGTACTTATCTTATCCGCTAAATACTTGTTCAGAAAGTATGAACCTTCCTGTAGACAATGGATCATTTTGCTAAAGTAAGCTCTACATTGGGAAGCCTGAGCTTCTTCCAAGTATTTTTTATATAATATTTCGCCAATTTTCTTCAGTGCCGAGTTTATTTTTGTAAACTCCAAGTCTGTTGTTCATTCAGAGTTATAGAAAATACGAAGTCGCCGTCAAATCCTAATGCTTCCTACTCTTGGAAAAACTTAGTCGTATTTCGCAGCATTTGAGAAAGCTTTGTAATCTGCTCCAGGAGACTCTTAAAAACCACAAAACTTGCATAGTAAATACAAATTTCGTAAACTTGACGGCAGGAAAAGAAACGAATTACTCGCTTTGGAAAGCATTTAAAGGCTTCAAAAGGCCGAAAACCCCAGCGCCACCAATTAAAATGGGTAACAATGAATGGGCGAAGGAGGATAAAGAGAAAGCGGAGCTCTTCGCGGATTATCTAGAAGAAATTTTTAAGTCCTTTGGCAAACACTAGTACACCACACTAGTATATCAGAAAGGGTGTCTGATAGCTTCACAATGGCAAACGCAACTCTAGCTGAATTAAGAAATATTATAATGAACTTAAAACCGAAAAAAGCTCCCGGATACGACCTGATAACCGGGGAAGTCTTAACATGCTGCCCTAAAAACCACTAACTAAGCTTTTAAATATTATAAATACGGCTTCTAGGCTAGAAAACGTTCAGTGCCACGTTTAATGCTAACTATTGAAGACAAAAATCTCATCCCCAACCATCAGTTCGGACTTCGAATCAAGCATTCGACTATTGACCAAGTGCATAGAACTATGGACGTAATTGAAAAAGCTCTGGAAGAGAAAAAGATTTGCTCAAGCATATTTCTTGACCTCTCTCAAGCCTTTGACAAGTTTTGGCACGAAGGCTTAAAGTTAAAATTACGGAAAATTTTGCCATCGAAACTTTGCAACATATTGACTAAGTATCTTGAAAATAGAATTGTTCGTGTTACTCAAATGACGTAACGCAGTTTAAAGATATCTTGGCCGGTGTACCTCAGGAAAGTGTGCTCGGTCCACTCCTGTATCTCTTATATACAAAAGATATACCACAAGTCGAGGGGACTGTTCTTGCCACGTTTGCCGACGACACTGCCATTTTAGATGTCGAAAAAATAATAGAAGAATCTACAGCGAAACTGCAAAGCGCTCTAAATAAGGCATATGACTGGACAAAGATTTGTGCGGATCGCTCTCAACGAGACCAAATCTGTGCAAGTAAACTTTACCTACAGAAAATTAAGTCACCAGCCCATCCACATAAAATATTGGGTCTAATAAATCGATTTATTTTCACCAGAAATAATATTGGCTAGAAAAATAAATGTTTAACTCTACCAGTTTTAATCTGCTCAATAAATATAAAAGGTTGAAATAACTGATTCATTTGGCCACTTATGTTATGGCCAAAAATATTAATTTTATTTGGCCCATTTTTAAAATAGGTTAAGTTCTTAAAGGCATAACAGGAATCGACAGGCAGCATCATTAGCATCAACCAGATGTACTTCTTTTCAATTTACAACCTTAACTCCTACTGGCCTTTTTTGCAAAAAAAAATCAAAATACCCGGTATTTTCGATCCCTGGTAAATATTGCAAGCTTAGTTTTGAAAACAAGCTGTTTTTATACAAGCAGGTGCTATAACCGGTGTGGACTTATAGTATACAACTCTGGGGTTGTATCAAGAAAACAAATATTAGTATTTTACAAACTTTTGAAAATAGAATCCTACGACAAATTGTACATGCACCGTGGTTTATAAGAAATAATGACCTACATCGTGACCTTGGAGTTACTTCTGGGGCATATTAATAATACAGTCCTAGAAATTCTGGACGAACACAATTTATTGCGCCGTCTTCAAAGAACTAAGCCTCTGGACCTGGCACAATAAATTGAAACCGCGTTAAAAAAGCGTAACATGCAGGATCTTTCAATGGAAAGTTACCTACTAAACGGGAAAAACAAAAATAAATTAAGAAAACACCAATTTTGGGATTCTTTCCTGGCTCATTGCATTGAATTTCGCAATATAATTAAGAGGAAGCTTCAAGGTAGCTAGGAACAGAGGCGCCATATTAGTTTCCAGATATATCATATGGTAAGGACAACTATTAGGGAGTTTGAAAACTCTCCTTTTCAGCAGTTTCGAATGACTTATAACCCCCAACAGTAAAATAAAAGATGCATTAGCACGAAATATATTCTGCTTCCAGATATGAGAGGTATAAGGTATGTACAAATCGCCTGCTTAGCCTGCACATGTTTAAGTTAAGAGTAATCGAAACTCCCAGGTATTTATATTGATTAACTATTCCGATCTGCTGGTATTGAAAGCGCCACTTTTCTCCATGCGCTTGAGCATACCTTCCTCCACCATCTCTAAATACCATTATCTTTGAGTTTTCTATATTTACGGACAAGTTCTACGTTTTGTAATAGGTGTTAAGTCTGTTTATTATCAATTGAATAGTTTCTACCGTACTTGCTAGAAACATGATATCATCCGCGAATATTAGTGCAGGAATCCTTGCTTCACTTAGGTTAATTCCACCTATAGTATAATGTTTTCTGTTATGTAATTTATATATAAAATAAACAGTAGTGTACTAAGAACGCGGCCCTGCTTGACACCCATTGATGTTTTAAAATCCGCCGATAGGTAGCAACCATCCCATATACGAGCTTTGTTATCTTTGTACATAGCTCTTAGAACGTTGATCACTTGGAACAAAATTCCATACTCATATAATTTTTAAAAAGGCATTTCCCGTGGGATGGAGTCAAAAGTCACGCGGAAGTCCGAAAAAAGTGGCGTATAGTTTCTTATGCTTCATTTTATGTATTTCCGCAATATTTACCTACGAGAATATTTGGTCTAGAATAGTTTCTGCGGAAACCAACTTGGAATTCCATCACGATCTTTCGTTCTTCCACCCACTCCGTAATTCTATTAAAAATTAAACTACAAAGAACTTGGCAGGTGCATTAAGAAACGATATTCCTCTGCAGTTTGTTGGCTCATCGCATTTCCCTTTTTGTGCAGGGAGAAAATTAATCTTTAGTCTATGATCTATATGTCTATAGATACTAATGTTTTAGTCAACATCAACTATTTGGTAAAACTCCTCTAATCTCCCTTCTCATTCAATAGGAAGTGCAATGGACGAAGTAAATACATCGGGGTAAGTGACAACTAGTGAAACTAATCAAGCTCTCGAAACTGAAAGTGTTTTGCTTCATCTCGTATAAGGATAGGAAGCTCCTGGAACTCTCTCTGTCGATGGATTGTTCAGCTAAAGTTCACATTAAACAAATCGGACGAAATTTTTAAATTTAGCAATTGGTGGATTGAATTTATTTATATTGAAAAATAGGGTAGCTACCAATGACGCCATGTGAACAACTCTAAAAGATGGTTAAAACCGAGAATTCGCAATTTAGCGAAGGACAACTGATGAAAAACTGATCTCTTAGGGTGAAGTGCTTTACGTAGCAAACTTTTGCTTGGCTGAACAAGCGTGTGCCAAAAATGTTTAGTTGTTTTTCGCCGCAAACGCTAAAGTCAGTCGCATCTGACATTTTTTGAAAAAACAGCACGTGCAACGCAAAAGGTAATAATGATCTCCTAGACTTCAAATTATCATCTAACTTGGTTGTCAAAAATAAAAACTTTAAGCTATTCTTTACGTACCTTAAAGAGGTACTTTCGGCAAGTTTTGGAACGAGCTCACAATAGAAGAAGTCTCTACTTTGTTGAATAGAAGGAATCCGCAAAAAATTAACTAAACACTCTCTAACGAGAAGGACTTAATAAGTTCGTCAATGATCCACCTAAATTTAGAACGAGACAGAAACAGAGCAATCTGTTCAGAACCTAAATCTCTTTAAAGCTGGTCAAAATTTTCAAAAGTGGTCAGATCAGCCAACGGGAAACATTCGATCAGATAGTATTTATAGTTCCTCATTTCGCAAGTAACCTGATGAAAATTAGTTCTATTACTGAGGCAATAAGTGAGCTAAGTGATATTATTGGACATAGCATCGTCTTGAGTCAGTGAGTGAATTAAATGATATAACTAGATGAATCATTGTCGGGATTTCACTTCTGCAGATCTGCTGATCATTTTCGCTACTAAAGGAGGATTTCTTTTGAACACTGTATCTGCAATTTGCACGCACCGCACGTCTGCCGAACGTTCTCTTTTCAAACTAATTTGTTGATTTTGACCTATCAGATTGCAGCTCTTTAAGAGCTATCCTGAGCCTTGAAGACACTGCTTACATCGGCCTATATCAATCTATAGCATTTATAGCAAATTGATGAATCTGACTACTTCCGAGTCAGCGCCTAAATCGACATAGGGTCTTGGAAATACATACATACTATAGGTGTATTGGCCAAGTTCCATTCAAAAAAACCATAGCTGGATGCTTCCCACAAGTTTGTATGCAATCAGTAGGTTCCCACGTCTGGAGACTACCGGTGGGGTAAAAGAACAGTCAATCAATTCGAAATGAGCATACAAGTGTCAAACCACTCAAACTTTAAACTTCATGGAAATGATCGCAATTAATAGCACTACCCCGCTGGGCACCACGTTGCAACGCACTCGGGTGATCCCAGAGCAAGCAGAAGTGCTTGTGTCAGAGCCCGACGGATTCCGGGGGCGGGCAAAATGAAGTTTCCAAAATATTTTCATAAACTTCGGTTTGCAAGTTGGAACGTCGGATCGATGACCTCAAAAAGTTTAGAACTGGAAGCGATTATGCGTCGCAGAACTCTACAAATCCTGTGCGTACAGGAAACGAAGTGGTGTAATACAGGAAATAAAGCGCGTTTTCTAGATTTAAAAACTAAGGCATTTAAGATGTTCTACCATGGAACGGTCAATGGACGAAACGGTGTTGGAATCGTTGTTACAGCGGATCTTCTAAACAACATCGTTGGTATCTTGAAAATAAGCGACCGCTTGATGAGTGTTAAACTCGTCATACACAATGAAACGTGGAACATTGTTAGCGCGTACGCTCCACAAAATGGATGCGACCAATCGGAAAAAGATACATTTTGGTCAGAGTTCGGTAATTTGCTTAGAAATATACCTATGGATGAGATGCTCTTCGTAGGCGGAGATTTAAATGGCCACGTCGGAGAAACAAATGTTGATTATGAAGACTGCCACGGCGGTAAAGGCTTTGGAACCAGAAATTCAGCTGGCGAAGACATCCTTGTAGCGTGTAGGGCGTACGGTTTAACCGTCTTAAATACAATGTTTATTAAACATCAACGACATCTCATCACTTATAGCAGCGGAGGCCACGAAACGCAAATAGATTATCACCTCTGCAAAATGTCGATGAGAAACCGTATTAAGGACTGTAAAGTAATACTTGGAGAATCGCTAGTAAGCCAACACCGTCTGCTCATTACAGAATTTTTCACAGCGGAACCACCGAAAACACGGGCATCGTTTGGAAAGCCAAAAATCCGGTGGTATAATTTATCGAAGGAACGAAGCGCAAGATTTATCGCACTGGCTAAAGAAGTACTTCAAAATATTAATGGTATAGCAGACTCACTTAGCCCGCAAGAAATGTGGAACAGCATGCACGAGGAATGCATAACACTCTCAAAGTCCCATCTGGGGACTATATCGAAATACCATGATATCGGCAAAGAAACATGGTGGTGGAATGACGAAACCAAACGAGCTGTGGCCGACAAGAAGAGTGCATTCCAAGCGTGGACAAAATGCGATCGGAGCGACGATATCGAAAAAGCTCGACTGGCTCTTGAATACGAGCGTCTTAAAAAGATCGCAAAGAAAGTCCTAGCTCGAACTCGGAAAACCTGTACCAGGAGTTGGAACAAATATCCTCACGATCGGCGGATAGAAGACAAGCTATCCAAGAAGTTCAAACGTCGTACAGTACTAAAATGCCAAATATTTTTAAGCTCGCTGCACAGAGGAGAAAAAATTCAATGGAAATAACCTCGCCGAAATACATCAAAAACGCAGACGGTCGCTTACCAACAAATGAAAAGGAAATTTGTGACCGGTGGCTTGAATACTGCAAGGAGTTGCTTAACAAACAGTTTCCACGTGATATCGTGCCGACAGCTGGTCTATTCGAGGAGGAAGTTTCGGACTTTTCAATCGAAGAAATAAGTATCGCAATTGGAAAAATGAAGCGGGGGAAAGCGGCGGTACCAGACAGCATTCCATCAGAGTTTTGGTCGAAGATGGAGGGGATCGGCAGCGTTTGGCTATCGAAACTTTTAAATAAATTAAAATGTGGACAACCTATTCCGAATCAATGGAGAAGTAGCTTCTTGGTTCCATTATACAAAGGCAAAAGCGACACTCGAGAATGCAACAACTACCGTTCGATCTAGCTTATGTCACAGACAGGGAAAATCGTCGAAAGAGTCTTAAACGAACGTCTTGGGTAAATAATAAAGCTCGATAATAGCCAGTGTGGATTTGTTGAAGGAAGATCGACGGTGGATGCTATCCAAAGCCTACGAATTATAATGGAAAAGCACCGAGATTTGTCTAAGGATTTACACATGGTATTTATCGACCTCGAGAAAGCATTCGATCGAGTGCCTAGAGATCTCATATGGGCCGCGCTGAGGTCTCAAAACGTACCGGAAACGTATGTTAGAATAATACAAGACATGTACGGAAACGTGAAAACTGCGGTTAAAAGCTCTGCTGTACTAACGAGGGAACTTCCAGTTAATGTCGGAGTGTATCAAGGAAGCGAACTTAGCCCTTTCCTCTTTAAAGTAATATTCGACTCTCTTTTAAAAGACTGCATGCGCGATGCAAATGTAACGCTAATTCTCTTCGCCGACGACGCAGCTATACTTAGCGATAACGTCGAAGATTTACAGAACGCCTTAGATTCATGGAAAAATGCGCTAGAGAGAAACGGGTTTAAAATAAGTCGTTCAAAGACGGAGCATTTGACGTGCCCATTTGCGCATCTGTTGCGATCTGTTCCGGATATAATGTTAGACGGAATAGTTCTTCCGAAAAGCATTATCTTTAAGTATTTAGGGTCAATCGTTAAAATTAAAGGGGAAACTCTACACCACGGTTGTTAGACCAGCTCTTATATACGGTTCACAGTGCTGGACAATGTACGAAGCGTTTAAAAACAAAATGACGGCAGCGGAAATGAAAATGTTAAGGATGTCTAGTGGAGTCACTAAACGCGATTGCATTAGATCTACGCGTATAAGAGGAAGTCTACATATAAAGAATTCGGTAACCGAACAGCTTGAGGCGAATAGAATAAGCTGGTATTGCCACGTTCAAAGAAGATCTGCGGAAAATGCAGTTAAAAAGCACTATCAACTACTGTCACTCCAACTGTAAGAAAACGAGGTCGGAAAAAGAATTCCTGGATTTCTCAGATGGCAAATGCGCTACAACGCCTGGGGCTAACCACTGAAGCGATCCAGGACCGAGCATTATGTAGACGCGTTCTGCGGTCTGCGACATTAGCCAACCCCATAAGCGGAGCAGCAGCGATGCAGTAAAAATGGGAAACTCGTTACGCATAAGTTCGTATAACGAGGAAAGGGTTAATAAAAGGATAAGAAGAAGGATGATTCCTTCTTTGAGTGGCAAATTATTACTGCCTTAACCCGCCACGACAAGGGTTCTAAAAGGAAATAAAAATATGTTAATACCAACTTGCATCACATTACTTTAATGTACAGTGAAATACCCCGAATGCTTTTATAAAAACTCGCAGATAGCCTAGAAACGACAAATCCTGCTTCAAAACGTAGGAAAATTGAAGACGACTACGTACTTAAAATCTTTTCAAATATTTCCACTGCACGTGTTCCATCTACCAATAATTTTCACAGTCCACACAAAGTTATATCTCTTCTATTGAAGATCCTTCAACATTCACCTAAAAATGTATCCAAAAAGATTAATACATACATATGTATTGCTATGTACAGAAATACAAAAAAAAAGAAACAGAAAACAGGACAAGCATCCTCATAGAATTTTCAAATTCAAACTACTCATTCATGCGAAAAAGAAAAGAAGTTATACCACGCAGTAGAAATAAAAAAAAAGAAAACACTTGCGTATTGAGTATATCTATCCGTATGCATCTTACAGTATAACCTGTTGAGGGTAGTCATCAATTTTCTCTCAACTTTTAAAGAATAAACGAGAATAAAAAGAGAAAAAGGGTTCAATAACAATATCCAAAACTGAAAAACATTCCTTTAAGTGCATTTTCGCCGAACTAATTTAGAAACAGTAACAAAATCTGTGTGTAAGCGAGGGCATGTACGAGTATCCGTATCTTTAGTGAGAATCCCCACCGACCCACATGAGCAGTGAACCTGATAATGATGCGCAATGCCGCGCATTATCATCACAATTCGTAATTTGTATCTGAACAACGCTAATAATAGGTTTCACCCGTAATGAATAAACCAGCCAGCCGCGTGTTGTTGTACGCGTGGATCGGCAACTGATCGTGTTGATCGCGTGGTATGTACCTACATATAGTATTGATTGTTACCAGCTACTTGGAATACCAGTAACTACAAGTACCAAGTGTACTCGTACTCGTATTGCCTCAATACGTTGGCTTTCATTATGCTGAAGCCCACCAAATGATTAATAAACTGACGGCCGATATGTAGGTATAATGTCAGGAAAGTGGCCTTCTGATGGCCAAAGGCCTGTGTAAAAATAACATGCGGACTACATAAAATTGACAACATCAACATCGATCGAGCATTAACATCTCGCTCTTTGACTTGCGGTATTTGCAACTTGGAATTGTACGAGTATACCGAAATGCGGGTACTTCACATATCATATCTACTGATGTTCGCTAAAAGCAAAAGGACTAAAAGGAATCCCCAAAAAGAAGCAAATATCGGTGTATGTACATCTTTAGGTGGACATGTGTAAACAAGCGATTTCAAGAGGCACTCCCTGTAATTGTTTTGTCTTGAGTGGTTCTATTCGCGACCAAACTGAACCATCGACAGTTTAGTTAAGAGGTGCGCTTGTGTGAGATAAAAAGATACGAGCTGGGCAAAAACTCGACGACATGACCACTTGAGACGAGTAGGAAGGGCGCGTCTTGTTAGTTACTTGGCGACACCATGTTATTTAACCGCACTATTAGAAGCCAATCGATTTTGAATTTTCTTATTTATTTATTTCTTTTTTTTTGAACAGACAAGCACTTGTTTTTATTCAAATTTTTGACGCATGCTGAAAATATCCTTAGATGTAAAGATACTGAAGTGAGATGTGTTACTCATGGGCCAAGCCGGCGGCAATGGGTACTTAAGAGACAGTTAAGAAGATGAAAGGATCGCATAGCAACCTGTAAGGCAAATTAGACTCTTTACTTTTAGTGAGATCAAAGATACAGACTCCGCAAAGTGTTTGGCTTTGAACTTGAAGTATAATCCAGAGTCGTATCATTGGAGAGAGCTAATTTACTGACGTAATTTATCGACGTCACTTGGATAGACGATATGCAGTACTTCATATAGTAGATTCATATCAGAATGCAACTTTGTAAAAAACAAAAGAAAAAAGTATCCATTTTGAGTGGAATAACTCGACTGAAGTTCGATAAGAAATAGATGAATAAAATTCATGCCCATACGGGGCCTGTCCCACAATATCAACTATCCATCTGCAATACAAAAGGTCGCTCAAAATTGGAACAGAGTCAATTGGTAACTCCCTGGCCTGCGTTTATTCCATAAAATGAGACTAGGGTGGCTTTGTTTAAGGCAAAAAAAAACAGCCGAATTTTTAAAGCATTACTCCAAAAATAAATCAACTAAAGGGTGTCGGGTAAGCGGGTTCCTACTCTGACCGCCGGCACATTCAGTCTTTGGGCAAGCAATTGACTGCTATTATATAACGCAATCTAAAAACACCTAGATGGTTGGAGCCAAGCCAGCTGGATACACTACTTACGGCAAGAATTTGACTCATTTCTTCTCAAAATATTACCCTTACTTTCCGGATCACCAGCATAAGTAACTACTCGAGACTAAATCAAGTTATGTACAAAATACCACGAATTCGACCGTTTTGAAGAACTTGAATGGTTCCTACGCAGGTTGAGTCTAAGTAAAAATTTATGAATCTCCTTATAAACACTCATTTCCCTAAATGCTTATCACCGCTTTGAGAAAACGTGCAAATCAGTCCGGACATGATCCGTACGAAAGAGACACCACTTTATGCTTACTGAAAACCTATTTACCTCTCGGTACTACTCGGTGCGGTCTTGAAAGAGGTGGCGATTCAGTCCGGGGTAGACCTCAGTCAACAAGCGTCTCCAGCAAGCTGGATCTTTTTCTAGGTCCTTATACTTGCGTGCGCCACCTGAGTCTCGATCTCGGATTCGAAGACTTTTTGAACCGGAGCGTTGGTGTCCATCTGATCTACATGACCCAGCCACCTCAGTCGCTGGATCTTCACCCTTCTGACTAGGTTGATGTCGTTGTTTGATGTTTTATCCCTCCTCCACTCACCTTCACCGTAACGGTGCCGAATATCACTCAAAGAATTTTCCTCTCAAAGCATCCAATGGCACCCTTATCCATTCCCGATAATGCCCATGCCTATGCGCCATATAGCACGACAGGGATGGATAATCAACTTCTTATATAGGGTAACTTTAGTTGTTCGAGAGAAGGCTTTGCTAGTCAATTGCCTAACGAAGTAGCAAGAGCTATTCTTCGTTTGATCTCAACGCTAGTGTCGTTGTAGCGGATCCTAGGTGGACAAAGTCCCTATGGCTAGAGACTTCGGTGTTCAGTGTCCTTTTTGCTTGACAGTATATACGTGGTCTTGCACTCGTTGACCGCTAAATCTCTTTTCGCTACTTCCCACTCAATACTTTCAAAAGCACCACTGACATCACGTTACTTTCTTCCAATTATGTCAATATCATCGACGTATGCGAGTAATTGGACGGACTTTTGAAAGATTGTGCCTCTTGTGTTTGCGCGTGAGTTTTGCACTATTCTTTTAAGGGCGATGTTAAAGAAATCGCATGACGGCGATGACCGGTCTTGATGGAGCAGCGTGCTTCTCCATCGTCATCCTGCGTAGACGGACGAGTTTGGCAGGGATCCGGAAACTAGACATTGCTCTGTATAGCTTGGCTCTATAGATCCTATCATACGTGGCCTTAAAATCGTTAAAAATATGGTGTGAATCGATCTGAAGCACACGATTTTTCTCTCAGATCTGTGAATATATGATCGTTTGTGGAGTTTCCTGGCCTGAAACCACACTGATATGGACCTATCAGGTTGTTTACGAACGTCTTCGAGCGTTCACATAAAACGGCAGATAATATCTTGTATGCGATGTTAAGAAGACTGATGCCTCTGAAGTTGGCGCAGTTCAGAGGGTCTCCTTTCTTGAGGATCGGACAAACAATTCATCAGGCAAGCTTTCTTCAGACCTGCCTGCCGCTTTGAAGAGCTCGGCAGTCAGGCCGTCAGCTCCAGCAGCATTGTTGGACTTCAGCTTAGATATTTCTACCTTTACTTCATCAAGGTCGAGTGGACGGAATTGTTGGTCATCATCGTATAGGTTGAAAGGTTGATTCTTCCTGACAGTGATATTTGTTTCGTCATGGCCGTTATACAGTCTCAGATTCTCAGCATCGACTGCGACTTTACTACTTCTTCTTCTTCTTCTTATCCTTTTATTAACCCTTTCCTCGTTATACGAACTTTTGCGTAACGAGTTTCCCATTTTTACTGCATCGCTGCTGCTCCGCTTATGGGGTTGGCTAATGTCGCAGACCGCAGAACGCGTCTACATAGTGCTCGGTACTGGATCGCTTCAGTGGTTAACCCCAGACGTTGTTGCGCATTTGCCATCTGAGAAATCCAGGAATTCTTTTCCGACCTCGTTTTCTTACAGTTGGAGTGACCGTAGTTGATAGTGCCTTTTTAACCGGATTTTCCGCAGATCTTCTTTGAACGTGGCAATACCAACTTATTCTATTCGCCTCAAGCTGTTCGGTTACCGAATTCTTTATATGTAGATTTCCTCTTATACGCGTAGATCTAATGCAATCGCGTTTAGTGACTCCACTGGACATCCTTAACATTTTCATTTCCGCTGCCGTCATTTTGTTTTTAAACGCTTCGTACATTGTCCAGCACTGTGAACCGTATATAAGAGCTGGTCTAACAACCGTGGTGTAGAGTTTCCCCTTTAATTTAAGTGGAAATTTTCGGTCGCGACTTTACTACGATGTTCCCTTCTTCGTCTTTACAGGCTTCGGTTCGGGGCTTGTGTCCGTGGCATGTTTTTTTTTACCTTTTGTACCTGGATTAACATCTCTCAATTTCTTCGACCGCGCGCTGCTCATTTTTTATTTTCCTCCTAAAAAGTCTTTCTTCTGCTCATACAGCTTGTGAGCAGCTCTAGTGTTTCTTTGCAGCGTCGCATTTTGTGCTTCTTGCTTAGCTGCATGCGCTTGCTGGCATTCGTCATCACACTAGAGGTTTTGTTGTGGTGGTCGAACCAAGCCCAGCACATCAGAAGCGGCATCTCTGATTAATTTTTGGCATTGTGGGCACTGGTCTTCGATGCTTGATGCTGGCGGCAAAGGATCTCTTAAGATTTTAAGAGAGACTCGATGGGAAAAGGATTTGGCGATTGTAACCGTTTGACGTCGAAATTCCTCACAGTATTGCCTTGTCTTGGTGCTGTTCGGGGTATCCGCAACCGTATCTTGACTACAACAAGGTGAAGGTCCGAGTCGATGTTGGCTGCTCGGAACGTTCGGGCATCTTTAATACCAGGTGCTCTCCAAGTCGCCTTGTGAATATCGATATGGGGAACTGAGTGCTAGCTTCCACAAAATTTCGTCCCGCCGCAAAGTCGATTATCCTGAACCTGTTATCGGAGATGGTGTCGTGCAGGCTATTTCTTCCAACAGTGCTACCAAAAATGCCCTCTCTTCCTAGCTTTGCATTAAAATCACCGACGACAATTTTAATGTCATAGCTAGGGCATTGCTCGTAGGTCTTGTTAAGGAGCTCATAGAAGGCATCTTTGGTGTCGTCATCTTTCTTCTCTGTGGGGTCATGCGCGCATATCAGACTAATGTTGACAAATTAAGCCTTGGTGCGGATTTCTATGAGGCGCTTATTCACATGCCGGAAACTCAAGACTTCTTACCTAAGTCTGCCTCTAACAACAAATCCGCATCCAAATAGGCGCTGATTTTGCCGTCGATAACAATCGCCGTAGTAGATGCCACAGTTTTACATTCTCTTTTTGTCTGGGACATCCCATCGCATTTTTTGGATGGCGGTAATGTCTATTTCCTAGCTGTCTTGGGCCTCCGCTAGTTGTTCAGCTGCTCGTGGCCTGTTAAGGGACCTTACATTCCACATGAATATCCGCAGCTCATTGTCCTTTAATCGTTAGCGTGGATTTTCAACACTAGATCTATCCGTATCCGAGGCTTGTTAATGTTTCGGATCTTTTGTACGCCGAGCTTATGTCATCATCGCAGAATTATTTCGAAGTAAATATGTTGGCAGGAGTCCCGAGAGGAACAGGATGTGATCTGCCTTCTTACTTCTTTGCAGTTCGAGGACTTTTATGATTAAAAAGTCTCAAGGTTAACCCAACATTTTGTAAAGAACTTATGCTTATCCCTGCAAGTAGTTAAGATTGCTATTACTGGCAAACTATGATAGTATTAAAATCTACGATAAAGGTAACTAATTCTTAATCCATTAGTATATTTAACGCAACCTGGCATTCGCTTCCATGTTAATCTAGTAAGTTTTGAAAGGTTCATTATTGCCATAAGAACATTGCTTTTCATTTGTTTGTGCAACAAATAGAAATCGTGGGAATCGTTTGGTTGTCGACCGCCCCATTATTCTGTGGACTGCCTTAGCAATTTATTACGTTCTGTGCATCTTCTTTAAGATATTTCTGACGTAAAATAAGAAAACATTTTTGCTTAACCTTAACCAATTGTGGTGAAATTCCTTGAGACCGAATCCTATATCAAAAAACGTCAAGAACTCAATAATCACTTACTATACGATGCAACTAATTTGTAGTGTACCATTAAAAATGATTTCCCGTCGTTAATTACCGCCCTGTGTTTGGTTTTCGATTTTAATTGTGCGACCTGTGACTTGATTAACGTCACTTGGCTTGAGGCCTAGCGCCTTGTATAATTTTATTCAGCTACTGGTATCTCTTGCCACAAGAAACTGCTCAATGAATTGACTTCTTTTTTTTTATATCTGTTTCTCTGACCAAGTCTTACAAGGGCTGTGAATAAAATTCGTCTTTCCTCCATGGTTTGGCATTCGTTAATTTTTTAATTACATGTTACTCGTCTTTGGAGTTTAGTTCTGATAACTGGATGTCTTATCTTCATGTTGCTCTAGCAAATTACTGATGCTGTAATAGCAGAGTTAATCCATTAAGTTTGACTGTTTTCTTCCGGTTTTTTGTACACAAAGTCCGAGTCAAATATACGTAAATGGTCATTGCACAATCCCTACTATTACTAGCAACTGCGGATCAAATGGAAACGACTCCAAAGCTGATTTTAAATGTACGCATAAAACCGATTGCAAGTGACACAAGACGTATTGCCAGGAGCGTCCTAAAGGCATCTTAGTTGTAAGGCACACATGTAATAAATTTGAAAGGAAACTGTTTATAGATAGACAGCTCTTCGGCTTTGTTGCGACATCTTTTACTACCGACTCTCTCTGCCTTAGTGTTCGAATTCGTTTTTGCTGCCTTTTAAAAATAGTAGCCTCCCAGTGCATCGTTAGATAATGAGACGCTTGATGCTCCTGAATAAGAATTGTTAGGAGATTATAAATAAAAATACACGTCTACGCTGAGGACTTGCAGCCTGAAACGGGCGTAATCCAAACACTTCCTGAAGTCGTCATGACTGAGAGATAGTAGGAGGCTTTTGATTGGTGTACCGTCATTCTGTAGAGTTAAACCATCATCCATCTAGCAGACTATTTATTAAATACAACAGTCAATGCAAGCCCTAACTGTGGACGCAGCGGATCTCTAAAAGTAAAACAACAGCAGTATTTGAGAAGACCCGGCCATCATCCTTTTCCTGTCCAAATTCTAGCAGAAAGTATTACATGTGAGCACGCATGCTTACAGGGTCAGAAACAAAGTCGGCATTCAAAGTGTCAATCCACAATGTTCCAAAGATCAGAATTTGACTTTAATATTTTTGTAATAGCCTGTTTCATCAAACATCCGACCCATTTGGTTGGGACTTGCAATCGGAGTCTTATTCACCTGGATTCCTCTTACCCACAATATTACTGGCTGTCTGACCGAGTTACAAGTGCAACCCGTATCACTTCCCGGCGAGTGCATCTTGAATGTCGCCCACAAGATTTAAAATCGGATTCCCATAGGATTTTCTACAATGGCAGGGATTTTGAATCTTAGAGAATGCATTCGCAAAGCAGTTGGCACATAAGCAATCCAGAGTTTGGTATATAGGCCACTCCTACTGTTCGCCTGGCGTTTGCTGTAAAAGCTCTATTCAAAGTCGGCATCAACAGGTTTGTACCTTTTTATAGCACAACCGCATATACATATGTACATACCCGTAACCCGTATTAGTACGTCGGTCGAAAAAAACCTGCTAAATACGAATCCAAATTTCAAATCCAGTACAAAAAAAAAAACACTGTGGCGCTGGCAGCCCGGTATGGGCCATGGCCTAGCTTCTTAACACTCGTTTGTGTTGCTCATATTTTCATTTTTGTCACATCTCAACGGGGCCTACGGTTTATCGCCGAGTCCGAACGGCACTCCTTAGAAGCTTTTTCGTAGGCAATTTTTACTTTCGGGAGTTTGCCATTGCCCGCCGAAAAAGGGATGGCGATTTGAAAAACTGTTGGTGACCCAGTCAGGAATCGAACCCAGACCATAGTCCAATGAGCTAACTATCGCGCCATCGCCATACAACTCTTAGAAAATATTGTGAAAAGATAAAATTTACCAATTGGTCTGTAAAGCTTGGCCTATAGGTCCAAGCTCTCTTAATAAGATCTCAACATCCTTATTGCAATATTGAAGAAGAAATATCCACTGACCTGACCCCGACATAAACATAAACGAGCTTATCATCTTTCCTAGGTAAAATTCTTTCTACCGTATTATGCCAGAAAGGATTTTACTGCTGCATTCTTAGACTTGACGTTACTAACATGGATAAAAAAAATTAGCCTAAGGTAGATTTTTCGTAGATACATCTTTTTATCTCTCTTGATGACGAACTAAATATTGCTGTCAGGCAAAATGAGCCTTTCAACCTGGACGATGAAGACCAACAATTCCGTCCACAGAACCTGGATGAAGTGTAGATAGCAATATCTAAGCTGAAGTGCAACAAGCTGCTGGAGCGGATGATCTGACCACCGAGCTCTGCAAAGCGGCACGCTATAGGTTGGTAAGGACCATACACCAACTCATCTTTAAAATATGGTCGGACGAAAGTATGCCCGAAGAATAAAGCCTCAGCATTGTTTGTCCGATTCTCAAGAAAGAGGACCCTATGAACTGACGCAGAGGCATCAGCCGTTCGTCCACAACTTCATCAGTATGGTTTCAAGCCACTTCGAGTGAAAAATTCTTCGAATGATTTTCGGTCCCATCTGCATTAACGGTGAGTGGAGGAGGAGGTACAACGAAGAATTGTACGGACTGTACAGCAACATCGACTTAACCAGAAGGCTGAAGATCCAATGACTGAGATGGCTGCATCATGTAGAGCGAATAATCACCAACGCTCCAGTCCAAAAAGTCTTCGAATCCGCCACCGAGGGACAGCGCAGTAGAGGAAGACCGATACTCAGGTGGCGCACGCAAATGAAAGGGGACCAACTTAGATGTGAAACTGGACTCAGCTAGTAAAAGATCGAGCTGCCTGGAGACTGAGGCACCGAACTCCCTCTATATATGTATTTACGAGTATTTATACTTATATGGTATTCTTGCAAAAAGCACTTTGCTGTATATGATTAAGAACACTTGCCTCGCCGAACCCTTTGATTTGAGAAAAGGTATGTATTCGCTCGATTGAGCGACGCGTTATTAACCGACATCTTAAGCAAAATGTTGCGGGCAACTCGGAATCCTTTGCCAGAGCCATATTATTGCAAAAGCCTGTGGGACTATTGTGAGTATGAGTCTAGAGCCATACATCCTCGGTCATCATTTATCTGCAGCAATGACATCTGCGCAGGGAACATAAAAGATAAAAGAATAACTCTTGCCAACCGCTGTCTATATTGGAAAACTGGATATCAAAGCCTTATCTCGAGCAACAAGAAAGACGCCAAAGTCATAGTCAACGGAAAGTCAATTCCATCTGCATTATCCGATTGTTAAGATTCATCCAAGAACTATGCCAGGCTTAAAGCTATTGTATATAATCCATGGCAGTGGAATCACACCAAGAAAAACTTGGAAACTTATACCGAAATAGAAGGTGATGGACCTTTTCAATCTATTTTTTAAAAAGGAGCAACTATTCCAATTTAACAAGCAAAGAGCACTCTATTAGCGAATAAGGATGCAGGTTACTCCATTTATGTACAACCAATGTACAACTGTCCACTTTGGCTTCTAATACACTTTCTAGTATGTAAAGAAGATTAACAATCGCATGTCTCGACGGCTTAAAGTCTCAGTCAATGCCTTTGGTCTTTGACATTAACTTCTTAACCATCCAGTACACCAAGGATATGGGCAGCGTCAGATGACAAAATACGACTGAGTTCTATCCAATATGACAGAATGTTTGTCTTAATATCTACCAAAACGTTTTTCTTGTTTCTGAGATTTTTTTTGGTTCACCTCATGTTTAATTAAGCGCCCATGTCTTACTAGAAAAGTCACTCCGCTACTGGAGACACCATCAGCTCAAGTGCTTTGTGCAAAAATTACATCACAGCAATCGGAAAAGTCTACTCCTATTAAATGCGAATAGAGCAATCCAACTTCGTATTGTATCCATGGACTTGCAGACCAAAGAAATCATTTAAAATCAGCGAATATTTATTACCATCCGTTTTAACCTGATTACAAGAGTATATTGGTTTGAATGGGACGCTGCCGAGATGGATCTACAACAGCTACCGATCGTCGAACACACGAACAAGACAAAAGAACATCCGCAAGTCATTAATTTCCATCTTACGAATAACCATACAAGTTACTCTTACTAGTATCATGGCATGGCCACTTGCCCAAGAAGTTGGCACTGCGTCTCCCCATATGAATTGTACGCATTTAGTACTCGTAGAACTGGAGAAATTGTGGGCTTGTCCATTAGAGAAGTGTTCCAAGCTAATTTATAGATAACCGTCTCTAATCATACTCCCAATCACTCGTGCTAACAATGTGACCCCTCCAAAGAACGGCGAGGATAAGATACGAATAGTTCTTCTAAATGGTAGAAGATACGATTACCTGTCTTTTGAGTGGCACGCGTATGTACACCTTTAAGTTCTAACTTGCCCCTGGCCGAGTGCCACAAAATGATTGCTGCAATAGAGGGTCTTTTTATTTTTTCGGTCAAAAGAAACACCGGGCCTTGGGTTGAGTTTATATTCCTTTTTGTCTTCTGTTTTTTCGGTTTATTTTCTGTTTTCAATGTGTGCACACGAATTTTGATACCAAAAACAGTAACAAGAAGAAAGAAAAAAAATTATGTCCTTAGGAATAGTGGAATCTGGCAAAGAAAAAGCAGCTGCTATTATCGATGAGACGAATTTGATAAACTGTTTTGTATAAAATTTGTTACCACGCACACATGAATGAGTTTTTCTGTAAAGATGTAGGAAGATGTCTTTTGATTAAGGATGAAGCACGGATATGTGGCATTGACATAGGAAATGATGGAGAGATGTTACATCTTTCCTAGAACAAAGAGACCACAAAATAGATGTAGGTACCCGTAGATGGTATTCATCGTGTAGTGAATGATGGTTCAATTAGGATATGTTTTGAAAGATTTTTACAATACGATAAGGATTGTAGTTTTCATTAACTTCAATAAATGTCAACAGGTTATCGTTGGTTCAGGCAAAATTCATTAAAAATGTGTGCATCTTACTATAAACAAAATTATATCAGAGTATTAGATATAAGCAAACCGAGAGTACTAAGTGGCATGCAAAAAAGAATCGTCGTTCGTTTTTCTGTACTGACATTGCATTTTGTACTTAGTGAAACTATCTTTAGAGCATTCATGCTTATTTCAGCTCAAGATAGCACTTTCATGGATTCCAGCCGCTCTTTTACGTTAAACCGATTTGAAAGGAGAGGATCTTTGTCTCCTGCTCGCGACTCACTTCCCATTCAAGCTGATCACAACCTGCCCAATAAATTCTGGATTAAGTTGCTAGTAAACTGAGAAATAACACACATCGTAACTAGTGTCTGTCATATGCTGTTGCTTCCTTTGACGGCTTCAAATCACCTAGCATGAATGGCTTATACCTAGTTATTCTACAAAAAGATATAGACGAAATAAGTCTGCTCACACAGCTGTAAGGAGAATCGTCAATGCTAACCTGCCACTTGCATACGTACCAAAACACTGACCACAGTCTCGCGAAAAGCTTCAAAATATTTAGTACTGACTCGCTTCTTATGCTGTTTGACAAATTTATTCTCTTTCCAAGATGTTAAAGGTCTTTCGAAACTATGCAAAAAAAAAACTAGACAACGTAACAAATAACGAGGCATGTGTCACTTACCCACACAAAATGGGGTAGATGGATCAATAATTGGTGAATAGACCGCTGTCTGTGACGTCCTATTCCAATGCATACACTCATGCATACACAGATTTTGTTGCTGTACAGTTCGTTGGGCAGACAGTCTGCTCTACAGCGCATGCAGCTCTAGACTTGATTGACAATTGATCCACAAGAAATGGGCTCTCAGTACATCCTCTCAAACCTGGCAATGTAGGGAACTTTCATCAACAAAGAAGGGGAAAGGTATCTTTGTATATAGAGGCAGCTAAAATACGATAAAGACCTTGGTAATACTTTACAACCCTTTGAAGCTTGTTTGAAAATTTAATGCTTCCCTGAACAAAGTCTGGATTCAGTAAGTTTTGTTTAAGTTCCAGGTTAAAATGTGATCTGAGGAAATGAAATCACCGATAAATTTACTAAGATAGGCTAAAAAGTGGGTTTCTAAGTTCCCGGACCTGCGATAGAACTGCGTGTGGTAAGAAGAGTCTCCTTTTGACATAGCTACATATGGGATGTGTCTCCAGCCTGCCAGTAGGCAAAGTGAGTGCCTCCTGATGACTCGAAAAGATCAGTGAAAAGGTCAGCCTACTGGCTTGTTTTAACAGAAAAGAAGTGGTTAAAGGTGAAGTATTTGAATGATAGTGACAAATTGAGGCCAAATTTCTGTGAATGTCTGGTCTACGCTCGTATCAAGCTGGATATACTCGGCGTTTTATGTCTGAGGCGATTCTTCGAAAGACTGAGGACTTCACATTAATAAAACATACTGTTTTCAAGTTGCAATAAAGACCTTGGACTAGTTACCTATCACAGTGCTTGTAACACCAGCAAAATATGACAAACTCCATAGAAATGTTTATATCCAGTTTCCAATTACGACGAAGGCAAGTTCTGATAAACCCTTTTCAACATTTCCATACACTTTGTTACTTAAACTAGTATACATGCTTTCATAAGACAAACTTAACGCAAATTTTTGACCTTTTATGATATCTAGTCCTTCGACTGGCTTATTTAGCTTGTTCCTGCACTTGTCCTGTACCAAAAACAAAGCCGTTTTTCGATTTCGTTTTAATGTGCCTTTGTTGTCTAATTACTGCTGTACAGTCGTCGATCTTCTTTTAATAGAATTTTAATTGTGACATTCTACAAGTGTCCTTTGACTTTACTCCTGAAAAAGTGTATGGAACAGTGTGCTCACGAGGCAGAAAGCCTTGTTGTATCTGGTATATAAGGAAAATTAATAAAAAAAACAGTAAAAAATTAAAAGTATATATTTCATGTCTCCAAATCTGTAAAAACTAACAAAAAACATTAATCTTTATTTTTCACAAATTTTCTTATTTTTTCAGGAACACCTTCCATCATTGTTTTTATGGTCCCACCTTCCACCTTTTTAGAGCTATTTTTCCAAAATTTTTTGAGTTCTTCCAGGGTCTTGACACCTTTTTTGATGGCCCTTAACTCTTTTTTAATCGGGGCCTAATATCTTTCAGTTGGCCTAACTTCTGGCGAATTCGGATTGGCCTCTCTGGACACCATCGAAACGTTGTTTAGCAAGATCAGGCAAAATAAGGGGAGTTCTCGATGATTGTTGTAAAAAGGCCTTAAGCGCTTCTGCAGGCACTCATTAAGATAAATTTTGCCATTTATTGAGCCAGTCGTGATGAAAGTTTGGCTTCTGAGCCCGCAAGAACAAATTGTTTGCCACACAAGGAATTTTTTTGAAAATCTCGCTTTAGGTTGGGTTCGAAACTTTGCTTCAACACTTCCTCTACCTTTGGCGGTATAGAATGCCTGCCCCGGAACCTGGTTGGAATCAGCAAAAACATACGATTCATCGTCCATTATAATGCATGAAAGTTTGGCCAAAAAAATTTGATTGCAAAAGTTTTGTCCGTTGTTTCGCATCCAAATTTTTTTTGACGTTCCGATCTCGAACCTTTTGGACTTTGTACGTTTTCAAGCCCGTATTTCTCTTCACTTTATAAATTAAGAAATATGAACATTCTGCTTTTTTTTGCCAAATTACGTTCAGAAATGTTCGGATTTTTTTCAAGAAGGCTCAAAATTTTTGTGACCTTTTTTGGGTTCATAAAACCGGCTTTTCGATCAGACCCCTCTTTTCTTTCAACTAAGAGGTTCTCTTTATAATTCTTAATAGCAGTAGAAACTGTTTTCCTATTGAACCTTTACTTCATTTGCGATTTTTATATACGTCCACCCTGGGTGTGCTAAGTGACACTCAATAATATTTTTTCTTACATCCAATTCAAATTCCATGTTGATTATGTTACTCGTAACTACCAAACCGAAATGACATACAATTTAAAAATAATAGAAGCATTCCAGCTCACAAAAAAGAAGAATTTGAGTGATTTTTCTGTAATTTTTGGAAATAAATTCGAAATGAGAGTGAGTAAATTTTTTTTAGTATTTTGAACAGTGGTTTTTGAAACAGATAAAGCCCCTAAAAGCACCTCAATGTTTATTCCAACGCATCCTTTCACAATTTTCGAAGAAAAGCTGGATAGATGCACGGTGATGTATAGTGAAAAGATTAATACCCTTCAGTCTATAATATTTCAAAGAAGCTCAGGTGATATAATAAAATCTTAAGCTTCACAAAGTAGTTGCTACTCCGATTTGCATTGGAAGACTTGATAAGAAAAATATCTAACGAATGACCTTAACAACTGTTCGGACTTGAAAAACTGACCCGTATACATTATCAAAAAGCATTTCTCTGTGCTCTGAGCCCTAAATACCTGTCAGTCGAGACATACTTGCCTTAAGATAATCAGATTAACTGAAAGAGGTATGAATAAATCATGTTTGCAGGAGACATCTTTGTGTTTAATCAGAGACCCTAAGATTCCATTGAGTTTTGTTTGCTTGCTTGGGGCTCGCGGTAAACATTCGCATTCATCTTAGTGCCATGGTCCAAAATCACAAGCGGCGAATGTCTTTTGGCCATCAAAAGCTCGACTTCTGGTGGCCAGTCTAAGGTTCAAAGTTATAGCATCTGTAAGATTTTGCCCTTTTTAGTACTGATAAGGCTTTAGTTTGAGCCCATTTTTTAATTAAAGTCGCATAAATGTCTTTGATATCCTTCAATTCCTGAATAAATTTTCGTGCAGGTGCATTTTTTCTGATCACCATCGAACTGCTTGATTTAATTGTCACTTTGTCTGCTAAATTAATAGCTAAGATCACGTTTCTTACTTGTATTTCAGGCTTATGTTTGCAGTTTCTTAAAGAATAATATCGATTGCTAGCTAAAAATACCTAATCTTTCAAAAATTTAGATCTAGGACATCCTTTTTCATCATCTTGTTAAGGTACATATTATTAAGGTAATAAAACGTAAACCTTAAAACTCTTTTCGTTATCTTTAACCTTAAAACGAGAAATTCACTTGTCCTCTTTACCAGATAAAATTTATAACTTCCGGCGAAATAAATACACAAAAAAAAAACTAAAGAACAATGTTAAAGCAGTGGAAATAAATATCTCTTCCGGTCCAACTTGATCTACTTTATTTCAAGAATCAAAGTCAATGCGAAATACAAATTTACACTATCAAGCTTGTACTACTATGTGTGGTACATATGTACATGTACATTGTCTGCGATTCCTTTTCGCATCCATGGAAGGTCCATTCACTTCCCGTTAACATCAATCTTAAGTCAGCCGCGAAAAAAAAAATTAAAGCAACAACAAATATCGATCCCGCATCGATGGGTTATTTTCATCTCGACCATACCCTGGATGCACGAGTGTAGTACAAAACAACAACAAAATGATAAACTGCAAACCAAACAACATGGCCCCGAGGACAAGTATGATATTTCATTGCAAAGTATATGGGATCCAGAGTGTTATTAGCAATAGGCAGTCATATTTTTTCCATTTTATTCTTGTTCGTATTGTGAAGCGTTTGCAGCGGGTTGACTTGGAAAACAGGTCAAGTATAGGAAGAATGCAGTAACTGTAATAGAATACTTTGATTCTGTCATTGGGACGGTATTGAAAAAATAGAATTTAAACGATTTGATAGCACTTTCAGATTGGTGAAACAAAAATGTTAGAATCCTAGTTCGCATGTCAACTCTTTTGTTTTCACATCACCATTAGATTTTCCTTTAAACCATGAGTTCTCTCCTTATCCGATACTAAGCATTTGTACATATATGCAATATATTATATTTTATTTTGCTGATTTTTTTGAAGAATTTCGGTCCGGGAATGGGAGGTACACATTGTACTGGTGGTCTATTCACTGCGATATAATTACCAGCGAATCGATTCCTCAGTAATTCGATGGTTCTAAGGATTAAATCATCATACGACTGAAGCTGTTTATCGTCCGGATCGATATTATATATTTGAAAAAAGTGATCATTGTCTTGTAACATTGGCTATTGAAAGTACGAGTACCTTTAAGGTGAAGTTGACATCCAGTAGATAGTGCGCTTGAGTACATGACCTTCTGGATTTGGCCTATTATGAAAAACAACTCTGTCTTCGATAAAAATACGCCTGTATTATCAAGTGACTGAACAGACTTATTAGGATGGTGCTTCTCGCGGTAACTTGTAAGTTTTGCACATTTGCGTTTCTAAATGAAGTTGAAAAAATCATATTACAACGTGAAGGCCTTAACTAATCAGCGTGCATCTTCACCCTGCATAGTCGAATGACACTAGACATAGCTCTGCATGTTCATCTCTGAAAAGCTACCATAATCCACCCCGATATTAAGAGGGGCAATTGTGACACAAATTTCACTGACTACGTAGCCCAAGAAACAATACTCCTTTTGAAACATGGACTTAACTTTGACACAGCTTCTCTTACCTGGCTACAGACAAAACAAGAAAGCATAACCTCAGAACTCTTGTTGTGGATCTGAATATTTTCCAGGCAGACCAGGCAAATTTGAATATTAGTTGTTTGAAGGCAAAAGGTGCGTTGGTAAAGTTCAAGACTTTAAACTGCTATCTATCGTTATGAATGCAGTATTCACCTTAACACTGCCAAATACTCAAACATGCCAATATCCAGACAGACAGTCGATCCTACTGAGCCACACTGAGTCGACTACAGTCTCCAGACTTTCATCAGTGCGGAGCAAGTAATACTTGAATCCTAGGTTATGTAGCTGTTTGACATGCGATAATTGAGACAAAACCTACGGTGATACCCATAGGTTTTTTTAGGGCTCATTTATATCTTTGGGTAACATACTGCCTCTTATTTTTCTTCACTTGTTCTGCTTAGTAAATAGTAAGCTGCGAGGAAGTTTCTGAATGGGTTTTGCTGTACAAATGTCGATTTTATACTAACTCTCCTAACTCGAAATCACTAGGACTGCTAGAGAAAATATCACTAAATACACTGATTAACCTCCAGACAATTTGAATTTGTGCTGCCTGAAGAAGTTTTCAGAATTAGAAACCAAGATCATCCAAATGTTTCAGCAGTAAGCACTTATTATCCGAAAGAATTTCTTGTACATCCGTAACTTCAACTGAATTAAAAGTAGCGATGATCGGAAAAGTTTGCTGCTATCACAAAGTCTGCATCATGTCAGTTGTAGGTCTTGGACTTTTCGGGGATCATTCCCAAAAGAAAAAAACATCACATCGATAGGCACTGTACGAGACGTCATTGTTGAATTACACTTCGATGTCGAATAAAGAAGTAATACGTTGTTTGGAGGGAAGAGATTTCATTCGCTGGATCACCAAGTAGGGATATTTGGGGACCCATTTAGATTAACGGAAGCGACGTTCCAAGAATGCTTTTGGATGCCTTCAACACATTAACTTCAATTATTTCCCGCCCACTTCCGGGTATAAAAAAATTACTTTCGTTTTTAACAAACTTACAAAATTTGACTTCGTCAGTGTTAGTTCCTCGCGAATGATGTGTAACGGTTTTACAACTCTTAGCGTACCTGAGGAGACTTATAGTAGATGCCTACTCGGCCTCCGAGGGTGATTCTGAATAAATTACTGTAGTCTCTCGTTGTCTATTTGAAGAGATCGACAAACATGACTGGTTATAGTGACAAGATAAGCTGCTTTAAAGGAAATGATTTGCCGCTCGATCAACAAAGTCTCTGGCTAAGTCAATCTAATAGCAAACAAAATATTCGACGCATGCAAACAAACTTCAAAGTCTATATAAGTTTGCTCTAATCCGCACTATCATTAGAGCTACAATGTCCCATCGAAGGAAAGCATTGACGAAGGGACTTATGCCTTTTACCTGTCATTCCTCCCGTTATTCTCAGCCATCTGATAACTCCAATATTAGGAACATATAAATAGACCATCTACCAACCTTTCAATCTAAACACCTTCATTAAGCTGTCATAGTATCATCTTCATAGATAGAACGTTGTTTTAACCGTGCCATTTATCTACGTGCCTCTCTCAAAGGCACATTAACTGCATTGGGGTTGAATCACATTTGGGAATCCACTGTGCAGCTAGAGCTGTATCGTATATTTCCTGGTATCCCAGATTAGTTGTTATCGTCGGTAGTTGTTACATTTTATCGCCCTTGCGTTTATACAGGTGAACAAGAAATCGCTGATGATGATGATGAACCACGGGGCCTACGGTTTATCGCCGAATCCGAACGGTGTCAAGAATGACAACTTGAACAACACAAATGAGTGTCAAGAAGCTAGGCCATGGCCCATACCGAGCTGCCAGCGCCACAGTGTTTTTTTTTGGCAACCACATTCACCATTTCTTTGCTTTTCTTAAACCGGCCTCCTTTGGCAACAATTACGATCTTCAATAATTCCGTAAGCACTTAGATACAGAACTTGTTTTTCTTATACTTGATGACCCACAGTTATATTTGGTCCTGTAACGTTGTGTAACTAACTCACATAAGTAAAATGAAAGGTTTGGGCGCTTGCTTACGTAGCTGAAAAAGAGATATGCTCGTAAGTTACTCAGGAATAGCCTGTGATCGTCGAACTACCTTACATGTAAAATGCTGTTCATAAAGGATTACTTTTCTTGGGCGAGCATCATATTTAGCAAAGATTCTTTAAGAATAATAAAACAGTTCAGCTGCCAGGAGATCATTGCCGAAAGGTTATTATGTACCATATTTCTATTTAAAGCCTTTCAGGATGTGTGATTGCATAACTTGCGGAAGGTTTGAAACCCAGTTTGACAGGAGAGGGTATAATGGCGAATTTTAGGAGACATTCTTTCTTCTTCTTCTTACCCTTTTATTAACTCTTTCCTCGTTATACGAACTTATGCGTAACGAGTTTCCCATCTTTACTGCATCTCTGCTGCTCCGCTTATGGGGTTGGCCAATGTCGCAAACCGCAGAACGCGTCTACAAAGTGCTCGGTCCTGGATCGCTTCAGTAGTTAGCCCTAGGAGTTGTTGCGCATTTGCCATCTGGGAAATCCAGGAATTCTTTTTCCGAACTCGTTTTCTTACAGTTGGAGTGACCGTAGTTGATAGTGCCTTTTTAACTGCATTTTCCGCAGATCTTCTTTGAACGTGGCAATACCAACTTATTCTATTCGCCTCAAGCTGTTCGGTTACCGAATTCTTTATATGTAGACTTCCTCTTATACGCGCGGACCTAATGAAATCCCGTTTAGTGACTCCACTAGACATCCTTAACATTTTCATTTCCGCTGCCGTCATTTTGTTTTTAAACGCTTCGTACATTGTCCAGCACTGTGAACCGTATAAAATAGCTAGTCTAACAACCGTGGTGTAGAGTTTCCCCTTTACGAGTAATTTAAGTGGAAATTTTCATTCGCAAAAGATTCCCGAATTTTCCCGCCATTTCATCCACCCCACACGCAATCTGTGGTTTACGTCGTCGTCACATTTCGCATTCATGTTAACGATTGACCCTAAATACTTAAAGATAATGCTTTTCGGAAGAACTATTCCGTCTAACATTATATCCGGAACAGGTCGCAACAGATGCGCAAATGGGCACGTCAAATGCTCCGTCTTTGAACGACTTATTTTAAACCCGTTTCTCTCTAGCGCATTTCTCCATGAATCTATCTAGGCGTTCTGCAAATCTTCGACGTTATCACTTAGTATAACTGGCGTTACAATTGCTTCGTGCATGCAGTCTTTTAAAAGATAGTCGAATACTACGTCAAAGAGGAAAGGGCTAAGGACGCTTCCTTGATGCACTCCGACATTAGGAGACAATAATGGACTAATATTGAAGTGTTAGAAGTGAAACTTAGATATTTACTGACTTGTGTTGTCATTATTCCAGATTATTCCTTTACCCCACTCGCTGTAATAGAACAAGAAAGCTGTAAAAGAGGTTTGTCATCATCAATTTTTTATTACTTCTGTCAGCGGTAATACCGATTCGATCAGAACAGCAAAATTGTTGACTCTTTCTATGATGAAGACACATTTTTGAATTTTTCCAAACGACCTATGTTTGGAAAAAAATATCTGAAACTCTATAACAATTCAGGTAACACGGTTCTATTGGTTATTTCCTGTAAAAAAAAATTCACATCATCTGTTAGTTTGTCATCATATCCTATTTGGCAACAAAATGAAAAAAAAATAAAGAATCCCACACAGAAAAGCGATTAGTCATTCGGCACTATTGAGTCATTAGAACGTCGGTCAGCATGGACTTTAATGATGCTGCTGATTTTCATTTTTTTTCCATTTTTTTAATTTTTTTTTAAATTTCTCTTATCCTCTTTTTATTGCAAGGGTGGTCTGGATAAAGTGAAAACCAACAAAACTCGGTGGATGACCATTTCTCTTCACCCTAATGAGCATCCTTAATTGAAATATTTAGAAAGTCATCCGCTATCAGCTGAAGGTGATTTTTATTTCCACTTCCTCTGGCATGAGACTAATTTTTCACCAAAGACTGAGAGAAACTCTTCTCAGATTCACCTGATGAAAAAACTACTATCAGTAGAACGTTTATTATTCCGACTGCGGTCCGTTTGTTGCACGACGTACAAGTGCCTTCTCATATTGGATGACATAGCGAAAAATATTTATATCTAAATACATCTCTCCTCCATTAGATAACTATGGACTTTCATTGAAGTCCAGCAGTAGACAGTAGCCCGATGGCTTGTACTCGATTCAAAAAGGTAAAAAAACTGAAATGAGAAAAGATTGTGATGATATAAGAGAAAGGTAACCATAAAAACAGATCTCCCGCGGTGGTTTCATTGGTTATTTACAGCGGTGTCCTGGGTTTAATTAGCCCAAGGAAGCACAGTGTAAGGCTACTAATTTTGATCGAGTTTTGTTCTTGTCGCTTGCGCGATGAGATGTTGAGATGTTGAGATGTTTTTGTTATTTTTTGTTTATTTTGTTGTTGTAATCCATCCGCTGGGTTGTAGGAAAACAAATTGAAACATGGTTTCTGAGTTGGGAGACATTTATGGTCATGTATCTAATTTATTACACCAAAGGGCTACCTAGTGAAACATCTATACCTTCAAGTGTATAGAATCCTTTGATTATCCCTTTTTTGATTACTTTTTTTTTTTTGTTGAATGTGAAAAAAATGAGACATGGAACATAAATTTCGGATTTACACCAGAAGGAGTTGACAACACTTCTGTTGCACCACCTACCGCAGTGGGGGTCTCGAAATATTCCACTCTTTCACCGCCAAAAATGAAGATATCATCATCATCGTTGATTTTGATTTAGAGCTATACAGACGCAGACGTTTGGCATGAAGGCTGTCCGATGACAAGATGACAAGACGAGATATTGATCGTCTGCGAGATAGTGTCTATATATTTGTTGATTTTTAAATTATTTTCGATATTTATTGGTAAACTGATCCAATTTTCAACAAAAAAAAACGTTGCATTGGCTGCCAAGATATTTTTTTTTATAATCAGAATAATCAGCATGAGGGAACACAAGTAGGTTGATCCGTGTAATGACTTTCAGTAGGAAAAATGTTTTGATTTCTGTTGGATAAACAAGGAATTGTCAGAAATGCAAAATGCTGTCAGGTTAAGGACCAGTCCCTCCTACAGAGAAGATACCATAAAATATGCGTTTCAATTTCCAGCGCGCAATCGGCATACCCATGATCTTGTTCAAAAATGTAGTCTCCCTCGGTAGAATGGGCTTGCTTGATTTCCTACGAAATGGAAGACTGTTCCTACTGATTTTCTGTTAGGTTCACGATACATTGTGATCTATTGATTTGACAATAAAAAAAATATATAGAACTACATACGCCCAACTAAGGATATGTGTATGTTATTATCTTCAAATGTCAAAATCCTTATTATTTTAAACTGCTCAATAAGCGGTTCCTAGATACATTAAAAATGAATATCCTAAAAATAACTATATGCGAGTGCAACTAAACACTCGCCCGTTGATAAGAACACAGTCGAAAGGTTCGGATCTGCGATAATAAGCTGCAGGTTTCCGAAGCTATTGTGGGAATGCTGCTGCTGTAGACAACTTAGCACTGAAGCGCATACCGATCTCTCTATGGAAGACAACGGTGCTGTAGTTATATCATCTGATGGAGTTACTAGTATCATCCGGGTTGATTGTTTGCAATCTTGGCTCCCAAACAATCTTTGTTACGAATTTTATCTTTTGTGAGGAAGACTACCAACTGGAATGTCTTATCAGAAGTATCCATTTCAAACAACAAGTATTTCCATGTCCAATTGGACTATAGGGAAAATCCCTCGAGTAAACGGAAAAGATAAAATCGCTTATTCCCTAATGGAACGCAGATCCGCAAAACAATCGATGAAGCGACAGATAGGTCATAGTCTTCAATTCTCGTAGAATGGAAATGCTCAGAAAATCTGATAGCACAAGCAATAGCTTTTGGTCGGAGTTCAGTAGCTAGCTTATCGAATTCAATCTGGCTCAAAGCAATTGAGAGCAAAAAGTAGCCGTGAATGCAATGAGGGGCCTAGTAGCCTTTCATTGCCTTTCTTGCACTGAAATTTAGCTGTTCACGGAAAGGAACAGTTGCCCTATCAAGTGCTAAAACCATGATTATCCGTTTCTTTAAAGAACCTTTAAACCGGAACAGAGAAAGACCTTTGAGACTTGCGCCTTCAAATATTTCAACAACAACAACAATTTCTAGGAGACGAAAGAGTATCTAAAATTTCATTAATCCGATTAATGTAGGAACTAGGTAATTTTTTAACTTATTCGAGGCTCTAGATTTCATTTTTCCCTTGGTACCGTTTTTAAATCCTGGTCAGACTCAACAAATTGAAAAAACCTTCAGTGTGAGTAGTGAGCAAATAAAAACTTAAGGTGATGACGAACTTACTGCAGAAGACCTTACTAGAACAAAAAAGATAAAAGTGTCTGAAACTGCTCATGAAATGTACGAACATTTGAACTGGTTACGTGCAACCAAATGTTTATACAGATTCACTGTCATTCAGGAAGCAGCGTCTATTTGAATATCAATTCAAAATAAGCGGCAAAAGGCAAGAAATCTTGAGCAATGCCCTTAGTACTCGTATGTCATTAAACACATTTTTGACTATTTTAATGCCGAATCGGAATAGAAGCATATCTTTGATAGTACAACTGCCTACAAGAGAGCATAGCGACACAAGACAACCAACTCAAATACTACAATAACTGAGAAGTACTCTGAAGAGATTTAACATAGAACTGCAGAAACCACAACAAAAGCCAGATCTTCGCCAGTCAAGTATCCCTCAACCTCTCCTCAACTTCTTTAGAGCCTGCATTAGTGCAGAAATTCAGTGGCATCACGGCCAAGAAGCCATCAACAATTGAAAAGATAATATTCTGGATTTCAGAGCAAGTACATGAAATGAACCCATATGCCTTTCTAACGGCAGAAGCTTGAAGAATCATTTCTACTGATTGCTGAACGTCAGTCATGACTCCGTGCTGCCACGCAGAATAAAGAATTCAACTTGGGCCATAAAAGATTTCCGTACTGAACTAGAGATGGTTATATCTAAATTCAGGTATAACAAGACAGTATAGCTGCCGACCTAACTATTTAAGGCAGCGAAGATCACATGACCAGAAGTGAGTAACGTAGTTTGTCCCATTACCAAAATAGTAAACTCTTTAGACAATTAAAGAAGCATAAGTGTCCCTTACATTGCGTATAAGATTCTGTCTGTTGTTTGAACGATTGGTCGTTACGTATCTGTATCTATCTTGGTACACTATGGCAAATCTTAGTAGATAAGCACCGTCCCTTAAGAACAGTACGAGCTGTTATTTATACGTTTCACCCAGTTCAATGACGAGAATAGCCAACCCCATAAGCGGAGCAGCAGCGATGCAGTAAAAATGGGAAACTCGTTACGCATAAGTTCGTATAACGAGGAAAGGGTTAATAAAAGGATAAGAAGAAGAAGAATGACGAGAATATGACAAATAATGTCATCGCCAACATAGGGGACCTACCCCCGTTCATTTCAAAGGAGGAACTCCATGAGATCTTCGACACAATAAGAAGTAAAAAATTTGTGGGAAATGATAGAATACCGAACATTGTGCTTTGACATCTCCCTCTAGAAGTGGTAGACATTTACTTACTTTAGGTGGCGCTACAGTCCGGGGTGGAATTAGACCTCAGTCAACAAGCTTCTCCAGCCAGCTCGATCCCTGGCTAGCTGCCTTCAGTTTCGCACGCTAAGTTGACTGAGGTCCTCTTCCACATGCGTGCGCCACCTGAGTCTTGGCCTTCCTCTACTGCGCTGTCCCTCGGGGGCGGATTCGAAGACTTTTCGGATCGGAGCATTGGTGTCCATGCGCTCTACATGACCCAGCCATCTCAGTCTTTGGATCTTCACTCTTCTGGCTAGGTCCAACCCAAAGAAACAGCGGTTGGCAAGAGTTATTCTTCGCTTGATCTCAGCGCTTGTGTCGTTGTCTGTATTTATAGCGGAGCCTAGGTAGACAAAGTCCTTAACTACCTCAAAGTTATATCTGTCGAGGGTGACGTTCTGACCGAGACGTCGGTGTTGGTTGTCCTTTTTGCTTGACAGTATATACTTGGTCTTGCCCTCATTGACCGCTAAACCCATTTTCGCCGCTTCCGTCTCAATACTCGCGAAAGCGCCACTGACATCACGCTGCTTTCTCCCGATTATGTCAATATCGTCGGCGTATGCGAGTAGTTGGACGGACTATTGAAAGATAGTGCCTCTTGTGTTTGCTCGTGAGTTTTGCACTATTCTTTCAAGTACGATGTTGAAAAAATCGCATGACAGCGCATCGCCTTGCCTAAATCTCGGTGAGATCTTTACCGACCTTGATGGAGCAGCGTGCATTCTCCATCGTCATCCTGCACAGACGGACGAGTTTGGCAGGGATGCCAAAACTAGACATTGCTCTATATAGCTCGTCTCTATAGATGCTGTCATACGCGGCCTTAAAATCGATGAATAGGTGGTGGGTATCGATCTGAAGCTCATGGGTCTTCTCAAAGTTCTGCCGTAGTGTGAATATCTGGTCGATGGTGGACTTTCCTGGCCTGAAGCCACACTGATATGGACCTATCAGGTTGTTGACGAACAGCTTCAGGCGTTCACACAATACGGCGGATAAGATCTTATATGCGATGTTAAGGAGACTGATGCCTCTGTAGTTGGCGCAGTTCAGAGGGTCTCCATTCTTGTGAATTGGACAAACAATGCTGAGGTTCCATTCATCGGGCATACTTTCGTCCGACCATATTTTACAGATGAGTTGGTGTATGCTCCTTACCAAGTCATCGCCTGCCGCTTTGAAGAGCTCGGCAGTCATGCCATCCGCTCCAGCAGCTTTGTTGGACTTAAGCTTCGATATTTCTACCTTTACTTCATCCAGGTCGGGTGGACGGAATTGTTGGTCATCATCGTCCAGGTTGAAAGGTTGATTCTGCCTGACAGCGTTATTTGGTCCGTCATCGCCGTTATACAGTCTGCAGAAATGATCTTTCCAAATCCTCAGCATCGACTGCGATTCTACTACGATGTTCCCTTGTTCATCTCTACAGGCTTCGGTTCGGGGTTTGTTTCCTCGGCATGTTATTTTTACCTTTTGGTAAAACTTCCGAACCTCATTCCTGGAGTAGCATCTCTCAATTTCCTCGATCGCGAGCTTCTTATGCTCTTTCTTCTTCCTCCTTAGAAGCCGGTGTTCGTCTCTCCTCTTCCGCTCATAGAGCTCTTGAGCAGCTCTGGTCATTTTAAGCAGCGCCGCGCTATATGCATCTTGCTTAGCTGCATGTGCTTGCCGGCATTTATCATCGAACCAGGGGTTTCGTTATGGTGGACGAGTGAAACCCAGCACATCAGAAGCGGCATCACTGATGGCGTTTTGGCAGTGTTTCCAATGGTCTTCGATGCTTGATGCTGGCGGCATTGGACCTCTTAAGAGATTAAGAGACACGCGATCGGAAAAGGACTTGGCGATCTCTTGCGACTGTAGCCGTTTGACGACGAATTTTCTCACAGCATTAGTTTGTCTTGGCGTAGTTTGGGATATCCGCAACCGTACCTTGGCTACAACAAGGTAATGGTCCGAGTCGACGTTGTCTTCTCGGAACGTTCGGACATCCATAATATGTGGTCAATCTGGTGGAAGGTTCATTGATCAGGAGTTCTCCAAGTCCCTTGTGTTTGTCGAGATGTGGGAACCGCGTGCTAGCTACGACAATGTTTCTGTTGAATCCATTATCGGAGGATAGTGCAGGCTATATTTTTCGATCGTTCCGCCAAAGATACCCTCTCTTCCTAGCTTTGCATTAAAACCGAGGACAATTTAAATGTCATAGCAAGGGCATTGCTCTTGTTAAGGAGCTCATAGAAGGCATCCTTGGTGACGTTATCTTTCTCCTCTATGGGGGCATGCGCGCATATGAGGCTAATGTTGGCGAACTTAGCCTTGATGCGGATTGCTACGATGCGCTCGCTCACATGTCGGAAGGTGAGGACTTCTTGTCTTAGTCTGCCTCCGACAACAAATCCGCATCCAAATAAGCGCTGCTTTTGCCGTCGATAGCGATTGCCGTAGTAGATGTTGCTGTTTTTCATCTTCTTTTTGTCCGGCCCATCTCATCACATTTCTTGGATGGCGGTTATGTCTGCTTTGCAGCAGTCTAGGGCCTCCGCTAGTTGCTCGCCTGCACGTGGTCTATTAAGGGATCTAACATTCCACGTGCATATCCGAAGCTCATTGTCCTTAAATCGTTTGCGTGGGTTGTCAACAGTAGATCCGTCAACAGATATCCGAGGCATGTTGATGATTCGTAACTTAATCTTTTTTAAATGGCCGGGCAGTTACCCCGCCGGCACAACCCCCAACCTGGAGGACCAGTTCCATTTTGAGTACCCCTAGGACGAGGGGTCGGTTACACCGAAACCAGTAACCCGTTCCGGGATGTGAGCGCTACCGTTGGCCCTTATAGGGCTCGTCCGCCACCATCTCTTTTCCAAGACCCTGACTAAGTCCTGGAAATCCTTTCCGGCCTGAGCTCCAAATATGTCGGAGTAGCCCGGATAAGGTCCTGTTTTGTTTTTCCGACACTAATCCTGGTTAATGGCGCAGGAAACTCGCCATTTGCCCCCTTCACTTCGCAACCTCTAGTGAGATTCCCAGATGGCGCCACGGGGAGGCGTGAAGTAGGACTTATTAGCAGAGCTGCAAGATGTTCGGCTGCAGAGGCTCATTCTCGTCATTTAAGGAACCAGCACCTGTCGGAAGATGCTACTTCTACGTGGCCTTATACTAATCGGTGTAGACATTTACACCACCTTTTTTAACAATGTAATGAATGATGCGTATTATCCAGCGCATTGGAAAACTGCGGTGATTTATCCCATCCCTAAAAGGAGTAAAGATACATCCAATTCGGCGAATCTCCGATCGATAAGTCTCCTTCCAAAAATCAGTAAGGTGTTCGAACAGGCAATCAATAAATTTTTGACTCGGTGGTTTGAGGACAAAAATATAGTTCCGGATAATCAATTCGGTTTTAAGGCGGGGTATGATGTCATACATGCCCCGTCTAAACTGGTGTCAGATATCCAATGGAAAAAAAGCAAGAACCAGTGCCCTGGAGCCTGCCTAGTTGACCTGGAAAAGGCCTACGACACCGTATGGTTAGAGCGACCAGACCAGACTGGGCATCGGTTAACCACTTTTGTATATTCTACATAACATGCTAACCAACAGACATTTTCACATCGTGAAAAATGGCGATGCGAATTCTGCTGGAACATTTCACATTAAAAACGGTCAGCAACAAGGTGCGGTTAACTCGCCGATCTTATTCAACACTTACACAAGTGATTTGATAGATTCACTTCCCCATAGCAAAGCGTACGCAGACAACCTGATAGCATACAGAAAAGGTTCAAAATTCGCGGTCATTAATATGCTTTTGCAAAGTGACTTCGAACAAATACGTCGATTTTGCAATGATTGAAAGTTGAAAATCAACTTTCAGAAGTTGGAAACCATTCTGTTTAGGACGCCGTTGTCTGGTGCCTCTAAGAAAATTCTCAATCATTGGACAACACGGCCAGCCACTTGCTTGTCGAAATGTAGTTAGATACCTTGGGATCTGGCTAGACCAATATGTATATTTTAACAAGAATGCAGATGCTGCTCTGGCCACAGCCGAAGGTGCTTTTGCCCTTACAAAGAGATTGTTTTATAGCAGCCAACTCGATGCGAGGGTAAAAGTTATCTGCTACATGGCCCTCATCCGGCCCATGCTGGTATATGGGTGTCCCGTGATTTTTAATGATAGAGGAAGCTTAATGGAAAAGATTCGGGTGTTTGAGAGGGCTTGCCTTAGGGTCGGCCTTCGGCTTTACAGAACACCAGAATCGGAGTACATAAAATTCTATCCCAATGAGGTCCTACACAGCAAGGCAAATCTAAATAGAGTAGACAACTTCGCTATTACTTGACTCGAGAGTATATTGCAAAAGCAATGGCCTCGTCCAATAACCTGATATCTGGGGTCTACTACCCCAACTACTTATATCACGAGAGTGTGCGCTTGAAAGACTTCGTCCCCCTGAAGCATTTTTCTATTTAGACGTGAAAGAGCTTATCCAGGATGGACTTGCAGTGCTGCTAATCTTTCACGTAGCTCGTGCAGTGGGTGAGGGGAGACTCAACTCCAACAAAAATGTCGCACACCGCAGTATTAGACGTCTCCGGTTTAGTAGGGCAGTTTCAGCCACACAAAAAACATGATGTCTTGCTGCACCAAAATATTTGGTGGTTGAGTGAATAAGATCTGATTCCTTCGTCGTTTCTTGAAGGAAACGGGTTAGCCTAGTCAAAAGGCAAAGTCGGCTATTTTGTTTTTTTTTTTTTTTATTTTTCCTTTCAATGATCAGCAAATGGCGGACTTACATGGGTTAGGGTAGTTGTAGGCATTTCAAATTAGCAATCAGGCTAGATAATGATCAGGTTCTTCTTATCCTTTTATTAACCCTTTCCTCGTTATACGAACTTATGCGTAACGAGTTTCCCATTTTTACTGCATCGCTGCTGCTCCGCTTATGGGGTTGGCTAATGTCGCAGACCGCAGAACGCGTCTACATAATGCTCGGTCCTGGATCGCTTCAGTGGTTAGCCCCAGGCGTTGTAGCGCATTTGCCATCTGAGAAATCCAGGAATTCTTTTTCCGACCTCGTTTTCTTACAGTTGGAGTGACAGTAGTTGATAGTGCTTTTTAACTGCATTTTCCGCAGATCTTCTTTGAACGTGGCAATACCAGCTTATTCTATTCGCCTCAAGCTGTTCGGTTACCGAATTCTTTATATGTAGACTTCCTCTTCTACGCGTAGATCTAATGCAATCGCGTTTAGTGACTCCACTAGACATCCTTAACATTTTCATTTCCGCTGCCGTCATTTTGTTTTTAAACGCTTCGTACATTGTCCAGCACTGTGAACCGTATATAAGAGCTGGTCTAACAACCGTGGTGTAGAGTTTCCCCTTTAATTTTAACGATTGACCCTAAATACTTAAAGATAATGCTTTTCGGAAGAACTATTCCGTCTAACATTATATCCGGAACAGATCGCAACAGATGCGCAAATGGGCACGTCAAATGCTCCGTCTTTGAACGACTTATTTTAAACCCGTTTCTCTCTAGCGCATTTCTCCATGAATCTAAGGCGTTCTGTAAATCTTCGACGTTACCGCTTAGTATAACTCCGTCGCCAGCGAAGAGAATTGGCGTTACATTTGCTTCGCGCATGCAGTCTTTTAAAAGATAGTCGAATACTACGTTAAAGAGGAAAGGGCTAAGTACGCTTCCTTGATGCACTCCGACATTAACTGGAAATTCTCTCGTTAGTCCGGCAGAACATTTAACCGCAGTTTTCACGTTTCCATACATGTCTTGTATTATTCTAACATACGTTTTCGGTACGTTTTGAGACCTCAGCGCGGCACATATGAGATCCCTAGGCACTCGATCGAATGCTTTCTCGAGGTCGATAAATACCATGTGTAAATCCTTAGACGAATCTCGGTGCTTTTCCATTATTATTCGTAGGCTTTGGATAGCGTCCACCATCGATCTTCCTTCAACAAATCCACACTGGCTATTATCGAGGTTTATTATTTGCCGAAGACGTTCGTTTAAGAATCTTTCGACGATTTTCATTGTGTGTGACATAAGCTTGATTGAACGGTAGTTGTTGCATTCTCGAGTGTCGCCTTTTCCTTTGTATAATGGAACCAAGAAGCTATTTCTCCATTGATTCAGCATAGGTTGTCCACATTTTAATTTATTTAAAAGTTTCGATAGCCATTCGCTGCCGATTCCCCCCATCTTTGACCCAAACTCCGATGGAATGCTGTCTGGTCCCGCCGCTTTCCCCCGCTTCATTTTTCCGATTGCTATACTTACTTCTTCGATTGAAAAGTCCGAAACTTCCTTGCGATCTTTTTAAAATGCTCGTATTCAAGAGCCGGTCTAGCTTTTTCGATATCGTCGCTCCGATTGCATTTTGTCCACGCTTAGAATGCATTCTTCTTGTTGGCCTCAGCTGGTTTGGTTTCGTCATTCCACCACCATGTTTCTTTGCCGATATCATGGTATTTCGATATAGTCCCCAGATGGGACTTTGAGAGTGTTATGCATTCCTCGTGCATGCTGTTCCACATTTCTTGCGGGCTAAGTGAGTCTGCTATACCATTAATATTTTGAAGTACTTCTTTAGCCAAGGCGATAAATCTCGCGCTTCGTTCCTTCAATAGATTATACCACCGGATTTTTGGCTCTCCAAACGATGCCCGCGTTTTTGGTTATTCCGCTGTGAAAAATTCTGTAATGAGCAGACGGTGTTGGCTTACTAGCGATTCTCCAAGTATTACTTTACAGTCCTTAACACGGTTTCTCATCGACATTTTGCAAAGGTGATAATCTATTTGCATTTCGTGGCCTCCGCTGCTATAGGTGATAAGATGTCGTTGATGTTTAATAAACATTTTATTTCAGACGGTTAAGCCGTAAGCCCTACGCTACAAAGATGTCTTCGCCAGCTGAATTTCTAGTCCCGCAGTAGGAGTACTCATAATCGACATTTGTTTCTCCGACGTGGCCGTTTAAATCTCCGCCTTTTATCTTTTTCCGATAGATCGCATCCATTTTGTGGAACGTACGCGCAAACAATGTTCCACGTTTCATTGTGTATGACGAGTTTTACACTCATGAAGTGGCCGCTTATTTTCAAAATACCAACGATATTGCTAAGAAGATCCGCTGCAACCACGATACCAACACCATTTCGTCCATCGACCCTTCCATGGTAGAACATCTTAAATGCCTTAGTTTTTAAATCATAATCGCTTCCAATTCTAAACTTTTTGAGGTCATCGATCCGAGGCTCCAACTTGCAAACCGAAGCTTAGGAAAATATTTTGGAAACTTCATTTTGCCTGGCCCCGGAATCCGTCGGGCTCTGACACAAGCGTGGTGCCCAGCGGGGTAGTGCTATTAACTGCGAACATTTCCATGAAGTGTATTTTAAGTTTGAGCGGTTTGACACTTGTAGGCTCATTTCAAATTGATTGACGTGGGAACCCACTGATTACATACAAACTTGTGGGAACGTTTTAAGGTGTTAAAGTGTCACAGGCTCATTTTTGGTGTCATAGTTGCCTGTATATGATTGGTGTCCCATTTAGTCAGCTCTTACGATCAGCTGGGTCGCACTGTGGCACTATTCTTTATCCGATGCCGCACGGCTATCTGTTAGCATGTAAGTATAGTAAATGTTAGAAGAATAAATTAAAATGCAGTTAAAGAAATACGTTTGCAAAAAATAAAACAGAAGCGGTACGAATGGACTTACCTTTGATTAAGGAGCAACAGTCAATAGGACTTTTTTAAAAATCGATGTAATTTTTTTTATAAAAGTAAAACAAACTTTAATTTTCGAAATAACTTAGAGATGGATTTATTTTCTAACATAATAAATAAATTAAATAAGGAAATACAACTTTTTACATATGTTAGGTGTGCCATCTTTCCCAACATGTGAGGGAGAGATGCCGCATTTTAATTTAATTTAATTTTAATGTCCACTAAGTTTTTTCGCTCTTTAGACGTGACGGATTCTGGTTTTTTGTAGCGTGTGCAGTTTTCAAGTAGCCATTTGAATCTAATCCTCCCTTTTTTAGGTCTAAAAATAATTTTCCAAACAATAGGATTCTCAGACGGCTCAGTCTTCCTCTTTGAAGCCCTTTTTTCTGGTTGGGTTTTCGGAGACTTGGCGTTCTTCGTTTTTTTCAATTGAACAGGATGACCTCTGCTTTCTGCCTTCGTCTTGAAAAAATCAGCGCTGCCATTTTTGGAAGTGGTAAAATTGTTTGAAGGAGTTTTGTTGGCGTAGGCTTGAAACATGATGAGGTGTGCGTTTCATTTTCAGAGTGATAATAGGTGTGCGATGTATTGCTGGTCCTTGGAATAACCAGTTCCAAGTTCGAGGTATTACTGGTGGTTTGAACTGCAGGTTCCAAGTCCGATTCAGGATATAAAGTCATCGTTTCTGAAGGAAGAGCTGTTGATTGGTGAACTTCAACTGCAGTCGAGTCTGATATGCTCAGAAGTGGTCTGGAGTAGCTTAGAGGATGATTAGAGGGGTAGATTCCTGAGGTCCTGAACCCTAAAGCTCCATTTCCAACGGACGCTACGTTCTCCCGTGCAACGTCTCAACATGCGGCATCTTTCACTGTAGTGAGGGAGAGATAACATAATGACAATTCACGCGATAACCTGCTGCTGGATCGCCAAGTAGCAACATACTAAAAAAAACTTCATAGCCTAATGGGGTGTGAAAAACAAAACAAGGGAAAAAAATTCCCGTTATATGTTGTATGTAAATGTTTTTTTTTTCGTACGTTTTCGTTTGAATACCTAACGCACTAAAAGCAAAACAAAATTTTTTCCGCGCTTGACTAGATGTATGAGTTTGGTTAGGTGCGGCATCTATCCCGACGCGGCATCTCCCCCGCAATTACCCTATTTGTAGCCAGCAAGAAATGACGTAACATGGAAAAATCAGACGCAATGTCATATTTTAAGCTTTGACCTCTGAAATAGGGATTTTATCGACGTTGCCTCAATTATAACCTCACTCAAATTAAGGGTATCTCTCTTCGATGCCTGTTGTTTTGCCTCAGAAGGCCATTAAGTAATACGGCCTTGCCAAGAGACCCTAAATAGACTCTAACACTGCTGCTCTGCAACGCAGAAGCATGGACAGTACAGTCCGGTGATAATGTATTTGCTTGACCTTCAATGCGGAATTCTTAGAATAGTTTTTGTTCCCAACTGCGGACTTTGAGGGTTGAGATATAACAAGAAAATCAACGAGCTGTACAGCCATATCCATTTGGTCGAAAAATTGCACATTAATCGCCCGAGAGTCTCCAACTGTTGCCCATCTAGCCACTCAGCACAAGCTATAAGTAGCAACAAAAATCTGTAGATAAAGAATTATTCCAGAAATGCGACTACCAACAAAAACTCATTGCTCCAGACGTCGCAATTAGCATTTATATTAGATGATCAGTAGTTCATCAGTAACCCCTTCCATTTTTTCCCATTATTAGGACCGCCTACTGTTCTCAACACCAAGTAGGACTATCAGTGCGGAAAGCACCTAATTCCTAATTACAAATTCCAAGTCTTTCCATTTGAGCTTAGGTGTAATTTCCTTCCTTCTGCAGTACCCCTCAGGGCGAAAGTACGTAACTTAGGCACAAACAACGAAATGACCATGTCGCGATAGTGGCATTAACTGTTATTGCCTGACCAGCCCCTTCTTGAAGAAGAATGGTCCAACTATGCCTTCAGCTCAAAATCTGCACCATTGTGGATGCATTTGTTTTCCAACAATCGCTCGTGGATTTTCTAAAACCCAAATTCGACAATTTTGATGAATAACCAAGGCAAAATGAAGCTCATTGTTTGGTCAGTAGGCTTCAGTTCTCAAGTCAATCGTACGTTGTCTGTAAGAAGATGCAAATATTTATAAGAATACGTTGCAAAGATATTCTCGAAATCTCCAATTCTTGACCACGGCACGCGCTGATCCTAAACTTTCAGCAACACTCTTACAAACTATTTCGATATCTCGTGTTAAACAGCTTTTTGAAGGACGGCCTAGGTGCCTAAGATCACTGATTAGTTCAGTCTCCATGAATTTTGTTGAATGAACCTCACTTTTTCGGGCAGTTCGCCATTTTTAATAACCCTGAACGGTTACCCTTTACAGCACAAATAGTGCAAAGTTTAATTTTTGCATAAATTTTCTACAAAAAGGGATTTTAGTCCTCTGGTACGACATTCTCGTGATGCGTATATGTCGCAAAAAAAAACCGAAACGTTGCCCTATATTTAATTTGCTTATTAACATAAGTATCTTTACCAAGTTTTATTTGTGAAAACTATATCACTGTATCCTCGACCAACCGATCCAATAAGTAGTTGAGATAGCCCAAAATGACAAATATCTTCCACATAAAACATTAATTGCTAAATTAGTTCTTATCATCTACAGTTGGCATGGTTGACAGGGAAACCATGTCAAGGGACCACACTGGCGTTAGAGTTTGTGAATCAAATTACACAGCAAAGAACATCAAGATGGGTGGTCACAATTGTCGCTGCATGCCGTTGCATGCCCGTTGGCCATCTCAGAATAAGAATTTCTTCTTCAATTTACCAGTCCAACCGATGAGCAACCATCAACATGTCAGTTATTATGATAAGCAGCCGAATGAGATGTGTGTGGTTGTTGGTTTGTTCCTGGTGGCTGTGGCTGGTGACTGGTGGCTGCCGGTTAGCGCTTGGTGGCTCCAGCAACGATAAAAATTAGGTGAACCACAATTTAAATATCTGAACGATGCAGTTGGTGCTGTAGCAACTATTGCCGTTCGACTTCATGCTTCCTCGGGCATGTAGTAAAAATGCCGCCGTTTTGCCAAATAAGGAGGCTCTCATTTAAGAAGGATGCCTCCTCTCTTATTGGCCTCATCATTAGTTTTAAGGACAATAAATTCATTAAATTCCATACAATGTTACGCATGTGGGTAATGCACGATGGAGTCCAAAGTCTTCCTAATAGTTGCAATTTCAATAACAGTGCCAATGCTCACCTCGTTCGGCTCTTAACGTCATAAAAATAATTTTCTTCGACTGAGTGCAGGCCGCTGATTTATTTTAATATGCACACGGTGTACGGGATAAAGGGGTAGTGTAAACGTGGTACGTTAAACAGGGTACTGAACATGATTATATTTTATTTTATGACTCAATTCTTAGAAGGCTCCCTAATCTGGAGCTCGTTACTTTCACAAGTTATGGCATGGTCATACGTTAAATTCGAGGAGCTATCAAAAGATCGATAAAAGTAAGCTAACAAGTTACGGGTACGGATAATTAGTGCGCAGAATTTTTGTTTTTCTTATTTTAAGGTGTGTCATGGTATTACAAATTCCCAGAAAATAATTAGAACAAAGCGTGCCAGAGTGCACCTGACCAGAAATGGTCTTTCGCTGGTGTTAATCGTTCGACACTGTACTTGGAAGAGCGAAATTTTGGAAGATTTGAAACTGTTAAATCCAAAGACTTATTCATATATACGTAATTGCAATCAAACCATAATGCATTCCCTTGCATTTGTAAGTACTTCATGTACCTTGTCTATCTCACACCCTTAAGTAATTTACCTTAGCCCTCCTTTGACGTACTCCAAACATTCATACAATATCTTATTGTAAGACTACGTATTTCCAACGAAGTAGATGAGTTGAGAGTTTTTTTCCGGTACACAAAAATCCAATCACAAACACCAGTTAATACTTACTTACGTCACTTTAGATGGCGCTACAGTCGGAGATGGAGTGGGTCTCAACTAGCAAACTTCTCGATGTATCTCGTTCGTGGATGTCTCCAGTTATCGATGCAAAGTTGGTTGACGTTGCTATGAAATCTATACGGACTCAAGTGTACTGCCAAAAAAAGGAAAGAAAAAAATTGAGCATGGCTGTGTAGCGCTCGCCGTCAACAGAAGTCGTTTGGGCAGTTGCGTTTTCGAAGAAATAAGACCCAATAACGCCTCGAACGGAAATAGCACACCACGCAGTAACTTTGAGTGGATGAATTGGCGCTCTATGAGTTATAGGCGGATGTTTGGTGCCCCAGAAGCGATAAATTTGCTTATCCACATATCCACAGAGGTCGAAATGGGCCTCGTCGCTCATGATGAGTTTCGAAGAAAAGGCATCTTCCTGGTGGTCGAGATACAGGATGACTTGAGAGTAGGTAACACGCTTGGTTTGGCTGTCAACAGCTAACAGCTGTTGCAAATACCCTGTCTGCATTTAAAAAGGGAACATCATACAGTCTTTCGCCGAAATTCTCTGTTTGGACGGCCGATTGATGCTCAATTTCGTAGCACATCGTCTGGTCGAGAAACTGGGGTCCTCTGCGAGATTTTCAACCACAGCTGCGATATTCTCAATAGAACGGCTGCTCCGAGGCTGGCCAGATTTGGTAGCATCTCGTGTTGCCCCATAGTCTTCTAGGTGAGCTGCTAAACGTTGTAGTATTTGCTCAGTTGGTGTCGGACCATCGGGATATCTGCACCGAAATTCACGCTGCGCCAACACCACCGATTAATTATTCCGCGTTTTCTTAGAAGTATAGCGATTCATGTCTTGTTAACGTGTATTTTGTATCTGTTTTCTTCACAAATGTCACAGCAGAATTGACATTTGCCGCCATTCGCAAAAATTATGGCATCTTCCGATATGGTGATAACTTTTGCGCCACCTAGTAGAGATCTGGTGTAAGCAGATCTGCATAGTGCAGATTTTCAGCTACTATTTGAGGAAACTTGAGAACTTCTTAGCAAGTCAATTGATCGAAAGACAATGAAAATCAGAATATAATTTGAATTCGAAGTGTGCCTCTCACCAAAAGGTGAAAACACTCAGCGAACTTAGAAAATTGGTCGAAGTCCTCAAAAATGACAAGTCAGTTAGACTAGAACAAATCAGAAAATATTACGCTTCAGCAGATCGCAACCAGCTGAACGTGAGCTGAGTAACACAATGTGCTGCAACTAGTTGTTGACATTGGCTGTGCAGACTTTTGAGGCACCAAATGCGGTGTTGCTTCCTTTAAAAGATTTACATCGCCTAGCGCCGATGATATTTATCCAGTAATGGCACAAGAAGATATAGACGAAGGTATTCCCTTAAGAGAATGGCAATCATACAATCAGACTTTTTTTTGTTGAAGATCACGACGTTATGGTAGAATTCATGTCCGCAAGACTATCTTCCGAATGCATCGCCTGTTCAAGGTGCAAAATGTCAACCGATCTAAAATATACTGGAGGAGAGCGCTTCGATATTTGGTGAGCAGAAGTGAGGGAGCATTAGACGGATCACTGACTGAGCATTTGCATAGGATCTCTAGTCTAAATTGTAACCCGTCCTAGATGTCATCAATAATGGATGCACTAGAAATAGGTCGACTGAAAGATTTTGTCGAAACCGAACTTGGTCTTGCAGAAAGAGGAAGCTAAATTAACAGACTCATATAATGTTACGCAAACAAAGCTGCGTGTGCGTGTCATCCTGGATAACAAACTACTTCTGTGGGCTAAACATAAACCGGAAAACGATTCTGTCGGCTTTCAGGAAGTGTTAAGGATCTTTCCGCAAAACTTATTGCTTTTCATCGAAGACGATCCTACGAATCTACACAGTTATGATAAGTTTAATAACATATGTATATCAAAAGCGTTGAATGTCTGATAGAACAAGATTTCATGAAAGTAACTACGTCACCACATACCAAAGACAAGACACCTTATGTCAGCCAGGCGTACTGATTAATTTCCCTCCTTTATTACTCAAATTAGGTGCTGCAATGTACAAACCATACTGTTACAAAAGAAGTGGTCTCTGATCGAACAAGCACTGGAATTTTATTGAACTCAGATCCTGATGGGATGTCTTGTGATGCAATGACACCAGAGCTAAAGTTACTCCGAAAAGTATATATCAACTTTTGATGTGTCAAGGAATTGCTTCTGTCAAAATGTTAGCCAGAAAAGGAATGTAGCTGAGCCTTCATGGATGGCTTCAAAATCGATAAAGTGTTCGACGGTGGTATCCTTTTTGGAAGATGACAAAATTAGACTGCACTCCTCGTTAGAAAACTTGCTCCTGTCTTTCAATTGAAGATATACGCAATGCTGAGAGCAAAGAGCTGCTTTTACCTATATATTGTCGAGAACCAGTGGGTGGGGAGGGTAATAAAAGCCAGACTGAGCTCAAGGCAATTTTTTCTGTTGTTTCTCAATAGCGACGTCGATGGCGCAATAATTAGCTCATTGGACTATCACGCAGAGAGTCTGGGTTCGATTCCTGGCTGGGTCACCAACAATTTTTGAAATCACCATCGCCCTTCCGTTGGGCAATGGCAAACTTCCGAAAGCAAAATTGCCTATAAAAAGTTTCTAAGGAGTGCCGTTCGGACACGGCGATAAACCGTAGGCCCCGCTCAGATGTGACAAAATTAACAACATGAGCAACACAAATGAGTGTCATGGCCCATACCGGGCTTCCAGCGCCACACTATTTTTTTTTTTTTTCAATAGCAACCATAGCAAACATTGTTCAATGGCGCCAAAACGGGTCTCTATGCTTTTGCTTAGCATCCAATTGTATGAACAATACAACAATACAACGAAGCAACATCCTGCGATGCTTCCTGTGCTTTATTTTGAATTATTTTCTTGGTGATGACTCCAAAGGTCCGGCTAGATAACGCAGTATTTCGATATCGTCAAGTGAGATGAATTTGATTACGAGTATATTTTCCCGAGTACGACCTTTTATATTTACAATTCAGCATTGTTTGCAAGTTTTAGTCTGTCCACAAGAACAACACGTACTATATGTTAATATCAAACTAACCTGCTGAATATGTTGATATCCGTACTGGTTTCCGATGTCAAGCAATGTGAAGTCATGCGAACAAATTAGGTAATATTCAGAAAGTATTTGATTCTTGGTACAGTAGAACATGCAGACTAGTAGAAAGTGTCGAAATTAACCATAAGCCATCGATAAGCTCTACTTGGAGCACCTCAATCTGCCTTGTTAAGCCGCACATTGAAAGAATGTTGTAAAAACAAGAGTGATTCGAGCTCGACATCATCCATGGTGGTATCCTTGCATTGTCGCTGTTTTACTATGTCCCGAGTAAAAAAGTCTGTGCGATCATTTTACTATGTAATTCAAATCCGACCAATTGTTTTGAGAGCCTTAATCCATGGTGGGTGGTGGTCTTGGCAGTCACAGATTCCGTATTCTCATGTTTCTCTTTACTAAGATCTATGAAGCTAAAAAACAACTATATTTTGGAGACAATCTTTCCACTTTTGACCTACGTTTCTTGTGTAATCTATACGTACTGCCTCCATTACCCCTTTATATAGTGAAAGTATGTGTTTCTTTATTAAGTTGAATCCAGAGTGTTGAAATTTAATTTTTATTTAGCTCATTTCATTGAACACTTACCGCATGGCGTGCAATAAAATAGCATTTAACTGGGAGCAGTTAAGTACTCATACTTTATGGTAGTAACTTTGGGTGTTACCAACATACATACACATAATGTATATTTATTGAAGTTTTATAGCACAATTTATGGAATGAAATTTCTGAAAGTTGTCCCAGATAATTACTTCACATTTATTAATATGACGCGGTGGCTTATTAAATTGCAATGCAGTCAGTAACCATTAAAAATGCTTAAAATTATCGTTAATTTCGGAAACTTTAGTAGAGGATTAAGGGAATAACTTTTAAGTACCGATAAACACCAGGACTTGGATCATTTCTGACCACTAACCGCTTAATAATAATCGGATTTAACCAGTAGCGTGACAATTGTATCTCTGGAACAAGTTTATTGCTAAAGTGTCAAAAATAGTTTGATTTTTACATCTCGCCCTGGAAATGTTATGATATGATATAACGATAACAACATACTTTGCCCTGCTAAAGAGAGGAATTTTGATATTTTAAGGACTTAGTTGCAGGAGATCGTCACGGCCTTTGTCGACCAAACGTCCCTTAACCTCGTTCTGGACTGCCTCTGGCTGGCTAGTTGGCACAATAAAATAGAAAGCTTAAAGTGCGCTGCCCGACACCTCTACGAGTAAAAAAGGAAATTTCACCAGGCTTACATGTCAGGTCAATAAAGTACTAATTGAAGCCTAAAGGAAGAACAAGGAATACTTATGGCTAAGAACAGCAATTCTGCAGAGTGTTAAGCATTGATGACCAACAATACCACGCTATTAAATTAGACGAGGTAAAAATTTAAGTCCAACACACCAACTAAATAAAACCACTTAGGTTTCAGACAAAGAAAACTTGGAAATTGACTAATTTTTCACACTCCGGCAGGAATAAACTCCAGAGGTCCAAATGAATACCCAGCATCTTTTTATCGATATCAACGATACTGAGATTTCATTCATCAGTCTTACGTCATACACTCTTCTGGCCAAATCGGAGAAATGAATTAGTCTTTTCTCTCCAAAAAGTCATTTCTAGCAACTTTGTATACCTCCGCCGAAAAACCGGCTCTCGTGCGTCGTTTGCTGCGCCGTTGTACGCTTTTTGTTTAGCTGCATATGCCTGCTAGAATTGTTCGTCAAACCAGGAATTTCTTGGTGATAATCGGGTGAATAGCATATCAATTGCCGCATCTCTGATGGCACGCGTTGCCACTAGTTTTCGGCACATGATGTTGGCGGCATAGGAGTTGTTGAGAGATTTCGGGATTCGAGTTTGGAAAAGATTTTGTCATTTAGGAAATCCGCATTTGTACTTGGACTGCAACAATCCATTAGTCAGAGTTAATGGTAGCTGCCCAAAAGGTTTAAGTTTCAAGAATACAGAAAGAATGTCGTACGTCAATCACATTGTCTTCAGTTTGATTAAGTGTTTAATTATAAGGTAACCAAGACCTCGCTGTAGCCATATTTCTTCCCACCGATAAGCCAAAGTTCGTTGCCAGACAAGGTATTGTTTAGGCGGCCTTGCTCACTAACTGATCTAATAAAGATGTCATTCGTTAAATTCAAGTAGCTCGCCCTTGTAATCCGTAGGAGTCTGGGCTCATTTTAGGCTTACGAGGGTAATTTGAAAAATTCTAGTCCTGACAATGAAAGACTGCGATTTTCAGTTATAAAATAATTTTATTTTCTTCGTTATCTCTCTTAACTTCAACACACTTGGTCCGGCGTTTCTCTAACATCAGTATTCCTTCCCGGAAGTGAGAGTCTGAAAGGCTGTGCAAATATTCATCTACGGCCCTCTTAACTTCTTCATTGGATGCGAAACGATTCGCAGAAAGTAATTTCTTTAAGTTTGGGAACAGTCCGATGGTACCAATTCAGGTGAATAGGGGGGAATAGGGTACGGCGGCGCAAATAGTACCCCAAGTCCCGCAGCTTTCTCATCACCAACGCCCTCTTGTGTTCTTCAAGCCTGCCCTCTTCTCGCAAAATTTGATATCCAGATGGTCAAATAGGTTTGAGTAATATTCGCCTTTAATTGTTCTGCCCTTTTCAAGGTAATAAATTAACAAGATCCCTTTAACACCCTAAAACGCGCTGGCTTCTAAACACTGCTTCGTCTGCTGTTTCGTTTCTGGCGTGTAATGGTGGACCCATGTGTCATCCATGGTGAGAAATCGCCCCACAGAATCTGTCGGATCTCTATTTAATCGGTCCGAAAATTGCTACGAAAATCATATGCGCATTTGCCTTTGATTGGCATTTAGCAAATGCAGCATCCATCTTGTGCAGACCTTTCGCATCCTTAAGTTTTTGTGCAATATGTTTCAAAGCCTTTCTTCTGATATCCCCACAGCTTCAGCTCTCTCACTCATCTTCACTAGCCTATAGTCCAACACGATATCATGCACTTTTTCGATGGCTTCGGGTGTGGTTGCGGTTTTCGATTATCCTTATCGTGGGCAATCTTTGAAGGACATGCGAACACGTTTAAATTCAGCTGCCCACTTTTTGACGGTTGTCATGGAAGTAGCAGAGCTCTTGTAAACTTTTGTCAACTTTGGATAAATTTCCTTAGGGGTTTATCCATCCAAAACTAACGAAAAACACGCAAGACGTCTACTGCAAAAATTCATGATAACAAACTACTCGAGAGAACAAGTTGAAACATTGTCATATGAACTAAGACACGTGCAATCAGGCAGAAACATACATTTTTGTTGATTGGAACGCCATCACTGCGTCAGGTCTGGAATTTTTCACATTAACGTCGCCTTAACGTGAAATTACGCGACCAGGAAACTTCTCATGCAATAAAATCATAATTGGTCGTGTTGTATGGCTTGTTGCCCCGTCTTATTGGAACCACACATCGTCTAAGTCGTAATCACACCATAGTGAGGTGTACAAAACGTTCAATTGCTGCGAACGCCGGGAAATTGATAAATTCGGATCATCAGCAACACTTGCACTTACAGTAGCAATATTTTCGACGATGATGCACAGGCCTTACGACATCAGTTACGCTTCTACTCTCTTCAAATTTCTTCACAATTTTACTGATTGTTTGCGTAGTCGGACGATTATGACGACCATAATCGCCGCGTAATGCGCGAAAAGTGGTTACGCTTGAATCACAACTTTTTTAATAAATTTTAATAATTTTAACGCATTGTTCGATTTCTAAACCATCCATTTTTGTAAATGGCAAACATTTGACTAATATTATGACACTTCAAATGACAGCTGAGTTTGGCAGGTGTCAAATGCCAGCGCTACCAACTTGAAACAACGAAAGTGATCACCCTGTATCTAAAACAATTATAAGAGGCCATGTCCGGTCTTGGCATTGCTACTTATTTTGTTTAGCTCTGCATGATGACCATAGAGAAAGTTCACTGCCCTTAAAGGCTCTTAAACGATATTACCAAGAAATTTGATGTGAAAATAACTTGAAACGATGCAGTTAAAAACTCATAATCGACACGAAATCAAGATCCTGTTCTGTCTAGGCTTCGCAGTAATTGTATACAACGAAAACACTTTAGAGATCAATCGGAGACTAGCTCTTGCCATTCACTGCAATTTAGCACCCTCTCGGAAAATCAAAACACCGGTTTCTTAAACATAACTTATTTATGGTACAGTTGCGTGAACTTTTGTCAAAAAAGGTTGAACGAGCTCTTGCTCATTCCGTAAGAAAAATGCTTTGAGTGATCAAATGTCATGTCCCTATCGAACGCGAGACAGGGGAAATATTCAACCAGAAACTATGTGGAGTGTACAGTAGCATCGACTTAAACAAATCAGCCAGAACTTATCAATATAGAGTGTGGGAACGCAGCAGAGGAGAACTTGCGTACGCAAATGGTTAGGACCTCAACCGTTTTTGCGTGCTAAATTCGAAAGAGTTGGAACGGCTTATTGGCATGTTGGCTGAATCCACCCTGAGCTGTAGTGGAGTAAATACGACCAGTTTCAGAACTTTTTCAGTGAATTTGTCAAAGCATTGAAAAATTGAATGAGCCTGAGCCCTGAATAGGCTTTGCGTTGTCCTGATTATAGTCACTTATTCTATTTGGGAAATTCTGTCGTCAAAAATGCTCTTTATAACTTTTGCTACACATCTGAAGGCATCCAATCGCCAATGTTACCTTTGAAAAAAGAAAACCATTTTATAGATGTCAAGAAAGAAATAAGTATTTGCTCAGAGTCTAAGTAAAAATCGTATTTACAACAATATGAATTGTTCAATCTTTTATCATCAGATGGAAGGCGTTTTCGCCTGTTATTCAGGACGACAAAACAGTCCAGTTTATTTGTTCCTGTATACATTGTTCACAACAAGTCCAAAGCAAGTCGCTTTGATTCCGTGTTTACATTTTCACCAACAAATAAAAATAAAATATTTTCTCACTCCTCCTTCCAAAATTGATTTCTTTTCAAAATTTGATTCATGAATTCAATTCTTTTCAGCAAGAAAAAAAAAGAACTCTTTTCACTGTTTACACTTGTGCGAGAAACATAATTTTTTTCTAAAACCTTCTACCGTTGTCTATAATTTTCTTTACTAACAAGGTTTAAAGAAAAAAAAATTAAATTAAGTATATATTCGTAAAATTCCCGCTCTGGTCCAGTGCGGCAGGATTCTTAAATAATACTCACCTACTGTGCCATTGTCTGGAGCTAGGAAAATATTAGCACAAGGATCCTTTCAGATCCTGTCAGAGCAAAATCAACTGATAATGTTTGTCTGATTATTTATGTTTACCTTTCCCTCTCCCTATTCTATTGGTGTGCATCTCTAAGGAATTTTCTTAAAAAATATTGCTATAGAAAAAAATAAAATAAATTCCTTAAGGAAAAAGGATGTGTACTTTACTTGAATCAAAATGATGGGTTTTATTTTTTATACTATGAGGATATATGTGTGTGGATATATGGTCTCGGGCGAAATTGAATTGCGCAAATAAATTGATTCTTGATCGTTTTCGTCCTTCTTGGCCATTGTTCCCATCGTTCAATGTTTACTCTGACCACAAGAACATGTAACCAGGACAATGGATGGAAATCCAAACAACATGCAACAATGAGTTCTGCAAAAAGAAAATTGAATACAAAAAAGATCAGCCAAAGTTAACTAGAATTTCGCAAAGAAGTAGAATAAAAAATTAAATGAAAGAATCCAAGATAAACGTCCGTGCAATATCTCAAATTTAAGGAGATTAAGGACTCTCTACGTGATTATGATTTGTTGGACAAAAAAAAAAAAATCGGATTCTCATATATGAGAGGACCGACCATATATCGAGGAGATGCCGAAGAAATAAATCGAGGATTACGAAATAGGAAATAATAATTTTGGAATCTGATTCTGACACGTTAACGATGGGATAGGCCCGGACAAGGGGATTTCATAAATTTTTATGCCAACCCTTTTTTTTGTGTTGTTTTTGAACGTCGAATGACTGATTGTGTCGTACCTGAATTTTAATCACAAGGGTGAATTATGACGTGAACAGATTCTAGATCCTCCAATCAAAGAACTACGGAACAACAGAAGCAAGAACCTCTGCTCTGGGAACCTGCAAATCATCTCTTTCTCCTTCTCCTGAATGAAACAAGTTTTTGCACATCGAAATGGTTGAAATCCTGTTTTTCCTGATGGAATCACATTTTCACAATCACCCATTAACTGGAAAAGGGGTTTGCTTGTCTGTCGTCGTCATCGTTGTCGTCCTTTGACATGTTTTGTGGGTTTATAATCCCTTAAAGAAATCCCGTCTACTATCCAATTGTAAGAGGAAAAATGCTTGAATCTATCTTGATGTGCAATCTTGATCCTTTGGGTTTCTTAAGAAATCCTCTTCATGTGCTGCACTGAACAATCCTTTTTTTGGAGATTTTTTTCTTTTTATTTATGGTTGATCCTTTCGAAATAGTTCACTTGATTTGGTGCCCTAATTGGTCCATTCAGGTTGGTCTCTTGTTATTAAAGCATGCCTTGAGTGCGGTTTTTCTTTCTTTTTTTTTGGAAAAGCGCGATAGGATTTGTTTTTTTGTGCAATTTTTGGCGGTGAGAACGAATTTCGGTTTCGGTTTATTGAGCAGTTTTTTCGCCTGACCTAATTTTGAGTACTGATTACGATTGTAAAGTAAATTGCAATCGAATCAGGTCCTAATGAAGCAGTTCGGTTTTTAAGGTTCTCTTTTCTTTTGAAGATTTTGTGGGTAATGGTCGATATCCCTTAGACTTATGAATGTGCGAAATCACCCTTAAATTACGATCGAAGTAGTATGCGATTGATTCAAGTGCAGATTTGTCAGCGAACCTTTCATTATATTACGAATATATCGTAGCTATTGCGTGTGATAAGTCCGGTGATCCATGATGCCTTGCTACTTCAAAAACACTTGTATGGAATTTGTTGATTTACGGATACGTTGCTGTTAAAATGCCAATTCAAGCATTACAGCAACCCATTGCAAGATCTTTGAATTGTATATTCGGTCGTTTTCATCGGTAATTGCATTGTCGACCTTCTTCTCATGTAAGCTATGGAACATTCGATGTTCTATTCGTTGCCTTTTCTTATTAATTTTCGTTGTATGCAAATTGATTATAAAATAACTTTCATTCAAAACTTAATAATGATACGTCAAGTTTGAACACCCTTTATATAAGAACTATTCTTTGTATTTGTATTTTGTATTTATGTTCAGACATGATCAATTCTGCAGCTCAAATTTTCTATGACGCGTTCGAGAATTACGAGTGGCGTTTGACCAATGACACGATTCATGTAGGCCTCCAATTCATCAATAGAAGCCGGCTTATCTATGTAGACTTTGGATTTAATGTAGGCCTAGAGAAAAAGCTTAGAGGTGTAATTTCACATGGTCTAAGCGGCCAATTCACTAGTTCAAAGAGTGAAATTAACTGTTCACCGAATCGTTTTCTTAATGAAGTCGTGGTTTCGCAGCAAGTGACGCCGTCTTATTGAGACGAAATGTTGTTGAGACAACGGGCTTTAATTTCAGGAAATTATTGGTCCGTTATCATGATAAAATAACGGGCGCCATTCACACTTACGTTCCGGCCGACCCTAGTCCTGAAGAAATACAAATCTTTTTGGGTTGCTCTATACCCCAAATACGGCTATGCATTAAGCCAGAAATAGGCAAAATTGTTGGACAAAATTTTGTTCGAAAACAGTGAATCTTCTTGACGAAATGAAGATGATTGGGAAGGTCGGCTGGCTTCAATTCTTGAATTTTGTGTGTTTTTTAACCAAGATCCTGGTTGAAAATGCACCTAGTTATTGCATATCAAGAACGTCCCCGAACCTATTCATCGGAATCATCGGGTATTCTCTCCGCTACCGTCGCTATATTTTCTTCTCTAGATGCTAGATATAGTCTATCTGGTCGCATGTTATACAATATTGACAATTGGGTTTCCAACTTTTTGATGGTATAAAGGATTGTGCACTCGGTACGGTGAACAATTTGTAGACGCAGTGTCGTATTATGTCTTCTCATGATGAAATGTCAAGCACCATTGAACTAAAATACGATATCAGTGTGATACGATTCATTCGTGAACTCTCAGAAATCTCCACTAGAGAAAGTATCTCTGAAAGAATCACCGTTTACGTATGATATGTTGTAGTTCATAAGTGAATTAATATTGACCGATTGTTTAAACTTTTCTAGATTTATCAGCATAATGCTTCATTCGGTGCCCCTTTCGGTCGAGCAGTTTAAAAAAGAGGTAAGCATTCCATGTTGAAATTATGCGTGATGTTACTATCCGACCACCTAAAAACTCCACTGTTTCACAACAACCAGTATCTTGCAACTCTACATCCGGTGTGACCAGCAGATGCACTCTTCCTGCATTTTAGGTTTAAACCGCAGCCACCGTGACGCTCCCAAAAAGGGGCCAACCTCAAAAAGTTAGGCCCGGACCGAAGTTCGGGGGGCTCGTTTCTCTCACGATACCGTGTTTTGAGTCCAGGTATGGAGGATGGTTTTGCAACTCAACAAGACCTATGACCGGCAGCTTGTAACTGGAAAAATCACAGCAACTATCAGTGGCGAAATGTGATGATGTTTATGATAAGTCCGGTTTTGCTCTACCTCCGCTTTTTATTAGACAATGTCATTGATGGAAGAAGTCTTGATAACTGGGCGGGCGCCCAAAGATCATCGGACAATTAAAAACACTGGAAAAGATATACACACTGGTTCGGACAGCCCACATGAGACTTAACGTTAAGCGGTTGCGATCATAATAAACCGCCAGAACATTAACAAATTTTTCAATCCTTCAAAACTCAGCAACTGATGTGCTTTGGAATACGTCCAGGAAATAATTCAAGAAGCACGAAAAAAAGCACGTTGTAAGGGGCTTTTCAAATTTAAAAAAATTTTTTTTTGGGTAATATGGCTTTCCCAACAAATACTAAGAAGATGTTATACGAGACCCGTATTACCCAAGTCTTAGCACATGGTGCACAAGCGAACCTTGATGAGGCTAGCTGAAGATATCATTCATGTTTGGCACGACAAATTTTTGAACCATTTACGTTGAAGTGCAACTTGTACTTGTGCATGAGCCTAGTCACAAAAGTACCCATAAGGCTCCTTAGAAGGGCCACCCAATATTTACTCTCCGCCTCATAGAGTCTTTGATTTCTACCTGAGAAGACTGTAGAGAAAGACCAGAAGATTACCTCAACCATCTTGGAGTGTGCCCATTAGATGAATCCGACTCAGTTCCTTTTCCTTACATAATTAATCCACCTAGTCTGCTTGTGCCTTGAAGCTTTCCCGGTTGCAAAATCTCTCTTCTTTGCTCTCTTTAGGTAATGAATTCATAAACATTCCATGTTAGACCTGAAGAAGATCACTTCAGGGTAGGCCATTTAAAGTTGACCCATTTGTTTCTGAAGAAAAAAATGAAAAAAAAAACACAATTTTGTTTGTCCATTTGAAAAATCATTTATTTTGGTCCAAGGAGATTTGTTCCAGCTAACTTTAAAAAATGATATCATGTCAATGGGCACCTTTAGTTTTGAAAGCCAACTGCATTCTTTTTTCGACATTTTCCATGACTTTGGCCAATGTTTCGGACGATATGGCGGCTTTTCCACGTCGAATGTTGGCTTTCAGTTGATCTTAGGTCTTTGGCTTATTAGCGTATACCTTGGATTTCAAATAACCCCATCTCGATGGCCAGTCAAAATCACCACTTTTCGATATCAACCGCTCGGGGAACAATGGTCGCAATAAATTGATTGTTGCTTTAGCTCATTGGCATCTAGCCCCGTCCTATTGAAACCAGAAGTGATCCATGTCATTTTCACGAATAATGGGCATCACAAATTCCGTTATCATGACTCGATAACGCTCACCATTGACGGTGGCTTCATCTTCGTCTTCTAAAAAATACGATCCGATCATATTTGTGGTAACACTCAACCCAACTGTAGCTTTTTGGTCGTAAATAGGCTGATCTTCAATTAATTGAGGATTTTCGGTTGCATAAAATCGACAATTTTACTTGTATACGCCTCCATTCAACAAGAAATGTGCCCCGTCTGACATGATGATTTTTTTCAATTTCAATTTCAGCGCGTTCTTTTGGAATGTACTGTTCCATGGTATAAATTGTCTTCCAACGCAGTATGACAGTTGTCGATTTATCAGCTCTCTCAAAAGTTACAGGGCTGCCAGATGGGTCAACTTTAAATGGCCTACCATGTACTTATCTCAACCAGACAGGACTGAAGATCAGTCGAAGCCTCTTCTCATCCCTTTTTAATAAAGTTTTTGCCTCTACACCATAGAGGAGTACTGGAATGATCAATGTGTTTTAGAGGGTTTTGCTACTCAATTGCCTTTCGAATTCAAAAACACTGTGATCTCAAGGAGTTACGTGTATTACTCGAATAATTTCTAAATTTGTGTCGTTGTTTATAATATCTGCGAACTCTTGGTAGACAAAGTTCCTGACAGCTACAAAGTAACAACTCTCATTTTGCCTGAGCAATAGATGTTGTATATTCTTTCCCGATGATAGCATGTTCTCTTTCATTTTCTCTAACAGTGGTTCGGCTGGTCGGAAACCGAGACTTTAGAGAACTTGGTGAAACTACTACAGACCTTTTTTTATGGTCATTCTGAAAACTGGGACAAGTAAAGCAGTAATGACAAAGTCAGACTAACGTTTGAATGTTCTTTTCCGATAAGCGCTGTTATAAACAGTTTTGTTATCAATAAATATGCTACTTATAGGTTGAGAGTATCGGTTTGCAATTCAGGGAGCCTGCCGCCTCAATATTCGGCAAAAACTTGACAGTTCAATTTCAATAGGGCAATTCCATTCGTCCAGCACTCGTTTGCATATTTAAGAAATGGTGTTATACATGCTCTTCATAAATTTATCGCCCGTCGCCTTTTATAAGACTGTGATCACCAGCATCTTTGTTTGTGTTAAGGATAAGGTTATTCTCATCTGTTTATCAGTCTGCAGAAGAGTTTTTTCCATAATTCCGGCCGAATAATCGAGAACAATTTTTATTTGATGGTTTGAATGGTTCCATTCTTGGTTTGTCGATTTGCCAGGTTTTTTTGAGCTATTGGCTACATTTCTGAAAGTCGTTTCTGCTCTTACAGCAGGCTCGTTGTGCTGGTTTCTTCTCTGCGAGCGCCAACCGACATCCCGTAGTGGCAGGGTTTCAGAGCAATATCCTTGGGGTGTAGGACGTAAAACACGGTAAGAGGGCCGATTGATCGACAAAGAACCTGGTTACGAAAGTGCAGTCTTCCGACATTTTGCTTCCCAACATTCAGTAATAGTTCTTAAAGCCCTTAAAAGTTTTTTTGACAAGTAATGCCCCCCAAGTAGGAAGTAGGGGAGTTCATCACACTCAATTTCATTTTCAATGCAAGCACGAGTTTCAAAGGATTTTTAAAATGTCAATTTGATCATCAAAAAATCTAGACACACCGCCTTCCACAACCCGGGAATCTTTTACACTAATTTCAAATACAGTCTATTCCATATTGAAGGCATTTAAGGAGCTTATCATAGCTATCTCATTCATCTGTTGAGCTGTTAAGCAGCGATATACAATAGGCATGTTGCTTTAATATATCCCCGTATGGCGATGGCGATGGCGCGATAGTTAGCTCATTGGACTATCACGCAGACAGTCTGGGTTCGATTCCTGACTGGGTCACCAACAATTTTTCAAATCGCCATCCCCTTTCGGCGGGCAATGGCAAACTCCCGAAAGTAAAATTGCCTACGAAAAAGCTTCTATAGAGTGCCGTTCGGACTCGGCGATAAACCGTAGGCCCCGCTCAGATGTGACAAAAATGACAACATGAGCAACACAAATGAGTGTCAAGAAGCTAGGCCATGGCCCATACCGGGCTGCTGCCAGCGCCACAGTGTTTTTTTTGTTTGTATAGGCGCCTTAAAGTATTGTTGTATGTCTGCATATGTGCACAACGGCTTGTTTTTATTTCTATATTGTTTCTTAAGAATCTTAAATCTAAAATCAAGTACATTCACTCTGTATCTATCACATGACAGATTGCTAATAAATAACGCACTTCTGAAAACGTCACTTATCTCTAAAAGTCCTTATCAGAACGAACCTATAACACACGTAAAACCGACTGTTGTTCCTAAGAAATTATGCACTTGCTACGATGCCACATGCCGGAGTGCTACCGAAGTAATTGACCTATAATCGAAGTACAGCCCAGCATGCATAGAAGTTCCTAATTTCAGTGATGTTCAGGTTATCTAACTTGTTATGTTGTTTTCGAAGAGTTTTTTATCAACCGCACTTGTACAAAGGACACCAAAGTCAGTGCCAGTCCTTTTGTATCATGTTCTCAAAATATTGTCGCAAGCAACTGGATTTACTTATACGATTGGCGCCAGACAATTTACAAATTTCATCCTGTTGTAGCGCGAGACTTGTAATAAACAAATGTGCAGGTGCCATGTGGCGTTAAGATTACCTTCCTTTCGGTCATTTAAACATTTGATTGGTCTTTGCTGTAGTTCTTCGCGCTAGTGTCATTACGAAATCTCAGGATACTCGTATAGCTAAAAAAAAAAAAAAAATCAGCAGAAATCCTGGGAAATTTAGCGGAAATTCCTGTGCAATTAACAGATTGACAAATGAATATATCCTCTTCCTTTCCCATTCAGTTCCGCTTTGGTTCAATGATTTTCGTATCCAATGTCGTTAATTTCAATACTCTTTTTTTTTCTGATGAGAATTTCACCGGTATAGCTAAACATAGGTGAGTAGAAGTAGGAAACAAAAGGAAGCACTGACTTCTCCTTTATGAATAAATTGCCTACCTAACTGCAGCCGGTACGCAAAAACAAAAGGTCCTCTAGTGTTTGAAGGCAATATCCTTGAATTGTTTGTATTGTTTGTGAAATCTTTTGTGTCGCACCGCTTTAAGAAGATACGGATATCTACGGCGGTTCTTTCTAATGGGAAATATCCCGTTGAGTAAACAAGTGCATGGTAGCGATCAAGATAAGAGCTATTTGTCAACGTAAATAGTCCTTTTTCGCATGAGGCACATTGATTGCTTGATGATACTAGAAATCTTCAGAATTGTGAAGGCATATGTATCTGCATATATAGATCTCTTATGTATAAAAATTTTACTTGGCATTAAACGACAGAAATGGATTTGCTTAATGGAACATCCTTTAGAAGATTTCGTCATTGTCCTAATTATTACTTATGTATAAAAAGCCAGCTTACTGTTATTAGGGGCAATTTGCCTGTGTAGGCCGTTTATCTTTTTTGGTCTTAAGATTCTGTCACTGCCACTGATGCCAGTATCCACAATTTACTGTCAACTTGATCCATCCATCTCAACTTAAGTACACTCAGCATAGCGTGAACTAGAAAAGGATTACCGATCTGGTAGTTCTGGTCTTTTTGATCGATTTGGATGAATTTCCCTTTAAATTAGAAGTGTCAAACGAATGGCAAGACACTAATTATTTTTCATCGGAAAGAAAGGAAACAGAATGTTATGAATGCGCGGCCCTGACAAATGCTAAAGCACATCAAACCAATTCTTAACCTAATGAGGTGCTCTTTTCTACAAGTGTAAGTTTTTTCCGACTATTTAGCCCCAACTGAGTAAGACGTCTTTGATTCTCATAGAGGAACTGTGAATCTCTTCTTGCAACGCATTAAGTAAATTGCGTCCTCACTTCACTACACTACTTCACAAGATGGTCTACTTGCTTGTGGATTCGACAAATAATAAACAATGACCTTACCACGACTTAATAAGGGAAACGAGTCTCTGCCAAGTCATTTTACACTGCTATTCAGTCTGGTAGCCTGACTTTTTCTTGGGTTTACTATAAACATTGCTCTCATTATAAAATTTTTTTAGTTGGGCGGAAGTCTAGGATTTATACGCCCAAGTTGAAGAACTTCTCATAGCCTGCAAAAATAGTTTTCCAAAAAAGATCTGCTACGTCTTCTCATTGCCTTTTGTCATTGTTGCACTTTGTCTTCAGCACCTGATTCAATTGGCAAACAACAAGAGGTAAATAGAAAAGGTTTTAGTGGCCAAATCCCTTAACAATATCTCTCAGTTGCTGTAGTGCTTATCTTAGGCAGATGCTGTTGAGGATTACTAAAAGCCTTTCGATCATATGCTAAATGCTCAAGACTTCTTGTATTAGTCTGTCATTTACAATAAATCCTCTAAATACGAGCTGTTTATGATCACTACAGTAATCAGACTAGTAGAAACTAAAGTTTTCCGTCCTTTCTTTCTCCGTCCTATGACACTAAACACGATGATGATGGTTTTAATGTAAAGGCAGTCTAGAGCGTCCATTTTTTTGCTTGCTGGAATCATGGTATACACTAACTTGTGAAGTAAGTTCGTTACTTACTTACTTACTTTAGGTGGCGCTACAGTCCGGGGTGGAGCTGGGCCTCAGTCAACAAGCTTCTCCAGCCAGCTCGATCCCTGGCTAGCTGTCTCCAGTTTCGCACGCTAAGTTGGCTGAGGTCCTCTTCCACATGCGTGCGCCACCTGAGTCTTGGCCTTCCTCTACTGCGCTGTCCCTCGGGGCCGGATTCGAAGACTTTTCTGACCGGAGCATTGGTGTCCATGCGCTCTACATGACCCAGCCATCTCAGTCTTTGGATCTTCACTCTTCTGGCTAGGTCCATGTCGCTGTACAGTCCATACAGTTCGTCGTTGTATCTCCTCCACTCACCGTCAATGCAGACGGGACCGAAGATCGCCCGAAGAATTTTTCTCTCGAAGCAACCAAGAACACCCTCATCCATTTTTATAATGTCCATGCCTCTGCGCCATAGAGCAGGACCGGGATTATTAAAGTCTTATAAAGGGTGACTTTTGTTGTCCGAGAGAGGGCTTTGCTACTCAATTGCCTTCTTAACCCAAAGAAACAGCGGTTGGCAAGAGTTATTCTTCGCTTGATCTCAGCGCTGGTGTCGTTGTCTGTATTTATAGCGGAGCCTAGGTAGACAAAGTCCTTAACTACCTCAAAGTTATATCTGTCGAGGGTGACGTTCTGTCCGAGAGGTCGGTGTTGGTTGTCCTTTTTGCTTGACAGCATATACTTGGTCTTGCCCTCATTGACCGCTAAACCCATTTTCGCCGATTCCGTCTCAATACTCGCGAGAGCGCCACTATCGTCGGCGTATGCGAGTAGTTGGACGGACTTTTGAAAGATAGTGCCTCTTGTGTTTGCTCGTGAGTTTTGCACTATTCTTTCAAGTACAATGTTGAAAAAATCGCATGACAGCGCATCGCTTCGTCTAAATCCTTTCTGGACATCAAAGGTCTCCGTGAGATCTTTACCGACCTTGATGGAGCAGTGTGCAATCTCCATCGTCATCCTGGATGCACAGACGGACGAGTTTGGCAGGGATGCCAAAACTAGACATTGCTCTATATAGCTCGTCTCTATAGATGCTGTCATACGCGGCCTTAAAATCGATGAATAGGTGGTGGGTATCGATCTGAAGCTCATGGGTCTTCTCCAAGTTCTGCCGTAGTGTGAATATCTGGTCGATGGTGGACTTTCCTGGCCTGAAGCCACACTGATGTAGACCTATCAGGTGGTTGACGAACAGCTTCAGGCGTTCACACAATACGGCGGATAAGATCTTATATGCGATGTTAAGGAGACTGATGCCTCTGTAGTTGGCGCAGTTCAGAGGGTCTCCTTTCTTGAGAATTGGACAAACAATGCTGAGGTTCCATTCATCGGGCATACTTTCGTCCGACCAAATTTTACAGATGAGTTGGTGTATGCTCCTTACCAAGTAATCGCCTGCCGCTTTGAAGAGCTCGGCAGTCATGCCATCCGCTCCAGCAGCTTTGGTCCGTCATCGCCGTTATACAGTCTGCAGAAATGATCTTTCCAAATCCTCAGCATCGACTGCGATTCTACTACGATGTTCCCTTGTTCATCTCTACAGGCTTCGGTTCGGGGTTTGTTTCCGCGGCATGTTATTTTTACCTTTTGGTAAAACTTCCGAACCTCATTCCTGGAGTAGCAACTCTCAATTTCCTCGATCGCGCGCTTCTCATGCTCTTTCTTCTTCCTCCTGAGAAGCCGGTGCTCGTCACTCCTCTTCCGCTCATAGAGCTCATGAGCAGCTCTGGTCTTTCTAAGCAGCTCCGCGTTATATGCATCTTGCTTAGCTGCATGTGCTTGCCGGCATTCATCACCGAACCAGGGGTTTCGTTGCGGTGGACGAGTGAAACCCAGCACATCAGAAGCGGCATCTCTGATGGCGTTTTGGCAGTGTTTCCAATGGTCTTCGATGCTTGATGCTGGCGGCATTGGACCTCTTAAGAGATTAAGAGACACTCGATCGGAAAAGGACTTGGCGATCTCTTGCGATTGTAGCCGTCTAACGTCGAAGTTTCTCACAGCATTAGTTTGTCTTGGCATAGTTTGGGATATCCGCAGCCGTACCTTGGCTACAACAAGGTGATGGTCCGAGTCGATGTTGGCTCCTCGGAACGTACGGACATCCATAATGCTGGAGGAGTGTCTTGCGTCGATCGCAATGTGATCAATCTGGTTAACTGTTGATTGATCAGGAGTTCTCCAAGTCCCCTTGTGTATGTCGAGATGTGGGAACCGCGTGCTAGCCATGACAATGTTTCGCCCCGCCGCAAAGTCGATTAGCCTGAATCCGTTATCGGAGGTGGTGTTGTGCAGGCTATATTTTCCGATTGTTCCACCAAAGATACCATCTCTTCCTAGCTTTGCATTAAAATCACCGAGGACAATTTTAATGTCATAGCTAGGGCATTGCTCGTAGGTCTTGTTGAGGAGCTCGTAGAAGGCATCCTTGGTGTCGTCATCTTTCTCCTCTGTTGGCGAATTAAGCCTTGATGCGGATTGCTACGAGGCGCTCGCTCACATGCCGGAAGCTGAGGACTTCTCGTCTTAGTCTGCCTCCGACAACAAATCCGCATCCAAATAAGCGCTGCTTTTGCCGTCGATAGCAATTGCCGTAGTAGATGTCGCTGTTTTTCATCTTCTTTTTGTCCGGCCCATCCCATCGCATTTCTTGGATGGCGGTTATGTCTGCTTTGCAGCAGTCTAGGGCCTCCGCTAGTTGCTCGGCTGCACGTGGTCTATTAAGGGATCTAACATTCCACGTGCATATCCGAAGCTCATTGTCCTTAAATCGTTTGCGTGGGTTGTCAACAATAGATCCGTCCATATCCGAGGCTTGTTGATGCTTCGTAACTGAATCTTTTTTTAAATGGCCGGGCAGTTACCCCGGCGGCACAACCCCCAACCTGGAGGACCAGTAAGTCCGTTACACTTGATATTAAAAATGTGTATGGCACTTGGATCGTTGAAAATGAAGAATTTTCACTCTCGATTTTTGTGCCAAAAACAATATTGTGCAACAAAATGTATAGACTTCCACAAATAATACAAGAAATACATTAAAATTCAAAAAATTAGCGAACGATGCTCACTTCTGGTCAGGTGCTCTTTAAATCTCCCTGCATTGCTATTTAGGATTCAATACTGTGCGAAGAAACATAGATATAGGTGATGCCAATATCTCTAAGTCAATTAAAACTACCCAACACCGAAATAATGCATCCTGCTTAACCTCATTCTATCGCTATTTCTAACATGAGTGCTCAATCGAAATTGGCAGCAGCACTACTCCTATCCTCTCTCTGCTTAGCTGAAACACCCGGCTTGCTGAACACATTCTAAAATATGGTGACTCTATCCTGAGCCTACTAATCCGCTTGTGAAATGCATGACATAACTGCATATAAAACCTGCAAACATTCAAAACCACAGCAAATCGGTATCCCTCTTTCTTTCCTTTCCTTATTCTTCGGCCATGATGTGGAAATGTGGAAATATTTTAAAGGTGTTGATTAAGCCTTGCTCCCGCTCCGGTTGCTTGTTTCTTGAAAATCACTTGGTCTTACAGCTTTAATAGTCAAATCCAAATAGACTATACCAACACCCATTGGTACTATAGCTCGCCTTTATATGCTTCTTCTTTGGCTGCATGAACGTGCCTGTATTCATCGTTATAGCCAAAGTTTCTTTGAAACTTTAATAGAAGCTTGAATTTCCACAGCATTTGCGGTAAACGCGATCATCAAAGATTCCTCACACTATTGCTAATGTAATATTCTTTGAAGACAGTTGGGATTGCTAAAGATTCCTCCGGCGTCCATCGCAATATGATCAACTTGGTTATAGCCAATCCCCTTTATGTATGTTGAGATGTGGAAAATGCGTGCCAGCAACTAAGATGTTATACATCGATTAAAAGACTTAACACTTAAATCCGATGTCGGACGTGTGGGTTTATTCATGCGATGGACGATGACTTCCTTACCCGGTCTTGGTTTAGGCCATCTACCATAACTTCGGTGGCATATGTGTGTTCGATCTAGTAGATTACAAAGCTCGTCCCTGATGCTGTAATCCTTATCCTCTATATAGATACGAACGCAAACCAGTCTTATATTTTCGAATTTGACCTTGTTATGGAAACTTATGAGGTGTTCGCTAACATGCCGAAAGCTTATAGTAATCCAACATCCAAATAAGCACCGTTATTCGGTCTTTTCGCCAGGGTTTTTGATCCAAGTTTTACCCGGTAGTCGCTAATGACGTCCTCAGGTGTAGATAACCCACCCTACTTGCTGGCGCTTCTTTTTGCACAAAAATCTTGAATAGCTGTGGCTACCACGTGGAACTAAAATAAGCGCAATCGATGTGCAGTTCTAGCCCCAGCTCTGGGAATCGACAGGTTCACACCGCCGGGAGAGTACTATCCTAATCGAACTGTTTTTTTATAAGTATTTTGTATTAATCTTTAGCAAAAGGTAAGACTGAGAATGTGGGTAGTTCTATCTTTAATGCAAAAGTTAACTGCCACTTACAATTCTGATGGTCTACTTTCCATTCAATTGCAATTAGAAATGTCAGAAGCTAGTCTTTCCGGTTTGAAAAGATACATAGTGAACGTCACAATTTAAATAAAACATTAGTTGCGTAATAAAATGAATTCATTGATCAATTTCAAGATGTTTATTTCAGTTATAATAATGAAAATTATAGATCAAGCCTTATTGGAACAATTGTTACAATGTTTAAGAGTTCATACTTTGACTAAGCCACAGTAAACTTCTTACTTTACACCTTTTTGTAAATGTGATCTGCATAAGTGACTGAGAAATATATCTCAGAGTCTGGTTTTGATTATCATATAATTCATTACAAATTAATTAAAGTGATTGAGTCTTATCCCGCCACATAATTGTTCATTGTTCTTCAAGAACGAATTACTGTCTTTCTTTTAATAAATCACTTTCGTAATGAAGTCTATTGTAATTGCTTCTCATATTTATATTTATTCATCTATAAATGAAGAAATTAATTTACACTTACTAACAAGTTGGAAAATATCCGGACATTGTTTATGTAAACATTTTCTTCCGCATTATTTGTCTGTTGCAATATTTCTCACACTTAAAATGTGCATTATAAAAAGGCTTATTTAGAATTCGAAGCTGTTTTGAGAAAGAAACGTTACAACATCGTGACTAATCTATAATATAATCATTCCTACTTTGGCAAAAACTAATTAAGATGAATTTAGTTGAGGAAGGGACAGAAAGTGTGGGCCTAGACGACAATTGACTGGGCAACTACTGACTGTCTAAAGCATAGACTAGACCAGTTTACATCAAGTGTTCGCCTTATTTTCATGTGCTGGCTTCCGGAAATCGCAAGTGTAAGCTCATATACTCGAACATGCGGGATATAAGCGTGAACCAACTCAATGATAGATTGAATAAAGGGACGGCGGAAGAACTCATTAAAAGTTACGTTGACAACTGTATTTAAAGCCCAATTCTAAAAGCGGTTTCTGCATCAGCCGTCACAGCTTGAAAACGGCCTACATAACCTCATGTGGGAGTTACCGATGTTGTGTATCTGTACTCTTATTTCAAAGGGGTATACTTAAATACCTAGCCCTCCACATTGCAAAGATTGAAATATCAGTCTAAGTAGAAACCTTAATTTTCAAATGTTGAGGGCATTGTAAAAAAAAAACAGGAAAAGCATTTCTGGAACAGTAAACATGCACCCGAGAAGGTAATGAAAGGTTTGAACCGCTATAAAACAGATATAAAAGTTGTTTCAGAAATACAACGGACTCAATCAATGGCAAGAAAAATCAAAAACTACGACATATACGGAGTCAAGTCAAGAAGTGGACGCGGATTGCTTCTCAGAAGCAGACTAAGGGAAGAAGTCTTGAGTTGCTCATGTACCTAGTCAAGTCATAAATACTGGTACATAACTGAACTCAATCATTACGAATGAAACACTGGGCGCATCCATTTCGTATTGATTGCGATTTGACAGTTGATATCTATGCTTCATTGTGACGTAAAAAGTTTTTGACATTAATTGCTTACAATCATGGAATGGGGCGACATTGAAAATCGTATTGTTGTAGTTGGCCTACTTAAATGCAACATGGAAAAAGGCGATATCGTTAGGACGTTGCGACCGCTTGGAATCACTCGCAATTTTGTGTATCGTGCTGTGAAGTGAGGATACTGGTGGAGTACGAGACCGTCAAAGATACAGCCGTCCGTGCACTGTGAGAACCCCGAGAGCAATCAAAGCCGTGAAGAAACGAATCGACCGAAAGCCGCTGCGAAAACAGAAAATCTTGTCGCGGGAAATGCAAATTTCGCAAAAATCCATGTCTCGCATTATCAAAGAAGATTTAGGACTCAGCGTGTACAAGCGACACACTGGACACCTGCTCACGGCCGCATTGAAGGAAAAACGTAAGCGAAGATCGAAAGCGTTACTCAGCCGGTACGCGAAGAACGCTCTCAGACAAATTCTGTTTACTGACGAGAAAATCTTCACTGTAGAAGAATCGTTCAATAAGCAGAACGATCGTGTGTATGCTCGGTCATCCAGAGAAGCATCCCAACTCATCCCGAGAGTTCAAAGAGGCCACCATCCCGCGTCTGTAATGATATGGTGGGGAGTGTGCTACGATGGCGTTACTAAGCTCCATTTTTGCGAGAAAGGAATGAAAACATCAGCCAAAGTATATCAATCGACCCATTGTGAGACCTCTCAACCAATCAATATTCAACATCAAGCCATGGACTTTCCAGCAAGACTCTGCTCCAGCTCACAAAGCTCAAAAACAACATTCCGGACTTGATATCAAGCGATCAGTGGTCTTCTGGTCAATATACCACTAAGCAGATTGATGATTATTGGCTCGGATCATAATCTTTGCACGGTATCCTTTGGTGGTATCCCCAACGCAGCTGGGGAGAGAAAATATTGGGATTAATTATTTTCAAACGTTGCTTGACATCCTGCACCAACAGCAACTTTTAGTGGCAAAGGAGGGCTAGTTGTGCTAAGTTTTGTCTAACCACTTATGCAAAACCCGTCAGTCAGTAGACTGATTTCCTCCTACATTCAATCATTTACTGTGCAATAAGATTCAAACTTATAACGATTACAAGCTTTTTGGATTCACAATGAATTATTAGATCAGTTTTTAAAGTTAAAAATGAAGAGCCCTTTTTAGAGGCGGAGAATTCGCCAACACTGTTTTCTATGAAAGTTGATTTGACAGTTCTTTGTTGTTTTGAGGTTAGTTTGTTTTGGTAATTTATCATGAATAGACCCATGCTGGAGTAACGTTTACAAATTGTTTAAATTTATTTGAAAAACATGATTCAATTCCAAAAAAAACTCATCGGGGACTACGTGCATTGTATAGGTATGTTGCTCAGAATCGTTCATCAGAGCGATTAATTCGAGAAACTATCTCTTATTCTAAACGACAAAACGAATCCCGTACGATATGGTATATGCCGGTGTGCAGCGTAGTGTTGTTGATGATCCAAATGTATCAATTCGTCATCGTGGTCAACAATTAAACTTTTGTCCATCAAGTTTATGGAAATTTTGTGTAAGGATCTTGGTTTACGGGCCTTTTAGATTCAACTTGTACAGAAATTGAAGCCACATGATCATCGTACATTTGGTGAATAGGCCAAAGGAAACTGCTTTTGATTCACAATTTGATATGAAAATTTTGTTCAGTGATAAAGCACACTTTAAGTTAAATGGCTATGTCAACAAAAAACATTTGGAGCGATGATGATAATCCACAAGCCAAAAGATAATCTTCAAAACTGATTATGATCAGAACGATACAGTCAACGCCCAGCAGTACAGAGACATGATAACTAACTTTTTCATGTCTCAACGTCATTAATGCTGTAGTTTCAGCCGGATGGCGCAATATGCCACACAGCTTGCGATACAATTTTCATAATTTATTGAAAGAAACATTTGACGAGCGATTAATTTCACGAAATGGACCTGTTAACTGACCACATCACTCGTGCGATTTAACGCCATTGCATTAATTTCCCTGGAAATATGTGATATCTACGCCGATAAACCATATATAATTCAGCACTTGGAAGGTAGCATTCGATGCGTTGTTGCCGCAAATAGCCTGATTTACTGCGAAAAGTGTGTAAAAATTGAACCTTCAGATCGCCATGTACGATCCATCCAATTCGAAGTTCTTTTCCAAGATCTGCCGAAATGCATAAATTTAGTCGATTCTGGATCTTCCTAGTATGAAACTACAACAAAAACGACCAACTATTCGGTTTACAAGAGATTTAGAGGTTTGGTTGGCCAACAAGACCGATGGTTTTATAGTCGGCCTAGACCAGGAGGTTTCCCCTTTTCGAGCTTTTGTTCTTGACAAAATCAATTCACGTCGCCTTGAAGAACTCGGCAGTACCAGCAACCTTATTTGACTTAAGCTATCCTCACTGCGCTGAGTGTCAGATTTACTGCCAAACAATAATAGATTAGCGGTCTTTCAATTATCGTAAAATTACAATAATCCGTAGAATGTCTACGACTATCGAAGGCTTATTTTGAGCAGAGAAATTTTCAATTCAAAATTATTTTTCAATATCAAATTAGTGAATCTCTAGCGAAAGATGAGAATATTGAGACCAAATCGTTGACAATTCGTCCATAATTCAGCCGTGATCTTCCAACATTCGTGCCTCACAAGCCGCACCTTACTTAAGTTGTCTTTAGACAATGTTTAAAAGCTTTTGTTTAGTTTTCATATTTTTATTATATAAGTGCATAATCTTTCAGTTAATTATCTCTTTTTGTATCACATTAACATCATTTTAAAATCAGCTTTAATTTAAGTTTTTGTATAATGATTTGTTTGTTTTTTTGTAAAACGTTCTTAGAACTCATTGGCGGTATTATCATTTCCTGATTTAAATTCCCTTGGTATAAGGAATGCAGCAAATCCACTCAAAATCAAAGAAATGGCCGAAATGTTAAACATTAATTCACAATTATCGGTCAGCAGAAATCGTACAGTATTGGCTCCAACTACACCACCAATCCTTCCAAACATCAACGAAATACACAGCGCCATTCCTCTGTGAAGAAAAGATTCAAATTATCAATGTCTTTAAAGTGTTTCCAGTATCTAACCTCAAATGCGTTGGATAGAGTTCAACAGTAATTCCGCCTAAAACTCCAATACCGACTCCTGAAACAAATAGAAGGACATAAGTGTATAGCGCCAACAATGTATCCTCCAGATTAATCGAAGCAATAGCAAAACCTCCGCATGTTGCCAAAATCACAACTTAAAGGAAAAACATTTAAAGGATGATGTCGTTCAAAACCAATATAAGACTCACATAGGATATGAACTTTGCGAAATCTATTACCAATCAACCCAATGACAACAAATCCTACACTAGACAAAACTTCAATAGCCAGTGAATAGAGATAGGTGCGGTCCTCTAGCCTCTCCGTACAGTATTGTGTCTAAAATTGTTCCCAATGTTAGCCTTCGAATAGAAGAAAAATTAGCTTACATTGTTCTCCTTAGCCACTAGAGCCTGCTTATCATAGATTACATTACAAAGAAGAGATTTGTTTCCAGGATTGTCATTGATGTACTCCACCATAGTATCGGAAATGTAAGGAAACCACATGTACATCCCATGAATCGTCACAAACATCCAGAATTGAATTGAACAAATAAGTATCGTTGATCGGAGAAGGTGTCCTTGAAAAAGTGGTGCAGTTTGATTCCACATATTTTTGAAAAACGCCTTTACGAAATGCACTTCTTTGGAGAAGACCTCGTTATAGTATTGAAGTGTAATGTCCTTTTCAAGAATGATTTCCTCTATCTGCGAACGATTGCTATCAGAATACAATGTCAACAGTTTTGTGTGCATCTTACCTGTAATTCCCCATGGCCACCATTCCATTTGTGAATTTTCTTCAAAACTTCGATAGCTCTTTTGTCTTCTCCAATAGTAAGAAGAAACTTTGGACTCTCAGGATATAAAAGCAAGATCAAACCACACACGATCCCAGGACTACCACACGTAACTATAAATAGTCTCCATGGCTTGTAAACTATTCCTAAGAAAGGTATTGGCAATGTCCAGTTTTGATTAATGACTCCCCAAGCCATGATTGGTAGTATCATGGCAACAACAGAAAAAACAAATGAAGCTCCCATGATTGCTCTATATCGGGTTCGGTCAACGTGAAATTCGCCTATGTACACATAGATTGTTGCCGACGACGCGGAAATGCTATTGGTGAAAATGTCATCAACGGTAACGAAGAATATCTTTTACTTACAAGAAACCGTTGACAAATCTTAAAAGGGCCAGTAACCAGAATCGATGGGCCAAACTTGATAGCAGCGTTACTCCAAAGCTGATCAGAAGAGTAGGTACTATTACGGTTCGTCTGCCTCTGGTATCAGCCAAAAATCCCCATAGATGCGAACTAACTATGATGCCAATAAATCCTATAGCACTGAGGAGCCCCTTATCTCCGGTTGTTAATTTAAGATCACATTCTGCAATAGAAATGATGTATCCACCGGATGCCGTTTCAAATAAACAATTCCCCAACACCAGACCGCCAATGAAGATCAACAAATAGTTGAATACTCCGAATCCTGAAAAATTAGAAAATCGGTTCACTTTGCCAAGAGTTAAATGAAGGCTGGCTTACCAGTTTTTTCTAGCGCTTCCGAGAATGGAATTCCGTTCTTTGTTGGTGGATGGCCATCTGTACGATTTTTCTCTAAACAAAACAAAAAAATCTTGTTAGATTTGAATAATCAAAAATAGTTACTTGTTACCCATATTCTAATGTTTTCTGTCGATTTTTGGTTGAATAAGGGTCCTTTGATATAGACTTTAGAGACATCCGTTCAAATACTATTAATTTTACCCTACAATCATTGCATCCAATGGATCCACATCGGTTTGATGCTTCAATTTCTAACCTCCAAATCGAAAGTTATTCCAGTGTAATGTATAAAGGTAAACAATTACTTAAGCCGTGTGCGAGCTACTAGCAACCTTTCCGATGTACCACATCTATTTATACATTGTTCTTGATTGAATTTGTAAGAAATCTCGACACTGGGAATTAATTCTAAACATTTAATTTTGTTGTGTGATGCAACAATTTAAATTATAAAAATGGAAATACTATGCTGGTATACTGGTTTCTGAACTTTAATTTCCATTAAAGAAATGTTTACGTGTTAAGTAATATGATAGTTTATCATATAGTAAGTTGTCTGTTAATTAGGGTCAGTCTTATGCAAATGCGGCGTTAATTATTGTGAATTATTTACTTGCACTAATAGACTAATTTACTTGTAAGTTATTCACTTCGTCGTTATTAGATCTTGGGACCTTTAAGATGCGTGTCGAGTAAAAGTTCTCCGTCTGCAGATGACAGACAGATGAATGGGAGTTATGAATTGTGTTGTTTATTACATTTATCAATATTTGGGATGAGTCGTGTCATAAGTATCCTTCAATTCTCATTGGAAGCTCTAAATGAGGATGCAAGCGTTTGAAGGGCAGATTCGGGGACAAACCTTCATCCGTCATAAACGTCTACCATGTTTTGATTCGCAGTCCCACAAAAATCTTCCATACAGAGTTTTTGTGTGTACTATTCACAGTGTGCCCAATAATATTCCGGACACGAACCATATGTCAGCAACCAAGAGCGCAATATATTGTATTTGTGCTTGAATCGTTCTCCACTATCTGTCAAAATTTCATAACATTTGGTTGACATTTAGAAATTATAAAAAAAAAATTTTCACAATACCTTTTCATTTGATGTTGAAATTTTAACATGGAACAAAGAGCGGTCGTAAAATTCCACGCACAACTTGATAAAATGCATCAAATGTAGCAAGTATACCGTGATGATTGCTTAAGAGAACAGTAGCTTTCAAGTGACATAACTATTTTTTTAGGTGGCAAAGAGACTTTGGAGGATGACGAACACGCAGGAAGGCCAATTTTAGTTCGAATGGCTGAAATGATTCAAAATGTACATAATTTTGTTGCAGAAGACTGCCATACATCACTGAGAATGATGGAACGACCTTAAACATCAACAAAGATACTATTCGAACCATTCTTCAGCAGGATTTGGGCAAAACAGAGATCTGCCTCTATTGCACGATAATGCAGCCGCCGAAATTGAAACTGAATTTGAAAGAATACTATTTTGACGACATTTGGAATATTTAAGTAGCTTCGACACGGGCCCTGGAGGCGATTCCCCAAAATGAGTCAGAGCAAGCATTTAAATCACTATTGGACCGCTGTAACAAGCGTATTGAATCGTGAGGAGAATATTTGGAATAAAAACCCTGAAAAATAAATAGTCTGGGATACGAGTATTATTTGCCACACTGTGTATGATGCACAACTTTTTTATGTTTTTTAGTGGCGAAAAATGTGAACTGATGAGGCTTAAGTTTTGGCGAGTGGTTATTTGCACGCCTGCCTAATAATAGGCAACATTTTCGAACTAAAAAACATGCTACGGCATTATAGAATCGATATATTATGTACGAGTACTTAAGACACCAAGTGCTGAAATGTCGGAGACATGGCTCACTTCTTAAATCTGTAAAAGAGAGATCGTTAGTACATCCGTCGGATTTATAGCGAAATGAAGTGTTAACTGATCTCAAGTAGTAGCTAGAGCCCGAATGATAGTAGAACGGATAATGCATAGGAATATCAGGCAAACGAGCTAATTTTTTTCAATACAACGAATAAGGAACCCGGAAGAGAATTATTCGTCAAAGAACAGTTGAGATAAACACGGCACCTACTTACTGGGATGGGAATCTTGTGTCAAATTGTGACTGTACTGAAAACGGTCAACGTATCACGGGATGGTGAATTCATATTGTTAGACTTTACAATGCAAATGGGAGCCAAGCAAGGATCTGTCGAGCGTACGTTATACATAAATGATGTCGTGAAGTCTACCGGAAGAACAATTGAGTTGAAGTGAAGGGTTTTCCAATAAGGACTTGACAACTTTTTTTTAAATAAAACGCAAACCATTTGAGATATTTCAAAAACTTTATTATCGGCTTGAAGTACAATCAAAACATTTATGAATGGAACTCGACTTCGTTCATATGGCCACGTATGCAGCGGTCGATTCGTTAGACCCAATTTTCAACGACTCGGCCACACATTTCGGCCGCTATTTCGCGTTCAATGTTGACTCTGAGCTCTTCCAACATCGTCGGCGTGTTGGCATAAACCAATGACTTAACGTAGCCCCACAGATAATAGTCAAGCGGCGTTAAATCGCACAAACGAGGCGGCCAATCGACTGGCCCATTTCTTGAGATAACATGCTCACCATACTTACTCTTCAATAAATCGATTGTAACGTGTGCTGTGTGGCTTGTGGCACCATCCTGTTGAAACCACATGTCGTCCAGGTCTATATCTTCCAATTTGTCCCAAAAATAATCGGTGATCATGGTGCGATAACGCTGACCATTCACAATAACGTGACGATCGTTATCGTAAACGAAAAAATATGGCCCAATAACGCCTGCGGCATGCAAACCGCACCGAACAGTTATTTTTTGTGGATGAAGTGGTGATTCATGAAGCACATGTGGATTTTCACCCGACCAATAACGCATATTTTGCTTATTGACGAACCCATTGAGCCAAAAATGAGCATCGTCACTGAAGATGATTTTGCGACCAAAAATTTGAATTAACGCTCTTAAAGTTGCAGACACCGACTCCGCATTTCGGTAGAAAATTTGTATATTGTAATTTGCAGACGTTGCTCGTTCGTGTGCTTTACCATGATGAAAATGTTGAGTTTACTGAATAAATTGACAGTGACAGTTTGATGATTAGTGAAAAAGTGCGTTCACAAATTAAATTCAAAGTTGTCAAGTCCCTATTGGAAAACCCGATACATAAATCCCGGTGCCAGATCTCATTTCTGATGATGTACGGCACCCATAATTAGATAATTCGAAGTTAAGATTGGGGTACACCAGGACAGAACAGTGCTTTTTAACGTGTAGCTGACAACTTAAAGCAGGATATAACTGAATCCGGTTTTCGATTTCTTAGATCATTATACCCAATTACTAGCTCTCTAACTCCTGTATTTAGAAGGACCTATCATGCTGAAGTTGAAACAATAAAAATAATGATATTCTAACGTTCAACACCAAGGAAATTGCGATGAGGATGTCGCAGCTTATATAATAAACTGCTTAAAGGTAGCAAAAACGCTGCATCATTGTATGATTAAAACGCGGCAGTGGTACAGAAAATCATAATAAAAGGCAGAAAAAAAATAGATCGGACCAATAAAATATAAAAACATCAGCAAAGTCTTGGCTTCACTAACAATATAATTTAGAATAGCATGGCCTGTAAAATAGCACTATAGTCCGCAAATCTACCCACAGCTGAGCCTGATGAATGTTATCTGAGAGTTATCGAACACTTTCCAAGCATTTGTGGTCGTATGTCCTCGGAGCGGAGACTATTGACTGAAGCGTCAAGTCATTAGATCTTGGAGGTCAATTTGCAGGTCTTGTCTTTCAATAAGTTGATTATTTCGTTTGCTGTATGGCACGAGGCGCCACCTTGCTGGAACCACATCTCTTTCACATTTATGCCATTCAATCGGGGAGCGAAAAAGTCATTAATTTTGGCTCAATAGCGAACACTCTTGACCGAAACATGCTGTTTTGGTTTATTTTTAAAAAAGATGGTACGACGACATCTTCAGCCCACAAACTGCACCAAACTGTGAATTTTTCGGGATGTGATGGCTTTTCGATAATCCCATGTGTATTATCTTCGCTCCAGCACACTTATTGAACCAAAAATTAACCTCACACAATTTTTCGATAAAACAGCGGATCCAATACCAATTGATTTTGGGCCCATTCAAATTTCGACGAAAACGAAGGTTATTCGGCTGCAATTCTTGCACGAGCTTGATCTTGAAACCTTCAAACCAACATCATGGCGCAAAATTGTTCATAAAGTGAACGAACAATAACCGAACTGTTGTGAACGATGTCGAACAGACGCAATATTCCCTTCAGTAGGCATTGTTTTTTGCGTTTCGGTGTAACTGAGAAACTTTGCGGAATCTGTCAACGACACAGCGAATAGCGGCCACAGATGGCAAATTTTGTTGGTCGTAATATGGTGCAAATGCTCTGTAAGTTTAGCGCACGGAACCATAATTTTGAAACCAAATTTGGCTTACAACTGTATCGTATATGTCACGACAATAAAGTTACCAATTGAATGAAAATGACACTGACAGTTTGTAATCTGACAATCGATTTGACAGATATACACAAATCTCTAAAGTTAGCACATACTGGGTTTAATGAACACACTTAAAAAATCCCTAAGAAAAAGAGCTACCTTCTGATCTGAAAGTACCTAGAATTTCCCATTCAAAGAAACCACGCTTGAGATATTGTCAAAAACTTTTTTTTTGAGTTTAGTACATCTGTCCACTGGCCTTCAAATATATGTCTGTCGGGAGTTTTTGTGTAACAGCTTCACTCAGTGTTTGTTGTGTTCTTCGAATTTAGCAATGTCAAATTAAGTTGAGCAAAGGATTTGCCTGAAATTTTGTGTTTCTAACAAAATATCGTGTGCAGAAGCATTGAAAATGTTAGCTGTAGCCTACGAGGATTCAACACTGTCGAAAACACAAATGGTGCAAAGAAGTTAAAGCAGGCTGTATTGTGGTTGATGATGTGCCTGGTTCCGGTCGTCGCCAGTATGACTAACGTAAACATCGAAAAAAATATCAAAATTGGCCCCGCAGATCGTCGTTTGAACATCAGGGAGAAAGAAGCCGATTTAAATGTCTCACTCGGATCGTTACAGAGCGTTATGCACTATGTTTTGAGCGTGTAACGAGTTAAAGTGCGGCTTGTGCCGAGAGTGCTGTATTTGTTATAGAAACAGCATCGCTTGATATCGCAAAAAAAATGTTTTCTTTCGACCAAAATGTTATCGATGGTATCATTACCGGTGACGAAACATGGGTCAATGAAGATAACATCGAAACTAACCAACAATCATCGGAATGGCTCTTCATAGATGAGCAAAACCCCAAAAAACCACGATAACGACCTTTTTCTTTAATTGCCGTGGTGTTGCCTACTCCGAATTTCTTTCGCCAGGCCAGACAGAAATAAGGAGTAGTATGTGAGCGTATTAAAGCGTTTGAGTTTAAATCTTCGTCGCGAGAAGCCAGCATTGTGGCGACACAACTTGCGGTTTGCTCACCACAACAACGCACCGACTCACACATCTCATCTTGTACGCGAGGTGAATACGGAGCTTGCAGAACGATATGAGTGTTGTTTTTGATCAAATGGTTCCTACCGTTCCGCAAGCCCGTATTCACCTGACATGGCTCCTAGTGACTTTTACCTATTTTCACGACTCAAGTTACCACTTGTCAGAAAACGTGTTGAGACAATTGAGGCGAAAAAGGAAAATTCGCAGAACGAGCTGAAAGCGCTTCCAAAATCGGCCTATGAAAAATGTTTTGAAGCAAAGTTGAAGACAACCAGTCATCGTTCTTATTATGATACCTTAAAAAAAATTGTTGAGTGTTGCACAGTCCCACCCCGTAACGTATTCAACCAGTTAAGAGTGCCCTTTAATTCGAAAACAACACATTAGCGATGTTGGCACTTATTGACCCTCACCAGAAAAGGGTGATGTTGGATTAACTAACCTAAACCGGTTCACTCATTAATTAGATTCGTTTTGTTGGTGCACCAGAGTTGACACACAACAACTGCAACTCCAGTTTGGACTGTAAAAAGGACACAAACTACGAGCGTGTGTGACAAAAAAAAAAACAAAAAAGAAAAACACCTGCGATTAAGGGAAGCAGCAACAAAGAAATAGTTTCTGCTTATTTAATACATTTTTGATCTCTTCATAATTTATTCAATTAAAAAAAGGTCCTTTGTAAGATCTCAATGAAATAAACCGGACTTCAAACCGGAATGATCCCTTCTCGAGGGAGATGAACAACACTGAAAAGTTTTCATTTCCTCCATTTGCACTTTATATTCGCAATAATTTCAAGGACTAGGCATATACTCGTACACCCATGAACCCGCTCACAAAATGACGAAATTCCCCCACACAAATTACTACGCACCAAGGACAATTATACAACTAACACATACGTACGATCTTCATATTCATACACCCCAGGATAAGCTTTGATTAAATCACAGGGGTGAATAGGGTGATTTTTTTTATTCCTGGAGATATGTACGAAGTAAATCCCAAATACACAACCGAATATTCGTCCTCGAGCATTAATAATAGTTGTCCCTCGCTTGGGCACATATTAATGATATGAAACATAATAGAAAGGACCATTCAGGATTTTGATAATGAAATTTTTTTTTTTTTTAAATTCCTTGATCCCGTTCAGTGTTTTTGTATGTGTGTGAAGGAATTGTATACATAGTTGTTGTTTACAAATGTCGAGGATAAGACTGATGCGTTAGCCTGGTCTCGTATTAGAGTAGGAGCAGATGTTTTTCGGAACACGACCCCAGGACACATTTTCGAGGGCAACTCATTTCGCGCGCGTTTTTCATCTATCCTTCCTTTTCATTTACAATTTTTGATTTTCCTTGAAAGAGAGCCGATGGTGTATTCGTATCGTTGCCATGGTCGGTCCTCTTTGGTACGTGTTCAAGGCGCAAGAGGACCACTTTAGGACGAAAATTCGACTCGTTTCGTTGAGTATGGCTCTTGGAGGATTAATTCATGTAAAGTCTTGAAGTTGAAATGTAGTAATTTCATTCCACTGAATGTTGTCCTGATCGTATTCTAGGTAGAGACAAAAGATTGGATTCAGTTCCGAGGGTGAGTTGAATGTTGACGAGGCTTTTGTTTTGTGCTGCGTAGGGGAGAGAATTTTTCTTTCTATCGCACCTTCATTTAGAGCTGTGTAGTTCTATTTTTACACTGCTGGAGTATTGAGAATGTGTGGTGTAGTGAGGTATTTTCTTTCGATAGACGACAGGAGATTTTTATTGAGCCCTGGCATTGCATTCAAATTGTTGATTCTATTGTTTGATAGCTGATGCCACACTTATTCCACGCGACTATGTATATAGGTTTAATCACAATGGGAATTCGTTATTACTTGTGGAAAATAGAAGGGTAAAGGAGGTAGGTAAGGGAAAATTTCTGCACCAAGTGGTGTAATTTTGAAGAATTTAGTAGAGAAGCAGATCTGTTGCATGCAAATTTCGAAAGGGATGCTGAAATATAGGAAGTAGGTAGGTATGTATATATGTACATAGGTATAAGGGGTGATTAATTAAGAATAAGCTCACTATTTGCGATAGGTACATTTAGGTACGTGCATGAAAACGTAAATTCAACAAATTTAAGCTAAAGGAGATTAGAACAAATCGGGCCAAGTCCCAATGTATGTTTGTACATATGTATACATATGTGTATTGTAGAAATGCCGTCATATTTTCCAGGTTGGAGAACGTGCTGTCGGGGTAGCTGCCAGACTGCCTTATACACTAAATAAAAATGTGACTGTCGAAAGACCATTGCACCCGCAAAAATTAACTTTACCTGTCCACTGTGCAATTTTGTCTGAATATGGAATTGTTCCATACTTGTACGAAAATGAGGGAGGTGTTAACCGTCAACGTAAATTCCCATCGCTATAGCCAAATGTTAACCGAATTTGTTTGGCCTCAAATCGAAGATATGGATGTGGAAGACATGTGATTGTTGCAATAATGGCACCACATCTCACAACACACGACCCGCTTTAGCTTTATTACGAGCAAAATATCATGGACGACTTATTTCGTGTTGTGGTGATATGAATCCTGTGATTTGTCGCCATCGGGCTCCGTTTTATGGAGATATGCAACGATCGTGTTTATGCACACAATCCGTAAACTATTCACGCTTCACGTCAAGTTATTGCCCAATACGTGTCGACAAATCAGAATAAAGTGCTGCAAGAACTCTCACAGAGGACATTTGAGTGATGGTATACTACGAGTATATTCCGTTCATAATGGCAAAATCCAGACAATACATACAGACCATATGGTGGTTTTTTAGCTGCATGAGAGGTTTCGATGGTTGTTGTCTATGGTTTGACAGCTGTCAATGTCAAACTGTGTTGACATTTCTGTTCAGTTAGGTTTGCCAATTCATCGTGAATCGTTTAACGCCAGAACAACGCTTTCAAATTTACTTTGAAAAAAATAAATCTATTCGTGAAGTTCATAGAGCACTTCTTCAATTTAACGGTTAACATAATCGGCATGGTGAGCAAGCAATTCGTGCAGTTATTGATCGTTTTCGCGCTAATTTTACTCTTCTCGTACCGAAGAAAATATTGCTGCTGTAGCGCGAAGTGATGAAGAATACGCCGAAATGTCAATTCGTTGCCGTTACGGGGAATAGCGAGCGCTATCGAGCCATGCTGACTGATTTTTTGTTTCCAAATGAGAATGATAGTTGCTTACAAACTCTATAAACAAAGGAAAAAGGAGAAACAACGTATTCACGGATAAAAATAAATCAGTTAAGCTACGGTCGATTTAGTAAAAACAAGGTTTTGCAGACTCCTTAACGGCGGAAGTGACCTCCATTACGCTGCCAAATATACCATTCAATGCTCCATGGTATGAAAGACACCGGAAATTGATTTGGTGGGTAGCATCTACCATAATTTTCGCAAAATATAGTTGGTTAAAAACATGTCAGCCGAATGGAATTTCAAAGTCGTTAGCTTAATCTACGAGATGACGAAACGAGTTTTCAATGGCTTAATCGGATCTTTTAGTGCGGACTTTGTCTGACTAAGTCAAAAAAATTAAGATTGTGCAACTAGTTGGACAGACAAAAGATATAGGTAGAAACAGCGACGTGTAACTGGTGCGTTTGCAACAATTCAGGAAGATATTCTTGGCGGTTGTAAATTCAAGATTCATTCAATTATTTTTGGTCCCGTTTCTATTGAAGGGCTTTGGAAAACAAAATTAAGAAGCAAACCCTACGAGCTGTACAAAACTTAGAACAAGTCGAAAAGATGCGCATAAGTCTTAAAAGATATACACAAATGGATGTTAACCATTCGATCCGGAGATTTCTGAGTCCAACAGAGACAAGGGACAACACTGTTGTCTGATTTTCGAGATTTGTTAAGGGGTTAGACTCCCAATTTTGAAGATATTCCTAAGTTTGCTTTCATACCACACTCTGATGGAAGTTCAGAATTGTTCACTGATAGCTCTCCTCTCAATTTCATTAGTATTTTCAAGAAGCTGCATTGATTTGAAGATGATTTTTCGACCTTGCTACCAAAAAATGCTTAGTTACTACAGGGTGGACCCGGCGCTCACCCAATAAACTTCTCCAGTTAGTGAGTTTTTGGCCTTTCTTCTATAGCACAAAGAAATCAAAGACTTTTCGATACAAAGCACATTTGTCCCTGCCATGTCTAAGTTAGCTCTATGCAATTCGTCTCAAATTACAATATCGGAACTAAATTGAATTGGCAAAAACGTTCTGGAAATCGATTTACTAGGTAAGGTGAAAAGTAACCTCCTTGACCGCCAGAATGCGTTGCTACTGCTAAAAAGGTTATGGTGCCTTGAAGTCCGTTCATATTTAGGCAGACATGCCAAATTTCAGTGCAATACTGTCTTTAGTTTTGTTTTGACAGCTGATTGTTGTTGACGTGTTTGCCATCATGTTGAGTATTTACATTATTTTTTGAGAGGCAAAACGGCGAAGGAAACAGAACAAAAATTGGATAAATATTATTGGGCTAATGCTCTGTCACCGTCATTACACCGTCAAATATTGGTTTCGAGAGTTTCGTGGTGGCCGTAACTCCACTACCGATCAAGTCCGCAGCGGCAGGCCCTCCGATGTGGTTACAGAGGACAATGTCAAAAAAATACGTGAAATGGTGTTGGCTGACCGGAAAGTGAAGGTGCGCGAGCTAGCAGATACCACAAAGATTAGTACTGAGCGCACACGCCATATGAAAAAGCTATCCTGCCGCTGGGTGCCGCGCATGCTCACTTCTGACCAAAAACACGAGCGCGGGAGCACTTCGAAAGAGTGTTTGGACTTTTGGCGTCGATTGGTAACTGTTGATGAAACCTGGATCCACTATTACACACCAGAGAACAGAATGAGTGCCCGGCAATGGACTGAAGCCGGCACAAGTGCTCCGAAGCGGCCGAGGAGGCTCAATGGGTCGGAAAGGTTATGGCGTTGGTTTTCTGGGATTATCATGGCATACTCTTCGTGGACCACCTCGAAAAACGAAAAACCATCAACAGCGAGTATTACGGTGCATTATTGGAGCGATTGAAGGTCGAAATCGCTGCAAAACGACCTCACATGAAGCAGGTCTTTTTTTTGCAAGACAATGCGCCGGCGCATACGAGCATCGCAACCACGGCTATCTTGAAATCACTGTCAGAGTTTGCTGTCTTTTCACAATAGCTAGTCGTTTACAGCTGGGTAAAAGAGCATCTAAATTGGAGTTTGATTAGTTGAGATAATTGCGTATCTCATATCCCTGCGACCATCGGCATAACACTGCACGCATTGTGTAATGAGGCATCCTTAAGTAAGGCCTTTGGTAAGATATGTATAATCTGAATGTAGGGAGTTGCAGTTGCTATGTTAACTTTCGTTCTTAATTAATTCTACAATTCTAATTCGTTGCACAATCTTCACAATTTGTCCTGTGCTGTTCTCATTGATAGAAAAAACTTATTGACAAGACAGATACCAGACAGAAGATCTGTGAGAATAATAGATCGATGTCTACTGAATTGCAGAATTTGCTCCGTATTTCTTGTTCTGACCGTTGCCTTTTCATTCCGGGGGAATTACTTACTTACTCACAAGATTCTACTGTTAGCCCAGTGTTTAACTAACTACCTCCAGTTGCGCACTCGATGTTGGTTTAAGTCTGCTTCTACGAGGGTTGTCTGAAAAGTTTCCAACCGGACAATGATAAAGACATTTTTTCTCAATGCTCCCATCTCTCTCATTTTTCTCTACAAAATAATTGTTCACGAAGGTGAATGCCTCCTCATTTGACGAAAATCTCTGTCCTTTGAGAACAGTTCTTAGATGAGGGAACAAAAGTCTCTTGAGGCTAGATCTGGTGAATAAGGCGGATGGTCAAGCAGTTCAAACCATAATTCATGGATTTTCGCCATGGCAACCGCTGAGGTGTGAGACGGCGCGTTGTCTTGGTGAAACAGGATTTTCTATATCTGCACATGTGGCCGTTTTTCCGCAATTTCTGCATTCAGCTTTGCAAGTAATAATGCGTAGTATGCCCCTGTAATGGTTTTCCTTTTGAAGATAATCGATTAAGATAATTCCTTTACTATCCCAAAAAACAGTCGCCATCACTTTCCCAGTCGAAAAAACAGTTTTTTGGTATTTTTTGGAGCCGGCTCGCCCTTTGCACTCCACTGTTTTGACTGAATTTTTTCGGGCGTATAATGCTGTATCCAAGTTTCATCTGCAGTAATAAATGGGTGCCAAAACTCGAATTTATTGCGCCTAACCTGCGCCAACAGAGCTTTGAAAATGTTCATTCGAACACGTTTTTAGTCTAACGTAAGTAAACGCGGCACCCCACGCGCGGACAGCTTTGTCATGCCTAAATCTTGATTTAATATGTAACAAACACGTTCTTTGGACATTTTCATAACCTCTACTCTAATTCGGTGGTCGTCTAACACCATTTGGTGAACTTTAGCAATGCTATCGTCAGTGGTTGCAGTTTTTGGAGTCCCGAACGTTCATCATCTCCCAAGCTCTTATGGCCACATTTAAATTCAGCTGCCCAAAATTTTACCGTAGTATATGATGGTGCAGAGTCCCCATACACAGAGTCCAACTGATTTTTGATTTGCGTAGGCGTATTGCCTTTCAAAAACAAGAATTTAATAACAACTCGATACTCAATTTTTTCCATTTTCACAAAAAACACTCACATCGACTCACTCAAATGACTATCAACTGCGCATACTTCGGTAAGTAACTGTCAAAAGATGCACAACTAGCATTCACTAGCTTTTATTAATGAGTGCTGCTATCTCTACGTTGCGGTCGGAAACTTTTCAGACAACCCTCGTACTTGTGCCCTTCATCTAAGGTGATAACTTCCCCTACTGCATTTTGTTTCCGGGTAAGGTTCGTGGTATCTGTGAGCCTGAACATTGATGTTCATTCATTCTACATGTTCTAGCTATCTCAAGCGATTGGCCTGTCAACGCACACGGGACCGAATATATTTGTAAGGATTTTTGACTTGGTTTAGCACCATAAATCAGGACTGGGATGATCAAGATCTTATACAGAGTTTGCATAGTTTTAAGGGATAAGGTCTAATAACTCGAGTGACCTTTTCTTTTATTTCTCGCGGGGTGTTGTTGTCAGAATACATATGTATATAGCAGAGCCAAGGAAGACAAGAATAGTTCAGCACTCGATGCAAATGCTTTTCTGACTTAGTCACCTCATTTGGATACTTGAGCAGTTGATGTAATCCCAAACTAGTTTCAACTCGCCTTAGACGCAAAAGACCACCTCCCTAATAACATCTTACCTTTGTTTATGCCTTTTGAGATGGAAGATGACGCCAAGGTCATAGGGTTTTTGTAGTTTGTCTCTCTCTCTCTCTCTTTCTTCGTGAAGACAATAATAGTGCTTTTCCTTGTGTGGACCCTAAAAAAATGTTCTCGAATTTAGACACAATTATCATGAAATACTGCCAGATCTTCATTGCCTACGATGGCTGACAATATTGCTAAGTGCACTTTTCACCTGTGAAATATTTCCAACATTATGGGGTTGAAGCATCAACTCTATCGAAAGCAGATTCAGATGTAACCAGCAGCTCTGTCAGTTTCGTCTTATAATATTTAATTCAGGTCGGACTTTATGATCTGTACAGGGGCAGTAGCATTTTAATCAAGAAAGCGATGTACTAGCTTCCACTGAATTTATTTTATGATGAAAACGGAAAATCTTTACTACGAAGTTCTATCCAAATGAATAGTGGAAGAAAGAACACTGATATACCATATTTTTGTAATACCACACCGTGAACAAATTGTTACATGAGGTATCCACTGGATTCGAATCGGTTTCTATAAACATAAAACTGATACGAAATTCAAAAGAGTAACCTTATGCCTCATACATGAATCCCTTTATTGGATTTTCCAACATTTAACAAAATAATGACGCAAGTGTCGGTGTAATATTTTATGACACTCATTAAGTCGCATAAAAATCATAATCCCCATCTACTGTTACACAAACGTGACACATCGCAGTGATTTATTAATTCCTGAACAAATTTTAGCTACGCCAAGAATTTTCAAATTCTTAGATAAATGCATCCTGTTTCCCAAAACAGTTAAAACTTCGTAGCTATGACACCTACGGGACTAAAAACAACAAACTCAATCCACATGTGTAACACTTGCTTACTTGAACAGAAGGACCCACACATAAAGCCTGAGCTCAAAATCAGTCGTTACTAATCAATCGCTGATACTTCTACCCGCGTACGAAGAAGCCACATGGTAAATGCTCGTATTTACTCGTAGGCGTTCATTCATAAATCTGAAAATGAAAACTAACATTCCTAATGTGCTTGACGAAATACACGACGAGTCCAAGGATAATAATCGAAAATATTTTCATTTCCCTCACCATATGCGACCATAACTCACTCGAGCATGACACTAACTAAACCAACTGGAGCAGCTCCAGTCTTTCAGTAAATTTAAATGTCTATCCCAAGGATAGATTGAGAATTCAAAAACGAACAAAAAAAAAAAGCAGACAAGTACTTCTGAAGATTCAAGTGGTTATCTCTTTTTTCCTTCATATAAAGTGAATTAAGATTGAGAACTGAATTTCGACATAAGGATCAAGCGTAAAGTGGGTTCTTGTCCCATTTTAAGTGTCCTGTTGGTGCTCGTATACCATAGAATCTAGTAGCTGACGCACGGATGTCCCTTCGGAAACTCGTAAATTGGTGTTTTTTTTTTTTTTCTTTTTTCAAAATACTCTACTAGCATGTGTGTTGGGAAACTCTGAGTGAGTCGAGTTTTTTGTTGATTGTTTGATCGATGCTTGATTCTGATGACCCCTTGTATAGAGGACGTTCGTTTCATCGGCGAATGTTAAATTCGGAAGGATTGGGAAGTTCTTTCGAGTGTTTTTGAACTCATCGTGCCTTGTCAAGTATCATCAAATTTGTAATTAGTTTGTTAAATTGTTTGTATGCCATAAGGTGTTATAGAACCCTCGTGTCTGATTGGTACGAATCTGATATTGGAAATCTAACACTTGCTTTACAAGTGTTTTAAGCAGAATAAGTTTTGAGACCTATTTCTCTTACAGAACTAAATTATTGGCAGCAAAGGGGTTACATATGTGGTGTATCTGGTATCTGGTTAAAGTCTTTAGTAAGTGTTTTTAGACAGGCTCTTACTATTCTTAGGTTTAAGGTACCGCAAGCAACGGCGACTAAAGTAAAAACATCCATTGACCAGGTATTGATACGCAAACTAATTAACAAAAACATTTAAAGCAGATGAATTCTTTTGGAGAAAATTGAATTGACAAGTATCGTTCACCGTGGTGGAATAGAACAGTGATGTAGTTCGCCGACCACTACAATGGTCTATTTTCAAACCTTTTTTTCTAAAGTCGGCGAGGAAGGATTAACGACGCCATACATTTCTTAGTCTCTTTCTATTTGGAATCAACACCAATTCCTTTGATCGCTTATTTTTTTCGATTACAAGGTCGGATGTGACAACTTTTATACTGGCAAGCGGTAAAGCTCCTATCCTGGCTAAGGCATCTTTGCCAAATACGTCTACCCGCTGGCAATGAGGAATGTTTCAAAACTCGAATTCGAAATTCGAAATAATTCGAGGAGACGACAACATTGTAAATCTGTGTGACTGCTTACACATCAGGGAAATCATAAGTTGCAGGGGTGCGCTGACGGCTTCTTAAGCCAAGACAAAACAGATGAGTTTAGTGTTGAACCGGACAAGAGAAACTACATATATGCTGTTGGATAGACTCAAGAGTGATCTAATAAAACAAACTCATTGGCCGATCCCTATCTATAATTAAAGAAGAACTCACTGCCTTCTAGTGTCCATTATCAAGTAATAGAGCTCATTGAATAGATGTCTGTCGTCATATTATAAATCTGGAGCAGCGCTCTTCATTTCCTAAATCTCCCGGTTTCCGTCAGTAACGTTAAAACTGGCGAATATTAACGTTGATATATTAGGAATACATGCCAAGAGTTTCGTGGTGGATAGCATTTCGATCAAACTGCGTGCCATAGGTATTGATGTATCCCGTGTTTGGATGTATAAATGCCCCATCCTGCTAAGTAGCCTCACCCAAAACGGGCTTTTCTTTCCGGCCATACGATTCTAATGAATTTAAAAAAGAAGACAAATTCTTGCGAACAAATTATCAAACAAAGTTAACTTAAAGAAGAAAATCTTCAGAATTACTGGCTTACATCGAAGACGCCATAATTTATCTGTATCTTGGATGATATACAGCGGCACTACTTACAAAGTATGTAACAATAAGACAAACACCTCCCTTTCAGTTATAGAGTCCGAAAGCAAGCAATCAGGAAAAAACTCGAGCGCGTGTTTACTAGACATAGTGTCATAATGTCTATTGATGCAAAGCCCTTAGCTCCTAAAGCAAGGTATGGTATGCAAAACAATCCGATATGCAGATATACTCGACAAGATACTAAAGTGTAAGCCAACAGATGCTGTGGATGTTGGCTGTCAATTGCTGTCATTTACTGAATTCAATGTGGTTGATCTTTTTCACAGATGTCATACCATCATTGGCACTTTTAGGCATGGAGTCATTTACCACCAATATCATTACAAAAACGATCCGGTGTCGGGTAAAACTCCATATCAGCATGCTCAGCCAGCAAGTGTACGTCAAAACTTCACCACTGTGAGCGAAAGTGTTCAAAACCTCAATTCGTCGCGAAAGTCAAGAAATGGGCCTCATTTATGGCACTCTACAGCGAATTTTAAAAGTTGTACTTCATTTGCACGCCTATAAAATCCAATTACACAACAATTGAAGCCTTTGGACCATCTACGACTTCGCCGATTTGTTTACTGGGTTTTGGGGGGCCGGAAAACCTATACGAGATTCACGAAGAACCAATGAATTCCAAAAAAGTCACTTTATGATGCGGATTATGGGTTGGCGGCATCATTGGCCCGTACTTTTTCGAAGGTGAGGCTGGAGAGACAGTTACAGTGAACGGAGAACGTTACTGCAATATGTTGACCGGCTATTTTTCTTCCAAGATTGAATGAATTGAGTCTAAACGATCTTTGGTTTCAACAGGAAAGTGCTACCGCTACCGCTCACACAAGCCATCAATCAATCAATGAATTTATTGCGTACGAAATTTGAAGATCGCATTATTTCGGTAAGAGGAGAAGTTGATTGGCCTCCAAGTTCGTGCGATTTGATAGCCTTAAACCTCTTTCTGTGGGATTTTTTGAAGCATAGTGTCTATGGCAATAACCCAGCAACGATTCAGGATATCAAACACAACATCCAAACTGAAATTGAGGCCATTGACCCACTTATTTTTCAAAAAATCATTGATAATTTTGACCTACGGATGATCGCTTGCAATAGAAGCCGTGGTGGTCACATGAACCGTGTTATATTTTAGTCTTAATTGCCATAGATTGCACTTTATTAATCAATAAAATTCTATATCGATTTTATTATAAATGTCTGTTTAATTTAATGATAACTTCCACACTTGCTGTTGGCTCACACTTTATATGAACTACTTCTGTCGCTGGCAAGATTAAAAACTAGGGTTATTACAATTAAGGTAGATATTGTAAAAGGGGCTTATGAACATCGTAAAGGCTCTCAATCACAACTACCTCTAAGCTTCTCTAGGGCTTCAATGTTCTCCTGTCTTCAAGATCACTTTCGTATAGATTTTCGGCCACATGAATTCGAAAGGTGTGAGGGAGCCAATGAGCTTGTCAGAAGGGACTTCATTCTTCATGAATCATCCACAGCAAAAGTTCACCCTTCACTAGTTTTGGTAAGATGAAAATCTTCACGAACTTGCTTGCAAGGGTTCGGGCAACATGATCCAATTTACCGAGCGGTGTCATGGCCATACCATGTATACAAGGTAGTTGTCATCAACTCGGCATACCAACCCATTGACACAAACGCAACTTAACTTTTTCTTTTTTTTATGTCATACTTTAAGTTGCCCAGAGAGGTATTCCAAGTATGTAAGTCCCCGCACGGTGTAACGCATATTGTTTACTAAAGGAGGAAGTCAACGCAAGGTTAGATCGAACGGAAAAAGATGTTTCTCGAGACAAACGTTTATTCCGGAGTCTAGTCTTCTTCTTTTAGTCTTCCTAGATAAACCAAATATGTGGCTGTTAAATTGTAAAATAAGGTTTTTAACGCATGCACTTCGGCCAAAAACACAGTCGATTCAGCGATAAACCAATGCTTGCCAGCAAATTATGTATTTGAAACACCTTTGCGGCATTGTACCCTTCCCATATTCGGCAACATATCCAGAATCCCAACCATGCTTATATGATTATTCTATAAGTACTCTTTCGCTTACATGAAACGAGTTTTCGACCAAAGACAAGACTGACATTTCAGAAAACCCGGACACAACACTACTCCTATTTTCGACATAACCGAGAACATTTAAAGAGGTCTCACAAAATCTTTATTACTCAGGAATAGAATCCTTTTTTTCTGTAGGCTTTGTCATTTGCAACTCTACACGGATATTCAATGACAGAGTATAGAATTTCTAAGTGACAGTTTCAGAATTACCTCGAAAATTTAACTTTTTTATTTCGGGTGGAGCAGTTCTGGCATATGTCAACCACAGTCACTAACTTGAATACGACAGGTCTTTGTTGTGTTCCTTGAGTTAGTCCCCTTTGAAAAAAACGGGACTTCTTACGAGTGCATACTCAGGGGATTTTTCTAAGGGTTCTTTCTGAACAATGCCAATACGGCCGAAAAAATGAACGAACTACGAGTACTTTGCATTTAATTATGGTGGTCTTACTATTCTACACTCAGACGTGAAATTGTTGACACTTTTACAATACGTCTGGGTACAAGTCGTTATACACATGCTACATACTTATGTATTTTCAGTGCACTGTTTCGTGAACAATTTATGCAAACGAAAGGGTTGAATTGAATGACGTACTATATACTTGATATAAGAAACGTCACCACCAACGTCAACTTCAAAACGACAAGAACTTGTGCGCTCAATGTCATTGACATGCAAACAGGGGTGGAATAAACATTCAAAATCACTGATCAGCGATCTCGGTGCATTCCTGGTTTGCGAGCATTTTGTTATGCGGTGTTCGAACAATACCGAAGAAAGGATCATTATTCATGATTGACGATCGCAATCGTTTATGGGGGTTGATGGTTCTACACATTACATGAATACCCCAAAATATTGTACAGATATTGCCTATTCATTAGGCTCTCCTACATTTGCATGCAGGGGAGTGTACCACCACGAGCCCTGCTTACTGCACCTGGAGTGTTGATTTAGGCAATTTAAGGGTGCTTGAGTAACTCCCTTGAGTTTTAATTGAGTGGCGTATGTAATCATCATAGATGAGACTAATTTGATGAGGGAGGTTATTTATGATTACAAAGCAAATTCATCAAAACTAATGCTCCGATCTGGTGATATGAATAGGCAGCTGATTAAATATACCGTTTGTGGTGGGTGTACTCTTTTGTTCGGATTTTTGATTTTATGTTGAAAGGTTATGACGCACCCAGATGGTTGAGAATCCTATTAATATGAACAAAACGAGTACCTACCTAATTTTTACATTTGTACGGAAAATCCAATCTTCCATACATAGTGTAAAGTACTTGTAATACATCGTTTCCTGAGAAGTTGGACATCAGAATTTCTGCTTGTGAAGCAAACGAGTTCTGAACTTATGTATGTAGCTGCAGATCTTCTTCAAATTCCGCCTATGCAGACGGGACCAAAGAGGACACGAAGACCTTTTTTTCTCGAAGCAACCAAAAATATTTTCATCCGCTTTAGACAAAGTCAGAGAGAGGGAATCAGTCAGAGCTATTTCCATATTTCCACAACGCCAACGATTTAAAGAAATAGTGATAGTCATAGCGATTCTTTGCTTGACCCCAACAGTTATATAGGTGTTGAATGTACGGAGAAGCTCGGCCAGACATAATCCTTTACCACCTCAAAGATGTGGTTTCCCGTTGTGGCCTTCTGTGTGGAGAGCACCTTTTTTTCAACATTCTACACTACATCCACCTTTGCCGTGAATATTGCCAGTGTATGCCGGCGGCTGTACAGACTTTTGACGTATTGTGCCCATTATATTGGTCAGATTGGAAGTATCCCAGAATACTATCGACAATGATACTGAAATAATTACATAACAGCATTGCTTAAATCCTTTCTTTACGTCAAATGTTTCGGTGGTGTCATTACCGACGACTTTTTTGCAACAGCAAACGTTTTCCATTATCTTTCTGATTAAGCGGTGATTTTAAGTTTCTGTGTTTTAAGTTCTGCCGTAAACTGTTGATATTTGGTCGATAGTGGACTTACCAGACCTAAACCATATTAATGATGACTTATCAAACGTCGACATACATAGATAGGGAGACTGATTGATTGAGAATCGTACAATCAATGCTTGCATTCCATTTCATTCGACCATACTTTACAGATGAGTTGGTGTAACTTCATTCATTCAATGGTTCATTTCGCTAGACGGCAAGATCTTAATCGTCTTCGCAATTAACATTCCGCAGAAGTGACCCTTCCAAATTTTCAGCACTGACCATGATTCTTCTATTACGTTCTCATCCTTACCTCTGCATGTTTCCTTTCAGTAATTGCATCCGTTGGAATAAATATTCGAAAATTGAGAACACTAGCGAGTATCATTTCTGCATAGCCTTCATCTAGGTGCATAAAATCTGTTAGCAGCTTTCGTAATTTTTTGAAGCGACGCCTTGTATGCCTATTGTTTCGCTGCATGTGATTGCCGACACTCTTTGTCAAACCAGCGGCTTCGTCGCAGTGGTCAAATGGTATCTATCACATCATATACGGCGCCTCTGACGGTTTCTTGACTTTGTTGGCACTGCTGATATGCTGCGCTTGTTTTGGGAGATTCGATCAGGAAAACTTCAACCAAACTTCAACTCCATTGAAGTGTGGAAAATGGCGAGTATCTAAAGCACAAAGAAGGTTGAGTTGACTTGACTTAAATTTTTCGCCTTTTGAGTAAAAACTGCACGACCTCTTTTTAAGTGAAATATGTTATTACTTAATATCCAACTCCTTAAAATCGGCGTAAGCTATTTGCTTTTGCAGTCAGTAACCTTGCTGTTCGATTATCGATTATTGAGCTCCTAAGATTCTGAGCTGGGCAAAAAAAGGGTCGAAAACATTTACTACAGTGATGGCTACAGAGAGCAGAAGTTTATGAAGACGTAAACAGCTAAAGGCATCTAAACGAACGCCTGGTTACAATGTGTATCAAGCAATGGAAAAGTGAGCATCTTTGACGTATAAGCTGAAAACATTACCGAGACTTAAAACTCCCCAATAAGAACCAATTCTATTGGTAGCAAATGGTTTCAAAAGTTCAAACACAACGGGAAACAAGATCATGTAAGCGATGGTAAGGAAGTTGGTACACCTACGCCTATAAATAACGCGGTTTAAAGAGTCTCCTTTTTTATATATCTATTTCCCTAGCAAATCTTCGAAACGAGCTGGTGTATGCTTTCTACAAAGTCTCTGCCAATCTGCTGTTAGATGCTACTAGATTTATAAACCCGAGTTTATATTGGCCGATACACTACTATCAATTCTGAACCTGAGTAGGCAAACTCTGTCTGAGGCAAAAAATTGAAAGAAGTCAGATTTTAAGAAGTGAGCAGATAAAATAACTTCGGTCACAAAATCAAGTAAGCATACGAGCACCGCTGGTAATGTGTATGTAAAAAAAAAATGTTGCTCACCCCACCATCATATTCGCCAGCAATTTATGATACTTTTCGTCAATAACCTGATCGAGTAACAAGCTACCACTGAAAACGCGCAGAGCCAGGAAAATATGTCCAACAAAGGACTGGAAAAAAACTATTGTGTGCCGCTTTATGAAAATACTAGATAGAAAATTATTCTATCTAACGGTTAATATCAATTCTAACAAACGGATAAATGACCAGACTAAGTAGTTTGTATAACTTCTTGTTGGATTTTGGGAAGGCCGGTCATGTGAGACTTTAAAAGAAGGGTGGAATCTGATCAAATAATATACATAATGACGAACCGGAACTAGTGCCACGGCCAAAAAGTAAGGTGAGGGATGCAACACATAAATGTACTAATGGGAATAGAAAGAAACTAATAGGATTGTATGAAACCATACTTACATTATTAAACGCCCAAAGCAACAGTGATGAAACAATTGATAACGTATTTGTTTCTTTCCGGGAAAGTGGTGTCCGTCGTGCAGGATGTAACCCACTCCGACCATCATCAAATACACTTCACAATTGAGCTGAACATGCAGAGCTGAACCTCCACACCACTGAATTGCTTGCTAACAAAACTAGGTTGAAGAAACAGAAACGCGGACAGATACAGAGCGAATCTAAACCTCGAAATATGTACATAAGTGGAATAAATAATGGTAAGCTCATTTAGAGGCATAGAAATATTTACGCCGCTCGCTGCAACCCAAAACAAGAAATCACATGACTACCAATGCAAGGCAAAAGTACTAAACGTGCTACAAGAAATGTACATATGTATCAAGATTACATCACTGCGATGGAAACATTTTCTTTAACTGGTTTCGGTCTAAATATAGAATGAAACAAGAACGTCTGCTGAGCCCTATTTTGTTGTAGACGATTCTGGTGCATATCTCCCAGGGGAAAAAGATCGGAACCTCCTTTTCAGTGCCGAATGGAATAGTCTGGCCCGCGAGCGCAATGCACCCTTACACGAAGTACACGTAAACAAAACAAACTTAGAAAATGCACTGCAACGTTACATACACTATGCAACCATAAAACAAGAGAATATGGCATTGGAGTCTGGAAAAAGATCTCTGTTCTCTTATGAAGTCTTTCGCGTTCTAAATAGAGAAGACCGGAAAACCTACATTGTTTAAATTTATTAAATCTGCTCTAAAATAACGGCTGCAAATTATAAAACAAGCTTTCTAGATACATACGAGTATACCTACCCAACAAACTAGAGCGGGGCTCACCTTAAAGCGTTTGTTAGTGGTCAAGGAAATGGCAGTTCCACAAATAATTGAAGGCATGTGCATTTGTAGATACCTGAATAGAGTATACTTTAAAAATGTGTCCTTAGATAGAAATTAGTCAGAGAAACAGTCAGTCAATACCTTTGATTCAGCCAGCATACCTAGGTATAACGTGCTTCCATACTCAAACCCTTTTTAACTGCCACCATGAAGTGTTTTAGATTGTATTATGCCTGTTAGTCTATTTACATTTTTATCTCTTATTTTTTTGTTTGAAAGAAAATATGGGCGCGGCTTGTATAATGTATACCTACTAAAACTTTTTTTTACTGCCGAAGGATACTCAACGAACTTTTATCAAAGTGATCGAGTTTCCTTTCTTCCATTTAGAACATACTACTGCTATATATACGTACGGCAAAAAGTAAACAGAAACTCATATAAGAGAGAGGGAATATATGCATGCATATATGTTCAAATCCATATTTCCGTGTATGTGCCCAGAGTCCTTTTGACGTAACGAATAAAATTCAATTAGTGTGCTACTGGATATGTATTTACCTTTTGAGTATGCGCATATTCATGTTCGTTCACGTGTTCATATGTATGTGCATTCGTGGCATGTCAAGAAAAAAAAAACAGAAAATGAAAAAAAAGACGGACTTATGAGTCTTTTGTGCTATTGTCCTGTTGGCACACGGTACAAATTCCAGACTGAAAGTCATTGTTAAAAATACTTCCGATATTACATCGTTTTATAGGGTAAGATATCTTATGTTTGGTCCAATGCAAAAATTCATAAACAAAATATTCGGTCATACTTCCCAGGGAAGGCAGTAAAATATGTTACTTCATAGTACATCCATAGAATCTATGTACCTTCATAAAAATATTTGTGAAATTTCGAGGTATGCGCTTAATCCCGATTGTTTAACTTATGTATACAGAGTAAGGTGATCATTCACAAGGATACTATTCGAAGAATACAATTCGGAACAAATATAGCTTCTTTCCAATTTGAAAGAAACCGTTGTCAGCAAAGATAATCTGTTATGAACGGCGAGCCGATGATGACACTTGTTTATACTGAAAAGGGGTGAAGCGACCAAGCTATACGATAGATGTCAGGGTTTGAGGACTGTTCTTGAATCTATTTATATTTCCATACGGTTCTTTCGTGAGAGTACATACTTTCAGACTCCAGAACCGACTCAAACTGAGCTTCAATACGGCTGAAAATTACGGTCCCAAAAGTATTAAAAGGTTTTGCTCGTTCATCAAAAACATACGGAAGTCTGCCTCTTCCTCCATTCAAATGCTTGTTTAGAATGACATCCTAGCCGTCTGATCTTTGGACATGAGCAATTTGTTTGTTGTGCAATGAGCTGCCAACTCTACGTTTCCAGACTCTGCCTTTTTATGGGTGTAATTCAATATCTTCACACACAAAATTTTCACTTTTACCAACGCTAACAAATATATTGCCTAAGCTTCGTTTTTATCTCCAGACCGTCACCAATCTGGTAAAAGCAAAATAGTCGCAATTTGATTTATATTTCAAATATACAGTTTGTAAATGCTCATTTGTTAGAAATGCAGGCTTTCGGGATCGATTAATTTTTTCTTCAATGAATGACCAAAAATGCAGCGAAATGTCAAGGTTTCCCTGGAAGGCAAGCCTCTACAGATCAGGTGCTTCAAAAACCTCGCCGCACTTGAGAAATAAAGCGAAAACTCGTAAATGACGGTAATATTGCGTAGTCACCCACCGAATACGAATGTACTGTTACTTGCCTCACCATGTTCTTGCACTCTTTCCACCAGCGTTCCAACGGATTTGCCAATAGCATTCCACCCATTCAAATCTTCAAACGTAATAACGGTCTCATCGTTTGAGCCCACCTTAGAACGTATTCTGAAATATCGTGATTCTTTCCGAAGCTAAAACGTTTACTTAAGACATACCCTACCGAATAGAAGTGATTATAACTTGTTAGCATTCAAAATAAACTTGTGTTGTTTTATCACTTTGTTTCCTAATTATTCTTCGCCCGTATTTTATGAAAAAAATAAGGCGCGCCGCTCAAGGTACAAGATAGTGTGCAGTAAAATTAGGCCATTCGAAAACTCATCTAACTTAAGGACCTTTGTGGTACTACTGATAACATTTAATACGCTTTCCGTTCATGTTGATTTTTCTGAAGGAATTTATGATATCAGTCAATGGGTGTTTGCTCAAGGAAAATATGTCCTTGCGCTGCCTTATTGATATTACCCTTTTTTCCCTGACTCCGCACAGCTGCTGTGGAAGTCATTGCTCAACTTTTTAATTGAAAACATGCCAACTGTTAGAGTTCGCAGTCGTGTATACCTTAACCCATTCAGCAACTTGTGGATTACAGATCGAAATTCGGTCTGACAGAAACTACATTGTCTGAGAAACCTGTGCCAGGTTTTTTAAAATGACACCAGTGCTGACTGCTTTTTACGTCTTCATAAACACCAACAGTCGTACGTTGTATAAACACCGATCCGAGGCCATTCTGACCTGTCCTGTATCTAATGACCAGTTTCAAATTGAACTAAAACGGAACCAAGTCAATTTTCGGAGGTGGTATCCTTCGAAATTAAGGATATTTCGCTGTGCCTTAAGTGGAATGGCATGGTCAATGTCCTGTCGTTCTTTTAGACCACCAGCTGTCAAGGTAGCGTGAATGGTATAATTTAGAAAAAGATGAAATAGGCATTTAGCCACTCGAGATCCAACGATTTATGACTGGCTGACTGGTTTTGCAGATATTTTTAGTTTTTTGTTGATTACAACTGGCCCCAGCAAATTGATGACCAAGAACAGAGATCATGAGAGGAAAGTAAGGCGAAATAGTAAGAATAAGTCTGGATAAAGATATAAAGAGCGGTTAAATGGTTACAAGATTGATATGGAAGCTTCTACAATTTAACTAGGTTTTCAAAGACATTTATCATTTGTTTTTTTCATAAAACACAGAACGTGTCATCGAATTCCTACATTCGCACTTCAAAATATCCCAGTCAAACCTGGTCTTGCCTTGGTCAATCAATAAATTCGTTCCCGCCGAGTTAAAATCGTTCTGTGCTTCCTCTTACTTAAGGTTAAATCGGCAACTTTAGATCGGTTGAAACCGAAAAAAATGTAAGTGTTTCAGTCTTTTCAAATAAATTCATTTCTTCCAACTGCCAAACAACTTTTAGCTTACCCTAGATCTCACCGTCAGCCGTTTGCGATTGCCATCCATTACCACTGCCATTGTCGATGCCGTTGCCGTTGCCGTTGATCTTTGCTTATGGAAACAATAATAATAAATACCAACCCCTATTCCATCAGTGTGTGTGATCAGATGTTAGATTTCCCACCGCAAGGGCGCAACGGCGCAACGGCCATACGACTTTACCAACACACATACTATCCGACTAACTTGTCAAATAACAAAAACCAAAAAACCGTTTCTTTTCGACAATGGGGTGGTGGTTGGCAGACACCAAGCAGCCATGAACTTAGTATTGCCGATTGCGTCTGCGTTCCCCTTGCAGGCGCATAGGGGATGATAACCTTTCCATGCATATAATTCCATTTAAGTGTGCTGCTCGTATGATTGTGTTGGTTGGTATGGCCCGTTGCGTTGCACCTTTACGAGTTTCATTATTTTTCTCTTTTTGGTTGTTTTCTGTTTTCTCCACATTATCGTACGTCGCCCCATAACAGACATTACAGTGCAAGACATCGGGCACGCGACACAGATATCAAGCAGCTGTCCTCCGGCCAGGACACACAAATGTAACAGTCATTCATTCGGGACGGTATTTCAGTGTAAAGTTATTGTGAAGAGATAGCCGTTTTGTGATTTAATTTTATTTTATTGCCAAAATCGTGTTTTAGATCTTCTTAGAAAAATAGGCAAAAACGAAGGAAAAAGGATTGTTAAGGGCAATGGCCACGATCGGCATTATGTCTTACGGTATGCCGTCTAATTTGAAGACCAAAAACACCTTTAGCAAACTAACCATCACGACTGGTAATAATAGTAACATCGGAACGAGTATCTTAAGTGAAAGTTCTAGCAATAAACTTGTGATCAATAGTAACACGATCGTGAAGAAAATCAAAGATTTTGGCATGATTGGCAGTGTGAACAATAGTGGTACCATAATAATGAGAAAGAAACAAAAACTCATCCCACTTAATGAGTCTAGTAGTGTGAATGTGTCCCAAGGAAATTTTACTCCCCAACCGCCAGCAAAGGGGCTAAAGATCACCGCCACTAATACCAAAACTGTGGAAGTCAAGTCACTTAATCAAGTGAAACCCCCTTTGGATATCGTTGTCTCTGTTGGAACACCAGGTCGAAAGGGTTTGCCTGCTCCTCAAGCTGTAGCTCGGCGCAACGCTCGTGAACGTAATCGTGTCAAGCAGGTTAACAATGGGTTTGCGGCTCTTCGTCAACACATCCCCGAAGAGATTGCAAAGGAATTCGAAGCTGCTGGGAGTAGCAATCGAGGATCGGCTAAGAAACTCAGCAAAGTAGAGACACTTCGTATGGCTGTCGAATACATTCGTGGTTTGGAGAAACTTCTTGGATACGAAATACCGCCTGTTTCACCAGTGTCAGCAGATGAAGGTTGTTTCAGTGTGATAAAAGATGAATATGGACCGATCTCACCGATAAATGATAACTTTGACGACAGTAATGGCACAGATCAGGACTTATCTCAAATCACCGATAATCTGCCCAATATTACCACTCTCAATGGACTGCAGTATATTCGCATCCCTGGAACAAATACCTACCAATTGTTAACGGCTGATATATTTGGTAATGAAGAGAATTTTAGTCCTTTATTAGACAGTTGCTACTCCAATGGTGACGAGATAATCGACGAAGAAATTCCGGTGTCTATGTTGGCTGCAGTTGCACCTGCATCGACCCCGTCTGATGTGACGTCGCCACCACCACCTACCTCAACAACGACGGTCAATTCATCTCTATCGCCACCAACAACAACACCATCACCTGCGGCCGGTGGTATTTTATTACAACAAACCATGTCTGGGTCGCGTGGCGGCAACGATCATTACATGATCGCGCCACAATTTCAGACGATGCACGAAACTGCTGCTGCTGCTGCCCCCCTACCTAGTTTGGCACGTGTTAAGGCTGAACCTTTGGACATGGTTTATCATCTGCAGGACCAGCAACATGTTCATTTGTCACCTCATCTCGATGCTAATTGTCAAGGTTACTTCATAACCACATCGTCAGGTGAAAACAGCAATGAGGAGCAAAGTCTCTTCGAAGGTGTGGTACGTTTGAAGAAGGAGTTTAGCGATGTCATTTTGGATACATCTGCTGCAACATTATCTGATGAGAGTATGATGGATGCGATCGACTGGTGGGAGGCCAACACTCCCAAATCAGAGGGTTCAGCTATTATCTAAACATTCAAGGTCGTAGATAAATAAATTTTTTACAAATAATTACAAATTATTTAGAGGATAAAAATTAAATTTAGATTTAAACCCCATTTGGGTGAATTGACCTCTATCAAGTGGGGCGAATTGAATTGATTTTTTTCTGTTTATTGATACAACAAAACGCTTATCAAGTAAAATTAATTTATTCTATTTTATTTTTACATTTTCTATTTAAATTTAGAAGTTACATTTATTTATTTAAACTATATTTAATTTTTGTAAATACACACATATGTATGTAAGTAAAGCAAACAAAAAAACAAACAAACGGTTGGCATTCGGATTAGCCAGAATGAATATGTATACAAACAAAACAAACAAACAATTAAGTTACGAATATTTTATTGCATTTTTTAAACTTTTATTTATGAACTAATTTCTTATTTAAGTTGTACATGTATCTTCCAAGTGAATAAAAGTGAAATTTATTTAAAAAAAAAAAAAATTAATTGATTGATTTCAATGCTGTTGGTAGCTGTATTTGAAGTTTTGGACTCGAAGTCTTTTGTAAGAAGGCTGATCTTGGTATTTTCATCTGCTCTGCATGTCTCGTTGCAGTGGTAACAAATCATGGGTGAGAAATATTGTACAGGAAATCAATCAATCAGTGATCTTCTTGATCACCGTCGGGGCACGGATTCTGGAGCCCGCAATCAACATATAATAGAAAAGAACCTCGCCGTTTAAGACACAGTTACAGAAGTTGATAGATCACTTCATTTATTGATAAATATTGTATGTAATGTAAGGTAATTAGATACAATATTATGAACTAGATGGTTTAACGTTATTGACTCAAAACCTACGATAAATAAACAGATTTTACGAATTAACTCAAACTAAGTTATAAGATAGAGATTTTTAGGAAGAGGCTTGAGGTTGACGAAGAGAAGTGAAAAAGGACTTCCCTGTTAAAGTTTCCACAATTAGAGATTAATTCGAATTGCTATGGGAGTGAGTTCCATATTTTGACAGCCTGAATGAATAGTAATCGTGTATTAGCGAAGATGAACTATACTAAGGTTTCTTACGGAACGATAAAAGACAAGCTCTGAGGCGGAGATATGGTCGCCATATACATATGTACATTGTACATAGCGGTAGCGGACCACGTCGTTGAATATTATTTGTGTTTATGTTGTGATGGTGAATGATGGACACTAAATATAACCTCAGAATATGTAAAGAGAGGCGCTATGAATGTAAGCATCAACTAACGCCTAGTTTCCAAAGGTGTGAAATGCAAACTTAGGCATGTAAACATCCGTAGATCCGGCCAATAACTGCGTTAGGATGCCTATAATCTGAAAGGTTGCGATCAATAATAAAGCCGAGACTAGTGCAACGTTCAAATGCTATAATTTTGGTATTCGTTTAGCGCACATATGTTTCGCAAACGCAAACATTTTTTGTCGTGTTTGGAAGGATCTCATTAGCCACGAACCAGGCAGGGATTAGGGTAAGAACATCATTAACGGTAAGAGAAAGTTTGTTAAATTTGTTAACGGCTTGCCGAGATAAAGACGTACGAGATATGTACATATAAAGATGCACAGAAGTGTATGTACAGACCAATGGGGGATTGTTGATCAACGTGTAGAACAAAATTGGTCTACTAATTGACACTTGTGGAATTTTTTTGAACTGCAGCTTTTACTGCCACCTAAGTGATGTAGAGCGAACGTACAACGCAAAAAAGCTGAAAGTGCTATCGAAGGTGTTGATAATAGAAGAATCTTTCCTCAACAAAACAGATCAGCGAAAATGACACATATTAGAACCGAACAAGTTCTCGGAACTAAAATTGCTCTATTTTCTCCCATCTTAAACGAAGAGGATGAACATCCCCAACGTTGATGGATTTTTCCGCGGAGGATGGTTGGTGGAAATCGATGATACAGGGTCATTCATATCGTAGATTCAAGTTGGTAACGCTGGCATTTGACACCTGCCAAACTCAGCTGTCATTTGAAATTTCATAATACTCGTATTAGTTGAATATTTGCCATTTTCAATAATGGATCGCTTACAAATCGAACAACGCGTTAAAATTATTAAAAGTTACTGCACAAGTGGTGATTCAAGCGTAGCCACTTTTCGCGCATTACGCAATGATTATGGTCGTCATAATCGACCGCCTGCGCAAGACATCGGTAAAATTGGGAAAAAATTTAAGTTTTGGCTGAGATACCATCCGAAATGTTTGATCGATCCTATCATAGAAACTGAAAGTGATCCGCGTTTCATAGCCCCCCGTAGCTGGTATCTGCTATTAGCCATCAAATCACTGTTTCTTTTTTTTTTTTAAAGACTTCAAGGGATTTGCTGTCCATGACTTTTATCTAGTTATTATATAAGAAGGTATAGACTATTTGCTCGCAACTCTGCAGAGAGTCTCCACTTCTAGCCTAGCACTGGCACTCATATCGAAACCCAGGCGACCGAAAATCAGAAAAGATGACTACACCAAGAGTTTTAGAGCAATCAGTCTGACCCCCTTTTTGGCTATGAATGAGGGATCATGTGAAACCACGAAGAAGAAGGTATCAATTTGCTCGCTTTTTGAAAGACTGTTAGGTTCATTATAAAATACAAAGATCTGCTGAAGACAGATACGGCTACCTAACCCGGAGATATCTTAATACTCTTCATACAACTGAGCGTTGTTTGAATTAGAGTTTAGAACAAAGATCATAGGCGATTCTGAGGTGTATTGCTGCCACTTTAAAGGAGGTTGAACCTCTTTTAAAAGCCCGTATCTCGGAATTGGCCGCCTTTTATCATCAGATTTGAGCCAGGCAGATGCGGCAAAGTACCACTTTAAGCTCAAGAACTGCGCCGCAGAAGTGAACAAGTATATGAAGACTTTCACAGCGGATCGAAGAGGGTGTTTCGGGTCTGTGCCATATATACCAGCATTTTTTAGTTCATTTAACAATTCTATCCTTAAAAACTTGCAGTAGATGGATTGTTTTTTTATCTGGAATTCCTCGTGGAATAATAGAGTTTAGCGCGGATAGTTTCAATCGTTTTCTGATAGGACTATGGTTGTTGTCAAATTATTAACATACAACAAGATTGTGTGTTCATCTGTCTGCGTATTGTTTTTAAAAATCACTACGTTCATCTTTTATTTTTTTAATATCTGCACAATCATGTAGGACACAATGAAGAGCTAGGCAGGATAAAGTCGAACACATTAGCATTCCCATCATATTCAGTTGAAACCCAAGAAAGGAGACTAATGTGGTTTTATAAGCAAACGACAACAATACTTAATTATATACAACGCAACCATATTGTTCGGGTAGCTACATAGGTATTATGTTCTCATGCTCCTTGCTGCTTGAGAACTTGTTTCTTTGCCTGCTAACGAATAAAACTGTCTCAGGGGTTCAAAAGGATACCTGACTGTTACACAACAAAAAAAGTGACAACTTTTCGTTATATTCGGTCGGGGTTATGTAGACTAAATGCTAATTTGTTATACTTGAAAATATTTCCAGGAAGTAAACTTAGTTTGACTCCTGCCCGCCTTTGGGTTCCATTTCTATCGCGCGGCTAGTTTTATGAATACGAAATTATTTTTCTCTTTTATTGTTTTCATTTTTTACTGACAGGGTTTCATTCCTCGTCATCTATGAAAGGTATTCGGAAATGTTTATTTGTCTTAATGAATGATGTTGAGATGATAAGGTTTTTTTTAAAAGTATCTTAAGCGCAAGAATCAGCCATGAGGTATACTGACATAAATATTGAAAATTGTCGGTCTCTAGGAGGCGATGTTTGTTCCATTATTACATTTACTACTAACGCAACTCATGGGATCACATAACCCTTCATATATGGACATATGTATGTGCTTTTACACATACGAGTATATTTGGCGATTGACACTTTTTAATTTTATGATTCGTCACCGCGCAAAAGGAGGTAGGTAATAAACTTGGTTTACAAAGAGGGAAACCTCTTGGGAAAATTAAGATCGGCCTTAAACTTATTCAAGTGCAGCTGAGTGAGTTTTACTGCATGTGGACTTTTTGGGGAATGACTCCCATGGATGGATTAAACCGCGATTTTTCGTTGTTGGGAGGAGGTCATTGGACATTGTTTTATATATTAAAAGCTCAGGTGGTTTCAGGATTTTCCCCATCTAAAAACTCGAAAAAAGGTGATTGTGAAAGAGTTAAAAAAGAATTAAAGAAATTACTACTGTTGCATCGTAATTACCCATTGCTCAACAGCGACAATATAAGTTGAGCAGCTTTTGGTTTCTTCTTCTTATCCTTTTATTAACCCTTTCCTCGTTATACGAACTTATGCGTAACGAGTTTCCCATTTTTACTGCATCGCTGCTGCTCCGCTTATGGGGTTGGCTAATGTCGCAGACCGCAGAATGCGTCTACATAAAGCTCGGTCCTGGATCGCTTCAGTGGTTAACCCCAGACGTTGTTGCGCATTTGCCATCTGAGAAATCCAGGAATTCTTTTTCCGACCTCGTTTTCTTACAGTTGGAGTGACCGTAGTTGATAGTGCCTTTTTAACCGGATTTTCCGCAGATCTTCTTTGAACGTGGCAATACCAACTTATTCTATTCGCCTCAAGCTGTTCGGTTACCGAATTCTTTATATGTAGACTTCCTCTTATACGCGTAGATCTAATGCAATCGCGTTTAGTGACTCCACTAGACATCCTTAACATTTTCATTTCCGCTGCCGTCATTTTGTTTTTAAACGCTTCGTACATTGTCCAGCACTGTGAACCGTATATAAGAGCTGGTCTAACAACCGTGGTGTAGAGTTTCCCCTTTAATTTAAGTGGAAATTTTCGGTCGCAAAAGATTCCCGAATTTTCCCGCCATTTCATCCATCCCACACTAACTCTGTGGTTTACGTCGTCGTCACATTTCGCTTCCATGTTAACGATTGATCCTAAGTACTTAAAGATAGTGCTTTTCGGTAGAACTATTCCGTCTAACATTATATCCGGAACAGGTCGCAACGGATGCGCAAATGGGCACGTCAAATGCTCCGTCTTTGAACGACTTATTTTAAACCCGTTTCTCTCTAGCGCATTTCTCCATGAATCTAAGGCGTTCTGTAAATCTTCGACGTTATCGCTAAGTATAACTGCGTCGTCAGCGAAGAGAATTGGCGTTACATTTGCTTCGCGCATGCAGTCTTTTAAAAGATAGTCGAATACTACGTTAAAGAGGAAAGGGCTAAGTACGCTTCCTTGATGCACTCCGACATTAACTGGAAATTCTCTCGTTAGTCCAGCAGGGCTTTTAACCGCAGTTTTCACGTTTCCGTACATGTCTTGTATTATTCTAACATACGTTTCCGGTACGTTTTGAGACCTCAGCGCGGCCCATATGAGATCCCTAGGCACTCGATCGAATGCTTTCTCAAGGTCGATAAATACCATGTGTAAATCCTTAGACGAATCTCGGTGCTTTTCCATTATTATTCGTAGGCTTTGGATAGCGTCCACCGTCGATCTTCCTTCAACAAATCCACACTGGCTATTATTGAGCTTTATTATTTGCCGAAGACGTTCGTTTAAGACTCTTTCGACGATTTTCATTGTGTGTGACATAAGCTTGATTGAACGGTAGTTGTTGCATTCTCGAGTGTCGCCTTTTCCTTTGTATAATGGAACCAAGAAGCTACTTCTCCATTGATTCGGCATAGGTTGTCCACATTTTAATTTATTTAAAAGTTTCGATAGCCAAACGCTGCCGATCCCCTCCATCTTCAACCAAAACTCTGATGGAATGCTGTCCGGTCCCGCCGCTTTCCCCCGCTTCATTTTTCCAATTGCTATACTTATTTCGTCGATTGAAAAGTCCGAAACTTCCTCCTCGAATAGACCAGCTGTCGGCACGATATCACGTGGAAACTGTTTGTTAAGCAACTCCTTGCAGTATTCAAGCCACCGGTCACAAATTTCCTTTTCATTTGTTAATAGGCGACCGTCTGCGTTTTTGATGTATTTCGGCGAGGTTATTTCCATTGAATTTTTTCTCCTCTGTGCAGCGAGCTTAAAAATATTTGGCATTTTAGTACTGTACGACGTTTGAACTTCTTGGATAGCTTGTCTTCTATCCGCCGATCGTGAGGATATTTGTTCTAACTCCTGGTACAGGTTTTCCGCTTCTGCCGCTCGAGTTCGAGCCAGGACTTTCTTTGCGATCTTTTTAAGACGCTCGTATTCAAGAGCCAGTCGAGCTTTTTCGATATCGTCGCTCCGATCGCATTTTGTCCACGCTTGGAATGCACTCTTCTTATCGGCCACAGCTCGTTTGGTTTCGTCATTCCACCACCATGTTTCTTTGCCGACGTAATGGTATTTCGATATAGTCCCCAGATGGGACTTTGCGAGTGTTATGCATTCCTCGTGCATGCTGTTCCACATTTCTTGCGGGCTAAGTGAGTCTGCTATACCATTTATATTTTGAAGTACTTCTTTAGCCAGTGCGATAAATCTTGCGCTTCGTTCCTTCGATAAATTATACCACCGGATTTTTGGCTTTCCAAAAGATGCCCGTGTTTTCGGTGGTTCCGCTGTGAAAAATTCTGTAATGAGCAGACGGTGTTGGCTTACTAGCGATTCTCCAAGTATTACCTTACAGTCCTTAACACGGTTTCTCATCGACATTTTGCAGAGGTGATAATCTATTTGCGTTTCGTGGCCTCCGCTGCTATAAGTGATGAGATGTCGTTGATGTTTAATAAACATTGTATTTAAGACGGTTAAGCCGTACGCCCTACACGCAGCTTTTGGTTTCGAAAGGGGGATTTTTAGACTAAAGCGTAAGAATACAACCCTACTCCTCATTCAATAAAAGAAAAAAAATTAAATTAAAAACCGCAGCAAGTCCTCGGTTAACCTCACCCAAACAAGACAGTCGAGAAAGGTAAACCGCATGTTTAATACTCAGTACTCAGCATTATCGTCTCTAAGTACTAAGTTCAGGAGTTGAACCAGATCACTTTATCAATCTTTGAATAGCGCTTCTTACGAAATGCGCTATTACCGTCCAGAATTTCATATACGGTAAGGACAATTCTTTGCTAGAGGTTTGATATCAAATTTTGAGATATCAAGAGAGACCCTCGACAACGATATCAGTGCGCAAATTATCCGAAAACTCACACTTGCTTATCGGTGCTTCTTTGTGCATAGAGTAGCAAGCAAAAAAAACAACAAGCCTCTCAAGACAAGCCTTGCTTTATGGCATAGAAACTTAGGCACTGACAAAAGCGGATAATAATGCTTTCGGGCATTTTAAAATACAAGCAAACGTCTTTAGGCATTTATTGATCCGGTTTATATCAGAGAATGGGCGAGGCGATTCTACCCACCTAGTCAAGTCATAAATACTGGTACACAGAAAAATCAGCGCCAAATGAAAACGAATTAATATTTAAACAATTTTTGTTTGTTTTTATTGGATTATTCAATGGCTGCAAATACTAGAACAACTTATTCGAAATGACTTTCATTTGCCTTCCAGCACGATTTAAGACGATGTGGCCACTCATCGATTACGAGACGCACTTCATGCATGGGGAAATTGTCCACTGCTCGCTTCAACGACTTAATATTTGAGTGTCGAGTAGAGCAAGCCATGCCCTCTAGTACGGACCAAAACTTGTAATCCAACGGGTTGAGGTCTGGACTACCAGCTGGCCAATCATCCGTTGATATGAAGTCCGGAACGTTGTTTTTGAGCCACAGTTGAGTCGTTTTTGCTTTGTGAGCTGGAGCAGAGTCTTGCTGAAAAGTCCATGGCTTGTTGTTGAATACTGATTAGTTGAGAGACTTCACAATGGGTTCCAAGACGGTCGATTGATATACTTTGGCCGACGTAGCACACTCCCCACCATACCATTACAGACGCGGGATGGTGGCCTCTTTGAACTCTGGAATGGAGTTGGGACGCTTCTCTGGATGACCGAGCATACACACGATCGTTCTGCTTATTGAACGATTCTTCTACGGTGAAGATTTTCTCGTCAGTAAACAGGATTTATCTGTGGGCGTTCTTCGCGTACCGGCTGAGTAACGCTTTCGATCTTCGCTTGCGTTCTTCCTTAAATGCGGCCGTGAGCAGGTGTCCAATGTGTCGCTTGTACGCGCTGAGACCTAAATCTTCTTTGATAATGCGGGACATGGATTTTTGCGAAATTTGCAATTTCCGCGATAAGATTTTCTGTTTTCGCTGCGGTTTTCGGTCGATTCGTTTCTTCACGGCTTTGATTGCATTCGGGGTTCTCACAGTGCACGGAGGGCCGGATCTTTGACGGTCTCGTACTCCACCAGTATCCTCAAACAACTTCACAGGACGACACACAAAATTGCGAGTGATTCCAAGCGGTCGCAACGTCCTAAAGATATCGCCTTTTTCCATGTTGGATTTAAGTAGGCCAACTACAACAATACGATTTTCGATGTCGCCCCATTCCATGATTGTAAGCAATTAATGTCAAAAACTTTTTACGTCACAATGAAGCATAAATACCAACTGTCAAATCGCAATCAATACGAAGTGGATGCGCCCAGTGTTGCATTCGTAATGAGTGAGTTCAGTTGTGTACCAGACTGACTAGTGTATGACTTAACTAGGTATATACAGGCTGTACAGCGTACCGATCTCATCAGGAAAGCTCAGATAGCTGGACATAGATGGATAGGTCACCTTGAATACATGGATACCAGCGCTCCGGCAGAGAAACTCCAACTCAGAGGGCCAATGGAGGAGAAGATAAGTGCATATATGGTGGAAGGGAATCTCGGTCAACTCCATGTGCGGACTTGAGGGCAACTGGAAAAAGACCGAGCTTGCTAAAGAGGCATGTTACCTGAGGTCCTTGTCCATGCTGGACTGTAGCGCCATCTAAGTGAATAAGTAATTAGTTGAGAGAATCGTGAGAACCTCGCGAATGTTCGTTAACCATCTATCAAATGGTTTACTAAAGACACCTATGGCTGCTGTAGTCACTAAAGCCATTTATGGCTGACAGTCACAAATGAAGAAATATTAAAACTTGAAATATAAACAAGTTTGTACCAAGTTCGTTATGTATTACACAGAATTCCCATACAGTACACAAGGAGCTTCAGAAAAACATATAAAATTTGAACAGGTTTCCAACCCTCCGATTGCGTGCGTAACTGCCATTTTATTTATTATAATTTTACGAACTCCGCTATCGAAAGCAAATCAATTCAAAGTCCAATTCAAGGATGAAACTAATGGCCCATCACAGAATGCTGAATTGTATTTCTGTTCTGTTGTCTTTTCACACAAAACTCAACCGAATGTAAACAGGAAGAACGACGACGAGAATGTCATTAAAATAGCATGACACAGCATAAGTGTGTATTCGGTAGCCATCATAGGGCACAATAGTAGTTCCGTGACATCAAAAAATAGCGCATGTCCCCTACCTAAATACTATATTGATCCTGCTATCTAATCTTCAGCACCAGTTTTCGATCGACTGAAAAGGACTTCTTTGCATACACACACACAAGAATATATGTATCTGGGATACAAGTTCTAGAGTGTTTATATAAAAATCGAATACGGTACACTTCCTATGGAACACCTCGTCCCATTACTCGATCCCTATGCATTTAAAGTTTCCCTTATGCGTTGTTTTTATTAACGAACCTCACGTGAGAAATTATCTTTCATCGTGGGAAACTCAAAGTGCATCCTCTTGTCCCACAAAGGGACTGCACAACCAACAGATACGAGTTTTCCTATGAACTATACGAACTTTTGTCTACCACAAGAACTCTGTAAGAGGGAATCTTTTCACATGGACATTACCTGAGGGTGAGGTACGGAAATTTGAAAATTCTTCCATGATCCAAGCAAAAATCGTCTTAAAAGAAAATAAATAATTTTTTGGGGAAAATTTCGTCCTTTTTTGTCGAATGCATAATGGATTGCCATAGATCGTTTCTCTTTTGTTGGTGTTTTTTTTTTTTTTATTCCAAACTACTATCGGAGCCCTTGCAAAAAAAAAACAGTCGAAATTACAAATGAGATTCCATCGCTCGTGACAAGGATTTGATTCTGGTTTTCAACCGTAAATATGCTGGTCCTTTCTCTACTGAAAGTACTCGTATTCACTTTGTTTTTTCGAATTCTTTCTTAAGGACACTTTCTTTAAATAAAAAAACAAACTAAAATCAATAATGCACTATTCTTCGCCTTATTCGCTTGAGAGATTACCGAAATTATGATGCAAATCCATTGTCCTTGTTTCAACGGAGGCAAAGTGGAAACAAAAACCCTACTCGTCCCATTTCAATTTTTTTTTTTACCAAATTTTCAATGCACTCGCATTATTGTCTGATTTCGATCACTGATCATCTGCCGTGGAACGCATGCTGAAGGGATGCAAAATTTCCAATATCCTTAATTAGAATTCGATGTCGTCCTTTGAAAAGGAAAAAATATAAAAATGATGTTCAACGTCCTATACATCTTGAAAATTGGTTTTCGTTGTTACGCAGAAGCAAAGAGCGCCAGGTTCAGGTACGTAATTCGATCGATCCTTACTTCGATGATCAAGGTGATCAAAGTTCAAAATAATAAGACACAGTTTTAGGTTGCATAAGGATAGTAGTTTTTTTTTTACTTTTTGAGGAGGGTACCGTTTATGCAAACCCGGTTTCGTTTTCTTGCAGTTATATCATATTTTCTAAAAATCGTGTTACAGTTAGATATCTGACAGTTATGCGCAGTGAGAAATTAGTCTCATCTTACGGAAGGACGATGCGAAAAATCGAATTCACTGTTATCTCGTGAATGTAATTTAACACGCCCCAAAAATATGAAAACCTTATTTTACTGGGCCCTGAAGGGTACCAAATCAATAATGAATATTGTACCGTTGTGCCATAAAATCTGATTGAACTGGTTTTCATTCTCTCATTGTTTAAAAGTATTGGAAGAGTTCCCCTTGGTATTGACATTGTAATGGAAAGGGTGCTGTCAAAGTACCGACGAATGTGCCGATAAATCAATGTAAATGCGCCTAGTACTCGTGTAATGATTTAAAAAAAAAAAAAAAATACTCAAACCCAGTCATTAAGGTCCAGGTGCTTTGAAGTTTAGCCATCGGTAGAAACACGTGCCTTTTATAAAAAAAAAAAAAAATAGAAAAAATTCTTTCAACATTTTTGGCGCTATACTTTGCTATATTTGGATTTCATAGAAATCAACTGATTCAGTCTTCTATTTAATTCGTACCTCAGAGATGATCTTCAAAAATTATACAATTAGTTCAAGGTCCAATAGATAAGAAAATGTAGTTGACTCGCTTTTTGGCCCCTTTGGACGTTTTGTTGCAACACTGTTAATATAAATCTATTTGATTCAACGGGCTCATGGACCATTGTTAAGGGGTTGAAATATCACACGGTTTCCCTACTCCAATATTGTCATTGCTCTACCTATACTAAAAAGTAAAAAAGTTTGCCAATCACAAAACGACCGCTGAAATACCGTGAGATCCTTACACGAGAACTTTATAGTAGAGTCACAGTCATTGCAGCAGTGCATAGTCGGAGAGTTGCTACCATAAAATGGTGATCTCGCACAATTCCCACATCTGCTCCTCGTCTGTTTCGGACGTCTAGGAGACTACTGGTAAACCGGCGGGTGATAGCAAAGTGCTCAATATTTGGTTGTGGTTGAATGTTGGTTGGCTGTAGTTAGAAACCCAACTGACTTTGTAGCAGGACTTGTGCTCAAACATGGTGCCACCTATCACAACACGATTGGCGTTGCAGAAATTCACAAACCTTTCTCCGTTGTCATTGCGGTTGCCTATTCCATTCGCTGTCGCTTCCAGTCTTGGCCCTCCCATCACTATAACAATGTCTCCATTTTGAGTCATGTTAAAGACTTAATTGATTGTACAAGGTCTACTTCATATCCTCAGTCGAGGTTTGGATGATGATGACGCGGCGTACCCTACTCCGGAATCTAGCCGTAATAATCCCATCGTCATGTGGCTACCAGGATATGAGACTTTTGAATGCTGTTGGTTTTAATAGTAAGCCCACGCCGTATTCTCGTCGGCCAGAACTGAGCAGCAAAGTGTTGGGGACTGGTGTTCTCCAGCATCTAACCATCTTAATTCGCCAATCCCTAGGATATATAGCGTATATAGCATGAATTCACTCTCTAGTTGGAGGAATCCCGAGTCAAGGAGCGTCTTCACATTCCAGAATCCTATCTTTGTCCGGGTACAATAGCCAAAAATCGTCATCAGTTCAGTCCTTATCCGAGGTATACTGTACGGTACGGAACCATGTCATTCGTTGCTTTGAGAAAAATTATTCGAGTGACTTCTGTTTTCTCGAAGGACCGTCTACACTATATAGTACATGCCATTGGCTTGGTCAGAACTGGAATTTATCGGGTCCAAGGACTAGTGCCCGTTGAGGGACTTAATATACACAAATGTTGTGGCCTGAAATGCCCTTTAACCATTCCGAACGCGGTGAACGAAGACCTTGCCTTTCCTTTCACAAAAATTGGTCTCGAAAGTCATCCTTAGGTCATTCTACCAACCTCCTGAAATCTGAATGTCGATTAGGCTTTCGCAGCAAATATCTCTACAGAACTTATTCTAAGAAGGCTAATATTCTTAAATTAAGGTTTTTTTTAGATTCAGGTTTATCCATATAAATTTTTTTCCATTAGAAGGAAATGGCAGTTCAACATTGGCTTGTTCAGGTAATGTCAGGCTGAAAATAATTTAGTCTTTCAATTTTACGGCACCATAGAAAAGTAAATGTTTTGTTTTTCCTCATCTTCCGTTGTTGATTTGGGGGCATTATTGGATAAATCTTCGAAGTTCCTGGACAGATTCCAAGGTCCCAGCAATTGCCTTAATTTTGCTTTATAGCGCGAGCAAATATTCCTTCAAACAGGCGATAGATGCTTTCATCCGCCTGGGCAAAAATCCACGCCTTTGGATGGTAAGACGATACAGAAGTGTTTAGGATCGCTGCAGGGGACATTTGTGTCGAAGAAAAATTTTGAAACATAATCCGTGCCCTTGACTTGCACTCACAAGCATGAAATATAACATTATAATCTGTAATAGCATTTGTTGCAAGACTTTTAATTTTATTTTCTGAATAATGATAAGTTTATGATTTACAAACCAAGTTCGCAAGAGGTTAACATCCTGGTTTATTTCACATCATAGATTTAAGGGACTAGTTGAGTTGCTTACAATTGCGAGATCATCTGTAAGACTTTTCACTTTTCCCAAAAACGGCTGTTCAAAGATGAAGTTGATATAATTAAAAATAGAATGGAATCAGAGACCGGTCCTTGAGGTACTCAAATGTAGACAGCTTAACAATAAAGTTTGTACACAAGATTGCTATGGTTAACCATATCAAGGCCCGAAAAGTGGTGCACAATGTTTATTTTGTCTTAACCCCTCTGTACAATGGAACAGAGAGGGCAAATTCAGTAGAATCCAGTCCTAAAGCCAGTATACTATGGACTACGGAAATTAATTTTCAGTAAATATACTAGCATGTTTCTATGGAAGACAATTATGGCCTGCAACTTATTTCGTCTATTTTGTTACAATTTTTTAAAAAACATTTAACCGTTTAGGGCAGATATTTTTACTATATATTGTATTAAAAATATGTACTAAAATATCAACGATGTTATGCGCGCCTTTTTTCAAAACAATATTGGAAAAACCACCGTAACCTAAGTTCGATACCAGAAACGGGCTCAAAAGAAACTGAGTTCATAGCTTCTGGGGCAGTTATTGAACATGAGAGAGAAACATCAGATGAAAATGAGTTTTAGCAAACATTAACAGAGTAATTGTTGAACTCATTTTTAATTTCTCGTGGATCTGAAATATCTTCATGAGTCTACTTCTAGTCTAATCACCCAAACCGGAACGATATGGTGTACCACCTCTTAACATTTTTGATTTTGTGCCTCTCTTGCTTTATTTTGGCTTTTTTTTTGTGTATTGCAAGTCGAGTCACTAGTCCATACTTCACAAAGACAGTCTACAGGTTACAATCACGGCAAGATTTTCTTAGGTCTATTGTGGAAAAAGCCATCCATCGATTATAATACACCTTCAAAGTATTCTCCATTACAAGCAATACACATATTCCAACGCTCCGTACAATCTTCAAAACACTTTTTACAGGCCAATTTTGGAATCGGCTTCAGCTCGTTCTGCGAATTCTCATTTATCGCCTCAAAACGCTTTCTGCGAAGTGTTAACTTGAGTCGTCAGAATAGGAAAAAGTCACAAGGAGCCACGTCAGGTGAATCGCAGCTATTCCGCAAGCTATGAATGGTATGAATATTATTTTTGATCAAAGAGTTGCGTACAAGATGAGATGCGTGAGCCGGTGCGTTGTCGTAGTGAAGAAACCACGAGTTGTTTTTCCAGAATTCTGCCCTCTCGAAGAACATTTTTCCTCAAAGTCTTTAATACGCTCGCGTAATACTCCTTATATAGTGTCTGGCCTGTCGAAAGAATTCAGATTGGACCATACCATATTATTTAACAGTCCGAACAAGACACCGAGATCGGCTGCTATCTTCCTAATGCTCAAAGGATGATCTGCGAAGACAAAATTTGATCAACTTTTTCGATGCTTTCAGTCATACGAGTATTAGTTAATGGACAACAACAAGCACTAACTTATTTACAAAACTGCCGACAAATGGTGCTCAAACAGATATTTGGGCGCCAGATGACAGATGTACCAACCTACAAAAAAACGCTTTGATAATAGCTAAAGCACGGTTTGTTTGAATGGGAAATTCTGGGTACTTTGACTCGAAGTTTTTTTTTGTGATTGTCAATCAGAGTATCTGAAAATTGTCATGTTTTTTTGAAGATGCAAGGGGATATAAGCTAACAGACATTTTCCTTTATTTTATGACAGGTTAAGTGAAGAAGACTGTTTAAACGAAAATGGGAAGAAATGCTGTGATAGTGTCAAAGACTTTTTCAAAAACCGGTACTATAAAGACCTAGGCAGCGATAGGGAAACTGTTAATTGTCCTTTATCTTAGATTAGGCTAGGACACAAAAATACAGTTCGCTCTTAGCACGAAAAACAATATTTCGTACTTAATTTCAATTTTATTTTGGTCCTCCAACAATTGGGAGTTGATATTTAAAGTTGAGTTGAGCTTGCATCCAAGTGAGTTGCTATGGCTTTCTATCATGCTTGTGCTCAACATATATGAACAGGCTCATTTTTTGCGGGATTGCAATCGAAGGGCTTTTAGGCTATTTTGTACCTATACATAGGTAACTTTTAAAACACTACAACAAGAATCCTTCGGTTTCAAATGCATGCACTTACGATAAAGTAATCTAATACCACTTTTGATGTTACCTATTGGGTTCTTGACATGAAGGTTCATAGAATTAAAGCGTTTAAAGAAATTTCAACATTCGCTTCTTAAAGGAAGATCTGTATAAATGGTAATCTAGGCTAATCATTTCATCGTTAGGCCAAACTGGTAAAGGATTTGTTGGGATTTTTAAATATTTTCAATGGAGATTGACATTATAGTGCTCTGTCTTTCTGCATTACATATGTACGAAGGTAAGATGAAAAGTTCTCGGCCTGACAATCAAAGTCTGCGATTTTCAGTTATTAAATGATTTTATTTTTCTTCGCTATCTCCCTTGAATTCAACACACTTGGTCCAGTCTTTCTGTAACATCAGTATTCCTTCCCGAAAGTGAGAGTCTGGAAGGCTGTAAAAATATTCATCTACAGCCCTCTCAACTTCTTTATTGGTTGTGAAGCGCTTTCCACAAATAAATTTCTTCAAGTTAGGGAACAGATGGAAGTCTGAGGGTGCCAAATCAGGAGAATAGGGGGCATGGCCGAGTAAATTGTACCCCTAATCCCGCAGTTTTCCTTTCGCTAACGCACGCTTCTGTAGAGGTTCTTGTGCTGATACTAAGTTTCCTTGATAAGGCTGTATCGAAGTTTATTCCAAGTGGCGGATCAATTTATCTTTCTTTGTCCATAACAAATATAAACAATTACCCAAATACTTACTCGCCGCACAGGCACTGTGCATAATCTGCTTCAGGTCAAGATTAATTCAATGAATAGTCCCTGTGCCCAAATTCAGTATATGTTGCAAGGAATTTGCAAATAGTTGCTTCCAAATTTCACAAAGGATCAAGTTTTTTTCCAGCATAAAGCGATACAGCTGGATTCGTTTTCCATATAGACGGCCATGTAAATACTTAGTCGTATACCTCGACGTGAAATTCATTCGTCTTCTTAACCAAGGTGTGAAGGAATATCGATCTTTTACACCAGAAACCACACTGCAATGTAGAAACTATTTTTGTAAGATTGAAAACATCGTTAAATTTTTCGATAGGTCATTAAAGACATATGAACTTCTCTCCTATAGAGCATACCTATAGACCTGATAGTCTAGTCAGCAGGTAAAGTTTCTTCCATACTTGGTTGAGAATGTTATGTAAAATTCGCCGCTCAATTAAAATAACACTTTGATCAGAGCCTGCAGGAGCAGTGTTAACATCTTTACTAGATACTAAGATTGGGTCGTTGTGGGCTTAATATACGTTCCACTATATAACTTGCATAAACGAACACCCATTTCGCATGTTATTTCAGAAAATGAAGTAGTTCCTCTGCACTACCTAAATACCTATACAAATTTTAATTATGGGGTAGGCAAAATTCAGATATTTTCTAAAAAAAAAAAAAAAAAAAAACCAAACATAGTCATATGTTACTATCTCTCCCTTCAAAGGTTCTCATACTGCACCCCACAGGATGCAGGAATTAAATTTCACTCTCAATACATCGGACTTAGTTGCTCAGCACATAAAATTCCCAATCGTATTTGCGAGATGTGAAAAATCCTGAAATATAATCTAGCGAATAAGGATTTGCACTTTTGTTCGATTTTCGAAAATTTCACTCAGAAGCATAAATCCAATTAATACTCCGTTTGATCCTCCTAGATTTATCGTCCTGAAAATTGGATTCCAAGGTGTCAGGTACTTCATTTCGGTTTTGTACCCATTTAACAATGGCACTGCTCAATAGATGTTTCCGTCTCCACGATAATTGCGATAACTGTAACGAATGACTGTTTACGAAAGAAAAATCCTTTCCCCGTTTCAATTTTCGAAAACCATTTGGTTGTTCTTTTGTTTGATGGAAAGTGATCAATTTTTGAAACGAATATTTGTAAGGAAGTTCGGAAATATTTCTCTAGGACACAAACGAAAACGAAAGGATTGTCATTATTCGTATCGAATCCTTTCACCGGATTTCATGGATTGATTTCAAAAGAATCCAACGACCGACAATTTGTTTGTTGAAAGTAAAATTTAAGGACAAAATGTTGCAAAAGGAATTGTTGATTGAATGAAGAAAAAAAAAAAAAAAAAAAACTCATTAAACAGTAGAACCGGAAGGATATACGAGTATACGAGTATTTGTGCCATCGGATTAACAAGTATCGCGCAACAGGACCCCATATGGAGTTTGGCAACTCGGCTGGATGTTCTTAAAATGTCAGAGATTAGTTTCAGGTTCAATGGTGTACGAGTATTCATTTGGATGAATAGATCCTGAACACATGTGTATTTCAATGTCACTTCCATTTCTTCAGTTTCGCAGCATACACTTACATGTATAGGTAACCAAACAATGCGAGTCCTACCGACTATACTTTGACAGCTTGACACTGCGCAATAGTGATTTATGCGACAAGGCGGTACTTATTGCTGTGCGCGTTATGGGGTGGCTTTTTATTCGCGCGGTTCGGAGCGCTTTAACAATAGGACACGATTACCTGTAGAGCTGGATAATGGTGTTCGTTTTTGGTGGACGACTACGGCGCGGAATGTCAAGTTGAGAACAAGTACACATCGTCGAGAGATTATTATGAATTTTATTAATTTTTTTGAAGATTTATTTTTTCTCTTGAAACCGTGAAAGAATGAATAAAAAGTTGTTACATAGGGACGCAATCTACCTTAGGTTTAACGGCAACTTAGGGTCCTGTGGAGTGTGTGTCTATTAGTCAAGATCAAGGTCGAACCAAGTTGTGGTGTTGAAAGATGTTAATTTCCAATAGTTATCGAGAATAACATGAATATTTTGAAGAAACAGCGAGCGTCTATAATTTCAAATTCGATCGCAGACGTATTTTTGTAAACAAAACGCAATCCTAATTGAAGGTTTAGATTAAGATGTTAAGAGATCTAAAATTGATGGACTAAGAAAGTTGTAAGTAATTAAAGTTTTCAACTAGGAGATCTTTCAGCTGGAACTTATTTATAATACTTAGTTATTTAGCTGGCGCTACAGTTCGGGGTGAACTTGGGTATCAACTACTATAACTACTATAACAAGTTGCGCACTGTCAGTTGGTTGAGTTCCTCTCCATATCAGGCGAAAGGTGCTCAGTTCTCTGACTAGTCGACATTGCAGTAAAGCTTGTGTGTTGCGTTTCTGAATCTTCTCCTTTAAAACTTCCTCTAAAACCTATCAATGTCAACGGAACCGAATATCTTTCAAATAATTTTTCTCGGGAAACGGCCGAAGGTATTTTCATCCGTTTTCGATAGAGCACACACTTCAGGGTTATAAAGTTGGGCACTGATGTTCGGAGTCTGCTATAGAATTTCCTTAGTTGTTCGGGATATGGCTTACTACTCAAGTGATTCAAAACATTCCTCTCCACCAACATTTTGCACAGACGGACGGCAAGGACACTAGACATGACACAATATGGTAAACTGGGCACATTCGTCGTTGGGGCACATTCGTCTTTGCTATTTTCTCGAAAACTGTCATATATAAACCCATAATTTAAATGACGAACGCATCCTTTTTTTTTATAAATCTAAGCCTTGTGTTGTAGTTTGACAGTTCAAGTTAGTCAGCAAAAAGAGTTAGAAGTAATTTGGTGTTTTTTGTGTATTCAGTGTAATTTTTTACTTCTAGGACGTAAGCATTTTTTAATATTATTTTTTTGCAAAAACCAGTGAAACTTTGTAAGGAGTATTTATAAATATTCGTCTTTAAGTGGAGCAGAACGAATTTGCAATTCATAAATAAGTAATTGTTAAAAGAGTTGATAAATAGGAATTTTCTACATTGAGGCACATTCGTCGTTTAAGCCAGGGGAAGATTCGGCAGCTGATGAATGTACCCCGAGGATGTTATTTATATAGAATTATCTATGTTTGTATATCCTGTTGTAGATATGGTTCGAAATTACATAAAAAAGACCGACAGAGTTAACATAAGAGAAGATGTAGTCAAAAAAAGCTATTGCCGAAGTAAAACACGATCGGGAAACTATAATTTCAGCTGCCTTGAAATACAGTTTGAAACGCACAACGTTACAATCTATAATAAAAAAGGAAGAACCTTTGAAATTAAGTAATTCCGATTCAGATGGTCAAGGAAGATATGATTTTCAATCAAAGTATACATCAAACCAGGTTTTAACAAAAACCCAAGAAGAAGAGATAGCCGTATACGTAAAAAAATGTGCATTTTACCAGCACGGATTGACCTACCATACGTTCAGAAAGTTCGTTTTTGAATATATGACTAGAAATTCAATACCACATCCAAAAAACTGGGATGACGGCAAAGCAGCTACCGAGGACTGGCTCTTTGGTTTCTTAAAAAGAAATAGATCACTTTCTCTGGGAAAACCGGAAAGGATAAGCATAGCCCGAGTAAGGAGCCTCAACAAAACAGCTGTTGATACTTTTTTTGAGAATTTAAAAGGACATTTTTAATTTGGACGAATCCGGTATATCAACTGTGTTGGAGAATCCCAAAGTATGCTTTTCTATCGATTTTTTTCGTGTACAATCTATTTAGTTTGCATTTCTAGGTACTTGCTCAGAGAGGTTAGCGATCAGTTTGCCAAATATCATCGGCTGAACGCGGAAGCTTGGTTACAATTGTAGGGGTTGTGAGTGCAATAGGAAATCATATTTCACCTACTTACGTTTTTCCGAGAAAGCGATACACTGAAATGTTTTTGATTGGATCCTTAGCAGGCTCACTGGCATTAGTCAGTAAGAGCGGGTGGATGACTTCCGAGTTGTTTGTAGATGTCCTAAAAAATTTGCAACGCCATACAAACTGTTCTAAGGAGCGGCCTATCCTATTGTTATTGGATAACCACTCATCTCACTGAATCCTTGAAAGCATTAATTTTTGCAGAGAAAATGGAGTTTGTTTACTATCCTTTCCACCTCATACTTCACATCGTCTTTAACCAATGGACGTCTCAGTATTTGGACCTTTCAAAAAATTCTGCCGATCATCTTTTAATGATTTCTTATGCGTTAACAAAGGGAAACAGATTACAATTTATGATTTGGTCAACCTACCTAAACAGCCGTTCGTCAGATCATTTTCATCGCAGAATAGCTGCAGCGGATTTAGAAAAACTGTAACTTACCCCATTGATTCACAGGTTTTCCAACACGAAGAATTTTCAATGGAACTGGACACAGAAAATAATCAAATAATAACAATAACGATGCTATAGAAGAATATTTGCCACCAGAACAAATTGAACGGAAGCAACAGCCTGAAATACGTCAAAATGTCTTCTGTTTTTAAAATAAAATATAAAAAATACTTTGAAGTTGTACGAACAAGTTTCCTACTTCAGATTAAAGACCAAATTTCAACGTTTTATACATTGCGTTAAATTTTAGAAAAAGTTCAATAATTTAGTTCTTATGATTCTTTGAAATTTTGATGACGAATGTGTCCCAGTTTACTATAGTTTAGATCATCTTTATAAATGCTGTCATAGTTATGCGGCCTTAAGGTCGTTGAAAAGATAGTAGATATTGATATGGACTTCTTGTGTTTTTTTTTTGCACCATCTACTGAATTGTGCAAATTTGGTTAATTGTGACCTTTCGTGGCTTGAAAACACACAATATTGCAGCTTAGATTTAAGGGGGTCCCCCTTTATGTATAGGTATAACCATCCGATGGACGTACCCTCTGAGTGACAGTCCGATGAGCTAACCATCGCGCCATCTCCACCACCTTTCTTTGCTTTTGCGCTTAAAAAATCCACCCTCATACTTTTGGTGTCATAAGGCTGCCCGAAAGTTATGGTGGAGGTATCCCTTAGCGCGCAATATAATCATTTATGATTAACGGGTTATAATTCGGTAATCACCATGTCTCTTTCGGTACATGAGGTGATATTAGACTTATGTTGGTAATTTTAGATTTGATGCGTCATGCCATAAGGGGTCCACTCACGTGTCGGAGACTTAAAACTTTTTGCCTAAGTCAGCCGCGTATGACAAATGGTATCCCGATCCTCTGCCACCTTCTCTGACATGATTTTAGCCACTGTATAGCTTTTTGTTGTTCTATGTGCTATTCCAAAGTCCCTATTTTGGAGACGAGAATGAAGAGTTCTTCTCGAACAACTTCTTGAATAGATTCAATAGAATCTATGAATAGAATCAAGAGCCAAATAGATATTTTAAACGACTTTTCCTCTGCTTTCTGTTTAAGTACGCTAGTGCTTCTTTCGCTACCACTAGAATCTACACTGGGTCTTCCTGATGGATCCGACACCTTCATAGTTTGGGACGGATACAGTTGTTCATAGTCTTCTTTGAAAATTCACAGCACCACAGCGAAAGTTTATCCTCAGTCCTTCTGATTTTGCTGTGAGAAAGAATTTGGATGAGCGATGAAGTTGTGCTTTTCTCAGTCTGATGATTTCGGTAGATGATGGTGGGAGGCAACTGATAGTCCGATGTGTTAAACTCCAAGTATCCGTGGTCAGAGAAGGGCAATTCTCGTTATATACCGAATTAAAGTGGCTATGTGAGACAATAGCGACGGCAATAAAACGTTGGTATTTACTAGTAAGGGAAGTAGAACTATCATATGTGTATTTACGGGTCTGGGTGGTAGAGGTTCATGTTCAACATAGGGCAGCTGTGCTGTATTGGTACAGAAATGAGAGCTTAAGTTCTGAAGTGGCAATAATTTTAGCTCTTGGCTTAACTTATTCTCTTCAAAGGTAGAAAATGCTGTTGTTCCTTGCCCTGCAGAGACGCTCCACCGCGTAAGTAATGGTTTCTGGAAAGCGCAATGAGCCGCAAGTTTGTATGTTTACCTTCTATTGACTTGCTGACATTGCAAAGGTGGTGATCTTTCTCTTTCTTCAAGTTAATAGTGAATTTTCTTGCCTTTTCGTCAGGATAAGAGGGACTTATCGTGGCGGTGGATTTTCCTGTAAAGACTTGAACTGTAAGTAGTTTTGTTTCTGCAGCTCAGTATCTGGCTAAGCCTCACTAAGACCAACGATGACAGTTTTAATGATCTCGTTCTGACAGGCCACTAGTTCAACGCATCGTTAAAAATGCGAGTTGGTAGAGAGTATGTTGCAAGCATTTCTCTAAGCGGCACTCGGCTGTCCATTACTCCAATGTGATCTTGCCCTTAAATTCAGACATTTTGGTAAGCGTGAGACAATACAATCTATAATCTCCTGCAAAATCTTTTCTTTGGCATCGGATAACTGATCGGCTCATTTGCGCCTTTTACAAGCGCGAAAACTAATCACTTCTTAAAAAAATCAGTTTTCATAAAAGCTTCCCTTCTCTGAATAGACTGGTCCTATCAATTGTATTGAAAACTGAGCTCATTTTGTAGCCCTCACGACGATCGAAGTGGAGGCAAGCCACTTACTCAAAAACGCTGATCCACTTAATTCTCCTTTATGATTCAATGTACTAAACAGTCACTTTTTAAGAAGGTATACCACATTTCAAGCCCCTAAAACACGAACATCCGTTTTTCCATACAATAAAATGGTTTAGAGGACATCAAAGCTTGCTTAGGACAAAGAGGCCTGACTTAGCATTCGTGCAGCTAAGTTAATTTGATTGTATTGAGACAAAGTAAACACTTTAGGGATGTGAGAATGTTTCATATGATCAAGTGTTTCCAGTTCTGATATTGAATACGTGGTCTTTTAAATCAGTAGTCATGTTTTAGGTTCTACTTCTCATCACAGTGCCTCTCTAGAATATATATGTAACTATGTCTTCTTGAACATCTCAAAGCAACAAAGCCAATTTCTTAAACTGAATAATGCAAAAAATTCAATTTGTAAAAATCAAGAGAACTCTTCAGACCATTCATGTCATCCTTTGACTGTTTATGCGAATGCTTGTGAATGCTCTGCCAACTGCAAATTTTATTTCATTCGTTACGAGCATTTGTGCTGTTGTGAATCAATCCATTGACATTAGATACTTTTAATTTTTTGTTTTGGCAAAGTGAATTATAGATTTTCGCACCAGGACTCGATACAAGAATGGAATATCCATCTTAGACCTTACACCTCGATGACTTTAAGAATGGATAATGCGTTTCTCCTGTCACCCGATGTGATAATGAAGTCTTCAAAATTTATACTCTGCATGGGTGTTCTAAGGATATCCATGACAGTGATTCACAATGATAACAACAGGAAAAGTAACACAAAGCTGTCGCAACACTGCCATTGTTTACCAGCAGGAGATTACCAATTGTAACATCCAAACATCAACACTGATTTGTAATTTTCAAATTTTTCCTGTTTTTTCTCGGATTCTAGTTGAATGAACATCATAACATCGTACTTTTGAAATATGCAAAAATTAGTTTCATCCAAAGAAATCTCTTGAAGAAAACGCTCTGGAGGGTGAAATTTAAAGAAAACATTTTCGCACTTTTGCACATCACACAAGAGATCTGCTTTACCTTTGATGTCAAATTCTTGGATGAGGATGTTAGTTTGCTTTTAAAGGATTAGAGTGGAAAATCTTTAATGGAAATCGGCATCACTTTCAAAACGAAGTCTAGAATTTGCATCACAATATAATAGTGCACATACTCTACTCTACTCCGTAGAGAATGTGTTTCTGCCATTTACAATATGTGATTATAGCTAGATCTATCTTTGGTTTAAAGTTATTTTCGAAAGAGAGAAGGTGATAATCTGCCATGGTGGAGCGGCTTTAAGAAAGTAATTCAATTTCTATTTCACTGCGTTGACTTAGCTTGTAGAAATAATTAAGGAACTGACATGGTTGAATTGAACACTTGGTGAATTTCAATGCTGTGGTTAGTTTCCAACTGAGGTTAAAGCACCAACACATAAGAATGTCTGGCAGTAACCCTTAACGAAAACTTACGGCAAGATGTCGTTACATATCTTGTTGGCCTGATCAGCTGTAATATAAGTTTCAGAAGTCATAAAAAGCAGTAATTCCGAAAAATTATTATGTCAAAGCATGCAAGGCAATAGATGCCGGTATTGATTCGGCAAAATTGTGATAAACACAACAAGAGTATCGAATAAGATTGGCTTAATTCTTAATTATCCAGAGGTGACAAGATTAACAATACGTTTTGAACCCCTGAACCCCTGAACCCCTGAACCCCCCACAAAGATACATTTCTGTTAATACTTTCATCTTCAACTGGTTGTCAACTACCTTCTCACAAGTTAGTGCATCATTTCGTCGTCGAACTCGTTCAGTTTGAGCCACCGACGGCCTACACGGGGAATCATCTTGACCTTGTTGCAACTATAGCCTCACAGTCCGTGACAATCTTAAAATATCTGCCCAGCAGGTACACTATGAGCCTTTACTTTTGCCAGGACTTCGAGTTCATATGGGTGGTACTTCTTCTGAGCCTGCGGCTTTAAAAGACCACCGGACTTCTAAAGTCGTATTTTTTGCGCCGTTGTAAAAAGGAACGGCAGACGGGGCATTATTGTGCCCTTCATACACGTTCTCCGGGTCGGCAAACTCAAGCCACTGGAATGCTCTTTTTTGCGTCTCTGTGCACTCGAATGGATGATCTTCTTTGTGAAAACTTTGAATGGAGTCACCCAATATGCAAAGTAAGAAACTGCAGGACTCTATAATCATACTTTTAAACAGTTTTTAAAGAGATTATTCTCATCTCACTCGATAGTCTTCGAAATCAATATAAGTTTTCAGAAAAGTGCACTTACCAACATTCGAGGTTGATTCCCTTAAAACCTCGAGGAATCTTCGCAACTTCTGCAAACCCTCTTCGATTGATTTGTCGTCGATCGTTAAGGTATGCCAATAAATACCCTAACTTAATGGCATTCATATTCACTTGCAACCCAAACGGCAAACTTGAATATTTCACCGTCCGTTGCAAAAGCCGTGAACTCCTTACTGCGTTCCTTCAAACATTGGAAGTTGAAAGACGAATCTGAAGCAAAAGTAATGAACGAGGCATTACTATATGCTAAACGAGCCTAATTGTCCCATTCCTACTGTATGAAATACATGGCATCAAAAGTCGGTACATTAAGCGTATGAATATCATGGTTAGCAATATTAGCTCCTTCTAAATCCTTCTAAATTGGGTATGCGAGATTGGATCTGCAATTACAAGCGAAGATTTAAGTGCAATTAGCTTTCTCTGGACTTGAATCTGATATTCATTACTGCAAGAAACTGAATGCATGGGCAATCAGTCAAAGCTGATGGATCGGCAGCACATTAAAAGTGAGTTGGGAGAGGGACGAAACTGGTTGCGATATTTCCAGCTTGGGAAGACAATAGGTAGCCTATTTCTTTCATATTTAATATGAACCTTTTAAAACACGACATAGTAGAACCATCAGAATCAGATATCGAGTTTAAGATCAGGTATATTACGGAGAATCACCTAGTCGAGTTTATGCTGACAAATTTCAAATCAGGTTACGATTAGTTTCCGCAACTGGATAGGCAAGAAGCACAATCTTTCAAAAGTCCGTCCAACTACTCGCATACGCCGACGATATTGACATAATCGGAAGAAGGCACCGTGATGTCAGTGGCGCTTTCGCGAGTATTGAGACGGAAGCGGTAAAAATGGGTTTAGCTATCAACGAGGGCAAGACCAAGTACATGCTGTCAAGCAAAAAGGACATCAAAAACCGATTTCTCGGACAGAACGTCACGTTCGACAGATATAACTTTTAGGCAGTTAAGGACTTTGTCTACTTAGGCTCCGTTATAAATTAAGACAACGACACCAGCTCTGCGAACAAACTAAGAAGGCGATTGACTAGCAAAACCCTCCCTCAAACAACAAAAGTTATCCTATATAAGACCTTTATAATCCCAGTCCTGCTCTATGGCGCAGAGGCATGGACATTACATTCTTGACTGTTTTGAGAAGAAAATTTTCGAGTGATTTTCGTTACTCTGCATTGACGGTGAGTGGAGGAGAAAATACAACTACGAATTGTAGTTGAAGATCCAACGACTGAGATGGCTGCCTCAAATAGAGCGGATGGACACCAAGGCTCCGATCTGAAAAGTCTTCGAATCCGCCCCCGAGAGATAGCGCAGTAGAGGAAAACCGACACTCAGGTAGTGTACGCAAGTGGAAGGAAACCTCAGCCAACTTAGCGTGCGACACTGGAGGCAGCTAGCAAAAGATCGAGCTACCTGGAGACATTTATTGACTGGGTCCCAAGTCCAATCCAGACTGTAGCAAGCTAGTATATTAACTCTTCGAGTAAATCGGACTAAAGAGAATTAAAATTGTTTTCATTCTCATAGCTCGTATCAGTTCTCGTATAAGTCGGACCCATTAGTTTATTGTTATTCATTCTAAGAACTCTAAAACAACTGATAGATATCACCTACCGTGCACTCAAATTGATATCTTTATGAATGGGTCAACAGGCTTATTCCTAAAGATAAATCGGTCGAAACGACTGTTCAGCAATATATTGATCTTCCAATCAATTCCCATCTTTAGTTATTTTCTCATACACTATCTGTGATAACCATCGGTTACTTTCCAAATACAATTGGCCAGAATTCAGGATAGACAATAGACAATAGATACTATCAAATGCCGTATCCGACATGCCCTTAGGTTGAGGTCAAAAGAAAGACTTTTTTTCATTATCTACGTGGCATGGTTCTCTCTTAGACTAATGTGAGTTACTAAGGGCATCGGAAGCATAGTAAAAACATTCCTATCCGATCTTCCATATCGACGTTGTTGTTAAAATCACTTCAGATTTTTGTCTGAGCTTTATTAGTTAAGGCTGTAAAGTTTCGGGGTAAAAAAGTTTCCCGGTTAGTTAAGGCACTTGATGTAATCTTTATATTGATTTCCTTATTAAATCACAAGGAAGACTGGCAAAAATAATTTCATTTATTTTATGAATTCGACTGACTTGTGTATGCTGTTTGTATCGATTCCAGGGTTATAGGTCATAATGAATTCTTTAGTTTTTTTTTTTTGCGTGGGAATGTGGAAACTTTGTATAGGCACCAATGGCCCGACGTCCATTGGTAGTGTCAGATTCTTACTGACTAAAACCACCTCCCGGGGAATCTTTCCGTTTATTCCCCCGTGGAACTACCGCAAAGTATTACTTCGCGCGGGACGAATTTGAGCTTTTTGCTTCGTCACGGGGTGTTTAGCGAACTAGCGTTCCGTTGCTGTTCTAAATTCCTTAGATCGCACATTATTCGTACTGCTGCATGGTTCATAGCAGCCCAAAGATATTCGGATTTCAACATATATTAAACTATGTGTTCCGGTGTTGCCCGTTCACCAAATTCTTCACACAATATAGCTCTTTCATTTGCATATCGCGCACATTCGAAGAAAACGTGCTCCACGTTCTCTACCGCGTTTCTATTCTATTCACGGTTTCGCTTGAATAGATATTCTCGGAAACAACCGTGACCCGTCAAGAACTGTGTAAGATAGTAATTCAGTTCGCCGTGTTTTCGTTTTACCCAACTTTCAATCCTTAGGATTAGTCGGTACGTCCATCTCCCTCGTTCCATTGTTGTTGCCACGATTCTATACTGCGGCTTCTTTCGAATTTCTTCGCTTGATTTATGGATGGCCCGATTTGTATGCGATTTTCATAAAGTCGTCTAGCTCCTAAGGCTAGGATATCGATTGGTACCATAGAGGATAGTATCAGTATCGCGTCGTGGGATACCGTTCGAAATGCACTGCTAATTCGCAGTGCACACAATCTGTACACAGACTTGATTCCCTTCATGTGTGTCTATTTATTCTCGACGTCAGACCATATTTGTGCCCCGTACAGCTGTATGGAGGCTACAACTCTCGCAAGCATTAATCGTTTGCCTTGTTTCGGGCCGCCGATATTCGACATGAGCCTCGAATGAACGCCCATCGTTTTCGACGATTTCTTGCAAGCGTATGCGAGGTGATGCTTGAAATTAAGCCGGGCATCAATCATCAATTCCAGGTATTTTATAAATGGTCTGGAAATAAATGAGTGCTCTCCGACTTTTATAGTTATCGTCTCTAGCACCTTTTTACTCGTAATGAGAACGGACTCCGTTTTATGTTTCGCGAGTCCTAAACTCATATTGCGTAACCAGTTTTTTACCAGTGCTATTGCTTCGTTGCATTACAACTAGATTTCTTCAAGTCGTTTCGCCACGGCTACAACAGCAATATCGTCCGCGAAACCTATAATGGCGGCTTCCCTGGGGACTGGGAGTCGTAGAATGTCGTCATACATCACGTTCCACTGTAAGGGACCTAACACTGATCCTTGGGGCACGCCCCTGTAATTTTATATAATTTCGTCCCGTCGTCGGAGTCGTAGAGGAGCAACCTATTGGTACATTTATTCTTTCGAGGCATTGTAAAATGCGCGACCAGTTCGCCCAGTAAAAAGTACTTTTCATGTCAAGTGTAACCATGGCGCAGTACTTTTTACTGCATCCTTTCCATCGTCTACCTTCTATGGCCGATTGTGTATTACGACTTTAATCGCGTCGATTGTCGATCGGCCCTTTCTAAAGCCGTACTGATATTCCGCGAGTCCATCATTCGCTTCAATGATAGGATGTAGTCTGTTGCATATAATTCTCTCTAATATTTTGCCCATAGTGTCGAGCATACAGAGCGGACGATAAGATGAGGGCTCCTCCGGTGGTTTATTTCATTTTGGTAATAATATCAACCGCTTAACCATGCATTATACATGCTAAAGGAAAAGTCTAGGAGGGCCTTTATCGCTATTTGGTATGCCGTCTGGACCAGTGGCTTTTCAATATTCTACCCTCTCGATTGCCGCGGTGAGTTCAATGAATGAACGATTGAATCCTTTGGTTCTATTTAGTTATTGATTTGATTACTTCGGACCAAAAGCACTGTTTTTTGTCAACAAAAAAACACATATAGTACTCGTATATATCCATAGAAACGTTCTTTGTTTCTTAACAGAAAAATAAATATAAATTCAATTTTGGTTTCACGTAACGCATGACGGCATCATATAATTTCCGTACAACACTCAAAGATCCTTAGCATGCATTTTCGACATTCTTGTTCGTTCGTTATTCCTTGAAAAGGACTTTCCATCCACTTTGTGTTTCTACTCTGTACTCCGTACTCCATTGCATGTTTCTTTTTTTAGGATATTTAACATGTGCCGCATGTCTGAGCGAATTTCTATTTCATGCTTCAGGGATCCATAATGCCATGTTGTTGCATATGTTTAGGGACCAAATACGAATAAAGTAACACACCAGTTGATTTCCATACAATTTTCGTCTACATATTCCACTAAATCGATTACTATCCATCCATATGGTGCACCATACGAATTTAATGTTCTCCACATGGAAATGATCTTGACATTTGGTGGAAATGTTCCTACTCCGAGTGCAGTATGTTATTAGTTAGAACTGTCAACACCATCATCATGAAAGGATAAACTCTACTCTTCTCGTGTGAACGAGTACGTAAGCTACAATTGTCACTTCCAGAGATTGATTCTTTAGGAAAGATTGATTGGTTTTAGTGGCACTCCCACTTAACTTTTCATCACATGGAGATGATGGTATCCATAGAAGTAACATGATCCAACCACTTTACACCCGACGATTGGTGAGCTACTGATTCAACTCTTTACGGGATACATAATCTCTATGAAAAGTCATCAACAAGTCATCGTCAGAAGACTACCAAGATCAGGTTACTTGTTCTTCTGGTCGAGAGGACAATGAGTATTGGACTGGTAAATCCTCATGGTCGTTTCCAATTGAAAATGATTTCTGGCACAGCTCCATGGTCTACTCCGAGGAGAATTATGTAAATGCAATAACACTATCGGATCACACCATCTCTCAAAGGTCTCAGATACCTCACAGATCACAGAGTTTGCTGCTTCTGATGAAGATGATGATGTCAAAATATTTACCACCATAAATTCAGGATTACGGCTCCAAGCTCCTTATTGTCCCAGCACCAACAACAGAAAAATGAAGAAAAAAAACTAAACCAAGCAGAATCAACCATTCGTTGGCTGGAAAGTTGTCATAGCAGATTCCCGGGGTTCAGGTACGCGTCTTAGATGTTGTTAATCCTCTGGTTGGACTTTTATTCATCGACTGGAGGTGATATAAGTTACGTGTGCACTTACTGCATCAATACGTGCTATAATTGGAGTCATAATGGGGGATCAATGACAAGATGAATGTCAGTAATTAATTTGATGGAATTAAGGTGGACAGTAAGCAAAGTGTTTGGTTGTTGAGTGGACACTGTGGGACTATCCGAGACAATTGCCATCGAAAATTCGGCATACTTTTTGCCCAATGATGTTAATGGGAATCGGTGATTGATAAATTCTCGTATGCCTGCCGATCTTCACCAAAAGCCAGACCAATCAATGCTGAGCACTTTCATTAAGCTCCCTGTCTACTTTGGAATGTTGAGAAATACACATATTCAATGGTCAAGACAACGACTACTGCTTAAGGTGAACCTTCAATAACAACTTTCGATAACTGTCGAAGAGCTTTAACTTGTACTCGGTCAATCTGGCAGTCGCAATTGGTCCTTAAAAATGTTCTTTTCATTTGTTCCCACAGCCATATTACCTGGCCATGGATGGACTGTGGTGGATAAGTAGCGCAGAGTCTTAAAGATATGAACCAACCAAGTTATTGATAATATCTTTTCATATCTTACAGATGGCTTAGGTCGTGCTTCTCGGCCCTTCTGGTTGACTGTCCAAAATGACTTCCAACTAAGATTTCTGTTCCTGTATTTCTTATCTTAAACTTAAATGAAATACTTATCCTAATAAACTTGCCAGCAGAAGTCCAATCCAACCTCTACCTACTAACTGGTTTTGTTTTCTGAAAAGATTTGAGCCATAACAAGCCAGATCTTAAATTATGCTAACGCACGTACAACACGTTCGTTAAGAAGAATGGATCCAAGTACACTTTCGGTGCACCCCAGAACAAGCATTTAATTTAAGCATGCTACGAGTATGTTATAAGGCCCTCCGATGCGGATACAGAGGACAATGTCAAAAAAAAAACAAGAAATGGTGTTGGCTGACCGGAAAGTGAAGGTGCGCGAGCTAGCAGATACCACAAAGATTAGTACTGAGCGCCCACACCATATTTTGGGCAATATTCTGCATATGAAAAAGTTATGATGTTATGACTTGATGATGCGGTATCGGGCGGACTTTTGTTGTCGATTGATAACTGTTGATGATATCTGGATCCACTATTACCCACCAGAGAACAGAATGAGTGCTCGGCAATGGACTGAAGCCGGCACAAGTGCTCCGAAGCGGCCGAGGAGGCTCAATGGGTCGGAAAGGTTATGGCGTCGGTTTTCTGGGATTGTCATGGCATATCTTTGTGGACTACCTCGAAAAAGCAAAAACTATCAACAGCGAGTATTGCTGTGCATTATTAGAGTGATTGAAGGCCGAAATCGCTGCAAAACGGCCTCACATGAAGCGAAAAAAATGTTGTTTTTGCAAGATAATGCGCCGGCGCATAAGAGCATCGCAACTACGGCTAAAATCAATAACTTACGGCTCCAATTGCTGTCGCATCCACCGTATTCGCCCGATTTGGCTCCCTCGGACTATTATGTCTTCCCAAACCTCAAAAGATTGCTTATCAATAAAAAATTCAGCTCACGCGAGGAAATCATCGACGCCACGGAGGAGTATTTTTCAGACCTTCCGGAAAATTACTTTTTGGACGGTATCAAGAAGTTGGAAAATCGCTGGAATAAGTGTATCAAGCTAAAAGGAGGTTACTTTTCACTCCACCTAGTAATAAATAATGAAGTAACTTTGAGATAAATGACGGACAATTGATAAGTGGATGTCGCGTTGCGGAATAAGTATACTGCCATTCCCTGCGTTTAGAGATGCGTATGCAGGCAGCTTGTTGCGGTTTTTCTAATAGTTTGCTGCCATAGTGTAGACCCAGAAGATTTTAGTGGTTGCGTAATTCACCTTAGGCTCTTAGCCCTCTCGCAAGAGTAGAGGAGAACAAATTCAACAGTGGCATATATTTTGTCGAATTGTCTTAAATATACCCTAAGGTATTCTATTTGATGCTTGGAAACTGAATCCTCTGTACATATTTGGTCCAGTTCGGAGGTTTTTTGATTTTTTTTTTTTCAGGATCAGGGAAACTACGTTGAGATTTCATTCATTGGACATGCTTTCCCTGACCATACCTTCCAAATAAGCTGATCCATGTCCCTAGCAACTCACGAAAGAATGTCTTTTCATCATCGTTAATGTTTGCTACGTTTGGTATCCCTCTTCAAATTTTGCACAGCCCCACAAAAAGCAATCGAGTAGCATGCAATCTATGTTCAATTCACAAGTCGATTTCGCATTATAATGTTGTCGTTTTGCAAATTTTTGGCGAATTTTTTGACGATTAAAAGCCTATCTTTTATAATCAAACGAAGAATTCTCTCAGAAGCAGTTCGAAAATTTCAAAATTTCAGAATTCAAGGCGAAGAGCCTTCTCGGCTAGTAATTGGTAAACTGTTTCAGATATTTGAGCTACTTGGACGAGTACCTTTTTTAAGGAGGCGGTACAGTCCGGGGTGGACCTGGGCCTCAGTCAATAAGGCTCTCCAAAAAGCTTGATCTTTCGCTAGCTGCCTTCAGTTTCGCACGCTAAGTTGTCTGAGGTCCCCTTCCGATTCCGTGCGCCACCTGATTCTCGGTCTTCCTCTACTGCGCTGTTCCTCGGGGGTAGATTCGAACACTTTTCTGACCGGAGCGTTAGTGTCCATCCGCCCTACATGACCCAGCCTTTTCAGTTTTTGGATCATCACTTTTCTAGCTAGGTCGATGACGGTACAGTCCGTACAGTTCGTCGTTGTATCTTCTTATCCAATTACGGACTATGCAGACGCACCAAAAATCACTCGAAGAATTTTCTTCTCAAAGCTCAATAGCACCCTCATCCATTCTCGATAATGTCCATGCCTCTGCTTCATAAAGCAAGACTGGGATAATCAAGGTCTTATATAGGGTAACTTTTGTTGTTCGAGAGAGGGCTTTACTAATCTATTGCCTTCTTAGCCCAAAGAAGCAGCGATTGGAAAGAGTTATTCTTCGTTTAGTCTCAGAGCTGGTGTCGTTATCTTAATTTATAGCGGAGCCGAAGTAGAAAAAGCCCTCAAAGTCGAAGGTGACGTTCTGTCCGAGACGTTGGTGTTTAGGATCCTTTTTGCTTGACAGCATATACTCGTATTTGGTCTTGCCCTCATTGACACTAAACCCATTTTCGCCGCTTCCGTCTCAATACTCGCGGAAGCGCTACTGACATCACGCTTCTTTCTCTCGATTATGTCCGATTATGTCAATATCGTCGGCGTATGCGCATCGCCTTGTCTAAATCCCTTCTGGACATCAAAGGTCTCGGTGAGATCTTTACCGACCTTGATGGAGCAGCGTGCCCCTCCATCTTCATCCTGCACAGATGGACCAGTTTGGCAGGGATGCCAAAACTAGACATTGCTCTGTATAGCTCGTCTCTATAGATGCTGTCATACGCGCTCTTAAAATCGATGAATATGTGGTGTGTATCGATCTGTAGCTCATGGGTTTTCTCCAAGATCTGCTGTAGTGTGAATATTTGATCGATGGTGGACTTTCCTGGCCTGAAACCACACTGATATGGACCTTTCAGGCTGCTGACGAACGGCTTCAGGCGTTCACACAATATGGCAGATAAGATCTTGTATGCGATGTTAAGAAGACAGATGCCTCTGTAGTTGGTGCAGTCCAGAGGGTCTCCTTTCTTGAGGATCGGACAAACAATGCTGAGGTTCCATTCATCGGGCGTACTTTCGTTTTGCCATATTTTAGAAATAAGTTTGTGTACGCTCCTTACCAAGTCATCGCCTGCCGCTTTGAAGAGCTCAGCAGTCAGACCGTCCACTCCAGCAGCTTTGTTGGACTTAAGCTTCGATATAGCTATCTTCACTTCATCCAGATCGGGTAAACGGAATTGTTGGTCATCATCGTCCAGGTTGAAAGTTTGATTCGGTTGATTCTGCCTGACAGCGGTATTTGGTTCGTCATCGCCGTTATACAGTCTGCAGAAATGGTCTTTTCAAATCCTCAGCATCGACTGCGACTCTACTACGATGTTCCCTTGTCCGTCTCTATAGGCTGCGGTTCGGGGCTTGTGTCCATGGCACATTCTTTTTTAGCTCTTAGTGAAACTTCCGAATCTCATTCCAGGAGTAGTATCTCTCAATTTCCTCAACATCGCGCTTCACATGCTCTTTCTTTTTTCCTCCTGAGATGCCCGTGTTCGTATCGACATGTGGGAACCGAATCTATAAAATCTTGAGCCTGACAACCAACAGCAGCATCGTAACTTTGCCAATTGCAGATTAGAAATATTTAAAATTGAACAAGATTTGAACTGTCAAACACTTTGGAGCGATGATTACTATCTGTGCCTGCAGAAAAGCGAGTGTGATACTTGCGACACCATCAAACTGATAAGAAAATATTAGACTTCTCTAAGATCGTTCGTTTTGGTGAATTTCAAAGTTGCTTCCCTACACTTCATATTACCACAAAGAAGATAAATTATCTGAAACATTTACAGACTTAAACGTGCAGCTGAGAAAATTCCACGTGTTTAGCTCGCTTCATCCGGTTGCGCATTTCACTAACAGACAGTAAATCAAAATCTCTCAAAAATATTGCCGAACAAGTGTCTCGTGTTTCTTCAAGTGTGCGTAAAACAACAATCCTTACATCAATTTGTCGTGACATGCACAATAGAGCGTATCTTGAGACACGTACAATTTAGATTCAAAAAAAGAAGCCTTGATCCACTTCAAACTACGAGCATACAAAAAGAAAAGCGCGCACTTAATCGGGACGAAAATAAAACGTCGGTCGTCGTCGTCAAAATCGGATTGCGTTGGACGGCGCATGTCTATTGAAAGTGAAAACGTTTCCTCTTCATTTGTTCTCTATTTCCAATTCTTACGAGTATTCCCATTTCGAAATGCTTCCTTAAACAGAGAATCCCAAATACTACTCTTCAACAAGTGTTTTCTTTTACATACTCCTACATTCTTGGATTCTTTCCAGTATCCTATTTCTGTGCATCTAGTTCAAATGAAAATAAAAGTACAAATACGAAAAAGAATTGAATGCGCGATCGTAGGTCCTTTGTTCGGACCGATTGGCATAGGTCTTGTTCAATGTCCTGAACTTGATAGTGAACTCTGGTTTTGACAGGAAGGCCGGAAGTGGGAGTCTTTGTCTTTCTCCATTCTACCATCCATTGAGATTCTATGTTTGCATATTTCTAATTTTGATTTCTTGTCTATCCCTCTATTCATGAGGCCGGAGGAAGGTTAAATTAAAACGATCTGAAAGAGGACACCTGAGTTTTACCATAACCCTAGGTCGCGTGTATGTCGCGTGTATAATATACCTAAACACAGATGCCACACCAATGTGAAACGATGGTAAATGAGTGAGCAAAGAGAACTACAGAAGTTTTTATAGCGATTTGCTTAATCGACTGCAATAAATAAGGATCAGGAACACCAGTGGTTGGTTGGTTGGTTGGTTGGTTGGATTATACATACTCGTATACCTTACCTGCATCAGTTGTGGGTTGCCTTTTATAGAAGGAAGGAGTTTGTGAATAATAAAAGGCAGGGGAACAATTCAATTGACCAAAGGATGAACTTTCTGCATGAAATGTCAACAAACTGAAAGGATCTTTGACTGATGAAATTGTAGTCTTTAATGTTGGACATATGCCATAGCCATAGGGATGCATTTTGATGGTGTTTCTCTCTGGGAAAGGACATTTCGTCCCTCAATAGTCAGGAATAAAGCCGATATTTATAATTTAACAGACACGTATCCTTCTTTTCCTTCAATTATCAAAAGTCAATGAAGCCTCAAATGAAGAGAATAAAAAGTTCGGCAGGCTGTGAGCCTTCCTTCATCAGAAGTTAATAGCTTCCGCCAAAGTAGAAAAAATTAAACTGAAGCTATGAATACGGTAGTAATGAGGAGGACTATCTGATTTAAGAACTTTTATAACTGCCTGGCCAGAGATTGGAAGATTTTTCGCGTCTTAAAGTATGAGAAATCCATTCTTACACGTTGGCCGTGCACTTTGGTGATGTAAATGGAACTGAGATGCAGTTTGGAGAGATGGCCAGGTTCGTGCAGCTTTCGTAAGACTGTGGTGGCCACTTTTCGAGTACTACTTGGTACATACATAAAAATTAGGTCCGCAACTAGCTGTTTTTTTTTTTTTCCAATGAAAATGCAACTTTATTGTGAGAAAATGGTTACAAATGAATCATTCAAAGTATTACCTATCGCTAGCTACAACTTTTCCCATCTTTCTGGCAGAGCTCGAATACCGTTACCGTAAAAGTGTTCATCTTTTGAACAACGAATTAAGCAGTTTTTTGATGACTTCCTATGAGCGGTACTGTTGATCAGCCAGACCATGTGCCTGGGGTAGCAATTCCCATTTGAGCGTTTCCAGGTAGCTTTTAACAAGTTTAGAATTGTGAGGCCGTGAGTTGTCATCCTATAGAATCACTTTTTCGTGTCTCTGCTCTCATTGTGGCCATTTTTCGCGCAATGCTCGGCTCAATTGCATCAATTGAAGTCGATACCGATTCCCAGTGATAATTTCGTTGGGTTTCAACACTTCATTAGAAATAACACCGACCTGGTCCCACCAAATACACTGCCTAACCTTCGCAGAGTGAATATTCGGCCGAGCCGACGACGTAAGAGTATGACCGAGCAGTCCCCATGACTTTCTTCACTTTGCGTTGCTGTAATGAATCCATTTTTCATCACCCGTCACGATGCGATGAAGAAAACTCTTCCTTTCTTGCCGCTGGAGCAACTGTTCACAGGTGAAAAAACGGCGCTCAACGTTGCTTGGCTTCAAATCATAAAAAACCAAAGTTCCTTATTTTTGAATTATTTCCAACGCATGCAATTGCTTGGAAATGGCTTGTCGGGTTAACTTCTAATGCTGAAGCAAGCTCTTCTTGCGTTTGGCACAAATCCTCATCGAGCAATGTCGCCAATTCAGCATCTTCGAAGGATTTTGGCATTCTTTCAAGTGGACGGTCGTCAACATCGAAATAACCATCTTTAAAGCGACGGAATTAATCACGACACTTTGTTTCACTTAGAGCAGCATCTCTGTAAACTTTGTTGAGCTTTCGATACGATTCAGCCGCCGTTTTGTTCGAATGAAAGAATAAAATCCACACTTCCCATAAATAACGATTATTTGGCACAAACTTAGACATTTTCACACAACCAAAAGTATATGACGCCAAAACAAAATCACTAATGTGTCAAAACGATTTGTTTACTACTATATATGTCTAAGATTGGTTTCTGACATTTTGCCTATGTCAAAATCGGCCAACACTACTGGAGCCATCTTTTGACAAAAAGCGATTTAGTTGCGCACCTCATAAAAGTAAATACTAACTCTACTTACGTTAGAGAGAATAAAACACAACATGTTTGAAGTGTTGTAATCGTGGCATTTCTAGATATTGGATAGCATACCAAACGCAATTGTTGGCCTTCAGTTTTTGCTCATTTTGGCAGCGCCGTTTACCGAGACAATCCTTCCTTTGACATTATCGGTGTTTTTGTCAGGAGGTGCTCTCCCGCGCAAAGACCTAGTTCATATTCGAGACATTCGTGCTGCGGTAGTAATCTTTAAACATTATCTCGAGGCATTAACTCTGTCTCCTAAGTTCATCCAACATCTTAAAGCAAACGTCTAGGGTTCTCACGGGATGTTGTTTTGAGCTATACCAAATAGTTTTTCATTAACTTTGGTCATGTATCAATTGGAAAGCTCAAATGGAGTTGAACGACTTCAGCATAGATATGTAATTTAAAGGTATGATGAGGCAAGCATATTGTCAAATCATTTATAAACATTGATATCTGGTCTGAAAACTCAGATTATAGCAATAAGAACACATTTTCTCCACTTACATGAGAAGACACTGGGGAGCAAAGGCTTGAATAGAGCTAAGTTACCAGTTTAAACGCCACCGGTTGTGTGTATACTCCCACTAAAAGGCAAGTCTGATGTGGGGATCCTCAGAAAAAAATACTTCGTCCAATTCAAACTCTATGAACTGTACCAACGCTTACCTATATTCGTATTAGTTTTTTTTAAATGATGAGATACCAAGCAGTTATTTGAGTTTAAGAATTATAGTTTCTTGTTCAAGGTGTAAGAGAAGCCCTAATTTAGGTTTCAAGGATCAGTCGCAATCGGATCTACTCTGTGACTTATGAAGCATAAGTCCACAGGTGTCAGGCAGAATTGTGGATGGTGCTGATACTGAAATACTCGTACTTTATAACGTTTACTTACTATCCTCAGCTATTTGAGTACTATCAGTTGGTAGTTGTTGGAATTTCTCTAAACTAAGAGTCTTCCTTTCATTATAACTGACACCTGTGACAATTCAATTTGACGATCTCCCTTGTTTTTTTTTTCACATTTTACCTGCTTAATAGAAGACCATTGCGAATTGTATTTGAAAAAAAAACACAAACGAAAACGGAAGTACCCATTTAAACCGGATAAAGATATATTACCTTGCTGACGGTCATTAGTATGGATAAATATTTTCAAAAACAACTCGGCGATTAACGATTGGAGAAAATGAAAATATGTTGAGAAAACATTTGATGGGCCAACGTCGTCGTTTGAAAATTGATGGACAGTAAGGAATGATGAATGAAGATCGATCATGAGATCCTCAGGCAGAAGCCGTATCAAATTGGAAACCATGCCTCCAATGGCAATACTAAACATCGTTAAGCGGCATAATAAACCGTCGAAAACGCGATGGAGTATGAATCTCTTAATAGTATGTGAAGTCTTCAGGATTCGGAGTGTATCTCCCCTCGTCAGTGAATGTGAAGAAAGATTATTTAAAATTTCTGATTTCCGCTCTTAGGGAATTTGTCAATTATTCACACTTTTAATGTTGAAGGTAAACAATTAGTTGTAAGTTCGCTTATGGACTTGCAACATTCTACTTGTGTAAGAGCAAATTTAACAAACTGTCAACCCCTTGGGATGTTCTGTCAACCCCTTCTAGTGTAACATTTGTAATACGCTTGAGTAAATCGCAATCAATAATTATGAGAAAATGTAATCATGTGTAACAACGTATGTGAGATACGAGTACAATATATTTTCTATTCAAAAAGAAAAAAACAATCCAACGACCTTCGTCATCTGATAGTTAAGTTCGAGAAGCATGTTAATGACCTGATCTGTGCGCGATCAAGTCGTCTATACACACGTTATGTCATAGTGAACGAGTTAGCTTATGTGATCTAGTCATCATATTTTCATATATGAACTCAAGTACAGCTAAGGCTTCAATTGTGTTAAACAGTGTGGTTCCCAGATCGATCCTCACCAGTACATACCTTTAGGTTCGCTTCTAATATTCCATTTTGTACCGGCGTCTGGTCGTACTCTGTTATTGTATTTAAAGTTGTAGTTAAGCGATCTGACTATAGACGGAGGTCAGATTAACCAGCATGAGAAATCTAGCTTTTAAAGCCGTAGACGCTTAGGGGCAACATCCGTTTTTTTATCGAGATTCTTTCGATCTTTAGATGTATTTAAGTAATTCCAAAAGTGACGATTGATTTCTTACTGATGAATGGTGCCTTACTGCCCTACACACTAAAACAACTCCAATACATCTAACTCATAACACAAGAAAGCTGACTTACTCGTATTTTAGTTGCTGCATTTCTACCAAAGAAGCATTTTTCAGTATATTCAGTACCGAGATTACATTTTATGGAGCATAAACGCATGAACTTAAATACTCGTTAGACCACCGACTTTGCTCTTGGGACTTAGAAGAATTAGGGAAAGCGATAATCTCTGCTTGTACGAGGGCGGGTCAATAAGGCCGTGACTTTTTGAATTTCTGACCTCTTTACTGAAACAGCAACACTGCTCCTGTCAACAGGCATCTGTCAGTTGACTCCTGTCAAAATTTAAACTTGCTGCGTCAGTTAGTTTGTGTTTGACAGCTATTTTTATCAGACTACTCACTAATTTGAGGAGAAAATGGAAAAAAGTGAATTTCGAGTGCTTATTAAGCATTATTTCTTGCGAAAAAAAACCATTACCGAGATCAAGGCTAAGCTTGATAAATACTATGGGGACTCTGCACCATCGATTTCAATGGTAAAAAAGTGGTTTACTGAATTTCGTTGTGGCCGTACAAGCACTGAAGATGCCGAACGTCCTGGACGCCCAGTTGAGGTCTCTACACCCGAAACAATCGAAAAAATTCACGATATGGTGTTGGCCGACCGAAGATTGAAAGTGCGAGAGATTGTGGAAGCCGTAGGGATCTCGCATGGCTCAGTGGTTTCAATTTTGAATGATCACTTGGGCATGAGAAAGCTTTCCGCAAGATGGGTGCCGCGTTTGCTCACAGTCGACCACAAACGCAATCGTGTAACAACTTCACAGGAAGGTTTGGCGTTGTTAAATCGCATTATGGAGGAGTTTTTGCGCCGTTTTGTAACCGTGGACGAAACATGGATCCATCACAAAACACCAGAGAACAAACAACAGTCAAAACAGTGGGTTTCTAAGGGTGAATCAGCGCCAAAGAAGGCCAAGGTGGGTTTGTCAGCCAATAAAGTTATGGCGACTGTTTTTTGGGATGCACGCGGGATAATCCACATTGACTACCTTCAAAAGGGAAGAACAATCAATGGGGAATATTATGCCAACTTATTGGACCGATTCAATGACGATTTGAAAAAAAAACGACCTCATTTGGCCAAGAAAGAAGTTATTTTCCACCAAGACAATGCAAGGGTGCACACATGTGCAGTTGCCATGGCAAAAATCCATGAATTGGGCTATGAATTGCTCCCTCATCCACCCTATTCTCCAGATTTGGCTCCGAGCGACTACTTCTTGTTCCCAAACCTGAAGAAATGGTTTGGTGGAAAAAGATTTGACTCCAATGATGAAGTCATCTCGCAAACAAAGGCCTATTTTGAGGACCTCGACAAATCATTTTTTTTGGAAGGGATAAAAAAATTGGAGAAGCGTTGGACAAAGTGTATAGAGCTCAAGGGAGACTACGTTGAAAAATAAAATTAGTTTTTTATCAAAAAATCTGTGTTTTAATCCAAAAGTCACGGACTTATTGACCCGCCCTCGTATCTTAGCAACATTGTTTCAAAGATCGTTAGTCTGTCATTGTATCCTTTAATAATTTTTTTCTGGTGGCAATAAGAAATTGATACCAATGGACGATGAAAGGCATAGTTTTGTATTCAACGTGTCTTTTGGAGGCACCCTTTGTTTTCTCGATATTTTCGGTTATAACTGCTACTTTGGCTGATGTTTCTGCTGTTGATAATGTTACTACTGCTGTTGTTTGCTGTTTATTCTTCTTTAGTTCTGGTTGTTGTAGTTTTTTTTTTCTGTTGTGGTATCTGTGCCTAGGGGGCTCTTTAGTCAAATATTGTTTGACTCCATTCTGTGCATAACCACATATATGGCCCACATTTTAAAGAGACCTGCCACTCGAACAACAGCTTTAAAATTCGAGTACAAAAACTACGTGCATTACAGAAATCCTAGCTTTATGTTTACAGCCCTATGATATTAGTTCCAGACTATCAGTTCTAATATTAAAGCTCTAGATTTACATACAGCACAACTATTTCAATCATCTGATTCATATACTCTATTGAATTAGCATAAAAGGGGCTCAGCTTCATTTGCAAGTTCTAGGTTATTGTAAAACCGTAACTTGAGCTCTCTGTCTGAACCTAAAAAAATTTATGAATTTAAGATTGCGGAATAGTTAAAATTGCAGACTTGACGCCATAAATCTAGGGCCGGTTTGCAGCTTAGAAATTGATATCTTTGCCGAAGACCAATGCGTCTTAAGACTTCCTCAATCTCCAAAATGATTCCTGTTTGTTAAACCCGAACTTTAGTCTTTTCGTTGTGAACTAAAAAGCTTTAACTCGAGGGCCTTTTAAGTCAACGTAGTCTACGTATTTTACAGGTATCAAATTTTGAAATACATAAAATGAAGATAATAATCAAGGTAATGGTCATGATTTCGGCTTTGTTGGAAAGACAATCTTCTTCCAATTCCGCGGCTGATTTGAATAAAGCAAAATCTAGAAGTAACCATTCTCTAATGAGCAAATACTAAGTCGCCAATCATATCAAGCTTACTGGCATAGACTAGCGCCACGAAATAATCCGAAGGCTTTAAATTGCACGACTTTGGGTCTTTGGGAGCCAAGCTACAGGTCCACTACACCAAACTATGCACATTCAATAAATTCATATTTTTCCCACATTATTTTCATTCAATTGGAGTACGAAAAATCCGTATCATACTCACGGATCTATTGCGTTTTTCATTGACTGTAATACTCTGGCTGATAACCATTAATTCCACTATTCCAGAAAACATACCAAAAAGTGACTTTTTGTAGATATAACGAGGTCAATAATAGTTTGCGGTTTCTCTTTACTCCAAATGGGTCAGTTTTCCTTGTTATAGGTTCACATCAAACTAAAACGGAGCCTCATTATCGTTCCAAATTTTGAGCTGCAAGGAGTAAACCAAGAACAATTTCGTTTTGGCCCATATACCGAACGTACATTGTACTCGTTGGTCAAGCGAACTGAATTCTTGCACGTGCTGGATCCTGTAAGCTTTTTCATTAGATGCCTGGGTACGGTTCCAATCGCTCTGAGCTATGGGGATGTCCTTATCGACAATAACATGCTCTACTGCAGCAACATCTTTCTAAAATGATTTTTGTCTGCGAAAATAATTTATGCATTTCAAATAACTTGGTAAGATGGACGATTACCTCGACCGCAAAATCGACGAACCAAGGTAGGTTTGCAAACTGAACCACGATTTGCGACTGATATCCCGGCCGTCGCGGTCGTTTCATTGTGAAATGACAATGCCAAACCGAGGTGTCAGATTTTATATGTCAGCTGTCGTTGAAAAGGTTTTGCTGGTTAAAAAACCAAAGGCCTTAAAAACAAAACTCCTATTGCATTCATAATAGTTTCAATTTCATACAACATTCAACTCCATATAAGGCGATTAGCAGGAATAATTTGCTCCAAATTTTTGGCTAAATCAAAGTAAATAAACTTTTAATACCTACTGTAATATAAAGGGTGAGCCAACAGATGGTGTGGATGTTGGCTTTGAAGTACCGGTGGCTTGAATACTGCAAGGAGTTGCTTAACAAACAGTTTCCACGTGATATCGTGCCGACAGCTGGTCTATTCGAAGAGGAAGTTTCGGACTTTTCAATCGAAGAAATAAGTATAGCAATTGGAAAAATGAAGCGGGGGAAAGCGGCGGGACCAGACAGCATTCCATCAGAGTTTTGGTCGAAGATGGAGGGGATCGGCAGCGTTTGGCTGTCGAAACTTTTAAATAAATTAAAATGTGGACAACCTATGCCGAATCAATGGAGAAGTAGCTTCTTGGTTCCATTATACAAAGGAAAAGGCGACACTCGAGAATGCAACAACTACCGTTCAATCAAGCTTATGTCACATACAATGAAAATCATCGAAAGAGTCTTAAACGAACGTCTTCGGCAAATAATAAAGCTCGATAATAGCCAGTGTGGATTTGTTGAAGGAAGATCGACGGTGGACGCTATCCAAAGCCTACAAATAATAATGGAAAAGCACCGAGATTCGTCTAAGGATTTACAACTGGTATTTATCGACCTCGAGAAAGCATTCGATCGAGTGCCTAGGGATCTCATATGGGCCGCGCTGAGGTCTCAAAATGTACCGGAAACGTATGTTAGAATAATACAAGATATGTACGGAAACGTGAAAACTGCGGTTAAAAGCCCTGCTGGACTAACGAGAGAATTTCCAGTTAATGTCGGAGTGCATCAAGGAAGCGTACTTAGCCCTTTCCTCTTTAACGTAATATTCGACTATCTTTTAAAAGACTGCATGCACGAAGCAAATGTAACGCCAATTCTCTTCGCTGACGACGCAGTTATACTTAGCGATAACGTCGAAGATTTACAGAACGCCTTAGATTCATGGAGAAATGCGCTAGAGAGAAACGGGTTTAAAATAAGTCGTTCAAAGACGGAGCATTTGACGTGCCCATTTGCACATCCGTTGCGACCTGTTCCGGATATAATGTTAGACGGAATAGTTCTTCCGAAAAGCACTATTTTTAAGTACTTAGGATCAATCGTTAACATGGAAGCGAAATGTGACGACGACGTAAACCACAGGGTGAGTGTGGGATGGATGAAATGGCGGGAAAATTCGGGAATCTTTTGCGACCGAAAATTTCCACTTAAATTGAAGGGGTTGTTAGACCAGCTCTTATGTACGGTTCACAGTGCTGGACAATGTACGAAGCGTTTAAAAACAAAATGACGGCAGCGGAAATGAAAATGTTAAGGATGTCTGGTGGAGTTACTAAACGCGATTGCATTAGATCTACGCGTATAAGAGGAAGTCTACATATAAAGAATTCGGTAACCGAACAGCTTGAGGCGAATAGAATAAGTTGGTATTGCCACGTTCAAAGAAGATCTGCGGAAAATCCGGTTAAAAAGGCACTATCAACTACGGTCACTCCAACTGTAAGAAAACGAGGTCGGAAAAAGAATTCCTGGATTTCTCAGATGGCAAATGCGCAACAACGCCTGGGGCTTACCACTGAAGCGATCCAGGACCGAGCATTATGTAGACGCGTTCTGCGGTCTGCGACATTAGCCAACCCCATAAGCGGAGCAGCAGCGATGCAGTAAAAATGGGAAACTCGTTACGCATAAGTTCGTATAACGAGGAAAGGGTTAATAAAAGGATAAGAAGAAGAAGTTGGCTTTGAAGTACTGTCATTTGCTGAATTCAATGACAGCTGTCCTACAATCTTTGACAATTTTAGTGATGGAGTCGTTTGTTATTCAATCTTATTTCGAAAATGGGCGATCTGTAAAGATAACATTTCGTAAATTTCGTGAATTTTTCGGTCAACATTATCGGCTTATTGAGTCCGGAAATCGTGTAATAGCAGAAGAAACTGGTTTGGTATCTGGTCAAACTCCGTATTAGCATGCTCGGCCAGAAGGTACATGCCAAAACATCACCATTGTGAGCAAAAGTCTTCTTTAGAAGTTGATTTTCATTCGCACGTCTATAAAATCCAAATTGCACAATAATCGAAGCCTTTGGACCATCTACGACGTCGCCGATTTGTTTTACTTGATTATGGATGGCCAGAACAGTTTTTATCGAATTTGATCTTTTCTGATGGAGCCCATTATAAGATGGATGAGTACGTAAATTAACAAAATTGTCGTTTCTGGGGACCGGAAAACCTATACGAGATTAACGAAGAACCAATGCATCCCAAAAAAGTCACTCTATGATGCGGATTATGAGTTGCCGTGATCATGGGCCTTTACTTTTTCGAAGATAAGGCTGGAGAGATAGTAGCTGGCTATTCTTTGCCAAAATTGAATGAATTGGAGATCTTAAGTTTCAACAGGATGGTCAATTTATTGCGTTCTTATTTGGAAGATTATATTACTTCGGTTAGAGAAAAAGTTCATTGGCCTCCAAGTTTGTGCGATTTGACACCTTTCGACTTCTTCCTGTGGAGTTATTAGAGATTGGAGACTAAGGCGTATGCCAATAACCTAGCAACAATTCAGTATCTCAAACACAATATCTAAACTGAAATTGCGGCAATTGACCCATTTATTCTTCAAAAAGTCATCCTAATTTTGACCTTCGGTTGGTCGGTATCAACAGAAGCTGTGTTGGTCATATGAAGAATGGTGTGCCTCATTCATAATTGCCATAGAACGAACTTTATTAATCAATACATTGATTTCACAATAAATATGTGTTTAATTTAATGAAAACTTCCGCAGTAGCTGTTGGCTCACCCTTTGGTAAGCAATATATTCTTAATAAGGAGGCCCCGTCGGCGAATCTAATGTATCTAAAAACTAGTCGCCAGGAGGTGGTTTAAAATAACATGAAACTCCGAATGGCTCTCAGCATTACAAAGTTCGAATAAGGATCAGTTCACTTACGGTAGTGATTTACTTTAGTTCAAACTTTTAAGGTCCTTTAAGCAACATTTTTCTTTTTTCAAGTGGAGAACAAAACATTACCAACGAATGAGCAAAGGTGTTTAACATCAACTGCGTTCCAAATGCAGAATTGTTTGTCATTAAGACGGACACAGCCACAATCCGACGGTTTGTCGGGCCATCAACTTCAGAGAGTTATTACCCCCTGTTGCAGGCAACAAATCTCTATTTATATTTGTTACGTTGTGGAAACTTATTTTCGGCGATTTTTTTGGCATAAAATCAGAAATTCAGTGTTGCATAACTTTAGGATCATACATCATTAATAAACTCTTCGGAGAGTTCAGTTTCAAACCAGAAGTTTTACGAGAAACAACTAGAACCCGACATATGTGGCATGTGATACTTGGAAGTGATTTTAAATAATAATAAATTCAGTGCTTTGAAATAGAATAACGTCTTATCAATTCGAACCCTACCCGAAATATGAAACTCCGGATACCATGTCACAAAATTTTGTGAGCGCAGCACATAATTTTGAAAAATATCTACTAATTTTTGTTGCATGCTTTCTGGTGCTGTGATATTTAGTAAAACTGCCAACCTTATTCTAGCAGTCAATAATCAAACCAAATCAAGATAACGTAATTGAATGGGACTTCTCGCAGCACGTTTTGCAAGAGATTTGGGCTCACTGAGTTTTCTACGCTGCCAAAAATTTATTACGTTGCCACTCGGTTCCATCGGTTGCCACTCGGTTCCAGGAGACGTTGTCCAAGTGATTAAGCGGAGTGGCTTTTTGAGAGCTCAAGTTATAAAGCGTTTAATGACGAAAATATGGCAAGTAATAGCAACGTCGATAAGGGGCAACTTCCTCCGTTTATTTATGTGAAGCTCTGAAAAGTAAGATATCAGTGAGAATCGATGAATTGCAAAGCATTGTGATTTGACGTAATGTGGTAGAGAACACCACACCACAATCATCTCCATTACTAAGCGCATTATAGGGAGAGGTGATGCATAATAATACGTCCAATAGGGCGTATTCTTCGGCCAACAAATCTGCCGAGTATAATGAAATGTTGATCAATAGAGTCCTTCATTTGCTTAAAGGCATTCCTTTACAGTAATAGCTCATTTGCTTATTTCCTGGGTTGACGTCATATCGTCAGTTAAGATCTGATTTTTTAAAGCGCCTCTGAACTGATTACTGAGCTTACACTTTAGGTACACAGCCCTTATTACAATCACTAATCACCTCATCCAAATTGTCGCCTTGACATCTTTGCCTTAAAGGTAACTCACAATGGAACAGTGACCAGGTGTTGTGTTTTCCAAACAATTCGTTTTGAAAGTCTCTAACTGCCTTCAAAATTACTTCAGGCACATCTGCATTCTCACCCATAGCTAAGTAGTTCTGTATCTGCTTTGTAATTGGTAATCTCTTATGCAAAGATTTTTCAAATTAAGAGTAATGGTGTAGGCTTCTTGACTCTTTTCTAGGGCCGTTTGCATTGTACGTTTACTTGATATCATATTCTCGTAAGCCCACTTAGATTCTGTAGATACTTTCTAATTTTACACTAAAAATTCAGCACACAATACGAGTAGCTCAGTACATTAATGTTGTTTCTTAGCAACCCAACTAACAATTGCGTGTTTGAAAAATACAATTTTCCGTTGTTATCGAATTTTTATTGATTTGTTTACCATGAATAGACGGTCGGTAGGCTTTTCGCTTAGTAAATACAGCATCGAAGGCATTGACAACAGACTGAAGGATGTGGCGTTCAGCAGGTATTCTAAAAGAAAGTCCGTAGCCTTTAAATCGACCGACGCAGCAAGAGTGTCCGGCACTAAACTTGAAAAGAAAACATCGCAAATTGTAAGATATTCTCCATCTTAACCGACATAGACACTTTATCATCATTTTTCAGATTAAAGATACAAAAGATACAAACATGTCCAACATCCCGGACCTGAATGCAATCATCGAGAAGAAGGTAAAGAAATTCAAAGGCGATGAATTCATCTACCTCACATACACAGTCCCAAAGAATAGTGAATACTTTACCCCTTACAGTTTGGCGTAAGTTATTAGACTAAATGACACTTGTTTTCAAACTTGGACATACCGTCTACTTCTAGAGAAGTTCCATATCAAGAGATTCCAAATAAAAATCAATATTACACAATGAGTCGACATGGTGTTACATTTTGGAGTCTCACTGAGAATTACTTTACCGAGTTGGACCAATGGCAGCGAGAATTCCAAATGTACATGAACATTGTGGAAATTAAGTCATTTGCAATGTTCAGGGTTTGGAAGGGATTCAAAGTTTGGGAAAAGGCTTTAAAATGGAGAAAATTCGATGAGGCTTATGCGTTCTTGAAAGATAACTTATTTTTTGCCATTCCACATCTGGCAACAGCCGCTCTTCAGTTACGTTCGGATTTCTGTCAAATGGAAGCGTTGAACTTTATCGATGTCACAGGTAAGTGGAGCACTTATTTTAATATTCTCCAATGCATGAGTCTCGTTTGAAATTAACTCTGCAGTACAAACTTATCCAACCAACGTCGTGCTTGTCTACCGCCTTCAGATCAGACCACCTATGCTTGGTTCATTTGTTCTCATAAAAAGAACTATTCAGTATTTGTATTATGTACTCTCTTATATCCTTTTTGGTTTGACTCGCAAAGATTCAAGGTTTCTTCAAAAATATTTTTAAAGAAACTTCTGGTAAGGGCACTTGATACTCCAAGCAGCTTTTTCTAGTTACTTCGTGTGGGAAGACTAAAGGTCACACCCAAATTGCTAATCAGTGTCTGTTTCTAAACCAGTTCGATAGTGTTTTATCGTTTATTACCAGCAGCCCAAATCACATGTAATTTTTTTTAACGTCTTAACGTTAACGCTGTAGATGGCACCGATCTGGTGAAAGTTGTCCCTATCTGCCTCGATTGTAGCATGGGATGTCGCAATTTTACAAGAAAGTCTCGAATGGTTAGTGAAAGGGGCGAGCGGTGGGTCTTACCAGCGGAGCTATAGGCACTTCGATATTGTTTCTCGCTATTGAGCACATTAACAACTATAGGAGGCTACTACGACTGTGTGGCTCTATACTTTTACCAACCGGAGAGGTTAGAGTAAATCTCCCACTCTGAGTGGGTGCATCATCTAGATTTTAGATGAGTGCTTTCCATATATCAGGATGTGGTCGTGAGCAATAGGGACTTGGACGCCACCAGGTTGACATTGCTCATCTCTAAAAATACTGGCGCGATCTACCCATAAATAATATCTAATAGTCGTGTCATGATGGAATGATACCAAAACTTAGGTTGCTGCAAGTACCTGCCCCTGTACCCAAAAACAGTTTCAGTCAGATGACAGATGTCTTTCGTTTCGTGTGACACCAAGCCAACGCTTCGTAGTCTCTGGATGTTTCCAAACGATCCTAATTAAGAAGAGCTGTGGTTAGGTATAATTATAATTTTCTTTTGATTTTGGTGTTGGGGTAAATAAATGTTATTTTTGAGGAAACTCTTTCCAGACGTGAGTTTTAAATGATTAAAAATATATCTGATAAGGACACGCTAACTTCTCTTTTACTTTAGGTGGCGCTACGGTCCGGGAGGACCTGCTCCTCAGGCAGCAAGCGTCTCCAGCCAGCTCGATCTTTTGCTAGTTTCGCGCACTAAGTTGGCTGGCGTTAGTGTCCATCCGCTCTACATGACCCAGCCATCTCAGTTGTTGGATCATCACTCTTCTAGCTAGGTCCATGTCGGTGAACAGTCAGTACAGTTCGTTGTTGTACCTTCTCATCCAATTACCGACTATGCATACGAACCGAAAATCACTCGAAGAATTTTCTTCTCAAAGCATCCAATAGCACCTTTATCCGTTCACGATAATGTCCATGCCAATGCGCCATAGAGCAAGACTGGGATAATCAAGGTCTTATATAGGATAACTTTTGTTGTTCGAGAGAGGGCTATACTAGTCAAGTGCCTTCTTAGCTCAAAGAAGCAGCGATTGGCAAGAGTTATTCTTCGTTTAACCTTAGCACTGGTGTCGTTGTCTGAATTCATAGCGAAGCCTAGGTGGGCAAAGTCCTTAACTACCGACCTCAAAGTTATGCCTGTCGACTGTGACGTTTTGTCCTAGACGTCGTTGTGCAGTGTCCTTTTTGCTTGACAGCATAAACTTGGCCTTGCCCTCATTGACCGCTAAACCCATTTTCGCCGATTCCGTCTCAATACTTGCAAAAGCGTCATTGAAATCACACTGCTTTCTTTCACTTAAGTCAATATCATCGGCGTATGACAGCAATTGGACGGACTTTTGAAAGATTGTGGCTCTTGTGTTTGCTCGTGAGCTTTGCACTATTCTTTCAAGTACGATGTTGAAAAAATCGCATGACAGTGCATCAGTGCATCATTGGCAGGGATGCCTAAACTAGACATTGCTCTGGATAGCTCGTCTCTACGTCATACGCGGCTTTAAAATCGATAAGTAGTTGGTGTGTATGCGATGTTCAGAAGACTGATGCCTTTGTAGTTGGTGCAGTTCAGAGGGTCTCCCTTCTTGAGGATCGGACAAACAATTCTGAGGTTCCATTCATCGGGCATACTTTCGTCTGATCATATTTTACAGATGAGTTGGTGTATGCTCCTTACCAAGTCATCGCCTGCCGCTTTGAAGAGCTCGGCAGTCCGGCCATCCACAGCAGCTTTATTGGAGTTCAGCTTAGATATTGCCATCTTCACTTCATCCAGATCGGGCGGACGGAATTGTTGGTCTTCATCGTCCAGGTTGACAGGTTCATTCTTCCTGACAGCAGTATTTGTTTCGTCATCGCCCTTATACAGTTACAGTTTACAGAAAAGAGGAGCAAGTGCTAGACTGATAAAAAAAAGAACTGGAACAACTAAAATGTGTTGTTAAAGCTGCATGAGAAGTTTGGTGCAGTTTACAAACTGGCGGCATCATCGGTCTTTATTTCTTTCGAAATGAGGAAGAAATGGCGCGCGCTATTTAACCATGCTTACTGATTTTTTGTTTCCAAAAATCAATCAGCTAAATATCGACGACATTTGGTTCCAACAAGACGACGCAACTTGCCATGCAGGGCGCTTAACCATCAATTTATTGTAAAATCAATTTGGTGTCAACTATATTTCCAGAGTGGTCCTGTTAACTGGCCCCCTCGTTCGTGCGACTTAACGCGTCTCGATTACTTTTTATGGGGCTATGTTAAGTCATTGGTTTATGCCAACAAACCAGCAATCATTGGAAGCCAATATTCAATCCACCATTGACACCATACGGCCAGATTTATTGGAAAAAATAGTGAAAAATTGGACTGACCGAATGGACCATGTAACTCGTAGTCGCGGCAAGCATGTGCCGGAAATCATATTTAAAATATAAAAAAAATGAAATTATCTACCAGATTATAATAATAAAAAATGCATCCCAACAATATTTCTGTCTTGTATTATTATTAAAAGTTTTCAAGCTCTTAAAAAACACCCTTTATTTCGTTATGACTGAATTTCAAACATTAGATTTGCGCCACTTGATTAGTTTTCTTAAAAGCGTCGGATAAACTATGATTCCTTAATAGACCTTCGATGGTAGATATTAGATTTCCTCAAATGATTTTTGAAAACGTGCCAAGCGGTGCTTAAATTGAATTCCATGCCTCGCTTCTTGCCAACCAACAACTTGCGCTTGAAGTATGCACGTAAGTCTAATTGCACAGCCCTCAGAATATGTAAGCTCTATCTTTATTTAAGCTTCAAATTGTCCTTAAACACTATTTTATCGTTTCCTTTGTTGCAGTTATTGAAGAATGGAATCCCTTTTACTATATGGAAGTTCATATGAAAATCTACATGACGATTAAAAAACAGTTCAAAGAGTTTATTATCAAAGCACGAGACTACATTTGTAAGCAAGTTTTCATAACTAATCTCTTTGATGCAAATTCTTGTTTTTGAAAACCCTTTTCTATATATTGCATAGATGAAGCTTGTGACAGAGCTATCGCATCTAGAGGATTCTTCGCAGATGATGAAATAAATCACTATCCATCCATTAAGAAAATGCGTGAAGCCATGAGTTTTATGGATCGAGCAAGAAAACGGAGTTTCTGCAAACTCCTATCCAAGTAACATTTTGTATTCGTATATTATAACGCTTTCCTATAATTTTCAATATTTGATTTTATTAAGTTTTTTAAACTACTGCGATCGTATGGTTCTCATATTGCTGCACACTATAACGCGAAGTAGCTTTGAAACTCTTGCAAATGCATTGAGGACACATGATGAATTGGGGCCAACAAACGACAATCTAATGGCTGATTTGGGTGTTGGGGCTAACATTGAACCGCCAAGACCGAAAAATAAACCAAAGGTAAGACATACTCGTATGCCAGATGTGGAATGGCAAAAAAGCTATCCGTGAGTAGGGGAAGCCTTATTGAACTTTCTCCATTGCAGTGTCTTCTACAAACCTTAATTCCTTACCTAATCTTGAACAATGCAAACGACTTGACTTCCACAATGTTCATGTACATTTGGAATTCTCGTTGTCATTGGTCCAATTCAGTGAAGTAGTTGTCAGTGAGAGTTCAAAATGTAACACCATGTTGACTCACGGTGTAATATTGAAATTTATTCGGAATCTCCTGATATGGAGCTTCTTTAGAAGTAAACAGCATGCCAAGGTTAGAAAATTAGCATCTTCTCCTTTTTTTATTCATGCTTGTAATAACATCTAATGATACATACTCGTATTTCTCCCACAATACCGCAACTATACACTGATTCCAGTCCTCTCTGGGCCGAACCTATTGACATAACAGAATTACGGTTCTATACGTTGTGATCAATTTTGCGGAAACCTTTTACCTCCATATTTATTCTAAGTCAATTGAGCCATCGGGGCTGTTTCGATGCAGTCTATCTAGCTTTGAGCTTATTTTGCTTCTTACATTTAGTTCCTTGTACGAGTAGCTTTGACTGTTAAGTAACATTGAATTGATTTCCAGAGAGAATAAGTGAAGCTGTAGATGCGATTCTACTTTTTACTGGCCAAAAAGAAAAGTGTGGATTTAATTCGGTTGAGACCCTTGGAACACTTTTAGGTTCAAATAAAGATTCTATGCTCTTGCATTTGGCGATATGGGGTTTCGAATAATTTCTAATTACTCGTACCTCCTTCGCAAAGCAGCTAACTTCAATGGAAAGGCAGGACTGAGGTTTTAATTGATTAGGTGTGCATTCCATTGGAACAAATTGGGTCTATAACTTAATTCTTGCGGTTTGCTAAGAGATGGCGTAACTTGTATTATTCCATTGGAGCATGCGTTGAAAAGCTACTGTCATTGTGCGTCATTTCAGTATATGTCATTCATTTGAAGCGTAAACAACAATATTTTTGTTTCACTCAAATATGTCGAACTTTGTGCCTTAAAAAGTGTTTTTGCGGGGAGTTCTTCTTCATTACTTTAATATGAAGAAAACTGCTGCCGAAAGTCATCGTATTTTGGTGGAAGTTTATGGTGAACATGCGCTAGCTGAGCGAACGTGCCAAAAGTGGTTTGCACGATTTAAAAGTGGTAATTTTGGCTTGGAAGACGATGAACGTCCCGGGCAGCCAAAAAAGTTTGAAGATGAAGAACTGGAAGCATTTCTCTCTCAAGATTGTTTCCAAACACAAGAAGAGCTCGCAGAATCTTTGGGTGTCACTCAAGCAGCCATTTCAAAATGTTTAAAAGCAGCTGGATATATTAAAAAGCAAGGAAATTGGGTTCCACATGAACTCAAGCCGAGAGGCGTCGAAAGGCGGTTTTGCATGTCCGAAATGCTGCTGGAATGCCACCAGAGGAAGTCATTTTTGCATCGGATTGTTACTGGTGATGAAAAATGGATCCATTACGACAACCCCAAGCGCAAAAAATCATATGTGAAACCCGGCCAACCAGCCAAATCAACGACAAAGCCGAATATCCATGGCGCGATGGTAATGCTCTGTATTTGGTGGGATCAGATGGGTGTGCTGTATTATGAGCTGCTAAAACCGGGTGAAACCATCAATGGACAACGCTACCAAACACAATTAATCCGTTTGAAGAAAGCAGTAGCCGAAAAACGCCCAGAATATGCGACCAGACACAAGGCAATAATTTTCCATCATGACAACGCTCGGCCCCACGTTGCTATTCCGGTTAAGAACTATTTGGAAAACAGTGGATGGGAAGTCTTACCCCACCCGCCTTATAGCCGAGACCTTGCCTCTTCTGACTACCATTTGTTCCGGTCGATGCAGAACGTCCTCACTGAAATACGGTTCACATCAGAGCAAAATATCAAAAATTGGCTTGATTCATTCTTGGCTGCCAAGCCGGCGCAGTTCTTTTGGGATGGGATCCACAAATTGCCAGAAAGATGGGAAAAAGTCATAGCTTCAGATGGGCAATACTTTGAATAATACTATTGTACATGTTTTTCTTAAATAAACGTTCAAATTTTGGAAAAAAAACGAACGCACGAATTAAGTTATATACCAACAGTATACCTAGTCTAGCCATAAATTCTGTTACAAGCTTTCAAGTACCCCATGCTCATAATTTTCAATAGGAATAATCCTGTTAACTTTTTTTTCCTAACACGTGTACTTACGAGGGCGGGTCAATAAGTCCGTGACTTTTGGATTAAAACACAGATTTTTTGATAAAAAAAATAATTTTATTTTTCAACGTAGTCTCCCTTGAGCTATATACACTTTGTCCAACGCTTCTCCAATTTTTCTATCCCTTCCAAAAAAAATGATTTGTCGAGGTCCTCAAAATAGGCCTTTGTTTGCGAGATGACTTCATCATTGGAGTCAAATCTTTTTCCACCAAGCCATTTCTTCAGGTTTGGGAACAAGAAGTAGTCACTCGGAGCCAAATCTGGAGAATAGAGTGGATGAGGGAGCAATTCATAGCCCAATTCATGGATTTTTGCCATGGCAACTGCACATGTGTTTGTGGTCGACTGTGAGCAAACGAGGCACCCATCTTGCGGAAAGCTTTCTCATGCCCAAGTGATCATTCAAAATTGAGAGAGATCCCTACGGCTTCCACAATCTCTCGCACTTTCAATCTTCGGTCGGCCAACACCATATCGTGAATTTTTTTCGATTGTTTCTGGTGTAGAGACCTCAACTGGGCGTCCAGAACGTTCGGCATCTTCAGTGCTTGTACGGCCACAACGAAATTCAGTAAACCACTTTTTTACCATTGAAATCGATGGTGCAGAGTCCCCATAGTATTTATCAAGCTTAGCCTTGGTCTCGGTAATGGTTTTTTTTCGCAAGAAATAATGCTTAATTCACTTTTTTCCATTTTCTCCTCAAATTAGTGAGTAGTCTGATAAAAATAGCTGTCAAACACAAACTAACTGACGCAGCAAGTTAAGTGTTGCTGTTTCAGTAAAGAGGTCAGAAATTCAAAAAGTCACGGACTTATTGACCCGCCCTCGTACATATAAGTAAAGAATAGAAGCTGGTTTGGTTTAAGTTTTCGATCAGTTAATATGGAGTGGGGCATCAAAGAAAATCGGGCCGCGGTAATCTATTTTTATAAGTGTGGAAAAAATTGGAACCAAATTTTCAAACTTCTCAAATCACTTAATATATCGAAAATGTATGTTTATCGAGCTATAAAATGTGTTAATCAACTTTCAGAAGTCTCAGAAGTAGAAGACAGACCAAGAAGTGGTCGTCCATGCGTCGCTCGATCGAGTGCGAAAGTTAAAGCTATGCATGAACGAATTCGCAGATATCCTCTTCGGAAACAAAAGATAATGTCCAGAGAATTGGATATATCCGCTAAATCCATGTCAAGCCTTATTCATGATGATCTCCATATAAAAGCCTATCGTCGAGCAAGGGGATATCTCTTGACTCCCAACCTGAAAAAAATAAGACTCGAAAGAGGCAAAAAATTGTTACAGTGGCACGCGGTTAGTGGACATGAAAATATTTTATTTATTGATGAAAAAAATTTTACCATAGAAGAAGTTTATAACCAACAGAATGACAAAGTTTATGCAACGTTATTTAAAGAAGCAGTAAAAGTAGTTCCGAGGGTTCAGCACGGACACCATCCCGCTTCTGGAATTGTTTTGATGGGGGTATTGCATCAAGGTGTGAAAACAGGGGCAAAAGTGTACCAGGAGAATGTTCTCGAAGGTGTTGTCAAGGGCCTAACAAATACCCTTTTCAACGGGAAAAGAAAGGTTTCCTAGCAAGACTCACAGAGCCAAAACGACGCACGCAAGAGTGGCTTAGATGCAATATTTTAGATTTTATCGCTGCTGCCGAAGTCCATATGTAAATCCGCTGGACTACAGTTTGTGGTCAGAGCTGGGGAGCATGGCCTGTTAGACTCCCCATCGAAATTTGGATACCCTTAAGGCAACTTTAATAACAGCCGCGTTGTCAATTCCCATCGAGACAGTGCGTACCGCTATAGAACAATGGCCACAACGTTTAAAAGTCTGCGCCAAAGCTAAAGGCGGCCATTTTGAATAAAAGTGTTTTTTTTTTTCAAACTTTTGAACTAGACTTTTTTTTATTGCTCTTTTAAAGTATGACAGTACTTATGGCTGGACTAGGTATTATAACAGAATGATGTAAAGCGTGGCTCCCGATCCCGCTGTAGATATTGTCTTAATTGATCCCAAAATTCAAATGAAAGTTGTTTTCCGTACTTTAGTATAATACCAAACCATATGCTAGAATTGCCTCACAACGGCTGTATAAATCCAATATACCATTCCTAGTTTAAGATCCTGAGTAGGGCCAAATGAAGAAGAATTTGGAATTGGAGACCCGGCTTAAAATCATGATGTTTTGTTTTCTTTACTATTGGTAGCTAAAGGGTAAAAATTTGTCTCGTATTACATAAGGCGGCAACATCTGCATTCAGGGATTATCCCCTAGTCCTCTGCATTGGTGTATTAGCAACGTTCTGATAGGCACTTCTCTAAAACTAAGGGGAATTCGCAGTCAGGGTAAGACCTTAGTCGTTCGGTATTAGTAAGGTTTTGTTTATAACAAGACCGTAAAACCTTACCGTAGAAAGTTCCTCTGCTCTGATCTGAGATTGAGTAGTTTTTTTTTACCGATTAAGGAATCGTGACAGTCCGCTTTTCTTATCAAAAACGAGTTCAGTTACGATCGATGGATCTTTTTTGTCAATAATCTAGAAATTATCTTTTGGAACGGTGAATTCAAGTCGTTTTGAACAGTTTCAGGTCTGATACTCATAAATAAATGTTGGTGTACCACAGGGCTCCATTTTCTCCCCAACACTCTTTGAAATTTTCATTACTGATCTCTTATCTACTATTTGTACTCCAATAAATGCCTTTGCTGATGACAGTGCTATCTGCTTCTCAAATTCTTTTCTGTATTCTCATCGATGATCTTCGGCTGTAGAAGGGAAATGTTAGTTCGAAAAATTTTGATACTAAAAGCATAAATAGTTGGGGAACCATAAATAGCACTTGCATCATCGGAACCAGATAAATTTCCGATCACATCATACAAAGTCATTATTTATAATTCTTACGAGAGATGTCTCATTTGCCTCTTCGAATGACTTTTTATTTATTTACAGAAACCCTTCTTCTTGGCTGAACTACTACTTAGACCTGAAAATGTTGACATTGAGCCCTCAGAGTAAGGAAACTTAATTAAACCATGAGCCTATTGGATGTGATCTTGTCTCAATAACTCAATCACTTACAGAAATACCACGAAAGCAATTTTCCGCCAACTGACAGACTTAATTCTAGAGTTTGTAATGAACATCAAAAGTTTTACCGAGGATTCGATATTTCTTCCCTTTACAGAGTAAGTACTCCTCCGAAATGAATTTTCAATCGAGTATGGTAAACCATAGTCACTCTATAGGCCATCAATAATGGGACGTCAAGAGGATCGCTTAGCTGAGCCTCCGCCAGATTTAACATTTCTGCTTAGAACGGACGATGAGTTCCAACAGAACCGGAAGATGATTTTCACAATCATAAGAACTGCATACGAGAAGACCAGAACCTACATTGAACGTTTTGAGAACATTCGCTTAAGCTATGAAGCAGATGTGAAGACTGATGCCAACATAATAAGAAGCGAGAAAAGTATTTATTTCTATCTGTCTTCGAATTTTAGAAGTAATTTTGGGTTCTTCATCAGATCTAGACACGTTGAGGGGGTTTTGCAACCGATATCACGCAAACATGCATGCAATCGATGGGATTTTACCGCGTGTTAACTTGGGTTTACTGGAACTAACTCAGAGCAGCTTTAAAGATACTATTACACCCGAATGTCTTCGACTTCTCAATGTTCTTACGATATATTTGCCAAAGTAAGTGATAATATCAAAGTTAACTAACATTATGTTGGTTCTTGTAGATTGGCATCGAAAAAAGTGGAAAAAATTCAACAGAAAGCCGAAGAGCTTAAGGCAAAAATAAGCTCTTCACCTACAACAACATCTGAGCTGGTGGCGCATTTGCGATACTTAGTCAGTGTAGAGGTGGATCTTCAAGCGTTGTTTGATGATGTTGATTATGCCCACGACTGTTTTATTCTGATAAAGGACTTCAATATTGCCATTGATCCTGAAGAAAAAGAGAAGTACATGGGTAAGATCGATCTTTTAAATTTTGACACAAGACGTAGGCCTACTAATGAGTAATTATGTCTGAAACTATTGAACCAAAGACTTGATCTCGACTTTCTGTGCTTACCGCTTGTAATGTTTGTTTTTTTTTCGAATAGACACTGAGGATCTTGTGGTCACATGTAAGGAACTTCTAAAAGAAAAACAAGGAGAAAGAGATATATTTATTAAGCAATTAAATGAAATACTGCAAGAAGATACAAAGATCATATTCGAAGACATCCGAGAAGTTGGCGCCGAAGTGCAAAACCCCAAATTTTTCGACGTAAGTTTAATAAATTGAACGTCTTCAGGTATTACATTTACTGATGGTCTACGCTTGGATTTTGAACATTTCGAACTTGACCGGTTTATGACGCCTTTCTGCGTCATATAAATATCTGGGTTTAACCGATTGTCACTAGATACCAGATGTTTAGACAGTAAACGGAAGGAAAAATGTATGCGTTACTCAAAACAATATAGCTATTGTTAGTGAGGTAAGGGATAACGACAGTCGGGCCTACCCCTACATAAAGTGATACATTGGCTATCTAAAAGATACAATGAGACTCGTTACGCGAAAGAAGTATGACATCGGAAAACTATAGTAAATTACATCATAACGCAGAACCATTGGTATATACTTACTGGAATTGACGCTAAAAATACTGCGGTTGGCTCATTTGATTTCATTTCATTGTTTTTCCAAAACACAGAGATCTGCTCACGAATCTTATGAGCATAGGGAAAGTTCTCCCGGCCAGTCTCATTGTTGCTGCCACCTTTCCATCTCTTCGCCGATATAAGTGCTAATCTAAGTCTCAGCTTAACAGCTACAAACACAAAAGACTACAAGAAACTTTACCGATCCTGTGACGCTTGCGAGTTTTATTCGAAAGGGAGAATGCATTCGGTTTTCATGGATTACAACGGTGTAGTGCATCATGAATTTTTGCCAGAAGGCCAGACACTAAACAAAGAGTATTATTTGGGCGTTATGAGACGTTTGTGTGAAGCAATTCGCCGAAGGAGACTAGAATTGTAGGCAGAAAACTCGTGGATTTTGCACCATGATAACGCAACATCGCACAGTGCTATTATTCGTAATTTTTGGACGAAAAATGCAACAAATACTATCCAACAGCCACCGAATTCACCTGACTTGGCTCCCTGTGACTTCTTACTGTTCAACCGAGTTAAAAAACTACTACGGGGAACGCGTTTCAGCAGCCGAGAGGAAGTAATGGAAAAATCGCAGGAAGCACTGATGACATACCGAAAACCGAATATAAAAAATGTTTCGAGGATTGCATCAAACGCTGGCATAAGTGTGTTGCAGTCGGTGAGGATTACTTTGAATCGGACAATATAGATTTAGATGAATAAACTTGTATTCTCGATCAAGGTAGTATGCAAGGAGTCCTTTAGCGAAGATAACCATCTTTTCGCTGTCATGCAAAGTTATTCACGTAGTACTAAAACACCAAACACTTTGTCCACACAACCGATATAATGTTAAGGTAGCCAATACCTGAAATCCTTCCGAAACAACACGTTTGTTAAAGGTGATGAAAATGTTATCTAGCGTGCTTCCAGATCAACAAAATTTCATCTATGCATTTGTCGCAGAAGCAAAAAAATCGGTAAAACGTCAGACAAAGCTATCTCCTGGATCATCAAGCAATTGGTGGTTGGTCATGATTTTTGACAACTCCCAGTAAATTGCTTAGAAAGATCTAAGCTTATTTCTACAGAAAGTCAAACAACTGTCAACCTTAATTGGCCCCCGGACTTCGATACGGGTCTGACTTGATAGATGTAGGATCCCCAATGGAAGCGTCATGGTAGTTGCGGTTTAAGCTGAAAAACGCAGAAAAGGCTTTCAGTTGGCTTCAACCCAATGTATAGTTGCAAAAAGCATTGAGCGCTGTGAAATTAAGATCAGCAAGATTAGTCGACTCGGCTCATACCAGAAGTGGAGCTTGCGCCGTCAAGTATCTTTGGTATCAAAGAAATTGACGGAGACCGATGGCAAGGCCTATTTTTGCTCCCGTGGATGTCTAGGTATACCGTGAAATTAAGTCTCCACAGAAAGGAGTTCACGTAAAAAACAGAGGTACTCTATTTTATGATTATGATCAATGGCACTGAATCTGTGGTTTTCAGAGATTAGTGATCATAGATCAGGTACTTTTGTATACTTGAACTGAGTTGACATGATTCAAATCGGTCCGTAATCAGATTCGACATTGAACGCGTTATCTTTTTTTATTGGGGTTTTGGTGCTATGGTGGATTTTTGGGGAAACTCAGTGCTATTTATCACTGTGGTACATGGAGTCTTAAACTTTGCTAAGACGAAGGGTCATAGTCATAGTTGTTTCGCGAATGATGTAGTGATTTAGGCACGAAAGATCTAAAATATGATTTTGAAACATGGCCGTACTTCTATCAATCATAATACTCGTAGTAACCAATAAAGTTATTTGTAAAAGACTTTGCAAATACAAAACGGCCAAGAGTATCTACATAACGACATCAATTCATGACATGTGGGTGGCCGTAGCTCAAGTGGTTGTGTATTGACTTCCCAATCGAAAGGTTCGGCGTTTAATCCCAACCGCGACCGAAATGAGTTTTTTTTTTCAGTCAACCAAAAATCATGTGAGATGAACGGTTGTCTAAAATACAAGAGCAACAAGTCAAATTACACCAATAATCAGTCTCCCCATTAAATGTTAGATACCACTCATGGAGCGAAATAACCACTGAGCCCAAAAATTGTTCTCTCCCTCTGTATCCCATTATCCGAAAAACTTAACACAAGCTCTGGGATTTTAAGAGTATTCATACCCTCTTTAGTGTTAAGTTCCTTAAAAAAAAAAGATAGAAAAATTGTTGTTCTAAATTGTTCATAACGCTTATGTTAACGAATCGAGTTTTGATGCGAATTGAAGAACTCAAGACTTCTTGCCTTGATTTGCCATGTGACAAGTCCTAATCTGAATAAGCGCTGTTTCTTTTCCCTATATCAATCACCATAGTTAATATTACAGTTTTTTATACTCCTTATAGTGTGCCCCTGGTAGCGGTGATATCTACGTTAAAGAAGTCAAAGGCCACTGCTAATTGGCCAACTATACGTGGCCTGTTAAGAGTCCAAATCATCCTCGCCTTTAAGTGTCTCCACAGGTCGGCAATCCGAGTTCTATGACGATGTAAGCCAATATAATGCTACTGTTTGCTATTTGCCATAAGCCCGCATGAATAGCGGTTTACTCGGGCACTAAATGGGGACCACCACTCTGCTAGTGATAAGGGAAGCGCTACGTTACGAACCTAATTTTTGCACTGCTTGTCCAACCGGAGTTATAATACAGTCAGCAGTTTTCCGATCAATCGCCGCAAAGAACTCTCCCTATATACCAGGTGTACCGGTATAAAGTGAGCGTCAAGATACAAATGTCTCGATAGGGAACATTTATTGTGAACGGGCCTTAATTTTTGTATACATCATTGTCATAGTCATTGAGCAAAAAACATCATATTTTTTCATCGTGTTAAAAATGTCGAATTCTGTACCAGAAAATAATGACTTGCGGACAGTATTAATTTTTTGTTTTCATTTAAAGAAAAGTTCTGCAGAGTCGCATCGAATGCTTGTCGAGGCACATGGTGATCATGCTCTATCAGAAGCAATATGCAAAAGATGGTTTTAACGGTTCAGAGATAACGATTTTGATGTAAGAAATGAAGAACATGGAAGACCACTAAAAAAGTTTAAAGACGCCGAATTGCAAGCAATATTGCATGAAGATGACACTTTGATTTGAAATTCTGACCGTTTCAAAGCTATAGGAAAGATCCAAAAGTCTTGAAAATTGGTGCCACATGAATTAAATGAAAGACAGATGGAAAACCGAAAAACCGCTTGTGAAATTTTTCTTCAAAGACACTTTAAAAAATCAGTTTTGCATCGAATTGTTACTGGCGATGAAAAATTTATGGTTTTTTCAGAATCCTAAGCGGAAAAAATCATGGGTTAATCCGAGACAACTATCAACTTCGACTGCAAAACCAGATTGATTCGGCAAGGAGACAATGCTGTGTGTCTGGTGGGACCAGAAAGGTGTGGTGTATCATGAGCTCCTAAAACCAGGCGAAACCGTTAATACAGAACGCTATGGACAGCAAATAATCAATTTGAACCATGCATTGATCGAAAAACGACCAGAATGGGCCCACCCGCCGTATTCACCAGACTTTGCTTCTTCCGACTACCATTTGTTGTCATCGATGGGACACGCATTAGCTGAGCAGCACTTCGAATCCTACGAGGAAGTCGAAAATTGGGTGACTTTTTGGTTTGCTTCAAAAGACAAACAGTTTTATTGGCGTGGAATCCATAAATTGCCTGAAAGATGAGAAAAATGTGTAGCTAGCAATGACCAATACTTTGAATAAAAAGATGATCAACATTTTAACTATGCGTTTATATAGTATATCAAATATTTGGTCACCAAGTGTTTTCAATCTTTCACGATATCCCGAATGATTCTTTCGATAGAATCGCCGGAGCAAGAATAAGAAAAGATACTCAGTGTGTATAATGAGAAAAGATTCATAACTGTGTCATCATTGCCATCCAGAAAGCACGATGTAGATGTAATAGATAAAATATCGACGGCTGTTCCATGGAGATTAACTCCGAAGTCTTCAGATCTAAGCAAATGCTTTAAGGAGTTCCATCGAGATCAAAGCACCAGCTTATAAATAGATCTTTAATCTTCAGAAAGTACGAGTATGTATTTGTCACATCTGATGTATTCATATAGCAAGACTTGCATCTGTAGTAATCGCAAAATATCGTTATCACTCAAAGATGATAGTATCTTCAAGGGCACGGCTTTACACGGAAATATCAGATCGGCTTAACGTTCTTACTAACATTGTTAGGGCTGGAAGTGAAGCGTAACTTTACTTTTTAAACTTCCCCAAATCGCTTAAAGGTCAGGAAAACCATCTTCAGACTCTGGACTGAATGACCCAAATGTGAAATCTTTTTTCAGATAGAGCAGTATTAATAGAAACTTAACTCTTGAAGAAGCTCAGCTTAGTTCTTAAACCTGGGTTTAGGGACAACAATTCAATCTCATGGATTAACACTGGGCAAATGTACCCGTATATTTATTTTTCTTTTCTTGCAGAAAGATTCTGATTCTGACGAGGCAAAACTTCAACTTGGAGTTCTAATGGAACGTCTAACAGAATGTCAAGAGAAGGCTCAAGAATACCGTGCCTATCAAAAGGAGTTTCGAGTAAAATTGACATTGAACTTTATCAGATACTTTTTAAAAGCTGGTCTCACCCTTAGATTGATGTAACACGTTACGATGAAATGGATTATGCCTTTCAAGAGATACGAATGCGTCAGAATCTATGGAATAGCATTGAGGAATGGGAAATAAATTCTGAATTATGGGAGAAGTTTAGCTACGAAAATCTCAATGTCGAAAACATGACGAATTTGACTCAGAAAATTCTCAAAAGTTGCGTTCAATTCGAGAAGTATTTACCGCCAAATGAGTTGGTGCCTGCTCTTAAGGCCAGTGCTGAAGCATTTAGAGAGAAACTACCCGTTTTGGGTTACCTTCGAAATCCGAATCTTAAAGGGGTAAGAGAAGTAGTGGAACGAATGGGTCGAACAGGTCGGAGATAATGTTGATGTTTACTTATAGCGACACTATCTTCAATTGGAAACAGTCCTTGGCATGCGGATATTCCATGAAGAGAACATCCTTATATCGAATTTTGCTAATGCACATGCCTTTGATGAAGAAATCGCCAATCAGCTCATGGAAATATCATCGCAAGCAACTGGAGAAGCCCAATTAGAGAATATGCTTAAGAACATCGAGAATATATGGAAGGAGACCGAGCTACTGATTGTGCCGCATCGAGATGCAAAAGATGTCTTCGTTTTGATGGGAACGGATGAGTTGCAAGTGATATTGGATGATTCCAATGTTAACATAAATACAATTGCAGCATCAAAATTTGTAGGACCGATAAAGTCAAAGGTAGACGAATGGATTGAAATGATTGAACAGTTTGGTGAAACTATGGGTGAGTGCAATAATGGTTTCCAATGGATTACCCGTATATGCATTCTGTCATAATTATTCTTCTAAACAGAACAATGGAACAACTGCCAGACTTCATGGATTTATCTTGAAGCAATATTTGCTTCACCAGACATCCAAAGGCAACTACCAAATGAAGCCATAATGTTCAATACCGTTGATCGAAGTTTTAAGGATATTGTTAGAGAGGCCAAAAAAATTGCACTTGCCTTGCCAGTTATGACAAATAAAGAGACTTGTAACATTCTAAAGGAGAACAATGTCATGTTGGATAATATAACAAGAGGTCTTGAAGCCTATTTGGAGGTCAAAAGAGTTGTCTTTCCAAGGTAAGATTTTTGGTGTTGATTCAAACTTAATCCACTATATCAATTCGCTCAAGGTTTTATTTTTTGTCGAATGATGAGCTCCTTGAGATACTGGCACAAACTAGAGTTCCCCAGACTGTGCAGCCACACTTAAGGAAATGTTTCGATGCTATCGCAAGACTCGAATTCGGCGAAACAAACAGTCCAGATGGTACAAAGATTGCAACGAATGATATTCTTGCAATGCTATCACCAGAAGGCGAAAAGCTTATACTTGGGAAAGGACTTAAGGCTCGGGGTGCTGTTGAGGAATGGTTAAGTAAGGTTGAGGAAGCTATGTTCCTGGCCGTCAAACGTTACATGAAGTTTGGATATCAATGTTATCCGGTAAAGCCTCGCCATAAATGGTTCATTGGTAAGTAATATAAAGTTTTTTTTTTCGAAATTAGCCGGAATTTTCTAAACCATTTACTGTGTGGGAAAAATTTCTTCCATGATTTTCTTAATCTCCTGAGAGTCACATCATAACTACTAGAAAGTTAACTTCAGGTCCTAAAATGTTCACCTCTTGTAGGTTTCCTAGTTTCCATATTCTTTAAATAGCTAGCGTAGCAATATGCAAACTAGTCAAATATGGTTTTGTATTGATTGTAATCATTCTACAATCTCCACTAGAGATCTATTATTAGCCCGAAGGTTCTGTGTTTGTTGCATAAGGTCAATGTCATTCTTAATCCAGAGAGACCAATCAGTTTCTCTCGCACGAGATGAGTCACTAACCACGTCTAGCTAGTTCCTCAGACTTTTCATTATCTCTATGTTAAACTGACCATCCACGTGGAAACTTTCGTTGTTGCCTAGGACAAGGTTGTCGGTGATTATTGTAAGCTAGGCCTTTAGTTTCCCATTATCGTCAAGTTTATAAGGTCTATTCTCTCTGATAGAGAAATGTTGATCAAAGCAGAACCAAAAGTCTGTTCAGTAAAGGAAAATTTAATTAGGCCATCAAGGAGGTCAGGCTTACATTGTTGCCATATCCAGCTTCATTTTGGTATACATTCCACAAACAAACCTCACTAGAGGGAGAATTTTATCATCAAACCAGTTTACAAATCCAGTGAGCTTCCCAACTCTCAGTGTTCTATAAGCTTGTCACCGTTTTTCCTTTCTAAACAGTAGAAGGAGTAATTGATGTTTGGAGAACGAACAAAAGCAAATCTCTGCGCTCAAACCAATACGCATATTGGAAAGAATGATCTACAGAAGGTGCCCGTTTAAATCAAGTAACACAGATAGAAGACTTCTATCGGCGCAAAGAGATAACATTCTGTGCTTTCCCAGATACTGGAGCGGCTTTTGACAGTACAGGATACGGTTTCATCTACAGAAAAGTGAAACCCGTAGAATGACCAATGACAGCAGTGCCAGTGACTATACTACTATAGTTGGATCATTATAAACAGTATCCAAATACAAGAGTCGTTTTGAATCATATATTATTTTGACACTAACAGCTCTTTCCCGCACGAAATTTTGACCGTCAGTCAGAATCTTACCTCCACAGAATGAAATGAATCTCTTAACACTTGAACAACGTTGAGAAATATTGCGAGCCCACTACGCCTGCTGTACGAAGGTTTGTGCAAAAGTTCGTGAGATTAGTTTGCTTGCGAACACGCTCACGGAGACTGATCGGCTCAATCGAGGAACATCGATTTGCCATCGATCCTAGGAACTCAACATTTCCCTCACCAGCCTGATGAGAATGTTGCAAAAGATCTTGGATTATTCCCTTACAAAGTCTAATTGGCTCAGAAATTAAAGCCAAACGATCATCCGCTTCGTTATCGCTTCTCAGTTTGTGTCTACAGCAGCTCTAATTCGACATCATATTTGGCCGAAAATATTTTTTTTGATGAGGAACATGGAGATATGTAGGCAGTTATGATAACAAACGAAATTGCCGCAAACGAAAAACCCACACCTGATCGTCGAGCTGCCAATGCATCTGAAGAGAGCTACAGTTTGGTGCGAATTTTGGATTGATGACATTATTAGCATGTTGATGGTTATAGAGCCATTCCTTTAAGCGAATATCATCCTAGTCATTCGTGAGATAAGCCAGAAATAGTTAACAAGATCTTAGAAAGTTGGGTCGACAGAATGGGCTACTGCGAATCCAGCTAAGCCAGCCACAAAAATATAATCGTATTAGATGCCTAATAGGAATGTTTGCGGTTTCTTGTAAAGCCACTGTTCATTTTATTTTATTTAAAAAATGTATTTGGACCTAGCAAGCTTCCTCTCAGAGATTCCTGAACTGAACATGACCTGAAATCGAACATCGATAAGATGTTCAGCATAGTGATCTCAAATCAATAAGTTTACGGCATCCAAATATTGGTAATATTCGGGTGTACACTGGTCTAGGTGCAGGTATCCGTGGCCCAAAACAAACGTTGCAAGGCTAATGAGAAAAAGTCCCAACGTTTTTAAAGCGGAGCTGGATGCCATCCAAAAAATTAAAGGCGCTCTAACTTGGCCTCCTACATAGGCCTTGTATGGCAATAAATCCTTCGGGTCGCTATGCCCACTGCAATTGGCAGGGTAGTGCCGAGAAAAATAAAAGGTCTCCTTGTTGACCTGAAATAGTTTTCGCGGCTCTTGTGCCCCTTTTCTTCTTTCTGACAATCTTATGGGTTACCGTTTTTGCTCGTAGAGCTCAAGAGTTACCCTTCCCTTTTTTGTTACGACGCTTGAAGTGCCTTCTGCTATCAGCAAACGCCAGCGAACATTTATCGTCAAACCTTTGGTCTTGAAGTAAATAGCACATCTTTAGTACTTTGCTGGCACTTGATCAGCAAAGACTATGGTTGTTTCTCGCAGTTTTTGATACTTACTGAAACATTAAAGAGCAGCAGCACTGCTTACTCCCCTGGAAATTTCTTAGCAACCATGAGAGTGTGAACTTGTGCCTTTAGGATATTTCATTCAGAGGAGTGTGTCATATCTGACGATTCTCGAATTAATGTTATTTCAAGACTGCATACGTATATACATGCTTGTAACTTACAATATTTGTTGTCTGTATTGGAATTAGATTGAGTCAAGCAGCGGTTTTATGAATAGCTTGGAAGAGGGTACAGTATTTCGGTACATTAATAAATAAGTGTATGCAGGGGAACTCAGAGGGGACTTGTGCATCAACACCTTAGTCTTTAAAATATAAAATAAAATTACTGACAGAGACTTCCTATTGATATTCAATAAAAGGTTCGCTTATGAGGGGAGACCCCGGTCCTTATTAGTGGCTGCCTTTCAGCTTGAGGGTAAATGAATAAGCGATGCTTGTCCAGACGCCTCAGGTTAATATGTGTACTTCTTTCCAGTTAAATGAGCGATAATTGGTTGCACGATCGTCTTGTACGTATTATACATACAGTGCATGACTAAGGACTGCGCTTGCAAGCCACTCGCATGAGTAAAGGGGAAATCCAAACTTCTTCCTTGTTGCCCAAAATGAAAAATGGAAAGCTGACACTCCTCTTAAAGTTGTACAGTACAATTGCCTACTTCTTTACACGTATTCAGTCAGATTCAAATAACTGCGTGAGTTTGAAATTCACAAATCTGAGCTTGCCCTTTGAAACGGTGCAAAATCCTTAGCTCTGGGCTTACTTTAGATTCAGCTACTAATGAGATTTCCTTTCAAATCTAATTTTACCAAATATTCCATAGTCGGTCTTATTTTGGAGCAGCGATAATAGCGTCGAATTAATTCATATAGAATTCGTGGCATCCCGGCGTACAAAATAGGGAATGGAGGCCATCATGTGACTAGCATCAGTTCTAGGTTCTTTATTGTTTATTCTGCCGCATCGATTTTTTCATAATCACTCAACACAAATTTTTAATTTCTTCTCTAGATCACCCTAATCAAGTTGTCTTGACTGTTTCACAACAGCAGTGGGCGGCCGATATTCATTCGATATTTGACAATGCCAACCAAACCAATGATGATATCCTTAAAACTTTGAGGATCTATGAAAAGCAATGTTTCAGCAATTTATCAACTTTGGCTGCAATAACTCGAACCGAAATAACAAACTTATTGCGTAAAGTCCTTTGTGCTCTTATAACTGTCGACGTACATGCCAGAGATTCTGTTAGCAATTTACTAGAAAAGAAGGTTACGAAATCGTGAGCTGAATTTTTTCTATCTGATATATTCAATTCAAAATTTTTGCTTTTTTAAGGACTGATTTCAACTGGCTTAAAATGCTGCGGTTTTACTGGCAAGACTCCAACGATACCATGGTATCACAAATGGCTTCAGCAAGAATCCCTTATTACTACGAATACATCGGAGCGGGAGGAGTTCTTGTTCTTACCCCACTAACAGATCGATGTTATCTGTGTCTGATGGGGGCCCTTCAAATGGATTTAGGTGGTGCACCTGCTGGTCCTGCTGGAACTGGAAAAACGGAAACTACCAAGGATCTTGCAAAGGCAGTCGCCAAACAATGTGTGGTGTTTAATTGTTCCGAAGGTCTGGACTTTAAAATGATGGGACGATTCTTTTCTGGACTAGCACAGTGTGGTGCTTGGTGTTGCTTTGATGAGTTTAACCGAATCGACATTGAAGTTCTCTCTGTGATTGCACAGCAATTAATAACTATTCGAAACGCAAAGGCAGCTAATGCTAAAAGGTAAGTTCTACTTTCAATGTTCGACAATCTCATTGATGAGCAACTTTCCAAAGATTCATTTTCGAGGGACGTGAAATCAAACTAAACAAATCCTGTTCAGTTTACATCACCATGAACCCAGGATATGCTGGCCGAACGGAGTTACCTGATAACTTAAAGGCGCTGTTTCGTCCTATATCTATGATGGTACCCGATTATGCTCTTATCTCAGAAGTGATCCTCTACTCGGAGGGTTTTGAAGATCCTAAAATCTTGGCTCACAAAATGGTTCAAATGTACAAGCTCTGTAGCGAACAGCTAAGTCAACAAAACCACTACGACTTTGGAATGCGTGCTGTTAAGAGTGTTCTTGTGATGGCTGGTTCCCTGAAGCGATCTGCTCCGAATCAGAGAGAAGACATAACTTTAATCGCAGCACTGCGGGACTCGAATATTCCCAAATTTCTGGCCGAAGATGGTTTTCTTTTTAGAGGAATTCTCTCGGATTTGTTTCCTGGTGTCGAGCTACCGGATTCATCGCATCCTGAATTACAAGAAGGCATGGAACTTGGACTGCGCAAGAAGAATCTACAGCCAGTGGCATCGTCCATACGCAAGTGTATTCAGTTGTATGAAACAATGTGCGTTCGATGGGGTGTCATGTTAGTAGGACCTACTGGTGGTGGAAAATCCACCGTCCTGCATGCTCTTGAGTTTGCTTTGACACATTTGTTCAGGAATAATGTGCCAGGACCACAGTTCCGAGAAGTTGTGATACAAAAACTTAATCCGAAATCGGTGTCAATGAATGAGCTGTATGGTTATGTCAACTACAAAACAATGGAATGGCAAGATGGTTTGCTGGGATTAGCCGTACGGACAGCTGTCAACAGTCGAGGCACGGCATTGACTGATAATCGGTTTCCCATATTGTAAAAATGTTTCTTCTTTTCAGATGAAGTTCATCAGTGGATCGTGTGCGATGGTCCAGTGGATGCTGTCTGGATCGAAAACATGAACACGGTCTTAGATGACAACAAAATGCTTTGTTTAGCCAATTCCGAACGAATCAAACTTACCCCTTGGATTCACATGATTTTTGAGGTTCAAGACTTAGCTCAAGCTTCTCCTGCGACAGTTTCCCGCTGTGGAATGGTTTATGTCGATCCTGAAGAGTTAGGTTGTGTACCATTACTACAATCTTGGAGTGATAGCCCCATCAAGAAACACCTCCATACTGAGCAAATGATGTTCATTCATGATTTGCTTAAAACATATTTTGAAAGGCTTCTAAGAATTGGCAACAAATATGGCTCATATCCCATTCATCAAGTGGACACCTCCAAAACTCTTCTCTGTTGCGAACTGTTGACTGACTTGATCGAAAAGGTGAAGTTTTTGACAATGGATATTGCTGTGGCCAAGAGCTTACTCAGTAAACTATTCATATGGTCGTCACTTTGGTCGATTGCATCAAATTTTAACAACGATTCTCAAGTCATGTTTGAGGTCAGAATGCGTGAAATCTTCATCGAAACCGCGATAGTCAAGGAGTGGGTATACATCACTTATCAGGTGGAAGAAAATCTCTTTTTTGAAATTGTATTTCAGACTTCCTGAAGAATCAATCTGGGAGTACCGCGTCAACTTGGAACAAAATCAGTGGGAGAAATGGCAGACAATTGTTGAGCCCTTCGAATTTAATCCCAACAATAAGTACTTTGACATGCAAGTACCAACAGTGGATACTACCAAATTTGGGTAACCAACCCAAAACCAGTTAACTTATATCAGATAAATATATGTATGAAGAACTACAATTTCAGATTTATATGTGAAATGCTTTTACTTCGGAAGTATCCTGTTCTGTTGACTGGCGATACGGGAGTCGGCAAGACTGTCCTGGCTGTTTCGACTTTGAAGCGACTGGCAAAGGGAAGTTTCGTTCCTGTTCTATTGAATTTCTCAGCTCAGACGAGCAGCATTCGGACACAAGAAATGATTGAAGCACAGCTGGAAAAACGGAAGCGGACTATGTTAAGCGCTCCTATTGGAAAGACGGTAATCATATTTATAGATGACGTAAACATGCCTAAATTGGACACATATGGCAGTCAGCCGCCTATTGAACTTTTGAGGTAAGTCGATGCAAAATTCTTGGATTTAAGATGGAGTGACTGTTGTTACGATTTGTTGTATTAACATAGATCTACTTCTTGTAAATATTACAACGTACCAGACTTTGACTCGATCGATAAATTAGTTAGTTGAGACGAAAGGCTTCAACCAGAAACGGATACCTTTACAATTGCCACAGTTTGGAGAGTCCTCTTTTCAGTTGATGGGTGGAATTAACGATAGAAAGATTCCAAACATTGATTATTTTACTGAACCAAATTGTGCAGATAAGATAATTTCTTAAAAATATCTAAGACATCAACGTATTCTCTTCCGATTTGAAATCCGATAGCAAACTTAGGATACCAAATTAATTTCACGTCCTCGTTTGACCCTTTGTGGAGCAGAGCTCTTCAACGAATTTCAGTTCCCTCCAAAACAATTACTTTTTCAGATTTAAGATATCATTCCGAATGCAACATTTTTTGTTTGTGAATTTTTCTGTCCACATTTAATTTGGTATCACCATCCTCTGATGATGGGCTAAAGTGTTGGCCTGTTGGGTTGTTTTTGAAATAGCTTTTAAAAAAGTCACTGTTTAATGTTCTTTAACGATTAGTGCAAGAGTGAAAGAGTAAATCTACCAACTAATTATGGAATATTATTTCATTCAAATCAAATGACTGCCTCGGTTGGCTTGGCAATAGGCCATTCTGTCAACCCAATTTTTCAATATATTTTCGATAGTGTCGGCCCTTACATTACGAATAGCTTGATCAATATTGTTCTTGAGTGCCTGATTTGTCTCTGGATAACATCGATCTTTAGTGGCACCACAAACAAAAAGTCCAAGGGCATCAAACCACAGTGTGCAATAAACCGATTGTGGGGCGGCTTATATTGCACATAGCCTCATCTCGCTGGAATCACACCGCGCTTAATTACTCAAACTAACGTCAATTTCGAGTTACTCTAAAGTTCAAACAGAGAAGCGAAACGGAGCTGCGATCAGTTTGCCCGCGTTTAGACTTTCGGACTTACGCGTACACCTTTGGCAACAGATGTAATATTTTCTGTTTACAAGCACAAGACGAACAGGGGAATAAGTTCGGTTATCAATCAGCAAACCAGTCTCAGAAATTTTCTTCACAAACTTGAGTACACCAGCTGCAGTTGGTGCATTATTTCGACCAAAATTTATTTTTAATTTCGAGCTGTTTCGGCAACAGAGCACCCACTTGGGAAATAACTTTGCAATATTTCCCTTCTACTTCTTCTTCTTCTTCTTCTTCTTATCCTTTTATTAACCCTTTCCTCGTTATACGAACTTATGCGTAACGAGTTTCCAATTTTCACTACATCGCTGCTGCCCCGCTTATGGGGTTGGCCAATGTCGCAGACCGCAGAACGCGTCTACAAAGTGCTCGGTCCTGGATCGCTTCAGTGGTTAGCCCTAGGCGTTGTTGCGCATTTGCCATCTGGGAAATCCAGGAATTCTTTTTCCGAACTCGTTTTCTTACAGTTGGAGTGACCATAATTGATAGTGCCTTTTTAACCGGATCTTCTTTGAACTTTGCAATACCAGCTTATTTTATTCGCCTCAAGCTGTTCGGTTACCGAATTCTTTATATGTAGACTTCCTCTTAAAAGCGTAGATCTAATGAAATCCCGTTTAGTGACTCCACTAGACATCCTTAACATTTTCATTTCCGCTGCCGTCATTTTGTTGTTAAACACTTCGTTTGTCCAGCACTGAGAACCGTATATAAGAGCTGATCTAACAACCGTGGTGCAGAGTTTCCCTCCCCTTCAATTTAAGTGGAAATTTTCGGTCGCAAAAGATTCCCGAATTTCCCCGACATTCCATCAACCCCACACTCACTAGAATGGAACCAAGAAGCTACTTCTCCATTGATTCGGCATAGGTTGTCCACATTTCAATTTTTTTAAAAGTTTCGATAGCCATTCGCTGCCGATTCCCTCCATCTTCGACCAAAACTCTGATGGAATGCTGTCTGGTCCCGTCGCTTTCCCCCGCTTCATTTTTCCGATTGCTATACTTATTTCTTCGATGGAAAAGTCCGAAACTTCTACCTCCAATAGACCAGCTGTCACGACCAGCACGACATTAAGTGGAAACTGTTTGTTAAGCAACTCCTTGCAGTATTCAAGCCACCGGTTACAAATGTCCTTTTCATTTGTTAGTAAGCGACCGTCTGCATTTTTGATGTATTTCGGCGAGGTTATTTCCATCGAATTTTTTCGCCTCTGTGCAGCGAGCTTAAAAATATTTGGCACTTTAGTATTGTACGACGTTTGAACTTCTTGTATAGCTTGTCTTCTATCTGCCGATCGTGAGGATATTTGTTCCAACTCCTGGTACAGGTTTTCCGCTGCTGCCGCTCGAGTTTGAGCCAGGGCTTTCTTTGCGATCTTTTTAAGATGCTCGTATTCAAGAGCCAGTCTAGCTTTTTCGATATTGTCGCTCCGATTGCATTTTGTCCACGCTTAGAATGCATTCTTCTTGTCGGCCACAGCTCGTTTGGTTTCGTCATTCCACCGCCATGTTTCTTTGCCGAGGTGATGGTATTTCGATATAGTCCCCAGAATGGACTTTGCGAGTGTTATGCATTCCTCGTGCATACTGTTCCACATTTCTTGCGGGCTAAGTGAGTCTGCGATACCGTCTATATTTCGAAGTACTTCTTTAGTCAGTGCGATAAATCTTGCGCTTCGTTCCTTCAATAGATTATACCACCGGATTTTTGACTCTCAAAACGATACCCGTGTTTTCGGTGGTTGCGCTGTGAAAAATTCTGTAATGAGCAGATGATGTTGGCTTACTAGCGACTCTCCAAGTATTACTTTACAGTCCTTAACAAGGTTTCTCATCGACATTTTGCAAAGGTGATAATCTATTTGCGTTTCGTGGCCTCTGCTATAGGTGATAAGATGTCGTTGATGTTTAATAAACATTTTATTACAGACGGTTAAGCCGTAAGCCCTACGCTACAAGGATGTCTTCTCCAGCTGAATTTCTGGTTCCAAAGCCTTTACCGCCGTGGGAGTCCTCATAATCAACATTTGTTTCTCCGACGTGGCCTTTTAAATCTCCGCCTACGAAGAGCACCTAATTGATAGGTATATTTCCAAATTATCGCATTTCGCATTAAGTACATATAATAGCATCTACTCCAAATTACATAAATTAAAAAATGGTATCCCCCCATGATAACCACTATCAGTGATTTTATTTACTATAGCTTTTAATGATATTAAAAAAATTGATAGCTTTCAATACAAACACCAGCTCGCCAGTAAAATCTGATTTACAACTACGAAATCAAACATAATTAATGTGGTTTAACTTTGCAACATTTTCCAACGTTGTTCAAGTGTGAAACGATCCATTTCCCTCCGCGGAAATATACTCGTAGTACTGAGATTCTGTTAATTTTCTAAGTGTATATAAAAGCTATCAGTTTCAAAATTAACCAACATATGGCTCACCCATAGACACAGAAACTAAGTACTTTTGCAACTAATGATAGTTTTTCTAATTGTTATGCTTCAGCAGCTGTCAAAGTTACCAATGTCATCCAGCTTTCCAAATATTCAGTAAGGTTTGCCATTTCATTTCATGCATCGTTATCTGCTTGCCGAACGTGCGAAAATTATAAAAAATTTGTTATCGAAAGTCCGACTCAGTTGTAAGTACGCAACGTGAATTTCGTCATGAACTTGGTCGTCATCATGGCTTCAGTGTGCAGGCAATTCGTTGCATCGTGAAAAAGTTTGAGGGGTACTCACACTTTCGGATCTCGAGTCACCAACCACATAAAGATTGGTGCGAAATGAAAAAAAACATATCCGCCCTAGCGGCCAGTATCGAAGAAGATATAATGTCGAATTGGGAATCTCCATTGAGTCAACGCGGCTTATTTTGCGATTGGATTCGGGCCTACATTTGTGTAAGATGTGCTGACGCAAGAATCGAAGACGGAAAGCCATAGACAATGCGCTGAAAATGTTAGCTGGTGGTCCGGATTTTGACCAAATAATCATCTTCTCCGACGAGAGCCACTTTTGACTCAGCGGCTATATCAACAAGCAATATTACCTTTATTGGAGCGAACACAATCCCCAAGTGTTGGGCTAAGCATTATTGCATCCACAAAGAGTGACTGTTTGGTGCGGTTTATAACATGGGGGCATCATCGGACCATATTTCTTTCGAAATGAAGAAGGAAACACCGTTACGTCAATGGCCTCAGGTATACAGAGTTGTTTACTGACATTCTGTGGTCAGAGCAACAATGATATGTCCGAGTTGTGGTTCCAACAAGATGCTGCTACATGCCATACAAGCGACGCAACGCCCGAAGTTGTGAATGGGAAATTTTGCGACTTATCTTACGGCAAGGGTTCATGAATTGGCCTTCGCGATCATGCGATTTGACACCACTCGATTTTATTTCTTTGGGACTACGTAAAGTTTTTAGTCTACGCTAACAGGCCAACCACTTTGGACGAGCTCGAGGCCAACATTCGACACGCCATTGCCAGAATTACGTTGCACATATTGGACCGAGTCATCGAAAATTGTACCGCCCGCTTGGAGCACTGCCAGCGAAACCAAGGCGGCCATTTGAATGATGTGCTATTCCCAACATAATGTCATGAACGTAGCTTCAAAAGCCACAATCAATTTATCTATCTCAAACATAAAAACATTCTAACATTATTCCATCTAAGAATCGGAGGTTATGGTTGTTTGGGCATATGTGGCAAGGTATTTCCTTACTTTTTCGGCTGCTTTGTAGTAAAAGGAAGGCTTAAAAGTCATGGATTCTAAGATTCGAAGTAGAATTTAGTTTAGACATCGAACGAAGTATGAAAGATGCTAAATTGTTAGGCAGTTGAGGTGTCAATCCAATGGTGGTCTTTATTAGGCTCACCATATATATGTTTAAAAAAACACTTGCTGATTTAGGCATTGACTAAGGAATTGACGGATCTTTCGATTCCGAGGACTCCTGGGGCTCTTCTAGAACACTTTCGGTATTGAAACCAGAATGATTAAGTGAATTTCTGATGGCAAACCGAAACGATTGGTCAGGCTTCAGAAGAAGCACATTCTAAAGGACAACCGTAAAAAGGGCAATCAGGGACCGGAAGTAGTGAGGCAAATAAAAAGCGCAAGGAATTCTCCTTCTCCAAGGTTGATGTGGTCAAATAAACCTTAAAAAGCAGCCCTGGTGTTTTCTTTTCCCGTCCACTATCTCCAGCTAGAAATGACGCAAAGGTAAGATACTCTGTGACAGACAAACCATTGGAAAAACCTGAAGCTTGTCCCTTATTTTCGAATTTACTCTCAACATTCGAGTATTTGGAATTGTTTAACTCACAATTGAATCAAATTCGCCCTTGTGTCAGTTTAGTCTTCTCTAGATCTAAGTACTTCTCCCTGTTGCCGACCTCATCATGTCTATGATGTCAATCAATCTTTTGAAGATTTTCAAAAGATATAATGATAGGGTTTTTGGTATTAGGTATGACTTCAGTTCATAACCCGGACTTAACTTGAGAGCTATTTAAAATACATCTGTAGGAAGTCTTTAAAGAATTTGCAGAAAAAATTTCATCTGCTTATAGGACAAATTGAAGCTATTTTGAGCGGAAAAAATTGTAGTTCTCTTCACTTTTTTTCTATTTTTAGACAATTTTTGGACTGCAAGGGATTCTACGATCGTGAAAAGCTGTTCTGGAAGGATGTGATGCAAGTGGCTCTCGGAGCTGGTTGTGCTCCACCTGGTGGTGGTCGAAATCCTCTTACTCCCAGATTTGTACGTCATTTTGCATTGCTAACCCTTCCAAAACCGAGTCATGAAACACTTACGACAATCTTCGCCGGAATACTTTCTGGGTAAGTGGCAACAGGTTTTGAACTGATCTCCCCAAATCTAATGACTTTCTCTTCACTAAGGTTCTTGAATGACTTCTGTGCTGCCATAAGGCAACTGGCAACACCGATCTGCAATGCTCTAGTAGAAGTTTATTCTCGTATTGCTGAAGAGTTGCTTCCTACTCCGGATAAATCGCACTATATCTTTAACCTTCGGGACTTGTCCAAGTGCGTCCAAGGAATACTACAATCGGATAGCTCCAACTACAATACCGACTTGCAAATGCTCAGACTGTTCTATCACGAAAACACGCGTGTATACTATGATCGCCTGGTCAATAACCAAGACAGACTGGTATTCAAAGCACTTATGTCGGACGTCAGTAGAAAACATTTTGATAAAGAAGTGGTGAAGGACGACGAAGTCGTCTTATTCGGTGATTTCATGATTTTTGGCCAGAATCGAGCTGAACGAATTTATGAAGAAATCAAAGACATACAGAAGTTAGAGAGTATTTTAGTGGATTTCATGGACGACTACAATTCCAGTACAGGAAAGGATATGAAATTGATCATGTTTCAGGACGCGATCGAGCACACAGTGAGACTAACACGTCTTTTAAGAGCCGATCGTGGCAACGGACTGTTGGTTGGTGTTGCTGGAATGGGTAAACAGTCATTGACAAGGTTAGCAGCGCATATAAATGAGTACAAGTGCTTTCAAATTGAACTCCGAAGGAATTATGACATCGTCGCGTTTCACGATGATCTAAAGGTTCTCTACAGAATTGCTGGGGTAAACGTAGAGCTTTGATTGTCTAAGACATGATCTCTAAAATGCGAATTTTGTTACAGGTAGATAACATGCCATTGGTATTTCTTATTGTGGACACTCAAATTGTGGAGGAAGAGTTCTTGGAGGACATCAATAACATTTTGAACTCTGGAGAGGTTCCAAATCTTTTCGAGGGAGACGACTATGAAAAGATCCTTTTGGATATGAGAGATCCATGCAATGCCGCTTACAAACCAGTAAGTATTGGGCTTGTCATTTACAACTTACCTATGGAGGTGATCATTTTTGAAAAAATGCACCTACTTCTCGACAAGAAAAAAGCCTTGCGGTCTCTTGGGTGTTTTTGACTGTTACGGATATGTACAAACATATCTTACCTAGAGCAAAGTAATGCTCCGGGTCAATGATAGCTGCTCGGAACGTTCGGACATTGACTGAAAGAATGCCTTTCGTCGATCGCAACATGATTTAATTGGCTGTCGGTTTATTAGTCAATAGGCAGTCAGGTCCCTTTACGAATTGTAATTGTGTGCGGGCTATTGTTACATTACGTATTATGGTAGCATTAATCTGCCCTAGAAGCTTTTCTCAAGACCGGGACTTATTATTTTAAGGGTCTCGGTGTACATTTTTTCTCGTTTTACCCCTTAACTTCATCTGACCGAATAAACAGGCAATCATGGAACTTGGGGAAAGAATATATAGGGACGTCATTCAGCGCTGTATAAGCCCTACAATGTGCGGCATTAGTGAGCGTTTTATCGGCCTCAATACTATTGCCCCCTTCCTTCGTACGACTTTATGTAAGCGCGTTAGGCGTCTTAAAGCGTCAAATTGTTCATCCTCTCCCACGATCCCAAAGCATAGACTCTAGTTGCTGTTGCCAAGAATATGTATATTTTCTAATATCGATTGTGCACAGGTTACAAAAAGGACTGAAAAGTCTGCGTTTCAAATCCAAGCATGGTTAGTCTAGAAATCGGTTTAAATTACTTAAATAAACATGGAAAAAGCTGTAACGCTACCGCGCCTTAGCAAGTGACTCTCCACGGTTGTCGAGCATTGTAGTTAGTAAATTTCACTAAGTGCATTATGAAGACGGCGTAATACGCTCAAGGAAATTCTAGAAAAACACAGAACTTAGGAAGAAAATCCGTTGAGGTGCTCGAATCATTAATAGTTCATAATTTTTTTTGCAGCAAAGCTGCAGTCGTGACGATATTTACAAGTTTTTCATCAACCGAGTTAGAAACAATCTACACGTCGTCATTTCTATGAGTCCGGTAGGTGATGCATTCCGCAGACGTTGCCGAATGTTTCCGTCTTTAGTCAACTGCACAACCATTGACTGGTTTTCAAGTTGGCCAGCTGAAGCCCTCTATTCTGTTGCGATCGGTGTTCTTCAAGATGTTGCTGATAAAAATGAAGACCGCGTAAAGCTTGCCAAAATAAGCGTCTTCATGCACAAGGTTTTAGAAACGCCAATATAGTATTCGTTCCGATACGAAAATTCATTATTTTTTCTTGTAGACTGTCGAAGATGCTTCTACCAGATTTTACAAAGAAGTGAAACGCCACTACTACACAACACCCAGCAGCTTTTTGGAATTATTAAAGCTCTACAAGAGCATCCTGAAAAGTCGAACTGACATTATCATTCGCAAAAGGAAGCGCATCTCCAATGGACTGAATAAGATCCTGGAAACCAACAAAATAGTAAGATTTTTCCCAAAACTACACATTAACCAGCTTGACAATCATTGTTTGGTAGATTGCAGTAATGCAAAAAGATTTAGAAGTAATGGTTCCCCAACTCGATGAAGAGTCAGCTAAAATGAAGGAACTTCTAAGTAAGCTTGAGATTGATACCAAAAATTCCGACGCAGTCAAGGAATCGGTTGCTAGAGATGAAGCTATAGCTAAGGATAAAGCAGAAGTCTGCCGAACAATTGCAGATGATGCCATGAAAGACTTGGAAATTGCTATGCCAGCTTTAACTGAGGCTGAGAATGCCCTTAAATCTTTAACCAAGTCCGATATTAATGAAATCAAGGCATTTACTACACCGCCACAATTGGTTCAGTTCGTCATGGAGGCAGTGTGCATTCTACTTGGAGCCAAGTATGGCTTTAATGTTTCCGGAAATGATTACCAAAACTTAAATTTGTGTCGTTTTAGGCCAACTTGGGCTTCGGCAAAGACTGTCATGGCAGATGTTAATTTTCTTAAGCGACTTATGGACTACGATAAAGAACATATCCCCGAAGCAACACTCAAAAAAGTCAAAACCTACATCGACCACAAGGATTTTGTACCAGCAGTAAGTTAGAAATCATTTTCCCTTTCAACTCTCGTTTAAAGCTGTCTTCCTGTAGAAAATTGAGAAGGTATCGAAAGTTGCTAAAGGAGTCAGTCTGTGGGTGATAGCAATCGACAAATTTGCAAAAGTCTACAAAGTGGTTGAACCAAAGATAAAACGACAAAAAGCTGCCGAGGCGGAACTAAGTGAAGTGATGAAAGTTCTTCGTGCAAAACAACAGGAGTTAGCTGACGTAGAGGCCAAAATCCAGGCCCTTAAGGATTCAATTGATGTGAAGAGTCGCGAGTTTAAGGTTATCCAGGACAGTGTGGACCTCACTTATGGAAGAATCAATCGCGCTGGTCGCCTTACGTCTGCATTGGCAGATGAGGAAATTCGATGGAAGGAAACTGTCAAGGTGAGTTCCTTGTTTTCTCAATAGATGGAGCTTTTTATAATCCTACTGCGAATAGATCCTCAGTAATGAACTATGGGCTGTGCCAGGAGACGTCCTGGTATCATCTGGATGTGTTGCATATCTAGGAGCATTTTCGTCGGACTACCGAAAAAGTCTAACTGCCGTTTGGGTGGAGGAATGTCAAAGCCACAAAATCCCCAGTAGCACAGAATTTAGCCTGACTGATGTTCTTGGTGATGCCTATGAAATCAGAACCTGGACAATGGCTGGTCTCCCCAGAGATACTATTTCCATTGAAAACGGTCTCTATGCCACACGTGCATTACGCTGGCCACTTATGATTGATCCCCAAGAGCAGGTATCTTCACAGAACAACGAATACAGCTTTCATTTTCATTCACATGAATTTTATTCATAGGCGAATCGTTGGATAAGGAATTTGGAGCAGAACAACAATTTGCAAGTCCTAAAAATGACGGATGGAAATTTTTTGCGGATTCTAGAAAACTCAATTCGTCAAGGACTTCCTGTATTGCTGGAGGACATTGATGAGACCATTGACCCATCACTACGACCAGTTCTACAACGGGAAACGTATATTCAAGAAGGACGAGTCTATTTGAAGTTAGGAGAGACGGTCATCGATTATGATCCAAACTTCAAACTTTACATTACAACGAAACTTTCTAATCCACATTATCTTCCTGAAATTTGTATAAACGTGACTTTAGTTAATTTTCTTGTCACCGAAGCTGGTCTTGAGGATCAACTTTTGGGGTGAGTAGACGATGATCGAAGGCACCAAGAATTTGTAATCGTTTAATTCATTACATAGAGATATTGTAGCCATCGAGCTTCCCGCATTGGAATTGCAACGAAATGATCTTATAGTGAAAATAAACACAGACAAACAGCAACTCCTAGCTCTGGAGGACAAAGTCCTGAAACTTCTATTCCATTCACAGGGAAATATTTTAGATGACGAAGAATTGGTCGAGACACTAAATGATGCTAAAGTAAGAGATTGATGTTCAAGATAAGCTGATTAATATGTCATACATTCCTTAGGAAACCTCGTTGATTATCGTAGCTCGTCTGGTCGACACTGAAGAAACTGAAAAGGTGATCACTGCTACAAGAGAAAAATATAGAACGTTGGCATCCCGTGGAGCAATTTTGTACTTTGTTATAGCCGGTCTCTCTGAAATTGATCCCATGTACCAGTATAGCTTGAAGTATTTCTCAATGGTCTTTTGTAATGTTATTCAGGCTGATAGCCCCAAAATGGACACCGAGGAACGTATAGCATCTCTGAAAGTTGACGAACTGAAGGCAATGTATCTTAATATATCTCGAGGCTTATTTGAGAACCATAAAATCATATTTAGCTTTTTGTTGGCTATAGCTATTGAGAAGCAGGTAATTTGGGCTTCTTTAAGGACTTTACTTAAGTTTATTTGGATTTTATTTTCTCCAGGAAGGACGATTGCCTGCTATGGAATTCAACTTTCTTACCCGAGGAATTGTTGGTGGTGTCGATGCAAAGCCGAAACCAGATAGTATTACTATGAACGCGCAGGAATGGGAAATATGTTGCTATCTGGAGCAAATAATTCCAGAATTCAAAGGATTCACCGACGATATAGGAAACAAAGTGGTTATAACCATAGAAGATTTTAAAGAGGTTTGTTAAGGATATGCAAGAGTAGGGCTTTTAAAATACTAGATCTTTTGATAGTCTTTTGCTTATGGAGGTATTAAGAAACGTGGTCTGAATTGGAATACAAAGTTAACAAATTTCCAAAAACTTCTGGTAATCAAGGCGTTGCGTAAGGAGAAGTTCATTTCTTGTATATCAGCCTACATAAGCGCAACAATCGGAGGTTATTTTGTGGAAGTCACTGAGGGAGGACAGCTTAAAGTTGTGTAAGTATTTTCTATTACTTTTTGCCATGTATTTACTGCCGTGTTGCCCCTCGGAATACGATCTACGTCTCTTTACTGGCACATAGTTTTGTTCAACTATATCGATGTGGCAGGTTTCATCTTTTAGAAAATCCACTAATGAATGAAAATATTGGTTTTGCGTCTGTGAACAATTGTTGCTTGATTTCTATAGATCAAGAAAAATCCCAAACTAAACTCAGTCTGAAATTGAAAAATCTTTAATTCAACTTTCATATAAATTAGGCAAGAACCAAAGTGTTGCAATAAAGCAGTAAAGTGTTCGCGCTGTGCCGTTCAAAGTTTTTTTTTTGGTATCCGTGGTGTAACTTTTGTGAGTTGAATAACTGGCGTGGTGTCAACTGCTAAACACGGCAAAGTAACATTGTAAACTGCCCTGCATGTCTGAAAACAAAGTCGGGTAGATATTCCTACGCAATGGTCATATAAATTCGAAAAAATACATCAATCTCGCTGGTTCCATGTTTTACACAGATTTTCGGTGTCTATTAAGACACAGGTAAGAAATTACCATTCTTTTCACTGTATCTTAGCGACTCCAAAAGGATTCAATACCTGAAGAGCTTTGACATGTCCAGCACACCAACACCATATCCTAACCCACAGTTGAAGCCATTAGTTACGCCGGCCAGTTGGGTGTTCAAGGATGTATCATCGATGTATTCCCGCAGCAACCGGAGTTCCGGTGTCATTACGTCAATGGCATGTCCAAAAATCGAGTACAACTGAGAATCGACGCGCAAAGTTAACGAAACTACAAGTTGCGCCAACAAATAACTCATATTGTAGGTGTGGCGACTCATTTGAAACACGGCTTTCTAGAAATAAAATTTCTTTAGAGTTCCATTCGAGGTTATGGTGACGTATTTTCCTGAAAGTTTTTCCCACCAAGCAGCCGTCACAAAAGATTGAATTTGTTTAACATAGCCATGATTTGTGGAAGCCTTCTGCGTCAAAAAGTCATCAGTGCGTTAGAAGTAAAGGGTGAGCCAACAGATGGTGTGCATGTTGACTGTCAATTACTGTCATTTTCTGAATTTAATGTGGTTGATCTTTTTGACAGATGTCATTCAATCAATTTTAGTCATGGAGTAGTTTACCATGCAACAACGCATTTTTGTTATTCAATATCATTACGAGAAGTAACTAGTAAGTGCGGAATTCGCGCAACGGTGAAGCGTTTTGAAGAAACTGATTCGGTCTCCATATCAGCATGCTCGGCCAGCATGTACACGCCAAAACTTCACCACTGTGAGCGAAAGTGTTCAAAACTATCCCTCAATTGAGGCCGAAGTCAATTATTGGTGGTCACCTTATGGTGCGGGTTATGGGTTGATGGCATAATCGGTCCTTGCTATTTTGAAGATGAGGCTGTACAGGTAGATTAAATGGAGAACGTTACGGCAACATGTTGACCGGCTATTCTTTTCATAAATCGAACGAATTGGGTGTAGACGATCTCTGGTTTCAAGAGGATGCTACCGGCTACACAAGTCATCAATCAATCAATGAATTTATTGCATACGAAATTTGAAGATCGCATTTTTTCGTTTAGAAGAGAAGTTGATTGGCCTCCAATGTCATGCGAATTGACACCTTTAGACTTCTTCTTGTGGGGTTATTTGAATAGTAAGGTCTATGCCAGTAACCATGCGACAATTCAGGATCTATAACATAACATTCGAACTAAAATTGCGGCCATTGACCAACTTATTTTTCAAGAAGTCATCAATAACTTTGACCTTCAGATGGTTGCTTTCAACAGAAGCCGTGGTGGTCACATGCAGTAGTGTTTTATTTTTGCAGCCTCGCAGTATCTTCCGCATTATACCAATTCTCAATTCTCTCAAAGTTGAAAATGAGTTTTGAGCATGACACTAAGCCTCTATCTCCGTTTTCAAATTTTCCTCGAGCTTCAACAGATTGGAAGCGTTCGTTTGAGAAGCCTGAAAGTCGTAGTTTCTGGGGAGAATTAAATGTAAATTTTCATTGATAGCCCATAGCTGATATCCGCAGTGTTTGCACTCTACTTCATTCAGACTGTTGTAATGGATTTTCTACAAAACTGTAGGCTTTTGTCAGTTGCAACAGGAATTGCGTGCGTTCAGGCAATATCGATGTTAAAAGCAATCAGTACAATAGACGCTTTGTCTTGGGTCTTACGGAGCAAACTTCAGCTGAAGAAGGTCAATCGATTTTATTCGACGTCATTATGTTTTCAACTGGTGAGTATTCAACTCATTTATCTGTGCCTCACATCTTTTCTTTTATCTCAGTCTTTCAGAACGTTGTTCAGTAGAGTGTTTCTCTCCTCTATCTTTTGGGATCCCGAGTTAAGCCAGAACCCTGATCCAACATCTCTCAAGTATCCATTATTGCTACCCCGACCAAGGCTATTATAATCTATTTCAAATCTAAAGTAAGAATTCACCTTTTTTTTCAGTTACCTGGACACTTCAAATGTGACTCCGCTTGTATTCGTCCTCTCAAGCGGCTCAGATCCGATGGCGGGATTTTTGAAGTTCGCCGACGAAATGCAGTGTAATGAGAAGTTTTACTCCATCTCTCTGGGTCAAGGTCAAGGGCCAATTGCCGAAAAATTAATCGAGCGCAGTCTAAGGTCCGGATATTGGGTATTTCTTCAAAATTGCCACCTAGCCACATCTTGGATGCCTCAAATGGAGACCATTGTTCGCAATATAACCTTAGGCATAACAAAAGCTCATCAAGACTTTCGTCTATTCTTCTCATCTATGCCAACCAAGTTCTTTCCCATAAGTGTTCTTCAGAATTCTGTGAAACTAACAAACGAACCTCCAAAAGGTATAAAAGCAAACGTTCTAAGTGCACTTGCCGATCTTAAGAAAGACTTCTTTGAGCATCATGTTCTTGGACCCAAATGGCGAGCGTTGGTTTTCGGTGTTTGCATGTTCCATGCTGTTATTTTGGAGAGAAGAAAATTCGGGCCCCTCGGCTGGAATATTCTTTACGAATTCAATGAAAGTGATCGTGAGTGCGGAATCAATACGCTTGATGTATTCATTAATCGAAAACGTGCCGATGAGATTCCCTGGGAAGCGATTGCATACGTAAATGGTGAAATAACGTGGGGTGGTCGGGTGACAGACTACTGGGATCAACGTTGTCTCCGGACAATCTTGAAGATATTTTCATCACCGGCAATAATAGACAGCGATTACAATTATAGTAGTAATCCGTTGTATAGGAATCCAAGAAAGCGAACTCTTGAACAGTACAAGGAGTACGTCCAGAGCTTTCCAGCTGAAGAAGATCCTGAATTGTTTGGAATGAATCAGAACGCCAATATTGTCTTCCAAACAAAGGAAACGAATTTCTTTATATCAACATTGCTTTTGGGACAACCAAAGTCTGCTGGGGAAGATGGCCAATCTGGAAACGACAAAGTCTGCCTAGAAATCATTCGAAAAATCAAGGACGTCTTAATACCGGGGATTTCAAAAGAGCAAATGTTTCAATCTCTCATGACCGTAAGATGCATTTTTGATTATATTTTAGAGCTCTTTTGTAACAATATCTATTTCAGTTGGATGCCAAGGGTCAAATACCTTCCCTCACGACCGTTTTACTTCAAGAAATCGATCGGTACAATGTTTTTCTTAGTATCGTTCATGATAGCTTGTTTAGTTTGGATCAAGCTATTAAAGGTTTAGTGGTTATGTCTGAAGCTTTAGAGGAAGTCTTCTGGTCATTACTCAACAATCGTGTGCCACAAATGTGGATCACTAAGAGCTTTCTCTCAATTAAGTCCCTCCCAAATTACGTTGCAGATTTTCAAAGACGTATTGACTTCATTCAAGATTGGATTAAAAACGGTCCGCCACGTTCGTATTGGTTAAGTGGGCTCTATTTTCCACAGTCCTTTCTCACCGGAATTCTACAAACTCATGCCAGGAAACATGTTTTGCCAATTGATTCTCTAAAGATTGACTTTGTCATCACAGACACGGTTTTAGTGCAACAAAAATTCTTCGAAAGTCGGCAGCAAAATAAGAGTGTACGAAGCCGATTATTTCGAAAATCTCAAAGAAATTAAACTCGTTTATCTTGTACTCTCGTTGTAGGATCAAGACTTATATGGCTCCTTAACAACTCCAGAGGTTGGGGTTATATCTCATGGGATTTTCATTGAAGCAGCTCGATGGGATCATGATTTAGGCGGTCTTTGTGATGCCCGTGATGGAGAATTATATACTCGTTTGCCAGCTGTTCATTTCATACCATGTCTTCAACTGAAGTCGGATCAACGTTATGATGTAAGCAGGATCCGGCGATTTAAGTTATTTCTAGTTTTTTCACTTTAAACATCTGCTTTCGTATTTAAGGCGCCACTTTACAAGACTCAAGAACGCTCTGGAGTGTTGTCCACTACTGGTCATTCAACTAATTTCATTTTGTCGATTTTATTAGAGAGCCGCAAATCACCAGACTTTTGGATTCTCTGCGGAACTGCTTTGGTATCGGCGGTCTCCGAAAATGAGTCATAGTATTATTTTGTTATATATACGAGTATTTATAATAGTTTATAGTTCCCTTGTTTGTAAATATATGAATGATCTTACTTCACTTTAATTTTGATTGTTTTAGAGTCTAGGGTGGCCTGCAAGCAAAAGCGCTCAACAACTAATGCTATCTTGAGGTTATTGCCTTCATTCATACACTATGGTGGTTCAGGTCGTTTTCCATTTGAGCGAGTAACCTAAGAAGGGGTTTCTGATGATGCAATATTTCCACTGCTTGCTTGAGTATTTGACGTGCCCATTTACGCATCCGTTGCGACCTGTTCCGGATATAATCTTAGACGGAATAGTTCTTCCGAAAAGCACTATCTCTAAGTACTTAGGATCAATCGCTAACATGGAAGCGAAATGTGACGACGACGTAAGCCACAGAGTGAGTGTGGGATGGATGAAATGGCGGTCGGGAGTCTTTTGCGACCGAAAATTTCCACTTTAATTGAAGGGGAGGGAAACTCTATACCACGGTTGTAAGACCAGCTCTTATGTACGGTTCACAGTGCTCGACAATGTACGAAGCGTTTAAAAACAAAATGACAGCCGCGGAAATGAAAATGTTAAGGATGTCTAGTGGAGTCACTAAAGGCGATTGCATTAGATCTACGCGTATAAGAGGAAGTCGGTAACCGAACAGCTTGAGGCGAATAGAATAAGCTGGTATTACCACGTTCAAAGAAGATCTGCGGAAAATCCAGTTAAAAATCACTATCAACTACGGTCAATCCAACTGTAAGAAAACGAGGTCGGAAAACGAATCTCTGGATTTCTCAGATGGCAAATGTGCAACAACGCCTGGGGCTAACCATTGAAGCGATCCAGGACCGAGCATTATGTAGATGCGTTCTGCGGTCTGCGACATTAGCCAACCCCATAAGCGGAGCAGCTGCGATGCAGTAAAAATGGGAAACTCGTTACGCATAAGTTCGTATAACGAGGAAAGGGTTAACAAAAATATAAGAAGAAGAAGAAGCTTGATCCTGGCAGCGTAGGTTTTGAGGTTTTGAGAGGTTTTGCCAATCCCGATCAAAAATCGTCTAGCAGTAGTTGTTTAATGCCAAATTTCCTCATGGTACTTCTTCTGGCATTTGAAAAATTCGTTAAAACCTTCTTTCTTAATCAGATGACTGCCAGGACCCTTTGCGTATGCTGAGATGTTGGAAATGTTTAGTGGCTATGATCGCCAGCCATTATCCAACACACAGTACAGGAACATCATCTTTTTATGGACTGCGTGCAATGAGTGTTTAAAATCGCCGCTATTTGGTCGTAGTCCTATTCGCCAGGGTTGCTCTTATCCACAAAACTAAATATTAGTCTACCCCGCGTCCTGCCGCTGAATTACACGTGCCTTTAAAAGCACACTCAACGTCGACGTAAGTACTCAGTGCATTCATTCTGTCGAGTTCGCCTTCAATTCTTCCCAGGACATTTTAAACAAAGTATGCATTCGGAAAATAGTTTTGTGCGCATAAAACTCAACCATTCACTCTATGATCTTTAGCATGAAATAAGTTACACTTGTTGGTCTGAAGTCCTTGGCGCAATCATCTTTTCGGATTTTCGAAATAAAAAGTACACTTAATGTTCTCTTGGGGATCAGTATACATATGCTTATGCCTTTGTCACGTTAGCAGTGATAATTCTCTTTAGAGCTGGTCTGTACCCTTGTATCCCATTGTCAAGCGACTTACTATAAAGCCATTAAATAAACCAATGTTAGATACCAGCGCAGTGATTGACTTGACGAGCTTTTTTCTACCTCTTTAACAAAGCCGAGGTCTCACATCCGGTTCTGAATTCGATATATCTATGGCCCGCCATGGAAGCCCCCAATGGTACTGCCTACTAACCCAGCACAATATAAATTTATTCGATTAATTTCTGTCTTACTTTCGAGACTAAGTTGGTCTATAGCCAACCGCTGGTTCCCATAACTTTTTTACTTCTCAGTGATACCATAATTGCTTTGAGCACCTTGAAATGACCGTCACTGATCTAATTAAACCTAAATTCTCGAAATACCAGTTTTCCTTTTCAAATCGAAGGTTACAAATTATGCGAAAGTACTCGGGTTTTTATGTCATGGTTCGAGGGCTCGATATCATATAACCACTACCGTCTCCGGCATATTTATGATCATAAGGAAGTGGTCATCTCGTCTTAAGTGCTGGCGAATGACTAGAAAACAGAAAAAGCGACTGAGTGGCTTTTTAAAGATCGGTTCGAGGTGAGGAGCAATTTGAATTTCTTCTTTTAATGCTACAAAGACAAAACGAACTTCCTTATAGGCATAACCGTGGTCTCCTTTTCGTTAAAAATGCAAAACATTTTCCAATAGATATAACTACATGGTCGAATTTAAGGCTTAATGAAAGACTTTTGGCACTTAGCTAACTATTATAATAATTGTTGGTCGAACAGCATCAAAATGAGAATGATCCCAACTCCTAAAAAAATCAAAAAAAATCATTAAGACATAAATTTCAGACAAAAACCATTTCTATTCGATTTTAATTGTTTCCTTGTTGTTTTGTGTGTAATGTTTTTTAGTTTTTACAAATAAATAATAAATATTTCTTTTATCTACTCTATTCACTACGTTTTTAGTTTTCAAAAAAGTACATTACCATTTTATAATTTCATTATAACTCTACTTGATTGTGTATAAAGAACAATGTGTAGCCTAGCGAAATAATAAGCATGATGTAACAACATTTAAAATGATAGAATTAAAATACAAAAAAAAACAAAAAACAAAAAACAAAAACAAAGTTCTTTTAACAAATTGGTTTTAAATATTTGGCACATAAATTATTCTTAATACCCGTCTATAACTACTGTAAACTTGTAAAATTAAAGCAATAAGATTATTTCCTATTTTGCACCCTAGAGGTTTAAATAGAAAAATATTTCTTCAACCAAATAATACACAAACCTTTTGAGGATTGGTTTAATAAAAAATTGTGAAAAGCTTTTGTTTTTAAGTGATGTTAAGATTTTAAATTTAACACATTGCCATAAATGATGAACCCGAAATTAATTGAAAGGCTTTCGAATAAAGCTGCAGTTGTGCTATGAGAATCATTCACAGATTTGATTATTTAATCCGTAAATCGTCTTATGCATATGGAACTATATGTTGAGTGCTGTCTTTACGAGACAAATATATCCTCTGAAGGTGTGGTTTGAAGGAAATGTTTTATGTTTCTGCCTTTCCATATGAACCGACTGGTGGGCGATACATTGCAGGAAGTGAATACACCTGTGGAAGATTAAATGCATACTTTCGTTTGCCGATGTTTTTCATAACATTATCCATTCGTGTGCCTTCACTGAAAATAGAAAAAAATAAATATTATAAGAATTAAACAAACGAAATATCAGTCACAGGGAATGCACTTATGTGTTACACAATTCACGCTTATTTTTATATAGATTTAGTTTTTATGGTTGAAAGTATTGCTCAAAAGGACCACTTTTCGTAAATATGCACAAACCTAGAACTAGTGGTCTAGACCTTGCCTTCACAGCTCTTCTTGAGACAACCAATGCCTCCTTTGAATGAGATCCAAAGCAAAGGCAGAACTACGAGGCCGGGTCAATAAGTCCGTGACTTTTGGATTAAAACACTGATTTTTTGATAAAAAAATAATTTTATTTTTCAACGTAGTCTCCCTTGAGCTCTATACACTTTGTCCAACGCTTCTCCAATTTTTTTATCTCTTCCAAAAAAAATGATTTGTCGAGGTCCTCAAAATAGGCCTTTGTTTGCGAGATGACTTCATCATTGGAGTCAAATCTTTTTCCACCAAGCCATTTCTTCAGGTTTGGGAACAAGAAGTAGTCGCTCGGAGCCAAATCTGGAGAATAGGGTGGATGAAGGAGCAGTTCATAGCCCAATTCATGGATTTTTGCCATGGCAACTGCACATGTGTTTGTGGTCGACTGTGAGCAAACGCGGCACCCATCTTGCGGAAAGCTTTCTCATGCCCAAGTGATCATTCAAAATTGAAACCACTGAGCCATGCGAGATCCCTACGGCTTCCACAATCTCTCGCACTTTCAATCTTCGGTCGGCCAACACCATATCGTGAATTTTTTCGATTGTTTCGGATGTAGAGACCTCAACTGGGCGTCCAGGACGGTCGGCATCTTCAGTGCTTGTACGGCCACAACGAAATTCAGTAAACCACTTTTTTACCATTGAAATCGATGGTGCAGAGTCCCCATAGTATTTATCAAGCTTAGCCTTGGTCTCGGTAATGGTTTTTTTTCGCAAGAAATAATGCTTAATAAGCACACGAAATTCACTTTTTTCCATTTTCTCCTCAAACTAGTGAGTAGTCTGATAAAAATAGCTGTCAAACACAAACTAACTGACGCAGCAAGTTTAAATTTTAACAGGAGTCAACTGACAGATGCCTGTTGACAGGAGCAGTGTTGCTGTTTCAGTAAAGAGGTCAGAAATTCAAAAAGTCACGGACTTATTGACCCGCCCTCGTATAAGCGGGCTCTTCAGGTTGCACGCAAACCAAAAAAATGCTTCCTGACGTCTCTTAGAGGTCAGTGCCTTTCTGGCCGTCAGTAGGAAAGACTGTAGGCTGCTTACTTTCGCCTTGGCGGGGTAGTACACTTTCGCTAGGTACGACTTAAGCGTATTTAAAATAGATAACGACTTTTGGTAAAAAGCGCATTAACGATAAAACTTAAAGTAATATAAGCAGATTAATTAGCATCGCACATAGGTTTTGAGTAATCAGGAAAATAAATCTTTAGGCCCGATTTTGGTGCTCATCAAAGACCTTGGACTTTTGTCTGCATGGACTCAGAGTGAAGGAGAATTTTAAGCCAAGATCTTAAGGAAAATGTGTTACCTAAACGAGTAAATATTCGATTGGAAAACGCAGCGGAAAGAGAGTCACCTCTGGCAGAATTGTATGTGAGATCTTACAGTCTGTTTGATAACGTCGCACACGACAAAAATTAAAGAAGAACTTATAATAATAAAAAAAAATCAATTTTACTGGTTTATTTTGTTTATTTACTTGTCCACTCTCCTCCATTATCAATAATTGCTTGGACTCTTCGAGGCATGCTTTCTACTAATCTTATAGCATAATCTTGAGACAAAGATCTCCATAAAACTCGTACTTTTCGTGATAATTGTTTGACCGTCGAGATCTTCTTTCCTTGGAGCTTTAGCTTCATAAATGCCCAAACATTTTCAATGGGATTTGCATCCGGCGACTGTGATGGCCAATCTAAAACATCGACGTCATTTTCTTGTTTCCACGCACTGCACAAACGACTGCGATGTTTCGGGTCATTACCTTCTTCTAGTAACCAATTCTCATTCCTTCTTTTAAACCACCTTTGGGCAGATAGTAATAAAGCCTTCTTATAAATTTTGACCATGTTGGGTGCGTTTAAGTTATTTGTAAACATAAACAAGTTGCCAAATCCTTGTTTTGAGAAGCATCCCCAAACGTGCACCTTTGCCGGGTATTTGACGGTCCGCTGAATAAATTTATTGGATTGTGTACACCAGGTATGAGTGATAGGAGACCATGTCCAAAAAGAAGCTTCATCCGAAAAAATAACGTTGTTCCAATCTCTGTCCAAATTCTCCTTGGCCCAACTGAGTCGTTTTTCTACGTTTTTTTTTGACAGTAGTGGTTTCTTTATTGTGCTTCGAAATTTTACATTATTGGCTAGTAAAAGTCTTCGTATCGTATCACAATACACATTTAGACACCTTTTACGTAAAATCCCTTGTCCTCCACGGAACGATATCAACGAATCATTTTGTCCTGCGTTTTTGTTGTTTTTGGCGTAGACCCACGATCCGACAAATCATCCACATTTTTAACTTGGGAATAACGGTGCACCCACTTGCTAACAAATGCTTTTGACTTTTTCATGTATTTAGCAGCTGCTCCGTATTGCATTTTTGGTCGTCCTTTTGGATGCATGCACAAGAATACTGCTTCATAACGTGATGCAAACGCGACACTCATTTTAAAATAATTCCGTCTCTGACAAAAATTGAACACTCTTTAAATTTTTTTATTCAAAGCATCTTAGCAGAAGTATTTTTTTATCTACTAATGCAAATGCCACTTCCAAACCGGTTTTCATAAACGAGTTTTGCCGTATACGATCTTATCAAACGGACTGTATTTTAAAGAATCATATTATAATGGCGCGCGACCACCATCTTCTACTTATCCCTATATACCTTCTATTGCGTGCAAACTCCTTTATCCATATATGAAACCAACGAAACATAAAAGAATTGAAGAGTATAAAAATGTGAATTTCCAAAAGTTATGCCAGCTAGGCCAGTTTTTAAGTAAGCAAAACAAGGCGATGGCGATGGCGCGATAGTAGTTAGCTCATTGGACTATCACGCAAACAGTCTGGGTTCAATTCCCGGCTGGGTCACCAACAATTTTTCAAATCGCCATCACCCTTTAGGCGGGCAATGGCAAACTCCCGAAAGTAAAATTGCCTACGAAAAAGCTACTAAGGAGTGCCGTTCGGACTCGGCGATAAACCGTAGGCCCCGCTCAGATGTGACAAAAATGACAACATTGAGCAACACAAATGAATGTCAAGAAGCTAGGCCAAGGCCCATACCGGGCTGCCAGCGCCACAGTGGTTTTTTGTTTTTTTTGTTTTTAAAACAAGAAGTAGAAACTCTTCTTTATTCTTATATTATTGACTTTCATTGTTTGAAGTTCTTTCGGATAAACTTTCTCATGTATATTGGACCTTTGCCAAGTTTTTCAAAATTTTAAGCAAGGGCGTAAGGAGGAGTTAACAAAATGCTTTGAGGTCTTAAAACGACAGGAGAACGGTTTGAAATCTAGGAAACATGTTTCAATTGATGGAAATATTGAACTGGATAGGAACAGCAGAACTGTGAACGATGTTGATTCTGAAAAAAAAATCGTCTAAGCCTGTCGTTTGTTGCAATATGGATATTAAAAATATTTAAAGCGTTCTAAAGAGTTTAAAAACATAAATTGAAGAACAGGTTGAAACTTTTTGAACTTGTAATAACAACTGTTACTTACCTGCGCATGGTACTTAAGACATTCGGCACACTTTTCGCCGGTAAATGAAACTCCTGAACTAAAACCCGGCATTGTTCCAATGTAACTGCCATTCCTGTTCGATCTTTGGCACTTTTACATGATGTAAATCTAAGTCCAAACATTGATAGACAAATATCTTCAGCCAAATGAAGAATTTTCACATTTTTTGATAAATTTGATCGCAGTTGCTCCTCCATCAATACTAAAAGACCAGTAGCTGCTTGTGCGGGCAACACATATTCTGATTTACTTGGTGTATCTGGTGCACTGAAATTTAATTTTTTAAATCGCATGTGATACTGTTTTAAGCGTTCAAAATTGTCCCAATTCGAGCGGTGTTGATCCCGTGTATAACCAAGCGTCTCAGCAAGCGTTGCTTTTTCGTTGATACCGATATTGAAAAATACTGGAGTAACTTTAAATGTGATCATTTCCTTAGTTGGTAAAATAGAGTAGACCGATTCAGGTACTGGAAGTGCAACATTGAGGGCTTGACGTATACCACTCACTCGAGGCATTGGAATTGATATGGAATCTCTATAAAAAGCAAGTATACTCATCAAACACAAGTAATATATATCATCGTTGATAGAAATGTACCTTTGAATGTTGCTTCTGACTAGAGTAAATCGAACAGTTAAAAGATCTTCGATTGCGATCGACATATCACCCCACATGTCTGTCTCTCCACCATAGAGTGATAATAAACATTCAAAATATGCTAGCGGCCCTAGATCAGAGAGAATTTTTACAAAATTATCGGTGATGTCAGTTCCCCATAATCTAACCATAAGCGCGCTAATCAATGCTGTTAGCTAGAAGAAAAAACCTCATCAGCTTTAGTACATTTAAAGGTGTTTTTCTTACTTACAGCTTGTGAGAAACAGACATCTCTTCGATACATAATGTCTAGATTAACACTATTGCGCTTCATATCCTGCTGCAGCCGTTGTACGGAGTGCATTAGTCTCGCAGTTTTAAGTAATCCATCCATAGCATGACGTAATTTTCGCATTGAAGGCCGTAATTCTGAAACCCAATCGGTTGTCATCGATAAATCCAAACCTTAAGAAAAAAGAACAAAATTAATAAATAAAATATCATCGCTTAGTCGATAAGCTCTCACCATCCGTAAATTTATTTCCCTTTTTAGAACGTAATTGCACTTCGCCCTCCTCGTTTAAAGGTTGATTTAACTCCAAATTCAAATCCTTACTCGAACATGCCCCGTCTTCTCTATCGTTTTCAGAAGTCTCCTGAATATTTTCTGCCTGATTAACTACAACATCAGGCGCCATGCCCGAAAATCCACCTTTTTTTGCGACCTTTTTGGGATGCCTTAAACGTATCGCCGGGCTGCCGCATCGACCGCAGAGAAATTTTATTTTACTCACCAAACACATTACACTTGCTTCGATGTTCAATTGAGTCAAATCCAATGGCTCTGGTTCCTCTGTAGGTCGATAATAGTTCGCCGAAGGACTTGAACTCATCATCTTCGTATCTAAGAACCCAACACTCTGACCAATCCCAATGGAACCGTTTGCAGGAATCAATCCATCTTCATTTTCAAAAGTCATAGATGCATCGTTTCCATTAGCTGCATCAGAGCTTAGATTTATCAAAATTTGATCGAGATTATTCCTATCTTTAGGACTATCATCAAAATGTGAATCACGAAAATCTAAATCTGTTTCGAAATTAACCGAAATGGGCAGTGACTGGTGGGTTATTGCAGCATCATCTTCTGATTCACTTGCCGAAAGCTGCTCACTGTATAGTTTCATCGAATTCTGAATCGAAAATATTGCACTTATGTCTGTCATGGAAGGCGATTTCATTCGCATGTTATTTCCAAAGCCATATGGTCGAGAAGTAGTTGGTGTTCGTTGCGTTTTTGGCCAGAGATCTGGAGGTGCTACCACTGGTGTGGCGAAATCTTCTAATTCAGGAGATTTTAGATCAAGTGCACTTAGTTGTTGAGTTATCTTTTTAAATGGTGACATTGGCTTTAAGAGAATCGAATAGTTAAAGAGAGCTCGTTATTATAAAAAAAAAAGTTTAACTTACCATCAATATGTTGTCCGGTTCTTCTATAATGCGATGTTGTTCAATAAATGAAAAGGCTTCTTCTACAAGGCTTGGTTCCCATATATTGAGAAGTGTTTTTGTTTTTGTAATCATTTCGTTACACAATGGCATCATACCTTTGGGATTTTTTGATTTAGCTAAGAACAGCAACTGCGACATGATTTCAACAATATCTTTGCGGAGCTGTTTAATCGCTTGCACACCATCGTTCGCAGTATGAACCTTACACTCATTATCATCAAATTTCGATGGCGAATCTTTTATTTGTTGCAAAAGTCTACGCAAAGAAACAATTGGATCGAATTGCTTGTAAGAAGAAAAACAATTGAAGTTGCCTTACTTGATCAATCCCCCAGTGCGTTGTTTGCCTCCATGGCGAGTAAAGGCACCAACAGTCATAATGTCAAGAACTCCTGAACGATTAAGTGAATCGTTGTGTGCCCACATGCGTTGAAGGTGCAAGTTGACTGGAATGAATTCCAAAGACTCGTCTGTTTTCACTGACGACTGTTTGAAAAAAGGACCTAGATATTACGACAAATTATCTTATAGATTCTAATATGTATTTTTAGTTCTCCAACCATCTTCCTTCATAGTTTGTTGAAGAATTTGTTTGGCTTGTGAATAGTCCTTTAGAAGTTTTAGATGCTTATCGAGTAGTTCAATTTGTCTACGCCTCCATTCGCCACCTAGTTCTCCCATTCCTGAGATTTCTTGTAATAGCTCCTTCTCTCTCATGATCCATATCGACCTGTAAAAGATGGAAAATATATTCAAAATTTCTCACAAAGTGTCACATCGAACACTTACAGTAGTTGCTGTGGAATGATAAAGCAATATCGACTCTCCATAAGAACTTCTTGCACGCTAATATCACCACCCATTCCGGAATGTAGTCTATAAGTGTGAATCTGTTCCAGAAAAGATTAGATTAACTCGTTTGTTTAAATTAAACGACATATAATCTTACCCGGGGATTAGCAAATATTTCACAAATCTTCTCCTGGGCCGGAACAAACAGTTTTACACCCAACTTCGATGGAAGTGATTGTGATCTTCGGTGACCTGTTTAAATTATCATTAACATTATGTTTAAATCCATCGAGACAACTAATTTAAACCTCTTGCTTGATGATCAATAACTTTTGCTGGTGATCTTGGAGGCCGCACTTCAGGATCCGGTGCCCATGATGCTATTGTAATAAATCCCACATCACCATTAGCAGATTTTAATGGAATTCGAAATCTCGTTGCATCTTGAATGACTCCTAAACTTATCTCAGCAAATCCAATCGGAACTGACGTCTGTGATACCTTCTCACGAACATCATACAATGTAAAACGAATAAAGGATTCCGCATTCAAATAGTCACTAGCTCGGAAGCACACTGTACATAGGAACTGAGGATTTGCATTGTGTTCCACTATTTCTGTGCGAGCATATTGCCGCCAACAACAATCCACACCGTTACGAATTTGTACAGCTATAAGGGCATTTGGTAGGCGACCATTGTCATCGCTTGGTAAGCTATCACAAGAAAGTGCTGACTCACAGATGGGCACCTCCAAGAGATCTGAAAAAAGACAAAATTTATTAAAAATTAAAATTTTTAAAAATATCTTAAGACCATAGAGATATTTCTTGAAAGGACTAATAGTCATGATGGAGATGCTTATGAAAAGGTCAGATTTGTACTCTCTTGGAAATGAATATTGTGATTTTAGGTTTTGAAAGCGAGAACAAGGGTATACGGTAAGATTGGAATTACTAATATCACAAGTATAGAGATTTATCCCAGAAGGTGAGACCATAGAAATCCTTTTGTATTCCGATAAGTCGAGGGTAAAGAAAAAGATACATACAGCGAGGTATTCACAGTTCGTAGCCTCGAGACAGATAGTTTTTTATCAAAAAATCACATAACCGGCAGAAGCAAGATTTTATTTCAAATGAAATAGAATGAAATGAATAGTGTTGTTGTTTCGGCGTAAATTGTAGGGCGAACTTCTTCCAACCCGTCAAAATTGTTCATCTTTATTTTTAACTGAACATAAAAGGAATCATTGTATCTCAGGAACAAATCAATGAGACTTGTGCAGTGAAATAACTTGAAATACTCGAATTCGAGAGAAATAATTCGGTTTTTGGGGTGCATTATACAACGCACCTTTATTAGGAATAGGTATGTGAGTGGCTGAGGACTTAATTCAATCCGTATCAGGTTATTTGCGGTCAATTATAAGGCCCTTATAACTGCTTTTTCCACAATATGTGAGGCCTAACTTAGGAAAATGGCTTTTGACGTCTCAGTTTCGCTACTACATGTGAATTTGTCTAAAATCAGACGTTGTTCATATTTTCATCACATAAAATTCAGTGCATCATCAATTGAACCACGAGGACTCATTTGTAATAAGAAAGTAAAACCATTAACCAACTGCACCCACTCTAGATGATGAATTACAATAGATAGTGTGATTGATGAAAATGTATACAGATGCGAATTCTCTTACACAGGCTGACTGAAATACGTGTTTACAATTATAATTAAAATTAACTTGCTTATTTCCCTGAAATAAGGTTATCTACGCTGGTAAACTAAATGAGTAACTACTTATATAGACTGTATCAAACAATTTCACTCCGAAGAATTTAATTTTGCGAATTTGCTAGGTACTGGTGATTTAAAGCACCAAAATTGTGCTTATTGCATCAAGAAGGGTGCCTAAGAATCTTCTCGAAATCAAAATTGAGCATATCACAAACAACATTCCACTAAATTTTGAAATGTTGTATGTTGAAATTTGGGACATGAACCCTATGCAATGGCCCCAACAACTTAATCCTGCCATTAAAAGCTTTGTACGAGTAACTCTGCCAATTGCAGGTTGGAAAATTGAGAAATCGATTTGGAATTTAACCGACAAATCATTTTGAGAAATGAAGCACAATTTAATGTTCAATGCCTTGTTTATGAGCAAAATAGCCGAATTCAAGGCTTAGAAAAAGAAAAATTATTTGTTTTATTGCCTTCTTCTTCTTTATTTGCAACGTGTTGGTGTTAAGTGTACTGTTTGGTGCGGTTTTAGGCAGTTCGGATTATCAAAAATTATTTCTACTATAATCGAGCGGATGTAGCTCTAACTTTGAATGGATTGCGCTATCGAAACAAGATTAATGATAGCCGACATATAAAGGAATGGATGTGCCCAATTTGTTTTTCTTTTTAAACAGAAGTGAGGGATAAAAGTTTGCTGTTCGGTTCAATACTTGAAATTCTAAACAAAATTGGCCACTAAGATCATAACAATCTGTGCACATATTGATGAAATAGAGCCATAATGAAGACGCAAAAAACAATTTTATCGAAAGGGGCTGGCTGTTCAGCAGAAGTCGTGAGATTATTTTGGCTGATATGGTTTTTCGTTGTTAATGGCAACTCTTTTTCTTCGACTAAGATAAAAACACCTTATTTCATAAAAAAATACATGCTTTGTTGAAAAATCAAAATGAAACCATTTACTGGGAAAACTTTTTATATCGCAAAATTAGAGCAGAAATGTTGCACATAAAACAGGATGAATGTAACAGGCGAATATAGTGAAAAAATAGCCATTCATTATACGATAAAACCTTGTCTTCAACTTCATCATAGAAATAAGGCATTACCAACATGTCCCAGACCAATGATAATGAAATGCTGATGTTCTTAAAGAAAATATAGAGGAATCTTAAGACAAAAAATACAAACAACTAAATATCAAAACATGCTTCATTCAAAAACAAATACATATGCAAAGGGTGTTTGTTTTACGAAAAGGGGTGACTCTTAAACAGTGGTATCATTTTCAACAGATCTTAAACATTTATTTTAAGTATTGTTTGGCAAATCACTATGAAAAGATTTACACGAGAAGAACACCTTTGTAAAATTGAATCTTATTTTATAAATCGGTCTACACCTCCCCAAACGTTTAGATTACGTCATATTGTGAATAAATTTGTACCACATAAACTTTATGTGATGCAAAGCCGACAACTTGTCAACGTAATGAGCGTACAGAAACTCTATCCACTCTGAATGAAAGTGAAAAATGGTGTTAAGTGATAAGCCTCACTAGAAAAGACCCATTACACCCAAAAAAAAAGAGCACTATTTGGTGTAGTTTTCACAATGGTCATAGGTCATGTCGTCGTTCATTATTTGTTCAAAAATGAGGCCGGAGCTCTTCTGTAGTCAATGAGAATGACCAGTGTATACTTCTTCGAATATTTATGCGATGGCGCTCAGTGCTAAACGACCCATGAAATTACTGACTTACTAAGGACACGGTTATCTCGAAATGGATCAGTGAATTGAACATCGGGGTCCTGTGATTTGTCCGAGAAGATGCGCTTCATCAGAAACAGGTGAGGAGGCAAATGCCTTTGATTCAAACTTAATTCCAGTCGTTATTGTTAAGAAAATATAAACAGCTTTTATATATATGTACATATAATAGTAAAAACAAAATAGTTAAAAAATACATGCCGAATAAAAATAAGAAACTTAGACTCCTACAACTATCAAGGACATATTTAAAATAAAACATGTTAGTCTGATTGTATTTTTCTTTCAAAATCATTAGCAATTTTATTAAATAATCTCAAGGAACATTAATTGAAAAGGAAAACAAAATATATACACAACATAATCCTTCCACCACACAAAAACGCCATCAATTCCTTTCCATAATTCCATAATTCAACCGTTCATACAAGGAGTTTTGTTTTTGTTTGTTCTTAGTTTTATTGTAATTATTTTTTTTTTTAAAGTAAATAAATTCATTTTAAATTACAATTATAATCTAGCTAACTAAACTGAGATTTTTTCTTTTGATTAAAATTGTATAAGATCATCACCTTCTTCTTTCTTTGTTGCAGTTTCTTCTTGTGGTGCTGGTGCAACGGGAGCGCCTCTTTCTATTCGATTGCCCATAGCAGCGGCGGCAACTTGATCGGCTAGATATTTAATTTGCCGATTAAGATACGTGTGACTAGCAAGTTGAATGCACTTTACCCACTCTAGGCGATCTTGCGCGGTTCGAGCTGTGATACGTTGTGGGAAACTGCCTTCAAACTCTGCAATTAAAGTAGGCAATGCTTAGAATTTATCATTTATAAGTAAATAATCGGATTTTACCTAAATGGAAAGCAAAACCGTCAGGTTCGCGTTCATCGGATTTGATGAGCGGTCTACAATTTTCGAGAACAATAACTCCAATTGGTAGAGATGTACGATTTATGTCTTTGAGGTAAAACAGAAGATTACCTCGTAGTTTACACCAGCGCGGAAAGTTTACTGAAAATAGAAAATTGATTATTGAATTTAAGAAAACTGCGACTATTATGCTTATATTTGTTTAATGTATAACTTTTGTAAAGACCTATATCCTACCCTTTGGTGCAAAAGTAAATTCATCAAAATAGGTATATGATCAAGGCAAAAAAATTAAAGACCAACGTAAATGGTGATAAATAAATTTAGTTAAAAAGGAAATGAAAAGTACGAGGGTTAAATTTTAAATCTTAAATCGGTAAGAACTAAGGAAAGAAAATTGTTACACTATTTGCCAAAAATGTCTGACTTAAACGAAAAGAATCGCTTGAGTTAGGGATACGGAATCATTTATTTAACAAGCTCTTAACCTGTTCCTTAATACGCAGAGTGCTTTATGTTATATGTCATACAGTTTCCTTTATTCCCAATTATTTCTTCACAACTTAAACCTAACTTTTCCAAACCAAAATCTTTGTTAGAAAGACCAAACATTTTTATAAGTTATGGATTTCATTCATGTGGCTTCCTCGTCTGGCTTCACAGTAGTGCAACCTTTCAACACAATTATTCAAGACCTTGTTGACTGATTGTGGCTCTATCTCACGAATCTCACGGACGATATTCACTATGAGAGCTTGAATCGTTTCTGGATTGTCCGTATAACATCGATAAGGGCACTCAACAAAAAAAAGTTAGAGTCCAAGGCGGTTTATAACATGATAATCGAACTTATTGCGCAAAAGATCGATAGTTTATTTGACATGTGGAGCTATCACAGTGAAAATAACGATCGAGCAAGTCCCTCAATTCTAGCTCACAAAAATTAGAAAATCATGGCGCTGTACCCCGCCCGCTTACCGAAATGGTGTTTCCAGCAGCATTTTCTAAGTAAAATGGGCGAATGATGCCACCATCCCAAAATCTACTCCAATGCCCATGCATTGGCTTCTCGACAATCATGAGCTAGTTCTCCTATCTCCAGATGCGGCTATTTTGTTTGTTAGCATAGCTGCCGAAATGAAAATGCGCCTATCAGAAAAAAAAAGATTTTATGGCCAAATTCGACGTCCGATCTGCTGTTGAAAATCCCTGCAAACGAATCAGGGAACAAACTTCGGTCATGTACGTGGAATGTTAGGTCTCTTAATAGGCTACGTGCAGTCGAACAACTAAGGAAGTCCCTAAATCCGACAAATGGATGATGAAAAACTGCGGCATCTACTCAGCGATTGTTATCGACGCCAAAAGCAGCGTCTATTTGGATGCGGATATGTTATTGGAGGTAGACTAAGGTAAGAAGTCCTTCAGTTCCTGGCTTGTAAATGACCAAACATAGTTTGCACGAACTCTTCAACAAGACCTACGAGCAATGCCCTAGCTATTACATTCAAATTTACCTCCGCGGAATGTAGCGCCACCTTAAGTTAGTACTTAGAAATAAAAACCCATTTTTAGTGCATTAATTGCCTACAAATTTTACCTTCCCAAGAAACTTTAATAATGATAAACAATAAGCCGATTGGAATATAGGCAGGATCAGTAGCGGAGATAGGATACCGATTTGCGGCCAACCTCTATTTACCCACGATATCATACAAAAAAAAAAAAAAAAGGCGCTTGCAGCCCGGTATGGGCCATGGCCTAGCTTCTTGACACTCATTTGTGTTTCTCATGTTTTCATTTTTGTCACATCTGAGTGGGGCCTACGGTTTATCGGCGAGTCCGAACGGCTTTCCATTGAAGCTTTTTCGTAGGCAATTTTTTACTTTCGGGAGTTTGCCATTGCCCGCCGAAAGGGTGATGGTGATTTGAAAAATGATTGGTGGCCCAGCCAGGAATCGAACCCAGACTGTGCGTGATAGTCCAATGAGCAAACTATCGCGCCATCACCATCGCCCACGACATCATACAGTAACCGGAAAAATTCATTACACCTGCTTCGTGCTGGCAAAATTCGGCTCCTCTTAAAAAATTCTTATGGTAAACAATATTTCTTCTGCTATTACTTAAGCTTTTTCTTAAACTAATGTGTAAGATAGAAGAATAACGGAAGATGAGGAAGAAAATCAAAACAAACAACATATGTACCAAGATTTTTGCGGTTTTGTTTTTGTTATCACTTTATTTCTATGGATCACAGTTCAATTAAATTAAAGTATTGTGTTTAGATCTGTTTTAAATGCGGTACGTCAATTGTGATAAATAGTTCTCATTTAAAAAATGTAAAGTATTGAACAAAACTGAATAAATCAAACTAAATAGCATTAACTAAAATTGAGTTAAATCCTTTAAAAAAATCTAAATGGGAGGAAAAGAATTGTCTACTGACTAGAAAAAAAAATATTCATTCGTCATTCAATACTCCCAAGAGGATCAATACGTCCCGACAAAGTCCTGACCTCAGTCCCATAGAGCATCTATGGAATCAATCAGACATTCGGCTAAGAACGCACCAAGTAATTAGCAACACCCAATCAAGGAAATATTACTTTGGAAATGGAAAGAAATCACTGCCCAACATTCCAAAAAGTTGTTCCATTCACTGCCAAATAGGCTAAAAAGTGTTAAAGAGCTTAAATGAAATCCAACAAAATAGTAGGTTATCAAAATATTACATCGGGTTACGAATGATCACCCGCTGTACAGTTACTCAGGGTGACCGTCTGTTTTTTTAGCCATTTTTTGGAATTTTTTTTTGACGTCTAATGAGAAAATAGAACTTTGAATTTTTTTATTATTTATTTATTACTATTTCAGGAGTATGCAAAACAGATTTCAAGTAAAAATATCCATTAGAACGTAAGTTGTACCAACAAAAAAAAGAAAAGATTTTTAATCTGAAAGCCTTAATGGATCGAGTGAACTAGAATCATCTGAAAATATTGGGTTTTCATGATTTTTTTTTTAGAAAATACTAGAAATATTTGAAATTTTATCATGATTCCCGTTTACACTATGAGTCTACATGTGCTGAGTCTACCCTATAGATTTCAAATGAAAATCGGTCAAACCGTTCTCGACATATGAAGGAGAAAAGTTTGAAAAACACAGTTTTGAGGGAGACACAGTACAGACGCAGTACTCAACTCAGCGCTCCGAACATCTGCTTTTCTAACTGCTGTATCTTTATAACGACTTATCACTATTTATGAGGACAGCCGCTGTGCGTCATTTTTAATGAAGGCCCGAATTTATCAATTCGAATAAGTAGAGGTATAAAGGAACTTGGGCTTTATCCATCCACAACTCAAAATTGATGCAAAAATTGAAGCAGTTGGATAATGACATGCGTCAAGCCTTCATTAAATGAGACCAAAACCAATTGCAATATGATCCGGACTTTAATGGCAAAATTGAGTGTAATATTTCGGATGTTTGGCCCCACCGTGGCGTGTTTTGGATACATAGATCGCACCATGCAGTTGATACTTACCTAGTCAAGTCAAATACTGGTACACAGAAAAATCAGAGCCAAATGAAAACGAATTAGTATTTACACAATTTTTTTGTTTCATTGGGTTTTTCAATAGCTACAAATCTCACAACAACTTATTCGAAATGACTTCCATTTGCCTTCCAGCACAATTTAATACGATGTGGCCACTCATCGATTACGAGACGCACTTCATGCATGGGGAAATTGTCCACTGCACGGACAAGGGCTCGCTTCAACGACTCAATATTTGAGTGTAGAGTAGAGCAAACCATGCCCTCTAATACGGACCAAAACTTGTAATCCAACGGGTTGAGGGACTACCAGCTGGCCAATCATCCGTTGATATGAAGTCCGGAATGTTGTTTTTGAGCTACAGTTGAGTCGTTTTTGCTTTGTGAGCTGGAGCAGAGTCTTGCTGGAAAGTCCATAGCTTGTTGTTGAATATTGATTGGTTGAGAGACTTCACAATGGGTTCTAAAACGGTCGATTAATATACTTTGGCCGATGTTTTCACTCCTTTCTCGCAAAAATGGAGCTTGGTAACGCCATCGTAGCACACTTCTCACCATACCATTACAGACGCGGGATGGTGGCCTCTTTGAACTCTGGGATGGAGTTGGGACGCTTCTCTGGATGACCGAGCATACACACGATCGTTCTGCTTATTACACGATCCTTCTACGGTGAAGATTTTCTCGTCAGTAAACAGAATTTGCTTGTGAACGTTCTTCGCGTACCGGCTGAGTAACACTTTCGATCTTCGCTTACGTTTTTCCTTCAATGCGGCCGTGAGCAGGTGTCTAGTGTGTCGCTTGTACACGCTGAGTCCTAAATCTTTTTTGATAATGCGAGACATGGATTTTTGCGAAATTCGCAATTTCCGCGACAAGATTTTCTGTTTTCGCAGCGGTTTTCGGTCGATTCGTTTCTTCACGGCTTTGATCGCTTTCGGAGTTCTCACAGTGCGCGGACGGCCGGATCTTTGATGGTCTTGTACTCCACCAGTATTCTCAAACAACTTCACAGGACGATACACAAAATTGCGAGTGATTCCAAGCGGTCGCAGAGTCTTAAAAATATCGCCTTTTTCCATGTTGCATTTAAGTAGGCCAACTACGACAATACGATTTTCGATGTCGCCCCATTCCATGATTGTAAGCAATTAATGTCAAAAACTTTTTACGTCACAATGAAGCATAAATATCAACTGTCAAATCGCAATCAATACGAAATGGATGAGCCCAGTGTTGCATTCGCAATGAGTGAGTTCAGCTGTGTACCAGTATTTATGACTTGACTAGGTATAATCCCAAATCAAAAGCTTCCCGGAAATTCTAGAGTCAGTTGGCATTTATTGAAAGAATTCAAAAAAAATATTCATTTTGAAGACATAGATTCTAGAAAAAACACTCTGAAATTTTGAGTTACCTGACTCGAAATCAATTCTGTATGCATGTACTTCGACGTTAAATAAAAGTTTTTAGGAAGCAAAGTTTTAAAATCGATTTTTGTAAAGAGAATTGTAAAAGTAATCATATAGTGCATGTTGCATTACCATCACGTGCGTGTTCAAATGAATGCTTAACATGTGTGGAAGCAGTACTTAAAGTGCAATTGGAATTAAGTTAAGCAGATGCATTAAGCAATTCTATAAATTAGTTTGTATCTAACATGACCAGTTCAATTACAAACCTCTAAAATTGTGTTCCTCGGCGAGTTAATATTGATTTTATATTGGACCAAATGCTGTTGAGAGATATTTTATGAAATTTAGTAAATAGTTTTTGTTTCGCTTCTGTACATATATGAAAAAAATAAAAATAACGCAGCCAGATATGTATGTAAAGCAACCTTCGTTTTAATGGCATGGGCACGATTTATTTAGCAGCTTAATTCCGAGTTCGAATGTCATACGAAGGACCCGCTTGAAAAACGGGGTTCGAAATCGAAGCGGCTAGAGTCTACAGAAAGCATCCAACTCAGACACTCTTTATTTTGTATCCACCAACAACAAGTGAATGCAATGTGACAAAATCATAAAGGAAATACTCGTCGGTTACAAGCTCTGACTTATCTAGGAAAAAGGTGATTTGATGTCTTGTAGAAACTAGGCAGATATATCACTGCAAATATTGCTTATGAAACCTGTCTCTCCTTTGAGATTGATATGACAGATATAACGATTCATACTAGAGAATTCGCGGTGCTCTGTACAGATACAAGAATTTCAAAAAGTCAAAACATAACGACTACTCTAGCTCTGCCATATCGAGTAAATGCATAACAATGGTCCGCTCTGGCTGGATCTTCAAGACCCAGCCGTCTGTTTCGGGAAGTTACGGATGATCGATCGATTTGATTTAAAGATCAAGGTCGTGAGTTTTCTATGTGAGTAAGTGAGCAATGGCAGTAACTACATAAACATATATTACCAACAACGATCAATACAATAGATTCTTAAAATTCTGAATCAAAAAGTACGATGGTATTACTGGCTGACCCACCTTAACAAGAGGAAAGGCCAACTTATACTGTTTAATCTGTCGCTCTGATCTACGAAATTTATAGAAAATTTCACGGAAAATCTCTAGAAGGCAGTGTTCATGAATTCGTGAGTTGTATAAAGACGGAAAGAGATTCTATGATCTTCCATCCAAAGACGGTGGAGAAAGTCTAATGTTTCCAATGTCTTTTGGAACAATGTGATTTTGTTCTTTCACATTTGTAGTTCCAACCACAATTGTAAGGTGTGCGTTGTCGAGTGCACATTTGAATGTTGTTTGTAGCTGTGAGATAATTTCAATCCATAAATACACAACTAAATGTCTACTGGTAACATCATGCATTGGTTCTAAATAAAACTTCGTCAAGTTTGTTTTCGTTCTCCAATAATGAATGACGTGACATTGACAACAACCAAACAGCTTGAACTGATAATGAAAATGACAGTTTGGCGCTGACTATCAAATGACGAATAACCATGGCATCATTATCGTAATTAGAGATTAGAGATTCCAACGTCAAGGTAACGTTAATATTAGAAATTGTGACGTATTCTTTGATCATCACACTTTATTTATTTGTCAACCTTTTCATGCCTTCAAAAAATTAAGAATTGGGCGAATTTATCAAAGTAGGTGTTTGTCTAAACGACGATTTCATACTCGTAGTTGCGTCCAAAACTGTTTCCGCCGATTTGAGGTTTGGATCTAGAGAATATTTCATCCTCCACGAGAATATCCTAGTCCAATTCATCAAATTTCGGCATATCACCTTTGCACCCGCCCATTACATTTCTTATGAGGCAAATGTTGTAATTTTTTTTTTTAGAAAATTATCGTTGAACAGGTCTAATATGTTAAGGTAATCCATACGTATTATGCCGCGTGCATACTGAAAAACTGTCCTTGTTGGACGACAGACGCACATTGGAAACCAAAATAGGTTGCCGGGGTGTTCAAATGGAACCATTTGTTCTTATTTTTTGACGTAGCTTCGTGAAAAATTAACGAAAATTGCAAAAACTTTTCTCGATATTTCGAAAGTCTGCGTCATATGAATTAAGAAAACGACATAATAAAAGTAATATTTTCATCTATTGTAGATAAGGAGTAGCACAAAAACCGATACTTAGATCTAACGTGATAAAGAGTCGAAAAATTATTTTGTGTTCCCAAAGGTGACACACTCAGTCAAAGAAAGAGCCCATTGCACTGTCTAGAATTTTCCCAATCTTATCATACATTTAAGAGATAAAGTGCTTACAGTACTAACAATTACCACATTAACAAAACCGTGTTCCCCCTTAAGACGCACGTAAACAGATTATCAATCTTTTGTACTGAGGGACCCCTAAGCACTCATATGGCCTGCCAGCATCTTGGATAATCATACAATCTGCAGTTATACTCGTGCCATCCAAACAAACTCCAGTATTAAAACTGTGTTCAAAGAGACAGTGATTAAGTGATGAAATGGTTCAGTTCAAGCATAGTGTCCCCGTCGTTACAGACACAGATACTTCTCCATTCACAACAGAAGGCAGACACAATTCATCCTAACTATAGTCCATCCTTGGAGTGCCCAATTTTTGAGCCATCCACCCGCAATGAACCGATAACATTTCTTTCCTACATTCAATTCTGGCTGGTCTAAACCATTATCATCGTTAAAGTCGATTTCATATTTTCGCAGCAACATGAGCATGTATTACGAATACATCTGACTATTTGACTATTTGACTTGAGTTAAAAGACAGCCAGAAAACAAAGACATCCGTGTTCTCGCATTTCATTTTAAAATGGAAGATGACTGAGAATGCAGATCACGATGTTAACAACGAGTGTTGGAATATTCATTAGTGCATCGATTCGTCACAAGACAACCGTGGCATAGAAAAGAATTTGTCTTATTATACTCGTAGTGGTGTAAATTCAAAGAACTTCCCTCGATAGCAAGCATCATGTTTCGCTTTACACAGCCAGGAATTTGAAAAGGTTTTCAGGTTTCCCAAAGGAACCCGTTTTATCTCGAGAAGGTGTTATTCAAGATAATATCAAAATATTTGGCTTCTTTTGAAAAACAGATCGTGATGCCTTTAGGTTCGGAACAGTCAGAGGGGTAACGTTTTTTCTTCTAAAAAAATTAATATAATTCAGTTCAGAGAGGTTGACATCGTTCAGGTTAAGACGCACAAGCTTTAAAAAATGTATTGGGTCTATAAAATTATTGCGGTTTGCTAAGAGATGGCGTAACTTGTATTATTCCATTGGAACATGCGTTGGAAAGCTACTGTCATTGTACGTCATTTCAGTATATGTCATTCATTTGAAGCTTAAAAAACAATATTTTTTTTTCACTCAAGTATGTCGAACTTTGTGGCTGAAAAAGTGTTTTCGCGGGGAGTTCTTCTTCATTACTTTAATATGGAGAAAACTGCTGCCGAAAGTCATCGTATTTTTGTGGAAGTTTATGGTGAACATACGCTAGCTGAGCGAACTTGCCAAAAGTGGTTTGCACGATTTAAAAGTGGTGATTTTGGCTTGGAGGACGATGAACGTCCTGGGCAGCCAAAAAAGTTTGAAGATGAAGAACTGGAAGCATTACTCTATGAAGATTGTTGCCAAACACAAGAAGAGCTCGCAGAATCTTTGGGTGTCACTCAAGCAGCTATTTCAAAATGTTTAAAAGCAGCTGGATATATTCAAAAGCAAGGAAATTGGGTTCCACATGAACTCAAGCCGAGAGACGTCGAAAGGCGGTTTTGCATGTCCGAAATGTTGCTGGAACGCCGCAAAAGGAAGTAATATGTGAAACCCGGCCAACCAGCCAAATCAATGGCAAAGCCGAATATCCATGGCGCGAAGGTAATGCTCTGTATTTGGTGGGATCAGATGGGTGTGCCGTATTATGAGCTGCTAAAACCGGGTGAAACCATCAATGAAAAACGCTACCGAACACAACTAATCCGTTTGAAGAGAGCAGTAGCCGAAAAACGCCCGAAATATGCGACCAGACACGAGGCAATAATTTTCCATCATGACAACGATCGGCCCCACATTGCTATTCTGGTTAAGAACTATTTGGAAAACAGTGGATGGGAAGTCTTATATACCCAATATCATATCGCAAAAGTGAATATTCAAATATTTAAAGCTTGATCAAATTTTAATGGCTTTATAGCTAGCGATCGACGATATATACTCGACTGTAAAAGCGATTTATATGATGTCATCGAACAGAAACAAGCACAGAATTCAAGGGCTGTTTGAAACGTTCCCGGCCTGACCTATGAAACATTAAAAATTTTATAAATTTTCTTTATCGTTTTTCCTCCTCTTATTCCATCTATGTTTTGCCGCACCCATTTTTCTGAAATTTATGGATTTTACCGATGTTTTCTGAAGTTGTGGATGTCGACGGCCTACCGCTCTTTGGATCATTTTCAACGCTGTCTCTGCCCACTTTTTTACTGTGGAATACGAAGGCGCAGATTCCCCCAATGTCTTCCTTCATTTAATTTAGTGTCATATTCTTTTTGATAAAATACTTAATCACGGCTATGTTTTCAGTTTTCTCTATTTTTTTTTTAAGATAAAACCAGTTTCGTTCAAACAAAAAATCGTAGAAAAATAATTATGCGACCAACTGTAACGAAACTTGACACACAACCAGCTTAAATATTAAGTAATTGGGAGAATATAAAAATAAATTTATAACCACCCAATCTAGGTTAGGCCGATAACTTTCGAAACAGCCCTCGTAAATTGTAGTACACTAAGTCAGTGATCAAAGTCAGTTGCCTTTCAATGTCGTCCAAGATTTTAAAAGAACACATTGGTGACTATGAACAACTTCTCTTTCGAACTCCAAATCCAAACTTCTTCTTAGAGAGACTTTTCGTAAGGAGCTGCGAAATATTTCAATATAAACGATCAGCCATAAATGAAATTGCGTTGTAGATATCGCATATATCATAGAATGACTGGGCATTGGTAAAATAAGCGCGATAACTCTGTAGTCGTTTGGCGAAATGCCAATTTCATTTTCCACAAGCGTCGTGGATTCAGTACACATCGTACATTGTAAGACAATAAACATAAAGTATATACAGGAAAAATGAAAGCGAAAGAAAATAAAGGTGCTATAAATATAATCTGTTAATTTACGTAAAACAATTCGCGATGAAGTCCACATTTTTTGAAGCCGATTTGTCGAAAAAATCACGTCAAAAAGAAGGCCAATATTCGTCCAAAGTTCAAAGAAGATATCGGAAAATATATAAATAGATCACTCAAATGCATAAGGCTCCGTCTCACTGACGATGTGATCCCCCCAAAATGCTTGTAGAATGATAAAGGGTGTTCTACAACTTTTTTTTGGTAACAATTACAACAGTAAATATATTTTAGTCATATGGATTTATATCTTACCAGTAACGCGGTTGATATAGACTTTTAGCGTCCGACTAGCTAAGCTACACAAGAAGTAATCGGGGGGCATCAATTCACACAAAAACCAAATATCATTCGTTCAAAAACAAAATCATTGATGATTGACCGGTAAAAAAAAGTAAGCCCCCTCAACTGCACTAACTATAGTGGTGTGGGTCCCCTTCAACTCGAATGCAAAATCTTATCTGCCATATTGCGGCCCCTATTAGTGCGGCTTCAGACCGAATTGGTGATTCCTGATTTTTCGTCAAGCAATACTGAACATAAATTTCAAAGAGCTGTTAAAAATAACAACAAAACACCATTTATAGAGGAGAGTAGTACGAAAATACAGTATTATGGAAGTTAATGTCTATATACAGAAACTTTTTCTGCACAGCGGAGAAGCGATGACAGGCCGATAAGAAATGTTCCTATCGAGCTGACATTATATTGGTTGCAGTGAGCAATCTGTAAATTTTTCGCGACGTTCGTAAGCCTTTTAATAAAATATCAGGGCAGGAGGTGTATTTTATCGGTGTAGAATTCAACGAACATGTCGGAGGCAACCTTACGGAGGGTAACATAAACTGTATGGAGGGCTTCCTTATTTATCTTTATTTAAAAAGGCGACCCGATCTGCAACACTTCTAGACATTTGGCGCGTGGCATTGTGTGATTGCATTGCATGGCATTATAGGTTCAATTCACGGATATTGAAGGAAAAACGTATTTAAACTTCAAAAGATTTGCATACAGCGTTCAATAGTTTCCTGAGATCCTTTTGGATGACGCTAAGTGATCTGGGATACCCGAAACGTACAATTCAACAAATGTGAGAATAATTGGAGAATACAACAAAGAAATGTATAAAGTTCGTTAATTTCATTCATTTTTGCCGATGAGAACACTACCACAGGCAACAGCGAAAATGGCAACTCTTAATAATTCGATAAAGTTGTTGGAAGTTTCCTGGTTAAGCATCAGTCGTACTTATATCGAATATCTTCTCCTTCTCCTTTTATTAACCCTTTCCTTGTTCTACGAATTTATGCGTAACGAGTTTCCCATTTTCACTGCATCGCTGCTGCTCCGCTTGGCCGCAGAACGCGTCTACATAATGCTCGGTCCAGGATCGCTTCAGTGGTTAGCCCCAGGCGTTGTTGCGCATTTGCCATCTGAGAAATCCAGGAATTCTTTTTCCGACCTCGTTTTCTTACTGTTGGAGTGACCGTAGTTGCTAGTGCCTTTTTAACCGGATTTTCCGCAGATCTTCTTTGAACGTGGCAATACCAGCTTATTCTATTCGCCTCAAGCTGTTCGGTTACCGAATTCTTTATATGTAGACTTCCTCTTATACGCGTAGATCTAATACAATCGCGTTTAGTGACTCCACTAGGCATCCTTAACATTTTCATTTCCACTGCCGTCATTTTGTTTTTAAACGCTTCGTACATTGTCCAGCACTGTGAACCGATTATAAGAGCTGGTCTAACAACCGTGGTGTAGAGTTTCCCCTTTAATTTAAGTGGAAATTTTCGGTCGCAAAAGATTCCCGAATTTTCCCGCCATTTCATCCACCCCACACTCACTCTGTGGTTTACGTCGTCATCACATTTCGCTTCCATGTTAACGATTGATGCTAAGTACTTAAAGATGGTGCTTTCGGAAGAACTAATCCGTCTAACATTATATCCGGAACTGGTCGCAACGGATGAGCAAATGGGCAAGTCAAATGCTCCGTCTTTGAACGATTTATTTTAAGCCCGTTTCTCTCTAGCGCATTTTTCCATGAATCTAAGGCATTCTGCAAAACTTCGACGTTTCTGCTTAGTATAACTGCGGCGTCAGCGAAGAGAATTGGCGTTACATTTGCTTCGCGCATGCAGTCTTTTAAAAGATAGTCGAATACTACGTTAAAGAGGAAAGGGCTAAGGACGTTTCCTTGGTGCACTCCGACATTAATTGGATATTCTCTCGTTAGTCCAGCAGAGCTTTTAACCGCAGTTTTCACGTTGCCGTACATGTCTTGTATTATTCTAACATACGTTTCCGGTACGTTTTGAGACCTCAGCGCGGCCCATATGAGATCCCTAGGCACTCGATCTATTGCTTTCTCGAGGTCGATAAATACCATGTGTAAATCCTTAGACGAATCTCGGTGCTTTTCCATTATTATTCGTAGGCTTTGGATAGCGTCCACCGTCGATCTTCCTTCAACAAATCCACACTGGCTATTATCGAGCTTTATTATTTGCCGAAGACGTTCGTTTAAGACTCTTTCGACGATTTGGAACCAAGAAGCTACTTCTCCATTGATTGGACGTAGGCTGTCCACATTTTAATTTATTTAAAAGTTTCGATAGCCATTCGCTGCCTTTTCTTTGACCAAAACTCTGATGGAATGTTGTCTGGTCCCGCCGCTTCCCCCCTCCATTTTTCCGATTGCTATACTTATTTCTTCGATTGAAAAGTCCGAAACTTCCTCCTTGAATAGAGCAGCTCTCGGCACGATATCACGTAGAAACTGTTTGTTAAGCAACTCCTTGCAGTATTCAAGCCACTGGTCATTGCCATTTCTCCAAGCGGTAAAGATTTCACACGTAGAGTACGCGTTCTGTGGTTTAAATGGAGCAAAAACTCCGCAGGGTTTCGTGACAGAAAAATGCAGTTTTTCGTCCAACTTTTACATACGTATCGTAGTGTTGGGCGATGTACGAGAAAAATAACGAAAAAATGACAGAGACAGAATAGAAACTGTAATAGACCTCAGCGGTGTGTCACAAAATGTTACCTAATTACAAGTAGGCACATTCGCGGAACTCTCTATGTTACGAAACAGATAATTGATAAGCAAATCAACCAGTCTTTAAAATTTCAACGAAGGTCATTGGAAAATCATCAAAAAGTAAACAGTCTCAAGCAGAAGAAGGGGTTCGAAAAGTCCGAAAGAAAAAAAAATTGTATCTTTCGAATGAAAAATATCAGCAAACTCTTCACCTTAACAACGAGTTGAAGGTCACTAAGATTCGCAAGTTTAGCTAATCGAAAATCGCAATAGCAATATAGATACGTGGGAACAATATGCAGTGTTATATATGCTCGTTACAAATCGTGTAATCATTAATTAAGAAATGTTCTACCATCTGGGCTTACCAATGCGTCTGATTCGAAGCACAGTGACTGCAGAGTTAGATGATGATTATATTTCGTCCGAGGAGAAAATGTTACAACTTTCAGTCAAGATAAATAAGGTTTCGGCTTAGGGATTATGGAGAAATGCCATGCTGAATGCCTCATCTAGCATTGCAATTACAGGTGTCTTGTAAAAAACTTTACCCGAGTTACATTTCCTTAAGCTTTTGCAGTGCTTCAGAGCTGTTTCAGTGTCTGACGACTGAGAAAAGGCATTTAATTGTACGAGTACATCTTTTCCCCCTGAAAAGTTTGCCAACCCGAAACAAACTTATTATCAAGATAATCTTTGATGCAATAAGAAAATATTTATATTTATAGATAGTAAGGCCACAGCTCAAATACAACATATAGGTATGTACGTCAGCAATAACAGTTTGTATAACAGCTACTTAGATAACTTGTCGTCAGCAAACCATAACTCAAGGCTGAAAGTATTAAGCACACGCTTATCCAACTTATGCATCCACATCTCCTATATTTAGCCACATTTATCCATAAAACTCCATTTTGTAGCAACCTAAATAGAAGACCCATTATCAGCTTAGCTTCCATGTTTGTCGTGCGTTCAAATCAACTTCTAAAATCAGCAACTGCAAGTGCCATTAAAACCGCTTTGGCTAAATCAGCACGCAATCACTCTGTAGCTAACAAAAATAGCAAAAACAAATAAAAACTACATAATCACCACAAAATATTCCCTTTGCCCTCTTCAACTATCGCAAAAAAAAAATCAAGTGATATACATAAATCACAACAATATTGACTTACCATCAGTGCGCCTAAAGAATCCCTCTTGGCGTTCGGTTATGAACAGGGGGCCTTCCTTTTCAAATTGCGTTGCTGGATTGCTGGCCAATGTAATCAGTTCCTGTCGGTTAAAGCGCATATTTCCAAATTCAACTGCAGCAAAAAAAGTTTGATATACATGAGCACACACATAACACAGGAAGCACTCCGATTAGTTGTTAACGATGTCTTTGTGGAAAGAAAAAAAGAATGATGTGCTTTGCAAGTACCTATTATGGCATACGTTGAATATGTGAGGTGTGTACATATCCGCCCAGCCTAAGTGTAAACTACCATTGGTATGAGATTGACTATTGATGAGTGGTGTATGCTTGAAAAGTTATCCATCTAAGTGGTGTTACCTCAATGTTGTGGGTGGTAAATCAAAGTTCAATACTATGCCACGTGAATTTGTAAACAATTTTCATTATTCCAATTGAAACAAACTAATTTTCTTTGATGTTTTATGTGAAAAAAGACCCGAAACACTACGTGCCCTGTGATAAATTGCACACTGTTATGCAGTTGAATTGAGTTATCATGACCTTGACGCAACTGATTGAAATGAATCGCACAATATTCTACAGCATCTGTGTAATTAAAGATGGGAAAAGTAATTTATTTATTTGGAAAAAGATTTTTTTCCTTAACGCACGAAATGAAAATCACAGAACTGAGCTATACGTCAACGACTACAAAAAATCTCTTCACCAACTGACAGAAAATCGTTTTCGATGTGCCTACCAGTCGATGGAAATTTTGACAGTTGGATTTTATATGGAGTTCAGGCGTGTCAAAATGCACAGTTGTCATAAAAGAAGATAATAACGTTTGTTTAAAAAAGTGATTTATTTCGGTTAATTATGTAATAATATAGAGTTTTCTTTTCTAGATTGATTTGTAATTATAATTGTTTAATTCAAAAACTGATTATTGCAATCTGTCACATTGGAGTTGATTACGAATTGCAACCAATTGAATTTCCAAACGTCAATCTTCGATAAGGCATGTTCAATGTATTTGGTTGACTTCAATTCCATACGTCAACAATGCTTTTGATTGGACAATATTTTCAATGATAAATCGATTGTCAATTTGAATAATTTTGTGACAAAATAAGTCGAATTTTCTTCTTTTTTTGCCACGACAGCTAAAAAATGTTGTAATTCTAAATAAAACAATATGCAAATTCCTTGTTAAAAGTGAAATCGACAAAAGAGATTTGATATAAATGCCTTTGATAGAAGTGGAAAAATTACGATCGACACATGTCTAAATATTTCATATTTCAGCCGGACCACAAATGCTTTCAAAATGTCTTCGGAAATCCTGGAACTGATAGACAGGGTTTCACTCTATCATTCACAAAAAATCACGGTTCGATGAATAGCACTGCCTAGCCCATGGAGTAAAACAACTGTTCTTAAGTGACCCTATATACGAGGGCGGGTCAATAAGTCCGTGACTTTTGGATTAAAACACAGATTTTTTGATAAAAAAATAATTTTATTTTTCAACGTAGTCTCCCTTGAGCTCTATACACTTTGACCAACGCTTCTCCAATTTTTTTATCCCTTCCAAAAAAAATGATTTGTCGAGGTCCTCAAAATAGGCCTTTGTTTGCGAGATGACTTCATCATTGGAGTCAAATCTTTTTCCACCAAGCCATTTCTTCAGGTTTGGGAACAAGAAGTAGTCGCTCGGAGCCAAATCTGGAGAATAGGGTGGATGAGGGAGCAATTCATAGCCCAATTCATGGATTTTTGCCATGGCAACTGCACATGTGTGCACCCTTGCATTGTCTTGGTGGAAAAGAACTTTTTTCTTGGCCAAATGAGGTCGTTTTTTTTCAAATCGTCATTGAATCGGTCCAATAAGTTGGCATAATATTCCGCATTGATTGTTCTTCCCTTTTGAAGGTAGTCAATGTGGATTATCCCGCGTGCATCCCAAAAAACAGTCGCCATAACTTTATTGGCTGACAAACCCACCTTGGCCTTCTTTGGCGCCGATTCACCCTTAGAAACCCACTGTTTTGACTGCTGTTTGTTCTCTGGTGTGTTGTGATGGACCCATGTTTCGTCCACGGTTACAAAACGGCGCAAAAACTCCTCCATATTGCGATTAAACAACGCCAAACCTTCCTGTGAAGTTGTTACACGATTGCGTTTGTGGTCGACTGTGAGCAAACGCGGCACCCATCTTGCGGAAAGCTTTCTCGTGCCCAAGTGATCATTCAAAATTGAAACCAATGAGCCATGCGAGATCCCTACGGCTTCCACAATCTCTCGCACTTTCAATCTTCGGTCGGCCAACACCATATTGTGAATTTTTTCGATTGTTTCGGGTGTAGAGACCTCAACTGGGTGTCCAGGACGTTCGGCATCTTCAGTGCTTGTACGGCCACAACGAAATTCAGTAAACCACTTTTTTACCATTGAAATCGATGGTGCAGAGTCCCCATAGTATTTATCAAGCTTAGCCTTGGTCTCTGTAATGGTTTTTTTTCGCAAGAAATAATGCTTAATAAGCACACGAAATTCACTTTTTTCCATTTTATCCTCAAATTAGTGAGTAGTCTGATAAAAAATAGCTGTCAAACACAAACTAACTGACGCAGCAAGTTTAAATTTTGACAGGAGTCAACTGACAGATGCCTGTTGACAGGAGCAGTGTTGCTGTTTCAGTAAAGAGGTCAGAAATTCAAAAAGTCACGGACTTATTGACCCGCCCTCGTACAAACGAAAATGACTCGTGCTCTCTACAAGCAGTACAAGATAGAAAAGCATCTATTTCTCCTAAAAAAATAAAACGCATTGGAAGAAACCAATTGTGACAGTGAAAGAGCAAGGTTCTTGTAATATCAACGTGTCGAACTTGTCAAGTCAAAAAGAAACAAATGGGAACCTTTCGCAAGTAAATTTAGGATATTGAATTGCCATTTGTTGACTGATTGATCTTCCGACAGTTCTGTTGAAGAAATCATCATACTTAGGTGGCTCTATAGTCCAGGGTGGACGAAGACATTGACTAGCTCAGCTCCTTACCATCTGCTTTCAGTTGCCCGCAAGAAGTTGACTGATGTCCCTTCCACTTGTTTGGGCCATCTGAGATTTTGGTGTTGATTTCTACGTTGATCCTAAGGGGTGGTATTCGGGAATTCTGCGGGTGTTGAAGCCATCCGAGCTGAATTACCAGAACATTTCTGACGAGGTCGAAGTTCTAGTACAGTTGAAACCTCATCCCTATTTAGCATTGACGCAAGCCTTTGCTTAACAGTTAGAACTGCCTTTCGTTCGGTCTCCCTTCATCGACGCCTAATTAACAGTTAGCTGTGTTCTTCTCATTATGTCAGCGTAGTATACCGTTGTGACTTAACAAACAAGCTCTTGAAAGAAGGTGCCTCCGATATTGGCTTCAGGTTTTCGCATGATTTTTTCAAGTACGATGAGGAAAAAAATCAAATGATATCGTCATTTGACGCTCCGAATGGTTTGTAATCTGTGGAAGTAAGATTATCGATTTATTCTTTTGGAATCCAATTTGATAAGGCTTCTGAACATAATTTCCTGAGAAACACATCTCTATGGCGTCTTTTACTCGTAGAATTCAAAAGCAGCTTGCGTCGTTCTTTGTATCTTTGCCATATACGTGTTTGCTTGGCTACGTGCGGTTTTCGTAGTTGGCGAATGAAACTAGGCATATTCGATGTGGCGTCTCGAATGGCAGCATCGTCTCTATGTCTCTACTCGATTTGGTTACCGATGTTAGGCGACTTCTAAGTCCCTTTTTAGATGCTTATACCATATGTGCGAAACCTTATGGATAATGAGATTTCATCCCGCCACACAGTCGATGGTTTTGTTAAGGACATGGACGCCAAATTTTCTCGTCTTTACCAGCTTGGCGTTTAAATCACTGGAGCTCGTATAAACAATGTTTCCAAAATCGTACTTTTCCTTTGTGAGAGCGCGAGCATAGACCAGGTTAACATTGGCGTTCGCTCCTACCTATCTGCTCATTAAAAGGAAGGATTTGCTGGCTGCTGTCATCCACTTTGAATAGCTCATTGACCCCAACAGCAAGACAGTAGGTCATCAGCCCACAAGCACAAAACCGGAGATCACCTTGATATCCAGTGATATCCAATGTGAGTGCATATTGAATTAAAAAGGGTCCTACCACTGGCGTTTCATCAAAAGCGTTTGAGTGATCCGATTATTTTTCTTCCGGCGTCTTCTTCAACCTATGATGAAGATTGTGCTTTTATTGGTTGTCGGACTACGTTTTCAGGGCCCTACGTTGAGATTTTGCCTTATTTAAGCTACTCTACGTGAATTCTGGTGCGACATGGTTGTCGCAGCTTCATTGATCGTCTTCAATAAAGATATTTAAATTATTTGTAATCTTCCATACAGGTATTAGGCATAAGGGTTTCAGTTTGTGGTTTCACAAAGAGGCTCCGAGGATATTCGGTTTAAATACTGCCGATTCATAAAGGAGCTGGTTGAAGAGGACATTTAAAGGTTCAGCACCGACAATACGAACTTAGGCAAGTGCTTCTTCCAAATCGATGAAGGCTATTTCACCTTTGTCCATACACTTTGGCACGCATCGTCTGTCGGGTTAAAGTCACGCACAGCAGCAAGAACGCAAACCAACATTGAGATCGAATTCTTTAGATTTAAAAAGTCCGACGAAGCCAAAGCGCTACCTACTGATTATTGCTCATAACTCAAAAATGAGTACGTTTTACTTACATACTTTTAGGATGATCGAATTAAATCCCATGCCACCTGCTTACTTTCTTCTCTTTTAAATGTTTTGTTCTCTTAAATCATCAACATAGTCGAGTGATAACAGTTGATTGCAAGTAGTGTTGCCACCAAGTTGTGTTATGAATTAAACAAAAACGCTTTAAGTTTCAATTTAATTGAGGTCCCAAGTTTTGTTTTTGATTAAAGATTTCAAAAATGATGATGCCCAGAGCTATCGCGTTTCTGATCAAATCCGCAAGCAGCGTGGTCAATGGAGTAGGAAAATGACGTTATGACTGGTCTTGGATACGAAGACATATTCAATACTAATGGCAATGAATTAAATTGTGAGAAATCGATGGAGGAGGAAAAATATATGCTTCTATGACGATGGTCAAACTGCCCTTTAGGCTTTACTGAACGCTTCACTTCTTTCAAGCCGGTTCGAAAATGTAAGACTAATCGAAACAGAGTGAATTGCCGAACCCACTCAGTCTTGTTTGGGTCAGTCTACAATAGATTAACGGAAATTTATATCGCCGATGAACTTGAAAGGCAATGCAAAGAAAAGGATTTTCATGTGAGGATAAAGGATTACTTCGAAAAGCTTTAACTATACAGTTCCCATTTTCTTCGGCCTTGGCTGAATGTAGGCATCGTTGCCGCATTCAACTTCATAGCAGTAGCTTTGTAGCGCCTGCTGTCTCTTAAGGTTAGCGGTTATTATTAGCCACTTTTTCATTCGTAATGCCGTTTAGAAGGGTTCTCAGACATATTATGTCGTGAATGTCTCTTTCTTCAATCGACCCACAGTCTTTTTTTCAGTGATTAATTTGGTTTTAATCAGACGGTATGCATGTTGAAGTTAAAACTTTGCTCTGGCTGTGGTGCAAGAAGATTATGGATGTACGCCTTCACCAACTACAGCAGTTTTATTTGGGTTAAACTTTTAGAGCTTAAAATCTTCCATATCCGTATAAATTACTAAAGATCGAAATGCCTTATTCAATGCAGCCAACTGACTCAACAAGGCAAAGACTGTGATCAGTGTGTTGTCCTAAAATCGAACACAGGCCAAAAGTGTAGTGAATATACCAAATCAATGAAAACGCCGAGAAATAGAAGAGGTACTCAATCTTTTTAATACGGAAGCACGTAGAAGCTGCAAATTAATTTTTGAAGTAAACAGTGTGTTTACGATGGAATTTGGCAAAATATTGTACTGATCACAGATCCCCACTTAAATTATTTTAACTGACGATACTCTGGCTGAAAATAAAGTATAACTACTGAAGGAGTCAAAATCTACAACAAAATATTTCATTCTAATGCGAAGGAGCTATTGAACCATTAACCGGCTATTAAAAAAGACAAATCTCGGGCTTAAGTAATAATCGCACGGTAAAAGAAATCACCTCGGTGATTTAAGGTTTGCAAATCTGTCAGATCGGACGAAAAACCGCTTAAAATGCCCAATATCTTTAAGAAAAACAAGTCCTGGATTTATACTCGTACATTTTTCAGTACGGATACATTTCAAAACTAAGTCGTCATTTTTGACAGTCTCTTGGCATTTACAGTACTTCAAGAAAAAATTAACAACAAAGAATGTTTCAGTCCTTAAATCATAAAACTATCTTTATCTCATCGATCAACTGAATTTCTTTTCGTCGAGACTCTATATGATAAAAAGGCAACAACGTGTCGACGTAATGTGAGCACAGAACAAGCTGCAGTAGCTGTACATCGAAGTGTGTCGGAAGATCTGGTATCGTCAATCTAATGTCTTTTGAAAAATTTGCCGTTTGACCTACATTTTTACTAAAATTCAAGGTAGTGGTGATGGCGCGATAGTTAGCTCATTGGACTATCACGCAGAGGGTCTGTGGTTCGATCACCGGCATCCCCAATAATTTTTCGAATCGTCATCACCTTTTCTGTGGGCAATGGCAAACTCCCGATGGTAAAATTGCCTATGAAAAGGCTTCTAAGGATTCGGCGATAAACGGTAGGCCACGCTCAGATGTGATAAAAATGACAACATGAGCAACACAAATGAGTGTCAAGAAGCTAGATCATGCCCCGTATCGGGCTGCCAGCGCCACAGTGTTTTATGCTTTATCGTGACGAGGTACATTTTAGTTTAATGGATTTGTAAATAAGCATCTCCATTTGTGAAGTGAGCAGAGACTCACGGGACTCAATTGTGTCCACTATAGAGGCACTATTTGGTGTTGTATTCACATTGGTTGCATTGCCTTTTATTTCATCAAACCACTATTCAAGTTTACAGTATCTTAAACTGTATCATAGTATAAAACTGTGTACGACTGGGCTTGATTCTATTTTTTTCGGCAGAATATAGCCAAAGCTATGTGTCATTATGTAGCCAAATACTGTTTTCCTCTGCATAACAATAATAATTGAATCCGAAGTCAACATCTGAACCTGGCAACCCTATTCCCTTTTAAAGCAATCTTATGTACTGTAGGACAGTTCAATTTTATTCATTTAAGAGAACATTCTGACTGCATTCGCAGAACAAGTTGCGCGATTCTTCAATTCTTGAATTCTCTGCCACTGCTACACCCACAGTATGTTCTCGGCTCTGATTTTAAACGTATCGTGCTTGTTTAGTTTCACGTTAATTTCGGCTTTATATCCGTATCTATCACTCGAAATGAGGGTACCTAACCTGTTCTAAATTGTAAATGTTTGAGTGCGGGTATCTATCTATTTGTCTGCTGTGCGCCATTCAAAAATTCATCTCTCAAATCTGGAATGCGTTTTAAACGCACAAGATTGCATAAGCATTTCATGTGAAAGTGTTTCCAAAATTCGTTGATATCATATTCAAGGACACATTCCTTTTCTCTGTCCTTTTTTGTTTTTTGCTGCTCCAGGGTGAGTTTTTAAAGGTCTGACGCTACGCCACGAAGTATCTTTCTCTTTTCCCCCTGGAACCGGTTCCATAAGTAGTGACTGTGCGAGTTTTACTACATACCACGAAGGCACACCACCGAACTGCCATTCTTTCTGATTCGGTTTCTGTACTAAAAATTCTGTGTACTCTCAAGCAAATTCGTGGTAAACGAGATCATTTTGCCGTTGATCCTATCACTTGTCAACTCCTAATAAAAGAAACCACATACGAGAGGAGTACTTATAACGTACAGTGTACGTATATAAATACCTACCGGCTACAGTGTGTTGGTATGTGTATTGTGATGCGTTCGGATAAATAATATGTAATTTAGTGTGCTAATAAAAAATTATAATAGATAAATTTGTTTAAATAAGATTAAATAATAAGTTCAAGAGCTAACCTACCTATTAGAGAGAAGATACACAAACAAGTGGAGTTAAGATTTGATCGTTGCATCGATCGGTTGCTTCTGTATTATTAAGCTACACACACCAGCTCTTCAGTCTATTGGATACACACATACACATACAGTATTAGAAAAAGGTTTGTAAACAAAACGCCGGATTATGCCTACACATTTCTTAAATTCAAAAATGGCCTGTAAATTTTTCCAAGAGATACATAACCCACTTCTGACAGTTAGAGTTGTAGGAGATATTCCAATTAAGAAAACGCATGACAGATAGACGTTAATTGTCTTATCAGGTCTGGCAATTTATGTACAAAACAATTAGTAAGGTACGAAAATATTCTGGAAGTAGTGGTCCGTATTAGTTATACATAAATGTTTTTATGGGCGCTGTGAAGCAGGTAGATTTAATAGATGTCAAGCAAGAGCCTCTGACATTAGTCGAGACACGAAAAGGGTTATATCGTATAAATTCTTGCATGATTGTTAATTTGTTTTGTTTTAAATTAAATAGCACGGCATAGTTTTGGTTACTTTAGCTTCTAAAACTGATAACGATGTACTAAATTTCTTAATCTCTCAAAACAACAACTTTACGATAAGACGTCAAAGTAATGTCAAATGTTACGTCAGTCAAAAAACAATTTGGCAATAAAGTCAATCAAATTAAAATTGTCACTGCAACATGTTCGTATGTTGTTTGACAACTTTTTCTTCAGATTTATCTTAACATCTACTATTATTACTCAATGTAGGTCAATGTCCCAAAAGTAGAACACAAATTGGAATGAACAAATGTCAAAACGGAGAGCATCAATAGTTTGTCTTAATTTTCATCGATGTAAATCTATCATGGTTTTGGATTTTTACAAATAGGTCTAATTGAAATATTAAAACCGGTTTTTATTGATATTGACAAGGGACGGATGCCAGAGCACCCATCCACCTGTCCATGTTGAATGACATGGTCTCAATATTTTCAATTTTATAGAAGCGAATAGATAATAATGTCATTTCACTGTCATATCGACAAACACAACCCGGAAAAGGAAGGAAGAGCTGTGTGATTCTGTCAAAATTTCGCTTTAACTAATATAGACGGCAAGTGCCGGAAACTGTTTATAGTCTGATAAGGGCCGCACCAAAGGTTTCAAGCTGTAGTCTTGAGTTAAAACAACCTGAATGATTGTATTTGCCGCAGTTCCGCAGTTAAGTACTACCACTTTTAAGAAAGATTTGGATTTTTGCCGATCAAAGCAAAAACAATGTGTATCCTCAAACGACTTGGTCGATTTAAGAAAATTGGAACCTATAAGGACTTTATTCGAAAGCAGTGAAACCAGCATGCCGCAGAGCAGCATACGTACTCTAAAAGCCAAAATCAGTCAGACTGGAGACGCGCTGAAAGTGACTCATGTCCAAAACTGTTTTTCCCAAGTCATAAGATTGAAATGCGATCTAGTTCAATTCTTAGAACTGTCAATAAGTTGAATTACAGAAGGTACCCCGCACCATGGTGGGGAAACTTCTAGTTGTTACCGATTTTGAATAGAATTTGCATTGCTATGATTTGGCACTGGCTAAGGTGTCACAAGCTTCTGACACACATTTATACAGGAAATCTAAAAAAAAAATTGGTTTGAGGACTTTCCAGGCTGAAGTGTGGTGTCCGTCCATTCGCTCAACATAAATGTGACAACAAACTTAATAGGTCACCTTTCTCTTGAAAAATAATGCACACTATAATTCTTTTTTGATAAAGACTGTGCCTCTGCGGTGGATAGAAGACAAGCTATTCAAGAAGTTCAAACGTCGTACAATACTAAAAAGCCAAATATTTTTAAGCTCGCTGCACAAAGGAGAAAAAATTCAATGGAAATAACCTCGCCGAAATACATCAAAAACGCAGACGGTCGCTTACTAACAAATGAAGAGGAAATTTGTGACCGGTGGCTTGAATACTGCAAGGAGCTGCTTAACAAACAGTTTCCACGTGATATCGTGCCAGCAACTGGTCTATCCGAGGAGGAAGTTTCGGACTTTTCTATCGAACAAAAAGTAAAGCAATCGAAAAAATGAAGGGGGGAAGCGGCGGGACCAGACAACATTCCATCAGAGTTTTGGCCAAAGATGGAGGCAAAAGGCAGCGAATGGCTATCGAAACTTTTAAATAAATTAAAATGTGGACAACCTATGCCGAATCAATGGAGAAGTAGCTTCTTGGTTCCATTATACAAAGGAAAAGGCGACACTCGAGAATGCAACAACTACCGTTCAATCAAGCTTATGTCACACACAATGAAAATCGTCGAAAGAGTCTTAAACGAACGTCTTCGGCAAATAATAAAGCTCGATAATAGCCAGTGTGGATTTGTTGAAGGAAGATCGACGGTGGACGCTATCCAAAGCCTACGAATAATAATGGAAAAGCACTGAGATTCGTCTAAGGACTTACACATGGTATTTATCGACCTCGAGAAAGCATTCGATCGAGTGCCTAGGGATCTCATATGCGCCGCGCTGAGGTCTCAAAACGTACCGGAAACGTATGTTAGAATAATACAAGACATGTACGGAAACGTGAAAACTGCGGTTTAAAGCTCTGCTGGACTAACGAGTGAATTTCCAGTTAATGTCGGAGTGCATCAAGGAAGCGTACTTAGCCCTTTCCTCTTTAACGTAGTATTCGACTATCTTTTAAAAGACTGCATGCGCGAAGCAAATGTAACGCCAATTCTCTTCGCTGGCGACGGAGTTATACTAAGCGGAAACGTCGAAGATTGGCAGAACGCCTTAGATTCATGGAAAAGTGCGCTAAAGAGAAACGGGTTTAAAATAAGTCGTTCAAAGACGGAGCATTTGACTTGCCCATTTGCTCATCCGTTGTGACCAGTTCCGGATATAATGTTAGACGGATTAGTTCTTCCGAAAAGCACTATCTTTAAGTACTTAGGATCAATCGTAAACATGGAAGCGAAATGTGACGACGACGTAAACCTAAGAGTGAGTGTGGGATGGATGAAATGGCGGGAAAATTCGGGAATCTTTTGCGACCCAACATTTCCACTTAAATTAAAGGGGAAACTCTACACCACGGTTGTTAGACCAGCTCTTATATACGGTTCACAGTGCAGGACAATGTACGAAGCGCTTAAAAACAAAATGACGGCAGCGGAAATGAAAATGTTAATGATGCCTAGTGGAGTCACTAAACGCGATTGCATTAGATCTACGCGTATAAGAGGAAGTCTACATATAAAGAATTCGGTAACCGAACAGCTTGAGGCGAATAGAATAAGCTGATATTGCCACGTTCAAAGAAGATCTGCGGAAAATCCTGTTAAAAAGGCACTAGCAACTACGGTCACTTCATCTGTAAGAAAACGAGGTCGGAAAAAGAATTCATGGATTTCTCAGATGGCAAATGCGCAACGACGCCTGGGGCTAACCACTGAAGCGATCCAGGACCGAGCATTATGTAGACGCGTTCTGCGGTCTGCGACATTAGCCAACCCCATAAGCGGAGCAGCAGCGATGCAGTAAAAATGGGAAACTCGTTACGCATAAGTTCGTATAACGAGGAAAGGGTTAATAAAAGGATAAGAAGAAAGACTGTGCCTCTGTCCCTCTGGGACAATTTTAGTTGTTCGGGATAGGACAATATTTTTCTCAGCCCAAAAACAGTGATTAGCAAGATTGCTCATCGAATGACCTGTGAAGTGGTGTCGTTTATACAAACCGCAAGGCCTAGGTAGACAAACGGCAAAGTTATAATTGCCTATTGTGCCGTTTTGCCCTAGTCGTCTATGTTTTTCTCTCGTTTACCGGCAGACCTATCTTTTCAATACTATTTACAAATACCTCGATTATGTCTATATCAACTTCAGGTCGCCTTTTAAGGTAGTTTCCCTTGTTTTAGCTTGCGATATTTACGCAATCCTATCAAATATGAAGTTGGGCGAATCGCATTGGATAAAATCGCTTTGTCGAACTCCTTTTTCAAATTCAAAGGTCGAAATAGAATAATTCTGCAGATTCGAATAAGTTTATCAGGAATACAAGAACCTGACATGGTTCTGTATATATTTTCTCGATACACGTTGTGATCTGTTTTTATGTAACAATCTTGTGGGGGGTTGACTTTCCACACCCCAAAACTCACTGATAAGTACCAATCAGTTGGTTGGCAAAAGGTTTAAGGCAATAACAATTGCAGAGGAGATCTTATAGCTGAAGTTGAGGGGACCGATGTTTTCAAAATTAGGGCAATAGACGATCTCCTTTCTTCTGGACAAAAAAATGAAGTTTAATTCGTCTGGTATGCTTTGATGGATTCTTGTCAGCAGCTAGGTCATCAGTACCTTGTTGTTCTTAAGCTTTTCCGAAGTCAGGCAAGTCCTTTTGTTAAATCATACAATCTCAATTTACTTCGTTTTCTATATGGGCTGATTTTTTGAATTAAATCCGCCTTAGAAAAACTCTTGTCAATTTTCGTTCTCATCTGTCTAAACTATTAAAAGCCACTTAATGTGCTGTACAGGATTAATTCATCTTTTGACTGTCAATGATGTTGTAGTTTTAAAGAGGCCCCACATATCGGCATAAACAATTTTCTCTTATTATGACTCACAACTTTTACAAGACGTGCTTGATAAGTTATAAATATGGTACTACATGAACCTTCTTAAACTGAGCTTTGCTACATAAAGGCCCTTTGCATTACATTGGTTAAGCCACCTCTTGGGTATGCTTACAAGTAATGGTTCCCTTAGCACGAAAAAAGGAGTGTTCCGAGTCAATTTTGGCTCCTCGGATCGATCTGGCGTTCAAAAGAAAAGTCGTACTTTCAGCCGATCGGCCAGCACGAATGTAACATCTTACTTACGACACTTAAACTGAAGACTTTTTGTCATAGTATCCAAATAGCTGCTGCTTATCTTTTTGATAGCAATCATCTTAGTAGTAATTTAAAAAAACATTTTTGCTTCTAAAAAGTAGACAAAAACGTTTTAGATCTCCTAATTCGAACGCCTGGGAATGGAAAAATCGAAACTTCTGCCCTTTGTGTTCACTTCGGTCTGACTAAACATGTAACGACGAAGCCTCCAAGGCGATAATGGCCTTCTGGCAGTGCAAAGAAGTTTTTGGCAAGTCACGAACTTTATCACCGAAGAGGGTACTCTGAAGGGCGGCTTTTCTGCTGCTCCTTTATAGCTAAGACTACATGTTGCTCAGGAGCTGGCCATAGGCTTTTGCTAAGCACCATACGGCCTTGGGCATTAGTGACATAACATCCTATAACGTTTTCTGTGAAAGTGATGACGACATCGCGAAACACCACCCATGTCATTATCCGGGCTATGCTCGCATTATGCTGCCGGTGATCGGTGCTGACGGTGCTTAAACGAGTGCTATAGGCACATTATCACTGAACCGCTCACACATATTTTCTCGAAGAATGATCAATTTTATTTAAGGGAGATTACAGGGAGTACAATGGACTATATAGTTCTTTGTCTGAATGTTCTGTTCTGATAAAACTGAACAAAAGTGAAAAAACCTTGAGTAAATTGATTTTGGCCCAAATCAGACTATCTATACTTACGAGGGTCCCTACCGTCTAGTTTCGTTCTCCTTATCTCGATCGATAAACATTTTTTATAAATAAGGATCAATTCAGAGTATAGTAACAGTAGCTTACTACGTATCGTATCGTTAAATCGTTAAAAACCCCTCTGTCACATTCTATTTCGGCATCCTAGCTGGATGAAGAAAACTCAAATGAGTATCTGAGCTTCATCTAATCTAATCATCTCCGATGTTGCTTCTAAACCTAAATTACAAGGCGATGATGATGGCTCCAGAGACTGTTCCTTTGACAATCTAAGCCTTATTCGAATTGTAATGTTAGCTTTATTTTTTCAAAGTATTAAATGCTTGCTTTTTTCGTTAAACCTTGAGCGGAAGCCTACACAAAGTCTCTGTAAAAATTCTATTGCGTAAATGGGTCTTCAAAGTAAGTACCTATTCATTTAGAAGCAAAAGTTCAAGGGTATTAATGAATTCGATGGGGTGCATTGAGTAGGAATCTGCACTAGAAGTGCTGGAGCATTGAATTTACTAAGCCTTCTAACCATCCAAACTACCATTCAATCACGATATTCATCAAACATGCAACTAATACAGGCTTTGAAATGAACACAAATTATTTTGCAATTATTAATTTTGAATTATCAATCGTCAACGATACAACTAATAAGTTGTTAGTTGATGAGGCATTTACTTTTCATTACAATGTTAATCAAAAATGCCGCTTACTAACAAATGAAAAGGAAATTTGTAACCGGTGGCTTGAATACTGCAAGGAGTTGCTTAACAAACAGTTTCCACGTGATATCGTGCCAGCAACTGGTCTATCCGAGGAGAAAGTTTCGGACTTTTCTATCGAAGAAATAAGTAAAGCAATCGAAAAAATGAAGGGGGGAAGCGGCAGGACCAGACAACATTCCATCAAAGTTTTGGCCAAAGATAGAGCGAATCGGCAGCGAATGGCTATCGAAACTTTTAAATAAATTAAAATGTGGACAACCTATGCCGAATCAATGGAGAAGTAGCTTGTTGGTTCCATTATACAAAGGAAAAGGCGACACTCGAGAATGCAACAACTACCGTTCAATCAAGCTGATGTCCCACACGAAAATCGAAAATCGTCGAAAGAGTCTTAAACGAATGTCTTCGGCAAATAATAATATAATAGCCAGTGTGGATTTGTTGAAGGAAGATCAACGGTGGACGCTATCCAAAGCCTACGAATAATAATGGAAAAGCACCGAGATTCGTCTAAGAATTTACACATGGTATTTATCGACCTCGGGAAAGTGTTCGATTGAGTGCATAGGGATCTTATATGTGCCGCGCTGAGGTCTCAAAAGGTACCGGAAACGTATGCTAGAATAATACAAGACATGTACGGAAACGTGAAAACTGCGGTTAAAAGCTCTGCCGGACTAACGAGAGAATTTCCAGTTAATGTCAGAGTGCATCAAGGAAGCGTACTTAGCCCTTTCCTCTTTGACGTAGTATTCGACTATCTTTTAAAAGACTGCACGCACGAAGCAATTGTAACGCCAGATATACTAAGTGATAACGTCGAAGATTTGCAGAACGCCTAGATAGACTCATGGAAAAGTGCGCTAAAGAGAAACGGGTTTAAAATAAGTCGTTCAAAGACGGAGCATTTGACTTGCCCATTTGCTCATCCGTTGTGACCAGTTCCGGATATAATGTTAGACGGATTAGTTCTTCCGAAAGCACCATCTTTAAGTACTTAGCATCAATCGTTAACATGGAAGCGAAATGTGATGACGACGTAAACCACAGAGTGAGTGTGGGGTGGATGAAATGGTGGGAAATTCGGGAATCTTTTGCGACCCAACATTTCCACTTAAATTAAAGGGGAAACTCTACACCACGGTTGTTAGACTGATGTATGGTTTACAGTGCTGGACAATGTACGAAGCGTTTAAAAACAAATGACGGCAACCCCATAAGTTCGTATAACGAGGAAAGGGTTAATAAAAGGATAAGAACACGTTAATCGTTATTTGAGTTTAGCTAAAAAATTTAGTTACAACTACAATATTATTTGCATATCAGTGCTTCACGGTAACGTTGTTTAGTTGAAAGTGTAATTGAATAGTAAATTAGTTGAATTGGGATTCAAATGGGATCTTACGCTGAGCGATATATCACTATGATATCAGGACTTAATCGATGACATGTAGCAGACGTTTTATCGAAGCCAGAATAATCCCCTATACACGGTTATGCTCATAAATTCAATCGTCAATTAAACTTTCCACGCGCTCGCAGAAATCATCTAATTTACGATTCTACCTATATAGGAATTGAAATTCAATGACACATCACGTGTCTGTGAGGAATGTAGGTTAAAAGATTAATTCAAATATGACACCCGATACTTTTCAGACTTCATATATTTTTTTACTTACTTATACCTCCATTTCCATTATGATGACAGTTTAGTGGACAAGGCTTTGTTTTGATTAACTTGGGTGCACGTTTCCGTTTAGTTACGCCTACTATTCGTACCTAAGTCAAGGCTACAATTTATATCACTGAATTTATGTACATATGCATGTATATCATCAACCCCAACAGACTCTTTTGTCTAAGACTTATTTGTATCTTATGCGAAACATGATACTCGTATTCGTAGTCCCCCATTTTCACTACTCCTTTAATGCCACTTAATTCGCTTAGGTAGGTAGATACGAGTTCATTTTTCTGAATCTTTTATGACTAAATTGAGTGTTGTTTACACTACCCCAAATTGTTTGGATGCTACTGTTTGTGTTTTTTTTTTTCCTTTTTTGTTAGTTATGCTACTGTTTTACTAATTGTGTCACCATCAGCTTCTGTTGGAGTTTTTGTTTAAAAAGACTCAGAGGCAGACTGAGTGAATCAAAACAAATAATCCAACAATTTAAACGAAGTGGAATTTGGTTAGGTAATCAAGAAAATGTTTTGTGTCTTTGTTTTATATTGTAGAATTCTGGATACGATTTGGACTCACATTTTTCAAGTTGTAATGTATATATGTATACGTCTCCGAGTGACAGACATCAGCACTTCGATTGCGATTACAGGTTTCTATGCAAATGACCTGCAATCAGTTAATAAATAATAACACATGTCCAGACAGTGATAGGTGGAGGAGGGGGATGAGCAGCATGCCATGTCGATGAAATTAGATGCAAATCAACCTACACCCATTGTGAACCCATTAATAAATGTAGCATGTCTCATTTATCCGTAGCTGTATCTGCTGCAGGCATGGTTTCTTTTGCTCAGCCTTTCTCACAAGAATTACTTTTTATTCAATTTCTTGTATTCCAGACGGGAAAACTGTGGGGTGAAATATTTCCCGGGATATTGTGTTCCAATTGGCGAACAGAGTCGCGCTTATTTTAAAAATTTGTTTTAATGTAAAACAAGTCACAAATGATTGACCTTTTAGAGAAAGTTGTTGCGCATTTTAATATAAGGCCTTAGATACAGGCTACTCATTCTAAAAGTTGAGGATTACGTCGTTTTGGGTTTTGTTGTAACTAGGAAATAGTGGTCTTTCCTTGAGACGATGTAGCTTTTCATTCTATGGTATTAAGTCATGAATCCGCATCTGCTTGATCTTTTAAACAGGTGTTCTCCTACTTGGCATTCAAATCCTCAGGGCTGGAATAAGCTGAAATAGTCTACCAACTTGATAAATGGTCCTCGTTTTGTAGCAAACTCCGATCTACCGAGTCAAGTCATAAATACTGGTACACAACTGAACTCACTCATTGCGAATGAAACACTGGGCGCATCCATTTCGTATTGATTGCGATTTGACAGTTGATATTTATGCTTCATTGTGACGTAAAAAGTTTTTGACATTAATTGCTTACAATCATGGAATGGGGCGACATCGAAAATCGTATTGTCGTAGTTGGCCTACTTAAATGCAACATGGAAAAAGGCGATATTTTTAGGACTCTGCGATTGTTTGGAATCACTCGCAATTTTGTGTATCGTGCTGTGAAGTTGTTTGAGGATACTGGTGGAGTACAAGACCATCAAAGATCCGGCCGTCCGCGCACTGTGAGAACTCCGAAAGCGATCAAAGCCGTGAAGAAACGAATCGACCGAAAACCGCTGCGAAAACAGAAAATCTTATCGCGGAAATTGCAAATTTCGCAAAAATCCATGTCTCGCATTACAAAGAAGATTTAGGACTCAGCGTGTACAAGCGACACACTGGACACCTGCTCACGGCCGCATTGAAGGAAAAACGTAAGCGAAGATCGAAAGCGTTACCCAGCCGGTACGCGAAGAACAAGCAAATTCTGTTTACTAACGATTCTTCACCGTAGAAGAATCGTTCAATAAGCAGAATGATCGTGTGTATGCTCGGTCATCCAGAGACGCATCCCAACTCCATCCCAGAGTTCAAAGAGGCCACCATCCCGCGTCTGTAATGGTATGGTGGGGAGTGTGCTACGATGGCGTTACCAAGCTCCATTTTTGCGAGAAAGGAGTGAAAACATCGGCCAAAGTATATCAATCGACCGTCTTGGAACCCATTTCCAGCAAGACTGCTCCAGCTCACAAAGCAAAAACGTCTCAACTGTGGCTCAAAAACAACGTTCCGGACTTCATATCAAGGGATGATTAGCCAGCCGGTAGTCCAGACCTCAACCCATTGGATTACAAGTTTTGGTCCGTATTAGAGGGCATGGCTTGCTCTACTCGACACTCAAATATTGAGTCGTTGAAGCGAGCCCTTTTTCATGCAGTGGACAATTTCCCCATGCATGAAGTGCGTCTCGCAATCGATGAGTGGCCACATCGTCTTAAGTCGTGCTGGAAGGCAAATGAAAGTCATTTCGAATAAGTTGTTCTAAGATTTGTAGCCATTGAATAACCCAATAAAAACAAAAATAAATTGTTTAAATATTAATTCGTTTCCATTTGGCGCTGATTTTTCTGTGTACTAGTATTTGTGACTTGACTAGGTAATAAAACCGGAACGTATTTGAGAATGTTTTATTTTTACTAAATGACGTGGTACATTCTCGTTAATTCGCTTGAGAGACGTCTGGAAAGCATTGTACAGGATGTACAGAAAACTTTGTTCAATATGCATTTAAAATGCCAGTCCGTCCTAGGCCTGAAGCCGTCCTTTTATTGTACAATATATTGCTTTACCCAAAAACTTTGTACCAAATAAGTACGACGACTTTCTGCGTGACGAAAATGATTACCCTTTCATTCACAGTTTTTGCAGTTCATGTCAACATCAGGGCGATGCCATAGATAGACGATAGCTGTATTGTTGCAAGAGTTCTGTCTACGACCTTCAGGTTTCTTTTAAATAATAGCAGCTAGCTAAGCATTTTCTTAACATTGGCATTGATGCAAAGAGCGACCGGTGGCAGTCAAATGGGGTAGAAAGCAACGATAAAAGTGCACAGTCCAGTAAAGATCCGCAGCTCGAATATATATTTATAACCAGTAGGCCAGTGTCGAACAGAAAGGCGGAACAGAGATTAAGATTTTGAATTTTTCATTGCGTCGAAGTCATTATCATGGATGAAAATGTGGTCCAAATAAATTAAACAAATTTCTGTCCGCAAACCGGACACGATATATGACATGAGTCCCAACTCAGTCAGTTCAAATCTCTTGATATTGAACTGCTACAACCGGTCACTTGTTGGTAAGACAGTCTCCTCTCTATACTCTGGATGTACTTTAACTTGGTATAGTGATGGTCCACAATTTTGTACCATTTAGTGCTGGTTACGAAAACGAGCGTGTCATCTAAGCGGAGCACTTGGAATAAATCCTTGATACCCCATACAAAATTTGATGGTCTTTTTTTTGCGCAATTATTCGTTAAGACTTCTCTCACAAAAGGTATTCCACGCGAAGATTGCTAAAGCGGCTTCTCAACACCTGCGTCGATTCTGTGCTAAACAATATCGATTCACTGAAGAATAAGTCGGAGTTATCTCTATGTTAATTCTCTGCATTTACTCGTTGTGCTGTTTGAAGGTGTCATATGAGGAAGATCAGGTGAAAAATCTTACCATGAACTTAAATATGATTGTTCTGTGTCAAAGCCCCCTCCCCACTCCTTTTTCGAAAGATTTTTCTTTCGAGACGACTGAATATATCTTTATCTGCTTTCGATAGAGTCCCATTATCAGCGCCACAAAGATAGATTAGAGTGACCAAAGTTTTATATTTTATTACTTTTTCGGGATAGGGCCTCAATACCCAATTGCCTTCTTAGCCCAAAAAAACAGAGATTTGCAGAGTGATTCTTCGTTTTATTTCTGCTAAGGTGTTATTGAAACAATTTACAGCAGAAGGCCTTATTATCTCGAAATAATAGCTGCCAACTTTGACTTTCTGTCCAGTTCATAGATCTTGTATACTATATATTCCTACTTAGTTTCCCCCCTATTTACCCCCAAACCAATTTTGTCAGATTCTTTTTCAATACAAAACCTCGGTGACAGCCCGCTGTGTTCTTCCAATTTTGACGATATCGTCGTACCTTTGTACGACTTGACTTTGAAAGATTGTCCCTCCAGTGTTCGGTTGTAAGTTCCGCTAAATTTCTTCAAATATGAAATTAGAGAAGTCACTCGACAACGAGTCATCTTGTCTAGAATCATTTTGAAATGAAAGATCTCGGTTCATTCTGTCCTGAAAGACGTGTTTATCAGAGATGCCAAAAATAAGCCATGGTTCTGCATATATCGTCTTTATAAATACTGTCATATTGTATCCCGACGTTGAGAAGACTTATACTCGTAGTTCTTGTAGTTGGCGCAGTGAAGGGGATATCCTGTTCGTGAATCGAAAAAATGATGCTGCGATTTCATACATACACTCTTCGGACCACATCTGAGAAATGAGTCGATGTATTCTACGAGTATGTAGAGCCTTCAGGTTCAGGTATTACTATCCTTTCTTGGTTTTGGTTAGGTCGATGGAAGTTTTGGCTATTATCGTCTAAGTTGAATGGTATATTTTGGCTGATTGCGGGTTTTTGGGCTTTGCTGCCGTTTACCTGACTGCAGAGAGGTTTTTTTCATATTATTCCCACCAACTGTGACTTTACTATGTTACAAGTACAAGGTTGCACATTCTTGGTCGCACATTATTCAGAACTGTGTTTAGGCTAGTAGGTTTTCGATTTGTTCCCTGAAAAGGTATTCCGCCTTATTGTCTGATTCCATTGAGGGCTGGGCAGTCACATAAAATGTGTTCATCTGTTTCGTATTTTTCAAGACAAAGTTGGCACTCCGGAGAGTCGCTTAGTCCTAGTTTGTTGAGGTGATATCTTAAACCGTGATGTCCTGTAAAGTACCCCACTAGGTTTCTGATATCGTGCCGGCTTAGACTCATGCATCTATTGGCATTTTCGTTGAAGGGTAGGATTGCTCGTTTGGCTTGTCTTAGACCTGTAGTCTCCACCCAGTACGAGATGGATTTTAAGTGCTCCCAGCATCTTATGGTTAGATTTGCCTGTCTTAGAGGTGCAGCAAACGTATTCAGGTCTGTTGAAAGGGGTGTCTGATTCTTTTCTGACCAGCACATGGAGTCAATGAGGTGCGAGATAAGGGCATTTATAGTTGCTTGACTATCGTGAATATATGGATGATCGCACCTTTGATCTCAGAGTTGTAGATCAGGTCTGTTACCGCGCAGATCATATCTAGTTTTGATATTTCAGAGTGGTCCGGGTGATCGGGAAGATCCAGTTCTTTGGCTTGTACCATACTAGTTGAACTGCGTAGAGTCACATTTCTGATATATAAGTGTAGGGGTGTTAGTCCTATTATTGCAGGTCCGAAAGGTTCCGGATATACCCAGGCATGCTAGACGATGCATTTTTTTAAGCTTAGAAATGGCGGTCTCTTGCGTGATTTAAGTCCACCATACTACAGAATCATATGTTAAGATGGGTCTTACGATCATTGTATAGGTCCAGAGAGTGATCTTTGGTGACATCCCCCATGTGGTTCCATACATGCGACGGCAGGCCCATAAAGCGTTTAGTTATTTTATTCTTTAAGTGAGGTTCCAATTCAGCCTTTTGTCAAGGATTACTCCCAGATATTTGACTTCATCACAGTACTCAACGATTGTGTCGTTAAGGGAAACTGAACCTAGGTTTAAGTTACTCCTCTTGTTTGGATTGATAGAGAGATTTTCTCTGGTGTACCAGTCTAGGACTATATCGAGGGCATTTTGCATGCGTGCAGTGATTTCGTTTGCTTCTCTGTCCTTAATAATGATGATGAAGTCATCGGTATATCCAATTAAATTTTAGTCTCGGTTGCTGAATTTATTAAGCAACCTTTGTCATAGACAAAGGACCACATGAGAGGCGAGTACGCTCCTTCAAGACTTAGTTGGTCAGAAAGCATATCTTGTATTTGAATAAAATTTCGGCAACTGTTCGTGTTTCAAAATGCGACAGAGCAATGTCCAGGATGGGATTTAATGTTAAGTATTTGGCATAGGCCATGGCCCATACCGGGCTGCCAGCGCCACAGTGTTTTTTTTTTTGTTTTTTTTTTTTTGGCATTTGTACCATGAAAATTAGTGGTTAAACAAACAGATTGTTAAAAAATGCTCCGACCGATTCCAATTAGATTATGATGACATTGGACAATTTCACGATTCCTTTTTGGGTTTTAAGATGCTAGAAACGGATACAAATTTGATTAGCCTGAGTCCTTTTTGGAAGTAATTCTTTGTTTGCATTGTTCTATATATACTAGGAGTTGTTTTGTTTTTTCTTTCCTCAAATATTTCTTTCCACGTCGACCATAAGTAAACTAGGTATCGCGAAACCCTAGCGGCGAGTAAAGCAATAAACACACTCCAGGTGTATGACTTTGTCTGCTGGTTGAAAGAGATTTGGTTTTACCAAAGTTCCTATTTCCAGAAACGTCTGAAGTTACAAATATTGTCGTTGAATTTTAGTTGAGGTTATCTACCATTGAATGTTGAGGAGATCGCCATATTGTACATTATCTTCAGGTCCTAGTTCTCTATTTTCCTCCGATTCCCTTTCTATTTTTTGTAATCGAACGTGGAACCGGTAACAAATCTGCTAATTTGTATCATCACTTCTTTGTATTTGAAATTATGACTAAAATTCATAACACCCTATAAATATACTCGCGTATGACAAATTGCCTAGCAGCTCCAATCACTGAATGATTTCTAATCAATTTAACAATAAATTTGTATTATACTAGTAAACAGGTTCCATTATCTAATGCTGAGTGGGTAAGGTGCTCGATAAAATCATTAAAACATTAAACATTGCTAAGGGAAGATGTTCTTCAGTTAACTGATTAAGTAAATGAAAATAAAACGATATGATCATAATATAAGATCTAACTACTCAGGGGATTACACACTTTTATTATAAACTGAAAAGTGTCTGACGCTTTGAGGATTATATAACCTACCAAATCAAATAATAATAATAATCGTAATTTGACGTTTTTATTACGAAATCATTTGTAACCACAAAATGTTGGTATGTTTCAATTAGCACAATTAAGTTTTGTTGATAGGCTGTAATAGACATTTGAGACGTTTGTGTCAAACCACATGGTGGTTACAGAAGCAATTAGTTGGATTAGGAAAAATCACGGTTTTCAACCGTGCGTCATAAGACGTTCAATTCCACTGATGAAGTGATAAAACAACTAGAGATGCAGACAATACATCGATGTTGTAGAATGGGTATTAGATATCGTTTGAATGGGGACGTTTTGATGGCACTCTCATATTTCATATTTGCGAAACGCGAAAAAGACTACAATATTATTTTGTTGTTGTTATATATTTAACAACTGACCATCGTCGTATGTGTAATGTAATTTGTGTACAGAAGAAACTGCAGTCGATGTGGCGTCGATGGCAACAGCCAACCAGTAGACGGTTTTATGAAAAATAAATAAATATAAATCATGGCATGCAACAAGAGTTCGCGGATTGTGCTTTTGGACAGTTTGAAGTAGACTCTATTAACGAGGCTCACTTTTGGTTGAGTGGGATTATGAACTTGTCCTCTAGATTGCGGGTCACAACAAAAACAAAGAATTTATTATGGGGGAGTTACAGAATCAAGACGGACTATACACCTCTGCTACTGTTGAAAAAGCTCCACGTTGTACAAGGCAGATAAAATTTATATATGTATTGATTGATTTACATCTTTACTCAAAGCCTTTAAACATGTAAAAGTTAACTAAGGGTAACCACTAAAGGATAATTATCAGCCAAAAATCGAAATACCACCCTCTCGAATTGTCTGGTTCCTTACAGTTTTCTAATGAAAAGGGGAGGGAGATCCATTGCCTGATGACGTAAACAAAGAATTGACTCTCAGAGCTGTTACAATTAAATCTCGGTTGAATGAAAATAAATAAGACCGATTGGAGATAGAGAATTCTATTTTTTCATAAAGGTACGGTAGCTCTATATTGATCAGCAAATTATTTAATGTCTTAAGGGCACAGTATTTCATGTACGCATATAGGTTGCATCCCGGGATGTTTTTTTTTTGGTAGGCCGATATGTGATCAAACCGTTTGAGGTTGTACACGTGCCGGACTATATTGTTAAAGGCTAGAACCAAATTTCGTCTCGTTTCAGGGTTATGGCAACAGAAAATCTGACAACCATGGCTAAGGGTTTTCGCTAAACTGATCGCTTGCCATCCAGGAGATACGATGGGGAGGATCAGATAATATTACATCTGTACCAAAACACTTCATATGTTAGTATGTAGATTCGCCGTGCAAAATTGGGAAAACTCAATGGTAATTGACTTCGAGAAGATAAGCGATTTAAGGTTGTTATCCGTATAAAAGCAAAATTCTAATACATCTGCATAATATGCGCACACATCTCTACCGGCGAACGTGACGACTCTACTAAGAAGGATAAGTTAAGTACACGTATATTTTTTAACCCTTAGACAGATACGTCACATGGTAAACACTTTTACAAAGTCTCGGTGGGAACAAGCAATAACATCTGATCACAACATCTTACGAACGTTTTGATGATAATGCTTTATATTGATACTTGCGAATTATTTAACCCAGCATTGAAAAGTCACATGATGTCGCATCTCCTCGCCAAAGTCCGTAACAATTTTGACCACCGCAAACGGGGTAAATAAATTAAAATTGACTGCCTTGCAAATCTCAAAGGAGAGACAGGATTCATAGGCAATATTTGCAGGGATATATCTGCCTAGTTTCTGCAAGACATCGGATCACCTTTTTCGTAGATAAGTCAGAGCTTGTAACCGACGAGTAATTTCTTCATAATTTTGTCGGTGCCGTGAAATAATGCCAAGTGATAGTGCGGAGAAAAGGGCTTTTTTCAAAAGTGTAATAAAGCCAACTTTCAGCAGTTGGCCCTATTTCATTTCACCACAGTGCAATAATGCCAAGTTGGTGTTATTTCGCTTTCGCCTAAAATGATTAAAATACACGGTACCATGTCAAATCGACCAAATAAAATAACAACTAAAATATAATCACTAGGAAGTTATAGGCGCCTGCCTGACAGTTGTTGACATACCCATACAAAGTCGCGTGAGAGGTTATTCCCTGCGGAGAAAACGGTAAAACCCTGTTACCTTAAACTTGAATTGAACCAAATTTCTGGGCTGCGTGGCTCGCTTCGCTCGCTCGCTTTCACCGCAAGGTTTAATCGATCATGCGACTTCGTCGCTCCGCTTAGAGTATGTCAACAACTTTCAGGCAGGCGCCTATAACTTCCCAGTAACTGTGTTTTGGTTGTAATTGCTTGTGAGTTGATTAGTTGATTCGGTCATATTTCACTATGCATTAAAAAAAATCGTTCGGCCTTATTTCACGGCACCAAATTTAATAGTTTTGTTTGAAGTTGGTCTTATTGCCCTTTAGCAAAGTGAAATAAGGCCAACTTGGTCTTTTTACTCAATTTTTGTTTGGCGTTATTGCACTTGGTCAAAGTGAAATAACACCAACTTTGGAAAGTTGGCCTTATTACACTTTTCCATAGCGAAATAAGGTCAATTTTGAAAAGTTCCAAATACAGCAATTTTGCTTATTGACATACCCGTTGAGTCAAAAGTGAGCCATTTGGCTGAACTCAATTTTGCCATTTAAGTCCGGATCATATTAAAATTGGTTTTGGCTTCAATTTTTGCATCAATTTAAAGTTGTGGGTGGATAAAGCCTAAGGTCCTTTGTACCTCTACTTAATCGAATTGACAAATTCAGGTCTTCATTCCTCAAAAACAGCGATATTTTCATCGGAACGCAGTACTCTCATACTTCTTATTGGCTTTAGGACTTTCCGCGTTAAATACGAGTAAGTGCAAAATCTAACCCCAGCACGAAAAATATCACGTTGACATCGATAAGTTTGTGTAGCTTTCCATCACCCGCGCTGCGTGCAATCATTTTAAGGGTACTAACAACCCCTTGAGCGCGGGCTAATTTTAAAAAAAAAAATAGCTCTATACTGATTTTCAAAATAATTATCCGAAAATTATCCGATATTTCGCAATTTGGCGCCGCTTTTGCGATGTAAATCTTTTTATTTTCCCATATTTCTTCGGGAAATGTCCAGCACCATTGTAATAATAAAACCCCAGTGATTGCTTACTTGCTCGAGGAGTCGGTTACCCTGACGGCTCTATCTCCAGCCTGGATCCTGACTTAGTCTCAGAAATCCACCGGCCTGATCCACAAGTCCGGATAAGGTCTTATATGCGTTATTCCGGGATTTAATTCATCATTGTTTCCATTTAGGGAATTTATCCGCTGTCCAGTTTATAGTGCTGCTAATAAAACGACACTGGTGTGAGATAAAAAATTGATTCTGGCTTTATTTTGAAGCTACGTTCATGCCAATATGTCTGGAATAGCACATTATTCAAACGGCCACTTCGGCTTTGCTGGCAGTGCTTCAAGCGGTCCAATTTTTGATGACTCGGTCCAATATGTGCGGCGTTATTCTCGTTGGCCTCGAGCTCGTCCAAAGTGTTGGCTTATTAGCGTAGACTTGACGCAGCTCCAGAGAAAATAATTGAGTGGTGTCAAATAACATGGTCGCTGGAACCAATTGATTAACGCTCGCCGTGAGATTACCAAGTTTCTTCTTCACGACTTCGAGCCTTGCGTCACTTGTATGGCATGTAACAGCGTCGTGTTGAACCCAAAACTCGGATATATCAATATTGTTGAGCTCTGACCACAGGAAGTTGGTTTACATCGCTCTATACCTGAGACCATTGACAGTGATGGTGTCTCCTTCCTCATTTCGAAAAAAATAAGGTCCGATGATGCTACCATGACAAAACCGCACCAAACAGTCAATCTTTGTGGATGCATTAATACTTGACCCAACACTTGTGGATTGTGCTCGCTACACTCGCTATTCCGCAGTGCGTTGTATATAGTCTTTCGGTTTTAATTCTTGCGTCAGCACAATCTTATACGGATGTGGGGCCAAATAACCCGAGTTGACTTTCTGGTGATGCCTAATTCAGCTGATCGGCGCTGAATTGACATTTTTGGGTTATTTTCGATTCTGGCCGCTACGGCGGCTTTGTTTTCTTTATTTAACACCTATGTTTGTCTGGTTGGTGGCTTAAGATCCAAAAGAGTGTACACACGCTCAAACTTTTTAACGGTGCGACTAATCATTCTTTCAGTGTGAAGGAAAGCCCCGTGGGTGGATTCATTTAGGAAGACGGATCTCTCACAATATCTGAAAAACAACAATGTCGGCAGCAATGTCACAAAAATGTTTACAAGTGGTACAAACAACTTAAAGAAGGCAGAGAAAGCGTTGAAGACAAAGATCGCTCTGGACGCCCAACAACATCAATACCAGTTGGAGGACACGACAAGAAAATCAAAGATTTGGCGCCCAAAAATCGTGGATTAACAATAAGAGACTTCGTGGATATTAAAAACATTTCATTTGGATCAGTTCAAACCATTTTCAAAGATGTTTTGTGCCTTTTTTGTCAAATATCTTTTGGTTCCAAAAACACTCAAATTTTCTAGAAAAGAGGGTCGTATAAGCATCTGCGAAAAAATACTTTCTGATTATCAATGGGTTATTCGCCTGACTTAGCACCATGTGACTTATGGCTATGCTTTAAGCTCAAGAGACCACTCCGAGCACAACGTTTCGACACGATTAGATATAAACCGAATCGCTGCGCGTTTTGAATACCATTCCAATCGAGCATTGGAGAAACCGTTGGCGTTAGTATTGTATCGGCAGAGCAGTACTTTGAAGACGATGAAATAGACTTGAGAAAAATGAAGATTTTAAAAGTCATAAACGACTTCAATGTAGGAAATTTCGTCCTCTCACTCATGAAGTCAATCTTGCAGTTACAATCTGGCGTGCAGACTGCCTTTCGACTTTTCTATTTATTGCCATGTCGTCCAATGAAATAACACCAGAATCGTGATCTGCGCCTGGGAAAGAATCAAGTCATAGATAGCTTTCCACAAATCTACAATAGTTTTGTCGTTTAGGACTCCTTTTAAATTTGATTCAAACAGTTTTTAATATTCCCTTTCCCGGTAAAATCACATTGAAGTCTAAAATAAATCTGACCTCAGCTCACCTTATTAATACTGCGATTCATGACCGCCTCTTGGCTTTCGCAATTGATCTAATTTGAATATTCAAATCTGTATCTGCGTTAACCTTATGTGACAAAGTGTCATCTTTTAACGAATTCGTATTTTGATTAAAAAGTACGAGTATCAACACAATTCCAGGGTCATATTGGAGTTAAAAATAAAAACAAAAATTCGCAAAGCAGCCACTACTGCAGCATCTTGAAAATGAATTATCTTTTGTTTACCATTAATTTGGGTCATTTGAATCGTTAACAAAAGGCGCACTTAATCTTCGACTCGAGCGACATGGAATGCGGAATTTTTAATACATCTATCTATCTTTCTGCTATCTACTATCGATCCAACACAAGACCTGGAATACGTTTGAATACCTTTGAATATGGCTTGGTTTTGTTTTAAAAACCTCTTAACATTAACATTTATGACTTCAGATATGGATTTTTTAATGCCATCCAATTAGCTTAAATTCACATTCCTAATTAAGTGATTTGATGTTGTTTTTTTTGTTGAGCTTGTTTTTGGAAAATGTCTTTTTGCATATTTTTTGGAGAATTTTAAATCGTGGGATGGTACGGGTAAGTCGACACGATGTTAAGGCTAGGCCATTTGATTTATTATAACCCAAGTAGAGAAGGGCAAGAAATCTCTGCAGATTATTTATTTTGGGGAAAACCGCACACATCTCGAAGGTTGACATAAATGGTAAATTTTGAGCTGTGTGATATTGTCAGTATGACGATAGCCTCTCACTTTTGGAAATGAAAGATTCACAGTGATTCACTAGGCTGATTGTCGGAGATGGATGACATTACGTAAGTGTGTCTTTTTCGATAGACTCTGGACGACAACGATCTTAAGTTTGGATCATTGCTAGTGGCTAAATAACTGGACAAGGAAGGCGAACCTTTAAGAGTGCAATGAGGGCAATCAATTTGGTAATTAAGACACGCTGTTAGAACTTTAAAATGGCCAATGTCGCTGCTATAGCGAAACCTCTAATAAGAACAGTTTTTTAAGCTTTGGATTCAACAGTTCGTCATTTCCGCAATATTTTTTGATAATATCCATGCTTCTGGATCATAGAGCAGGACTTGCATTATTAAGGTCTTACGTAGGGTTAGATTTGTAGTTCGAGAGATGGCTTAGCTAGTCAATTGCGTTTTAAGGCCAAAAGAAACAGCGATTGGTAGGACTTATTTTTTGCGGGATCTGAGCGCTGGTGTTGTTTTCTGAGCTGATAGCGGAGCCTAGGCAGGCAAAGTACCTAAGTACCTCAAAGGCATATCTCTCGAGAGTGACGTTCTGTCCAAGATGTCGGTGTTGGATGTCGTTTTAAGAGCAATGTTTGGTCTTGCCCTCGTTGTCTCTTAAGCCCACTCTTTCCATATCAATACCCGCGAAAGCGTCACTGACATCATGATGCTTTCTTCGGATTACGCGACGTATGCAAGTGATTGAACGGACTTTTGAAAGATTGTGCCTCTTGTATTGGCGCGCGAGCTTGGCACTACTATTTCAAGAGTTAGTGAAATCGCATAACAGCGCATCGACTTGGCTAAACCCTTTTTTGACGTCAAAGGTATCGGTGGAATTTTTACCAAACTTGATGGGACAGCGTGCATTTGCCATCGTTATCCTCCACAGTCAGACGAGTTTGTCAGGGATGCCAAAACTAGACATTGCTCTGTAATAGCTCGTCTCGTTGATTTCAACTGGGAAATTCATTCGCTGTCCCGTTTAGAGTGCTGATGTTTTTGTCTGCTGGTCAGCGCTTGTGCTTATAATTTTGACAAGTCGAGTCTGGATACCCATCGACCAAGACCAGATGGTTACCACTTGTAGGTAAAAGAAGCACATCTGTTTTGCATAAACGGTTGCAAGACTGGAAAGCGCCAGGTTGACAACTCTCAGCGCCTATTATATTTGTAAAGCACCCAACCATCAAATTATACCAATTGAGACCAATTTGAATCAATGTTGCGACCGACATAGATAATTTTTTAATGACCGATATCAGCCTTTAGAACATATGTATGTATATTCGTGTCAGAGCTAGTAGAGAAAGTTTATTTGGTGTCAAAAATCGTGTAAGCCAATTAACATCTAGAGTTTTCGATTGTGAGAAGATTGACTTCAATGCGTGCAGAGCTCAGTTGATGCATTCTAATCACCCGCCGTTAATTACTGGCAGATTTCGGGTACAATGTTTGCTGTTCCGCAAGCTAAGTTGATTAAGATCACTCTTCACTTTCACTGATCTTTCTCTATTGCGTTTCAATTGGTTATGAAATCGATTGTTTTCCGAGCTGGGGCGCTATGGTGTATCAGCTCTACATATACCACCCATCTAGGCCGATGAGCCCTGACTGACTGACCGAAGAAAAATTCCTGTCGCTGTATAGCTCGAATAGTTCTTGGTTAAATCTCATTTCCATTTTTCGTTGATGAAGATATTTCTATAACAACTGAGATACAAAAATATAAAATTCACAATTAACTCATTCGTAGCCCTTTACTGTAAGAAGATGCACTACATGCTCAAAGAGTGCAGTAATAACTTAATCACCTCCTGTCTGCCAGTGCAGCAATTAAACGACTAATTGACCGCAATAAATTAATATGGAGTAGACTGTGGAAGAAAAATCCACCGGGCATTACGGAAATACGATGCCAAAAGCATTGTTATAAATTGATTGAATCCAATTAAATTACAAAGGAACACTGATTCGACTTCGACTAAAAGAACGTTAGCTGTTCAGTTATTTTGAGCTAATTATTGTCCTTCATGACGAAGATTGTTAAACATTGAACCTTCCTTATTTACACCGATCTTTAGTGGGAATAAAATATTTTCGGCTTAATTTTAAGGGTTTGCATTATTCCGGAAGTCTGTATAGGATTTAAATGCATCGACTTGTAAAGGTAAGAGAGCAAGCAGTCGACTAGGTGTATTTTAAGGCCACTACCAGATGACAAGAACTATCAGAAGATTCTTTTCACGTCGCAGGAGCATGGGCCTTGTTAGGGGCATGCGAACTGAACCAGCTCGACAAGTGCTTCAATACTACACCTAAGCTCAGAGCGAAACAGAAGGTAGAGGAATCAGTTCAATACCTGAACGGTGCTCCCACCAAATATAAAGAAACACGAAAACTTCTTAACAAGCCACTAAAGACTAATTTAGAGGAAGATTTCAGTTTCTGCAGATCGAGGCAAAAAATATATGTAAAGCTAATTTGTATTTCAATCCGTCTTGTAAAAGTTTTGGTGGTCAAAGTTTTCAAAACGGGCAAATCAGGTGGTCTGTAAACACCCATATTACATGACTTAGTTCCCGGAACATGAGCAATGCTGGAGGAAAAGATACTGAATGCGGATGCCGACTACGATCAAAATGTGGAGTGGAAGGGCTTAAATGCAGGGCCTATCTCTACTGCTTTGGTATATGTAGTTGATGTATACCGAAATGGTTTCTCTGGTTTAACAAGACCAATTCAATCTACTGCGTTTGTTGACAAGCGGAACACATTTTTATGAAAACACGTCGCTGCTGAATCACAATGGCATTACAGGAAATAACATCGTTGACGAATTTGCTTGCCAAATCTCAGATGAGTGTTTCTCAGAACGAATCTACTTTAACACTTCCGACGGCCTCGGTTGCAAACATTGACGTTGAGTTTCATGGGAGCATTATTACTCATACCAACTACTCTTAAGGATGTGAGTCAAGTACTTAAGCCATTTTATTACTGAAGCATTAGCTCATTTTTTAATGACAGACTTAGAAATTCGAGTAACGGCAACGTACAAGGAGTACAAAGTATGAGTTCTTTGTTTCGACAGGGGACTTCTGATGAAATTTTCCAGGTGGCGATGGAATGCGAATATGTGCTGGGCAGGCTTAAGGATTATATCAAAAGTCTGCTGTTGTCTTGAATGATCATATTATGATTGGCTCGCTATAAATATTACAAACGAGAAGTCAGAAAAAAAACAGCTTTCTCCGACAGGGAGCCACTTTACCGTAAACAACATCACTGTCGCGATTATTTTTAAAACTCATATTATGAGTTGGGGTCATGGTTTCTGGGTGAATATTAAATGAGAGGATTGTAATATAGACGCAAATGTCTTTTAGTTAAATACCGAGGCCTTATCCGGCATCTGACCATTAAAAGCAATCATTCGAATATAAGAAGTGTCGGAGTTGTAGAAGAGAAATTCTCCATATTAGATACCATACTTATCCAGCCAAATGATTACTGCGAGAAGCAATCTACCACAAAACTATTAACGTTCATCCTTGTGTGTAAATGTAGCTGCAGTTTCAACCGCTTGGCTGTAATTATTGGTAAACTTTCTTATTCGAAATGTTTGTATGTAAAGGGTGAGCCAACTGATGGTGTGGATGTTGGCTGTCAATAACTGTCATTTTCTGAAATCAATATGGTTGATATTTTTGACAGATGTCATACAATCTTTTGCAATTTTAGTCATGGAGTGGTTTACAGCGTCACAATGCACTTTTGTTATTCAATCTCATTACGAAAATGGGCGATCTGAAGAAGTAACATTTCGTAAAATTCGTGAATTTTTCGGTCAACATAATCGCACTAGTGAGTCCGTAATTCATGTAATGGTGAAGCGTTTTGAAGAAACTGGTTCGGTAACTGGTCAAACTCCATATCTGAATGCTCGAGCAGTGCGTACACGCCAAAACATCACCACTGTGAGCGAAAGTATTCAAAACCAGAAAGGTACCTTAATTCTTCGCCGAAATCAACAATTAGGCCTGACTTATGGCACTTTACGGCGAATTTTAAAAGTTGATCTTCATTTGCATGCCTATAGAATCAAAGCTACATAACAATTAAAGCCATTGGACCATCTACGACTTCGCCAATTTGTTTACTGGATGTTGGTTCGCCAGGACAATTTGTCATCGAATTTAATCTTTTGCAAAGAAGTTCATTTTTGGATGGATGGGTACGTAAATAGACAACATTGTCTTTTCTGGGGACCGGAAAACCTATACGAGATTCACGAAAAACCAATGCAGCCCAAAAAGGTTTCTGTATTGTGTGGATTACGGGCTGGTGCCATCAATGGCCAGCAATATGTTGGCCGGCTATTTTTTTTTTCCAAAATTGAATGAATTAGGTCTGGACGATGTATGGTTTTATAGGATGGTGCTATCGCCCACACAAGCCATCAATTAATCAATTTATTCAGGGTCTCAAACATAACCTTAAATGTCAGGTCATCATAGAAATGTAGCCAAATTGTCGGTGTAGATAGGCCCCTAATTGATATCAAATGATCTCCAACAAAATAATGCTTCGGAGAGTCGGGTGTACGGGTGTAAACCAAAATCCTTACGTAAAATATGCCATATTGTGGTCTGAGCGATGCCCAATTCTTGAGAACGCCGTGGACTTGATTGATTTGGATCGTTTGCTACGGACGCCTGAACGGCAGCGATATTTTCGACACTTCGACCAACCCGTTATCTCACTGATACGGCAACATCACACAACGAATATGTAGACTCTAATTTTTGCACTAAACTTGTTATTGTCTGTCTACTAGGGCAAGAATTACGATCGAAAATTGGAATTAACGCTCTTAAAGTTGCAGTCACCGACTCCGAATTTCGGTAGAAAATTTTTATAATTTGCAGACGTTGCTCGTTCGTGTACTTTACCATGATGAAAATGTTGAATTTACTGAATAAATTGACAGTGACAGTTTGATGATTAGTGAAAGAGTGCGTTCACAAATTAAATTCAAAGTTATCAAGTCCCTATTGGAAAACCCGATACAAGGCGAGCAGCAACATGGAATGTCGCGCCAACAATTTTGATTTGTAACCTATGTTTAAATTTAGGTTGAAAATATTCACAGGCTCGATCAACTGTGCGCACTAAAAACGCCTTTTCTAGAAACTATCTTCGATGTATTCTTTCCGAGTAAATCATTGTTACGGTTCATTAGAATCGGTGGGAATTTCGTCAACTTTAAGATAAAACCTGAGTTACATTCATAGAGTATCTACTCCTGATAAAAGGACACGGAAGAAGACTGTAAGGTTGTGCAGGCCTTCTATGATTATAGTTCTTTTAGAATTTAACCTTGAAATGCTGACTTTTTAAACTTGTTCGTACTAAAAGAATGCCTGAGATTCACATCCAATTGAAGTTGTTCTGTTGTTTTCAAAAAAAAAAAAAAAAAAAAATCCATTCAAACATATAATCAGATACATGAAGATCTGCATAAATGTTCGCACACTTAAATTCGGCATGCGCCGCGCGCCGGTTGTAGACTATGAAAATTGGCTCAATGATACACTATACACGGTTGAGCATAAAATGGAGAAGCACATGGAGATAGATATCAATTTAAGCTCGATTTTAAATTGGCGCAATTGAAATCAATTGAGGATTACACAGAGGTGGATATGCAAATAATGATCTTCTCATGGAATTTGTATCTTTTTTTTGTATCTCTGTGAAAAGAAAAATACCCATTCACAACATTAATTCTTGATCTAGGCTACAACTAGGCTCAGTAATTGGTTGCAGTATTAAAGACGAACATGATTTCAAGAGAACTAGAATTTGAAGCTTCTTGGCCTACTCACAGATACTTGTGCGAATACCATGTGGTCATTAGATTTTTTTAAAGTTTCGTCATTAATAATAGTGCAACGTCGGTCGTTATGAAGAATATTTGCTTTTCAAATTGAAATAGAATTGACGTTGTCCATTTGGTGATTTTTCTTTGTAAGACACTTGCGAAATGCTATCAAATATTTGCCTAAGATAACATTACAATCGCAAGGGCGTCTCACAGGTGAGTAAGTTGGACAAACGGTGACTTAGTTTAGTGGCGGAATATTTAACAAAAAAAAAAAAAATCATCTAAGTCGAAAAGTATATGAATAGAAGAATGAATATTTACCGCAGCTTAAATACGATTTGCTTATCAATACGAACGATTAGATAAATTAGAAAATGTTGCGTGCAGTGTTTGTTTTTTTAATTTTCTATAATCCAATTGATGAGATTGCGATACCGGTTAGTAAGTCAAGGGTTCTAAATGATTTGTAATACTCACCGGCTTTTTATAGAGTGGGAAATTTTTTGATGAACATTTAACTAGATATTGGGATATTTTGAAATTTGTTTACACTGCCGGGTACAAGGCAGTATTTAATATCTACTTTGGGTTTTTTGTGGCATTACTATACTATATATATGAATGCATATATGTATATAAACTTCTTGCTATATTTCGATATATTGCGGACAAGTTACTCACTTTGAACTTCTTCTCTAATCGTTGTCCGTAATTTTCTTTTAAGATAAGCCACCTTCTTGCTAGCATGAAATGCACTGTCCTGAAAGATTGATAACAATAAAGGTTAGTGGTGCACCAAGGTCTGGGGATTTGCGTTTTTGGAAATATAGATCAGTGATGCATTCAGTTAGCCAAGATGACTTCCATTATTCGTGATTGATGCCCTTTAGAGCATCAATGATGACGAACTTCTTATTTAGAAATAGAGCCAAATTATAGCCAAGTTGCTTGCCAGCATTGAGATAGTGTTGATGGACGTGCTGCAGTAACATAAGGTGTGCACGTATGCGTTGTGCAAGAATCGATTTGATGGGGAAATCACCGCCACGTTTGACTCTTTACTGATATGAATAAAAGGAGGTAGTTTGGTTTCGTTAAGGCCACATGCAATTAGAAGTGACGTAGCCATTTTTAGGCTCAGGGAAAGTTAAAACGGTGTTTGAGCTTTGGAGAAAATGTAACCAAAGGATTAAAATGAAACTCTGTGGAATAACAAGGAAAAAACAAACTTTCGCACAAGAAAACGGGCAAAACACTTCGTCGTTTAAACTGTCAAACTGTACTCTTACCTTGTTGTACTTAATTTTACAAACAAGTAAAAAGATCGTGTCAAAACAACAAGACCTACACAGAATTCTGTAGAAATGAAGAAGGAAACCTTGTAGTAGAGCCACAGTCGGTGCTAAGAATACGGTAAAACTTCCCCTGCTGCTGCTCTCAGGCGGAATAGACGATTCAAATTAGAAGATGGTAGCAAAAACTTGCGTCCATCAACTCATTTCTTAGATTTGGTCAGAAAGAAAAGTGTATGACTGAATTTCGGCATTATTTGTCATATTAACAAGTAAGGAGTCCTCTTGAATTTCTCCGACTGAAGAGGTATAAGTCTCCTCAATGCATATAAGATCGCATCTGCAATATTGTGTTTGAAAGTCGGAAACCATACCTTAATTACCTGATTGTACCCTATCAGTTGGGTTTCAGACCAAGAAAGTCCATAATCGACCACATGTTCACACTCTGGCTGAAAAAGTTCTTGACAATGGGACTCGATGTCTTGGGATTTTTTTAACATTATACTGATGCTTACCAGAAAGAATTGTATGGAACTCACAACTTAACACTAGAGGCACAATCTTACAAAAGTCTGTTCAACTTATAGAAGACATCGATGATACTGACGTACTCGTGGTTGGCAGATTGATGCGGGCAGAGATGAAGACATCCTCCGTTGTTCCGAAATGAAAATTCATTGAAAGATATTCGGTCCTATTTCCGTTGAAAGGGCCTTAGAAAAGAAGATTCAACGATAAACTATGCGAACTGTACGGCCACATAATATTAGTCGAAAAAATCCACATCAATTGCCTGAGATGGCTAGGACACGTAGAGTGAATATAAACCAATGCACCAGCCCACAGAGTCTTCGAATAAAACCCGGACGCAAAACGCAGTAAAGAGGAGCATACAAGTAGAAGGAAAACTTAACCGGGTTAACTGGAGAGGTTTGTTAATTGTTTACACTGAACTGCAGCGCCACATTTGTAGGCAAGATTGAAGCCAGATTAATACTCAAGATTTCAAGTGACCCAATCAATGATTGTCCAAATTCTAAGCCTTATTCATGTGTTTTCTGGATTTCGATGGTAACATTGCTTGGAAATCATGATCAAATCATGGGTTAACCAAGTTCGATTAAAGTGTGAGGCAACGCGTTTATTCTTACTCTGAACTTCATACGAGTATCTACTGCTCACATGTCCATGATTGAGTGTACAGTTATACAGATACAGATAAAGAAGTTCTTTGGCGTTGTCCAATGCCACCAGTTCAAGTCTGAGTAAAAATGCAAAAGGTTATGAGGTGGACGACCAATTGTGGCAAATTGTGAAATATTTGGAATCATTTGTCTCCCTCCGCTAGTTGCTGGTTGTTTCGGAAACGTCAACCGTTCCATCATCACCTCAAGTCTTTACACTAGGATGCCGATTGATGCGCTTATTTCCGAACTCCATCCCCACAATACTCAGAATAATCTATTTTCAAAAGAAAGATTTCGAGTATTCAGATTACTGAAGATTTTGCTATCTTCCTCATTGTAGTGGATTTTAATTGTATGCCACAAATGAACTCGCGAATGCTGTTTATGTTTGTCATTAATAATGAATTAAATTTCAACGAGGCCTTCAACTCTTTTGTGTCAAAAAAATACACTCTGTTTGTCCTTGGCGGAGTATTGTACTTCAGCTAAAAATCGATTTTTTATTATATAATATTTACTGCATTACTATTTTTTTGTTAACTTTTTTTATAATGAGATATTAATTACAGATTACTTAATTCTATTTGCAGATCTTAAAAAAGCAATGAGACTTTAAGGCCAGCATCCAAAATTGTTGGTGGTGTAATGTTTCAGTTGTTCCATACTTAAGTAAAAAAAAACAGAATTGCCATCAAAATTGAGTCGAGAAGATGGCTGCAAAGCAAGACCAAGATTTGGTTAACAAAGCTGGAAATGGTGATAATGAAAAGTATACACAAAAAATAGACGGTAGTGAAACATTACCGCTAACTACGAATAAGTCTAAAATAGAAGATGATCCAGAATCTGGGGACGGAGGGAAAGGTAAGAAAATTTGAAAATCTACAACTTTTTTGTACAGATGCTTTTATGATTTGTGCCTAGTGCTCTCAATATCGAAGGTAGGGTTTTTTCGTTTGAATCTGGGGCACATAGGAGTTTATGTTTATTATGAGCTTCTATTGCAACCATTAGATCAAGGTCACGTCCCTATCTGCACACCTTTTTTGCCGTAATGAGTGCTTTTTCACACAAAGGCATGACGAGCGATCAGAAATGTTAAGGACTACTTGTTTTTCTATTGAATTCACGCTCACCATCTTAACCCAGGCAAACATTCTTTCTCTCGAAAGTGCTTAATGTCTGCTAATCTTCGCGGAAGGTCTACTTCTTAACCACTTCGTAGTTACTTGATAAAAGTAACAGTTTTGACCTAATTGGTAAGCAGATGTTTCCTTATTTTTTGACAACGCTAACAGAAGTTTGTGTGACGGTTCGCTGAGATCGGTCGTTGTTGTCAATGCGAGACGATAGTGCGTGGAATATATATTTCCGGGTAACAAGAACGTAGTAATTAGAACTCCTGATCAAAAAATAGAACGTAATAGAATGATGACCTTAGAAACTGCCAATGAGATTTCCGTAATATGTACAGGTAGCAGCGACAGTACCAGCAGGCTTTGGGATCCTCAAGTCTGCTAATATATATTAGATAAGGGCTCCTCATATTATTTTACTCCTGAGAGTGTTGACAATATTTGAAATCGTTGACAAAATATTTTTAGTCTTTGGGTAAAAACCATTGTCGCTTAATAGCAAAAAACATTAGTGGCAGCAGCCACATCAAGCAGAATCGATAGACGGATTGAATAAAGCATGGACCCCAGTCCCGAACTAGGAATTTAGTGCCGCATGGCTTAGTAAAACGTGACAAGTTTAAATTCATTAAAACCACAAAATCTGAAGATGAACCAAATATATACATATGTATATGGCATAGCAATGGATTAGAAATTAACTTTCGGAACATTCGATTCAAGTTGTCTTTTAATGGTTTCAAGTCTGATATTCACAAAATAAATCCTGGCATGCCCCAGGGCTCCGTTCTGTCTCCGAACTTTTTTTTTTCATCAATAATCTCTTGTCTGCTACATCTAATCCCATAAATTCCTTCGCTGATGACAGTATTCTCTGCTTTTCATATTCGTTCCCATATTCACGGCCCTGGCCTACGGCTGTAGAACGGGAACGGCAGCGTATGTTAAGTTCATTAAATTCCGATATTAACAGCATAATTATCAACAGGAAACTATCAACGAATTTAAAGCTTCTAAAACAGAATGTTGTCTGCTGTAAAGCGAAATTCAAATACCCAGCCATTATCCATGAATGGCACTTGCATCGTTGAAAAACTATCCATTCTCGGTATGTGTGTCAATGACAACTTAGGTTCCGCAAAGGATGTAAGAAGTATTTCACCCCTCCTAAGACTTTTTTGCACCTACTAGATAGTGCTATAAAACTTATAGGTAATGCCAATATGACACAGTCGATTGACTCCTCGACCACCGACATAATGTTTCCTTCCTCGCTGTTCTATCGCTATTTTCACCATCAGTGCCAGTAGCATTCTGCCCCTTCAATCTTCTAACCGTAATAAGCGTCTCGCTATGAATGCTCTTCAGTAAAACTTCAAACCAAATTTCGGACGAACCCGGAAATATCATGATTCTTTCCCAAGCCGAACAACTTACTCATGAAATGCCCTGCCGAGCTCTTTATTTCCTAGTCATAACAACCTTCAAACATTTAAAACCAACGTACATCGGTACCTCTCTTTTCTCAATCTCTAAATTTCCTTCACCCGCGCTATGCCCAAACATTTTAAGGGGTTATTCAAAAATCCCTTGTGCGCGCGCCAATTATAAAAAAAAAACAAGAGAGTCTTTAGTGTAAATTAGGTGATCAATGTTCCAAATTATATCTAGTAAAACAATTTAAAGGAGCTTTGATAAAGATCGGCTTTCTCGATGTCGAGCCCATTTTGCGTTGTTGACGCCGTATTCTCACAATTTGGCAGAGCTTAGGTTTTCTGTAAGGTAATAGTAAGTTCTGTTGTTGTTTTCACATTCTGATTCACAGCATTTCCATCTTCTGGTTGATCGAATTGAGAATCATTTTGTGCTGTCATCTATAAAATAATTCTTCAATTGCTGTTATTAAAATTATCAAACGTTTCGCAAGCCTTTGATAAGGTATGGCACGAGGGCCCGAAATATAAACTTCGACAAGTCTTACCCGAGCAATCGTCTCATGTTTTAAGTTCATACCTAGATGACCGACTCTTCCGTGTCAGACACGGAAACGAATGTTTAAATTTTAAGACAATAAATGCGGGAGTGCCGCAAGGAAGTGTACACGGCCGTCTGCTATATTTGCTTTTTACTCGCGACATACCGCAAACGGACGATACTGTGCTAGCCACATTTGCTGATGACACTGCCATTTTGGCAACAACCAAAACCGTCGAAGAAGCAACTGCTAAGTTACAACGCGCCTTTACACGGATTAAAAATTGGAAAAAGAGGCTAAATATCTTGGTATGACACTCGCCGCTAAACTTAAATGGAGAGCACACAGAAGAAATGGAGAGCACAGAAAAAACGTGAAGAGCTTGATATTAAGTATAGTATAGAGACATGTACTGGCTTCTTGAAAAGTGCTATTCCAACTCAGTTTATAAAACAAATTGCTGCTATATAAGCAAGTGCTAAAACCTGTCTGGATATATAGTATGATATACAGCTTTGGGGTTGTACTAAAAGTAGTAACGTTAATATCTTATAGACATTCCAAAACAAAGTTCTTCGAGGGTTTATTAATGCACCGTGGTAAATTAGAAACGATGATATCCACAGAGACCTAGGAGTCGAAAACGTTCAAAACAAAATTAAAATGTTTGCGCGAAAACACAAAAATCGACTACAAGGACATACGGATATTTCTGCTTAACAGATCCTTTACGGGACAAATTTATTGCGCCGCCTTAAAAGGACTAAGCCTCACGATCTAATTATTAATTATTAAAGTACGTTGGAAACTTCAATGGAAAATCGCCTGCAAAATATCTTACTAAAGTAAAATAAAACGTTAAAGAAGAACTGCTTGTTGAGTGTGAGAATCTCACACTATTATACACACCGGGCTTATAGTGTCTATGAAGATTTCTCATCTACCCACAAAAAAAATAAAATAAAAGGTGCCATGACTATACTCAAAAGATAATGTCACTTTCTCAAAAAATGAATATCCTTTTCTTAAGACACAGTTAATTAAGCCAATCTATCTTTATTTTATGCATAGAATTTACAACAAAGTCGACTAAACCCTACAACATTGTCTATCACATGTGGTAACAGCTGCTAATGGTAATAAACCCAAGAAATATTGTACGTGGTCTTTCATTAAAACTGCCTATTTTGAATCGTTCTTGGGTTATTGGGAAGAACACTTCTTGGACTAAAAGATGAGACTAGGACTCTGCTTTGGATGGTCGTAATAGTAATAAACTAAAAACCTTTTCGATTTATCCTTTATCTGTTGTTCACAGGTTTTTCAAAAATGCGTTTAAAAGTGTCAATTGACAAAGTGATGACCTATTTCACAGACACAATAAAGACATTAATCCGAGTGGGAACAAATTTAAATTTGAAATTCTACGACTAAAATTAAGTTGTAAGACAGAGCGAAATCAAATGTTTCCACTTAATAAAACAACAGACAAACTATTAAGAAATTTTCCCTTTACATTATTTTAATAGCATTAGTGATTTGCATTAATCAATTATCTGTCGTTAGCTCTTTACTTCTTAGTATAGATGGTTGATTTTCCAACTCTTGTAAATAATTAATCACTTTGTCGATTCCAACATTAAGAAGTCAACGACACACAAAACTGTGTCAACTTGTGAAAGAAAACGAATAAATCTAAATCTAAGCTGATAACTGTCTCTTTTTTGTTGTATACTGAATATGTACGAAGTATCTTTTACAATCACAGTGAATTAGTGAATGAACAGAGATTCATTAATCGCACCTCCTTGATGGTCTTCACAGATATAAGGGCCCTATAATCACCATCAATTTAGATTATAACCGCTGCTGTGGTAAATTGAGTTATTGTGAGTCTATGGGCTTATAGGCTTAGCACTTTTGCTCATCAACGCCAGGCGTTTAAATCTTTATAAACGAATAAATGGACATTTCGAAAATTCGGTTGTGTTTTGATTATTGCGAATGGCTTCTGTTGACAGTCATGACTAACCGTTGATAACTTATTTCGATTTTTGATATATTATTAAAATTCTCGTTTTTTTTTTCCGCAGGTCGCTTATCCCTAGATGCACTTATGCAGTTCTCACGAAAACGCCGATTCCTTTACATTTTGACTGCCAGTCTCTGCGCCTTACTTTTAATTGTAATTTTTCTTCTGATAGCCTTTTGGCCGGAGGTGCCATTCTATCTTAAGGCGGAACTATGTGTTGATAAGGAATGCGTTATCGCAAGTCAACAGGTAAGTGAATCGACAACTTATAGAAGTGCAATCTTATTTAACTAAAAAAATGTTTTTTTCTTCTTAACCGTTTTAGCTTTTACTTTGGGCCAATACGTCGTATAGACCTTGTCGTGACACATATCAATGGGCATGTGGCAACTTCCGCAAGGAGTACGAGGAAGGTGACTACTTTGTGATTAAGAAGGGAGAATGGGACTACCAAACTTACAATGAGTATGAAGGTAAGATTTCAATTTTGAAACCAAAAGTAGAAAAGCATCTGATAAGAAATTTTACTACATGAATATACTCGTAGATAAGAGGCGCATATCAATTCGTGATGCTTACGTCCACACAAGATTCTAGATGCGCTGTTTTCAGTTACAGATGATCTGATTATCGACCGGCTGTATTGTCTATAACATTGATAACATACTTTCAGAGACATACCCCTACGCTATATTGCTTCTAGAAGTAGATTAAGGGTCAAAAGATAGTAATTTTCCTAGTTAAGATTTGGAGTTTGCTTATGTAAAGGGTATCTCCATGCGATTAATTTGTTGTGTCACATGCAATGTATGCTTTTCTTGACAAGTATTCAGTTCATATATAGTTCGTTGTTTAATCATCTATTCTGGACAATATAAGCTACGAAATGAGCGGGTTGCTTCAGCTGATATTATCGATACAAGCTCCACCATCAACGACACTAGGTGGGTCAGGAATGTGGATCATATGTTGCAATTGCAAATGCAACATGAGAGGAAATCAAGTTCCGCATTTTATATCTTAATAACGATAGTACGACAAAAATTAATCTACTAAGACTATTTCAAGTACGTTAAGGAAATTTTTGGCTGGAAACTACTGTCGTAGGCTTCCATGTTCGATTATCGTTATATCGAATTTATGTGATGTGATGCGAGGGCTTCATCATGCTGAAGAGAAGGTATCAGTGAAAAACCAATTAGACTATGAACAAATCGGAAGAAAAGTAGAGCTCTTATCGAAAAAATAATTGCGGATTGCCGGCTATACGCACGCAGATTTGTACGTAATGTAATCCGAAAACTTCTCGACTTCAATCTTCGTTCAAGACTAATTTGGAACAGCATAACACAAGGTTATTCGAACTTCAAAAAGTACCTCTTATTAAGATTTTTGTGAAAAAAATTCAAAACATATATTGAAACCAGCAAAGTTGAATAAGCCGGTCAAGAAACATCCAGAAGAACTGATGCCACTTTCTTCCCAGGTAACCAAATCTTTTCACTGAAGTTACAAGTGAGTTGAGGAAAACAAGGCGCATTATTTTGTTTCTGTCATCGGTTGTAGTTACGGATGAGACAATTGAACACGTTATTCTTCCTTCAGTGGTTTCAAGTCGCCTTAGGCTAAGACCACGCAGTAAGCGGCAAGTGGCAGAGCGGCAAGCTTAAACGGCAAGTGGCCATTTACTGAGCGGCAATTCTTGAGCGATTAGTTGTTAAAATGTCGTTATCAAGCGCTGCTCGCCGCAGTGTTTTACAAGAAAGACGTTTTAAAAAGTTGTAACTGTCTACTATAGGCGCTGGAAATTGCCCAACTGTTTAGGCAGCATTGATGGAAAACACTGTCAAATAAAGTGTCCCACGAATCCAGGTTCTCACTATTTTCCAAATTTTTTAATTGGTGACGAAGCTTACCCACTTAAAACTTATCTGTTAAGGTCATATCCACGCAGAAATTTAAATGACCAGACAGAAAATTTCAATACCCGACTTTCAACGGCAAGGAAGCGCATTGAATGCCCATTTGGAATTTTATCCCAGAGATAGCGACTTCTGCAATAAAGTATCGAGACAAAACCAAACACTGCAATTAATTTAATTAAATGTGCCTCCATATTACACAATTTTGTACGAGAGCCAGATGGCGATAGTGATCTTGATTACATCCAGGTTACAATATAACTGAACCAAGAACAATGTGCACGTTTCAATAGAAGCAGTCAAACAGCATTGAATATCAGAACAGAACTCACAAAATATTTATCAGATTTTGGACATTAAACCAAGATTGAAATAAATAAATTGAAACTCACCTCGACAATAACATTTTTCTCCCACTTCACTCCACAGTTTGTCTGTTATATTTTTATTTTTAAAATCTTTAAGTTTATCCTGCCTTAATGCAGGACGGCTTTGTGCTTCTGAAATTAAACTTTCAATATCAATCTTCGCCATGACTACTTCTTGCCGCTCGGTACTACAATAAAATAATATAACAGAATTGAAAGCTGAGCTACGCCGCTCTGGCGCTCAGAAACGTCGCTTGCCGCTCAGAGATTGCGTAGCCCCAACCATACAATTTGATTTGTTTTATTGGATTTTTTTTCCGCTCAGATTTTTGCCGCTCTGCCGTTTGCCGCTTGCCGCTAACTGTGGCGCCTTAGCTTTACACTGATAACATACACCTTGCAATCCTTCAAAAATGTTATGACTAATTAATGGCAGCTATGAAGATGTTTGTTTATTGCGCAGAAGCTCTTGACATGTCAGACGATTATTGCACTAGAAATTGGTCTTGAGTCACTTTGAACTTTATCTTTATGGAAAGAAAAAGGCTGACTGAGCTGTTTCTCCAAGTTAACTGAGTTTGAGTATTATTGTGTTATCATGGCTAATAAACTTCTTTGTATAAATCAACAACAAAAAAACAAAAAAAAAAAACACTGTGGCGCTGGCAGCCCGGTATGGGCCATGCCCTAGCTTCTTGACACTCATTTGTGTTGCTCATGTTTTCATTTTTGTCACATCTGAGCGGGGCTTACGGTTTATCGCTGAGTCCGAATGGCACTTCTTAGAAGTTTTTTCGTAGGCAATTTTTGACTTTCGGGAGTTTGCCATTGCCCGCCGAAAGGATGATGGCGATTTGAAAAATTGATGGTGACCCAGCCAGGAATCGAACCCAGACTGTCTGCGTGATAGTCCAATGAGCTAACTATCGCGCCATCGCCATCGCGATTGTATAAATCATGTCACGTTAAAATCGTTCAACGCGCTGTCAGCTTTTTGTCCGTGTTATGTAAATGTAGTCGAATTTTCAAAGTCAGCTCCAAAAGCCGAACTAATAAGCTGTGCTGCTGCCGGTGGCAATGAATTGTATTCTGAACAATCTGTACACAGCTATGCTATGCTTAAGTCTTTGCTGTACGCCCTTACTACTTATATACTAATTCGGGAATGCAAGCGCAGTCGGAAATTGAATTTTCTAAGTAGGAGTCAGAAGAAGGTTTGTCAGGACCTTTACCTGCGTTTGGATTGTCTGAGTACCCGTTTAGGGCTTCCATTGAAATTTTCGGATACCTATTATGCCTCTTCAGGATGCTAGAATTCCAAAAGAGCACTTCTTAATGTCCTTAAGATGTACGTTACGCTTTTTCTAGTTTCAAACTTGTTCAAATTCAAACAGAACAATGTGAAAGGAAACTATTTGCTTCCTATTGTAACGTTTTTCCATATCCCATTTTAAGCAATAGTATTTTGTAGAGTATTTTTTAACATGTCCCGTAGAAGATATTGTTTCCACTTTTGGTTTTGTTCCAACACTATTATTGTCATGTATACGATATCGTGGAACGCATATTGACGTTCAAAAAGGTGGTATTTTCATTCTATTTTTGCCATTGCATTTCGTCGGGCGTTCTGAGCTAATTCGGGTGCTCACGTGTTTACATTTTTCTTGCTGAGACATGCGTTTACTTTCAAACCAGATTTCTGTTCTGTTCTTTGGGTACAGTACCCACTCTTTGTATGTAGAAAGAAATGACTACTTTTGAAGTATTCAAAAGCTTATATGGGGTATTTTGCTCACCTAATAGTTTGCTCTGATTAAAACTGTCCGTTGAATTGTCATGTTTGACAAGTTCGTCAGCCTTACAGTTTTCTCGAATGGTTACTCCGTAAATGTGGATTGTGAAACGTTTGACTATATCATTGGAATAAAACTTAAAAATAGTAATTGGGCCATGTAGGCGTTAATAACGCATTGTCGAACCGCCGCGCCGATTTTCATTTCAAGTCATTGTCTCAGATTACTCCTAGAAATATTGGCTGTTTAACAAAACTTATTACGATGCCAGGTAGAGTTAAAGAGGTTGTACATGGGATTATGCAGAGGACAATTGCAATATCATTTGCATAACCAAACACTTATAGCCCTCCTCTTCCAGAATCCAGATTTATGGTAGGCATTGGGAAATTTATAGCTTTAACTGAGTTATCCTTCGACTACCATATGCATGAGAAAACATCTAGGACATGATATATTATTTATGGCCTGACGGAGATGGCTGTCGATAAGTTCCTTTCAAGATTTTCAGAAAATATGATGAGAAGTCGGTTAAGGTAAATATGAGCTGAGGGTTGAGCTAAGCCTTGATAGCCGTAACCATGATAATTCTAGCTATAGCAAAGCCATGTCTGGTGTTTTCTGGAAGAAAATATGTGCACTGTAACAAATCAATCAAACCAGTTAAGGTAGCCAATCCTTCTATTTTTTTAGTTTGAACCAGGGTGAATCCGAATGAGTTTATGAAAATGGTGGTAGTTTCCGACAATATTGAGAGCTCTTAACATAGTCTTGTGGCTTCTGATGACTCCTCCATGTGTGCCTGATAGATTTTCTCTGAGTTTTCATTGTATCATATTTTGTTTCACTATAATGAAAAATTTGGTTTGTTTCACTCACCAGTTTAAATAATAGATCCTGTTTCCGGCATTTCGATACTACTCGTATGTTTCTCGAAGACATACTATCGCATGCTTATTTTACGTTGACGTCATATGTTATCTAGTTTAGAACTTTCACCCGTAATTGCTAATATTTCGGCTGGATGGCGGTACTTTAGTTACTTCCTTTTCAGGAAAGCGCCCAGCTTTGATGCGAATATTTCTGTGTGCCCAGAGATTTTCTTTGTGCAGAAAATGTGTCTGGCGTGGTAATTAATTTACCTAGTATCTATTAGCAAACATTTTGGTACACGGTGATTGGCTAATAAAATTAAAACGAATAAATGTTTTTCACAACTTTCTCTAAAGATTTACTCTTAATACTTGGATGTTGATAAATGCAAGCCATAGTCTCCAGAATTTGTAGTCTAAGGGATTGCGTTATGGGCTTCCGGATGGTCGATCAACCGTGCAAATAAAGTGCGTAACGTGGTTCGTTTTTATTAGGAGACTTTTGTTGATGGTTCCGCGGTTTATATGCGAATAGTGTTCTGTTGAAGAGTTCCACAACGTTCTCTAAAACGTCCGTTTGATACACTTTCGTATAACTTTTGAAACCTATCTTACAGATCTCATTCGGAAAAGAATTTTAAGATCTATTGCGATAGATAGCCGATCGACGTCAAACTTTCCTCCAACATTAGTTCGTTTTTGCAATGCCTCTTGGAATGTTCGGACATCAATGTGGGCAATCTGGTTGACGGTTGATTGATCACAAGATCTCCAAGTCCATTCATGGATATCGAGGTGCGGATACTCGATTAGCCTGAATCCATTAACGGAGGTGGTGTCGTGTAGGCTATACTTTTCTACAGTACTACCAAAGATGAACTCCTTTGCTAGCTTTGTCTTTTAATCGCCGACGTCAATGTTATTTTCATAGTAAGAGCACTACTGCACGTATGTATTATTAATGGATATCGATCAGATGTCAACAGTACATTCGTCCGTATTCTTGTTTTTGCTTTGTAACTTAAGTTTATTTTTTCTATTGGCGGGCATTACCCTGGCGGCACAACCAACCAATCTGGAGGATCAGTTCTATTATAGGTACTCCTAGCACAAGTGTTAGTTGTCAGCGTTGCCATTGGTATATTAATGTCTCATCCGCCACCATCTATTTTTCAGACCCTGACTTAGTTTTGCAAATTCTTACCGGTCTGATCTACAAATATGTCGGAATAGCCCGGGTAAGATCTTATTTTCTTTATTCCGCGGTTCACTTGATGCCCATACATCCGTGGCAGCAAGGATACACAACCTACATTAAATTATATCAATGCAGAACTGTGTTGAGGGCACCCTCTTACTGATCTTAGGGTCTCGGCACCCAGCACTTATCGCCACTCCTATCCGGATGAGACCAGCAGATGTTCCCTCCTTGCGTTTTAGGTTTAAACCACAGCCACCGTGATGCTCCCACAAGGGGGCCTACCTCAACAAGTTCGGCCCGGATCGAAGTCCGGGGGCTCCTAACTCCCACGGTACCGTATTTTAAGTCCTGGTATGAACTACGGCAGCTTGTATTTGGACAAATCATTGCAACCATCAGTGGCGTAAAGGTCAGTTTTGCTCTGAACCCGTTTTTTATTACACAACGTCAATGATGGAAGAAGCCTTGATAGTTAGGCGGGGGCTCACGTGTAAAAACTATTAAAATACTGGTTCTCGCCAACTTGACACCTTTTAGTGCCTACTCTACCACTGGTTTGGTCTTTAAGCAAATAATATCATGTGGCTGTTCGTTCGGCTGGTGTTTAAAGTCGGAACTGGTAGCCGGTTAACCTCTACCTTTTGCTGGCGGGTGAGATTAACTTTCTCTTTCCTTTGGAACGTAGGACAGTTCTGATACTCGTAGTTTGCAGCTTAAATCAATTTTTCACACGAGAGCTCGTCTTTGTCAGATGCTCCCTTCCTACCGAGACCTTTCTGCACTTAACACATCATTTATCAGGAAACACAATGCAAAATCTTTTTCTTCCTATTTCATTTTGAGCAATGTAATCTGCCAGCTTAGTACTTTAATACTATTAAGTTGTTCGATAAGTTCTGAGGTGTTTGTAGTGTTTATCATTTAAGAAAATTGTCCTTGGTTTACATGCTTTCATTCAGGAAGTAATGGCCTTGCTGATGCTGTTCACTCTGGACTTTCGACTCACCACAGACGACAATCAAATCTAAGCTGCAGTTAGCATTGACAGGCATTTGACGACACGAAAGATCGTTCAGCGATTTCACGTCGCCCATACAACCATTTCGCAGAGACTGAAAAGTCTTGGAATGTCGAAAAAGGTGTTTGTTTGCATTACTCACGAACTCAGTGAAAGAAACGTTATGGATCGAAATGTTCTGTGAGTCTTTGCTGAGATGGAACTCGCTTGAGGCTTTCCTGAACAGAGTTTTTACGAGAGACAAAAAATGGATGGCTTACAACAGCGCAATCGGTCGGTAAACAAGATTTGCATCCTAAAAAGGTCATGTTGAGCATTTGGTGGGATTGGCGAGGTGTCCTTTACTTCGAGTCGCTTCCATACAATCACACAATAAATGTCATAAAATATTGTTCTCAGCTCGATAATTTGAAGCAGACAGTGGAAGAAAAACGATCAGAAAGCTGAATTCACTTGTCTGAAAATTAATGTTGCGCCTTCTGACTACCATCTATTCTGCTCTTTGTAAAACAATTTGGACGGAAGGAAATTCAATTCCAAAGATGACATTAAAACGTACCTGGACAACTTTTGTACCCATAAGACTGTTGACTTTTACAAAAGACGCATTATGTCTCTACCAGAACGTTAGAAGAAAGCAAAAGTCAATGATGGTCAAAATCTGATTGGTTAAATAAGCTTTTGTACCAAAAATATATCTTTAACTCTAAAAAAAACCGCAGAATTTATTGAACAATCTTACGTAGACCATCAAGTTTGCTGAATTTAAACGCCTTTATGGCACGGCCGAGATCTATGATCTTTGTCTATCTTATTTCATTTTATTCGTATAGTATGTGCCATTTATGATGTTGCAAATTTTAAACTTTATTTTTAGTTAACATTTAAAAATATCCAAATCCTAAAACGTTTATAGATCTTTATCCATAAATTTGTTATTTATTACTGATTTTATTGGATATAAGTTTTAACTTGGTTTTCTTGTTGTCGCCCGCCTATGTTCTTTGGCTTTAAATGCAAAATTCTTTAAGTTTATACTTTTTTAAAAATTCCAAATTTTTTCTTTCGATAAATTCCTTATCGTTTGTCTCATCTGAAATTTGGAGAAAAAAAAAAACAATTCAAGACGTTTGATTTTTTGTTTTTTAAACCCGTTTGTTGCTTTTAAGGAATTTTTATGGCAGGCATTAAGAAAGATACTACCTGTTCGCACTATAAAACAACATAATTTGCATTTTTTTTATTGGTGGGATTTCTACAATCCTATAGTCCTTATGAATTATGCCAAATCGATACATTAGCCCGAACGCAAGAATTTATTTTATTTTATGTTCTTTTTCAGAATTGAGGGATTTGAATAGATTTATATCAATGCTGCCAACATCAAGTCAGTCCTACTCAGCCGAGTCCATGATTGCTAATTTATATAAATCATGTCGCGAAATTGATGCTCTGGATAAAAGTCAATCGGATATGTTGCTGCGTCAGGCCATCAAATCAGTTGGTAAGTTAGAAATATGTGCTTTCAAATCCATCTATCAGATGCCAATTTTTGCCTTTTGAAATTTGTAAACTTTTTTCCCCAGTGCCGTATTTATTTATTAGAAATCCAGACAATTTATTTTGAAAATATTTGTTGAGCAAAATCTCTTGATGATAGATAAGATACACTGATGAGGTTGATAATGGACGGAGATAATACATATAATGTTGTTTATTGTCCAAATATTTGCATATTTTTGTTGTGGGTTTTTTTTTCATTTGTGGAATTCAAATTAGATGTGTCTTATAAAAATCGCTATTGGATGAGGTGTTGTATGATGTTTTTATATGCACAGTCGACATTGATCCATCGGCGTTGAGTTAGGAAACATTTCTTTTCGCAAATTTTTTATGTGAAAGCGGGAAGATTTACAGGTTTTACGAATATACGAAATTTGTGTGTTGGCGCCATGTGTACTAAAAAAATCATCACTATCGACTAGCGTGTTTTATTGAGCTGTCAATAAACTATTAAAATGAAAACATGGTCTTAGGGTGTGCACCGATATTTTTGTTTCATGCATTGTATTGGTGGACCTGTCAAGAAACGATTTGTCTTTGCTGACTTTCGGTCGTTTTAATGGACTTTGGATCTTTGATTGATGGCTTTAGTAGTACTGTTGTATAGTGCTTTTCGGCATCAAGTATCATTTCAATAGTTTTATTCTTAAACCAGAGCAGATGCGATCTCATTTTAACAGACAGATGTATTGTGTTCTATATTCACAATTTTATGGGTGCATTACCTGCTTTAGCACTTTAAGATATTATCAGACATGATCGCATCACTTTGCGTTAAAGAATACATCTGATCATTGCTTTGAGGAGTCCCTCCATGAGTGAGTGATTGGAATATTTGCTAGCTTTTTTGAAAACTGACCGAGAATGCGAATTTGCCCTATCATCGATGTGACGTGTGGAAATCCATTCTACTATGTACCGATTGATGTATTAATGGAAGGCTTAAATTTTTCACGTAATACATGTATATGTTGAATCTCATGTATGACTTTTAGCAGGGCCATGTCTCCATTTGTGCAGCCTATTGTATCGATAGCTCAGAAATTTGAGTAGTTTCATCTAATCAACGTCATTTGATAATGTGGTGCAAGTTTCTTGTTTCGACGCTAGAAAAAAATTTAGCTGACCAATCCTAATAACGAGAATCTTGTTGTTCGCTCTCAAATTAGCCTGTGTACAGACTTCTACATAATGATGAGGTTAAATTCTGCGAAATTTACAAGTCTTTCTTAATGATCTACCATTTATGAGTAAGGAAAATCAAACGGAAGTCCTAGTGTAGTTTCTACGAAAACATAACCAGCACTAGTGAATCGCCGAGACTTATGCATGTTCTGCAAAAACACAACCAATTTAAACTGTACCTAAGCACACAGATGGTATCTTTGTTAGTTCCGAGGAAGAATCCTTAGGTAAGCTTACTAATACTCAGTTACGAGTATCTGGCTGCACGCATTTCAGCAAGCCTTCTTCAGAAATATTTCTAGAAAATCTGCTCACCTATGTACTATATACTTATGTATATACATCAACCCTGAACTGATTTGTGGAAAAGCTTAAAATGGCAGTTCTTAGCCTTCACCTTTACAACGTTAGTTAACATCAGTCTGTTAACCATCCTTGACTATCAGTATGCTTACAAAAAGGGTAAGTCCGCTGTAATCGACTACTTTACGCTCTTTTCACGACCCAATGAAAACTACGTTTTTTTTCTCAAGTTTGTTTGGTGGAGGGATACCGATATGTATTACTTCTTTAGATATTTCATTCTCCATCAGAAGATCTATAAATGAAACCTTTGATCACTGCCCTAAAAGAACACTTGTCCTCTATTGGCTGCCAAAAAAGGCTGTGCGATGAGCTTATGCAAACTACGGTCTGTATATTCACATTCTGCAGTGCGATTTACGCATACATTCTGTCAAAATATAACCGGAACATTACAAATCAATTAATCATCAAAATACCATCCATTTGAAGTGCTAAGTTTTTTCCAATGAACAATCCAGTCATCCAAGATCGCCTTCAATTCATTCAACGAATTTTCTTTTATGTCTTGAACCGATTTAAAACGGGTCCCACGAAGTGGTAATTTGAATTTTAGAAATAGGAACAAGTCACAGAGTGCCATACCTGTCGAATACTGTGCTTGCTTGATCATATTGGCAGCGTTTTTGGTCAAAAAGTCACTCACCAGGACGAATCCAAGAGTTGTACTGTCATAACTCCGATTTTGTTTCGGCGCTTGAATAATATTGTTTATTCACTGTATGACCCATCAGAAGAAATTTCAAGTGGACAACAGTACCAATATCGCTAAAAACTGCAAGCAAAACCATCTTGAGTAAAACAATTTTTAAACAACTTCACGGCCCGCTTTGAACGCTCTGTACCATTTAAATGCTCTTCCATTCGATTTTACAGAGCCCCCATAGGTTTTCTTCGTTCGCAATTTAAGATCGCGAACAGACTCTTTGCGGATTATTTTTTTCCAAAAACAGAAGGCTCCCACTCCCACTCAGCGTACCAATATAGGGGAACAAATTTTTTTTAAGTAACCATTAACGCGGGCCATGTGAATGACTCATTCCCGGTTATAAGGCAGGATATACTACCTTACTGCCGAAAACGGAGCTACTCTGTTAACAAGAAAAAACAAGGAACTCCCTAGAATGACGAAACGAAAGGGCTTCAATTTCCCTTTTATTATTTTTACAAAAAGTCTCGAGGTGGGGTCTTCAACCCAAAATCACGTGTCTACACCACGTTCGTGAAACCAGTTATACGTTTCGTAGCCAGAAAAGACAGATTAATACTATTCTGTTTTATTGTTTGCCACCTCCATATATACTTGTTCATGCAGATTGCAAATAACTTTCGCTTGAGGGTTAGTCGCAGTTCTCATTGGAAAGAGCTGAATATATGCTATGCCAGTCTATTCATTCTATCGCGTCCTTTCCCAAATCAAATGATGACCTTCAAGTACCTGCTGTGACTCTAATATTGGATTAAATCACCCATTTCCAGAAAATAACTAATGTAAACAAAACGACGCTTTTCTCAGCAAATCCTTTCGAATCTTTATAGATAAGACAGTTGATAACACTGGCGCGAGCTCGTCTCGGATTGCGTTTGCATATACAATATCTTCAGTCTATCCACCTACTATACCATACTATATCATGGAAATCAGGTTCGTTACTTAGAAAATGAGAGTAGTTGTAGACTGCCACACAATTCTCGCCGAAATCACATCTGTACTTGTCCATGCACTTGTCCACTGCATGTCGGTCGTTGATGACCTAGCCGGACTGAGACTCTTAGGAATAAATAGTAGGCAGCTTGACAACGTCAAGATGTCAGACATCTTATTGATGTCACATTGTTCATACTATTGATGTTCCTTATTCTCGAGCGTTATCATCGGCTCGGTACAATAGTTTTATACTCATAGATGTCCTTCCTCAGTGGAAAATTTTGGTAATATTGCTGTGGAATGTCTAAAACTCGCTCGTATATTTTCGTACCGTTTTACAAAAGCTCACAAACGGGTGGTTGTTACAGTTTCTCGTGACGATTTGCCTTTATGCATTGGGTCAAGAAATCCTCCGTCCATTATTTAGGCTATTAATTTCAAGATTTTCGATTTTCATCAATACTTCGGTTCGGTGGCTTAACTTTATCTCAAGTTTTCTTTTGATGCTCTAAAATTTTAGTTTTATCGTTTTACCATCACATTTTCTTATTTATACATGGTGTGGGCTCTTCGAAAAGCCGAGAGTTTTCGTACTTCTCTTATATTTTTCATCGCTGTTGTTCCTCAAATTTTGTCGGCGCACTTATTGAGTCATCCTACCGTATGTGATCCAGAGCAAGTTTATTTTCTTCACTGGCGTTGATTGTTCTGGGTGTCCTGGCGCTTTGGTTGTATGGTTCAATGCGCTTTGAAGTTACTTACTGCGCGGTCGAATTTGCGTTTATTGCTGGTATTCTGCTTTAACCACATTGAAATAATTCGGAAAGTATTCTAGCTCAGATTAGATGACACCCTGACTGGCAACTAGCTTTAACTTAAAGCGGTCGATAGGGATTGTATGAGGATTTTGATATCAAGTTTTGGTGTTTTCTCTCTCAGAGGGGATGCCTACCCTGTTCCAATTTTTCGACAAATTCATGACGACCTGCAATTTTTGAAGTAAAGTCAGACAAACTTAAAAATTTCTGAAACTTATTTTATTTTATAAGACTAATTATATTAATAAAAACAATAAAAAGTAAAATCACATTTAACTGCTTAATTTAATGCCTCTGAGGGGGCAAATAGCTTGACTTGGGTGGCAGATACTCATTGCCAATTTGGACTCCTTGTTGATTGGATGAAGATGGTGCCAACTCCTCGTTATTTCCCAAAGCGCCGATCACAGAACTGACTGGAGCAACCCCTTCATCGGAAATTTGACTAGTTCCTCCCAGTAAGTCATATTGTTCTGTGGGGAAAAAAGGAATTAAACTCTAGCTCTGGTTTGTATCTTAAAGTTAAAAACGAAATAATCTCACCTTGAATTCTTTGTTGAGCATGTCGGGCTTCCTCTGGTGTCTTGTACTTGACAAAGAATACCTCTGGTTTGCTTGGTTGAGTCGGTGCTGGAGTAGCAATATCGTTGACATTCAACTCTGACTCCTTCTTGCTGAGGACGAAAATGTGGGTCTTCTCCTCAACTGGAGCATATTCGGCCGAAATTCTGACATTCGAGTTGGACGATGAAGGAGCCTTAATGAACACAACCCGGTAGTTCTTCTGTGCACGACCCAGTACAAAATGTTTATGTTGAACTTGGGTTTCTTCTGGCGCTGAATGCAAGAAGAACTGTTTACTAATCAATGGTTCCTGTTGGGATACCTGTTGGACTTGTGGACTAGAGTTGATGAATCGACCGGAAGATCCAATATTCAGTTGATAGTTCGCATTATTCACCGAAGATAAAAGAGCTCCATTTAAATTTGTCCCTTCGCCGGAATAACCATCGGATCCGACGTTATATTTGTATCCCAAACTCACATCTGGCCGTGCATAGGTAACAGCGACAAGAGACAAAATCTACGATTATCAAAGTAAAAAGGATGTAAATTATCGGATGCCATCCTTACTGATATCAGCGAGTGACACTTACCACAAAAGATCGCATGATTGATTGATGCGAAGAAAGTATCCAATGAAACGCACAATTTGAACTGATTGTAGGCCTAATCGTGTGAAGGCCTTTTATACAACCCCATACATTCCGCTATAAGATGCAGTGAACAGAAATCATTGGCCTTGGGGAGGAAATCAACAATCAACAAAACCATTCAAAGTTGCAAAAGAATTAAATGTTGTGTGCTACCTATCAAAACGAATCAAAGCAAAGAGAAAAAAGCGGGATAGATTCCACTATCGCTACCTTCAAATAGCCACCTCCACCGCGTCCACCACAATCAGCTTGACCGCCTGTTGATCATTTAAACGGTGCCGCATCTTAACTTCAAATATTCAGTTATTCACATTTTTTTTTATTTCTTGTTGTTCGAATTTTCAAATTTTCAGGTTATATCACTCTTTGATGACCAAAACAATGCCATGCCACTTGGTTGAATGTATTAAGTTACATGGGTGTACCAAGACTTGGCTGTCATGGCAGGGCAAAGCCCAAGCAGAGTTAAGCAGACTAAACCGGAATATGTAACTGAAGATTCCATCCAGAAGCTACTTTTCTGGTGGCAACGTGTCGGGCGTCTTGTCATTCTCACGCACAATAGAAAGGCGCTACTTTCAATGGTGGTGCATACAATGTATCTTCATTTGGGGATTCTTTCACCTGCATCTTCTCTGACTAGCTTCGAGTATGTTAAGAAAAGCTATCGTTCGCTTAGAGTCATTAGGTAGGTGATAGTGGTATCCGGCCATGTTTTTTCTTAGTATCTAGAGAATGCATAGTGATACAAGTGTGTCTGACTGACGCAGTGATTTTGTTAATGCGTTCGCAATATTAAGATACAGTCGACGGCGGTAGTGTGTGGAGAAGTTTAACAATCCTCGTCTGACTGAGATGATTTTGACTTTGATAAGAGCTGTAAACTTTTGGGTTAAGATGTTTGTATTTTGGGTGTTTTCTCATTTGATTGCTGATAATCTGTTTTGATTAATGAGATGTGTCAGATTGCTGCAAGGTGTTTTCTGTTGTGATAACAAATAAATATCACTTGTTATTTTGTAGTAAATGGAACATGATTCCGTAACGCCTGGAATTGTTATATTTGAAGACGTTTATGAGGTGAATGCTCTTTGCCGTCTTTCACCACCATTAAACCATTGGAAATGCTACATTTGATTCTGTTAAAGATATACATAAGCTGGTCTTGTAGGTTCAGCTTCAATTAAATATCACTATAACCTAGGTCCGCCAATACGTTGAATGGTAGGAGAAAGCAGATGTAATCAGCTAAAAGTGTTTCAAGTAAAAAAATCTCTGCCAATAAATTAAGCACTACTCCTAGCGAGACCCATAACATCAAAAAGAATTGAAGGATATAGATAAGACACATCTAGCAACGGTTTAATTTACTTCTTGCTTTTTTATCACGGTAGGAAACTCTTCAAATAGACTCGAGGGATTCCATTCTCCTGGATTAAGGTAAGTGCATTTGAAGGTGCTCCTAAGTGCTCGATTACCTCCGCTCGTATTCTGGCCGTTTTTCGCGAAGTGATCGCCTCAATCGCAACAATTGAAGTCATTACAGTTCCCCAGTGATGGTTTTGTTGGGTTTCAACAGTTCATAATAAATAACACCGACCTGGTCCCACCAAATACACAGCATAACCTTCGCAGCGACGACGTAGAAGCATGAACGGGTGAGACTGCCCGTCATGAGTCTTGGGGACTCATGACTTTCTTCTCTTTGAGTTGCTGTAATGAATCTATTTTTCATCACCCTTCCTTTTTTGCCGCTGGAGCAGCTGTTCACAGGCGAAAAAACGAGGATCAACTTCCCTTGGCTTCAAATCATAAGGAAACCAAGTTTCTTGTTTTTGAATCATTCCCAACGCATGCAATCGCTTTTAAAATGGCTTGGTGGGTAACTCCTAATGCTGAAGCAAGCTCTTCTTGCGTTTGGCACGGATCCTGATCCGGAAGGATTTTGGCATTCCTTCACGCGGACTGTCGTCAACATCGAAATCACTGTCTTTATAACGACGGAACGAATCACAGCACCTTGTTTCACTTAGAGCAGCATCTCCGTAAACTTTTTGAAGGTCTCGATACTCGTCGTTTTCTTCGAAATCAACACTTCCCGCAAATGACGATTATTTGGAACAAAATCAGACATTTTCTCACTACCAAAAGTATATGACGTCAAAACAAAATCATTTATGTGTCAAAACGGTTTGGATATGTCAAAATCGACTAGCACTTACTACTGGAGCTTTTTATTGACAAACAGCGAGATCGTAGTTGCGCACCTAATAAAACCGTACCTGTTATAGACTCTATTCTAAGCTTTGACTTGTGTTGCGCCACTTCATGTACAGTTACAGATAAAGGAGATTGACTTCGGAGTAAGATTAGGCAAGGTCGTTGTTGGTTTTGCATCCATCCGATGATTTTACTTAGTGCTGCGTCATTACGTTATTTTTTTTTTTGCAGTTGTTATCGCTTTGTCCTATTACCTTAGTTTGGGTGTAGTATACGCAAGCCCCACAGGGTCTTATAAACAGTGACACTGCATTATCGTCGTTGAAGGCTACTTGTCGTTAACTTAGGAGAGATTCAATGCCCACACTTGATGCGTTGGCCTCTACCATAAACTGCCCGTCGTTGCAAGAAAATCCCAAGATAAGGGCCATAGTCAGCATTTTTTTACGTTGCCAAAGTAATTAACGCTTGTTTTCAAAAGTTGCGCTTGCCCGGGGTCAGCTTTTCATTAACAGCTTGAAGTCGACTAAGTACTGGTTCCAGATTAGTTAGGTGGTCATCGAATATTTGAGAGCAATGATGTCATTAAGGTATGTCAAAGCGATTCGTCATAAAAGTCCTTGCATCACTTTGTCCATTACTATTTCGAACATTACCGGTGCATTGCATAGACCAAAAGTCACAACATCAAATGGGTATTCCATTACCATAAGTGAAAGCCGCCTTTTCCCTATTGTTAGGTTCCATTTTAACTCGCCAATAATCGCTTTGCAGATAGATCTAGGGTCGAGTTCCATTTTGAGTCTGCTAGCGTTGAAAACAAGTCATCCATTCTGTGTAATGGGTATGAGTCGTTTTTGGTAACTTCGTCGAGCTCTCTGTAGTCGACTTAAAACCTAAAGGAGCCATTTGACTTTTTGATCGGTGCAGCCCATACGCCCTTTGATGTTTCTATTACGTATATTCGCTCATATTTTTGGTAAGCTCGGCCATCTCGTGTCTCTTGGATATTGCAACACTTTTGGCTCGCAATTTAACAGGCTTCGCCGACCCCGTTCTAGTTTGATTCAGAGCTATCCGGTGGGGTATTAATTTATACTTTTTCTTAAAAGGATATTGGCATCCTTTCTTTGCGGAACTGCGAGGTCGATTCGACGTCTTACCGCTTCGAATCACTTGTAATCATCGTTTTGGCATTTATATTTCATTCTTCGTTTTTGGTAAAGTCGACCGTATATCTCGTTAACAAGTTAAGGGTGGAGTCCAGTTGGCTTAGAGTTGTAGGAAAGGTACCTTCAACCTTCTTTATACTTCTTCGCGACCAAAATGGTCAAAGTGGTTAAGGTTGTTTGCGTGATATTGCATGAGTGTTTAAATGGCCGCACGTAAAGCGGATTTCAGTATATGATGCTTTCATGCACGCAGCTGGAGTCGGTTTTTTAGTCTCAGTTAAATACGCAACCTTCACCACACAGTACGATTTCGATTGTACTGCCAGCATATCATTTTGAGGTTTGAGCTACATGATTTGCATTCTATGGCGTTGTTTTTAATATGATTGAGAGGTCCTCAAGTGGGTTTTTATTCTAAGTTCCCACCTAGATACCTATCATCCTCCGTTAAGGGCACCACAGTCTCATTTATAAACAGATCGGAGAATTTTATCTCTTATTCTCTATTCTATTCTATTGTTCTTTTACATTAGTGTCGGGTAGTTGTCGGAGTATCTTGCATGAGATCCCTGAATGTAATCGCACGATTGCCCCTATTGAAAATCGATATTTTCTACATATCACGCAAAGGGTGTTTTTTTTTTAACCCAGTACTAACTTTAGACGTTTATATCCGCCAAAACCAATTGTCAAATTCCCGATGCAGTGGCACTGAGATGCTTAAGAAGAGTGCGTTTTAAAGGGGAAATTACATCCGTTCAGGTGAGTGTTGAAGAAGCTTCAAATTCATCGATTCACAAGTTATTCACAACAGCTTGGTCTTTGTCTGTCTACTTTATGGGAAATTGTACGCAAAGATCTTGTTTTGAAGGCTTACAGAATCGATCTTGTGCGGAGATTAAAGACGTAAGACCGTAGAGCGTCATCGGACCATATTATTTCAAAATTGAGGTCAATCAGATTGTTACGGTCAACGGTTTTCGCTATAGAGCCATGATTAGTTACTCTTTCGTTCTCCGATTCCATTTTAAAGGAAAATTTCGATGAACTCATAATTGTTCGTAAAGGACTTGTAAATTGGCCTCTTAGATGTTTAAATTTGACGCCTTTAGATTATTTTCTTTGGGGGATGAAAATCAACGCATTAGAAGTCAGCAAAGTCATGTTTTTGAGGACATACGACCAACAATGAAAAAGTAGTCGAAAACTTTGTCTCTTGGATGACATTAATCAAATCCAGCGGTAGTGGATATATGCCCGCAAGCAGACTGCTTTCTCACAAATACATTGCTCTTTAATCAAATTTTATGTGTTTTGTTCAATATCAAAGTAAGTACTAGCTTGAAAATGCAACCTTCAGTTCTATACATACTTACAGTAAAGAGTTTATGCTTTGACAGATACTTTTAGATTTTCCAAAAATTCTTGGCAACTATCAATTGATATTTCCGTTGAAATCGAACTCGTTTCTGCATTGTTTTTGCTTCTGCAACACCTTTTGAAGATTTAAAGACAAACTTTGGAATAGGTAATGTAGTTGAAAGCATCACTTCTACAAACCTGGGTTGGATTCCCTCCCAGAAAATTGTATTTGATTTTACTGATTTTGAATAGAACTTATTTATCGCTGATTCTGCCCTGAATTAAGTAAAAAATAGTGGTAATAGAGTTTGCCAGCATCTTCTGTGAAAGCCGTTAGGGACTTTGACCTAAAAATGTCGTACAAATGGTTAAATAAAAAAAAAAAAATAATTTTTAACAACTACATTGTCAATGACTTTGCTTAAGTTTGGATACAAATTGAAGATGACAGGAAAATCACAACCTTTCTAAGTAATGAAAACCTTCAACAAATATCTGCATGACATTTCTTACTCAACCGTTGTTCACATTAACGAATTGTTGATTAGTTTTTAATTAAAAATTCCTCCTTCTTATTTTGTTTGCATTTTAAATTAGAGAAACTAACCGTGACGAAAAGATTCAGGAATTTTAATTACCTAACGCGGTATAGCTTTGATCCTCATATTTTGAATATGTAACAGTTTAGGCTGATGTCATTCTAGTTAGCATCGGATTCAGTCACGCCAAATCATGCTAATAATGTGACAATACGACTTTAAGTTGTTTTGGGCTTAATCTTTCAAAATACTGATATTCGATGATCAATACAAAATGAAAGTTATTACCTATAGATTATGGTATTCTCTATTTTAGTGGTGCTTAATTAACTCAATGAAACAACAGAGGAAGTAACAGTAACAGTGTGGAACAAAAATAAACCGACTTGATGTGGACGATAGTTTTTGACAATTAGCAAAAAATATGATGTATGGAGAATATGTGAGATATGGTGAAAATTGTTGAAAACACAGCTCTTCCAGCCTAATATTTTTTTTTTTTATCTGGAAAACCAAAAAGTCAGTAAACATGGGTATGCACTGCTTAAGATTGGCCGTTCTCATCTAAGGAATAATGCGCACCTAATAGGGACCCAATATTCGATTTTAAACGATCAAGAGAACGAAATAGTCTGAGGGGAGTAGGCATTTTCAGACATTTAACGGTATATTCTATTATTGAAAGACATGCCAAAATATTGGGTGTCCTTCACAGGGATTTCGAAAGGAGCTGCCAAAGCCAAAGAACAGAGAGAGATTTGCAAATACTTTCCTTGCAACTGACCCTTTTTGTCACTTACTACAATGCAATTACTAGATAACCTTTACCTTTTCTGATATCTCAGCTCTTTGGAATTAGCTGACTTCGACAAATTTTTCTAGAAATCTCTTGGCATCTAGGGCATCGCTTCCACACGTTCTGCGAGTGGTGTCGCCATAGATTTACAACTAGACTTTGTGCAACTTAACGAGAACCACTTAATTTTAAACGTACTTTACCGAGAAAGCCTTTGAATTACATTCACCTGAGTTCCGTATCAAAAAGACTGTAACGTACACTTTAAATAGCCGAGTGAAGGTAATTGGATAAAGTGAAAAATCGAGCGAATCTTCCTTTTTTAGTAAAGAGCCCTTTGAACTTTTTGAATTTAATTGAGTTTTTTTATTGGATCATTGCAAAGGTTCGTGTCCGATATTCATACGTGGCGGGAATTTCGGTGTAAATTTGTTTGTTTTATGGACTCGTTCTATTCCAGTGGATAAGTCGTGGCATCATGACGCCATTTCATCGCTCTTCGAATTAAGTCAAACTGTGAGTAAAAACAATTCTAAAAAGGAGAATGAAAAGTTATGCCTTCGCAATATAATGCTGCAGGAGCTTCGACAATTTAGACAACGACACCAGCGCTGAGATCAAACGATGGATAACTCTTGCCAATCGCTGCTTCTTTGGGCTAAGAAGGAAATTGACTAGTAAAGCCCTCTCTCGAACAACAAAAGTTACCCTATACAAGACCTTAATTATCCATCCCAGTCTTGCTTTATGGCGCAGAGGCATGGACATTATAGAGAATGGAGACGCTTGTTGATTGAGGCCCAGGTCTACCCCGGACTGTTGCGTGAGGAACACATCGGATGGCGACATTAAGAGGCAAATTTGTTGTCTACAAATCGCGGCAGATGACCCACAGTGTCAAGCCTTATTTCAGGTTGTGGTTGTGGCACCACTGGTCGGTGTTTTTTTTTTTTACAGGAGGTGCATTTGTGCATCGTAGTCCGTCGTCTCTAGGATTGGAGTTGGATTTCACCGAAGGGTTAGAACTGAGGCAAGATCTTGATCCAGGAAACAGAAAATTGGGATTAACCCTCCCCCTATCATACTTCATCATTGGTTTAGCCAAATTTAACCTGTACTGGAGTAAGCCTAATTTGTCCTTGCGTTGTATGTCCTCTTCAGTGCAACAGCGCGTGTACACCACCCAGCAGTTGACGACAACCAGATCGAGAAAATGGCAAAAGGTTCTCACAGTCAATTTTTTTTGTCCGCATTGAAGTTCGGTATTAAGCAATTAATCTGTCGCATCAATCAATACCACCCATGCAGGTGTTGTAATATCTGATTACCGCTGGACGATCTATGTCAATTTGTCGGTTCTGTTTTTTACACCAACGTTTGCAGGTATCTGCAGGACTACTTCCTGAACAAGTGTATAAAATTGTTACTGCCTTTTTAGCGCCTTATCTATCTTCAATTTCTTTGCCACTGTTCCAATCCTATTTGTCATTACTAACCGTATAAGAAAAATAACTTTCTTTTTTCCTAACAAGTGTTCTACTAGTTTCAGACTCGTAAAGAATCTTTCTGTATACAAAACACAGATTTTTCATTACATCTTGAGGTAGTGTACCCTTACCAACATAGATCTCAAAATCCTGTACCAGGCCGTCTTGGGCAGCCAACACGAAATTCTTTAGTCCAAGTGGATTGGGTTTGGCTGGGACATATTGGCGGTACCCACATCTACCAGAAAATGGGATGATTTGTTCGTCTATTACCATATGTTTGAATCGTGGCAAGCTTTGGCAGTTTTTCCAAATGGGGTCTAACAGAAGCTTTAATTTCCACAGTTTGTTATTAGCATTTTGGTGGTGTATATCTACGAAGTGGAGATAATTACGGAGTTCAAAAAAATCTATCCTGACTAATTGTATCGCTGATAACTGGTACACAAAGATCTCTGTTCCAATAGAGTCTCGCTTGCGAATATTTGAGGGTGCCCATCATCAATTGCACACCGGCAGAACGAATCATTTCAATAGCATCTGTATTTATTGATTTTAACTCCCGTTTTTGTGCTGAATATATGTTGCTCTGTTCTGCTACAAGTTGCCAAAAATCTAAACCCAAATATTAAAAAAAAAGAATATAAAACGTTCATGCCTGAACTGCCCTGAGAAATTAGCACATCATCTGCAATATCAGGTCCACGTGAAGTCATCTCCTCTGTGCGCCAGAACAAACGTGACGGGTTTACAACGTCCTCTTCAGTATCTACCTCAACTGCCCTCGATTCCTCATCTTCTTCAATTTCTTCGGACTGCTGAAGTCTTATGGCATCATCTTAAATTCACTATTGTTCAGTAAATCATCAATCTCCTGTTCATTCATGTTGAAGCTTGAAAACAATCATATAGTACACAAAATCAATTTTTAGTCCAGGTGCACGTATCTGTACCAATAAAGCAATGTAGTTTATTATGATTAAAATGGAAAGCAACCCAGAAACTTACATTCTCAAACAACAATCCAATAACTTATCAACAGAAAACCACACGAAAATTGAATCTAAAAAATTAAATTTTTTATCGAATTTCAAAGTTCGTGAGCGTCACTTTCCTGAAAATTTTTCCAACTGTCAAATGCAAATGAAATTTTATTGGCATAACAGTTTCGGCACAGCCAACTTCGGACAGAATTCAAAAATACGTACATTTAGGCAGTCATTCAAGTACATCTAGTGATCACAAGCTGTCACTACTAGTTACAATTAAAAAACAGATAAGGTACACATATGTGTACCCACGGTCTGAAGAGTTATGGAACTTTAAAAAGTTTGCTGATGACATTGTGCGAGCCCTAGTGTAAATTAGCCCGAAGATTTCAACAAAGGAGATTGCTAAGAGGCTTAATATGCTTAATATTGACCATTCGTCAGCAATTCGCCATTTAAAAAAACTTAAATTCATTCTAAGCATTGTGCGTGCCGCAATTTTTAACGAAAAAAAATAAATACAACGTCTCCTTGACCATATCTCTCCTCAGAATTGGAGTAATCTGACTCGTTGTTGTAATTTTAGGCAACCACTTAACGTGGTTTTAGTTAAAAGAGCGTCTTTCGGGCGCATCTGAGATTGAACACCGAACCGTCCGATTTGGAAGCCAATACACTACAACATGAGCTTCTTGGTTCCATTATACAAAGGACACTCGAGAATGCAATAACTACCGTTCAATCAAGCTTGTGTCACACACAATGAAAATCATCGAAAAAGTCTTAAACGAACGTCTTCGGAAAATAATAAAGCTCGATAATACCCAGTGTGGATTTGTTGAAGGAAGATTGACGGTAGACGCTATCCAAAGCCTACGAATAATAATGGAAAAGCACCGAGATTCGTCTAAGAATTTACACATGGTATTTATCGACCTCGGGAAAGTGTTCGATTGAGTGCATAGGGATCTTATATGTGCCGCTCTGAGGTCTCAAAAGGTACCGGAAACGTATGTTAGAATAATACAAGACATGTACGGAAACGTGAAAACTGCGGTTAAAAGCTCTGCTGGACTAACGAGAGAATTTCCAGTTAATGTCGGAGTGCACCAAGGAAGCGTCCTTAGCCCTTTCCTCTTTAACGTAGTATTCGACTATCTTTTAAAAGACTGCATGCGCGAAGCAAATGTAACGCCAATTGTCTTCGCTGGCGACGGAGTTATACTAAGCGGTAACGTCGAAGATTGACAGAACGCCTTAGATTCATGGAAAAGTGCGCTAAAGAGAAACGGGTTTAAAATAAGTCGTTCAAAGACGGAGCATTTGACGTGCTCATTTGCGCATCCGTTGCGAACTGTTCCGGATATAATGTTAGACGGAATAGTTCTTCCGAAAAGCACTATCTTTAAGTACTTAGGATCAATCGTTAACATGGAAGCGAAATGTGACGACGACGTAAACCACAGATTGCGTGTGGGGTGGATGAAATGGCGGGAAAATTCGGGAATCTTTTGCGACCGAAAATTTCCACTTAAATTAAAGGGGAAACTCTACACCACGGTTGTTAGACCAGCTCTTATATACGGTTCACAGTGCTGGACAATGTACGAAGCGTTTAAAAACAAAATGACGGCAGCGGAAATGAAAATGTTAAGGATGTCTAGTAGAGTCACTAAACGCGATTGTATTAGATCTACGCGTATAAGAGGAAGTCTACGAGTACATATAAAGAATTCGGTAACCCAACAGCTTAAGGCGAATAGAATAAGCTGGTATTGCCACGTTCAAAGAAGATCTGCGGAAAATCCTGTTAAAAAGGCACTATCAACTACGGTCACTCCAACTGTAAGAAAACGAGGTCGGAAAAAGAATTCCTGGATTTCTCAGATGGCGAATGCGCAACAACGCCTGGGGCTAACCACTGAAGCGATCCAGGACCGAGCATTATGTAGACGCGTTCTGCGGTCTGCGACATTAGCCAACCCCATAAGCGGAGCAGCAGCGATGCAGTAAAAATGGGAAACTCGTTACGCATAAGTTCGTATAACGAGGAAAGGGTTAATAAAAGGATAAGAAGATGAGCCACGGCCACCCGTGAGTATGAACCCTTATTGGATTGAGTCGTAACAGGAGACCAGAAAACGGATTCTGTACAACAGCTTGCATTGAAAAATGCGTTGGAAGTAAGCAGGTAAAGATGCAGGACCCATGATAAAAACTAGCTTGAAGGTATCGTTATTTGTTTGCGCGCATTTCAGGGAAAGATTGTTTTTCGACCTTCTGGCACCTGATGAATACGTACTGTAAGCAACTCTCAGGGCTAAATGAGAAAATTCAAGAAAATCTTTGGGTTTTGGCTAAACGAAAAGGCGTCATTTTCCTTCATATAACTCCAGGCTACATGTCGGCCGACAGACGTTGCAAAAACTGAAGAAGTTAAAATGGGAAATTCTTTGGTCCTTCAGATTTTCATCTGTTTTGGTACCTTCAAAATGGTTTGAATGGAAAGAAATTTAGTTCCGCTGAAGCTTTTGAAAACTGCCTTACGAAGTTTTTTTTTCAATTAAAGCATTGGGAGACGTTGAGGAAACGTTGTAGAATTGCTTTGTTTGAATTGAAATCGCTTGTGTTTCACTTCCAAAACGTTCGCCAACTTTTGTAATGATCCATTAGTTAAGAACAATTTGGTAATTGCAACCAATTATTTATTACCTTCAGTGAATGGAAAGAATTCCTTTAATTAGATAACTTAAATCAGGATCTATTATTTAAAGAGGAATACTTACACCTTAACAGGGCTTTTAATGTTTTTGCTTTACACACATTGCTGCAATGTCATACGAGGGCGGGTCAATAAGTCCGCGACTTTTTGAATTTCTGACCTCTTTACTGAAACAGCAACACTGCTCCTGTCAACAGGCATCTGTCAGTTGACTCCTGTCAAAATTTAAACTTGCTGCGTCAGTTAGTTTGTGTTTGACAGCTATTTTTATCAGACAACTCACTAATTTGAGGAGAAAATGGAAAAAAGTGAATTTCGTGTGCTTATTAAGCATTATTTCTTGCGAAAAAAAACCATTACCGAGACCAAGGCTAAGCTTGATAAATACTATGGGGACTCTGCACCATCGATTTCAATGGTAAAAAAGTGGTTTACTGAATTTCGTTGTGGCCGTACAAGCACTGAAGATGCCGAACGTCCTGGACGCCCAGTTGAGGTCTCTACACCCGAAACAATCGAAAAAATTCACGATATGGTGTTGGCCGACCGAAGATTGAAAGTGCGAGAGATTGTGGAAGCCGTAGGGATCTCGCATGGCTCAGTGATTTCAATTTTGAATGATCACTTGGGCATGAGAAAGCTTTCCGCAAGATGGGTGCCGCGTTTGCTCACAGTCGACCACAAACACATGTGCAGTTGCCATGGCAAAAATCCATGAATTGGGCTATGAATTGCTCCCTCATCCACCCTATTCTCCAGATTTGGCTCCGAGCGACTACTTCTTGTTCCCAAACCTGAAGAAATGGCTTGGTGGAAAAAGATTTGACTCCAATGATGAAGTCATCTCGCAAACAAAGGCCTATTTTGAGGACCTCGACAAATCATTTTTTTTGGAAGGGATAAAAAAATTGGAGAAGCGTTGGACAAAGTGTATAGAGCTCAAGGGAGAATACGTTGAAAAATAAAATTATTTTTTTATCAAAAAATCTGTGTTTTAATCCAAAAGTCACGGACTTATTGACCCGCTCTCGTACAACGAATATTAAAAAACTGGCCAAGTATTGAAAGTTTTTTTTTGTTAGAATTTTTATTAACAAATTATCACACCAGTCGAGTTAAGAAGGAAGCACTACACTTTGACATCATAGTCGACAACTAAATGAAACCGCTTCGGCGCAGTTCTCTTGCGAAATTATTTATTCTTCCCCCTCCTCCTGGTATCAGCTTATCACTATTATTGGTTTATATAATAATTTGATACTTTTATGTCATTCTTCTGCATAACTTATCGTTTCTTTAAGCAATATTCAAAAGTCGACATCGTTTTTCTCTGACACAATGGAACCTAATTTCTCAATCGAAATTTCCAACATAATTTACATGATCTACGGGCATGAAATAGAAATAGAAATAAATAGGCAGAATCCAGGATACCAAAGTTGTCGAGCTAACGATCCCCACTTATGTATGTACGAGTAAAAAATAAATCCATTCAAAAATCTAAATACGAAGTAATTCAAAACAAAGCGCACTGAAATCGTTTTCGGTTATCGACCACTTCGATAACACCAATATTCATAAAACGTAAAAGATACATCAATGTGGGGGCATTACAAAATCGATGATACCTCTCAGCATGATATCGCACCGTTAGTGGTATGTTTTGACGATATTCTCAGGCAACTGACCAACCCACCAACCAACGCACTGTTTACTCTGTTTGAAGTGATCCGATCCATAAGTTAGCCAAAGTATCTTTTTTATGATGCTGGTTCCAATCGAAATGGACAAGTCTAAGCTAACGTTAAGCGTTATTATGTTCCCAAGGGCGATCGATTATAAAAATTAATATTTACATATAAATAGAAGTAGCGGCACATATGCGTTTCACCAATGAGTGACAGTTATGGCAAAGAGGCAAATAAACTCCCACTCGGGCGACACCTCGATCATTTGGGATACCCTCTTAATGATACTAATTTGGATAATTTCTTTTGTGGTGATTAATAGGATGGTCGTTAGGTCTTTTGTATTTGGGCTTAAAAGCCATGCGAAGTTAAGACCGTTGAATTTGAAACTATTTAAGTGAGTAAGTGGTGGAAAAGATCTATGAAATCGATGGTCTATTGGCAAATGCGGATCTTTGCTATTGGCTAAGGCTAAGGAATGCATGTGGCACTAATTCATTTTGTTGGAGTTGTTCGTTTTGTATTGACAAATAAACTCACAGTCTTCGGGGTTAAGTGTGTAAATAGATAGATTTCGTTATCTATTGTATGAGTAGCGTCAAGAGTTAAACCGCGCTTAATGGCAAACTTTATGGTTATTTGCTTGTGTATTGGTGTTATATGAGGAGATATCCGTGTCATTATTTCTTTATGGAGGTTTGGTTAGGTTATTATTTGAAGTTAACTTATTGGTTAACAGCGAACAATTTTAAGAAAATAACAGCTTTCAAAGTTATAAATTTTTATTGCTCCCATGAACTACTCGTATTACTGGTAGGCGCCTTCCTTCATCAATTGGTGTTTAGGCCGATTAGGAACTTCGCACTTATCATGTGTTTAGCGAGCTCAATCGCATTGACACATTTGCCACCGAATATTTATGCGCGAAGGAAAAGAGTTATTAAGCCAAGGACTGACTGATTAATAGAAACCTACTTTTTCCGACAAATATTAAGCTAAACTCCGTAGTGGATCCTACTTTTTAACCTTTCAGTTGGTACAGTCGTGCTATCGAAGTATCTTCGGGCCTGAGCTTTTGTATTCAGTTTCTGTAAATGTCCTAAACATCCCAGGTGACTGATGCGAATTTTTTGGACCAGACCAGGTCTTTGAGTCAATCAAAGTGAAGTAAATCAACTTATACAGCAAACGAACTAGCAACAAATCTGCAGAGAAGCATATTAAGTAACAAATAGAATTAAACCTTCATAAAAACCGTAAAAGCAGAGACGAAATGTATAGAAGACGGGAGAACATTCCAATCTAACAATCTCGAGCCACTGTAAATGAAAATCAGTTAAATGCGATTTCATTATGCTGATCCTAGGATCCTAGGAAGACAGGAGACATAATAAGTATGATTGGTTTTACAATTACCTGTCTTGACGTATGTAGAAGCATGTATGTTCCGCCGTTATCTGGAATAGTCGAATGAGCTTGGCAGGGATGCCAAAACTTGTTATGGCTCTGAAATCAATAAAGAGGTGGTGTATTTTGATTAAGTAGGTCTTAGGTGTTCAAATGATACCGCACACAGCATTTTCTATGCGATGTTGAGGAAGGTAACTCTCTTCTTCAGGATCGGACAAAAATGCGGATTTTTTTTTTGGAACCGCATCCTATCATCACATGGTGCTTTTAAATGCTCGGCATTCGACCCGTAGGGCTCAGCTACTGTCTGAATTTATCTTGCTTGGGTGGACGGAAATGTTTTCTGTAGTCGGCCGGGCTGAATGGTTCGTTCTGTCTGACGGAGGGATGCTATTCGTCTTCATCGTTTAATAGTGTGCAGAAATATTTTTTTTCAGATGCTCAGCACCAACTGTGATTGTACTATGAATTTACCTTTCTAGATTTCCACTCAGACTTTACAGCCTTAGCACTTTTGTTATAACTTTTGGTAAAACAACAGAACTTTATTTGCCTGGAAGCAGTCCCCAGTCCCCTAAGACCCCGACCGAGCCCTTCGCCGGTTCTTGCTTCTTTTTTTTTTTTTGTGGAGTCTATATTTCTCGTTTATCTTTGACTCATAGAGCTCGCGGGAGCTTTATCGGACAGCTCTGTACATCCGCTGTTTTTCCAGGGCTACATGTGTGTTTGTTCGATACATCAAAGGTGTCGTCTTCGATGGCTCATTCGCAGTGCTGCCACTGTGTTTTTTTTTAGGTTGGATCGGAAAAGTCACTGGCGGTCTCTTGTTGTTATTCTTTCTGTAATTTTCGGCTGTAACGGATATCCGCATCGGTTCCTTGTCTACAACAGGCTAGTAGTTAGGGGCAATGTTAGCTGCTCTGGCAAGCTGTTGCGATGGTAACCATTTGTAATTAAATCTGCTAATAGTAATTTGGTGGTTTTGACGCTTTGAAGTTAACGTTCGAGTTGATGTTGTGCCTAACTGAGCCATCAAAAATGCTTTTCTTTCTTAACTTGGAGTTCATATCACCAAGACAGGTCCTAACATCGTATTTAAGTCATAAACCGTATATCTGAATGATTGACATCATCCTCTATGGCATTTGCCGTGGACTTGTCTTTTGTCTGAATGGTCTCTTCCGATAGAGAACATAAATGTCTGATCTAGGAGCTTGTACAATACATTTTCCTTTCGAAGAGGAATCAAATAAACTTCTGATCTTCTTCTCTATAGGTCGTAGCCATCTCAGGCGATATTTACGGGCGGGTCAATAAGTCCGTGACTTTTGGATTAAAACACAGATTTTTTGATAAAAAAATAATTTTATTTTTCAACGTATTCTCCCTTGAGCTCTATACACTTTGTCCAACGCTTCTCCAATTTTTTTATCCCTTCCAAAAAAAATGATTTGTCGAGGTCCTCAAAATAGGCCTTTGTTTGCGAGATGACTTCATCATTGGAGTCAAATCTTTTTCCACCAAGCCATTTCTTCAGGTTTGGGAACAAGAAGTAGTCGCTCGGAGCCAAATCTGGAGAATAGGGTGGATGAGGGAGCAATTCATAGCCCAATTCATGGATTTTTGCCATGGCAACTGCACATGTGTTTGTGGTCGACTGTGAGCAAACGCGGCACCCATCTTGCGGAAAGCTTTCTCATGCCCAAGTGATCATTCAAAATTGAAATCACTGAGCCATGCGAGATCCCTACGGCTTCCACAATCTCTCGCACTTTCAATCTTCGGTCGGCCAACACCATATCGTGAATTTTTTCGATTGTTTCGGGTGTAGAGACCTCAACTGGGCGTCCAGGACGTTCGGCATCTTCAGTGCTTGTACGGCCACAACGAAATTCAGTAAACCACTTTTTTACCATTGAAATCGATGGTGCAGAGTCCCCATAGTATTTATCAAGCTTAGCCTTGGTCTCTGTAATGGTTTTTTTTCGCAAGAAATAATGCTTAATAAGCACACGAAATTCACTTTTTTCCATTTTCTCCTCAAATTAGTGAGTAGTCTGATAAAAATAGCTGTCAAACACAAACTAACTGACGCAGCAAGTTTAAATTTTAACAGGAGTCAACTGACAGATGCCTGTTGACAGGAGCAGTGTTGCTGTTTCAGTAAAGAGGTCAGAAATTCAATAAGTCACGGACTTATTGACCCGCCCTCGTACATTCTCAGAATAGAGACAATGATTTTGTATTTCAAACTTTTTTCGGAATTTTAAGAACGCTTACACCGCTTTTCGGTCGTAATAACTGTCCTATCAGACAGGCTGTGCATGCTTTACCGTACCGAAGTACCATAAGTGCCTCAGTGAAAAATGTCAGTCAGTCAATTCCACGGCGTTCACAAAAATTGGGATTCTTTCAATCCATATCGTGGCAAATTTTGCGTAAAGATCTTAGCTTGCACGCAAACAAAATCAAATTAACTCGAAAACTAAAGCCTCTTGAGCTTAATCATGAGCGATGAAGCTCATTTTTGTTTAATGACTTTGTCAATGAACACAATATATATTTAATTGGACAGCAACAAACCCACATATGCTTCAAGAGACTTCATTTCATCCACAAAAATTGACAGTGCCGGAGCTGACATTGGACAGTATTTTTTTGCCGATAAAAATGATCGCTATTTTACGGTCAATGGAAATAGCGAACTATCGTGAGATGTTGAAGAACTATTTTTGGCCAGAATTGGAAGGCCTTGACTGCACTGATAATTGTGGTTCCAACAAGATTGTGGCTCATGCCATCTAGCTCGTCAAACAATTGCTCTATTGAAAGGGAAATGTAATTCCGACAACTCGCTGCGTTTTGTTTTTGCGATTTCTTCAGATAGCATTGCGTAAAGAAACAAAAAGCTATACGTATATAGTATCTATTGTAAGTCTTTAAAAATTACCAATTGTTTTCATTTTTTCCTTTGGATATTTATTGTATTAGTACTGGTGTGAATTTAAATCGGTTCATAACTGCTATTGTTTAAATCGTGAGACATTTTCCATTTTTGCAATCTCGTATAAATATGCGAGTGTCTACAATAGGAGTTACAAATTGATGACTTTTTGTCCAACTATTATGTCATGTTTGATAAAGTGGTGTGGGTTTTTTGGAGGTAAAACAATTAAAGCGGATGAGAGTGATATACATATTTATGTATACCTGAATACGGAAATATAGCTCAGCAATATAATTTGCATACTATTTTTAAAATAATAATTTTTGTCCCCACACGTGTTGAAAATTTAAGTTTGGCGCCAATTTTTTCTGGTGTGTTTTAACAGTTAACAAATCAACTGTGAAGAAAAGAAAAATCGAACAATTTCAGGGGATTATGTCGCATACTGATGTAAGATCATCGATGTTTGTCTAGGACGTTTAGCAGAATGGGTCCATGAACCCTATACAACCTATTCAGCCTCGTTCTTGTAAATTTTGCATTCCAACAAGAACTAGGCAGTTTATTCTATTAAATCTTTAGGTGTACAAAATTCGAATGAGTTAGGAACTCAAGCCTACACACCAAACAGAGGAAAATGATTTCTTTGAGCAGCAACAGCAGCAGCTTACCGGTGAGATATTAAATAAAATCATTTAAAGAGATGCGTATTATTTTTTGTTGAAGGCGACGTAAAGAAGCAACATTCACGCACTTGCAGCGATAGAAATGAATATGTGCTTCATGTATCCCAAACGTGTTACTGTTTCACTTTAATTTTCTGAAAATGCCGCTGCGAATGCACGAACAGTCAGTGGTGAATGGTAACCCAGTTAGTTTCTTGTGTCTCAAACGAATGGTATGAATCTCGAAGACAAGAAGTTCCAAATGGACAGTGTAACATTCCATACATCATGTGTAACAATGGCATCATTGCACATGAAATTACCTGGTGATGTGACCTCTTCTTAAGTCAACCTGACAATTTAATTAATTATTTCCTTGGGTTCTTTCTTCCAAGTCCAAAGATTGTGTCAACAAGACAAGATCAAATTATATCATTGAAATTCAGTCACAGTGGTTGGAAAATTTTGTCGAAAGAATTTAATTGTTTCAGCGAAGTCGAAGAGAGAATAATTACCAAATATCTGTTTAATGATAAAATCAACATTTTGGTGTTGACTTGAAAGAACTGAGTTTCAAAATTAGCATTTTAAGCTTTTGTTGGAACTCCCTATAGAAATATAAATATATAAATGCTAAAAAATTGATCTGCTATAAAACATACAGGGTCATTCATTTCGTAGTTTCAAGTTGGTAACACTGGCAGTTGACACCTGCTAAACTCAGCTGTCAGTTGAAGTGTTACAATATTAATTGAATGTTTGCTATTTACAATAATGGATCGCTTACAAATCGAACAATGCGTTAAAATTATTAAAACTTGCTAGAAAAGGAGTGATTTAACGTAGCCACTTTTCGTGCATTACGCAATGATTATGGTCGTCATAATCGACCGACTACGTAAAAAATAGGTAAAATTGTGAAGGAATTTGAAGAGAGTGGAAGCGTTACTGATGTTGTAAGGCCTGTGCTCCATCGAAATGCACGCTCAGTCCAAAATATTGTTGCTGTAAGGGCAAGTGTTGCTGATGATCCGAATTTATCGATTTCGCGACGTTCGCAGTAATTGAACGTGTGGTATACCTCACTATGGCGTATTTTGCATTTGGATTTGCTTCTCCATCCTTATAAAGTTCAATTTAGGAACAATTAAAGCCTGCCGATCATTCACAACGCCGTAGATACACTTCTTGGGTGTTAAAACAACAGACAATAAACACCGATTTTTCGAACAACATTTTCTTCAGTGATGAGGCACATTTATCACTCGGTGGGTATGTAAACAAACAAAATTGCCGCATATGGGGCTCAGAAAACCCACAAGTGATCGAAGAGGTACCGTTGCATCCAGACAGAGTGACTGTTTGGTGTGTTCTATGGTCGAAAGATGTCATAGGTCCGTGCTTCTTCGAAGATGCCAATGGGCGGACGGTTACAATCACTTCGGAGCGATATGGTTGAATGATAACCGATTTTTTTTGGCCGGTCATTGAAGATCATGACATCGATGATATGTGGTTCCAACAAGACGGGGCAACAAGCATCAAAACACGACCATTAATACCTTTATTGCGTGAGAAGTTTCCTGGTCGTGTAATTTCACGTTTGATCATGCAATTAGACATCGTTAAGTTTTTTTCTGTGAGGCTACGCAAAAAACCGTGTTTACGCGAATGAATCCAGAACTCTAGACGCATTAAAAATTAACATTACCTAAGTTATGGCCGAGATACCGCCTAAAATGTGCGAAAAGTGGTTAGAAATTACCTCAAAAGAATCGCATGCTGCGAATCTTCTCGATGCGGCCATTTGAATGATACTGTTTTTCACACTAAATGGCAAAGTCTAAACTTTATAATGAATTAAAATTTTCAACAAAAATGTATCGCTGTGTGTGTTTTATTCAGTTTCACTTTCGGAAACGAAAAGTGAATGACCCTTTACTTAGATGAACGAGTATTTATGCCTGGTTTTAACCATTTCTGTTACTTTACTTTAGGTGGCGCCACACTCTGGGGTGGACCTGGGCATCATTCAACAAGTGTCTCTAGCGAGCTCGTTCTTGTGTTCGTTTCTGTTACTATTAATGACAAAATCCAAGCCATACTTGGTCCGATTTCTTCAACAAGACATGCGGTAAAAGTTCTCACCAACTTATCATTTTCAAACTAAAAAACCTTTGTTTTCCCCCTCATTTTGTGGCATGGATCAAATCCTATTTTGAAGACTGAGAATACAGAGTCATTTTTAGATTTTCAATATCCGACCCTATCAAAGCAACATTGGGTGTCCCTCTTGGTAGTCAGTTTTATTTATATAACGATTAACGATATACTATATAAGGTGGCGTAAAATTAATCATCCTATCGCAAGATGTTATAATTTTTGCAAATGGCGTCGTACGTCAATCATATTTGACATTTGTGAACTAGACAGCTGCAGTATACAAACAGACAAAAAATGGAGCGCTTTACTCCCCAAGAGCGTGGAATACCTAATGTTGTCGACTTTTTTGACCAATAATCGGTCGGTGGTGCTAGGGCGGCGTGAATTTCGACGTCGATTCCCTAATCGTGTCGCGCCAACTGGGAAAACATTCAGGCGCTTAGCTACTTGACTGGAACCACAGGAGATCATGCAGGGACTGGTCGTTCGGCTGAGAATATCCGGCTGTGGTTGCCGATGTCGCTGAAAATGAAGAAACATCAACCAGACGACGGGCCACGCAATTGGCTATCACCAGTCGGACCCTACAGCGAATTTTAGTGAAAGACTTACACATGTTCCCGTACCAAGTGCAAGCAGTGCATCAGTTAATGACCGTCAGTCGCGTGTGAATTACTGTCGAGCTATCCTCAATCTCAACAACGAAGAGGACGATTTTGTGTCGAAAGTCATCATGAGCGACGAGGTGCATTTCCACTTAAGCGGTTATGTCAATAAGCAAAATCTTCGTTTCTGGGGCACTGAAAGTCCGTGTGTGATTCACGAAGAGCCATTACATACACTCAAAGCTACTGTGGTGCGGCGTTCACGCGGGAGGAGTGATTGGGCTTCTTTTTTTGAGGATGCCATCGGCAATACGGTCACTGTTACTGGCGAACGCTACAGGGCCATGATAAACGACTTCTTACTGCCGGAATTTGATGAGCGGGGCTTGGTGAACATGTGGCTTCAACAAGATGGTGCAATCGCACACACAACATGAGCCACGATGGATATTGTGAAGGAAGCCAGCAAGATCGTTAGAGCGATCGCAGACCTCTTTCTTTTGGGTTACTTGAAGTCGCGGGTTTATACCAACAAGCCTCAGAAAATCGCAGACCTAAAGGGAAAATATTGGACAGTTATCCTCGGAAATCTTGCGGAAAGTCACGGAAGATGCGATAAATCGGGCACAAATGTGTGTCAACACTGGCTGCAGCAATTTGGCGGAAATCATCTATTCCACTGAACAGAAGAAAATTGTAAAGGTCCAAATAAAGATTTCCATCACTCAAAATCATTTGTTCTATTTAGTAAAAAAAGTAATCTAAAACCAAAATTGAATGATTAAATTTGCGCCACCTTGTTTGTAAATCTCGTTTTAACGAAATCTAATCTTATCATCTATCCTCGTTGAATACATTAGAACTTCCGAAGTTATTTCATTACTTCTGACTCCTATTGCTTACAAGATTTCTTAGTTTTTAAGCCTGAAATTGTCTGGGGTAGACCCGAGTCAATAATGGAAGGATTACTGGAGGGATTGGAAGACGATTAAAGTGGTTGCTAGCAAACCAAGAATAGTGCACCACATGCACCAAAACAAGCGGAAGGTTTTCACTGCTGCAACCGAGAAGTTCGCCATCTAAAAAGTACGACGGAATAAACTTGTGACATCGTGATTGCCAATAGAGCCGAAAGCAGAGCTTATTTGGGTACAAATTTGTTATTAGAGGCAGTTTGTAGGCAATTGATTCTTGAGCACCTGAATTGATCCTGTGTTTCCTTAAAAGCTGTTCAATATGCACGACGCCTTCATAATCTCCCCAAGTTAACTACATAACCTTCTTTTGAAGCAATCGCTATTTTGAGGGGTTTGTGCTAATTCAGCACGCTTAGAATATGATAGTTTCAAATGAGGATGTTGTAGACGATTCATTTTCCATCACCATCTAAGTAGAAGTCGTCTTCTACTGTGTTTGGAGTCCAAATCTGTAAGAACTCGGACGCCACTGTGATGAGTGTCTTTTTAGTAACCCGAAAAAGGGGTTAATAACTTAACAACAAGAGTAATTCTTCGCATGATTTCCGCACTGATATCATTTTTGGATACCGTTGATAGCGGAGTGGATGTAAATAAAGTAACTTACTACTTTTATGTTGTAGCTTTGTCTTGGTCGTCAAAATTCTGTGTCCCTCTTTGTTGACAGTGTTGTTACTTTCTTTATTTTGTTGAACGCTAAACCTATCTTTGGCACTTCTGCGTCAACAGTCGCAAACGCTTCACTGACAGCTCGCTTTGTTCTTTTTATCATGTCAATGTAATCTGCATAGACGAGTAAACGGATTTTTAAGAGATGGGGCCTTTGGAGTTTATTTATGAGTTTCGCACAATTCTTTCAAGAACGATTTTGATATATGGTAATCACATGGCAAGACCCTGTCGGTCTTTTGCGATTGAAGCTGTATGACGTTGAACTTTCTCAAATTGGTACTCTGTGGTATTGGGCTATGACGAATAACCACAATCCTACCGTGGCTCAGAAAAGCAATCTTTTGTAAGGTCACTCTACTTCGCAGTCAAGGCGCACACGTTAAATACGCTTGTATAAGCGAATTCACGGATCGTTCTCAGGTGTTGGTTTACATACTTGAAGTTCAGGACTTGTTTCGTAGAAGTAAGGATCTACTCATGCAGTTTTCCAAGCATAACGACCACATCCAATCTTTTGGAGCAGCTTAGATGCGTCTAAAAGTGGGTCGGATCGGAATTGGAAAAACAGCAAATTATTCTTAGCGACTTATAAAAGCAACTGCCCCCGAATCGACATGGATATTAAAGACCTTTGTTTAAAATTAGACGTTCATGGTTCAGCAAGGGCTAAACCAACCCCTCACCAATCCACATATGCATCTTATATTTAAATCAAAACAGCAACGTTTTTGTTTTCCAAAAGTTTATTCTTTTTTTTTTAATTTGGGAAAACATTATAATTAAGCTGCTCCGCCAAAACGGGTTTTAAAACCACAAATCTGAGTATACGAATACATAACGTGTCATCGCAGAGGGTGGTGTCGTACTCATAAATTGAAAGTTGTTGACTTGTAGGCAGTCTCCGCTGATGTGACATTGGTAGGGTCACATACTCTTAATTAGCTGACGCTTCCTGAGCCACTTGATTGATAACGTCTTCTTCTGCGGAGTGGTGTAGTATTGCAAAACTGATTTATTAATGCACTTCTTCGGTCTTGCGGTCGCGATACGCATTGATCTTTGCTCTTTGGAGCAGTGACGTTACCTTCATTAGCCGAAGGCTATGGAAAGTGATAGTCATTTTGACTTCGTCTAGATTTTTAAATCTATATCTTGAGAGTTGGTGTAATAAATAAAATGTCTTCTTCGTGTTATGCAAGCCGAATAGTGGATATTATGACTTAATGTGAATTTTGGAAAGAAATGATATATTTCGGTATGCGTTATGAATGACTTTAATTATTGCAAAGATATGGCAGATTGGGAGATGTTGTGTACTATGTTAAAGATATTTTTTATTCAAATGGTTACACGGAGAAAAAATGAATCTGTTTTTGGAAAGAGCATTTTTGGTTAAAATAATCTTTAAAGAAAATGAGGAAGTGTTATAACACAGTGATGTTTCGTAGTTCTCCTTGTCTCTTCGGCTATTTCGCGCCATATGTTTCTCGGCCTACTCTCGCTTCTTACATGTTGAGTTCCTACTGCAGTGAAACTTTCTGTTTTTTAAAGTATTTTCCAATTTCAATGCAATTTCGTTTTGGTTCTTGTCCTGACTCTCCATTAGAGACGTGTTCAGCTCAGCTAATGGTTAGTACATATAGTATAAATATCTTTCTGTTGAGGAAAGCATGCAGCTCTCTGATTGTGGTGATGGATATCTTCCTTGTGCTACATCTACATCTACAGAGCCAAAGCTTTGTCTTTAAACTCATTGCATTACTAAGAAGCGCTTATTTCCAAAGGGGACCTGGTCTTCAATCAAAATAACTCTTCCAACTAATCCTGGTGTTTGTTGGCTGCTTATAATTTTGCACGCCGTAATTTTCGTTACCCCTCTCCACTTGCGTGCGGAGAATAGATAGATTCGATAAATTTCCGACCTGACAGTCTTAAGTTCATCTGCATTATATGTCCCAAACATCGAAATCGGTGATTTCTGGCTCTATACTTGGTGGGGTGAAAAGTAACCTCCTTGACCGCCAGAATGCGCTGCTACTGCAAAAAAAGTTATGGTGCCTTGAAGTCCGTTCATATTTAGGCAGACATGCCAAATTTCAGTGCGATACTGTCTTTAGTTTTGTTTTGACAGCCGATTGTTGTTGACGTGTTTGGCATCATGTTGAGTATGGACAAAACGATTTTCGTTCTCTCATAAAACATTATTTTTTGAGAGGCAAAACGGCGAAGGAAACAAAAGAAAAGTTGGATATATATTATGCTCCGTCAGATTACATCGTCAAATATTGGTTTCGAGAGTTTCGTGGTGGCCGTAACTCCACTACCGATCAAGTCCGCAGCGGCAGGACCTCCGATGCGGTTACAGAGGACAATGTCAAAAAAATACACGAAATGGTGTTGGCTGATCGGAAAGTGAAGGTGCGCGAGCTAGCAGATACCACAAATATTAGTACTGAGCGCACACGCCATATTTTGGGCAATATTCTGCATATGAAAAAGTTATTCTGCCGCTGGGTGCCGCGCATGCTCACTCCTGACCAAAAACACGAATGCGAGAGCACTTCGAAAGAGTGTTTGGACTTGCTGATGCGGAATCAGGCGGACTTTTGGCGTCGATTGGTAACTGTTGATGAAACCTGGATCCACTATTACACACCAGAGAACAGAATGAGTGCCCGGCAATGGACTGAAGTCGGCACGAGTGCTTCGAAGCGGCCGAGGGAGGCTCAATGGGTCGGAAAGGTTATTGCGTCGATTTACTGGGATTGTCATGTCCACTCTTCGTGGACTGCCTCGAAAAAGGAAACAGCATCAACAGCGAGTATTACTGTGCATTATTGGAGCGAAAAAAAATTCTGTTTTTGCAAGACAATGCGCCGGCGCATAAGAGCATCGCAACCACGGCTAAAATCAATGACTTACGGCTCCAATTGCTGTCGCATCCACCTTTTTCGCCCGATTTGGCTCCCTCGGACTATTATATCTTCCCAAACCTCAAAAGATGGCTAATCAATAAAAAATTCAGCTCACGCGAGGAAATCATCGACGCCAGGGAGGAGTATTTTGCAGACCTTCCGGAAAATTAATTTTCGGACGGGGTCAAGAAGTTAGAAAATCGCTGGAATAAGTGTATGAAGCTAAAAGGGGACTATATTGGATAAAATAAAAAAACATTTAAAAAGGTTTTTTTTTTCATTCCCAAGGAGGTTACTTTTCACCCCACCTAGTAAACTAAATCTGTATCGCTGTACAGGCTGTAGAATGACTGGTTAAGATCTCTCCTTCAATATCCGCTTATGCAAACAGAGCCGTTAACCAGTTGAAGCCCTTTTTCAGTGTTCCGTACGAAAAACGGAACCCTTATAGGATCACTCGTGTGTCTGTCCGTCCGCCTTTCAGAGCCAATTTGCTCCGAAATTACTGGACCGATTAAGTTGATATTTGGTACACATATAGTTTCAAAGTTATTTAAGAAAATAGATGAAAATTGAATTCCAAATCTCATATAATTTTGCCTGAGTTAGAATGGACACAATAGTCTACACGTCATTTACTTATGATCCGGAGATTTTTGTGAGTAATCGTTCCCTCTCCGTAGAGTGCAAAAGGCTGTAGAATGTTTACGGGCAAAGTGGAAACAGACTGGTTTTACTTCTTTTTTCATGCGTTTGTGATTGGCTGCTATCTAGAGATTATTTCCTATGAATTACTGCCTCTATATGATTGCCATTGTTTTCTATATGATTACTGGGTGTCCGGAGTGGACCTCTACCTCAGACTTTTCGAACCGGAGCCTTGGCGTCCATCCTCTCTACATGACCCAGCCATCTGTCGTTGGATCTTCACCCTTCTGGCTAGGTCGATGTCGGTACAGTCCGAACAGTTCGTCGTTGTATCTCCTCGTTGTATCTGTACCGACCTTGATGGAGCAAGAAATTGCTCTGTATAGCTTGGTTCCTCATCGCCGTTATGCAGTCTACAAAAATGCTCTTTCCTTGTTCGTCTCGACAGCCATCGGCTTGGGGCTTATGTCCGTGGCCTGTTTTTTTCTCATTCTGGAGATGTAATTCTACCTTCTTATTAATGCTTTCAGTTCGTGTTGTCGATATTGTATGATCTTGATGATCAGATAATTCGTGCTTCCCTCAATACTCTCAAACTCCCCGGTCTTGGTCAGACTTTTGAGAGATAGTCCCTCTGGGGTTGGCTTTTGTACAATACTCTCAAGTATGATGTTGAAAGAACCTCATCACAGTTCAATGGATCACATGTCAAGAGTCTCGATAAAATAGTTACTGACCCTCATAGGGCATCGAGCTTTTTTGAGTGTCATAACCTGGGGTGCGAAAACCGGCATCTATGGCTTCATGTTATTTTCTCCGATATGTTGTCTTTAAATCCATAAATGAGTTGAGGGTGTCGATTTAGAATTCCTAATGTAAAATTCTGACGATAGTAGACCCAATACCACACTAATAAGGTTTAAGCGATTACAACTAATGGTCGATGTTGAGTGGACTAATGCCTCTACAGTTTGCTAAGACTTAATAGTCTTTTTTAGGGGTCTGGCATACAAGGCATTTCCATTCGCCTGGCATGTTTTAGTCCGATTTGAAGAGAAATTTGTTTGTTTTGTCAGTTTACCATTCGTCCTTATTTGACTGGGCGCTCTTTTTTATTTCTGTTAAAATATCTAAACGTGATTTCTATTATCAAATCTCTTAGTTATCTCGATCTTGTCTTTGTTGTGCTAATTTTTCTTTTTTCCGGGCACCATATGCTCGTTTTTCTGTTTTTCTATTCAATAGTAGCGCCTTTATTAATGCTTACTGTTATTTCTCATATAACCAGCTTTCATCTTCAAATCAAATCGGTATATCTGATGGGTTGTTGGAATCTTTGATACAGGGTTTTGGGACAAGATGCAGGTATCGTGGGAGCAAGGTTCAGTGAATTTGAACGGACCGGTCGGTCTTTTGTGTGTTTGCAGCATAGAAGTATCACCGTTGTGGATATCCGTATTTGTCATTTGTTGACAACAGAGTCTAAGTCAATGCTGGCTCCTTGAAATGTATGGACTTGCAGAACACTGTAGTCGTGACTTACTACAGAGCAATCTGGTGATTCGATAAGTCTGAAGTCCTTTAACAGAACCGTTTTTGTGTAGGCTTCATTTACCGCCTGCGCTATCAAAGATGTCTTTCTTTTTTTATTCATTCTGCGTACAAATTGGATCTGCTTTACAGCAGCCTAGGATCTCCATGAGTTCTTTGGTTGCATATGGTCTCTAAAAATCGTTTGCTCTTTTTCGAGGTCGTCGGCAATATTATCTTATCACAAACTTTCGATTGTTTCGTAAGCCCTTCGATATAAAGTCACCAGTGTCAGTAGCCTCATACGAAGATATACGTGCTTCCGTTGACTCAATTTGAGTACTTTCAGGACCCGTAAGGCCTCTTATGGATCTTGAATGATCTTAGTATGTCTAATTAACATTGAAAGTGAATAACGCATTAGCGTTGATTTTATTTGTAGAGGTCTTTCGCTGTTCCTTTATCCAACGCTGAGTCTGGCGCGTTCAAGGGTTTACCATTTTTGGAGCAACATTCTTTCCGCCAGAGTATCCACTTAAGTTTGCATTGCTTTATAACTTGTTAGCTTACACTCCGGATACACTCCTGAAATGGTCGACCACGGTGCCTATAAAGAATGTGGGAAAACGCATTACTTTTTCAAGATTTACCACACGTCTTGACATGGTGATTTGATTTAATTGACTCTTCGTTAATCCGAAGCTCTATTGAGCTCCGCCCTTCAAGCCTTTCTCTGGTCATTCGGTCAAATCCGTTGCCATTCGTTTTAGTAACTTGGTATAACTGTCAACAGTTTACCAGACAATCTATCATCATTTTTCTTCCTTGTCTAAGGCAAATTAGCTAATCAACACAAAGAAAAAAACCTCATATCCCAGTTACCGTTTGCATCTTAACTCTTTCGCCAACTCTACCAACAATAACAACCACAATAACTGCCAGCTACAGATAAATGGATAAATTATCATTTGAATTAAAAAGAAAAAAAAAGAAAAGAAAACGACAAACAATTTGTATATCTTTATGTGAAAAATTGTCAAACTCTTCGCGCCATTAGATAATGGTGCGGGTGCCATTTATATGCCTAATGACACACATCATCTCAAATGACTTAACCTCGTCTCAATTGAGCAATCCATTGTATTCAAATCAAGGGTATCCGTCGCGTCGCTATACGTGTACACGTACCCTAACCGACTAGTCCCAGTACAAAGTGATATTTAAATTTTCTTCGTTTCAAAATAATGAAACATAGTTTTGTGAGTTTTTTTTTTTTTTTCGAAAAAAAAAATATATATTTATTTCTACCTAAAACATTTTTTGGTTATCTAACTCGACATAGGATCGCATTCGCAGGACCACTCAGTCGTACACACATACATATGTACAATAAAAAGGAAACAATGAGGCAAAATGATTAAAAAAAAGCAAAAAAAATTAACAAAAATTAACAAAAAGATACAAAATTGATCACATTTTAGTGTTTGAAGACATTAGGGGGTAGATACGAATCATCTGGGGTTCTCTGTCCACCTTGGTTGTAATCATAACCACCATTTGAAGCAACACCATCAAGAGCACCGATGACGGAACTAACTGGAGCAGTTCCTTGATCAGAGTATTCACTGGTTCCACCAAGTTTATCATATTGATCTAGAAGAGAGTTTACATTTAAAATTGTATATTCTAGATAGTCATTTGGAAAAGCGAAAAAAGAAAAGTTCGTTACTTTGGATTTCCCTTTGGGCAACAGCAGCCTCTTCAGGGGTCTTGTACTTGATGAAGAAGACTTCCGGTTTGCTGGGTTGAGTTGGTGCTGGTGTGGCAATATCGTTGACATCCAATTCCTTATCCTTTTGACTAAGAACATAGATGACGGTTTTCTCTTCTTGTGGAGCATATTCCGCTGAGAGACGGACATTGCCGTTGTTCGAGGATGGTGCCTTAATAAAGACGACACGATAGTTCTTTTGTGGACGTCCTAGCACGATATGTTTGGTTCTGGTAATTCCATCATTCTCCTCAGGAGCTGAGTGCAAGTAGAATTGCTTGTTGATAATTGGTTCGGGAGCAGCTGTTGCAGGTGGTAGGTACTTGTTGCCACCTTGTGAGGATTGCTGTGGTGCAATTTGTGATGGTAGTGGATTCGATGCAAGCGGTGCTGGTAGTAATCCAGGGTTAGCACCGACTGTATTTTGATAATTATATTGAGGACGAGCACAAGCGACTGCGAGTAATGTACCGAACACAATAAGAGCGCGCATTTTGACTTTAACGGATATTGCAGCTTCGATTCGAACGTGGTGCTTTGCTACACAGAGAGGAGTTCGTTAACTGATGCTTGATGCAGTGTAAACCTTTAACTTATATACGAAAACCACTCATAGATACAAAAATCAGATCTTAACCTAGGCACGGCAACTATCTGCCGTAGTATACATTCAAGTGACATAGTGATGATTCAGAGAAGTGAAATTTGTTGTTGTAGGTCGCAGTTTGGCTGCATAAATTTTGAACCCTGGCCCAAAGACCAGAAATAGATGAACGCAATTGGTGCTCTTCTGTTTTTTTTTTCTTCTTTTTTTTTCTACCACTAAATCGATGGTAAACTTGACCAGATCTTGAGAAGTAGATCTTCGTCAGTTTTACTATGGTTGGTGTCGGGCCAGACATAGACAGACAGAGCTCATTCGGAATAATTAAAAATTCGAAAAAATTCGAAAAAAAAAATTCGGCATTTGCATACCTTGTATGAATAGTGATCTTTCAGTTTCAGTTTTTATTTCTGTGAGAGTGTTAGTTTTAGTTTGGGATCACCATTTACGTGATGGTTGTTTCGGAGTTAGTCTTGCCTTCAACATGGTAGTGATAGTATTTTTCCAACCATAATTCCAATTTATGGAATTAAGTGCAAAATTATTTTATTAAGTGTTTGAATATGCAATTAGAGCGGCTTCTTTTTGTGTTTCGTTGGTCGTAAAGAAAATAACCGATTAGGTATGCGCTACTTGTAAAGAGATACTATCTATTGGCTGGGAACATGGTGTCATGGAATAGGCTTTGGATCAGCTCTTGTTGGGCTTGATATGTGGACACATTTAAACAAAAAAAAAAAAAAAAAACATCAGCTAATGCTCTAATTTATTGCATTGATCACCTAAATTTGTTTTGTTGGGAAAGAAAGTGCTTTTTGTTTTTCTTTTTCTTGGTTGACTTTAGTGATTCGTCTTGAATGCATCTCCATTTTTTGAGTTGTGATGATGCCAATACCAAGTTTTGTCATCGGATAGGTATTTGAGGAATTCGCTAAATGGTAAAGGTTTGTTAAATAAGATCCGTTCAGAGGCTAGTATTCATTTGAGAAAAGGATCAATACAATGGTCTGTTCGACTAAATTTATGTCATCGTATTATGTATACCTTTTTACATTATTACCATCAGTAGATGCGAAACAACTAAAGACTGGCAATTCAGCAATTTCTTAAAATTTTTGATAAGTTTTCCCTAAAATGGCAGAGACTCATTAAAGCAGAAAGTGATAAAATACTCTCTCGTCGTTGCACTGGACATCAATATTAACTTGAATGCAAAGGCATCAATGAATAACATTTTATTTGTCTTTTGTTGTCGGTTGAAGTATGTCATGGGTATAATATTTTTATATAACATATATTTCTTACATTTATCTGCATTTCTACTGGGCTGCCCTATTTTGGATCCCCTCGTTAGTAAGGCCAAGAGTTGAGAATGTTTTCGTATTTGAGTAATTTTGTAATTTTTTTGTTGGTTACTTTCTTGAACCCCGGCTGGAAGTTGAGCCATTATTGCTTTTTGGAGTTCATATTTCAACGATCTTCATTGAATAAAGAGTTTAAAATTATTGCTTTGTGGACTGTCTAGATATAATTTTTGTAAATTTTCATACAATAATTTTTCTGATCGAAATTTTTAGCAATTTCTTGTGTCGTCTTTGCCTTTATACAGTGGAAGAGGAAATATTTTTTTCACCTTTCATCGATTAATTGAACACTCTGCTTCATGCCCATACTTCATTCTTCATAACTTCGGATGTAAAACTCATCGTTTCACCACTTTGCTTCCTTATTTATGCTTAACGGACGAAAACCCTGCACATTTTGTTAAATTTTTTAGCTTATTGCAGTTTGAAGCCACTATCGGAAATTTAGCTTCAAGAAGTGGCTCCATTCTCTGTTCAAGCACATTTTTTTCCCAACCGAGGTTGGTAACCTTGATTGTTTTTGTGGTTTCTACACGAGGAATTCTGTTAGCAGAATGCTGATGAATCGCATAAAACCAAAATTGATTTGATTAGTTTGATGTCTATTGCTAAGGAATGTAATTAAATTTCGCTTTTACTTAGTAAATATCGGACTGACTAAATATAGGTGGACCGTGTGATTCGCATGACCTTATAATGTCTCTCCCAATGAGGTTCTCGACCCGAACATTCACGTTTTTTCTATGGCAAACTTCCTATTTGGCGTTCGATTCATCGTAGGCGCGAATATCAATTATCAGTTTCGCGGGCTATGGTCGCTTATTTTTGATACACTTATGATTTTATCTAGGAAGCTTTGCTCCGATTTATTCAAGACGTTCTGTTACTTTTTTTTTTGCTTAATATGTTTGTTACGAGTAAACCGAATTAACGCTGCCCTAATAGATTTTGTTGTTTAAAACTTTATCGCGTTATTGTGCCGACATTCCAGCTAGTAATTGGTCGACCCTTGACGCGAATATTTGTATGTCTGTATCAATTTTGTCCTTGTATTCAGAGAAATAATAACTGATTAGCATCCATCAAAGTGGGCCACTGACATTGATCCGAGTTCTGGTCTCGAATTAAAAATTAGGGCCGATAATATCACCAGTCTGAAAATCCCATCAAATAGTGGACTTTGTGTTTATTGAATCTTATTCGACTCAAATGCTTGTCCACCAACGTATTGATATTGTTGACTTTGTGTCATGTAAAGTAATGCGAAATTTTTTACAGCACGATTAATATTTTTCAACTGTTGAATCAGATTCTTAAAGTGAGTCAGGACGATTCGGATTCCAAAAACGTCTCTTTATGTCGAGCGTTATACGCCAAATTTAACAGATTGCCTGTTGCTCTCTTAATATTTTTTCAAAACCAAACTTCCTATTAGGTAAAGTACGAGTAAGTCTGCAATTGACAAAATATTTGTTCTGAGCCAGATCATAGAGCAAATCTAAGAATTTTAGATTCGCACTTATAGAAGACATACATACTATAAAGAGCTAAGTATAGCTTTGGCATTCTTGCTAAATTCGTCCGTTTGTTCAGAAAGGTTATAGGGAAAGCTCGCTGCTTCGTAGAAGTTGATAAAAAATCTCTTCTTGATATTTGCTGTCAAGAAAGCGTTGTAAAACTGTGTGAAACTTGCAAGGCAACCTCAGGGGCACAATTTTCCACAATTCTGTGCAATAACTTGTAAAAATCCAGCGACTTGTCACAGTTGCGTTTTCAAGTACTGATATAGAAACGATTGACGGATAAGACAGTACGCCACAATTAGAGATTTTGTCTACTTCAGCTTTTTAGCAAATAACAGTTACATTTGCCAATAGCGGACGTTATTAAACGTGGATGATGATATCTTTGCTCGTTTTAAGTAAAAATTTCTCAAATAAATTGTTGGTACCGTTCTTGTTAATACTTTTTAGAGAGGGAAATATGGCAGCGAATTCTAAAATTGTATAGTGACATTATATTGATCTGAAAAAATTGCATAAGTTCTCTGAGATGAGTGAAACAAATGAATACGAGTATAGAGAATGAGCATAAACGCTCCGAGCCGGAGACTATTCGATTTCTACTTGGAACGTCAATGCGATCTGAAAGTATTTCAAACAATCTGGGGATTCTTAAGTGAAGGCACTTTGAGCAAGACAGGTTTGTTGATTTAGATTTTGAAGCGGATGATCAATTGTGATATGGTGATGTGTGAAATTGTCCTTTCTAGCCGGTCAACAACAACTTAATAAAAGAGATTCCTCGTATATGAGTAGATGAATCAATTGTGGTTCTCGACCACCTTAGGAGGCTTCAAAATACAAAATTTTCAATAATTTTTTTCTCAGTCCCTTTGTAAGATATTACAATAGTTTTTTTTAAATTTTTATTTGAAGCTTATAGAAACAAAAATACTTAATTTTTTTAATCTCATTTCTAACCATGTCGCTAAAGTCGAGGCCTCAGGATTGGTAAATTTGAAGCAAAAAAACCCGCATCTTCAAAAGAAAGGTCCCTTACGTGACAATTCACCACAATTTGACAAAAATAAAAAATAAAAACGTGGATGTTTGAAAAAAAAGCTGAAAAAACCCTGTTTTTCAATATTTTCTGCTGTCAAAATGTGTTGAATTGGCATGCAAAACATCTGAACGAACAAAACAAGATGAAAATCATTGAAATCGGCCGGGTAGCTTAAGAGATTAACTGTCCGCCATTCGGAAAAAAGTAATTTCGAGAAAAACGCGTTTAAAGTTTTCACTCGCTGAGTCATCATTTATGGACGGCTTGAAGCGCGCGCACACTTTCTCTATGTTAGAACTCGAATCTTGAAAAAACTTTTTCGGAGATGATTTTTAAATGTACTCGTTTTTATAAGGATTAAGTAAATGCGAAAAAAAAGAAGAATTTTTGAAATTTATAAGCTGGTCAAGTATCAACCTTAAAGGATTGCATTCAGAACGACCTATTTAGTATGAGGTTCTTCTTTAGTTCCATCTTTTATGATCGGCGCCTTTGATCAATGGCACGGTAACTATACGTGAAGTAATTAAAAATTAGCAAAGAAGCAGAGCCCGACAGAAAAGTACTATTAACTATCCCTATTGGTATGGCGGATGCTAGTTCAGTCTCTGTTTAAAGTTCTAAATGTCTATGCCCAGGTATATGTGTTTGAATGATGTCGGATTTTGTCTCGGTTCTGTAGAGTTTAGACCTTTGAAAGTCGTAGACGTGGACTGGCTGACTCCCAAACAAAAATGTATTTCTATGAGCACAGTCACAACTGAACCAAATCCTTTGTAAAGTGTTGAGTAAGGCCTGCTTAAGTTATCAATCAGGGTGTAGGATGGACTTCAATAAATACAATAATTTATTTTCGATTAAAATGCATAAAAACTTAAACGTTTGTAGTGGATATTTATTTAATTATTTTATTTGTAACTTATGAAAAACATACAACGCCTAATGGCACACTTATATCGGGAAGAAATTCGGAGTCGATGACTGCAACTTTAAGAGCGTTAATTCCAATTTTCGGTCGTAATTCTTGCCCTAGTAGACAGGCAATAACAAGTTTAATGCAAAAATTTGAGTCTACATATTCGTTGTGTGATTTTGCCGTGTCAGTGAGACAACGGGTTGGTCGAAGTGTCGAAAATATCGCTGCCGTTCAGGCGTCCGTAGCAAACGATCCAAATCAATCAATTCCACGGCGTTCTCAAGAATTGGGTGTCGCTCAGACCACATTATGGGGTATTTTGCGTAAGGATCTTGGCTTACACTCATACAAGATCAAGCTGAATCATGTGGTTTCAACAGGATGGTGCCACAAGCCACTTCTGTACACCACTGTACTTCTCAACAAAAAACTAAGACTAAAGAAGCGATTGATCAAGAGTCTGGATAGGTAGCACAGACTCGGGATGGGATGCTTGCAATTTTGAGAAATTTTATAGAATAAGGAATTTTTCTTAAAAATATAATTAAACGAGAATGAGTCAAAAACCTGTTCGATCTTTAAGGCATTTTGTGTCTGAAATATTCAATTTCACTGTCCAATACCCTGTCTTAAATTTAGTTTCAAAACAGTATTTTTTCGTCTCTTTAAAGAGCTTTGAAAACTTTCCTCTAAAAGTGTGAACAAATTTATACAGAGTGGCTCTTAATTTATTGTGATATTAAAATTTTTATTATTTTACAAAAAACAATGTTATCACTTATCAGTCTCTTATACATATTTATATGAAAAATAAAACCTTCAATCTATCAGTCCAGAGCGAGATAGTGATCTGTAAGTTTAAAGAATATTAAAAAAATATCTAAGGTCACTTCGACATATTTGCATATGAATGCACTCACCTTTGATTTTGGTTTGAACTTCGGCGATATCTTGATCGACCCTGTATTTGACAAAGTGCACTTCTGGTGGCGTTGGGGTCGTCGATGGTGTTGCAACATAATTCACAACTTCAACCTCTTGGCTATTCTTCTTCGGGCTCAAAACGTATACAGCCAATTTTTCTTCCACCGGTGCATATGACACTTGCAAGGGCTTTTGACCGGTTTGTCGAAGTTTCTCATATGGTGATGGTAAGTTGAGGAAGACAACTTTGAAATTTTTCTTCGATCTACCAAAGGTTACTTTTCTATTTAAGGGTGGTTCTGGGCCAGAGTGGAAGAAGAACTGCTTGTGAACAGGGACATGATCTGGTTTGTTTCCAGAGTTAAATTGCAGAGAATTGTCATAGTTAGGTTGAAGTGCCAGTAAGACTATTAGATTTGCGATAACGTTGAGTAGTATCTGTAATTTTAAAATTGTTTTTTCACATTTTGGGGATATAGCTTGGTTTTCTCACCAATGTCTTCTTCATTTGTCTGGATTTTGTGGTGGAAAATATATCTAAACTGATGACGGAATCTCTTAGTCTCAGCTATTTATAAAGAAGTTCATTAATAACGTGTTGGATACGGCATGTTATCTGTGATTATCTAAGACAACAAAAGCTTCCACGCGCCACTCATGAATATTCCAATACTTGAGTCGGAAACTGGTGTTTCGCTTTTGTTTAGGGAAAAATGTGCCGACTTAATATTTTAAAAAATGTAAGTAGAGCGTAAAATATATAATATTTTCAACATAAGTGTTTTTTTAAACAAATTATGTGTATGCTTGGTTATTATTAAAAGGTTTAAGGCTTAAGGTTAATGCGATTCTTTTATTGAGCTATCCGATACAGGTCAGATCGCAGTAGCGGATTAACTTGAACTGAGAAGTCAACATTTGAGTTTTTTGTAAATGGTAAATTAGCTTTAGATATATTCATTGAAAGAGTATAAATGAATTTACTCGTGTTGCACCAAAATCGCTGGTTCAAAGCTTTATCAACATCTCCCACATTTATAAATAAACGCAGATGAATACTTAAGAGTCAACATATTGTACCACAAGAGTGGTTTCGTGGCTTTCACACACTTCTTGAATCCGGCTATATTCGTGGCATGTGACTAAACTATCTAAGACTATTAGTCTACATATATGAAGTACATTTTTGAGTTTTCCTGCAATTTTTCTTTCTATTTCCTATTACAGTCCTTTTGAGCAAACTTCGAAAAAATACAGAAATGGAGAACCAACGACGAAGCCTTCATGATTACATATCGACAATTTTTTTTTTAAATTGATACAGACTGACTATTTCCAAGTCAAAAGGCCGTCCAATTAGTCGCATATGCCGACGATATTCAGTGGCGCTTTCGTGAGTATTGAGACGGAAGCGGCGAAAATGAAGGCAAGACCAAGTATACGCTGTCAAGCAAAAAAGACACCGATACAACACCGATGTCTCGGCCAAAACAACACCTTCACACGTAAAACTTTGAGGTAGTTAAGGACTTTTTCTACCTAGGCTCCGCTATAAATTCAGCCAACGTCTCCAGCGCTAAGATCATACGAAGAACAACTCTTGCCAATCGCTGTTTCCTTTGGCTATGAAGGTAATTGCCTAGCAAAACCCTCCCTCGAACAACAAAAGTTACTCTACATAACACCTTAATAGTCCCATTCCTGGTCTATGGCACAGAGGCATGGACCTTATCAAAAATGGATGACGATGCTCCTGGCTGCATCGAGATTAAAATTCTTCTAGTGATTTTCGGTCCCGTCTGCAATGACGGTGAGTGAAGAAGGAGATACAATGACGAACTGTATGGAGTATACAGAGACAAAAGAGTGAACATCCAACGACTGAGATGGCTGGGTCATGTAGAGCGGATGGACACTAACTCTCCGGTACGAAAAGTCTTTGAATCCTACCGCGAGGGACAGCGCAGCAGAGGAAGACCGAGACTCAGGTGGCGCACGCATATGGAAGGGGACCTCAGCCGACTTAGCGTGCAAAACTGGAGGCCGATACCAAAAGATCGAGCTAGCTAGATACGCTTGTTGATTGAGGCCCAGGTCCACCCCGGACTGTAGCTCCACTTAAATAATAATAATAGCTTACCAATTTTCATTCTATGACTCGACTGTAGGACATCTCTTAAGGGGCGCTGATACGAGAATCACACGATATTTATTTATGTTCACCCCAATCTTAGCTTCATCATGGACAGATTTTTGTCAGAGACGGAAGTATTTTATAATGAGTGTTGCGTTTGCATCACGTTATGGAGCAGTATTCTTGTGCACGCATCCAAAAGGACCGAAAATTTCATACGGAGCAGCTGCTAAATACATGAAAAAGTCAAAAGCATTTGTTAGCAAGTGGAAGCACCGTTATTCCCAAGTTAAAAATGATGATTTGCCGGATCGTGGGTCTACGCCAAAAACAACAAAAAAGAAGGACAAAATGATTCTACGCTTGTTTGAAAAGAATCCTCTTCTGTCGTTACATGGAGGACAAGGGATTTTACGTAAAAGGGGTCTAAATGTGTGTTGTGATACGATACGAAGACGTTTACTGTAAAATTTCGAAGCACAATAAAGAAACCATACTGTCAAAAAAACACGTAGAAAAACGACTCAGTTGGGCCAAGGAGAATTTGGACAGAGATTGGAACAACGTTATTTTTTTCGGATGAAGCTTCTTTTTGGTCATGGTCTCCTATCACTCATACCTGGTGTACACAATCCAATAAATTAATCCAGCGGACCGTCAAACACCCGGCAAAGGTGCACGTTTGGGGATGCTTCTTAAAACAAGGATTCAGCAATTTGTTCATGTTTACAAATAACTTAAACGCACCCAACATGGTCAAAATTTATAAGATGGCTTTATTACCTGCCCAAAGGTGGTTTAAAAAAAGGAATGAGAATTGGTTACTAGAAGAAGATAATGACCTAAAATATCGCAGTCGTTTGTGCAGTGCGTGGAAACAAGAAAATGACGTCGATGTTTTAGATTGGCCATCACAGTCGCCGGATGCAAATCCCATTGAAAATGTTTGGGCATTCATGAAGCTAAATCTCCCAGGAAAGAAGATCTCGACGGTCAAACAATTATCACGAAAAATACGAGTTTTATGGAGATCTTTGTCTCAATATTGTGCTAATATTAGTAGAAAGCATGCCTCGAAGACTCCAAGCAATTATTGATAATGGAGGAGAGTGGACAAGTAAATAGGCAAAATAAACCAGTACAATTGATTTTTTATTATTATTATAAGTTCTTCTTTAATTTTTGCCGCATACCATCTTATCAAACGGACTGTATATTGTAACAAATTAACTCATAATGCATCAGCGGCTCCTTTTGCCCTAAAGGTCTTAGAAAAAATCTTATCCACCACTTTGTAGATTGCACATGGGATTAGCTATCTAGACAGTACGAACCTTACTGTACGAGAGCAAATTAAAACCTCAGATAAGGACGTATTCATTGCTGAAAATTGACTTAAAGAAGAAAAAGTGCGTGTTTAAAACAAACTTTATGTTTCCAACGTCCTTGCATTCGTATTGTCAGGCGACGATATGCTTAGAAGTATATTTGTCGACATCAGTCTTATATGTGGTCACGGAATAAAAAAGAACGTCTATGAGTTTTATGGTGACACCAACTCTGGCTCTCTCAAATTTCTCAAAGGGGACCAAGAACTTACTGACATCTCAATATCACCTGATCGACGCAAACCACTGCCCTTGTAATAATTATAGTTGCCCGAATATTCTTAGGCGGTTTAATAGAATCGGACTATCACCTTCATACAACCATGAATGGTTGGCATGGTTGTTCTGTGTTGGCCCAGGCCTAGACTCTCTTGTTCGAAATGGTTGTGATGTTGGAATAGTTGACATTTGGACCCAGACCCAGCAGTTTTCGCCACCACCTGCCTATAAAGTACTTATCATATCAAATCATTCAAAAATTTGCCAACTTATTAGTAATTAGTTTCACCTGACCACACCATCGAAATCTCTGCTTTTGGTCTAGGAGCATCTGGTGTGCTCTACGGTCAAAAAAGAAAGAGAGAAGCACACGATATATGAAAGGGAGAAGCGCTACTGTACCAACATCGCTCGCTGTCCCATAATGCTCGGAAACAACCTCCCCCAGAGCTTCAATGCCGACAAATCATACTTGAGACATTAAGGAGATTCTTTATAAAAACTTCTTTGCTCTTACTCATAGATGCATAGACTTGAGCGAAGACGGATGATGATATTGAGTCTTCGATTTGTACTCCAAGGCAATAATACATTATAGAAATACACCGCCTCAGGTGGCCTGTTCAAGTGAAAAGTAGTAGATCAAATCATCGGTACTTGGAAAGGCTTATTAAATGGCCCACCAAACCATCCCTTACAGTACGCACTGTTGCCTTATTAAATAAGTTTAATTTTTAACAAATATCTTCTCTTCCCATTTTGACTATTTCTTCGAATTGTTACTAGAAACTGATTACCATTAATGTTCAGCCTTCACTTCCTGTTGTTGTTGTTGTTATACATTTTCTGCAACAACTATCAGTTTTGCTCACTCCCGGTAACGAAAGTCCGTTCTCGTCTTAATCAATTTCCAATTCGAACTTGATTAACTACAAAAAAAAAAAAAAATATTATCCATATTCAACTAGAGCATTTATTTATTATATGTCTCACACGTCAGTCGAGGTGATGATCTCGAATTTTGCCAATTCCCATGCAAATTTATAGTATTGTGGTGGCAAAATGTTCGCAGATACTAAATTATAGATAGCTACTTATTGACGGTACAAAACGTTGATCGTAAGATAGCGATGAATAGTTTGTAACAGCCTTCACCTAATATTCAGAGATGCGACAGCAAGGCTTTTTTCCTCTTTGATCAGACGCGAATAATTTAATTTACGTTTAAAATGCGCAAACACAAATTCCTCGTTTATTCGATTTCTATTGTTTTTTAATAGCTACATATTAATTTAAAAAAAAAAAAACCTATACAAAACTGAGTAATAGTTGAAGTATTGTGTGGATCGTTTTGAATCGAGAGTTGCCTTCTGTTGATTGTAATTGTTGGAAAAATCACACATTCGAGTAACTATGTCCATTTATGAGGAATTTCTGAAAGTTGTTTGTCAGTTTGAGAAGATAGAGTTGATTTTAATAGAGTTGCGACAGTGTAATCCGTTATTCTTAATCCTATCTAGCTAGTTCATAAGGGATTTTATTTAAATACTTCAAGACTGAATATGAGGCATTATAATCTTTGACTCTGACACATGATGAGTGCATTTAAATTAAACTCACTGCGGTTTATCTTTTACCTTCTTAAGTCGCCTATGCTCGTATCAAGTAACAGGCGGACAAGCGGGCTAAAACGGGCACTTTTTTTTATGATTCACAAACCTTTAAGTAGTCGTTCTCATCTACGTCGGCAGAGTACTAAAAAAAGTTAAAACGAAAAACTTGGATATGGATATGGCCTGAAGGAAATGAATATCGTTTAAATTCTCAAATGGCTAGGTTATGTGAAATGTGGTCAGTATAGCCTTGAATTGATGAAGCCATCATCAAACGATCTCTTTTGCGGATGAAGTAAAGGAATTTCTTTTTTACATACAGCCTCTTCGCTCAATACAATTTTTTTTTTGTTTAAAAAATGAAGATCAACTTGAAGTTGCTCTGGAATCTGGAAGCACATAACATTACTGCTGTGTTGGGTATGATGTTTATTCATAACTTGACGAATCACGGGCCTAGTTGGTCGATTTTGTTGGTCAAAAAAATCACGTCACATTTACAGAAGCGCCCCTTTGGTGTAAGCCTTAAAAGTAATTTTCTAAGTGGGATTCGCCACTTGGTATATTGTTGAAAAAATGAGTCTTCATCGTTGAGGAATGTTACACACAAAAATGTGTACCTGTTGGCTTAAATGAAGCTATCGTTGGCTTGTCTGTAGGGATCATCTTGTTTAACTACGAGTATCTTTGGTTTTGTCCTGACTAACTGACGATGTACCTAGTCAAGTCATACTGGTACACAGAAAAATCAGCGCCAAATGAAAACGAAACAATTTTTGTTGTTGTTTTTATTGGATTATTCAATGGCTACAAATCTTAGAACAACTTATTCGAAATGACTCCCAATTGCCTTCCAACACGACTTAAGACGATGTGGCCACTCATCGATTGCGAGACGCACTTCATGCATGGGAAAATTGTCCACTGCACGGAAAAGGGCTCGCATTAACGACTCAATATTTGAGTGTCCAGTAGAGCAAGCTATGCCCTCTAATACGGACCAAAACTTGTAATCCAACGGGTTGAGGTCTGGACTACTAGCTGGTCAATCATCCGTTGATATGAAGTCCGGAACGTTGTTTTTGAACCACAATTGAGTCGTTTTTGCTTTGTGAGCTGGAGTAGAGTAACGCGATCTTCGCTTGCGTTTTTCCTTCAATGCGGCCGTGAGCAGGTGTCTAGTGTGTCGCTTGTACGCGCTGAGTTCTAAACCTTTGACAATGCGAAACATAGATTTTCGCGAAATTTGCATTTCCCGCGACAAGATTTTCTGTTTTCGCAGCGGTTTCCCGTCGATTCGTTTCTTCACGGCTTTGATCGCTTTCGGAGTTCTCACAGTGCGCGGACGACCGGATCTTTGACGGTCTCGTACTCCACCGGTTTCCTCAAACAACTTCACAGCACGATACACAAAATTGCCAGTGATTCCAAGCGGTCGCAACGTCCTAAAGATATCGCCTTTTTCCATGTTGCATCTAAGTAGGCCAACTACAACAATACGATTTTCTTTGTCGCCCTTTTCCATGATTGTAAGCAATTAATGTCATAAACTTTTTACGTCACAATGAAGCATAAATATCAACTGTCAAATCGCAATCAATACGAAATGGATGCGCCCAGTGTTGCATTCGTAATGAGTGAGTTCAGTTGTGTACCAGTATTTATGACTTGACTGGGTAGTATGTATAGACCTTAAGAATAAACACAAAATGGCGTATACAGTTCGCTTAGTTTATTTAGACGGTCTTATCGTCTTGCACACTATTCAAATATGCGAAGGAGATACTTAAGAATGATTCATGAAACGCCTACACATAATAACATATACGAGTACTCGCACTTTATAAAGGGTTTTTGTTTCTTAACCCAGTACTAACTTCAGACATTTTTATCTGATAAATCAGTTGTCAGCTTGCAAACTGTCAGTGTCATTTTTAATCCAAAAGACTTTGCAATTTTACCATGATGACAACGTAACCAAATTTTAGAAATTATGTTTTTGTGTGCCAAACTTATAGAGCACTTGCACCATATTATACCCGACATAATCGACCATCTGGGACCCCTATTCGCCGTTATAATTACCGTTTTCGCACAACATTTGCCTTGGAAAATTTAGTGGCACTGAGAGGCATACGAAGTTGCGTACTGAAGATAATTTTGCATCCGTTCAAGATATTCGTCGTTCACAACAGCTTGGTCTTTGTCCGTCCACTTTATGAAAAATTGTACGCAAAGATCTTCGTTTGAAGACTTATAAGATCTAACTTATGCAAGGTTTAAAGTCGAATGATCATCGTTAGCCATCAGTGAATGGGGCCAAAGTCAACTGGCCAAAGTCCGCTGTTTTATGGTTCAGCGATGAGAGTCATTTTTGGTTCAATATGTATGTCAATAAGCAAAATTGTCAGACCTAGAGCGAAGATAATCCACATTAGGTTTGCCTTAAATAAGTCTTCTTCGGATCACTGTTGAAGGCGAAAGTGACTTTTCCAAAACAATTCTTACTACCTACTGTGTCCATACTACAATAGCAATCTAAATAAAGGGGGGAACGCGGCCACTTGTATGTTTATACAGAGGAATTGTTGGGTTTCACACCAAGCTTTTCAATGACCGAGCTTCTCAATTTTCAAACATGACAGTGGTAATGTGGTTGAACCCTCCTCCATATTAAAACGTACTTCCGTCATGCGACGTTGAAAAGGTGGCCTCAAAGAATACCAAATGTCAAATAAATATAGAAGCTATTGTATTTCCTTAGTTTTAGGCGGCATAAAGAAACGTTTTTAGCTAAACAAATGATACAACAAAATTTATTACATCTAAATTTCAAAAGGCCGCCGGATAGAGTAATCTTTTAAAAATAAAAACTGACGTTAACGGCCAACGATTGAACAACACCGACAATAACCTCTAAAATCCTCTTACGAACACTTTGAACGTTTCCTCCCACAATTTCGCGACAATACACCCACCAACAAGCTGCAACCTTTCTATTTGGCTCAACCTCCAAGTCGACAAATCTTCAATATTACATAAATTTTAGAGATTAATTTTGAGTTGCAGATAAACTCAATTAATAACAAAGAAGACCCAGTTTCCCCTTATTAATTATGCTTAGCTCTCGAAAACTCTGTATCTTGATTCATAATTTCTGAAATTATATAATGAGGGGAAAAAAAGCATCCTAATGCACGACCGACTTTCTTAAAAATTATGCACCCACACTATTTAGATACAAAGATTCCTGCGACCAGTAAAATATACAAATAAAGAAGAGTCAAACAAGCTCGGTCCAGCTCGGCCAAGAATTTGCATTGCAAATTTTAAGTCCAGTTTAAAATACTATAAACTTCAATAAACCAGCAGGCAGGGAAAGATGGAATGTTTCGTTTTCTTCTTTTTTCATAATTTTTTTTAATTTTTTTTTTTTTTTCTAATATACATTATTTCAGCTATCGATTATAAAATTCATAAGCTCAAATTGAAAACAAAACTTAAATCTATTTTAAAGCAATTAGCATAATCTTAATGATGGGATTTTTTGGCAATAAAGTGTTAACCTCCTGAGCATCATCGAATGCCACAGATATTACCAATCGACCAAAACGATAAAGATGTCAAATTGATTGGCTAGAAAAAAAAACACATACATATTTACGTAAGTTTCTTTATGTATGTATTCTAAGTTTTCGTGTGAAGATTTTCTTCTAATAAAAATCAGTTGATGTCTAGGAAACATGTGGAATCAAGGATTGGAACAGTGGCAATTAGGTACTGAAAGTTATGTAAACGTAAAGCGGTTTTTTGTTTGGTCATATGCCCTGAATTAAAGTACAAGGTTATCGATTATCTGACATCTAAACACGACTAAGTTAATTCAACATTTTGCACGCAAAGTCACTAAAACTCTAGCGCATGTTTTATCTTATTCTACCTATGCAACCCATCATATAACTATCAAGAGAAGGAAGATTCATCAGTGCTAAAAAAAAAAAGACTCAATGCCGCTGAAAAAGGCCTTTCTTTGAATTCTCTTTTAATGTTTTCGACTCAAATGTCATATCCTTCGAGTTATGCTTTTCAGTTAACTGTCTGTGCATGGGGTCGATTACGGGGTATCCAATTATCTCATCCATATAAAGGTATTGTAAGTACCTGTTAATATGCTCGTTTGAGAAAAGCGTTCTTGTATCTTGTAGAAGTCTGTCTTCACTTTAGTTTAAGGAGTAAGTCTGGACTAATTCGCATGGAAAAGGGCTTTCTCGGTTCTGAAACTGAACACATATATGAGTATATAATCAGTCCGATTCCTCAAGTCGAATACGACTGTTTGTCTCGTATAATAAGTCGTATCGAATTCAAATCTTAATTCCTTGACTCGAATGCGATGCATACGACTACTTAACGCATTTCAGTGTCTTCTTCAAATCGCAAAGGCAATCCTAAAGAAAATTGATTTGCTTTGGATTTTCTTAAGTGAATTAGAAGTTCATAGTGCTATTTGGTGATTTGGTTTTATGTTTGGTCTGGTGATATTTTGTCCAACTTTTGCTTCAACGGCGTTTAAATTCAATATAAATTCGATATAATTATTTTTAAGTAGTGATGAAGAAGAAATTGTGGAGAATGTAGCTGCAATACGAATAAATATTCGAGACTGTTCGAATCTAATGGAGCTTCCGAATACTTGGAAAGTTTACTATATATCAATTATTTATTTACTTACTTACTTCAGGTGGCGCTACAGTCCGGGGTGGACCTGGGCCTCAATCAACAAGCGTCTCTAGCTAGCTCGATCTTGTGCTAGTTGCCTCCAGTTTCGCACGCTAAGTTGGCTGAGGTCTCGGTCTTCCTCTACTGCGCTGTCCCTCGGGGGCGGATTCAAAGACTTTTTGGATCAGAGCATTGGTGTTCATCCGCTCTACGTGACCCAGCCATCTAAGTCGACTAAGTCTCGGAAATCCTTACCGGCCTGGGTTCCAAATATGTCGGAGTAGCCCGGATAAGGTCTTATTTCTACCGTTGATTCCATCTGGGAAATTCATCCACTGTCCCGTTTATATTGCTGCTATTTTTGTCTGCTGGTCAGCACTCGCACTGAAAAGGTCCGGATGGACATTGACAAGTACCCGGCAGTTGCCACATGGAGGTATTATAAGCACAATTAATGTGTAGATGAAAGTTGCGAAACTGGATATCGCCAGGTTGAAATCTATCAGTGCCTTCCCTATTTCTACAACACCCAACAATTTATTTAATTAAATTAAATTTTAAAATACCTAATTTCAGTTTCCTAAAATCATTTCGATTATCGAAAGAGGCACTTATGCACGTTCTTGAAGAAATTAAGCTTTATATGAAAAGACGTGTGCATTCAAAATAAGTGCCATCCATTCTAAAGTTGGCCGCCTTTTTAAAGTTTTGTGCAGAAGGAAGCTGTCAAACGAGCGTTGCAAGCGATTTCTGCTTGCGTATATTCCAATTTAACCACATAAAAATATAAGTTTAGATATTTCCAAAAATACATGTACTTACATATTTTTTTTCCCATTTTCCATCTGAGTCGTAGCCAACTTTTTATGCGAGTGAAATACGAAACAAATACGACCAATTGAATACGCCGTAATAGCGAGTAAATACCAGACTCGTATGCATTGCCATACATACGAATAATATCAAAAATTTAATACGAGCACATTCGGATAACACTAATTCGAGAATAACAAAACACGATTATAGTCCTATCCGAGTGTCGTATACGACTTGGGGAATTGGGGTGAATGCTTATAAAACTAATCAAAAAAGTAGGCAGAAGTTCTCAGATAATGAATTAGTTACTCATCGCCAAGGTGTATACTTAAACGGATATATCGGGTTATCGAAGTGCCAGTAAGAAAAATGCCATGAAGAAAACACTTTTGTAATGAAAACTCTGCGAAACAAAATCATATACTAAATATCTTATTTTTTAAGTAAAAGTGGCACTTAATTACGTATCCAGTGGTTGATATTGATCAGATCGGTACATGCCGTGAATATATAGGTATGTTCGTCCTCGCGTTCATACAAACGTTCCAGCGTCACTTTCAGGAATTGCTAGCGTCACGATTCCTGTGGGATTTTCCTTGACTTTGTCGTCTGCCCCGGAGTGATGTCTTTTTATGTGAGTTTTGAATTGCTAGCGGGCGCGCTTTACGATGGAAAAAGTTCAGTATTGTCGAGTTTCATACAGAAACTTTGTTTCAACAAGCGCACGAAAAAGCCTGTCCTTTATGGATTATTGGATAAAACTGAGCGACTGCATCTTCATAAGCTAATTCCCCCCTTCGACGACCCCGACCAGTCCTAGTACGGTGCAACCTATAGTTTCTTCACAACAAAATTACTGACATTACTTTTCAGGCAGGCCATATTAGCTCGAATACGGTAACACAGTAAAGATCGCCAACAGAGAAACGAAAGAAACCCCAATGACACTGAAATAGCTAACAAAATAAATTCTGACAATCTAAATAAAGGAAGAAGTCAGCTCTAAAGGGTGTGCCATCTGTTGGTAACTTTTAAAAAGGCTATAAGAAAAAACCAGTGCTCAATGTTTTTCAATGAATTTGACCTTATTTAAAAGAGTAAACCTTCCTGAATTGTGGATTATTATTTCATTCAAATGATAGCCTCGATCGGCTTGGCAGTAGACAATCTTGTCAATATTGTTCTCGAGTGCCTTAATCGTCTCTTATTTGCTCGCATAGCATCTCATAAAAAAAACACAGTCCAACGGCGTAAAATTGCAACTCCTTGGCGGCCGAGCAACATCATTAAAACGAATGATTACTCGGTTATTGAACTTAGTGAGCAATAAATCGATTGTAAGACGGCTTGTATGGGACGTTGATCCATAGCTCGTCCAAGCCCAAGTCCTCAATTCATGCTTTGTTCGTGCTCTCCATTAACTATAACGTTTGTTTCTTTGCCGCCTTGAAAGAAAAATGCGCCAATAATGCTGCCACCAAGAAAATACATCAACTCCAAAAACTAAACAGTCACATATTGAGGATGTATTTACTTCACTACGACTATGCCTGGATTTTCCGAGACCCAAATATGGCAATTTTGCTTGTTAACGTAGCTTTGCTTGTCTGAAAAGGTGATTTTCTAAGCAATAACGATGCGGGTGGTGATCAATTTGCTTCAATTTTTGAGGAAATTGGACCTTGTAAATGAATAATCCCAGAAAATTTTTTTAGGGGGGTGCGACTGATTTTCAGTTGCTGCGGCCTTTGGCGCCTTGCGGTTCTCGAGTTTAGGCGGACGTCGTCGTCATCAGCTGCAATATTTTCCGTTGAGCGCACAAAACAAGCACGGAAATATATGTTTAGCTATCAACCAGAAAATCTTTCTGAAAAACTTTTTTCACAAACTTGCTGTTGCACCACCTGCAGTTTGTGCATTATTTCGCGAAGACAGCATCCATTTTGAAAGAAAATCGAACCATTTCGTACTGCGAAACTGTCATACTGAGTTTTTGTAAATTTTTCTAATCGCAGAAGAGCTGTCAATGCTAATCTGATGCAAAAACTGATGGCAGTACGGGTTACACTCTAAAAACGCGAAAACTACATGAGAAATCGCAGTAACTTCATTGAGTGAAACCAATGCCGCATTCTATGAAAATATGTAGTAGAGTTCTGAACAGTCGTCAACACAATATAATTAAACTCTGTATCAGTCAATGCCATTTTGTGGGTGGCAGATCGGCACACATATGCCGTGATTAAATGTTTTGCGGTTAATGCTTTAAAATATCCGATTATTTAGCTTTTTTTTCTGCATGCTACAGCGTTCTAGCGGTTTAGTTAGGGATCTGGCATGTGACCAATCAAGGTATTCGACAGCTAATGACAAACTTGTATTTGCCACCTGTGATTGCGCCCTCAACTCTGAAACCTCCAGTCAAATCTGAGAGTGCTCGTCCCCGACTAGCTAGCTATTAGCCTTGGTTCTCGTAGTTATTCCACAAAGACGAAACTAAACAGACCTTTGAAAGATTGTGTCTCTGCAGTTGACTTGTAAGTTTTGCTCAATTCTTTTAAGAACGATGTTAAAATTCACACGACAACGCGTCGGCTTATTTTAGTCCTTTTCTGACATTGAAAGTCCCGGTTTATTCATTATCTACCTTAACGAAGCTGTGTTCATTCTTCATCGCCATCCTGCATAGACGTACGAGCATGGCTCTGTTTAAAGTTCGTCTTTATAAATTCTGTTATATGCGCCTTTGACGGAAGAAGAAAATTGTATCCATGGTGGATTTTCCTGGCCTAAAACGTCACTGATTGGGAGGGAATTTTGTTCGCTAGCGTCGTTTAGGTCATCACTTTTCTTTAGCCTCTAAAAGACAGTAGTGATATCTTGGTCAGTTAGACGGAAATGTTGTCTGTGTAAGTTGAATAGTTTGTCCTGCCTGATTGTTGGATGTTTTTCGTCGTGGTTTAACTATGAGGTTTCGTTTCCTTTCGTTGCAAATTTATGTTTTGTCTTTACAGCTGTAACATGTTCGCTTTATTTTTTGGTAAAACTTCCGAATTTCATTCTTCTGGTAGCAACACTTTCTTTCTTTCTTTCTTTCCTTCTATTCTGTCGGAAACTCCATATTTTGATAATAATCGGCTGGACGTTGAACTTTTTCCGCATGCGCAACTTGGCTACAACATGCTAATGATCCAAAACGATAATATCAGCTCGGAACTTCGGGACATCGAAAACACTGAGGGGATGCCTCGGGTCGACCGTAATATGTACGATTTGATTGTTGTTTACAAGTTAAACAATTTTTTTTATGGACACCAGTATTAAGATACGCCGCAATGTTAACAAGCTTGTGTCCGTTTCCAGAGGTAATGTCATGGAGGCTGTAGTTTGCGACCGCATTACCAAGGATGCCCTTTTGCGTAACATGGTGTTAAAATCAGTATGGACGGAATTGGTGTCCATCAAAGATTCGACTGAATGTTTCATGCTACTTCTACTTAGAAGTTTATTTAACAAAAAAAATTCCAAAAAAATCGTTAGTATCTTCACCATCCTATCATGACTTTGGTTGACGATTTACGAGTATTCCATCCACATGTCTTTAGAAAATATAATTATAATAAACTTAAGGCTTGTAAAAATCTGTTTATTAGTAATTTACACATCGGTTTAGTTTTTTTAAATAGTTAATGAGTTTTGATGGTTACCAGAAAAAAGAAAAACAATAAATTTACAATTACATTTTACCTCCCAAGCTTAATACCTCCTGTATTTGGCGGGTGGCAAGTAATTGGGTTGAATTGTAAGTTTACCACCATTAACTGGCGAAATTTGGCTTTGGTCACCTAAAATTCCTACGCTAACAGCGTCGCCGCCGCTTCCTTGGGAAACGAGTGTAGATGTCGTTTGGAGATTACCACCGCCAATGGAACCGTCAAAACTTCCACCACTGGAGCTGCCAAAACTACCACCACTGGATCTGCCAAAACTACCACTACTAGAACCGTCAAATCCTAGGGAAGCACCACCAATGGAACTGCCACGCAGGGAACCTCCCAGGCCATTTCCAATAGCACCACCACTTACACCAACAGCACCAGAATTACCCAAATGTCCAATTACTGATTGAACAGGTGCAAAACCTTCATCGGACAAACTGGAACTTCCTCCTAATTGATCGTATTGAGCTAAAAAGAAGACAAATGCATTCAGTTCTAATGGGAACTCCTAATTTACTGAACCTACCTTGAATAACATGTTGGGCATGAATGGCTTCCTGAGGTGTCTTGTACTTAATGAAGAACACATCGGGTTTGCTTGGTCCAGTTGGTGCTGGAGTCACTACATCAGCGGATATATCCAATTCATTGGTCTTTTTTGAAAGAACATAAATTGCAGTCTTGTCCTCTACTGGTGCAACATTGGCAATGATTTTAGCTCTGGTCGAGGTGGATGATGGAGCGTTGATAAATACAACACGGTAGTTCTTCAATGGGCGGCCAATGGTTATGTAACGTACAATTTGTTGATCATCATGATCTTCTGGGGCGCTGTGAACATAGAAGTTTTTCGTGATGATGGGAGCTTGATGTTCAAAACTAGCTGCATATTGTTGGGCAACACCGAATTGTCCTTGATTTACTCCACCAGCATATCCACCACCAAGTCCGATGCTGTTACCTCCACTTAGTCCTAAACTTCCACCTCCCAAGCCCAGACTGCCACTGCTATATCCAATATTACCACTACTAAGTCCTATATTACCACTACCGCCAGTGCTATAACCTAAACCACCACTGCCACCAGAGCTAAATCCTAAACCACCACTGCCAACTCCAAAACCACTGCTTTGGCCTAAAGTGCCACTGCTTACTCCACTACTGTAGCTCGATGATCCACCGGACGTAATAGCTCCAACATTATATCCAGGCGATAGGAAATCCACAGAACCTGAGGCTGCTCCACTATCGAAACCTCCAAAGTTAACAGATCCAGAAGGAGCTGCAGCATATGATGTAGTGGCTACTGGAGCAGATAGTAGACCGGATCCACTGTCATAGCCTGGTTTATAACGATATCCCAAACTGACATCTGGTCTTGCAGACACCAAGGCCACCAAGCAGCAAGCTACTATCTGCAAGGTTAAAATATTATCCTATTAAATATCCTTGTACGATTATAAGATCGTTTAATCTCGAGCCTTACTAAAAAACTATTCATCTTGTTCCCAATAAGTTTTCGCGACGAATTTTAAATTGAAACTGATAACTTGCTAGACCCTCTTACGGTTTTATATCACCTCAAAAAAACGTCAAAATTAATTTAATTAAACAGAATGATTCCGACAAGGCAAATTTGAAATCCCTCAGATGTGTTATGTCACACCAAATCCGGATACGCTATCGACATATTAGTTTTCGACCAAAAACTACTCGTACTGTCGAAATGTCAGCACTGTCAGTTAAGTGTACTAATTGATGCTTAACAACTCGACAGCATATCTCTGCTCGCTGCAAAAGGTGCGAATTTGGTTTTTGGGTTTTTGGATTTTGGAATTTTAGTTTTGGAACTGGTTAAGGAGTGTTTCCCCACAACCTGTAAACGTCACCTCGGAAAAACTCCGGTTTCTTTGCCTTTGCTAATGCTTTGTCTAATGCTTTAATGTCAAATGAAAACAATTAGCGACTTGATCGTTTGATTTTTTTTTTTTAAGACCGCCTCATGTAATTACCGCTGATTCAGGTGATTCACTGAAGTAGTCTGCCTTGATGAAATACTTTTTTTTTTTTTTTATTGTCCAGATATTATTTTTGTCTAATATTTGCTTTATTTTTGTTTTCAGATGGTTGGCAGGCACTTCGGGATGGAAACCGACTTCAATTCTGGGATTATCGGAAGGCTTTGGTGTATGTTCAGACACATCATGGAGTGTTTCCATATTTCAAAATGTCCGTGGAGAATAGGTAAAGAAATTGATTTTTAAAATTTTCTTGAAGATAACATTCTACTTAAAGGTGTTTTTAACTTTGCAGATATAGCGAACCGTATGATTATATTGTCACTCTTAATGAGGGCGAAGTCGGTCTCCCTGATGAATATTTTTACAATGGCGATAATAACAATGAGGTAAGTTTGTGTCTCTTAAAGACAAAAAATAAATTTTTAAGTTTATCTGGTTACCTAGTGGTGGCGATGGCGCGATGGTTAGCTCATTGGACTATCACGCAGAGGGTCCATGGTTCGATCCCCGGCATCACCAATAATTTTTCGAATCGTCATCACCCTTTCGGCGGGCAATGGCAAACTCCCGAAAGTATAGTTGCCTATGTAAAAGCTTCTAAGGAGGGCAGTTCGGATTCGGCGGTAAATTGTAGGCGCCACTGAGATGTGATAAAAATTACAACATGAGCAACACAAATGAGTGTCAAGAAGCTATAGGCCATGACCCATACCGGGCTGCCAGCGCCACAGTGTTTTTTTTTATCTAGTTAACATTTTTGATCATACTTTCTCCATATTTTCAGCAAGTATTTGAATGGTTTTCATGTACAATAATTTCGAGCGTTTATGACACTTTTCAAAAATACCTTTAAACTGAACTCAATGTTCTATGAATGGCAATGAAAAAAAACAGAGATACCGCTGTGTTATGATTTTGAATGTATGCAGGCTATAATGATTAGGTTAATTTAGGTTCGGCTGGTTCACATTAAGGTATAACTTAGAGCAGTTGTAAATTTATCATGATGAAGCTGACAGATAGATGGCGATACCTCAATTTTTCTTGTAATCAAAAAAATGTGTTGTGAAAAATTTGTCAAGTTCTGTGATCTTCATACAGCAGAGATCATTTAAATCTCGGTACCACCTCGAAATTACATTTTAATGCGAGTTAAAATGGGGCAGATGGGGAGAAAGGCTTTCAAAGATAAATATTGCTGCTTCGTCAGCCTCTGCAGAAACTTTATTGAGAGGAATATTCAATCATATTTGTCTAGATTTCTCACAAATTCCTAAATGAATCCACGTATACCTATAATTTGCCTGAAACAGCGCTAGAAAGTGTGTAATATTGAAATAGGACACTAGTGATTTTACTTCGCCAAGTTGCTTGATGCAAGTCTTGCGGCACAGTTCCAGAAGAGTGTACTTTTATGCTCTTTAGCCATTTCGTTGGTAAAAGAAACTCTCGAATTTATATTATTTGATGTTGAAAACCTGATCGCTAGTATTTATCACAATATCCGACTTAAATATTGGACTTAGGATGATCCATCAAACGTTCTGATGAAAAGCTAAGATTTCGGCTCGAAAAGCGGTGCAGTATGAGGGTAAATTCAAGGATTTGTGTATGGAGAGGTCATATGAAGAAGTGTAAACGCCTGCGGCTGTCTACAAAATGTCCCGAAAGGTGGAAACTGGCTAACTGAGAAAGACTTTGGATTGCCACATTTTCTTTCCTGGATGAGGTGGTTAGACGATCTTCGTTAGATTAAGTGAGGCCGCGATGCCATGTGAATAGATTTCTATGCCCTACATATAGCTCTTTCAATTGTTGAGTGCTTTTAAGTCTCCGGGCAACATTAATTGAAATTGTTTAATGGAGCAAAATTTGGTAAGCCTATGTATATAAGTAGCTAGTTGGGTTTTTTCTAATGTTAGTTTGATGTTAGTCCGTCTTTCTAATGCAGGCCAGTAAGCGGCTATGTCATAATTAAGAGTCGATTTTACAACCATGATGTAGACATAGTCTGTTTCAAAACGTTTTTATTTATCGTTTGTTCGGTGGAATGATGCAGGGTATCTGATTTTTTTTGTGAAGAAGACCACATCCGTTGTAGTTGGGCTTACGCATAAACCACTGCCACATCTCCAAGAAGGCAAGTGGATTTTCTCGAGGGTCTTTAGCGGACGACAGACAGATTGATCTGAGATTCTATGGGAGATTGTGCATACTTGGGATATACTTGTGCATAAAAACTTAGATCATATCAGTTTAAGCCCAGTGTTTTTACCCCAGAGTTAAACAGACTTTTAGAATGCATGTCTTTGGCGTACTGAAATGCATTCTGTGGTGGTGCGGAAAAATATCGTCGGTATATTTTAGGTTTCGAAGTTGTTAACTGGCCATTTGTAAACCCTTAGGGTCATAAACTCATATCCAAACTGAATTACCCTTTAAGTTAGCTGTGGAGAGTTATGGAATTCCTTATTAATCACAATTAACGCGCATCCATAAGGGCCCCTTAGTTTTTCCAGTTTCACAAGTTTCCAGTCATTGGAAGGTTATTGAGCCAAATGATCTCCAGAATATCATCTGGGAGCGAAGATTCAGCTGAGATCTAATTGCGGGTTCAAGTTCTGTTGGCAATGTCCTCCTTAGCCGCAACATTGACTTTTGCACCCGACTAGACCTTTCGTTATCCACCTACGGCTTTTATCTGAAGATTAAACGATTTTTGTTCGGCAAAAGTGATAAGCTCGATGTGGTCATGTAACGACCCAACATCGCTGGTGGTAAGAGGTGGTCCGGGATTTTCCCGCATGATGGCCAAGAAGTTGCTCGGAGCTTTAACTTGGTCAACTGCCATTGTTTACGTCATTTAGTTTTAACTGATCCGTCGGCTTCACTTTTATCGATCACCGCGATCCTATTCGGACTCCCACCCCTGGAGAGTCAATATCGAAACCAAATATATCTGAGTTTAAAACCACTACATCACAACAATGCTTTCCTTTCTCCTCCTTCTATCTTTCTGCCCGCGCCCCGGCAACAGTAAAATGGTATCATAAGTCCCTTGAGGCGCGCGTAAATTAAAAAAACAAAAAAAAACAGCGTCTTCTCCAACGATATCTGCCGCTTGAAGAAGTCTTTCAGCGCTTTAGAAACAGTGACTTATCCGTCAGATGTAAAATGAAGTGCTACACGAAAGAACAACCCATTGTTATGGTTGAATACGTATTGTTTTAAAAATAATCAAAGTTTGAAACATACATTTAGCCATTTTCGTACAAAATTTGATCGGAATAGTGATTTCACTTCTTTAACTGTGAAGAGGTTCAGAAATTCAGAAAGACTGGATCTTCAAAAGTGTCTAATTTGGAGTTTGGAAAATCCAAGATTGCTTGTTGAGTCAGTATTTGGTGCGTATGTTGGGTTGAGGGCATCGTCGGACCATCCTTCGTTGAAAATGCTGCTAAGCAGGCAATAATAATTAATGGTGTTCGTTGCCACGATAAGTATGTGGACGGCATGTGGTTCCAACAAGACAGTGCAACAGACCATGGAGCTTAAAAAATAATTGAATAATTTTAACATACACCAGAAACCGTCTTAAAATTTTACCTCGGAGTTATTTTATCATTAATACACCTGTTCGTATTGTGAAAGAAATGCGCGATTTAAGTATTATCTGTGCAACCAAACAATGCCTTTGTACCCACATGAAAAGCCAACTCTGCTCATTTTTTAAATACGCCAATTAAGTCTGGATGTTCTATTCATCTATATATAGCACGCATAAACTGTACATAAGGCTTATCCCTTTCCCCAACGAACAGCTTCAAAATACCAACCTACCTAAATCACCTGGTAGACATGCAACCCTTTATAATTAGCTTTTAACTGGTTAAATTTGTTCCTCTGCTCACGAAATCTTAGATTTGTAATAATTTTCGCCGAACGAAATTTCGTTTCAATGAACCCAGATTTAGAATGCAACGCATAGTCAACTATCTTTCACTACCACCTCCCTTATGACTATCTTCACACACAGCCCATTGCATAGTTCATTGTAATTCATTTTTCAGTTAAAGTTGTGTTTGCTTATTTAACCCTCTAACCGTTTTTTTTCAAAACCGCTTTAAAATCGACCATAATTTCAGTTTTTGATAATAAGGGGTTTTTTTGAGCAATAAACCGAGCCTAGTTTAAATCGATCTGTGAAAATACTTCCGCAAAATGTATAAAATAATTAATGAAAAAATATATTTAGAAACTTATTCAATGAGCTCGAAAAATGCTCTCACAATTAATTTTTTTTTGGTGTGAAAATCCAAAAAAACTGTTTTAACTTGGCGTTAAGCATAGGCAACGATTAGTATAAGGCCCCGCAGAAGTAGCATCTTCCGACAGGTGCTGGTTCCTTAAATGACGAGAATGAGCCTCTGCAGCCGAACATCTTGCAGCTCTGCTAATAAGTCCTACTTCACGCCTCCCTGTGGCGCCATTTGGGAATCTCACTAGAGGTTGCGAAATGAAGGGGGAAAATGGCGAGTTTCCTGCGCCATTAACCAGGATTAGAGTCGGAAAAACAAAACAAGACCTTATCCGGGCTACTCCGACATATTTGGAGCTCAGGCCGGAAAGGATTTCCAGGACTTAGTCAGGGTCTTGGAAAAGAGATGGTGGCGGACGAGCCCTATAAGGGCCAACGGCAGCGCTCACATCCTGGAACGGGTTACTGGCTTCGGTGTAACCGACCCCTCGTCCTAGGGGCACTCAAAGTGGAACTGGTCCTCCAGGTTGGGGGTTGTGCCGCCGGGGTAACTGCCCGGCCATTTAAAAAAAGATTAAGTTACGAAGCATCAACAAGCCTCGGATATGGACGGATCTACTGTTGACAACCCACGCAAACGATTTACGGACAATGAGCTTCGGATATTCACGTGGAATGTTAGATCCCTTAATAGACCACGTGCAGCCGAGCAACTAGCGGAGGCCCTAGACTGCTGCAGACATAACCGCCATCCAAGAAATGCGATGGGATGGGCCGGACAAAAAGAAGATGAAAAACTGCGACATCTACTACGGCAATTGCTATCGACGGCAAAAGCAGCGCTTATTTGAATGCGGATTTGTTGTCGGAGGCAGACTAAGACGAGAAGTCCTCAGCTTCCGGCATGTGAGCGAGCGCCTCGTAGCAATCCGCATCAAGGCTAAATTCGCCAACATAAGCCTCATATGCGCGCATGCCCCCACAGAGGAGAAAGATGACGACACCAAGGATGCCTTCTATGAGCTCCTAAACAAGACCTACGAGCAATGCCTTAGCTATGACATTAAAATTGTCCTCGGTGATTTTAATGCAAAGCTAGGAAGAGAAGGTATCTTTGGTGGAACAATCGGAAAATATAGCCTGCACAACACCACCTCCGATAACGGATTCAGGCTAATCGACTTTGCGGCGGGGCGAAACATTGTCGTGGCTAGCACGCGGTTCCCACATCTCGACATACACAAGGGGACTTGGAGAACTCCTGATCAATCAACAGTCAACCTGATTGATCACATTGCGATCGACGCAAGACACTCCTCCAGCATTATGGATGTCCGTACGTTCCGAGGAGCCAACATCGACTCGGACCATTACCTTGTTGTAGCCAAGGTACGGTTGCGGATATCCCAAACTACGCCAAGACAAACTAATGCTGTGAGAAAATTCGACGTCAGACGGCTACAACCGCAAGAGATCGCCAAGTCCTTTTCCGATCGAGTGTCTCTTAATCTCTTAAGAGGTCCAATGCCGCCAGTATCAAGCATCGAGGACCATTGGAAACACTGCCAAAACGCCATCAGAGATGCCGCTTCTGATGTGCTGGGTTTCACTCGTCCACCACAACGAAACCCCTGGTTCGATGATGAATGCCGGCAAGCACATGCAGCTAAGCAAGATGCATATAACGCGGCGCTGCTTAGAAAGACCAGAGCTGCTCATGAACTCTATGAGCGGAAGAGGAGAGACGAGCACCGGCTTCTCAGGAGGAAGAAGAAAGAGCATGAGAAGCGCGCGATCGAGGAAATTGAGAGATGCTACTCCAGGAATGAGGTTCGGAAGTTTTACCAAAAGGTAAAAATAACATGCCGCGGAAACAAACCCCGAACCGAAGCCTGTAGAGATGAACAAGGGAACATCGTAGTAGAATCGCAGTCGATGCTGAGGATTTGGAAAGATCATTTCTGCAGACTGTATAACGGCGATGACGGACCAAATACCGCTGTCAGGCAGAATCAACCTTTCAACCTGGACGATGATGACCAACAATTCCGTCCACCCGACCTGGATGAAGTGAAGATAGCCATATCGAAGCTTAAGTCCAACAAAGCTGCTGGAGCGGATGGCCTGACTGCCGGGCTCTTCAAAGCGGCAGGCGATGACTTGGTAAGGAGCATACACCAACTCATCTGTAAAATATGGTCGGACGAAAGTATGCCCGATGAATGGAACCTCAGCATTGTTTGTCAAATTCTCAAGAAAGGAGACCCTCTGAACTGCGCCAACTACAGAGGCATCAGTCTCCTTAACATCGCATATAAGATCTTATCCGCCGTATTGTGTGAACGCCTGAAGCCGTTTGTCAACAACCTGATAGGTCCATATCAGTGTGGCTTCAGGCCAGGAAAGTCCACCATCGACCAGATATTCACACTACGGCAGATCTTGGAGAAGACCCATGAGCTTCAGATCGATACCCACCACCTATTCATCGATTTAAAGGCCGCGTATGAGGGCATCTATAGAGACGAGCTATATAGAGCAATGTCTAGTTTTGGCATCCCTGCCAAACTCGTCCGTCTGTGCAGGATGACGATGGAGAATGCACGCTGCTCCATCAAGGTCGGTAAAGATCTCACCGAGACCTTTGATGTCCAGAAAGGATTTAGACAAGGCGATGCGCTGTCATGCGATTTTTTCAACATCGTACTTGAAAGAATAGTGCAAAACTCACGAGCAAACACAAGAGGCACTATCTTTCAAAAGTCCGTCCAACTACTCGCATACGCCGACGATATTGACATAATCGGGAGAAAGCAGCGTGATGTCAGTGGCGCTTTCGCGAGTATTGAGACGGAAGCGGCGAAAATGGGTTTAGCGGTCAATGAGGGCAAGACGAAGTATATGCTGTCAAGCTAAAAGGACAACCAACACCGACGTCTCGGACAGAACGTCACCGTCGACAGATATAACTTTGAGGTAGTTAAGGACTTTGTCTACCTAGGCTCCGCTATAAATACAGACAACGACACCAGTGCTGAGATCAAGCGAAGAATAACTCTTGCCAACCGCTGTTTCTTTGGGTTAAGAAGGCAATTGAGTAGCAAAGCCCTCTCTCGGACAACAAAAGTCACCCTTTATATGACTTTAATAATCCCGGTCCTGCTCTATGGCGCAGAGGCATGGACATTATCAAAAATGGATGATGGTGTTCTTGGTTGTTTCGAGAGAAAAATTCTTCGGGCGATCTTCGGTCCCGTCTGCATTGACGGTGAGTGGAGGAGGAGATAGAACGACGAACTGTATGGACTGTACAGCGACATGGACCTAGCCAGAAGAGTGAAGATCCAAAGACTGAGATGGCTGGGTCATGTAGAGCGCATGGACACCAATGCTCCGGTCCGAAAAGTCTTCGAATCCGCCCCCGAGGGACAGCGCAGTAGAGGAAGGCCAAGACTCAAGTGGCGCACGCAAGTGGAAGAGGACCTCAGCCAACTTAGCGTGCGAAACTGGAGACAGCTAGCCAGGGATCGAGCTAGCTGGAGAAGCTTGTTGACTGAGGCCCAGGTTCACCCAGGACTGTAGCGCCACCTAAAGTAAGTAAGTAAGCAAAAGTTGATCTGGCATTTTACGCAATATATTTGTGTGTCGGATTTTTTGCAATGCTTGCATCTCTTTTTTCTCGATTTATTGAACATGTCTGGAATATGTCCGGTATTATCAAATTTGACATCGTCTGGTGGTCTGACACACTATTTCCCTGTACTTGGCGATGGTTCGCAAGGAGCCGTTGATGGCCTTCCCACTTTTTTTGTAAGCGAAAAAGTACAAAGCCCATTTGCAATTTACTCACCGAAATCTAGAAATTTAATATTTTTGGTTGGATCAATGCGATGGTGAAGATATATGCATCTGTCACGGTCATATCGATGAAATGAGAAAAAAGCCGATTCATTGGATTATGTGTCTTAAGACGAATATTATATCGTCCCATCAATCCATCATACCCACTACACCCATATGACTATTATATTCTTTTATTATTTGTGGGCAATCTACTTCGATATATTGCTAATCGTTTGTGATCGCAACGAGGTGCTTTGTGACCCCAACGTATGTCGATGCTAGTCGAACTCCCCAGTTGTCCTTCCATAATACAGTTGACATATCTACACCATATGCTGTGCCAACAAACTCAAGGGCATATCTTCTGTTAGCTTTTTTGTACTCTTCGCCTCTTTCATTTGGCAACTTAGAATTCGAAATTCGATTATAACGAATAGTACCTAGACTAAAACTTCCTTTTGCGCGTAGATAAATTAGTAGAGGTAGTGAGGTATAAAAGTTGTCAAAACAAACAACATGGTTTTGAAATTCAGGAACTGTTTGGGTGAGACAAACAACCACGTTTGCTGTGGAGCCAAGATCTGGTGCCCCTGGCAAGACCGAGTTTTCGCCAGCTCCGATAAATACTCTAAATCTATACGAATACCCGAAAGTATCGCATAAACAAACAAACAAACAATTTTATATCCCACTTGTGAGGCTTATTCGGCATATACTGCCTTAGATGATGCTTCATCTTTGTGTTCAGAAATGCTCCTCATACGATATAAAAAACGACCATCTACAGAGGGTTAAACCACAAAACAGCTATCTGGCATTGACTCGGGTTTCTTTGCAATTTAATCCTTTTTCTTCGAACCTTTTTGGCGATAAGTCAAAGTAGACTGCTCTCTGTAGAAGCTGTAGCGAATTGGCGAATTATAATTGGTTGACAACAGTAAACTTTTCCTTCTTAAAATCTCAGTATTCTTATCAGAGATGGAAGTAGTCTCATGATCTAATAAAATTTGTCTGTATCGACTTGGAAACAGTCTCATCCATTCATCATAGCTTTTCATTCAGCCAGGAGACATCTATCACAAGTTTTTGCTTAATTTCAACAAACGTTTGCTCTATTTTATTTGTTGTTATTTTATTTTGTTTTTCTTTTTCCAGTTATGAATAAAACTATGTAACACAATTAGATAGTTAGCCTTCAAGTTAACTAACTAATCACTACACCTGTGACTGCTTTTTTCGTGTCGGTTCGAATAAAAACCCCAAACACAAATTGGCTAATGCTGAACTTATTTTTTAATAAATAACATAAATAAGCATTAATTAGATAAACAAATAAATCCATAGGTAGTTGGGGAAACAGAATTCATTAATTAAGTGTTAATTAATTGAGGTATGAGCTAGCTTGCGCTTGCCTATGAAACAGGATCAGTACGTTAAGTGCCAGATGTCGTTCATTACACCTCAAATATGAATCTTTCGGATCATTGTTTCTTAATTAAATACTAAGGTCAACAATCTAACTAATTTATACAAAGTAAGAAAATCAAGTAATGCTCTGCATGCCTCAGCTACTTCTACTACTTCAAGTTATAAATATGAAATAAATAACCAAAGTTGCTTGTGCGAAAATTTATTAGTTAACTTCCGCCACTTTTTGGTCGAAGTATGTATGTGTGTCCTTGAAGTCCCCATAATCGGCAACCAAATTCGACTAATAAGGAAAGAATCTGACAACTAATGTCGAACTTTTAATTAACAACCAAACAAATAAGGCTTAGGTAAATTTTGAATAATTATAGAAAAAAATATTTTTTTACGACCATAACAAAATAATTCGTGATGGCTAGATAGTAGATGTTAAACCATGTAGAGGCCTGGAATTTCCTTTTTCCCCGTTTGTTCGGACATTTTGGTTATGTTTCAGATTCTATAACTAATTCAAAGAGAAATAAACTAAGCTGATAATAACCCACACAGGTGTAGAAACTTATTTGACCAAAGATATAATAAAAGGTCATTGCGGTTATTAGTTACTAAATTGTATGCGATCACGAGATCCGAGATCATGCAATAAACAAAAGTGAAACTTTTAAGTCTCATAAACTATGCTAATCATTTAAGAGATTGTAAAAAACTGCTTTTATTGAATGGCACCAAAGATAAATACAATAAAATTATGAATAAGTCAATTAGATTGAAAACAAAGACCACCTTTGACAAATGCATATCGTAAGTGGTTTTCGGATCCTGAAGCATTTCTAAAGTGAGCGCTTTTATTTGTTTCGATTATTAGTGACTCAAATTTGAATGGAAGGTCCAATTCATGCAGTGCAATTATCTTGGACACAACTTCAACCTACTAATACATGATTTTCACTCTACACTTCGAAGAGAAATGTATTATATTCAAAGGGACAGTTTCGAAAGCTTGTGAAAATCTGTGTCATGTCGGCAGAAGATACTATTCAAAGTTTACGAAAGAACATCAAGATCAAAGAAATCAAAGGATCTGCGTAGAGTTCCCTTAGTCGGACGGCGCTACTTTCTTAAAATACTCGTATCTTCGAGACATAATACAAGGTGGACCAAACGTCTTTATATTTCAAAACGATGCAAAAAAACTAGTCATATGCGATAAAAAGTGTTTATTTATTATGAAAGTCCACAAAAAAGGAATTTGTTTCTTAAAAATAACATCATCCATACATGATCCTTGTTTATTTTGACACTGCTGCACCCTGGAGCGGAATTTTCAATCACTGCCTTCTAAGTATTTTGTGAAATGTTTTGCATTTCCTCTCGGATATGTGGGTTTAATTTTTCAATAGACCTTGGGTTGTTGCTATAAACTTAACTTTTAAGGTATCCCCAAAGGAAATAGTCACTTGGGGATAAGTCTGGGCTACGGGCTGGCCAGTTAATGTCACCTCTTTTGGATACAACTTTTTCCTCCAAAGTTTCGCGAACTGCACTCAATGAGCCGATGGAGGTGCGACATGTTGCTCCATCTTGCTGAGACCATGTACGTTGATTGAAACCATTGAAACCCTGTAGCCTTGGAGGAAAATAGTCCTGTAGCATGACAATATACCGCTCTATATTCACTGTAACAGAATTTCCTCTTTGGTTTTCATAAAAGTATGGACCAATAATGCCTTCTAGGTCGGCCGGATCGTGGTAAATTTATTGTTGAACCCGTCCCCTCAAACTTTTGCACCCATTTTCTAATCAATTGAATCGATGGAGCTTCATTTTTATGCTGTATGTTGTAATGAGCGCAATATTTTCTTTGCAGTAGAGTCGAAGAATCGTTTTTACGATAGTACTCGCGTACGCAGAACGCACGTTGTGTTCCGGTGAACGACGCCATTACACCTCATTCCCGCCTACACCCCGCCTTCGCTATGCGACGCAGCTGCCGATTTAAATATAAAAAGACTTTTGGTCCACATTGCATAAGAATGATACATACACGATACTTTAGACATTTATAACTACCAAACCGATTGTCAGTTGGCTACGAGTGAGTGTCATTTTTATTCAGTATTCTTTGCTATTTGCTTAAACAACGTTTCCGAATTTAACCGGACATAATCGACCATTTGGGATACTATTCAATTTATTCAGACTTCCATCACTATTTAATGGGAAACATAGTAGCGGATGTAATTAATGTGATGTTAGTAGGACCATTTTTACATCACATCCATACATGAATGATCAGATCGATCGGTAAGAACTAGAGCTTGCTTTTGTGACGAATTCACTCTTAGCATTAAGACTTGGACAGTTTTGTAACAGCCTACTTTCCTTGGTATTCGGTCCTCTTTCAAAGGCAGTAGTTTAATGATGCGTCTTATCGGGTGATGCAACTGTAACACTGTAAGACAGTAGCGAATGCATCGTGAGAGGCAAATATTCATACTACAGTCTGAACGGATAATTAATAACGCTAAGAAGATTCCTTGAGGATTGGATGGTAGGTCTCAACCTTGTTGAAGAGGAAAAAAAACCAAATGAGCTGGTCTGGAAAGGGCAAATAAGTCGCTAAGGATGGCTAAGACATGGAGAGCGAATTATGGCCAAGTGTTATGGCATCGATGGCATTCATTGAACATAAAGAGCAGCAACTAAGTCTGTTCAAAGATCCAACATGCCTAATGAACGCGAAAGATCCTCTGCAAATGTGCACTTTTAGATCGACTTTCTTATGACGACATGTGTAATCCTAGTAACAAAGAGTTCGATTCACTGCTTGAGTCTCTAAATAGTTCTAATGCCTAAACTCAGCCATCTGTCTGCCTTATCTGTTCAAAAATCCCTGGGGACTGACTGCTCTAAAACGAAGTGGTAGACGACTGAGTTATTATAAATTGGCTTTGAACGGATCTAAGGAAACTTACTGGCCTGATAACTTGCAACTTGCAAACTTAATATTTGGATCTCATCGTGCAAGGCAAGGGGTCCAAAGAATTCACATTACGCTCTAGGCTAAAAAATTATGTGGCCGATTAGCTTGCCAGGCAAGACTAAGAGGCAAGTTTCTCAGAACCTGAACGTATGTTAGAACGATACCTGCATTCGCAATAAGGGTTTTCTCTGGCAGTTGTTTTTCATGCGATCGTAACTGCAGATGGCATGATTCTTAGGAATTCACTTACACCAAAGTAATCCTTCTTCAAAGAGGTTTGCAATTTTGCTTATGTCTAAGGACAGATTTTAGACTACCTACTGCATAACGAGGCAATACCCTGTTGTTTAGCACCGAAGTGTGATATCATGTGCCGGTTGCTGTGAAGCGATGACGACACCGACGCACGTTCGCATCGGACTGCAAATTGTCGGCGCTAGTGTTTCATGTGCTGGTACTCTAGACACTTTATCACTAACACGTTTATTAACTTTCTGGATACAATTTCGTGTTGGTCGAAAGGGTGAAAAGCGCATGTTTTGCAGCATTGTTTTAAAGTGCATTTTCAAAAATTTAGCTGGCTTGTTAAGATATATGTATATAATGATAATTGGCAATTATGTGATACTGGAACTGTAAGAGATGTATCATTTTCATTGGCCTTATTTGCCATGTAAATAGTGTTCGAACTGGTTTTAATTTTTCTTTTATTAAATACTCCATTCGATAGTGCGGAGATTTCGCATACTTTTTTTAAGTAGCGACTTAAGCGACTGCGACATCGTAATGTTAATTCCGTGCTGTACTACAGCTGTAGACAAATAGTAACTATCTATCAGAACATATTCTTCCTTATTTCATCCTCTACAAGAACAGCCGGCCAGTGCATTGCGCTAGAGTCACACTAGATGCTTGCCTTTAAGGTTAAATTAGATTCATTTTCTTCCAACTATTTCTACATTATGCCAAAAAACTTATTGGAATGATTTTTTAAAAGTTGTTTTTCACGTCTTTCTTTAGTAAACTCTATGAAGGTAGTCTTCTTGTAGGAAACTATTTTAACGAACGGGGTACACGATACTCTGAGTTTCAATGAAACATATATTTCAATTACTGGTAGTAGATCGAAAACTTAGCAGCCTTACAATGCAGAAATGATAAAATAATTTATTTAACGAACTCAATAGTAGTAATGTTCTGCCAACTTGCTCACGAAAATCATTTTCTTTCATGTAATGCAGTTTTATTGATATAAGGCTTGGTCTTTGTCCGTCCACTTAATGAAAAATTAAATGTAAAGATCTTGGTTTGAAGGCTTACAAGATCCAACTCGTACAAGAATTGAAGCCGAATGAGCATCAACTGGCATTGGATCCGCTGTTTTATCGAAAAATTGTGTGCGTCAATAAGCAAAAATGTTGGATTTGTAGCGAAAATAATCCACATGAGGTTATCGAAAGGCTGTAAAATCCTGAAAAATGCACAGTTTGTTGCGGTGGGACCATATTTTTTTTATAAATACTAAGCTAATCAGCCTGTAACAGTCAAGGATAATCGCTATAGAGCCATGTTTAATGACTTATTAGGATGGCCCTACATGCCATACAGCTTGTTGAAGGAAACATTCGATGAAGGCATGATTTCGCGTAATGGACTTGTAAATTGACCTCTAAGATCTTATAATTTGGTGTCTTTTAATTACTTATTTTGGGGATACGTAAAGTCGCCAGTCTACGCTGACAAACCAACAATAGTCGACACATTAGAAGCCAACATTATTCGTGTTATTGTTAGGATATTTGGCCACAAATGCATGAAAAAGTGGCCGTAAATTTGTCTCTGGTATGGCCTTCTTCAGATCCAGCTGTGGTGGGCATGTGCAGCATCTATTCTCGAGATTGAACAGATGTAAATGGATATTTCATGAATAAAAACCCTTTCCATTGATGTTTAAAAGAAAGTTAAATGTACAGTAAAATATCCGGAGAATTCGAAGTTAATGTGGGAGTACACCAAGTCAGTGTATTTATTTATTTATTTTACGAAGAGCTCCACTGTATTGCAGCGGCATGTCTATCAATACTTAAACGCTGTTGCAAATGTTTTAAAGTTTGAGGTTGTTACTGTTGGGACCTTTGTGGCTCTTGCGTTTTCCTTGTCTTTTTCGGCATTTGTTTAACTTTAATTGCTTTAACGTGTTGTTGCAGTTGCTTTATGCTGTTCTTCTTTGTTGCCCGGAGATGTAATGGTATTTAATGCCTACGGATGTACCATTATTTCTAGTTGCTGTAGTTGACTTTTTCGCCCGGATATGGGTTGTTATAACCTGTGTTATTATCCAAGGGAAATAAATTCAATTTCTGAGATTTTGACTTCATCGATTTGGGCCTTCGTTAACCTTGGATTTAATGTCAACTTTATAATTCCCTAAAAAACGCTGCCTGTTTTACTAAAACAATTGCGTTCGAATCTGTGACTTTGGTTTACATTCATAAAAGTCTTTTCATGGATGAGGTCGCTCAAGTTTGCCTTTTTGCTTCCCAATATGCTCTATTATCGCTTTAATGTTTCGTTGTCATTATGTAAGGCCCATCCAAACGTAAAAGAGTTTGATGTGCCCCATCTTTCAGTCTGTGTGTGAGAATCTGTGAGAAATTAAAGAAAACTAATAAATATATGGTACATATTTGTGAAAATTTGAATGTACCGCCTACAAGTATATTGGGTGTATCTCGTTTATCACTTCAAGGTATCAGAACCTTTATTTACACTTTCAATATTAATAACTCGTATAATTCATATATATTTATACCTTTTCAATTTCAGGTTGTGGTTGCCTACAAGATGTTGCTACGTGATTTCGCAATAAATATGGGTGAGTATTTTTTTTTTTTAAACAAGATTTATTTTACTCTAACTTCCCATACTTGATTTATTTTATTTTTATTATTTTGCATAAATTTAAAATTGTTGTACTTAGATTAGGGAGAAAAGAAGGAAGGCGAAAGATTGATTTTGAATGCTTTATAGTGAAACGAGTATTATGGTTAAAGACTTGAAAGAGTGGAATGCCAATGGCAAAATTTGTTGAAACACTGTTGGTCAAATTAGTGACAAATGAAGATAAGTCAAGCGGTCGGTGTAGGAGAGTGTTAGCTCACAGGGCAAAATCATGTGCTATAAATTTAATCAAATGGTATTGCGCGAATTTTAATCAATAAAAAAGTAGCAGCAATAATGCTTTGCCGAAGAACATTCGACAAAATAACCACTGTCCAACCAACGATGTCGTCAACACTTAGCAACTTGAACTGAGATCAGTAAGGCTTTTTAAGACCAGTCAGGGTTCTAAAGAGACATTGTGATCGATGCACTATTTATGCGAAAACTTCATTGTCCCCGAAACGATTTTCGATTCTAGTATATCCGGCCTCCTTCGCCTAAATGGTCCTAAAAAGGTTCTGGCCCTCTAGGTGGTAGTTGAGCGTTGAGCTAACAACTCCCAAAGTCTGAAACTCCCTTATTAAAAGGATTTATTGTTGATTACTATGCAAAAGCCACGTTCAATGGAAAAACCAAACAAAGAGAAAGATTAAAAAAAGAAAATGGAAGAGGCGTGCTTGCGAAAAATGTTCCTACAAGCTCCTCGACAAGGCCTATGATACAAGTCCTTAATACCATTTAAGTGATTTTTCGCACACGGTCTCCTCACTTCAATATTCACGGCGCACACCTGATCGGCAGACGAATGATGCAAAGAGCCCCACCATATCGTAAGACATTTCTTAACATTCCATGCGACGTACTCGTATTTATGTAGACTCTGAGACCGTTTACGGTTGTCTCAGACACCAAAAGCATTTTAGTTCACTTGTTCAATGATTGAAATTGGGTTTTCTATACCCAGAAGCTAACACCGGAGGCAGAAATTTCAGAATTCTGTTTAACAACTTCGATCTTCGATTACAAAAAAAGTTTAAGTTTTAAATTAATGCAAATCCACAGGTATGCTGTCAGCAAAACGGATGCCAGCTAAAAGCCCGCTATTACATTGCGGCAATAGAGATTTTATTCTACCTCGGGTTTGCTACTAACTGTGATAGTGACACCCTATCAAAAAATAAACAAATAATACAAAAAAAAAAAATAAAACAAAGTCACTTTGAATGTTTAACCTCAAAAGGCCATAGAGTATTGAGGCCTTGTCTGGAAACTCTGAGGGTACTTCATATGAATTCATCGTTAAACCAATTCTAAACGATTGGTGTGGAAGCGAAGGCCGATGCTGATATCCTTGGTCGTTCCGCTCTTATGTTTTAGGGCATTCTATAAACTGTTTAATGACATAGATTTAGTCCGAGAAAATTAGGATTTGTTGCTTAAGTTTCAGACCGGCGAGTCTCCTTTTACTAAGAAAAAAGATATCACTATGGGAATGTCTCACCTAAGGTGACGCGCACAAGTAGAAGAGGAATCGTATCACTTGTAAGTACACAACTCGAGGAATTTGTAGTCCAGGTCCACCCAAAATCGTGTTTTTATCCGAATAAATAAGAATCCGACATAATTTTGAGACTATTGGTTGTGAATTCGCTGTGTTTTTTTTTTTTTTAGTGTTATAGGCTCCAGTTATAAGTGCCCGGAACGAATACATTGATCTTCCAGTATTGTAGGCGTTTTCTAGTCATCTTGTCAGGCTTACATGGCTTCTGTACCCTTTTTTTGATATATTTATTGATCTTGACATATCCGAGCTAAGCCTAATACTTTGTCATTCTATGCTTTCAGACTGTGTCTATGTTCACAACCTTCTAGAAATACGGCATAATCCTGGATATAGGCCTGTTGACACCGACCCAGTTTAAAAAGCTTTTCCCTTTACAACATAGAACCACGTAGCCCGCCTTAGATAGTATAAGCCTAGCTCTTTTTTATAGGCTCTGATGTTTATCTCACATTCCACGTGAAAAAATCCTCAGAATATGATCTCTATTCATAAGTACATAGAGTACTCGTATTTCTTTCTCTTACGATTTTGAGATGTTGAAGGGGATATCTTAATCGACTTTTATTTACGAGTATATGCTTTGTAAGTGGAAGGAAGATTATAGGTGGCTTCTTTGAACCTCAAAAATATTATGGGCTGTCGAAATATCATAAGTGCAATCCTCAGTAGAGTCGTGGCCCTTACAGAGTTGCTTAGGATTTTCATTCCTAGAATTCCATTGATTTATTTTTCATTTTCATTCAGTATAACTTTTCGTCTTTTTCAGGTGTTGTGACACAGGAAGCAGAACTATTTGCGGATGAGATATTTCACTACGAAAAACGTATTGTTAATAATATCCTCTCAATACAATCATCAACGGAAAGGCGATTGAATGAAATCAAAACCATCCAAGAGATTAAAACTATAGCTCCATCGGTAAGTAGGTTATCTTTAACGTGGAATTCAAGATTAAAACATTACTTTTACCAATAGCTCCCAATATTTGAGTCACTCCAAGCAATTTTGCCACAAATCAAAATCACAGATGAAACAGAAATCCTTGTTCGTGATGTAGATGTCCTACGTGAGATGTCAATCGTTGTTTCAACGTCTGACAAAAAGTAATAAAAATACAACATAATTTGTTGGATGATTGTCAATACCATCTTTTGATTTTTTTTTAAAGACCTCTTAACAACTTTATAATCTGGTCCTTGGCAAGGAAACTTTTACCCCATCTCTCCAAGGAATACAGAACACTTATCGAGAATTTTGATAATTCTATTTATGGTTGAGTCTTTAAGTAAAATTGAATTTGCCTTTTCTAATAAAGTTTTCTTTAGGACGAATTGCCAGATATCCTCGTTGGATGGTTTGCACAAAAATTGTTCGTGACTGGTTACCCTTTTCAGTTGACGCCCTTCGCGAAAATCCAAATCTTTTGAAGGTAAGCTTGGATTAGTGTTTCTAAAAAATTCAGAAAGTAAGTGATTTAAATTTTCCAGATAAGTGATAGTCAGATGAACGTAGTAAAACAGACAGAGTTGTTGTTTCCTAATAAAACTTATGGAAACGACGAGTTTCTCCGTTTGATGTTTTACACTCTAAGATACCAGGTTCAGATTTCGGTGGAAGAGGCTAATTGGATTGAACGCCCCTTAAAGGATTTCATAATTGAAAAGGTTTTCTTAACCGAATTCAATTCAAAGTATAAGATTGTTTATAAGGTTTGTTTTTTTTTTTTAAATGAATCTAGTTAGCATCGATGAGGCTGCAAATTGGAATACCTGGCGAAATTCTTCAGACCAAAGATTACATCAACGAATACTACAAAGTTCTGATGTTGTATAACCTCTACTTTGCCGAACATCTGGAATCCATTTGGAATTTCAAAAAACTTCGAATGCAAGACAAATTGAAATCTCAGAGTATTATTGACATGTAAATGCCTACTCTTTAATAGGAAAAGATCAGAAATGTATTCAATTTGTATTCCTTACAGGATAATATTGGAAATGTATGCTAGCGACAATACTAAATTGGTGTCGTATTCAACAACCTTGAACATGATCCTCATATCTAAACAATTAACCCAATCCAACTACTTTGATTACCGGTTTCCCATGTAAGTGTCCATTCATATTGTTCAAATGCAAACATTTTTAAAATCTTTTATTTTTTCATTAAACAGACCGGTTAATTTCGCTCGAATTGGAGCAGACATAGTTGAAAAGCTCGTAGAGACGATCTCAGTTTTCGAAAACCAGTACAGATGGAGTGCAAAATCTAGGTCCACTGATGTCAACCACATTTTTAAAATTGATGCCGATTGTGTCGTAGACGATCTGAGCAATGTCGACCTATCTGAAAGTTCACTAAACTCCTTTCATACGACAATGAGCGCAGCCAGGATAACAGCCAAAGCCTTGACAAAGTTCATCGAATCTATAGATGTCTCTGCACCAATCATTGGTGCATCGATAGATCCAAGTTTGACTTACGAAAGCCTACAGTTGACAAATCGTCGACGATTACCTGGTCTTCGGTCGTTAAATGAAAACGAGCTTTTTACCTTAGCCTATATGCAAAAACACTGTAGCACTCCCATAGCTGATAAGGACTATGCCAAGATTAAGCCACATGTGGAGAAAAAATTGGCAGAAATTTATTTGTAAGTGGAATCTGTTGACAATTTTTGAATTTTATCGTTTACGAGTATTTAAACATTTTTACTTTCAGATTTAACACCACTTGGAGACATATTCAGTTCTTGCCACGATCTACAAGTTGTTCAGTGAAGGAAGTCAAATGCACGAATATCTTGTAGTTAGTTTCTAATCAATTTAAGAGTATTACCTATAAACTATGATAAATAATTTTAATTTTGTTTTGATTCATTGTACAATGCCTGCAGAATATTTTTATATGTAAAACCTACTTAAGTCATAATTTATAATATTGTTTAAATTTTTACAAATTAGTAATTTAGTAGTAAACTGATTTTTTTTTTATATTTTATTTTTATCATTTTATTAATATTTAATTTTGAATTAAAAGCCATATGAAATTTAAATTAAAGTACTAGACTGATACTTTGAAACAATAAATTACAAATTAGGTTAAACATTTTGTAGTTTTGTTATGGTTTTCCATATTTAATTAGAATTTTGGTTGAATTGTAGATTTTGGCAAATGTTAGAAGATGGGTTTCCGTTTACTTAGACTTGGTCTTCCTTAGCTGGTTGGATTTAAAGATTATTCGGCCAGGAGTATTCCCTTGCTATCTCATTAGTGGTAGCGAGTTTTTTTTTTCGTCGGTGCATTCGCGTTATTATTAAATACGAGTATTCGTCAACATTCTTAATGTTCTTTTATCAACCGTCGAAATATTTTGGATAACCTCATCGGTTAGGCCAATAGTTAGCCGATATTTTTGCAATGTTACAATATTTTTTGTATGGCCCCTTCTTCAAACCTCGGTTAAATTTTCCAATTCAATTGAATGACTCATTCACCTTTCGACTTAATTTGAGTTCCATTTGCAAGTAAAACCTTTCTCTTGACTGTTGTGTTAAGCTCTGAAAATAGCTTTCTGTCGTTGTAAATGTGTGATGAAGCACCCGAATCCACAATCCACTTTTCATATCTTTGTTTGAAAATCATTAAACAAAAAGCTTGGCACATTTTATCTGCTACTTAACCAGCCTGCTGTTCCTGCTTTGAAAATCTCTTTTCCATTCTCTGTTACGCCAACAATTGCGTTTAAAAAGTCCTTTCGAGTGACAAAAATAACACTCTACCTGCCAGTTCGATTTCTACCATCCTTGGAGTCCTTCTTCACTGTAAGCATAGCCTTGTGATATTCTTTCGCTCCATTGCCATTCCTTCACGTCACTTACATTCCTCCATCACCTTCGACTCAACTAAACCAATTGTCAAATCGCTCTGGTCTTGTTTCCAGCGCAGTAATCTGTGTGTTATAAGCACGAGGCAAGCCGCTGTGTAGCATAGCCACATTATAGCTTTCAGTAAATGCTTTTTCTGCAGGATGTTGCAGCTGCGTGAATAAATCCCTCATATATCAGCCAATATATCTTTCGACATCTGATTCGTCTTCCAGGCGTTAATTGAAAATTTGCCGCATTATACTGCCCTTGCTACTTAGTGTCTGCTGTTCGTGATACCTTCTGTGAGGCTTTCCAATCTTCCTTCGCAGATAAACTACTCTTGATGTGACGCAATTAATCGTCTTCTACCAAAGGATCGCTTTAGCGATATCATCCTCGGTTGTCCAACTATCACCAATATCTGTGGGTCTAGCGTTAGAAATTGTTTTCCACCACCCGTACTTTATGAGCAGCATCAGCGATAGCTGCGAACTCTAACAGTCAGTTAGATCTTCAACAGATTCAGCCCGTATTGATTTTTGGACCAAATTGTGACCTGACCACTATCGAATAATACAAAACTAGCCTATATACGAGAACTAACTATTTGTGGGTTTAGAAGAACGGCCAAAGTGGAACTAAGCCTTAGTCCATTTAGAGTTTCCTGAAGAGCTGTGACGTCGTTGCTTATGATAGTGCTATTATTAGCTGATAGAAGAGATATGCTCGAAGTGTAAATTCACTAAAAATTCTTGCATGACATTAGAAAGTAACGGACTTTATTCACAGCCCTGGTGTGCTCCAACCTTCGATCAAATTCTGTCTGCGAATGTAATGTATCATTCTTATACGGACTCTATTGAACGTGTTTTCTAAAACGATGAAGGTATTGTACAATAATATGAAGATATTTCGAAGTTCTTCGATCAGTGTATGTCAACCTGCTCCGAACAAAGCCGATTGTTGTTGCAATTGTTCTATTGCATTTGGAACAGGAAAGCTCTCCCTCCTTTAGGGTCATTTAGAAGTGAGATTTCTAACCGTTTCCCATGCTTTTGAGAGACAGGGTACCCGGTTGGACTACACCAGTCTGGTTCATACTTTTGACTGCTTCGCAAACCTGCCGTTTTGTTTTTCGTGCGCACCAGTTTAGAAAATAGCATTACATACAATGTCTGTTTCAAGTAAAACGCTTAAGTACTCATTGTATAAGTTGCAAATTTCTTTGTTTCCCGTTAGCAGTTGTTGCTGCTCGTTTTCAATATATTTCGGCAATTGAATCTCATTCGAGTTTCTTTTCTTCGTCCAATTTCAAAAATATTACCTCAGTTCTTGTGCGTAGAAGTCGCTTAGTTGCTTGTTTCGGAAGTTTGTTCCAATTTTCCCTCAATTCGAAATTTTATAAAATATATTTTAGACCCTGTTTTCAGAACTTCGCTACATGGTTTATAGAATGTTTTATTGATTTTATGTTGCAATATGGTTTTTATGACGCGAAACTCTTGCCGACGCGACGTTCCAATTTGCCTTGCCATATGTTATTAATTTCTTGCAAGCATGACATAACTCAACCCGTCAACTGTGCCATTTCTTCCGGGATAACTTTTAAGTTGTGCGGAAAAACATATAAATTTAAACGACATGGACTCTATATGTACATTGACCTTTTGGTCAATGTCACTTTTGCGACTTGCCAATTGAAAATAGTTATACTCGTAAATTGTTGAATTTCTGTGCTATTGTTTTAAAGTTTGCACTTTCTATGGTGGCATTTGTTCATTTTACTTGTCCATATATTTCCCTACGATGTCAATGCCATATACATATATAAATGTTGAGTATTTAAAGACAACTGAATTGATTTTGAAGAGATTGTGTCGCTCGTGTTGTCTTGAATTTCTTAGGATCTCTTTGAGAATGCTGTTTTAAACGTGTCGTTACATCACATTACAAGCGAAGCAGACCTGGGCAATTATGTCAAATCAGATTACTCTTAGAAAGATGATTAGTGATTTGAAGTTCTAGATTGTTTTTCTGAGATCTGTGACCGGAACTGTCACGACAAGGTAAGCTAAGTAAATCATCAGGAAAGATATTTTGCACAATAACATGGATATTCTTATTTATACTCGTGGGTAGGTAGATTACATGCATGTAAAGTTGTTACGAGTATGATAAAAGGGGTTACGTTGGTCAACTCACGATTTTTAAACGCAGAAAGCAAATAATTTTCTCCATTTTCGATTTTTTCTTCCGATTTTTTCCTGGTCATTTTAATGTGTAGAGAATCTATGATACATACTCGTATGTGATAGGGGTAAAGGTATAGTACTAGGTATCGCGCAACATATGCGAAATGTCATCCACTCTCCCTAGGTAATGAAAAGATCCATCATATCGAAAGGTAAGCCAATATACAGGTTATTAACAATTATAAGATAAAATGAATTTGTCTGGAGTGAAATACGTCATTAAAGAGCTCTTTATGATAATTTTCAAAATTAGTAATCAGGGTTTTGTCTTACCAGTTTTGCGTTACCCGCTAGGGTGACTAAATTTCCATTGTCTCTATGGAAAATTTAACACAAAGTTAATCACTATTTTATTAGACAGCATGTATAGCAAGTATATTTGCTAAGTTTTCATCATTTATTCTGGTTAATGCAACGAAAAAAGATAGCTTTCCCTATGCTCAGTAAAAAGCAACCTTAATGGCAATTAAATATATTGTGAATTATCTGTGGAGCAAGTAAAGTATCTGTGTTTGCAGCGACAGTCAATCTGCGGATAAGATTTTACTAATGCAGCCACTTCCTAGGTTCTATTTTATAGTTCGAGAATGGAAGACTAAATTTACTGAGTCTTGTTTGAGTCACAAGTCAAAATAGGACAAGGAAATAGGATTACCAATATTCTGACTAGGCAACGCTCAGCGGTTTCTCAGAGCGCAAATTTTCGTTCGGAAGCTTCCTTTTTCCATAGGCAATTGGTTTTCCCATGAACATAACTACAGCACTTCATAACTACATGACTTTCTAGGATGCCGGCAGATCAAATGAATACTCCCCGACATCTTTTTGTTGTCATCGACTTTGAAGCCGACCTTAAGGAGACTGTTCACTGCTTAACATGGTGCAAAGTATCACTGAAGCCTTAAGTGTCTCTCCAGGAAAGGTGTAGAATTCCAAGTTAATACAGAGAATACAATGAATTATTTATGTGTCTAAGTGGCAATTTTATACAGACAAAAAATTTTCCGAATATTTGAGGATACTTTCTTTACCAATTGAGGAATTTATCTCGTTGTTTTTACTTTATGTTTTTATTTGGCATTGTTGTTGATTTGGGCAGAACATAAAAAATTGCCCGGGAACGAAATTATATTAAAAAATGGTCCGAGTACTTGGAGTGCACACAAAATCTATGCTGGTTACAGTTAAAAGATCCAGAGGCTTAGAGCAAAAATTGTCGGATGAAGTTTGAGCTTTTAGCACGATCAGCTTAAGCTAGAACTTCACACTAACCCACTCGAAGTCTCAACCAAAAGATATTAATAAAATAAAACGAGAGTAGAATTATTTTTTAATTTATTTTTTCATAGAGGAATGTGGATTGATTTTTATTCGCAGCGATTTTTAACGGTTATAAAACATTTTATAATCTTAACAACGGTATTTAATAATAATAATAATAATAATAATAATAATATATATAATATATATTATTTTCTTTTAAAATAATAATTTATCTATATTATTTTTTATTTAAAAATTATGTTGTTATATTAATTGTTTAATTATTTCTTTTGTTTTCTTCTGGCGCTTATCATTTTTGTTTTTTTTTTCTTTTTTGTTTATTTAATAAATTTATTTATTTGTTTTATTTTTATTTTATTTAAATATTTATAATTTGTATGCTGTTCGCATTATTGTATTCTTTTGTTTAGATTTTTTACATAAAAATTAATTTAAAAAAAATTAAATAAATTGAGTAGTTTAGATTCTGAGAATTTTATTTCTTTCGTATTTTGTATTCAATTTTGTTTTTTGTGTTTTGTGTTTTGTGAATTAATTTTTTCGATCGCATTTGTTTTTGTCTGAAAAAAGATGAATTTCCTTTTTTGAATATTTGTCATTGATGTCAATAATGTACGAGTATTTAGCAAAAGGTTATGTTTTTTATTTAGTTCTTTACATGCTAATTTTCTTACCAAGTGTTTCCTTTTATGGTGTTGGTTATTGTGTGTGTGTTTTCTGTTTTTATAGATTTTTATACACTTTTACAAGATACAGTTAAAATACAATGTCAAAGATTGAATTTAAGAACGCATTTCAGATGCGAAGACATTGTTTCAGTAGTTATTCTTTTATTTTTTGCTTTGGGGATTTATTTTCTTCAATTGCACCATTCTAATCTGACTTTTCGTTTTTATAGTTTGGTTTAATTTTTTTATTTGTTTTTGGCAATTTAATGCCAATAAATAAATGTATTACATTTCAAAATTGAAATGTTGTCAACATTTTGGAATAATTTTCAAATCAAAAAAGTTTTAGGCTAAGGCTATGACCTATTTTCGGATTTTTGTTCTTACTTTTTAAGTCGAACAAATACGATTAGTGGTTTCTTTCTTGGAGTAATGAAAACAAATGAATCGGACATAATTGAAGTTTTAAAATAAAAACAAAAATATATAGAAAACTATTCATTCAATGTATGATGAACGAATTATTAATTAATTTGTCTGTTTTTTTTTTTAATTTGCATCTTCTTTTTTGTTAATATATATATATATATATATATTTTTAAATATATATTAATTTTTTGTTAATTTAAATTTTATTTTTTAAATTAATATTACTACTATTTCCAGTCTTTGAATAATAAATTTGTTGCTAATGATAAGTTTTTTTTTTCTATATATATATTTATTCATATGTTAACACATATATATGTATATATGTATAAGATTTTAGCTTAATCGGCATTCCGGCATACGTTTCGAATTTTTTTCAGCTATTTTCTGTTTATTGCATTTATTTTTATTAATTTTTTTGTTATTTATTAATAAAAAAAAAATACAATTATTGAAAAAAATCGTTATTTGTTTTTGCCTTTTCGTAAGTTAAGCCAAGCATTCAAACTAAAGTGCTGGAGATACTAAGATACTGTACCTATGAAAATTTTTTAAAATTTTGTTTCGTTCTAGTTTTGTTTGTTTTTGTCCTTATATAATTATTCACCATTGTAAAATCTAGAAAATCATGGAATTCTTTGGCGTATCTTTTTCATAATATATTTCTTATTTTTGTTTTTATTTTTTTTTTAATTTTAAGTTTTTCGTTTAATTTTTAATTGTGTATTTTTTGTTAGTTTTTTATTTTTTGCTGTAAGCTAATGAAACAGGTTTAAAATTGAATAAGAGTGATTTAGTATTTATTTGTTGTTCTCTTCTTTTTTTTATTGATGTACCTTTCAATTTTTTTTTAATAAATAGTAAGGAAACAAATGATTTACAACGTAAGTATTTACGAAATTTGATTGTAATTTTTTTTTTTCTAAATTTTGTTTAAGCCTGAATAAATCTTTCATAGCTTTTGTGGTTAACTTTTCTTTGCATGTTAAAAATTTTGTTAACTAGTTTTTGTATTTTTCAAAATATATATTATATAAATAAATGAGGCAAATGTGTTCACACGTATTCGGAGTTCAAGTTAGTTTTTTCTTTTTGAAATTGATGTACATAGGAGTTTGCCTTAATTTTTGTGCGTATTAGTTCTCCTCAAGAGAGATGTAGTTTTTGATGTGCGCTTAACAAAAGAAAATACTCTGTCTATCCAGAAGGACGACATTGGGTTTAATACCAAAAACTGCAATAACTTTGAAACGTCTTATTCGATTTCTGGCAATGCAATTCTTTGCAGATAAAGTTGATCTCAAGAAATATCAAATCTCTAGATCTGAAAGCTCGTCAACAGATTTGAGTTAAAGTTGGACTATTCTCATAAATTTGATATAAAAATCATTCTGTTAACAATATAACAGAATAAATGATAAAATCTTAGTAACATAAGGTATCCATCCTTCCCTTTAACCTATGCTGGCAGCTCACTAACCTCATACTATATATGGATATCATGGCTTGAGTGCTTATGATTTCATTGTTACTAGAGCTGGATGTTTAGCATCAGTTTTGGCAAGAATTCTAATTTGAAAGTGTTTGAGTAACGATCCACATACGGAATCATCGGCGCAAGCGTAAGAAAGTTCGTGGAAATCTTGACGAAATTCCTATTGGGCTTGGTGCGAAGTATTTCCTTTATTTGAAAAATATCTGTAGCTAGAGCAGCTTAACAGAACTGATATATGAACTGGCTTAAAAATAAACGACTTCATTTCATTCATTCATTTTTGTTTCTGAAAGAGTTGCTTTAAGCATTCATAAGAACGTGGGCGGCTTACATCGTCCTTTCAAGACCAAATCCAATAAATTTCAAATGAAAAATTTGAAACCAACGGATCTTCCAAAATTCTTTGGTAATTACATGGACCATGAGATAAATGTACTCGTTTACAATAAATTGTACGGAAAAGCAGAATCATGCAAATCGATCGGAATGCCATCAGTTTCCTTCTGAAATTGGTGAACAGTGAAGATGCTACATGAAGTGAATCGTAAAATTGGGTTCATACACGGATCGGGGCACAGCTCTCCACTGGTGATTAAGGAAACTATATGTTCTTGATGATATTGTAATACAATGTTATCAGTGGAAATATGAATGCTCGGACTATAGTTCTTCATAAAATTCCAATAAGAAAATAGTGTAAAAACCGTCAGGTAAAGAAAATGTAATATTATGATCTTTCCACATCCACATTTAATTCCTCTTTTTGCTATTTCGCACTCCAAAAAGGAGAGAGCAGTCACGAGAGATTTAAATCAAGAAATGTTTGTGGACTTGAAGAAACTCTTTTAGGACTTTTTCTGGAAGTTGGATTTTGCTTAAGTCACATCAACAGCAAAAGAAAAAATATTGAAGTCTGATGTACATACTACGCAAGAACAATTTCTTAGAAAACTGTTGGTTTTTTAAAGGGGCTGTTTTCTTAAATATTTTTTTTATTAATTATAAATATAGGAGTTTATTTTTTATTTTTTTGTGTAACTTATGATGTTAGAAGTACATATAAAGTTCTGATAAATGCAAGAAAGATTTTCTTTAGATTAACACTACCCAATAGTACTAAGATTATACAAAAGGAGTCAGAAATTCAAAAAAAAAAAAGAAAGGAGGCTGAGGAACATTGCCAGAAATAGACGTTAAAGGCGATTTGGTTAAGGTTTTGATTTTTTCTTTGAAAATTATTGCACTACTAATCTTGACATTTGAATCCGAATACTCAACATTTTGTTTGAATTTTTTATTTTTAAAATCAATCAAATATAAGTCAAAATAAAATCGATATGTTACTCTCCTCATTTAAAATAATTAAAAAGAAAAACTCATTTCTATGATATAGTTAAGTTATGATACAACCAAAAAGGATTTAAAATAATTTCCATTTGAAAAAAGAAAATAAATATAAAATACTTCAATTGATATGCTTTTATGTTTTTTTTTTGTTTTTACCAAATATCGCTATATGTAAATAGTTTTATGAACGTTTCTAGATTTTTCATTTTCTTCTAACTCGTAAATGAAATGTCAAATTTTATAAATTTTTTTCTTATTTTTGTTTTTTTTTGTTTGTAACTAAAAAAGCAAGCAATTTTTTTATATTTCGCATTTGTTTTATGATATAAACAAATTAATAAATAAAAATATGAAATATTTTCTTTAACTAATTTCTAACTCTATTTACATTTATACAATACATATTTTTCTCTGTTTATATGTATAATTGTCACTCTAATATTTAATCTGGATTTATTTACATATTTTTCTTTTTGTTTATTAATTTCTGAAAAAATATATGTTATTTGTATTTATATGTTTATGTATATTTTATAAATTAATTCATAATCTATTTGTAAGCGTTTTTGTTTGGTTGTCGTTTTTTTTTTTTTTTTTTTTGAATTTATTTTATCATCTTTTTTAACGTGTCTTCCGCGTTTTATATACTTTTTTTTGCATTTTTTTAAATTATTTTATTTAATTTGAGCTTTTCAATAATTCCAAGAATTAATTTCTATTAAATATTTAATACAAAAAAAAATAATTAAATATATGTTAATAGTACACAAGTTAATAAATGGTTTTAAGGATCGCAAAAAGAGTAGTATAATATTTCTATTTATCTAACAAAGTTTGTACAAACAATTCGAAAATATTATAATAAAATCAAGAAAAAAAAAAAGAATTTTCAATAGCAATAAATAAACTTATGTCTAAGGTATATACCGTTTCATGATATTGGTTCGTGCAGAAATTCTACTTTAAAACTACTACCGGGTTGATCTCTTAGCGTGCGGCTAGGTAAGGGCAAATGAGTATATTTCTTTTCAAAAGAAAAATAAGAAAAAAAATAAATGAAAAAAAAATTATTTAAAGACAGTGCAATTAAAAAGAGAAATTATATAAATGAAAATATTGAAATGTTAAAACTAATACATATTAGTAAACAAATCTACGGACGGAGTAAAATTGGTCAGTTCGTTGCAGCACCGCGTATTCACAAGAAATTCATATATACTGATTTCTTGAATGACATTTAACTTTTGAAATGTTTACATTTATACAAGCATGAGCTGAAAAACTGCTAAATAATGTTTTCTTCTTTTCTTCGTATATTCTCTATAATTTAATTAATTAAAACTATTATCAAGTAAGTAGATAAACTCTAAGTTGCAATGGTTTCTATTAATTATTTAGAAAAAAATCTCCGTTAAATTACAAATTACCCTTATTAAATAAATATCTAAAGACAAAAATAAAAAGAAATATTTACTCTTATAATAAATATCTAGAACGAAAGAAAAACGACATAAAAGAAAAACAAAAATTACAAATTTTGGCTATTTCTGGTGAGATTTCTACAATTTGTATACTTTTGTTAGGAGAATCTTCCTATAGAATTGGAAACTGAAAGTGTGTCAATAGGTAGACATCTATCTAGCTTTAGTTTTTTTTTTTACCTAAATGATGAATTTTTGGATTGTTTTATTCACTACACTCAAAATCAGCAAGGTTTTTCTACATAATATATGTAGTTTAGCAGTAATTTGCTTAGATAAGGTCTGCTTCACATTGGACGTTGAATTCTGAAGTACGATGTTAAGGCTTCAAGTCGACACTAACTTCTCTAATACATGTTACATAGTACCCTATTGATTTTCTAGTGATAACACAACTAAGCTAAAATTAGCTATTACCTAGAGGCTAGATTTTACTTGTTTGCTATAAATAAAAAAAATGTATTGCATTAATACGCATCACATATTGTTACATACATTTTACATTTTGCAAGGACAATATCCCATCAAGATTTTCCTTATTACCCTCGTGTCTATTAAAACGGTGAGAAATACTTTGATTGCTTTGAGAATATTATGTCCCCGACTTAGTTCTAAGTCTTAGCAAATGACCAAATAAACCTAAACGAACCTAATAAGCATCAGATTATACACTTTTATTTGACTTTTTCAGATAAGAGTTAATAAAAATAAAAATTAAAAACACTCAACTAAACATTTATTTTGATTTTAACAGAGTTCTAAAATGGCATTATTCTAAAATTGAATGGGAATACAATATCCCAATGGCGATTTCTTTCATTATCAGGAACAAGAGCTGTAACAAACATATATGAATTAACTTTGGCACCAGTGAGTCAAACTTTTTCAATAAAAAAAATCATTTAAAGGTATTTAGCATAAAAACATAATTGCTGACGTATTTTCTGTTACTTTTTGAATTTTTCTTTTAAATTCAGAAGAGTTGAGTCGTCTTCGGAAAGCCTTCAAAGAAAGAATAATTTTAAGAATCCGACAATTTCAAGTGTTTGCCTATTCAATGATATTATAACCATTAACTCATATGTGGGCGGTTTATGGCTGATTAGAAGATGTTTTTCACTCGCATCCATAAGCATTAGCTGCCTTTAAGTATTGGAAATGAGAACGGAATTCTTGATAGCTATTTTAATTAGGAGAAGTTTGCGTTTGTTAGCTGTCAAGGTTTGTTTTTTTGATCTGTTATATGACTTTGCTGAAATCGAATTAAGATTTTCGAATAGAAGAGCCGATGAATTATGCTCTTGAAAATGGCGAGTATTTTTTAGGTTTGAATCAATTTCCTATTACAGTGTATGATTCCGATGGAAATATTAACTTGGAAATAATACAAGTAAACGTTATTTTCAAGCAACCAGAAAAGTTGTTATTTTTAAGTTGTAGAAAAAGAAGCCGCTTAAGATTGCTTAACTTTTCTTTTCTTTTTTCGTTTTTATTTTTTAGCCACTTAAGCATGTAACTAAAAATTAAATTCTGGACGTTGCTGCAAATATTTTCCCCTTATCTCATCATTCATCTCCTTAAGTCAACTAATTTTTACTAAACCAAGAAAAACAAAAATTGTAATCTAAGTAAAAAAAAAAATCATGAATATTTATTCGCCCACGATTTTTATTTATTCTTAACTTACTTTCAAATTGAATTTGCTTCTGACCTTCATTTTCATTGAAATATCTCTAAGAACAGATCGTGGTGTTCCCAAAGAAATTGGAGAAATGAAAGCCATGTCTTTATTCCAATTTTTAACACGTTATTAAATTTTAGAGATAATCACTCTACCTCAGTAAAAAAAAAACCATATATTGTAATATTTTATTCAATTTTAATTGAATCAATCTGGCACAAAGTAATTTATATGTTAGCAGAGAGTCATATAGCGGCCGAAGGTAAAACGTCATCTGAAAGCAATGCTTGGCGGCTCCTTGTCAGTTGAATATTCCGAAAGAAGTAAAATTGTTCTGCGTTATATTAGACAGTTACATATCAAAGGCAATCCAAAGGTGAATGCATTTAGAAACTCAAAGTTCTAACTATCAAATTTAAAGTCAATCGCGTCGTTATTGCAAGAAAGCAAAGTGACGCGATTTAGAAGTAGGCCAGGGGAGAACTTTTTAGAAAGGCTGCAATTTATGAAACATTGCAAAAATATTGAGCTGGAATAGCTCTGAAAGTTTTAAAATAATATCCAAAAGTAGAAAAGTGAGCTACTTGAAGCACACTGTGAACTGTTGAATCGTTAAGATTTTTCTGAGTACCCAGAAAGGTACAATTCCTCTTAAAAATGCTCCAAATCTACAAAGTAAATAGTTAAAACTGACATGCTTAACCAAAAATATACTTATAGTTATGGTTTTAAAAAATTGCACATATTTTTGTAATATAGTTGTAATTCATATGTATTCAATATTTGTATGTTTTTTTTTAGAAATTCAATAGATTTTGTGACATGTCACTAAACATTATTTAAATTAGTGAAAGAGATACTCTCATTTTGTTACCGATGGCAGTATAAATCTTGGAGGGATGCACATTTCGTTGACCTCAAAGTCATTATTCAAAAAGATAATACGAGCATCATTTGAATAAAAGTTCCCATGGAATCGCATATTAGCTAGCAAAGGGGAATTAATATCAAAGGTTTTCTCAAGGAAGTGTCAGCGCAAACATCGTAGAACTCAAGAGGAATAAAATACCTCTATTTTACTGATCATTAAAGAGATCGTGATAATGTCCGCCCTTGAGTCCAAGTGGCATCATTAATTATTTTTACAATGTGCGCACTAACTGAAGTCGCCTTAATATCCACAATATCTGCGAGATACTCTTGAAGGCTTTTAAGCGACTTTTCTTCCTCTTTATAAATTTGATGTGTCCCGATTTTTCCCACAGAAATAATACTTTGATGTTATGATGATGTCAATTGAAAAAATTACTTTCTCTGACCCTAGTATGCATAATTATAGTTATGTTAATTGCCATCAATAAATTAAATATATTTGTTTTTGTAGCACCCACCTGATGGCAATAGCTCCAAAATTAACATATGTATAATAAAAAGCAAAGCATCTGGAAATAAAACAATATAAAATTGGATATAATATACCAATTGCATCTCCAAAAATTCAGTAATCAGATTTTTTGTTTTTCGCATATATAAAAATAATAAAACTCAAAATTGTACTTTTTTTCTTTTAATTAATTTAATTTTTTTATATTATTATTTTTTTTTTTTTGGTTTTGGTTTGTTTTTACTTTTAATAAAATAAAACAATTTAAAATTTAAAATCTTAAATTACTTATAACAAAAATAACAATATGAATTTCAGCATTAACAGGAAATTGTTTTCTTTTATACATTTTTGTTTTTTTTCTTTCGTTTTTTTTTTTTTTTTGTAACAAATAACAAAACCGATTTATAATCGCCAAATAATAAATTATTGAATAATTGAGAAAAAAATTTAAAAACAAAATGAAGCAAAGAAAAATATCAAAAATAAAGGAAAATTTGAAGGTTCTTTTATATTTGTATGTATTTACAGTTTTTACAATTTTATTCTCTACAATTACATTAAATGTAATTAATTAATTTGAACACATTTATACCCCACAGAACATCGGTTGTGGTTTCATTTCACATTTGTTGTTATTATTTATTTGTTATGTTTTTTTTTTTTTGTTATATGTATATTTTTTTATTCTTTTTTCGTAGAGGATTTGTATTCAGTTTGTGTATTTATATTTAAAAATAAAACATATTTTACAATAAGAAAAAGAGAATAGAAAATAAAATGAGAATGAAAAAAAAAAAAAAAAAAAAACCACTTGTGTGGATCACGTGAGAGTAGTAGTTTTAAGTCGTCGTACCTAGGTATATACACGCATTAAAATTAAAATTAAACTTAAAAATTATTTTATCACCTTAAAGAGAAAACAATTAAAATCCTAAGCGATCCAATTTTTGTTTTAGTTTTCTTTATATACATAAATTTTGTATATAAACTTAAAATCCACCACAACTTTTGCACATTTCATTTACCTATCTATCTTTCTGTATACATAAATAAAATTAAATTAAAAAAAAATAGTAATTATAATAATAAGTAAAAATTAATAATAAAAATTTTATTTTAATCTACAAAAAAAGTGTTGTATTTGTTTTTTTTTTTTTTTTAATATATCAAGACGAGTAAAATTTACATTGAATACTCTAAACATTCCTTTTTTTTTTTTAAATTTAAACATAAATTACACTAGGCTTTATTTTTCTGGTTTTGCATGTTTTTTTCTCTTTTTTTTAATTTTAGATATTATTATAGTTTTTTAAGGTAATTTTATTCCTAACCCCCGTGATATTTATTGTTTTGTATCTTACATTTGACTTATACATTTTTTTGGTTTTGGTTTTCGATTTATATTATTTTTTTTTAATAGAGTTGTGTTTTTTTTTAATGCATTTTGGAATTATATAAAATAAGATAGTTTTCTGATATTTGTTGCTTGTGGCTTTTTAATATAGATTTTTAATTGTTGCTTTATAGTTAATATCAGTAAGTTATTTTTTGCTCATCTACAATTTAAAATTTCATGGAAAGATTTGCTTCACTTGCTTTAATTTTTTCTTTTTCTTTTCCTTTTTAGTTGTTTTTTTCTTCATTAAACGTAATTAAAGTTTTGCATTTGGTTTTGTTGTTAATTGTTTTTATTTTGTTTTGTTTTTTTTTTTTAAATATGTTTAATAACTAATTGACCTTTATTGAGATAAGCTGAACGTATAAAAATGGTAGACTGATAAAAAATTATATGAAATCAAAACTAGTTAGATTATTTTGTTTGTAGTTTTCTTTTATCGTAATTATTCTTGGGGTTATTATTATTTATTTATTGTTTTACTTTTTACGATTATTTTTGTTACATATTTAAGTAATACTAAAATGTATTAAAATTTTTTTATACACATTTTGTTTTTGTTGTTTTCCTTTTACGGTTTATATTCATTATCTACACTTATTTAAGATATTTTTTGTTTTACTTTTATATTGGTGTTATTTTACAAACTTAATATCGAAAACAATTTTATCATATTTTATTTCTGTTTTTTTTTTTTTTTTTTTTGAAAATAATTTACATAAGTTTAACATAATTATTTTTTATTTTTTGATTTATGATATCAAGGTACACAATTATTGATTTTCTCATTTCACAATTTATCTAAAACTGATTCATCGAACTTTGTTTTTTTGTTGTTTTTTTTTTTTGTTAAGTTAACTACTTTTAATTTAATTCCCCCATTTTGTTGTGGCAAATTATCCAATCCAGTAAAATTATTATTTTTATCATTTTTTGTTGTTTTTTTTCAACATTTTGAATTTAAATTATTTTGTGTAACAAATTTGAGATAAACACGTCTATACGCCGCTATTAGCAGAAATAAAAATTTTGCAAAAAACAAAATTAAATTATAAATCAAAAAATAAAAGAAAAACAAATATACAGTAGCAAAAGAAGATAGAGTGGTATTATTTATGTATATTAAGTTTTTGTTTTATTAATAAAAAATATCCCTTTTTATATTTACATTTTATACATGTTTTATTGTGTAAAATACATTTTTTGGTATTGTTGCTTTTTTTCGTTTAATTTATTTTGCTGCTATCCTGACAACTTTCTTTAGAAGCTATTCTGTTTCTGTTGTTAATAAACTTAGTAAGCCTGAAGGATATTAAAAAAAAATTACGAACTTGACTGTCGGGAAATAAATGAATAAACTGCCTAGTTAAGGGAAAAACACAGGTTTTTTACGGGCCTTAAAGAGGTTAAATAAATTTCAAATTTGTACGATAAAAATGTTTTATTGAACTACAATTTACACGATTAAGATAAAAATCAAGCATACATACTTCGACAAGTATAAACAAAAACAAAAAGTTGTTTGCCATTGGAACTCTTCATATTTACACCTTATTTGGTAAGCCTCATGAATGAAAAGGCAAATGCAACATTTCGATCCACACAATTTCAAATCAATACATCCCAGCTACTATAACCATAAAATAAAAGTACTAACAACCTATTGAGCTTATTTTGTGACTTTTTTCAATTTTGTTTTCCGAGGCTAGACAGGATGCAATTCGCAGTAAAATAAAAGTTGGCACATGAAAACACGAGTTCGATTATTAGCCCCTGTAACCTGTAAGGTCCCTTTTAATTGTTATCAGACTATTGTTGTTTGGTGGTCTGTCTTAGAGAAAGCAAAATTTCAAAAAATATGCAAAGCTTTCAATTCGAGGGAATTGAAAATGATTTTTAAAAATAATAACGTACATCTAATCAGAGTCACTTTGCGATCTTTAGGAGGCATTCAGGATAAATTGTTTCAATATTATATTCAGACTTACAAAGTACACATATTAAAACGAGTACTAATCTGCATAAGTAACATACTAGTCGTGCGAGTATGACCGAGAAATCAATCCGCAAAGTCTCAGAAATAAGATTGATCCTTACCCTCTTGTAGATGATTGAATGTTTATTCTTTCATTGCGTTGTGATAGAGAAATGAAGAAATTATTTTAACAAATAATTGTTAACAATTAGGATAATAAAACAGCTTGGTGTTTGCCTCTTTCACAACGCTTCAGTCAGTGGTTCGAAATATGGCAAATTTTAAGTGTTATATTATGAACAAAGTAAAAGTGCATATAGTCAAGACCTGAGATTCCAAAAGAGCAAATTTCTGTGGAATTCTCTGACTGATAATGGTAGCAATAAGAAAACCAAAATCATTGCTCTTCTTATGATGTTTTAAATCTAAAAAAAACAATGTGGATGAAAATTTCTTCAATCAAAGCTCAAAACTGTTTTGTATAAAAGATGAATCAGACTATTATAGTTGTAGCATAAGGACGACGGTATGTAGCATCCTTAGATGATATCATAACATGGTTTGTGTTTGATAAGTACCTCACTACGGCTCGGAATGTTTAACAAATTGGAATCAAGTTAATCGATTTGGTAACCCAAAACAGAAGGAAAGAATCGTGTACCTTCAAAATGAGTTGCAGTAATATCAAACACAATTTAATTGTTCGAAAATCTAACCTTGTGGAGTTTTTAACTATCAGCGTCAGAAACTGGCAAGATGAGCAGCGGTGAAGCAAAAGGTCGAATTCTTAGGCATTCACTAAATGTGAAGGGTGTTCCTCTACCCTCAAACAAGTTCCTCTGAATGTTTGCTTAAATTAAAATATTTCTTTGAATTTGAAATCTCAGAATTAATCGAAGTCAGAATCATAAATTGGTTTGTGCGGAACAGTGGGTTCTACTTTTTTGAACTCATCTTGGTTTAAAGGAAAATAAATTAATATAAAGCTGTTAGGATAGCAAATTCAATTTTTGTTCTTCGACATTGTTATTTAATTAATTGAAAAAAAAATGCTGTGTACATATTTGAGTATTTGTTTTTTTTTTTTATCAGAAGCAAAATAACCTAAACATAAATTTATTCAAAAATAAAGAAATTTTTAATGTGGACGGTATTCAAAGCTTGCTTGTTTAATCTAATCATTATTATTTAATAAATAACAATAAATGTATGTCAGTCCATTTAAATGAATATTAGCAACATAATTTAGCTCCTTTTAAGCCACAAATAAGGTTCAAATGATTTTGTTTCTTTCTTTTGCTAGTTTTATATAAATGTAGCTTTAAAAAAAAAATTTTCGAAGAACATAATTTGAATATCTAATCATCAGTTGGCATTGTTTTTTGTTTTGAGTTTTAGTTGTAAATGCTTTAATCTAAACTTTATTTATGCTTTTGAATTTAGTATTTTTATTTTATTTAAATATTTTTGTATTTTACTTATACTTTTTACCAAAATCATAAGAGCGTTCCGTTTGCTATATTATTTTAGTGTAGCTTTTGTTGTTTCTTCTGTAGTCACTTGTGTGTTTTTTTTTTTTCTGTATGTTAAATATATAAATATATTTATTTATACATATAATTTTTTAAGCAGAAAAAAGTATTGTTTTAATTTATTTATTGTTTCTTTTTTTGGTTTTTGCAAAAATACCATGTAACTTGATTGATTGACTCATTTCAAAATAATATTTAAGAAAAGAATCGCTTTATTTAACTTTTGCTTTATGATATTATTTTTTTCGAAAAACTTTAGAAATATATTTGTACTTTTTTAACAGTTATTAGAAGGGAAAATAAAAGAGAATTATATTAAAAGAAAAAGAAAAAAGAAACTTGATATTTTATTAACGTATTTCTTAAGAAAAAGCTAAATTAATAAAAGGAAAACAATGTTTTTTTTTAATTTCCTTAGCTGGCTAGCATAAAAAACTTTTGTACACTTTTTGTTTTACAAAATATATGTGTATATTTTTTGTAAGTCTGCTTATTTTCTTTTGTCTTGTTTAATTGAATTTGGTTGTAGCTTAATAAAAGGACAAAAAAACAAAGAGCAATTGCAGTTGCAAGGAAAAAGAAACTTACTCATTTATTGTGTTAATAGTAACGTGTTGCTTAAAGAAAATTGGTCGATATTTCCACAACCATGACTTGGCCAGCGGTTTTATTTAATTTTTTTTAATAATTTAAAGTATTATTTTGTATGTGTTTGTGTGTGTATCCTTTTCATTTATTTTTGTTTTGTTCCTTTTTTTATTGCGCAAAACTATTATACCGTATCAGCTGTGATGAGTTAAGCAAAAATATTTTTTTTTTTTATTTACATTACATTTAAAAAGTTTGTAAAAAACAAAAAAAAATGTGTTTTGCGTTTATGTGAAAGAATTGAAGAAAATTATAAAGCACCTTAAGATGTGATATGTAATTAAATAATGACTTGCCGGCAGAGAAAAAAAAAGCTAATTGAGAAAAAGTGCTTCAAAGGCTTTGCCACAAAGAGCTCCAAGCTTAATTTATGAACGGAAAGTTAGAACTGAGAACTTTTTTTATTGAATCTGAACAGTACTATTTTGAAATATCTAGCATTCAGAAATATTTATAGTTTGATGGCTTTAAAAACATTGTCCTATCAGCAGTATTAATGGTTACTTGAACCGTAACTACCTATATCAAAAGCTATTCGTTAATCGTTTTAAGACTGGGAGCATTAATCATATCAAGATTAAAAAGAACACTTCGCCCGACCTGCCAAAGATATTTTGAACCGAAAATCGACTTTATCAGGATGTACAAATCCTGGAGGCTTAAGCAAGTATATAGAGATTTACCATATTCTACAAAACAGCAACCGTTTTCATCGTTAAAAATCCTAAGTCCTAAACCAAGAAGACCTATCAAATCACATTAGGCGATCTAATATAAATGAGTGAAGTTCGCAAATATGTGGCAAGAACAACCCGTTTTCGTATTTTAAACGGAAAAAATTTGTTTTTATCGGCCAGAACAAAATAACTAGATTGTGACATTATTAATCGTTGCATTGCCATTCAATTACGGCATGCACCTATGAATGTATCCGACGCAATATGATCTTAGGCTAGTGCTAGGCAATCCGGACTAGAACCAACTTTTAACAACTCAACAGAAGAACCGTTTCTAGGGTGATTGTAAAAAAGCTCGCCCAGCATTGTGATTTGATGATATCAACATCATACTTACAAGATGTGTAGATCTCCCATGTCAACGTTTGTATTATTTGCAATAATTTGAAAGACCGTGCAATTGCTTCCATTTGTCGACTTTGTTGATATAGCAACCACAAATCTCAAGTCTATCACTGACGCGTTTGGGATCACCGAAGCTTAAGTAAAAAGGTAGGTAGTAATAGGTAAGCATGTGCATATGCCGTTGACAAGGGGAAGCAGCCATCACCAATGGTATTGTCTGCAAGTGTGTATACAATGATAAGAGAAAGTCGTGATTTTCAATACTGGGGATAGTAAAGCTTTTTCTCAAGAGCAAAAAAGGGGGACTGGAGAGACAATTCGGGAAATGCGTATGATTAAATACATGACTGGAAATCCAAATTTTAGAAACATTCACAAGTTATTCTTGGAATATACGTTTATAAGAATAATGTAAGTTTTCTACAGTTGAAGGGAATTTTCCAAAACCTAGGCAAATTCCATTTCACGAATTACGAATCTAACAGTACGAATCAGTCAGTACAATTTTCGAAATATACATACATGCGGTATCTTTGGTAACTGGTACAATTCAAGCAACAATAAATTATGTAGTATTTCTTTTAAATATACTCTTGAGCTAATCACCATATAACCAGTGGTGTGATACAAAGTTTACAACTGAGGCCAGTACTTTTTAACGATTTAGTAAGTAAGTTGTTTTTGTCAACTCTATCTGGACATTGAATTAGTGGTTTTGAATCAAGGTCATCAAGATATACATGTGGTACTGTGACCAGAAGTAGGGCACGTGAAACGAATAGTACTTGCATTACTATTAAATCCGAAAACAGCAAGGAAACGATAAGGGATGAAGAACGCTTTAATTTTTATTGATAGTCGTTAAGATTGCTATTCTTTACATTATGTTGTTGGCTCATTGTTGAAACTTCGTAGAATATATCGATTTCCGGAACGGGTGAGTTCTAGGATTTAAGAGTGAAATGTTTTACATCAAACAAAAATATCAAGGCATTATTCTTTGGTTGAAGAGGTTGAAAGTCTTGTACACTGCTAGTCTTCAAGTTGGAATGTGCTCCTTCCATATCAACAGTTCGAAGATATTATATATTTCACTATTTTTACCTTGTATTTAAGAAATATTAGTTAACTATGGTACTGTTCCGACAATGGAAAAATTATTCAAGAAGTTAATCAATAAGGAAAAAAAATCGCCATTAAGAAAATTTTAAGCAGCTAATCAGATGAATTGAACTCGTCCAACTACCAGATTCAAGTGATTTATGAATGACATTGTCAACTGCAATATCAGCACTTTTAATTGCAAGATTTGGACGGATGAATTTGGAACTGCAACTGAGATAACAGAGATCTCATTATTTTATAGGTTTCTCAAGGTGTCACCGTACTTAATGGTAATTCAATTTCGCAAAGATTGAAAAAACAACATATTGGATCTCTTTGAAAAATTTACTTATTAAAACCATTTCTTTCTCTTCGCCAACGCATATCTATGACTGATCACTGTAAGAAAACATAAATATTGTATTTACAAAAAGATATTTCAAGTAAGTGAACAAAATAGAGCAATACGAATCTATGTTTCTTTTCTCAAAAGGTATTTTAATAAATTTACTGATAACCCTTTTATAGTGATTAGTTTTTTTGTTTTATTGGAAAAACGAAAAAAAATTATAATAAACAAAAAAATGTTGCTCATCTAATTTTTGTATCTATTTAGTAGTGTTTGATTTTAATTTATTTTTTTTTCTAACAATGGCTTACTTTCTTGTAGTTGAAGTTAAAGCTTATTTAAGATTGGTTTTCCTTCTCAAAGATATTTAAAAAGTGTGTTGAAATATTTATATTTCTTTTTTCAGTTTAATATTGTTATTTCTAGTATTTGTTTGTTGTTTTTTTTTGGTTTTTTCTTTCGTTTTAAATAAATTTTCCCAAGAAAAAGAAACAGAAGTAGAAGATTGTGTGAAGAATGAAATAAAGTTCCTTTAAAGATATTTTCATTTTTATCTAGCATGTTTAGATTTTTCTGTTTTGTTTTTTTTTTTATATTTTAGTTTAGCTTTTACTTAAATTATATAAATCAATATTTTAGCTATAGTATTAATGTATAGAACTACTATTGCTGCTTATTTTTTGTTTTATTTTGATTTTATTTGTAATTTTTTAGTAATACTATATATATATACATTTTTATATATATATATATGTAATCTGATTTACGATCTTTCACGGCAGTTTTATTTATGTAGCTTGTTTTTGTTTTTCCTAATTTGATGTTTTGTATTTTGTTTCTTTTGGGTTCTTAGAGTATTTGTATAGATTACTATTTTGCTTTGATAGTTTTATTTAAAACAAAAAAGAAAAAAATAATAAAAACTAAAAATGAAAAATTAAAATTAAAATTATCGAAATTATGACAAAAAGATGATTCTTCAAATATGTGGCGAAAAAACGTGTTTTTGTTTTGTTTTGTTTCTGGATGAGTATTCTTTTTTTGTATTTTTACTTTTTTTTTGTTTGTGATGATTGGATATTTTAGAATAAACTTAATATAAAAAATTTCTTGGCGTAGTTTTTGTTTTTTTTTTTAATTTTTTCTTTATTTAGTTAATTAGCTTTTAACTGTTTGTTTTTTTTTTGTATTTTATTTTTGTTTTCGTATTAAAAACCTACTTAATGGCGGAATAGCTTAATTTTGTTGTTTTTTTATTTTTTTTTTTTGGTTTTGCTTTTGTTTTTTTTTTTTTTTTGGTTTTACTTATTTCAACAATGAGCAAAGGGATAATGATATACAAAAAATACCAATATGCTCTGACTTTTATTTATCACGGAGATAACAATAGTTATTTAGATAATTTTGTAATTAACTTTCCTGCACTATTATTATTTTCTTATTCTTGTTTTGTTTCTTTGGTTTTTTATTTCTTCTCAGAATTTGATTGAGCTATAATAAATTATTAAGTAAATTAGTAAATTATAATATTAAATAGTTATAATAATAAGAAATGTTGTTACGTGATGAGAAATGATATTTTTGGGATTTAATTTTCTAAAGTTTTTTTTTATGGATCTTTTAGTAATATAATTTGCGGGTTGTTTCTTTTGGTTGTCCTTTGGTTTAGTTTTACTAGTTTTTTTTTTTTTTGAAGACGTTGACTATTTTTTTCATTAAATTTTCACAATTTATTTGTAATTTGGAACTGATTATTATTATTATTATTATTTTTATTTTTTTAATATCATTCAATTTAATGACTAGACAGAACGTAGAGAGGTGATTTAACAGCACATTTTTGTTTTTTGTTATTATATTCTTTTATGTGAGCTTTGTTTTATTATTGTTATTATTACTTGTTTTATAAGTTTAAATGTTTTGTTTGAAATGTTTTCGATGTTCTCCTTTTAGACAGTTTTTGTCGGCTCTGGTATCCAACGAAACATTTCACAAGGCCAAAATATAGCGCGTATCGTCTTTTTAACTGAAAATTAATGAGTTTTTTTTTTTTAAATTGAATTTGTGATCTTGATATTTTAAAAAATATTTAGAATCAAGTAGACATTTTTGTTTTATGGTAAAAGTAGCTCTGATTGCATGGAGTTTGGTAAAATCAATTAACATTTCTAAATATTGCTTTCACGTCAGCAAAACGCTTCCCTTTTATAGCGGTCTTCAACATCATCAAGAATGAAGAAAAATCGCTACGCTCTTAAAGGTCAGCACATCGTTTTCATAGAAATGGAGAAGTGGTTCGAGAAAGTTCCTAGCAATTTTATATGGTCTAAGCTTAGAGGCAATAATATGTACAATACGTACACATAAATGATATGCGATATATATTATCACGTTAAGTCGAAATATTTCCAAATAACTTCTCTTCTTTCACCGATAAAAGTTCTATTACAAGGAACAATATGTCACCCATTGAATGTCTGTATTGTCGTTCTTATAAACTCACAAACTAAACTGCACACAGCTAAATGAATTTACATCAATTCTAAATGCCAGGCCAATAACACCGATGTTTAAGTGTCCTGAGGATATTCAGGCGTACAACTCTGGTTATTTATCATTGGCACAGCCCTTAATGCAATAGCCGAGCCAATCTTGCACACCACTAGCAACATACATAAGTTTACTTTCACGTTATCAGCAGCGTCAGTGGTACCTTCATCATTTTTGGGCGCGATATTTACAAAGAATTCAGCTGCGTACCGAATGGTGAAAGACAAACCTAGCAATAGCAACAAACGTTGCTCCGCTTAAAAGGAGATTGTGTTGAGTTTTTCGGGTGCATGCCGGTAAAGATAGTATCGTGCGGGTGGTCACATTGAAAAAAAAATAGCGGTGAAAATGCTTGCTTTCTTCCAAGGTGATCCAAAGTAGAATGGTGTAGAAAAACCATAACGGTCCAGGTTAAGAAGGCAATTTAGAAGCATACCCTTAACATCTCAGTTTCCACTACGATGTAAAATCATGGGCCTGCACATAGGCGGTTGGAAGTATCCTTTGCAACTGTTAAGTCAATGTAATACCATATTAGTCGCAGATATATGGGTAGGTCTTAACTATACAAGTATCACATGGCTAGGATATATCCTCCCAACCGCAGCTGTCTGACTTCTTCTTTCAGTTGTTCACAGTTTTCACCTCTTAAATTCTTAACCTAATGATGTTTCAAGAGATTAGAACTAAATTTGGAACTAAAGCAATACAAACAAAGAAAAGGTCTCGAAAACCAGAGAAGTCCAATAATCCTCAAAATTTGCTTAGCTGGAACCTTTTATTCATAGAACCAAAGGTAGCTGATAAAAAATAAAGCGTACGTCTTGCATCGTTAACATTTTACGAGTATATGTACATGTGTACTTTTAAAGATTTTGAACTTACCCAGTAGTCAAACGTCAGTTTCGATACTAACTGCTAATGCACTATTATGCCGTAACGTTAAGTTATTACTTCCCAGTGGCTGCTTAAAACCATTCTGCTGGTTTAATTGTTGCTGCTTATCAATCGATTGTTGTGCTCCTAAAAATGGAGCTTGACGTCCAGGATGTTCAGTCAGTCCTGGCGTTGAATCCACACCATCGTCTAAATCCATCATATCCGATGAGGATTCAGACAGTGATGATTTCTTTAAGTGTTGGCCTAAATCAAAATAAATGAAATATAGATATATAGTACATTATTTAAAAAGGGATAAAATTATTCTTTTGAGTTGGAATAATATATACCTAATGTACCAGGTAAGTATGGACAACTAGTAACATGGTTAAAGTTTTGGCTCTGCATCTCTTCCTGATCCGTTTCTCTATGATAGAAGTAATTGAAGTTACTGACGATGACTGGTACCGGAAGTGCGATTGTCAATACACCAGCAATGGCACATAGTGATCCCACAATTTTACCCCAAACGCCGACCGGTCTAAGAAATACAACAACATAATTCCAATCAAATGTTTGCCTCTATAGTTAACTTTAAAATTTTAACTAAAAACCAGTAACAACAAAAATTATTAAAAACGAAAAAAGTGTTAATTATCATAGTAAACACAGCCAAAAAATAAAAATAAATATCAAACAACGAGATACGAATAGATGGGTTGATGCTTTTTAACGATGGTGGCAACAGTAACTATTTTTTTTTAATTTTTATACACAGTGATGCGTCGTGACACAAAGATTATTTTATGTATAGTAAAATTCTGGTGGTAATGTTACAATAAAATATCGAAGATAGATGAAGTAGAAGAAACACTTAATACAGATAGTGAACAAATTATAATAGATTAAATCCATTTAAATTAAAATTTCAATTAAAAAAAAAATACTTTACATGGTATACATAGATAAACATACAAATCGTGCAGTCTGTCAGAAGCTACATGCGTTGTCATTTATTCTTATATCATACATGAAGGAAAGAACAACTGAAAAATATCAAGCCAATTAAAAATTAAAATAAAGTTCAGAATTCAAATTGAAAAAAAAAAAAAAAAAAAAATCTAAACGAAAAGATAAACTGATCACAAATAAAAAAGTTAATCGAAACAAGATGCAAGAACTAACAACTTTTTTTCCATTTATTCTACTAAATGTTTCGTAGAATAAATTGTTGACAATAATTTGTGATATGCCCTATGAAAAAAAAAAAAATTTCCCCTACTCAGTGTAATGTATCTATGACTGGAGAAAATTATGAAAAATTAACAAAAAATTCTACATTAACTAAATTCCTGATCAGATGAATTGGAAGAAGAAAACAAAATTATTTACGATAAAGTATCATAGTTAATAAAGAAACTGTGAAGAAGTGGCATGTTCTGGTAACGTGTTTGTATTTTTCTTATTGCTCTTCTCTTATGGTGCAAAAATATTTCTTAAAAAAAAATTTGTTCAATTAGAATAAAGCAGTTTTAAATTTTATGTTTTTATTTAATTCCCTTTGTGATAAATGAAATATTTTTTATTTTTTGTAATGAGTGAAACCATGCAGCGTTTAGTTTTAAATAAACAAGTCTCAGTTCAAATCGAGTACGGAACCTGTTCGAGTACAAGTACAAAGAATAGTGTTTTATGTGTGTACTAATATTATAATAATAACTTATACTTAAATGTTTTGGCAATAATTTAATTAATAAGCAAATAATCACTTAAGTACTCGTATGACATAAGCTAGTTTACTTTTTAACAAACTAAGCAATAGGGACAAAGTGTGGCCCTCGATCTATGTAGAGCACACATACATACAGATGTACATGTATTGTATATTCATATATAGTATATGAATTAAAAGAATTGGTTTTGACACATTTTAAAAGAACAAAAATAATTTGTAAATTTGTTAAAGATAATCGTTATATCGACAATCTTTTTTTTAATTTTTTACACCCAACAAATTAAAGTCCCTTATTTAGTTTAGTATTAGAAACAACTCGACATCTGCTATTTCTTTAAATTGGCCATTCTATGTGAATGCTTGAGACACTATATTAGCAATCTGTTCTTAGTATAAACAAGGTATTCACCTTATGCTGGATCTTGAAAAAGGTCCAGTACCTTTCAATCGACAATACGGTCATCATGGGGCATTTTTTTTTCAAAAAAAAAAAACATTCCGCCAAGGTGAAGGGCTGTCATTTAACTTACACAAAATCGCAAATGACATTGATAAGATAAGAAGTTAGCAAGTTAAAACCGGAACGTTATTGTAGCTATGTTATACACAACTGTCATTCCTCAAGCCTTCATATACTTACAATTAATACTAACAATACTGTTTGACAATGTGCAAAAATTGTTAAGTAAAAGCGGCAGTATCGCCACTTATAAAGAATAAATGATAAAGGACTGCGCGTTCGGGATCTCTACATTACAAAACAGAGAGTTGAAAAATTTTAGACAGATAAACTGGTCTTTCCATGTGGAAAAATCCGGTCTATTAAGTTTGAGGGAGAGGATGAGAAAAAATATTTCGTTCATCAAAGTGAAAATGCATAAGAAACTCTTCGTCTTTGTAACGCAGTAACGCAGTCCAATAAATACGTTTTTTTTTAATAATTAGTGTGCGCTCAAGGGGTTGTTAGTACCATCAAAATGAGTGTACACAGCGTGGTTTAAATGACTAGGAAATGAAGAGCTCGGCAGGGCATTCCATAAGTGAGTTGTTCGGTTTAGGAAAGAATCACGATATTTCAGGGTACGTCCGAAAGTGGGCTATAGGGTGTACTGATGAGCATTCGACGGGTTTTACGGTTGCTATTTCCGCTATTGCTATTGGCAATTTCTGAGGAACACTGCTGGTGAAAATAGCGATAGAACAGGATAAGACAGAAGGCATTTCGCGGTGGTCGAGGGTGCCAATCGACTGTGTGATATTAGCATCACCTATTAGTTTTTTTTATTAGTTTTATCGCACGGTTTTGAATCCTATCTAGTAGGCGTAAAGAAGTTTTGGGAGCACCTGGTCAGATGTGAGCATTGCACTCCAATTTTGGGCAGATGAAAAAATATTGAAGCCAGATCAGAGGGGGTGAAATATTTCTTACATCGCTTAAGGAAACCTAGAGTATTTTTGGCGACTTCGAATATGTGGTCATTCCAACGTAAGTTGTCATTAACACGGAATAAAACACAATTATAAGCTCCACATATTTTAACGGTTATTAAAAGAAAGAGAACACACTAATAAAAAGATCAAACAAAGAACTGCTTTTACCAATCGCTATATTTAGTTCCAGTTGTTTTTGTTGTTTCACTTCTCTAGAATAGAAGCATGGAATTGTTTTGAGGAAAAAAATTCTTCGATCGATATTCGGTTGCGCTCAAAATGGGCTCATTACTTGATCAGGAAATCTAGAATCCATCGCTTCGGTAGGTAGGAAATTCTGAACGAGATGAGTGTTCACTACGGGTTTGGGTCGATGTATCTCTAATTCCATTTCGATGGGACAACGCGATAAAGGAAAACCTTTTCTTGTTAAACTGTTCAGACACATAGATTTTTTCGTGGCCTTTTCACCTCAAAATAGAGTAGAAAGGCAGAACATGTAGGTTTTTGAAGATTTATGGACAATTGATTTCGAACTTTCACAAAATATAAAAAATTATGTCGATTATTGTCAAGTTGGTATTTATTGAAAATCTTTGTTAAAGCCACTCAGTTTTACTTGGGTTTAAGGAAATAAAAAAAAATACACTTAGAATTTTAGTTCTCAGCTACATATACGTAATCAACTAAAAATAAGTTGTCTTTAAGCGCATCTCATTCTGAACTAGATCACTCTAGTATTTAGCAAGGATGACTAAATACAGCAAAGAGCCGACATTATCAGCAGAAATTGTACTTCTGGGCATGATCTGGAAATTGAAGCATTTTCTCTAAGAGCCAATTAATAAGATAGAATCTCTGGTGATATTTGTATTAGAGAGAATGTCGTATAATTGCACTGGCAATGGCGAAAATTAACTTACTCTATGTGTCGAACAACCAAGTTTTTTTTTAATAGAGACAATCATTTTAAAAAGCCATTCAATATTTTAAATTTATCTGATCAAAGCGTAGTCACAATGCAGGTACATAGTTGAAATATTGAAAAATAAAATTTTATTTTAAGGTCTACTTGTATAAATAGCATATGCGTAGCAAGAAGAATTTGCATACTAAAGACAACTTAAATCAGAAACAAGCATGTTAGGTATATAACAATATTTCATGTCCGCAAAGAAGTATGTATATCTGTCATAACGATTCTTTTAGGGGTACTCTTTCAAGAATATAAAACAATCAACAAATTTAGAGTTATTGGGCCGTCTTTATTACCGTCATAGAAAGAAACATTCTGTTAAGTTTATTTCTTTCACATGTTGACCGCAACTGCGGCTAGCGTGGTTCATTTTGAAGTTTTAATTTTCGAGGGGACGTACGTGTGGTGTTTAACCAATGAAACGAGTAATTACAGCTTCCAATTCCTCAATCCGGCCGGCTTATCCATGTTCACTTTGGACTTAATGTAGCCCCAAAAGAAAAAGTCTAGATGTGTAATGTCACATGATCTAGGCCAGCAATTCATCCGATCAAAGCGTACACTGTTTGTGTACACGCTCTGGTATCGTGATAGAAGTGATCAATTTGATCGCGTTTTATACAGTATTGAAAGTTGGGTTTCAAAGTTTACAATGGTAACACAGTTACAGAATTGGTAAACTATGTGCCGGACTAAGTCTTTCTATAATAAAATCTCAAACAATACCTGATAAAAATACCATATCAGTGTAATAGGGCACTGATATGAAATTCCATCGATCATAGTTATTAGTTATCATACAGCACTTCAAATAAAGAGGGGAAACTGGTTTTACTGGAGAATCTATTGCATGTCCAAAACCAATGGTAAATATTGAGCTGCTTACATGTTTAAAGCAATGTTTAAGTTTGAAAATTGGTTGTATAAGTTAGATATGAAGTTCATTCAAAAAGATTAGGATTGAAAATACTTGTTAAAGTAAAAGTTTAAGTTTTATGACAATTTTCAACCAATACATATTTTGTAAGGCACATCTTAATTTTAAGATTTATATTTAATTACTATTTATACAAGATGATTAATTATAAATAAAAAAAAAAGAGTTATATATACCAATTGCGTGAATATTAATTTTAAATACTAATTGTAGTGTAATTATTAAATAAATGAAATATATTTTTATGCCTCAATTAAGAAATACATAAAAAATAATCATACTGAAAAATGAGTAACTTTTTTGGTAATGATACATATATGAGTAACATATACAATTGCTGTTTCGTGTTATTGTTATTGAATCTGCTTTCAAAAACGTGGTGAAGTTGGGTTGATGTAGTGTTTAGTTTGTGGTAGTTAAAAAATAAATAAATAAAAACAAAACGAAACGAATATTACAATTTAAAAATTAAATAAACATGTAGTCATTAAAAGTTAGATTTTAAACGAAAAACGAAAATAAATTTAATAACAAATAGAACAGAAAGAATTCTCAGCACTTCTATCTACGTAGTTTAAAAATTTTATTTGTGAGATATGCAAGAAATTTTGTATTAAAAATGAATTGATTATTACTATTATTAATAATTGGTTTCGTTTTTGCTTTCGTTTTTTTTTTTTTTTTTTTGGTATACGATGCTTAAGAAATGTTAAGATATGATGAAAATAAACAAGAGTTAAAACATAAACAAATTAACTAGTTAACAAAACAAAGAAGTTAGAAACAAAAATGGAACAAGAAAATATTTTTTTTTGGGTTTATTATTTTTTTTGTTAAATTTAATTAAGAAAAAAAAAAAAGAGAAACAATTGTTTTTGTTTGCATACGTCATGTCACCATATCCAACAGTAGTCATGGTAACGACAGCCCACCAAAATGCGTCTGGTATAGACTTGAAGAAGGAATTTTCGCTTCCAGCTTCCGCAAAATAAACAGCCGATGAGAAGAGTACAACGCCTAAAATAAATTAAATTTTGGTTTTTTCGGTTTTGTTTTGCATCTTTGTTTTTTTTTCAGTATGTTTTTTTTTTTTTAGTTTTTATCATTTTGTTAAATTTTATAAAATACATATTTTTAAATATTTTGTTGGGGTTTTTTTTTTAAATTGTTTTCTAAACGGCGTTATAAAGCTGCATTTATTTTTATTTGATTCTGGTTTCACTTAATATATGGTTTATAAACTATCAACCCTTGGGTTCTATAAAAAAAAAGAACAATCAACAAAAAACAAATTGTTTTACCTAGGCCTCGAGAGAGAAAAACATATAGTACTAATTTAAAAAAAAATTTCTTAATGTCAAATGAAACAGAAAAAAAATTTCAAAAAAATTCAAAAAGATACCAAATAAAAATTTAAATAATGGAAAGTAAAAAGAAAACCAAAAAAAAAAAACATAAATGCAGTTTAAGGAAAGAAGAATTAATATACACATATTTATATAAATATATATATATATTTATATTTATATTAAATAGAAAGACTTCAAAAAATTACGGAGAGAGTAAGGAAGAGATTCATAACAAAACACATTAACACAATACGACGTGACCAATTTACACACGGATTTTTATTTTTTGTTTTTTTTTTTTTTGTTTATATACTCTTTACAACGATTCTTTATCCATAGTACAAAATACGTTTATACGAAATATCGAAAAAAATGTTTAAATCATTTCGTTTGTCAGTTTTTTTTTTTTTTTTTTTGTTGGTTTAAATAAAACAAAATCACATCTGATATTACGACATTTTATGTTTAAAGCTTTACTTTGTTAAAAGAAAAATAAATCATATATAGGACATATTTTTTTTGTTTGTTTTATTAGAACTTTAAACGAAGTAATTGAGAGTCTGTTTTGTACCTCATGTCACCATATCCAACTGTGGTCATTGTGACAACAGCCCACCAAAATGCATCTGGTATCGATTTGAAGAAAGACATTTCGGCGCCGGCCTCCGCAAAATATACGGCAGATGAAAATAATACGACGCCTTGTTATGTATGAGGAAATTGTTTTATTTTAATTAGTAAAAGTTTTCTTCTTTTTTTTATATTTTGTTTTTTTGTTTGTATTGTATTACGAGTTTGTAAAATAATTTTTTTACAATGGGAGTTTTACACTCGAAGAACTAGTTGCGAAAATCTCTTTAACTTTTTACAGATCTCATATGTATTGATTTAATTAGTAAAAAAAAAAGCAAATCATCTATTCTCCGTCTTATGAATCTATGAAGGTATTTGGATTTTATGACTTGAAATGGTTACGACCAAAGGCAATATACGAGTATGTAAATAGGAAATTACAACTTAGTGACTTTTGCATAAATTTCTAAATTATGCAAATGAAGGGCTCTTAACATACGTTTCTTAGTAAAAGCTTATCATGAAATACGATATTTTTGATCATTAATATGTATTCTATAATTGGTTTGGGTGATAGCTAATTTAACGGCCGTTAGGGTGATTTTCAAAAACTAAATTTTATTATAGAGAATACATTTCTGATTGTACTCGTATCTAGGAGCATCGAAAAGGGTTTCAATGAGTAGAATTTTACCAAATAAAAGTACCTTAACCTTTACTCGTATTAACAGTATTCAGAAAAACAACAGAACATTCTTCAGTTGTACAATTTCAGTTTTACGGATTTCACTAAAGGAATAACTTCACTTATAGATTTTGCAAAATATTTGGTTAGTTCTTAGTAAGAAAATCAAGAATTATTCGCATGATACTTATTAACGGTACATAAATCTGTTTCCGAGAAGAAATTATCAAATGTTATTACTGAAATCTAACAGATAGATTCATATGCAAAACTTTGTAACTACTCTAATAATAATTATTTTTGCTAAAGATCATTCTCGTGCTTGTAAAGTGCTTTGACATTATTTTGGTTTTATTGAAAAGATGATGTATGCCATTAGGGCTTGAACTTGATTTGGAACATGTTGAATCCGCATATTGCACGAATATAGCTCGACCGGAAAGCTAAATTTTCGACAAGTGTTTTAAGTAGCTAGGGTCGTATGTCGGCAATAAAGTAGGGAATATCACACGATCGTGGAGGCCAATTCACTGTTCCATAAAGCGAGATTATGAGCTTATCGAATATTGTCTTTATTGAATGGATTGTGGCGACCCTGTGCGGCATGTTACGTTGTCTTTCTTGAACGATTTAATTTTTACGAATATACTAAATATTTGGCTTTCCATTGTACCCATAATTACAGCAGTCGGTAAAGCAATCCTCATTATTAAAAAAAATGTGTGATGAAAAAGATAATCAATATTGGCCCTTTCAGCAAAGAAAAAACGTACATGATAAGTGGCTTTAATTGTTGCACGAGCTAGATCTTTAAGTATTGTAGATGGACTCAGCTTCAATTGATTTGGCCGATTTTCCTCACGTCAGAGCAGCAACAGCTTGTTCGTGCGTACTGTACGACTTCCCTGTATACATATATGAGGGTTGTCTGAAAAGTTTCCGACCGCAACGTAAAGATAGCGGCACTCGTCAATAAAAGCTAGTGAATGCTAGGTGTGCATTTTTTGACAGTTACTTACCGAAGTTTCAGTCATCTTGGACGCGCAGTTTTTAGTTGAAAATCGTTTGAGTGTTTTTTGTGAAAATGAAAAAAATTGAGTATCGAGCTGTTATTAAATTCTTGTTTTTGACAGGCAATACGCCTACGCAAATCAAAAATGAGTTGGACCCTGTGTACGCGGACTCTGCACCATCATTAACCACAGTGAAATTTTGGCCAACTGAGTTTAAACTTGGCCGTAACAGCTTGGGAGATGATGAACGTTCGGGACGCCTAAAAACTGCAACCGCTGACGATAACATTGCTAAAGTTCACCAAATGGTGGTAGACGACCGCCGTATTAAAGTGAGAGAGATAGTAGAAGAATGTCCAAAGAACGTGTTTGTTACATATTGAATCAAGATTTAGGTATGACAAAGCTGTCCGCGCGTTGGGTGCCGCGTTCGCTTACGTTAGACCATAGACGTGTTCGAATGAACATTTCCAACGCTCTGTTGGCGCAATTCAGGCGCAATAAATCCGAATATTGGCGCCGATTAATCACTGTAAATAAAACTTGGATACACCATTATACCCCCCGAAACAAAAAATTCAGGCAAAAACTGTTTTTTCGGCTGGGAAAGTGAAAGTGACTGTTTTTTGGGATAGTAAAGGAGTTATCTTAATCGAATATCTTCGAAAAGGAAAAACCATTACAGGAGCGTACTACGCATCATTATTTGCCGAGCTGATTGCAAAAATTGCGGAAAGACGGCCACATTTGTAGAAAAAGATAATCCTGTTTCACCAAGACAACGCGCCGTCTCACACCTCAGCGGTTGCCATGGCAAAAATCAATGAATTACGGTTTGAACTGATTGACCATCCGCCTTATTCACCAGATATATCCTCAAGCGGCTTCCTTTTGTTCCCTCATCTAAAAACTGCTCTTGGAGGACAAAGATTTTCGTCAAATGAGGAGGCGGCAATCACCTTCGTGAACAATTATTTTGCAGAGAAAAACGCCAAGTACTATTTGAACGGGTTAGAGAGATGGGAGCATCGCTGGGAGAAGTGTGTAGAGTTACAAGGAGACTATGTAGAAAATTAAAAAAAAAATTTGAAAAAAAAATGTCTTGTATCATTGTTCGGTCGGAAACTTTCCAGACAACCCTAGTATTTACTCTCAACTAAAGTATGAGTGATGTGAAACTTGCTCAGATGGATGGTTATGATGGTCAATCGAAAAAGGTTGTAAGTTTTGCAAGATGAGTCATTATCTTCGATAACTATTCATGGATCTCCTGAGCCAAAAAACTATAAAAACGGAATTGTACTTCATCACACGAAATTGTTTTCCTAAATTGGCAAACAGCGAAAAGGCCAAATACCTGAAGAGGTGGAGTACTTTTAAACTACCCCAACTTTAGTGGAGATCCGGCAAAGATTAGAACTGCCCTCTTTAAACTCAGCCTGAGGGGGACCTCTTTCTTTCCAGTAGTCTAAATCATGTATGAATATAGATAGGAATACGATTATAATAGTTCGTCGTATCCTTATTCCTAATAACTGCTCGAAAAGGGCTATTGGAGCAAACGGTCAACCACGAATTGTTTATATCAGGATGTAAAAAGTTGATACCCTAGTTTAGAGACTATTACAATCCTTGCTTCATGGGTTACGCTGCGAAGGAAGACAAAATTTTTACTCGAGAATAATGGAAGCCGACTGTATCTCATGCAGATACGAGTATATTTTATGGGTCGAAGTGTTCTTAAGTATTCAAAATAGTCCTATTTAAGCTCTGATTGGATAGTCCTTATAGAGAAAATAATTTACGATAAGTTCGGTACTGAATGAAATATTTAAAATATTTTAAAATTGTTTCATATGTACACATGAAAATATTTAATATAAATATTTGAAGACATGTTGAAATTACGCACTTTTCAGCCGAAAACTCCGATTTGTTTTCCTTTTTTTTTTTTTTAAAGAAGTGGTTAGAAAACTAGGCAAAAGTAATATTGAAAAAACTTGTATGGGAATGCTAACAAAGTGTCAACAAATTGGGCAAGAAAAATAGAGTAACTAACTGGTAACGAGGCGGCAGACTCTCTAGAGAGAAAAGGGGCAGCAGAACCCTTCATAGGACCTGAACCATTCTGCGGGATAGGGGAACACACCCTACGCGAAGAATTCAGGAAATCGGAAAAGTAGAAGAAGGCTAGAACCTTTCGGTATCTCCAAGGTCTGAGACAAGCCAAAAAAAACTCTTAGGAGATTACAATCTCAAGCGATTTAAAGCATGTATCAGTCTTAGCAAAAAGAACCTACGCATTCTAACTGGTTTCCTAACGGGGCATTGCAAATTCAGGGAATACCTAAGAAAGATAGGGGTACCAGAGGAAGGTTTCTGCAGATTCTGCAATGATTCCACAGAAACTCCAGAGCGCATACTGTAATCTTGCGGGGCACTGACCCAAGAAAGGTTTAAATATTTGGGAAAACATAAAATTCAAGGATTTACCAACAACGGATCCATTGCTCATTCTCAGATTCATAAAAGAAACTGGTCTGGATGACGTGCTCTGAGTAGGTTTTCTTTGCCAAGGCTAAAGCCAGAGCATAAACACTCCAACATAATTCCTGGTGAATTAAGCTGTGAGGGGGCTATGGAAGAGGGAGCAGATCTCTCCAAGTTATAAGTAGGGGGCACAATAGACCACAAGGTTGCAGTGTACTACACCCTATATATTATTATTATTATTATTATTAATATTGTAAAAAAATCTATCTCGGTGTGTTTTAAGGGAACGATTTTAAAAGTTCCAACTGCCTGTCTGATGATAGTAGTTGAAATCCGTTTTACTAAGGCTTGTAAAGTGTATTGGGAGCACCAATTTAATTGAACCTACCTTGAACACTGTCGACACCAACAGTTTCGCCTTCGTCCATGAACTTTGTTGACAGTCTAGAGTACATAGAGCATATTGTAATCGCCCCCTTTTTTTATCGAAAAATTGGATTTAATTCCACGACAGAATTATATTGCGAAAAGAAACAGTGAATTGGTCTCTGATATAGTGCGATTTGATGTCATTCGATTAATTGTTATTGGGCTATGTAAAGTCCGTGGTGTATATTAATAAACTACAATATTCGATTTTGAATGCACTTGGACGAAAAAATTCATACAATGATGATATATACAAGCATAGTCTCTTAAATGTCTGGTATACTACCTTGATCAGAAAGTTCCCGGAATAACCACGGTGTGGCGCTACCAATGTTCCGATTTGAGTTCTGTTTCTTTTGTTAAGTTGGTACATCTGTTGTTGATAACTTCTCTAAGTCTTAGCATCATAGCTTGATATTTGCAAGAGTTACTTAGCCAAGAGTACATCTATCTCTGTGTGTGCTTGCGGTTTTTTACAATTTTAAAAATGAATTTAAATTTGCAACAACGAACTTGTATTAAATTTTTCGTAAAAAACGGATTTAATGGTGCACGAACGTTGGAAATGTTGGAAAAGTGTTTCGGCAACGATTCTCTAAAGAAAACGGTCGTTTACCAGTGGCACGAACGGTTAAAAAGTGGTCGTGAGTCAATCGAAGATGATAAACGCGGTGGCAGACCATCGACACTGAAAACCGACGAAAACATTGATGAAGTAAAAGAAATGTTGGTCAATAACCAACAGACAGTAAACAAAGAGTATTATTTGGGCGTTATGAAACGTTTGCGTGAAGCAATTCGCCGAAAGAGACCAGAATTGTGGGCAGACAACTCGTGGATTTTGCATCATGATAACGCACAGTTGCACAGTGCCATCATTATTCGTAATTTGTTTACGAAAAATGCAACAAATACCATCCAACACTTTGATCAAGGTAGTATACAATACTTTATTTTAATTTTTGGTGGTACCTAAGTCTTTCCTATGTTAATACATTATTGAGCGTCAACACCATATGGAACAATATAATTCCTCCGATATCAAATAACTTATCTACCAAACTATTTACTTGCCTAGAATGCTTGTTAAAAATTATTATGAGACAACATAGCTCAAAATTGGTTTAGGTAACAGCACATAATTGATTTAGTTATGAATTTAAATAAAACAACTTTAAATTATCTTTTTTCATAGTTAAAATTAATTGTAAATACAATATATTGAAGATATTTGCCATATAAATTGAAACATTAAGTCTTAATTAAATTTGCAGTACTGAGTGGTTAAAGCATAGGATTGCAAAGCTCTAACATATTATGAAATTACGAAAGGATACGTTTTGCTTATATTTTCTAAGCTTGTCAGTAACTTGCAACCGCCTAATATCTAATAAAGACCATATACTGAATAGAGTCTTTGATAAATTCGAGAAAAAAATGAAAACCACAACTAGATAGGTATTAATTGATAAGACATTGTCTTTAAAATTCTTCTGAAGATATTTTTTTAACATGACCAATGTCCTTGTTGTTTTGTTGATTTTTGCCTTTCCAGTTTAATTTAAAAAAAAAAAATATCTATAGACCATACGTGTACAACTATTTATTTTTAGGAAAAATTCATGTCGATACTCCGTAATAAGTGAAAAAAAATTTGATAAACACAAAAATAAGTCGCTTTAAGAATTTTGTTTAAGTATTTGCATTACATATTAGAGTTGTACGAGTAGATGGGTTTTGATTTGTGTGTTTTTATTTTTTTTTTTAACAACTGTTTCCTACACTATAACACTTTTGAGTAAGATTTTGAAGATATTTAAGAGAATATTCGTTCGTTTCAAAAGTAACTTACCTATGAATAAGAAAAATATAAGTAAACCTAATTCTCGCATTGATGCCTTAAGTGTTCGCCCTAAAATTTGTAAGCCTTTCGAATGTCTTGACAATTTGAATATTCGAAAAACTCGCACTAATCGTATCACTCGTAAAATAGCCAAGGACATAGCCTGATTCGTTGACTTGTCCTACAATTTATAAACAAAAAAGGTTAATTTGAAAATTATTTTTAAATAAAAAAATTATGTGTACGTACCTGTGGACTAACAGGTGCTTTCGGGAGGTTTAACGTGTCTTCCTCCTCGGCAACAACAGTCGCTAATGTAATAAAGTAAGGAATGATCGCGATTATATCGATAACATTCATGACATCCCTGCAGAAATTTAACTTATTCGGACATGCGAGGAACCTGAAATATAAATCGAAATCAAAAATAATATTGGTTAGATATTTATGATGAAATTGTGGATATTTACCTGACGCTAAGTTCAAAGGTAAACCATATAATACATAGAGTTTCTATAAGGAAGAAAGGATCTGTTATGTCAGGCACCTCGTCTTCCTCGATTTTTGTTCCGTTTGTTGTTGTATTGAACACCTTAAAAAATTTAAGAAGAAAATTATTTAAACAAAAAAAAACAACACCTAGCAGTTAGTGAAAATTGTTATTCTCATTTTGTCTTCTAACTTTTTATTTATAAAATTTGGGATCAACATCGAGACGACATTTTTGATTTTGTTTTTTTTTTTGTTCTTTTTTCTAATTCATAAAGTAGTACTTACATTTACATTTAGATAAGAATGAATATATATATTTTAGCTTTGGGGATAAGTAAGTAAGCAGAAGACTCTGAACAATATAAATTTGCACTTAAAGTTTAGTTGGCAAGTTTATCTAAATGTTGTTTAATAAACTTTAAGAGAGTGAGTGTACAAAATGCATACAAAAGCAGGTTTTATTTAAACGGGATTACATAGCCCGTATTACTGAAGGAGGACAGACATTAAAGAAATTATTTTGAGCGCTAGATAAAATCTTTATACACTTATAAATAATACTTTCTTATAATAAATGTTAGTAGACAAATATTTAAGCACTATACATACATAAAAAGATAATGTACAAATTCAAAAAGTCGAGTAAATTTCTTAAACGAGTCTAACAAATCGATTTTGATTTGTGTCTGCGTGATGATTGTATCTGTAAATTGTGAATGATTCATAAAGGTACAAAATTCTCAGGATTATCTTAGTAAAGAAAAAAAAACTAAAGTTTGATTCAAGCTTTGTAGCTGGATGATCCTTTCTTGAAACAATGTTTGGTAGTATAATTCCAGAAACCTCAATTTCCTCATTCATCACGAATAAGTCCTAAATAACCAATTATTTGACATTATGGCAATGTCTCAAAGATCTCTTAGATCAAATAAATAAAGATGCAAAGAGAAAGGCTTATGAAAATTTCACCAATAGGCTTTTCAAGATGATTTTTAAGTTACCTATTTAATGGTATGATGTTTGCTTTGTATATTGCATATTTCCAAAACCTTCAGCGGAAAAGGATAGCCTTGCAAAAAATTAGAACGATTTCTAAAATGATAGATTTCATAACCGTGTTATAGGCCGAGCTACTTTCAGAGCAACAGGTGAAAAAGTTTGCAATGAACTATTGAGCGGAATGAGCGGAATTCTGCTTAAAGTTATCTCAAGTCTTTGTTATTGTTTATAGTACAAGTGGTGTATCACAAGGTTCGGTATTAGACATGAACGCGCTCTTAATGTAAACATTTTAGTGAAACCTATGCCAAGTATTCAATACCTTGAGATGGTGTTTGATGCTTTGTAAATTTCGGATCTAAAGCAACAGGATGAGCATTTCGATCGGTTTCTAGCAATGGGATATTCAAAATTTTTCTAGTCCGTTTCTTCCACAGGACTAGCAAAAATCCGCCCTGGACTCTATATAACAAGCGATCAGAAAATGGTAATTAATGATTCCAATGAAAAGAAAGAAAGAAGACTACAGACAGAATCGACACAAGCAGCCCATATCCATGGATATCGAATATATGAGAAAACGAGCTCAGATGGTTTCCAACAAGGGAAATGGTCTTCAATGAGTGTCTAAAAACCTAAACCCAATAATGCTTTATAATGCAAATGCTGTATGATGTTGAAAGATGTGAAACACTTGAATTTTCCTAATAAAAACCTCACAAAAAAAATGTCCAAACCAAAATGTGGGTATAGTCTACTTCGGCTACTTGGTACACGACTATTGGTTCAGAAAACTGTGTTACGAGTATAATGATGCGAATTTGCTAAGAATTTTCGGAAATCATAGACAATTTAAGGGTCCACGCAAAACCAAATGTAACACAGCAAGCCTTTTCAATAAAACCTAATGACGATCTCGCGATGGAGGACTAAGAATTGGAGACTATTGAGGACGAACAATCATAAGTTATCGATTTCCTTTTGCGAAGATACGAATATGTTTAAAATAGTATCGCGATTCACATTAAAAAATGTGGTGATTAATTCTCTACTGTATAAAGGCCACTCCAGTTACAGTTATAAACTTAAGGAATTTGAGAGAGAGATTTTATTTTCAACAATAGATTAAGGAGTGATCTGGTCGGTGTTTACATCTTAAATTGTTCAAACGTAAGGGTTCGAATGGCAGTTGATACACACTTAAATCTTTATTTTCTAAAAAAACAGCAAGTAATTGAACATTGAACACCACTAATAGAACGAGAGATAGAAAGGTGAGCCTCGGAATAGGACTACATTAGCTACTCCAGCCAGGAACATCTTGTGAGCGTAGAAATCCCCACGCTATTTAACTTAAACGGATGGGCAGTTAGGAGAACTTTAGAAAGGCGAAATCAAATAAAGGGTAATAGGTGCCTGGACTCCAGTTAAACTATCTGAGTGCTAGGTAAAGTAACCTCCTTGGCCGCCAGAATGCGCTGCTACTCCATGGTGCCTTGAAGTCCGTTAATATTTAGGCAGACATGCCAAATTTCAGCGCGATACTGTCTTCAGTTTTGTTTTGACAGCTGATTGTTGTTGACGTATTTGGCATCATGTTGAGTATGGACAAAAACATTATTTTTTGAGAGGCAAAACGGCGAAGGAAACAAAAGAAAAGTTGGATAAATATTGTGGGGCTAATGCTCCGTAAGATTACACCGTCTAATATTGGTTTCGAGAGTTTCGTGGTGGCCGCAACTCCACTACCGATCAAGTCCGCATCGGCAGGCCCTCCGATGCGGTTACAGAGGACAATGTCAAAAAATATATGAAATGGTGTTGGCTGACCGAAAAGTGAAGGTGCGTGAGCTAGCAGATACCGCAAAGATTAGTACTGAGCGCACACGCCATATTTTGGGCAATATTCTGCATATGAAAAAATTATCCGAACGCGAGAGCACTTCGGAAGAGTGTTTGGACTTGCTGATGCGGAATCGGGCGGACTATTGGCGTCGATTGGTAACTGTTGATGAAACCTGGATCCACTATTACACACCAGAGAACAGAATCAGTGCCCGACAATGGACTGAAGCCGGCACGAGTGCTCCGGCGTCGGTTTTCTGGGATTGTCATGGCATACTCTTCGTGGACTACCTCGAAAAGGAAAAACCATCAACAGCGAGTATTACTGTGCATTATTGGAGCGATTGAAGGCCAAAATCGCTGCAAAACGGCCTCACATGAAGCGAAAAAAAATTTAGTTTTTGCAAGACAATGCGCCGGCGCATAAGGGCATCGCAACCACGGCTAAAATCAATGACTTACGGCTCCAATTGCTGTCGCATCCACCGTATTCGCCTGATTTGACTCCCTCGGACTATTATCGCTTCTCAAACCTCAAAAGATGGCTCATCAATAAAAAGAATTCAGCTCACGCGAGGAAATTATCGACGCCACGAAGGAGTATTTTGAAGACCTTTCGGAAAATTACTTTTCGGACGTATTAAGTGTATCAAGCTAAAAGGGGACTATATTGAATAAAATAAAATAAAAAATTAAAAAAATTTTTTTTTCTCATTCCCAAGGAGGTTACTTTTCACCCCACCTAGTAAAAACTGATTATCATGGTTGATCTGCAATACAAAAAGTTATTAGAGAAAAGGAAATAAGCTGCTTAGTTAATTTATTCTATATCATATATTATCATGGAACCGAAACAAAACAAGAACGAAGTGGCCATTATTTTAACAGTTGAACTCATAGATAGGATCGTATCAAAAAATAGAGGAAACTTAAAATAATATAAGTTCATCGGAAGCCAGTCAGGAAAATAAATATTCTGGCTCGACTTTTGTGACCTTAAATGGAATATCAAGGCGAAAGTAACCAACTCGGGTAAATTTAGGAGGAACTCTCGGAGAACCGTACTGTGTATACGAAGACTCGCATGAAGGAAATAGTTCAGGAACAAAAAACTCAGTGGAAGAATACATACGAAACTCATGAAATGGCACTCTAGACGATACTTAATAAATGCTACTACAGGTAAACTCTACCAAGCCAATGTTGACTTTTGCTGACATAACTTCTCAGCAAAGTAGACGCAAAATACCAGTAGGGGAACCTTCATAATCCATAAACAGATGACAAGCAATAGAATAATATCAATTTCGAAGCACGAGGAATATCGTACCGAAGAATTTAGACATAGTATGTAGTGCAATTCACTCGGTTTGCCTGTATATATGGTAGAAGAAACCGCGGAAAGGCCAAATTAGCGAAGCAACTTAAACAATAAATCGGGGAATGGGAATCTGTAGTTGAACCTCAGTTGGAAATCGTATAAAGGCGAGGCCGACCCGTGTTAATTACAATTAAGGCAATGATTCCTCAGAGGCTCAAGTTAGATTAAGTTTCGAAGGAGAGACTAAAAAAACATTTTTGGATCACTGAAATGCAAAAATATGAGAAACGTAAGTTTCTAGCTCCTTGCCCGCTGTTAGTTATTAGATCATCTGTGGGTGGTTCTAGGAAGAGTGGGTACAAAATTTCACTTCAATAATTAGACAATAGACCTACTTTGTTTCAAGACCGCTGAAATATTAAAATTTTTCACAAAAAGAAGATTAGAAATCAGATAACGTTATTGACAGTACTTATTGCATCCAAAAAATGTCATAGCTCTAGACCACACTGTCAAATGTTAGGTTATGGCCAAGACTCTGTTAAACCTTACCTATCAGGTTCAATATTAATTTCAGAAAAAATATTATACATTGTTTTTTTTTTGAATTTTTCTCTATATACAAATAATATTTTTAATGAAAAATTTAATAAAGTAAAGGGACCCATATGAATGTATTTACACATATACCTAGCGCTCATAACAATCAATTTATACCTTTATTCGCTCAGCAAAATGCAAATAATTATTTATATACGAGTATTTATAAAACAATGACAACCTAGCGCTCACAGTAATTTTCAATACCTGTTCTCCTTCACAAATATCTCGACGTTTTGATCGCCAACCAAAAATATCTATGCAATGCTAAAATAAAAATAAAGAAAATAAATAAACAAAACAAAAAAAAAGGAAAACATAAAATTTTATAAATTCAACAAAATTTGAACGAATCAATTATGCACCTCCTGGAAGTAGCTAAAAAAAATTAGGAAATTGTGTTTGCGATTTTTGAGGTGGAGAACTTTTGTTAAAATTATATGGAGGGCTTTAAAGCATGTTCGGCGTATGTACGTTGTTACATAAACAATTGAAAGAAATATTCCAAAATATGAAAAAGCAACCAAAGAGGGACCTTTCGTAGACTAACCAAAAAAATCAAGGAGAGTACATAGGTAGATGGTGAAAACTTCAAATATTTCAAATATCTCAAATAGAGAGAAATTCTAAGAAATAGTGTAAAATATGATTTGCACAAATCTAAAAAATATCCAGTTGACGTTTAGCTATTATTTTCTGTAAGCCCGAAAAATATTTCGTGATTTAAGTGAAGTTGTTTTGTATATCGGTCAGCTACTGTGATTCCAAAATACGCGCTAGTCCGGAGATTCGTCAGAGAGAATACTTTTGCACTATGAGTACCTCTGTTTTTGACTAACCTTTACTATGCGGAAAATATTACAATAAACGCTATCTGCATCGAATTTGAATAATAAAAACTATTTGGGTAATTGATAGTAGAAAACCGCTCTCTATAATTTATATAGAGAAAATGGTAAAATTACGAATTTCGTGTGCTTATCAAGATCCCTTTCCGGTTTCGCCAAATTATTTAGCACTGAAGTAGGCAAAGTTGGTTCTTTTGCCCAACAAAGTCATGATAACAGATAATTGGGATGCACGCGGCGTACATAATTCACATCTATAACCTTCAAAAGCAAAAACACAGTTAACGGCAACCAGAAAGAAAAATTGTGTTTTATTCAAAAGACTTATTGAGCCACCCCGGCTGACCATGTTATATCAATGTTTGTAATCCCATATATCTGTATCTTAGAGGTCTAGACAACAATGAAACAATCTTCCTTCCCTTCTTATAAAAAGTGTTTTAAGATTGGTTAAGGCAGTTGTGTGCATTTGCAATGTCTTTCATTATGAGGACGCGGTTGTAGAACAATAGAAGACCTGATTTAAAACATCTCCTTTCAGACCGCATCGAAAGTGTTTTTTGAGACGTTGCTAAAATGTTTAGATAGCCTGGGTTTATTAATGCAAAAATGGATAAAGTCAGAAAATCTATATTAAACACTTTTCATGGACCCAGTATGTTGAATAGTTGAAGTTGGATTGGATTGCATTAGTGGCAATGGACAATCTACGCAGAAAAAGCACAAGTGTTGATCAGCAAAAGTAAGTTCGGAAGTAGAAAGGTTTCTATGGCATGGTTCAATGAGCAACATTATCCCCATGTGCAGTTCTAGGAGAAATGATTTTGATTTAGATTCATTGCTTCTGTAAGTAATAGGGAGATATGTAGGTTCTTTCACCAGTCGAGGGTGGTTGGAAGAGTATCAGTTGCAGAATGACATTCGGTTTCTTAAGGATAAATGGAGAAAAATTATACAGCGACGTTTGTGCTGCAATAATTTTAAAAACAATATTTTTCAAATTTAAGATAAGTGTCTATACACAGAACAGGAATGCCCTGCATTTTGCGGAGGTTTTACCAGAAACGACGTGCGCGTATGCCATTGAAAAATCTGGCAATCGAAGGAAATATTCAGAAGATCGAGTAACATTTAAGCCTTGTTCCAACGGCCCAAAGACTTTAAATTATAGCGCTCAAGTTGTTCTCGGTATCCTTTGAATGTCTGCACATTCAAAATCAATGAATAGGAAAAATCGAACAATTGAGTGTGATCTTTAGATATATACAGATAAAGATAAATATCTGCAAAATAAAACTAGAAGCAAAATGTGATCAGAAATACATTCTGTGAACTCAAGAACTGCAACTGACGAGTTATATTGAAAATATTTTGTCAGACCATATGTACTCTTAAAAAGGATATGTTGAGAAACAAAATGATAAGTAGTATGACGAAGAACTTAAAACTTAAAGAAAGCGACATGTTCGCAAAATAAATCTCTTTCATTTGCACAGTATTTATCTGCGCTTATTTCTGGAAAATACGTACTGATTGACCTCTATGGGAATATTTTGGGTTTTAGTTCTTGACTCTTTTTGAGAATGAAATCAAGGTGAACTGAAAAGCTAAGTAGATCATATGTGCATATCAAAATACTGGATCGATTTGCAATTATCAGGATGACGGCAATGAAAGTAAGCAAAACATGTCATGACGGTGTTAGTGTTCTTCAAAAATTTGCGAACATGAAATGAGGTGAGAGCGTTGTGCAAGAGCCATGAAGTATTTCGCCACAGATCCATACGTCTTGCTATTCGGATTATAGTTGAACTCGTAATGAAAGCTCCTCCAAAAGTAGTGAAACTTTTTGTTATTTTAGTCGCACGGGCACGATTATGTTCTTTATTTAGACTGGATAGTACAGTTATTTATGTTAAAGTTCGTGTCAATATATTACTAAAAGATTAAAGAAATTCAGCAAGGGAGTTGTATAAAATTTTGTCTCAAAGATAGAATTTCGGTTTCCAAAATATTGGAAATATGAGAAAAGGCCTTTGTTGACAATGCATCATGCGGAGCGATTGTTTTGAATGGTATAAGTTGTTTTAAGGAGACAGAGAATGCTCTGAAAATGTTCAAAGACTAACATGTGGTCTAACAAAAAGAGATCACGTTGACAGCACGCGAATGTTGGTTTTGTGTCTCCTTTGGTTTGAAACAGCAGTACCAGAATTTGTAAACTGCAAACCTCACGACTCTTAGATCCCAGTAAAAGTTTAATACTATTCAATGTATACAAAAAAAAAATTTAAACGTAGAATCCTAAAATTCAATAAAATGACCCAATATTTCTGTTTTTCCCCCATGAAATTTGACTTATTAAGGAAAATATAATTTTCATTAGAACGTACCTTGTAATGCTTAAATTCGGGTAATGTTTCTAGACAAAATATAACAATTGATAGCAGTATAACAAATACACTAATTATGGCTACAACTCTGGCGGCTTGCGAACTCTCTGGATACTCGAACAGTAACCAGACTTTTCTTTGATTCTCATTTTCCGGCAGGGGTCTTTCTTCTTCCTTAATAAAGCCTTCATCCTCTCTGTAAAATAAAAAATTTCACAATTTTACAATTTATTTGTAAATTAAGTAGAAATCAATTTCTAACCTGAATTTATTAATTGCTTGTTCACCTAGTTCATAAAATTTAATTTCTTCACTAAATACATCTAAAGGGACATTGACCGGCCTCCGCAGCCGACCACCTGAAAACCAAAAAGAGATCAGTTCAATTGAATCTTTGTTTTCGATTTGTTTGATTGTTTTTTTTTTTTTTGTTGAGCTTACCGCTTTGATAGTAGTATAAAATTGCATCGAAGCTCGGCCGACTACGGTCAAAAAAATATTCATTTCTTAGCGGGTCAAAGTACCGTAATCTCCGAGCTGGATCCCCTAACAGCGTATCAGGGAATTGATTTAACGTCCGTAGTTGTGTTTCAAACCTTAACCCGCTTACCTGGAAAGTTATAAAAACATTTTAAAAAAATTTGTTAAAAATGAAGGGAATTACTAAATTAAAATTATTCTATAGACTAAAGACTTACATACTCTTGTGTACCATTTTGTGTACTTACTCGTACATAAATAACCTAATGTTCTGTTTGGGTTTATAGAATACAGAAAATTTGGTATGGATACTCGCTGCCTCAAGGTCTACACTTTTGGGCAGTATAGGAAGCTGTCGGTTTTAATAAATTCGATCGAAATCGTTGGAATGAATTTAACACTAGTATGTAGAGCTCTAATTTTGAGCTGGGGGAGCCTAGACTCTTCAATTTCACTGAATGCATTCGGGTGGTTAAGTTCACTTAATCTTATCTGACTCCGAAGAAACAATGGGAACATGGGAAGTGATATGGCCGAGAAGTTGGCTTAACAAGGCTCAGAAGAGAGTTCTTCAAGACCTAAAGGACTAGCTGCTGTCTTACTGGCAATACACAGTATTGCACAGTATTGCACTTAAATGTATTCCACAAAAGTGATACGCGATTCGACTCCTGCTGTTAAAATGATGACGAAACTCTGGGTCACTACATTTTTGAATGTCCGGCTAACGTTCTCATCAGGATGCAGTTACTATACTATTACTGACCTAATGGGTTCTGTTACTATAGGCATTATATTACTAAAGAGCTTACTCGTATTTCATTGGAAGATTCATAAATTCCATTAAAACGAACTTGTACAACGAGTACAATTAACTAGTTCTCTGTTCGTCTGCATTTTAAAAGGGGGCAGTACCGGGCGGGATATCTGGTCTTTTACTTTATGAAAAGTGTTCACATGTAAAGGGTTTTCCAATAAAGACTTGACAACTTTCATTCTAAATAAAACGCAAACCATTTGAGATATTTCAAAAACTTTATTATCGGCTTGAAGTACAATCAAAACATTTATGAATGGCACTCGACTTCGTTCATATGGCCACCGCGGGCACGTTTGCAGCGGTCGATTCGTTGGACCCAATTTTCAACGACTCGGCTACACGTTTCGACCGAAAGGGCCGCTATTTTGCGTTCAATGTTGGCTCTGAGCGTCGTCGGCTTGTTAGAATAAACCAAAGACTTAACGTAGCCTCACAGAAAATAGTCAAGGGGCGTTAAATCGCACGAATGAGGCGGCCAATCAACTGGCCCATTTCTTAAGATAAAACACTCACCATACTTACTTGTCAATAAATCGATTGTAACGTGTGCTGTGTGGTGATCATGGCGCGATCGTCGACGAAAAAAAATGGCCCAATATCGCCGCCGGCATTCAAACCGCACCAAACAGTTATTTTTTTGTGGATGAAGTGGTGATTCATGAAGCACATGTGGATTTTCACCCGACCAATAACGCCTATTTTGCCTATTGACGAACCTATTGAGCCAAAAAGGAGCTTCGTCATTGAAGATGAATTAACGCTCTTAAAGTCGCAGTCACTGACTCCGAATTTCGGTAGAAAATTTTTATAATTTGCAGACGTTGCTCGTTCGTGTACTTTACCATGATGAAAATGTTGAGTTTACTGAATAAATTGACAGTGACAGTTTGATGATTAGTGAAAGAGTGCGTTCACAAATTAAATTCAAAGTTGTCAAGTCCCTATTGGAAAACCCGATACATGCGAGAATTCTAAATAAATTTAATCCAAAAAGATACATCTTATCCAACGTCTTTTCTTGGTCTGCATAGAAGTGTTCTCAATCTGCCTTTGGCTTGAGAAGCCATAAAAATTGTTAGACCCGTAATATTCGCATTTGATATGTTAGTATTTGTAGAGCATTTACTTTATGATATTCTATGGTGACCTACAATTTACAAAGGGAGGGTTAGACCAGTAGGGTTGTATCAAAGTGTTAATTTTGTTAAGCGGATGTATCACTAGAAAATCATTAACCCTTAAGTCAACTAGCATGTCAGTTCACTCTGTCAATGTATCAAATTCTATTTAATTTACCTTGGACAGGAGAAGTTAAGCCGATAAATCGGTAACGATGGGTCTAATACGTAGAGTAGGATATGCCAAATCTGGATTTGACTGCTCCTACTGGTGGTTAGAAATGTTCTTCTTCTCTTGAGTTGAAAAGAACTCTGAATCTTAGCTCAAATATCTCGCCCACGCTGATGATGTTTGTTTATTCTATCATAAAACTATAAACCTACATCAAATTGCAGCCAGTTCGAAAAAAGTATTCAACTTGAAAGGCAGTCATCTTTCATCTTTGACGATATTATATTGGCCGGCATTGAAATAAAACTAGATATAATCAACCGAATGGGCTTATAAAGGTTTTTTTTTTTCAAAATTTATCAGAGCAAAGCAAATACTTGTCATTATGTGGGTCAAGTCGTAGAATGACTACAACAACCACAGAAAACAAATTTAACAAATAAGGTGCTCCTTGCAATCCGTGATATTTTCATAACCAAGTACTTTGTATAATCTAATCTACTTACAAAGCATCATAGAATGCATGGTCGAAAAAGAAGCACAGGGCAAGAAAAGAGTGGACAGTTGAGGCTTATTTCCGGAACCCAAGCTACGAATACATAATAGCACTGCAGTAGTGGTGAAGAAAAATACAATAACAAATTCTTGGACTGACCAAAATTAAGGTAGTCAATCACATAGCTAAACTCTGAAATTCTAAACAAAATGCATGCATCGAAAATGGAAACGCACATGAGTTCATTTTTTAGCTTTAAAAAATTACAATTCCACTTTAAATAGAATATCTTTAAGTCAATTGTTGTCCATTTTACTTACATTTATAACGACTCTCTCACAAAAATCGTGGTCATGGGGAATGGGTTCAAAGTGTTGAGGTCCTCCACCAAATCCATGACCTGCCCCCCCTTCTTCGTCTTGACTGCTCAATTTGGGTAAAGACCTATTAAAAACGAAAAAAAAACAAACATTTTGCTTAATGGGTGTCTTCAACAAAATAAAATGTTAGTCAAGGTTTGGAAAATATTTTTTTTAATCACTATAAGTAATGAAGGCTTTAAAGAATTTTATTTTTTTTTGTAATTACTTACTGGCTGTGATTTTATCTGAAGGCTATTGATTACATAAGAAAGACAACACAAAAGGCAAAAAAAAAACCTAATCGTCTGAGAGAAATTCTTGAAACAGACATTTGATTCCGATTTATGTTTGTAAATCTAAAAAAATAGATTGATAGTTGTGGTAATTAATAAATTATTTAACACATTTCCAAATAATAATCCACAGATTAAGCTAGCCTAGACTTTTCACAAAATGTTCAGATTCACTTTATCTCAATCAAACGAACGAATGGGAAATTCTTTCAATAGTTATCTCCAAAGCAATATTGTTTGGCCCGAAACCCGTCCTAAATAGTTTCCGAGAAAATTGATTTATCACTTTAAAATATATGTTTTTTATTAAAACGTCGATTTAACCTTGAGTTGACTGCCAATTCCGCCTTTGTTTCAAAATACCCCCACTGTTACAGCATTTTATATTTAATATCTTAAATTTTTTTATTAACTCAGATTGTCTGACACGACGTGGATATAATATACAGACACTATTCTCTTTAAAATGACATCTTTTATCCCTAATCGGATAAGAAGTATCAAACTAAAAGCAGAGGCTTATGTAATACTATGAAAGGATTAGAGTTTTTTGTTTGTCGTACAAAACAGAACATACAGAAGAAACCTCAATTTTAATGCGACTAAAAACTTAGAGTGATAACACTGCAATATACCAAAAGTATTAAAAAAAAATGTTGGTGGTTCGTCGAAAACATTAGCAATTTAGGCTCTTCTTTCGACCCAATGCTTATTTATAATACAATTCCAGCTGCCAGCTCTTTAAAAAAGGCCAATCAGCTTGCGGCCAACTCAAAACTTCTAGATTGTGATTTGTTTTCATCTACATTTGAATTCGTCGAATCTTCAATTGGAGGAAGGAGTGTTCTTTCACGCTGCCAAAACTACTTACACAGTAGTTCAGCAGGTCCCTAAAAATGGTGAAGCCTCTTCTCTCTTCTCCTACAGACCCATTGCACTTACGTCCCTCTATTCGAAGGTCATAAACAATTTCGAAAATGATAACTTCTCGATGACCGGCAGTTGGGTTGTCGTATCAATAGGTGCGCTAATGCTTTGATGCCATGTCTGATCGAAAGGTTGAACGAAAGCCTACATAAATTTGGAGAAAATGAGATAGGTGCCTTAAGTGCACATTTTAAAGGCATTTGATAGAGACTGACATTAGGCTCTTTTGTCGAAAATCGGTGCATTAGGTATCGATGACTCTCTTCTTAAACAGTTTTACTTTTCGAAACGTTCAATTCAAGATGTCTTGGATGGTTTCAAGTCCGATATTCATAAAATTAGTGCTGGTATGCCCCAGGGACCCGTTCTGTCTCCCATACTGTTTTTAATTTTTATCGATGATCTTTGCCTGCTACTTCTAATCTTTTCGTTTTCCTTCCCGGACACACGTTCCTGCTCTTCAGCTGCAGAACGGGAACGGCCGTTAAGCTAAAAAATTTTGATATCAACAGCATAACCAATTGGGAAACAATCAAGTGGAATTTAATGCTTCCAAAACACAGTGATGTCTGCTGCCAGTTAAGCGAAATTTAAATATCCAGCCATAATCTGTGAATGTCGAAACCGAAAAACTTTCTATTCTAATATGTGTGTCAATGGCTTGTCGCAAAAATGCTGCGAAATGCCTAGGTTTCATCAATATAACACAGGCAATTGACATGCTTGCACATCGACAAAACGTTTCCTGCCTCACCTTGATCTATTGTTTTCTTATTAATCACCAGTACCTACTCCATCGGAATTACCAGTATCATTCGTAGCATTCGTGTCGCTTACCATTCTCGTAGAACTCCCTTACATAATTTCTGGGGATGTACCTCTCCATGGGCTTGACCGAGTGCTTTCCATGTTTTTGTTTTTTGTTTCTGAGAAGAAAATGCCTCTCTCTTTGCCCTTGTGTTGAATCGGAACTCTCGTTGTTTTTTTATGCGCTCCTTCTACATATGGTATCTTGTTTCACACATTTCGTATAGTTGTTGTAGTAGGGTGAAACGTATTGCATCAGATGCGGTGACTCCGATGTCTTGCTGACAGAGTCGTCCTTGATCTTCTGCGCTTGTTGTTGGAAGCAAAGGGCTTCTCAAAAGGTTTTAAGGGACAAAATCTGATAAGTCCCTTGAGTAGTTGTCATAATCGGGGTATTCTCATTTGTTGAAACAAGGAAATGATTGGAGGCGATGTTGGCTCCTTCCAAAGCTTGGATATCTACAATTTGAAAGCTGTGGTTAATCTGGTTAATGGATCCCCGGTCCCTTTGTAAATGTTGAAGTGTGCGAAACGTATGCCAGCTTCGATTTAATCTCGCGAAGTCTAAGAGTCTGTATCCATTTTTGAAGCTTTTGTTATTAAAGTTAAATTTTCTACTGTAAGACCTAAGATGCTCTTCTGTCTTAACTTGTGGACTGTTAAGGATCAGAACATTTCACGTATATTACTGAAAGTAAGTACAAGATTATCTTTTTGTTTTTTGTTTCCGGTGTCGGGCTGTTAACTTTTCAGCACAGCAAGTATCAGAGGATATTTTCAGATATCCAGCATGTGGGTAGTATGAGCATAACCCTATTTCGACGATCTGACTAGATGCCAAAAAAACATACTTTGACTCAGAAAAGTGCCGGATCTGTCTCTGATGTTGTCCTTATGTTTGATATTCAAAAATAAAAAATTAGAAATGCATATCTAAATTTTTTCAGAATAACAGATAAATTCTTTGTTATCTGTTACGTACAGTTTGTAATTTAATTTTTACCGTGCGTCGGTACAAATACACTAGTACTCGTATAACACTTTGTTTAATCAAATTTTGTTTTCGTATCAATTTTATTTTGGACGGATGATTTCAAACAAAATAAAAATTATACACTTATTTCTTCGAATTTTATCCGACGTATCTACGTGGGCTCGAAATTTGAAAATTATTTAGTTTATATTAAAAAATCATCAGTTCATATTTTGCCATACAAATATGTGAGAATCATGGAGAAGCAACAAGGTGCAGTAGATTCAGAAGGCAAATTTCTCGCACGAGATACTCTTAGATATTAATCAGTCAACACTATTATTAAGTTGTTGCAGATGGTTATCTGTACATTTAAAGCACTTGTAAGAAAATTGTCGGAAAAAAACTATTTGAAGATCCCTAAATCTGAAAAATTTTTTCAGCTTTTGCCTTTCTTTTCGATTGCCTTTTGCATCGTATTCATACTCGTATCTATTCATATATGTTTTTTAATATATCTTGGGAAAATAGCTCTCCTCTTGGACTGATTCTAAGATAGTTAACTTCTTTTATATGGGAATACTCAAAAATTAAGCCCAAAGTTGTCGTAAAGTATGAAGAAATTGTTCTCTTTGAAAAAGGAATTTGCATAACATGGATGCAATTGGAATACGAGATTTGGCAAACTTATTCAGAACTTGTACGAAGGGATCCAGGCCTCTGCACGAAATGGCGGTGATGAGATGCCACACTGGTTTAGAACAACCTCGTACACGGTTTAGATAGGAAATCTTGCTAAATTCTTCCTTATTCGGCTTTTCATTGAAGATTTAGGAGAAATTTCACCCAGACATCCAGCATGCAGATGGATCAAAAGTTCTCGGAATAACCACCGTGTGGCGTTCCCATTGTTCCGATTTGCGTCATAGCTTGACATTTGCAAATGTTACGTAGCCAAGAGTACATCTATCTCTGTTTGTGTTGGCGATTTTTTACAATTTTAGAAATGAATTTAAATTTGCAACACCGAATTTGTATTAAAAACGGCCGTTTACCAGTGGCACGAGCGGTTCAAAAGTGGTCGTAAGTCAATCGAAGATGATGAAGGCAGCGGCAGACCATCGACATCGAAAACCGACGAAAATATTGATGAAGTAAAAGAAATGTTGGTCAATAACCGAAAATTAACCATCAGAGAGATAACGGAGGACTTGAACATTGCCTATGGATCCGTCCTAGACATTTTGATTAATGATTTGGGTTTCCTTCGTATGGCAGCAAAGTTAGTGCCAAAAGACCTCAATTTCATGCAAAAAAGAGACCGTGTTGACGTCGCAAAATAGATGATTTGCGAGGCTGAATCCGATCCCACATTCGTCAAAAGGATCATTACTGGAGACGAGACGTGGGTTTATGAGTACGACACGTAATCCACACATCAGGCAAGTGAATAGCGTTCACCAAATGAGCCGAGAACAAAAAAAACACGTCGTTTTCAGTCAAAAAAGAAGGCAATGCTTACGGCTTTCATGGTTTACAATTTTTGCCAGAAGGCCAGACAGTAAACAAAGAGTATTATTTGGGCGTTATGAGACGTATGCGTAAAGCAATTCGCCGAAAGAGACCAGAATTGTGGGCAGAAAACTCGTGGATTTTGCACCATTATAACGCATTGTTTCACAGTGCCATCTTTATTCGTAATTTTTTGACGAAAAATGCAACAAGTACCATCCAACAGCCACCGAATTCACATGATTTGGCTCCCTGTGACTTCTTTCTGTTCAAACGAGTTAAAAAACCACTACGAGGAACGCGTTTCAGCAGCTGAGAGGAAGTAATGGAAAAATCGCAGGAAGCACTGATAGACATACCGAAAACCGAATATAAAAAATGTTTCGAGGATTGGATTAAGCGCTGACATAAGTATGTTGCAGTTGATGGGGATTACGACATGTTGGCATCCGTTAAAATCTACGTTTACCACACAATACTTTCACGTTTATTTTCAGTCATTTTGAATATCATACTTCTCCGGAAAATTTAGTAAATTAGTATTATTGCCATGGATAAAGTTTAAAGGCAAATAGCTGACTCCTGCAGTCGCGAGGTACCTCGAATAGTGCGAGGTACCTCGAATCATTTCACACATATAGGACTTAGTCAAAAAAAAAGATGTAAATTGGAAAGAATCGCCTCAGATAGAGACGCAGACTGACTCTCGACTGTATGTAATAACAGAACTCTTTCTGTTTCCTCGAGGGATACAAAACCTTAAGGGTTAAGTAAAGCAACCTGAACATACTATATGCAAATAGTTGGATTAATTGACATTTAAGTTAATGAAGTTCACTTGTCGCTAAGTAGTGTCATGTAATTCTTCAAAAACCAAGAGCAAATACACGCGATCGCAGTTAACGTCAAAAGTTTATAGCAGCTTCATATCTTTGAGCGTTTAGGTGACCTAGTTGATACCTCCTATATGTCTTAAAGAATCTTCGTAAGAATAACTTATAATTCGAATCAACTAACTGCATACTACAGCCTACTTAGTGCTGCCACTATGTTTATGTTCTCTGAGGCCCGCACGATCAAAATATATCCGGTCTATGAAGAAACAAGTTTGCGCCAACAATGTGAGTTGGGTACTATCTAAACCTTACATCGGTAAGTTACAAATTAAGAAGGGGCTTATAGAAGCTCAGGTATGCTTGAAGCCTAGTAAAGCTCGGAAGAGAATGTAAGCAAACCCACTGGTTCCCTGTTGAAAGTGTTGGATTTTATTGAATACACAGTGGTAACTTTCCAAATGGTTTTAAGGTCCCAATCGGGATACAAAATGGCTTTAGGGTCTAGAATCCTAGAATCTAGACCCAACAAGAACAGTTTTATTGTAAATACGTTCAAGTTTAAAATTCTTAGATTAACAAGCTCTTTAACACAACTTTGCTTTTCTGAGCTTGAGTTGGAGATTTTTAGGAGTTCTCATTATACGAGGGCGGGTCAATAAGTCCGTGACTTTTGGATTAAAACACAGATTTTTTGATAAAAAAATAATTTTATTTTTCAACGTAGTCTCCCTTGAGCTCTATACACTTTGTCCAACGCTTCTCCAATTTTTTTATCCCTTCCAAAAAAAATGATTTGTCGAGGTCCTCAAAATAGGCCTTTGTTTGCGAGATGACTTCATCATTGGAGTCAAATCTTTTTCCACCAAACCATTTCTTCAGGTTTGGGAACAAGAAGTAGTCGCTCGGAGCCAAATCTGGAGAATAGGGTGGATGAGGGAGCAATTCATAGCCCAATTCATGGATTTTTGCCATGGCAACTGCACATGTGTTTGTGGTCGACTGTGAGCAAACGCGGCACCCATCTTGCGGAAAGCTTTCTCATGCCCAAGTGATCATTCAAAATTGAAACCACTGAGCCATGAGAGATCCCTACGGCTTCCACAATGTCTCGCACTTTCAATCTTCGGTCGGCCAACACCATATCGTGAATTTTTTCGATTGTTTCGGGTGTAGAGACCTCAACTGGGCGTCCAGGACGTTCGGCATCTTCAGTGCTTGTACGGCCACAACGAAATTCAGTAAACCACTTTTTTACCATTGAAATCGATGGTGCAGAGACCCCATAGTATTTATCAAGCTTAGCCTTGGTCTCGGTAATGGTTTTTTTTCGCAAGAAATAATGCTTAATAAGCACACGAAATTCACTTTTTTCCATTTTCTCCTCAAATTAGTGAGTAGTCTGATAAAAATAGCTGTCAAACACAAACTAACTGACGCAGCAAGTTTAAATTTTGACAGAAGTCAACTGACAGATGCCTGTTGACAGGAGCAGTACAGCAGAGCTGTTTCAGTAAAGAGGTCAGAAATTCAAAAAGTCACGGACTTATTGACCCGCCCTCGTATCAAAAGAACCGCCTTGGCTAGTGGCGGCACCAAGCACGGTGATTTGGTGAGATCATGTAGAGCGGTGATTTACGATCTATTGATACCTTAAAAGGCAGATCAGCGGAGTGCTCAGAACAGTACCCAGAAATAGGTAGTTGACACAAAATCGAGGATACTTGAATTGAGTTGAAGGGAGCTGAAGCACGTTGTCAACAACACGATACACCTTTTGAGAGATCAAATGAGTTACGAAGTAGTATTGCCAGGTTTCCACCACTGTTCAAAGAAATCTGCTTAAGCGAATCCATCAAAAATGAAGTTCAAGGAATCCAAACCGTTCCTTATTCCTGCGTAAGGTCACAATGTTGCTGTATTCGGGATGTAAGACTACGGTAAGCCTGTTAGCTATATCGCGTCTGGCAGCTATTCGTGTAATAGTACCAAAGTGAAAGTGACAATGGTCAGACATATAGTTTCATGGCAAAGTTCATCATAGACGAAGACCTTTTTACACGCACAAGCACATAGCTAGACAAGAGAAAATCTTCAATCAATCAATCTACAGTTCTACGACATTGTTAAACGTTAATAGGAATGAAAATTGTATCAATAATTTCAGTTCAGGCGCATTTATAATGTTTAGGTGACATGTTATTCTTAACTCAAAATAGTTTCGATCTTTGTACGATCAGCTGTTAAAAATATATCCACTAATTTAATTAAGTTTAAAATTAAGATAAAAAATACTTAATATTGTTGAATTGATATTTAAGGAACAATTTACACCGATGGAATTTTATTTGAATAACAGAAAATACGAATAAAACCGATTTGTATTTATACTTAATTTGTAACGACTTTAAAAATTTTTCCGGTAGAAAAACAAAAGAAGAAAATTCAAACCGCAATTCCGTGTACAATAAGCCATGTGCCCATGGAACACAGTTTAACTTTTAAAATATAATGTTCGAAACATTGTATTTCTGATTACCATACCATGGGAACGTATCCGTACGTACATATGTACGTCCGAAATTAAACCACAAACATTCTTATTGATTGATCGTGAAATCTATTTTTGTTTGCTTTAACAAAATAATCCATTGGCAGGGTAATTACTCACTCGAATAGAGTTTATTATTATGGGTTTAGATGGAAGCCCCCAAAAACGTAATAATAACACAAATATTCCATTAGATATTATAAACGTGACTACGAAGAGTATGCGAGTATATAACCAGATATGAAGTATCTGAATATTCAAGTATTTAAGTATATGAGTACATATTTGAGTATCTAAGCATCAGAGTGAGTGAGCTCTCTTTACAAAAATAAATTCAATGATCTTCATGCCAAAAATTATGACATCTGAAAGTCAATAACTCTTTAAAGTTTTAAAAAAAGATTTCCAATTTAATTTTATCGATTTGTCCGGTCGTTCGGTATTGAAGGCGCATAACATGATATTTTTAAGTACTCACACTGAATGGCGTTATTATTTGGTACTTTGTGAGTTGAACTTTGTGAGTTCGAGATCGTTCCGAAGGTTGCCTGATCGATCGGAAGAGATTGAATGTTTGTTCTTCGGAGAGCGAAATGATTTGTGGTTGTTGAATGCAAAACTACAGATATAGTGATGAGATACATTTGATTAATAATAACAAATTCGATGGGTGCTGAATTTGAAGATTGATCACTGACAGCTGGTGCAGCCTAGACGTTTAATTAATTATGAAGGGGAATGTGTGTTTTTTTTTTTTTAATACTTTTTAAATGAATACGAGTGTTTGAAATTGATGCAAATTTAAAATTGAAAAGTTGAACAATAAAAATTTTGTGGCTAATGAATTTTAATATCCCCAAAGTATTTTTGGATGTAAAACTCAAGTGATAGGGTAACGTCATTGGGTAAGCACATGTCAAACATTGCTGTCTTAATTTGCCAAGGTGCAACAAGTATTCTTGTGTTAAGAAAATACAATTCTCTATATATTGAAAGACATTTTCAAACACATCTACATACACTATTTCAAGTCTGGTAAACCACATTGCAATGCGGTTGAAGATGCCCAGGAAAAGATCAGTGTCAATCAGTAAACACATTCAGGAAACAGTAGGGAATAAGTGCATCATTTCAGCATGAGGAGTTTATCTGGGATTCTCTTTGCAACATCAACTACATGGTTTTCAATCACAAAAAGATCGAAGATACAGGCATCGATGTATTTTCTATTTCAAGTTGAACTTTTAGTAGGTGATATGACCGATTCCAAGCCCAGTTGAGAAAGGAAAAAGACATTACCAACTTTCTGCAGAATGCAAAGTCTAAGGATGCAATGCAACTAAAAATTTGGACCTCCTTAAGCACAACAGCATGTTCTCATATAATCACAAAACGGACGATTTATTAGAAGAACTCGCAAAAGTCGTTCACTGACGACGTGGGAGGCAGATCAAGCGTTGACATCGTTTGGGCAACTTCGATACACTCGGAGCTTATGTCATATGAGGATTTTTCCGCATCTAACCGGGTTGTAGAGATGAATATAGTCACGAAGGAGCACTATCCTCTAGGGGCTCTGACTTCGGGCTTACTAGCCGACTACGTAAGATACTTTATTTTGTGAAGTAATAAACAACCGCGAACATGGATGGACTTACTGTTGTCGACCAAACAAGCGAAAGATCATGGATATGAAATTTTACGACCCTTAGCAAAATGCAGCGGTACAAAAAGCAAAAGCCTAGTCTAGGACAGATATCACTGCCATCTAAAAGTTTCATGGATGGGATTGGCAAAAGCAGGACTGACATCTAATATGGTGATTTCTAATGACCAGACTTCTTCTTCTTCTTATCCTTTTATTAACCCTTTCCTCGTTATACGAACTTATGCGTAACGAGTTTCCCATTTTTACTGCATCGCTGCTGCTCCGGTTATGGGGTTGGCTAATGTTGCAGACCGCAGAACGCGTCTACATAATGCTCGGTTCTGGATCGCTTCAGTGGTTAGCCCCAGGCGTTGTTGCGCATTTGCCATCTGAGAAATCCAGGAATTCTTTTTCCGACCTCGTTTTCTTACAGTTGGAGTGACCGTAGTTGATAGTGCCTTTTTAACCGGATTTTCCGCAGATCTTCTTTGAACGTGGCAATACCAGCTTATTCTGTTCGCCTCAAGCTGTTCGGTTACCGAATTCTTTATATGTAGACTTCCTCTTATATGCGTAGATCTATTACAATCGCGTTAAGTGACTCCACTAGACATCCTTAACATTTTCATTTCCGCTGCCGTCATTTTGTTTTTAAACGCTTCGTACATTGTCCAGCACTGTGAACCGTATATAAGAGCTGGTCTAACAACCGTGGTGTAGAGTATCCCCTTTAATTTAAGTGGAAATTTTCGGTCGCAAAAGATTCCCGAATTTTCGCGCCATTTCATCCATCCCACACTCACTCTGTGGTTTACGTCGTCGTCACATTTCGCTTCCATGTTAACGATTGATCCTAAGTACTTAAAGATAGTGCTTTTCGGAAGAACTATTCCGTCTAACATTATATCCGGAACAGGTCGCAACGGATGTGCAAATGGGCACGTCAAATGCTCCGTCTTTGAACGACTTATTTTAAACCCGTTTCTCTCTAGCGCATTTCTCCATGAATCTAAGGCGTTCTGTAAATCTTCGACGTTATCGCTAAGTATAACTGCGTCGTCAGCGAAGAGAATTGGCGTTACATTTGGTTCGCGCATGCAGTCTTTTAAAAGATATTCGAGTACTACGTTAAAGAGGAAAGGGCTAAATATGCTTCCTTGATGCACTCCGACATAAACTGGAAATTCTCTCGTTAGTCCAGCAGAGCTTTTAACCGCAGTTTTCACGTTTCCGTACATGTCTTGTATTATTCTAACATACGTTTCCGGTACGTTTTGAGACCTCAGCGCGGCCCATATGAGATCCCTAGGCACTCGATCGAATGCTTTCTCGAGGTCGATAAATACCATGTGTAAATCCTTAGACGAATCTCGGTGCTTTTCCATTATTATTCGTAGGCTTTGGATAGCGTCCACCGTCGATCTTCCTTCAAAAAATCCACACTGGCTATTATCGAGCTTTATTATTTGCCGAAGACGTTCGTTTAAGACTCTTTCGACGATTTTCATTGTGTGTGACATAAGCTTGATTGAACGGTAGTTGTTGCATTCTCGAGTGTCGCCTTTTCCTTTGAATAATGGAACCAAGAAGCTACTTCTCCATTGATTCGGCATAGGTTGTCCACATTTTAATTTATTCTAATGACCAGACGAATGCGCATATTTGAATGCGGATTTGTTGTTAGAGATTGTTAAGATGATCCTCTTTAGTTAGGAAAATTGATCATCTTTGGCAATATAGATGAAAAACATTGTCTACGCGAAACAAGTTCCATTTTAATAGCTGGAACACGTTTTGACATTCAGTGAGGCAGTCGCCTACTTAAACCACCGTCAACCAAAATGATGATATTACGAGCGACGTAGCTCATATTTTGGACATCCAATCGTTACTCAGATCTATAATATAGACCCATTGATGATCCTCATTAAACACGGTACGACAAATTAGATTTATTTGCATTCAGCTTCTCAGAAAAGGGCACGGATTATAGAGCTTTTGGTCTGCAGCACAGGAAGTTGTCTGCATGAAATTGACGGGCAGTTAAGTATTCTATGCACATGGCAGAGAATTTTCTCAGATCGCATTTCCTGTTGGAAACGTCTAAATTAAATGCCGATCATGTAGCCTGGATAATCTACAGAAAACTAGGGGTAAATCTGAACATTTTTCTACAGATTATCGTATTTTATGGGAATGTACTCAATTTGCATGGATACTCGTATCTATATGAATTTACGAAATATCTCCAATATCAACATCTCGTTGGAATTCGTTGGCTAAAATTAAAAAAAAAAAAAAAAAAAAACAACTTGAAAAGTATTTGCAATTAACAAACACAATCAAGTGTTTTGTGATTGAATTTACTCGACTGTCTGTCAATGTAATCACAAATCGGATACATCCAGTATCCAAGTGCTGATGATGCAGTTTGTACTGTGTATGGATGTAGATACATAAAGATAACTCGTTCCAATGATGAATGCCGATTGTAACGTCAGTAGCCTTAACATAATTACTGTCAGCTATTTATAGCTTAAAACTTTGTTATGTTGGTATCTTATGTTGGTATCTAGATATTTATACAATAACTGAATCGTCCTAGATCCTCCCTGAATGCATTTGCTCAATGACATTGGTACTGATGCATATAGGAAAGACTATGTGTATATGCATTAATGTACGCATATAAGCCGATACCGACTGACGAGCAGCGTGCGACAACAACGCGTATTGCTGTTGCTATAGATGTATACACTCTCCCAGTGACGTCAAACCGGCTGAAGTATATTAAACCAATACACAGGAATTACACAATTTATCTACGTCATAGAGTATCTACATATTGTATTGTATATAGAACATATGTGCAACACATAAGCATAAAACCTAGTGCCCTAGTGACCATTTTTCGGATCAATGAAAAGTTCATTGCTTCGAGTAGCTGGTGCTTCTATAGCTGCTGATGGTGCTGCACAAACCGTCGTCCCAAACTATCCGTCCGTACTTTCATTGATGCAAACGTTCAACTAAAGGGGTGCTGTTGGAGATGGTGGTGTTGATGTTGCTGCTGCTGCATGCGCCTTGCCGTGCCGGGTAAAAATATGCTGAGAAAGGTATTCGGTAAGAGCTATGAATGACGACGATGATGCTGTTTAACATGGGTGGTGCAAGTTGGCATTTTATGCTACACAGCATAATATGGGTCATGTAGTGACGTCACTGTGACCTATATACTAAATTTTGCACTCTACATACATATATAAAGATATGTTTTAGACACCGTATGAAAAGAATAGGTACTACTGTCTGTCGATGTCGGGTAATTTATATTCGCAATCTCCCGTTTGGCCAGAAAATACTGTAACTGCACGAAAACTCATAGGTATATATAAAACTAATGTATATAGACAAACTCACACTGCAACAACACATATGAGTATTTGTATGTGCAGTCAGCGGTAACTACTAGCAAAACTTCGTTATTTACATGAGAAGTACATTGGCTGAACTAAAAATAGATTCGTATTGAAACGAAAATAGCTCGACACGTTTATATTTAGAAAGCGTTCTTGTCGATTGCAATAGGTTTCTCCTTGAATAAAACAGGATGAGTATCTGTTTTTTTTTGTACACACTATCTACTTGAGCTTACATTCATATAAGTATTACCTAGCCAGAGTATTGCCAACACTCATGACACACATCCGTGTCGGTTTTGAATGGCAAAAGGAGTTAGGGGCAGAGGGTTGCAGGTAGGCTTTAGCTATTTAAAGATATCAAGGAAATGCTTGGTCTATTGATAAATGAATGACGGATATCGACATGCGAAATGCTTTACAAATAAATGATTCATAACCTTGTTTTTGCCACAACACACTGTAAAAAATATTGGTGAGTAGTTGATTGTGAAGAGAGGAGAAGGTTTAGGGTGATGTATCATAGGAGTTGCACTGTGTCATTTGTTTTGAACTTTTAACCCAGAGAATCACAAGGAGAACCAGCAAGGGCGGCACTTTTATACCAAGTGTTTGCTACGAACGCGAATGACGTAAATGCCTTATGCGACCGAATTAAGTTTCAAAGTTTCTTTATTTTTTCTTTCGATAATAATTTCTATAGAGCAAAAGATGGGTTTAAGAATCCTTGGAAGGTTTTTGCAAGGATATTTTCTGTCGTCGTTAGATTGGGAAGGCTATGATATAATTTTTCTTTTTGTTTCTTGTTTGGAATGGAAAATAACTTAACGAAGTCGGAAGGTGATTAACGAAATTTACAGGTGAATAGGCATCAAAAGTGGGTCAACAATTAGAAAGGATGCCACGGATACATGAAGGGAGGAAAAAATCTTTTTAGATTTTTGGTTGCTGATTAGAGTAGTGACCGTGTTGACTTACAAATATTTGAATCTGGTACATATTATAAAAAAATGTTTAAGTTTTGCCTTTGGAGGATGACTTCAGGATTGCCTCTAAGAGCCTTTAAATTCTTTTAAATTCTTCTCTGATCTTTATGTGTCAAAGACCTTTTCTCGAGCACCATGATCAGAAAATTGATGGCAAATCATATCTTCTGAGATAAGAAAGTGAAGAGTTCTTCAACTTATTTGGATAATACATACATCTACAGAAAGTAAACGAAGCGACTAATTATGTTTTGAATTCCAGCTGAAGGAGAACTTGGCTTAAATCGCTTCCCCATACAGCAAAAATTAAAACAAAATTATCAGCTTCAGATTAGGACAGACTAAGAGCTGTTAATCTTGTAAAATTTATAATTCTGAAGTAGGTACATTCGCGCATTATGAGCAGATTATGTTCGGCATAATCGTCCATCTGAGCGTATTACAGGCAAAATTCTAAAAACAATTCGAAGAGATTGGCTCTGCTTCATATGTCTGAAGGCCTCTTCATCACCGAAATGCACACTCTACAGAAAACATGGCTGCTGTTAGCGAAAATGTTGAAGACTTCATGGCGAGCATAGCATTTGGGCTTGTCTTACGGCACATTATGGCATATTTTGCATTTGGACTTGCATCTACGCCCTTATTAAGTTCAACTAACTCAAGAATTGAAGCCAACTGACCACAGAATGCATAGAAAATACTCCGATTGTTTGCATGACCAATTTTTATACAACAGCGATGAGGCTCATTTCTCACTTAGTAGATACGTTAATAAACAAAATTGTCGCTTTTAGGGAAGTAAAAATCGAAATGTATCAAAGGAATATTTCATCAATAAGAAGTCACTGTCTGATGTCCAATTTGTTATGGTGGTGTCATAGGTTCTCGAGAATGAGGAAGGTGTAACCGTCATCGTCAATTCTCATAGCTAAAGCCAAACGTTAACTGAATTTTTTTTGCCACAAATCGAAGATATGGATGTTGAAGGCATATGGTTTCAACAAGACGGAAGAGTTCTTCTGCGTTTTGGTTATGTGAATCGATCCCCAAGATCGTGTGACTTGTTGCCGTTTAATTCGCAAACTCTTGGCGCATTGAAAAAGAAAATTCGTCAAGTGATTACCCGATATGTGTCTTAAAGTTATCAAAAATCACAATATCAGATTCAAGTCCTGCATGAACTCTCTTGGAGGTTAATTGAGTGATATAATATTCCATCCATAATGGCAAGATCTAAGCAACATACTGAAATAAAAATCTAATCGATAGAGATATATGTAAGGCCCAGCTCAATTTAACGCAAAATTAAGGCCTTAAAAAACGGTGATTTTTCTAGGTTTTGGGTAATAATAAATTGGTATAAATGGTCGCTGGTGACAAGATAAACGAGATCAGTATTTGGGTATTTGAGAATGTGTATGTCATTCTGTAGCACCAGTCAGAGTGTTCATTAAAAACTGTCCTAAGCATTAGTACCATTATTTGTTAAGAGATGGGATGAAATGTTAGCAAAACGATTCAGAAATCTCCAAGAAGCCAATAGCATTCTTGTTGTGCATCAGCAGAAAAGGTTCCGTAAAACGTTTATTGCCATCTTAACAAGACGATACTCTTTCTAAGCTCATTCATGTGTACAAGTTACACCACTTAAATATCGAAGAAGTATTCGGTGCTGATCTTACAGAGATTTTATCACTGAAGTGAATAGGATTCTATGCGATGGCGCGATAGTTAGCTCATTGGACTATCACGCAGAGAGTCTGGGTTCGATTCCTGGCTGAGTCAACAACAATTTTTAAAATCGCCATCACCCTTTCGGTGGGCAATGGCAAAATTACTTACGAAAAAGCTCCTAAGGAGAGCCGTTCGGACTCGGCGATAAACCGTAGGCCCCGCTCAGATATGACAAAAATGACAACATGAGCAACACAAATGTGTGTCAAGAAGCTAGGCCATGGCCCATATCGCGCTGCCAGCGCCACAGTGTTTGTTTGTTTTTCGAATAAGATTCTAAAAACTAAAAAAATATATTACACTGAATAAGTGGGGAGTAAGATGGACTAATATGTATCCCCAGCACTACCATAATGGTTCATGCAGCACCTGAGTCGACTCTACAAAGAGCACGGAACGCTGCCAATATTCCACAAGATAATCACTTTATGAATCTTAACACAAGACTTATTCTGACTAAGAAACATACCATATACTTCAGAAAACAATTTTGGTAATAAGCCACAGCTTAGCTTTTTCCCATAAAGAGCTCCAATAATCTATTCATGTCATCTGTTGTGACTACAAACTTTTAGTCTTAGGATGATGCTTTGAAATTTAAATCTAGATATCACTGAAATCAAAGGCCACAACATCGACATTTTGGCCGTCGTCACTAAGCCTTAAGAGTACAATATAAAAATTCTGTAAAGGCAATCAGTGTACTATCTTAAACAAAACCTTATTGGCTAGAGAGAAGACATAACAATTTTGTATTTTGATTCAGGCGAACCCTTGACCATTATTTATGGTCTGTCAATGTCCAAAGTCAGTCAAAGTTCACATTTTTGCTATGGTGAAGTTCACAAACGAGCAGCGTTAGGAAATTATTAAAAATTATAACCAAAATTCTGAGTTTGTGCTCGTAACTTGAAGAGAGCTTGCTCCGAATTTAGGCCATAGTTATCATCCCATCAGACAGTTCTGTGGATGATCAGACCGTTCTATGAATGATCAGATAGTTTTGTGGATGATCTAAAACTGAAGCGTTGAAATTTTTCCGATTGTTCTCTGCAAAAGTCTAGAGCAAATCTTAATTTTATCGAAGAATCAATAACAGTGATGATGTTCAATTTTGGGTTAATGACTTTGTCAATAAGCAAAGTATGCGTTATTGGACAGCAACAAATTCACGTGGGCTTAAGGAGACTCCATGCATCCACAAAAGTGGCACATGCCGTGAATTTCACGTCGGAGGTGGGATGAAAATGACTGCCATTTTACGGTCAATATAGTTCGCCACCGTGCCATGTTGGGAGACTATTTTTTGGAAAGAATTGGATCGACTTGACATTAGTGATATGTTGTTCCAACAAAATAGTGCCATATGCCACAGAGCCGATGGGGTTGAGGTAAGTCAATGATTAATCCCAATAAGCCAATAACGTTAGAAAAGCCCAGGAACAACATTCCAGCTGATATGTGTGAAAGAGTGGTGGAAAACTGGCTCCAAAAAATCGATCATTGCAAATAAACTCACGGTGAAAAACTACATTTTGTACTAAAAAATAGTGCTGGCCGAAATTGGCTTAGTGATTGGCGATGCTTGTTTGTTAATGGAGGCCTACCTTACAAACAATTGAGGTGCACTACAAGTTGCCATCGGAAAATTTCCAAGATTTAGAAAGGAACAGGCAGTTTTAATGCTAATACGGTACAATTTTCAGACAGAATAGTTCATTAAAAATAAACGATAACAGGCACAAATTTTACTCAGATAATATCTGGGCAGACTATCCACATTCTAACCTCAAAGCAACAGGTAAAAATGGACTCGAACAAAAGTACGTCCAATTAGTGGAATGTCAGTGAAGTTCCCCCGGTCACCTTAAAAGGAAGCCAAATAAACTGTGCTAACCTTAATAGCATTCGTTTCAAAACACAGCAACGTATATGAAAGTTTAAAGTCATTCGTCAACTAATTGATCGATGTCTTTTAGAGTGGTTTGGGTCTTGCCGATCATATTTCCACTTGATCGCGATGGATCTTAAAAAATATCTGAATGTCCTTAATTGATGCTCATCACAATTTAACTGATTAAATGTTCGCCTTTAATAGCGTAGATAGTATAGTATAGTATAGTATAGTATAGTATAGTAATAGTATAGATAGTGTCATGGAAACTTTCTTGCAACAAACTCTAAAATGGAAATGGGAGTGGGAGCTGGAATACACGGACCAAATACTAGCATATCAATTGCTTCGGGTAAGAGTCCTAGTGTATTCCAACCTGATCTACAACTCTGGTATCAAAGGCGCAAACATCCATATACATATTCAGGGATAGTCAAGCAGCTATAAATGCCCTTAGCTCGCACATCATTGACTCCAAATCAGTCATGTACTGCTTTAAAGAACAAGGTGGGTTCCTGGGCATGAGGGTATTGATGGTAATGAAAAAACCGACGAACTGGCCAGGGTTCAGAAACCACCTTCAGCGGACCTGAACACTTTTGTTCCATCTTTAATACTGCAATTAATCTAGCCATGAAATGTTGGGACCACTCACAATGCATCTTGTAATCGAAGAAGACTCCAGGTCTAAGATAGCATAAACGAGCCCTCCTATCCTTCAATCAAAATGCCAACAGATGTATGAATCTAAATCGGCACGATATCAGAAACCTAATGGGGTACCTTACATTACATCACGGTTTAAGGTATCACCTCAAAAAAACAGGACTAGTCGACTCTCCGGGGTGCCGGCTTTGTCTTGAAGAAGACGAAACAGCTGAACACATCTCTCCAGCTCTCAGCCGAATTAGACGGAATACGTTCTTCAGGGAATAACTCGACACCACTGTACTAAGGGTTAGCCTTGCTGGTAGAGTTACTTACTTTATCCGAAGATAGAACACTAACTAGCCCAAACACAGTTCTGACAAACCGGTAAAAAGATCTTCGAAACGCTTTATCATCCCAATCGACGAGTCAGGATTTTTTTTATTTTTTTTTTTAAAGAGCGATCAGGGTAACTTTCTGTAAGACACTTATGATATCAGTCGTTTTTTTGCAGAAATTGATTTTAGAATTGGAGATAATTGCAGAAAAAAATTGCAAATTTTAAACACACGTACTTGTGTATGAAATCATGAGAATCACGAAGAGGGAATTTTTCATTTCGTATGGCATTTTATCTTATCGTGTAGAATGCTAGATGATTAAAAATAGTGATGAGATGATCGTTCGCTACAAGCTTTCATGCAATTGTTAGTATGAAACAATGGAAAACTTAAAATTGTAATTTTGAAGGGCTCTAATATTTGTAATTTGTTGATTACCGCACAGATAAATGAAGCTATCTACCGTTTCGATAGAAAGACGGTCTTTTTGTTTTTAGAAGCTTGTTTACATATTTATTATAGATACAAATGTTTTCACGCAGGTGTCATAAAGAAATTTCCAAATTCCGGAGATTCATCCTTGGAGAAACCCATCACAAAAGATACAAGATTTTTTAGAACACCTTCCTCAAAAATAAACATATTAGTACCCAGGAACCCAGGACAGGAAAAAATTGCCCAGTGATCTAAACCAATACTTCCTATATAAACTGCAATAATGACTAAATACACATGTATTCGAATGTAAATATGTTTTTTGAACAAAAAAAACCCCTTCCACCAGCATTGTGCTTAAAAATATCCACATCGGGCTAAATTGGGTGATAAAAAGGATCTAATGAGTTACGTTACCATATATCTTTCAGCTCAAATGTCCAAATATATGTATCTCTACACAGCCATAGTCAAATGACAATTTTTTTTCTCCTCTCTCAACACTGTTTGGCCAGAATCACATAGCGCTTAAGACACATTTAGAAACAGTAAAAAAAAAATATCAAGGATACCATCTAAAAATATATCTTATTATGCCTAAAAAGCGCACTTGCTCGTGCGTTTTTCGTTTTCCTTTTTTCTCATCGTTGTTGCTTCATTTTTTCCATTTATAAAGTCCACATTTTTTGTTGTTATTCTCCTTTTTGTTTGCTATCAACCAACTGAAGTGGCTGAAGAAAATTTCTCATAGATTAGCATTTTCTCTTGTAGCAGATACGTGTACGAAAACCAGTACGAGTCCATGTCCTCATAGTTACGCTAGAATACCTAAATGACATGACACCAATACCACTGTACAATAAAATACTTTGCTTCGGGTATTTAACCAAAAAAAGGAGAAAACTTTAAAAATAATTCAACGAACAAGTAAAAACTACCTAAAGTACGATAATGAAGCAAACTGAAGTAAAAAACTACGAGCAAAAAAAAAAAATAAAGGAAAAACTGCAAAAAAAAGGACGAAAATTTCTTTACAGAAAAACCAAAAAAATAAGGGAGAAAAAAATGTCAGAAAATCATGAAAGAAGATGAAGACAAGAAGCAGCACCAAATGACAGGTACTGTAGATGTATGTATCCGTATCCGTGCAGTAGACCTGCGCGTATAAGCAAGTTGAACTTTATCCCGGCTCGGTGACTTTTTGCCATCAAACACGTAAAACAATTCGCACAAAGCTCATGCTTTGTTTTTTTTAGATATTCAACCTGAGCAGCAGACAGAGCCAGAGTTGTATCGGTCGCAAGAGTCATCCAGCAAAGCATACAGCAGTTAAGGACAAGCACCGACACAACTATATAATAAGCACCGACACAATCAAGTGACTGTGAGTAAGTGTTCAAGAGTGAAAAAGAGTAACAGAGCTTTGTCCTTACAGCCAGCGCACTTTCAACTGGAAATGAAAACACACGACAATATCATGGAAGTGGAAATAGACGTAAAAGTGGAAGATAACTGCATACGCATACAAACAAATTTTTTTTTTTACTAGAAAATGAGGAAAAAAAATGGGAAAGTCCTCCATCAAAGCAACATAACACAACACAGCACAGAAAAGAGGTTGAGGGGGTTGATAAAAAGAAGTAAACGCCACCAGTGTCTTTTGAACAGTGTTTGGTTGTGCGACCGCAAATAATTTGTTTCTGTACCTACTCTCTTGGAATAAGTGTTTATACATACAAATGTAGCATTGTATGAACATATGTATACATAGACATACATTCCAGTGCATAAAGTGAAAGTTATATTTCGCATTATTGTCTCACTCAAATTATACTATTTTGGCAGTATCTTTAAGGAGTGTTTCTCCTTGTTTTTTTCTTTTCTTAAGAGTTTCTTTAGTATACACTTGTGTTTGCTAGTATGTAAGTATTCCTATCAGTGTGTGCTTTGAATTAAAGTCTTCAAGAAGAATTTTGAAGATGTTTTTTCGTATCTTTTTGTTCTCAAGGACAACCAAAGCCAAAAAGGACAATCTTTGTCTCTACTCAAAATGTACTTCCATAGCTCAATATACTCATGAGTATATAATATATACCTACCCTATCCCATACAGATAAAGAGCACAATATAAAAAAAAAAAAAAAAACATAGTCTACTTTGCAACAACATGCTTCCGACACATTCGGAATGACTTTTAAGGACACATGTTAAATGGCAATGTCACATCTTCCTCTCTCATGCATATGTCCTGTTGTACAAATGTGGAAAACGTTTGCATTTTCCAAGTCTACGGAGACATGGGTTTACAATTAAAAGTCCCCCTGTCAGAATAAAATAGTTCACTCATCGAATTTTACTAAGGGAACAAAATATTCAGGTGAATGTTTTTATGTTTTTAGTTTTTATTTCCTTATTCAGGATAATGTAACTGGCTTGGAATCAAATCAGTTTATATTCTTAAGATCTCCTCAAATTTACTATTAATTCGGAGAGATACTTTAAAGCTACAAATCATCTTTAAGAAAAGGTACAATACTTTAGAAAATAGATAGTACCACAGAATATCCATGAAAATTAGAGCTTACTGCTTTGGGAATGGTACTAAAATAATGATTACCCTTATTAAGAAAGCTATGCAGTTAGAAGGCGCCTATAGGCCATATCTATTTTCACTTCTTCGTTAGCTCATAATGTAGTAGGGATCTAGACTTCGAAACGATTCCGTTTTAAATTTCAAGTTTTGAACGGAGGTCAACGCAATTCCGATATATCGACAAAATATTAACAACTAACGTTTCTCATTTTTAGAAGATCTTAAGTAAAAAAATCCCTGGCGTAATTCATTGTATGGATCGTGGTATGCCAAAGTTAGAATCCATACGTTTATAACATTGCCATTCGTAGAACTTAAGGGGACTGGAAGAAAGAGGAACACGTCACACATTTCGGAAATATAGTACGAGTATATTAATATTAGTTACTTCTTTCAAAATTTCATAAAATTGTCAAAGATGAGGGAATCTTAACTTGAAATAAATTTTTTCTCTCCAAGGTAATAAAACGCTGATAAACCATTATGAAATATCTCGAAACGCGGAAGATTCTCAATAACCGGCAGTACAGTTTTCGTAGCAACAGGTCCACTGATGATTTGATGGCATATCTTACCGAAAAGTCGAATCTAGTGAAAGCAAAATATATAGTTGTACATAATATTTCTAAAGCATTTGACAGAGTCTGGAATCAGACTTTTTTTTGTCGAAAATGAGTGTATATGGGATATTCTTCAATTAATTAGAATTTACCTTAAATTCAAGTTGTCTTTGGTGGTTTTAAGCCTGATATTCATAAAATAGATGCTGTTGCATCTGCATTGGCTCCGATTTGTCTCCGATATTCTTCCTAATCTTCATTAAGGATTTGTTGTCTAATACCTCCAATCCAAGATATTTTTTTTACTTTGTATTGATGACAATACTTTCTACTTTTCATATTCGTTCCCAGACTCACATCACTGCACTGCCCTTCGTAGGCTGTAGAACGGGAATGGCAGTTCATGTTAAGCTCATTAATTTCCGATATGTGCAGCATAACCAATTGCTGAATTACGAGTATCAACAGAGTGGAAATTAATGCTGTCAGAATGCAATGCTGTTTGCTGTCGTTAAAGCGAAATTTTAACACCCAGCCATGATTCATAAATCGCACTTCCTTCCATTCCAACAAATTTCGTTGGAATTACAACTCGATCCGAACTTGTTATTCGTGTATTCGTTGCAGAAAGTTGAAATAAAATTATATTCTTCACATTTGAGTGCGAGCCCACAAAATAATATGAGAATCACGGAGAAGGAAGCTTTTTTAATTTGATTTTATGATTTGAATTAAATTCACTTGATCGACCTTATGCATGGGTCGATGTCAATTCAACAACTTTGATGGGATATTTCCGCCAAAGCCATAATGTTATGGGCAAAGGATTTAGTTAATTAGTGTTTTATTTGTGTATTAAAAATGAGTTCAGCGGCTGTGCAAACAATGGTTTAACTGGAGAAATATTGTCGATATATAGCACAACATATTTTTGTTCTTTCAATGCAATTAATGAACTTGGACAAACTATGTCTGACTAAAATTGATATATTAGCAAAATAGGTTATTTGATTTGCAGAATAAAAAAAAGAGGAAAACTCGTGATACACAAGTGAATAGTGGATTGCTTGAATCAATCAATGTCAAAAATTGTTTAACAGATGTACAGGAGACAGATGTACTGGAAACTATTGGCAATAATGTGAAATTTATCAACAGTTACTTTATTTGTGACCACGATCTGATGAGCGAGAATGCCAGATTTCAAGATGTTTTCTATCTTTTATTTCGTAAGCAATCCTTTCATTATAAAGTCAGCCACAATGGCTGGTAGGCATGGTAGTGATTTGATTTTAGTTTAAACTTTTACCCAGTTGCAGACAAGACAAGTCTTCCACGCTTACGTAGCTATGGCGTAAGTGATCATTTACCAAAGATACTTTCAAGGTAAATTTTCCTAGCTTAAGCTTTTGTTTTTAGAAAACAGCAAGCATATATTTCTAAGAAATATGATCCCAAAGATGTTACAAATGTTGTCACCTTCCGTTCTTTTATCGCAACAATTCTGTATGGATTAGTAACTATTATATTTATATATATATATGATATGGTATGATACTTAGAAGCTTTTATGACATTCGTGTCAGATGTGAATACTAGGTACTTGAAAAAAAAAATTATCTTTAGCGAAGAAAAGGGGAAATTGCTGCTCCGATTTAACATGATAAGAGAAAGGTGTTGCCGAATAAGGACTTTTTCTTAGAGATACAGAAAAACTCCCTTATTCACTACAAATATTTGTGAATTTTGTAGGGAAATGCTAATAATATTAAATAAAATTTTTGATTAAAACCATACAAATAGTTTTTTTTTATCATTATCCTCAATGGGCAATGTGGTCTGCTTATCCGAACTAAGATATAAAAGACCAACCTGTTGCTTCAGTCATCTTAATGCCGAACAAACTCGAATGTAGGTGTATTTGCAATCTAAAACTATATAAATTGTTATTCAGGTAATTATTATCTATCTCAGTTACGTTTAAATAAAAGCTAATTACAGGCTTTATTGTATTTGGTGGAAAGAAGGTTTAGGAGAAAAAACCTACTAAAATATGTAATCGATGATACCTATTTTCCGTGAATTACAAACCTAACATAGATTTTGATGAACCCTATAACATCTATTTATGGCCTTGACTATCATTTACGCCTTAATCGTCTCTAAGGTAAATGTGGTATTACACCATTTAGCAATGATGCACTTAATAACGCGTTTATCGATTCTTTACTTAGTCTTTTTCCGAGCTACATATGTCCGATTTTCCTGCGGAATAATGTGCAAATATGGCAGACTATTACCTCCATCTTTGGTTTTAAAAATACATTTTTATTAAAGGCTTGTATGCTGGGACTTGTAATCAATTTAAGACAGTTAATCACTCTATTTTAAAGAGATTGCTTTAGTGCCTACATTACGAGCCTCTAAATATCACTTTCTGATACATGCAGCCTAAAATGAGCTAAAGCACAGAGGATATTATTTAAAGTATTTTAACCTTTACCGATTTATTGTAGAAAGTTGTATTAGGCACTTATGCCTACATTAACCTCTTTGAGTTACGAAGAAAAACAAAGAGCTATTTTTACAAGTCGCTAACCCCTTGGCCTAATAATTCAATTATTTTATTAATTATAATTCTTAAGAAACACTAAGTAAAATCTGCATAAGACTCTAATCATCACAGGGCCGGAGAAGCTTGCATTTTATTGAAGGCGGATGCAAAATTTTGTGATCGTGGCAAATACTTTGGGTTTGGAAATTTTGAGGCAGATTTGTCAACTTTCTCCTTGTTTAATTGATTGTTTGATTAAGACCATTTCTAATGTGTATAGAGTTTGCGTTTTAAGATAAGTACAAATGGCGATATCAAACAATACAGATGACAGCCCACATCGTTGCTGTATTCCTGAAAACATTATGCATTGACTGATAAACCTACTTACTTCGTGCATAAGATGAATCTATATGGAAGTATCCAACAGAGAATCATAATACGATCTAAAATTGAATTTACCTATATGCCGCTGCCTTTTATTACTGGTTTCAGTGTATTTAAGATCAAAATATTTACATAGTGTATAAATAGTATCCAGAAAAATTAAAACAAAATTAACAACCACGGAAATAAACATGGTACAAAGAATGGCTGAACGGGATTCGCAGAACTCTTCACATTTAGAAACAGATAGTGGAAAAACTTCAAGCCGAGTTAATCAGTTTGTTGTGTCAGGTTCAACGAATTCAACCCGATCAAAAAAGGAAGACGGGCTCAAGAAAGAAGCCGAACGAAAAGTAATTGAATTGCTTTAATTTAAAAAAAAAAAACAACGGCAAATTTCTGTCCTCACTCATGACAAAGTGATTCGAATTGTACGGACTGTAGAATGTTTTTTTGGTCTGCAAATTTTGCCAACTTCTCAAGCGGCGTATTTGCAAAGGAAATATGTAAGTTAGACAAAATATATATCAGTAGTATATATACATATATATAAATAGTTTATATATTCACAAAAACGATTTAAACTATGTAAGTACAAGTGGTACTGTTAGTTGACTACAGATTTCCTGCAATCTGGGTGAATGTATGTCCAGAATATCAAGTAAGTTAAGCGATAGGATCATAGAAAAAACCCCTTTTGGACGTGCTCTAGTTATTTGGAGTCGTTTACAGTCGCCGTGCTTCAGACCTGTTTTACAACACTTACATTTGGATATGCACCTCATTTTCAACCAAGAAATTTGTGCATAAGTATTTTAGCTTTTACAATATCCTAGGTCAGCTTCGTCTCAAACGTATCCATTTAGGCGAGTGAATGTTTGAGCAATCCATATATCAATTAATCCAGTTTGTTGTCTCTATCTATACATTTTGCAACTAAAAGCTTTTATTCTCTGTCCTGGTTCCGAAATACTTTTACATCTACAAGGAATTCAAATATCAATCACAACAGCAATTACACTACTCTGACTGTCGACTATGGTTTCGAAATTGAATCAGAATTACACAAAAGTAGAACAACAGACACAAATGATTTTGGGAAAACCAATAATGAAACACTAAAATGCCAACAAAAGCCTCAAAATAACATTCTCAGAAAGAAGTATATTCTTTGGACAATTCGCTCAAGAAACGACTAGTAACAACACTATATCAAAAGTATCAAAAAATCTTTATGTCGAATAAAGCTAAATTGATTCTCTGAATCTAACTAAAATCAATCCACAACAAGAATTGTGGGATAAGTACTCAAATTAAAATTGATATTATTATAAAGTCAAATTAAGGATGGATTGTATCATAGAATTTGTTACCTTTCACATAGAAGAGGGGGCGATGCAGTTGATAAATTTTCACCGCTTAATGGCTGCTCCTGGCGCGGTCTTAGAACTGGAGTCAAGCCCCATCGTTCTATGAATTCTATGCGGGAAATGGTTGACACTGAACTAGATGGCGTTATTTTCTGCTCAATTTTACTATCCCAATGATGTGCAATTCCAAAGATATTATCTACTTTTCATGCTCACTTTTTTCTTTTTATTCTTTACTTTGATATTATTTAAGATATTCTCTCCCAACAACAATAACAACGATTTTTCACTAATTGTGATAATTTCACACTTTGTCCCACACTTTCATGTAACAATTTCCAGCATTTTCACTTTTCTTTTTTTCTTTCCCTTTTTACAGATACTTTTTAAACATTTGCTTCCTTAGAATAGTTTCACTTTGGAAAAAAAAAACAAAAAAAAAATAGTAATAATAATAATAAACAAAAAGTTGAAAGAAGATGCGCCATAAAATTTCAATTAAAAATTTATATAGCAAAGTTACAATTTAAAAAAAAAAAAAAATATTACGTATACGTCCGAGTGACCCACAATTTTTGTGTGATTTTTATTTCGCAAGCATTTGCAAAGAATAGATAGCAATGGTCTCGAGGAAAGACGAATCGGGGGATAGAATAGTATATATTAAAAAAAAAAACGAAGATTCAGTAAGTGTATCTATTTAAAGCTATAACCTAAGGCAAATGCTTCTAGATGCAGTGATGTTTTCTAAGCATGACCTATAAAATGGCTCAAAAACAAGGAAACACGTCAAATACGGATACACTTGTACATGTGCAGATACTAAGTGAGTACGTATATATATATATATGTATTTTTTTTTAATTTAAAGGCTTTCCTCAGGGGTCTATATAATGAAAACTTAATAAGAAAATTGAACTTTGTTCACGTCTTTTACCTGGCATTTGTTAATGTCAGATTGTATATCTTTTACTTGTTCCACCGTCAGTCTGAGTGCTGTCTGTATGTGTAACGTGTATCGAAGTTTATTTTACTTTAAAGAACTTGTTTTTGTTGCGATTTATTTTGTTTCTTTCTTTTTACCCTCTCTGGACTATAAATCATCATTTCCGGGAAGGAGGAAGGAAGATACGAATTTTTCATATAAGAAAATTCATGTATACAAATATGAAATTTTTTTTGTGTATGCACAAATCAGCATGTGCAAGATTGTTGGTTGTTGTATGTATTTGAAATGACTATAAATTGAATGAGGTTAACAGTTTACGATGATGCAAGCTTTAATTTTAAGTTTCTCTTAACAAAATCGGGAATCCTTACTTAACCTCAGTTTCCTTGTAAAAAAAACGAGTGTCAGATGATGATTTGGACTCCCAGAATGAAATAGTTGTAACAAAAAGTGTAAATTTCAATCAATTTACTAGAGGGATTTTCTTGAGATTGTTAAGAGATAAAAAAACGCCTTCACTTCACAGTATTTTCCGTATGAACTAGGATCATCACAGAGCTCTATAAAGTTCAATTGATGCTGGAACTTGCGTCATTAGCACTATCGTAACATTGCTAATTGCTAATTGAAATCCATGAAATTGATAAATTGTGACAAGACTTTCTTCATGAACAACCTTGACGAATTTGGCCTCAACGTGTAATTATTCGATTCGTTTGTTTAGGTAGAGGAGGCATCATTGAGTTCTATTTTTTCGAAAATGAAGCTGTTGCTAAACCATATATGGATTCCACTATCGATAAATTTGTATGGCAACAACTTCAAGGCATGGGTGTGGAAATGATCATTTCCAGCAACACGTCGCTACGAGAAAACTATTTGCCCATGTCTTGAAATTATGATTAAAATTGTTGGAAATCATTTAAATCAATGTTTTCCTTTATCAATATAGTTCATATCTTACTGTATTTGGTTTCAAAATATCAATACTATTAATACTACACTTTGATCGGCACTGCTTAAGCATATTGTTGGTTTGAAACTATAAAGGAAAACAGCAAATTATTTCTTATCTTTAAAAGCCAACGAAAGGGTGACTCGAGCTTCCAAAGAGAACAGCAAAACTTATTGGCAGTATTTTAATTGCACTTAACAGGTAGCGTCTTTAAAGCCAAAACAATATCTCCCTATCAGTACATGCTGAAAGCACCTGTTGCACGCGTAGGGGTTATAGGTGAGTTCTCAAGGTAATGTATTAAATCATTAAGTCTCCAAGCCTGTATGAGGGTTGTCTGAAAAGTTTCCGACCGCAACGTAAAGATAGCGGCACTCGTCAATAAAAGCTAGTGAATGCTAGTTGTGCATCTTTTGACAGTTACTTACCGAAGTTTCAGTGATTTAGGACGAGCAGTTTTTAGTTGACAGTCGCTTGAGTGAGTCGATATGCCCGTTTTTTATGAAAATGAAAAAATTTAGTATCGAGCTGTTCTTAAATTCTTTTTTTTGAAAGGCAATACACCTACGCAAATCAAAAATGAGTTGGACTTTGTGTATGGGGACTCTGCACCATCATTTACCAAAGTGAAATATTGGGCAACTGAATTTAAACTTGGCCGTAAGAGCTTGGGAGATGATGAACGTTAGGGACGTCCAAAAACTGCAACCGCTGGGGATAACATTGCTAAAGCTCACCAAATGGTGTTAGACGACCACCGAATAAAAGTGAGAGAGATAGTAGAGGTTATGAAAATGTCCAAAGAACGTGTTTTTACATATTGAATCAAGATTTAGGCATGAGAAAGCTGTTCGCGCGTTGGGTGCCGCGTTTGCTTACGTTAGACCAAAAACGTGTTTCGAATGAATATTTCCAACGCTCTGTTGGCGCAGGTTAGGCGCAATAAATCCGAGCTTTGGCGTCGATTAATTACTATAGATAAAATTTGGATACACCATTATACGTCCAACAATTTTCAGTCCAAACAGTTGACTGCAAATGGCGAGCCGGCTCCAAATACAGCAAAAACTGTTTTTTTTTTGACTAGGAATGTGATGGCGTTTTTTGGGTTATTAAGGACGTTATCTTAATCGATTATCTTCAAAAAGGAAAAACTATTACAGAAGCATACTACGCATCATTACTTGCCAAGCTGCGGAAAAATGGCCACATTAGCAGAAAATTGAATCCTATTTCACCAAGACAACGCGCTGTCTCACACCTCAGCGGTTGCCATGGCGAAAGTCCATGTATATCGGTTTGAACTGCTTGACCATCCGCCTAATTCACCAGATCTTGCCCCAAGCAGCTTCCTTTTGTTCCCTCCTCTAAAAACTGCGCTCGGAGGACAGAGATTTTCATCAAATGAGGAGGCCATCACCTTCGGGAACAATTATTTTGCAGAGAAAATCGCCAAGTACTATAGGAGAATATGTAGAAAAATAAAAAAAAATGTCTTGTATCATTGTTAGGTCGGAAACTTTCCAGACAACACTCGTATATACAAAGTCCATACAAAAAACAACGCGGTTGCGAAGAAATTCCAGGACGAGATCATCAACAACATAATAGTCAGATTCGGCGGTAATCTTATTTAAAGGACTTGGACACACCTCAAAGGATATCGAAATAGAAGCGGAGATAGAGGAGTTTCTAGAATATCCGAAATACGATGAAAGCTACTGGTACTATCCTTTTTGCCTTTCTTTTTCAATGAAGGTGGTTTTTTCGTCAGGTTGACTGTCTGATGTACGTTGTAGATTGTAAATTGAAAATTCAATTAAGGTATGGATGACTCCAACAGCCGTAAAACGGACAAAAATTGTCGATCGTGCACAGGATGATCGGAACTTTAGCAGACCGGCAAAACAGGAATGAGAAATTGTATAAAATATTTGGTGTGGACTTTTCATTAGAGAAAAAACTGCAAGTATAAAGCCTTGAGCTTCAGGCATATGAGCGAACACCAGATAATAATTGGCTTTGGGCTGAATTAAACAACAATCGCAAGATATTTGTGTATAGATACTAATATATTAGAGAAGGCCGACTATATGGAGAGACCCTGTACCAGTCCTTGAATAAGAAATATGAAGAGAATTGCCGGCACGACTTCAAGCCAAAAAATGGAAAGTACTGCATTTAGTAAATATAGCTAGCACGACACAATCTCTAAAAATTTCATCAATTTTTGTTGTACTCAAAATTTGAATACGATTATCTCGAGACCCAAATATTGAAAAAGAACCCTGGACAATTAAAAATCAAAGACAATTACAAATGACTGCAAAGACATCTCGTTCAGGTCTTCCAAGAAACTAGATAAGACCTATGCCTGCCTACACCAAACAAAGAACACCTGTGTTGACATTAGAAGAAACCCACCAGAGACCAAACTCCAAACTCTGTAATCAAACTCATGTTTTGGTGATGATTGATGAAAAGCGCATATCGCGGCGTGCAGTATTGCGCTATAAAGAACAGATAGATGGCTTGTGAAATAAATTGCCAAAAGAAGAGGGAGAAACAACGGATTTCCAGTAAGTAAACAAAAAGCAGATAATCGCTCGATCGGGTGAGTAGAGAAGCACTACCAGCAGGAAAAATATTCGAAAATTCTAACAGAACGTGAAGAAAACATCCCAGGGACACAAACCTCATAAAGAAGCATGTACAGGATCGGAAAGGATCTGTCAGTTAAAATGATCGATAAAACCATGTCCACTCAACCAATCAATCAAGAAGATGTCTGAATAGTGATATCTTAACTATATACTCATCAGGCTCACAACAGTAAATACAATCATATTAAAGTAAAGCGTCAACGATTCATTAAGTGATACACGAGAGTAAAGAAATTATGTAGTATTCACAAGGTAAAACCCCATATACAAGCATAATGGAGAAAATGATATAGGGAGAAGGCAAAGCTTTGAGATTGTAATTGTTTTTGTTGACCTGGGCTGCACTGTCAATGAAAACAAAGGCGTCTTGAAACAGCTCCGAATTTATAGTCTAAGATGGGATAAGAGTTAGACGTCATTCTGAAAGTAAAGAATCAGAAGGCATTCTCTTATTATTCTCTCCTCTATTGCTTTAAAGGAGGAATTCCAAGGAAAAGGATGTAAATTTAAATTTGGCCATGTTTGCATTGGTTCCAACAGCGTGACACGTAATGTCAATCCCTTTGATTGTAACCCAGATAAGCAGAGCGATATGATTAACATCATTAAGCTTTCCATTAAAAGAAATATCTCGATGCCTTTTGATTCCAAGATTTGTCAGATTTTGCAGTTGAGTTGTTTTAATCACTACGTAATTAAAGACTCCAGAGTCGTATAACCATTCTTATTCAACGAATTCAAATTCTCCTTCCCAGGAAAGCTGCACTTATCCCTTCACATGCAATATGTAGATACTCTAAACTTGTCAATAACCATAAACATAGAATAAATGAAGAATGTCACGCTGCACTTGAACAACTTCTACCTATAGATCATAAATCTATTTTAAGTATATTTGCATTGTTTTGTTTTATTGTGCAGGTGAATTAAGCCCCACAAGCAATTGTCACATAATTCCTGTCACAAATTGTTATTTAAAAAAAAAAATATAATAAAAAATTCCAATCTGATTATGATGAATTACGAATACAATGCAACATGTTATTCTAATAATGGCCCCCAATCAGTCTTAAAAAAAAGGAGGAAAATAATCTGTCCTTAAACGAACACAAAACTGAATATATTTACGAAGAAAATGGATATAAAATTGACTTTTTTATATTGCCATGTGTAGTGTGTAGTGTGTATGTATGTACGTAAATTCAACCTGACAAGGTACACATAATGAACAGTATTCGAACAGAATTATAGTAAAACACACCAAGAAGGAGGGGGAATCAAGTGAAAACCTATGAATTAACACATTGCTTTGTGTACGCATAATCAAACAAGAAAAGAAATATAAAAATGGAAAAAAAAAAAGAATTTAAATAATATAATATATTTGCGAATGTATACGTTTAAAAATCACAACCATCATCGGACGTATAGTATAGTAAATGTACAATTTGGAAAATTGCAAATGCAAAAACTCAGTTTCAGATAAAAGTGAAATAAAATTGCATTCACAAGTGGGGCTAGCACACAATGTCACACACCCACACACACACACACACACACACACACACACACACACACACACACAGACAATCAAAATGTAAACAATTCTAATTTGCATTCTCGAAAATAGTGTATCGAAACGTGGAAAAACGAAAAAAATCAAAAACGACGCCGACTGAGGGTTGAAAGTATGAAAAAAAAAAAAAAAATAACAAAGCACCACCCTCTCTACACTGTCCTTCACAAAGGCACTCGTGGCAAACAAATAAACAACACCGTTAACCGTTTATCATTTGAATTCGATTTTTCAATTTTTTTTTCAAATCAAACTGATATGCAACTTCCCGAAGTCGGAAATGGAATTTTTCTTCTGTTTTTCTTTAAATTTCCTTTCGAGTACGAGTAAATTTTGTTATAATTTCTTATTTGTTTTATTTCATTTTATGGAAGGATTAAGAGATTTTCTTTTTCATTTGATACGAATACGAGTACACTATGGTATTTGGTATTTCAACACGCACATTATCTCAAACGCATTGGCACTTTTCTCTAACACAGAGATGTTAAAGAGTATCCTTTTCAGGGATATACGAGTAGGTACTTGTCGATTATGGAAAAGGGATAGAATACACTCATAATAAAATATATATACACTTTTGTAGTACACTAGTGTTAGTTGGATGGATTTATTGTGTGTGGTAGATAACTTTAGATACGTCTAAATTAAGTTGAGGTACGTACGATACCACTATACAAATGAGAATATCTTTTTAGGAAGATTGAAATGAATTTTTTTTTTTTTTTTTTTTTTTTAATTTTGTCCACTATCATCTGTTTCTATACTGACATTCAAAAAGAATGAGAGAACTATCCGAAAACAGAATGAAAACTTAAATTGAAATAAGGCAGCGCAAATAAAAAATAAAAATAAAAATAAAAATAAATAAATCACTGGAACTTGAGAACGATGAGAACTTTTGTATCCTTTACGTTTCCTTCGGGGGAGCACTAAGTTGGAGGTGTTTATTTTATTCTTTCTACTCTTCCTGTACGAGTATGTGAAAAGGAACTTTTGTTTGTTAATATTTGTGCTATAATACGCATGGTTTACGAAGACTATACTATATAACCGACAACGACAACGACTGCGATAAAAACGAAAAACGAAAAACGAAACACGATGTCTAAAAGCACAATTCAAAAGAAAAAAAGGATACTTTTCATCGCATAGATACGAATGCGAATGCGAATGTGAATACGAATACGAAATACGAAATACGAATACAAGTACGAAAGGGACTACAAATTTTGTTGGAGTTACTCGTACAACTATCCACGAATTTCCGTTAAATAATTCGCACTTGATGTTCGATAAGGCTTTGATTTTTAATTGAGACTTTTTGGGAATCATTCTTTTTGCATGCAGGTAGGACACATTAATACTCGTACACTTTAGTATCTAGGGGGTGGTGGAGAAGGGCTTTTTTTTTTTATTTTATTTGTAAAGTATGCGGTTTATGTACTTTGAGATCACATATACGACACTACGACGGCAATGACGACGAGGACGACAAGGACGATATGATGCTACGTACTCTTGTAATAAGGGTAACAGAGATAGAGAAAGGGGTACACAGAACACAGAATACAGCAGCAGTAGCAGCAGCAGCAAGATAGGTCCATCATCATCATCGTATCAGAGAATAGAGAAAATTCAAGGTAAAGTAATAGGATTTTTTTATTTTTTTTTATTTATTTTACTATAATATTTTTGTTTTTAAGTTTTTTTTTTTTTTGTTTTCTCATCTTTACATCCTATTACAATTGCATTGAAATGCTAGCGCAACTTCTCATCAACGCTGCAGTTGTTGTTGCGTTAAGTCTGATGTTGTCACTCAGAATGCTCATCATGTTAATATTCTTGTTGCTGTGTTACATATTTTCGTTGTTCTTATGGTTTTTTTTCTTTTTCATGTTTATAAAGAACTAGGCGTCGAGCATTTTAAGTATCCTTCAATAGTTTTTTGGTTTTTTTTGTTTGTATTTTTGGTTTGCTGGATAATTTTTTCGCACTTAGCAGCTCTAAATTTAGATGCAACTTTGCTGCTGCAATCACACATTATCTTTCACTTTTCACACAAAACTAACTACACAATTGATGATGGTAATATGACAATTTTGATGGAAGATACATTCATAAACTAGAATGCTGTTTTTGCATTAACAAAAAAAAAAAAAAAAAAACGGAAAAGAAAAAAATTAAAAGATTTCAAGCCAAAGGACAAGAGACAGGACATACTGTACACATAACAGAACAGAGAACAAAGGTTAAAAGGATTTTTGACATCACTTTTGGTTTTTCATTCTCAGATACGAGTATTCTGGATTTTCTTATTATTTTTGTAATTTGTTTTGAATTTTTTTTTATTGCATTTTACACCAAAGGCAAGGTTTCTTATACTAACGTTGGAAAATAAATTATTTCGAAAATAAAGTTGAGATACGAATATACGATACGAATATGTGTATACACGGATATAAGATATTTTATTGAACACGTTCAACGAATATTGATATAAGAATGATATGTAATTTATTATTTTGTTTATTTTTTTGTATCTTTTTTGGAAAATATACAACAAAAAATTTAAGGAAACTTTTTTTTTCTACTTTTCACATGTTGAAGATATTTTCTTTTTTAATTTATTTTAATTTTTTTTTGTTGGTGTGATATCTTTATTATTGTAAAAGAAAATAAATAAATAAAAAAACACTTTTTGAAATGCAAGAGAATTTCACGCGACTGATTGCGGCTAAAAAATACAGAATATAGTCTTTTTTGTTGAGTTATAGCTATAGCAGCATACGGCGGGAAAAGTATTTGAATGGAATAGAAAAATTTTCATGTAGTCTTTTACGAATGGAAAGAAGGAATTTTTTTTCGGATTTTGTGCTCTTGTTTTTTTGTGTGTGAATCTTTCGATATTTAGTAAAGATGAATACCTGCTAGTGGGTGGGGGGGAGGGAGGGGCTATGTTCGAAAAAGCTTTTCCATTTCGTTTGCTTTTGATTATTTGGATTTTGACGTTTTCTCTCATGTTTCGCAGTCGCATGTAGCTGGGGGATTGATTGTGATAGTGTTGGTGTGTATTTTCCAGTTTCCATGCTCGCTTGGGGTTGTGGAGGGTTAGTTGGTTTTTTTTTTTTTTTTTTTTACGAGATGTTTGCACTTCAAATCAAAAATAAGCTAAAAATGGAAGGTGGCAGTTTTATTTTGTTTTTTTTTTATGGCTGTTTTTGTGCAATTAAGACTACAACAATGTTAGGACAAACATACGGATGTTGAAGTTTGTCGATAAGGAGATTTTTCAACTTGAAAATTCTCCCTTACTTCAGAAGAAAAAGCAAAAAAAAAAAAAACACAAAGTATCTAAGGTGTTTTCTGAGACAGTTTTTGTTATACATTTGAAAATGAAATTGACAATTGTTTGAGTGTATGTTTGAGTTTTTTTTTTTTAAAGAGAACCAAGCCATTTGTCCTTCTGTAAATTCATTTTAAATTGCTAGCAATTCGCTTCGAATATCCTTTATTATTATTGGATACGGAACTCATGCAATAGCTTTCAAGCACCCTCAGAATAAAGCATGATTTTCACCTTACTTTCGGTCTGGACCAGTCTTTGTCATTCCAAAACAATGGTCCTTTGAAAAACTTCGACCATTATGTTTCTGTTCCGCAGAGCAAATTTTAAATTTTAGATACTTTAACAAGCTCAAGTTGTTTAACCTTTCCTCATCTTTGTCCTAGTATGTATCGACCTGAGCGATTAAATTGGACTAATGTCAAGGTCAGCGGTTAGTAGAGGGTTACCCCAAGGCGTTGTCCTTTTACCACTTACTTGTATTTGCGTAGTTATGTGTGAGATTGTTTTTTCGTATAGTAAATACGCTCTCAAGGGAATTACTGTATTCTTAAAACTATTTGCACACATCGTTGTTGAAGGCAAATCAAAGAGGTAACATAGAGAGAAAGCTATGTATATTTGTTGGTTTTAAATGTTTGCAAGTTATAATGATCAAGAAATAAAGAATTATGCACGGTATAACGTAAGCTTGTTGTTGTAAAGACCTTTGGGTATTTATTCTGTTTTAGATATTTTTCACGAAAGGCCAATTATTCTTACACTGCAGTATTTTTGGAGTAAGTTTTTCATCGTATTCCAACTTCATAGGAGCTTTTGCTTTTGTTTTGTGGCGCGCCGATTTTGCAATACTGACTTACCAGACTATTTATAGCTTAAGTCATACCAAATACCACTAAATTTAAAATCACAGTGATTAAGAACAATATTAATAGCTGCAATAGAGGGAATGCCATGCCTCAGCCCGATAGAACTTTCCGGAGAACGATTAATGTGTCGAGTATATGTATACGTAGAATTCCATATTGCCTGGCGAAAAAATTGGATCATTAATGGAAGAGCACAACTTTCTATAACTTGGAAAAAATGCTTCCACGACATACCATAGAAAAAATATATTTTAAGGTTCTATAATATTTGCTTTTCCGGTCCCTTTCAGCTCTAATCTGCGGAGCCGAGAGTTTTAAGAATGTACCTATTTACATAGATAGGGAACTATTATAATACGAAAACTGAACGCAAAAAGCCTTTAGGTTCAAGCATTTGAGAGAACGCTTCATAGAACTCTGTATCATGGCTAAATGCTCAAGAAAGCCTGACACACCCTTTCGCTCCCAAAGACCAAAATTACGACTTTGCCGAAGACAGTTATGACGAAGATAGCTATGATAGGTGATGCTAAAACAAAGCTAGGAAAGAATAGCATCTTGGCGACAGAGTGGGGAAACATAGCCACCACACGCTTCCCACAACGTAACAATACCAATGAGACATGTCAATCATATATCACCATCTTCACTATTTAAGATTTCCGAAGGTTTCGGAAGGAATGCATCCAAGTACCTTAGCTGTGAAAAAAATGTACTTTGAACGGTTGCAATAGCAAAAACTCACAGAGATCTTTCCGTTTAAGTCTGCCATCATCAAATGCAGAAGAAGGAAGCAGAGAGGCACTTGATCGTCTATAAAGAGTTGCTTCTTGCTAGAATAAAATTCATAAAAATAAATTCCCCCGAACTTGCTGGGGAATCACCGAAAAGAAGCAAGCAGATTTGAGGAGAGGATAATAGAGTCACATCCTGACCTAGAAATATGGACTTTTACAGGTTGGTTATCAGCAAAGATAAGCACTGTTTCGTTTTCAAGATGATTTCGAACAGCTACTCGACAAAGAAAAGATCTGTATTGTTACATCTAAACTATAACCATGTAACCATTAGGATTGCTAGAGCAGATAATATTACTCCGTTTTATTTATAAACAGCGGGGATTGACTAAAGTGGCTCATCTGTGGCCTCTCAACTGCGAAAACTGTACAGAAATCAGTCTTATTTTCATCGCATACCAAAAGTTTCTAACAATTATATGAGATTACAAGAAACTCTTACTTCAAAAGCTGATAAGTCCTGGTCAGCCATCGACCATACAGTAGATTTTTTACAACTCCAAGATTAACTTCAAATCGGTATTCATCAGCATTTAAGGTTTTGGTATCTCTGCCTGTGTTTGGCGACAAAATAGTACACTCGCAGCTCCTTCAAAATCGGCAACAGCTCTCCCTACTCAGATATTTAATGCAGAATTTCGGCAAGTGGCAGGCAGTCATGTTATTTCTGACTATAATACTTGAAGTGATTCATCCGTCAACACCAAAACACAATATTTCAAACTTCTGTGAAATTATCAGTAATCTATGAAAATAAATCACTGAAGCCTTTTCGGCAATTAAATTAGAAGCTTCGTTGCGTTGCTTAAAAAACTACAAGTGCTCCGCTATAAATTTTAACCATGACAGCACCATAGGGATCAACCGAAGGATCGCTTTTGCTAGCTGCTTGTTTTCTTAGATTAAAAAGTATCAATTTGTAGATATTCATCATTTCCCAGAAAATTCACCGCAGTTTTGAGATAAAACTTTGCTGGAAACGCAAGATGACTAAGATCCACCATATCTTATAGATGAGATGCCTTGCAAATAAATCGGGCAAAATAAAAAAGAAAGAACCATAGTAACATACGTTAAAAACAATTGCATATACTTGACTTTAAAAATTGTTTGCTGATGGGCAAAGTAAGTAAGTGATATGAGCAGAGTTGGTGAGTGAAGGTGATTTCAATTAATGCCCTGTTCAACATGTTGCGATAATAACCCATGCTGCGATAATCTCTCTTAAGTAAACATACAAATGTTTTCAGATTAAAACACCGCAGGGCAACCATTGAGGTAATGATTTATGTACAATTTTTTTTTTGGATTTAAGACAGACAACTTGCCTATGTATCTATAAATATCTCAAATTGAGGAAATTGTTGTTTGAGGACAGTGGAAATGAATGACACATTTCAGCATGTTATCGAAGTAATTTTATCTGGGAAATATGGATTCATGAGCACATTCACATAAATTTTTGGCATAATGATTATCAGTTGTCAGTTTCAGTTTTTAGTTTATCCAAAGAAGTTTGTTGTTTTTGTAAAATATTATAAGGAAGGACATTTCAGAGTTTTGAAATTCTTGGAATTTGCGTGACTTTTTTTTTGAAAATTAAATTCGCTCTAATTGATTCTTTTTTTGTTTGCCTGGATAAACGGATCCTATTAATCTATTGCCACTTTATGTTTTATAGTATAGCGATATGAAACTGGTTGTTTTCGCGCCGAGATGCAAAATGAGTGGAGATTAATTTCCAAGTACAAACTCTGAAAAATGTTGGCGGACATAGGGGTGAAACTTGAAAACCTGTATCAACAATCCTGTAGGTTTCCGTCAGAGTGATGTGAAGCTTGGTAAATACACCATCGACCAAATTTTTACGGTTATTGTAATCTGTTCTTAACTTCACAATATAAACGGTATCGCAGACTCACTTAGCCCGCAAGAAATGTGGAACAGCATGCACGAGGAATGCATAACACTCGCAAAGTCCCATCTGGGGACTATATCGAAATACCATCACGTCGGCAAAGAAACATGGTGGTGGAATGACGAAACCAAACGAGCTGTGGCCGACAAGAAGAGTGCATTCCAAGCGTGGACAAAATGCGATCGGAGCGACGATATCAAAAAGCTCGACTGGCTCTTGAATACGAGCGCCTTAAAAAGATCGCAAAGAAAGTCCTGGATCGAACTCGAGCGGCAGAATCGGAAAACCTGTACCAGGAGTTGGAACAAATAACCTCACGATCGGCGGATAGAAGACAAGCTATCCAAGAAGTTCAAACGTCGTACAGTACCAAAATGCCAAGTATTTTTAAGCTCGCTGCACAGAGGAGAAAAAATTCAATGGAAAAAACCTCGCCGAAATACATCAAAAACGCAGACGGTCGTTTACTAACAAATGAAAAGGAAATTTGTGACCGGTGGCTTGAATACTGCAAGGAGTTGCTTAACAAACAGTTTCCACGTGATATCGTGCCGACAGCTCGTCTATTCGATGAGGAAATTTCGGACTTTTCAATCGAAGAAATAAGTATAGCAATTGGAAAAATGAAGCCGGGGAAAGCGGTGGGACCAGACAGCATTCCATCAGAGTTTTGGTCGAAGATGGAGGGGATCGGCAGCGTTTGGCTATCGAAACTTTTAAATAAATTAAAATGTGGACAACCTATGCCGAATCAATGGAGAAGTAGCTTCTTGGTTCCATTATACAAAGGAAAAGGCGATACTCGAGAATGCAACAACTACCGTTCAATCAAGCTTATGTCACACACAATGAAAATCGTCGAAAGAGTCTTAAACGAACGTCTTCGGCAAATAATAAAGCTCGATAATAGCCAGTGTGGATTTTTTGAAGGAAGATCGACGGTGGATGCAATCCAAAGCTTACGAATAATAATGGAAAAGCACCGAGATTCGTCTAAAGATTTACACATGGTATTTATCGACCTCGAGAAAGCATTCGATCGAGTGCCTAGGGATCTCATATGGGCCGCGCTGAGGTCTCAAAACGTACCGGAAACGTATGTTAGCATAATACAAGACATGTACGGAAACGTAAAAACTGCGGTTAAAAGCTCTGCTGGACTAACGAGAGAATTTCCAGTTTATGTCGGAGTGCATCAAGGAAGCGTACTTAGCCCTTTCCTCTTTAACGTAGTACTCGAATATCTTTTAAAAGACTGCATGCGCGAACCAAATGTAACGCCAATTCTCTTCGCTGACGACGCAGTTATACTTAGCGATAACGTCGAAGATTTACAGAACGCCTTAGATTCATGGAGAAATGCGCTAGAGAGAAACGGGTTTAAAATAAGTCGTTCAAAGACGGAGCATTTGACGTGCCCATTTGCGCATCCATTGCGACCTGTTCCGGATATAATGTTAGACGGAATAGTTCTTCCGAAAAGCACTATCTTTAAGTACTTAGGATCAATCGTTAACATGGAAGCGAAATGTGACGACGACGTAAACCACAGAGTGAGTGTGGGATGGATGAAATGGCGCGAAAATTCGGGAATCTTTTGCGACCGAAAATTTCCACTTAAATTAAAGGGGAAACTCTACACCACGGTTGTTAGACCAGCTCTTATATACGGTTCACAGTGCTGGATAATGTACGAAGCGTTTAAAAACAAAATGACGGCAGCGGAAATGAAAATGTTAAGGATGTCTAGTGGAGTCACTAAACGCGATTGTATTAGATCTACGCGTATAAGAGGAAGTCTACATATAAAGAATTCGGTAACCGAACAGCTTGAGGCGAATAGAATAAGTTGGTATTGCCACGTTCAAAGAAGATCTGCGGAAAATCCGGTTAAAAAGGCACTATCAACTACGGTCACTCCAACTGTAAGAAAACGAGGTCGGAAAAAAAATTCCTGGATTTCTCAGATGGCAAATGCGCAACAACGCCTGGGGCTTACCACTGAAGCGATCCAGGACCGAGCATTATGTAGACGCGTTCTGCGGTCTGCGACATTAGCCAACCCCATAAGCGGAGCAGCAGCGATGCAGTAAAAATGGGAAACTCGTTACGCATAAGTTCGTATAACGAGGAAAGGGTTAATAAAAGGATAAGAAGAAGAAGAAGACTGTAATCTGTACTTACAGGTTATGTATTGATGCTAAAGCTACATATGACAAAATTTATATTAATTTATGTAGTTTTGACATGTGTGGAATTAGTTTGTCTGTAAAAGATTATAGTGGAGAATTCTGTGCTCCATAAATTCGGTAATGACACCGCCGAGGCATTTTATGTCAAAAAAAAAGGATTTCGACTGTAAAAAACAAATGTGCGATCAATGTCACTGGAGTATTGGCGGCTTGTTGTCGCATGTGGACCAATAATATCCGGAGTTTGTCTAGACAACACTTTAGGACCATGTTCGTAATTTAAACTGTAGATATCCATTGTAAACAAATTAAACTTTCGGTTAATAAATAAAACCACCAAAACTTATAGTAGACATCTGAAGCTTTATCCCTTATTTCACAACGGGCAAGTTCTTTTGTGATGTGAGAGAATTATAGTATAAAGTACTACGAGTAAGTTTAATCATTTTTACCAATAATAATTTTTTAAACTTGTATCTTTATAAATTTGTCGTATTTGTGCTCCAGACTGCCTACTTTATAATCGTAGAAAAGTATATAAGTGTTGTTTTTGTAAAAAAAAGCGGTCAACTACGACAACGTAACGTGTGTTAACTCCAATTATTGGCCTTAATTATCGCCCCGTGAGCAAGAATTTAAGCTCTTAGTGGAACAATTAGAACCGACTAACCAAAAGTAAACTAGTACGCGGCTGGTGATATTGTAGTTTTTTTACTAAAGTGTGAGCCAGAAGCTGCAGAGGAAGTTTTCATTAGATTAACAAACATTTATTATGAAATCATTTTAGAATTTTATTGATTAATAAAGGTCGGCGACAATGAATCGAGTTATGAACAAGTTCGTTTATGTGATCACCACAGCTTCTGCTGCAAGCGACCATCCGAAGGTCAAAATTATCGATGACTTTTTGAAGAATAAATGGTTCATGCTTTGTTGCTTGGTTATTGGCCTTACCATTCAAATGACCAGACAGGAAGAAGTCTTAGGGCGTCAAATCGCATGTCCTTGGAGGCCAATCAATTTCCCCTTCAACCGAAATAATGCGATCTTTAAATTTCATACGAAATAAATGGATTGATTGATGGCTTGTGTGAGCGATAGCACCATCCTGTTGAAAGGAGAGATCGTCTAGACCCAATTCATTTGATTTTGTAAAAAAAAATTGCCGGTCAACATGTTGCAAAACGTTCTCAATTCATTGCAACTATCTCTATAGCCCACCTTCGAAAAAGTAGGGGCCAATTACGCCGCCAACCCATAATCCGCACCATACAGGGACTTTTTCGACATGCATTGTTCTTTCGTGAATCACGGTTTGGTTTTCAGGTCCCCAGGAATGACAATTTTGTTTATTTACGTACCCATCCATCTAAAAATGGGCTTTATGGGAAAAGATTAAGATCGATGACAAATTGTCGAAGCCGTGTTGGTCACGTGGACGATATTGTATTTTACTCATAATTGCAAAAGACCGATCTTTATTATTCAATAAAATCCTGCATTGATTTTGCGAACTATTTGTATTTAATTCAATGTAAACCTCCACAGTAGATGTTGGATCACCCTTTACAACGAGCTTATTGCTCTTAAAAATAAAAATAAACAGTTGGATGGTGTTGATGTTTTCCTTAATCTACTTTTTTACGAAATTACTGGAATTAGTTACTGTTTAGTTTGTTTGTATCAATGCACAGTTGAGGTGTTTGCGGATAAATTTCTCGGATTATTGATATTCCTAACATTGTGTGATTTAAACATGAATATGGTATTCTGCCCGATTCTGTCGATGCTGATAGCTTCTTATCAGTTTTATCATCTTTAATAAATTAACCCATCCGAATGGGCCCATGTCTAAATCGTATTTTTATAAGGCTTTATCGTAGAAATACAATATTATCAGCTTAAAAGCAGAAGCCTATATTCAGTCTCAGAAAAAGCAAGACAATAATCAAAATGCCTCAAACATTGGACGACTGTTCCTTTATCAAGTAGAATCAAACGGAAAAAACAAATTTATTCGCATGCTAAGAGGGTTTGGTTAGATTGGTTTAGAGTGGCTGTTGAAAAAGAACCATCCCACTCTGGCCTGTTGGCCCGTTGTGATGCGACGTAGATCTCTGATCCTCTTACTCAAAAAATCATTTTGAGCTTTTGAGAAGGCAAAGAAGACTTTTAACATCTGTATTGCTTAAATCTCTTAAGTCATTGTAGAAGAAGGCTCCTAAGTGGAGTTTTCTTTTTTTAAGAGACCTGCACATGTACGAAGGAGGTGGCGGATTGTCTCCTTCTCCTCCTCGCCCATTTAGCTTTTGCAAAAGTTATCTGTAAACATGCCGATTCAGATTCAGTTTTTGCCAGATTTGTTTGGTCGCTTTACATGTCGACTCAACCGTCCACTTAAGCTAAGTTCTTCTATTAAAATCCTGCTTTAGTTTTTGTTTGCACGTAGCTATAGGTATACCGGTGTTACCTTTTTCAGGTAGAATGGGTATAGTGGTTACAATTTTGGCTCTACAGTTCCCTGGAATATCTCTATGTTTCGGCACACAGCAAAGGTGAATTATGAACTGCTTTGCGATCTCCATGAGATGTGAGTTAAAAGAACATGATTTCAGAGATTTGATAGCGGCCTGACTGAAGGAAAAGATGCGGATATCTTTTGCAGATATTACGTTTTTCTTCAGCCAGGAAAAGGCTTCCTTAATTACCAGAATTTCCGCCTGGAACACGCAGTATCCACTAGTGCAACCTAGTGGAGAGGATTTTTCTTCGTCTCGATGCCTCAGAGGTTTAAGTTATTTTATCACAGAATGACCTCAAAGATTGACGCTTTGCTGTCCTCAGTTCTTTTTTATATAATCTGAGGGATTCCTTCTGACACTTTTGTTGTGGCTTTCTGCAAGTGTGACTAAGCGGCCCCAGTATGGGTATCCGCCTGTATGGCTTTTTCTTGCCTTTGGTATGAATAAGACCTTCCCTACTGTAGCAGCGTCATCAGCGTATGCAAGCAGTTGTGCAAACTTGAAGAAATATATTCTTCTAGTGTAGACTTGCGCAATTTTCCCAAGAATTATGTTGAAAGAGTTTTATGACACCTCATTACTGTGATGAGATCCTATTCTTGGTATTGAAAGTCTCAGAGAGGTTGTTCCCGATCTTAACGGAGCGAGCGTCCTCCATCGTTCTTCTACACAATCATCAGAGGTATCAAGGCAAGACAAATTTCTGTAAATCTCGTCTCTGTATACACACGGTTTTTCGATTTCCTTAATTCCGACTGTTACCTTAAGACTAAGTTTCAGTGTTTGTCTTTTTGCCTGGTGGTTTTATACCTATATATTAGTAAACCTTCCGAACATGGTTCCAGGTAGCACATCTCTATTTTCTTGATCGCCCGTTTTTCGTAGTCTTTCTTCATCTTCCAGAGAAGTCGATGTTTTTGCCCGCATTGATTGCTTTTTATGTAGAGTTACTCGTAGACACGAGTCGTTTCCGTACGAGTGCATTCTTCACCATGCCACGACTTTTGCGGAGGCGGATAAAGTTTGAGGTATAGCCGACCGCTAAGGACTTTTACGGATTGGTGGTGTTGAAACCATTCAACTTTAAATCTATTCAGAGTATTTTTTTATTGTTGTATTGTCTGAGATATCCATAGAAGCACTTTGGTTACAATGAGGTGGTTGTTCGAGTCTATGTGTGACACAAGAAATATTCGAACATCTAAATTATTTCAAAAGTGTCTTGCGTCATTCGTAAGATAATCAATTTGATTGACGGTTTGATGATAAGATGATCGCTATGGTTCCTTTCTGGATATAAAGGTGGTAAAATCGTGTGCTTGCTATATAGACGTTGCACCCGGTAGCGAAGTCAAATAACCTGAGCCCATTTCCAGATGCGATGTCGTGCCGTATTTTGACAATACTGCCAACAATGTCTTCCCTTCCTATTTTAAATTCACTTTTTGATCATTTTACTTCGCACATTACTCTTAACTTTGCTAAGCTCGCACAAACATTCGTTGGTAGCATTTCCTTGTTAATCTGTAAATCGTAAGCCCATATCAGGCTTGATGTCACAAAGCATTCACTTAGACACTTACGCATCGAAAGCTTACAATTTCTTACCGCCCCCAAAAACACACACTATTTGACCTTTTCGGAGCAATCGCTATAGCATACGTGACAGTTTTCACCCGTTCCATTCCATCGCACTTTTTGAATGGTAGTGATATCTGGCACAAATCATTCAAATTGAATTGATCAAATGTCCTCTTAGAGAGATAATGCACATTTATGGTTATGATATTTGACTTATCGCCAGAGAAAATTCACTTGCCCCAGCTGACCAATAAACATATCTGTCAAATTTCTGTACATAATCTTGTTCAAACACTTTTATTGCATTTTTGGTCTCGTGATTTATTTTTTTTTTTTGTTTTTATTTGTTTATCATCCACCCATTGGTCTAGTGCTGATTTGTCAGAATGAATTTCAACACATCAAGTGTGCTCACCACTGATCTACGTCAACGGAACACTAATGGAAATTTTGAAAAAAGAAAAAAAAATCAAAAAACCAACTGAAAATCCGCATGAATTATGCAAGCAATCTGTTAAATGCCTTTGAAAACTACACAATTACGTATGAAGATACTCCTACTAAAAAAAAAAATCGAAATAATAATAATAAAACAAAAAAAAACTGACTACAGATCATGTACTATATTCTTGTGTTCTTAAATTACTCGTGCGCTATTTTCCTTTTGAACAGATTCAGAGGATAGAGGAACAAGAAATTAAAAAAAAAAAAAAAAAAAAAAATAGAAAAAAAAATACCTGAGAAGTTAAGCATCATCTAATGAGATGAAAATATTTCCAAGTGAGAATGTGAGAGAGATGTCAGAAAATTCTTTAAATAAGTTTTCTTTTTGTTCTCCTTTTAGCTTAATGTGTGAGTTGTTAGTTTTTCCATTTTATTTTTCTTATGTTTTTTTTTGTTTTGTTTTTTATTTCTTTATTTTTTTTTTTTGTTATTTAAAGTTTTCGAAGAGAGAGCGAGAGAAAGTTGTAAGGAAAAGTTCCAGTGGCCGAAAACACTGGAAAACACTTGTAAGCTTTTTCGATGTCGAATTTTATTGGAATTCGAAAAATAACAGAACTGCCAGCGATGTTCGAAAGCAAAAGGAAAAAGGGAAAATGCGCATGACATTGTAGCGGTCTTTAAGCTCGCCGATGAAATCTGAAAGATACGAAAAATATACAAAGAAACGCGATTCATTGCTTAACATCAAAACTTGACGGCTTAACAGCTTTTGCGTTAGCTAAGGCATAGCATATCAGGAAGGGTTTGCCTATCTTAATTCTTTCGACCCTATACAGCTGTCTACAGCATCAGGATTCATCATGTAAATATATAAACAAACGAGTTGCCGACCGTCAGAACACACAAGAACATCAACAACAACGGTAAAGTATTTCTAATTGCTGGAAGTCAAGTCATTCAGTTCAAGTGCGAGTTGAATAAGCCAATCCTACTGCTTCTGCTTCTGCTGGCGCTGGTATGCGTACTACGTGTGCCTGCTGTTGTTGCTCTCTCTTTCAAGTTGTTAGGTGTGAAGTTGCTTGTAGTTCATTTATTTTTAGCCCTTTACTGTCGGTCCAAAGTGCTCACTTTCGGCAATTTCTCTTGGCGATGCAGTAGCGAAACTTTTACGCGCCTGAAGTGACAACATACTTAGGATGCATGGATACTTGAGAAATTTTAACTTCCACTACACCCCTCAAAAACCATCGTGTGATAGATATGCTTTCTTTCGTCTGATTGTATTGTATGTGGGGAGCGAGTAACTTTCGTCGGGCAGAGACAATCAGTTTATGTTGTAGTTTCTTTTATTTGTTTCAGAAATTTGTAAGTTTTAAGATACGGATACTCGTTCAACAACATCAACACCCTCTGAATGTGTGCCTCTTTGTTAAATGGTTTGTTTGTTTTTTTTATTTTTTAGCACTCGGTGTGCCCCTTGCAGGGCCTTGAAACTATTGCTTCTCAATGTGCACATCTATTTTGGATTAGCTTTTTTTAAATTTAGATCTTAGCATAGGTTACATGGATCGCCTTAGGCCTTGATATAAAATATGCTGTCATCGCATACCTACATATGGGTATGTGTTTGAAGTACTTTATGAGCGATGGCTTTAGGTTATATCTTTTATTGTTTTCGTTCACTTATTTTATTTATTTTTTCTTTCTTTTATCTTCTCTGATTTCGATTTTTTTGTTTGGTGCCATTTAGTTGGGAAGTAAAGGAAGAAAGTTTCACTTTTTGCATTTGTTTGTGAGGGGCGATGAGGTTGATGTTTGGAAATAGTGGCACAGATGTTTTTAAATGCTGTCAGCAGTTTCTCGCAGTAGAAGGGGTTATTGGCAATCATAAGTTTTGGTAAAACTTTTCCAACAGATATTCACGGTAATGGGTTTTAGTTTCTATTGAAAGTCTTAAGGGTAGAATGTTCATGTTCTATTTGGAAAAGCCCTCTAAATGGGGCGCATTCTTTCGATTGAATGCATTTTTCGTTTGCTGTGTAGATGAAGTTTCTAATGTGAAGACAAATGGAAATGCCTCTTTTGGCAAATGGGCTAGCAATTTATTGAGAGCTTAAAGGGACACTTTTAAGTATTTAACCCTTATGAGGGTTGTTGGGTGGGTTAAGAGTTTTCATCGAAGGTTAAATATGTGAATCGGTTGGGTATTGTTGCAGCAAGAAACTGATATTTAGAAAATAATGAGTTTTCCTGAAGGAGTCGAATGCAACATCTAGAATCCGTTGAATTTATAATCGAAAGTCAGTTTGACCTCAAAAACACATCTATTGGTAAAACAAATTCGTAGATTTTGACTTGTTGATATTATCCTTAAAACTTAAAGTTGTCTCCTATATTTCATTTTGCAGTCGTTTCTATATTTCAATTCTATATGTCCTAATACAGCCAGCTGAGTTAGGTCGATATTATTAATATTTCCTTAAAATGGGTCAAATGGGTTTGGTGATGGTAAGGAATTTACACCAAGAGATAATAATTCTACCCAATTGTAATTAAGAACGGTCGCTAAGAGTTTGAGGTTTACAAGTCTGATTTCTTCATGTTGAAGATTATGGAAAAAATAGAGTCCTACATATAGCTTGTTTTAAATTGATGTGAAAGCCAATAAATATTATGGCACAGTGTCTCGAGCCACCACGTCGTGAGTCTACAATACTTCAATTGTTATAGCACGACACTAAATAAATTGATTAACAGCTGACTCCTTGTCATATACACTCCAGTTCAAAAATTTGCCTGAAAGGGCATATCAATATCTTGAAGTTTTCAAACTCACAATGGATTTATTCAGTAACCATGACATTTCATACAAATAAAAAGACCAATTCGCCTTTGATCGTAAAGTGGGTCAACTTGTGGCATTATATCTTAGAAATCGTAGCCAATCTGTCTTTCATTGTGACGATCTGGAGTGCTCCTAGGATCTGTCTTTGGTCCCCTTTTGGTCACAATGTTCATAAATGATATTTATAAAAGTATAGTCCACTGCGATTATCATATCTTCAAACAGCCTTAATTCGTCAAAGACCAAGACTTTGCCGATTGGTAGAAACAATCAGGAAATCGTGAATTTTTCTCTTTTTGTTAATAATGGTTTCATTGAGCCTGTTACCAAGATAGAACATTTTGGAATTTACTTTAATCAACATCTTTGCCGGACCGAACATATGAACATCGTTGTCTCAAAAATACATGGCGTTTTTAGGGCATTAAGCTCAATAAAGCGTTACCTGCTTGTTACAGTCAAAATGAATCTCACTCAGCCTTTTTTTCTGCCCAGCTGCGAAATCTTTGCAAATTTAGATTCCTTGTCCTCGAGAAAATTAAATGTTGCCAAAAAACTGTGCCAGGTACATACATATTTATTATGAAAAGATATGATCAAAGATCTGCCTTTACCAAGCAAAAAGCTATGTGTGGATAATTTACTCAGGAACACCTAGTTACTTGTTCACAAATATCAAGTTTGTCCACTCTCAGAGAATCCTTAATTTAATTCAAATTTTTGAATAGCAGTCGTCAATTCTCTATTCATGCTGTACGCCACTGCAACAATCTCCCTATTCACGTCAGAAGGGTGAACACAGAAAATCGTGTTTAAAAAGATCTTTCAAACATTGCAAAAATTTTAATTAGCGATCCATTGTCCTTCTAATGTTTATATTATTGGCCCGGGTCTACCTCGGACAACTTTATTTAACTTATTAACAAGCAAAAACTTAAACCGAGGCTTAAAAACTAACAAAAAAAAAAAACTAACGGCGACGGCTGCTTAAACTGCGTTACTGCTATTGGAAAATAGTTATTAAGGCCGTTTAGATAAATCATTTGCTAATGTGTATATGTAAATTTGGTTACCTTTATCTCTGCACAAGTGCAAAGTACTGCGGTTAAATTCAATAGGGCGCGTTGTAAGGGGTCAGTGCAAAAATATAGAAAAAGCAACTGTTTTATTTTTGAGTAGCGAGTACCTCCAAAGGTGATAATATTTTTTTTATAAGATTTGATACAAGTAAGTAAAATTCATGTGTTAAAATTACAATTTTAAATGTGCGATTCAAGATACAACGCGTTTTTAGCAACGTCCATATATGGCTCCTTGTGCATTTACTGAAATATTCACCAAATTTCAGGGTTTCAGATATGGCTCTTTGGACATACGAAGACGGTTATGCGAGTTCCCCGCTTTTTCTACAGTGACTTAATAATGACTCCATCACGTTCGTTTTACAATAAAACGCGATTTTGTACTATTCCTGACTATGGATTTCAGATTGAAGACGAAATCCTCGAGTCAGAAGATAGACTCGACTCTAGTTACATCAACGGGACGGCGTCATGAGTTTCCTCTAAGCTCCGTTCATTTGGATTCAACTGACCGCATTCCAAAATGGCAAAAACAAGATAGCAGTGCCAAAATGATAGTCCATACAGGTCTTTGCAAAGTCAACCTGTGCTTGAACAAGGATTAAAATGGCTTTGCTTCATATCCCACTTATAATTTTTTTTTGAACTATTTCCCGTTTTTAATGAATAAAGTATTTAAAACAAAAAATTGTTACTTTTGATTGGACGAAATGCAATATTTCACAAAATATTTTTTTATTTGAAAATGTGCTAACTGCACAAGCGGCCATATATGGCGAAGTTTTGTGTTTTTTTTTAATAAAAGCAAATTTAATTTTTTTTTTGTTTTAATCCTTTAACTTTCCAAAATAGAAAACAAAAAAAGCAAAAAAAATTTTTTTTTTCATTCGATCATAATGCGTGCAGTAGAGGGTTAACCTAATGGGGCGAGGGAGAATATTAGTCGCGGGAGATGTTATGGGCGTGACATATTTAGCAGGGCTTTTTTTATTTCTTGTTTGCTGCTATTTAGGTCGAAGACTTCGCCGTAGTTGTTTGTTATACGCAACATTCTTGACAATGGTGTGAAGTGACCGTAATTGGTGCGATGAGTTTGGATAAGGAGAAGTTTGACAGATCTTAGGTTACGGGGATTGGGAGTGAATAAAATATTTTGTGTTACCCCCGGGCAGTTGATGTTTCCAGTCAATAACTGGTGTATAAAAAGTACATCAGCGACTTCACGACGTTTTTTTTAGGGTATGCATGCCAATTAGTTTTAACCTATTTTCATAGGGAGGTAATCCATATGGATCGGCCCAAGGTAGACCTCGAAGTGCAAATCGGATAAACCTGCGTTGGAGGCGGAGGAAGACGTTTGCGGGAATACGTTATCGCTTGGCATTTGCTGACATTAAGCTCCAAAAAATTTTGCTTGCATCATACCGAAAACTTATTTAAGTCATCTTGCAAGCAATGGGAGTCAGAAGGCATTGTTATGACTTTGGAAATTCTCATGTCGCAAGCGAAAATAGAAAGATCAGAATTCGTTAAAACGTCATTTATGTCGTTAATCGTTAGGATAAAGATGATTGGTCCAAGGTGACTACCCTGAGGGACACCAGATGTTGCTTTGATGGGGTCGGATATTGAGGATCTGAAGATGACTCTGTATTCTCGGTCTTTTAAATAGGATTTTTTTTAGTTTGAAAATGATAAGTTGATGGGAAATTTTATCGAAAGCCTTGCTGAAATCTGTGGAAATTGAATCGACTTCATCAACATCTTCTAAAGCACGAAGCGTCCTAGATACGAACTCCGTTAGGTTAGTGGTAGTGGATTTGATTTCTTTACTAATAATCATGATTTTTCCTCTTCTAATTGCCTCTCTATCCTTTCTATCCAACCTTCTTCTATTTTATATTTTCTTTTCGTTTTTTCCACTTCTTACTAATTTAGTTCTAGGTTATATTTGTACACATTACAAAGAGCCTGGGTTTAGGTGCTAATATCAGTTGCTAGTAATCGGCTTTTTTAAAAAAAATTATTGTAATCGCAGGAATTTTCGAAAGCTCGTCATAAAAGTATACACATCGATGCGTTAAGTTAAGAATCAAATATGCATTTTTAAAGTTAGGCAAAATAGTTCCGCACTAGTATACAAATATTCATATTAGATTCCGGCACTTTTCAGGGGCTGCAAGCTGGAATGTTGGCACATTACGGGCAAAAGTTCCAAACTAGCAGACATATTACATATATTCAATACCCTATTTACTAAACAAGGGCCGTGTTTGATTAGATATTGTTGCCTGTAATACTGTGGATGATAACTGCCATTCATCCTACAATATCGTGCAAAAGATTCTAAGGTCATCCTGGATGAATCTGACTGCAGAAAGTTTCTTAAAGCAAACAGAATAAAATCAATAAAAACTGGAGGCAGTCGAGAAAATAAACAGCCAACACTTAAGTAAGCGTTTAGGGCGCTAAATTTATGAGCAATGCTACAAACACGCAAGGCATGTGAAGCAATTTCGAAAAAAGTATAAACGTAGTGCGACAGAGTGGCTGGACGATTTAAACAGTCGTTTCCAGATAAATAGAAAAACCTAGTAGTGAAACGATGAGATAAACATTGAGAAAAAGAAAATAAATGGCAAAGCTTTAGAAAACTTATTGAGTCAGACTAGGTACTTAAAATACCTAAAAATAACGCCATTTTAACATGTCATTGAATGAAAGATTCCAAATTATAGGTGACAATTGGAAGTAGATTGCGATTGTATTCGCAATACATGTTAAATATAGAGATCGCGGTGGCGACAGGGGCGAATGACCAGTTTTTGTGGAAAGTTTGAACAAAGCGAATAAATGAAGACTCTAGCGGTATGTGAAGTCTTCTTAAAAAATAATGGTCTAATGATTTCGTTCGCCGAAAAGGCTTACGCAACTCTTACTCCTAGGCAAAAGGAGTAAGTAACACCGTTGGTATTTATGTTGTGGATCCCGTTTTCGTTGAGCCCATTGGTGAAAGCTTTGTTTTTCTTCATACGTCACTCCAGAAGATGAAATTCACAGTGGTAAATCAATGTTTCATTAAAGCCTGTGTGCACTGTACTGTGCAATGACGTTGTCTAATAAGAAGCGGGGGTAGAGGAAAACTGGATTTATCATAAACATCATCAGACAAAGGTCCCCTCCGATGGTTGCTATGATTTGTCCAGTAACAAGCTGCCGGTCATAGGTCTTGTTGAGTGGCAAGACCACCGGTAGTCCATACCAGAACTTTAAACATGGTACAGCGGGAGCTAGGAGCCCCCCGGCCTAACTTGTTGAGGTAGGCCCCCTTGTGGGAGCATTACGATGGCCGTGGCTTAAACCTAAATAGAAGGGAGGTTGACTCGGCTAGGGCTGAGTACCCCGCAGTGGAGTTGCTGAAAATGCTGGGCACTGAGACCCTAAGACCAGTAAGAGGTTTCAGGTAAGCTTCGACTTATACCAAGAGTGGAGCTGTGCCCTCAACACATCCCGTGAAATTAAGTCTTCCAGATAGGTGTTCACGAATAGCACAAGACGTTCTGTACTGCCGACAGGACCATTGCCCACCTTAGAAAGATTGCTAGCGAAGTTAATTTGTTTGAGCAAACGTTCAAGTAAAACTTTGTCATAGAAAAAAAAAACAAAAATTAAAAAACACTGTGTCGCTTGTAGCCCGGTATGGGCCATGGCCTAGCTTTTTGACACTCATTTGTGTTGCTCATGTTGTCATTTTTTGTCACATTTGAGCGGGGCCTACGGTTTATTGCCGAGTCCGAGCGGCACTCGTAGGCAATTTTACTTTCGGAAGTTTGCCATTGCCGCCGAAAGGGTGATTTTTCTAACGAAATAATCATTTGTGCAACTTTATGTCAAAGCAGGCATTTCAATGTTGGAAAACATACAAGTATAAAGAAAAACTAACTGAGATGAAAATAGAAGGTTAATCGCGCTGGAGCTATAAAATGTGATTTCATAAGTAGTACGAGCATAAACAGAGGTCTGAATTTCATACAGGAAAATATCTGACAAGGAACAAGTGTACTGATTGTGCCATGTTTAACGAAATATTCAATCATTATACTCAAATGCAAACACACCAGCAAACTCCTTTTGACTTATCTAACAAGAGGTTCAATAAAAAGACAGCGAATGGTTAAAGTTGCAGTGGTGATACATGGCAGAAATATGTATGTAGCATTAGATATAACTAAACGCATTAAATATTTTAACGGTCAAATGAAAAAGATTTTATTAAATTTAATTAAATGGAGGTTATTTGTTTTTAGCCCGGCATCAAGACTTAATTCTGTTGCCAATATGGTCTTCTGCTGTCAACATCAAACTTCCTGAAATTAAAAGCAATCAGTTTTAAAAGCAAGTAAAAACATGAACATGCTGCCAAATAATCTCTAAAAGAATCTCTTCTTTTTTCTTTTCATTTCATTCTCTTATAAATTATCTATGTTTACCATGACGGCAACCACAGTTAAAAATAACACTCATACGCCTGGCATACCCTAGAGGAAATTGTCCAATGGTGTATGCACATTTCCTACATCGGAATGAAAGGATATACACCACTCTTTAAACCCTTAAGTCAATGACGGCGATTCAAAAAAAAAAAAAAAATAGAGGAAAAACCACAAATCGGAAAAACGCCAACAACAATGTTAACAATAAACAAAAACTAAAATAATTTTTCGGGACAGCAGGCGCCACAGCATGCAGCAGCAATGTCTCTACACGACTCTCTTTCGCTTCGTCCCATATCCGTTTATATTGTTGATCGCATCTTCAGATTCACAGCGACAATCCGGCATCATCTCCACCCTTAAAGACATGCGTTCGATATTTGGTACTTGTACATATTTTAATGCGGCGTTTTTGCCTTGCCATTATTATTGTTGTTGTTATTTCCGTCATTGCTATTTTATTGTTTTATTACAATTATATATATGTATACACATATATTTAGGTATATATTATACATACTTATGTAAGCCTCATAATATGCTACATCATGTATTTAATATGAGTAGAAAAAAAATATTCTTCTTGCGCAACCTTTTATAGATACTCGTATACGAGCATAGCTTAGGTTTGTGGCTTCTTCTGTACCGCATTTGCTTAAAAATAGAATAGAAAAAAAAAAAAAAAACCAACCACCACCGCCAACAACAACAGCTACAAGAACAAGGAAGAAAAACACCATAACGCAGTCTTTTTTTATAGAAATTTATGCGGGCCAAATTTTAAATTGGATCTTCAAAATAAGTACTTGTCCTTTTCCATGGTACAAACAAACCAACAACCCATGCAGGGTCAATAAAGTCGATAAACACCCTCAGATAAATGGCAAGGATTTCTGTTCGGACTGCGAATATACACTGCATGATATGACTACCAACGCAGCAATATCATTTTCCGAAGGACTTTTAGTTTTATTGTTGACATTAAGTAACCGTTTTTGGATAGAGGGATACATATTTAGCAGATTTATTGCGGACTTTTCACTTGTCTAGCTGGGATAGTTTTTTTTTTTCGGTTTTAAAATTTTTAAATCAAACTACTTACGAGTACGTACACATGTCTATTTACATAACTTCGGAAAAGCTTTACTCTTTACTATGGTATACGAGTAGAGTAGATATAAAAGAAAAGCTCAAAATGTCATCAGATAAAAGTGAAAGGAGACGCATGAGAGGGCAACTGAAAAATAAAACTTCAACTTCAAGAGAGTAATGAATTTTGATATATGGTTCTTTCTTTGTGATTCTCATGGTTTTATGTAGGTGAAAAACTTCTGACCAATGTTTGTTTATGATCATTTATTATTTATTATCTCGCATTAAGGAAAAAAGTCAAATTCCTTGCTCTATTTAAGTTGGAAAAACTACAATAAAATACCGATGGATATAAACAGCTCGAATCAAGTGAAATTACTAATTCACATAGAATCGAGTCTCATTCTTTTTGGATATCCGCCCCTACTTTATAGTTTGTTTGAATTAAATTTGCAAGTAAAGTAGAGATAGAGAATAGGGATGCTTAACAAGATATTCTTAAATGTACTTGTTGATACATCACTATATTGTGTATTCAGGGTTTTCGACAGCCTTATTTATCTAAGATGGGTCACACTAAAAAATTTATTTTCATTTAAAGAATATGGATAAAAGAGTTTATGTGCATATAGAAAAATAATTCTACTTCTGAAGTTTTTAAAGTTGGAAATTTTGTAGCAAGCAATTCCATTATATGCTCTTAAATTACAGATTATATACAGCTTATAGGTTTGGCGCCCTTACGAAGTTGAATGCAAAATAAGATATATTTTAGAAGAAAATCAAACGAATAAATTGTTCAAAACTAAGCCGAAGAAAGAATAAAAAGCTTTTTTCTTATGGGTGATTTAATAATGCAGATGTTTCTCTGCAAATTTTCTTCAAAGAAAGGTGATTAACCGCAGTCAGACTTCGGGTTGATAAATCCTGTTAGCATTGCACAAAATAGTAAGCAGCTAAACCAACTGCAGACAATTCCAAGCACATCTAGTTACTAATAAGTCCCCTTTTTAAGGACAAGGATTGACCAAACCGCTGTTAATCAGCAGTCCCTTAGCTGATATTTTATTTTTCCCTTTTTTTCCTATCGAAACAGAGCACTGACTCGACGAACTAGTTCATCACATTCCTAGCACTGTCCCATTATTGAAAAGATAAATAAGCGCTTCAAATATAAGGTGACCACAGCATCAGAGTAAGGTACGTTGAAAGAGCGCTGACCAAGTTGTCGCGATATGCTGTTATCATTTCTGCTGTGTCAGGGGCATTTCCAAATATTGCATAGGTACAGCTATTTTACAAGTAAGGGTACAGGTCTAGATACCGTATCAAAATGGTAAGTCTAGTGCTTTATACGATGATGGCTGATAGTAAAACCTACAAGTGTCTTACAATAGAGCATAAACTTAGTGCAGAAGTTATTATCTACAATCAAACAGCAGCTCCTCTAGAGCATTGTCCATATTTTTGTGTTTGTGAACGTCCTGAATGTTGTCATATGTTCTTGATACTAAAATGATGTGAGTTTAGATAAAGCAAACGAATTGGCTTTAGCTCAATCAAATGCTCGTGAAATTCAAAGAAGTTGGTTGTAGCAAAATATTGCCAAGCTGGGACACTTTGAGAAATCTTCCGATTGGCACAATTTTGCTCTTACTAAATAGCAGCAGTGTATCTTTCTATACAATAACATCTTCTGCAAAAATCTGATTTTGTTTAATGGTGTTGAACGTTAAAGCGAAAGCAATCATATGTTACACACAAACATTTTAAACAGACACACAATTCAAACTAAAAAAATATTTATATTATATGTAACTGATAATAATACATGGTCAGCCTAATAGGAGATCAAGTGAAGCGAATGGAATCTCGACGCAAATTATTACAAAGCAATGCAGTTAGCCTACTTATCATCCTAAGACTATTCATATTTAATGCATAGTCCATGCCAAAAGTCAATATATGGACACAGCATTAAGAAAGCTACTACTCAAATAGAATGCGGGCAAAAAACGACACAACTGTTCAATGAAGGAAGTGATACAGGATTCAGAACCCTTTCCAAACAGGGGCGGATCCATAGCCAGTCATGCCCTGCGATGAAATTGTTTAGCATCCTACTTGAATGAAGGTTTGAATATTATTTAGAGTTGTACATTTAATACAAGTCACTTAGTTAGCTCCTCTTAATTGACTCAAAAGGTTTTCTTCAAGTATCATCGAATCTCAGGATTTGATCTGTGGCCATTTCATTGATTTATTTCGCAATTTTATGCTGCCGTTGAACGAATCAATGGTGCGTAGACACATATCTACCGGATCATTTTTTTCTATTGTTTCGAAGAAATAGTCACTGATCATTGTTTGATAATGCTGCCCATTGACTGTAACCCGAAATCCGGCATATTTTTATTGGAATGAATGATAATCCCAAGGAACTTAAGACGACCACAGTAAACTTTCGTGGGAAAAGTTGAATTTCGGTGGCTTCTTTTGGATTTACTCGTTCAGAAACCTATAGAGCTGAAAATGAGCTTCGTCACAACATTTTTCACATTTTTTCAATAATAAAAGGCTACATATGACGCATAAGATTTATTCACAAAATGACAAATAGCAAGGTCAGTTGGTCGGCTAATTGTGAAATCTTCCATATATTTCGCCAAAATATGTTTAAACGATACGGAAAAGTTTTCTAGTAAACATCTATTCACTATGACTTCCTTTCTGTCGTTAACTGTGATTTGAACTTAGGGCTGTAGAAAGATAAAATTGGACTTAACATCTTAAAATTGTAAATTTCCATTTCATCGAAAAGAATTTTTCCAATATCCTAGAAACACTTAGCTAATTGAACATAATTGAATGTTTTTGCTTTAAATGAGGATGCATTCATAAAAGGTGTCAGGTTATTGAAAGAACAATGAAGAAGGTTCGGAAATAGATTCATTTTGAACATGGGTAGTAAAGTGAAAACCCCAAGGCTTTAGATCCCAAAGTATTATTTTGAGTAAATGTTTCTTTTGGACTAGCCAAACACATCTAAGGTTTTCCGATTCTTTCAGTTTGTAGAAATTCTTTGATTAAATGCCTTCACTTACACAACTAAATTCGAAGCTAAATTTAATTATACGTTTTTTTTTGTTTTTTTTTATTAAACCCCATTTACGTGGTTCTCTTTCACGTTGCTTTCCTCACGAAAACATGGTATGATATAAATTAATAAAAAAAAAACCACACAAATCGAACCAAACCCTCAACACAGCGCTCCCATACATGAAAGCTAATGCCTAAGATTAGATAGTCTAATTCATTCTTTCATGCACGAAAGTTGAAACGAATGAATGGAAAAATAAAATATAAATGCAAATTTAGGTAAGCAATTTACCACAGTCCTTTCGTGATGCACCCTATAAGACTCCCTCAATGAAAACATGTTCTTTGGAATAGTTACAATAAAAAAAAAAGTCGAAAAAAAAATCAATTACCACAAAAAGGAAGAATAGAAATCGGTCTTCTAAATTTAAAGGATAATTTGAAAAGATCTCTCTTGCTTGTCTTGCATAACAATTAACTCAAGTGTCCTGAAAAATTGCACAATATCGCATTTTAATACGAACCGAAAAAAGAGGTGGCAAAAAGATTTTTCAAGAAGGATTGCCAAAATATCTGGCACCATTCCAAACGACCTTTTTCGACGGTTTTCATTCGGTTATTTCCCTTTTTTCTGTTTCTACTGGTTTTTGTTGTTATTCACCTCCCATGTATGGATGGACGTACGAGTACTCTGTGTTTGTGGGTTTTCCTTTTCAGTTTGTTCAATTTTCGCTTTTTGAATTGGCTATGCGTATATTTTAGGGATTCTGCAGTTTCATCTAATGTCGGTTACGTAAGTATCAATTTAAATTTTAGTTTAATGTAAAAGTGTATAATGATAAAAAGAAATGAAGCAAAGTGTTGTAAGAAAAGATAAATTTACCCCTCAAAAGATGCACGTTCTTTCTGATGTTGTTTTTCTTGATATTTTCGATATTCTTCCTTTTGTTCACGTTGCTCCTGTTGATGTTGTTGTTGCTGCTGTTGTTTCTTTCGCTGATGACGATCTTCGCCTAGGCCATAAAGGCCGGCAACAGCAGCCATAATTTACACCCTCACACTCGCTTACGCACTCTTTCTACACTCCTTAACCATTTTTCACATTTCTAACATTTGTATACATTTTTTTTTTTATTATTATTATTAATTTTCTTTTACACACAATTTTTTTTTTTAACTTATTTTTATATCACAGCACTACCTATATGACAATTTATTTATTTTTATTTAAAAAAAAAAATATTAAAAACAAATTAGAAACCATTTCTTCGTCTATCGAATGGTGGTTGAAAGAACCACCGCGCGTATCCAACTAGCAAGCACTCAATAATCCTACGCGTAGTTCAGAAAGGAATTCGTACCATTTTCGAGTGTAAGGTCTAGCTATGGATTCACCAAATTAAATAGTTATTTTAGCCGTTGAGCAATTTTTACCAAAAAATTAATTATAACAAAGGAAAGAATTAGAAAAGAAAATAAAATCGTAAAGGGCCAGAATAAATAGTAGTAACTAAAAAATAAAACAAAGAGTAACAACACAAAGAGAACTTGGTTTTTATCGATTTATTCGCACTAGAAACCAACAACAAAGACCATACTCATATGGTTGATTTGTGTTGGGCTATTTTTCATCATTTATTATTAAATCGCACAGGTACAAACACACGCATTCACATGGATACAAATTAAATGAAAAAAAAAGAAGAAAATACTATTTGATAATACATATACATATATGTATATTCGAGAGCAGGCTGTAGACTGACGACGACGACGTCGTGTCTAATATTTTGTACGTGTGAGATATAGATGGGGTACAGGTAAGATATCCTACCCAATTACCACCTCTTCCGTGCACAACAAATGGGCACGGTGGTGCTGTAGATTTCTTTTATACACGACGACCTCTTCTAGAAGTGGTCGGTTTTTTTGTCTTTCTATTTTCTTCAAGTGAAAGTTTCTATGAAACTTAAAAAATATTAACAAAATATATATATATATATATATATATATATATATATATATGCGAGTTTATATGAAAAAATTGAAACTGAAAGTGACTAGTGTGAATTAGAAAAGATACAGACTAGGGGGAACCTAGGAAGGAAAAGCAAGTTAAGTAAGAAACCCTCACAAAGTATGACAACACTTTGGAAACAACAGAAAAAATATAATTGTTCAGAACTTTTCACATATAGATTCCCGAGGCGGATTATTTCAAAGACAAACTACAATAAAAAAAAAAATAAAAATCTCAAGCATAAACACATACAAGTAAAGGATTTCTAGAGACATTAGCCACTGTACTATGAGGGATTTTTCGTTTTTTTTTTTACCCCTAAATTATTCTGACCACAATTAGTACTTTCACTAGTATGTGTCCTAAACTACTACAGCTCAACTTTGGTACAAATATCCTTTCGTTTTTTTGTTAGTTTTTTTTTTTTGGTTTTATTAAGTATTTTGCTGGCGTGCTTGCGACTCGTTGAAATATTAAAACAACGAATTGCTTTTGATTTCACTGTGACAACAACCACTCAGAGTAGGTACACTTGAAAACTAGTCGCTCGTTGGTTTGTATTATTAACGTCGAATATGTCGCTGTTGTGGTTCGTCGTTCGTCGTTTCACTTAATTCTTGAAGGATAATAAAGCACAATTGCAGTGCGGCTTTGTACGTATTTCTCTTTTTTTATTTATTTTTTTTTTTATTTTCTCGCCCCCTCTCAACACTTGTCACACACAAGCCACTACTCGTCATATGCGTTGGGTATTAATTTTTTTTTATTTTTTTTTTGAACTTGGTTTCAAGTAACCGCCATGATTTCTGGTACACGTTTGCAAAATCGTAAAAATACACGAAAATAATTAAAACAAAAAGAAAGGAAATAAAACAATAACACCTTTCTCGAAGAAGGCCAGAAAAGAACACGTTGATTCGGTTACTAAATAAGTACTGTCAAAACGCAATGACACCAGCTACCACGAACGAAAAGCTGCTGTTGCCATTGCTAATGCTAGACCTACTGGCTTTCGATTCTCTTATTTTCTGTTTCTGTTTCTAACTCCACATGTATTAAAATGTGTTTTTTTCTCGGTTGATTTTCTTTTTACTTTACTCTGTTTTACTGTGTATGGTGCGTTTTTATTACTATAATTTTAATTTATTTAATTGAATTATTTTTTTTTTGGTTGAAATTGAAACTATATGCCATTTGGAGTGTTAAAAACTGCAAAAACATTTGTTGTTTTGATGAATATTTGAGGTAACGTGGTATTTCCGGTATAAATCACTATTGATACTCCCGTAAAGCCAATACCCTACCACGCCGGTGGTGTCCTGAATATAAGTATTCAAAAAATAAAGTCTAACAAAAAAAAAAACCCGAAAAATACACAATACAAACCACGATGATACAAACGTTTCAAGCTGTCTAACCAAATAACACTGCACTACGCAAAGAATTTCGCAAAAAAAAGAAAGAAAGAAGAAGAACCAGCAGCAGTACCAGTGGCAGTATCAGTACCATCCAGCAAAACGAAGTCATCCAAGCTAACAAAACCAACCTACCATCTTTACCATCACCATAACCACCACCATCACTACCACTACCTACCATCATCATCGTCATCGTCCTTCCTCCAGTACAAGTTGTAGCAGTAGCAGTAGCAGTAGCAGTGGGGAGTAGCAGTATTAAGAAAAAAAAAAAACAACAATAACAGGAATAAAAAAAAATAGTATCTCATCACAAACAGAACGTGATGTGGTGTGGTGAAAGGACCTTAAAGAAAAGTTGAGGTAGGTGTATCATAGCTATAGTATATCTGGGTTGATTTGGCGGGCAATACGGAGCCAAAGCCGCTCTGTATACAGTGCGGTAAAAATGGATACTCTTCTAACCCAATTTCTGGTTCTCGGTGGATAATTTTTTGCTTCCTTGCCGCTTGTACGAGTATTTTACTCTGTTTATTCAATGCAGTTCGCAGTTTAACCCTTTTCAAAGTTGTTTTTGCTACTTTTTTGTTTTTTTTCCCTTTTTCCTCTTTTTTTTTTTTGAATAAAGCACACTCTTAATTATTCATCTTGTGAATTTAATATTTGTTCTCTCTTTTTTGTACTCTTTTGGCCAGAATACTTAGTCTCACTTGCTCCATAAATATCCCTAGGCTGTTTCTCTTTGTTTAATTTTGGTTTTTTATGTACTCGTATAACGAACTTATTCGTTTTGTCAATAGAACATTATTTGTCTTGTTTGCTGCTAAGCTTTTGGTTATCCTTAGACCGGAAAACGAAGCAACATATAACGACAATTGGTTTTCTCTTAATTCCGGTTGTTCTATGTGCTGTAATTGGTCTCTCGCAGATAGGAATCAATGCCTGTTCGTTTATGAGAAGTCTATAGGAAATGGTTATGTTGTTTACTTCCTATTGCCTTAACATTCTCCATCCCTATTCTAATTAGAATTCCTGTATTGGACCAGAGCTTTCTACAGCTTTATTTTTCAAGTTAAGAGAACTTTACAGAGAATTTCTCTCTTTGGGTCCTTCGGGTACCTTAACCTATGCGTACGTTTCGAACCCTTTGTTAGGTTAAGAAGTGATTTTATGCGGTTTAATTGAATTTTTATATCTTTTAGGCTGACATCCATCCCAATGGGCATGCTCACTTCTTGCTCACACGTGAATAATGTGATTCATGGTCATATTCTCTTTAACGATGCCAACAAAACACAAGAAAAAAGGAAAAAAAAATAATCTTAACCTCCTTTCACTACTGTGTTCTGTATTCTGTTTTGACTGTTTCACTTCTTAAGTGCATCCAACGAATTGCACGTGTTAAGGATGATTTTTATTTTTTGTTACGAGTATGTTGTTGTTTTATTGTGTGTGGAATTCCCAGTTGTTAAAGCAATTGGTACCACCATGGTAGTGGCGCATTCATGGCATCAAAAATTTATCTGAATTAAGTGTCGAAGGACGGTTATTACGTAGACATCCCCTTATCGAGAGATGGGTTGATGTTGGGGTGTATTTTTTTCAGTTTTTTTTTTCTTTTTATTAGTTTTATTACTCCACTTTCGAATGAACTTTCAGGTATCATGTAAGCATCCTTTTGGAACGGTGCCATAGTTTTTTATTTGAACATAGATGGACCTACTTTTATGCCTGTTTTAGACAGTTTTAAAAAAAAGACGTAGAAAGAAGGCACCTACGTATGTACTAACGTTTACGAGATACTTACTCGTACAATGTACTATATATAGACAAAAGCGGAAACAATTTATTTTTTTCCCTTCACAGTGATGTGCCAAGAGGAGATTGAGAAAAAAATCGACGAATTGTAAGAATTCTGGAAAAACAACAACCATCAGAGTAGGCTCTTTTTTTTCTGGAAGCATGCCATAAGTTCTATTTGCGTTTATGGCAACCTTACTGAGACTTCCTTTAAGGACATTCAAAGGAATACTCGTATCTCTACATTTCGGGGGGATGTCTCACCTCACAAATAGAATTTTCAATAGTCGATCGAGATCAAGGATACTATTTTGGTTGTTTAGTAAAAAAAACATAACTGCTGTGGTGCAGTGGTCTAGTTGTGACTTTAAAACTTAACATACGTCTTAATGTTTTGTCAATTTATATACGCATTTGCAGATCTATTACTGGCCTCACAAGAAATCATCTAGTTTTCGACAAAAGAATTTTTGTATGTTAAGGAAGAAGAAAAAGCAATAAATTAACATATTGTGAAAGCACTAGGTTGCTGGGTTGTGACAAAACTATAATATATATGTAAAGTCCATGGAGAATTATGGAAGTACGAATATACTATATGTATTAGCGTGACAATACTGGTTTGTGTTTTTTTTTGTGCTCCTCATTAGAATTCTGTGCATGTTCAAAAGGCGCTACTGTGTCGCGTCATTTAATGATTTTTTGTTGTTCTTTTTTTGATAAAACAAATTCTAAGCTTATCAAGTCACGAAAGCTACTATACAATAAAACGTAGAGAAAATAAAATAATTGCGAGTACTAATTTTGAGCATTAATTACAATTAAAAGAGGTCAGGCATTGGGAAGTTTACAAAACTCGGGCTAAAATGAACACACGAGTTCCTGAAACAATGAATAAATAACCGGTCAACGACTTACTCGTAAAATTTGGATTACGATTTAGATAAGATGAATCAGATCGTCATTTCGAACTTATATCGGCCAATGAAAGCTGGTTTTCTAAACTACGAGATGATGTCTTTACATAGTAAGACAAACACCATGGTGTCCCCTGAAGACAACAAATGGTGAAAGAAGGCGAGTAGCAATACTAATGCCTAGGGATTCAAAATCCACAAAAAGCTTCAAAAACACCACACAAACACCTTAGATACGGACGAATACTGGTAATGGTTTCCTTCTTTACTTTGACAATAAATAGCTACTCAGTAGATAGATGGTTAAGTTAAATGCAAAAGTGGAAATCAAGATAATCAGTGCTAAGCTCCACTAAACTGTGCCAATGAGGAAGTTAAGAATACTTTTTTTTACTCAAGTCGAATTCGCCGAGAAGTAAGATACGACCCTACAGGGCTTAAACATGTGATTAGACCACACGGATTTGGAAATATAAAAGAAAACAACAGCGAAGCACCAGACTTTCATCATCAGAAGCTCACTATTTTGGCAGAATGACTGCCATAAGATCAGTTAGATGAAATAAAGTCCATTAGTCGGGGCTTTAGAAATTACATCGAACAAATTCAAAATAAACGCAGAATACAAATTTGCAAAAAGGGGGACAACCATCCTCTGATAGCTTTTATACAATTTCGTACGGCATTCGTCTATAACCACTGTTCCAGTTTAGTGAAAATACCTAGGTTAAACCATCTTGCAAAAGTGGATCAAATAATCTTCAACGCCACAATTGTAAACATCAACGAGCATTGAAGGGCTGGAAACGGATCGAAAGACTTACAACTATCAAAGCTCAAATTTTAGTGGTCTCAAGAGAAGAGCCTATTGAACTGGATGTTCAATATCGGATAAAAAAGGAGGAAGTGCAGCGTAGATTTATACTTGATAACCGTAATTATATCAACGCCACCAAAGTAGAGGTAGTAGCCAAAAGGTGTGGCAATATAACCGCCAACAATATAAAAAAGTAAGTTAAAGCGGGCTAAGATAAGAAGGCAACCTTTTTACTTTCAGATGAGGAACAGCTTACTAGATATGGGGCTTACTTTACTGCTTATTACTAAATTACCAGACCTTGATAAGCGTTTCTCTAAAAAGAAATCCGTTCGCAATAACACTGAAACACAGCCTTCCAGTAAAAGTTTTAAAAGCCGCGCTTAACATCGCTTTCAAAATCCTTCAGGCAAAAATTCATAAGGTATATTTGGGAATTGAATGTATTTTTTCTATGAAAACGTTATGTATGGCTTTCGGATTGAACTCTTCTTCACCGACCAAATAAACACACACATTTGCTGTATATCCAAACGTCTCCAGTATTTTAGATGTCGTGAAAAAGAGTACTCAGGGTGGATATTTCAGTCCCAACGAAAAGAAATCGAGATGATTTTCCACTGTGGCCAAAAAATAAGAAAATTTATTCTTTCGGTTTCTTTTTAAAAAGGAAAAACGAGTATAATATACTAAAAGATACCAAGTTAGAAAAAGGCGAATTTTATAGAAATCCACACACATAGTTCCATTTGATTGACAGAAAAATTGGGCGACACTGTACTATCTCAGACATACACAGACCACTATAGACAGATACAACATTAAAATTGAAAAAAGGTTTTCATTTAGTTATGGTCTCTGGATAGCTCTCACTTCAGTGTGAAAAGTCAACAAATATTAACTCATGCCCGTCGTTGCTTATTTTGGCTTGGGAACCTATTAAATATAAAAATTCCTTTAAAAACGACCAAGGAGACTTTATAGATATCAACATCGTTCTCGTGCCGGTTCTCTATCCAGAATGATGCATTCTACCAGTTCAGATGCTTGTTTCCTAACAATCTTTGAATTTTTTCGTTGTTTAAGCATAAAGGATTACCGTACCTCTTTATCTTAGAAGGATTATCAAATTAGGCTTCAAAATAAGACCTCACTCTTCTTGAGATACATTCTAATCACGAATACAATCTCGCACTCACTAGGCAAAATGACTAAAAGGCCCAGTTTTTTGAAAATGAAAACACCACTTTCCCTTAAGTTTCATCTAAATGTCGGTCTTTAATGGAGAATTTATATTTTATATCAACACTTCATTTCAAACGGGTTAGTTTGTTATCACAGTGATACTCGTCCACACCTTTTACCAAAAGAATTTGAATCAAACTAATCGATCCCAGTGGAATTTTTGAAAATAGATTCAAAATGACCCTGACTATCTTGCAGTTGATTGAAAAGAAATTCAGCGAAAGAATGTTGATTAAAAATGCATTAAAAAACATTGCAATTCATGATACGGTAGCTAAGTAGTCCAAGGTTTTCACATGAATGTCTTCAAACAGCAAACTGAACATCTTCTGGCTTTCTGTTTATTGGGACTGAGTTGAATCTAAAATAATAAATGCGTTGACCCAAATGTTGGCAAATATTGACTTTGGTCGTTTGCTGACACGAAATTGCTTCGGAGGTCAGATATCTTCCAAGAAAAAAAAAAAAAAAAAAACAGAAATAAATAAAAACTAAAATGTGAATCTTCTTCAAAAAAATAATTAGTGGAATGCTTTTAGTTTGTCTTCGAGATGGAGAAAAGGCATGTAGCTTTTCAATGAATATTAACATTTGTATTAAAATATATTTAGAAAGCAGATTACTAAAATGTTCCCTTAAAAACTAAATAAACAAGACAAAACTTCAAAGTTGAAAAATATTCCACATACGCCAAAGTGACCACGAATATTAAAATATAAACAGACACAGTAGCACCTTCGAATTAGGTGGCGATGTGCTAGAACCGCAAAGAGAGCTCGAACCAAAAACAAGTTTAATGGATTGGATGGCAACATATGTACATATGAGTGCAGAAGTAACTATTATTACTTATTAAATAGAGACGAAGACTAGAGAAGTCTAAGGCTGTCGTATGCGTTTATATCTCCGCATATTTCTGATCCGATATCTAAATAGCTTCTGATCACAATATCAACGAAAAAGTAACACGCCTACGTATCTGATAAATGTGAAAAACTTTGTTCATCTTGTTTAAAAAGTGTTAAGTGCCAAAAGATGCATCTGGCATGAGCACACCAGAAAGAAAAAAATTTCCAAATTCCCCTCACAGTTCTTGACTTAATGGAGTTTTAAGTCCAGAGAGTTCAAAAACAGCACAAAAACGTTAAATTTAGTCTTTTAGGCACACATATCATTTTTCCAGTTGAAACCTTCAATATAAATTCCGTCGTGTGGAACTTAATCGAATTTTTAGATCTAAGCGAAGATCAACTGCGGCCAACAGTCATTGATAATGACAATCAGAACAGTCCTTATTCAGAATTTCATATTATGACATAATTCCTGGACAAGTCATAAATACTGGTACACAACTGAACTCACTCATTACGAATGCAACACTGGATGCATCCATTCCGTATTGATTACGATTTGACAGTTAATATTTATGCTTCATTGTGAGGTAAAAAGTTTTTGACATTAATTGCTTACAATCATCGAATGGGGCGACACCGAAAATCGTATTGTTGTAGTTGGCCTACTTAAATGCTACATTGTGTATCGTGCTGTGAAGTTGTTTGAGGATACTGGTGGAGTACGAGACCGTCAAAGATCCGGCTTACCGCGCACTGTGAGAACTCCGAAAACGATCAAAGCCGTGAACAAACGAATCGACCGAAAACCGCTGCGAAAACAGAAAATGTTGTCGCGGGAAATGCAAATTTCGCAATAATCCATGTCCCGCATTATCAAAGAAGATTTAGGACTCAACGTACAAGCGACATACTGGACACCTGCTCACGGCCGCATTGAATGAAAAACGTAAGCGAAGATCGAAAGCGTTACTCAGCCGGTACGCGAAAAACGCTCACAGACAAATTCTGTTTACTGATGAGAAAATCTTCACCGTAGAAGAATCGTTCAATAAGCAGAACGATCGTGTGTATGCTCGGTCATCCAGAGAAGCATCCCAACTTATCCCGAGTGTTCAAAGACGCCACCATCCCGCGTTTGTAATGGTATGGTGGGGAGTCTGCTACGATGGCGGTACCAAGCTCAATTTTTGCGAGAAACTAGTGAAAACATCGGCCAAAGTATATCAATCGACCGTGTTGGAGCCCATTGTGAAGTCTCTCAACCAATCAATATTCAACAACAAGCCATGGACTTTCCAGCAAGACTCTGCTCAGGCTCACAAAGCAAAAACAAGTCAACTCAACGGATGATTGGCCAGCTGGTAGTCCAGACCTCAACCCGTTGGATTACAAGTTTTGGTCCGTATTAGAGGGCATGGCTTGCTCTACTCGACACTCAAATATTGAGTCGTTGAAGCGAGCCCTTGTCTGTGCAGTGGACAATTTCTCTATGCATGAAGTGCGTCTCGCAATCGGTGAGTGGCCACACCATCTTAAGTCGGGCTGGAAGGCAAATGGAAGTCATTTCGAATAAGTTGTTCTAAGATTTGTAGCCATTGAATAACTCAATAAAAACAAACAAAAAAAATTCATTTGGCGCTGATTTTTCTGTGTACCAGTATTTATGACTTGACTCTTATAGCAAAACTGTACGTGAAATGGTTCCAGTAACGACAACTAGTCGATTAACAGTTTGTTTTTACATAAATCTTCTCCTGCACTTTCACACAATGCTCTTAAGTGGGATGTTGAAAATGTCGCATACAAATAAATCATCCTGTAAGATGCTTTGTTTGACAAAGCAAATCCAAATCTAGTCGATAGTGAACCTTTCAGGCCTGAAATTTCATGAAATGAGAATAGTGATATCTTATAGTTTGCGTAGACAAGAGGGTTTCTTCCGATATTCAAGATATTGGAAATACAACATGGAGAATCGAATTTCGAGTTGTGAACATCACAGGCTTGCTGCGATAATATTTTGCCTGAACAAAGTCAATAAGAATGCTTCAGTTATTGAAGAAGATGTCATGTGGTTATTGAGCACACAAAAGCAGTCATTGATTCAATCGTCTTTGTCGTTCGCTGGCGTAGTGCAATTTTGGTGAATGGAATGGCAATTGCGAATACAAGGAGCCACTGCTTGTCTTCTCGGAAGCAATCACAATAGCATATGACTTAGTCTTTCATTTGTTCATACCCGGCCCATTTAACGCACTTTTTGACTGGCGATTAGATTAACTGTAAGGCAGCTTAGAATTTTTTTAAGTTAATGGGCTATTCAGAAGCTTAAAATACAGTACAGATTTTTTTGTTTTTACAATGGTGGCTAGTTAACGACTAGTAGCCCCCAACCTGAATAGCCATGACTTTTTGTGGCATGCCCTGGCATCGTTTTCATTCTGCACACTTAAAAAGTTAAAAAAGGGAGTGTTGTCTGTCTGTCTGTCTTAAATCCTTTTACAAAAGTCAATATTTCAGGTAACCTTTATATCCTTGGATTCGTAATACGGATAAGCCTTGAATTTTATACATAGATTTTTCATGCACATGTTGGTTGTGTTTAAAAGATTGCTTTCAAGATTTGATTGTGTGCACAATGATGGCCTTCATAACTTCCATTACTTAGTCACGTCATTTAAGCAGCCAACTTGTTATAAAACTGATAACAAGCATGAGAAAACAGGAATGCAAACAAAGGTTGCATGCATAAGTTCATTTTTCAACGCAAAAATCGAATTTATCCCTTTATCCTAGATTTAGAATCCTTTGTTACTTCTTTAAAAAAAAAAACATCGAAAGTCCTGCAGATATAGATATAATTATAACCACTGTTTCACTGAAAAACAAAACAAAAACTTTGGACGGTGATTACACTTACATTCTATACATACGGGCGATGCCTTAAAATATCAACAGGTAAACAAAAGCTTCACAACACTTCGTAAAAGGATTCAATTTCCATTAAACATGGCTAAAATTTTTTTTTTATTGTAAGTATTGTGAAAGAGGAATTGCCATTCATATTGTAATAAAAGATAGCATATGTGAGGTTTGACTATGGGAAGGAAGGGTATTTAAAGCAGCACAATTGGAAACTATAGCCAACACGACGATCTCTGTGTCTGCGGAAAATGAAAAATGGGTCTCTTGAACAAAAAGGAAAGCAATGTATAAAATCCAGATAAAAGATCCTGAGTCATTTTTGGTCTAGTCTGAGTAAACGAAAGCAGCAGTGGCCTGGCTAAAGGGGCGTACGTTGACTGCGATGACTAGGATATATTGAATAAATTAACTCCACCATTTCGGCTCGGAATTCATTCCAATAAAAGTGAAATCAGCAGAGAGCTGACAGAGCGTTCTTTCATATTTAAACGAATTTAGGACAGGTTTCATGCTCCGAGCTCGATGAATATCAAAGAGCTATGGATTTCTTGAAAATATTGTAACTCAGTTTACAGCCCAAAATTTTAAGCAAAGACAAAGCAATACTGTTAAGCGTCTGCTTATTTCTTGTTACATTCTATATAAAATCATGGTCCCCAGGTATTTGGCAAATCACACGGATAAGTATACTTTAAAGGGAATTAAAAAAGAGCATGACTGGGCACATCATATCAAATAGATTACAGAGGCTAAGATGAAGTACATTTCAGGATACGCTTCTTTTTGAGAGCAACAACAGACGACGCTTGTTTAGCGGCGGAATTAAATATTAGCCGCAGTCTGCATCTGTAAACACAGTTCCGTTTTTCAGTTTCTGTATCTTTTCCAGTCTATACTGTATTAATGTATTGAATGGCCGACCTATATACTACCTTGATCAAAAAGTTCCCTGTGACTTCTACCTGTTCAATCGAATTAAAAAAACATTACGGGGAACGCGTTTCAGCAGCCGAAAGGAAGTAATGGAAAAATCGCAAAATGTACTTTTGGCTACGTAACTTTTGCAAATGTCATGCTATGACGCTAAGATTTAGAGAAAATATCAACAACAGATGTACCAACTTAACAAAAAAAAAAGAACTCAAATCGGAGTAATGGGAGCGTCACACGGTGGTTAGTCCGGGAACTTTTTAAGCAAGGTAGTATGCCGCAAAAAGGTTGGTTATCGGAATCACTCTCAATGTCGATGAAAACCCCCAATGCGTTGACAAATTCTGTCTACCAGGCTTCGAAGTTTAGTTTCGCAGGATTTTCAGCATTGGAAGCAGGTTTCTTTTAAACATTAAGCACATCTATTACTCTCATACACTTCAACATGAAGGAAGTCAGAATTCATCAGAAGCTCTTGGTGATCGTGTATCTATTTCCTAGTTTTCGGTTGCTCTTACTGTTCACCAGGGTTTGCAGCCGGTGCAGTTCTAGAAATGAAGATTCTCTTCAGAGTTATTAGCAGTGGCTTAAAAACCTTGTCTAGCATAAGTGTATATCTCAAATCGTTCGCAGGTGGCTTGAAGCCATTAAAAGAAGCAGTAGAATATTGGAAAATGTCATTAGCCACAACAGATGATGACAGAACAAGCTACGGAAGGCTGTGTTACTGAGCTTACAAGCAACTTCTGTTCTAATAAAGTTAATTCAGAAACGAGTCTTTTCACTTAGTATGGGAATCATCTGCCCTTCCGTGTTTCCAGTCTGCTTGATTTGTCTCTTTTTAAAATTTTCAACCCTTTACCAAGGTTCTTGATAAGAAGCATTCTTTGAAATCCTTCAAAGCTTCAGATTTTTTTTTTTTTCAATTTGTTAAGGGTTCAGTGTTTTAAGTCTTAACAAATCGTAAATCGTAAATTTATTTTGGTGACGACAATACTCTTTGCTTCTCATATTCTTTTCCGAACTCACGGCCCTGCTCTTCGGCTGTAGCACGGGAATGGCAGCGTATGTTAAGCTCATTAAATTGCAATATTAACAGCATAATCAATTGGGGAACTATCAACAGAGTGGATTTGATGCTTCCAAAACATAATGCTGTCTGCTGTCGCTAAAGCAAAATTCAAATACCCAGCCATTATCCATGAACGGCAACTTGCATCGTCGAAACCGAACAACTTTCCATTCTCGGTATGTGTGTCAATGACAACCTACGTTGAAATGATCACATTTCTCAAGTCACCAAAAATGCGGCGAAATGTCTAGTTTCCTTAAGCGCTGTAAGAAATTTTTCACCCTCCCTAATCTGGCTTCAATATAGAAGACTTTCATCCGCCAAAACCGGAGTACAATGCTCACATCTGGTCAGGTGTTCCTAAGACTTCTTTGCACCTACTAGATAGGATTCAAAACCGTGCGTTAAAATTTATAGGTGATACCAATATTACACAGTCGATTTCTCAGATGGCAAATGCGCAACAACGCCTGGGGCTTACCACTGAAGCGATCTAGGACCGAGCATTATGTAGACGCGTTCTGCGGTCTGCGACATTAGCCAACCCCATAAGTGGAGCAGCAGCGATGCAGTAAAAATGAGAAACTCGTTACGCATAAGTTCGTAAAACGAGGAAAGGGTTAATAAAAGGATAAGAAGAAGACCAATATTACACAGTCGATTGACACCCTCGACCACCGACGTAGTGTTTCTTGCCTCATCTTGTTCTATCGCTATTTTCACCACCAGTGCTCCACAGAAATTGCCAGTAGCATTCCGCCCCTTCAAACTTCCATCCGTAATACCCGTCTCGCTATGAATGCTCATCAGTACAAGCCCACATCAAGCCCACTTTAGGTGGGCGTGATTTTTTCCTAAGCCGAACAACTCGTTTGTGGAATGTCCTGCGGAGCTTTGTATTTCCTAGCCATTACAATATTCAGACAACGTACATCGATACCTCTCTTTTCTCCCTCCCTAAATTTCCTTCGTCAGCACTATGTGCAAATATTTAAAGGGTACACAAATTCCCTTTTGCGCGCGCCAATTATAAAAAAAAAATAAAAAATCTGCGTTTCAGTGTAAATCTATATATCACGACAGCTCTAAACATTTGGTGAGGGCATTACCTTGATTCTAAGCAGCTTCTCCTGCATTGCTTACCAAGCAATACCACTAATAACGCGTTCATTTGATTTTTCTTGGATTACCCTTCATCAGAGAAGCCGAGAGCTTACTATAAATTCGATAAACCTAAAGTTTGCTATGGAAGCCTTTGACAGTACTTTTCAATTGTTTACCTCCTTTGAGTTCCTATTAGAAAGTGTTAAGTCGATTACTTACTTTATAATAACAATGATTATATAAGGTTCAAAAGGTAATTGCTTCTCACGGAGTAATAGCATCGTCGTGGAATCACTGTATTCAATCACTCAAAATAACTTCGTTTGTGGTATAGAATCATGGGAAATATAAACTAATGCAACGATGAATTTGTGCCATTCTGCAGAAACTACGAGTAGTTCTTGGTCCAAGAATTTACTAAATGAAGATGGCACGAAAAGATAAATGTTTTCTATGAAGATTTCACACCTTTGGCCTGGTTAATGAAGACTAAATATGATATTTATTATTATTATTCAACACGAGAAGCCTCTTACATAGGGATGCAGTAGTAGGCTTTATATGTTGGAAGTTAATCTGAGTAAATACATTTAATACGAGTAGATGAGATAGTTGTCATTCGTCTGCAATCATTTAGAAATGAGGGAAAAACTAAGGCTTTCAAGGGGATAGTTTAAAATAAACGGGTTCGACGAAGTGTTGTTTCTCGAACGAACATCGTCATTTACCCTTTCCGAAAATTTACAAACTAAAAAGTTAACATTCCAACACATAGAATTAAAGAATAAAACAATTTCCACATATTTGCAATAATGATAAAAATTTTAAGGAAATACGCAGATTTAACGATTTCTTTGGTTTCATCTAGTTTGAATCAGTATCTGTAGGTAATAAATGAGTGTAATTTCAGCAAACAGCAATTTTGTATTAATTTCAGGTAAAACAATTTTTCCATAAACATTAATGTTATTTTAATTATAGACTCTTACCGACAATAAGTGTAAATATTTTACCAAAAGTATTAACAATTTAAATCTCTTGAATACGTACCTGCAAAGAGAAAATAAAATAAATTAGAAAATGAATCGATTTTCGTAAAAAATGAATTTAATTTCAATATATTGCTAGTTTCGAAAATTAGCAAGTTGCAATCAATAGAATTAATAATTAATTGCCTATTACAGATATCTACAAGCATAAATATTTGGTAGTTCCTTCGATTGAGATTACATTTCGATTTAGAGTACATTTTTGTTGTTCTGTTTTGAAAAGCGTGTAATGTGTATGATTGTGTAAAAATGTGTGTTTTTTTATATTGTCTGCATATATCTTACTTGGTTTGTTGTGTTAGATAGAAGTCGTACGACACATAGTTTTTCAATAGGTTTTGAAAATATTCCATAGAATAGATTTCAATATGAGTTTAAAGCGACTAACTTACCTCTTCCAAATAAATAGTTTTCTTGTTAATACAGATTTTTCCAACAACAAATTTAGTTTTGGATTGACCATATTTTTAGTGGTGCAAGAATAATTTGAAAAATTGCTTTTACGGATCAAAGTGCTGTAGATTGCAATATAGTTTGATAGTCTATAAGGATCAATTAAAGTAAGAGTTTAATTCTGACCATCACCAGTTGAAATTCTTGAAATTCAATAAATATTTCAAGTCTTCGGTTATAAGAAGATTTTTCATATTTGTGGTCTGAAAAAAGGAAGAAAAATTGCCGATCCACAACTAATTACAGATGCAGCAGGAGAATACCACTAATGATGCATTAGTCCGCTTTTCCCGACACAATTAAAAATTGTCGCACAACATTAACTCTTTTGGCCTTCAAGTTACCGACAAGAATGTATAAAGTGCGCGAAGATACAATTTTGACGTCACTATTAATGGCATTCGAAACAAAGCCACAATAATTGCTTTTTTGTTCCCAAAAGTACGCCAACATAGTCTGCAGGTTATTGGCTTTTAAAAAAGATGGTTCCGCATGCCATACCATCGATTTATTAAGGAAAGTGTCATTTGAGGTGATGGTGATGGCGCGATAGTTCGCTCATTGGACTATCACGCAGATAGTCTGGGTTCGATTCTTGACTGGGTCACTAACAATTTTTCAAATCGCCATTACCCTTTCAGCGTGCTGCCAGCGCCACAGTGTTGTTGTTGTTTTCATTTGAGGTCATTGGTATAGAGAGACATACCAATAACGATTCCAGCTTTGGGAGCCAGCGTCATCTGCACCATTTGTGGTATGCGGCTTTAAATGTTCGAAGAAGTGGTTTAGTTACATGATGAAGCCCCTGAGATGCTCCCATGGTGGCCCAAAATAAATTTGCGTTATTAATGTCATAAAATTATTTATCGAAAAGAATAAATTTTCGTCAGAAAAACGACTGTTAAAGAATATCGTTTATTACAAGAATCCTAACTTAACCTATATTTCGAACCAATGATATAAAGGCCTAGTTGTTTTGGGTTCACCGGTTATTTTGGCAAATCTATCCGTATCTTCGAGCATCTTTTGGCGAAACCGAGAATGTGCAGACACATTAGGAAATATTGTCAAGCGACAATTGCTTTCTTCCAAGTCCGATTTATGTTCTAAACATATTTCGTTTAGCTACAATTTTGGGTGACTGTCATCTGATAAATCTTTAATTTTTTGAGGATCATTTCATTCAAATGTTCACATTAACTGCTGCTTATGTGTTTCATTCTGAAGTTCCAATTTCTGACGACACGATTTAGCAATGCGAGTGGTGTTAGTCACCAGACTTGTCCCCTACCGACATACCACCTTTTTCTAATTTTAAAATAGGCAGATTTTAAAAAAGGGTTTGAAAATAAATTTTTAAAGAGTTTCTGGCTTAATCTTACAAATGATATCACGATATTCGCTTAAGGAACTTGAATCGTTTCTAGATTATTTGCATAATATTGTTTTTAATTGCCACCCACAAAAAAAAATGGCTAGCTTTGTCAAATCACAACCACGAGGCGGCCAATTGACATAGCCAAGCTGCTCATAAAATAATTGCCGAACTCGGCCCGCAAAAGATTGATTGCTTGATGGGTTGTCACACTAAAAACAAGTCCAAGGGTCTGTCTTAAACTACATCCAGCAAACAAAAAAAAAACGGTTTTCATGGCGCTTACCGATGACCGAAATGGTGTTCCCAGCACTATTTTTGAAAGAGATTGGACCTATGATGCCACCACTTCAAAATGTCATTTTCTACATATGCATTGGCTTATTACCAACTACCTGAGGGTTTTCCGATCCCACCGCCAAGATGAAAATATACTTCGTCAGAAAAAATGTTTTTGGCCAAATTTGTCTTACAATTCGAGCTGCTGTAAGGTCCAAATCAAGAAGTGATAACGAAGAGCAGGGTCATTGGCTTCAATTTTTGAGTCAATTTAATTTCTTAAGGGAATGATCCGACACCGTTGTGCAAAATTCTCATCAAGCCGGTGGGTGAAATGTTGGGTTGTTGAGATCCACGGCGAGTCGATGTTTCCGGATTAAGTCGAACACTCTTGGCCCCATAAATCATGAGTGTCGTATACGAACAAGCTAGTTTTAGAAACTTTTTGCACAAACTTTCTACTAAAATTTCTACTTAAGAAACCTGTATTTGGGCAATACAGCTTTCACATTTAAAGTAAGTTTGCAATATTTCCAAACATTGTTCGATCTGTGGAAGTATGATTCTGACTGACTGTCGTAATTTTGATAGAGGAAGGAGCTGTCAGTGTCAATATATTATAACATACATATGATTCTAAAAGAAATCACCGATTTTTTCTATGCCTTTGTTAAAACATCAGCCCAAAGACCACCAACTGGATAGAGGTTTATATGCTTCATGCTAAGCGGAATAATCACTGCCAAGCTCGAACAACCCTTGATCTCTTTAAACTCTTCTAAAAGTTACATTGAAGAAGATGAACTATAAAACTAATTGCAGCCACTGCAGCTCAAACCATGGCTACCGACAAGTTCTCGTAATTTTTAACAAAAAATCTTGTTGCGTGAGAAGGCTCATTTTGGTTCAATGGGTTTGTGAGAAAACCTAGTTATTGAAGCGCAGGCGATTGTTTATATGCTAATCCTAAAGCACTTCTTCCAGAAGCTACTTAGATAAGTCTTAGAAAACACTAACGAATTTCAAGTAGGCACCCACCATGTATTAACCCACTTCAAAGTCAGTTGTTGCGCGAAGCTGGAAAATATGCAGTGAAAGGCGCAATTTAAAATGAGTGGTTTCTCCGAACTACGAGGATTCCAAACTTGTGCATCAGATTTCGACAGGGTGATGCAAGGCCATGTGACTTCTTCATGGCATGTACATTATCAAAAGTAGATGGAGAAGGAGTTATAACGACGAATTATATGAACTGTACAGCGACATCGCCCTAGCCCGAATAGTAAAGATCCAACTACTGAGATGGATGAGTCATGAAAAGCGGATGGACACCAACGCTCCGGTCCGAAAATCTTTGAATCCACCCCCGAGGGACAGCATAGTAGAGGAAGACCGAGACTTAGAAGGCGCACGAAATTGGAAGGCGACCTTAGCCAAATAAGCGTGCGAAACTGGAGGCAGCTAGCCAGGGATCGAGCTGGCTGGAAACGCTTGTTGACTGAGGTCCAGGTCCAACCCGGACTGTAGCCACTTAAAGTAAAGTAAGTAACTCGTCTGAAAGTACGAGTATTAAATTTTAGTTACGAATAACTATGTTTAACCATTAAAAAGCCATCAGTTGTTTTTTGTGGTACCAGATGTACAAATAGAAGACAAATGGCAGGCACCAAAACCAAGTCCTTTTTATCCTAAATGTCTGAGAGGATACAACCGACTCTTATTAACCACCAGATTGGGTTCAGAAGCAATCATTCAGTTTCTGATTAGGTTCATCGAATCGTTGACGTAATTGAGGAAGCTCTAAAAGAAGTAAATATTTGCTTTAGTTCTCTAACATTTCAGCTCCTACAATATGCTCGCAACATATCTTGCGAATAGACTTTTTCGTGTTCGACACGTAAACGAGTTTTCGTAGTTCACAAAAATATTAACTGGGGTATCGCAAGGAAGTAATTTTGGTCCGCTTCTTTAGTGTCTATATATCTCTGATGTACCGCAAAACAAGCGACAGCTTAAGCTGCGTGTCTAGACGACACTGCTATATTAGCAGAAAGTAAAACGATTGAAAAAACAACATCGAAACTACAAAGGGCTCCTTAAACAGTAAATAAATTACCAAAGCCTTGGGAACTGCGCTCAATGTACTCGTAACAAAATATATTTAACGAAACCAAATCTGTTCAAATAAATCTTACTTGCAGAGCACGAATAGATTGGCTACCTTCATAAGCTCGGTCTGTATTGCGTTCGCAAATGAGGGTAACTCCTCGGTATGATTTTCTGGATGATATGGTCATGACTAACGAAGCTTATTGAAAATGTAAACACGCAAAACTGTTGGTATTGGCAAACTCAAAATGCAGAATAAACATTCCTATTGAAACTCCTTTACATTAACCAAAAGTCATGATTTGGCAGGTTTTGAGCTCTGAAAGAGGTATTGCTATATAAGACACGGGTATGCTATTTTTGGTATTTGATATGGATAAAAACGCAAAATTATTGGTTTCTTCAGAAAACAGAATACGCCATACTGTCCGTATAACGAACGATTGAATGAAGATGATGTTGTCTAAACGATTGATTTCGAAAATAGTAATTGAAATGGTGGTCAAAGGACTTGATTCCGCCTTACTTTTTTTTCTTATTCATATTTAAAAAAAGCTGCGTTTTTGCAAAGCAACGAAATCATCAGAATTTCACAAAAAAAAACTCTTCAACAATCGATACAAAATGCAAAGGCCCTTCTTCGCGACGACACAAATGGGCAAATTTAAAAGTATTTAAATAAGTTGGGGACCACAAAAAAGTCCACGTGTGATTTAAATTATATAAAATTACAGGAGGCGTCCCCCAATGATCAGTGTTAGGTCCCTTACTGTGGAACGTGATGTATGACGACATTCTACGACCCCCAGTTCCCAGGGAAGCCGCCATTATAGGTTTCGCGGACGATATTGCTATTGTAGTGGTGGCAAAACGACTTGAAGAAATCGAGCTGTAGTGCAACGAAGCAATAGCACTGATAAAAAACTGGCTACGCGATATGCGTTTAGACCTCGCGGAACATACAACGGAATCCGTTCTCATTACGAGTGGAAGGGTGCTAGGGACGATAACTATAAAAGTCGGAGAGCACACAATTATTTCCAGCCCATTTATAAAATACCTCGGAGTGATGATTGATGCTCGGCTTGATTTCAAGCATCACCTCGCATACGCTCACAGGAAATCTTCGAAAGCGATAGGCGTTCTTTCGAGACTCATGTCGAATATCGGCGACCCAAAACAAGGCAAACGATTAATGCTTGCGAGAGTTGTAGCCTCCATACAGCTGTACGGGGCACAAATATGGTCTGACGTCGAGAATTAAATGACACACATGAAGGGTATCAAATCTGTGTAGAGATTATGTGCACTGCGAGTTAGCAGCTGTGCACCATGTAGCACTACAAATAATGTGCGATGTAATGAACTTAGAACAGCAACGAAACGCGAATTCGCTAAGCACCCCTTGACGAAGCAAAAAGCTCAAATCCGTCCCTCACGAAGTAATACTTGCCGGTAATGCCGCGGGGGAATCGACGGAAAGATTCCCCGGAAGGTGGTTTTATCTGACACTACCAATGGACGTCAGACCAAAAAAAAAAAAAAACCTGTGATTTAATACTAGGCTTGTCTGAAAAGTTGTCATCCTCAACATGAATATGACAGCACTTGTTACAGAATTAAAGGAATGTGTTTCCAAATGCTTGGTTTTGGAAACGCAGTTCCTTTAGGCAAATTAATAACGAGCTGGACACTCTGTATGGTAATTCTGCACCATCTGTGAAATTTTGGGCAGCTAAATTTAAATGTGGCTGTACCAGCTTGGTTGACAACGAACGTTGGATGAACAAAAATCGAATTAAGGTTTGCGAGTTAAATCAAGATAAATGAACAATACCACCTCTCTGTTGGCGCAGTTAAGGCTCAATAAATCAGAGTTTTGTTTGCGGATTAATTACTGTATGTGAAGATTTAATACACCATCATATTCAAAAAACTCTTTCAAAATGGTAAATTGTATTGAAAATATCGGCTCCAAAAAAGACAAAGTCTGGAAAGTGGTTGTGACTATTTCCTGGGATAGTAATAGAGATACCTCAGTCGATTACGAGTATCTTGAAAACAGAAGAGCAATTCCAGGAGCATAGTACGGATGGTTACCTATGAAAATTGATGTTTGATTCAAGTTTGACCACTCTCCTTCATTACTAGATCTATTTTGAAGCAAATTTTTTGTTCCGTAGGCTGAGAGTTGCTAAGAACACAAATTTTTGAGCGAACGAATAGGCCATCACCTTGGTAAACAACCATTTTACAGACGAAGTTTCCAGGCATTATTTGAACCTACAAGGAGATTATATTTACCACCTTGATCAAAACCGTGTGGCGCTCCCATTGTTCCGATTTGAGTTTTTTATTGATAAGTCGGTACATCTGTTGTTGATATTCCCTCAAAATTTAGCATCATAGCTTGACATTTACAAAAGTTACGTAGGCAAGAGTACATCTATCTATATGTATGTTGGCGATTTTTTACAATTTTAGAAATAAATTTAAATTTGCAACAACGAACTTGTATTAAATTTTGCGTAAAAACGGATTTGATGGTGCGCGAACGTTGGAAATGTTGGAAAAGTGTTTCGGCAACGATTCTCTTAAAAAAACGGTCGTTTACCAGTGGCACGAGCGGTTCAAAAGTGGTCGTGAGTCAATCGAAGATGATGATCGCAGGTGCAGACCATCAACATCGAAAACCGCCGAGAAAATTGATGAAGTAAAATAAATATTGGTCAATAATCGCAAATCAACCATCAGAGAGGTAGCGGAGGACTTAAAAATTCCCTATGGATCCATCCAAGACATTGGGGTTAACGATTTGGGTTTCCGTCGTGTAGCATCAAAGCTGGTGCCAAAAGGCCTCAATTTCATGCAAAAAAGAGACCGTGTTGACGTCGCAAAAGAGATGAATTACGAGACTGAATCCGATCCCACTTTCATCAAAAGGATCATTACTGTAGACGAGACGTGGGTTTATGAGTACGACACGTAATCCAGACATCAGGCAAGTGAATGGCGTTCACCAAATGAGCCGAAACCGAAAAAACCACATCGTTTTCAGTCAAAAAAGAAGGCAATGCTCACGGTTTTCATGGATTACAACGTTGTAGTGCATCATGAATTTTTGAACGAAGGACAGACTGTAAACAAAGGGTATTATTTGGGCGTTGTGAGACGTTTGCGCCGAAAGAGACTAGAATTGTGGGCAGAAAACTCGTGGATTTTGCACCATGATAGCGCACCGTCGCACAGTGCCATCATTATTCGTAATTTTTTGACGAAAAATGGAACAAATACCATCCAACAGCCACCGAATTCACGAGATTTGGCTCCCTGTGACTTCTTTCTGTACAATCGAGTTACAAAACAACTACGAGGAGCCCGTTTCAGCAGCCGAGAGGAAGCACTGATGGATATACCGAAAACTGAATATAAAAAAACCTTTGCGAGGATTGGATCAAGCGCTGGCATAAGTGTGTTGCAGTTGATGGGGATTATTTTGAAGGGGACAATATAGATTTAGATGAATAAACTTGTATTTTTAATTTTTTAAATAAATTCAACTTTTTGTCAAGGTGGTATGAGAAAAGTTGTGAAGAAAAAATTTCACAAAGTCTTGCATTTAAAACAGTTGCAGTGTGTTTCTGGTATTAAGGGAAACTAGCTCATCAGCCATTTAAATTAAGTAAACCACATAGAAATAGTCATAAATTTTCAACCAAGACTTTAAATTGTATAGTGTATAGTTTTCGAAGGTGTGTTCCTAAGTAAAGTGTTTGTCAACTTTCTTGCTAACTTAATATTAAGACACCAGTTACATTAAGACACGTCTACTACATCGTATTTACATAGGACACATTTAATACAAATATAATTGTTAAATAAAAAAAATAATATTATAATAAATAAAAGATCAAAAACTATAATTGTACTGTATTTTTAAAAAATTAGAAAATTGAAACAAAAAAATTAATAAACTCATGTTGACATGACACTGTATAACTTACCCTCCTGCCACAAGTATCATCTGCATATTGTTATTTATGTGATGGATCCATGTTTTTTGTGATATTCAGTTTTGACATATTTATTTTTTATACTTATACATACATGAATGACACTGAGTCTATAGATATAGATATGATGTATATATATTGAAAATAAACAGATACAAATACGGGTATATGTTTATCATTCGAGTGCGGCAAATACAAAACAATACAACTTGCGATTTTGCATATTCAAAACAAAATTTCCATAAACATTATTAGCATTATAGGTACATAAGTCTGTAAAATTATTTTTTTTTCTTTTCATTTCAGTTGGCAATGGGATTTTTATATTTTCGATTGCTTTAGTGTTCTTTTTTTTTTTAATTCGCATTTGAGACATTCGCAATATTTCCAATTTGACAATTATTTTGTGGATAGATACAAAACAGATATTTAAATAATGCAAGATACGAGTATTATAATTAAGGAAACAAATCAATGTATCGATGCAAAGGATTTTAAATCAAAAAAAAAAAAAAAAACAAATTGTAGATGAATTTAGAAAATGAGAATGAAGTTATAGTTTTTACATAAATAAAACCAACATATTCACAAACTAAAACAAAAAAACACACTACGAATTGTAGGTTAATGAAATTTTCCAACTTCTCATTTGGGTAGAGGCTACGAAACCCCACTACGATGTTCCAAGATTTCTTTTTTCAGTTTCGGAGAATCATCATCTTAGAATATTTCAAAAAAAACTTCGAAATACGAAATATCGGTCATCTTTGGCCTAACTTGCCAAATTACTTTAAAGAAATACTATTATAAATAATAAATGACAACTATTTACAGAACTAATGATCTGAAAAGTCGATCCAAGACATCTGGATTACAAGGCTCATCCCGTTTAGAGAGCGCTCCGACAGTTTAACGATCAACATAATCGATCACGTTAGTTGGCTATTCGCAGCACCCTAGAAATATTTTGCTCGCATTAAATTTTTTCGACTCCTAGTTAAAAATATAAGCGCCGCCATAAGGCAAGATCATCGATTCTTTATCATGCGTAGGAACTGTTCTCTCTCTACCGACTTTTTTAAGATTATGCTCAGAAATCTTTATTTCTATGCCTACAAGTTTCAATTTCTTTAAGAAATGAAGCCCAACGATCACAGTCTGCATCAGAATTTCGCTGATTGAACGCTGGAACTGCTGGAAATCAATACACTTTTTCACCGTCAAATTTTATTCAGTAGTGATGGTTAGTCACTTTGTCTCAAATGGTTAAATATTGAGCGAGTAAAACTGACCCATCAGCACCCTGATCCAGAAGAATGCGCTGTTTCGGGGGTCTTCTTAATAAAGATCGGTTCATGCTCTTTAATGAGTTTATCTTCCAGAATAAGATAACTAATTTTATTTTATAGGGTCACTTGGCTATTACTGCTGAGCATAAATAAAGTAAATCGGTTCAGATGCAAGACCTATGCATACTTTGTATGGAGGAATATGATTAACTCAACTGACCACACTTTTAAATATCAAGAAGGATCATCGTTTTCAAAAACATTTTACAACTTCGCCTTCACAATATCAAGAGGACGAGCATCGCTGAGAATAATTTAACCAGTTTGAAATATATCTGACCATACAATTGTAACTGTTTAAAAAAACCAGCGCCAGCTCGCTGTAGTGAACCTAAGTCTTTTACTAAAGGGTGGGTCATCTGTTGTTATCTTTTCAAAAAGGCCATAGAAAACACAGTTCAATATTTTCATTGATTGTTGCTTTATTTAAAAGGATGAACTTTCCGACTGAATATATTTTCATACAAATGACTACTTCGGATAACTGATCAGTAGGCCATTGTGTTAATCCAATTTTTGAATACATCTTCGATGGCTTCGGCCCTTATCTCACGAATAGCTTGATCAATATTCTTCTTAAGTGCCTGAATCGTCTATGGATTGTTCCAATAAAACCGATCTGTTTACATGATCGTTGAACTTAGTGCGCAAAAAATCTATAGTTGGACTTGTGTTGCACGTAATCGCAATTTCCTGGAATCGTAACTCGTCCAAGCCTAAATCCTCAAAAATAGGTAATCATACGTCAGTAGCACTACCTCCAAATACGGAAATTTTGCTTGTTCAAGATGGAAATGCTCTTCATCTGAAAATACGATTCTTTGAGCAAAATTGTCATCAATTTTTTTGAGTCCATTGAACCTTGTAAGCGAATAATCAGAAATCGCGATTGATGTTCAGTTGAGATATTTGGTGCATTGCGGTTCTCGCGTTTAAGCACAGGACGAACATCGGCATATATTCGGTTATTACAATAAGTAAACCGGTCTTACAAACTTGCAGTGGGTGCATTATTTCGACCGACATTTTTCTGTGGTGCGGATGGCACGATGGTTAGCTAATTGGACTATCACGCAGAGGGTCCATGGTCCGATCCCCGGCATCACCAACAATTTTTTGAATCGTCATTACCCTTTCGGCGGGCAATGGCAAACTCCCGATAGTAAAATTGCCTACGAAAAAGCTTCTTAGGAGTGCCGTTCGGACTCGGCGATAAACCGTAGGCCCCGCTCAGATGTGACAAAAATGTTTTTATTTTTCTGTATATAACGTTGTTCAAGCTTTAATCGATCCATTTCGCACAGAGAAAATATAATCCTGAGTTTCTGTTATTTTTAATGAGCTCATGAGAGCTGTATGTGTCAAAATAACATATGTTTCAAAAAGATACCAATAGGCCCACCCTTTAGAACTATCTTCTGTAGATCTTGCCCTCTGTGTTAAGGTAAATGTTTCAGGTTTGCCCGCCTGGCAAACAGTCTGGGTTATGACTGATGTAGCTAATGACGACTCCAGAAAAATAAACACAACTAGAGACTTTCAGCTATGCACGTAATCCTCAATCACAAATGCAACCGATCATCTAGTAAAGGTCCCAATAAATGAAGTAGACATGGTATGTTTTTTGAAGTCTCTCAAAAAAATTCACTTAAAACAGAGATTGCTTAAGCCATTTCTGATCGAGTCTCCCAATACCTATCGGGACGCCTTTTGTTAGCAAGCATGCTGCAGCTGATATATTATGTTAAACCCAAGCACTGCGATGAAATTTTGCATTTGATACCATAACAAGGATACGTGGTCGCATCTCGAAGACTGGATGGTATTTCAAATAATGGCTAAGAGATTGCCAAATTATTCAACTTCTGTCTCTATTTTATAAGCATTCGAAGCGCCAATTGTTTTGTTTTTTGCCAAAGGGAAGAGGTGATCCAAAGGACATATCGGATTATTGTCATATTTGTTTGACTTATACGGTCGCAAAATCTTTAAATTGACCACTTAAAACATAGATAGACAGAATATCCAATAAGTGAAACAACAAAAAGAACCAATAAGGTTCTCATAAGTAGAGGTCAACAGTGGATGCAATTAAAGCCGTAGTAACAACTGGAGTTCGAAACGCTATATGGAAAAGTCCCTGGAAAGGAAACAACAAGAAATACTATATCATTTGAACCCCAGACACAAGGAACGTATTTAATTTGAAAAAGGATTCGGAACCGCCTTTAATGGATTGAATTGCCGGATTATATTATAGTTTTGTAAATAATCTTCTTTTTTGATTCTGACAATGGAGTCACACCGTTCGAAATTAATGATCTGGCTTTTACTGGCCTAGTCGGCACAGTAAGGGGTTTTAATTACCAGCGCAAAACAAAAATTAAAAGAGCTAATTCTCTATTTCGAACAAAGATTTCTGATGTCGTTACACAGCCCATTCGGCGGTGGGACGGAAGGGATGAGGTATTAAACCTTTCGTCAGCAATTAGCGCAGTGACAACATAAAAAGAAAGCAAAATAAAACTGCACAACATAACTTGTATCTTTGTAAATTTGTTAGACATTGATTGAAGTAGGGAAAATTTTATCAAAGTTGGGGGCATAAGCAGAAAGCGACTTCAACCAATTAGCCGCACTGTAAGCATTTGTAGTTAATGCTTGTAAGGGGCCCCACATGGGAACTGTGTACCATCGCGCTTCTGATTTACTTTAAGGACGTACTGTGTACTGGTAAAAACAAAATTCCTACTATAGACCCTCCCTCAATCAACGGTACCAGCTTGGTCTTCTCCTATACAGCGAAATATATGGGTGTAATTTTCGACAGGAAACTAGGCTGGAAGCCTAACATTCGAGAAGAGTAAAGAAAGCCTCAGTAGCTTTATTCTCTTGCAAAAAAGGCATCGGGAACAAATGTGCCCTCCAACCTCACATCACCCATGGGCCATATATCTCGGTCATAAGACCGATACGCTTAATTAAGAGCTCCAAATAGTTTCTGGAGTAGGAGGATCAAAGATCCACGTGGAATCACAATGGGCCAATAGGCCTAAGTGGGTGGTTTTTCAACAGCCACATACCTACTATGTACTGCAATGCACTAGTTGCAGTAACATAAAGGGAGCTGTTAATTCAAGGCACAGGGTGAGCTAAACTCAAGCGCTGTATAATGTAGATGGGAAAGTCAAACTTGTCGCTGCTTTATCAGTTTTCTGCAGATTTTATTAAGCTCCATCTGTTCTGCTCTATTTTCAAAGTATGAATTTTCCTTCTTAATGATTCTCATGTTTTTGAAGTAGTATCAAATGCCTGTTACTACATACAAAAATATACATTGGTATGTTTGAAGGTATAGACTTTTAAAAGCAATGCTTAGAATGAATTCCAAGTATACCCATGATATTTAAAAATAACTCGGAATTAAGACATGAACAACTAAAGTTTACTTAATTTTTGAAATCACAGTAATCAACCAGCTTATGTTTTAAGAGTTGGAAATTTTCATTCTCAATTATCTACCGCTTTATTATTCAAAATGCATTCATAACTATGTCAAAATGACAGATCTCATTAAAGATTCAAAAAAGAAAAAAGAAAAGGAATTGCATACAAAATGACAGCAGCATGCATGCTGAGCAGGCAAATCGACTTCAATTGACAAAAAAATCAAAAAAAAAAGCAAACATTTCTGTTTCATTTCATAGCATTCTTCTTGCATTTCATTCACATACAAAGTACTTGTACAAAAATATTACGAGTATGTATGTTTTGACAGTTTGGTCTATTTCAAAAATACAACAAACAAAGTATGACGACCATACACACAACATAACGATAATGAGAAACTACACAAAATGACACAATAAATATATGTACGATGTTGGTACGGATCTGTAAAGTCACATAAATACGACAATGATTTCTAACCTCAGTAACGATTATGCAAATGTACAAAATGGATTTACAATTCTGAAGATACAATGTGCATATGGATTGGCAAAAAAATATTTCCTTTAGGAATATCTCAATATGTCTGGCTGTGTGAGTGGATATGTTTATATTTTTATGTGTAAGCTGTCTCCTTTTAAATGCCATCAAAATTAATTGAATGTATGAGTTACTAATGAATAGCTCTATGAAAGTATAGGTACAATCGTTTTGTGATAAATTATAAAACAAAAAGGAGAGAAACAAAAAAAAAAAACAACGAACATAAAACAGAAGGATAGACAGGCAATAGAGAGTAGCACACTAACATTATTCTTTATTAACATCCTCTCTCACTGTTTCAAAACAAATATCCACCAGAGAGAAGATTGGTGTGTTGTTATTTCCCAATGAGCTTTGAATATTACAGAAGTAATACTGTCGATGTCAATTAAAAATTCATTTTCAATTACAACATGTTTATCCATACTCGTATTTTAATTTTAATTTTCCTTTTTTTTTTAATTTACTTTCACAATATAAACTATGAACTATGGGTTTCCTGTTTTAGTGTTATGTAGATTTTCTTGAGCATTGGAGAAACAGAAACATTTCTGTGTCTTACGATTATGATATATTCTTATTCTCTATTGCCGACGGACCTTGCGAAAACTCATAGATACACGAGTATACGAGTGAATACCTTTTAAAATAAATTGAAATGCAAAAGCGAATAAAAAGCACGCGGCGGGTTTGCTTCTTTTTTTTTAACGCGTCCTTTTTAAATTTGTACTTTCCCGTTCCATATCACGTTGATTCGACGTACCGTAAAGTAAAACCACATGGCTAAAGGATATCTCATTTTCATTTTCATTTTCATTTTCATTCTCGTTTTCGTTTTCGTTTTCGTTTTCGTTTCCGTTTTCGGTTTCAGTTTCACTCTCTCTCTCGTATTTTACTCTCCCGTTTTGTTGGGGATATTCGTCGGTGTTTTACTTTTCAAATTTTTCCACAATTTTCACATTTTATACACTCACAAAACCATGGTCAGTAGGGCAGTCAAACTCCACCGGAAAATTCGTTATTATCTGGATGTATCTTTTCTTCATTCGTAGTATGCACTTGCATTGATATTCAGAAGAATGATGAACAAAAGGAACAACACAACAGAGAACTACTAGTCGGAGAAGATGGAAAATGTATTGAAGATTTTGATTATTGTATTTCATTTTACACTCCACTTTCCTACAGTTAGGGTAATCGTAGCGACATGCCTGTAGTAACTCAGTCCAATGTTTTATTAATTAAATATGTTTGGCTGTTTTTTGATTATTTTATTTTGGAAATATGATATCAAATGTTCGAAGAAAATACGATAGAAAAAAGGATATGACACTTCTCTATGATATAGTAGATTTATTTATTTTTTAATAGGATATTATATATCACATACAGATTTTCCTTCTTTTTTCTTTAAATTAATTTAACGGTTGCTATCATTTTTTTATATTTAACATTATTTAAATAACTTTAATTTTGCTTTTTAATATTATGTTTTAAGCCTTCACAAAACTTTTGTATTTTTTTTTATTTTTTTGTAATTCAATTCAAAATTTGGCAAATATGTTTTGCATACTCTCACTATTCTTTTTATTTAATTAACAGCTATGAATTTATTTTTATGGTGTATCTCTTGTATATGAAAATAGTTTTAATTTTATAAATATATGTAAATATTTCTATTTTATTTATTTAGACGGAAGATTTTTATTGCAAAAAGTATTTCGTTGGATTGAGTATTTTACTTTTATTGAGTTGAAGTTTGAAGAATAAAAAAGAAAAATATTTATTTTACGTTGTGTAGTTATTTTAATGAATAAAATAAAAACTAGTTTATGTAAAGCATTTGTTCAGTTTAGCATTTTTACTATGAAACAAACTTTTGATCCTCGGGATCTTACAAACTTTTGTAGCACATATTTTCTTTTTTTGTAAGAAAATAACTTTGGTAACTGCTGGTGATAAGGCAAATTCGGTGATTTCTTTATAAATTATTTTCTTTCAGATATAAATATGTATTCATTTCTTTTTATATATAAACTTTTTGCAGGACGTGTAGCAATCAAAATAAGTTTTTTTTTTTATATCTTGATACCATGGACGGGCTGTTACGTTTTATTTTCATTTTTATTGAATCATGTTAATTAAAAATTTTAGCGATTGAATTTTTCGCACCACTGTAAATCAATTTGCATACTACTAGGAGATTAATGCACGACTAGTTATTTAAAAAATAAAAATGTATTCGTATATATTTTTTAAGGTCATCCAGTGTTGCATATATGATTTTATTTTAAGTTAATTTTTTTTTCAAAGAAAACTGATTTGTATTATTTTCAAGTTTAAACTGAATATTTTCTTGTTAAGATACGGTTTATTTGTGGACAGATTTATTTGTGTTTTGTTTTTATTTATTGTAAGCCAAATGGAAGCGAGAGTTGAGCTGTATAGGATTTTTTTTTGTTTTTCTACAACAATTGCGAGTATTTAGATTGGATACACACACAAACTAAAGTGTTTTTCTTGTTACCACATATATTGAATTAATCCTGTGTCCTTTGGAAAATATAAAATATACAAAATAAATCAACTTCAGCACACGAAAGGTTTTATTTACTTGCAGGACACAATCACAACACAATTATCAAATGGAGACAACAAATTAAAACACACTTTTGACACAGAGATTATGTTTCTGTGTTTTTTTTTATTCTTTAGTATCCCTATTCTTTGTTTGTCCTTGGATGGCATTTGGTTCAGAATTCGAATCTCTTTTACCCCATTTTCATTTATTTTGGGGAATTCCTACTTTCTCTTCTTGTTTCTACACATAAAAATAGAATGGATAGTTGAAAACAATTTCTTTCCACCAACAAGCTACCGGGTTTGTTAGATATTTTATTTGTTGTTAAAAACAACTTGTTATAGAGATTTTATATGCAAATTTATGTAACAAATATTAGATTTTGTTGTTTTCTTTTGTAGAAATTGTTTTTTTTTTTTTTTTCTTTTTTTGTGTATTTAAGTGTGTCCTTCTGGTTTAGGTCTCTTGTTGGTGTATCTTATGTAATGTGAACAAAAAGGATGTGGAAGAACTTCACCACTTTCAATATCTTTTCGTTTTACTTTTGTTTTTTTTTAGTTTCTTGTGCACTTTTCCACCATTTAAGCTTAGCTAACTCGACTACTGATTTTGTTTTTTTTTTTTGTACTTCTCCGAATTATCGTGGTGTTGCTTTTGGATTTTTCGAATTTTTTTTTATATTCACACTTTCTTTTGACATTCGCACTTAAATAAGAAAAAAAAGAAAGAAAAACGAATCACCATAGCAAAATAGAGAGAAGATACACGAAAAAGGCAGACGAGGAATAAATCTCTCCAAATGCAAATGCAACTCAGATAACCGTTGTTGTTACTTGGATTTTGTATCTGTTCCTGAGGGTAGCCACTACAGATAAACTCTTTTTTAACTTGATATCCGAATAGATTTGCATCATTGATGATTGTTACACAATTTATTCATTTAACTAGGATCAGTATGTATTGTAGATAGAGGGGATAATTAATTAAAATAAATGAAAAATAAAAGAGGAAAAAGCCTTATTTCAATTTGTTGGCTTATTCAGTATTTTAAAGTCAGAGGTGTACAAGAGTAAATCAACAACATGCCGGAATTGTTGGCATTGCGCTTGCTCCATTCGGGTGGGAGTGTAGGGAGGAATCTGAGTATCCTACAGAAGAAGAGAGGCAATAGTGGATCTAACATCCACCAATACCACTATGATTCCCAATATTATCTTCATCAACATCGAACATCATTATTATCGATGGTGGTATATTCGTAGTATACTATGATATTGTTTTTGTTGTTTTGCGCGCCACACCGTCATACAAATGTTGTTTTCATTTGATTTTCTCGTTATACACAATATCCTAGAATGCGCGTGTATTTGTTGGTATTTTTAATGCTATCAGCTGGATTTAAGAGTCTCCGAAGCGTTCAAGTTTGTTTTTATTTATTTATTTTTTTTTTTCAATTGTTGAGTAACATTTTAATTTTCAGTTTACCGAATAAACCGATTTGAATTTTGGATTTGTTCTATTACAGAGAAAACATAATTTCCGGAACAAAAAACCGAATTACCGACCGAATAGAGAGTGAAATCGAGAGTGAGGAGATGTTCTTTTTTATCAAGTTTGATTCGAAATTTTTCAACGGGATTATAACATATATGATTAAGTTATTTGTTTCAAGCTCTAGTGTAGATATACGAGTTAAACGAAAATGGAAAAACTAAATTAAATGCACACACTGCTCGGTATGATGTATCCTTTGCAACTCGTTTTAAGTGGATACACCGCACACAATACACAATATAAAATATACACTACACAATATACGATAAACGATGCGGGAACCATACAAAGAGGATTTTTAAATGTATCGCACTGTGACGAGAGAGAGTCTCCTTCGTTTGTTTATTGAAGGTGTTACACAATTTCTATTATATTTGTACATATCTGTATGTATCGTAAATCCACGTGTAGAGGAGTTATCAAATAAATTAAAAATATTTATTAATCCTCTTAAATGATTGTTATTCACATTTTGATCCCCGCAACGATACTAAGCTCAACCAACGAAAAGAAAACTGTTCTCCAATCGACGAGGCGTGTTAAAACCAAGAGCTTCCCTAAACCATAAGTATGTATACTATATATACAAACATCTGTATATCTCTATTTGTATTGAACAGAAAATACAAGGAAAATGTCATAGATATTTAAAAAAAAAAATAATAAAAATAGAAGGTGCACCGATAACAACACTTTGTTCTGAAAACTGAAATAGCAACACCTTCCTGACCCACTCTAAATGTCCCAAAATACCCCATTGTCCTCATCCACCCTATAATTGCAGACCATAGCGCCAACGAATACTCGCACATGAAAACATTTAGAAAACTTCTTTTTATGCATTGCAGCAGGATAATTTTATTTAAGGTATACGAGTATCTTCTTCATATTCCACTTCCTTGGTTTGGTAGTTGTTTGCTTCAACCTCACCATACTCTTCTGCATCTATCAGATACCACCTTTGTGACCGCATAGGCTTTGCTCCTACACAGTGGCGGCCAACTTTTGTGGTTCTACGGGCAATTGGGTACCAAAGTCCAGTCACAATATGAATTTTTCTGTTTTTTTTTATTTTTTGTGTAATGTAAATAATGTACAAAATTGCAGTCAGCCAATTTGGAATGTATAAGCCGCATATAGTAGATATAACCGAAGTGACTCGATAAAGCAGTTCGTGGTAGCGCATTATGGGGAGTCCTCAAATCGTGGAACCGTGGATTCATGAAGTCATGTACAAGTATTTGGAACCTGCTCATGATTAAACAGCTCACAGCCTTTAGATACGGAGTTTTCAGTGGGTGGATTTGGGTGAAGTTTTCTATACTCTCTAAGTGACCATTTAATGTATCTATATATGTAGTATTCTGAAACTACCACAAAGTCATTTAGTCCAAGTATATTGAGGGTTTGGTCTATAGATGATAGTTTTAAATAGAATAGTAGCAGTTAAGGTGTGTTGGGTTTCCTTCTATTTTTGTTGTTGTTTGTTGTTTGTAGACATTGAAAAATTGCTCAGGGTAGGGAACATACTTGTGCATTATGAAAATGGACAGTGTATTATCTTATTCGAGTTATTGCGTATTTGAATAATGACTGTGATGAGACGACGTTATTTAGAAATTGCTTGGGACGTTCAATTCCGGTTAGTGTCTAGTTTTTGTTGCCAAGATTTTTTATATTAGTCATGTTATTAAATTTATGAACTTGGTTCGTTTTTTTTACTTGGAATAACGTCTTCAATTATTGCAATCTTGGCGTTTTTTATATGGGTCCCGCTGGTTTAATGGCCATTTATTTAAACTAAATTACTTTGGTAACTTTTTCATAAGAATGAACTCAGTATGCAAAATTTTATGATATTCACTACGACAATAGAGAAAATCATGGTCAAAGTGATTTTGAAGTCAATGTCATTTAATCTGTAACCTAATCATCTGCCTACCCTGTTGTAGGTCCTAAGAAGGATCAATGATTCTCAATGGCATATTCTGAATGCATCCTCTCCACATGAAATTGCCTCCTTTTACATGATTTGTTTTATTTCGTCTGGTAGATTGCCTCATTAACTTATATCTGCGAATATATAGGATTAGTACAATAACTAATCATAACTTTGACATTTTGCTTTATAGGAATGATTCTCTTATTTTTTTTATCTTTGAGAGCTTGTCTCTTTATCAGCAATACAATTATGTATATGAAAATTGGCAACATACGTGGCAATTCAAAAATTGATTTAAATTATTTTTAATTTTCTAAATTTACTAGAAACATTAATTTTGATATTTTAATGCTGAGACTTATAAAGTTGATCTTGATCTAATTAAATTATTTTTTATTTCTTTTTCACTACATTTTTGTATGGGTCCATATTCTAAAGAGGACTCATAGTCGACTACTCCCTGCCATTGCAAGGATTTGCACTCTCTCCGATACAGTACAAGTAAGTTGTGGCGTAAACTCTTACTAACCCATCCTGACAGCAACAGTGGATTGTTTTTTTTTTTTCGGTCCTGTACTAAAGATATATATAGATCATCTCCACTTGTTGCTCTCTTACATATGTCTATTTTTTGACTGAAATTTGTCTTTTCCTCTTCAAAGAATCTTATATCTTTCCAATCCATTAAAGTGGAATTAAAGCAAATGTAACCAAATACAGGTAAGTGGCAAAACTTTCTTGTCAACCTAAGCTATTGAAAAAAACCGAACACCGATTACCTGTACAGATCACCACGATTATCTTAACTGAGCTCGTCTTCAAATTGCTTCGTAAATCTAAGTAATGAAATCTCTAGTTCGTTATTATCGCTGATTTATGACTTGGATTAGTTTTTATTCATAGTCCTTGCAAACTAGCGAAAAGTAGCCTCATGAATATTTACAAGTACAAGCCTCAGCAATCGAGATTTTACTACAGCAAAAAAAGAAAACATAAAAAAAAATTGGAAGACTGCAGTTACTAGGGAAAATATCTCAAAGCATATGAAAACAAATGATAGAAATCCATGCCACTACACTCTTGCTTCTCAGTCAGATAGCTGAGGAAATCTAGGAAAAGGTCTTTCAGTACAGAAACGCCTCAAGGCTATGTCTCAATCCCCTTTTCTGTAACTAAGTGCTTAAGGAATTGCCAAAATACATAACAATGGAAAGTTGCAATGTTTAGGTAAGTGGCGTTGCTATCGGCATCTCAGGAATGCATTCTTATACCATAAAGGATCTCTTACGATATACTAAGAATGTAGGTAAATGTAAGGACGTATGTAAGCTCTTGCAAAACTAAATTTGACCCTCTCTACTTAAGATGTCTTATAAACCACTTTAGGTTTTCTGGTTGGTGCATCCAAACGAATATAAATTGGAAAAGAAATGTTAAATGAGCAAGTTGTTCAACAAATCTGGAGATATATCAGATTTAGCTTAAGCTTTTTGGAGCCTCTGCTCTGCGGCTTGACTAATGAAATAGCTTTCAACTTGCTGAGTATGATTTCAGCACTGAATTGATCTACACGGTTCTCGATAAAAATAAGTGAAGACAACGCAAAGTCGTTTACCGTTAGTCATTTTCCTTCTTACAGATTGCAATAGAGCTTAAAAGGTTCAGAATATTAACACTGCAGCGTCTTCCAAGTCAATGTTTTAGCTGTTTAACGGAAATACCAATACCCGCATGCAACCAATCAGTGATCACTTCTCTATTTTAAATATGATTTAACAGAGTGTATTGTCCTATTACTCATGGACAATATTTCTACTTAGTACATAAAAATATAAAATTGTTATGGAGCCTCCGACAGCAGAAAATATTTTCAGGAGCTCTTTTTTCTGACAGCGCTGAATAAAAAACAGTGGACAAGTCCTTACCTTCATTTACAGCCACTACGTTTAGTTACGAGTCTGTTGATATGCTCTCAGATGAAATCACCTACAACCTTCAATACTGCTGTTGCCAGCATGTCTATCCAAAAAGTAGTTTCATCAGACAAAAATTGTCAAAAAAACCTCTTCGAGAGACATTTTAGCAAGGCAAAACCGGAGATGAAGTTGGATTTGTGGGAGGAAGTCTCCAATTTTTTTTAACACAAACAGTGAGACAGGTTTACAAAATTGCATGTAGACGCAGGGTAGTTATCACAGAATATGGGTTTATTCAATTTAAAACTGAAGATCTCCTTAATTTCAAAAAAAAAAAAAAATGAACACCAAATTGTCAGGAATTTAAGAGTAATATAGACCTACAGAAAAGGACATTGAGCGCCTTCTCATTGTTAAGTCTCTCTTCCCTTCGTTAGTCTCTTATCCCTTCGATATATTGTATCTCAAATACTGTCAAAACTGTAACCTGACTTCAGTTGCCAATTAAAATTGGCATGGTATCATCATTTGCACATTTCAGCGCTTGCTTTTGTGTTTGTAGCTGAATGTACAACTCAAATATTTAAACCGAAGGAACCCTATAGTAGTTTCAATAAAAGCAATTAGCAAGACATTATATTTAACTAGAAAAATGCAATGGCAAGTTAATTACAAAAGCACAGTAATACTATAGTAAGCACAAGGTTTCGTCTTCTAGACGTTGCGGTCTCCGGATCATAGCACGCTATATCAAATTGATCACATTGCGTCCAGTATTCTGGACGTCCGAACATTCCGGAAACATTGAATCGGATTACCACATTGTTGTAATCAAAGTCGAAATGCTAATTTCTTAGGCGCCACAACAAACAGAAGTTCTACGAGTAAATAGAAAAAATTGCAATCGTTAGGGACTGCCAGAAAAATCGCCGAGTGCGTTTTGTGAAATCTCTCATAAGCTTCTATATCGACAGCAATCAGTACTGAAGACCAGTGGCATCCCTGCCAAGAGATGTCACAATTGACGTGTTGCGTTTCGCTCAACAACCACCAAGTTTTGATAAAGAATGCCGGCAAGCACATTCAGCTAAACACCAACAAGAGACACTTGTGAGCTCTACGAGCAGAAGGGACGGCTTCTCTAAAAGAAGGAAAAAGAGCACGAGAAATAGGCATACAACATGGGAGAATTGGACAGAATGTCACAGTCCACAGCTGTAATTTCGATGTATTAAGGGATCTCGTCTACCTTGACTCTACTACACGTTCTCCCAACAGCATCTTAGCAGAAATAAAAAGAAGAATCACTCATCGCTCAATCGCTGTTTCTTTGGGCTCAGGAGGGAACTGTGTAGTAAAGACCTATCTTAAAAAACTTTAAAGACTCTTTATAACCCATTGATCATCACAGAAAGCTGTTGAAAATATCCTCAGTCGTTTTGAGAGAAAAATCCATCATTTACGTTGCTGGGCTTTGGAGTATTCAATCATATACATAGCTGTTCAGCGACATCAACTTAGTCAGAAAACTGTGCATCAGTCAGTTGAGTTGAGACTGCTATTGTACGAAGAGCGAATAGATATCAACTCTTCGACCCGCAGAGTCTTCAAATCTAATCCAGAGGAACAACGCAGCAGAGAAAGACTTCACATTAGGGGGCGCACAATAGAAGGGGACTTAGATTAACTTGAAATGCTGAACTGGAAGTAGTTAGCTAAAGACCACTCTAACTAGAGAGACTTGTTAATTGAGGCTCAGATTCACTGCGAACTGTATCACCACCTAAGAAAATAAGTGTCTGTAGTATTACTTTATGTACAGAGTACATAAATAATGTAAGTTAATATAAATACCTACGTAATTGAAAAGACGTTATAATAATAGGTAAAAAGTTATATGAACTTAAGCTAAAAAAGTGGAACTACAACTTGTTTAGATAAAAGTTTTTTTCTGTTTTTGCACTGCAAAGTTGTAATACATGTATCCCAGTTCCTTATTTAATGATTATGTGGTATCTTAAATATCGACACTAGGCCCAGTTTCAACCCAAACGTATCACCCACTAATGGCACAAATTAAATAGTAGTGATTCGGAGGCGTATACGTATTATTTTTTTATCTACCAATATTCAATTTTCTTTAGACACATCCGTACACCTATTCTCTGTCTATTAAACATTGTTATGACATTTGGGCGATGAATAATGACAGTTAGATCGTAAAATCTATACAAGTATTCAATATCTATCGATTCCGTAAATAGTCCAAGCAAAGAACAAATAAAACAGAATAGCTGAGGTGTCTAAGTTTTCTGCTCCATGTGTGAAAATACATTCTCTTCCAGTACGAATGTCCATTTGACACGAATATGTAACTCATGGAGACCTTGTTGACAAAGAAACCAATATTTACTCATATTTACTTACATAGGAAGAAGAAGATAAGACACTTTACTTACAGAAATCAAATTTCCTATTTTTTTTTTACTTTTTGGTACTAACAAAGATTGTTGGAAAGGAGTGTTCAGATCACTGTAATAGTAGCTTTTCCACATGTTATATTTACACCGAACATGATCCGAAATGATCAAGAAGCTAATGCATAGTGAAAGATTTGAATTTGGTTTATCTCCGTTTTTTTTGGTTATTTCATTCATATTTCATACCAACCAAGTAAGAACTAAGGAAATGAAGGGAACTTTATTAAAAAAATAAGGAACAAATTCAATCCCAATTAAGAAGAAAATTGAAACCATGCAGACCGGTTGTGGAACATCTGACAATGGGAGTACAGCAACCAAAAAGTGAGGTTTTTTGTAGGCCTTATTGATGGATGTGCTAGTATTTTATGTTAAAGGCTCCGTTCTGCATATAAATGTAATGGCCTTGGCTTAGAGACAGGTAGAAGATTGGTAGCTACATATCCTTGATATTACCTTCAGGTATTCATACGATACTTCTACATGGGTCAGATATTATCAGATAAAGGCAACTTAGACTTAAAATGACGTTATAAAGTCGTTAAGACTAAATCATGTTTGAAAAGCTTTTAGAATTACAATTATTCAGGGCTTGGTTAATCGGTTGCTTTTAAGTCCTAACCTCTACATAACAGTAGAATCACTTGCAGAACAGAAGGTTTTTTATGTTTTTAATTTCTGATTCAGAAGTGTCATACCTTCCGAATGAAGTCAATAAGTCTACAAGCTGAAAAATTCGTTAATTCTTCCGTCTTATTCCATTGAAGGCGGGACATTAACATAACATGTGTTTAGATGTTTCGTCTTATTTAAGAGAAAGTCAGCTGAAGGGCAGAGTGGCACGTTTGGCCTGTCTTAGGACTGAGCTATTCTCTCAATATGAGATGCATCTCGAGTGCTCCAAGATATTAACAGCTAAATTAACTACTGTACAGCGAAAGGGTTGAGGTTGATTAACAAGAGTTTCTGGCTAGTTCCTCAGTATTTTCATTCCCATTAATGGTCTCATGACCAGAAACCCAGCACAGTTTGGTCTTGTTCCTGGAATTTAGTTTTGGAGGGTTTGAAATGAGGTAAATGACTAATTTGAAGGTTTAAGTACTGGACAATAAGGAACAGGGAGGGGTTTTGTCTGTTGCCAGAGACCCAGACTCAACAATCTCTCTTCAAGTAGCTCAAGTTTTCAGAGCAAACTTGAACATAGTATGCATATCTAGCCTAGCAAAGAGTAAGAGTGTTTTTTCGAAAGTTAAATAAAAAAATTCATTCAGCTTTAACTTTTGCTTTTCTAAGTGAAACAACTACGAGACCTTTATGCTAGAAGAATTCATAAAAGTTCGTCAGTTTACTCAATGCGGTCAAGGGTGGATACAGCGAGGAAGCCCCAATAACATTTGTATTTGAGCTCATCGTCATTTGGCTCTCCACTGGTACTTCTGCCAATGGTTGATATCATCACAAATACTCTTTTCCGCAGTGGTTATGACTATTCAACTAATCGCTAAGTTAGAAAAATATTTGAGACCCGAAGTATAACAAATGCATTTAGAAAGGTTTTCATGACAGAAAAATGAATCGGACAAGTTGATTTCCTCTTGGATAATCATAGCTTCTGGTATATACGTCATTTTGTATGAATAAGCCCAAGGGACATCATAAGTCTTGAAAGTGGATGTTGACGATATCTGGCCAGAATTTGTCTTAGACAAGACTTCTTACTGGTTGATTCGATAGAGCCAGGAGTTCTTCTAGTATTGATTGACAAGTGTGTAATTGTTATACACGTAGGCGTACTACTCTATACATCTTTCTTTTGCGATATTAGAAAACATATTAGGGCCTTTAATAAGTTTTCGCTATTTTTTTTACAAAAGTGTCTCTGCTCGTATAATGGCCATTTTTCTTTTAGGGCTTGACTCAAACTCATCAATTGAAGTCGATAGCGATCATCCGTAATAGTCTCATTCGGTTTGAACAGCTCATAATAAATTACACCCTGCTGATCCCACCAAATTTAGAGAAGAAGCATTGAACAATGGATATTTGTTTTTGCGGATGATGTTGATACATGGCCGGATTTATCCCACGATATCTTACGCTTTGGATTATCGTAGTGCATCCACTTTTCATCGTCAATCATGATATGGTGCAGAAACCCCAACACTTTACTGCCGTGGCAGCAGCAGAGGTCTCTCGGCTTCAATTCATATGGCACCCAATGTCCTTGCTTCTGCATCATTCCCAACATTTTTAAACGTTTTGAAACTGTTAACTCATCTACTTTTAAAGTTTTCGCTAGTTGTGCTAGCATCTGACATCGGTTTTGATCAAGTAATTCCTCCAATTCTTAGTCTTCAAATTTGTCTAATTTTGGAGAAAGACTTGAAAGTAGGCCATACCTCAATATTTGGCAGATGTTTTTATTTATGATGAACTACAACCAGGGATAAGCCAGCGTTTCAACCAGTAGCTCAATTCATTAGCGTTTGTAAGCTATGACTTTTGTACAATTTTTTGAAGTAAGGCATTGGGAAAATCTTATGTCAGCTTTCAGTAATATTTTTGCTAACAACCTTTTGAAAAGCAATGAGCGTTTAGTAAAGAGGACTCACTTTGTAGTTAAGTTAAGTGTGCTCATTATAATGTCAATCATAGCTGCTTTAAGTTTTTCCGAACGTAGTTCATTTCCGCTGAAGTATTGGTTGTTGTACATCCTTCATGGTGAATTATTCGTTTTGTGTGACAGCAGAATGTTGGTCATCTTTGCTATGGAATATGCTGCAGATGTTATTCTTCCTAATTTTCAGCACAGACTGTAACTCTACTGCATGCTTTGGTTCGACTATCGAACTATCGAACAGCCATCTTTTTTGCAGTACCTACTATTCCCTATTCCTTGTCAAAGCAGGAATTTCGATTTGGTTATCGGGTAAAATCCAGAACGACGGATGCTATTACTGATATTTTCAAAAGGTTAGATGAGAAAATAATTGTAATACCATTGTAAGAATGCCCATTTTTGTTGTTTCTTATGGACAAAAAGTACCTGCTTTAATTCCTTAGACAACGTTATTCGAATAAAGACGAAATTTTATTAAATACATAAATATTTGTACATCTGAACTTTTCTTCAAAAGCACTCAGGTACACTGTTAGTTTGTGAAAACAGTTAATGCCCTCATCAATCAAAGAGTGACGAGTAAACACTCTAGACTCACCATTATTCAATGCATCATTTGGTAAAAAAAAAACCAATAAGCAGACTCAAAATTTCAGTACTGTAGATACAACTACACCTAGACTCACACACACTTCGAAAATCCCACTTGTATTGATTATTTGGCAACACCCCCTCCGGCAATGTGCTTAAACACAATAGCAAAACTGTTTAAAATATTTTTAAAATTAAAATGTCACTAATGCAGTTGCATATTGGCAAAAATCGATGCACATGTGTCCTGGCAGTGCTGCAAATGCAGTTGTCTTTATGTACGTAAATAGTGACTACGACCACCAAAATAGAGAGTGGAAGTGACACGAAAGTAGGACCACATCTTTACCGGAATTCATTCAATTTGGTATATTTCGAATTTATTCGTTACGAATAGACTGGATGCATTGCATTTCCAAGGATATGCGTTAAACCTAAATGCAGTGCAAGTCCGCATTCTATCATTTCCCCTTTAAAAGATTTCGAAGTTTTCTCTTTCATCAATTTCGTTTAGATCTTCCGTAAATCATTCGAATTCGAATCAGACAAGATGAAAATTGAAATTAAAATCCAAAAACAACTCCAACATCAATAGGTTGGATGTTTGCCATCACCCGAGGCTGCGACACCAACAAGTGATGAGTTGTAAAATGTTCGCAGAACATTCGGTTTAATTGTTCCCTGGGTTTAGTGTTTTATGTTGAAAACGATAAAGGTTTATACATTTGCCCAAGAAACGTTGCCAAATTTTGATAAATTAAGTGTTAACCTTGATGACATTGCAAATTCTCCTTCGGGGTCACAGCTGGTTGAGGACAAATAAAGCGTATCTGCGATAGCAGAACACACAAAGTATAACCAACTGTGAGCGCTAGCCTAAGGAAGAAGCAGAATGTTGAGTAACTCTACGCAGCAGATTATTGATGAGCCAAACAAAATTGTGCCGAAAACTCATTCCTTATGAATGACATTTGCTCACATTTTCTGATTACCGCAGCAAGTTACTAAAACGGCTAAAAATTTCTCACACCAAGTAAGGGCAGAGTTTTCTTCACTGCGTGACAGGACAAGTCAAAATGTCTTTGTCTAACAATAACTAACATCTGCATTTAAAAAAAAAAAAAAACAACACTGTGGCGCTGGCAGCCCGGTATGGGCCATGGCCTAGCTACTTGACACTCATTTGTGTTGCCCATATTGTCATTTTTGTCACATCTGAGCGGAGCCTACGTTTTATCGGCGAATCCGAACGGCACTTCTTAGAAGCTTTTTCGTAGGCAATTTTACTATCGGGAGTTTGCCATTGCCCGCCGAAAGGGTAATGGCGATTTGGAAAATTGTTGGTGACCCAGCCAGGAATCGAATCCAGACTGTCTGCCTGATCTGCATTTACACCTCAAAAAAAGAATAATTACTTATATTTCAAAAGCTCTACATTAAAGGGTGATTATCTTCCAGGGCTACTATAACTTATCCGAAGGCTCAGGTCGAATAATTTTGATATAACACGCATAACCATGTAAGGCGCTCACAATACCATTGAATGACACAAGAAAGCAGGGTCTCCAAGTTAGTTTTCGTCAGTTCAACTCCTTGTCTACCAAAACCCCCGAATTCAAATCATACCAATTTTGGCCATTCACGCTAATCAAAAATGGTAAACAGTTGTCGGTACTACACATAACACTCAAAAGAGCACATGCAACTAACCAACTCGCGTAGACAAAATTGCTTTATTGCAGAGTCAACTTCCATCCAAGAAGTGCGATAGAATTGACATGCTGTAAGACGGATCAAAAACTGCTACATAGACTTCGACGATTATTTCCGGATTTGTCATCAGAGGCAGACTTATACAACTTGTTTTAAAATTCACGCGTGTGAACGAGAACCCAGTGACAATCCGCACCAAACATAATTGACAAAAGCATGCCAAACTTAAACCCTTTGCCAACAAACTGATTTGTCTATATCAATGTGATTTTAGGTCTAGAAAGGCAACCATCTATCAGATTTTTTCGCAATAGTAGATCTTTCAAGAAACCATTGAGTTCTACCATCTTAAAGGCTGCCTATAATAGTGTGTATCACGAATATTTATAGGAGGCAAAGTAAACCAAGACAGGTTTTGGTATGCATGCTTTACTTGTCCGGCGCTTGCAGCATGACCGTGGAAAATAAAGCATCCCAAAAGGCAATTTATTGTCATCCGATTTCCCTCACTGATACCAGAGGCATAATCTTTCAAAACTCTGTACAACTACTTACTATTGAAACATGTATTATTGGCAGAAGAAAAAGAGCTGTTTATGACACATTTGCAAGTAATGGAGTAGAAGCCGAAGATACACCGGTTAAATAGGGAAAAATGAGGTAAAAAACAATATCGAGCTCTTGGAGTAAACGTCGCTATAGAGGGAAGTTTCAACATCTATAATATGGACTTGGCATCTTAATAAATTACCTCAAAAATAATAAATCAATCCAGTTAATATTTTTATGCCTAACAGGGAAAATGTACAGATATCATAATAAAAAGGCGTTATCGGCTATGTGAATGAACAGCAATACTTGTTAAACCATCGAAATGCTGATGGAAACAGATTCCATTGTTAGAATATCATCTTTTCACAACAAATTTGGAAGACTGAATCGTTACAGAATCGCAAGGAAGGGGATAGCAAATATCTCGATTTGGCCTTCCAGATGATGAAACTCAGCTTGAAGACATGTCAGTCGAGGCATACTTTGAGATGGTGTTAACTATACTTATCTGGAATTTTTTCTTTGTAGACGTAAATTGACGATAAGGAAGGGAAGACTGTTAATCCCAAAAGTCTAAAGTCTAAATACTTCAAGAACCAAAGATCTGCAAGAATCTGTGATTACATTCCTATCAAAGTGTTGCACATATGTTAGTTCAAGTGAAACCGGATTAGTCCTCTTGCACAATGTACGAATGTTCTCAACAGACAGCCTAATCTTTCATTTTACTGTACTTTCGACAGTACAACTTTTTGCAGCTCCTTAAAGTACCAGACTTTTTCAGCACAACTGGCTATAAGACCATTTCGTCATTGTAATGTATTTAAGGCTGCAATTATGGCCACCTGTAACGCAACAGCTTGTTTCTAATAGAAGAAGCGATATTGTGATATATGTATATGGACGAACCAGCGGCTTTTAAATCTCTTAATGGGAAGCTGGTAAGGAAGATTTCCTCATAACAACACATGAAAGTTAAAAAGGTAAATCTATATAGCAAAAACGGCCGAAGAAAATAGTAATAAGCATGTTTTTCTAAATGAATTCGTGGACCGAAGCTATTTTCTTCGTAGTGAAAGAAAACTTCAGAACTGACTCAAAAATAATTCCACAGGCAACTACGATTCTCAAAGTATCTGAACGTGTTTGACATAATTCACATAAGCCCCTGCTCCTTGTTTGCCTTCTCTGTTGTTTGGTAGCAAAACAGACCAATAATTGCATCAGAAACCTCCAACGAATGGTAAGATACTCCTTATACCAAAGCCATTTGTTGTGGTGTCTTTGACATGAAATATGTAAATTTATAAATATTTTCTAAAACTGTCTTCATTCAAAGGTTTCCTAACCGTTGCGTACCTATAGACGCATTACAATCCTTGAAAAGACACAAAGAAAATTCAAAAAATTCACTTATCGATTGACATTGCAACGTTTTTAAATATTTCGAAGTGCAGAATGGAAAACTTTGGCAAAGAACTTTCAGCAAAAACTCTACTTAGTGTTAGACTCTTTTCATAAAAATAAAAATGCATTGCGCATAACCAAGTTGAGTGGAAGCCAAAATGAAACCTTGAGCAACAAATACTCGAACCATGTCCTTGCTCTTACTTTTCGTAGCCAAAACAAGACACACGAACAAAGAATATTGATTTAAACAATTTTCGCAACTACAAATGTGCTTTGAAGGATATCCTTGCCTAAAAACTCACGACTGGGGTCATTAACACACTCACTCCTTAGCCAAAAGAAAACCATTCTACTCGTAGTTTAGAATCTAGTCAGATTCAATTTCACTACCCCCTTTACCAAGGTAGATATATTTGCATTCAATTAAACAGCTCCTTCTCCTTCACCTGAGTGGTTAGCAAAATTTCAAATGGTGGATCCCCGTTGACGTCATGAAGGACCTTCGATTTAAAAAAATCCATTTAGCGATTATTTAAAATTGCTGCCACATATGCGATAATACTCGTTTATATATGAGTTGAACGTATAGTTTGTGTTACGAGTACCGAGGCAATCTTTTTGGGGTTATGAAGTCTAAACAACAAAGAATATAAAAGCTGAATTTATGCACATAAAAAAAAAAACAAAAAAAAAAGAGAACTGAAAAACCGCTCGTAAACTATCATCATGAAATGGTGGTATAAATAAATTATTTACGGGAAGGGACGAGGTACATATTAATACATAAACAAACGTGTCGCAATTAAAAATGACATTGACACACATAATAACACGCGAATACTTGATGTTCTTACCTATGTGTAGGCGGTCAGGTGCAGATACTTTGTTGTTCATATTCAGATTATGGTTAGCTGCTATACATTTTAACAAATACCTTTAAATGTACTTGTATTCAAGGTGGCCTTGTCGTAAATGGGACTGAATCACGCACCAATTTTGTGATTCATTTCCTTAATTACCCATAGTTGAGCTGGAAGAGAGTAAATTGCAGTTTGGAAGTTTGTAAGAGCCTTCAGTTTTTGCCTAAGGGACCCTGACCCTGACTAAGTGGTCAGGATAAATTTGGTCTTCCGCACATTAAGTAAAATTTGATTTGCTTTTAGTAAGCTCTTGTGGTATTGGTTAGTTACCTTTTGGTTTATTATAATTGCAACTACGAATATTTGCTGACAGATTGGTGCCATAAATTACGTAAGACACCAAGTGACATTTAAAAGTCTGTAGAAAAAGAATCTATAAAGTTCAAACAGTAGGAAAGAAGAACTAATGAACGTCTAGTCTATAATGGGGAAAGAAAGAAAGTCTATTAGTAGGATATATTGCCACATGATCGTGAAGAGATCCGAGAAATTTTCTGATAGTTGTGGTAACGATAGCCGTATTCGGTAAATTACATGATTGACACAGAACCAGAGAAAATAAAAAAAAAACAATATTGTATGCACTGTAGTTAGGAGGATAGGGAGCTGCCATGCTACGTAGTCACATCTCGAAATACTAGACACTATTTGATTTCATGCAAAAATCTCCATTTTAAAAGGTTCCTTTGAATGTCCTTTACTCTGAAAGTTGTTGTGGGTAGGCTTCCTACGAGATAGCGTTTTTAAGTTCGTCGAATAGAGGGTAAGGAATGAAAATAAAAATTCAAATACAATACAGCCACGTTAGGTCTGTAGGGTTGGTGATCTAAAATATCGAAGTCCACCTCATGCAGAGCAGCTAACGCATTACGACTCCTGTGAACAGGATAGGCTAACGCATTGTCTCGCCGTAGGAGGACAACTTTGTCAATTTTCCTCTTCTTTTTTCCTTGTTGGCTTCTTTAAACTACTCCAGGAATGCAGCGTAGTATTCTTCGGATATGGAAATGCCTTTGTCTCTATACTCGGTAAATCTTCTGAGTCCCAAAAAACTGCAGCCGAATGTGACACAGAAAAAAATTCGGTTGGTGGTATGCCTTTTTTATGCCACTGCATGGGGCCCTGCTTAGACCAAGGTTCACAAAAATGAACCCAAGTTTCATTCCTAGTAACAATTCGACCCAAAACACCATCCTCGTCTTTACTACACAGATCCAAAAACGCACGAGAACACGTCACGTGCCATTATTCCGGCGCCCATCTTGCGGTGACCTTATTCATGCGAAGATGGTCGTAAAGAATCCTAAAAATGGTTGTTTTGGATACTCCAATCATTTTTGCGAGCTGTTTTTTTTTATGTATTTTTGGCATTCTGTGATGAACTATCCCCCGTGTGATGGGTTGAAAATTTGTTTACATAAATTGCTCCCTTAACATGTGTAGAATATGCTGATAAAATGATTTTTTTTTTTAAATTTGAAGTCGTTATAAAGCCACAGTAGTTAAAAGAAGCAGTTGAGTACTTGAAGCTTTAAAAAAGTTTCTCTCAAAACTGTGTTTTTCAAACTTTCCTCCACTATATCTCGAAAACGGTTTGACCGATTTACTTGAAATTTATAGGATAGACTCAGCACTAGATCTAGAACCTAGGTCATCATCATCTTAAGATTCTGAGTATTTCTTTTTTTTTCTTAACGAAACATAAAAAATATCATGAAATTTGAACATTTTTTTTCAGAAGTCTGCCAGAATCTCAATTTTTTTTCAAAGAGGTATCTTCAGAGTGGTTCAACTTATGTTCTAATGAAGATTTTTCTTGAAATTTGTTTTACATGCTCTTGAAATGGCAATCAATAAATGACAAATGACAAAAACCCAAAGTCCTTTCTTATTATTAGAAGTCTAAGAAAATTCCCAGGATATTAAAAGCTAATGAAGAAATTGAGGAATAAGCAAAACAGTGATTTGACGAAGGTAACATACTCGCTAGTGTCCAATCGGTTTGCAGTAACCTCAGCTCTAGGCTTCATAGCCTTCCTATTCAACTTGTGGGAAGAGGAGCAACATCAGCGTATGGGAGCAGTTATTTTCTAATCGTAGGAAACAAAATATTTTTAACTACAGCAGAAATGATATTTTAAGACAGAAGGAAATTCTGTCCCTATGAACACTCAGATAAACGTTTTTTCTTACTTAGATGCGCTACGGCACCCGTCGAATCTGAATCACAGTAACAAAACCTCTCCAGTGAAAACTGATTTTTCGCTTACTGCCCCAAGTTGGTTGAAGGCCAGGTCTTTCCCCATTGTGTCTATATCGTCTATTCGGATAGAAATGGACACGCTAGTTTTTATTTACTTAATATTTTAGAAAACGTTTGATTGAATTCAAAAGATAGAACTTATTTCTTTCAACACAAAAGCTTTATTCGAAATTGCAATACAACAGCAATTACTCGTAATAATTCATTCACTTTTATCTACCACTTTTGCTTTATTTTTACTATTTTGCCACTACTATTATTTCATCTCTGTTCGACTAGGGTATGTAAACTCGCTGCCATCTCTTGAGAACTTTCTGTACCAGCCAGCTAGCTTTCCATATTTCTGGAACTTTCAATATCAGCTGACAACGTCCTTCCCTTAATTTTCCATTTGACAATCATTTGTTCTTATTTATAGATGGCGTTGCTTACAAGCCAAGATTTCTTAGAAATATATGTGGTTATCTCAGTTTTCTAGCAACACAGGCGACTGTTTTCTAGCACGTAGATGATGCTATTACGAGTATATTTCCTCCTCTAAGGGACATCAATGCAAAAGCAACTAAAATTTACTCTCGTAAAGCGAAATAGCATCCCCATCGTTCTATGTAATGCTCTATTATTCGTGAGAAGTTTTAATACTGCATTTGTCTGTTCTTTTTATCAAATCAACGTCTGTGTCTCGTATGACTTTTTTTCACTATTGCCTGTGATCGGCAGCACGAAATGCAGTTTTTGAAACGTCGAGAGATATGCAAACCGAAAAGCTCGGACGAAGTGATCGCTAACATATCATAAGCTCAAGACATCTTTATCTGCAGTTAATAATAATAATAGTAGCTTCTAAGTAGGTATAGACTTAAGTTGATGTCATAGTTTTTCATCGCACGTGGCGCATTCAAAGTCTGAACATTCCAAGTGCATATCCAATAGTCGTAGTCTTTTTATTATCCATGGCTTCTAGTTGGTCCCATAAGCAACATTGACGCCTGGGACTATCATTGATTCAATGGCGTGAATTCGTCATCCTTCTGTGAGTAAATTACATTCTATGTGTGCAAGTCAATTGTTTCTGCTGGCTCAATCCGAGACTTAAAATATTAGCTTTTACGTTCAAATAGTAAGTGAGTAACATCCTTCCGAAGCAGACTATTGCTGCAATATATGCAGGCCTAAAGCCGGTATTTATTGTTTAACAGGTGGTTCCCTATCCATCTTATTACAAAGTCTAGGATAGCAGCCATAGACTACATAGGTAAGTAGTACAATGGGAAGTGCTGATTCCCCTGATCATTTTTAATCTGCTCTTATCCCCATATGCCACAGTGCGAATAGGTATCAAACCTGCTCTATTATCATTCTGCTCACAACAAAGTAAAGTTACAAAAAATGTGTTTAGAAGCTCAGGGTTATACTGGTCACAGCATTTCCCTACACAGTACCAAAGTAAAATATATACACATATGTATATAGTTCGGACTATAAGATACCTGATTGACTTTATGCAGCAGCACTTGCAGCAATGAATAAGTCGCGACTTAGACAAAGCACTAGTTTTATACATAAAAGCAATGCCTAATACTGATACTGACTGCGCCCAAGATGTGGTGGTAAGAGTAAATCGGGGTTGCCCCCGTAATGTTTTCACCACTTTTGTGCACCGGAAATAGGTTGTCCTCAAAGCTGAAGTCATTCTTTTATAAGAAGGAGGAACAAGACCGTTATGACTTATCCATTTCTTAGAGAATCACAAATGATGGAACAAGCTTTCTCAAAATTATGTTACTAGTACTGTAAAAAGATCCAAGGGAAAGATCTTGGATGTATCGCGGTTATCCCTTGCTCATCTGGCACTGCTCTGAATGCACTGATAATCTCCCTTAACGCTATATTCATATCATGAGCAGCTTTATCTACGGCATCTTCCGTCTCAAAACAAGTGGCTGTTGGAAAGATCTTGAACATCACGATCGTCTTTTCTCTCAGACCTTCTGAAAGTATCACTCGGCTTTACGATGTCTTCAAAACCAATTAAGAATGCGGCGCTTGTTCCTTCCTTGAGGATTTCTGTCCTCGTTAGGAAAACTTGCGCCTGTGTTCCAAGCAGATGTACACACAATCCTGATGGCAAGGAACTATATTGTAACCAATCGGTGAAGGTGATTAAGCATTTGCTTCTGTAGCGACGACCAATCTGAACTTAATGTCTTGTACAGCCCCTTACGACTTCCGAGATACTCGTAGTTCGAGCATGCAAAGCTTCACTGAACGCAGTCGGAAGATCGAAATCACTGAGTTTTCTTTGTGTTCTAATTCGCATGGGAGACTTAGAAAGCCTCCGTTCCTAGTTGGGGCTTCCATTGATAGTTGAGTGATGAGCATTACTGAATATTACATCGCTCGTCAGGATACCGCAAGATTAAACCGCATCTCCAAGAGGTGAGCACCTTTTCTGCTGTCTCTCTGTTGAAAGACTGCGGCCTTCCTACTGGCGTAGTAACGAGTAATTATGCTTTTGCTAAACACTTAAATGTACTGACCAATGTGATCAAATATTGTGCCACGCCTACAAAAGTGATGACGAAACCGCGGAGCACTTCCTTTGTAAATGGCCAGCCTACCTCAGTGTTTGCAGATACTCGTCGCTGACGTGACGGGTGCTGGTATAGTAGGTACTTTATCAATGAGACGCTAACTAATATTTCTTCGAAAAATTGAGTAGTTTTAGTCAAAGGAAAATACGGAACAAAAAATAAAAATCTTCTTCGCGGTAAGGATCCTATTATTTGTATTGTTTCACTTTCTGTGTTAAGATCTCTTTTGTGACCTCGACTAATTTTGTCCAAAAGTAAGCTGGACGTAGCATACTCAGTGTAGATTTTTATCAATGAAGTTATCTTTAAAAATGTAAATGACATTGATCAACAGAAAATATCGATCCTGATATGGCCTTATGAAATCAAAGCGTAAAGATGAGTTGAATTTTAGGAGTAGATTGCCCAATAAGATCGTGCAATCTAGCTTCTAAAAACTATTTCATGCTAGGGAGCCATAAGCAACAACTGTCCTTCTAGACTCCATACACTAAACGCAATGTTTCTCTTTATAATCGCTCAACATCGCTCTAAAAACTGACAAAAAGTGACAAAAAATTGATTAAACGACAAAAACTATCATATCGACTAGATGAACCTCTTTTGAACATTAATGCTTTAAAAACAGAAGAAACTTCATCACATTTAAGGCATGACATATGTGGCCCATTTTCCACTTCAAACTTCCCAAATATCTACTACTACTAAAAATCAAAGTAAACCATTCTACTAAAATCCATCTTTTATCACTTTCACATGTCAAACATATCCTTGCTAAATTGTGCTACCAAAATCAAAGGACCATAAATAACTCCCACGACATAGGAGTATACTATATGTATATGTATGAATGAGTATAATAAGAAGCTGAAAATAAAAACTATCATTCTTAGCTACCGTCTAAAAAATCACACAAACACAAACGAATATGTATCTACGAGTCATTGTGTCGCGTGCGTGTACACATATCTAGTAAAAGTAGAATAAAAAACATCAAATACTAAAAACAAAAACAAAACAAAAAAAACACATTGTAAAGGATATCATTTGATACCTTGGCGTCTTTTTGTCTGTTACTATTATTAGATCGATTCTATCGATCCTGGCGATGTGCGAAACGCATTCGAACTCTACTCGTACATCGTACAATCTAGCACAATGTGTCTTCCTTTTATAAAATCGCGCTGGTTTATGCGTTCAATTATTCAAAAGATAAAATCCGTGAAATAGCCTCTGTCTATAAAGCATAAGAAGGTCATCGATAAGCTCTCTGCATAAATATGATTACATAACCAACATAAGGAAAAAAAAAATCAGTTGAAATGAAAATGACAGTCTGTCAGGACAATTAATTTGTGCAAGAAAAAAATCAGAAAGTAAAAATAACAATTATGACCGATACAAGTGAGAATGAAAATGAGAATAGTTTTCTGTGTCAAATGTATCCATCAGATATAGATGACACAGACTCGGCATTTATGACTACACGAACTACGGATACATAGGTGCAAAGATACATATATATAGTATGTAGGTATATAAAGTGATAAAATTTATATTTGAATACTTTTCCATGGCGTCCTTTGTCTTTGCTGAGGATGATGATTTGTGTCGCCTAGGTCTTTGCATTAGTGGATCGTCCATTTGTTTTCCAGCCTGTGCCCGAACATTACTGGGTGGTCCAGACGATTTCTTTGCCGCCTTTTTCTCTTTAACCTCTTGTTCTTTAATGGTCGTTTGTTTACCAGTTATGGCGCTCTTTCTTCGACCAACTGCGGTGCCAAAAAGTCTGCGCCTCTTTTTACCACCCCCACGAGCCAAATCGGTACCACTACCACCTCCAGCACTACCACCACTACCACCACTACCACCACCACCACCGCACGCCCATCCATCTAGTTGGCTAAAATTGCTGTCAAGGTCTGTTGCAATGCTTCCAGTGCCACCCCTCTCACATGGGAATAGATATGTATTTAGTGTATTCAAGGTGGTCGAAGTCAATTGACGGCTAAGGTGATTATTGTTCAACTGATTTTCATCTATGATAATCGGTATATTGGTGGTAGTGCTAATGTTAGTGTTGAGGTCATACGAATTTGGATTCACATAGATATGGTTATTATTTAGCAGATTTGTTTCACTTAATTGATGTTGTTGTTGCTGATGTTGAAATTGGTGTTGTTGCATTTGAACTGGGATATGTTGAGGACCAACAGCGGCAGCATTGTTATTTTGTTGGTCATCATTGGTATTGACTGCTGCTGCTAGTGCAGGTGGTGGCGGTGCTGCTGGTGGTGGTTGTTGCTGTTGCTGTTGCTGCTGTTGTTGTTGTATTCCTGCTCCACCTGCTGATGCTGCAGGTTGCTGTTGTCGCCCCTGCCTATGACTGGTTGCTGCTTTTGAAGTGCAACTGCTGCAACATTCACAGGATCCACATCCTGGTGCACCCATTTTTGTTAACTATCTCACTACTCAATAGTTACTTGTCACTAGTCACGGCTAACTTGCCACTTATCACTTGTCACATTCACTTAACACTAGAAAAAAATTCGAAGTCTGCTTTAAGCCACAAAAAAAAATTAAACAAAATGTTGCTCCAAAAAATTTGGAAAGCCACTAGTCTATCACAGTTGGGGTTTATTTTTTGAACACTATCAAGCGAGTATTTATTACTAAGCATCTACATATATATATATAAGATTCGACAAAACACAAAAATTGCATAAAAATTGGACGCGCGCATAAAACTGTTGCAAATTTAAAAAATTGCCAAAATATGTTATCAACATCCAACGAACTATTCGTTCTGCATCGAAAGTTTGAAAAAATGTTCGAAAATTGTGCTTTCAAAAATTGTCATCATGACATTTTGCCAATTTTTTTCAAAAACCATCACAATTCACTTTCACTTTCACTTTGTTCGTACACACTTTATGGGGAGTTCATTTCGAAATTCATTTGAACAAAACACACACATCGAGTAGTTAGTTGACAGCTCTCCCCGCCTTTTAATTATCCCTTTGCTCAAAAAAACAGAACGAAAGAAAAAAAAAACAAAAAAACTATTTCTACTATTGTCCTTTATTTCGGTTTTAGGTTTTTTTGAAAATTTCTACATTAAACTGTGTATCTTTGGTTACTTGTAACGACGTTTCGTAACCATCAACTAACTAACTGAAATATCGTTAGTCAAGTGGAGCAACCGAATTCGAAATATACTCATATCCGTTTTTTGTTGTTTTTCTTTTTTCGTTTTTTTTTCTTTGTTTTTTTAGTTTTTTTCTCCTTTCGTCCTTTTGCTGGTTGTGTGTTTTGTTCTTGTGCTGTTCGTCGTCGTGGCTGCTGGTTGCTGGTTGCTGGTTGTTGGTTCTGCTGCTGCTACTGCTGCTGCTTCTGCTTCTGCTTTTGCTTTTGGTGCTGTTGATGGTAGTGCTTGCTCGGTTGGTGTATCCGTACGTAGTAGCTCGAAGTAGTCGACACAGGATGGCAGAGTGGTTGGTATTGTGGAGCTACATACTAGGGTTGTGTCCTGTTGTACGCGGGTAGGCACCTAACATATTGGGTGTGAGCTGGGGGGTTTCTTTCGATCCTTATGACATTGTACAAGTATGAGTGTTATGGTATAGTTTTCCATGGTAAATGGCAGCGATGACGATGATGATGACGACGACGTGGACGAGGACGAAGAAGACGACTTCGACGATGGCGAAAATGGCGACGATGGCGACGGATACGACGACGACGATAATGTGGACGAGGACGAGGACGAAGACGCGAACAACAACGACAACGAGTACGACCACGACTACAACTACGAGTACGATGACTATGAGGAAAAGGACGACAAAAGTCAATGTTGATGGGATTGTGTAGTTGGATGTACTCGTATTCTTATTCGTATAGAATGTTGAAATTTCGCGTCATTTTGTGTTCGTTGTGTATGTGCTCTGTTAGTTTTAGCAAATGATTATGATCCCGTGTTGTTTCCTTCAATCGCGGTGACCATGTACGAATATACAAGTATGTGCGGCGGTAAACTTGCTTAAAAGGACATGCGAATAAAAATTCACCGTTGTATCTTCAATGCGCTTATTATTCTTATTTCGAATTTTAACCAAATGGAATAATGTACTTCTCTTAACAGTGAGACTGAGAAAGAGCGAGATAGAGGGGAGTATCAGAATTGAAAAACAAAAAAAAGTTTAGCGAATTTGATAACAGAAACCAGACGGTTAGGAAGTCGTTTGGGAACTACATATTATGTTCACTATTCACCCGAGAGTCCTGTGATTCTTGGCATTTTCCATCGCGATATCCAAACAAACCGAGAACAAGGAGTAGTTTTTGTTTTTTACTTTTATTTCACATTTTTTTCGAAAAGCAAGGACGAGGACACATTCATAAGGCGTCTGGTTCTTACCCCATCACATGGTTCTATTCGAACCTGGTCGAAGAGAGAATAACTGCATTTGTTCCCTTTTCCGGTGAAGACACGTGACGAATGAGTAAATACGAGTACCAGTAACGATCTGATGTTCTGTGCTTTTCATGCACATCCGGGATTAGATTAAGCTAGATACAAGTAGATACATTTGTTATATGTTTATACGAATATGTATCCAAACTCCCCACTTACTTATCTTTCTTTAGTGCAGTAATTTTTATTTCCTTCAATTGGGGTTAAGTTTGATGGATTGTAGGCGCTCCAAAAATGGTGATTCTTGTTTTTTCTCTTCTCTATGGTAACAACTTTCCAAGTATTAGTAATGAAGGAACTTTTCGTTTTGAAAACAGGGCTTATGCTAATATTTTGGCGCCGGTTGACTTATTGCTACAATTTGACTTGTAGGGTGGAGGTTTTTGTACGATTTTGACCTTCAACATTGGATTGCGGTAGTATTGTTTGGTGGTGGATTATGGATTTGTGGTAATCAAAGTTCGTTTTCTTTGTTTGTGCTATTGCTATTGGTGAAGTAGGGTGGGGAATTAAACAAAATCCCCTCACACAAATCGGAGATACTATTAGATACATGAGTTCTTTTAAATACATACATATGAACATATGGGGGTGATTTTTGTTCAGAATTTTCTTAATTTCCTAGTTTTCATGGTTACTTCATTGGTTGATTTTGTGTGTTTTTAGTGATTTTATGGAGTTTGAAAGTTTAACAAGGTTATTCTGGCAATGAATAGTGTTCGTTTGGAGGTACCTTGTGTAAAGGAATAAATAACACAGAGATACCAAGTTGGTAGTAATTAACATTATTTCAGTTTTGAAAAATTTTAACAATTTTCAACAAAACTATGTATTTCGCAATAAGTTTTCGAGATATAAAAAGGGCAGAGAGTATAAGTTTACCTACTTTTTGTTTTATCTAGTTTCCTGCACGTGTATTGGAAGTTATGACTCACTTCAAATGGATGGTAGAAATTGCGAAAACATAAAACTACCAGGAGACTACGCTCGGGCGCCACTCATCATAAAGTTGGTGCTGTGGTGTGTTTTTTGCTGTTTTCGTATATTTGTATCTTTTGAGGTGTTGTTGAACAAACTTCATAAACGACGGTTTTACAATTTTGCAGGAGTGTTTGGTCCTTGAGGAATGAGGTTATAGTGATTCTGCGCTATTCTGCAAAGGGTAGAATGTGGGAGAACTATCTACACCTACAGTTTAGTAGTTTACTAGAAATCTCCAACAGATAAATCTGCCTAGCCCAGGTCTAAGGAAGGTGTCTATTCTTTGTGATGCCACTCCAACAGAGTTTGACAGCAATGCCCTATTAAATGATATAACTGAACAACTTTTTAGTAAATCTGTCATGATCTTTAGAGAGTAGAGATTGTTTAGATTTCTTAAGTGGGATATGTCTAGGGATGTCATCTTATTGCGGGACATTTGTATAGACAGTGGGCTATAGATATTTCTTCCTCTTCATCTCAGCAGGTCTCAGTATCCCGTAGTCTTGTTTGAGAGTTTGGAGATGTATCTTTTTCTAAGATGATTAGTACTCTTTACCTTTGGCTTCGATTATGAAATATATTAGTGTAGACGTCTCATAGTTTTCTCGATTAGCGTACGATATTGATGGCTTAACATTGCGAAGTTGCTCATTTAGCTGGTAGAAATCCGGGTCTGATCATTTAACCAGCGACGAAGTTCCGTTGGAAGTCTGAGAGTTCCGCAACCCAGGAGTGATTTTGTATTTACAGAAAATCTAACCCTTCAGCCTAAATTCGAATTCTGATGACCGATGAGGCTCATTTTATCCTTTCTAGCGGAGGAAACAAATAAAATTGTGGCTTTCGAGAAAATTATAATTATCACATAATTTATGAAACACCATTCCACGATGAGAAATTGGCAGGTCCATTTTTGATTTACAATCATCATTGGGCCATTTTTCTTCAAATTTGGAGTGACGTTCGATGTCAATCGGTTTCGAGGAATGCTGGTGCATACGCAAACATGTGAGTAAGGTTTACAAGACTTCTGTTTTCAACAAGACGGCGAGATATAAAACAGTGCATAGCAAACATTGCACGTTTTGAAGAAAAAATTTCCGGGACAAGTTATGTCGAAAAACAGTGACATGAACTGGGTCTTCAGATGTCTAGATTTGACTCATCCGGAATACTTTTTGTGGGGCTATTGAAAAGGTCACTAGTGGATATTGTGTTCGAAAAATAGCTCACAGAATTTTTGAAGGGCCAAACAGCTACTCTGGTAACAACGGCTAGTGCAAGAGGGAAGTGTTTTTTATATCTATTGTTAAACTTGTAACTATTCCACCTATCTTACGGTATCTGATTTATACATTTGTTGTAGAAAAGGTGAGTTTATGAGTTATGAGCCATCTTGAGTATTTAAGGCCAACGTTGCATACCAGTACTATACTGTTTCGATTTTTTTGAAAATAGAGACATGCCGCTTAATCCCAAATATTTGCGTCTATTAAGAAGAAATAGATTCATGTCATATGGATAAAAAGACGCAGGTTTGTTTGTAAATAATCCTTTTGGTAAAGGTTCAATCTTGTTCGGAGAAATGTGAAATCAAAGATATAAGGAAATATTCGACTCTAAAAGAAGTCTGAATGCGGATAAGGAATAAAGGATTGATGATTCCGATTCCGATAATCTGACATACACATATATATATAAAGCATATAATTTTGCATATTTTATTGAACTGATTTTGATCTTCTTTATTATTAAAATTTTAACTGATGTGGTTAACTCAGTATTAAGTGTCTCAATAGTTTGTCCTTTTAATTTTCGTAATATGACTTCATAAAAGAAAGAATTCTGCTCTATTCTCTAACCAAAAGCTTATTTACATTGACATTTTATCAGCCCAATGTACCTACAACCAAGTAGGCTCCTCGGCCAAGACTTAAGTGTTTGTTCACAGACTGTCCAATGCTTCTTCAACTTCAGGTTGTCAATCATAATTACGAGTTCACACTTTCCACTCTTGTAAACAGCAAGCATTAAAAAATCTCAATAATCAGATTACCGTATGGAGTAGGTGGTTAATATCCCCTTCTCCTGAAGTATTGGTATATAACTTAATTCGTGCGGTTTTTTTTCAAAATTTGAACGTTTATTTAAGAAAAACATGTACAATAGTATTATTCAAAGTTTTGCCCATCTGAAGCTATGACTCTTTCCCATCTTTATGGCAATTTGTGGATCCCATCCCAAAAGAACTGCGCCGGCTTGGCAGCCAAGAATGAATCAAGCTAATTTTTGGATATTCTGCTATGATGTGAACCGTATTTCAGTGAGGTCGTTCTGCATCGACCGGAGCAAATGGTAGTCAGAAGGGGCAAGGTCTGGGCTATAAGGTGGGTGGGGTAAGACTTCCCATCCACTGTTTTCAAAATAGTTCTTAACCGGAATAGCAACGTGGGGCCGAGCGTTGTCATGATGGAAAATTATTCCCTCGTGTCTGGTCGCATATTCCGGGCGTTTTTCGGCTACTGCTCTCTTCAAACGGATCAATTGTGTTCGATAGTGTTGTCCATTGATGGTTTCACTCGGTTTTAGCAGCTCATAATACAGCACACCTATCTGATCCCACCAAATACAGAGCATTACCTTCGCACCATGGATATTCGGCTTTGCCGATGATTTGGCTGGTTGGCCGGGTTTCACATATGATTTTTTGCGCTTGGGGTTGTCGTAATGGATCCATTTTTCATCATCAGTAACAATCCGATGCAAAAATGACTTCCTTTTGTGGCGTTCCAACAGCATTTCGGACACGCAAAACTGTCTTTCGACATCTCTCGGCTTGAGTTTATGTTTAACCCAAATTCCTTGCTTTTGAATACATCCAGCTGCTTTTAAACGTTTTGAAATGGCTGCTTGAGTGACACTCAAAGATTCTGTGAGCTCTTCTTGTGTTTAGCAACAATCTTCATAGAGGAATGTTTCCAGTTCTTCATCTTCAAACATTTTTGGCTGCCCAGGACGTTCATCGTCTTCCAAGCCAAAATCACCACTTTTAAATCGTGCAAACCACTTTTGGCACGTTCGCTCAGCTAGCGCATATTCACCATAAGCTTCCACCAAAATACGATGACTTCCGGCAGCAGTTTTCTTCATATTAAAGTAATGAAGAAGAACTCACCGCAAAACAATTTTTCAGGCACAAAGTTTGACATATTTGAGTGAAAAAAAATTATTGTTGTTTACGTTTCCAATGAATGACATATACTGAAATGACGTACAATGACAGTAGCTTTCCAACGCATGCTCCAATGGAATAATACAAGTTACGCCATCTCTTAGCAAACCGCACGAATTAAGTTAGAGGCCCAATAGTTACTTCTTCGCCGTGAAAACCACAGTAATCTGTGTCTTTCAAAATGACTACTCTAAGAAAATATTCCTAACTAAATGGAGAACAGGATTTTTCAGACCCGTATATGGAAAACCTTTTATTAAAGATCATATACTTAAGGTTTTAAATCGTAAGTATATGACATTACACGAGACACTATTGTCAGCATTTGAGAAGAAGAACGGAACCAAAATTTACATTAGTCTTACGAAATCTACAGAATCGCACTTAGTTTTTGAAATAAGTTTAACAGAGTTTGCCATCAGGCTCTTTTGTCGAAAAGTTATGTTATTGGGATGGACGATTCTAAGACCTACATCCTTGCTCTTCGACTGTAGAATGATAATATGACCAAATATTTAGCTCGTTGAACTCTGGTTTCTAAAGCGTAATTATTCAATTCCGCTCTGTAGGACCTTTACTCGTAACGCTAACGCTCGTAACGCTATCCTAGCTTCAATACGAAATATCAAGATTCTTATGAGTATTTTCTAGTCAGTATAACCTTTAAACATTAAGGACCAACAAACATCAGTATCAGTATTTTTTTCGCCATAATTTTATTCTATTTTTAAAAGTATCTGCACTTTGTAGTGTTATTCAAAAGTAAAATCTTAAGATGTGATGTGAAACTTTTAACACTCATGATTAATTTGGTTTTATTAACAGTGCTTTGTAAAAAATGGGTTTTTGGTAGGACTCTGCACATTCTAACAGCTTTGATATGTACAGCTGACAAACACCAATTTGTTAGTATTCTGATTCCAACCCTATGTACTAGAGAATGATAAATCCTTGAACGGATCGTGTATGTTAAAAGAAATTCCAAACCAAAATGTGGTATGCAACTTGAAGATATTGAGTGAAGACATATGTACGTCAGTAAGAAAGCAAGTATTTTTACAATCACTCAAAGCCTATTTTCTTATTTCGCACCTCCAACACAATTTTATTTTTTACTGTTTTTGTGAGTAAATACAATAAAATATAAAATGCATGGAATATATTTTTTTCGCTTTTCCAATGAAGTGTGTCTCGTATCAGTTTATTCTAAAATAGCCTGCCGCATTAACACCTCATTTAATGAATAACCACAAACAACCACAAGGAAACCAAGAGAACGAGGAGAAAAATTACAATCAAAAGTTTTTGTGTTTATTGTTAGGTTAGCAAGCTGTAGCAGGAGCATTAGCACGTGTTAGCCTTGAATTTTTTATTCGAAAATTCAACATACGGAAACGCTCTCCTTCCAGGAAATACTCGTATTACAATTCATGGTATGTTCCGGATCGTAAAAAAATATGCCACACATCTCGTTAGTTAGTTTATACTCGTACCTCTAACAACAGCAAATATTACTTTCTAAGGACTCATATTCTCTTCCTTGGCCTACCACTACAATTGACCGCCTCCACATTTTGTAATCAATAATTCCTAAGCCGCCCTCGGTTTCGAATGGTTAATTGCAGTTTCCACAACCATAAAGGAGAGCAACAAAAAAAAAAAAAAAAAAAAAAAAAAAAAAACAAATTAAAAGACAGTTCAATGCCAAATGGTTGTTTGCATGTCGCGTGATTTTTACAATTTGCACGACTTTACATACAAATTTTATTCTAATTATGCATACTTAATATATGCGCATGGATTAGTGTCACGAACCGTATTTGTTGCAGAAATTTTTCTTCAAAAAATTCTAAACAGGTACACACCTCCACATTTGACATCAACTATAAGAATCACCAATACTTCAATCCTTTTCTGCACCATTCCTCGTACGAATTCGTACCTCTCAAAAAAAGAAAATTTTACCTCAAAATGCATTTCGAAAGAGGACGTTATTCTTTGACAATAAGCCACGAATCTTGTATCTGAAATGAGACGTTAGGAATGAGAGCACCTACCCCTGATGACACATACTCAAGGAGTTTGCATCCAAAACAACCACCAGAGAGAGTGAGATAAATTGTAAGTTTCTCGAAATAAGTCTTGACTCCTTGAGGAGGAAATAAAACAAAAATGGAAGACCAATAAGGAGACCGGTACCGGATGTCATTTCAATTCTTACATGTGCAACATATCAATGGATCCCATTAGACTTGATCGAATTGAATCAACGATGATGACGATATGGACTGCATTTCCTTCCCCTGGGGTAAACTAAAATCTAAAACCAACCCCAAAGTGATAGCTTGAGGGCGTACTCCAAATTCAAAGCAAATGTATAAATTCATAAACTTAAATTAACTGGGTGGAAGTACTCTTAACAAAGAAGACAAGAACAACAGAAATAGAAATGGCAACAGCATAGCACAGTAATATATGTATGTATTTAGATGTACGTAGATGGCATTGACAATAGCAATAGCAATAGCAATAATGAAACGAAAACGACCAAAGGCAGAGGGGAAAGACGAATTTTTGAGGTGAATTCAATATTAGCCATCAACTTGGCCATATGTACGGACATGTGGTAAACCACCGAGGGAAAACAAATATTTGTCAGTGTATTAGTGTGGTTCTGAGTCATGACCATGGTAAAGAAAGTGGTAGGTAGTGGATTGTGAAAAACTTTTCTATGCCATTGAAAAGCAAGGTACACAGGGTGTTTCACCTAAAACGAAAACTAATTCATTTCTTTTTTTGTCGTTCTATTTATATGCTGTTTTCCTTTTAAGTGTCTGTAGGAAAATGTTAAAAAGGAGAGAAATGTTTTACTATTTTTTTTTTGTATCTATTCGTATGCATGTACTCATAGAATGCGGATTTTTAGTTGCGCAATAACCGAGAGTTTTTGTTTTTTTTTTGGAAAGGTGTTGTTATACGAGTAGTTTTCGAATGTAAGAGGAAGTGATGCTGTCGGAGATGGGCACATACTGACTGCTATGACCAAGGACCAATTTTTTATTTTATTTGACGCACGTAAAAACATACTATATACACGCAAGTGCTAACAAAAGTACAGAAAATAGAAGCAATTATAGATTTTGGAAGAAAATATCGCTGCTGTGGATCCTCGTGCTAAAGAGGACCCCAATTTACCACAGCAACTTGGCTTTGTCCGTCCACTATATGGAAAATTGTGCATAATGACCTTGGTCTCAAGGCTTGAAAGATCCACCTGCTGCGAAAGTTAAAGCTGCCTTACCATTTATTGCGTCGACTTCAATTTAACAGAAAATTTACTTCTTACCGTAAAATTGGGTCAGTAAATTACGTAAACAAACAGAACTACCATATTTGGAGGGAGGACAATCATCAAAATGTTCACTAAATGCCATTACATCTAGAACAATGTACAGTATGGATATTTTTATGTACTGGTGGCGTTATCGGTCATTGTTTAGGCCAACAAGTTAGTATCAATAAATGCCGGTACATGGCGATGATAAGTTCCTCACTTTGCGTTGCATTAACGTTGAAAAACATTGGTCCCAGCAGAATGGTTTTGGACCCCATACTTACAACAAAAACACCGCTTTATTGTGAATTCGATTTGGCAAGTCTCATTTCAAAAAATTGTCCCCGCCGAAACGTTAAAAATCAATTCGCCCTAATAAGGCAAAAGATATCTACTACAGTGGATCTAGAATAATCATTCATTGAATATGATCTAAGAATATCAGCACCAGATTCACAGGTATCGTTCCTCTAAAACTCATACAAAATTGTTATATTATGAGTATTTGGCAGACATTCTGACTACCCGATATTCACCTTCCGTCAGACCTTAAAAACCACAAATAAATCTGTATCACCTGATTGTAGTATTAAGGCTGTGAATGACAACATTTTCAAAGATGACTTAAAAAACAAAAGAAAAAACCAATTAAGTCCAAACATAATATCTGTAAATATACTCTTAAGAGCTCTTTAATATAATGCATTGTCCAGAAAAGGCAATAAAGGAACTTATCTACCTCAAGGAAGGGCTTTTAATCCATCAATCTTATTTGGGGTGGACAGTCTTCAAACATTTCAAAAGTTTCAAAAAGAAAACAAACAAGCGTTAGAAGCTTACATTTATACTGAACACAACATTTTGCTCCGGATTGACTTTTTTGCAGTTATATCAGCACGGCATAGACCAAACAATAATTTTGTGGACAAAGGTAATACTGAAGAAAAAGAGCCCAATTGCGGATACTATCTGAGGCAAAAATGTAATATCAATGGTAAACCAGGATTAATCGCAAAGCAGTGTACTGTTTCCAGCCCTTTTGTGTAACAGAAATGGGCTTTCAGTCAATTCCAGTAAGCCATCTGGCCTGGAATCTTTTTTAATAACAAATCACCACCTCGAAAATACGTAACTAAACCTTAAAACGACTCCAAACATTGGCTGCATTGGGGCTTTCCCTAGCCTGAATGGCTCTGCTTTGGATATACTGATGAATCTCCCTCTCCTTCTGTTTAAAAATAAGGTATTCGGTCCAACACATTGTGATAATTTTGAGCATTGGACCATCAGGAAAGGAATGTAGTTGGGCTTTAAAACTGAATTAAAATAAGGCATTGGTACTTTTTGCAAAACAAAAATGTTGGATTATATTCATTTTTATAAAAAATTGCAACCGTTTTTCAAGGGAAGATATACAAAATCCTGAATTATATTAAGAAATCGGTAGAGGGGACAAAATATATTCATCTGACAGCCAAGCAGCCCCTTATCCCTGGCATGACTTCCAAGCTTGTTTGAAACTGCAAGACTTCACAAAACGCAGTCGGAAGGATGAATTCACTGAGTATTGTCCAGGCCGTAGGTCACGGGGAATGAAATCCCCAATGAACCTGCTCGGAAATGCTTAGACGAGGGCTCTTTTGATCTTACAATTTGGCCCCACTCCCCACTTTCTGTGGAGCTTTATAAATTTTTCGAAATATGCTAACGAAATGCAAGCCATTCAGGCCTTTAAAGCAAACTTTCAGTTACTGCTCGTATTGGGCTCAAAATGCTTAAAGAGTGGAACCAAATTGGATTGATTAGATGCACTTCTTCAAAAACATGCATTACGTCATGAAGCACTAACCAAAATCCCCAAGTCTATTCAATTTACGAAATGATAATTAAAACTGTCTGACAAGAGCGAAGTGAGTATAGCAATATTTAAGCTTTATTCGAAAAAAAACTTCTGGATCAGATGGCTCACTGGCAAATATATTCAATTATGCTGAAAGTGATTTTGTGTAGAGCACAAAAAGCACCAACTCATATTTAGGATCTGGTTGGAAGACTGTGTGCCCAATGAATGGAATCACAGCATGTTTTGCATAATTTCCAAAAAAGGAAACCGTCTTAACTTTCAGTTCCAGATACTCTTGAAAGACATAGATAAAACTTCAGAAGTCCAAATCGATACCCACCACATTTTTATCTATTTAAACGCCAAAACATCATTTATAGAGATGATAAAGATAAAACCATGTCTAGTTACCAATCCACGACAAACTTGTCCGTCTATGTAGAGACGATGCAGAACAACGCTTGCTGCTCTGTCAAGGCTGTCCGTCGTTGTATAACCTCTTCCCTTCAATGCAGACGGACGAGTTTGACAGGGATGTCAAAACTAGACTTTGCTCTCTATAGCTTGTCTCTAAAGAGCTAAGACCTTAAAATCAATGAATAAATGGTGTTTATCGATCTGAGGCTCATGGGTTTTCTCCAAGATCTGCCGTAGTGTGAATATTTGGTCGATGGTGGTCTTTCCTGGCCTGAAGCCACACTGATATGGACCTATCAGGTTGCTGACCGTTCACACAATACGGCAGATAAGATCTTGTATGCGATGTTAAGAAGACTGATGCATCTGTAGTTGGCGAAGTTCAGAGGGTCTCCTTTCTTGTGCTATTTGATGTCAAACATTGTAACAAAACTTCTAAAAAATTATACTTAAAATACTATGTTAGGTGGGTTGAAAAGTAACCTCCTTGACCGCCAGAATGCGCTGCTACTGCAAAAAAGGTTATGGTGCCTTGAAATCCGTTCATATTTAGGCAGACATGCCATATTTCAGTGCGATACCGTCTTTAGATTTGTTTTGACAGGTGATTGTTGTTGATGGACAAAAACGATTTTCGTTCTCTCATAAATCAAAAGAAAAGTTGGATAAATATTATGGGGCTAATGCTCCGTCAGATTACACCGTCAAATATTGGTTTCGAGAGTTTCGTGGTGGCCGCAACTCCACAACTATCGAGTCTGCAGCGGCAGGCGTTCCGATGCGGTTACAGAGGACAATGTCAAAAAAATACATGAAATGGTGTTGGCTGACCGGAAAGTGAAAGTGCGCGAGCTAGCAGATACCACAAAGATTAGTACTGAGCGCACACGCCATATTTTGGGCAACATTCTGCATATGAAAAAGTTATCCTGCCGCTGCGCGCCGCGCATGCTCCCTCCTGACCAAAAACACGAATGCGAGAGCACTTCGGAAGAGTGTTTGGACTTGCTGATGCGGAATCGGGCGGACTATTGGCGTCGATTGGTAACTGTTGATGAAACCTGGATCCACTATTACACACCAGAGAACAGAATAAGTCCCCTGCAATGGACTGAAGCCGGCACGAGTGCTCCGAAGCGGCCGAGGGAGGCTCAATGGTTCGGTAAGGTTATGGCGTCGGTTTTCTGGGATTGTCATGGCATACTCTTCGTGGACTACTTCGAAAAAAGAAAAAAAAACATCAACAGCGAGTATTACTGTGCATTATTGGAGCGATTGAAGACCGAAATCGCTGCAAAACGGCTTCACATGAAGCAAAAAAAAAAATTAGTTTTTGCAAGACAATGCGCCGGCGCATAAAAGCATCACAACCACAGCTAAAATCAATGACTTACGGCTCCAATTGCTATCGCATCCACCGTATTCGCCCGATTTGGCTCCCTCGGACTATTATCTCTTCCCAAACCTCAAAAGATGGCTCATCAATAAAAAATTCAGCTCACGCGAGGAAATCATCGACGCCACGGAGAAGTATTTTGCAAACCTTCCGGAAAATTACTTTTCGGACGGGATCGAGAAGTTGGAATAAGTGTATCAAGCTTAAAGGGGGCTATATTGAATAAAATAAAAAAAACATTTAAAAAAAAAATTTTTTTTCATTCCCAAGGAGGTTACTTTTCAACCCACCTAGTAATTGTAAGCTGCCGCCGGTTCTTTCGCTAGAATCGAAACAGAAGGTCCAAAAATGGTTGTGTAGGTAAATGAGGACAAAAGAAAGAATATGTTTAAAATAAACAAACACACAACATTGACGAAGTTGGCAGAAACTCAGAATGGGCATGTATAACTTAGAGACAGTAAGAAATTTTGTCAATCTTAACCCTTGTATCTACAATAGGAGGACTTTTTCGAAAGCAGATTAAGTTATGATCAATATATATCATATTTCTATATTATATAAACTTACATTATACAAGTCTTAGAATAAAGTAATCTTAAATATTGTAACAACACCATAATTAGTGGACTATTTGTCAATGCTAATATATTTAATGGCTTTTCAGAAACATGTTTAAGAAGGAGGATTGTCGAATGGAAAATTCCCATGATAAAGAATTATCTACATACATGAATTTAAATAAAAAAAAATTAATCAATTAAAAAATATTAAAAATAGACAACAAAAATCCATTTTTTTCATTGGCATTGCAAGCAATTGTTCTTTTGGAGTTCCACGTGTTTTGTATTTCACGCACATGCACATAATCTCATTACAGCACAAAGTTACATAAAAAGCTCAAAAGAAATCAAAGTGCTGCCTAACATAACATATAGGTACATATAGCCATCTATGGGTGTCTAGGTCAGGAAGGCAGGTATCACTTTTAATGTTATTCTAATATGTATATGAATTAATTATGGAGTCACTTAGTAAAATTCAAAAAATCATGTGACTTTCGAGATTGCTATATTCTTACAAAAAATTATTTATTCAATGATTTTCAATTTAAGAAAGTTAAAACTCAATCATTCTTTAGTGCGTTCTGATCTACGAAAGGGGAAAGCAAAGGGCCAAGAAGATACAGCATAACTTGCATGTTTAAGTCGACCTGTATGTTTTTGCATTTCTATTCTGTTTTCCAAATGTTCAATTACAAATTATGTAACAAAAAAATGGAAAATTATCAAATTGATTAATAAACAAACCGCAATCTTTTTTTTTTAAGCCGCATCTCTGCCGGGGATCTCATATCCCCGGGCGCGCTACGAATGGAAGCCATAACTGATTGGTATCAATATGCACTCTGAATTCAAAACCAATTATCCACTGAACACATTTTAAATTTAATTTCAAACACTTAATTTTTTTACCCTATAACCCGGAAATAATTTTTTTTTACAATTTTTCCATTTATAATAAAATATATAAAGAATATAAAAATATTAAGATTTTTAGATTCAAGCACATTTTTGGATTTAAAAAAAAAAAACTAATGAATTAGAAACAATAAAGATATAATTTTTTTAAGGCGATGACTTGGGGAAATAAACGATTCTGACGGAATAAAAAAACATAAATAAAATCTATCGGTTAGGTTTTGAGTTGCAACAAAATGCATGCCAAAAGGCTTAGGCAATCAATTTGTTGGTGAACTTTTTTAATTTAATTTTCAGTCTTTGTCATTGCTACTGCGGGGGTGGTTCCTGTTGTGATGATAGACCACTTCTAAGTTGCATTGTTGAAAAAGAAAAGAAGGAAAACAAAGACCACAAATGTTTCAACAACTGTCTAGTTATTCACATCATTCCTTCAGTCAAATGCAAAGCCGTTCAATTGCATAATACCCTCTTAACAGACAGACTTAAAACATTTATTTCTTTTTAGTCTTTTCTTTTTTTGCATATTTCCTCTTTGCAATGAGTTTTCTTTCAGTACCTCGCTTCGTCTACTTTCTATATTCTTGAAATTGTGAAAATTCTCACCCACCCTTAGGTTAGCGATGACTTCACGTGGCGAGGCGAGATAAGCTCAGACTCTGGCGAGAAAGCGTGAGGTAATAAAGCGCAGGTGATTAAGTGATTTCGATTTAAGATAATTGAAGAAAATTATTTTTAATTATTTCGTTATAGGGGATATTTTATTAAGGAAGGGTGTGAGGAAATTTGTTTATTCTCAACAAATGGGTGAAGTGGCGCAGTGGCTAGTTCGTTGATGTCCTACTGTGCAACAGCTGGAAAAACAAAACACATAGCCAGCAGACTATAGTTAATGTGTTGAATTGCTTTTATGAAAATTTCTTTAACCTGATGATCAGAGTCGAACTGAGAGAGAACACCTGACTGAACTGTACTGAGTACCGAGACCGTGTGCATATACGAGTATTGGCTTAAATTTTGTACATAATCACCTTATCATAAGGTTCGCATTAATGGTAACTGAAGTCAGTAAAGAAACATTTTATAGAATTACAATTACAGTCCAGATCTGAAATCTGTTAGAAATCTTAAAAGTTTGGAATTCTAACAGACTTCTTGATGCCAAAACCAACTCTCTTCTGTATATCAGTATAAATAGCTTAAGATACATAGTAAAGTGGACTTAATCGTATATTGATAAAATGGGTGTTACTGTTGAAGGTTTGATAGGAAGCAAGGCTATTTGGCAATTTCTATGAATTAATAATGGTGCAAATAGTGAAAAAATATTCAATAAAATAAGTCAATGTTAGCATCTCCTAGCACGGTGCAGAGATTTTTCAGCGGCACTCGACTAGATGACCATTGTACTCTAACTTTGGGCAGATGAATGGCTTATATAATGAGGCCAGCTTAAAGGACGTGCTTTAGAAAATCTAAGTGTTTCGCAGCATTTTTAAAGAAATCGACTATATGCTCATTACAACGTAGGTTGTCGTTTTTTTGGTTTCGGAGTTGCAAATGAGACTTATTGATAATAGCTGGTTGTCTAAGTTCTATTTTATGACTACAGACAGCATTGTGTTTTGGAACCATTAAAATGCCCCTATCATTTTAGTGATGCTTTTCATATCGGATTTCAAGGAGCTTAGCATACGCTTATGTTCGCTTTCTACAGACCGAAGAGCAGGGACGGTTGTGTGGGAAGGAATATGAAAAATATACTATATACTATAAGGAGCATACAAGAGATCATTAATGAAGATTAAAAATAATATCGGGCAAAGAACGGAACCCAGCGGCACACCTTTTTCTTTTAATATAAAAATGTCGGAAACCAGATAATAATCTCCGAATATGAAGAATTTACTGCTCATCATTTTGGAATGCGATCAAAGGATAACAATTGTAGGATCTACACTTGGAATGTTGAGATCTGTACAGGCCATTACGGAGCAGAGACCCTCGAATGCTAAAAAGTAAATATTACCGTCGGAAAAAGAGAATGAAAAACTTCGATATCTAATCAATAGTATATAATATTTATTCGATGGGCTTGCATCAGAGGAAGACTTAGGAAACATTATTTATTCGCACAACTGACAGCCCATGTACGGATGTGGATACTGGTAACAGCTCAAAGACAAAGAGCATTGGGAGGCGTGCAGCATCAAACGTTAAATACTAGTGAAATCAGAGAGGGCTCCACTGATGCTCAGGGCGAACGCACACTGATCGACGTTATGGAAAATGTTAGGCGTCTGCGACTGTTCAAGCAGCAGCAGGTCACCGCAATTCTATTGATAAGGTTCATATAACTTTCAAGACTCTTTTACCTAGTCTAGCCATCAATTCTGTTACAAGATTTCAAATACCCCTTGCTCATAATTTTCAATAGGAATAATCCCGTTAACTTTTTTTTCCTAACATGTGTACTTAAAAGTAAAGAATGGAAGCTAGTTTGGTTTAAGCTTTCGAGCAGTTAATATGAAGTGGGGCATCAAAGAAAATCGTGTCGCGGTAATCGCTTTGCATAAAAGTGGAAAAAATTCGAACTTCTTAAGCCACTTGGTATATTAAAAATGTTTGTTTATCGGGTCATAAAGAGATTTGATGACCTTTCAGAAGTAGAGGACAGACCAAGAAGTAGTAAATTTTATTTCTACTTATTTATATCCGTAAAGTCTTATAATGTTAGATTACTTTAATGAAGGCATTCTATTTATTTCATTGCCCCGAAAGGCAGTGTTCACTAACTTTCCTTAAAACTACAGATGCTGAGAAATTGCATACATTTTATATAAATGTTTATTTTCCTTAATAAAAATGTTCGAACTTTTTTCAAAATAAAATCGAAGACACAAGAACAGAAATCAAAAGAGCTCTGAAGCAAATCAATTCGAAAATCTGATCGATTTGCATGAAAAGAACTACCCACTGAGTGAGTTCATAAAAACGTATGCATGGGGTGATGGATATGAAACAGACAACGTACAAAACAGCACACTAACAAGTGATTTAAAGTGATTACAAAACCAAAAAAAAACAAAATAGCACTGAATAAAAGTTAAAAATAAATGTAATATAGTATCTCCATTTATATATTCATTAAGACAAGTACGAATGCATTACTGTCTAAACGAATTTTAAATACTGTGATGTTGGAAGACAATATGACAAGAAATATTTTCACCAACATTTGCTTGTTAAGAGTATTTTTAAGCATAAATACCCTGTTCCTGAAGACTTAAAAAAAAGATACAAATTCTCAGTAATTTTAAAAGAAATGTTTTCAAAAAGAAAAAATTCGTTAGCACGTGTTAAATGGCAAAAATGCTTTGCACACAATCTGTATTTGTAATTGAAGCCATTAAAAATTTGAAAAATGTTTATATAAACAAAAGTCCTAACAAAACAATTTTTCAAGTACACCCGCCTTAATGAACCTTGCCTTGAGAGACCATATTCAAAGCACATAACCATACGTAAACTATGTTAAATACAAAGCAACAATTATATTATTCTAACACTATCCGCCTTTTCTGCAATACCATTCGTATAGCGGTTAATAGCATAACATTTCAAAGTTCATAAATCTTGTATCTGTATCTGGCCGATACAATGTTTTCTAGAACACAAAACAAAAAGTCATTAATTTCGATTATTGTGCTTCTTCTTCTCTGTATAGTACAATTCAAAGTTGATGTCTGTTTTGAAATGTTTTTGTTTTAAAAAAAAGAAAAAAAAAAACAAATTTGGATACATACTATATATAAAATGTACCAATTATTATATTATATACAAACAATTAAGGAAAAACATTTAAGTTTACAACATATATAGTGTAATGCACATTACCTAATAGCTTTCGTAAAGCCACCTTGTGCTGAGATGTATGCCATGCATGCATTCCATTTGGTGTTGTATAATTTTCATAGGATTTTTACCACTTTAACCACTAATCAAGCAAACTAAATATAATTTTTTTTTTATTATTATTATTATTCTATAAATTTCATTCACCACTATATACACAGATGTATGGGCATAAATATTTTTAAAGCAACAACATATCGAGCAACTAATTGTCGTGGAATTTTGCATAATTTGTCACACGCATTATGACAGGCGAATGTCAACTTTTCACGAATGTAATCACTTTCTTCAAAACGGAATATTTGACAGATACTGAAATAAAATGCATTTTCTTCTCTTTCTCTCGGAAAAAAACACCAACAAATATTTTCTTTTTTTTTTTTCTTCTTTATTTCGGTTGTTAAGTAGCACTTTCTTCGACGTTTCACCGCATCGACGAGCAAGGAAAGAAAAACTGAGCATTTCCGAGTAAACATCCATTCGGATAGACTGTGAGTAGGTTGGCTCATCAGCATGGATATCATGATCAACGCATTGTTGTGCCGCTCTTGTTTAAGACCTGACCAGTTCAAAATACTTTAGGCGCTCCACCTACACATATATGTACAAATGTGTACATGCAAAATGGTATACATTCAATGTTTCTGATTTGTTGAAGAAAACAATTCTTTTTTTTTCTGAGAGAAAAAAAAAATTATATATGCTCAATATATTTATTTATGTGCCGCCCGCATTATTTTCGCTTAAAATGTTTACTTTACGTTTTTTCAAAATGGGAAAGTGTTCTTTTTTTTTTTTTTTAAGAAAACCAACAAAAAAAACAAAGCTTTCTATTTGGTTTAAATAAATAAACATGGATAGAAAATTAAATTATATTCAAGTTGACAGGAGAATTTCAAATAAAGATCATTGAAATGAGGTGATAATTGCTACACCACATATTCCAATTCGATTATAATTGTCTTTTTTTTTAAAACGTTTTATTAAATTTTTATCAAAAATAAGTATTTTCCTTTATTTCAGGTTTTGCAGTTGAGTCAAAGTCGATGTCAGGATTTCGATTCAGTTTAACAAGAATCATGACACATGGGAGTCTATATTGTATTTATTCTGTTAAATGTTCTTGTACTCAAATGAGATCGAACAACAACTATTTTTTGGGATTCAATTTTGATATTATATTTTTTATTTTGATTCAATGTGACAAAGCTACAAGGTGAAAAATGATAGAGTTCAAGTGCAGAAAATAATTGAGTTCTACCTCTATTGAAGAAGTGAGAATCACGAAGAAGGAACTGTTCGTATTTGTTATAATATTTTCTTTTGCAACAAGTTTGCCGTTGGAATTCGTTTCAAAATGGCTGTTAAAAGTACATAATTTTTGATTGAATCTGTTATGTATTTTGGAGAGACATTCAAGTATTTTTTTTTGTCTACTATACAGTCAATTGAACGAAAAATGCCTGCGACGTACATTGAACACTTTTGATGATTACATCCTCGTAGTTTGTCCTTTCTTGGCAAGATATTTTATTATTATTATTATTATTATTTATTTTACAAATTACAAATACAAATACAAGATGCAACAAAAATAAACAAGATAATTATAGAGGTACAATAAAGGAAAAACTATCCATAAAAAATAAATATCTGTGATCTATTGCTTATAAGGAACTAGAATCGAAAACAGAGTTGAAAAAACAAAATAATTTAAAATATAAATTTAAAAACAAAAGTGTGTGGGGTCACAAAGACTTTATACGAGTAATACAAGGGAAAATTTAAAAGAAACTACACCAAAACACAGAGAAGATCAAGAATATCTTTATAGCTTAAATGTAACAGCCATGCTTTCACTTTTTTGAGGAAAATGGATTTATGTTAAAAGGCAGTTTATTAAATAATCTTGGAGCAATTACTGAAAAAAATTTAAAGAATAATTGTAAATTGTGGTGAGAAACTGGTACAAGATTCTTATTGTTTACTCTAAGTTGGCAGATGGAAGAGCATCTATTTAATGAATAACCCGAAATTATGAAAAATGTTTTTAATACTTTATAACAGAATAGATGTTTCAAAGGCAAAATATTAAGACTTCTAAATAAGAGTAAACTATCAAAACGTCGATTTTTGCAACATATATATTAGTCTAATGACATGTTTTTGGGACATAAGTAGAGGAACAATTCTGTTGTTATGGGTGCCACCCCAAACAACTAAACCATATTCAAATTTGGAATGAACTAAACTATAATACATACATTTTAGAAGATCAAGTGAACAGTACGATTTTAAAAGATAGAATTGCCTAATACTGGCCAAAAGATATTTTTTGAGTGAAAACGAGTGGGCAGACCAACTCATCATCGAGTCAAGAATAATTCCAAGATATCTGAATCCTCTCGCCTTATCTATACTAAAACATTTATTCGAACATGAGTGTTGTTCGAAAAAAGTCTGGGAATTGTATTAAGAGTCACAAATGCACGCACTATGCTTAGATCTCTCGCAGTTCCCACAATGAAAAATAAACGGTCCGTAGTCAATTTGATTTCCAGTAAGACTAAAAAGTATGATTTTGTGCATTTTGAACCATTGACTAAGTATTTCCAGATCATGATTGATATCGATGGAAAGAATAAAACTGAATCACTGGTAAAAGCACATGCCATATCATCCACAAATGCTGTAACGTTACTGTGATAGTTTTGCGTAAAAAGTGAGTTAATGAGGATTAAAAATAATAGAGGACCAAGCACGGACCCCTGCGAAACATCCAAAGATATTGATCTAGCGGAGCTTAACACTCCATCAATTTTAACTCTTTAACATCTATTTAAGAAGTAAGAAGAGAGCCAAGTATGAATTGTACCTCTAAATCTACATTTACAAACTTATCTAGCAGTAGTTTGTGATCAACAGTATCGAATGCTTATCGATTATTGAAGCCATTGCAGATATCTGAACAAAAATTAAGTAGTGCATCCTCAGTGGAACGACCTGAGCGAATACCAAATTGACAACCACTAAAAAAATTATTTCTTTCTAAAAAATGTCACCATTCTTAACTTTAACACTTTTTCAAACAATTTCGAGAATACTTGTAGTAAGGAAATGGGTCAGTAGTTATTTATAAGGTTTTTATCGCCTTTCTCTAACAAAGGAATCACTTCAGCAACTTTCAAACACTCAGAAAAAACACCACATGTAAAGCTTTTGTTATAAATAAAACATAAAATGATGTAAAATGATAAGTATTCATAGGGAGGCGGGAGTTACAACTGGATGTTTAAATGTTATTGGCGTTTTAAGACATACCATCCATAACAATTAAAATTGCATATTCTGAATGATAATTTCAAATCCTTTACATAATTTATTCATCAATTCCAAATTCACCCATTTTCTATAAAACAGCCTGCTGTCAAACTCTTTCAAAGCCTTCGAAATATCAAAGGCACCAATATTGATTTTAGTTAGCAGATTTGTGTAGAAAGTGGTTTTTATTATTATTATTATTATTTTCCTTTATTTCTGGACTGTACATTAAGAATTACATTCTCATTATTTGTACTTATTCATATAAATTTAACATTAAGGTATCTAGGTTACATAGTTTCACTAAATATAAAATATATTCTTAAGTTAATGTGAGTCGGCAAAAATTACTATAAATCAAAAATGTGGTTGTTACGATTACTCTTTACAAACGAAACAAGCAAATTTTTAAAAATAAAAAGCGAACTAGATTGACGTATGTATATTGGTATGGAATTCCAAAGTCTTATAGCATGAACAAAAAATAAACGTTGACTAGTTAAAAAGTTAAAATAAGGAACATTGATATTTTGGGTACGATTTGAATGAGCCAAACTTAGTTCCTCGAATTTTATACAGAAATGTGCAGTTTAGTATATTTAAATGTTGTCTAAGGGTACATCCGGTAAGCTTAAGGGGAAATGTGGTCATATTTACGGAGACCATATATGCAGCGAATCGCCGAATTAAATGCTAGTTCTAGTTTTCTAAAGGACATTGCATCCATATTACGAGTACTATAAACTACTGAGCTGTAGTTTATAAGTGGCATAAACAGAGCTCTTACGAGTTTAAGCTTTGTTAAGGTCGGGACAAAGGCGGATGAGATATAAAGTTGGCGTAGACCACCATATATTCTTTTAATAACATAATTGATATGGCTTTCACAGGAAAGTTTGCAGATGATATATATTCCTAAGTTCTTCACCTCATTTTCATATGGAATCAATTGTCCCATTAAATGTATTTGTGGCAAGCAACTGGAATGAATCTTGTCATTACAGATAACAATTGCTTTAGATTTAGCGGGGTTTAAGGGCAGTTTATTGAGAACAGACCAGTTATAAATTCGTTCCAAGTCCTCATTAAGTCTAGCTACACAATCATCTATTAAGCCAATCGGTCTAGACAGATATACCTGAGCATCGTCTGCGTATAAATGCACCGATACATCAAGACAGACCTTAGGCATGTCGTTTATAAACAATGAGAACAAGAGTGGTCCCAAAATAGATCCTTGTGGGACACCTGAATGCACCGCTAGAAAATTTGAACTTCTCTGGCTAGTTTGCACTTGCTGAAATCTGCCATTTAAATAATTAAATATAAGAGATGCAGCGTTATTACCAAAACTGAATTGACTTTTCAGCTTCTCAATCAAGCGTTGATGGTTTACACAGTCAAAGGCCTTAGAAAAGTCCAATAAGCACAGAATAGATAAATTATTCTCATCATACGCCCTTCTTAAGTCATCTAGAACTTTTATTACAGCCGTGGTACAACTGTGATTTTCTCTAAAGCCTGATTGAAACGGAGATAACATTTTATTTGAACTTATGTGCTCATTGATTTGGTTTTTTAATAAAATCTCAAAACTTTTTGATAGACACGGTAAAATACTAATAGGCCTAAAATCGTTTGGCCGGTTCCTCGTAGTATTTTTAGACACTGGCACAACTTTAGCATATTTCCAAGCTGAAGGAAACTCAGATCTCATGATACATGAGTTAATAATGTGCGTAAGAGGATAATATATCCAAGGCATAATTCATTTTATAAACTTAATAGATATACAATCTACTCCTACCGCGTTTGATTTGATGTTAGATAAGGCTTTAGCCACATCACTCTCTAACACACAGTTAAACTCAAAATAATTAAAATTCTCGTGATTGGTTACAGTAAGGTCAGTGTTGCTGTTATTAGCTGTAACTGAACTATCCAATGTTCTAAGAAAAAATCTGTTTAAGTGGTTCGGATTTAGATCGCATCCCATTGACGTCTTTTCAACAATTCTTAAGGATCGGAGGTTCTTCCAGAGAGTAGAACTAGGCTGGGTAGTATTGAGCTTAGAGGAGTAAAATGCTGCTTTGGCTTTTCTTACCTCGGCCGTAGTTTTACTTTACAGGCTACCACCATCAGATTTTGATAAGCCTGACCACCTACAACTCCAATCAGAGCTTACAGAATGGTCTAAATAAACAACATGTATCTGCAAAAAATTTGCGCATTCATGATTTAAGGAAAAGTGTCACATAAGCAGCCGCGATCGTATATCAAAAAAGTTATAAAATGAGTTTTTCAAAGAGCTACGTGATAGATGGGATCACGTTACACGGAAAATCGAATTAAGGTTTGTAGTTTACTTGGATAATCCAATAAAACAAAATGATTTGGTTAGAAACGAGAAAGAAAGAGTATTTAAGTCTTATAGAATCACTTTGTGGTCGAAGTATGATATATCCTGATCGTTATCCATTCTCACCGATTAAACTAAATTATTTGAAATTCTTCTAAAGGTAAGACTGCATTAAATCAACAACCTTTGGGGTATTTTATAAAAGTGCTGACCCACATGTTAAACCTTACAACCAAAGATTAGCAAAACACTCTCCATCAATTTCTTATGACAGAAAATACTCGTATCACATCCTTCAACCCAATGCAAAGATATATTCGACTTTCATCTCAATTTCATGTTGACATCTCAAATTGCATGACCTCGGCAATTGTAATCGCTTGTAATTCAAATACTTTTCACTTGGTTTCTAAGAAGAGAGAAAAAAAAATATTTATCTCACTACGCTTGAACTTCAATAAGTAGCCCACTTTCCCTTTGAGCCATAACTCAAACGAAAAGCTCATTCTCCGCATACTAGAATGTATACGAGTACGAGTACGTATCTGGATGCATGCCAAAATGCCGAAAGTGCAAACAATTTTCCTTTGTGCTAGCTAATCGCTGCCAGCAAAAATCTGTATCTTCTTCATTACTGTTGCTCTTGTTTCTTTATCCACTGTCTGTTTGGCTCTGTATCTATCTACCGTACACGTACATATATCTCAAAGCAATAAAACCATATTTCAAAAAGTTTATCTAAACAAACTCACTGTGAGATCTAAATAGGATCAGTGTCGGTAATTAGTAAGACTTACACATAATCATTTGCAAAATGTTCAATTTTCGATATTTTCACAAGGAAAGTTAGTGTGGATAATTTTTTATTTTTTTTTTGGTTTCTGTGAAAGAGTTCTTTGTATTGTTGGAGCAAACAAAAGGAGCATATTGAATTCTGGCCGTGAACTGAGAGCTGATACGAGTATCTATCTAATTTTGTTGTTGTATTGAGATGAAAATATCAGACGCACGAGATACTAAAAATAAACTCACATCAGCATGAGACTTACTGAGTGCTGGGGGTATACGAATATGTTAAGCGAGATATCTTTGATATATAAAAGAAAGATACTCATATTCACACTCGTCAAAGAGGCAGGAGGTATTGCATTTGTTGTGACTAAGACGTTCATCAGTTCCACCTACTCATCTACGCCCACATGTTGCCGGAATGCGTCTAGATCCGATTGGAGATTCTATCAACTTTCACATGGTTGTTGTTGCTTTTTTGTTTTTGTATCTTTTGTTTTGTCTATTGAATTGTTTTTGATTTGTATCTTTAAGCAGAGTATGCTCTTGAGTGGCAGTGACCGTTCATAATAGCAAGTAACCAGATTTTCTTCCACCGCATTTCGTCTTTCAACACATTGCTCAGTTGTTTGAGATCGGGTAATTGAAGGCATTCAAGATGCTCTGTTTGATAGTATAATTATGCTGAGGGTATTAACGAGTGTGGATTGGATTATCTTAGATAAGGTGAAACGGTGTGTGAAGAATTTGTTAAGATCTATCATTTATAGTATGTTATTTTCGGACACATGGGATGCTTGGTTGCCGTTCAATTTACAAATATTTGCAGGCACTTCTTCACTTCTTAGAGATTTTCTAAAAAAAAAAAACTGATTGATTAATTGTTTATAATCTTGAGGCTGGAGGAACTACTTTTAACTGTCGATAGTACAGGAGAGGTTAACGCATCATGGATTGAGTAGCCCTTTGAAGAAACAAATATTAATTCTCACTTTGTTTTGGAGTCAACACTTTCTTAGATGACCGATTTCTGATGTCACTACACTCCTAGACGGCAAAGCCAAATTTTTGAATTTGAAAATACATGCCGATAGGAAGAATGGTAGAACTGCATTTTCGCAATAACAGCTAGCATAAAATATATTTGGATAAGCGATATTCTTTATAAAGATGTTGTCGTGAAGTATTATAATAACACGAGTAGCTGGCAGTCATTAAAATCCGCTACCTACTTACGGCCATGAACAAACATTTTCTAACCTGGAGAATAAAGAATGCATCACTATAGTTAAAGGGCACATACGTATTGCAATTAATACATACTTATAAGAGCTATAGCCAACACCACAAGCGAAGCAGTTGTAATGCAGCTTGCAAAGAGTATCATCCCCGTGGATGGCGACAAAAGGAAGTCTTCGAGGTTGATAATAACTAAATCAATAGTTATTAAACTAACTACAGACATTCAGATCTGCTAAAGTAATTATCAGTCAATGCAATTTTATCGTGATGGCATACATTTTTCAACATCGTTACTATATTTTGGAAATTTGCTTTCAAAATAATGGTCTGTGCGCCAAACTTTGATACACTTACACGGTATTACACCCGAAATAATCGACCATCAGACCGCTATTCACCAATATATTTTTGACCATTTTTGCACAACACTTTTTTCTTTCGAAGATGCAGTGGCAGCAATACGCAATAAAAGAGTGCGTTCAGAAGAGAATACTACCTTGATCAGAAAATAACCACCTGTGGCGCTCCCATTGTTTCGATTTGAGTTCTGTTTTTCTTTTGTTAAGTTGGTACATCGATTGTTTATATTCTGTCTAAATCTTTGTGTCATAGCTTGACATTTGCAAAAGTTACGTAGCCAAGAGTAAATTTATCTCTCTATGTTTGGCGGTTTTTCCATTGCGAGTACTTCCTTTCGGCTGCTGAAACGCGTTCCCGTAGTGGTTTTTTAACTCGATTGAACAGAATGAAGTCACAGGGAGCCAAATTAGGTGTATTCGGTGGCTCTGGGATGGTAGCATACACCACCCGTTCAGGAGAGTGTTGAAGAAGATCCAAATTTATCGATTCGACGTCGTTCACAACAGCTTGGTTTTTGTCCGTCCACTTAATGGGAAATTTTATGAAAACAGCCTGGTTTGAAGCTCGTGTAAGAATGACCATCGTTTGCGCCGAAATTTCAGTGAATGGATCCAAAATCTATTGGTATTGGATCAGCTATTTCATAGAAAAATTGTTGACACCGATGAGGCGCATCTTTCGCTCACTAGTTATGTCAATTTGAGGTTATCAAAACGCCATTACATCCCGAAAAATGAACAGTTTGATGCATATCTGTGGCCTGGCTGGATCAACGGAACATATTTTTTTTCGAAAATAAAGCTGATCAGAATGTTCCAATTAAGGATATTCGCTATAGAGTAATGATTGATGATTTTTTGATCCCCGATTGGCTGGCATGAATGTGAAAGATATGTGGTTCCTGCAGGATGACGATATGTGCGGAACTATTAACTAAGTTTCGACATACATAATATTCTCCGAAGAAAAAATCTGCTAATAGAAGGAAAAAGTTCGAAAGTTTAACAAAAATGTAGCTATTTCTAAGCTTAAGTCTAACAAAGCTGGAATCAATAAGTTAAGTAAAGAGTAGCTTAGAATACCAGGTGATGACGGAGCATATTTATTTCTTTAATTCGGATCGACGAAAGTATGCCCGACGTATGGAACCTCAAGATCTTTTGTCAGATCCAAAAGGGTAACAAGTCTTGTCTTGTTGACCGTTTTATGTAAAAACCTAAGATCCTTCGTCATCAGTGTTAATTTATGCCAGGAAAGTGCATATCTATGAAAATCTCTGGAGTTTAAAAGCAGTACCAACTACCTCTTCGTCGATTTTAAAACCGAATATGACACCATCTGAGAGACAAATTATATAATCATAGTCTAGTTTTGACCTCGCTGTCATACACCAACAACAATGCAAACTTCTTTGTCCAGGTTGGTAATGACAAAATCGGGACCTTCAATGTCAGAAAGGGACTTAAACTAGCTAATACGTTGTCATGTAATATTTTCAATGTCGTTCTTGAAAAAATTGGGTGAAGCTCACGAGTCAACTTAAGATGCAGTATGTTTCAAGAGTCTGTTCAGTTACTCTCGTAGGCAGACAACGGTGACATAATTTGAAAAATATAAAGCATATGCTATAACACAAAAGGCCACACAACATCGATCCTGTCCCTGATAGCTGCTCATATTACTCTCCTGTTAAAAAGAAACGATTACATTAGTTTTGGTGATGTCTCGATGCAAATAGAATCGGTCCTATCATACAGATATAAGCGAACATTCTCAAATTCTGCGGCCTGAGTCAAGTAAAGTTTTGTTATTTTCACTTAAGGTGGACATAGAGGGTTTACAAATGTGGAATGTTATAAACTATTTAGGGGGTCAAAAGCATGAACAAGTCTGGAGGAATTCAAAATATAAGAGTGCACTAAGTTTGTATGAGTCGACCGGGAGATTTAGGCACAGACAGGTGCAAATTTTTAGTTGGACAGAAGGGGAAGAATGGATCTAGATTGATAATAAAGCCGCCTTTATTAGAATTTAATTTTAAAAACAAATCTCGGACCCTTCCATGAATGAGAAAAATAAACTCTCATTCTCTTGTCGTCGAAAAAATTGTATCCCCCCTTTACTGCACACATAAAGGACAACAGCAGAGTATTTGAGAAAACTAGGAAAGTCAATATCTGTCCGTCTGTTTGATTGAAGATATGCTAAGAATGCAAAGTGTGATTTGTTTATGGATAATACCATCGAATGGTTTAAATTTAAGGAAGTTAAATTGATTGCAACGTCTTTAGACTTTTGTAATATATTTTTTTGAAATTTTCATCATCAACTATAGCAGTTGTGAGTAAGAGCCTGGCACAAGTTCCGGCATTGAAAGCTATTGATAATGTGGCTTTCTTTCGTCAACTATGGTGACAGCCTGCATCTGTTAAAGATATTAGAGAAGGAACTAAAGTGTCGAAATTAAAGACAGGAGCTCAAAGATCGGGCTATTGAGCAAGAATAGACTTACTTTTATCGATTGATGGTGTTTAGATCATTGCGGGTCCAATGGTTCTCTTTTTGGGAGATTCAATTACACCTACAAAAGTGCACCATTTTGTGTAGTCTTCATGTTGGTGGCAACATCGCTGGTTTTGCATCCCAACTTTACTAAACAATAATCAATGACATAGATCTCTTTCACTTGGATGACATTGATGCGTAGCATATGTTATTCTAGCAGGGTGATGTTACGCGCCATACTGCTAATGAAACTGTTGGCTCACTGAGGAAATGGATGGTAATAATTTACTGCAAAGCTATTGGGCACCGAAATCGAATGATTTGTCGGCATTTAATTACTACCTGTTCGATTCATCATGAACAGCCGCCGAAGGTGTGAGCTTGAAGTTGTTTTCAAAATTTATTGCCGTAAACCAACCTTCTTAAAAAAAATTAAATTCTAGTTCAAACTCAATTATTGTTTTTCTGTAGCTCTTAGCAAAAAAAAAACATTTTTCCACTATAGCGTACAATTTATTATACCACGGGACCGAACAGATGGGATGGATTTGATTCCACCCAAGCCATGTCGTTCCCTGCTCAGTCCAGCCGTATCTTTTGCTGCAAGTTTTTTTTTTAAGTCTTAGAATGGCTACGCTTTGAAGGCAAAAGTCAGTAGATATGATTCTACAGAGAGTACACGGTGTCATCTGGCCTTGTTTGTCTGTGGACGTAAGTACTATTGGGAGCTTTAATTTGAGTTTTAACCAAGGACACGTAGTCTATCTTGTCGGTAGTGCATTAAGTTAAGTTAGCTGGAATTTAAAGAAAAGCCATACAACACTTCCCAGGCAGACAAGTATAGATTTCGGATCGGAAAATACAAATCGACTGTTAACACAGCGTGTCGCTTGAAAGACAATATTAAGAAAACAAGTAAATTGGGCATGTTTAGTACATCAATCGAAAGAATTTAAATATAAATGTAGGACAACAGAGTCTGAACGACAAGAAAAAGTCTGAGACTTCACTATGAACATTAAGATACGAGTATCATTACTGTGCACTTGAGGACTTAAAATCGAGCAAACAGAAACAGGAAACAGAAATGTTTAAAATCCAATAACTCGCCCTCCCCGGCCAATAACACTGTCAGACTGCCTGAATTAGCGAGTTGAAATTCTCAAGGACATAACTTAAGAAGTCCATTCACCCCAAGGGATTATTACTTCACGATATTCATGAAGTTCATTCTGTTCGCCTCGAAAACAACAATCCAAACGAACGGAAAACGAATTTAAAAAATCAATTTTCCATTAAAAATTATTTGCAGGTACTCATATACGAGTACGAGTATGTATTTGTGTGTCCATGTGCAAAAATAAATCTCCCAAAATATTGCAAACACAAGGAAAAGATACAAAAAATATAATATATACTATACTCATACGTTCATTGGCAAATTGCACCCGATGTGCTTATGTGCAACGAATGCCACAACTACATGCACTGTGGCGAGCTTATATCACGAATATATACGAGTATAATTACAAAAAGAAAAGAATTCCATAACATGGCTTTGACCTTTTCTTTCGCTATCTTGCGGCACTGAATGCAGGCTCTCGTTTCCCGCAATGTGCAATCATAAATTTTCCCCAAAATTTTCCTCCTTCTCCTATTCACTATGGTTTCATTCTTTTTTCTTCTTCGATTCAGCTGTTTCTTGTCTGATTCTCTTTCCGACTTGACTCCATTTCATGCCGTATGCTTTTCCTTGGCCATATCTTGTCGTTTACCCTCCACATGTTTGCATCGGGCATAGTTGTTTTTGTTTTCTTTGCCGTCAAAGTTAGTGCAGTGTAGCGATGTCAAGTGACAGTAGCTACAACTGCAACACCATTAAGAGCACCGTGTAAACTAAGGATACATCCTCTTTCTATTGCTTACACGGTGGAATGAAGTAGTTTGTAAATTATTTCTGGAGAATATGTTAAGACCGTTTGTGACTGTGAAACTTTATTCCAGTCTAGCGAAGGAATTTTCGTCGTTGCTTCCCTTTTCGACAACAACTTGGCATAGTTTCTACGTTGATGACGTCAACGGTGACACAATAACCTCGAAACAAAGAATCCCCCGAAGAGAAATTTTTATTCGTAATCCATAAGCATATAACAACGAGTTATATAGCATATGGGAGGAGCATAGGGTAACCTTAAATGGGTGGCACATGGAGAGGGTTGAAAGCTCACAGCGGTTTCGAGATTGCACAGGGAAAGTTCAGAGTTGTATGTTGACTCTCTTACTTTGGATTTCGAGCTTGTGGCTTCAGTGGACTCTGAGCATGTGCACCAATTAATTATTAAGAGGGAATTAACTGCAGGGCAAGAGACAAATCTGTAGTTGCCGGTTGCATTGTGACGCATTACTCTCAGAAAATCTAGCAAATTTAGTCCAGCATTGCACTTGACAGACAATGAGAAATCCTCAATCGAGGTATTTATTTTCAAAAGGCTGAAGGGACGTATTTTCTCCGTTATTAGTTAGAGTGTGACATTGCTCAGAAAAGCAACAAACGGATTCTCTGATAAACGGATTTTTTTTTTATTGATATTATTATATTAATTCAGGATTAGCTGATGAGCATTCATATAAAGATGAGTTATATAGAAGCGGAATGTCATTGGCATTTTCGTTGGAGCAATGGTAAGGCGAGACAATTTTGTTGTTGGAGTATGTCGAATAACTGGGTAATATTGACGCCAACTATGAGTTTCATCGGATGGTTATGAGTCCTTACTAATATGTACAGAGAGGTCATAGGGGCACTGTTCTCCAATTGCAGATACGTCATTTCTAGGACAGCAACATATTCATTTCTTATATCGCTTGGATAAACCAAGACTTTTTGCAGCAATTTTAGCGACATCAAATACGAGGGCGGGTCAATAAGTCCGTGACTTTTTGAATTTCTGACCTCTTTACTGAAACAGCAACACTGCTCCTGTTAACAGGCATCTGTCAGTTGACTCCTGTCAAAATTTAAACTTGCTGCGTCAGTTAGTTTGTGTTTGACAGCTATTTTTATCAGACTACTCACTAATTTGAGGAGAAAATGGAAAAAAGTGAATTTCGTGTGCTTATTAAGCATTATTTCTTGCGAAAAAAAACCATTACCGAGACCAAGGCTAAGCTTGATAAATACTATGGGGACTCTGCACCATCGATTTCAATGGTAAAAAAGTGGTTTACTGAATTTCGTTGTGGCCGTACAAGCACTGAAGATGCCGACCGTCCTGGACGCCCAGTTGAGGTCTCTACATCCGAAACAATCGAAAAAATTCACGATATGGTGTTGGCCGACCGAAGATTGAAAGTGCGAGAGATTGTGGAAGCCGTAGGGATCTCGCATGGCTCAGTGGTTTCAATTTTGAATGATCACTTGGGCATGAGAAAGCTTTCCGCAAGATGGGTGCCGCGTTTGCTCACAGTCGACCACAAACTCAATCGTGTAACAACTTCACAGGAAGGTTTGGCGTTGTTTAATCGCAATATGGAGGAGTTTTTGCGCCGTTTTGTAACCGTGGACGAAACATGGATCCATCACAACACACAAGAGAACAAACAACAGTCAAAACAGTGAGTTTCTAAGGGTGAATCGGCGCCAAAGAAGGCCAAGGTGGGTTTGTCAGCCAATAAAGTTATGGCGACTGTTTTTTGGGATGCACGCGGGATAATCCACATTGACTACCTTCAAAAGGGAAGAACAATCAATGGGGAATATTATGCCAACTTATTGGACCGATTCAATGACGATTTGAAAAAAAAACGACCTCATTTGGCCAAGAAAAAAGTTCTTTTCCACCAAGACAATGCAAGGGTGCACACGTGTGCAGTTGCCATGGCAAAAATCCATGAATTGGGCTATGAATTGCTCCCTCATCCACCCTATTCTCCAGATTTGGCTCCGAGCGACTACTTCTTGTTCCCAAACCTGAAGAAATGGCTTGGTGGAAAAAGATTTGACTCCAATGATGAAGTCATCTCGCAAACAAAGGCCTATTTTGAGGACCTCGACAAATAATTTTTTTTGGAAGGGATAAAAAAATTGGAGAAGCGTTGGACAAAGTGTATAGAGCTCAAGGGAGACTACGTTGAAAAATAAAATTATTTTTTTATCAAAAAATCTGTGTTTTAATCCAAAAGTCACGGACTTATTGACCCGCCCTCGTATGTACACACAAGTACAGCTCAGGGAAGGTTTCTCGGCTTCCACGATACAAGTGCCATTTACGGATATGAATTGTGTTTTATAATTTCGCTTTTGCGACAGATATCTGCACTGGTAGCATGCAACGTCACACAATTAGTTATGCGGTTATTTTCGTACTTTGGTGAGCTTAGAATATGTATTTAAAAGATCCCTCACTAAGACCAAAGACCAATAACATGAGTCCGGGAATGAATATAAAAAACAGAGAGTACTGCCATCAGCAAAGAAATACACTAGATTAGAAGAAACAAGAATCAGAGGTCGTAATCATTTTAAAATATTTTGGAATCAGCTGTAAGCTTAAGATTTAAGCATAACATAAGTAAGGTGAGCCAATAAATAGTGTGAATGTTGGCTGTCAATTACTGTCATTTACTGAAGTCAATGTGTTGATCTTTTTGACAGATATCGTACAATCTTTGACAATTTTAGTCATGGAGTCGTTTACCACGCAAACGCATTTTTGTTATTCAATCGTATTACGATCTGCAAAAGTAGCATTTCGCAAAATTCGGAATTTCGATCAACATAATTGACCAAGTGAGTTCGGAATTAGTGCAATTCATGCAGTTTCAAAGAAACCGATTCGGTATCGGGTCAAAGTTCATATCTGCATGCTTGGTCAGCACGTACACCACAAAACATCACCACTGTGAGCGAAAGTGTTCAAAACCAGCCAGGCACCTCAATTCGTCGCAGAAGTCAGCAATTGGGCCTCACTTATGGCACTTTACGGCGAAATTTAAAAATTGATCTTTATTTGCACGGCTGTAAAATCCAAATTACACAACAATTGAAGCCTTTGGACCATCTACGACTTCGCCGATTTGTTAAAGGGATGTTGGATCGTTAGGGCAATTCGTCATCGATTTTGATCTTTTGCGATGAAGCCCATTTTTGATGAATGGGTATCTACGTAAATAAATAAAATTGTCGTTTCAGAAAACCCATACGAGATTCCGGAAGAACAAAGAATCATGGGTTGACGGCAGTGATGCAAACCGGAATTTCCAAAAGTCTGTAGAAAAAAGATATAGTTCAAAAATATGTAGAAATAAAGACTTTTTTTAACATATACACATAAAGTGTGTAAAATGTAAATTTGTGTACTCGTACTCTGAAACAGATATCTTTATTTGTATTAGATTTTTACATTGTTCATTCACAATCTGAATCGATGATACTCTTAGTTTTTTTTTTTGAAGTAATTTAGATGACATCCGAATGAAATTAGTGTAGAATGACAAAGACAACTAGTGGCATACCCAATTTTAAAGCAAAAAATTGTTGTTGCTGTCATTCACAGGTCAAGAATGTAAAATTTCCTATGGGGGGTTTACATGTTACCGTCAATATCATTTGTTCTTCATTGAAAGTAATAGATTTGTTTGGAGGGAAACAAATATTGCTGATTGTTTTATTTGCAATTTTTTTTATTTTATCCTTGAATTTGGAATTTTGAAATTTCTGTAGATTTTCGTTTGATTTCTGCATTTCTGCAGGTATGCTAAAAAGCCTGCATATTTACAAATAATTCTGTAGGATTGGCATCACTGGTTGACGGCATCATTGGCCCGTACTTTTTCGAAGATGGGGCTGGAGAGAATGAATTCGGTCTGGTTTCAACAGAATTGTGCTACCGCCCATACAATCCATCAATCAATCAATTTATTGCGTGCAAAATTTAATGATCACATGATTTCGGTTAGAGGAAAATTTGATTAACCTCCAAGATAATGCGATATGACACCTTTAGGCTTATTCTTGTGAGGTTATTTAAAGAATAAGGTATATGCCAACAACCTAGTGACAATCAAGATCTCAGGACTTGAAAAAGAATATCTTAATTGATATTGCGGCCATCGACTTATTTATTCTTCAAAAATTCATCGATAATTTTTACATTCAGATATTCGCTTGCAACAAAAGCTGTGGTGGTTACATGAACAGTATTGTATTTATTATTCATAATTGCCATTAACTGAACAAATTAATTAATAAAATTCTAAATTGGTTTCGCAATAAATGTGGTTTTAATTTAACGAAAACTTCCACACTAACTGTGGACTAACTCGTCCTATCCTAACCAGTCAATGAAAATTACACTATTTCGTGCATTTAAAAAAATATAATATATACACATATATCGTACGGCTTTTTTGTTTCCAATTACAATATTTTAAATCCTTCTCTTGTTCTTTGGAAAAAACTGTTTTCAATTTCCCATCATTTAAATAAATATAACAAATATGTTTATAGAAGGAGATCATCATAATTATTAAATTTAAATTAAAAGTGTTTGTACCAGTTGTAGAGTTTATAATTTCATTTAAGAATTCGGCTGCACTTACCTAAAAAGAGACAAACAAAAAATTGTTAAATGTTAGGTTAAGCTAATATATAATACAAATGTTGTTTAATTAATTTTTAAAACAAATATTGAAATATGTATTAATTTGTTAAAACAAATTCGATCTTCATAAAACCTATTGAAAGTAATAATCCCGTGACAAGTTGTTTTTTTTTTTGTGAATCACATAATTTATTCTTAGTGCAAGCTTATTAAGCAGAGTTTTCATGGGCCATCCCAAGGTACTCGTATTTCCTTCTTTATTGCTTAATCTTAAACTTACTATTTAGAACTCCCTAAATTACGGGAGCATACAACATAGTAGATAACATCGATTTTACATCATCAAGCTTCCGGAAATTCTTTAACCTATCGACATTTCTTTAAACCATAGAATGAATAACTTCGTGTTCATATTAAAGGCGATCTTAAACGCAAGATATTAGTGCATTCAATTTAGTATGTATCGGGTTTTTCAATAGGGACTTGACAACTTTGAATTTAATTTGTGAACGCACTCTTTCACTAATCATCAAACTGTCACTGTCAATTTATTCAGTAAACTAAACATTTTCATCATGGTAAAGTATAGCACACGAACGAGCAACGTCTGCAAATTATAAAAAATTTCTACCGACTGCAACTTTAAGAGCGTTAATTCCAATTTTCGGTCGTAATTCTCGCCCTAGTAGACAGGCAATAACAAGTTTAGTGCAAAAATTTGAGTCTACATATTCGTTGTGTGATGTTGCCGTGTCAGTGAGACAACGGGTTGGTCGAAGTGTCAAAAATATCGCTGCTGTTCAGGCGTCCGTAGCAAACGATCAAAATCAGGCAATTCCACGGCGTTCTCAAGAATTGGGCATCGCTCAGACCACATTATGGCGTATTTTGCATAAGGATCTTCCAAGATCCATACAATATCAAGCTGACTCAAGAATTGAAGCCGATGAACCATTTGGAGTGACATACATTCTCCGATTGGGTTCTGGAGAAGATGCGCCAAGATGGTGAATTTCATCGCAAAATCATCTTCAGTGACGAAGCTCATTTTTGGCACAATGGGTTCGTCAATAAGCAAAATATGCGTTATTGGTCGGGTGAAAATTCACATGTGCTCCATGAATCACCACTTCAACCACAAAAAAATAACTGTTTAGTGCGGTTGCATGCCGGCGGCTTTATTGGGCTATATTTTTTTGCCGACGATAACGATCGTCACGTTACTGTGAATGGTCAGCGTTATCGCGCCATGATCACCGATTATTTTTGGCGCGAATTGGAAGATATGGACTTGGAAGACATGCGGTTTCAACAGGATGGTGCCACAAGGCACACAGCACACGTTACAATCGATTTATTGAATGGGCCAGTCGATTGGCTGCCTCGTTCGTGCGATCTAACGCCGCTTGACTATTTTCTGTGGGGCTACGTTAAGTCATTGGTTTATGCCAACAAGCCGACGACGTTGGAAGAGCTCAGAGCCAACATTGAACGCGAAATAGCGGCCGTTTCGGCCGAAATGTGTGGCCGAGTCGTTGAAAATTGGGTCCAAGGAATCGACCGCTGCAAACGTGCCCGCGGTTGCCATATGAACGAAGTTGAGTTCCATTCATAAATGTTTTGATTGTACTCCAAGCTGATAATAAAGTTTTTGAAATATCTCAAATGGTTTGCAAATAGTTGTAGAGTCCTTATTGGAAAACCCAGTACACCCATTAAAAAAGAACCACGGTATATACAATATAAACAACTTAAACCCTTAAAAAGCATCATGATCTGCGCTTTTCTTTATTTAAAGACAGCTTTCCGCAGTACAAGTTATGATTCAAACGGATAATTCTGAAGAGCCGAACCATTTTCAATCAAGTCACCTGTGACTAGTTTGGACGAACATTGGAACCTTCGAACAGATCGAAGCAAAAGTTATATAAAAAGCTGATTCCGAGAGTGTCTCTTATAAGCAAACAAATTGAAATAAGCGGGCTGGTCAAAGGTCCTGAAAAAGGACAAATTACCCAGACTCGGAATACTCAGAGGAACTATGTCTTATACTTGAGACTCAATTCTAAAATAACCTGATCAGAATTTAAGCTCCAATTTGCGTTCGAGCTGAGCAACACAACATGTTCCAACTGAAATCTATCATCGCAGATGGCATATATTCAGTTATGCTGCAGCTGGTAACTCTGAAGAGATTGTTAATTATTAGCCTGGCACTGCCATATCGAACCATTGACGCAAGAATAGCAGAAAAAGTCTTTATAGAGAAAATCGAAAAATCGCAGGATGGTGTTCTGTCTTCACTGCTGGGGAGCATTTTTGACCGTTCAAATGTCTTCACTCGGTTGTTTGTCTGATTCCAATATTAATTCCAAAAAAACAACTCTCTTACGGTCATGGGAATATTTACTTACTAAAAACAATCTTGGCACTGTACTAAGTTTAGTTTAAAAATGCACAATTGATTTTTTTTTTGTGGTTGTCCCTATTTGCTGGACAAATTTTGTCAGTGGAATATCTCGACTCAGATTTTTGCAGCTGTATAACCATTTTTTTCTGCCAGACATTCAATTCAATGATGCAACACCTTATGCCACCCTTTTTTACAGTCTTCAAGTCCTTTCCAGCATGGCATCAAACTTGTTTCGCGAATTTTGTTTTATGAATTCAATTTAGTCAAAATGGGTACCACAGAGCAATAATTTTAGTTTCGGTAAAAAAGGGAAGTTACACGGGATCTGATTTAATGAATAGGGTGGTTGATCGATGTAGTTCTTACATTGTTGGCCTTTGATTTGGTCACAATAGTCACTCTAAGCGTCGGCGCATTATCATCGTGGTAAATCCACGAATTTTATTATTTATTGACCATTGTCCGCTTTAAATTATACGTTTTTTTTTCTTCAAATATTTAGCGTGAGCCTTTTGTTGTATTTTTTTGACAGAATGTGGATGAGCCAACACGAAAACCAGACTTCGATAGTCATACCCAACATCCTGGACTTAGTTTTAATATTTCACACTAGTAAGTACTCGTATGCCATCGATGTGTTCTTCCCTAAAGTAACAGTTCGAGCTGTAATGAGGCTTTTTGAATTAAATAAGAAATTTGTAGTTATACGGCACCAATTGAAGAAAGCGAAGAAATCCAGCCAGATATTACTTCAATATACACTTCAAATGTGTGAAGTTCCTCTATGACCGAGCATTCAATGGTAGCAATCCATTTTCACATTATTGCAGTTACTAGAAGACTAAGGAATGCATACAGATGGAAAATGGCATATTTCCAGCCCGTGCCAAAAGAGGTGCATTTGTATCGTTTTTCTCTTACATTCTATCATTCCGAGATAATGGAAACCCTGGTTGATCGTTAGCTCATAAAATACCTTGAGGAACGTGAACTTCTCGGTGACCGCCAGTAAAGTTTTTCCTTGCAACAAGTTAACTGCTGATTTAAAAGAATATCTCATCGGAACTAAAGTCACAAATCTTGTGAAAGCATTTCTAATGGTTGATATAAGCCTCTCTTGTCGAAAACGAAATACTTTGTTTTATAGAAAATCCATTACTTCATTTCCGCATCCTTTGAACCTTTGGCTAACAGTCAATATCTATGGGAAACCCATGCGTTCGACGAAGAATCTGTAAAGCTATAAATAAAAGAACTTCTTGATAAAATGCTCGAGTTCGAAAATATAGCCTTCCAAGGTAAATCTTCCAGCATCGTCCACATCAATATCTTGCAGCCTATCATTAAACTATGCGTTGAGTATAGTTCTGCACTATGTTTATGGTATGTTTCTGGTTCATCGATTTCGAGATAGCCCTGGAAAGCTTGACAAAAGATGGTTTACCGTACCATACTATCATACATTTACACTATACTAGAAGAACTAATCGCTCTTATAAAGGTTACCCTTAAAAATGGAATGCCTTACACAACGTTAAGATGGCCGAAGTTGGCAGCGAACTACGATAAGGTTACATTCCATCGCCATTTCTTTTAGTAGTCAGTGATGCGCTCCTGACTGGGCCTTTAAGAGGAAATATGGGACCAAGTATGATCTCAAAAGCCCCTCTATGGAGACTAAAGAAGCTGAAAACCTTCATTTTAATGATATTCTTACAACCAACTTCACGTTAAGAACTGTTCACAAGAACTAACTAAAAACGTCAAAATACTGAGAAGAAAGTGGGAACAACTTAGCATCTTACGGCGTAAAAACAACTTCAATGCGAGTTACGCCATGATATGTAGTCCACCTTCCCTTGGCAGACATGGACAAGGACAGTCGAGAAAAAATTCAGAGCTCTGATGAGGAGTTCTAGTAAAATCAAAGTCTCCACAGAAACTAAGTAAAAATAAGTATTATCAAGAGTACCTTCTGATCAAAGAGTATACCCTTAATTCTTCAATAAAACGAAAACGGTTCAATTGATCATCGATATTCATTTTATTGCCTTCAAAATAATCTCCATTGCAAGCAATACACGTTCGAGAATTCCAAAGCTTCCTCTAATCATCAAAACACTTTTCATGTGCCTTCAGCTCATTCTGCGAGTTCTCCTTTATCGCTTCAGTCTTCTCAAAACGCTTTCTCAGAAGTCGTAGAAATAGGAGAAATTCACAAGGAGCAATATCAGATGAACACGAATCTTGTGGAACGGTATGATCGCTGTTTTTTTTTTGATAAAATAGTCGCGTAAAGATGGTACGTAGTTTCTCCGCAATTCCGAACTCTTGCGACGAATATTTTCCCTCAAATGCTTTAATACTCCTTGTATACGGTTTGCCGTGGCGAGAGAAACTCGGTGTGGCCCACACCTCGACAATCAAAGAAACGGTCAACAAAGCCGTTGTGGATGTTTGGATTTGGCTTGTCTTTGAGACCCCATCCCGATGATTATCGGTTAGTTCCGGCCCATGTCTCGTTACCAGTAATGATGCCATCGAAAATATTTTGAACCAAAGAAAACATTTCCTTAGCATCATCAATGTGTTGTTTTTTCTGCAACAAATTCAGCATACCCGGCACAAGGCGCACTTTACTTCGTCCCATAACCAAAACATCGTGCATAACGCTTTGTACCGATCCGAACGAGAGACCAAGAACGGTTCTTATCTCCCTCACGACGATCTGTGTGGACAATTTTCTTAACTTTTAAGTCAGTCATACTGGTGGATGGACGACCGGAACGATGCAAATTATCAACCACAGTACGGCAATAGCAATAGTCATAGACTCGAAGCCCCAGAAGATTAAGGCCATGTTAGTCTTTCTTATTCCTGCTGGTTTGTATGGAAGGAAACTTCTAATTTTCTTTTGTGCGTCGAGACAATATCCTGTCCTTGTTGTCATTCTTGTTCTCAACTATTGCCGAATGTGTACTCCTAACAAAAGACCAATCCTAGGTCGAAATACTGATTCCAAATTCTAACCTTTTAAAAAGGAAACGAATATACAAATCAGTCTTATCGGATGATAAATTAAAAATCGACAACGCGTTCACCAATCATCGGGTAACTCAAAGTAAGCAGTCTTTCAATCGAAAACCCAAACCTTAAAGGGAAAAATAGGTTCAAGGTCATACCCCCATTTCCACCCCAATCAACTACCCTTTATACCTGGCAGTGAAGTCATTCAATTTAACTTCTGAAACATGTAAGCACGTGTGTACAGAAAAGAGGTAAGCGAAAGAAAAAAATCGTTTCTTTCATCTACCAAAGGTGTTACGAAATATAAAAAAAGGGAAAAAGCAGAAAAAAAGGCAAAAATAGCGTTCACACGCTTTGACAAAATCGCTTCCTTGCCTTTATCCGGCGAATGTAGGTGAAAATGCCGACAAGGGCGCACCAACTGTGTAACGTGTTAACCGCATTCCCATATTCATGGGTTCGAAAAGAGACTGTTACAACCCCCTGCTACGCCAACCAACTCAATAATCATTACATACATACATACTGCATTTGCCAAGCATATACATAAGTGTGTAGATACAGAGTATAGTCAAAGGATGAACACGGAAGGATTATGAGGATACATGGACTTTTACGGACAACATAAGGAATGTATGTACAATGTACAATGGCAAAGTGAAAATTACTCTAAACTTGATTTATGTGCATAGGAACTCGTAGATGCCCTGTATCAGGAATGTGAGGCAGGAAAAGATAAACAGAGAGAAAGAGACCGAAGCACATGCTGTATGTCGCAATGCGCAATGACGTCACATAATGAAAAAGGTTCACTCGCCGGCTGCCGCACAATGAAAACGAGTTCATCGCGCGTTACCTACAAGTACATAAGTACATAGAAAGTTGGACAAATGACCCAGTACGCCAGAGAGTAAAAACCAAAATAAACAAAAGAAAGTTCAATTTCAATTTCATTGAAGAAAAACCTACTGCCATCTATGTTCGAGTGCTGTAAGCTTTGGGTTTTAGTGTTTGTTTGACTTTCGAATGCTTTCGAAAACTTTCGCTTGCTTTTCACTCTTCAACTTAAGGGGAAATTTGAAAAACTTTCACTCAAAAAAGCTCATTTCCTTATCATGCGGAAAATATTGTGCTTCGTGAGTGGAAAATCCAGAGAGCAACAGCAATAGATAAAGAAAGAGAGAGAGAGAGAATTATGCAGAGAAAGAGTGTGAAAACTCTGTGAGAGTGAAAATCTTTTGCAAGGGCATTTTTTTTTTCAAATTCGACCGGTTGGCTGGCAGTTGATGGGTATCTACGAAGCTTTAGCTGGAATCCGTTTCAACGTCAAAGGTAATCTTCATTGTGGCGGCGGCAAGTACTTCTTTTTTTCATACACTTCTTCTTGGAGTCAGTTAACTGCAAAAAGAATTGAGAATTTTCGTTCTTCCTATCACTACCCTAGATAAATCTCAATGTGGCAAATTTAAACGTTCCCTTTGGCTGCGGTCCGTCCTAAATTGGAGCAAACCAAAGCTAGTTCTTGAATACAGATGTATAAGATGAAATACGTCCTTCGTCACCGGTTGAATGTGACTACAGATGCAGCACGCAACGAGATTTCAAATGCCAAAGGTGAACAGATTACTTAAACTAACCGAGGCTACTTACGAGTAGGTTAACGTATCTATCACTATCCACCACACACCCGAATGTCGTCGTACTCGCACATTTGAAAAAACGTACGACGGTGTTTTATTTTTATTTTTACGCGAGATGATTTGATTTAATCGGCCAATCACGCGTTGGCACTTTAAATATAAACGATGGTGTTAAAAGTGTTTTATTCTTTACGTTTTTGTTCTTATGTGACAATTGACATCAAAGTGCAATTTCAAGGATGTGGGTATCTATATCGAACGTGTGGCGCTTTGAGGTTTATTTACTCAGTTCTACATTGTATAATACATATGATGGAGTATCTAACTATACATAGTTTGCAGCCATGTTAAGTTTATTGGATTGGGTATTACCAGTGGAAGTTTAATGGTGTTCTGCGGGGAATAGGGCAGTGAAATATAGTGGTTAATGTGGTTATGGCAATGTGTATAGGGGGAGTTGAATAAATAATTCGAATTCGCACATTTGAGCTATTTAAAGGGCTAGTACGTGGTTGCTTTGATTTAGTTTTATTGACTACAGCACTTTCGAGGGAATGCTTTTAATACACGTTTGTATCTTCTTAAAGTGGTTTTACAAATGAGAATGTAGGATGCTTATACACGTACATATATTGCATTTGATACATTTTATACCGATCTTAAACGTGTATCTATCTTCCCCTGACCATAATTTGCAATTGGTTGTGTATCATGAAAATCTATTGTCTGGCGATGTTGATGCAAGTTGAGATGATTCAATTAACGCTTCTATCCATTACCGTGTTTGTAGCGTCGTAATGAAAATTGCCTATCAGTACGGCAGCAATTTTCGCTAAGGCCAGTAAAGAATTACAAAATTAAGCCAGGGTCTTAGGAAAGAAATGGAGGGAGATAAGCCCTTAATGAACCAATGGCAGTGCTCATATTCCCCAATGGGTTACTGGGTTCGGTCTCACCGATCCTTCGTCCTAGGGGTATCTATAATGGAACTGGCCGGCGGGGCAATTGCTTGGCGATGGAAAAAAGACGTAAGTTACGAAGCAGTTACCACTTTATGACAGCATCTATAGAACCTAGCTATACAGAACAATGTCTTCTTCGGGCTATCAAGGCAATTGACTAGCAAAACGTCTTACGCGACCAACAAAAGTGACTATATAAGCCCAGTGACCAGTTCTACTCTACGACGCAGGGTCATGGTAGAGGGTGGTCTTAGCTGCTTTGAGAGGACGTATTTGGGGGAGGAGATACAATGACGAACTGTACGGGCTATACAGTGACATATACCTAGCCAAAAGAGAGACAGCCCAGCGACTGAGATAGCTGGGTCATATACATCAAATGGACACCAACGCTTCGGTCCGAAAAGTATTCGCCCCGGATGGATAGCGCAGTAGATAAAGGGACCTGTTAGCTTAGCTTGCGAAACTGTAGTCAACTAACGAAAGATCGACCTGGAGACACTTGTTGACTGAGGTCCGGACCAAGCGTGGACTGTAGGGTCGCCTTCAGTAAGTTAGTAATAAGAAATACCTTTTATTATGCTCCTACAACTTTCTAGAAGCATTACACATTTGCGACAGTCAGATAGCGATTTAGCGCCATTTACAGTATGCTTTGCTATGTAACCGTTTGATCGTAAAAGATGTCTTGTACAGAAAGAAGCAAATACTTACTTACTTAGGAAGCGCTACAATCTGGAGTAAGCTAATGCTTCAACCAACCGCAAGCTGCATCAACTGCCACATTTCAAGTTTTTTGAAGTTTTAACCAGCGGAAACGCTCAGAAGCAAATGCACTTTAAGGAGCTGTACAGTGTATTCGCTCGAGCACCAGATCCGTACGGTCACCTTTACGAAAATGACGTGAATTGGCTTTCCCTCGAAACAGGAACTCAAGCTTCTGGCCATAGAGCAGGACCAGGATGATTGTACGAGTATGAAACGAGTTTGATCTTACGATAGATGGCTCGATTACTCAATTGCTGTAAGGTTGTAAGCCGAAAACTGTCAGCTGTCATCGTAGCTTCGTAATCCACTATGAAGTGGAACGCATAGACGGCCATTGGAGTAGGCTCTTGTTCTTTGACTTTACAAATAATTCTTTAAGTAATAAATAATTTTGTGCATTTTAAATAATTTTGATTTATTCCGGTGAGGAAAAAATACTACCTTGAGACATAGCAATATTTTTTGAATTGAAGCAGTGCTGGCACGGTATAAGGCATGGGCCTTGTCACCTATCTGACGGGCGTAACTACTGTCCTCACTTACGTGTTAGTTTAATTTAATGTTGTTGACGTATCTTCTCCCAAATGACTGAAAATTCCATTTAAAAATGCATAAATCGGATGCAATGGATGACTCCTTCTCTTTTCAAAGGTGCAAAACACGCATTGTTGAAGAATCAGAACAACGGAAAGAAAACAAATTCAACTAATTGCTCAAAAAGACTGATGATATAGTAAAAAGAGTCAAAGCCCCACCCTTGTTTCCTCAATCAGGGATCCTGTGAAACAACGCTTCAGCGAAATACTTTTTGGTTCACTTCTTTCTAACCGCCCACGTCTTATTACACTTGATTGCTATGAAAAGCAATCTTTTCTGAATCAGAAACTTTCTGCACCATATGCACAATCGCTGTGTACATCACGAACAAAAAACAATAATAAAAGACACAGAAAAAACTTGTTATTTAACGATACTTCAGGATACCACATACATTTGTAGGAGTACTTGTATACGAGCAAGGCGGAATGTACGAGTACAATAGTTCAAGATTTCGACGACCAAGGAGCACATTTTTACTTGTGCGAGGACTGTGGACTGAGGACTAAGGAGTACTTATTCTCGTTCTTGGTGCACGTTGCCAACTATCATACATGCACCCACCGAATATCTACACATTTGGCGCACTTGTTCTGGTTTCGTGCGAGCTCCCAGGCATCCAGATATCTAAGGGTATGAGTATTTAAGTTTAATATTTACTCTGTGCTTAGGCACTTGTGTTTAATATATTTCCTGCCCTCTTTTCCCTCCAAAATGTATAGATAGCTACTTGCCTTAAGATGGGTAGATTTGTTGGTGGGTTGTTTTTGTTTCATCATGTTTTCTTCCCCAGAAGTTTATCCCTACTTTACTCAACTGCAAGAGTAAACAACAAATTCAAAAAGAAAATTGGTAAGTCACTGCTAGGATACACTTTGTGGCCATTAAAGTGGCAATGATAATAGTTAACTAGACACTAGTTATGAGCCAGAACAACCAAACCAAACCGGGGCGGCGGCGGTGTCTTCTGGAAACTTCACACGACCTGTTGCCACTGGAGTATCTTGGTATTTTCTTGGCAAATCCTTTGCATCTCCGGACTCGTATCTATGTATGTATCAATAAATAAATAAAAAAACTTTGTCTTCCTTAAGCATTTCTTCAGACGCATAAATGGGTAACAGCCACCAACAATAGATAACATGGCAAATGTGTGCTTTTAAGAGGGAAGTACTCGTACGTTCCACAGTACGTGGCAAATATTGAAAGGATGGCACCTACGTATACATAGAAGAACCCTCTACTTCTGTTGTATTATTTATCAAAGCCGTTGACAGGAAATTACTTGCATTCTATGGTTTGTCGTCTATTTTATTGTGCTTTCAGTGGATAAAGAATGTCGAATGAGGTGGAGGTTAACGAAAGACGATGCTTATGTTCTTGAGTAATTGAAGAGATTTGCATTCATTCAGAGCATTATTCCCTTTTATCAGGCCTCCGGCTTTATCTGATTGACTTTTTTTGTGCGTGTTTATATGTTTGCGTGTGTGCGGATTAGAAGGACCTACACAATGGTTTCAATTTCAATGATAAATAAAATGGGATTTTCTGTACGCATATAGTACACTATTGTAGATACTACGTTTGTTTTGGATATAAGCTTCTTTCCATTTAAAAGTCTTACGGATAAGCTCTCTTTATGGGTTATTTCAACCTCCATAGAAGGCGCACTTCTTTTTCAGGGAGGATTCTGTTTTTAGAATTTTTTTTAGGGATATTGAATAAGTTTTTAAAGTTTATTTCGAAAAGACAAAATAATATCAAAGCTGAGACTAAATATGTTCCATTTTCTATGCAAGCCTTCCAGTTTCAAAATGTATATTTGAGCTTCCTTCTTTCCTGTTGAGTCGAACTAGAAAATCCTCTTTACTAGGCCGAAATTGACTAAGTTTGACGTAGTCGATGCATGGAAGTCGGGTAGCTTCCAGATTTCAGTTACAGTGACAAAAACTGTCTATAAGTGTAACCTGTCAGATGAATCCCTGAAATAAGGATTAATTGACGCTGTATTTGCATACGGGGTGGAACTGGGACTCAGTCAACAAGCTTCTCCAGCCAGCTCGATCCCTGGCTAGCTGCCTCCAGTTTCGCACGCTAAGTTGGCTGAGGTCCTCTTCCACATGCGTGCGCCACCTGAGTCTTGGCCTTCCTCTACTGCGTTGTCCCTCGGGAGCGGATTCGAAGACTTTTCGGACCGGAACATTGGTGTCCCATACGCTCTACATGACTCAGCCATCTCAGTCTTTGGATCCTCACTCTACTGGCTAGGCCCATGTCGCTGTACAGTCCAAACAGTTCGTCGTTGTATCTCCTCCTCCACTCACCATCAATGCAGACGGGACCGAAGATCGCCCGAAGAATTTTTCTCTCGAAGCAACCAAGAACACCCTCATCCATTTTTGATAATGTCCATGCCTCTGCGCCATAGAGCTGGACCGGGATTATTAAAGTTTTATAAAGGGTGACTTTTGTTATCCGAGAGAGGGCTTTGCTACTCAATTGCCTTCTTAACCCAAAGAAACAGCGGTTGGCATACTTCGTGCATACTTTCGTCCGACCATATTTTACAGATGAGTTGGTGTATGCTCCTTACCAAGTCATCGCCTGCCGCTTTGAAGACCTCGGCAGTCAGGCCATCCACTCCAGCAGCTTTGTTGGCCTTAAGCTTCGATATAACTATCTTCACTTCATCCAGGTCGGGTGGACGGAATTGTTGGTCATCATCGTCCAGGTTGAAAGGTTGATTCTGCCTGACAGCGGTATTTGGTTCGTCATAGCCGTTTTACAGCTCGCAGCAATGGTCTTTCCACATCCTCAGCATCGACTGCGATTCTACTACGATGTTCCCTTGTTCATGTCTACAGGCTTCGGTTCAGGGTTTGTTTTTGTGGCATGTTAATTTTACCTTACCTGCTCTTTATTCTTCCTCCTGAGAAGCCGGTGTTCGTCTCTCCTTTTCCGCTTATAGAGCTCATGGGCAACTCTGGTCCTTCTTAGCGGCGCCGCTTTATATGCATCTTGCTTAGCTGCATGTGCTTGCCGGCATTCATCATCGAACCAGGGGTTTCGTTGTGGTCGACGAGTGAGATCCAGCACATCAGAAACGGCATCTTTGATGGCGGTTTGGCTGTGTTTCCAATGGTCTCCGATGCTGACGGTATTGGACCTCTTAAGAGATTAAGAGACACTCGATCGGAAAAGGATTTGACGATCTCTTGCGATTGTAGCCGTCTGACATCGAATTTCCTCACAGCATTAGCTTGTCTTGGAGTAGTTTGGGATATCCGCAACCGTACCTTGGCTACAACAAGGTAATGGTCCGAATCGAACGTACGGACATTCATAATACTGGAGGAGTGTCTTGCGCCAATCGCCATGTGATCAATCTGGTTGACTGTTGATTGATCAGGAGTTCTCCAAGTCCCCTTATGTATGTCGAGATGTGGGAACCGCGTGCGAGCTACGACAATGTTTCACCCAGCCGCGAAGTCGATTAGCCTGAATCCGTTATCGGAGGTAATGTCGTGCAGCCTAAATTTTCCGATCGTTCCACCAAAGATACCCTCTCTCCTACTAGCTTTGCATTAAAATCACCGAGGACAATTTTAATGTCATAGCTAGGGCAGCTGAAATCTAAAGGAATGAATAAACCATTATGCACCCAACACTATTCATAGAAGACCAGTAGCGTTTTTGCTGTCAGCACATCAGAAATTCCAACATTGATGAGTTGAGATATATCCAACTCAGTTACCTACATTTGAGGAACGACACTAGCATCTTTACAAGATTTAAAAGAATATACAAGCCACTAAATGAAAGATATTAGGAAAAGCTATAGCTGCTATTGTGTTCAGAACTTTTGCCCATAAGGGAAAACAATGTGCAAGGGAGTCAAAGTCGAAAAGCTGTGTGCAGGATAGTCTAGTAGTAAATTCATAGTCGATACAGGAATCTGGGATGAATACTTCCCATAACAGGCCAGAGAAACGTGGTCGGTAAGTAAAAACTAAATATCCGATCGATGGAAACCTATCTCGGAGGAATTAGTCCCATAAATGTGATTCATAGGACTATGAACAAAATATGATGTGAACGCCTGAATCTTTTCGCCAGCCAACTGATCGGTCTCTGTACGTATTATTAGTACTTAATTAACAAAATCTTAACTCTATGATGGATCATAAAGAAAAACTCAGATTTTCATGTAAATTTAAGTATATACAGCCTTTTGAACGACCATAATATAGGTACAGCTTGTAACAACGCACTCGTATAGAGAAGAGATTTGAAGAGGTTTGTCTTACTTCAACACTACAGCAAATTAACGACAATGGGGCATTTGAGAGTATCGAGAGCTAAGTAGCCTAAATAATAAAACTAAATGCATCCCTAAAACAACAAAAGACTTGCAACATAGATGTGTCAAAACAAAATGTTAAGGTGGCTTAGGGTTGACCATTCAACTTATAAAAAAAATCTTTAGCTTAACTTCTGTCAATTGCCGCTTACTTGATTTTGAAAGGCAATTGAAGAGTAAAATTCTGTCAATAGCTGGCGAAATGAGTTTATATGATATGATATAAGACTCCTATTATCCTAATTCCGCTTTATGCTGTAGAAAATGATTCTGTCCCCTTTTGTACTTCGAACCAAATGTGAAATGTATCTGGTCCCGTTTATATTGATAAGAAATGGAGGCAAAAAATTCAAAGAACAACCTCATAGTTAAATTTATTTGAAGAAGTACATCTCAAAAAGTCCTTAAATCCAACTCAGTCTCACAATGCAGGAAATGCTTCGATAATAAGTGCAGTTAACAGAGATCATAAACTAGCTGGGCAAGTTATACATGAGACAGTTGACGGTTCATTGAATCAGCTGGCTAGAATAGCTGATTATGGTCCTGATCAAGTCCGCAAGAGTATCTATAGGAGCACGCTGATATTGTTTATACTATACTCGTGTCTCGCCTCAGCAGAACCAAATTAATGTTGTGATTTTGAACACAGCGTCGTATGTTACAAAGGGTGATTCCACAGATTCGTTTTCAGTGCTCGGAGGCAGCCAATATTACAGAAGTAATGTGAGTAGTACTTCTCATCAATACCTTGATAAGCCGTAATGTCAGTTAAAGATCAGTGTCATCGATGCCAAGTAGCTGTCAGAAACAGTGCAACTGCTGTTCTAAGTTTCGATCGATCATGACTACGAAATCCCATAATTAATGAAGTGTTCAGATAACAAATATGTATAGCAAATTAGCTCACCAATCAAACAGTGAAGCAATGAAGGGAGGAACATCTATTTGTATTGGCAATTAGCCAAAAGCCGGATTAAGATCATTGGTTGAAGGTGCGGCCTACTCAATTGCTCAACTCCCACATCAGACTGATGGCATTGTAATGTGTGTAGTGGGATTATGCAAAACCTGAATTAAGCTGACGATTTTTCTAAGAATCCCATCCTAAATTGGACAAAATGAACCCAAATGTAAGTCCACGTGAACCGTTGCAGCTATACTATAGGGCACGCATTGAACCGGTGCATACTGGCCGATTTCATGTCTGTAGCTGGACTTAAATCAAAAATAAAAGACATGCAACTTTTTAATTTGTTCCAATTATTTTATATACTTTCTAAAACCATTTCTAACATTGCTGCTCTGTATAATCCTTTTGGCGAGCTTCTAAAACTTCCTCTGATATTTGGCCAATAGGTATTGGGAACATTTCAATAATATCGGCTCCATCAATCAAGATTTTGTGAACGCTCACTGGCATTCTATACCACTTAAATTTATCGACAAATAATTTAGCGGTATTCAAATTGTATTTACGAAGTTTGGCTGTGTCGATTCTTAAACCAGATGATAAGTTTTTATTATTATTGCGAAACGTTCCACGAGCCTTTGATCAATTCCAATTATTCTGGCGGTTCATACCGAGTTCAGATCTTAGCTGGTTTTGTAGATACGTTTTTTTGTCCTTTACCATATTCTTGGCTGCATCTTCTCTCGCCTGCCAACTTTCCGTATCAAGTTTAAATGTAATAATGTTTCCATTAATCTTATCTGTGCGTGTAGAGTTTGCAAACCATAAGTAAAGGCGTTAGTATCACATGAGTTTTTTTGAACATTCGTCTATGTTATTCATTTCTTTTGGAGATGCCTTACAAAAATAGCTTACTGAGCTAGCTCTATTTTTCATTACCGCATCGCACGTTTTACCATCAACCATTTCTTTGAAGACGAATATTTTTGTCGTTGAATTTCAAATAAGTGGGCTGCAAAGCATTTATTCCTAGCACCTATTCGATTAAACTCTGCGATGGTAGTGTCTAACTTTCTTTTGTAAATTCAAATCGGACTGGACGACAGTATCGTGGTGATGATGTACTGGAATTTATCCATATTATTGTAGATTCGGTTTCACTTTTCTTCTTGATTTCCAGAGGCATAAAACAAGTCAGTAGTATATCAGAATCACTTAGAAGCATCGACTAAAAAATTTTGCTTATAACGAGCATGCCCCCCACTTCCAAGTGCATTCTAATGTGTTATCATTTTCACATCGAAAATCAAATATGTCACCTTGCACAAAAGAAATTCGTCGTGCAGTATAGTCCAGGAATTGTTGTAGATCGATTTTACATAATGTTTCTGTTATTTTAATGGAAGAACTAGGTGGATAACAACGCTTTTTTGCTTCCAGAATGGAGTCGAAAGTTGGGTAGATATTTGCATTTCTGTCTTTTGCACTTTTCTGTAGATGTTTGTGCTGATGTTTCGTTAATTTTAAATCAGCAATTAACGCTAAAGCTTCATCTGGGGTATACGGCACAATTTTTTCTGTATTATGAGTACTCTGTTGCTTTAAGCTTTTGAATGAAGTAGCAACGGTTTTTTTTATTACTTCAGCTAAGTAGAGTTTTCCCTCCTCTCTAAACTTAGATTCCACAGCAAATGACAGTTCTTCTGAGGGCCTATTCATAAGATCTTGAATTTTTCGTTTTTTTAGCTTTAATACCACTTTCCTTAAATTTTTTTTCAGGCCTTCCTCGTTGAAGTTTTTCTGTTTTTACTTCAGTCATTAGCACCGGTATTTTTAATTCTTTGGAAATTCATAATTTTTCACATTTAAAAAATACATTTAATGTACATTTTCTTGTCTCCCACTTCTTAAAAATCCGTGACACAAAAATGTTTGTGTATTTGTGACATTTTTTGCGATCTTCATCTGTGAGGGCCAATATTAAAAGCTTTGAGGGCACATATTTTAAAATTTCATTCGTACAATCCGATATGGTAGATTTAAAAAGTCCGTTTTCGCGTATAAAATAAAATATATCTTCTCGAGAAATAATTGGACTTTCTTGGGGAACCGGAAGTGTCACCTTAAAAAAAAAATTCAGATATGTTATGGCACATATTGGCTCGTAATTCTAACATTATATTGAACTGAATGACTACAACTTTTAAATAGAAGTAGTTTTATAATTGGACTCCGCTGTAATTTTTCTTAAACGCCCACTAAACAACATTTTAAGTTTTCATTGAGTCTATACTCACTTTGAGTCTATACAAAAAAGCTTCGGTTATGTTCTAATTATTATCACAATTAGTTCAAAAGTTGGTTATAATTATAGTACTTACTGCCAGTTGCTTCATTAATTTCCATTTCTTAACTTCTCCGTTTGAAATAACTTTTAAATTCAGTTTTTTCGGACGCAGAAAATTCGCTATTAGTACTGCTGCAGACACACTGAATGAAAGCAATGACTTTGCGACGTAATGCCTCGTCTACGATCGAGTGTTTGACAAAAAAAAAACTCATGACTGCTTATCTGGATACCGTTTTCTCAGCTAACGAGAATTCAAGTTGTTGCAAACATGTTCAGATTTGCCTTTTGGACCTGCTATCGCGTACTAAATCGGCCAGTGTGCGGTGCCGGTAAATAACGCCGAATTTTGGAATTAGGCGTTATTTCACTTTATGAAAGTTTGCTTGTGAAATAAAGCCGAATTCAGAGAGAAGTATACTGCTAAATACCCCAGAGTAAATATAATCAAATTTTAGCTCCAGTCGCCTGCCTGACAGTTGTTGACATACCCTCAGCGGAGCGACGAAGTCGCGTGAGCGGCTAAACCCTGCGAAAAAAGGGTTAAAATCATGTTAGCGAGCGAAGCGAGCCAATCACCTTATTCTTTAAATACACCAGACTCATTTGACCTCACCTTATCTGAATGTCTTTATAAATGAAAAGTGAAATAAGACCGAAATGGAAATTCGGCTTTATTTCGCTTTCATAAAGTTAGCTCGGCGTTATTTCACGGCACCCATCGAACCCACTAAATAAAAGATGCATAACGTGTAGTAAGAACAGTGGTAACTAGATATAGAAAAAAACCCAAAAAAAAAAAATATAATTGTTATTGTAAAGTTTTAGCTATACGTTAAATAACTATGATAAAATATCAGTGATTGTATTTATGTACGAAGATGAAACTCTATATGTTTAATAGACGACTCCATCCAAATCCCAACGATTAACCCATTGAATTCGGATTCCATTTTGCTAAATGCCAAAACAACTTTCTCCATCTACTACCTTCAATTTAAATTCAAATCATAAAGCGATAAGATTTTTGGATTAACAAGTCATTTTTAATTTTAATATCACAGCCAATTTACTAGTTAACAGGAAATGTTTGACGAAATGGAAATCGAATCCGATTTCCTCCCACAACACATTTGCCGTACTAAATCAGCTATTCGAACCTCAGTGTGTATTTGAAAATATTGAAAATTCAATTTGATTCCATGGCATGTACAAACGAAAAGCCCTAAAATACTCAACCATGCATGATGACATTTCCCCTCTAGAATGTACATACATATGTCGAAAGGCCACTTGACAAAAGATATAGAAAAATTTAATTGAATTCGAAGAGTCAACCGTCACGTACATACTCGTATCTTACGAGGATTCGATTCGTATGCCATCCTTTTCAATGCACTTTGCTGTTGAACGTATAGGTAATTCCACCTAAGATGTAGCCAAATATCCCCTTCAGTTAACCTTTTTGTAAATTTAAGATAAATTTACACACAGATCGATTACAGTTGATAAGAAGTACTAACACAATGTCAGTGATTGATATCATTTCGAATTCCATTGACAGAAAGTGATTTTGAATTCAAACAACTGGATTCCTTATTTAGTAAAAACTGACAGTTGACAGTAATGGCTTCCGCAAACGAACGTACCTTTAACTTAAAAAAAAAAGCCATTATCCTGTGTTTCTAGGTCATGCACGTTCATATATCAGCGTCGATGAATATGTAGATACGAGTATATTTCTACGTTGATGTATTCGTAGAGCTACCCTTCGCGTACTTATGAGCAATTCAGTAATTTTAATTGAAGATTCCAATGGTAATTGCAGGAAGGAGAAGGAAGAGGACAAATAAAAGATATTTAGTGAACTATCCATAGATACTTGTAAGTCAAAGAGGGTTTATTGAGTTATATATGGTAAGTAACATTAATTCGGCTAATTGAAATGATTAATAAACCACCAACAGTGATGCATGACAAATGAGCAAGTCCACACTAATACTGAGGATAAGCAGAGTGTGAGTGTTATTTTCATTAGACAACGTTCAAGGGCTGTCATTTTGTGGAGAGATTATATGACAGTGTTATTATATGTGCGCCATGTAAAAATGTCACCTGTACTTATCTGTCAGAGAAATTTTATCTTTCATCAAAATAACGCAGAAGGATTAGGTCTTTTAAATTGAATCGCATTTACAGAACACCATCGATTTATGGGATGAGTTTGTACAACATTGTTGTAACAATGTTTTTGACAGTATCAAGTTAAGTAACGTTTAAGGAACACATCCCATAAATCGATATTGTTCTGTAATTGCGATTCAATTTAAAAGAACTGATGCAGTCTCTGACCTTTTTAGCCTTTTTACTTAGGCTGAAATCACACCGGATACGACACGAAGTCTTTTGTTGACGATTCAGACAACAATCAATTGATTCTTATGAGTTAATACACACCAAATCAAACGAAAAAAACGACATGTTCCAGTTGTTGTGTGTAGAAAAAAAAATTGTCTTTTGGTCTTTGAAAAACAACGCGTCGTTATCCTCTCTGATGTGTTTTAGTCTTAAAGCAGTGGCACTGCGATAATTGATCGAAAAACTGAGGTCAGTCCTATAACTAGTGAGGAGTGCATCTTTGGGAGTTCAGTGGAAAAACACATTGTCCTCACCATCACCTCAGAAAACGGACATGGGCTTATTGATTTTTGCGGCGGGACAGTAAAAAAGTAAACAGCACACATTTTCCACACTTTAATATCTATAAAGAGATCTGGTTGATTCCGATCAAGAAACCGCCAAACCAAATTAATTATATTGTGATCAAGGTACTGTTCTAATGTTTTTGATGTGCAAACTTTTAGAGCAACTTACAATCATTTTTTATTTGTACGAGTAGCTAAGACAGGGATGCGGATATCCGTAAAAGTCCAAAGTCAGCAAACTACCTTCTGATCAAAAAGTACCCGGAATTTCCCATTCAAATAAACCGTGCTTGAGATATTTTCAGAAGCTATGTACTCGACAATAACGAAAATACAAGCGTACGAGTGATACAAAGAATTCAAAGCGAGCCGTACGGAGGTTGATCTCGTTCCGGTTGTCCATCCACCTGTATGACTGACGTAAACATCGAAAAAGTTAAGAAATTGCCTTCACAGACTGTCGTGTAAGCATGTTTAAGCATAAGGGAGATAGAAGTGAATCTTGCTGTCTCATTCAGATCGGTACAGAGCGCTATGCACGATATTTTGCGCATGAGACGATTTGAAGCGCGGCTTGTGTCTAGAGTGGTGAATTTGCTTTAGAAATAGCATCGCATTGATGTCGCTAAAGAAATGCTTTCTTTGGGCCAAATTGTTGTTCATGCTATCATTTCCAGTGACGAGATATGGGACTATGAATATTCCATCGAAACTAACCAACAGTCGTCGGAATGGCGCCTCTCAGACTAACTAAATCCACGACAGGTTGAACCAAAATTAATGCTTTGTTGACCGTTTTCTTTGATTGCCGTGCTGTGGTCCACTCCGTTTTTTTTCCGCCAGGCCACGCAGTAAATAAGAAGTATTACGTGAAGAAAAAAATTCGTCGGAAGATGCCAGAATTTAGAAGAAACAACCCGTGGTTTATTTTCCACGACCAGACACCGGCTCCTTGTGACTTTTTCCTATTTCATAGACTCAAGTGATCACGAGACGATTAAAGCGACACTTTGCCGAGCTGAATGCGATTTCAAAATCGGCCTATGAAAAGTGTATTGAAGGAAGCAGAAGGTATTGTTAGGAATTTCCCTTCACTTCTCAAAGAGTTTGATCACACGTTGAAGAGTAGAATCATCACAGCCTCAATAAGGAAACTCTTGGTAACTTGCAAAAAGGTAAATTTAGAAAAAAGACAATATGCCTAACTTACAGAACAGTCTTACCACTTAACAAAACGAACATTACAAAGCCTGAACAGAAATCTGTTAAGATGGAAAAGACAACCGCATGGTAGAACCACAGGCGGTGTTAAGAATCTTAAAAGATTATCTCTGCAGATTGTTAAACTGTGCTGGCAAACGACGTCTGGCAAACGCCCAGCCGTTTATTTTAGGGTAGGAAAGTTCAAAATGGATCAAACTCCACTTTCTCCACTATATGGAGAAAAAATTTAAACAGCGAACTGCTGTATCCATTAGAAAAGGTCGGATTACTCGGTCAGATTGTTAGGTCATTTGGACCCTGGTCCACCGCGGACTTTACCGCTTAGGTAAGGAGATTTAAGCATCTGCCATTGATTGCAAAAACTTATTGAAAAAACGAGAAGAAAATGGAGTAGAAAATCACATTTTTTTCGATTTTTACAAATACAAGATCATTGTCTTAGAAAACACTTGTGTACACAATGTGTGCATTACCCAGGTCGCCAATCTTCAAAAACAAGTAGTGATCCTCAGCAAAGAAATACATATACAGTCAAACTTACACCCTTATCCCTCTAATATGTTTCACACAGGCTAGCACTTCTTTCTTGGTATACAGCTTGACAAGGTATTTGAGATTGTGCATAAGAGATCTTGTTACGATTGATTCCCGGCAACAGACCGTTGCCCCGAATTAAAAATAACTTTGGAACCAACTATTCCAATACTGGGTTCGATTTACCCACAGGTAGCGCTTTGATGGCAGCTAGACCTGGGCAACAAAATCACAAAAAAACCGTTGACCGACAAAAAGAAAAAAAGAAAAAAAGAAAATACTTTCCGAAAAAAAAACAGAAACAACAAAAAGAAAAGATGGGGTTTTCCACAACGTTATAAATGCTCCGTTGGAGCGGTACACTCGTCGCTAGAGTGACCCGCTATTTTAATAGTCCCGAAAGAAAAAAACAACTAGTTAACGGGTCGCGTGTCTCGTCTTTTCTCGAGATTACTTCGCACGCGCGGCCTACCGGAGTCTTTATTTTTCAATTTAAAAAAAAAAACCGATTTCTCTACTGCACTGCACTTCACTGCACTATACTTAGCTGGTTTTGTGTTCCTGGCGGTTCCTGCGACCTATCCTGACACAGTTTTCTCCTTCGTCCTGCTACTCTATTTCCTATCTCAATCCACTTCCTTTTTCCTTATCCTTCCTTTTTTTCCTCGCTTTTTCCTCTTCCCACCAGGATGAACTATCTCACAACTCGCGATTCTATTTTACGATTTTCTCAAAATCTACTTTACTCTACTTTTTTTCCAAAAGAAAGATTGCTTTTCGCAATTTAACAAAAAAAAAATTATTCGCACAAAGAAAAAAAAAATCTCGCTGACCCTCGGAATTTGCTGGTCGTCACAAAAGTGTCTTCCAGTTCTTTTTTTCTTTTCCTCAAACTCTCGACAGATTCTCACACGCATTCTCACACTCACTCACACACACATTCATTTGGCTCTAGTGAACCCAACAACGGGGTTTCCAGCTACACAACTAGCAAACTTTGCTAGTGTGTGCTCCCGTGTCCAACTAGGCCTCTCACACATTCCAATTGTTTCCAATTGTACACTTTCATTCTAAACTCCTCAGAACTCCACTGAGCGAGTTTATGAGAGCTTGTGGATCCTAGCTATGCCTAGCTATTTCCCTAGACATTGGAATTACATTGAAAATTGCGAGAAGCAATGTTTCTCTCATTGCTGATCCCCGGTTAATTTTCCCCCATCGAACTAAACAAAATTGCAAAACAACAATAAACGCGAAGGAGAAAGAAAGTCTGATCGAAGGTACATGGAGTGTTGGGGCGAAGGAGGAAGATTGTGTGGGTATAATCTCTGATTATACCCCGGTTTAGCCATTCTCTAAACCGCCGCCCCAAACAAAGCTAAGTATATGTGCCTCTGTGCTAATATACCCCGGGTCCCTTCTAACTCCGGTGGGTCGGCGCTCAGATTTGGGGGAATGGGGGGACTGACCAATAGCGGGTCATTCCTTACATAATTATGTATTTTACTTCTTCGGTTTTTGTTTTCGTTTATGTTGTGGGCCATTCTGCCCGCCTGGTATTTCGTTATGGTTTTGTTTTTTTATTATGTTGTTATTATTGTTGTTGTTGTTATTGTTTATATTTGATGTGGTTTATTGTTTTTGGTTATTGTTATTTTTATTAATGTTTTTATGTTCCCACGTTGGAGGCTGTCTCGTTACTCGGCCGTCTGCCTACAGCCTCTGCTGCTCCCTTGGTGCTGCATCGGTAGGGTGCCGGCTTCAAAGGGGTCGTCGTCCCTTCACCCATCAGACCAAACTTTTAAAGTTGAAACGGCGTTGGGATGTGTCTATATACTGGCCGTCCGCCTGCACACTACCGTCGCTCCTCCGTAGCTCCCTCGTTGGGGATGTAGCTACAAAAGATATCGTCATCTCTTCCCCCTTAAACATTTTCTGCATCCACACCGATTTCGAGATGCGATGCCTTTTTGTCTCCACATCGATTGTAGGATGTGGAACTCCTGGAGCCTTTGTGTCTAAGGCTGTCGTTGGGGTGTAAGCTGCAGGGATCGTCCTCCCCCACCCGTCATCATCGTGTTGGGGTGTCTGGCTTATAAGGACCGTCCGTCCCCACCCGTCGATGACTTTCAGACGTCCTGTCTGATGCTGCCCGTTGCGAGTCTCCCGTCTAGCCTACGGGCTCCGACAACGGTGATCTTGGTGGACCTCCTGTCGCACCCTGGGCTCCTGGTTCGTCGTGAGTCTCCCTTCCGTCGTCCTCCTCTGAGGATAAAACCGCCCGTAAACCTGTGTGGGTCCTTTCCGAGGTCTGTGGTCGGTGGGCCACTGGCTGATGGGACCATGGCTGCCCTCCACCTCCGCCAGAGCTCGGTCTTCCCACTCAACGAAAAGAGGGAACGAAGGGAGAAGAACAAGGAAGAGGGTAAACCTTGTTGCGGGAAAATTTACCGCAACAATCTGTCAGTTATTTGTTTCTAAAATTTAACTCAGCATATGTGAAAGATTAAAGGCACGCTATCAACAAGCGAGTCGACACAGAGAATGCTTCTTTTAATCCTGATACTGATGCTATACCTTAAAATAGATTATATACTGAAAAACGTTCAGTCGAAAGGTGTCATTCCATTTATTTAATCCATAGCCAACGAGCAGCACCTGGTACATGGAATGGATATGCTGTCACTTGAAATTACTCGTATCCACAAATTTTCAAACTTCCATTACAAAGTCTACCCAGGTTTTACATGTCCTGCGTACATGTGCTCACTGGAGATGTGTCGCCTATATTACTTCAAATAAGAATGAGAACGGACATGTGGCACATAGTGATCATCGCTTCTCTTGGATCATCCAGGTAAGCCTAGCGCCTTGGTTTCCCATATGTCGATGCTAACATCAAAGTCCAATTTACTGTTTCTTAAGCATTGGCTTTTCAGTGGAACTTAAAGTGCCGCCAGCGATGGTGTTTAAGTCTTATAACAATTCCTTTTTATGCGAAAAATTCAACAATTTTCACCTAAATATCTTAAATCATCAGCAGAAGTATTATTTTGCGAATGTAACCTTGAGTCCTTGGTTATTTATAGGTATAGATAAGAACAACCCAAGCTTCTGCTATTGTTAAATGTTCAAGTTACAGGAGACCCAAAGTCAATAGACATAAATAGCTTGGTCGAAAATTAAGGTCATCAGTACCCTTGGGTGCATTTACATTCAATATGCCTCTTCTATGATTCACGTACCTGTCAACCATTAAACATTAAAATCTACTCACATTCTAGAAAGCTTCTAGGCTACATCTTTCACACTTCGATTCATTATCAATTATTTATAGTCTCCTCAAACAAGTGGATCTCGAAATGTCTTAAAGGACACTTCAGAGCTCCTATTCGTACCCACTTTGGGTAAATTCGATTCGCACAACCATACGAATATACTCGTATATTATATCCTCAAGACGAGGAAACTTCCTTTATTTGTTTTCTTCAAGTCATAATCTTCTTCCCCCCCTTCCATCATCGACCGGTCTTGTGTTGTTCCTTGCTCATTCAAGGGTGGAATTGAATTTTTCTTTCAAAAAAAAAAAAAACAAAAATGAAAGTCAAGAAAGACATGAGCACAAACATATGTGAACAGGATATTCTTCCCCCTATACCACAGAAAACGACGGTTGGTTATGTGCGCAAAGAGGCGCGATCGTAAAAATATCTGTAATGTATTTTTAATGTGTCTCCCTGCGTGTACTCGTATCTGTTATCTCTATCTTCGAAGTTTACCCCCACAGCATCATACTTTCAATTTTTTTTTTTTTTTTTTTTTTTTTTTTTTTTTTTTTTTTTTTTTTTTTTTTTTAAATTCGAATCGGGAAAATAAGGTATTCTCCGAGTGAGGTTTCCTTTATGCCAACGGTTCATTTTATGGATTGTACATGTCATTTGATGTGTAGTTGATGGGGGTGGCAGTATTCAATGCTGAATCGATTTTGATCTTCCCCATAGGTCGTCTCTCTAGAAATAACCAGTGGCTGATGGATGGCATTGAACGTTCATAAATTTTAAAGAAGGACTTTATCCTAGCCAACAAAAAAAAGAAGAAGAATTGAATGACTGCTGTTTGTCGAGTGTTGTGTTTATTTGTAGATACTTTTACTTCTGTTAGTTTCTGGGTTTTGCTGTATTTTTTTCACAGCTGGAAGCATGTACGAGTATGAACTTATTTTAACGAGATACTTTAACAGAACGCTTTTCAGGGGTTCGTTTTTTATTGTGCACATGTTGCTGTGCGTTGTTTAAAGATACTGTAGCACAAGCTTTTGTAGTTAACTTTTTTAAATATAAAATAAAAAAATCATAGAGACAAGGTTTTTCTTTATTGTTACCCCTGACAAGGGGCGACAATAACGACTTAAATGTTAACGGTTTTCCAAGAACTTGTATCACTTTTGATAAGGAAACCGTATTTTTTAAAAAAAAAAAAATTGAAATGAATGTCTAGTGAAAGGACTAGAATTATTATACATACGTAGGAGTCACCTTGGACATACATACAGAACTAGGCTTAAGAATCACAGGGGTAAATACATATGCATACGTCGGCATACAGAAAAGACGGTATAAAATTCAGCTATTTAAAGATTAGGATACTCATGGTTTTACATTCTTTTCTATTTCTTTCTCTCACTAGATGTTGCCAAGGACAAGAGTCAACTGCATTTCAAACAGTGGAATTTCTGCCTAACATTCATACGCAAATTACTAACTTATTTCAGAAGGGAAATGAACACCTGCAGCCAAATGGCCGGTATATGTTGCTAAAAACATTGACTCAACACTAAAAGATACTTACTTAGGTGTTGCGCAACTAGATAATAACAAAATTATATTGAAGATTACAGGAAAAAAAAGCGGGCCGACAGTCTGCAAACTCCAAAATTAACAATTAGCAAAATCTCACTTGCTTTCATAGTGATCATGATTGATCACAAAACCGAAAAGATCAGGAGCCGTAATCGCCTAAATCTGTGTAATCAACGAATGAATTTCAACGATTATGGTACAAAAACATTAGAGACTGTTCTAGCAAAGACAGAGGGGACTGGTTGCGAATAAATTCGGACGAGCATGAATCTCCAAAGTGTCTTTTAGTTGGCTACAAAAAGCTTTCGAATTGAACACTTTTTAAAAGGAAAACAAATGTAAGGTGGATGTTGGGTAAAAAGAAACTGACAGAAGCTATTGAAGCGAAAACAGAAGTGTAGTCTAAAGTAAATTCAACGATCGACGATCGGCACGGCAAGGAATGATCTTATATCTTTTGTGTCTTACGTCGTAGGCGGCACGTAAAATCACTTTATTTAGTAAATTTACTTAAATTATGATGTTGTCAATCAAGACTGGGACAAATTGTTTCGGTACTTAACTTAGTTGAAGATTTAAGATTAAAATTACAGGAACGGGTTTGATCTCGCTGCCTGGATGACTCAATTCATAATAGAGACACCAATTCAATATTTCTTGCTTGGATTTCCAACTTAATTTGTTCGGAATTTTCTAAAAACAATGAAATTCAACGTTGGCACCTTCAGCGATACAAACGCTACAACCTACATCCACCTAAATGTCTGCAAAGACTCAGCTGCATTCCTTAACTGAATAAGATTCCATCACAAGCACATAGAGAACCCATTTTCAACTTCCGCGAAACAATTTATCTGGTGTCCTTTCAACAGACCGGATACGATCAGAGCTTAAAGCGCACGGTTATCTAAACATAAATGCATGTTTTATTGTACAAAAGTCCTTTTCTATTTAATTGAAATTGGCAACTTAGGACATGAACATAAATTGAATAAAGATTCATCAATGAGTTTAGGGCAGAGACTTGTGCCACAAGACAACCGCCGATAAGGATCATAAATTTACCTTGTAATACACCAGCAAAAAGTTGAGAAAGGAGGATTGAGCTCAGCCATCATCGGCAGTTGGAGTTTGTATTGTATTCTAGTCAACTCCTCATCTTACTTGATTCTTGCTGCCTGAAAAAATGCAAGTCTTTCGGGCATGGCTGGTACTCGAACAGCGAACCTTCCGATTTGGAAGCCAGTTCACTACCACATGAGCAACGGCCACCCACTTAATTCAAAAAACTTCAGCATATTCAGAGGCCTGATAATCTGGAATTCTCATCAATTTTGGCCACTTTGGATTCGTGGGGATTAACTTTCGGCAGCATAACATTAAGGCCTACTAAACGGGTATTACTGACATCTAAGAATGGAATAGGCGAGGCAAAAGAATGATAGATGACTATATATCTATTGCTTAAGAGCAGGAGCAGCTTCTATATGGATTTGGATTAGTTATCACAGATGATCTGAGGCAACAAGTTTAAATTTTAAAATCCTGCGTATCTCAAAATAATTAAAATTAAATTTGCAAACAAAAACTTGATGTTGATTTGGTGATAAAATTGTAAGATATCCATCTTCGACCATCGACTTCGCATTCGTTTCCTTAAAAAAAGTCAACATATCAGAAACCGCCAGCAAGAAGGATTACGGCGATTTCATAGGAATGATATTGGGTGAAATGAGGACAGCAACGCAATGGTAGAGTCTCAGTGGGTGCTCGAAATTGCTCGAAAGCATTGGTTCTACTGACTCTTAACCGCAGGAGACGATCAATATCCCGTTTTCAGGCAAACTGATCTCTTCAACCCAGATGATGATCAACAACACCTTCGTCTACATGAATGCCAAAATGTCTATTAGACGAAATCTAAACGAAATATCAAATGGCAGAGGCAGGCGACCTATCTGCCGAATCATTGAAAAGAGCAGCGATTAATTTGGCAACATTAACAACAGAGTGTATTTTACGCGGCATTGGATGTCAATAAAGAATTTCGAGAAGGCGACTTGCTGTCGTGCAATTTCTTCATCTTCATACTTCAAATCGTTGGCATATGCTGGAGACTTTAAGATGTAATGTCGCTAGAGACGTTTGATCACCTACAAGAAAGTCGAAACTACTTTGACCGAATCCAATTTGACTATTCCATGTTAAGACACTTTCATATATTTCTTAGTGAAGTTATCCAAATAAGAAATCCGATTCAATCGCATCCATGATATTGGCTGATTTATTCATTGCTACTTTATATAGGTATACTATTCATCTTCTATTCAATTTTTAATCAGCTTAAAATAATTTTAATCACTCTTTCATTACTCGCAATACTCAAACCGTTTCACTGATTCTCGTGAACTTAATTCCAAAAAGAAAGGCAAAGAAGTGTTGGAATGTAGGAAAATTGCAAAAACATTGACAAATATAAAAAAGCCACCCTTACATTTACTTGGAAAAAGACCACGACACTGGATTAACTTTAGTGGCTATTAACATCGCATCAAAGCACTTAAAGGTTAAATAAAAAACTGTGTACTGAAAATTGGCGGAATATGAGCAGAAGAAGTTTTGTAGGGGTGCTCACTCGAGTGCATCAAATTTTTAATCTACTGAGTGTAATCCTCCATAGGTTTTACCCCATACAGTGGGGGATGAAATGAAAATAATAGACCATGCACTCGTAAAATATTTAAGAATAACAAAGTTACGAGTATAGCCGGATAGAAATAGCGAACAACTTATAGCACTTTCGAGAGATTGTTGTTTTTTCTTTGGCACACTTCGAGCATCCCCATCAAAAATGGATAAGATTTGCTTTTTGAAGTTTTTGAAGTTTAAAGTTTAACTAAAGAAGTACGTTTTTTGTACTTCTTTTTCAGTATACATAAAGTTGGCCGGCGTTTTCAAAGTCCGGAAAGATAATCAGCTGAAAGTTGGTACAAATCGGGGATCAAGTTGTTTAAACTACCTTGGTACTGCGTTTCCATTTCAACTAATAGGTAGACCAGGGGCTTCGACTGTTTTAGACATTTTTCATTTACTTTGACGAGAAGTAATTATGACATTGGAAAATAACTTTTGTTTCAACCCATGATAACTTCACCTATCTAGTCTTGGGTTTTTTTTTTTTCATCAATTGCTCTAATCGCATGTATCATTCGGCGGAATTTTTCTGTGATTTGTACATAAATGAGTAAACGTTTTAAGCATCGCCTGATGTTGTGTCAGTATGAAGTCTACAGTCGTTCTTACTTAAGCTTAACAAGATAAGCGCTGATCTTTCAGATGCGTCGGAATGCAATAGTTTGATCGATTGACATCCCAGAGAGTTATGCCATGTGTAGTTGTGTTCGCAAGAAGGCCAACTGGTTCTGCAATTCCTAACTCAGGACGCTGGCAATCATTTCACAAGTTCAGGTCCTGGCACATTCTCTTGTGTATCAAATTTAGGAACAAGTTTAATTCAATTGGCATCACCTATAAGTTTTATTCCACGATTTTGAATCATAGCTATGTAGTGCAAGGAAGTACTCAAATTTCGGGCGGATGAATGTCTTATGTATTGTGGCCAGATCAGAGGGGGTAGAATAATTATCACATTGTTTTAGCAAGCCTAGATATGTATTTCCCATTTGGTTATGCTGTTTATATCGGAATTTAATGAGATAAACATACACTGTTGTTTCTATTTTACAACCGAAGAGCAGGGACATGAGTCTGGGAAGAGAGTACTGTCATAAGCAAGGCTTTGCCAGCATGAAAGAATGCCTTTTCAGAAGAAGGTGGGATATACCCTTTGTACCAGCGAATTTGTGAGTGTTAAGATCTTCAAATACTCTTGCTATTACATGAGTTAGAAAGTGGAATCCTGTTGAAGATTCGACGCACTCTGGAAGTCTTGAGATGGTTGTGTGCAGCAAGCAGATTAGCCTTGTTCGAAGAGCCAACAGCTGAAATGTTATAAATGAACGTTGAGATAGATTTTGATGCAGAATTTCTAATATTTTTCAAGCAACGTAAGGTCTCGTCTGTTGGGTCGGTCTTGTAGGATCGACAACCTCTTTGAAACTCGATTCGTAATGGGCCCTTTCGTTTGGTCTAATTCTCTTATTCCGAGATGGGATAAAGAATTTCATTCCTAAAAGAATAGTGTCTGGGATTATATCATCGAGGAAACATAACGTCCAGTGCATATTCCTACAGAAGGCGTTAAGTTCTCTTATATTGGCTTTTTCGTATGTGCCCCAACTATGTGGTCAGTGTTCGGGAAGTAAGCTGATATGGCACAATGGTCCGACGAGCCTAGAAGGGAGAGCTCATTGACGGTGTACTAGGATGAGAAGTTAAGAACAAGTCCAGGGTGTTGGCGGTATGACTACCAAGCTGAGCCAAGTTGTTTTCCGAAGCGAAGATATCAACACACTGTCTCTCGGGTGTTGTTTGTCCTGATTGTTCATACCCAGTATTAGGGTAGGGGGATGAAATTATTTGTATGGAATCGGACAGCATCAACCTCGTTGTAGAGTTTGGGTGGGCTGTAAATAAAGCAGTAGTGCATAAGATGCTTACAGAGATGGAATTTTTACCACATAATATTGAATTGTGGATATCGAAGAATATGTGTCAAATCGAGGAAATCATAGCGCAGATCTTTGGGCAATAAATACAACAGCCGAAGAAAATTTGGAAAAATGTGAGGTACATTTCCAGCAACCGTACACAAGTCCGCTCAAAAATAGTAGGAATCATTCGAACCACAAAGAAACATAGGGCATAAGTCAGTAACGAATCTACCGGATATGTGAGACACGTCGATCTGGGTAATTAGAAATGGCTTGCTATGTATCGATAGATATAGAATCCTTTCTTTAAGATATCCTGATCTCTATAAGATTTTTTTCAAAGCAAAAATAGTACGTATACGACACAGTACGCACAGTATTATCTTAGAACTCCTAAGTTCGCTGTACTCTACGATGTAACGAATTCTCCGGTGGAAACTAAATAAGGAGACAAAATGTTAACAGAGTATGCAATCTGTGTTTGGCTCATACCTGCTTCATAAAAAACACAAAAGCATTGTGTTTCATCCTAGTTTTCGTTTTTATTTGGGTTTTTAATGAAAACCAAGCGCTCCAAGTAAGAAAACCGAGGTTCTGGAGAGAGATGACTGAGATTACTATTCCCTGTGCCTCAGCAAAGTTAAGCCACCAATATACAGATACCGATAGAAATTGTATGTTTTTTTTTTCTATTTAAAGTAGCTGCTGATGGCCTAGTTGGGAACAAACACAGGATTACTCTGACTTGAAAGAAATAAATCTTCTTAAGATAAAATCATCTTATGCGAGCGTCTCTTACAATTTAATGAACAGTCTGGTTGATCCAACTAGTGTGGCTTTAGATAAGGAAAGTCCACCGGGAATCAAATATTTGCAATACAACAAATCTTGGAATAGAGTCGAGGATTTCAGATCGAAAATCATCACCTATTTGTCGACTTCAAGGTCGCATATGACAGCGTGCATAAGGATGAGCTAATTTTTATATCGCTGTCAAACTCGCTTTATTGTGCAGGATGGCTATTTTCGATGCAGTTTCAAGATCGATAATGAACTAATCGGAACATTCAATGTTATTGCGGTACCGTCGATCAGGCGCAAGGGATCAAAATTAATCTGACAGTAAATGGTGACAAAACACATCGCAATATCAGAACAGGATGTACACCACCGACGCATTGCCAAAATATTACAATTAGCAGTTATTTAGTTAAGCAATTTGTCTCCATTGACTCCGCAGTTACAAGTAGATACTATACTCGATACCTAATCTGACGAAGAATGAAGAGGCTGTAAAGCAACATTGGTACAGGCTGGCCATATTGAGCAAATGGAAACAAAAGCACTGGCCTAAAGAGGCTTTTAGGGCAACTTCGATAAAACGGCACGGTAGAGGATGACCATATAGAGTGGCATTAGGGTCAGCTTGCGAGAGATCGTGCTAATTCGAAAAACTTGTTGGTAGAGTCCCAGGTTCACTCCTTAGTTCAATCTTATGATTATCATTGCAGCCGTTTGAACAAATTTCCTCGTGCCTTCTGTTCTCAAATCTCCGTCAACTTAACATTACATCTGATAATGTCGGCTAGGCCTTCGTTAAATTGAACTTTCTTTCTTATATTTAGACCAGCATCTTAGCTCACAGTTAGAGGGATTCGCAGATATCGTCACTGTGGGAATAAGTTCGGTTGATTTCTACTTAGACCTTACTAGCAAATACAGCGAGAAATGTGCTCTCCTTATGAAAACATAAATTCGGGTCAATCAATGTCGTTTATATTCCAAGTACGATATAATCAAAGATACCGGTGAAGTTTACTCGGGCTCTAATTCATCGGAACCAACCGAAAACAAATGATAGGTCATTCTACTACGACGGGTGGGCTACAGCTCACATCAATAAAGCATTCTCGAGAGGCTTATGAGAATCTATCAGACCTTGTCGAATAGGTTTTCAGCACAAAAGATGTCACGATATGAAGACAGGATCCGCATTTTCAACCTGGCAATTATTGCTTCTGTGCACTTATGATATACCATTCGCATTTATGTGATTGATGATTTATAGACAACATTCTGCCCAGCTTGCATTGCAGTGTACTTGGTCAGTGAATTGCATCTAAAGCACAATATATTCACAAAAACGCTGTTAAGTGGATTTGGAACAGTCCGATTGCTAGGGTCCAACTTTAAGGCTGTGATAGCTTTTTATAAGACATTGGCCCTAAAAATCAGAACCTGAAAGTAGTCTAAGAAGTGCTTTAGTTTGTTTAAATGACTCCTAGTAATCTATTGTAAAAAAAAGACATTAAAGCAACCAAGAAGTCCATTTCAAATAGTTCAAGAAATTCTTCTTCAATGACAAAGCTAAAGTCTTATTTCTTTTGCATCATTTAAGAAAAAATTAAATTTGTCGTTAGAAAAATTTTCTCCCTTGCTTCTCCAATTAGAGCAGACTGAAAGGAAAAGCAATTTTTATAAGTTCATTAAGAAAAAATTCAAACACTTCTCCGTTCTGGACTCACCCTCAGTTCAGCGAAACAAGCCTTGACAAGAAAAAATGAGCTCTTCCTGTACAATTCTTCCTTTTTATGTATTAATAATCACCACCCCAAAGCAGAAGCATAATAGACGACCTTAGATATTTCTGCAGCACCGATAACTCAAATTTAATCAGCCAGACGAAGTTCTTTAACTTCTGCCGTCTCAATGGGCAAAAGTAAAATGAAATATTTTCTAAAGAATGCGAATTTAAAGGTGCCACCCTTAGAGCAACTTTTCAACCTCAATCCCAGCAACAGTTCACAACATTACACTACATAGACGGTGCTTTCTCATTCATAAAAACATTATAAACGTCGTGCCGAATTGGACGCAAAGTTATTTGCACCTTCTAGGTGCAGTCCGGGAAGAATAGTTTCGTGCCAAGTACAGTAAATACCAGTGGTCGAGCAGAAACCACATTACGACGGAAATTTATTGCCATTAAATGCAGCACTCGTGCGAATAACGAACGAACAAAAAGAAGCAGCCAACGAACAAGGAAGAGAAAACAACCCCTGCTAAGCAATTATTGCCTCTAAGGCTTGTCGGCATTTCACTTAGGTCCCTGATCACCCTGCCCATGGAACAAGGTGTGAAAAAATACTTGTTCATTATCTGTTGGCAAGGTAGGAAGACTAAATTGTGTTGTATAGGTACAAGACATTGTCTTACTAGAGGCTGATTTTTTATAAAGTAGGGGTTGCTGGGTAGTTTGCTGCTGGTTGAGGCGACACTGGCAGTGGACTTAATTCATTTCAAACAATTGGAAATTCAGTGGTTTATTGAGTAGAATTATTTAAAATTGCTAGCGGGTAACAGATAAATGAACTCTCGAGGGTATTTACACTTTGAAGAGTACTTGCATGTCATGGTGGTGAGATCTATTGAGTTGTTTCGATTAAATTGCAACGCGGTTACTGATTGAATTTCATGTAGTTATAATTAAATTGGAAAATCCTATTACGTATTTGGTAATCGGGCGATAATCCAGTAGTGGATACACCACTGCCTGAGGCTGAGGGATATGATGGTAATTAACTGAAATAAACATAAGTATATAAGTAACATTAAGTATAACAATAACCCTATTGAAACATTGTCATTACAAAAGACTTAATTGTTACAATATTACTATACTACGCAAGAACCACCAATCAAATTGAGTAAGATTTGTTAATATTGAGATCAAAGTCTAAGATAGCAACCAAGTCAATTTTGACAGGAACTATAAAGACTCTGATGCAGCAACAATGAAAGATGCCCTATGACATTGGGACAAGTAGACAAGTTTCTCAAATCAAGCCAAGTATTTTAGAGTCGGATGAGGCAAATCATTCGTCATTTATGTAGTATCGGCATGTGTCCGATATATGCGATTTAGTGAAAAATTGGCTGTAGAGCTATCATGCACCACATCAGCGTCAAGCATAGGCCGGAAACTTACTTATGTATAACCAACACACTATGTTGCTTGAAAAAAATCAAAGTATCTGGTAAGAGACAACAGTCCTTTACAATAAAGTTTGTTTTCATTAGAATGTCATATATCTTGGTTCGTAAGACAGACTTAAGCTTTCCAACGACAAGTGATATCTAACTTTTTTGTCCTCCAAAAATTCGATTGGTGATGCCTTACTCTATATGCATCAGACAATTCACCTTATTCCTTCTTTTAAAGATAACAATTTGGCGAGTATTGTCTTGGATGGGGGCGATGTCTGCATGATAGTAGTCAAGGGCCTTTGGCAATTGATCAGCTGCACATAACATGTTAAGGGTTTAAATCTTTGCAAAGGTCCCCGATAGTGAATCCATTTTTATATCTCAGACCACAAGTTAGGTTAGGTTATGTTGAAACAAGGTTTTCACCCAAACACTATGCACCAAACCGGACGCATAGCGATCCCTGCGGAGCCAGTTGAAATTTTCTTCAAAGAAAATGTTTCATGTCCCTGGTAAAACATCCAATTTCTTGGCAAAAGCGAAGAAGGCCTTTAAAATTTGAGTCTTTTTTCAGGACTGAGACAGTGTCCTGTCCTATTATAATCCTAAGATTATCAATGTTTGATTTTATTAAATCCTTAGATGTTTTACCATAGAGCCTTGGATACCCTATGTCCTTCAAGACCACATTGCGTTAGCAATCTTTATGGTCTTTTCCTCTATAGTAGCCCTTTCTATATAGAGGGGTGGTTTAATATTGGCAACCTTACTATTGTCGAGTAGTTCTCCTCTTCTTGCAAGCTCATCAGCCTGTTCATTTCTCTCTATATCTCTATATCGCAGTGTCCTTGTACGCAGCACAGTATCACCCGGTTCTGAATGCATACAGCCCCCTACTGTATCAGATTTGATGTTAGTCCATTGTCTTAAAGGTGGCCTGGCTGTCGATGTTGATAGCGTTATCACTTCCGGATACCGATCTCATCTGTATCAGCTGGGCAGCTTTGAGGACAGCCAGAACCTCTGATTAGAAGACACTATGTAATTGTGTCCGGTAGTCGTATATACACTCTGTGTTCTGGGTCTTCTGAGAAGATAGCAGAAACGGTTCCATCCTCTATTTTTGAGCCATCTCAAAAATTGATATTTCGTTTGGCCTGATTATTGCATTTTTTTTGGCAGTCCTCCTTTTCAGGATACATATCATACGGAAAGTTGAAGTCGATCAGGGAGGGAATGTCATCCGTTAAAATTGGATTGCCTGGCAGAAGCTAAGCTAGCTAGTGTCCAAAGCTACTACTCTTGAAGTGACCTAAATTAGTGAGTCGTATCGCACTGTCACCAGCAATTTTTTTGATCTGTAAATCAATCGGTGCGATGGCGCGATAGTTAGCTCATTGGACTGTCACGTAGAGAGTCTGGGTTCGATTCCTGGCTGGGTCACCAACAATTTTTTTAAATCGCCGTCACGCTTTCGACGGGCAATGGCAAACTCCCGAAAGTAGAATTGCCTACGGAAAGGCTTCTAAGGAGGGCCGTTCGGACTCTCGGCGATAACCCGTAGGTCCCGCTCAGATGTGTCAAAAATGACATCATGAGCAGCACAAATGTGTGTCAAGAAGCTAGGCCATGGCCCATACCGGGCTGCCAGCGCCACAGTGATTTTTTTTTTTTTTTAATCAATCGGTGTTGGGTGCAGAAAGGTTTCCAATTCTACCAGAGGCGTGTTACGGAGTGAACCTGTTATGGCTTTGGAAGAGGCTCTTTTTTATTTATTGCTTTCTAACACACAAGTACGTTAAATATATGTATTGGTCTCACCACCACTGAGTCTTTCTGCTACGTTGAGATTATTATTCAGTTTTTTATCCAGAATTACACCCTGATATTTCGCTCTGTCCGAAAGGGACTGTTGCGCTCAAACAATGGATTTAATCGACATTTACAGAAACTGGAGAGCATCGTCAAACGAACTGGGGTACAGTGTCCCGCTCCAGTAAATCATTCCCACAACAAGCAATCAAATATGTAAGTACCGAACCGCAAAAATTAAAGCACTATGTGCCTTAATATTTGATTCGATCAGTACTTGGTAAATGGTTATAAGAAGTTTTTTGCAGCTTCGTCTTGACTCTAGGATGAGAGTAATATGTTTCGTGCCCCCGATCAGGCCAATCGCCGCATTACATGAAAATGATTTGGTATTTGATAAGCAGGGCCTGACCTGTCGAAGACCAAAGTTGGATCTCAAAAAGATTCTTTCTGATGGAAAGCACATCGGAATAATAAAGACTTGCGGAAACAGCCCGATCTTTGGTCCTAATTATTAAACCAAAGTGTTGCTATGTTTTGCACACTGATTTCACTTTATTCCTTCAGAAGCAGTTTAGAGTAAAAAATGCTAGCTCAGAGTAAAGATGATATCGAAGTATTATACTGGTAGGTATAACTCTGCTACTGCAATGCGAGGTAAAAGTCCAGCAACTTCTGACCAGCACATCTATTGGGTATATAACTTAATTCGTGCGGTTTGCTAAGAGATGGCGTAACTTGTATTATTCCATTGTTATTATTTCATTGAAACATGCGTTGGAAAGCTACTGTCATTGTACGTCATTTCAGTATATGTCATTCATTTGAAGCGTAAACAATAACAATTTTTTTTTTACTCAAATATGTCGAACTTTGTGCCTGAAAAAGTGTTTTTGCGGGGAGTTCTTCTTCATTACTTTAATATGAAGAAAACTGCTGCCGAAAGTCATCGTATTTTGATGGAAACTTATGGTGAATATGCGCTAGCTGAGCGAACGTGCCAAAAGTGGTTTGCACGATTTAAAAGTGGTGATTTTGGCTTGGAAGACGATGAACGTCCTGGGCAGCCAAAAAAGTTTGAAAATGCAGAACTGGAAGCATTGCTCTATCAAGATTGTTGCCAAACACAAGAAGAGCTCGAAGAATCTTTGGGTGTCACTCAAGCACCCATTTCAAAACGTTTAAAAGCAGCTGGATGTATTCAAATGCAAGGAATTTAGGTTAAACATGAACTCAAGCCGAGAGACGTCGAAAGGCGGTTTTGCATGTCCGAAATGCTGCTGGAATGCCACAAAAGGAAGTCATTTTTGCGTCGGATTGTTACTGGTGATGAAAAATGAATCCATTACGACAGCCCCAGGTGCAAAACATCATATGTGAAACCCGGCCAACCAGCCAAATCAACGGCAAAGCCGAATAACCATGGTGCGAAGGTAATGCTCTGTATTTGGTGGGATCAGATGGGTGTGCTGTATTATGAGCTACTAAAACCGGGTGAAACCATCAATGGACAACGCTACCGAACACAATTAATCCGTTTGAAGAGAGCAGTAGCCGAAAAACGCAGGAATATGCGACCAGACACGAGGCAATAATTTTCCATTATGACAACGCTCGGCTTCACGTTGCTATTCCGGTTAAGAACTATTTGGAAAGTCTTACCCCACCATTACTACCATTTGCTCCGGTCGATGCGGAACGACCTCACTGAAATACGGTTCACATCAGAGCAGAATATCAAAAATTGTCTTGATTCATTCTTGGCTGCCAGGCCGGCGCAGTTATTTTGGGATCGGATCCAAAAATTGCCAGAAATGTGGGAAAAAGTCATAGCTTCAGATGGGCAATACTTTGAATAATACTATTGTACATGTTTTTCTTAAATAAACGTTCAAATTTTGAAAAAAAAAAACGCACGAATTAAGTTATATACCCAATATATTTCTTGGAAAAAGAGACAGTACCGAGGCTGTAAGGCACCGCACTAAGGAGCAGAGAGTAGAGTAGTTCCATTGGTTCGGGACGCTAACAAATTCTACCTAGGAATGAAAAGGGTTTTTTATGGAAAAGCCGGCCTTTAATAGATATTCGGTATATTCAAACCTATTGTTGATTTAGTTCTGGCGTCAGGTGTCCAAAAATCCCATTGAGTTATGTTAACAACCTTAGATAAGCTAGGCAACATTATAGTTTCAATTTTAATTCAAACAAATTAAGATAATCATTCCAAGGACCATTTCAGTAAAAACTAAAGATTAAAAACTGCTGACTTCCAACAGTTTCATCAAGCCAGAATCGATAAAAAGGAACATAAATAGACTGGGACTAAGCAAAGCTAGGATGTCACATTAGCAGACTTTGCTAATGCATGAATTACTTAATCCCTATTTACCTTATCTCCGGAAAATGTGTATGTTTTCGTTCTCAAAACCCATCTCACTACCTTGTCACATCACCATTTGAGTACTCGTTAACATTCTTTTTTCGAAATCCTTTGTCCAAAAACATCGGCATCTTCACCTTGGATCAGGAAGTCATGTACACAACATCAGTTCAAATTGTCGGTTTTCGTACCCAATTTTGTTTATTGACCCTCGTTGATGTTCTTAGAATCCCCAGATTATCAACATTGCCATAAAAGAAAGCTTTTACGACAGCGAGGAGTACAATAAAACACACATCCACCGAGAATGATCAATGGTAAGTAATAAAAAATCAGCAATTATCCTCTGCCACGGCACTTTAATTCAATAAAACATATCCTGGCAGGTTTTTATCACATTTGTTGCTCCATAAAACATTCGGCTACATCAAGGTGAAAGGATGTTTCGAACAAATCAGGTCAATCGTGCAACATTCTGTTTCATAATATATGTTTTGAGTAATCCTATGTATGTTATCCTTGGTATACGAGTAAATGTAAATTAAATTCAAAAAAATAAAAAAATAAATCAACGTTCTATTAAATAAACGCTCTCGTCTAATTAAGTTTAAGAATCCCACTTAAGGTGGGTGTAGTGGGTTGAGTGATATTAGCGCATAAGAACCATCATATACCTGCTGCTATATAGAGGCAAATTTATTAGGTTGCGATGAGATGTCCTAGGACGAAATTTCATTTCATTTATTAGGTATGCTGAGGCATAGCATAGGTCGCCCTTTTTTCTTCTCTCACTCTGTTGTCACTTAATGTGTAATTTATTTTGAGATGAGGAAGGGACAATGTAAGTGAGTCTGACAGCTGGGCTTAAGGATTTCTTTTTTTAAAAAAAGGACGAAAAGAAAAATGGATTTCGGATGAGAGTTGGGATTTTTTCATCACCGTTTTTAGATGAATCCGAAAAAATTTCCTTGGCTTAGAGATAAATTGGAAAACCATATAAAAGGTACTCGTACTTCCGTTATTGGCTTTTTTTTTTGTTTTGGTTCCCTTTTGTGTTTTATGCATCCGCAACTCTTATATACAATTTAAATATAAAGAAAATGAGCTTCTGAAATTATTAAGGAGCCTTAAGGTAGTTTAAAGTGGGGAATTCAAATTCGGAATTAAAAGATATTTGAGCAGACGGCTTGGATAGAGAAATGTGAAACATAGTTTGTCAGGTTTAAAGCACTCGTTTTCTCGATACAATTCATAAAATTCATACAATCAAATGGCGATAAAGGTAAAAAAAATCCTTTCCCTCAATCAATTATTAAAATACATCGGAACATTTTGTTATATACAATGGAGAGCAAAAGTGTAAGAATGATCTCTAAATTAAACATAACTTAAAGAATTTTTACTAAATTCGTTTTAATTAGCGCATTAAAACTTCTTCTAGCCTTTTCACATTTATTGTTAAACAAAATAATTTAACAGATTGAAAATTTCAATGAAAAACAATATACAAGACAAGTCCATTGTTACAGTTTTGTACCGCATAAAAAAAAATTGGTTTTTAATAATCTGTCCACAGTCCTTTCGCCTTTTTTAAAGAATCAAGCCGTGTCTCAGCATGCTTTCGTAGAGTTTGCGTACAGTTTCCGGCGAAATTGCGTGCCATTCTTCCTGCACCCGGTCCCATAATTCCGTCGTTCCTTTGGGCACGTCTTGGTAACTTGCCAGTTGCCTTTTTAAATAAGCCCATAAGTATTATTATTTATTTTTATTTCAAGTAGTTGGAAAAAAATTTGGATACAATCATGATGTTAAGACTATTTTTAAAGAATTAGGACACTTGGTCCTGTACAGCTATGATATGATAATATATAATATATAATGATTTATTGAAGATTACTTTAAATGAATTAATAAGGGAAAACTACTAACAAAAACCCGTAAGTAATACTTAACCTAATATTGCAGTCTCCCGTCGGTCTATCAAGGATTTGCCTTTCAATTTTTATACTTAACTTGGTGTGAGTTGAGTTATAAGATCGTTTTCAGAGAGGAATCAATTTAAGTTAAAAAGCATTATTGATCTGCAAGTAAGGAATCTCTCATGAAGTCTTGTAGTTGAAAAGTGTCATGGTAGGTTCAGCATCATTTTCAATAGTTTATTTTGACATCTTTGCAATTTGGATTTGTGTGTTTTGGCACAGTCTCCCCAAACCGGTGCACCATGCATGATAATGGATTGAAAAATTGATTTGTATATTATTAATTTGTTAGCTATACTTAGTTTTGAGTTCCTGCAAATCAAAGGGTACAACACTTTTGTTAATATGTTGACTTTGTCGATTGTGTTAGAAATGTGAGCCTGGAAAGTGAGTAGTTTTTTGTTTAATGTTAGACCAAGATATCTGCATTTGTCTGCCCACTCTATTTCCGTAGAGCGTACTCGCAGCTTAACATTATTTGGAAGGTAAAAGTCTTTCTTGCGCCTAGTGAACCAAATAGCTTGTGTCTTCTGAGGGTTAAGCTTGATATTCCATCTTAACCAATATTGTTCGAATTGAGAGAGGGCTGCTTGAAGATGATTGTAGACGTCTAAGAAGAATGTGCCAGATGCAAAAATAGCAGTGTCATCTGCAAACCAAACATTGCTATTTGGACATTTATGTCTAAATTTGATATGTCTGACATATATACATTGAACAGAACAGGTCCCAGAACAGATTCCTGGCGAACTCTGTGTTCAATTTTTCTGCTGTCTGACTCATGTTTGTTAACTTTGATTACAAAGCTTCTGCCAGTTAGGAAGTTTTGAACCAACTTTGTTTTGTGAATTGGAAAATTAAACGTATGGAGCTTATGGACTAACGCATCGTGCCATACCGTGTTAAATGCTTTTTCGATGTCTAACAGGACGAGACCCGTTGACTGTTTTAAATTAAATTTGTCGCGTACATGCTTTTTAATTCTGGCTACTCGATGGCAAGTATTGTGCCCCTTTCTAAAACCAAATTGATAACCTGGTACAATGTTCCTATCTATAAGATGATTATTGATTTTTTCTTTTATGACTTTTTCGAATAGTTTACTAGTAGCATTAAGCAAACTGAGCCCGTAAGTTTTCGATGGGATTTACATCCGGACTCTGGGCAGACCATTGCATCGTGTGAAATTTTTGACAATTTAGCCAATTTTCACGAGTTTTGAGGAATGTTTTGGATCATTGTCTCCAATCATCAAAAGTCCAATTTTCATGTCTTCGCAAAAAGGCTTTCCGTGACAGAAAATTTTTGGCTGACAACGCCGGCTTATTCTTCTTTTCTCCAGTAACGGGAAGCCGTTGCTTAACACAGTCATACAGTCATTTTACCTGTCATTAAAAGCCTCCCAAGGTGTCTCGCTTCTTCATCCTCAATTTTTGTTGGTCTTCCTATTTGGGTTCACTTCACCTCCTTCAAAATTGCTGCATCTTTTTATCCTCGAGATGGACATGCAGCTAATTTTTAATAATTTTGCGATCACTCTACTAGATTTCCCTTCTTTCAACAAATCTAATTCCGTTTTATATTTCTTCGCTTAAACTTCTCATTTTATGAAATGTTTTTATCTACACTACCGATCACTTCTAAATGATGCCACCAAATGATCAATACACGATAAGCAAACACAAAAATAAAAGCTAATTTTTGTACTCGCTGCAACGGTGCAAAACTGTAAGAAAGCAGATGTTGTACTTTTATTTGTGTCATTTTTGTACCGTTGGTTGCCAATAATAAAAAAACAATCGGAATATGTAGAGAATTCCTCAAACTTTTTTCTTACAAAAAAAAAAATAAAAAATTTTCTTCGAAGATTTATGCGTGCTGTAACATTGATACACTTTTGCTCTTCAGTGTATGTTTCCTTAGATTACTTAAAAGTGGAACATGACTGTCTTTTAGTTAATATTGCACCTGCAAAGATAATATTGTGTTTCCATCTTCCGAGAAGCTTTTGCTGACTAAAATAGAGTATTTAAGGTTGGGTGTAATATAAAAAAACGGGGTTTCTGGACAATTCTCAGCGGCATTTTCTCAAGCTGGAACAGCTCGAGGTTTTTATTAAACATTAAATTATTTAAACTAATAACGACGATCGCAGGAACATATTTTGAAAGGGCAATGTAGCATATAGAGAAAGTATAGTGCTAAGATGGACTATGCTATGGTATCACGTCTTAAATATCTTGACTACGCTGATAACTTTTATCTGCTTTCATATTGGATATTGAATATATACCCGAGGGCCCGAAATATGGAGTTAAGAGCGATGACAAAAGGGATCAAAACAATTACGGCACAAGCCAAGGCACTAAACACTTTAATTTTCCATCATAAAATAAGCGCTGCTCAATTTAACATTGTCAGACACTGTCTAGAAAGTAAGAAACTGGTAATAAAGTGGAATTTACAAAGTCAAAGCTTTGCTCTGGATGTTACCAAACATATATTGTTACAGAATATTTTGAGCAGAAATCCAAGTATTCCCGAATCAAGTTTGTATTCGGGAAAGGTATTCAATATAAAAACCAGTCGTCCACTATTGACAATGGAGAGAAGTCGCATTATTGCAATGATGTTACTCTACAGAGGAATTAAAAAACGAAAATGGAGTGCTCGAATTCATTGGGAGCATCCTATCATCGCTAAATGGTTGGCGTTTACAGCATTTTACACAATTTTTCCAAAATTAAGAGAAAACGAAGAAAAATTTTCGAATTACTTTAGGATGTCAACTACCTCATTTGATGAATTACATCTGAAGCTAAAGAATTATCTTCAACGTCAAAATACATTTATGAGGGATTCTATTCATCCAATTCAGATGACAAGTCAAAGCATAAACCGAAACTAAACCGGATTCAACCGAGAATGTGTGAACGACACGATTACTTTGTGTTCCCTTGACACAAATTCAATCCTTTTTGAAACCGTATGAAACCGATTCATGTCGTGGCGGCATTCGATGCTATTCGGTGTCTATCAGATCCTTATACGCACCGAATTCATCGTTTCACACTTGTTGGACGCGACCGAAAATAAAACGAATACGGACCGAACCGAACCGAATGGATAGTGATAAGTATGAAATGAGCCTAAGCCTTAGCATTAGGAAACCAGCAATTTGTTGATTTGCCTGCCAGATGGGTATATATAGAAATGTAGTTCTGACGGCACGTCGACAGAAGGTGACTATCCCCAGGGTTACACAGGATTTCTTAAAAATCTGGATTTATCATTGCGATAGTTTTTTTTTTCAATGTGTGTTTTTAGAAAATCATTTTGCATTTTGTCGACAACCAGATGGTTTATTCTGTAATTGAACGCCATCAGCGACGGAAGTAAAGCGGAAAAAATCATAAATAGATGCTGAGAAAGCAAACGGGCAAAACAAAATGAGATATTGGTATATATGTGGACAAATCCATTTGAATTAACCTCATCGAGATTTGAAGCGTAAAACAATATTTTGAACAATCTGCTATAAGGTGATGGGCATTGGGTATCTTCACCCTCAAAATTTAATGAATAAAGATTTATTGCAGGTAGAATTACATGTTTGAAAATGAAAAGAAAATTTGAATGCATGTAATTCACATTTTTGTTTTTTGATAGAAGCGACATGAATAGGTACCTACTTGTACGAAATCCTAGATGGGACTGGTAAATTAGCCTGTGTGTACGCGCTTTTAATTGAACAAAAAAAAACCCTAAATGCACAGTAAAATCCACCTGCTCTGAGAATTTCAAAATGTTCACCCTAAAAGTGAAATAAAGTCGTTTAAAAAAACGAGAATCCAAGAATGAGGCAGAAGAAAATCTGAAGAAGAACGCAACACACAAAATTTCTCAAATTTTAGAATCTTCGTAAATTGCAGGCAAAATTTCGGCTGCAAGTGGACCGGCAATAGCCTTCAAATTTCCTCTCTCGTGTGCATGTAACTAGAAATTAACACATGTAAATATTTCTAGTTTCAATTGCGTGTGTGAACGTTAGGTAACTCGGTCTCTCGTGTACAGACACACATCCAGATTTTTAAGAAGTTCTGTGTAACCCCGGGGTCTGTGACAGCAAAAAAAAATCTTGCCCTGGCTCATATTGCAAAGGTTGTGAGGTTGGCTGACGTAACAACAAGATGCTTACCACTCATTAGCTTTTCTTTCCATAGTTTTTACGGATGTCACGCCTTAACTTACTGTCACAGGAGACTATAGGAAGGACTATGAATATTCTGACTACCATTAAAAATATTTAGAAGTTCTTCAAGAGTATTCTGGAAGATTTTGATTTATTGACTTATTATCATTGGCTAGATTGATATGCACGTGGAATGTTAGATCCCTTAATAGACCACATGCAGCCGAGCAACTAGCGGAGGCCCTTGACTGCTGCAAAGCAGACATAACCGCCATCCAAGAAATGCGATGGGATGGGCCGGACAAAAAGAAGATGAAAAACTGCGACATCTACTTCGGCAATTGCTATCGACGGCAAAAGCAGCGCTTATTTGGATGCGGATTTGTTGTCGGAGGCAGACTAAGACAAGAAGTCCTCAGCTTCCGGCATGTGAGCGAGCGCCTCGTAGCAATCCGCATCAAGGCTGAATTCGCCAACATAAGCCTCATATGCGCGCATGCCCCCATAGAGGAGAAAGATGACGACACCAAGGATGCCTTCTACGAGCTCCTCAACAAGACCTACGAGCAATGCCCTAGCTATGACATTAAAATTGTCCTCGGTGATTTTAATGCTAAGCTAGGAAGCGAGGGTATCTTTGGTGGAACAATCGGAAAATAAAGCCTGCACAACACCACCTCCGATAACAGATTCAGGCTAATCGACTTTGCGGCGGGGCGAAACATTGTCATGGCTAGCACGCGGTTCCCACATCTCGACATACACAAGGGGACTTGGAGAACTCCTGATCAATCAACAGTCAACCAGATTGATCACATTGCGATCGACGCAAGACACTCTTCCAGCATTATGGATGTCCGTACGATCCGAGGAGCCAACATCGACTCGGACCATAACCTTGTTGTAGCCAAGGTACGGTTGCGGATATCCCAAACTATGCCAAGACAAACTAATGCTGTGAGAAAATTCGGCGTCAGACGGCTACAATCGCAAGAGATCGCCAAGTCCGTTTCCGGTCGAGTGTCTCTTAATCTCTTAAGACGTCCAATGCCGCCAGCATCAAGCATCGAAGACCATTGGAAACACTGCCAAAACGCCATCGGAGATGCCGCTTCTGATATGCTGGGTTTCACTCGTCCACCACAACGAAACCCCTGGTTCGATGATGAATGCTGGCAAGCACATGCAGCTAAGCAAGATGCATATAACGCGGCGCTGCTTAGAAAGACCAGAGCTGCTCATGAGCTCTATGAGCGGAAGAGGAGAGACGAGCACCGGCTTCTTAGGAGGAAGAATAAAAAGCAGGTAAGGTAAAAATAACATGCCACAAAAACAAACCCTGAACCGAAGCCTGTAGACATGAACAAGGGAACATCGTAGTAGAATCGCAGTCGATGCTGAGGATGTGGAAAGACCATTGCTGCGAGCTGTAAAACCGCTATGACGAACCAAATACCGCTGTCAGGCAGAATCAACCTTTCAACCTGGACGATGATGACCAACAATTCCGTCCACCTGACCTGGATGAAGTGAAGATAGCCATATCGAAGCTTAAGTCCAACAAAGCTGCTGGAGCGGATGGCCTGACTGCCGAGCTCTTCAAAGCGGCAGGCGATGACTTGGTAAGGAGCATACACCAACTCATCTGTAAAATATGGTCGGACGAAAGTATGCCCGATGAATGGAACCTCAGCATTGTTTGTCCGATTCTCAAGAAAGGAGACCCTCTGAACTGCGCCAACTACAGAGGTATCAGTCTCCTTAACATCGCATATAAGATCTTATCCGCCGTATTATGTGAACGCTTGAAGCCGTTTGTCAACAACCTGATAGGTCCATATCAGTGTGGCTTCAGGCCAGGAAAGTCCACCATCGACCAGATATTCACACTACGGCAGATCTTGGAGAAGACCCATGAGCTTCAGATCGATACCCACCACCTATTCATCGATTTAAAGGCCGCGTATGAGGGCATCTATAGAGACGAGCTATATAGAGCAATGTCTAGTTTTGGCATCCCTGCCAAACTCGTCCGTCTGTGCAGGATGACGATGGAGAATGCACGCTGCTCCATCAAGGTCGGTAAAAATCTCACCAAGACCTTTGATGTCCAGAAAGGATTTAGACAAGGCGATGCGCTGTCATGCGTATTTTTCAACATCGTACTTGAAAGAATAATGCAAAACTCACGAGCAAACACAAGAGGCACTATCTTTCAAAAGTCCGTCCAACTACTCGCATACGCCGACGATATTGACATAATCGGGAGAAAGCAGCGTGATGTCAGTGGCGCTATCGCGAGTATTGAGACGGAAGCGGCGAAAATGGGTTTAGCGGTCAATGAGGGCAAGACCAAGTATATGCTGTCAAACAACCAACCAGGACAACCAACAGCGACGTCTCGGACAGAACGTCACCCTCGACAGATATAACTTTGAGGTAGTTAAGGACTTTGTCTACCTAGGCTCCGCTAAAAATACAGACAACGATACCAGCGCTGAGATCAAGCGAAGCTGTTTCTTTGGGCTAAGAAGGCAACTGAGTAGCAAAGCCCTCTCTCGGACAACGAAAGTCACCCTTTGTAAGACCTTAATAATCCCGGTCCTGCTCTATGGCGCAGAGGCATGGACATTATCAAAAATGGATGAGGGTGTTATTGGTTGCTTCGAGAGAAAAATCCTTCGGGCGATCTTCGGTCCCGTCTGCATTGACGGTGAGTTGAGGAGGAGATACAACGACGAACTGTATGGACTGTACAGCGACATGGACCTAGCCAGAAGAGTGAAGATCCAAAGACTGAGATGGCTGGGTCATGTAGAGCGTATGGACACCAATGCTCCGGTCCGAAAAGTCTTCGAATCCGCCCCCGAGGGACAGCGCAGTAGAGGAAGGCCAAGACTCAAGTGGCGCGCGCAAGTGGAAGAGGACCTCAGCCAACTTAGCGTGCGAAACTGGAGGCAGCTATCCAGGGATCGAGCTGGCTGGAGAAGCTTGTTGACTGAGGCCCAGGTCCACCCCGGACTGTAGCGCCACCTAAAGTAAGTAAGTAAGATGTTTCATAGATGTAAAGATTTTTCCGATAAAATTAGCTGCGATCTAATTATTAATCTCTACTGCTACGAGCACCACCTTAAAACATCCTACACTATCAAAAGAAGATGAATTTTTTCTTGCTCCTTTCGTCTGAATTGCGTCCAAGCGTTTTTTCTCAGATTCCTCAGATGCAACACAGTTACTTTCTACCCTCTTTATTGTAAGAATGTTGGTGTTACTCTCTGCTCCAACATCTGTTGCCACTTTATCCCATAATCGAGTAGGTGTTAAGAAATAGGGTGAAATGTAGCCTTCTAACCAAAATATCAGACTATAAGTCAAGCCAGGTATTAATAAGGTAAGCCAGAATTGAATTTAAATTAATTTATTGTTTTGGTTTAATTCTTATAGGCTTGATTCAACTTCCCTATCAAAGGACATCACAAATTCCACGCAATCATTGCATTCTAATTACATCAAACGGGTAATGCGAAAGCTATACACTCCCGCATGGGAATGAAATGAATTTAGCAACGATTAAGCAGGTTTCAGGGCAAAGTAGTTACGTACGTATGTGTGTCAAAATAATAACATATTCACCAGCTATTTTACCACCACGTCTATTTGCACCAGGCCAACGCGACCAGCACAGTGATAGTCAACCACAGGCGAACCAACTATCAAAAAACTGGGAGAATCTCTCCGACTTTCAGCCTTTGACTAAAACCACAAATTTGGTTAGCGAACATGATTTAGCCGAAGTTGTGGCAGATGATCCTGCCTGACAAAGTCAACACCAGGTGACAGCCTCATGGATGTGTGGTGGAAAATCGACCCTAAAGAAAAAAAAAACTGAAATAACCTCTTGTTCGATGCAATGTATTAGGTTTACACTAAATCACGTGATTTGCTCCTTTGGGAGTATGTCACTCACATGCTGACTATCATGCTTTGAATTTTTTAAATCTCTGCACCACCCTGAAGGCCCGCAGTATCTGCACGATTTCGCACATTCCCTCTGGGTCGAGGGTTGTATATCATTTTCCGGTATCTGTTTGTTTATTTTTGGAAATACAAATACTTTCCAGTTCACTTGCAGTGTGTTTATGTTTGTGCTTGAGTACATCACAGATTTCCCTTAATTATTATCAACCGAACACATTCGCACGCATACACACGAGTAGAATTGTGGAACATTTTCCAACCCCACTCGAACTCAATAAGTATGTATAATGGCACCGTCCCAATAGCACCCTCCGAAGCTCATTCAGACGAGGGTTATTGCATGCAACTGTGCCATTACGTAAAGCAATAGAGCTGAACTTAACGGTGATTCACTTCATCGTCGTCGCCACTGCTTTTGTAGTAGATGTAGGGGATTGTCGACGTGTAGGTCGGTAAGTTGGAGTGCATGGACGATAGTATAAATGAAGGAATGTACAAAAGAGGTTGCTACAAGTGAGTAGTGGTAATAGTATTTACTTCCGGTTCTTTCAAAATAAGTCTTCATTTTGAGAAGAAATAAATAAAAATAAAAAATTAAAATTCATTAACGACACTACAGAAACATTCGTGCAGTAGGTGTGTACTTGTGTGAACTGTAATACTATTAGCCCCGTTTAAAATGGAAAATTATTTTCAATAAAAGAAACGATGCAGCAACTGATCCGGAATATGTTTCTGACAAAGTTCTTTCCATAGATGGCTATTAGGTGTGAAGTGAGTGATAAAACCACAATTACCCGGCTTTAACACATTCATCCATCACACCAAGTTGTGAAAATTTCTGGCTAATCAATCACAGGTGGCAAGATACAGTGGTGAAAGCGACGAATAACTCATCTTCTTAAGATAAATTCAATTTGATTGATGGATTATTGGGGTAAATGTCGGCGGACTTTCTATCTGAAAGAGATAGGCCAAATGTGCGAGTAAATGTTAAAGTACGGGACAATGAAGATAAACACGTAGTGGGATAGGAAGACGGTTCTGATTTAGTCACGTGGCATTTTGGGCATTGAATTCTATGAAATGGAGAAAACGATGGAAATTGTTAAATTTTCACATTAACATAGCCCCAAACGGGGACGAACGGAGTTATCGAATGTCATGTCGCATACTATGCATGTAGCTGTTGGAAAGTTAACTATGGCCCTATGTGGCCCACTTAAATTGCAGCACTGCGAACTGGATGCTGTTCCATCTGATTAAAAGAAATCAGCAATGCCATTACAGAATACTTATTATCGTTAAAAAAGCTTCACTGCCAGTGAGGCTTGAGTAAATGCTCACCGTATGTGAGTGGTGTCAGACGCATCCAATACAGACAACAAGAACATTACCACAATACCAAAGTGACCACAATACTGAATGCATGCCGAATCCAAGGTCCGCAATTTATGACCCAAAATGCAAACACTAAAACGATTGTCCTTTCAGATATTAAACATACAAAAGATCGATACGGAAAGTCGTCAGGGAATAATGAAAAGCTTGAAACTAAACTATAACTACATCGAAGCCGGTTAGCCGTGATGCAGCAAAAGTAGATGTTAGCCCAACACATTGGGCTAAACCAAAAACTAGGACAATAAGGCAATAAAAGGGATTTGTGATGGCTTTTCTTTGGAACACCATGACTTTAGGGAGTGACGGATATGTGTTTTTAAAGCTGCTCTGATCCAGCAATAATAATTAGACGGTGGATAGTTTTGCTACCGAAGTTGGAGGAAAATAACTTTATATTAAAGCCAGCTAATTCAACGCTTACACAGTCAAGGATAAACAGGAAATTTTACGTATCTCGTTCTTCGAAAACAGTACAGAGCATACCCACTTAGGCGAGCCTTCCACCATTGTAGCAAAGAATAAGAATTGACAAATCACGGTCCTCAATGAAAACATCCACCACTATTGTATTTGAAACCGAAATAGAAAATGGACATGAATTGAGGTTCACTACTCGAATAAGACAAAAAATACTTCTTGGTTTCTATCTCGACAAAGCAGAGTTACATTCGAAGTTGGAAAGAAAAAAATGTAAAATGGAAAGTAGCTTTGCACCAGTGAAATTAAGACTTAGGCAAAAAGAATGTGTAGAATATCACACGACACGGAAAAAGCAGTTTAATGTGTCCTTCAAGGTATAACCCATCGAAGAGCAATGGCGAAAAGATGTCGCGATAAAAAAAAACGAAAAATTAAGAAATCCTCGCAAGAAGAACTAGGAAATCTTAACATAGAAATGAGAGACCCAGTTGGTTATTTTATGGTGGATATATATAATATACCGAATCCACATATTCAAGAGACATGATTGTGGAATTATATAAAGAAACTACAAAGTATCAAAAGGCATTCAAATCATAAAGCCGGGATTGCAAATGTCTGTATAACAAAGAACTCGTGCAGTGCGAGTGAGAGTACTTAATAAACTCGTTCTTGATTTTAAGCTAACAGCTACTTCGTTACCCTCTGGACTAATATTAAATGGTGAATCTCTGAGGTTGAAATGGAGGACATTATCCAATGCGAGTAGGAATCTGACCCTGACTCCTACACACTCCAGTCAATGTGACAACAAGGTAACAACTCAGAGGCTCATGAGAATATTGACACGTCTGCGCAGGATAAGTATGTACTTCGAGTAGCCTATTTTCTTTCACTAGGTCCCATCTATGTTTATACTAAAATTCATCGAAATTGAATTGAATCGGGGGCGAAGGCATAATAGACAGACAGAGTTACTTCGAGAGGCCCTTGTTCTATGTAATATATGTAAATTGAAACTGATAATTTTTGATGAAGATTCGTAATACGAGTATCCAACAAAGGTAGTTACTGCAATACACTTCTATAAGCTACGTTTAAAGTTTTTTTTTTTTTCTGCATGAACATGCAGATTTTGCAATGTAGAAACGCGTGAGCATGCTACATAGACCTGACCGCGGGAAAAACATGGCGTGTACAAATATATTCCTGCTACCTTTAAGGTTTGACCCTGTAATTTATTGACAGTCATTGCAAATGCAACTTTTAATGGGAACTGCAGACGCTTAAAATTAAATGTTAAGTTATTTGGTATGATTGGGATGCGTGATATAAGCACATTGTCTCCCTTGGTTTCGCCAGTTAAGATTGTGGCCTTCATAATATTCCTTCCTAGTTATGTAACTCGCAACCCAAGTTGCGCATTAATAAAACGGGTATACCTACCAACTAATAGGATGGCACCAAAGAGCTTAGGAATAGCTCGTAGTGTCATGGGATGATATGTCTGTGTCGATGGAGTTGTACACTGATGTTTTGGTAGTTATTTCGTCCAAAATTTTGTTATTTATTTTCGCAACAGTCTAATTTTTAGTGCCAGTATGGTTCTTTCACACAACCAATTTTCGTCGTGAATATTGTGTTGCAGATTTGGAAAAACTTGAGCAATATGGTCGTCTTCCAACTCCACAACATGACACAATTGGTGTGTGAAACGAACCATACCTTCTTGGTGTCATCAATTTCTAGCAGTTTTTGAGCATATACTCCGGACTCGACATCGGTGAATAACTGAACTTGCATGTTAGTGGTGAGATATGGCTTTTCAACTTTGGTCCACAGGTACGATGCTTTCAGACATGCGTTAAATTCGTCTGCTGCAGTGCCTCTCTCGATAACAGGTAGGGTCTATCTAAAGTCCCCTGCTTATAACACTACCACAACACCCATTAACTTTCGATTGCTTTGCATGTCTTGTAGACAGCGATCGAGCGCCTCGATGGCGCGTTTGTGTGACATAGTGCACTCGTCTCACGCGATCAGTTTACAATGTTGCAAAAGGGCTCCGCTCTTGCTGATGTTGCAAGTTGGGGATTTTTCGCTGTTCAAATTAACAGGTAATTTAAAAATTGAGTTTGCCGTCCGTCCAATGCGCAGTAATGTTGCGGCGATTCCAGAGGAAGCCACAGCTAATGCAACGTTAGGATCCCTACGAATTTTTGCTAGAAGCAAATTAGGCAAAAAAGTTTTGCCTGTTCCGTCCAGGGCATCGAGAAAAAAGAGGCCGCCTTCACCACGCTCAACTCGTTGTAATATTTTGTCATATAACATATAGTATGTCTTTTTGCTCGGGTAGCAGATGTGGCTCAGTTTTGCTGATCTGAGCATTTAACAGTGTGGTATTGTAGCTTAACTTGCAAAGGCTTAGCGCAACGCCAATGTTAATCTTTTTCATAAATATTTTCCTTAATCTTCATATTAACTCTTTGACCGAATAGGTAGATAGCTCTCCTCGACGCTGTGGTGTAGGCATACCGAAGTCGGACAACTACTTTCCGGAAATTAATTTATTATTTTTTCTTCGAATGATATAGTGTAAAAGACAAATTCTATTTACTTTAAATATCAGAAACGATTAAAGTATTTGTTTTGATAAGAATCAATTTGTTATTAAAAAATGTACATTTTGGAAATGTCAAATAATAAATTCAATCAAATATCAAATCGATTTAAAATTGTTTGGCGATATTGGTTTACACATCAAAAATAAGTATATGCTTTCGCGGACTTTTTTGTAGAATTTAAGAGATACATTTCCGCCATACATTATATTCGTGTAACTCTTACGGTTTTTGCAGCGCACGTCAGAATGACTCGCAAATGGGGGAATTTTTTCCGACTTACGAGACACTTATTGCTATATTTTGGGCAATTTACTCAAAACTATTATAAATTATAGCCTATATGTTATTCTGATGTATGAGCTGTATTATTGTAAGGTTTCATTAAAATCCATTCAATCATTTTTGCGTGAAAAAGTAACAACATCCACACATACATTCACATTTATAATATTATTAGGATAAGACACCCTTCTTCTTCTTTAAATATCCTTACATTCGCCTGGTGAAAAGGCCTTAACTAATGCCAAAATCATACTGCGATTGCTCCAGTTCACAACTCATATGAAGAATTTTGAGAGTTGAGAAGAGTTTATTAACTGCATTGGTGTTAACCTAAATGCTGTAAAGCTTCTTCTCACTATTGACTCAGAAACCGATGAGTTTTTACGTAAGACTTAGGTAAGATTTACTCATAAAGACTACATACATAGGCATATCTTAGGTTGGTATTCCAGTTGGCAGATAGATATAAAACAATCGCTTCCTTAAATCTCTAAAAAGCTAGACAAATTCTGTTCACATACTAGTATCTAATAGAAAAGACCACATATTAGTTCTGCGGCTTTAACGGATCCTTAACTCTAAGTAAGAGCTCAATTAAGCGATTATAAGTTGCATAGATGGATGGCAACGATTAGAATAAGGCCTCGTAGAAGTAGCATCTTCCGACAGGTGCTGGTTCCTTAAATGAGAATGAGCCTCTGCAGCCGAACATCTTGCAACTCTGCTAATGAGTCCTACTTCACGCCTCCCCGTGGAGCCATCTGGGAATCTCACTAGAGGTTGCGAAGTGAATAGGGCAAATGGCGAGTTTCCTGCGCCATTAACCAGGATTAGTGTCGGAAAAACAAAACAAGAGCTTATCCGGGCTACTCCGACATATTTGGAGCTCAGGCCGGAAAGGATTTCTAGGACTTAGTCATGGTCTTGGAAAAGAGATGGTGGCGGACGAGCCCTATAAGGGCCAACGGCAGCGCTCACATCCCGGAACGGGTTACTGGCTTCGGTGTAACCGACCCCTCGTCCTAGGGGCACTCAAAATGGAACTGGTCCTCCAGGTTGGGGGTTGTGCCGCCGGGGTAGCTGCCCGGGCATTTAAAAAAAAATTAATTTACGAAGCATCAACAAGCCTCGGATATGGACGGATCTACTGTTGACAAAACACGCAAACGATTTAAGGACAATGAGCTTCGGATATGCACGTGGAATGTTAGATCCCTTAATAGACCACGTGCAGCCGAGCAACTAGCGGAGGCCCTAGACTGCTGCAAAGCAGATATAACCGCCATTTAAGAAATGCGATGGGATGGGCCGGACAAAAAGAAGATGAAAAACTGCGACATCTACTACGGCAATTGCTATCGACGGCAAAAGCAGCGCTTTTTTGGATGCGGATTTGTTGTCGGAGGCAGACTAAGACGAGAAGTCCTCAGCTTCCTGCATGTGAGCGAGCGCCTTGTAGCAATCCGCATCAAGGCTAAATTCGCCAACATAAGCCTCATATGCGCGCATGCCCCCACAGAGGAGAAAGATGACGACACCAAGGATGCCTTCTACGAGCTCCTCAACAAGACCTACGAGCAATGCCCTAGCTATGACATTAAAATTGTCCTCGGTGATTTTAATGCTAAGCTAGGAAGAGAGGGTATCTTTGGTGGAACAATCGGAAAATATAGCCTGCACAACACCACCTCCGATAACGGATTCAGGCTAATCGACTTTGCGGCGGGGCGAAACATTGTCATGGCTAGCACGCGGTTCCCACATCTCGACATACACAAGGGGACTTGGAGAACTCCTGATTAATCAACAGTCAACCAGATTGATCACATTGCGATCGACGCAAGACACTCCTCCAGCATTATGGATGTCCGTACGATCCGAGGAGCCAACATCGACTCGGACCATAACCTTGTTGTAGCCAAGGTACGGTTGCGGATATCCCAAACTACGCCAAGACAAACTAATGCTGTGAGAAAATTCGGCGTCAGACGGCTACAATCGCAAGAGATCGCCAAGTCCGTTTCCGGTCGAGTGTCTCTTAATCTCTTAAGAGGTCCAATGCCGCCAGCATCAAGCATCGAAGACCATTGGAAACACTGCCAAAACGCCATCAGAGATGCCGCTTCTGATATGCTGGGTTTCACTCGTCCACCACAACGAAACCCCTGGTTCGATGATGAATGCCGGCAAGCACATGCAGCTAAGCAAGATGCATATAACGCGGCGCTGCTTAGAAAGACCAGAGCTGCTCATGAGCTCTATGAGCGGAAGAGGAGAGACGAGCACCGGCTTCTTAGGAGGAAGAAGAAAGAGCATGAGAAGCGCGCGATCGAGGAAATTGAGAGATGCTACTCCAGGAATGAGGTTCGGAAGTTTTACCAAAAGGTATAAATAACATGCCGCGGAACTAAACCCCGAACCGAAGCCTGTAGAGATGAACAAGGGAACATCGTAGTAGAATCGCAGTCGATGCTGAGGATTTGGAAAGATCATTTCTGCAGACTGTATAACGGCGATGACGGACCAAATACCGCTGTCAGGCAGAATCAACCTTTCAACCTGGACGATGATGACCAACAATTCCGTGCACCCGACCTGGATGAAGTGAAGATAGATATATCGAAGCTTAAGTCCAACAAAGCTGCTGGAGCGGATGGCCTGACTGCCGAGCTCTTCAAAGCGGCAGGCGATGACTTGGTAAGGAGCATACACCAACTCATCTGTAAAATATGGTCGGACGAAAGTATGCCCGATGAATGGAACCTCAGCATTGTTTGTCCAATTCTCAAGAAAGGAGACCCTCTGCACTGTGCCAACTACAGAGGCATCAGTCTCCTTAACATCGCATATAAGATCTTATCCGCCGTATTGTGTGAACGCCTGAAGCCGTTTGTCAACAACCTGATAGGTCCATATCAGTGTGGCTTCAGGCCAGGAAAGTCCACCATCGACCAGATATTCACACTACGGCAGATCTTGGAGAAGACCCATGAGCTTCAGATCGATACCCACCACCTATTCATCGACTTTAAGGCCGCGTATGACAGCATATATAGAGACGAGCTATAAAGAGCAATGTCTAGTTTTGGCATCCCTGCCAAACTCGTCCGTCTGTGCATACAGGATGACGATGGAGAATGCACGCTGCTCCATCAAGGTCGGTAAAGATCTCACCGAGACCTTTGATGTCCAGAAAGGATTTAGACAAGGCGATGCGCTGTCATGCGATTTTTTCAACATTGTACTTGAAAGAAAAGTGCAAAACTCACGAGCAAACACAAGAGACACTATCTTTCAAAAGTTCGTCCAACTACTCGCATACGCCGACGATATTGACATAATCGGGAGAAAGCAGCGTGATGTCAGTGGCACTTTCGCGAGTATTGAGACGGAAGCGGCGCTATAAATACAGACAACGACACCAGCGCTGAGATCAAGCGAAGAATAACTCTTGGCAACCGCTGTTTCTTTGGGTTAAGAAGGCAATTGAGTAGCAACGCCCTCTCTCGGACAACAAAAGTCACCCTTTATAAGAATTTATCAAAAATGGATGAGGGTGTTCTTGGTTGCTTTGAGAGAAAAATTCTTCGGGCGATCTTCGGTCCCGTCTGCAATGATGGTGAGTGGAGGAGGAGATACAACGACGAACTGTATGGACTGTACAGCGACATGGACCTAGCCAGAAGAGTGAAGACTGAGATGGTTGGGTCATGTAGAGCGCATGGACACCAATGCTCCGGTCCGAAAAGTCTTCGAATCCGCCCCCGAGGGACAGCGCAGTAGAGGAAGGCCGAGACTCAGGTGGCGCACGCAAGTGGAAGAGGACCTCAGCTAACTTAGTGTGCGAAACTGGAGGCAGCTAGCCAGGGATCGAGCTGGCTGGAGAAGCTTGTTGACTGAGGCCCAGGTCCACCCCGGACTGTAGCGCCACCTAAAGTAAAGTAAAGTAAGTAAGTTGCATAACACCCAGCAAAGTGTATTTTAACTGCTTGTTCAGCTATTGCTGACATTCGGCCGCAACTGCAATGTGATTATGTGTTGGTTGCTTATATTGTTGTTTCTGTTCTACTGACAAGAACCTTGATTTTGAGGCAAACGTTTGAAAAAAATGAGCTTACCTTGTTGGGGTGCCTATCTTAGCCATTGTCCCGGGTTCACTGATACAATAATAGTGAACTTACTGTTAGAAGCGGTATTAATATCACAAATATTCAGTGTGATGTTGGGATATATTCGTTATTTATTAATTTGCGGCAAAATCCACAAAATCGAAGAAGACACCCTACGGCTGTACTTTAAACTTGTAAACTGAGTTTTATATGCTTAATCTCCATGTGACTGATGAAAAATTCGTCAGTGTTCACGGCTAATCGGTGCTTCTAATTACTTAAACATTCCTTTTCAAGGATTAAATACTCCCGCAATAGCAAAGTTGCCTGGATTGCTACTAATTTCAACTTACGAACTATTAAACAGATTTTGAAATTTGAGAGGTCAAATAATCTCATTGCGTTTTACATGGTTATCAAGAGAACCGGCCTTTAACAAAATGCACATTTTCACTTACATTAAACTTCATTCATTTTTCAAAAAAAAAACTTTTGTCGAGTCGAACTTTGTGAAAATCGAACACAACAGCCGAAACTGAAATAGGAAATATGGTATTATGTAAAGCTGGTTATGGTCATAACCACAGTCGAGCAACACCACTGTACGTGGGGTATACTCGTTTAGAATTTAAGTTGATTGTTCATTTGCGAATCGCATCCACGTTATCTGTATGTTCTCACATGTTGCACCATTAGGAAAATAGATATTCCGAACAGCGAAATTTAGGAGGATTGGTATAATGCATAGTGAAGTGTTATTTTTATGTATAGGTATAAACTCGTGTCAAAAATAAGCATCGATTTACCAATATTATCTGTTATATTGCATTTAAAAGCATTTTTCTGAAGAAAAAATTGCCATTTCTCTTTTCAAGACCCAATCGTGCCTTTTCACGCTGAACGTTGTTAAAGACTAGGATTGGGGACACGTTTAAAGGGGTGAGATTTTCAAATCTCGAAAGGAAGCTCACCTGGATACACGGTATAACAAAAGAACCAGGCGAGCGTTAGAACTTTCTTGTTTTGGAGTTTAGGTAACCTGGAGGCCAGTATTTCATCCGAACGCGGTCAATTGATTGAGAAGGCATTGCTCAAAAAACTTTTCAAATTTATTCGAGATAATAAGAGTGATTCTCTCACATAGCTAGTACTTTCAATAGAACCGAATTGCATCGTGCTTCATGAAACTTGATCGTAATAACCAAATATCCCCTGATATCGCGAAGACCACAAAACAAGGTTGAAGAGTATGAAAGATCAAGTATAAACCAAATTATAGGATCTGTGGTTCCAAAATGGACAATCAGCAGAAAAGACAGTAGGATAGAAATTACACTTAACTTTATAAAGTGCACTCAAAGGGCTCGCCCCAATGTCACTTTAGAGGTTCCAACGACCTCCTGCGACAACTAATGCAGATACTCCAAAATTGGAATCTCCATTATATTCAGGCTGTTCTTCATAGAAGTTTAGCTAGATCTGAATCTAACCATGCAATAGTGGATTTTTTTTATAGTAGACTGGTGGGCCAAGGCCCTTAATAATGTGGGACACATAATACCTATAGTATAGACAATGGTATTGTTAATTCCTGAAATAGGCTCTTTTACGTACTTGTGTAGTAGCAGCAGTGAAGGTTAAGGAGAGAATAGTTGATGCACAGTGGTATTTTTAATAGAAGTAATAGTAGTTGTGGCTTTTAAAAAAGGGAACCCATTGACATTGCTTTTGTATTCCTCAAATCCATTGAGGTTGTTGTTGTTGTTTATTGCAGATCCTCTCTTAGGTGTGCACTTCAAGATTCTATTCAAGCTACAACTCAACACAAGAAAGATGAAAAATTAAGAAATCCACGTAAAATAAACTCAGAAATTTTAACAGAGAAGAAAGCAAATCAGTGAATTATTCTATAAGGGATATACATATCTAATACTAAGATCTCCCCATATCTCTGCACATGCCTGCCTAACCAGAAAAAGTATTTCATCTGCTGCTATGGGATCAGCGTAGTACCTAATGTAGCTAAAGAGAGGCGCATGGAAAAGAACAATAACAACATCATGACAAGCAACAAGGGGAGATAAACATTCTCCACAGGAAAGTCCTCTTTTGAATCAAACACAGAAGATAGTGTTTTAGGAAAATTCTGGCCAGTTCATCGTCACTGGTGTCCATTTTCATAAGAGCTATGGGCCGGTCCAGTGCACAAAAAGAGACACTTACCGTCCTTGTGAACACTAATTTCTTGTTTTCGAAGGGAGTCGAACTACTCCGGAAAACACTACTGGCATGGACATGAATATGGTTAAAAAAAAAAGTAGTTAATAGCGACACTAAAGACCTTTTCAAATGGCTAACATTCGACTAGCATTGTCACAAAGCCTACGAAAACTATTATTCCAAGGATTGGGATATTGGACAATGGATGTCCTGCGCATTATTTTTATTCTTAAACTAGGAAAGAAGGATGATTTAAAAAAAAACAGACATAGAAGTATACCGCCTTTTCTAACCAGGAATGGATATGAGTTATGCACACAGGATATGTGATTGGCGACAATCATGTATCCTAATCACAACACGCATTCTAAGACTCCCTTTAGTTTTATATGAAAGATTGCGGTACGAAGACGCTAACAATATTTCAATTTTTATACTCAATTCGCTAATTCTTAAAATGTCTACGATCTAATTTAAGAGTTCAGCTATCAAGATAATGTCAACCATGCTCTTATTCAGCTCCCTTACGTAATTATACACTTTGTAAGCTTCGTTTACAGGTTTGGGACCGTGCCAAATCGTCTTGTAATATGGATATACTGATACGCAAACGATTCTTTCACTTCATAGAAACTAAAAGTAAATCGGATAATTATCCACCAAATTATAGCATATCTTTTTGCAAATTTTGTTTATCGAGCGTTCGCCATCCATTCCAAAGAGCCAGACCACTCTTGTTTTTCCTACTTAAACAGCTGCACACAAACAAGTCAAAGATAAAATTATAAGCCTCAAAGATGATTATTCTGCTGGCCCTGATGATCTTCTCCCTATATTTTTAAGGAAATGTGAAATGCATCTAGCCCAACCCCTTACAGCTCTCTTTCAGATTTTTGTCAGCCATTTCCATATATCCCTCAATCCGCAAAAGTTCTTTTATTATTCCCCTACATAAAAAAAAACAAAAAGTCGATATTTCAAACTATCGATCAATTGCTAAGCTGTCCTGCAAAATCAGAACGGATTTTGTAAAGGTAGATCTACCACCACCAACTTAACGTAATTTGTATCAAGCACTTTTTGTGCGTTAGGATCTGGAAATCATCTGGAAATGAAGTTAATGCGATTGCCACTGATTTCATGAAACAAAGCCTTTGATAGAATTTCTTGGTTTGAATGAACGACATTACTATGTTCTATTTAGGTCAATGGTTTCTGATCCAATAAAAGTCTTCTCTGGTGTCCAATAAGGCAGCCACCTTGGTCCCTTATTATTTATTCTGACCATTAGTAACGTTGATTGCATCATTTAAAATTCATACATATCTGTTAACGCAGATGATATGAAAATCTTTAGATATATATCATCTTCCTCAGACAGCCTATCACTGAAGCAAGTTCTAGATAGATTTTGCACTTAATGTCAGAAGAATTTTTGGTGCATTTTCAATGTCAATTAGAGCAAAATTGTCGGTTTAGTTAGACATTTTCTGCTTGGCATTGACACGAATTATGTCTGACAACACGATGGTGGAAATTTCAAGATTGCCCACTTTGAATTGAAATTATTTTCCAAAATTAGTTGGTATGTTAACTGCATTCATGTAGTTCCTTATTACCGTAATCTTTCGAAGTCTACAAAATGGTTCCACAATAAATGTGGAAATCCTTAAACCTTATACAATCCCATTGGTAATCTATTAATTCAGCTTTGCCCAGAATTTTCCCTGCGGTTTTGTTTATTGTGACTGGTAAATTACCACACACATGAAATTAATCACTCGACCGCTGCTTAGGCAACTCTTAAGTGAATAAATTACCTGGGTAGCTAATATTTTCTACTACATACACCACACATGTTTGTGTGTGCTTTAATGCCTTTCCTGCCTTAACTATCCATAAAGTCACTTAACTTTCTGCATGCACATTTTCATTAAAGCTACCACGTATGATTGAGACCAATAATAGTAGTAAAACGCAAGCATCGGCACTGAAAACGTGCAGCAAATACAAAAACAACTAAAGAGGGTCGCGTGAAAGGCTTCTGAAAATACGTAGACCTTGCTCTTCTTGACTTTGCATAATGAAACCTCGGATACCTCTCTACAGACACAATGTTAATTGGCATTTGGTATAGTGCTTGAATTAGAAATCTTCAACGATTATGAAGAACGGTTTCAGTTCTCTCTTACCTCCCACAAATGCGAAATCAAAGCGAAGCACCTTTTCGGCAACAATTGTCAAATTGAAATTTCAGCTATAGGGACAAGTTAGCGAGCATCTTAAATCGTCCTTATCGAGCAGAATAATTGGTAATAGTGCATATACTTTTCAGACTTTGTTCTTAAGTCGAATTGCTGCATTTAGGACTAAATTCAAGCCGAAAAGCCTCTCTACCCATACCATCAAGTCAACAAAAATACTCGGTGCCAATATCTGGGCTGTTAGCAGCATGCAGTTGCCATTGCCATTCTGCGAAAAAGAATAAATTTTGCAAGAAGGCCACATCAAGACATGCCAAATGCAACATCTCATCATCTCCAACATCACAGAATGCTTTAAGCTTCAACGATGAAAAACTCAGTCAGTAAGGTACTTAGTAACCAAGTTCTTCCGCAGCACCTAATCTGGGAAGTACAGTATTGTACTTAGTATACCCACGTTGACATATTGGGAAACTTTATTCATACAAGTCGAAGTGGAAAAGAAATAACAACAAAACTGCCAAAATATGCAGGTTCGTCAAAGAAGCATTCAACAATGCCAACACTTTCAAGGTTAAATAGTTGACCAATCTCCCAATAGCGTATTTTAATCACAATTATTAAAAGAAATATCAATGCAAGACTAAGTAGCATTTTCCTAAACGCAACCCTTTAGAATCACCTCCTCCTTAATGTGATTCCTATTCAATTTATAGGGCACTCATGGAATTCAAAAGCAGATGGGTGGAAGTAATTGCATTCTCAGACGATGTTATATTGCTTGTGGCAGGCAGATCTGCCCACCCACCAGCGAACGGTTACGAAATTAACTAAGAATTCTGGACAAAACAATGCCATGAATGGGGTCAATCCCTAAAAGCCATAGCCTGGGCTCTTCACAAACGAAAGGAACAAAACTCAATTTGACCTACCATCCATTGAGAGAATACCCCTGAAGGTGGCAGAGAATGCGAAATTTCTGGAAATAATTTTCGATAGAAAACTTAATTACAAACCGAATGTAGTGCAGTGAAGGAATTCTAACGAATTTTTCACAGAACGTAGAAGCCAAACTCTGAAATAATTTAATAAATGTTTAAGACAATCGTGAGACCAATACTCAGACAAGGCAGCATTTTCTGGAAGCAAACCAAAGAGATTGTAAAGAGAGAGTCATACTTACAATGTCAGTTTGTAGTATTTTGCTGCAGATAGACCACAAGTTCAAGAACGACCCGGATTAGGTACTACCCTAGGCAATACTCGAACTCATTGAATACTGTGTTTCAGGTTAACACTTGTCATATTTCGCTCATCTTCTCAGTCATCTGACATGGATATCAATGACGCTCTCAGCTAACATTTGTAACAAAGGTAATGTAACAAAGACAAGTTATCGAGTTAACACTATCCATCAGGTACCCAATGGAGATTACGGGTTTGAGGCTTTTATATCCGTCGTAAATCAAAAATCAACGAGACATGCTTTAAGGAAAAACTCAGCTCTTTTAAAGACATTTGTAAGGATATCAAAGAAATAGATGAAATCAGGAGACCGGTCAAAGTAATCGAAGATTTGATGACACCTATACTCAGGCTTGGTAAACTGATCGGAACCATCTGTCAACCAGCTACCACCGAAACTGCAAGCGAGCTGAGTATCAAAACATATCGAAGCTGGTGCTTATCATCAGTTCTAGTGATCGATGAGTCCATCAAATAAGCTGGTGACTTCGTGGATAGCTACAAGTTGCCTGTCACAGAATGCCATAGCTTTGGACCTCCTCGTTGAAGAGCATGGGAAGAATGGTCTCGGTCCCATTGCAACAAGTCTATCAAAGCGAAAATCCTGTGCGACTTTGCTTCAAAATCGGGAGGGCAAAATTAAAAGCAATTGACTTGAAGAAGGACACGCTGGTTTTTTCACAAATATTGAACGAGGCTTTTAGCAGCACGCTTATTTCGGCCAGACAACACAGCACAGTAGAATCACTACTTTTGCGGATAATAGCAATACTCGCGAATGGTGATTACTGATGCTGACCCACCTGATGGTGGGTATAGGCTGCGGTCCTGCCTCCACTGTTATGGTACCGTCAGATATATGCAGAAGATTTAGTGGGTCTGCCTATTAGATCATGCCAATCGTCTTTTGGCTCCAAAGCAAAGGCAGCTTATAATCCAAGATTAATGCACTAGAAATAGGTTCTTAAAACTGGGATTGTTCTCTACACCATAAGGAGAATGATGACTGACAAATAAGGCGCTTGAAAGCTTCACTCTCCGTTTTTCCAACGAAGTTAAATTTTTATTTGGTTCTTAATCTGGAAAACAATATTTTAACTTAGCGGCGAAAATTTATAAAGCCCTATCGATTTTTCCGCACTCTGATGAAGTTTTTGGCAAGAAATGGTGTTTGCCACTAAAGGGAGCCTTTAGATCTATACGGCTATTATAAAACTTATTTTACCTTATGAATCAGTAATTTGGTGGAAACAGCTTTAACGAAAATGCATGACAATTTGAAGTATCTTTGAATTTTTTTATGACCTTGCCGACTATTTTCGACTCTAGCCTTATGCAACGTGACTAAAACACTTGTTTCTGCGAAGGTACAAATCGACATGAATCTTTATGCATAAGAATGGTATCACCAGTTTAGACGCTGGTAAACTACTCACGACCTCTGAAGTAGTTCGAGAATCGCAGGCTATTCTGTATGCATTCTAAGAACTAAATTCGCTCTGCCTTATCACCAAAGGGATCTTAAGAAGATCACCCAAACTGGCATTAGGGTCCTGAACATGATATAACTTTTCAGAATACCGGCATACCAAACAAATACGTCACGACGTCTAAGAGCTCACTGACTTTTCATCTGTCACTAGGTAGTGTGCAGCATCTCATGCCGTCGTACCAGGAAACTACGCTTTTGCTAAATACATAAGTGTACTAGCAAAACAACCCAAAAATTTTGCCATTGAAGTGATGGCGAAACTACGAAGCAATAATACCTGCGCTCTTATCGGGCTGCATATGCTCGCCATTGAAGATCAATCAAACAAACACCCAAGTGTCTCTAACTCTATATATGTATTGAAGAAATTCGTAAGAACTAATGTTGGCTCTTTCAAGGCTTCTCCTTATCAAAAGCTTGATCTTTGGAGGTTTTTGGACACGTCATAATAATTGAACAAAATGAAGCTAAATACCAACCATCTTAAGAGGCTACCCGTCCGACCCAACAAACTAAGCTAACTTAAGAGTATTTTATAACTCATGACAGTAATTTTTTTTCATCTGCTAGGATCGTCATCTAACAGTTCAAATATCAATCAATCAATCTCAATTTGATTTATGCTAAAGTTTAAATTTAGAAGTAAATAGCTTTAATTATGAGAATGAGTCCCTCTACTTTGGAAGTGTGAGTACTTTACGTGATAATCCATGATTTTAGCGCAATTTCTGGAGATTATTCTTTTCATCCCAGATTCATGTCAATCTGGCTTATTTTATGTAAAGGATCTTCCTATACAAACTCACCTAAATCCCATTGTACATAGCGTGGGTAAAAATAAACTCACGAATCAGCCTTCCCGTATACGCAGTACCTCCTCTTCCTTTCAATGGGCTCACGTAGAATCGCGGTAATGAATGTCTAAAGTTTTAATGATGTGTGCCAATAACTCAAAAATAAACAAAAAAAAAAAGTAAAAACAAAAATTATAAATTCCAATAAGGATGACGATAGAGATGTTTGATGAGAAAAGTTTTATGTTGCCTTAATGGTTGTAGTTACATGAGATGTACTATATCTACACCTACATACTCGTACAATGAAGGATATATGGATACATTTTTGTAATACTTGTTTGTAATACTTTTTTTATCTGAAATAATACGAGTATGAGAACTTTCTCTGATGAAAAAGTTATTTTTCAATGAATAACTTAAACATAAATACAACGAACTACAAAGTTCGATCGCGATGATATGTTCGAGGAGTTAAATTAAAATTTGTCAAGGGCTTTAATTTAGTGAGATAGTTTCTATATAAACAGTGACCCATCCATATTGAAGAGTTAAAAAGAAATCAAATTTCCAGCTTTTTAAAGAAATTATTTTAGTGTCAAACTATTCAAAAGTTTGCTAATATGATACTCGTTGTCATGGAAAATTAGCTTGAATCAAGAATCATGGACTCCAGACCGAGTAGGGTTCTTTTTTTAGCGAACATCAGAACCCCCATTATTATTTTATACTATAAACGCTCACGATCTTACAACCTAGCTGAGTATGTTTTCATTCGAAAGTTGAATGACCTCCCGAACGAACCCAACAAAGGCATGGTTAACCAGAGCTAACTACAGCCTACAATCTTACTTTTTGATCGACATTTCCGATAGCTTCGATTCATGAAAAATGGTAGATATTATCAACTTTTTTCCTCAGATCTATCAACACATACAGGTGGCCCATCAGAGTCCTAATTTGAGGACGAAGAGGCAAAGTCTAATAGGTCTGGTGATACCGCGGCACAAAGAAAATGATTAAAATCGCAGCGGAAGTTTCCTTACATTACTGTATCGAACAGGAAAAGAGAAGGAAGGCTCTAAAAAAACACATTTCACTGAAAACATTGTAAAAAAAAAAGAACTGATTTACTGCAGACAATGGTTGTCAACAATATTGGATCCAACCAGGCTTTCTAAAGAGGTGATCTACTCAACCCCTATCCAATATGTATTCTAAAGAGATAAGCACCTTTAAAGTATGTCGGTTAATTCTATGTTCAATCCAAGACTTTCGAACTCTTGATTCGGTTAAAGGGGATGAATCCAAAAAACCAGTTGTGATCGTTTTAAAAAAGAGTAGTTTAAATCAGATCGCTATGTATAGCTAATTCTTAAGGGAGCCAGAAAAATTCCAAATAGATCGCCAGCAATTAACATAGAAGGTGCAGTTCTGACAGCAAAAGGAATAAGGCTTTATCGGATTTTGAACATATGTATCGTCTGCTTTCCGAGTTGAGACGTATGCAATGCAGATAGCAGTGTTACATTATTTGTTATGGAGATGGAAGGAGTGTCTCATTTTTTCTGACCTAATTTGGAACTGTGAGTCTCTTATCATGCTTAGAGTCGTCATCTCTATTGAGAAAAGACTGCAATCATTTTGTTGAATTTCATTTTTGTATTGTAGTATATCTTGTTTGAGAAGTGTTTTTGCAAGACTAACTTAACAGAGGAAAAACGCAAAAAGTTTAAACAAGTCAAGAGTGACAGCAACGACTATGACTATGTGTGGACTTTCCGAGACCTAAATAAAGCAATTTTGGTTGTTTACGTAGCCGACGGGATGCACCTTATCGAAAAAGATGATTTTTTTAGCAAAATTGTCGTCAATTTCGAGCTGCTCTAAAACTCGAACAAAGAAAAACATAACGAAGCAGATGATCATTTTAATCACTTCCAGAGTCAATTTTACCATGTTAGCGAATAATCTGGAATCACTACATAACATTTCCCACAGGCTGGTGCGACTGATGTTTAGTTGCTGAGATCAATACTTAATAAATTTCCACTCTCGGATTAAACATTTGATATCGCCTGAAAGTCGCGAAATGTCTAGCTTGCTTTAAGCGATATAATCCTGTCTGCTCGCCCCCCAAAACGTTCCAGCGGATCAGGTATGCCAAATTTTGATAACTCTGGAGAGTCGACTAATCTTATTTTGTTTAGGTGATATCTTAAACCGTGATGTCCACTAAGGTACCCTACTAGGTTTCTTATATCGTGCCGACTTAGATTTAGAAAACTATTGGCATTTATATAGAAGGGCAAGATGGCTCGTTTGGCCTGTATTAGACCTAGATCCTCCTCCCAATACGAGATGCACTTTGAGTGCTTATTTACTCCTGTTTTAGATGTGCAGCAAAAGGGTTCAGGTCCGTTGATGGGGGCTTCTGAACCTATTCCGACCACTTCGTCGGTTTTCTCATTACCATCTAGATACTCATGCTCAGGAACACACCATATTTTAGTCGTGTTCCTAAGGCTGACTTTTTGGAGGGTTTTTATGCAGGACATAAATGATTTGTAGTCAAAGATGTGCGACTAAAAGCATCTATAGCTCCTTGACTATCTGCGAATATATGGATGTTTGCGCCTTTGATACCAGAGTTGAAGATAAGGTTGGCGCATTCTGGAATGGCGTGTTATTCAGCTTGGAATACACTAGGATACTTTTCCATAGCAAATGATATGTTTGCGTTTGGGCCGTGTATACCAGATCCCACTCCAGTTTCCCTTTTGGAATCATCCGTATACCACTTGATGCCGTTTTGGCTGTTTATGGTCGAATCATAATGTTTTTTTGAAGTCGGCCTGTTACCGCACAGATCATGTCAAGTTCTGGTATTTTACAGAGCAAGGTCTTTAGGTCCGAATGGTAGCAAAGATCTAGCTTTCTATTTGTATCATACTGGCTGAGCTGCGTAAAACCACTTTGTTGATGAATAAAATTAGGGGCGTTAGTCCTATTATTGCTTCTACAGCAGCTGTGGGACAGGTCCGAAAGGCTCCTGACATGCTTGACGCTATACTCATTTGAGCTTTGAGTATTTGTCTGTACCTTATGATAATGATTAGGTCATCGGTATAGCCAATTGTATAGAAGCCTCAATTGCTTAAATTATTGAGCAGGTTGTCTATGACCAGAGACCCCAGGAATGGCGAGAGTACGCTCAACTGTGGACAACCTCTTACGACTGATACTGTTGCCAAAATCAGTCCTAATGAAGTAGTAATTACCCCGCTTTTTAGCATCACTTTGGTGAAGGATATAAGAAACATTTTACATTGCACTTATTATGGGCAATAATACTTATTAATATAAATAGACAAAAAATAATGGAGTAAAAGACAGAATCAAAAAATGAGATAGCCAAAGAGTACCGTGATGCCAATTCGGTAATACTCTCAAATCTCAAATCTCCTCTCAACGAGGAGGCAAGAAACTACCGAACTTCCATCGCAAAGACATAAAAATCTGAGATTTGCATAGCAGGTTATATTATATTGTATTAAGGGCACTTCTAACTAGCAGCTCATCGGGCTAAAAACACTCTTCTTTTGTTAAAAAAAGAAAAAGAAACCTTTCGGAGGCGAATATTTTATAAATTAAAGTGTTCCTCGACCTAATGCCTGCACATGCATGCCAACTGCACGTACATATCCTGTCAGATTTCAAATCGCTTTCTTTACAAGCATCTGATGAATAACTTTATTGTTCATTGCTGTTCTTGAAAATCATTCAATTGTCCTGAAGCATGCAATATTCATACACGTATGTATATATGGGTATAAATTATATGAATGTGAACGTATACTATAATACATTGTGGTTAGGTTAAGTACTCCTTCTTTTATCCCAAACTACTGAGATTCTAAGGACAACTAATGGGAGTATCCTTATTTCATACACATGTACGTTTATTCATTTCATTTAAACGACATTGCTTGAGGTGATTTTTTATGTGAATATAACTTAAGGCAAGCGAATTCCTCGGATCCTTTCAAATACACGTGCACACATGTTTCACATAGTCCAACAGCGGTATAGCTCATACACAGGGTGTCATGATGAAGAAGAAAAAGCAAAAAAATTAAAATGAATAAATAAAATAATTTTCAGGACATTGTTTTGGTCCACAAGATAGGTAGGTACTAGATAGGGATCCGCATTCGTTAGTCAAAGCAGGCGGTTTTCAGGAAATACAAATGTGGGCAATTCTGAGCGTCTTTTTTTATGATAGTAAAATACCAATCCGTGTTGTCCTTCCATTTACAACGGGTAAGGATTTAAGGGTTTTCTGCCGACAGAGATATTGTACGAGATGAAATGTCTTACTAAGGGATACCTGACAGTTAAGAGGGGTAGTGCACGGATCTACGGGTCTGATGTGTTGGTACAGAATAAACGGCTTTTCTCAAAACTCTATCCTCTTGTTAGGAGCTTTTTTTTGTAACATCCTGCCATTAGGTGGTTTGTATACATTTAAGTTTATATGTTCGATTTTTTTGCCTCAGAATTTATTCATTCGGAAAAGAAAAGGTCCTTTTAAGGTATGTCTTTACGTAGACACACACAAACGAGAGGGTATTCGGATGCCGTTTATGTGAACAGCAAAACATTGGGAAATTTAACAGAAGTACGAGTAGTTGTAAATTGTTTGGATGGATGAATCAGTAAATGAGTTTTTGTTCCTGTATATTCGCTTGAATGGTTGCTCTGACCAGTTATGTAAACGATAAAAGATTTAACAAAAAATAACAGACAACCTCCATACGTGATAACATTTTTGAAGGCTATATATGTACATTAAGGATGCTTTAAATGTATATGTAAATTTTTTTATACTTGTTCTGTCGCTAAATCGATATTTTTGAATCAATTTTGTGTTCTATCATCGAAGAGTATTTATTTTCCTCAAGTGAAATTTCATTTAAAGTTGAATAGTTGCCTGCACTCACATTCATCCAGGACCGCGCATGTGTAAAAATGCATTAGCGGTCATTATATGATATCATAAGTGATGATGATGTTCTTTGTGATAGGACGGTTATAATGATCAAGACAATAGGAAAATAAAATAATTATTATGCCTTCACATTTGATGACAACTTGTTGTGCCGGGCCATGAGAGATGTCGCTGGATGCTAGATTTGCTAGATCCCATCAGCTTTGTGAAACCCGTTATTTTGAAAGACGGTCATTGCTGAGAATATGAAAGAACTACTTTGCAGAAACGGAACATTCAATTTGAACTATTATGACCAACATTTTTGCCAACCGGGCCTCAACAAAGTGAGGATAGCCATATCCAATCTTAAGTCGAACAAAGCTGCGAGATGTGTGAAGAGCATACACTAATTACCTAAGAAACTCTTGAATCTTGTTGTACAATTTTCCCCGATTAAAATGCCGGGCCGCCGCCAAAACCAAAACTTAAGATAATATTCGAACCACCAAAAAAACCGAACCACGCAGATGGTGGTTAAACTTCGTGTGACGATCTGTCGCTTGGGACCAGGGATAAAACAGAAAAGAATCCCTGGGGCAATTTGCACTGGCAGCAAATTGTTTGCTAAACCTATCGGCTGCTCAGCTGGGCTGGGTTCAGGAAAATAATTATAAAGAAAGTTTCACCAAAATGAATTTCGTTGATGTAGTTAGTATGCCGTAATGGAAATCGGAAGGAAAAATCACGCAAGAAAACAAACAAAGAATCCGTGTTTGTAGAACGTTACAAAAGGGATTTATTTCCAAGAAAATGGGAACAATATTAATATTTGAACGGGGTACAGAAGGTACCACAGATTGGAATGAACCGTTAATTGCGGAGCCCGACACTTGTATCACGAATTTTTACCGGATGCCCAAAAAGATTCACCCGGAGTAACACGACACTAAATATAAATAAAAACCTATCTCTAAACAATGGGTACTTATTGTTCATCCGTAGAACTACCTCCTCTGTCAGTCTTCAATTCATCCTTGTTTCCTCCTCACTTCCTGCTCTGTTTGAAACTTTTAGTCTTCCTCCTTTTTTTTTTTTTTGCCCTTTTAACTAACGCTCGCGCTTTCTCCTCTTTTTGTTTTCCTCCTAATCTCATTTTCCTTAATTAATTTTTTTTCTTTACTAAATTATTATTTTTTTTTATCTTTTTGTGTAAACTTTTTGATGGTCAACCAAGAAGTGGTTAACCCTACCCCATAGCTATTAGCTCGGATCGTAGGTCTCACACACACATCCGCATTCACTCGCCGTTCAGACGGGTGCAACGGGGCAATTTAGGCTTTCGTGTGCACCGCTCCGCAAATTTGCTGAAATGTGCCACCGTTTCTTGGAAAACCGTTGCTTTCCCTCTCTCACACAAACTCATGCCCGTCCCATTCTTTTCCCACATCTGGGGAAATTTCTTTCAAGATTGGGATTTCCCTTTGGCCCGAGCTAATATTTTCCCACGACATTGGGGTTGCATTCAGCCCCAATGCAACACCAGTCCCTCTCAAAATATACAAAAAAAGGAAAAAGACAATTTTCCAACAATATATGGCCTAACCGAGTTCATACTTCCTGATCATCATCTAATAATGATCGGTTGCGGTGAAGTGAGGGCGAAACGAGGTACTACTACGACGGGCCTTTATGGAGGTGATGTGGGGCACGCAGATAGGGGTTCAATCTTTCCAAAGCTATTCTTTTTACAAATGGGTTTTTTTTTGTATACCGGATTGACCGTCCGTCACCAAGTAGAGCGTCGGTGATATCAGTTATACGCCGAGGGTTCCAGACCATCTGTCTGGCTCTAGAAGTTAAGGGTTTGGGTGGGAGTGACCGCCCGTCACTCTCATGGAGACTTCTGTCTCTTCTTCTCGTAGACGTATTGGTTGTCCCCTCCGACAAGCATAAACGCAGAAAGACAGAGTTCAAAAACCAACCAATTCTTCCCGCTAATATACTTCTCCAAGGAGACAACGGACATAACGTGAACGGGTGGGGCAAAAAGTGGATCCGGCAGGAGAGACAGTGAATGGATGGATCCGATTGGAAAGACAGCACCACCACAAGGGCAAGAGCCAACGACTTTGTGAATGGCTCTTGTTCACTAGAACGTTGGACGCTGGTCTCGCGCCTTTCACCAAATGGTTACTTCAACAGACCGTCCGTCTTACCTGCTGTAGTTGATCCTTCAAGATACTATGAGGGTGCATCAATGGCTGATGGACCCATTGCTGCCCACAACCCTTCTAGGATTTTGAAGAACCAACGGGAAAGAATGTGGATGAGTTAGGCCGAGAGGAAAGGGAAAGAGTAGAACTTGTTCTGGTAAATTGTACCGCAACAATCTCGCCCTCAATAAATTCGCTGTCATAACGTGAAAACGCCTGAAACCTTCTTCCAAGCTACTAAATAGAGATTTTCACTACGGTTCCAAGGCTAAACAATAAAGTTATTCTTGAAATTCGATCCGAACTTTGCGTATGTGAATAAAATAGAAATTATCGACAACATACAATAATTTGTTTGTGTAGCACTTTCATAAGCAGAAGCTACAAAGGTGTGTAAATGAAAGAAAAAAGAAAAGAAAAGAAAAAAAGGGATTCGGATGCTGTCACCGAGAAAGGATACAAAACATCGATGACTCGAAAGTAAAACGTCGCAATAGGCAGGCAATAGAAAGGTATTACTTCACTGTAGCCAAAGACTTCATTTACCCAGGCTCTGAAGTTACTATAAATAACGCCACCAGTTTAGGATTCCCTCAAAGATTACTTAAGCCAATCGCTGTTTAGTGACCTCATAGGTATAATGATTGACCAATATAGCACTCTTTAAAGTGTTAATTGCTCAGTTGATAGCGCGGAAATATAGATTTTATTGAAGAAAGATAAGGAGCCGCTTGGTCGTTTCGAGGCATTTTTCATAGTGGGCTGTGGTATGGTATTTGACTGAAAGACGACAGGTGTTTTGAGTCGATGCCGATAAAAAAATGCCAGCCCTAATGATGTTCACGTTTATTTGAGCTGACTTCAATTGAATTCCCTTAAAAGATGTCCAAAAATTATTATGCCAGCTTGTAAATATAACGGCAATTGATTTCCATTCTGTTCCTAGGTGAGTTATTGTGAAAGCTTTTTTCTACAAAATTTATGCTTGCATCATCTCTATTCTTCTTTGCCAGTAATTTATACATCAATAAATGAAAAAATATTTTCTTTGCAATAAAGCACAACAGATCTATTGTATATGCAAGTATCTGAGATAGACACATCATCTCTTTGATCATTCCTATCACCCAATTCTATCGAAACGAAACAATGCTCAATCAATCAATTTCTCACTTATAGAAGTGTCGGGCATACCAATTGAAACAGAAACCATAGGTGCAAAATGCATTGCTTAAATCAAGTTTCAATTTATCTCTTCCACAATCATCACATACTTCAGTTGCCATTAGTGATAACCATTTGGCCAAACAGTAGTGCTTTGGAAAATAGATTTCATTTTCTCGATGAAACGAGATATCCTTCTCATTTATCCCACCAGTATCTTTTCAATGCCCGGTTGGCGATGCCAACGTCATGTGTTTCTGTAAATACTCGTTCATTGAATATGTGTATATCTTCCTACGAGTAAATTGGTGTCAGATACGAATTGCCTTTCAATATCTGTAGTCATAATGTTGAATACGCTCAAAGTCTGGTATTCAGTTCTAGTGTGTACAACCATACTAGACAGCTGTTGATTTCTGGCATTCTGACAAAATTCCATCAAGTTGCCAAGGTTGGGTTAGGTTATGGGTCGGGTTGACATGGCATACAAATGCCACATACCACATTGTGTGTAGGCTGGTATGAGGTGGCACATCTGATCAAAGTGTCTGGCAGCACTCTTGTAACTTGACCGCATATTTAAGTGAGTGAGTGAGTGAGTGGAAAACTTTTCCAATAGTCAATCGCTGGAAGTGGTGTCAAGTACAAGTTTGATTTATGAGAAAATAATGAAGAGCAAGTTGATAGTTAGATCAAAAGACCTGCCGCCCTATCGGACAATTAAAGGACCCTTCTATGTATAGTCGTATATGTTTGTTTTTCATAAACCGAATTTCTCCTCTTAAATTTCGATTGAGATTGCAATTTTGAAATGAGAAATTCACTTGAAAATCGTAGTCTTTGGGGATTTTCAATTTTTAATAAGACACTTCAACTATTGACGATGTTGCTGTAGCTGTCGTGCAGAAAAAAAAAATAAAACAACTTCACCATGAGAATACAAAATGTATAAACCTCCTCCGGTACATGAACGGGAATCATTGAACAGGGTGAAAGTTTACCTTTTTCGATGTTAAAATTGCTACGGTGATGGTGGAGCAATTGAACTTGGTGACATGACTTCTGAGACGAAATGAGGATATGCATTTTTAAAGAAATGAAATTACTCAAGGACATTTTGTTGATGTTGGAGGGAGAGTTATTTCCTTGAATAAAGATTATTTGTAAGAAGGCAAATGACGTGCAGAAAACAATTTCGGAAGGAGCCTATAATTAAAAAACACCTGGAACACCTTCAGAGATCCGTATTGCGAGTGGTACCAATGGGAAAGGTATTTCCATGGCTTTTAGCTACATTAATTCTTGATTGACAGGCAAACATAGTGATACAAAAGGACTTACGGTTTCGCAAATCCCAAATATATTAGGAATTGACTCCCCTACAATCCGTTTTAATTTCAGAGAGGAAAGAAAGAAATAGGCAACATACAATTACATCGCGTCACAATGCAAGCAACGGAGGCAAAAATTGCCACATATTGAGCCAAATGAACTATAATTTCTACGGTTTCATTCTCATGGTCGGGAATCCGACGTAGGATAAGCTATTACGCTACTCGAAACTCAGCTATAAACATGGAACTGTTGAATTCTTAAAACACCACAAGTAAGCAAAATCCACGAGTTTTCTGCCCAAAATTCTGGTCTCTTTCGGCGAATTGCTTCACGCAAAAATCTCACAGCGCCCAAATAATACTCTTTGTTTACTGTGTGGCCTGCTGGCAAAAAATCATGATGCACTACACCGTTTTAATCTATGAAAACCGTGAGTATTGCCTTCTTTCTTGACTGAAAACGACGTGGTTTTTTTTTGTCTCGGCTCATTTGGTGAATGCCGTTCACTTGCCTGATGTTTGGATTGCGTGTCGTACTCATAAATCCACGTGTCGTCTCCAGTAATGATGCTTTTGACAAATCATCTCTTTTGCGACGTCAACACGGTCTCTTTTTTGCATGAAATTGGGACCTTTTGGCACCAACTTTGATGCTACACGACGGAAACCCAAATCATTAACCAAAACGTCTTGGACGGATCCATAGGCAATGTTCAAGCCCTCCGCTATCTCTTTTACTTCATCAATGTTTTCGTCGGTCTTGGATGTCGACGGTCTGCTACTGCGTTCATCATCTTCGATTGACTCAGAACCACTTTTGAACCGCTCGTGCCACTGATAAACGACCGTTTTCTTTAGAGAATCGTTACCGAAACGCTTTTCCAATATTTCCAACGTTCGCGCAGCATTAAATCCGTTTTTTACGCAAAATTTAATACAAGATCGTTGTTGCAAATTTAAATTTATTTCTAAAATTGTAAAAAATCACCGACACACACAGAGATAGATGTACTTTTGGCTACGAAACTTTTGCAAATGTCAAGCTATAATGCCAAGATTAAGAGGTATTAACAACAACAAAAAACAGCACTCAAATCGGAACAATGGGAACGCCACACGGTGGTTATTCCGGGAACTTTCCCATCAAGGTAGTATTTGGCAGAATTCAGAGGGATGTCACCGGTGCGTTCACTCTTATTGAAACGGAATTGGTTAAAGAAAGCAATCGCCTCTATCCCGAACGACTAAGGAGACTCTATAAAATATACTCATAATCCCAGTGCCACTCTACGACTATCGATAGCTAATGAACAGACATTCTTTGAGAGAATAATTTTTCATACTATATTTGGTTCCGTTTGCGTTGAGGGGCATTGGAGAGGAAAATTGAACGGCGAACTATTCCAGTTGTACAGCGATATCACTTAAAGAGAAAACTGCTTGCGAATTCTAGAACTTCAATCTTAAGAGTTATTTTTGGGATAAAAATATTATGGTTTGCCGATAAAGTTTTTGGATGAATTACAATTCACCTGGGGTTAAATTAATACCTTTAAACTATCCACACACACAATATGGAGAAGTTTTCAACACGATTCCAAAATGAAGTGTGGTGCTTACACATGGGATAACCAACCGAACCAAATCGCTTGCCTTCGAATCTGTATCTACAATTTATGTTAGATGTACGTATGTTTGTATGTACCTATGCTTTCAGAATCACTAACTGACGAAGAGGTATTGTGTCATACACTCATACAATTTGAAAAAAAAAAAATTAAAGTCCAGCCTTAGCATCAGTATATGATAAAAGAACTTCAAACAAATTGCTGCGTGAATTCATTATTTTTAGAGCAAGCATACTTTGACCGCCATTAGAAATAACTTCAAGTGACAGAAGAAATCAACTTGGGGTAACAGCAGCATAGCTGGCGCATATTTCCCAAAGCATGCTACATATATCCTGATACTCCTCGGTTACTAGCCTAATACTCCACGGAAGTGTAAACAAATAATGCAAAAGGATTCCGAGACTGAACGTGGAATTTTAAGGAATTTATCAGACCACTAGTCGACAAATGCAGAGCAACAAAAAGCGTGTACAATAGCATCCAAAGAAAGCCAGAGCAGCTAATGAGCCTTATAAGCACGAGGAAGTTTTTTTTTGTATGGAAGACGAACAGAAAAGAAGCCCGAGATGGAAGGGAAAAACCGTTGGAATTTTTTTTTTTAAGAGGGCAACTAAAGACTGGTTCTGTAAACCAATACCGACTTTAATTTTGGAAAAAAAAACACATGAAATTTCATTATATCGCTTTTTATTTATATTCAATGGAGAGAATATATTTTTAAAAACAACTTAGAGCACATGCCCACCATGACTGGATCTGATGTATGTCATCCGAAAGGCAAAGTTTTCGACTACTTTTTGAAGAGTTTCCTGAATAACACGAATAATGTTGGGTTCCAATGTGTCGATCGATATTAGTTTTGTCAGTGTAAGCCACCGACTTTACGTATCCCGAAAGAAAATGACCAAGAGGCGTCAAAGCACAAGACCTTGGAGGCCAATTTATAGCTTTATGGCATGTAGCGCCATTCTGGTGGAACCACATCTCTTCCATTAATCATTCTTCTATAGCGAATATTCTTATATATGACGCTGATTAGCTTTCGCAAAATAATATGATCCTATGACTCCACCAGCCCACAAACCGCACTAAACTGTGCATTTTTCGGAATCTGACGGAATTTCGATAATCTCATGTGACATACCTATTGCGCTAAAAATGAACTTCATCGCTAAACACAATTTTTCGATAGAATAGCGAATCTAATGCCAGTTGAGTTTGGCCCTTTTCACCGAAGTTTCGACGCAGACGATGATCATTCGGTTTCAATTCTTGCAAGAGCTGGATCTTGTAAGCCTCCAAACCAAGTGTGGACGGACAAAAACCGAGCTGTTGTGAAAGACGTCGAATCAATATTTTTGGATCATCTTTAACACTCTTCTTTAGTACGCACTCTTCTTATGCAGTTGTGCGAAAACGGTTAACAATATGGCGAATAGTGGTTTCAGATGGTGGATGATGGCGGGTGTAAAGTGGTGCAAAAAGCGAATTTCTAAAATAAGGTAACGTTGTTGAGACGTGCCATCACAATGTCATCACAATAAATAATTGCTAGCTGAGTAAAATTGACACTGATAGTTTAAAGATATAAGTGTTTGAAGTTAGTAGGCCAGGTCAATAAAATCCAAAAAAAAGACTAAAAGGAGTTTTTTTTTTTTTTGGTGGGTAGGTGTGAAAATCTTCATAGACACTATGAACCCGTTGCTCATAGTAGTGTGAGATTCTTACTCACTAAAAACACGCCTCCCTTCTTATCGACTACTACTAAGTAACCTTATCAAGTACGAGTAGTTTCCGTTTCAAATAACGTTCGCGTGGGGCAGGTAGCTTTTCAGCAAAAGCACCTGTACGTACCGCTATTATATGCGGATAGTCCTTATCGCTCCAGATCGAATGGTCTCATTCTTTGTAATCGACGCACTAAGTTTGTCTCGCCCAGAATTTGGAGTATTTTATTATTACAATGAAGACGAATATGGAGTTTGCGAGCAAAGTTAATTATTTCGTCCTCGACGGTAAACTATTCCTAAGTCCACAGAGGATATTACGAGTACTGTTTCTGATATACCATGGGGCGTTCACGATTTGTCTTAGAACTTTGTTTTGATAGCCTTGGAGAATATTTCGGGTGCTTGGTTTAGTACAACCCCAAAGTTGTATACCGTACGTCCAAACGGGTTTAAGCACTTGCTTATAGATGAGCAGTTTGTTATGTATGCTTAACTTGGAATATCTTCCTAGTAGCCAGTACATTTGTCTGAATTTATTTTCAAGTTCATTACGTTTCTTCTTAACATGCGGCTTCCATTTCAGTTTTACATCTAGTGTCATTCCTAGATACTTTGCTTCATTTGCATATTGTATTTGTACCGAGCTAATGAAAATGGGAAGATTGTTTATTTTCCGGTAAGTAAAATTAACACGAGTAGATTTGGTCTCGTTGAGAACAATTCGCCATATCTTTGTCCATTCATAGATTTTATCCAAAGCCGTTTGTAGCTTTCCAGTAGCTAACTTGACTGAAGTATCTGTAGCTAGTATCGCCGTGTCGTCCGCGAACGTGGCTACTATGGTACCTGATTCTTCCTGTATGTCTCGAGTATAGAGTAAAAACAATACCGGACCAAGTACACTTCCTTGCGGAACTCCAGCAGCGATCTCTTTAAATTCCAAGTATTCGGTGCCATGTTTAACACGAAAAATTCTGTTTTCCAGGTACGATTTCAGAATCGTATGCAGCTCTCTTGAAAGAACCTGACTTAGCTTTAAATTTAAGCCTTCATGCCATACCTTATCGAAGGCTTGAGACACGTCAAGAAACACGCTAGAACATATCTTTTTCCCCTCTAGGGCTTTCTCAATTTCATTCGTAATTCTAAAGACCTGGTCAATTGTGGAGTGCTTAGTTCTAAAACCGAATTGATGATCAGGAATTAGACGCATTTTTTCAATATAAGTTTTTCAAATATTTTAGATATTATCGGCAGAAGCGATATCGGTCTGTATGACTTTTTTTCATTTAGAGATTTGCCTGGTTTCGGGACCATTATAACTTCGGCAACTTTTCATTGGCTTGGAACGTTTAATAATCTTAACGCGGCATTTATAAGTTGGAGCAGTTTGATCAGGGCTTTGTTTGGCAACTCCTTGAGAATTTGACCTGTTATCAAATCATAACCAGGGGCTTTGTTATTTTTCAATTTTTTAATTGCTTTTTAATCGTAGGGATACTGTTTTTATTCTAAAATTGTCCGGTGTCGTAATTATATAATTAGAACCTCCTGTTAACGCTTGTCCATCAAAAGGCTTAAGACTAAAAGGATGAAGAACAAGTAGTAGGTTCGCAAACCGTGGTAATGAATTGCAACCATCATAAATCAGAGAGAACTAGGCATTCAGCCCGAAAGAACATAGTAAAGTTGATAATGATGAGATTTACAAAAACGTTGTCTCTAAAATATGAACGTTAGAAAGCATACCAAACCATGGAGGCATAAAGCACTTTATGTACAGTGACATAGACTTAACTAAAACAGTTTCAATCCATCAGCATGATGGCGACCATTCAATCAATCTACCTATATAATAAAGAGGAATGTATTATAAAAAAAAAAACTGTTTTTGGTTTTTAGTAAAATCAGTCTGGATTATAAAGTGAAATGAAGCGGTTTCTCTTTTAAAATTCTTTTTGTATCTATTGTTGAAATATAGCGCAATTTTTAGGTGTTATTTCAATTTCACGTAGCTAATCTCCAAAAGCACAAGATCCCATTACATTTTAATATGGTGTTGATAGAAAACAAAAGTCAAAGTAAGATCAAAGCAAATCCAATTTATATTCTTAATAACTCATAATTTCAAAGTATTTTAGTAAATTTAAAGTAAACAAAAATTGCTAAAGCACTCAACATTTCAGTTAAACAAAACAGGGTTATTTATAAATTATGTAAACGCATAAACCTAAGCGAACACTCAAAATAAATAAAAAAAAATCTTACTGAACAGTGGCTATTCTGTCAAGGGTTTTTTCTTGCTTTTTGTCACCAACGTTAAAAAATCTGTAATTCAGAACAAAACAAATCATAAAAAATAAAAAGAAGAAAATAGATATTTGAAAATGAAAAACAAAAAAAATATTGACTAAATCGATATTGAGGTCATCATTTTTGGACATAGAAAAGCTTCAGCTTTTACAATTTTACAACACAAAAACCTAATTTTAAGGACTCACGACTCACAAGAGTGTTCCCCCATGCCAAAACACACCCAGCTTATAAACCCAGATCCCTTTAAATATATCTAAATTACTCATTAGTTCGATAGGATAAGAATTTCTTTGAAGGGGATAAATTTGCTTCAGTGGAGCGTTGAGAAAGGCAGAAGAGAAAGAAATATTTATGAAACATTTCTGTACTGTTTTCGAAAGCGTTAGTTTGATCTAGACGTCTACGAGTATGTGTCGATGCTCCTAAAGCGTTTCTGAATTATTTCAAGTTTTAACTGTAATTGCTCATAAACTAACATGGAGCATTAAGGAATGGGCCGTGCACTTGCAGTTTTGTATTTACTTGACATTTGACGAGTAAGTAATAACCCATGCACGTGACTTATCCGGCTGTGGGATAAAAAATTTCTTTTCCCATTATCTTTAGAGTTGTTGTAAGCAATTGACTTTAGACAGAGCGGTTTTCTTTTCTGTCGTATGTGCCTTTTACTAGAATTGATCGGTCCTTGGAAAAAAAAGTATTCCTTTAAGTAATAAAGTATCTACACATCTACTACAACAGTGCGTATCACATCAGTACCGAGAAAATGTATCCTTACCTGAGCCAGAAACTCAAAGACTCACAGTCGTCATCACTTTGACACCAACTGTTGAAGCATGTCACATATGTATGTCCAGCACACATACATAAATGTTTGATACTACGCTACTAAGAAGTCATTCTAACTGAGGAACAGCAGGAAAGCCGACGCAAGTTTAGGAGACATCGGGAAGCAATCATTTGGACTGCCCGCAACACAAAAGTCATTTCTTCTGTAGATATGCTCATATGAAACCCAACTCTCAATGGAAACCCTATTCCAGAACGGCGATTACATATTCCGTGATCTCTTTGTGACCTAACCTCACTTGTCGTAAGATAGTATAGAAAGGTAACTTGGCTGTCAAATTAAATGCAAATACTTCGGCCATTTTTTTGCTGTCAGGTTTGCGTATATTTCTGTTTGAAGTGCAAACCTAAGCTTTCCTAACGAGGATCGAAGTCTAGCGTTGCAGTCCTTAAGAAAAACCACAGCAACACATAGACCAGACTTCTTACATGGAAATTAATTTTGTGGGTTAGATTCTGGCCGAAACAGCCAGTAAACAGGTAGACTCGATTTTGTTTTCTTTTTCTTTCGCAACGAGAGTTCTGGTGTCATTGCATGCGTGACTGGATGCGGTTAATACCGTATTAAAAAAATCTGGTCCATATAAAAATAGGAACTATTTTTTATAAACCATCTTTGAAATCTTTCTTGATTATTTTTTCATCAATCAGCCCATATTCTATTAGCTTTATGTCTAATGTCTGCCTCCAAGTCTATTTGCGAAACACCTCCGGATATTTGGTTGCCCAAATAGACGATTGTGTCTATTAACAAAATTAATTGCCAAAAGGTTCTCCCCACTTTCGCCATTTTGATATCTCACTAGCACAACAATATTATGGATGAATACGCCGATTCGTCGTAACTGATAAAAAGTATATTAAAATAAATTCAAATGATTTGTTAATGTTTTCCTAATTTGGCCGAATTCGTAAACGCATAGCAGGAGATTCGCAAACGCACAACGGAAAATAACTGCAAAGCAAACAGTTCTAAAACGTAGTAGATTCACTTTTTTTACGCAAAAGTAAGAGCATCTATGCAACTTTTCAAAGGAATGTTGCACTTGCAATGTAAACATATGCTTTTGAAGTTTCACCTGCTCTATTACATGTGCTTTGCAGAAAATTTGCTTTGAAAGTCGTGCGTTTACGAATTCGCCCTGTAACTTTTCTATTATTAAATACTAGATAAAAATGTGACTTCTTTCAAAAGATGGTATGTGTGAGGCAAGGATTCTTACTGGAGATATGGGGCGCATCTAATAAAAAACCGTTTCAAGTCGAAGCAAGCAAATCTTATAAAAAAGACTATTCCAAATTGGTATGAATATGATAATGATCACCAATTTACCAATTCTGACAATGCCTCACATTCACATTATGTTGTCCTCAAATTCAAGTTCAAAATAAAGTTTCCACATTTCCCCGCATATACTTTGCATAAACCAACATTATCAGACTAATTAACAAAATCAACAACTTACCTTTGATTCCTCAATAAAGCACTAAAGATAAACTAACTACTCGTATTCATCGCTCTACAGCCCTTAAGGCATCGATTCCCATCTAGAGGCTTAGTAACAAAAAAAAAAAAATACATCCGTGTAAGATGTAAACACCTCAAGCAAAGATTATAACAAGAAAAGGGATCAAATTCAAAAGAAAAATATGAAAAAGCAAAAAATAAAGAAAAACTTGAAAAATACTAAAGTGCTACTTACTGATTTAGATTCCTCTCGTTCGACCCACTTTGGCTCTGGATGTTGTCAGTATGCCGTCGTTCCTTGTGTACAATACCCATAAGCTTCATCCACGGATTATTTTGGGATCCGTGGCCTCCCATACCGCCACTCTGCCACATCGTCATGGTGGCAGAGTGTTTTTATTGCTCCTGTATCTTTTTTTTCTTTGTGGTTTTTTTTTTGTTTTTTTTTTTTTGTTTTTAATTAAGCGCCCTCTTTAAGTAAAGACAATCACAATTTACGAGTAATTCATAATGATTACGAGTATTATTTTGTTTGTTATTTTTTTGCTTAAGTGTACAAGTGTACGAGTAGTTGTAGTTTTAGTTACATAGTCATAATAACAGTTTCTTTCTGTTGTCGTGTTTGTCAAAAAAAAAAAAAAGGTATCCGTACAACCCTCTTAGAGGTAATCAAGAACATCCCATAAGTAGATTGTCATTTTGACACAAGTTGACAACACACTGAGACATTAAACTAAAGGGTGACCGAGAAATTCGCTTTACTTTCGTAGTTCGATGATGTTGATGTTGATGAGGATCTACTGGGTTGTATTGTTTGACTACAGTTCCGTTTTTACATTTATTCCGCGTGTTCTTATTTTGGAGACTCTTTTTTACGCTGAGTTTTATAATGTTATGAGTGTATTTTTTTTTATAAAAAATATTACTTCCTTTTTTAAAAATACAATATTATTTTGACTTTGGTATTAATTTTTCTACTAATGGGCGGCTGTCGTTACTATAAGTTAGAGAATGCGATGCGTTTATACTATGACCACGATCAAAATTTAGACGAAAGAAAAAAACTACGAACAAAAATTGTAAGAGGGAGATTTTAAAGAGAAAATAAACATTACTATGTAACTAGTATTTTGCATTTACTACAATCCGAGGTAAGTTGATTAAAAATATCTTTTTTTCGAATTTGTATTTTCTTTAGCTTTTTCTTGATTTAGTTTAAATTGTTAAATACTACTTTGTTTTTGGCGACAATGAAAATATGATAAATCAATTGATCTACAGTTCAAAAATCTAGCTAACTAGTTTTGTTTGCATTAAAATTGAATTCAAATAAAATCACTTTTGTTTTTGTTTCTTATCTTTTTATTTATTTTTATTTTTTTTAAGTAGAAAAAAATTTAATTCTGTTTTTAAATAATTTTTTGTTCCTTTTTGGTTTTTTTTTATTATATATATAAAATTTAGTTTTTGCTTTATGCAGACAAAAAAGAAGACTTTCGATTCTAATAAAATTTAAATATCACGAAATTTAATTTATATTATTTTTTTTATAATTTTTATTTGATATTATTAAGTTAGGAAATTGGAGTTTTTTTTATTATGGTAATCAAAAACTTCTCTCTATATTTAACTATTAAATGATAAATTAATTATCTAAGAATCACAATGGTATGTTGGTTTATTTGAAAGTATTTTGGTTTTTTTTTTGTTTGCTTTTGCTCTAATTTTATCTGTTGATTTGATACGAGTGTATGATTAATTCCTTATTATTAATGTTTCAATTTTATTTTGAATTTTGCTTAAGGAGTAAATAAAGAGTTTTAAAAATTGTTTTATAAATTGTTAAGTATCACTATCTAAGTTTTAAATGAATGAATATGATGTTCATTAAATTACTTATGCAAAAAAAAATATTTTTTTTTATTACTTATAATAATTTTAGATTTACTGGTGTTTCCGTTTATCCGTTAGATCTGAAAAGAAAATTTAAAAATTACTTTTTTTTATCAATTAGACCATCTAAGGAAAAAAGCAATTATGTATAAAAATAAAAAAATGTTTTTCTATACGTCACTTGAATTTTTTATTTTTTATATACCGGTAAGAAAAAACCAAAGGAGTAAGAGAATAATTTAAAAATTTACCAAATTATGTACAGTCGACTATCGTTAATTCGAAACTCGAAGCACTTTTAAAATATTGCGAATTATCGAGAGTTTGAAATATCAAATGGTTCGAAATTTTCGAGTAACACAGACTTATAATCTGTAACCAACGAAAACTGAAACTAAACACCAAACGGGAGTATAACCATTTCAATAACAAATGCTCGTTCAACGATGATACAAGTCTCAAAATGTACCACTATGCAGTCTGATAACTTTGAATTGTCGAGTGTTTCACGCCTATTAGTTCGAATTAATACTTCGTTTTGTTACGTAACGATGATTTTTTTTGTTCGAATTACCAAGTGCTTAAAAATGTATAGTTTTTTTTAAAATATAAAGAGATTTTCAAGAGAACTCGAGATAACTTCGAATTATGAAGAGGTTCGAATTATCGCTGATTTAAATTAACGAGAGGCGACTATACCACCAAACACGTCAACAGATTGGTACAGAACTATTGACTATCAAGCTTATAGACAACACTACAATGGATGAAAAACATTTCTTAAGGGTCTACGTTGGCTGTGACTTATATGTATTATGGACGTACAAGGACCTAATTTTAGGAAGGTTATATAAAATTCGACGCGTTTCAAAAGTTAAGTATCATTTTGATCGTGCCGCTTTGAAATATCTTCATATCACCTTCCATAGGGCTTGATAAAGTTCCCAGTTAAAAAGGGCGGGTGTATCTTAAAATGTGTTCGAGAATTATAGGTATATTAAAGAGAAGTACGAGATAAAAACTATAGCGATTAACCAAAGTTGAATGCACTATGGGATATAATCGGAGAATTCGAGAAAATTATGCCCACTGCCTTGTGAAATTTTCTATTGAAACAGCTTATTGATTCACCGAAGAAAACTTTCCTTCTTTATGCCGGTGATAGAGCTATCACAGGAAAGAATGTGTCAGCGCTTCAAGCAACTCTTTCTTGTCATGAGACGCAATACACACTGGAATTGCTCCCCAGTTTTTCATGACGAGAAAATGCTGCTGAAATGTAAGCAACACAGTCGTACATTTGGCTTTAACATAGGCATCACAATATAACACAATATACGCAAAGTAAAAATAAAAATAACGACGAGGATTAAATTGTTACGACTGTTAGCGAGTGCAACAAAAAGTGATGGATTAAAAATAACGATACTCGCGGTCTTCACATAAAGGACAGTGGAAAAACTTCAGGTTGAACAAATCAATTGTTTCGCAATGTACGACAAAGCTTTTTGCAGAATCAAACTCAACAAGTTAAAGAATCTTAAGTTTAAGTTTTGAGGTTTGAAGAAAAGCCCTCACAAAAATAAATGGATCACTCCACTGCAAAAAAACAGCCAAACGCTTTGCCTAACTAACAATATAATCAAAAATAGAGCACCTTATAGTACGGTGCAAAGATTCGCAAATGGAGATAAACAGCAGAGGAACAATGCAGATACTACCAGTCCCTTCCGATTTGCGTTTTAGTGCTTATTTAGAATACCACTTTTCGATATGTACATAGAGTGCAGACTCTTACAATATCCAAATCAACTAAAAAACTAAAAAACTAAAAAACACACATAACTGATGCTCTCGAGGCAATAAAACCCATAAGGAGATGAAGAAAGACACCTTATCTATCTCAAGACTGTGCTGAGAATGTGCTCCTAGAGGATCATACCCAAGTAAGGATAGCTACATCTAGGCTAAAACAAGGCAGCTGAACCTAAAGGCCTAACGGCCGAGTTATTTAAAGTTGCTAAAAATGACTTTGCGGAGAGCATAAGCAAGCCAAATTGATATCCTCTATATGGCAGCATTTATAGAGACGAGCTATATAGAGACATATCTAGTCCATCCGAAGGGACGCAGAACATAGAATCGGAGAGAACGACATAGAACCTTAATTTCGATGTAGTATGGAATTTGTTTCTCTTGTAACTACGGGTAGCAACACCTCAAACGAAATAAAACGAAAAATCACTCTTGTTAATCGCCGTTTCTTTGGGCTTAGGAAGGCAATTGATTTTAAGCACAGAACTCTTGGCCCTTAGAGAAGAAGATTCAACGAAGGACTATATAAAATGTACGGCGATATTGATGAAGTCAGATAACTGGACATCAGTAGCCAGCGAATGGACACCAATACTCTGGAACAACGCATTAGGGAAAGATTTCACCTTAGGTGGCCCGCAAAACTTAAAGGGAACCTGAACCTTCTTCGAGCGTGCCAGTAGAGGCATTTACCTAAGGATCGGGCTAGGTGAAGAGACTTGTTAGTTTCGGGTAAAAATTAATAAGAAATTATACGTATTGCACTACAAGTGAAGTGATTTGAGAAACAGTATTTTTGCCACTGATTTTAGTCAAGGTTAAGAAAGCTTTCCGCCTGAATACTAACAGCACTTACAACTTGCCGCCCTTTCCATAGAACAAACTAAACTAAATTATAATTACAAAACCTTTAACTAACTTTATAAATTGCCAAGCAACAAGATTTTCTGGCTCGTAATGAAATATTAAAGGTATCCATACTCGTATATTATTTAAAATGTGGAAATGCCACTTTTCTAAATTTCAATGTCATTTAAAGAGTCTATCCCTTTTCTCACGTTTGCATATTTATGCTTGAATCGATTTTAGGATATGTACTCCAATTTATGGTATATTATTTGCTTCCATCAGAATGTGAATCAGTGCAAGTATCTATCTATCTATGAACGTACAAATGAATCAACATATCCAAATTTTAGATGGACCATCCTTCAAGGAGAAAAGGAAGTATTCATCTTTAATTTCCTGTGCACAGAATGTTTATGTTCCTTATTTCCAGAGTTTGGAAAAGATTTTAAGAAGACTTCATTAAAGCTTCGATTTTGTTGGATTTTTTTAAGAGATCGGACCATGTGCAAAAACAGAAACTGGATTTTAAGAAAATTATAATAATTTTGACATAAACTTGATTGTGTAGATTGAAGAGGAAGGAATTTAAGGAATTTACATAGTTATACCGAGTGAATCCGTATTTCAAAATTTCTAACGTTTTTCGCTCCTTCTTCTTCTAATGGTTCGTGGCTTCAATGCTGTTTAGTCCCTTGTGGAATTGGCTACATTTGCCAACGACACGACAGGCTACTCGTTAACGATGTCAAAAGTGTTGTTGATATTTTTCGTTTCCCCTTCTTTAACTAACTTTGGCAGGAATTTAAGTCTCTTCATATTTTCGAAACTGATTTTATGACAACATGCGAAAGTCACCTGAGTTTGTCACCCTGAAGCTTGTCCACTTTCCACTTTTCGTGACGTGGCGACTTCGGCAAAACATTTAAGATCAACTTCTGCGCCACAAAATTCTGCTTTTACTTCACACTGACATGACATCTTAAATATGTGCGACACCTTCATCGCTACTCGTTTAGTGACCAATGATTTTGTTTTTGTCTTGTTCACACTCTGGCAAGATGGTGCTTTCTAAATGAAAGAAATCGGTTTTTTGGGTTCGAGAAAATGACAGTAAAGTAATTTGGTCTTGGCACATCCGACTCTTAAACCACTATCTTTCAAGGTCTTTACTACTTATTGCCAGTTGCCTGTCTCGTCGTTGATTACGATAGTTCAACATCGATGGTTAGAAGAGAAGTAGTTACGGAATGTGTCAAAACTAACTGTCACATCGAACTGCTTATTGCGCCGAATGATCAGTGATTGGGTTATAATTAACTGGAAGCTCATCAATTTTTAACCGTAAAATTTTGTTAAGTTTTGAAGCTCATTTCTTGTTAAATGACATTTTTTGAATGAGGACAACCGCAAGAGGTTCACAAAATACCATTGGCAATGTACCAAAATTAGGTCGTTTGCCCATGATTCAACGCTCAACTTTTTTAGCACTTGTACCTGCTCATAGGTTTGCAAAGTTCCACTACTGCTATCGACAACATTCTTTGAATGTATCATGAGAACCAGTCATCACACACATGTTGTCCTATGATGCAAAATGAACGAGAACCTTTCTCGGAAAAATAATGTTAAAAAGAAATCCATATGTAGACGACAGAAATTTCTCGCTAAATTTGCTTCACATACGACACGTGTTGTAGAGTTTGTTGACCAAATTCTGGCACATGAAAAGTTTCTATCACAACAGCAATAGCTAGCGTTGCCTCTAGTATCACCAATTAAATATGGCACAATGATAAAGCCAGTTCATTAAGTCAGTCGAGGTCGTAATGATCACATCTGTATCAATTAAGGCTTTTCAATTCTCCAAAAGCCTAAATTCGGTTTATTAAATAGTGAACGAAGTAGAAATGTGTCTTGTTCCTCGTCATGTTTTGTTGCCAAAAAAAAGTTGTCTATTCCAAGTTAGAGAGCCCGTGTACTCCAATTTCGCTGCAGTTTATGGTAGTTTTTTCCTAAATGTTGTGTCGGTAGGACTTTTTTTACAAAACGACCTTATGTCAAACTGTTACACTTGGCTTCAATTGCAACTATCTTGTCTCGCTAGGACGTTGGAATACGAAGATTCTTTTGAATCTAACCTTAGCAGAAAAAAAAATTGTGTTGGTGGCGCTTGGAAATGGAACAAGACATCCACCACCTTGGAGAGAAAATCTACAGGCGCCATCTGAGTAAATAAGTAACAAGTCAACTAATTGTCTCTGAAGAAGGACTTTTAAGAACAGCTCACATTAATAATGAGCACCTTTTAGAAACTTTAATCGAAAATCAATCCCGAGCCCTATTCTTTACTCAGAATGTATATACCCACTCGTATGTAGTACATCTTGAATCGTCTTAAATTAGTAGTTCGCCCTAATACCCCCACCCTGTCAAAAAGTTAACTTCAAAATGAAAACAAATTACACTCCATTTACTAGTTCGCCACATCCAGAACTTTCTTTGGCCACAATCCAAATTTATACACGCAACCAAAATTACAGAATTCACTTTGCCAACCATAAAGAGTCATTGAATTAACCAAAAGTTAAATTGTTTCATGGAAACGGTGGTTACTACTCCTTTCCCTTTCACTTTCTCAGATCCCCTACTTCTACTTTCTGCCTAATCGGGGGTGTGATATGGGCAAAGTTTAAATCACTCAAAACTCAACACTATTCATTTTCCAGCGCTCAAAATGGAACTGTAAGGAGTTTGGGTTTCACCTCCTCCTCCTTTGTCATAAGCTACTTCCTTCGGGTGATTATTAATTCTTATCAAGGGCGCACCCGACGACACTTGTTTTCTTTTATCTTATTCAAGTCAAACTCACCACAACCAGCAAGAGGGTTGAAGCATTATGCTAGCTAAATGGTTGACATGTTGTGTTAATAGATTTTGGACGTCTGATCCTTGTTGACGGGTAATGATGGTGCTCATTGGGGTGGTTCTAGCTATCAGCTAATAAAAGCTCATAACACTAGGGCTAGAACTCTTCGTTTAGTGTAATTGGTTTTACATGTAATCGGGGATATAAATTGGAAGAGGTACTATTTAATATTAGAAAATTGGGTCAACATGCTATTATCTTTAAAAGGACAACTTTTCAGGCGGACTTTAATGAGTGTCATGATTATATCGAAATATGTTTCACCCATCTTCATTGTAGTTTTTCTACTGAACAGCATAAAAAAAACACCGTCTTCTTGTTTTCAAGTATCTGTACAAATATTTGAAATATAAATTTGTTTGGATCGCAGGGATGTATTTTATTCTTATCAAGAAAATAAGCATTGTGAATAAAAAAATACGGGGATAAGGAGCCGAATTTTTCGACCCGAGCTACAACATCACCGCAACAGTTATAAATATTTCTACTAGTGCACAGCTTGTTGAGTTTTTGGAGCCACTGTGCATTTATTCATGACCTAATATGGGCAGGACGGAGTTCCAAAATATTGTTTTTTTTAACTCTTTCAACGTTTTTGTGATTCACGGCAAGGGCCGAATTGTTGTATAAATGATAATGATTTACAGACCAAGTTTGGATCGGGCAATATTTCATAGATTTACAGATTTTTGATTCCTTGCATTATCATTCAGATTTTCTTTGAACTTTGGTTTCTAAAGTAACTTCAGACCATATTAACGGTGCTCCCCGGATGCACACTTTCTTTTGGCTGTTTTAATACTTTTTGTGGCTTTTTTGTAATCAATGAAAAGTTCGATCCCTAGCTAGCTGCCTCCAGTTTCGCACGGTTAGTTGGCTGAGGTCCTCTTCCACTTGCGTGCGCCACCTGAGTCTTGGCCTTCCTCTACTGCGCTGTCCCTCGGGAACGGATTCGAAGACTTTTCAGACCGGACCATTGGTGTCCATACGCTCTACTTGACCCAGCAATTTCAGTTTTGGTTAGGTCGATGTCGCTTTACAGTCCGTAGAGTTCATTGTTGTATCAGATGGGACCGAAGATCGCGCGAAGAATTTTTCTTTCGAAGCAACCAAGAACAACATCATCCATTTTTGATAATGTCCATGCCTCTGCGCAATAGAACAGGACCGAGATTATTAAGGTCTTATAAAGGGTGACTTTTGTTGTGCCCAAAGAAACAGCGGTTGGCAAGAGTTATTCTTCGCTTGATCTCAGCGCTACTGTCGTTGTCTGTATTTATAGCGAAGCCTAGGTAGACAAAGTCCATAACTACCTCAAAGTTACATATATCTGTCGAGGGTGACGTTCTGCCCGAGACGTCGGTATTTTTTGTCCTTTTTGCTTGACAGCATATACTTGATCTTGCCCTAATAGACCGCTAAACCCATTTTCGCCGCTTCCGTCTCAATGCTCGCAACAGCGCCACTGACATCACGCTGCTTTCCCCCGATTATGTCAATATCATCGGCGTTTGCGAGTAGTTGGACGGATTTTTGAAAGATAGTGCTTCTTAGTTTGCTCGCGAGTTTTGCACTATTCTTTCAAGTATGCATGACAGCGCATCGCCTTGTCTAAATCCTTTCTGGACATCAAAGGCCTCGGTGAGATCTTTACCGACCTTAATAGAGCAGCGTGCATTCTCCATCGTCATCCTGCACAGATGGACGAGTTTGGCAGGGATGCCGAAACTAGACATTGCTTTGTATATCTCGTCTCTATAGATGCTGTCATACGCGGCCTTAAAATCGATGAATAGGTGGTATGTATCAATCTGAAGTTCATGGGTCTTCTCCAAGATCTGCCGTAATGTGAATATTTGGTCGATGGTGGACTTTCCTGGCCTGAAGCCATACTGATATGAACCTATCAGGTTTTTGACGAACGGCTTCAGGCCGTTGTATGCGATGTTAAAGAGAAGTGATGACTCTGTTGTTGGCGTAGTTCAAAGGGTGTCCTTTCTTGAGAATCTAAAGATGCTACAGACAATAGAAAAAGGTGTATTGTTTATTGTAAATTAGTCAATCTCACTTGCTTCTTAAATCAAAAATAAACGTCCCGAAATAAAACTTTCTGGGGAAGAATGTACTAATTTCTATACGCAACCCTTACACGTTTTTGTTGGCGATTTGACACTTATACCGAAATGAAGAGCATTTCTAACCGTACAATTGGAAAGCGTCTCGAAAAGGCACAAGAACTTAAACGGAATCTAATATCCTTGACTGTCCGACAAAAGGAAACCGCACCATACAAAAAACGGAAATGACTAGATTAAAAACCAGTCAAAAAGTATGCCGCAGTATACGATATTGAATTTCCGATTTTTTCGAAAGCCTGACATTAAATTATAGTGAATCAATACTCCTGACGATCCTTTAATCCAAGATCTCTATACAAGTTTCATCTTACCCAACAACCCAAAATACTAGCGATAGCTATGCTTTAGGGCTTTGGTTTTGAACGAAAACCAGAAAGATAGCTTAATAATCTTTAACCGCGGATAATTAATTCGATAGTAGCTAACTGGCTTATTTCTATTTACGGTAATAAGCTGATGCTGCCAAAATTGAATTGTATTTTTTACACACTCCGAGGCAGGAAACTTCAAGTGAATATTAAAACTGAAAAAAATACCTTCCACGTGTTATAGGAAGCTCGCACGCTGTTACTTTGTCATCAAGTTCAGGATGAAAAAAGCGAACTTCTTAAGTGGAACGTTCATAAACAAAAACGTACAGAGGACACCCCATTTGAAAAGGTGTGCCAATCGTAGGTGGTTAACGATTTCTGACTTCCAACGTTTCAAAAACAGAAAAATTGTATCTAACCTGCTTTTTCTGAAATAAGATTATGTGTTTCAGATTTGAGGCCAGCACAGTAATCCTTAGGAAAGTTCGTTGGAGTATGCGCTAACACATGTTTTGTGGAAATTCTCGCTCTACCTCAATAAAGTTTAAAATTAACGCCTTTCAAGCACAGCATGACCGACTGAAATACCATCTCTTTATATTACAGTATATCTATCAAAACAGTTAGCTCTGATTAAGAAGATTAGAGGGTTTGTCGTTTGTCAAGAATGTCGCTGAAATTCCTCTTGGGAAAATCTAAAGTCGTATTTTTAAATGACCTTCAACTTCCCTTAAACGGCTTGCAAATAACCCATAATTCTATTAATATTATGTTCATTCGCGTTGATATAAATCGATGAAAATCAGTTCAGATAAACGACCGTCCTTCGGCAATACAAGTTTCATTTTACAAATGAAAGCAGAGCTGACAATGAGAAGGCCCTAATGTAGTTTACGACGCTTATAAAAAACAATAGTCTTTGGTAAGACTTTATCCAATATTTTTCAGAATCTTTCAACTCATTCGATGTTTTAACAGGCACTTCAACTCATAGCGAAGTTAATGATTTTATTTTTCCTTTTCTCGTGTCGTGAAGATTGCGAATTCTAAAATTGGCCAGACTCCGTAGTCTTGTTGTGCACTGTGCTAAAAACTTCTCTTCTATTTAGGTGAATTCCTATCTTCTTTGGAACCAATAAGTACGCTTCCTCTACTTTTGGGACATTGGAAACTAAGTTACTCGTATATGAAGCTCAACACTCGATGATTTTTCTAATGCTACCCAAATTTTTAGCAAAGACCTAGGATTCAGTCTTCATAAACCTTCGCACACAAACACATATGGAATTGAATCTTAGTCAGCTAGGAGTGCGCTAATAACAGCCAATGAACTCATAACGAAGATAACTAGTGACACAGTGTGCGCCATGTTACTGCTATATGTTTCAGTTTCTGATACGGAGGGGCTGTTGTAGGTTATTGCCTTCGTATAGTTAATAACTGCAGCTTGAAAAAGTCAAATTTACTCGTACATAAGCATACATATGAAAATCTGAACCCACAGGCAAGTATTAGTCCTTTCTCAGCTAAAAATCAAAGTATTCTTACTCACCAAACAATACACTGTTATCCTCCTAAATCAGCCACTAATAATGAAATTAGAATATCAATTCAACAGCCAGCTTGAAAGCTCAAAAACAAATCCATCCTTTGACTTAATTTCATTTCTAATCCACAAAGATAAAAAATTATGAATTCATTCATCAAAAGATGGCAACAAAGCCTTTGTTATCCTCAACAAGGCAAACATTTTGCTTGGTCTCAAGTTTCGTGTGGCATCTCATGGGGCATCTTCATCACTTCTTTACATTATAGGGCACACTTTCAGCAGTCTCTGGTTTTAGAACTAAAATATTTATTTCCTATAATACTATTGCCTCAACTGTAAGTCCAATTTAAATTCCAATTCAAATAAGAAGGAAAACAATAAAGATGTGACCAACAACTATATACTCGTACTTATGTACAAGTATCTGTATATCAATGGAAATTCATCTAAGGCTGATGGTGTTATAAACTAAGCAACATTTTGCTTATTAATTTCTGTCATTTGGGCTGAAGCTATTCAAGGACGGAAAGACCGGATAGGACGCTTTTACTAAACACAAAGAAGATACAGAGAAAGCAAAATAGAATGCGAATACAGCTACGATCCCAAATTAAATATTTTTTTTTTTTTTTGCTCATTTTTCAGAAATCTAGGTCAAAGGAGACAAATGACGAAAGCTGTTGCTTTGGCTGCAGACAAATCGGTAGCAGTGGAAACACTTGCTTTTGTAGTAGTACATTTGTTTCCTTTTGTTGTTGATGCAGATACAAAGCGACAAGCTGACGTATTACCTCTTTGTGATGATGGATGTATCTTTATGGTGAAAGGATATGCATTTGATGTATTTTCACTCCACCAAGTAGAGGTAACGTAATTTGTAATTTTTCAGAGATATTAGTCACCACTCTTTCATTGGTTGATATTTGCACAATGGGGTTGCTGTCACAATTTATCACAATAAGAACGGAAACATTTCCGTCTTTGAAGGTGATAACACTAGAGCAAGGAAGGACCACTATACATATTCCATTGCACATGGGGAGTACAGAATTGCATCAGATCCGTTTAACTGGCTATTTTTAACTCTGAGAGTAAATTTTTTTTCCACTTACAAATCCCAGAACCAACGTTCGAAAAATAAATGGCTAAGACTTCTATTTAAAGCAGACCATATAAATGTTTAGGTTTTTTCTTAAGACAACTAATCGTCCTTAATCTTAATATAAATAATTGGCAACTTCCCTGTGGATTGCGATTTAAAAATTGTACTGGAAGTTGTTCAATTAACATACAAATTTACATCCAGCAATTCAATATACGGGGATATATACCTAAGAACAGGGATAGAACATCGTCAGATTGATAAGGTTAACACGGCAATCGATATTAAACACAGACCAATGAAAACGCAGGAATGCTTATTTCAAGGTATTTTAAGATTTTCGAATCAATAGCAGACATTAGGGCAAGTTTGCTTGACAACAACCTATACTTGTCGAAGGAGTCTTTGTGAAAACCCCATTCTCCTAATTTGCTGAAAGTTGAAATCACGGAGTTGATGAGTTGATTGTTTAGAATCATTTCGTAAACACTTCAATTTAATTTTATAAAATAAAGGCCGAGCCTTTACGAATTACGAATGGAACAGTGCTACCTGTTTCTATCTAAATAACTGTCACCATACGTCTATCCGTAAAAGGTAAGAAATTTCAATAGTTGCGGATTACCCCGAAAAACAAACTTATTTCGAATGAGAAAACTACAATATAGGCGTTTGGTTAAAAAAAAAAAACCTACATGCATCTTCAACAAGACTCTAAGGAATGGTCTGGCTTTTAAGCAACATGCCTGTCTTTGCGCTCAATCATTCTCCCCTCTAACATACTACTCGTAAGATAGCGCTAGAGTTCGAGCTGGAACTGGATGCTAACAAATTAGCTTTTTCGGTAACTGCGATCTTTATTTATTTGGCCTAAGTTGAGTACTCAAGACTGTATTACGTCCTACTTACAACGCTGTCAGTAGTAAATAGTGGTATCTTTTGCTTAAAATTCTACATAAGTGCTAGCCATCTTTCGCAACTGTGTTCTTACCAAGTGAATAACTCTTTACTCTTCAATAAGCACAAAGACTCAGGATACATTAAATACTGATGGCTGACCGAGAATTCGTAACTGAAAAGGCCCGCGTTAATAATTTTCAATAAAAAAGTTATCGGATTTTTGTGTAAATTGCTAAGAAATGTTAGAACATACTTCGTTCTGGACAATCTACGACTTCCTTAACCGATGAAGATATTGAAAAGATCGGGATTTTAAAAATTTATTTTTTATAAAGAGAGTGGGTAAGAATATATAGGGTTTTCCAATAAGGACTTGACAACTTTTTTTTAAATAAAACGCAAACCATTTGAGATATTTCAAAAACTTTATTATCGGCTTGAAGTACAATCCAAATATTTATGAATGGAACTCAACTTCGTTCATATGGCCACTGTTGCAGCGGTCGATTTGTTGGCCCCACAGAAAATAGTCAAGTGGCGTTAAGTCGCACGAACGAGGCGGCCAATCGACTGGCCCATTTCTTGGATAACACGCTCACCATACTTACTCTTTAATAAATCGATTGTAACGTGTGCTGTGTGGCTTGTGCACCATCAATTCTTGAGTCAGCTTGATCTTGTATGGGTGTAAGCGAAGATCCTTACGCAAAATACGCCATAATGTGGTCTGAGCGATGCCCAATTCTTGAGAACGCCGTGGAATTGACTGATTTGGATCGTTTGCTACGGACGCCTGAACGGCAGCGATATTTTCGACACTTCAACTAACCCGCTGTCGTCACACAACGAATATGTAGACTCAAATTTTTGCACTAAACTTGTTATTGCTTGTCTACTAGGGCGATAACTACGACCGAAAATTGGAATTAACGCTCTTAAAGTTGTAGTCACCGGACCCGAATTTCGGTAGAAAATTTTTATAATTTGTAGACGTTGCTCATTCGTGTACTATACTTTACCATGATGAAAATGTTGAGTTTACTAAATAAATTGACAGTGACAGTTTGATGATTAGTGAAAGAGTGCGTTCACAAAATTAAATTCAAAGTTGTTAAGTCCCTATTGGAAAACCCGATACTTATAATGCCTCAGCATGTGTTTACTTTTTTGGAAATTTGGAAACAAAGAGAAGAAATATGATTGGGCTCAGTGGTATTTCCGCTCAATGGGCGGCATTGGCTTGTTGTTGTATTCGAGTCAACTACACATCTTACTTAATTTTTTTGACTGAAAAAATGCAAGTCTTTCGGCACGGCTGGGATTCGAACACAGAACCTTCCGATTTGAAAGCCAGTTCACTACCACTTGAGCCACGGCCACCCACTCATCTGTCAAGAGTCTATTAGTTCGATGGGTTGTTTCAAAAGAGCCGGATTATTTACAAAAGCAGTACCATGAGTAGATCTCTTTTGACATACTGGACATACAACAATCATCCAGAATGGAGGACAACAGACGAGCCAAAACCAAAAAGCTTCTTCAAAATCGTTCAAAGGGCAAAGTGATGCCTTTCATTGTTTTCTTTGATATTCGGCGTAAAATGCATCAGGAATTTGTTCCAGAGAGAGAAACAGTCAATAAAGAATAAAATTTGAATGAATTGAATATCTAGTCAGCATAGACTGCATACTGACTTCGGAACAGGGCACAACGTCATTTTTATAAGAGTGATGAAGAGAATGTGAGGGACTAGCTCTGTGCAGGACCGGGTTTCGCTAAGGCCGCGAACACACCATCCTGTTTCGATAGATACTATCTTTAAAAGGGTTACTCACCTTTTTACAAAAGACTTATATATTACTATGAAAGAAACATACAAACAGTATAATAAATTAGTCCATAAATCAATTCATTACCTTATTTTTTATACGCACAACGTCACAGGGGAACTTGCTTTCACTCTTTGAAACACGATGTGTGCTCACTAGAAATCGTGCTAAAATATCCAACTAGACAATATGACGATAATACATTTCATTATCTCATACATTTTAGTCACAAAAGAGAGGTAAATAGTTAGCACTCAAAGTTTATTCATTTTATGATTTTGTGCAAAGATGAAATAGCAAATCCAACAAAAATTAACTCTTTTATATCACTAAATGAAAAAACAATCTAAAACTGCACTACTATACTACTAAAATTAAATAAAGGTCACTACAATGTCAGTACGATGATCGAAATTGGTTTTTTTTTATATTTTTCATTACAAAAGTTTGCTGTCAGCTTATTATATTCATCATCATAATCGGTATTCCTCGGAAAGATACGAGGGCGGGTCAATAAGTCCGTGACTTTTTGAATTTCTGACCTCTTTACTGAAACAGCAACACTGCTCCTGTCAACAGGCATCTGTCAGTTGACTCCTGTCAAAATTTAAACTTGCTGCGTCAGTTAGTTTGTGTTTGACAGCTATTTTTATCAGACTACTCACTAATTTGAGGAGAAAATGGAAAAAAGTGAATTTCGTGTGCTTATTAAGCATTATTTCTTGCGAAAAAAACCATTACCGAGACCAAGGCTAAGCTTGATAAGTACTATGGGGACTCTGCACCATCGATTTCAATGGTAAAAAAGTGGTTTACTGAATTTCGTTGTGGCCGTACAAGCACTGAAGATGCCAAACGTCCTGGACGCCCAGTTGAGGTCTCTACACCCGAAACAATCGAAAAAATTCACGATATGGTGTTGGCCGACCGAAGATTGAAAGTGCGAGAGATTGTGGAAGCCGTAGGGATCTCGCATGGCTCAGTGGTTTCAATTTTGAATGATCACTTGGGCATGAGAAAGCTTTCTGCAAGATGGGTGCCGCGTTTGCTCACAGTCGACCACAAACGCAATCGTGTAACAACTTCACAAAAATCCATGAATTGGGCTATGAATTGCTCCCTCATCCACCCTATTCTCCAGATTTGGCTCCGAGCGACTACTTCTTGTTCCCAAACCTGAAGAAATGGCTTGGTGGAAAATGATTTGACTCCAATGATGAAGTCATCTCGCAAACAAAGGCCTATTTTGAGGACCTCGACAAATCATTTTTTTTGGAAGGGATAAAAAAATTGGAGAAGCGTTGGATAAAGTGTATAGAGCTCAAGGGAGACTACGTTGAAAAATAAAATTATTTTTTTATCAAAAAATCTGTGTTTTAATCCAAAAGTCACGAACTTATTGACCCGCCCTCGTACTAATTATTCAAACCCCATTATCAAGGGGTTTCACATTTTGTAATTTGTGCCCGCATGGAAAGTTAGACAGTGAAAATTCTTGCATTTCCGCTCAATTATGCACACTGCTTAGATGGTAATCTTCTTTGATTGAGTGGCAAGACTGTGAGTTTTCAAGTGCAAAACAAACGGCGTGGAATTATGTCAAAGAAGTTCTTTCTTTGGCTATCAGATGAGAATAATCTTTTTTGTTTCTTTTAATTACCGTTCAAAAGGAGTGTTATTTTTTTAAAGTCAGCTAAAGGGATGGTGAATTTGATTCATTCTCTAATATGTCTGACGGCCATGCAATGGAAACAGAGGAAGATTATTTGCAATAAGTTCAAGTAAGAGATCCAAACTACTGAATCTTGCAATGCGGACGTGATATTTTCTAAGGTAACCGTGGTTAAACTAATCAGAGTAAAGTGGTTAACTGGCCCAATGTGAGTATGGATAGTATCGCCTTTAATTGCAAGCTTCATTGGTAAAGTTAACCAATGCTAACGCAACGAGTATGATTTCCGAATTGAAAGCTGAGATACATGCAATACAGCTCTGCCAAAAACGTAGGAAAGTTTCTCAAGAAACAGAGCATTTCCAATCCCTCTGTAGTTAATCAGCGCTACTTTCTATCAAAATATTTGGCATGACCTTGACAATAGTCTATGACTGTATCAAACTGCTTGCAATACTAATCGTCTCCAATAAGCTAGGAAGAGCCGCCGAACTAGCTAGACAAAGATCTGCCTCAATATATATGATACAGAGACCACTCTGCAGAATGCCCATCAACACCATATAAAGCTGGTTCAGTAACAACCTGAGAGCTTATGACCACTATTACTGGCTTAAAAGTGAAGAAAACAAGCAGGCCAACAATTTTCACCAACTATTCATTTACATTTTGATTTGATCTCAGTTTTCTTCTCAAGATGAAGTCTATATATGCAATGTGTCGCAAAAAAGTCAGCAAGGGGTACTCTTACACGTATGTTTGGATGAGATGATGCAGGATATCACATTCACTCTAAGCGAACAGCTATGTGTCCGAGAGAAAAGTATACCAAAGATATAGGAAAGAATGTGCGTTATTCCAACTGATTTTCCCGTTTGGTAGGCATGCTGGCAACTCGAAAGGCTTCTGTGATTAATACTGCACCTGATGTACAGATCGAGGATTTCCACGAGAGTTTTTAGCAGGAATGATTACGAACTAACTGATTTGAAATCCTTCGGAATCCTTTTTTATTTGGGCAAAAAAAAAACGATTACCTCAGTCCAGGCACTCTGGGCTCCTGAAAAGCACTTTGTTTTTGTGCACAGAAGATCTCGTTTTCTATTTCGAGGCCCTCAAAATTAGCACTCTATTCTCTACAAGCGCCAAATGAATCAAGGAATGAGAACGTACTATTTTGGCACCTAAAAAGATCAATCACAGGGTTAAAATGTTGGATCAACATGGTTATAAAAAGGTCCACCTATACTACACCACTTTAAGTGCTTAGAGTAGTCGCATGGAATGACTGTCTTAATCAATAATGCCAGAACTCCAGCTTATGCAACCAATATGACACCAACTACTTAGTACATTCTTTTGTATGAATTTACTTTACTCGACAGCAGCCAAGCACCACCCGCTTATGCCTGTTAAAGTGGGCTCTGAATTCTAGAATTAAAAATCTATTTCCATCTACGAAGCCATCTAAGATTTGAGCCTGAAACTCACTAAAACAATTGCTACCTCTAAATAGATTTTGCTGTTTCTCGTACATTCGAGTGTGGATTTTTGTGTATTGCAAGACAAGAAATTTAAGGAAATTCTTGTAAACACTTACAGCCGTCCTCTCTGTCAGAATAAACAACCCGAAACGTCTTTAATTTTAAATCCTTTTTAACACTTAAAATTAACCCAAAGGTATGTACGTATACGAGTACTCGTATCTCAACTAACGCTAATGACTTTGTAACCAACTTCCACCCCAAACTTTGAGAACAATTCTACTGAAAATAGCCAAACCGCAATTCGTGTTCCAATTATTGACTTCATTAAATATTCCATCGTATTCCTTCATCCACAGGATTCATTAAAAATTCAAAATGTTTGAAGAAAAAACGAAAAATGGGCGTAAAAGGGAAATACAACATTCCTTAGGCTAATAGCTTTCGTCACCACCTTCATCAAAGTTAACAGCACCAATACCACCGTCGCGCCGCCGATGGCCGCCATTATTTCTATTCGCCGTCGACAGGTCCGCGGTTGAAATGTTAACATCCCTTCGGCTTTGCAGCCAAACGACAATGTCCTTTCCATAAAGGGTGTAAGGGGTAGGAAAAACCAAAACAACCGGATAAACTTTTTCGATGATGGTGGTGAGAATGGTGTTCATTCCATTTTTTTGCCAGTTCATTTAAGGCGATCACAAGTTTTCGCTATTAGACAGGGTGAATCAATTATGCATACTCCTAGTACCACCGTCGTGTTGCGCATCATTCCTTTTTGACATAATGGCGGAATGCCTGATAACCTATAATAAACCACTCCATCAGAATTCCGCAGGAATGAACGAAATTTCTCATCAACCAGGAGTAAACTTTAAAAAGGATCAGGCCCTACACTAACCGGGTGTTCGTAGGTGTTTTGTCAAGAACCTCAAGTCAAGCTTGAACACACTTCTTAAAGTGTACTCACTGTTAAACTCCTCTTCTTGTGGATTGTAAATTCCATCCTCACGAGTTGGATTTTGTGTGTGAAAATCGTTTGCTGTGTACTCGTTATCTACGCGCGTTAGAATCATTTCTCGCTGCAGATACTTTGCCTTTAGGTCTGCGCGTATAAATTCTCGACCTTCATATGCCTCGAATTCATACTCGTATGGGGAAAAATGTGACTTTTATGGCAAGGAGTTAAGGGTTGTCATTGCCAGGGCTTTGTAAAGGAGAAGTTTTCGCCGCAAGAATGTAAGGACTTTTTTTTTGTGCATGATGTATTAAACAAGAACGAATACTTGCGTGCCATTGAATTTTTTCTACCTTCATATGAGCACATGCTAGTATATCTGTGTGGAGGAAGTACTGTGTAGTATGCCGGAATTAGCGTTTTATTGCCACTGAAATATGTGTATGAGTGTTTGTGTTTATATGTTTACAAAGCAATAAGGATGGTGGCAGAGGTTTATGGGTAGGAGCGAGTATGCATAAATCAAGAAGCCTAATGGTATAAATCTCGTAGCAATAAGGACATGTACATAAATTTGATGGAGCATATTACTTTGGTTTCTTACTACCTCTCGTTTTCTCTCTCACTCGATCTCTCGTTTTAAAGTGCTGACTTTTGTTGACTAATTAGTCAAAGGTTTATAATTGCTTGACATTTAAGATCTTGTTTGAATTTACATTAAAAAGGTTTACTGCTAATAGCCAGGAGAAGAGGGGTTAACGTTTTAACTGAATCTTGCCTACACTTTAGATCAAAAAGAAAAACACAAGGATGAAAGGAATACCAAAACCTTCTGACTTTGTAATAACAAATGCTCTACATAAGTATAACATATCTACTTATAGCATTGGAGGTTAAAATTTCACAGTATACGAACGTTTTTGGATCCTACACGGTGCCGCTGGATGCACTGCTTCCAACTTATCATCATACAACCTTTTTTGGTATTTGGTGATTACAAGCCTAAATTGGTTTTAGTTATTTCCTTCTCTTTGACAATGGTACAACATTGTGAATTTATGTTCTAAACGTCTATGGTTGGTAATGGCTTTGTGGACAGTCGTGTTCTCTGTTATTTCGTTGCGCAGCTATGTCTCATTAAATAATCGAACTTAGAATCTCTCCTTGATTTGTAGGAACTAGGATGTTCAATCCATGACTTGCATTAATCGGTTTGAAATTGGTCAGGTATTTTTTCTACCAAGTTTGTGAGAATTTTCTTAATAATTGGAGACCTCATTCTGATCGACGAATTCGATGAAAACTAAATTCTTACATGCCACCTTGATCAGTTCCCGGAATTTATTCAGAAAATTAAAAATACAAGTTTATTCATTTAAATCTATATCGTCCCCTTGAAAGTAATCCCCATCGACTGCAACACATTTATGATAGCGCTTGACCCAATCCTCGAAACATTTTTTATATTCGGTTTTCGGTGTGTCCATCAGTGCTTCCTGCGATTTTTCCATTACTTCCTCTCGGCTGCTGAAACGCGTTCCCCGTAGTGGTTTTTAACTCGATTGAACAGAAAGAAGTCACAGGGAGCCAAATCAAGTGAATTCGATGTCTGTTGGATGGTATTTGTTGTATTTTTTCAAAAAATTACGAATAATGGACGCACGATGCGACGGTGCGTTATCATGGTGCAAAATCCATGAGTTTTCTGCCCACAATTCTGGTCTCTTTCGATCTTGGACGGATCCATAGGCAATGTTCAAGTCCTTCGCTATCTCTCTGATGGTTAATTTGCGGTTATTGACCAACATTTCTTTTACTTCATCAATGTTTTCGTCGGTTTTCGATGTCGATGGTCTGCCACTGCGTTCATTATCTTCGATTGACTCACGACCACTTTTAAACCGCTCGTGCCACTGTTAAACGACCGTTTTTTTGTAGAGAATCGTTGCCGAAAAACTTCTCCAACATTTCCAACGTTCGCGCATCATTAAATTCGTTTTTTGCGCAAAATTTAATGCAAGTTTGTTGTTGCAAATTTAAATTTATTTCTAAAATTGTAAAAAAATCGCCGACACATACAGAGATAGATGTACTCTTGGCTACGTAACTTTTGCAAATGTCAAGCTATGATGCTAAGATTTAGACAGAATAACAACAACAGATGTACCGACTTAACAAAAAACACAGAACTCGAATCGGAACAATGGGAGCGCGGAACACGGTTATTCCGGGAACTTTTTGATCAAGGTGGTATGCATGATTTTTTGACAGCTGTAATAGATACTAGGGATATTTCATTCAGAATAGATCATTGAATTGACTACTCACAACTTCACGAAAAATCTTTATAATTTTAAGTTTGATAAGTGCTAGAGTATATTTAGCTTCCAACCAATTTTGATAATTTCTGTGCATATCGGAACCAACTAACTCGTAGCTTTGTTAATGTCCAGCCTTGTTAATCCTTATGATTTCATATGAATCATCTTGTACTTAACATACATACATTTTTAGTACGTCCTTCTAAAGAAGAAGGTTTTTCAAAATATTCAAATATTGCCAAGCAAATCGTTGGAACCAAAAATACAATGCCAAACTTATCCAGAGATCCAAAAGAATATATATTAATCAGCAGTGCTTTTAAAAAAAAAACAAATTTGTGGGTATAAACCATCAGAAGCAGATAATTTGAATCCATAAAAGGACCTAAAGACCTTTTTGATGGTTATTTCCGTATTCTCAACCGATGTATTCCGATAAAAGAAGATTATTGTGGGGTGATTTTGACGTGATTTTAATTCAAGTTCATGTCATATCATTTTCCAATCGATTTCGGAATTTTAGGAATAGTTTTTTGACATTCCTTGTGACTCTAGTTGTCTGACAGCAAACATTCTTACAATTTATAGCTGTTGACAAGAGCTGCATTCGTACTTCGACTGTAACAAGCTTATAACAATCGACATTCATATGTCCGACCTCTTCACAGTATAGAGGCGATAACACTTGATTTGCCAAATAGTAGAATAGCTTTGAGGAAAGAAGGTTATATAGTTTTCCATTAGACCTTTCGAAAAACAGCTCAAAAATTTATGAATCCCACATCTAATCCCATGAATGCACATGTTATGTTTGCCTTTCGATTTCTCTTCCTTTCAATTAGCTAATGTCCTCATAACTTTATTCATATAACCACATCCTCAAGCAAATGCCCTCCGAAATGACTTTTATCACTTATGTGGATTAGTAAACCTATTCAAAACATTACATGAAGCTTTCCACTCAAGGAACATCATCTTAACCCTCCGTATGGCCTGATTACAAGACTTTTTTTTTCTAATTAATTGCGGTGAAGATACGCTTGTAATGACGGTTCCTAAAATAACTGTCACTCTGTTAGTTTGACTTCAAGGATTATATTGAATAAATTCGTCACCCAGCCAAAGGGAAAATAATTTTATAATTCATTCATTGGGCGTGCAGACTTGGTAATCCAAAAACGGATTTCACTACGATTAGACTCGAATTGAAAGAACAGGTCTCGAGAATCTGTTGAGTCAGTTGAGAAAAATATGGAGGAAGTTTTCGTGTTCGGGATGACGGGATGGTTGTTTTTATAGCCTGAGTGCTATAAAGAAGGAATATTTTTCCTTAAGTGAAGTAAGATGTACATCACTTTGTATTGAATATTTCATAACCCGGATTTTCTATTTACTAATTTTTATCATCCACCACCCCATGTCTAATCTCTAGGAGTTTGATAAAAGATGTTGGTTCTCTTTGTAATACTAACATACAATCTTCTTCATAAAGAACATGTTAGATAAATTATAAGAACAAGTATCTAACAGAAATGCTTTAGCTATCCAATCTATCTTTGCGTTAAAATTCCCCTTGACACACGCCAAAAAGGTTGCAAAATGGCAAAATTCCAGTGAATTGGGCAAGAATTCACCATCGAGCAAGACGATGACATAGTATTAAATCAGATCCAACTCACTCCCAGTTAACCGGTCTGGTATTGAACTTGGTGATACTGAGTTGAATATTTCGGAGATATTGTATTTGTGTACCTGAGTACACAAGTGATATTTCCATTCGGTCCTATCCAATTGTCGCCCCGTTTGAATATATAAGTTGTAAGGCTTATTTTCAATCACACTTAATAATTTTTATATTACATTGGCCAACTTAAGAAATTGTCTATTTTCGAACGTTTCTAAACTTATCTCGGGCAATGGCAAGCCTCCAAAAGTAAAATCATTTGGCTTTTGAAAAATTTTCTCACAATTCGTACTCGCAAAAAATTGTACATAAAATGACAGGAGAATAGATAGATACTCGTAGAATAGACTGGTTCCACACCAGACTATCACTTTTAAAATTTAAAAAAATTATTTATACTCTTTATCATGACATTTTAAGCCCTAGTTTACTATAGTTGAAAGGATCCATGTTGTTGACAATATTTTAATTAAATAACGACCACTACTTTTATTGCTGCTGTCGGAGGACCTTGTGGAATAAAATGTGACGACATTACTCCCTGAATTCACGTTTATACTTAAACAACTCAGGAAGGTTTTTCGTTGTTTGTTTTCGTTGGAAAGAACAAGGTGCAACATCGATTTCATAAGCAATAGTATTAGAAATACTAGCCCTGTATTGCCACATTATTTAGATTCACCAATACGATACGATACATTTGTAAAATGTATACAACGCGACCATAACATTGCTGGTCCATAGCACTCTCCAATATATGTAGTGCAAGCGTCTTTGTCCACTTCTTTGTACAGACATATTATATCTTAGAGGATGGACTGTGGCTTCTTCACCCACTTTTCACGTAGCATTTGACGTGCCCATTTGCGCATCCGTTGCGACCTGTTCCGGATATAATGTTAGACGGAATAGTTCTTCCAAAAAGCACTATCTTGAAGTACTTAGGATCAATCGTTAACATGGAAGCGAAATGTGACGACGACGTAAACCACAGAGTGAGTGTGGGATGGATGAAATGGCGGGAAAATTCGGGAATCTTTTGCGACCGAAAATTTCCACTTAAATTAAAGGGGAAACTCTACACCACGGTTCTTAGACCAGCTCTTATATACGGTTCACAGTGCTGGACAATGTGCGAAGCATTTAAAAACAAAATGACGGCAGCGGAAATGAAAATGTTAAGGATGTCTAGTGGAGTCACTAAACGCGATTATATTAGATCTACGCGTATAAGAAGAAGTCTATATATAAAGAATTCGGTAACCGAACAGCTTGAGGCGAATAGAATAAGCTGGTATTGCCACGTTCAAAGAAGATCTGCGGAAAATCCGGTTACGGTCAACTATCAACTACGGTCAATCCAACTGTAAGAAAACGAGGTCGGAAAAAGAATTCCTGGATTTCTCAGATGGCAAATGCGCAACAACACCTGGGGCTAACCACCGAGCATTATGTAGACGCGTTCTGCGGTCTGCGACATTAGCCAACCCCATAAGCGGAGCATCAGCGATGCAGTAAAAATGGGAAACTCGTCACGCATTAGTTCGTATAAAGAGGAAAGGGTCAATAAAAGGATAAGAAGAAGAAGGATAATACGCTTCCAAATAGACCACATCGAACACGTAGTGGAATGGTAGCGAAAAGTATACACTATGACCGTGATAAATCGATTCGGCGACGTTCTTACCAGCTTTTCCTGTCTAACGTAACAATTTGGTGTTACGTGAATGTCTTAGTTTAAAGGTATACAAAATTTAATTTGTGCAAGAGCAGAGGCCGACTGAACCTCCGAATCGTCTCCCTTCCGTTAAGCTCTGAAAAAGTTTGGAGAAAATCCACGGTTTGAAACAAAAGTTTTGCTCACCTCCTCATTTGTGGCTTAATGTCTGCGTTAATAAGCAAAATAGAGATATTTAGAGGGCAGAGTAACCCGAGCAGGTTCAACTAGATGGCCGTGGCTCAAGTGGTAATGTATTGATCTCTCAATCGGAGGGTTCGGCGTTCAATTCCGTTTTCTTAAAAAAAGAAAAAAAAGAGCTGCCATACGAGCCAAACAAAACAACGGCTTCATTTACCTTATGGCCTGGTGAGATCATCGGTCCATATTTCTTCTAAATTGAGGCAGGTCGGAGCGTAACAGACTATTTGTTGCCTAAAATTAACAACAAGATGGCGTTATTTACCACGGGAATGACTAGGTGAACAGATAATTATCACGCAGTGGATCGGCAAATTGGCAACCTAGCTCATGTGACACCATACCTCTAGACTTTTTCTTTGGGGTTACGTAAAGTACAAAATCTACATGGATAAGCCAGGTATAATTGTGGAATTAAAGGCCATCATTACTAGAGTTATTGGTCAAATACCACTCCAATTTCACGCTGAGTATTTGAAAGCATTCGAGAGTGGATCAGTTAATTCCTGGGTTCGGTAAGCGATTGTGAGTTTTCCAAAGTCCTTTCTTTTTATTTAACAACATCTTCTCCTTCTAACAAGATATACGTTTTGCAAGTTTCAGAAACCATCTAAAAACTATGATTTGTCAAATTCTTCAAAATAGGTTTCTGTCCGCCGATTACCTTCTCGTTAGAGTTTATTTTTTCCTGAGTGCTGCGCTAGCTGGGTAGGGCAACCACGATGGATACGGTTTCAGCTTGTATTGTAATTCATGCCATTTAACCATTAAGACTTCGAATGAATGGACTGGGGCATTTTCGTGGTGGAACAGTCAATTTCTTATTATATCGGTTCAATAATTCACATTATTACTTCCATATGATCGTGTTTCCTTTGTTCACAAGGTCCATGAGTATTAATCTCTCCGAGTTCCAAAAAATCGTAGCCAAAGCCTTTCCAGTCGATTGGTTTGTCTTTGATCCCTGGCGCATGATTCTTAGTGGATCCAGATTTCATCAGCGGTGACAACTAGATGCAAAATGTCCAGTGAATTTCGCTGCAAAAAACAGTCATTTGAAGCCTTACATCCATTTCCGCGTGTTTTCCACCTTGAGCAAATGTCGATTGACGTTTTGCCTAGGGCCAACGTGCATTTTTAGTTGGTGGCCAACTGGTCACATGTCACATACCTTTTTATCAACGTTTTTCTCAATAATCACGTCTGCCGGGCGATTGGGATGCTTCCTACTAGGTAAAAGCAGATTTACGGCTTTGTTTAAATTCGTTGAATAAATATCTAAAGGTTGTCATAAATGCTGAAGAGTTTCTATTATTTAAATCCGCCTTTCTTTATCGTTAAACTCTCAAACGCAACTTTGTTTTTATGCAGGCAAGTGTCCTCATATTAGCCTGCAAATTGAACAATCTAGTTAGGAACCCTCTTGCAAAAAAGAAAAGTGCAAAATTGAAGGTGGAAGGTGGATGCGAAGAGTCTCATTAAACAAATGTTGTCATGCACACAATACTAATAGCGCCGATTTCTGTGGTATCATACACCAAATCTTCATTGCTCTTTGATACCAAACAGATGAACTAAGATATTCGGGTAACTTCCACTCAGAAGGGAAATATGAAATATTTCGAACTTGTCATAGCATAACATATGTATATGTGTTATAAAGCAGAATGCACGTCTGAAATACATATAAATGGTTGCAAGACAAAAATCCAATTATACAACAAACATTCTGTGTATATTTCGGCACTGTGGAAACCCCTCCAATCTGTTTGATCAATAATAACACAACCCAAGCATCCCACATTCATTCATCGACTTCAGTCTACAAATAAAACTCTTGTAAAATGGTAAACAACAACATCCAATACATCCTCAAAGTTAAATTTTCAACTTTCAATTTTTTTTAATTTACTTAAGCCACCAAAAAAGAAGCTGTCCAAGAAGGAAAAGGCACGCCTCGAAGCTGAGCAAGCCGAGCTGCTGCGAATCGAAATGGAAAAGGAGAAGTAAGTCAATTAAAAACGCAAACAAACCTGCAAAGAAACAACAACAACAAAATAAATCCTCTTTTCTCTTAAAAACAAAACAATCAAAAAGGTTAAAAAAAGTTGAAGAGGAACGTCAACGGAAACAAATTGAGCGTGAGGAAGCCGAAAAACGCCAACGGCTGGAAATACTCGAAAATGGTGAACGCCGTCAACAGCTGAAAACAAGTATGGCATATTTCAACGACATCCGGTCGATAATTGACGCCATCAAACAGGAAGAAAAAGAGAGCATCGAATGGGAAAAATATATGCGGTGCAATGGTCTACCGAGCGCAAATTGCCCGAGTGATTTAAGAAAGTACATTCACATGTGGAAAGTCGATATTAAATGTCGCAGCGACGATGAACGCAATTGGTTGTTGAAAACCGACGAACGTACCCTCCTGACACAGGATGCTAATATACCTGACTTGTCACGAACGAATCTGCGAAGGCAACAGGGAAATCTCGGTGATTTGTATGCAGCCCGAATTAGGGAAGTCCTTGGGGTAAGTGTATGTAATTGTGTGTATAAGGGAGGAGATGGCTCGTTGGCAATATCAAGGTGAGCTAAGTGTTAAATGGCATTCTACAGATACTTGCAGAAGTCGATGATGCTATTGCTGATAAAAAGGAATCAATAAGAACTCTGGTCGATTTGGCAAAATTGAAAGCGGAAATTAGAGATTTTCTAAGCGATTACTTGGATGAGTTTACCTACAAAATTTTGTCGCACATCGAGAGGGATATGGAGTAAGGATTCCATATAAATATTGACATATGAAAGTTATTTGTATGGATTGCATTCGTTTTCTGCAGACCGGAAAGGCCGGGAGTATCAACCCACATCTACACGTCGTCAGTTTTCAAAAGTCAAGTGTGGACCATATCCGCTGATGCCCAAACGTAAGTCTATTCTATAAAACTTCCTCCATTTACCACACATTTTTCCAGGAACTCAAAAGATGTTAAAGTTAAGCCTGATGAGAGCCGTCACTCTGAAGTAGATTTTCCAGCAATTTGTATGCAAATTACCCTGCCGCCATCGGTCAAAATCACAAATTGTGCCTTTCGGGGTCTCTGGTTGAACTATGACCACTTCAGTGACTATTGCCCAACCTTTAACATGCCCAAACAAAGAAAAGTTCACTTAAGTACAATTATATGTTTTCCATTCACGGGATATTATCAAAATCAACTCGATTTATTTTCCCACAGATATCCTCCTTCAGACAAAGAAAGAATGGAAAAAACGCAAGGAAATCCTTCAATCATTGCTTGACGAGGCATCCCAAGAATTACCGATTTCCGATTTCGATCCGAGCAATATACCCGAAGAACCAAAGACACCACGAAAGATTGACATCGACAAGATATACAACGACTACGAGGACGAACTGAATAGGGCGCATCGCAAAGCTCTTAGTTTAAGTGCGTCCGATATGGGTGAATTCGAAGTAAATCTACGAAAGTATCGTATTATTGGGGGTGTATTTGTAGTCGATTATCTGGAACAGCCGCAGCAAGACAAGAGACTGACAACAACGTCATTCACCAGAACAAGTAAGTTTGTAGATGTTTTTGTTCTTTTTTGTGGAGTGTAACCGATAGCCTGAGAGAATATCGAAATGCTTGCAGTTGTGTCACCGAGTAAATTGCAAAGGAAGCCATTCCATCAGTCGTACAAACCACCCCCGCCACCACTTCCTGGAGTGAGGAGATTACCAGAAGAAATTGAAGCCGAGATGCGATTTATAGAGATGAACTTGGACAAATTGGGTTCGGTTACTGTTGAGTAAGATTTTGTTACAACAATGACCAAATTTTCATGTCATCCGAAAGAGAATTTCTATTTACAAACAAAATTATCTTTATTAATTTGCACACAAACAAACTTACACTATTTATTTAGCTTACATTAGTTCTAATAAATGAAAACATTGCTACATTACCAAGTAAAACATCACCACAGGCACTTTGTCTTCTACGATGTACGTAATATACTCGTAGCCAGAAACCTCATCTATTTGTCACAGATGGCAGCCCCAGGGGAAATCATCAAAATACACCACTTTGTTCGCAACTATCTTGCGTATTGATTATTTGCCTAGACTTGGGAATAATTTATTTACCACATTGTCTTTAATTTTTGGTCTGTACGAGTAGATACAGATGCAGTACATATAACTACCGATTGGTTAACAGAAGGGAAGAATTCAAAATAAGCACTCAGAAGTGAAATACAACCATACCTTCGAAGTAATGTGAACCTTTCAGGAGTTTTATTTTGCCACAAAGTATCTACTGCCTAATGAATTACTCAAAATACTTTCTTAGCTTTAAGGGATCAATCAGCATTAGTTCGGATCCTTCGATGCTTAAATTAGAAGTTTTGATTACTATGGCAATCAAATTACTTTTTCTATTTTCCATTACCTAGCCGGAAAGCGATTTCGTGAGAATGAACGAAACCCAACGGGCAGCTTGAACTTGCACTTTGTATGGCTCATTTATTTGCATATATGTACATATAATGATCTTTTTAAAGGGCGTTGTTCTTACTACAAACTTCCATCAAATTTCACAATCATAGGCCGGATAAGGGCCATGTAAAAGATTACCTTCACCCTCGAATCGAGTTGTAGTCTCTCCGTAAGGTCAAAAATAGCTGGGACACTGACCACAGCAGCATCTTTATGAATACAAATCCATCCCAAAGTATCTGACAACATTTCTAAAAGCAACTGGCCACCCGTGCCATCTCATTGATTGAAAATTAAGCGAATTCTTTCCAAGAGACCGTAGGTAAAAGTCTTCTTAGGAGAATGGTTTCTAATTTCCATAAGTCATAAGCAAACCAATCCCTATGTGCTCTATCATCCTCTACGTGATAAATATTTTTCATAATTTTTTGGTAGTTTAAGACAGAGCCTCGTTCTTAATTTGGGTTTGCGAAACGGGAATGCAAACATTCGGCCTTAGTATAGCATTTTGGAAAGCAATCCTGCTGCTTCTTGTTTATTGTACCTAAATCTGAAAAATATTAGCTCGATGGCTCGTACTTCCAAGTTACACGTCGCCAATTGCTTATCGCATAGTATGGCTAAACCACTATTTTATGGCTTAAATGTGTTTGATATATCTTTTCTTAGTTTCATGTTGAATCATCGGTTTAAGTCCCTTTAGCCAATTGGTTCTGGTTTCTCAACGCGTGGTATTCTGATTAAAGTTTGCCGCATATGTTTCCTAGCTTGAAACATTTACTCCTTATTGTACCAATGTTCCAACTTGCGATGCCTATGAGCTTATGAAAACCGTCGAGCCGTCGAGCCGTCGAGCAGTCGAATATTTCTATCCGTCCGGGGACCATTACTCTGTTGTATGAAAAGACAGAGGAGGTCACTGAAATAATATCACTTTGCACCAGCTGAGTCCAACCGTGCGTATGCAATTGAACTTTCTGAGCTGCGCAAATATAGCTAGGTAGACTTCAAAGAAAAATATCCAAAACAAAGCCCATATAAGACATTTCGGGGGAGGAGAATAAACTGCCACGGCACACATAGATCTAACCATAACCTCATTTAAGCAAATTCGATATATTTAGAGCTCAGGACAATTGAGCATTAATCTTCGGCGTTTAACCAGAATGTGGAAATAGAGATGGTGACCGAAGAATTTTCAGAGAATAAACAACAGCGTTCAAACTCGTTGTGGGATACTCCAACTACTCTTGAAAGGATCTAGCCCTACAAATTGGGATTTGTTCTGTACTCAATATTTTACAGGATCAAGTAGCCTCGAATATGGATAACGAACCTAACAAATAAAAATGGACAACAAGTTTCGGCTAGTCAGAATGTTCTGACCCTTACATAGCACGTACAGGCGAACAACTAGCCGAAGCCCTGGATCGCAACAAGACAGATATTACTGCAATCCAAGAAGTACAGTGAGATCCAACATTTACAATACTATGACAAGCATAAGTCTGATTTATATGTGCTCACACCCTACAAAAGAAAAGAACGACTTTGTCAATCATTGTTTTAGAGAGACCCTCGACCAAACTTTTGAAAGGGCTCTAAAGTAAAACACTAAAATCCCCCTAAGTGATTTCATCGCCAAGTTAATAAGAGGGAAATGCTTGGCACCACTTCAGAGAACGCTCTTAGGTAGATCGAATTTTCAGCGGCGCGAAACTCCAGCATAGCCAGCGCCCGTTTTCCACATCTAAACATTCCCAAAGGAACCTAGTTATCTCTTGATTAAAAATCATCACCAAAATTGATCATATTACCGAACGTTATGAGCAGCTAACATCGTAATGGCATAATTTGCGTAACCCGAGTGACAAAATATCCAAGCAACACCGTGACGAAACTAACTTGATGTAAAACGACAGCCAATATAACAAATCGCTATTGCCTCTTCTGGCCGAATCGCCTACAGTCTCTTCAGAAGTCCTTTCCCGCCAACATCCCTTAAGTGTAGAAGACCAATGGCATCATAATCAGCAAGGTTTCAGAGACACCCGATGTGATATATTAGACTTCACTCAACCACCACAACGATTCTTCGATTAAGAGTATAAACAAACACATGCAGCAACACAGGAATCTTTAAAAGAAGGAGAACAGCTGCTACCAAAAATACACGAGGAGCAACAGCTTATCAAAAAGAAGAAGAAGAACCAACACTGCGAGGTTAGACAGAATCATCCATTAAACTTGGACGACCACCGACAACTACTAAGTGCTTTTGACCAAGAAGAGGTTGAATTAGCGATGTCTAAACTAAAAATTCGTAAGTCAGCTGTAGCAGACGAACTTCCTGCTAAATAACTGATAGATTCTTATCAGTGTGTTTTTGGGTCCGGTAAGTCCACCATCGGCCAGATATCCTTCTAAGGTCGGAACCAGGAATCCTAAATCAATACCGCTTATCTGTTTATCGATTTGAAGGAAGAATATGACTCATCCGCTTATGCAGAATGACAATGTAGAAAGCGCGTTGCTGCATAATGACACCTTTGAAGCATTTGAAGAAAAAAGAGGATTTCGATAAGGTGAATTCCAAACATGCTACTTGAAAGAATTCTGCAAAACTCACAAGCAACTTTCAGAGACACAATATTTCAAAAGTCGGTTTAACCGCTCAACGACACTGGCGACACCGGCATTATAGAAAGAAAGAAGCAAGTTTTGTTTGGCGTGATTGCGGCGATGAAAACAAAACCGGTAAATATTAGACTATACAATTCTATGGGCTATATGTATGCACAACGACATCGGCCTTGTCGTAAAGACCAAAGTTCTTCAGTTAAGGTGACTTAGTCACGCTAAATACATACTCGTAAGCACCAACCGGAGAGTTTTCAAATATATTCTGAAGCAACGGCGTAGTAAAGGAAGACCTCTTCCTAAGTGCCTCGCTCAAGATGAACACGACATTATCAGCTAGGTGTACGCTGTGCAGTTAAGGCGATCAGTGTAATATCTCACTGAATGGAAAGAGCTGTAAGTCAAGACTCAGTTCTTAGTTCTCAGTCATGAATATTTTCTTCGCCTCTAAATTAGAATAGCTGCCGCTCTTTGATTATGCCATGATCACTATGTTTGATCTTCAAAGTCTTGTTTCCACCTGAAAATTTGATTAATTTTCCTGTTTCAGAATCAGCCGAACCTTGTACGATTTGGGTGGTCGGGTTCCTGCTGTCTTTCAAATTCTATTATTTTCTAGTCTGGTCTGCATCTTCTCGAAATATTTCGGATAGGTTTGCCATTCGTACACTTCTCTAAGAAGGACAAGGCTATTTTTTTTGTGAAATTTAGCAGTGTAGTTGAGAGATATTCATCATTATCGTTTAGATAAGCCATAAATGTATCTATACCCGCTTTAAAGAAATATAGGAGGTAAATCTTTTAAAAATTAATTATCAAGCTGAATTGGATTCGAAAAATGTAATGAATCTGCAACAATTTATGTTTCCTACTTCGAAGATATTTTTCTAGCCAGTATAATTCGAAACACATTCATCAAAGGTATGAGCTTGTATGTCTTCAACTCAAGTAATTACAAAGTTATGGCAATGCGGCACCCTAAATTTCATTTACATAAGTACTCACAAATGGGCGTACAAGTATTACAATAAATTTGTCATCATTGCCAAAACGAAAGGTATCCAACTTTAATTCATTCAGAAATACTTTACACCCACGACTACTGAGAATACAGTGTCCAAGAGCACTTCTTTCAACAGACTCCTAGTCATCCTGAATATTTATCCCCATGATTTATTCGCATCCATTTACATTGTCTTCTCATTTTGAAATACAAAAGAAAAAAAGGAAAATCCTTCAAACAGGAGAATCTCCTTCGTTTGCTATTCAACTTCACACCGATTTTGATGGAAACACAATGTCATTCGTCGAAAGCTTCATAAATATTTATCCAGCCGTTTCTATGCAAAAGCGTTCCGTTTTCTAATCCAATTGAGTGCACGATTATCATAAAGATAAGTTTTGGATCTTCGGTTAGTGCTCATATCCAGCACGCCTTAACACAAATTATGAATCACTAAATTCATCTCACAAATTACCAATTCACTTATTAAATCTTGATTCTGCTCTGCGAGTATTCCCCAAAAGTCTGAATCTAGGCATTACTTACGAGTAGAAAATCCATCTCTTGAAGTTTTCCTTTTCTTATACGCTTATCTTGCATTTAAGTATTCCATCCATCCATTTTAAAGATCCTTCACTCATTATGCGAGTCCCTGTGGCAGCACTTTCTGACTTGGTTTCCCATCTGAAAATTCTGCAGATTACCAAATTCGGTGCTTTGGTTTGAGCCACCCATTGCCTGCCGCTGGGAAACCGCAGAGGAAACCTACCAATCGGAAAATGATGAAAAGGTCGCTTTCACCAAAGTGGTTACCAAGGATACAAGCACCGCTACTGCTGCTACTACGGAAAAACCTAGTAAGCGAAGAAGTGACCTGAAGAAATCTTCCTTAACCGGTCGCCTGGATTCCATGGATCTCCCCAACCAACAACTTCCTGTTCGTTGTATCACGGATTTCGATATGAATAACATACCACCAGGACAAGATATATATGGTTTGCTGGAAGATTTTGTCGTACCCCGATTGCCAGAGGGATTTTCCATTCGCATAGAATGTAACGCACACGATACCAGCCCAAAAGTTACATATCTTTATCTGGCTCGACATAAACTCGAAACTGATTCCTTATCGGGTGGAAGGAAAATTCCAGCGCCAATTACTGAAAGCCTTATAGATACAGCTTCACCCAGGGAGTTTTTTCCTCGATTCAATTTTAAGAAAATCCTCCAAATTAAACGACCCGATAAGGACGATGACACAGGCCTCTACGATGACATGGCAAAGTTTCAGGTTCACGATGCCTTAGAGCGCACAACACATAGAGCACCATACATGTTCTCACAACTCTTGGAGGTGGGTAAATCAAGTTTCCTCTTATTTTATTTTGTTTTTCTCTTTTCTTGCCTTTACCATGAATTGTGTAAAAGGAAAAAATTTTCATTTTATGTTTCATATCCGCAAACGAATATGCAAAAGGACCTTGATCGTTTGGATGAACTACAGATGCCCTTTTGGGATGAGCATGTGAAACAAATCTGCTCAAATCTAACCTCTCCAAATGGTGATGACGTAGGGGATGGCAGTCTCAGTCAAAGTCACCTATCGGCGAAGCAAAGTCCACCGAGGAAACTATCTGGCATTGTTATAATTCAAGGATCGGAAGTCAAGTCTCACGATGATGGGGGAAACGTTGAAGACGTGGAATCCTGCGAAATTGAAAGCTGCTCTGAGTATGATGACAATGAGGATTTCTTAAGCAAACAGCAAATTGAGGACGCTCCAGAACATGACAATGGCAATGGGTAAGAGCAAAGAAAATCAGCTTAACAAAAAGTCATCACATTCAACAGTGGATGTGTACATATAATTAAGGGGGGTTGTCTGGTTATCTTTGTGTGGTTGTGTACAGGAGGGTAACTTTTGTTTGATTTGGCTTCTTTTGATATTGCTGTTAGGCTAGGACAATTTTCGGGACCATCTAATTAAGGAATATGCCTCTGATAAGGAGGTAAACCGGAGATCCCTATTTCCCTTGATGGGTTTATTGGATTCACTGGGGCATACTTGGCTTGCTGTAATGGTTTTATCGGATTCGTGATAATAGGGGTTGGATTGATGAGGTGCTTACATTGATTTCCCCGTAAAATGTAGAAAATGTGTTAACTTGTCAAAAAAATAATATCCATATAGGATATTAAATTTTATGTATTTTACGAAACTTTATGTAAATTTGTGGTTCTTCTTGCTCCGTAGGTACAATGGCCGTAAATTTACCCACAGAATAGGTCGATTTTGAACAATAAGAACACACTTAATTTGACTTTTAAGTGCAGAATTCAGTCGCAGGGACTTCATTTCTTTACTGACTTTCTTTCAATGCTGATTTGTGTGATTTCTATAAGTGAACATGGTTTATGTCTCTACAAATAAATAAGGATTCAAACCGGATCTTCTAAGTATCTTTCAGAAGAAGTTAACTTCATTACAGATTTGGTTTTTAAGTATTTTGGCAATGTATAGCAGCATGAAAATTATTTTCCTTATGAAGCTTAAGAAGTCCGTTCGTAATTTCTATTTTCTTCGGACGAAGTGAAGTCTTTTTCTACCAGAGAAGGAGCAATACCTATGTTTTGCGCGATTAGAATTATGTCTTACAGTTTTGTTGATTTGAGTGCCTTTATCAGTTCAGCAACTCATTTCGATGTTGAATCTGTTACATCTGCATAGTTGGTCGTCATCGGGCAGTGTTTCTTCATATTTTCCACTTGAATTCGGAATACCCACAAAAGCTTACACCTATCTACTGCCCAGACAATGTTTTTCGTATCGCAGTAGCACAGTATTGGACTACTCCTGGAGCTGATTGATTTGACTTTTTTATGATTCGATTCCATAATATATAATATTTTGTATCGACTGTGATTCCCATAGTCAACCTCGTTTTCTATTGATGCCTAATTCCAAGGGTTTGCCATACGAGTAGTAGAATATCCGAAAATGTCAATTGCTTGATTCTGAGAAGGCACAAGCACTTGTAAAATAGGACCCAAACGGGAAAAATTCAAATTCTTAGTTTTGAGAAGGTGCAACAAGACCTCAACTTCGGCTGCAAATGCCCATATTTCTCCGATTCTTCAACGCAGATACTCCCATAAAGCCAACATCACCTTGCTTCTTTAGAAAACGCATAATGATACCTTAAAGCACTAGATGAGTCAGAGCAGTCTCCTTCTTGTTCAAAGAAACTCCTACGTTTTCAAACGACTGTTTGCAATTTCAAATACCAACCATAGTCAGCATTTGCAATAAATGTCCTACTTACTTGTATTGTACGACCTTAACGTCGATAAAAATCCCCAAGACGTGGTCTTTGTTATCAAGTACGCATTCAATTTTGCCCACCAGATGCACCAAGTGCAGTCTTGTCAGATCTCTCCCGGCGATATGCATGTGGAATCCTAAACAGAGGATGCATTCGCAAACCAGTTCCATCCAAATGAAATTTGACTATTCCCTGTAAGCGATTTGACATAGAGGAACTTAGACTAATAACTCTAGGCGAGTATGTAGCCATTTCTTCCGATTTTCGGTACAAATGTTATTCTTACACTTGCCTTAAGAGCTTAATATTCATGTCAAGCAAGCCTACAGAGTTCCAGGCGAGTGGTCTATATGTTTCTCACAACAGTCTGCATAAGACACGCCACTTCAAAACTTTTGGTGAGGACATGATCTGAACAACTTTCTCCACTTTTTGTTTTGTTTAGAGTTTGGCCGGAGCATTGACTGAGGTATTTGCTGAGCTTTTTCTCAAAGCGTTACCAGTTGATTACACCTTTCAAAAGGGCCGAGACTTCGCGGCCGATTTTGAATTCAACTTACCTGATCTGACATGGAAGCCTAAGAAGATACTTTCCAACCAGAAATCTTCCTGGCAAACAAATTCGATTCAACTGGGACCAACATTATTGACAAACAGGTCAGACTAGCTCTCATGTTGCAGTTCTTACAACAAGAAAACATATTTTAAGCATTAGCATATCAGCATATGATAAGTGCTATCACCCCGAAATCACATTGGGTCGCATTGTTGATTCCGTACCGCACTCGTTCCGCAATTTTTGCATTGTTGTTTCCTACATAGAAAACTACCTTACCTACTCATGTTTCCGCACATAAATCTGTATTGTTGATTCCGCATTATCGATATTTTTGTTAACTTTCTTTCCGTGAGAGTTTCGCTGCGGAATGTATTTGGATTTACTTGCTTTTTACAAATAAAAATTGAGCTTTTAACAGGAATGAAAGGTAAAAGTATACCAATAAAGCCCAGTTGAACTTTTTGGTAAGCAAGCTAAAAAAAAAATCCTGACATCGCACAAGGCTTCAGTCGAGAGACCACCGGAGGTGCGAGACTTTTGGTGCGAACTGAAACAAAAGTCCTCCTCCTGTTAAAGACATTGCAGGATGGAAAAAGGTAAGAGCACACATTTGATTCATATAAATGTTAAAAAAATTATTTAACCACAGCATTACTTTAGGTGTGGACCACTTTTAAAAGCGGCACAAAAAAAATTTTTTTTTAATAAGCAGCATGTACTGGGGTACCGGCGGAGCACCATTTAAAGAAATCCCCTTAAGCGAAATAGAGGAGATCGTAAGTGAGATGCTCAATTTGAAGCATGTGGTCGATGGTATCCCAAATGTCGCCTGCTTCGGATATGTGGCCTCGTCATCCACAGCATATTCCGCTGTTAATGTTTCAGCCAACACTTCAATTGCACACACCTCCACACTATTTTTTAAAAGACTGCATGCGCGAGGCAAATGTAATGCCAATTCTCTTCGCTGACGACGCAGTTATACTAAGCGATAATGTAGAAGATTTGCAGAACGGGTTTAAAATAAGTCGCATTTGACATGGCCATTTGCGCATCCATTGCATAAGTTCGTATAACGAGAAAAGGGTTAATAAAAGAATACGAAGAAGAAGAAGAAGGCGCTTGTATGCGCAAATGACTTCCATCAACCACCCGGAATAACACACTTTTGGATAAAGTTTGATGTGGCTTCCTTTTCTTCGTCCACATTCATTTCAAGGGATATCCATTTGGCCGAAAGAATGTTTTCTAATGATTCTAACACCTCGGAAAGCACTAGCGAAAATGTGGATTGCGCAATGTTGACCTTAAAGTCTTTTCCAACGTCGTGCTGATAGCTGCCTTCCGCGAAAAAGCGTAAAAAGTCAGCCAACTTTTCTTTGGTGGAAGGTGAGCCTTGCCTTTTTCTTTGGCTGAGCGAATGCTCCAGTTCCATAAGCATGTATTGGAACGCAATTTTGTTAAGGCGAAAGTCGCGCTGAAAACTTAAACTGTGCTTACACCAGTGGAAATACATTTTTTGTATTAAATTCACTCTTTGTCATTCAATTGCAAAATATCAGCTGAACTGCATCGCAAAAGCCTTCACTCACACTGTATACAAAATACATTTGGAAGCTGCGTTTTGCTGCGTAAAATACTATACTTCACTTATACAATTTCTTTTCCATATCTTAGTCCAATTTCTAGTTCTTCCGCATTCAGGTTATGAAAATAAATCCACGAAAAACCTTGGAAATATGTGTCAAATTAATCCACTTTATCATCATTATCCCCTACAATCAGTATGGTACTGGTTTGTTCCTCTTATAAAAACATACACCCGATCATTAACTAAAAATTCCAATTTCAAAACAACACTTGTACCTAACTTGTATTCCAAACAAAATGCCCAACCTAACCGCACTCCTGAATGAAATAGAAAACCTTGGTGTCACCCATGTCAACCATGTCCACGTTTTCAATTTCAAAATCATGGAAGACCATTGTTGCTCGTTACAGGCAAAAGGACATTTGCGCCTTACGCCACCAGCTGCCAACAATTGGTAAATGGAGCACCCGGGATGTACACGATACAAAATATAACGAAGACAAGCTTGCTATGCAATTCCGGACCGGACGTTTAGGTACATTTGAATCGAATTCACCTTCCTGCCGAGAAATTCTGTGGAATTTCTTCCTCTCTCTAACACTCAATGCCACTTAAATATCAACCATTTCCATTTTCTAGGAATATTCGGCTTCGCTCTGAATCGGTATAGTAACATGCCCTATCAAACGTGGGAACTAAAACCCGACTTTAAGCTGTAAGATTAATTTGAACCAACATTTGGCCATCATGTTCACTGAAGAGTCTCTTTGTTTTAGGGAAGAATCTATACAATTCAGCTTTACAGCATCGATAATCAGCCTGGACATGACCATCACTGCGGGTGGTTACTGTGTGAATTCCTTCCAGGGTGGCACAACCGACGCTCTAACTGAAATGATTGGTAAAATTCTATCTCTCAGCGAACTGAAAGCAATTTTAATCGGAAGCGCTGTCGATATATTCCCCGAAGAGGATGCATTTGGCTATACAGAAGGTTCGTGCGAGAAGCACTACGTCATGGAGATGCACCTTTACGCCTGCATGTCTACCTTAGCTCAGTCACATAATTTTGGCTGGTCGAGATGGAATCTGCTTGCTGGCAGTCGAACTGCAGTACTTCTGATGCGGGAAATGGTCGAAAATAAAAAATTGGTGAGTTCAAATCGAAATTCTTGTATTCTTTCGTTTTTGTCAAAAAAAAGTTATATTTACTCGTTTTGTTTACTTTGACAGCCAAACCATTCAACACTTTTGGTGACACCACTTCGCACCGCAGTTATCGATTGTACCGAAGTGTCAGCTAGTTTCAACCCAGTGCCAGCCCAGGGGATGGAATTTTACGCAGATTTGTATCAGTTGTCACAGATTCATTCATTACCCAGTAGTAGAGAGAAACAAAGGACAATGAATCCTGTCCTCAGGGACAATGTTGCTCATATTTTGATGTCAATACGCCCGTTAAGTTTTTGTTGAATATCTACATACCTCTCTCTACCTCCTCTATGGACTTTGCTCTTGTGAAGAGAAGAGTCAAAAGGATTTTACTGCCACCTGTTGAGCTGAGAAGGACAGGACATTGAGAAGGGACCGCTTGGGAAGATTTAATTGGTTGACATTATATCGGAGCTTGAACGACTTTTTGCCATTTAAATTGTTCCATACACTAATTGCGATTAATTTTGATATTAATTGTGAGCAATTAATAAAAAGGTAGGAAGTCATTTTTCCAACAAGTATGGCAGTACAGAAAGGGGTTTCATTTAAGAAAACCAATTAAGTCAACCTCTTATAAATTGTGGAGGAGAGTAAAGTTTGATTATTTTTAAATCTGTTGATCTCAGGTGGTAATATTTTCGGAAATGGGGCTGGTATATGTTGATGGTTATTTATTTAGTAAAAACAAAAAGTTATTGCATTGCAAAACCAAGTTTAATGTGAAGCTGGCAAACTTCCAAGCGAAGTCTAGTCTAGAAAAAGAGACTTTATTTGGAATGGTCTAGGTTTAACAGCAGATAATCGGCCAGTTGCGGATCAACACTTTACGACTCACTAACAGCAACAGTCAACATTATATTCGGGCAACATATATTCGTACCAACACATCTCTATGTTGGCCAACAAAGGCTGCCAAACTGAACCGACCAAACAAACAGCGTCGCATCCAGAAAAATATGGCCCTGTTTAAACAATATGAGAACAAAACAACTGGTAATAAGATTAAGTCAAGATAAACCAAGACGCCTTGAAGAGTTTTGTAGAAAGAAGGATAAACTCTGCTGGATGGTCGCCGACAACGAAGTTCGCGAGCCATGGTATCAAAAGCTGATATTCCTTTTTAAACTGCACACATACCTGGTAGCATAGCCAGTAAATAAATCCTACATGACATCATTTCCGACACCATATTAAAATTATCAAGCACGCGGTTTTCACACATTGACATATTTAGATGGGATCCTCTTGGTCTCATGATTAATGATTAGTATACGAATGCAAAAGATATGGACAAAAGAAACCATTCTGCAAACTGTTAAATGCAATGACGGTCAATATTTCATTGTCTTGTAAGACAAACCGTTCAAACTGAAAATAACCATATCCAAACTCAAGTTCAACAAGGCACTAAATGCCGATATTTTCCAAGAATATGCATCAAGTTCTCTCTAAAAACAAAAATGGACTCAGCATTATATGCCCGATCTAAGACTTTGAAGAAGTCGCTTAAGTCTATGCCAACTAAAGAAACATATTTCTCTTCAATTAATTGATATTTTTTAGTACGGTTTCTGGTCTGGGACTGATAATAACTGAGGCCTTGCATTCATACTTAGACCTTGACTGGCTAACGAAATAATCTTGTCCAGTCAAAAATAATTTGGAAGCAAAAGTTGATGTGAGTATTCATGAAATGGCAATCATACAGCCGAATTTTCGGTGGCAAGATGGTAGTGACGATGGTGAAAAGTGTTTTTGAACATTAAGCCTTGCTTATTATATGCAAATAATGATATTTAAAAGTCTAACTAGATAGCTGATTTAATACTTGGAAACCACCTTCTGTAATAGCATACGATGTCTGCTATTTTGCTCATAAAATGATCATTGATTGCCTCAATGAACATATTATATAAAGCCCGCTCAAAAATAGCAAAATACGCGCTAAACTTTTTTCGAGATGTGGGCTTTCTTCGCTCCACATGAGATAATTACGATTATTGACATATGGTTACTGACAAGACAAGCTTGTTGTGAACTACGTCAAATAGATAAATCTGAAGCTTCCTTAACACTCTCCTAAACGGATGCAATACTCTCTTCATTGCGCACTCTTCTTCTGCATCACGCTTCCACTGTATCTTTAAAAAAAATATTGTGTGAAAACGGTCACCAATAAAGCGAACATCGATGTCAGATATCCGTCAATTATGTCCGATGTAATATGATGCAAGTGCTTTTTAAGTTTGGCGCACACAGCTATAGTCTTTACGATAAAATTGAAAAGACAACTAATCAAAAGTAACACTGACAGTTTGCAATCTGACAATTGGTTTGACAGATACATATAAATGTCTGAACTTCGTACTGTGTTAAAAAAAAATCACTTTTTGCTGGTAGGACTTATAATTTCGGCTGATTTGTAATTCTGATCCGCACTTCACTTCTAATATCTATTATATTGAACAGGCAATTTGACCCACTTGTCTGTAATCTAATAAGATGTTATAAAATATAGCGCAAACTAAAATCCAGTGGAAATCGTATCTTCTATAAGCTATTAAACCTTTAGCCCAAGGCATTGTTCAATACGGTGTCGACTTAGTTTCGTGTTGAAATCAGTGCGTTCTCGTAAATTTTCATCAAAAGAATTCGACTGGAAAGCAGTTATCACAGTGCCAGTTCATTAATTGCATTGCCAGCAGTCATCCATTCCGCTCAACTACAAAATTGATAAAGGGTCTTTCATTAAGCGCTTCCTATCTTTAAAGTTAAATAAAACAAAGTGTGTGTGAGATTTCATCGAAATTTTTTACTCATTTGAAAGGTCTATCGATGCCATTATGTATGGAATATAATATTGTTCAAATGTCCGCCGCAGCTTTCCCAGGTGACCGGCATCCGACATGTCCAATTTTCCATGACTGTGGCACATAAATCAGGCTGAATTTGACCGATGGTATAGGTTATCTTGGCTTTGAGAGCCGCTGTGGTTTATGGCTTACAAGAAAAAGTCTAAGGGGGTCAAATCGTATAATCTCGGTGGCCAGTTCGCATAACCTCCACGTGAGATGACCATACCCTCGAATCGCTCGTGCAAAATTTCCAATGTGGGTTGAGTTGAGTGAGCTCTGTGACACGTAGCGCTGTCTTGTTGAAACCATATGTGGTGGGTGTACATATCATCCAATTCAGGTCAAAAGAAGTTAGTAATCATCGGACTATAGCGCTCGCCGTTGACGGTGATGAACGTCGTTCTCAAAGAAATATGGACCGATGATGCCGCCAGCCCAAAATGCACACCAAATAGTTACTTTTTCGGGATGCATTGGACACTCTCGGATCTCATATGAATTGGTATCGTCCCAAATTCGACAATATTGCTCGTTAACGTACCCATTCATGAGGAAATGGGCTTTATCGCTGAAGATGATTTTTCGATGAAAATGAGGGTAATTTTCCAACTGCTCCAGAGCCCATTCAGCAAACACGAGTTGTTGTCTGTAGTCATTTACCTCCAGCTTCTGGGTCAGTTGAATTTTATACGGGTGCATTCCCAAGTCACGACGCGAAATTCTCCAAGATTTGCAAAAGGCTGAGTTCTTGTGAGCGACGGGAAATCGACTTCTCCTTCACACTCTCACGGACGCCGGCGATGTTTTTGGCAGATATTACGCTTCGTCGACGTACGGGTGCACGTGCTGTTGAACGCTATATCTGTCCATGGTGATTTGGCAAAACAGAATGAATAAATGACAGCCAATTTGACAGATGCTTTAACAATATGGCCGCTTTTAACTGTCAAAGTTCGGAAGCTCTTATTGGAAGACCCTTTATTATCTCATAGACAATAAGCATTTATTATAGATCCCGGCATCATAGACGCGCCCTGGTAGTCCCAACACCATATCCCGAATCCGAAAAGAGGGAGTATATGTGCATAAACGAAAATACGATTCAGGCTCATCGATAGGCTCTTCTGCTAACTTTATTTCTGTGCCATCTACACGGTGTGGCAACTTCTAAATAGTTCTTGAAATTATTTCTTTCCCTCTAAATCATCTAGCCAGTACAGTGTGATTTTAGTGATTTATAATCAAAAAAAATTATTGACTGCCGACGTGCTTCCGCTTCCCCAACTCGAAAGAAACATGCGATTTTGGTAACTGAAGCATCCTCTCTACTTGAACCCCAGATTGCAAAACCTTGGGCCGTAGAAAAGTTCATCCATTTTGATACGTAAAGTAGGACGACTTGAACATTTGGCCAACTGCAATTTGGCTGCAATATGGGTTACAATTAATGTCACATGAGTCGGAGGGGAACTGCCAAATCTCTTAATTGAAACATGCTGGAAACTATTTGTTCTCACTGAAAAGTCAGTGCTGTTCAGAGCTTTTCAGAGTCAGTAAGTTCCAGAGTTATTTCCCAGGATACCGCCCCATCAAAAAAGAATTTATGGCTTCATTGGATGCGCAAAACGACAACCTGCTTCGCCAACCCTGAAGAGTAATGTAGTGAAGCCACTCAGCTTATGGTCATTGGATCACCTAATGGAAATGAGCTGCCACCGTGTAACCCCATTTCATTAATTTATTAGCAACAGCAGAACTGTGGTTGCAATTGTTCACTCATCTACAGCTTAAGGCAAGGCAACTAATTCCAGTTCCTCATCTGACACTAAAACCACAACTAACAACAGAATAGCAGGTTATTGCGCTACTCAATCAACAAGAGCGAGGGGAACTATTGTCTGTCTAATTACCAGAGGACCAGAATGCCGATGAAAGATATTTAACATGAACTCCTGAAGCCACAGAGAAGAAATCCGGTATACCTATATAGTAGAAGCATACTCGTAAAATATTTGTACATCAACTGCTACTTCAATCAAAAAAGATCTGTCATACTAGCTTGTTTACCAAAACGGAAAATCGACTGAAACCGCACTACGGCCTCTCTTTTTTCCAACGGGTATAACATATAATGTTGCCTTATATTTAGAAATCGCCTCGATTAACAAGTATCTTTAAAAATGGAAATAAATGACTGCGTCTGCATCTTGATCTAGTTAATTCATTTTAAACAGTAACAATAAATACAATTTTTAGCCCCGTGGACTCTTTCCCCGACTATAGAACCTAGTCTTCAATAAACTGTGGGTCGTTTGACGCCCACTAAAAACCGCACTATCATTTACCTGTTAGAAAAACACAGCTTCAGTAGAACAAATGCCTCAACAAACTCACCAACAAAATCAAGGTACATTGTGCCATTGCACTATGTGTTACTCATAGCGATTGATTTTCTACACAAAGATTTCTGTAGATGCAGAAAAGCAAGAATATTTGTCTGCAACTGCCCTACCTTGGTACGCAACAGATAAGTGATCTTGAAAAATTAATCAAAAAATGTCTTTAGAATAAAGACCAGCAAGGCGATCGCCCTTTCAGTGGTATTACAATGGTCTTTCAACTGTTTCAACGAGGACCACTCTACACTTACCTAACCTTTCCTTTATATTTACATCCCGTAATAAAAACAACAGCTCAAAACACTGTGATTCACACGAAAACGCTGAGAAAAAAAAGTAAGCATTTTCCATTGGCTTTTAGGAAAAATGATATTCTCAGATTATTTGAAAGGCCAGCCAAAAAGTTATACCGATTTGATTAGTATTCCAAATTTTCAAAAAAGCCACTATCGGATTTTCTTATAGAATTCTTCTTACTTCGATAAGTCGTTTAACATTCACTATTCAAAAACAATCTTTTAATGTGTGACACACAGGCTTAAGTCAAACTTTTTAAGAGTAAGAGGGTTGCCCCACTTTCTTTAACCTCCCATGCTTTGTTTCCTGTTGAACCCTTCATTTCCTTCCGTGAAAGGGCAAACATAAAAAGCAAAAAGTATCCCTCAAATTAGAGACAAACAAACATTCGTACCACAAGCCTAATTGTCAAAAACAAACAAATCTGAAATTCCATTTGCCAGGACCTACCAGATACGAGTACATTCTATGAATGGCGAACACAAAAGATTTAACCGCGTTGCAATTCAAACATTTTTGTTGGTAGATGGTGATAGTATTTGTATCCTGTAGTAGGAGGAATTTGTTATGCTCATCGACCTTGAACTTTATTTGCATTGCTTCGCCTACATACGAATAATCGTACTACTCATATCTGTTAAGATATATTCGTACTGGCACATAAAAGAAAATGTATGATGGCATTGCGAGGTAAATAAATATTTATTCTTCGTTAACATGTTTTACAGAGATATATAGTATAATAATACAATGAGATAAAATGAAGGGAGGACAACGGGTACGAGAAAATACGGCTTAAAGACCAAGGTAATGCGGACTGGCTAGGAGTACTGCAAAGACAAACCAAGGACTTGGCTTTACCTGCATTTCAGCTTTAGGAAATTAAGGAAAGTTAATCTCGTAATTGACTCTGCGTACGACTACGATTGGGTGTTTACATACTCTACGTACACATATGGATTGTACATACTCTCAGTCAAATATTCATGAAAACATTTACAAAGTGGATACACGAATTCTGCATGGCATAGTATTTGCCCTGGGAAAGTAAAGAAAGGGAAAATTGATGAAAGTAACATCTGTTACTTCTTATAAAATTAATAGTTACAACAAAATGAAAGTAAAGATAGCTCTTTAAGATAAGTTATTTATGGTTTTCACAATGTAGATTTTCAGTCCATTATGTCATCTTCTAGTGCCTTGATCTTGTTACCTGGAGCCCTTTAACGTCGCTATGTTAAAGAGAAATAGACTTTGTACACTCACTGGGTGTACTCAAACTCTTTAGATTCTTGGTTTTCCTTTGGTCATATAAGACCTTTGGGAACTTTGTATAACGCTATTCCAAATCAATAAACACGTTATCATGCCGATCATTGAAAACGGCGGATTGACAGCGGCGGGAGAATGTCACAATCTCCGTGTTTTTCTATCATTGAAAACCCAAGTGAACAAACGTCGTCATTGAATCAGCATACGATTCGCGTTCTCTACAAATTGTGATGTTTCTCAACCGCAAAACAATTGATGCGGATTCCAGTCAGCAAATTGATGAAATTCAAAAGTAAGTAAAATAATCATGAATATTTCATATCTTACTTAATGTTACTAAAACAAAATAGGCACACAAATCGTCAGCAGTTCCAAGTGTTGGTAGACCATATGAAGGGAAATCCGGATATCGCCAGAAATTTTACAAAAAAAGATCCAGAGTTCGTCCAAAAGTTACTAATATATATTTTATATCCTTTTTGTCACGAAGGCTGGTTTTGTGATGTTTTATATTTTTTGCCAAAAAGGCTTTTGTGTTTTTGTTTTAAACAATGAATTTGTTCTTTTTTTGTTAATTAATTTTATTTCAAATAAAGGCTTTGCAAAATTTCTTTCCTAATTTTATTTGCCTCCATTGAGTATATTTCAGTTTGTGTAAATATTTTAAACGTTCATTTACCTAATAATCGCATATTTCGCCCTCCATTGTCATACGAGTATAATGATTCGAAGTAAAAGAGAGCATCGCTGTTGCCCCAAAAGAAGAGTCGTGACTGGCTCCAGGATATCTGGCATCAACATATCTCATTCTCTATATACATATTTCTATATATATTTCGTCTGGCCTCACGCGTTTCTTCTTCGGACATCGTTAATTTTGGGCACAAACTTTTTTCCAGAATATTAAAAATATCCGAGAGAACACCAGAAATCGTTGATTGTGCCATTCCTAGATTAAATGCCTGCCCAGTGCCAGTTTGGTACCCACCCTCTGCATAAAATCTCAAGCATCTCATGCTGCCAACTTAGGAGTCAGTGATGATGATCTGACAACTGGTAGTAATTTTGCCTTAGCAATCACTTCGCTCTTCCTCGAAATCGAAAAAAAGGCCATTGCGTCCATAACTTTTGATTTATTGGGTATATAACTTAATTCGTGCGGTTTTTTTTTTTTTCAAAAATTGGACGTTTATTTAAGAAAAACATGTACAATAGTATTATTCAAAGTATTGCCCATCTGAAGCTATGACTTTTTCCCATCTTTCTGGCAATTTGTGGATCCCATCCCATCTGGGCTATAAGGCGGGTGGGGTAAGACTTCCCATCCACTGTTTTCCAAATAGTTCTTAACCGGAATAGCAACGTGGGGCCGAGCGTTGTCATGATGGAAAATCATTGCCTCGTATCTGGTCGCATATTCCGGGCGTTTTTCGGCTACGGCTCTCTTCAAACCGATCAATTGTGTTCGGTAGCGTTGTCCATTGATGGTTTCACTCGGTTTTAGCAGCTCCTAATACAGCACACCCATCTGATCCCACCAAATACAGAGCATTACCTTCGCGATATAGATATTCGGCTTTGCCGTTGATTTGGCTGGTTGGCCGGGTTTCACATATGATTTTTTGCGCTTGGGGCTGTCGTAATGGATCCATTTTTCATCACCAGTAACAATCCGATGCAAAAATGACTTCCTTTTGTGGCGTTCCAGCAGCATTTCGGACATGCAAAACCGCCTTTCGACGTCTCTCGGCTTGAGTTCATGTTGAACCCAATTTCCTTGCTTTGGAATATATCCAGCTGCTTTTAAACGTTTTGAAATGGCTGCTTGAGTGACACCCAAAGATTCTGCAGCTCTTCTTGTGTTTGGCAACAATCTTGATAGAGTAATGCTTCCAGTTCTTCATCTTCAAACTTTTTTGGCTGCCCAGGACGTTCATCGTCTTCCAAGCGAAAATCACCACTTTTAAATCGTGCAAACCACTTTTGGCACGTTCGCTCAGCTAGTGCATGTTCACCATAAACTTCCACCAAAATACGATGACTTTCGGCAGCAGTTTTCTTCATATTAAAGGTATGTAGAAGAACCCCCCGCAAAAACACCTTTTCAGGCACAAAGTTCGACATATTTGAGTGAAAAAAAATTATTGATGTTTACGCTTCAAATGAATGACATATACTGAAATGACGTACAATGACAGTAGCTTTCCAACGCATGTTTCAATGAAATAATAACAATGGAATAATACAAGTTACGCCATCTCTTAGCAAACCGCACGAATTAAGTTATAGACCCATTTGGATTTATTTTGAATTCAAGGCAATTTTTCTTCCACAAAAATTTTACACTGACAGACCACAGCTGATATTAAAGAAGATCGGTAATGAGGTTCAACCGACCGATAATGTTGTGCATCCACCGTTTTCAATGATTGGGTTGAACTGCGGAAGTGAAGGGATACGGATTAGATGAAGTCCCGCCGCAGTCAACCCGGCGGTTTTCAATGATCGGCATGGATATTGATTTTTCAAAGCGTTTCCACAATTATCTTTGAGCTTCGGATCGCATCATATTTCGACTACCATGCAGTTTAATATGTTTGCATTACCGACGGTATAAACACTCTTACAGTATAGTTACGTCTCTATTTTCTTAGTATGCTTCGTTTCGCCTATCGGCAGTTGTTGCAACTTTTCATGTTACATTTGGTTTTATACAACGAAACAAGAAAACTACACTTCCATTTGTTAGGTATTAGATCGCTCATTATCATTTACAATAACTAAACTAAATTTCTAGCCATTTCAATCAAAGATTTCGAATTGCTTCGAAGCTCGACGTTGAGGAAATATCATTACAATACACGGGAGTCCTTCGTTAAGCAATTCAATTAAGCAAGTATTTCCGATCGTCTTCTTCCTAGTACCGCAATCCTTAAAATATTGGCTCGTTTGCCTATTCTTCGAAATTGAACTTCCTTTATTGCTTGCTGTCAATAAGAATACATTTTCGTATTCCAGCCACCGCTTTTTTCCCTTGGAATCTTGCGTAAGACAAACTTTTGTCCCCACTTAATTGCTTGGCGCCATTTCCATCCAATTATGTGGAACCGGCCTTTTGAAACCCCGAAAAAAGTTGTTGCATTCCTCTTTCATTGTTTGAAGTTGTTAATTCACCGCACGCTTATTTCTTTCTTTTGATTATAAGGTACTTTGACTACCTATCTGCTATAAATTCTGCAAATAATACCTCAGCAGAAATAAAACGAGAAAAAACTCCTTATTATTGTCATTTCTTTGGGCTTAGAAGGCAATTATTTAGGCCCTATCCCGTAAAACTAGGGAAATTCCTTATAAGACTTTGGTCAACGCAGTTCTATTTTATGGATCTGAAGCATGCATTGACTCTGTCTAAGCCGGATGAAGATATACTCAGTTGTTTGAAGGGAAAAATGCTTCGAAAATAATTTGGTCTCATCGGCCCACAGAGTCTTCGAATTAAACCTGAATATACAACTCAGTAAAAGAAGGCCTCTCTGATCTTAGGGGGCTTTAACTGAGTGTGCAACTGGAGGCAACTAAAGACCATGCTAACTGAAGAAGCTTGATAGTTGAGGCCAAGGTTTCCTACGAAATGTGGCGCCTATGTAAGTAAGTATTTCTATTTTTGTAGAAATCATTACAGGTAGCCATCTTTCACACTAAAATCATTTCTTCGGTTCCTGAGAGAATGAAGTCCGGAATATAAGCTCTTAGAATAATGTTATAAATTTTCACTTGTTTCTTCAACGCGACTTATATTGTAACAAAGTGGTGTAGGACCTGATGTATTTTCATGTGTATCTACAACTGAAAGACCAAGTGAACCCACTCTTAGCGAATTTATACGACATAATTCATTGAGTCAAAATATAATCACACTTAATAAATTCACCAATATTTAAAGGGTCTAGTGAATATTACAACATTTTTCATCAATGGTTGCTCTACTCAAACCAAAGCAAAGTAAACTCACAATAATGGATATGTTTCGAAGTTATTTCGTAAATTCACAAACAAACACATTCACAAGTACGTCAGGCTATGCTACACCATAACTTAGCAATATTTATTCATAACCGTCTGCACATTTACTGCTGAATCCTTAAATTGAAATAGCAAAATCTCCTACAGAGTACAGGTGTCAAGTGTGAATAAAAACAAAAACCAATTAGTTCTAGTTATTTGCAAGACTCAGTGCTCCAAAAATGAATTTCCCTAAACAAAGGATTCCATTAGGACCAAAGAACTTAGCACATAACCCTCCTTTCACCTTTTTATCATAATAGAACTCCCCCTATAAAATACTGCCATATTCAGCTGCATACACGTGATATAAATCCTGAATTATACGAAGACTACGAATTGCATGACGTTTACCCTTGTCTCTCCTAAGACAAAAAGGAACCACTATGTTGTACTAAATTCAAATTCCCTCAAGATGGTAAGAACTTTTGAATGCTTCCCAAACAAAAGACCAACCCCAACCCCTTGTTCACTGTTCCATGGATTTCCTTGACAAATTAACAAAACAAAGATTCGAACAAAAAAAAAACAAAAATATCTCTTGAAAATATGCCAAAAAAATAACAGTAAAACATTGTACAACTGCGCCACCTGAGTATCTTATTCACATCCGCTCTCAAGCAGTAAGGATAATTTTTTCGTCCTTACAATCTTTGCCATCCGTTTGGATGCACGTTCCATCTCAATCGTCACGACCACATATAAACTACTGCAACACTGCATATTTCATATTGCACATTGTACTACTATTTTCTAGTTGCAGCAGTTGCACGTTTGGTTCTATGTACTCGTATCTGTGTTTGCATACTCGTAAAGCAGTAGCACTCAATGTAAGAATTCTGAATTGTGGTATTTTATTTTCGTCCTCATCCGTTGCTCACAAAAAGTCAGAATGTGACAAATTCTCTAGGGCACGGGAATAAAAAATTAAAGGATTTATCACTTGGAATGATGATCATGTTTGATGCCATGATTGAGTGTAGGTGTGAATGTATTAGTATGACACACATAGCAGAACACAGGCTATGTGTAACGAGCTGTAACAAGCCGACAGAACGAATGAGGAGGCGGCAAATGGAAGTACGATTTACAAGTATCATTATGTTATGCCACTCATAGGTAGAGGTGGCATTCATTATAGTAGATGAAGATGAAGAGTTATTTATTTGTCAACGCTTTCTAGCTTCACATTTGGTCCTTTTAAATCTCTGTGAAAAGAGGATACACTTAAGGAATGTCAAACTCTCAGGCAAAGGCTTATTGATTGAGCACGGTTGACCTGTCCTAATCGTGCTTAATGCAGGTGGACTTTAACCAGAAATATTTTAAAGTTTTTGGGCCTCATGATTTCTCTTTCTTATGATTAAGTTTGCTGACTTACTTGAGTCAAAACATTGTTGAGAACTCTCGCAGATCCGTCAAAAAAGGACTTAGACAAGGTGACGCTCTGTCATGTGACTTCTTCAACATCATACTAAAACGAATTGTGTGGAACTCATAATCTAGCACCGGGACATAGTCTCTCAAAAGCCTATGCAACTCTAAGCGTAAGCCAATGATATTCCCATAATTTTCAGAAATCGAGGAGGTTTTCCCCTGCGCGCTCACTAGAAGTAAAAGGGATGCTGCCAGAATGGGTTTAGCGGTTAATGACCATGTAATTGCTGTCAACCAGAACTGGCATGTAACATCGACGAATTTGACATTCGACAGCTGTAACTAAGTAGATAATATAGGCCCTATCCCGAACAACCAATGGAAGCTCTATATAGGACGTTGAACATTCCAGTCGTTCTTTATGATGCTGAAGCATGGAATCTATCGAAAGCAGATGAAGATATCATCGGTAGTTTTGAGCGAAAAATTATTTTTAAGCTACCAACTGCATTTTTTATACAAACTGCACAGTTACATCGGTTCGATCAAAAAACTGCACATCATTCGCTTGAAATATGAGTAGCTAGTACCAATACCCCAGTCCGGAACGTGTTCACCATATGTACAGCGTACAAGCAGAAGGACACCTAAACCGATTTTGAGTTCGGTAGGGATCAGGCAAATTAGGAAGGCTTGTTAGCCTAGATTTTCTCCGAACTGTAGCGCCACCTATGTTAGTAAGTACGTAATAGTACGTTTACACGTTTGAATGCTGCATTTCGTCTCTGCATTTAGAAGGTTCTCAAATCGAACAAACCTTTTCAATTATTCCGCACGTCATTCAGCGCACTTCATATCGCTTGCAAAAACAGCTTAAAGAGGTCAGCTGTATTAACAATTACTACAGTCTATGTGCTTCAACCAAAAAAAGGGTTAAAAAAATGAGAAAGTTGGAAGACAGCAGCTGTCATATAAATGTTTTTCGTTCAATATAAACGGTGAAATGAAGTTCCGAAATATCATTTCGAAATGTTGAATTTCGGGTCAGTGTAAACGTACTATAAGATGATTGAAAGTGAAATTGTTCAATAACATCCATATCAATGAAAATTTTCGGTGATTGGTGCAAAACAATAAGCAATAATTGCACAAGCCGAGAATCAGCCGATCAAAAAGTTCCCGGAATAACCGTGTGGCGCATCCACTGTTTCGATTTGGGTTCTGTTTGTTTTGTTAAGTATGTACATCTGTTGTTGATATTCCCTCTAAATCTTAGCGTCATAGCTTGACATTTGCAAACGTTACGTAGCCAATAGGACATCTATCTCTGTGTATGCTTACGATTTTTTACAGTTTTAGAAATGAATTTAAATTTGCAACAACGAATTTGTATTAAATTTTGAGTAAAAAACGGACTTAATGGTGCACGAACGCTGGAAATGTTGGAAAAGTGTTTCGGTAACGATTCTCTAAAGAAAACGGTCGTTTACCAGTGGCACGAGCGGTTCAAAAGTGGTTCTGAGTCAATCGAAGATGATGAACGCAGTGGCAGACCATCGACATCGAAAACCGACGAAAACATTGATGAAGTAAAAGAAATGTTGGTCAATAACCGTAAATTAACCATCAGAGAGATCCGTCCAAGACATTTTGGTTAATGATTTGGGTTTCCGTCGTGTAGCGGCAAAGTTGGTGCCAAAATACCTCAATTTCATGCCAAAAATAGACCACGCTGACATCGCAAAAGACCTGATTTGCAAGGCTGAATCCGATACCACATTCATCAAAAGGATCATTACTGGAGACGAGACGTGGGTTTATGAGTACGAAACGCAATCCAGACATCAGGCAAGTGAACGGCGTTCACCAAATGAGCCGAGACCAAAAAAAACACGTCGTTTTCAGTCAAAAAAGAATGCAGCGCTCACATTATTCATAGATTACAAGCACTGATGGACACACCAAAAACCGAATATAAAAAATGTTTCGAGGATTGGATCAAACGCTGGCATAAGTGTGTTGAAGTCGATTGGGATTACTTTAAAGGGGACAATATAGATTTAGGTGAATAAACTTGTATTTTTAATTTTCTGAATAAATTCCGGTGGTGTTTAGGGACTGGGATTTTCATATCGACGATTTGAATTATTACCGAAGAAGTCACTTCGTACAGCTGTAATCCACAAGATTCTCACAGCCACTTAGCTCAAGCCAGCGCGGCAAAACTTTATTGAATAAGACTGTCTAAACTGCGCATCTGATTCACTTAATTTTTGTCAACACCAAACGGATACTTCTGTTTCGATGAGTTTCAGCAATGTCATATAGTATGTTTGGCGGAAACATAAATTTAAATTCATTGGTGCAAGTTTTGGATAGTTATGTTTTCAAAGGGTAGTAGAAAATTTTGAGTAAAAGAACGAAACGCATGCTTAGCAACATTGAACAAAAGTCTTTCAAATTGAATGCCTAGGATGCCTCGTAATTTGAGTTATTGAATATGAATACTTCCTCTGACTTAATACGATGAAAGTTCATGTTTGATGGTAATGTCTGTCTTATATGTAAGTGCTATCCTTTATTTGGTAAGGAATTTTACTCAAGGGGTAGTTACCAAACATTTCTTAAAGAATGACATTAAGTATATCAAGTCCTTCCAAATTCAGATGAAATTAAAAATTTAATTAATCGAAATCCAGTTTTAAATTACTTACAGTTTTCTGAAATCTTCATTCCCTTTCTGAGTGCCAAACAATCTTTGACATTTGCCAAATTCCCTCTAATAAAAAAAAAATAAATATAAATCTTTAGCTTATCAATTGAAGCTGCAAAACATCCAACAACGACATCTTCCAAATGAAGCCACGAATGTTCACTTTGTCATTGATACTAAATTGCTAAATACACATTTTAATTTGCTGGAAAATCCCTGCACATGCCACACTATTATACGAATATGTAAAATGAAACAAGCTCCATACACTCTAGACTGAATTCTCCTCTACTCCCGACCCATTTATCTCGTTTATTCAGTGAAGCAGTTAACTTGTTCACTCCATATTGACCTTCCACTTGCCTCTCTGTACTCATGCTGTAATGCAAAAATCCATATTTGAATGCAGTAACTTGTCAAAGCTCCCACACTACATCCATGCAACAGAGATGTCAACCACCCACGTTACTTCCCACCGCAGATGACACCAATGTCTAGCAGAATTGTAATACACACATCACACGGTGGATATTTCAATTTCAAACTTCCAGCCAACATTTCACTCTCTTTGACTGACTTTCATCCCCCAACGGATCTTCTTTAGAAGAAGTGCTAAAAAGCATCTGTGTAGCCTTTTATATGCACAACTGGGTCGTATGCAAATCCTGAAAATCCTCTTCTGAACAACTTGGCATTAGAAAATGTAGACATAACAGCATCAAATGTACCAAAACACACGGCTCTACACACACGCAAGTACCCTATTGATGTCCTCATAATCCCATGTATACATATGTCTACCCTTCATATGCGAGCACAAACAGCAACTATAGGGTTGCAAAGGTGTACTCATACATGTCATACACCTGTAAAGTGTTCCCGTTTTCATTTTCCAGCAAATATAGAAACGTTAGCGCGAACAGTTGAAACATATTGCGAACTCAAAACAGCAAGGTATACCTAAAAAGGGATGGAAAAAAAGTATAAAAACTTACAAATGACTTCAAAAGGACCTGACCGCACATTTCCACATTGTAGCCGAGATCAAGTTGACTGAACAAAGGAAACGAGCAGAAAGACCCTAAGAGCGTTCATGAAACGTAACTAAACGTTCACATACGCTAATCGTAGAATACACATACATACATATAGTATACTGCTGCAGGGACTACTTATAACCAAACTGCAGCTTTAATGCAGATACGAATGTATGTCAGCTTGTGGCACAATCATGCCGAGCCTTGGTAAATAGCAGGCAATTTATCTTTCAACAGCTACTCATAGTCCAGGACCTTCATCAGCAGCCCCTCTTTAGCTCATCTCCTAGCCGTACGAACATTTGTGTCTGTAAAGTATCCTTCTATGGCTATAAGGATGCTGTTGAAGGTGGAGAAAAATTCAAAACTCACCCTCAAATTGCCTAAATTTACATTTTTCCCGGGAGTTAAGTTAATGTGCGAATTTGTGCTACATAACGCTGCTGTTCATTGTGATGGTGCTGGTGGCGGTGGAAGGTTGGGAGGCTAGTTAGTTGAAATTGCGTCACGTCAGATGTTATAATTTAATATGTCACTCTTTGTCAAGAGGCAGCAGAGAGCCTATTTACTATTTTATACGAAGGCACAATTGGGGTAGAAATGCCCACTTTACTTCTTCTCAGTAGTTTTGCCGGAGGATGAATGGAGTGGAAATGGCGTATGAGGAAGCGTTCTTCTCGATTCCGGAACACAGCGCCGTGTAATTGTAGTGAAGATGATGCTTGGTTTCACGAGGAGAGGTAGTTTGTTTGTTCTCTAAGTGAATTCACTCAACCTACTAAAATTATTATCGGTTAATAATTTCTAGTTTTTTTTTTTTTTCATTACCGTCATGGCATTAACGAATTCTGGTGGATAATTAGCTTTAGAAGAAAACTCAAGAAAAGTTGAACAAAAATTTAGGAAACCCATTTTCCCGGGTGAAGTATCAAGAGGAACTCAAGATGAAAACTATGTCTACACATCAATTGCTCTTGTCCAAAGTGGTTACAAGTGCTATAGCAAAACTTGAAGACAACTTCTTAGGTACTCGTACTAGAACAGGAATAATAATTTTGTTAAAAGAAAAAATATGATCAGGTATGTGATGTCTTCGAGCAAGAAAAAATAGCATAATCATTCACAGTTGCCCTCATTCGTCTATCTTGACTACGAAAACGAGTATTATTTCTGAAGAATTTGTCTGATCCGGTCTAACAAAATCAACTTCAACAGAAGCCATGGTGGTTTCATGATGATATGGTGATTACCGAACTCTTATAATCAGTAAAATTCTACATTAATTTCATAATTTATTTGTGCTTAATTTAATGAAACCTTCCACTGTAGCTGTTCTCACCCTTTATATTCTTCTAAATGAAATTTCTTAATTTTTCAGCGAAATATGAGTTGGCTTACTGTGCCAGCACCCACCAAATCAATGTGACCCGAGCGTAGGCCGCACTCTTACAGACGTAGTGCACCTTGATCACGGCAAGCGCCGCAAGATTTTGTCTAATTTATGTCCAACACACTTTAGTGCTCAACAATAAATTAGTGCCCCGTCCCTACTCTACTGAGCAGCATCCCATTTTTCCTATTGAGAGACAGCTGAGAAGTCGCTGACCTCTCAGAGACGTCGGGAGGCATTCGTTTGGTCTGCCGGAAATTTTGAGGGCTAATCTGCAGTTGAGCTAACAGTCTATGAAACCCAACTGAATTAAAAACCTAACTGAGAACGCAGGCACTAGTAAAGTAGCTTGGGTGATATTTAGTGAGCATTTAGTGATGTTTTAAATTTTTGAAATTTTTGGAAGAAGGTTCGGCTTGACTGACGCTACAGATTCAAATGCCTACCAATTCTATGCAATACAAGTATTTGAATTGTATATATGTATCTCTGCTTGAAAGACGGATGAACTTTTTTTTTTTTTTTTGCGCCGAACGAAATCTAATGCTGTCATCCTCCAAAAATACACCAGGGGCTCATATTAAAATGGTTTTGGAGCCATTTGTGAAATTCAGACTACATTTCTTTTCTAGTTCCGATTTTGGCCGAAACCGTGCATAGATTTTCATCATTGCTGAAGTGCATTTAGGGCCAATTTGGAGAACTGCTGTTTTGGAGTGGAACCCACGAGTCAAAATTCATTACTACGTCTATAGCAGAGTCAATCGCGATAGGAAAGCCCCTATGATTCCAGTCTTTGGAACCTAGTATACTCTTGAATCGACAGTGACGTATTTTCATAAAAACTACTTTCGCCAGACAATCCATGAATAGAATGCAAATGGCCTTATTATAACAATGCATATCCAAAGAACCCTGCTTCTTAGGAGTAGTGTAAAAACTCTGCTAGGTGTTTCAGAAGGGAGTTATATAAAGAATGGGAGGTAAATAATAGGGCGGTGACAAAAAAAATTAAAAGAAAGTCTCAAGCAAGGACAAAGCAAAGCGTAAATACCGGAGCCAATAAACGTGATAAAAAGAGTTATCGCCTTCGGCAAAAGCTAGATTATCATGTCTCTTGATTTTTGTTTATAAAGCTGCAATCGGATGCACCACTAGTACGCGGATAAGTGCGTTTCCACCTCGCCCGCAAAAAGAAAGGTAATTTTCAATAAAGACGCTAGAAGATAACGAGTCACGAATCCTAACATCTATATATTCAAAAGAAAATATCATAAAAACCTCATTCACAAGAAATCGTGGATTAATTTCCTGTCCAACCAGCCATTCAACTTAAAATTTAGCTCATGAAAGTCGAATTCAAAAAGCACGTACGGTTACACATACCATGATTCGAATTCAAAAAAACAATATGAGGCTAGCATGGGCCAGGGCTGCTTTTGATTTAAAATTCTTTGATCATTCTCAAGTCTTTCTGCTATGATTACTTGCATAGCAAGCATCATCACATGACTTGCTCGCAGGTATTTTTTTAATCTGGCCAATGTTTTCCTGTGAATGTACAATAGACCAATAAGTTTTTGCACAAAGAACAAACTGTATGAGAAGCACTCGCACGGTAAGAATTTCTCCCCACAAATATTTTTTCACTTTCCTGTAAACCTTTTCGGCATACTAATTCTAATTATTTCTTCCGACAGACATTCATTAACGAAGAAGAGATAAATAAAATATTTGCCTATCTGCTCACTCTGCACTCAGGCCTTCCCCAATCCGCTGACCTTGAATTACCTGAAATTTATTTCAATCACCTGTTTCTAGAATGAAACGCATGAAGAAAATGACATGTCATTCTCAGTATGTTTATTTCAATATTCACAGGTAGAACTTAGATAGCCCTGCGCGTTTCTTCGGTTTACCTACATACTGGTGTTCTACACTGATATCCGTTTTTTTGTCAAGCCGCTGCTTGGGTTAGCCTGAACCTGAGTCGCTGCAGCTAGCAACACAAAAGCACACTCTATTGGTGCTCGAAAAACTCTGGCGCTCCAAGAAACTCCGTGGCTGATAATCAAACTCGGATCTTTATAAACAGAAATTAGCAGCTTGACCACGTTAAGCCACCAATGTTTATTCGAAATATTTTCGAATGCTCTTTAAGCCATCAATAAGTATATCCATAGAGACAACTGTATCATCTAGATTAATATTTACCATACTCGATCCTCGACAATTAAAAGAGTAAATCAACCTCAGGGGAAGAGTCATCTCCAAACTCACGCACATAATTGCAGGACACCGTCCCATTGGAAGACTTTCACAACAATTTCTGTAGGTGCCACAGGGCTTAGGAAAAAGAGGCGCTTTTGCAACTGATAATATAAAGATCATCGATCTTGACAAATTTATAAAGGAATCTCTTTGTTCCAGAAATAGGCAAAGCACCACTCTGGCTTACGCTCTACTAATACTTTCAGAATTGATTTGAAACTCTTTAAAGAGTACCACGAAGACAACCACTCTAACCAAGACTTACCTAAGCTTTTGAGCTAATTTTAAGATTGTGGCCGATATCGAAATCAATACATTACCTTACGATATCGTAATCGTTGTGGCCGGTCGAAGCGGAACCTCTCCGACTCTAGTTTCTAGATTCTGAAGTAATTGGTGTTGACAACAGCATTCAAATCTAAATTTAGATTATTTTACAGGTATCACTAGGTAGATGACAGTTTTTATCTGACAAAAATGCCTTCCCAGCGGCAAACCTTTTCGCTCTAACCGTTAAAAAATGTATGTCTGACTTTCTCAAGGGCTCTCTGAGGTTTGAACTCCAAACCTTGTAGCTGGAGCATAGGAAGTTGATGTTTTGAACAATGTTTTGTCATTTTTTAATATTGAACATTTCAAAAGCCTTAAGCAGCTGATATGCGATAGTGGACACCCATTCTTAGTAGAGGCGACAACTTTCATCAGACCATCCTGAAAAAATTTTGCAAAGGAAAGGAAAAAAATGCCCATCATAGAGACGTCTTCCTTTAAACTCATTAGTGATGAGACGCTCTTACATAAAATCTTAGACTCGATAACGAGATGGTCGAATATTGGATCAGTGATCTGCCGTAGAGTGTGCTAATCAGATCTAAAAACCACTGATATTGACCTACATATGACCTTATTGGCACCCGAATTAATATGACAGCAGAGATCCTACATATGATGTCTAACATGAATTTAGCGTGCGCTCGTCCAACCAAATTTTACAGCGGCTAAATAATCTTCATCTTCATCAAAATATTCTCTTTAGCTTAAAATGTTCTGTGTCTAAGCCATCGATTTTTGTGGAAGTCTTACATTTGAGTTGTTAGGTAGTTTTCGGGATCATCGTGTGACGTGAAAACAACAAGCTCCCTCCCTAACAGCGATATATTCGTCGTCTATGCCATAGAACCTTCAGTAAGTTCCCAGCATCGATGCGTCTCTCATATGTTATTATCCTGAACCTCGTTTGCATTTGCTGACGTCGTATTTTTAAACCCTCTCTTTTTCACCTAAAACTGGGATAACTGGGGTAATTTAAGTCGTAGCATTCACCGTTTATAAGCATTCATTGCTGCTATGGAAGCCTTATGAAATATGAACCATCAGAGGCGACATTTCTGTTTTCAAATTTGCATCCCTTCTAAGTTGCGCTGGTGTATGTAGAGATCTACATATATGTATATCTGACTTTACTTCTGCTTTACCAGTCTCCACGAGAAAGAAAAGCCAAATCAAGATAACAATTCAAATTTATTACCTCCAATAGAAACTTCATTGAAAAATTACTAAAAAAATACATTGAAAATCGCAATACAAATTCACCAAAAGACTGAAAGGTCAATGACAGACACGACGCTTAATCTTGCAAACACAACCAAACAAAAAGTGATAAATAACTCCAGGTGATACCTGATGGACAATTTTATTAAAACAACAAACTTAAATTAACCAGCCTGGCGCAGTGTTTTCACCAAAATAACCACAAAGTATTGAGTTAAAGTAAACAAGAAACAATTCTAAGAAACACTGAAAGAAGGTGGGCAGTTTCAATTTCTTCTAATTTTTTTTTATATCTTTTCGACAGAGAGTGGCAAACACATAACATTGCCACAAATACGCCACGAGGTAGGTAGAAATGAACGTATATTCATACAAGAACTGGGTAAACAAAAAGGTGAACGTATTAACGCGTTAATAAATAAAAACAACCATGTGGATAATGAACAATATTACCGAAATAAATCAGGACCATGGTAGATTTAATGGTGACCTTCGGCTTCGAAAAATAAGAACCCATCAAACGTTTGAGTCTTGATATTGAACTTGGGCAGATTTTCGTGTCTTGCACTAAATGTTATTGACTTAGGTTAAGTTGCAAAACTTTTATTATAGACGGGACTCACAATTTGTTTGATTCAACGTGATTTTTCGAAGAAGTGGGCTACTTTTACTGCGAGATATTTCCATACAAAAACTATTTGCAGTATATTCAATCTGCCCAGTTTAAAGACGATTGATGTAGTAAGACCAATCCGAACCAATGCGAGTGGAAGGCGTAGTACCTTTGTATAGACAAGTAAACAAAATTCAATAAACACAGCAACTTTTGAAAACCGTTCGCCAATGAGGATTTGTGTGCCCTCAGCAAGGGATAAGCTTGACCCAGAATATGTAATGCGGAGAAGAGCAATAAGGTGTTATAAGGGAAAACAAATCAACATCTTAGTACCGAAGGGAAAAAAATAGCAACGAAAGGGCGGACACAACTCCGAGCCTTACGTAGAAAAAAGTGTAATACCGACTCTGAAATACTTCGAAACTTTCAATAGATTAGCCAAAGCAACTAGTTCCTCACCTTTCGAGGTGGCAACAACTTTAAATTTCATTTAGAAATACAAACCAAAAAACATTAAGTTTCTTCAAAATCGCATCAATTTCTCCAACCCTTGAAAGAAAACATCTAGGAAGTACCATTTCAGGTATAGTGCCACAAATAAAAATATTCAAAGTATTTTCAACCTTAACTCTCATCTTAACATTGTCAAAAGTCCACTTTGAAAAGGTTACAAATTTCTTAACGTAGGAAACATATCTAAGCTTAGCTGGCGATCAAACCGAACCTGGTAAAAGTAATGGAATCACATAAATTAAAGCCAAAGATGGGTAATACAATAGTTATAATAATAATATGATTTAAAGTAGATAGTTTCTCATTGAGTTCATTAATTTCCCGCTTGCTGTTCAGATAACTATCTCAAAAATTGATGAAATATCTGCCAAAAGATCTCTCAGTGAAGGAATGCCACAAAGTAGTGTCATATACCTCTTGTTTAAAACTTGGTGGTTACTAAATTATTGGCAAGTTTGGAACCAGAATGATTGCTTTACTTTTTCTGTCTCCAGAAGGCATTCCATTCTGGAGAGCAAACTAAAGTGAAAAGAAAATTTTGCCGAGGGAAGGATGAAAGCTTTATTAGTCTTCTACTGTTGCTAGAGGGCTGTAGTTTGAGAATGAATTTTGAACGCAAAATCATATCCAAAGTCTACACCACAGTCAACAAACCGACTCCTGCTTATGGTCTAATCATTTTGACTGGAAATAACTAAGATAACAACTTTCAATACAAGGTACAACTTACAGTCTTGCAGTTTAAAGACTTATTAGCCCAAGGCTTATCACAGCCTGGATCCATGCCCGGTGTCAGATATTGCAATATATACAGACAATCAACCAGCAATCAGATCCCCAACATCCATTCGAGAATAGTTAGAGACTGATGCGTATCTTTTAACGCAAGTTTTCTCTAGTTTCGAGGTACTCCAGCTAATGAACTGGTCAAATTTAAATGTCTACCAACAAATAGAAGGTGTCTTGACAATGTTATGTAAGACATCTGGACTAGTACGGATCGCACGCATTGACGATCAATAGAGTTGATCTACTTCAGAAGAAGAAATAACTCCAAATTCACAAATATATTCTCTAGATACTGTATTATAGGCAGATTAAGTATTCCTCACAAAGTTTTCTATAAGTGCTCCAAAGAATAGAACTCCATACCACACTTTTTATGCAACTGCTATATTACGATATGCATCAGAATGCAATACCAAGCAGTTACAACTTTCGTGATCTTAACGATCTCTGATCTACATATGTAAATCACTGATCTTGGCAAATTTATTTTGGACTCAGCATCAGCTCTTCCAAACTACTATCACAGTGGTATCGCAATGGACGTACAACTAGGACTAACTCAGATGTTACTTTGAAAAAGCGATACCGACATCACTCTACTTTCTTCATATTTTATTACCATCATCGGCTTATGCGAGTAATTGGACGGACTTTTGAAAGATTTTGCCGCTTGTGTCTTCGCGTGAGTTTTGCACTATTCTTTCAAGTATGACACCATCTCTTTTCCAAAACCCTGACTTAGTCAAGGAAATCCTTACCTACCTCAGCCCGGATAAGGTCTGAGTTTTGCCGAGATTTTCCTCCACCGTTGATTCCATATGGGAAATCCATCCGCTGTCCCGTTTATGGTGCTGCTATTTTTGTCTGCTGGTCAGCACTCGCGCTTATAAGTTAAGCAAGTCCAGCCCAAATGGACCTGGAACTATACTCGATGGTTACCATGTACTATAAGCACAATTGATGTATAGAAGATAGTTTCAACACTTGATATCGCCGGTTTGACATCTGTCAGTGCCTACCCTAGTTACTCAGATGTTGCTGACCATTTATATGTATTGATCAAGAATTTTCTCTAAAGTAGGTTTCCAAAGACATAGCCTAAAAAGACGGTCTTTTGGCATCCATTGAAATCGCAGCCCTAAAAACATGTTTACTATGGTATAATCCTCAGGAATAGAAAAGTCAGTGAAACCACACTTCTGTGCCCCAAATAGCATGAGTCTAAATGGTCTTACATATATTAGTCCTAAAATCAAAACAATGAAATGACAGTGTTCTTGGCAGGTGACAAGCGCACACAAAAAACAGTGCATATCGTACAAAGAAATAATTTACGACATCTTGGTACACTTCTTACTTAATTCTCGATTTTGTTGGAGGTTTTTAAAAAATAGTATATTTTTAATCATCTAAAAGGATCCCATTCAACAAAAATTCCTATAGCTTTACTTTTGACTCATCCATCACATCATCTCTCAAACGTTTTTAAGTGTGCTTCATTTGAACTCCCGTACTTAAACTAATAGACTTTCTGTCCTGTACAATATTTCCTTCGGTGTCCATCCAATAGTCGTAAAATTTAAATTAATCTGCTGACTTCTCCGTCTTACCGTATCGTCCTCACCATAATTTAATTCCATTTTGATTAAAACCAAATACGAGTACTTTCAACTGTCAACAAGCAAACTTTCAAATATATTTCAACATCTCAACCTCTAAACAGTCAAGTCAATCTTTCGAAACAGAATCACCCCTTAACTTCTGATAACTTTTGTTTACGCTTTTTTACGAGAAAGGACAAAACTTGGTTCGTCGTTACTATTGATACAATAAAAAAAAAGCTTTTCCAGTAGTCCTTGTTAGCAAAACAAAAATAAGCATTCTATTTTAAGACGACCATCTACTACGGAACCTACAAAGTTCAAATTGAGATTTATGTAGTGTGGACATTTCCCGACTCGAAGGAGGAAAAAAATATAGAGAAATACGACAAGACAATTATGCTAATGGACTCATCGTCCTTTTTTACCTCATACCCAAAGGCTGTCTACGACTACAACAGTTGAATCGAATTAAATTTTGATCTTCGGATTTCGGGTGTCAATAACTTTACGAACAAAGAGCATGCCATAAACGGATAAAGGAATCTCATAAAATGTGATCCCCGTACAAGCAGCTCGTCCAGAGCAAATTAACGTCTTAGAATTAATAACGTTGTAAAATGTTGGATACTAGAAGCAAAGGAATGCCCATGTCCGTAAGGAGTATATGTATGTCTAAATGCCCGACTTTGTTAATGATAAATACGCAATTAAATTTCATTGGGATGCCGGCCGATGCTTAGAAAGGATTCCTGCAAGTCTACATACACACACGTAGGCGGCGGTACTCGTAGGTAGACATAAATAACGAATAGTAAATGGTATAGGCGAAATACACAAGACTGTAAAAATTAATTGTTGCTATATAGAGAGTAAACTTTATTCAATGGGCTTAGTGGGACTGAGGCCTCTGGGCGGTCGATGGTACGAGTATGAACAAAAGAAAAAAATCCTGTAGTGATGCGAAAATACGGACACAAAGTAGACCCCATAGACCAATTTTGATGGATAAAATTAGCGACGGGAGCAGTGCCATGCAGCAAAACTGTTGCTGTTGAGATTAACGATGACTCACATTGACAGATTTATTTGCGAAAAAATACATACTCGTACGAGTATTTGTGTCTATTTTGGAGAGGATTTATACAAATCGCAGATGCAACATGGATAACGTTTATTTATTACTTTTGCTCTGTTGGGCTTTTGTGGGATGAATTCGATTCAAGCAGTAGATTTGAAATTCAACAAAAAACCTGGCGCGTGGTACAATACATTTTGCATGTGTAAGTTGTTAAACACTCAAGCTAATTTGTTAGGACAATTAAAATACTAAAATATTAGACCTTAAAAGCCCACACTGTTATCAAAGTAGGCATTTCGGCATATGAAATTTACAAAATTCACCCCAAGCTTAATTGTACCGATAAGTCTACTCATTATCTTTTCTCAAGTTGGTTAGACAAAACTGAGGGTTCTTCCACACACAATGTAAATGATGCAAAATCGCCAACGTGTCAACGTGTCAACGTTATGTGTGTACAGAAGATACTGTGAGCGATTGTCCATCCGACTGGTACAGGAATCGATGCCATGAGTCCAGGGCTTAGAACGGAAGTTCGTGGATTGGGCCCCAGTGTAGCAAATGGCTTACGTTACCGGGCCATATGTGATTATTTGTTCAAAAATATTCGCAACAATGATTCACGCGATATTTTATTGTACGGGATGGCGCCATATTCCATATTTCGACTTACTTAGGACATGAATTGATCACAACATTATTGACGACATCGTCACCTTGATCGTACGATTTGACCCCACGGAATTATTGTAGAGCTTGCCAAAATCATCGATGTGTGCATTCTTAGTGAGATATATCCCCAAAATTGAATCGACTAGATGTCAAAAACAGCTGACTGACTCTCCATTGTGCCCCCACAATACGGGTCTATCTAAAATTGACTGCCTACTGAAGCCTGCTCGTTTAGATATTCTTATTTTAAGGATGTGATCACTTAGGCTGAAAACACACCGGATCAGACAAGACGTGTTTTGTTGTCTAATCGGACAACAATCCATCAGTTCTTATGAGTCAACACGCATCAAAGTGAGACAAGACAAAATACATGTTCCGGTTGCTGTGTGTTGCAATTACACAGTCATCGATCACAAATTTTTCTTTTTTTAACTATCTTTGAAGATTATTGAGCCGATATCCTTAATCACAGTCCATTTTACCAGTCTTTTGCGAATATTTAATTATTATTATGAAGATCAATGTAAATGAGCTTAACTCAATACAAATTCTCTTGGTTCGAGAATACGGGACCAAAAGTAACACGTAGCATTTTCCTCTCGAAACACCCAAAGGCTTTTTCATCCTTTTTCAATAGTGTCCATGTCTCTGCGCCATAGAGCAAGACGGGGATGATCAAGGTCCTATATAAAGATAGTTTGGTCTGCTACTCAATTGCCTCCTGAGTCCGATAAAACAGCGGTTGGCAAGAGTTATTCTATGTCTTATTTCCCTGCTGTTATCGTTTCTTCTTTTAACTGCGGACTGTTGTAGTAACTTCAATCTCATCTGCATACGCAAGACTTGTAGAGAATCGTTCCCCTTCTTCTGGCCAGTGAATTTTGCACGATTCCCTATAAGGCGATGTTGAAAATGTCACATGACAGCGAGACGCTTTGTCTTAAACCTTTATTGACATGTGAAGTCTCGGTTAATTCGACCTTAATGCAGCAGCAAGTATTCTCCATTATCATCCTGCACAACCTGACGAGTTTGGGAGAAATGCCAAAATTTAACATAACATCATACGAGTACAGCTCGTCCCTATGCACGATGTCATATGCAACTTTAAAGTCGACAAACAGGCGGTGGGTTTCGATCTGGAGTTCCAAAGTCTTTTCCAAGATCGCCCGTAGTATGAAAATTTTATGGATAGCAAACTTTCCTGTCCTGAAACCACCGTGATATGGACCTATCAGACTGCCCATGATCGGTTTCAAGTGATTGCTCACAACGGCAGAGAATATTTTCTAGGCGATGTTTAGGAGACTGATTCCCCTATAGTTGCTGCAGTCGAAGGGATCTGGTGCATTTTCCTAACCAGGTCTTCTCCAGCTACTTTAAATAGCTGAGCTGAAAGCCCAGTCTCGATATCGCTATTTTAACTTCGTCTAGGTCAGGTGGACGGAATTATCTGCTATCATCGTCCAGTGTTAACGGCGCATTGTGTCTGAAAGCGGAATTATGGTCGTCGTAGGCGTTATACAGTCTGCAGAAGTGGTCTTCCCATACTTTCAGCCCCGACTGCGATTCAATGTACTACTAGGTCTCCGTTTTCGTCCTTGCAGGCTTCCGTTCTGGCTTTGATGTGTTGTGGTGCATCTATATTGTGTGGTTGAAGTTGACTCACGAAAAATTGCCTTTTTTTTAGTTTTCGCCTAAATTTACGCAAACCACCTGCTTTCAATGGCTGTCACACATAAATAAATAACAGTAGTTTATTGACAGATGGAAGTTGAAGCTTTGCTTTTCAAGTTACAACTCGGCAAATTCAAATAGTCGCGGTCAATTTCATCTACCCCCATATACAATACTAAAAGCTTTTCTGACAGACCAGATGTGAGGCTGAAACCTGCTACAGTTGTCATCATTCAAAGGATAAATTTTGGTCACAAATCTTCCTTTTTTCAAAGAATTTTATTACATGCCGTGTACATGCTTCTAAGCACTAGACGATGGTGGATCTTTTAGTCGAGGAAGAGTAAGGCATTTTGATTTTGGTGGTGATTAACATAAATTCAGTTTTACTGAATTCTCTTTCAATGAAAGATGGGAACGAGTCCTCACCTTTAACGACCAGTCATCCACTGTTAAATAAAAGCTAATCGATGATCACCAGCTGTGAGGCTGATTTATTGGTGTTGACTGGGCTTTTGGGCATTATAGCCAAACCATGAGACAAATTCGTTCAAAAAGACCTTACCTAAAATCATACGTACTAGGGAAGGGATCCCAATGCAACTCAACTCAATCCAATTAGAATGAACTGGAAATAAGGAACTGAAAAGTGCGTTAATTAAGCCCATTTATAGCCTATTATACGAGTATGACAATGAAAAAAAAAACAATGTGGTGATACCCATCTACCACAAAATACATACTTAAATGATGAAAACAAAATAAGAGCCACACCGGTAAATGTTGGATTGAAAAACAACAGGCAAAACTTGAACAAGCAACATTGGCTTTTCGGATAGAAATAGAAAAATAGAGAAGTCGATTAGCCGGAGATTAAGCTAATTGCTACCGTAAGAGGTAACTTTTAAAAAAAAGAGGAACACTCTCCAGCATATGGGGTGATGTGATGTTTAGATTTATATGATTAAACTGTCTCTACGGACTTTTTAAAACCGATAAAAGGTAAGATAACGATGTCAGACTTCAAAGACAAATGACAAATAATTGTGTACATCAAATTCACCGCATTGAAACAAATGTGACAATATTCAAGCGGAGCTCGAATCTGTCGGGTTTATGGTTTAACAGATGAACTGTTCAATTCTATCGAAATGGCATGGTAAGATGAGTCCAACTGTCGACCTTGTAACTCACAATCAGTGTGTCTCATTGTCTGTTCTCATTTTATTGAAAATTTAGCAAAACTCAACAATCAAAAAACCAGATTACATGCAATTAAATCACAAATTTGTCATAAACTTTCTATAGTCAGAATTTTCCCAAAACCATCAAGCAGGCAAGCTCATTTTACGTGAATGAAATAATAAATACCAAATAATGGAAATAAAAATGCAATTAAAATACCATTAAAAACAAAATGACAGCTTAATGCTTTACGTATGTATCTACATACATTTGAGGGATCTTTGAGGTTATGGAAATGTAATAATCTGAGTTCTGAATATGTGACATTAATTCATTTTTGTACCATACTGATTTACTTAATAAAAACCAAGCCAAAGAGAACTCTCAATGAATTCATTTACAAAGATAAATTATATTAAAACAACAAGGGCTTGAGTACACGAAATATTGAAAATTTGTAAAATAACAGATTGACAAAGCGTTCCTCGAATTGATTTAAATTCTACCGATAAACATATTAATAAATTAATGGCAGAAAATATTTGTAAAAATAATCATTTATTTAAATGCCCCGAAAAAAAGAAAATTAACTTTAAAATAAATCAAACCAAAGCAAACTCATAGTTTTATTACATTATACAATTGTGAGTATCTTATACAGGGTAAGTTTTTTAACTTGAGACATCCAAATTACTCGAAAAATACGCGATATCGCGAAAAATGTTTCAGACAAAAGTCACAAGGTTCTGAAGGGGGCATAAGATGGTGACCACAAGTTTGACCTTGGGCCCCATTTTCAAGGTCGAACGAAGGTCACTTTTGATTTTTCGAATGATTATTCCTGATTTTCATTGCTCAGTCGTATTGCTCATAGGCTTATCATTTGTTTTTACATAATGATTCAACAGAAATCAAGTGACATAAGATCAGGTCATCTAGCAGGCCATTGCCTCAGACCCCCTCGTCCGATCCATCGTTGATGGTAAACATTGTTTAATTTGCCCCAGGCTACTCGGGAATAATAGGCTGGACAACCATCATGTTGAAACCACATTGTTTGTCGCAACTCCAATGGCATTTCTTCCAGTAATACTGGAAGATGGTCCCGGTCCCGCAAGAAGTTTGCATACTTTTGGTCAATCAAGTTGCCTTCAATAAAATATGGACCTATTAATTTATCCCCAATAATTCCCGCCCAAACATTAACATTCCAAGGGTGTTGGCGTTCAAATTATCGGTAGCCCAGTAATGCATATTATGTCAATTGACCGTACCGTGATTGGTGAACGTCGACTCATCAGAGAATAACACCTTGACGAAGAAAAGGGTGTCTCGTTCAATTTGCTGAAGTGCCCATTGACAAAAGGAACCCCGGTTGCGAAATTGAAATTCTTGATGCATTGAAACATGATAAGGATGGTATTTATGCCGATGTAATATCTTACAGACAATCGTTTGAGAAATTCCTGATTCACGACTTATTTGGCGAGTGCTAATGTGAGGATCGTGTGCAACGGCAGCTAACACTGCTATTTCATTTTTCTCTTGAATTGAAATAGCCTGCATTATTTATCTGGAAAACGTTACTAATAATAATCAGTTCCTCAAAACAAATATCGAACTTCTAACACCCTAACAACGTTGGAAACCGATTAATGATTTAGGCGTGCCAGTGCAGTGGTGTCTAGCACTGAATGAATAAGACCTTTGAGACAAGGTCGTGTGCCCCATTGAGGAATACGACTGAGCAATGAAAATCAGGAATTATCATTTGAAAAATCAAAAGTGACCTTCGTTTTACCTTGAAAATGGGTCTCATGGTCAAACTCGTGGTCACCATCTTATGTCCTCTTCAGAACCTTGTGACTTTTGTCCGAAACATTTTTCGCGATATCGCGTATTTTTCGAGTAATTTGGATGTCTCAAGTTAAAAAACTCACCCTCTATATTAAGAGAATGGATGAAACCTGTTCCGAGTTCGTATGGACGTTCTATCCAACCGACTTACTTGGTATTAATGCCTAGATTAATCATCAAGCATTGGATTACATCTAAATTTTGTTTTTCTCAAGTTATCAGGCAGAATATGAAAATTACCCCTACTCAAGCTACTCGAGCATCCATATCTCGGATTCTAATTATGATTTATATAGAGCTCTTACTCTAAGAACACTCAGGACATTCTCCTCTTTCACTTGATATACTTACTTCTTGTGATTGGTTAGGTCCAGAAGAGCTAGAAGGTAACATATAACTAAAAACTTGAAAATTACCTCCTGTTTAATCTGGTTTTCCCAATCTTCTTTTTTACTTTTTGTGTGTGTGAGTAGTTCGTGTGTTCAAGTGTTATTATTTATGGGCCTTGATAGGAAGACAAAGCGTACAGTGGAAGTGTATGAGAAGAGAAAAAAAGTGTACTATATGAGAAATCAGTGACCATTTTGGAGACGTGTGGTCCTTCAACTTCCAAGAAGAGACGACTTCCTGTGGATGAGGATAATGAAATGGCGTGTGTTTCTTCAAGTGCCAAAAAAACCACAAGTTCATAGGGAAAATTATGATACAATTATTGACTGTGGTTCTGGCCACATTATAACATGATTTACTATTTGTAGGATTAGACCCAGGGTGGAATTTCTAAGTAATAAGAACGGCCTACGTCGAAACACAAATCTCTCGAGGATATTTGAGAAACATCTGACGGACTACTCATGGAAGAAATACATTCTGTTCATAGGTCTGGAGTATAATCTGAGAGCAAGGGATGCAACGTTAGAACTTTTGCCTACGAGGAAGGGGGGTACCCCATGTTAATTTTTTTTTAATTCATAACCGAAAAAATAAAGAAAAAATTCAAAAGAACTAAATTATCTAGCAATTCTAATATATCTAGTAATGCTGCGGAGTAGAATGAGGTTTTCTAGTATGATACAAAATCTTATTTTCTTCTTTTCAGAGTATTTATAAAAGATTATTTTTATAAATATTTTCTTACCATTAATTTATATTTTTCATTTTTTTAAGTTTTCGTTGGACATGTTTCTAAGTCGGTGCCCCATTGTTGCACAGTCGCTTGCCTGTTAATTTACAGCAATCTTATTCTTCTACGAGGGGACCTGCTATTGACTTGATCCCACTTAAGGCCACATATGCTTGGTCAGTAGCGAAAAGTTTTGAGCCTTAATAGACAAAGGCATGGTAGAGGGTACTACCCTGCATTTTGTGTACTGTGCGAGCCCAGCATAATATAGTTGGCGACATTCTTCGTTTAGCAGTGCCGTGACAATACTTTTCCGAAAATTGCACAGATTAAGCTAAAAAAATGTGGACACCATCTTTACATCTTATCAATTTCGTACATTTGTGCTTTTGTTCCTTTGTATCAACAGATGGCTTTCTGCTGAAGCTTAATTGTGCCTAAAGAAACAAAGTTTCGGATTTGGTTTTGGAGGGAACCTCCAACTTTTCCTAAACAGGCTTCAAGCCAATGCTAATGACGCCCATCCCACCAAATTACACAAGTCATGGTATAAAGCCAAGGTGCACTCTCCGATTTATGCCAAATTTCAAAACGGGCTATCATAATTGAACGCGTAGACACAATTTGGTAACTTTGAAGTTCACCATTGAGGAGTTCCCTCACTGGGAGTCAACTCTGAGTGCAAGCGCCATCAGAAAGCAAGACAATTAATCCGCCATCTTGGAGCTGAGGCCATATTGAATTTAGTATGATGTTACTTACTTCATCGTTTTCTACCCTTCAAGCTCTTTCATCTGATACCCATATTCAGAGGATTGACAAAAAATACGGCCATTTCGAAAATATTACAATTTGAATGTTGGATATTGTATGTCACCGGAATTTAAGGTGTTAAAGCAAAATTTCAGCTCAATCGAATGTCAAGAAGTGGCTTGCAAGATTTGACCTAAACAAACTAACACACATTGCAAGTTAAATAAAAGATTATAATAATTATAATTATAATGATAATAAAAAGCATCCAAACTAGTTCAAACATCAAACCAAAAAAATCTCTGCTCCACGTTATTTCCGTGCTGAAATCATTAGCAAAATATTAGGTTACGACAAAAGTACTGCGCGTTTTTTTGGGTGCTGGAAATTAATTTATTGCTAAAACTGTTCCTAAAATTAGTATTTGGTATGTATTGCTTATTTCGATTTATTAACATCATGCTAACTGTTAAAATTTTTAACTGAATTTCCTAATAAATGTATCTGAATTTTCGGCAGACTTTATTGCTTCTGTTTCGGAAAAAACAGAATGGAAGTGAAGTCGCAAGAGAAATTTGAAATGTGTACGATGAATGATGATGAATTTCGTTCGGGTAGGCCAGGCGATGAGCTCGTGAAGTCTACCACCAAAAGAAATACCACTGATACGGTAAGGAAAATCGGAAGAAAACTCAACGTTAGCCATAAAACCATCTCTAGATGCCTAAGAAACATAAAAAAAGTTATTAATTTGGAAATATGAGAGCCACACACCTCCTATAGAAAAATAATTTTCAACAAAGAATCAAAGCTTTCACTGTGCTTCTGTCGCGTCACAATCAAAAACAGCACAACAGTCCAGAGACTGACTTCTGTCGTTCAAGATGTTACTGTCTGTATGGTGGTATGCTGATTTTGAGGTGTTTCCTCCTAACCAGACTATTACCGCAAAAGTCTATTGTTAACATCTTTGCAAATTTGAACAGTAACGGCCAGGTCTGGTTAACCGAACGGGTGCTTTATTCTATTAGGATAACGCTTGACTTCATACAGCTAGGACAACCTGTAAACAGTTACAGGAGTTCGGTTGAGAAAAAATTGTATATCTGCTCTATTCTCCAGATTTAGATTTTTACTTGTTCCAAAGTCTGCAAATCCTCCTTGATGTAAAATAATTAGATCTCGGCATGATGTCCAGGTGGCTCTTTGGCTTATTTTTTTTTTTGTCAGAGTTAAAGGAAATCACATTAATGAATGAATTTTTGCATTTGAGCGAAATTTATTAACATCAAACGGGCATTCAATAAAATTGCATCTTAGTACCGAATTATAGCCTCTTATCGCAATCGCATGCTTTCATAATGGAATCAAAGTTTCCTTTCCAGTTCCAATTACAGCGAGATACTTGATGAATACATTGATCGTGTTAACTTCAGATAACGAGAAATAGAAGAAGAGATTTAACCATACGATGTCGTATCGACCTAGACAGCAATCCTCTGACCCAATATCTGAAATGACCGGGCCATATGGAGGCCACACGGCTCCGATCCAAAGAGTCTCCGATTTTTATCCCGTGGAAAGCCACAGCAGAGAACGACCGCATCTAAGAAAGCACATAAAATTGGAAGAGAGCCTCAACGGCAACTTGTAGTGCAGCACTGGAGACAGATGACAAGAAATCGTGCTAATTGGATAGAATTGTTGGGTGAGGCGCAAGTTCACCCCCGGGCAATAACGCCGCCTTAGTAAAGGTGGAATTAAAAGACAAAGCTTACTGAAGAGAGTTGTTGGTTAGGGCCCAGATAAACGCTAAACTATAGTACCATCTAAACAAGTATATATGAGAAAGGGCCTTGTTTCAACTCATGCGAATTCGTGGTTGATCGAGAATGAAAATACTTGCAAACCATTTCACAATTTTGTTATCTGGTTTTCGAAACGTGACAGTTATTATTTTTGTGAAGTTTTTATTTTTGTGAAAATAAAAATAAAAAGTTTCCAACTTGGAAAAGTGCTTCCTGAGTTGAAAAATTGTTTCCACTTTCAAAAACCGAAATAAATTTGTCCCTCAATTTGTTCGTAATCATTTATTAGGTTTCCTAAAAACGCCCTAAGCTTTGTAAAGTGCACTCAACCATGTGTTTAATTTACGTGACCTCCTTTCTGGCTTTACAATTTCCTTTCCTCTTCTCTTGGGATAAAATCCTTGTATTTTGTTTTTATTATTATTTTTTGCAAAAACAATCCCTTTTTTTGTGAAGGGATAAATACCAATTTACTATCCTTCGAGACTACGTACTCGTATTCCATTCACATGTAAATATCAAAGGAATGGATCCGAAGAGCTTTTTTTGCTTCCTACAAAAAAAAACAACTTTTGTTATCCTTCTTTGAGTTATCCTGTTTGCATGTTCGATTAGGCAAAGGATTTTGTAAAGCATCTGTACAACGCAGTCACATACTCGTATATTGTAGGAACTAACGAATATGTACAAGTAATGAAATCGGTTATATTGTGTTTTCCTTTGAAATACATGTATTTCCTTTTTCAATCAGCATCTGTTTTTATAGAATTAAAGAGCAGCAACATGACCTGACCAGGTAATTTAAATTGCTGATAAAATTCATTTTGGGAAAATACTGAAATTGATAAAATCATTAAGTAGATATATAGCCCTACATCTGATAATGGCATCATCGGATTTGCTAGCGCACAAAATTTTCAATCATGGATCATCTTAGTGTGGCTGGATTTCAACCTAAAAGGTCTAAGATTAGGTGTACTCATCGGCATTAACTTTAGATTTCTAAAAACCTGAGGGAAAGTAATCCAATGAGGCTGTGGCCTCCCATAGTCTTTGCAGCAAATTATGATTAATCACGTGAATTGTTGCAATTCGTACCTTTCAGTTCCATAGGTCCTTGACAAAAATTGGTTCAATAATATCTTTGGTACACTTTACGCAGAGACACATTAGAGATCCATTTCCTTCTCATGAATCGCATGAGGGGCTTTGTCACTTTAAATTGAGCAATTTCTCCAATTTATATCGCCATCATCATAAAATAACATGACTCTGCTGTTCGATTAACAAATTAACAAACTCTCTACACTGTGTATGATCTATAGGATTGAATTGTTGAGTCAGTTGGATTTTGAAGAAAGCTCTTAATCGTTCGTAAGAATACGATGCACAATGCTTCTCGAAATCCTCAATTTTTGACCCTGATATGGAGTAAATATTCCCAAATCAATTTGGCCAATTGCCATGATTTTTTCCTCTTGAGTGATATGGAAAGGCTTACATCAGTAATCGAACCAGTCTCAAACTTTAATTATTAAAAAAAATTACTTTAACAATATGAAAAAGCTTTTGTGCCGAAAACCGATCCACTTTACAATGACAGACTGTCCTCCTACGGGTATACTATCGAAAAGGGTCTCACTTATTGTCTACATCTTAAATTGTGATTTCGTCATATTTTCGTTGCCGAATTCGAAAGAAATGATCAAAAGTTCATGGTCCTAAATTAAAAAAATAGTTTATCCATACACATGAAGGTTTCCATAACTGGGTCACATGCCTAAGAGGCTGCAGTCTTCGAGATGTCGGGAAACATGGGCTTGTCTGTTGGATTAATGAAGATTCACGACATCTGCATTTATGATAACACGAAACCCAATAAAAATGCTAATTGAGAACGCAAATGGGCCTAACTCAAATCGAGTACTGAGAAACTCCTGAGCCTTGTCCAGCAAGCTTATAAGTGGTCTTATTTCCAATGATTCTGTTGCGATTTGGGGAGCAAACGAGACTCAGTGAACATAGCTTTTCGTGGAAGAATAATGTTTGACGAAAGCGTAATATAAAAAATATTCATATTCATAAGAATAGAGACGCCGTGGTCCTTCTGCGTAACCCTGTCTTCAAAGAGGTACCTATTAGAGACTGCAAGCTAAAAAAAATAATATCGGAGATTTCCATGTAACATCGATATCTGATATAAGATAAAAATCTCCACCTTGTTTATCTCTATACAAAATTTTGCGGAAAGATTGAAGCACTCGGTAAAACCAGCAGGCTGACCAAAATCATCAAGGGCAAAGTCAGTCACACTGGAAGCATCAATCTGATGGCACTTAGGCTTAATCGAAAGCAGAGATACTTAGTCTCATGATCAAAAATCAATTGCCAAGCTTCTGGCGAATGCAAATGAAAAGAGTAGTGCAATCCACCGCCGTATGAATAAGAAATCGGCTGCTAACATAACTTTGACAGTCATTATAAGATGACGAGGATGAACAGGTTTGACCCCAGAGGGTTCGAATAGTTCAAACATCTACGCTTAGGCATATCCAGATGGTGTGGCATACTACAAATGCCTCATGCTAGCGAATGATAAGAAAACTACTCGTATATGCAAATTCGACGATTGATCTAGTAGAAACGAACTTTCGCTTAATCCTCTCAAAACTATGATAGTTTTTTTTAGAGAAAGGGGAAACATTTCACTGTATCAATAGTTAAGTATCTAAGTTACTAACTAAATACTTACTTACATACTAAATGTCTTAGCCATCTTTGGCGAATATTGTGCCCAAAAGGAGTGTGTGCGAATTGGAGCATAGAAATCTTTTTGAATTTTGTCGCATTAAATACAAAACGTCCAAGATGTTATCAGAAGTACAAAGGATCTTTCTGAATGACATAATATAATTTTACTAAGAAGGGATCTTTTGATCCTATGATCAGACCATGCGTTACTTATTTGGTTTGATATATGAAATACTTCCATCAACTTGTCTGGTTTACTATAGAGGCATTAAATAATATAAATACGTATACTTCTACCAAGGGATAATTGTGCTGAATTTAAAGAAGTTTTAAAGTTTTGTTTTTTTCGTTAGGCACTGAAATTTCGACGAATTTGCTAAGGGTCTGTACTTTGCTTCGGATTTCAGGGATAAACCGATAAGCCCGTATGCAACAATGCTGCAACTCATGTCGCTGCGAATATACTAAGTTCACCTTCCCCCTTCTTAGAACTGTCCTTGTCTAGAAGAAAGACAAGCGAAAACTTTCAACTTTACTTCTCGTAAGGTTAACTAGCATCAGTGCTTGCGCATGCTCCTCATGGCAACGAATTAGTTGTGAGAAACAAGTCAAGTCAATTATTGCTTTTCTAAAACCTCCTGCAGCACATCATACGAACTGTCGTGTTAACTCATATATGGGGTGCCATAAACCTGTCTAAGTTCATATGTTTTTTTTCTTCTGTTAAACCCTTAAGGTCCTCTTTACTTGAGAAAGTCTTAATCCCATCGATTTCAATCGAAATCAACACATGCCATAAATATAAATACGAGTACTAGGTCAAGATAGTAAACTCAATAAAACGCTACAACTCAATTTACCCACACCTTGCCATCAATTTCAACACAGCCACCACCCTTTCCATTTCGTTATCCGTTGCATGAAACGTAATAAGTCGGTGATTACATTTGTCACGAAATTTCACCTTCCAACCCCAATGTTCAATTGCAACGCGTCAAATCAAAATCTCATTAACCCATGTTAATGCTTACACTAATGATTGTGCATTTGCGAGTGCATTACGTTCTCATCTGCAAGAGTATTTTCCGCCGTTCAGTGGCTGTCATTCGAATGAAACAACACAACCTATTAGAAGTCCAGTCACGTTTGTAAAATTAACTAATTATTCCGCAAGTACATTGATCCAAAACCATCGAAATAATCCTCCTAAATGTAGGATTATCATAAAGTTGAAAGCAGTAATCGAAATTCAAACGGCCACTTTCGATAGTTTTGTTCTATGCTAATACTCACAGATGAACTATTTTTGAGATGAAAATTTATATGTAAATAGATTTGGCGTTGGTTTACAACTGTTAACTAAAATACAGATTTGTTTTCTTAATTAGATTTTGAAAGTTCGCATTCATTGAATGCCGATTAAAAATCATAGCAAACCAAGTTAAACAAAACAAAATCCTTTCAAAGGATTCCATTTCAATTGTTTGCTTTGGGACTATGTCAATAAAGTCAGGATTTATTGAAATGGTAAATACAATGACCGACTTTTCATTATTCGCCCCAGTGCATTTTCTGTAAGAAAAATATAAGTATCCATCAGGGAAAAGGTCTTTCCCTAATGGAATTGAAAAACATTTTAAAAGGCTTCTCCCAACTTCCTGAGCAATTTATTTTGAAATTTTCTTCTGACCATTTAATCATCTATTAATGAATATTATTGCGTCTAAACCGCACCCAGCTTTTCGCACTCATTTCACAGATTTCGCATTCCAATTTAACTCAGGGCAAAAACATTTGTGATGTGGCTTATGGCGATGAAAAAAAAAACCAAGTACTTCCTGAAAATGGCTTTCATCGTCGATCGTGGATACTTTTTGTCAAATGCATATCTGCAGACAGTTCTTAGAGTTGGTAGAGGTGGCTGAGAAGCATTGTATCCAGATTCAAAAGCGGCATTCCTAGAAATACTATACTCCAAGTACATGGCAAATAATAGAACAACAACGATACTGAGGGCACAAGCAAACAAATACGAGGAAAGATTCAATCGTCGAAGTGTATTGAAGACGGAATTCGCAAAAGATGGGAAAGTTTCTCTATAGCATTGCCTAGTGGAAGATACTGTTCTCCTTCTACCGTAGACGAAGACAAAATGACAGATTCTACGGAAGCCGAACTTGCCAGGTATGAAGAAAACATGGCAGATTCTTCGAAAGCAGAACTTATCTCATACTTTGAAGAAATGATATTGCAGTCACTGCAGGTTTTAAGAATGTTAAGCTAGCATGTTTAGGAATAATGACGGAAAAACATCGTGACGCTTGGAAACATATGTGCATAATTGCCAACATCTATAAAGCCTTCGATATAGTGCCCATAGATATTCAGGACGGTAAGATCTGTATCCAAGACTATGCAAGTAAATACAGAAAATTACAAGATATGAATTGGGGATACAACGGGAGAGTTTGAGATTGATCTTCGTGTACACCAGGAATGTGAACCAAGTAAAGAACAATTAAGAGGTCATCGTGTCGCAGTACAAAACAATTGAAATACAATGCCTCTATTGTCAACCACCAAACAAATTGTTATAGCGATGCCACACATAGAGTAAAAGTGAAACTATTTAAAAGGCCTTCGAAAACTATGCAGTATTCGTGACAAAAAATGCTTCGTGAACTTAGAGCGCCTGATGTTGAACAAACATTAGGCTGGAACAAGTCAGTTTGTGTTACCATATTCGACGTAGGTTGTTGAAGAATGTAGTGCAAAAAGCGATAAAGGCTTAGGTTGCAGTTGAGCTTCAGAGAAGAGCTGAACCAAAAGGTTGCACCATAAAAATCAGAAAACATTAGCAACATATTGGCATTACTTGGGAATAAATCCAAAATACAGCAACCTGGTTCCAAGACCCTTAAATTTAACCAGTTTCACAGGTGTAGTGCAATCGCAATGCAGATACGTGTAAAAAGATAAAAAGTCTATCCAAAAACATCTGGAACTGATTTCGAACTAACACACAGCGTTCTATACAATTTTGAACTTAGCACCAGCCCCTCTCAATATCAGGTTTTTCAAAGATCGCAGAGACCTTAAAAAGTGGTTGAGAAATTTTCTTCTGGGATACTCGTATATCGGTTAAAACAGATTTTTTTTAATCAAAATGAGGAATGCGAAGTAGCACTATCGTAAAGCAACAAACAGATGCGCTTGCAGTACAATTCCGTACACATACTCCATGAATCTGGTTTCGATCATATGGCAAAACCGAAACGGCGAAATTATTTTTTTTTTTTAAAGGAGAACGTAGCCCTTTTCACATTCCCCAGTCATGATACCTGGTAGCAGCCGTTTACTGCCATTAAGCGTACAGTGGTGTACACATCCAAATACACTCTTTCGCATTATACGGACTTACGTACAGATAAGGGGTTTTCCAATAAGGTCTTGACCACTTTTTTTTAAAATTAAATGCAAACCATTTGAGATATTTCAAAAACTTTATTATCGGCTTAAAGTACAATCAAAACATTTATGAATGGAACTCAACTTCGTTCATATGGGCACCGCGGGCGCGTTTGCAGCGGTCGATTCGTTGGACCCAATTTTCAATGACTCGGCCACACATTTCGGCCGAAACGGCCGCTATTTCACGTTCAATGTTGGCTGTGAACTCTTCCAACATCGTTGACTTGTTGGCATAAACCAATGTGGCGTTAAATCGCACGAACGAGGCGACCAATGGATTTCGCGATGAAATTCACCATCTTGTCGCATCTTCTCCAGAACCCAATCGGAGAACGAACGTCGCTTCAAATGGTCCATTGGCTTCAATTTTTGAGTCAGCTTGATCTTGTTTGGGTGTAAACGGAGATCCTTACGCAAAATACGCCATAATGTGGTCTGAGCGATTCCCAATTCTTGAGACTGATTTGGATCATTTGCTACAGACGCCTGAACGGCAGCGATATTTTCGACACTTCGACCAACCCGTTGTCTCACTGACACGGGTATATAGACTCAAATTGTTGCACTAAACTTGTTATTACCTGTCTACTAGGGCGAGAATTACGACCGAAAATTGGAATTAACGCTCTTAAAGTTGCAGTCACCGACTCCGAATTTCGGTAGAAAATTTTTATAATTTGCAGACGTTGGTCGTTCGTGTACTTTACCATGATGAAAATGTTGAGTTTACTGAATAAATTGACAGTGACAGTTTGATGATTAGTGAAAGAGTGCGTTCACAAATTAAATTCAAAGTTGTCAAGTCCCTATTGGAAAATCCGATAGTTTCGGTCGAGTCATTGAAGTTGCAGTTTGATTAACTAAAGTTTTAATAATGGAATTAATAGATGAGGAAGTTTTAATTTTGCTTGACTTTTCTGTGGGATCTCACTGAAATCACCAGGCCTGTAAATATGCGATGTCAGTTTTCAGAAAAGGCCTTGGTCTTTTGCCAATTGCTATACAAATGCCTTAGATAGAACCTGTTTTTCTGCGGGTAGCCTTTTCACAACTAACTGAGAGAGACCATCAGTAATACTCCTTGATGTGCCAAAAAGAATCCAATAAAAAAGGGTTGATCTATCGTAGTTATTATGATTTCACATCAATCAGTGACTTCTACGTCACCCTGTAGAACATAAGCCTTTCTTTGGTCACCTGTTTTTTTTTATTACAATTTTCCTTAGTTCTTTTGGTCAGCTATAAATTTCGATAGATTAATATTATCTGCCAAAATCGTAGCGATACGCTTTATTACAAAGTATTACTTTACTTTTTGACAGAGCTCTAACACCAACTTCAGTTCTTTCTGCCTTGCTAACTATTTTTTTCCACGGGTTTGGGTGTCCCCCCCCCCCATCACGTTTTCTCTTCAATAAAACGCTTTAATATTGTAAGATAATTGGCAATTACAGAATCGATAAAAACTAAATTGGCAGACTTGATGAGGGTCATGACAGGAACATTATTTCCGTTCGATATTGTTAACATATTGGGCTTCTGCCATTACTGGGAGCCTCAGTATTCTTCAACGCATGCCATTTACCGAGCACAATGGTTATTGAGTAATCTTCACTCAAAATACAAAAGAGGGCATCTGTTTAATATAATGAGATACAATTTCAATATGCTAATCCCTTGCATTAATTCATCGGCATGATTGGAACAATACTAACAAAAACCACATGCAAGTTCCTCTTATATTTTATTTTTATTTTATTTTTGTTTTCACTATCAAAAAGAGCGAAAGTAGGAAAAGAGATAGAATCAAAATTAAAATTTTTTTGTTCTAATTATATTTTCTGTCTGTCTGACCTACCAGATTAAAATAATTTCACGGAATATGATTTTTTATGAAACTGCCGAATTTATAAAAAAAAACATACATACATTACATTATGTATATATTTATTTTGTTTTCGTTTTTGCTAATTTAATATATAATTATATAAAAATAAATTGTTTATTTTGCCTCAAATGTTTTATATACAAAAATGTCTCGTGATATTTTTAAATCAAAAATCGACTACAAATTTCGTGATTCATGGAGAAGTCTTTATTTACATCAATGTTTTTTTTTTTGTTAATTAATATACGTGAAGTTTGGAAAATAAAAATGGGCAACACGTGGTCGCTTTAATAAGCCGGCAGTGGTTCTATAATAAGTAATCATAAAGAGTGTAAACGTAGGATGGAATTTTCAAAAGTACCTAAATATATAGTCGAATAAACAACACAGTGTGGGCTAGAAAGTAAGCATCCTAATTTTGTAAAAGAACAAAAATATTTACTTTCATGATTCACCTGCTAAAAAATCGTACATTTACGATTAAGATCTCTGCGAATTCATGTGTATAAATATTCACGAAATACTTAATACAAATGGATTTGTGGAGCTGGAACTGGGCCTACGAAAATTTAGCGTCCATTCTAACTGAAAAGAGTAAGGAAGGCAAAATTTGGCAGAAGAAGCTTCACAATGCAACCGATTTCCACCTTAATATCAAAACACGAGGCAACAACCGACCTCCAGAAGGGCCGGTCGGATGCAAATAATTCCAATGTTGATAAACCATGCAAACAAAAAAATAATATAGAACTTCAATCTTACGCAGCCGACCAATATCAGCACCAGGGAGAGGAAAAATCACGGACATCTATTACGGCGAGTGTTGTTTGTACCTAAGGCATAAATTCTTCTAACACCTTTTAAAGTGACATAAAAACATTCTAAAATGATTATTGTAGTTACACATGTGACTAGTATTTCACTGTTGTCAACGTCCACTAGGTAGAATGAACAAACTAAGTCTGAATTGTCAATTAATATACACAGTTAAAGAGTGACAGATGATGAATCTCTGTATCTTATTCATCATTCTTTGTCATTCCCTTTACGCCTTTTAATTTTCCTGAAACATCAAGTATTGATGAAGCGAAGGTAGAACTGGTTGCAGAAAGCAGAAAGACTTTTTGACGATAAAACTTATAGTAAAGGTAGGAAGAAAAATGATCCTGATTAGCACCTCTGCAAGATATTACATATTTTACGATGTTTCTGCTTTGCTATGGTGCGACAGATTATTTTTCATAAAACTTAAGAATCTTAATCTGACTGCGAGAGTCATTACAATTCTAAGGTCAAATCTTAAAACGGAGGCTTAAAAACGACAAAACACTTTGTAAAAAATATGCCGCAGCACAAAAAAACAGCAAACATTGTCACCGTATTTGCGACCTTATGGAACACTTATTGAAAAAAACCTTTATATTCTGATGCTACTATGATAAAGTCGAAACTGTGTCCAGAACATCGGCAAAAATACTGAGACATATACATAAATAATATTTTAACCATTTTATTTTAAACGAGCGTTTACTGGCGATATAACATAGAACTAGATGATCGTAAGTTTGCCGAAAAATGCTATCTTTTCGATTGTGGAAACTGCGACGGAATTTGTGTTTATCTGGTTGTGAAAATAATCCATTAACTGGATCAAAGAACACCGTATGATACTTACAAGGATGTAAAGCGCCCAGCTGAGCAAACTTAGCTGGTGACCTAATGATCATATAGATAATGTTAGCGCCGTTTACCAAAAAACGAAAGCTCATCTTAAGCTTTATGTTTTAAGACCGTGCTATCCGATAAGGCTGACTGGACGAGTTGATTGAAACTGAGACAATCCCGTCGTTTGATCTTCATGGGGCATAAGTAATCCCAAAGTAAGACAGAAAAGTAGGAAAGTGACGACCGCTGTTGAACAATAAGTTAGTGATATGTATACCTACTTATACTAGGTGGCGCACAATTAATCATCCTACCGGAAGATGTTATAATTTTTGCAAATGTCGTCGTACGTCAATCATATTTGACATTTGTGAACTAGACAGCTGCAGTTTATAAACAGACACGTAATGGAACGGTATACACCGCAAGAGCTTGGAATAATTGTGTCGATTTTTTTGACCAATCATCGGTCGGTGGTGTTAGCGCAGAGTGACGTCGATTTCCTAGTCGTGGCGCTCCAACTGGGCAAACATTCTTAGATACTTAGATACTCGACTCGAACAGTCTGGAACCACAGGAGACCATGCAGGGCGTGGCCGCCAACGGACTGGTCGTTCGACCGAGAATATCGCGGCTGTGGCTGCCAATGTCTCTGAGATTGAATAAACATCAACCAGATGATCGGACGACGCAATTGGGCATCACCAGATGGACTCTTCAGCCAATTTTAGTGAAAGACTTACACATGTTCCCGTACAAAGTGTAAACATCCTGAACGTCAGTCGCGTGTGAATAACTGTCAAGCTATCAATATCAACAACGAAGAGGACGATTTTGTTCCGAAAATCATCATGAGCGACGAGGCGCATTTCCACTTAAGCAGTTATCCTCATTTCTGGGCACCGAAAATCCACGTGTGATGCACGAAGAGACATTACATACACTCACGGCCACTGTGTGGTGCGACGCGTTCACGCGGGAGGAGTGATTGGGACGTATTTTTTTGAGGACGCCATCGGCAAAACGGTCAATGTTACTAGCGAAGGCTACAGGGCCATGATAAATAACTTTCTTCTGCCTGAATTGGATGACCGGGGCTTGGTGAACATGTAGTTTCAACAAGATGGCGCAACCATATACACAGCACGAGCCACAATGGATATTGTGAAGGAAGCGATTTGGCATGGCCAGCAAGATAGCCCGATTTAACCATCCCAGACTTCTTTCTTTGGGGATTCTTGAAGTCGGGGTTTATGCCAACAACCCTCAGACATTCGCAGCCCTTAAGGAGAAAATTCGACAGGAATACGAACAGTTATCACCGAAAATCTTGCAAAAAGTCATTTCATCTTCTTCAATCATCTTTCTTAGTTTATCAGAAAATTGTAAGTAAGTGCTACTATGCAACTTTCATAGATGACAACAACTTTCATGATGATCATACATAAACTTCAGGTATTCATCAACAAATGTCTCCATACCACATGTCGAATATTCTTGCCAAACATCATCAGGAACGTGGATCTGTTGGAAATGACAAGAGAGGAATCAATTGCGATACAGATCAAGAGACGCAAATGGAAATGGATCGGACATACCATCAGAAAAAAAGCCGACAGCATTACTAGAATGGCGTTATAGTGGAACCCTTAAGGCAAAAGATCCAGAGGCCGTCCGAAGAACACCTGGAGACGATCGATACTCCTGGAACTAGAAAAACTCAACCTCACTTGGAAAATGTAAAGATAACTGCAACTTACCGAGTGAGATGGAGATGCCAAGTGGAAGCCCTAAAACAAAAACTTTCATGATTATTGCTTTTATATTCCCGAACTAATCGCAACTATTAGACCGACATTTGTTGAAATTGTCTCTCTTAAAATATTTATAAAAAAAATTCAATACCAACAATCTAATCCATCAATGAATACAATTTAATTCTTCCGCATTAGAACATATTTTCCTCCCTCATGCACTCAAAACCCCTCGCTGTAGTGAACCTCATGAGCAATATTAGCAATTCGATTCCTCTACCAACATTTAAAAACAAAAAAAAAAAACAGAAAAATATAATTATAAAACGAAAGTCGTTCAAAAAGAAAACAAACAAAGCAAACAAAATAGTGGCCGAGGTAAAATCTAGGCATAGAACTAGGGGTGAGCATTCTCTAGCTCCATAGAGCTCTTGACCTCGTCAAATTTTGCGTTTAGCGAAAACGTGAATGATTCATTAATTAAGGTCAAAGGTCCACCTAAATACGCCTGCTTCTTCAGATTGAACGCCCTGTTTGTATTTTTTTCCCACTCCTTTCTAGCATTTGCACAGTTCCTCGAGAAGCGAAAAAAAAACACTCAAAACCCTCCCCACACACGCTAGAAAAAAACACGAATCAATTTTTTTGTTTTTTTTTCCTTTAGCTCATTTCGGACTTAAAGGTGATCCTTAGGAGTTTGATTTTTTTTTCTCAAGGATTCAGGAATTTAATTAAGTGGATTCATTCGATTCAAGTAGTGTATATTTTATTGGGTCGGGTAGGTAGATGAAGGACGAAACATTCGTGATGCGGGGCCGGCAGACTTGAACATTGATTTCGTGTCAAAATGAAGTTATGATTGCTGTTTAACTTGCTTGCGCTGCATACGGATACAAACATACGGCGGGCACAATTGGATGCCATTTCAACTCGTGAAAAAAACAGAAACGTTGATGTCCTCAATTTGGCGGGTAGCTTTTCATGAATGAAACCCTGGAATTCGATGAGCGTGTTGGGTGTCATTTAAATAAGTAGGCGGACACTAGAGGGCTGGTGGTTTTGTCGGGTTACTGACTTCGCTCAACTGAAGGGGAGGCATAGCCTTTTATTTTTATTTTGTTTGCATGTTAATAGCTGAGTGTCGAATAGCTTTATAGAGACTTGTTCAAACTACATGACAGCCACAGTAAATATGTTAATATGACAAAAGTCCCTTACTTTCACAAAGCACAAAAAGAAAGTATGTATAGATGTACAAATATTCTCGTGGTTGAACTGGAAAACCGATGACTTATTGGTTTTTCACTTTTAGTTTTTGTGTTTGTAAAAAAAAATTAAAAAAACAACATGAACCGTTCTCACGCGATGGTGTCAATAAGTCAGTAAGAAATGAGACGTCAATTATCTTTCTATAGAAATGGTCAACTGGGTGTTTGAACTCCGCTCAAACTCCTTGGCTATCAAGTTGTCAAGTAAAGTAAACTATGTTTACATATTTACACAGAAGGTGCGTTACGAGTATCTTACTGAAAAAAAAGGATATCCAAAGAAAAGTAGGAGCATGAGACGAATCACTTTTCTGATGTCCTTTCTCTGGAAGATGATACTTCTGATTTATAATCTTTTATTCATATGGAATAAAGTTATGCGTACGACACATTCTGGAATTCCAAATGGTACGAAAAAAGTGTCAAGGAAAGGAGAAGATCTTCACCAAAAGACACACAAAACAAACCAAATTAAATTTTAGGAACGATTTCTTGTTTATAACTAAAAAATGGAAAAACCTCTGGCAATGAGAAAAGTTTAAGTGAGATGATATCTTTTTGTTTCCTTTTTTTTCTGATGACTTTTTTTAAGTGGCAACAAATAAAAGACCGATATTACAGGTCTGGACAATGTAGTCTCAGACTTTGCTTTAAGTCCTACTTGATGAATGTTTTTAAGACTCGAATTGGGCCTTTTATAGGAGTGATTACTATGGTTTAAATTTTCATTTAAGTTTTACTGATTTGTGTAAAAAGATATAAAGAGACATTTGAAGGATAGAAATGGGTTTTCACTACATTGCCTGCTGACTAGATTCTGATACTACTGCTACCCCATCTGTTTTACACCGGCTGCAATCTAACATATCAACTGAACGTTGGGTATGAGTCATCGGTAGGCTTAAATCCTTCCACTGGCTACTTTAATGTTTATCAAAATGGCAAGTTGGTTTCGCTATGGTTCTAGATTAACCTATGTCTCAACATTGAATATTCGGTGGAAGAACCGAAATTGATGTCAAAGTGGCCGTCCTATTTCACGGAGAACTGTAGTTCTCTTTACAGACTTCTTTCAGCCGAACAACTTAGGGAGATCTTACACTGCTACAAAGCTTAACTACCCAATAGTCAAGCAGTGCGATGAACCGGACTGGTCTGGTCGGAGCTTATTTTAATGGGATTTTTTTTATTAGAGGCAGACTAGGTTAAGAAGTCTTGAATTAAGGAAATATAAACAAGAGGGTCGAAAGAATCCGTATCAAGTAAAAATTCACCTAAAATCAACCTAAACAGCACACATGCCGCAATGGAGCTAAAAATCGTCATTAGTGACTCTAGCACAAAACTGGAAAGGAGATTATCTTTGGTAGCACAGCTAGTTAATATGCCTCCGACAACAGATTTAGGCATATCGATTTTCTTTCAGGGATTCGAGAGAATTGGGAAATTTTTTTTCTATAAAAGTTTCTCTGAAATTTTACAACAAGTAGCAAGGAAAGTAACAGGTCAACAAAGTACAAAAGGAAGCTTCCAAGGGCTAATGAGGAAAAATATTGGTTAATTCGCAGTCAGTTCTTAAAGTATGGAAAAGTTATTTCCACAAACTGTAAACGACCATGACGACCCATGTTCTTTTGTCAGACAGATCGATACATTGAATCATAATGAGGGGAGGTTAATCTATCTAACCTCATCAACATATGATAGCCATATGCCTGTACTATTGGCACTGACAGCCTAGCTATCGAAATGTTTAAGGTGACGAGAGATTACTTGATGAAGAGTATGTACCATATCATCTCTCAAATAAAATCGGATGAAAGGGTGTCTGACGAAAATTATAGTGGATCTTAGAAAATACCCCCAAATTCCAAACTAATTTACCAACTTCAAAACCGTCTCTGACAGAGTATAAAATATATATAAAGCCATGTCTGGCTTTAGCATATCTGCTAAGTCTGCTCCGGCTCTGCAAGATGACCGTAAAAAAATCTCAAAAGCAAGTACAAGTAACAGTGTTCGCAAACTTACACCAGGGGCTAATATTTCAAAAGTCTTTACAACAATTTTCGTGAACGGGTGACATAAATACATATATAGGCAAAACACAACCGTAACAATACGCAGATACACATAAGGTATATGTCTACAAATGCCCCACGAAAAATGAACATAAACGAAGACATCTTCTTAGAGTCAATCTGAAGAGCACCGTTTTTCCGCTGCTTTTTACGTTCTAAATGGACGAGGAAGTGCTTGGTATTTTAGTACTCTACTTGATCTATGACCCTCTCTGCAGTAAGGAAGATTTTGCGAAGAATGGTATGTTAACAAAGACTTAGCTATAGGAGCCAGAATTCTTTGGATGAGTTGGCTGAATCTCCAAATGTCGATAACGGCAGCGCTCAGTAATTATAAATAGACTTGTTTAGTATGCGCAGCTACAGGCGATTAGCGCAAGATCGCGCTGAATATAGCAAACTATTTGTTTAAGTCCAGATCTACGCCGGACTGTATGACAAAATGAAAAAGTCAAATACCAAAAGATGCGTTTTCGTGTTTTAAGTAGGAAGTATTTGATAATCTCTACCACCTCCCTGGATTTTTGCAATAAAAAGCATGAAGAAGAACTCTAACTAACTATCGCAAGCAAAACGTTCCCAACCAGCACCTTTCGGCGGGTAGCTCCGTTCACGAAAAATTTTTGAAAACTCCGTAAGATATAATCCCTGGTCTATTTTAATCATCTAAGGTACGAGTAACTTATCTATCCACTGACTATGGGAACGAAGCGTTCATTGCTACCAATTACTTTGGCTCTTTAAATATACCATAACTGTCTATATTCGTATATATTTGGCTTATTCTCCAATTTTTCTCACTTTCCCTGCTCACGATTCTCACGATTCCCTGCATGCGCCGTAAGGAAGCTAATAGATAGAAGTTTACCTGTAGGGTATAAAGAACCTTTAAATCTGGCAAATGGAAAAATTATTAAATCACGGATAAAAAGGATTAAGATAAGGTAGAGACTTGAAACTACGAATTGATTGATCGGCGAATATCAAAAGATTTGTGAGACTGTTATCCCAAGATGTATACACTGAACGCTTAAACCAAAATATCAATAACCCTGCATATACAATAGTTTTTGGTAGTAGCTATAAGATGACTTATTTGTTGGAATTTCCTGCATCTGAAATATTCGATCAAACTAAGTGCGTTCACTTGGTTGCCGTCTATCTAAAGTTATTACTAAGTATATTCTCTATAAAAATGCCAAAACTTTTATTTTGCATTTCATGCTTTAATAGTTTAAATGATGAGTGGTTATAGGTAGAATCAAATTTTACCAAGTTCGTTTTCCCTCTCGTATAAATATATTTCTTTAATTTATACCCTTCATCTCAAGATACATGTGTAAATTATTATGTCCACAATATGAAAAAAAAACATAATAATAATATGAACACAAGTATAGAAGTATCTTTGGTGTAGAATTTTGTAGATTTACTCGTAATATTGCTGGAAATGTAGTTGTGCTGCCATGCTTTGGTTTAATTTTAGACATATCGCCTTCTATCTTCGTTTTATTTGCCACCAGAGCAGTCAGAAATGTCAGATATCTAGCCGCCTCCCACCTCTGCAGACTGACGACCGACGTCCGGCTACGACACCAGCAAAGTATCTCGATATCAAAATAAAGATCTTAGAAACACATCATTAGACACTTAATTAAGTCTATAAACAAAAATATACTCGTATACACTATACACTGCAGACTATTTACACTGATTTTTCGTATCTTTAGGTAAGTATAGTGCTTGTAGCGATTTATTTTGCATCGCATACACGTTAGGTTCATGGAGAAATACGAGTATCGTGAAGATGCGTAGTCGTCGTTGGTTTGAAGGCATTTGCATTATGCGAAGCATTTCTGAGTTTTGAAGATTTTTCGCAAAACTTACACCTAATGGTGGGAAAAATAGAATTTGTTTAAAAGTGGCAGCCATAATAGATTGTATGTGTACTGAAGTGCACTGTTGAATGAGCTTCTTTCGCATCTAGAACACTCGTAGCGCTTCGAAACGTTGACAAATAGCTGCTTCACTGCGTCGAAATGAACATCAAAGAACAACTCATCGTCATCGTCTTCATCGTCATCTAGTCAGAAACAACGATTTGATATTTTGTCGCCATCTTTTTTTTTTGCTGAATCTTAAAATAGTCTACTCCTAATGGGGTTTGCTTGCACATTTTATTATTTTGTCTTGTCATCTTTAGACTGGCTGCGACATTAAGTGTTCTATTGTTGTTAATCATATTGACGGGTATAAGACTGGGATGAATGGTTTTATATAAGCAGAAATTGATGGCAACTGAACAAAATTAACACTACAAGAAGCTATTAACAAACGCTAGCTGTATGCTGATCGACCTCAAAAATCGTGAAATAAATTTTGATTACTATGCGACCGTACATCTTTATTTGTCAATAAAGCACAAGATACTGGTTGGTGAAGTATTCACGAGAGTGCATGCATAATAATAAGCGATAAATTATCTAAGGCATATAAGAAGGTATGCGACAAATAGTCAGAGACGGGATGCTGATAGGATCGAATCTTAAAAATTTCCTCTGTCAATAAAGAAATACATACAACATCGACGTCTAGGACAAAACGTCCAGATAGGCCTCTTAACTTTGAGGTTGTGAAGGGATTAATCTATCTCAGCTTCGCTAACAATTCCTACAACGACATCAACGGGTAAATCATACGCAAAATGACTTTTACTAGCTGCTGCTCCTTTGGATTTAGAAGGCAATACAGGAGTAAACCCCTCTCTTGAGCAACCAAAAGGACACTATGCAAGAAAAAAAAGGCGCGTCGAAAGAAGAGTTCAGGTAACCTTAACCTTGAGCGTATTGACAATTAAGATCCAGCCCGGAAAATTTTCTACTCCAATTCAGAGCGATATCGCAGTGGATGATGCCCTGACCGTGGGTAGCGTGCACAAGTGAGGGACAAGGGGATATAAGCCGCATTCGCGTGCAAGAAGCTCTCTCGCTTATTGTTGGAAAAGTACAACAATAGAATTCATCACAAAAAGCAATAGCACATTTACAGAACATCAGCTGATAATCTACGCGTTGCAAAAGAAAAACTGCTTTTAAAAGTTGCAGATGTGGTTGGCAAAAGTACCTTTTAAGTACTAGAAATATCGATTACGCTTTTGTGATATCCGGCTTTAACTCGAAAGAAAAAATTATTATACAAGAAGAGCCCAGAAATTCGACTTCATTGGTGAATACCAACCCTTAGCCACAGACGAAGCAAGGAAAATTAGAAAAAAAAATTGAAAAAAATTTACGGCAGTGGGGCACCATTCACAAGCAACTAGTCAGAAATCATGCCAGAAAAATGTATCTGTAGACTAACCTGGATGTTTGCGGAGTTAAAAATTTTTATTTGACAAGTAAACTGACCAAAACGCGGTGACAAAATCGTTGGTATCCCTTATCACAAGTTCCTATACACTGTTTTTCTAAATCTGACCAACTGGTCAATTTCAAAATCTCTAGAAACTGTGAACGTCTCTTCAAAAAAAAAAATTAACTTCATTGCTTATGTTTTTCTATCCTATCATCCACCGACTTTAATTACCAAGGAAAAACTGTATTTTCCCTCGGTGAAGTTGAACAGAAAAAGCAAAACAACCAAACTGCCAGATGTAATTCCCATGAATTCGTTTGCAATTTATTCTCTTTCTCATCTGGATTTTTTGGTTTGCCTTTTTTTTACCCCAGATTTGTTTTCTTTCAACTTTCTTAATTCTTGTAAAAATAAATATAAAAACAAAAAAGATTTTAATTGGATTACGAAGAGTCAAGGCTGTTTTGGTTGAGCTGTTTTCCAACTCCTTGACAAAGTTGGTGTAAGTGCAGAGTAAATAATTTGAGGCTCACAACTGGACTTGATTGATTTTTATTGATTTTCAGAAACGGATTCTCGGAAATAAGAGAAGTTGGAAAACTACTCGTATTGTTCCTTATTTTGTACCGTTGTTTTTGAAAAGTTAGGGATAAGGTTTAAAGTGTTTTGTTCCAAATAACTATTGCATTGAAAATAGAAGCCTTTGTTGTGCCAGATAGGTTTTCAACGGACTTACTCCTATGGAGATATCATTTGAAATGAATATATACATTTTAATGCATCGTTTTTGAATTGGAAGTAAATGTAAGCACTTCTCTGTAAAGTAAAGTAAATAAATATGCAAATGATTAAACAAAAAAACAAAGGTCATGAAAACCAAACGTTTTTAAAGATTAGATTACAAGTTGGTAAAAAGAGTTGAAGAATTTTCATACAAAAGTTCATGGACGAATCCAACTCCTTGCAAAACGAAGTTAATATTTTATCAAAGGATCAAGTGCTTGACGTTCTTCTACATTGAAATCTATTTTTGAAGACAGATTATCTGTAGGCTTGCGGTATTGCTGTAACTTTGCTTAAATGACCGATTTCTTGCTTTGCACCGGTTCCTTGTGTTTTTTTTTTTAAGTTTCGCCTTCCAGTCACCAGCGATTTTAGATCTTTTTAGAACTGAATTCAAAAAGTTCCAAACGAGAAAACATATTACGGCAATGCTAAACAGATCTTATTTATTTTAGAAAACAAATGGCGAAATGAAAGATGGTACTTCAGCTTGCATATGAAAGCGTATGAAATATTTTATTACGGAATGAAACAAAATAAGAAGCAAGTAGCCTTTATTTTGATAGCTCAACCTGAAAGAAGATAGCGACTGAGCTGATGAAACTGTTTTTTGAATACCAAACTTCGAATATTGTGGACCCAAGTAGGAAATAAAAAATGTAAGTTTGGACCAACAAATTGACGCATTCCAAACGACCTATCTTCTTAACACCGATGATGGCACAACATACTGCATACATGCCCACGTAAATTGCATCTTTTCGAAACTGAAAACTCAACTTTTTACATCTACTAGTATCATCGTACCGAAATGCTTAAAATGTAATTATTTGGGATCAACTGTATTTCATGACCGAAAAATTCCTCTCGAATCTTGGGATTTTTCTCTGGCGTTTGGATTTAACTACGTCTCGCAATACTGAACAATGTACGAGAAGTTCGTATACGATAGTAGACCATCTTCAAATCAGTTTTGCCATGCTTAACGTAGATCGGTGAAAACTGCGGTCTTAAAAGGAATAAAAGATCGAGTTTAAGTCATCGCTCTACAAAAAAAAAAAAGAAGATCTGAGATAGATTATTTCATCACTCAAATTCAAAAACATCAATAAATCTTGGCATCACTAGGCTATTCAAAATAGAGCGACATCACTAGCAGTAGATCCAAAATATTAGACCCGAATAGTTCTAAATGTCGATTCACATCTCAGTAAACTGCGAATAAGAACAAAATTCGCAAATTTTAACATTCCATTCACATTTACCTTTTTACACGTATTTAATTTCAAATAACTGCGAACCAAACAGAGTAATTTAAGGTTGAATTCTTGCGAAAGTTTTGGTCGTGCAAGTGCAGTTTGGGTTCCACATTTGTGGAATGCCACTAAAATTTGACAGTTCGCAATGAACACTCGTTTATTCGCGGAGATTTTTTGCATTATTTAATTGAATTTTAGACCTACTCCCTAAGTTCGCTACGAATATTTGCTCGTTCACATTCTTAGTTTGCTGAGCTATGAATGGCCATAAGGTAAGCAAAAATAACAAACCCTACATAGAACGCAGTTGCAATAAAGGTAGATTAAAAAGGAATAATAATTCAATTCAAAATTAAAGCCATTAACGAAAAAGAATAACCGAACAACGTTCCCAATTTTAAAGAATAAATTCACTAGGCATATCTATCCCTGACCTAAATACGAAAATATCAGACTCATTTCAAAATTATCCTAAAATTCAGTGATTGGGAACGCTCATAGCTATGTAGTATATGTATATTTGAAGAAAACAATCCATAGAATTGAAGCTTTAATAACAACTTCTTTAAGCCTCTTACTGGAAATAAAAAAGAAAAACACCCCATGAACGGAAGATTAAAGGTGAACATTTTCTTTGCTTCCTGAAACATGGTCTACCTTATAAGCTGATTCATTTCTACATACATAGATACGAGAAGGTACATACATATTGATATTAACATTTTGGAGAAAACAAATTCTTTCCCACTACATACAAACACATACATACGTATGTACATAGCTATGGTCCTCCCAAGCTTAAGTGTGAAAAGGGTCAATGAAAACATGAAAAAGGCACAGTATCCTTAAATGACATTGGGGTTTCACTTGAATGTTGAGGAGTGACACTTGTAAATTTAAGAAAATATCTGGACACCTTTAATATTTCATTACGAGTTGAGTCATTTAGAAATTTTTGATGACAAATGAGTTTCTATACTTTATTAAGTTTTGTGAAAAGGGTTGCAACTCATAAACCTTTAAACCAATCAGTTGGAATAGTTTCCTTAACCTTGACTAAAATACACATAAAAGTCAATTTGCGAAAATTAATGTTCGTCGAATCACTTGACTTGTAGTGCATGACAGATGGAAATAATTTTCAACTAACCTATAACCGAAATCATCGACACAAAATTGAGTTGTTTTTTGACAGAGAAAGAAAAATTGAGTGGAATGCTTCCTTTAATAATGGCGAATGGGTTTCAGTGTTACAGTGCGTGTTGCACGAAACTCAATCGCGAAATGTCATAGACCTTTCAACATGATTTGGCACTTCATGAACATCGATTTTCTTGACTATTTCATAATTTTGCCTATGGATGAACGGAAACTAATTGCTTTTCGATCGGCTGAGTTGTGAGTAATTTTTTTTTTGGCAAATTTCCCACGCATAAGAAGGACTACCTTTTACCAACAATACCAAAAGAACAACGACTCAGATTTAATCCATTTTTATATATACATATGTACGAGTATATATATATTTTTTTTTTTCTGAGCTTACATGCGATTACCACGTAACAATCAGGAGGCAATTAATCCAAAGTTGCGTTCTATGTAATCGAATCAAGGCTAAGTAGTTAAAATCGATTAAATCTTAAGTACTCTGTATGTACGGTTTAAGTAGTGGGCTTTAACACGCAAAAGACACTGTAATTGGATGGAAGTTACTTCTGGGAAATGCTTTATGACCAATTTTTGGAAAAATTCATGATGCACTTTTGGGCAAGAAATCAAATTTGAAAATGAATGTGTTCATATTTCGGTCAAATCTGGGAGTCCCTTGAAGAATCAATGCAGAGAAAAAACTCATTCAAACTTATCCCGGAACTATGCAATTGTAACCTAGGGAATGACTGAAACCACACACCAACTTTATTATTCAAATAACGGATAATAAGTTCAGTCAGAATGTCAGGTGCTCTGGTTGCAGTTTATTATGATATATGCCATCGCCTTCAGTTGGAGCATGTTGGGAGTTGTTCACTAACTCAATGTGGCCAAGTCACTGCGTTCGTCGAATTTTGGCTTTCATACTCCTGAAAGAGTTACATATATTAAAATATGGTGAGAATCCTTGTTGGCTGAGTTTTTTTCCTTCCAACGCAGCTAAACTAATTCGATTTTGTTTTTTGAAACTTGATTCCAAAGAGGATATTCCGAAGTAGGAACATTTTCCACTAACTTTCACCAAGGAGGGACTGTGAAAAAAGCAGCGATACTTATGATGTGTTAATATTTAGGAAATATATTTGGTGTCCTCCATCTGAATAGTGTTCATCGAACTATCAGCAAGACGGGAGAAGTATCATTACAGCGCATCTTCATGCACATCTGCATGACGCATTATATGTTGTTGAACTTTATACGACGCAAATTGATTATTTTCCAGATGTCGGTCATGTTTTTGTAGAACTCGCTGCATTAAATGTATCTTATGCTGCCTTAAAGTCAGTAAAGAGATAATGAACGTTGATGCGAGTTTCATTGGTCATTTAAATAAAGAGCATTTAAATACGACTTTTGTTGTTTCCAGAAAAATAATGTAGTCGAGGGTTCATTGAGGGCTTCAGAACCCATCGAAATAAAGCAATATAAAATATCAGTCTTCGTTAGGAAAACAAGCGTCTGTATTCCAAGAGGAATTATACTATACACATCCCTGATAGCAGTGAAAGGGTAAAGAGGCGAATTGTCTGCGTCTGTAGCTTGTAAGACTTTTTAACGCAGTTGGTATGCTGAATTTACTGAGTTATGTGTGGGTCCCAGGTGACAGTGGAATCACGGTTGGGTGAGGCGCCGATAAGCTTGCAAGACAAAGTGTACGGAGCAACTGCATTCTCGGGTAAAGCTTTCAATGAAAGAACCATTTGGAGTCACATTCGAACCAGAGAACTTAAAATTACTGGAACTTCACATAAAAACAAATATAATGCTCTCCTTCTTCTTCTTCGTATCCTTTTACTAACCCTTTCGTCGTTATACGAACTTATGCGTGACGAGTTTCCCATTTTTACTGCATCGCTGCTGCTCCGCTTATGGGGTTGGCTAATGTCGCAGACCGCAGAACGCGTCTACATAATGCTCGGTCCTGGATCGCTTCAGTGGTTAGCCCCAGTCGTTGTTGCACATTTGCCATCTGAGAAATCCAGGAATTCTTTTCCGATCTCGTTTTCTTACAGTTGGAGTGACCGTAGTTGATAGTGCCTTTTTAACCGGATTTTCCACAGATCTTCTTTGAACGTGGCAATACCAACTTATTCTATTCGCCTCAAGCTGTTCGGTTACCGGTTCTTTATATGTAGACTTCCTCTTATACGCGTAGATCTAATGCAATCGCGTTTAGTGACTCCACTAGACATCCTTAACATTTTCATTTCCGCTGCCGTCATTTTGTTTTTAAACGCTTCGTACATTGTCCAGCACTGTAAACCGTATATAAGAGCTGGTCTAACAACCGTGGTGTAGAGTTTCCCCTTTAATTTAAGTGGAAATTTTCGGTCGCAAAAGATTTCTGAATTTTCCCGCCATTTCATCCATCCCACACTCACTCTGTGGTTTACGTCGTCGTCACATTTCGCTTCCATGGTAACGATTGATCCAAAGTACTTAAAGATAGTGCTTTTCGGAAGAACTATTCCGTCTAACATTATATCCGGAACAGGTCGCAACGGATGCGCAAATGGGCACGTCAGATGCTCCGTCTTTGAACGACTTATTTTAAACCCGTTTCTCTCTAGCGCATTTCTCCATGAATCTAAGGCGTTCTGTAAATCTTCGACGTTATCGCTAAGTATAACTGCGTCGTCAGCGAAGAAAATTGGCGTTACATTTGCTTCGCGCATGCAGTCTTTTAAAAGATAGTCGAATACTAAGTTAAAGAGGAAAGTGCTAAGTACGCTTCCTTGATGTACTCCGACATTAACTGGAAATTCTCTCGTTAGTCCAGCAGAGCTTTTAACCGCAGTTTTCACGTTTCCGTACATGTCTTGTATTATTCTAACATACGTTTCCGGTACGTTTTGAGACCTCAGCGCGGCCCATATGAGATCCCTAGGCACTCGATCGAATGCTTTCTCGAGGTCGATAAATACCATGTGTAAATCCTTAGACGAATCTCGGTGCTTTTCCATTATTATTCGTAGGCTTTGGATAGCGTCCACCGTCGATCTTCCTTCAACAAATCCACACTGGCTATTATCGAGCTTTATTATTTGCCGAAGACGTTCGTTTAAGACTCTTTCGACGATTTTCATTGTGTGTGACATAAGCTGTCCAGACGTCGTAAAATGGTTCTCAGACAATTAAATCTAAATCAGATCCTTTGTTTGCAACTGCAATTGAGTTGTCATCAAATTCCAACGATGTCCCTGAATATCTATATTTATGTGTTATTACAATGATCTCGTATCAAGACTGGCTTTTCTTACACAGTAAATCAATCTCGACTGCTTTTATCCGTCAGGTGGACTTCAGTATGGAGACAATTCCCACAAGGTCTTCGTCCTTCCTAAATCAGAGTACAGATAGAGGCTTATCTCACAATTCACGCAAAAAGTAATTTTGATAGAAAACACAGGTTTTCAATAGTAATCTTTTCAAACTGCTTTAAGACAGTACGTACATATATAATATACGAGTATACATATGAAATATTCGCAGAAAGTATCAACTTCAGATTTCACACTTTATAATATCTTTTCAAACCCTTACATTTTGGCCTAGAACAATTGATAATATAATAGTTGAAAAAGCAACTACTACTACAGGCTTGCGAGAGTAACGATATTTCGCAGCATTTTCCTGTAAATTTCCCAATTCACGTTTTTTTAAAGAGATATACAATTATTTAAAACAATGACACTAGAAAATGGGTTTGAATCATAAAGAAATTTTCTTAACATTACAGATGTTATAAACAAGACTTCAGGCACATTACTTCCTCGTCTATTTTTCACGACGTGCTTGTTTTTGGTCCAATTTGTTTGACTGTTATGAGGATTTAGGGCTCTGTTAGCTGGCGATGGCGCGATAGCTAGCTCATTGGACTATCACGCAGAAAGTCTGGGGTTCGATTCCTGGCTGGCAACAATTTTTTAAATCGCCATCACCCTTTCGGCGGGCAATGGCAAACTCCCGAAAGTAAAATTCCCTACGAAAAAGCTTCTAAGGAGTGCCGTTCGGACTCGGCGATAAACCGTAGGCCCCGCTCAGATGTGACAAAATGAAAACATGAGCAACACAAATGAGTGGCCCATCCCGGGCTGCCAGCGCCACAGTGTTTTTGTTTGGATGAATAATACCCCAAATAATGCCCTTTAAGTCCTAAAAAGTTGAAGTTTATCTGATAGTACAAATGGATTAAATCGTGGGGTTAAATCGCACGATCTCAGTGGCCAATCCACCATTCCATGATATATTGTAGTGTATAATTAGGTCGATGGCGATGGCGCGATAGTTAGCTCATTGGACTATCACGCAGAAAGTCTGGGTTCGATTCCTGGCTGGGTCACCAACAATTTTTCAAACCGTCATCACCCTTTCGGCGGGCAATGGCAAACTCCCGAAAGTAAAAAATAGCCTACGAGAGCTTCTAAGGAGTGCCGTTCGGACTAGGCGATAAACCGTAGGCCCCACTCAGATGTAACAAAAATGAAAACATGAGCAACACAAATGAGTGGCCCATACCGGGCTGCCAGCGCCACAGTGTTTTTTTTTTATAATTAAGTCAACCATCCTGCTGGAATCACATATCATCAGAATAAATACCGCCTTTTTTTCAAAAAATAATCATCGATCACTGTTGTTCAAGGTTTCCGTAAAAAACCTTCTATCTGATTGGCTTAAGTTGGTATGGAGCGCTTCTCAGGAACGGATCAAGCCATATTACAAAAATAATTAAAACAAATTCTGCAATAATCGTGGATTGTATAACATAAATAATAGTATGAAAGAGTCTCTTCTGGATTTTCCATACTCCATAAATAAAAGATTAGATAATAGCCAACACGATTTTCGATATAAAAGTGAGGATTGACTTAAAGCTGGCTAAGAGCCCAATCCGTAAAATTCCTGATAAAGACTAAACTGTAGCGATCAATAACGAATTGAGTTTTTCAAATCTTCTGCAACATTTTCTCTACGTTGTCTGATTGTTGCCCTTGCGTCATGTAGTGTGTATTTGATACAAGCTTTATCCACAACTCGGTTTCGCTAACTTAAGGCGGGTTTTCGTAATATTTTTTTATGATACGTATATGTTCTCTGATGTAGTTCTATTTATAGGGATTTGCATTTATGATAGACTAAACAAAACTGTCACCCTTATAGCAACTATACCACTATATCATTTAATGGTTCCAATGAAAGGATAACGAGTACTATTGTCTGTTTCTTTTCTGTAAATCGTTTCATTTAATTCAAAACTTTGTCCCAGAGTCAACGACACTCCAACGAATCCGAAGCTTGCCGAAATTTTCTTATCTAAAGTCTCAAAATTAAAACTGTGCAATGACACGACGAGTAGCTCTAGAATAAGGTTAACTGAAATTAAATTCGCTAATAACTTAAAAAAAAGAATCTATTCTAAAATGTTGTTATTATTATGTAAATAATAATGTTTGCACATTTATTCTGGATAAATTGAAATTTACTTTACAATTTATCTCATAAAACAATTAAAATCACTAAAACAATTAGCCAAACTGTGATGTAGGACAATGTATTACAGGTATTCCAACATCAAGGACACTCGAATAACAAAAATCCACTTGAATAATTGTCCCTGTCAGAGTATTTATTATTTTTGTTTGGTTACCCAGCCAAAGCTAGTAAAAGAGATACAAGCACCAAGCACCTCGACTCCTCTTAACAGGATTGTTATCATTTCAGAATGAAGAACGCTTTAAATATCCAAGGAAGGACAATACAATGTTAAAGGCAACAAAAAAGCTCTCTTCTCTTCCCTCATTTGTAGAATTGTATTCGTATCTCTAGCAACCATGATATTTCCCCTCAATGTGTGTGTGTGTTTGTTGTTTTTTTTTTTTAAACATGAACCAAAACAGACCAAAACACAACTACAAATAAACATATATCTATACGCAAACTCACACTAATATTCATCCTAACACATTGCGTATGTTGTTTGGTTTTAGTGTGACTTGGTAGGAAATTTCTTCGGCGCGCTATTCCGGATTCAGTTTTCCTACGAAACGTCGCTTGTTTGGCGTTCCATTGCGTCAAGTTTGTTAAAGGCTAAATAGAGAAAAGATGAAAAGATGTAGAAGAATAAGAAACAGGAAAAGAAGAAGAGATGTATCCAACAGAATCCCTGAGCGTAATGCTGCTGCGGGCTTTTTCTTACTTTTTTTATGCTCTGCATACAAATTTCAGGGTCAAAAGCAACAATGTGCTGCTACTGTGTTTTTTTTTTTTTTTTTTTCTTCAACTTACGCGGATACTACGTGGTACGGATATCAAAGCGGTACTGCTAAATGGTTTCCCCTTTTCCCATTGCTTTCGGTTAAATATGAAAAAAGGAGTTAATACAAAAATGATGAAGACGCCTTTTCATGTCAGTGCCTACAAGGGATGTAGATATCCTTTTATGTAAATAGGTACTCGTATCTTTTGCTAAAACTACTGGTAATAGCTATTTATTTATGAAAACTCTTCTTACCTTATTTTTAATTGTATTTCTTTTTTATTTGTTGAAATTATTCCGTTTCAGTTGGATGGTTTAAATCTTCATTTTTCTTTTACTTTTCCTAGTTTTATCCGAATTCCTCTTCGAAAACATACACTAGCAGGATTTTTTCTTTTTTTTCACATTTCTCAAGGATTTTCGCAATTTTATTTGATTGAAAACAAAATTATGCATAAAATTACATATATTGTTGCACAGCACTTTTCATTCACCACACAGTTGCAAGGAAATTTAGAAAATTTTTTGAATGAAAACCAATAAAAAAAAAAATTGAGAAAACGCGACACGGTGTATCTATTGCGAGTGAAAGCGGCGACTAATAGCGACCGACGCGATATCCTTGCAGTAGAATTTTAGAAGTCGGGCTCAAAGTCGAACTCGAAGGACCAAAAAAAAGGGGTTGGGGAAGATTTCTTGGGGCTCAAATTTTTCTAAACTATTATCACACCAAAATAGGAAACGGAAATGGCAGAAAATTTTTCTTTTCCACCGAGAAAGGATGCTTTGGAATATTTTTATTTGTATATATATTTTTTTTTAATTTATTACATTCTTTCTTTTATTCACACGGAGAGTTTAGATACTTTTTTGTTGTTGTCGTCGACTGGTTGGTTAGATGAGAGATACACGAATTTAATTTTTTTTTGTATCCTTTTTTGTGGATAGAGAAGAATATTGCACAATGCAGGACCAGTAATAGCAGTAGCAGAAGAAGCACAGATCATTGGATTACATTTCTTTTATGCTGGTGCAAAAGGATAACGATGGTGATGGCGTTGGTGATGACGATGGCAATGACATGGCTGGGGATAGTGGGTGATTTTCATCTGCAATTCGATTGGGGTATATTGCAGATACAACCATCACATTTACATTTGAATTGATTCTATACATTTTCATGGATTTTCCTTTGACGATTTCGAAAATTCAACAGACGTGGTTTAACTTTTCTTTCTATCTTTTTATATCTTTCCCCCCAAAGCTTCACCTCAAGTTATGTTGTACCTTGCCATTGGTCAACCAGGAAGGAAATTATCGAAACAGACGCGAATTCTTTAAATTTAGACGGAATTTTTGAATCGGAGACTTTTGTGATAGAATTTTGAAAAAATTGTTAAAACCGAAATGCACGCACACGAGAACTCAACGCACACACACGCACACACAACCCGCAGAGAGAAAGAGAATTTTTCTTTTGTTATTATTTATTTAATTTTGTAATTTTTTTTTTAATTTTAATTGGTATAAATGAAAACGGAAATTTGTAATGCACTGGCGGATCTTATCATCGCGGCGTTTTCACTTCGACTATAGGAGATGGAAAAGCGCGAATAGTGCAGACCCCCTGATAGTGTGAAAAACCCACGCATACAAGTATTCTCGTATCTTCAATTCAGATACATTTTCTCTCTTGAGTGTAAATTTTGTAGATTTTTGCTTTCCGCTTTCTTTTTTCGATGTTGATTTTAGATATTTTGAGCTTTTTTACGCGACAAAATTCACTCTTCGACTAGATAGAGATACAGGTGGAACTGTGGGAGTTTGGATGTGGAAAAAAAAATGGTTCTGGTTTGTTTATGTTGTGCTTGAGTATTCGTGTTGGATGGGAGCTTTCACCTACATATATTTTTACTCTCACACGATTCTCCGGCTCTTGGAGAGAAAATGGAATTTTCCTTTCCTTAGCGATGCATTCCCGATAACTGTGTTAGTGTGTAAGTGTGAACTGGTAGTTTGGCTTTTTATTTCGACCAATTGAGATGTGTAATATAGGGCAGTAATGCTAAAGGGATAAAATGCCAAATAGAGAGTATATCTGCAATCAGTACGGCAGTCAGTATATAAAAAAAGGGAAATTTTTCTATACGCAAGGATATTTCATAGCCCGAGATACGGATGCAGGTAGGTATGGATACTACTTGTGCTTCGTACTTGAACGTGTAATCGTATTATACTGACAATGAATTTCTGAGATGATAATATGTATGGGGTAAGGGTGTATGTTTAACAGATACAAAGAATTAAGTTGCCTATTAACATTGATGGTTGACCAAGATTAGCTTCAAGAATAATTACTATGAAATTAAAAAAATACTCGAAAAGGTACTCGTACAGATTATGCTTTGGGCTTTGTCTTCCATTTGGGTTTATTTTTTGACTATATGTAGGTACAAGCATACATACCACCAAATCCTAGCCATTCTAGAATAAAAGCAAATGCGCATTCATTCGGGCTATCAGTTGTGTACAAGGATGGCCATTTACATTCGCCCATATCACAGATGCAGGTCAGATGGTATCCGATAGCCATGAGTGTATTTTGTGATTTGAAAACATGTTAATTTGCATAGCTACTCGCATGGCAACATCCGATCTATGTATTGCATATCTAGGTAATCAACCATGAATAGATATTTTTAGGAGTCAACTAACTGGATTATGTGTCCTTTTGATTTTTAGATACACATTAATAGTACTTTAAGTAGACCTACAGACTTTAGTATTTATCCGACAATACCCAGAATTATAAAGTTTCCTATTCTCACACCAATTTGAAAAAGGCCAAAAATACTCGTGTAGTATACCAAGCAAAATTAAAACTGACGTGCTCCATCTGCATTCACTTTAGATTGCTACGAATAAGAGTTTTCAAGGCAAAGTGCAGAGGTAAATATACATGCAAATAAGAGAATTGGGGGAGCAGTAGAATTTGTAAGACATAACACAGCTGGTCTAACGTCAACAAGAACTATTGTTAGAAGGACTTTGTTCTATTTTAGGATAATTAAAAATTACGTACATTTCCCATACGGATAACAGAGGAGGAGAGACCGTAGTAAGCACAATTTATAAAGCCGAATTGTGAAACTACAAGATAACCAAACAATAACGTTTGGAAGTTATCTTATCTCAGTATCCCAACAAGGGCGAATGGGAGAAGAGGAGGCAAGCATGTGATTCAACAAACAAACTTAAACTAGTATAGTTGAGTGAACTCGGTACATATGTTCAATTCAGATCAGCCACTATTTGAAAGTTTAGGCGGATCAGTTATGGTAAGTTCAGCCATTACTAAGTCACCGGAGAATTTAATGGAAACCTCATGGTTTCCACACTCTATATTAAGCTCCTGGAGATTTATTTATTTTTAAGGAAGACTTGTTTCTTGTCGGTTTAAAAAAATCAATTTTTTCTTTATTTTCTAATGTAAAGGATCTTAGAAGTGAGCATTGAAAAAGGTTCATCAGATATTTGTCTACTTCGACAGTATAGCTTGCCAAACATGACGGCCCATAATTTACATGTTATATTGTTTTGAAACTTCAAAAACGCTCTTTTCTAAAAGTCGTGTGCACGATTACTGGAGAACATGTTGATAATTTTTTCCTTTAATTCGCAGGAAACACTTATCAATGAATCATTTTTAAAAAAGAATCGTTTTGTTGATTTTTGACAGCCTTAATTAAGGCAGAAATCATTGGAAAAAATGAAGTTTTTGGAAAAATTTTATTTTATTACTAATTTATAAATAGTGCAGAACAATATGATGTAGAGTAATATTATAGCTCACGTAAGCACACTTGAAGTCATTGAAATTGCACAAAATAGCGAAAAAAAGATTCATTTATGTGGATTTCTCCGCAAAAAAATTGATGTCATCAGCACACAGGAGGCAATAGCAATGCCTTAATAAGTTTAGCAAATTGTTTATGACAGATAAGTACAGTGTGAGACCTTTCTTATTGAAAACCAGAGGGAACTACAATTTTCATAGAAAGATTGTTTTATACCATGCTAATACCATTTAAACCATTGCAGCAATGAACCATAAAAGCCTTATGCAGTTAGTTTATTTGAAAGGATAGTCAAGTTAATTCTGCTAAACATTTTACCAAAATTTGTGTTAATCACATCGACCTGTTTATGGGCTTCGAAGCAGTTTATCCACCCTTCCAAAAGCCATACTGGTATTTACTTACAATTTGTTTAATTGTGGAAGTAATTTTGTCTTTTACAAGAAAATTTAAAAGTTAAGCAATAACTAAAGGTTTGGTTATCGGTCTGTAATTAGATACCGAATGTCTGGTCCCAGCTTTGTATATTGGTCCTTTGTGGAAACCTTACACTTATCAGAAAAAATTCATTTAGAGAGGGATCCAAGTTGCTGGTCTATTTTTAGAATAATTGCCTCAGAACGAATAAAATTGCAATATAAAAAAGAGTATAATCATCATAGGAATCCAACTTTTAAACCAATTTATGTGCTGCTTTCACTTCTTCTTCTCCTTTTACTTACGAATTTATGTATAACGAGTTTAGTATTTTTACTACATCGGTGGTTTTCCAAAAATATTTTAATTATTATTTTTGACAAAAATTTTCATTATTTTATGACAAAAGGATGACAAATAGACTCGAAATTACTTCTAAGAACTATCAATTTAAGTTGTCTTCTACGCTTTCCAGTCTAAAGTCAAGTTTTTATGTCTGGGATTGATGTGCCCCAGGGTTTCGTTTAGTATTCGGCATTTATTTTTATTTTCATTAATGATCTCTTGTATGTAACTTTTTATTCAATGTACTCCTTTGCTGAAGACGGGCGGTACTCTCTCCTTTCACATACGCCTCGAATGTCAGGTCCCTGGTTTTCGCCTGTGGAACAGAAACGACAGTGTGTCCTGAGTAATTAAAATCTAATAACTGCTGAAAACTGGGGATATAAACCCCAGGAAATAATGTAATGGTTGCTACTTTTTGCTTTAACCTGCAAACTTAACTCGATTGTTGGACCGGAAATAGTCTTTCATTCAATCCTCTCAAACCCATGCTGAAAGCTTACTGGTTCGTCCATCTAGTCGAAAAGACAGTATCCTCAATTTCTTCAAGGAAGCTACTCGTAAATATTTAAATATCATACTTCAAACTCCGGGCTGTAGCATGCCTGGCCTCTGGTGAATTTCCTTCTCCTTGATATTCATATTTTGGGCTGCATTCTTAAATTATCTATACAATACAATACAAGTCCTGTTTTATTCATTCTAATCTTCAAGCAATCGAGTTTCCCTCTTTCCCGAATCTGAGCCAGGAAAGAATGTAGTCCGGCTCTTACAGATCGCCGTAAGACCTATATAGAATACAGCGCTAGTGTCTTTTCGGAGGCGCGAGAACCTATATTTCATTTCTTTTAAGTAAAACTTGCATCTGTCGTCCAAGCAAAAATGCATACAAGTTATACATGCACAATTCTGACGGCAACGAATTTTATTGTGAAGAATTTCTAGAGAACACGATATATCAGCTTCCGTAGCGAAGATATGTTAAATCTGCTTTGAGACTTTTCTATCTCAACACTTTCAACCTTAGTCAGTGCTTGTTTGGATCTCAGTCCACAATACGCCGTCTTTGGTTATTATCATACTTCCACTGCCACTAAGTTTTCGTGATAGCATATCTAGAAACGACATAACTCTTCAGAATACCAACAGCCCAAACAGAAAAGCTATATTCACGTATAAACTACAGACTGCTTAATGGCGTCATAAAAGAGCACTACACTGCGACGCTTTCTGTGACAGTGAATATAGCCCAGGTAGTGTTTGACCTGTACTCGCATCAGGCTACTGATACTCGGCGCTGATTGAGTGGGTGCTGGTTCTGTAGACACTTAATCACTTGGAATTCAACAAAGGACTGAGAAAAAATGAGTAAAACGAGCATGCAGGGTAACAAGCAACTATTTTTTGTGTAAGTCTGTTTCGAAACAAGCGCTCTTGATCTTCCGATAAGACCAACTTATTCTGATGGCCGTTGAATTTGTTTGAAAGGGATCCAAGATGTTATGGATTATAGTGTCAAATTTACGCTGAAATCATAGATTTCTAGCCTGATCGGTCACCCTTTTCTTCCGATACTAGACAACTGAGTATCTGCACCATATACTAGGTGGGATGAAAAGTAACTTCCTGGAAATGAAAAACAATTTTTTTTAAATGTTTTTTTTATTTTACTCAATATAGTCCCCTTTTAGCTTGATACACTAATTCCAGCGATTTTCCAACTTCTTGATCCCGTCCGAAAAGTAATTTTTCGAAAGGTCTGCAAAATACTCCTCCGTGGCGTCGATGATTTCCTCGCGTGAGCTGAATTTTTTATTGATGAGCCATCTTTTGAGGTTTGGGAAGAGATAATAGTCTGAGGGAGCCAAATCGGGTGAATACGGTGGATGCGACAACAGTTGGAGCCGTAAGTCATTGATTTTAGCCGTGGTTGCGATGCTTTTATGTGCTGGCGCATTGTCTTGCAAAAAAAAATTTTTTCCCCTTCATGTGAGGCCGTTTTGCGGCGATCTCGGCCTTCAATCGTTAATAATGCACAGTAATACTCGCTGTTGATGGTTTTTCTTTTTTCGAGATAGTCCACGCAGAGTATGCCATGACAATCCTAGAAAACCGACACCATAACCTTTCCGACCCATTGAGCCTCCCTCGGCCGGCTTCAGTCAGTTGCCGGGCACTCATTCTGTTCTCTGGTCTGTAAAAGTGAATCCAGGTTTCATCGACACCAAAAGTCCACCCGATTCCACATCAGCAAGTCCAAACACTCTTTCGAAGTACTCTCGCGTTCGTGTTTTTGGTAAGGAGTGAGCATGCGCGGCACCCAGCCGCAGGATAACTTTTTCATATGCAGAATATTGCCCAAAATATGGCGTGTGCGCTCAGTACTAACCTTTGTGGTATCTGCTAGCTCGCGCACTTTCACTTTCCGGTCAGCCAACACCATTTCATGTATTTTTTTGACATTGTCCTCTGTAACCGCATCGGAACGCCTGCTGCTGCAGACTCGATAGTTGTGGCCACCACGAAACTCTCGAAACCAATATTTGACGGTGTAATCTGACGGAGCATTAGCTCCATAATTTTTATCCAACTTTTCTTTTGTTTCCTTCGCCGTTTTCCATCTCAAAAAATAATGTTTTATGAGAGAACAAAAACCGTTTTTGTCCATACTCAGCATCATGCCAAACACGTCAACAACAATCAGCTGTCAAAACAAAACTAAAGGCAGTATCGCACTGAAATTTGGCATGTTTGCCTAAATATGAACGGACTTCAAGGCACCATACTCTTTTTTGCAGTAGCAGCGCCTTCTGGCGGTCAAGGAGGTTACTTTTCACCCCACTTAGTATTAAACTGATAAGTTTTTTAAGTTTTTTTCTAAAGTTATTTAGTCAAAAGGTTCCGGAACAAACTTGTAGCCAATTTTTCGAGTCGGTGGGTTTGAGTCTATTGGAAGGACTTTTATTAAAGCTTATTAAAGCATATCTATTGCTTTTGGAGGATCGAGATCAGGAGAAAAATTGACAATAAGAAACAGGATCGTAGACAAATAAAATAGATTCTTCACAAATCAACGATATTTCACAATATTTTCAATAGTTGCATCTAAGTTTTCTTCTCGTTTATGAGCAGCAAGAAGCTGAGTATACTTATACATCTGTAATAAAATTTGACATCAAAGTTCATTTACACATAAATAAGAACAAAAGCTTACACCACAAATCCCATTAGTCGAAATCTTGTTTTATTGCTACAAAATAGATGTACTCCATTAAATATCAAGCAAACAAGTTCCTCTCCAGTTTAGTGAAGTTGCGGATAAAGCAAGCAAATAAGCTTCAATGCTGTTCATTTTGTCATCCCTTTCATTTTACGTATACTGACGTATATTGAAGTTTTCCCATTTTCCCATACCGGAAGAGCATTTGCTTGTAGACCAGTTTGAACGCATCATTTTAAGGACTTTCCACACTTGACGCCTGGATATGATGTTGGGCACATTTTGTTTAGTAATAAAGGGACTGTGAGGTAGTCCTGATTTGTATTCCATTCTCGTATGTATTCTATGGTCATAAACAATCAAAACAATCAAGCCCTAATACTGTGAAATGCAAACATTATATTATTTAATTTGAACTTCGAGACGAACTGACATTAAGAATGCGCATCACGAATTTTTGTTTAAGTTTTTATTTCACATTTGTTAAATGTTGTCAGGATGCAGGGCAACACTTAGCTCAAGCACCAATCCGGGCACATGTAATAACTTCCGAGTCCGACAACGAATTAGAGAAGGCATACAAGTTTTTTACTCACAGGAACATCCTGGGAAAAGTTAATTCGTGTCTATGTAATCCAATTTATTTCGGTAGAGATAGCAGATCAAATTCTCATTAAGGGAGTGAGTATTTCCTGGTAAGCGATTACGTAGGAGTATGTAAACTTGACTAATTGTAACTAGGTGATATATACCTGTAGAATGTTCCAAACTCTGTGAGGAGATTAAGAAGAATATGAAGCTAGAGAATATACTTGTATGTATGTAAAGGGCTTGCACTTATTTGTTGTATTTGTTATTTTGTACCAGGTCTTATGAGCTAAAAAGACATTTACAATGGTTATAAGTACTTTCAATTAAGCTCCCGTGATTTTATCTTTTATCGACAGAAGTCCTGACTGAAGTACAATCTAGAACGAAAGAATTAACTTCAATTCTTGAAAAGACAGCGTTCACATCAAACAAAACTGCATTATCTTTGATATTTCTACCATTCTATACTTTTCTGAAATAAGCACGACTTACAATCTGCCAGCTTGGCCTTTTTAATGCAGAGTCGCCTCTTTTTCTACTGTATTGAGCAATCATAGGTGTGATTTTGATTATGGCTCCTATACGACGTTTAGCAAGACACAAATTTTACCCAACGCTACGGCAATGAGGAACAAGAAGAAAAAGCCAATAGAAAAGGTGAGTGGAGTAATCCTCACAATGTTCACTGCCTTTAAGCTTATGAGTATAGTCAACTTCTTCCATATACGTCTACAAAAAAAGTCGGGCGAAGACAAAAAGGGGAATTTTTTTTGCAAAGAATTCTACTAATAGAACCAAGGCGGAAACTGAGTTAAAGTAAAACAGTCTTCTTATCCGCTTATTATACAACGAAGCACATTTATACTCGTATCCAGAAGGTAGAGTGCGCTGCTCAGAACATGATTGATGCATTTACTAAACGTTTTGAAATATCGTGTCCAACTAGAAAAATAGTCTGCATATCGCACGTTCCATAATAAAACACAGGTTAAGGGAAACCCAAAAGCTTAAAACACTTGTTACTTAAGACAAAAAAGAAGACTGAATCTTTGCAAATGAAAAGAGAAAGAAAGTGAGAAACTTATACTCGTAAATACTTCGAAGAGTATCTTTGGTTAAACCAGCAGGCTTATCAAAGTTTTGAAAATAGTGAAATCAACATGAGAATCTGTCCTATATTTGAATCTCACTTCTCAGTTTACCTCTTTGAGGTAGCTCACAACCAGTACTTGAACCTGAATGTAACCCCGCAGACCTGTCTCCGCAGTTGTAGTGCATGTTGCTCGACAACCATCAAAATGGTTCCAACCTCTGCCCTTAAAAATATCATTTATCAATTATCTGTTGGATCTTTACCACCCAATTTTGGTCCAAACTACAGGATATTGACGATTGACGTTTTTGCTCAAAAAATATGGTTTCAAACAGCTCTTTTAAAACTGAGCTTATTATATTTGCAAGAAGGACAAAGCGGACTAATCAGTCTTATCTTATCTGTAAAGACATCACCATTCGTCTCTCTAATTAGGTTAAGTATTTCGGCTGCATCTCTAATGACAACCTTTTCCAGACTTAACAGGTTACGTTGGAAACTGTCACTGTCGGCTTCTGACAGCATGAAGGATTTAAATGTCTTGTTGCCGAGAATGATTAGTTTTATCGAGGATAAGACTAATTATACCCTATGCTTCGTTGCTTTAGTGGATCTACTCGTAGTTTCTATGAAAATACGTAAAGACTACAGAGATGCCTGACACTGCTCTAAGCGCACCGATGATTCTTGTTTTTATTGATATTCACATCATGGGCTGCAAAAGAAAAGAAGTGTTTTTCTGTTACAACATATACAAGAGTTTTGATAATCTTGTAGACCGCCTTTGAGTCTGATTTTATATGCAAGCTGTCTGATGAACTGACACTTGCTCCGAAAATATGGAATATGGAATTTGGGATCGGTTCTATTGTGTCACTTGTAGTACTTATTTTATATTAATACTTTGTAGTTCTGAAAATTAAAGAGTCCTCTGTCTTGAGAATGCCGGTTTTTCTGCCGAAATTTTAAAATTTGAATAAAAATAAATAAATTAATAAATTCGTACTTCAGGCGAAAAATTGCATGCGGAGCCTGTTCAATGAATCTGCGGACAAAAAGGAGCAACTAACCGCTATCTAAGGAAAGGATAGAGATTTTTTTATGACACGGTCGTAAAATTTCTATCATAACTCAGTTAAAAATGCTTAAGTACTTGAAGGAATAGAAAAAACAAATTTATTTAAATACTTGACAGTCATTACGACTTCTCAAAGAAAAGCAGCTACTTCATTTAAAATCTGATCACAAAGTAGCACCATCAACTACTTAAGTGTCAAACAAGCAAACCTAATACAGTGTGCAGATAAATTAACCCCTTCATGAACGTATGTCAACACGTCCGATTGTAAATCAGTCATTCACATAGCTCACTCTAACATGGAACTTACGAGAATAGGAAATCGTTGCTATGAAGAACCGAACGTCTACTCCTGGTAAGATTCCATAAATCATTGAACGTAGAGAGCATCAGATTTATTACAACGACAAATGACTGAGTACTCTTCTTACTAAGTGAACGAATACTTTGTCCTTCGTTGGGGTCATAAAATGCGAATTCATAAAAATCTTATACCAGGTTCGAGGAAGAAGTTTACATCCAATTTCACCCTTTTGTCCTAGCCCTTAGCTTTTAGGGATCTTTTTGTTTGGCGGGGATTAATTGAAAATCAACCGAACGAACAACAATCACAAACCAAAGTGGTTCTTTTGTCTTTCTTTTCCTTTTTTCAATTTTTTTTTTTCGAAGCACTCCTTCACATTTGTTTCCAATATTTTTGGCATGGTGATGGAGAAACCCTAGAGAAAAAAAAATATATCCTGGCACACGCCCCCTTGAAAATCCTTCATCATCAGTGGGCTTCACGTTCTCATTATCAACGTCGTCGTGCAGAATGGATACGTGAGTGGATGCGATGGGGATGTGGATTTTTCCCATATCGAATCGACCATATTCGGATGGATGTACCATGTTGGTTAAGTATTGACAGCAAATAGTTTGACTTAATTGGAATAACGTGCTGTAGAGTACGTGTTAAATGAAAGCAATGGTGTCCCTTGGAAAAGGCATGATAACCTAGTTAAAAATACGATTCATGGGGGTTTTACTCCCTCACGAAGGCGTTCATAAGTGGCGACTGATAATTGGAATGAAATCCAGTCGTATTGACTATCAATTGGCCACAACTTTACATCCTTTGGCGCAGTAAATACAAACATTTTATCCAGGGACCTATTGTTAACTTGTGGTCGTGACCGATTGACTTTGGCAGGATATACTCGTCGCATACCCGTCGAATGTTCAGCTGTGTGGGCTCCCTCACATGGATTCATTGAAACTGACTAAACTCAATTTGTTATTTGAGAATGGAGAATCATGTTATTTGATTGATTGCTTTTTTTGTCTTCCGATTTAAGTATGAATTGCCATTAACGTCTGATCAAATTTTTGAATGTAGAAAAGTTCAAAATGTGGATTTTGGGGTTAATGGATGTGGAGGACATAATGCATATTTCAGGAAGTGGACAATAAAAACTGAGATCCAGATGCCTTAATAAAATTTATTTCTGAAAAATTTCAGATTTCAGATAAATTTCTTATTGTTTGCTAAATCTGACTATCTGATGGAAACCTACAAACGTTTACTTACTTACTTACTTACTTACTCGTACTTAAGGTGGCGCTACAGTCCGGGGTGGACCTGGACCTAAGTCAACAAGCTTCTCCAGCCAGCTCGATCCCTAGCTAGCTGCCTCCAGTTTCGCACGCTAAGTTGTCTACCCTCATCCAGATCATCCAGGACCGGGATTATCAAGGGTGACTTTTGTTGTCCGACAGAGGGCTTTGCTACTCAATTGCCTTCTTAGCCCAAAGATACAGCGGTTGGCAAGAGTTATTCTTCGCTTGATCTCAGCACTGGTGTCGATCGTTTACCAGTGGCGCGAGCGGCTCAACAGTGGTCGTGAGTCAATTGAAGATGATGAACGCAGTGGCAGACCATCGACATCGAAAACCGACGAAAACATTGATGAAGTAAACGAAATGTTGGTCAATAACCGCAAATTAACCATCAGAGAGATAGCAGAGGACTTGAACATTGCCTATGTATCCGTCCAAGACATTTTGGTTAGTGATTTGGGTTTCCGTCGTGTAGCAGCAAAGTTGGTGCCAAAAGACCTCAGTTTCATACAAAAAAAAAAAACCGTGTTGACGTCGCAAAAGAGATGATTTGCGAATCCGATCCCACATTCATCAAAACATCAGGCAAGTGAATGGCGTTCACCAAATGAGCCAGGACCAAAAAAAACACGTGGTTTTGAGTTAAAAAAGAAGGCAATGCCTACGGTTTTCATGGATTACGACGGTGTAGTGCATCATGAATTTTTGCCAGAAGGCCAGACAGTAAACAAAGAGTATTATTTTGGCGTTATGAGACGTTTGCGTGAAGCAATTCGCCAACAGAGACCAGAATTGCGGGCAGAAAACTCGTGGATTTTGCACCATGATAACGCACCGTCGCACTATGCCATCATTATTCGTAATTTTTTGACGTAAAATGCAACATATACCATCCAACAGCCACCGAATTCACCTGATTTTGCTCCCTGTAACTTCTTTCTGTTCAATTGAGTTAAAAAATCACTACGGGGAACGTGTTTCAGCAGCCGAGAGGCATAATGGAAAAATCGATGGAAGCACTGATGGACAAACCGAAAACCGAATATAAAAAATGTTTCGAAGATTGGATCAATCGCTGGTATAAGTGTGTTGCATTCGATGGGGATTACTTTGAAGGGGATAATATAGATTTAGATGAATAAACTTGTATTTCTAATTTTCTGGATAAATTCCGGGAACTTTTTGATCCGTCCTTATCTGAGGCTTTTTTTGTTACATTGTAAAAGTAAGATTTTACCGCGGCCAGATTATTACTCTATGCACAACCTCCAACGTGAACGACGAGGTCGTCCTTCCTCTTTTTGGAGGAAAGGGTCCCGATAATTCGAACTCATTAACCCACTTCGGGGGTACAGGAACTGCCGTTGACCTATTTTAGTTTCATCAGCAATGAAGATCTTTAGAGATTTTAGGTCTAAATATTTGAAAAAACCATTTAAAGGTAATTATAATTACTTTACTAACTTTTGAAGCCAACATGGGTTTTAAAACGTGAACTCATTTAAAGAAGGAACAAATATATTGAAGATTGTAAATGAAAACTGTTTACCCAATTTAGGGGACTACACCTACGACTTGCTTCTTTTTTGATGTCCAGGTATTAAGTCTCTGTAAATACGACTAGAATACCAACTCATATTCTTAAAACTCTAAATTGAAGCAAATCTTTTCGATGGAAGCATTCTATTTAAATCGTTGACTCTCTATTTAAAATCCCACTCATATGCAGTATACTCGTACGTGTAGCTTGAGGTACTTTCTTCATTGAGTGCAAACTACTTTTATCCGCCACTCGCAATTTTCATAGGAGGAAATCCCACTTCTTGGAAAATAAAGTTGAATTTTTTATATTTTTATTTTTTGAAAAACACTTGATTTCACCATGATTGAGACGACCGACGATTTAGAAAGGATTTTCATGCATCACATTTGCAGACACTTGGATGCACTTAACCTCTTATGAAACCCAAAAGCATCCACGAACCCACATATATACATATCCATGAACATACTCGTACATATAAATATATATCTATTTTGTAGTTCAGAATCCCTTATCAGTTCAAGAACACTACTCGTCCACATGGGTACTAGCATACTCGTATATAGTAAATCTGCACAGAGAAAATTCAAAAATAAGAAAACTCGACTTTCGAAACCGTTTCTCTTCATTTGTTTATTTGTTTTTTTGTTTTTGGAAATATCATTGACCTCAAAACCTAGGCATCTAGAAGGCATCTTTGCCCTAACATGTAACTACATACTTACTCGTATACGTTGTAGGTTCAAAAATAGACCCGTCATGGGAGGTTATGTGAAGGTGCAGGGAGCTCTTGTAATGCTAATGGGGGTGGTGGAGAACTAGATGAAAGGAAGCAATTAGGGTAGAAAAACTTCAGCAATAGGTACGCATACTCATAAATGAAAATTTTTCATTTTTACTTATACAAAGCAAATGCATAGTGGAATGGATGTTTCAAAGGAAGGGTTGAGAATATTCATTCGGCTGCAGTGAAAGTCATACGTCAGAGAGATGCTGTATTATACAGCTTCATTTGACTCGAACCTAATGTAATGGGGCAATGAAGTGTTTTTCTTCTTATTTTTTGCTTTCTAAAAAAAAGAAGGCTACCAAAACTACAAGGACTACCTACCCCATCCAACGTTTTGATAAGCAAACCGTATCCGACGAAGACCAGTATATCAACACTTGTGAATACTATTTTATACAAAGTTAAAGATAAAGAGTCTGCTGCATCCATTTAATTACAGTCTTCTATTTTAAGAAGCGACTACAACTTGAATTACTGCTCTCTGCCCTGCTTTGGACCGAAACAGGAGGAGCAACTTGAACAATACTCGGATAGTAGTGCTCATATATAATACTCGTAGCATATGTGTATTTGCGACTCGTACTCGTATGATGGAAATAAGGTTAAGTGGTGAGCGAAGGAAACTGCAGATTGCAATTGCAATGTGCCACAAGTCACACAATTTTGAAAGTTAAGTAATTTAAGTGTGTCACATTCAATGGTACATGGTCATGAATTGCTGCATAACTGAGTTTTGAAATAGGTAGGCTATGCGGAGTACATAACTATGTGCACACCTGTGTTATTTGATGGTTAGGTTTTAATAAATGGATTATAATTTCACTTGAAAAAGTTGTGCTTCTTGAAAGGTATGAGTACACTTGAACGCTTGGTCTTGAGTACTCTAAAAGTTTTCTTTTTTTTTGTAAGAAAAAAAAGATTAATTTGAATGTCTTTAATTCAATGCACACGTACAACTTGAAGAGATTAAATATGCCATCAGCAGAAAATACAAGAATGTCATCGGCGAGATCGCTACGATCAGTTCAGCTGCCTAAATACAAAAGACCACTCTATACAAAGCATATTACCGCCCAATCGTTACATACGGCTGGGAAGTTTGGTTGGTAACAACCAAAAAAACGGAGCATTTGCGAAAGGATTTGGAAGAATTCACGGTGCAAGACTAGAAAATGGAATACTTCCATTACTTCCTCTCGGCTGGTGAAACGCGTTCCCCGTATAGCTTTTTTAACTCGTTTGAACAGAAAAAAGTCACAGGGAGCCAAATCAGGTGAATTCGGTGGCTGTTGGATAGTATTTGTTGCATTTTTCGTCAAAAAAAATTACGAATAATAATGGCACTGTGCGACGGTGCGTTATCATGGTGCAAAATCCACGATTCTGCCCACAATTCTGGTCTCATTCGGCGAATTGCTTCACGCAAACTTCTCATAACGCCCAAATAATACTCTTTGTTTACTGTGGTTATTGTTGGATATTCTTTTACTTCATCAATGTTTTCGTCGGTTTTCGATGTCGATGGTCTGCCACCGCGCTTATCATCTTCGATTGACTCACGACCACTTTTGAACCGCTCGTGCCACTGGTAAACGACCGTTTTCTTTTGAGAATCGTTGCCGAAACACTTTTCCAACATTTCAAATGTTCGCGCACCATTATATTTTTTACGCAAAATTTAATACAAGTTCGTTGTTGCAAATTTTAATTCATTTCTAAAATTGTAAAAAATCGCCAACACACAAAGAAATAGATGTACTCTTCGCTACGTAACTTTTGCAACAAGATGTACAGATATACCAACTTAACAAAAAAAAACAGAACTCAAATCGAAACATTGGGAGCGCCACACGGTGGTTATTCCGGGAACTTTCTGATCAAGGTGGTATATTAGCTCGAATGAGGAAAGCAACGCAACCACTTTAAGACGAGACGAGATACTCAGGTGTGGCAAAGTACAACGATTAAGATGGCTTAGGCATGTACTAGTAGTAAGAATGGATGACTCCAGGCAACCCTGAAAAAACGAGAACAAGGGGCAAGCAAAGAACATGATCAACAAATTGTGTATCCTACGATATACAAAAACTGAACGTTCAAAACTGGAGAAATGTAGCATAGAAAGCTAAATCCTCCCCAAGGATGTGATGTCATAAGAAGATGACAAAGACTGTACAAGAAATTAATTCATTTCAAATGAGGCTCATATTTGGGATAAGGGAATCACTCGTTTTAAGTCTGGAGTTGACCGTGGCAAACGATTAAAGAACAAGCTTTTTAGATCTGGACGTGGAATGTTCGAATCCTAAACAGATGTCTGCTTTGGACAGCTTCTACACGTAAAATATGGTTTAAATACAATAGTTAAAAGATCGTATCTGGCTAGCATTCTCGAAAAGTGGCTTAACAAAGGTGACATGACGTAATTGTGAGGGAACTCTTTGGACCATCGTTTAACAAAAAGGAGTGCCGAGTAAGATTTGATAATTATAGAATCAATGTGTGTCCGGAAATTGAGTTCTGTATCACAGACAATGCCTATGTCTTGCACTAAAGCACTAAAATGGCACTCAGTAAGGTCGATAGGTGTTGATATTCCTTTAAGAAATCCGAATTACCATATATCATTACCTCATAAGTGATGCTCTCTGAGATTTTTAGGCATTGGGTCGGTCGCTAGTAATTCCCTGTTTACTTAGTTTTGTTATGAATAGGGATCCTAAAAATGTGAATCTTTTGATCCTCACAATCGACGAAATGAGCTCGCTTAATTACACAAACTTAAGTGCACTAATAATAGATATCAAATATCCATACGATATGCAAAAGAAAGCTTCAATTAGGGACTCGGTTTAATTACAGCATTATATCGCAAAATTAATCAACAATCACTGAGATGCAATTTAAAGCCCCTCGATAACACTGACAAACCGCAATCTATTCAGGTCCTAGAAATCAATATTCAGGGAAAGCCAAAATGAAAGATTGCATATTGCTTTCACATCAAGCGAATGATAGTTAGTAAAGCAACATGATCGGAGCCCAGAAGCTAAAAGCTCCTTCATCTTTATCTGTAATAATAATATTGTAATTCTTAAGGCTCAGCATAGGCAAAGATGAATTCACTAGCTTCTTCTTCTTCTTATCCTTTTATTAACCCTTTCCTCGTTATACGAACTTATGCGTAACGAGTTTCCCATTTTTACTGCATCGCTGCTGCTCCGCTTATGGAGTTGGCTAATGTCGCAGACCACAGAACGCGTCTACATAATGCTCGGTCCCGGATCGCTTCAGTGGTAAGCCCCAGGCGTTGTTGCGCATTTGCCATCTGAGAAATCCAGGAATTCTTTTTCCGACCTCGTTTTCTTACAGTTGGAGTGACCCTAGTTGATAGTGCCTTTTTAACCGGATTTTCCGCAGATCTTCTTTGAACGTAGCAATACCAACTTATTCTATTCGCCTCAAGCTGTTCGGTTACCGAATTCTTTAAATGTAGACTTCCTCTTATACGCGTTGATCTAATACAATCGCGTTTAGTGACTCCACTAGACATCCTTAACATTTTCATTTCCGCTGCCGTCATTTTGTTTTTAAACGCTTCGTACATTGTCCAGCACTGTGAACCGTATATAAGAGCTGGTCTAATAACCGTGGTGTAGAGTTTCCCCTTTAATTTAAGTGGAAATGCTTTTCGGAAGAACTATTCCGTCTAACATTATATCCGGAACAGGTCGCAACGGATGCGCAAATGGGCACGTCAGATGCTCCGTCTTTGAACGACTTATTTTAAACCCGTTTCTCTCTAGCGCATTTCTCCATGAATCTAAAGCGTTCTGTAAATCTTCGACGTTATCGCTAAGTATAACTGCGTCGTCAGCGAAGAAAATTGACGTTACATTTGCTTCGCGCATGCAGTCTTTTAAAAGATAGTCGAATACTAAGTTAAAGAGGAAAGTGCTAAGTACGCTTCCTTGATGTACTCCGACATTAACTGGAAATTCTCTCGTTAGTCCAGCAGAGCTTTTAACCGCAGTTTTCACGTTTCCGCACATGTCTTGTATTATTCTAACATACGTTTCCGGTACGTTTTGAGACCTCAGCGCGGCCCATATGAGATCCCTAGGCACTCGATCGAATGCTTTCTCGAGGTCGATAAATACCATGTGTAAATCCTTAGACGAATCTCGGTACTTTTCCATTATTATTCGTAGGCTTTGGATAGCGTCCACCGTCAATCTTCCTTCAACAAATCCACACTGGCTATTATCGAGCTTTATTATTTGCCGAAGACGTTCGTTTAAGACTCTTTCGACGATTTTCATTGTGTGTGACATAAGCTTGATTGAACGGTAGTTGTTGCATTCTCGAGTGTCGCCTTTTCCTTTGTATAATGGAACCAAGAAGCTACTTCTCCATTGATTCGGCATAGGTTGTCCACATTTTAATTTATTTAAAAGTTTCGATAGCCAAACGCTGCAGGGGATCGACCAAATCTTCGACCAAAACTCTGATGGAATGCTGTCTGGTCCCGCCGCTTTCCCCCGCTTCATTTTTCCGATTGCTATACTTATTTCTTCGATTGAAAAGTCCGAAACTTCCTCCTCGAATAGATCAGCTGTCGGCACGATATCACGTGGAAACTGTTTGTCAAGCAACTCCTCGCAGTATTCAAGCCACCGGTCACAAATTTCCTTTTCATTTGTTAATAAGCGACCGTCTGCGTTTTTGATGTATTTCGACGAGGTTATTTCCATTGAATTTTTTCTCCTCTGTGCAGCGAGCTTAAGAATATTTGGCATTTTAGTACTGTACGACGTTTGAACTTCTTGGATAGCTTGTCTTCTATTCGCCGATCGTAAGGATATTTGTTCCAACTCTTGGTACAGGTTTTCCGCTTCTGCCGCTCGAGTTCGAGTCAGGACTTTCTTTGCGATCTTTTTAAGACGCTCGTATTCAAGAGCCAGTCGAGCTTTTTCGATATCGTCGCTCCGATCGCATTTTGTCCACGCTTGGAATGCACTCTTCTTGTCGGCCACAGCTCGTTTGGTTTCGTCATTCCACCACCATGTTTCTTTGCCGACGTGATGGTATTTCGATATAGTCCCCAGATGGGACTTTGCGAGTGTTATGCATTCCTCGTGCATGCTGTTCCACATTTCTTGCGGGCTAAGTGAGTCTGCGATATCGTTTATATTGTGAAGTACTTCTTTAGCCAGTACGATAAATCTTGCGCTTCGTTCCTTCGACAGATTATACCACCGGATTTTTGGCTTTCCAAACGATGCCCGTGTTTTCGGTGGTTCCGCTGTGAAAAATTCTGTAATGAGCAGACGGTGTTGGCTTACTAGCGATTCTCCAAGTATTACTTTACAGTCCTTAACACGGTTTCTCATCGACATTTTGCAGAGGTGATAATCTATTTGCGTTTCGTGGCCTCCGCTGCTATAGGTGATGAGATGTCGTTGATGTTTAATAAACATTGTATTTAAGACGGTTAAGCCGTACGCCCTACACGCTACAAGGATGTCTTCGCCAGCTGAATTTCTGGTTCCAAAGCCTTTACCGCCGTGGCAGTCCTCATAATCAACATTTGTTTCTCCGACGAGGCCATTTAAATCTCCGCCTACGAAGAGCATCTCATCGATAGGTATATTTCTAAGCAAATTACCGAACTCTGACCAAAATGTATCTTTTTCCGATTGGTCGCATCCATTTTGTGGAGCGTACGCGCTAACAATGTTCCACGTTTCATTGTGTATGACGAGTTTAACACTCATCAAGCGGTCGCTTATTTTCAAGATACCAACGATGTTGTTTAGAAGATCCGCTGCAACAACGATTCCAACACCGTTTCGTCCATTGACCGTTCCATGGTAGAACATCTTAAATGCCATAGTTTTTAAATCTAGAAAACGCGCTTTATTTCCTGTATTACACCACTTCGTTTCCTGTACGCACAGGATTTGTAGAGTTCTGCGACGCATAATCGCTTCCAGTTCTAAACTTTTTGAGGTCATCGATCCGACGTTCCAACTTGCAAACCGAAGTTTATGAAAATATTTTGGAAACTTCATTTTGCCCGCCCCCGGAATCCGTCGGGCTCTGACACAAGCACTTCTGCTTGCTCTGGGATCACCCAGCAAATAGATCACTAGCAAATGGGTTAATTAGTACATTGAGTCCCACTAGGATAACACTTGAGTCTAGTTTAATACGAGTATTTGTGTTATAATAGTTTCATAACCATTAAGATTCGTTTGCTTATTTCCAGAAATTCGATGAAATATTCAATTACAATTATATTTTATATAAAATCAAGAATGTAGCCTCTATTGTCTTACTCAAAACGGGTTGCTAGCTAGTTAATCTATACCACTTTTTAAGTGTATCGAAAAAGCATTTTTTTTCAATTTAAAAATGTTCATATTTGACGTTTGTTTGCATTATGCGGGTTAAGTCTTTGTCAGAGAGCATAAATGGATCTAATGTTTGTCTTAGTCTGTAATATGACATTGGGTTGGTAAGAAATATCTCTGAAGCTCTTCAAAACTGTGATAAGTGCAAAATTAAATGTTCAAAGTATCGGCTATCCGTGTCAGGTATATACAAATTCTTTTTATCTTTAATAGAAGTGTGTTAAAGACTTATTTAAAGGGCACTTATTTATTTTACAGAAGCCTAATTATCCAGAGCATTTAAATACTTTTAATGAAAGAGTATGTATATTACCATAATTTAAATCACCTTGTTACCAATACAAAATTGTATCTATCTGCTATACTAACTTTGTAACACGAAACCGAAAAATATTTCTTCAATCAATCCTTCTCACCGGCCTAAAAGTCAGTTTATCCATTTTACAAAATACAGTAAAAAAAGAAAGATTGGGATTGAGTTCTTCTTTCCAAAAACAAACAAAAAAAAAAAACTCAATTAAAAAGGCATTTGCTCATGAAATTCCCATCTATCCTTTGTTCTCAAAAGGATAATAAATACAATACAAACGCGATTTCAAAATGAAAAGACAAGAAAATAGAATGCCAAAAAGATACATAACGCGGCAACGAAACTCTTGGAAGAATGCCAAAGAATTGTTGAATATCTGTTGCCAGCATGCAATTGGACGTTTTTCTGATTACTTACGAGTATGATGTTAACGATATTCATGAACAGGAAGGAAGGAATAAGTTTCTTCTCCATAATCACTTCATATTTTCTCCTTCTATAAAGACATTTTTGAGGATAATTTATCCTTTATAAAGGATATTCGGGTCGATAAACTTTAGTTATGGATAAGCTTTGTTATGTAATGTATTGCATTCGAAGGTCTTATTTTTTGGTTGAGCAGCTATCAAAGAATTATTTTTGCAATACTTGTATGATGTCTGAAATACTCCACATCATGTGATACAAATATTCTGAATTATAGTTGTCAGTTAGAAAATCATCGCTGAAAGCAGTATGAAAAAAATCTTGTCAACCTATTCAACATTCTTGAAGAAAACCTCTGAAGTACGTAATAATGAGTGCGACCACATATTAATACTGATTTCTTGTGCGAAACTAAAGATTTTCCACTGTTCTGAAGAGGTTAAAATCATAACATAGGCTTAGCCTAGTGGCGCGTTGAAAAACAAGGGTGCACGATTTCAGCTCTTCTAGTCATCTAAAGCAAAAAAATATATATTATTTTTTTTTTATAATTTGCGCGCACACAAGGGATTGTGTACCTTTAAAATGTTTGCACATAGCGCGAACGAAGGAAATTTAGGGAGGGAGAAAAGAGAGGTACCGATGTACGTTGGTTTTAAATGTTTGAAGGTTGTAATGGCTAGGAAATAAAGAGCTCGGGGGGGCATTCCATGAGCGAGTTGTTCGGCTTAGGAAAGTATCACGATATTTCAGGGCGCGTCCGAAAGTGGGCTTGAGGGTGTACTGATGAGCATTCATAGCGAGACGGGTGTTACGGTTGGAGGTTTGAAGGGGCGGAATGCTGTTGGCAATTTCAGAGGAGCACTGGTGTTGAAAATAGCGATAGAACAGGGTGAGACAGGAGACATTACGTCGGTGGTCGAGGGTGTCAATCAACTGTGAAATATTAGCATCACATATTAGTTTTATCGCACGGTTTTGAATCCTATCTAGTAGGCGCAAAGTAGTCTTGGGAGCAGCTCACCAGATGTGAGCATTGTACATTGTGTTTTGGAAGCATTAAATTCCACTCTGTTGGTAGTTCTCCAATTGGTTATGCTGTTTATATCGGAATTAAATGAGCTTAACATACGCTGCCGTTCCCGTTCTACAGCCGAAGAGCAGGGACGTGATTTCGGGAACGAATATGAAAAGCAGAGAGTACTGTCGTCAGCAAAGGAGTAAATTGGATTAGAGGTAGCAGACAAGAGATCATTGATGAAAATTAAAAAGAGTGTCGGAGACAGAACGGAGCCCTGGGGCACACCAGCATTTATTTTGAGAAGACTTGAAACCATCCAAGACAACTTGAATTGGACGTTTCGGAAGGTAATTACTAATCCATTGAAGAAGAGAGTCATCGATCCCAAATGCACGCATTTTCGATAAAAGAGCCTGATGCCAAACTCTGTCAAATGCCTTAGAAATATCAAGTGCAACTATTTTGCTTTCGCCAGATTGATGTAAACTTTGGTTCCACTTTTCGGTGATACATACCATCAAATCACCAGTGAACCTGTTTCTACGAAAACCGTACTGCTGGTCATTAAGAAGTTTTCGTGTTTCGAGATATTTCATGAGCTGACGATTTATCAGCGTTTCCATTATTAATAAGAAAGGATGTTGCTATATCCCCTACCTCAGAGAAACAACAAAAAAAAATGGCGACTGTTTAAAAAAAATTATTTTGTAACCAAAAGTTTGGTTGGAGCACCAGACCACGGTGCCCACGCGGTATGAGGTTGCATTTTTCATAATTTTTTTCGAACAAACGATTAATGTTTTTTGTATTGTATTGATACTAATATTCAATATATACATATAGAAGACACTATACAAATAGAATAGTTTGCAGTGAACGCCGTTTCCAAAAGGACACTCCAACGAAGTTCCTGCTTGGCGGTTGACAGCAATTAAGCCATACGGGTCATCATATAAAAAAAAAATTTATTAACTAGATATATAGGTATAGGTTTATAGCATCACGTAGGGAAATTTCGATAACCTCAAAAAAAAATTGCGCCCCAGCGAATTTTATTTCCCATTTTTACAGAAAATTGTCATCGTTTAGGAGAAAAAAAATAGAAGGGGGCCCTTTTTTAAAAAAAAAAAACTCCCTATGTGGTGGCATAGAGACTATATTTTTTAACACTTTAAAACTTGGTACATGCGAATCGGATGAATAGTTTTTCAAATATGTTGTCAATCAGATTGAAAACCGTAGTTTTGAGGAAAACGTGTTCTAAGTTTTTCTGAAGGATAAATAATATATCTGTACTTTTTTTTGTTCTTCACCATCAGCTATTCCTGGACCATGAAACAGCTCCTCAGCATCCAGAGCCTCATCAATTGTTCTGTGTTTTGCACGCAGACGACCTGACGTATGCCTCTCGGCGCGATTGTGCGCTTGGCACGGTTTCAAATAAAATACTGTATTTCCGTTCATTTTACGGATTTCTTTACCAAATTTGGTTAGAACATTCTTAACAAATGCATCTTTCAGAAAAAATTTAAGAAAATTTGTTTACCGTAGTCTGATGATTAGAAGAAATTTTAAGTAAATAAATTCATTAGAACTTGAGATACCGTGTGAATAGAGTTGAAAAAAGTAGTTTCGAGAAAAATACCTTTGAGACACTTAATGCTCACATTTGATTAATCGGCGATCCCTGATCTATACATTGGGCCTTCTTCTATTTTCTGAAGTTCTTTTAGCTAAGCGAGTTGCTCTACCTTATTTAGAAGCAGCAGAAGCTCGCAGTTCAGAGCTGCTCGCACCTTCCGATCGATTTAGTTACCGCGTCACAAAAGCCGCTATGACTCCGAAAATAATTCTAATTTTGAAAAATTCTTTTGAGGAGATATCCTCAAAGGTCTAGACTTAAAAGATGTGTAAATAAAAAATGTTTTTTTTTAATTTTTAGACCAGAATACTCCCTTAACTAACGACTTAAACTACGAGTAACTGGGTTTGAATTAGGTGTGAACTACTCGTAAGTTTGCTTAGAGCGCGTTAATGACACACTTATTGTTTGATGACCAAATGGTAAATCCAGCACTGAAAATACTAAAGTGGGTTAAAGTGTTTGCAGGACAAACGATATTGCAGCGGGATCGTATTTTTATTTGATACCTTCACCATTAAGTGTTTTAGATCCAAGGTATTTCTGACTTGGGCAAATATTTTGGGCTCCAATATTCAAACCTGAAATGTTGGGTCAATGGTTTGGACCTGAATAATTGATGATTAACTTCAGCAATTATTTTATACACTTCATTAAGGATTTGTGGGTTCCTACTTAGCACGATTTGCTAAGCAGATTCATGCAGATTAATCTTAAAGGTATCTAGGACTATTCTATTATTACTTTTTAAAACTTCCCTTATTTCCGACCAGGTTTTTAGTCTCTCGCGCTTCTGAAGCTCACACTTAGCCTTCCTGACAACTTTGTAGAACTACTCTTGCATTTTTTGTCGAAACTGTGACAATGAATTTACCCTATCTGAAAAAGGAAAAAGCAGTTTTCGCTCATGTTAAATTATGATAATCTCCTAAATCTTAAATCTTAACTTATCCTAAACCTTTTTGCAGTATTTACTGCTTCCATCTCTTCTGGCATGAAGTTGTTGTGGTTTTTTTTTAGTACTCACATAAATTTTATTCCTTGCTCCAACGATTCCACATCCTGTTTAGGTTTTTTTTTGGCACTTCATTTTGTTATTAAATTTTTTTTTGGAATTTTAAAACAATTTTTTTTAGAACACTAAATATTTATTGGCGTAAAGTTCGAAGGGTATAGTATGTACTCTATTTATTGGTGTAATCTTGCGATAGGGAGTATACATGAAGATATGTTTTCGAACAAAAGTTGATTACGCCTAGTTGTTATCGAACTAAAGTTTTTTTTTTAAAACATTCACGTCTAAAGAAATTTGTGCTTATACACTTTAATATTTCATTTCTTGTTTCAAGTTAATTTTATTGCACCATATGCTTTCGGCACAAAGAATCACGCTTCTCTTCGATTTAAATCGTCATTTCATTAATAATACACTTGTGCTCTTAACAAAGGTGAGCTTGAAACTAAAACTAAAACTAAATAAGTTACGAATTAAGTTCTCTGTCTCGACATCTCTAGAAGACAAGTTTGATAACACAAGCAATGAAAATACTAAAGTGGGTGCAAACGACATTGTAGCAAGATCGCATTTCTATGTAACAATATACGAGTATTATCTAAGTTCTCGCTGGTGTCATAATCAATTTGTATGAAACAACGTCAAATTTTGCTGTAAGATGCACATATATTTGACGGGTCCTGGACTTATCAATTAAATTGTCATGATACTATGAAACTATTTAGAATTAATTCATTGGCATACGTTCATCTGAGTACATTTTACAAACGAGTTAATGTTACCTACTTAGCAAATGCAGGATATATTGTATAATACTCCTGAAGTCTTATTTGTCTCTGAAGTTCTACATAGCGTGTGGTACCAGCCTTAATTGTCCCTGATACCGCCCGCGTTAGCACTCACTTGACACCAATTGTGACTTTATTTTCTCGTTCCCATTCTTACCCTCGTATGGTTCATTCTATTCGCATTTTTTATCCTTACAATGTTCTTTGTAGGTCTAGTAAAATAAGCACGTGTTTATGGGTACAGTAAAAGTAACCAGACACATCTCTTAATATCAAGGTTGCTAGCAAATGGTAACTTATATTTAATAGATATAAGCTTTTGAAGAAGATAAGGCTTCCTTAGACGCTTTAGAACTGATCGAACTAAGTCGTCATTCCTCGTCGTAATTCTTTTGAGTACTTCTATAGTGTGTTGGCGTTCAAAATATTTGCTCTCATTATTACCCTATTCGTAACCGGATGCAAGAACGACTATGCCGGAATTATGATGTTTTGCATATTTATTGCCATCATCGATTTAGAAACAGCATTCGACGGAACTTACAAAAATCTATTGTAATAGACGAATTTCGGTTGAAATTTACGATGGCGTTAAAATGAAAGCGCAAATTGCACTGTGAGAAAACCAAAGAATTCAATGTTAAAGTTAGAGTTAAGAAGTTCATTGCTTTTAAATGTTGTTTAAGATTTTCTATCGACGCGCTACATTGACGATGGCAACAAAATAACTCTGATATCATAAACAAAAACATGACAGCCCCTCAGGTAAATCTAATTGATTGGGTATCAAAAAATACTGAGTGAAGAATCTGAAGTCCAATATATGTACATATACATATATGCATTGACGTTTCCCTGAACCCGAAAACCCAAATCCTGACATCTATTTGAAAGGAATTACCATCCCAAAATGGGAGAAAATTAATTACCTGAAAATATATACAAACTATTAGACTCGCTAACGAGGTGATTCAAAATATATAGAGGCACTTATTTGAATTTAACACGGGTGTTTGAAATCCTCGTATACTCCATCACGACATTGCTTTAAAGCTATCGTACGTTTGTGTCTACATCAAAACGCTTCATAATACGAAATTTTGAGCACGACTTTAGTCATATACCTTTATCGGCTTTTTTCGAAGAATGGTTGTCTGTTAAATTTTTTGCTACTCTTGTGAAAACGCATACACCAACGAATTTATGTTTTGCTTGTAAATAGCATGGTCTCCATGCCTAATTCATTGGTCCGTTTCGTCATATCAGGTTGATGTGGCATCAAACCCTAAACACGACTGATTTTTGAAATAAATTGGAATAACCAGTAAGAGTTCTTCTGACGTGCTTATAATGTCTTAATTCTGAAAATTAATTTGAAAGCACTGTCAAAAATATGTAACAGCACATTGGAACACCTATTATATCAGTACAGAAAAGAATCACACTTATTATCAATTGACTTTTAGTGAAAATTTTGAATTTTCGCAGATAAATAGCTTATAAACCGTCTCCAGTGCCAACACCGACTATAGGACTAGATGGAATCGTTTGGTTTGCCTGTGTCCTGAAAAATGTAGCTCACTTGCAGTTCCAGTTTTAACACCTAATGGTTAATCGGTTAAAATCCAAGGATGAAAGCTGATAGAATGCTTACATTTTGAAGGGACGAAATGCTGTTGGAGCACCGTCTCGAGTCCTGAGATGTTCCTTGAGTTGACTGCTTACTAATGTTTTTATGAGCTTGGAAAGAAGAAACGTTTGTCTGTAGTAAGAAGAGGATAAAGATAAGCTTTTTTCATAGACTCCTTGAATTTATTCTGTTTTCTATCTTCTCCAAAAAAAAATAGTCCTTTACACGTGACAAAAGAAAACACATTTTCAAAAGGAAGGGAGATTGGGCGTCCTCTGAACCAGCTACTTGACAAAAGCGAGACGGATTTGTGCCGTGGGCACATTTTTTTATACACGCAATCAGGACAAAACGAGGGAATGTTCAGCTAGCTATGGAATGCGCCACAAACAGATTTGCTTTGGCGATTGTATGCATCATCTGAAATACAGAAATAAGTTTTAATTACCTGTATGTACATATTTTAATTATTTAGTGTCGAATCAATGCGTCCAATGTGACTTTATATTAGTTTTGAGCATATATCAACTATGGCTGTACAGTACAAAGTGCATTCTAGTCGTATTTTTTTCGGGCATATATTCCTTATTACACTTACAACGTATTGTTTCAAAGCGTCGATAGTTGCTAATTTTTCGGTATAAACTAGTGTCTTGACCAGTGCCAACAGAATAAAACCAATGCGTCAAATCGCACGATTTTGATTTTCAATTAACGCGTTCATAAAATGACTCTATTGTCATTTTGACAAACTGTGTATTCAATAAACCAATGGCTTAGTAGGTTATAAGGCGTGCAGCACCATTATTCTTAATCTCAAAAGTCTTGTCACCAAGCCATTTACAAAGAAATTTTAAGTAAGTGGATGCACAAAAGGCCAAGGTGTTCCGAACGATGAAGAATCGATTAATTGGGCTCCTCTTCAACACAACCTTCCACAGCCGCGATAATTTTTTAAAAAGCACTGTTCTCGCTCTTGTTCGCGTATGAGTATCCAAAGCGAAATTCAAAAACTACTACGTTCGATGGCCAAAATGTCCAATGTAAATTTCACAACGTGCTCTATAAGTGTCGTGAACAGAAAATAGGTTTTGAAAATAAATTCTAACGATTTCAACGATAGCGTTGTTGAGACGTAAATTTTTCCATGATAAATAAAACGGGAGATTACGCGACCAGGAAACGCTTCCTTCACAATATCCATTGTGGCTCGTGCTGTGTATGCGGTTGCATCATCTTGGTGAAACCACATGTTCACCAAGCCTCACTCATCCAATTCCAGCAGTAAGAAGTCGTTTATCACAGCCCGGTAGCGTTCGCTAGCAACAGTGACCGTATTGCCAATGGCGTCCACAACAAAATACGGCCCAATCACTCCTCCCGCGTAAACGCCGCATCATACAGTGGCTTTGAGTAGATGTAATTGCTCTTCGTGCATCACAGTGCCCCAGAAACGAAGATTTTGCTTATTGACGTAACCACTTAAACGGAAATGCGCTTCGTCGCTTATGATGATTTTCAAAACAAAATCGTCCTCTTCAGTGTTGAGATTGAGGATGGTTTGACAGTAATTCACACGCGACTGATATTCAGGAGGCCTTAACTGATGCACTGTTTGCACGTTGTACGGAAACATGTGTAAGTCTTTCACTAAAATTCGCTGAATGGTCCATCTGGTGATGCCCAATTGCGTGGCCCGTCGTCTCATTGATGTTTCTTCGTTCTCAGCGACATCGGCAGCCACAGCCTTCTGGGCCACGCCCTGCATGGTCTCCTGTGGTTCCAGTCTGTTCGAGTCGAGTAGCTAAGCGCCTGAATGTTTGCCCAGTTGGCGCGACACGATTAAGAAATCGACGTCGATTTGTCTAGTTCACAAATGTCAACTATGATTGTCGTACCATATCTGGTTCCTTAAACCCCTATTATAATTTGCCAAAGCAGATAAGGGCTGAAAATACAAGACCAAATCTAAAGTACTGAATTCGCCGACTTGCACGCAATTGGTATTGTGTCTGCCACCTTAATTTTTTTTGAATCCATCAGAATCGAAAAACACCTGTATGTGTCGAAGGACGTTTTGTTTTTCTCACGGACAAAACATCATCTCAATTTGTTTTGATTTCTATTTTTATTCCCCAACACTACGGCTTGTATTTACTTACCCAACACTAAGAGATAAATTAAAAATTAATTAAAAATTTTATTCCAAAATTTACGATGGTTCCTAGGCCGAAATCGACGTCATTGCCACCCCACACAATCGCCTAGCGGGACACTTAAATAAATATTTGTCGCTCTTTCGGCTCTCCAATGTCTGGCGATTTTATTTATTTTTAAACAATTTCATTCTACATTTTTAAATGTAGTAAAAAGCATTACAGATATGTAGTTTGAGTTGTTTAATAAAATTTTATGAATTATGAATGTATCTATGGCAGAAAGTTCCTCATAGCGTCACACTCTACCCTATCACAATTAGAATGAATTATTAATTGAACTAGTTTACTCGTACAATTGATGCAGATTAAGATTAAGTTACATACGCCATTCAGTTGATGATATTGTAATGTGCAATGCATAAGAGACCATGCATGTGTGAGTTCTAATTTTAATTAAAAACCGCCCATTACGACAGGGTCAATAAAAAGTGCAATAAATATCGGTTTGCCGAGATCGCAATAAAACCGGCAATAACTGGCGCGGACTGCGGATACAATAAAATGGGATACGATGAACTGGTGTATGCAACCGGTTGGTCGTTTGTTAAAATGTGGAAAGAAACTTGTTGAATTTAATTTTGGCAACCTGACAAGAGCAGCTCTACCACCAGCCCGATATGTGTCACATCCCAGTTCCGTTTTTTTTTTGTCAACTACTTTCGGATTACTGGGTGCTTTTTGTGCTCTGCATTATAGCACGAACAGTGAAGTTAAACTGCCATTGCAAGGAATGTAATTTCAGAAAATTAATTTCGTAATTCTGTTACTTTCTTGAAGGAAATGCAAACAGCCTGACCTGTGAGTACTCCCAAAACAGGTTTGAGATTATTTATTGTTTGTGATGAAATGGTTGGCTGCTCAACTGAATTAGATTTGGAGCAATTGTAAGGAAACAGGAAGGTATGGTATTTAGCTTTTTAGCTACCTGCAGTTTAAGTTGAGATTGAATGGATAATCTGCTGTAATCCGATAAATTATGAAGGGAAAACGCAAGAATAATTGGACGATTTGCATAATAGAATGAACTGGATAAATACTACTAAAATGGATAACACATAGATCATTTCTGGTAAAGCCAATTTCGAAGTTTCGCAGCAATAGGAGTTTTGATATCATTATATCTGATGGCATGCCCGTAAGACCTGAGTCGAAATACAGTCGCCCACATTTTTTTCTTATGCAACAAGTTGAAGGAAGCAATACGAGATTACAAAAATCGGAATATCTCTACATATCTCGAAGGTCTGACTGTCGAAAGAAGTTCAAATTACTCCCTCTGGCAAGCCATTAAGGGAATCAAAAAGCCTCAAATGCAATTTCCTCCCATAAGAAAATATAATGGCGAATGGGCAAAAGGAGATAAAGAGAAGGCGGACCTATTTGCCGAGCACATAGAAGAAACGTTTAAGCCTTTTGATGGACAGGCTTTAACAGGAGGCTCTAATTATATAATAACGGCACCGGACAGTTTTAGAATAAAAACAGTATCCCTTCGAGAACTTAACCAAGCAATTAAAAAAATTGAAAAATAACAAAGCCCCTGGTTATGATTTGATAACTGGTCAAATTCTCAAGGAGTTGCCAAACAAAGCCCTGATCAAACTGCTCCAACTTATAAATGCCGCGTTAAGATTATTAAACGTTCCAAGCCAATGGAAAGTTGCCAAAGTTATAATGGTCCCGAAACCAGGCAAATCTTCAAATGAAAAAAAGTCCTACAGACCGATATCGCTTCTGCCGATAATATCTATAATATTTGAAAAACTCCTATTGAAGCGCTTGCAACCGATCATTGAAGAGAGACGTCTAATTCCTGAACATCAATTCGGTTTTAGAACTAAGCACTCCACAATTGACCAGGTTTTTAGAATTACGAATGAAATTGAAAAAAGCCCTAAAGGGGAAAAAGATATGTTCTAGCGTGTTTCTTGACGTGTCTCAAGCCTTCGATAAGGTATGGCATGAAGGCTTAAATTTTAAGCTAAGTCAGGTTCTTTCGAGAGAGCTGCATACGATTCTGAAATCGTACCTGCAAAACAGAATTTTTCGTGTTAAACATGGCACCGAATACTCGGAATTTAAAGAGATCGCTGCTGGAGTTCCGCAAGGAAGTGTACTTGGTCCGGTATTGTTTTTACTCTATACTCGAGACATACCGGAAGAATCAGGTACCATAGTAGCCACGTTCGCGGACGACACGGCGATACTAGCTACAGATACTTCAGTCAAGTTAGCTACTGGAAAGCTACAAACGGCTTTGGATAAAATCTATGAATGGACAAAGATATGGCGAATTGTTCTCAACGAGACCAAATCTACTCGTGTTAATTTTACTTACCGGAAAATAAACAATCTTCCCATTTTCATTAACTCGGTACAAATACCATATGCAAATGAAGCAAGGAATGACATTAGATGTAAGAAGAAACGTTAAGAAGAAACGTAATGAACTTGAAAATAAATTCAGACAAATGTACTGGCTACTAGGAAGATATTCCAAGTTAAGCATACATAACAAACTGCTCATCTATAAGCAAGTGCTTAAACCTGTTTGGACGTACGGTATACAACTTTGGGGTTGTACTATACCAAGCAACCGAAATATTCTCCAAGGCTATCAAAACAAAGTTCTAAGACATATCGTGAACGCCCCATGGTATATCAGAAACAGTGATATCCACAGAGACTTAGGAATAGTTACCGTCGAGGACGAAATAATGAACTTTGCTCGCAAACTCCGTATTCGTCTTATCCGCATATAATATCGGTACTAGCAGATTCTTTTGCTGGAAAGCTACCTGCCCCACGCGAACGTTATTTGAAACGGAAACTACTTGATAAGGTAACTTAGTTGTAGTCATTAAGAACGGAGGCGTGTTTTTAGTGACTAAAAATCTCACACTACTATGAGCAACGGTTTCATAGTGCCTATGAAAATTTTAACACCTACCCACCAAAAAAAAAAATAATTTTCTATGGCTGCACGCCCATCATAGTACTATCGAAAAGAGGGAAAAGCCCCCATGCAGCACGTATTTTCCTACGAGATTGTTTCACTGGACAACGGGCAGAAAATATATAAGCTGTCCTATTCTACCCGTGTAGTGCAGTTTTGTTAGTTTTGTCAATTAGAATCATGATTCTTCTGATTAGAGCGTACAGCACCTTGTGGGTTTCTGATGTGACATATTCAATGCAAATAGATATTTCATCCAGGATGACACCTAAACAATTAACTTTGCGCGGGTTAACAATCGTTTTAAGTATTATTTAGTTTCCTTGTCGTTGGAAAGGAAACTAAGGCTGGCTGCGCTTTAGAGTCGACGGTCGCTAGACATTATCCAACTGACCGTGCAAATGTCTGAACGTGGACTTTAAAAGCATTGAGATCTTAAAACGAGCTGGTTCTCAAGAGATTACCTATGAGTGAGTCTCTGGAATATGACTGAGAATAACTCCCTCCTGATTCAATCTAGGTATCTTCAAAATTTATTTCTAAGTACTCGTAAGAAGCCTTAAGAAGCTTGTTTGTTTTAAAGGGAAATCCAATTAATTATTCGGAACTCACTTAGTTAGGACTCTATTGATCACTTTTTCTAAAATAATCGGAAAGAGACTTATCGGCCAAGTACTCACCGAATTATATGTGCCTTTATCCCTATTGGTAATAGGATGCACTTATTCTGTTTTTCAATGCGTTTGATAATATTCAGTGTATTATTAAACAATGTCTTCCGCTTCTAGTGGAAGATGCCAAAACACAATGTTTGGTATACCATCGGTTCACACTGATGAACAGGTTTAATTTCCTCCCATTGGCTGTTACATTATTTGTCATATTTTCGTCATTGAACCCAATAAGCCTTGAGTTCTTGAATCGCCAGTGCTTACTTACTTACTTATCAGGCTAGCAAACCTTAAATTGTCAAAGCCTGAGCAACAGTTGCCTTCTATCCATTACGGTCCCAGGCGCGCTGCTTCCACTTGAAGATGCCGAGCTTTCTAATGTCCGCAATCGCCTGGTCTCTAAACCGTAGGTTCCGTCTTCCTTTTCTTCTCGAACCTGGTGGCTGGGATTTGAAGACCCTCTTAGCTCGATGTGGCCATGCCAATTTAGTCGACGGATTTTTGCCTTCCGGACTATGTCCACATCCTCGCACAGCTAGTAGAGTTCTCGGTTATGCCTTCTTCTCCATACGCCTTTCTCGCAGACAGGACCAAATATTCGACGAAGGATTTTTCTTTCAAAAAAGCGAAGAACCTGTTCTGCTGTCTTACTTATCGTCCAGCTGTCGGCTCCATAAAGCAGGACTGGCAAGATTAGAGCTTTGTAGAGCATGATTTTGGCTCTTTCAGTTAGGAGCTTGGACCCAAGTTGTTTTGACAAACCGAAGTAGCAGCGGTTACCTTGGGTTATTCTTCACCGAATCTCCACCAAGATGTTATTTGTGGAGTTGGCATTTGCTCCGAGGTAGATAAACTCCTTGACTACGAGTACCTCTAAGTTGAAGATATCGATAGTGACATTTTGTCCTAGATGGTGTGCGACGGATAGATTTTTTGTCGACAGCATTTATTTTGTTTTATCCTCATTCACCTCAAGACCAACTCGTTTCGCCTCGTCTTCAATTGCCGTAAACGCTTCAATTACGAAACGCTGAGCAGTTGAACAGACTTAGCAAAAATAGTACCTTCCGTGTTAACTTTGGTCCGACGTACTATCTGTTCTAAGACAAAATTGAAGAAATCACACGACATCGCGTCTTCTTGCCGAAATCCGGTGCAGGTTTGGAATAATTCGGAGGTTCTATTTCCACACTGCACGCCGCATCTAGTCTTCTAGTGTTGCACGACACAACTGGATCAGTTTCCTCGAGATTCCAAATTCGACCATCGCATTATATAATTCAGTGCTTTGGATACTGTCGTATGCGGCTTTAAAATCGATGAAGAGATGGTGTGTATCGACTTCAAACTCGATGGTCTTTTCCACTATCTATCTTAGTGTAAAAATTTGGTCTGAAGTGGATTTGCCAGGCCGGAGGCCGTATTGATATTGGCCGATGTGTGTGGTGCAATACGGTTCCAGACGTTCACACAACACACTGGACAGGATCTTATAGGCGGCGTTAAGTAGGGATATGCCTCGACAGTTATTACAAGACATAGGATCACACTTTTTGTAGATGGGACAGATAGAGCTGTTGTTCCAGTCGTTGGGAATGCATTCGTCCTCCCATACTTTGCAAATGATCTGGTGCATTTTCCTTACCAAAACATTGCCTCCGGCTTTGAAGAGGTCTGATGGCAAGCCGTCTGAGCCTGCGGCCTTGTTGTTCTTCAGCTTTTGGATAGCTGTGCCAACTTCTTCTAAGCTGGGTGAGAAGACTATTTCATCGACTGGTGGTGGGTACTCTTCTTTCCTTATTACTCTCTCTTGGTCATGTCCTTCAAGCAACTGTTGGAAATATTGCTTGAATACATCCACAATTCCCTTTCGATCGGAGCCTTCGCCAGGTTGAAAGCAATCAGAAGCTTTACCCTGTTTCCTCATCCCTCCCCTTGAAGCGCCAGTGCTTGATATCATTTCAAATGTAGGTGCAAAAGGGCCTGATTTTCCAAGTCGTGGTTTAAACTAATGACGTGATTTGCCTTATATATTACCTCCTGGCTTCTATGGCCATCACCTTATCCGAAGAATTTCCTATAGCTTCCGGTGGATATACACCTTCTGTTATCAGTATTTAGTCATTGTTTGCCAACAGGGTGATCTTAAAAAATTGAAACTCGTTTTTTTCCGAAAAATTTTATTTATTTCCGGGAACATATTCGGGTTGCTAATATTTACAGTTCGAATTTTATTGTTTCTATATAAAAATTGACCGACTACTTCAGTGTGTTATGTCTGTCACTAAATTCCCAGTATAGTTTTTAGTCTCGACAGCGGTCTCCTTTTGCGTTGGTGCAGGACGTCATACTGCCCTTCGTTCGAGTTATGGTCTAGCCCACTTGTTTAAGGTTCCTGTCAGTCTTCCTATTTGAAAGATTCCGGTGTGTAAAGCTAGTTCGTGGATATTGCTCTCGTCGATGTTCTGGAGAAATGTGTCAACGTATTCTACTATAATCGAAGGAGATTGCTTAATTTGATTGGAAACCGTTATTTTGGTACTGATACAGAAATGGTCCCTGTTATGCACGAAAGTGCGTAGACAGTTTGTAGTTTGTTGGTGAGGTGTCAGTTTTGTCCGTATGTCGAACATCAGGATATCCATATAGGAGCTGTGCGTGGGAATGAATTGTCCTTACCCAATCGATCGAATAGTATATTCCCTCCAGTTTTTGGCATGTTATTTCCCAAATCTTTGTGTTTTTGGCGTTGAAATCTCGCCCGATTGGAATCAAAAAAGTGTCTGGTGTTCTAAGATAAATATCGTAGATTGAGTAGCTTCAGGCGCAAAGACGAAGACCATGTACTTTCGCTTTCCACTACAGACACATACTTTCATCGCCCTAAACCCTACGCACTTAACGACTGTACACCGTTTTAAATCTATACTTTTTCAGGTCTGGCAGCAGCGCATAGATTTGATCTAATCGGATATCCTGCTCTTGTATTTGACGTTGTTACTGAGCCATCTAAAATATTCATAGAAAGCGAAATAGCTCACATATCGGATACAGCTTTCGATGCTCAAGGCGTTAGAACCTAACAACCAACTTTCGTTTTCTGTACCCTGCTTCTCCAACCTTCTGCCATTTGAACGTAGCTAATTTAGGGAACTATCTCTTGTGTTTGAGATTTTCCTCATGCATTGAAACTTCGGATAACCCCGATAATTTATCGTGAGTCTGACGTTCTTACACAACGCGCACGAGAGCTAGTTTTTACCTTCACTCTCCTTCGTGTGAAGATAAGGCTTAAATTCAACTGTGACCTCTGTTGCCACATATGTGTCTCAATGTGTCGATGGGTTCATTAAAATTAGGGAATTTTATATACTGTTGTAGTTTGAACTCCGATTCCTTGGAAATATTACTCGAGGAAATAGACGTGGAGCTTGAATTTTTGCGGCAAACATCAATGAATTGAACGTCCTTTCTTACTTACTTTAAGTGGCGCTACAGCCCGGGGTGGACCTAGGCCTCAGTCAACAAGCGTCTCCAGCCAGCTCGATGCCGGGCTAACTGCCTCCAGTTTCGCACGTTAAGTCTGGCGTGCGCCACCTGAGTCTTGGCCTTCCTCTACTGCGCTCTCCCTCGAGAGCGGATTCGAAAACTTTTCGAACCGGAGCATTGGTGTCCATACGCTCTACATGACCATGCCATCTGTCTTCGGATCTGCACTCTTCTGTCCCTGTCGCTGTAATGGAAAAGCAAAACATTAAACTCGTATTTACATCTGGATTTCCACCATTAGAAGCAGAGTCAATCGTTCAGTTTTTGTCGGGAAGATATCCTCAAAACTAAGAGACTTACATACATTTTGAGGTTATCTCCAGAAATAAGTCCACAAAATGTCACATTGACCAAGAAACAAAAGAAGCAAGCGTAATAGATGACATGGAACATGCACCACATGGGATTCACGAAAGAGTAAAGAGAGCTTCTGACTCAATGAGCTAAACTTCAGTCAATCTCCTTACAACTGAGAGTAAAGAGCCTGATAACATATACAATTTTCATATATCGACTAAGCTAAGCATTAATCCGTTCTTTGACGCAAGATACACACAACATGCCGACAATCGAGACAATCAAATTCAAAGTGGAAAAAAGAATAATTATGATGCAACAGAATGTTCTATCGATTTAAACAAAACATGTTATATTCTATATTTTATTAGCTGTACTTTTTCACTTTATTTTCTTGTATTTACTTTAATTCTATCCAACTATACTGCTGGCACCACGGAGAGCCAAATAACCTGCAGTCAAATCAGAAGGCATTCCCCTGACTGTCGCATACTCGTCCGCATTGTGATAGTTCAGTTTGGTATGTGGATCTGTATAAGGTGCTATGAGACCTGATATATCCGAATATTTCTTTGCAGGTCTAAAGGAAGGCGGTGGATTTAATGTGGAATCTAAAATGGAAAAGTTACATTTATAAACATAACGTTTCAAGTCATGGCATTCAGTTCTAACATGTTATAGCGTCGTCAGGCCACGGCAATGATTTTTCTGTAGCAAGTATTTGCTTTAGTGATTTCCAAATTCTTTTTTTATTACCAGATTGTACACAATTCAATGTTGATTTCTTGAAACAGGGTTTATTCTCCTCATCCATCCTGTGTTTGTGTACTGAATTTTACCAAATTTGAAAAAAGCAAATTTGTTTTGTTTTGACATTACAAAATGTCAGCGTTCAGGCATAATAGGCTATCTTGTAATGTATCTTGTTCGATGCAGTCGATGGAAGTGTCAACTGAATATGTCGGAATTAGGAATATTTACAATAGTGTACGGAACTTATGGAATTTAAATGAATTCTTAACTTCCTAAATTCTTCATCTAAAGGGAAAATTCCATTAGACTTGGACCAAATCTGATATAGAATAGAGTAGGGGAATGCGTATTTTGAGGGCCCTTATTACCCGACTCATAGAATCTGCCAAACCGTTGCTCCGACGTTTTTAAATGAGGGCTTAAAAGGGAGTGTTCATTTTATGCAATTTTGGGGAATAAGTTGGGCTTGCTTTAGAAATATGACATTTTGTTTACAGCAAGGTTATGACTCCCAAAGTAGTATTATCATTGTTTAACAACTTCTATGCGCAATGCATGTGTGATGTCATAGGCAGACCAGACTTGAATAATGTATTCATGAACTAACATAAGATGAAAGAAACATACGGGTTTACAAATTCCTTATATGTACCAGCGCTTGAATTAGGTTTTCTTTTTGTTTTAACTTTGTTGATACGAAAATTCAGTTTGTTGTAATTGATAATATCTAAATTCTTGGTTCAGGTTCATAATAGATGAAGTAAGTTGGAGGAAATGTTGTAAGACATGATATTGTTAACTTATCAATTTTCAGATTAAACAACGTGGGATCAACATGGTTTTCTTTTAAAAGGTTTATGAGTTTATGTTCTGTGAACTCAAAGAGGACACTATAGTATATCTCTTTTCAGTATAAGCTTGTAGCTAACTATGCAAAAATTTTGACATTACGTAATTTACCATCTTCTAGAGGCCACAGTGGACTTGAACGATTTGTGCACGGTTTGTGATTGTTATTTTAACATTGAAGAATCTGTGTTGATTTTTCCGAACAAAATAATCCATCACTTTAGATTTCTTCTATGTCTTTCCTTGTGGAAAGAGATTATGTATGCGTTTTGCTAGGAATTAGAAAAAATACCTTGTGATAGGTATAGAGATGTGAAAAGAGCTGTAAATGTTGCGACAAGTAGGTATATCATACTTCTTTTTTCAAACGAGGATAATAGCCTCCAAACGGCAGCGTATTCGTCTAAAGGTTTTTTTATTTTTTTCTTCACCAATCATCCAAAAATTATATTGATAAACATTGCACACGAAGTAGAGCTTATAAGGACCTTCAGACGGGTAAACGAAAGGCGTGGTATGTAAATGATTGGGCAAAACTTACCACTTATTTATCTATTTGAGAATAATTAGATGATGTTTCGGCCAGCTCTAAATTATAATGGTAGAAAAGAGTTAAACAAACTTGGGATGTCATTGATATTCCATACTGTACTAGAAATTAGGACAAGTTAATCCGAAATTTGAGAGAAAACAGATTAAACTTGGTTAATATGATGAAAGTTAAAAAAGTGTAGTTAATGGTTTTATTTCCCTTGAAAGACTCGCCTTTTTTTTTAAAAAAAATTAATTGTATTTTGTATACGTTTTTTTTTTAATAACTTAAAAAGTCTTGCACGAATTTTAGTCAAAATCTAATGACAGCGATTCTGCGTAAAGACCCATCATATGACAAAGAGTCGATCGGACCATATGTTCGCGAGTTATCATGAACCAAAAAATAAACTGACGCTGAGAGAAAGTATCTCACACACACAGACATTTTCTTAAAACCTGTCTAAAAATAATAAAGACACGTTAAAGCGTAAATATATCACCTTTTTTTTTTTCTCGGTAAATGCAAGAAAATACCTTCATCATGATGGGTAACAGTTCTTTCCATCCGACCTCGATGAATCAAGGACTGTTATATTCAAACTTAAGCTCAACACGGCATGCCAGTAGTAATGGCGTACTTATGGAGCTGTTCAATGCAGTGGGAAATAAAAATCGTCCTCATATATATAGTGGGGCGATAGCATGCCAAACGAATAGAATCTCAGCATTGTACGAGTATGCCAATACTGAAGGGAGGAGTAACCCTACTTAACCCCAATTAAAGACGTATTAGTCTATTCAATATCTCTTTAAATACGTAAACCATTATCTATGTAATCACCAAAAACCTAGTATTAATCAACGGATGCGTTTTTATACAGGTTAATAATTAATGGACGCCACAAAGTATTATTAAGCAAATATAACTGTATTTATGTTGGTACGAAAGCGATAACCGGGGAAATAATGAATAAAGAATATGCTATATAATGCTATATCTACCTCAGTTATAGAAGTAAGGCCGACTTTAGAAGCGAATTCGGCATATTGGGCAAAAAGTCTTAAATTTTCACTGTGAGCAAACGGTCGGATCAAATCTAAATTTTTCAACATCATTCTGTACCATCTCTTCTCTTACAGATTTCATAAGGTAAATCCTTATCCATGTGTTGCATTAGCTCCACCCATCTATCTTTAACGGATACAAAATCGTTTTGCCCACATGGAATTTGAACACTCATTTTAACATGGCGCAGATCAGACATTTTTTTACGGTTTTCAGCATAAACATTAATTTTAAGCTGGCTCTGATGGGGTTACCTGCGAAGTCTCAAGTACGAGACAGAGTCTTAGCTTTCGGCACCTTCGCCATAATCTTCTCAGTGTTTTATGTATTTCGAGTGTGTATGCATATTTTTTTATTAAGATAGGTGAAGGTACCTGGTTCGCTTCATATTAGTCACAGGTCTGACATGTCTTCATCTCACTTCTCTATCAAAACCGCCTCAAACGTTTTTATTCTGAATACCCTTGTAGACTGCGCGAACACAGAAGACATTCTTCTTGGTGCTATGAAAACTAAGTCGGAAAACATAATCTGCATGACGTCGGCTCCTGGAAAGATTTTAAGTTAATCGATTTTACCAAGAATCCAATTGTCATCAAAACTTGCACTATTTTTTCAAACGTTTTCCTGGCAGGAGATAAGCTTGTCTATGTGTCAAAATGGCAAAAAGGACTCTCCATGGTCCAGAGAGCAGATGACATCAATGAGATTTTTAACGTCAAAACATTATTTCCACAATGCGCTGTCATATAATTTCCCCAACATCATATTTGAAAGGGCTGTGCGAATAATATTAAAAGCGCAATGGTCTTGTCTGTATTGTCGTGAAATATATGTAATTCCTTTCAAGGGAAAATTAATGGAACACTATTTAAATCGTATCATCCCCATTCCGGTCGGTTGACGAAGACATTGGTAAAATCGGATAGAATTGCCTTGGTTGTTACAATGAAATAAAACAGTTCTAATCAATACCAACAATACCAATACCAAAGAAAATAACTTCGCAATTTCAATTCCTGCTTTTGTGAGCTTTATCGTAATTTTTTTTATCACAATCCAATGACAATAATTGCCGGGCCGTATTCAACCTCATATATGATTGTTTTCATAGGACAGATGATCTAAATAACGAGACGTTACAAGGGCTATCCTACATCTTCGTTGGCTATAAATTCAAAACATATTAAATTGTTGACGAAAAATATTTACAATTTTTAAACTGCAACTGCACATTCGATATATGAACAACAAATCAAACAAACATTTCCGTTTGACATCTGTTATCCAACCGTTGTCAATAAATAGCCATCAACATGATATGGGTGGGTGGCAACTTGCCAGCTGATTTATTTGTTTTGATTTGTGTGTTCACCCCACCGCCATATGTTATAAAACCATTAATCCTATACTTCATCAACAAAGCGCTGATACGCCCGATTCTCTGCGTATCCAACTATAAGCAGTTCAAACAATGCCACTGACGAAGCAATTCATAAGAAATCTCCAAAGATTCCGCCTTGTTACGTTTGACATCACCGACACTCTCCTCCGCTTCCGAAGAACGCCAGATATCCAATATGCTGAAACAGCCGCTGCTTATGGCTACCCAAATCTTAACCAAGACCAACTACTGCATTCTTTTCGGGCAGAGTTCAAGTCAATGCAGAAGGAATACCCCAACTATGGTAAGAATACCCCTCACATGGACTTCAATAAATGGTGGACGCAACTAGTAATAAATATCTTCAAATCCATCAAGTCAGGGATACCGGAAAATGATGTATTAAAAATTGCAAATGAATTAATCAGAGTGTATCGTACGGAAAAGTGTTGGCTTCACGTAGACGGATCAAGTGAAATTATTTCGAAAATTCGCCAATCAGGCAAGATTATCGGTGTTGTGTCGAATTTTGATCCGAGTCTGTTGCAAATACTCGAGGCAATGAATTTAAGAAATTTCGATTTTGTCATAACCGCCTACGACTGTGGAATACTCAAGCCAGACAAAGGAATATTTGATTTGGCATTGCGTAAATGCAATGTCACCAGTGATCAGGCATTACATATCGGCAATTTGTTGGATTTAGATTATCTGGGTGCCAAGGAAGCTGGCTGGTCTAGCCTATTAATATCACAACTAACCGATGATGTGATGAAACACCAACAGATCCATAAAGACCATGTCTATCCCAGTTTAATGAAGTTGCTCCATGCACTGGAACACAAAGAAATCGATTGGCTGTAACCCGTAACACAATAGTGATTAAGAGAAACACATGAAACCGTTTGTTAACATTGTTTATTCAAAAGTTAAAACATGGTAAATTAAATGTTTTATTTATTTATATATAAAGTATACAGTTAGGTTGCTAAATTCAGTTCATGTTTTTGTTTTTTGTTTTTTGTTTTTTGTTGGATATTTGTTTTGTTAAGATTACTTTTTGTTTTAGTTTTTGTGTATTTCCTGTACTTTTTGTGCCTTTAAGTATGAACAGCCGATATCTACACTTATACACTTGACGAATTTACGTAAGTATACGAGTATACCTCGATTAACTTTATCTCGAATCGCATTTAAAGAATTAAACAATTGAAATCTAATAAGCCGGGTGTTTGTTTCACAGGGAAGCTATCTTCTTTCCAATGTCTTTTCTCACAAATGCAGGGTGTTCGTAAAGAGAAGAATTAACATTTTAAATGTGAAACTACGAGTAATTGCTTCCAAAACATCTTGGAAGACATTTTTTTACTGAGTCAAACAACCGAACTGTTCCTGTTTTCGAAGAAATCTTTTATCTGATCATCCCAAAAGTTAATTCACTTACATAAACTCTGATTGGTTAAACTGAATGTGCACATTTTGTAGACAATGCGTTGAAAATTATACTTAAGATTCTTTTAATTTGGCTGGCGTTGTTGACGCTGGAGGCGGATTATTGAAATCAAATTGTGTATGAAATTCGGAGGACAATTTCTTGATAATTGCCTCACTGTTAGCCTTTAATTCTCTTTCTAGGGAATCAATGTCGACCTCTTTGCTTTCTAGCTTCATTTGAAGATCGGAATAGAAATCACAAAATAGAACTGGCTCATCTGTGCCAGCTAGAGTACGGGTACTGCAATATTGTCCACGATGCAGTAGCTCTTCATTGGATGTTTTCGTATCAAAGAAACGCGCTCCAAGCGGAACCTAAAAGTAAACGAATTGATTTAATGAAAGATCTTAAGATGTGATGATGAATATTTTACTAAAAAGAATGCTCCCTATTGCGTGATTAGTATCAAAAAAACAAAAGGCTTAGGCGTTTATGTCCGCTATTCGTTTTTACAACAGAACATTGGAGTTTTAAACAATTTGTCTATTACTATTCACTTTGGGTGATGATTTTTTTGCCTCAAAACCTGGCAATTGACTCTTGTTGTATTCTTCTTTATTACTACCAACAAATGGCAAGATTTCTGGCCTCAAAGCTCGAATTTTGGACCCCTTGTCCGGGCACTTATGTATATTGAATATTGCTTCCCAAGACCTGAAATGTTTGCGGTTTACTAGCATATAATGAGATCGCGCGATCTTGGTGGCCAATCCGCTGGTGGCTTTTAGGACGTTATGAAGGGAAGAGTAGAAATTAATTGTGAGATTGCCCGAGATAATCTGCGAATTTGGTTTGATGGAAGACGAATTACTCTCCAATCGAAAATTGTGTCCGAAATTATCCTGTGTGAAGGCGCCTTGTCGAGAAGTGCTTAAAAGATTCTACGACCTGTACCACACCATCTTCATAGTTGGAAACTGCACATCACAAGCTTGAGATGGCTATGATATGCAGAGCGAGTTGGCTGGCAGAGAATATTACCACTCCAAGAGCTTCTTCCCTCACGAAGGGCAGACGAAGTAGAAGAGGAAATCGCCCTCAGTGGCGAGCACAAGTGTAAGAAAACTTCAACTTCTATTAACTATGTAACCGAAAGCATTTCGCTTAAGACTGCGCAAGCCCTAGATCCAGACTGGACACGGACCGTAGCATTAACAGAGCAAGTAAGTAAGACAGATCATTTATATCTATAAGCACAACATACATATCAAAGGAATCAAGTCAACTTCTCTCCGTCATATAAATAACCCATAAACTTTCTCGAAAAAGAGAAAACCTGGAAAAATACAAAGATTTCTAACAGAAGGTAAGCATTCGCGAAACCATCAAATGCTGATCAGTCAAGGCTACCTATGGTGGAAGTCAATCAAAGCACAATCAAGTCAAGGCATTTTACGAGGAGTCTTATTTCCATTTCTATAGAAACAGGCTCCTTTTCTCTTTCTTCTGGATACAGAGAGCATTCTATGCAGATGGTTACGGTAATGGCGTCGAGGGAATATTTGCATATACCTTCCGATCAACTAGTTGTTATTCTTAAGACACTAACCGCTGAATCGACCGTTGTTGTCCTACAACTCAAACAAAATTGAAGTCGGAAACACTTTCAAGCTTCACTGACCGGTCTAAGACCCTCAAACGATTATGTGTCAGAAACTTCCCTGAAATCTTCTCTGATCATTTTAATACGATATCGCAAAACGACACTGTTATGTACATTAAGTGAGACAGCGGTCAAATCGCTAAAATTCAGCTCAGGGCCATGACAATCAAAGTATGGCCGATTAACTAGCCTATTTATACCGGTGATCCAATTTCTGCTATTATATGGTTTCTGAGAAAAGCAGCATATCTTCACGGCGCATTTTTTCTAGGCAGGCATTGCATTGACTTGATGAATAAGGTATATATACCATAATGGCCGATAAGTGTTACGAAATTAGATTTTATCAGTAAAGAAATCAACTTTACTTGTCCTAAAGGCAAATATCGTTATGTGACAATCTCCGACATTGTACAGGACATTGACAAACTTAACGCACCAAACTTTTTGTCCAATAAACTGATCTTACCTGTTGCTGTATTAACTTTTCGTGGCTCTGTGCGATAAGGTTCTTCATTGCTTTCAATCCATTGACTTCACTCTTAATATACTCCGCGTAACTGAAATGTAACACAATATAAGAGCTGTCTTGGTACCAAACAAACGACCAAACGCCTTACCTGTACATTTTCGAAGTCTTTCTCGTCAAATTCTCAACACAAGAGATAAAGTTTTTAAGTGGAAGTGTGCGCGGAATAAAACTCGGGTCCAGCTTCTCGGCCATTTCGAAATGAGTCAGAGACCTGTTGAACTCATGAATCATTGCCAGAGTTGTAGCCAAGGCAAAATGATTCTCTGCAACCTCTGGCGCATGTTCGACAGCTGCTGTCAATATAACATCAGCATCACGTAACTTTCCCGCTCTGTACAAAATAATTCCCAAACTTAACAATGGAATATCTTTAACCTTACGCGGAGCCAACATCACAGCACGTTTTGCACATTCAACAGCTTCTGTACCATCACCCCACATACGCCAGTAGTATGAACTTAAGGTGTAATATTTCCACGAGTTTGGACTATCCGCCAACCCGTCAACCAAACTCTGTACATATCGCCAAGATTTGAATTCAAGATCATTACTTGCCATCTCTTCTTCATGATCAATTTTTAAAGCATAAGTGCCCTTTAGGCCATCCAAATGGTCATAACAACATATACCAGCATTCAAATTCATATGCTTCCAGCAAAGTGGCGTTGCTTGTTGAACGCCCAACTCCGGTAGTGTTTGGGATTTCTTTTTCACGTTTTTTATATTAATACGCTTTAGATATTCCTTGGTGAGTTTTGTGTAGGTTATCTGTTTCTCTATGACGTAGTAGTCGAAGGCGCACTTGGCTTGGTCAATTATTTCCATACCAAATTGTATGGAGAAGTTAATTCGCTCTGCCATTAGCTCTCGCTGGCGCAGCAATTCAAGGTATGTACTCTCGACGACGTCATTGTATTTGATTTGGTCCAGGAACGCTATCAAATTGTGAGGCTCCCGCATGCAGAATGGTGAATCAATCTAAAAAGCCAGATGTGGTAAGAGATTTCCTGCAATTGTTGATACAAAGCTAGGGTGGTGGTGAACATTGATATTACCTTTTGGAGGATTTTTCCATTCTCATTGAGTACCCAGTGATTGATGGCGACAATTGATATTGCAATTTGCAAGAAGCATATAGTAATAAGGATAAATCGAGATGTCATTATTAGGGTGTATTTATAAAACGCATTTTTTTATAGAAGGAACCAAATAAACAAGACTGCGAAAACAACTCAGTGAAAAGCGTGAAAATGCATACCGGATAATGCAATGGAGAGATTTTGACAAGTGATAAACTTGTATATTTTTTTTCTACTTTGTCTCTACACCAGTTCATTCACAATCGACAAAAATATTTTATAATTTTAATTTTCTGTCAAAAATTATATTTAATATTATTTTAATGTTTGGAAATCTTGGAGTTGTAAACATTTCTCCAATCGGCAGTGTGTATTTGCCCGATGATCAAAATATCGAGGGATTAATGTATAATCAGTAAGAAAATTAATCGAAAAAATGAAATAGAAACCATTTAAGCCCAGAAAAAAAATCTTTTTTGATATTCTATTCGAACTCAAGACGCAATGTATTGGAATCAAAGGCTCCCCTTTTGCTTTTTATAACCATTTTATTTTCATAATTGTGCCATAATTTGACTTTATTTCTATGCAACCTACCTTGTGATATACCGAACACAAACTTCGTCGCCCCTACAGTTTCTTGGAATATCTCCATGCCCCGCACCCAGCAAAAGTGAATGTTGAACTGCTCTGCCATTTCTGTGAGAGATGATCGGCAGACTTTAACGTTCTTGAAGTTAGAAAAAGATGAGTCCACTGATTTGAAAGCGGCCTGAGTGTCGGAAAAGATATGGATATCCATTATAAATATTAAATTTTTGTTTTCAGCCAGGACAGCGCCAGAATTTCAGCTTAGAGCACGCTGCAGTGATTGAGAAGACAGAAGGAGAGGCCTAGGCTAAACTTATCAGCGAAACATCGCCACTGATCCCTCTATTAGTCCTTGCAGCTATTCCCATAAGTTTAGCGCTCAGGTCTGCACTCTTTACATTTCGTCAATTTATTTTTCCTACTACGGACTTTTTTTTATTGTTATTCGATTTTTTCACGATTAAATCTTGTCAGTAAAAGTCGGTGGTTCCCTTAAGAACTATTTACTCGAGCGTTCTTAGCGTAGCTGGTAATCTATCTGCATTTGGTGTCCACCGTTGCAGTATTATGCCATTTTATTTCATTTAAAAGCTTGAGTACGCGCTAGCAATGTTCTACGTTTTAAGTTTAACTATAATAGGCTTACAATATTATCTAGGAGTTCCGTATCGGTCCCTGTTTCTGACATTCCGCCAATTGGTTTCTTAAACGCATATTTTATTAATTTTGAGTTGCCTGAATATGATTTTCATATTCATTTTGTCGCTTTCTTAACTAGCAGGAGAATGAAGCATGATAATAGTCTATAATCTGTTGCTACACAATATTATATTAAGTAAAGTTATTTTCTACACTTACAGAAAAGAAAAGATTGCAATTATTTTCTTGGCAATCCTATAACAGTTGCCGCTCGTTAATTCAAACCAGCGATAATTCGAACCTCTTCATAATTTAAAGTTATCACGGGTTCCCTAGAAAATCTCCTTATATTTCGAAGAAAATCCATACATTTTTAAGCACTTGGTAATTCGAACAAAAAAATCATCGCTACATCACAAAACGGCGCGTTAATTCGAACTCGTAGGCGTCAAACACACGATTATTCAAACTTGTCAGATTACATAGAGGTACATTTTGAGACAAGTTCAAACTTGTATCATCGTTGCACGAGCATTTATTATTGAAATGATTATGAAATTTGACACACACTTTAGTTTGGTGTTTAGCTTCAGTTTTCATTGGTTACAGATTAAAAGTTTGTGTTGCTTGAAAATTCCGAACCATTTGATATTTCAAACTCTCGATAATTCGTAACATTTTAAAAGTCCTTCAAGTTTCGAATTAACGAGAGTCGACTGTATATACATTATTAAAACTTTATATTAAATTGAAAAATAATAACGTAATAAATTAGACAACCCTTGTGGTCATGGATGGATACATTAATTGTAACCAATTATTTAATCTCAGAAATGCGAAAAAAAAATCTACCTATTTATCCATTTATCACTTGTTTTCTTCTATAGTTTGTTAGTCAGAAAGTTGATGCACATATTTGCATTCTGAATTCTAATTGGGCAATTGAAAATTGCTAAACACTGAATACTGCCAGTCATCAACGCATGTCACGCTAACCTGAATGCACTCGTAATTCTTACCAAACCAACTAGCTCTCGGTTTATTCTTCCCACCGCAATTCGTGTGGTGGAAAAGAAAAAGAAGTTTTTCTTCACTTGTTCCGCTCGTCGACTTATTGCCGTTTATTTTCATATTTCCAATAATAAGTTAAATTTCCGATAAACAATCATTGAATAGAAGCGAATTGTATTAATTAATAAATTTTCACACTTTAGTAATGTTTTAACGTTTTAGTGAATAAAAATGGCCGCGGTAAATGATTGTTTTACAATTGGATCGACAGTGCTCTGTACAACATGCTTCAACCAAGAAGTCGAAGGCGAAGTTTTAGCATTCGATCATACTACAAAAATGCTTATACTGAGTATCCTTTTTAAGAAAAAAAAAACACAAACCAGACATAAGAATAAAAAATTTAAGAATAAGAGACCAAAACCAGGAGCTAACTCGTAAATGCTGATGAAATCAAGTTGAAGACGACAAAGTGCCAACATAGTGTAATAAATAATGGTGCTAGCAAAACAAAAATATTATTTTTATATGCTAGTGACCTTAAGGGCTGGCGGGGCAAACTCCAACTCCGGAAAGTGACCATAAAAGTTGCTAAATCGAAAGTGCCAGTGTGCGAATTTGTTTGGTGCTGCGGGTAGACCCAGCACATAGATTTACACGAAGAAAATCGATTTTGCACTATTTTGACGTTTCCACTTGCAGAAAACCAGGTTATGTGTGCGTTTTCCCTCAGATTGTACCGTTTAGCTGTCAGAAGTAATGGAGAAAGTTGTACTTTCAAGGCAATTTTTTCAGTTTCCCATAAATGTTTCTTTTTTTCTCTCAACAATTTGGTTTTTTTCAGTTGGAAGAATTTAGATGGACTTTTAGATGGTTGTAGCTCAAATGGGAACCTAATACAAAGGTTATTGACTTTGTTGTTAGGTTCATTTGTGGTACACAGTTGCCCAATAGGGATTCATATTTTTCGATTTAAATATCGCTTGTCCGGCGAGAAGACTGAGGAAAAAAATACGACACTTATGTGCATGTCAATGTTGAGCAAAACGAAATCTGTTAATTGTTGCGTTCGTAAATAAATTAATTGGGACGTTGGTTTTGTGGCAATCGGTGAGGTAGCTTATGAAACGCGATGAAAAACATGTTCAGTGCGAGATGAGAAATAGGTTAGAGGTTGTGAACTTGTCGCATGGTTACCGCGCGCCGAATTTGCGGTTAGTCCCCATTTCAATAGTGATCAACTCTTTTACAATCTGAAATTTGACACAATAAGTTTGAAGTGGATATGAGATAGATCGTCATGCATTTCATACTTCAACTTGAATTGCAGTAATCACAGGAAATCTGGAATGTTCGTTTTTCCTCTCAACTATTGTGCTCTGTTTGCTTAATGGTTTCTTTAAAAGCCGTCCTTGATGGAGTATTGATGCTTTGTTTCGTGCACCGACATCCAGATTTCGGGTTGTCATCTCCAATGAAAAATATGAATTCAGGAAGTGAATTGATAAAAGCTGTAGAAACAGGTACTCGATTCTTCTAGGAAATCTTTGATCTGTTTGGTAACTACTAAAAGATTCAATTTTAAATCGTGAGCATGATCCTATTCACTTCGTTTTAACGCTTCCAGATAATTGTGATCGTTCCACCTGCACTTAATCTCGTTGAAGATTTTAATTAATGAACTGTTAGGACTCTCCGAGAAGATAAACACAGCATTTGTCCAACCCGTCTCTCAAATATGCGCACTCCTTTTTCAATGTCATTGCGGCCTTGATTATAAATTTCTTCGGGCATGATAACTTCCCATTGGACAGCATAACAGCTTTAATCGTAACAGGTCTACTGGCGCAGGTGATTTAATTTGTCTTATCGAAAAGTTGAACAAAAAACTATGCCGACGTTAATGTTGTTTTTAATTTTTCATTTTCACTAAGAAAACTTTGCTGCTTTTAATCCGACATACTTTTGGTTGATGTCAGTACCCGTACTCGTTCGTGAACGACGCCTCAACCGGGTTTAACGTATAAAATGAAGAAATAGGTTTGAATGCTTTCAAGGGCCAAATCTGCCTTTCCTTTAAACGAGCTTTCTTTGAAAGGACGCTTAGCCGTACAACAACTCCCATCTACCTCCTTATTTTCTAGACATTAACATTCTCAAACATTCAAAACCAATGTATATCGGTATCATGTTCTTCCTCCGAAATTTGTTTTTATCCTGCGCTATGAGCTAAGTAAACTTGCGAACCTTTAAGCAATTCTGTAGCTTGTTCTATGTTCTATTTTGGATTACCTTATTAGTGAGGCCATATGTTTGCTTATGTTTTTGCAGTTGAAACGAACTTCGTTAAGCAGCATTGCAAAACGATTTTATTTGCTTTGCCTGAGATTTATCCACTACGTGCAGACTTCTTATTGGGTTACGTTTTGTTACACTTGCTGACAGCATTTCATTTCCGCCATTCACCTTATACTTCTTGCTCATAGTCTAACCACAAGCGAACTCTGTGCAATATAAAAGCAACTTTCTCTGTCACGAAATTTAAACTCCCTCACTCTAATTCTGTGCGCTGTCGTCATTGCTATTTCCTTTATGGCTAACCGTAGATAGTTAGTATTAACATTGTTCTCACATTGATGACGCCTTAATAGATGTCGGTTTGGATAAACGAATATAGTCAGAAATTCGATCTAACTTCGTAATATGTTATCTTCTAGCACCTTTTTCTAAATATCAAGAGTTGCCACATCCTTGCTTATTAAAACACTATTTTCGGCGAAAAAGGAGGAGTCTTTCGGGACACGTTAATTGGCTGATTCAATGTAGAATTGTGCACTGCACTGGGGTATTCCAACTTTATTTCTTTTATATGTTACGTCTGGCGATGGCGCGATAGTTAGCTCATTGGACTATCACGCAGACAGTCTGGGTTCGATTTCTGGCTGGGTCACCAACAGTTTTTCAAATCGCCATCACCCTTTCGGCGGGCAATGGCAAATTCCCGAAAGTACTCGGCGATAAACCGTAGCCCTCGCTCAGATGTGACAAAAATGAAAACATGAGCAACACAAATGAGTGTCAAGAAGCTAGGCCATGGCCCATACCGGGCTGCCAGTGCCAGTGTTTTTTTTTTTATATGTTACGTCTTTACGCTTTCAAATTCTTTTTTCCACATCAATGAAGGTGATTATGAAGATCTTTTGAAGCACCGTAAACGCCGTTAGCTTGGAAGCGAATCTTGCCTCGACTTCGGAGATTATGTAGTCGAGCCTATGTGCAGGCTTAAGCACTCGGCTTATTTTTTTTTTCTTTCTTGGATGTTTTCTTCTGTGAATTCATAATTTTTGCATACATCGTTGTTCCCGGTAAAATTTGTCTCGAGTGGGTATTTTGATCGCTATACCAGAATCTTACAAATGTTAGCTGCTTTGCCCGTGCTTCAGTGTTTCATTTTGTCTAATTCTTGTCGCCGGTTCATATTTCTCCAATAACCCATACAATGACACGTTTGAAGTCTAACTCAAGTCTCACCACTCGTTTCGTCTCATCGTTTTTGTATTCCATTTCTTTATTTATGTGAAGTCGTCCTTTGAAAATATGAAACCGTTCTCATACCACACTCACATTTTTTTCATTGCGCTTAATTCTTTCACTTGCCTTTTGTGTGCCATTTTTACATATTTTACTATTAGAGCCTCTTTTCATTTGAGTTGAGTTGGAAATGCTGTATTCCGTTTGATTTCGATAAGTTTAGTTTGTATTTTCCCGGTGAGTTGCTCGTTTCCAAGTCTTGCATCCGCATTTCGATTTCGAGGAGTTCATTTAAGTCTGCGCTGATGAAAATCATTTTCTATCTCTTTCTCTTATATTGCAAAAGAATACATTGAAAGAAAAGATTTAGTTTTCAGAGAAATCTACCTGATTTAACCTGCAGCCCAAGCAGCATCCTATCGTGCATGTATGCCATTCACTGCTGATCTCACGATTAAAAGTTTCTGTGACATGAGTTGATAGTCATTATAATCAATTTTATAGATCTTACTTATTTTTAAACCCATCAACAGTTTTTTTTGGATACCCCAAATTGCACTTTACTTCTGAGCAAAATCTATGAAGTATAACTTTGAAGCATGTGCGTCGACATATGTCAGAGGAAAAAGCTAGCATACGATCGCTTTGCATTTGCTAAACAATTACTTTTTTATGCAACAAAAAGCCAATTGTATAAATCGTTCATATTTAAGCTCCAGGATTCGAAATTACATCCGTTACGAGCGTAACATATCGTAACAGATCAACTTATGCAACCAGATTGATGATCATATCTCTAAATAAAGTCGATAATTTTTCGTTCGCTGTTAGCTGATTTTACTACTTTTTTTTGTCTTTCAATTGACGGATCTAAATCTACATATATTCAAAAGTGTAAATCCTCTTGCAATATTTGTATGTTTTTTTCAATCTTCATCTCATGCACGCTTACTCAATTCGCACTACATTTTTAATCAGCCATATCACAGGTTTTCATATGGCAATTTTGCAATCGTCTGTACTTATTTACGGTTGCTTTTTTTTTTTTATAGAGAAAATCAATTTATGTATATGCACATTCCGACCAGGTTAATGTTGTTTTATATCTTGTAGAGTTCGCCGCTTAATCTCGTTCAAAATTTGTAAACTAAAACTGGCTCTTGGATTGCAGATACGAGTTTATTATCAGAGTTGAAAAGGTCGCCGAAGTAGGTAAAGCCACTCGAGTTGCTCTTTGTAACGTTCTAGGCGATTCGGCATCATGCGTGCTTCTTTTTGTTGGCTGTCTATTCTAAACTTACCTTCACATGTATTTAAACCCATGTTCCTGTTGAAATGCTTCAAAACGAACCATTAATATTTCGCTGTATTCAACCAACAATTCCAATTTAACCAGCGTATGCGAGTAGTTATGCAAACTTCTAAAACATTTCAGCTGTGTTGTAACCTCTCAAGTTTCACACAACTTTCTTAAATATTTCGATGAATTTGTTTCGGACCTTTCACAAGAATCCCAAAGCCAAGAATGTGTATCCAAAAAGAACTGGACGTCTTTGTTTTAAAGCCAATAGTGGAGATATTTTGAAGTTTTGCGAGACCTCTTGTGAACTAGGGGTCGCATCAATGTCGTCCAGCACACACATAGTGTTCAATAATATTGCGTTGCCCACTTTCTAGAAATCTTTCGTATACATTCATAGCAAACCGATCGATAGTTGTTGCAAGTCTCATTGACTTGGACTTTATACAATGAAACAAGAAAGCTCTCCGTTTAATTGTTAGGCATCCGCTGGCCTTATTTTATTAAAAATAAGTCATTTTGAAGCAAACTCGCGAGCCATTGAAATCCGGTTTTTCCGGTCGTCGTCCAGACTTCGCAGGGCATGTGATCTAGCTCGAATAGATGCCTCTGGTTTATGGGATACATATGTATCCCTAACTCCAGCTTTTGCAAATTCTGCAGTCAATCTGCAAATTCATGTGCGGCAAAGTATTTTTTCCGTCTAATGCAATTTTCGCTGTATTCCATTATCGTCTTCAATATATTTTGACTAATGAATCACTATATTGTGCCGCAATCTTGGAAATAAAATCACGTTAACCCGAGCTTCGATGTTGCACTTCTTCTATTGCTTGTCGCTTGCATATAAGTTGAATTGCTGATACAATGGCTCTGGTGCCATCGATTCCTTCTTCTGCAACGTTTAGAGATTTACTCAAACAACTCTTTATTTGTGTAGCCTTTTTCGATTACTGTTATTGTAGTTTCACTATTCTCGTTTTGTTTTTTTTGGAAAGTCGAGCAGAGTTTTTGCACTACCCTTAAATTTAAAGTCACACTAATTTTTAATACATTGTTTGGGATTTTTGAGCTATTTTAGCAAATTGAACGCCTACGGTTGTCTTCTTTCCTTATTTAGTTTGTATCAGTTTATTTTCTCGTTGGTTTTTTGTGATTGTCTGCCAGAAAAGCACATTCTGACTTGCTACTCATTTGTCTAAGATCGCTTTTGAATCTACTACATGGTAATTTGTCTATATGTGCGCCGCTCTGCCTTAATAAAGACGGTATTCAGAGTTACGTAGTTTCCATTCTTTTTAGCATGAGTTTAATATATCTTCTCTCGCTAATTTGATCGTTCTGAAACCGTTTCCTCCATAGCGATCTTTGTATTCGTGGTTCGATCCCCGACCTGACATTGCACCAATGAAAATCATTTCCCCAATTGATATTCTATTTGGAAGCTAGTCAAAGTCATGAGTGCAATTAAGCGCCAGTAATGTTCTAAATCTCATGATTTATTATCATTTTCATTACCTATAATCCATCGCTCATATTAGGCCCCTAAGTGTAGTATCTAACTATTTCTCATTTAGATGCCTTTTAGGGCAATCAGAGGAACGAACCGCAGCAACTTTCTTTAAGTTCCGTATGGCGATGAGTCATAAAATTGTTTATAACTCAATAGAACCGTTTACAGCATATGGTTGAAGTCCGTCCTAAACTATTTCACACGAGTACCTCTGAGTTTGGTTGACATATTTTTTTATAAACAAAAATTGTCGCTCAACATGCGACATTGTGGTCAGAAATGTTGGCTCAATTTCCAATATTGAATTTTTTTGTTTTCAAAATTAAAAAAAAAAGTTAATTCCTTAATTCGAAAAAAAAAACAAATTTAATATCTAGAGAGCCATTCGAAAACATCGGAGAAACTAAACGACGTGTTCGTATTGAATTTGTCGCTATGTAGCAACGTTCAAGTGATAAAGGAATGCAACGGCAATTTCGTCGAGGAGCCCCAAAAATTGAATTTAGAACAATTGAAAATACGCCTGCGTAAAACAGTGCAAAATCGCCAAACGTGGATCAAATCAAAGAACACTGAAGTTAGTCCCGAGGCGCAGGAACTATACCGAGTGCTGGCGAAAAATTTCAAGGTCTTTATCTTTATTATAGAAAATAACAATGTTTTTAGTCAATATGTCTTGTTTTTGGTTACAGAATCCTGATGTCACTTGGCAAGGAGTAAATATTTGTATATTTAAAGAGGTTACAGTTTTGCCACCGTACAGATCAAAGAATGTGGTCACCAATACGCAAAACCGTGTTTTATGCAATTACATAAAAAAAATGGTAAGCATAGCTAATTAGTCACCATATCCTGTTTTTACTTAATGTTACTTTTAGATCGATCAGTTCTATAAGACGCAAGCGTTGCAGGAAAATAACACTGCGGGTACGGCATCATCAACAACTTCATCTGCAACTGCATCATCATCGTCGTCATCATCTTCGTCATCAGCGCCATCAACATCAGTAGGAACATCTTCGAATAATGCTGCATCGGCATCGCCTGTCCCGGGAAACACATAAAACAAAAAAGCAAAATAATAAAAACAAAAAAATAAAAAAAGCAGACATAAATGAGAAAAAATTATGTTCAAAAAGAAAAACCCTAAAAAGCCGATTGATTTATTTAACTTAACTTGGGAGAGATTCGAAAGAAGAATTCGTCTCACCGCTTTTCTGATGAATTATCTACGGCAGTCCGTTTTGAAAGACGTCAGCCAGATTAAACCTTATTTAATTCTGAAGCTATTCCACTAAAATCAGTTACTCTCCCCCCCCCAAAAAAAAAAAAAATTATCCGCCAATATTCAAATTTCATGACTGAGGGTACAATTTTGAGGCACTTGAATTCTTATCTCTCCATGCAAGAGTTGTTCATCATGCTGTGACTTACGATAGGTACTCCTATATATTAACGTGGGTTAGCTACATATCTTTACAGCCTTAGAGTTCGTAAATAAGTCCGTTTTCTTAAGTCAGTTATTTTTTTTTTTTGTTGGAAGCGACATTTATCTCCATTTTTTAAAAAAATTTAATTTTTATCAACAACAGAGTTCCATACACCTTTGTACATACAAATCTCGTTTTAACTGTAAAACTGTATAATATTTTTCAACGATTGATACTTTATTGAATAGGGTAAACCTTCCGACTAATCATGGAATACAATTTCCTTCAAATGGCTGACTCGACTGGCCTGGCAGTATGCCAACCTGTCAAACCAATTTTTCAATACATTTTGGATAGTTCGGCTTCTATTTTACGAATAGCTGGAACAATATTGCTCCTCGGTACCTGAATCGCCCAAGTCCAAATTTTGATTTTTCGGCCACAATAAATCGGTTATCATGTTTTGGCAACTCAATTGACTGCAATGCTCCTTCCATTGTCCATCCAAACAGCACATGATCAGGATGGATTGACTTCTCTATGACTATGTGTGGATTTACCGAGTCCCAAATACAGCAATTTTGCTTGTTTACGTGACTGGTAATTGCTTCAATATAGTACTACCCCCATATTCTCATAGAACAACTGATTTAACCTTCCTTCCACCTTAATGGTGGAAATAAGGCAGTTTGAACGTTTGTCTTCGCCATTGTGACCTTTTAATCTTCCCTAATTCAATGGCCACGTTACTCGAAATGCTTCCGAAACACGGGAGCCTATTAAATTGCTCGACCTTATGTTAACCAATATAAACTATAGAAAAGGAGTTTGATAGGTTCATGCGTTTGGTTTTACATGCATTTCATCTTAAGACACATGTATTTTGCTTGATCGAAATTAAAATATTTTCGTCGGCCTAGTCGAGCTTTAGGGAAGATGTCAAAGTTCATTGCATCCTCTGCTTCAGATAGACTTGTGCGCATAAAATATTGTAGCTACTTATCGTTTTGCATCCATTGCTATTCTGCTAGTTCTGCGAAAAAGAATGACATCCTACGCATACCTGTTCTTCATACGAACTTAATATCAGTGAATAAAAGCGGATGAAACAGGTAGTTTTAACTGCGTTGAACATTTTTTGGAGTGCATCAATTTTAGTCGTGAAGTTGATTGTGATTAGATGTTTCGAGTACTGAAGATAAAACATTTGGTTTGCTTTCGCTAGGCTAACCTTGTTATTATTTTCAAAGGCTTTAAACATCTCCACTCTGTTGCATCAACGAATCAACGATTAGCAGATGAAGTAGCAGATAACTCTACAGGGTCGGGAAAGTAATATTTTCTCAAGGATTTCTGCTTCAGACTGCTATGTTTAGAACTTTGATATCAAAAGTGAAGGCTGGCTTTCCATGTCTTTATTTCCATAGAGTTTGCAGTCACTGCCGCTGCAACTTTACATGTGCTTTTTACAGCTATGGTTTCTTATACGATTCTTTTCTTCGGAAGAAATTTGTTAGATTTGAATTTGTTAAACTGCGGCCATAATTGTCTAGGCGGTGTATGGGTGGACTTTTCCGCCTATCATTTACTGTTTTTTTTTTATCTGGCACATACAATTATGAGATTGCAAAGTGAGGCTTGATATTTTTGGTCCATTCATTGGGAGTAAACTCGTCTGCACTTTCGTTTAAATTATTTCTTTTTATTAAATGGATTTCAAACCAAAAACATTGAATTATGTATGTACCCTATAGAATATGCGAATATTTGCTTGAAGTTACAAACTTGTAGCTAATGATCATTACCATTTTTTTGCAATTCCATTTGTATGCTTTAAGATCTGTTACTGTAAAGAGTGTAACGCTTTACGCTGACCATGAGCATCGCGGTAGCAACTTAACATAAATCTGTTTTTGATCAAAATAAAACTAAATTATAAAGTTTGTGATCGGTGCGTTTTATTTAAAATCAATCCCTGTCTTCATACTTGATCTATCCGTGTCGTCTACCAATTGGCTTTGGTGCAGTGCCTCTCTACTTGAAAAGATGCAGAAGACATGCATTTATTACCTGCAATGCGTGTTAAATTTGATAAGATTGATAAGGAATCCCAATTTTCGTATAAACGTGCACCTTTAGATGCAAACAAATGGATTATATTTCTTACATTAGCATTTAACGCCCTGCACTGATATTTAGATTAAAATCTTTTAAGATTGAAACCTTTTTTCAATTTGGACTTAAACTTTTCTCCAGCATTTTGACACATATTGTGTTATACATAACTAAGGTACTTTTTAGAAGCGAAATCACAAGCTACATCGCCTTTTGAAGCATAACTGGTATGAGTTCGTCCATGCAGGTGATTGGTCAGACCATATGAGTAGAAATGAATGGCATTGAACAAGATCAGTGTGGGTGGGATATTTTCATCTACATTGAGGCAATTTTTGACTGTTTTTGTAACTCGGCCAGAAGAGAGTGCAAATGATCAACGAGAGAGCAGTGCTAATGAATAAAATCTTTGACTAACCACAGATAGGCTTTCAAACTTTTTGTCTCCACAGAAGGAGGAAACTGACTGACTCTAATTATATAGTGTTGAAATATATCACTTCTCTAATAAAGCTAAGCACTTAGTTATCATTTTGGATAATAAACTTTTTTGTACTAACAATGTTACGTTAATAACTTGAACATCTGATAAAACCAATTCGATAGAATAAACCTTCATGCAAATACATCTCTGCGGCTTTCATCATCGTGGAACTGATAAAATTCTTTCCTTTTGATAATCATAGATTGAGCTGCATTGTCAAAATCTTTTTCCTATTACACAAAAGCGGTGTTTGGAATAACTCGCGATGGAGCCTTGTTAGTTTTGTTGTGCTAACTATTATTTGACCGACATCATTGAGTCATATCTAGGTTGAAGGTCACAATACCGCAGAAAGTGGGATTTTCGACGAAAGTGCTATGCAAGGTACAGAGGACACTTCTTATTAGCGTCTTAACTGTGTACGAATTTGCATTCCTCTTAGATGTACTTATCAATGCTTGCGATGAGATTTATGGGCGCTGTAAATCACCGATTTATGGGATTTATGCTACAGGTACAAGACGGTAATAAGCACTCATATTATGGTACTGGTACTGCAGGCAATTTATCACTAAAGTAATAAGTTATAGTTCTTCTTCTAAAAAAATTACATTGAGCTAGTTCTTTGTTCGATAATGCCGAGTTTTCGACTGAGTTTCGAGGAGAAGACCTGTTTAATGCTCGGTTTTGTGGTAATCCATCAAAACGCACCAGTTCATCGGAGATCTACAGGTCCACATTAACCAAGTTCAACGCAGAATTGGCGAATTAAGAGAATTAAGATTTAAGGGAACATAACTTTCATAAAAAAAAAATGGGAAAATAAAACCGGCAATTGCACGTCTTTAAAAAGTTCACTCTGAAGACCCTTTAAACAGCTTAGGTCTTTTTCTCAGACTAGGTAGCATGTTCACATCTACTCGGGACGAACTCGTCATGAGGTACTTGTACACCTCCTAGGTTCGATTCAATTCAATACACACCAAATGTTAGTTATGATCCTAGCATTTAACGCAACCAATTACAGTGTTGCTAGAAATGTTCAAGTCAAGTCTAATGGGACATATATTTTAAACCATTGGGAACTGACGGAATCGGAAAGTTAGGGTTTCATCCTAATTATTATGGTCGAATTTATTAGGTCCAGTGGGATATATAACGTAGAGGAAGGTAAACGTTATTTTTTATTACCAAACAACTAAAAACCTAGTGAACTACCAAAATCTTACCGTCCTAAAAGTTTGATTTGACTTATAAAAATGTGGGGTATTTTTGACAATATTGGAACCCATGCAATCTCAAACGCCGTGCAAATCAGATGTTGCACACCTACAGACGAGTGAGCACGATGCTCAATTTCACAACACAAATGTTGTCCATAAGAATGTGTTCGTTCACCCCTTCTGTATTCACTAGTCATCGTCGATTTATTAGTCAAGCTGGAAAATGTTGACAACCAGGAGGTTGGCTATCCTATTGGCTTTACCATCATCCAGAAAGGTACGCATCCAAAGGAAAACCAAGGAAAATTACTATTCCGCGAGGCTCGACCAGATCTCTTTGAACAATACAATCACAAACTCTAATCTAGTTAAAAAACTAGGAGTGTATCTAAACTAAACTTAAGTGGATGTATTTTTGGTTAGCTCTGCCTCTGGGGATATCCCCAAAAGTCACCCACGATTGTCATCGTCAGTAAATTGGTTGAGTAAGATAAAAGAAAAAAACACATCAAAGCGGCAGCGTCTACAAGGACTCGTATGCATAGGTTTCTTCGGTTTTATACGTACCTGCCCGACAGCTACCATTAAAGCTTTAATTTGTTTCACATGTTCATACCTACATATTTTAAATAGTTTAAATTCGCTGTACATTCAGGTAATTATGACAAAAGCCGAGGCAGGCGTGCCAGGGCCCACTTTCTGACCCGTTCTTTGGAGTCTGGAAATTGCAGCAGTAAGACCATTTCGTAAAAGCTTGTTTCACCAAACAACCGCCGCAAACCGGGTAAATTTCAGAACACCTGCCAGGTAGTAGGCCCCATGTCTCGCATACAGTTCCTTTGCTCTGCCAGAAGGCCGACAGCGCATATGAGGCTTTTCAGAGTTCACAGAAGTTTTTAACCAGTATGACACGCAAATACTTAGCTTCTTTAGAAAATTGAATTGTTATGCCTCTAGGCACTAAATGGGTCAGACTTGTCAGTTTCCTTCTTCTCATACAAGGAACAATATTAGATTCGAGAGGATTGACCGACAGCCCATTTCTAGTGCACTAATTTTTCGATCACATCTATTGCTAGCTGCGCTTAAGAGCAGACAGCCGCTAGACACTATCCAACATACAAAACAACTGCACAATCCGCGTATGCTTGTGCATAGACATACAAACTATTGGAGCACTAAGTAGTAAGTTGACCAATATGCATCATAGCCGCATAGCCGTATAGACAGAACACCGTCTTGCATCCGCAATCAGTGTCTTATTCACCAGCATTGCTTTTATCCACAATGCTATCCTCTGAAAGTTTCGATAAGGAATTGCATTAGTAAAATGTGTAGATCTGCTATACCATTTATGTTACGTTCAAGACGGTATGGTTTTAAAATTAAGTTTCCAATTTACCATCAGACTTATTGGCTTTTTGTAAAAATCGAAATCGTTCTGCTGTGATTTAAGACTAGCAAACAAAACATTGTGGGTTAACCTCAAAAAAGTATCCACAATCAAACGTATCCAAACAATTAAGGATAACTTTGTTTTTTTTTTTTTTAATTTTCCAGTTAAAAATGAACCCTTTGTAAGCGTAGGTACTCCACTGTGGAGGCCAAACACAGAGGTCGATTGGTGAAATTAATTTTACATTGGGAATTCCAACTGAAATGCAAATTGGTTTTTAATGTCAGAGGAATATTTATAAATAAAATAATTACACAACATGCAGCCTTCAAAAAGTGAACTGCAATTTGACTCAACCATGAGCCTTTGTGCGAGAATATGGTAAACCCAAAATTTGATTGACTGTCTAGTATTCTAGCCTTGGTCATTATTATTGAGAATAGTGGTAGGTAGTGGCCAGTAAGGCTGCCACAATAGCATCCACCCAAACCGTTCGAGACGCCCAATCGTTTATTGAATTTTTCAGCACGCAATCTCCTGATCAAATTGATTCACCACATTCTATTGTGTTAACAAATAGTGAAAGTAAACCCCCACCCCGGAATACCCAAACAGAGTACAGACTACTCGTACATACTCGTAGTATTCGTACTTTGTGGTGCTCCTGGTCAGGTCAATATCTTTTGAGGTTACTCGTACTTCCTCCTCCTTTCCACTCAAATCAATTGGATTTTGGTACGTAAAACATGTGCTTGCGGGCAGATGTGTGATGGGAGATGCGATCAAATCGAATATTTAATGATTCCCTGACCCAGGAGAAATCGGGTCAGCAAACCGAAAAACTATTATACTCGTAAGCTCACACAGAATGGGGGTAATTCTTCACTGCACTCCGGCCCCTTTGTCAAGGTAAGAAACTACATAGGTACATACGAACATACTTGTATACTCGTGTTTGTTTGTTAGTCGTTCTCCTCTGTTTGCGTTGTAAATTTTATTGTCGTCCAATTTAACGACAAACTTCAATTTGGTAAGCTTTAAGCATGAACAAATCTTTTGCTGAGTCCTGGTTTACAAGATTAAGTCTGAAAGTTCTCTTAGGAGAGGTGAATTTAATTTCGATAAAATTAATTAGATAAATGTGCTAACGTTGTTGTTGTGTTGGTACCTAGTAGGGAAATGTTGGGAGTGATTTACTCGTAATTGAGGAGGGTTGTTTGGAACAAAGGAACTACTTCACTTGCAATCTGATTAGTCCGTTTGATAGCTTTTCATCACATAATTTGACATGAATTAAATAAACTTTGATATAGAGATGTCTGAATGTGAATGAATTGTTTTCGGATTATGTACAAGTATGATATCCATTTTAGAACTTACCATTAGGTGATACACTGTCAATCAATTTACGAGTATATGAATGAGGCTTTAGCAAATTACTAGTTTATTGTTCTCAATCACGGCGTGGGCGAAACCTTTGGTATGAAGGCACTTGGAGGTTGATGATTTCCTTTGATAATTATCGAAGGAACCTCATAACAAAACAACTTCTATATATTAATCGTGTCCGTAGGAAAATTTTTTAGGTCGCTTCTCATATCCAGAAGGTATGTGTGACTTCCTTTCATCATCATCGTCATCATTCTGTATTCAAGAAGACATCATATGAAGCATCTGAAGTGAAGAAAGCAGCTGCATGCAAGTCAGCAAGTCAAGGCCGCAATAGATCGAATGCGCGTCGTTTTCAGGAACTGGACATCTTTTGAATTTCCTTTGGGTGTATTTTCGAAATGACTTGGCTATATAAATGGTTAAAATGCCGCTGATTGGGTTATATGGAATAAGGAACAATTTTTGTCAGTTGCTTATAAGCCAAATTGTAGTACTTTGTCAAGTGAACTGTTCGACAAGTTTCAATGTCTATTTGGTGTGTTCTGCACACAGAATATGTCACTGTGATCAGTCGAGAAAATAAGTTGACATCACTTAAACAAGGAAAGATACCAGCTAGGAATTCGGAAGTCATAAAGTTGATGTGCAACAAATTCGATTAAATATGTCAGAGTAGTGGCAACTCCATATAAATAAATAAACGTGGTGGTGGAACTATCTGAGGAAAATTATGGTAACGGACAAAATGAAATCTAAATACAGCGAAGCCGTCTTGAGTTAGACTACGAATTTTTTTTAAAAAAGGGGCGAAAAGCTGGTGGGTAAAGTAGATGAGATAAGGTCTCTAGCGGGAATTTTATGTAAATAGATAAGGGTATCTTTGGTGGAACAATCGGAAAATATAGCCTATATATAGAAAAATACACTCCTCCAGTATTATGAATGTCCGTACCTTCCGAGGAGCCAACATCGACTCGGACCATTACCTTGTTGTAGCCAAGGTACGGTTGCGGATATCTCAAACTACGCCAAGACAAACTAATGCTGTGAGAAAATTCGACGTCCGACGGCTACAATCGCAAGAGATCGCCAAGTCCTTTTCCGATCGAGTGTCTCTTAATCTCTTAAGAGGTCCAATGCCACCAGCATCAAGCATCGAAGACCATTGGAAAAACTGCCAAAACGCCATCAGAGCTGCCGCTTCTGATGTGCTGGGTTTCACTCGTCCACCACAACGAAACCCCTAGTTCGATGACGAATGCCGGCAAGCACAGCAGCTAAGCAAAAAGCACGCAATGCGGCACTGCAAAAAAGACAAGAGCTGCTCATGAGCTCTATGAGCGGAAGAGGAGAGACGAACACCGGCTTCTCGGGAGAAAGAAGAAAGAGCATGAGAAGCGCGCGATCGAGGAAATTGAGAGATGCTACTCCAGGAATGAGGTTCGGAAGTTTTACCAAAAGGTAAAAATAACATGCCACGGAAACAAACCCCGAACCGAAGCCTGTAGAGATGAACAAGGGAACATCGTAGTAGAATCGCAGTCGATGCTGAGAATTTGGAAAGATCATTTCTGCAGACTGTATAACGGCGATGACGGACCAAATACCGCTGTCAGGCAGAATCAACCTTTCAACCTGGACGATGATGACCAACAATTCCATTCACCCGACCTGGATGAAGTGAAGATAGCCATATCGAAGCTTAAGTCCAACAAAGCTGCTGGAGCGGAGGGTCTAACTGCCGAGCTCTTCAAAGCGGCAGTCGATGACTTGGTAAGGAGCATACACCAACTCATCTGTAAAATATGGTCGGACGAAAGTATGCCCGATGAATGGAACCTCAGCATTGTTTGTCCAATTCTCAAGAAAGGAGACCCTCTGAACTGCGCCAACTACAGAGGCATCAGTCTCCTTAACATCGCATATAAGATCTTATCCGCCGTATTGTGTGAACGCCTGAAGCCGTTCGTCAACAACCTGACAGGTCCATATCAGTGTGGCTTCAGGCCAGGAAAGTCCACCATCGACCAGATATTCACAAACGACGATATTGACATAATCGGGAGAAAGCAGCGTGATGTCAGTGGCGCTTTCGCGAGTATTGAGACGGAAGCGGCGAAAATGGGTTTAGCGGTCAATGAGGGCAAGACCAAGTATATGCTGTCAAGCAAAAAGGACAACCAACACCGACGTCTCGGACAGAACGTCACCCTCGACAGATATAACTTTGAGGTAGTTAAGGACTTTGTCTACCTAGGCTCTGCTATAAACACAGACATCGACACCAGCGCTGAGATCGAAAAATAACTCTTGCCAACCGCTGTTTCTTTGGATTAAGAAGGCAATTGAGTAGCAACGCCCTCTCTCGGACAACAAAAGTCACCCTTTATAAGACTTTAATAATCCCGGTCCTGCTCTATGGCGCAGAGGCATGAACATTATCAAAAATGGATGAGGGTGTTCTTGGATGCTTCGAGAGAAAAATTCTTCGGGCGATCTTCGGTCACGTCTGCATTGACGGTGAGTGGAGGAGGAGATACAACTACGAACTGTATGGACTGTACAGCGACATGGACCCAGCCAGAAGAGTGAAGATCCAAAGACTGAGATGGCTGGGTCATGTAGAGCGCATGGACACCAATGCTCCGGTCCGAAAAGTCTTCGAATCCGCCCCCGAGGGATAGCGCAGTAGAGGAAGGCCAAGACTCAGGTGGCGCACGCAAGTGGAAGAGGACCTCAGCCAACTTAGCGTGCGAAACTGGAGACAGCTAACCAGGGATCGAGCTGGCTGGAGAAGCTTGTTGACTGAGGCCCAGGTCCACCCCGGACTGTAGCGCCACCTAAAGTAAGTAAGATAAGAGGAAAAGTGCTTAGACATGGCGACTTTGCTTACTGAGCTAGCTATATAGCCATAAATGGGCCTAATCGCTAAACAAAATTTCGATCGAAATCAGTGGATCTTCTTGAAGATTTTCAAGAATCCAACGACTAAAACGGAGACGATTTGGAACGTCGACCTGCTTGAGTTTTTGCATAAATTAAATTTTGTATGCTTTGAAACCAAGATCCCTACTGAAAATACGAGTACGTCAAGTTGTTGTATACGACAAGCCAAACTGTTGAGTACAGCGTCGAATCGATTCATTGCGGTCTTAGTTTATACTCTCTGCCAGCGCTACTATATTGTCTTTAATACATGCCAGATTTCGTCTATTTGGTCCAATATATAATTATCTAGTAATAAAAACTGGGTTTCAAACTTTTTGATGATATGGCGAATTGTGCGTTCGGAAGACCGATTATGCGGGTCATAAGTCCGTGCTCTAGGCGCACAAAACACATTTCTTTTAGACCTCCAGCTTCCGTAATACAGCTGAATAATTTGTAGACGCTTCGCGGAGCTTCATCTTCCATGATAAAATGATAAACAATACAGAAAAAAATACCATATCAGTTTGATACGACCTACGCGTACACACACATGCCGTCATCCAAAGGAATAAGTAACTCTAAAAGAATTACCTTTTACTTGCGTTCACTTAGAAGTGAAACTAGGTTCTTGAAGTTTCTGTTCCAATAGTCGCAAGCGTGTTTTCCTATGTTATTAATGTTGTTTGCATATGCTTTTAAAGCTAGTACCTCTGGAGTTGACTTGTAGGCTTGGCACAATTTTTTCAAATTGTATAATATGATGGGAAATTATTCATATGACAACTCATAACATTGTTCAATGTAAATCCTTTTCCAACATTTAAGGTCCCTACTTTTTTGTTATCGCTTTGGCGAAGCAGCGAGTGTTTTCTATCGCCATCCTGCATATTCCAACCCAATTGGCAAATATGCAAAAATTAGCCATGGGTCTTTATGCCCCCCCTTTATAAATGCTGCCATATGCCTTAAATTCGATGAAAAGCAGGTGACTACGATTTGGACTCCTTGAGTTTTTTTCTGGGATCTGCCGGAGGCCAGACATTTCTGGGCTGAATCAGGTTGTTGACGGAGGATTTAAGACCCTTACACAAAATGCTGGATAAATTCCTGTACGCAATATTGAGAAGACTTAAGTTGGAGCTTTATTATGGAGTCTTCTATTGTGTGAATCCGACAGAGGATGCTGAAATTCCATTCATCGTTTATTCATCTTCTGAGAAGATCTTAGAATTGTGTTAGTGTATCATATCCATAAAGTTAATTCCAGCAGCTTTGAATACCTCGGTCAGTAAGTCGTCTGTAAAAGAAGCTTATGCAAATTCTCAGCACCGACAAGATTTCCTGCTGTATCTCTACAGCGTTTTGTGTGCGTCCTGTTAGCTCGAAATGTTTTTGGAATTGACTCCTTCCTAAGTTGTACTCTTTCTTGGAAAATTCGCATTCGTTCCTTGGTAGTAGTGATCAGGGTTAATATTGGCTGCTCGGAAGGTTCGGTCATGTAGTCGCGACGAAACCATAATAAATAATACAATGCAATAAATACAATATAATAAAAAATATGCCACTCTTTCGTGGCTTCGTCCTTGCTACGTTCTTGAACTTATATGAGGCTTATACAAATTTGATATTGATGCTTGTAGTGTATAATACTCTACAATGAGAAGACAAATTACTTGTTTTAACTTCATAAGAGGCGTATTACACCACGGATAAAACAAGACTGATTGACGATCGCTGAGTACAGAAGCAATAGTGCAATTAGACTTATCATACCTATAACCATATCCAATCTATTGCTTACGGATTGGAAGCTCAAAACTTTTTGCCTAAGTATGCGCGTATGATAAGTCTGCAATCACCAAAGTTAATTTCACAGTTTTTCATTCTCCTTTAATTCAGCGCATCTTATCGGACTTCCTGGAGAACGGTTATATCTATCTGAGAGCAGCCAAGGGCTTCTGCTAATTGATCGACTGCACGTGGGCTGTTAAGAATCCAGACATTCCATTTGGTGATCTAGAGGTCGTTTACCATATTTCGTTTGCAAAAGTCGTCAACAGTTGATTGATCCATATGTGAGGCTTGCTTTTTTTCGAAAGGTTTCAGTTTTTCCGCGATGGCGAAGTTACCCGAATGATCCAATGCCAGTAACCTATTTGCCCATCTTGGGCTGCTTCGCCACTTTCTAATAATGGATTATACACCCTGATTCGGTCATGAGATTTGCTTACTGATCTAAGCCCAAGGTTTTCAAAGAAGATCAAATAAAGCTTTGACACGTTTATGATATTTTTAGTACAGCCACAGGACTACTCGAAATCGATCGCCTTTTTTTTGTCCTTTTAAATATTTTGTGTCATTTAGTCTCAATTTCGACATTTAAAATGACTAACACAAAAGGGGTTATTTCGGTATCAGTAGCCTCAATGAGGAATATGAATGCTTCCGACTCTTTACTTACTATAAATGCCGATTATTTGTGGTACATGCTCATTGATATATCGCCCATTTACTTGAAGACCGTCATAACTCAAAAAATGCGATTTTGCAGGAAACGAGTTTAAGGTTTTTAGTTGACTGTTGGTACAAATGAAATGAGATATAGTACGACATATTCTCTTCTAACGGGGAGAGTATGCAAGAGTGTATAGAGGTGGAGATAGGCAGTATGGTTGATATACCCTGGTTGAGTCTTAAAAATTGGTTTTTTGGTCTGGTTTAAACTGCAGTCCGCATTCGTCTACAATTGTCAACTTTAATGAAGCTTCAATCCTCAAAATACAATACCAAGCCTCTTAACAGTATAATTTCATGTATTAATTATTATTTTATAATTAATTTGATTTCGATTAGTTTCAGCAGCCCCAGGATATGCTTCCACTTGAATATAGATTCAAAAATATTTGATTAGAATTGTCAACTTTACGAAGTCTGAACACTTCTCATTATTTTCTAACCACCACAGATACGGATACATATAGAATTCAAACAAGTTTCAGGACTGACTCCTGATATGCAAATACGAGTACCAGCCCAACATAGTACACGGTGGACTGATGTTAACGGCTCAGAGCCTTGTCTGCTTGTCTTGTCTCATCCTTTTCCAGTGGGAAGTATACAAATTCAAAAAGAGACTAGCACCCAGGGCACTCCAATCAATATGTATTTGCTCACTATTTTGACTTTCTAATGACATAGTGGTGGTGATTCTGATACTTGTGAGAAAGGATTTAACTCCTTGGCAATTTCCCTTTCAACACTATGAGTACAAATACTCGTACTTCATCTCCATTAATAGGCTGGGTGTTAGCTCGTAGTGGCTAAAGGATAAAGTTTTGTTATTGAAGGATCCCATAGTGGTGTTCTGTTTGGTTCCGTTCACTACATCTTCAAAAACGGAATTTTTTCGCTACAACGATTATCAATTGAAGCGTTCTCTTCAGTGGTGGAGGAGTAATACCAATAGTGCCTCTTTTCCTTCTGCACATAGTAGTATCCGTATAACACCCTCTCGGTTGGCCTGTCTGTCTTCAGTATGCCATCACCATGCCTAGGCTTTGGTAAATTTCATTCGCACTTGAGAGCATTAGGGATGCCAGGCGTTTGTTAGAAAATCATGAAATTGAATTTATTGAAAGTCTGTGCGGGTGGCATTTTAAAGTATCAGACGGAAGGAACAGTTTTGGTGGCTAAAGGGGAGTGAGGTTCATTTTGCAGGAGCCGGAAGATGTCGAGAGTCGCAACTTTAAAAAAAACTTATGCACCAGCTACAGACACTCTCAAAGAATTCAGCCACTCACTTAGAGCAGCATCACTTCTGAATTTAAAACTCTTGAGGGCGTATATCCGATTGGGATACAGGGAATCTTTCTACAACAGAAAGAGCAGCGACGAACGCTTCATCTACCCTGCGGGGTTGGTTTCGTATTTGGGAAGTGCATTTAAGATTATTGGAATGTCTGGCTTGGTTGGTATGCCTTACAAGGACTGGGTGGGTAGCTCAGCAATTTTTAAGTAGCTTCTGGAGGAGAGTGTTTACTTACTTGTGAAGACCTATGAGACTTAGGGTGTATTTTGCAATTCAGATGAGAAATTCGTTTTGAAAAATAGTGCTGAAAGAAACGGTGGTGGCCTTGCGTAGGAGAAGTGAAAGAGAATGAAATGAACCTGGCCTTTATTGGCAGGAGAATTGTACAAACTTGAATTGGGTAGCATTTACTTTGTACAGGTAAATATGATATGTAACTGAGTGTGGGAGTGCATGACAGCAGAAATCAATGAAATCTACGCAACGGATTAAAACAACAAATAAACACGAAAGAGTATTTTAAAATTTATGTTCATGGCAAGGTAACTATTTTTTTTAAAGACAAATTCCACAGAATGTATGCGCAAATCTATTGGTACGTCAAAAGGAGAATGGAGAAAAGTCATTTTTATACAATACTTCCAGCCATAAGATTTCTGTAGATACCATATGCTTTGTAACGTTAACTTCAGTTCTGAATTGATCTGAAGAGTTCTATTGAGGTGGTTAATGGATTTTCTCTCGATAAATCATCGTTGCACTCACTTAAAGATAGAGTCATAATTTAATGGCTTTTAATATCTTGTAAGTGTCCGACATTGTACATTGTCACTAAAGTGTAAGTGTTTTTGTGTTGGTGAAAGATAAATTTGCTATAAACTCGCTAAAGAAATAAGACTCAAGCTACATTATATTGAAGATAAAAGTAAAGGACTTAGATTATTGACACTTTAGCATAATGAACATTAAGAAGATTCAACGAAATGTCGGGAGAGTGGTTCTTGGAACGCATAACACCGTGCACTTGAATGGAATTAAATTGAAAGGAGAAAGCTTGACTGATCTCTGAACAGTGGACCCTATTGTAGAGGATAGACTGTGGACACCTTGCGCTAGGAGGTCTCTTCAAATAGATTTTATATATATTTACTGTAACAAATATATACCATATTTACAGAGCAACTTTAAATTAGCTGCCAGAAAAGTACAACTGACCAACGGGGCTAAGTGCTTACATTAGTACTTATTAATTAAACGCAGTGCAGTCCACTTTTTCTCTTAATACGTACAGTTGGGATGGATATCTACAAACACCTATAAAATTTACAACAAGTAAAGGAATCTGGCTACTTAAAATCCATTGAACATGCATTCATTATTAAAAAAAAAAAATGCAACAAAATGCTTTTGATGTGGATAAGTGATTTTTCGATGACTTTTATCTGAAGTATACAGAAAATGATCTAATTGGGAAGAATTTTTAACTTTACTCTGATAAATCAGTTGAACACGCGTGTGTGTTCATCAAGGATATCGATATCCTGTCCGTCAGAGGAACAGAAAATATCAGATCTAAGATCTGAGTACACAAGTATGGATGAGCATTAGAGATTTGTATAAAATGTATTGGCAAATCGAAAATAAACATGAAGTAAGACCAACTTCCGAAAAACCCAGCTTAAAACTATCATAGTTTATTATATCGGAAGAACGAGAAATGCAGGGATCTTTTGGCGATGGTTTTTCAGTCTACAATAAGTGAGGTGTAAATTAAGTAAAGAGTTTCCTTATATTTTTAAGTCCTCTAACAATGCAACTATTGCAACCGCGATTAAAGGCGTTTAAGAAATGTGTAATCGAGAACATTGCCAGAAATAGTGAAATCCATCAAAGACAGTACACAAAGTGTGCTTTCCGAAGGCGTGCAATAGAAAAATGATCACCGAAATGCCCGAAGAAAGACAATTTAAAGAATTATGAAAACAAGTCGTAAAAGTGCTCCTCTGGTTGTGGTCGAAACAGTAGGGAAGTTAGCCGTGAGTAAACAATAACTGACTTTTGGCAACAAAACTGATAGTTGAATACGGAACTTGGAATATAGTTTGTCCTTAGCAAGTGAGATAACGAAGATTTGGTTGGACTACATACTTAACATAGATCTACGATGTACACTGGGTACAAATCATCTGCATGTGCATATGCCCTTGTTGTTGCCGCCATAGCACATCCCTGTGTTGTCTGTTATTAGCGATATTTTGGCGTGACTTTGATAGAACTTTATTGGAGGAGACGGTTTCGAATGGGAAACTCAGGGGGAGAAAATATGCTGAAAAATCTCGTAAAATACGGTCTTGCCATGCTAAATTATCTACCTACATTTATTTAGCCACAAACTGCAGGAATGGACAACGAAATTAGATACATTAAAGCGTGTAAAAGTTTTAAGAAAACATAGAAAAACTAACGAAAACCAGCATCTTACTTAGGTATATGGCGCAACAATCTGAGTTGAATCTAGTTAGCGGGGCCTCTGGCTACCAGCCTGCACTGTTGCGGTCCAAGTTCGTCGAGATGCCCTTACGCTTGTGGTCACTACCTAAAGCGAAGTCCTCATTACCAGTCTCGAAAACTCCTTAGACTAGAGCGGTGGTGTTCATGTGCACTTTTTTGAACAGGTATGGTAAAGTTTGTCGTTAAGACCCCTTATTTAAACCTCGTCAAGGCGTCAAATATATTTTCATCCATTTTCCCGTTTCGTGCACATGTTAGTGGAGTCGAGGTATACAAAGCCTTTGATTAACTCAAAGCTATAACTGTCTATTGCGACGTACTATCGGATTCATTCGAGTGTCCTTTCCTGTTTTGCCCTAATCCCATTTTTGCCGCTTCTGTTATAACTGTGCTGTGTCAATGATGTCAATAACATCAGCATATGGAAATAGTTGGACAGACTTTTGGAAAAATTGTGCGTCAAACATTTGACTTGCAAGTTTCGAACAATATTCTCAATTTGATGTTGATGTTGAAAGGTCATATGAAAGGTCACACAGCAAATCATGTGATGTCAAATTTTTTGTTGACATCAAAGGCCTCGCGAAACAGAGATATAGCTTCTCATCTTTACGGAATTGCGAGTGTTTTCCATCGTCATTCGGCGTAATCTGACGAGCTTGGCAGGTATACCAAGGGTCGACCTAGCTCTGTACAGGTCGTTTTCATAGATGATGCCATATGCGGCCTTCGTGCGTAATGAAGAAGAAACGGCATATTGCACGGAAGCCGAAGTTTGCAAAGCTATAAAAATGATGAACACGAAGTAGTGGATTGGGACTAAGTCCCTAAAACATAGGTTAAATAGGAAATTGCATATTAAAATAACTCACGCTATTTCGTACAATTAAATGATGAGAGGCTACAGGAATGGCACATAGGAGAGCATTCCTTTGTGAAAAGGTAGGTTCATCATCTACCTATATCAGAGAAATCGAGATTCGAACAAAAGTACACCAAAGCAATGCATAAAATATCGTGTTCTTTAAAATCATGAAAGAGTGGTTTAACACATAGTGAACCAACTTCAGGTCGAGCAAATCAGAGCAGGTCTTGCTATTTTCGACGAAGGTCATCGGTAGACCCGGCCAGAAACCAATTGATGCTCTTATTCCAGTCGATGTTCAAAAAGACTTACTTTACTTTAGGTGGCGCTACAGTTCGGGGTGGACCTGGGCCTCAATCAACAAGCTCGATCTTGTGCTAGCTGCCTCCAGTTTCACATGCTAAGTTGGCTGAGGTCCCCTTCCAATTGCGTGCGCCACCTGAGTATCGGTCTTCCTCTACTGCGCTGTCCCTCGGGAACGGATTCGAAGACTTTTCAGACCGGAGCATTGGTGTCCATATTCTCTACATGGTGTTCAAAAAGAAGCCAACAAAAAATAACGTTCAAAAACATCTGCAAATTTTAAGCCTCATTAATGAGGTTACTTACTTACTTTAGGTGGCGCTACAGTCCGGGGTGGACCTGGGCCTCAGTCAACAAGCTTCTCCAGCCAGCTCGATCCCTGGCTAGCTGTCTCCAGTTTCGCACGCTAAGTTGGCTGAGGTCCTCTTCCACTTGCGTGCGCCACCTGAGTCTTGGCCTTCCTCTACTGCGCTGTCCCTCGGGGGCGGATTCGAAGACTTTTCGGACCGGAGCATTAGTGTCCATGCGCTCTACATGACCCAGCCATCTCAGTCTTTGGATCTTCACTCTTCTGGCTAGGTCCATGTCGCTGTACAGTCCATACAGTTCGTCGTTGTATCTCCTCCTCCACTCACCATCAATGCAGACGGAACCGAAGATCGCTCGAAGAATTTTTCTCTCGAAGCAACCAAGAACACCCTCATCCATTTTTGATAATGTCCATGCCTCTGCGCCATAGAGCAGGACCGGGATTATTAAAGTCTTATAAAGGGTGACTTTTGTTGTCCGAGAGAGAGCGTTGCTACTCAATTGCCTTCTTAACCCAAAGAAACAGCGGTTGGCAAGAGTTATTCTTCGCTTGATCTCAGCGCTGGTGTCGATGTCTGTATTTATAGCGGAGCCTAGGTAGACAAAGTCCTTAACTACCTCAAAGTTATATCTGTCGAGGATGACGTTCTGTCTGAGACGTCGGTGTTGGTTGTCCTTTTTGCTTGACAGTATATACTTGGTCTTGCCCTCATTGACCGCTTAACCCATTTTCGCCGCTTCCGTCTCAATACTCGCGAAAGCGCCACTGACATCACGCTGCTTTCTCCCGATTATGTCAATATCGTCGGCGTATGCGAGTAGTTGGACGGACTTTGAAAGATAGTGCCTCTTGTGTTTGCTCGTGAGTTTTGCACTTTTCTTTCAAGTACGATGTTGAAAAAATCGCATGACAGCGCATCGCCTTGTCTAAATCCTTTCTGCACATCAAAGGTCTCGGTGAGATCTTTACCGACCTTGATGGAGCAGCGTGCATTCTCCATCGTCATCCTGCACAGACGGACGAGTTTGGCAGGGATGCCAAAACTAAACATTGCTCTATATAGCTCGTCTCTATAGATGCCCTCATACGCGGCCTTAAAATCGATGAATAGGTGGTGGGTATCGATCTGAAGCTCATGGGTCTTCTCCAAGAACTGCCGTAGTGTGAATATCTGGTCGATAGTGGACTTTCCTGGCCTGAAGCCACACTGATATGGACCTATCAGGTTGTCGACGAACGGCTTCAGGCGTTCCCACAATACGGCGGATAAGATCTTATATGCGATGTTAAGGAGACTGATGCCTCTGTAGTTGGCGCAGTTCAGAGGGTCTCCTTTCTTGAGAATCGGACAAACAATGCTGAGGTTCCATTCATCGGGCATACGAGTACTTTCGTCCGACCATATTTTACAGATGAGTTGGTGTATGCTCCTTACCAAGTCATCGCTTGCCGCTTTGAGGAGCTCGGCAGTCAGACCATCCGCTCCAGCAGCTTTGTTGGACTTAAGCTTCGACATGGCTATCTTCACTTCATCCAGGTCGGATGGACGGAATTGTTGGTCATCATCGTCCAGGTTGAAAGGTTGATTCTGCCTGACAGCGGTATTTGGTCCGTCATCGCCGTTATACAGTCTGCAGAAATGATCTTTTCAAAACCTCAGCATCGACTGCGATTCTACTACGATGTTCCCTTGTTCATCTCTACAGGCTTCGGTTCGGGGTTTAGTTCCGCGGCATGTTATTTTTACCTTTTGGTAAAACTTCCGAACCTCATTCCTGGAGTAGCATCTCTCAATTTCCTCGATCGCGCGCTTCTCATGCTCCTTCTTCTTCCTTCTGAGAAGCCGGTGTTCGTCTCTCCTCTTCCGCTCATAGAGCTCATGAGCAGCTCTTGTCTTTTTTTGCAGTGCCGCCTTGCGTACTTTTTGCTTAGCTGCATGTGCTTGCCGGCATTCGTCATCGAACTAGGGGTTTCGTTGTGGTGGACAAGTGAAACCCAGCACATCAGAAGCGGCATCTCTGATGGCGTTTTGGCAGTGTTTCCAATGGTCTTCGATGCTTGATGCTGGCGTCATTGGACGTTTAAGAGATTAAGAGACACTCGATCGGAAAAGGACTTGGCGATCTCTTGCGATTGTAGCCGTCTGACGTCGAATTTTCTCACAGCATTAGTTTGTCTTGGCGTAGTTTGGGATATCCGCAACCGTACCTTGGCTACAACAAGGCTAATGTTGGCGAATTTAGCCTTGATGCGGATTGCTACGAGGCGCTCGCTCACATGCCGGAAGCTGAGGACTTCTTGTCTTAGTCTGCCTCCGACAACAAATCCGCATCCAAATAAGCGCTGCTTTTGCCGTCGATAGCAATTGCCGTAGTAGATGTCGCAGTTTTTCATCTTCTTTTTGTCCTGCCCATCCCATCGCATTTCTTGGATGGCGGTTATGTCTTATGACTCTTCGGCTAAGAGCATTGGTGTTTATTCGATCCACTTCTCTAAACCATCTAAAACTACTTATGTGCGCTTTTCTGACCAAGTTAATTTCATGGGTATAGCTCGTAGAGTTTGCCCTAAAATCTCCTCCTTCAAGCCCCATCATCCCTATAGGTGCTTACATATCCAGCCTTAAATCGATAATGAAGTGGTGCGTATCGATATGGACTTCTTGGGTTTTTTTCAAGATCTGCCCTTGTATCAATATTTTGGTCGGTTGTGGACTTACAGAGCCTAAAGACGCACTAACGGAAGCCAATCAGATTTGCATTAAAATCACCGAGGACAATTTTAATGTCATAGCTAGGGCATTGCTCGTAGGTCTTGTTGAGGAGCTCGTAGAAGGCATCCTTGGTGTCATCATCTTTCTCCTCTGTGGGGGCATGCGCGCATATGAGGCTTATGTTGGCGAATTTAGCCTTGATGCGGATTGTTACGAGGCGCTCGCTCACATGCCGGAAGCTGAGGACTTCTCGTCTTAGTCTGCCTCCGACAACAAATCCGCATCCAAATAAGCGCTGCTTTTGCCGTCGATAGCAATTGCCATAGTAGATGTCGCAGTTTTTCATCTTCTTTTTGTCCGGCCCATCCCATCGCATTTCTTGGATGGCGGTTATGTCTGCTTTGCAGCAGTCTAGGGCCTCCGCTAGTTGCTCGGCTGCACGTGGTCTATTAAGGGATCTAACATTCCACGTGCATATCCGAAGCTCATTGTCCTTAAATCGTTTGCGTGGGTTGTCAACATTAGATCCGTCCATATCCGAGGCTTGTTGATGCTTCGTAACTTAATCTTTTTTAAATGGCCGGGCAGTTACCCCGGCGGCACAACCCCCAACCTGGAGGACCAGTTCCACTTTGAGTGCCCCTAGGACGAGGGGTCGGTTACACCGAAGCCAGTAACCCGTTCCGGGATGTGAGCTCTGCCGTTGGCCCTTATAGGGCTCGTCCGCCACCATATCTTTTCCAGGACCCTGACTAAGTCCTGGAAATCCTTTCCGGCCTGAGCTCCAAATATGTCGGAGTAGCCCGGATAAGGTCTTGTTTTGTTTTTCCGACACTAATCCTGGTTAATGGCGCAGGAAACTCGCCATTTGCCCCCTTCACTTCGCAACCTCTAGTGAGATTCCCAGATGGCGCCACGGGGAGGCGTGAAGTAGGACTTATTAGCAGAGCTGCAAGATGTTCGGCTGCAGAGGCTCATTCTCGTCATTTAAGGAACCAGCACCAGCACCAGGAACCAGGAAGAAAAATCTACATAGGTAAACGTAAAGATATCGCATTTAATATGCTATAATTTAAGAGACAACTGATCGGGTTAGCTTCTGAGTACTCGAGTAACAATTTAACTCACATGATGAAATTAAAAATTCATTTCAGCGGTTTCACCAGATGCCCAGAGGCAAGACTTTACATTTTCGCTCGTTAATCTTGTCACTCGGACATATGGCTTATGCTAAACTGACGTTTTAAGTGTGTCAAAAATGATTTCATATCCTTGATGACATATGTCATTAAGCACATCAGCGCCGCATCTGTCCTCACGAATTTTTAATTATTCATTGTTTTTTATTTACGTACCTGAAATCGGAGCTGATTACAGTCCTTGAAGTTCTCAATTTTTCATTTTTTCCCCTCTTCACTATTTCTACCCTCGCACACACAGCCACGTGTCCTGGTTTTTATGAGACTACGACGAAAAGAAACACATCGTCACCGATTGATCGGTATGCTACGAGTATGTGAACTCTCGGCACAATAACGTGAGATTAAAATATTAATCACCTTCATCATAAATTCCGATGCCAAAAGTTGATAAATCAACAGCATCTTGCAACGCGTGCTAATACGAATATCACTGCTATTTTGCTATTTTCTAGCCGGCTGCATGCATCACAATATTAACCGCAAGTACTCAAATGTACCATACCTATGTATGTACAATAGTTCAGTATGTGTAGTATGTCATTTTCTGAATATTAATTTGCCCCATACTTCTGTTGAATATGGTAACACCGATGCCTAGTTGTAAGCATTGACTATTTGGCATATCATGTTAACATGATGAGATAACGGGAATTTGGACTACATACTTTACATAGATCAACGATGAACACCAGGCACAAATCATCTGCATATGCATATGCCCTCGTTGTTGCCGCCGTAGAACATCCCTGTGTTGACTGTTATTTGCAATGCGTCTCTTGTAGTTTCTACAGTCACCATTGGAATTATCTGGATTTGTCTGAAATCTGTAAGTGTTCATCTCCTCACGGATTTGAGTCATTGAACAATAGCAATTAAAATGTGCAAATATCTAGATTTTCAACAATGCCATCAACATGGATACAGTTTTCTTTCCGTTTTTTTTGCTTACGATATTGACAGCGCAACGACAACGCTGAATGTCAATCATTAATCAAGTGTCAATCGGTTGATGGCACAGGCACAGTAAGCACCTAGGTTCGAATATGTAACATAATATGAATATTCATAACGGGGTGCTCCAGTATGTAGATGTTAAGCGAAACACGATGAAGTTTTGTTTTTAAAGTCATCCAACAAAAGGTCGTTCCATTGCATAGTGGATTGTGTATTGTGGTTTTTGATTTGCTTACTATGATGACATGGCTCATTGACAAGCGCTTAACAGCTGCTGAATGATTACCAATGTCATACGGTGATATTTCGGGTAAAATATAATAGGTGCGGCTAAAACCTGAACACTAAACACTGTTAAAACATGTGGGGTATACACACTACACACAACCCGATTGGTTAGCATACGTAGTTTGGAATCAACTCCCAGAGGACAAATGCTTCATGCGGCAAAAATATTGACACAATATTAGGGTTGGAAACCTTCACGAATGTGGGGTTGCTTTCCCGAATCAAATCGAGTTAAAGTAGAGCCTGCGATGGCAGTTCACAACAAATTAGGCCATTAAGGATGTTGAGCTATGCGTATACCTCATGGTCGGTTTCATCCAGAAAAAAACTGTTTGTACTCGCAGTAGGATACATGACGTGGAGGGACGGATTGGGTATTTGAGTATTTTTCGTTTGCAGTCGCTTGTGTTGGACAAATAATTCATGACAAACAGTTAACAAGCATTCGCTGGGGGTTTGTTGCTAATTCAATGACCCTTTGAAGTCAGCGTGTAAATGTTATTTTTCTATAATTCAATCATTTCGTGAACAATGGCATAACAATGATGAAACATGTCGGAAGTGGAAGAGCAGCATTTTTTTGTGTCTCTCAACTGCTGCAGGGATGTTAATAATTGATTCGAACCATTGAGTTTTGAATATGAGTAGATGATTGAAGATAGCAGAGTATGCAGATATAGCTTTTAATGTTCTGAACGTGTGCAGGGAGGGTATAAAACATTCATAATTGGTAATTGGATAACACTGACTATAGTTCCGGTGGGGATTTGTTTTTCTTTTCACTTGGGCATGTTGGTCTGATTTCCTGGTGTCCTGGTTAAGTTGAACACATTTATTTTAACATTATTTTAATATATACTAGTTTAAGAGGAGTGTTAGGACTGCCTACCTTTCCAATATGTAGATAAGTAGAATCCTTACCACATGACGTTGTGCCTATAGAATTGACAAATTTCCCCATAACCCAGACAAACATTGATGCTTTTGTAGTTTATGTGTTTTCTGGGAGTGAGTGGGAGTGTACATATATCAGAGTTTACTGCGAGGGAAAAAGGTATTTGTTGTGATATGACAACGTTCTATGGAAAGATCTTTGTTATTCATTGCACGTGTATCACCTACCACGTTGGTTTAAATTCGAAACGGTAACTTGAATTGGATTTTCTATTTGTGAGAGTTTAGAAATTTTAATAAAATTTCAATTTCAATTACAAAACTACTTCATGACAGGAATTCAAAATGTTTAACAGGAGACGATGTTTGTTTAGTTGTTGTAAAGTTCTCCTTCAAAATAAATTTGAAACTATGATACTAGTTAGTAAAAGAACTATGAAAACACGTCGGTACCCCGACCCCGGTAGCAATAGGGAATAGGTTAGACTGTTGTATTTTTAATAAAATTCAAATATAAAGACCGGAACTACCTATAGATGGAGGGAAAAGGATTTTTAAATTTTCTACAATTTCGGTTTGCAAGCAAAAGTGTCAGCAAAGGAGCTAATAGATGACTGCGGCTGTGCATTTAGCCTACTTTAATATCACATGTTCGTTAATTGATTTTAAGGCCGCGTATGGCAGCATCTATGTAGACGAGCTATACAGAGCAATGTCTATTTTTGGCATCCCTGCCAAACTCGTCCTTATGTGCAGGATGACAATGAAGAATGCACGCTGCTCCATCACGGTGGGTAAAGATCTCACCGAGACCTTTGATATCAACAAAGGATTTAGACAAGGCAATGCGCTGTCATGCGAATTCTTCAATATCGTACTTGGAAGAATAGTGCAATACTCACGCGCAAAAACAAGAGGAATAATCTTTTGAATTTCCATCCAATTACTCGAATAAGCCGACGATATTGAATTATTTTATGCTGTCAAGCAAAACGGACACTCAACACTGTCGCCTCGGATAGAAAGTCACCTTCGACAGATATAACTTTGAAGTAGTTAAGGACTTTGTCTACCTACGCTCCGCAACTAAAACAGCGCTAAGATCAAACGAAGAATAACACTTGTCAATCGTTGCTTCTTTGGGCTAAGTAGGCAATTGACTAGCAAAGCCCCTCTCTCGAACAAGAAAAGTTAGACTATATAAGACCTTAACAATCCCAGTACTGCTCTATGGAGCAGAGGCATGAATATTATCGAAAATCGATGAGGGTGCTCTTAGCTGCTTTGAGAGGAAAATTCTTCGAGTGATTTTCGGTCCCGTCTAATGCAGACGGTATGTGGAGGAGAAGATACGATGACGAACTGTATGTACATCGAGTCAAGTATGTAGATGAGTCAAAATTTAACGACTGAGGTGTAGAGCGGATGGACACCAACGTTCCGGCCTGAAAAGCCTTAGAATCCGCCCCCCAGACACAGCGCAGTAGTGGATGACCGAGACTCGAGTGGCGCACGCAAGTGGAAGAGAACCTCAGAAACATAGCGTGCAAAACTGGTGGTAGCTAACAAAGATCGTGCTAGCTGGGGACGCTTGTTTACTGAGGCCTAAATTTCAGCGCATAATAATCAATCATATGACAATATCTCATCAGTATGTAGAGAAAAAGTATGCACAGTTAGATGTCATTTATACGATGGCGGTGTCATCAGTCCTTTTTTTTTCAAACACAAATCGTCGATCGCATCGTATTGCGTGCATATTATAGCAGAAGTTCCCTTAGCGTAATCAGACAGTAAAACTTTATCATCTTATATGTTAGAGCACATCCGTTATCCAATACGAGCTATGGGAGGGACAGTTCTTATTTACCCTTACTATCACATATTGGTTCAAAGTCCTATTCACCAGCCAGGATTAACATGACGTCAAAAGTTGTATAGTCGAAAGCGCCCTCAATGTCGGTAAAATACATAGCGCGTTATTATTATTGTCGAGTGCGCCTTTAGTTGTGCCTACTAGACTTTGAAGTGCAGATCTATAGGATCTGCCGCATTGATAGTTATATTACATCATGGCGGAGGATGCTCTCACATGCAGTTTTTTTCACATGAATCTGAATCATTCTCACCATGTATTTCAACATGAATAAAGTCAGGCTGACAAATCCGAAGCTTTTTCGATTATTCCAGTGTTGTATCATCAGTGGGACTTTTTTCAACCGGTCTATAATTTTTTGCAATTTAACTGGTATATATGTAATGGTGTCAGGGGAGTTGAGATTATTAAAGGAAACGCCAGCACGTTTGTGACCTTATACTTAACCACAACCAATGACAAATAACTATGCGTGTTATGAAGCTCGCTTAAAACTTCGGTGTTAGGTACTGATTCTAAGCTGATTGTCAGCAAGTTACATAGGAGGTAAGTCACGAACAGGAGGCAGTGAATATTTGCGTTTGATTCTGTGTAAGCGCCAACACTTCTTTTGAATCCTTCACATTTGGCTGATTTGCTCATTTAAAGGACTTTGCCAATCCTGAACGAAGCTTTATAGAAGGCTTTCTTCAAAGTCTTCCCCATAAAATAATCGATTTGCATAGGTTTTTACTGCGTGAACACGTCAGATCACTAAGGGCATCAGTCAGATTTTGAACAGTTTCCGATTTTTTTTGTTTCGTTGTGTTCAGGTGGTTTTTCACGGATTTTTCTTAACAAGAGGAAGGCCAAGACCTTGCAACAGATTCTGAAACTGACGCGGATATGGTGGAAGCCACTGATAGTACTTTTAGTCCCTTATGTTGGATGATAGCTTGGGATCACAAAATTCAATGAGCTCGGTCCTTAATAGTGGAGGAAGAACTAAATTAAACTCAAAATGAAAAAAGAGAATAAGGATAGTTCATCGAATGGTGGTCTGAAACCTTTTAAACGATAGTTGCCTTTATTCCATACTCATTGGTACTGTATGGATATTTTGGGAACTTACGTTCCCGCGCATCTCTTACTGCGCCCATAAATCAAGAAACACGTCATAATGCACAAGGAAGTAATCAGAAAGCATCTCAATATTTCATTTGAGCATAAATAATCGAGAGCTGTGAAATATTCCCTTGCTGACAAAACAAATATTTATACTATTAAAATACAAATAAGTCGCAAAATAAATCTTTGAATAGATTTAAGACAATGCAATAATGAGTAATATGATATAATCAATCTTGTTAAATCGGCGTTGGATTCATTTTTAACTACCGGAATGTACAAACGTACATAAATAATGTCATCTTCCTTGAGTTATAGCTCAATTGGATAGTCTGAATCTTTCTTCTCCGATGCCGGACATGTTATAATTAAAAACAACTCCTTATACAACACGAAATGTACACAAAGTACTAGGGCATTAAGTAAGACGAGGGGTGGTTAGGAATATCAATGACTTATTGTACAAGTGTTCGAATCGAATCCAACCCGAAGGGGCTCTGGATATCGAACGATGTCTGACATATGTATTATGGTCAAGTCGTGAAAGAGAACTTCATTGAAGGCAGTTAGTTATGGTTAGAGGTAACAATTGGAAAGTGTTGGTATTAGCTGGAGTTTGAAATTAATTCTCATCTTACCATTGAAGCCGATAGATCGACTGAACGCATAACTGTTTACTTTGCTGGCAAAATAGTTATGGTTTTCTAGCCTAAGTTCAAGTCTAGAGTATAGTTACAATGTTAAAAAAATATATATATAAGACACGGCCTTGAGTACTCTGTCCACTTCTTAGATAACACTCTTACATTCCACTAAAGTATCGCTACAACTCGTGCCTGTAGTCAAACAATTCCTCTTCAAAAGTAATTTACTTTCTTTGTTGCCTAACTTTCTTCGTTCTTTGCCAATTTCACTTAACACTTTACGCTTCCCAACAACGGCTATAATCGCATAGTTATATTGAAATATCATCTTCTTCCAGAAGTTGTTCTTAAGGACATCGTTCACTCCATCCAAGGCACGTAAAACACTCGAAACTCAATCAAAAAGTTCGTTGAGCGAAAAATTTGCATCTCAATTTCTGATGCAGCTGATCCTATAAACTTTACCACTCCTCCTTCTGTCGTATCAGTATCATCAGTATAACTAGTCACATGATTAGTGTAAAGCAAAAAATGATCCCGTAAAACTGTGCGAATGCATTAAGTCCCTTGCCGCGATATACGAGTATTAGCAAACTTAGAGTACCGAAATATTCAAAATACGAATAAGTTCGCGTTCTTTGTTCAGCTCGAGCGAAAAACTTTAAAGAAAAACGCCAAGATAAATCCTGTTAAAAGTTTCCTAACACAGTTTCTATGATGTACACATCCTGATGGCATAGTTGGCTGGCGTAAGTTGACACTGAGAATTTCCTTTTGTACGGGTATGTGTGTCTACTCGTGTGTCGCCCTCATGGGAACGGGTTGCAATACAAGGGTTACACTTTGCTATGCTCTCCGGGAAAACGTTTTCGATAAATTTTCATTTATTTTGTAATTTTTGGCTCTGTAAGGTTTAAGAAGCACACACACATAAAATAAATTACGACGACAACGAGGTCGATAGAGGCAAGGTTGGGGTGTTAGAAACGGGTAATGAAAGTTTCCTTGGAGCTCTAGAAATTCAAGTGATGCCCTTTGATATGCACGCCATACAAAAGTGAACAACTAAATACGGGTGTAAGTGTATTGCTATCTTGGTAAGAGCGTTAGAACTTAAGGCCCTGGGGAACATCTGCATATGGACAAACTTTTGAACTTTCTTCAATAAGGGGGTGACCCGTAAATAAGACCATGATGTTCGCAAAACTTGTTTTTGCAAAACAAAAAAATATTTTCTTGAGGAAAAATTTCGTGGAAGAACTTGACGGTTATAGGGTATTACGTCGTGGTGCTCTTGATAACGAGGTTCAGGTGTTGTAGAAATGCAGATTGGACTTCATTATAACATCAGTTGTTGACAGATGTTCAATATATACATACATATGTCGTGCCGAATTTTCAGGTTAATATTAATATAATTCAAGAATCTTCATAGTAGGACCACAGTCGGTGTTGAGAATCCGAATATAGTAATTTTTCAGACTAGACAGCATTTCTGGCCAAATTAAGTAGCCGATGTGCAAATTTCGGACTAGTCCGATGTTGTTGTAAAGCTCGTATACTTGGTCTGGGAATGTTTTCGTTCAAAGCCCGTCAACACACACTAGACAGAATATGTTCCGAATAATTTTCCCCTCGAAACCACTGAGGATATCTTTATTCGCTTTCGATAGAGTCCTTGTGATATAAAGTAGGATTGAGATTATCAAGGTCTGATACTAGTATAGAGTTTCCTTAGTTTATCGGGATAGGGCTCACTACTTAGCCCAATAAAACAACGAATGGCAAGAGTGATTCTGAGGTGTTAGTAGGATTTGTAGCAGAGCCAAGGTACACGAAGACTTTTACTTCGTCGAAATTATGTCTGCTATGACGTTTCGTCCAGTTCATCGATGTTTTGTGTCTCTTCTTGTAGACATATATACCCATTTTGTCAACTTCCGTTTTAATATTAGCGAACGCACAGTCGTGACAGCCACCTTCATTCTTCCAACTTTGTCGCTATAATCGTGGTACGCTTGTATTTGCACAGACTTTTAAATGATGGTGCCTCTAGTATTCGCTTGTGAGTTTCACAGTTCTTTTAAGTATGATATTTAAGAAGTCGCATGACAGTTCGTTGTCAATTGCCATTCTACACAGACGGACGAGCTCGACAGTGATAACATGGATACATATATGATATCTGGTCTCTATAAATACAGCCATACGCGGCCTTAAGATGTTGGGTATCGATTTAAATTTCTTGAGTTTTTTCGATTATCTACCGAAGTGTGAAGGTGAACAGAAGTTTTGGTCGGATGGTGTAGGGAACATCATCCAACTTAGAATGTGAAACTGGAGGCAGCTATTGAAAGATTTAGCCTTAATTTACTATTTTTCATGAAATGGTTCCAAGTGCGTCCAGCTCCTTTGGAATAGAGCTCATTCTTTTAATCATTGCCCAATTAAAACTGCAAATATGCAATTGAATAAGACATTGGATTTTCTAAACATATTTCTTTAAATTACAAATTATTTTGGGGTGCTTGTAATTGTTGTCGAACCTATGGCCACTAAGCATTTTACTTTTAAATCTTTAATACTTAATAAATAAATCAAGGGCCTCTGCAAATCAAGGAAATTGGAGATATTTTCTTCACTTTTCTGAACAATACCAGTTTCATCATTTTGTTGTTTGTCTAAAGCAACTATAAAAGTTGGTTGACGTTTCGCTGGGTTTGTGTTATTGTACTTTTAAGAATGGAAATTTATTGCCTTCGAAAATTGGTCAGATTATAACTATAGTACTGTGATTAGTCCTTTCTTTTGTTTTTATTATTTAAATGTCGATGTTGAACCTGATCTTGGTCTTGAACCTCAGGTTTTGCGTTTCACTTGGAATAGAGCTAGGTCCTGCTTTATGCTGATTTTTCGGCTCTTTACTATTTTTATTTTGACTGGAATTATAAGTATTGTATTTGGTTTTATTTCATTAATTTTTATGATTAAAATTGATGGATTTACTAAGATCCAGATGTCCAAGTCTGGCATATTTGTTATATAGGTAAATATCGATCATACTAGCATTTTTTTCTATGTACGTGTGCTCTGATATTTCGGTTCACTGGTTCTATTGCTATTACGATTCGCACTTTAAATCGTATTTTCCAGTTTATACAGATCCAGTTTAGTTTTCTTACTTGCAGTCCGGGGTGGACCTGAGCCTCAGTCAACATGCGTCTCCAGCCAGCTCGATCCTTTGCTAGCTGCCTCCAGTCTCGCAAGCTTACCTGGCTGAGGTCCCCCCCCCCCCCCCTCCAACTTGCGTGCGCCACCTGAGTCGCGATCTTCCTCTACTGTGGTCACCCTCGGGGGCGGATTCGAAGGCTTTTCGAACCGGAGCATTGGTGTCCATCCGGGTTGGTTTTCATCAAATTAAAAAAGTTCACTTAACATTTCTAAGTTCTTCCAAGTAATAAAATAAGTGTAACTTAATAAACAATCTGAATCCCATACATTCGGAGGCCCTTATTTTTTTTACATAGCATTGACGTCATCTTCTAATTTTTATATGGTTAAAGCTTGCCAAATTGATTCATGACACTTTGGGGATTTAATGAATGTGGGATCGCACAATTATTTAAAAATACATATGATTGAAATACTCAGAAATATACTTAGACTTGCTTACATTTTTCTGATTTCCAGCCAGGTACTCGTATATTTAACTTAATTCTGATAAGCAGAGGCAAAGTATGATACTCGTATTTCGAAACAACCTTGAATTTTGATATTTTTACAAGGCTTAAGTGAAGTGCTACAGTAATTCGTTCTACCAATTTTGAACCAAATCGGAGAAGGACTTACTGTGCTACCCTTTTAAAACAGCAAAATATCTCTCATTTTTTGACCAAAATGGTGGTTATCAAAAGATTGAAATTTAAATGTATCTCAAACATATGAAAAAACAGCTCTACACACTAAGGTCTATTAACAAAATGTACAGGATGCGTCATCTAGAGCTCCTATATAGAAATGTTTAACACGATTTTGCAATGCGTAAGGTTTTGTTTCTTTTGAGCATAATATCCATTAAGTGGCTATTTCCAATGCAGATAGAAAGTTGCACTTTTTACACAACATTGATTTACGTCTCAGGTGAGACACTGCCACAATATTTCGGCTCGAATGATGAATTTGAGTTCACCTTATGTCTTCGGCTTGTTGGTTCTAACTTTTTCTTTGTAAATAGCCCAACAGCAAGAAATCTGGATCTCGAAAATATTTCCTTAAAAAAGTTTATTGTTTGGCACGCCGTGTTACTCCATATGGGGGTGCCGTCCTGCTGAAACCAGAACAAAGTTGTTTAAAGTTTGTGGTCAAAGAAATTGTGCCAATATCTACCAATACCAGGTTGAAGAAAAATTTCACTAGGGTCTTGTTTCATTTTATTTCAAAGAAATAGTAACTCGTTCTACACAACAAAATGTTTCTAATTTGTCGACCAAAAAAACGAATCGAATGCCTACTTCCAAACTTTAAGCATTCAAATGCTTGTTTTTTTTTTAATTAAGTTAAGCTATTTGTATATGGTCTAAAAATCGGGTAAGATATTTCTTTCAGTCACCGCGTTGTATTTCTTTTCTTCTCTTATGCAACTTAGCAAAATAATCGTGGGACTACAGTTATAAGGATTATTCTTGGGAAGCTTGCAATGTTGCGGTTGTACTGGAAAAACATATGCCTTTAAATTTGCTCTTTCCCAAAAAGGGCACAATAACAGTTATAAGAGGAATCGTCGATGGAAAGGTCAAAAGTAAAGTAAAAGTTCAAAATAATATTCATTTTGCGGTATAATTAAAAGTACACAAAGAAAGATGGGTCTTAAGGGGTGGAGAATATGTCTCCGAAACATAAGAACCCTTTTGGTTATCATCACTCAATAAATCCAGCATATGTGTACGAGTATTGTATAAAGTCGTCTCCAGTCCTGGCCTATTAGTTGTAGGGTAAGTCAGAGATCTTCTTTCTGACATTGCAGCTCCCTGCGGTGCATCTCTATGAAGCTTTATATGAGCGTAGCCCACACATACCGAACCGAGCAATAAACAATATTTAAGTTTAGAAAAATTTGTTTCCATTATTATGTTCTTTGTTTTTAGTTTCTGTTTTCTACGAAGGCTCTGTTCTGGGAATGAATCACAAGTTATTGTGTGACATTGAGTTTTATTGTTTGACGTTGTAATGAAGTCATGTTTAAATAAAAAGAGAACACCAACCCCTTTCAAAGGGTGTAGGGGAACGGAAAATCTAGACCAAGGCCGATGGAAGGCACTAGCAAAGGCAAAAGCAGCAGTAGTAGCAGCACCACCAGCAATGCGAGCAATGCCAGCAATGGTAACATAGTATGCGTTTACTTTGGTCCATAATGGGTTTAGGGGATGTGTTTCCGATCTCAGCTAGGTGTACAATGTGCATTTATACCTCTCTAGTTGCGGGTAAAAAATCCAACAAATGTCAACGGTATGCTCATACGTGTATGCAGGACAGAGTAAAGTAGTTTTGATAAAAATTTATGCCACGAGCTTAGTAAAAAAGAGGAGCATGTAAGCATGTTTATGGTTGATGATTCCCACGGTCAATGCCTAAAGACAATGTCTGTATTCTATGAATTACATTTGCCATTTGCATAACCTTGACAAAGGCTAATTTGTTTGAATTTCACTTTAAATTAGCATCTCTTGTGAGTTCCTACAACATATGGACATTCGTATGTGAATGCGTCGGAGATGGTAGATCTGTTGAAAACTTACTGTAAGAACCAACAAATAGTTGGATGACGTTTGTGAAATGTACTTTGGTTGCGATACGGTATACCATACATCGGCCCTACCCCGTCATCCAACCCCACTAGTCGGTTTGTTTCATATATTTTCCACGTGATGTGCTGTCTAGAGAGATGGATCCCACAATGGTGTTGCATTGCAGCCCTCATAATATTTATGTTGAATAACTAATGTAAAATATGGCGTATGTGATGGATACTTTTTAAATTGAGTTGAAGGCTCTGTGCGGAAGGCCGAAGGAGGGAGGCAAATAGTTATATTTCTTTGTTTACGTTTTTTTCACGTTTTTTTTTATTTTTTTATTTTAGCAACGTACCAACCGTAACATTGTTTTTCTAGGGGAGTATACATATGTTGAATGAATTTTATGTTTAATTTAATGTTGACTGGTTTTTTGATATTCTTGAAAACAGTGTTGATGACAGTTTGCGAAATGGAGGTTATTTTGCTGTCACGAAGTTTAAGTTATTGAAGTGGCGCCAACGAAGTCTCGAAGGTACTGCACAGGCCTACAAAGGAGTTCAGATCTATTAATCATCATCCAGCTAGAATGATGAAATAACTTAAATATTAAAATAGCAAAACAGTTTTAACGCCCTTTAGTGGTTACCTATTATTTGTTAATTACAATGCCTCGGGAATTTAAAGTGTTTTTAACTAAGTAGTAATCACTTATTAGAGTACGTAGAATTCGGGCAGCTGTTTTGGGACTTAATGGAACACCATTGTTTCGTTTTCTACTTAGGAACCTCCATAAAAACAGTTTATGCCAGCGATATGTCACATGTTCGGGATTAAAATGCCTCAATTACCACCATGATCTGAAATGGGGAGTAAAAAATCTCCATCTTTAAAATGATCCTGAGGAATTCTCACGCAGTTTAGCACAAAACTACAGTGTTGGCCTTCTCTTTGTAATGGAAAATATTAATCATTTCATGCACAAAAATATTTCAAATAATCAAATCATACCGCACGCAGAATGAAATATGACACTTCGATATGTGTTGCAGCGCAAGAGGGACCCGAAGCCTACTTCAAAGTTGACCAAGGAATATTTAAGAGCCTGCCCAATCCACGGATTCAAATCGAATCGAAATTCTTTTTTGGATTCTCAAAAGAGTAAAAAGGTAGTAAAAATTTTTAGACGTTCGTCAAAAATATAAGAAACTCTGGCTCATCCTCCATTCTAACATTCATTTCCAATGACATTCCAGTTATCAGCTCTTTGGACAAAGCCTATCTGCTTGCTGCACACTAAACAGGCAGTTCCACGCTTCGAGATTGTGTTTTGTCACCGCCTACACTTGACTGCGTCGAATCTTCAATGGGACGATTCGACTTTCGCACTCGTATAGTAGCAAGAGTACTTAAAGATCTTGACATTCACAAATCCACTGGTCCAGATAGTGTATCCCCCCTTCTTCTAAAGATGTGTTCTTCTACGCTGCGTAAGCTTTTCCATCCATCCTACTCTTTAGGACTCTCTCCGAGCAGATGGAAAACAACATTTGTCAAACGACTCTTCTTCTCTCTCCTCTTACAGACCCATTGTAGCCTTGAAACATCTTGAAACAAGAAAGCTTCTTAATGACAGGTAGTAAGGTTTACGTAGCAACAGGTCCACTGGTGATTTGTTGGCATGTCTCACCGAAAAGTGGAACCAAAGTTTACATCAATCTGGAGAAAACAAGATAGTTGCACTTGATATTTCTAAGGCATTTGGCAGACCTTGGCATAAGGCTCTTTTATCGAAAACGCGCGCATTTGGGATCGACGACTCTTTTCTGCTTCATCATCAGTACTTTCTTTCCTAAGCCGAACCACTCGCTCATGGAATGCCCTGCCGAACTCTTTATTTCCTAGTCATTATAACCTTTAAACATTCAAAACCAACGTACATCGGTACCTCTCTTTTTTTCTTCCCTAAATTTCCATCACCCGCTCCGTGTGCAAACACCTTAAAGGTATTAATATCCCCTTGAGCGCGCGTTAATTTAAAATAAAAAAAGACGCGTTGCTGGAGAACAGTTCAAAAACCAAAGGGAGCTAAGCTATTCCAAAGTTAAAAGCAATTATGGAAAGTAATATCCTAGCAATTATAAGCAATTTACCTCAATACCACGAAGATGTGTTGCAGTTTAAAAAACCAAGTGTTTCGCGTAGAAACAGCAAACCTTAAGAGGACTATTTCCTTTACTAAGATTCCGAACTCACGGAATTAATGCATGGATCTGTTAAAAGAAAAAAAGAATACACGAACTTTGTTTTTTTATATAATTGTTCAACCTTTATTTTTGGTGGTCTACTGGGAAGTGTAACAACTTTTGTTATCATTTCTCACGAAACGTATCTTTGTCATGGCCTTGAAGGTGCATATCGGTCATCTCGGTCATTGCTTCCTAGTTCCGCAGTCGATCCAGTTGAGGAAACAGTTGCGGCTTTAATCTCAACGGCGTTAACACAGTATCTTATGTCATCGAGACGCCGGTCATTGACCTCAGAGATAATTTTCCCAAATCTCAAAATACGCGCTCATGAAATATTTCCTTAGACATATTCATTGTGACATTGAGGAAATGACACTGTGAAATGTCGACCGCCATAATTGTTGACGAAGTACGGATAAATGATGGCACCAAAACCCATGGAGCACACCAAACAGTGTTGCAATCATAAAATAAATTCATCGCAAACCAACATTTTGAGATAAAAAAGAGGTTTAAAAGTAATTTAGTTGTTGGTCCTTCCATAGAACATACGATGCACATTATTGTCAAGTTCGTGAGTTATGATCCTTCTTCAAAATTTTTCAGGAAGTGGACTATGCTGCACAACAGAAACACCTTCTTCGTTGCGCACTGCAACACTTCTCGCCTGATGTGTATTATTAATAAAAGTATGCCTTTTGCTAAATCGATGGAAGTTTGTATAACAAAAAGATGAAGCTTATGAGTTAAGTCATGATTTTTGAATCGAATGTTCATCGGAAAAGTTTAAACTAAACTCAAAAGAAACCACATGTCAGCTGCAAAACTGGCTGAAAGTAACGCACGATAAAAAATGGATTTAGATAGTTAAGTATTTTTTTAAAGCCAGAAAGCTGTTGCCCTTAAAAAGGAAAGTAAGCAAAAACAGGATGCCAGTGATGGCTGGCATGTAGGTATCCCTGTAGATATACGTAGACTATATGAAAGAAAGTAGAGTTACAGCATTGCGTTGTCATTGATACCAATAATTTTTTAATGGTATATAAAGGCGCTAAGGCTCTATAATCAATAACCAATCTTGTGTACACGAGTAGAAAGTTAGAAGCGCCTTGTTGCGAATTTATTTATTTATTTCGTCCTGGGCTTATTGCTTGCTAATGTATAGGTATATTCGATCAACATTTTTTATACACTTAATTCTTACCAAGCTCTTCTCTCATTTTAGCGGCCGAGATATAGAGTTATATTAATTACATAGGTGCTTAGCACAAATGGCTTGTGGGTTGTAAGTGAAGTCAAGATCGATGCATTTCTGATATAGTCCTTAAAAGATAAGGAGCCAATTCTATTTAAGTCAAACCAATGTCGTTTTTTTTGTCTGGGTTGAACTTGGATCGCAACAAGGTAAATTCTTTGAACAGTGCGGTCTTTGGTCCACTCCGTTCCCTCAATATAGCCAAGTGCAGCTAAACTGAAAAATAAAATCCCTAGCTAACTCAAATTTATAGCTGACTATTGTGTCGATCTGTCGAATTTATCGACGTTGTCCCTTCTTGTAGTAGTTGTTATGCGTTTCTATTGCAACACTTACAAACGCAACAGATTTCAATGTCATCAGCATACGGAAGGAGATGTACGAAATTTTAAAAAATTGTAAGCCAGCCGTAGTATAAATATCTTTGGCTAATTTTGATCTCAATAGCGCTAAACTACACTGGCAAAACTGCTGTCAATATATCGATTTACGTTTTCTATTATATTATCTACTGGTGTCTTTAATAGGAAGATAAAAACCGCCAGATCTTTTGTGAAGCGGGTGGAGCATTTCTGTCTAAAGCATAGGTCGGGTCGGGTTTAGGATTGGTGGTACATAAAACGATTTTGCAGCTAATAGTAAATACTAAACCTTGCCTAAGGCTATATAGCCTCATACCTATCCATATCGAACACCATAAAGTCATTTATATTATGATTTTGTTATATAGGGTCATTCATTTCGTATTTTCAAGTTGGTAACGCTGGCATTTGACACCTGTAAATTTCAGCTGTCATTTGAAGTCTCATAATATTAGTTGAATGTTTGCCATTTACAATAATGGATAGCTTATAAATCGAACAACGCGTTAAAATTATTAAAACTTACTACAAAAGTGGTGATTCAAACGTAGTCACTTTTCGCGCATTACGCGATGATTATGGTCGTCATAATCGACCGACTACGCAAGCAATCGATAAAATTGTGAAGAAATTTGAAGATAGTGAAAGCGTTACTGATGTCTTAAGGCCTGTCGATCATTGTAATACACGCTCAGTCGAAAATATTGCTCCTGTAACTGCAAGTGTTTCCGATGATCCGAATTTATCGATTTCCCTGCGTTCACAGCAATTGACCGTGTCGTATACCTCACTATAGCATGATCATGACTTGGGCAATATGTGGTTCCAACAAGACGGGGCAACAAGCCACACAATACGACCAATTATGGCTTTATTACGTGAGAAGTTTCCTGGTCGCGTAATTTCACGTTTTGGCGGCGTCAATTGGCCACCAAGATCATGCGATTTGACACCGTTTGAATTTTTTCTGTTGGGCTACGCAAAAGCCCGTGTTTACGTGAATAATCCCCGAACTCAAGACGCATTGTAAACCAACATTACTATAGTTACGGCCTAGATACCGCCCGAAATGTACGAAAAAGCTATTTAAAATTACCTCAAAAGAATCGCATGCTGCAAATCTTTCCGAGGTGGCCATTTAAATGATACTCGTATTGTTTTTCACAGTTAATGGCAAAGTCCAAACTTTATAATGAATTAAAATTTTCATCAAAAATGTATTGCTGTGTGTGTTTTATTTAGCTTTACTTTCGAAATCGAGAAATGAATGACCTTTTATTTGTAGTTGGGGAATCATTCCTCCAGATAGACACATGGTAGTCATAAGAAGGGGTGCTGAGAATTTTAGGATTAAATCTTGAGAGCGGAGGCATTATCTGGCGACTCATAACAGATGTGGGTTCAAGTGGGAAGTTACATGACAAAATCACTCCAAATCTTAGCAAAGCATTACTACAGAAAACAACATCACACATATCCCATCAAACATTCAACTTATAGTGAACGAAATCTGAAAAAACAAAAAAAAAAAACACTGTGGCGCTGGCAGCCCGGTATGGGCCATGGCCTAGCTTCTTGACACTCATTTGTGTTGCTCATGTTGTCATTTTTGTCACATCTGAGCGGGGCCTACGGTTTATCGCCGAGTCCGAACGGCACTCCTTAGAAGCTTTTTCGTAGGCAATTTTACTTTCGGGAGTTTGCCATTGCCCGCCGAAAGGGTGATGGCGATTTGGAAAATTGTTGGTGACCCAGCCAGAATTCGAACCCAGACTGTCTGCGTGATAGTCCAATGAGCTAACTATCGCGCCATCGCCATCGCCGATGATATGATGATATCGATGATATATATATTTTAACTCAGTTAAACTACATTTTGTTGCTTTTTTTAAAAAGAAAAGTCAACACCAACAATCCAAGTACAATTTATTCATGACGATATTGGAACTGAGATTGATGCCTTTGATTTAGAAATTTTGCAAAGAGTCAAGCCTGTAATTCGAGCCGTGGTGGTCACATCAACAATATTGAATTACATACATAATTGCAAAAAAGGTCCATGAATATTGCTCTGGATCTAGATGAAGTTGCTAAAGGCGAACATTCAAGAGTTATATATATGCATTATTATGTAAAAATATATGGGACAATCAGGCAGTCAGAAAGCTGAACTTACAAAGTTTTGTCCGGAATCCAAGCCAAAATGGAATGATCGTCTTACGTATAAGAGCTTTCTTAGGATCAGAGCATCCATTGCTATATCATGTTCATGCATTAATGTGTGCTGTAGCCATAAAACCGCCAGATATCATCATTAAACAATGATAATGAGTACATAGAACTACTGTCTTGTCAAAGTCCTGCCTTCTTATTAAAACAAGAAACAAAATTAATTCGCCAGAACCAGACAATTTTTTTCCGAACAATATGACATACTACATAGATTCCATTGTTCACACGATCTATAAGCCAGACAACTTTTTATTAGCTATCCCTTTGTTCCTTTGGTATATTGAGATAAAGGAATATTCCAATTTTTTACATACAAGATAATCCTAAGGGGCAACCGTACAACTAGATTCCTCTCCTCACAATGAACAAGTCTAACTTTAGTCATTTTTCAATTCTGACCACAAAAATGAGAAACACTCTCTGCAAATGTATGCATCCGTGCACTATCTACATATTCTTTCATTTTCTCTATAGAAATTTTAATTTCCGTTTTGTGATTGTGTCCTTTGACTTTATTTCAATTTATTTCAATAACATTAAGTTCTTTCTTCTGTATGTCGAGTGGGCTAGGCTCATGGCTAAAAGGACGATGGCGACAACGAAAACTCGAAAACTCAAAACCTATTCGGTTAAATACTTGGCATGGAGATAGTGGTAGTGGCGGTGTCAGCAGCGTAGATAATCACAGTACATAGTTGCATTGCAGATGCAAGAAATCCTTCACCCACTCGTCCTCCCTGTTTCTGTTTGGAGCGCAATCGTATCTGCCAAGGAAATGGTAATTGAATTTTCACGTGAGCGAATAAATTTAATGCAACTAATGCATCCAATTTTCAAACCGACCACTGCAGCACACTAAAGGTGCAACCAAAACGTACAAAGTGAGTATGTACTACACTCTGGTACACCAATGCAATGCTGCTTGAGTCAAAGATGCCATAGTCGTAGCTGTTACCATAACTGATACCGATGCCGACTTTCGACTTTTCAGAGAACTGCTGCTTGTCGTGTCCCGGTTTTGTTTGTTCTGCTTGTTGTTATGAAATAAACTCCTCATGGGTGAAGGATTGTGTGCCTTAATAGGCGCAGTGCCATAATGGCATAAAGCTATTAGGAGTACTCATACTCATTCCATAAAGGCCACCACTGCCGTCAGCGGCATCTTCCTTCAACAAAAATAACGATGTACCTTAGGCAGAGACGACAAGCGGATACCCGACCAAATGAATGGGTTAATGACTTAATGCAATATTGATTGATGTTTGCTAATTTCATTTTGACTGATTACTCCAAGCTAGCGGTGAGCTGTAGACCATTAGATGATAAATTGTGATACAATGACAAGTTGCTCCTTGGGTGGAGTGAAGGTTAAACACCCAGGCCCGGACGAGGTTCTAATCATCAAAGCTGGAGTGAATGCAATTAAATTAGCATCTTAGTTTTGTACATAAATAATAGAGTTTCTGCAAATTTGCTACAGCAAATGTCGTTTTCCCACGTTGGCGTTCGGGAATTGAATGGATATCCCTGGATGTACGAAAACTTTTACTGCAACCGGTAGACTCATGCATTTTAAATGAACACCTCCGTGGATAAAGGATTCCTGACCAAATGTATGAACTTGCCTTGAAGGAGTCGCATTTATTTTGCTTTTATTTAACTGGTGATGGACGAATACTCGTGCTCGTAAGAGGTAAGCAAATGAGATGTCGTAAATGTAAACACCTTGTAAAAGGCAAGAAACATCAACACAGTGAGCACACCCTCTATGAGGTTGGAGTATAAACAAAATTAAAACTTCCACGTACACAGTGTACACGTTCTTTGAGAGTCTTGTGCAGCTACTAAGGGTGCCAACATTGCTATTCACCTGAATAAAGTGAGCAACAATAATGAGCTAAAGGACGTACTCTGAGGGAGTATCTACATAATTGATAGATTGTTTTGCTCATTCCTTACAATTTAGAGTGCTTATTATACGAAAATGCTGGGTTAAAACATTGGTTGCATGACCCCGGAGGTGTTAAATCCAGTTTCACGTGATGAAGTTAGTGCACGTGATGAACACGTTTAAAAATAGACTTCTTTTGAAGATACTTTAGTAATACGAGCCTGATACCAAAAGAATTTAGGCTTTTGTAGAATTGTGTTTGCTTTCGTGAGTATAATGTCATAACCGTCTGTGTATTGGGTCTATAACTTAATTCGTGCGGTTTGCTAAGAGATGGCGTAACTTGTATTATTCCATTGTTATTATTCCATTGGAACATGCGTTGGAAAGCTACTGTCATTGTACGTCATTTCAGTATATGTCATTCATTTGAAGCGTAAACAACAATAGTTTTTTTTCACTCAAATATGTCGAACTTTGTGCTTGAAAATACTTTAATATGAAGAAAACTGCTGCCGAAAGTCGTATTTTGGTGGAAGTTTATGGTGAACGTGCGCCAGCTGAGCGAATGTGCTAAAAGTGGTGGTTTTGGCTTGGAAGACGATGAACGTCCTGGGCAGCCAAAAAAGTTTGAAGATGAAGAACTGAAAGCATTACTCTATGAACATTATTGCCGAACACAAGAAGAGCTCGCAAAATCTTTGGGTGTCACTCAAGCAGCCATTTCAAAACGTTTAAAAGCAGCTGGATGTATTCAAAAGCAAGGAAATTGGGTTCCACATGAACTCAAGCCGAGAGACGTCGAAAGGCGGTTTTTCATGTCCGAAATGCTGCTGGAACGCCACAAAAGGAAGTCATTTTTGCATCGGATTGTTACTGGTGATGAAAAATGGATTCATTACGACAACCCCAAGCGCAAAAAATCATATGTGAAACCCGGCCAACCAGCCAAAACAACGGCGAAGCCGAATATCCATGGAGCGAAGCTAATGCTCTGTATTTGGTGGGATCAGATGGGTGTGCTGTATTATGAGCTGCTAAAACCGGTTAAACCATCAATGGATAACGCTACCGAACACAATTAATCCGTTTGAAGAGAGCAGTAGCCGAAAAACGCCCGGAATATGCGACCAGACACGAGGCAATAATTTTCTATCATGACAACGCTCGGCCCCACGTTGCTATTCCGGTTAAGAACTATTTGGAAAACAGTGGATGGGAAGTCTTACCCCACCCGCCTTATAGCCCAGACCTTGCCCCTTCTGACTACCATTTGTTCCGGTCGATGCAGAACGCCCTCATTGAAATACGGTTCACATCAGAGCAGAATATCAAAAATTGGCTTGATTCATTCTTGGCTGCCAAGCCGGCGCAGTTCTTTTGGGATGGGATCCACAAATTGCCAGAAAAATGGGAAAAAGTCATAGCTTCAGATGGGCAATACTTCGAATAATACTATTGTACATGATTTTCTTAAATAAACGTTTAAATTTTGAAAAAAAAACCGCACGAATTAAGTTATATACCCAATGTTCTAAAAATATATATGAATTAATCAGAACCGTGATGATTTCAATATCAAGAATCCGAGTTATATATTAACATATATGAGTGCTTAAGAAGTAATTTCTCCAAGACACATTTCCGAAAAGAGATGAATTGTTGCATTAAGGTAAAACGAGTTCGGAAGCTGGCATGACCCCAATATTTAAAGTCCGGACATGGTAAACTTGGGGTGCTACATTAATGTATGTCAATGATGGTTGGATTTGCAAATAAGTTAACAATGTTAGACTTTAATGCGCCATCCGAAGCAGAAATGTATGCATTTGGAAGATGAGTTGATTTGGTTCTAATAAATTTGGAATCAACAAACATACTCGTATGATTTAAGATATTTACCTATCTCAAGCGGATAAGTATTGGTTTACAAAAGAAGGAGTTCGAGGTAGCAATAAACTGCCTAACCAAGCTTCATGCAACTGAAAAAGAATAGAGAGAGCCACTTAACTTGTTAGGATATAACTTGTTTATTAGTGGTGGCTTTAATACCAAACACACCCATTGGGTGTTTAGATTAACAGCAAGCAGGCCGCAACTAATATACAACTGCGAATCCTTTTCCACTTAATTGTCTACATATCGGCCAGCTGATTTTAACAAAACAACATAAAATAATTCAACGAAATTCCTTATAGACATTTTTGCAAGAAAAGATACCAAACAAATCGATGTTAGAGTCGAAAGCAATTTTGGGTTACCGTCAGATCATACTTCAGTGACCGGAAATGAAGGAAAATGTTATCCAAAGGCTGTTAACAAGAGAATGCACTGGATTGAATTTATAGAATAGGTATAAAGTTATTCAGTCCTAGGAGCCTCTATAGAAACAACTGAGCAAATTGACAATAAAGTTGAACAATTAATTGCTCATATTCAAAAAGCGGCAGTTGAAAGCACACCAGCTTATTTGATTCGGACACAACTCAACCAATAAAAAAGAAGAGAAAATATTAGATACGAGCGGCATTTAGAAAGTGGCAAACCAAGGGAGTCCCAGACATTAAGACAAAGTTCAACCACTCAACTCAATATTGATTTACTAAGTAGTTTTCCTCGGTGTTCAACGACGCAAAGGCTGACCTCTTCGCGAAATGCCTATCGAAAGTTTTTCAATGGTTCTAGTCCAATGAAAAAATCGAATGAAAACTAAGACTTTATTGATAAAACTGACGAAGACGATATTCCGCTAGTCACACCCAGAAAAGTTTGTCAACAAAGAAAAGACCAGGGTTTGATCCTATAGCTAACATAGCTGCTCAGGTTTTAAAAGAAACGGCATTCAAGACCTTAAAAAAAGTGTTTGAAAAATAACAACTGAAGAAGCTTAGCAAAATTATAAAAGAACGAAGCCTAATCGCATATTTAACTTACTCAAGGTAGTGCTTGAGTGAACCTGTAAACCTCAGCCAAGTTCGACGACGACTAGTTGCCTCCAAGTTCTCACGCTAAGTTGGCTTATTCCTCCTCCACTTGTGTGCGCCAATTGAGTTACAGTTTCGCTTTCCCTCGAATACTACATGGCCCAGCAATCTCATTGGTTGCACCGTATCATAAGCTCGGACTTAGAAATAAACGCAGAATTAAGTGCATCGAATTACGGATATAGTGGAAAAGAACCAGAAGAAAAACAAGTCTGTTTGGCCATATTTGTAGATCTTTTATAGATCGGTTCAGATTAAGAAGATGTTTTTAGTGGCATTAGACTTCCACACTAATTTGAAACTACGAACTATCAAGTGTGATACGAGATTTTAACCTTCTTTGCACAGAATCTGGAGTAGACTCCACAGAACCTAACTTACGTTTATACCGGGGTGTGTTAGGCAGAACCTTTTCTTCAAACATTGAAAATTGCTGTATCCGCACGGTCTGAGAGAAGTGATGAATCTATGCGTAAAAAATGATGGAAATAGACGCCTGCTCTTGCATAGAACTTCTATGCATCCTAAGATGCTCTTTTGGATATCCCGAACTTAGAATTCAAGAAATAAATATGTTGTATATCAGTCTATGGTATGGTATCTAAAATCAATCCAAGAAACGTTTATAACACAATCTCCAACGATTTAGTTTAATGTTACAGTTGGGTAAGTAGTTCTGCGTTTGTATGATTGTAGCATTACAAAAATATCTGCCCTGTCAGTTGAAAGCTGCAGGCTTTTTGTCACGCATAAAATACAAAAATACTTACCAGAGCTCCATACGAAAACAGATAAAGATGCTGCAGATAACATTAAATATACAGTTAAGGAAGTATTTGTGAAAGCAATCGAGGCCCTTAGCTTAGGTAGCAAAGATCAGTTGGGTATCAATCTATGAGACTTAAGAAAAGATAGGACAATGCATGATGAGAAATAAATAGTTTCAGATAATGTATACTAAGAAGTCGATTAGAAGGCTATGAGTCTAAACTTGAAACATGTCAATGCCGGAGGCCTAACTTACAGCTGAGATCTTCAGGACGTTTACTAAGTCTATTGAATAGGTCCTCATTTGCATCAATTAGCATATAAGAGCCTAATCAAATCAACAGGTCATAGAATGGTCTTGGTTTGCTCTTCCTAGGTTCGGTAAAGCTATAAGCGATTCATTAGAACCAGTACTCTTTTAATATCAGCTTTTGGTTGGATGAGATTACTTGTTCTTCCTTCTCACTGCTTTACCAAGTGCGAAAATGGCGAAGTTACTCGTAGTACAGATAGATATAGATAGCTAATATGAAATTAATAAAGACCTCTACTTATCAATGTTACTAAAGTTTATATAGAAATCATGAAGGCCGTGAAAATATTTATCTACGCCCCTTTAAACTTTTTGTTTGCATGCGAAGCGTTTCCCAAATTTCTTGAAGTTTGGGAACAGATGGAAGTCTGAGGGCGCCAAATCAGGAGAATAGGGGGTAAGGCCGATATTCCCACAGCCTCAGCTATCTAACTCGCCTTAGCTCGCCTATCGTCCAACACGATATCATCCACTTTTACGATGGTTTCGGTCATCTCCGAGAGATGTGCGCCTACGTTTAAATTCTGCAGCCCACTTTTTAATGGTTAACATTTTTTTAATATAATTTCCGCCTTCTCAAGGGGTTATTAGCAGCCTTAAAATGATTGCAGCAGCGCAGGTGATAGAAAATTAGGGTGAATAGAGAGAGGTAGCGACATAACTTGGTTTTAAATGTTTGGAAGTTATAATGACTAGGAAATAAAGAGCCCGGCAGATATAAAGAATCATGATATTTCAGGGTACGTCTAAAGGGGGCTTGAGGGTGTCCTGATTACCATTCATGGCGAGACGGGTGTTACAGTTGGAGATTTGAAGGTAATTGGAATAAACGAAAAATTTTATGACCGTACGACATTCAAGTTTATCCATTTAACGAAAATGTTCAAAGCAGACTATTGGGTCTGCAAATAATGTTCCAATAACAAATATGCTAGTAAAATAAAATCAAAAGATAAGAAAACTATCAACATATTAATTATCTGAAAATCATAGCCGATTTCTACAGATCTCTCTTCAAAGAACACTCACTTAGTCATTTGACTTGGTCTCAAGGTGTATTTTACTGTCTCCGCTTAGCAGCGTGATTCAAACAACAGTGTATTTAATAGTGACAACAACGTGAATTCATAAAGAACATGTCAGAGTAGGAGCTAGTCATTGTCTGTGGTTAGTCGCTTGGCCCAATACTGTTTTGCAGCAAAGCCAAATTATAAAACTTAAAAATTAAAGGAAGACTGTCCTTGTTATGAAAACTTTGTGTGCTATTCTATCATTTTCGACAAAATTAATAAGCCCTCTAAAAGTTTTAGTCAACAGCTTTGAAGATTCATCGAAATAAATATAAATATACATAAATTTCTATATTTTGCTGTTCTTTGTCTCCTACGTAACATCATAAATTGACTACTTTTCTCACCTTCAATTTCAATTGGCTTCACAAAAGCTTCAGGCGCCAAGGCCGTTGGAAGGAATCCAAAACCTTTCATAGTCCCGATTGTAAATCAACCAAATGACACCACAAAATTACTTATCGCATTATAACGAAAAGCATAATCACTAACGCGTTCCAACCCTTCAAAAAATCGTTTGTGGCGCCGCTGTCGCCAGAATCATCACCTCTCCACGTAGCCAAAACCCAAACACCACCATCAATTTAATTTTTAGGGAAGCATCGTGTCGTCGTCAATGTCGTTGTAGTCGGGCTGATGGAATGCGTTACAGATGGCTACAGAACTAAAGAACAACTTTTGAAAGCACCTGGAGTCACCTATGTAAAATCAGGAGTAGTTTCACGATTCGCTCGTCCTCTTCCCCCCCTCCGAGTCATTACAATTCGTAATCTTGGAGCACCTTTGAAATTGTTATTTTCCACTACCTGCACATGCTACAGCTATGGAGCATGGTAAATTTAGGAGCAATTCTGTCTCAGAGAGGTTAAAGAAAATATTACACAATTCGACTTTAGCTTGGCTATAACCTTCAGACAACCGTCTACTGTTAGCAGCAAAGACCGGGCTAAAGCTTGGGTTGTATAAGTTAACGAACCCCCATCACTCTGGAAAATGTTGTGTACCAGGTGTCTCAAAGTTATAGTTGAGCATTCGTTGATATTGGGTTTCTTCGAAAAAAAAGCCTACGCGTGCTCCTTATTTCCATGGCCGCCAGAAATAATATACAAAACGAACGGTAGTTGGCCCCCATTTTGCTGTGGTTCCGCTCTTTGTGACGTCTTTTGAGTATACATTTCACGTTACCCAGGCAGAATTTAACTCTCCTTTTTTTTACTGTTTAAATCGTTAAGGAATACGGAAATGGGGGATCCGTTCCCTCTCTTCGGTGACATGTCTTGCCTCACCAAAAGGTACGAGTATCCTTGCCGAAGGTTTATCAATTGTCTTTTGATTATCCATATTTATGCAGATCTCGGTTGGTGGTACTTTCGAAGTCGACGGAAGGCCATCTAAGTTCGATTGGATATAATTTTTCATGTTATTACGGTGTACGGAACGAGTTGGGAAAGTCATGGTGAGCAGGGTGGCAAGAGCAAATGGCACAAGGCACACAGGCAAATGGGCCATTAATCTTGATACGATCTGCTTTCGTGCTCAACTTGAAGGGAGTAAAGTGGATACGAGGTAGAATTCAATGGGGATGGTGAAGATCCAGGTCTACTATTGAAAAAGGATGCGAATTTTACCTCATAATCCTTTAGATGGGAGTTTGTTTTTTTTTGTTCTTTTTTTGTGAGGGTAAGGACATAAAAGTGTCTCGAGTGTCAGGAGCTTTATGAATTCAATAATTTATCAGGTCGTTTTGAAATCTCGTTCAAGGGGAATATAAGAACAGATAACAAATCCCCTTGTTGGAACCGTAATTAAAAAATCCAAATACTTTAGATAAATTTATGGCCGGGGAATTAGTCTTCATTTTCAGTCTGTCGACAATTTCCATAATCAGCTTTTGCATTCCTCCTTAAAGATTTTAAATCATAGCGTTATCAGCCTTTAAAGGAAACTTCCTTAAAGGAAGGCAATCTATTGTGCTCGCATACACCTTCAATGTCAAGTTTAGGAGGGAAATAAAAGTACATTTCCTTAAAATGTTAAGAGAGCACCATTCTTAAATGATATGGAGGTCTTATAGACCGCACGTGCCATTAATCGTACCGATGCCTCATTGAAATTGAGCGAAAGTCATCTTTACATAAACTTAGGGTAAGTTGGCCATCGCTTTATGGAATTCCGGAAAATGATCTCTACTTCAAGCAGAATTGCAGTTTGTAGTTTTGCTACAAGAAATGTGTAGTAATCATGGATCTTCTTATCGAAATAGAGAAACTAAAACGGAAGAGCTCATGAGCATTGGCATCGTACCCTTTGTAGATAACCCGCTTTTTTAATAGCACAGCGGTGACTGCGGTATTTTAGCGGGATACTGTTCCTACTCTGCACTTGGCCTTTAATATTTATATAGATGAATGCCTTTGGCAGAATAATACCGGGTCATGGTATACCTATAACATTGGGGTAGTATGCTCCAAAGACCATGTTATCGTCGCTGGTCATCGCTTTTGCAGCATCTTACGTGGCCTTCATAGGGCCAGGAACAATTATTTTGCAGAGAAAAACGCCAAGTACTATATGGACAGGTTAGAGTGATGGGAGAATCGCTGGGAGAAGTGTGTAGAGTTACAAGGAGACTATGTAGAAATTTGAGAAAAAGTCTTGTATCATTGTTCAGTCGGAAACTTTTCAGACAACCCTCGTACAAATGTTTATTTAATTTAGCGAAAAGTATTTGATGTTCGACTGAGTCCTAATGAAAATATAAATATGTATCATATCCCGATTTCAGTTGCCTGCCCTTGTTGTGCTATTTTTTTAATTTCGTTTTCCAAATGAAAATTTCTGAAGTCAAGGTCAGATTTTCTTCTATGATCTCTAAATATGAATTTCGGTCCGATACATACGGCATTTTCCAAATTTTAAGTAAAAGTTTTCCATATATTGACCTTTAAACCTTTTCATTAAGCACATGAATAATAAATAAAAAAAAAAGTAAAAGCAATTCTTAAAAAACCCACCCGCACCCTTTTAAGCGCGTAGGCCCACTCCTACAAACATCCCACATACCCTCAAGGGATAAATGAACTAAGTAACCATGAAGTCTCTGTAACTGGCTCTAAAAAAAAATAAACTCGTAAAAACTCAACTCAATATGGCATTTGCATAATTAAAAGGAAATAAAATTGCAGGCATCTGTAAATGTATACGATTGTATCTTCCACCACAGAGACCATCAGATACTCGCAAACACTTAATGGCAGCTGCCTGTCACACTTCCAACCAGAACTAAACTATGTATCGCCTAAAGACGGGAAGAACTGCTCCAGTGGGTGGACCGGTTCGCCTTATTAAATTTATTTGGTAAATCTCATTCACAATAAAAAAAAAACTGGAAAAAATACTAAATACAACAAAAAAAATTGAGGATATCAATCATCCTCTTCGGTAAGATGCTACTCAAGTCTCGAGTGGCCACGTAACTGTATCAAGTGAATGAAATGAGCTAAGCGAAGTTGCTGCTACTGCAAAAAAAAAGTAGAAAAAAACTCCAAACTGTCACGAGCGAGGCAACAGAAAAGGATTTACATTTTTATAAATCGTCCTGAAGGGCAAAGCCTTACCCCGTCTTTCCCGACCACCAACCCCAAAGTGTACAAGAGTATGGTGAGCCTTTGTAAACTATATTCTCATTACTTGCCGCAATGGGAGTGAAGGTCGCGTCATTCAACATCTACCAAAGCAAACCCAAGCAAACCTAACCAACCACCGGCTACGAATATACACATATGTATATATATATATACGAATTTGTACATAATGAAGCATCTAGGATTCACCAGAACACTGCATTCACTTTCTCTGCATACAAGGATCTCCCTAAAGTTTGACTTTCACAGGACGTGCTGGGAATATTACTTCCACACACTTTTGTGTTTCATAAAATTTCATTGCATTCAAAAGAAGTTGTATATATAGTAAATACGAGTATGTAGTGAAGAAGACCTTAGGTCGAAAGGTGGAGGAGGGCCAGAAGGCTTACCAGCCAAAAGTACACTCATTCTGACATTGAAGAATATTATGTGACAAAATGCCCAGGTTAGTACTTATCTTCGTTTTACTATCAATTATCCTTGAACATACTATCACTGGTCATTTATGGATACGAGGGAACACAGAGTTTAATCACTTAAATGAGCCTTAAGGGAACGCACGTTATGAGCCCTGTATCTATCTATATACTTGTATGTTTGTAGGTACGAATAACTTGAACTTCCTCATTGACCATACAGGAAATACGTATCTGGTATCTCTTTTGAACTTTCGATTTCCTTTCTTTCGTTATATGAGAATGGGGTAGGGATATCTCAAATTGAATCAGAGCAAAAGAAAGACCTCACAAGTAGCCAGCACACACCGCCATCGAATGTCCTTTATTAATCCAAGAAAAATAAACAGTAATTTCTCTGTGCGTGCCACATCCTGTAAGCGATAGAAGATGATGATGGTAAAACAGCAAACAGAGAAGAAAGATGAAAGTGGAATTGGAAATGGAGTCCTAACCAAACGGAGGAAAACAGCCACAACAACTAAACAAGAAAATGAGTCCTTTCTTGCGTTTTGTACACATTTACTGAGTTCTCCATTGACTTGGCTATGGGCAAAATATTACAAGAGTGTAACAAGGGTAACTAGGGTTGAGAAAAAGAAAAAAGCGTTAGCTTCCTTCCCATCGTTGACAATGGGTAGTCGAAGTACATATTACTACTAGAAACTACCACTACTATCTGTACTGTAGAAGGCAACTTCAAGCAAAGCGACTAATATCGGATAAGCTGTAATATCAGCTGCAGCGGTAGCGTATAAATCATGTCCCGAAGGAGTACGTGATTCTGAATAAAAGCCCCTTCCTCCATTGTGTGTGCTATTTTAGGTATCTCAAAAGTGGGTTCTGGTTACCGCTCTGGTTCTAGTTATGGGGCTGGTTTTAGTGCTGGTTCTGTTTCTGGTTCCAGTTCTATGGGTGTAGAAGAGCAAAAGGCGTCTGTATTCTGTATACGTACCAGATGTAGTAGGCAACTAACTTTTGCAACAAATGTTTGTATTCGTTCTCTCTTTCGAAACACACAATATACAAGTTCACTTTGACTATGTCTATGACTTCGACTACGAGTATGACTATAGGTATAATGGCTCACTATGCGCTTTGGCAAGAGTTTGAGTGTAACTCAGCCTCACTTACACAGAAGGCTCCTTATGATGTTCATGCTCCTTTTGAACAGCAGCAGCGTTCTCCTCGTCTTCGTAGTCGTAGCCGTCGACATCAACAACATCATCGAACGTCGTCGTCATTGTCGTTGTCGTCGCTGTAGTCGTTGTAGCTTGTTCGTGTCCGGTTAAGTGTGTGGGAGTGCTTCAAGTCGAGGAATGAATAATTGCGAGATGAAAGACGTACCATATGCTTTCTGACTGCTGCCTGAACATGAAACGATACACATCCATTTAAAACCCATACTCGTACTCGTATGAGTATACAAAATGAATACCGCTTTTGTACTTAGATACAAACTAACAATGCTTTGTTCCATCTCCGTATCCATATCCATATCTGTTTCCGTATCTATATCTAAATCATTGTACCAAGTCCCTCCCCTTTGCGTCTTTTTGGTTCTTTCGTTGTTTAGTTTAAATAAACAGATAGTTAGCCAAATGAATGCAATCAATTTTATTAGCTTTTCGGATAGGGCCTTCTATCACACAGGAGTACCCTGACATAGCCAGTCAAACTTAATGGGAAATGTTTTGCTTAAATTAAATGCTTTCCATACCCTTGGAGGGTGCAGCAATCATTTGTATCTTTCAGCTTGTCCGATGATGGATGCAATGACTAAGTGAAGAGTTTCCCTCAGGAGAGGGTGAATTTGTTTTTTTTTCCAATCTGCTGTTCACACTCAAATGCTGCTAAATAAGAAATTCATGAAGTTTTCAAGTTTTCCGTTACGGTTTTTTTTTTTTGCCATTTCGGGCTTCGTATTCGTATTCTGTCTTCGCTTTTCGGGTGAACTTTAACTTTAACGCAGTCACAATCATGTCGGGATTGACGTCTTGGTCTTGCCAATATCCCCGGGCAGATCCCAAGTGGTATTCAATTAATAGGGGTTCAGATTTGTTTTTGTTTTTTTTTTGGAAAGTGAGTTAAGCTACACTCGACATGCAATATCCGCATTTTTCTGCATGACGGGAGAACATTGGCAATTTGCATTCAATTGCAATGACGGTGACAAACTAAAAGTGAATCACTTGGATTGGCTGGGGTGGGTAAATTCGTACGGATACCTGGGAAATTTTAATGTCTACTGACTATAGCTTTTGCATCAAAGGGAAACTATAATGAAGTGGATTTGCATCAGAGTCAATGGAAATTAGGTCAGATGACAAGAAGACGAAGGCGATTCCATTGCTATAATGGTGATAGTTCTGATGGTGGAGATGATTCTGATAGTTCTGATGGTCCTGGTTCTCGTTCTGGTTCTCATCACTTGCCTGGCAGTGGCTCTATTTTATACACCTGACTGCTTTTGAAGCCATGAAAATGATGAGAGTTATCTCCTCGTTTCAAGAAATAAATTTAATTAAGTGGGCGCACTACGAGTTACCGTCCACACCCAGAGTATCTTCTAGACTGCTGATGTGATGACGGGTTGATGTTGCTGATGGAATTGACAATTTGTTTTAATTTTTTTTTTAACTAAATGGATTGTAGTCAATTTTTGGGTCGGCTTATTTATAATACAAGGACAGTGAAAAGGACTTATTGTTTTTGGTGTTCAAGGCCAAAACAGAGGTTTGACATTTGAAAAGAAAATCCTTGGAAATTATAAGTCTTCCTCTGTTGAAGGATTGGGAGTTAAATGACCATGAATGCTGTTGAAAGTGAATTGGGACGACAACCTCCTTTAAGTCGATTTAGCTTAGATGATGTGGGACAAATTGTACCCTTTGAATGATTTAGAGCATAAAGTGGTTCATTTTTTTTTATTTTGTGGCTGAGGAAGTGATGAGGAAGTACAATAATTTGAATAGAAATGTGAGCATATGGTGTCGGATAGAAATGACACTTGACACCACATCCAGAGGAAGATTTGGAAAAGCTTTCACAGTTTTTTTATTAAAATAGTTTTTTAATAGAATGTTCGAATTTAAGCAAATGGAATTCATATAAAAAACGGTACTCTTGGACTGAATCAAACTCTTAAATGGTTCGCCCAGTCTGTGCCGAAAATTTTCTCGTGGACCTTTGATTTCTATGCCACCAAAAATGACACTCATGGAAACGGAGAATATGCTGATGCGTCTTTATGCCTAGATCTCTATACTCGATACTGAAAAGTGGAAAATCTACTCTCACAAAAAGGGAAAGAATCAGGAAAATAAATTCTTTAGACAAAGTTTCTGTTGAAACCTGGAAGGTTTAATTTCCACTTAGTTTCCAATTAAGTGCAGATTAGAGACGACCACTGCAATACTCATTTATTTTGCATAACCAAGTTAATCTTCAACATTCCAAGTCTGATACTGAATCCCTTTCCAAGTTGAATACAACACCTTACATAATATCCAAACAGTGAAACGGGAACAATGTGTGTGAAATAAATGCAGCTCTGGGTTCAGTTATTTAAATGGTTTCACACTGCTGAAACACGGCTGATCGTGCCCTACTCACCCTTACTATCTAAACTCGGGCAATTTTGCTACCAAAATTTTATTGCCGCAGATATAAGCTTAAAAATTTAGGGGAGAATGCCACAAATTCGTCGCTGCGTCGCGCCTACTGAAGGCGGTGAATTCTGTGATTTCAAGAAGATTGGAACTATCATTTGATGCTAATGATAAAATGTTTGTGGGCGCAGTAGCAAATGCAATATGAGGTAATTATGTTCTGAATTTCATACTAACGTCTGGACTGGTAGAGGAGAAATCAGTTGAAAACCAACAAGAGGTGTTTATTATTGAGGTGTTTACCAAGTCAAGCACTGCTCCTCCTAAACTCAAGACTAAACAGAAGCTAGAGAAAGCTGTCCGAAACCTGAACAGTACCCTCTCCAAGTATTTTTAACTGTCATGTTGCTTTGCGGAACGCAGATTTGGTACGACTACTTCGAGCAACCAGAAAACTTCTGAGCAGGTCTCTTAAGTTTTACGAGAACTGAAGTCTTTACAGATCGAAACAAAAAGAATTAAAGAAGCTAATTCGAATTTCGAAGAATGCCTCTTATAAAGATTTTTGCGAATGATCGAAATTGTCGATGAAGCTATTAGGCTAGTCAAAGTCCCCAAAAAGAGAAAATCTGATGGGATCTACAGTAACTCGAAGGTGATACCTCATCAATAGGGCTCACTACCGAGGTAAACTAAACAGAATCAGCTAACAAGGAACTCCTATTACCAAAACTGGTGAGCTGAAAAACAAAACGCCATAGCCTGCACATCTTATCGCTTGAGGTGACATAATCCTTATGGCAACATACTTAGTAGTTAAGAATCTAATTTCTACGATTTGTGGTTCTGGCTAATAATTAATCGTATTCGTCACTTAGAGCGATATGACGTTACTCTTCTCCTGATGTGAACTACAACTTAATAAGTGTTTGTGCGTTTCAGTTTGTTGAAATGTTTTTTGATACCTAGTGTTCAATTTCTAACAACAATAAAGCATTTAACCCTAGAAGCCCAATCATATTTTTATGACTATAAAGTCCAATTATACGTAAAAATGACGTGTAATAATGAAATCGATATATTTTATCATTTTATATTGTAATGTATTAAGTTTGCTTTTTATTTATACTTTTACGATAATAACTATGGAAACATAAGAAATTTAACAAAAAATGAGATCCTTCATAGTTTTTCTTACAATTTAACATTTAAAAAAAAATAAGGATATTTAAATTCAAATTCTTAGAATTAAAACAAATCTTATCAATACAAAGTATAAACTATGAAAAAAAAAATCTTTATACGCAGTCTTGACAAATATGTATATTTTTATATGGTCTCCGCATATTACTTTTTTGCATTTGGAGCACTGTGTTTTGGTCATCCTCCTTTTTTTATATGAGCAAAACCCACAAAAGCGTCATTTCTTTGGTTCTGGCTATCTGTTTCTGCCTGTGGGACAGTTTTCAATATATTTGATATATTATCACGTAAGTTCCGCTTCAATGTAGGTTTTTGCATCCACGGCGCTGTCAAGTCTGTGCTCAACTTTTTCATAAAATTTTTTTTTGGTTTTTCTTTTATAGCCAGTTTATTGTGACAGTATATAATATAGGAACTCACGAAGGCGATATTCAGCATGCCGTAAAATACAGCCATTGGCCTCCTATTAGTCTTCCTGTTAGAAGACATAGATGAACACATTTGGTCGAAAGAATCGACGCCTCCTTTTGTTTTGTTATAAAAGAATATCATATCCGGCTTTCCACTGCTTTGATTAATTACGGCATCTTCATCGCATGATGATAATAAGAATACCATCTTGGATGGCCTGGGTTTATAGGATACCAATGCCATAGGCCCACCAAAACAAAATGTTGAAGAACCCACCGGCCGCAAACGTGAGTTCTTTACTTCTTCTGCAATTTCTCTTTTGTTTGATCTGATGGTTCCCACTAAAGTTAGATTGTATTGAGTCCTTAGCAAACTCTTAGCTAGTGGAACAAACGTGAACCAGTTGTCGCAGGTAATACTTCTATAAACGACCGCGACCCAACAGCTGTTTATCCACAGTCAAGTTAGTGCCAGGTACGTAGGATAGTCTACATTGGTTGATAAAAATCTCCAATATTTTTCTCACCGGTATGAAAGCGTCTTCTTATTTAATTAGTTCTTGGTCTTAGTAATTTATCGTCCATTCTCAAACACCTCAATAAAAATTCGAATCTCTCATTACTCTCTTATTATAGAAACATATCGAGTGCCAGAGAATGAGGCATTGAACAGTTCGTCAGTAGAAAGATGGTTGTCTTTCATGACAGCCGTCAACGTGAGTATTCCTATAAGAGCCCAGAGCTCCATTTTATTGGTATCCCTGTGGCTTGCTGAGATTTCCTTCAAATTGACACGTTTTTGTATCATTTCCACGTTTGTCCACTTAACAATTTCCTCAACGATCTCTTCTTTGATGAAAAGTTGAAAGCAAGGCAAAGGGGTCTACACATACAAGTGGGTTATCTATTTGTGCGTACAATATTTATATATGAGATTCTGCCCGTGGACCGTCCTTTTATTGTAGACCATATGTAGTTAATTTTTCCACGAATTGAACGCTGAGGAAAAGTAATAATTCTGTTTGAAATCGATGGTGTTACTTCAATATTAGCCGCTCCTGAAGAAAAGTTAGGGTTCTCGAGGTACTCTTCTAGACTGTTTGTCGGATTTGTATCACTTATGTAGTCCACCACTTCGTCTTCAATGTCACTTCTCACATCGTCTTCAATAACGCAATCTTCTTCAGAGTCGGTATAGTTCGGAGAAAAATCGTTTTATTTTCTAACATATCTTCTATTTTATCTTCATTTAACTGTTGACGGGACGCCATTGTACTCGTATCATAGTCACTAAAAGAGAAGTATCATTTGAGAAATATAAGAAAATAAAACGACAATCTAACAAAAAATCGCAATATTACAACACGTTGAACATTTGCAAAAGTTACGTAAAGCCCAAACATACGTCAAATGTACGTGCAATAATGTGATTACGACAAAATGGCGGCAGTTACCGAAGCGACACAACCGTCTCCTGATAGGTCTTGGCACCTACTGGGTTGGTTCGATTGGTCATCGTGGTATTATTGTCGGGGCATACGTCAAAAAGACGTAGATTGGGCTTCTAGGGTTAATGTTCTTAGTTTAGTTTAAGAGGCTCTTTAGCTCACTGTCCTTTTAAGACATAGATTGATTAACTACTGAAAAGTTAGATGAATATTTGGTCGAATTCTCTAAAAATAAAACCACACATAAAGAAAATTTCGTCCACAAATCTGAAGCTTCTGCAATTCAGAGGCTCAAACAATTATAGACTGGAAAAACACTACTGAAACGACGTTCATTTTTCTTCTTATCCTTTTATTAACCCTTTCCTCGTTATACGAACTTATGCGTAACGAGTTTCCCATTTTTACTGCATCGCTGCTGCTCCACTTATGGGGTTGGCTAATGTCGCAGACCGCAGAACCCGTCTACATAATGCTCGGTCCTGGATCGCTTCAGTGGTTAGCCCCAGGCGTTATTGCGTATTTGGCATTTGAGAAATCCAGAAATTCTTTTTCCGACTTCGTTTTCTTACAGTTGGAGTGACCGTAGTTGATAGTGCCTTTTTAACCGGAATTTCCGCAGATCTTCTTTGAACGTGGCAATACTAGCTTATTCTGTTCGCCTCAAACTGTTCGGTAGATCTAATGTAATCGCGTTTAGCGACTCCACTAGACATCCTTAACATTTTCATTTCCGCTGCCATCATTTTGTTTTTAAATGCTTCGTACATTGTCCAGCACTGTAAACCGTATATAAGAGCTGGTCTAACAACCGTGGTGTAGAGTTTCCCCTTTAATTTAAGTGAACATTTTCGGTCGCAAAATATTCCCGAATTTTTCCGCCATTTCATCCATCCCACACTCACTCTGTGGTTTACGTCGTCGTCACATTTCGCTTCCATGTTAACGATTGATCCTAAGTACTTAAAGATAGTGCTTTTGGGAAGAACTATTCCGTCTAACATTATATCCGAAACAGGTCGCAACGGATGCGCAAATGGGCACGTCAAATGCTCCGTCTTTGAACGACTTATTTAAACCCGTTTCTCTCTAGCGCATTTTTCCAAGAATCTAAGATGTTCTGTAAATCTTCGACGTTATCGCTAAGTATAACTGCGTCATCAGCGAAGAGAATTGGCGTTACATTTGCTTCGAGCATGCAGTCTATTAAAAGATAGTTGAATACTACGTTAAAGAGGAAAGGGCTAAGTACGCTTCCTTGATGCACTCCGACATTAACTGGAAATTCTTTCGTTAATCCAGCAGAGCTTTTAACCGCAGTTTTCACGTTTCCGTACATGTCTTGTATTATTCTAACACACGTTTCCGGTACGTTTTGAGACCTCAGTGCGGCCCATATGAGATCCCTAGGCACTCGATCGAATGCTTTCTCGAGGTCGATAAATAACACTGTGGCGCTGGCAGCCCGGTATGGGCCATGGCCTAGCTCTTGACACTCATTTGTGTTGCTCATGTTTTCATTTTTGTCACATCTGAGCGGGGCCTACGGTTTATCGCCGAGTCCGATCGGCACACTTTAGAAGCTTTTTCGTAGGCAATTTTACTTTCGGGAGTTTGCCATTGCCCGCCGAAAGGGGATGGCGATTTTAAAAAATTGTTGGTGACCCAGCCAGGAATCGAACCCAGACTGTCTGCGTGATAGTCCAATGAGCTAACAATAGCGCCATCGCCATCGATAAATACCATGTGTAAGTTCTTAGATGAATCTCTGTGATTTTCCATTATTATTCGTAGGCTTTGGATAGCGTCGACCGACGATCTTCCCTCAACAAATCCACACTGGTTATTGTCGAGGTTTATTATTTGCGGAAGACGTTCGTCTAAGACTCTTTCGACGATTTTCATTGTGTGTGACTTAAGCTTGATTGAACGGTAGTTACTGCATTCTCGAGTGTCTCCTTTTCCTTTGTAAAATGGAACCAATAAGCTACTTCTTCATTGATTCGGCATAGGTTGTCCACATTTTAATTTATTTAAAAGTTTCGATAGCCATTCGCTGCCGATTCCCTCCATCTTTGACCAAAACTCTGATGGAATGTTGTCTGGTCCTGCCGCTTTCTCCCGCTTCATTTTTCCGATTGCTATACTTATTTCTTCGATTGAAAAGTCCGAAACTTCCTCCTCGAATAGGCCAGCTGTCGGCACGTTATCACGTGGAACCTGTTTGTTAAGCAACTCCTTGCAGTATTCAAGCCACCGGCCACAAATTTTCTTTTCATTTGTAAATAAGCGACTGTCTGCATTTTTTATGTATTTCGGCGAGGTTATTTCCATCGAATTTTTTCGCCTCTGTGCAGCGAGCTTAAAAATATTTGGCACTTTAGTATTGTACAACGTTTGAACTTCTTGTATAGCTTGTCTTCTATCTACCGACGTAATGGTATTTCGATATAGTCATTAGATGGGACTTTGCGAGTGTTATGCATTCCTCATGCATGCTGTTCCACATTTCTTGCGGGCTAAGTGAGTCTGCTATACTATTTATATTTTGAAGTACTTCTTTAGCCAGTGCGGTAAATCTTGCACTTCGTTCCTTCGATAGATTATACCACCGGATTTTGGGCTTTCCAAACGATGCCCGTGTTTTCGGTGGTTCCGCTGTGAAAAATTCTGTAATGAGCAGACGGTGTTGGCTTACTAGCAATTCTCCAAGTATTATTTTACAGTCCTTAACACGGTTTCTCATCAACATTTTGCAGAGGTGATAATCTATTTGCGTTTCATGGCCTCCGCTGCTATAGGTGATAAGATGTCGTTTTCATACTTTCATTTGACCATATTCAACAGATAAGTTAGTATATGTACCTTATTAAATCAGTTAGCCCTGTTGAAAATAGCTTAAAATTGAGCTCATTTAAAGCAGCTTTTCAAGTTATATAAAGAGAAAAAGGAAAGAGTACTATCAACAGCAAATAAATATACTTAAAAATGGCAAATTAAAGGATGTTAATAACAACAGTATCGAGGACAAAACGCAGCCCTGATGTGCAACAGGTTAATTGAAGATTTGGAAATTTCTGCTTCATTGAAATAGATATTCATCCCATATGCTTAAATGTTCGTTAAAAAAGCCATCGTCTGTCAAATGCTTTTGAAATATCAGGTGCAACAATCTTAATTTTGCAAGATAAGTGTTGATTTTGATTTGATATATTGTACGTACTGCCCATGAGCTGACGTTTCATCACCATTATTGTGACCTTGTCCGGAAGGGACATACATACGAGTAAGTGCAATGGGTCTGTAAGAGGATGGACGGACTGAAAAACTGCATGGAAGATGGCTTTCTCGGAAAAAGTTCTAAAGAGTAGATCGTAGTGGAAAAAACTCCTAGGAAAAGAGGGAAAAATACCATCTGGATCGGCAGATTTGTGTTTACTGAGATCTTACTACTCGTACTATACATGTAGATTGGCCACATAAGAGATTCGATGTGCTAAAGAAATGATAGCTGGATTTTCATTAAATATGGCCATTGGAAAAGATGGTGAGGCGAATTGTTTAAATCATTGTAATGTCTTATTAAATCCTTATATAGTATATCTACATATATCTTGGATTAAAAGCGAATCATTGGAGAATTGTGCAAACAATGAAAATAAAAATTAATAATTTGTTCATTACTTTTCTACAATGTGACAGCTGTAAGGCCAAGTAGCACAAGGATTCAAACTTGATTTTTTAACAACTACTGCGCATTAGTGGGCAGTATAACAGATAAACTTACTTTCTTTCTACACCCGATTAGATGGTCACTACCAGCAGGCCATTACAATTATTAATTCATTTAAAAAAAAAAATAAAAAAATTGAAGTTTTGAGTCAATCACTTTTCATTTGTCACAGTCACACACACAACAGTTTAAAGCAAATATTCGTCTACACTATCCGAGGGGTATTAGTTTTGATATTAATTGTACATTTTTCATAAGTTTCTTGAGTTCCAAATTTTTATACAAATTTTTTTAATTAGATAAATAAATTCAGGTCCTGTTGTGGTAAAAGTTTTCAAATGTTGTATTGATAATAAATTGAAATAATTTTTAAATTGTGGAATTTTTGATATTTGAATGAGTGGGAGTGTTAAGATTGACATCAAATTAATTTTCTTTACTTGTTTTGGATAGTGTTTACAAACACGCACTTGGGAAACTTATTTCGTTTTAATATAAATTGTTTGCGTTCATTCTTGTGCGTACCACTCACCAATAAAGTCGTCATAAATTAAATTAATTTTTTTAATTTTATTAAACTTCATATTTCCCAATTAAATTGTCAAATATCAATTAAGACGTTGAAAACATAGATTTTTAACAAAACCAACCATTCATACCGACTACAAATATCCTATTCCCTGTCAGTTGCAATGAGCTTTTCTCAATCATGAATTCCTTTGGTTCGCTTCTAAAATAAAAGAGTGTTAATAAAGCTGAACGAGCAAAGGAAACTTCATTTTATGCAAAAATGTTAAAACTAATACCTACGTTTAAAGTTGGTCCATACAAAGTGTTCACATTCATAAAGACTGTGTCAATCATCAGCTCAATCTAAAAACATGCCAACCAAGCAAAGTCAAGACTTATTTAAAAGTCACATCATAATCTGGCGGATATTTGGGATAATTTTTCCTAAAAATCGTTTGATTCTGTATCTTTTCTGGTCATTTACAATTAATTTTTCAATAACGTTTTTCTATCCATTTCACCTTGTAGTTGGCCTTTTTAAAATTAAGACAAAAGGAGAAATATTCAGAAATCTTACTATAACGCTCTCAATTATTATATTTGCTTTGAAATTTATTGTGATAGCATTTCATTTGAAAACAATTGAACGCATTATGGTTGTGCTGAAAATTTTAGATAACCGAATTCATGAAGTGGATGAAAGGGTGTATTTCCGAAAATTACTGAGTAGTTGCAATAATCTTTTACTCGCCTTTGCAATCACATACATTTCTGCTTTAATTATTCCGGAGACCGGAATATTAATTAGCAGTCAAAGGCGATTATTGTATCCTGCTTGGCTGCCAATAGCATGGGAATCGAATAGCTTGTACTATTGGATTGCCCACCTCTATCAAGCTGTTGGAGTTGCTTTTATTATCATTGGTAATTTTGCAAACGACACTTATCCCACAGTATGCCTAGCTCTTCTTAGTGGACATATACGACTCCTTTCACTAAGAGTCTCAAAGTTGGGAATTGCTCAGAATGGGAACTTTGAAAAGAGTAATTACGAACTCAAGCTTTGTATCAAGGATCATCAGAATCTGGTGGAGTATGTTTTGAACTAAAATAACTGCAATTAGCTAAGACAAATATCTTTTTCTTTTTAGACTTCATCAATGTATGCAGACTGTGCTGGCCATTGGACTATTTTTTCAAATATTAATCACCGGCACTAATATTTGTTTCACCATAGTTTGCTTAGTTTTCTTCGTCGATAACTTCTTTTATGGGGCCTACTATGCTCTCTATCTATTTGCGCTAGCCTTGGAGATATTTCCATGCTGCTACTATGGCAGTTTAATTGAAAGCGAGTCACAGGATCTAGCTTATGCGATGTTCTCCAGCAACTGGATTAACCAAGATAGGGAATTTAAGACGAATTTAATTATGTTCTCCGAACGCTGCTTACGACCGAGAAGATTCGTTTGCTTAGGATGGTTTCAAATCAACGTAAACTCATTTTTTGTAGCTGTTAAAAGTGCATATTCGTTGTTAGCCGTTATGTTACAAACTAAATAATTTAGATTTAAATTATCTCTGATTTAAAGAAAATAAACAAAAATATGTATACACACATCTTTTTATTTTTAATTATTCTTAGCAGAATATAGATCGTTAATTTTCGAAAATAAATGTTAAGTTGCATATATCGTCTAGTATTAGTTTTAATCACCATCGTTTTCCCGCACAAACGAGCAAACTCAGTTGAAATTAGCACAAAATATCAAGGCAAACTATCAGTTTTGATTGCTGTGCTAACAACTAGCGAGTTTGTCAACTCAAGCGATATCTCTTGAAAGAAAGGAAAACACTTTCCTATCTCCAACTTTTAGAGTTACACAAGATTCATAAATAGTTTTCAGTTGGCGTAAATAACTTTACGATCCCAATTAAGGTAACTTCTGCGGGCAATATACCAATTTTTAGCTGTCAACATTGAAACCATTTTTATTGGCACTAAACTTTGTTGCTCCCTAATTGTCGAGAACCATAAACAGTTTACTATAACACAAGTATCCTTAAAACGCGTAAGTAATCTAGAAACCCATTCTACCGGAGATCTATTTTAAATGAAGGGACAACTCATTTACAAACTTTCCTCAGCAAACAGTATTATGTATGTGTGTGCAAGTGAAGACATCCTCCTACACATACGAGTATCCATAGATTGTAAAATTTTGCTAACGACCCAATTTTCCACCACGCACAGCCTACTACTATAAAGCGGTGGCAAACTGTCCAACTTATAACAATAATTCCACACTTCGTTGAGAACAAAGTACCCACATAGCTTATATCCGTACAATTCTACTCCAGCCTCTGGCTGTGTACGATATTAATTGTTCACTCCTGCATCCTGACGATAGATGTAATCAGGAATTTTCCAATTAATTTAATGTTAATGCAATTACTTGCTTTAGTTAGTTTAGCGCTGCTTTACCTGCTTGTATGCAAATGCAAATGACATATTGTTGAAGCCCGCATCCTAATTAGAGGCAATTTCAATGGTTCGTTGCCTTAATTTGGACAGAAAAAGAAAGAGAGAGCGGCACACAGTGAATCCTGGCTAATCACACAGAAAACTGAAAATCAAGAAGAATAAAATCCGGCACCACCAGTGAAAAGGAAATCCCTCTGTTTCCAGAATAACGGATAAAATTGCATCGAGGTTAGCATACCTTGACTGATGGCAACAGAAAAAAAGAAAGCTTTTCATCAAGATGAAAAAAAAAAAAAATGGAAGGAAACCTGGCATGAGGGTAAGCATTAAGTACGGTGTGTGTCTTTCAAGGACTTTAACGCGTATGTAGGATGGAATTCTTTTTTAAAGGATAAATTGCTCAAAGGCTTCAGGTCGAGGTTGGTGTGGTAGATTCTCTACTTTCTGCATTTGAATCCTAGAGTTTGTGGTTGTATGGAGGTTCGTCATACAGTGGAAATAGCAGTGGCCGTACGTAGTAGCAGCAGCAGATGCTTGATTAGAGATTTTCCAACTCGAAGATGAAAAAAAGGAGCGAAATGGAAGAAGATACCTAACAAAGGAAAAATGGTGGCGCAATATATATAACTACAGGTGGAGAAAGTACAAATGCAACATCAAATGCAATAATATCAAGATTACGAACTTGTATATATTTACGCACTTATTGCGATCTAGTGCAATTTTTTTCTCAGTGACAGGTGCGGATAGGCACGTTGCTGGGTTCGGGCGATATCCTTGAAATTGTGTATTAAAATGCAATTCATTTTCCGTGCTACTAGGTAACTTTTTTCTTCTTCGTTAAAAGCTTAAACTAAATTCAAACTAATACTCGAGTGGCTTGTACATATATAATTAAAGAACTGACGCCGGTTTAAGATATATATACATATGTAGTTGTATATCTTCTTTTATTTTTATTAAACACTAAAACACCTTACTCTTCCCTGTCTCAGAGACTCGCTGTGCAAATTATTGACTTGTCGGTTCAAAATTATTTTGTAGTTTCTATGACAATTTAGCATCATCGAATTTATGTTCAAATTTTTTAAAAGCTGTCAGCTCTTGCATTTAATTCCAAGCACTTGATTTATTCTATTTTCCTCTACTCATACTTTACATGTGTCACGTGTATAGGTACTAAATGTAGTCCACACTTCTGCCTGCATGTCTAAGCAGATTCAATACAATAACGTACCTTGCAATGGTGTTTTTCTTGCACCTTAAAGTGAGCATAGCGTACAGTGATGACTTGTTCTCATTTAAAGCAGACTGTTAGACACCACTTTGAACAGAAAACTCTCAAGATTCGGACACATCTATTGCTTTAACAAATATCTGCATTTTACTTCTTTTTTCTGCCTTTAAGTTCATTTTTATTATTTCTAGATACGAGTATATTGACATCTAGATTTTTCAGTAATTTTCCCTCGTTTACCACCAAACACGTTGTAGCCGCTTCTGTATCAATATTTGCAAATAGCTCAGATTTTTGAAAGATTTAGATTCTAGCGTAGCATGTCAAACATCATATAATCTCATGTGATATCCTTGTCAGAAGCCGTTTTTTGAAATCAAAAAAATCATTTTTGAATCGATAGTGCCTCCTACCTTAGCGTGCTTTCTCGATGATAATCCTCCAGATCCGGACAAATTAAGTAGAGATGACAAAACTGTACGTATGATTTTTTCTGATATACACTTTCCTAGGCGGCCTTAAAATTGAGAGATAAGTGATGGGTGTAGATATATGTTAAAGGTAATTAGAGAGAAGACCTTGTAGACGATTTTGAGGGAGAGTAAAGGGTCACCTTTCAAATCTGTGATTGACATAGTCATTTAATCAAAAGTGTGCCTCATCACTGAAGAAAATTTGAATTTGGGGATCAATAGCAATGTTTCCTCCGGTCCATTCACTAAATGTACGGGGCGAACGATGAACGTCCGGCTTCAATTCCTGTACAACTTGAATCTTTTAAGCACGTAAATCAAGATCTTAGCGCAAAATTTTCCGTAAAGTGGGTGGACACAAGATTTTTTTTTTGTTAACAACGATACAGAATTTATACATTTGGATCATCATCAACACTACGCTGCACATCATCAATCGCTTGTTATATGTGCACTGTACGATGTCTTACGGGATGTGGGGTAAACGTATGGCGAACACGATCCATAGGTTCTAGAATTTACTGCTCTTATGGACGATTATGAGCACTATACATATACATAATGCACGTAGTGCCCGATAAAATTCTCGAATTGAACCATGTTTTTCAGAATAAATTTAAATAATTTGCAAACCAACAATTTGCAATTTGAACAAACCAAACTAACCTCAAAAAAATCGAGAACTGTCAAATTGGATATTAAAGAAAACAGTGCTGCCAATTTAAAATTCTCTGCCCCTAAGTTATGATACAGCATAAGCCATATTAAAAAAATTGTCTAAGGACAATGTTTTCGGTACAATCAATTCCCACTTTATCAAAATCAAAGAAAGCTGCGTCTCTTCAATGAATGTCATAAAACCGTGATTCTCACTTCGCCAATTTTGAATGACTGTACTCAGATAGGAGGAATTTAACTTGGGCCTATTTTGAATGCCAAGATAACGATTAATTGATTAAGTTGCCAGTGTATCTGGATAAGTATAACAGTAACTAAGCTCTCACTACAGAGAGGACTGCATTCAATACGCGCTTCTAACACTTAGAGCCTGTGAAATAAATAATCTTTGTGTTACATCGAATAAAAAAAACTTTACGAGTATTCATTTAAAAAGAACTTGATTTCACTTACAAGGTTAACAAGGAACGAACTCTTAGAATGCTATCTAACGTCTACTTATACACTATGAAATGTTTACTCAGCTTTTTCTGCATTCCACAGGTATGCAACTGGATGTGATCAGCGGAAAAAGTCTGGGAACATTTCTGTAACTTTATATCTACTGGTTCTAATATCTTTCAAAATATTCTCGATATCTGAGTATGCTGACTTATACATACGAGTAACTTGTGCACATCTTCACTATACATAATTAAATGGAGTAACCCTTTGTAAAATATGAAAACAACCTCACACAGAAGGCGCGGGTTCAAGTGTTCTGTTCCGACAGAAAAAAAAAATTAAAGTAGGTACGTTTACAAAGTTGAAGTAAAAAATAGTCTTGGTCTAAGAGCTGCAAATGTAGCTCTTCTATATATTAGTGATAACAAACCAGACGTCACAGTTTGGTACCTTATAGCCTTTTCACACCGAACCATAAACACGGTTTTTGGCTAAAAGTTTTCGGAAAGCCCCAAATGCATTCACACCAAACACTTACAGGTTTTTGTTTGACGTTTCAATTATTTCAAGATCAGCTGTTAAATTTTTACGTTTTTAATGAAAACCTAATTTGCGCGCATTTAAAGTTAAATAAAAATATGAAGATTTTGCTAGACTTCTTCTCATCTCAGTCTTCCATTTTAAAAAGTAAACGGAACCATCTCGATTTTGAAATCCAAACAATTTAAAAGAATTTTAATTAAATTTCAACTGACAGCATCTTGCCAGCTGTTTTTTAAGGTTTGTGAATTCGCTAAAATCTATTGAACTTGCTCCAAAAGGTTTGTTTGGTTAGTTGAACATTCAATTTCAAATAGTTTTTGATAGGTTTTATCAAAAACTTGTGTTTACAAACAATTGTGGTTTACCAAAAATGTGTGGGAAAACCTGTGTTATTGATGTGATTTTTGCGTTTTTTTGCGAAAACCCGGTTTTTGGTTCGGTGTGAAAAGGCAATTAGTCGCAACAAGATGCTAATCGCGTTAACCAGTTTGATTTCTTGGACCTAGAGAATATCTAAGCTTTAACTTGTATTCACCGCAGTGGAACTAATCCGGTTGATAGGTTCTTAAAAAAAGGATGGTTAGGTAATTTTGCAGATATTAAGCTGTTTGAATAGCGCACTATCTTTGAAAATATATCCCCTGCCCCAAAGTCTACTATTCATAGGTGGCTTTGTCTTCAGTATAATTTCCAATTCTGCCAAAACGTTATATTTTGATTAATTTTTTAGACGATTCCGTTTGATGTGTAGACACGTCTCATAGGCTTAAAGAAATAATTATTATCTATGTCGTCTTTCTTCTTAATCAATTGGGCAAAACCTCTAAGTAATAATCTAAATCAGTAGCTTAAATGAGAGTTAACATTCAATCAAATATTGTACAATGGTCTTTTATCCGTTTTAGAACAAACATTTATCACTCCTTATTTTAATGTTAACTCCCCAAATATAAAATTGGGCAGTTGAACGTGTTTCATCATTTGCATTAAGATGCATGAAATTTCTAGTCTGCTTAATTCAATTAACGACCTTTGCAGGTCAAGCTTTTACAATCTGTGACCCAGAAGCATACCAACTAACCATAAATTTATCGCCCCACATGAGCTTATCTTGAAGCTGTTCATCACTGGGCTTATGACTATGTATACGTCAGTCTGTATCCCTCTATTACGTTGTTCCCATCCAAAAGAGATAATCGGGGTTCATCTACATACGTCACAAATCATCTCTATGAAGCTCCTCCATAACTCAAAACACCAGAACTCCAACACAAATATGTGCATATTCATTTACCTCCAAGCCAAACTGGTACAATACCAATACCATGCTGTCTTCCATATTCGTCTCTGTTAGATACATCGTTAAGGCTCTTATGAGAATTCCAAATGGGTGACTAAGGTCTCGACTGTTGCATGAAAAAAAATAAAAAATAAAAAAAAAAATACTTAGTTACCTTTGTCATTTATTCCATAAAATTGACTGAATGCACTTGCGGAGATTTTCCCTTGATTTTATTTTCCTTTATTCCTTCTACCGCCTGTGTTGCTGAGGTTGCTTCCAGCTTCAAGATAGGTCTCAAGTCCTCTTCAGGTTACAATGGCCCTTTCGTCATTTAATCACCATTTGAGATGCTACTCCTGTTGTCGTTTGTGTTTGTTGTATTGAGTCCCCAACATACGAGGCATCTCGAAGCTGGTAAAAATCACTTTATGTGACAGGTGCCCGACTCTACGTATACCGTTATCCGTTTGTTTGCATAAAGCTCATTTTCATTTTCTCTCGCTCCTATGAGTACGAGTATGTACTCGTAGTTTGTAATGATGTGATGCGTAGGTCATAGATTCTTCGTCATCCAAGGATAGAGCTATGTACCTTTCAACCGGTAGGGTAGATAGAGGTACTTGAAGCTTAAGGGATGCACACATAGAACAGTTGAAGATGCTGTGCTGTCTGTAAAGGTGCAGATAGTTTCACATATTAGAAGTACGGCCACTTCTATTGCTTTACTTTTATTCGTAGATACATCAAAAGGTGTGCATACCGAGGACACACTCATCTGTCGTCAGTTGTTCTATAGGATGTATTGTACAATAATTTCATGCGAGAATACAACAAATAAAATGAAATGAAACGATTTCTGACGCAATGCGACCTTATAAAAGTGGTTAACTAAAAGATGACTACTTAGACTGTCGACTACAGTCGACTATCGGTTGTTGGTTGCTTGTATTTCAATTTTCACTTAGCATTAGTAAGGATCCACTCCCCCTACATTACACGTAAAAGTTTTGAGTTCTGAGTTCTGAGTTCTGAGTTCTGAGTACTTTTTTTCCTCAAAAAATAAAAACGATTTGCACAGAGTAACTCCAGGCTGAAGGATAGATACGTCATTTGTGCAGCACAAGGGTACGATTGTGTGAATCTACGAATGTAAGAGTATGTGCATGCGAATAGACGAAGAACAAAAAGCTGGCAAAGTTCCAAAGTCGCACCAATGTGTCCATTAGATGAGTTTCTGTGATTTTTTTGCTCCCTCTGTTTTTATTTTCCAAACTTTACCGCTCCATCCTTGATTACGTTGGGTGGCAAGCACCCCAAAATGAGAATTTTTTTTCTCTTTCTACTCCCTGGCATGTCGTTCTTATTAACACTTCTTCCTTGTAGATCTAGTGTTCAAATGGATGGAGATGGAGATTTTCTTAATTTTAACTGAAAAATTGAATAAGTTTTGTCATTTTTATCCCGCCTTTTTTGAGGTTGTTTTTTTTTATTCTTTAAAAGTACATCGTCATTTTGGCACTCTCTCCCATTTGATCTGGCTTTTTGCTTCCTTTTTTTACGGCCCCCTTGCTTAGGTTTTTTTATGTTCCCTTTTTTGTCCAATACCGAATGGGAGAAGAAAAGGGAAAAGTTTTTTTTTTTTTTTTTGGCAGCACTTGTGACTTTTTTGATCCAATCAGTGATGCCCTGACTTAGTCAATCAATATCGAGAGTTTAGTTGGGAACTGAGTTTTTTTCCGAGTCGGGATTTGGAGTTTCTGTGATGACAATAATTTGCATCGAATTTCAGTTTTCGTTTTTTGTTTCACTTTTGAGTTGTTCCCTTTTTTTTGCACAGAAAAACTTTCTGATGGTGATGATGTAGAGGGGAATTTCCAATAATATAACATTTCACAAGCATTTGCTTTCAGGGCGCAAAAAACAGCCAAAGTGGTTTACGAGGGTACTACAAAGTAGCTAAATACTTTTTCATAGTTTCCACTTTTTTTTGGTTTGGGTATTATTTTTTTAAGGTTATATCCATTGAAGCCTGCAAATAGGCTTCAGCATCAGTTAGTTTGGTTGAGACTTTGCGCAGGCAAATGAAAGGAGAGGCATCAGCACGAATGGGGTTCATTTCATATCACATTATATGAAAATATTGCTCGGTTCATTGACCACAAAAGGGCATAAAATCGCCTTTATGCGGTTTAATGTACACACAATTTAAAGTTGTTGCAGATTTTGATGAGGAAGAGGATGTAGGCTGGTGATTTTTGAGAGAGTCTGTGATGCATGTGAACTCCATTGATACTCAAAATGAACTTTAATATTAGATACACATGTGGTTAACGAAATTTTTAAATCCTATTTGTGAAAATCATTTTATGAAGGTTTCCAATTTTTCTAAAACAGCATGGAGAAGGGATTAGTGGTTTTTTTTTATTGCACCGGATTCCTGTATAAAAGTTTACATTGAAGTCGGTAGCAATATGCTGTAAAAGAAGACCGCATTAATTTTGAAATATGGACTGAATATAATCAGCTAAGCGAAACGCTGGTTTTCAATGGAAATATCGTAGGGAAAATCCTTTATTTTTTTCCAAATGGAGACATTTCTAGTTCTCACCCTGAAAGTCGTTGTTAATAAGGTACGAAACAGATACAAATAAATTCTGAAAATCATCATAACTCTCAAAATTGTATTGACGCAATTAAAATATCTTATTTTTTAACAGACATAACGGCGAATACTGAAGATAAATGCATTTAGAGAAGCGATACTCAAGCAAATAAAAAAGAAGCATGTGAACGATGCACTAGGCCATCCACCATCGAATTTTTAGCACTTATTCATGGCTAACCTGCTTCTCAACCAATATAACTCTCCAATTAATACGGTATTTAAGTAACTTTATAGTTCTTTTTTAGCTCTCGAATATGGTTCCTGGTAGGTTCTCTTCCACTTCCTAAGGCGACGTTCTTCTTTAAAATGTCCTCCAATATAGAAGTTGAAGACTCTTTGGGCCAAAACGTCGGTCGTTATCCATTCGCTCTATTTCTCCTAGCCATCTTAAACAGTAGTTTGGTTATTGTATTCATAAACCGCCTAGAAATCACTATCAGGAACTTGTTTTCAATATGTTCATTCACTTTTAGTAATGTCCACGGCTCTGTTGCGTAAAGCAAGATTGGGATGATGAGAGTTATACATTAATAGAGTCTATCTTGACTTTTCATGACTCTTTCATTATTATAGCTATAGCGGAGCAACGAGCATTCTCTTTCTTCTGTCAGCACAATCAATATACCTCTAAATAGCTCGTTTCAAAAGATCCTGTCCTGCGGCCTTTAAATTTATGAAGAGAATAAGCACTCTCTCTTGGTGGTGCGGACTATAACTTCCTCGGTTTTCTCTAAGATCCGCGTTGTGAATATTTTGTCAATTGTAGACTTACCGCGTCCAAAACCGCAGTAAAGGTCAATCAGAACATTAAAAAAATAGTTTCTGGCACTCACACAATACGGCTGATAAAATCGCTTGTGGAATGTTAACGATACTGATGTCTCTATAGTTGGTAAAGCTAAGAGGGCTGTCTGTTTTCGACATATGACAAATGATGCTAAAATTCCAATCATTAGATACACTTTCTTCCGAAAAATCTTGAAAATGAATTAATGGTATTTCACAACATCCAGGTTGTCAATTACTGTTATTTACTAAATTCAATGTAGTTGATCTTTTTTCAAGATGTCACACAATCTTTGGCAATTTTAGTTATGGAGTTGTTAACCACGCAACAACGCCTTTTTCTAACTCAATCTAATTACGGAAATGGGCGAATTCTCGAATTTCTCGGTCAACATAATTGCCCTAGTGAGTCCGGAATTCGTGCAATGGTGAAGCGTTTTGAAGAAACATTATTCGTTATCGGATCAAACTCCATTTCAGCATTCTCGGATAGCTCGAACACCCCAAAACATCACCACTATCAGCGAAAGTGCCAGCCAGGCACTTCGATTCGTTGCCGACGTTAACATTTGGGCGCCCACAAAATTCAAATGTTAAAACAATTGAAACCATTGGTCCATCTACAACGTCGCTTATTTGTAACTGGATGTTGGATCGCCAGGACAATTTGTCATCGAATTTGATCTTTTCCGATGAAGCCCATTTTTGGATGGATGGGTACGCAAGCAAACAAAATTGTCGTTTCTGGGAACCGGAAAACCCATACGAGATTCATTAAAAACCTATCACTGTATGGCGCATTATGGATTGGCCCGTACTTTTGCAAAGATGAGGCTGGAGAGACAGCTACAGTGAATGAAGAACGTTGCAGCAACATGTTGACCGGCTATTTTTTTTTCCAAAATTAAATAAATTTGGTCTGGCCGATCTCTAGTTTTAACACTATGGTGCTACCCCCCACACAGGCTACCAATCAATGAATTTATTGCGTACGAAATTTGAAAATAGCACTATTTCGGTTAGAGGAGAAGTTAAATGGCCTCCAAGGTCATGCGATTTGACACCTTTGAGCTTCTTCCCGTAGGGTTATTTGAAGAGTAAGGTCTATGCTAAGAACACAGCGACATTTCAGGATCTGGAACATATCATTCAAACTGAAATTGCCGCCATTCTTCAAAAATTCATCGATAATCTTGACCCTCGGATGGTAGCTTGCGACAGAAGCCGTGGTGATCACCTAAACAATGTTGTATTCCAATCATAATTGCCATAGACTGAATTTTATTAATCAATAAAATCTGAACCTAATTTAATGAAAATTTCCACACTAGCTGTTGGTTCACCCTGTTCCTGTATTCGCACCTGGCAATGGCATCTGCTGAATCTCTAAGAGGTTGTCCTTGCAATAAATATTGCATTTCTGCTTATTTAGATAGAAATGAACTTTTTCACTAAACAAAATTTTACTTTTAAAACTGGGCTTCCTTCCAGTTGATTTTAACCCAATCACTGAACACGCGATACAATAAATTATCACCCGCATTTAGCTTAAGCACCAATTGGATCGCCCAAGCCTTAATGCCAAGATCTTTACGCAGAATTTTCCATGTAGTGGATGAACAAAGGCCATGCTGCTGCGAACGACAACAAATCGATAAATTTTGCTCCTCTTCAGTCCAAGCTTCCACAACCGCGATATAATCTTCCGAACGCACTGTTCTCATTCTTGGTAGATTGCGCATACATATATACAGTGCGTGAATTGGCTTCGAAATGCAGTAAATTAATAAACAGCACGTTTAAGTGGTCGATGAAGACTTAAAAACTATTTCCAAAACAATCCGGAAGCATTAAAGCGTATCTCTTTGAAGACCTTTTAGTACACTTAATTCAACGAAAATATTTGAATGGAACCTGCCCTTATAAATCGCCCAACAGATGTGTGATTCTTTTCTTTTATACTCGTACACTTATGAACATACTAGGCCGACTTCTTTAACAAATATTTTATCTGCTTGCACATGTATTTAAGTGTCATAGACCACTGCCACTGCAAACATCTTTTACTGTAATTTGTTTTCTAGTGTCATAGAAAATAATTTTTTTTTTAACTCATCTAATTGGAAACCGCAACTGAGATAACTAACGTTATTTTAAAAGGAAATTCTCCTAACAGAAAAGCAAACATTTCAACATACCATTCCTGCTTCTGGTTCCAGAACCCTAGAACCACCATTCAGTTCACACTAATCAGCTAGCAAGGATCTCTAGTTCTTACATCATATTCGTATCTGTGTACGTAGTTGCCCTCAGTTTACATTTTCTTTTAGGCAACACTAATCGACGACGACTGGTAAGTTTGCCCAGAACCTCCTCTATCTCTTAAAAAGAAGGAAAAAAAGGAAAAAAGAAGAATGTGCTCCCACTTCCTTTAGCCCTGTACCTGTACCGAGGTCACTGAATGGAGGCTCATTGTGTGCATCGTTTACTTAATTGCAGTACAATTTGTCTTCTTGTTTTTGTGAGCGCTCTTGTGTGTTCTTTCTGTTGTGCACTCTAGAGATTCCATATAGACTTACCCCCGGGCTGCTTTCTCAACAGAACATGCATTCGGCTAGGATATTCCAACGACTACAACGATCGCATTCTGTAACAATTTGAGTCTACTATACAGCCCAGATGGGGGTGTTGCTAGTGGGTACTTCACATTTCTTTTGTGTGTCCTTACAGCCCATTCAGATAAAAAGTCTACCCTGCCACCTTGACAGGGAATTTCATTAACACGTTGCCACTGTACGAATATGGAGCCACCGAAACATTTCCTTGCAAATTTATTCAAAAGTTTAACCTCAAACTGCCTCCATTGAAAAATGAATGTTTACAAATAAACACACATTATTTACACATGTAGAGTATGAATTCGAATAAGACTGGTACAAGTCTCATAAATACTTGTAACCATCCTTAAGCACTACTGACCAGAGTGGTAAAATTTGTGGGGGTGCTTACTAAAAATTAATTATCTGCAATCGCATTCCTGTAAAAGCAATTTCAGATTTTTCTTCTCTTCCTCCTGCCGTCCTGTTCTATTGTAACAATACAATTGCATGGAGAATGGACATGTCCTCATTTGATTGTTTTGGCAAAGTCCGACTCCGACTGGCTGGAGTAGAGGACAAAGAACGACAAAAAAAACTGAAACAACAAGCCTACAAGGCGAGTCCCTAATGTAACCCAAATGGAAGAGTAGAGATTTCAGGAAATTTATCTCCCTTGTACCACAAAGTTTCAACACCAAAAATCTTGTCCCTTGGTCAATTTTCTGTTATCCCCTTTGTTTCAGTATGCTTCTTCGTTCAGCCGGCCGACGTTTTTATTTATTTTTTTGTTCCAGTTATTATTATTATTTTTTTTTTACTATTTCAGATTCTCCTTCAGTTGAATTTATGATAACCCATTTTAAGGACACTAGTTATTTAGGTTATTTATTTCACTTAAAATGAAATGGATTTTAGTGGGAAACAAAAAGGACGCAAAATAGAAATAATAAAATTTTGTTTTATTTTTTTTATATGAGGACAACAGGACATAGAATAAGACTATACTCCCAATGGGCACAATTAAAGCTCCTTAAGAAACCCATATCTCGAGAACAAAATCGGAACCGGTAATAGAGATGGGGGTGGAGAAAAGAGAAACGGAAGAACTCGATGTCATGGCAGTGGCTGTCAGCGTTGCCACCCTTAACTCCTGACGGTCATATCTGCTGCATTTTCCTTAAATTCAAATTCACAATGCAGTAAAAATTGAATAGGAAGTCCATCTTTCATAAGGCAAAAGGTAAGGCTGAGGAATGACGAACGGAAACGTAGACTGTGCTAAGTTTGAAACAAATTTCGAGTACGAATATCTAACCACATAAATTTGCCAAGTCAGATTTCAAACATATAAATATTGACCCCTGATAAATTCATTTTTAACATAATGTTTTTGTAGCACTTAAATCTGTCATCTAGATACTTGCCCTCTGCATACTCTTTCCTTTTCGAAAACCATTAACAATTGATTTTGTATACCCTTCTTTACTTGTGAAACTGATTACTTATGCGAGTATATACCTATATGTACGAATTTAATTGTTTTCGAGGCACTAATGGAAAAATCTTGTTCCTAGAACAACTGTCTGTTTTATCCATCCAATTCACAATGAGTATTACCCAAAGTTTTTCTAGAATAAATCTCCAACTGTCGAGGCATATGGTACTCATAGCTATTGCAATTAAACAAGCGATTTGCTCTTCTTCTGTAATGTACATATATACAAGTTAATGTACCTTTATCTCTCCTTACTTAACTTTACAGTCCGAGATACTATATATCTGGCCATCCGTTAATTCCTTTTTCATTAAGGTTAAATTAACATTAACCTCCCTAAGTTTTGCACCCAAAATTGGCTGATTTCTGTTTCCACCAAAGCGGATTACGAATGATTAGATATTTCTTCGCCGCTTTGGTGTGCATTTAAAGCCCTCAAAGCAACAACGATTATGTTCAGTCATTTAACATGTTTAGCACCTTCTGGCATTATTAACAACGCAATAGACATAACTCATACAGTTGGTCCGTCTTTAGATCCTCTATATTTTCACATACTTTCATATAGAGGGCGTGGACTGCCAAGGCTTTGTGGCGGTTTTTGCATCAAAGGCACGAACTCCTGGCAAGAACAGCAGCGCCAACCAATGGATATGATTTAAGTAATTCGATTTCTTAAGCTCTCATTCTGATTTTTGTTCTCTTTCTACCACGCGATTTGCATTTTCTTTCACAGTGTATAATTTAATAAGTTTTAAGAATAAATATTTTGTTAAACGCAATCCAGGACGTACTCTTTTTTTTGGGCAACAGAAAAAAGTACCCATAGCTTTCTTCACTGCCTATCAAAACCACGATCAATATGCCAAAATGCAGAAGTCACAGATGGTAAGAAAGTAAGCAAAACAACTTAAGATTGCCAATTGTCTTGCTTGAGGCTTTGATGAAGACATTGCGTTGAAAAGACTTTTCGAAGTATCTAAGCTTGAAGATACTGAAAAGCCAAAAAGGAAACAGAAAGTGAAGATCTTTTACACTAAGAAAAAAATTTCGGTCTCAAGACTTAAGAGACAAACTTAAGGCTTCCAAAACAGTGATTGTCTTCTTGCCACTAATTCGTGGGGAACTGTTAACATTCTTAAAATCTGGTGGTTATATTTAAATATTGATCATGAATGAAAGCAATACCAAGAACTTGAAATACCAGACCTAACAAGGCATATACCGGCTTAATGTTGCTGATATAATGTGTGATCTATAAAACCATGGATCAAATCTTCGTACTTCGGCAAATCCTAGAAAAGACCAACTAGTTCTGAGTTGGTACTGCCCATCACTGTATTAATTTCAAAGTCAATGATGATCGAATGTGAAAACTCAAAACTTATCCAACTATACTTCGGGACACTCAAGAATTCCCATTACGGGGCATAGCTTGGAAGCAAAACCTTAATCTCAATTTGGAGCTAAATTAAACAATGACGCGTTCCCACCATGGCACCAAAAAAAATTTATTGATGATTTTAAGGTGATTAAAGAGATTGGAATTAGTTTAAACCTTCGGCAACTGTTGGTTGGGGTCCCCTTCCACTTGCACGAGCCACCTGAGTGTCGATATTCCTCTACTGCGCTGTCCTAGTGCGAGTAATTGGACGGAATTTTGAAAAATTCTATAAACTTGTGCTGGATAAATACCGATCAGTACCCAACGGTTACGAAGTGTTATAGGCACAATTGATTTGTAGAAAACAGTTGCAATACTGCAGGGTTGATATCGCTCAGTGCCTTCCCAATTTCCACAGCACCCAGTAAGAGTACACTATTAACGCAAAAGATGATCAAAATCATGCGATATTTGCCCTGATCTTTCTTGTTTTATGAAGGTATTATATTTCCTTGTATTTTGAAAAATGTTTGCCCATCATCGTTTACAAAATGGTATCCCATTAAGATAAGATACCCGCAATGTATAATTTTGGCGTTATTGCCAGTCTCGTCCATTTTCGCAGAATGAGAATTAAGAACGCTCGCAGCTCAGTTAATTTTAAAATGAATTTAGTAGTAAATTAGGGCAAAACTAAGTGTATGTTGTCAACAAGAAGGAACATAAAAGTTCGATGAATTGGACATAATGTTATTGTCAACAGCAGTAATTTGAAAATACTAAGGGACTTTGTCAACCTTGGCTCTGCTATAATTTCAAACACCTCAACAGAAATAAAACACTTTCCAATCGTTATTTCTTTGAGCTAAGGAAGGAATTAAGTAGTAAGTGCCTATCCCAAGGAACTAAGAAGATAGAATCTTATTAGACCTTAAACATATCAGTCCTACTTTGTGGCGCTAAACCATGGACTCTTTTGAAAGGAGATGAAGATATCCTCAGTTGTTTCGAGAAAAAAATTCTTCGAAGTATATTTAGTCCCGTGGGCGTTGGCCGCCTTTAGAAAAGAATATTGAACGACGAACTATTCGAGCTGTACAGTGACATCGACCTAGTCAGAAAGTTGAACACCTATCGCCCAAGATGGCTACAATATTTAGAGCGAATGGAAAAAAATGCCCTGACCCGCAGAGCTTTCAAATCTTACCCGGACGGAGAAACAACGCAGCAGAGGAAGACTTCAGCTAAGGTGGCGCGCACAACTGAAAGAAGACTCAAACCGACCTGGAGTGTGCAACTGAAAGCAGTTAGCTAAATACCGGGCTAACTGGAGAGACTTGTTACTTGAGGTCCAGATTTATTCCGAACTATAGCGCAACCTAAGTAAGTAAGTAAGGCCTAGAAGATTTTTCTTTTATCTCCAAACAGCCTCTGCTTCTAAATATTGGATCAGATCCTTATTTATTTTTTGTACAAATAAATCGTAATACTAAAATTTTAAAAGATATCTAGACCATGCTGGGGTAGGTACAGAACCACATACGCATGATTCTTCAGAATCCGAAAACGAACTGAATATGCATTCATCTTGTGCCGTGTCTTCACATCACATTTAGCTCAGAAGCAATCATTGAGACCAGTTAACTAATAGTTATCTTCAACACCTAAATAATCCTACTTTCAACTGACTGACAGACTACTCTGCATAAATCTAATCTGATAGTTGGGTTGCGACCGCGAAGATCATAATTGTATGTAAGTAATACAGGACTTATCGTATAGAGATGTAAATAAAAATACTGAAATGCACGCCAATGTATCGTTTGCATCTTATCTTCTCCAAGAGTACTTTGTCCAGGAGCATATTATAGGTTGCAAGCATGTTAAATCTTTAAATACCAGTATTGAACTCAACTTTGATCTGGACATATCACTTTGTAAACATATTTGAAATCGAGGCACTACAATACAATCTGCTGCTAGTTCTCATCATACTCGTATGTACTGTTCTTAATTTTTTGTGAGGTGGCAACGCTGGTCATCTGTTGTCTGTTAGTCTGTATGACTATATGAGTTGGCACACCAGCCAAGCCAGTGCTAGAGCCAGATTCAACTCAGGAAAGGTATGAATTCGGATATCCTTTCGCTTTTATTTTGCTCCAGTAAAATTCCCCCAAGGGAAAATAATCCTTTTCATTTTGTGTGCAACCTACCTGCTGCAGTGCCTGCCTCTTCGTCTGCCTCTGCGGTGCTAGGTACCTCTTTGAAAACTGATGGGCTGCTGCCCGCCTTCAACACTGAATTTGACTTGGATTCACTCGTTCTTTATGGTGGATACCTCACTCCATCTGCCTTTTTGCAATACCAAAGCAGGAGCACAAGTGTGATGGACGAAATAAAATAACCACCCACCACTAGTAGGAGGTAAAGGATTTTGAGTTATGTAAGGAATTTGCTTGAATGTGCTTCCAGATGAAACCGTCTTGTTACCTCACGGATAAAATTTTATATAACTGTGCTTATACTTCAATAGAGAATAGAGATAGGGATTGTATTTGGAAGAATTTTTTCTTTTCTCTTTAGCAAGTAAGCAGGCTGCCGGAGCGAGGACAAAGAATCAACTGAATGTTGCCGCGCGAAAAAGGATACACTCATAGATACTCGTACAGTAGCCTGGATACTCAATGCGACGCAATACTAAAGTACTGGTCGCTGCAGTGCACATTACTTTCGTTTCGTCGAATTAGAATCTTTGTGAAGATGTTATACATAAATAAATGGATTAAGTTAAATGGTTCCATTTAATCCTAGTTTTTCTTAGATTTCTGAAGAATTCATTGAAGTTTTCCCGAAAAGCGGTTTAGGTGTGTTTTTCGAATACTTACTCATAGTAGGAGGGAGAAATTCCTGTTGAAATGAAATTAAGTTTATTTTTCTTTTCTCTTCTAAACAATTTCGGATTAACAGATCTTTCTTAAGAAGTTTTATACAATCGAGGCATTGAATGTTGAATATTCAGTAAAGGAAATCTGGTTTTATTTGGTTTTAAATAAAATAAGTTCGGAAGTATTTTTAAAAAAATATATTTGATGTTTAGAATATTTTGTATAAATGTGGTAGGTTATGGGCAACTACAACTTGCCATTGATGAATACTAAACTTCAGTTGTTAACTTCCCCTATGTCAGGCGCATTATTCCAATAAAAACGAAAGGCGAAAACAGAGGTGCTGCCAACAAAGCGGTTTGTTATCTGTACTCCTACTGTTGTAGTGGATGGCAATAAATTCCAGTGCCGAACTTTCAATGTTTTCAATATCTAGGCCCAGACTTATGAATACACACAACGTTGATTTGTACGGTGCAAAAGGACCTTGGCATCCTCAGTTATCGCTATATCGGGGATTGGCACTTGGCTAACCTTCTGAAAATCGAGCTGATATATAAATATATATATATATATATATGAAAGACAGAATCGAATGAATTACTTAATCCTAGTTTAAAGGCGCCACATTGTAATTGTGAGTATACCATATATGTATAGACCCTTGTGATAATTGAGGATTTTCAATGATTTCTTCTCTGGAAAACAATCGTCAATAGTCAAACGAATGCAAACCAAAATCGCGTAATCAGTAAGAAATCCGAGGCTTACCTTTTATCTCTTTTTAGCTCAAAATTGTTTCAGCTTTTGTCTTTCCTATCCTCAAAGTATATCAGAAAGTGCAGAAGATTATGTGATTTATTTCGTCCTTTTAATTGATAAACTGACACTTTTTGTCGTGTTTTGGATAGATCTCATCCAAGGGTGGCCGTGGTTCAAGTTGTCGGGAATGGGCTCCCAAATCGGACGGTTTGGTGTACAATTCCAGCCGCGCCCGAAAGACACTCTTTTTTTCAGGCAACTAAAACCACGTTAAGTGGTTGCCTAGAAGTACATGTTGGATGCCACCCATGGAACGGAATAGCCACTGAACCCAAACATCTTTCTTTCTCTCTCTCTGTGATCATTTTCCTAAAAAACTTAACAAGTGCTTAAGCATTTTAAGTGTAGTCATAACCACTTGAGTGTTAAGTACTTTTTTACCAATGAGCGAGTTAAGTTTCCTTAATTTGATGTAAGAGTTTGAAGAGATTCAGTTGATTTTCTTTCGTTTTATGCAATGTAAGTATAGCTGTGTCATCAGCAACGTAGCTATTGTGCAACTTGAACATGTTGGTAAGTAGTTAGTAAATGAAAGATATAATACTGGGCCTAGGATACTCCCTTGTGGGACCCCACCATTGATTTCCTTCAGTTGAGAATAGGAATAACCTTGCTTAATTCTAAAATATCTGTTTGAAAGGTACGATTTTAGTACTTCTGTATATTCCTTGGAATAAGTAATTTCAGTTTTTGTAGTAGGCCTTCATGCCAAACTTTATCAAATGGCCTTGGTACGTCCAAAAATACATCTGAGCATATGATTTTTTCCTGCAGAGCATCGGTTTACCTATTCTATGATAGAATGTCTATCTTTTCTAATACTGTAGACAAAATTGGTAAAAGAGAGACTGGCCTGCAAGATGATGGTAAGTGAGGATCGTTTCCTTGCTTGGTGATCTAATGACTTCTGCTACTTTCCAATGACAGAAAACATGGTTCAAGTTAAAACACGCGTTAATTAAAATTATCAGTTTAAAGAAGGCTCTTGGTGGTAGCTGAATAAAAGAAATTTGTTCATTCAGTTGCTGCATTTCTGGCAATATTTCATCGACTTGTGATTCGTTGAGACTTTTTTATGGGGCGTTTCGGGTAACTGGTGAATCTCCAAAGATGGTAATGCATATTTTGCTTATTGACGAACCCATTGAGCCAAAAATGAGCTTCGTGACTGAAGATGATTTTGCGATGAAATTCACCATCTTGGCGCATCTTCTCCAGAACCCAATCGGAGAACGAACGTCGCTTCAAATGATCCATCGGCTTCAATTCTTGAGTCAGCTTGATCTTGCATGGGTGTGGGTGGCCGTTAGTAGTGGTACTAGCCATCGCTTCTCACTCGGACGGTCAAGGTTCGAATCCTACTCATGACGAGTTTTTCATTGTGTACTTGGAACTTAGTCAGAAAAACCTGCGTGTGAAGGCATAACACTGACATGTAGATTTGGCTGTTGTAGAGTTTCAAGCACAAAACAACCACTACATCACAACAACTTTCCTTTCTCCTCCTTCTATCTTTCCGCCCGCTCCCTGGCGACAGTAAAAGGGTATCCTAAAAACCCCTTGAGGCATGCGTAAATTATAAAAATAAAAAAAAAGATCCTAACGCAAAATACGCCATAATGTGGTCTGAGCGATGCCCAATTTTTGAGAACGCCGTGGAATTGACTGATTTGGATCATTTGCTACGGACGCTTGAACGGCAGCGATATTTTCGACACTTCGACCAACCCGTTGTCTCACTGACACGGCAACATCACACAACGAATATGTAGACTAAAATTTTTGTACCAAACTTGTTATTGCCTGTCTACTAGGGCGAGAATTACGATCGAAAATTGGAATTAACACTCTTATAGTTGCAGTCACCGACTCCGAATTTCGGTAGAAAATTTTTATAATTTGCAGACGTTGCTCGTTCGTCTACTTTACCATGATGAAAATGTTGAAAGATTACTCAAGAGATTCTCGGAAACTGTACTAGAAATTCCATTTCAATCGCAGCAACATTATATTTCTTCACTGTACATTTTCGGCGTTTTGTCAAAGAAAGTTGACTTCTCGTCGTTGACTCCTCGTAATTCTACAATTCTGGTACTTTGCATCGATCCTATTGATTTGTGAATGATATGGTTACAGTGATGACATTTAAATTTAGACTTCAGACTATGTTTTCCAATCAAGCTGCAAAAAATCTTTTTACGGTAAGGGCTTTGCAATGCATATCCTGAATAAATTAAAAATATAAATTTTGCCCTGCTACACTCTGAACATTACCATTATATCCAGGCTGACCACTTCTCAGTGTTATGAAAAGTATCCCCAAGTCATTACGTCGCTCTGAATCAGCCTTCCTAATCTTTGTGTTCGACTTTGACACCTGGGTAATCACTTAAGCCGCTTAAAAACTGTAAAGTACTTCGTAATCCATTACTATCCTCCTGTCAATATCAGGATTCAGACGTCTTTTTATAAAATCTAAAAACTGAAACCCACTCTCTTATAAAAGCAGAAATGCGAGCACCCACAACATTGTACCATATTTTATCGTCAGGTTGATATACTCTGCCATTTACCTTCATACTTGTTATAAATTTCAATTTAACACACATCCCCAAAATGCTTAAATGTCATATCCTTAAATCACAATTCATATTTGTAGGCCCTTCAACTCGATTTTTAAACATAAACACATCGATTTTAGGCACCCCAAAAGGATTATCCTCTTGACCTTTAACTCTGCTCATCGGTATCAAACACCCCCGAAAGAAAATATTAAAAATTCTAAATGTCGCAACTCCCAACCCCCGTGATTATTTTCAAATCGGCTTCGCGCCTTTAGTTGTAACATTGTTCTCCCACTTCTTCACTACTCCCGCGCAAACAAAAATCGCAATGTAAATGAAGGACGGACCACACGAACTGTGTTTCTGAATTATTGCCTCAGAGCACTTGTCAGTGCGGATTACAAATAATACGAGTACTGCAATGTATGCAACTGAATTGCTATAAATGACTTTTGAGAATAATAAATTTGTTTATTTCAATTATTTTTATATTTGCTCGCATAAATATTTATACTTTCGTTTTGGTCGATATAAAGTACATGTGTACATACCTACCCTTGGTCCTGACGTATTTTTATCTATATAGTACATAATCCAAAAAATCCACATCGCTCGATTAGAGGCTTTGTTACAGTGTTAACCTCCGCATCATTATCCGTAACAGTGATTTGCGATAAAATTAACGAAATAGATTCTCGCTACAATTTCCAATCGCAATAATACGAGTAAGCGCAGAGGAACAATCTCTCGGCAATCCCGTCTCATTGTTATTTCAGGCTATTAATTTCGTCCTTATATCAAGAGAGATCCTGATATTTACACTCGAAAAGCTGCGTATAGCCTGTACCTTATCTTGGGTCTTTGTTTGGGCGGGAGTGGATATGAATATGTATATGGGTAGATATGGATGTGACGGTGTGCTTAATCCTGGAAGAAAAAACATAAAAGAAAAACACCCCCCTCAACCCAGAGGCCCAGAATAAATGGAAAACTTTTGCTGAATGATCTGGCGAATATGGTGGCAGAAAATAAACATGGTTAACCAGCACCCGCACCATCTACAGTACAAGCACCAAAACCAGCATCCGTATCAGCAGAAGTTCCAGAAGTAGCACCAGTACCAGCTCGAGTTCCAGTTTCCAACACCAAACATCGAAGCTCTCCAGTTCGTTGGATTTATGTGAGGGTGGCTGCTGATTTATGCGCTCTGGTATTGTCACAAGGCAAAATGGGTCATTTCGAGTTCTGGTCAAAGTCGGTTATTGATTCTCAAATTATTCATGCTCAAATGTTTGTCAAGTTGACTACAGAAACTCGTACACTTGAAAGCGATTTATTTGAATTCCAACCTTAAGAACGAGATAAACGAATAGGAATTGATACGCGATTTATCGGATATTAATGAAAAGAAATTGCAAAATTGAATATTGTTGGACGTACGAGTACGGATACTACTGTACCACAATGTCATTAAATTTAACGACAGGGCTCAAGCAATATTGTTTTTTGATTCGTAAGCAGACTTACGTTATGTTTAGGACGTTGTTTTGCCTTAAGAACTGATTAAGCCAAGTGAAATTGTCGAATTTATTGTGTTGGCTAAAGAAACTGCCGCATTAAATTTTTGAGAAGCAATTTTGTTGTTGGGGTGATAACTTAGCATACAAATACTTTTTTTTTTTTTGTCTATCTTAACAATATTTTTGCCGAATCAGTTTACTTAAAACAACGAGGATCCTTAGAAAAACTACGAAGCTGTCGTTCATTTCCCCAACTGACCGAGAGATTCTAATCTTCATGGCACACCTTTACATTACGGTACAACATACGATTTTTTTACAGAGGGCCATCTTGGCCTTTTAAGGCGTCAACCGTATGAACGCAATGGCTTTGGCAAATCAAAATTACAGATAAATTTGAACTGGGCTTTAGTGACACAAAAAATAGTAAATCACTAGCTCTGTTGCAGGCTTAGACTTAATACTGTGGTATATATGTGATTAAATCAATTATCCAGGGTTGCATAGTTTTAGGATCATACAAACTCTCCACGTTGGAGAGTTCAGTTATTACCCCAGTTTCAAACCAGAAGTTACCAGAAAGAACTAGAACCCGACAAATGTAGTATAAATACAGGATGAGAAACTGCGGACGATAAGTTGATTTTTGGAAAGCGATGGAAAAGGACCTAAGTCTTACTAAGTGAAAGATAAGAGATTTGAATTGTGAAATAGAAGTGAAATTGTTTGTGAATTGATTGAAAGTTGTATTTAAATAATAATAAATAGAGTGTTTTGAAACAGAATAACGTTTTATCATTTCGAACCCTAGCCGAAATATTACATTGGTGTCAGAAGTGGGATAAAACTTATTCTGAGTGCTGTGAAATAAAAAAAAAAAAAAAAAAAAATAAAAAAAAAATGGCACGTACATTGCTGGAGCTAAGTATACCCCAGCTGAAAATTGAGCTAGAGAAGCGGAATCTCTCCGCAGCTGGAGGGAAAAGTGATTTGATTCTTCGGCTACAAGAAGCGATCGAAAAAGATGGAAAAGATCCGAAATCCATTTTGTTCGACGTAGAAGAAGAACATGTGAGCACAGGAGTTGACATGGCCGTTATGATGGAATTACTCCTTGGATTGAATTCTAAATTTGAAGAACAGAAGAATTCTTTAGAAGAACAGAGGAGAAGTATGGATTCTAAGTTAGAAGAACAGAAGAATTCCATTGTTGCCGCACAGAAAGACACTGTTGAAGAGTTCAAGAATTCTCTAGAAGCGAAATTCGAAATAATCGATCAAAAATTAAATATGCACGAGGCAAAACTCGCAAAGGTTGGAACCGAATTCCAGGAACAGTTCGTGAAAGTCGAGGAACAGTTCGGGAAGGTTGAAAACAATATTGAGAATCTTGCTAAAGAACTAGAGAGAGTGAAGAAACAGAAGGTCCGAGAAATTTCTACAGACAGCCCTAGAAGGAAAGAGATGCAACCGCCTGTTTTCGATGGCCAAACGTCGTGGCCAATATATAGAAGGCAATTTGAAGCAGCTGCCATGACCAACAACTGGGACGACGGAGAAAAGTCGATTGCGCTAACGCTGGCACTGAGAGGTACAGCTGCGGAATTGCTGCAAACCATCTCAGAAGATAAACAACTCAACTACGACGCTTTGGTTAAAGCCATAGAAATGCGCTTCGGAGATGACCATATGCAACAAGTATACAGAGTTCAACTGCGCAGCAGAGTCCAGAAGAGGGGAGAAACACTTCAGCAGTTGCAGGCCGATATCGAACGGTTGGCGCATTTATCTTATCCTAATGCCGGAGAAGACATTATCAGCGAAATGGCTGTAGAGGCGTTTACCCAAGCAATTGAAGATAGACAGTTGCAAATGGCTGTAAGAATGGCTGGAAAACGAACCCTCCCTGAGGCCCTAGCATTTGCCCTGACGATGAAAGCTGCCGACCAAGCATCTCAAGGAATCCACCGCGTGAGAGAAATGACAGCCGTGGAATGCTCATGCCAACGAACAGATGTCGTGGAGCGGAACAGTGTGCGTGGAGGACAAGTCCGTTGTTGGAACTGCAACAAAATAGGACATCTGCAGCGTGAGTGCAGGTCGCCCCTTAAACAACGCAGTTGTCCACAATGCGCTGCTAGGAGACGTAACGAAGAGGCATCTGGCAGGAATGACATCTATCCTGCAAGCAGCGCAACGTCAAGTCAACAGGCGGGAAACGTGTAAGAACCAACTTCGAGGGGCAGAAGTTGGTTTCTGGAATTGACGCCCCCAGGATCAAAATCCAAGTCTCCCAAACAAAACGAAATAACAAGAGTCTTACAGTGGAAGCCCACATTGGCCAGAATAAATGCGTGGCCACCATTGACACCGGTGCCACCGCTTCCATTATAAGAAGGGATATCGCCCATGATTCATGGCTACACAATACCAGTAGCTACTGCTTGAAAACAGCAACAGGAGCGACGGCAAAGGTGTATGGAGAGGTTGTTCTTACGATCAATCTGGCAGGACTAACATTCGCCCACGTATTCCTAGTGGCCGATATATGTGACGAGTGCATCATTGGAGTTGACTTTATGAAGGCGCATAATGTAGTGCTCGACATCGGAACTCAAGTACTTAAGTACAGGAACGTCGAGATTCCAATGGTGTACGGGAATGAGAATTCCGCATGCCTTAGGACAGTAGTCAACAAGGAAGAGATCTTACCACCTTCCGCAGAGACACTAATTTGGGCGAAGCTGGAAGGTGATCTTGGAAGCCATCGATTCTATTTGATTGAGCCGGACTCTAAAAATCATTATCAGAATTACGTCGTGGGAAAGATGCTCGTTGAGCCGAAAGGCAAAATGGTCCCAGTTAGAATCTTAAATGTGGGAAATAAGAGCATCAAACTAAAGCAAGGACATTCGATCGGAGCGTGCGTACCGATAACTGCTATCACCAAGTTGTCGAAGGAGAATGCTGCTATATCTTTGCCATCAAGTAGCACAGCCGAGTTGAAAAGAACTATACTCAGGCAAACCGAGCTGAACCAGGAGCAACGAGCGATGGCAGAGGAATTAATCAACGAATTTGCAGACGTATTTGCCTCGCAGGATGGCGAATATGGCAGCACACATTTGGTACAACACCGAATAGACACTGGAGATGCAAGACCCATACAGATCCATCCGGAGGACCGTGAGAAGACAGCCTTCACCGCAGGAAACGGGCTTTGGCAATTCACAGTAATGCCATTCGGATTGTGCAATGCTCCGGCAACCTTTGAGCGTCTAATGGAACGAGTTTTGCTGGGACTAACATGGAAAACCTGTTTGGTCTACCTGGACGATGTCATCGTGGTCGGCAAAACTTTTCAAGAACATCGAGATAACTTAAAGGAAGTGTTCCAAAGACTACGAAGTGCACAGCTTAAGCTAAGCCCGAAGAAGTGTCATCTCTTTAGGCCAGATGTCAAATACTTGGGACACATCATCTCATCCGAAGGGGTAAGGACAGACCCAGAAAAGATCGAAGCGGTGAAAAATTGGCCAGTCCCAAGAGACAAACACCAACTGAGAAGCTTTCTGGGACTCGCTACCTACTACAGGCGGTTTGTGAAGGATTTTGCTGGGATCGCAAAGAGTTTGCATGAACTAACAGAAAAGGGAAAACAATTCAAATGGTCAAGTGAATGCGAAAGAAGCTTCAAAACTCTCAAACAACAACTATGTGAGGCCCCTGTACTAGCGTACCCTACTCCAGGAAAAACATTTATTGTGGATGCAGATGCCAGTAACGTCGGAATTGGAGCTGTCCTTTCGCAGATGCATGACGGGCAAGAAAACGTAGTTTCCTACTTTAGTAAGGTGCTCTCTAAGCCGGAAAGGAACTACTGTGTTACCAGGCGGGAACTTCTTGCTTTGGTCTTGGCAACAAAGCATTTCCATAAGTACCTGTACGGACGAAAATTCATTCTTCGCACAGACCATGCATCTCTGAAGTGGTTGCTGCAATTTAAAAATCCTGAAGGACAAGTCGCAAGGTGGATTGAACGACTCCAGATGTACGACTACGAGATACAGCATCGAAAGGGAACCCTTCACTCTAATGCGGATGCTCTGTCCCGGCGACCTTGCAAATCTGATTGCAAACATTGCGCACGACAAGAAGAAAAAGATGCGGTATCCACTCAACGACTAAGAGCTGAGCCCACTGACGGTTGGAATGAGAGTGAAATGCGAAACGCCCAAAAAGAGGATCCGGATATCGAGCCAATACTCGCTTGGAAAGAACACGAAGAAAAACCAGATTGGCAGGAAATATCCAATAAAAGTCCCGAACTAAAGGCATACTGGGCACAGTGGGACTCCCTTCATGTTCAAGATGGTGTTTTGAGGCGAAGGTGGGAAAGCTCGGATGGAAAGTCGTTTGTGATGCAGCTCGTTGTGCCACGGTCGAGAGTCAGTGACGTGCTAAGGGAACTGCACGATGGAGTATCCGGAGGCCACTTGGGAGTGAATAAGACGTTAGAAAAGGTGCGAGAACGTTTTTATTGGGTGCATGCCAAGGACGATGTCGAAAATTGGTGCAGAAAGTGTGTCACCTGCGCCGCCAGTAAAGGCCCGAGGGTTAAAAATCACGGCAAAATGCAGCAATACAACGTTGGAGCGCCATTCGAGAGAATCGCAGTTGACATTACAGGACCGTTTCCTGAAACCGAAAATGGAAATCGCTACATTCTTGTTGTTATGGATTACTTCAGCAAGTGGCCTGAGGCTTTTGCTATCCCTAACCAAGAAGCCAAAACCGTGATTGAGCAGATCGTTTACAACTGGGTGAGCAGGTTTGGCGTACCGATGGAATTGCACTCGGACCAAGGGCGAAACTTCGAATCCAAGATTTTCCAAGGGGTGTGCGAGCTACTGGGTATCAAAAAGACGAGAACAACACCGCTCCACCCACAATCGGACGGGATGGTAGAACGCTTCAACAGAACCTTGAATGAACACCTATCAAAGGTCGTTGGCGACAAGCAATGCGATTGGGATAGGCAAATTCCAATGTTTCTATTAGCCTATCGGAGTGCAGTACACAACACCACAGGTCACACTCCATCGGAAATCCTTTTCGGTCGAACAATCCGGTTACCTAGTGAATTGATGTTTGGATCACCGCCGTCTGAGGAGAACAGAAATGAAGACGACTATGTCGCAGACCTCAGACGGATTATTAGGGACGTGCACCAAAGAACCAGGGATAAGATCAAGATAGCCAGTGACCGCATGAAGACGAGGTATGATGTCAAGGCGACCACAACGGGATTCCAGGAAGGAGATCTAGTGTGGCTATATAACCCTCATAGACGGAAAGGCGTATCACCCAAATTACAGCAAGACTGGGAAGGACCATATAAAGTCGTAAAACGCATCAACGATGTTGTCTATCGCATTCAACGAGGAAGAGGCAAGATGAAAGTGGTTCATGTGGATCGAATACATCGCTATATTGGGCAGAATGTCGAAGAGTTTGTTCGGGACGAACAAGTTTAAGAGGGGGATATTGTGGTATATATGTGATTAAATCAAGGATCCAGTGTTGCATAGTTTTAGGATCATACAAACTCTCCACGTTGGAGAGTTCAGTTATTTCCCCAGTTTCAAACCAGAAGTTACGAGAAAGAACTAGAACCCGACAAATGTGGTATAAATACAGGATGAGAAACTGCGGACGATAAGTTGATTTTTGGAAAGCGATGGAAAAGGACCTAAGTCTTACTAAGTGAAAGATAAGAGATTTGAATTGTGAAACAGAAGTGAAATTGTTTGTGAATTGATTGAAATTTGTATTTAAATAACAATAAATAGAGTGTTTTGAAACAGAATAACGTTTTATCATTTCGAACCCTAGCCGAAATATTACAGTATTTTGGTGGAAGTTTATGGTGAACATGCGCTAGCTGAGCGAACGTGCCAAAAATGGGCTGCTCGATTTAAAAGTGCTGATTTTGGCTTGGACGTCGTGGACAGCCAAAAAAGTTTGAAGATGAAAAACTGGAAGCATTACTCTATCAAGATTGTTGCCCAACACAAGAAGAGCTCGCAGAATCTTTGGATGTCACTCAAGCAGCCATTTCAAAACGTTTAAAAGCAGCTGGATATATTCAAAAACAAGGAAATTGGGTTCCACATGAACTTAAGCCGAGAGACGTCGAAAAGCGGTTTTGCATGTCCGAAATGCTGCTGGAACGGCACAAATGGAAGTCATTTTAGCATCGGATTGTTACTGGTGATGAAAAATGGATCCATAACGACAACCCCAAGCGCAAAAAATCATCTGTGAAACCCGGCCAACCAGCCAAATCAACGTCAAAGCCGAATATCAATGGCGCGAAGGTAATGCTCTGTATTTGGTGGGAAACCATCAATGGACAACGCTATCGAACACAATCCGCTTGAAGAGAGCAGTAGCCGAAAAATGCCCGGAATATGCGACCAGACATGAGGCAATAATTTTCCATCATAACAACGCTGACAACGCTCGGCCCCACGTTGCTATTCCCGTTAAGAACTATTTGGAAAACAGTGGATGGGAAGTCTTACCCCACCCGCCTTATAGCCCAGACCTTGCCCCTTCTGACTACCATTTGTTCCGGTCGATGCAGAACGCCCTCACTGAAATACGGTTCACAGCAGAGCAGAATATCAAAAATTGGCTTGATTCATTCTTGGCTGCCAAGCCGGCGCAGTTCTTTTGTGGTGGGATCCAAAAATTGCCAGAAAGATGGGAAAAAGTCATAGCTTCAGATGGGCAATACTTTGAATAATACATGTTATAGTACATGTTTTTCTTAAATAAACATTCAAATTTTGAAAAACAAAAAACGCACGAATTTAGTTATATACCCAATACCTTTTGGTTCAATTTCCGAATCTCATTCCTGGAGTAGTATCTCCCAATTTCCTCGACCGCGCTCCTCTCATGCTCTTTCTTTTCTCTCCTGAAAAGCCGGTGTCCCGCCATTGCTTGCAGATCATTCTCATAACTGTGACGAAGTCCTTTCCTCTTCTGCTTATAGAGCTGTGCATCTTGCTTTGCTGCATGTGCTTGCCGGCATTCATCATCAAACCAGAGGTTTCGTTGTAGTGGTCGAGTGACACCCACAGCACATCAGTAGCGGCATCTCTGAAGGCCTTTTGGCAGTGCTGCCACTGGTCTTCGATGCTTAACGCTTGTGGCAATGGCATCTTAAGATATAAAGAGAGACTCGATTCGAAAAGGATTTGGGGATCTCTTGCGATTGTAGCCGCCTGACGTCGGGATTCCTCACGGCATTAACTTGTCCGGTAATGGACCGGATTAATCATAAGTTCTCCAGGTCTGGTTGTCAATATTGAGATGTGGGAACCGCGTGCTAGCTACGAGATGCAAGCTGCGACGGGTTGTATTACTTGTCTTACTTGCATTTCCATATTCCATATTGCATATTGCATAGAGCTGGTTATAAATCGGTTCTGGCTGGGAAGTGATTTCTGAGTACTTACAGCATGGTTCACTTGCTCCATGTGAAACCAATTTACTCACTTTGTAGGCATAATCAGAATCGTATTAAGCCTTTTATACGGGTTTGGGTTCAATTTGCAAAGATGTCAATTTACTCTTACTTGTACTTTTAAGAAGTTTTATGGTTTGTTTATAAAGTCATTGCATTTCTCTGCATTAAACCATGCAGTGGGTAATCAAAAGGAGTTCTTGCTGAAGGGGTAGTTTGAACATCGGCTTAAATAACTGGTAAGGTACTATTATTATAATAAGGTATTATTATTATAATAAGGTATTATTATTATAATATTGCCACAAATACACCATTAAGTATTTTAGATCTTTGGTGGCATGACGCTACTATAAAGTTAAGTCACCATGATAAGCATTTTCATTGCCCTAACGTCAATAGTTTTGATAGAATTCAGGCGCACTATGTAGTCAAACTACAATTTCTTTGAATTGGACACCTAATTCCAGATCTTTTGACCGCGCATATGATCAACATTTGGTCTAGTTTCTGTACATTAGTTACTCCACCAGATCTAACACGAATCCTAATGAAAAACAGAGATAAAGGATTCGCTCCATACCAAGTACATTTATTTAGAAAATGATTTTGAATCGAAAAGAAGGCCATAATACGAACTGTATTTAAGAGTTGATAACGCAATATATTGTTTATGGGGTAATAACCAAGGCCACTGAGTGAAGACATTCCAATCGAGAGCTGGGAAATCTCCCAGGACAACCCTTAATTCATTTAACTGATTTAATATTGAAGTCATGACAAACAACTTAAAAAATTCGTTTCATGCTGCTGCATGATTTTCTGTAAATTGTGTGATAATTCCTTTTAGGTTTATCCAAGCCACAACTCAAACAGTTGTTATAAAGTTTCAAGTTTCTATCTCAATCCTAGTGCTGCTAATTCATAGAACACCACTTCTGACAATGAGTGGAATACTTTCAACTTTAAGGGTGAAATGATGCTCCACAAGTCAACAACCCAGAAGCTACTCGTCGTCTACAATTGACATGTCCAGTGCCTCAAGTACCGGATTCTTAGGGTGAGTTGTAAAGAAATAAACCCGAATAGATTCAGGAAGAAAGCAAAATACATTCTGTTAAAATACTCGTGCAAACATCTTGTTGCCACCAACTACTGCTAAAGAACTACTTGTATGCGCCATTAAAATTCCTCTGTTTATACTCATACAAGTGCATAAAGGATCCGAATATCATATCATTCCCTATTGTGTTCATCCCTTGAAGCGAGGGACTCCCTACCGAGGGAAATATAAAAATAATTTGTGGTAACAATTACAAAACATAAAAAGTACATTAACCCCATTTGCATAAATTGAATATTCATATATTTTTAAAATTTGAAAAACTCTGCCATACATACTCGTAAGTACATATATGTAAAGATGTTTGTGTATGCGGATGTGAGATATTTTTTACTTCATTTACGGTCCTCTGCTGGTTATTTGGTTGCCAGTTTGGTCGGAATTTATGGCAACTCCTGGTCATTACAATTTATGTGCCTCTCTTTATGGCACATTACTTAATTTACAGTATGAATGTATTGTATCTGCGACACATTATCACGCCAGAAAATTTGCTCTGGCCACCGACACAATTTATACATTTCCCAGGTAAGCTCACCAGATACGGGTCAGTATCAATGCGAACGACATAGATATGGTATACTGGGCTTCTTTAGAGATTCTTTTCAGAGAACAAACTAGGAGATTAGATGGCTGTATTCGGATAAATGTTATTTGTACGGTTAAACCTTGGCATAAAAGATGCATGTATATACGAATGACTTTTGCCAAAGCAAATACTTTAAGGGTAATCCGTGTTCGACCTTTTGATATACATATATCAGACCTTCGAATTGACCTACCATCATATTTGTTTATTTTATAGTTGGCCAACTAAAATGTAAGGAGTGGGGAGCGGGCAGTTATGCACCTGACTAGACCACAAAATAAGAAATGAATGAACTGCTAGCGGTGATTTCGCATTCGTAGACTAATCCTCTCCTTGAATAGTAGGAGACTAGTTACCAATAAATATTATTAAAGAAAAAATGCGAAAATCTTCATATTTTGAGCGTTTAAGATAAAAGATACTGTTCGGATAAAAATATTTGAAACCACAAATGGCCTTACTTATTGTACTCTAGAAGCTCATACTCTGGAGAACTACCACCTTAAGCACAGTTCAGGAGGAGAAGAAGACGGGTGGTAAGCCCGCGGCATAAACAGATGTCGAGCTCTGCTTCACTCTCCCAAGGAACTGAAACATATATATATACCCACATATATATTATACCCACTAAAATCAAACTTAAGCCGCATCTTTTATCTCCATTTCGAACAAACCGAACACAAAGAAAGCTTCTGGCAATCTTTCGATGGCTCTTCACACGCATGATGGCAGCATGAAATCAGTGAAACAAAGTGAAACAAGCGAAGTTCCAGTTCCACTAAACATCGTCAAACCCATTGACAAAAACAAAACCCACCTACCGTGGCTTTACCAGTTGAGAATAAAAGCATAAATAAGTTACCGAAGCTACCGAACTACAATACGTCTTGTTAACACGGGCAACTTAAGGAACCACAAGATATGTTGAAGCACAAACCCAAATTAATACACTCAACACAGAAAAGTGAAAATTCTATTTTTATAGAATCGAGAAAATAATTAAAATAGGCAACTTTCCCAGTGCCTTTCTATTTTGTTTTATCAGAATTAGCTACAACATTCCTAGTCTACTACCGTATCTTTAAGTATATTATTAATACTTAAATACGTTATTATTAGAAAATCTGTCAAGAACCATGGATGTGGTAAAAACGTGTCTTTCGTTTTGAATGTTAACAATGTTCCACACCACTATATGACGTGCGTTCGGAAAGAACGGAAACTTGCATTTATGTACAGAATTCGCTTTTATCATCCTACTTAAGGTAAGCTAAAAAACGAGGGAGAATGATACAAAATGGCACACATCTTATTTCTACGCCACTCTGCCTGGATGTTTAAAGGCAACTGTCACTCAAGCATTGCGCCCGTACCAAGCCCTTGCATGGCTAAGAAAGTGCTTAGTCGCTAGCTTGCGAACTTCGGAAAACAAGCGACTCCCAACTTAAAGATAGTCTTCCTGTGGTTTTATAGGTAGACCACGGGATATCCTAGCGATATTTTGGCACATCTGCCAATCGGGCCAAGTTATTAAGCATCGTCACGGAAATGGAGGACTTTAAAGGGAACTTGTCTCAACTGAGTGACTCCCTCTCAGAAACCAGAACTCTGCACAATAGTCTTTTATCGGACGATAAGAGTGGTTGAATAACAACTTCGCAAAACTATAAGAGAGTGGATTAGAGGTGATACTTGTTGGGGAGAAAGATCTTCCAGTTCTTTCTTAGCGGGTTTTGCCCACAAAGTAGCGGAATAACCCTCAAAAGGATACTAGCAATTCTCGATGGCCAATATAAAGAACTCAACACAACACAAGGTCATAACAACAATAGCCCGAAAGATAATCACGATAGTAGCTCTCAACGGAGTGCCGCAGGACGTAGAGGTAACGACAAACCCTACAGAGTAAGAATCTCTAAATTTGTACGAAAGAAATAATATCACTCTTGAACCCGATAACACGATCCTGGCTAGCCTTTTAGAATTGATATACTAAACAAGGGTAATAGATCCACTTTTAGAAACTCCATAGGGTAGCAAGTCTTAGACTTCACTCTCTCTTCTGCTTTTCTATCAAATATCGTGGAAGGCTGGAGCATGTCTGATGAGGCATCTTCATAAAATCATATGCTTATTATGTTCAATATAAGATGCAACACCCAACACGTGACAATACGATATGTCAACAAATTTACGAGCTAGAGAACATATTGCGAGTTTTTAGCGGTCAAAGCGGACTTGCTGCCGTCCACACCACTAACAACATTGTATGCTGACTAGGCACAATTCCAGATCAATGACATCATCCTCTTCTCTTTCAAAATAGCTCAAATCTAATGCAAGCTGTGTTACGATGGCGCGTACCATGCTGAAAAGCTTGAAACTGTTCGGAAACTTTTAACAAAGCAAAACGCACCGGAAATCAGGAACAATACAGATCCATTTTAACCGGATAATGTGTAGTGGGCTATTAGCTCATTCAAAACACAAGGCACCAGATACAAACGATATTTGCCCGGCTTTACTGTAAAAAGTCTAGACTTTCTTGTACCTTCCCTAACAGCCTTATTTAGATTCAGCTTCAACTGGGGCTACATACTACCTATTTGATGGGAGGTAAGCAAAATCCACGAGTTTTCTGTCCACAATTCTGATCTCTTTCGGCGAATTGCTTCACACAGACGTCTCATAACGCCCAAATAATACTCTGTCTGGCCTTCTGGTAAAAATTCATGATGCACTACACCGTTATAATCCATGAAAACCGTGAGCATTGCCTTCTTTTTCGACTGAAAACGACGTGGTTTTTTGGTCTCGGCTCATTTGCTGAACGCCATTCACTTGCCTGATGTCTGAATTGCGTGTCGTACTCATAAACCAACGTCTCGTCTCTAATAATGATCCTTTTGATGAATGTGGGATCAGATTCAGCCTCGCAAATCATCTCTGTTGCGACGTCAACACGGTCTCTTTTTTGCATGAAATTGAGGTCTTTTGGTACCAACTTTGCTGCTGCACGACGGAAACCCAAAACATTAACCAAAATGTCTTGGACGGATCCACGTCAGACGTCTGACGGATTGTTCAGAATACCAAATAGCTGAATGCTCACAAGAAACCTTACAAGACAATAACAAATGTACCAACAAAAAAAAACATAACTCAAATCGGAACAATTGGAGCGCTACACGGGTTCTGGGAACTTTTTTATCAAGGCGGTATGCTTCTGTAGAATGGAAGACAAAACCACACAAAAGACCGGCATTTCAAAGCTCAAAAGAGTATAGCATCTTGCTTGTCTAAGCATTTTCGGAGCCTTTCGGACCTGCCCCTACACTGATTTACCAACAAAGTGGCATTACGCAGATCAACAAGTATGGTGCAAACCAAAAAGTTAGATCCTTGCGACCACCCGGAACTAAAGATCCTGCTCTCTAATATACACACAAACAAAACACTGTGGCGCTGACAGCCCGGTATGAGCCATGGCCTAGCTTCTTGACACTCATTTGTGTTGCTCATGTTGTCATTTTAGTCACATCTGAGCGGGGCCTACGGTTTATCGCCGAGTCCGAACGGCACTCCTTAGAAGCTTTTTCGTAGGCAATTTTACTTTTGGGAGTTTGCCATTGCCCGCCGAAAGGGTGATGGCGATTTGAAAAATTGTTGGTGACCCAGCCAGGAATCGAACCCAGACTGTCTGTGTGATAGTCCAATGAGCTAACTATCGCACCATCGCCATCGCCTAATAATACCTCGCCTCTAATATACCAGAACTTGTAATAATCTGCGCGGTAACAGATCGCCTTCAAAAATCATTATGCTTCGACAAAGTATTGTCCACGCAGATTTCCAGCAATAACAATCACGGCCACAACGGTATAAAGCGGTAGGCGGATGGTTCTAAAATGGAGTGGGAGCTGGTATGAACCTACCAAATACAAACATACTCGTATCATTTGCAATGGGAAAAAGTCCTAATGTATTCGAAGCTGAACTGCACGCCATCCAAGAATGCGACAGCGTTATCTGCTACTCCGGTATCAAAGGCGCAAACATCCATATATTCACGAGTAGTCAAGCAGCTAAAAATGCCCTTAATTCGCATATCTTTGACTCCAAATTGCACATTATGTTGACGCAATGTTGGCTCTGCATTATATAGAGCCTATGTGGTACGAAAATCCTTCACTGAACGGGAATAGCAAGGTCAGTTTGTTATTCGTACATGTCAAAAAGCTCGTGTAGCCTTTTTTACGAATTTCAGACCCATTTCTACAATATAATAAATTTGAATGGCACGTACTATTATATTTATCTAAGATAACTTGTCAAACAGAATCAAACATAAAATTTAAGCAACTATGAAAATGATAGCACGGTTTGATAGTTAAAGGTACCTATCGGAAGATCTAATACTTGCTTACGAGTAGTTATGCTGCAATAATCACGAATTCTTCATTGTCGATTCTCTGTGTTTGTCCCATCACATCAATCCGCCTATCTAAGTAATTTACCAGACCTAATAAAAGTCATGCCTCTTTCATAAGCTTATTAGTTTGGAACAATTGTTTCTAGGGCTTATTTAAAACATTTTTTGACATTGAGGGTCTCGGTGATTACCGAACGGATAAAGCAGCAAGAATTCTCCATAGTCATACGGCACAATCTGATGAATTTAGCTGGGATTCCAAAATATGATGCGACGCTATGTGCGACTTTGAAGTCAATAAACAGATGATTAACGTCACCCTTAATTCTTGGGCCTTTTTAAGATTTGCAGTAGTGTGAATATTTGATCGATGTTGGAGTTTCCTAGCCTGAAACCCCGCTAGTATGGACCAACCATTTTGTCCATAATTGGTTTCAAAATCTCACTTAAAATGACAAAAAAGGGATGTAGGAACTACGTACTAGCCAAATTTTCCAATTAAAACTTTCTTACCAAGCCTTGCCTTTCTTACCTAGGTCATAGAATACATCTATGATGCCGTCACCATTTTCTTCTATAGAGGCATAGACGCAGATTTGATTTATATTCCAAAATGCTGCCTTGATGTGGATTGCTTAAAGGCATTCGGCTACAAGCTGATAGCTTAAGACTTTCTTCCTAAGAGCCTCTTGGTTTGTGATATAGTTTTCCATCCAATTTTTTTGCCTGGCTCATCCTATTGCACTTGTTGGATTGCGATAACATCTGCTTTATAATAGTCTCGGGCTTCCGAAAGCTGTTCTGCAGCCCATGATTAGTTAAAGTAAAATTTCGTTTTCCATAAAACGTTTTCTGGGGTAGTTAACTGGAGATTATCCCCATTCGTAACCTCCAACTTACAGGGCCAAGTTCTATAGTTTTTATATAATAAAAACTCTGGACAAAAGGTTCGATTCCAATAGCATAGATTATAAAAGCTGAAGTTCAGCCATTCAGGTTTTATGCGTCGCCATTTCAACTCTAGAACCAACCTTGGAGCTCGAAATATCTACGTCGGCGTCCCACCCAGCAATGCCCTACGGTCATAATTCAAATCGTCGAAACCGAGAGGTGGTTTTGATTTTCATTCAATTTCACCAAATCAACGCTGTTTACTAACCGATAGACTATACAAAGCTAGACCATTCGCGCTTCTTAACTTTGGCTGACAGTATAATTGTTAGTACATATTATTCTGTTCCTCCTTTTTTCATTATGTACATTATGTTGATAACATACTGGAGGGATGTTTGTAAGGCTTGTAAGGTTTCATACAAACGTTTCTATGAAATGAAGATATGGGTATAGTTAATTGCGCTGGGAATAAACCAGCTAAAAATTCTCAATTAAACAGTTTAATCTGCAACAATTGGCCCCAAGTTATTCATTAAAGCTTTCTCCACCTTCACATCAAGAGTCCACATCAAATTGAGTGAAAAGTATCTTCTTTTTGGAATTGTAGTTGTCACAGATTATTGTAACATACAGAACAACGTGTTCAGCGCTCAATTTGCCAATAAAAAGTAACAATTCGAAGCGCTTATCAATCCGAATGAATTTATTTTTAATCCCCCAACGTACAGTTTTCATTTTCGGTTACAATGCAGCCTATCCTATCGTACTGTTGGCATCACAAATAGTCTCTGGCGCAGCCCAGTTAATCGATTTCTTCTCCATTCCATGATTTTTTTTTCGTTGTCTTTTACTTTTTCCTAGCTAAACCAGTAATTATAAGAGTTCACCGTGCAGAATAGGATCGTGTGCTATTCTATTCCTCCACCGAAGATTTATTAGAAATCAATGGTTTAACTGTAGTCACAAAAAAGTATCTCATAAAAAAAAAAAAAAAAAACCGGATAGCCGGTAAAACTGCCAAAAGTTACCGATTTTTACGCTTTTTTCCCCCATCAGATTCTTGCCCATTTGGATGCTTAGAAACATGACCATCACCCAAAGCCCTGATTTTCTGTTTCTGGTGTATCCGTACGAGTAACTTGGAAAAAACCTTCCAAAACTTTGGCTAGAATTGCATAATCAATGAATGGGCGTGGGTAAACTCTTTGAGATTTAATGCCATGCCCCAAAGAGATGGTTACAACTAGCGAAATCATCCCTGGAAAATGGAAACAATATTTGTGTGGTGTTGCACTTTGTTTTCTTCGTTTCTTATTTTGTTTTTGGTCTATGACTATGCTGTGTTCCATGTGATAAACGAGATTCCAGAAATTCCTGGCAGACAACCAAGTCTATCAGATTTATGTGTAATCGCATTAAGATTACTAATTCCTTGTCTTCAACTTCAATGGACATGCCATGTTGTCTGTTTTCTTATATTCTAAATCATGCCTGCCTACACGTTGTCCGTAAATTTTTAACACTGCCGGTGCATTTTCAATTTCCATTGTTGTGGCTTTAGTCAGGTTCAGCATTAATAATAATTTCTAATAGTCTCCCTCTTGTATAGGCTCGAACTATGAGAGTATTGCCCTTTTAACAACCCCCTGTTTTGATTTTGATTTCCCCTTCTGGAAACAGATTCCACAAGGGGTAATTTCACCAACGACGGGGGAAATATTTTTCGGACTTAGCCCTTAAAAGGAGTAATTTCACTCTTTTATCTGCACCGCAATCAAATGACTTCTCTTTCAAAAGAATGCTGCGCATAGGTTGCAGCTGCTGCACAATCATTCCGAAAGAACCCTGCGATGGAAATATAATCCTGCAGCCCGAATCCCACTACAGAAGAATTTCATCTTATTACATACATATTACATCTCAGTCATTTGCTTTCGTATTCGTACTCGCAATAAGATAATTTAATAAAATTTGCAGCATAAAGAGAAGAGAGAGTAAAAATTGTTATGCGCTGCTGGCCTTGAAAGGTTCCTTCTTACGTTACGACCACGGCAACGAAATCGTTGACAACGAGGACGACGTTGATAATGTTGTACAAGTGCGAGTACTCTTTGTGCATGGTCAACCCTTCAACAGCAGAGCCAGCATCAAAAATCCACCAACAATCATACAACCAGCAGATAATGTGAAGGCTACATACTCGTACAACAACTATTTAGAGGACGCATGTGATATGATTTTTTTGTTTCTTGCCTTTGCAATCCAATCTACCACCATAGGACGAAATTGAGAAATTTGAATTTGAATGCACAGTCTGCAAAAAATCGAATGCTAAGACCAGGTGGGGTCCGACGTGCTGATAATGAATTTTTTCGTCGGTTATTTTCATTTCCCGCTGAATACGAAAGGACAAATGAGTTTCGTAAAAACGTGCACAAAAAAACAGAAGCGCTTTATGGTATTCGTATTTAGATACAAATTCAAATCTACGAACGATAATGAGTTTGCAGAATTAGTGTGAAATAAATTACATTCACATACAGAAGTATGCATATACAATGTAAATGTATGTACCCATTGTTGACGGTGACGATACCCACTCATGTACTCGTATTTATCTTGCATTGCATTGGGTGACCTCCAATTTAGGTTGCTCTCGTGGGTGCTAAAGATACAACCCCCTTGCCGTTGTTATCTTAACTTATGCAACATTTGCATAAGAGCTTAATTCTACCGTGTGAATTCCCTTTCGAGAGGGTTCGTTGCAGTTGGGTTACTGTCATGCCAGCAAGTACTCGTACCTACCCCACTCAGAAATCGAGTGTGAAGGTAATGACATGAAGTTAATACGACTATGCATCATACAGGGATATGAATACGAGTATATCCATGAATTCTTATCACTTGCGCCGCATGCAGAACACTTGAAATTCTTCAGACTTGGGCTATGTTCCACACTTGGGGGTGTTGAATACACAAAAACTTTAACTCTTGAGACCGTCTTTAGGTCTTTGTTGCGCCTCATATTTTTAAGGCCAACTACTAATGCAGCACCTGAGAGCGTTTTTTTTCTTTTTGCCTCTTATGCTTTGTCAATGCCGATGAGTTATAAATCACTGAGGCATACGAGTATTCGCCTTTGATGGGGGGTTATGAGATATTCATGTTTTAGGGCATCGTTATGCTGTCTGGTAAAGTACTCGTATGTTAAGGTGTTTGCTGCAAGAAGACATTCTCAAGGCTTGAGAGCCACCTTAAGAGATTAAATGATTGAATAATGAAATGGGTGAGAGGGTCGGAGAATTTGAATTGGCACGCAAGTTCCAATTCGGCTCCGAAAGGGAAACTTTAAAAACAATTCAAAGTGTCGTCGAACGTAATTCGACAGCAAAAAAGGGTGGAGATTGTTATTTTGTTTTTTGAGCGCGAAAATTATTTTACCCCATGATAGGACATTAAGGATGATTGTAGTCATGGTGATGCGATTGGGAGGAAAAAACGATGAATACTGAGTGCTGTATTATATTAAGTTCTGATGAAACAAGGGAAAATAACAGAGCAGGCAGAAATCTGTCTCTTGAAACAGAGGCAGAGAGTGGGTTGAAGGGTAAGAAATTGATTTTCACGAACTTTATTTCTACTACATCATTCTACTGATAGATTTTGATAAGAAAACAATATGTCAGAGGATAATCCTTGGATTAGGAAAGCGAAAAAAACATTCTGATAGAAGTGAGGGTTGAGATACTGTCACGCTTTATTTAATACATCAAGGGTTTGATGTGACATGTTAGTAAATTTGGGATGATAAGAGAGAGGGGTTTTGGAAATGAAGTTCCAAACTTATACATAGACATTTTAGCGAGAAAATAGACTGTGCGTGGCGTGATTGGATTTAATTAATTCAATTAATTTAAAGTGAAGAAAAATTCCATGTTGGGCATACAAACAGTTTATACTGAGTCGGAGGCTAGGAAATGTATCATTAGTGGCACGCTGTCACTCTTAACGTTTCTGGTACCTATGTATTCCTGAAAATGTAACATCACATATGATAGATATAGAAAAAAGAAGCGGCGTCTATTTGGTGTAGGTTTATCATGAAAGTAAAGTTAAATACCCTGACATAGCTAGGCAGACGCAAACCCCGATTGCAATCAAGTTTAAATTCACCAACATACGAGTATGTCTGATATACGCCCCCGAAATTGCAAAAGAAAATTCTACTTTACCAAAGATTACTTCTACAAGCTTCTACCGAGTTTATGAGCAATGGCATAAACTTAGTTCTTGGTGATTAATGCCATTAATGCCAATTCAAAAAAGGTGAGCAGCATATTTGCAGAAATAAGGCTACAGGACATTATCTCCGATAACACACTTAGGTTAATGGACTTCGCGATGGAGCGAATAGCCATCATAGGTAGAAAATGTTTTCCACAGCTCTGCGACCACAAACAGACCTAGTTATCACATCCAGAGAAAACAGTCAACCATGTCTATCACATTTTGTCACTATTCTAATATTCTGAATTGCCAACATAGACTCAGACTGCAACCACGTTGTAGAGAAAATGCTAATGCGAATATCGGGAAAACACCGAAATCCATTCGAGGAGTCCTTGCATGCCAGCAAACACAGAAATCCAGTGGCAAAATTGTCAGCAGGTCATTAGAGACGCCGTCGCCTGTGATTTAGTAGGTTTTATCTGACTGTAACAAGGAAACCCCTTATTTAAACAAGAACGTCTGTAGGCCCATACAATAAAATGAGGGCCATAAGAAGCAATGCTATGAGAAGAATGAAAAGATGTGGTCAAAAGCCTAACACCAAAAGAGGCAGGTGAAAATTTGGCTTTATGGCGTTAAGTATTTCTTTTACGAGTATATATGAATGTGAACCCCTCACACCCATTATCAACAATCTGTGGATTCTTATGTCTGGTTTTAGGCCTGTTAAGTTCACCATCGAACAGAAAAGATGTCTATAAAAATCGGTTATGACAGCTTCGAAGAATTTGAGTTCAAAAAAGACTTCAAAAGATAAGCTGTTGGGATATAATTTCTTCAACATTACACATGAAAGTATAGTGCCAAGTCTATAGGTCAAAACGATAAGCGAAATGTTTTAAAATACGAGTATGTATGCTACTGACAAAAAATGACACTCATAGCCAATCTCCTGCCAATCTTCTGAAACAAAGAAGTATACCTTACTCGAAAAACTAAGAGTAAAAGCCCTGAATGCGACCCTTATCGACCTAGATAATGTGCGAAACATTGACTTAATCTAAACGGATAAAAGTACTATTAATACGTTGAGACAAAAATTCTTCAATTAATAACAGCATCAATCATCATTGTCCGATTAGGCCATTCACTGTAATCAAAGGTCAGGCACCATTTTAGGAGAAAAAATAATAAGGCTGACGATGCCAACAATAATAATGATCCCAAATACGAGTTATTACCATGGTATTTGTCAAAAAAAAAAAAACATTGCTAACGACTAAACGTTTATAATTTTCTTGTGAAGATATCAAGAAGACTCTTATTGCGAATAGTCCTTCCCGTTTCAAATGGAATTACGGTTTTTGTCACGAAATGATGGTCTTCCGCAACATGTTGTAGATATAAGATGATGGTAGTTATAGGAACATGGTATTCTGTTATTTAAATGAATGGTAATCAAATAAGGGAAATTTTTAAATTGGTAAATATCTTTGGTTGATATTGGTTGTTCATTTAGCTAATGTCTATGTTTATTCAATTTTTAAATCAAATACTGGGTAGATGTCAATGGTGAGTGTGCCTTACATACTGCATAAAAGCGCGGACATCTAACATTTGCTCTATGCACTAGCTCAAATTAATTTTATCAAATTTTACACGAGTGCTTTTCTATGCCAACAACCGGTGTGCGTCTGGAAAAGTTCCAAATGGGGGTTGGGAATTAAATTTAATATTCGTCATTTCACGGATACTACAGGTTATAGTATTATTCTAATATGAATATAGGGACTTCCTCGTCTTTTTACCCTAGTTTGATAATCGACGTGTTAGCTAGAACTAGATAATAAGAGAGACGGTTCTTTTCAATAGCAAATAATGAGGCCTGTGTCAGTAATCCAATTAGGTTACAAGACCGAGACGCCTTCCTTATCAAAAAGAAAACTCCTGCCGAGGGCTCATTAGATTCATTAGACTCAAACGATACGCTCCAGTTTAACGACTTCTTACTCAGTTCTTGATTTAGAAGTCAAGGGAACAGAGACTTATCATGGCATCCAACTAATAATCAAGTGTCCTGCATAATGTTGCATGCCACTGACACATAAGATAAGGATTGATTTGTTACAGCCGTGTAAGTCCAGAGGGGTCTTCTAGGTCAAATGTCACATGTGTTGACAAAAGGCCGCCTTGTTACCTTCAAAACTATTAGACGTAATCCTACTGCAAGGCCGACACAAAAGACAGTTAAACTGTAACGCCTGTTAAAAGCGTGTAACAGAGAATCGACCAGTCTATGGGCCATCATTGAAAATTCTCTTTAAAGTTAGTAGCATCTGATGTACATATTAGTTTTGCTTTATAACTGAATCTACTCGTAAGACTCGTAAGACTCGTTGCCATAGAACATGAAACAATTTAAGTACGTTACAGCACATTTCATGGTTTTATCTCTTGTTACAAGAGAAGGCAGATACAAATTAAGGCGAGTTGTACTCGTATTGCTTAACTCAGTGAAACTTTCAGTAAAAAGAGCTCGTTGTCAGCTGTTTTGGACATAAGACTGACAGCCTCAACATTTAATTCAGTGAAGATTCTATCACATTTTCTAAGTGTTTCCAGTCTTGCTGGGTTGTCCCTTTTAGCGTAAGGACTCCAGTCTTCGTCACCTGCTGATCTAAAATCGATTCGTCTCTTTTTGTTTCGCATTTTTATACTGTAGAAATTATTCGATAAATCTATTTCTAGGAAACCCTCTGCTCTAACGAAAGCTATGCGCACAGATTCCGTCATTATCTTTTCCTTTCTACAGAATCTAATCATAAGACAATGATTTCGTCTTAAGATGTGATTTCAAAATTCATTTAGTAGACAACTTCAGTTTAGGGGTAATAGTTTTCAGAGACAGACATTTTTTGAAATATTTTAGTTTTTTTTTGCCATTGACGAATCACAACCATGTCGGATGGTTTTCTTGACTCAAAGGCTTAAATATATCTGTAGCATATTTTTTATAAATATCCAGTACTATTGCCAGTAAAAATCAAAACAGCTGGAGAACCTACAGGCAGTTTAAAGTGGAATATCATATGGATCCATTCTTTACGTCCTTTAAATAAGAGCTTAAAACATAAGGCAGCATTACAACTGTTAATGCGTTCGATAACTCCAAATAACAAACGTAAAAAATCAATTATCCAGTTTTTGCCCTAACAGTCCCTGATAAAGACCTTCATTGAAAAAAATCCTTAACCGTCCCACAATTTTCACTTCACTTTGCTTAGTTAAAGGGCAACAACTTTTCAGTTCCCTTTTTTTCATAATTCATTTCCCATTACTCTGTCATATAGTAGCCATATAAATATATGCCTGCCTTTCGAATCCATAACCAAAGTTATTCCACAAAACCATTTGGTTGTTCCAAATTTGAAAATTAAATATTAATCACTCCCACTCAGAATTGTTCTGTAAGGACGTCACATGTAGACGCAAATATATTCGTGGACATAAATAACGAATTTTCATACCAAATGCCTTACCAAAGAAGATGAGAAGCGAACGAATAAAGGGGATGTTTTGATTTGAAAACAGATATATCCGTATCCGTATACTCGTATCTGTATCTACTTTGTATTCGAAGGGGTTAATGAGATGCGACAAAAACTTTTCTTCTTGTTGACGAATTACGAAATCTGTCATTCTATTTGTGAATACGCCCATCTGACATCAACGTCTTGAACTTTACGAATTGTGAACCCTCACAGCGACATATCCTTTTTGACAAAACAATTTACGTTCAAGGTTCCTGCCACATTAGCACGTTTTCATTTTACAATTCGTTTTGTTTTAGGCCATTCTATAAGGCAGACTTTATCAAAGTCAGAGCATAAGTGTATATTGGTTCGGGTGCTACGTCTTAATTTGAGTCAAATGCCAAGAATATGACTTCTCCACAGCAAACCGGAAGATTATCTTTACTAGGAGAACGGGAATCAACATTCATGCATCGTGGTATTCGCCGCTTATTAGCGTGTGCACACACCATGATGGTAGTCAGGAGAGTATCTGAAACAACTCCATTGGAGTACAGATATGAGTAGGAATATACGATGGAACAAATTGTAATTGGATGCACATTGAGGATACATTACACTGTGCTCGGAGGTAATCCGCATTCACATAAACGTATTCTTTGTATAAATGGTTTAAGTTCCATTTTAAAGTCTTAAATCAAACAACAATAAGTCTGGTAAGGCTGTGAGAATTCGCCCCATTTTTTCCCGAAAACAAAAGAGATAATAAATAAAGTTGAAGCGCGGAGAGGAAGTACTGTATCTAGTGCCTTTAATTATTTTCCATTCCATGGGAAACTATTTCAATACGAATGAATTGTTGACTTCTCTTTTTGTGCCTTCCTTTGTAACAATTTCCATCCTTAATCTTCCTCAAAAGTGTGTCATTTCATCACATTTACAAGCAAAGGTTTGATGGAAAAATGAGGATGCTTTGCTCATTCCAAAGAGCATGTCATATCCGATTTGCCATGGTATTTCTAGATATGGGAAGGTTCAGTGTGATTCGGTTCAAATGAGGTCATCTGCTTACACTCATAACGAGACCAAGACCAGAACTGACTGATTTGAAAACTGTAATAGAATATTTCTATTTATTTAATTGGCCTATAGGGGGTGATATACGAGTACTTCATTGCCTACTCACCATACAGTATAAAATAAAAACAAAAATCTTAGGAAACTGTCTTGTCAAATGTTATAGATACATGTATGAGTACACCTTCGATGAATTTATTTTTTAGTGGTAGCAAGTCGTTCAAGTGCAAAGGATTGATGCCACCTAATGTTGGTATAGTTTTCGTATCAAAGAATTTCTTTATACAGCGACGACCCATTCATATGGTTCTTGCAGTGTTTTGATTATGCCTAACCAACCCCACATCGCAATACCCCTATATTAGGAAACCACCCCTTGGCAGATATATATTTTTTTTTTGCATACTCGTATCTAAGCTTAAGTTCAGTTGTGAGGAGATGCATAAAGTTGATGTTTTGAGGGGAGTAAGCAACATCATTTTGAGTATCTGCCGGCTTGGAAGTTGAGAGATAATTGATCTGTATCTGGCCATTTGGATGGAGAAATATACATGAGAAGAGCACGTAAAATGTCAATTGTGCTATCAGATAGACGGGTAATGGGATCTGCTTCTGTACAAAAGCAGTAGAAATGCAACGATATTCGTATATCCGATAAAATGGTTTCCCATAAAGCACAAGTGGGAAAAAATATTTAATTGTCATATATGTTGCCCTGTTTCGCGTACTAATCTGATTGAAATACAAAGTTGTTCAGTTCTGTTGAGGAGAACAAATGTTACGATGTTATCAAACAATACGACACAAGTACGGAGCTGACCATGTAAGTAAAATAGATAACTTAAACAGTGCCTTTTTAAAGCTGAAAAACTTAAAAAAAAACTGGAAAAATAAATAAGCTCAACATTCAAGAGGGTATAAATTTTAAATATAACATTTTAACATACAGAAGAGGGTGGCATAGTCAATAAATAAAGGGTCCTAGAAACCGGGTGGAGAACGTCAGCTGCATAACCAGATGGATGACATTGCGATCGACGCCAGTCCTCCACCAGTCTAGATATCTGAATCTTCCGACTGGGCAACATCGACTCGGATTATTAGCCTGTCGCAGCCAAGGAACAAAAACTGATATCAAAGGCACAACAGTGACAAGTAAGACCAGCAAACTTCGAAGTCGAAAAGCTAGAATCACAAGAGTCATAGGCAATCGCGTTTTCCTCAAACTTCTAGCCCCCATTCACAAACTATAGAACACCAATGGAAATGTTATTAACAAGCCATCGTTGAAACTGTTTCTGATGTGATTGATTTTAAACACGCCTCAAAAAGACTCAAATATAGAGAATACATGCAGCCAGAAATTTAACATATAAGGATTTTAGGAAAGGTAAATTAAGCATTCAGAAAACCCTTGCAGTTGTTTTAAGGACAATGACCTTCGGATCTCTACATGGAATGTTTGGACCCTACACAAACCATGTGTAGTCCATTAATAAGCAGAGACCCTCAACTGCTTGCATGCAGATATCACTGCTATACAGGAAATGCTATGGGATGGTCGGATTTTCCATATGCGGCAGACTAAGGCAGAAGTCTTGATATACAACACATGAGCGTGTATCTTATGACAATCCGCATCATTAGCTACAATAAGCATGCATGTCCATACGGAGACAAGGACAACGGCACCAAACTACTCGACAAGACATACATATGATCAATGTCCGAAGAATGACGCTGGACAATTTCAACGCCGGGATGGAAAGGGGAACATTTTGGTAGGATGCGAAAGTGGGACATATTTGGTAGGACATTTGGTAAACATAGCATACGCGACACTTCACTTGGCAATGGACTAATGTCGTTTGACTGTGCAGAGGGTACGAAATATCACTATAGCAAGCAAACGTTTTCCTTATTTCAATATAAACAAGGGGGCATGTCGGTCTCCGGATTTTGTAACTTTAAACTAAATTGACTACATTGCGATGGAAATAAGGCATGCCTTCAGTATTCCGGATGTCCGAACGTTTCGGACAAGAAAAATCATGTGATAGTTATAACGTAGAATAGATGCAATTGCATAAGATCACCAGAATTTTCACCGGATGCATATCCTGAAATCTGTCCACAACTTCTATGTCGCTAGCATCAAGCACCGACGATCAGTGACATCGCTGAAACTGGCAACTTGCCATCGGACACGCCGCAACTGATGTTCTAGGTTTCGCCCCACCACCACAAACAAAGCCCAAATTTGATGACGAACACAGACAAGCACATGCACCAAAGCAAGAAGCATTTAAAACTGCGGTGCAGCGAATGAAGAACATGCATCATTATCATGAAAATGGCTACTCCCAATTTCTTTTCATATTTCAAGACAACTTAATTGCTATTTGATCTAGATTTTTGCATTTTTTTTTTGAAGATCTTGTTAGTCTGAAGTAAAAATTCCGCTTAAATGCGCCACACACTACTCCAATCAAGGTTTAGAAATTCAAAAAATCATCTTCAAACGTACCTACTTCTTGTTTTTCCTCCAAGCTGATAAATCCATGAATTTGGCCTTTTTAAGTCATAATATATACAAAAAACAGTAACAACTGGATACAATTTCGATATATATTGTAAGCTCCGTCATGCATTTCTTAATAATGCTGCTACAATTCTTCTATTTCCGATTAAGTTTCAAAGAAATCTATCTTAAATGTTTATATGCTTGCCTTAAGCATTAAATATAAAACAAAAATTATATATCTATTTGCAGTATTAATACATATATCTGGTACAACAGAGCAAAATTTTAACTCTAATTTAAGCCGTTTTTTGAGCTGATTCAACTTCTTTTATATATAAAAGTCTTTCTGACTCTTATGATTTTATTACATATCAATTGCTAGTTATACCATTGGTACACTAATAACAAAATACCTCTATGTGACGTTTAGTAAAAACGTCAATCGCAATTGATTTATTTTGCGAAACAAAATTTCTTCTCTCAAATATACTTCTTCGCGATATTCTTCAGCTTTTAATTGAAATAATGGCAGATAAAGCGCCTCCACCACCATCAGGTATATTCCATCTTCTAATGGAAATAAAGATAATCAAAAAATTCTTATTTCGTCATCTACCAGGTACACATACTCCGGGCTGGAATGATCCACCAAATCTCCAATACAATCCACTTCAAGCGGGCAAAACTAAATTAAATCTTAACAAAAGAATCGCATTTCCAATGCAGGGTGGACCTGCAACTTCAAAGCCCACTGCAATAGTTCAACCTAATCAATCGGGTGCATCATTACCCTTGACGATGCCACCACTAGTTGGCGCGGCAAATAGTCAACACCCCGTGGCTGTCGTACATCCAATGCCCAATGTAAATGCACCACTTCCGACTCAACCATCTATTCCAACGGCATCTGTCACACAATTACCCCAGCAACTTCCGCCACCGCCTGAGGAACCTCTTCCCGACGATGCACAACAGTATTCCTTGGGCATACTTCGTTTGCAATTGGTTAAAGTTCAAGAGTCACCTAATGTACGCTTAGATGAAATCCAACGACGTATCGGCGTGATGGAACAGCTCTGGCAATCGGGAAATTTGACAACACCTGTTCAAGGGAAAGTTTACAAAATTGCTAATGGTCTGTCAGATGTTTATAAATACTAGTACTCATTCCACTTAATCTATTTTTTTCTTTCATTTTTTTTTTAACTCTCTCTTAAAGCCGTTGAAACAAATAACTTAGCAGAGGCAATGGAAACCTACACATCTCTGGTTCTAAGCCATTCCAATGAGTGCTCCACCTGGGCGGTAGCCTTACGACACATCATCTTGACTTTGCAACCAAACAACGCACGCCCCCAACAGCCGACAGCCGATGATCAACCAACGTCGACGACCAGCAGCAATCCCCAAGCAAATTGTGTCTTCGTTCCAGCAATGCCGCGAATAACAAATCCAAATGATCCCAACCCAAACAGAGTGAATCCCGTACAACACATTTGATCGACCTAATATTCCAATACGTAGCGGGCATTTAACTCTTCAGTTCTTGAACTTTGCAAACGGCCATTTGATGTCTCGTCTTCATAGTCTTTCCGCACGGCAGAGTTACGCTCTTGAATTTGATTTTTTTTTTTTCCTTTTTTTTTTTTAATTCTTCAACGGGAAAGCAAAAATTTGTGAAAGGAAATGCATGCATTCAACTACTGTTATATTTATTTTAAATAAAAAAACAAATTAATTATATTTTTATTAAAAAAAAATCGCAACGACAACAACAATTGTCTCTGACGTAGGGCAAAATTGATGTAGGTCTACCAAGATAGAGGCTTGCCGTCATATTGGTAGAAACCACCATTGTGGCTAGCGTTCATTTCTAACAAAGTCTTAACGATGCTTTTGGTGCTAGTTGCGACATCAAGTGGAGCCTTGGAACCACCCATATCGGTACGCACCCATCCTGGATGTAGGCTGACACATAGAATTTGGTCCTCCTTCAAGTCGATACTCATTGACTTGGTAGCAGCATTCAAGGCACTCTAAAAGAAAACAATTTAGTTCAGTGGTCACTCTAGAATATGAACTAACCTTTGAAGCTCGGTATGCGTACATACCGCCAGAGTCATTGTCGGCAATCGATCCCAGAATGGAGCTCATATTGATGATAGCAGCTTTGTTCAATCCTAATGGGGCAGATTTATTCTTTTCAGCGGCTTTCTTAAGTAGTGGCGCACAAACCTATTTGCAAGAAACAAACAAAAATGTTTATTTTTTTTTCTGTTTACGAGTCTTACTCACCTTCGCCAACATAACAGGCACAACGGAGTTCGTAACGAGTGTATCAATCATTGAATCGGCTTTGACAAAGTTAAGACGTGTTGACTTTGGGGATATGCCAGCGTTATTGACAAGAACATTAAGGCCGTCATCCTTTACAACACTACTAATGTCATTCACCAGCTTATCGTAGGAATCAAAGTTTTGCAGATCTTTCGAAATAAAAAGGTTTATGAGACATCGAGATTACGGTGAGAAAATATAACTTACCAATTTCTAAAATGTGGAGGTTAGAATTGTTAGCTGCAAGTTCTTTGAGCTCCTGAAAAATTAAAATAGTTTTAATAAAGCTTATTGATCGGAGCTGTTGAAAGTCTTCTTCTTTACCAAAAACTATCCTGGGTCTATCAAAACCTTCCCTAACTACAACGTCGTTAAATGTGGGTGCATATTGCCTTAATTAAAATTATGGGATATCTGATTACAAGCGACAGACTAATATGCGTACGACAATAGTTCAGAAAAACTTTAATGCCATATCCCAAATCCTGCAAAAGCAATGAAATATGACACTAGGCAAATGCAACGCCAAGATACTTCAAGACGACGCACCATAGCCTCTCTCAAAAACTACAGTTTAACCCCTCACAAGATCCTATCTAACAACAGGTTGATAATGAATGTTGGCTAGCAGCTGCAGTAAAAGGAATATCAGGAGATACCACGGTCTTAAAAATTCCCTTCTTCACTACTCGTCTCGTTTTAAGCGTTAATGATCGTAAAGACCAAAAAATATAAATTTGCTTACGTGTAAAAGTGGCTCCATTCCCTCTCTAGGAGTTACATAGCTTAAGCGAAGATTGTTTGCATTCGAACAGAGGGACTTAGAAAGGAACCTGAATTTTCCAGATTTTTAGGCCAAGCAGCCTGGATAATTCTGTAAAATGGAGCATCTTCAATGGCAGAAAACTAGTTTCGGCAACAAAAATGGAAAATATATTCTCACAGAAAACAAGTAGACGAGCAATGCGCAATTTTAAAGACCTAAAGCCTCTTGTTCCAAGTTAAGCCGAACGATCCAAACTTGAACAGTACTATCTAAACATAATTGCTGCGGTCTTCTCTTACCGAAGTGGTGGACCATCTTTAAGAGCTATAATGCAAAAATAGAAAGAATATGACTGTAAAACAGCCGAAGATGCTTTATGCAAAGAGAGGTCATTTATAACCGATTAAATTCAGTTCGGAATTGAAAAAAGGTTTTGTATAGAAGCGCGCAATGGAAGCGGCATTTGTTGGCGTATACATACACACGAACTCTGCACGTTTTTGCATATAAGTTCTAAGTGAACGCACTGCGCGAATTTTTCAAAACTTACAATGCCGTCCGGGTTACGTCTCATCGAACTAAATTATGAGATTTTGCAAATAATGAATGGGAACGTAAAGCTACCTTTACGTTGACATCAATTTTATTTTTTATTTACAGACAATGCTCGAATTAATAACTCTGTAATTTGAAAATAGCTATTTCAACCCTTTCTGAAAATTGAGGAACTCCCCTATAAGGTCCCAAATTGTAGATGGTAGCCGGAGAAGTTCGATAAAGAAGTGATCTCTCGAACATAATATTCAATTCACCCTAGTTTAAAGAAATCAACTAAATCAGAGCGGCTATTGCCCATGAGGAAAAATACTCAACTTATGCATAGATTACAAAATTTTCCGTCTTAATAGCAAAAACTTTCCGGAAAGCTGTTTAGTGATTATTTTTGATTTCATAAACATACTCCAGAATAAGTGTTCATTTCCGAATAAAAAAAAACTTCTAGAATAATTCGCTATCAAAATCAAAACCGATAACAATAGATTACTCATAAACTCAAATCCGTCTAAAAACATCTCACAAATGATGACGACATCAATATGTTAATCTCTCTAATGCGTTTGATTTACAACAACAACACTGGAAAGAAAAAACAGCAACGTCACTTTGTAATAAACTATTTCCACCTTAAAATGAATCAAAGACCAGCAAATTCCAATACCAAAGGGAAATTCACCCCACTCCTAAGCACTTTAATATTTGGAATATATGAAGAGTGCAAAAATTCCTTCTCATCCATTCACTAGATTCCAGTCAACTGCTCAAGTTCGGCGAAAAATTTTAGCGTTATTTTTTTTTTTACTATTCCGTTGCTGTTGCGAATTTACACAAAATTTAACGTGATATTTACTGATTTTCCGTGAATTTTTACATCTTCGAAACTAAATATACCTCAACATGGCTCCAATTGGAAACAGTAAGTTCAATAGGAATATTTTCTTTATTAAAAACTACGTGGAAACATGCTAACAAATACCCTTCTCTCCACATTCCTCTTTGCACACACAATGTAAGCAATCATAAAAAAAAGTGAAAAATAAACGAAAAGGAACAAGAGGCAGCATAAAAAGTAGAAACAAAAAGTACTCACCACAGCTTGTTCGGCGTTACGGCACGTCGCAAAAAGATACTCTGGCGGCTTTGGAAGACCGATAAAAGTTTTCACAAGACCAAGTCCAAGACCTCGGTTACAGCCCGTGATCAAAATCGATTTCATCCTCGGAATTATTTCTTTGTGAAACTAAAACCGTGAATGGAAAAATTGATCTTAAATTTCTAGAAGATTCCAATTAGAGAACGTTATTTAAGTTCAGCAAACAGTATTATCGCGAGTGCTCTAACGGGGTTGTTTATTATTTATTCTTTTGAGCTCTTGATAGGAAGTGATTTAAAATTTGTGGAAAATATCGGGATTTGTCAGACGATGTCAATATTAACAATCTGGAGCAGTAGGTCCACGTTGACTTTGGTACGCAGTGCTGCCGGAAGCTTTACGCGGAGATGTTTTGCTTCAAGCAGTAAGTATCCGAAAACTCCCTGTGTAGATTGAGACAAGAAATGACCTTCAAGTGCACAAGGCGCTACTTGGTTGCTACTTACTCTCAGTGTGGTATTCAGAATTGCAGCGTCACGGAACGATTATCTATTTCACAACGACACGAACGGTCTAATCAAGTTTTTGTTTTTGCTCTTGTAAATACTTTATGACTAAAACAGACTGCTAAATTTCTAGACAAGAGAGCTTTACGTAACGAGGAGAATGAAATGAGATTTCGCGAAATCAGTGTTGTAGTTTTATTTAAATAGTCCAAATTCTAACTGGGATTTATTTTTCACTTCAAAAATTTTTAAGGTTAATTTTCCCCCAGTTCATTTGTTGATTAAAAAGAAAAAAAATCAAGATAGGTACCGTTCATTCGCGGTTTGTTGCCCGATAAACAGTTCGACCTGGTGTACGTTTTGACAACTGGAAGTCGACTAGGCCGGTTGGTTCATTTTGATATTTCTTGCGCAAGTGAAAATCCATTTGTAGAACGTCATCAAACTTAGAAAAACACAAAGAAACTACTATTTTTATTGTTTTTTGCTTTATGATCATAAATTGGTTTGTGGTTTTCGTCAACGTCAAATCATGTGGAAGCTGAAAAAGTGATGAGCAAGAAGGGGTATTGGTTCATGATAGCTTTACAAGTTTTTGGTAGCTGTTCAGCAAATTTGTTTGTTTGCCATAAGCCGACTTTGGACAGTGTTTACATGAGAAAATGTAATTTTTTATTTCAATTATGATTTGCATTTTTTTTGATTGTGGAATAATGCTTGGGGCCAGACAACTTATGACACATTTTGGATTTTATGAGCTGTATTAAGTTTAATATTTATTGGGATCAATTTCGCCCTACCCAAATGTATTTAATCAAATCAGACGAAAAGTTTCAATACTCTACTGGTTAAAGCTTTTTTTCTTAAAAGGTTCGATTGTCCTTTCTTTTTTAAATCATTTTGCGTCTATGTTAACTCGTGTCAACCAAAGACTGGTTTGCTCTGATCGTGAATAATGCATTTTAGTAGAGAAAAATTCTATAATCAGGTCAAAGTAGTTATATATTAAACAAAAGTAGAATCGCATATTTATTTACAATTGTAATGCCGAACGCGGAATCTTTAACTATTTGACTTGAAGTACTACTGAAGCAAGACTTTTACGTTTATGTGCCTATTAGGAAGTTCATAGTTAGAAAGGTATATTTTGAAACCTCATTAGCAAGTTCCTAAGAAATCAATTCATGAAACGTGTGAAAATCATGATATTGGAGAAGTTGCACTTTTCAGGACAAAATAAAGCGGATAACACTTGTTTATCTTTTAATAATCATTCTCAAAAAATATTTATACCTACGATTTTTATTTGGCTTGATTAGCTGGCCATTTTCTTCATCGTTACTCGTGGACTTGAAAATATTGCTAAGAGAACTTACCGCTTCTTGCAAATATATGGAAGTTCCATGTGTTCTTACTATCTGTGTGATATCAAGCTTTATAAACGATTTTTCTTCTTTTTTTATAACGTTTCTTCTTACTTATATTTATGACCCATTTACCAATTTATCGTCGAAAATCTTCTAAAATTAGAAAATAGTAGTGCAGTACGCTCCGCTCCCATGTCCATTACCCTTAAGGCTTTTCTTGACTCGTCAATTCTTCGCATATGTTCGAACCATTTTACTTCGATTTTTTGTAGAATAAACTTCTTCTGTTCTGCTCCCTAGTACGTTCTTCATTTTTGTTGCCTTTAACTTGTCTTCTTGGCTAGTCTTTTATTTCTGTGAATGACCCATCAGGTATGGCGTCATCTCTTTTAAATTGTTCCTTAAAGTGCTACCTTCATACATCTATCACCTCCTCCTTTTCTGTTCCCAGCTTGCTCCATCCTTGGGGTTGTGAATTACTTTTTCTGATGCACATTTCCCAATATCTGTGTTGGAATCATGCACTGTTTGAACCGGTACGTGGAACGTAGTCGTGAAGAAACAATACGCATGTTGCCAGCTCCCTAACCTTTGTTGCTGAAGAACAAAGCTACTCGTAATTCTACAATTTATTCGCCACTTATAACGATCAAAATACATATATTCTACAACATGCATCAAAGTTATCTGAATTCAATCTTATTCTAGTTCTCACCTGATAAAGTTATTTTGGATTTTTTTGTTATTTTTAATACTTTATTTAGGTTTCAGCTATTACAAAATTCGAACTTAAATGTCGAGTTTAATTTATATATGAGTTAGCATATTGCACACCAAAATACATCTCATTTCCCCATTTTGCGATTTCTGCAGCCTTTCAGTCATTTGATTCGTTCATAAAAAAAAAGTATTGTTGAACAACATTCAAAATGGGGTTTACTTAATCAACACATTAAATGAGGCTATCAGCGCAAAAGTGGTGTAACCCCAAACTATTTAATTAGGAGAGAATGGGCATTTTAAATTTGGTAAATATTTTTTTAATTTAATTTCTTTTGTGAACATAACTTTAATTGTTTTTTGAATACCAAAAGGTGGCTTACACCACTTTTGTATTGACAGTTGGTAATGTAAGGAATGTATGTAACACCAGAATAGCAACCAACAAAAATTGTGGGTTACACCACTTTTGCGCTGATGGCCTCAAATATTCTGATGGCAAAATTTAATGATACCTACGCCTTATTCTTTGAAAAAATCTAACCTTCTAGGCAATTTTATCACATATACATAGTTAATGTGGTTCTCAATATTAATTTTTGGTTTATTGATAACTACTTAACTACTACAAGATAGAATCTCCATTAATTTTGATTGCTTTCGTTTTGCTTATATTAAATTTCAATTTATTCAAGGTTTCAGAACTTCTAGCAACATAGACTCGAACAAAAGTGTCATATGGAAACAGGCTCGCTTTAGAATGATGTAAGACGTTTTCCAAATCGTTGATGTAAATTATGAAAAGAACTGTTTCCAAAACTATTCCCTGGGGTATACCCAGTCTTACCGCCATAGTTTCGGAAAATTCATCCCTCACTTTGGCTCGATGAGATCTATTCGACAAGTAACTTTTGAACCATTCGAGTTCAACTCATTCTTTGCGATATCTATTCAGCTTCTGAACAAGTATGTCCCTAATTTTTGCAGGTCCAAAATGATGGACACTAGAAAACCTCATAGGTAGTCTATTAAGTAATGGTTAGTTTCCACATAACTTTATAGCCGTTTAAGGACCACCTTTTCCAGGACCTTACTTTCCGTCATTTGCGACCAAATTTTGCTATTCACTATTAGAATTATAGCCATCGATTTATTTCTTTTAAGATCTAGAAAACAATTTATTAAATGAATGAAACACATGCCAGTGTTGTATCTTAAATCGTGACACACCATAAACAAATTTCCAAATTATCGTTGTTGAAATCACCAGGCCTAAAGGTTTTTTTTTATTTATAAATCAACTATTTATCAAGTTAGATAGAGCCTTTTAATCTAATCATAGTTTAGCAAATAAAACAATATAAAATTAGTGTCAGCAAAACCTAAAATAATTCTGTTTGTACAATATTTTAAATATGAAAACAAGAACTGTTGAATAAATTCTTAAATATTCTGCGCTTATCTTTTGTATCGTAACAAGGAATCAGATTAACTTTCTCCCTATTGCTATCAACAATACTTTTGACGGCAAATATGCGCAGCTTTTTTTTTACTCTATTTTAAGTCTAATCAGAATGGAAAAGTTGCCATCATGACATGATTTTGCTTTAGGATTAATTTCTGTTACTTGTTTCCGATTCCAAGTCGGTCAAATTATTAATATAGAAAGCTTTATTAGCTAAATTTAAGCGAAATTATTGTATTTGCTGGTGAATGTCATACTATACCAATAGTTCCGAAATGTTTTTGAGTTCTGTGGTATATATACAAGGTGGCGCAAAATTAATCATCCAATTTTCTTTTTGAATTACTTTTTTTTGCTAAAAAATAAGAAAAAATGATTTTGAGTGATGGAAATCTTTATTTGGACCTTTACGATTTTTTCTGTTAAGTGGAAAAGATGATATTCGCCAAGTGGCTGCCGCCAGTGTTGATTCAAACTTGTTCCCATTTTTATCCATGACTTTCCCCAAGATTTCCAGTGATAACTGTTTGCATTCCTGTCGAATATTTTCCTTAAGGGCTGCTATTATATGAGTCTTGTTGACATAAACTCGCGACTTCAAGTAGCCCCAAAGAAAGAAGTCTGAGTTTGCTAAATCGGGCGATCTTGCTGGCCATGCCAAATCCCTAAAACGGGAGATTACGCCACCAGGTAATGCTTCCTTCACAATATCCATTGTGGCTCGTGCTGTGTGTGCGGTTGCATCGTCTTATGCACATGTTCACCAAGCCCCGCTCATCCAATTCCGGCAGTAAGAAGTCGTTTATCATAGCCCTGTAGCGTTCGCCAGTAACAGTCCAGTAACAGTAACCGTATTGCCGATGGCGTCCACAAAGAAATACGGCCCAATCACAGTGGCTTTGAGTGGATGTAATGGCTCTCCGTACATCATACGAAACGAAGATTTTGCTTATTGGCGTAACCGCTTAAGTGGAAATGCGCCTCGTCGCTCATAATGATTTTCGATACAAAATCGTCTTCTTCGTTGTTTAGATTGAGGATGGCTTGCCAGTAATTAACACGCACTCCGTTGTTTGTCTGTTTGTATACTGCAGCTGTCTAGTTCACAAATGTCAAATATGATTGACGTACGAAGTTATTTGCAAAAATTATAACATCTTCCGATAGAATGATTAATTTTTTCGCCACCTCGTACTAAACATTTTGATACACATAGAAATTTTCAATTTTACCATACAGAGTATGAGGAAATTCAAATAGTAGGGCTCCAGGTCTTGTACACATTTAAGCAGCTAAGCAAATTCTCACTGTCAATAGTCACATATAATATATCTCGAATCAACATGACATGATACATTTCTCTTCTCGATTCAGGAGATTGGATTCGAAGTAAGAGTCATTTAGAACGGTAAGAATGATGAACATAGGTGACATTATTATTATTATCTCTTCATATGACAAATCATCGCCTTTTCGTAGTGTGTCGTTTATCACGTTATTTACCCGAGAAAACATTCCCAGGCCTGATTGTCTTCCTCCTCCATGTTTGATTGTAGCTTTTGTATAAGATAGCTGTCGAACCACGTCATATTGGAATTTATTTCATAAAACAAAACACTTTTTAATTAATCAATACTGCGTTTATAACTGACCTTTTGTGAAATACTAATGAAAACTAATGTCCTCGGGAAAATCACCAGATATAATAAAATCTATTTATTATGCATAATACAGAATTGTTAACTAAAGTTCAAATGTCGCAGCGATTTGAGATATTTTACTCCTATTTTGCAACTATTTGTTTGTAATTCAACAGAATGAAATTTTTATTAATTTTTCGCAACTGATAAATACTTTTATATGTTTTTAGAAGCAACTCAAAAATGAAATATGATTAAAGAAACTATTAAAAAATATGTTAACAAGCAGCATCATTGCGCCGCCTGACGCTGTTTATATGTGTATATGTATGTACATGGATCGCGTGTACAATTTTGTACTCAACTTAAAATTCGATTGGGTAGAGAATTTTTAATTTGCTTTCTAGAACCACAACTTTCAAGGAATATTTGCGCCTACAGCTTATGGTTGTAGAATAATTATTAACAAACTTACGATTATGTCGTTGCTAGCATGTTGAGAGCATATTTTTTACCACACATCAGTTGCAGATATGCTTTTATTATTTTTAACCATATCGTTTGATTGGTTTGCACTTTTATTTTCAAGCTTTCGCACAACGCCCACACATTCTCAGTCATATTCGAAATCAGTAGAACTTGTCACGGTTCATAGTTTGATGACATCAGATTTACGTTAAATATCATCATCATCTATTGTACATCATCAACAACATGCTAGCAATGTTTTGTAATTCATTTATGAAGCCGAAGAAATAACTCTTTCCTATCTTAGATGCTATTTTTAGTCATAAAAACAGACAATTGTACATGTTTGTGCAAAATAAATTCATTTAGTATTAGATTGCATTATACTGCGCACATCTTAAATGTTTAGGTATCCGTACGATGATGTAAATTTGTTAATAATTTATAAATATTCCATGCTAGCTTATAAAAGTTAATGATCTATGTTTGCAAATGTATTGGTGAAAGTACGACTTGCATTTTATTTTGCTATAAATAGCTTCTAGTTTGTACTTGGAGATAAGTTTTATTGTTAGGTCTTAAAATTTCTTATCAAAAATCGTCGGAAAGTACTCTTAGCATGTCCCTTGAAGATAGAGTAAACGTGCGTACAACGTTCACGTCCCTTGAAGATTAAGTAACGTGATCAAAACATAAATTAAATTTAAAAGATTTTATTGCTTTGATATGTTTGAAGCTAAACAGTACTACGAGTTGAGTAATTTAAAAAAAATGCCAAAACATAGCATGTAGGTTTTATTTTTTTTTATTTTTTATTTTTTTTTATTTTTTATTTTTTTTTAAAAAGAAAAATAATCAAAGTATTTTGTGCGAGTATGTTCGTCGAATTTGACAAACTAGCAACATTATTAGATAAGTTTGCTATATTTGCATGATAATGCTATAAAAATGGGCAATTTCGACAGCACGCGTTGATGTTACAAAGATGCAATAGATCCACATGCATTGGATTGTTTTCGCTTCTCAGATGAAGGTGCGCTTTATCGACTTTATCGACGAGCGACATCTTGATTAAAAAGTCCACGGTTACTTTGCGTTCGTGAAAACCTTTAGCGCCTTTCTCGCAGAAATGACCTCGTCGACTTAGCACCAAACCATCACAGAAGCTGAGTTGAACTTTCGAAACGAATTTAGAAACGTGTCGAGATGATAGAGCATACAGTCTCTCGTTCTGTTGATTAAATTCGTCTTCGATCGTAACTCCATGCATTTTAATATACATATATATGTGTACATACCTAAAGAAAGGTCATTCACAAGGTGTATTTTTTTTATCTGAAATTTCACCACCACTGCAAGTTAAATATATTTTTTCATTCGACTTGTTGACCACAATTGGTTACCATGGTAATTCATTGCAAATTCCTACAATAATCATGAGTATGTCACGTCAGTTAGAAAAAGACACACATTCTAACCGTTTGTGCTTCTTAAAAGTTTCGAGCATTCTCAATTATACATAGATAATATACTTAATATAAGGAATTTAATGGGAGTATACATTTCACGTATTCATAATAAACTAAACGGCCAAATAATTACCTGCAGTGTAAAAAATTCATTAGTTTCTACGACGAATTTATGAGTGATGGAGGAAGAAATGCGTGAGTTCAATTTGGTTAATAATGTGTGCGAAAAAGGAATACGTTTAAATTTATCCAAGAGAAAATAAGAAACTATTGTAAATAAGACAATAAGCAAATTTATTTTTAAATAAAAGTATTTAACATTTGTTTAGTTACTTAAAATTTGTTCTCATTTTCACAGACGAATACGATTATGACCTTGTGGTGATTGGTGGCGGATCTGGAGGCTTAGCATGTGCCAAAGATGCCGTAGCTAATGGTGCTAAAGTAGCTGTTTTGGATTATGTTACACCCACACCTACGTTGGGTACTAAATGGGGTATTGGTGGTACCTGCGTAAATGTTGGATGTATCCCTAAGAAGTTAATGCATCAAGCAGCACTCTTAGGCGAAGGTGTACATGTAAGTTAATACAAAAAAATAAAATATTCAATATTAATGTGAATCTTTATAAACCGTTTTTTTTTGTATATATATTTTTAGGAAGCTGCTGCATATGGTTGGCAAATAAATGACATTAAAAACGTAAAGCCTGTTTGGGAAAATCTTGTTCAATCTGTTCAAAATCATATTAAATCAGTAAACTGGGTTACTAGGGTCGATTTGAGAGACAAGTAAGTTGAGCATTTGAATGATACTTGAATTAAGTCTTGTATAAGCGAAAAGTTTGTACTCGTTGAACTTTGAATCAATATTGAACAATTTAACACATAACAAAATTGTTTTTTATTTTGCACATAAGCCAATAGATAGGTATGTCTATTCAATGTACGATCTGTACTTAACCCTTTAGTTGATATTGTTTGCAGTTTATGCAACAGTATGTTAAGTTCGTAGTCAATTATAGGGTGAATATAGTTGAATTCCGATAGCATCTAGACATTGATGAAAGTATTTGTAACGTGGCTAAACGTGGTAATAGCCATATTTAAATGAGGGCCCATAGAACGAAGCTTTAAACTTCTTAGGTTTAAACCGTGCTAAATTAGGAGTAACAGTCAAAAACAGCTCTCGTAAAAATAATCAGAAAAACCTATGTTGTATAGCTACTATTCAGAGGATGTGAGTGAAGTAACTAAACTTGACTAACGCATTCAAAAAGAGGCAACGTAACACATGTTTGTATTTAGCGTTTTTATTGAATCTTCTCCATTTTCTATCACAAGAAAAATTTGATGTAAATTGCTATATGTTGCTCAGAAAAGCAACTGCCAGTTACTTTTTTTTACCAGAAAATTGTCAAAACATAAAACAAACTTTTTATAAGTTTTGTTCTCTGCTTCCGCATTCATTTACAACACTTCTTTGGAATGACTTCCTCTTACTACGCGTATTTCCACGATTTTTATCTTGCTAATGAACTTTTTCTAAATAAAATTTTACTACAGGTCCAGCATATATGATACATTTGTTGATTGAATTCCAATTCTTGTACCAATTTGCTTCCAGAGCATATTCTAATTGGAACACAAATGATAATTGCTTTTATCAACAAGTCAAAAAAGCGATGTATTTATACAAAAGTTTATGAATCAACGTCTAATAACAAATTAAAAACTCTGGATGTCTCTCAATGTACGTGCTTTGTGCTCAGCTCTTAAACATATACTTATATTATAATACAAACACGATATGAATTCCCCATCCGATTCGCACAGGCAGTTGTTTGTTAATAAAATGTTGATCATTGTTTTTTTAATTTTATAGAAAAGTGGAATACATTAACGGCCTAGGATCATTCAAAGATCAGCATACTGTTGTTGCTCGCCTAAAGAACGGTACTGAAAAAGAGCTGACAGCTAAGAATATAGTGATTGCCGTTGGTGGACGTCCAAGATATCCAAACATCCCAGGGGCAGTTGAACTCGGCATTACAAGCGATGATATTTTCAGCTTAGAAAAGGAACCAGGCAAAACATTGGTAGTTGGTGCTGGATGTAAGTTAGGCTGTTGCAATTTTTTCTTCGCAAAGAAAGCGATTAATTTTATTTTTTAAATATTTTTGTTTTTAGACATCGGCCTTGAGTGTGCTGGTTTCCTTAAGGGTCTCGGCTATGATGCCACTGTGATGGTGCGTTCTATTGTGCTACGTGGCTTTGATCAGCAAATGGCTAATATTGTCGCTGATGCAATGGTCGAGAGGAACATTCCATTCTTGCGCACCACTATCCCTAAGTCTGTTGAAAAAACCGCTGATGGAAGACTATTAGTTAAGTACGTTAATACGGAAACCAACGAAGAAGGCAGTGATGTTTTCGATACTGTTCTATGGGCAATTGGCCGCAAGGGACTTGTCGAAGATTTAAAATTAGATAACGCAGGCATTGTAATTAAAGGTGATAAAATTCCCGTCAACGAAAAGGAGGAGACCAATGTGCCTCATATCTACGCAGTTGGTGATATTATTCATGGAAAACCCGAACTTACCCCAGTTGCTATTCATGCTGGCCGTCTGTTAGCTCGTCGTATATTTGCTGGATCTACACAAGTTATGGATTATCAGAATGTAGCTACTACTGTTTTCTCGCCATTAGAGTATAGCTCAGTTGGACTTAGTGAAGAAGATGCAGTTGCCAAACTAGGCGAAGATAACGTTGAAGTATATCATGGATATTATAAACCTACAGAGTTCTTTGTTCCACAAAAGACTGTGAAGTATTGTTACTTAAAAGCTGTAGCTGAACGTTCTGGAGATCAGAAGGTATTGGGACTTCATTATATTGGACCAGTTGCTGGTGAAGTTATGCAAGGATTTGCTGCTGCTCTTAAGTAAGTTAATTCATATTTATTTCTTGAACATCTTTTACTAATTTATTCATTTATTTATTTTGAATAGATCTGGACTGACAATGAAGATTCTGATGAATACTGTCGGAATACATCCCACTACCGCTGAAGAGTTTACACGTTTGAATATCACTAAGCGGTCTGGTGTGGATCCTACTCCAGCTACCTGCTGCAGTTAAGTCGTCAGTTTATTACATAACCGTTAATAGAATACGATTGAAACCAGGAGCGACAGCAAACCTTTATGTGGCTTAACGCTTCAAAAAACTTATTCACCAACGATTAACGAAGAATTTTTGTCCTTAAACTCACATTGGTCTCTACCGCTCAAAGCTAATGGGATCGAAGGGAAATCTAATTTCCCCTTAATTGAATTTGTTTTGCAAACAGCTTTTTTCATTTAATGTTAACAAGAGTATATTATACAAACATCTATCATATAAGATAAATTAAATAAAAATATAAAATAGTCGTTATGTTCGGTTTTTCATAATACAATTATAAAAACGAACAAAATATAAACGGAAGAGATGGTTGTCCTGCTCAACATCAGAATTGGCAATAATTTTTATATCTTTTCAAAATAAAACACCTGTAAAAAATCCTCTAAAGCATATGTCTTCTTAAAATTATTTTTCTTTTCTGTAACGACAATTCTTACGACTTAGGCCCCTATTGCGACAAAAGATTGTCATTTGATCGTCATAATAATCAATTAAAAACCTTTTTTTCCTACAAGCTTAACAGTGTATTATAAATACAAGAGGGTTATATCCAAATCCCTCGAACAACACAATGAACAAATACTGATAACAGCAGGCGTAGATTCTGGAGAAGCAGTAGATGATGACAACTTCGTGGTCGAAGACACGCAGGAGAAGCTTGAGACCTAATAGGAGCGATTTTTTCAAGAAGTATACAAGGCAAATGTCATTGGTTGTAACCACGACCTGGAAAATCAGGTTCTTTTGTACAATTCCTACCTTCGAAATGATATGGAACACTGGCGATACGAGAACTCAGAATTCACTGAGTTCAATGACGAAAATATGGCAAATAATGCCATCGCCGACGAAAGGGATCTTCCACCGCTCATTTGGAAGGAAGAGCTCCAAACTATCTTCGTATAACTAAGAAGTAAGAAATCAGTGGGATGGAATACCGACCATTGTGCTTCGACATCTCCCACCAGAAGTGGTGGACATTTATACCATCCTGTTTAATAATGCTTTGAATAATGCCTATTATCCAACGCATTGGAAAACAGCGGTGGTGCATCCCATTCCCAAAAGGGATAAAGACATGTCCAATCCGGCGAATCTTCGGTCGATAAGTCTCCTTCCGAATATCAGCAAAGTTTTCGAAAAAGTGATCAATAGAGTCCTGAACTAAGTGGGTTGAGGACAAAAATATAGTTCCAGATAATCAATTCGGATTTAAGGCGGGACATGATATATCACATGCCGCGTCTAAACTGGTATCTGATATCCAGTGGAACAAAAGCAAGAAACTGTGCACAGGTGCCTGCTTGAATGACTCGGAGAAGGCTTTTGACACCGTATGGCTAGAAGGCATTTTCTTCAAGCTGAACTGACTGAGCATATGTTAACCATTGCTGTATATTCTCTTTGATATGAATGATCGTAAGGATGGCGATGCTACATCTGCTAGAACTTTTAACATTAAAAATGGTCTGCAACAAGGTGCAGTTAATTCGCTAGTCCTCTTTAACATTTACACAAGCGATCTTGTGAGTTCACTTAACCATGCCATAGTGTACGCAGACGACTTGATACAGTACAGATCAGGTCCAAAAATCGAGGTCATTAATATGCTCTTGCAAAGTGACTTCGATAAGATTAAACGATATTGAGATGACTGGAAGTTGAAGATCAACTTTCAGAAGTCGGAAACCATTCTTTTTAGGACACCTTTGCCTGGGGCCTCTGCGGATACCAGAAAGAACTGGCGAAAGTTTTCGATCGTGGGACAACACGGACAACTACTTGCTTGTCGAAATGTAGTCAGATACCTTGGGATTTGGCTGGATCAATATCTATATTTTAACAAACATATGGATGTTGCTCTGGCCAGCGCCAAAGACGCCTTTGCACTTACAAAGAGACTATTTTACAGCAGGCAACTCGATTTTTTTTCCATCGTGAGATGGAGAGATTTAGCTTTTCAGAAATGTTGCGTTAACGCACCAATGGGCAACAAACAGCATTAGTTAATTTTTTTTAAATTTTCAAATGTGTTTATACAATGCTAAAAATGTCTATTTTAATGAATAGAATTGCGCAAAACATTTATCGTGTAATGCAATGTTGCATTGACTATAAATTTTATTGGTCTGGGATTTCCATAACCGGCAACGTTTTTGCTTAAGTCCTGGAAAAAAATTTCAATTTTATCACGCAAATTATTAAACGAATTTTTATTTAGTTACATCCTGTGACGATTAGATGTTGTCCGTTGACTCTTTCTTCTGGACCATGCGTTTTCGGTCTTCCACTTCGAACGGGTGAGTAACCGTATTTTTTCAAAAGATCAATTGACAGCTGCCTCCTGAATTCCAGTTGGTCTAAGCCTTTTCCACAATGTTTGCTTAAGGACCACGCACATCCACATCAATCATCCACATAACAATGGAGGTGTACCATTTCTTTTCTCGAAATCCAATACGGTAGCACGAAATGTGCTCATCTAGCAAATCTACACCACCCATATGAGAGTTGTACTCATGATTGGCATTTGGTTGAGGGATATCCTATCCTCCTTTTCTCAGCAAATGAAAACCTTTTTAAACTCTTAATTGGATACCGTAGACATTGGACACCATAGTAACTACATTTTTGTCTTTCCAACTTGTTACAATATGGCCAGTTTCTTTATCATAGTACGGGGTACCCCTATCTTTCTTTAAAAATTTCTTTCTATCTTTCAATTTTATATTTTTCAACCGGTTCTCACGCAAAGTGCCTGTTCCACCGAATTAGTGAAAGTTTGTATATGAGATCTGGGCTTGAAAAAAAAAGTTATCGAAAAATAATGAAAATTTAACAAGGGGAACTCGTTGGCGATCGTTTTGCCAAAGTTCAGAACCACTGATTCTCCTAATCCTAAAAGAGGATCTCTATCCTGTCTCTTTCCTTGATAAATATCAAACTAAAGACAGTATCCGAACTTCAAAGCCGCTACCCTAGCTTTATATCCGAATCTTGCGGGCTTATTCCGAAGAAACTGCTTGCATGTTTTCCGAAGTATGGAATCATGGATTCGTCAATAGATATATTGCTTTCCATCGGACAGTATTGCAGAAATTTTGTATTTAGGTGATTAAGCAGAGATCGAATCTATTGGCAAATAGTGTGCTAGTGAACAAGTGTTTGTAAAAACTAATGCTACCTTGAATTGAGCTTACCTTACACATCCCGTCCGTTGAAGAGGGGAGTAGTGGTGGTAAAACAAAGTAAAAATTTGAAAAAATGTCTTCAAATTTATTTCTTCTCATAGCTTCAACAACTAAAGCGTTATGAGCGTCTTAGCGGGACTTTCAAAACATTGGCCTTCTTGGTATATGAATATATCCGCTTGTTATAAGTATTCCAATAAATGTATATATTTCATTTTTATCGACTTGAAGTACCTTATTCTTTCTTATGAGCTAAGAATAGGCTTTCGTTTTTTTCGACAATTACATTAAGTTGATTCGAAGGCACATGGCAAGAGTAATGACCTCGTCGAACAACCTGATCTCCGGGGCCTACTACCCCAATTATATGTATCACGAGAGTATGCGCTTTAACGGCTTCATTCCCCCCGGAGGCGTTCCTCTATTTTGATAAAGAAGGGCTGATCCAGGACAGGTTGGCGGTACCGCTGATCTTCCACTTGCTCGAACAGCTGCAGACAGGCGACTCAACTACGACAGACACTTCGCACACGGCAGTGCAGAGCGCCTTCGGCTCAGTAGGGCGGTAGGGAGTCGCGATTTGACGTTGCTCGGCAGCGCAAAGAATTTTGGTGGTTTATTGAAAGAGAGGAAGCTCCAAAGTCGGTTTACTTAAATTTTAAGTCATGGCCGACTTACATAGTTTAGGTAGGTTAATATAGTGTTAAGATAAATTTAAAAAAAAAGATAATAATAATACAAAAAAAAAGAAGAGATGGGTAACATAAAAAAAACAAAAAAGTAAGTATTTAATTACGCATCGTAGTTTAAGATATTCTAAGTAGTCTAAGAATTATTTTGTAAGTAGTTTTAAGTTTTATATAATATAAAAAAAGTAATTATATAAAAAAAAATCAGTTTGGTTACGTCAAAAGGCATAGTTAAGTTTTATGTTTAGCTTAGAGCGCTGTTATAGGGCCAGTAAGTAAAAATAGTTTTTAACCGTTTTTTTGTTTAGCACAACAAATAAATCTCAATAAAAATGCATTGAAAAAAAGACACGAGCTGAGTAAAACAATGTTTTGGCATCCCTGCCAATCTCGTCCGTCTGTGCAGGATGACGATAGAGAATGCATGCTAGCATAATACTTGAAAGAAAAGTGCAAAACTTTACGCGTAAGCACGAGAGGGACAATCTTTCAAAAGTCCGCCCAATTACTCGCATATCCCGATGATATTGACATAATCGGAGAAAAGCAGCGTGATGTCAATGGCGCTTTAGCGAATATTGAGACGGAAGTGGCGAGAATGGGTTTAGCGGTCTGCGAGGACGAGACCAAGTGTATGCTGTCAAGCAAAAAGGACACCCAACACTGACGTCTCGGACAGAATGTCACCATCGACAAATATAACTTCGAAGTAGTAAAGAACTTTGTCTACCTAGGCTCCTGCCGATCGCTGCTTCTTTAGGCAGGAGACAATATACTATGAGTATAGTACGATTTTCGTAATGAGAAAATTCAATAGAAGTCGAATACGAGTAATATGAGATTCGGAATTGGGGTGACTATTTTTTACGTAAATGTACAGGGAATTGTGATCGAATAAAAAGAGCTCCCAAATCGACAAAAGTCGATCACAATCGACACTCACAATTCTGATCAACGATCGGCAACCGCAATGACGGCAAATAATTCCTTTAAATTTTAGGATTGTTTTTGAATGTCCCTAGAATTTTGTTATTACTTTTTGGTTTTTCAATTTAGATGCCGTTCATCATGTCTACGATTCCTTTCAGGAATATGTCGAAAATATAACAATGGCAATTAAAAGGACAAAGAATAAAACGAATCAACGGAGACACAAGTTGCGTAAAAATAAAATATAATATCTAGTTTTAAAATGTAATTTAAGCCTTCTTATTTTCTTAGTTTTCTTGTATATATTTGAACTTTTCTTTAAGTTTTTTTTTTTTCTTATTATGAACTACGTCTGCCATCATCATGTAAATAACTTTATTTTATAAAACGAAAATAAAAATGTTTTTATGTAAGACTTATAGTAAGCTACATATATATTAGCAATTACAAACTTATACCTAACGCCCAATGACATGACCTGTGGAATGTTAAAGATAAGGAATGTTAAATGTGACGTAAATGACGCAAACATCGCTTATAAATAACAGCCCAACATGGTAAGGTATAAATTGCACTGAAATAAGCCTTATATGTTTTGTTTATATTATTCCAGAAGTTCAGTCAAATATTCTCAGTTGTGTAACTTTGAATTTAGATTTGCATTTTCCTAATTATAATTAATGTTTCTAGTTGTGAAGATGGCAACGATTAGTATAAGGCCTCGTAGAAGTATCATCTTTCGACAGGTGCTGGTTCCTTAAATGACGAGAATGAGCCTCCTCTGCAGCCGAACATCTTGCAGCCCTGCTAATAAGTCCTACTTCACGCTTCCCCGTGGCGCCATCTGGGAATCTCACTAGAGGTTGCGAAGTGAAGGGGGCAAATGGCGAGTTTCCTGCGCCATTAACCAGGATTAGTATCGGAAAAACAAAACAAGACCTTATCCGGGCTACTCCGACATATTTTGAGCTCAGGCCGGTAAGGATTTCCAGGACTTAGTCAGGGTCTTGGAAAAGAGATGGTGGCGGACGAGCCCTATATGAGCCAACGGCAGCGCTCACATCCCGGAACGGGTTACTGGCTTCGGTGTAACCGACCCCTCGTCCTAGGGGCATTAAAAATGGAACTGGTCCGCTGGGGTAACTGCCCGGCCATTTAAAAAAAAGGGAGTTACGAAGCATCAACAAGCCTCGGATATGGACGGATTTACTGTTGACAACCCACGCAAACGATTTAAGGACAATGAGCTTCGGATATGCACGTGGAATGTTAGATCCCTTAATAGACCACGTGCAGCCGAGCAACTAGCGGAGGCCCTAGACTGCTGCAAAGCAGACATAACCGCCATCCAAGAAATGCGATGGGATGGGCCGGACAAAAAGAAGATGAAAAACTGCGACATCTACTACGGCAATTGCTATCGATGGCAAAAGCAGCGCTTATTTGGATGCGGATTTGTTGTCGGAGGCAGACTAAGACAAGAAGTCCTCAGCTTCCGGCATGTGAGCGAGCGCCTCGTAGCAATCCGCATCAAGGCTAAATTCGCCAACATAAGCCTCATATGCGCGCATGCCCCCACAGAGGAGAAAGATGACGACACCAAGGATGGCTTCTACGAGCTCCTCAACAAGACCTACGAGCAATGCCCTAGCTATGACATTAAAATTGTCCTCGGTTATTTTAATGCAAAGCTAGGAAGAGAGGATATCTTTGGTGGAACAATCGGAAAATATAGCCTGCACAACACCACCTCCGATAACGGATTCAGGCTAATCGACTTTGCGGCAGAGCGAAAATTGTCGTGGCTAGCACGCGGTTCCCACATCTCGACATACACAAGGGGACTTGGAGGGCCCCTGATCAATCAACAGTCAACAGATCACATTGCGATCGACGCAAGACACTCCTCCAGCATTATGGATGTCCGTACGTTCCGAGAAGCCAACATCGACTCGGACCATTACCTTGTTGTAGCCAAGGTACGGTTGCGGATATCCCAAACTACGGCAAGACAAACTAATGCTGTGAGAAAATTCGACGTCAGACGGCTACAATCGCAAGAGATCGCCAGGTCCTTTTCCGATCAAGTGTCTCTTAATCTCTTAAGAGGTCCAATGCCGCCAGCATCAAGCATCGAAGACCATTGGAAACACTGCCAAAACGCCATCAGAGATACCGCTTCTGATGTGCTGGGTTTCACCCGTCCACCACAACGAAACCCCTGGTTCGATGATGAATGCCGGCATGCACATGCAGCTAAGCAAGATGCATATAACGCGGCGCTGCTTAGAAAGACCAGAGCTGCTCATGAGCTCTATGATCGGAAGAGGAGAGACGAGCATCGGCTTCTCAGGAGGAAGAAGAAAGAGCATGAGCATGAAATTGAGAGATGCTACTCCAGGAATGAGGTTCGGAAGTTTTACCAAAAGGTAAAATTAACATGCCGCGGCATCTTAAACCGAAGCCTGTAGAGATGAACAAGGGAACATCGCAGTAGAATCGCAGTCGATGCTGAGGATTTGGAAGAACCATTTCTGCAGACTGTATAACGGCGATGACGGACCAAATACCGCTGGCAGGCAGAATCAACCTTTCAACCTGGACGATGATGACCAACAAATCCGTCCACCCGACCTGGATGAAGTGAAGATAGCCATATCAAAGCTTAAGTCCAACAAAGCTGCTGGAGCGGATGGCCTGACTGCCGAGCTCTTCAAAGCGGCAGGCGATGACTTGGTAAGGAGCATACACCAACTCATCTGTAAAATATGGTCGGACGAAAGTATGCCCGATGAATGGAACCTCAGCATTGTTTGCATCAGTCTCCTTAACATCGCATATAAGATCTTATCCGCCGTATTGTGTGCACACCTGAAGCCGTTCGTCAACAACCTGATAGGTCCATATCAGTGTGGCTTCAGGCCAGGAAAGTCTACCATCGACCAGATATTCACACTACGCCAGATTTTGGAGAAGACCCATGAGCTTCAGATCGATACCCACCACCTTTTCATCGATTTTAAGGCCGCGTATGACAGCATCTACGAGACGAGCTATATAGAATGCACGCTGCTCCATCAAGGTCGGTAAAGATCTCACCGAGACCTTTCATGTCCAGAAAGGATTTAGGCAAAGCGATGCGCTGTCATGCGATTTTTTCAACATCGTACTTGAAAGAATAGTGCAAAACTCACGAGCAAACACAAGAGGCACTATCTTTCAAAAGTCCGTCCAACTACTTGTATACGCCGACGATATTGACATAATCGGGAGAAAGCAGCGTGATGTCAGTGGCGCTTTCGCGAGTATTGAGACGGAAGCGGCGAAAATGGGTTTAGCGGTCAATGAGGGCAAGACCAAATATATGCTGTCAAGCAAAAGGACAACGTCAACCTCGACAGATATAACTTTGAGGTAGTTAAGGACTTTGTCTACCTAGGCTCCGCTATAAATACAGACAACGACACCAGCGCTGAGATCAAGCGAAGAATAACTCTTGCCAATCGCTGTTTCTTTGGGTTAAGAAGGCAATTGAGTAGCAACGCCCTCTCTCGGACAACAAAAGTCACCCTTTATAAGACTTTAATAATCCCGGTCCTGCTCTATGGCGCAGAGGCATGGACATTGTCAAAAATGGATGAGGGTGTTCTTGGTTGCTTCGAGAGAAAAATTCTTCGGGCGATCTTCGGTCCCGTCTGCATTGACGGTGAGTGGAGGAGGAGATACAACGACGAACTGTATGGACTGTACAGCGACATGGACCTAGCCAGAAGAGTGAAGATCCAAAGACTGAGATGGCTGGGTCATGTAGAGCGCATGGACACCAATGCTCCGGTCCGAAAAGTCTTCGAATCCGCCCCCGAGGGACAGCGCAGTAGAGGAAGGCCAAGACTCAGGTGGCGCACGCAAGTGGAAGAGGACCTCAGCCAACTTAGCACGCGAAACTGGAGACAGCTAGCCAGGGATCGAGCTGGCTGGAGAAGCTTGTTGACTGAGGTCCAGGTCCACCCCGGACTGTAGCGCCACCTAAAGTAAGTAAATAAGTTGTGAAGACGTAGTTGATCGTTTTCGGTTAAGTACGTTTTACTTTATTTCCAGGGTCTTATTTCATTAATTTCTCATTCGGTTGTATTTTTATATATAACCCGCATACACAAAAAACTATAGTCCCTAATAAAACAAAATATGTCTAACGTATCTACCCTTTCAATAAAGATGGAATCGCAAAATATATATTTAAATACTTTTCATAGACAAGATTTGTGGAGTTACTGCTTTTTGGATTGCATTAAAAATCTTGGACATTCCATGCAGAATGGGAAACGTTAATCCGATAGGGCGAGCTTCCGGAATTAGAAGATTTTAATGACATAGTTAAAACAATGTTGATCTTGTAGTATACAAAGCTACAAAAAAATGTTGGCTGTCAACATTGATTTTCTTGGACTGGATCAGTTACAATTTTATTTCAAACACAATTGACCGAAGTAAATAAATCGATTCAAAAATTAAGTAATCAATTTTGTAAAAACGAATTTATAACTGTTTCTAAAATGCTTAGATAAAGAAGTTGTTGTGACAGATGATAAAGTTAACGACAAAGGTGAGAAGGTCTCAAAAAAGAAAACGATTGGAAGTATGTTTTATTATTAAATATAAGTACTGTCAATATTTTATTTTGATGCTCTATCCTACTCTAATCTTAACTCTAACTGCTAACTAACTCTTAAACTGCGTCACTTTACTTTATTTTCAAATTTTGTCAATTTACTCTAACCAGACGGAATAAATTTTAGTTCATTAATGGCATAAAGATGTAGTTAGCACGGCAGGGTATATTGAACCCATTCTATTCAAAAAGCAAAAATAAAAGTGGCGAGCAGGGAGCAAAGCACTTCTCTATCGAACCGTTATTGATTCAAGAACTTACTTTGTATAGTTACTGCGTGGGTAAAATTAATCCGTGCTATATGTACTCGTAAAGCAGCTGTTGTTGCGTTAAGGATGCTGTGTTTTCTGGATTTCCAACTTTTATCATAATAATTGTTGTTATGAAATTTCCTTGATAGCCTTAAGGTCCATTGGTGGACGAAAGTTTGCTTAGGAACCGTTCTTGCAGCGGTTTCTGCCATCTGATAGAGCTATAAGTAAAAGCAGCTCGAGTATCATCATATATTTCAATTCTGAGCAATTTATCAAGCTAAATCACCCAATCCAACTTAGTTGTATTCGTATTAACAGTATCGTTTCATAACAAAGAGAAAGAAAAAAAACTTCACCCAGTCAAAAATTTTCAGGACCGCATTTATGTCGTTGCCTCAAACGATTATTATTTTCACACTAGCCCATCCGTTTTCGAAATTTCTGTTAGTTTCCTTCTAAAATATAGACAATCATGTTGTGTGATTACTGAGCCAAGGGCACAAAGACCTTGTGTGTTTAAATGAAATAAACGTAACGATGCAAAAAGCGTACGGAGATTACAATAGATTGTCGCACTCAATGACTTTCAAATGACACAAGATTTTGGATGAACATGCCGACACAATTTTGATATATAGTTTGCAAATACGAGCTGCAAATTGGGCATGAAATGAGTATTTACGTACACATCCAAATTTTCACGAAGAATGTTGAGTAAAACCCAAAATAATCTTTTGTTCGAACAAACTGGTTCTACGTACGACGTCGAAACAATGCAGCAGCCTAAGGAATTGAGGCTCAAAGTAGAAGCAAAACCTAAAAATCAAGGTATTTAAGCAGCATTTTCTTAAATTGAAAAAGTCCTGCAAAGTTCATTTTTCCCATCCTACAGCCGGAGAATTAGTATTTCCACAAACAAATTATACGCCCAACAATAGAAAACCAAATGACTATCTAAAAACAATTTTCTTGGCATTACGGTCTCCCACCCCCGAACACAATGCAAAGGAAATCCAATTCACAACAAAATTTCTATTTTACATTTTACAATTTAATGCCGACAGATAGGCTGCAATAAGCAACAAAATAAAAGGAAATTTATGTTTTAATACACAAAAAAAAAGTTGTAATTAACAGCAAACAGTAACTACGTAATTAATACTTTAATAGATGTTCTCATCGCTTATGACTTGCGGTAGTTCTTATGCATTTCGGGTTCAATGGAGTAAACCAACTCGAGGATTTCTTTGATAACTGGCTCCTTACGTGACTGGATTGCACGATTCATTTCGTCCAATTTTATTCGTGTGTCCCCATCAATTTTGGCAGCTACACCTTCCCTTGAACCCATATGCTGAAAAAGTTTTAAAAAAAACAACACACCTGTGAATTTAAGATCGGAGAAAACATGAACATTTTTACCTTGGCCTCGAATTCCTTGAACTGTCTCTCCCTTTCTTGGCGATACTTCTCGATTTCCTCAGTAGCCTCATCCTTAGCCTGCTTCAATCTCCTTGCTTTGCCTATTTAGTTGACAAAAAATGGAAAAAAAAGAAAAGAAAAATTATGATGAGCGAATACATATTTTTTCACGTCATGTGACTTCTATCAGGGCCACAAAAAATGGAGTCTTATTTACGTTTTCTTGCTTCAGAGACTTTTTCAGCAGCCTTCTTCTCAGCTGCCAGCAGTTGTTGAATTCCTTGAGTTTGGCTAGTCATTTTTTTAAAGGATTATTTTATTCCTCTATTAGTGATACCGTTAAGGATTTATGGAAATTTTTGCAAATAGATAAAATGAAAAAGTGGAACGATCGTTAAAACTACCAATCCACAAATCACCACCCAATGAACTGAAAAATGTCAAAATTTTCACACGAATCAACTGTGAAAGCTTGTAAAAGTCACGCGCACTGTCACGCGAACGATTTTGTCCAAGTGTGTTCGCATGGTGTATGCTGTGTGGTAAAAGCTTATTAAAGCTTTCGTTTATATTCAATTTACGCGGCGTAAGGCTGTGGTTATAGTATAGTAAGTGAGTAATACAAGCGCGAGCATTGTGGTTATGTAACGAAATTTAAGAAGCGGGAGCTCTCGCTTTTAAATTTTTTGCAGTGGGCTGAATTGCAATTGCAAGCGCGAGTATATTCGAGAACTAATACAAAACATAGATGGTGCAAAATTAATAATCGAAATTGGGAAGCGGCGCTGTCTATAGCTAGACCTAAACGACGAACATGCTCGCCGAACCTGCTCGTGCTCGCTATGTTTTTCTCATGTAGAGGCTGGTTCGCGAGCCGCTTGCTGTTGGCGAAAATTTCGATTTTTTCGTGTAGGGCCATGTTCGCGAGCAAACCCTTATTTTTGCTGTGAACGCCGCCGAGTTCATATCGCGGATGATAGACAATGGCAACAGTCAGTCAAGATTTTGTAGAAGAATTTATTGAATTATTGCGGAATGAAAGTGCGATTTGGGATATATCTGTTGTGGCATCCAATCGCAAAAATTTCTAAAATCTTCTGGAGATGTTATTTCCAACTCTTTTAATAACTTAACATGCGAACGACTACTGCGTTTAAACAGACAGTCTTTCATATACTTTCTTTTTGTTATTTGTTTTGTTTTATTTTTTCTTACATAAATAAATAATTATAAGCGCAACCACTTGCGCTTCATTATCGCACATGTTTACACTGTGAAGAATCAACACGAAATGAATGCTCGCCAAATGTGCTCGTCGTGTAGGGTATAACGCAAACGAGCATATTCGCCGTTTAGGGCTAGCTTATGGAACTGAAGAACACAGCAACAGGCATTAACCGGAAATCTATGGACCGTAACTTGTTTTTAATTGTATTACTCGCTTGCTATACAACCACAGCTTAATGTAAAATAAATTCAACTGTCACACTGATATTGGTCATGTTGGATAAGGAGGTTATGGAGTAAGTTACATAGACTTTTTTCTTGCAAATAGCTATTGCAACTCAACTGCACCACCTGTGAAGTAGAGTTAGGTTCTAATCAAGGCCACCCACAATATCAGTGAATCTAGTAATTTGTTATTATTTCGCGTTCGAAACTTGGCTTGAAATTGAGTTTTAGCTGCATTCTGAATCAGATATTGTGACGCCTCATACGGTTGATTGTAAGTGGGTTGGAAACACCGAATGTTCAAACCGCGGATTACACCAAAACGTAAATTTTATCTCCATGATCAAGTTTGTACCTTCTAGTGATTCTTTTCGGCCACCTATTTGTAAAAATCCATAAGCAACCTATGGATGACGTTTTCTTGTGATGTGCGGGGGAGGGGGGGTTATCATTGCGGTAAAAAAAAATTAATGCAATGATAACATCCTACTAATTGTGTAAACCCCAGGTCAGGATGGTCGAAAGCTATAAAAAGCTGTCATTGACTCGGATCACTACAAGATGCCAATAAGGATATCTGAACGTTACAAGAAAGCAATAAAGGAGTTGCAATAGTGTGGCATACAATAAAGCCTTATTAACAGAGCTAATCAACAAATTAAGCAAAATAAAGGAGTACAAAGACAAGGGCACAGCAAATCAGATTTTACATTTACCATTTTTTCAGAGCGATGGGGATGGAGACCAACATTCCGCTGTCAGGCACTCTCCAAAACAAGTGGTAGGAAATTCCGTTCCGTTGCGAAAGTCATATGCTAATACAACCTCATACTTAAACATTTTAGCATTGAAAGCATCAGAAGTTGCTTCCCAATTGCGTGTCCGCCACTGAGATTCATCATGATCTCAAGAGTTTGCATGCATGGTGAAATTAGCTCTACTTTGAAAATGATGTCAAATAGTCAAATACGCCAATAACGATGTAGTGAGTGCCGATTTGAACAATCGCAAAGTGACTGATGTCTCAATAGTTGGCGCTAATTAGAGCATAAACAAGCACTCTTGAAATAAATAAACTTATGTTTTTTACCAAATCATCTTCCACTGCCTTCTAAAGCTCGATATGTGGATTTCATTGTTTAGCAGCATTATACTTAGGTTTAGAAATTGGTATTGTGCTTCATTTTGATAAATCTAGAGTAGCCTATACCCTTTATAAATAGGTAGTTTAATGGGTTCAGTGATTTTCTAGCTTTTATGCTTGTGCGAGCGCATACAAGGCATTCGCATACTCGTACATGCAAAAGGTAAGTTTCAGTTATCAATATTTGATGATATTTTTAAAATAAGTAAATGCAGTTTATACATATATCGGTTTCCACTTGCTAGCAGAAGTCGTCTTTTTGAATTGGGACTCTTCCCACTTTTTTAAAAGAACTTACGTACGTATTGTGTCAAATCGAAAAATAATTTAGAATGTTTAAATTGATTCGCCAACAAATATAAAACACATATTATATTTATATGGTTTAGTACATTCTGACATATAATCCTTTTAATCTTATTCAATGGATCATTTTTAAAAGGTCTTTTTCAGTCTGGAGTGCATAAAAAGACTTCCCTTGTTCAATAAAGAATTATTTATTTTCCTTTATGGTCACACTGACTAAAATATTCATTCAGATAGTGGTATTGGCAGCACTCATATTTACCGGCTGTCATTAAAAATGTCATCTATTCCTTTGTTGTTTTTTTTTTTTTTTTGTTAAGGCTTTTAGTTTGGTGGTATATTTTGGGCTCCAGCTAAAATCTCAGTTTTTTAAGTTAAAATGTCGATTATCGTCCTTGATAATGGAAGTTACACGGCCAAAATTGGTTTAGCATCTGATACCGGTCCACATATTGTCCCAAATTGTATAATGAAAGTGAAATCGGAACGAAGAAGAGCCTTTATTGGACGACAAATTGAAAGCTGTTTGGATACCTCTGGTCTCTTTTACATGCTTTGCTTTCAAAAGGGTCTCCTTGTAAACTGGGAAGCACAGAAAACCGTTTGGGATTACATATTCAGTGAAGATTGTTCCAACATATCATTATATCGAAATACTTTAATAATTACGGAGCCTTTACTGAATCCATACAGTATCCAGGAAGCAATGACGGAAATATTGTTTGAGGATTACGATTGTGGTGGCATATTTAGAACTTCATCAGCAGATTTGGCAGCATACAACTACTGTTTACAACACAGTCAACCAAATTGTGTTGTTATTGATGTTGGATATAGCTTTACTCATGTTGCACCATTTATTAAGGGCAAGCAAGTAAAAAGTGCTATCCGTAGGATAGAAATTGGCGGAAAAGTATTAACAAATTACCTAAAAGAAATAATTTCTTACAGGTATCTAAACATGATGGATGAAACGTTCGTAGTTAATCAAATTAAAGAAGACGTTTGCTTCATAACACAGAATTTTATTGAAGAAATGAAAGACGTATCCGAAACACATGGACGTCGAAATAAGAACCGAATAGAATACATTTTACCTGATTTCACAACGTACAAAAGAGGTTTTATTAATAATTCGGCGGAAAATCAAATTACACAGCAGGCCATTGGCTTGTGTAACGAACGGTTCAGTGTCCCTGAATTACTATTTAATCCGTCAGATATTGGAATATTTCAAATGGGTATTCCAGAGTCTGTGATGAATTCGTTGAGTTCTTGCCCAGAATATACACATAGCTCGCTTCTGGGAAACATTGTATTAATAGGTGCAAGTTCGTTGTTTCCTGGTTTCTCAACCCGTTTGAAAATGGAGTTGGAAAAACTAGCTGCAGATCACTTTGACATTCGAGTAACAGTTCCCAAAGAGCCCACAACGTATGCGTGGAATGGGGGAAAACAATTCTCTACCTCGTCCAATTTTAGTGATTGTATTTTAACAAAAGAAGATTACGAAGAAAAAGGTTTTCATTATTCTTTCTGTTTAAACCCTAATGAGTAATAAAAAGTAAAATAAAAATATTGATAATTTTTTTTGTTGTTGTTTTAATAAAAAAAAATTTGAATAATACAAAAATCAACGGATTATGGGACACTTCTACTGAGGTATAAATAAATTAATAAACTTAACATAGTTTTAACAAAGGTCCGCTGCGAGTTTACATTTGTGAAAGTAGAAATCTTATAGGATTGCAACACGATAGAGCGAATTGGGGATCACATTTTCAATTCAATGCAGATGGCTTAAATTTTGATGACATTTCCCTTATCGTAGGCACCCGCTGCAAATCGCACTTCAAAAATTTAACAGGGCCTACGTGCTGTAAGCATTAGTCCGGAGAAGTCACCCCTATCTAAACCTGTGGCTGCGAAAATGAGAGATACTTCCTCACCAAAGTATTCAGCATTATGGTTTTGTGCTCAAGAAAATGCAAATTAAAGCAGAAGCCTAACAACAACTCCAGTTTTTATAGTAGAAGGCATAGATTACCATTTTAACGAAGTCAAAACAGGTCAAATGCATCGGGTGAACTTACGGATGTGAACGTGTTAGGCTTAGCAAACGGCTTCAATAGGTTTATTTTTATATTTCATCATGTTCCTTATGAAAAACATGTGTAAGATCTTGGAAAGTGTAGTGACACTTTCGGTTGGTGGTTGGTGATTCGGTTATAATTGTTCTAATGGGCAACAATCTCTATGCGTGGAAGAAATTTTGCAAAGAAGTTGTTTTATTCATCAAAGAATTTTAGCATATTTTCTGAATGTGAAAACAAGACAAAAAGTGTCACATCATTTCATTTCAAGTCAGTAGTTTTCAAGATCCAAACTATAAAACTTGAAATAACAACAGGTTGCAGATTCTATATTTTTTCCCCCGTTAAATAAGTTTATTGTTGCGCAATGCTTAGATTTCTTGAGATCTGCCAGTGTATGAAAATTTGCAGATTATCGACATCCCTGACCGGAAACCACACCGATAGAAACTAACCATCTTACATACAATATTGAAGAGACTTATACTTCTATAGTTGGCACCGTTAAGGGAGTCTCTCTTTTTGTCGATTGGGCAAACGATGCGAGATTTCATTCATCAGGCATATTCTCTTCTGACCAGAGCTAAGAAACCGCACTTTCAGAAGCTTTGAGTACTTCGGCGGGTAACCCGTTGGTGTCAACATTTTTAGCTTAGCAATTGCTATCCTTACTACGTTTCGGTACCATATCTGGTAGTACTGTAGTCCTCACGCTGGTGCCATCATTATTCATTAGTTATATTTTTTTATTTATTTACAATACATTTTTTTTTTAAATGAGGTCAGAGTTGAAGTAAGAAAAAATAGCCAACGCTAAGAGCAATACTGTCTTACGGAGGATGCGGTTCACGACATTATTACCTCGCGGAACGAACCTGCGAATTGGCCAGTAAGAAAAGATTTCAATTAATTTCATTGCTTCTTGTAGAGCTATGAAAAGTCTTTCGTGGATATGTAGTGTTTAAGTATATCAAATAAATCGAATCAAATACTTTTAAAATCAAATAATCCATTTCAATTATTGCCTCGTAGCAATCCGCATCAAGGCTAAATTCGCCAACATTAGCCTTATATGCTCGCATGCCCCCACAGAGGAGAAAGATGACGACACCAAGGATGCCTTCTACGAGCTCCTTAACAAGACCTACGAGCAATGCCCTAGCTATGACATTAAAATTGTCCTCGGTTATTTTAATGCAAAGCTAGGAAGAGAGGGTATCTTTGGTGGAACAATCGGAAAATATAGCCTGCACAACACCACCTCCGATAACGGATTCAGGCTAATTGACTTTGCGGCAGAGCGAAACATTGTCGTGGCTAGCACGCGGTTCCCACATCTCGACATACACAAGGGGACTTGGAGGGCCCCTGATCAATCAACAGTCAACAGATCACATTGCGATCGACGCAAGACACTCCTCCAGTATTATGGATGTGCCTACGTTCCGAGGAGCCAACATCGACTCGGACCATTACCTTGTTGTAGCCAAGGTACGGTTGCGGATATCCTAAACTACGCCAAGACAAACTAATGCTGTGAGAAAATTCGACGTCAGACAGCTACAATCGCAAGAGATCGCCAAGTCCTTTTCCGATCGAGTGTCTCTTAATCTCTTAAGAGGTCCAATGCCGCCAGCATCAAGCATCGAAGACCACTAGAAACACTGCCAAAACGCCATCAGAGATGCCGCTTCTGATGTGCTGGGTTTCACTCGTCTACCACAGCGAAACCCCTGGTTCGATGACGAATGCCATTTCTGCAGACTGTATAACGGCGATGACGGACCAAATACCGCTGTCAGGCAGAATCAACCTTTCAACTTGGACGATGATGACCAACAATTCCGTCCACCCGACCTGGATGAAGTGAAGATAGCTATATCGAAGCTTAAGTCCAACAAAGCTGCTGGAGCGGATGGCCTGACTGCCGAGCTCTTCAAAGCGGCAGGCGATGACTTGGTAAGGAGCATACACCAACTCATCTGTAAAATATGGTCGGACGAAAGTATGCCCGATGAATGGAACCTCAGCATTGTTTGTCCGATTCTCAAGAAAGGAGACCCTCTGAACTGCACCAACTACAAAGGCATCAGTCTTCTGAACATCGCATTCAAGATCTTATCTGCCGTATTGTGTGAACGCCTGAAGCCGTTCGTCAACAACCTGATAGGTCCATATCAGTGTGGCTTCAGGCCAGGAAAGTCCACCATCGACCAGATATTCAAACTACGGCAGATCTTGGAGAAGACCCATGAGCTTCAGATCGATACCCACCACTTATTCATCATTTTAAGGCCGCGTATGACAGCATTTATAGAGACGAGCTATACAGAGCAATGTCTAGTTTTGGCATCCCTGCCAAACTCGTCCGCATGTGCAGGATGACGATGGAGAATGCACGCTGCTCCATCAAGGTCGGTAAAGATCTCACCGAGACCTTTGATGTCCAGAAAGGATTTAGACAAGGCGATGCGCTGTCATGCGATTTTTTCAACATCGTACTTGAAAGAAAAGTGCAAAACTCACGAGCAAACACAAGAGGAACTATCTTTCAAAAGTCCGTCCAACTACTCCCATACGCCGACGATATTGACATAATCGGGAGAAAGCAGCATGATGTCAGTGGCGCTTTCGCGAGTATTGAGACGGAAGTGGCGAAAATGGGTTTAGCGGTCAATGAGGGCAAGACCTCAAGCAAAAGGACAACCAACACCGACGTCTCGGGCAGAACGTCACCTTAGACAGATATAACTTTGAGGTAGCTAAGGACTTTGTCTACCTACGCTCCGCTATAAACATAGACAACGACACCAGCGCTGAGATTAAGCGAAGAATAACTCTTTCCAATCGTTGTTTCTTTGGGCTAAGAAGGCAATTGACTAGCAAACCCCTCTCTCGGACAACAAAAGTCACCTTTTATAAGACCTTAATAATCCCGGTCCTGCTCTATGGCGCAGAGGCATGGACATTATCAAAAATGGATGAGGGTGTTCTTGGTTGCTTCGAGAGAAAAATTCTTCGGGCGATCTTCGGTCCCGTCTGCATTGACGGTGAGTGGAGGAGGAGATACAACGACGAACTGTATGGACTGTACAGCGACATGGACCTAGCCAGAAGAGTGAGGATCCAAAGACTGAGATGGCTGGGTCATGTAGAGCGCATGGACACCAATGCTCCGGTCCGAAAAGTCTTCGAATCCGCCCCCGAGGGACAGCGCAGTAGAGGAATGCCAAGACTCAGGTGGCGCACGCAAGTGGAAGAGGACCTCAGCCAACTTAACGTGCGAAACTGGAGACAGCTAGCCAGGGATCGAGCTGGCTGGAGAAGCTTGTTGACTGAGGCCCAGGTCCACCCCGGACTGTAGCGCCACCTAAAGCAAAGCGGAGAAAGCCGCTTGAAGTGTTGTTTAAAACAGTCAGTCGCATCCATAAAAAATGAAAAGTTTTACCACCCTTTGTTTTTTCTCTGCCTGAACGCAACGACATGAAATGTCAGCTGTCAAAATTGTTCGGATTGTTAATTATTTTAAAAAAAAACTAACGATTTCGGTTTAAATATGATTATCAAAGAATTAAGTAAACACATTATTTTAGACGATATACGAACAAATGCTAATGTAAGATTAAGATCTTTGTACTCAAGTTATCTGAACCTATCTTCATTCCTAGCCATCAGAGGTGTATTTTTTAAGTCATCTACTGGGCAATGAAATGTTGTTCCTGCCAGAAGACTGGCCAGCAAGGATCTACACATCCGAGTTCATTTTCGATAACTTAATCAAGAAAAAGCCAGTAAGTAAAAGACTTTATAAGATAAGATACATGCGGAAGCTAAAATATACATTATGTGCATTCTTTGTTAATTTGTAGTATTTTCTAAAACTTGCTTATTTTTAGAAAGTGAGTAAGAAATTCTTTAAAATTCTCCAGCCAGATGTGCCAATTAAATTGAAGTCCAAGGACAAAACAATTATGGTCACCATGTTCGAAACTAAAGAAATTACGCAGAATGTTATGTTTTATTTCGATGGTAAGTTACAAACTTCTTAGTACCATTAGTACTCAAGTAATCGTCTAAATCCTTAGATAGTCAGGCGCTGAAACGATATTTGTATACAGGAGTGTTTACTGAAATAGGAGGTCTTTATGGTAATGGGAACTTTATGGTAAACGTTGAAAAACGAATTGATTTCGTCTGTATAGATACAACTCGATGCCAGGGCAAATCATATGTTTTTGTAGAGGATACTATAGCGGAAGTGAAACAAATTGCTTCGTAGGTACGTCCATACTAAAAATCTTGAAATCTGCTTATGTGAATCGAAAATATAGGTCCCACCCAGATTCCAGTTTAGGCATAATAATGCCAAGCTTTGGGTACGAAAAGCTGTTAGTTCATTTAGTAAAGGAATTTCCACAAAATGTTTATCCCACCGCAAATCAAAGACGAATTCTTTCAAGGCTGGGCTACGAGGGTATTGCGACAAACGCTAACAATTCACGGATAGTCATATGCTTACCAGGCCAGACTTCTGAATTTATTGAATCGTGAATATTAATTTACCCTCCTTCTTAAAGAGTTTCTAATTAAGATTCATCACTCTAGATTAAAACTGATTCCAGTGTACATTACAGAAGCAAAATCTACCGAAATAGCGGGTATTTGTGAAATATATGTGCGACAATGGTCACCTCTTCCATCACTTATGGATTTACATGCACTCTTGGAAATGATTAAACCGAGGAACATAATTCCTATCAGACACTCTTCTTTAGAAGGCAATGTAGTTATTCCTAGTTCTCTGCAATGGATTATTGAAGATGAAAAGGAAATAAACGATGAATTTGAATCAAGCGAGTTAGAAGCTGATTCGATCGAATCGAGCTTCGATATGGACTCGATAAGAAGTATAGATTCAGTTTGCAGTTCTTTAACTATGGAGCCAAATGAGATTGGGTAAGTGCTTTAAAAGTACAGATGATATGGGGTTGCAAATTGTTATCGTTTTTTTTCAGAAACTCACAGGCTACAACACAATTGTTTGTACGGTAAGTGTTTTAACAAAAGAAAGCTACAAGTAAGAAGCGTAAATAAAAAATTCTAATTTTAGACCAATTAATGGAATTTCGCCTCCTAAAGAGGTTGAAAAACAAGAAAACCCACAAGAAGAAAAGCAACAGAAGGCCACAAAGTTGCAGAAAGCAAACACTGAAGAAAACTACGATTTTACTGCTAGAAGAAGAATTATTCGCAGACGAGTTGATTTAAATTTCGAAGATTCCGACTAAAATTTATTTGGCAATCGATTCATTGCTCATTTACTTCGTTATAAATAAATGTTTAAAAATTTTTTCGATATCATATTGTTTGTAATTGCTCTATCATTTCCAACTTCAAGGTTTTCACTCAAGGCTGGTGTGTTTAACGAGGAAATTTTAACGCATAGATTGAGGAAATCTTACTCCAAACACTGGAGGTAAAATATTATTTAATTGGTGGAATCTCCTTCTTTACGACACATAGGCCAGGCAGGATCCAGCATATTCTTCGTATAAACCGTGTATGACCATTGCGGTCGCAGAATGAAAAAAAGGCACCATCCAACAGGAATCTGTCAAATGACGGCATTGACAAGTTCTTTTATCTAATGGACGAAACTATAAGATGAACAATTAGTACTACGATATGAAACAAAAAAACATTTCGCAACGGAACTATTGACCCACTGCACCATCAAAAAAGTATACCACTGTCTGCACTTAAAGCAGAGTCATCGGTGATCAACAACCCAAATAATATAACAATAAAAGAAAATTACAATTTCTCTAAGTGCCTTTAGGTAGCACAATCTCTACCAGGTACCTTAAGAAAAACACTCCAAGTTGTTTGAGGTACCTTTCCGGTAAAGTGCGCTATTTCTGATGCTTTTGTGCGGTGGGGTCCATTAGCACTCAATATAGCGCAGCTATCTCCTTTGTAGACGAATGACTAGATATCGCTTACAGTCCATATATTTCGTTGTTGGACCTAATACTCCATCCTGTTTCAATCCAACGGAACCGAATATTATAATAAATCTCTAGTGGTTATCAATTCGCTATTGACAAGTTGCAATCGTTTACGTCATAGAGCGGCATGAAAGGAGTCTTGTATAAAGTTTGATTTTACGAGGATAGGAGGCTAGGTTACTGAATTGCCTCCTGGGCCTAACGAAACAGCTTGAGTGAGTCTTGAGTTATTCTGCATTGATGTTGTCGTTGATGTAACTGCAGAGCCACGGAAGATGAAGTCTTTAACTGCATAAAAATTACAAATACCAATGGTCATACTGTCCTCTTTCCATATCTTGCAAATTCAAGGCAAATTACCGCACACCTGTTCGAGCTAGTACTCACTGACGAATACAAATTTAGTCATCAGCACGCGTTATCGAGCTTTGGGTATCATAACTTGACATCATATTATCCATGATTGAGTGTAATTCGCGTACGGAGGCTACCAAGCCGACTTACGAACAATATCAAGCTTACGTACAAAGGTTACGAACAAAGGGTCCAAGGAAAAAAAAAATATGTAGGTAACAATCCGAAAACGTAACTACGTACCTATACATATATTTTTCCAAATTTTATTAATATCTACGACATTTTACAACTGTATTAGCAAAATTAAATACGAGTAGTATAAACCGTTTTCAAAATATTGGCAGAGTAAAGGTTCATTCACAGCAGACCTTAACGGCAGATAAGTAACAATTTCACTATTCCAAAAGCATAAAACTGAATTGATCAGTAAATTAATAAAAAAAATAAAAAAACAAAATTCAACTAGTTTTCGAGAAGAAATCAACGATTAGCTTCTTTCTCTGCGAATGAGCGAAAGATATTACGAACTTTAAAATTTCACTCGGATTCCTCAAATGTGGAACTCAATCTATATTCGAACGACCATAACATTCGTGCGAAATAAACCTCAAAAATTTCCTGTTGTATTTTTTTCGCAGGTCACTGTGAATGAAATGTCACAATTTGCAAATGTTATTTTGTTCGTATTTGCATTTCGCTGAGCTGTGAATGGACCGGCAAGTTTGTGGTGGGCCATGGACTTCTTGCTGCTACCATAAATAGTTCGTAAAAGGAGAAAACAATGGCTCAACTGAGATCTCCTAATCTCTATAAAAAAAAAAGCCATATGTGGTAAAGGAGAAGTTTGGCCAGGTGCTAGGCTCGAGGTCGTGGCTAAGAAGAAAATCCCTATCAGACCTAGAACCTGCACCTGGATTCCAGCCGGACCCTCCTCCCACGAAGACATCAGATTCATGATTGGAAGGTCGCGAAACTAGAGATCAATAAGGATAAACCCTGTAGCGCAGACTAAAGGCATGATTCGGGTAAAGGCACATCCAATCCTGAGAATCTCCTATCGCTGTACACAATATCCCACATGACGCCTCTAAGCTGATGACAGAAAGACACAGTGGTGTTAAAGGGACTATTTTAGCTGATAAGACCGGACATCAATAGATCACTGCTATTTTGTCAAACAAAGTCTTTCTTATTTACTTTAGGTGGCGCCACAGTCAATGGCAGGCCTGGGCCTCAGTCAACAGGCTTTTCCAGCTAGCTCCAGCTTTTGCTAGCTGCCTCCAGTTTCGCACGCTAAATTGGCTGAGGTCCCCTTTCAAATACGTGCGCCACCTAAGTCTCGGTCTTTCTCTACTGCGTTGGCCCTCCGGGGGCGGATTCGAAGACTTTTCTGACCGGAGCGTTTGTGTCCACCCGCTCTACATGACCCAGCCATCTCAGTCGTTGGATTTTCACTCTTCTGGCAAGGTCGATGTCGTTGTACAGTCCGTACAGGTCGTCGTTGTATCTCCTTCTCCACTCACCGTCAATGCAGACGGGACCGAAGATCACTCGAAGAATTTTTCTCTCAAACCAACCAAGAACACCCTTATCCGTTTTTGAAAACGTCTACGCCTCTGCGCCATAGAGCAGGACTGGGATTATTAAGGTCTTATATAGGGTAACTTTTATTGTTCGAGACAGGGCTTTACCAGTCAATTGCCTTCTTAGCCCAAAGAAATCTTCGTTTGATCTCAGCGCTGGTGTCGTTGTCTGAATATATAGCAGAGCCTAGTTAAACGAAGTCCTTAACTACCTCAAAGCTATATCTGTCAAAAGTGACGTTCTGTTCGAGACGTCGGTGTTGAGTGTCCTTTTTGCTTGACAGCATATACTTGGTCTTGCCCTCATTGATCGCTTAACCCATTTTTGCCGCTTCCGTCTCAATACTTGCAAAGATTCTACTGACATAAAGCTGGTTTTTTTCGATTATGTCATTATCATCGGCGTATGCGAGTAGTTGAACGGACTTTTAAAAGACTTAAGCAAAGCCTACTGAACGAAAGGTGGAGCTATAAACGTGTTCATAGGAAAGAGTTCTTAGACCATTGTCATACGAAAACGTTAGGGAAAAAGGTTGTGGGTAAGGATTTATACTAGGAAGAAGGTGATTGCTCGCTGAAAAAATGCAATTATCCGCATAAGTAGAGAAGATGAAGTCAAGCTGACTGCCAAGATTGTTGGTAATAACACTTTATTAGATAAAAAAGGTGTGCGTAAGATACCCGATGAGAAGAACTTCATTTTCAAACTTGGCGTTATGGGGATTAAAATCACGTGAAAAAGAAATGAATTAAGAGGTTCTTTGGGGAAGATCTTGTGGTTTTTGTGAGATCCTTTGGGCTTATAATGTACCAGTTAATAGGCTAGACATCAACTAAAACTTTCATATATTCTATGATCTCATAGCCGGGATAGAGTCTAGCGTCTATCACTCGAATCATCTAGCTATTTGATAAGTTTGCCTATTGAAAGTACCAAGAGGAGACGAAACGACTTTGAGATCTTGTGTTGGGGTAGGATTAGATATGTGGGAGCGAGCGAAAATTGGGTATACGGGTTTGGTAGAAATCATGTTATCAGAAGTGGTGTGATTGTATAATCACAAATAATAAGAATATGATATAATAATTATTAATCGTGTTAGAACTATGTGTGTAGTAGTAGGGGATTGGTTTTTAGACTTGCAAAGGATTCATATATTTCAGCTTAATAATATATTAAATTTATGCTTAAATTTTTTCATACGACCGAGTTGATTCTTCCAAGATGCAAATATGGAAATAAGCCACACATACAGCTGATAGCTCCGACTGTTGACATATACTAGGTGGGGTGAAAAGTAACCTCCTTAGGAATGAAAAAAATTTTGTTTTTAAATGTTTTTTTATTTTATTAAATATAGTCCCCTTTTAGCTTGATACACTTATTCTAGAGATTTTCCAACTTCTTGATCCCGTCCGAAAAGTAATTTTCCGGAAGTCCTGCAAAATACTCCTCCGTGGCATAGATGATTTCCTCGCGTTCCTCGCGTGAGCTGAATTTTTTATTGATGAGCCATCTTTTGAGGTTTGGGAAGAGATAATAGTCCGAGGGAGCCAAATATACGGTGGATGCGACAGCAATTGGAGCCGTAAGTCATTGATTTTAGCCGTGGTTGCGATGCTCTTATGCGCTGGCGCATTGTCTTGCAAAAACAAAATTTTTTTTCGCTTCATGTGAGGCAGTTTTGCAACGATTTTGGCCTTCAATCGCTCCAATAATGCACAGTAATACTCGCTGTTGATGGTTTTTCGAGGTAGTCCACGAAGAGTATGCCATAAAAATCCCAGAAAACCAACGCCATAACCTTTCCGATCCATTGAGCCTCCCTCGGCCGCTTCGGAGCCCATTGCGGGGCTCTCATTCTGTTCTCTGGTGTGTAATAGTGGATCCAGGTTTCATCAACAATTACCAATCGACGTCAAAAGTCCGCCCGATTCCGCATCAGCGAGTCCAAATACTCTTTCGAAGTGCTCTCGCGTTCGTGTTTTCGGTCAGGAGTGAGCATGCGCGGCACCCAGCGGCATGATAACTTTTTCATATGCAGAATATTGCCCAAAATATGGCGTGTGCGCCCAGTACTAATCTTTGTAGTATCTGCTAGCTCGCGCACCTTCACTTTCCAGTCAGCCACCACCATGTCATGTATTTTTTTTGACATTGTCCTCTGTAACCGCATCGGAGGGCCTGCCGCTGCGGACTTAATCGGTAGTGGAGTTGCGGCCACCACGAAACTCTCGAAACCAATAGATATTTGACGGTGTAATCTGATGCAGCATTAGCCCCATAATATTTATCCAACTTTTCTTTTGTTTCCTTCGCCGATTTGCCTCTCAAAACATAATGTTAATAGTAATATGAGAGAACGAAAATCGTTTTTGTCCATACTCAACATGATACCAAACACGTCAACAACAATCAGCTGTCAAAACAAAACTAAAGACAGTATCGCACTGAAATTTGGCCTAAATATGAACGGACTTCAAGGAACAATAACCTTTTTTGCAGTAGCAGCGCATTCTGGCGGTCAAGGACGAGGTCACCTAGTAAAGTGTTTGCGCTTTTCGTTGTTCAGACTGTTATCATGATCAACTAGATTTATTACATTTCAAGCATATAGAATAGATAGGTGCTCCTTTGTATATAAGTAGAGCTCTTTTTTTTACACCTTTTTCCCTTAGTTTTGTTGAAGACAGTGAACAAGAAAGAAACCACAGTTGCAAAGGATCTATCGGTTTCTAACATCGTGCTTTTCACTGATTTTGTCTTTGACTGCACCTTAATTTTTTTTGTAGAGCATACTTCTGAAGCTTCATAGCGTCAAGACGACATTGGTATTTATTTAAATGTGTTACCTTTTATACATTTAAAATACTGCTAAAGTTTCCTATTACAGTTTCCTAGAGAGAGGAAAAGGAGAATAGGGTCACATATGTACTCGAATGCTGGCTTTGGGGAAAAGAAATTCAACGACGGAATAATGGAAATGCTGAAGTCGAAGTTGCCAAGGTCATGTAGAGTGGAATTCAAGGTTGCTGTTCAGAGTGTAGCAAAACCTTGTCATAGAAACCCTAATCAACTTTGAGTAACTAGAGGCAGATAGCTAGGGATCGGGCTAAGCTTAAGCTAAAGCGCATTCAGAGCTGTAACAAAATAACTGTTCAGAAAGAGGTGTGAACATTTTTTTAACGCGGAAACGCTATCTCATATGGTTAACCTGTTTTTAGAAAATGATAAAAATCACATAAATGCATGTGCACATTATTTAGGACCTCGAAGTACTATACTATGAATACATGCAACAGCACATTTTTCCAAACAAATGTGTTTGCGGAGTTTCACATGCACGTGTAAAGGGGAACGTACAAGCCAAACCTATATACGTATATGTACATACTTATCTATAAATGACACTTGGATAAATGCAAACATCTCTACAGTACAAACTCAAACTCTACGAGTATGTATTTCAGAGCGTTCATGCACATAGACATTATAGCTATTTTTGTGAAAAAATGTCACGACTGCACGATTGCTAATATGTTGCTACAGACCGCTATCATTAGATTTATTCAAAAAAAGGTTATTTTATTTATAAGTGCGTGATAGTTCTAGAATGCCACTCTAACGCCAACCAAAAAACACCCTTATTGTAATAAAAGAAATTACTTAACAATAGTAAGAGAAAAGGAATAAAAAAAAAAGAAGTCTGCATGCAACAATACTTAATAGTTGTGCGTCGTGTCAGTTTTATATAAGCAAAACTCGTTCAACCCTCAAAAACAAAGTCACCCCCATTATAAAGGAGAAAATAGCTTTTTTTTGGCGGCAAGTATGCACTCATATACATGAGTGTTTTGTTTGAGTTGGCTTGAGTAAATGAACAAGATTGTGGTGCTTATCTTAAACCCAAAAATTCGATATGTCAAGTTCAGTTTTCATATTAAAATATTAAATGGAGTCATTAGCTCGATTAATTGTTTGTTTTAAGGCAACAGCAAAATAAGATAAACTAAAACAGGTATCTAAATTTGCACTAAACTCGATTTAACCTTTGAAACAATGACATCATTTAACTCTCATAACGATTTATATCTTTGTTTACTTCTGCACTTTGGGTTTTGAAAATATTTACTAATCTAAAAGACACACAGATATGGATAAATGTTGCATTAACATATCATAGTTTTTATATTCAACAACTGTTGAAAGAAAAAATCCAGTGGCAGTAAAGTGAAGGTAAACAGGATGAAGAAAGAAGGTAGAAAGTAGAAAGTAGAAACCTTATATCTAGTGTAAAAAAAACTGTAAGTAATAGAAAACTAATTTTGTTCGGAATCCATTCAGCAATGCTTCTGTGAAATAGCCCAAACAAAAGATTTATAGGAAAAGCTTAAAGGCGCTCTTAACTTACATTTAATGAAAACAATTGAAGTATTGTACGAGTACATGCAACCGTATATAACCCTGCGTTAATTCAAATCTTTCTGCAGATTACTGAGCCCTCTATATCTATGTTGAATGTTCGGGACACGTACATACTATATCCATCTTAACAATGTCTAAATCAAGCGCAAATTACTATAAAATAACAAGAAAATATTGTAATTGTTGTACAAATAGGTGCGATATTTAGATGCGGAAGACTATGGGAAAGAGTGTCGAGCTTCTAGCATTTCCGTGCAAGGAAATTTCAAATGTGTATTTCCCAGTGAGGAGTAGCTCGATTTCGTGAGCGGGAATTTGGCCTCATGATTAGCTTGATATGCGATTAAGTCTCTACAGAGAAGTAGTAATGCTTTGGGCTTAAGTGCACTAAGGCTTCGCCCTATTTTAAATAAAAAAAAAAAACATCAAACTCATAGTTGAATACATGAAGATCATTGCAAAATCTTGGTGCATCTCGTATTTTATGCCAACTAGAATTCACATTTTGTACAAATTTACATGATCTAGTGCTTTATTCAACTCAAATCCAATTGGACATTTCTATTTTAGATTTTGTTTCAGATATCTACCACCTCTCATATTTAATATAAACCCAATAAAACTACCAATTCCGCCGCGTCCATTGCTATTAGAGATCGTATGCATTCTCATTATTTACTACATGTCATGGTCTGTTTGCATTGCACCATTGGCCTTCTGACATCGGCGTCGTAGGAGCTCTTTCGAAATGTTTGCACACTTTAGCAAAAGGTTGTGATAGACTTTCACAAGATGTTTGCTCCATAGTAAATTTTATGAAGTAGTTTTGTTTTTCCTGCCCAATTCATTGCAGTTAAATTTGTAGTAGTTTAGGAAAGTGAGCGCAAAATTGGGTTCTTAGTACCTCATTTAGGGTAATTTTTATTGATAACGAAGTAGAAATCAACTCCATCACCTAACATCAGGTGAATGAACCTACTTTCTTCTTCTTATCTTATCATTTGTACAGATACCTAGTTTGTATAAACAGCACGCTGTTGAGTATCACATATGTGGCTATGTGATCCTTTCAAAATTGGATTTTGTACGAAAACATAATCAATTCGGTTCTTAGGGGCCAAACCCATAGAATCCGTCGCGTGCGTTGCGTTTACAATCCAAAAAAATCGTATTTGACGGATTGCAAAGAGGTGCCCAATGAATACGTACGTTGCGGCCGAAATCCATCTGAAACATCCATCCATGTGAAACACAAAAGAGCAACATCAAAAGGGGAAACATCTGTCAGACGCACAAAAAGTTAAAAGTTGACCAATTACATCCGAAGTGGGGCATTCCACTTGTGGGCTACATTTGCTGTCTCCCTTCCTCTCATTAGGGCTTATGAGTTGTACATTTTTTGACATGACGCAAAGTACGCAACGGATTCTATGGGCTCAGGCCTTTAAAAGTCTTTGCAACGAACCGTGAGACACAAAGGTGCCAGCGCCAAGACTTCAAGTCGATTTTTATGGACTCTCTACAACATTCGCCTCTGACCGGGGAGTGCAAGGTCATCCAGTTTGGGGAAGATGAACTGCAGAGTTCTGTTGAACTTACAATTAACAAAATAATATCGAATGAGTTTGGTCTTCTTTAAAGTATTGTAGTTCATCATTACGCCTAAGTTTGTTTGTATAAATACCTAAAAAGAGTAAAAAAAAAAAAACACAAATATGCCTGCAACTTTTGCGCCACCGCTTATTTTTAGTGTTGGTTGGTTGCAAAGTTCTTATGTTAAGAGCCAAGTGCCAAGTGCCTTCTTGCACCAAACCATAGTTTCCTTTAATCGAGCTGAGTGTTAAACGAGGCTCGTTCTTAGGTGACATATGTATTTCGCTTCTTATCAAATTCCTCCGAAACGGCTAGACCGATCTTGATGAAAGTTGGCACAAAGGTAGTGGACATGATCAGGAGTGCATATTTCTGAAACCAAAGAACCCAGACAAGCCACGGAGGAAAAATCACTGAAAAAAAATTCAATGTCGGATTTTTTCCTCAAATCTTTCTTGGAATTCTATAAAATTTAGCACGTGCATGCGCGTAATCATAAGTAATAGAATGTTGAAAGAAAATTTCAAATCGGATATACCGCGAAGGAATAATCATCGAAAACCCACTTCTTCGTTCAATAGGGAAGCTCGGCTCGTTTATTGCAATCAGCAGAATGTATTGCAGACCTAGTTATATTAAGCTCTCTTAAACCAAACAGCAACAGTGTAATATATAATAAACATGTTGCTCTAACGAGGCATTTAGTTTCCGAGGAGCACCCGATCTTATTTGCACTATTTGCACCATCACTACCTTTGTGAAACAAAAAAAGTTCTACCCTATTTTCCTTGTTTTCTAAACCAAGAAAAAAACATTGCGTCAATCTCATTTATGACGACATTTTCAATCAAAAGCAAAGCAACAGCTTCGAGTGCTTTTTCCAGAAATCCCACTCAATTTGCACAAACTGCTGCCGTGTGCTTGTGAGTGATTTGTTGCTTTTGTTTCTGTCGGTCGGTCGGTGGGTTTTGTTTTCAGCGTCGTTGGTTGCCTTGCCATCGTTTTCAATCAAAACCTTGCACACAGTCGTTGAGCGAATTGTGTTTGTATCGTATGTGTTTGTCGGAATGTTTTTTTGCGCTTTTTATCTCGTGGATATTTAAAAAAAAAAACTGTGGTTACTTTGTCCTTTTTAATTTTGTTTTGAATTTTTTGTCGGGTTTTATTTTATTATATTATTTCATTGAAAGGTAAACAAGTTTTCTGGAGTCTGTATTTGTTTTCATGTTTATTTTATTTTGTTTTAAGATCTGCTTTGCATTAATTTTCGTTCACGGTCAATTTGTGTGGTTTCCTCTGTTTTAAACTTATACAAAAAAAAAGATCAACATTGACGATATCGAATCACTGATTTTAGATGATGTCATGTTCGGTTTGTGACGTCATGGGATCTAATTCCACGAAATATAGTGAATAAAGGGCAGAAGTGACTAAAGAGAATAATTGTTAAAATATCATAGTATTGCGCATCTAAACTTGCAATTACTCGGTATCTCACACCGAAAGTGTTATCAGGTGTCGTGAAAGCGATAACGTCTGAAACGTGTCTGAAATTGGTATAAGCTCATCGTTGATTGTGTTAAATATCCGCGAAATATGTGCTATTGCCTTAAAGTTCGTAATTGATCACAAGATCAATTTCATTGATGTGTCAATTGTTTATTTCCAGTGAATCATATCATCAAAACAGTGATCGTGTACCATAAAGGAATAAAGTGAAGTTCATTGGAGGTACATTACAAAAAAAAAAATAATTAAAATCTACAATCTACACACTCTATTCGAGTATCTGCAACTCTTTGCTTGTATTGAAATAGGTGAGTGAGGGCGATAGTCATTGTGAGTAACTTTGATTAGATACGAAAGTTAAAGCAACCGACCTTCGTCGGTGCTTGATGACTGAGACATGGCGTCATTTTCATGAATACTCTTTATTAGCTCTAGCTCAAACAAATGTTGGCAATTACCGCGAATATCCATCGGATACCCTGATAGAAACGGCAAATCGGTAAATACATCTCAATTAAAAAGAAAAGGTAAATAGAACCAATCACCTTAACATAGGTATAGGCGGCATTCATTTGTCATCGAAACCTGCACGAAAAGAATTTGAATTTCGATTTTCAAATAAAACGATCGATTCCGATGGAGGCGAGCGTAGTGGCATTGAATTGGGAGTTGCTCTGATCGTGCTGCTTTGCTTCAATGGAAATTTAGTGCGATCATGTGTCGTTTGGATATTTTTGGCAGAGTGACTCAGTACATTCTGCCATTTGAACGTGTAACTTGGAAGTACGGGGAGATGCAGGCGGTTGTTTTTTTTTTTTTTTTTTTTTTTTTCTAAAATCAGCAAGTCAACGCTTTCTCTTTGTGTAAGTGGCAAGTGCATTAAAGTGATTTAGGTTAAATACACTGCCAGCATTTCTTTGTTTGTATGTGTATGCTTTTGAATAGACTGATATCCGTCTTTATGTGAGCCTTTTGTTTTGCTTTCTGATGTTTGGTCTATTCTATTTTGTGCGGTTTTTGGTTGAAAGACTTTCTAAAACGGAAATTGAATGGATTCAAGTCGTTAATGAGATTAATTTCCGACGTTCCTTTTTTTGCAATAACTTTTTGTTGACACACTCCAACTGGCGATGTGTAGAGAAATAATTGGATAGATATTTGCAAGAGGAACTGGTTGGAAAGTTGATGGCGATTTTAACTGGAAAATATAGATAGTGGATACCTAACATCTCCTCGCAATTTGTATTGTCGAAGTGGAACTAAGCTCCAATACACAACCTTTTTCAGCTTTGCCAATTGTCAACATTTATCATGGCTTCCGGAAGCACTCGAAGGACGATGCTTAGAGATTTTCGCTGCCGAAAACAGCTTGTAAATGAGCCCACGTGAATACCAGATGTTGACGGTCATACCAATAACCAAATACCAATAACACCCGGACTTTTTTTTTACTTCTTACAATCTACCCTCCCCCAGGCACATCGGACCATTGTGTCATATTAGCTCATTTCTCGTATACTGACCACACACTTAGATTTCTTAAAGAATTGCAAGGCAATACGGGAAAGCCTATTGGAGCGGACTATAACTGGTCGTTATGTTTTACAAGACCAATCCGGCGGAAAAAAATCGAAAAAATTTCAAACAAGCCTAATGGACTGCCACTACGACAAAAAATATTGCCGTGTCTCTAGAAAGTTAAAACTTTTGGTCGTTCATCACAAATATTAGAAGTTCTGCCTCATCCTCGAACCCAACCCTCATTCATTATGACAATGCGGGCGTCAGCTGTTTGGACAAGGCCAATCTGCTTTCTGCACGAAACACGACAACTTTTTAATAACCGGCAGTAACAGCTCCACAGGTGATTTGATGTTATCTCTCATCGAAAAGTGGAACCAATGTTCACATCAATCTGGCTAAATCGAAATAGTTGCACTTGACATTTCTAAGGCATTTGACAGAGTTTGGCATCAGGGTCTTTTGTCGAAAATGGATGCATTTGGGATTGACGAAGAAATGACGAATGATTCGCGGATAGATAAGAAACTATCTTACGGATTGGTTAATTCAAGTCTGATGTCCACAAAATATATATTGGTAGGCCCTAGAGCTTCGATCTGTCTCCGATACTCGGAGTGCCGTGAATCGCTTTTTCATCGTCGAATGCAATGGCTAGAATAGTGATTTTTTTTTTGTGATAATTATTCTGGTCCGAGATTAATTTTTTCCCGCACACGACCTGCATAAATGTATCTATGTTAATATGTGACAAATTTTCGACTGAAAAGCTACAATTGACCAACTGTGTTAAAAGTTATGTAAAATTTGCCTCGTAAGAGAGCCACCGACTTGGCAACATCAATCAAATAAACATCCAACATCTCATCGAAGCACGATTATTTAGTCTGGGAAAAATTGTGACGCTATTTCCAAGAGGCTGCCATCCACGAGGATGGATTCCCGTCGCAAGCGGGGGCGATTTTGTAATAAATTTAAGAAATATTTGTTTGTGTTTCCATCTGTCTCAATGTGTTTTGTTTTTTTAAAATAGAAGTGGATTTTTATTTTTGAAAGTTTTTTCTTTAATTTTTTTGTGCATCAAAGCGGTTGTTGCTTTTAATCTCTTGTCTTTTTTAATTGAAAAGTGATGCTCATTAAAACTAAAAATTCTTATACAATAGACGCTTATTTAACTGTTAAGCGGAATTACATTCAACACTGAGATTTAACTGGTTTTCAGGCACATACTTGTAAGCCCTCAACAATACTATGTAGATGTAACTAAAATCTCAAATGAATTTGTTGATGAAAAGGAGAGAGTAAGAGGACGAAGAAACGTCAACGACTTTTGTAGAATATTTTGTAATTACATTGGCTTTTATATTACGGTCTTTCACCGTCACGAATGTCAGTGATGAAAGAAGGTATGGGAATACAAAAACTCACTTACGGACGGTACTGTGTAGTGAAGACGACAACGATGACTTTCACTGTAGATACTTACATACATATATTCGTATCTGTAGAAACTCATTTAATTCTGTGAATCCCAATGCGAATGGACGATGGTAAATCTTCTTTTGAAATTCAATATGTGTACGGATGTTGGTTAGAAGAAACGACAACGACAACGACAACGACAGATTAGATGAGTCTAACCGGGACAGCCGGTACAGCGTAGGTACTGGAGGTTAAATTCCAGACGGTGTTTTGTATCACACTCGGAAGACGAAAATTGTAAATACGAATATGAGGGTAAAGTTGAAGGGTTCGCTACCGTTCTGCCATTACCTTACGCAAAGTTTCCAGTGGTGAGATGCAGATGCAAAGGAGGTTGTTGGATTTGCACGGGATCAAGTTGTTGCTGGATTGAAGTGTATTTTTTTTTTTGTAGATAATGTATTCAGGATACGGAAGAACAGGTTCACAGGAATGAAATTCAATAGTTTGGAAAATATAACTTTCGAACTTTAGATTTATACGTAGTTTGTCTCGAGCTTCGATGGGTTTAAATGGTAATTAATGCGGATTTTTACACAAGCAGGCTCAAAAGTTTTTTTTTTTTAATATCTAGAGTGGGTTCATTGACACTGCAATAGTAGACTTTTTAACTTTTGCCGAAGGAGTATAAAAGGAATTTTAATTAAGACGTTGATTGTGCGGCAGCTTTAAAGGAGGACTCTGTTTTTTTTTTCAAATAGTTCTTTAATAACAAGCATAACAGCACTGATTTCGGATTAGAAAGTGGTTAGAAAACGTTTCCAATTACCAACTATAGTAGCAGTGGTCGCTTAACCATCCATTACGTGACGATTAGCTTCTTCATAAGGCAATGATTTCGGCTTTACGGATTGCGCTTATACGAGTAAGCATGTTGTTTTTCACATAGAAGATGGGTTCTTCTAAGGCACATTTTGCTATGGTAAGCAATTGAAAACCTGCGCTTTTACCTCAGTAATGTAGGTCTTAAGCAGTGAACAGGTTATGCTTCTACATAAAAAATCCCTTTCTTTGACTAGTTAAGATGAAGACCAGTTTCACCCCGTATTATGGGGTAATTGTATACGTAGTTGAAACGTTTGTCTTTTCGTATTCTGTGACCCGTAATGATATATTTTAATTAATGGTGGACCTTGTCGAATGGTGGTCGAATCTATAAGTCTTGGCTAGCAGGGAAATTTTTGTGACCATAAGCAAAGGCTCGGGTATTAGGTATGGACAACCCCTGGTGCAAAGGAGGCGCGGAATTTGAATGCTAACACGGAGTAGACGTCTTATAACGAGTCCAAAAGCATGCTTCCAAGTTTACAAAATTTTTTAGACAGTCAATATATTGCATCTACTTGGTTGTCTTATTTTCTTGTTATGTTGGTGGCTACACCACCTGTTTGATATTACGATCTAAGTTCTTCAACTGTCTGTTTAAGAACTTATCAAATTCTGAGAGAAAATACTCTTTTTTATAAGAAAAATAAACGCTTACTTGGCCTTCGTGGAGGTAAGAGAAAAAAACAATTTTAAATAGTCAAATGGTTAATGTTCATTACCAGGCTAAGTGATGGACTCAATTTACGTAATTTTGGTTAATGTTTGCACGTCATTAACGCGTTTGTTTATCGAAATTTGACCTCGACATTATAATTTATCGAAGCTGGAAATGCTCCGATACATACATATGTATGAGCGGGAATCAGCAAAAAGTTTGTACCATATATGCGTGTGTTTATTTTGTAAATGGAAACCAAAAATGTGCGCTAGTATCATGTAACTCTAAACTATTATATTTTTTTGAGGCAACAAAGCAAGAATCTTCTGAAAAACAAACTACTAAATGAGTCGGCGATAAGCATTATTTTTTTATTTAAATATAGAACTGAACTGATTTCTGAATCTTTTTCTCACATACGAATGCGAGTTAAAGTTTGTAGTTTTATGAGTCATTATTTCAAAGTCATATATGTAAAGAATTTCCATATGTAATCGCATATAGCTAAATTTGTTTACAAATCAAGTATAGAGTATAGACCTATCTAGAAGGCACCAGAAATGGATTAAATTAAAAATGAGAATATCGGAGTATTTACTACTGACTTCATCATCCCAGTTGTTGAAAGGAGAAAGTGGCAAATTTAAACTGTTTTTCTTTAAGGCAATCGACATTGTAAACAAAAGTTATTATTTTAACTTGGTCTGGACTTTTATTTCTTTCAAGAGATTCTTGAAAAGTTGGTAATTGTCAGGGCAAATAAATGAATCGATCCACTAAGTATTCACCAAAACCACGATTTAGCAATTTTTACTAGTAATTTCTCTTTAGTAGATATGTTTTTTCCAAGAAAAAATATTTGAAATCCTCGAGAAGATGTATTTTATCTTTCAAATCCTAGAATTCTGTTTAAAAATGTCTTTGTTGAACCTTATTTGGTATTGATTTTAACATTGCAGTAAATACTTAATTGGTGTTATATGGGATGAACCGCGACTTCATTGTCTGGAATGACATTTAGACGCCTGGGCAGCAATATTGATTGGTGAAAACAAAACATTTGGAAGCTGGCATGGACTTAAAGACCAGCTCCTCTTAATCCTTGTGTTTTTCTTCAGAAGCAGTCCTTTTAATGAAATTTGAAATAGTTTATGGAGCGAATAGAGAAAAGCATATATTCTTCATTACGTCTGTACATTTCCCCTTAGTTTCGGTAACATCGTCCGCACCAAAGGCATAAAACACTGTTTTCAGCTTGTTGCGACTTATCATGTATTGCAATGCTAACGCTCTAAATATTTCCTGATGCAGTGGCGTAAATCATCTCCTTAACTTAAAATTACTGATTATTAACAATGTTGCCTTTCAGCGATTTCCAAGTGAACCATTGAGACGTCATTCTGTGTTCTTCGGTGAGCTGTTTCAATAAAAAAAATCTTGCACGAAAGTAAAGAATCCGAATTGTCGTGGATTGAATTCCAAAGCTCAAAATTGTCTAGAATTCACACGTATATTTCATGGCATACGACATTGGTTTCATCGACCAGCAGTCGTTTCAATTTTTGGTGTCACCTTTGCCTTTATACAGTGGAACAAAAAAGCTTTCACTAGACTGGTTAGATATCTGAATGTCCTATCAAAAGCGTTGGCATTTGCAGATTGTATGGCTGTACTGTGACTCAGCGACTGTTTTCTTTAAGCACTTCCAGCTATCAATTTCAAGAAGCAACGACCTCGTCTTTCGCTTGGCTTTTAATTCCGGTTATATAAACATGTCTTCTGACGCAATGAAACTTTACTTTAATTGGTATAAAAATACGAAGCAAGCCTTTTCTCTGACCAGAATTTGGTTCAGAAAAATAATGTAGTCGGATATTCTGGGATGTGCTTCTCGATACTTCCATGGGACACGCTCCAAACAAAACAAACAAACTGTAACATGCTAGTCATATAGGCACTCATTTAAGAAAGCGATTGCGGTGTAGATATTGCAGCTTTATTTTTAAAAACTTATTAGTTGAATCTGTGATGCCTTACGCTAAAATTTTCGTAAGAAATCACGTTTCACAATTTCGAGTTTCTTAGTCTTCGTCTGAAGTGCCGGAAATGGCACATCATCTCCAAAAAAACAATAATAGTTTTCGCATTGTTAAAAGTGCTTAAATATAGTAAGCATGATCAGTTACGAATTAAATCTTGCATTAAAAGTTCACATGCCTCCAGTTCGGGTATACGAGTACGTAATTCTCACTTGAGGTTATTGGTCATTCGATTCTTTGAAAAACAGCTAAAAAAAGAAAATTTATAAACATGTTTACTTTGTGTATCTATAATAATATTATTTTTTCTCTAAAGAGTTTTTTTTTTCAAATGGAAGATATTTATCATATGGGGATCTACAAACAAGTATCGTGTTGAATCAAATATAAAAAAATCTCAAGTGATTATGAGGCTAGGACACGACATAGATGTGGTATTTGTATCCTGGGATGTTGCAAATACATTAAGAATATCTAAAATGTTGATTTCATATTTATTCATAAATTTCACTCAACAGACTATCTGAGTGATAATTTTAGACTTGATCTAGTTTTTTTTTTATTTCTCTTTTTGTTTTTATGTTGCGGTTTGATTTGGAAATCAAAAAATTTGTTTCCGTGTCCCAATGACGTTTCTATTGGTTTATATTTCAAGTGCTCGAAGACGTAGGAGTAGGAGATGAAGATCGGTGGATAACTATCACTAGAGAATAAACAATTTGTTGGCTTTTGGCTTTTATTGATTCTCAAGTGATTTATCGGGCGGGAAAACTGTTTAGTAGATATTTTTAAAGAAAATATTTTTAAAAAGGGTAACATTAAGTTATTGGGTCATCTGTAAAGTCGAATCCGCTTTAATTTGAATTCAATGAGTAGGTATGTATTCATTACTCATTAGACAAAATATGTAATTAGAGTTTTATTTTTGTGCTAACAAATTTTCACCTTTATTTTCTTTCATACTGCGCCCTTATGTTATTTAACTAATGATAATATTTCATGTCCCATGTGGTATACTTGCCTTCACAATAGCTTTCTGTCGCAGTATTTCTGTTAGCCTAATGTGCTTGGCTTTAATAAAAAAAAAATGTTTGAGTTTAATTATCTCTCTGTTTGTGTATTTTTTGTTATTGTCGATGGCAGTTTTTGAAGAACTGAAGCGTTTTACATGAAATGGGACTCTTATTGATACCAGTAGTCAGTTTAATTAATGAAAATAAGTACGAATTAATGTCCTAGTTTCCTTCGAACTATTATTTGTATAAATTTCTACTATTAGAGCAACAAACGGATTTGTTTGAAATATATAAAAGATTTAAGGGTAGCAAAGGAAATTTTCCGAGCGAAGATCGGAAAGGTCATAAACTATTGGTAAGATAAGTACATGTCATTAGTAGCTTAATACGATTAAAATACAATCGCAAGTACCCGATGTCCTTTTTTTTTATTTCTGTATAATAGTATCTGTAAGAATTAGGATCTTACTTGAAAACCCGAATTTTTCAGTTCGCAGATGTGCACAAGAAATTAGTGTCCTTTTCCTTTGCCTCCGGTTAAGACGGAGTAGCTTCGTTCTTCATTCGATTTGTGCAACGTTGTTCGATATGATTCAAAAGGAAAAAAGGTGCATCATGTCGATATTATCAAGCGTAAACGTTAGAGCTATTAGTGTGTCGATCAGATCAGGCCTTTTCAGTGTGTTCATTTTATTTGACGCGGAAATAAGCTAACGCAACTTTTGCCTTTATTTCATAGTGTACGAAAAATTGCAAATAATCAATATATGTTACAAAATTGACTACTTTAAAAATCTTAAAGTCCAAACACTCAAAACGATGCATCTTTTCCGCAAAGTTAGGCAGTACTACTATGGCTATAGTGACAACAAGCAAGTTATAATAATAAAAAGGTCATCATCATGGCGTCAGTGTGCGGGCATTTCGCCGCACCGTGCAAAAGTTTGGGCGTGAGTACGCTCTTTTAGGATCTTAAATCACCAACTAAACAGAGATTGGTGCGAAATAAAAAACACACAGCCGCCGTAGCGGCCAGTATCGAAGAAATATCGGTTCGGCGTCGATCAGCTAAATTGGTCATCGCCAGAGATTCAACCTGGGTTATTCTGCGGTTGGATTTGGTCCTACATCCCTACAGGATTGTACTGCCACAAGAATTGCTACCGGTTAAGGACAATGCCGTGCGCGAATAGGGCGCTGGAAATGTTGACCTGAGATTCGGATTTTGGCCAAAAAATCATCTCGAACGAAGACCATTCTTGGCTCAGCAACTATGCAAACAAGCAAAATTGCCTTTATTGGAGTGAACTCAAGTGCTCAGTTAAGCATTAATGCATCCACATAGATTGACTGTTTGGTGTGGTTTATCGCATGACGGCATCATTGGACCTTATTTCTTCCGAATTGACGAAGGATACATCGTTACCGTCGATGGTCCTAGGTATAGAGCGATGTTAACCGACTTTCTGCGGTCAAAGCTCGACAACATCGAAATATCCGGTTTGAGGTTCCAACAGGACGGCGCTACATGTCATATAATCAACGCAACACTCGAAGTTGTGTGGAGAAATTTAGCGAATGGGTCACCTCACGGCGAGCGTTCATAAATTGATTGCCGCGATTCGAGTATTTTCTCTGGTGCTATGTCAAGTCCTACGTTAACAAGTCACCCATTATAAACTTTTCGGAACGTAGACTGGAGGATTTATGGTTTCATCAGGACGGAGCAATGGCGCATTCTGCACAAACCAGAAGCGGCATTCCAAAGCAGGCGTTTCTCGGTTTTCCCAATTCTGATATCACGTTAAGACTTTGATATGCACTGGCCCGAAAGATCACCCGATTTGACGGCCCTAGACTTCTGTCTATGATGTTAATTAGACAATGGAGATTCATTTTTTTTTATTCCAAAAATATATCCTATAAGCAAATTGAACTGAAATTTCGAATTTTAACGGGAATTTCGGTCAAGCTCAGTATAATCGCTTCAATTAAACTGGAGATTGAAACAAGTAAACAGAACCTGTTTCTGAAATCACCCCTAACATTCGCCTCTACTCGTATGTACTCATATGTATATAAATATAAAATCATAAAAATTACTTCAATGTCAACTGGTTGAATCTAAAGACTGGCTGGAATACATCAGGCTATCAAATCTAATTTGGCGCATATAAGTGGCCGTGATCCGAAGTGCCTGCGCTGATGTCACAGTTTTGCTTGGATACTTCTCACTTCTAAATTTGTGTGTCGTTATATCGTGATAAAGCGACCTCCAAGTATTTTGTATAATTTTTCGTGACGAATTCAATAAGAGGAAGTATGTAGTACGCTTAAATGTCCTCAAGGTTCGTCCAACTATAATATCATACTTGGGTATGTGGATAAGAAAAGCCAAAAAATAAAATGTCGATAAAGTCTCACCGACGACTGTTTGACTGTTTTGTCGTTTTACTAAATTCGTGTGAACAAGAAGCATGTTCTGCAAATTGTTTTCGTTTTATCTAATCGTAGAGTTTTTTTTTGTTGTTTTAATTTTTTTTTCTACAGCAATTTGAAGTGTTTAGAACCATTATTACAATTTAGGGGCTCTCCAGTCCACTTAAATGACATTTGCGATAAGACGACAAGTTTAAGTTTGATTTGGCGGAGGTTTGGGCTTGTTTTCAAAGGAAATGGAATGTATTTCCAACGAAGTAGTTGCCAAATAAAAGAGAATTAATTTTTTGTTGTTAGTTTTCCCAAATAATTTGCTAAATGCGAAAATAGAGCACACATTAGCAAATTAGTATCTCCTACATATACATAGTTTCAAGTATGTGTTGAGATAAGAAATGCCAAATATAATAGATTTCGGGTTTACGGCCGTTGATCTGTAAATGGTTTGCGAGCAACAACTCAAAACGTCGTCGTAAAACGAGCACAAATGAACATCAACTCAGGAGGTGGTCATTTGACCGATATCATTTTTTCAACTTAATGCCAGCAATTTAACACTTTCAAATAAACTTTTCGTGAAAGAAAGCAAATTTTTTTTCATTTCCAACAAAATGACAGCCATTTCACTTTTGACCAACTCTGTACATAGTCTGGTCTACAGATCTTGGATACGAGTACTTACTGTGTCTAAATAATAATAGCGACCAATAAGTCAAATATGTAAAATATGTACGTGTTGAAATATATTTCATTAGAGATAACCTTAGGAAGGTTACTATAGTCGATCAAATTGCGGCACTAGCGGCTAAGCCCTTTATTATTCCCCTACATAAAAATGGTGGCAAAGATGATGTTTGTGACTACCGACCAATTGCTAAGCTGTTCTGCATACCTTAGCTTTTTGAGAGCATTATTTATGACATAATTGTTTCCCATTGTCTATCTATTATATCCTAAAACCAACACAGATTTATTAAAGGCAGATTTACAACCACCAATCTAACGGAATTCGTAGTAAGCACTTTATGTGCACTTGAATCTGGAAAGGAAGTTGACGTGATCGCCGCCGATGTCAGCAAAGCCATTGATAGAATTTTTCATGACATTTTTCTTTTAAAAGTAAAGACTCTGGGTTTCCAAACAGGCTTTGAATGCTATTTAATAGAACGGCACTACTACTTTCTATTCTAGTTCATGGACTCTCACCCAATTAAAGCCTCCTCTGGTGTCCTCCAAGGAAGCTATCTTGATCCCTTTTTATTTATTCTGACCATTAATGATGTTAATTGCATAATTGAAAATTCATACATTAGCCGATATACGCAGATGATATGAAAATCTTTAGAAATATATCATCTTCCTCAGACTTTCTTCCACTGCAGCAAGATCTAGATGGATTATGTACTGAATCTGCTTCTTCAGTTAGTAAATGAGTTATGTGATCTAGGTGTTATCTGTGATGATAACATGATAAAAAAAAGTGAACTCTGCTCTTGTCGTCATCAGGAGCTTTCCATATGTTACCAAATCTCTTTCTACATAACCTTTGTTAGGCCTCTTTTTGAATATGCCAGCCAGGTTTGGTCACCCTACCACAACACCCATATCCTCCGAGTAGAAGCTCTTCAACGCTTCAATTTGAATGTATGGTAACATTGATAGGCTGAAACTTACAAATTTACAACGTCTTCACGTCGAAAAGTTGCCGATATTCTCTTTATTCATCAGATCTTACTTGGTAATATTGATTGTCCTGCCTTACTTCAAATTATATCTTTTAATACCAACCCTCGTAATTTGAAGTCTGTGCCACAAATCCGGCTTAATCTTCACAGAACGATGTCTAGGATGCTTCGTGAAGTTAATGATATTCTGCCTCTGTTCGAATAATAATAAACTGTCTCTGAAAAACATTCTCCTTTTTATCTATGCTTCACGTTCCAATTTCCTTTAACTCCTCCACCTATTTTGTCTTAAATGAAATTGAACCCACGGTTCATTGGCATCAATGAAATTCAAATAGTATGCCTCAGACCGAATGAAGTCATAAAATGAGTCATAGTCCAGCTATTTAAATTAAAAAATATTCAAGATTTTGTTGTTATCGCATTCTTCCTTAATCGCTTCTTAATACAAAATTCAAAGCACTGACGAAATAATAACATTTACAAGTTCGTGTAACTGCAACTAAAAGTTGCGTGCAATGCATCACTTAACCTCATTTTGCCGGCACACACCCACAACTTCCTCCTTTTGCTGTTAGTGTGCCAACTGACCCAGTGCTGACTGGCTTGTTGACTGACTAACTGAATGATTGTCTGTCAGTCATTTCATCCGCGATAATTCCGAATGCAACTTCCAAGTTCTAGCCAGCTTTTTGATTAAAAATAGATTTTTTCCACTCCGCTTGACGGCGCATAGGGTATTTATAGAGGCTTTACGAGTATCTGTGTCTAAGGAGAGGGAGACCTAATTTATAATGCAATTTCGAATTCTTAATTGTGTGCTGATTCCGCTGGATCATTGTGTAAGAGATTGGTTAATTGCTTGAACGTTAAATGTTTTTGACTTATCCTCTGAGAAGGAAGTTCGCTCTCCCGCGCGTTGGAAATGTAGGTGTGGAGAATAGTCGTCACTTGCCTGAATAGATGACTCCAAGTGGGTTTAATGGACAAGCAAATAAGGAAAAGTAGATAATTTTATTCTATTTCCATACGAAGGCATTGCATTGTTGAACTTCTCATGAGAACTTATTTTTTTATAACCAAAGTGAGCATATCGCCTACTCACCTGACTCTATCTCAAAGTAAAGTTTCTAGTTAACCACTTAATGTGTTCCACATTTCACATGTAAGTTAATTGAACGTCATCCAGTTTGTTGGTAAATTCACATGCAACATGCAGCTAGTTGAAAAATGAAACCAAATACGGAACTCTATCGAAAGAACTACCACCTTCAACCCTGAAGCACAAACGACGTTGTTTAGATACTTCATAGAGAATGAGATGGTATAGAATACGAGTATGGTTTCCGTCCTCAATGGTGCTGTTGACCTAAGACAGAGAATAAATTGTCTGAAGAGTGCTACAAGGGAGAACTGAAATATTTCCGGGTGCACTGTAAACTAGAGATGATATTTGATTCCATGCCACACAGGTGTTTCAGTTTTATGTGAGAAGTCTAGTATGTGTATTCGTATACGAGTATGTAGGAACATATTTAAGCCCCAAATTTTCTTGTGTCTGGATTTGATTATAACCAAAATAAAAGAAGGTTACCCCAAAAACACTTTGTATTCCAGTTTCGTTTAGCTTCATATTCTGCGACAGACGGATAACATTTGCAACACCTAAAAGACGAATTTACAAACCATGATGCAAAGTTGGATTTTTGCGTTACTCCAGTTCCACAAAACCACCACCACATCCATCCATCATATGTGGAATCCTATCTAGACGCCCCCTTGTTTAATTTTTTACAATTGCTGCATATTGTCCCTTTTAAACGATGAAAAACAATTCCAACGACCAACACGCTATCCGGGTTGAGGATACATGTGTGTAACATATACATCCGAGAATATACGAGTACATACATAATCTACCTCTTCATGTGTTGTGATCGACCGCTATATTGTTGGGGGAAACTTAAATCCCCGACCGCAATGAATTTGCATTTGGTAAACACCTACTTGGGTGGAAATGCGTTGAGCTGGGGTCTAGAGGTCTCTGCGGTTCGTAATATATGTAAGTGCCTTATATTCGCATGAACATGCACATGCATAAAATTTGTACATTTTCGCTTTCAATTTAATATGGTCGTTAATGAGGGGGCTCTATTGGCGGGTAACACGTCGAACTAGTAATGGTTAAATGGGGGGAGATATGAGTATTGATTTCCGGTATCGTAAATGGAATCTAATCTATTTGAAATATTGTGCTATTCGTATAACAATATGTGTTTTCATTAGGTCATGCTTAACTGCATCTTATAGCAGTCTAGAAGGTTCAATACTACACTTTTTCAAAGAAATGTGACATACTCGTATGCCTCCTTATTTCATTGCAATAATTTTTGTTTGGGTTTTAAATCGTTCTTACATCTCTGACAAGTGGGTTTTAATCTATAGTTTGACGGATCTGAGATCAATAAAAGTTATAATGCATTCACCACCCTTTAATTCATTAAACAATATCTTAGATTAGGTTAGATAAAGGTTCCTTTCTAAATAAGGATTACGACGTGTGTACCTAGTCAAGTCATAAATACTGGTTCACAACTGAACTCACTCATTACGAATGCAACACTGGGCGCATCCATTTCATATTGATTGCGATTTGACAATTGATATTTATGCTTCATTGTGACGTAAAAAGTTTTTTACATTAATTGCTAACAATCATGGAATGGGGCGACATCGAAAATTGTATTGTTGTAGTTGGCCTACTTAAATGCAACATGGAAAAAGACGATATCTTTAGGACGTTGCGACCGCTTGGAATCACTCGAAATTTAGTGTATCGTGCTGTGAAGTTGTTTGAGGATACTGGTGGAGTACGAGACCGTCAAAGATCCGGCCGTCCGCGCACTGTGAGAACTCCGAAAGCGATAAAAGCCGTGAAGAAACGAATCGACCAAAACCGCTGCGAAAACAAAAAGTCTTGTCGCGGGAAATGTAAATTTCGCAAAAATCCATGTCTCGCATTATTAAAGAAGATTTAGGACTCAGCGCGTACAAGCGACACACTGGACACCTGCTCACGGTCGCATTGAAGGAAAAACGCAAGCGAAGATCGAAAGCGTTACTCAGCCGGTACGCGAAGAACGCTCACAGAAAACTCTGTTTACTGACGAGAAAATCTTCACCGTAAAAGAATCGTTCAATAAGCAGAACGATGGTGTGTATGCTCGGTTATCGAGAGAAGCATCCCAACTCATCCCGAGGGTTCAAAGAGGCCACCATCCCGCGTCTGTAACGGTATGGTGGGGAGTGTGCTACGATGGCGTTACCAAGCTCCATTTTTGCGAGAAAGGAGTGAAAACATCGGCCAAAGTACGAGTAAATCAATCGACCGTCTTGGAATCGATTCTGAAGTCTCTCAACCAATCAATATTCAACAACAAGCCATGGACTTTTCAGCAAGACTCTGCCCCAGCTGACAAAGCAAAAAAGACTCAACTGTGGCTCAAAAACAACGTTCCGGATTTCATATCAACGGATGATTGGCCAGCTGGTAGTCCAGCCCTCAACTCGTTGGATTACAAGTTTTGGTCCGTATTAGATGGCATTGCTTGCTCGACTCGATACTCAAATATTGAGTCGTTGAAGCGAGACCTTGTCCGTGCAGTGGACAATTTCCCCATGCATGAAGTGCGTCTCGCAATCGATGAGTGGCCACATCGTCTTAAGTCGTGCTGGAGGGCAAATGGAAGTAATTTCGAATAAGTTGTTCTAAGATTTGTAGCCATTGAAAAACCTAATAAAAACAAAAAAAAAATTGTTTCAATATTAATTCGTTTTCATTTGGCGTTGATTTTTCTGTGTACCAGTATTTATGACTTGACTAGGTAGATAAGATTATGCGCATTGTGATATTAAACATTAGTTTGTCGCCTATTAGAGGATCACATTTAGTTGAGGTAGTCAATGGGTCCTTTTGTGGATCAGGTTCAACATGGCTAATCGTGCGTATTTACGTTGTGTTGAAACTGTGGGTGAAAGTGTTGCGAAAATCCGGAATTGTTAATTCGGCTTCGATCGCAATAGTTTAGCCTTTGTTCGACTACAATTTAAAAAATATTGCTAAGAGATCTGGGGCTACTCCGTAGTATGTAAATCTAGTTGGTGAAGGATATAAGACCACGATACAATGCCTTGTGACGGCAGATGGCAGAGTGTTCTCTCGAACAGTTTATTTTTATCGAAAAATCGTGTTTTGACCCTTGACAGAACTCATTGCTCTTATGAATGGAGTCTCGCACTCACGCGACTCCTTCGAGCAGATGGATTGTGAAGAGGTTAGTTAAAACTTTTCCCGAGGGTATGCGAGGTCAATGGAGACCGTTATTTAAATATGTTGAAGGAGTTTTTCTTCCCAGAGCTACCTCGAAGGAGAATCCCTTTCAGCTCGGGGTGGTTTCAGCAAGATGGTGCAACTTCACCCATAGCCAGACCGGTTATGACCAAATTGCAGCGAGTATCCCCCAGTAAATTATTTTCCAGGAACTCCACATTCCGTTGGCCGCCAAAGTCTCCTGATTTTACTGCACCTGACTTTCTTTTTGTGGGGTTATTGTAAACAAGAAGTCTACAAAACTAAACCTACAAATTTGAAGGAATCGATTTAAACAATAATTTAGGCGATTCCCCCTGCAACCTTACAGGTAGCAATCAACAATTATCTGATAAGATGTCGCACATGTGTCACCGAGCGTGGAGACCGTTTGAATTCATTGATTTTTTAATTTCTTAATGTTGTAATAATTATTAGCCACCCTTTATTATTAATGTTGATCAGCCTGTTCGGACATAAAAATATTAATTGAAATTTCAAATTCAATTTGGACATCTTTCAAATCGTTTTTTTTTTGTGTTATGAAAGGAAGGCGTTCTTAAAAAGTTAATGCAAATATACGACGTAACTAAGTCGAATATAGATTTAACAACTTTTTTATTTACATCAATTTTATATTTTTTAGTTTTACTAGAATACATTTTTGGCACGTTATCATGCGTTATTTTGTTTATTTCAAAGACATTTTTTGATTTAATGTCAAATTTGTTAAGAACGTTAATATTCTTTTCGCATATATTATAAATTTATAGACGTTTATAAGAAGATTGGCATTTGCTTTTAAGGTGGCACCACGTACTAAGTATAATGCGTATGGAAGATTAGGCAGGCAACCTTGGTGACGTAAATAAATTTAAGTTAGTTGTCAGTTTGGAAGCTATGAAATTCATAACAGATATAAAAAGAACAAAGATGGATTTTTATGGTATGCTGAATATGCGTGTCTTAATTCTGTGGTATCCTTTGCCTAAGATCATTCTGGAGAAAATATTTTAATTTAGGCATCTGTTTTAATTTTAACTGACTCGAATCGACACAAATTAGCCGCACTTAGTACTTTTATTTCGAGCTGGCGCAGCAAGTAAAAACTTTTTTTCCGTACGGCCCTTTATTTTATATGTCTTGAGAGATTACTGTCTTTCATTTCCAATATCATGCAGGTTGCTGTCAGTTTTTTATGCCAACCGTTATGTTATCTGCGATTGAGGAGTATGCGAATGACTCGAGTTGTTATCGTGCACATCAATTTTAGCTTATTCCATTCCCGTTATGGAAGATATTGCGGAAGGTCTTGGTTAACGAGCTTACAATATCTAGCTCGTGCTTCACTGTCTTATGCGGTGTACGATGAATGGGATGAAAAAAGATTGCCCATCGTCTTTTTCTAAATAAAAATTTGGAAAGGAGAAAATAAACAAAATATTGGGGTAGACCTTGTGCTAAAGTCTTAATGTGCGTTTTCAATGTCAGTTAATGTGAGCCTGAAAATTAGAGCTTCAGAAGTTGGAATGCCGATCGCGAACCGTTTAGATTAATCACTCTAAATCGTCTGGAAATTTTATGAATTTCGCTTAACCACAAATGTTTCTTTACAATGGTTTCGGGACGAATAGAAAAAAAGCCGACAAAGTTGAGCAATTTGTTCATCCCTAGCGAAAATTATAATACGGTAGGGTTAAAGAACCGCCTTCATCTTCTTCGTTATATCTTTCTATATCTTTTCCTTGAATTCAAAATTGCCATCTTTTTTCAAGCCATTGGAAAAAAAAGTTTTTTTTTTAACTATATGGTGAAGATAGTACCCTGAAGATATCTTCACAGCATTTTTTTGACATTTTCAGAGTGAAGATTTTCACTCCCAATTTCATTTCCTAGTGCACTACTACATATGAAAACGAAACGTCGAACTGACTTGAAATTTCAAAAAAAAAAATCGCTTGAGAAAATTATTTTTTCGCCTTTAAATCGATTGTGAGCAAATTTAAATTTATTAAAATGGAATTGGAAAAAGTGGTACACTAAAAACTGTGCGAATTCCGGAGTGTAATTAATGGAAAACGATGTACGATGTAGTGAAGTTCCCTCCACCAATCAGCAAACAAGTGAAACGCTTCAAGGATTCATGGGGATCAGACAAAGTATCTAAGACCTTAGGGGACTACGCCTCCTAAACTTGTACAATCTACAAAATTTCAACCTGCCTTTATTATGGTGCACATTGATTTACTTACCTACCTAATTTTCGAAAATAATCCTTTTCGTTTCATAGTGTGTACAAAACACTTTATTGCTTGAATATTGTAAGCATGCGCTTATCAGAGTAGAAAAACATATCATGCGCTTTTATTTATATAAAGTTTGATAAGGAAAATATGCGAAGAATTTCTAACTTATTCTAAAGTTACATGGAATGACTCATGGGGAGGACGTTATGTTCTAACTAATTCTATTTCCATTTCTTATGTAAGAGTTTTTTATGACTCAGTAGTAATTCCGTGACATATACAATACATACCTTCCCCTCATACTAAGCATTTAAATGCTAATAGACTTTCAAGCCATACGGTCTTAATTAGTCAATTATACCTACATATATCAGACAGTGTATTAATTTGTTTATATTTCGTACGCCATCGAATGCTAGTTGTGTCCATTCTTAGCTGCACGATTACACTCATAGGTCTTCAATTAAATTCGTATTTCCGGTGGCACTTGCTTTCCACAAGCATTGTCCATCCGCTTTAAGAGCAATACCACAGTGCAGCCAAACCCATTCCATACATTAATGGAATAGGAATGGTCGTATAATCGTATTAGAATAACTATGCACTTGGACAATCAGTTTCTAGAAGTCTAATTTAGGAAACCATGTTATCGTTTATCGACTTTCAATTCACTTTCCTATTCCATTAAGCTCAAATTCCCCCTCTCCTAGGGTGACCACCACAAGTGTATGCACATGAGCAGTCATGAAAATGAAATGCAATCAGGTGAATACAATTTTATGTGTTTCGCGTCATTGTCATTGTTTTAATTTTAACTTTCTATCGACCAAGTTACGAATACATGCCTTTGAAGCTCACTAAGCCAAAAAAAAAAATTTACAATGATTGCATCCACTGGGACAGTACACACATAGCAGCAGTTACAAACTCTGAATGAAGACAAACTTACCTATAGTTTGGGTGATTTGAGTGGCATAGTTCACTACATTAGCCTCTATAGTAATTGAGTTGATTTCTTCTTGGGAATTAGTTTGTTTTTAATGGTTTTCCTGGGTATAAGTATATATTGTACATAGAATAGGGTGACTGTTGTTTTTATTATGGACACGCTAAGCACATTGGGTATAAGTTTCCAAATATAACAAGTCGACTCCCTTATGAGCGTTAGATTTGGAAAATTTGAATTAATAAAATGTCTTGTCTTATGGGTTTTCGCTGGTTTTTACTTATTTTCTTTCAAGAAAAATGCAATCATTTGAATTTAATTTAAAAAGGTTACAGGCTTTGATTATGCAATTGCAATCTATTATCCAATTGGCGAGGAAAGAGAAAGACAGTGAGTGAATGTAATTGATTCTCACGCTTTTACAACAAATTAGATGAGCGGTAAAACTGGAGTAAAATGACAGGGACAGATTTCATCTACCTCTGGACCGATATGGGAGTTTTTTTTTTTTAAGAAAGACCGACGATAAACTGAGGCTGATAGCCCATAGTGAAAGGCAGATCTGCAGCGACTTCGTACGAAAAACAAGAAATTTCTCAATAAGCTACTTAAGGCTAACACGAGGAAGACTGGAATCTTCGTTAAACGAAGCAAAACGAATATAAGAGCCGAACTGAAATTTCGAAAAGAACCCCCTTTTAGACCTTAAGAAAAAACTGAACAGATCAGTCAGCATTTGTAACACGGCTTAAAAGGACCACCAATTTTTTTAATTAAAATTGTTCAAGTGAAAAAAGCCATCACAAAGTTAAATAGGATTCTGTCGCTGACGCTATGATGTATTTTGGTTTTCGCTTTTAACAGATCTTACGTCTACGAAGAGGTCTAAAGCGCATGTATCCCTATGCGTAATAGACGAGTTGTTAATTAAAAATGGATTATCTCAAAATTAAATTGTTCCTCTTCATAAAAAGGAGAAAGGTAAACGATGTTATCAAGGCTTAATATGTTGCGTTAAAAATTTGCAAGACAATGTCAGCTCTTTGGTGGTTTTTGAGACCTTTCTATCAGATGCTCTTTGAGCCTACATGACTACTTGGGTTTGATATATGCTTATTGCTAACTGGCATCTTCATAAGTCACTACACTTCTACTGGTCATATCCTTAAACCGTCTCCTGTGGCGCTTACTGTGACAGTAATTACGCATTTGGAAGGAAGTACTATATCTAATCTTAAATTTCAGTGTATGGTACAATACAAAAAGTACAATGGATTAGTTTTGAGTGCTCTAAGTTCTGATCTGACAGAAGAAACAAAATGAATACAAAAAAACGTATTCAGCCTAGAGTGTGGCCATTTTCGTATAGGTACATTTCCTAACTCATCGTAATTGCAGATCGTGTGCTAATGGGAGTGTATTCACTTCTAATTTATTCAGTTAAAGTAGATATCTTTAAAACTATGCCGATTCTATTCAAACGATTTTTAAACAAATGAAGAAATATTGTCTTTTGTCATTTCAATTAAGGAGTTTTGTAATCACAAAGTCAAACAACATCTAAAGGTAACATGGCACTTCGTAACCTTTTATTCCGATTATTTAAGTCATTATTTTGTTACGTTCATTTTGATGTCCACCGCCTTTCTCTGTCACTCATTGTGTTGTTCGTTTTGTCTTTTTTTTTTTTTTGTAAACAGGGGAGGGACCTAATATGTTCCCTTATCAGGTCGTTATCAAATTTGGCGAGAGGTTGATGCTCTTGTCTTTTCCACCAAAATATTTTTCTATCCCAACACATATTTATATGAACTTGTATGTATCTTTTCAAATTCTGTGTCGGACATTGACCACAAAGGTATGTAATGTATCATCCAGAATTTATAACGAACAATTTTTAATGACTTCATCCATAAAGTGCATGTCAAAATGATACTCATACCTGAGCACATCCAACAAATGTTACAGTAGAGGTGAGACCTAGATTACATCTAACCTGTCAATTCAGTTCATTTTTATTTCAAACAAAAGAGGAAGGAGTCCACAAAAGATAAACTTGCCATGAATAAACTAGCATTCTGAACAATACCATTAGCACGCCCCGAAATTACATCACTATCACCAATCTTTGATTGTTTATTTTAGAATACTCCTTCAACTTTGATTGAAATCAATTTTCATTTTCCAATTCTCATATGGGATTGTGATTCTCTCATCGTGATTCCATCATTCGAGAAGGTTAATTGAATTAAAACAATTATCAACGAGAAGTACTAATAGAAACCTGCCAACCGTTTAGTCCCGTCTTGCATGGCTGGCCTTCGCATATTTGCATCGATTGGCGAAATTAAATTACCGATCATCGGCACTGACTTCATAATTGCGATGGTTATTTTCACTTTGAAAAATGTCGCAACTGTTGATTGCATAGGAGTCTTTGGTCTCAGATTCTCCCTTCTCTGGTTTGGATTTCAATATTTTAAAGTCCACTGACCCTGGTACTATGTACAAGAATTTGTCTTCATCACCCCTATGGCGTGCGGTGGGAGTAGACTAATCCAATTAGCCAGACTATAAATAACTGCCATGAGTTTCCAGTATCAAATGTTATGTCACAGAGTCGACAATGTAAATGCGCGCACACCTAGGACATGTGGTATAGAAAGGAGTTTCTTGTCAGGTGACTATGCACAGGGGTCAACGATGAAAGTGTTTAAATGCTCGTATAGCTCTGATAATAAACGCCTAGCTCGGAATGTACATATATGAATGTAAAGGTGTATGGCATTTATTTCGGTTGAGTAAATTTTTTAGTCATTAAGAGCTACACATCAGGGGTGGCTTTGGTAAAGAGTAAAATGGATTTGTTTGTTGTTTTATTATAGGTATATTGTGGAATTTTTAGGTAGTGTGACTTAATGTCAATTAGAAAGTCTTTAATATCATGTTGGGGATATTTTTATTTCCTTTTAAGGGCCAACCCTGATTTGGGCTGAGTAGGGTGTGTTTCTTTACTGAAATTTGTCAGGGCAGCGTGGGGTTGTAAAAAGAGTAATAAATTTTGTAAATTTGCATACTTTTTATTTTGGAGGCTTTGAATACTCCTTTTGTATATTTAAATGACCGTAATAAACAGACTCACAGTGAGTTCGAACTACCATTTTTCTGTCTTTAATTTGCCCAGTGGCATTTGAAATAGGACAGAATGAACTTTGCATTTCTTAACCTATTTCCTTATGTCTTAAACACATTGTAGCAGACCAAAAAAGGCTTTACAGATTCAGTGGACTATAATCTGCATCTGAAAATCGAAGATGTGTCTGCATTTTGAGACCTTTAAAAGAATATGTAAGGTAAATGAACTTAAAGATAAAGTGGTCTGCTACACAAAACAAGAAGAAAATCTTATAAAATATAATAAAACAATATAAAATTGCGCCTTCATAGATGTGGACGCATATTAATATACTAGCTGGGGTGAAAAGTAACCTCCTTGACCGCCAGAATGCGCTGCTACTGCAAGTCCGTTCATATTTTGGCAGATATGCCAAATTTCAGTGCGATACTGTCTGTAGTTTTGTTTTGACAGCTGATTGTTGTTGACGTGTTTAGCATTATGTTGAGTATGGACAAAAACAATTTTCATTCTCTCATATAGTAAAACATTATTTTTTGAGAGGCAAAACGGCGAAGGAAACAAAAGAAAAGTTGGATAAATATTATGGGGCTATGCTCCGTCAGGTTACACCGTCAAATATTGGTTTCGAGAGTTTCGTGGTGGCCGTAACTCCACTATCGATCAAGTCTGCAGCGGCAGACCCTTCGATGCGTTTACAGAGGACAATGTCAAAAAAATACATGAAATGGTGTTGGCTGACCGGAAAGTGAAGGTGCGCGAGCTAGCTGATACCACAAAGATTAGTACTGAGCGCATATTTTGGGCAATATTCTGCATATGAAAAAATTATCCTGCCGCTGGGTGCCGCGCATGCTCACTCCTGACCAAAAACACGAACGCGAGAGCACTTCGAAAGAGTATTTGGACTTGCTGATGCGGAATCGGGCAGACTTTTGGCGTCGATTGGTAACTGTTGATGAAACCTGGATCCACTTTTACACACCAGAGAACAGAATGAGAGCCCGGCAATGGACTGAAGCCGACAAGAGTGCTCCGAAGCGGCCGAGGGAGGCTCAAGGTTATGGCGTCGGTTTTCTGGGATTTTTATGGCGTACTCTTCGTGGACTACCTCGAAAAAGTAAAAACCATCAACAGCGAGTATTACTGTGCATTATTGGAGCGATTGAAGGCAAAAATCGTTGCAAAACGGCCTCACATGAAGCGAAAAAAAATTTTGTTTTTACAAGACAATGCGCCAGCGCATAAGAGCATCGCAACCACGGCTAAAATCAATGACTTACGGGTCCAATTGCTGTCGCATCCACCGTATTCCTCCGATTTGGCTCCCTCGGACTATTATCTCTTCCCAAACCTCAAAAGATGGCTCATCAATAAAAAAAATCAGCTCACGCGAGGAACACGAGAAAATCATCGACGCCACGGAGAAGTATTTTGCAGACCTTCCGGAAAATTACTTTTCGGACGGGATCAAGAAGTTGGAAAATCTCTGGAATAAGTATATCAAGCTAAAAGGGGACTATATTGAATAAAATAAAAAAAACATTTAAACAATTTTTTTTTTCATTCCCAAGGAGGTTACTTTTCACCTCGCCTAGTACAGTGTGAGATACAGATTTTTTGGTGTTTGATTTGTCTGTTCATGTTATGAAATCGTGTATGGGAGGTTAGGTCTATCTTTAACACCCACTGAGTTGCAGGGTGTTTAAAAAAGTTCCTTCGGAGAAGTAGGCACAATAAATATTAAGTTATAACTTCTAGTCAATTGATTAATAGTTAATTCATATTTAAACACTATTACCACCGATGCTTTCTTTTTCGCATTAGGAGTCTTTAAACACAGTTTTTTATTTTTTTTATAACTCTTTGGGAAGGATGGAGTACTCAATTACATACTGCATCGGTGAACAGCAATTGCAGATAGATTATCATCTATTCTGCCACATCGTGAAATACCGAGATGCGACATTTTCTGCAATAATTTTGCAGGCGCGACTAGATGCTTTCGAGTTGATATTTCAATGTAAACTTTATCAGCTCTGTCTGCATATTGAACGAGTTCTTCTACGCTTTTTAATATGGCTTTGATTCACCATCTTCATCCAGCTTAATTTTTCTTAATTGTGTAATTTTGGCTGATACCATGGTCTTCTCCTTGAGTGGAACCAGTTACTCTGCCTCTCTACAACGCTCTGGCCTAGCTCGAAGTAGTCTTTTTGATTGTGTTTTACTAATATGCCAATAACATTGGGCAAGAAAACCCTGTATCTCGTCCCTCTTGACATTAGGTGTGTGCGAAGTTTAGGCTGCACCTTCATCTTTTTTAAACTTGTTTAAAGTTTTTTGAAATATGTAAAAAAAACAGTTATAATTACAAAAGAATACTGTCATTACCCTCTAAGAACTGCTCATGAAACATACAAGCTCCATAGAAGGGACAAACAAACAACAGCATACCAAAGCTACAAAACTTTAACAGAAGCCAGCAAAGATGAACACGGAAATGTTTTAGTAGTGTTTTCGATGCTACTTGTAAACTATTTTACTTTGGTATGGTAAACAAGTCAATCATCCGCCCGACCAACAAATCGAAAATGCAATATCCAAATTCAAAATCAATAAGACTTGATGGTATGGCAGAGGTCTAGCAGCTTAACTGCTTATAACATTAAGATAATCTGTCTGGAGGATATACCAACCTATCTACAATACAAAATTTCATCTAAAAAAGTGAATAAAAGATCAGAGTCATGTACCATTCGCAAGAAATGACTGTTTCAACTACATAGTCGTCAATTTATTTGATGTCAAGACCAGACATTATTGGTACTGTGATAATGTATTAAGACGTTACCCAGATTAAAAACCCTGATTGATATTTATATATACAGTTTATACCGATAAGGTTGGACATCGATCTAATTCCCTTTTACTCCTTATACGAGGATATACCTTCTTAATTTTTATCGATGATTGATCGCTTTAGTTATAAGGTACTTCCATATATCATCATTGATATTAATTGAGACCTAGGAATTAGCATAAATGGAGGAATTAAAGTCTTTTGACTGTGTTTAAAAGGGAATAATCTTACTTCTACGCTAATTTCTAGTTCACGTCAAGAGCTGCTTGCGCGTTACACTTTCAATATTGAATCAAATATCCAACGCGTACTGTGTACTACTTGTTAAAGGTCATATATATTGTACGTATCCTTCGGCTAGATTTTGAAGATTTGAAAATAGAACTCTTCTGCATGGGTACATGTTAAGTTTGCAATGCCATTTTGCTTACCAGAAGCTTTCCCATACCATGCGACATGAACGAAATTAGATAGTTGGTCCAAGGCTCTTACCTAATGATGAATTACTTTTATTATTTTTGATGCAAAGATATTTTCAATGCTCACCTGGGACATGTTATGCAATTCGGTATTAGGTTGACTTGAGTTCCTCGAAAATGAAAATTCGTATTTAATGCCCTTTCGAATAGTACTGTACTGTCAGGATTTCTGACTTTTTACTTATTTACACTATGGAACGTATAATCTACCAAATGGTTTTCTTGGTTTGGTAGATTAAAAATCCTTTAATAGAACCGCCAGTTTTATTCCCGGAACTATACAAAAAGTGAGTGATAAGCTATTTCCTTCCATTTTGTGAACTCTTGCTTTTTTGGGTACCATGAAAATAAGTATGATACGAGGGCGGGTCAATAAGTCCGGCACTTTTGGATTAAAACAAAGATTTTATGATAAAAAAATAATTTTATTTTTCAACGTAGTCTCCCTTGAGCTCTATACACTTTGTCCAACGCTTCTCCAATTTTTTTATCCCTTGCGAGATGACTTCATCATTGGAGTCAAATCTTTTTCCACCAAGCCATTTCTTCAGGTTTGGGAACAAGAAGTAGTCGCTCGGAGCCAAATCTGGAGAATAGGGTGGATGAGGGAGCAATTCATAGCCCGATTCATGGATTTTTGCCATGGCAACTGCACATGTGTGCACCCTTGCATTGTCTTGGTGGAAAAGAACTTTTTTCTTGGCCAAATGAGGTCGTTTTTTTTCAAATCGTCATTGAATCGATCCAATAAGTTGGCATAATATTCCCCATTGATTGTTCTTCGCTTTTGAAGGTAGTCAATGTGGATTATCCCGCGTGCATCCCAAAAAACAGTCGCCATAACTTTATTGGCTGACAAACCCACCTTGGCCTTCTTTGGCGCCGATTCACCCTTAGAAACCCACTGTTTTGACTGTTGTTTGTTCTCTGGTGTGTTGTGATGGATCCATGTTTCGTCCACGGTTACAAAACGGCGCAAAAACTCCTCCATATTGCGATTAAACAACGCCAAACCTTCCTGTGAAGTTGTTACACGATTGCGTTTGTGGTCGACTGTGAGCAAACGCGGCACCCATCTTGCGGAAAGCTTTCTCATGCCCAAGTGATCATTCAAAATTGAAACCACTGAGCCATGCGAGATCCCTACGGCTTCCACAATCTCTCGCACTTTCAATCTTCGGTCGGCCAACACCATATCGTGAATTTTTTCGATTGTTTCGGGTGTAGAGACCTCAACTGGGCGTCCAGGACGTTCGGCATCTTCAGTGCTTGTACGGCCACAACGAAATTCAGTAAACCACTTTTTTACCATTGAAATCGATGGCGCAGAGTCCCCATAGTATTTATCAAGCTTAGCCTTGGTCTCGGTAATGGTTTTTTTTCGCAAGAAATAATGCTTAATAAGCACACGAAATTCACTTTTTTCTATTTTCTCCTCAAATTAGTGAGTAGTCTGATAAAAATAGCTGTCAAACACAAACTAACTGACGCAGCAAGTTTAAATTTTGACAGAAGTCAACTGACAGATGCCTGGTGACAGGAGCAGTGTTGCTGTTTCAGTAAAGAGGTCAGAAATTCAAAAAGTCACGGACTTATTGACCCGCCCTCGTAAATTGATGTTACTCATAAATAGTAAAGCTAATCCAACCTTTCCTTATTCAATTTGACTTTAGACGTTTATTTCTCCTTCCTACGTAAATTCTACATAAATTGGTCTGAAAGGTGTAAACCAATGACAAATCGTTAGCATTTTCTGGATATCAATGAACAAAACAAACAAATCTGCTCATAAATTACAACCTGTGTTTACGAGCTTTTCTGTAGAAATTTTTGAAATTTATCGTTTCCCATTAGAACTTGCTCAAGTTTCGTTCTCATTCCTAAAAGAAGTCAGTGCTCGAAAAAGTTATAAAAAAAAAATAAAAGTTAATACCTTCAGGAATATAGTGCCAGGCACTGTCACTACTTCTTTAGAAAGAAACAAGTTTCGTGCGCCATGCTTTTTGCCATCCATTTCTACAAGTCTCATCAAATTGTATTCAAATAATTTACACGACTTCCAACATGAGTAGGACAAGTTTCCCGTCTTATTGATATTTTTAGCAAAACCCTTGCAATACACTAATTCTGTTTTTATTTTTTTCTTACTTTTTTTGTTTCCAGGTTATCAATCACAGTTGTATTCAAGTATTTGCATTCTCATTCGTTTAGCGCTTTCAAGGTCGAATTCCTAGGAAACCAGGCCAAAGCAATACACTACAGTACGTATACACTACTACAAAACAACAACAGCACAAAGTAGGGATAAACAGTCATGTCCTTTATGAATATGCCCCCACCGCCACCCCCGAAACCGAATAAAATGTACGGCAATGGCAACGGTAATCGGTCGGTGAATGGCAGCACCAACAGTCTCTGTGAAATTCAGAACGGCAATGGTCGTAGTCCTTGCCACACGCCACCACAAACAGACAGAGAACAAGTCGTGATGACACCAAAAGGTAAAACAGCCAACAGTACAGTGATCCTTATCGAGAGGAAACTAGTTGATGAAATCAATGACCGGGTCCATGTTGCTGGAGGAGATCACACTGGAATCATTATCAATAAGGACACAGTGAATGGCCAGAAAAGTGCCAGTGTTCCGGCTCAATTGTCGTTGGAATTCCGTGTATTCTTGGTCAGTGCGAACAGTGGTAAACATTCACAGGAATCGAGAACATTGCGGTTTTGGTTCCGCGATTGGTTAAGGGATGAGGAGAAACAAGCACATATAGCTCAAGATTTCTTCAGAGAGCTTGTGAGTCCAAAGGAGTTCCCAAGAGGTTAAATATTGTTATTTGCATTCCGTAAAGTAACTAATGGTTTCATTGTTTTGTTTTGCTTTTGTTACAGATTATGTGGGATTCATAAAGAAAATTATGAAGCTTCTTCAACGTGGCTATGACGAGATACAGTCGCTTGAGATTGAACTAAGAATACTCGAGGAAACATCAGCTCCTCCATCGCGACCACGTGAGTATAGATCAATTTGTTTTTTGTTCAAGTCTATGTTGCTTCATGGTTTCACATATTGTTTTGTTCTGTTTCGTGTTCAATTTATCTTACTATCGTTATTCTTTGAAACATCTATTGGATTTTTTAGCTAGAGATGGCTACATTATCTATTGTTATGGTGACTGTGATCGAAAGTTCGAGGAAGCCCTTCTGGCACAAAAGCAAACAGGTGATGGTGACGACCTTATGAAGGCCATTTGGTTGGATATCTATAATGAAAGCACACTAACAAGAAAATAATACTATTTTTTTTTTTTCATTATTTTGATTCTGTTTTTGGCAAATTGAGAAATGTTGTGCTTTGTTTTGTTTTGTTGTTTTCTTTTCTAATCTCGAATTGGAAAAACTTTGCATGCCAAGGAGATGGTATATTCCACGAAGGAATCCAATATCAGATATGGGATTTATTTTTTTCTAATTTCCAATTGTAAATTATTATCGATAAAATAATAGAGAAGTAAAATGAAAATACAAATGTGTAACACACTAATCAGAGTCTTAATTACTAAAATTTTTTGCTTGCGTGTTGTTTGTTTGTTCTTGAATATCTGTTTGGAATTGTATGTTGGCGAAAATTAACCTAATAAGGCATAATGACATCATAAATGATTCTACTTACTGGCGTAGTATTCTTTAAGGTTGTATGGCTCTGATATAAGCCAGGATATACATGTCATGGCCCATCTCAGCTTCATGTTTCCTTTGACAGAGAGATCCGATCCATCTATGTTTACTACTACAAAGAATAGCAGTGACGAGGAAATGCAGCATCTTACGGTTTGTTAGACATTTACCGTCGTCATAATAAGTTTTAGAATAGCACAAGTCTTTCTGGTGTATGGCTCGCCATATATTGCAGTAAATTTATTCAAGCTAACGAAGGTCTTTTTCATATCAACGAATATCAAATTCTTCTGAGATCTATATACCTGAAGTATTGTTTAACGACTATCTGCATCGATCAATTTAGGACGATCCAGCTTAAAAATTTGTCTGCTTAGCATTATCTATTTCATCAAGATGTTCATGCCATCCTCCACAGCAGAAGGAAAACATATAAATATTCAATTGCCACATTCCGTCAGGTTTCTCTTCTTGGGCAGCTAAATAATAATTTCCAACTTCCAATCTACGGGGAAAATTTAATTGCTTGGCGCAGTTTGAAAATGTTCCGAAAAGATGCCATCTATGCTCACTATCTTTCTATCGTTCTTTTACTGGATGCAGTATCGAAGTTTGACCATAAAATAATTCCTTGTTAGTACCCTAGATTGCCCTGGTGTCACAACTTCTATGTATATTAGGTACTTGTCTACGTATACTGCGCTACACTTCGTGTTATTCTTTCCAATCACGATTACGATATTAACGTTCGACGGCTGCGCCTAGTCGATATTTTGCCATCAGAAGGTAAAAATTACATAAGGTTATCAAGTGCTTCAGGGGTTAGTAAGAGATCTACCCCATATTTCCGAGTTGGATTCATTGGTTTCGTTTGGAGGCGTTTAAATAAAACCTTCTGCCGTGCTAATCAAAAAGGACTTAACTGCCAATAGTCATGATTTGGGTTAGAGTCATACTTATTACCATAAATACTGTTTACCAAAACGTATTTTAACCTAAATTTGACTCAAATCAATAACCGAAAAAGTCATATATTGCAATAGCAAATAGCAATATCTGCACATGCATCATCTCGTTTTTAAATAACCAGCTTTCATTAGCCAAAGCTATTGCATTATGAGTCGTTTTCAACCTAAAAACCACGTACATGATTGTATATTTCATGATTTTTGTCAACTATTTTGTCAATTTAATAGCGATATTTTAAGTCTGCTGCACTATAGAAACGCAAAAAAGTAACCCTACTTAGAAGGGCCATATGAGTACGATTCACCTTCAGGAATGCGTTTCTGTTTTGGCGTTAGATGTGTAAATATTGGGACGTGTAGATAAAATTATTAAGGAAAAACCCCAAAGTTTTAAGTTCATGTTTGCAATGAAATCCCCTATACTTTCTTCATAATTATTTCAGGAAATATTGGCACACGTATGTATGTATATCGCAAAATAGGATACACGTTTCCTGCACTACACTCAACACGAAAAGTGCTATGCATCTCTAAGTGCTTAAGATACATCTCCTTTTCAATCCGCTTAAAGTGCACTTAAGTTCATAATTGCTAGATGGTAGGCATTAAAATGTAATATGCATATTTCCCTCAGGTACTCCCCTTGGGACAAACACTATGTCTGATAAACCCAAGCATACAATGAGTTGCGAGGGTGATGTTGTTTCGTCATGTATATAGAAAGTATGATAATTTATGTGATGTATCTAAAAAAAAACTTCATCACACGTATGTATTGTACATATTCGTATGTAATTCCCAGACATCTTCCGTTGGTAACAATTGTTTAAGTTGCAAAATTTAATTCATCTTTCTTCGTTGTTTTCGTTTTTATTTTTATTTTTTTGGTTTGATGCAACTGAGTTAACGAACCTCATAAGCTTGTGCTCCTCCTATAGTCAGCACCATCATCATCGCTGTGCCATCACAAACTAATTTAAATTGCCCTCTTTCATGACTCAGTCGCAGCCACAATAATACTTCATTGTTTTATTACTCCTACTTCAATGTTTTGCTTTCCTTTTTATTATTTGATTTTGGATGACTCTTTATGTTTTGATAACGAGATGACCAATATTTTGTGCAATAAGCAAATTTAATTTTTTTTGTTTTATTACGTTAGCATCCATGGAAGAGTCACAATTTGAATCGCCACCATTAACACAGGAAAAAGTGCTTGAACTAATTGAGCAGGCTTATCCAAATCCCATTACCCCTGAAGATTTGGCTAAGTGAGTTTGACGGATTTGAAATTATTTTTTAAAATTTAACTAAGCTATTAAACTATGTATTATTTTTTAGGGACTACGGATGGGATGAGCAGGAGGTTATCAACGTTTTCATCTCACTTACAAACCGCGGTCTCATCAAGGCGATGGAATATAATTCCTATACTAGGATTCATCACGAGGATAAAGAAATTAAGGTACTGTACCCATTTTAAGTATATGAATATCATTTTTGTTAAAGCGTGTACCCAATTACGTAGATGTAGAAGACATAACTCTTCTTTGGTTAGTATAGATCTTGGGCTCGGTATATGCAATAAGATATTAGCTTTGGAGGGTGTTAGGATAAAACACCAACACAGAACAAAAGCCTAGGAGTAAAAGGGTATTCTTTTTAGTGGAGGAAAATAATTGGTTCATCTTTCCCATATATTGTTTAGACGTTAGGGCCTATGTTTACATGCTAGACTATCGGCGTATGATGCCCCATTGATATGCTTATAAATTGTATGCTAGGTGTTCAGGCCTGTTAGTAGTTATAAAATCATATTCAATGTAGTATGTAAACAAGTTCAGTCTTTGTTTATTAGATTTATTAGTCAGGCTTTTTAGCATCTTTGAAAATTCACGTTCAAAATTCAATTCTTCAAATGAAGAATTTCAGCAATTTTATCCAATCTGTAGTTTAAATTCAGCTCATCTTTGACATAGTAAACCGTTTACCTAGGAGTAAACATCAATTCCACGACTTAGGAAAACTCGGAATTTGGAAGATGAAGCTGAATAACCTTGGTCAAGACTTGGATGATAATCGGCAATGTAGAGCAACTACTCAGCTTTTTAGGGCTCAACATTTTTTTTACTGAATACCGTATATTATTTATGAAGGCTTTGCTGTGTGCCCGCCCTGTGAGCAATCATTTTAAGGGTTAAGCACGCGCTCATTATTTAAAATAAAAAATTCGTGGGATTATATCCCAAACGATCTTATTCGTACACCTTATCTTTAGCGACGCGAGCTTACTAGTCAGTTGCATTCTGATGCGAAAGAATAGGCATCGCTAAAAATTATTTATTTCGGAAATTTATGGCGTATACAGACTTAATATGAATTACTTCGATTTTTCAGCATCCGCCCAGGTAAACCAGTTTCTATATCTCTGTGTTCTTCCTGCATACTGACTATGATTAAATATAGTTTGATCGCATATTAAAACTTAAGTTTTTTTTATTATTGAATAAAAAGCAATCAAGTAAGTTGGTTATTCGCAGGCTTATAAATTGCCGTTTACTATGCCATTATGACCTGACGACAATAGAAGAACCTGGATAATTAAAGAATTTTAAACTATTGTAGTTCCAACACCGCATATTTTTAGGTATCATTGTAGGTGATTGTAGTCATCTTCACTATGAAATAAGGCCAAGATAGTAACTTTATCCAAGACTGTTGATTAATGCACCTCGTCGATCGTGTTATATGGCAGACTTAGCTAACAAAGCAGCAAATGGAAGTTAAACATCACGCCACGGTTTTCTCAAATAAAACATCTGGAAGACAAGTTCTGAGAAATATGACATAAAACTGGTTTCACTAGCCACAAATATATACAAAAAATTTAAATGGGACAAACAAATGTATCTACATATTTCTTATCATTCATAAAAGGTAGTTTTAGCGAAACACAGCTGCTTTTAGCTGAAGCTCAATTAATCTAATAAATGCCCCTGTCTTGGTGCAATTTAAGTGAGAACCAGTTTAAGCCCACTTTTGAAACTTGGTTTATGGAAATCCTACTTAATGTTCTATAGTGGACGCACACATGCCATTCTTTTCAAATGATGTTATTCAGAAATACGCTTACCTTTATACACATTAGGTGAAGATGACAATTTATATCACATTTTACATTGTAAACTTAATCAAAGTATTGAAAATCACCTTACAGAGTTTTAAAAATTTCTTTTTAGGTTGTTAAGCAAATGCCAACAATTGCATCAAACAAGCAGCCCACAATTGCCATCATTACTGCACAGTATTGCGAGAAACTGGCCGTTGATTCCATGTTGGAGAACAAGGAGACATTTGTTCGTTACACAACAGTCGGTGAGTTCAATTTTTGTCTATCTACAATTGATAGATATAAGAAAATCCTAAATTGTACTAAAAAAAAAAGAAAAAAAAAAAATTGGTTTCCTGATTACTAATCTAATGAAACAAATTTCTCTCTCTCTCTCTTTAATCGTCCCTTCATTGATAAATTAACTCACGGTCCTAGATTTAGATCCCAACTCTGTGAATTCACTTAAGAAAAATAAAAAGAAACGAAGATTTGGTAAGAAGTAATTGCAAATAAAAAAAAGAAAAGAAAAACACAAAAGCAAAGCAAAGCGAACACAAGACAAAAAACTAAACACTTAAATGTGCTCTGGGTGGCAGACATTTGTTCAAAATTTTGTATGTTTGTGGTGATGGATGTGTGTTTTCATTTAGAATATATTTTTTTGTGAAATTAATTTTATTATATTTGTTGTTTCGTGTTTTATGGTTGTCCCTTGAAATATGCTCACTGTAATATGTAAAGCACTGACCTTCTTTTCTGTTCCAACCTGATAATCTGAAACGTGGTTTCTTTTGTAATAAATTGTCGTTATATGTTTTTATTTGATTTTTGTATAATCTTCCTTCATGTATTTATGTAACATAACTATATGTACTTTGATTATTATTTTTGATTTACACAGTTCTCATTTACTATAACTCAACTCTCAACTATAAAATAGCACCCTGACACAAAAATTTCCTCTTTATCTAAGAAACCTAAATTCATTTTAAGAAACGAAAGGTGTGGGATCCTAGAAAGGGCCCTTAAATTTCTCCATACCGGTTTGATGACCGGCTAATATTTTATCTATTCGCTCAATATTGTGGAGATAATATATTTTTCGAAACCTATTGGGCTTCTCTCCATATTACTACCTAACGCACAAAAAGTTCGCAGTTGTGCCGTTGTTTCTATTCACTCTTTTCAAATAAAATATTATCCTTTAGGACTATAATATAAGTTTTGATGTTTTGCTAGTAATGTTTGTCTTTCGACTTTAAAGTATTGAGTTCATTCGACGCCAAACCAAAGTGATAATGAACTGCGAGGATTGAATGTTATCGGAAGTGTAGCATATACTCCCAGGTATGTGATTACTTTTCCTTTTCTTAAATTCTACGTGTTATTGCCTACCATAATCTGTTCTGCTGAGATCAATTGCATGTCTTAAATAGTTCTGAGAAGGAGTTCCCAAATCGGTTATTACTCCGAGTATTTTCCACAATTGATTTCTGCTAAAATTCTGAAGTTCCTCTTTCAACTGGGTTTTCTTTTCTGCTGCTTATCTTTACTATATAAATTCTAAATGTTATTTCTATCGCAGTTCTTTTCGATGTTTTAGAGATGAGCCGCTGCGGCTGCTCTCTTGTTTCAAAATTTCCATTTTTTTTCTTCTGGTAATTGATGTTGGCGGATGTTGGCGGTTGGACCATCTGGTAGTTACTGTAATGGGAAAACCATGTGCGATTTCTCACTTTATTTTATTTCATTTAAATATTCTGCTGGTCGCAAACTGTTATCTATTGTTATTGTTTGGAGGCTGTTTTACCCAACTAGTACAGCCAAAGCTGGGTTTCGTAGAGATCGTGTCTTTCTAAATAATGTGATTCTGTATTCAAGGTTTGTATTTCTCTTATTAGTTGTGAACTCCTAACCTCGGGGCCAAGGTCTGTGCGCCCCTAAGACAAAATATATGATAGACCTGCGTCCGTACCCATTAAAGCTTATTCTGAGGTTATAATAGAAGTGGAATTTCTCCAAACGCCATCTGCTTTCATCTATTTTTTGAAACTAAAGTTATTGAAAAGCCTTATAAATCTGCTTTACGTAAGCCTTCTCTTGCTTAAGTGTCTCAAAAGAAGTAACAAATAAGCCTTATTGACGATATTTTTGTGCGCATAATGTACGGCCTTCCCTGCTAATCCTAAATCCGCGTTTAGGTAAGTTATTAATTCACTAACAATTATCATACACACCAACTATGCGGTCCGCTTAAGATGGTTTGACTGGAGTTCTTGTACACAAAAAGATATTTGGACGATAATTGATTCTTTTTATAATTTCTATCTTCTTCATTTCGCTTGCTTTTTTAAGATACATAACCAGTATTTTATGAAATATCCGAGTTGTAAATCAATTTAGGACTTAGCCCCCACTACCAGCTCAAACCCTGCCAGTGATTGTTATTTTATTGCTCCGTAGGTTTGCTTTTCCCACATTAACTTCAACAAAATATAAGTGTTGTCCTTGCCTTTATACAAGCAAAAAGAGAAGTTCGATAGATAGATTATCCCTTTATTTTACTTCGAAATTTTAAACCAAGCGATTTGTAGTCTTTTAAATGGGAACTTTTTGTTCGCTCTTTGAATTTTGGAATCGAATTTATACTCGTATCTCAAAAATGTTCATATATTGTGGGACCAACGTTTGGTTGCATAATTAGGTCATAGTAGACAGACATTCTAAGCGCCCATTCCATATACAGCAACTATTTGAGTTCAACTTTTAGTGATGGAATAAATAATGGTGATTAATACTTGTTTTCCCTCAAAGTTAGAAACTAGCACCAATAGTCAATATACTTCCCGGTAGATATCGGTTTGTTTCCGATATCCGTGGGTTTCGCTGACAAACTATTTTTTGATGGCCGACTACCGACTACCAAAAATAACATGGCAAAGCCTAAAATATCTTTAATAAAGCCATAGCTTAGCACTTATCATTTCTTGTTTGTAACTGTAACTGTAAATAAATACAAAACCCATTTTCATTTAATTTCCACCTGGATTTTCACTTCTTGGTACATATACATATAAATACAATAGTAAATACTCGTATCTATCCCATTTTGAATACATCATTCACAGTTTTTTCGTTTTGGTTATAACTCTTGTTTCATTTTACAATTCATTTTTGAAATATCACAAACAGAGCACGAACAAAGACATTTTTTGATTTTTCCTTCTAAATAATCTCTTTAATTTGCCTTACATTTCCTCAGGTGAATCGAACGTTTATACCTTGGGAAACATTGGAGCACATCGTATTGTAAGTACGAAACTTCCATCTGTTGGTAGTACTCGCGAAGCCATGACTGCCACAGGAAACACTACAACTCGTCTATTGGGAACGTTTCAAAAAGTTGATTATGTTTTCATCATTGGCGTGGCTGGGGGAGTTCCACATTATACTGACTACCGAAAGCATGTTCGCTTAGGTGATGTAGTTATTTCCTATGTCGACAAAAATAGGGCTCTTTTAGGAAGGTAAGTTTTTCTGTGGTTGCTTATCATTTAGTTACTTACTTTCATTTACCTCACAGAAGTGTAAATAATAAGCCCGAGAAGCCCTACGTTTACGTCTACAGTAGTGGAGAAGATGTCAAGACCTATTTCCCAGTAAATGACTGCTTGCAACAAATTGCTGAAGGGCTACAAGCTAATATGGATGGAAAACGTCCCTGGGAGGAGTATTTGAAAGATGGTCTCAAAAATCTGTCCACTAAGACTGATAGTGATTTCAATCGACCAGCGCCCAATACTGATAAACTTTTCATGAACATTGGCAATAATGAAGTTATTGAGGTGGCACATCCAATATCCACTGGTGATGCTGTCGATGGAGTATTATTACCGCGACTGCATCTCGGACCCATCGGTTCTGGACGTGATCTCGTGCGTAATGATGGTTTAAGGACAAATTTCGTTAAAAATCATGGTCTGCTAGCGACAGATGTAGAAATGAGCTCGGTGCTAGACAGTATTATCGGAAATTGCCGCGATAGTTTCATTTTAGTTAAAGGTATAATGAATTCCTTCTCTTATTGTTGTTATACTTAATATATTATACTATCTTTTAAGGTATCTCTGATTACAAAGATGGAATGTCGACACGTAAATGGCAAAACTATGCCTCTTTGGCTGCCGCCTCTGTGATGAAATCAATTATCTGTGGCATGGACGCTCCCACCAACGTCTAAACAGAATAACAAAAACTTATCGTAGCATATTTCTTATAAACTTTTTTACGAGTAGATTTTGCATTTACAATAAAAAAAAAATATCGTAAAAGTGAATTTATATACACACCAACTTTACACTATGAGTCACTAAACCAAAAACTAAGGCTTAACCTTAAAAAAAAAAACTATATTATAATTATCATAAATTTGAAATCGAAATCGTTCTTTTGTTGAGTTTTTTTTATGTTTTCTATTTATGTACATATAAATATACTTTAAACGTATTTTTTTATATATAAAATATTTCTTCTTAAAATAAATTAATATATTATAGTACAAAAAAAGGACATTTTTAGTTTATCTTATCTTTCTGTAAGGAATATCGTTTTTTCAAAAATAACATTTTTAATTGTCGCAGAAATAATGTCATCATCAGATCATAATATACCCACTCATTATTGTTATTTCTTTAATTAGCATTTTCCAAACGAATTCGCCAAATGTGCATACTTTAATTAATTCATGATGTGTTCGATAGTTCTGTTCCCGCCAGGTTTTTGTAACGATTTGTGAAAGAACTTTGTTTTGTTTAAGTTTGAGAAGTAGGGATGAACTCTCTCTTAAACCCAAAATCTCAAATTCCGTAGGAAAATGATTGTAAAGAAGAAATTGCAAAGCTACAGAATATTTTAAGATTCGTTATTATTATTACTTTATTTATGCAATTAATGTATTTTATTGTGTTAGACAAAAAATTCACTTCAATATCAATCTATTTTTTCTTCTTTTTGTATGTCTAAGTCTTCTTTTTAAATCATTTCCATGAAATTGTCGAATTTCATATAATTTTAACTTTAAAGATCTTGACAGTTGTTTTGAAATTTCATTGATTTGACGTTTTATACAATACAATACAAAATATAAGATGGGTGGAGTACGAGCATCACAGAAGATTAATTATTATTTGAACTTTTGTGCTAACGAAAGTAAATTATTTATTCTTTTTGTTGCAAACAATTCTTTTTTACAAAATCTGCGTTGCTGAAAGAAAGATTTTGTTGCCTTAAATTTATCGAAATTGGCTTACGTAGTGTTATACTACCATATTCACATATTTGAAAAAGAAAACAATGAAGAGCTTATTTAAGAGAGTTCCAATCCAAACGATACAGATAACACTGAAAGTGGAAGTAAAAGTCGAGATGGACAAAGCATTATCATAAAACGAAACTTTTTGCTTTCCTTATTTTAATTTGAGTAGAAATGTTCTTTGTTTTTAATATTTTTTTTAATTTTTTTTTCCGGAAATACATAATTTGTTGAATTTACAAAAACAGAAAAAACAAATAAATAAAGAAAATCATTTGTTGTATGATTTCCTCCGGTTCATCCCAAATTATAATTTACTATCTCAAAATTTACGTTTACCAATATTTTTATTTTCATAAATAAAACAACGAATTGATTATGAAGCAGAACTTTCACTTAAATCATAACCCGGGAACCAGCTGATTTTTTATGTTTTTTTTCATTTGATTAAAATTTAAGGCAGAAAGTTGCCTTAAAATCCAGTCCACTACCTAGTTTTACAGTTAATTTCTAAGCTGTAGACCAATCAGGATCGATTGACTAACTCTTGCCTAGAATTCAGGGATCGAAAATACCGGGTATTTTGATTTTTTTTTTGCAAAAAAAAGGCCAGTAGTAGCTAAGGTGGTAAATTAAAAAGAAGTACATCTGGTTGATGCTGATGATGCTGCCCGTCGATTCCTGTTATGTCTTTAAGAACTTAACCCATTTTGAAAATGGGCCAAATAAAATTAATATTTTTGGCCACATAACATAAGTGGCCAAATGAATCAGTTATTTCAACCTTTTATATTTATTGAGCAGATGGAAACTGGTTGAGTTCAACATTTATTTTTCTTGCCGAAAGAAAAAAGTTCATTTGACCCAATATTATTTCTGGTGAAAATAAATCGATTTATTCGACCCAATATTTTTTTGGGCCATCGAAAATGGGTAAAAACAGAAGTACTCTAATTGCACACGTAGACAAGTGCTAATATTATAGGTCAAGTATTGGATTCGTTTGAACTGGAGATATGATAGGTATGCATGATTGTCAAACCCACTTTTTCGACTTGTATATATGGTAATATCGGAAATCGATATTAATATCGAGATCGAAATTTCCCCGAAAACAAAACTGACCCTTTACTACATATGAGTGTATTCTAATAGAATAAAAAAAGCTTAAAAAATAAAGGGTATGTTCTATTAATTTTTGTTTACCCAAAAAATTTTACCAAAAAAAATTGTGTTGATTGGACCCAATATTTTACGCCCGAAAAATTATTGGGTCAATCTTACCCATTTGTTCTGCAAAAATGAACATTATATTTTATGTATCAGGTTTCATTGGCCCAAAAAAAAAATTGGGTCGAATGAACCCATTTACTTTGGGCATAAAAAATAGATTGTAGAGAAAAATAAGCACTTTGCTCCACTAATTAAATTGTGCTGTAAATACCTGTTTCATCAGCCTTTTTCAAAAAATAGGTCAATTGGGTTCGGTCCCTGCTAGAATTCCATATTATGCCCGTAAAAAATTGTGTTGCAGGAATTTGTAAGAATTTGCAGGGTGGCGTTCTCTTTAACAAAACTTTTCTGACGGGAACAGTTTTAGTTCGAATCACTTGGAAAAGTTACAAACATACTTCATTTTAATATATGTACATAATTTGCATTCAGTCTTGTACGTACCATCAATCAATAAATAATTTTAAACTACATTTCGCTGTTTTTTTTAATTAAAATAATCTTCATATTTCGGCAATTGTCGAGGTTGAAGACGTTGAACGCCTTATATTCTTAAATTACTATTCGGCTTAGCTGCGAAATCCGGTCCACCTGGTAGTTGGCCTCTTCAAATGTAAGACAAAAGAAGAAATTTTCAGAAATCTAGCTTTAACGCTCTCAATTCTTCTGTTTGCTTTAAAATTGATTGTTATAACTTTTCTTTTGAGAATTATTGAATGCATAACAATTGTGCTAACAATTTTAGATAACCGAATTCAGTCAGTGGATGAAAGGGCTTACTTTCAAAAATTACTAGGTAGCTGCAATAATCTTTTAGAAGCCTTTTCAATCACATATGCATGTATATTTCTGCCTTAATTATACCGGAGGCAATTGATATATCCTGGCTGCCAATAGCATGAGAATCCAATAGTTTGAGGTAATGTACAAGGGCGGGTCAATAAGTCCGTGACTTTTTGAATTTCTGAGCTCTTTACTGAAACAGCAACACTGCTCCTGTCAACAGGCATCTGTCAGTTGACTCCTGTCAAAATTTAAACTTGCTGCGTCAGTTAGTTTGTGTTTGACAGCTATTTTTATCAGACTACTCACTAATTTGAGGAGAAAATGGAAAAAAGTGAATTTCGTGTGCTTATTAAGCATTATTTCTTGCGAAAAAAAACCATTACCGAGACCAAGGCTAAGCTTGATAAATACTATGGGGACTCTGCACCATCGATTTCAATGGTAAAAAAGTGGTTTACTGAATTTCGTTGTGGCGGTACAAGCACTGAAGATGCCGAACGTCCTGGACGCCCAGTTGAGGTCTCTACACCCGAAACAATCGAAAAAATTCACGATATGGTGTTGACCGACCGAAGATTGAAAGTGCGAGAGATTGTGGAAGCCGTAGGGATCTCGCATGGCTCAGTGGTTTCAATTTTGAATGATCACTTGGGCATGAGAAAGGTTTCCGCAAGATGGGTGCCGCGTTTGCTCACAGTCGACCACAAACGCAATCGTGTAACAACTTCACAGGAAGGTTTGGCGTTGTTTAATCGCAATATGGAGGAGTTTTTGCGCCGTTTTGTAACCGTGGACGAAACATGGATCCATCACAACACACCAGAGAACAAACAACAGTCAAAACAGTGGGTTCCTAAGGGTGAATCGGCGCCAAAGAAGGCCAAGGTGGGTTTGTCAGCCAATAAAGTTATGGCGACTGTTTTTTGGGATGCACGCGGGATAATCCACATTGACTACCTTCAAAAGGGAAGAACAATCAATGGGGAATATTATGCCAACTTATTGGACCGATTCAATGACGATTTGAAAAAAAAACGACCTCATTTGGCCAAGAAAAAAGTTCTTTTCCACCAAGACAATGCAAGGGTGCACACATGTGCAGTTGCCATGGCAAAAATCCATGAATTGGGCTATGAATTGCTCCCTCATCCACCCTATTCTCCAGATTTGGCTCCGAGCGACTACTTCTTGTTCCCAAACCTGAAGAAATGGCTTAGTGGAAAAAGATTTGACTCCAATGATGAAGTCATCTCGCAAACAAAGGCCTATTTTGAGGACCTCGACAAATCATTTTTTTTGGAAGGGATAAAAAAATTGGAGAAGCGTTGGACAAAGTGTATAGAGCTCAAGGGAGACTACGTTGAAAAATAAAATTATTTTTTAATCAAAAAATCTGTGTTTTAATCCAAAAGTCACGGACTTATTGACCCGCCCTCGTATATATTATAAAGTAGCCAGCAGCTACTAAAGAGGCTTACGAATTTCTAACAGCTTTATCACTTCTTCACATACAAATTTTTTGTTTTCAAGCTGATTGTGATAACAATTAAACCTATTTTTTTCAGACTTCATCGTTGTATGCAGACTGTATTGGCTTTTGGACTATTTACGAAGGCGATTTCGGCTAGGTAAATTCTTAGGAGAACTTCGTTTTATTCTTCAGTCAGTTGTATTTGGAGTCATAATTTATGTACAATATCTTTCCTTATAATGACTTTAACTTTGCATTGACTACTCCCACTAGAGGACTTAAATGGCTCCCTCCCTGCAAGCGAGACTTGGACGATGGTTCACGGCCTATTGATTTCTGCAATCCTCTCCCAAGCTGTGATTACTCGTTGTGGTGCTCTTGTACGTATTTTTGGTATATTGATATAAACTTCTCGAAGCATTTATCGCTAGTTGCTCAACTTTATTTTGTATTTTTTTTACCGATATTCGAAATTGACTCAATTTTATTCTCCGTTTCTGCAATTTTATCAGTTTCATTGAAATTGTTGTTTAGATTTATCCCGGCCATTAGGATAGGTAAGCGTCTGTGTCTTTAAGATCTATCGTGACCAAATTCCCATCCAGTTTGCTTCGTATTCTGTGCGACAAAATTTCAACTTAGATCCATCTGTGTCTACTCATCATATATGCTGCCAGCTATACTCGTCGATTCTTTCAACTTTTCAGAAAACCTAATTATGAGCGACAAAGTAAATTTCCATTTACATGGGTTTGTAAATAAACAGAACTGCCGAATTAGGAGTACGAAGTACGAAGAATACGAAAGCATTGTATTAATGTCAAATAAACCTTCTTGTTTGGTATAGAAGTTGTCGGTCCATATTTTACAAGGTGGTTGTAAATATCCAAAAAACATCACTGTAGTGCACCATACCAATATTAATATTTTTTTATGTCCGGGAGTTCAGAATATCCCATCCACCAGTGTGGAGTGGCAACAATAGAAATTCTTCAAAAAATTTTAGTTTCGGCCCGCTTGGCCTCACCGTTTGACGGCGTCTGATTTCTTTTTGTCGACCTTTAAGGACGTCTTACATAAATGAATCTAAATAAAGATATGCTTCCGGAAATAATGAATTGAAAGCTTGTTAGTGCTGTAAAATTCATTGGATGATAATAAAGGCATGTATAGGTTTAATGTTAGTTTTTTTTTTTTTTATTAAAAACACAGAACAAAACAACGTTTACAAATAACACTTTTATGTAAGATCTGATAAAAGATCAAAATTATAGAAGTTGATTATTAGTCAGACACAATTTTATTGTTTTAAGTAGTGTTGATTTATACGTTATATTAACAATAGCTGTAGTGCAATAGATAAGTAAGTATGATTACTATATGCGAAAAGTGTTTAAAGTTATCTACTGCAATTGAATTTAATTTATTTTTAAATAAGAAATACAAGGCATGCGTAAAATATAATTTTCCCACACAGAACTTTTATTTTTTTATGCAAAATTGTTGACCAGTTTAACTGTCTACTTACTACTTTGCTTGTAAAATTACTGCAAAAAGTGAATATGTGCTTTTTATCGTAACGTAAAATGTATCTAAGCGCAACTTAAAAAAACCCATGCAACGAAATGAAGTCTCTTGAAAACATCGTTGTGAGAAAATGATAATGTTCTGCTTAAATTCTTTATCCTGATCCATCCAGTTAGAAGAGAAAACAGCATATGGCAAACTATTGAATTCCGTTTCAAAAACACTTCCAAAATAGCAACTGGGAAATATTTCAAAGAGCATTATACCAAAAAGTATACTATTATGAGCTACAGCAAACAAATTATCAGCATAAAAAATTAAATAAATAATGACGCAGCACAGGTTAAATCCAGTGGCTATTATTTGAAAAAACATTCCCTTAGATAGTACCGCACTTAGTAGGCGATAAATTCTGCAAATAAAAAGAAACGAAATACATTCAGTCAACAAATCGAAAATTCTTATTATTTTCTTGTTAAGAAAAATATGAGTTAATACTCTGTCAATTCATATAATTTAACATGGCAACTCTGCTTGAAATGTATAACACTTTCCGGGTATATATAGAACCACAAAACCGCTAATAAACTCTTCTTTGTTTTGGATTTCCCTTTAAGTCGGTTGTTTTAACTTTTAAACTTAACATTTCTATTTAGTGGAATTAAACTATTCCGAAATATAGCCGCAAAATAAGTAAAGAACGTCCAGAAAAAATTATTAAGTTTAAACACACTTTGTTTCTTATATATATTACTTATTTATTTATTCAGGACTTTAGGAAGTATATTTTCATGCACGCTCTAAATTAATCGAGGATTGCTATTGCAATACTTAATCTCAAATCTACAAAAAAAAAACATAGCATGGTGTGAGATCCGGCGAGAATTTTCATCAACTTCTTCAGTTGTAGAGCTGTTGTACACGATAAATAGCTACACATGCGGCAACAGAAATTCGCTAATAATTTGGCAAAACACTTTAGCAGTCACTGTTTCTTTTAAATTAAAAATAAGTGCCAGTAACGTTCTCGGGATCACTGTAGTTAGGTTTTCGAACGGTGAAACTTTTTCTAGAATTGTTTAGATACCGGTAACGCATTTTCTGTTTATTCACACACCTATCGGTATGAAAATATACCTTTTCACCAAAGAATTGTTGAGTTTGTTGTTCGAAAATTTTCCAGCAATATTCATGTAGCTATAAGTTTCTTTGTTGGGAATCACGAGGCACTATCCACATCGATTCTTTTAAAACAGGAGAACTGTCAAAAATGATGATATGTCAACTTATTGGTCTAGTTCATCGCCGATTGAAACACAAACGAGAGCTTTTCGCAAAGAAGAAAGTGCTAAAAATTTGAGCTCCGACTTGCTTTCACATCTACCATGTTATTCAGAACGATGAAATCATTGCTTTAACAAACGCCTTTTTAGATGGCCTTGACTATTATTTGTGTAACGTTGAAAGAACAGAAGTATCTTTATTCAAAAAGACAGGGACTTATTGATCAATTGCCGCATTCAATTTAACATAACTTAAAATCTAACCACTTTCTACAAATTTTGGTCAAAAGTAAAAATTCTACCTAAAAGCAAATATGTATCAACAAAAATACTTGTCTTCAAAATACCTACTCAATCAATTTCGCGTGATCCTGTATGCATAGTCGTAGTTCCCAATTATTTTCACGTTGGCTTTTCTTCGGATCCGTTCCCAATTTGATGAGTCTTATTGCCAGTAATCTTAAATGTCCACTCAAAATCGACAGACTTACAGGTGCATACATATCATTTGCAAAACTTGTTATAGCTTGCAAACAAATTCCAACAAATTGGTATATGTGAGCTATCCAGTAATTCGTAGTTGATCTTTTCCAATCAAATGGTAACCATCCAGGATAAAGGAGACGTCTTTCGTCGGAAATCAAAGTTGAGAGTTCCAATGAAATACAACCATTCATAAATAGGATTCCATTAATCAAAAATATTAACTTGCAATTTTCAATGATTTTTTTAAAATAGCTCTTCTCCTCTTCTGTTCGAATACGCTTATCTAGAATCTCAAAAATACGCTCAATTTGCCGTATGTTACTCAAATTCCACCATATGATGATATACTTAAGGGAACACAAAACGTCCGAACAGTTCATAGTTAGGTTTTGAAAAATTTCACTTCTAAAATTAAGCTGAAAAAGTCCCAAAATCAAATGAAGTGGATAAAATAAAATAACGAGAATGTTAAAAGCTATGATCCAAATGAGATACGGAACGCGGTATTTTTTGGGACTGCCAAGGCCAAGAAATACCCAAATTGTATTGCCAATTTGAAACAAGTCTGTGCTATTTTTGAATTTCATTTTATTAAAGGATTTTAGAATATCGAAAGTAGCTCTCTCAACTCGGAAACTAAATAAGGAATCGACACTTGTTCAGCGAATTATATTGCAGTGATAAATCAAATTTAAAAATTAATATATGAAAATTATAAATTTAAAAAATGATTGTCCTTGTTGGGGGCGAAATCGTTTTAAAATAATTTCGGAAACTTGTCGGCCCAAATGCAATTTTAAAACAAAATGAAAGGTGTTTATACATAATCTAATATTTATAAATACCATTTTACGCCTACACCATTTGACATCTCTTTGCTAAGTGGATTATTGTAAAAAGAAAATATTTCACAGTATAATTTTACTAACCTTTTTGCGTGCCTAGGTATATACTCGTATCTAGCGTTTACTACAATATATATTCGCAAATATGAGCTTATAAAAGGCCAATTGACCTGGATAATGACATGCTACTAAACAAACTAAACACCTATTCGCCTTCAATTACCAATTATCCGGAAAAATGGAATTGTACTTTTTTTTCAAAGAGTAGAGTTTATGGTGTACAGAAACATTGAGTATAGAGCATGAAGGTCATACATGAACAGTTAAAACATTGCAAATTATAGATTAAGTGAATAAAACTTTTGCAATTTTTGCAATTTCTTTTAAGTCAAGGGTAATAGCGAAATTAGCTTTTTTATTTGAGCCACTAAGGTTTATATGAAAGTGATAATAATGACAGAAATTACGGTACGCACTTTATCATCCTATTGAGTCCTGCAAGCCTGGGGGATTAACAGATCATCAGCCAAGCTAGCACTCTGCAATGCATTTAAGTTTTCACCACCTCATTTTTCTATCCCATTTGGTATAGTTTGAGAGTAAATTATTCTTGTTTTGAAAAGAAATAAACGCTAAAGACGTTCTGATTATATTGTGGATTAAGCTGATAAACCATGAGGAGATGACCTCAACAGATATATTATTTGTAAATATAATACTTCACATGGAACTTGCAAAAGCGACAACCTACCTACACTTGCGCTTTTTTTAAACTGCGGCCTGGGACGGCCTTTAGAGGAGCACTCAAGATACTACCAAGTCTTGAAGCTTACAAAGGAGAAGCTAGAGATTTAATTCTTATTGCTTTTACGGCTCCTTAAACAACAGGTAGATTAGGCTGGCACGACGAAGAAGGCGACATTGAGGATCAGCCTGTGACAATTTGACACCATAAAAATAAAGAGACATTAACACATTGATTGCCAACTACGAGATAACTCGTAGATTGCGTTCTTGTTTAGGACTCTAACTACGAGCTATATCCTGTGTTTACTCGCCATTTTTGTGCAGCTACGAATAAACTCGAAATATATCAGTGCTAATATTGATATATGGCCTCTGGGAAAAGGACGAAAAACCCATGCTGGCTTGCATGAACATAAAATTTATTAAAAAACGAACAAAATATATAATGAACTAAAATTAGAGTTTTTAATAATATAATGTAATTAAATCAAATTGTCATTTTAGGCCAGATTCCTGAAAATTGCCGTGGCAGTCAACATGATAAGAAAAGGCGCATTTACATATTAGACAATGGTTTGTTGCAATGAAGAAAGCGGTGTTACGGTAGGCACGTAATAAAAATTGAAAATATCTGTTAACCCAAACAGAAAATAATTTCATTCAACCAGAGGACTACAACTCGGCGCACGCGACTTGGAAACTCCAGACTACAGACAGCAGACTCGGCAGAAGTTACGAAATTAGGTTCCGTAAATCCTCATTCCCCCTGTAGGCATGTTTTTTGAGATTTTTATGACACTTGAGTTATTTTACGGATTTCTAGCAGCTTGAGAGACGGAGGTTGTGCTTACGCCTTGCTATATCCTGAACCCTTGACTTGATACTAATTTGTCGAAAATCTATGGGGCAAGCATCGCGATGACAAGAACACGTCAAAACTATCACGTCTCTATCTGCACTTTGTAAGTTAAACTGTGGGTTAATGTGACGTACTTATTCCTGACAGACGTTAAGGAAGATCGGTGTAGGCAAAGCGCTTGGAGAACAGTAGAGGAAGACCGAGATCTTGTTTGAGGTGATGAAGATGCATTTGAGGTAATTATTCCTATATACATACAGTTGGATTTACTGAAGGCTTCAAGTCGCCTGACACAAATGGAGTATTCGTATATCTAGTTATCTTTTAGACTGGCTGAAAACGAGACCGTTTGTTCCTGTCGGGGGCTTCTATGTACCCGAATGTTTGCGCCAACCTGAAGTAATGGTAATGCTGTTCTATTTTAGATCAAAGCCAAGCGTCCAAAGGTATGGATCAACTGCAGCCGGTTCTGAATCCTTACACCACTAGCCAACATATCGAACTCTCTGGGAATACTAAAACAAGCTTTTACACTAAAATCGGAAGATATTATAAGAAGCATTGAGCAGATGATTGAACTTCATGAATGTAAAAGCATTTTGTGATTGCAACCCCTCTCTAAAATGCAACATTCAAATTCTCGCAGAGGATCTAGTGAGGCTACAATTCGAAATATAGTTTTCATTCAGATTGAGGCCACTTTCAACAGCGAGGTATGTGTAACTCGGCCGGTTAATTCAATTTTCTAAGTGTTTGCTTTTTTTATCTTATTTTAAGTGTTGATTAGTTGTGTAAAATAAAAATGCATTATAGGTATAAATGAAATAAATGAATTGGATAACCTCTTCGATCCACTCTGAAAGAGCTGCGAAGAGTAGGTAGCATATAGTGGTTTAAAGAACATTCCTTGAAAAAATAGAAAGAAAATGGAATGGGTTTGTCCTCGTAAAACGCGCTACACAATTAATGTGAGAAATCCTGACCTTGACACTCAATGGAATATGTTGTTGTAATGGATACGCAACAATATTTCAATAAACATTGCATAAATCACTATTTAATTGCTGTCCACAATCAATAGGTCTATCAAGCAGAGTTACAATTGTTTCTTTTCAACTTAAACTACATTTTCATTCAGTTATTGACTTATATTTGCCCTGTTCACATTGTCAAGTTATTAAAAAAATTCTTAAAATGCCAATCGAACACAGCAAAGATCTGTTCAAACCGCACTGGGTGATTTGGAAGCTATTTGGACTTATTCATCCTCAAACACATAGAATTCCCTACTTCATATGGTGTTTCCTTTACCACTCCTCGGTGACATTCTTTTATCCATTGCACCTCATATTAGGTCTTTTGAAATTTCGTGATCAGAGTGAAATTTTCAAAAATCTGGCCATCGATTTGACTGACTTGATATGTTCTCTAAAATTCATTTTGATTTGGTACAACTTAAAAAATATTTTCCGCATTCGGGATATCCTATCCGTTTTGGATGATAGAATAGAAACTAACACCGAAAAGGCGTTCTTTCAAAAATCTGTTAAAAATTGCAAATATATATTTTGTGTCACTGGAATTCTATATTTTGGAGCATGTATTTCTTCGGAATTGACCACTCTATTTGGGGAGGAAAAGCGTTTGCTTTACCCGGCATGGTTACCAATTGACTGGTCAAAATCGGCAACAAACTACTGGATTGCCAATATGTATCAGTTTATTGGAATTACTTTTCAGATTCTTACAAATTTTGGTAGCGATACCTATCCACCAGTATGTTTGGCTTTATTAAGTGGACATACCCAATTACTTGCTATAAGGTTATCTGCCTTGGGCATGGATCCAGAAAAAAGTAGCGACAAAAATAGTAAAGAATTAAAAGCGTGTATACAGGATCATAAGAGGCTTATCGAGTGCGTATTTGAATGTGGAAAACCTTAAAAAAAGAAAACTTTATATATAAACTAAAAATCTACTGTAAGTGAAGAAAGGAGTTGCATTTATATATGTTTTTTTTTTTAATTGCAGACTGTACGAGTTAATCGAAAAAGTAGTATCAAAAGGAATGTTCCTTCAAATTTTGGGAACCGGCTTTAATATGTGCTTCACCATTATCTACTTACTTTTTTATGCTGCAGATATATTTGACACTTCTTTCTACTGCATATGTTTAATAATATTGCCAGCGCAAATTTTTCCAAGCTGTTACTTTGGAACAATATTTGGAATTGAATTCAATAATTTGCCTTATGCTTTGTTCTCCTGCAACTGGGTGGATCAGGATAAGCAGTTCAGGCAAAGCGTTCTTATTTTTTCAGAACGTTGCTTAAGAAAGGTCTCATTTAATTGCTTGGGATTTTTCACTATACATTTGGATACTTTTTTTAGCACTATCAAGAGTGCATATTCTCTACTTGCCGTAGTTTTGCAAGTTCAATAATGAAGCGTGATGTAGAAATAAGAGGATGTACGGGAATGAACATTACTCGTATTATGTTTTATCTATCAAGTAATTAAAATATTAAGAAATAAAGTTGAAATTACGTAGTTAATTCTTTCAAAATGTATTCATTTCAAAGCAACAATAATTGTATACATACATATGTATGTCATCGTTGAAAGAGAAACTCTCTTCTTATTAAACATTGCTAATTCGTCATAGTTTATGATTCAATATCTTGGAAACATATTCATTATTTTATTTATAAATCATTAATGCTCGATTTAGGGTAACCTCTATTCCTTACAAACTAAAGTAAGTATAGAATTACCTGTACCCGTGGCAAGTGAAAGTGTGGGGAAGCATCCATAACTGTCCGTATTCACCTTGATATTAGTAAGATAGAAGTCTCCATATTCGAAAATGTGGTCTGGAATTGAGCCGAGAGGATGCTCTTCGTCAAAAACAGTCAAAAAACCACGCTACTGCGCTTTACCCTGGGGACGAATTCGGAGACTTTTCGGACCGGAGCGTTTGTGTCCATCCATCTCTGTCGTTGGATCTTCACTCTTCTGGTGAGATCGATGTCGCTGTACAGTCCGTAAAGTACGTCGTTCGTTCTTCGTCGACCGAAGATCACTCGAAGAATTTTTCAAGCAACCAAAAGCACCCTCATCCGTTTTTGATAATGTTCATGCCTCTGCGCCATAGAGCATGACAGGGATTATTAAAAGCATTTTCGTTGAAGTCAGTCTTTGGTATTCAAAAATTCGACCGCGAATTGTAGTGTTCTTGTGTCAGATGATGTTTTTATTAAGCAGACATAGTTTTCACGATAGTTATATTATCCATACGCGTCGGTTAGAATGGAACAACACAGGACATTGAAGAAACATTGTTTCTGCATGTTCCCTTGTTTTGGCCTAGGCAGAACTTTATAAATTGCAATAGCTAAACTCATTCTCAACTCAATCGTTACTCGCTTCTCGAATTCTTAAAGATAAGAATCGTCGGGACTTACATTTTACTAGCAACTCGATATATTTATTGTGTGAAATGAAAATTTACGATATAATGTTGCGATATATAGGTTTGCATATTGATATTTAAATCGGCAAAAAATCAAGATTGAAGAAGTTTAATTAAACTGCGTTAGTATCATAAATAAATACTGAGAGCATTGTTGGGAAATAAAAAGAAAATAAATAATTGCATGGTGCAGAATCAAAAATAAAGATTATTACAATTACGAGTACTTACCTTACTTTTGTTCCCCTTTGATTGAAATGATATTATACAGACTGAGGTAGTTTTGGACGTCAATCAAATTTTCACTCCATATTCAGTATTCAGAGCTAGATAATCTTAATCGATTTATGCGAAATCTTCTGAAAACATGTCGCTCTACAGTCTTTGTACTACTTTGTATTACATACAGAGAAACTTCCGCTCAAAGCAGCTATAATAGGACAGGAATGGTGGGAATTATTGTAATTCAATTTCCTTAACATATGCGAAAAATCGCGCCTCGCTTCTAAACATCAAAAGGTTTGGTAGTGGAACTACTTCATCGAAATCCTTCAATTAGTTTAGACGTTCAATTTATGTTCAGCGAGGATTTTATATTCTATGCCTGTGGTCGGTACAGTTACGGAAGTGAGATGATATTTGCAGTCATCGAGCATTCATTCATACATACATTTTACAGATAAACTTGTGCATGTTTTTTATTAGAGGGCAAATTACCGTACTCGCTGTCGGGTGAGTAGATTCCATCCGTGATCGAGTAGCTTTGGGATGATGGCCCGCGATAATTCATGAATCGACTGAAAATTTCCAATTGTAATATTAAAATTCTACTCGTACTATAGCTAGTTTTTGACAGTTTTTAGTAGTCCTTACAACAAAAAAACCTGTGACAAATTTAAAATAAGTCGTTAGTATGCCAATATTATGAAATCGGTTTATTTTATTTGATATTGAGTAAAGCAATACATGTATGTTAAATGTCGGCAGAAATTGATAAAATATAAAAAAGTATATAGTTACATTTTCGTTTTGATTAATGTGAGCTTGGTAGCTATTGCACGTAAATGACTTTCAATTAGGGATGAGAAATTATCAAATTACAATCGATATCGTGTACGGAAATTCCAAATGTTTGATGTTCAGTGACGAGATACACGATCACTTCTGCGGTAGATTATTTTTTATGAAATTAAAAGGTCTGGGACTATATTCTATCCTGCAGCAGTATTTTCATCATATTCATAATTTTTGAGTGTACAGACTTCTTCGGGATTCTCATTACTGCAGTAGCTTCCCTCGATGGCTTTTCTAATAGCCTAGTTACAGCACTGGTAAAGTATTCTGCATCTAATAAGAGTTCTGCAAAATAATATATGGGCCAGAGGGTGATGCGGTTAATAAGAGCTCTGACAATCTTTTGCGATTATTGTCGTCCGACGTCCGAGCTTCACACAGTATATTTTCGAGTTGTACTCGTTCTCCTTTTGATGTCGTTCTCTTTCGTAACTTTGCTACTATTGTATTTTTATTGTTAGAATGTAAAAACATTTGAATTTGAATTCGATTACAGAAACTTTAGGTACTATAAAAGATGATTTATAAATTCAAGTGGATTGTGTTCTGCCTTTCACAGTATGGCTTTCGTGTTTTGACCAAGACGATGAGGACAGCACGCTTTTGCTACTATGATTATTCCATTACTCATGATATTGTAGCTTAAACTGTAGATGCTGAAAACACTACCATACTAAACACTACCACTACCATACTTTTCTGATATTGAGGTCGCCAAGTACGATTTGTACCTACATATACTTCTCGTAGGTTCTCTTTTAGAAATCGAAAAATCCTTCCTTGGTAACCCTGGTTTCTCAACTGTTGCAGCATGCGTTAACATAAGGCGAGGTTAGTAAATGGCTTCCAGATATGCATTCGATTTGATCATATATCTAAAGCAAATGGTTTCATCCTTGTATTTGATAAATAAATAGATATTTATTTTGTTTGTAAAATTTGTACAAGGCTACCACCACACAATATACACACAGAGATATGATATGTAATATATCTTTCTTTTTTGTATTTTTGAGTATTTTTAAAGGGAATATATAACAATTAAAAACCCTCTTATGAAGCATTTGCGTCCAATGATCATCCGAATGAAAATTTGCACTGCGCGTTATTGCATATTCTGTTGTAGATGTCGCGGTTTTAGATCATTTTTTTGTCCAGTTCGTCCCATCTCGTTTGTTGAGTGAAGGTTATATCAGACTTATAGGCATCTAGTGCATCTACTAGGTGTTTGGGAGTACCAAGTTTGTCGAGAGATTTCACAGAACAAATATAAACCTGAACATTGTCGTCCCTTTCTTGTTTGGAAGGGCCGTTTATTGTTTAGTCAGTCTTATTCAACGCTATTATCGTCTTCATAATAACTTTGATTCGCTTTTTTTGACTTGTGAAACTTTAGGCAAAGAGTTGTTTATGGGTCGATAATGGTTCGAAATACAAAGATTATTTTGATATCTCATGCTCAATTCAACCTGGTTCTTGCCTCTTTTTACCTTACCTCTAAGCTCCATCGTTAAATAATATTAAACCAATGCTTGATGATTAATTCTTTTGTGGAAAACGTATTTTATTATTTTATAAAATATCTATAATAAATAGACAATTTCATTTTAATTGCAACTTGACGGTATTAATTTAGTAAACATTGCACGTCTTCTCCTCTAATTACTTTTTCATCGATTTCGAACACATTGCACTGTACTATCTGTTCGTTGGATCTTATTTTTATTCTCCATATTTAGTTACTTTCCAACTTTTGAGTTGAACAACATCTAAAGTTAAAAAATGAAAGTTGAACACAGTACGGATTTGTTCAAGTCCCATTGGATTATCTGGAGGATCTATGGTGTTATTTATCCAAAAAAACCACGAATGGCCTATTTCATTTGGTTGGTTTTTTACCACTCCGTTGTAACATGTTTTTACCCATTGCACTTGGTTTTGGGATTGGCAAAAATTCGCGATAGAAATGAGATTTTCAAGAATCTTTCAATCAATTTAACGGACGTTATTTGCTCCTTCAAATTCATATTAATTTGTTACAATGTAAAAAACATTTGCGATATTGAGGATATATTAGTCAAATTGGATAAACGTATTCTTACCAGCAAGGAAAAAGTGTATTTCAGAAGAATCGGTCGAAATGGCAAATATATTATTTATTCAATTGCAATTCTCTTCTTTGCTGCTGGATTTACTTCAGAACTCACAACATTGTTCGGTGAAGAAAGACATTTACTCTATCCGGCATGGTTTCCAATAGATTGGAGGTCATCTGCAACAAAATATTGGATTGTGAATTTGTACCAGATTATTGGTATGTCTACACAAATTGTTAGCAGTTATGCTAGTGATACGTATCCGCCAGTAAGTTTGGCAATTTTAAGTGGGCACATAAGAATGCTTTCGATGAGGCTATCGGTATTGGGAACAGATCCAAGTAAGAGCCGGCAGCGAAACAATCAAGAGCTGAAAGCTTGTTTTCAAGATCATATTCAATTAATTAAGTACGTGTTAGTTATAAAAAATTCTAAAATGTTGAGAAATGTTTCATCAAAAATTACATTTCAAAATAGTTTTGGAAATACAACAAGATTTGCCAACAAGTTTTTATGATAGTTTGTTGATCTGTCTGTCGTCATTTTAAAATATTTCAATTAGCATTTAAACAATTAGGATCTTTTCTTCTAATCATGAAGTAAACAATTCCACCTTCATCAAATTTTACTTGCCTGACTAATACTAATTTTTAAAAGTATAGTAACACTTGCGTAGGTTGATGTTGGTGGAGGTCATTTAAATTAAATGAGTATGTCAGAAACTTCTTGACGCTTTTGAAATTTGCTAATGTAGTGGTTTATTTTTTTTCTTTGGCGTCATTCATTCAAAATTGGAAAGTTGTGTTTATGAAAATGCTGATAATCCTTTCGCTATTCAGAGTTTAAACATTTAAATTTTTCGCATTTAAATCAGAAGGCTGCTGCTGCATACAATAGATGAAGTTCGGCATTTTCTGCACCCACAAAGCTACAAACACTGCCATGAAGTTGAGTCATAATGCGTTGTTGACTGTATAGAACTGTTTCGAATTTTTAATATCATACTATGTGGCATAAGTTTCACCTTTTGCAGTTTTTGCGATTTTTTGTGGCGCCTTTGCCTTTACATATTGCAACACTTATTTGATATTCGATATTCCTTTATTATTTCATCTAACACAATTTGATTCCAAGATTTCTTATTGTCAATAATACTTTATAAAATATGTTATTCGATTTGACTGTAGGCTCTCGGTTCATTGTCCCTACGGTAATGTGCGACTTAAATCTCTTCCACTTGTGCGCTTCACATAACACAAGGAGCAGGGTAATGATGTTCATTCCCTCAATATTTCTTTGTTATCGAGCTGATAAAATTCAGCCCATCTGATCAGATCAATGTCACTATCTTCTTCTCTAAATTTTCTATGTATGTACAAATGTAATAACCAATAGCATACTGGTATAAAATAGTGAGGACTAGGGCTAAGACGAAAAGATTCTTGTACAGTGAGAGGAATTAATATACTAGCTACCTTATTTGTTGTTGCAGCGAGCCCAAATAGAATATATTTTAGATTGGAGCGGAACCAAATGGACCTGTCATATGTTTTTGTTGTAAAGGATTTCAAGCGTTCACATAGAAAATATTGATTCTGATTCTTCTACAGTTAGCGCATCTTTGACCCTTTAGCCTTCCTGAAAATCAGTCAAAAGATTTGATATTAGATACATGTTCACGAATTTAGCCCTGTTGCGGAATGAAATTAAGAGATTTTCATTGCTTGTTTCGTCAAAAGCAAATCCATCCGTATCCTAGACTGTTTATTGCTTAACAACATATAGCGGCTTATATGCTTGACGAAACTATCACCAGACTGGAGAGCAGATTCTTCAGAGTATAGAGACAGCATCCCACTATGCGTGTTAAATTGCTGCAGCAGTTTACTCAAAACTCATCGGTCGTTAGATGGCAACAAATCCACACATGACCTGAGCTCAGACTGTTGCCTTAATGATCTTCGGTCTACTCTCGGTTCGCCATTGTCACCATCTAAGCACCTTCTCTCTAAAAGGTCTGCCTTATCCTTGGCCTGGAAAGATTTTATTTACTAATTTTCTAATTTTTATTAATTTGTTGATGAACTAAACTTAAACCGAAACATCTAGAGAACTCCTTGCAATCTTAAATAAGCGAGTAAAAAAGACATCGATTTTGATGAAACATTTCCCAAGGTTTTCAAATGATCTATTTAAATTTAAAATTTTAATATTTTTTTTCTTGCTTGTAGATTGTACAACATTCTCAAGGTAGTTTTATCAAAGGGAATGTTTTTCCAAATTCTAGGAACTGGTTTGAATATGTGTTTCACTATTTTTTATTTATTATTTTGCTCTAAGAACATCATTTCCATTTGTTACTATACGATTTTCCTATTGGTATTGCCTGCACAGATTTTTCCCGCTTGCTACTTTGGAACCATGTTTGAAATGGAGTGCTATAATTTGCCATACGCTTTGTTCTCATGTAACTGGATGGATCAGGACAAAGAGTTCATACAGAATATGCTAATTTTCTCAGAACGTGGCCTGAAAATACCCTCGTTTTATTGTATGGGATTTTTTAAGATTCATTTGGATACATTTTTCAGAGCTATTAAGAGTTCATATTCTTTATTTGCTGTGATCTTGCAAACAGAATAATGTGTAAATTGAACGTGTAGTTCGAAATATTACTTCTTTTAAATGTTAATCACTACTTTTTGAAGTAAAGCTTAGATATACTATAAAACATTATGGAAAATATTATTTGTGACACCCCTATGGAGATTCAGAAGATATTTCAATGAAGACATGTTAAAATAAAATTCTATTGCAAATGATTTGTCTTTTACTACTCAAGAAGGTACTATGTTAAGAATTGCTTAAAATTTTGTTTAGCTTTTTTCAGCATTAGTTTCAGCCTTGCAGGTTTTTCATAAGGTTCGTCTTTTTGTTATTGCTAATCTAATGTACTTAAATCTACATTGCGCTTGATCAGAAATTTGTTTACTGCCCAAAACTTAGTTTGGATAAATAGAGCGGAAAAACAACCAATCAAATATTTGGTTTACAACGTAATATTTGTCCCAAAAACTGAGGTGCAGGCGGTCTATCTGCAACAAATGAGTTGGAGCTTCCTTACAAACTCTACAACTCGGATAAAACATAATCTCACACGGATTTTTTAGCTTGTCCTACATGAACTTGTATGGACTGTTAAATGTTAGATACCTCGTAAGCGTAACAAGGTGGTCAGAAGCCAGTGATTTTCCTGGCTTCATCGTGGTGCACCACGATGCGACCGCACCTCGTCTGAGAACAACGAGAAGAAGTTCTTTAGTCAACTAGGTGTCGTCCTCAACATAACATCGGTAAGCTTTATGTCACTGTGTTAGGGGTTTTGCCAATGGTAGGCGAATAACTTTCAAAGTAATCATTTACTTTTACCTAAACAATTTTTCAAAGAAAATCGAAATCTAAAACTTAAGGGCGCATAATGTGTGGAAAAATATAGAAGAAGCGAAGTGCAGAACCTTGATCTGTAGTTCAATAGAAACATGAAGGTGGAACGATGAGATGAGAATTACGGTAAAGAATGAAAGGCAAACATTTCAAATGTAAACTTAGTACAAAGGCACGAAACAACTGTAGCTAAAACATGTGTGAAAGCGGCATAATACTCACATTAAGAAAGCTACAAGCAATTGAATTTATATAAGTGCAACGTTCAAATTTGGGGAAACTGATGACTTTACACCGATAATAATCGTAAGCAATCATAAGCAAAGACGTTCGAGCTCCTAAAAATTGGATAAACGCGCTACAGGATAATGGGTTGCGAATCAGTAGTGGTGAGATCGAATATCTGCATTATCATTTTTCTGAACACGAAAAAGCAAGTTTTTGAATATATTTAGAAGATGTAGCCATGCCAAAGTGCGAATAGATAAAGCTAAATTGGCTTAAATATTTTATATTTTGTGACAGAAAAATACTACCCAGCTTTAAGATATGCATTGAAATGCTGGACGATGTACAATATACTCGTATAATATATAAAATGAGAGTGGCAGAATTACAAAAATGTGACAAAGCGTGACCAAATGTGTTTAAGAAGTATGTGCAATCGTTAAAGTCTTTAAATTTATTGAATCACTTAAACGAAGTAACATTAGAGCTGAAGTGATCCAAACAATGATTCCGAAATCCACGAATTTAGCCAACTTCACAAACACCAGAACAACAATACGCTGGAGAAAAGCAACATGTTCCACTCGATATAATTAAAAGCATGAAATATTTCAATGTTTGATAAAAATTTAAGAAAAAGAGGTTGCTTGTAAATTTTGGATTTTATCTGAGTTCTTTGCTGCTGATGCTGATGTAAAGGTGCTGTTGTCCTTGAGTTCAATTATTTTATGTTACTAATGTGCATTTTGAATAACACTTATAAATTTTTGTGAGAGGTGACAATCGACAATTGCTGCATGGCAAGATGAAATTCTAGTTTTTTCTGCTTTCTTAATATCTCTAAGCTAGAGTGAAATATTCTCTGGAATTTGATGGTGTTGATGAATAAGTCCAGTGTTTATAAGCGTCCATATGTTCGAACAACAGTTAAAATTAAGAAAATAATTTTAAACTTCTTTTTTTCATAGCACAGCTGAGACAGTGCAAATCTATACATTTATCCAAACATTAACAAAAGGAATGTTATTAACACATGCATTGACATGCAACGGGACATACTTGGGTAATGGGTTACAGTTACCGAAAATACGTCGAGATGTTTTCCACTAATATTCAATATATTTGAACAAAGGTGATTTTTATCATTTAACATTCTTGAAAAGTTATCAGGATAACGCTCAGAAGTATCTGTAATAAAACACCGTTTAATCTCCTACCCGAAACCGAACTCATAAGTAAATATTATATTTGTATCTGTGTATACTTTACCTTAGTTTTATAAACAATTATTTATTGCTAGATTATTAAAAAGCCTTTTTATTGAGTGCTTGAATCGTACACAAAAAGGCGGGTATACCTACTTTGGTTTTTATTATGCGCTTTTTCTATTTTTCTTGACTTCTTTTTTTGCAAACAGTCCGCAAACTTCGTTGACACCAGGTCTTTTCGCCGGCAGACATCAAGGATTCTGTTGACTTTAAAAAGCTACTTTTTGAGGAAACTACGAGTTTATATACTTTTGCTCATGTGAAAGGCAACTAGTTACAGATATTTCGACAAAGGACACTGGGAGTCCCAAGGCAGATTTGTCTCATGTAAAACACTTCGCTGAATTTTGCGTGTCTTTTGATTATCTCGTCTTTTGCAACAGCATTTTATGCGGGTATCCAATAAAAATACTAGCTAGACCAGCTGCAAAAATTATCTACTCTTTCTCGAAGCAACAGTGTATTCGCGTTTCGCTATATGAATATATCCGCTGAAAATACCATCTATGTTAGATTGTGTTTCTCAACTAACTTGCAGTTTCAGTAGCCTGAACATGAGTTTCAAGCCTTTGCATTGAACTGATTGGAACCATTATCTTAGTGTATTCGTATGGTTGGTTGATTTATCCCTTTGAACAATGTGCTATTGTAGATTAACAGGGAGTTTCGGTCTTTATAAGAACCATTTTTTGAAATACGAAAATTTAATTTATTCCCATTGCTTGAATCTGAAAAGATTTCGACCTTTCCTTAAATTAGTCGTAAATAAAATGTTTACAAATTTTCGGTTTTCTTTCTATTTTGGCACTATCGGCATAGCAGATATATGGATAAAAACTCATTGAAAAGAATTTGTTGTGTTGTTAGACATCATAGTTTGGCATAGAGATTACTCGGATCGAATCTATGGATGCAATAAAGAAGTAAATAGTAAAAAAATTGGCCTAAGTCGATATGAACTTCGTTATTCGCTGTTATTTTGTAAATTAAATAGTTAAGATATTGTTTTGGGAAAGTTAAATGCCCTATAGAGCAATCTACCGACTATGCCAAGTTCAGACCTTAAGAAAATAGGAACTCTAAAACATTGATCATAGTAATCGTGCCAGAAAACTTAGCTTTCTCTCAAGATGGCACTTAAAACAAGTGAGTTTGGGAGTTTTAAAAACTAATTTGACATGCAAATTACATTTTTTCTATTTTATTTAAATAAAAAAAATATATTATTTATTAATCTTTTGAGCAAGTTCGTTCATTACACTGATACTGAACTTCAACTAACTGTTCAATTTATTTTACTGATCTATTTATACATTTTATGATTGATCGAGTTGGGTGGGCTTGAGTCGTACAAATCAATTATTCTACCAAATGAAACCTAACACTTATGGGATGCGATATTGTTCTATGAATTGGTCTGGGCGTTGGATTGTGTCGTTGCTGTTGCAGTTTCTGCTATCTAAGCACTTTCTGCCTAAGTGTTGTGTCTGCGTCGTGTCGGTTGCTGCTGTAATTTCTGCTATCTAAGCACTTCCTGCGTAAGTGTTGTGTGATTGCGCCATGCGTTAACTCCCCTCTTTCTTAAGAGAAACGTCCCGTTTCTTCAAACTTTTCGGATAGGTTTTTAATTTTGGTGTTCAGCTCGCTGAAAACGATTTCTTCAATTTCCTTTGTATTGTTTATATTTCTTGAAATTTGTATGGGGAACTTTTTCCTTATACCGTATATGGTAAAACTGATGACTATGATTATTAACATGAATGTTGTTGTGGATGAAATCGGATGATTTGTAATTTCTTTTTTCATGGAATGAATTATATTAATATTCTGGAATCTTAATTCTCTATCTTCGGATTCTATATATTCAATTGTGTCGTAATTGTTTAAATGGCTTGTTTTTAGGTAATTCCAAATTGCTGACGTCGGGTTTTGATATGTCGTATTGTCGATTATTGTTGTATTGTCAAATGTAACTAAATAGACGCCTTCCACTGGATGTCCATCGATTGTGTGTTTGCCGGAAACTAATATCGCTCCATCTTTAATAATTTCAATGTCTTTATTTTTTTCTTTAATTTTTAAGCATTGCCCTTTATTATTATTTAATATATCTGTTAAACATGATTCTACTAAATTTAAAATACAAAATATGTTTCTCAACTCGATCTTACACTTTTTAACATTTAAAAACTTATCATTACATTTTACAATTTCATTATTTATTATAAGTTTTCCGTCTTCATGGCTTATGGCCCTTGCTTCAAATAAAATACAATTTATTTTAGTTATTGGATATTTAATATGAATAACTATGACATCTTTATTTTGTATAATTTTAAATTTAGAAACATCCATTAAGTCCGTTAAAGTAACGCTTTCATGTTCGTGATTTGAAATTTCTTTAATTTCTTGAAGGTTTAAAATAGCTGGGTTTAATATACCAATTTTAGCGAAAGTTAATGTTTGAATTGTATTTTGCAATTCTGTAATTATCAGTTTATTTCTTTCCCTAGTTATTCTTATTTTCGACTGTATTTCTAAGTCTTTGATTGAATTAGATAATTTATTGATTGAATTAAATATTTCGGAATTTGTAATGAATTGTTTGTTATTATTGTCTGTAAGTTCTGAAATTCTGAATAAGTACTAAGTCGTCATGGTCTGGTGTTCCTGCTATCCATTTCCAAATGGATCCTAATTCATTGATTCCTCTCTTGCTTCTGTGTCTTGTCATTCGTAACTGTCCTAATAATGATTTAATTAAACTTATTTCTACATCGTTATTATAATTATTGTCGTATAAATTGTTATCTTCGTCGGTAATAACTTCGTATTTTGTATAATTATTGTATTTATAAAAATGAGTTTGCGTTTCTTCTACTAGTTCGTTTATATAAGTTTAATTGATAATATGGAAAATGTCACCGTAATCTTTGTAGATTGCCGTATTGCCTTGTTCTATAAGTACGTAATTTTCTCGAGTATAGTCAGTTATTTCTGTGGACGCTATGTCTATTAGTATTAACGAAATTATCCAGATCATTTTCCTGGAAAGATATTTAAAATTCTAAGTCTTAATATTGTCTTTATGTACTATTCTATTTCTTTGATGGATTCTAACTTTATTTCCTAGATCTTCCTTGACTTTTTGTTTTTTATATTTTGCCAAAAGTTTGTTTCTATTTCCTACAATTTTTTCATAAATAACTTTATTGGGGGCATAAGTTTTAGTATTTCTATTTTTATTATCTCTTTCTAACATTTTCCTCTGAGCTTCTATTAGCTTTGATTCTATATCTATATGTATTACTTTATTAAAGAGAACTTCATAAGGTTTTTGGTTAGTAACTGAATGAATTGTTTTATTGTATTGTTGTGCGGCTCTAAAGATTGATTCTACATCACTTATTAGATAAAATTCCTGTTTTAAGCATCTTGCAATTTCAATTAAAGTGGAATGTGCCCTTTCTACCTGGCCATTTGATGTACTATGTTTAGGATCGCAAAAATATATCTCAATGCCTAATCTTTTCATTAAAGTTTTAAATTGTTCTGATGAAAAACCTGGTTCGTTATCCATTGTTATTCTTTTAGCTTCTGGAAAACTTTGTAGTAATTCTAAAACCTTCTCGTCTAATTTTGTTTTATCTTCAATTAATTTTACAACTAAGAATTTCGAAAACGCGTCAATACAAGTTAAAAATTTTAATTGTTGAGCGAAAAATATATCTAGGTGTACCTGCTCCCCCTCTTTCTTAGGAATTGGAGCCTCTCCAATTGGTATCTTTGTTGGATGTCTATCGTATTTGCTTTTGTTGCAAATTTCACAATTTCTAACGAATTCCTTGAATTGTTTACTCATTTCGGGCCAATAATATGATTTATAAATTTGTTTGAGGTTTTCTCTGTAACTCCTATGTGCCCGTGTGTGTGTTTGCTCTGTTATCACATGTTGATCCTCACTATTTGTAATATCTATTGGAAAATTTTTGGCATACAAAAATTTATTATTAAAAGTTTCTTTCAATTTTCCTTTAATTTCATACAGATCCTCCGGCGTACAATGTATTGCGATTATCCCTGGTTGGATATATTCTTTTAAAATTGTTATAAGGTTAACAACGGTATCATATTCTATAATGTGCCTGGTTTTTCCAAAATTTCTGACCTGTTCATGAATAGTAAAATTAGCTTTGCTCAGCAATATTTGCTGTTTAAATTGATTAAGAGGTTTTGAAGTTTCCTTAATTTCCGAATTATCGCTGCTTTCAGCGGAATGTTGTGTTCCTGTTATTGAAGATCCGTCTGATAAGTTATTTAAAATTTGCCTAGAAAGTGCATCTGCGACTATGTTTGTCGTACCTGGCTTGTATATTATTTTGGGAGCATATTCTTCAATAAAAGCGTGCCATCTTTTCATTTTGGCATTAGGATTGCGGGTTGATACCGCGAAGGTTAATGGTTGGTGATCCGTATGGATCTCTAAATCTGAAACTCCATAAAGGTAGTTTCTCAAGGTTTTCAAAGCCCAAACAATGGCATAAAGTTCTTTCTCATTTGTCGCATAATTTTGTTCCGTTGAATCTAGAGTTTTGGAAATAAAAGTTATTGGTCTACCTTCCTGTGTGAGTACACCACCTATTGCATTATTTGAAGCATCTGTTGTAAGAATAAATTTCTTATTGAATTTTGGCTGTACGAGTTCTACTTCATTTATTAATGAATCTTTCAATTTTTGACAGGCTGAAATTCCCTCTTGGTCTAATGTGACTACTGTTTTCTTTGATAAATGTTGGGAGACTTTCCCATTTTGTCCTAATAAATGTTTTGTTAGGGGTTTAGCTACAGTGGCATAGTTCTTTATGAACTTCCTGTAGTATCCTGTCATACCTAAAAAGCTTCTTAACTGTCTTAAGGTTGTAGGTATTGGGAAATTCGATATTGCTTCAATTTTCTTGGGATCTGTCTTAATAATATTATGGCTTACAATATATCCTAAATATTCTACTTCTGATTTAAAAAACTTCGATTTTTCCAAAGATATTTTCATGTTTGCTTTTTTCAACGTTTCGATTATTTTTCTTAAGTGCTTCCCGTGGTCTTCTAAAGTTTCCGAAAATACAATTATATCATCGATATATACGTGACAGATTTTTCCTATGTGTTCACGCAGTATGTTATCCATCGCTCTTTGGAATATGCTTGGAGCATTTTTCAACCCAAATGGCATTCTCAAAAATTCATACTTCCCATTATTTACTGCGAAGGAAGTCTTCTCAATATCATTTTTGTTCATCTTTATTTGATGGAAACCTGATTCTAGGTCAATGGTAGAGAAATATTTCGATCCACCCAAATTTGACAATATAACATTTGTGTCGGGTATCGGATATTTATCAGATACAGTTTTTTCATTTAGTTTTTTATAGTCAATTACCATTCTAAGCTTGGGTGTTCCATCCTCATTAATGCCTTTTTTCGGCACTACCCATATAGGCGAGTTATATGGACTTTTGCTTGGTTGAATAATTCCTTCATTCAACAACTTTTTAATTTCGTTATTCACAAACGAGTTAACAGATAGAGGGTAAGGATACTGTTTGCTCCATATAGGAGTTTCAACAGTTGTGCGTATTGTTGCCTCTACATCTGTTCTAAACAACAAATTCGTATTTATATTGGAATGCATTGTTTTTACTTGATTTACAATTTCGTTCCTCATTTCGTCAATATTTAGTGTATTGACCTTATTTACGTTGTTATTAGTTCCTTCAACTAATATTTCTTTTTCCTTGCTATTAGTTTTTCCAACTAATATCTTAGAGGTTTCTGATGAATCATCTTTATTTTGATTCTGAATTTGATTTATTTCTTCTTTTATTGTTTCGGAACCGTCTTCCGAGGTAAACATATCTTCACTATTTCCACCTTGAGTTAGTGTCCCTTTTTTAAAATCTAATATTATTCCGCTTTCGTTTATAACGTTAAAACCTATCAATAAATCTGCTTCCAGATTTGCTAATTCATAAAATCTTATCTTTTTATTAAATATATTACCTTCATAAAAATGTGTGATAATAGAGTACCCATTAATGGTTTTAACTCTCTTCTTAATCGCTAATTCCTGTCTAAACGATAAGATATTAGGTCTACAGTAAGAACTTGTAGCACCTGTATCTATGAGAATTTTTATTCTCTTTCCGGTTCTATTGTTTTGTCTGAATATATAGGGCAGTCGAGGCGATCTTCTAAAAAAGCGTCCTCATTTATGTTATTTACCCTTTGATTTTTATTTTGAGGCTGTGAACTACTGTGAACACTTTCGTGTGGCCTCTTCTCAACCTGTTGGTTAAATCTTTGTTGATAATGGTTATTAGGATTATGGGGGTTGTTATTAGGGAATGTGTTACCCTGCCTGAAATTATTATTATTATAATTTGGTTTATTCGTGGTTTGTTTTGATCTATCTACATCCATTGGTTCCGGTTTTGGGGGATTATTTCTCTTGTTATTATTGTTATTACTTTGGTAATTATTCGGATTGTTATTTTGTGGGAACCTAAGGTTATTTCTATAATTATTATTCCTGTTATTATTATTATTATTATTAGTGTTGGATGTGGATTGGTTACGGCCGAATTGCATAGCAAAATTGGCTCTTAAATTATTTGATTCCAATTCTTGTGCTTTCGCTAAAGCACTAGGCAAATCCTCGGGGGATAGAGAGAATATAATGTTTGATAAAGGAGCGTTAAGCCCTGTTATAAATACGCGAAGAGCATTACGTCTGTTGATGTTATTTAGTTCTTTCGTGAGTGTCGTGTCCATACCGTGCGTCATAATGGTCTTATTTATTAATAAGGTCAACTTCTTGTTGACTAAATTATAGTAGTCGATTATTGGCAAGTTTCCTTGTCGTAATACGCTGAGTTCCTGCTCGATTATATGAGCTGGTCTCTTGTCTGCGTATGCAAAATCTAAGCGTGCAAAAATTGCATCGAAGTTGAGTACCGTTCCGTGATTGGTTAGAGTATCATTCGCGTTAAGCGTGACTTTGTTCCTTAATATAGTAAGGGCAGCAAAGTATTTGCGGCTACCTTTCCTATAAAGGCTCATTGAATTGTTAGCAGCTTCTCGCCAGCTAACATAGGTGTTTGAGTTACCAGAGAATTCTGGTAAAGATTTAATCACATCTAGTGATTCGTTGCAGACAATGTCGTCATCAATTGTCTGTGGAGAATAGCCTGTGACTACATTCAAACCTGTCACTAAGGACAATTGAGTCTTTAAGCTGTCGATTTCAGCTTTGAGGGAGGCTGTATTGGCTACGATAAGCCGAGCTATTAAGTCTTCATTATTTACCGCCATTTTTAAATTTATTCACAAATTTTATACTTGTATTTTATTTTTAATCTTTCTTTCAAAAACTAAATTGTATTTTATTTTTAATCTTTCTTTTAAAAACTCACTTTCAAATATTTTAATTAAATCAATTTTACATACATTAAGTTCTTAATTATAAAAAGATTTTTTTTTTTTTAAATATTTTTCTTCAAATTATTTTTTATATAATATATTATATAATCTTTTTTAGATTCTACCTTAAAATTCTACTGGATACTTTTTCTTTCTTCTTGTGGTTTTTCTTCTTGTGGTTTTTCTTCTTGTACACTTTATTTGGTTCACTTTCTTATTCTTTTTCTCCCTTTTGGGATACTTATTTTTTCTTCACTTAAGGGTTTTGTTTTTTTACTTTTCTCCCTTTTGGGATACTTGTTTTTTTTTCACTTGTGGGTTTTGTTTCACTTTTCTTTTCACACCATACTTTTTATTTTCTGGTTTTTTTTTTTTTACTTGCCTACCGTTGGGCGCCAATTACATTTTTTCTATTTTATTTAAATAAAAAAAATATATTATTTATTAATCTTTTGAGCAAGTTCGTTCATTACACTGATACTGAACTTCAACTAACTGTTCAATTTATTTTACTGATCTATTTATACATTTTATGATTGATCGAGTTGGGTGGGCTTGAGTCGTACAAATCAATTATTCTACCAAATGAAACCTAACACTTATGGGATGCGATATTGTTCTATGAATTGGTCTGGGCGTTGGATTGTGTCGTTGCTGTTGCAGTTTCTGCTATCTAAGCACTTTCTGCCTAAGTGTTGTGTCTGCGTCGTGTCGGTTGCTGCTGTAATTTCTGCTATCTAAGCACTTCCTGCGTAAGTGTTGTGTGATTGCGCCATGCGTTAACTTGCAGCTCAATTTTGCGCTATTCATCCCCGTTTTGGCGCACCAAGTTGGGTGAGGTTTAACACTTTAGGGTTCAATTCCTCGGCGTTGATGTCCTATTTTCCTCAAATGTTCAAAGCAAAATAGGTACGAAGACATTTTTAAAGGACAAGTTAAGAAGCACAGTTTCCACAAAAAACTTAAATTTCTTTCAATCGATTGGCGAAAATCTAAGTTGAGTCCAACTTGTACCAATAAGTACCAAAATGTTTCTCATTAAGAATAGGTGAAAGTGAGAGCAGGAAAACGAAACTCTCTGTAAGATCAGAACCTTTCCCAACCAATAGGCATTAACAATTAAGCGTGAAGAAATTTTCAGTTGAGGTCTTAGTCCATCCCCTAAGCAATATAATTTTTAATCACATTTATACTCGTATTTCTACTCACATGTACTCGCATGTAAGAATTCGAATCTTATTACAGGATATGTTCCAATCAATTATTTATACAGCTACAGGTACAGTTGTAAGAATACATATGTTAAAGCAGAGTGGTTCATTTTGCTACGTACAAGTATGCTAATTACAAGACAAATGAATTTTAAATTAAATCATACATCCGTGATTTCAAACGACTTAGCCAATTACGTCAGTAGAATTTATATTGTCAACAACTTCCTTAACATTGAGACATTATAATGTGTAAGTAAGTACTGATTTAATTTGTTGTGCTCCTATAAAGCTAAATACTATATGTTTAGCGGATGAATTGTGCAGTTCTAATAGAAGAACCCTCATCTTACGCACTTGTTTTTCTACATTTTTTTTTATTTTGCATATTTTGACTCAATGTTACGATAGCCTATGGCGTGATTGAAATATTTCTAACCAAAAAATATTAAATAAAAAAATATACGCCACATATTGCCTGCAGTGATGGAAATGTTGTTTGCAAATCCAGTATGCCTTTATTTTATATTATTCATATAATATTTTATAATGTACCTGTACAGCCCGTACAAAATTGTTTGCACAGAGCGGAAACTAAAGAGAAAAAGTATAAGCCTAATACCGGATACCTAAAAATTACTAGTAGAATAATTATATCAAGCTTATGAAAGCGAATTTAGACTGAAGTGTATTTGATTATTTCACATACAAATGGGAGGAATTGGATGTAAGAAAGATGTAATAGCCTCAACAAGGTATCACTTAAACATTCTTTGCACCCTACACTCTACCATTAAGTACATCAGCCTACATTGACACTGTCAAATAATTCAGAGCTCTGATAGAATTCTTACTCAATCTGCGTTAAACTTTGTCCTTGGTCTAGGTGCAGCTTACAAAATAAAACTATAGGTAGGTGGTTAGTATATACAAGTATATGACAAAGTCTGATGCTGCTTTGTTTGTTTGATGTATGTAACATATTAATGTAAATATTTTATTGATGTACAATATTTATAAGCTTTCGCATATTGCAATATTTTTTATTCCCAAGCACTTATTTTGTGCGTTGATCGAAAGAATATTGAATGAAATGGCTTTTTAATTGGTAAGTCAGTTAAAAATTCAGTTGTTTAGCAATAAATAACTTCTTTACAATCTAGGGTTCGTATATGTACACATGTATGCATAGATTGTTTTGGAAAAAGTGCGTTATAAATTAATTTAGCACGCGATGTACAAATAAAATAAAATCAAGCAGTTGCTCGGGTAGATGAAAAATATTTTTTTTTTAAATTTTATGTTCTTAAACAATTTAGCAACAATTTCAGCTACTAAATGAGCCAAAGTGGTAAAATATTCTATATAGGAGATATATTATTGTAGTTTAATTCTCATATGAAAGGACTACTTTTCTTTAAGAGTTGTAAGGCTTCTATAAGTTTAACCGTAGACCTACGTTTAAAAAAAACAACTTAACATACGTTGGAGGGCGTTTCGACCCATTTTCTTTTAAAGAAAATGAGTACAAAAATTAGCACTTCTTGAAAAAAAAGTTGCGATTTTGATTAGAATTAATTAAAAAATCAAGATAACGTTGATTGAAGCGAAAGTGAACAAATGGCTTGAGGTGCTCTCGATCTGCTGAACATGTACTCCTTAGTCAATTCAACATCGACATGAAGGAATTTCTTACGACTTTGTTTGCCCCTCGAGGTCTGATATCCTAAATTGATATGCGTATAAGTGATGAAGGCATTTACTGGAGAAATGTCGATGATATTAGCAAACACGCAAATTGGCCAATTTTTTTTTTTCGTTTTGAAATAAACCCGAAAAGCATTTCATCGGTATTGTCAACACCACCGTTAGTTTTGTTGTAGTATTGGATAATTTCTGGCATCTTTTCCGGCTCAGGTCCAACATCAGGAGTATTATGTATTGTGCTTTGGACGAGGATACACATATTGTTCTTGCTGATGTACGATATCAATGTTGTGGTATCAGAAAATGCAAATGTTGATTGCAAAAATTGTTTATTTTTCTCTTATGAAATTTCGGAGGTAGGCATACTTTTTTGAGTAATTTCTGACACAATTCGTATGAGAAAAAAAAGTTGTCCACAGTGACGTTGTAACCTTTCACCTTGATTCCGTTCAGCTGCAGCTCCAGTTTTCTTTCCCAAATGTTCCAAATGTGCGAAGTCTCAGCACAAGTACAAACCATAAAATTTCAAGCTCATAAACTTATCCGTGACTGTAAGTCGATTTTGTCATCGGTTGGTTGGGTCATCGAAACGTAGAACTTTTGTTTCATACTGGAAAGTGTCTTTAGACATAACCGTACGAAATTTTTTTCGACCAAAATCAGCATCAAACAAATCTTCGATTCGCTCTGTTTTCGATCTATCACAGAAAAACATCTATTCAAAGCAAACAAAATAATAATTTTTAATTTAAATAAATCACGAAATACGCATACGAAATGCTTTTGTCCATTTCTCTATGTTTGTCGACGAACTTTGAGCGGTCAAAATTATTTTTTACAATAAAAACGATTCAATCAAAACTTCTAAACGAGCAATTGCATAACGAGTGACACATGGTTTCATTGTAATAATATTTTCGGAACAGACGTGAGCGACTGAAAACACAAACTTGAGCAAAAATGAACACAACAAGTTAATTGTAAATAGTGCCACTAGATTAAGTCAAAGGTGTTGAGCTCCAAATCGTATTGTTTTTAGATACGAAGAGTGGATTGGAATCCGCTGGATCCGGAGGTGCTTCTTCACAAATCACACTCGTCGTCGAAAGCAATTTCGGCTTCAGGCAAAAAATCTTTTCATTAAATTATTTCATTTCTTGCTCGACGATAGTAGAGCACAAATGCTTCCTTTTTTGTTATATATAGTACACCTTCGATACATCAGCTCCCGGAAATTCACTAGTGCTTCTTTGACGATGTTTTTTCAACACAAAATCATATGTATTTTAAATGATGAGCCACAAAAATACACTCGTTTAAAAAAACTGAGTGCTCCGCTAAAAAACAACATCGTCATTCTTGATAAAAAAAAAAATAACTTGAATCAGTATAAAAAGAATGTTCACCTTATTAATCCTTACAAATCATTTTTGTAATTATTTCACCTTAAGGTGTATTGACAACACTGCGTTTATTTCTTTTGAATTTATGATTAAAAAAATCAATGAAATATCTTATAAAATATTCTTTAAATGTCCTGCAATAGAACACTTCTAAATTTGATCAGAAAAGTGTTTTTTAACTGCAGTAAAAAAAAAATCTTTACGTTAACCGTAAAATGCCAACACTATTATCATTAGAGCCCTCTACATACATATCCACTTCGTAGAGAGGATTCAATTTACGCACTTTTATTAAGATTATTAAGAAATTAATAAATGCCATTCAATTAAAAGGTAATTTTCATTGTTATTACGCACCAGCACCACAGAGGTATACAACTCAGAAAAATCGCAAATGTTTGAGTGAAGTCATAAATGCTGCATAATATGCGTGTCAACAATGCTCGTTCACATTTACGTTTCAACCAAACTTTGTTCAAATGTAATAATGAAAAAAATTGGATTCTATTTAAATGTAATTTTTTTTTGAAATGTCAAATTAATGACATTGAGTTGAAAAAATGATAACAGTCAAATGACCACCTCCTGAGTTGATGCACATTTGCGCTTATTTTACTGCATTTCGAATTGTTGATCGCAAAACATCTGACTCCAAATGGCACATTCAAATTATGACATAACTTTTGTCTCACCTTGTGTGTTTTTCCTTTCCTTTTTTTGTTAATTCCTTAATGTATTCTGGAGAGGACCTTTCACCGAGCATGGCTTGATGAAATCAAAAGTAAAAGTGTGAAAACATCAGCTTGGATCAGTTTTTCAATGGAGGAGAGGTTATCGATGGATACTATGTTGTAATGAAGTTGATTTCTTCTTTATTTTTATTTCTGAACACGATTTTGATGCCGCTACAAATCTGTGATGTAAAAGGTGATGTCTATTTATATACGAGGTTCGTTCAATAAGTCCTTGGAAAAACCAAGAAATCACGCTCGTGGCATCGAAAATGGTTTGTTTTAAGTAAGCATCAGCTGTCAAAGACTCAGTTACATATATCCACCACATGGTTTCATTTTTATTGTCGATTGCAGCAAGAAACATTTGTTTTTTAAGAAAAATGAAAAAAAGTGCGGCTATTTTGAAGCAAGGTGATGATTACCGTTTTTTGGGATGCACGTTGAATCCTTTACACCGATTACTGGGAAGAAGAAAAAACAAAGACTAAATAGTATTATGTGTCGTTATTGCAGCGGTTAAGCGAAGAACTTCTCATTTGAAAGGAAAATATCCTTTTCCATCAACACAATATACGGGTGCAGTTTCGATGGCCAAAATCATGGAATAAAAGTTCGAATCCACCGGATTTGGCTCCCACTGATTTTTTTCTATTTCCAAACTTAATAGAATGGCTCGAAGGACAAGGATGTCATCGCCAAAACATATGCCCATATTAAGGACCTTTCGAAGTCTTACATTTTAGATTGTTAAAAAAATTTGAATAAACGCTTGGAAAAGTGTATAGAGCTTCAAGGATATATGTTGAAACATAAAAAAAAACTTACCTAAATTAATTCGATTTTTTATCTTTTTCTAAGGACTTATTGAATGACCTTCGTACTTTCATAGCCGTATTAGTTGTGGTCCCACGAGGTGAAACGAGAGAGTCAGAGAAAGTCAACTAAAATTGAGATACATTTTACCCAAGACAACAGTGCTACAGCTGAGACAAGCTATTACTTTGGGTCTAGTAAAAGCAGCCTATTGAAAGTATTTTCATAAAAGTAATATCAACAAAACAATCAAAATATATATAATACCTTACATTAAAATAAACAAAACTTATAGGTTCGATAGCATCATAACTCTAAAGAAGTTAACTATCTATTATCTTCTTTAGAAAAGCGAATGGTGGTCTTAGGTTTCTTCTTCTTCTTCTTCTTATCCTTTTATTAACCCTTTCCTCGTTATACGAACTTATGCGTAACGAGTTTCCCATTTTTACTGCATCGCTGCTGCTCCGCTTATGGGGCCTTAGGTTTATATCTTTTATAAAGAAAACATCCTAACATAAGATCTTATTTCTCTTTTAACTGTATACGAAGCAGACCTTTTTTCATTCAGAATATGAGTATAGGCATTCATTCCGACAGAAGCTTTAAGGTTCTTATTCAAGGTTATGAGCAGGTATATAAGTAAATATATACTTTATGAACGACCAGATTTTTATGAACGGCAGATTTTAACCTCATATGTATTTGTCTATACGTTTCAAATGTTGTACAGTATTTAACCCTCGATTAAAAATGAAGATTGCGTTGCTCTTGCATTCGATTTCGGTTTCCTTTAGATTTTTCACTGGTACCTCTCATTAATAAGGTTTGCGGGAGGGTGGAAAATAATAGCTATACATTCATAAACATTCTTTAAGAAAAAGTATCATAAGTTACCACTTTTCTTTTTGACACTGGTAAAAAAGGTAACATTGGCTCTGGGGCTTAGAAGACAGATTCCAAAACAGATCCTCTGTAAAGAATTTGATAATAAAAACCAATAATTTCATTGTTGACACAGACTTTCAAAGAGCAGATCATAGTCGCTATAGAGGTATATTTTGAAGCTGGTTCCTAAGTACTACTAACTATGAGATGGATATATTGTAAATGCCAAGAAGCCAACAAAGTGGACAAGGGCCAAATTAAGTAAGTATGAGAAGTTACGGTTTGAATTATTTATCGCTATTACGGCACAAGATCCTCTTTCGCATTTTCTATGATACGAGTATGTATATGTTTTTATATGCGTAAAAGATGGTGCTATAAACATTTCATTAATATTTCGTTAATCACTTAATTGTTTAAAATGGTTCTTATGGCATTTCATTATATATAGTATTAGATTCTCACCATTTCCTGACTATTCCACTCTTAATCAGTCAACATAGTGAACCTAAAATGTCGATTACTCGCTGCACAGCCCTACTCAAGACTCATCGAATGATTTGGGCATTCTTTGGTCTCACTCAATCAAAAACAATCAAACGACAGCTGTTTTTTACTTGGTTAATTGTCGTTCACTTTTCTATTACCTTCTTTTATCCACTTCATTTAATGTTGGGCCTATTAAAAGTTCGCGATAAAAATGAAATTTTTAAGAATCTTGCTATCAATTTGACCGATTTAATCAGTTCCCTGAAGTTCACTTTAATTTGGTATCATATAAAGAGTATATGGCGTATTGAAATGATTCTATCAGATTTAGATGACCGTATCCAAACGAACCGAGAAAGGATCTACTTTAGAAAAATCGTCAGAAATTGCAAGTACGTGTATTATGTCATTGGAATTTTGTACTTTACTGCGAGTATCACCTCTGAATTGTCAACTCTCATCGATAACGAAAAGCGTCTATTATATCCTGGATGGCTACCATTTGACTGGAAGAAATCAACTCTAAATTACTGGATTGCAAATGTGTATCAGTCCATTGGGATCACTTTGCAAATTCTTATGTGCTATGCTAGCGATACATATCCCCCTGCATGTTTGGCTATGTTAAGTGGACACATCGGTCTTCTTTCTATGAGGCTATCGTTATTAGGAATTGATCCAAACAAGAGTCAACAAAAAAATAACCAAGAGCTCCGGGCATGCATTCACGATCATGAGAAGTTAATTGAGTAGGTATTGAAGATATTTTAGATATTAAATCAATAAATACCACTAATTTTCAGATTTTACCACATACTGAGCAAGGTGCTGTCAAAGGGAATGTTTCTCCAAATTCTCGGAACCAGTTTCAATATGTGCTTTACCATCCTCTATTTAGCCTTTTATTCAATGAATGTGTTCGCCACTTTTTACTACAGCATTTTTTTAATAATCTTGCCGGCACAAATTTTTCCAAGTTGCTACTTTGGAACAACCGTTGAATTGGAATTCAGTAATCTGCCATATGCCCTGTTTTCAAGCAACTGGATGGACCAGGATGTTGATTTCAAGCAAAATGTTCTCATTTTCTCTGAACGTAGCTTAAGGCCTATTTCGTTTTTTTGTATGGGGTTTTTCAAAATTAATTTAGATACATTTTTTAGTACTATTAAAAGTGCTTATTCTTTGTTTGCTGTGGTTCTGCAAATGCAGTGAAAAAGAGGACGTAGTTTCTTTTTGGAAATATTGTTTATAAATGTTCTCTCAGTTTACATACAATGCTGTGTTTGCACATAAAAGAGTTACAATAAGCACTCCTTGCACCAGTTCTTTGTTATAGGTACGAAATTTTCTGTTTCCATGAAGCTAACAGTAAGAGAAAACTTTATTTTGTGACAATTTTTCATAATGTTTATCCGCTTGTTGAGCTCCTTACCACGGATGTCCGTAGGTCGTGTGGCACCAGCATGGTTAAGGAATGAACTAAGGTCCTTCCTTATGAACAAAAAAACCAAACTCTTTGCTTTATTTTTGCACAATTTTATGAATAAATTTACGTAGCTGAGATAATAATAATTTATATAAATAACTATTTTTTCTTTAGTAGTGTAATAATATTATCTTAAACTCTTTTAGTTTGAATCTGAATTTGTATTTGAACAAATTAAAGTTTCCCTAGTTAATAAGATATTTTAATGTCTTAATTAGATTGCAATAAATATTAACTAAAACAAAAAAAAATCAAGTACGTGAAAAAGTGTTTTCTTTAGATCTCTCAACTATTTTATAGACAACTATAGTCAACTATAGTGTTAAAATACTATTATAGTTGACTTGAGTCAAAATAACAATTCCTTCCACAGTTGGATAGTTGCCCGCAGCTAGTGTATTCGAACTCTTAAAACTATCTTGGCGCTTCCGTTCTAACCGTGCAGTTCTTCCTTGTATTTTTTATCTTTAAATCCCATCTACGTAAGCAAAACCAAAGATAGCCGAAGATTTTTTATCTAAGAACTGTTTAAGGCCACCTACGTTTAATTAAATCCATGCTACTTACCAGCACTGCTATGATTTGGGAATTAATTGAACTACATTCAGCTATTGGAAATAGCATTTCTTAACATAAAGGAACAGCAGTAGTACAAAAACAGTAGAATTATTCTTGGAAGATCTTAGTGACATTCTTACTGTCGTTATTTAAACTACTACTAGACTATCACCTTAAGGTTACAACTATCTGAAGAAACATGTATTGAATATCCCTTTTTTTATGCTTGACGAGTATACTATTCGTTAGACCTATTTTCTTGGATCGATTAAGCCAAGTATTTATACAATATTCGGTGGAGTGAAGTTTGTTTTAGGCTCAATTCCTGAAATCGACGTGGAATCAACAAATCTGCATGTTCGGCTACAATTTATTCTGCAGAAGTAATACTTTTAGTTATTCTTGCATGCCCGTCCCAATTTTTGTTATTTATAGTGCTTACTTGTCCTAATAGCGCAAATTGATAAACCAATTTTACAATTTTTTGCGAAAAGGTACCCAACTTGGACTAAGAAAACTTTTAACGTTTTGAACTACTTCAGATAATTTTTCACCATTTTTGTAATGAAATTAAATAATTTCAACCGTTGAAATGTGTAAAACTAATTTTATCATATTTTTTAATTGTCATTCGTTAAAAAATTACAATACGCAACGTATTGATAACTAGCAACTAGTGATAACGACATGTAAATGTATTCTGCCTTGTCTAAATTGAAGTTCTTTCAATTGTTGACAAGTTTTAATATTCCCGGCAAAAATTAGTTTCTGGAATGTCAAAAGCCTTGTAGATAGCGGAAACATTACAATGTTAGAAAAATAGTTATCAGTCTACAGTTTCGATTTTTTAAAATAAAGCCAAATTTAATGCAGGGGAGTTCAAACTTCAAATAATACTACTGAGAAAACATCCGTCCAAATGGAATCCGTAGAAGCAATAACAGAAAGACTGAGGGGTCCATTGATAATATTATTCAAAGGAAGCAGATAATAAGCATAGTCAATGTTGGCGTTTAAATTGTTTTGAAGTGTTTTGAACGTCAACAATATCACCTGCTCCCAAGCTGGCCTCCACAGGATATAAACGATGCCCAGGTTATAAAAATGCCATGAATATTGGAGACACAAAAATCCATGTCCAAACAAACATCAGGGCATTGATGTTCACTTTAATGTCTTGTCATGAGAGTGGATGAAAATCCGGGGATGAATTTGACATTTCGTGTATATGAAAGTTGTTTTCTGTTGAAAACAGTAGTAAACGTTTTATTTTTCAGAATTGTTTAACACGTAATTTTTATGTCGGAGGTTGTTTTCGTGAAGGGAGTAACTAATTTGTTTGGCACAAGTTTGAAATAATATACACAATATATTCGAAGCAAAAGTTTCAAACTTTGAAAGGATATTCGAAAGCAGACAAAATTAAAGAGAACCTATCTTGAAGTCATTTAAGACTTTCTTAAGAAAAAGTAATTTTAACTATCAAACGAGCCGTCAACAATTCTATTCTGAACGGAGAAATCATCATCAAACATTTGAAATCCAAATGTTCAGAGTTGAGACGGATATTAAAATGAAAATACTCTTGTATATTTTGACTTCTGCAATGTCATAAAATTTCAACTTTCATAGACAAAATAATCTTCTTAGTAATGGCAATTTCAACTTTCTCTATTATACCTTTTGCCTTGAAATTAATAATGCTTTTGCATTTTTTCGCACAAAGATTTGTTACCTTCTTCTCATATTCTTCTACTTGATGTAGCAAAAAGTTTCTAAACATTGCATTGTATTTCTAAACACTACCCCTTACACTTTTTCTTCTTAAAAAACCGGTTCTATTGAGCTAACTCCGCTCTTGACTTTATCAATAGCTGTTGTAAGGAATTCCCCAACCTAATGTTACTTCACGCGGTCTTCTTGAATATGCTTGACAAGTTTGGCCACGTAATTACTTCACGTATCTATACGAGGCTCTGATTGACTTTACGAGGACTTCCCTGGACTGATCAAATTAACTTACCATCTTACGTTAATCAACTGACTTTTCTAGCCAACTCCAACTGTAAGAAAACGAGGTCGGAAAAACAATTCCTGGATTTCTCAGATGGCAAATGCGCAACAACGCCTGGGGCTAACCACAGAAGCGATCCAGGACCGAGCATTATGTAGACGCGTTCTGCGGTCTGCGACATTAGCCAACTCCATAAGCGCTCCGCTTGAAGTAAAAATGGGAAACTCGTTACGCATAAGTTCGTATAACGAGGAAAGGGTTAATAAAAGGATAAGAAGAAGAAGAAGAAGAAGACCGTAGAAAAGGGACGACTTCATCGCTCTGCTAAAGGCTCAATCATGAACAACATAGGAAAACATAAGCTAGTGCCATAATTAATTGAAATGCCTCGTTATGTGTTACTTCGACCGATGACCATAACACTCTTGACTGCATAGCTATCTGTCAAATAAATTTTTAAATTATCATTGTTGGTATTTGGTGAAAAGAGCAAATCGAGCAAAGCAAAGCAAAGCATTTAAACATTTTTCTATCAAACTTGAATAGAAATATGCCATCTGTCAAATTTACATTTGCAATTTAAGGCGTCTACACGAGGCAATTTCGGACGGATTGCAACTTGCAACCAGCAGGAAAATTGCCTTGTGTGAAGGGCAGTTGGGCTTCCATCAAACCAATCGGGCAATCTTACATAACTTTCTAAAACTTGTGCCGAGTGTAGGCAGATTCCCACAATTTCACCCTTAGAATTTATTGAATAAAGATTTGTTGCAGGTATAATAAAAACATGTTTGAAAATGAAAGGAAAAATTGGATGCAGGTAATTCATATTTTTTGTTTTTGATAACAGCAATATATGTATGTATTGGCAAATTAGGACGTGTGTAAAGTCGCACACAATTTTTTTTCCCACTCATAGAAATTGTGTATACGAAAACCCTCGGGTGTAGGCGCTTTTAGCTTTTATATTTGCAAAAGCGAATCAAAATTCAACTCTGGGCTGATTATGTTTTATCTCTTGGGTTTCTGCGTATTCGAAGAATTGCATATACGCGCATATACGCACGGACGTTGATTATGGTTCTCATTTTAGAGTAAGTCAACAACTATCAGCCCGGCGCTTGTTTCCTATAAATACAATACTTTAACTCCCTTTCCGCAGGGCTTAGCTGCTCAAGCGACTTCGCTATTCCGATTTGGATGGCATTTAGCCTTTTTTCACGAAACCCTGGTTACGTTGATAAACTATCCTAAAAAATGCTCTCCTCCAACAGTCCCTAAAAGAATTCATTTATTTCACTGTCGTTACTCGTCCTACTACTTCTACCCCTTATGTATGTATATTGTATGATAGTATAACTTTAAGTTTTTTTATTAGTTTTTAATCTAGAATTTGGGTGATTATTAATAATGACATCTATTACTTACTTACTTTAGGTGGCGCTACAGTCCGGGGTGGACCTGGGCCTCAGTCAACAAGCTTCTCCAGCCAGCTCGATCCCTGGCTAGCTGCCTCCAGGTTCCCACCCTAAGTTGGCTGAGGTCTTCTTCCACTTGCGTGCACCACCTGAGTCTTGGCCTTCCTCTACTGCGCTGTCCCTCGGGGGCAGATTCGAAGACTTTTCGGACCGGAGCATTGGTGTCCATATGCTCTACATGACCGAGCCACCTCAGTCTTTGGATCTTCACTCTTCTGGCTAGGTTCATGTCGCTGTACAGTCCATACAGTTCGTCGTTGTATCTCCTCCTCCACTCACCGTCAATGCAGACGGGACCGAAGATCGCCCGAAGAATTTTTCTCTCGAAGCAACCAAGAACACCCTCATCATTTTTGATAATGTCCATGCCTCTGCGCCATAGAGCAGGACCGGGATTATTAAAGTCTTATAAAGGGTGACTTTTGTTGTCCGAGAGAGGGCTTTGCTACTCAATTGCCTTCTTAACCCAAAGAAACAGCGGTTGGCAAGAGTTATTCTTCGCTTGATCTCAGCGCTGGTGTCATTGTCTGTATTTATAGCGGAGCCTAGGTAGACAAAGTCCTTAACTACCTCAAAATTATATCTGTCGAGGGTGACGTTCTGTCCGAGACGTCGGTGTTGGTTGTCCTTTTTGCTTGAGCTTGAGCATATACTTGGTCTTGCCCTCATTGACCGCCTAACCCATTTTCGCCGCTTCCGTCTCAATACTCGCGAAAGCGCGACTGACATCACGCTGCTTTCTCCCGATTATGTCAATATCGTCGGGGTATGCGAGTAGTTGGACGGACCTTTGAAAGATAGTGCCTCTTGTGTTTGCTCGTGAGTTTTGCACTATTCTTTCAAGTACGATGTTGAAAAAATCTCATGACAGCGCATCGCCTTGTCTAAATCCCTTCTGGACATCAAAGGTCCCGGTAAGATCTTTACCGACCTTGATGGAGCAGCGTGCATTCTCCATCGTCATCCTGCACAGACAGACGAGTTTGGCAGGGATGCCAAAACTAGACATTGCTCTGTATAGCTCGTCTCTATAGATGCTGTCATACGCGGCCTTAAAATCGATGAATAGGTGGTGGGTATCGATCTGAAGGTCATGGGTCTTCTCCCAGATCTGCCGTAGTGTGAATATCTGGTCGATGATGGACTTTCCTGGCCTGACTCCACACTGATATGGACCTATCAGGTTGTTGACGAACGGCTTCAGGCGTTCACACAATACGGCGGATAAGATCTTATATGCGATGTTAAGGAGACTGATGCCTCTGTAGTTGGCGCAGTTCAGAGGGTCTCCTTTCTTGAGAATTGGACAAACAATGCTGAGGTTCCATTCATCGGGCATACTTTCGTACGACCATATTTTACAGATGAGTTCGTGTATGCTCCTTGCCAAGTCATCGCCTGCCGCTTTGAAGAGCTCGGCAGTCAGGCCATCCGCTCCAGCAGCTTTGTTGGACTTAAGCTTCGATATAGCTATCTTCACTTCATCCAGGTCGGGTGGATGGAATTGTTCGTCATCATCGTCCAGGTTGAAAGGTTGATTCTGCCTGACAGCGGTATTTGGTCCGTCATCGCCGTTATACAGTCTGCAGAAATGATATTTCCAAATCCTCAGCATCGACTGCGATTCTACTACGATGTTCCCTTGTTCATCTCTACACGCTTCGGTTCGGGGTTTGTTTCCGCGGCATGTTATTTTTACCTTTTGGTAAAACTTCCGAACCTCATTCCTGGAGTAGCATCTCTCAATTTCCTCGATCGCGCGCTTCTCATGCTCTTTCTTCTTCCTCCTGAGAAGCCGGTGCTCGTCTCTCCTCTTCCGCTCATAGAGCTCATAAACAGCTCTGGTCTTTCTAAGCAGCGCCGCGTTATATGCATCTTGCTTAGCTGCATGTGCTTGCCGGCATTCATCATCGAACCAGGGGTTTCGCTGTGGTGGACGAGTGAAACCCAGCACATCAGAAGCGGCATCTCTGATGGCGTTTTGGCAGTGTTTCCAATAGTCTTCGATGCTTGATGCTGGCGGCATTGGACCTCTTAAGAGATTAAGAGACACTCGATCGGAAAAAGACTTGGCGATCTCTTGCCATTGTAGCCGTCTGACGTCGAATTTTCTCACAGCATTAGTTTGTCTTGGCGTAGTTTGGGATATCCGCAACCGTACCTTGGCTACAACAAGGTAATGGTTCGAGTCGATGTTGACTCCTCGGAACGTACGGACATCCATAATGCTGGAGGAGTGTCGTGCGTCGATCGCAATGTGATCAATCTGGTTGACTGTTGATTGATCAGGAGTTCTCTAAGTCCCCTTGTGCATGTCGAGATGTGGGAACCGCGTGCTAGCCATGACAATGTTTCGCTCCGCCGCAAAGTCGATTAGCCTGAATCCGTTATCGTAGAAGGCATCCTTGGTGTCGTCATCTTTCTCCTCTGTGGGGGCATGCGCGCATATGAGGCTTATGTTGGCGAATTTAGCCTTGATGCGGATTGCTACGAGGCGCTCGCTCACATGCCGGAAGCTGAGGACTTCTTGTCTTAGTCTGCCTCCGACAACAAATCCGCATCCAAATAAGCGCTGCTTTTGCCGTCGATAGTAATTGCCGTAGTAGATGTCGCAGTTTTCCATCTTCTTTTTGTCCGGCCCATCCCATCGCATTTCTTGGCCTCCGCTAGTTGCTCGGCTGCACGTGGTCTATTAAGGGATCCAACCTGGAGGACCAGTTCCATTTTGAGTGCCCCTAGGACGAGGGGTCGGTTACACCGGAGCCAGTAACTCGTTCCGGGATGTGAGCGCTGCCGTTGGGCCTTATAGGGCTCGTCCGCCACCATCTCTTTTCCAAGACCCTGACTAAGTCCTGGAAATCCTTTCCGGTCTGAGCTTCAAATATGTCGGAGTAGCCCGGATAAGGTCTTGTTTTGTTTTTCCGACACTAATCCTGGTTAATGGCGCAGGAAACTCGCCATTTGCCCCCTTTACTTCGCAACCTCTAGTGAGATTCCCAGATGGCGCCACGGGGAGGCGTGAAGTAGGACTTATTAGCAGAGCTGCAAGATGTTCGGCTGCAGAGGCTCATTCTCGTTATTTAAGGAACCGGCACCTGTCGGAAGATGCTACTTCTACGAGGCCTTATACTAATCGTTAACATCTATTAGTTCTTCTAAAAGATCCAAAGTTTTCTTTTTATCGATATAATCCAGTACAGCTAAATAGAACAAAACTTGTTTATCATCTTACCATCCAGTAAAGACTATTGTCTGTAAATTGGTATTTGTTGCTTGGAGTCGCCTCGAGCTTTGTGGCACCTTGGACGGAATTTAAGGATTACTTTGAAGTTTGAGGTCTAGAGTATTATTTTAAAGGTGCAACTTGCCATTCTGTCAAACCATTGACAACTTGACCACCAAGATCGAATTATTTGACGCTAATCGATTTCTTCTTGTAAGTCTTGTTTTTAATCCAAGCTTTAAAAAAAAAACGCTGTATGCCAATGAAAAGCAGTCCTTGGGAGCCAATACTCCGAATGTTACGGCCGAGGAATCCATATGGCTGAAGTCATGTTATAAACACAATGCAATGTATTGAACAATTTTTCATAATAAATCACAAATTTTACACTCTGTTGATATAGTTAAAAAAAAAATACATGTATATATATTTGACATGTGACTGAAGTGATATGCAGAAGATAAATTATAAACAAGTACGTTACCGCGACTCTTAAAAATAGTTTTCATACCTATCTATATTTTTTTTGATTCCAATTTATCTACGAGTAGCTGAACTTAAATAAGAGTGCAATTTTCTACATCTTAAATGCCTTCATGTAACTTTTACCACAGAGTTCGAGTATTTGACATCCGTTTACTGTAACCTGTTTTATTCATATTTCGAATGGAATCTATACATACTCATTATACTCGTACCATGATGCCATATGGCACTAAACTTTTGTATCAAAATCAATATTGTAGAATTATAATGAAAGCAAGCTGAAAAAATCTGCAAAGTAACTGCATTGGAGTGTATCATAAAGTAAAAGGAAATGGGAAAATAAAAATACATATTGTCTGTATACTTGTAGTGTAACAAATGAAAAGTTAATTATACGGATAATAAGGCACCAAATTGTAGAACCAGTTTCCAACTCATATCCAAATATGTATGTACTCGTATATATGGTACGCTCTAAAGTTTATCAGAGATAAGCCATTTAGAATATTAGTTAAGTAAAATAAAATAACAGAGCCGAAACTTTTTTGCAGTGCTCCGATGCCTTGTATATATCTTTATTTGTATTGTATGTACATATATTTGAATTTTAAATATTTATTGAATTGTAAATTCCACACCAGGTGATTATTTAAATCTTATTAAATTTTATCTGTATCACTATCTAAAAAGTAAGTTTGTCAGCAAAAAAATAGTTTAAATTGAAATGCATTACATACAGAAAGTTCCGATTAATTCCATCAACGCATTTAAAAAAAATACAAGAAACCCCCATTTGAGTGCGTAAATGACGCAATAATAAAATTCCCACTTAAATGCCTTGCAAACAGAAATCAAATAATCGTTATGAATCAAAGCAATAATTTTGCGAAAATGTTAAATTAAAAAATTCTGTTCTATAAGCTGCTGAACCATGTATTTACATGTAATAGTACATATTTCCGGAGCCACTTGTAAGGATGTTTAAATTTGCGAATCTTAGAATCATTCCGTAGGTTACAAAGCAGACAGTTTTCTGATACTCGTATTTTCCCATATACTCGTAAGAGATCCCTTTATTTTTGTTTCGGCCTCTTCTTCCAACCTCGGCTAGAACTTGAGTCTTTATTGCTCCTTGGACTAGATTTTAGAACAACCTTTGTCCAACGTGGCAACACAAGCAAAACCGTTATCAACGGCGATAAGAAGAGAGGTCGTTTTGATCTCGCGAATGAGCAGCTACAATAGAAAATCTTGCACGACGTAAGAAAACAACGGACTTTGCATACTGCGACTTAATTGAAACCAAGCTTAACATCGAATTCTCCTCTTATTCCGGCTGTTCATTTAACCTTCGTTCAACATATCGCGCAAGATTTTTATATACATTTTGCTTCATTTTGATAATTATCGATGTCTAAATATTACATCTGGAAGCATTTGCGAACGCTTTTTCCAAATCGATAAAGACGGTCTACAGATATTTCGATGTGTCGTAATGTTTCTCAGTGTAGTGGAATAAAAAAGTTCTTTATCCACTGGTAAGGCATTCGATAGTTTCTTATCATTTTATTGAACTTAGAATAAGTGATCCGGCGCAACTGGTTCCCCACGAAATGTAGCGCAACCTATGTAAATAACGAAGTTACATACTTAAATTTGGTTTCTTTATATAAATGAAGCGTGTCCCTTAAAACACCGTTTAGAGTTTAAACACTGCTCTAATAAGAATTAGAAACAATGATGTTTTAGCTTCAGTGGTTATTTCGTTCCCTGCGTGGCATGGGGAGACTAACTTCTTATTAGAAATTGGCTTGTTGTTTTCTAGTCAACTAATAATCTTACTTGATTTAAATTGAGTGAACAAATTAATGTCTTAGGACCTATGGTTGGGATTGGAACACAGAATTTTTCATTCTTGAAACCATTTCACTACCCCTACCACGCACAAGGTAAGCGGCGGTGATGCTTTTCGGTTTATTACGTTTTGGAGCTACTATTTTCGCTTAAATTTACCGCTTAAGACCAGCCTATTTCCTTATTTCATTTCATTGGATTGCATTCATGTGACTCAATTTTGTTAACTGATGATACTAAGCTTTCTTCAAAAAAAATTCTATCGTTCTATTTTCTATTTTCTAGCGAAAATAGAGCATGGTTTACTAGTGGTACATTTAAAATCACTTTAAATTCTTTGTTCGTCCTTTCACGTAATTCTTATATAGATTGCAATTTAACTGGGTTTTCCAGCTTCATTCTGAAACCATTCCATGAAAGTCTTCGTATTCGCTGATCGATTCCGTGATGTCCATTTTAAACCGTGTTAGCTTGAATTTATATTTAAAAGCCCATGAAATTGCGCCTTCTTCTTGATTACTCATCATTTTACACATAGGGCGCACAGGCTCTAAAAATATTCCAAGTTTCGAAACTATCAGTTTCATGGTTATTTATCAGCTGTCAAAATGTGGAAACATCGTTCTAATGTCCTTTTGTACGCCTTCGTTTACAAGTCTAATTAGATTAATTGAACAATGTGCATATTTAATATGCATAACATAAACATAGAGTAAGGATAACTAACGAATAATGTGCATACATTTGTACCTCAGATGCAAAGGGGTGGCGTAAAAACTTACTGGAATAGTCGAAAACGGCAGTTTTACTTCTAGTCCCTCAGGTCGAAGTAAATCGCCAAAAATCACATTATCTGAAACAGATAAATTTCTTATTGGAGTAACTTCCCTTTTCTTGCATTAAAAAGACTAAATGGAACCTTATTTGTTGGCATAAATCGGCTGAAAATACTAAAGCCAGCTGCAAACTCAACTAAGGCCAACATTTGACTTTGATCCATGCTTCTGTTTCACAGCAGGACCGAGTTGACATGTATCTTATAGTTTCTTGCCTAGCCCTTTTTTACAGTCCTTATGTCATAGTAACAGCGATTGACTGTCGATTTCTATCATTACCTTGTTGCAGCCAAAGATTTCATAGGCCTGACGGGGTCAAGTAAAACGACCAAAGTTCGATGTTGAAGATGAAATCGCAGGAGACTTTTCGTCATTTTTCAGCAATTTTTGAAAAAATTATTTCCAAATTCCGACAATTTCGTTGCGTATGTTAATCTTTACTTTAGGGTGGACGGTTTATTAGCAAAAACCCTTTTCAAATATCCCCAAAAGAAATCGTCAGATGAATCGAATCTGGTGGCGATCTGTGGCAATTTGAAAACAATCGATTTGTGAACATCGTCTTCAATAAATCAATTGTTTCACAACTAGTATGACATGTTGTGCCATCTTGTTGAGACCAATAATTCCATGTTCATTTCAGTTGCAAAAAATCGAATAACATTATCCTATATCGCGATTCGTTGACCGTAGCCGTTTTGCCAATACCATCTTCGAAAAAGTAAATGCCAATAACTCTCACAGAGCCTACTTGCACACCGCTCTTTCAATAAAATTAAAAGCGCTATAAAACTTAACTCTAGTTATGGAGCACTCCAATACTGACTATTTTGCATATTAATGCTGCTACACTACGTAAAATGAGCTTCGTATAAAAACTTTGAGGTTATACTCGCTCATGTTTTGGTCGTGCGAATGTTTGTTGCAATGCGAATAAAATTTGACAGTTCAATTATTAGAATGAAAAGGAAGATTTTAGCATTTGAATTAGAGAGTTGTACTCATGCTGAATATAAGTATTTATGTGTAAAAGAAGTAAAATATTCAAATTGGTGCATAAAAATCTTATCACACAGCCTTATGTCAAAAAAGTCAACACCATCACCGAACACTGTGTCTCTATTCAGCCAGCTGAATCTGCATAGATATCCCCTAATTGGAAAAAATGCTCACAACTAGTTTTCGTGTGACATTTGAATGGAAATGGATGTCAAAATGCATCTATTTGCATGTAATTTCGTTCCCTTTTAAAAATCCGTCTTCAAAAAATAAAAGATCATAAAAAAGTATTCTTCATGTCTAGAAAACGGAAAACCCAAACCAGATGTGTAATTTTTCATTCCATTTTAAATGATTGCCGCTACTACGTACCGAAGTGCTGAAGTGAAGTGTGTTTTTAATTGATAAGTTCTAAAATTCGGAAAACAAACGAATCGATTGTATAACAAATAAAATCAAAAAAGTAGAGAAACAGAAGGAAAAAAGAAGAATAAAAACCCACTAAATGATAATTTAAATACGAGTACAAGAAACATATTATAATAATAGAAAAAAAAATATAATTTTTCTTTTTTTCACAAGTTATGTTTGCTTCCCCTGTTCTTCTGATATTTCGTTCGTTTCTTTCATATTTTTCGTGTTCCACGATATGTAGAGTATAATCATTAAAAATTCTATTGTTGTACAAGTACATCGGTCCCCGTCGTCGTCGTCGTCGTCGTCGTCGTCGTCGACAAACCACCACACAACACACCACTACACCGCCGCTCTCTTTGGCTAATTGACAAGGAAAGGAGGAAAAATTACAATTTTTTCTTTGATATTTAGTGTTTTCCATTTATTGTGTGTATATTTCATTTCACATTGTAGAGAAGTAAAGTAAAGGAAAAAAAAAACATAAAAGAATTGAGAAAAAAAATACACATAACTCGTTTGGCCGCGTACACGATTATTAAAAAGCCAAGTACCCGGAGAGCATAGTTTTTATATATTTTTTGGATCTCTGGTGGTGTATTTGGCCTCTTTGGCTGGTTGCTACTCGTCCGCACCGACCAGATTCCCAAGCAAATGAGGAAAAATGGATGAAAATATACAATTGTGTCGAATTTGCATATCAAATTCGGAGTGTGCGACCATGATTCCGATATTCGGCGAAGATCTGCTGTGGAAGAAAATTACAACGTTGGCCGATGTAAAGGTATGCTCGAGTCGAAGTTTAAGCCTATTGACTATTTAGTTTGTCTTGGATTGTATGTATTATTCGGGATTTTCCTTTCTTATCTTTCGCATTTCATATTTTCTATTCGGTATCTGGTATCTGGTATCTGATATTTGGTATTTTTTGTATCTAATTCATCGTGTCACCACACCACTATCGTCATCATCGCGCACCATCTTATACTCGTACCACTAACTGTTTGTTGTTTGTTCGTTGATTCGTTGGATTTTTTTCGTTTTCTATGTTTACAGTTATGAGAATTAAAATATTACTTGTCTCAAGATATGAAACATACAAAGTTACAAATATGTATGTGGCGCATATGTATAGTTGTCATACCTCTTGCCTACCTTGCCTACAGTATTCGTGAATAAAATGAAATTTCTTTCTGTTTGTGTCAATTTTCAGATTGAGAAGGGCGATACCCTGCCGCAACAGGTGTGTATGTCGTGCGCAAAAACAGTGATCAGTGCGTGTATGTTTAAAAAGAAATGCGAGGATGCTGACAATTTTTTTCGACATCACCTGCATGCCATGCGCAAAATGGAACACCGTGATGTGATAACAATATCGGAGAGCTCAGACAATGAGCCACATGATGACCCAAACAGAAATGCTGATTGTGGTGTCAATGATTCGGAAGAAATGTCAAATCTAATGCAAATGAATGGCAACACATCTAGCAGTGGGGCATTCGAGCAAATAGACTATAAAAATTTTGACTTGAACACGTTGCGTATGATGATGAATAACTATTTGTTGGAGCAACAGGCAAAAGAGGCAGACGCTATGGCAGCCATCAATGGCATTGTGAATAGTGCCGGACTTGGGCCCTCTTGTGACATGGCCATGGAGGATGAACCCTTACCATTGATTCCAGAAATTGAACTTATTACACCGCACGATGATGCCATGGAACGACAGAATGGTGGCAAAAAAGGTACAGGCTTTCAGTGTAATATTTGCTATCAACTATTCGACATGAAGCAATTACTCAAAGAGCATATGCAGAGTTGTCACGGCCGATCGGCGCCTGTTTATGAGTGTATGAACTGCAAGAAGACCTACTTATACAAGCGTTTCCTGGAGAAGCACATTCGTCGTGGACGTTGCGTCAAAAAGAGAAGAAATCAAACGTAAGTACTACTAGAAATTATTTTTGTATCCTTAGACATATCAGAAACCCAAAAATTATTTTGAGATTTTCTGGGGCAGAAGACTTATTTTTTATGTTGCCTGGCGCTTTTCAAAGAAAATAAAAGACAATAGCTTAAACAACATTATGGTGTCGTTTTTAAGACTCATATAAACCAGTGATGTAGGCAGAATGAGCTTGTTTCGGCCGGGATCAAAGATGCCAAATAAAAGAATTGCTTTTGGATCAATTTTTCGATCAAGTTAGCCCACGGCAATTGTTGCCTTACAAGTCTCCCATTATCTCTTACTTATTAGTGTTGGCTTTCACCTTTACATATTTCCACAGAAAATATTCTAAAAGTCGCATCACAAATCCATTACCAGAAATTATGCACTCACTTTTCCCCAAGTATATCGATTGTGGTGCGCGCTGTATGGTATATTTCAAAGTCATGTTGAAACCACAGCGCTTCCACATTATTGGCATTCAATTGTGGAAACGAAAAGTTCGGCAACGATGTATAGCGCCCTCAATTGATTGTAAAGTTTAGGCCGGCATCATTTTTGAGAAAATAAGGAAGATGGCTCAACCAAGCTTGTGAATCTTATTCACTGCAAATGCGATAATTTTCATCGAACAAGCTGGATCTTCTTTATCCGTAACCCGAAACCTTTCTGCATAATATTCAATATTCAATACGTCATATGGGATCTACCTTACGGTGTGCATTATAATTTCTCTGCGGATGCGTTTTATCAATTAATTGTTATAGGACCACCAATCATTCAAAATCAACCTACATCGATAGATCTCTTTCCCTATTTTTGCTTATTTTTCTTCGCCTGCGCTGTGAGATTTTAAAAATATTTATAATCCGTCGAGTGCGCTCTAATTATATATGTACATATATGTGGAGTAGTATTTGGATTTGAGTGTTTCCCTTTCGAAACATCTTTGGATTAGCTTCATATATTGAGTGTAATCACCTTTGGATATGTTGGCAAGTTTATGAATAGTAATAATAGTCAAAAGAAGGGAATGATACACAGAAGAATAGTGAATAGTTGCACTCGCAACTGATATTCTTCTGAATATCAGAGAAATTTAGAGAACTTTCCTGCCATCCAGTTAGAATCTACATGTCTATTTATGTATTTTCACATTTCAACTTATTCAAGCTTTTACATATGTAAAGTGAGTGTTTTCTATAGTTACGCTAAAAATGAACTCACGGCGTTCCTCTAGCACTGACCGCTGATTAATGGATTTGCATTGGAAAAACTCGTTGCCTCAAATATTGGTGTTTCATATTCTACAAAAGATGGGGTGGCCGTGGTGTAGTGGTACTAGCCATCGCTTCTCACTCGGAGGGTTAATGTTCGAATCCTACTCATGACAAGTTTTTCATTTGTGTAATTGGAACTCAGTCAGAAAAATCTGCATGTGAAGGCATAACACTGGCATGTAGATTTGGCACAAAACAACCGTTAAAATTTATAACCTGAATCATTCCGAGTGAAGAAAAACTCTTCGTCCTATTCGGACTCCCACCCTTGGAGAGTCAATATCGAAACCAAATATACCTGAGTTTCAAACCACTACTACATCACAACAATGCTTTCCTTTCTCCCACCCTAGTAACAGTAAAAGGGTATCATAACCCCCGCGTAACTTATTGAAAAAAAAAAAAAAAAAAGGTTAGACGAAAACAGCTGCCACACATAACCCCGATATCCTTAAGCCAATATTTATTCCGCTTTTCACTCATTCAAGTAAATTGTTCGTACCTAACCAGAAAATGAAAGCTAAGTGGCGTTAGGAGAGTATACGTAGAAGGATATATTTTTAGTCCGAATAAATTACGATTGACCCTGATAGATGTACAGATTTATTGTGGTACCACCGGCATCTACGACTTTTCTGAACTCGTTGAATCAGATGAAGCATGGTAGACTTCTTATGACTGTATTATTCACATTTTTTAGATCGTAATAATAGAGTTTTCATATGAGTTTTTTTTTCTGGAAAAGGGTAGGGCATGTAGTGGACGGTTGGCTGTTCAATAAACGAATAACCTTTGGAGGTATCATGTGTATCATCAACGAAAACTTAATACAATGATCAGGAAGGCGGAAGGGAAAAACTCAAACATAGTCTGTCTGAAAAAGTATCTCTATCAGTGAAGAAGTGAGCCGGTGTGTCAAACGAGCAGAATATCCAGTACTGACCGAGTAGTGTTTTCCTATCATTATCGTTATTTCGATTTATTGCTTTATCTAATGCAGTTCATTTTCTGGTAGATCTCTGACATAAGTATCGGTCTTATAATAAAAACAAAGTCAGTGAGTTGTGCGTGATTGTAAACCCCATTTAATTACAATGGCTTAGACACCCAAGAGAATTGCGTGACTTTTTCAACTATCTGTCATCTCTCAAAGTTGAAAGTTCACTTGTGATCGTAGTGTTCGCATTGTTAAAATTGCTTTCTTTATTTAAAAGGGTAATTATCGTATATTTCCTTACAATGAAAAGAATACATGTTGGTATAAACAAGCGTATGCAGAACCATTTCTACCGATTTACCTTTGCAATGAGCATTCTGTGAATCTGATCACTACCGATTTGTTTGCATTCCTTTATATTGTTTGTATTAATCCAGTTGTTCTTAAAAATATATTCTACATTCCTTTTAACGTATATTTATCAGCACTCGCAGACCATGTGAGTGATGTATAAGTATTCAGTCAATCTCTGTGAAATAAATTAACCATACCAACCAAAAACGATACCTCTCCTTGTAGGGGCTAATGAATATATTTAAACAAAGTCCAGAAGAGCTGTTTGCAAAAATATTAAGATTCGTATGTCATTTGAATCGTAGGTGAAAAAACGTTTTTTTGGCTTTAAATAAATGCAAAAAAATTAAAACTTACGTATGTTTGTAAAATGCCTCACTTCTTTTCTATTCTAAATATGTTTGTTTAGTAACAGATTTAACAACGCTACATCCTCAAAAGTCTATTCTCTGCCATTCAACCGTAATGTTCTACGGTAGGCGAGTAAAAACATGTAGAAGATTTCGTTCTCGGGGGTCAATGAACTAACTCAAATTTCTGCGTCATTATTTAATCAACCCAAAATTGGGATCTTTTCCCAAATAGGTTTTGGTTTTCTCGTTTATTATTGGGTTGTACCACATGAAATGTCCGATTTTATAGTAAGAAAATTTAGAAGCCAATATTATTTTTCTGTAAATTTTTATTCAATCAAAACAGGGTCCATTGGCATCTATGACATTCTTTCAACATCATACAAAATCAAATATTCCATTTTCGTAAAAGTGCTGACTTTTTGAGGAAACAAAATTTTCAAAGGCTTTTGTGACCTCTGCTTGGTTCCGGAAGACCTTCTGCCGGCAAAATGAATACAGATTGCAGAAAAGATGGTAATCCGTTGAAATATCTGGAGAGTACGATGGAAGCGGAAGAATTTCAAATCCCAACTGTAACAGTTTTTCACCGTTACTGGTGAGGTGTGGGGTCTAGCATTGTCATGCAAAAGATCGGACCGTGTCTATTGACCACGCAAGTTACTAGCGTTTATTGTTTCTCCTGGTTGAAGCAATGAAAAGTGAATTGCTTTTTTCGATGTCCACCAAATTGCCACCATAACCTTTTTTGGGTGAAGATCGGGCCTAGGGGCGTGTTTTGGTATTTCATCTACATCCAACCACTGCCCAGATCTTTTACGATTATCATACAGTATCCACTTTTCATCACAGGTGACTGTCCGCTGCAAAAACGGTTCAGTAACTGTAGTTTTTGGGATTCATTTAGTTTATTTATCGAGTTTCTTTACCTTTCCTATGAGAGAAAATTGTCGACTTACTGTCATTTGGGATATTCCTATGCTTTGTGCAATCTCCCGCACTGATTTCGTTGGATCCGCATCCACCGTTGCTCTTTAAACATCGTCGTCAACTAACGTTGGTTCATTTTCGAGGCTGAAATCTTTGGGATGGAACTTTCCAAACCAACGTCGTTTACCACTACATCCTCAAATGCGTCATTAATGTTTTTAATCGCTAATGACGCATTATGTCCATTTTTAATTCGTAAAGGAGGCGGGCTCGAATTTGAAACAAAAATAACGGTACTTGCAACGAACCCTAAAATTCGCACACGTCAAGCACACATACCACTTTATTTTATAACAAGAGAAAATTTAACTTCTTATTTCCGGCAGAGCGAAAATCGGACATTTCATCTGGTACAACCCAATGTGTACGAGAAAAAATGCAGACGCAATAAATTTTTATCAAACTTATTGCGTTTAGGATCGTCGAATATGCTCGCATGTTTCATGATTCATAGTTTCCCTTCTTTGTAATTCATGGGTTCCTTCTCAAATGGGTCAGTAATCAAATGTTTGTTTTTGACTTATTCTTTGGAATAATGCGGCATTTTCCACCCACAATTCCTGGTGTTTGTGAATGAAAACTGGGCAGCCTACGTAACGGAATGTACCTCTCTACAGGATGTGATAACTTCTGATGGCGATGGAACAAATATCTCCGAACAATTTAGAGTAACTCTACAGGCTGAGGTGGACTAGAGCTTCAACCCTGCAACCTTGATTCTTAGCTATCTAGTTCGCTTACAACCGTACACGGAATTCTTATGTGGTCTTTCTCTGAATTGGATTAATGAATTCTTCGGTCATTATCCTGGATTTCCATGCCATGACAGGTTGAGTAGGTTGTAATATACAAACATATATTTATATACTGTAAAGTTCTCGATCGAATATAATTTAAAAGTGCGATGCGAACAATATTTCTTTTGCAACAGTTAAGTATAAAATTCGTCGTAAGAGCATATGTTTTCCACTGTGAAACGGGATATTAGAGTCTTTATAATTAATTGCACTTAGTAGAGCTTTGATAATCAATGTCTTAATCAAAAAAATCAGCAAGTGGCAAAGGTTATTCTTCAGTAGATTGTCAGTGGTATTTCTAATCGATAAATGGTTATGGGTAGTGATTTATAATTCTTGAATATTTGGTAGGAACAGTTTTCATGTGAGGATCGGCATCAGAAGTTCTCCCGATTTCGAATATGTCTGCTTTCGATGTGTACTGCTTTGGTATTCATTAGCTCTTGTCATTGTCGAAAATTATTTTTTTCCCGGAATAAGCACCGTGTGGCGCTCCCATTGTTCCGTTTTGAGTTCTGTTGTTTTTGTAAAGTTGGCACATCTGTTGTTGATATTCCCTCTAAATCTTAGCGACATAGCTTGACATTTGCAAAAGCATCCTCTTGGCTGCTGAAACACGTTCCCCGTAGTAGTTTTTTTTAACTCGATTTAACAGAAAGAAGTCACAGGGAGCCAAATCAGGTGATTTCGGTGGCTGTTGGATGGTATTTGTTGCATTTTTCGTCAAAAAATTACGAATAATGATGGCACTGTGCGACGGTGCGTTACCATGGTGTAAAATCCACGATTTTTATGCCCACAATTCTGGTCTCTTTCGGCGAATTGCTTCACGCAAACGTCTCATAACGCCCAAATACTCGTAATACTCTTTGTTTACTGTCTTATGGTTATTGACCAACATTTCTTTTGCTTCATCAATGTTTTCGTCGGTTTTCGATGTCGATGGTCTGCCACTGCGTTCATCATCTTTGATTGACTCACGACCACTATTGAACCGCTCGTGCCACTGATGAACGACCGTTTTCTTTAGAGAATCTTTGCCGAAACACTTTTCGAACATTTCCAACGTTCGCGCACTATTAAATCCGTGTTTTACGCAAAATGTAATACAAGTTCGTTGTTGTAAATTGTAATAAATCGTTCCGGGAACTTTCTGATCAAGGTAGTACATTCAAAATGAGAATCATTTGATAGCTGTTGTTTGATCTATTAGGTGTTCTATATTTTTTTGAACAGAACCGAAAATCGTTATCCTTACTGCGTTGTTTCTGTTTGTTACTAATCATTTTTTTATTCTTATAATTTTTAGCCGTCCAATGCAATGTACAGACTGTCACGTTCTATTTCCCACTGGACATCACCTTGGATGGCACAAGAGAACGGGCTGTCCATCACGTGCCGCAAAAGTGTAAGTTTTGTGAAAATGCACAAACAAAATAAAGTTAAGCTTTTCGTAATTAAATTTCGTTTTAATTTGTAGGCCCTTACAGCAGTTGTTTCAACAAAACATTGTCCAGTACAATAATTTCCCAAAACCTGTAATTCCAGCTCGAAAACCAGATAATGCCTTTTACTTTCACAACAGGAGGTACATACATTCAGTTATTATATTCGTAGATTCATTAATAATATTAAATGATTTGATTTTTGGTTTTATTAATTTGTAGAATTCTCACCAACACCTCTAAACGAAAAGGACGAACTCGAATAAAATTAGACGCGACAAAGATCGCATTGGCGAAACAACTAATTCTTAGAGAGGCTACAACAACTCAAATTGCTCAAGAACTCAGTATTTCACGTACCTTTGCCTGGCGCCTTCGCAAAAATTTGGTAAATGGAGTTAGCTTACATGAACGTTTCGTCGATCAACCCTGTGAGGAGGAACAACAACAAGGAGCTATCGAACAAACTGCCCCCAGTGCAGTAGAAGTAAAAGAAGCAGCAACAGAACAAACGCAGTTGAAAATCAATCACGAACAAATTGAAAAGGATAAACCCACTGAAGCAAGCCATGTTATAGTTAACAATCAAATAAAGCAAGAAGTACAAGACAATGATGAGGATGATGATGACGATGATGATGATGACGACGATGATGATGACGATGATAGCGATGATGACGATGACGATGATGATGATGACGATGATGATAGTGATGATGATGACGATGACGATGATGATGAGGATGAAGAGAGCGCCAATAAAAATATTCCAAATCAAAATGATTTGCAATGCAATGTCCAATCAATAAAGCGTGAAATAAACTATGAAAGTGATTATGCAAACATGGGAAGTAATCATATGCAGCAAATCGAGAACTATCAGAAAAGCATTAATAATATGAATGCCAACATGCAACAATCTGACATGGCACAACGAATTGCAGCAGCAAATCAAATGAGTATGCAAAGCAAAAATCTGGAACAATTAGCAGAAGACGACGACGACGATGACGACGATGAAGATGATGATGATGATGATGACGACGATGACGATGATGATGAAGATGACGAAGAAGAAGGTGGCGAGTCTGGAAACATAGATGATCCAATGCAAAGACTTAAACAACATTGGCTGCAAACAATACCAAACGTTTTTCAGATTCCACAGTAAGTATCGAAGTAAAAACCTTTTTTTTCTACTTTTTGGTTAAAAGCACCCTTCTTGGGATATGACGCAAAATTAACGATTCGTTTGCGGAATAGAGCGAGAATATACAAAAGTATAAATATGTCAGTTACACATTCTTCCACGTAGTATCGACTCAGAACTCCCTTGTATGGGATAAAGTACCGTTTTCTTGTAGCCTAAACAGCCACAATAAAAACATGGATGATATTGGAATTTAAGCGTTTGACCAGTGTGCAAACCAGTTTCATTTGCTCGATATGGAAAACCAGCCGGAAAGCATACACAAGACCAAAACATTTTATTAGAAAAAATGTCTCTGTTATCTTGTTTTGTAGACCCAGTTTTATAATTCGCTGAGCAACCCATAAGTTACTCAGTATAATATCAATTGTGGTGAAACAAGATAATTGATAATTTAAAACAACATTTGCCACAAAATCTGTTTTCGAAGTACTCATCCGCTGTACTAAATTGTACTAAAGCTTAACGTTGATTTCCCTCTGAAAACAGCCTAGGGTCATCCACAAAACTGATAAAACCATGCTTCCGCCCTATTGAACAGAACTAAGTTTTTGCTGCCTTCTCACCTCAAAGAAACGGCAATTTGACGTCTAATGATCGTTTGAATTAAAAGCAAAGCGTTAATTCCGATTATGGCAAAATCGACAATGTCTCATGACTCTTCAATCAAACTTTCGTTTTACGATATTATGAATGAGTTAATGTATGCGCCTTAAATCATATTTTATCACTTTACTTATCCCCAGCGCGGACTAAGATTCCTTATTACGCTTTCTGGTTTGTCTCTACAACTTCAGCTGGGATTTTGTACCCCTTACATTTAATTTGTATCCTCTGACATTTCGCGGTTGTCTTATTTTCTATGAAGCCAATCGAGAGCCTAACATTGATTTTCAGTACTCGGTGTTGGCTGCATACGATTTCTTGTGAGATTAAGGGACACTTGATTGGTAAAATTTCATTTTATATGCTCAGTATTTTCTTGTGTATGCCATCTTCGATATAATTGCGACGGGGAAGTCAGGTATAAATCTCGTTCGAACATTTAATCTTTAACTGGCGTCGAAATTGTATTTTGTGAAATAGTTGCTCCATACGTAGCCCTTTTTTTCTACATAACTTATTAATACAAAGGAAAAATTAACTTCCTCTTATTTCAGACATGGCCTGCAATTACCAGTTAATTTATCTATTAAACCTATTCAACCAGTTAAAGCCGAACCAGCGTAAGTTAATTAAATAAATTGGTGATACCTTTTTTTTAATAACAAGCAACATATTGTTATATTCGTAGACCTGCGAAGAAGCCTCGCAAACCAAACGTCTTCATCGATGATGAAAAATATGCAACAGCAAAAGTTCTTGTATCACAAAATGCTTCCACAATGGAAATCGCTCGACAATTGAATGTATCGCAAATGACTGCTTGGAAGTTGCGAGATGCGATTGTAAAAGGAATACCGCTATCATATCGGAGTAAACGCGAAACTCGACCAAAACCTCCTGCGCCACAACAACAACAACAACAACAACACCATCAGCAACAATCACCGATTGCAACAAGTACAGCAATGGCAACAAGTACCCCAAAAGGTACACCACGTCGACGCCTTAAAGCTGCCGAACGTGAACAACGCGACAAAGAAATTACACGTGAAATACTCGAAATGATCAAAGAAGATAGCAACATACAGTATTGGAAAGTATCGGCTCGATTAGCTGAAAAAGGTTACTCAATATCGCCGTCATCGGTGTGTCAAAAACTAAAGGCATTGGGAATACATCGTCGTTGGAAACCTGGCGATAAACCTCCTACCTTTGATGTGGATAACGTTAAGACATCAACTGGCAGCAATGGAGGGGGAGGAGGAGGAGGAGGAGCCTTATCAGACAGTTTCGAGTTTAACAATGAACAGCAATTCGAATTGGGTGGCGCACACTTTCTAAGTGCCTTCACGCATTAGACAATCATCTCGTCTATTTGCGTTCTTCTTTTTTTGTGCTCTTTTTTAGGTTCGATATTGTTTTTTGTTTTTTTTTTTTAGAATTTATATGAGTGGGCATATTTTGACTATGAACTATTTTTCAATTTAAACAAGTTTGTTTTCAATGTGGCAGGAAAACAAAGATAGAACAATTTCGTATTGAAATTACGCACTAACCCCACCCTTAACCGTTGGCCAAAACTAGATACGCTGACAAGTTAAAAGTTTATTAATATTTCTATTTTTTTTTTTTTTTTTTTGTTAACTTAAAAAGTATTTTAGGAGATTTACATTTATACATATTTTTTATTTAAATTTGTTTTATTTTTCATCGTGTATGTATGTCCTGATAGGATTAAATTTAAAAACTAAGTACTGATAAAATGTGTGGATAGGATAAAGAATTTTGGAAGTCTCATATGAGTATGATCGTGAGTATATTTATTATTTCGTATTTTTCTAACGGAATGTAGAAGAGGTCCATAGAGCAAATTTGTTTATTAATTCACATTTTCGATCCATAGACAATGTCTACTTGATGTTTATTTATAAGTTAAAATTAATTTTGATTTATTTGTAGTTAGAAAATTTGCCAATGAGGCGATTTAAAGATATAACTTTGGGTTGCACAAGACATTCGTTCCTTGGCCGTGAAGATATGTACTGCTTTTTATGCTACAATAAAGGGTTAACATCCCTTTAATTAAGAACTAACTTGCGTTTGCCAGAACAGATTAACTTCAATGTAATCAAAAGATTCAGCCTCCAATGAAGGTTTATCCTCAACAAACTGTAATAAGTTCTATATTTTTACCTTTTTTGTGAACAACATATATATTTACTGTGCTTCGTTCCGACTGTAAATTTTATTTTTTTCTTAACTGCCAGTTAATTGATTGCTTTAATTTCTGCGTTGGTTCTCTCTTAATTGAATAACATACAAGTAATTCTATTCTATCCTATGCTCAGTAAGCACGATGGTTTATACAACCCAAATTCAGATAATGCTGGCAAGAAATGCTAAACCGAATCAAAATCTGTGTCTGACTTAAGAATGCCAACAACAAATACAGCCGTATTCGACTCGGTATGGTGATACCATAGAAGCTGTTCATAAATAAAGCAATGTACGAAAAGAGAGGCAGAGTGGAATATCGATATTTGCCAATTGGGCTAAATACTTTTGATATTCAGTGCTAACTAAGACGCGATTTCTCTCATTCAGAGCAGCCGTAACAACATCACTGACGGCTGTTAATCGCATCATGTACTAGAAGTAATCTAACGTGCACTTCTACATTTCTTAGATAGTCCCGTGAAATTTTTCTAATATGTTACGAGTAAAATCAAATTCATCTATAAATCAACAATTGCTTACTTAATTCGGCACTACAGCTTTCTCTATTTAAAGTGATCTTGTTCTGATTGCCTCTAATTACACATACGAAACTGGTTTCTTACAACTTGTGCGTACAACAGCTCTTTCTTCATTGTTTTGTACCTCTGGGATCTATTCGATGACTCCCGATGCCATACCGTGGTTAAGCCCTCTAAACCACCTTTCTATTTGGCTGAATATGCATAATTTTTAAGATTCAAATCAAATAGGTTAACAATGTGAAGATTTATCTGAGTTGAAAAATGGCATTTGAAAATATTATTTTTCCGAATCAGTGGTACTGGCTTTATTTTTTATTTCATAAAACATCAAAGTTATCCAATGTCCCTGGGTCACAAAGAGGCTTTACTATTTGCAAATCATAAAAATGCGTTCTCTGAGTCTTCAATTCTTTTTCCTATTCTGAACTTAAACTCAATAAATGAAATTAAACAAAAATGAGGTGAACTACGACTATGTATACCACAAAATGTATTACAAACTAAACACACGTATTATACTTAGATTTGTTATTGTTTAATTGATAATTTAACTATTAAAACAAAACAAAATATGGAACAAATGAAGGCTAAATATATAGTATACATATGATAATTATAATTACTAACACACTCATGCAATACACTCCATTTTGTAGAAGAAAGAGATAATATTTAGAGAAAAAAACAAAAATACTAAGTAAAATAAATGAAGTAAATAGTTATATATAAATTATATTCAATATAACGACACAGACATTCTATTTTGAAGGAAATAAAATTAATTCAAAACATCTATGTAGCTTTAAGCCACTGCAATCACAGTAACAATATAAAGACATTGAAAGTTATACAATATGTAGTTTAATTATTTTTATTATTATTATTGTTTTTTTTTTCATTTAATTTTAAGTATATTTCTTTATCAAATTCATTACAACTGTTTTCTGATAGAAATGACACACCACATGGACAACTGACAAAACGTAAAGACGCGAAGACATAAAGACATTTATTTCATATCGTAGTTGTATTGTTTTTAAATTATATATTTATGTTTCAAACATTTCCATTATACTGACATTCTATGTATTGTGTTAGTGTCTTCTTTTTTTTAAGATAATTATTTTCAGTATATTCATATACCTACATATATGTTAATGTTTAATAAAATTCTATGTTAATCTATTTGGCGATAATTTTTGGATGTTCGCTATTATAGTGCAAATTGAATGTAAAATAAAACAAAAAAAGAAACCGAAACAAAGGAAATAAATAAATTGTTTAGAATTTTACAAAATCGATTTATTTTGCGTTTGATTATTTTACCCGAATGTATAGGCGCCTATGAGCCAGTTAGTTATTCTGTTTCTTACCCTATACTATTATCCCATCGACGAAAAGTAGCGGGATGAGACAGACAAAAAAAAACTGTCACATACATATGTACATATGTACAGAAATGTCTGTTTGGCTGCGATTTCATTGTGGTCTCCAGATTAAGGGGGTGCGGTTTCGATAGGTAGTACCGTCACTACCAGGCTGCTTTCCACTCACGTTCCCATAAAAGCAATAGAGAATATTACCAAAGGCTGTTTCTATGAGCTCCTTCACAAAACCTTTTAGCAATGGCCTAAAATTGATGTTAAAAGTACCCGTAAATTGGAAAGCCTAGTCTACTGCCAAGTGACGTATGTGTAAGTAACTGTTTAAATAAAGTACGCAGTAGATCTGAAGACCTCACAGTAGCCGAGTAGTGTGATTTATTTATTGCTAGCAGTAAAATTTCTTCCGGGCTCGACGAAGATGGCTTGACAAGGTTGCAGGTTATTATTATGAGTTAAGTTATTCATCGATTTTAAGGCCATGTATGACAGCATCTATAGAGACGAGCTATACCAAGGAATGTCTAGTTTCAGCATCCCTGCAAAACTAGTCCATCTGCGCAGGATGAATATGGAGAATGCACGCTGCTCCATCAAGGTCGGTAAAGATCCCACCGAGACCTTTGTAGTCAAAAAAGGATTTAGATAAGGCGATGCGCTATCATGCGATTTCTTCAACATCATACATCATACATAAAAGAACAATGCAAAATTCAAGCGCAAACACAAGAGGCACAATTTTTTAAATGTCCGTCCAATTGCTCGCATACGTCGATGATATTCACATAATCAGAAGAAAACAGCGTGATGTCAGTGGCGCTTTCGGGAATATTTAGACGGAAGCGGCGAAAATGGGTTTAGCGGTCAAGAAGAGCAAGACCAAGTAAATGCTGTCAAGCAAAAAGGACACTCAATGAAGAATAACTCTAGCCAATCACTGCTTCTTTGACTAAAAAGGCAATTGACCAGCAAAGTTCTCTCTCAAACAAAAAAAAAAATTGCCCAATATAAGACCCTAATAATCTATGGCGCAGAGGCATGGACATTATCGAAAATGGATGAGAGTGCTGTTGATTGCTTTGAGAGGAAAATTCTTCGAGTGATTTTCAGTCCCGTCTGCATAGAAAGTGGGTGGAAGAGGAGATACAACGACGAACTGTATCGATCTAGCCAAAAGAGTGAAGATCCAACGACTGAGATGACTGGGTCATTTAAAGCGGTGGAACAACAACGTTTTGGTCCGAAAAGTCTTCCAATCTGCCTCCGAGGGAAAGAACAATAGAGGAATATCGAGACTCAGGTGGCGCATGTAAGTGGGAGTGCACCTCAGCCAACTTATCATGTGAAACTGGAAGCAGCTAGCAAAAGACAAAATGTATGCTTTGTCCTTACAAGATTTCTTTGATTAACTCGAGTAACAATATATTTATTTATTTATTGCGTATCGTATTAACAATATTCATTCATACCATAAATAAAGAATACAATCGTAAGTAAGCTATTAAGAGTTTGGTTCATGGCTGTATGAATGCTGGGAGTTGAGTGGACTCGTTGTTTTCATATTCGAATGTATTAAAAAGTTTCGTCACTCATTGATTTGTTTCTTATTATGTGTAGAGTTAATGCTATGGGCTTATTCGTACCCATGTGTTACTTTTGTTGCATTCATACAGATGTCTACTGCATGATAACCAGGGCTTTATATCTGAAGGTAGGGGGATCTCTTACAACGTATTAAGCAAAACATTTAAGACATATTTAGATGGAAAATGCCACAAGTTTCGAGAAGCAAATTATGGGAGAAGGAAATAAACTATGGAATGCAAGAAAACATAATTTTATGCGATCTTTTCATCGATATACCTTGATCAGAAAGTTCCCACTACGGGGAACGCGTTTCAGCAGCCGAAAGGAAGTAATGGAAAAATCGCCAAACATACAGAGAAAGATGTACTCTTGGCTACGTAACTTTTGCAAATGTCAAGCTATGACGCTAAGATTTAGAGGGAATATCAAAAACAGATGTACCAACTTAACGAAAAAAATCGGAACAATGGGAGCGCCACACGGTGGTTATTCCGGGAACTTTCTGATCTTGCACTCTGCGCTAAAAGAACATGCCTCAAGAATTCAAGGAACACGGAACTCTTTTAAGCCGCTCCAAACATCTCCGCTGAAATCCCACCCATAAGGAGAACATGAAGTCTCCACCCAAAGTTAGAAAAGAAATGCTCCTGGCAACTCGGCGTCCTTACAGCTGTAGCTAAATGAACAGGTCGAATGATATAGGATAGTATTAGAGCGTAATATTGATCCAATACTTGACAACGAATAGATTGCAAAACTTTGAAAACAATACGAAAATATGTTTTCAAGTAAAATATAAGACTTTAAGAACAGATGTTTAAACTATATCAAGCTCACATTTACACTGCCAACCGACATTTGTCAAACGAAAACACGCATTGAATTTGTAATTAAATTTATTATCATATGGAATTTTATTATTTCCTTATACAGGTCACATTTCTTTGTTTAATATCTATCTAATGTATAACTTCTTACATCCTTCGCTTAATTTAGTTCATTTTTCATCATTTTCTCTTGGCTCTCGGTCCAAGCCTTAGCAATCAATTGCTTCGTTTCTGCATTTCCATTCTGGAACATTCGCTTCATAAGATTTACAATAGCATCGTCACCCTTCATATCATCTTTCATGTCAGCATCTTGTTTATCCTTCAAACGTTTTTCGATTGCAGTCAAATGAGACCATGTCTTGCCTTCTTGCGCCTTCTTCATATATATGGCAACCATGCCGTTCTTTATTTTTCGATAGCTATTCTCTACATCGATTGGATACAACAGATTGCTAATTGTTAAACCATAGTCCTTGTTGTTTAGATTTCTCACATTGAATATCATTGTTTTCTCTGTGAATGTTACGTTTACATCTTGTTCACTTAGATTTTGGACGCCATCCAAAGTGATAAACATTTTAACGAATTTCTCACTTTGATCCCAAGCGTACTCATTCAATTCAACCAGGTACCTATAATGCAATAAAATACATGACTGCAATGATATAAATAACGCGCAAGTTTTCTAGATTGTTCGCTACCTTTTTGCTGATGATGATGTCTTGCTGGTGTTGGATTTAATATTTTTCTCCGCCTCAGCTTTTGCTTTGATCTCAATGTTAACAATTTCAGTTTCGATTTTGTGTTTTTCCACAACTAGGACGTTTTTAATTCTTTGCCTGGTGCATTGTCCCAATAATGTTGTGATTTCTTCAACATCACGTTTTAGCTGCGTATATGTAGAATTTTAGTATCGACATATTTTCAATTGTAATTAAATGATGTTACCTCCTCCAGAGACATATTGGCTGTTAGATTTGCTTTATAATTTATTATAAATGTTGAAATTTAAGAAAATTCTGAGATTCCACACTTGGTCACTTATCCCGATTATCGGCAAATAGATTCGACAAAAGCTCGTGCTGTCTTCCGACATATGACAGCGAATTTCTAGAAAGCTTTTAGAAAGTGATGCCAAGTCCACTTCAACAAAGATAGAAAAAACATGTAACTTGTTACTTAATGTTTTATACACACGAGTTCTCATATATTTAATTGCCTTCGTTTGATGTATGAACTAAACGCGCACCTGATTAAATTAATAATTACTGAACAATGTTGAAGGCACATCGAATATATTTTGCGCAATCATTAATGTATGTATATTTTAGGGACATATCTGTAGAAAAAGAAGCACTTAAGTGCTTCTCGACCTAAGACGTACAAACGTTACGTCTATGTGTTCTATATTAAAACTAGTTCATCCATCACAAACTCCAAATGATCAAAAATATCAAATCAAAAATATTCACTGAAACAATGACCTAGTAGTAAAACTCGTTCTCAGAACGTGCCAAATTACAAATCCTGGATATCTGCAAACTTTTAAACATATTGATCGATGCAAGTCTAGAATACAGTGTGATGAATATTTACATAATTGATAAGGGATAATCGACGCAGCTCGGTGAAATCTAATCAGAGAATAATGAAGATTTAGAAAAGAAGTCCATAGACAAGAGTTACCGTTGAAACATTTTTCAAAAGTTTTACCAAAAGGCAATCGGAACACATCAAGAATAAAAGTACTTGAGGTAGAAACATGGTTGATGGCGTGTAAGAACGAAAATCTAGAACAACTTGTAGTATTTATGCAAATTGTGTAACGGTAATGTCAAACAACATATTCCTGAAAAGGGAAATGAACCATTCAGAGCACGACTATCGACAAAATTCTATTTATCTAAACGAGAAGGGTTCTTGATACAGATAATGGCACAATTTGAGTTCACTTCTTCTCATGGAAAGAATTACCGCAGTTAGAAAAGAATTGACTAAGAGACCATTTTTAGACCACCAGAGTTGTGAAGATTCAATGGATAATAAACAAGTGCGAATGGGACTGAACATTGGCAACAAGTCAACCATAATGAACCATAAGAATAGTGATAGGATGCTGCCTTGCAACAATCTAGTGGGTATGAATACACTTACAATTCACAAAAGTTTTTTTGGAAAATTGGACAGAAAGATGTGTTGGCTCAGTGGTAAAACCGCTGGTTTGTCAGAAGATAATTATGAGGCGTCAAATCACAAGATCTTGGTGGTCGATCTACAGGTCAATTACCCGAAATTATGCGTACATCGAAAGTTTTCTTCATTAAGTTTATTATTTTGTTTGCTGTGGTACCACATTTCTCTTACAATCATGCCATTCAATCAGGGAACGAAAGTCATTTATTGCTTAATTTTTGAAAATATATGGTCCTGACACCACCAGTCAGCAGACCGCATCAAACTGTCCACTTCTCGAGATGTGATGATGTTTCGATAATCTCATGTAAATTATCTTCATTGGAAATAAGGCAATTTTGCTTATTGACATAGACATTGAGCCAAAAATGAGCTTTCACAGTTTTTCTATAAAACGGCGGATGCCAGTTAATTTTGGGCCCATTCACCGAAATTTCGACGCAGAAGGTGGTCATTCGGCTTCAATTCTTGAGTTGCTTCTTTTAAGGATTTAAACCAAGATGATTGCGCCAAATTTTCCATAAAGTGGACGGACAGTGACCAAGCAGATGTGAACGACGTCGAATCGATAAATTTCAATCTTCTTCAACACTCTCTTGAACGGATGTAATATTTTTTCAATACAGACTTTTAAAATGCGTATCGGTGCCACTGTATCCTCCAAAGAAAAGGTTGTGTGAAAACAGTCAACAGTACGGCGAAAAGCTGTCTTAGATAGTCGATTATGTCGGGTGTAATATGGTACATGTGCTTTATAAGTTTGGCGACAAGAATCATAATTTCTAGAAAGCTTTTTGCTGTCGAAACAGAGTTAATTTTGAAAAGAAATTTCGGTCGAAATAATACACAAACTGCAACTGATATACGCAAATTTGTGAGACTAGTTACTTGATTTATCACCGAAAACAATCCCATGTTCGTCCTATGGCCCCAACGGATACTATAGTATTGTTTTCGATGAAAATTTCTACCTCTTTCGTAGCAAAAGTTCTGTAAGAGTCGAAAATGTGAATAACCAAGACAGACAATGCTATGAAGTTTTAAAAAGTCTGGGACGTAGCAACAGTTTCATCCATCCATTTGAGTCTGTTATCAAAATGAGTCTTCTGTCTTCCAACTTTACGCTTACTAGTATCTTCTACCTGTCTGTATCTTTAAATCTTCCATTATCATATTTCCAATTGTTATTATCTCAACTCATTTTTTTCGGTTAGCCTTAACAGTTGTCATATTTTCACTAAAGTCTCAATGGTTAACTTCTGAAAAAGTTAAGCGATGGTTTTTTGCCATCGATAGTAATTAATAACAATCACACAAAGCCATTTGTGATGAAATGATAGCACGCACAACACAAATTAAGGGAAGATTTGCAACGTTTCCTTATCTGTTTGTGAGTCCTTCAAACTTCACTTAAGGAAATATTACCAAATTTGTTTCTTGTTTATTTTTTTAAAAATAGACCAATATCCAGGGGTGGGTTATTTCGACTTTTAAAATGCTGTTTTGCATGCTTCTTTCAAATTACTTATAATTTGAACTGAAAATGAATTTAATACTTACAGTTCCAGTCATGAAAACCTTTTTTTTTATTGATGGACTAAGTTTATTCGCATTTATTATCTTAAATGATTTAACCACGGAATGCATTACATCTTTTAAAAAATATTGAACACTATATTTATAGCCCTGTCTTAGTTTCTACTCACTAAAACTTGCCTAATGATGAACACAGTTGCAATTCCAATAACAACGGCACCAACAGCAATACCGATTTCCCTTCAAAATAAAAATTATTTATTTATAAAATACTTTTCATTTATATTTATTTATTTAAATGATGACAAATAAAACAAAAACTTATTTGACTATCAAAAACAAAAACAGGAAGCAGCAAAAGAAAAGTAAGCTCCATACACCAACAGATTTATTGTAAATGACCATCTTAAGCTTTAGTTAAGTATCTTTGCATACAATTTTATGGAATGTAATTTTAATTATTAAGTAAAAAATAATAAAATCAAAAGCATAATTTAAACAATTCCAATATCACGACAACGAACAACATTGTTTCTGATTTTCTGATCTGTGAAACAGTTAAAATCAAAGAAAAACTAGAATTAGAATGATTTTACGAGTAGTATGCTTCTGTTTAAAGCAAACCCTTGTGCAACAACCACAGTGCTGAGTGATGTGCAAACATACAATTAATGAATTCCAATGTTAACTTACAAATGCGCTTCTCTGAAGAATTAGTAAAGATTTAAATTATATTAAGATACAAGTACACGAATTACTCATGAGCTAGGTAAAAAAATAAATTGTTATTTAGTATAATTTAGAATTTAGGCATTTTGTGATGTCCTAAATAAAGTGCAAGTACTCGAATATGACTTAGGAATGTATGATTGATAATAGTTTCTTAACTACGGAAGAGTACAAATTCTTAAAAGTCTATTTGTAAAGATTGTATAGTACTCCAATAAAATAAAAAAAAACAACTCATCCAAGATTTTTAAAATAACACAACCTACGCTTAAAAGTGACTGCTCTTTAGAAAGCAGAAAGATGAATGCCTTCATCGCTTTATTTCCCCATCTAAGCCCAATAATAAGTAAAATCATCACCATTCACCAATAATGTTTCAACTGAAGCTCTAACCAAGTTGATTTAAACAGCCCCTTTTTACTAAGGAAACCAAATTGAATTTTATACTACAAATTTATAAGACTAGGGTATCAAGGTGTAAAGAATTAAAACTCATCAACAATACAATCACCACCATAGCTGAATACATTAACAAGCAATAAACTTATAGTACCTTTTGCTAGTCGATAAACAATCGACGTTATGGAGAAAAACAAATCCTCCTGTGATGTAAGTTATATAAAATATCGCGAGAAATGTTCCGATACATTTCTTATCATTCTTGAACAACAATTGAACTCACCCCAACATAAAAACGTTGTTTTTAGCTATTAATTTTTAGATTTCCAATTCAACTACAGACCACTGTAAGAATGGTTGGGGTATTGTCACATTTTACTATTCAACCTTCGTAGCTTATGTTTTTGCTATTCACTGTGTCGATTTACTATTTTAACTTAAGATCAATCTTCTTCGAGGTAAATGTATCTGTCCATTTACTGCCCTTAGAGACGACACCTATATAAGATAACCCGACAATTTTTCTCTTGTAGCGACCATTCGCCTCCGCTAGAGGACTGAATTTAGATAGACAAAGTTTTATATTACTTTCGAGAAAGGTTTCTCTACTCAATTGCATCCTTAGCCCAAACGAGCAGCAATTGGCAAAAATTATTCTTCAGTTGATCTTGGCGCTGATGTCGATTTCAGAATTTATAGTGGAAAATACCTAACTACCACAAATTTCTGGCCGTCTATAGTGACATTCGGTTCAAGATGTCTGTGTTGAAGGACTGTATCATACTGCATTCTATTCGCTTAAGACTTTCGACTGTAAATGCGAATAAATGGACGAATTTCGAAAGACTATTTTTTTTTAAAATGCTTAATAAATCGCATGATAGTATGTCACTGGTATATGAGTTGAAGTTTTCAATATCTTACAGTCAATGTGTTCCATCAACCGGATCTCATTTCTTGAGAATCAGGCAAACATTGCTGAAATTAGTATCATTAAGCAAACTAACTTAAGTCGAATTAAGAACGAGTAAAACCACGCCGCCAATAATATTTATATATCTCCTACGAAAGCGGTTAACCCAGATACTAAAATACCAAAGAAATACGATGCTGAACGGAGAATTCCCGCTTTTCAGATAGGTCAGCAACACAGCAGCAACACTATTAATGTAAGTATTTGATAAAAGTGTGCTTAACTCACATGTCAACATTAGAACCGCAATATTTAAAAATACACAATTCCTGCTGGTAGCTGGTCAATAGAGACGATTCGCCACTTTTCCCAATTGCTGTTTCTTTCACGTACAACAAAGATGCAACAAGACTCAGGAAGAATTTTAGCAAAAAAAAATATGAAAATATTTTAATTTTTTGGAATGATATTCGGAATCTTTTTAATATTCGAAATTCAAAGTGAAGATGCGTTTCAGTGGACGAGCGACATTTGCTAATCAGTAGGATTTAGACTTGGAATTAATACTGTATATACAAGTTGAGTTGTATATTCAACTCAAGTTGAAAGATTCCCTAACCATTTTGGTGTGAAACAAAAAAAAAAAACGTATTTTTAAAGATTTCTGTAATACATAACGCCATTACGAATCATAAAGGTTTGTTTTTGTAATAGTACAACTACTACCTTTATCAGGTACAAACGAAAATTCAATTCAAGCCTCAAGTTTGTTTGATAATTACACGTGGAATTTTAAGTAAACATATCATATATATCACATCGACAAGCATGTATGATATTGTATAGTAGCTTTTATATACACTCAACGTTTAAAACCGGCAAACTTCTATGACACGACGCGTGTAATTAATATTAATATTGCTTAATTTTTGTAATTATTTTCAAGTAACCCAACCACACTACAATCAAAGTTCGAACTGATTATGTAACACTCCTCCGGAACCAATCCAAATGTTTTTTGTTAGTGACAAATGGAGTACAATCCTAAACATTTAAATATCAGCATTTCAAAAGTGAGAAAGCATGCGACAAGTATTTGAAAATCTTCTCTCGAAAGTAAAAGAAAAAGCACCGAAACTTCATGCATGGATGACGAAATTTCGTTTTTAATATTTAAAATCACGAAAGTATTCCATAGAATATTTGGGGTAAGGAATAGTTGTAGACAATAGAAGCTAATAACCATAGAACGGTAATAATGTTAGTCAAATTTTCTTTGTTAATCCCGTAACATACCTGATTGGTAACTTATTCTTTCTATCAGCAGCAGCTACCTCTCCAATAAGATACTTTCCCATCATTTCTCTATAAAAGTTCAAAAATACATTAATTTTTATGTTATGAATCTAAAACTTAAACATTTAACCTTGCATCACTACTGTGTCCAACTTCTATAAATTCTTTAGTAGCATTTTTTCCAGCTACATCGTCTAGGCTTTCTTCACCACCAGGATGCTGTGCGAAGGTAACGAGTATTCACATCATAGTCAGTCATCAAATTTATAAATGCATATGCCATTCGAATTACCTCTGAACGAAATTTAGTCAAATCATATACTTTTTCTTCAATAACCACCCACAAGTCCGCGGGTTTGTTGTGTTGTTTTACTTCTGCTAACGTAATTTCTCTGATCGCCGACATATTTTCTTTTTTCTATAGCTCTACTCGAATCAACACTATTTACTTCGACGAACAAAAATCATATGACCGGTAATATAGCAGAAAAGCTACGTATTCCTCCGGTTCTGTGATTCGGATAAGGCAAAATAATAAGCAGTCAAATAGATAGGTGGTTCCAGACGTTTTATTCTGACAAATGGAAAACTTTTGCACCCATTGGAAGTGGTGACAGGAAATGAATATCAAAAAGCTTTTAGTGATGTGTGTTTTTATATTGTAGTTCTACATTTTATTTTAAAAGAATGGAAAAGCTTTAAAACTGACTGCAAAAGAGTTTATTACTTTGGCTAGATTAGGAGTGTTTTTCGTGTTCTATACGGGCTAGAAAAAGTATGCGTCCAAAAAACACCTTTTGTATTAATAATTTGAGTATGGAATATACAAGCGAGAGCGGCCTTCACTAAAATGAAAAAAATATATTGCAACTGAGAAAAGTTTCAACACTTGATGTTGGCAGTATAGTACATGCCGCGATGTGAAGGAATATACGATAGGATGTGTCAGTCTGCTGGGAGTTGTGGTGTTTAAGTTGTTCGCCTGGTTTTAAAGAAGTGGTCGTATCAGTCCATGCATGTTGCTTGGAAAGTTCAGGTTTGATAATCACTTAAATTCCATGGATCTTAAGGGGATGTTTTGCCCCGTAGCAAAATGAACTAGCCGTAGTGCAGTTCCGAAGATGGTGTCATCTCTACACTTTGGATAATGCTCATATGTTTTGCCCAGGAGCTGACCATAAAAACTGAAGAGTTTGTTGTACATGTCGTAGGTTCGGGTTCTATGTGCGCATCCCAGTAGCGATGAAGTAGACGATTCTAAAAGTACCAACGGATATGACAAACCAGATCTAATAAGAATTACATACATCCGCAAAACTTTATTAAGAAATCGTTAGTAGAAAAAGTTCAGATTAAGCAACTTAATAAGTTTCGCCATGTTCAAAAATCCTCAAGTCCCTTTTACGAAGAATTAGACAATTTAAATATAAAAACTTTTAAAGTTTCGACTTCAACTAATCGGAGATCCAAATAAGGGATGCCTACAACAAGTTAGAAAGCCCCAGCTATTCGTTTGTTCAATGTTGGGACATATAGCGACTTCGTAACTAAAATAAGAAAACTCCAAATAGGGCCCACAAATTTTGATGGGGACGGCTAGAACCTTCAACGAGCTTATTTGACTATAGTTTTATGAATATGCCTTCTGACGTAATAAGGCCAGAATACCGTTTTTCGAAAGATGCAGTCTTCTTACCTTCTGGTTAAAACCTGGTTTTGACTGAGAAAAATTTTTGCCGAATTTTGATTGAGGGCTCTGATATCAATCTAGGTTAGAAAATAGATACATTCGTAGGAGTATATGCATCATTTGGCTAACTGATAAGTTTTTTTAAAAACGTCATACTAACAAAAGACTGTACTAGTTGCGTTTAGTAATATAGATTTTGTTTAGAACTAACTAATTTAAATTGTATTAATCTTGTGTTCATAAACGTCATGCACTTTTCACATCATTTAGGTATTGTCTGACGAAAGAATAAGACTATTGTACAATTCGCAGATAGTTTTGTGACTTTTAAAGTGGAAAGATGTAAGATCTATTAAAATATTGTACATATAAAGCAAATCTATTACTTAGCCGATTATTATTCTTTTTCCACTTACATGGCGCTTTTCAGCGCAAAACAAATGACGATGGTACTTAAATATGTTTGCATAATTAATGCTTTCAAAAACAAGAGAGAGATTTTTTATTGTACTAACGTAGAAATTCTAAACAGATAAAGGGCGATGAATAGGCAAATTGTCTACGCCTGTATCGAGAGTCAAATGTAAAATATTTTTAAGCCTTTTAACTCGAAAATGCCAGACTACTCTGTACACAGTCCTAAGTCGTATGTGGGTAACTATAAAACCACGGAAAATTATAAGAACCTGCGTCTCCGATAAGAATTTGCAATCGAATTTCTTGTTAGTACAGGTGGTGACATCTTTAGGATGAAGACATACTACATGACTGATTTTGAAGTTAACAATTAATTTATTTAAGGCAAAATGTCGCAGAGATATTTAAAATACAAGCATACAAATTATGACAAAAGTTTCAAAATAAAAGATATCTAATAAAAACAAATACCGTTGCGAAAAATTCATCTACCACATGTTGGCAAATTCACTGGGAAAAAAACGTTCAATTCAACCAAAGTTGCTACCACCATAATAACTAGATACAAAATGAGACACGCCACTCCAACGGTAATTCCCAACGTAAACTTAGTACACACAAATGAACAGTAAAGCATAAAAACTGTTGTTAGTAGTGTAACAGTCGTATATAAAAGCCCATTGGAATTAATGTTTAAGGAATGTATTCCAGGTACTGCTGGATTGAGAGTAGTCTTTATAAGCCATGGAAAACCGAGACATACTAGAACATCAAATGTATTTGATCCAATTGAATTGCAAATAGCCATTGATCCATAGCCTGAAAAAAATTAAGAGAGTGAAAGCCTACTATGTAAAATAGTGTAAAACTTACCATGCCTTGCAACAATAATGCTCGAAACAGCCTCAGGAATACTAGTTCCGACCGCTAGAAACGTAATGCCCATAACAGAGTCTGGTATATGAAAAGTGTCACCTACCATATAATATTTTTTTAGTTTTTCTTTATTTTTTATTTTTTTAAATAAAACAATAATTACCGACAGCTGTTAGCATCCATGCAACTAAATAAGACAGAATTCCTATCCAAATGCAACACATGATAAAAGTCACCGGGTAGTAATTTCTTAATCGAGGATGTCGGCAATCTGGAACCGTAATGAAAAACATCAAATGTGCCGGATATTTGATAAACCAGTAAAATTTGCTCATGTAGCTGTCATTAGTTGGAAATTGACAGATTTGAAAGGGCTCTGTCTCTTCCACAGATTTTGATTGTTGTGAGTCACGCTTTGCGTCGTCATTATTAATCGACATGTCAAAGCATGGACACTGGCACACTGAACTATCTGAAATTGTTAAGAAAAAATATAAAACATTCACGTAGACGCAAGCGATATTAAATATTGTTAAAAATAAAATAATCCAAAATTGTTTGTTTTCATACTGCTCGAAAATACTACTTTCACTAAACCATTTTTAACAACGGTTCAAAGTATTGTATTTAGATAGAATCATCATTCATTCTAAAAATGTTGGAATAAGTTCTTGACCTTTACAATAAATGCAGTTGTTCATTAAAGGCAATTCAACTCATATCACGCTTACCAAAAACGAAACCAGCCTGATATTATCTAGCAAATTTATTCCGTCTCAAGAAGTAGACAATGGTATCTCTGCTGGACATAAAATAACGTTGAATATAGTTTTCAATCTATAAGAGAAGTTTCAAATGAAAATATGCTGGATGTGTCGAGCAAACAGTCACAGAGACTCTAACATTCTCCGATAAACTATAGGCACTCACTTCGCTGGGACTAAAACAGAGCTCTGGGACTAAACAGAATGGATGCTCTTCGTAATAAGAATCAAGAAACCATCTTTAATTCAACCTTAATAAACGGTATCTACCTTATATGAGTTTCTCGAAAAATACTGGTACCTCACACTCACTCATAGAATCAATTTTGTGGAAAAAATGCAACGAGTTTCCCACATAGATAGCGACCCTTCACACTCTGCTTCAATCGATATTCAATTTTCGGCATTCTTGCTCAAAACTCTGTCTTAAGACGCACGCCCTCAATCGATCGACTTTGAACTTCTTTAGTGTACTCACACACTCGAAAATTTTCCAAACCTAAATTGCAGGAAATCATCAGGCTTCTGCTTGGCTCAATATGAGTTCTTCAATACACTCGAAGGATATGTGTATTACAATTTATGTATATAGATAACCTAGAACAGATGCCAAACTTCGAACACTGTAATATAATCATATTCTGCTGGGTATAGGGACACTTTGAACTCATGTAAACTGCACAACGGATAAACTTGCTGGTATTGGATTCGTAGGTACATATATTAGGCAGCTTGACAACGACAATTAGTCATAACTCTTCGTTAAGCAATTGGCATATTCTCAACCGATCTTAAGGGCCAGTGATAAATAGAGCTATCAGGACAATTATTTTTTATTAAGATTTCGGCAAGAGCAAGATGAAAGAGAAAAAGGAAGCAGTAGCACACTTCTTTCGAAACATTCCTTCTTTAGCACCCATCGGAATTAAATGATATATTTACTATAGTTTTGCCAGGAAATCTCTCCCAGTGGTATCACCATGGACCAATAAGGGGCCTTAAGCAATTTTACATCAATGTGCTCAAAGATTTGTGCAGAGACGAAGCTTTTTTTACTTGGGGAGGTTTTTTAAACAGTTATAACTACCATTTCTGGGCTGAAAGTGTCACTGGCTACACAATTTCAACACCAATTCAGTTTCAATTTGTGGTGTGAGCTTTTAAATGATAATCTTAAAATAACATTTTTTGACTAGGAGTCATTTAAATAATACTAATCGAAAAATTGTGCTTGAAAACTATTTTTTTTTTTTAAATTTTTTGTTTTTTTTTGTTAAGATTGGATATTGGGAAATTATCTCACGACTTAATGATGATGATGCAATGTAACGAAATAATCCGTCAGAACAACATAGAACTATTTGCTTCATGCACGATGGTGTCGTTGTGTGCAAATTGTAAAAACTTCGCAGGGGACTCGATAGGCCGAGAATGTCCTATTGCCGCCGAGGTCACTAGATCTCAACCCACTAGACTATTTCTTAAGAGGGCATTTAAAATAACGACGTGCACAAGCGCCAAATAAATACATTGGACGACTTAAATCACCGTGTTGAATGTACATATCGAACCTTGACACCAGATATAATCAAAGGGCCACCGCAAGTATTTTGAGGTGACCACAGCTGTATATCGAGGAGCGTTGGGATATTTGAACACCTTTTGTAGACTACCCGCTACAAACAAAGAATTCATATCATTCCTTTTTTTTTTTGTTAATACTTTAAAATGTTTTTTTTTGTTAAAAATTTTTTTAGCAATTTTAAGAGAATTAATTGGGCTTTCATAATGGAACAAATGATACTTAAAAAAGTGTTTTTGTGGAAAATCCCAAAGTAGAAAAGCAACCTAAAAATGCGAAAGAAATTCAGTTTAAAAAATAAATTGCGGAAAAACCGTTATTCAAATAGGAAAAAGATCATCTTTCTTTTCCGCTACAGAACTCTTATTTTGCTCTCAAATGTGATTCAAACCAACCAGCCTTGATAACTCTGTTATATGTTGTTTTCAGCAGCTCAAACAGATCACACCAAATAAATCACCCCCGTTTTTCGTGCCTAGCATCTGAGCGGCAGTTTTTCATCCACTCCATTGTAGCATCTGAGCTTATGGAACTTTTTACGGCGGCATATTGGAGAGACTGGTGGCACCAGACAGTTTTATTTGCAGCTTAACAAATTCGTAATAAACAACCCTGTCTATTTTAAATTTTTAGGCCACGTCGTTCTATTTTTTATGGAAATGTATGTTTTTCTTTCCTTTCTCTGAGGATAAATTGGTGATGTTTGAATATTATCTTGTTAATGATTATGTAAGGAGGCTCTGGTTTTACTTTATTCTGTCTATTCTTTATTCTCTTCTATTCAACTTTTCTTCTCCTTAACTACGCATATAATTACAATCATCATAAATTTGCTGTGTTATTTTACTTGTACGTTTACTCAGTAGCCATTGTAATTGTAATAAGCAATTTTTAGCTTCAGATTCGATTTTTCAGATTTAGATTAAAAACATTAGTTTAACTGAATGTATGTATGTATATATACACATATGTATATGCATCGGTAGAAAGTGGGTTCTTGACTAACTACATTCTTTTATTTCCAATCTTTAGGTGCAGTCACCTACAGATAACTAAATACGGGGTTATAACTTAATTCCCCTTAGGTGTCAGAAGCATCATTTCGGAAAATGGAAAACTTCCAAAGTTTCATGGAAACCTACTTTTCCTGACTTGCATATTTTACTTCAAGTAAAAAGAAACGAAAATCCCATTAATAACTTTAAACTAAAATAACTTTAATAACAATAAATTCTGCGAGTATTTGATAAGAACCTAGTTCACGGCTGACTTATATGAAAGAGCATAATACAATAGAAATTAAATATGTAGAAGAAGTCAGCAAATGAAGTGTTCTTGGTTATGACTTGGTTATTAACTTATGAATCTGACGAAAGCAGCTATTTATACTTACTTTTGACCCATCTATTTAGGCTTTTGTCATAGTACATAATCACCAGGTATAATGCATACATTCCTATCAAAACTAAAGCTTCATAGTACTGAACCACCGAATCATATAGTATAGTAACAAGAGCAGTGATAGTTAGAGAGTAAGCTGCACAGTCTCTAGTTAAAGGCCACCAATCCAATTCAATTTTCTATAAGAAAAGAAGAATTAATTGGAAAATGTTTTTTTTTTTTTACATAAATTCGTATGAAGGTACCACTCCAGAAAAGACCCCGCATACTGCTGCGACTCCTAGTGTATTAAATACAGCCGACCCCACTATTGTTCCAATACCCAGATCTCCTTGAGTGATAAAAGTGCCAATGATGTTAACGAACAATTCAGGAGCGGATGTTGCTCCGGCCATAAATGTAGCTCCTGCAACATCGGTTGACATGTCTAACGCTAAAAGAAACGTGATTCAAGATTGTTTTGTTTTCTTTACCTGCTACAAATGCGTACACTTACCAATGCATAATCTTTCGACAGCGGGTACAAAGTAATCATCGCAAACTATGGCCAACATAAGAAAGATGTAGATGGCTAATAAGAAGTGTATGAAAACATAACCTTCTTCTCTTTCATCTCGTGTAAGTCCGTCGCCTGGAAATTCGAAAATAGCCGGTTCTACGCAATTGAGGGCTAGAATTCAAAGGGTGATTAGTACGTCATGTGCAAGGCAAAAAAAATCCTTTTAAACCTTTAATATTACCCTGCAAATAAGTAAACATGATAATTATGTGAAAATAATTTCTTGTCTTCTAATTTGTAAATTTTTTAAGAAAATTCTGGCTTTGTGGAAAAAAAATTAATTATTTTTCGTACAAAATTTGATGTGATAAAAATACAACTCAGCAATCTTTGATTGAAATAAATGTTGAAATAAGAGTTATTTGTTGCAATTGAAAGGGTTAATGCTATACAGCCAGAGAGTCTCTGGTTTTTTTTAAATAATGACTGGCTCTGCTCTAGTATATCTAAGTCTCCTCTGAATATTCACATCGTGAGTTGCATTTTAAAACCATCGCCCGTTTAATGGGAGCTGGTATTTAATTAAATAAGCACTGAAGTTTTAATGAGAATGCGCGTCGGTTGTATTTTGCTTTCGAAGAGGACCTGATTCATCCAGAAAAGGATGCGACGCTGATGTTTTTTTTTTTCGTTGGAAATAAGGGGAAACGGATAAGGGTATGAGACTATTAGATGGTGCAACTTAAAATGTTTTTCTTTTCAATGATCCGACAAAAAATAATAAGATTCAATTTATCGGAAATATTTCTATCCAACTATATTTTAGAGATACGAGTATGTTGTTAATATTTGAAAAGCGGGCTGATTTAACAGATTTGTTGACCTGTAGTCTACGTATCGCTAAACAGAACTAATCCTGATGAGTTTCATATATCTTTCTTCCGCTTTGTTGGTTGAATTCATGAGTAGCTCTTGTTGAGTTCGTGAGTAAGAGTTTTTTGGATAGTTCGGATATCCAGAATATTGGAGCTATGCCTTGCTATCTTAATTACAATCTGAGGACTATTATTAATATTCAGAAAGATATTGTACATGGTACTTCTCATGATGTTATTTTGCCCGTTTACCAAGCCGATTAACTTATCCTCTTATCCTAACATACGGATAATGTCGTGATTAGGATATTGCTCGTATATTTGACAGTCTATCTTTCCTTGTAGGAGAATATAAGTGAGTATCAATCATGTTAAGGCGAATTTTGGATAGATGCACATTATAATTAAAAGTTCGCTCAGAGGTAAGACTTTTGGCGTAAAAGAGGCTATGTCTGATCCCAAGTCTGCATCCAAATAGGGGTTGTATCTTCTCTCTATAGCTACGGTATATATACACCTACAATTTATAACCTTTTCTAGCTGGCAAATTTAAAAATTTGTTAAATGGAGATTATTATACTTGATACGAATCTATCCATAAGTTAATCACAATTAAAGCAGAAAATATGCCTTAATTTAACCTGTACGCTCATTATCACCTCAGAAAAGTTGGGGTAATCTTTCTCGCTTAAAAGAAATAAGGCAGTTTCGACTTTGTTCGTAATTCCAGTCGAAGCTGGATTTTTTCGGATTCAAATTTTTCCAATTTTTGATTGGACTATGAATACATAATGATATGATATAATGATATGAAGTGTGTTCCGCCTGTACATTGGGTCTATATATTGTACAAGACAGATAATTCGCCTGGTATCTGTATAAATTGTAAATAATTATGTAGCACATGTTCAATTTAACCGCCCGGACCTAGCCTAAGTCCATTTTCGTAGATCGAAGATCTTTATTTTGCATCTTTGTTGCTACAATTCTAATTAAATTTTATTGTTGAAGATTTAAAAACCAATATGATTATATACGATTAAGTGCTGATTACTGTTTTTATTTCACATAGTTATTTCTTTAATCAATTTCCAAATCGATACTCTACGTTTCTTTCAAAAGTAAGATTTATTTCAATGAAATATTGGGAGTTTCCATAATCGTATTGCCTAAAAATATCTTTTTCTGGTTTAATCTACTTTAATTTTATTTCTATTATGCAGCTGTATGTAAGACTTTATTTTTAGATGAGCACTCGAAATTTCTGTTCGATAAGAAATTATTGTTACGGATTTTTTAAAAAAATCTAATTATTACTATTACCTATATATGGTCACTTTGGTTTTTTTTATGTTGGTATTTTCAGTAAATATATTGTATATGGAAGTGCTGTTACTTAGTCGAATGTACGAGTACATACTCGTATAATTACGTGTTCGTGCTGTGGGAACTACTACGTCCGATGTGGATTATATATTCGCCTGAAACGGTTTTTTATTATTATCATTATTCAGAATGTTATTGCTTCAAATGGCAACATACTAGTATATCCATAAGATCAAAGTCAAATGATAGTCGACACCAAGACGGCTTTGAAGATGATAAATAGGTTATTTTGGCATGACCACCACTCTGATGAAAATTGTGCACAAAGATTATTTCGTTACAAAGTCCAATCGCAAGCAATTGACTTTATGATTAGTTATTGGCCTTTCTGACCAGGCACATTTTTATTTAGGCGAATATGTTAATAAACAGTATTGCCGCATCTGAGGATTGGAAAAACCGCACGTGAGTATCGAGAAGTCAATGAATCCTTGGAGAGTGACAGTTTGGAGTGGATATTGGAGTGCTGGCTTCATTGGTGCATTTTATTTCGAAAATGCTGCTGCAAACAGAATTTTTGTAAATTTGAATATATGGACTTGGTCTTAACATGATGGAGCGGCATGCTGCCCATCAAACAACCGATCATTTGCACGCTAAAGTCGGTAATCGTGTTATTAGCCGTCTTAGCGATATCAATTTATTGCCTTGAAGCTGCGATTCGACCCTGTAAGACTTTTTTTGAAAGGTGCTCTTAAAAATTGATGCTATACATATAATCCAGAAAGGATTCAAGCCCTTAAAGCAAATATTGTCTGAATCATTCATGAGATATGAGATATGAGCCATAAACAGTCAACAAGGTTTTGGAAAAATAGATTGACATGATGCGCCATTGTGAAGTAGGTGACACAACGACTTAAATGGAATTGAATTTTATAACCAACATCATTGACTTTTGTTAACTTTAAATTATTTTGAAAAAAAAAACTATTGGACTTGCATATATTGTACAATATGGAAACAGAAACCAAAACAAAACAAAAACGGTAGCATCTCTGAAAAACCTTCAATTAATATTAGCTTCGTGCTTGTTCTTTCAACTTCTCCTCAAAAGGTGGCTGCTAGAATTTGGAATCACCTTGCTAGAATGTCATGATTAAAGATCTCAGAAGGAAAAATCAACCGCACTTCATCAAAGTTAAAGCCACTAAACGAGCCTTTAACTATTTGACCTATTAAGATTTGATCAACAAATTCCATATTTTTCTTAATCCAAACAATATTTTGGAGGCTTCGAGACTTAATTGTTCGCTTCTTACCCAACCACTTCTTGCTATTTAGTCGAGGCTTATGTTGCCTATAAGAATTCCAGTGGAATTTTATATTCCAAAATAATCTCGTGGATTACCTTCAATTATAGAAGTCACCTACACATACAAATTTACGAAGGGTAGAAGCCATTCTAAGCTTTTAAGATTTTAATGTGCTTTTATACCTAAGATAGAGAAGAAGATGGAAGCCAACAACTTAAGATTTATTAGTATAACATTTTTTAGTTTCGAAAAAATATATAAAACAAATTTTTTTTAAAGTACAAATCCGCTCCGCACTCAAATGTTTGTGTAATTGGAAAGACTTTAAACCTCAAGGAACATGACTTCCTTAACATTGAGAGCTGCTTAAATAACACAAAAACAGACATGATAATCATGTTGTTAGCCCACTTCCCATAAGAAGAGTTACACTATGTAATCTTTTCCGTATACTGGACATAATAGCTAAAAAATTATTAAAACTTTTTAGACTTCTTATATTAAGCCAAGGAAAAGAGATGAAGATTACCTTTTGATAACAATTTATGAAAATTGGGTCGCTAAACTTATTATGTCAGTCGAATGAGCAGCCCCGTAAACATACTAACAGATGATCCATCCAACTATAGAGGGATTTCGTTTCAAAATGCTGTTACTAAAATTTTTACGGGAGTCATCTTGGGGCACTTAATAATATGGATATGTAAAAACGACCTGCTGCGATTTCCATGCCGGGTTCTGTAAAGAGTACTCCACGATTGACAACATATAGGTATTTACTCTCACAAACATCGCTCGGATTTACTTGGACCGAGGAAAAAAACTATAAGCTTTCTTTGTAGACTTTAAGGCGGCTTTTGACTCCATCGATAGAAGATCACTATTTCTCAAACTCAGAAACATAGGAGTCTCAACAAAAGTTCTAAAGGTTCTGCAACAATTTTACGATGGCAATACAGCGGCGGTGTGGGACGGGAATACCTTTTCTAATCGGTTCCAATCAAACTCTGTAGTAAAGCAAGGATGTCTCTTGAGTCCTCTTCTGTTTTCAATATTTTTGGATGATCTAGTTGAGTTTCTCCCGGGTGGGTTGCCTCTTGAGGGACTTCCTATAAAACTCTTACTCTACGCCGACGACATCGTAATTCTCGCAACACACTAAGCATGCTCCAAATTATGAATAATAAGCTGCAACAGTATTGCCGTATGTGGAATCTGCAAGTTAATACCAGCAAATCCAAAGTCTTGATTTTTCGAAATGGCTGGAGGCGTCAAGCAACGAATGAAAAATGGACCTGGCAGAACGTGGAACTGGATGAAGTCAAGGAATACAAATACCTCGGAGTTCTGATCACCTCACAGGCATCCTTTAAAAAACACCCGCTAGAGTAACTGAAAGAATCTAAACGTGCGATTAATTGAAACTGGAAAGGAATTCTGCGGAAAAGGAATGTTGCACCAAGTGTGAAGTACAAGATTTTCGAGGCGGTAATGAGGTCAATAATGTGCTATGCAGCACAAGTGTGGGGGGCTTGGCATTTTGAAGAGGTAGAAAAACTCTAAAGATAATTCCTCAAGAAACTGTTTAGGCTGCCTGAAAATACACCAACTTACATGTAATAACTGGAAACTGCACTTCCAACGCTATATATCTTCATGCTTAGACTGCACTTCCTCTATATCAGGAAATTTCTGCTCAACCAAGTCATCGTCTTCCCCACAAGGTTGCTATATATCTTAAAAACCGAAACCTTAATTTCTTTCCGGAATGGTCAAGGCTCAGCCAAGAACACAATGTGCCCTTGCACGAACTAATCGGAAATGAAACAAACTGGGAGAGCACACTGAACGAAATGCTTAAAAAAATCCACTACTTAACACGGGAACGTTTCGAGACGCAAAGTCAACAAAGCTAATCAAAATCCACGTACAGTATACTACAGCATGAACTTGGGGAAAACAGCTACTTTAATGACCGGAACAGCGCGGCGTAGAGTCCATCTCAACAATATTCAAAGCCAGAGGCGAACTTTTGCACCTGAACTCTCGGCTGACGGCAAAAGCCAACGCTTATTTTTATTATCTTTGTTAAACTTGTAAATATTGTAACAGAATAAACAAATGTTACTGCCATTACTACTACTACTACTAACAGCGTTATATAAATTTGGGCAAAAGTAATGTCATAATATATAATATGAATGTATCATGATTTTTGCAAATGGCGCCAAATGTAATTGTACTTTGGTATTTCTAAGAAAAAAAAAAAAAAAAAACACTGTGCCGCTAACAGCCCGGTATGGGCCATGGCTTAGCTTCTTGATACTCGTACTCATTTGTGTTGCTCATGTTATCATTTTTGTCCCATCTGAGCGGGGCCTACGGTTTATCGCCGAGTCCGAACGGCACTCCTTAGAAGCTTTTTCGTAGGCAATTTTTACTTTCGGGAGTTTGCCATAGCCCGCCGAAAGGGTGATGGCGATTTGAAAAATTGTTGGTGACCCAGCCAGGAATCGAACGCAGACTCTCTGCGTGATAGTCCAATGAGCTAACTATCGCGCCATCGCCATCGCCCTTTGGTATTTCTACCGTATACAAATAGCCACAGCGAAGAAAAAATTACTAATTTGTAGCCTGGTGTTTTGCGAGCAACAGTTCAAAATTCCGTAAATCAAGCACAAATGTCAGAAGTGGTCATTTGACCGATATCATTTGTTTAAGTAGATCTCGCCAATTTTGATTTCTAACAAAATGACAGCCAATTTACATAAAAAAATTACTATTGTCCCACCTTTTTCCAGAAAGGTTCAGAAACCTGCCTGCTTGTAAACAATCGGAACTGATCTAGAGAGACTTTTCAATATTCTATCTCTGAACATCTGGTAAGTAAATAGACAAGTTTCTATATTAGCAATCTTATCACTAGTCGATTAAATACAATAGAAAAAAAAGATCACCAGAAAGCATAAGATAAGTGCTGTTTTATCAAGGATGGAATCTATATATCACCTCAAAAACAAATCTAATAGTATGGCCTATACATTTTACGAACAGATAACACTTAACACATTGGTTGCCTTTTCAAGCACCTTACAATATTTCCGCGAAAATTTCAAAATTTAATATGCTCTCTCTTAGCTTTAATAAAATATTTGCATTTGCAGTAATATCCAAATAGCTGTGAAACACTGCATTTGATCCTAGTACGAGGATCTTCGCATCTTCGAAGGTTTTTTTAACCTAACGATAACCCTTAAAAGTGAGGTTACCAAGTCCTTAAATAATTTTAACTAAAAAACTAAATCAAATCTGATTCTCTAGGTTTTGACCGGTCTGATATCCTTTTCCAAAGCCTCAGAATGTTCCTTGATCGTTAGAATCTTATTGGTCAAGTGGTTTTATTTTTGTCAATAATTTCAAATCTTATCAGTAAAGTTAAAAGATATACTGCTGATTAGAATTAACGGAATCAAATGATTCTAGATCGCCTGACAATTCTCCACACGTAATAATTCATTTTTTAAACCTTATTTACTGATTATTAAGGAACCCAAAAATTAGATATGAACGGGTGTTTTTTTGTTTTGAACATACTCTTTTGTACACAGGTGGCAACGAAGATGACTCAAGTTAGATAGAAATCTATTCTTAACTCCATAAAGGGAAATTAGATCAAGGCAGCAAGGCTTACACGACTGCTACTATATAATCGTAGCTAATTAAAAACGCAAAAAGTTTCTGCCGAAAAAACCTTTCGTTGTAAATATGCAAGATGGAAATATTTGTACTGAATATTGAAATATAATCTAATTTATAATCACTGCTTTGCCAAGAGGGATCAAGCCAAGAATTTCCTTAATACGTAAAACCAAACATGAATCTCAGCCTGTTTTTTTGATGGAGAACTCGATTCAATTCAACTCGATTTCGCATTTTTTGCGAAACGATCGGTTATTTGGTTAGCGAGAATGTGCGATTTGATAACACTTGATTATTTTCTTGTTAAGCTATGTAAAGAATTTGGTGAATGCAAATAAAACGCAAGTTGTCCAGGTCTAGAAAGCCAATATTTATTGCTTAGATAGAACCCAAAATGTCCGAAGATCGGCCAAAAATTGGACATTATAAATAAACGATTTCCTTTCAATTACGTAGTTCCTCTTCATTATATTATTCCTTTATTTATATGTATATATGGAGCAACTATATATTTTCCATTTGTTAAATGACTTGTACCTTTCTGACAATTTCATGCTCAGAGAACTTTTTTCTCCTGCTGTACAAAACTGGATCAAGTGCGATTTTAGGTCATCGATCGGTAAAGGATTTAGCGATCTCTTGCGGTTTTAGCCGTTTGACGTCGATCGCAACATGGTCAATCCGGTTAATGCTTAATCGATCAGGAGATGTGGAAGTCGCGTGCGTGAAATACGTCAATATTTCAACGTTTCATCGCACTGCAAAATAGATTAGCCTGCATCTTTCGAGGATGTGAGCGCTGCCACTGGGTTCGTTAATTTTGTATATTTTGGCAGCAATTGCACATTTACGACTTAATTAACCAAGTCGTAGTTACCGTTTAGAAGTAAAAAAGCACAATTGATGTGCAGAAGCAGTTGCATAACTGGATATCGTTAGGTTGACACATCGCAGTGCCTACCCTATTTCTACAGCACCCAAACATAAGGTGCAGTTTTTTGAGAAGGATTTGCACGTTATCCAAAAAAAAAACTATCACAACTGACCATCGATACGAGTAGCATCAGCTCTAGTATATCTAGAGGAGAAACCAACTATGGACAGCATTTTATTAATTTCTTTTCTAAAATTTTCCATAACACCACTTTTTTTCATTGCAACTTGTTCGTATTATAATACCTCTATGAACAAATTAAATGAAATAATTTTGATTATTTTATTGTATTATTACTTTGAAATGTTATATTTGAAATGTATTAGGAACTTGAATAAGTTCTAGCTGTTTATTTAAAGATGCAGTAGAAGTACTGCGTGCATGAAATTCGAATGGAAACGCACCTGGAAGGACGTACTGTATCTAATCATAAATTTCAGTGTATAGTAGTTCAGTTTAAAGTAAACAAAGTGATTTTTTATTGGTTTTAAAAATGGATACTTTTATGTAAAATAAAGTGTATTTGCGGGGAATTTTATTGCACTATTTTATTCCAAAGAAATCTGCAGCTGAAGTACACAGAATTCTTTTTAAGACTGACAGTTACAATGTTCTGTCGGGTACGACATGCAGAGACTAGTTTCGACGCTTCAAAAAAAATGATATTGAACTTAAGGATAAAGAATGTTCTAGCGCACCGAAAAAATTTGAAGACAAAGAATTTCTTGATCAAGACCGATGTAAGGCGGCAGAACTTGAAAAACAATACAAGTAGATGAGTCAACAGTTTCAAAACGTTTAAAAATGTTAGGAATGATCCAGAAGCAAGGACATTGGGTGCCGTATGAATTGAAGCCGAGAGACGACAAAAGGCGCTTTCTCACGTGTGAACTACTGCTTCATCGGCAGAAAAGTAAAGGTTTTTTGCAACATATCGTGACTGCCGATGAAAAGTGTATATACTACGTGAAAATCGTGAGGCAGGCCCGATCACGGTCAATATCGTCCGCAAAACCAATATCCATGGTTCGAAGCTTCTTCTCTGCATTTGTTTTGATCAGCGGGGTGTAATTTATTATGAGCTGCTCAAACCGAATGAGACTATCACGGAAGATCACTACCGACTTCATTTGATGAGTTTAAGTCGAGCTCTAAAAGAAAAACTGCCGCAATACGAGCACGGACACATTTGTAATCAACAATAGAACCCTATCGATCTCAACTATGAACTTCCCTTAATTTCAACAAATTAAAATTTAAAATACAGAAAATCGGCTACTACGGATCGTTTTTTTTTTTTAAGCCTATTTTATTTGCTTTATAGTGATGCGGATAGCATGTAATTATTTGTAATAGCTGTATTTTATTATCACCCATGATCTATATAGTGGTTTACATGAAATAAAAAAACACAGGATCTTGATTTTGATCAGGATCAATTGTTGGCATTCAAAAATTAGTTCGAGCTATTTCTCTCTAGGTAGCATTTTTATTCGTGAGAGTTGGTACAATTGTCGACGATTCTTTATGTTGCCACATTAAAATATGTAGTATTATTTAAAAATACATATTTTAAAAACATATATATGTAAGTTAACGAGATAATTGTGAGGAACAAAATATTTTAATTTGATAGTTGTTGATATCTAATAAATTCATATATGTATTAATTTTCTCATTCAAAAAAAACGAGATTGTAAAAAGTTCCCATTCCCAGAACAAACTTCCAAAATACTGTCTTGCAAAAAAGCCATGTTGAATGGCTAATCTGATTTTGTAAAATGTGTGTCCGAATTTAATAAAATAAAATATTTTTTGTAGATAATTATTTCAATAAATAAGACGAAAATAATAGAATCCGTGAACCCGTTGTTTAGAAGCTCTATTAATGGTGGTGGAAAGAAAAAACCCAGAAAATCTGCCACATATCAAGGTCGGCAGAAAACAGCCGATTTAATTTTGTAATATCAGAGAGTGTTTTCCTTTTAAGCTATAAAAAATTTCTTTTCATTTTCTCAGTGCTTCCACTTTTTGGTAAAAAAGTTGTAAGATGACAATCACTGCCATAATTTTTACGAATATTATTTTAAAAGCTCAGGCACGTCAAACATTGATCTGATATCTGTAAATCGATTACAAAGCTACTTAATAATAATTGTTGGCAGCTTAAAATCACACGAAAATATGGCCAATGCAGGTTTGTCAATATAAGAACTTTAGAAGAAGAAGAAATGAAAGGAAAAAGCTACGAACAATATGGATACCAAAAAACGTGAGACTTTTTACAGAGAACGAACAAAATGAAGATTTGTTTACTTTTCCTTTTTAATGTCATACACTTATTTCGTTTGGAAAACCCTTTTATTACTTTAGTCATGGACTCTACTTTGAACCATTAATGCGCCACAATAAATTATTTTTCATTCTAATATTTCTGGATATAAACCGCGCAGTTTATATTCCTAAGACTACAGGTATCAAAATAAATTTGCTTACGTATAGGATTTCCCCATATCGAGATCATTGGCCCCTAGATTCTGCTAGAAAATATATTCAAAATGAAAAATAAACAATCATATTTGTCTTGCTATGAATCACTTTGAGAAGTTTAATCATTCATGCGCAATATTAAAAATACAAACTGTCCTAGATTGTCAATCAAAGTCAAAAATGTTTTTAAAAAAAATTGAACATTTCCTTACGAACGTGAATTGAAAATTTGATTAATTCTTTTTTAATTAATAATAAATTATCTTATGACGTCGGCATCGCCCTCATATTATTACGACAAATATAATAATACCGTTGAATTATAAAGCGTTCGAAAACTATATATATTATATTAAATGCCGTTTATCAGGCAATAACATAACTATTTTCGTGAAAAATATTTGAAAGATACTATGACACCTGGTTTACGTCATTAACATGCGTCATTATTTTATTATGTGCACGTTTCTTTTTTTTAAATGAAGATTTATTTATTATTTTAAACAATTAATCCCTATCATTAATTGAAACTTATTTTATCAATCGCTAGCACTTATATATTTTGATTGGTTTTGAAGTGAAGTGAAACACGCCATACTTTTGTACAATATATTTATGATTTTCTTTACGTCAAAGTGATGGTACTTTTTCTTTAAAATATACTCAAACTGACGCGCGCAGACGGAATTAAAAGATACTTTAGGTTTTTTAAATTTCATTTTGTCTCTTTATCTATTTTTACGTAAAATATATCATTTTTGTTTTGCTTTAAATTTATCATACAAACACTGTAGATAAGGTAGGAGAAATTGATTTGTTAACTTTGCAAGTTATTAAGGTGTCGCTTCCGTTTGGAGTGAGCCTAGGTATTAATCAACAAGCCCCTTGATTCAGCTCTTATCTATGATTAACCGCCTTTAGAACAGCTTTAAGTTGGTTTAGTTTCTGTTCCAATTATAGACAAAGGAGCGCCACTAATGATAGCATCGTTCTGCAATGCATTCACTTCTCAATTCGCAAGTATTTGGTAAAAAAATATTTTTTAATATAAAGCAATATCAACTAAACGACTTTAATGACCTATGTAGCAAATCTTGGCTCTTTTACTATATTTAATGATGATGGGTCTAAGTGACTGAACATAAGCCTTGTTGCTTCCATTTCGGTTCTCCAAATCATTTATTTATTTCAATATTTTGGAAAAATCCTCAGAACAAACCTCCCGCCTGGGAGTTCAAGTTTTTATGTAACGCCAAATATGAAAATAGAGAGAGATCTACTGAGATTGGCTTCGCATTGTCTTCATTTCATATTTTCTGTATAGAAATGATTGAAGTTAATATTAATAAGTCACAGTTCGGTTGCTTGGAGGACGCCGGGGAGCAGGGTGAGCAGACTAGCACGCACAAAAATCGGTCTTTTCAGTTCTTTTCGATGCTGCGAGAACCTCCCTGTTTAAGGGAAGAATTTGTGGAAAGGTGGATATCGAACATATCAATGGATACCATAAAAGGAAATGAATGAAGTTTGGGGAGCAACCAATGGAGAATTCTTAAAGAACCGGTGATGCCTTTTCAGGCAGCCGTTTGCATTTTTACTAGTAAATTAACGCTTGTCCACAGTGCAGATAACCAGAAAATGAAGCTATCTCACGATTTCGTATAACAAGGTGTACACATTATTTCTCGTTTTGCTGGATGTACACTACAAAATAAATTAAAATAAAATCATAGATAAAGCAAAAATAGCACGAGTATATGTATGTACATACTCGAACCCGTATGTATCCCCAAATTAACTGAGCAGTGTGTGTGAGGTAAGTATACAATAGACTAGTTATTTGGCTGAGTGCTCTGTTAGCACAAAAAAAATAAAAATATGTGAGTACAGCTCGCGATAAAAGAAATTTAAAAAAAATCGTTTAATAATTTCATCGCATTGTTTTGGTATTAATTATAACATTCGTATTATCACTTCTCTCAAAAACCATTATATTCACGATATTGTATACTCGTACATCCGTCATGACTGCAGTAGTTAGACAGGTACGCAGAATAAGAAAAAGCATGTCTTAAAAAAATCATTCGCCATTTTGAAAGCTTCCATAAATGAATATTACGTAATTTAATCAGTCCTTAAGGTATTTTAAGAACCATATAAAATGTTTGCACACAACGAAAGCGAACAGAATGCAGATTCGTGATGGAAAATCATCCTAAAGTCTTATATTCCATGTGAGAGACATATTACTATACTTATAGTAACATAAATCTGTTGTGCACACACAATGAGAACTCTCCCTTAAAATAGAAGTTGGTGTAAGTCCATTCAAAATTAATGCACTTTTTGTAAGCTACCCTAGTCCAAAACGTTGGTGTATGGTGAACGGTCTTGGCTCAAATTCAAATGGATACTGAGCAATCAGTTCATAAATTTCAATGTCCGCTCATCGTAACTTGCGGATATCCATCACATTAGAGAAGCACCTATCGTCTCTCGCAATAAATCAAACTGGTTGATGATTAATTGAACTAATTCCATATCTCCATACGAATATTAAAACAAATGAAAAGAATACTAGTCACAGCAATGTTTCGCATTGTAGATTTACTTTCCAATAATATCTTCAAAGATGTCCTGCTTTATAGCTTTGTATTTTAATCGACTAGCAAAGTTTTAATGTTATATGTAGGGCAATGTTTAAAAATTTGTCCTTAAAAGGCTTTAACAATGTCCAATCTCTTCAATTAATCTCGCACTTTTTCAGCTGTCTCGTTAATTGGATGGTTCAAGTCATTGGATAGCCATAATGCGTGAGAACGCGATCCTGCTAGTACACAGTTGATGTTTCTTGTTGCAGTGGCATATCACATAGTACTCATTTTTTTCGGAAAAGTTCTAGAAAGAGGTATGAATTAAGAAGAAGGAAGTTCAACTTCCACACACAGTGAAGTTGAACTTATGTTGAGAAGCACCATGTTTTCAATATGCGGATTGTTCCTGTCTCCATCAACCTAACGAATGTGTTAATAAATGTACAACCATAACTATCTGGGTATCTCAAATATTCCAATCTCGGTCTTTGGCCGTTATCGTGGCACAAACCATAGATATAGTTTTTATCTAAGTATTTATTTGCGAAAAAGTTCCACATCGAGGATACTAGGAATTAAATGTCAATAATAATACCTATAAACTGTTATGCTTTTCACTTTTATTTTATAAAACATTTGCTTATTCTTTTTGTCAGAATAAGGACCTGTAATTTTTTTGTTTGACCTGCAAAAAAGGGCTACCTGGTAGTCCTTTGTTTCCTTTTAGGAGTCATGACAATGAATCTTTTAAACAAAAATTTTAAAATTTTATTGAAGAAAATGTAAAAGCATCTGTTAACTAGTTCATTTTATAGAGCTGTTATAAGGGAATACCCAATAAGTTGAGTCGTATCATGCAAACTACTGACTTGAGATAAAATGACATGACGAGACGACAAATTTTAGGTACGAGTATAAAAAAAGAAAACACTTTTGGTCTTCAATAACTTATGATCTATGAATTTCAGCGCAAGATTTACTTTGAAGCAATTGAGGTACCATACACGAAAAAATTTGAAAGATGTTATTTCAATAGGATTTAAAACAGACTGACTCTAGACCTCTAAGGTGGTTGCATTTCCGACGCCCCGATTTTTATCTCAGAATATATAAAGCAATTTCCGTTAACGACTTAGACACATTATCCCTAACGCCCTAAACATATATCAATCGTGTTAGTTTCATCGTTACTATAGGTCTATTTCTGCCTTATCATATTAACATTATACCTATAGGTAGCTAATTTCAAAGAACCTATGGTATAATCAAAAGGTAGTTGATTGACCTATCCCACTCAATTTTTGACAAGCCAGTTTGATTGCAATAAGGTAAACAGGTAGTAAAAACTTAAATCACGAGCACAACGATTCATAACTTCTTTTCTGTTTCCTTAATGGAATTTTTCCAAATAACATATCACTGTGTTAAAATAAATAAACTTATTATGTTAATATTTTGCTTACAATATGATTGCATCTTTATCAACATGAAGATAATGCTACGTTAATAAATCAATCAATTTCTTTCGCAAGAAAATGCTGATTTAAACTTAACTCATTGGCAAAGAAATCACTGCAGGTGAGACAACAAAAAAAATCAATTGAAAACAGTGATTTAATGTACATACATGTGGAAGAGTATGCTACCTTCAGCCACAGATTTTTGCAAATTCTAAGTTGTAGAGCTCTTATCTTATATTCAAGTGTCTTGCATTACAAATGCGAGCATATGCAACATTATCAAAATAAAATATTTGAACAGTTATCAGATTGATGTTCGCATTAAAAGGTTTTACGTATCCTCAATACGGATGGATTCAATTAAGTAGTGATTAATGTGAGTTAAGACATCGGCAATCAAACAACGAGAAAGTAGTGTCAGAGAAATAGACCCGATTTTGAATTCGATTATATACTTTAATAAAAAAAATTTCCCTGAGAATGAACAGAATTTTTTCGAAATCTGGAAAATTGTTCCGACGCCGTACTATACATATTGCACTGCATATTCGCCTTGGCGTTTTCTTGACTGTAATTGGAATTTATACATTAAGTGGATTTTTACCGAGCATAAATAATTCTAAAAGCATACCTGTACATCGTAAGTGTTAAAATATTTGTAATTTCACAAAAAAATATAAATGATAAAATAGAAAAAATCAGGAGCAAAAATAAAAGACTTTTTTAAAAATATAGTGGATAGTTTAAAAAAAAGAAAATTTTTTTTTTTTTAAGTTCAATCAATAGATAGATTGGAAAATCGAAACCAAAAAAAGGTTCTTTTCTGTAGCGACTTACTTTACTAGTTTTCTTCGTCGTTTATTTTTGTTATTAAATTAAGAAAATTTGATTAAACTTCAGGATATCCACTTGTTCATTCATCGATCACTTAACTGCCAAACGTGTTAAACAAATATGGGCCATCGTTATTTTTTTCTGAAGCTCTAAAAGAGTCTCAAGTTTTTCGGGTACTGTCTATCCTGACCTGAGAATGCGCCGCTGCCTGTACAATACGATATCTCAAAACAAATAGCAGACGTCAACTAAGAGGAAACTGACAAGATTTTAATGCGACGCGAAAAGAATTAATCAGTAAAATAATAGATGTTTAAAATAATAAGAAAGAATAAAAATTGCATTCTCAATACACTCTTAAAATAGTTACAAAACAACGCTTCAATCATATACCAAATATGTATATATAACAAGTTTTAAACTATCGCAAAGAACATAAAAGTATTTGGGACGAATTCACATATCACAAATAAGGGATATAATTTCCATACAATATGCCAAAATAAAATATAAGACATTCTCATCACAACAAAATCGACCGAGGGTAAAGGAAAGATAAGACTCCAGAAAAAAAACACCACAGACACCACCCAATCATACAAATTAATCAATTCAATTCGCCGCGCGAAAAAATTATTTTTTATTTTTATCTTAAATTAACTTGAGTTACACAACTTTCTACTAACTAACTGGGTGACAATCTATCACTCCCTTATATCTGGTCTTACCTTGCTGACTCAGCTAATTCCAAAAAGTGCGTGGCGACTTGCTATGTGATGTTAGATATCGTTGACGAGTGACGAGGTGTGGGAAAATCAAGCTATGAAGAGAAAAAAATACTTTTGTTCTAGTTGGTGTATGTACCTAACCTATACACTCGTACAAAACATAGGTGAAGTAAGAAGAGCAATGTTTTGCCACCGTTATACTCGGTATTAGAAATGCGCTTATTTGAAAAAGTGTACAAGCATAGATATTACATGAGCATTGTGGGACAGTTTTGCAAATTCTTAAACTATTCCTCATGACGTTTTATTCAGGATCATCTCGTCAGCGAGCCCGAGAGTTTGCTGACGCTTTCGTATTTGAGTGACCTAAGTTGTTTTCTTTTCCTGTATACTTTTTACAACCTCGGCTGGAACTTCAACTTGCATTGTGTACCGGCCAGGATTTTCTGTCAAATGTCTTAGCACACAGAAATACCAAGAGATGATCTCGGACTGAAGTTTTTCAAATGCTGATTTACTTACTATAATGAGTAGACTTCCGTGTCAATTATGTCTACTTCCAATTAGGTGTGTGTGTGTTCTGACATATTAACATAACTGCTGACATGCTTAACTTTCGCTTTCGTTTCTCATTTTGCCTGATTTTTCTCCAGCAAGAGTGCTGAGTTTTCATACCGACCACCTGACTGATAATGTAATTAATCGATCTTTTCAAGGATATTATCAACCCACTACCCTTGTACGCCCTTATTCAATTAATGCGTGTTGCGTGCAGAGCTTTCACTTCAGCACATATTGTAGGTAGAACGCTCGTTGGCGAATAAAAGACATGTTACAGATTTATCAAAGCGAACATATCTCGTAATTTCTCATTTTTATGTACGAGTATGTGCCTCTCCGTTTCTTTTTGAAAGCTCAACGCAACTGTTCATATTGTATCTCTCGGGAGTATCTCCATTGTTATTCGTTAGCTTCGATTTCCGTGTGCCGTCACTTTTACTACAAACCAGCACTGAATGCAGTGGAGTTTTGATTACATTGCGATGTCGATTGATAGAACTCGTTTAAATGTATAATTTTGTTTCATGTAACGTTAACTAAACTTGTCAATAATAATTGCTGTAGTCTCTCGTTACGACTTATTTACTTTTAGTGGTGCTACAGTCCGGGGTGGACCTGGACCTCAGTCAACAAGTGTCCTCGTTCCGACTTAGAAAATTAATTAATAAATGAAAAAATTTATTTGGTTTGATACGTCTCGCCAGCTAATAAAATAAACATTACGATCTATTTTATTCCAAGATTTCCGATATTTATACCTACCTACTTTTGAGAGATAGGCAAAAACAGCTCTTTAAAACTTCAAACAGAGTTTTTTGCTCTTGCTTAGTAAATATCCTGTGTTAACTCAGTCATTGAGTAGCCTTTCGAGTTTTATAAAAGTTTTCAGCGTAAACAAACCCTCTGATTTGTATGAATTCCACAGAATTCCTTGCTCTGTGGTCACTTATCAGAGTTCAGATGGAATTATAAAAGTCTGATGCTTTAGTTTGCAGGTATAAGAAGCGGCATCTATTTCCAGACGTAACAAGAGTGGACGCGTATAAGCCCACGCATTGGTCTCCAATTCTAATACAATAAAAAGCATGTATGGGTGCTAACTAAATGGCTTTTAAAATTGTAAAGGAACTTTAAGTTAGCCAGAGTTCAGCAAATACAAAGAATCCTTTAAAAATTTTGTCAAGCATGATACATAAACCATGTTACATTTAAATGAAAGAATAATTTAATTTCGTTAGAAAGTTAAGGTCAGGTCTGATATATACTTAATATAGGATATACTCTATATTAAGAAAATTGTAGATTTTTCGAAATTGTTACTATTCCTTGCATTCTGGACAATTTTTTTAATAGAAATTCCTGAAATGTGTATTATGTAAAGTGTATTATGTAATGTAAATCATGGCAAAATTTCCTCAATTTAGAGCAATTACTGGTGTCTAGGATCTAAGACCTGTTTTTAAGTATATGTAATAAGGTGATTTCAAAAATGTGAACTGTTTTTTTTTGTATCAGCGCTAATTTATGAGATGGACAAAAAATTAGATTGTTAAAAAATACGGCTTTATTTTAATATTATAAGTGAAGAAATAGTCTTTTAAGGAATTTTCTGGAGTGAAGTTGTCTTGAACAATCGCGCATATTTCCCCAGCAATACTCTGGCATTATATGAATGTCCCATCTTCCTTGATACCTGTTCTCCATTGTTTTTATATCTTGATGGAAGCGTTCTCCTTGTTTTTCGCTAAGATCTCCTAGGCTATGCCGGAACTGATCTATATGACAATGGAGGTAGTGTACTTTTATGCTCATATTACAGTCAACATTTTTAAAGTTGAGAAGCATTTCCTTAACCAACTCTTCATAGCCATTAGCCTTGTAATTTCCGAGAAAATTTGTCCATCCATTTTTCTACAGAGCTTGCACAAATTGCTTTATTAGCCCCAATTTTATGTGCAAGGGCGGAAGAATGATTCTTTCTCGGGAAACTAAAGGTTCACAGGCCAATTTTTTTGTATTCAGTGTCTTGATTTTGCTCTACTGTCGCAGATGGGTAGCATGGGTATTTTGTGTAGCCACGTTGTTGACCAAACAAAAAATTAACCATCTTCAAATCAACGCAGATCACCTATTTATGTTCGACATATTTTATTTTCTGCAATAGAACTGAAATAACTTCATATTCTTCTTTCATACAAGTAGAGTAAACCATTGGAATAGGAACATATATACTGTCATAATGTAAAAGGACAGCCTTGAGACTTGTTTTACTGCTGTCAATAAAGAGACGCAAGTCACTTGCCTGACAGGTTTCCAAGCCCATGAAAGTCGGTAAGCCTCTCACATCACTGCAATATACAAAATTTTCACCAGAAGAAAAAAAATTGCAATATGTTTTGTTCTCTCGTGCGATAAAAAGAAATTTGAACATTAGAGGCTAGGCAATTCTTTTTCTTTTAACCTTGATGCAAGCAGCTCAGCACGTTCCTTTGAAAGATCTAAGTCTCTGATGAGGTCATTAAGCTCATTTTGTGAAAATGTTTTAGATTTCGATGTTTGTACAGAGCATTCAAAGTCATTGCTTACTTGAGAAGCACTAGATCCTTCAATTTCTTCCTCCTAAAATTATGCTAGCTGATGAAAAACTGATATTGGAACGCCTTCTAAATGAGGAATTGCTCTTACTACTACTTACTACTCAAGAAGTATTAGGATATTTTCATTTGTGGCGATGTTTTTGTTGACGCCCACTTGTCATACAGAAGTCACAGTCGTTATGATGATATTTTGTTCTCTCCAGATCATCGGTATTCCAAATTTTAAAGATTTACGTGCACCTTTCCCCCATTGTCGCTAATGTTCCGTGCACATTTTACATACACTAATAGGCTTTACCTTGATTGCAAATTTTAATATTGAAGTAAGCAAAATACAAGCGGATCACGCTGCCATTATGAAATATTTAGATTTATTTTATCAGTGTTATTGTGAAATCGAATTAGGCTTAACACAAACTAAACCGCGAGAAAAGTGCCGATTCGATAAAGTGGAGGAGTGCGTAGGAAATAAACACATAACGTCTCTATAACAGTGCGCTTACAGAAGCTTGAAACTGTGAGGCATCAGCGCTGATATGCAAGGGAATAACGGATAACGGACCCAAGAAATGTGAAGTAAATGCATACTGCAGCTTCAAACTTAGTTAGCTATTTAAATACAGTTGGTTTAATTCAAATCCATGGTGTCATTTTTATGTTCAATTCTTTATATGTGATGGTAGATAATAAACTAGAGGTTAAAGGATAAAAAAAACTAATGGATATTATATGTATACTACTTTTCTTATCTACCATAGATACAAACAAAGCTGTGCCAATTTTTTTATTTTTATTTTTTTGTAGGCTTGTGTTATTGATCTTATTTCATGATAATTTTCAAAAGATATAGACCGATGTTAAATTTAATAAAACTGACGCGGTTCGGGATTAGGAAATCACTTTTTTTATTTTGCGAGGGACCTCAACTTTTTATTTGCAACTGGTTGAATATGAAATTGTCTAATTTTATTAATAAACAAGTCCATAACTATACACAATTAGTATTTTGTTTTCCTCTAGGAAGTACACATAGTCGAAAGTTGCTAAGCACCTCACTGGAGCCAGCCGAAACATCAACGCCTCAGTCATATCGAACAATAGATGTTCAGACGATTCAAAATTCTACCAGAAATGTTAACGAAACCACGACTTTAGCCTATGACATTGCTGAAAATTCTGAGAGTTTTTTTAATTGCTCTCCTAGTGCAGTCGATGAATTTCCACCTGACGGACTCACACGACCCCAACGCAGACGAGGATGGATTTTGATCCACATATTATTGACATGCTATTGCTTTTGGTTTCTGGCAGTTATTTGCGATGATTACTATGTGCCAGCCATTGAACAGATATGTTCAAGTAAGTCGAATTATTGAGATTTATTGTTTTCTAATAATCCCTCTTTCTAAGGACTCAAAATGAAAAGAGATGTTGCCGGCGCTACTTTTATGGCTGCCGCTGTATCAAGCCCAGAACTATTCATTAACTGTATAGGAACATTCATTACAAAAACGGACATTGGCGTTGGGACAATAGTTGGGTCGGCCGTATTTAATATTTTAGCAGTTCCAGCCTGCTGTGGTCTCTTTGCGGGAAAGGTATATTCAATAAACAAAACTTAAAACGAATTTTCATACACAAACGATTGTATACAAAAAAAAAACAACATGTAGATCATAAAATTGGATTGGTGGCCAGTAACGCGAGATTGTCTCATGTATTGTGTGGCAGTTTTAGGCTTGATTTGTACCCTACAAGATGGCATCGTGATGTGGTATGAAGCCCTATTCCTGGTATTAACATATTTCTTCTACATATCGGGTAAGATATCAAAATTCATTTTACAAAATGTACAAATAACTATTTTTTATTTAGCAATGTACTGGAATGATGAAATGGCTCTTAATGCTCGAAAATTGATCTCGAAAATCAAACGAAAGTCCCGAATTCGACCATTCCGTCGAGTAAATGAAATTACTCCTCTCTTGATTCAAGCATCATCCAATAAGGACTTGAAATGCAGTTCTTCACTCAATGGAGGTATGAATACAAGTGATTTAAATGCCATGGAAATCGAAGAAGGAACAATTAAAGAAAATAGTGATGGATTCGATAGTGGTAATAAAAATTTACTAAACACAAGTTAAAGATAGTAAAAGTAGACTTAGACTTTGCTGATGATCCGTGGAATCGGCGAGTCAATTTTACAATTATGTTTCTTCTTAGGTGGCCTATGACTTTGATACTCTGGATTACAGTACCTGATAGTCGAAAACATCCATATTGGCGATTTGTTACCTTTGGCATATCAGTAGCGTGGATTGGTATTATTTCCTATTTAGTGGCATATTTAATTACAATCGTTGGTAAGTATTTTATTATATACTGCATGTGTATTGTACTAAGAATAAGATAGCAACAATTGTATCTTGTTGTAATAATGATAAAAATGCCGCTGTCCTCGGGTCAGTGTCTTGAATTGATTGCTACAAACTTGACAGAATTCGTGTGGCGTTTCTTTATAATGTCCTGTTTTCTATATTTACTACATATATATCTTTCTGTCTATATGTCCCAATCTCCAACGCCGAGAAAATTCTCGGAGCTAAAGCTTGACTTCTCAACTTGTCGGCCCTAAATATTTGTATTGTATGTAATAAACTTTAAAGCGAAGAATTAAATCAGAGTATATGTACATGAGTACATTGGCTTCCTATTCCTTCCTTGGTTTTGGATATAGACTATAAGAAGGTGATATGTGAGGGATATATCGATAAAACGATCTCCTGGCAACTTAATCATTCCTTAATCATTTTAAATATTTTTTGACATGCAATTTGTTGAGTGTGTAAACAGTGGGAAATTTTCCGAGCTAACTTCGTATGAATTTCAGAATGATAATATAACGGAATAGCTTTGCAGTCAAGCACCTGGGATCTCTCAATTTTTTATTCCACGGAGGTCTGCCAAATTCGGATTAATTGACAAGAAATCCTTAGATAACTACGATTGCGTAAAATTTGGAGATCACCTTTGGAAGCGTCTATTTCTTGCAAATGATTCCATCAACTGTCATTTTCGCCATCTTTAATCAACGTTCCGCAATATGTATTGACTTCTGTCAAACATTAAAGTAAAACATTATTTTCAAATGTATCTGTTTCGGAATCGATTATGTCCGTTTTTGAACCGCTATCTAAGGTAGCTACCCTCTACTTGATTTAAACTCATACCATGGGCTTCAGTTTAAAAGGAAGTAGTTTTTGGTACAACACACACTGCAGCTTTGACGATTTTGTGCGCCGACTGACTTATGACCTTATACTCTTACACTTGCCGTTTCACGCAATGACGCCAGAACTCTTCTTCCAAAATATTTAATACGAAATCGATTTTCTCTTTGATCAAAACTGATATCGATCAGAAATGGGAGACAGGAAAAGGATGTAGTCGGAATTTCACGAATGACTTCAAAACCGATTTAGGATGCGGTGCTCGTATCTTTTTGGACAACGTTTGATTTCACTCCTTGTTCGGGAAATTGGAGTTTGTCTTTTAAGCGGAGATATACGTATGCAATCCTGGTGACAACGAAAAATATTGCGAAAAACCCGTGCAAGTGGCAACAATGAGAATTTCCTTCAAATTTTACACAGAAACGTCATCCACACTACATTTTATATGCAAAATCAGTTTTTTTTTTGTTGACTGTTAGATCTTTTCATAAAAATAGAAGACCTGAAATTCTCCGCTCACTAAATCGATCAGTTAGCGAAAAGTAGCAGAGTTTCGATAAAAAAAGAAAGAAACAATTACTGAGTCTCCGTACATTAATCCTTATCAAATATGAACTTCGGGTTTCTGCCTTGAGTTTCATAATTAAAATGTTTCGTCTTAAGGAGGAAGGTAATAGAAAAACTGACTCGTATATAGAACTTACAATGGGCCAAAATATCACGTTCCGCAACGCAAAAAAGCTATCGGAATAATTGTAGATCAAATTGACTTGAGATAACTTCATAACTTAAATGAAGGAAAATCATTCTGATTGGTGCTACAATATCAATAAATTGTTAATTTAATTCCACATATAATGGTTACGCGAACGGCATATGTTTAGTTTGCAATTCTAAATAACAAAAGTGAAAACGAAAGCAAATTACTGAAAATTAAACTACCTACTACCACTAATTATCAGATGGGAAATTACTACTTTGGAGCCATTTCTAAAAAGTTTTTTTTTATTTTTTAACTGAGGCCTGCTAGCATTATTTTTTGAAGAGTTCAGCAGCTAGATAGTAATCCATCTGAATTTTATGCCCACTGCTACGGTAACAATCTGTTCTTCATATTAATTTATCGAACCCCCATTACCTTTTTAAAACTGGAAGCATATTTATCGACACTAAAGGGGAAAAGCAAAAGTAGGGAAAGAATTTTGTGTCACATAATCAAAAACCTTTCTATAAAATAACATCTCATCCAGCTTTACAATCAAATTCTTGACTCGAAACAACAATGGAAACTTGCAACAGTTCTTTGATAAAATCAAATCCAACATAAATATAAATAGCATATACTGATATCGCACAATCTTTCTTATTCCTTGTGTGTCTTAAGTCCTTAATTAAATTGTAGCAAATATAATGATTCGATTGTTTCGAGTCTAGTAAGCCGCTAGTATTTTGTCCTACCCAGTCTGCTTTCAAACCTGGCAAAGACTATTTGATTTCGCACGACCTTTCAAACGGATAGGTATGCACACCGCGACTAAAAGATAGCACATTCATATTATTTTTCAAAAATAAAGTTAGCTATGAATTCGATTAGTTCTCTCTTCTTTAAGTTTTGAGTAATACTCGTAGTTGCATATATTTTTTTTGAGTTCATATGGATAGAAAAAAATACCCAACGAGATTCACCGTTATCCTGAAAAATACCAATTAGTAATACAATAATACCACAGTAATGTGAATCTGCAATTTCTTACTTTGAGCCAAAGTAAGAGGGGGATCATATGTTCGGATTTCCTTTTAAGAACTAAATATATGATTATATTTTTTAGTTGAAATGGATAAAAGGAAAACGGCTTAACAGTAGAGTAATTCAAGTAGCTCTCAGTCTAGAAAAATATATAAAAATCCGTGAAGTCACAAAACATTTATGCAGAAGTCGAATAATGAAACTAAGAGATGAAAACCTATCAGCCATTGCTCGCTTATTCTTCTTTTATCTTATGTATCATATTGATCGTATGTACACAGCTTATTATAACAATAGAAATAATTTTAATCAGTTAACGATTTGTCTATACTCGTATACTCCTTTAAATGTATTTTTTCCCGATTTCTTATCGATCCCGTGCTGGCAATTCGCAAACTGGTTTAATCATAAAGATAATTAAAAAGATTTAAGATTGATCTGTACATTGATTTACAACAGCAACCCTATTGTTGCAATAAATACTGTAATATTATTTTTATTGCGGTTCGTTATAATTTGTTTAAATAGGAGTGATTGCAATTTTGGGAAACTTTTATCTTTTTCGCGTATTAAGTTGTTAAGTGTAGCAATTGCAATAATTTTTTTTCCCAAATATAATTCCATACTTCCTACAATACAATATTTAACCTTTAATTTGGCCTCCTTCCACACAGGCCTAAATAGTTTACTAAGCAAAGTTTGTTGCCTTCCCGTCTATAGTGCATCAAGTTTTTGTAGAAAACGTGCGTTCTGCATTAAAAACTGAGCAATTCATTTGTCCATAATGTTGTCGTTGAATTTAGTCCTAAGTGAGTCAGTAGTTTCATAAGCAGTATCGCACATAACCCCATCCTAATACTACATAATACTGTCCGTAATTAAGAAGAAATAATCAGTGATTACTGTTCGGAAACGTTCGTAATTGATTGAAACGCAAGCTTCGGTCATATTTTTGACAAAATGAGAATTGATGATACCATGATTTGAAGACCATATCATACGCTGCTCTTTGGGGTGCAATTGAGTCTCATGAATCTTCTGCTTGTTCATAAGCCCAATAGGAATAAAAGTGGAACTTAAGCAAGCCCGTGTTCGTGAATTCTTGTCGCAAGCCAATACGTCGTAGCTTTAGATCCCATCAACAGCATATCTTGTGCGGGAAGATTTTTCCACAAAATTTCCATGCAAGATGGTGGATGAAAAGGGTCCAAAGTTTTGCTCTTTTTGGGTTTCGAAACATAAGCGACGTTAAGCCATCTGCATATTCTCAGTACTGACTTTGACTCTGCTACAAAGTTGCTCATCCCTATAAGCTTCTGTTCGGTTCTTCTTAGCTTAACAAATTCTTTTATCGTCGGTTAAATTTCCGGAGATTTTTTTATTGAGTGGGACTTCTTCATTTCTTTGATGCAGCCGCGAAAAAACTGAGATGAAGAAACTGTATGCTTATAATAGCAGTAAAGTCCAACAAAGTCGTACGTATACGTTAGTCATATAGGTCACGGATCGTCCTATCAAAAGTGTGTCCTTTTGCTTAATTATGCATTAAAATAAGCTTAAACTATACTAATTGCACTACCTAAAGGTTTCCCCGAGAAGCATGATATGCGCATTTTAGCGAATTTATCATTGATGATGATTGTTGTAAGGCATTCATTCACATGATCAAAGCTCAAAACTGCTTGCCTTCATTTGCCGCTTAAAATAAGCGGCACGCAATTTGATGCTAATTCTGTTTTATGTAGCAGATTTCGGAGAAGGTTAAACAAGCACTGTGAATAGCTAGGTTGACGCCACTCAGTCTATACTCTAATCGAACGAGACTCACCTACCATGATAAAGGGTGATAAATAGCAATACTACGTTAGTTATGCCATCTACAAATGTTTTCATTCTTAAACTAAACAGTTACCGTTACGATTCAGCGTTTAATTATTCCTGATGGAAGAGCATTTGTCTCATGGTTTTAGCTCCTAGCTAAATCTTGTACCTTCGCCCGTGCAAGCCGAGATCTTTTCGCAAGATTTTCTTTATAATGGACAAAGGCAAAATTATTACAATCTACACTGAATCGCCAATTCCAGATCATCAATTACGCTTTCAATAGCAACGACTATATGTCTTTACGCACACCGGAACATTTTGTTGAAATTTATCCATAGCTGAACAAAAAATTTATTTTTATCGAATTGCGAAAAATATTTATTACTTTTGAAGGGCAAAGATTGCCCCTTGGTGGCTTGAAAGACCTTGGAAGATATCCATTTGTGAATATGAATGTACATGAAATGCCTTTTTAGGTTTCCGCACATCCGAATGAAGAACGGAACCCTTATAGGATCACTCGTGGGTCTGTCTGTTTGTTTGTCACAGCCAATTTGCTCCGAATCTACTGAACCGATTAAGTTGAAATTTGGTACACATATGCATTTCTGTGACCCAAACACGGTTGCATAGGAAAACCTAAAAGAAATCTATGGTCTTAACATAACGTGGTAAATCATTCAATAATGCGCGTCCAAATGTACATTTTCCGTCTGAATGTATGAAAAAACATGTTGTTTTTTCAACTAAAATGTTAAGTTTGTTCTTGGGATGAATTATTTGAGTTCCAACAAAGAAATTTGGATTAGATTTAAAAAAAACATGGTAACATATTCAAGGTACGGAACCCTCTCCACGCTAGGTCAACTCGCACTTGTCCGCTTTTTTCTATTATATCTAACCTTAAGAAATATAATGAAGCTCGATTAATTACTTAAACAAATATATGAATATATGAATACATAAATACATATACAAAGTATTTACACTTAAAATAAATAAGTTTAAATTGTTATGCTTACTTTTTTTTAGGTGATACCCTCAGTATACCGGATTCGATAATGGGGCTAACTATACTTGCCGCTGGCATGAGTGTGCCTGAAGCCGTTTCCAGTGTTATTGTCACAAATCAAGGACATGGTGCAATGGGCATCAGCAATTCTATTGGTTCCAATACCTTCGATATTTTACTCTGCCTCGGATTACCATGGTTTATAAAGGCATTTTTTGCTCCAACTGTACCAGGTCAGCAATGGATCCTTTTAAATTCTTCAGGGCTAACGTATTCATCTATTTCACTATTAACAACGCTCTTTGGGCTTTACATATCATTTGCGGCGAATAAGTTCATTCTGGATTGGAAAATCGGAATAGCTTGCACCTTAATGTATGTGGCTTTCTTAATTTTAGCTTCCATAATTGAACTAAATGTGGTTTCACGTATAAGTTTACCCATTTGCGGCCACTAAGATAAATCGAATTTTATTTATAAAAAAGTTTTTATTCTGTGTTTGTAAATAAAAAAAAAAAAAATATGTTTTAAATATACGAGAAATTTAGAGATGTTATTTTATTTTATTTTTTTAAACCTCTCCATCTTGGCTAAATATAAACTGTAGTATTAATTTAACGTTCCTTAAACCATGTCTTATCAGTGAAGTAACAGAAGAAAAGATGGTCACTATGGCCAGTTTTCGTGAAATCCAAGGAATACGTCGATGAGTTTAATTTCTTAGCTAGTTGAACACAAAAAATAGTAAAGGTGATGAAGAAAACCAAGTTCCCATAATGTCGAATTCATTTTTGTCCTTTCTTACCGATACTTCTTTATTGTAGTTAATTTCCGCCAATTTTATTTGATGACTCTTTATTGAGTTGATGCACACTAGTAATGACAATTAGCCCACATAACCGTAAGCAGCCAATCCCAAATTCCAAGATAAGGTTATGAGTCTTTTAACAAATTTCTGTGAAACCGTTAGATGAATGCAGAACTACCAGCCCTACAGAAGATTTTTCTATTTTTTGAGACCTAATAGCTCAATAGACATTTATGTTGTTAAATTTGTCGTTTATTGCTATTTATAAGTTCATGGCAACGATTGAAGCTATTTAATCATTTGATAGGGCTAGGAAAACAGGAGACAGTAGCGATCAAACTATTATTGATAATCAGACTGAAAGAAAATCAAACAAACAGGAGAAAGAAAGCAGCTTACGAGTAAAAACTCGTTTGTCTAGAGCAGCGAAGCTGTGCCAATCACACATATCACAAATATTGTCCCAGCTGTCCTACTTAGTAAATAGGGAAGTATCATATTCTGATATTTTAATTTTTATGACGAACATGGGGTTAATTAAAATCTAGTAGGACTAAACGGAGTAAGTACACATGATCCAGAGGCAAGCAGAAACATCTATGTCTGACATCAATGGTCCAATGGCGAGTAATATGATAACTTCGAAAACTGATTACGTATCTAAATTCGGAACAAAGTTGGGTTACAGTATTGTTGGTTTGAGGCTTAAGTTCAATTTCTCTTTACGGAAAATGTTGGAAAAAAATAGAGAAACTTAAAATTTAACATTCGCTGCTTCTTAAAGTTCGGTAATGACCTCACAGAGACATACTATAAGAGTCATTCATAATTTACCGGCTAATATAACAGGAATAATTCCATAAACTGTACCGGCTTTTGTTTGGATACGCAACCACCATTGACAAAAATGGGAAAAATAAACAAACTGTCGCTAGTGCGTTTGCATCATTGAAACAAGAGAAGGGTTTATTGATAAATAGAGTAAAATTAAGTCTATGCTGTCGGCAAGAAAAGATACGTAAAACTAAAGGATTTGAAAGCACTCCACAACAGGAAACTATAGTGATAAAGGAATTTAGGTACCAAACCAAAGGCTCACACGCCCGAAAAATTCAATGGAAGAATTATTCCTGCCAATCGCTATCTCTTTGTACTAAGTATGAATCTTAGACATAAGCTCTTTTCGCGATAGAACCTTTCATTTCTATCAAGTCGATGTATTCCAAATTTGACAGTCTAAGAACCACGGCGTAACCGTAACCGACGTAGCTATAACACACGTCATCGTCGTAGATGGACAGGATACATCTTATATGTACATTCGAAAAGACGTTTGTTTTGATTTGCTGAAAAGAAAGCAGTGAATATTTTTACCACGCTCTTTCACTGAATAGTTCATAGTATTAAACGCTTTAAAAGTGGCAGTGATCCACCCCATCCCAAAAAGGAGCAATGTATGGAGAAAGTACTTAATATACCTCAGTTAAGATTGATGATAGAAATGTTATGAAGGATAATCAGTTTCGTTTACAGCGGGGCATGATACTATTAATGATGCGATTGATTCCATCTATTTTTTATTGGGTGTCAACAAGTCATTTGAATGCTTCTGAAAATTCATTCTCTAAAGGCGAAAGTAGAATTCTACTGGTACAGGGTGACTGTACTGCTTATTCGAGCCCCTAGTAACCACCAGAGACATACAATAAACTTGTAAGTATGTTTATAAAATACGGTAATGCATATAAAAGATTAAGATCTATAATTAAGATCTAAAGGAATGATATAAAGTTACTACTTGAAATCATTTTAAAAAAAAATAATAATAAAATAATTGAAACGTATTAACAGGAAATATCAACAGCAATTAAATACATAAAGCAAACTGATTGAACAATTTTTGTTTAAGTACATAAACATTATGACAAAAACAATGTACTCGTATAACTTTCTCCGTTTCAAGAATCTACATCTAGTATAATACGCGTATGTGTAGAACCTTATCATTCATAATATCTTGCAAAACAAAATCTCATCAGACAGGCGAATATTGTCTCAAGACTGCGAATATACTATTTGTATGTATAGGTATAGGAGTCAGTACCTGTATCTACTATGAAGTGATAAAGTCATTATACACCTGTCATGATCGAAGATACCTATTCTCCCACAGCGGCAAATATTACCATTTCCGACCAACACTTGAAAATATCGAAAAATAAACAAACCACAAATCAAGGGCCAGGAAAACCTACACTCGTACACACGGCATTATCAATTTTCTACAGCTTACGGGAGATTTCTTATCAAATTATTTACTAAATGGTATAACAATATATAAATTATAGCTTTAACAGAGCTATGTTCCATGTACAATATATAAAAGAACAAATTGTTGTAGATATAAACAATAAATTTAAGCAGGCGATATTATTAAGAACGTTGCCGATTACCAACGGTTAGTTTAAAGAATCCATTCTTCGCGTTCGGACGTCTCTAAAATTCAACTCGTTTTCCTTGTCTTTTTTTTAAACCACCCCACTTGTATGTGAATCAAAAAGAGAAATACGTATATCATTCTAAATGTTGTGTTTCGGAGCATTTAGTAAAATAAATCCTTAAATTTAATATCTAGTGTGTGAAAATTTACATAAATATTAAAAACAAAATTAACAAAACATTACGAGTATGCTCAGCAAGCGTTTAGTTTTTTATTTAATTTTATTTTTAACGATAACACACTCCGCCAGAAGTACTATTGGGAGAAATGGTATGTTTATGAATAAATACATATGTATAGATAGTCCATTTAATTTTTATATTTAAAAAAAAATTTCCAATGAGGTATCCTCTATAATATACAAATTTGTTCAGAAAAAGCTCCTCTTTGTTAACATCTTCACATCTTTCTGTTGATTAATCGGATGCACGTGATTTAAATCAATATCAGCTGATCTACTACATATACACTTATAAGTACGGTTTACCTCGAACTACGATCGATATATTTTCTAACCTCAATCAATTTTTATGCCAGAGCATCCGAGTAATGACCGAGCACACATGCAGGGCCCGAGGTGTTAAAATGTGGATGTGACCGAAAGAGATATCAATCCAACTTCTTAAGTGTTTCTTTGATCTTAGAGGAAATGAGTTTCAAGCATGACTTTGCTACCAGCTAACTATCACCACTTACGCACTGCAATTTGGTTCCAAGCCACTTCTAATCCAGTCCATCACATTGTCTTTATCATCTACGATGTCTTTCTAGTACAAACGCGAAGAATCTGTGGATGGCCTTGGCCCTGCTGTCTTTTTACTATACCTGTCTCAATCAATCCGAGTTTTTTGACTCGAATTTATTTGACTAATCATTTTAGTTTTCTCTCATACTCGAAACTTTGTCCTTCCGAAACAATTTCAATGCGAAACAAAATGCTTTCAATTGCATTTTTATAGTTTAACCTCTTGTCCATGCAAAACTAGAATGTCCCTGATCAAAAAAATAATTTTTAGTTGTTCGAGATAAGGTCTTACTACACAATTTAAATTAAGATTATTTTCTAGATTTATGAGAGCTTAATAAAGTTCGAGATTTACAACTTATACTAGTAGCTGTTAATCGTAAAGTTTTCACCAAATCTTTTTTGTTCACAATTTAAAATTTTATTTACCGCGCCTGTTCTATTACATAGCCTTCTCGTAATCAAATGCAGACAACTTGCTGGGTTCCGCTAATAATGTCAATGTCACGTGCGCACAGTCAAATACATAGTTAGAAAGAATTCTTGTGTGCTGACTTGTGAATCTCTTTGTGCCTGAATGCAGCTGAGAGTTGGGTGTTTGCAGAAATTGAAGAAAGGTCCCACGACTTTTTCAAGGCTCCGAAGGTCAAGAGCGTGAACTACTAAAATTAACTTACGAAGTTTTGCATCGGAACATATGCTCTCTTTAAATAGGTACAGGAATGTTGGGTATTGAAACTGCTGTTCTTATTTAATGAGATCTGTAATCTGAATATCTGCTTGACAGTTTATTCTTGTCTGTGCTATTGAATTAGTTTGACTCCTCAGAGACAACTTTTTTTTTGTAAAATTCATAGTGGTACGATCAAATTGAAAAGTCAGTTAATCGCATCAACAGGGTGGTCCTAATACGAAGTTTACTTGCTTACTTTAGGTGGCGGTACAGTCCCGGGTGGACCTGGGGCTAAGTCAACAAGCGTCTCCACCTAGCTCGATCTTTTGCTAGCTGCCTCCAGTTTCGCACGTTAAGTTGGCTGAAGTGCTCCACCTGAGTCTCGGTCTTCCTCGACTGCGCTGTCCCTCGGTGGCGGATTCGAAGTCTTTGAATACGAAGTTTAGAGCAGTTTTTGTTAATATTAATATTTTTGATATTGGTTGAAAAAGAGTTTTACTTTGTTTTCATTTAGTTATGGTATTTTGCATATTGATCAGCACACAATTGTACTGTGTCAGTTCCATGTATTTTCGATGGACCATGAGCTATTGGCTTGACTTGATATTGATCCATCAGAGGTCAATATAAACTTCTTGTACAGAACAAAGTAAGTAATGAGAACCAAAAACGGCCATCAATTCTACAAACACCTCTCTAAAATATATATTGAAATCATTCGTCGTTTATCTTCATTTGGTAGATAATGGTTTGAGTAATTGTATTTATGTTCCATATTCATGAATTCAAAATATTATAATGGATGAATGGCAATAAAACAAGCGGTTTGTCTCTGAAAAAAAAATCTGAAATCGGCTTAAAACACTTGCCGGCGGCTGTGTTTTTTATATGATCCCTCTAAGTCATTGTTTTCATTGCTGGACTTTTGTAAGCAATTACAAGTTTACCAGGTCTTCAAGCAGCTTCTGATTTCAGCTAAAAGTGTACTGTGAGATTCAATCACATCTGTCATCATCACCAGGAGAGCTGCTTTTTTTTCTACAAACATTTGAATTGGCCAAAAAGTCAAACACCTCGTTGAATATCTTCCTGGCACCCAAGATCTTTTTAACCAAGTGCCTGAAATTCATTCAGCTCTAAAAATGTTGAAATGCTAAAAATGCACAATCTCCACACAAACATATAGTTTTGTTTTAAAATTGCGTCGATGATTGTCGAAAGCCGATCTGTGGTTAACCACATTGGCACGAGTATAGTCGACACGGGTTTGTGTAAGAATCTACACTCAATTACCGCGAAGCACGATAAGTTTTTTTTTTAAAGTTAATAGCTACTGTTTCATGTACATTGCAATGCGTGGGGATTTTTAAGCGTGAGTCAGTAAAGAAATCTATATGTCAGACAGATAAACTTGCAAGAGCTTTCGATTTATTTTTGCGTTTATCAATCGTTTTTATTTTTTACTGTTTCTATAAATCAAACAAATGTTGATGAAATTTTAAGCAATTGCAGGTGATAAAAATTACATTATAACATGACAGTATACGTACATATATATATTGTCGCAAAATTTCTGTAGTTTTCACAATGTTTTGTAGTCAGCACAGTCTCATCATATAAATGTATAAAGATACATATGTACTATATGTGCGCTTCCAAAGTCCGAGATTATACGATCTCTGTTTCAATCTGTAATCAAATTTAGGTCATTTACGAGTAAGTTCAATTTCCATAAAAAACAAAAAGCACCCCAACTTGAATACTTGTTCGACTTTTAAGGAGTAGAATGCGCTGTCTTAACGATTTTTAAGATCTGCCTTTTGAGAATACTTTCGATCGTCTAACTAAGTAAAAGGAAAGTTTACCCAATGACTATCTCACTAGGCACCTGAGCTTAGCAGCGGGTAGAATCTTCTATAGGTCAATTCCGATTTCGCGCTCATGTTTTAGTGTGAGTAATAAAAGAATTTAAAATACAAAAACCCGCAAATCGTAATTTTGAGTTGAAGAGGTATACTGAACTTCGGTTAAAAAATAACACTTATTAAACCTGCTTCTAAGACAGAGTATCCTCTTCTATCCATATTTTACAATATTTTCAAAGACAAGGAGTAGATTTTTTGTTGCAGCTAGTCCACTCTGTCAAAAGAAAGTCTTATTTGTACTCGTAAAAGCAAGTATGTGGTGGCACTTGACACTCGTTTTTCAAGGCATCTATCAGATTTTCGCATTGGGCGCTTTTCTTAAAAATGAGAGCGCTTAAGCCTGGTAAATCGTTTCTTTTTAAATTACAATTTTTGTAATCAATTTTATTTCTGCATCACTTTATTTTTGTCTTTACTCTTCGACTGTAGAACGAGTACTGCATTTTATTTTAACCTAATCAAATTACGCTGTTGATCTTTTTATTCCAATTGTGTTTAATTTTTCAATCTGAATCATCACTCGGTGACTGCGGTGTCGCCTTTATTTTAAGAACAATCACGCAGAATGTGTCAACTTACTATATCATTTTTTCTAACGTATTTACCAAAGCAGTGCAGAGTTTGCTAAAAGATAGCCAGATTTACTGTTTATATAGCCAATAATATAATATTTCTCCATTTTTGAAAGTTATGTCGCTGACACTTATGATTGCAAGATACTCGCAAGGACTCGTAGTCCTTAAGGAGACGTTGTGTTTATGTGAAACAGGTCAAAATCCGACAATATGTCTTACTTTGTAAGAAAAGAAAACTTACAGAAATAAACTTTTTTAGTACAATAATCCTGGAATATGTCTAGCAAATTGGTAAACCTAAATATAACCATCTACAGCAATTATTTTGGAAATATTAATGGCATCATAGAATCTCTCTCTAAAAGCAAGTATAAGGAAGCCTTATTATTACAATAAAGAAAATCTGCATTACAACTAATCGAACTTGGGAGCTGCCCAAAGGCACCAATAGCGGTCCAACCTTTTCAGATATTGTAGGGTTTTCTTCAATTCTTGGAACAAATACTATATAAAACCGAAGAATATCTCGAAGGTCAAGGCTTCAGGCAGGTTGTTTTTCAAGATCCGAAATTTATTTTTGCCAGCGCTAAAGATTTGAAACAAAATTAAGATGGAAATGGTAAAATATGATACAAGGGAGTCCTTTATCGGAAAAGTAGAGCCATTATAGTCTGTGGGTGGTGGTATCATTTGTCCACTTTTTTTCTCTCCTCTGTTAGTTCTCTGTTACTAAAAACAAATAATAGGGTTTATTGCATTTAAATCAGCATTATAATGTCTTTTTGTTTAAGGTATCATACTTTAAAACAAACATATTGTGTTTTATTTTATTAAAAGCACGTGTTAAGGTACATACTCGTAGTTTAAGTTTCAAAGACTTTATCATTAGGCTGGAATTATTGATGCGCACTTACAGTATACGTCTCAGTCTCGTAGTATGTATTAAGTGGTCATAAACACTTGATATGAATAATTGAAATTAAATCGCCCAACTGTTTTCCGTAGTTCGAATACAAGTACCTTTTCTAACCCTCAAATTCCTATGAGTATGAGACAACTTGGTCTAATAAACTCTTTATGTTATCAATCAGATAGAAAAAAAAAAATCTATTTGATATTGTAAAGTTTTTTTTATTTCTTTTTTAATAAATACAACACTTGAATGTTATCGCAATAAAGATGATCACTGTGAGTTACCGAGAATAATTAATTAATTTCTGTGATAAATGTTTATACTTTATTCTCTGTCCTGATACGAACGGAATAGAATTGATAGAAATAAAACGTATGTCTCAATTCGTGGGAAATCCACGTGTCTTAGATTTTGGTTCAGCATGCTCCATAATCTACAATAAAATAAAAAAAATTGTTTTCTCTTTTCTTTTTATTCTATCGAATAGATACTTACTGATAATGATAAGATCAAGTTTATAGTTATATATTTTTAATAAACAAATGCCTATCATGTTGGTGTTAGATAAATCTGTCTGCTATCCGCGCTATACTTAAAAGAATTTTTTTTTACTGCTTCAAGTATGTTATATGCCCTAATAAGACTTTTGGGAAAGTGTCAACCAAATTATGTTATATGACATGTGTATATCCGTGTTAAAATCAGCAACTGTTTAAAATTCAATGAATATTTGTACTCCGATTACTGACATGACAAATTTTTTAATGCATTCAATTATTGTAAAAACAAACAGCTTAATCCATTTGCCAATAAAATGATAAGGAGGGAAGTGCTTTGCAATTCCTCGTTAGCTGATCTTTGGATGATAATAATAAGTAATATGTGTGAATCCATGTCCTATTCGGATTCGGCAAAATAATCGATTGTACAAAAAAAATGCAAACATGATAGCACAGACAAGGCAAAGATACGCATAAATAAAAGATAAAAACAAATCAAAGAGGTGGTAAAATTTTTATCGGACTAAGCCTACTTACCTATAAGTAAAGTAAAAAATTTAAGTATCGAACCATAGAAGTCTTAAGCACAAGTCTAATCTTACGGATATATAAATATACCATACTAAATATGGGTATCCGCTTAGAATCCCATTCTTTCACATATCTATTTCAGATTTCCTAATTATATATGTTAATGTACCACAGTAAATCACTTAAAATGTCATGATAACAGACTATAGAAAAAACAAGAGGGATGAGCTTTGATAATTGCGTCAGGAGCATGGTTAAGAATGGGAAATGCGGATATTAAATAAAACAGAAAGGCATACGCAGTTGAAAACAAAATTTTTAGGCACGAGTTTTAGTTCTTAATTGGCAGTAGAATGTTCTGATGTCAGAACATCCGCATTACTCAAAATCAAGCTTTAATGGAGCAGGCTCTTTAGGCATCACGTTAGGTTGCACACCTAGATTTCATTCATTTAGTGGCATACGATATATAACACGTTCATAAGTATCGCTTCGAAAGATGAGTCTAAAATTCAATGTAATTATCTTACGTGGAGGACCATTTCAGGAAAAAATATAAACTTGAGATAGTTAGCTCTTAAAATGAATTACTATTTATATTTACTTGATTTCCAATTGAGTAGCATACTCGAACCCTTGAACTACACTATGGCTTAAAAAATAGACATTATAAAAAATGTAAGAGGCTCTCCTAGGTGCTTTTGAATCAAATTTTTTTCGCATGATCAACAGTCACGCCTGAATGCAGTATATGCAAAAATAATACCGTCAAAGTTACAATACTAATCTGGCCAGAAAGACCAAAAAGATCAGCTACAGTGGTTGTGAAATAGTCTTTCTTCAGAAGACAATAAGAGCCATGTAACTGCTTTTTGAATAACAGAAGTTAGATACAGAAAATGACATATCGTATGTGGTTTCAAAATATTTGAATCTTTTAGGGACGTAAAAGAGTCATGCCGGAAAATAAGGTGTATTTTCATTTAATTGTGGTACTATTCTACCAAATGTCTTTATCAAAAATAAACTTCGACTTACCATTTCTGTGAGTAGATAGCGTAATCAAAATTTATTAATTTCAAATTTATAGCCTGAACTGGAGTCAAATAATCAAGAATTGCCTCATTTTGTTGAAACAAAAAAAAGTCACATAGAATGAAACGTTGTTGTTTTTTTGTTATTAAAATATACGAGTAGATATGTGCATATTTATCTAAATGCTATTTCGAAAAACAATGAGCATGCGTCAACACATCTAGCTAAAATTTGTTGATGCCTAAGTAAGAAGTAATCTCTCCTTTACCAAGCAAACAAGACCTTTTCACTCGCAAACGCCTTTTTGAAGAATCTTTTTTTAAGGGTAGGTCCACAATTAACCAAAAATTTACAAAATTCCTAGAAAAAACCCCACTTAATCGAGTTTTAGGCCGAATATATAGTAAACCGAATATGACATTGTCTACATGGACGAAGGATCTGTAAAAGGTTAACAAGTTAATGCGCTATCATATGATTTCAAAGCCATATAACCTACCTGAAAAACTTGTGCGCGAATTGCAAAGCCAATACTAGAAGCTCAATTGATATCATTATTATTCTAACATAACGAACTCCCAATTGTGTAAATGCAAGTATTTAAATGGCAGCATAAACATTCATGTAGCTATAAGTAAGGGAAAAGCCAAATGTTAATATCATCTTAAATCAAACAAAAGTTACACTTTCAGAAGATATCTCCTTGAATCAAAAAGAGCTAGCTAGGGCATATATGTATGTATAGCGAATGAATATAAATGCTTCTTCAGAGAGATTAGTAGAGGAGGTGCGTACAAGTGAAGGGTATCTTAACCACCTTGGAGATACAATTTAAGGTAATTGGAGATGAATCGCGCCAACTGAGGATTATTTTTAGTTCGGACCTAGCTTCTCCTGTAAATATAGCGCCATCTATGAAGTAATTGCAGCATTTGAATATCATACTCAGCCTTTATACTCCCCATGTTAGTTTTCATGCGATTCTTTGATCCATGAATTTTCAATAAAATAATGTGTATTAGTTTTCCAGCTAATATTGATTTTGAACACTAAAATCAGTTAACCGCTTATAAAGTTAAACATACTTTTGTTTTTTTTATGGGTTTTCAGGGTAAAAATATGACTTAATCCAAACCAAACCTGCAGTTTATTTTCATCAATTTAACTTTTTTTTTAGTTTTTCCATTCGGTTTTTCATTGAAAACATAAGTATAATAAAGAATTTATTATCGTGGCACTAAGAGTTTAAAATGAATATAATAATGACCGTAAAACTCTCGTACAATGGCTATGCTAAGTATATAGTGCCGGATCATTACATTTTCAAAAAAAGGAAAATGACTAATGTATGTATATAATACACTTGTAAATACCGACATGATATTTCGCTGAAAAAAAAAATTATAATTTAAATTTAAGTAAATTAGTAATCCTACAATGGTAGCAATAAAAATTAAAATTCAGCTAATTCTGTCTAACGTTTAAAATTATAAGTCTTTCACACTATCTGGCAAATTCATATATATTATTTTTAAGTTCCAATATAAAAATTGCCTGTTGCAGTCTTTAAACGGTTAAAAGACAAAACAATATCTGTGCGTATAGTACTTTTCTGCAGATACGAGTATATTCTAATCGCAGCTTTCATCATAAATAAAACAATTAAGAAACGCAACTCAAATCAGTTCATCCGAAAAAAGTCTCAATTGCAAAATTTGCAAATAAAAAATAAACATCTTAACTTGTAAATATAAAATGATAAATTACCTTTTTTTTCTCTGAACCTTATCATGTAATTGTATTTAGCAAAGATAATTAAATCATAAAAGAGTATAATAAACTATTTATAAGCTCATTCGTCTTTAGGTTTACTTGAAACAAATTGAAAATAGAAATCGGATATTGAATTTAAAAATACCTACAATTGTATTCGAATATTGAGTCACTTAGTTTATTTTTTGTTTTTATGACAATTCATATCCGTTGATGCTTTATAAAGAAACAAATTCATGTGTGTTCTAATGTATGGAGTCGCATTTTCGATTTATTGGGCCTTAAAGCGGATTTCAGTCAATCGATAACATAAGGGGTTACAAATTTGTTTTTGAATCACATATTATTTTGACACCACGGCTCCTTCTCGGTCGAAATATTGACCGTGAGTCAGTATCATACCTCCGCTGAACAAAATGAATCGCTTTACACTTGAACGCTCAAAGTGAATGACGTGTTGTCTAAACAGTGCGCTTATTAAAAATAAGTTTTAGCCAAAACCAAGCACCCACCGCACCTGCTGTTTGCAGGTTTGTGCTTTGTTATCACTTCTCAGTTTGGACGCATTTTGATCTCGGCAACAATGTCAACAAATAAACCAAATAATGCCGCATCCGGGGATAGGAAAACCCGCACGTGATTGTCGAGAAGTCTATGTATCCGCAGAGAATGACAGTTTGGTGCGGATTTTGAAGTTGTGACACCATAAGTTCATTTTATTTCTATCATCGATCAACGGTGATTGCTACAGAGCCACGATTAAAAAATTTTTGTGGGCTGCGATTGAAGACATGGACTTGGACGATCAACAAAATATTTGAAAATTTGGTTGACAAATGTCAGCCGAGGCAGACACAAAATGAAATCTAATGAGAATGAACTAATGAGAATGTTCGCTCATTTAAGTAAATCCGCAACATACTTGTAAATTGATTTTTGTTCATTTAATTTTATAAAAAAAGTCTAATTTCGTGCATTTAAGATGTAAACAGTTAACTTATAATTAATTTCTTAGTTTAAAAATAACAGTGATAAGATAATTGACTGACTATTTGAACACAGATCAAGTAGGAATACCAATCATTAACGGACATGTTTTTAAACCTGTTTCAAGGAAAGCAAACTGATTGCTAGTACTTGTAGTAAAATCAACACTAGAAATGTTTTTCAACTAAAGGTTACGTAAGCTTTGATCACATAAAAAATATAAATAACTCGTCCATTGCATTCTATAGTACCTGCAACCTATTGAGCGCATAAAACGGACAAGCATTGTAGGTAGTAAAGTATTTATCACAGCGTAAAACTGTACTTTACTTTAGAGGCGCAACACTCTGGGATGGAACTGGGCCTCAGTCAACAAGCGTCTTAAGCCAGCCTCTAGTTTCCTTGAGGTTCCCTTCCACTTGTCGTGATCTTTCCTTACTGCGCTGTCCCTCGGAAGCGGGTTTAAAGCCTTTTCGGACCGGATCGTAGGTGTCCATCGCTCTATGAGAACCAGCCATCACAATCGTTGAACCTTCGGTTTTCTGGCTAAGCCGATGTCGCTCCACGGTCCATACAGTCTCCTTCCCCACTCACCGTTTATTCAGACGGGATCGAAAATCACCCGAAGAATTTTCCTAGCAACGCAGCTCACCCATGGCTCCCTTTGTAGTGGAATTCGCTCCTTTAGCAATCTGTATCGGCATGAAATTTCAGAGATTTAATGAACTTCAGTTTTTTCTTCAAAAGTGTTTAATATATAGTATTTCGTACACCCTCTTTCTATTCGCAGCTAATTTCACTTTTAAGATTAAAATTAGTTACTCCGATCAGCCGCAAGCCTCTAGTAGCTAGTGCTGTTATTCCTATAAATGTAAATTTATTTTAACAAATAATAATATTATTGGATGGCAACGATAATAATAATAAAAATAGTTACTCCGGGTACTAGTATCTCAGATCATATTGACAACTAGGCTATCGACATTTCTAGAAACCTACAATTACGCTGATACATAACGATTTCGCTTATAAAAACATCAATCAAACTTTTATTTGAAGAATTTCATTGTTTAAACCTACAATTAGTATTGACGATTCGCTGCGAACGACAGACTTTGACATCAAGATAAAGGTTTGACGAATTGATTGACAATAAAATTGATTATCTGCATAGTTGATACATTAAGCATCGAAATCAAAATGATTATTTCCATTTTCATTGTTGATGCGTATGAATGGACTCATAAACTCACAAATCAAACTTGAACAACCTTTAATTCCATTCATCTATTAAATTCACTAAATATTCCCATAGTTACCCCTAATCAAAAAGAGCACGCCAAAAGGACTTATTTACTTAGTTAGCACTACAGTCTGGTGTAGAAATGGGGCCCAACCAAAAAGCTTTCCCATTGAATTTTTAGGCTTAACCCTCCTTCAAATAGAATTCGAATAATCGAAGAATTAATAACTATTCGATCTATGTATAATGCTTTAGCGACTCCTCCAAAACCACACAACTCAAAAACAGGACAACAAATTTCCGAAAAATCTGGCTTTGGAAAAATCCAAAGTAGTATTCATCAACCTGACAAACCAACTAATGGCCTCGGATATAATTGAACTTACTGTTTATGTTTCTTGCAATTTACATTCGGATCTGCACATTGGAATCCATCAAAGGCCACGTGCAACCGAAAAATTAGCAAAGGCTCTTGAGTGCTATTATGCTGATATCACTGCACCCAGAAAATGCGATGGCATGGGCCGGACATAAGGAGGAAAAAAAAAACTGTGATATATGTACTATATACTATGATGATTAGATTTGCCATATGCGGCAGACTTAGACAAGAAATCTAAGCCTTCCGACATGTGAGCGAGCACTTTATGATAGTTGCATCAAGTCAAAATTCGCTAACATAGCCCTAATATGCACCCATGACCCTATGAAAGACAAGGGCGTCACCAACAAAGAATGTTTCTACGACAAGACAGGAGCAATATCTGATGTTAGTAAGACCAACCTCAACGACACCACGTCTGGCAACGGACTTAAGCTTATTGACATGCGAAAGGGCTAAATATCACTATACCAAGCACACGGCTTTCACATTTTAATATACACAAGGGACATAAGACATGCCTCCAGTCCGAAAGTTCCGGGCAGCCAACGCTGACTCGGATCACTACCTCGTTGCATCCAAAGTATGAATGCGAATTTTCCAAGCGCCACAACGAAGAAGATCTACTATGAGAAAGTATGACGTAGAAATCTGAAACCGTAAGATATCACCAGTCCTATACCCACCATCCATCAGTAAACGACGTTATAGAAGAAAACAAAGCACAAGAAATGCGCAATTGAAAATATTGAGATGTTGTTCGCTAGGAATAATATATGGAAGTTTTACCCAAAAGGTAAAAAGAACGTATCAAAGCGAACGAACCCGTAAAGTAGATGGCACAAAATGGATTGGAAGCCACTTACTTCTGAAGTGTGACAGTGGCCGTTGACCAGTTGCAATTTTGAGTGCGCATTGTGCAAATGTCCCAATGGTGGGAAATATATCATAGTCACTTCCGACAGCTGATTCAGTAACGCAAATTCATTCACTGTTCTTCTATAGTGTTTGTGGCTCTTCATTTACATATTGTCTTAAATACATCCAACAAAGTGATACACCAATACAAGGCGTTCATCAACTGGTACCGCTTAAAAAAAACTTCAATGTTGATACATCTGGCGAATTCATTAATGCATTAGTGCATGAGGAACACCCTAATGGAAACCATGGAATGCCACTAAGCCATTGTTGTCACCTGTTGCCTTGCGGTGATAGTATTAAGGTATTTAAGGAAAAGCAATTTCGTGCATCTAAACTGTTAAAAGTAACTAGAGCAACATTGTCCGATGATTGATTTTGCAATGATTTCATTACGAGTATGTGTTATTTTTAGATGTTTTTTTTGTGTATCCAAGATTCTCTTTTGTAATCAAAAACGTAAGCAAACATACGAGTACAATAATTGACTAATGCTTACAAAATAAGCTTCTTTTAAATTGTTTAAATTAAACCGCAAAATTACAGTACATACATCCATTTAAGTACTTAAATACGAATCCCCACAGACGGCTATAAAATGCAATGATCACGTTTAAAATAATTTAACTTTCCTGTGAAAAATAAAATGTATAATACAAAAATTTTAATGTTTCCTAAGATCACATTTTTCTCCAAAACACAATTATTTATCAGAAAATTTGTCAATCAATCAATTTCTGTGACATAGCAAATAACATTAAGAACTATTATATTAAATAACCCATAAAAATCAATAGAGAAAAAAATAAAAGCAGCGGATTAACGTGCCTTCCGCAAGCTCTCGGATTGAACATTGAACTATGACGTTTGTATGGCATTCGGAACTCCCTGTTGTTTTTTCCTTAATCTCTATTTCGTTAAATCTTTTTTTTTTTTCTATTTTAATGTTTGTTTTGAAAATGGAAAAACTTTTTCCATATCGGTTTGCCAAAAGCAAGTTCCAAATCCGAAACGTAGAAAGAACATATAACTTACGAATTTGCTTAATGTCTACACATCTACAATATATAAAAAGATCGTTAATCCAAAACTTTTTTTTTAAACAAAAAAGAGTATTGTATTCTCATGCTCTCTGGCTTAAGCATATCTACATTTATAATAAAAATTAATCGGAATTTCTAAGTGAGGATTGTCGTGGGGCATTACATTGCAAAATCCCCCAACTCAATAGGAAGCCAGGTATTCTCTCGTAGGTAGGTAATTTTTGTCAAGATACGAGTATTAATTGAATTTACTTGAATCATATATACTTGTATCTCACTTGAATAGTTATCAGTTCGTTTTCAATTTTGATAGAGAATAAATTTACGAATTTTTGCGGCATTTATCACATAAAAGGGATAGTGTACTTATGGGTTAAGAGTGCGGAAAAAAGTGACTTTTTTTTTAAATGATTAAGTGATATGGGTGAGCTTATTAATAATCTACTTTGGTTGATAGTATATTGTGACAAATAAATTAGAAAGAAATTAAATAGATATCTAAAGAAAGGATAATATACGAATGTGCTTATTAAATATTCTCCAATAGCAAAGAAAGTTAAAACAAAAGGTGACTGTCGATAAAAATTCAATAATACGATAACTTTGTAGAGTGGAAAACAAATTATGTTTTGTCTAATTCACTATATCTCTGAAGACAACAGATATGATTCAAGTCAGCTATGATAGGCATTTCATTCTGAATCTTTAGATTAATTCGTATACATACTCGTAAGATCTCCGGCAATTTGATTCTTTATAATTTCAGTGGTGTGGGACATAGCGGAGTTCCCGTGACCTTTAACCCATATCGTCATTATCAGTTTCTAGATAGCAAAAAAAACGCCATTACCAAATTACTAAAGGTTGTCAAGTAGATACTTATAATAGCACTATCATAAGCGAAAGCGGAGAAATTGCTCAATTTCGTCGAAATAGATATCTTGGCCGACATTAAGAAGCAAAGGGATTTAAACACTCCGATAATATATTTTAAATTCGCTTAAAGCGTTACATTTTAACATAGCCATAAGTCTTATGTTCTCCTTGCGACAAACATATTAAAGCTATTATATTATATTATACGGCAGGGGTGAAGATTTTTTTAGTAGCTTTATCACATTTCTCCACTGTTATCGGTACATTTTGAATCGCATTGCAAATTAACCTACCTTCCACACGACACATTGACTGTGATACAATTTGATTTTGTTCCGCTGTAGACTGTCTACAATCACAGGATTAAGAAATAGCACAAAATGTCGATGGATCTCAATAACATCGAGACTTTGAGTATCAAAGTATCACACGAGTTGTTAAACATCTTCTTCTATAATTATTTATATATTGTTTGTTTTCAAAGACTTTTTTATTCATAAAACCCTTTAGAATATTATTAACTAGAGAACCAAGTGCAAACCAGTTCTAGTAACTTCACATTGGGAAAACTTACATTTAGTAACAGAAACTTTTTCGCAGTAATCATTCTAATGAAATCATTTAATATACATACATGCACTTATCTTAACGAGAACATTTACATTTGTGATTTATTTTATAAAATAAAATGAAATAAATCATGAAACAACAACAATACTAAAAAAGGAATTACAATTGCGAACAATTCCACTTGCAAAAATCAATATTAAAACTGAATTAAAGCACAGCACTTACGAAGAAGAGCAACGATTAAATTCTCTCTAAATGGTGACTCGTTACGATTTTTCAGCTTAAATTTATGAGTAAGGATACAAATACATAACTACATATGTATCGTGTAACGTTCGTAAAAGTTTAAATACGAGTTAAATGCTCAATTTTATTAACGCAATGCTCTTTGGTGTTTTTCAGTATGTAATGGTGTGAAATATTTGAATCGTACTGCTTGGGATCTTATCTGCACTTGTGGATTTCCTCAAGGTCTGAGCAAATCCCATTCCAAAGCATTTTTGACACCAACACTAATCTGTTCTGTGATACTCATAAAAGTGTCTGTTACAAATAAATTTCGACAAATTATCGCACTTACATTGTCTGTCAATATTTTAAAAACGGACATTGATTCCTCTAATCAGGAACTTTTGCGCACTAAAATAGATTGTCTTAGAAATATCATATCGTGCTGCTTATTCAGGCAACTCTTAGCCTAAGTGCAGAGCTTTGAATTGATCTGTGAATCTGAAGTAAAAGATAAGCTTTGTAAAGTTTTAATTTAACATTCTTAAATTATTTAGTTTCTTCTTTTCGCGCCTTTTTCGTATCATCCATGTCAGTTGTTACTATGTAGTTTAAAATCTGTGGGCTGTTATTTGTTGTTTCTGTAAAGTTGCCAACACATCTTCCGGTAAAGCAGTCTTCACGATCAACTGACCCTCATTTCTATCCGGTCTGACGTCCAAATTAGAAAGTTTTCCTGTAGGCCTCACATAAACTCATGTTGTTCTTTGTATCACAGCTGAAAAAATCTGATTTGAATCCTCATCACTTATCAAAACACGTGTTAATGGCCGTGAATTTAGCATCGCTTCTACTTGGGTTTCTGGGTAGTTGTACACCGATCATCAATCTCGAGGCGTTTCCACATGTATGTAAAAAATTATAAATCATGTAGAGTAAAATACCACTTGATTGACAACTTTAGTTTTTTTTTTCTCAAAAGCCTATTTAAATACCGTAGCTGAATATTTCGACTTCATCTAGCAATGAAGTTACGAAGTAATTTCAATGTGAACCGCTCTAATGCTAAGGCAGGTTTCGACGACAGCCCAGCGGTGTTCTAATCTTCGTCCAATTACCAACTGTTGCATTTTTTTTATTCTTTTTTACGTGACCAGTAAATTTAAGTACTTCTTGTATATTTTATCTCTTGAAAATAGGAACATTATCTCTTCACGGTTTGCACAGTAAATATAGTATGCATCAACGACAGTTTGGTGCATTTACTATATTTGCAAACATAAGCTTGAAAAGTATTATGGGGACTTTTCACGATCGATTAGAACCATCCACCACTGGTTTACGCATGTTCGGTGCTAGTGTGAGCACAAGTGGAGCAAAAGGTTCTGGTCGCCCAATTGAGGACACCACACCAGAAACGATCTCTTCAATACATGGATCGGTGATATCAGTTTGCAAAAATATTTGGATATGTAAAGCTACCTGATGGGTGCTGCGTTTGCTCACAATTGAAAACAAACACAATCGTTTGACAACTTCCAAGGACTGTTGGACGATGTACAATCACCGTTTGGTAATCATGGATGAAACATGGAGGAAAAATTTCTTTTCCACCAGATCTACGCACCGGTTCGAAATATTCCAGATTCCAGCCAAACATGAAGAAATAGTTCGGCGGTAAGAGAAGTGGGTCTAATGAAATGGTCATCGATGAAACAAATGCCTTAGTTGAGGCCTTCGAAAAATCTTTTTATTTTGAGGTCGTCAAATAATTAGAGAAGCGTTAGACAAAGTGTACTGACCTAAAAATATATTACGTTGAAAAATAAAACGTTTTGTTTGCCGAAAAGAGTGTTCCTTTTTTTGAATCAATAAAAGATCCTTTTCATACAAAAACTAAGTAGGTACATCATATACAGCGCAGAACATATTTAGATAAGAAATGCATGCTGAAGAGGATATCATAAAAGACGTGTCAAAACTTTTAAAGTCAACCCTTATGCTCTTCTCTTAGACTGTTTCATAATTGTAAACTTGTTTTAAATGTCAGACAATGATGAGTCCTCCTTCTATATGTTTATCTTGAGGTCTCACTTGGCTTCAAAAACGTAATAGATTTTTCCAAGGAAATGTGATTTTAAAAAAAAAACAATTTTCTTTATTTTTGTTAAGTCAATTCGCACTAACAAAGTCTTGAAAACCGTATTCTCTTCGCCAAAAGTGCTCTCCAGATGTTTCTTATCACGTTAGTTTGACGATGCATCTAAGACACATGAGGGACTTGCCTCTCATAGTGCGCCTGTAACAGAAATTGTTCTCATTTCGCAGCACTTACACATTCATACCAACAGTATATATGTAAGTATTCGGTGATTAGACGATTAATTCTATTCATCAATGCCAGTTATTTTTATCAAATGGATAAACTTAAGTAGGTACTCAAACTTGTTGGCCTTTCTGAGATATGGCATAATTCTATTTATCAATGTCAACTTAGATAAAATACGTTTGATGTACGTGTATCGATTGCACTAGATTTTATGTAAACGTACAAATGGTCTAAGTGCCAGCCACTTATCATATCGATGCGCCGCCGAGCCGATATGTTTAGGGCCTTGCTTGTTGACTTTGAAAGTAAACAGAATAATATATTTTTTTCAATTTAATTGTAAATGGATGTTTTTTTCAATGATGACATCATATTTTTCTACCAATAAGTATGTACTTGATCATAAGTGGATCAAAAAAGAAACAAGGAGTTCGGTGTAGTATTAAGGTTTTTTCTATACATACTTATAAAATTATATTTAAAAAGATCTGCTGCTAATTTTAATTTCCCTTTTTTTTAGACAACAACGAAAATGTCTTACGTGAAGTTATAACATATATTGAACAGCATCTTACACTACAAATAATACCAAGGGATAATAGCACAAATCCATGCGATGAGGATACAGGATCACCTTTGGATGAATTTCCTGAGATATTCACAGGTATGTATGAAATTAAATAGATAGTTTTATATAAGTCTTCAGCAAAAAAAAAAACACATTTACCAAAAGACCAATATAAAGATTCAGGTGATTATGAATTTTTATTTTCTCTTCAGAAGCAAATCACATATTCTGAAGTTAACTGTTAACTTCATCTCTATCCTTCCTCAGATTCAATTCATCAAAATTATAGATCAGAACTGGAATAGTTGAAGTCATTTGCATACAATTAATACACGTATACATTTAACGCGTTAACTTACTAACTTCAACCATTTCACCCATCGATGCTTTTATAAAACCTGCTAAAGCATTCTGATTTTGTGAATGTTTTTAGTTCGCTCAGACCCATTCACATTACCCTGGATTGCCCTTCATGTTTAAAATGGATTCCATTTCATACCTTATTATTACACATTAAAGTCATCTTAACCATAAAGTATGATTTATCTCTAACATCCTCCTTCATAAAATGACGCAAAAAGGTTCTCCAACTGAAATGATCATTAATGGTCTTGTTTGATTCGAATTTCCTTGTATGCTACATAGATATAGGCATATATAGAAGCCATCCTCCAAATTTAGGATAGATACCTGAATGCAGTTTTAGCATAGTTGATTCTTCAGCTCACATTAAGTACTCTTCTAAAGAGAGGTTCTCTAGAAATAGAAAGCTTTTCATTTTGTTGACTTAATTTCCAGCAATATAAACAGGTTATTTTTTTAAGAATCAATACCCTTAAAAAATAGCTATAGCAGCAGAAAAATCTACATAAGTTATCTCATTAATATTAGAACAATTTTCGGAAAGCTAATGGAACCTGAGAACGAAACAAGTTCATTTATTAGAATAGTCAAGGAATTAGAAAGGAATTCCCAGAGGAAATAAAAAGTGATAAGGAGCCTTTTGCATACAAATAAGCAGAACTTGATTGTATCTTTCTAGAGAAGGTCTTACAAGTCTGGTTCTTACCAAAAAGATGATGTTAATCAGGCAATTAATTCTGGTAATATACGGGCATAAATGTCGAGAATTTTCCAAAAGCCAAGACGTAATGTATATTATGTTTATGGAGGTACAGCACAAGGAATGAGTATTTATAACTTGGCGAAGTTGTGGCTTATGGCATACATAGATGTAGCCAAACTACACCATGACACTCGAGTATATGCCATTAATGTGAGGTTCCACACAATATAGAACGTTAGAATATGCATTCTTTCTAGAAACTAAATGCCGAATTTACCGGTAATCAAAGACCCCAACTCCAAATACGTTTCAGAACTTCTATACCTACCCCAACCTATTTGACTTGACTAAATCTATCTATAAAATTGATCACTGCAAAGCTGTTCATGCACATCTAAAGTGAATTCTAAAACTTTATTTAATAATATCTATGATAGATTTATAAACAAGTATACGGTATAATGATTTGTTTGTACTTATAACAAACATACGAAGGTACGTTGTTATCGAAAACACAGACAATGTCTAGCATCTTTACTACCCACATACTAATTAGACAATATTACAATAAAATTTGTACTGATAAACGACTATGCAATTTAGATAGTAAATCTATTTTACACTGTACATACGTATGTATATTGGATTTTACAAAAATTTCCAAGAATCAACATATATTTATATTGAGAGTTAGAGCACACATTGCGCATTAGAGGATTTTATTAACTAACGCTTTAACTTTTTCAATATCTTTTTTACTGGCAGACGTTAAAAAGACAGTCTTAAATGATTTAAATATCAATTCTGATCAACCATTTACGAGTAGTGCCTTTAACAATGTAGGAATCCACAAATCTTTGGGCATTGCCATTCCATAATTCGGTTCTCTCATAACAATGATAATATCTTTGTTCAGTGCTGCGTTTTGGCGATAATATAAGCTGCCCTATTTTTTTTAGCTGCAATATTGGTAGGTACATAACACCGTATTATTGTGATGTTTGGCAGAGAGAATACTTTTTTTTTTAAATGTCAAAATGCATATTCTTTATATCTTCTGCTAGGCTTTGCAAACTTGAGTGGGACCGTTTTATTATCTGTCTGCACATATTCTTTGGTACCTAAAGACAATTTTTGGGAATAGGAGCGTACATTTTGCATGCTAATATTGCTAAAACCAGTAGACAGTTCGACTACAATACATGGCCTAGAAATAAAAGCCCTTATTTAAAGAGCGATGTCAATTTTGTTAATGAATATATTTTGGTAAGACTCAGAGTCTAGAGACTACCAGGCTATTCATATAGCAAATACTTGTGGTCCAATTTGGTCATTGCAGAAAGTGGCCTTAATGAAAGTTGGAGGTTCAAAGTGGCTAATAGAAGACAACGTTAAAGGCAAATATCTAGAAGGACAAATGTCGATTCTGAACTGATGGAAAGCTCCACTCTCTTGATCGAAAAGACTTAAATCAAGCTCTGCAATACGTTAATCTTGACAGTCTTTCTTAGAGATCATATTTTTAGATCCTTCGAAAAAACTTATACATCAACAATTGGATCTTGTCAATCGACGGCGAATGGTGAATAGAAACGAGTATTCGTGTAAATCACCTACACTAATCTGGGCTCAAAGACCAAGTGAGGGAGAATGCTCCACCTTAAAGGGAATCTCAATTTTCTAACTCATCTTCGTTTTAAACATCAAGAAATCACGGGTGCTATATACAGATATGGCTCTAGTTATTATAATAGCTCAAATTCTTACCTTCCAAAGGTCATTGGCCAAATAATAAGTTAGCAACATAAGTCGACCATTTTTTCAAATCGCACGATTACTCCGCGCCATATTGATACTCGTACATGAAATTAAAACGTATGCCTTTATGATTGCTCTTGAATTACGATAAGCTACAACCATTTAGTGACAAGGTAGCTCATCGAGATCTGTGCAAAACGATCACACCACATGACACTTACTCGTATCAAGATTTGATAATTCTGGAACGATTCTATTGTATGATATAATAGATTCCTAGATACCGCATTACTTGCTCGTTTTAAAGAGTAAACAAATCAAGCACCCTTAAGTGTCCTTGTATCTGTGCTGATAATAATTGAAATGTTATTCTTAGTATGTTAAAAATAATTGCAATACTTAGCATTAAGCGGCCTACATATATATGTATACTTAACTACTCGTATATAAACATACATAAGGGGATCAAATTATCCCGGAATCATTCAGGAAATGTTACCAATTAAAACGAATATCGATAAAGTTTAAGTTCAATATATGTATCTTATCGCAATAATCGTAAAGTACCCTTGTCTTTCTTGATGAGCTTGAATACGTGTACAAATGCTTTTTATTTATATTCCAATTCCAACATTTGTACGTAATTTGTAATTTTTTTTACTGTGGTCAAGGCTTATTTTCTGTTGGAAAGTAACTAACACATGTATGCACATATGCCTGATTTTGACATTAAGATAACTGCTGCTGTTGATAACTTTGTAAATAGGTAGACAATTAATCAATCGTCATGCAGTAAATATGTACAAACGGGGGTATAACCGATATAAATCTGTACATAGATACACATTCACATTGTCATAGCAAAACCACTCAAGCCAGTTGAAATCTGGCCTTATAATAAACTCATCAGGGTTAGTCAGGATTGATAAAGATTTTCATTAAAAAGCAGTAGTATTTTATTTTTATCGATATAATTTATTAACTAACGAAGTTAATTCTCATTCTATCTTTATTTAAATTTCAACTAACATTGGACTATGAATGAAACATACATATGTATCTTTTAAAATGAATGGAATAAGATGAAGAAACAAAATTTTTACTTTTTTAGTTTAGATATGTTCAAGATGGGCCGAACATAATGTCACAATGTGAATGTGCCATCAGTTTTGCAAATGGCACAAAAATCATAAATGATTTGACATTTAAGATTTTTATTTAGTTGTCTCTGCATACGCGCATTTTATAAATTTAGTTTGGAAAGATGGTTCTATGCGCCAAATTAATATAGAGCACTTGCCCCATATTATACCTGTCGTCGCCACATTTTTGACCGTTTTCGCACAACATTTTCTTTTAAATATGTGACCCCGAGACGCATAAGAAGTGTGCGCGCTGAAGAGAATATTCCACTCGTTCAGAAGAGTGGAAAGAAAATTAAAATTTATCAATTCGACGTGGCTCACAACAGCTTGGTCGTTTACCGTCCACTTTATAGAACATCTTGGTTCGAACGCTTAAGATCCAGTTCGAGCAAGAATTAAAGCAAAATTGTTGCATTCGGAGCGAAGATAATCCACATGAGATTATCGCACCACTGTTGCATCCCGAAAAATGCACAGTTTGATATATAATTGAGGACACACGCACATACCTATAGATAGAAAACAAAACTGTTTGCGTTCCTTATTTTAATTTAAAAAAAAATGTTCTCTGTATTTTACTTATTATTTCAAGAAGTTTATTTAACTAAAATTATTTATTTGAAAAAACAAAAATTGCATTATAGTTAGTTGCAATTCGTAGAACACTCCCTAAAAATCCAACCCACTACCTCAAGAAGTCAGAATCCTTTAACAAACTCTTCTCTAGAATTTCAATCCTTTGATTTTACCAGACAACGTCTCACTGGTCAATTGATAATTATGCTCAAACGGAGAATGGCAAATTGTATTCTTTGTTTAATATAAATATGATAAATTTTCTTAGGACAGTTTCCTAAATAATTTTAGAACAAAGATGATATTCTGTTAAATGAAAGAAAAATAAGTGTATCAGTCTAGCACACGTGTGCGATTTTCTTACTTCAATTTAGATGACCGTCGACTTGATGTACACAACTGAAAATGACTAGCTCAAAATTATACTAAACGCAGAGAATGTTGAGACCTCGAACTACAGCTTCAGAAGTACTAAAAACGAATACTTGTAGTAGAACAACTATAGAAGACACAAGTTTTATTCACCCATTCGAACGCAAATTCAGATTACAAAAATTCCTGCTCTGAGTTTTGCCTAGCAAATACGTCGGCGATTTTATTTTTTACAATCCCTTTTGGAAGTGGATGTTGGCAAGCTTACTGTTACTGTCGTTGCAGGCAGAGAATATTTCACCTTTTTCACAGGTTGAAATGTTTCTTTTAACATATCAATCAGACCGTCTACGGTGTTAGTCTGATGTTGTTCTTTTGTGCTTCTTGTGTTTTGGGCGTACATAAGTATGTTACATAAATAAATAATTTGTGTTAAACATCTTTTAGAAGGTTATAGAAAAGGCGATGTTTTGGTGATAGCACCAATTTAAGATTGAAACTTTTCGGAGGATTTCGTTTGTTTGTTGACATTTGAAACAATCGCATTGTTACCTTAGTTACAACATTATAAGGATCTTTGTAATTGATTGTTCCGCAGATGCCTCACGTCGTCGGTCATCAATTAATAAATGTATTATACCTTGTATATATTAGTTAGAACTGGATTAATTTGTATCCAAAAATTTTGAAAATTATTTTTTATATCTAACAATTTTTCAAAAAAAAACCTTAAAAATCATTTTAGTTTAATATCTTATTATTATTTTCACAGAGGAACAACTTCGTCAGGGCGTCATTGTACTGCACATATTTGCGGCAGTGTACTTTTTCGTATTGCTAGCGACAGTGTGTAATAACTACTTCTTACCTACCGTCGAATGCATTTGTGATGACTTGCATTTATCCAAAGATGTTGCAGCAGCAACATTTATGGCCACCGCAACATCAATGCCAGAGTTCTTCACCAACACAATAAGTACCTTAATCACACAATCCGACATGGGCCTCGGAACAATCATTGGTTCGTTGATGTTCAATACACTAGGCGTTGCAGGACTGGCAGCACTTTCAATACAAAAGGTTTGTTGATTCAATTTTAGTATTGATTTTAATTAAATTTTATTTCATTATTTAGCCAGTTCAATTAGATTGGTGGCCGATTGCTAGAGACTGCGTTATTTACATGTTCAATACCTGTGTTTTAATTTTTGTTGCATGGGGTGGTAAGGTAACTTTTTTAGATACTTGCCTTATGATGGGATTTCTTGTTGTTTATTATGTACTGACATTTAATAATAACACATTTATGAAACACATTCGAGTATTTGTCGAGGATAAGCTGAATTGCTGTTTTTCAACCCGTTATGGTAAATCCGATAGAGCAATTAATTTGAGAATCTGTTAACCTTTAAGATACTCGTACTTTACAGATCTCACACTTCCTCCCGAAAATAGTGCGAAAGCTAAATTGCCTCTTAAGAAGGAACACATTAATGGAAATGGTGTATTTGTAATAAATGCTCCAGAAAATACTTCAATGTCTTCAAATATAACCCTTACACATTCTAAAAGCTGTATGTACATATAATATATAAGTTTAAAAAAATAATACTAATGGTTTACATACTTTTCAGGGAATGAGAATGATCATGAAGAAAAAGTAATGCCAGAGAAATTATTTTCACTTCCACATGGTCAATCGATAGGAATGAAAGTATGGTGGGCCTATTCATGGCCAATTCGGGCTGTTTTAACATGCATAATACCAAATCCTATTACACATAGAAAATGGTACCCTTTAACTTTTATCATGTGCATTATAACAATAGGATGCAATGCATACATGATTGTATGGATGTTAACTGCTTTGGGTAAGTAAAAGAAAATTTGAAAATAATATCTCCCCTCAACACCATATACAATATAATAAATATGTATATCACTTATATACTTCAAATGCAATGCAAACTCAAGAGTCAGCAAAGTTCATACTTTCCCAAATTCGCATAGCTAATTGAGTAACCTCCAACAGTACAATGGTTCCAAAAGGTCAATAAAAATGCTGAAGTTTCAGGGTGCAATGTTTCCTCAAGCAATTTAAGAAACACTATCTCCTCTCTGCACTTACTTAATAAAATTGAAATGAGACTAACAAGTGTTGCTCATATTTCTGTCGTCAACCAAACGGCTATTCTCATACTATAAGTTTACCCCCAAACTTGTTTTCGACTATGATTTTGTCTTAGATTTACAGGTCGCTATTAAATGGCCTGCCGAGTCCTTTTGTTTCCAATTATATCATATTATTATTATTAATATTATTTATTAATCTTACATAAATACAAAGAGTTATATATTCAATTTCAGGCTAAGCGCCTTAGGGTTTCTGCTGAGATCGATCATATTATAGTAATCTGCAAATATTCAAAACCAACCTATGTATATCAGTCCCCCTCTTTCTTTCCTATATAATTTTCCTTCGCCCGCACTGTGTGCAAACGTTTTGAAAGTATATAAAATCCCTTGAAAGCGCGCTAATAACAAAAATAAAAATAATAATGGCTTAGACACAGCTACAACACACAGAACTCTTTCATTCCACATATGTACCTCCTACTGCAGGTTTCGCAGTTGGATGAAGTATTCTTCATCAATATTTCATATAACCTACTACAGATACGACAGTTGGATAGAGCAATCTTCGTCAACATTTTAGCAAATATAAATAAATAAAATGAATTACTCAGTCGACAATTATACACTTCTTTAAACATAAATAAAACAAATCAATCCTTTCACGAATACATTTTATAGAGCAAAAAGTCTGGTACATTAATGTAGATATCTTTATAACCTTTTCCAGTGACTCATCAGAGCACTCCATGGTGTAATATTATGATGGAGTTTAACAACACTCTTTATTGAATTATGACCCAAATGTACGATTTATCTTTCAAAGTAGGCTATAGATTGTTCTATATGTTGACCCTGAGGTTTGAAAAAAAACTTTCCTTTCACATATTTGCCCCCCATACAATCAACTGGTAGATATGTACATACTCGTACATATGAAAGTAGAAGTGATGATGATCAGACTAGCGTGCCTCGGCGTTCAATAAGCATACTACTCGTACGTTGCTGTTACTAACACAACTTTAAGAAATCTAAGCGATAAAATCTCGGGTGAGATTAGTAATTTGGGGGTGTGATAGAGTATTTATACCAAATCTGCCAAGTTGAGGTAGGCTTTAAAAATATGCTAGTCTCGGTTTTGGTGATACTTTTTTTCTATCTTGACCATTTTTTCGAACTACTCGTATTTTCGGAAAATGTGAAAACAATCAAATGGCCGGTAAGACTTGAAGTAGAACCACCTTGGTAGAAAAAATTGATTCACAACAAACTGAGTTGATGGGTGAGTTACATTATGAAGCGTTTCTAAAAGCATTACTGGAGTTTTCATTTTTATTTATTCGCGTTGCAATCGACAGTGTACGAGTATTTATCAGAATGAACTGTAAGAATCGTGCTGTTAAATAAGCTTCTTCCCAGAAAAACTGCATACCGCAAAGTGTTATTGTGTCTTTCCTGGTAATCAACAAACTATATATAGTTATAAAAACAGATCCTGTAAGGCGTTTGCCTGTACATATATCAATGCAGTAGGTAGTATTAGCCAACACCCAATCTATATAAAGAACTTATGCAAGCAATTGTTAACAGACTCTCCAATTGGTTTCAAAAGAGTGACTTAAATGTCAACCCAACCAAAATATAGGTATGTAGAATTCCATCTAAAGATATCAAACAGGCAAACGATTTTAAGCAGTAATTGGAATTGCAAGCTAAGTATCTAGTAAGGCGTAAGAAAACTTTGAATGGCCCCGTTCTATTTGAAAAATAAGAACTTACTTATTAACACTTAAATTTATACTAATGTATTTATGGGTTTAAGACTTTTATGAGAAACGAAGAGGAACAAAAACCACTAAACCACTCTTCATCTGCTGCACAGCTGTTCCGTTCTCATCACCAAAAGAAAATATTAAAAATTAATGATTTTTCTCTGAAAACCTCTGCGATCTATTTTAAGTACGATCAACGGTCAGTAGGCTCTCAAGTTTTTTTAAAGAATCAAATGGTTCAATCTCCAAATACTTTAGCTGAGATCCTGTGATATTATACTCAACTTTCTGTAGTCTACTAAGCTTGCTCAATGCTGCCTTTCACAGAAAGCTAACCTAATATAATCAAAGGAGACAAATGATTACCTCTACTTCCAGAATAGATTTAAATTAAGAAAATTCCATCTTAAATTTATTGAAGTCAGATACACAAGAACAAAGACGTTAATCGTTCATATTTCCGAATGGCTTGTATGGCGACATATTCCTGTTGCCTACAGGCCTCAGATTTTTGGGGTTTATGCCCTTCGGTAGATTTTTAAATTTCGACATTTCTCATTAAACCAGACACTGGAAAAGTACTGACATTTTAAAAATTTCATGAATCGAACCACATTGCTGATTATTGTCACAAAGCTTAGATAGTAAAGGTGTTGTGAAACAATTCTGCAAGCCTGCAACCAAGCACAATATGCAAAGGAGGATAATGACGCTGGCCTCTATGGAAGAACGAATATGAAAAGCTAACGATCGAGAAAAGAGAGTGGTACTAGTCCAGGAACAACGTTCGAAAGTTTTACCAAATGGTTCAAGAAACGTGTTAACTAAAATGAGTGATTTCTTTATGTGATTTTCGATTTCACTTGCCTTCAAAAGCTTTGGAGATATAAAAACTTTTGTAATTTAATGAATTGTAAAGCGAACACGTTATCTTTATTTGAAAAAAGGATGAACATACTTCAACAGTCAGTTAGATGCGTAACAGTGCTTCCATAGAATGATCTTCAACAAGAACCTAATCAGGGGCGCACAATTAGAAGAGGCCCCCAGCAAGTACCGAGAACCAGTGGCAACGCTGCCAACGTGTCATCCGACATGCCGAAACGGATGTGTTGGGTTTGAGCCCACCACCACCAAGAAAACCCTGGTTTATTGAAAAATACCAGCAAGACGCTTCTTGCCCAACTCCACCCCGCGATGTCGCGCCACCTAAACAATCCTAAACATACCGACAAGCACATGCACCTTAACAACATGTACAAACCGAGGCTGCGGAGAAGAATAAGAGCCGCTCGTGAGATCTACACCAGAAGAGACTAGACGAAAGTTCTCCAATAGAAAAAAAGGGCACGAGAAGCGGTTGATTGAAGATATCAAGAGGTTATACTTAAGGAGTAACATACGGAAGTTTTAACAACTGTTAAAAAGAACGCGTCAAGGCAAGAAGGTCCTGTGAAAACCTGTAGAGATAAAAAAAACTGTGTAGTAGAATCACAGTCGTTACAGAGAATATGGAAAATATTTTTCTGCGGTCAGTACAGCTGCAACATCCCGTCGTCAGGCAAAATAGATCACTCAATCAAGACAATAATAGCCAAAACTTCCTTCCGCCGCACCAAAATGAAGGTGACGGCTTATAAGCGGATGTATTCAAAAATGCTGGAAACGATTTTGTAAAAAGCATACAGCAAATCGTTTCCCAAATATGGTCAGAAGAATGTATGCCTGATGATTGCAGTCTCAGTCTCTTTGATCGGTACCGATACCTTAACTGCGCTAGTATTGAAACAAAAGCTGCTAAAATAGATTTATTGAGTATATGAGGGTAAAACTGAGTATATGCTGTCAACAACATCGTGGAGTTGGAAAAAACGTCAGTCGTCAGATATAAATTCGAGATAGTAAGAGAGTATATATACCTTGGCTCTGCTATAAATTCTGCCAACAATACCTCAACGGAAATAAAGCGTACAATCCCAGTGCTACTGGGAATAGATTCTCTCGAAAGCGAATGAAAATATCCTCAGTCCTCTTTACATTGGCAGCATTTGGAAGAGAATATTCAATGACGAACACTATAAATATCGTGCCAAATAAAAGATAACTTTACTAAACACATATGAATCGATAAAGCTCAGAAAATGTTTATTAGCGACCAAAACAATTCGACCCCCTAGAAAGTATCTTTGTCGATCTAGTTTGTGTTGACCATAACAGCAACCCAATACCACCAGCACTACTCGAACGCATTAACACTTTAACTAGTGCTGACGTGTGGTGTGTTCTCTCAGATTCTTGGCACTGAGTTATTAGTTTTGCCCACACTTCGCAATCTTTACGAATTATACTGAAGCTTCTATAGCAAAGTGACAAAATTGTTTGAATATTAAGCACTTGGCCCAGAAAAAGTTAACAATCAACCAGTTAGAAGAAATTTTAAATGATACGAGTATTTTACGTATTAGAACAGTATCAGTGAAGATTTTCCCCAATTTCTGATAAATTATTACCGGCGTACCCCTCAACCTTTCTTAAAATATAAAATGTTTCCGTTTACTATGAATCATCAATTGATATACAAATGAACGTAATAATAATTTGCTTTTCTGTTTGTAGGTGTCACACTTGGAGTTCCTGAAATTGTGATGGGACTTACGTTCCTTGCGGCTGGTTCAACTACCCCTGAAGCAGTATCAAGTTTAATTTCTCTACGAAAAGGTCAGTAAAAATAATTTGCATAATAATAATTAAATTTAAAATTAATAATGAACTTAATCCATAGGTGAAAGTGGAATTGGTGTCTCAAATTCCCTAGGCGCTAATTCATTGGCTATCCTTTTGTCGCTCGGGGTACCATGGTTTATTAAGAATTGCATGAACTACAGCAAAACAGATGGTACTAATGTCATCAATATAACATCACAAGGAATCGAATACACGATCTTTATTCTGATGTCTTCAACAATTGGGTTGTTTGTCGTTTTAACCTGTAGCGGATACAGACTAACAAAACGAGCAGGAATCGCCTTATTCTGCATATATACTGTCTTCATTGTACTCCAAATTTTAATTGAAATGAATGTATTTTTCCCAAAAGAATGTTAATTATTTCTTAAGCTTAGTTCATGCTTAAGACTGTCTAGTTTTACTATAGTAAAATAGGTGTAAACCGAAATGGTATTCTTTTGCAAACAGTATTGAAGTGTCCTAATTGTGTTAAATTACAACCAGAGTCATAAGCGAGAGCAATAGTTATTGACAAATTATCTATGATACTTTCAGATGTACGAGTATGTACGACTATTTATGTATATAGAGCGTAATTTTTTTATTTTAAAAAAAAGAAGTGAATTGATAGATTTTTCAAAAGCTTAGATCATGTTTTGATTTAAAATAATGACTTTGAATTGTGAACTTATGGATAAATTAGGATTATATGAGGTATGTAAATTGAACTAGATACTCATTATGAAAGAAGAAGCAATTGTGATTTTCATGTGCCTGATAATCCGATTATAAGAAGCACATTATGGTTCTAAAGATCCTCTCTCGAAACAAAAAGTTGTAAATATATATATATTTTTTTTACCACTCAAGAGATACATACTATGTTTACTTTTTAAGTTATATATATGTAACAGTTGTTTATTTACTGTGATTAAGCTTTATTTTATTAGAGTTGTTTCATATTGTTTATTTCGTAAGTACATTTAGTTAAGTAATCTAAAGAAATAAAGGACAATACTTTATATTAAAAATCTATTTGACTTAGCATACCCAAAACCAACAAAATCGTGAGAACACATTACTCTCGGCAGCCTAGACAGTTTTGAATGCGGCAAGCGAGATCACATTTGCTTAATCTTAATCTTATCGTCCCTGAATACATGTATTAGCTGGAAACCATAGTGAATGTATAACGAAAATCCCCGCCCTGCCATCACCCATACAAAGGTAGAGATTATCATAGATCGTTATGACTCTATGAAATCGAGCCTTCTGAGAACGCAAATCCCGTTTTATAACCCGTACATTGTTATATTTTCTTCGCCAAATTGCGAACAGAGCTGGGTATTTGAATAAACTTACCTCTCCTTATAATCCAGGGCGTCTTAATCCGCTTTAAATAAAGACAGTGCTTGATGCCAAGCATATATAGTAGTAAACAACCTGTTTACTAGCTATTCGTGGAGATGTATTTGATTGTTTTTCTACTAAGTGAAGCCAGTTCTGAAGACTTGCAACAATTTTTCAAACATCTTTAACGCAAATCACAATGCACGGACAATAAGTACCAATTTAAAGTTCCTTTTTCTTAAAGAATTATTTATTTACGATTCCTAGTAATGTTCTCTTGTTAGCATTTCACATTTCTTTGCAGTCATTCTGTGTTTCTGTTCCACAACAGAATTTTACAAACATAATCTGTAAAAAAGTATCTCAAAGTTTCTGTACAGACTGTTTCTGCAATTGCAACCGAGCTCGCTTATACTCTCGTCTTTTTGAACAGCACGGGCTTGTACGATTCTGCGCTTCCGCTAGATGGTAATCTGCATCCCATCATCCGTTAATCGCAATGTGACGAATCTGTTCGACGAGCATATCAATTGCTATGGGTAACAGTCATAGTGTATTCCAAGCTGAACTACACGCCTTCTGGTATCAAAGGCGCAAACTGGTCAGAAAAAGATCAGAAACCCCCTTCAATGTACCTGAACCATTTTGCTGAACCTTTAAAACAGCAGTAAATCTAGCCATAAAATGCTGGGAGCATTCAAGATGCATCTCGTAATGGGATGAGATTCCACGTCTAAAACAGGCCAAATCAGACATCCTGCCCTTCAATAGAAATACCGATAGATGTATAAATCTAAGCCGGCACGATATAAGAAACATAGTGGGGTACCTAACAAGTCATCAGGGTTTAAGATATCATTTCAATAAAATGGAACTAGTTAACCCTCGGAAGTGCCGACACTGTCTTCAAGAAGACGAAACAGCTGAACGCATTTTATGTGCCTATTCGGCTCTATAAGACGTAATACTTTTTTCAGGGAACAACTTGACACCATTGAACTAATGAATTCCTCTGCTGGTATAGGTATTAACTTCATTCGGAAGGTAGAAAATATACTAGCATTAAATTCAGATCTGACAAACCGATACAAAAGATTTTCTAGATCGAAGTGCTTTATAATCACAATAGGCGTCAGAAATTCAAAAAAAAAAATTAAAAATTTAAGTCTTCGTTTGGGAACATTTAACCTCTTCGAAACAAACTGCTTTTTGAAGCTAGTTACTTAACTATGCTCTGTGTATGATATCTCCGTCAAAATTCAGTTGCCTTCTCAGAGATATTCGTGCAACGTCGAAGATAAGCGGCACGGCTAATTTATTCCTGACCAGACATTTTTTACCCAGCCATAGGAACTCTTCTAGGGAAATCACTTTTACTCTCGCATCAATTTGACTGCTACAGAAGATCCTTCATAGATATATGCGTGTATACAGGGAACAAAAGGACCTCATTCTTTAGAATATAAAAATGTTTTAGTTTATTTAAGACCTAAATATTCTTTGTTATAACGGAGGGTTCATATTTCTTATTCACGATTCCATTTGTTTCTCGAGATGGGCCTTTAGCTGTTGGTTGAAATCATCTTCAATGTTATCGTCATCCCAGTTATCTTCCCAAACATTAACTGCATTGTCGTCTTCTTCCGCGCCATTAAAATCTGCAAGTCATACAAAAAGGCAAATCATTAGCTTTCAAAATGTTATATCGTAAACGGTGTCACCTTCTGCTGGAAACTCTTCGAATTCATCATCTTCCTCCAAGAGACCCAAGTCTCCTTTTGGTTTGGTTTTTTCACTCGACATTTTGTTACAGTTCCCTCCTAAACCTGCCCAATTTTCAATTTCAGCCTTCCTCGCAATGAAATGCAATTTTCAAATTACGTTCTGTATAAAATAACAAAATCGATTTTTCCGAAATCCGAATCTGTCATCGTACATCAGCTGTTTTTTCGTTAACCTTGCTTTCTAAACGATTATACAGGGTGATGCTACAAAAAAACCGCAAGAGTAATGTTTTTTAGCGGCAAAACTTTAACGAAAGAAAATAAATTTGCCCAAAGAATCCGAACACATCATATCGATTTCTTTTGCAAAAACACAGTAAACTAAAATGACAAAGAAGAACCAATAAAAACAGTGAAATAGTCTAGTTTGTTCTATATTATACGTTTTAAGTCTAAAATTGGTAATCTTCACAACATAATAAAATATGACTTCAGCAAATATTCTCTGAGTAGACATATTTCATAGCGCTATGTAGAGGTTCCGCCTTGTTTATTTTTTATTTAGTTATTATATTTTCCGAAGAGAGCATTAGACACTATAAGGATCGATTTATTAAGCAGTTTTTTCATCACTAAATAAACTCCTTTGACAAGTGACTTCTAGTGAAGGTTCCTGCATGTCTGCGGTTTCATTCTATCGCGCTAGGTTTAAAAGTTTGGTTCTTTGAAGACGGTGCAATAGTATTCTCTCGTCAAAAATTTCTAGGACTGTATTGTCTGTGTTTTGTTTCTTGCATTTTTCAAGTTCCTTGCATTTTTTTTTTAACGTACGATATTCGTTTTAGCTTTGCATTAAGTGTCAATTCAAGATATTTAGCCTCGTTTGCAAATGAAATACAAATTAAGTTTATAAAAATAGGCAACTGACTCGTTCCTCTCTATGTAATATTTACATGCACTAATTTGGTCTCATTGAGAGCTGCCCTCAAACCCTCGTCCATTCGTGTACTTTATCGAGAGCGCTTTTACCTACTGTTAATATAGCAGTGTTATATCTGATGATTAATGATAAGATTTTTCCTTCAATAATAATTACAATATACGTCTTAAAATTATCCTCTCAAAGATTTTCGATAAAATTGGGAGAATTGAAGTCTATAAGACTTCTTGACATTCGGAGGCTTTCCTGGTTTTGATCATTATGACCTCAGCAACTTTCCACTAACTCAGAACGTATTCTAACAATAGTGCGACGTTAATTATTTAAAGCGGCTTAGTCAAACCTTTTCTAGGCAGCATTTTAAGACTTCTCCCGTTATAAAGTTGTAACCCGGATCATTTTTTGGTTTCAATATCTCTATTTCCGTCATAAGTTCCACTAGCGTTGCATTTGCCATCGTGTAATTGTCTGACGCTCTTTCCTTTTTCTGATATTGTGGATAAGCGCTTGACGGTCGAAGCGCATAAAGGTCTCTACAGATGAAAAGAAAAGATTTCCGCTTTCTCTTTATCTCCCTCCGCCCATTCGTTGTGTTTAATGTTGTGGAGCACTACTTTTTTGCCACTTCTTACAGAACCCTTTTTTCCCCTAACCATTTCTTTTATCTCCGGGGGATAACTTAGACCGTTGTTTCTAAGTTTCTTCCTTTTAAAGGCGCGTATTATGCCACGCAGCATATTCGTAGGGTGTCTGTGATACGTTTAATTTCACGTTTTCTTCAAATTCTCTATTTTTGTGTTGGCAGTCGGTGTTATCAATAAATTCCCGGAAGTTTTAGTTTTTTTTATTTTACTTTGCTCCTCAAGTATAATAGAGAAAATTTTGGAATCAGCACCCACCGAGTTTTTGGTCCTATCATTATGGGATTTTGCTCCTTGCGCATATGTTAGTTTGCCCGATAAACGCTGCTTAAGGCTTAATGTTTCATTACGTCTTGTTTCATATTTTTGTGACCGGAAACGGGTGGCTGGTTTTAATTTTCCGCGTTTAGGCCTTTTTTTTTGAATATTTTTCAGGAAGATCTTGATGGTTTACGAGCTAATAAATTCCAGTTCGTGCCGGAAGCGAACAATTTTGTTCAGCGATGATGCTCATTTTGTGTTGAATGACTTTTTTAATTGAAGGAACTTCACAAAAAATCGAAATAATATCAGGAAACATAACATAACCATACATGTAGTGGTTGGATTTGAATCGAATCAAGATTTTTGTAAATATATAGCAGATGCACATAATATACTTTTAAATTATATAAACCTTAATTGATTTCTCATATGCCACCTATATACATATAATATTTTATAATTCCTGTAAATTTGTCAATATATCATATATATAGTTGCCGACATTGGCTAAAGCTAGCTTCTTGGCAAGTTAATTTCCTTCTATGATACAATATCTCTGTATATAATGCCGCAGCTGTGAAATTTTTCTGCCTTTATTTCGTTTCATTCTTACAAATTGCTTGACACAATTGACACTACTGGGCCCGATGTGAACTTCGAAAGTTGAAAATTCTTGAGTCTATTTTCTCTGCGGTCTTGTATCCATTTTTCGGATGTCGCTTATCGTATTTGAGAACTTTCTCTTAGCGATTACAACATTACCTGCATAGCGCGTAATGTCAATGCCATTACTGTAGAGTTTTATTACGATTATTTCCATTATTAACATCAATCCATAGATTGCTACTAAAGTTTAGAGAGTAAGAAAAAAATTATCACCGTAAATGGCTTTAATGGATTTCAAAATACTCTCTATAAAGATCAATGTACTTTCGCATTCGTTTTATTTTATTTCCGAAGCACTTTTGCATCCGAGACGAAGGGTTTTAAGGGTATCAGCCGCTTTTTGAGCGCATTTGGCTCGACTTGAAAAAGTCATAGAGTCGATTGCTGTTTATTTTCGCGCTCCTACGAGTATACACAGATTCGTCGTCTGTAATGATCTTATAAACGACTTTGGAAGCTCCACCATCGAATTTATTTTTCAACATTTCTTTAAACCAACACGAACTTTTGTTTTGAGCGATGCTCAAATTATGCTGAGCTGTATTATTTTTAGTGAAGTAGGGATGCTATCCGTATGTATTCATATATCGTATACTTTTAATCAGGAAGACGAAACAATGCTTTGGACGCCAAAGAGCAGAGATCCTTTTTATGAGTGCGTCATGAAGTTTCGTGTTATGTTTCTGTAACATCAAATCAGTTTGATAAGAGATTTGTGTACGATCTTTGGCCACCTCTATTTATATGTGCAATTGGAAAAATATTATCTTGTGAACGATATACGAGTATGTAATTTTTTAACCTTAAGCATGTACCCAAGGTTTATATCGTATTTAGCTGACTGAAATGGAATTTTACACACATACGAGTACATATATAAGATATTATATTATAGTCCAAAAAGTTTATGTAAATAAATAATTTAAAAGATAAAAATAAATAAATATATACATTCACAAATATTAAATGAAACGGCGAAAACATATTAATTCGTAATATTCATATTCCTGTCCCTCAACTCCTTTGCAATATATCGATTTATAAGGAATCCTGCCTCGCACTGATCCTTAATTTGGGCTGCAGCTAACCGTTGATTAAACTGTTCGGACAGAACTACAGCTAGAGTTGTAATCAGAGGATTGTGTTTGCCAACTTCATCGGCCATTTGCTTGATGCCGGTTGTTGATATTAAATTGTCCCTCGTCATCTAGTTTGGTTGAAAGTTAATGTTTTTTAAATTATTATTTCATAAATAAAAAATAACTTACTAGCTTAAAACGCTGCAAGATGCATGCCATGAGACACTTAATTTTTCGAGAAGGGTTTACAATACCCATGTCCAACAAATCCTTGGGGACTTCTTCTGCTCTTAAAACATATTATCCATAAACTAAATCAATTAAAGACACAATATTAGTGCATGACTTACGTGCCGGAATACCTAAATCAGCCGCACAATTCTTTTTTAAAGTATCAAGTCTACCACCCAAACTAAATTTTTGCTGGCGTTTATATCGAAATGGTTCGTCTACTGGTAGTTGGTATAGTCCATCCATTTGGCAAGGATATCTGAGATCTGATGGAATCTTAAGAATGGTTCAATAATAATAAAAACAGTGCTAAAAAACTTTCTGCGTATTTTTACCTCAAGATATTGAGCTGCACTTAAGCTGAACAAGCCGCTTAGAGCTATAGTTAAAAGTTTTACGTTATAAAAATATTGCATGATAATTCCAAGACAACTGCAGTAAATGTGTTTGAGTAATCTAGCTTTCAGGGGCTTTTAAGTTAAAGAGTATCGTTGAAATACCCAAACGTTTCGCTGACTTCGCAAAATGAAGATCAGTGCAATGTGAATAAATTGCTTACAAAGTCAGCTTTGAACTGACCTTAGAAGAGAACGTATGTAATTATGGAAACATTGAATAATGAAGAAAAATACAGTGGCGGCATAACTTTTGCATACACTATATGTTAAAACATACCGTTTAAACTATTAAACTAAGGATCGGTTTTTTTTTATTTTTTTAATTTATTCAAATTATTTTACGGTGAATAGAATAAGCACAGCAGTCTTTTAGGATAAGATGTCTAGTTGCAAATTTTTATCACTTAATGTGTCCAAATTTTGTCTGTGTAAAATGTTTTTCTTCATTTTAACTCTAGTTCTATCTGTCTTCTGTTCGTGCTCTTCCTTGGTCTCGGCAAGGCAAAATCCACTTTATTGAGCATTCTCTGAAGAATCGAATTATTAAATCTTAATAGAAAGCTATAAGCAGTAAATATTCTAGTCTTCAGGTAGTAGGCCTAAGAAGGCATTTGAATAGTTGTTCGCTTCCTTAAAATAAAAATACTTATTTGCGTCCAACGATGCGATTTAAAAATAATTCTCTGCTTGATCTAGTCAGAGCAATACACAATAAAATAACACTTATTTAAAATGATCAAAAAGGTGCTCGTCTTTTTGAAATAAGTTTACAAATGAGTTTAATTTGGGTTAGTATAACATATATTGTAAATATGAACAGATAAATTCTGATCAAGTACAACGTAGGACTGTGGAAAGTAAAACTATTTCTGAGCCTTAAAGTATAAGAAACATCAAGCTTGAAGAAAGGATCACGAGATACCAGGTGAGCTATATGGACATCTTAGAATTTAGTTAAATGAACTGGATGAAAAACATACAAATTTTCCTTATATTAAAAATATAGTTTTGTTTTTTACCCTAATACATTATTCAGACCACTCACCAGCCTGAATTAGAATAAATGTTGATGTCAGTAGTAAGTGATGACTAGATTTAAAAATGTGGAAAGTGTAAAAAACTCAGATTCAAGTGTTGTCTGAAAAAGAAAGGTTTCTGTTAAAGTGCGATCTTCAAAAATACTACGCTCAAACACATGATTGGAAACTACGGTCGTAAAGACAAGAATGATTGTACAATATGTACAATGTATCTTCTTCTTAGGTGGCGCTACAGTCCGGTGTGGACATGGGCCTCAAACAATATTACTCTCCAAATAGCCCGATCTTTAGCTAACTTTATTGAGATAATTTTCCACTTGTGTGCGCCACCTAAGGTGAGGTCTTCCTTTACTGCGTTATCCCACCGGATTGGCTTCAAGGACTATGCGGGCCGGAGCGTCGTTGCCCATTCGCTCTACATGTCCTAGCCACCTTAGACGTCCAATGCGATGCCTCCTGATTAGGTATATGCCGATGTTCAGCTCGTACAATTCGTCGTTGATTCTTCTCCTCCAAAGTCCATCAACGCAAAGGGGACCGAAAATCTTGCGATGGTTTTTTCTCTCGGATCGACCAAGGATGTCTTCGTCTACTTTTGATAAGGTCCGCTCCATACAGCAGGACCAGGACAATAATTGTGTTATAGAGTGTCTCCTTAGAAGCTCGGGAGAGGGCTTTACAATTGCTTTCCAAGCCCAATTGAGTGGCAAAATCAATCCTGCGTTTCATCTCCGAAGAGATGTTGTATAGTACAATATTAAGAAAATCATATCTGCTTTACATGGCCCACACACCAAGTTTTGAAAACACTCATAAGGACGTATCAAATTATTGATATAGTGTGATAATCGTTTACATAGTTGGAACGACAAAATCTAGTGAGCGTTGATGAGAAAACGGATTTTTCCGAAGTTAGCGCAGTTAAGATAGTTTTGACTCTTGAGGATCCACCAAATGATGTTTAGATTCTGTTTATCATCTGACCATAGTTGGCAAATAGTACTCCTTATCAATTAAACTCAGTTGGATCAAATATTTCGATATCTGAGAAGCCGATGATCCCGTTTGCTCATAGATTTTGTGAGCAGTTTCCGTCGTTCTTTGCAGCGCCGCTTTGTACAAGGATTTAAAATACTAGTCTTGAGGTCAAAGCCCTTCGACTTCAAATTTCTTTAAAGTTCTTTTTCGGTTTTCGGCTTTTTGACGTCCTGAGTATTCGCTCCAAAATGGTGATCTGAATACTTGTTGGCTCCTCAAAACATTTGAATATCCTGAATATTTGAACTTGTTGCAACTGAAATTTTCTTATCATTTTTTCGATCAGGTACCAGGTCCCTTTGTCGATATTTAGCTGTAGGAGATGGTAAGAAACCTATGATGAGATTTTGCCTTGCTGTGAAAACGGTAAACTGATTCCATTTTCAGAGTTTGTGTCCTTTGCTAACTTGGAGTGAAAAGCACAAGGGCGATCTTAAAAATCGTGCTTTCTTCTGTGGGGCCGTGAGCACACATCAAGCCTTCAAATACTTGAAACTCAGTACTTCTTCAGAAACTCATCCTCTGCTGAAAAATCCATATTTAATTTTGCACTGCTTGTCTTTATATAGATGTCACTGTTTTCAAACAATCTGATCACGCTTTATGGATGTAAGTGATATCTTTCTAATCGGGATTAAGGTTCTTCGCCAAATGTTCGATTTCATATGGAATGCTAAGAGTTTAAACATTTTAAGTAGTAGAGCTGAAGGCCGCTGTCATTGTCAACGACAAATTTATCAATATTTGGGGCTGTTTGTAATATTACATCATATTCATGTTTTACTTGTCGGCGAGAAATAAACACGACGGTAGTCTTAAATTAGAGCGCCAGATCTTTGGCAGTTTGTGAACCTTTCATCATCATATCTACATATTTCAACTATCTGGCTAAATGCCGAAAAAGCTTCAAATGACTTCTAAACATGTCGAAATAGTGCGAATGAGGTTATCAATAAATTTTACTTCATCTTGACAAGTCCTCCAGCTCCTTATTTTAAATATTTTTGTCGAAAAAGAAAAAATTCCCAATGAACACATGGGAATATTGTTCATTGGTACAATATGCCCTTTTACAGCATTCTTTAAGATCAACCGCCCAGTCGTGATATTTTATTGACGCCGCAAAACTCTACGACATGTTTTTCACCTTCTGCTAGAGGAAGAAAGATGGCCATCATTCTATTTGTTAGTGGAATAAAAAAGGTATTTAGATACTAATTAAGATATCTAGATAGTTTTGTCAAAATTATGTGAGTCTGATTCATAAATCAGCCAATCTTTTCGCGCACCTTAAAAGTTTTCATCGGACATTCTTATCAGCACATCAACGTAAATATTTTAAATTCAAACTGTCGGAATCATCTCCAAGGCAACAGCTGGCATTCTGACATTTCGAATATTCGGAAACCGAATAATTTGACAAAACGAAAACAAAACCGAAACAAATGCTAGAAATACACAAAAATGTGAAAAATCGGTTTTTTTAAATTGTGTTTTTTATTAATTTCTCAGTTATTAGCAATAAATTATTAATTAAAACATGAACGAACGAACTTCGGATAGTGTTTACTATCTAATAAACGAATTGTGTGAAAATTTGCTCAAGCAAGGACTAAATTCTAGTCCGATTAAAACAACATCTGTGCGAAAACTGAAGTCGAAATCCTTTGAGATTTTATTAAATAAATCGAAAAAGTACTCAGCAGATTTCACTGAAGAATATGACTCCTTTCGAGAGCTTAATATTCGTCTATTTTCGGCTAAAATGTCTGCAAAAAGCAATATTAACGAGCTAAAGAAGCTGGAAAAATTTGAAAAGCATTTGGAGTATATACTCGGGGAAAAGTATTTTGGTGAAGAGAATAGTCAGAAGATTTTGCAGTTTATGTTATGTTTGGAGAACGATACACTCTATAAAGATCCTTTAGATCAGGTAGGTACACCCTTGCCTTATTTTCTAATATTTTTACTTATATTGATTTATTTGCAGAGGGCGTCAGAAACTTCTCTTTTAATACCGGGACCATTTACTCTTTATGCAAACTATAAAGGAAATCATCACTATCCCGAACGTGTAGAATACAATCTTTGTTCGCCACCTCGCTTTTTCAAAGGGATACAATCTATCAAAGACTCAGAAAATCCATATTTACCGCGGTTTATTTTCGATGAAAAACCAAAAAGCAAACTTCTAGAAATTGATAACAAGTTTGCTAGTAAAATTAGTACCGCTCCTGAAAATTTATTCACTGGATTGGCTTCTAAAGTTTGGGGTGATTCGCTACGTATTGATGTAAGAGCGTTTCGTCTATTTAAGACCCCATGCAATAGTGACCTATCAACAGTAAGTATTCTTAGTTTTGCCTTTAAATATGATACCGAAAAACACATGTGTCTTAGGTAAAACAAGTTTCATCGAATACTCAGAAAGTTGTGTCAACAAAAACCTTAAAATCTCTAGTGCAACCCTCTAAAGAGAATCGGATTTTCTCATGGAATTGGGAAAATCTCGATTGCGTTGGCATTCCCATACAAAAACCACACATCGGCGAAGCAAATTTCACACTGGACTTGCAAGCTATTTATGATGAGTCCATTGGTCGGAAATTTGTTGCGAAAATTGTTTCAAAGGAAAGATTTCTGCATGATCTTAAGTCGTTGACAGGTATTTTATTTCTTTGAATACTTAAATCACAAAAACCACAAATCTTTTATTTAAGTTGGCATTCAGTCGGACTCATTTAAACACGATGATAACATTGTTTTCAAAATGATTGAGAATATAACTGTTGGTGATATTTTACCCGGAACTATTGCAAACTATATTATGGATTTCGTTGAGTGTGGAACATGCTATAAGAGATTGCAAATTATGATTATGAAAAGAAATTATAAATTGATGTTTGAAGGATTTATATTTAAGGTGAGTTTATAAAATCTCCTAGGTAACTGGCTATGGGGAATTGTCAAAAAACTCTTTTGAAATCAAAGATCTCGCTGAGATTACTTCCGAGCAAGTGTTTTCCATCGTCATTCGTATCTGTAGACCCAGCGATATGCTCCATTTAAACCGATAAATAGATGCACGTGCACTGATCTGGACTTTTTGTGTTATCTCTAAGATATCTACCGAGATCACATCTGATACAAGTTAATCAGAAACGTTGACAAATGGTTTCAGTGATTTACAAAATACATCAGACAAGATTTTTTACGCAATGTAAGAAGCATAAAATTAACCGGCTCATACGATTTTTTGTTGATCGGTAAAAATTTAACCGAAAACTTTGATTTCAAAGGTGACCACTTTATCATCATCCTTAAAAGAATTGTGGGGAACTCGCAAACGGACACCGGTGGCACAATATAGTCAGTTATATCGACACAGCGGGCTGTCACCGGTGCGTTTGCTGGTATTAAAATAGAAGTTACTATAGTGAGTTTATTAGTAGCAGGGCAAAACTAAGTTTATCTTGTCGACAAGAAGGGACATACAGTACCGACGAATTGAACAGAACGTCTCAGTCGATAGCTACAAATCCGAGATCATGAGGTACAGCGACAGGCGATGCAAAAATTGCTAGAAGAAATCGAAACAGCTCAGTTTTCATATGGAATTTTAAGGATTTTTAAAAGCAAATTTGGTTGGTACGCCCGATATAGACCAAACTCTAGAAAAGTAATTTAATCTGTCAATGAGTAGAGGGTCATTTTCCACCACTCGAAAGGAATCATTTGTTTCACCTGTTGTAAAAGGTAAAGGTTTCAAAAAATTTGAAAATTTCCGTCCCGTTAACGTCTCTACGAAAACTACGAAAACAATTAGAAAATAATGAACAAACGCAGGAATACTTTGAAACTAATTGATATTTCTTTGAAAATCAGTCAGGATTCCGATAGAAGCACTGGTGCAAAACTGCACTGAACAACATCCTGATTAGTTCGAAAGGAGATATCGCTACGTGAAACCACATGACTGTTATATTCTTGGACTTTAAAAGGGCACTCGAAACCATTCGAATTCTGCTTTCGAAATTTCAGGGATATAAAAATGAAAGGCGTCTAGTGGTGTCTAGTAGCGTTGAAACATCTCTTAGAGTACTCTGATGTTCGTCGTATTTAAGAATAACACAGATATTGAGTTTAATTTATCCCACATCCACCTATTCGCTCACTTTGCATTTGTCCACATATATACCTGAAAGAGTTGCTTAAAATATTCGGCGCTTTTCTTTATTTATGCAAAAAATACTTATAACATAATAAATAAACTACATTTTAAATATATGTAGTTCGTTCTATTGTGTATCTGTGCAGTTACATACATATCTATATATTTTTGATTGATTGTTGCAGGCTCTTTGCAGTGCAGTCGATGAATACTTAGTTACCTTCCGCCAATTTGTGTTCTCCGTACAAAGTGAATCTTTTCTGGAATTTTATGGCCGAATGAAAAACATGATGAAGCAAATATCAAACTTATCTTTTACACTTGCTATTCATCCAAACGGTATGTCTTACAATTTTAACTAACGATAAGCTCTACTAATAATACTAATCATGCTTTTGTTTTTCGAAAGTTGATGCTAATGTAAAACCTGCGATGGGATCACAATTTCTCGTATATTTGTACAGAGAAATCATGCGAGTTACTGAAAGAGATTTTATCATGCTTTTGGTGTTTATATTACGCCGTTGCTGTCATGTGTATTTTAAATATCTCCAAAAATGGCTTTTTTATGGCGTTCTTGACGACCTTTCCAACGAACTTTTCATATGTTTTGTGGATCACTATCGGCAAAATACAAAATATTTTTACGACAAGGCATATTTTGTACGTAAAGACTCAGTACCGGGATTCTTCCAAGGTTATGAAGATCAAGTTCTTCAATGCGGCAAGTATACTATGCTTCTGAAGGCCTTTAAACCAAATCATCCACTATTCGATTTGGATTACCCATCAATGTCGGTGTGTCTTTCGTTTGAGGAAGTTCATAATTTGAAAGAATCTTGTGAAAAATACTCTGAACGTGCTAGAACAATATGTGGAAAGTCAGTCACGATTCGAGATGTGTTTCAAAACGAATGGGAAAAGAAAAAAAATTTTCGTAAAATGGCTAGTGAAAAGAGCAAGGCAAATATGGAACAGTGGACTCAGGAACAGGATGCCATAGCAGCTGCGTATGCCGAACAGAAAAAAAGGCGTCACGAGGAGCTAACCTCACATCTGCAGGAAGTTAAAAACCGGAAAACAGCCGAGCGACGCGCAAACATCGAATTACAACTAAAATTTTTAAAAGATGCACAAAACATGGAAGATCAAAGATTGATTTGTGATAATATAAATCTTAGAAAAAGAATCGAGTACTATAAAGAACTTAATGATATGTTAGACGAACAGCAGAATAAGAAAAGCTCACAATTGCAGTTAACTCCTTGTAATGAACCGAGTGTGAAAAAAGCTCCCGATACACCAATAAGTACGGTTGGGACGGATTTCGAATCGTGTTTTGGAGATGATGATGCTGAGTCCGTATACGCAGAGTGTATCTCCAATGAATTTGTGGAGAATTTCGAAAAAAATGAATTGGAATTGAGAAAGGTCATGCAAACAGCTGAAAGTTCGAACGGCAGCGAAACTACTAATTCTCCCAAATCATTATTAAAGATGAGCGCTTCTGATTATTTCAATTGCAATGAAATGCCCTCAGTGGTCACTTCCGATGTAGAGCGAAACCGGGCCAAGGTTATGGGTGGAGACAACATGGGAGAGTGCTTGAATGAATCGACACCTCAGGAAGTAATAATACCATCCTCGAAACCTCTAACAGATGTTCAGCGGAACAGAATAAAAGTTCTCTATGAAGAATTCGGAATGGGAGGTTCACACAAAGCAGATATTAATTCAAATCCAATTGAAACTACAACTCCAATAGAACTTACCGATTTGCAAAAGAACCAAAAGAAAATGATGCATAGCGATTTATTTGCAGAATTCAACAAGGACCCACTGGCAAATAGACAGCGTTTGAACTTAGATCTTAATACGGAGAGATCACGAAACAGAAAAAAAGTTCTCGAAAGTGAATTCCACATACTCACGGGCATATCAACTGAACCAATTTTAACGCCAATGTCTACGACATCTGATAACATTCCAGCCATAATTGAGAATGAGTTATTACCAAGTAAAGAAGAAGAAAATGAAGATAAAGAAAATGCCAACGTCATACCCCTTAATGTTGAAATTATTTTAGCAACTTCAACTGAGCTTGCAGAAGCACCGGCAACAGCTCAAGTAACAGAAACTCCAGAATGTGGCTTAAATACCGCTGGAATCCTTGCACGTGATGGTTTCAACTTTACACAGAAAAATCATCGTGTTTATGATCCAGCATCTGATAAGCAACTAACTTTAGCAACTTTTGAAGAACAACCTATAGTTCGTTCCCCATATCAACGTTGTGAAGAACTTTTGAAATCGAATTTTAAATGTCAACCAAACAGTCCTTACTTCCGTTTAAATTATGGCAAAACAAATGCCCCAACAACGGAACAAATCAAGGAGTTGATGCAGAAGCAAAGGAATCTAAACAGCTTAAGTGTGATAACTTTAACAGAATTTCTACAAAAATCAATTTTTCTGCCGATGAGTGCTCATTTAGAGATCATAAATAGTGAAGTTATGCGAATATTCTTGAACGATTTGAATGTATTGGGACATTTTAAAAGTCTAAGAAATTATTTCTTTCTAATGGATGGTGAATTTGGTTCGATAATTTGTGACGGAATCATTGGCAGGCTGGAAAGTGGAGCTACTCCAGCAAAGCTCTTAAACTATCAAACATTGCATTCTATTTTGGATAGAGCCTTGGGATCAAGCATATTGGGTATGTTATTTCATTTATTTTATGTTTAAAAAAAAAATTGTTTTTTCTTTAAAGGCAATGATAAAAATGCAGAAAATTTATCATTTATTGTATCCGATGTACCTGAAAAGTTTGATCTCCATTCACCTGAAGTATTATCTAATTTAACTCTTAGCTATCGAATAGATTGGCCACTTAACTTAATACTCAATCCCGAGACCCTAGATCAGTACACGAATATATTTAAATATCTTATAAAAGTCAGACGTATAAGTTGGGTACTCGAGGAATCATACCAAATGCTAAAGGAGATTGTTAAGAAAATCGGCAAACAAATGCTGCAATCGCCGCAATATATCCATGTTCAGCAAATTCGACATAAGTTCTATCATTTTGTTCATGCGTTAAAAAACCATATTACATCAAATGCTCTGCAAGCGTCTTGGAAGACATTCAAGGATGATTTAATGACTGCCATGACTATCGAAGACATCTATAGAAAGCATACCACTTATGTGAAACGAATTCTCTTCCTTTGTATGTTAAATCGACGTAGTTTAGAATTCTATAATACGATCGAGAGTATTTTTAAGATTTCTCTCAGGTTTTATGGGTGAGTTTAAAATATTTTACATTATATTCTATATCAGAAACAAAATGTGTGTTTTTTTTTCTTCATATTTTAAAGCAATCTCAAGTCACGTGAATGGAAACTTCGTCCTGGTGATGAACACTATACACATTCACGCTATGAGAAACTTGTTGCCGATGAAGTTGCTTTTGAAAAATTCATAAAATACACCATTTATTTGGGAAAGAAGATTGTTCGGCACGGATATCAGGAGGAAATTGGAGAATTTATTCATTTAATTAATTATAATCAATATTATATTGTTGATGAATGAGAAGAGAGTTGATCTTTCATCACGGTGCTTTGTTAAATTTTAAGTGCTTTTTACTTCCCAGATCCACTATTTGCCTTTTATGCCTTTTATTGTAAACGAATTAACAATGCACATAAATTGTTTTCGTTTTTTTTCTTGGTTAATGCACTGCGATTGTTTGAGTACTTTACATTTTAAGATTATATTATGTTAAGAAATTAATAAATTAAAGTTGTTGCGCGTTGTGAACATTAACATTATTCGAAATATGCCAAAATAAGTTTAGAAATTCACTAAGACCAATATAAGTTCTTCATCATATCGGAAATTTTAAATTTGCAACGTAAAACTAAGTGTTTCTTTTATAATCAAAATACTCAACGACATAAAACTACTGTTGCGCTCAAGCAAAAATACCCTAACCAACGGAAACACAAGATATGATGCAGACGGTGAAGATGATGAAGACGGTTAATATTTCAAATTCTTCTTTCTTTCTTTAAGTAGTGCTACAGTCCGGGGTGGACCTGGGCCTCAGTTAACAAGCGCCGCCTATCTGCAAGATTTCGATCGCAGGAATTGATTTTTTTTTTTTTTCAACTATTTCTGTGCACATCTCCACTCATATAAAAAAATATTCTATTTCCCTTATAAACCCGTCGTATCCTTGCATTAGGTAGTGCCAATATTGCCAGTGTAAAATATCTTGTCGAAATTCTCGGTATCATCCCTGCATTTCAAACTTTCAACCGTAACAGTGATTGGCTTTAAACACTCCACAAACCCATTTTCAAACGTACTTTCACATATTATGAAAGTATTAAATCACTTTTGTAACATTTGTATTCAAACACATGCCAACAATTTCACAGTTACATAATTTTGCTGTCTTACCAGTTAATATTCAGATTAACTTTTCAAATTAAAACGTGCGTCATTCCGCTGTTTGTTTTTTTTCAATTCCCAAGCTAAGATCAGAGACATTAAACGACTATGTGAAACTGTATATAGAAAATTGACTTGGTTCGAAAGGTATTAAAGTACAAATGTAGTATATATGCTGTCGACGGGGAAGGAGTCCCAATACTAAGAACGAGGGCAGATCGGCACAAATAATTTTGATGTATGGACTATGCCCCGCTGTAGACAAAACACCAAGCATTTTACTAAAAACAAAATCAAGCGAAGCATCCATTAACAAATCTGTGTGCACTTCTTAAAACCTTTTACACCTCACACATATAAAATAATGGGTCAAAAGTTGTGGTCGATAAAATCGCTGTTACTTTAATTGAGCTAAATGACTAAGTTCAACACTTCTAACTCGAAAGGTTTAAATGATGACACCTTTTCAACTCTAGCTTAGGGTGCTGTGTGTATATATGACAAAAGCAAAAATGAAGATGGTGATGGAATATACGTCGTCGAACATTTACCGTAGGCGGGGAGTGTAAATAAAGAAGAAGGAAAAACCATATTTTCTATGTACAACTCAAGGTGTAAATCTAGCCCTGGAGGCTAAAAAGACTGCATCATCGTGTGATTAGACCAAACAGCTCCAGCTGAACTGCTTGACATGAAAGAGAAACTGAATCTGCAGAACGAGAACTGGCAAAAAACTTTCTCCACCAGAACCCAACTGGAGACATATTTAAAGGCGAACCATAATGCAGATCACTACTGTAAAGATGCCCGATAATGTTTGACTTAACTTTCAACGCAGAAAGAGGTTTTACAAATACACTCACGAGGCAATCTATAAAATACCTAAACATTATGTGATGATGTGATAAATGATTTGGTTTCGCGCTGGTTTGCTGGTTTATCCACAGGGATACACACTAGAAGCGTTCAAAAACTTTTACATCCATCACAATTGGACAAATCGACAGTAAGTTTAGAAAATAATCCAGTGCTGACTGGCATGAGATTATCGCAAGCCATTGAAGCAGCACATTTGCCAGACAAAGCAAAATGATTTTAATATCTGGTCAATGGAAATGACGAAAAGTTAATGCTTTATTATTTACTCAAACATTTGAATTGCAACATGTTGCCAAAGCTGCAAAAGATGTTACGTATGAAATTACAGGATGCCTTTTGAAACCACAAGAGGATACATAAGCGTATGTTGGTCTACATATATAGGTACGTTATTACATTTAACTCATATAGTGCGCAAAGCACAGTTTTTTTTTATCGAATCTCTACTAATATGTGCTAGTTCTTTTTTGCAAGGAACACTTTATCACTCTACCTCCATTATAACAAGCTTATACTTCATAACCAAATTTATACATATAGGGGTATATTTATCTGTTTGTTTTTTTTTTTTTGGCTTAATGCCTACAGGTACAATTCAAAATCAATTCGACTACTAGAATAAAATGCTTCACCAGTCCCCACCTTGCGGACCAAAACTGGGCTCTTAAAATAATTTTCATCGGTCCAAATTTGCATTTGTTCCGTCGAGAAAGGCCCATGTACTTCCGAGTCGCTCTCCTTCCATTTATACTCCCAAGTGGTTTCCTTTATCTCTGTTTCAATGTCGGCCTTTTGATTTTTTTCTTTAACATTAAAGTCATCGGAATACATATCAAGAGCATCATCCCCCTTACTAGTACTTGGAGATGAACCAATCTTCTGTTTAATTTGTTCATACGTCTCATCATACACGTCCATGTTCCCTGTGTTCGTCAGAATCTCATTGGCTAGCTCCGTTAGTTTGGTAATATTTTCGGATGCTTCATCCACGATGCCACTCTTTTTTCTTCTTAAACGTTCGACAGAGGACAGTTTCATTGTTTTTTTTCCGAAACGTTGGAGCGATTGCTTAATTGTTTCTTTCGGTTCCATCATTTCAATAATTTTTGCATAGGCTTCTCTGCTGTTAAACACTTCGAGTTTAGAGGCGTTAGACGGAGCTGCACTTGGGGTGTTTTTCTTTGACTGTACCTAAAAGATAAAAATGTTAATACCTTTAACTAGAACAAAAGCTTTTCTCACTTTCAACCAATCGATATTGTCCAACCAATTGTCTTGAATTTGACTCTCCTTTCTCCAGTGATAGTGGCCAGATTTATCGAAGTACCCTTCTTCTAGTTCTTCCTTCATGTTGAACGGAGTAATTTTTACCTCATCTTCGACTCCAGCAACGCCATCCTCCTCTCCTTCAATGTCACTTTCATTCATTGCATCTCTAAAGAATTTTTTTGTTAACTCTATTGTTATTAATGGCATTTACAAATAATACTCCTCATCATGGTCGCTATCCTCTTCGTCCGAATCAAGGGTATGCTTCTTGTTCGAAACAATTTCAATATCTTCCTCAGCTTTGCGTTTAAAAGACATTTTATACTTTCTTCTGCATAAAAGTCAACTACAAAATAAAAATTTCGTAAAAGTAAGCAAAGTGACGGCTGCGATATAAACGAAGAAGAAAAAACACATTTGAAGGTAGCAGCAGTTTGTATAAATACAGAGCTTTCAAATATGTTCTTAAATATTTCTACCTAAAATTTCATATAAAATGATTGCATACTTTCTTCAATACAAAATGCCTTTACTGTTTTTGTTGAATAATATTTTAAAACAACTTGTTGATTTGTATAAATATGCAATAATACGAGTACATCCTTCATTTGACAGTGAATAGTGAAACTAGCACTAGTGACCCTTATTAAAAAAGAAAGTTATACGGTTTCAGTATCTTACTGAGTAAAACCAGAATATTATAACCTAATTTTGAGTGATATATGTTTTAAGAAATGACACTTGGAACCAGTTTAAATATAGAAATAGTGAGTTTACTGAAAACCGAGTCGATATCGCCTAGACTAAATGAAAGCCCAATGACCTACTATGTAGTATTTAAATCATTTATTTGCAACAATTTTTATTCTGTCGGAGCAGAAGACTAAGACAAAGAACTTGTCTATTGTATTTCTTGTAATTTTCTTTTAACAGAATTTCTCACCTGCCGAGGACACTGGCTGACCTAACGTATGTTCGAGTCTTGAAAAAGTCTCTTCTGAGCCTTGTCATGTTGGTTCATTGGCGATTTCATTTCCCGTGATCCCATTGTGACCTGGATGATATGCAGACAAGCCTCTGTGAATTAGCCTTTGGCAGTTTAGTCTGGGATCCTCGAAGTCATAAGAGAGTTTAGTCAGAGAGGAAGTGCCGTTCCGTTCGTGCTGCATCAATCGAAACAAGTAGTTATCAGAAGGGGCCAAGTTAGGTGAATTTGGCAGCTGGGGCAGAACTCCCAAATTGATATTTGCCATATAGTTTTTTAAACGGTTTGCAACTCGTGAACGAACATTGTGATGATGGAAAATAACTGATGCGTGTCCTAGGGCATGTTCTGGTCATTTTTGCTTCAATGCTACTACATTCTCTTCTGGTCCCACCAAATACACCGCATATCCTTCTTTCCATGGTTATTGTGTACTCGTTGCGAGGTAGAAGGTTGGCCTGGATCTACCCATGATTACCTATTTGTGCTAGATCCACTTTTCATCGCCAGTTTTTCGCTTTTTGATGTCTCTTACTTTCAATTGAAATGGAACCCATTTTTCTTCTTTTTGGATCATACCCATGGCTTTTAAACATTTGGAAACAGTTCTACGATTAATTCTAAATGCTTCTGTGAGGTCTCCATATGTTTGATTTGAATCTTCATCTAATATTGCTTGCAATTCTGCATCTTGGAAGTTTTCTCTGTCACCCACGGTCTTTGTTATCGGTGCCAAAGTAATCACTTTTGAAATCACCTAACCAACGTTCACAATTTCTTTGAGTTTTCACAAAATTCGACATTTTCAAGGCGACAAAAAAGAAGTATGACTTTTGACCGTGACTTTTGGATTAAAACACAGATTTTTTGATAAAAAATAATTTTATTTTTCAACGTAGTCTCCCTTGAGCTCTATACACTTTGTCCAACGCTTCTCCAATTTTTTTTCCCCTTCCAAAAAAAATGATTTGTCGAGGTCCTCAAAATAGGCCTTTGTTTGCGAGATGACTTCATCATTGGAGTCAAATCTTTTTCCACCAAGCCATTTCTTCAGGTTTGGGAACAAGAAGTAGTCGCTCGGAGCCAAATCTGGAGAATAGGGTGGATGAGGGAGCAATTCATAGCCCAATTCATGGATTTTTGCCATTTGCTACACGATTGCGTTTGTGGTCGACTGTGAGCAAACGCGGCACCCATCTTGCGGAAAGCTTTCTCATGCCCAAGTGATCATTCAAAATTGAAACCACTGAGCCATGCGAGATCCCTACGGCTTCCACAATCTCTCGCACTTTCAATCTTCGGTCGGCCAACAACATATCGTGAATTTTTTCGATTGTTTCGGGTGTAGAGACCTCAACTGGGCGTCCAGGACGTTCGGCATCTTCAGTGCTTGTACGGCCACAACGAAATTCAGTAAACCACTTTTTTACCATTGAAATCGATGGTGCAGAGTCCCCATAGTATTTATCAAGCTTAGATTTGGTCTCGGTAATGGTTTTTTTTCGCAAGAAATAATGCTTAATAAGCACACGAAATTCCCTTTTTTTCATTTTCTCCTCAAATTAGTGAGTAGTCTGATAAAAATAGCTGTCAAACACAAACTAACTGACGCAGCAAGTTTAAATTTTGACAGGAGTCAACTGACAGATGCCTGTTGACAGGAGCAGTGTTGCTGTTTCAGTAAAGAGGTCAGAAATTCAAAAAGTCACGGACTTATTGACCCGCCCTCGTATACTTGATCTTATTGACAGATATTTACCCTCCGAAATACCATATTTGTTATCGTTGATACAAACCATATTTAGTAGTAAAACCACCCGTTAGTCAAATTTATATTCATATGTACCTGCAATCTCACACAGCGCAGAATTGTTTCATCATGTATAATACAATATATGCAACCGGAAAGCACATATGTAGGTACGAATGTCTATCAATTTTTAGCAATGTGTTCCAATTATTAAGGAATCCCATATATGCAAATATATCTTTAGAGCGCATATCCTTGTACTCGAGTTGCAGGAAGCAATGAATATACTTAAGGGCGTCAGAGGCTTGAATTCATTATATATTTATACCGCGACTGCTTTGCTTTACAGAAATTGTTAAAGTGTGGAAATTTTCTAAAATCAAACATATGCACATATAATTTTATAAATTTATAAATTTTAGTCTTGTAAACGGCCTTCAGCCAAACCAACAAAGGCAAAGAAATTATACACATGTATTCATAATTTTTATGAAGTAGATAATTCAAGATAAAACAAAGTTTTAAAAATCGAATCTGCATACATATGTATGTAAGTACCCATTCGTCATAAGTAGGTAGATACCGACCAAAACATTTTTTACGTAAATAATAAGCGTGACCGTTGTTTATCGCAGAAATACAAAAATCAATTCAGTTTGACGTAGCAGAAAATAGGAGCAGTCGTGTATGTGCATACATACATAACTTTTATCTACCTACACATGTATAAGCGCGATTTCCCCAAAGAAAATTCTTCTCATCTGTTAAATTTGTTTGTTCAAAATTGAAAACAAAAATATTTATTCCGCGTTTTCTTCACATACTCGTAAGTATAGAGCTCAGTACAACAGACTAGAAATCTAAATTTAAAACAAATGCGCCAAATCGTTCGTAATATGCTCATAAAAGCGTCACCAAACCGCACGCGTTTCATTCTACGTTGCTTATTAAATACACATGCCTCTGCAACGTGCCCTTTTTTAATTGCATTAAAATTTGTTCGCCAATGTTCTTTTATGTTATAAGTAAACCTTTAAATAACGATATATGCGTACATACGAGTATGTATGTATGAATATTCAAACAAAGTGATCTTTTGTAAATTGAATGCAGCTCATTGCCGTTTTTGTCTGGAAAAGACTTCCTGATTACTTTATTTCTTTTCGAGTTCATGGACATTATCTACTTTATTTATTTGATAAAATTCATTTTGGAAGAGCATAATGTAGGGTTGAATGTACGAATTTATAGAACACCTACACATGCATAGTGTATGAACGAGTACTTTTTATTAAATGCAATGTTTTAAAATACGATAGAAATAAACGTTTTATGTATAGGTACACGTATTAGGTATATGCTTATTTATATTTGAATCAGCTGATAAAACGTGTGAACAGATACCTAACAACTGTTCTAGATCACACCTTACAAAAAATATACGTAAATACGGGGAGATAAGTGTTGTTACGAATGCGCAGTTAATATAGACTTTGTTTCGTCGCGATTTAAAAACAAAAAGATGGTAGTAAGGTGCATTTTATACAGAAATGTATGTACATATTATTTGTACGCATATATGTATGTATTGGATTTTTGAGATGCATTCCACCATCCATGATTTTACTTCTTATTTAATGGTAAAGATTTTGTTTTAACTTATTCGAGGTTGCCACTACATTGAGCTAAGTAGGTCATTCTAGTTCAATTGCCTCAGAAGTAATTTTATTTTTTAAGTTTTTCTATATTTTTCTGTTCTTCGATTTTAGTGTTGAAACAGATATATTTATGCATTTACATATATATTAAGCTACGTCCAGATCGAGCGGAAAAAACATTGTTCAATAAATGCTTTAAGATGTTTCCCATTTGTTTTAGAAACATTTGGGTTCCAAGATTTGACAACCTGGTAAGCCTTATTCACTTATCGAAGTACCATAAATGAACATAGAATGGCGGGTAACCAGGAACAACTTTGTAAAATTTCCATAAATTAAGATATGCGAATTTCTTTTTTCGTAAAAGATGCTAACCGAAACTGTAGATGCCGTTTAAATTAATAAATGTACATCACAGCGGAATTTCGGTCATCGCTGCTTTTATCTTTCTAGATTTCCGCAATAGCACCTTATGTTTGTTTAGAGAGGTCAGCATCTGGGCGTTTTTCTCTTTACGTTTCGAGGAAAAATCTGGACACCAAGTAAGAGCATTCAGCGCACCTTATTAAGCCATATTTTATTTGGGCGGTCCACAAATTGCATGATGGTTATATTACTTTGCAGGAATTTAGAACCTCTTCTAATTGTTTATCTGTACGCGATCTGTAAATAGACCTGTTATATATGTAAATTCATTTGAATATAATCCGAGTACTCGTATATTCAACGCGGCATTGACTTGACTACTATAAAGTCCATATGGATTTGTCTAAAATAAGCTCATAAAATAATGATGCTTAGTAATCGTAGATTCTAGATTGATTACTAGTCACTGATCGACTTATTTTTTTAGGCGAATACAGACTTGTTTCAGGTTAGTGTTTCTTGATTTCAGTGACCTTTTCTTGATTTGATTTAATAATTTCCTGGAATCACTGAAAAAGAATGCCGAGCTCTTACATACTACTTTTAGGTGGCGCTTCAGTCCAGCGTGGACCTGCGCCTCCGTCAACAAGCTTCTCCATCTAGCTGGATCTTTTTTAGCTGTCTCCAGTTTCGCACGCTAAGTTGGCTGAAGTCCCCTATCACTTGCGTGCGCTGAGTCTCGGTCTTCCTATACTGCGCTGTCCCTCGAGAACGGACGAAGACTTTTCGGTCCGAAGCGTTGGTATTCATCCGCTCTTCATGACCCAGCCATCTCAGTTGTTGTATCTTCACTCCTCCGGCTAGGACGATGTCATTGTACAGTCCGGACAGTTCCACTCCACTCACCGTCAATACAGATGGGACCGAGAATCAGTCGAAGAATTTTTTTATCAAGGCAACCAAGAGTTCCTTCAACCGTGTTTGATAATGTCCATGCCTCTGCGCCATAGAGCAGTACTGAAATCATTAAGGTCTTACATAGGGTAACTTTTGCTCCTCGAGAGCGCCTGCTAAGGGATTTAACATTTCACGTGTATATCCGAAGTTCGTTGTCCTTAGTTCGTTTGCATGGGTTGTCGACAGTAGATCCATCCGTATTCGAGGCTTGTTGTTGCTTCGTATCTTTTTTGATTTTTTCGACGGCCGGGCAGCTACCCCGGCGGCACAACCCCCTACCAGGAGGGCCAATTTCATTTTTGATAATCCTAGTACTAGGGGTCGGTTAGACCGAAAGCCAGTAACCTATTCTGGGATGTGAGTGCTGCCGTTGTTCCATTAGGTCCGCCACCATCTCCTTTCCAAGGCCCTGATCTCTGGCCTGTACTCCAAATATGTCAGAGTAGCCCGGATAACGTCTTATTTGTTTTGGGAATTGTTTCCGCCGTTGATTTCATCTGGGGAATTCATCCGCTGTCCTGCTCAGCACTCGCGCTTATAAGTTTAGCAGGTCCAGTCCGGATGGACATTGAGCAGTACCCGACGGTTACCACGTGGAATTATTATAAGCACAAATGATGTGTAGAAGATAGTTGCAACACTGGATATCACCAGGTTGACATCTCTCAAACCCTTATACCGCGAGAAAATATTGTAAAAAAAAACGCCGAAAAATACGTACGTAAATATGCGAATAGAAGTGACTTGTATCCTGCACCCATAACGCTGAATTGCTCAGTTTTGTCGAGTTTTTCACTTTTGTTTTTGTACGTACGTCCAATGGGAATTGCGTCTGTTGGATAAACTCGATTTTAACCAAGTCTATACAAGTTCAGACTAATGTAGTCCAAACGTATGTAGGTATAAATATTTAAATTCCCTACTCATTTGAATAGCTAAATATGTATATTTTTTGACCATGTTGTCCCAGATAATGTATCCCAAACCGCTTAGTCTGCACCCCATAAGTTATTCAGTTGAAGCATTCTATTAGACTACCCCAAAACGTATGCTGAATCTCATTATACCTATAGGTATTCATTTTTTGTTGTTGTTAATGAAGTGCTTCTTTCGGTACTCCTGCAATTAAAACTTGGTTTTCTTAAAAATTCTGCGTATTGTATCAGCACTAGAATTTTAATTGAAGCAGGTACTTTCTTGCTTCTTATGTCGATTGCGGTGCCTTAATGCAGATCTTTGTTCCTTCTCTTAGAATAAATCGGATGTCGCCATTGTTACCTGCTTTAGTTTTTTTTTTTTCTTTTATTTAATAAATATAATGTTGTGCTCCACGTTTTGAGATTTATTATTTTCGCTATTTCCATAAGACACTTCTATTAACATTTTACTTCTCAACAAAAGTCAGACGCACAAAATAAATCATTTTGTTTTGTTGCTGTTAGTAGTTAGAGGTACAATATTTATCTCAAAATTACGTCCTAAGTTTTTGTTTTAGTAGATCTACTCACATTTGTTGTGCCTAAGAAGAACTGCATCATTCAAACTGGAAGATACTGTATGTAGTTGGATACATTATGTATGAATATAATACCTAGTCATATAAATAATAAGATGCAAATAGATAAGTGCTTGTGTTCATTGAATCAAATATGGCTGCATGTGTACATACATAGATACATACATATGTACATGGATATTTCTTCAAGTTGAACACAAAATCGATTTTCTATTCATAATGCTGTACCTATTTTCTGTTAACGATTAAAAGTATCGAAATTATATTCGTTTGTACTTATAAATAGTAATATAGAATAAAAAAGAATCTTGAGAACTTTGATAATATATAAAAAGAATGAACGGTAAGCCTTTAATTTTCTTTCTTCTATTATATACAATAACTGGAAAGAGAGAAAACTAGAATGTTCCACAATTGAACTCATGCAGGTCATTCTCGTTAAATATGTGTAAGTGAGTGAATTTTTTCAATTTCCTTTTATAGGTCGTCTGCATTTAGTTCTTTTTCGAAAATACCTTTTCTATTGACTAAATAATCCTTTTTGAGGGATATTTTGAACATTTTCAGCATATTTACTCCTAGAAACACTTTCAATTACTATTTTTAATTGGTTTTTAAAGTGCCATGAAATCATTTATAATTCTTTGTTTATCCTGTGCGCTTAGCGGAAAATATTACGAGAACCTTAACGCGTCAAAGATCACAGCTACTAAACATAAGGCGCACTACTCTGAGGAGAATTTTACAAATAGATCTCGGGTTATTGGCTTACCAGATTCATTTGATTCAATAATTGAAGAAAAATGATAATCCGCTTCATTATCACTTCTCCATTTAAAACAGCTCAAAATTAACGACAATTTTGCTCAAATCATCATTCCCATCTCAGCGGCTATGCGAACAAACAAAATTGCCGTATTTGGAGCTAAGAAAACCCATACGAAATCATTAGAGAAGCCAAATACTTCTGAACGTCAATTATTTAAATTTACAGTCAATGGAGGGTGCTACTAAGGCATGTTAACAATTTTTTATTTTTTTTTTACAGAAATTGAGGATTTGGATTTGACTAGCTATGGTTCCATCAAGATTGGGCGTCGTCCTCTACAAGAAATGTAACAATCGATTTATTACGCACTAAGTTCATTAATCATTGAATCAGTCTTTTTAGTGATGTAACTTAGCCGTTCGTTAAGTTTTTTGGAGTGTGTCATTAAAGGTCGATGTTATGCGAACAATCTAAAGAATAATATTGATCAAGCTTTTCTTGAAATAGGAGCCGAAGTCATTGAAATTGTATTTAAAATTGTTTTAACAGGATGTCCAACTAGCAAACCAGCTGAGGCCGTAATTTGAATGAAATGATATACCTTAATAAATCGGAGGATTTACTCCTTCCAAAAAAGCAACCATCTTTGGAAAATAATAAAAAGTTTTTTTTATAATGTAGTAAATTGTAAGTAATTGTAGTAAATCACTAAGATGTAAAGATTGAGTACACGCTGTATGTTGAACTGTCAAAAAAGAAAGAGGGAGAACAAAAAAAGTACGAACAAGCGCGGTTGTTTAAAAATAATAAAATCGCTTTTTATCCGTGAGATCATAAAAAATAAACTTCATTAAAATAAATGTATTTTTTTTTTGTAAAGATGTCCACACTTCACCAAGATATAAATTACGTTCTCATTCGAACATGGAAAAGCTTGGTCGCTAAATGAGTATAACAAAAATGATAATTTTCTCAGCAGTTATCTATAAATTTATTAATTTATTATAAGAATTATTTAATAATAAACGTTCAGTAAAAACAGCCTGACTGAAGGCGCTTAGAAAATTTGATAATAAATACTTTGTCTCGAAAGTAGTCTCTTGAAGCCTTGAACCAAACCTACTCCCTTCACAAAGATATAGACTAGCTGTCTTCCCCGTAAGGTACCACTGGCGTACAAGTAGAGTCGTCTTGTCTTTACTGGTTTTTTGTAAAATTTTTCTACTCTTTGCTTGAATCTCTAAATAATTATAATACTTTCGCTCAGATATTTGCATATGAAGCACTCCCTGTCGGATCAAGGCAAGCGTCTGTTTATTTAAAGGGCATTTGCATATAGGGTTGGACGAAACAGACGAATGATGTACTAGTAATTGGCTTTTCTTTTGTTTCTCTTAACAACTGAGGTTTTTGACTTTGCAAGAAAGAGGGCGCTAAGAGGACTAGAGGATGTCACTTTCTGTTTCTGCAACCTATTTAAGTATTTGGGTGTCATGTCAAATTTTTTAAATGCAGTATTGGATTTTTAACAGTGTAAGGGGGCTTCTAACTAAATTATTCCCTTTAATCTAAACGCCTCATATTTATGTTATTAATTATATCATCTCCGTTAATTATTTGGTATAATAAGCATTCACGCAAAAATGTCACTATTGTTTACAACAGACTTCGAAGAACCATTTTGTGTTCGGGGCCATAGGGCCTTAATAGGCCCTGCTTTGGGCACATTGATAAATCTCCCTGGTCTTTATATAAAGCTGTAAACTCTACATTCTCTGTGCCTTAGGGAACTAACTACATATTCTAACTCCAAAATATCAGTTTATTTCATGCATCCGTCAGTTGTCATTTACGAAAACATTAAAATCATTTTGAAGCGATCGAAAGGCATTGGATCATATGTCTACAAAATTCTGCTTACCTGTTATGGTTTTATATTCCACCAAACTCATATTTATAGGACGTATTACATTGATAAGTTTAGGTCAAAATATCATTAATTTAATCTTCAAGCCTGAAGTAGTTGTGAAATTTAATTTCTGATGCGAAATAAGTACATTTTCGACATTTAAAGGGAAAACAAGGTGGTACATATATGTACACATATTTGATTTGTTTATAATACTCTTATGTAAAAGAAAATTTAACGAAAAAATCCTAAAATATATTCGTCTGTGAGCACTTATCTTTTCTTTCAATGATTCCGAAAGAGAAAGTATTATAGTAGCTGCAAAATTTTTACAAAAACGCAGCAACTTAATTTTCATCGAAAACTTTCATAAAACGTTAAGTGTGTATAACTTTCTTATGACGTTTTAATACTGATTACTAAATTAGAAAAAAAGCAATAAATTTATTCAAGAAATTGAATTTTTAAAGCAAAATATGGTAGCCATTCAACTTATATACCATAACCAGAGGGAGATAACTACATTTGTTATATACTACGTTTGTAGTGTGCGTTGTATACGTATACGTATTCCAGTGCAATTGCGTTCATTTTGGAGGTTTTCTGTTACGAATGCGACTCCCCTATATATAGCACTGTGGGGTAACGGCTGCCATCAAAGTTGATCAGAAAGTTGTAGAGAGTGTTGGAATTGTGATTATTTAACCAAATAGAAAGTGAATAAAAACTTGATATATATATAATATAAACTCAGTGAAAGAGAGAAAAAAAAAGACAAAATCGATTTAAAGCAAGCGTTGAGAAATAAAAGTTGATAAACCAAAATTATAAAAAGAATTTCATTTATTTTTGTGTGAAACAGGGTCAAGGTAAGTGTAATTAGTGGTGTAAATTAGTTATTTATTTATTTTTTTTTTTATGTATTTAGACATTGGATACATATTTTTTCAATGTCGAAAGTGTTCTGTAGGTGATGAATTGCATATTTTTGTTTTTCGCATTGATTTTCGAAGAACGTACTGGGAATTTCCTTTAATTTGCTGCAATTTCGAAGTGATTCAGTTGATTTCTTGATTTTTGAAATGAGAAATGATGAAATAGTGAAATTTTCATTAGTCATCGTCAAGATGGAGATTTAATTTTGCCATTACGTGGTTTCACATCGAATCCCTTTATTTCTTTGTTTCTGCAAAATTAAACGGGGTGACCAAACAAACAGAAATAATTTGTTAAGCAATGTTTTTTTTTATTTTTTTTTTTCCCCAGCTTAAAGAAAAACAAAAGAAAATATGCAAACAAATTTTTGCTTTCCAAAATGGCTTCCAAGAACAAAGAATTGCTTTTAACTGAAGAAATATTGATTTCTTTGATTGTGAAGTCGATTCGCTCATTTGCAAACTTGTGCTTGTACATTTGTCGCTGAATTCGCAACTTTTAATTAAATGAGTTTATTTATTTTAATGGACTAGGTTTGTGAAAGTTACAAAGTCCGCAAATTAAAAACAGAAAATTATTATTTTTTATTTTATACAGTGGTGCAGAAAATAATAGGCACACAAAATTTAAAACTGAACTTTGAATTAAATCTTCTAACATTACTTCGCTTGCCACGCTATTGTCAGAAATGTATAATATTTATGTCAATTGTGTTCTAAGTCGGAAAAAATAATGGGGTCATTCAAAATACTTGCTCCATAGTTTTATATACAGTAAAAACTCTTATCCGGAATGTTCGGTACGGGACCAACGGCCCTCCGGATAATTGATTTTTCCGGTTATTAGAGGTTTAAACAAAATTGAGCAAGAAATCATTTTTGTGCTCGCAAGAATAAAAATAAATTAACCTTTTGTTTTAAACAAAAAACAAATTTTCGTGAAATCTGAATAGGTTTGCATATGCTCCTGATATGAGGTTTCTCCGGATAATAGAGGTAATATTAACAAAGTACTTGCTAAACAGAATGCCGGATATTAGAAGTTGCCGGTTATTGAAGTTGCGGATAAAAGAGTTTCATCTATATTATTTTTGTATGTGCTAAAGTATTGATGGTACATCTTACTGCAAAATAGGACGAATCCCACCAATCCACAATTCTATGTGATTATGTTTCATTTAATCGGACATTTGATGTTCACCATCAAACTCGTTAGTTTCTTCGCAACTGCTTCAAATGTTCAGCACACCGCTGCTGGTTTCATTTTGCATTTTGTTTTTTTTTCAGTTTCTGTGGTCAAATGAGCATTATTTACCCGTATATTTATTTGTTTTTAAAAAAAATGAATAAAACTGATTGTTGCAATTTCATCATTTTATAAAATGGCGAACTATTCCTGCTGCTCCTGTTACTTTTTCCAATTTAAGGGGAACAAAATTTTCCTAACTTTTCTTTATATTTATCCCGTTTCCACAAACCCATTAAAACCAATTTTTGATATGTTGTTGGGCATGATATATGTAACATGCAAATGTACGAGAGCTTTTTCCAAAATTTTCTATATGAAGTCAGAAAATGTATAAAGAAAACATTTGAAAAAAAATCTTTTTTTTTTGTAATGTCATAAAAATTGAAACTCCAAGACCAAACCCAAAAACAATCCCCTCGTCTATTTAAACAACCAACTAAGCCAACAAACTAAAAAAAAAATATCATTAAAATTGATTGAGTAGTTCCTGAGAAAACGGAAAGGAAAATTCTTTCAAATTACGATGTGAGTGTTGATTCCCCTTAAGGAACACGAGAATCACCACGTCTGTTGGATATTTATAGACATTTTAAAAACTTTTAATAGAAAAAAGAACTCAACGTTCAGAAACTCTGTTCTTATTGCACCCCATGTAACATGTTTCACACACACCAAACCTTGTACTGCGCTGGACCCGTAATTTTTGATACGATTATTGTATCGTTACTTTTGTTTGGTCAGCAGAATGCAACTGTAAAATGTTTTTCTTTTATTAAGGTGACTACGGAGTCCGACATGTTATGTTGCTGCCCATTTTAAATTGCATCTTCTATATACATACATCCATATATAATATTTAAATATACATAAATATCCCTGATTTAAAGTCCGTTTTAAGACTTGTTGAGTCAAGTAACTTGTATTATTTTAGTCTAGTTTCTTTTTCCTATGACCACCTATTTTATGTATATTAATTTATGTTTTCTTTGTTTCAGAAAGTCCCAAAATGCAAATCTTCGTGAAGACTTTAACTGGCAAGACCATTACTTTGGAGGTTGAGCCTTCTGATACTATTGAAAACGTTAAAGCCAAGATCCAAGACAAAGAAGGCATTCCTCCAGATCAACAACGTTTGATCTTTGCTGGCAAACAATTAGAAGACGGACGTACTTTGTCCGACTATAACATTCAAAAAGAGTCTACTTTGCATTTAGTTTTGCGTCTCCGTGGTGGTATGCAAATTTTTGTTAAGACTTTAACTGGTAAGACTATCACATTGGAAGTCGAGCCATCAGATACAATTGAAAATGTAAAAGCAAAGATTCAAGATAAAGAAGGAATTCCACCAGATCAACAGCGTTTAATCTTCGCTGGTAAACAGTTGGAAGATGGTCGTACTCTTTCAGACTACAACATTCAGAAAGAATCTACCCTTCATTTGGTCCTCCGACTCCGTGGCGGTATGCAAATCTTCGTCAAAACCCTGACCGGCAAGACCATTACATTGGAAGTCGAGCCATCCGACACCATTGAAAACGTCAAGGCTAAAATCCAAGATAAGGAAGGTATCCCTCCAGATCAACAGCGTTTGATTTTCGCCGGAAAGCAACTTGAGGACGGAAGGACCTTGTCCGACTACAACATCCAGAAGGAGTCAACACTTCATTTAGTCCTTCGTCTCCGTGGCGGTATGCAGATCTTCGTAAAGACCTTAACGGGCAAGACCATCACCTTGGAAGTCGAGCCATCTGACACCATTGAAAATGTTAAGGCCAAGATCCAAGATAAGGAAGGTATTCCACCAGACCAACAACGTTTGATCTTCGCCGGAAAGCAGCTTGAAGACGGTCGCACGTTGTCCGATTACAATATTCAGAAGGAATCTACCCTTCATTTGGTCCTCCGTCTCCGTGGCGGTATGCAGATCTTCGTTAAGACCTTAACTGGCAAGACCATCACCTTGGAAGTCGAGCCATCTGACACCATTGAAAATGTTAAGGCCAAGATCCAAGATAAGGAAGGTATTCCACCAGACCAACAACGTTTGATCTTCGCCGGAAAGCAACTTGAGGACGGAAGGACCTTGTCCGACTACAACATCCAGAAGGAGTCAACACTTCATTTAGTCCTCCGTCTGCGTGGCGGTATGCAGATCTTCGTTAAGACCTTAACTGGCAAGACCATCACCTTGGAAGTCGAGCCATCTGACACCATTGAAAATGTTAAGGCCAAGATCCAAGATAAGGAAGGTATTCCACCAGACCAACAACGTTTGATCTTCGCCGGAAAGCAACTTGAGGACGGAAGGACCTTGTCCGACTACAACATCCAGAAGGAGTCAACACTTCATTTAGTCCTCCGTCTGCGTGGCGGTATGCAGATCTTCGTTAAGACCTTAACTGGCAAGACCATCACCTTGGAAGTCGAGCCATCCGACACCATTGAAAACGTCAAGGCTAAAATCCAAGATAAGGAAGGTATCCCTCCAGATCAACAGCGTTTGATTTTCGCCGGAAAGCAACTTGAGGACGGAAGGACCTTGTCCGACTACAACATCCAGAAGGAGTCAACACTTCATTTAGTCCTTCGTCTCCGTGGCGGTATGCAGATCTTCGTAAAGACCTTAACGGGCAAGACCATCACCTTGGAAGTCGAGCCATCTGACACCATTGAAAATGTTAAGGCCAAGATCCAAGATAAGGAAGGTATTCCACCAGACCAACAACGTTTGATCTTCGCCGGAAAGCAGCTTGAAGACGGTCGCACGTTGTCCGATTACAATATTCAGAAGGAATCTACCCTTCATTTGGTCCTCCGTCTCCGTGGCGGTATGCAGATCTTCGTTAAGACCTTAACTGGCAAGACCATCACCTTGGAAGTCGAGCCATCTGACACCATTGAAAATGTTAAGGCTAAAATCCAAGACAAGGAAGGTATCCCTCCAGACCAACAGCGTTTGATTTTCGCCGGAAAGCAGCTTGAGGACGGACGCACTTTGTCCGACTATAACATCCAGAAGGAGTCCACTCTCCATTTAGTCCTTCGTCTTCGTGGTGGTATGCAGATCTTCGTAAAGACCTTAACTGGCAAGACCATCACCTTGGAAGTCGAGCCATCTGACACCATTGAAAATGTTAAGGCCAAGATCCAAGATAAGGAAGGTATTCCACCAGACCAACAACGTTTGATCTTCGCCGGAAAGCAGCTTGAAGACGGTCGCACGTTGTCCGATTACAATATTCAGAAGGAATCTACCCTTCATTTGGTCCTCCGTCTCCGTGGCGGTATGCAGATCTTCGTTAAGACCTTAACTGGCAAGACCATCACCTTGGAAGTCGAGCCATCCGACACGATTGAAAACGTTAAGGCTAAAATTCAAGACAAGGAAGGTATCCCTCCAGACCAACAGCGTTTGATCTTCGCCGGAAAACAACTTGAGGACGGTCGCACGTTGTCCGATTACAATATTCAGAAGGAATCTACCCTTCATTTGGTCCTCCGTCTCCGTGGCGGTATGCAGATCTTCGTTAAGACCTTAACTGGCAAGACCATCACCTTGGAGGTCGAGCCATCCGACACGATTGAAAACGTTAAGGCTAAAATCCAAGACAAGGAAGGTATCCCTCCAGACCAACAGCGTTTGATTTTCGCCGGAAAGCAGCTTGAGGACGGACGCACTTTGTCCGACTATAACATCCAGAAGGAGTCCACTCTCCATTTAGTCCTTCGTCTTCGTGGTGGTATGCAGATCTTCGTAAAGACCTTAACTGGCAAGACCATCACCTTGGAAGTCGAGCCATCTGACACCATTGAAAATGTTAAGGCCAAGATCCAAGATAAGGAAGGTATTCCACCAGACCAACAACGTTTGATCTTCGCCGGAAAGCAGCTTGAAGACGGTCGCACGTTGTCCGATTACAATATTCAGAAGGAATCTACCCTTCATTTGGTCCTCCGTCTCCGTGGCGGTATGCAGATCTTCGTTAAGACCTTAACTGGCAAGACCATCACCTTGGAAGTCGAGCCATCCGACACGATTGAAAACGTTAAGGCTAAAATTCAAGACAAGGAAGGTATCCCTCCAGACCAACAGCGTTTGATCTTCGCCGGAAAACAACTTGAGGACGGTCGCACGTTGTCCGATTACAATATTCAGAAGGAATCTACCCTTCATTTGGTCCTCCGTCTCCGTGGCGGTATGCAGATCTTCGTTAAGACCTTAACTGGCAAGACCATCACCTTGGAAGTCGAGCCATCCGACACGATTGAAAACGTTAAGGCTAAAATTCAAGACAAGGAAGGTATCCCTCCAGACCAACAGCGTTTGATCTTCGCCGGAAAACAACTTGAGGACGGACGCACGTTGTCCGACTACAACATCCAGAAGGAGTCCACCCTCCATTTGGTATTGCGTCTTCGCGGAGGAGTGTTCTAAATTTTTTTTTTCAATGATCAAATTTAAAATAAAATTAAAAACGATTCTCATACACATATGTAGTATTTTACTAATAACGCATCTTGTAACTTTTTATTTTGTATCTAGATGCTTTTTACAAGTTCTGATTCAATTCCTATAAACGATTTTGTTTTGTTATTCTAAATTCAATAAACGTTGAAGTTTTTATTTAATTGGAAAGAAATTTGGTTTTTTGATTTAAACATGTGAGAAATGTAGCAGCCATTTGGTTTTTGATGGTAAAGGGTGTAGGATTTTTTAAGGTTTAAAAATGGTAAATACCACGAGCGCAATTTGGAGAACCGTGGTTCCATTTGAAAGGGGCATTCACATATATGAATGCATTGCGAATGCGCAATGGAAAGATGAAATTAATTAAACGTAGCCAAGGACTACTTGTTGAAGGGAAACATGTAGGATGTATTATATTAGGGTGTTTTTAAAACGTCAGAACTGGATTAGTTGCATTCAATAATATGTAGGTCTGTTCGCATACTGTCCAAAACTACGAAAGTCAGTCCAGTCACTTTAACAAATTTTTTCAAAGGGAATTTTTCCCCCACTCCTTCGGGTCTTGAGGCCCTAGCATTTAGCGTCGTTCACATTGTACGACAAATCCTTCGACCGGGTCGGACGACCAAACCTGCCTTGCGTTCACATTGTACTACACGGTCGTCAGACTCCTTCGTGAGGGTAATTTCGAAGCATGAACGTGGAAGGGCAATAGATAAAAACATGGAGAATGAAGAGAGACGGAGAAAAAAAAACCTACCTGAAATGAAAATAATTTCCTTTCTTCCACACCGATGTTCATTCGTTGGAATCATACGAAAATTAAAAATGCCCTGAAGTCGTTCGACAAGTATTCACACACAACAACGTCGTCCCACCGAGTGCAAAAGTCAAACTCCCATACGACCGATCGGATGGACCGTCGTAAGAACGTTCACACTGTACGACCTAGTACATTTTGGTCTAACCGACGAAGTCGAAAGACCCGGTCGAGCTATTTATCGTACAATGCAATTGTACTAAATTAGAAATGCTGGCGTTAATGAACTCCGTCTTATCATTATTATTTATGTACATATCAAATTTTTATCTCTGAAAAAATCATGCGCTTTAGTATATCTAGGAAAATGGTATAGAGTACGAATGCATTCTCCTACCTAAAAGATTCTTCTGTGGGGAAAGCTGCATACTTGTATATTATTCATGAACTGTTTTACCAATTACGGCAACTAGTCCACCGTGCCGCACAATTTTGGTCTGAAGCGACGTCTGCGTCTTCTTTACTAATATTTAGTTACTTAGGCATAATTGTAACTTTGGCTTATAGATTAGAAGACAACAAGTTGTACGCGTTAAGCATTCATATTCCTAATGAAAGTGAAAGGGCGTCGTTCTCTTTCTCTTCTATAGACTACCAACATTTGGCGATCGTTTTTAAGCTTTGCATCAAGCTTTCCTTTTTCGACTAAGACACACATCACCCTACACAGCTTTTTATAATTTTTTAAAGTCGTAACGTTTTAGGTAGTGCACTCGGAGAACCAAGCTACAGCTATCATACGTTACTATGATATTAACTTATATAAACTTGTTTTTAAAGTTTGAAGTCCCGATAAGATAAAAAATGAAGTAAAAATTACGGCAATATTCTAAAGATAATAATTTTTAGTCGTTCATCAAATGCATAACAATGACATTGCTCAAAAAAAGTGAATTTTCGGTCATCTGCAACAGACTGCTTATATTTCTTTCAAATGCCATGAAACGCTGATAAATCGTAAGTTCACGAAATACCATTTTTAAAACTTTTTTTAATCAGATCATTCCATTCAGCATAGCTTTATTTTATTTTTCTATTTTATTCAAATGTTCATTTATTCGTTCGTACGGATAATGAAAACTAAGCCCATTTAATCTCTAGGATCAGGGATCTTGTCAGGCTGGAATACTTCATGATTCAGATCAACTCAGTTTGGAGCGTTAATTCTTTTATTTGTCGTACATATTCTAACTATCTTAGGCGACTGAGTCGAATTTTTTTAACCAGGATGAATTTGTACAGATCTCATACTTCACTGTTACATCTTCTCCTCTAAAGCATATAAATCTAAATGGAACCAAAAATCGTTCGAAAAATCTTGCGTTCAAAACGGTCATAGATATTTTTTTATCTGCCTTCGTCCATATTTCAGCCCCGAGCGCCAGAACTTTATAAGAGACTCAGTGTTCTTAAACGATATCTTTTTACTCAATTCCTTCTTAAATCGTGGAAAATACGATTGGCGATTGTAACTTTTCGCTTGATATCTGATATTGGTTTATTGCAAAACCGAGTTAGACAAAACTCCTAACTAGCTCGAAGTATTAGCTGTCTTTTTTAACCTTCTATTAAATTCTTCGGTGCTGTGTGTCTCATTAAGACAGCATATATTTGATTTTGCTCTCATCCACAACTAAACCTTTTTTTGTTGCTCCCACTTTTAAAAGCGCAAACGGATCAATGAACTCTCATCCTAACTTTGTTGCACAAACATATGGCAAATGTTGACTTGTGACTTTCGACAACTCTCCCAACAATGATTTTTAGGGTTTTATGAAAAGTGGAATTGAAATAATTTGAACTTTAAACCCCACTGATTAGATCGTTGAACTATTACTGTTAGAGGTACTATAGTTGGCGCTATTTAGAAGGTCTCCTTGCTTGTGCGTTAGATTTTCGGCTGCCCTTAATTAGCTCGACAGGTTGCATTAAAGCTGGGTGAATGTTATCGATGCTACTGTATATGTCCTTAAACCTAACAGATATTAAGAACAAAGGTTACATTATTCCGCTTATTTACATTTGCAGTCTGTTGTAAACGAGCGCTTAGAAGCATGAGACAATTTTACTTTCTAAGTTCTGGTATGACTGATTTGGTTCTGATGAGGTGACTTTCTTGCCGTTTTTTTTTTTTAGTGTTTCGAATTAATTACGAAAGTCCTTATAATAAGAACTATTCATTAGTATTAGCTCCCTGTACTTTCTTACATATGTACATTATGACAAGTCCCATATGCAATATCTTAGGCAATTATATTTATAGTGTTAACATTAATTCAAATTTCACAAACGAAATCAACTGATGCAACGAAGAGGCCAATGGTCATTATGAAGTCATGGTCGTTTTATTTAACAAATTTGAAATATCTTTTCTGCCCCAACTACACCACATCGCTTGCTTCCAAACGACCACGTGATATTCATTTTCAATCCTGTTACCGTTCTCAAAAAAAAAATTAAAAAAAAAGGTTGAAGAAACTAAAGAGAAATATAATTTTCAATTAATCAAAAATAAAATTTTTTTTATTTTGGAATATATTTTATAAATTTCATTTCGTGCGTCAGCCAAATCGCCAATGAGAGTAGAATTAATGAACCTGACTGATGGGCGGCAGCCATAGATACTGGTACGTAGGTAAGGAGAGTAGTTATTCCTAGTGCGACTTGAGTCCATCCCATAACAGCAACTGCATTAGCCGCCCAATACGCACGTTTCGGTAGAATTCTTCTTCTTGAAAGTATCCACAAGCCCGAAATCAATGATAAAGTTGTAATACCAAGCACTCTATGGTCAAACTGAACGGTTGTGGGATTTTCTGTTATATTAGCTAATTTTGGTTTAAATGTCATTATATCATCAGGTATCCATTTATCAGCCATCTTTGGAAATGAATTGTACACTAGACCAGCGTCTAGTCCTGCTACAAATGCACCAGATAAAGCGGTAAGAAATATCATTCCTTTGGTGACGTGAGCAAATTTTCGAAATTTAACAGCTCCTCGTGTAATCTCCGTCAAACGTTCTGCTGGCAATAGATGTCCAAGAGAAGAGTACAAAAATAACGAATAAAGAATAAATGCAAATGATAAATGCGAAGCCAATCGATATTGCGACACTCTTGGTACATCGTTAACATCCTGAAAACGATCTTCTAATCCAGACTTTACCATGTACCAACCCATCAGACCTTGTATGCCTATCAGAGCGCCAAATATGAGTACTCGTACTTTCATTGCTTTCGCAAAGTAACCCTTTGTCCAAAAATAAATGGCAGGTATTGCAAAGAATCCACCTATTGCTCTTCCCCACATTCGATGTGTGTATTCCATAAAGTATATAAACTTAAATTCATCCAGCGTCATGTTGGAATTTTTCATTTTAAATTCAGGAAACTGCTTATATCTGTCAAATTCATCCTGCCACTCTTGCTCTGTACGTGGTCTTTGTTCACCAAGGAGTTTCCAAGTAACCATCGACAAACCGGATTCAGTTAGCCTCGTTACACCGCCGAGGACGACTGCACCAAAAACCATTGCACTGCACCCGAGTAACCATGTGCCCACCAGCTTGTTTCCCTTTTCCACTGCATTATTATTTTGAGCAAATTTTCTTGTTTGCAAAAGATTATGTTTTATTATCTGTTGTGTAAAGCTTAGAGGATTTCGCTGCAAGACATTACTGGACGACGAGAGTAAATTTCGAGTAAAAGATTGACGCCCAAGTAAAGTGTGTCTGCTGCATAAAGTTACTTTTTTGATAAAATGGGTTGTTAACAATAATCCACAAGACATTTTCTTAAATCAAAATACTTCACTTTCTACAAAACTTGTAAGAACAAAAATAAAAATTAAAATTAAAAAATTGACAAACCGGTGTCACATTTATCAGCTGAGTGTTATAATTCTGCGTTCAGGTGTTTAGATAAGTTACCTTTGGATAGTGAGTGGAATTTCCAAAAACTACTAATGTTAAAAGAACATTACTCGTATTTTATTATTCAAAGAAAAATATACTAAATGACAGTTCGTCAATAAAGGCAATATCATTTTCAAATTTTTTTTTTCAGGCCCTTTATTAGATATTCTCTAGAAAAAGGGGACCCTCTGAACTGCGCCAACTACAGAGGCATTAGTCTCCTTAACATCGCATATAAGATCTTATCTGCCGTATTGTGTCAACGCCTGAAGCCGTTCGTCAACAACCTGATAGGTCCATATCAGTGTGGCTTCAGGCCAGGAAAGTCCACCATCGACCAGATATTCACACTACGCCAGATCTTGGAGAAGACCCATGAGCTTCAGATCGATACCCATCACCTATTCATCGATTTTAAGGCCGCGTATGACAGCAAACACAAGAGGCACTATCTTTCAAAAGCATACGCCGACTATATTGACATAATCGGGAGAAAGCAGCGTGATGTCAGTGGCGCTTTCGCGAGTATTGAGACGGAAGCGGCGAAAATGGGTTTAGTGGTCAATGAGGGCAAGACCAAGTATATGCTGTCAAGCAAAAAGGACAACCAACACCGACGTCTCGGGCAGAACGTCACCTTAGACAGATATAACTTTGAGGGAGTTAAGGACTTTGTCTACTGCTCTGCTATAAACACAGACAACGACACCAGCGCTGAGATCAAGCGAAGAATAACTCTTGCCAACCGCTGTTTCTTTGGGCTAAGAAGGCAATTGACTAGCAAAGCCCTCTCTCGGACAACAAAAGTCACCCTTTATAAGACCTTAATAATCCCGGTCCTGCTCTATGGCGCAGAGGCATGGACATTATCAAAAATGATGAGGGTGTTCTTGGTTGCTTCGAGAGAAAAATTCTTCGGGCGATCTTCGCTCCCGTCTGCATTGACGGTGAGTGGAGGAGGAGATACAACGACGAACTGTACGGACTGTACAGCGACATGGACCTAGCCAGAAGAATGAAGATCCAAAGACTGAGATGGCTGGGTCATGTAGAGCGCATGGAAACCAATGCTGCGGTCCGAAAAGTCTTCGAATCCGCCCCCGAGGGACAGCGCAGTAGAGGAAGGCCAAGACTCAGGTGGCGCACGCAAGTGGAAGAGGACCTCAGCCAACTTAGCGTGCGAAACTGGAGACAGCTAGCCAGGGATCGAGCTGGCTGGAGACGCTTGTTGACTGAGGCCCAGGTCCACCCCGGACTGTAGCGCCACCTAAAGTAAGTAAGTTTATTAGATATAACCAGGTTGTTTTTTAAAACTTTTATTTGAAACTTATAGAATACAAAAATAGTTGATTTTTTTTAATTTTATTTTTTACCACTATCCAGGAGGCGCCAAAGTGGAAAAAACAACCCTGTTTTTCACTATTTTTTGCTAAAAAAAATTTTATAATTATTTTTTTCCAGCAAAATGTGGTTAATTGGCATACAAAACATCTCAACGAACAAAACAAGACCATAATCATTGAAATCGGTCGAGTAGTTTCTGAGATTAACTGTCCGCCATTTGAAAAAGAATTAGTTTTGAGAAAAACACGTTTAAAGCTGAGTCATCAACTATGGACTGCTAGACGCGCACCACACTTTCACTAATTTCAGTAGGTATGTTAGAATTCCAGTTTTTAAAAAATAAAGGGCTTAAAAAGATGCAAAAACAAAATAGATTTTTTGAAATTTTTAAGGTGCCTAATGGCACTAACAACTATTTATTGAAGACAATTGCTTTCTGTTATAGCTGGCTCTTTTCATTTAAGCCAGCAACCAAAATATGTGAATTCAAGGCGACTTAAAATACTATATTGCAATGCTGCAATGCAGGTATTGGAAGACTAGTAGTTTTATGAAAATTGTCGAAACTTTACCTCTCCACCCTCTATCTAATGCTCATCTATTTCCAGCTGTCAGCTTTTAAATTGTGGACTAGAGCACGTATTCACTCTTGTATTAGCAAGAGTACTTTAATAGCTTAAATTTAATGATCCAGATAGTATGTCTCAACCTTCTTCTTAAAAGTTGTACTTTAACGCTTTCAAAACCCTGTGCACAATTCTTAAGTGAATGGATTTTAAACATTTGGAACAAAACACTTTTCTAGCCCAAAAATAGAAAACCTTGTTCTCCTCATGACAAGAAAGACCTGCAAAGCGGTTTTCGTAGCAACTGGTAATTGGATGGCACATTTGTCCAGAAACCGTATACAAAGTGTAGACAGATCTGACAGAAGCAACATACGAGTTGCGCTTGACATTTCAAAGTTATTGGACACAGTTTGGCATCAGAGTTTTCTTTTACATTAAAATTCCCGCATTTAGAATTGACGAATCTCTTTTTCTCAATAAAAGTTGTCTTGCACGGCTTTCAGTCTAATTTTTGTAAAAAAAAATTATGGTATGTCTTGAGACTTCATTCTAATTGAGACACCCTTCTAAATTTTCATTAAAAATCCCTTGTCTGTTACTTCTAATTCAATATATTGCTTTAATAAAGAGATTATCATATTCTTCTGTTTTTCTTATTCTCTCCCAGACTAATTTCCTTGCGAATATGAATGCACATATGCTAAGCGCCTTTAATTTCGATATGATGCTACTTATTATTTTTAAGGAATGCAATGAAATTTAATTTAATTTAGTATACAAGACTTAATTATCCAAAAAAAATTTTATTAAGTCCACTTCTGGCCAGGTGCGCCTAAAACGTCTATGCAGTCAGAAGATATAACTCAAAACTATGCACTATAACTCATAAGGAATGCCAATATTGCCCAATTAATCAATACCCTCCAACAGCGACATAATGTCATCTGCCTTACCTTGTTCTATCATTATGGTGAACAGTAGCATTCTGTGTTTTAAGTTTTCAGCCGATTACCCTCAAGACTATTTTCCGAAGTTCCTTGAAAAATCATGATTGTGTTTTGTCACTTTAAGCCATTTTAAATTACAAACATTCAAAACAAACGAACATTATTATTTTACTTTATTTCCTCCTTGTCCGCGCTGTGAGCAAGCATTTTAAGAGCCTACACATTCATACATACACACAAGACATTTTGGTCGCATAAAGCTGCAGGATCCAGGCACTAATTGGTGGTAGATAAATAATAATAATTTGAATACCCAGTTAAAGATTGGTCACCTTTCTGAAAAGGGTAAATAAATATATACGAGTATGCATAATGTAAACAATGAAACAACAACTCAGAGATTGCATACTTTTCGTAAAGTATGATTTTATTTTTGTTTTAATAAAATATTACAAATCTTACTAAATTACTATTTCGCTTTTCTGGTTTATGGGCTTTGGGTGTCAAGAGCAACCTCATAAATAGAAACTCGATATTTCACATAGATATCCTTTCTTAAAAATTTAAGTGATTTAATGAAATTTCTATACTTAAAACTAAACAAGAAATTAGAAAACAGGTTTTGTATACACATAACTGTTCAAATGTACACTTTTCATTTTCGTTTTTTTCACAGAAATGTGGAAAATTATTCATTATTATTATTATTAATTATTTTCGTTAAATAAAGGGATGTGTATGTGGTTTGTTTTTCTGCTTTTTGTTTCTTTACACTTTTATTCGTAATAGGTATACGTAAATAATATTTACAGTTGAATTAGTTGCCTTAATTTCTTTCCATATACATTATTTTCTCACATTTATCTTTTTGTTTTTTACTTCCTGCATGCTGTTAATGCTGGAATTGACTTTTTAAATTATATACGAACAAATGAGAAAAAAAAATAAAATAACGTTAACAATTACATAATAAGCAAACAAACAAAAATTTGAACTTAATTAAAATGAAGTAAAAGTAAGAAAATACTTGTATAAGGGGAAAAATGATTTAACATGAGAACTAATCCTTAAATACTTTGTTTTTCTCCAAATAGCTAACGAAAATGACAAACAAAAATTTTGTCTAATAATATTTTAATGTTGTGTAGAGCAAGCGTCTATGACCGTCCACAAGTCGGTAAGTTCACCCGGAAGAAAACATTTAATTCTATTAATGAGGCAAATACTAAAAAGACCAAATACATGACTAAGCAAGCCATGCCAACTTTTTTGTCCAATTTGAACTTGTTGCAGGAGAATGTGATGTAAAGCAGAAATAAGGTTGATAGCAGGGTAATTGCAGAATATTCAAGTCCCGCTGAATTGATTCCAACGAAATTCTGACCGGGTTGAATTGGGAAAAAGACAGCTTTGATGAGCCATGGAACACCTAAGCACAGAAGAATATCGAAAGTGTTCGAACCAATCGAATTGCATATTCCCATAGATCCATGTCCTGCGAAAACCCAATGTTAATAAAATTTATTTAAGTAAAAAAAAAAAAAACAATCCAGGCTTATTTGAACCTCTTTTTGCCACAATGACACTGGAAACTGCTTCCGGAACACTGGTGCCAGCTGCCAGAAATGTGATGCCCATTACTGAATCTGGAATCTTAAGCGTATCACCTTACAAGGAAAAATAATTTGTTTAAAGTTGTTTATTTTATATACGAATTTATGTATGTAGGTATAAAATTACCAATAATTGTTATCATCCATGCAACAACATAAGACAAAGATCCAATCCAAACTATGCACATTATAAATGTGAGCGGGAATATTTTACTATTTTTAGCTCGCTTGCAATCAGGAATAGCAATGTAGAATAAGAGATGTATTGGCCAAATAATAAGCCAAGTGAATTGTGCAAAACAGCTTTTGCCTTTGGGATAATGGATCAAGGAATATCGCTCTTCTTCTTCTTCCTGGGATGATTCTACCTCAGAGATTTCAACAAGTGGTACAGGTGGAGATGACAGTGTTGTTGCCGAAGTTGGTGATGGCTGAACCTTGGGGGTTTCATTGCTTACACCGCCATTTAGCTGTATCGTTGACATATTATGGCATATGCGATTTTCTACAATTTCTATTAAGAATAAAAACATTACGTTTAGTGACATAACTTTGATAGTAAATATATTTATATAAATGAAATAAAAAATTACAATATGTTAAAGTAGTGACACTCGTTTCATTTTACCTCATACTATTTTTCTTTTTGAAATGAGTTTAATCATAGATAAATGTAGAAATAGATTTATAAAAAAGAAAATATAATAGATATAGAAAATATAAAATAAATGAAAGTATTGAAGGAAACACCTAACAAACAATTGGTCGAACTTTGTATTTATGTAATAACATATTGTTTATACTATAGGTACACATACATAGTATGAAATGTGTAGATTAAAATGGTATTTTGATCTTTTTATTTATTTGAATAAAAAATATATATTTAAAGTAACAACGGTGTGAAGGAGACATTTTCAGAAAACCGGGATCATACCATCATTGTGGTATCACACGACTCAAAGAGTAGTACAGATCAACTTCTACAAGTCAATATCGCCTCTTTGACAGAAAAGGCTTTTATAGAACTATATCTTTGGAGAACTCAAAAGCTTCATTAGGTGTCCCATAATTCACGCAAAATTTGAATTTTGCGCCATTTAATAGTACAGTGATGACAACGGAAAAAATAGATAACAATGTGACAGCTGACATTTCGGAGTTGGTAAAAATGGAGCGCTATACGAAAGAACAACACATTTTCATTGTTGAGCGGATTTTGGAACAACAAGTGAATGCTGATTTTTTGAACAAAATCATCGTCGGCACTGAAGCTCACTTTCGTTGATGGCTTCGTTAATCGTCAAAAATGTCGCATTTGGGGTTCAGAACTCAAGAGTAATTGTTGAGAAACAATTGCATCCAAAACGCGTGACTGTTTGGGGCGGATTTTGGGCTGGAGGCATTATCCGACCATTTTTCTTCAAAAATGCGGCTGGTCAGGCAGTAACAATCAATGGAGTTCGTTATCATAACATGATAACCCAGTTTTTATTGGCTAAAATACAAGATATGGATCAACATGTGGTTTCAACAAGACGGTGCCACATGTCATACAGTAATTCAATTACTTGATGAGTCATTTCGTAATCGTGTAATCGGCCGTATTTGCGATCAGAATTGGCCATCCAGATGTTGCGATTTAACGCCATTGAGTTTTTTGAATCCAAAGGTCTATGTAAACAACCCCACGACCACCAACGCCTTGAAAGCGGAAATTGGGAGATGTATTAATGAAATTCAGTCACATTTATGCGAAACGCTCATAGAAAATTTCAATAAAAGAGTACGTACTTGCCAGCAAAGCCGTGGCGGCCATTTATCCGATGTGCTATTCCATAAATAGCCCCAATCTGTATACTCTATAAATCAATAAAAAAATTGAACTTCCTAATTTAAAATCTGTATTTTCTATCGATATAACATATTCCGTGAATTATGAGACACCCTTTAGTTTAATGTCGCATTGTAAGTCTAAAAGGCGCTGTTGGCTTTCTGGTAGTGTAGAGAACATTCGGTAAGACCTGGAAACTACTCCCCTATGATATTGTATGACCAATTATATCTTATGCGTCAGTTTTCTGGAAAAATAAAAACATGCCAATGCTACTTCAAGCAGATTTCAAAGACCTATTTATCTCAGCTGAAGGCAGCCTTTTTCAAGAATGCCTTGTCACGCCATAGACAGGTTGATGGATCTCTTTTCACTGACATTTATCCGACGAGTTGGATTTTTTGATTAACTAGGAGTGGTCTATAATATATTAAGCACCGAAATTTCCATGAACACACACAACGAACTAAAGGAATAATGGCCTAGTTCTTTGCCTGAGTGCAAAATCTCACTGATTTTAACTTTAAATATATATACGAGTACTTAATCCATAGCCTATAAAAATTCCTGTCATAATTCACTTTATCAAAAGTATGGAAATCTGAGCAAGAATTAAATTTACGAAGGAGAATTTTTGAAAGCATACATACATATTTTATTTGATTTAGCAATTAGGCAAAAATATATATGTACATATTTTTTCTGGCATCTTCTGCATATATGAATATATTCAGAGTGGTATGCTCCCATTTGCTAAGAGTGCGGATTAGGTGGCCTAACTTATTTCATCGTCTTGCTGCGATACCTGTGGGATCTATCTAAAAATTAACTAACCATGAACCTCTACTAAATATGGCAGTATGTATGGGATCGATCTTTGTGAAAAGACATTTGACTAACTGAGTGAATTTAAGTGTACGTTATGCATACGCATGCAAATATAAGAAATTTGTTGACCACTTGGGTGGCAGAAATATGCCATTTTAAGTCTAGCAACAGTTTTTGTAGAAAGATATTCAGGAAAAATTCCCTCTTAACAAAGGTAACATAGTTAAGACAGTGTACACCTTATGGAGGTTCTTCGACATATTTAATAGTCAGGTATATAAAGTACTTCGATATTTCATTACGGCCCTCGAACAAAGATGTACTACTAATTGTATACTTACTTATTAAAAACTTCGAAGGTATTAAGAAATTAGAAAATATCTTCTCACAATACATGACAGGCATAACTGTGAGCGAAAAGATTAAAGGGCAGAAACAGATAGGATGAAAACAATGACACGTACGATTTGTCAAAATTTACATTTTAGGAATCGGCTGAATAGCTCCGATAGCTTGAAGTTACGACCACAGGGTGAGGCGAAATCAAAAGTTATTACTTTCTGACGGAGTTCTGTCATGGTTCAGAAGCACGTCAAAGATGTCGAAAGTTATGAAAAAAGGAAAATATACATACTCGTACGTATGTACACGTGGCATGTTCTCTTCATATGTGATATTTAAATTTCGTGAAACCTTTTAATATTAGACTAAAGCGCTGGTTTAAGGGAAAACGATTTACTCGTAAGTAAAAATAGATTACAAAATAGTACAATATTATAAGTATGTACATTATGTTTGGAAATAATAAAGAAACCATTTTATTAAAGTTCTAAGGAACCTAACTAGTTTTGAAATCCGAAAAGAGGTATTTTTTAAGTGTGCACCTCGAAGTTGAGGACATTAATGTGCCTTCATTAAGTTAAACAGTGAATTTAAGACATCTTCTTCTACGAAGTTTACTATTGCACACAAGTTAATAAAAATTAGTCACAATTCGAGCAATATCTGTCAGTTGCATAAAGCTTTAAAGAAAAACACCCTTTATACTTATTCTCATACATCGTAAGAAGCGTACAGTTTTTGCCAATTCGGGGTGTTAAAGTTTATTGTCCAATAAAGAAGTAGTTTGTATGTATGTATGAGCATGTACGAGTATGTTAAGTCTTGTTATAAATGTGTGTGTATTTGAATTTGTATTTGCAAATGATATAAAAGAGTGTAACTAAAATAATAAAGTGTATGTATAAAGTGTTTAACCTGACTCCTTTTCATTGCTTGTTTTTGTTTGTATACTGCTGTTTGAAGATCTACTGCGTGATCTGGCCTGCTCGACACCACCTGTGTGTATAGAATTTCCGGTGTTTACGGTGTATTTATAATGCATATAAAATAATTTTCGATTTTTCAATTTTGTATTAAAGTACAAACCTTTTGCGCATTTTTGAAAGGTCTTGTCAAAATACATGACGGCCAAGTAGACCGCATATAACGAAACCAAAATTAAAGCTTCGTACCATTCCACTCGTTCGTCGTGCATCACACAAATAAGAATTGCAACTGTTATTCCGTATGCGATACTATCCCTTGTTAGCGGCCACCAATCCAATGGTATCGTCTTTAAAATAATGTTGTCAATAACATTTCATAATATAATTTTCCAAATAGCAAACCATTCCAGCTCCTATGCCACAACAAGCTGCAACAGCTAAAATGTTGAACACTGCCGAACCAACAATGGTCCCAACACCAATATCACCCTCTGTGATGAAGGTCCCTATCACGTTGACAAACAATTCTGGGGCGGATGTTGCAGCTGCCATAAATGTTGCTCCCGCAACATCGTTCGACATGTTGAGCGCTGTAAGTAAAATCCATGTTTAATAATAAAATTTAGTTGATCATTTACTCCATTAACCTGCGCATATTTTTTCGACTGCAGGTACGAAATATTCATCACATACAACAGCTAATGCTACAAATAAATATAAACTGGCTATCACATGAAGTACTACAGCACCGGATTGTCTTTGTCCCTCTGTGAATAAATCTTTTGGGAAATCATCTATGGCGGGTAATGTGCAATTCATTCCTAAAAAAATATACAAAAATAAAAACAAATTACAAAAAAAAAAAATTAGCAGTAAATCCTATCATAATCAAAACTAACGTAATTTCATTTTTTGAAAGCAATTGCATGTATTTCTTACATAAATTAAAAAAAGGTTTTTACAATATTTGACAACAAATTATAATAAATGAAATATTATTTAAGAGAAAGTCAAAATTCAAATCTTAAAATACTATTTTTTAAAAATAAAGTAAAGTTTAGATTTAATTCATTTCGCCATTCATTAAGTATTTTACGACGCCAATTTGGATTGTTTGACGATATACTATAACAATTTCAGACTCTTCTAAAATATCGTCCTTCAAAATCTATTCGGTTTGCAGCTAAAAAGAAATGGAGAATTATTTTGATTTCAAAATATGTATATATATGTGAATGACTATTAATTCGTAATCCACTTATATTTATATTCATATTATTGCATGTAAAAAACTTTTTAGAGCCATAAACTTATATTTATAAGACTGGAATTTAAATAAAAAGCTTTATTCATTAACATTTGGATTTAAATACGACTTCAGGCATTACACATTTTTAGCTATTTAAACTAGACACATCCTTTTGGTAGAGATTCAGACCTTGTTTTTGAGCATTTTTATTTTTATCTCTGAAACGCATCTGGTAACATCTGGTAGCCCAGGTCTCATTTGAAAAAATGACCATCAATGATTTTGGATTTGCCTTATTTCAGAAACCGTTATTTTAATTGTTCATGATCATCCCTTGCGTTAATTCCTGCACTAGCTAGATCTGTTGTCATCAAACACAGAATTGACATTTCCTTGTTATACAATATATTAGGCCAAGTTCGTCGATTATGAGAACCAACAAAATCTAGTAATTTCCTATACGATTTCAAATATTAGTTTTCTGGTTTTAGTCTATTCATAACAATTTTTCAAGTAATCTTGAACCCAAATGTCAAAAAACCATCAAAAAGAAGACCACACCCGATATGTTATCTCTTTTCATACATCTTTTTTTTTATTTACCCATCCATTCAAAAATGGGCTTCATCAGAAAACATAAAATTCTATGACTGGTCCTGGCGATCCAACATCCGGTTAACAAATCGACGACCTCGTAGATGGTCCATGGCGTGTACATGCTGATATCGAGTTTAACCCGATACCGGACAGTTTGTTTAAAACTCTTCAGCCTTGCACAAATCCCGAACTCACTAGGGCGATTATGTTGACCGAAAAATTCACGAATTTTACGAAATGTTTCTTTTACACATTTTCGTAATAAGATTGAATAGCAAAAGTGCGTTGTTATTGTACAATAGTTGGTAAAATGGTAATCAAAAATTTCCCAAGATTGTATCACATCCGTCATTGAATTCCGCAAATGACAGTTATTGGGCGCGTTCCAGATCCTAGGTACTAAAAATTTTGTCAAACCTAACATATGGAACGGAAAATTTGCCTGCATTTCCATATTTTACATACGTCATAATTGGATATTTACATAATATTTTTATTTTGAACTTAGAATTGTTTTAGTAAAGATACATACTTCATAGTATTATAAAAGGTAAAAGAGGATAAAATGGGTGAAGTCCCATAGAACATGAAATTTTATGTACACTTCTGATACGAAAGTAAATTTATTTACATTAAAAGTTATGTTATTCTTTTTGTTGCAAACAATTCTTATATTTTACAGAATTTGCGTTGCTGAAAGACAGATTTCGTATCCTTAATTGGCTTGCTTAGTATTATACAACTATATTCACATATTCGAAGACGAAAACGGTGAAGAGTTTATTTGAGAAGCCTCCAATCCAGAAGATAAAAATAACACTGAAAGTGAAAGTCCAAGCCGAGGTGGACAACGCAGTAGCAGAAAACGAAACTCTTTGCTTTCCTTATTTTAATTTGAAAAGAAATTGTCTTGGTATTTAATATTGTTTAATAATTTTTTCAAGAAAGACATATGTATAACCTATTTAATTTACATAAACAAAAAAAGTAAATAAATAAACGAAAACATTCGTTACATGACTTCCTCCGGTTCATCCAATGCGTAATGCACTATCTCAAAATTTACGTTTAACAATGTTTTTATTTTCATGAAAAAAACAACGAAATTATTATGAAGCATAACTTTCACTTAATTTACAATCGGCGAATCAACTAATTTTTGATGTTTTTTCATGTGACTAAAATTTTAAAGACAAATTGTTTGTCTTATGGCGATTTGCGTTGGACTTTTTTGGACTCTAGAGTGAAGATAGAACTCTAAAAAAGTTCTATTGGCAGTTGTTTAACGTTTTCAGAGAGAAATTGTTCACTCCCACCACTACATATAAAAACAAAACGTCGAATTGACGTTTGAAATTAAAAAAAAAAAAAACAATTGAGAAAATTATGTTTCTGCGTTTAATTCGAGTAAATTTAAATTATATAGACAGAAATGGAAAAATAAATAATAAACATGATATTAGAATCTCATCATTTGCTCCATTTCGGTAAGCACTTATCATTATAATTATGTCAACAATCTAACTAATACACAAGCATTTTGAAGTCTCAAATTTGAAAAATCGAGTGCTATAAAATTCCATTGAACTCGAGGGACTGCTAATTGCAGAGTGAAACCAATTGAAAACGCCATTATAATCCAGTCCGCTACCTTACCTAGACTTGCAGTCAATTTTTGGGCTTTCGACCAATCAAAATTGTTTGACGAATTCTTGCCTAGAATGTGGAACTGTTAACTGTTAATGTTAACATACGTGTTATTAATAAAATGATTTATTTCTGGCATTTAATATCATAACAACAACAACAAAGTACCATAACAAATGATCAAACAATTTCAAAGTAGATGATTTGAAGGCATATTTATCAAAAAATGTAATTGTAGTTATTGGTTTGCATTGCCGTATTTATATCAATAAAACTTCCTTTTTTCCAAAACAGGGCAATGATCATAACTGCCTATTGAGATTCATGTCATCAAATGTCAATATTTGCGGAATGGTACACGAAATTTCATGTTCTTCTCTATATGTACATTGGTATTAACAATATTTACCGCACCCAACGTTGTTTAAACTAGACAATTTGTTAATAAGTTTATCGAACGGAATTTAAAAAGACTTGTACTGACAAATGTCAACAGACTGTATTCTGGTTTTTTTTTTTCCTCAAAATAATTTAAAAATGGCATTTTCCGTTGGTTCCTTTCCAGAATTGGGGCAATTAGGACTCCAATAGAATACTAAAAACTTCTTCTGACCTTGCTGTCAAAATTTTCATATCTGTTGGGTAAATGTCAAATTCTTATTCCGCAATTTCTTTGTTTGCCAAATTGGCATTTTCATGTCCATTTTTGGTACTATATTCGTTTGGCTTCAATTCCTTTCCTTGCTGTTCTTGTGTTATAATATGTGATGTGTTTGTATTATATTATGCAAGCCACTACAATTTTGTTGATCATATTACGTTGGCTGCGTCGACGTATCATATTTAAGGCCACAAAATCTTTCTTTCAGCAAAACAAATTTCACAAGACTAAAGGACTTAACAAATTCGTACCACAATTACTCACATAATTTTAGCTATGTGATATTTCATTACCTACTTTACCCATCTGTTTATTATTTTCAACTCTCTGAGAGGGAAATCCTAAAATTCACCTCGAAAATCGAAAATAAAAATTTTGTGATTTTTTTTATGTTTAAGGTGTCTATATGTGTCAATGTGTCAACTACAACACTTTGTTTTTAGCTTTATCAAAACTTTTCAAGCCCCACCAGTCTTAATCTGTTTTTTGACCATTTGCGGTCTAATTTATCTTAAATTCAAATAGGATATGAACTATTAAAAACCATTCGAGAATACTACAAGTTCTCTTTAACAGGATGTTATTAGTGTGACCCAATTTGGCTACTTTATAATGTGAATTAGTAACGTTTATAAAAAAAAATTCATCAAAAAGTTCTGAAAATTCAAAATAAATATCTAATTATGACAATGGAAGGGACATCTGCAAGAGTAGTTGGGTTGAGTTTTGGTTTTCCGTACATATGCATGTACAATATGTATTTGCTGACACCAATAATTCTGTACGATCTTTGACCCACTACCATTGTCTTTGTATCGTTTGCCTAAGGATCCTTGTTGACCGTATTGGATGTTTCGATGTTCTTGAATAATTACAATCGTTAAATTAAAAGCATTCCTCATTGCCAAAAATAATTGACGGCTTTTTAAAATGGACAACGCTCTTCCCATTTCTATCTAAACTAAGAAATTAAGAACATTAAACTATTACGACAAATGAAATTGAGAGATGAGGAAACAGGAATGAACTATGGAAGCTGTATCAAAAAATAAAAAGATTGAAATTCTAAACTGCAAGCCAAGACAGCAAAGGAAAGCTGATAATTTAATATACAAGGTGGCGCAAAATTAATCATCGAAATTTGTTTTTGAATTTCTTTTTTACTTACGAGTACTTTAGGTGGCGCTACAGTCCGGGGTGGACCTGGGCCTCAGTCAACAAGTTTTTCTAGCCAGCTCGACCCCTGGCTAGCTGCCTCCAGTTTCGCACGCCAAGTTGGCTGAGGTCCTCTTCCACTTGCGTGCGCCACCTGATTCTTGGCCTTCCTCTACTGCGCTGTCCCTCGGGAACGGATTCGAAGACTTTTCGGACCGGAGCATTGGTGTCCATACGCTCTACATGACCCAGCCATCTCAGTCTTTGGATCTTCACTCTTCTGGCTAGGTCCATGTCGCTGTACAGCCCGTACAGTTCGTCGTTGTATCTCCTCCTCCACTCACCGTCAATGCGGACGGGACCGAAGATCGCCCGAAGAATTTTTCTCTTGAAGCAACCAACCTCATCCATTTTTGATAATGTCCATGCCTCTGCGCCATAGAGCAGGACCGGGATTATTAAGGTCTTATAAAGGGTGACTTTTGTTGTCCGAGGATGGGCTTTGCTACTCAATTGCCTTCTTAAACCAAATAAACCGCGTTGGCAAGAGTTATTTCTTTTTTACTAAACCAAAAAAATGATGTTGTGTGATGGAAATCTTTATTTGGACCTTTACAATTTTTTCTGTATAGTGGAAAAGATGATATCTGTCAACTTACTGCCGCTAGTGTTGATATATATTTGTGCCCGTTTGATCGCATTTTTCATGATTTTCCGCAAGACTTCCGATGATAACTTGTCGCATACCTCCCGCGTAAACGCCACGCGCCACACCACACAGTGGCTTTGAGTGGATGTAATGGCTCTTCGTCCATCAGACGCGGATTTTCATTGCCCCAGAAACGAAGATATTGCTTATTGATGTAACCGCTTAAAAGGAAATACGCCTCGTCGCTCATGATGATTTTCGATGCAAAATCGTCCTCTTCGTTGTTGAGACTGAGGATGGCTTGACAGTTGTTCACACGCGACTGACGGTCAGGAGGCACTAACTGATGCACTGTTTGCACTTTGTATGGGAACATGTGTAAGTCTTTCACTAAAATTCGCTTTAGGTGTGTGGCCCGTCGTCTGGTTTATGGTTCTTCGTTCTCAGCTTCATCGGGAGCCACAGCCGTGATATTCTCGGCCGAACTACCAGTCCGGTGGCGGCCACGCCCTGCCACAGGAAGGTCTCCTCTGTGGAGGCGCTCTTGCGGAGTATAGCGCTCCATTGCTTGTCTGCTTGTATACTGCAGCTGTCTAGTTCAAAAATGTCAAATATGATTGACGTACGACACTATTTGCAAAAATTATAACATCTTCCTATAGGATGATTAATTTTGCGCCACCTTGTAGATTTATAGTCGATATAGTGAATCTCGAAGGTACACTTTTTAAAAGTGATGACGGATTAAATTTCGCTGTCTAGCAAAATGCTCCACTAAACATAAACGATGAGGTGAGGATACGAATATAAAAATTCAAAACCATACTGCTTGACCTGATCTCCAGTGAAAAACTTAGATCAATACGCTATACAGAATCTTAATTCGACATATATAAACGGAGAATCCATTGCAATCAGAAGAAACTTTGGTATCGATTAGAACTTTAAACTTACACACTTAACTTCAAAGTCATCATACGTATTGTAATATTTCGGCTAGGGTTCGAAATGATAAAACGTTATTCTGTTTCTAAAAACACTCTATTTATTATTATTTAAATACAACTTTCAATTAATTCACAAACAATTTCACTTCTATTTCACAATTCAAATCTCTTATCTTTCACTTAGTAAGACTTAGGTCCTTTTCCATCGCTTTCCAAAAATCAACTTATCGTCCGCAGTTTCTCATCCTGTATTTATACTACATTTGTCGGGTTCTAGTTCTTTCTGGTAACTTCTGGTTTGAAACTGGGGTAATAACTGAACTCTCCAACGTGGAGAGTTTGTATGATCCTAAAACTATGCAACAGTGGATAATTGATTTAATCACATATATACCACAATATCCCCCTCTTAAACTTGTTCGTCCCGAACAAACTCTTCGCCATTCTGCCCAATATAGCGATGTATTCGATCCACATGAACCACTTTCATCTTGCCTCTTCCTCGTTGAATGCGATAGACAACATCGTTGATGCGTTTTACGACTTTATATGGTCCTTCCCAGTCTTGCTGTAATTTGGGTGATACGCCTTTCCGTCTATGGGGGTTATATAGCCACACTAGATCTCCTTCCTGGAATCCCGTGGTGGTCGCCTTGACATCATACCTCGTCTTCATGCGGTCACTGGCTATCTTGATCTTATCCCTGGTTGTTTGGTGCACGTCCCTAATAATCCGTCTGAGGTCTGCGACATAGTCGTCTTCATTTCTGTTCTCTTCAGACGGCGGTGATCCAAACATCAATTCACTAGGTAACCGGACTGTTCGACCGAAAAGGATTTCCGATGGAGTGTGACCTGTGGTGTTGTGTACTGCACTCCGATAGGCTAATAGAAACATTGGAATTTGCCTATCCCAATGGCATTGCTTGTCGCCAACGACCTTTGATAGGTGTTCATTCAAGGTTCTGTTGAAGCGTTCTACCATCCCGTCCGATTGTGGGTGGAGCGGTGTTGTTCTCGTCTTTTTAATCCCCAGTAGCTCGCACACCCCTTGGAAAATCTTAGACTCGAAGTTACGCCCTTGATCCGAGTGCAATTCCATCGGTACGCCGAATCTGCTCACCCAGTTGTAAACGATCTGCTCAACCACGGTTTTGGCTTCTTGGTTAGGGATAGCAAAAGCCTCAGGCCACTTGCTGAAGTAATCCATAACAACAAGAATGTAGCGATTTCCATTTTCGGTTTCAGGAAACGGTCCTGCAATGTCAACTGCGATTCTCTCGAATGGCGCTCCAACGTTGTATTGCTGCATTCTGCCGTGAGTTTTAACCCTCGGGCCTTTACTGGCGGCGCAGGTGACACACTTTCTGCACCAATTTTCTACATCGTCCTTGGCATGCACCCAATAAAAACGTTCTCGCACCTTTTCTAACGTCTTATTCACTCCCAGATGGCCTCCGGATATTCCATCGTGCAGTTCCCTTAGCACGTCACTGACTCTCGACCTTGGCACAACGAGCTGCATCACAAACGACTTTCCATCCGAGCTTTCCCACCTTCGCCTCAAAACACCATCTTGAACTTGAAGCGAGTCCCACTGTGCCCAGTATGCCTTTAGTTCGGGACTTTTATTGGATATTTCCTGCCAATCTGGTTTTTCTTCATGTTCTTTCCAGGCGAGAATTGGCTCGATATCCGGATCCTCTTTTTGGGCGTTTCGCATTTCACTTTCATTCCAACCATCAGTGGGCTCAGCTCTTAGTCGTTGAGTGGATACCGCATCTTTTTCTTCTTGTCGTGCGCAATGTTTGCAATCAGATTTGCAAGGTCGCCGGGACAGAGCATCCGCATTAGAGTGAAGGCTTCCCTTTCGATGCTGTATCTCGTAGTCGTACATCTGGAGTCGTTCAATCCACCTTGCGACTTGTCCTTCAGGATTTTTAAATTGCAGCAACCACTTCAGAGATGCATGGTCTGTGCGAAGAATGAATTTTTGCCCGTACAGGTACTTATGGAAATGCTTTGTTGCCAAGACCAAAGCAAGAAGTTCCCGCCTGGTAACACAGTAGTTCCTTTCCGGCTTAGAGAGCACCTTACTAAAGTAGGAAACAACTTTCTCTTGCCCGTCATGCATCTGCGAAAGGACAGCTCCAATTCCGACGTTACTAGCATCTGCATCCACAATAAATGTTTTTCCTGGAGAAGGGTACACTAGTACAGGGGCCTCACATAGTTGTTGTTTGAGAGTTTTGAAGCTTCTTTCGCATTCACTTGACCATTTGAATTGTTTTCCCTTTTCTGTAAGTTGATGTAAACTCTTTGCGATCCCAGCAAAATCCTTCACAAACCGCCTGTAGTACGTAGCGAGTCCCAGAAAGCTTCTCAGTTGGTGTTTGTCTCTTGGGACTGGCCAATTTTTCACCGCTTCGATCTTTTCTGGGTCTGTCCGTACCCCTTCGGATGAGATGATGTGTCCCAAGTATTTGACATCTGGCCTAAAGAGATGACACTTCTTCGGGTTTAGCTTTAGCTGTGCACTTCGTAGTCTTTGGAACACTTCCTTTAAGTTATCTCGATGTTCTTGAAAAGTTTTGCCGACCACGATGACATCGTCCAGGTAGACCAAACAGGTTTTCCATGTTAGTCCCAGCAAAACGCGTTCCATTAGACGCTCAAAGGTTGCCGGAGCATTGCACAATCCGAATGGCATTACTGCGAACTGCCAAAGCCCGTTTCCTGCGGTGAAGGCTGTCTTCTCACGGTCCTCCGGATGGATCTGTACTTGCCAATAGCCACTTTTCAAATCAAGTGTGGAGAACCATTGCGCTCCTGACAGTGTGTCCAGTGTGTCGTCAATCCTTGGCAACGGGTAGCTATCCTTCTTGGTGACATTATTTAGCTGGCGATAATCCACGCAGAATCTATTGGTGCCGTCTTTCTTCTTGACCAGTACAACGGGTGATGCCCATGGACTCTTAGAGCCTTCAATCAACCCTTGATTTTCCATAGTCGAAACCATTTCTGCAACCTCCGTCTGCTTAGCTAGTGGTAAACGCCTAGGAGGTTGACGTATGGGTCTTGCATCTCCAGTGTCTATTCGGTGTTGTACCAAATGTGTGCTGCCATATTCGCCATCCTGCGAGGCAAATACGTCTGCAAATTCGTTGATTAGTTCCTCTGCCATAGCTCGTTGCTCCTGGTTCAGCTCGGTTTGCCGGAGTATAGTTCTTTTCAACTCAGCTGTGCTACTTGATGGCAAAGATATAGCAGCATTCTCCTTCGACAACTTGGTGACAGCAGTTATCGGTACGCACGCTCCGATCGATTGTCCTTGCTTTAGTTTGATGCTCTTATTTCCCACATTCAAGATTCTTACTGGGACCATTTTGCCTTTCGGCTCAACGAGCATCTTTCCCACGACGTAATTCTGATAATGATTTTTAGAGTCCGGCTCAATCAAATAGAATCGATGGCCCCCAAGATCACCTTCCAGCTGCGCCCAAATTAGTGTCTCTGCGGAAGGTGGTAAGATCTCGTCCTTGTTGACTACTGTCCTAAGGCATGCGGCATTCTCATTCCCGTACACCATTGGAATCTCGACGTTCCTGTACTTAAGTACTTGAGTTCCGATGTCGAGCACTACATTATGCGCCTTCATAAAGTCAACTCCAATGATGCACTCGTCGCATATATCGGCCACTAGGAATACGTGGGTGAATGTTAGTCCTGCCAGATTGATCGTAAGAACAACTTCTCCATACACCTTTGCCGTCGCTCCTGTTGCTGTTTTCAAGCAGTAGCTACTGGTGTTGTGCAGCCATGAATCATAGGCGATATCCCTTCTTACAATGGAAGTGGTGGCACCGGTGTCAATGGTGGCCACGCATTTATTCTGGCCAATGTGGGCTTCCACTGTAAGACTCTTGTTACTTCGTTTTGTTTGGGAAACTTGGATTTTGATCCTGGGGGCGTCAATTCCAGAAACCAACTTCTGCCCCTCGAAGTTGGTTCTTACACGTTTCCCGCCTGTTGACTTGACGTTGCGCTGCTGGCAGGATAGATGTCATTCCTGCCAGATGCCTCTTCGTTACGTCTCCTAAGAGCGCATTGTGGACAACTGCGTTGTTTAAATGGAGACCTGCACTCACGCTGCAGATGTCCTATTTTGTTGCAGTTCCAACAACGGACTTGTCCTCCACGCACACTGTTCCGCTCCACGACGTCTGCTCGTTGGCAGGAGCATTCCACGGCTGTCACTTCTCTTACGCGGTGGATTCCTTGAGATGCTTGGTCGGCAGCTTTCATCGTCAGGGCAAATGCTAGGGCCTCAGGAAGGGTTCGTTTTCCAGCCATTCTTACAGCCATTTGCAACTGCCTATCTTCAATCGCTTGGGTAAACGCCTCTACAGCCATTTCGTTGATAAGGTCTTCTCCGGCATTAGGATAAGATAGATGCGCCAACCGTTCGATATCGGCCTGCAACTGCTGAAGTGTTTCGCCCCTCTTCTGGACTCTGCTGCGCAGTTGGACTCTGTATACTTGCTGCATATGGTCATCTCCGAACCGCATTTCTATGGCTTTAACCAAAGCGTCGTAGTTGAGTTGTTTATCTTCTGAGATGGTTTGCAGCAATTCCGCAGCTGTACCTCTCAGTGCCAGCGTGAGTGCAATCGACTTTTCTCCGTCGTCCCAGTTGTTGGTCATGGCAGCTGCTTCAAATTGTCTTCTATATATTGGCCACGATGTTTGGCCATCGAAGACAGGCGGTTGCATCTCTTTCCTTCTAGGGCTGTCTGTAGAAATTTCTCGGACTTTCTGTTTCTTTACTCTCTCTAGTTCTTTCGCAAGATTCTCGATATTGTATTCAACCTTCTCGAATTGTGCCTCGTGCATATTTAATTTTTGATCGATTATTTCGAATTTCGCTTCTAGAGAATTCTTGAACTCTTCGACAGTGTCTTTTTGTGCGGAAATAATGGAATTCTTCTGTTCTTCTAGAGAATTCTTCTGTTCTTCTAGATAATTCTTCTGTTCTTCTAGAGAATTCTTCTGTTCTTCTAGAGAATTCTTCTGTTCTTCAAACTTAGAATCCATACTTCTCCTTTGTTCTTCTGCGGAATTCTTCTGTTCTTCAAACTTAGAATCCATACTTCTCCTTTGTTCTTCTAAAGAATTCTTCTGTTCTTCAAATTTAGAATTCAATCCAAGGAGTAATTCCATCATGGCAGACATGTCAACCCCTGTGCTTACAAGCTCCTCTTCTACGTCGAACGACATGGATTTAGGATCTTTTCCATCTTTTTCGATCGCTTCTTGTAGCCGAAGAATCAAATCACTTTTCCCTCCAGCTGCGGAGAGATTCCGCTTCTCTAGCTCCATTTTCAGCTGGGGTATACTTAGCTCCAGCAATGTACGTGGCATTTTTATTTTTTTTTATATTTCACAGCACTCAGAATAAGTTTTATCCCACTTCTGACACCAATGTAATATTTCGGCTAGGGTTCGAAATGATAAAACGTTATTCTGTTTCTAAAAACACTCTATTTATTATTATTTAAATACAACTTTCAATTAATTCACAAACAATTTCACTTCTATTTCACAATTCAAATCTCTTATCTTTCACTTAGTAAGACTTAGGTCCTTTTCCATCGCTTTCCAAAAATCAACTTATCGTCCGCAGTTTCTCATCCTGTATTTATACTACATTTGTCGGGTTCTAGTTCTTTCTGGTAACTTCTGGTTTGAAACTGGGGTAATAACTGAACTCTCCAACGTGGAGAGTTTGTATGATCCTAAAACTATGCAACAGTGGATAATTGATTTAATCACATATATACCACAGTATGATGGCTGCTGCTTGTGTGAGTTAACAAGACCATTATATGGGTATCTTTGAACGATAGAGTAAAAGTGACTTTCAGAAATTTATAAAATGCTTATAATTCAGCTTAAAACAACTTGTATACTCGCTTACTAACTTAGGTGACGCTACAGCTAAAGGTAAATCTGACCCTCAACATATAGGGCTCGCTGGTTTATCTAGGTCAGTCTAGGACACCTACTGCATTGTCTCTCCGGGATATCCGCAAACTCACCGAGCGGATGCATTAGTGTTCAGTCGCTCTACATGTCCTAATCATCTCAGGCATTCAATGAGTAATTTTCTTACTAGGTCGATGTCTATATACAGATCGTATAGTTTGTCGTTGAATCTTCTCCATAAAGCCCCTATTTCAAACGGGACCGAATATTTTTTGAAGGATTTTTGTCTCGAAACAACTGTGGACATCTTTTAAACATTTTTTTGGACATCAAAGACTCATTTAGAGCCTTACCTACTTTGACAAAGCATCGAGCAGACGGACGAGCTTGGTAGGGATGCCGAACCTAGACATGGCTCGATATAACTCGTCTTTATAAATGCTGTCATGTGACTCAATTAGAAATATCGTATTTAAATGGCTCACGACTCCTAACCATTAAAGAGAATGATTTATTAACATTCGAGAGAGTTCTAGAAAGCTGATAACGCAATATTTTTAAACTCAATGGCACGATACGAAAGTATTGTAATATTTCGGCTAGGGTTCGAAATGATAAAACGTTATTCTGTTCCAAAACACTCTATTTATTATTATTTAAATACAACTTTCAATAAATTCACAAACAATTTCACTTCTAATTCACAATTCAAATCTCTTATCTTTCACTTAGTAAGACTTAGGTCCTTTTCCATCGCTTTCCAAAAATCAACTTATCGTCCGCAGTTTCTCATCCTGTATTTATACCACATTTGACGGGTTCTAGTTCTTTCTGGTAACTGGGGTAATAACTGAACTTTCCAACGTGGAGAGTTTGTATGATCCTAAAACTATGCAACACTGGATAATTGATTTAATCACATATATACCACAGTATGCTTAAAATAATGAATAAACATCGCGACAAACCGAAAAGAAAAAATTTGTTTGATAGAATTCTTAGTCAAATGAAAGACACGATCAAAAACAAAGGACGTTCTATATAACGGTACATTGTGGGATAAATTAATGTAAATACGTGTACATTAGAACATTTGGAAAAAGATTCAATAAAAAACCAGTAATTATTGACACCAACGTTTGCTTGGCATCAATTCGAAAAAAATATGGAACACCATCTAATAGAATATACCAGTAACTATTTTTAGATTTTCTTTACTTCAAATGATGTTATTTTGCTGACGTAGCCTTTTAACTAAATGATTCTAATCGCTGAACAAAATTTTGAAAAAGAAGTTTAAGAGCAACCTCGACTTCATCCAATTCACCGAAGGATGACGCACACTATGGTCAAGGGGCTTCACGTTTTCCATGAGCTATTAAAAAATACATAAAATAATTAAGTGACAGAATAAACGAACCTAGCTTACACTCTCTAATGCCGTCAATTTAAAAGCACAACTTTAAGTACACCTATATATGTATATGCGTAAATATGTACTATACCAAAAGTATACATACATACATATATCTTTTGTATGACAATTCCGACAAATTGTTCTTTCCATATGTCGTACGAATACATTTCATGCTTTAATTAAAAGAACCGCATGCAATAATGGCTTCTTTTTTATCTCACACGACATTGGCCTATCAAAAATTATTGAATTATCTGTCATTTAACGCGACGTAGATATTCAAAAGACATAAATAATAATGCGAGGCAAATACGAGTACGAATAGACAATGGAAAGTGTATAACTATGTATTTCTCAGCAGCATTTGCCATTCAATTTATTTCGATAAAACAATTGAAAGGAAAGAGTACTATCTACTGACCATTTGGCCGCAAATACTAGTAACTCAACAATCTGCGGGTCCTATTGTAAAAAAAAATTATCATCTACAAGCAAACGTATGGCCAATTCTAGTGCTTAATATGGGAAAATTAGTAATTATAGAAAGATTATTATCAAAGGCAGTTTTGCTGTTTTTCTCTTCAAATACAGGGACCCCTTCAAACCGGATATTGTAATGAACTTACTCGATAACAATCTACGAGCTCATTTCTAAACGCTACTAGTAAAAAGCGTATTGCAATATTCTTTCAAGATATTCTGTAATTGTATGCAAACATATTCATTGATTTCAAATAAAATGTGTAGAAGTATTTTTTTTTTCTAAATACGACTATGTACCTAATTGCTTTGTTGTTTCCTGTGATATTGCATTGAAAGTTTCTGAAACTTTCGGCTTTGAGGACCAAGTGAGGCTTTCTCAAGTTTTTAAAAAAATCTATGATGACAAGATGATAAGTAAATTAATGTGGACGTAATCTTTGCTAAATAAGATAATTGCATTGTTGCTGATGTTTCTGGCGGCTTTTGCGTGTGACTTTAACTCGCCGGTTTTGTTTTGATTTTCCTGTTTTTTTTTATTGTTCTTGTATTTCCGTTCATTGGTCGGCTTTTCAACTACAACATTTGCAACATGTTTGCAATTAATCTTTTTTGTCTTACTTTTCCTTTAAGCCTATGCATATGGTTTTGGTTTGATAAGAAATATTTGCATCATATGCCAAAAAACAATTCTTTGTTGTTTCTTTTTTTTGCTGTTCGTGTCTTACAGGTCGAACACTTTAAAGCTGTAGCTATTTAGCTTGACAAATAATTAGAAACACTGTCGTTCAAACGCATTAATTGTGAATTTAAAAGCTAATTTCCTATTTCAAAGGTAAGTCAATGATTAAGCAAATGGGCGCAAAACATCTGTACAAACTGATCGAAGAATAAATCTAAGAGAAATTCAACGCCAGATTTTAGAACTCCGATATTCACACGCATCTTAAGAGGACGCCTGGTAGAATCTGGATTGAATGGACAAGTCGCACGCAAGGAACGGCTAGAAGACCAAAATAAAGAAAGAAGGGAATCGAATTTGCGAACTGGACAATAGACCAGTAGAAACGAAATTTAATCGAATGGGGCAAGATGGTTCTCGTTACATATGACGAGCAGCTTTGATTCCTAAGTACGTTCTTCCACTCATCAAACAAAGCGGTGGGTTAGTCGACGGTTGGGGTTGTTTTTCTTGGAATGGTGTCAGTCCAATATATCGAATAACAGCTGGAATTTTAACAGCTGAAAAATACGTACAGATCTTAGAAAATAAGCTGATACCTTGGGCTGACGAAAATATGCCTGTTATTTGGAAATCCAAGCAGGAGAACGACATCAAATATACAGCTAAAATGACATCAAAGTTTTTGAATAACAATTACGTAAGTGTTATTGAGTGGATGGCATGTCAATTGCCTTAAAAAAAAAAAAACCCTCAAACTTAGACATTCTGTATGGCAACATCGAAGCTGCCTGGAGCACGGCAGGCCTCTTGTCCAATCGATACAACGTAGATGCCAAGAAGTGGTTAGACAAAAAGGTTTTGCTACAAGGTACTAGTACAGCTACTTAAAAATTATCTACCTTTTCTTTCTTGTTTCTAATTAGTTGTCCAAGTGAATTTTGATACCAAATTTTAATAAAAAATATATTTTTTTTTAATCATATGTATGAATTTCAATTTTCCACTTAAGTTACTCTAGAAATAATAAACCTTATAAAAAACATAAGTTAGCGAAAATTAAAAATAAATTCATTTATAAACACTTCACAGCTAATGATCCATTGTTCGATGTGTAATCATAGCCATAGTTTACAATGCTTACCGCAATAAAAACCAATAGCTTTAGACTTCGGCATTATATTTTTTGTCCATTTTCTTGGTAAACAGTTTAATGCATGTGAGGATTTATGTATATCAAATACAACACATTCTACAGACCATTCTATTTTGGATTAAATCGTTAGTGAAGCCGACAATTTGTTAATGTCTTTTCATTTGTATGATATAATTAATTTTTCTTCTAAACCTGCGTTTTAATTGCTTTGCGGGCTTGATTTTGCGACATTTTTAGTGAATGACAATCAAGCCAGTATGTCGTCATTGATCTCAAAAAGTTCGATTGGGCCAACATCCGTGGCTATTGTTACCAAAACATCTTGATTAGTAATGGCATTGTCATCTTATGCCCCTATTCTGATTGTGACATGGTCACAACTCACGAATGTTAGTGCTGCGAAAATGATGGAGAAATAGTTACCACGGTGTGGTGAATTCATGGTCATGTCAAAAAATTATTTATTTGACAATCATTATTGAAGATTGTGAAATAAATAATAAAATAACGTGTAATGGCGGAAAAATTTGATAAAACAGCCGTCATTTAATGAGAAAGCGTCATTCCTTTCCCGCAACAATACTGATAAGAATCAAGAACATATTGAATTTATGTCGAGAGAGGAATAAAATTTGCTTATTCTTATGACAGCCACAACCTTTTATGAGGACCCGCGAATATATTAGCGCTCGTGCGACACTGTCCATATGGTGAATTCAATTACGAATTGTCTAGATTTTGAAATCAATTTTATTACTTAAGTTATCCTTACCACATGGAACTAAACTCTTTTACAATCTATTCAGGACAAGATTAGAGGTAACCAGCAAGCTATGAACATAAACGAATAAACTATGACTGTTTAAGGTCCAGATAACGTCAGCAAAACCAAAAAAAAGAAAAACAAAGTACAAAAGCGTTAGGGGCAAATTGTAGGTATTCAATAGCACCAAAAAAAGGCAATATATTTTAGTGATCAGTTCAATTTGTGGATATTCAAAAAGTTAATTAATTAATCAATGATTCAAAAAAGTGTAACCCATGATAAAACGGTAACACAAGCTTTAGGAAATGTTTTCTGTTTGATCTTATTTTACCTTGTAATTGCATGTGTTCCGTGATATTTGTAATCGTGAGTTGCGTGTAAAACCGAACAAGTCACAAAATCAGTCAGATAGAATTCATCATTTGTAAATGCGTATCGCGTGTGCGCCATTCTCATACCAACAAAGTGCGATTCATAAAAAAAATTATCTAGCTTCAAATAAGTGAATGAAAATCGACCCAATCAATTGACCGAATGCCAAGCTCAATTGTTGTACTCGTAGTAATTGGATTATATTGCCATGAAGAGTTCATTGAAGTGAGACCGAACTCATAAACTTTAAGCTTTGACTTTTGTTATCTATTGTAGATTTGAACTATGGACAAAAATTAAAGACAACGTTTTTCTACAGTGTGTTCGTAAACGACAGACGCATTTTGTAATTGTGACTAGTTCTATGCATGTAAGTATATAAGAATGTGCGAATGTGAAGTGTTTAATTGTTTGTAATTGAAAAACTTCAAAAATTGTCGAACTTGATGGAGAATCTTCTTGTTTTTAACATAAAATTTTATACAAACTCATAAATAATTCACAGATTATTTACATTTAAACTGTTTTGGAAATTATTAAAATTCACTTCTTCAATATCAAAAATATGTATAGCTTGGTCAAATTCGGCAATTCTAACTTTCATGGTATAAAAATATAAATACATCGCCAATAAGTAACACAAACTTTTCCTTCCATAAATAATCATTCCCGTCCTAAAATATGCATAGTAGAGGACGAATATTTGACATTTCTGAAGAATCTTTGAAAAAAGTCATGTCAAACGAAGAAAATAGTATTTGGAAGCACTCCACTTAATAGATAGCGTATATAAATCGATTTAGCGTACTTCACTATGTTATTGTTTTAATTAACATGCAAATTTGCAAAAAAAAACCCGGCTATTTATGCAAAGTTTCTGCGTTTATGGAATCAAGTCCAAATGACTGAAATATTTCGGATGTTACAGCCAGAAAAAACCTAACGAAACTTTGTGTATCATACCCTGAAATCATTTAAGAAACTGTTACTGACGAGAACATTTTGAAGAATCGTGCAACAAACAGAATAAGTGCTCCGTCACCACGTCATGCCCCTGAATTCGTTCCGAGACTTCAACATGGTAGCCGCCCAGCTTCTTTACAAGTTTGGTAGGGAGTTGACTACAATGCGGTCACCGAGCTCCATTTCTGCGAGAAAGGTGTTAAAACCTCTGCCAGAATATATCAAATGGACATTTTATTGATAGTTGTGAAGCGCCTCAACAAAAACTATCTGCAAATAACCATTGGACCTTCAACAAGACTCCGCTCCAGCTCATATGACAAATACGATACAAAGATTGTTAAAAAAAACGACGCTCAGAACTTTACTTCTACGGATAAGATTGTCAATCATCCGGCAGCTCCGTCTTCAATCCATTAGACTACAAACTATAATCCGTTTTGGAGACTATGACTTGACAAAGTTTTGAGGATGATAGTAAAGATTCTAAGTATGGGTACTTGGATGAACCTTTTAAGACTAGTAAAATTATACCCTTCTCCTGCTAACGCTGACGATCTCATCGTCCTTGAAGTGGATTCTCTATTCCGAGGAACCCTACTTGCTACTAACAATAGTCTTAACTCTTCTCTCATTGCTATATCTTCCTCTGCTAAACTTGAATTTATTTCAATTAAAATAACACTCCCGAACACGTGCACGTTATGTGTTGTTACATTCTCCCGCCTCAACCTCTTGAATCTTACATCCTTGTTATTAAAGAGGTGGATCACTTATTTGACCCATCGATATTATCCTTACGAGCATCTTTGATTTCAATCTGTCACTTCTTCAGTGGATGCCTTCGAACGATCAATTCTTTTTTACCGCTTCAAATGCTAGTTTAACCAAGGATCGGATTGATCGGATAGCAGACTCAAGCCTATCCTATATAATTGGGTCTCTAACTCGGTAGGCAACTAGGCCTTATTGGAGTTAACTCCGCAGTATTTCTTTGGTCCTTAACTCTATCAACTATCGATAACTTTCACCCCCACCCCTCTTCTTTTCTCATTTTTCCATAACTCCATTTCCATTTCCATTTCAGACTACTTCTCGTCCTACTCTCTCTCTTCTTACAATTTGCATAAAGCAAATATTCGCAATACTAAGTTGGTCCCGGTTTGCAAACGCGACCATTTCTTTCTTTTTTTAGAACTGCATGTCTGAGCTTACATAAACACCTAAGTTGAAAACATACATAGATTTCATACAATTAGGATTTCTCACAGAATTCGCTCCACTGGTCAATTAAGAATCGATGACTGCGCTTGAAATAAATGGACATTGATGTAGAACGTTTTGTTTGAAAGATAGCATCGGTTTTTGCTTCAGCTCCAGCCATGTTCTACGCTGTCCGTGGCTTATCGTTGAGTCCTTTGATAAATTTATCCCCTAAAGATTCATAATATGGCCTTCATAAGTCACTTTTTGCTGCCACCTTCAGGGAACTGACAGTTCTAACTTTAGACGAACACTTTCATAGATGACGGCCATATATTTAAGATGTACTAATATCGCGATAATACACTGATCTTATCTGTTACATTTCTAATTTCGAATTGTTAGTTGTTTTGGTCGGTTATTTGACCACAATCAGCAACTAAACTATGCTACACTGTAACTGTACTTTTTTTCATAGTACAATTTAAGAATTTTTATTCGTGGTTCGAATTAAAAACGGTCCCAATTTACAATGTTTTTGTCATTTTAAAAACATTTGAATCGGTATTCATTAGATTTAAGTAGGAAACCGTACCGATATCGTATACTAATTCAAAAACAAGGTACTTCAGAAAATACGTGCATTATTTTTACACTATTATTTGACTCGGCCCTTGATACGCTGGAAGAAGTTCGAATATATGCTGGTCAGTATGCCTGTGACACTGAAACCTGCCCATCTTTCGAAATTAAAACTGCGCATTCGCTCTGTCCATAGCAAAAGCAATCTAGTGATTGTCGCCGATGAGCCCATCTTTAAGAAAACCCTAAAATGCCAAAGAAGATGTCGTTGTCATCCCTGGGCCTCTGAATTGGCAAAAATCACAGTCTGAACGACGTTGGGTGCAAATACTTTGTCGATCAACTGTGGATGCTAGATATAGCAGAGAATGTTTGCGGCGGGCAATGGCAAACCCCCGAAAGTAAAATTGCCCACGAAAAAGCTTCTAAGGAGTGCCGTTCGGACTCGGCGATAAACCGTAGGCCCCGCTTATATGTTGCAAAAATGACAACATGAGCAACACAAATTAGTGTCAAGCTAGGCCATGGCCCATACCGGGCTGCCAGCGCCACAGTGTTTTTTTTTTTTTGTTTGCATTCAATCAGAGCGCTATGATATGAAGAACAGAATTCTTAAAGTAAAGTGCTTGATATCAGCAAAAACTTGAATAGTTGAACAAGTCTGTGAGAAAATCCAAGCTCTAAAAAAAAAGCCTTTCAGAGACCTAATACGACTTAAAAAGAAGATCGGCAAAATGAACGATGCTTCCTTTAACTCAGGACAAAACAAGCTAGATGAAGTTGAACCTTACCCAAATATTTTGAGTTGGCATGTTCAGCTAGAAAGCAATTCACTGACTACATAACGTTACCAACAAACTTCTAATTAAGACTGATAAGAAGAAAGACTGCAGTCTTTACAGATAAAAAAAAAAAGGAAAAAGAAACTTATTCAGATTTCGAAGAGTGTAGACTTATAAGTCTGACTTCGTTTATATTGAAGTGCACAAAAAGAGTGGTAGAGTTTATTGTGCGCAAACCGTTTAATGAAAGCTTCTTCTGTCTGAGATGCAACATGGTTACCAACGTACAAGGTCTTGCGAGAGTGCGCTTCAAAATCGGGTAAGCAAAAATTGCACTCGGCATGAAGGAATACGCGCTTGGCATTTTCTACGACATTATAGATGCTTTCGGCTTTGCAATTTTCGACGGCATGTTTCACTCGACAACAGAACGCAGCATAGGCGATTCACTAGTTTTGTAAATTATAGCAATATACGTGAATAGGACACTGACTGATGCATTTCGAACGACTCACTGCTGAACGCACTCAATAGTTCAGACGTCTATGCACAAGCATACGCGGATAATGTAGCTGTACTGTCTGCTGGTTGGTGTCCAGTGACTTCCTGTCCTACAGCGCAGGCAGCCATACCAAAATTCTTGCTGCAGAAAATATATGAAATAAGGCTTCCCTTCAAACAGAATCTAAGCTGGGAAAGGAATGTAGTAAGGTCTTTAAGGATGGCTTTAAAACAGAATCAGAATGCGGCGCTAATGTCTTACTGGAGGGCGACAACGTTAGAGTTCACTTCTCGTTAGGAAAACTTTCATCCGTCTTCCAAGAAGTGATATAAATACACGCAATCGTGTTGGCAATCGTATTTGCTCAGAATCGCTGATGACGTATCGAAAGACAACTAATTAAAACTAAGAACATTAAAACTCTCGATCTCATTGACACATCATCTAAAACTGAATAGTGGTACAATATGTATTTTAAACCATAAGCCAACCATAAAGAAAGCACTGCAAACATATCATTTTAACTTATGTTAAGATCTAAATATTATAATATAAAACATGTTTTAAATTAGTTTCACTGTTCTTTAGGGAAAGTAATAAAATAAAATTGATTACTCGTATATATCCAATTAAACTCCAAATGCTTGCGAAAATGTTTTTCAGGAGGATATGCAAGATATCTGTGCTTGCATCTTAACACCCAATTTTAAAGGAAATACACCAAAAAAAGCGAGAGCCGATTAGACATATGTACTTTTCGCAAATAAGAGCCGGATATTGCGATAATATTATTCGGGTGGATTCTATAGGAAAACAAAGGAAGAAAACGAGGCAAGCCTTATCGCGAAGATGACGAAGATCATAATATTAAAAAAAAAAACAATTTATTATAACATTAACCCCCACTCATTATTTAAAAAAAAATTACAGACCAGTCAAAAATAAAAAAATTTTATAATAATTAAAAAAAATGCAATAAAGTCCTTGCAGGTTTACTCGTTTTCATAGAGCAGCATGTAAGCACCTTATACGCTAATATTTTTTTATGTTTTCTTATTACTATGCAGTATAATATTTTTTTAAGTTAAAAAAAAAATGCTAAGAACTTTTTATTTATTTCATTAAATGGAAAAATACTTACATTTTCTTTATGCTTAACTCACAATACTTACACACTTGGTATCCTGTTCAGAAATTCAAAATATATTCCAAATAATTCTTTTTGGGCACTTAATTACAAATAGATGTTACACTTTTATAAAATCACACGTGCTTTGCTGTTTCTAACTTTGTATCGCCCGATTTTTTTTTTTATTTAACAAAAAATTATCATCTTAAATTTGTTTTATTGTATTCTCAACTTGATTGCATATGCTTGAAATTTGACTGGATTTAAAAGGAAAGAAAAAAATCTCTCCTCTTTATGTATGTATGGACGAGTATGAAGCATGAACAATGTACTTGTATAAAGTATAATTTTTTATTAAGATTATACGATTATTGTCCGCCATTTGGTAAGGGATTGCGGTGGTTGGTTAGGTGGTGAATATCACCACCCATTCCTTTCATACCGTCTTTCTACAGAAAGTAAGATAATATTGTTTTTTTTCTCTCTTTTTTTATTTTACACACAAAAAATTGTACACAAACACTTGTACGTTATTTTATATGTACATATATATATATATATAAAGACTGACAGTCCACGGACTTATGTGGGGATAAGAAAGATACATTTTTTTCAGATTTTTATTTTTTATTTTAAGAAATACACATTTGCAGAGGCAATAACAAAAGTATCAACAAATAACAACAAAACACCAACACCAACAAATGACATGAACAATAAGACAAGTAATATAATATGCGGGGATATCAATCACGGTAATTCAGTTCACTTTAATTTAATAATCGAAAATGCTTCTCTTTCTGCTGACTTTCATATCTCGTGTAATCTTGTCCTTTTCTTTACGCTTATTTAATCACAAAGAACGAATAAAGTGATGTTATTATCACCGGCCATCATATTTTTTTTCGTTCTCCTATCTATTTTATTTGTTTTTTCTCTACGAATATGTAGCTTTTCAGAATATTCGTATGGTAGGCATGACTACTTTAGTTCCCTTTACTTAAAATGAAAAGTTCCTTATGCCCTCGAGTAGGCATGTATCAGTTTAATTAAACCGTTAATTCGGAAAAATCGAATTCAAAAATTTCCAATTTTTCAAAATACTTGTAGTTTTGAATTTTTTTTCGAATTTGAATAGCCGACACTTAAAAGCAATTTTTACAATTTTATGATCACCAACGACGATCGATACGTTTTTTCCGTTTACACAAACAATTTTCTATTTTTTCACGAATGACTGAACACGATTGTATAAGACATATTATAGTAAATTTTAGGGAAAAAAAAACAGTAAAACTGAAATCTACTTTGAAAAATGAATTAAAAAAAAAAATTTATATACCATTGGTTCTACTGAGACCCCAGTAGTCTTCCATGTTTGTTATGTGGCAGCCACTACAAAACTGCGGCAACCAAATTTTTTAAAAAAACGGATAAGCAAGTTTTTTTTCTTTTCTTGCTATTTTCTATATGTTATTTTTTTAATAAATAGATCTTCTTTTATTGAATTCTGTTCCCGACAAATAACGGCAAAGACGATGGCAACAACGATGTTAACGTATCTGTAGTCGTTCGAATAATGGGGATGCTACAAATATTTTTAACGATTGCAATGGAGTAGAAAAAAGCATTACGATCAATTGTAGTGTACTATGTGTACTGAGGCCGATTGTACGAGTATACAGTACCGTGCCGTCGGTAGTTTGGCTTAATTAAGATCATCGTTCTATCGGATACCGGGGTTTGTCAACCTAAATTAAATGAACTCATGAAATCTAGTTTGTACATATTTACTTGTATTGTATTTGAATTTTTCTTTAGACTTTTCTTTTTCTTTCAACATTTACCATTAACTTTTTATTTTTATTAATCCTTATAAATACAACATTTTAATTACAAAAATATTTTAACTCTGTAACAAATGAATTTTTGAGTTTCAAAAGCAGCCAAAATTAGGCAAAATAATTTCCTTAATTTGCTTGGCGAATCTCAACCTATTTAACATTTGTGATGGCCAGAATCATTAACGATCAAATTGATAGTTAGATCAATGTTTATAATTTAATGAATGTTTTCATATGTGCAGTTAGATGAAGTCTTTAATTATAATACTTTAGAGTTACAAGTATATAGTGACATCAGGCTTTTTTCATTTTGACAGGTGATCAAATTTATAAAAATTCATATCTGTTGCTTATTTCTGGCTAACAGATAATTACCATACAGATTTCATGTCCTGAATAGCAGTATTTTCTATATTTTGAGTTTTCCAGCATTTTGATAGCTATGGCTTTGTAGAACTTAGAATACTTAATACCATCTGACTGTTTTCAGTTCAAAGTTCCTTTTGTGATTTTTAAGATCTCATCAGATAGTGTTACTACGCCTGTTTTCGACGAAGAATACTCTTTTGATCGTCGTATCACTGAAAATTTTGTTTAGTAATGCTGACTGTATGTCATAAACAGGCTTACTCTTACTGCACTTAATAGTCACTGATAGTAATTATTTAACAAAATAATCATAAATGTCAAAAACCGCGAGCAAAATTATAACTCAATCCATTCATCAAAATACACTTTTTCAAATGTCAGTTTTAAACGTAAAACCCGCTGAATTTTTCTCCTAATTTACACAACATGTATGTTTATACATATACTATATATGGGCCGAACTTCTATTGAACTTTCACATTACTTTTCCCGAATTGTAATAATAAACTCTTATATCTTCAGCTATTGAAATGCAGTTACAAAAACACGTCGCGGCAGCGAAAAGTTACAAAAAATGAAGGAGCTTTTCGCAACAAAAAATTCCAATCAGGACCCAGCTCAGATATAGCGAGATTGAAATAATGGTTAGGTATTTAAAAAACCATAAACGTGAGCATTAACGGTATACCTTATAAATTTTACCATCCTACCTATACTGATTTCTTGAAGTGAAATAAAAGAATGCAGAAGGACAATTTTATAAGATAATAAAACCTGTATTCAACCCCCGATACCAAATAAGCTGACCGATTATGTCATACAGCCTCCAGTTGCGAACTCCAAGTCGGTTAAGATCTCCTTTTATTAGTGAGCGTCACCTAAGATGAGGTCTTAATTTATTGTGTTGGCCCCCCGGGTTAGATCGAAGAATCGGCTGGCCGAAGGATTTGTGTACATTCACTCTACATGCCTTAGCCATCTCAGACGACTGATGCCCAGTTTTCCGACGAGGTCGATGTCAGTTCGTATTATTCGACGTTGAACCATTTACTCCCGAGCCCGTCAACTTAAAAGGGACAGAACATTTTTAGAAGAATTTTTTTTTTCATAACGATTAAGGATACCTTCATCCGCTTTTAACAGAGTCCATGCTTCAGTGCAATAAAGTAGAGCTGGATTAATCAACTTCTTATAAAGAGTCTCCCTAGTTTTTCGCGATAGGGCCTTACTACGCAATTGCCTTTTTTTTACCCCAAAGAACCAGTGATTGGTAGGAGTGATTTTGCGATTTATTTTTGCTAAGGTATGGCTTGTACAATTCATAACAGAACCAAGTTATAAACTGACAGAACTAATGTCAAATCCAAAATAATCCAATAAAATAAAGAGTCTTCCAAAAGTCGTCGTACTAAGATGCCAGGTATGAAAAATTTCTGAATGCTGCCGTTTTTTATGATATGTATCTTTGATATTTATGAAGTAGACACATGTCCATGAATAGTCTCACTACAGAACAACGCATTAAAGTTATTCAAACTTAAGAAAATGGTCGATTTCTATTAAATACATTTTGTTAAAATTCGTGATTTTTTTTTTGTAAATAATCATCCAAAAAAATAAAGGGATTCGAGGATCGAAAGAGGTCTGGGAAAACAAAAAGTGGATGCCCTGGTGAGAATATTATTGCTTTATCACAAGCCACACAAGCTTAAGTACATTATGGGTAATTTGAATGTTTGAAAGAAAAAAAGATAGCATTTCCTTCGCTTTTGACGTATAGTTAATCACAAAACGTATAGGTAAGTTGTTTGTTGGTTTAGTGTTTTTTATTAGTTCACGAAAATTGTTTTCAATCGTCAATGAAAAATGACTGAAAATAATCAATGGCAAAGTCCTCCATGCTTGTTATTACTTTCATGTTTACATCCCCATCTAACTCAGAGGCAAGTGCAGATAAGCCCTTCTGTAATGCAATTTCTTATATATATTTGATTCACCAGAAGCGATTACCCATATAAGTTTGACAAACCAGATCTGAGACTCACTGTATAAATGTTAGTAGTGCAATGACGGTTTTACAGTTTTTGCTCTTCCTTGAGTAACTCAGATAATTCTGCGCCGATATTTTTAAATGATCGTTAAAAATGTGCCTGTTTTATATATTTCAAATAGCATTTCAAAAAAAAATTATTTTGTGAATGTTCTTCCTTAATGACTTAAGAATCAGTTGCGGATAATAGTCAAAAATTTAAATGGCCACAGTTCTGCATGAAGACCCATCGTTAAAAAAAATTCAAATCGATAGCACAATGGTACGCGAGCAATCGTGGGCAATATGAATATACATACTAACACACACAAACATACACGCCCAGACATTTTCTTAAAACCTATCTAAAAACACTATAGACCCCATAAAATGTAAAGATTTCAGAAAGTTAACAACATTTTTCGATTTCTTCATTTTCGTTTTTTGTTTGAAATGCACAATGCCCTTTCGTTAACAGGAGAAGCTAAAGTTGAACCGAAACGAATAGAATTGTTCATTACTTAATGTACGAATACATCACTAGGTATAGTAATTAACCTCTTCGATGGCAGTTATTGTACAATAGTTAGCTACCCCTGATTTAATGATGGATATCAACACAATTGAAAGTCACACACTGAAAGATACAAAGAAAAAAAAAACAGTTCACACAATTACAAAGAAATAAATTAAAGCAAATTTATTCTTTTTTTATTTTAGACTTTTCCTCGTCTTTTAGCACTCAGTGGCGGTGTATTTGAAAGGCGTAGACGTTTAGTCGTTCTAATGACGTCAGAGGTCAGTACTAGAAATGTACGACTCGAAACATGATCACAGTTGGGTTCCTGCTAAGCTGCTTCGACTTGTAAGTTTTCGCTAAAACAAATTTCTGTAAAATATAACATGTACAAACATACTCGTTCACATAAACGTAGTTTCCTTGATGGATGGATTATTTGTTTTACACGGCCGATAGTTTGTCCGTATTTTATAGAAAATTTGTTAATTATGAAACTTTTTAGGGTTTTTTTTTTAATTCTACACCGTTACTGACTTTAAACGACTAATTAAGACGAGTGGTAAAAAAAATTACATGTTTTAAAATAACGGCTTTGCGACGAAAAATATAAACTTAACATAAGAAAGCAAGTAAATAGTATTATAGTAAGAAATGCCACATACAGTACATACATATGGAAAAAATATTAACAGTATGGTATGTACCTATATAAGAACAAAGTATACTTAATTTTTATAAGTATTATTCACCTACCAAATAAAGATATCAACTTCAACAATGTAAGTAAATAGTTGCACATGCTTGTAATTTTGTATAATATGTCGAATATGCCAAAACTAGGAGTGTAGTGTGTATTAATCGGGACTTCTTGGGTTTTTACTGTATCCTTTCTGTAAAAATGTGGTCAATTGTGGATCTTTCTGGTCTAAAACTGTACTGTTAACGGTCAATCAAGTCATTGACAAGTATCGAAGGCGTTCGCACTAATTTTTACGTGATGTTTAGGAAACTAAACTAGGCGATGGCGATGGCGCTATAGTTAGGTCATTGGACTATCACGCAGAGAGTCTGGGTTCGATTCCAGGCTGTGTCACCAAGAATTTTTCAAATCGCCATCACCCTTTCGGCGGGCAATGGCAAACTCCCGAAAGTAAAATTGCCTACGAAAAAGCTTCTAAGGAGTGCCGTTCGGAATCGGCGACGATAAACCGTAGGCCCCGCTCAGATGTGATAAAAAGGACAACATGAGCAACACAAATGAGTGTCAAGAAGCTAGGCCATGGTCCATACCGGGCTGCCAGCGCTAGTGTTTTTTTTTTTTTTGTTTTTTTTGTTTTGTTTAGGAAACTGGTGGGTCTATAAACAGCGCAGTTTAGTGAATCAATCAAACATCTGAGGCTATCAGCGCAAAAGTGGTGTAACCCCAAAATATTTAATTAGGAGAGAATGGGGATTTTAAATTTAGTAAATATTTTTTTTAATTTAATTTCTTTTGTGAACATTATTTTAACTGTTTTTTTGGATACCAAAAGGTGGCTTACACCACTTTTGTATTGATAGTTGGTAATGTAAGGAATGTATGTAACACCAGAACAGCAACCAACAAAAATTGTGGGTTACACCACTTTTGCGCTGATGGCCTCATATATCCTCTTATCTTTTGGAAAAGCCGATCAGCTTCCGTTTTTGTTAGTTTTTAGAACACACGAGCCGTTCTCATTTTACTAAGCAACTCTGATTTTAGGTCAGTTTTTTAGGCACATGCGCTTGTCTGCACTCTTCATAAAAACAGTGTTATGGTGAGCGTGATCAGCGAATCCCAATGATGATCAAAATTCAGATGACTTGTTGAGAGGTTGACGAATTCGTGTTCGCAAAGTTTTGTTGCCATTGAAGCCATTCGTTGTTAAATCTTCAGACAAAATTTTTACTTGGTTTTGACGTCTGAAATATTTAGATATTAGTTCAAGTCTGGAGGAATGCCTTATATAGATCGCAACAAGACCAATTCCTTAAGTCGTTTAACCTTCCTTTGAAATGAAGACACGAAGGGCTAGCTTCAGTGATATGATCTGGATCCCAGTGAGATAAATTAAACTAAAATCACTTTTGAGGTCGCTTGCTGTGCCTTTGGATTATATTTTCTCTTCTGATCTAAGAGATCACCATGAGTAAAAAAAGTAAAAAACAGGACAATTGCTTATCACAGTCGTGCGAAATCACAATAAACGAGAAAAGCAACGGATGGGCACCAATGCTCCGGTCCGAAAAGTCTTCGATTGCGCCCCCGAGGGACAGGGCAGTAGGGGAAGACCGAGACTCAGTTGGCGCACGTAAGTGGAAGGGCACCTTAGCCAACTTAGCGTGCGAAACTGGAGGCAGCTAGCAAACGATCGAACTACCTGGAGGCACTTTTTGACTGAAGCCCACCCGGGACTGTAGCGCAACATGGAGTAAGTAAGTAATTAAGCATACAAAAAATGAAGATTGGAATTAAATTTAATCGCATACATCGAATCAAAAAATATAAACAAAATTCGTATATATGATCTTAATAACCGTGTAAAATGGGACAAGTATTGTGTAGAACTAGCAATTCATAGTTAAAAAATGCGGCAAGTGCGAAAAAAACCTTTATGCTCAAAATTCTCTTATTTACGTTATGCGTCCATGTTTGGGGCACAGAAATACACATGTGTACCAACTTAATCGATCTAGCAGATCCGGAGCAAATTGGCTGTGACAGACGGACAGGGAGACATACGAGTAATTCGTACGTACGGAACCCTAAAGGAAGGAAAAACACAAACCTAAACAACTTTCCTTTAACAAATACAAAAACAATATAAACATTTTTTAAGTATTTTATATTCGTTTTTATTTGAATTTAGATCCGAGTCACTAACACTACTGCACTAATAATGTGCAAAACAAAATTTAAGAAAACTTAGTAAGAGTTTGAAAAGGTGTTGAAGCGAATCCGATTAATTCAATAACCGTGCAATTTGAGGGATAGGTGTATTACCCTCGTTCGTTTAAAATATAAGAACCCTTGTGATATTTTAACATACTTTATATAATACTTTTCAACTTGTTTAAGGACAAGACACGTATGCATACTACACTAAGCCGTGTCTTCAGTTGTTAAAAAATTTAGTTTAACGAGAATCCAGCCTATTGTGCTAGACCTATTGTGCTGCTCCAGGGGGCGGATTGGGAGCGAATGGCTTTAAGGACCAACTTCTTCTGTTGATCAAAATTTGTTCCTAATGTTGGTCCATGAGTGATCCTAACCTTGAACAACAAATAGCTCTTCAAGGTCATGGGAGTGGTAGTAGTAGTAAATACATTGCATTTAAGTCTTACGAGAGAGAAAACAAAAAGGGACGGTTCCCTTTTCAGATCCGTGGAAGGTGAAGAAGGAAATCGCTATTCGGAATCGAAACGAATTGCTTTAAAGAAATTCGTCCTATAACCAAAAGCCTTATGTATGATGCGTAAACATCAGGGAATTTGTGTGAAGGAATTCGATTTGGTTGAGTACTTTTATCATTATCAAAACTTTATCTACCATATTTTCCATACGAATATCTTTGAATTAACATCTATCTTTGATCAGTATAGTCCATTGTCTACAGAAATGTCGAAGTCTTCACTCACTACCGTACTTAATGCAGTTTTTTTTTTTTCCAAAAAGTTAAAAAATTTAAGACGGAAATAGTTTTTCGTTTTTTTGAAGAAGATCAGTTCTTTTTTTTTTGAAGAAATATTAAAATAATATGTTAAATCTCGATTTTGACTGAATACCTATTACTTTCTGTGCACTTACATGATGTTTATGAACGCAAAACAAATTAGGATCGTACTACGTTTTTTCTGCGCTCAAAAACACAAGATGAAAGATCTAGGATTGCACTAAATTAGAAATGCTGACGTTTATGAACTCTCCCTTAATCTGGTGCAACATTAGCCAATACAACAGAAAGCTTTCTCTGGAACACAAATCTAGTAATATTTACTCGTATGAAGCTCCCAACCATATACGCTTTTGAAAACAAAAAGGGATACGCTTTTGAAAACAAAATACCGTACAATGGGGTGACAGCCAACACTTTTATTTTATTTGCTGCAATTTCACAGCTCCTATTTTCAATGCTTATCACCCCGTTCCCGAAAAATAAGCCTTTCTATTAAATTTTAGGTCAAACATGCCCTGTTGTGGGTCACCCCCTGTTGGGATGAATAACCACGGGAAAGGGGTGGCTAGCATCACCAACTAACAACTACAATAGGGTGCAGAAAACAACAACCTAATCCACTTACAAGGTTAAGTTTTTATAAATATTTAAACCATAAAAATTGCAGCCTGAAAAAAAAATTATAAATGTAATTAGTAGGTAATTCAACAAAAAGCAGACATATAGTATTATATACCATACTTATGATATAATGTAGGAAGCGATTTTCTTTACCCTAGTGTAGTTGCTAGTCACCTCTTCGCTGTGGCTTGTCATCCCGTTCTCGTGGCTAATCACCCCATATTCGTCAAAAAAACATCTGTTTCCAAATTTTTTGTAAGCATAATTTCAATGACCAAAATTCACTTTTTCACAATGAAAATGTTAAAGTTTTTGGAGCAAAAAAAAACACTTCACAATGTATGCCACAATCAAACTTAATTTGGCGCCAGAGTAAAGGCTCAACCATAATAGGCGAAAGTAAACTTAAACTACTGTCAGAACTTGACGAAAAGTTTCTTTACGTTAGTTCAAATGGACAAGTTGCCCATAATAGGAGTTTGAAAACGTATCAATCTGTTAGGTCATGTTGTCATTTGTTTTGTTATTGTGTTTTGCATTTTTAAAAACTTTTAATTCTGCGCGGATTAAAATTGGGAAATTTTTTAAAGTAATTGTTGTTTCTAATATTTGTTGAAGTAAAATGTCGAAAACAAATATGTAAGTTGTGAAATAAGTGCTTCCATCTTATATAAATGTTTTTGAAAGAAGTTACACCTTTTTCGTAAAAAAAAAAACAGCTTTTTAAATTATTAAATTCAAGAGATGCTTAGCTGTCAAATTTTCGTACGAAATGGGATCCTGATCACAATTTACGTACGAAAGCAAAAGTGAACGAAAAATCGGCGAAACCGACTAATCCGACATTATGGGTGCGAGATACAAATCACATGTAATCGCACATTTACGTTCGTAGTCGTACGAGTCCTGCCTTAAGTCTGAGATTTGAAGTTGGAGTTGCCAGTTTGCAGTTTAACCGACTTCGGTTAAATCTGCCGTTGCGTCTTCTTACTCGACAGCCAAGAGGATGGTATAGGGCAAAGATGAATCATTAAGTACGAGGGCGGGTCAATAAGTCCGTGACTTTTGAATTAAAACACAGATTTTTTGATAAAAAAATAATTTTATTTTTCAACGTAGTCTCCCTTGAGCTCTATACACTTTGTCCAACGCTTCTCCAATTTTTTCATCCCTTCCAAAAAAAATGATTTGTCGAGGTCCTCAAAAAAAGCCTTTGTTTGCGAGATGACTTCATCATTGGAGTCAAATCTTTTTCCAACAAGCCATTTCTTCAGGTTTGGGAACAAGAAGTAGTCGCTCGGAGCCAAATCTGGAGAAAAGGGTGGATGAGGGAGCAATTCATAGCCCAATTCATGGATTTTTGCCATGGCAACTGCACATGCGTTTGTGGTCGACTGTGAGCAAACGCGGCACCCATCTTGCGGAAAGCTTTCTCATGCCCAAGTGATCATTCCAAATTGAAACCACTGAGCCATGCGAGATCCCTACGGCTTCCACAATCTCTCGCACTTTCAATCTTCGGTCGGCCAACACCATATCGTGAATTTTTTCGATTATTTCGGGTGTAGAGACCTCAACTGGGCGTCCAGGACGTTCGGCATCTTCAGTGCTTGTACGGCCACAACGAAATTCAGTAAACCACTTTTTTACCATTGAAATCGATGGTGCAGAGTCCCCATAGTATTTATCAAGCTTAGCCTTGGTCTCGGTAATGTTTTTTTTTCGCAAGAAATAATGCTTTATAAGCACACGAAATTCACTTTTTTCCATTTTCTCCTCAAACTAGTGAATAGTCTGATAAATATAGCTGTCAAACACAAACTAACTGACGCAGCAAGTTTAAATTTTGACAGAAGTCAACTGACAGATGCCTGTTGACAGGAGCAGTGTTGCTGTTTCAGTAAAGAGGTCAGAAATTCAAAAAGTCACGGACTTATTGACCCGCCCTCGTATCACGTTAAAGTACTCTTTCGATTTTAATGTTTCTCGTTAGCAGGTTTCTCTACTTGTCATCACTGTTTATGTACATAGTTACTCGTATGTATAATATTTCAGGGATTCAAACTTATCCGATTCATATAATTATTTCTCGCTTATCGCTGGTGTATAGGTTGTGTATTTTTTTTTCCAAAATGTTGTTCAACGTACCTTGAAGGGTGACTTCCTCTTCGTTTATGACTTATTCGAGCCGATTTCGCAGGTATAACGTCTTGCACCTTTCTTGATTTAAGTTATTTTAATTAATGCTTGCCACTGATGCCAGTTTGGTAACTTTTTCTTTGTTTTGCTTACGAAAAATTGTGTCAGCTTAAGTTTGTGATTTGATTCACAAGTGGTTCATCTAAAACCAACATAAATGGTAATCTGTTTTGGTGTCCTTCCGTCTATGGTAGTCCTTGTAGTCGCATTTCGATCCGAATGGGAACAATCGAGTAAATTCGACTATCGATCGTTTGTAACTGAATGATTTCAACTATGGAATAGTTTTATTCATTTAATCATTCCAGCATTTATCAACCTTTTACCAAACGGGGGGTAAAATTTACTGGAAATAAATTGCCAACACATGCCTAAACCATTAAACTGAAATTGCTAGAATCAGAGCAATTTATACGTAAAGTTCCTTATATACGTGTAATATAAACGACCTTTTTATGGTAAATATGAGGGGAATATTTAGACATATTTTTAAAATTATTCGCAGACAGACAGCGTCACATGGATAGAGGCAGTGAAAGCGTGAAACATTTGAATGTTTTTTTTATTCGATTCTTTTATATTGTTTTTTTTTTTTCGATAGTTCACAACACTAGTTCTGTCAAAATTTATCGACAACATACAACCGCCGGTTATATACAACAGTTAAACCTACATTACTATACTTAAGGTGGTTACAGTACAGGATGAACTTAGATCTCAGTCAAAAGCTCTGATGACCTTCAGTTGCGCACATCAAGTTGGCTGAGATCCTTTCCCACTAAAGCGCTCTTCCTTTATTGCGCGGTCCCTCTAGAATGATACAAAAACATTCCAGGCAAAAGCAGTAATGCCGATTTTCAATCTCAAAAAATGTTTACATGAGACAAAGTCAATTCTTTTCTTTTATTTCTCAGTTGCCTTCTTAGTCCAGAGTAGTGTTGTCATTGTTTGAATGTACAATGGAAACGTGGTACACACAGTCTTTTACCACCTCAAAGTTATAACTTGCTGGTTTGCCGTGCAGTTCAAGGAATCGCATTTTTGCCGCTTTTGCTTCTAAAACACTCCATTGACAGCTCGCTTATTTCGTTGTTTAATCCTAATGCCGCCAGCATATGCTAGCGGTTTTACGAACTTTTGAAATATTTGTCTCATACTGTTAGCCTGTAAGCATCTCAAAATTCTTTCCAGTAGGTATGATGGTATTATGTTGACAATTATTTTTTACCAGGAATGCTTCATCAACCATATTTCACAGATACTCTTAAACGCAATCACCAATGCTTTTAATAACTTAGCATGTGGTGCGTGTGGTATTGCGAGAAGTATAATAACAATGACGGGACTAAAATGTTATAAATGTAAGCGGATGACAAAACACAGAGAGGAAGAACTTCAAGCCGAGCGACTCTGCTGCAACAGGGACCGAAAAAAGTTGAGTCACTCAAATTGATCTACCCAAATAGAACTTTTTACAAAACTGTACTAACGTCGGCTAATTTCTCGAATACAACAAACGACATAGTTGCAATGCAGATCTATGCGTGAAAGAAGTATGCAACATTAGATGTAGTTTTATATGCAACATAATTCAAAAGTAAATTTTAAAAAAAGTACTAAGGGAATAAAAGAAAATCTCGCCCACATTCTATCTATGATTGTATAGAACACGAAAAATAAATATCTAAACTATGCTTTGGTTCAGTTAGTACAGACCTCAAATCAGCACATTTAGATTCTACCATAAAACCAAAACAATACTTTGTACTGCTTCGCTTCGCTAAATTGCTATCTTTAGCACTTAATTGAAATGAACAGTGATATTTGTCTAAGAAAAACTTTTTTTATTTAAAGACAAAAAGTCTATTTCTGTATTTTTTTTCTATGTCTATTAACTTTTACTCTGTATATAAACAATACAAGAATCAATTAAGAGCACTCTTCACTGTCTGCACTACCTATTTTCAAAATTATGCTAGAAATTATATCATAAGTTTTTTACATGCCCTGGTTTGCAGTTATGTAATCAAAGGGAGAAAACAATATAAGACGAAAGTAGGCAATGTATGGTTATGAATGACTATTTTACGACCACAAATAGTTAGAATTATTCAAAACATGTTTATTGTGGCATTTGGATGCCCTGTTGAAAGCCGAGCGTTTGCTGTTGCTTTTTCAGTTCGTCTTGCATTTCCATTGCTAGGTTTTTATACTTCTCAGCTTCCTGTTCGTTTTTATCAGTTCCATCTCCTCGCGCATACATCTGACTAAGATTAGCACAGGCGTACATGTTTCTCAGCTCGCACGCTTTATACGCAAAATCGAAGGCTTTCTTCATGTCTTTAAGAATAATATAATCACCGGGTTGTGTCTTGGACTGATTGTTGGGGAGGTGCTCTTCAGCTTGTTTTTGTACGCCGGAAATGTGCATCCCAGATAGATAGAAGCAGGCTGTTGCATTGTTCATGTCGCAACTTTTCGTCAGGAAGTTCAAACCCTACGAAGGTCATTTTATATAGTATAAAATTCATTTTTCGTAGAATAAATAAAACTACCTTTGGGACGTTCCTTTCGACTTCTTTTGGCATAGAACGCGACACCAACAGCAGACCGGAATGCAAACAAGAATCAGAATCGTTAAGATTGCATCCTTTTTCATAGTAACTGTACGCTGCTTTTGGATCCCCTTTGCTACCACTTTTACCTTTGCCCAAGAAGCTGTAGTTTCCGAATTTATAGCAGGACTTTGCATAACCATAATCATCACAAGTTGACTTGTAAACTTTAGCAGCTTTGTCAAAATCCTTTTTAATACCCTCCAGGTAGTCACCCAATAGATGGCAAACTATTTGAAATAAAGATAATTAACAAGATAAACACCACTTCTCTTTTTCTTCGTCTGGGTTTTTGGGGTTATAGTAGTTTAAAATGATGACCAACCTTCGGGTTTTTTCTCGGAATAACAGCCAAATCGATATTCGATGCCAAGTTTTTCTAGGTACTCCTTGACATCGGTTTCGTTTTTAAGATCATAGGCCATTGAAACTTAACAAAATCACTTAAATTCTGCAAGAATAAATGAATTGATTTCTACCGCGATTAGGAAATATTTTTTAAAATGGACCGCAATGTCAAATAAAACATGACAATTTTTTGCCTTAGATGACGTAAAACTGACAACTTGCTTTTTACTTTCAAATGTAGATGGTGCAACTGAGCTGGAATATTGGGGATGTTCAATTTCTGATTAGGAAACAATGTATAGTGCTTGCTATATGAGTGATTTAAAATTAAATTGAACCAATTTTTGTTGAAATGATTGAGGATATTCGACTATAAAGTTTTATTTTTGCAGAAAATATAATTAAATATTGAAATTGATTTTAAATTTATTTAACTAGCTCTTGATTTAAGCACAAAAACAGATAATTTAATTAATTTAACTATATAATATACAGTTTAATTATTTAACTAATATAAAGAAAAAAATAGTGGCATTGGTTTATTTTATTTCTAACCCACTCATATGTTCGTTTTTCAATTTTGTGCAAGACAATTGAACACTTTGAATAAATTAAGCAAGATCTGATTTCATGCCAATAGGAAAACAACGAGTCAGTAAGCCAGAAACTTTAATACATTTGGGGTAAGATGATACAACCTATATGCTAAACTTCGTTTAATTTAGATGTACACATTTAGTTTCATGCTGCGTAAACAGAAAACAGTTTTGATGAAGAAAGCACCAGATAGTGGTTGGGAGCACTAAAGGGTACAAATCCACTAAACTCATGCATTGTAATAAAAACTGGCTATTGAAGGTCGACTCCTGAACCTGTTGGAGAACAATGATGTACAAGATTTTCACATTATGAAACTGTTTTAGTCGAATCGATACTATAAAGCAGACAATGCAGTCATTTTAGATCAATTAATGAATAAATAAAGTTTAAAACAGATGCTATTGATCGTATGTAAATATTGTTTTTATATATGATTTCATCTTTTTTAGCACTTCATTAAGACAGAACTACTCTCTTTACGCTTCAATCTTCTTCCCCGCATACTATCGACATAGCAGACTAACTAGACGGCTAAACGGGGTCTAATAAAACTGACATAGGATTTGATCTCCTAGATTGGAGGTGCTGCGTAGATTCAATGATTCAAATAAAAAAAAACTGCATAAAAGTAATATTTAATATATCATTGTTCGCACGGACTTCCAGAACTCCGATTGATGATATCTAATAGTCCTACCAGAAACACCTTAACTGGCGCCCTGGATTCAATGGAAAATTTCTACTTCCCAACACTGAAAAGCAAAACTTGGGCTTCTCTCAAAGAAAAAGAAAGTATATGAAAATGGAAAATTCAAAATATCTACAAATATCTCGAGTGTTTGTGCACAAAACCAAAACGAGCAAAAGAACGTAGCTCAAAAGCACATTTTTATCAAAAGCGTTATTTAGAGCAACTGATGGTGTTTTAGTTGTAGGCATAAATTATGGGTTTTCCAATAAGGACTTGACAACTTTTTTTTATAAATAAAACGCAAACCATTTAAAATATTTGAAAAACTTTATTATCGGCTTGAAGTACAATCAAAACATTTATGAATGGAACTCGACTTCGTTCATATGGCCACCGCGGGCACGTTCGCAGCGGTCGATTCGTTGGACCCAATTTTAACGACTAAACTTCTTATTGCCTGTCTACTAGGGCGAGAATAACGACCGAAAATTGGAATTAACGCTCTCAAAGTTGCAGTCACCGACTCCGAATTTCGGTAGAAAATTTTTATTTTTATAAATTATTATTATAATTTTTTATAAAACAAACAGAAAGATTCGGTATATGGTCTGCTCTCTTGATTCAGTCGAACGAGATTGTAAATGAATATATAGTACCTATCTCCGGTTGTTTTAAAGATTGTTGCTCTCGTTTTTGATAAATTGAGAAAGATACACAACCTGAAGAAGGTAATAAAAGATTGTTAGCCTATAACAAGGGTATCTGGGCATGCTGATTGCGGACCATTAATTTTAATTACTGCGTACTGCAGCGCGATCCAAGTCAATAACAAATTATTTGCACGACTCTCTTCATTGTTTGTAATCCGTTGTTTAAACTTAGCAACAGATTTTATGCTAAAAAGGTAAAAATAAAACAGTTTTTTTTTTTCTTTCGACATGTTTTTAATTAATTAATAATCTAATACAACTTTTAGCTTATCGAAATGAGTTTTTTTTCCTAACTGTTTGTTTCTTCTGAAATCATTGCTTATTACAACATAATGTTAAATATCCTCTCTTAAATAAATTATAAATAATAATTAAGTAAAATTTATTAAAGCTTCGATGATCCATTTGAAGTCATTCCAACTCAAATTGGTCGTAATATAATCATAATTCAATTAACTTATTTTTTTCGAATCAATTTTTTGTTGGTTTTCTTTCATTTTTGTTTTTGTGGGCAAGGATTTACAAATAATCATAATTACATCGGGTGAAGAACTATGTTTTCGCTTATGAAATACTAAACCTTACCATCTCAGCTTTGTTGTGAATTAAATAAACATTGATGCCTGTGTGTGCATGTTAAAATAAAAATGCATTTAAACTTAAAAAGTGTTTGCATATGTTTAGTTAAATTAACATATTAACAATTTGGTTTCTGTTTCATTACCGTCGTACATACTAGAATGTACTACTTGTTTTGTTTTTTACTTTTAAATTATTTATAAATAATTTAGATTGAACTAGGAAGGGGAGAGGAGGAGCGTGAGGGTTAACATGTTTTTTTCTGTATCTCTTTTTACTTTTGTTTTAATTTGATTTCGTTTATTTACTTCTTAACCAACTTTACTAGAGCGTCGGTGGAAAGGGATTTTGGTCGTTCAATTGGTAAGCCGAGTGCGCGATCCCACACAAGGGAAGCTAACACACCAAGAGCACGAGACACACCGAAAAGAACGGTGTAGTAATTCATTTCCCTCATGCCGTAGTATTGAAGAAGAACACCAGAGTGGGCATCTACATTTGGCCATGGGTTCTTGACCTTGCCAAGTTCAGTTAGGATTGGTGGTACAAGCTTGTAAATCTTTGATACCAAACCGAATAATTCATCGTTGGGCAGATGCTTGAGGGCGAATTCACGTTGGCAGGTATAACGTGGATCTGTTTTACGAAGAACTGCATGACCATAACCAGGCACAACCTAGTGAAAAATAAAAATATTGATAATCAATTTATGTATATTTCATTGTTTTTAATTTATTTTAACTTTACCTGTCCGGATTTCAGTGTCTTCCAGATGAAGTCATTTACTTCCTGCTCAGATGGATTTTTGCCGATTTGTTGTTGAATTTTCATCAACCATACTAGTACTTCTTGATTAGCTAAACCGTGGAGAGGACCAGCCAAACCACACATACCACCGGCAAACGATAAGTAAGGGTCGGATAAAGCTGAGCCAACTAAATGCGTAGTGTGTGCAGATACATTACCACCTTCATGGTCACTAAAGAAGAAAAAAAACGTATAAACATTAAATTTTCAAGCAACAACAACAAAATCAAACTCCTATAACTAACCTGTGAATTGTTAGATAAAGGCGAATGAGTTCCGTAAATTCAGCATTATCGTAACCCAACATCTTAACAAAATTGCCAGACCAATCTAAGTTGGGGTCAATTGACTTGGAACCCTTACCATCTTTGAAAGTATTGGTATAAATTGTAGCAGCAACTACTGGCAGTTTAGCAATCAAGTCCATGCTATCCTCATAGGCATATTCCCAGTATTTAGCTTTATTAACACCCTGTGAAGCACATATATTTTTATTTATTTATTTTATAGACAACTGGTAAAAACTCACCTCTGAATAAGCTCTTGCAAATTTACTATCGTGATTCAAGGCAGTTACGGCTGTAATCAATTGTGACATTGGATGCAATGTCTTTGGGAAATTATTTAGCATAGTAACAACAAATTGAGGAAGAGCGGCACGGCTAGCCCATTCAGCGGAAAGTCCTCGAACTTGAGCTTCGGTTGGAACTTCGCCGGTGAGCAACAACCAGAAAATACCTTCTGGTAATGGTTCAGCACCATTTGGAGCCTTGGGCAATGCTTTTTGGCATTCAGGAATTGAAAGTCCACGGAAGCGGATACCTTCATCAGCATCTAAAACTGAGGTTTCACAAACAAGACCCTTAATACCACGCATACCACCATACATCTGGAAAAGGTAACAAAAGTGTTATTCTAGACAGAGTACATCATTATTCTTCTGTACATATGTATATATTTAATAAGTGCGACAGTTTATAGGACAGTTGTTACATGGAGTTTTTTTTTAAACATCAAGTAAACGCAATCGAGTATATGCTCGTAAATTGCACAATCTTCAGTTTAATAACAGAGATTGCAAATGCACATTGTACCCAACTTTATTGAACATGTAAGTACCTATACATAAGTACGTATTTGTATCTACTCAAAGATCAAAAGTAAAAAAGTTGTTGTACGAGTATGTATAAACAAATTAAAATAAGAATACTTATGTTATACGAGTAAGTAAGGTCTGTAAATCATTTTCAACAAATGAGAAACTCAAAAAATACATTTATAGACATTAAATCACGTTTTCATTATTTTTAGTTATTACATAATAGAAAATACAGACATTATGGTTTAGAAGATATTTTATGTATCCGTATTTGTGCTTGCAAACTTTGTGATTATTTGATAATTATATTACATTACGAGTTACTTAATACTTGGCACTTGTTTTAATTTATTTAAAATTAGTTTGTTTATAGTACATATGAACTTCTTATTGTTTTTTGATGTTTTTAATTCTGTAAACTTACCATGTCAATGGTGGTCTCGCCCGTTTTGACATTTCCATATTCTTTACGGAATTTTTTCACACGTTCCTGCTCAGCGGGAATTTTGGACGCCAAAACATCACGCAGGCTTGAGTCAGCTGAGATTAATCGGATATAAGATGCAAATGCTGAGCTTAGTTTCTAAAAATATATAAACACAATCCAAATTAGTAAGTATAAAAATAAATTAAGTGCGTAAATAAAAATGAAATGTTATATAAACGTGTTTTAAAAAAACCTTCTAGATATGGACAGACGACAAACTATATTTCGTAAAGCTCTCGTAAGACAAACGACTCATTTGGAGGTTCGATTTTAGCATGGTATTAAAATGTGAACATTTGATAATAAGCGACATTTAATATTCAATGCCAAATGGGTCACATACGAAAGTTTCAAGAAAATTACAGATTACTACTGTCGGTCACACTGATAAGAATTAGCATTGACATTGCGCATTATACTATCACTTAAACTAATAATATGAATCATGTGTCTCGCTTATATAGTAATACGATAACTTTATTCAATTTTTAATGTTCGTTGTTAAACCTTCATTGATTAATGGAACTGTGATTGTTGTCTTTTTTTTTGACGTAAGCAAATCAGTAAATTTTAGATTATACAATTTTTTGAATCAATACACTGATATACATATGAATATCGCCTAAAGGAAAAACTACAGAGTTTAAAATGCACAACCAGAGGTTAAGCCCTGAGCATAGCTTTAGAATCAGTATAATTTTTTTTTTTTTTTTTTGCATGATAACCAGTTCAAACATTCAGACATTATAGGAATGATAAGGGAAAATAATGATTGCACTTACTACTTCCCTGTAGGTGCATTGTACATGTCTTGTTAATAGATTGGAGACAGACAATTAGCTTTCAAATTAATGAATATAACTTAGATAAGTTGAAAAAAAATTAAATATTTAAACACAACGAGTGTTGCTAGAAAAAAAAACCAACGAGATATGCGATCTAATGCAGTGCAAAGATAAAAGCAACCATTGTAGATAGCACTGTTATCACGTTGCACTGTGCAATTAAACAGGATGAGATATATCCAAACGGCAGAGATACCAACAGTATTTAAATGAGTGTATGATCGAAATCTGTTTTAACCGAAATACCCTATATCTAGATGCAGGATGCGATAAGGTCCAATATTTGATAATTTAACTCCTGTTAAAGTTAACCAATTCGCCTGTGAAACAGGGCTGCAGAAAAAAAACGAGGGCATTTCGTGGCTCTACGACGAGCAATCGAGTCAGAGCATTCAGGAGCTATATTAGAATTCGGTGATGGGGATATAAAAAAAAACACTTCTGCAGAGAAATCTGCGATTTGAGTAGATCCCATAAAGATGGTTTTAGACCAGGTTTAACTCAAAAGGTCCAGATCGATGAAAACCATCCTTTTAAAGATTTCAAATCCGCATATGGCAACATCTATAGAGACGAATTACACAAAACTATGTCTGAAAAACTTGTCACATTCTGGAGATCGACAGTGGAGAACGCTCTCTGCTTCGTAAAGGTCAGAAACTATCTCAGACAGAACTTTGATTTGATTGTGCCACCACTAATGGCACAATTTTCCAAGTATATGCAGCTACTTCTATGTGCTGATAACATTCATATTATTAGTAAAATACTCTGAGCTGTCATTTGCTTGTGCATTTATAAGTCTAGAACAACAATAATAATAATAATAATAATGATTCAGTATAAATTCATATAAACGGTCAACAAGAAGGAAGTATTACATCGGCGAATCGGGCAGAAACTCGTGATATACATAAGACAACTTTATTTTTTGTCTACGACCAATTCGATATTAATCGAATGTTTTTGAGGATAATAAGGCAATTCTACTCTATGACCCAGAGGCATGGAGGTTAGTAAAGGTGATTAGCGTTGACAAACTTTGGAGGAAAAAATACAATAGGGAACTCTACGATCTGTATAACAACAATATTCGCCTGCGATGGCTGGGACGTGCAGAGCGAATGAATATTAACGGTCCGGTCCAAAAAGTGATCCATTCCTATTTGTAATATAGATGCAGTACATGAAAACCTCGCTTTAGAGGGCGCACACCTGTTAAAAGTTGAAAGAAAACTAAACTATCTAAGAGTGCGTAATTGGAAGCAGTTGGCCAAAAGTTTCGCTACTTGGAGAGATTTATTACTAGGGGTCTACGTCTACACCCGACTATGACATCTTTATAGCTGGTAGATATCTACGAGTATCTACATTTTACTTTCCAAAGCCACAAACCCAACTCCCAGCATATATTTAGAAGAAGTTATCGCCCTGAGGTGCGAACATTTAAAACAGTTAAATACACAACTTAGATCTTTATAGATATCTAAGCCTAAGCAGTGGTTAGTGATAAAACTATGCATTTCTGACTTTAGATACTCAAAACTTTAAGATATTTCAAAGATTAAAAACAATAATCGAATGAACCTGGCAAGCCTTTTGAGGTCTTGGCTTAGAGATAGAATGAATGAAAGGTATAATGATGAAAAGGCTGAAACCAGGTAAATGCCTTAAAAAATACGACAAAAACACCTAAAACCTTGAAGCAATTTAGCTTTAAAGTCGTTTGAGGTTGGGTTGATGCTGAGGATCAAACGAAAAACGAATTTCTAAACTCGTGATACAGTTACCTAATGCAACTTATTGTGCGAAGTGAAAATGGCTGGACCGAGTTTTGTTATGTTGAAATCCATGTCAACTTCGAATTACAACAGCAATTAGATAAGAAACCAATTATCGAATAGAATTGACAGACGACAATCTTTAACTAAAGACATTATGGGTGATCGCGACTTGTCAAGAATCAAGTATTTATTAAAAAAGAGTTATAGCCGTTTATTTAGCAGGCACTAATCAGTTCTCCTAGTAAAATTTTAAGAAAAGTAGAGTAACTCTTGAAATGCAACGTAGTCACTTAAACTTGAGAAATAAATATGTACTTACCATATATACAATAAATCATCAACTTCTTGTTAAAAGTAAACCTATGCCATTCTAAAGCCTAAAACCACCTTAATGCGCAACCACTTCGTGCGTGACGAACGCTATATTAAATCGAATTTCCGTGACACTATTGCATGTAGCGTGATATCTGTCAAGACATTCATTTTTATTAATTGATTACTGGCTAACAATACAAATAACAAAAATTTCAAGCAAAAGCACAAGGATTGTCACATTTTACAAAACGTTGTTACATGATCTAATCTTGATTTCCTGGTATTTTTTGTAAATCTCTTTATCAAATTATATCATATCTAAGCTTCATTCTATCCGTATATAAAATAAACGTTGTCGTCACAAATTATTCAACGATACAATATCCCGTTGCTAAGCCAAGCGTTGCTCGAAGCATTCCGCTTAGTAATTTGCCACTTGATTGTCCGACACTCTAAAAAGCATACAGTCTCGTTAACTTGCTTTGACATCTGCCGTCCGTTGCATATGCTAAATAGAAAACTTTCATTAATCTTAAATTTGTGTCGTCGGGGTTTAAACAACAACAAAAAAATTGCAATCTCAAATATGGACTTAAATAGGCTTTCTTGTTAGAACATCATATGCAGATGCGACAACGGGTGAATTCCTTATTAATACTCGTATGAATTCATAAATGATTCATGAACATTGATATGATACAAAGACTGGCAAGTTGCGTCACTGATCAAATTTCGTCACATTAGGTGGGTGGTTTTTTCCGGTTTAACAAATTTCTATACAGACATTGGTTTATCGCTTTATTTACGAATACAAACGACCATCCATCGATATGTTCTATCGAAAGCGACTCATAAAACAATGGGGAATTAACATCACTCTCATTGTATGACTCAGGGTCAGATCGTAAATACTAACATCATGGAATTCGGTAATTTCAGATTAATGTGAACTTGAATTCAACCTTGACTCGTTAAACCAAATACGAAACAAAAAAAAAACCGAATAACCAAACTGGGTAGCAGATTTTGAATCAAAGTCAAGTCTTCAATACAAAACGCTTTTCATCCTCAATGCACATAAATCTTGATCAAGTTTATTGACCACAGTATCTCTGGTTAAATGTCAGCGCACGTTCATTTGCATTTGCATTATTAAGTAGCCGCTGAAAGCAAAGTACGAATACAAAGAGTTAGGGGTCCGTATTATTAACTAATTTTGATTGCATTATTTCATTTAACAAAGATTATCGTTTTCAGTTGTCGTCTTTGATTTTAAAATAAGCACAAATTAAATTGTCTTCCCACTTACTGCCACCAGAGAAGGTCTATTATCTTTGAACTACGTTCTATAGCATGTCATTGAAAACATTTATTTTTGTGATTAGACTTAGTCGCGTGATTTTGCTCAGTATAGCAAAAAGTTCCTTCATCTTTATCACACGCTTGTTTTTTCCATTAATTATCATTTATTAACATTGATAAGCTAATTGTTATTTTATCATAAAATATTCAGACAACGTCTTAATTTGTAATGCACGAAAGAGACCGTCTAAACTGAGACAATTACAGAGATTACAGTTTTGCGTCTTAAAAATGTTGCAAATATGTAATTCAAATTTGTCAATTTAAGAAAAAAAAACAAATGGCACACATAATATCTATACTATGAAAAATTATATAAATATAAAGTTTGTTTATTTTTTTCTTTGTTTTTTTTGTCGTTTATTTACTAAAAATGCGCATAAATTCATTAAAGTCGGTTATTGAATCATGGTCACCCAATCCATCTGGCAATGACTTTAGGTCCCAGTTTTTATTTTTTCTTTTCATTAAAAACGTCAGTGAATGATTGTTATCATTCAGTTGCGACAGAGTGTTGTCTTACTCCATTTTTAGGTCTATATATCTTAACGATATCACAGTCTTTTTAATGGTAGTGCAAACAAAAATAAATATACTGCATACATACGAGTAAGAATATGTAATAATCACCTTATTGCGGTTCTTTTGCGTGTTTTTTAATCATTTTGTACACAAACGAGTAGGATGGCATTTGCCAATAATAAATAATCAAATTACTAGAAAAACTCCTTCACGACCTCTTTCACGAGTTTTTGAGATACATGGTGTAGGCCTGACGAATTTTTGGCAAATAAAAAATTACTATTCTTGAGTTATATCCCTTCTCTATTGAATTTAAATTTATTAAAAAGGACTTCAGGAAAATCAGTACGTCATTATTCTATTTGATACGAGGGCGGGTCAATAAGTCCGTGACTTTTGGATTAAAACACAGATTTTTTGATAAAAAAATAATTTTATTTTTCAACGTAGTCTCCCTTGAGCTCTATACACTTTGTCCAACGCTTCTCCAATTTTTTTATCCCTTCCAAAAAAAATGATTTGTCGAGGTCCTCAAAATAGGCCTTTGTTTGCGAGATGACTTCATCATTGGAGTCAAATCTTTTTCCACCAAGCCATTTCTTCAGGTTTGGGAACAAGAAGTAGTCCCTCGGAGCCAAATCTGGAGAATAGGGTGGATGAGGGAGCAATTCATAGCCCAATTCATGGATTTTTGCCATGGCAACTGCACATGTGTGCACCCTTGCATTGTCTTGGTGGAAAAGAACTTTTTTCTTGGCCAAATGAGGTCGTTTTTTTTTCAAATCGTCATTTTAAAGGTAGTCAATGTGGATTATCCCGCGTGCATCCCAAAAAACAGTCGCCATAACTTTATTGGCTGACAAACCCACCTTGGCCTTCTTTGGCGCCGATTCACCCTTAGAAAGCCACTGTTTTGACTGTTGTTTGTTCTCTGGTGTGTTGTGATGGATCCATGTTTCGTCCACGGTTACAAAACGGCGCAAAAACTCCTCCATATTGCGATTAAACAACGCCAAACCTTCCTGTGAAGTTGTTACACGATTGCGTTTGTGGTTGACTGTGAGCAAACGCGGCACCCATCTCGCGGAGAGCTTTCTCATGCCCAAGTGATCATTCAAAATTGAAACCACTGAGCCATGCGAGATCCCTACGGCTTCCACAATCTCTCGCACTTTCAATCTTCGGTCGGCCAACACCATATCGTGAATTTTTTCGATTGTTTCGGGTGTAGAGACCTCAACTGGGCATCCAGGACGTTCGGCATCTTCAGTGCTTGTACGGCCAAAACGAAATTCAGTAAACCACTTTTTTACCATTGAAATCGATGGTGCAGGGTCCCCATAGTATTTATCAAGCTTAGCCTTGGTCTCGGTAATGGTTTTTTTTCGCAAGAAATAATGCTTAATAAGCACACGAAATTCACTTTTTTCCATTTTCTCCTCAAATTAGTGAGTAGTCTGATAAAAATAGCTGTCAAACACAAACTAACTGACGCAGCAAGTTTAAATTTTGACAGGAGTCAACTGACAGATGCCTGTTGACAGGAGCAGTGTTGCTGTTTCAGTAAAGAGGTCAGAAATTCAAAAAGTCACGGACTTATTGAACCGCCCTCGTATTACGAAATAGCACACGTACTTGTATTTTTTAAAAATTATTTCATTCGCCATAATAACCTTTCTGCACATGGAATGCACCTTATTTTTGGATACAGAATATGTGTACAAGTTTATGATACAAACTAAACTGCCAGACAAAATAATGAGCGAGGAGTACTTTTTTGTTACATGTTGCAATATTCAATAATTTAAAGAATGACCCATACGCCTGAGCTCGTTTGTATCTAAAACGTTTTCTTTGTATACATACGCCATGTATTTTTCTTAAAGAACCATTATCAAACAAATTTTCTGGCCGGGACTAGGCAAATTGGTGGAGATAGCAATTCACATTGCAGTAGTACTCGTAACTATATAGAGTAACTATAATAGCAAAAATTGAGAATTTACCTATAAAGGACAGGACTTACAGTGATGATGTACATACGAGTAGCACTCTTGGCGTGGGATAAATTCGCTCTTAAAATATACTCGTACGTGTACTGTAAGCCGATCTATGATGATTAACTGAAATGAGCTAACTCATGTGTTCTTGGTCAAGATATTATTTACTAACCAAAGAATTTAACTAGAATCCGGAATATCACTCCTAAAAAGGTTGGCGCCGAAGCTCTTCAAAAGGCGGCAGATATGGTCAAATCGTCGACAAAGAACGTAGCTTAATATTGAAGAGATTCAATAAGGCATTCGTAGTTTTGTCAATGAGTCTGTGATGAGAAATGCGGACCATCCTCAAAGATAATGCATGTGCTTCAAAGATCCAATTTCGAAGAGAATAGGCAAACAACGGTTTTTCTACACTGATGACTCGAAAAAAGATAATAGTGTAGAAAAATGTATTCCAGCATTTTACAAACAATCATTTTTGTTGTACATGGATCGCCAGTTAGGCGAGAGCACTGGGTATATCGCATCCCAATATTTCTATCTATATCTATTTTCAAAAATACTAAGTACCTGTAATGGCAGTAAAAGTCAGTATAAACTCAGGATTATTTGGAAGCTATGACACAACAATCACTATGGCAATGAAAAAGCTCACGAGTTAGCCAGAACAGGAACTGCAACACTAGTAACCAGTCTTTCACTGCAACATATTACTAATACTAACATATCACAAATAAAAGAAAATACATAGAGTACAATAGCAGACAGATGTGACTCCTATTAAGTAATGCTGAACCTGTTTATTACTCGCTACAATATGAGGTAAGAGATTATTAAGCGAGCTATGGATACAACTTGCTATGTTAAACTGAGAGTATCGACCTTACCTACATTTGAAATAAAAATTCTTTCTAAGAAAGTAAACAGTCTTCTAATCATATTCTCGATAGTTGCTTAAATATGACGATAAGATAACTAATCACCAAGCAAGGCTTGTTATTAAAAACATTCAAAAGCCGTTAAACAATTTGATGATAATCGTACAAATCCCACCAAAAACCATTGAAATGGTTAGTTTCTACTCAATACTGAACTTTTCGCAAACCAACAGGAAGTAATCGACAAAACCAAATACCATATTCTTTTATGTGCACGGAATGATTGACGAATAAATTAACTAATTTAATGACGCCCAAACTGTTGAATGTTCTTTGGGCATTCAAAATTCATAAGTATTGAGTATACATACATACATTTATAAAAACGAATATATACGCGTAATTGGTTACATTAGGGACAATTCTGTATTCAAATTAACACATAATATGTATTAAAGCACATGTTAAAGTATTGAATGCTTTATTGTCGAAGGTTAATGAGTTAAACGTTGGCAGTGACAAACGCTGTCACTGGGTATGGCTTGGTATCGGAAGGTATCACCTCTTAAACGGTTAGCTATGAGTATAAACTGGGTTCTGGGCATAAGATTCAGCTAGTGCAGAATTACTTCATAAAGAAGTGCTCACCGAATTCACCAGATATGTACTATTATATAGTATGAGCCTAATCTAAAATAGAGCCTTTAAACTTCAACTTAAATAAATCGTTTAGTGTTTCTCCCGCTCGGGTATGTATGCTTCGAAATCGAGGCCGCAGCTTGCGTTACGATTAATCATGATAGGGAATTGGCTTCAACAGAATCCCACTAGCTATTGATAACATTTAACCATATGAAATCACAGTTTGAAGATATGATTAAGTTGATTATCGGAATCATTTTGATTACTTCGTCCAGGATTATGTAAAATCACTTGTTTATGCTGATACAGTGACGTCAAGGGTGGAAATGCAGCTATTGTACGAAATAGTGTACAAAAATTCAGCTACAAAATCGAGACAGGGGGTGGCTACATGCAACAAATTATTTCAATGACAAGCATTGATTACTCAAAAAAAAGTATCGGCATATGCACACTAAAATGCTAATTCAAAGCTTTTGCTCATCGACGTCGGTGACAATATGTACTACGAGAATGTATTCGAGCATGCTTTGGTAACATGATAAAATAGATAAATTTATAACAATACGTTTAAATATTCACTCGCATTTATATGTAAAGACATGCCCCTATTATTTCTAAGCGTTAATTATTTTAATAATCAAAATGGCAAATCAGGAATCGGTAATTTTTTTTGATAAAATTCGACAAGAAACTCAGTCTAGCGTCATATTGATTGTCTATTCACACATCCGTTTAGCTGACGAAACTGATTAAGACCACGCGACAAAAATCGCTATCTCATTATACTTTTTGTGTAGAATCAAAAATTTCCCCCTAGTGTATCTAAAGAAATCTTAATAATAATTTTATCACATTTTGTCTGTCTGTCTTATCAAAACCAGATAAATATTTTACTCCACAAATGGAAAAGTAAAAACGCCCCAATTAGCGTTGTAAACAAAATTAGATACACGCAATTGCTCTGATTATGCCAGAATGACCGCCAAACCGAAAAAAAAAAAAATTCCAGTTATGCAATCTTTTATGAAAAAAAAATAGAAAAAATAGAATGCAGGAATCAGATCGTGATAAAATAATCTCAAGTATTTTTACTATTCTAATCGGAGGCATATGTCTAAAACACAAAATCATAAAAAACAATCCGAACACGAATGCAAAGACGTCATTACACAACTAACAACGAAAAAAATTTAAAAATAGAAACGTGTGGGGGCTTATTTTTCAAATTTTAAACTTTAATAATAACAAGCCGCTTAAAAAAGAAGGTAAGAATGATAGCAAATAAGTCAGTGCATACAGATACGAACATATAAAGATAACTACACGCGCTAACAAGATTGATAAATATGTACTATGAAATAGTTTCGCTAATGCGACAAGAACCAGAATCGAGCAAAATAATGACAACTTCAATTTGGAAAAATCCAAAAACTATTGCTTACGTAGAAATAAAAGATTAAAAACTGAAACGATCTGTTTCTGCACGTCGCATTTCTTATCACGAAATATTTCGCCCATTATTTATTTTAATGACAAAGTTCAGCGGAACCTTTATATCTTATCGTTTGATTTATTAAGTTAATTCTTAACAGGGAGCTGATTCTAAGCTTCTTAAAAAAAAAAAATCCTCACATGACCAAATTAATTACAAAACTGATATACAGCGGGAACACGCAGTGCAAAAAAAAAAATTATAATTGCTCAACACAGAATTGCTATATGTATAATATTATATGATACATAGTGGTATATACCTAATTTATCTTCAAAAGTATTATAGAAAATTTGGGAGGATTGTTTTAGCATACGTACGCCTATGTATAATATGTGCTGTGCATATATATATAGTATTACGAGTATACATCTTTGTCATAAAAACAGGAGGCATTTGAATGAATGAGACAGCTGAACCGATATTTATTTTGAATTCTTGCAAATAGCCTGGCGACAACTGTCTCTAACAAAAAGTTCAGTTCAAATGGAAACTACTAACATATGGTATAAGTGTTTACGGGACAACACACTACACACTTGAAATGCTTTTATTCAATGATAAGATTAATTTATAATAAATACATTATTCATTTACTAAGTACTCGTACTTCAGCGATTTAATTTTTTCCATTTACTGAATTTGAATTTGGATTAACTCCAACACATATTGACCGGATCTCGATGTTTAATAAAATGATCAATTCTATTTTTTAAAATACTCATTTTCTGTCCGATGACTAAGCAACAGATTTATCCCATTACTCTCACATTCAAAAAGGATAAGTTCAATTTAAAACGTAAATTTTTTAAAATATTAACAATAATTATATGGTCAATTTATTTTCAAATTCTTAAAACAATCATTAGGGTTGAAACTGCCAAATATTTTACACATAACAAAATACAACTTATTCAAAACAAAGTGATTAAAATAAATTATTGCAACCATTTCAATTATCAACGTTGACGTTTTAAAAATTTAAAAGATCATCAATCTTCTGACTGTTGAATGTATGTCAAATACTCGTAAAGTGTCATTTTCTTCCAATGCAAATAAACTACAAGGAAACAAGTTGCACATAAATAATATGTTGGTTGTAAACAATTAAACAAGCATTACTCGTACTTATATGCCCTGGCGGTTTACTGAAAAGGTTGCTCACATTTGAATATGACGGCAGGTTTTTTCCCTCATGGAACCAAGGGAGAAATCGATGTTTTTAAACAAAAAGAACTAAATATGCAGCAAAACCTTAAAAATAACTATTCCTACATATTTAAAGAACAAATATTAGGACCCGTATTCATATATCTCGGTACCTTTATCCAAAGCTGGGCTATTAACTGACACTTCACAATGTAGATCCCAGGGTTACTTAAGGAATGACTTAATTACGAAAAGATGCAACGGTTTAGAGGTAGAATGAAAAAAGCCTAGACACTTACTTCTAAAGGCATATACTCGTATATTAAAATATCTTAGTTACAACATTAATCCATCAACTGACAGATGATTTTTTTTGGCATATTTTGTCGTATTTGTTTTTAAAAGTTTTATCATAGGTAGATTTACCTTGATTCAACGGCAGCTGCTAAGGCTGTGAGGCATTCGCTGACACATCATTGACCCAGTTTATTACTCGTACTTAATACAAAAAAGAAACTACAATAAATGGAGAAAAAACATATTCAGGCACTTAAGCACCAAATAATGTTGCGCTTTCAGGGACGTAGGTGCAATGACGGCTTATATTTTCGAACAAAAAAATTCTCGCATATAAGTGCAAACCTAATCAAATCAATAACTATAAATTTAAGAAACCAAGTGGCGAAGAACGAGAATCAAAGCAGTTGTTAATTAACAAAGGGTTCCAGCAAAAATACATTTCCTCAGCTATCGAGCACTAAGAGCAAACAGAAGATTTTACAGAAGTTGAAGTTAGCGCGATACAAAACAGAAACCGGATACAAACAGATGGACCGAATTACATACCGTGCAGAGTATCAGCAGAGATATTGGCTTTAAATAGTTCACGATTTTGTTTAATAAAATTATGAGGGCGATCAGATGCCTAGCAAGTGGAATGAGAGCTTAGCTTTAAGATAACAAAACGTCGAATTTGTTAACTTTTGTGCTATGAACAGAAATGCTCGTGAGTAAAATAATCAACATCAAGGTTTTTTAATATGAGATTGAATTGTACATAGATTTCTATATACCGGAATTCAATCTAAACCTTTGTTCAAACGTTATTTGTTGTAAAGAAAAAACAACAAAAAAACTATCTCTTTTATTTACGCTTATAAAACACTTTACTTTTTGCCACTTGTCCGACATTTATGTGTATAATTTCTACGGAATCACTTTTGCCTGAATACAATTTTTCGCTGAATTCGAAAAACGAGTACACAACTTTTCCATTTTACAATTATAGATATACGAGTTTGTATGTATATATCTATTAAATGGAGTCGCATTTCGGAGGTAATTCAAAACTTGACGAGATATTGTTGACTGTTCCGATTTTGGTAACTCCAGAAACGTCATCACTATTTTAAATTCAGGGTAAACAAACGAAAATAAAACTTCAATTCCATGATATCCGAATAATTAACCTGTGTTTATATATTACAATAAAATTTAAAGCAGTTTCTACTGGTTTTAAATTACGCCAAGGTGCGAGTGCAATGTGATTCCCAAGTGAATGGTATTTGTTATATACGCCAGTCAATATCTATCTGTGGCGATATGTTTGTGTTTCGCTACGTGTTCGTTTGTACATTAAAGTTAACAACATTTTTGATGTTTTTTTTTTCGTTTTGTAATTACGCGATTTCAAGTTGTAGGCCTTGGAAAAAATGCTCAAGATCAAATCGCTTAGCTGTTTTAACACTTGATGACATACAATTTTGCACTGTTTTTGGTTGAACCTAAAGCAAAAGGTGAACAAATATGCAAAACTTCAAGTTTTTATTTTGTGAACTAGTAAAAGTGGTGTCTACTCAAAAACTTTTCCGTAAACGCTGATTCACTTGTACAACCAAACGTGAAAATTATGTGTGTCGCGATTGTATCGATATAGCTACCTCAGGTGATCATATTCCACGTATTGAAGTTCAACCCAAGCACGCAAAAACTATTATAGATACTTCTAATTTTTACCTTGTCCAGACTTTGTAAAAAACAAAAATAATTATCAGTAAATTGATTTAATTGTATAACCTCCAGTATGATACTTTTCAATATTACGTAGCGATTTTTTTGTATGAATTCTTTAAAGTGCAAAATATTATCAATAATTTATCTATGCTTCCCGCCTACCGATGACCTTCACTTCAGATCGCAAACGATAACACAAGTTGTTATCGACTTTTAATACAAATTCATTGACCACATTTTGTTTAAAATCTGAACTTTGCTATAAGCGTGCTTAATCTATAATGGCATCGTTCAACTTTGTATGTACACAAAAGAATGCTGCATTGATCCTTGCCAGAATTAATAAACTGAATCCCTTATCTTGCTTCATGGAATTTTCAGGGTTTATATTGTATCATAGCATAGTTTAATATCTTAATTTAAATTGCTTTTTAAAATATAATACAAACTATTTAATGCAAAATAAATAACACTATTTACCTATAGATGTGCTCGAACTTAAAAACAGTATCAAGTCAGAGGAAGTGACATACACTGAAACTGACTGAAACTGCGCTCTCTTCTTCTGTCCCGAATAGAGCCAGGAAGAAGCAAGTTTCCAGCACTCCATATGTCGATATATCTCCGCCCACGAAATCCGTAAGAATTCGAATTTGCAACACAGAAAGGCTGCAGTTTCGGTGGAGGGAAGTCGTATGAAGCGGCTAAAGCCATCGACGAAAAAAAAAACAGAGTTAATTTTACCTGCACAAGATGTCCAGATAAGGCCGATGCTAACACCAGCACAGATAAAGGCTAATGCGCTTGAATCCTGACTGAGAAACACGTCTTGTGGTAGCTTTCTCCACCAACAAGATCCGCCTGAAATTTGTGCTACAACAAGCAAAAGTTGCAGTTCGTGTTGGTGGTACTTGAATAGCGCCTTCAAGGAAACCCCGAAACGCCCAAGGGGATGAGACTGGCTTATATATAAAAATGCCGACATCACCTTTCTAGGGCCCCGAATCGAGGAGGCTGGCCATGACAACAGTTTGAACAGTGCTAAGCCATAGAAAACGGACCTCTTCGGGTAGCGGAAAAAAGTTTAAATAATACGGCAAGCTATTTGCTGTTCGAAATGCTGTCAGATGCATTGAGATTTGACTAGATCGATATCTACAAGATGGCGCAAAATTAATCATCCTATCGGAAGATGTTATAATATTTGCATATGGCGTCGTACGTCAATCATATTTGACATTTGTGAACTAGACAGCTTCAGTACAAACAGACAAGCAATCTCAACAACGAAGAGGATGATTTTGTGTTGAAAACCATCATGAGCGACGAGGCTCATTTCCACTTAAGCGGTTACGTCGATAAGCAAAATCTTCATTTCTGGGGCACTGAAAATCCGCTTATGATGCACAAAAAACCATTACATCCACTCAAAGCCACTGTATGGTGCGATGCTTTCACGCGGGAGGCGTGACTGCGACGTATTTCTTTGAGGACGCCATCGGCAATACGGTCACTGTTACTGGCGAACGCTAGAGGGCCATGATAAACGACTTCTTATTGCCGGATTTCGATGAGCGAGGATGGGTGAACATGTGGTTTCAACAAGACGGTGCAACTGCACACACAGCACGAGCCACAATGGATATTGTGAAGGAAACGTTTCCTGGTCGCGTAATCTCCCATTTTGGCAATTTGGCATGGCAAGATCGCCCGATTTAACCATCCCAGACTTCATTCTTTAGTACTTGAGGTCGCCAACAAGCCTCAGACAATCGCAGCCCTTAAGGAGAATATTCGGCACGACTGCGAAAAGTTATCACCGGAAATCTTGCGGAAAGTCATGGAAAACGCGATAAAACGGGCACAAATATATATCACCACTCGCAGCAGCTACTTGGCAGATATCATGTTTTCCACTTAACAGAAAAAATTGTAAAGGTTCAAATAAAGATTTCCATCATTCAAAATCATTTTTTTTATTTAGTAAAATAGTAAATCAAAGTCAAAATTAAATGATTAATTTTGCACCACCTTGTATATAAATGGCAGTTTTACAGCAGCCAACTCGTAGATGGACGTAATCGCTACATTCACGTATCTAGATATTCCATGTGCTTCAACGTGAGAGCAGGCTTGCTGGAAATTTGTACAGACCGCCAGAGTTGGGGTACCTACACATATGCATAAGTCTATTCAAAATGACGTTTGTCACAAACATTTTGGCACAGTCGATTTGCTAAGTTTTAAGCCATCATTTTAATTTTTCATTTTATTTTCATTTAACACTCAAGTGAGTATGAAAACACTTATAATGCTTCAGAATGTGTTGTTTTTTGGAAAATTGGACAGAGAGAGAAGAAAAATACTTGAATTCAGTAGGTTTTTGTTCCATGAGTGGCATCAAACATTTAACGGGGGGACTAAAATGAGTAAGCGTTAGATGGATTATTGATTGGTAGGTGTTGTGGTTTGTTGTTTTTTGTCAACTACACATCTTATTTAGTTTAAGTTGACCGAAAAAACGGATGCCTGGTTGGGGATTCGAGCACCGAATCTTCCGATTTGCAAACCAGTTCACTAACACTTGAGCTACCGCTACCCACACATGTTAAGATTAAACTTTTTATTGCGTACCATGAAAGACTTTAAGAATAAAAATAAAACGCAAAGATAAAAAGGTGTTTTATTTATAGCCAGATTTTGAAATATAGATAACATTTATGTGTCTTTTAATTGTTCTTGCAGTAGAAGAACGCTTGTTAGTATTAAGACTTACATATTTTGACTATCAGTCTTAGATTTACAAAACGTACAGAATAATACGTGATTTTGTTAATCTTTATAATCGACCAACGAAGCTCGCTATGAAGCGAAGCCAATAACGCGGTTGAGTTTAAATATGTATGTTGAACATTTTGTGAAAAGATATTACCTAAACCTGTATAAGATTCAGTCCGCAACTGGAGTTTGAGGATTGTACCTTCAAAAAATTGTGTTTAATGATGAAGCTCATGTTGTCTCAATGGATTTCACTCTGGAGTTTGTTTGTTTCTTTTTTCCAAAAAATGGGAGTTCACTCTTCTCTCAACGGCACACATTACTGTTCGATCTTCAGTGGTGATTCCAGCATGTTCTTGTCGGTGCAACGATAATATTATATCGCGAAATGGACCAGTAAATTAGCCTTCGAGATCGTGCGATTTGATGCTACACAATTACTTCTCATTGGTTCATACTGCCTTTGGTGAATACTGATAAAGCAAATAATTCAGACCTTAGAAGCCAATATTTAGCACGTTATTCATAAAATACCATTTGGGGCTGCTTAAAATATCAATCCAAACTTGAACGCACAGGATGCGCTTCCTCAAATATAACCAAAAAAGTCATACGTCTCAAGTCCTGTTCAAAACATAATGTAATGATGCATTCTCCACAAGGAATAACGATTTTAGTTGAAACTAAATTTATGTCGTTATTGTTAAGGAAAAAAAAGCAAAAACCGCTTTTTCTTAAAAAAAAAAACAAAGACCCTTCACTAAGTAAAAAGTTATAAATCTCCGTTTTGTTGTTGGCCAATTAATCAAGCTTCGGATGCTTTTTTAACTATCTATGTACATAAGTCCTTATCTTAGCAAAGTATCATGAAAGGTGTGTATGACACATTTTGACTAAGCCATTAACTTGCGTCAGAGTCACAAGCCAATTTTTTAATAAGGAAAAAAAAAATTTTAATTAAATAAAACAGAAAATATTTGATATACGAGTATGTATGAATGTACATATACATGCATACACGCATATACATATATAATGTTATAAATAAACTGTTTTGTTTATTTTAGAGTTATACTTGTGAATAATCAAATGAACGTTACATAAACAAAAGAAAAAATTCACTTTGGCTATGCCTTGTGCATTATTGATAGTTGAAAACCTCTTAAAAATCAATAATATTGCATAACAACTCCTCAGATTTTGGGGGAGTGTATGAGACAAGCCTCTTTACGTATCAATCGCCTCTGGCTGTGGAATGGGAAGCACTACGAGTATTACAGGACAACAAACATTTCTGCCGACACACAGAGAAGAAAGCAACAAGAAATTAACATTTCCGAATGTTGCTTTTTCTATCCGATTCCCGAAATAAAACTGACTTTTAAAATATTTCTTGGACGCTATCCAACAGGGAAAATACTAGAAATAAATATAAAAAAAAAAAAAAAAAAAAAAAAACCCCAACAAAAAGAGAGAAAAAAGAAGACATAAGAACAAGAATGTAAGAAATACAGAATCTACCTAACGCAAAAGATAGGTAACGAATAGAAGTAGGAATTGTTATTAAACGAAAGGTCACTTTCTACCAAACGAAATCTGCCTCCGGTTAAGTGGAAAATTACTGACATTTAACAACTTTGTAACCGTATGAATATCGAATGCATTTAATTTTTTTTCTAAAGAAACCGAAGAGAAACAAAGAAATGCAATTTGTCCGCTTACGTTTGTTACATAATGCGATGAGCAGCGATTTTGGTGAAAAATCGATACATCTTCGCTATATTCGTCCATGTACATTTGTATGTGCGAATAGTAATCGTATGCATTTTAGCACGTACCTGAGTTTTTTTTTTTTTTTAATCTTAAAGAAAACGTTAATTTTACTTAAAAAAAAAAATAAAAAAAATAAATAAATAAGCAAGTTTAGTTTGTAAAGAATTTAAGATAAAGATGATATGTACAAATTTACAACCAAATTAAGAAAGAAAAAATTGATAATGAATCCGTTTTTTGCTAACAAAATTATTTTATTTTCTTTTTAGTTAAGTTAACTTGAAAACTGGCATTTGGTCGGCGACCTTAACACATTGCCATCGACAATTCATTTTCGTTGCTTTACGTTTTCTGATATCAGCACTTTTTACATAACACTCTCCTCTCCTAATTTTGTTATCATGGGTCTATTATGCAAGAGCCAAAGAAAAATCTTCTAGCTTTCCGCAATCAGTTCTGAATTTTCAAATTAATTTTTTTTGGATTTTCAGATATTCACTAGCACAATTCACCGCAAATCGTCATCATGAGGCACAATGGTTTTTTTTTTTTAACACGCGGAGAAACCTCCACGTTTACATACATAATTGCTCCACTCCAATCACCAGCCACATGTCACTACTCTAGTGCTCAACTTCCGATGACGATTTTTACAGAAAGGCGGGCAAAATTGGATTTTGGAGAAAAAATAAAAATAAAAACACTGTGCAATTTAAAAGAAGGGAATAGGAATTTAACGTTTTTATAAAAGAAAACATATTTTTTAAACATTTTTTTTTTTTTTTGTAAATTGTTGTTTAGTTTTAACAAACCTGAGCTTCTGGTATTTTGCTGGTCGTAATGCGGGACAGAGCCATTGTCAGTTTTTTTTATTGTTTCGTTTTTTTTTTTTTTTTAAATTAATGAAAAAATATCACCACGAAAGTCTTAGGGAAACCTCAAAGTTAGAGAAAACTCCGCAAACACCTACCCCGCACGAAAGCTAGCCGACTACTTAAGTTTAGATATGAACAAATCGGACGTCTGACTGTTGTCCATGTGTTTCTGTCTATTTGCTGCTGTAGTGCAAATTTAGCACTTTAGTGATGCCAGATTCATGTTGTTTATGTCAAAAAAAAGAGTGTTAGGTGCTGCCAAACCTGCTTGCTGATACTGTTAACAGTGTTACTGTTTTTGTGACTTCTTTTTTATATCACTTTCTGTCTTACTGAGGTCTACTGTACAGGACTTGATATTTTTACATGAATAAATAAATACTTATAGGATTGTTTACACCAAAAGGGGCATATTTCAATTCACGACAACCGAGGGACTGATCAATATAACTTGTGTTTCTTATAATTAACTGTGTTTTCTGATCACATCAGCTGGCTAAACTTATAAATCATGATTCAAGCGGCATCAAACATCTATAATTTATACGGATTTTTTTTTATCGATTGGTCAAACACCATGCAGCACGTTTTAAAACTTGAGTTTTCGCATTGTCCATACGAGTGCATATACATATGTATTTAAGAGGTACATATCCAGAATTAGTATTTCATTACATCTTACAAATTTTGCTCCTTGGGAAGTCATATGCGGTATTCGCACCGCATCGAAAATCGAGATTTCGCAAAATATCTTCTAATCCCTATCGAAAACAGCAGATTTCCCATACGTTTTTTAGATTTGCAAATTTCTTCGCAAATCTACTCTTTGATGAAATCTTCTCGAAATCTACTCGCAATTGTAAGATTGTTGAAGCAGACATACCTTTTTAAACATTCAGCATACCAGCAGAACAGCTGAACTAGTAGTTGTAAAAACGTAAAAATTCCACAGCTGATACAGTGTTAGATATTCGTTTGACGTTTCTACGCATTAAAAAATTATTGTTTATGTAAAAAAATTGGTTGGTTTAAATGATTTAAAATAATTGATTCATTTAAATACAATGCCCCCGTTTCGATTGTGCCACTCTTTGTTGACTTAGGCTACAGCAATAACCAACCGATTTCCAATTTTTTTTTATTAACAAAAAAGTTTTCAAAAATAGAGTCTGTGTATTAACGAATATCTACCACTGTACAAATGTCAAACAAAACTTACTCGGTATTATGTGTGAACTCCACAATGAGATTTATAGTACATTTACATCGACCCGAAATTCAACATTTCGGAAAAATTCAACATTTCAGCCGAAATGCTCTGTACAATTTGCGCATTTTAAAATGTTGAATTTTAGCGAAATGCTACATTTCGTCTCTGCATTTAGAAGGTTGTCAAATCGAACAAACCTTTTTAATTATTCCGCACGTTTTTCAGCGCACGTCATAACGCTTACAAAAATAACTTTAAAAGAAGTCAGCTGTTCCATTATTTACAATCACTAACGACTATGTGCCACAACCAAAATGAGAAGGAAATGGGAAGGCAGGAGCAGTTTCATTTCGAAATGTTGAATTTTGGGTCCGTGTAAACGTACTATGAGGAAAGAAAGAAAGAAATAATGAAAGCAAAGACATTTTAGAAGGACTGAAGGCCGGAACGATAACGTGTTTTTTTATTTTAATACAAAAACAAACGGAAGATAATTTATTGAACAGCTGATAATAAACGCACATGCGAGTTTTAGCTCTTCCATTTTGTTTCCTTTTTTTCGAAGATAAACATTCGAATTCTGTTTAAGCGAATGTTACAACCATGACTAACTCCGATCCCTTAGATTATGCTACAAAATGGCATTTGAGGGAAATTAAAAGATTACAAATGCGTTTTTAACCCAGATCATTATCATGTGATAATCGTTTTAAAAAAAAAACCGGCATCTATATTAGAAAAGCAGAACACTCGTCCATTGATCTTAAGCGGAAACGCTTCGACAACTGGTAGCAAATGTGCTGGAAAAATGGAAAGTAGTATGGACAGCTGGTTAGTACAGCAAATTATCGAAAGATGGCCGGGATCAGGGTTAAGATGAGTTCTACAGTTAAATTTGAACGAAAGTTGTGAATATTAATTGTATTAAAAGAAATAAGTTATATAACCCACACATTCCTTTTACATTGAAGTCGGAAGTAGGATAGAACTTATTTTGTGTGTAAAAATAAGTCTTATTTTTGTGATTGGGTGCTGTCATGGATCGAAACTTTTAACTATTGAAATTGACCCTCGTTCAACTCAAAACCGATCCGAATAAAAGAAACCTCAGAGCCAGTAAGGAAAAAGCAATTTGTTGCTCCGACTTCAGGTTACTTTGAGCAACGAAGGACATGAAGCAGATACATTTTCCGTTGACGTCAGCGAAGAAGAACAGTTAAGTACCGCTAATGAGATGCCAGCAATAATACAACTCGTTTAGTTGAAATTAGATGACCGAAGAACAGTCTCGTAAAACAAAATAAAAATCTGGACTCACACGAGAACGTCTCGAACAAAAGAAAAATCTAGACAAATAGATGTACTAAGAGCCTTGAATGAAATAACTATTCTTAACAAAAATTGGACAAACAGAAAACAAATCTTAACGAGCAATATAAAATTATAAAAGAACATTCTACAGGGGAAGTTTAAAGGAATCGACGAAAAATTCGTCAGTTAAGTTGCTTCTGTCGAATGCAGATATTTAAAAGAGACTTGTGCAACGAAAAGAGATTCTTCACGGGAGAGAAGTAGAATGTGCTACTGGTATTGCCCATGCGATAAAAGCAAATAAAGTAACCGACAGAAATGGATATCAAGAAGCCAGTCAATCTTCCCGCAGTCATCTGTCGGGAAATGCTTAAGTACCAACTTAGCAGGGTAGTTGGAGCAGGATTCGATGGCCCTAGGACGATTATCCAAATCTAGATGGCAAAACGATGTAATGAAAGTCTTCTAATAGAAGTAGGCAGCAGTATGGGAAAGTGTATGGCAACAATAGACATAGGCTCCACGGCCGACAGGATTCTGCATAACACCAGCGGTAACCAGCAGTAACAGCTTGCGGACAGCTATAGGAGAAGTCCGTATTAAAATCCTCGTGGCCGGAATACCCTTTTTTCACTTTTTTTTTTGGTAGCCTATATATGTAACGAGTGCATAATTGGTACAGCTTTCGTGAAAGAACATTGACTATTAATCTATTTTGAGGCACAAACATTCAAAAACGTGTGTGGCTACCAAGGACTCGAAAATTAATTCGCAGCAAAAAATGCACAAACATAAGTTCGAGCATTTTTGGAATCTATAGCTGGTCCGCTCCCCGAAACCGTTTTTGGCAACTGATACACCCCCATTGCCATGGCTTACTTCAGTTCGCGATCCCTAATCAAGCAACTGAGATCGTAGCAAAACAAAAATTTAACAACTGGGTGAACAGATTTGGGGTCCCAATAGAACTACACTACACTACACGGACGAAATTTGAATCAAAAAAATTTGAAGTGGAGGATCTTGTAATATTTGAGGCAACAAAAATGAAATATCGCTGATGCCACTAAAGGGTATTGTGAGGAAATTCAACATTTAATGGTTTTAGTAGATAGTTAGACTTTTTGCCGATCGCGTATCCAGTTACTTCTCATTAAAACCCTTAAAAGATTAGATGACAAACCTGTGATTTAGGATCATAAGGAAAATTCAGCTTACGGAGAAAACATTGTAAAGCATGCCTTGCCTTACAATGACGAGTTCTTAGACTTTACTGAGCAATTTTAAAATACGAGTCCTAACCAAACCAGCTAGCAGCTATTTTCAGATCTCTTCGGAAAATGAAAATCAGTAGGTACAATTGACTTTTCGACTGCACTGATTCATGCACTGAAAAGCAAAATATGGTTAAAAGGAATTCTTGATTTTCTTAAACTAAAACGCTGCATAAACTGTCGGCTTTTGTCAAACTTAGTGCTTCGACCCCTCTTTGTTTTTCATTGAAACATCTTGTTGATCTACTCTTTTATTACCCATAATTCGGTAAATCTTAATATGCCTACTATTTGGTCTTAATGAACTTGCTTTGGTGGCCTTCATTGATGAGGCTGAATTCAACAATACAAAGCACAGCCGATAACACCAGAATTGTTAGATACGGAAGTGAAGTGGAATCACACGGCAAGGTAGTGTCTTCTCCGCTTTCTATAGAACATCATATGGTAATAAATAAATTACAAAGGCTTATGGAATGAAAAAACTGTTATAATACATTATACAAAAATTGGTACCATTCACAGGAAATACAAACTCCCGTTAAAGCTTCAGTCAAAGAATATAACTCTAATGCATTTTGTTAACAAGGCAACTTTATTGGGAATAATGGAAGACCTGCAAGACCTATCCTTGAACGTTCCTATTCATAATCAAACGAAGCCATAGGAGCTTAAAAGGTTTTTTACTTCGGTAGCTAGTTTTATAGTATTTTATGAAGTAGCAGTACAGTAGCAAGTCGTTGACAAACAGTTCAATTGCACAGCATTACAAAAAAGGTAAAGATCAGTTTGTTTGTGGGCCCCTGATATCACTTGAAATTTTCCCCTTAGCGGACTATTTTTCAAACTCGAAACTGCAGGCAGGAGAAAATATCGTTCCTTTTTCTGTCATTGAAAGCAATTTCAGTTTTACAATGACCAGCACGTCAAAAATTAGACTGGTCAAACACAGAGATCTAAAATAAGAGGCAGGGGGTTATGGAAAGTTTATTATTCGAAAATTGTTCGACAAACACAGCCGTCTCTCCCTCTATCTTTAGGGATGACTCAATTGCGTTGCAGAACTTCCCAGCACTATGCGGTGGTTGGCGTACGTAAATACATAAGTATTCTTCTGAATAGCTCAAGCTTAGATGGACTCACTTGTGAAATAGAACAACGTTTTTTTTTAATTGTCCGTATGCCTTTCTTTTTTTGTTGTTGGTCATACTCAAACTAATGTAAATTTAAAATTGTTCAGTCATTCTTAATATGCAGAATCTATAGACGAGTATTATGCTGTTTTGCTGGAAAAGCTGGTCAGTCCAGAACTAAAATTTTCAAAGAACATGTTAAGCATATTTGCCACTAGTCAAACATCTCGCACCCCATGTGTTACACCGAATGATCTATCTAAAATCTGAGATATTTCTATATTCAATTAAATAGAGCAGATGGGCTATCCAGATTTTAAAGCTCAACTGTTCCCAATCCCATTTGAACAAGAAATATTTAATTTTGATTGAGAAAAAAAAATTATACTGCTGATTATACATTTATGAATAGTACAATTCTATTGTCCGCAATTCTGCGGATTCCCAGAGTCCAGCTGGATAAGATTTTTAATAGTGGATCAACTGGCCCCTAACTATTTACCGAGATGGCCTTTTAAGATTTCTATCTCAAGATATTCTTATTTTTTTCCACTGCCCAAAATACCAGTTTAACGGTTGAAGATGATTTCAAGTCCGGTTTATAAATGATTGCTCACTATCCAAAAAAACATGAGAATTAAATCGAAATTGCTTTTAAACTGAAAATCCGAGAAACCGAATCCAAAGCTGAACCACCCCAAAGGACAACCTCAAATTCCACAAACATAGTGATTGAAAAAAAAAAGTATACCATTATCGGCCATACCATTTTACCATCACCGGTCTCAACGATAGTCAAAAGCAGTTTTATGTACCCACAAAATAGTACCACAGAATAGGGTCGGTCGATCTGTGGACTATGTCATTCGAGGCAAGCTATACATAGTTCTTGTCGGTGTATTAGGATTTTCAGGACAAAAAATAGCGTCAATCTTCCCAGCGGTTGACAGGATCTACTTTACATATCATGGGACAGTTTATGGTAGCAGCAAAAATATGCCTATTTTCTCACTATTGTATGTCAAGGGGTATATTCTTTTCTCATTTACCTTGTTCGCAGTTTTTTTTTTTTTTTTTTTTAATAAAATGAACGGCGCGGTACATATTATTTATATTTTATTACTCTCATGCTTTTATTCAAAGTTCGTTTTGCAAAGCCGATATTTGAATCCGGTCTTTGGACATCTGCTGCGAATAAAGCAAATTAAATACTCTAAATGATAGATCCTTTAATGTAATTTTAAAGGAAGAACCTCCAACATTTTTTTTTTGTTTCCTTTATTGTATTAAACAGCCTATGGCAGACTTTACGGGTCTGCAATATCTGAGAAGGTTTACCTATTGTTGTATTCTAATCCAGTTGGCGATGCTGTCAGCAATCCGAGTGGAAAATGTTTATACAACATCTCTAGTCGTCATTAAGACGTTACTAAATCCTTACCATTTAATGTTAATACAAGCTTTAGTTACTTTATTCTAGTAAAAAAAAACTTAATTTGATTTTTTTGTTAGAGTGCTTACATATATGTTAATGTCTATTAATTTATTTGTCAGTAACAAAAGCACTGTGGATAACACTATTTCTTAACTTTTGTGTGGGGTTTGCCTTGACATTTTGTCCAGGAAGAGGGAACCAACCATTTTTTGTCGTCTTCAAAGGGCAAGAGTAAGGGACACCAAAAGTTGTTACATCGTCACTTAGCACAATCCTACTGGAACGGCATCAATCTAGAAAATATTTTCGACGAAATTGTAAAGTTGGCTCTGTCCTCATATTTAAAAAAAAAATAATAACCTTAAAAGCCAGCAGCGTGTAGACCACAACAAACCACCCACTATTGTGGGTCTAACAGAGTCCACTTGCAAACCAACAGAAGAGCCACATTTATCCAAAAGCTAATGCAACTTCTGAAATACACTTATGTTGACAATATTAGAAACTCACAGCCAACTTTGCGGTTTTAATGTTGTAGAACTACTCTCTTCAAAACTAGACTGAATTATAAATGAAAACAAGAGCAGATAGATGAAGACTGATTCCTTCAAATATATTTTATCTAGTGGGGATTTCATTACATTTTGTTCCAACGAGATGGGCACTGTTGCCACACAGCCCGTCAAAACACGCCTGGATCATGAAAAATTACACCTCTAAAGTTTTTCCCTTGGGGGGTATGTACAGTTCAAAGTCTACATGGATAAACCGGCTACATTTGAGAAATTTTGTGCAACATCCAACATTGAATCTTTTGTTTGTTTTTTACAAGGAAGAAGGGAAGCATAACATCGACAAATCGGACATAAATCCAAAAAAGACCTAAGAAAGCAATTGATTTATGTGGCCTTGTGAAGCATTATAGACAGTTGTAAAGGAAGACTATCTAGATCATATTTAACGCTAAAGCGACTTTGACCAGAAAATACCAGCAGAGTCTTCGAATCTAATACTGAGGTACAACGCAGAAGAGGTAGACCTCTTTCTATATGGCGAGCACAATGGTCTCAACTATACACAGTGAGTGAAATTAAAAAGAGTTCTCAAAAACTGTTCCAGAAAACATATTCAATCAAAATTCTTTACTCTTTTAAAAAAAAATATAGAGATATACGAGGGTTGTCTGAAAAGTTTCCGACCGAACAATGATAAGAACAATTTTTTCTCAAATTTTTATTTTATTTTTCTACATAGTCTCCTTGTAACTCTACACACTTCTCCCAGCGATGCTCCCATCTCTCTAACCCGTCCAAATAGCACTTGGCGTTTTTGTCTGCAAAATAATTGTTTATGAAGGTGATTGCCTCCTCATTTGACGAAAATCTCTGTCCTCCGAGCGCAGTTTTTAGATAAGGGAACAAAAAGACGTCGCTTGGAACTAGATCTGGTGAATAAGGCGGATGTTCAAGCAGTTCAAACCGTAATTCATGGATTTTCGCCATGGCAACCGCTGAGGTGTAAGACGGCGCGTTGTCTTGGTGAAACAGGATTTTCTTTTTCGGCAAATGTGCTTAGCAAGTAATGATGCGTAGTATGCTCTCACTTTCCCAGTCGAAAAAACAGTTTTTGCTTTGCAGTCCACTGTTTTGACTGAATGTTTTGTTTCGGGCGTTCAATGGTGTATCCAAGTTTCAACTACAGTAATTAATCGGCGTCGAAACTCAGATTCATTGCGTATAAACTGTGCCAACAGAGCGTTGGAAATGTTCATTCGAACACGTTTTTGGTCTAACGTAAGCAATCGCGGCACCCGACGCGTGGACAGCTTTCCCATGCCTAAATCTTGATTTAATATGTAACAAACACGTTCTTTGGACATTTTTATAACATCTACTATCTCTCTCACTTTAATTCGGCGGTCGTTTAACACCATTTGGTGAGCTTAAGCACTGTTATCGTCAGTGGTTGCAGTTTTTGGACGTCCCGAACGTTCATCATCTCCCAAGCTTTTAGGGCCACGTTTAAATTCAGCTGCCCAAAATTTCGCTGTGGTAAATGATGGTGCAGAGTCGCCATACACAGAGTCCAACTCATTTTTGATTTGCGTAGGCGTATTGCCTTTCAAAAACAAGAATTCAATAACAGCTCGATACTCAATTTTTTCCATTTTCACACTCACATCGACTCACTCAAACGACTGTCAACCAAAAAACTGCGCATCCAAAATGACTGAAACTTCGGTAAGTAGCTGTCAAAAGATGCACAACTAGCATTCACTAGCTTTTATTGACGAGCGCCGCCAGTGATTGAAGAAAGTTTAGAAAATAGTTAAATTAGCTACGAAACTATCTTAAACGCACACTTTTAAAACTGTAAGCCTTAAGATTTAAAAAACTTTTATTTTAATTGAACTGTACTTAATATGTAGTGTGACTTCTATTTAACCTCTATTTCTATTTAAACTCCCTCCGGAAGTGATTTAATAAATCTTTGAAGCGTTTCTGCGCGTACGTTTGACCATGTTTGCATAATACTCGAAGATGGTTTTAGCTCAGCTATTGTTGTGTACTGTCGTCCATTTGTATAGACACCTCTTGCAATTATACGCCATAGGTTAAGGTCGGAACTTCTTCCAGGCTAATGAAGTAGTTGTATAAATCGGGACGAAAAAGAAGCTCTAGATGTTTTTAAAACGTGAATGCTGGAGTTATCTTGCTGGGGAAAAAATTCTTTATCTACATTTTAACATAATGCTTCGAACTCATTCCCGCTGTTAAAAAACACAACTGAAGCTTTCTATAAAAGGTAAATGCTCCCCATATCATAAGCGACCCTTTTACAAAGATTCTGATTCTCATTCTTGGTGTATAATTACAGAGCAGATCATGCCAGTAATAGCTGAACCCATCAGGGCCATTTAAGTTGAACTTCTGTGAACTGAAAAAATAACCTATTGCCACCATGTTGTTCAATTATATGTGTCCTTGCAAATTCTAGTCTGGACAATTTATGCTTAAAGTTGATTTTTTAGCAGTTTTTTTTTTACTTTATATTTTTGTTCCACCTCAGAATTTGTTGTATCCGGATCTTCCAATTGGAAGTTCTAGTTTAGAAATAATTTCTAAGGAACTAAGCTTATTTCGGGAAGCTTCTTCAATAATACAATTTTTTGACGACAAGGTACTTTCAGGTTCCGCTTATTTTTTTTTGTTGAAATGCCATAATAGTTGCCTAATACTAGTACGTGTTCTGATGTTTTTGTTTGCCAACCAACTGTTTGAAATCCCGTCATTTTTTTTACAAAGTTATTACTTCTTTTTCAACTTTGTACTAGAACTTGCCTTTTGCCATTATGATTTCTGCAACAATTCCGTTAAATAATATGAATAGCAATAAGACAATTAATGAACCAATAAATTAAAAAAATTTCATAGCCGTTTTTAATCACAAAAAAAAGTGATATTAATCCGCCTAAACAAATTTCACCCTTATGTGTCGTATTATGCACTAATTGAGTTTGCATGCAAATACGAGTACTTTTTTCATTGCATTCACAATAGGAAATGGTATATTTACAATAATAAATATAATTTTTTATTTCTGTTTATTCCTTGCGCCTAACAATATTTCACTCACTATGGATATGCTTAAGGCAGTAGTATAAAGACTGTACTAAATAGAGTGTAATTGGATTGATGACGGTTCACTCCGCACTGTAAACCATTTAAGTAAGTTTCTAAATATAATATAGGGTTTTCCAATAAGGACTTGACAACTTTTTTTTAAAATAAAACGCAAACTATTTGAGATATTTCAAAAACTTTATTATCGGCTTGAAGTACAATCAAAACGTTTGCAGCGGTCGATTCGTTGGACCCAATTTTCAACGACTCGGCAACTCATTTCGACCGAAATGGCCGCTATGTCGCGTTTAATGTTGGCTCTGAGCTCTTCCAACGTCGTCGGCTTGTTGGCATAAACCAATGACTTAACGTAGCCCCACAGAAAATAGTCAAGCGGCGTTAAATCACATGAACACATGAGATAACACGCCCACCATACATACTCTTCAATAAATCGATTGTAACGTGTGCTGTGTGGCTTGTGGCACCATCCTGTTGAAACCACATGTCGTTCAAGTCCATATCTTCCAATTCGGGCCAAAAATAATCGGTGATCATGGCGCGATAACGCTGACCATTCACAGTAACGTGATTTGGATCGATCGCTACGGACGCCTGAACGGCAGCAATATTTTCGACACTTCGACATACCCGTTGTCTCACTGACATGGCAATATCACACATCGAATATGAAGACTCAAATTTTTGCACTAAACTTGTTATTGCCTGTCTACTAGGGCGAGAATTACGACTGAAAATTGGAATTAACGCTCTTAATGTTGCAGTCACCGACCCCGAATTTCGGTATAAAATTTTTATACTTTGCAAACGTTGCTTGTTCGTGTACTTTACGAGTACCATGATGAAAATGTTAAGTTTGCTGAATAAATTCACAGTGATAGTTTGATGATTAGTGAAAGAGTGCGTTCACAAATTAAATTCAAAGTTGTGAAGTCCCTATTGGAAAACCCGATACTTTATTCAAGGGTTTCGACGTATTTTCGGTCAAAGATGTTTATATTTTTAGCATTTTCGATTAAACACAATCACTACGAAGGCTTTTCCCGACTTTTTTTATCATAAGTTTTCCACTTAAGCAACAACGATAACTTTTCTTCATTAAAAAAATCGATCGCGATCAATATTCGCTCTATAATGATCCTTTAAAAGATGTTAGGAGACAAGTTCATCTTATTTCTGTTTATACTTTACATTTGCTTTTTTCGAGAGCGTTTAATCCGTGGGCCCTATTTCAAGTCACCGTTTAATCCTTCTATACCTTGGGAAGTGTTTTCTTTTGCATTCCCAACTGATTTCAACTTGATTATACATATTTTAGAATGTAGTTAATTTTCTTACGTGCATACGAGTATATGAAAGCACCGTAACTTTGCTAATTGTTTTGTTTGACAAATTCTTTTTCTATCTTTAAAGCTTAAGAACCAGAATTTCCCCATTTTGGGCTCAGAAAATCTAAGAATGTTTTTAGAGAAAACTTTTTTTTTATATTGGGTTGGTTGTTTGGTGCGATTTTCAGGCAAGCACATGGATAATGGTGATGTTTATTTCCAACAAGATAGAGCTGCTTGAAATGCAAGTGATAAAACCATAGCTCCTGAAGGACTCAAAATAGTACAGGTCAACGGATGTTAACGGTAAAATCAAATGACTTGAACTTGAAATTTTTAAAAGGTTCAATTTTTTCAACCGAAAGCATCATTTTCTTGTGCAGAACTTTTACATTGATACTTCTTCAGCTCCCTTCTATTGGTTTGCATTAATTTTAATTTTTTTTGTTGATTCGTCAGTTTCTGTTATTTTTTTATTTGAAAAAATTCTTCTCATTTGCGTGCAGACATGAGAGATATACATTTTGTAGATTTTCTGTTGCGCACTTTATTGATTCTATGAGTCCTATCTATGTAGATTCTAACGTTTTGGTCGAACGTCCTCTGGGTGGCTAACCGTATTGAGGAAGGTTTTAGTTTGTCTCAATCGTATTCAATAAACCTACAATTTGGTTGTTAATAACATTATTCTAGTTTCTGAAAAGTTTTTCTTTAATTTTGAATCTTTTTTGTGAATCTGTGTTCTTGTATTTTACTTGTTTCACATTTTTCCCTATTGCTTCTATAGGGATTTGAAATCTTTTAAGAGAAATCATAATCTGTATGTTGTGAGCTTTATTAAAGTTATAGCTGATTTTATTGATTTTACCAAAGTATTAGGTAAAAGGAAACAGAAATTCGCGAGAAATAAACAGTCCAGGAAAGAATTGAGCTGTTACCGATGATCTGAAACGTGGGAATAATTTAGCTTTACTTACGCCAAACTAATTATTTAGCCCCTTATGGATTAAATTATATTTATAAAAAAAAAACTAGTAACCCAAAGACAATTTCTCAACTGAAAGACAAGCTTCGACGTTTCATTGCTGAAATTGAGCCAACTCTATGCCCAATAGTCATCGAAAATTTCGCCAAAAGGACCAACCTGTGTCATCAGCCACGAGACGATCATTTATCGGACATTGTATTTCATACATGTACTCTATGTCTCCAGTCATTATTAAAATAAAAACACCAGAACTTTTTTAAATTTCAAAATAGGCGGTCTGATTGAGACCCCCAACACATGTTTTGTTCATTCACATAGCCATCGATATGAAAATATGCTTTGTCACTGCTTAACAGTATGTTTTCAAGCAATCTTGCTGTTTGTACAAGCAGAAGCTGAAATACTCAACTTCAAAAGTATAGTTTTTTTTTGAGTGGATAGGGAAGTCATGAGTGGAGTAGAGAATAAACTTGTGCTAGAGTTTGCAAATTAAATTGAGTCGACGTAGCAGTCATGATATTGCATCAGTGTATCCGTGTTTTTCTTAGTGAAAAATGGTACGAAAGGGAGGTCTAAAGTCTCTACAAAAAATTCAGTGAAAAATCTACAAGTAGTGTTTGGTGCATTATGAATATTATAATAAAGCAGAAGTGACAATGATGACAAGTACACCATAACATTAGATAATAGTTATAATGCTTATATATAATTTGTTGCCAGTAACGGATTAACGGACTTTGCACACTTGCGCTCAGCTGTAAATTGTTCTGAGAAGAACAAAAGAATCAGTCTTGTGTGTCGTAAAACAAGACGTCATCTTGGGCTATTGCTCTCAAATGGATAGCAATCAAAACCATCTTGAGGCATGCAATAACCTAGAAATTGGGCTCAGTAGAAAGAGCGCATGAATAATGGGTACTCGAGTTAAGTCGAAATGTGGCCCCATCTTCGTAAAGTAAAAAGTCAGCTTCAAATTTGAATCCATGTCTAGTTGTACGGTCTTTTGTATGGCGATAGCAAAGATGGCCTTGAAAGGAATGAAAAGTTACTAAATTTTAGACAAACATTTTTCTGTGGCTAGGTATGAGCACAATATGTGTACAATACATTATATACAATATAGCATGTATATGAAAGTAAGTCAAATAAAATATTGAAGTGAAATAATTGTTTTTTTCTTCACAATATTTTTTTCCACATTTTAGTGACTAAAATTAATAAAACTCGGAATAATCTGGTAATAGACTTTTTGATAAAAATGATATCCGTTCCGTTTCCGTTTTCATCCAGAGTCTTACACTTAAACAGACAAAGAGACACAAGGATGTTTTCTTTTATAACACATTATTTTATATGAAATGAACATACATATATTTATATATACATAACATTATTGAGAATACGTACTTCTTAATATTTGTTGTGGGAATTTTCAGTGGCATATGCAGGACTTTTTCGACAGGCATAATTGTAGTTCTGCTAATTCCATTTTATAAAAAGAAAAATTATTAAGAATTCCTTTTAGGAACTGTGAAAGAGGGAAAGGAAATTGCTTTTCATGAGTACTTCTCAGGGGTAGAAAAAAAAATACTGTGGGTCACGATTTTTTTTTGCCCAAACCAATCGGTATTATAGGGGTTCTATTTCCAGCCTACCTCTCGAATAAACTCTATAACAAGATATTGAATTTAACAAGCGGCTGAAAAGAATCATTACACATACAAACCCATACATATATGTGCATTTCCACGGATATACATAAGTGAAGCGCGTATACCAACACGATGGTATACTATAGAGGCATATGTTAGCCTTATGTATAAATTTTGCACCCCAACAAAAACCTGGTAAATGATTTCCAAATACCAAAGAATACAAATATTACATAGGCAGTTTATAATACTAGATGTTAATCCTTAGAGTTTTATGAAACAATTAGGATGCTGTTCTAATTTTTACTATTGAGAATATTGCAGCTGTTTGTCAGATCAATCTGCTGGATTTGCTTGGTTTTCTGTTTTTCCTAAAATATTTGTTCGTTCTTCGTGACATGAACTACAAAATGGTAGCAAGCGCAAAATTTGACTTATTAAAAGATACAAATGGGGCCGCATGTTGGCCCTGACGTTATCCTTGTTCCTGAAATATCATTAGTGTTCTTGTCACTCAGCTTTATCTGTTCAAGGTCGGTGAGTTGCAATGGCAACTTCGAAGCACTTTGAGTTATGATGTTGTTCTCTATTAAAACTAGCAATTAATTATTCGATTATAGCCCGCATATTGATGTAGTCGACACCAAACGATTTAGAGCATAAACTTTTTGTATTTTATTGAGAGTATATTTGCTTAAGATGCGGTTTCATTTATTCAAAATATCAACTGTATGTAAAAAGTTAAGAACTCTCTAGTTTTCTATACCATAACAATACCTCTCTGATTTATTTTCATATTCCAAACTGCAGAGAAAGTCCTTCCTACATATCAATTTTCTACTTTAAGTGTATCTGGATAAAACACCGCGCCTTCTATCCTCTTACATCCTTAACGTAATTTTCTCAATGGTCTTCCCTCAAGCACTCTGACATCCGGAATCGCTTGGTCATTAAAACAGTGTCTCGATCATGCTTATTGTCTAGGGGCTAAGATTCGAAAATCTTTTTGATTAAAACATTATTGCCTATTCGCTTAATGTAGTCTACACAGTGTTACCGACGTTTTTTGGCTTCTTGATGTAATCAATACGAGACAAAATAAACTACGAACTTTTTTTTTTCTTTTTTTCTCAAAGGTCAGTACCGTCTAGTAAGACTAACAGTTTAATTTTTTTTCTAAAACTTACATTCTCTTTTTCATGTTGAAAGCTTTGAGTCCATTTATTTTGCAACACCAAAGTAGCAGCTTCTTTTAAAGCTAAGTCCTTCTTTAATCCTTTGGAACTAATTTCTGCTTCGAGTCAGGTAAACTCTGTAAATTCCTCAAACTTATATTGTAAAAGTCACGTTTTACCCTAGGCGCTAACCAATTGCTTCTTTATTTGTTAACATACACTAAGTTTTGTTATCAGTTATTTAAAAAGCAATTAATATAAATATATTTCCCATAAGTCCTCTATGACTGATCCATGGGAGTTACCATTGGTGCCATGTATGTATCCTAGTAGCTGAACATTGTATTGAATAATTTTCAAGACAATAATTGCTACAAGTAAAACAAAACTAACCGAAATAAGTACGAACGATGAGTCACAACAAGAACTTCCTGAGAAACAGAACTTGTAATCCAATGGTTTTTGATGCTCCATATTGTACTAGAATTTAGGACAAGTTAATCGGAAATTGGTCATAAAACAGATAAAAAACTGACCTGGTAATTCTGACGAAAAAAGTGTGGTTGGTGGTTTTATTTCCCTTTCTGCAGAGAAAGAAAGAGTTCTAAAATGTTTGCTGTTCTTTGAATAACTCAAACAATTTTGGCCGATTTTATTCAAATTTTCCATATAAATAAACCTCGATTAGGTTAGGTTAAGTTTAAGTGGCTGTTGAAAAACCAAACCACTTAGGCCTATTGGCCCATTGTGATGCCACGTGGATCTGTGATCCTCTTATTCCAGAAACCATTTGGAGCTCTTAATAGAGCATAGGAGACTTTTAATATCTGTGTTGCTTAAGTCACTTAAGTCATTGTGAAAGAAGGCCCCTAGGTGGAGATTTCTTATTTGAGAGAGAGCTCGACATGTACGGTGGAGGTGAGGGATTGTCTTCTCCTCCTCCTCGTCCATTCAAGTGTTGCAAAAGTCGTTAGTAAACATGCCAAGCCTTCTTGTATGTTTATTTATAAGGCAGTGTCCAGTAACACTGCCGTTAATATATTTTCTATTTAGAAGAATTAAACTCATCCAGCGATTCAGATCTAGCTTTAGCCAGCTTTGTTGATTGCTAAACATGTCGATCCAACCGTCCATCTATGGTTTATTTTTTTATTGAAATCCAGCTAATATTTGCACGTAGCGTTAGGTATCCTATGTTTTCCTTTTAAGGTGTGATAACTAAGTGGTTCCAATTTTGGAAAGTTCGTCGGCCCTACAATTCCCTAAAATGTCTCTATGTCCCGGCACCCAACAAAGGCGAATGTTAAACTGCTCCGCCATCTCCATTAAAGATGATCGGCAGTCCATGACTGTTCTTGAATTAAGAGAGCATGAGTCCATTGATTTGATGGCGGCCTGACTATCGGAAAAGATGCGGATATCCATTGAAGATGTTACATTTTTCTTCAGCCAGGACAGGACTTACTTAATTGCTACAATTTCCGCGTAAAACACGCGTGGAACACGCTACAGTGTTTAGAGAGGCGGAAGGACTTCGATTAGTACTGCAAAAATTTGGAAGGACTCATCTATTTTTAAGAAAAAAATGATTGTATTTTCTACATGTTTTTCTAATACCTTAAAAAGCCATAGACCGATTCAAGTCAAAATCTAATGGCCGTGATTCTACATGAAGACCCATCATCTGGCAAAAATTCAAGTCGATGGGACCACTTGTTCGCGAGTTGTCATGGGCCACAGAAACTGGCACCTACGGACACATATGTATACCGGTTTAAAAATTTTAAAATCTATCTGAAAACACTGTAGCCACCATCACAAAATCTTCATTTTCGATTTTCGAGGTGAAGGCAAGAACTTCCCTATCAGGAATTAAAAAAAAAAACAATAGTAGTAAGCGCAAGTAGTAGTACAAGTACTATCCCTGGATGAGGCTTATGCCCAAAACACATGTGCAGAAATCTACTTGCAATACTGCTGGCAGCTCTGCCCGTGAAACAGATGGGCAGATATTTTTTGAAGTCAATCGCATCGGTTGTCATGTGAAAATGTGCTGCAAGCAGCACTTATATGTCTAATTTCACTGCACACAAAATTCTGCTCATGTGTTTTGGGCATATGCATGCATGAGATCTGAATATGTCAAAGTAGCACTGATATAGGGTTAATTAATTATAGGAAATAATTACGTCATCGTTCGTCTTGGGGTCTTTCTGCTCATTTCTTAGCATGTTAACAATGTTATTTTTTGTTACTTAGTGTGATTGGTTCGGACTCGGCGATAAACCGTAGGCCCCGCTCAGATATGACAAAAAATGACAACATGAGCAACACAAATGAGTGTCAAGAAGCTAGGCCATAGCCCATACCAGTCTGCCAGCGCCACAGTGTTTTTGTTTTGTTTGATAGATCATAAATTTCTGGTATATTTTTGGCAATTTCTTTTCGAATGTTGTCGTTAACCATAACGATTATGCTGTTCAAATCGAGAACAGTGAGATCCACTCAATATCAAGACTTTTTTTTACATTATTTGACATTAAACAAATCTTACAAAATGCAACCTGCTTAAATAGGACACCACTTTGTCAATGGTGTATCAGTTGGCGATTCTCGGCTCCCTAATGGTGGATAACTTTCTCACACAGATGCAGCTACATTCAGGCATGAACACTGACCTTAAAAAAAAAAAAAATTAACCACAAAATGGAGTGGAATTGTTCGATCAACGGGTCTTTGAAAAATGGTTCCATAGGGTAGCAATAAAAATCTATAGTTGGCGCATTTTAGTTGGTCAAAGATATAAGAATGGGAATCAATTCATTAGCCATATTTTTCTGGGACTAAATCTTTGGAAAACATGTTGTGTACGCCCTTTAACAGATCACGTCCTATTGCCTTAAATACCGTGGCAGATAGGGTGCACGATCCGGCAGCTTTGTTTTTGCATTGCTAATATAACAATCTTTATTTCATTTTGAAAAGGTGGGCGGAACTGTTATCATTTATCGCCCAAGTTAAATAACACTAACTGCTAATTTATAGACTTTGAGTGGTTGAACTGTCTGAGGTGGTAGTTTTTACACGAGTCCTGTTATTAGCACGTTCGTTTCACCTTTTGGTAAAGTTGCCAAACAGTTTTGGCAGAGTAGCACCTCATCATTCACTTTATCACTAGCTCTTCATGCTTTTTTGTTGTCCTTCCTAAATCCGATGGGCTTCATTTCTTCTCTACACGTATGTAGAACAAGCCAACTCGTTTCGTTCTTCTATTCATGTCCTCCTCAGGCAAGTTGTATTGCTTCATGTGCCTGCAAATTGTTTGTCACACGGATGCTTCTTCTGTTCTCAATTATAGCCATAGCCATACATATGTGTATGTCACAGTATTCCATCCTTCTTTTGCCCGATTCATCCCAACACACTTTCTGCATGGCGCGCACTTCTACTTTTTGGCAGCTTAGGGTCTCCACTGGCTGATTCGGCCGCACATGGCTTATAAAAAAAATTAGCCCTCATCTGATGCTATTTATCGTGTGACAGGGTAGTTATCCTCACTAATGACCCCAGATCTTAATAGTTTACTGACATGCAAACTTTTGACGCCAGCATGGATTTGGACACGTAAATTTATCCGTCATATCCTAATTTTCTAAGTTTCGCGCATTTCGGATGGAAAGTTATAAATTTAATAAGTCAAAGACGTTTGGTCGAAATAAGAGAAGTTAAAAGAGCCAGCATTCATTTCATTATTGTAACTTTGCAACTATATTATAGTACGACTAAATCTTCATGAATATTACAAATATTTTGTTTGGTTTTAAATTTAAATATTTTGCCAAAAATAATTTAACTCCTTAAGCGGTGGCTTAAACAGCGATAACAATAGAATAGGTAAAGCGAATCATCGACGTGCATATTCATATGTACCTATATACAAGCACTCCTTTAGTTGAGCTTTAAAAAATGAAAAAAATCATTTTCCATTCAAGCCCAAAAATTGTAGGCTTCGTTTTCAAAAACAAGAAATCATATTACATGTCCCTAATATAATGAAATGGCAATCTGGCAATCTTGTCGAAAGCCATGGAAGTTGGAGATTCACCTTTAACACGATACTGCCGTATGATTCTATAGAAAAAAGCTCCATACTATGGTCACTTCGGTTTCGGCATTTCCGACATATGTTTTTTTTTACTCCATAATCCGTTTTCGCTCAGCCACGTGCTTGAAACTTAGTTAAGCAAATATACGAATACTTACACTGTCCATTCAACAAACTCCCCTCGCTCGCACCCGTATTATAATAGTATCTTTACTTTCCAAACAAACATTTCCACATAGGCCTGCATGTTGGTTTTATACTCGTACATTAGAATTTCGTTGCAACCGGCCTGCATTCTCAGATGGCTTTATATGTAAATTTTGTATGTAACAAGTGTTCAGGGGAAGGAAAAAATATACATCCATATTTAAGTGTGTGCATGCGTCGTATTGCATTTTGCAAGTATACAGCTCGATTGCACACACTTTATCCGAGCCTCCCATACATACATTCGAGTGCCTTTTAATCAATTGCATGCTCTTGGGATTGGTGCATTTATTCGGCCAGTATACGATGCATATTCGGCAGGGATACTTGCAATAAAAATGATACGAGTACATGTACTCGCATAGGAGTTGATTGGTGTTTGTCCCTTATGATAGATACAGCAACTGCCGAAAGGATTGCTATTTTTTTCCAGTTTGATTTTGTTTTTTGCTCTTATTTTGCATTTATTTATGCACGCGAATCTGATTGGAGGCCATGTGTCCGTAAAGGAAAGGGAATTTTAACAAGAAATAAAAGAAAGGAAATAATTTAAAATGGCCACACTTCATACTTCCCAAAGGAATAATTGGGTTGAAGGCGTACCTCACCCGATAATTGAGATGATAACTGACCGACTATTGATTGGAAAATAATTATTTTTAAAAAGTTATTGTATTTCATTTATCTGATTTTTGTTCATAAATTCATAAATATAATAAAACATACTATACCTACGTACAAATTTTGAAATCATTTCAATTGGACATACATATGTATGCATATTTCCGCGAAAATCGATTTTTAAATCTGCAGGGTGAAGATGCTGAAAACACGATGAGTTGTAGATACATGAACCCTTTAAGACATCATATACACAGATACATATGTATTAAAAGTGTGTATGAAGGCTAAAACGCCGTATAGTGATAAAATTCTGACGGCAAAAGTACGCCTGAATTCAATGAATAATAAGAGGTTATTTATGTCAATGAATCTGCGGGACAATCCTCACGTGACTGTCCGATTTAAATAACTAGCAAAAGGTTCATAAAACAAAAATGTAGAACTAGAATAGAGTCAGATAGTTATACATATTTAATATTTCCGAAAGTGAAATTAGTTTGTGTTAAACAATCATACCTGAAAAAAAATGAAAACACCGCCCACTTCCGTCGAGACTAATTGTAAACTTTACAGTTTTCAGTTTTACACCGTTCGACGTATTCACAAGTCCCAACTTATCCCAGGACATTTTATTTCCGAACCACAAAAAAAAAAACACGGAAGAACAAAAATATGATTAAGACCTGTAAATTAAACAACGTGTTACTATACATTCGACATCTACAAGATATTTCGAATCAAATGATGATGTCAATTTGTTTTTTTATTCGAGTTACTATGTAAGACGGCCTATCTCAAATGCTAAAATTAACAAATAAACTGAGGATTGAATCTACCCAGTCCCACGCAATGACGCTAAACCGTGAACATTATCAAAAGCAGATGTAGATCTATTGCTTCGAGAAATCGATTTGCTCTTATTTGCGACACACAGCTCTAGGCCAAAAAATATTCAAATTTAACCGAAGGAATGTCGACATGAACACAAGTGGACGAAGTGGCAACTGGAGACAGCTGGCAAGAAGTTGAGGCCAAGGTCCCCAGGGCTATAGCCCCACATAAGTAAGTAGAAAGAAATAAGATATCTGAAAATGCGGATTCGCTTTTCCAATACAATTCCTCGTCTCAAAATGAGCAAGGCTTCCTTAAAGGTTGACATATCATTTTATGTCATTACTTCGACTCATGCATAGTCTTCTGCACAAAGTGATAAAATCAAGTTTTTCATCCAGTCAAGATTCTTTTAAACACAGGAAAAGATGTTGGTCAAATAACAGGAATTAAAAATTAAATAACGAATACCTACTCGTATATTACGAGTTAAAACTCGAATTCAGTTTTTTTTCGTTCACCAAATTGCAAAATTGCTTTGAAATTGTAACTGAAGAGAAACCAGTTTACTTACCAAAAATGGATCTTCGTGTTCATTTAGCACAGACGGCCGAGTTTTGTTTGAGCTAGGCATAGTTCCATACAGCTCTATTTATGATGCCATAGGAGACTAAAAGTGCTGGGTAGTGAAGGACTTCTTTGATTTTTGGTAAGTTACCTTTCATACATCAAACTCAAGTCGCATGTTAAATTAACAAAGTATATCAAATCTTAGTAAATGGGTCCTTGGAGGTTCTCAAAATATTATTTTTGCTTTTCCTCTAAAGCGCAGTCAGCCACAGACGAAATCTATGATTTGCGCAGTAGATAGGGTTTTCAGTCAAACCTCTTAAAACTAATCTGGGAATATAAAGAGGCTTTCGGTTAGATATGGGTCCTTTGAGTCTACACTGTTATAGCAAAGCGGTTTATATCCCATCCGGCGATTGTTAATAAAAACGATCTGTCGCAGCTGCATTGGACCTTATTCTAGGACGCTTGACTTTTTTCTAGATACACTTATGAATCTATCCATTAATATCATGGGATACACTTTCAAAGCTGGAGCTTTGATGACATCGCGCTTCGGCTGTTTTTTTAAGTCTAGTCTGATGCATTAAATCTTGCGTGGGTGTCAAGGTACCTGGGTACTTACTCAACATAATTTTACAAAAAATAAAGTGTTGCATTACAGACACTTTGTCAGTATTTTCAGTACCTTCCTAAAAAACATTTCTGTGTTATATGAGCTATTCAAATCGAAAATCGAGTCATATGGTTCGTTTATAGAATTTTTTTGTTGATATGCTCTCGAATATAACATCAAAGTACCTGGGTACTCCCATATATTCCACACTGAAACGCGTGCACGAACATGTATCAACATAGCGGTTTTTGTAAAGCTGCATTTGAATGGCATTTTCAACTGATTAATCGATCTAAGCAGACGTTTCGGTAAAAAAATTGTTAAAAATATGGCATCATCATCTGGTGTTACTGGTTCACAACTCCGTTTTCGAAACATTCATTCCACCACAATTGACAAGACACAAGGACCGTGAAGAGTTTTCGAGCGTGTTTGGCTTCCATGAATCGAAATATAGTATGGTACGAGTATCATATGTACTGAAAAGAAACAAGGCTGTGATTGTCTTATCGTCTATGCATCAGGATAACTCTATCGCCGATGAACAAAGTAAGTACAAGCCAGAGATGATACTCTACTATAACAAAAAAAAGAGTGGAGTAGACACGATGGACATAATGACTGCATTTTATACAACAAAACGCAGAACCAAACGGTGGCCGCTTGCCATGTTCTACAATTTGCTCGATGTCTGCGGTATAGCAGCCTATGTTTTGTATTCTTTCAACAACCCGGACATCACTGCGACTAATAAACGGAGGTTGTTTCTCACCAACATGGCTAAGCAACTCATGCTGCCAGGTATAAAAGAGCGGTCGAAAATCCCGAGAGTGATGGCTAACTTCTCCACGTCGCATTGTATCCAGTTAGCGCTCGGTAAGCCGATTTATCCACCAATGGCTGCTCTACCTACACCAGAACGCGGAGAAGACGGACGCCTTGTGTGCAAAGGTACTTGCCACCTTTGCGTTTCAGGTCGTAAACGCAAAACATGTAAGGAATGTATGTGATGCACAAAGCCAGTATGCGATCAGCACTGCAAAAATTTAGCAAAATGCCTCGCCTGCGTTGCTACCGATCCATAATTGCTGCAACAGTTGTCTAAATTACTATTACTTGTTTATTTTCAAATATAAAATTTATGAAACAAATTAAAGTTTTTATAATACAAACATGTGTTTTGGAAAAATATATTTTTTTTTTACGATAGCTTTTCTTTTTTTATATAATTCACAAATTAACATACAACTACAATGCAAAATATGCTGCAGTCCCTGGGTACCACGCACTCTTAACTGTAACTTTTTGTTGCCACTCACATAAGGGCTAAGAATTGGGTGCGAAAACGCGAAATGCACTTTCCATCAGAACGGAAATATACTCAATTCTGATGGCAATGCATTACCTTGTTAAAAATCGGTGGAGGGGAAGATGTACTAGGTGGGGTGAAAAGTAACCTCCTTGGCCGCCAGAATGCGCTGCTACTGCAAAAAAGGTTATTGTACCTTGAAGTCCGTTCATATTTAGGCAGATATGCCAAATTTCAGTGATAATCTGTCTTTAGTTTTGTTTTGACAGCTGATTGTTGTTGACGTGTTTGGCATCATGTTGAGTATGAACAAAAACGATTTTCGTTCTCTCATAAAACATTATATTTTGAGAGGCAAAACGGCGAAGGAAACAAAAAAAAAGTTGGATCAATATTATGGGGCTAATGCTCCATCAGATTACACTGTCAGATATTGGTTTCGAGAAGCCACAACTCCACTACCGATCAAGTCCGCAGCGGCAGGCCCTCCGATGCGGTTACAGAGGACAATGTCAAAAAAATACATGAAACGGTGTTGGCTGACCGGAAAGTGAAAGCGCGAGCTAGCAGATACAACAAAGATTAGTACTGAGTGCACACGCCATATTTTGGGCAATATTCTGCATATGAAAAAGTTATCCTGCCGCTGGGTGCCGCACATGCTCACTCCCGACCAAAAACACGAACGCGAGAGCACTTTGAATGAGTGTTTGGACTTGCTGATGCGGAATCGGGCGGACTTTTGGCGTCGATTGGTAACTGTTGATGAAACCTGGATCCACTATTAAACACCAGAGAACAGAATGAGTGCACGGAATAGACTGAAGTCGGCACGAGTGCTCCGAAGCGGCCGAGGGAGGCTCAATGTATCGGAAAGGTTATGGAGTCGGTTTTCTGGGATTGTCATGGCATATTCTTCGTGGACTATCTCGAAAAAGGTGAAACAATCAACAGCGAGTATTACTGTGCATTATTGGAGCGATCGAAGGCCGAAATCGCTGCAAAACGGCCTCACATGAAGCGAAAAAAATTTTTGCTTTTGCAAGACAATGCGCCGGCGCATAAGAGCATCGCAACCACTGCTAAAATTAATGACTTACGGCTCCAATTGCTGTCGCATCCACCGTATTCTCCCTATTTGGCTCCCTCGGACTATTATCTCTTCCCAAACCTCAAAAGATGGCTCATCAATAAAAAATTCAGCTCACGCGAGGAAATCATCGACGCCACGGAGGAGTATTTTGCAAACCTTCCGAAAAATTACTTTTCGGACGGGATCAAGAAGTTGGAAAATCGCTGGAATAAGTGTATCAAACTAAAAGGGGACTATATTGAATAAAATAAAAAAAACATTTAAAAAAAAAAAAAATTTCAGGTTACTTTTCACCCCACCTAGTAAGTGCGAAGTATCTATAGAGGCAATCAAACTAAATGGCCTTAATGTTGAATTCATGACTTCCAAGGAAGCTCAAGAATGCGAGGCTTCTTTGCACAGAAGGGAAAGGCTAAATCCACTGAGTCTTGTTGAGGTTGCAGGCAACAATGAAATCATGGGAATAAAATCAACAATGAACTTGCAAGGCGAGTCGGAGCGGAAAGTTTTCCGGCAGGAGGATTTTATATGAGCATAACTACATATGACATGTATGTCCAGGATGCAGGGAAACCAAACGAATACTGTCCGACGTCTTTTAGTAGTCAACAAGCTTTCCCTTGTTCCTCAATATTAAAGACCGTAGACTATATATTAGGATCATGAAGGGGTGGTACGTTCTGCGCAACATTTTCATCCAAGAGATGCGGGATAGAGACAAGTTCATTTTTGGTTCGGTAATTTTTTCAACATGGCATCAGGTAGTTAATCGGGACCTTCGTAAATATGTATTTATTTCCTCCTCTACATCCAACAGATGTAAACAAACTGAGGCTTATGAAGTTTAAGCATAGCTATTTTTATGTAATGAAAATAATAGATATCTGCTTTCGAGACAGGACAGTAAATGATTGGCTATAGAACTCAGTAAATTGAAGAATACTTCACGATACTCCAACGGCATAGAACCGTCCAAGGGATTTTCGATGTTGATGTTTTACTTGATATGATATGAACTTGGTATGAAAGGTCATAGGTTTTTTATCCTTGGAATGCAGCTTAATTCAGTATTGTATCAAATGAAAGTAGCGACGACGTGATGAATTTTTAGGAACGAAAGAAACAGTTGAAATTGAAGATTTGGGTATAGAAAAGCTCGATGGCATTTTGCACAAAGATATGCCAAGTTAAAATTGCATCGTGGGATCTACTGTATCGAGTAACAGATTCAATTGTGTATGTTTGGAGCAACATTGTAGGTATTGCTTGACGCAACAGTTAAAGCTCTCATAGAATCGAGAAAAAAATGCAAACGGATTGAAATTGTTGTACCTACATTCCTACAAAATATATTATATATACAATACATGTATAAAGGGTGGTCTTAAACTCGAGCAACATTTGAATTTTGCGCCATTTGTGCGGTATAGGGTCTGCGTTCGAAATAAAAGACAGCGTGACAGCTGACAGTTCGGGATTATTCAAAATCGGAGCGCTACACCAAAGAACAACGCGTTTTCATTGCTGAGCAATATTTTGAAAATAATGAAGGTTTGGCAACTACAGTTCGCAATTTTCGTACAAAACTATGGTCGGAATAGTAATATAACTTCATCAACTATAAAGATATTAATTTAAAAATTCAGGGAAACTGGAACAATTAGTAATGTTGACACTCTAGATACCTTAACAAGTTGTTGAACAAAAAACATCGAACAGTTCGCGAGAGTGTTGCTAAGAGTTCAAAAACATAAATTTGGCGAAGCTCTCTACTGCGTATTCTTACGAAAAATTTGCATCTTCATGCCTATAAAGTGCGGTTTACTTAACAACTGAAGGCTACTGACCATGCACAGCGAATAGAGTTCGTTAAATCAAATGAAATGGAAAAACAATAAAAGGATGCTGATTCTTTGATTAAGGTTCATTTTCATCTTGATGGCTTTGTTTGTTTGGTGCGGATTTTGGGCTGAAAGCGACATCGGAACGTTCTTCGTTGAAAATATGGCTCGTTAGGCAGTTAAAGTAAACGGTGCTCACTATCGCAATATAACAATCCTGTTTTTTGTACCAAAATTGCAAAATATGGTTGTAGACGACAATCCAATTACAGAGTCACGTGAATTGCTGTTTTAGTGATCAAAACTGGTCGCCCAGATCATGCAATTTAACGCCGTTGGACTATTTTTAAGCCTAATTTTTATGCCAACAAGCCCACGCCCCCACTCCTGGAAGGAGAAAATTGTATCAACGAAAATCAGGCACATTTATGAAAAATTTTCCTGAACAGTTTTGACAGTTGTGACAGCAGAACCATGCAGGCAATTAACCCCACTTACTATTCCATACCCATACTTTATGAATCAATAGAAAACTACCATTTTTAAATAAAAACCTATATTTTCTACCAAAATTACTTTTGGCGTGAAATAGGAAACGCATTACAATTTCTCAGGTTAGGCATTGCGTATCGACCTTCGACATCGCTTTCTGTAGGTTGTTTGTTCAGATTTGATAGAGGTATAACCAGTGGATTCAAAAAAATAAGGTGTCTTATCAGTCGCAATTTGAGCCGTTTAAGAATACATTCGATGTATGTTATGTAGAGTATGTGGTGGTGAAAATTCGCATTTGAGGCATTTGTGGTGTGAGTGAATTTGAAGGTGGGCGTTGATCAAAAATGTTGTTTGTGGGAGTCCTATTAATGAAAGGCGGGGCGTTTATAATGGTATAGATGGGGGCGGGCATAAAGTTTAATTAAACTTGGCAACATTTGAATTTGGGCGGTTTTGACTTGGACATGACAGAAAGGTAAATTGTCACGAAATTTGGGCGAGTTGGAAAGCAATGCCCCACAGTCACTTCATTATGGAAAAAGCGGGATTAATACATCCCAAAAGAAATCCGGCATATCGGAGGTCTGATGATAACTTATTAGCTTGTTTTTGTTAACTCGCACTCAACGGGTTTTTCGAAGGACAGTGTTACAATCGTGCTTCCAGCAGGATGTAGCCACGGCGAATATTGGAATGACTATGTTAACCATTTCCTAACTGACGGTACTAATTTTAACCGCCTGCTTTTCCGCCAAATATTTCAAATACCCATGTACGGGTATTTATATGTACATAAGGGACAATTATCAATGTCGATCCTTAAAAGCACCGTTTGGCAAGCCACAGTATGTTACAATCTGTGAAGTTTGCAAGCTGAGACTAAACAAAAACTGTGAACCAAGTGAAGTGTGAAAATTTCAAAAATAGAAAGTTGTAATTGTAAATGCTCGCATTGTAATGTTTTTTTTTTGGGTTTAAATGACAAAGAGAACTGTTTTTCAGAATACCACGACGTCGATTAGTTAGTAGATAGGTCCAAAAGGTTTCTAAGTTTGTAAAATCTATATTTCTTGGTACACAAAGTTCCTGGGGATACCGAAAACTGTACGTTTTGGAAAGTGTACTTTGAGGCGAATAAAAATCTAAAAAGTATACCTATATGTTATTTTAATATCACTTTAAAAGATTTTAATGCAAAAAGTTATATTTTCTAGTAGCCATTAGGAAAGGGTTAAATAACATCTTTTACTAGCGCATTATTTCGCACAACAGAGACTTTAAGCAGCCATTGAACTCACTGTTTTACTCGGGCCTACTTAACTGACCAAGTACTCATCGATGTGCCAGCGTCAATTCCAATCACGACACCTAAAATTTTGTGGAAGCCAGGCAAGCGCTTCCAGCCAAAATCTGACGCATAGCTTTATCCAATGACTACAAATCTTTAATTGTATCTTGTAAGGGATGAGGTCAAGATCCTTTCGCACAATGTTTTAAATTATTTACGGACAAAGCCCAATCTTCCCTTTATACTCACGAATTGCCACTCTCATTAACACTTGATATTTTATTGGGAAACTACTAGTCTCATTCTTGTTGTTACCGTTATTTGATATAAAGTTAAATTATTAAAAAATCTCAGAAAAAAACAACAAATATCACATTCAAGTAGTAGATTATTCAGTTCATTAAATTGAGGACATGTCCGATGAGTTCGTGTAACTAAACACTGCACTGATTTCTGCAAGAATATTTGACGATTTAACAAAGTGCATTTTGCGGTGTTAATACTTCTTATCCTTTTATTAACCCTTTCCTCGTTATACGAACTTTTGCGTAACGAGTTTCCCATTTTTACTGCATCGCTGCTGCTCCGCTTATGAGGTTGGCTAATGTCGCAGACCGCAGAAAGCGTCTACATACCGCCCGGTCCTGGATCGATTCAGTGGTTAGCCCCAAGCGTTGTTGCGCATTTGCCATCTGGGAAATCTAGGAATTCATTTTCCGACCTCGTTTTCTTACAGTTGGAGTGACCGTAGTTGATAAAGGCTTTTTAACCAGATTTTCCTCAGAATACCAGCTTATTCTATTCGCCTCAAGCTGTTCGGTTACCGAGTTCTTAATATGTAGACTTCCTCTTATACGCGTAGACCTACTGAAATCGCGTTTAGTGACTCCACTAGACATCCTTAACATATTACGGTGTTAATACATATGTATATCTATAACGAATTGTTTGACTTGACTGAAGATAAAAATGATTGACTCTTAAATGGCTGGTTTGACACTTATCTCTTCGTAAACGCGTAAGTAAACAGCCTCTATTTGTAACCTTGTGAGAATATAAGTCTTAAAGGAAGAAGAATATTGTAACATGGCAACCACCACAAGCACCGCAGGACACTCAAGTGTTTAGAAGATTGGGGGCCAGTTTCGCCGCCAGGAAGCAGTCCAAGCGACAGTAGAAAAGTAATTTGTGTTCCATGCGGAAGCATTCATATAGACTGCACACAAACTGGAGGATTATATTACCTACATACTTTTGTGCTCATAATAAACTCAACTTCCCTTGAATTCCTCAATCAAGGACTTACGCGAGTTCACAATAAGTCTTTAGACCATAGCTAGTTCAACCGCAATATAATTCCTTGCGATTCAGTTGTGACTAGGTATCCTTACAAGACTCAACACATTCAGCCTTCTAATTGTTTCACTTTAGGGTTTCCAATTTTGAAATTCTTATTGCAGGATTGATACTGTTGTGCATTTTTATCTTTTTTTTTCTTAATAAACAGGTATATTGCACAGAGAAATATACTAAAGATTGCCATCACCAAATAGCAGACTGGACAAATGATTGTTTCCGCCTCGAAATTCCACACATCTTTTCATCTTTCGTCTATTTACTTGCATTTCAGCATTTTCTTTTATTTCTATCATTTTTATTATTAAGTGTTAATGACATTTTATTTTGTAATGATTTCTTCCGCTTTTCCTCTGTTGCTGATGACGACATTTACAGAATAAACTTTCGTACTAGTTTACTAAACGCACAATGATTTACTACTGTAAACCCTAGGTCAGGGGACATTGCGGTAGGAATGGGATTAAAGAGCAAGGCCAATAAAGTTTTAGTACGATTTTAGACTAAGTACTTTAAGCACAAGATGGCCATGTCAGCGTACTTTTATGAATATCAAAGAAAGGAGTAAAGTACAACTGAGTCCTCGTCTTTTCCGATTTTCTTTATACGAGTAGGGACATATGTATGTATGTAATATTTGCGAAAGTCATTTCATATTACTGATGTTTTTATTGTATCAAATAACCCTCGGGGACCTAACTTCTAAAAGGCAAAACCTCAATATCTGAGAGTACATATATTTAGATGCATGCACACATGTCAAAAGAAAAAATGCATTCGGATCTTTATGTATGTATGTATCTACAAATTGTGTGCAATTGATCCTTCTGCAGAAAACCGAGAAACTGTGACCACATTTTGTTTATAAAATTTCCTTTTTGAAACTCGAAAAAGTAATAAAAGTAAGGTGCAACCTATGAGCCAAAGTAAAAGGTCCTCAACAACTATAGCATGGTACCCTTACCTGCAGATTCTCTAGTTCTTAAAATGCATTAAATAAAACAGAAAAAGGTTTTACTGTCGGACATAAAGTGGATGAGCATATTTCTCAGAATTTTGTACCAACTGTTTTTTTTTTTTTTTGTATTTAGATAGGTATCTATAAGTCGTAATATCACATCTATGTAGCTACATATGGATATGTATTTTATGTGTGGAACTCTAGCCATCCAAAATGAAAGTAAAAATATATTCCAGAATGTGTCACGATTGTTTAATAATAAAAAATAAAAAAAAAATCAAAGCAGCGAATACGACAACAACATTGACACAAATATCTAAACGAAAAAAAAAAAAACTATTTTTCAAATGAAGATAACGACTGAAACCGAAATTCCAAAGAATTACAACATTTCGTCGGCTTCTTCATCCCGTGTGTCGGTTGTTGGCCTGTATTTTTTTTTTATTTAATTTTTTTTTTTTTTTGAATAAACAGCATTTCCGGTTTAGATTTTCTATCCATACCGAGTGTCGTCGACGATGTTGATAAACATTCCATCTTCTTTCAGTTCGACGTCTTCTTGATTAGTTTTTCTTTTTCCACCACTTATTGCAATGCATTCAGATACACACATTCAAACGCAAAGATAAAATGTACATTGTACATAGATGTAGATATGTATTTATATACGATACGTAAACGTAGCCCTATAGGAAAGAATGCATCTACGTGTCTACTCTACTAAATACTTCATAGATAGGTGTAACTGCAACAAGTCATTTCATTCAATCGCTGCATTCGTCATATAGAGCACATCCGTAGCAGACCTCTGTTGTATTTGACTAAGTGCGGAAAGTGTAAAGAACTTTTTAATAAATTAAAAAGAAAACTCATTTTCTATTGGATTTCAAAGCCATGCAAAATTTTGAAGTTGCAAAATTTGAATTGTAAGAGAGAATATATTGAATGATGTCATCGCATCAAAATGTCATCCACGTGTTTAAATAAATGCCCTCTCTTAACAACATTATCATCGATGATCTACAACGAAATGCTCATCGCAAATATGCGAATTGTTTGCAAAAGCTTTAAGCTCTAAGTTGGGGAATATTCTGATAAATGTGTGTGGTGTGAAATAAAATGTTGTATCGAAGTGTATGTAGTGTGAAGTTTTTTTTCTTTGCAAAAGAGAATAATATGAGAATTGTGATACAAGAGAATTTGCACATGATTGAAAGAGAGCAATTACTCTTATGATATACGGAGCTTAAATGACAATGTGTAGTGATTATTATATTTGCAATAGTATAAGTGATGCGTGAGCGAGAGCGATTTGCCGTATAGATAAGTTTGGATGTGTTGAAATTATTTGTATGTGTTTCGCGTGGAAAATTATTTGCAAGTCGGGTGGGATCTCCAATGACCGCCATTAATACGCATTTTTGTGTTTATTTGACTTTTTCAAGCTTCCCCTGCACTCTAGCCGATGCATTTTTTACGAAACAACATTTTCCAATACACATTATTTGTTTTTTATTCTGATAACAAGCTTCAATTCATTGGCAATGTGGCTTTAGGCTGTTAACACCAATAGAAGGTGAGATCCATCCGCCATTTTGTAGATAAATTTGCATAGTTTCGCCATAATCTCTTCGATTTGAGTTTTCATTTGTTATTCTAGCCGAAAATTAGAAAGAAATATTTTACAGTTTGAAAATATTTTGAAGTAAACATATGTATTACAATTTATATATTTAACAAAAGAAATCGAATTCAAAATTGTTGGTTTCAATGCTGCCATTTTGTACCAGTACGTTTTAGCTTCTTACTCTGTCGTCGGTAGATAAATAAGTTTACAAATTTTATTAAAACTTTTGTTTAACCTTTGAAATATATTTTGCGTTTACTTATATGTAGATATATCTAATGCAACCAATTATCCACACATATCCGCATTATTACTGCGCCGCTTGTCTGGTTGCCAGACTTTTCAAGCCTTGCAACCATTCTGCAAGCCTCTCCTTTCTGGATCGCCTTGTTTATAAGGTTGAGAAGTTGCTGATGTTGAATTTCGATTTCGATTGATTCGGATATTCCGAAGTCCTTCCTGAAAATGACGAAACCAGCTTGTTTGTTTAGCTTGAAGTTTATCCTCATTATCATCCTTTTAATGTGGAGACTTCCACGAATGCGCGTACTTTATTGTCGTCGCGGTCATGTTTTCTTTATTATTGGGATCAGTATTATAAAGATGAGGAAACGGCTGTCTTGTATAACAAGCCTTTAAGTTTAAGCGGCATATTTTTCCTCCAGTTACTATGTATATGTTTGTGCAGCATCGTCATCGCATCTTCCCTCGTAATTCACTAAAGGTGCTTAAATATTTAAATTGATTGCACTTCAATACGATGAATCCTTCTAAATATATGTCAGGAGTTGTGTATGACAGTACCAATACTGTCCCACTAAGTCGGACGTTCAGTAAGGAGACCTTAATTTATGTGCTGCTTTATTGGAAAAGAAAATGCTTTAAGCCATTTAAAAAAAAAAGGACTTCGTATATTGCCTAAGCTTTAAATTCTCCGGTTATTCGCCATGTGCATTTAGTTTTCATTTTAATGTCATCGTGCATATTGTGTAATATCTTTTTACATGTCGCGGGTATATTATGGTTCCGTAGCGGCGCTGTGCATATACATACATAACATCTCGAAATCTCTATCAAAGCTATTTCCAAATCGATGAAGACACTATGCAGATTACTCGAAGTATCTCCATTATAAAGCCTAAACTTTAATTTCCGTCTTTAGTTATTCTGCAATGTTCAATGTGCATTTCAAATATCCATGGTATGCGATATTAACCCATGCTTTTTCAACGTGAAAGAAGAGGCTCTTCCACAAAATCGTTAACCAATTAAATCCAAATTGTGCGATTGTCTCCCATACTTCAGAGAGTGCGTTATATGGACCTTTTTAGGGATTCGCAGACTTCAGCTTTTGTAAAATTCAACGTTTCCCCTTCGTGCGCAATAGCCGAGGAAATAATACAGATAAATTCTTCGTTAAGTATATATAATACTAATGTAGATAGATCTACAATCGATCCTAAATTTCGACGTTCCCTGTGAACAGGTGTTCTTACTCATCTTGAATAAATTTAGACGACTGAATCTTAAGAAGCTTCTTATCGCCTAAAAGGTTGCAAGAGTACCTCTTCAAGCCCGGTTATTGCCCGGGCTTTAGTTTTTAATTTAAAATTACTAAACAAACTTGCCTTTTGTTTCTTTCTGGACTACTTTTACTAGAAACCTTTCACGTTTAGTTCTTTCACTTAGTTTGTGCCACTTTGAAATCATTCTCGAAACATACACGGTGATAACTTTTCCTCGCTCTAACTTAATAAACGTGTTGAATATAGTTTAGTTAGCTTTTTCGGATAAAACACATCTTCGCCTGCAGAGTTTCTCGTTCCGCAACCGTTTCATCAATGGCAGTTGAGGATACGTGTCTGTGGAAATAACTTACTCAACTATTTCGTAACAATGTACGAAATGTATCCTTTCGTTTGCAAATTTTTTTAGCGAGCCATTTTCCGACACTTCGTCATTTAGTACAAACATGAATTTCGAAATTGATAATCCTTTGATTCAACTGAATTAAATGTTAGACCTATCCCTCGTTTTGCTCTGAAGGCTTAATTTTCCTACACATGGAGGAAGCTTTTTATCCGAAAAATAAACTTAGAACTTTCACATTCGTCCTTGTTTGCTCCTCAAAACTCGATCAAACCCGGGGGTTAGAATTCCTGCTAGTATTTAATTCGCAAACGGAGTTCTTAGAACCCTTTTCTACATGATTTCACTTTTTCCGTGACTTAGGCATTCGACTTCTCGTACAATAACTCTGAAAGGAACAGAAATCTGTTTATATAGACATTGTGACTTCAGAGAGTAAAGTTCCATAGCCAATCAAATTTACAACGATATTTGGGACTAACTTTCATAGACTGTTATATATCATCCCTGAAGTCCACCGGGCAAAAAGCCCGGTAGAAGTTGCTGTTTCTTAGTGGGAGATTGTTGCCATTTATGTTTTGACAATGTGCAATCTCGACTTTCAATCGATCTACAAGGTTTCTAGCATCTATAGTCTTCCAAATCTTGTCACAAATTTCCACAATTTTAATCTGTATAGTTTTATGAAACTCACGCGCCAAAACTAGAGCACAAGTCCGTCCAATTACTCGCATACACCGATGATATTGACATAATCGGAAGAAAGCAGCGTGATATCAGTGGCGCTTTAACCAATATTGAGACGGAAGCGGAGAAAAAGGACCAAGAAACGACCAAGTCTATGCTGTCAACCAGATGAACACGTCTCGGACACAACATAGGCAACAACACCAGCGGCGCTGAGATCAAACGAAGCCTAACTTTTGGCAATCGCTGCTTCTGTGGGCTAAGCAAGCAATTGACTAGCAAAGCCCTCTTTCGAACAATAAAAATTCCCCTTTATAAGACCTTAATAAATCCAGTCCTACTCTTCGGCGTTAAGGCATGGATTTTACCAAAAATGTATACCAATTCTCTTGCCTGCTTAAAGATGGAAATTCTTCGGCTATTTTTCGTTTCGAAAAGTCTTGAAATCCCCCCACAAGGGATAAATCAGGCGAGGAATACCACGACCCAAGAGGCGTACGCAAATGGAAGGGGACCTCAGCCAACTTAGCGTGAAGACGAAACTGCTATAGAAGCAGCTAGAGAAAGATTGAGCTCGCTAGACACACTTGTTGGCTAAGGGCTAGATCCACCCCGGACTGTAGCACTACCAAGAGTAATTAAATAAATAAGTTTTATGAATCTTATTTTGATAGTTCTTTATATATCTGTGCAATACCTTCAAATTGTTTAGGATTTGTTACAAACTATCTAAGAAGCCGTTCAATACGAATCACATTACCACTGAACCTAAAACATCGCCGATACTTTGTTACAAATGGAATTATTTTGTTACAGTTTTTGAATCGAGACTTGAAAGAAGTATTATGACGAAATTCCTTGTTACTACATGGCAATACCAGCTAATGCGATCAGATTTGCTTTTCTAGTTTATGTTGCCTTTCAAAACTCTCGATAACATATGTACGCTACACTTTAAACTCTGCCGACATCAAGTTACGTTTATATTTTATGTTATTCACGCAAAGCTGTTAGCCGTTTCCTCGTATACAGGGTGTCCAAAAAATCAACGTCAAGCCGGAAACGGGTGATAGGTTAAGAGGTGTCTATGGTGGAGGTGTACTATGCCATTTTGGCAAGTAACTTCAAAAGATAGCGTATTTAGTCTGGATTCCAAAATGGTATGACACTCGCTAGACTTACGCTTAATTGAGGACAAAAAAAAATATTTTGTTAAAGAAACTCGATTCATAGTTAATTCTTTTTAATAAGTTAAAAAAATTTAAATCAAGTGAATGGGCTGGCAACGAAATTGTACCAGACCGCCCTATCCACCTGTTGGAGTATTCCCGATCGAGGAAATCTTGTACTGTGCGAGCTGAATGCGCGGGGCAGCCATCTTGTTGATTTTACATGCATGCATAAATATTTAGTGGCACGTCTTCCAATAAATTTGGTAATTGGTTCTGCAAAAAATTTAAAGTTATCCTCGGCTTTCAAATTCTGCGGCAGCTCGAATGGGCCAATAATTCTTCCGTTCAAAATTCCCGTCCACATGTTTACTTTAAAATGGTACTGTGATCTATCTTCCGGCATCAAATTGTAGAGGTTCATGTAACCGTCATTTTTAAAAGTTGATTCGTCCGACCATAGAATTTTTTCGAAAAATCTCGGATCTTCTCTGTACCTCTCTGACATCGCTTGACAAAATTACACTCTTTCTGGATAATCTCGGGGTAGCAGACTTTGGACTCATTGTACATGGTATGGATGGAGCTGGTTTTTCCTTAGAATTCGGTGTGCTCTATTTTTGGGCACTAGGGTCTTGTGCGACTGCTTGTAAGACTTCGTCCTCGTAGGGCATGACGGGTCTTCCCTCACGAACCATAACATTTGGAAAGCGACCCCATGAGAATGAAATGGCATGTTTATTCGTCTCAATCACGGCCTCACTCTCTGTCTCGCTCACACTTGGTACTCATTTTAACTTATTAAAAAGAATTAACTATGAATCGGGTTTCATTAACATTTTTTTGTCCTCAATTAAGCGTTAGTCTAGCAAGTGTCATACCAATTTGGAATCCTGACTAAATACGCTATCTTTTAAAGTTACTTGCCAAAATGGCATAGTACTTTTTTTTCAGTACAGTACAGTCAGTTCAAGTTGGATGATTAATAATTTTCAGATACATTGATGGACAAAAAAGCAATATTTTAGTTAAGTTATGTTTAATTTCAGTTATGTTTCAATTTTGGACCGTTATTTACAGAAGAGTTACTCAGGGTTCCTCCACAAAGAAAAATCGAAGAAAATTAAAGATTTGCGGTTTCAGTACTTGAAAGATCGTAACAGGGTGTCAGATTTCTGGATTTTTTTTGAGTGCCAACAATTTTAAAAGTACATGACTTAGATTTTTTTATAATTTTGTGATAACCGACACCTCTTGACGTATAACTAGTTTCTGGCTTGACGTTGATTTTTTGGACATCCTGAATACATTTATAAGAATAGCAAACTTTAAAGTTAATATGACATTTTTTCGTCATAGAATTTTAATAACAACAAGCAAGAAGTTTTTGTTCGTACTTTGGGACGATTATTATTGTTAATTATTATTTGGAGTACGATTTTTGGTACCGAGAAAATGACTTCTATGATAAAATATGAGTTGTTATCTTCGTATGCCTGTATTTAGAGTATTTATTATTTTCGGATAACATATGTTTTGTAGCGGTGTTTATATATCTGTTAATTAAAACTAAATTCAATGAAAATTCGACAGTTCGAGTTCGAAACAATCCGATCTATTATTCGGTATAATGGTATTATCCCACTCCTAATGGCCTCATATGATCAGGTGCTTCTTAAATGTATCTTCATTAAAGGATTAAACTTATCTTAAACTTATTACCCTTCCCTTGAGAAACTTTTAAATGAATAGCTCTTGCCCCACCTTTATTTTGCGCTATTTGTTAAGTAGCGTTACTTTTGCTTCAACAAAATTTGCTATTATCTTCTTCCATTCTATAACCCCAGTATGAGGGGTCATTAATTACCATCAGGCCTCTCTTTACTGGTACTGTTAAATCCAGCGATTCTATCGTAAGTCGAACTGTCCGATTATAGTCCTAAGCAAACTCTGTGTGCCTAAGTATATTCCTGACTTTGGTCTCTAACTTTTTTTCGCAACACCTGCTTTCAAATATTTTAAAAGTATTTGAAATATTATTAGCACCCTCAAAATTATACAATTACAGATAAAATGTGGGCCACAGCTATAGATATATATGTCTATACCTAGTTTTCAACATATTTGTTGTTTTGTTGATTGAAGTTCAGATAATGCTTTCCATGAGTCATCTAATGAATAATTGCATAAGATAGAAAACACATAGTAGTTCGCATCCTCGAACGAATCTTAAAACTCTTTTTATAGTTGTTTCTTTATTTAAGTTCATTCAGATTAGTATTCGATTGATTAATTCTTTGGAATTCTTAGACCAATAAGGATGATACATTTTCGCATTGAGTCATAATCCGTATCTGTCTATAGCTTCATGACTGAGCTTTCTTTTAATTTATATTTTTTTCGCAAATAGCTCTTGTAATGAACATCTATTCGCTTATACATGATCTTCTCCGAAATCGAAATTAGTTGTTTTAGATAATTTTTACGCGAACCGTACTAAGTATTATAAGTCTAGTAGTGACGTTTGGTAATAATTAGAATTTTTCTTTTCTTTTCACAGATGGTTAAAAAAAATTGCAAGTAAATTGATAGAGATAAGTGCCCGAGTACTTTACTTCCAATTTAGTAAAAAATAAATCTTGTGGTCCCCGACGAATTGATCTTTAAATCGGATGTTCGATTTTCCTAGTTATCTTGAACGAGATATGAAAATCCTGTTTGGCTAGACGACTGTTATGCATCCATAATTCCATACATTATGTCTAAGCCAGAGTAGTCATCGTAATTTGAACTGCCTTCAAATTAGTACAGTTTAGAGTTTCCGTATATACTCGTATTTATCCTCCTTGTTGCAATCGACAACGAATATGGGGCCTTTTCCTCCTTCAATATAATTTTACAGATCTCTGTCAGTATTGACGGTATTGATATGGCAATTGTCGTGGAGAGCTCCTTGCGCTGTATAATATTTTCTAGAAGAGATTTTCACACTTACACAATACATTCGACAAGACTTTGTAAGCAACGGAAACATTCCTCTCTACATGTTTATGAGATAGTCTCGTTTTTTGTAGACAGATATTATACAGATTATATGGTATTTCAATCATTCAGTCATTCATTCATATACCTATCCTTAGTTGATAATAATTGGCGCGTATATAGTAAAATATTACATCCGTATTCGCAAAACTTGGAGAGCTCTCTTTTTTTACAGTCCTAAATTCTTCTTGACATTCCAAAATGAAATTGTTAAATTTTGAAAATCGTTGTTTCAGATATTTGATTTTTAGGAGGACACCAGCTTTAAGTGACCACTTTTATCCATTAGTCCGGACTATTCCTCTTTTGCGGTCACTTCTAATCAGCTTAACATAGAACGAATTTGTAAAGTAAGGCCCTAATGGGATTATGAAGAACTCAGAAGAGGCTATGGAACCACTTTACAAAATTCGATTGAAAAACTCGCCGATTACAGCTACAGTCTACAGTGACACCTTTATAGACGAAAACATACGCATTCACTGTCTAGGATGCTCATTGCGTAGGTCATGTTAGACATGTTCAGAGTAATTTCCAATGAGTCTTTAAATGCAATTTAAATTTGGAGAATCCCAAGTTGCATTTAAATATCATTATCTGCAACTGATGACAGCTCGGTTTGGATTGTCGGTTAGGGCAGAGTTCAACACCAAACAGTACATCACAAATATATGTAAGTATATTTTTTTAAAAAAAGCAAATTGATTGAATAAAAAAAAATATTATTTATAAGTTCAAGTTACTCTGTAAGAGTAGACGTGTGAATCTATATCTCAACAAAATATGTTTAATGGATAAACTATAAATAAATAATAAAGTTACTATGCGAAAGCTTGGCCATTTGTTTATAATTACTTTTATTTTCATGCGAAAACTTTGCAGTACAGTTGATAAGTTTAAATATTAAAATAAACACCAAAAACCAGGCTTAAAAGACAAATTAAAGGTTGTGAGGTACCCTCTCGAGAAAAAATTTACCTCATATTATATATTTAAAAGCATTAATCTTTTACAATACTTACCTTTATAATCACTTTTTAAAAAATTAGCCCAGGAATGATGGATCGTAGGTTATTTGGGAATCCCTTCCTCACCTGAAAATGTCTTCTTGCACAGCAAACAAAGATAGTTTTGTTGTCATCTATGTAAATACCATTGGTATCGCAGCCACCCAGGACCTCACATGGAAATCTCTCTTCATGGTATCCTCTTGATCGAATCGAAAATAAATTAATTATCTATCAAAATTTAACTAATATGTAATGAACAGGTGAATGCCAGTGCGTTTATTCAATATTCCAGCAAAACTTCGAAAATGAAGATATCACACACATCGTACTGAAACTAAGATTTAGTTGTTTAGTACTTACAGACGAGACGAACATCCCTGGTACCTTGTGATATTTCATTTCGAGTTTGAGTTCTCTCACACCTCACCTTAACCAACGTACTTTTTTCCGCCTACCAGATTACTAGATTTCTGTCAAGGGAAAATCGTGTTGAAATACTGTGTATGTGTGTCGTGATGTACAAATTCCCACCTACAGTTATTAGTGCACCTTTATCTTAAAACCACAGGGAGATCCTAGATAAGTTCGACATTTATGTATGTTGGGTACTAGACCACCGAAATATAATAATTCTTTTAAGATACGAGTATTGCGAAATTAAAATCTCCTTCTCCAGTCCTTCTCCAGTGATATTAAATACTTATAATACTTTAACTTGATGAGCAAAACTGGCCTAACCCGTTTCATAAGGGCAGTGTTGCGCTCATTCTACAGATCATCTATTATAAGTAATATGTATCTTTACAAGTTGATAGACTCGAATTCCAAAAAAAATGCATCGTTTTAAAATACTGCGGTGTAAAGGACCAGAATCACATACGAGGGCGGTCCCAGAAATACCCGGTCTGACCAAGACATGGCGGTTGTTGTTTGAAAATATCACTGTATTGGAAAATACGCAGTCTATAAAGCATATGTTTCAAGTTTGAAAACGCCACGTTGTTTGGCAGCCATCAATAGTGAACGTTTCCGTGAATTTGTGAAAATGGAGAAAATTGGTCATCGTTATGTGATACAATACTTTTATTTGAAAGGCCTCAGCGCAACCAATATAAAAGCTGAACTGGATTCTACTTCGGGTAAGTCTGCTCCTTCATTTACGAAGGAAGGAAGCCTTGTCAGTGGTCAAAGATTTTCCAATGATGAAGAAGTGATGTCGGCAGTTAATGGCTATTTTGAGGAGCAAGACAGTTCTTATTATTTAAGGGTATCGAACTTTTTGAACATCGCTTGGAAAAGTATGTAGAGCTGAACTTCTATCCATGATCATGGATTCTAAACAAAACCATAACAGTCATTTTCAAAATCTTCTTAATTTCTAATTAATTTGTATAAAATATGACATCCATTAAATCAGTTAAATAATTGACGTTTTTGTTTGATTGATAATTTCCTAAATCAAACAGTTATACGAGTAAATCGAAAATTCTAGATCCTTTAGATTATTGGTGCTTTAATCTGGAGTAAATCTGAATCTTAATCTCATAAATTAACTACAATTGCCGCGGTCATTTATATCTAAAATCTCGAGTTACGAGTATTATACGTTCACCTTCAGCACTTTATCAACAGCGAGGTATTTTTTATATGTAAGGTGGCCGAAGTTAAATTCAAATTTTAATTTAATTCGTTGACAAACTAGTGCTTGGAATGTTTTCTGGGAGCGGACTAACCTAGGATTGACACAAGCGAGTTAAACTACTATAATTGATCATGGAGTACGTTTTCTTTTTAACCTATGTATTACTAGTAAACTATTGAGGATTTAGTCATTGAGAATGCTAGTTCATTCTGAAAATGTCATTATCAGCAACAGAGGAAAAGTGGAAAAAAATGATAACAAAATCAAATGTCATTTAGAAATAAAATTGATGTTCTATTAAAGCTACTTGTTGGCTACTAGTCCGCAGTCTCTGTGCTTGAATACAAAACAGAAGAAAAAGGTAAGGATAAGAAAACACTCAAAAACAACTTAAAATCTTGAGACATAACTTCTGTTAATTTATTAGCGCCAATGAAGGAAAACATCTCGCTTTTACAATGAATAAAACAGTAAAGGAGACCGTCGACAATATTTCTGTTCCGGAACAATAAGGAGTTTTGTCGGGTTAGGAATTAGCAAAATTCAATAACAAATTCTATGCTAAGCTTAGACTTTGAATTATTAATTATTTTATTTTTTAATATTATTAATTATGAATTAATTAATTTTTATTTATGGAATAATCGGCAACAACTTCCACGTATGTACTTTAATTAAGTACTTTTGGCTATAATAAGAATTATAAATTAAATGAACTGAACAAATTGTATTATTGCATTCACAGTAATTATAATTTTATATGTGATCTTCCTGGGAATTGCGATTGTCTTTCACATTATTATTAATCCTGACAGATGTTATTAGCCATTGAAAGTATAAGTTTGTGCCTATCAGATCATTTTATGTTAAACAACACCATATCCTGGATATATACATTTAAATGTGTTCCTATATAAAAACGTAAGTATCTACAGTAATTCATAAAGTAATTTTTCGGCAAAGCACTAAACACTTTAGGTAAATGATCCCCCATTTTTATGTATAGGTACATATCTCAAACCATTGTACAGCTTTCATTTGAATTATAAGTAAATTTTATGTCAACACGCATCAGTTCAAGTACTCAAAATTTATTGCAAAAAGAAAACGAAAGCCTATTGCTTCTATTTGAAGAAGGGCAAAAAAAAAACAACAACAAAAATTCAACAATATGTAAATAGAAAAAAAAAGAAGACCGTGTCATGGATAATTTTCACACACTTCCTGGTTTAGATATTTCTGCGATCAACGTTTGTAAAATGGGAATTCAACGCAACATAAAATCTTTGCACTTGAAAATGCGGGAAAAAATTCAAACATCTTCCTGTTCAACAAGTTTTTTTTTTATCCATCGTTCCTTCGACATCTAATAGAAATCATAAAATATTCACACATTTAACAGAATAAGGAATCATACCAAAAGGTAGGTAGTAGGTACTCGTACGTTTGAGCATCATCTTCCCGCATTATCTAATCAGGTTCAAGAACAAAAGGATTATTTCCTTTCTCGAAGTAAAGGGGCAGGCATTACAGATCCGAAAGATCTGTTTCCGGTTATTTAGCTAAAACTCCTCACAAACCATCACAATAATACAACGCACACTAACATCATTTTTATTTGAAATATAAAGAATTTTTCAGCGAAAACCACTTGCTGAGCACAATAATTGAAAAATAAATAAATATAGAGTAGGTACCCACAGGACAAAAGGATTCCTTAAAAATTGCAGAACAAAAAAAATCATCTAAAATTTGAAAACGATCATCGAAGTTGTCTTAGAAATCGAGGAAAATACTCTTACTAGGCATTTTTAAGTCTTTTATTAGCTATTGGAATCTCTTTTTTTGGAAATGAGATTTAGGTTTTTTTAAGCGCTATCCGGTTGATATTTAATTGATGAAAACTGAAAGTTGTACGGTAAATATAAATCAATTTTCTTCTCCTTTTACAAATCGTGCGCATTTAATAATTGAATCCTACATATAGTATATTTCTTCCAAGTATCTGCATTGCTTCTGCGGCGCTTCTAAGTTTGGCTGGTCATTGCTTTAGTTAATTAAAGAATCCAAGATATTCGATCTTAGTACGACTGAAATAAGGTACTTTGTACACTGCCTTGGTAAATTTTGAACACCGATTTCTTTAGTTATTTCCGGTGTGCATATATGATAATCTTATATACATCTCGGGTACATTCTCAGTGAACTCTATCAAACCCTTGCTCAAAATCGATGAAGATAATATCCAGATCTTTCGAGCATTACAATGTCAGTATTTGTCAACCTATATTCGCTTCGACTGACATGGAGTTTAAGTATATTGTGTTTCCATTGTCCAAAACTCTCCCGTATATTTTCAAAGTATGCGTCATTTCTCAAAATCATAATTTATCAAAATCAAAATCTTAGTAAAATCGCAAGCCATTTAATTTTTGGTGTACTAATTATTTTTCAAATTTCAGAGGGTATATGTGTAATGTGTATGATGTAGCTCGTCTGCAAGACCACGATACAGCTTCAGCTTTTTTCAACGATTAAATTTCTTCCTTGTTTTGCAATCTTAATAAAAAGCTCGTTTTTGCGTGCATGACTTCGCAGGGGATTTCCAATAGATCACTCCGTCAGCTATTTCAGGTACTTTAGCGCTTTCTTCACCTCATTTTGCATCTTAGGGCGCATTTCACTAGTTTCACTGTACTAAGCCCACCCTTCAAAGGCTTGCTTTTGGCACATTACCGCCATTTTCATTTTATATTTCCATTTATATGAAATTCGAATCCATTCCTTATTAAGGGTTTCCATATCCATTTTTTTAACTGATGACGACTTTCGTTGACTTTCTCCTTCCAAACCCTTTTCTTCCATTATAATTTTAATACTCAATTGAATGCAAAAAATATTAGGAAAATTAGTCAAAGAATGGTTTCTTAATGAAATAGATAACAACTCATCTTTATACAATTGATATAGCACTAGTATTAGATAGAATAAAACTGCTATTTGTTTTATTACAATATTTAATTAATTTTTTTACAGGTTTTAAAATAATTAAAGCAAAAATTATTTCTCAACCACATGTGTTTCCCTAAAAGCTGTTCGTGCCCCTATAACTCGTCAATCATATCTGTTTGAGGTAAAAAATGTCTTTGCAAAGGTAAGGATGTAGTCGATTGAGCTCAATTTTTTTTATTAAGCTAATCTCCTATTTTAGAATATAAAAGAAAGTAATGATCATCTTACGTCTCTTGTCTAATTTCATCCCTTATGCCCAAAACACATGTGCAGAAAATCTACTTGCAGTACTGCTGGCAGCTCTGCCCGTTAAACAGATGTGCAGATATTTTTTTGAAGTCAATCGCATCGGTTGCTGCCATTTTACAGCTACTGTCACTTATGTGTGACACTGTCGATTGCAGCGAATGTAGAAATAGAGATGTGTTGCAGAACAGCGCTGCGTGCAAGCATTTATATGTAGCATCACGAATTAAAACATGTCGCTCTTTTGCTTGAAGCCTGTCATAACTCAAAAAACGCGAATTATGACCTAATGATGCAGAATTATTCGCTTTATCATGCTTCACATTGTGTAAAAATTTCATATTTATAGTTTATCTTGTATACTCTCCTCGTTAGAAGAGAATATCCAGAAACTCATTTCATATGTACCAATAATCAATTGAAAACTTTAAACTCGTTTACTGCAAAATCGCATTTTTTGAGTTATGACAGTCTTCAAGTAAATGAGCGAATTGTATATTCTGATTTAACTGCACACAAAATTCTGATCATGTGTTTTGGGCATTATTTCCCTATTACAATCGCTGACTAACCTTAAAGAGGGAGATTACAGGCAGATTTTTAACTTATTGCACAGTTTTCAGGCCGCCTTGTATAAGTTTCTCCTTGACACACGAAGTGTAAAGAAGATTAAATATATTAACTATTTAGAATATATAATACATTTTAGTAGACATCGGGATATGCTTGATAAGAAGATAACAGAGCGGAACACTTTCTTAACAAGTAGCAGAGAAACCTTTAATGAATCCTGAACCTTGAGATAACAAACTGAAAACCACACTCAATTAGGAAAATTGAAAAATCACCCTTATCCTGGATATAAAATAATACTAAGGAACGACAAGGCATGGACTTCAATCGAAGAACATTCTAATAAAGCAGAAGCATTAATAAACAACGAGTAGGTATATAAGATTGTAAAGGTTGAGCAAACAGCTCCTGTTATAAAGTTCGGTCTATGGTAATTATGAATGGATCATCACGGTTTCTGTTGCAAGTGACTATCCAAGGGTCAAAATTATCGATTACTTTTTGAAGAATAAGTGGCACTAAATGTGACAACTAAGGGTGCAAGTTTAGTGAGACCCAGTATCGCTTACATTATTCTTTCAGCTGTACTGTATGAGTATCTTAGTCCATATCAGTGTGTCTTTTGGTCACAAAAGACCACCACAGACCGAATTTTTACATAATCTTACATTTTTAAGAATGGAATGAATTTCAGCTTGACACCCACCAAATTTTTATCGACTTCGGCTCAGTATGCCAGTATTTATAAAAACTGTAAAAAGTTAAAAAACGCAATTTATATAGAAATGGTCATTTGTGCAGAATGGAGGTTCCATTTTGCACAAGTTTGGTTAAAACTTTACTGAAAAATTAAATTTAAATAAGAATTTATGTAATGCGAATCATTGTTAAGAGCGCTATATAACATCGTTTTGAAAAAATCGTGCAAAACTCGGTTGGCAAAACCAAAAGAAGGAAGTATGGAGGTGTCAGTATGAGTTCGTGGGCACGGCCTTGAAAGCGAAAGCAAAATAAATGCTGTCTAAAATAAAACAACAATCTTTTCGCTTTAGGAATTTTTGTCTACGTTGGGGCTTCTATTAATTTTGACTCCAAGAATGAGATCACATTAGGAATGTGCCATACCATACTTAGCGTGTGACTTACAAAACTCATGCAAATGAAGTAATTTATTATTTTTAATTTTAATTTTTAAGACCTTATCAATCCAGTCCTCCTTTATGGCGTAGAATCATGAAATTTGTTAAGAACGAATGAGACAATTCTAAATTATTTTGATAGAACAGTTTTCAGGCTATATTTAGTTCAATACGGATGAGAGGGAAGATGCAACAACGAATCGCGCAGGCTTAATAGTAACATCAGCTAGTCAGATAACAATAGCTGTGATGGGTGTGACATGTGGGTACAGACGTCGAGGAGCGGCGTAAATAGTTGAAAAGGGACCACATCAAATTTGCGTGCATGACTAAAGAAAAGACTATTTGATTAAGAGATAGATCCAATCTTGACTGTGGTAAGTAAGTATATTTATCATCATTGGTTTTTCTGCCATCGAGAAGGTAAGCACAATTAATTTTGAATTCATTCCGATAACCAAGCTTGAATGAACTTTTAAATGTCCTTGTTTTGACTACAAATGCAGCAAATACTGAGTTAGGTAATCATCTTAGAATATATTGCAACGCGGATTTCGTTTAAACTTGGCTTAGGAAAAAAAACTAAGTATGTTTGAGTAAAACATCAGGAATTTTGCTGTAAAAACCTACAGAAAATATTTCTCCGTTTCGAGTTGACGAGTTTAGAAGAAGGATATTGATCGATAAACACACATAAGTGCTTTCGACAAGAAATCGTTACATCCTTGTTTATAGACTGGATTAGATGAAAACTACCTTAAGATTGCACTAAAGTAATTATCCAAATTATGGCAGATACTGTTGTAAGTAAGAGAACTTTAATATATTTTTTTCAATGTTATAAAAAGCCATTTTGGGGAAACAACTCTGTGCAGACTTGTAATAAAGAATTGCGCCTATTCTTCAAAAGCTGGTCACGACATTGATAAGGATATACAATTGACACGCCCTGAGGTAAATTCACAAACATCGTACTTCTACCAATTTGTTTTTAAACAAAACCGCAGCAACATAAATTTATCTTAGCCGTTAACGTCCGAGTCCTGTTGAATGGCGCTTAACATTTAAATAGAAATACCTTTAAATTCGTTCTTCGAGTTGCTAATAATAGATATCGTCTAAACGAATGCTATTTTTAAGAAAAAGTACAAAAAAGTACCCTAAGAATAGGATGCAATTTGATAGGCCTGAATGTTACCATAGACATTTTTATAAATGATAATCCACGTCCTAGCCTGGAAATTTTCGAATATTTTCCGGAGGTATCTACCACCTGAGGGAAAAACTGGCTTCAATTAGCTCAACTTCACCAATAGGACACCTAAATCAATATGCCTTGGTTGATCACTCTTGATCTTTCCACTAAATATCTGGCGAAACGCATTGAGTTGATATTTTAGAAGTTCTTTAGCAAAACCAAAAGATCATTTCAGTAAAAGTGATCCTGGCAATCAACAGCGATCACTAAAATCCTCACGGAAATAAGACCTAATCCCAGACCCACACACTGATCCAAAATCTGCATCTTTTGACAAATTTGTGAAGGCATATCTTTCGGAAATTCATTATAATTAATTAATGGTAGATAAATAGTTAATTATTTTACAATTTTACATAAAGCATTCAATCGTTAAGGCGATATTCTGACATACTAACATACTACTCATACAAACATAAGATGTATGCACGTACAAACTCGTACATCAATTTGTTTGGATTAATGTTAAACGTCTTAGCTTGTGGTTTTATTTTTGTTTAAAAGCAAATTGTTGCTAATGGTATGGTCATAAAAAAACGCCATTCGAAAAAAAAATAAAAGTTCTCTCTTCTCTCAATATTGCTTTACAAAAAAAAAAAAGCTTTGATGAAGCGAATGCGAATGCTCAATTATTTGCCAAAATTGAATTTGCAACTTTTCTAATGAAAAAAAAAATGCAAAGAGAATCATCGGTTCTCTTAAGCGCCTATCCATCTGTGAAAGAGAGCGCCTTCTCACAATTCAGAATAAAATAACAAATAACTTTTAAATGGCTCTACTTAATTAGTCAGAAATGAAAAAAAAATAAAGAACACACACCAAAGTGATGAATCGAGAACACAAAAGAATCGAACAAAAGAGAAATGCTAAGAGTACGACCAAGCAACGCTTTAGAATTCTTATCTCATCCATGATTAGCGACAAACAAATAAACTTAAATTAGTATCTAGGTAGTATCTGCTGCTTAGTCGATGCGTTCCCTTCAAAATGAAAACCTGCAAATTTACAATGAGAATTAATTTTTATTGCTACGCTTCTTTAATCGAACAATTCAAACGTGAATATCAATGAAAGCTCGTTTCATTCATAAAATAAATTTCAAGTGCAACGGCGTGTTTAAAAACTACGCATTCGTACGAGCATCTGTTGTAGATTTGTATATTTTTTGATTGTATAAGCTAATAGGTCACGTATAATGTATGTATGTATCTCTATAAACAATACATGCTTTCTACATGCACGCATTTGTACACTATCTCAAAGTATGCGTATCCGTACATACATAAATGTTCACGATTGGTTGAATAAACTTACAATGCCACGTTATAAAATGCCCATAAATGCAACCTCCACAAGGTCTGCCCGGTTAAAAACTTTGTAACAAACAGTAGTGTGAATCAAACAGCAACAACTTGCCCTAAATCCACGTAATTTTGTTTACAAGATATCAAATTGAAAATATTCCAAAAATTCAAAACAGTCTATGCAAGCAACACCACCGATTTTACGAAAGCGGAATAGTAAATAAAACTCCAACTTTACCCAGAATAGAGCATTAACAAAAAAGTTATCAACGAATACCAAGCGTGCCGATACCAAATGCAGAGTACACATATTGCCGGTGTGATGGAATTTTGTTTATTTAGTGGAGAATGGAATGTTGTACTGTGTCTCTCTGACCCTCCCTCCCTCCCCCCTCCCAAACATACAAAAAATAAAAACAACTCTTTCATTTAACCAAATAAATGCTCAATAAATAGTGCGCTTGTTGTAACAGTGATAAGCACAACATTTTTACACCTAAATATGATAGGGCTTTAAAGAGCTTATCGCAGATCCACCTTTCTGAATGCAGTGAACAATCTGACTTTTTGGTTACAGTTCGTTACGGTATAGATTAGGTTAAACATAATTTATGTATACGTTAGTATTTGTAAAAATATATGTGTTTATCTTTTTCTCGTCTGAATAACCAACGAAATATGTACCGCCTTTAATTGTACCGTTACAATTAGCAGTGCGCCTGGGCTTAAATCAATAAGTTCTGCTGGTAAGCGCCTGCCTCCAGTTGCGCATTTCAAAATTGGTGCGCGTGCCCCAAGGCAAGGTCTTTTTCTACTTCGTCGTAGCTCTGAGTTCGCATCGAAAAGTCTTTTGACTGGACCCCCGCCCAATAACCGCCCATCAATGACGTAGTCTAATTATAAGTGAGAGTAGAGCAATACTGATATTATCGTGACGGCTCTTAGATTAAAATCACTAAAGGTTGTTACGATTTGACCAGTTACATTATGAGTGGCAGAACTACCAGTAGTCCCATCAGAGTGGTACTTTGGGAATCAGTGCCCCCCAGACTTCGGTCCGTCTTTGACACGATAGAGGTTTCATGTTTAGGTATATGTTAATAAAATTATCGCAGAGTACGCGTTCAAAGTTTGCTAACGTAAATGGAACCAAGCCTTACTCAAAGAGTTATTCGTTCAAAACGACCAACGACATTTCCATGCCGAACCGATCTTTTCATGCTATTCCTTTTTTTTGCATTTTATCACATGAAGCCTAATTTTTGTTAAGTCCACGCAATAAATCACGCTCTACATCACGTGCTCTATTCTGTGATGTATGTATGCTTAGATAATGATGGTCTTACAGAGTATCTATAGTGTTTATTGGCAGGGCCCTACTGCTTACTTGCCTTATTAGGCTTAATAAATTGCCATTACTGCAACTTTCTTTTAGTCAATGTCAATTTAAGAATTAATGGGGGCGTCGAGAGAGATAAAATCCGTAACGGCCTCATAGTTATATACTCGTATGTGCTCAGTATTTTGAAATTATATTATGTTTGCCATTATTTTAATAAAGGATTCCATTTTTATTAATTCTTAAAATCATTGTAATTGATTTCAAAAAAAAAAAAACACTAAAAAATTGGTGAAATGATTTTATGTAGTGTTTGGTGCGGCTTTTGTACGAGATCGTATTTCTCCAAAATTAAGTAGCTGTTACTGATACCGTCTATATGACCTATCGAATCAAAATCAAAAAAAGTCTTCACTTTCGAAATATGCACAATTCTCGCAAATCATTCCTTGCCTAAGCACATTTTTGGTATCAAATAGCGAGTTTTCTCCATTTCCATTCACGAGCTTAGCATGGATGTCAAATCCAGTATGGTCTTAAAATCAATAAGGGATTAATGAATATCGATCTGAACTTCGTTGTTTGTTTGTAGAATCTCTCAAAGCATAAATATCTGCAAAATCTTGTACTAAAGTTGCTAAAAACCGAACTAATAGAGCTACTACGGACTAGATTTTGCACGTGATATTAATGGGACTGATGTTTTTATAGTTGGCGTAAATGAGAGGACCTCTTTTGTTTTGAATTTCAATAGTGTTGATATTCCGATCATCAGGAATATTTTCTTATGGCTCTCGAAAATGTGTTGATTTACTATGTCTCTTGGTGATTCGATAAAACGGCAAGTAGGCCGCCTGATAAACCGCTTGTTCTTAGGTCTGTACAGTTAATTTTGTATGATGGATTGGTAGTATACGTTACGTAAAGGTTAAAAATTGACAAAAATCCTTATACAGAGGTATATTATACTGTTACACTATACTTATATTCTGCAATGATTGAAAATTCGTTATAAAAAGGTTTTTAACAAGAGGTATTCGTAATATAGAGGTATATTTTGCATTAACTCTTACGGACAGTTCTGCGGGATTTCAAAGAATTCGTTAAATCGAGGAAATTGTTATGCTGAGGTCCATTGTACTGAGTTCCCGGAATAACCACCGTGTGGCGTTCGCATTGTTCCGATTTGAGTTCTGTTTTTTTTTCTTGTTAAGTTGGTACATCTGTACCAACTGATATTCCCTCTAAGTCATAGCGCCACAGCTTGAGATTTGCAAAAGTTACATTTAGAGTACATCTATCTCTGTGTGGGTTGGCGATTTTTTTACAATTTTACAAATGAATTTAAATTTGCAACAACGATTTTGTATTAAATTTTGCGTAAGAAAACGGATATAATAGTGCACGAACGTTGGAAATGTTGGAACAGTGTTTCGGCAACGATTCTCTAAAGAAAACGGTTGTTTATCAGTGGCACGAGCGGTTCAAAAGTGGTCGTGAGTCAATCGAAGAAGATAAACGCAGTGGCAGACCATCGACATCGAAAACCGACGAAAACGTTGATGAAGTAAAAGAAATGTTAGTCAATAACCAACAGACAGTAAACAAAGAGTATTATTTGGGCGTTATGAGACGTTTGCGTGAAGCAATTCGCCTAAAGAGACCAGAAAGGGCAGAAAACTCGTGGATTTTGCACCATGATAACGCACCGTCGCACAGTGTCATCATTATTCGTAATTTTTTGACGAAAAATGCAACAGATACCATCCAACAGACACCGAATTCACCTGATTTGGCTCCCTGTGACTTCTTTCTGTTCAATCGAGTTAAAAAACCACTACGGGGAACGCGTTTCAGCAGCCGAGAGGAAGTAATGGAAAAATCGCAGGAAGCACTTGTATTTTCAATTTTCTGAATCAAGGAAACTTTTTGATCAAGGTAGTATCAAGGTTTCACTGTATAAATATTTTGAGATGCTTGAAATGTTCCTTGAAAGTAAGTCTGATAAGATTGTAGGTAGTACTTATATTCTTACTTTGTTCTATTCCATAGAAGTGCTCAGTGTTTTATATTTGTTTACTAAGTTTCTAGTGTGATTAAAGTACGATTTTACAGACCCTTTTCAGTCCTGGAGACCTTTACTAAGTTGACTACCAATTGAACTCAGATTGAAACTAAAATTAAATGATGAAAAAGGGAAGAGTAAATCAAGGTCGATGAATACGACTGTTAAAATAGTCTCTGGAGGTATTTTTGTTGCAATCAAAATTGCTGTAATATATCATATAATAACCTCGTGCCTCCAGTTGCCTAAAGAGCATTATGGGTAAAACCCTCTTGAGGCCAGGTGCCTGTGCAAATCGAAGCTGTTTAAAGCCCAGGCAATCTTCTGTTGGGAAATCACTTAAATAATTACATCTAAAAATGCAAATTACAAATCTTGTGTATTAGATTCAGAAACCTAGCAGCTATATTTCCATCAAGAAAAATGGGAATTTTTAAAGTTTTCTTATAAATATGCAGCAGGTATTGTCAAAGGCATCTAATTTTGTCTTACATTTGAGGGGAACGAGCATTCCTTGTTTAAAATTTTTCTAATGTAAGTTTTCAATAAAGTGGAAGTGCTCTATGCGGGCAATGAAATGTTATCTTATGTATTCTTTAACTCTCATTATAGACTTCCATATAGATATAGATATTAAAGACTTCCACAGTCCTATCCTTTGTAATTTTCGTACTTTTAAAACCAAATATAGGATTCCTGCTTCATCAAGCCTATAAAGAGGTTGAAGGTGGTAAAAAAGTTGCACGTGCGATAATGTATTTGCATACTCGGATACTATAGGTATTTGTAATTGTTCTATTCTTACTATCTAACTTAATTTTATAGTTTTGTTTTGCAAGTACTCGTATGTCCAGAAATTATGGCGTCCCAAACAGAGTTTACATACTAAGGCATGTCACTCATAGAACCAGTATTGCCCGATTGCCGAAAAGGATCCTTAAAGACCAGTTCTAATATTTCACTTACTGATCATACAGCTCGGTACGAGTACTACAATGGTTAAACGAATTTTCGATATAGATGGATTCGACCATCGTTTTATATAGCCAAAGGTAGCCTAAGCCTAAGTTTAACAAACATGCTCTTAGCTTCCAGTTTGGATAGTTTCAGTTGTGATCAAAATGAAATGGGTCCGCGTACGTTTAATTGTGAAAATAAAGTTGAAGCTCTGGAGAATGTTCGAATCAAGGACGTGAACTTAAAGGCCAAATACAAAGATCGTATGTCTCTGGAAAAAAAAAAAATAAATAAATAAATGATGCTCTTTTATAATTATAGAATGCACAAGGGTTGCTTTTAACAGTTTGTCTTTTCGTTTAAAAGTGCCTGTATCGATCCTATCACAGATTTTTCTTTTACAGTGCTTCGTACCTTGTACTAAGATACTTTTGCTAATCAAACGTCAAGAGTTGAGATTTTACGATAGTAATGCAAAAATGAGTTTAATTCTGTGCACTTGTCATGTCCCTAAAATCACTTATTTATATCTATAAAAGCGAAACATAAAACATACATTTATGCATGAATGCCAGCATATATTCGTATACCCATATGTGCACGTTTGGATGTTCATACGTACATATATATGTACATTGTATATGCACTAATTGACTGGCCGTCAAGCAACAAGACAGAAGGCCAAGAATGTCAAGAATGCTTTCGATTTCTGAGTAAAAGATGTTTTGAACGTTCGTTGAACGGACCTGAATTCGAATTAATCGATTTTAGGATAGTTATTAATATTTTGTTGTTTCTTTATTTAATTTGACATTTTCGAGGTCTTCAAGAACACACAGATACGTTTGTTGTGTTCCATTGGATTATGCTCTGTTCCTGGATTGAACGACTGAAAATGGTAGTAACTTAAAATGTTGAAAAATATCTACACATATTCATTGAAGATTTCGTTGTGCCAGTTTATCTGGTCATGCTATGCAGTGGCAACTGATGACGATTTGAAAAGGAGTGTATCAGACTTAGCTAGAAGAAGGGGAAACGGAGGATCGCAACTAAAAAATGTTGTCAGCCCGGTTTTAGATACTCGTATATGGTTCAAATTGATAAGTGCCGCAATGATTAGCTTTGCCTTAAAACTATTTTGATCTTGTTAATTTATTTAAATATTCACATAATTAACTAACTTAAGTTTTGGTGTTTTTTTTTCTTAACTTTTATTTTTATTTTTCTTGCGGTTTGTGTTTTTTTCTTAAGTTTTTTTTCGATTAAATTTTGTTTTTGTTTCTTGAATGAATGTTCTTGAATGAAACTGCAACTTTCTAGTATGTGAGTATACAGTATCTAGCGATGTTCAGAGTAGAGAGTGTGTGAGTATATTATTATATAAGTACATATATACGTGCGTATAGGTATAAGTTTTTGGAATTTATCCGGAAATTCCATTTAGATGGGGTTTCTTTTTTATATTTAAAATTGTTTAACACGAGGGAAAAGGGGAGTGAACTTAGAAATCAAGAATGAATAGTTTGTCAGAGTTTTTAGGTAAAAATTATTTTAATTAGATTAAAAGTGACATTTTATTCAAAAGACGAATTAAAGATAAGTAAAACGATGGTCGATGAGGGGTGTGGGGTGAATGTGTGAAAGAATATTAAAGTTGTTTGTTGGGTGAATCACTTAAGAAACCTAGTATTTAATATTTCTTTCTAAGAGGCGATCGCCACTTGAGTTTATAGAAACAAATATTTATGTGTACCTATGAAAACATGTGTCCATTCCAGTCCTGATCATTTTGATTACCTACGTCAATATAAACTTTAATTTTGTAAAATTCATAATTTTGTAATGTTCTTTTAAGCAAGTCAACACGAATATGGTAAAATATTTAAAAGAAAATTTTGTTGGCTTCAGCAACTTTAACTCTAATTTTATGACATTGATTATGAAAGATTGAAAACATATGGGCAGCACAGGAGCGTTTCAGGCATTTTCGAGCAATTGAAGCGAATCCCAATGGTGAGATAGATCATTTATGGACATAAATCGATTTTACTTTTCTTCTGTAAAATGTTTTATAGATCAACATTTTAGTCGGTTATTGCACCAGCGTTCCAGCTTGCGATACGTATTGTATTTCCTTAAAAAATCGGAATGTTTACTGCTGAAAACTGTCAAGCTCTCTTTTCAACCCTACTCGTTACTTCCTTCTTGAAGTGTCGTATTGACCAAATATCGGGTTTTCCAATAGGGACTTGATAACTTTCAATTTAATTTTTGAACGCACTCTTTCACTAATCATCAAACTGTCACTGTCAATTTATTCAGTAAACCCAACATTTTCATCATGGTAAAGTACACGAACGAGCAACGTCTGCAAATTATAAAAAATTTTCTACCGAAATTCGAAGTCTGTGACTTCAACATTAAGAGCATTAATTCCAATTTTCGGTCGTAATTCTCGCCCTAGTAGACAGGCAATAACAAGTTTAGTGCAAAAATTTGAGTCTACATATTCGATGTGTGATATTGCTGTGTCAGTGAGATAACGGGTTGCTCGAAGTGTCGAAAATATCTCTGCCGTTCAGGCGTCCTAACAAACGATACAAATCAGTCAATTCCACGGCTTTCTCAAGAATTGGGCATCGCTCAGACCACATTATGGCGTATTTTGTGTTAGGATCTTGGTTTACACTTGGCAATATGAACGAAGTCGAGTTCCATTCATAAATGTTTTGATTGTACTCGTACTTCAAGCCGATAATAATGTTTTTGAAATATCTCAAATGGTTTGCGTTTTATTTAAAAAAAAAAGTTGTCAAGTCCTTATTGGAAAACCCTGTATATTTATGTCTTATTATAAAAGTTGTATATCTTGTTATTGATACACCCATGTAACAGCGAATTTATTCTCATCTGATAACTTTCTTAAAATTTTTCTTTTTGCCAAGTTCATTCACTAGTTCAAATAATATGCATACTATACCTATTCATTGCACCTTCATCGCATCGCAACTCAACACCCTTTATGGCCGACGTTCTGCCACACACACCCCAGGCGTTTTTTTTTTTTCTTAACTCGTTTACCTTATTATTATATAACAACATTATAAAAAAATAAAAAAATTAAGATCAGTGCATTTTATAATCAGTATCTACACACTTGGCAAGTGGCGACACTCTTGAACAAGAGTGCAACGGTGCAATAGTGCTATAGGCATGCAACAGGGATAACCACAGCAAAGATGCATTATAACAGTAAACAAAAAAAAAAAAAAAAATTGCATCGCCACTCGGAGTGGTTTTTAAATCGAGAGGGATGCACGAGTATGCAGTGCAGATTGCAAGGGTTCCAATACCAAAGACATCTGTTGGATGGCTCCTTTGGTTGATTCATGGGCGTAAGAGGTTTACCTTTTTTTGCTTGTCAAATGGCTTAATCGCGTGCCGCTGCATTTTTTCTCTTTTGCATCATGATATAAAGATCAAGTTGAAATGCAGACAACCTTAAACAAACAAAGTGCTTTGCAAACACTACATACATGTGCTCATATAAAGCGTATGTACAAATATGTATAAAACATCTAGAAAAAAAACTGATTGAAAGCAAGGGTAACGAATTTTTAAAGGATTATGAATAGGTCTGGATGATCTGCAACCATGATTGATCTATTGTGTCGACATGGTGCTTCTGATTGAAATTTTCAATTAAATTAATCATCACTTTGAGTTTATGGCTCTACCCCTTAACAGGTGTTTAAAAATTCTTATCGGTGGGGAGAGATATTTTATTAAGGTTTGCATGATGAATGCAAGCAAATGCTTGGAGTTCTCCATGTGTCTTTGAAGGCATTTATAATTCTTACTTTACTTCACCTTTGATGACATCTTACTTATAAGGGCAGTCCTGATTCTAGTCCAGCTACCTTGATTTCAGGGTTCACCTTCGCTGGATTCACTTCGAAGATCGCTCAGACTTGAAAACTGGCTCTCATGCATTCATTCTACATAACCTAACCATGACCATTAAGGCTAATAAACCTTCAGTGAAACCTCCTATTCAAATCCGGTGTTATTATTTGATATATTTTCTCCTCTACAGTCTGCCCAAAAACTGCACGACCAAGCCTTAGGTTGGTTTAAAAGACTTCTTTCACAGGTTCTACTTAGAATCTTTTTTCTTTTAAATAATACTCTTCTCCTTTTTAGCAAGGTTATGTGCTGTTACAGAGCTGTGGAAATTTTAAAATTTCAACGTTCCATCTGATCATACTGTTCATAAAATAAAAACGTTTGTTCTTAATTATTTTTCCATACTACTTAGAAATTTTGTATTGTACGAAATTAGATTAAAACACCATATTAACACATGCAATACTCGTAGACCTCATGTGAACTTTTGTTCTATATAAACTGGAAAATGATTGTAATTTCCACGTCTCATGACATCGCCGATGTTGATAGTAATTGCTCTAGAGATTGATTGATTCGATCGATCGAAACTGTCTTACAATAATCATCGTTGTATTAGATTATGTTTTTAATTTTAGTACTTGCATTATTGTAGCAGTGATTGTATGCAGTGCACATAATACGTTTTTTGCTTTATTCCTATAACGAAATAATTCAATCAACTTACTTCTTAATTTATGTAAGGTGGCGCTACAGTCCGGGATGAACCTGGGCCTCAGCCAACAAGTTTCTCAAGCCAGATCGATCTTTCGCTAGCTGCCCCCAGTTTCGCACGCAAAGTTAGCTGAGGTTCGCTTGCACTTGCGTGCACTATCTGAATTGCTCTTTCCCTCAGGGTTAGATTCGAAGATCCAGCGGGTCAAAGCATTGGTGTTCATGCAGCTTACATGTCCTAACCATGATACCCAGTTTTGTGACCAGGTCCATGTCACTGTACAGCTCATACAGCTCGTCGTTGAATCTTATCCCTCTACCAGCAGAGGAATTCATTAATTCAATGGTGTCAAGTTGTTCCTTGAAGAAAGTATTCCGTCTTATTCCGTTTGGATCTGGATAGTCAAAGACGGCACTTCGAAGGGTCGACTAGTTCCATCTTGTTGAGGTGATATCTTAAACAGTGATATGCTGTAAGGTAGCCTAATCGATTTCTGATATCATGCCGAATTAGATTTAGACTTTTTTTTGCCATTTTTATTGAAAGACAGGATGACCCGTTCGCCTGTCTGGAGTACTTTCCCAATGTGAGATGCATTTCGAGTGCTTTCAGCTATTGATGGCTAGATTGACTGCTGTTTTAATGGTGCAGAAGAAGAATTTAGATCTGTTAAAGGGAGTTTTTGAGGCCTCTCTGGTCAGTTCGTCGGTCTCTTCATTGCCATCAACGCCCTCATATCCAAAAATTACTGGAGTAGGATTTTACTACCCAATTGCCTTCTTAGCCCAAAGTAATAGTGATTAGCAATAGTGATTTTCCGTTTTATTCTTGCTGAGGTGTTGTTCACAGAATTTATAGCAGAGCCAATGTAGACTTCCTACCATACTACTGTGAAATGTTCGCTGTTGACTGTGACGTTTTGTCCAGTACTTCGATGTTGTATGTCCCTTCTTGTTGACAACATAACCTTAAATTTGACACACCAAAGATCTCAGTTAAGTTGTTACCGACTTTGACGCGGCAGCGAGCGTCCTCAATCGCCATTCTACAACGAAGGGCGATCTTGGCAGGGATGCCAAAACTAGACATGGTTCTATATACCTCGTTTCCATAAATGCTGTCATATCCGGCCTTAAAATCGGTAAAATATGGTGGGCATCGATTTGGCATTCTTCAATTTTTCCCAGGATCTGCAGGAGTGTGAAAATTTGGTCGATTGTTGACTTGCCTGGTCTGAAACAGCATTGATATGCGTTAATCAAGAGGGTGACAGGTAAGATGTTGCATGCGCTGTTGCGAAGACCATTGCTGTTGCGTCGACTTTTGTCGATGCCTCTTTTTGTGAACTGGACAAACCATATTAAGATTCCATTTATAAGCCATTCTTTTAGTCAGCAGCTTTGAATAGTTCCGTTGTAAGCCGTCAGATACAGCTGCTTTCTTCGACTTCAGTTTATCTATCCTTATTTAATTTTGATCAGGTGGACAGATGTTTTAGGCACATTGTCTATGTTAAATGGTCTATTCTGAATTTTTTTTGTTTTTCTTGTTTAATTTTTATTGTAGGGCTTATGACCGTGGTTGGTTAGTTCTTGCTGGTGGTCGGGCTAAACCCAACAGACTAGCACCAAGAACAAGAGGCAAACGTTGCGGGCTCTATTATCATTATGCAGTTGTATCTTGGTGGTTTTGTTTGTCAACTTATCATTATATTTAGTGCGTAAATGCATAAACAAGAGACAAGAGCAAAGAAAGATTTTTGTACGAGATTTAAGACAATTCTTTATTAACTTATTTTGACAGCCTAGCTATTGCAGCAGACCAGGTTTGGCACCGATGTTTTAGTGGTGAGTGTTCAGCACAAAAGGCTTTATCGTAGCTAAAGTGATAAAACAGGCCAGGTTTTTCGCTGGTGGATTCGTACCGGTTGCAAAAGAAGGAGCAGATCCTGGTGTTAGTGTTATACTACCTGAAAAAGCAGAAAATATTATTTGCATAATATTTTTGTTGAATTTCATTTAAACTCACCACAAATCAAATGCTTTTATTGCATTTCGTATCTTGGGTTAGCACGTTATGTGTGTACTGGTGGCTCGTTCTTCAATGCTTGAAATTACTAATTGGATCGCTAAAAATTTCAAAAACGAACGTGGTTTGTCTGATTTCTTGACCGGATTCGTAAATTGTAAATTGTGAATGCGGCCAATGAAGCAATATCTATCATATTGTAGAACATTTCAAGAAACCAACGATTTGTGGAACATTTGCATGAATAAGTGCTAAGCATTCGCTATATGGTATTATTTCCACTCCAGATTTACTGGCATGGTAGTCCTAAAAGCCCATTGGCTTTCTTTAAACATTTGAATTAACTACATCACAAGTGTAAGGCATAGTAGATACGAGCAGCACCAGTTTGAGGCACATCCAATATAAGCACAATGAAAATTTGCCTTCGTAGAATCCAAATAATGAACTGTTAACAGAGCGCGAAGCATTTTTCAAAAATTCGGGTGGAACGATTGGATTGTTCGAGCGTATCGTTCCAACATAGGCAGTTTTTCATATGATCAATATTTCTGTCACATCCAATGTTGGAAAGAAATTGTCGGCATAAATTGTAAGGCCGGTGTCAAGGTGTTTTTCAGCCAATCAAAATGAAACGTTTTGCCCCTGATTGATAAAGCACATTTAATCTGGCGTCTCTCCATCATTTGTCATACGTTTTAGTGGGTAGAAGAATTACCATATTTTTATTCCATACTTCGCTGACTTAGATGGAAAGTATTGGGCAAATCGTGTACGACCTTGATGAGGAAATAGTTTTTCGTCCATTGTATCCTGCTGCCAAATTAGACTATAACATAAGCCACAATCATCAACAGCAGCAGTTTTGCTGGTGAGTAGTCTCTCTGGCCTTGCTTGAACCGAATGAATTTTATAGTGAGTATGAAACGATAAGCTATTATCTCCATGGCTTTGCGATTCATTTTGTGTATGACGTGTGCCATATCTGCGAATGAACAGATCACCTTCATTTTCACTATCGCTCTCCTCATTCATAAATGCAACATATCTTTCATCCACTGCACGCTTTTCCTCTTCGGTCATAAGTTGGTGCACGCGTACGGTTATTTATCACAAAATCCGGAGCATCTCGACCTGTGTTCGCCATTGTCTTACATTTACAATGGTATAATTACCAATTCAATATGTGCAGCTCGTATAATTACCGATAAATTCAATAAAACTTTGCAAGAACAAATTTCCACAGCATCAATGTTCACTTATTACGATAGCCCTATAATCGCAAAGCCAACTAGGAGTGAACATACTTTGAACATACTTTACATACTCTCCTTTTATAAAACAAACAGGTCCCTGTGGACCTTGTAGCCAATTACCGTACTAAATGCCTTCAAAACGAAAAGAAAAAAAAATCGGAGTACATGTATTGCTCCAGAACTAGTTTCAACCGTTGAAGCATTACATTTTTATGGAATACAGTTTGCATCAAGTTCCTAGCAAATGCATAGAAAGATTTGTGAACATTCAACAAATCCAAAGTTCAATAGGACCCTCTCGCCCATCGGTGGGTAATCCTCATATGTCTGTATGTAATATACCTACATATACGTCATATTTTTGATCTCATGTTTAAAAAAAAAAAAAAAAATTCAGATTACGATTGCCCAATTTTTGGCACACGCCATTTAATCGATTTAATGTACTAAATGCAACAACACAACGTTAGTTTTTTTCTGAAGGTAATTTAAATATAATTAAAACTGAAGCCGAAAGCAAACAGCAGGCACAGATGTTTCTTGGAATCTTCAGCACCAGGATTAGCTCATTGCAATGTATCGTGCCATCGTAGTCCCAAGCGTGCTTACCTCACACACAAAATCCTCTCTGTCCCTGTACCGACAACAGCAAAGGTGTAATTTTTGTGGTTGATTTCACATTCGAACCCACACTCGCAACTTCAAGTTCTGTTCTCTGTCGATTGCCAAAATGCTGCCTTATTGTCTTAGAGGAAAATAAAAAAAAAAATAAAAATTTCCAAAATGTGCCCAAGGTTTTTTTTTTATTTTTTATTATGATATTTTGGACTTTTTGGTTCCTAATGGAATCGCAACCATGACGCCAAAGTTGTCTTCTTTTGCATGGTTTGCACCCCCATAGCAATAATATTCCATTTCGAATAGCAATTAATGTCCTACCGCGATGTGTTGCGCCACAACCGACTGCATTTAAGGCAAAAGCCTCGCATATCTTGCCTAAATCCGACGTACGGTCGGTCAATACCCTTTGTTATCCTTGTGTCTTCAAAGGAACTAACGAATAAACGAACGTACATTTTTGCACCTTTTAAAACAGTATATGGGTTCTTGCGAGTTTTTGGGACTCGGTTAATATTGCAAGGTCCTTTTGGGTCCTCATTATTTTCAAATACATGTACAAATACACACCTATGTATGCTTTAAGGAAGCTACGTGTGAATATACATATGGATCCTTGCTAGCTTGGTACATATGTTCTTACTCTACTCAAATGCATTGCAATTGTTTCGCCTCCCTCTGTTAATCCTTAGAGCTGTCGCCTAAATCTATTTCTTTTATATGTTTTGCTTTTGGCACTATATTTAGAAGAAGAAGAAGTAGACGTAGAGGAAGAAGAAGAAGAAGAAAGAGGAGCGTGACTGTACTGTTGCATTTTTCGGAGGAATCCTGTTTTCGGGACTACGGGATGAACTTTGTTGCTGCTGTTACTGCCGTTTGTTCCTGCTATCCATCGCATTTCATTCTATTGAAACAGGGACAGGTGCACTGGCAAAAATTGGGCTTCTGCATTATCTTTTTTTGTATTTTTTTTTTTTTTTGTAATTGGACAACTGTTTCGAGATTCTGATCGATAAACCGTGGTTCGTTAAACGTACCTACCTTGCTTTTAAGGTTAGTTTTGTGTACTTTCTTACTGATATACCTACGTACCTACCTACCTACATACTATAAATGTATGTTTTCAGTTTATTGTTCATATGTACCGGTATGTGTGTGTTTCAATAGGTTTTTGGGAACAAATATGTACGAATACTTTCTTTACCTTTCATGTATTTGCAAATTTTAAGCGGAACTAACATGATGAGATACATGAAAAAATGCTAATTGAAATGCTGGAGTTTATGACGAATAAAATTAACAAAATGAAAGGTTTGCATGTGCTTTCCTTCATCTTTTCACCTACTCTTCAGAAAAGATAACCATTTATTTGAGAAGTAATAATTATAGGTACATACATACAATTTTAGTTGTAAACCCTATAGACCACCTGATAAAGAAACAGAAAAGACAGCAAATTTTTCTCGCAACCACAAGATTTAGACACGGCATTGGAAATTGATGGCAGCGAATGATCGTTTACTGTGCCAATGGCATCGCCAACAGTCGTAAAAGACATCGATTATAATCGACCACGGCATTTTAGATCTATATTTTCTATAGGTATAGTCCTCCATGATGAGTCTAGTAAACAGCGGCGTATGCAGTTGATTCAGTATCTCAAAATCATCAAAGAGGTATTTGGATCATGGATTATAAGTTACAACCCAATCAGGAAGAGATGATGGCAAGTGTGAATTTTAAGCATATTAACGGGTTGCAGCGTAAGACGTAAGCAGTGCGGGAGAACTTGTGGATAGGATTTTCACTAATTTCTTAATGGTCTTACTTGTAATGTTGAAAGAGTGACATGGCAAAAATAGTGACAAAAACTCGAATAAGGTTACGTTTTGGTGATGTATAGTGTTTGCACCAAGTCCTGTGCCAATCAGTCCAACTAAGGTGATAGCATTAACTGTCTTGTACTCTTGGGCATGTCCTAGAAAACGCTAATTTTGCTAGCCTTTAACCGAGTCATGGACAATGTCCCATATGCTAGAAGCTTGAATGGACGAAAAGATATAGAAGCCAACTTTGTGAGATGTGGATGCACATGTGGTACAAAAAGCCAAGCCACGTCGAGTACACTTGGTAGGCGACGTCGGAGATAATGGTTTTCCAGCCCCCAGTTACTGCAGCTGGAGAACCGGAAATAGCGTCCCCAGACTCGGAGAAGATGAAAATCTTTCAAGAAGAAACTTAGCACGTTACCGAAATATGCCGCAATTATAGTTCGTCAGCGAAAATAGGACCAAATACATATATACCACTGAATTTTTCTCTTAAACTGACCAGTGATATGTTTGCCAACTTTTGATAAACAACTCGCGTAGTAAATATTGGTGTTCTATTTTTAAATATTGAGTAAAATTCGTATATTCATATTCGTAGAGTTTAAATATATATGCACATAGGTGTAAACTACCTTCGACTCATGTGCAGAGATGTACATTTTCGGTACTGAGGACCCTTCATGCTTTGTCGGCTTGATGACAAAAATGACCCTCTATCAATGACTAAGTAGAAACAGAATTGGCGTTATTCACTAAAAAGTTAACTCCTGCCAAAGAGCTCGGGCCTTTCATAATTTTCGGAATCGCTGACTCTTCTCTAAATCATAAATAGTAATTGGAATACGTCTCTTAAACCATCGGACAACTCCTTCCGTAATATTGAAGACTAGCGAAACGAGACGTGCTAATATTCATTGATCAATGAAGTCTGAAGGGATAACCATTCACACACGGCATAATAATTGACATTCTCGCCTATTCACCAATGTCACTTACTTACTTACTTAAGCTGATTCTACAGTTATGGATGGACCTTGACCTCAGTCAACAAGCGTCATTAGCCAGATCGATCTTTTTCCGCTGCCTCTAGTTTCGCACTCTTAGTTGGCTGAGATCCCCTTCCAATTGCGTGCGCCAGAGAAGAGTCTCGGTCTTCCTTTGGCGGATTCGAAGACTTCTTGGATCGGAGCATTCGTTTCCATTTGCTCTTCGTGACCCAGCCATCTCAGTCGTTGGTTCACGGCTAGGTTGATGTCGCTAAACAGTTCATAGATTTCGACGTTGTATCTCCTTCTCGACTCACCGTCAATGTAGACGGCACCGAAAATCACTCGAAGAATTTTCCTCTCAAAGCATCAAAGAGTACCCTCATCCATTTGTGATACTGTCCATGCCTCTGCGCCATAGAGCAGGACTGCCTTTGGTAAAACTTCCGAAACTCATTCCTGGAGTGGCATCTCTCAATTTCCTCGACCACGCGCTTCTTATGCTCTTTCTTTTTCATTCCTGAGAAGCCGTCGTTCGTCTCTCCTCTTCTGCTCATAGAGCTCGTGAGCAGCTCTAGTCTTTCAATGCAGCGCCGTTTTGTATCCATCTTGCTTAACTGCATGTGCTTGCCGCTATTTGTCATCAAACCAGTTGTTTCCTTGTACTGGTCGAGTGAAACTCAGCACATCAGAAATGGCATCTCTGATCGCTTTTTGGCAGCGTTGCCATTGGTTTTCGATGCTTGATGCTGGCGGCAGTGGACCTCTTAAGAGATTAAAAGAGACTCAACAGAAGAAAGATTTGGGGATCTCTTGCGATTGTAGTCGTCCGATGTCGATATTCATCGCAGCATTACCTTGTCTATACACTGCTAGCGATATCTGCAATCGTACTGGAGGAGTGTCTTGAGTCGATCGCAATGTGGTTAACGGTTGATTAATCAAGAGTTCCCCTTGTGAATATAGAGATGTCCTAGCAACGACAATGTTTCGTTCCGCTGCAAAGCCGTTTAGCCCAGAGGTGGTGTCGTCCGACAGTACTACCTTCTCTTCCTAGCTTTGCATTTGAATCGCCAACGAGAATTTCAATGTCATAGCCTCATTCCTGGAGTAGCATCTCTCAATTTCCTCGGTCGCGCGCTTCTCATGCTCTTTCTTCTTCCTCCTGAGAAGCCGGTGCTCGTCTCTCCTCTTCCGCTCATAGAGCTCATGAGCAGCTCTGGTCTTTCTAAGCAGCGCCACGTTATATGCATCTTGCTTAGCTGCATGTGCTTGCCGGCATTCATCATCGAACCAGGGGTTTCGTTGTGGTGGACGAGTGAAACCCATCACATCAGAAGCAACATCTCTGATGGCGTTTTGACAGTGTTTCCAATGGTCTTCGATGCTTGATGCTGGCGGCATTGGACCTCTTAAGAGATTAAGAGACACTCGATCGGAAAAGGACTTGGCGATCTCTTGCGATTGTAGCCGTCTGACGTCGAATTTTCTCACAGCATTAGTTTGTCTTGGCTTAGTTTGGGATATCCGCAACCGTAACTTGGCTACAACAAGGTAATGGTCCGAGTCGATGTTGGCTCCTCGGAACGTACGGACATCCATAATACTGGAGGAGTGTCTAGCGTCGATCGCAATGTGATCAATCTGGTTGACTGTTGATTAATCAGGAGTTCTCCAAGTCCCCTTGTGTATGTCGAGATGTGGGAACCGCGTGTTAGCCACGACAATGTTTCGCCCCGCCGCAAAGTCGATTAGCCTGAATCCGTTGTCGGAGGTGGTGTTGTGCAGGCTATATTTTCCGATTGTTCCACCAAAGATACCCTCTCTTCCTAGCTTTGCATTAAAATCACCGAGGACAATTTTAATGTCATAGCTAGGGCATTGCTCGTAGGTCTTGTTAAGGAGCTCGTAGAAGGCATCCTTGGTATCGTCATCTTTCGCATATGAGGCTAATGTTGGCAAATTTAGCCTTGATACTGATTGCTACGAGGCGTTCGTTCACATGCTAGAAACCCAAGACTGGGGGAATGCGCGCATATGAGGCTAATGTTGGCAAATTTAGCCTTGATACTGATTGCTACGAGGCGTTCGTTCACATGCTAGAAACCCAAGACTGTTTTCCTCATTTTACCTTCAACAACAAACCCGCATCCAAATTGGCGCTGGTTTTGCAGTCGATAGCAATAGCCGTAGTAGATGTCGCAGTTTTTCATACTCTTTTTGTCCGGCCCATTCCATCACATTTCTTGGATGGTGGTAATGTCTGCTTTGCAGCAGTCTGGGGCCTCGTCTAGTTGTTCGGCTACAGGTGGCCTATTAAGGGTCACAATTAACAGAAACAGATGCACAGCACCCACACAAGCAATGATCGACTCAAAAATGAGTACATGACAGGCTCACTATCATGACTTTTAAAGTCTCAAAGAGAGTAGAATTCGTTATAGAAAAAGAAGAATATTCAGATTTAACTAAAAAAAGACTATATAGCCATATAAAATGATAGAAGTTGTAGATTAACTAGTCAAATGACCTAATTAAACTGCGAACGATAGTGCGTTTGGCATTTACCAGCGATTCTAAATGAGTAAATTTGTTAAAATGGGTATTTTCGCCACTTCCATGCCCGCCAAGATAACGTTGAATAGTACAAAACTAGTAAGAAAAACCAAATTAATAATATTTTGCGTATAATTGAACATACCCCATGCATGGGATTGGGACACGTTTGCAAAAATATTTTTTACATAAAAACAATACATATATTCCTTCACCTTCGAATGAATGCATTTGAAGAAAGAAAATAAAAGCAGGCAGGTCTCTATAATGATCCTTTAGAAATTGCAAAATAAATGCAATGATTTTGAGAACTACCCACTGTGCCGCTTTCAAAGAAATGTGATATTAATGCATGCCACAATATAAACATATATAATTAAATATGCACATACACGTCTGCATAAATGCGAATTCCAAATTCTTTCTCTGGACTCGGGATGGTGTATGCATTAAAAGACTTGTTCCACAAAAACATTGCTTCCTTATTTTATCTGTGCTGTGCTGTGTACACATGTTAACTGTGGCACGCGCTCCTTAGGTAAACGAAAGGTGCACATTTCGTAAAAAAAAAAAAAAAACATAAAATAAAAATTGCATGGTTGCCCCACTTTTACCAAAGTAGCATCCATCCACTTGATAATCAATGTTTTTGTTTAAAGAAAACCAACCGTGCAGATACGTGTACGGGTATCTCATGAACTTTATCAAACTGATTTCACCATGGTTGGGGAATTCCTGTATAAAAAAATAAGCTATGAAACAAAAATAAAATTCTGAAAGAAACTTTGAAAATAAGTTGCAACATACTGCGTAATGTTGGGCTATCAGGAACGGAAATAATTACACAGAGTTTAAAACATTATTCACGCCTAAAGTCGCCTTGTACTTCAAACCACCTTTTGCCCATGAAATCAGCTAACGGCCTGCTGCTGTTGCAAATTGGCCACAACAAACGTTGTGCATTCACAGATATAATTTGCATTATTTTACAGTTTGCAGGAATATGACCCCTGCAACCAATATTCTCAAACATTTTTTACTTCAAAATAATGATGAGTTCCCATCAAATCTCACGTGGTTGTAAGTCCACAGCCTGTTTCATTTAAAAAATAATAAGCTACGACATAAGGCCAGCTGATAGCCAAGAAAGTTGTCCTCTAATGGCGAGACCGAGGACAACATGATTTAAGTCTGAAATTCAAAATTATACACACAGTGGAACATTGTACAGAATTCACAAAGGATGTTTATTGCTTCTATGTTTGATTACCTAAAAGTGTTATCTGTAAACCCATTTAGTATGAGAGGTATTACTCTAATTTCACTTGTGAAATTGTATTTTTGATGTTCCCAAAAAAACCTGCATAATATTTATCTAATGAAAGATTAACAATAAGCCAATTCAGAATCTCAATATTGAATGTTTCCCCTCACATCATCTTTTGCTCTGCATACGGATGCTATCTCTACAAACAGTGAAAGTTCCCACAATATTCAGTATTGCGATATACGAGTATATAGTATGTATAAGAGGCAGAGCAGCTACTAAACTTTTGGATTATAAAAATATTTCCCCTTCCGAGAACAGAGAATATGATTAAATGTGTAATTTTCTTGTTAATTACCCTGTTTCGGATAGCCATGACATAAGTCTCCAAAATATAAGTTGCAATCAACGAACCCCAATCGTGTGTGCGTTATATCCACTTTAAGAGGCTGGTACTCATAATTCACACGCTGCTACAAATGATTCGAGCTTCTCCCTTACAGAAAGCTGAGGAATCGGAGAGTATCTTAGAATTTGCGATCGCCGTTCAAAATCTGTGTATAACAGAAAAAGCACCCGGTCTCATTACACATGTAAGTAATCCGACACCGCTGCATTAACTAGGAAATACAAGTAATTTACCACATCCAATTTGCAAAAACTGGACAATCCGTAGACGAACTTTATCCTTTGACATTAGCTCTCATTTAAATTTTAGTTTAAATAGCTGAAGCTACAAACCTTATCAGCACTAATAAACAAAATAAAAGTCAAACCAAAATATGCATACTCTGAGGAAATAGAAGACAGAAATTCCAATGACCATCGAAATAGGCGAAATTGTTGCATTTGTAGCGCAAAGTATAGCAGTACGAGGGAAACAACTTTGTCAACGTTGCCTTGGTAAACACGGGAGGCAGCGATGTAAGGCCGAATCAGTTTAAACTTTACCACTTCTTCTCCGTCTACTAGAAGTCTGAACTGATAAATATGATGAATATACCAGTGGCCATGCACGACAACTATTCCCAACTAGGAGTCTGCGTATTTTTTCATGAGGGTTCCTCGTTAACTCATCCAGGTGAAGAAGAAGATCGGCAACTAAGTGTAAATGCTGTGGTCATCTGTCTCAAAGAAGGGCTTTTCCAGATAAACTTTCTGTGGAAGTAAGACAACGTAACAAGACAGGACAAGACATTTTGGCAGATAATGCAGGTTTTCTTATACGTGAAAGCTCTCTGAAAGGAAGTTGAAGGAGGATCCAAACGGTTCCAGTCACTCATTCGATTTTTTTGTATTCTTAAGCCCGCCGAACTTAGGTTTGTATGCGATGCCGCAATGACTTTCGGTAAAAGCTTAGAGGAAATACTATAGCCCTTTGCGATGACATCATGGAGATGTTTCACCAGATCAAAATTAGAGACAACTTGCTCACCTGCCTGCGATCAGTACGTCAAGAATGAAGACGCCTGAAGACGCTGAGTAGCTGGCAAAATATATTTATTTCATATATAGCAAAGGTGGATTAAAAAGCTTTTTAATTCGAAGACTGCCTTATAAAGCAGCCACACGTTGGGCAGTTTATCCAAAGCTTTCATACAAACTTATTCTATCCTAGATTGGCTTAATTTAGCTGAATAATTCGTCGAAGTAACCATTCTGCTGAGAATATCGTAGCTATGGTTGATGCTGTGCTGACGACTCCGGAGTATCGGTCAGACAACGTTCCATAAAATTGTGCATCAATCGACGGTCTTTATAGAGAAATTTCGTGAACATATAACCCATGAAGATACATTACAACCGCCCAAAGTTAGTGCATGGTGTGCTATTTATGCTGGAAGCGAGTATCGGTCAGACAACGTGCCATACAATTGTGCATCAATCGGCGGTCTTTACAGAGAAATTTCGTGAACATATAACCCACGAAGAGACATTACAACCGCCCAAAGTTAGTGCATGGTGTGCTGTTTATGCTGGAGGCGTCATCGGGCCTTATTTTTTCGAAAACGCCACGGGCTAAACGACTGCTTTGGACGGCGAGCACTACAGATCCATGCTCAGCGATTGCACGAGCCACATCCGTAATTTCTGAGGGCTGCATTTCCAGGTCGCCTAATCTGTCGTTTTGGCAAGATTGCATGACTTAACCGTTCCAGAATTATTTTTGTGGGTTTCTATGAACTCGCGAGTCTATGCCAACAAACCTTAGACCTTTGAAGCCCTCAAAGTGAATATCGGTCATGATAGGGCTTATCGCCTGAAGTTCTTGCAAGACTGATGGAAAATGCCATAGTGGGAAAAAATTAAATAAACATAAATAAACATAATCTAAACGCAGAGCAAACGTTTTCCATTTATAAAAAAAATTACAGCCAAACAGCATCGGCTGACAACTTTTGCGCCACCTTGTACATATAAAAGATATATTGTTTAAACTACGTTTCCAGTAAGCTCCTTAGTAACAGCATTGATATGCAGTTAATGCGCTCATTTCCTTTTTATTTATTTCCCCATTATGAAAAATGTTCGGATATTTTTACTTTTGAAGCTGACCAATTTTTACTTAAAGAGAAAGGAGTACATCTGACAAACAGTTGCGAAAACATTTGTCAAGGATCCTGGTCAATTACAGCTGGATTGGATCCTTACAGTGATGGTAAACGTCGCTACCAATGGCTTTGTTGAGAAGAAAGACCAGCACAACATCCCAGAGATGGAATTCACCTGCGCGGGGTGTTACAGTCTATATGGTGAGATTCTGAGGGAATAATCCATTTTGAGCTGTTTGCTCGTAACTTTGACTATGACTCGGAGTTGGGAAAATTGTTCATCCGTCTTATTCTCCAAATTTAGCACTTTCAGATTTCCACATGTTCCAAAGTCTGTAATACTTAATTGATGCAAACAATTTAAGAGCTCAGAGTGATGTCTAAAAGTTTTTAGAATGATGGCGTTCAAGAAGTTGCCCGATAATTTAACAGAACGAAAGTACCTATGTAGTATAGCTCTATTGAAAACACGATTTGGCACTGATTTTATTGTGAAGTTGTTTTATTTACAACGTTATACGTAGCATACTCGACCCGTTTGGGATCAGTGGAACTAAACATGGCCATACAACGTTATACGTAGCACACTCGACCCGTTTCGGATCAGTGGAACTAAGCATGGCCATCAAGTCCACAGTAAAAACTTTTCCTTCGATAAAAACGTCTTTTGTCGCAACTTCAAGTCTTCCGGTGGCTTTGGAAGTCTCGTCTTCTGTAACGCATTCGATGACTCAAAATCTCAATAAGGAATTGTACTGATCTGATATATGTAAACCTGTTTACTTTTCCGAAAAAGCATGTAAGGTCAATGCTAAGAAATTTCGCCCTTATACAGATTGTCACTAATCATTCACTGACTTCTTCTTTGGCTTCTTTCAATGACAAATCCGCGTCCACATATGCACTGCACGCAATAACAAATATCGGAATACTCTAAAATATCTCCCCCACTGATCGCTTTTTTTTAAGGTTCGTTATATCAGCCTTATAGGCCTTCATGGACACCACGAGGTTTTTAGGTGCACCTAGTCTCTGCAGAGCTCTCACATTTCATGTAAGTGCAACCCTAACCGCTGCGGTCCTTGTCACTTTTTAACTTCGTCCGATTTAAAACTTTAATTGTTTAATCATATTTTCCTATGTTGCGTCAATGATAACAGCATTAGGATACCTTGAATGTACGAGTACACATTAATATATTTTAAAAATCGATTTGAAACTGAAATCATCACTTATAAAACACTTGCACAACACTAAAATCATCAAATTTATTGCATTAAATGCAAAAAAAATGGTTCTTATTTGGAAAGGTTGCCGGCATTTGTGACGTCATTTGATTAGATACTCAGTACTTGTGTAACACATAAGTGAAAGTTTCTCACGAACACGGTTACATTGAACCTCGAAATAAAATTTGTGTGGAAAATTCGTATAATTATGTTATGGAAAAATAAGCTGAGGGCATGTGTATAAGTACGTACTTTTTGTGTGTATGGGAATGGTAGGTGTGAATATTTAATGTATTCCAATCTATATAGGATATGGAACATGCGTAGAAGGCAACGGTATATTAGAATCCTTCTTAGTTTGTTGAAGATTGGTAAAGAGGATACGAATAAGTTCCCCTAAATAAAGCTAAAAGTTCTCCTTCCCGTTGGAAATGCCAGAAATGAAGAAAAACTATTTTTTGAAGGATAAATAGAGCTACCCCTTCAATTTATATTTAGCTCCTCAATGAAATGTATAAATAGCAGAATTTAAGCAACATTAAACTAAGTTAAATTATTCTTAATGCAATTTATTTTAACTTTTAAGAAATCAAGTAAAAAAAAAATTAGACCACGGTCTCAAAAACGATTCGAAATTTTGTTTTAGTTTACCCATTTCGACTGCATTTAACACTGTAAGGCGTTTTTAAAATTTAATTCTAGCAATTCATAGCAGGTTAGGTGACAAGAATAACTAATAGATCGTAGAAAGGTTTACATTTATTTGTAAGAGTTAATCCGATTCCGTCTTTAATCCCTTTAACTTTTATACATTTTTGCAAGGTAAAATTATTTCTAACCAAAACTTAGCCAATGACAGTCCCAGGTCTAGAACGAGAAATATCTACGTGGAAAGGTCGCTAAAGACAATATCACCACCACGTCACTGGTGCAAATGTAACTTAACACACACCTATGATTTTGGCAGGCTCGGGAGGTTCCGCAGATTCATTCCCAAGGTCGAGTGAACGGTGTTGTCAAACTCAGATCCATTTATAACCTCATTTGCGATATTGAAATAGAGATGACTGTCTGATATGGATACAAATGACTTCAGCAAAGAAAAAACAACATAATAGACGTCCTGACAGTTCACAACCAGTCAAACAATAAGCAGATGCCCTAGACCACTGAAACCCTTCTAAGAAGTATAAAAAAAATGATGAAAAACTGTCAAATCTATAATACTATGCTATAAAAAGCAGAAACTGGGCCTATTTTGATGTGGATTTGACACGAAAGAGAGACTTAAGACAGAAATCTTAAGTTTTAGGCATCGAACGTCTAATTTAGAAACATACCAAGGCTTTAAACGCCAACATAATCTTTATACACGATGTATACTTTAACACCAGAAGAGGTTGACTTCTAGATCAATCTTTTAAACTAATAAGAGACTCCTTGATGAGTTTGATGTGATAAATTCAATTGCATTGTTTAAAAAGTAACCCTACAAAGCACCAGATCTAAGAACGAACGACGAATGTCGAATAAAAGCATGTAAAGATATGAATAGGAAAATATTAATCATAATCTTCAGATTATCTAACGCCGGATGTGACAATCATTTCGCTGTCAGGTAAAATAATCCATTCAATGTGCACAGTGATCGATAAAACTTTGTCCATCATACCAAGATTGGGTCTAAAAACACTAATAAGCCTTCTAAATAAGAGAAAGACTTTGCTCTACAAACTGTTGGAGGAATAAATCCTTAACAAGGTTTTGTCTACCATGTTACTGAAATGCCCGAAACTATCCAAAGGAACCCGACAAGCGCATGCTATTTTTAGTTTGTCAAAAGGGGAAGTCGTTAAAATAGATATGCAATCGGTCAGGGACATGGGACATGGACATGAAAATGGCCCTTAACATTGCTTAAATCATATGATGTGCGATATCAATCGTGAGTCATAGCCTTAATAGTTTTAACAAGCATTTCGTCTCAATTTGAGATGAGAGAAGGGTTTTTTAGATTTCACCTGTGCGAATAAATCCACCAAAATTCATCAAAGCTCTTGAAGTGGATGGCCTGACTGGGAGCTCTTTAAAGTGGCAGGCAATGATTTCGTAAGGAGCATATACCAACTCTTCTGTAATATATGGTCGGACAAAAGTAAGCTTGACGAATGGAACATTGCATTGTTTGCCCCCGATCGCCCCCGATTGTTTGCCACCAACTACAGAGGCATCAGTTTTCTTAACATTGCCTATAAGATTTTATCTGGTGTGTTGTGTGAACGCCGGAATCCGTTTGTTATACTCGTATCAGTGCGTCCTCGAATCTGTAAAGTCTACCATAGACCAAATATTCACACAATGGAAGATCTTGGACAAAATACTTGAATTTAAAGTCAATACATTCGAGTTAAAGACCGCGTATGACAACATTTGTAGAAACAAGCTGTGCAGAGCAATGTCTAGTTTTGGCATCCCCGCCAAACTCGTCTATCTGTGCAGGATGAGGACTAAGAATGCACACTGCGCTATCAAGGGCGGCAAAGATCTAACCGAGAACTTTGATGTCAAAAACGCAAACAATTTGGGTAATTTTCGATCCCGTCTAAAGATAAAGTACCAACAACTGAGATTTTTGTTTTAAGAAAAGCTTCTAACTCGCCAATTGCGAGATACGGCACTTCGACCTGAAAGATATTTTGTACCAATTTTCAGAACTGTGATTAGGCTAATATGTTTTCTACCTTCTGAATGAAGATAGTAACTCTACCAGCAGGGGAATCCCTTAGTTCAGTGTTCCTTCTGATTCCGTTAAGGGCTGAACAGTCACACAGAATGTGTTCAGCTGTTTCGTCTTCTTCGAAATAAAGTCGGCACTCCGGAGAGTCGATTAGTCTTATTTTTTAGAAATGATATCTTAAACTGTGTTTTCCTGTAAGGTACTCTACTAGGAACAACTGAGATGGCCTTGACGTACACCGCACTAGTGGAAAACGGTTACTCAGGTGGCGCACGCAAGTTCGAGGGTACCTTAGCCAACTTAGCGTGTGAAACTGACGGCAGCTGGCAAAGGATCAAGCTGACTGGAGACGCTTGTTGGCTGAGCCCTAGTGTATGACACTAAATGACATAATATCTTACAATAAATCTGTAACTGGAGCATGAACGTTACCTACATAAACACTTAAAATCCAGTGGGGTCATAATGAAAATTAAACGCAAAGACACAAGAAAATTACAAACATCGATAGCGATAGGTTCTCCACTTCCTGACGGATGTTCTACCTGAGGGCTACCAGAGTTTGTGGTTTCTTTATACAAGCACGTGACTTTAAATAAGCTCATAGCAGGAGGTCAAGGAAGGTCGAATTCGGTAATCCCGTGTACCAGTTTAAATAGGCAAAACGTGATTTTGAACGACCCGGAGACGCCTGCTTAAGGATGTTGGTTGTGGCTCATAAAGTATGGGCCCTTGATCTGTCCTATTGAAACCACATGTCCTCCAGTTGCAATTCATCTATTGTAATTTAGGAATGAAAAATTCATTGATCATGGATCTGTAGCGGTCATCATCTACAGTTATTGTTTGGCCCAAGCCGTAAAAAAAAACAAATGATCCAATGACTCCCCCAATGTTGGTTTTTGTCCGTGCATTACTTGCGGATTTTCAGTACCCCAGAACGGCAAATTTTGTTTATTTTTATATCCACATATATAGGTGGGAATATGCCTCGTCGCTCATGATTATTTTTGACCCAAATTTGTCCACTTCGTAATTGAGATTCATTTGGAAGGAAACATCTTCAAGTTGATATTTGACGCCCTTTGTAACAACTGTGGCACTTTTGGATTGGGTCTTGTGAAATGGGTCAAATTAAAAGTGACCTGAACCTTCTGAGGTTCGCTTTTTTCTTCCTCTTCCTACTTGTATCTCAAGTGTGAAAAAAAATAGCAGAAGATTACATGATTGTGAAAGGAATCTTAAGGACTTGAAATCTGCGTGATTAACAAAAATATAAAATTTGTCGTCTCCGTGACAACAATTAAAAGGAGTCTGCGGGAATCAAATTTTTGCAGATATATTGCAAAAAACAAAACCTTATTTCAGACGTGGAATAAAAAAGAATTAAAATAAGGCGACCAAAGCTAGAGCTCATCAAAATTGTGGCCCAAAACTGGGTTCATCAAATTGATGAATTATTTTCAGCCTGTTTTTCAGTGGAGTGCATTTTCTGTTACGGGAACCAAAAATGTTGTTCGCATCACATCGAAGTTATTTTGGACATTTGTAGAGGGATACAGAACTACTGGCTGGTAGCTGTGTACGGTGCTTCGTGGTAGATTTTACGTACATAGGTAACGTTAAGGTGTTTTGATTAAACCGTTGCAGTCACATAGTTTGTATTCTGCTGTTTTTACGTCCTCGTTGCACAATATGCAACTGTGTTCTTGTACTATACCCATGGTCATCAGGTGTTTTCTGATACGGAATTGGCCTCTGAGAAAATCTGTGATAAATCGAATCGGACCTTCTATGGTATTTATTAGTAGCCCATAGAATAGTTTTGGCATCATGAGTTAAAATCCGAATTCTTTTTTTGGCTAGTTTGTCTGCTTTTTCATTGCCTTCATATCCACTTGCGTTAATTGAAAGTAAGGCTGCCCTGTTTTTGAGAGAGAATGTCTACTTTTTTTTTTTATTATAGATCTGTTTAGATTGCTGAATCTCAGCTTGAAATACAATATACTATCGTGTGGGGATATTTTAGTGAGAGGACCGTATACTCCGGCTCCAACTCCTTCATTTGTTTTAGAAGTGTACCATGTAATGAATTCTTGTGAAATGTTGATTAGTTCTGTTCCCAATTTAGACGGTCTGGAAATGTCACCTTAAAGTTGCTTGTCTCTGTATTTTATTGAGTCTAGCCTATGTTGACCTCTGCGTTGCTTAATACCACCAAACGGTAGCTGCATACGTGATGATAGGTCTCGTTATTGCCGTGTACATCCATAGTGTCATTTTGGAGCTAAGTCCTAAATTTTTCAGAGTAGACTTTGGTTGGTCCATAGTGAGATCCTGGCCTTTGTTTCATGTAAGTTTTTCATCCAGTGTGATTCCTAGATATTAGACTTCAGTTAAGAACTCGTATTGTTTCACCGAAAAGTGTGGCATTTCTGCGTCTTTCTGGCCTTCTTCTCTAAATGAATCCAACTACCTACACTCCCTTCTTGAGATTGACTTTAACGCCAACTTTGATGCACTATTCAGCAACCAGATTCAGGGCCCTCTGGGCCATAGTAGATGTGAGAGTATTCCTTCCTGGGAGCACCCTTTCGTAGCTATCACACTGAGTTTATTGCTGCCTAATGAGAAGAGGGAATACTTATGATCGACATGATTTTGGCCACAACAATCGGCGGTCTTAATTTTTTTTATAACTTGGTCAGTAAGGTTCGCAAAATCAGAAATTTTTTTGACAGCAATTAATAACCCCTTAAATAGTATTTCAACCAAAACAATATCAAGTTCCTCTTTATCGCACAGACTTGTTAAAGCTGTTTTAAATATACATACATATGAACGTTAAAAAAAAAAATTACAGCTTTTTTGAACAACACCTTGTTTTAAAAATGTTTAGTAGCCTTTAAATTATAATTATATATAAACATATGTATGTATTTATGCATGAGTATGTATATATGTAGATAATTTAAAAAAAAAACAACATACATGTAGGTACATATGTACATATTAATGTATACTGCAAATGTTCTTGAAATTTAATTCATAAAAATCAACGCGTCAAGCAGCGCCTCAATAATCAGGTTTCTTCTCTACTCATCAAAAGGCCTTTAGAAAGTAGGCACATCGTACACCGCTCACCACACACCGCATACCGCACACACATTTATACGATTGATTTTGTTTATGTATGGATACACATTCGTCTATGTCATATCATACGTGTCCCTTCAAAAATAGAATACTCTCGTACATAGAAAATACAAAGGATAACCAGTTTGTAAAAGGTTGGCCCTTTACTAAATCATTAAATCCAGAGATCGGACACAACAAACATAGTCGTATGGTATGGCACATCAGTTGGTGGTGACTGTGTATTGGATATCGTCCTTCTGCCGTTTCTGCTCCTGCTTAACATACAATGATGTGCAATCCAAATCCGGTCACCTTCTGTTAACAATAGGTGAAAGAACGATAAGGGCACAGACTAGGGATGTTGGTTTTGTATAATATTTTCCCTTTTCTTCTCTATACATTTTTCTAATCTCATTCCCCTCTGTTATGCTGAACGACGAGTACATACGAGTATAGGGATCGATAAAAAGGTTTTCTACACACTGGAAAATGGCATTTTCCCATGTGAGATTTAACTTTCTCTCTATCGTTTGGAAAATCAAACTACATATTCAAGACTTTCGTTAAGTTTTGTTTTTCTTTTCCTTTTACATTTGCTCACTTTGTACTCGTATTTAGGGGAAAGTATTCTGTATTCTCTCGCCAACTCTTGTGATTTTTTTGCCCTCATTTTCTTCCCGGTGAAGGTAACCACTACAAATTAATTTTCCTACCCATTTTTTTTTTCCACATAGTTTGTTATCTGAATTTTCCTTACCCCATATACTTGCATACGGCGACGCACTAAAAGAAAAAAAATAACGCCTTTTACGCACATTTTTCCCATTCCTATCCCGGTTCTATTTACACTGAAAAGTTATCAGTGAATCGACAGAAGAGAGTTGGTTGTAGTAGTAGGAACTCTTGGGCCAGCCATTTTGGATTTTTCACGATTTTCCTTGCAGACCGTTAAGAAATTGTAGGAAAATTAAAAAAAAAAAAAAAACCAAAAAGAAAAATCTAGTAGAACTTTTCAAAGTGGCACGCGGTATTCGTCGTCGTTTTTTTTTTTCGAAAAATTCCTGTCGATTTACTTTACGAGTATTGACATCATTTCGGCTCTTTTATTAAATCCGTGATTCTGTGCAAAAGTTAACGTGAATTAAACCGGCTAAAGGAAATACTTTCGAAAAATATTTGAAAAACAAAAGACGTTGTAAATCACTTTGATCTACAGAAATTCAAAATTATTATTTGTCGCATACCCATTTTGGAATATTCGAAAAGCCGTCAGTTAAATAAATTTCTTTTCAAATATCAGTTTTCGTTTAAGATCTGTTCGGCTGTGGTTTTGTGTTCTCCGGTCATTTAAATTTCTTTCAAACTCAATAGATTAGATACATATGTACATCTGTAGTTTGCAGTTAAGCAGTTAAGCACATGGTACCGAATTTATTTTTTAACCGTAAAAGTTTCTGCAATCCGGTCTTAATTTAGTACATACTCGTACAAATCAAAAATAGAAACTGTGTAATTTTATTTGAATAAGAAAATAAGTCCAGTGACGTTTTGACCATATGTTCGATTCATATTAGTGCAATCAAATTGTAAAAAATAGTGTGCAGAAACTTCTTAAATTATTTGGAAAAAAAAAAAGAAATTCCAGTCACGTGAAAAGAGGATATCCTATATATACATAATTTCTTTTTCAATTTAATCGGAACGATCGAGAATTATTTACAGGGAAATCGCATTTCCCTTGGACAAACAAAAAAGATATGCCATCAAATTCAGATTTTATTGAAGACGGAAGGCGAGATTCATCTTCAACCGGATCTGAAAACCAAAGGTTGGCTGATTACAATTGAATATACCTATATTTTTTATTTATTTTTTTCTTGAAAAGAAATTGTGCGATTATTTACTTAACCTTGACCAAAACGACTATCTACAATCGTAATTTAATTTTATTTTTGTATCCCTTTTTTAATATTTAAAATTAAAATTGAATAAAATACATATGTACTTGTATACATGCCTCAAATTCAAAAGAGATATTAAACTATTTGTACCAGTATGTATCTCTAGTATATATACTTTTTATTCAAATAATTGGCAATGAAAGCTCTTTTAGTCCTTTAACCTTTCTTGCTTTCATGTCTGGAGTACAACCACTTTACTACGAGAGAAAAACTTTGACCTTTCTTTCATTTAAAGATGGCCTTCTTCTAAGTTACGTCGGTAAAGATATATAAAAATGTGCATACATACGAATGAATGGATATGTGTTTCATTCAATCTATCGGGTTTTCATCGGCAGCGTAAACCTACTATCTTTTCACATACTTACATATGTATTGTACATAGAATGATTAAAAGCTAATTTTATATCATTTCAATTACATATAAAATTATTGATGTTTTTAAATTGAAAAGCAAAAAAAAAATAAAGAAACTTACAACAGGGATACAGATAAAATGGAGGTATTTTAAGTTATGTATAAATATTTTATATGAGTGTAATTTTTTTAAATTTAATGTAATAAAAGGCCTTATATAATTTTTGTTTTTTTAAAAAACTAGAATAATATAAAAAGCCTTTAGACAAGTGGATCTTACAAAATTTGATTTTAGTTTGGACAACCTTCAGATAATAAGTTGCTTTCGCGCCTTCATTCGTTTTCCTAAGGCTGTAAGAATTGGGTACATTACAAGTAAACCGCAAGGACAAAATATTTAAGACATTAGTTATTTAAAGTTATTGTGAAACTTGCAATAATTAATTTGAAATGTCAAGTCTAATAAATTATGATAAATAAACATTATAGGAAGTGCTACAAATTCTGTTGTCGGGAAGTCAAATGTAATAAAAATAAGTGAATTCATTGCGTTGGTCGGCTTCCAACGTGTGAAAATGAGCTACCTTTTCTTAGGCATTTAATTACCTATCTCAATTGCGAAGATATGCAATATACTTGTATTGATCTTGGTTTTGGTTGAATGGATATACAGATCTACAATAAAATTGACATACAATTGGACTACATATTTTCAACTCAGATCGGAAAATTACATTAATTAGTAATATTGTAACTCATCTGCCCACTGAAAAAGGTTATTATCTAATTTTTTTAATTTTAAATAGTTAAATAGGTGCTCGTAGTTCAGTGACACCCCACTTGTTGCCACAAAAATCTTATTTTCAGAGATGTAAGCAAGGCAATGCTTTAAAAAACTGTAACCCAAAGGAGAAGCATTTCCTAGTTCCCGACATATCTTTTTCTTTTTAGAAATATGTCATGAAATTAACAAGATGAATCAAAAATGCCGTTTAATTTTTAAAGATGTAAACCATTATTTGTTCTGCCTGCTACTTACAGAGTTACGCGATTTATATTGGCTTGATCAATTAGCTCCCACCGTTTATCGTTAACTTTGAATGATGTACTTTGTTAATGTTGCTTTGCGATCGGTTATGTTTTACACATTTGCTGTAATTTTGAAAATGGAGGCAAATAAGGAATATAATTATTATAATTCATTAGCATATATTTAAATTACATACTAACTTAGGTATAGAGCGCTAGCTGCCAGGGCTTAAGGCTATTGAACATATACGGCATATTATGTTTCTTTATTTTCGGAAAGGGAACATTTCTGCACAAATGCGTTGAAAGATTTGAACTATAACAGTGATTTAAGATGTTCTAATTGAATAGAACAATAGAACTACGGAAAGACATCGTAGTGTGGGTGCCTTGGGACACAGTGACATGACAAATTTATTTGTTATTTTAGTTTTACCAATAAGCAAAATTGTCGCAGACTGATTTTTTAAATATAAATTATAACTGGAAGGCTTTGAATGATATATAATATCTAAAGGATGAAGTAGCTTGCCACACAAAAATGCTATAATCGATTTATTGAAGATGAGCCTTGTCCAAAGTCCTCCTCCTCGTAAAATTTAACAATTTTATAGGGCTATGCTAAGCCCCTGATCTGTGCTAACAAAAGAGGCTCTTAAGGCTACTTGTAGGTAAACATTTGAGGTGAACTTGCTGAAATATCGGCCGAAATGTGCGAAAAAGTCTTTAAAAAATGTAAGAGCCTATTGACTAATGCCAGCGGTTCTATGAGGAATATTGGAATGAACATTTTATTGATAACTTAAACACACTTATTTTAATTTCATTGTCAAAATTAGTGAGCTTTGATTTGGAGTGTTTGCAACAGTGGGCAAAAAATTGTTTAAGATTTCAACAAGAACGCACAATCTACATCGACTAATGGGTGAGAGCGCCTCAGAAGATAACTATAAGTTAATGCTATTTGGGAATTTTGTTCTCATTTTCTCCGCTACTAATTCTGACAACGACACCTCACCTCAAATCAAACAAAGAGTGATATTGGCTAATCGCTCGCTGTTCCTTTCGCATAATATAATTGGTAAGGCGTTTTTTGGAAAAGTAAGGGCAGTGATGAGCATTGAACGAGGAAATGTATATAACAATAATAGGTATCTCGAACAACTGGGGGGTATCTTAACCTTCTTGAAGTCCAAAACTGGAGGCAGTTAACCAAAGGCCTAGAAAAGTTTATTGATTAAAGACCAGTTTCATCCTGGACCTTACCTTCATCTTCAGAAGTCAGTAAGTTAACTTTAAACTATGAATTCGCACCTAACAGAATGTGGTTTATTATAGAAAGCATGGTGTTTAAGTATTGTTTATTAACCAATTCTTATTTTCTATAAATTAACTTAGAACATAAAAATATAACGCCGTACAACAATGTGAAGGATACAAAAAAATTAGACTAATTCATTCACGCGGGAGAATGGTCGAATGAAACCCCTATAGTCAAGGAAATGTACCTGACCCGAGCGGACATCCAACATGTTTTAAAGTTATTTTCAGCTTAATTAAACTTAATTAGAACTAAAAGCACGATAAATACTTAGCGACAAACATTTGGAAGTAATCAAATACGATAGAAAAAAATATAATAAATACATATACGCATATACATTTATATGTGCTCAGTATATTTTTAAGGGTAGAGATAATTTAAAGTTGTATAACATTACATAATTTTCATTCCTTAAAATCTTATATTCTCTAATGTTGCGTGGGACGGGAAACTGGTGTCGACTGCCAATACGAGAAATTAGCACAAAAGAAAAATATGTTTGTATATTCCTAAAAACTTTACAAAATGTCTATCTGTTGCAAAAAAATAGGAGGTTGACGCCCATGTATGTCGTTATGCAGCATTTGTTCTGCACGGCTTATGAAAGAAAATTAAATTAAAGGATGCAATCTTGTGTTCTCATGTATGCGTTTTGTAGGACTTACTAAAGTCTTCGCAAATTTATGTCAATTTTACCATAACGAATTGTATAGTAAACATGATTTTAGGCTTCGTATAGGGTACGATGGATTTCCACTGATTTTTTACTATGTTCGTAGTAAATAAAAAAAGTTTTAGAAAGTATCCAAATTTTAAGCGATGTCCAAAACTTCAAAGAAATCGTCTTATATAGACATGGAAGTTGGAACCTATCCATTTCTAGTTACAGCAATGCAATTTGGGGTCCTTGGGCTTATCAGGATAAAATTTTGTTTCGACTAGTGAAAAAACTTATCCAAGTTACGGGAGATGCAGATAAAGCAGTGATCAACTGAATTACATGAACATGTGTAGTGTAGTTTGGTGTTATCGCTTAGTTGTGTAAGCAGAGTCGATGAAGGGAACTTCGTTGATTAAACCTTGTAGTTTTACCTGTGTAATCACAAAGAAAAGAAGTAGAGTTGGCTCTAGTCCATCATATTGTGTAGTAAGTCCCTTAAAGTACAGGGTTACCCAATTTATTGACCTAATTTGACATCTTTGTGTCAATCACATACGTCAAACCGAATTGTCACCCGAGACATATGCTCAATAAAGGCTTAATATTCAACAATACAGATCAACAATAGTTGAACGTATTTAAAGTATGAAAACTTACTACAAAAATAGTGATTCTGTTGTACGTGCTCATTACGAGCATATTATGGTCGACGTATCTACGTCCATCTAAACGTACTATAGGAATAACTGTGAAACAATTTGAAGAGACTGACTCTATTACAGTCTTGAGGATTATCCATCATTGAAATGCTCGCCCTTCGGAAAATATGCCTGAAGTTAGTGAAAGTTTTAAAGAAGATTCAAATCTATTGATTTCACGGCGAGCACAGCATTTGGGTTTGTCTAACGGCACATTATGGCATATTTTGCGTTTGAATTTGCATCATACACCCCTATGAAGTAAAACTCACTCAAGAATTAAGCCAGCCGATCACGAAATGCGTAGAGCATACGCCGATTGTGTGCCTGAACATTAGTATTTGTATGATCAATATTCACACAAATTTTCTTCAGCGATGAGGCAAATTTTTGCTGAATATCGGGAAGTGAAAAACCACACGTAACTGTCGAAAGACTATTACATCCACGAAAAGTCATTGTATGGCCGGCAATTCGGTCTGATGGTGTTATTGGACTATACTTATTCGAAAATAAGGAAGGTGTAACCGCCCTCTCCAATTCTCATTGCTATAGCCAAATGCTTACTGAAACGCTTTGGCGGAAATCGAATATATGGATCAGGATGACATGTGGTTTCAACAAGGAGGTGCCATATCTCATACAATTCGACCCGTTTTGGATTTATTGCAGGAACAAAATTCCTGGACGAGTTATTTCGCCACCAAGGTCGTGTTATTTATCGTCGTTGGATTTCTTTTTGCAAGGCCATGCAAAAGATCATGCTTATGCACACAATAAACAAACTCTAGATGCAAACTATTGCCCGATATGCGCGAAAAAGTCATCGAAAATTACCTTGTCTGAATCAAGTCCTGCAAGAACTCCCGTGGAATACTTTGTATGATGTTATAATCCATTCATAATGATAAGACCAAAATAGTTTATTAAAATAAGAAGAACTCGATTGAAATGTTTCTCATAAATGAGTTTTATTAAAATTTACTTTCGAAAGTACGAAATCTACGACTCTGTAAAAGCTGCAGTTGACTGACCATTGATTCTACGTAAGACATCCTTTGTCAAATATATGTAAGCAAAACATTTTACAATGCGCTGTTTTTACATGTTACGGCCTAAGAAATATGCTCTTAGTAACTACGAATCATCTGAAAAGAATCAGCTCGTTTGTGAATCGATGTTGCCCTGCATCACAAAAAGTGAGTAAAACATATACCTATGATTAGGCGAACACCAGTCGAGGCCCACTAAATTACCCGTCCAAGATAAATAGTCTACACACGTGGACCAGATTATAATAGCTTGAAAATTAGGAATAAGACAAATCGAACCTTAAGGATTTTTTCGTTTAATGGGCTGTCAACACCAGCTATTCAAAACTGTCCCCGCAAATATGATGTATAAGACATTTCAGATGGAAGATTCTAAAGTTCTGACCAGATTAAAAGTGCTATTCGATTCCATCCAACTTGATCCGAAAAAGATACATTTACTTGTACAGAACACCAGAGTTGGGGTACCTTTTATCCTAATGAAGTTTTGTATAACAGGAGATTTTTTTAACCATTAATCTTGAAATTTTCTTTGTTTGAAAATGAATCTTCAATTCACGAAACATGTTAAAAATGATTGTGATTTATTTGGATAATTGAACAACCGATATCGTCTTATTCTGAATAAATTTTATACTTGAAATGTGCAATCAAGGCATAACGGGTTAACGTATAGTAGTGCTCAAAAATACCGTAATTGGCAATTGCAAGACGATCGCAACGGTTTGGTCTTTGCCCATTCCAGTAAGTGAATTTTGTTTTGAGAGGAAAAGAAGCATCCGCATAAGATCCAGGTGGTTCAGGAACTAAAGCCTCGAGGTCATGGCTTGCGATTGGACTCTCGAGCAGCTTGAAGTCGACTTTTATCTTTATAGAAAATTAAACTTAAATAAGTCATGTTATACAAATTGTATGTATAAAAATTATATTTTCTCTAAAAATCACAATTTCGACAATTATACAATTATTTAAATGTTACTTTCGAGATGATTTATGATTTTTAAGATATTAGATCTAATATTATTAATCTAGATACATTTGTGTCTATGTAAACAAGAATACTTGGAATACATAAATATTTTTTGATTTAATTGTATTCATTTAATGGATGCATTAAATTTTATCACGAAAAAACCTTATTTAAAAATATAGTTATGGCTAATAGTAAAACATTTAAAAAAAATATGTAGTTGCTGATAAAATGGCGCAGAAAGCATATCAAACAATTCTGTTGGAATACACACGAGTTTCTATGAATGCATCTATAAATGTATGTGCGATACATACTCGTAAAAGAAAATTTTTCTTTTAAGAATTCTCCTTAGAAAATATTAAAATTGTAGTGAAAAACTTTATGTAAACTTCTCTATCCTTAACTAAATATTTCTATATACATGGTTACATATTTTGAAACTTATATTTCAGGATAATTAAAGAATCTAAAAACGCCAAACATGTGTATGAAACGCAAGTAGATAGATTTGAAATTTGCGCCATTAAGAGCAAATCACCACTTGTCTCTTAATATAAAAAATTCAAAATCTCTTCGAAAAGCGTTCTCTTTGCTTTGGGGTTTTTGAACTATGATATAATCAAATTGTTTTTATTGTAGCATAAGCTTAAATGCCATTTTCACTACATACATACCAGCATGGCCAAGTGTTTTACGTAGAATTTGGTTTTATACGTATTTAGGTGTTGCGCTTCTCTCGTATTCGTTTTTTATCAAATTTAAAGATTTTGATATAGCCGGAAAAGTAAGTGCCTTTTTTAATAATAATAAGCAAATCATTTATTTGCAACAAATTCTTATTATTTTTGTTTTTGTTTTGAAGTGAACAAATGTTCATTGCTTTACTTATTTGGTTGCTACAATACTAGATTGAAAAAAAGTTTGAATCAGCGTTATTTCAATTCTAAGACGTAGTACGGATTATAAGCAAAAATTAAATTAAAAACAAAAATGTGGGGTAAAAGTCTCCATTTTCTTAGTCTAGAGTGAAAACTAAGCACGTTGTCATCTGGATTTGAAAATACTTTTTTCCATTTCGTAAAAGTAACTTACGCGAAAATAGTTTAAATTCCAAACCACTTGCGCACGCTTGCATAAAGGAAATCCGGTAAAGATTAGACATAGCTATGTTGCTAGGGTGTCCTATAAAAAGTATTCCCAATTCGTTTTATGGAAGCCAGCTTTAACCAGATCCTCCATAAGCGTGCGAATAAAGCTTCAAACATTCTCATCGGACCCGTCATCAATACATGTTTTAGGAGTTCTTGATAAACTCGTGGCACTGCTAACTTAAAATTTCGGCCATGGCCTCAGTGTAAAGTGAACACGTTAACAATAATAATTTCTCGACTACCGGCGTTTGGCTTACTACTGGAAAGGAATTGGGGCACTTAAGAAAATAGATCATAACGTCGGTGTCCTAGCGGTTTCCAGCTGCTGTTCTTGTCGCGTCTGGTAATACATCTAGTGCGATTCCTCCATAATGATAGTGTGGTTCGCCTGTATGTACTTGGCTTTTGGTATTACACGTAGAATGTCTTCGTGATTGACAAAGCTTTTAGTCCATGTGTCATTCTTCTTACCATCAATAGTAAATATTTTGCTGTTCTTCCTCTATTTTTTTTACTCGAAAAAGGCTTTTGGCTTGGGCTCTTAATTATTGAAAAAGTCTTCTATGGTTGGCCTTTTTACTTTTTGAATGCGATTAATAATTTTGGCAAAAATTCAGTTGTTTCTCTCGTGGGTTGGCTTCAGAGTGCAGAACCTGATATTAATTGCTCTATTTTATTTCGACAATATCGCAATTTTCTGCAATCATATAACCATTTGCCTTTGTTGAACTCACATTACCATCTGATAGAAGCGTGATCAGTATGAAGCGAAAATTGTCATCGAAAATTTCTAAGCTGCAAAACCTTGGTAGCATTTCTCTCCTGTAGTTTCAGAAGTTTCTTTCTTAAACTACAAATTCCTCTAGTTTCTTTAGCAGTTCATGCACTAGATTATTCCGCATTATTTTACAATCTCCCTTGCAGGTTAGTCATCATTTTCTTTTATAAGTTCTAAAAGTGACTTTACTACTGTTGCAAAGGTAACCATTCAATAACGACTCATATCTTCTCCGGTCTTGCGCTGGTCCATTCGCCAAAACAATCTGATGCCTGGGATAAGATAATGCTTGTTTTAAGTAGATTCCACTTATTAGGACTCAGATTAGTTGTTTCCAGTCATATCCGTATCTCCTCCAAATTATTACGATGTTCCTCAATGATTTTTTTTTGTCGTAGCATTGTATAGACCGAAATACATTACATTAAATTGCCACAATCCATTGCCTTCTGTGAGAGCTATTATTTCTTTTCTATAGACGTCTATTTCAAGTAGGTCAGTTCAGTTGGGTTTCATTCAGAAGGTCCTCAGTATTGTAGCGCTTACTACTGGTAGACTCTGACTCTTTTAAATAATTTTCTGACAAAATTTCGTGCAGAATCTATTTCTACAACAAAGGAAACCTTAGTCCTCAGTCAACCTCTCCTACCGACACTTCTTCGACAACTCTAACCCTTATTCTGGGTGTATTAAAGCGTTATCTGTGTCATTGTCAGTAGTTTTTCTATTACAGATATCGTTATGTTCGTAACGTGTGGATGTTCTTGATAAAACCAGCAAAGGAATTTTGCAATGAATTTTCCACCGATACATCTTCAAAGTCTTGGTAATATTTTTGCTTTATTCGAAAATCGGATTGCAGAATATACATACGAGTATATAATCTCGCTTAAATCCTCTAAACAAATGCCTCCCTCCACCGCAATTCTTACAATGGCACTTTTCATAGTTTCGAAATCAATTTCAGTAATCAATGCTTTCTCATAACTGCGTTGTCCTTTGGATATTCCATTCCTAATGCTTAAGTTACAGGAACGATTCGAAAAGATTTCTTACTATCCTTAAGTCAACGTGACTTTTAAAATAGCACCTGATGTAACATTATTTCGATCCAATGTCTTCATTTTTCTTTGGTTAACTGGTATGGGTAGATTAGGTTCCATTGGTAGTCTGCGAAGACCAGGTTCACTCAGACTAGAGAAACCCCTTTCTAATACACATGATATCAATTTCTCTATTTCCACCCAAGGCGGATATCGAAAGGTCATGGGGATTTGTTTGTAATAGAGTTAAGAGTCCAAACCATTTGTTACTTTCTCCAAAACAGCGTAAATGTGTTTTCTTTCAGTTTTTCAAGATCTTCAAAGCAGAAATCAGCAATGATTTGTTTTTATTTTCTTTGTGGTGGGGCTGCTGGGGATATAAATTGCCTTCTTAACCTTTTTATTTCTAAAGTTCCTCTAAAAATCGTTTTTATTCATAACAGAATGGCTGCAAATGAATACTAGTCTGTTTCCTTGTGAATGATACCAATTTTTTAGGAATCCTTTCTATTTATTTTTTTCTATTATGTATGTTAGAGACGGAAGACCATCTAAATTACGCCACCAAACCATTTGTCCTCGATCTGATTGGGCGCCACCTCTTTATAGATATTCCGAAACATGTGACTGAATCTAATAACAGGAGCTAAACAGAGTAACGTCTAGTTTTCGCATTCCTGGAAAACTTGTCACTTTTTGCAGAATGACAAGGCATGTGATTAACAATCGTACCAAAACCTTTGATATAAGATATAAAATGCGAAACTCGCAAGTGAACACCATAGGGTCAATTCTACAAAATGCAACTATGTACTTGCATACGCCAATAGTATTTAAATATATCATTGGCCGAACGCAGCAAGCTATCGCTGGTGCATCTGTAAGAGTAGACAAAGGATCAGCGACAAAAATTGATATGAATATATGAATTAGGGCAAAACCAAACGACCAGCTTTGACTATTCAGACAGAACGTCGCAATAAAAAGCTAAACCTTTGGTGTCATTTGAGATTTCGTCTACCACGACACTCCTTTTAAATATTATATACTAATGACACCTCTTAAGAAATTTAACAAAGAATTACACTTTTTTACGCCTCAAAATTGCTGGTGTTATTTCTGTTGATGAACACATGTATTTATGTCACCTATGACAAGTACATCGAATATATAGTATATTACTGTTTCGAGCCGAGAGGTCTTCCATTTACACATGAAGCTACAATGCAGTAGAAAAGTACCCTTTTTGGGTATCGCGCACAACTGGGAAAAGTCCTCAATTTTGGAGTCCGCAGCTGGATGAGACCCAAGTTCAGTAAATATGAATTCATTTTAATTACAACACTTTTAGGACAAGAACTCAATTCAACAGAACATAAACAACAACGAAGGACATGCTAAGATTGGTTCCGGAAAAAGAGGCCGTTGATGATGACTTTTTGAAAAAATATCTTACTAAGATGAAGTACAGTTTGTCTGCCTTATAGTTGTATGAAATGAAAATCCTTAATAGTTATGATAATTGTCAGATCTTGGAGAACAACTAAGATATAGTCAGATTTGTGTGAAAAGTCACAGAGAATAACAAAACAAAATTAACCCTTCTTTGCATGATGATGGATATTTCCATAATACTGTTTTTTACTTATTTTATACTATTTATTTATACTGGGATTTTTCAAAATATTTTTCCTTTAATCTGGAGCATGGATTACAGCACTGAGATTTATTTCACAAAAAAGCAAAAATCATGCAAAGAAGGGCTAACAAGTGCTGTAAAAAAGGTAGAACAAGGCATTCGACTATTGGTGCGTTTCAACCATTATATTATATATTATTACACAAGGTATCGTAAAATTATGGGTTTTATTTAAACAATCAATTTTCTAGCTGAAAATCCCATTGAAATAAATAATTCTAGAAATATTGTTTAGCAGTTGAAAAGATATTGATTTAAGGAAAATGCGAAAAAAGTTTGAGTCGACATTCTATCTACCTCCATTCTATATAGTTACTAATGACCATTTCTTGCCTGATGATTTTATCTTTAATCCTAATTTTCCTCTTCTATAATTAAGCGAGAGAAAATTGGTCCTGTGCCGCTGGATTTCCCTTAAGTGAACTATTATCCTAATGCGAATTCAAAAATTTGGAAAACAAGTTTGATCATAAATTGGGTGTTAATCGTTGATATTAACAAGCAACAAGTCAGGCTATTTTCAGGTCCACTTCCCCCACGGTTAGATATTTTTAAACACCGTTTACGGCCTTATTTCGTAATTTTTATGTAACAATTTTTAAACTATAACACTATAAAAGCACTGGCGATCGCTGAGACCCAACTGTTCATGCCACAAGAACTGTGCTTAAGCAATGAACCTCCAATAAGGTGTTTACCGCCTTAGAACTATACTAAATGTCCTTCGTTGCCATTGCGATTTCTAATATCACGCCTTGAGGGCAAGTTAGAACGAGATATTACTTTTATCTAGTTCGGCTTTGAACTCCCCTAACAATATAATGCCATTGCTCTTGTCCATACAGTTGTAGGCGTCACTTGTTTGATTGAAGCAGCTGTCTTCTCCCTCATTCGCAAATTCAGTAGGGGCGTTACATGGAAACTGACTGAAATGTCCAAGCAATAGTCTGAAATCTGGAAATCAGAAACGATTCACTGAACGACTTTCAAGATACGAAGCTTTTCGATGCATTCGTCTAATCGCGCATGCTCTCATATGGGTTTTCACAAAACAAAAAGAAAGTGTTTTCTCCCCTGCAATATTCCAAATTGTGTAACTCATAAATACCTTCTCTGATTAATGATAATGATATTTGTAGCGGGTTCTTTTTATTATCATTTACCCTTCCTTCCAAATTTACGTTTTTGCCAAAAGGCAATTTGTGTTTAAAAATTAGTATATTAAATTATACTTACTGTATATAATGTAGGTAATATATATTTATTTTCATTGCATCAAAACGAACAGAATGGATTATGATATTTATGATATTTAAAGCGGGATCTTCTTAAAATATGTTTATATGTTATGTATAGTATATATGTGTAATCACAAGACAAGTATCTAATCTATTGTTTTTAAGTTTTACTATTGGCAACCTCTTAAGATAAGAACTACGAGTACTTTAACATTGCGAATAACATATGTATACTGATACTGATTGGTCAACATTTGTAAAAAAAATTGTGCCAAGGGAAGGCGAGCGATTGCAAATTTTTTATTAAATAAATTGTATATTCAATATACAACAGCCAATTAAATACAATAAAAAAAAAGAGATCAGCGCATGACATATTTCTCCCAATTGGCTTTGGTGAAAGAAGAACGGTAGGCATTGCGATCTCCGGGATCTTCTATGCTGAAATCCAAATAAATTAGAAACTCTGTTGTTTCACTGATTTGGCACATTTAGGTGATAGGTTCATTTTATGTAGGTGACCATTAAATAATTTATATTGATATAAGGTTCTTTAATTCTTTTAGTCTGTGTCATTTTTAAAGCATGACTTTAGTATCTATGCTCCTTCCTCCATTTTTCTGTACGTGGGGTTGCTTGGAGTTAGTAATAGCCAAGAAGGCTTTGGCCCTTTCTTGCTATTTATAAAACGATTCATTTGCTTAAATTTGTCTGCGAACTGATACCAATCAGAGTAAAATTCTGCTTTTAATCTTAAATCGTTTACCAAAGAAGAACGTGTAAAGCATAAAGTCGTTTATTGTATATAAATATCATTTCTTCAATATCTTAAGAAGACAGCCAAAGACATGATTATGTACTCTGTTCTTTTTCATTATAAAGTTTCCAGCTAAAGTCTCAAGTCCTTCCGTAGGGTAAGTTTCAAATACGATCTTTTATTTCCACTGGTTTTAACGTTTGTGTGACGGCATGCCTGTTAGAACTTTATCTCTTTTTCTTTCGATTTTGCAGTTTTATTTTGGTTTATTATCCATAAAATTCAAGGTGATCTCACTTTCAAATATGGCTCTTACACCGATTGAGTTAAATGTTCAATCCCTCTGCTTAATAACCCTTTGATAATTGAATTAAATTTAGTCTTCTTCAAAGACAAAGCAAATGCAAATTGCATTTTAGTTTTTAAATAAGGGGATCCTTTTAATTTTCTTAGGAAATGGTTAAGGTGCCCACCTAGCTTTGGGATGAAGGAAGTAAGCAAAAATACAAACAGAGTCTCTTAAAAAGTATTTAATATAAAGTAAATTTTATTACAGTACCAACCAAAAAAAAAACAACAATATTTAACTATTAATATCATGCTGATTTCATATACTGGCCATACATAGAGAAATTGCCACTCGTGGTCATTATTTGTCATATTCATTGTCAATGTCATTGCGTTCATCAGGGAAGGTGTTTCGAGCAATACCTAGCACGCTAAAGCGATTTAGACTTTTTATTTATTTTAAAAAGGTTTTCTTCCACAATAAATCACAAAAACCATTGTGAAATCTCTTACATTAATGCTATCCTTCAGGACCCTTTCAGAGCAGATGCAAATTAGCATCTGCCAAATCCGTTTCCAAAACAAGCTGAATCTCGTTTTTCTCCAAATACTTACATGTGTAAATTTCAAGAACGCAAAATGTTGCTAACAAAAAATTGATCGGTGATGGTGGTCTTGGTCCTTTGGCACCAGCTAAGCAAGCACTGGAACATTAAGCTATTCGCATCGATGAGTCTAAGTCGGCTTTGGGCCGTTCGTTCGGGAACCTGATGTCCGCAATTCGACATTAATACGCTATGCTTCACGAATTTTGGTGAAAGACTTAAGGATGATCATGTACAGGTAAAGCTTCTTAAACATTTTTTGATGAACTTTATTAAGATGGTATATTATATAACACAAATAATATGTAGTTAATAAGTTGAAAAAATTATGCGGAATGAATATGGTGGCACCTATTTAACCGATAAGTTAAATTACTTTTCCTTCAGTTATCCAAGCAATTTGCGCTTTGTAATATTCTATTCCATTAGTAATTCGACTCCGTATGAGCATTAAAGTGTCCTGACATTCTACGAGTACGAGTGAGTAGGTTAATAGATCATTGCGCGTATTTCGCTTCCTGGTATTATCATCCACTAAAAACATTATGGCATTTTCATACAGTTAACAAAGCTGAAGTTTTCAAGATATCCATCCTTAGTTCTTAAGCAATGGAGAGAAATTAAAAAAATCCTAAACAAATTCCAAGCTTTGACCATATATACGTACGAATACACATAGCAAATATACCCTTAAACATGTACATACATATGCATGTACATATATAGAAAATAGCAAAGGTGCATGCTAATGTTTATATCTGGAGGTATACGTCATCATGCGATTTCTTCTTAAAAATTAAATACAAACTGACGTGCATCTTAAAATATTGCACTTAATGCTTACGAACCGATCTCACATGTTTCACGGTGAAATTTGAGCCGAATAAGGAGAAAATCTCTACGCCCTTCTTCATATTTTTGTATCTATAAGAAGAGTTTTTAAGCCAAAGGGATAACAAAAAACGAAAATCTCCTTGTTCATTCATAAGATGCACTTTTCTACGCCCGTGCTGTGTAGTACTCATGCAATATCATTTAACAAGGATGCAATATACTACTACTACAGACTGCACTAAGTTATATGGCACGAGCCAACACATCCAAGGTTGGTCAATTGGAAGAAAAAAAAGTTTCAAGAGAGACATAGGCAGAGAAAGATTGAAATTGAACGTAAACGATTGCACTCTGCAACATGGCAAGCGATTATTGCAGTGCTTTTAGTCTTTCCTTACCTCTACCCTTTGCTGTTGCTGCTGTTTGTTGGAACTTGTACTTTCTGTTATGTGAAGGGTTAGTAGAAAGAAAGGAAAACCAAATGAAAAAGAAAACAAGGAAAAAAAAAAAGGATTTTGCAACAATTCACATCACACACCGCCTTTGGATGAATGGGAATGCATTTATGTACCTTGCACTTGGCACGCATGCGTCTTATGCCGCACATGTCTTACACTGTCTTTGTCGACGTAATTGCAATGGTCTCTTGCATTGGCACAAGTGCAGCAGAGCGCAATGCGTTTAATGGGGGAAAATTTGCCTTGCACATACGAGCACATGCAAAGTAGACGATGTTGATGGGTTAGATGGAGAGCAAGGAATTGAATTATCCTATTGGACATCGCCGATGTTGATGACGATGTCGACTGCGGCTACAGATTAACTAAGGGTGTGCACTGCACTGGGGAATGTTACTATGAGTATACGGATAAAAGATTGCTGTTGTGTATTGTGTTGTGTTGCAAGCAAGTGGCGCTTTGCAGAAAGGTCATTGGACGATCCTAGGAAATGCAATGGTCTTTTACTGATAGGTTGTATTTTTAAATCCATCAGTACCAGTGGTATTAAAGTTGGTAGAGCAGAGGTGAGCACAATATTTATTTTCTCCTTATACATACATATACGTATATGTGTTTACATACCGTGTAGGTGGAGTCGTCCGCACAGGATTTGAATACCTACATAAAAATATTTAGATACACAACTTGAGTGGAAAAAGGATAACATACTATATTTACTACAAGTACGTTGAAACGATTTGTTTTGCCCAAAAGGATTGTTTTAACTCTTCCAATTTGCGTATAGGAGTAAGCACGTAATTGAATTTTCAATGTACAATGTTTGTGCAAATGCATACATATATGTATACATACCTATTCATATAAAAATGTATGTACAGACGAAAGATAAGCTAAGTTAAAAGGTGATAATTCGTCAATTGCAAAACAGAACTACAAGATGAATAATTTTATTTAGCTCGGATAGAAAAATCTATTCATCTTTTCGGCATATTCTTATTAACAATAATGACTTTATAAAGGTTTATAGGGTAAATTGTTGGATTTCGGGGTCGCACAGAAATAACCGAACTATGCAGTGTAACTTTGGTAGGCTCGAGATGGTCTTCACAGTTCAGAAGGGCCTAATTTCGACGAAGAGTTCCGCTATAATGCGACTTAACCAATTCAGTGGGATTGATATGGGACCATATCCATATGCATCTTTAACCATCTTTATCCAGTCCATTAAGCTGTGGGGATATGGTGATAATATTGACGGCAGTTGGAATCCCTACGATATTCACACTATTATTGGTATCTAATTTGCCTTTATCTATCTTAACTTCAATAGTTCGATAGCTATGTAGAACGAGAGCTTAACGGCAGCATATGTAATCACCAATCTTCGTTGCCAGAGTACCAGTAGAAACGACTTTACTCTATTTAAAAGTGTAGTTAGAAAAGCCTCGACAAATAAACCTCCTCGATTTACTTTGCACATTAAATATCCTAACGATATGGGCAGAAAATAAATCGTTCAAACTGATTATTAGGGGAAAAGAATTAAGATTTGCATATCTCTGGGCAGAGAAAAGTTCACAAATCTAATCGAGCAGGACTAAGCTAATTCCTTCACTGGAAAGCACTTATCCTTTCCCTCCTCTCATTAACAATACTAAGAAGAACTACTCGCACATCGCGGATAAATTGAAAGCAATACTGACAAGAAACCTTTGTGTCAAAGAAATTCATACGTGTCCTCCGGCTAAGCCCTATGACCAAGGGCTTTCAACAGTGGAGAAAATAAGAGACAGATTAGCCTTACATATAAACTTGTAGGAAATTTAATAAAAACCCTGGATATACACTGCGGTTCACTTGAATAAAACAACACTTTTCTTATAAACTAAACAGACAGTAATGTCCTGTTAATTCCATACACAACTACAATTCTTGTATAGAAACAATGTTTCAGTAACTCTCAAGAGAATAAAAAAAAAACACTGTGGCACTGGCAGCCCGGTATGGGCCATGGCCTAGCTTCTTGACACTCATTTGTGTTGCTCATGTTGTCATTTGTTGTCACATCTGAGCGGGGCCTACGGTTTATCGCCGAGTCCGAACGGCACTCCTTACAAGCTTTTTCGTAGGAGATTTTACTTTCGGGAGTTTGCCATTGCCCGCCGAAAGGGTGATGGCGATTTGAAAAAGTGATGTTGACCCAGCCAGGAATCGAGCCTAGACTCTGCGTGATAGCCCGCCCAATGAGCTAACTATCGCGCCATCGCCAAGAGAATACTCTCACAAAAATCACTAAACTGTACAAAGTAAAGGGATTTTCCCAAAAATTATAAAATGAGTCGGAAAAACAGGCAATGAAATTGGTTCATTTGAGTAAAGGTAGTTGTGAAATTAATTGTTTACGTGAATATTTCTTGAGGAAATCCATGCAAAATTATAGTTTGGTGAAGTACAATGTATGATAAATGATGCAAAATAAAAAAAGGGCAAAGGAAAAATTTCAACGAACCAGAGATAGGAAAAATAGATGTTTATCACTCGCAAGGTTATTCCAACCACAACATCGCAAGATAAAAATTAAGCTAATTGCAACTTCTGTTGACAATTATCATTTTAAAGATCCACATTCCTATAGAAAACAGTACAAGGGAAGAACATCTAAAGTGATTTCATAAGCTGGTAGGCGTAAAATCATTCGGTGTGCTACAATTTCCAGCCATTCCACATCAAAAACCAAATTCGAGGCTGGAGTAAATGCCAGCAATTCGACTGTTCGGCGGGTGGCTCTTAGTGCTAAAAACCTCAAGCGGGTAAAGTTGATAAAAAACGAAGTGCGAAAGAAGCTTTGACTAAAATTTGCGGAAAATCATGTGGCTTGAACTATAGGATAGAGTCAAATTAGGGATGACTGGCGAATAAATGTTTTTACGGATGAAAAGAAGTTTAATTTAGATGGGCCAGATGGCTAAAACTTCTATTTCCACGATTTAGGCAAAGAAAAATGGTTTTTAACGCGTCATCATAGCCGAGATGATGGAGTAATGGTCTGGGGTGCGATCACCTAATATGGGGATCTTGAAATAAATGTTCAACGCACTAAAATGACGAGAATAACTTATAAAGGCATATTAGAGCCAGCTTTCCCTAAGTTAAATGAGTTGTTTGGACTTAGTGCCTTTACCGATTTTATTGCTTACTTTTCGGAATCTCGGTACAAACTTTGGAAAAATCTCGTTACTTTTCATAAGAAAGTTTTTTTTGTAAATGTATTCTTTGGTAAAATTCTGGATCTTTGTTAACAATCATTAAATATAGTTGTGTCTCATTTTGTTGGCCATAACTCACCGTTAAGTAAAATTTAAGTGTTGCCTTTATTCAAATGAATCGTTATGTATTAAATTTTCCCTCAGGTTATTGGGTACTGCTTTATTTAGTCATACTCATACAACTCATATTTTCAGAAACGGCTTTGAACGTACTTGTATTTTGTGAAGAACTAATTTTTAGACATAGACTTGACTCGATTCTTTAAATTCTCTTTATTTAAAAAAAAAAATCATGTTCGGTACGCGTCAAGCTTTTTAAGAATAATTGAAAAGTTGACACCAAGTCCCACGAGTCCTAGATATTGGGAGTTTCTTTCATATAATAAGGCAATGTAGGTATTTATTATTTTCGATGGAGATCCCTTCTAGTGCATGATTATAATCATAACTCGTAGTACGTTTATAAAAATCCCGCTAGTATCTATCCTATTTTATTAAGTTTCATTTTCTATAGTTTAATATCAGACAAGCATTCGTTCTTAGATACTCGTATGTATGCATATACATTTTTGTATGTATGTGTGTATTTAAATGAATGTGTTTATTTTAGTAAGGGAATTCCAATGTTAATTATAAAACATGGGGGGCCGTATTTCCTTTGCAGAAGAATAGTCTGCGACTTCGGAGAATACGTTGCATCTAATGGAAGTTTATTTTGGAACGGAACTAATGTTACGGAAATGGGATATTTTTAGAAAAAAAGAAAAGAATATATTGATGGGGGAAAATGCCAATGATTCCTCTTCAAAGATTTAAATATTTCAGCAAGGTTTTTTTTCCTTTTCCACGACTTAGAAATTTCTTTTTATTTAAGTTTAATACATTTTCCACGAATAAGATAAATTTGGCATTTTATTTTATTTAGTCGCATTAAAAAAAAAAATTTTTTTTGCAAAAAATTGTAATTTATCTGTAATACCTACTACCTTTGATATCCCCATTTATATTAAATTAGTTTTGTTTTTTTATGAAAAAACTTGAATCAAGTATGTATTAGGTATTTTGTTAATCAAATTTTTCTACATGAAAAGCGATCAATTAATTCATGTATCTTTTTTTTGATGCACCACAATGAAACCAATATTGTCACTATTTTATTTATTTTGTCATATATACCGATATAAATATGTAGAGAGTTCTAAAACCCATAAAAAATATAGTATGCATAGAAAACTGTACGAGTGAAGTAAACTAAGCAATTATGTTGAGATGAGGTAAGATCCAAAGACCCATCAACATCAATTTTCAATATGTAAAAATTTTAATGAATTAATAAATAAAATAAGACAAACTAATGCTCTTTTTTCCATAAAAAACGGTCATACTAACATTATTTGCATTGCCTTTTAATGGCGGTATTTAGTAGAGTAGATAGATAACTAACCGATTTAACGACAAAGTGAGTACAGTGTCAATACCAAGTAAGCTGAATAATTACCGAAGTAGTAAAACGGAATACCATCATCACTCTTATAGCATGCGTGACAGCAGCTGATGTAACTTAAACACAGAACATTAAAACCCTTAGGAGAAGAACATTGCCGCAAAAAATATTAACGCAATCTGCCTTCTATTTTGAGAAAAGACAGAAACAATTTTTTAAGACATTGGACAGCATTCTTTCTTCGATTGAGTGTACATAAATTATATCCTGGATTTCTTTATTGCTTTTATTGAGCTCACACGAAAGGAAACTTTTAGTGGGAGCTCTGAAAAATGACGAAAGTTATCTAAATGCAGGTTAAACCGAAGAAATACACTTAATACACACTTAAGCCTTTTCGAATAAGTCCATTGTCCATCTGATTTCCGTTATACCATAATGATGAGTATTCATGCTGAGCCTTCTATTACCATTATAGAACATAATGTCGAAAAAGAAAACGATCACTCTCAATTACATCAAGTAATGTCTAGCAAAAAAGGTAAAAAAACATAGCTTTCAGTCTACCAAAATATGGGAATGTGTCCCGTCGAAAATATTAAATTTAAAATTCCAATTGCTCGAAAACTAACAAAGTGAAGTAAGTGGTGAAAGTATCGTTCGACTCGACTGTTTTGAAGCGGCGAGTCATTGTTTTATGCATGTCGCTCATTTTGCACCCTTAGCAATATTCAATTCGAAATTAAAAATAGTCACAACATGTGAGTGAAATTCGATCCACGTAGTGGACAAGGAATATTTCGATTTCTACTGGATTTTAAAATTAAATTAAAGTTCCACCCACAGAACAATGCTGACAATTTTTGAATAAGTAGAACGCCTGAAATCATTGTTTAATGTTAAGCACATTTTTATATCGATAAGTCTGTGAATAAACAGAATATGCACTACTTGTGTCTCAAAAACAATAGAGCATTCTCTAAATGTTAGAGGCTCATTTTTCTGACCAGTAAGTTATTGTGGCTGCATAAGTGTAATGCCAAATAATCGAATCGAATCCCTTTTCCTCACACCGTTAGAGTCTCGTAAAATCGTGCAAATAATTCATCGTAGGCATTTGATTTGTTTGGGTAGGTATTTAATTTATAGCAAAGTTAATGAAGCTCTATTTCAAGTTTGGATAGGAGAGCTGCAAAATTTATCTTTAAGAACTTAAGCAAAAGAAAACGGTAAGTTTTCTTAAATGTATGTTTTTCAGATATGTTGGGACTTTTAATTAAAGTTTCATAACGCACATTTCTAGGGCCATTACATTTCGTATTATTTTTAGTGGACACACCGCGTTTGCAAGCATGAATGGTTCATCTATACGCGGTTGATGTGAATAAAGATCTGGAAGTAAATACGACCGTCACTAAATTGAGCAATTTAAGGCAGGCTTTCTTCGATAAACATCTACTGAATCCCAAAAGGTACTGGTGCTGCCTTAATGCCAAAAATATTGGCGCTGTTTGGGAACGCATATGAAACCGAGAACTGTCTTACTGCCAGTGGCTAGTTTACTTACCAGTCAAAAAATATTTAAATTGGTCTGCAGATATTGTGGGCCTCTGGCTTCCAAATTACCCGGATTGACATTTGTTTAAAATTGGTAAAAACTTTATAAGTACCACAAATCATTTCCTCCTTAGTCTATGGTTCTGCATATGTATTACTACTGTTTCCCCGATTCAAAAAATAAGATCTAGCTTTATATGCTATGATATGAAAGGTTTTGTTTTAAAGCAGTTTATCCTATGGTCTATGCTTATACAAAACCTGAATTAGATTACACAATCAGATATCGCATAACCTATAATGAAAATGTAATTCCTAGCCCTTCTAAGACAGGCACTGCAATGACGTCATTTTATTTGTATTGTATTGTTTGTTCATACAGTCGCTAGAATAAACAAAAACTACTTGGTTTTCATTTTAAGGCGTCCTACAAATGAAATGTTACTTAAGTAACCTCGCGTTTCTGTATCCAGATGCCTAATCAGCAAAGGTATATTTACTGCTACAGGTATCATCTTAGGTGTAATGCGACTGCAACTTCCCGTGGAATTTAATCATGAGGTGTTGGTTTTACACGTCTAGCGCGTAAACTTCTTCGACCTTAAAATTGCACGATCTTGTTCGACGACTTTGACCTAAAGAATTTCGTGATGCGGTCAGAAAAATGGAATTTTGATCAAATTCTCATATTACGCAAATCCCAAGTAGAACCAATGAATCTCAGAAAGGTATCCACAATTTTTTTGTATCGACTTCAAGACCCTATGTAGCAGTTTTCATTGTATTGGACTCTACATATAGCCTGATTTTTGAAACACCCTCTGAACTCTTCTTTACATTATCCACATTTCGCCGAAGAAACATGTCAGTTCTTCAAATTTTAGTATGTTCATAGCTGTACTCATATAGTTTACATATACTGTCGTCCAAAAATAAATTTGTTTCCAACATGTTTTTGAACTAAACGTGAATTTTAAAAGTTATAAGCTTAAGATGCTTAAATATCTAGTTTATCTACCTTAGGGCAAATGTTAACTTCACAGCCGATATCGAATTATCCAAACAGCTATAATCGAAAATCTTCACCTCGATGGACAAAGACTTTGCTTGATAAAATGCTAGCCTTCTTTCTATAGAGCACTTTGAATAAAGGACGAATAAAGACAGCTTAGCTAGATAAGGGCCTGATATTTGGTCCTTTCTGGAAAGGGTACTATCTATGATCTCTACATATGGTATGGGTATAGTCATGAAGGCAAAATTCCATCGATTACATTGGGCTGTTCACATCGGGTAAACGGACAACACTGTTATAGCGAAAAGGGTTTCCCTTAGAGTAAATGTGTAGTGAATGTTCCATTTAAAGATCGGACGAGAGCAAATACGAATACGAATATAAAGCTCGCTCCAGCAATCTAAGGACATCTCAAGTTGTTTTCTAAAGATGAAATAAGGCTCTAATCCCGACAAATAAATGAATATCTACTAATTTCATGTACTAATTATTTTCACAAATAGGTATATATATTCAATAAAATAGATAGAAACCGACTATAATGATTGTTTTGTCGTTTTCAACGTGTTCATAAAATATTGAAACAGAAAGCATCAAAAGCATCAATGACCACCACTTTGTGCGAAAAAAAATAAAAATAAAATAAAAATAGGAGAAGAAATTAAATATATCTAAAAAGGCGAAAGGAAGAATGTAAGTAGTACGAAACAAGAGAAAAAAAAAGAAGAAAAGAACGAAAGGAAAGAAAAAAAATTACAAGAAGTAGGTACTTTGATTCTAAACAAGGCTAAGGGCAAGGGTTCTTTTTCGGTTTTTTGATGATGACGACAAAGATGATAATGACGAAGTTCATGATGATGAAGATGATGATGATGATGTTAATGATAATGATGGAGATGATGACGGCGCGCAGAGGTAATGTCAAGCAAAGCAATATTATGCGCTTGATGTAGGTATTTGTTTAAGGTCGTCTTCTCCCTTTTTTAAGGTCGACAAATTTCGGGTGTAGAGTAGAGTAAAACAAATGGCAGCTTCGTAATATAATCAGATTTAAAAGACAAGAACCCGCACACAGCAATAAGAAGAAATATACACCGAAAATGGTATATTATGGCAGTATAGTAGCATAGCATGGCAATGGTATGTCAGTATGGCCACAGGGAAAGCAAAAATTGTTCACCAACACATCTGCAAATGAGGGGAAGCTGCCGAAAATTTGTGTGCTAAAGAACCGTTCTTAGGTTTGTTTTCCTCTTCTATTTCTTTTAGAAGAGATTCTTACGCTGTGGCGGCTGATATGGAGCGAGCGTTAGTTGCTATTGCTATACTTTAAGTTTTGTGTTGTTTTTTTGTTATTGTTTGTGTGTGCATACTTCGGAATATGTTTGGTGTTAGTGTAAGTGCAGAGAGTATTTGAAAATCAAACACATATACACATTGTCACAGATACTTTGTGTCAAAGGAAAAAAAGAAGAAGACGAAATACAAAAAAAAAAAAAAAAACAACCAACAGAAAAATGTTCGTTTAGTTTTGGTAGCCCAATGAGTTTTGTATTTGATTCCTCTCATTCAGTGTCAAAAAACGTTCCTAACAGAGAGCAGCGTGTGAAACGCAGTTCCGTGTGCCTCTTTTTTCTCATTTCTTAAAAATTCACATTTCCCCGTTCTCCGGCTTACCGTTTTAGTTTGGTTTTGTTTTTGTTTTTTGTTTTGTTTTTAATTCGTTTTTGTGGATTGTTTTTTTGAAAATTGTAATTAAACAAAGTTTGGAACAACAGCATCAAAGAAGGAAAAACGAAACAGCAAATTGTGGTGGAAAACGTAAAAAAGCAAAGTTTCTGTTGCGTTGCTTTATCTGTTCAATTCCAAATCAAAAAATATATATATAAATCGAGGAAAATTTAGCAAAAATATTGTTAACCAAGTGTACATAAATGTTATAAAATTCTAACATCGAAACGGAGAAACAAAGGAGCAAAAAAAGTAAAAAAAATTAGTCGAAATTCCGTCGAAAAGAAAAAAGTTTGAGTAAAGTGTTTGAATTTCCGTTTTATCTTCTTCTAGTAATCTCAAACTCTGTTGTGTTGTTGGCCAAAGTAAAAGTGAGAGTGTATTTGTATCAAATACAAAAATAAGAAAAAAAGAAAAGTGTAGGGGAATTGTGTTATTTCTTGCCGCGCGTACAAAAATATTGGAAGGGGGTACTATCGTTTGTCGTCTGCACCATTAGCATTTTTTTTTTTTTCTTCTAAATTTTATTTTATTTTACTTGTCATATCGGTAAATCTTTGAAAGACGAGCTAACTGCCACATAGCCGACTCACTACAATTAATCAAAAAATTGATTCAACACAAAATAAGCGAAAGGAAAAGAAAAACTAAATTAAAATTGAAACCGAGAAAGGGCATCCAAATTAGCATTAGCATTGTGATTTTTTCACTCCTACTTCCGTTAACTATTTAGCGGTTGCCATAATCTCTGTTCTAATCTCATCGTGACGACAACGTTGTCGAACTTTTATTAACTAAATTGGCATTCGAAAAACCGGGTAGAAAATTTGATGTATTTACGCATGCGCATGTGTACAGTTAGCACAGAGAAGATATTAGAACAAATTTATAAATAATTAATAAAATCAGGCAGACGTACGTACATGCATACATATGTACATATGTAGGAGAATGTACATACCTGCCTAAGAAACGTGTACTCTGATTATTTACCTAACCTATGAGACTTTTTTAAGAGAAAAAAATACAATGAAATAAAAAAAAACAATTTGTCATAATCGTTCCTCCCACTTTTTTTTTGCGAGTTTCTCTTTTTTTTCTTGTTTTGTTTTTTTTCTTACTTTTTTTCCTTGTTTTGTTTTGCATACACTTGTGGCAAGAAGAAAACACTCAAATGTTTAAACGACCTTGCTCTCAAAATTTGTTTATGCAAAATTGAAATAACAACTAAAATTTTTAATTAAACTTTTAAATAATAACTAAAACAAAAAAACAAACAAATTCTCATTTTCTTTATTTTAGATTTTCGTTTTTCGAAATTGTATAAAAAAAAATAAGAAAATACCTACTTAACGCGAGCAACAAAACTATTAAAATATTTGCAAAACGAAATTATTAAATCGTCGGTGCAGTAAATGAATTGTAAAACTAAATAGTTTTTTTTCTTTTATAAATTTAAAAAGAAACTTAAAGAAATATAAATTAAATGCCATTTGAAGTATTTTGTTTTTTGTTAATGAAAGATAACTTCCATCTCTCGTTCCTTTGTTGATAAAGTATTTATTTTTTACCAAGTGCAAAACTAAGCGGCTATTTTTTATTTTTGTAAATTAAAAGAAAAAATTCAAAAACAAACTTCACATCTTTAATTTTGAAAAAGAGAGGAGAAAAATATAAATCAAGACAAAAATGTCATCTGAGTTAGATCAATTTGCTGATTTGGAGTTATCTAAAGAGGATCGTGAACAGATCTTCGATCCACCGTTAGATCGACAGCAGATGGAAGGTGCTGGCGCTACAAGGTACTGATATAGTTTTATTTTGTTTTCCTTCTTTTTTTTCGTCATAAATTCACTTGATTAATATTTTGCATTATTACTATTTTCGGTACCTACAGAATTATAATTGTAGATGTCCGTGTAGAATTATGCAAACATATGTATCTATTTGAAAAGAATTAATTATACCTACACATAGTTTTGTTAACATAATTATTATTTAAACTTTTAACTTTGAAAAAAAAGTAGGAAAAACAATGTAGGTAGATGCTTTATATTTAAACTCTATACATACCTTTGTCTAGTATCTTTTTTTTTACTTCGATTCTTGTATTAATCCTATTTGAGTCCACACTGTTATTTCAAATGCTTAAACTCAATGCAAAGTATTTTAAAAGAATTTAAAAATTAGTAAATTGACAAAAGTATTAAATTGCTTATAGGTTTACATTTATACCTACATAAGTGTACGACACATATGCTAGAATTACCTCTTACTCGTATGTTGGTTTTTTTTTTTTTTCAAAAATGGCCCAGGGAATATTTGACTTTGTTGGCCAATATATACACAATTAATCAGCTTAAAGATTTTTTTTGATACAAATTTGATTTAAGCAATAAGGTTTCAAAAACTTAAGAGCACTACTTTATATATCTTATGGACTTAAAGGCTCTGCCTAGTTTTTAAGAAGGAAAATTGACATTTCCCTACGTTACGATGAATACATCTGACTTTTTTCTCTGTTTTTCTGGGTTCGATGCTTAATTTGAACTCCATTAATTAATAAAAAATTGCCAAACGCTTGTAAGTCAAATAAAGATACTTTAGTTTTGTCTTCTTTATACGCTCCAAATATATTTTTTCACGTTTCTGTATTGCAACTGCACAAGCTATAAGCTTATACAGCCTAGGCGATCCTTTTATTTTATATTTGAATCCGTTTTTAATAATGTTTTTTTACATGAAAAATCCCAGCTGTTGGCTACAAGCTTAGATTTGTTTTTACAAACATTTAAGAGAAATGAAGGGCACATCCTGTCTAAACGCAAATCAAACTATTGTCTTAAAGAGCATTTTTTTGCCCACAAAACAACAGGGCTTTGTCTGCAACGCGCGCAATTCTCCTTTTAAGACACATTTCATAAATTGTTATTTTCTAGGAACTTTAACCATTTAGAAAATGTTTGCCTATGTTGGCGCTATCGTTTCTATATGTAAGAAGAAGTTGTTTCACATACTGTTCGACCTATACTCAGTGAAAAGTGTTTCTTTTAATTTCAATATACATTGATATCTCTCTATCTTTTCTATCTAGTTTTTTCTTCACTTATCCTTTGCTTAATATTTTCCAGGTTTTATGAACTCTTGAGCATGCTCAAATCTATATATAAAAAAGGAATATCTTCCAAACTCTTAATCTTCACGATATTTTTCTTAATTCAATAAGTTTGAAGTTTTTGATCGATCTACCTCCCGTAGAAGTGTTTTGACTGCTGCTGTAAAGGTAAACTGATAAGCGTTTTCAACTGTCTAGAACTCCTTGTACATTTTATTCTACATTAGCTTTACTTAAGTCCTAAAAATACGTTTTGTAATAAAGTAAGAATATTTGTGCGCAGGAATTCTGTATAAGGCCAGACTTCCAAATACACGCATTTTTTATTATTTTCTGTAAGTAAAAAGCCCTTTGTGCCTTGTTTGTTTCGCCCTGTTCGTGTTTTTTTATTTGAAGCAAAGTTAATGCCATTTCCGCCTTACTTAAGCTGTATATAAAAAAAAGTCTTTTATCCCAAACCACTCTCTACGTTTCGGTGTTCCATTGCTAGCCCATCGAAATATTTAGCAAAGTTTTAAAACTATTCATACATTTGTCATGAGATCCTTCCACAAAAATTGCCTGATATGCTCTTTCGATTGGTTTAAGGGTTTTTATTTTGTTCTAAGGAAAGAAATCCTCTGACTCATGGGTTCTTTGATTTCAAGTTAAGTCTAGTCTTTTCGTCCTCTGTTGGGGCACTTCAGGAAGGATTCCAATATTTGATATTCAAGTTTCATGCTTTATGTTGAGATTTGTTAAGACTGATATAGCAGGAACATTGAGTTTATATTTGTACATTTCTAATACGTTTGCTCCAGTGAAAAAATTGTTTTTATTAAGGTTCATTTTCTTAGAAAATTGTTAGTAACTAGTTTGTTAGTAACCATATAAATAATGCTTGAAATCTACGCAATAGTTGAGTTTCTGTTGCCATTTCGAATCAATGTCTTTCCTTCTCCTCTCAGAATGATATTCTGTGTTGATTTTCGTAAAAATGGCTTTGGAATAATTTAAGCTTACAAATTGACGATCGAAAAATCAATAATTAAAGGACGTGCATTAGCTATGCTTCCTACACTATCAGTCGAAACAAACGCATGATACAACAAAATATAGTATATTTGAACCTCTCTTTCTCTGACAAATACTGCAATAATACTCCTTTTATCAATGTCAAGATTAGTGTAAAACGCTATTAGCAAGGACATTTAAAGAATGTTAACTATTTAAACTTTTCCAGGTAAAATCTCAAGATCAACTTTGTTTTGCCAGCTACTTAACAATTTACAATTTACCTTGCCTTCGATTTTTTGACAATAGAAATAAACTAAACTCCCTGTCATAAATCGAGGAAATTCATATTAGTACACACAAGGATCAGTTAAACCATCCCCGATTTGGAAATAACACAAGAGACTATGTATCTTTTAAGCAATCGGAGACGTATATACACGACTATTCTTAATAAACTCATCGTTACAAGCAAATTTGTAGAAATTGGTTGGTTGATAGTTGCTAAGGTTTTCCTATTTTAAGCAACTTTGTCACAGAAGTTAACTCAGATGCAATTAACGAAGAGAACTAAGTTCTCTATGTCTTCAAATGAATATACTCTTTTTGAATACGTCTTATGTTTCATTCAGTATTTTGGGTGACAGGTAACCCGTTTCTACATCAATATTTGGAGTCGGCAGGTTAGCTGGTGATTGTTTGGGATCCAACAACTTTTGCGTAGTTTTTTGTGGATACGCAATTTCAATGTTTGTGTAGCAAGCTAATTCAGACATGCCATCAACGAATGGTTTTTTAATCAGAGTTAAGATACTAAACCAATAAAAGGAATACACATCGAAATTCACGTGAAATTTGAAAGGGCCAAACATAAAGTCTCAAACCGATGCCTGGTGCTGTCAAGGCAATGGGTTTCGTACTCTCTTTTTTCAATCAAGTAAATTCAACAACCTATGACTCCCAAAAAGGTATAAGCCAGAATGACAAGTATCCAAAAAAAAAATTAGACTATGAACTCAAAGGCTCGCATAGATAAATTAATGCAGGTAGCATCTAGCAACAACTGCCTTTAAAACAGTGCTTATTTCGAGACTGATCTTGCACACTTGCCTTAAGGTCTAAAACATTCAGACACTTATTACATAGATAGTCAATGCCCAAAGTTATATCTAATTATACATAGGGAACGTCAAAATATCTTTTCCAGTGATCTATGTATTTTCTATTTTTTTTTTTTTTTTTCTATAGGTGAATTCAATTTTGAATGCATAATCATAAAATAATTTATTCCTTGCAAAATTTATTTCTTTGAAATCTTTTTTTTCCAAAAGTAACCAGTGCAAGATATAGCTTCATTAGAATGCGCTAATTTTCCAAAATAAATTAGGCATCTACGAATCACCCTCTCTGGTCCCAATATTTCAAGTAGCTTGCGAAGATGTTTTTGATTATCTTAATTTTTGCAATCAGCTCAGCAACCCTTCGTTGATACATGTAACTTATTATTATTATTACCGTGTATATAAATGTATCATTGTTATTATTACTTACCAATTGTCCATCTAACAGAAAAACGGGAGATATAACTTTGTCCGCTTTATTCTAAAGACATGGAAAGTTGAATCTTTATTCGAATGTTTAGATGCTAGTACATATGGATACCTACCTACCATTCATGTATCCGTATGGATGGAATTTGAATAAATAGGGTTGGAATATGATATTTACTAAGCAATTCAGTAAAAGGGGATGGATGGTATGGCATAGTAAACGACTGCTTGTTAGAAGGAAGTGTCTTGAAGATTATTGCAGTAGACGACACGAAAGGAATACAAAAAAAAACTAAGACCATGATGATTGCGATGACGATGATAATGATTATGATCGAACTAGTTTTGTCCGCTTATGTTGTCATATCCTTTCCGCGCCCTTTTAGCATACATTGGTAAAAAATAAATAAACAAAAATAAAGCAAAAATCTTGTCGAAATTTGTATGTTTGATTCGTGTTCCTTTTGCTGTTTCTACATGTCACATCACCCTTATGTATGCTTATTTGTAAACTGTAGAGCTACCCTTATTTGTCGAAAATAACTAATCACATAATTTTAATCTAGATACGTAATGTCTAACTTTTTATCTCCTTGTAAGAAAATTAATAAAATCATAAAAGCATCTCAGATCAGGTCGGGACATATTCAACCATTAAAATACCAAAATATCTATTATCTAGGGTACCCCAAGAATGCAACCAGATAATGGGAAATTTCGTCTGATCAGTAATAGGCTCTTATTCGCGTTACACTTACTAGTTTGATCATTTTACATCCATTTCTTTTCTTGTTGTCCAGTAGCTGAGAATTCAATTTCGACCCCAGAATTCAATTTCTTTAACCATTTTTAGGAATTTTTCGCTTATTTTTCTGAGACATGCTTCCCCCAATAACCATTAAGTTGTCGTTTGTGAGACAAAAATATTTATTCCTTCGTAATCACAACTACGAGTTGTACGTGTCCATAGATATTTGTCATCTTACGTTGTTGGAAGACAATTCTGTGTCTTCCATTGCGATGCCTTTTACGTTCAAATAGTACGTTGGGGTACATCTTAAGTTAAACGTGACGTTAAAGACATAAAGAGTTTAGAAGTTTATCGGTTATTATTCGTAATGCGTCCGTACCTTAACGTTCAATTATTGATTTGGTCCATAGAAAGAACAAGAACTAGAAAAAGCAAGAGTGCAACAAACCGTAGGCACCTCGGTCCTAGACCCCACAAAGTGATTGACAACATTCAAGTATCTGCATATAACCAGAATAATGTGTAAATTCTTTGATTATCGAAGTAAGTTTTAGCTTTATTCCTTATGATTTCAGCTCTGGCAACATATATTCCTCGACTTATGTTACTTGTAAGTCGTGATAAGTTGGGTTAGGTAAAGTATTCAGATGCATCACTCGAGATCATAAAGATCAGGAGAGCCACCAAAGAATCTGTATAGCCTAAAACCTAACACCACTGCTTTCATCAGATTTACTTAAAAGTGGCTACATTTGGTGCCTATAGCAAAACCGAACAGCCTACTGAGAGTTTTTCGGAATCATCGAAAATGAAATCAGAAGGATAAGTTGCCCCGATGGTGAAAATGGCAGGGCAGATGCAAAATATCATCGTCGTATCTATAGCTATACCTCATCCAAGCTAAAAAGTAGGACATATCGATAGGAATGTTTACCAATAATGAAACTACCCCTTATTTGAACCGATTTACAGATAAAAGAATTTCTAATTTACCTTGACTATCGCATCTACTCGTAGGTTGAGCAAGCAAATGCCTACATATATACGAGTATTTAGCATTCATATATTTCAAAGGGCCCTAAAAGTTCATCCGTTCTTCGTTTGATATTGCTTAGTCACTCGATTTAAGCCAGAAACAAACACTAACTTACAGTTACCAATTTAAATGGCTTGTGTGTTACATATTCTGCCTAATTATGTCTTATTTTTGATATCCTACATTTGTCATATGATAGAACAAATATCTAAAATCGAAATATCTTAACAAAAACTGAGAGTAGATCATACGATTTAAGGAACAAGAAAAAAGCAATAAAATAAAAACCAAAGAAGCTGCTAGGTAGTTTACCGCCAACATACAAGAACTTTACCGCGAATAAACTAAACTAAGGAGAGCCGAAAATAAAAACAAAGAAAAAGGAGTAGGAATTTCAGAAATATAATAAAAATACCTCAAACACTTTATCAAGGTCCCAAGTCCCGTTTTGTAAAATTCTCGGAAATCTCCGCGGGATAAAGTAAAAAAAAAAAACAAACAAGCAGCGACAACAAAAACTACACTAATGCCATAAGAGAAGAGGTGTTTGCATAAATAGCAGTCAACCAGGCCAACACACAAATCCATACATATTCCTTTCTTGATCGGCAGTGTGTCGCCAGGTACTTCTAAACAAAACGGCAGATACTTAGGTTCCCTGTATCTACACAATGAAAAACTTGTATTTCTGAAAAAACAAAAAAAAAAAAAAAACCCATACAGTTGTAAAGGCGCTTCCTATCCTGAAATTGTATGAAGAAAACCCGAAGTAAAGGTGGTTTTGACGTATTTCATACAAATATCCCACGACCTACTACCTTTATACCTGCTCTTATTCCTTATTCGTATGCATCCAAATGAAGGAAACGTGTAAAAATCCATTTTAGCATCATATCTAGTGAGGATAAAGTTAAAAGTTTTAAGGAGAATATTTAAAGCAACAGAATAGGTATGAGCATTCTCGTATATTTCGTCGGAGGTGAAGAAGGAATTAAGAATTTTGAATCGTCCATTTTTTCACCTTCGTTTCGCATGCTCGTAGGTATTCCTGATTTTTAATAGCTCGATTTTTTAAGCTCCTAGGGTTGTCCTCATCCTCTTCATACTTAACTACCAACAATGTAGTGCTATTCTTTTGTTTGATTGTGTGTGTTATTATTTAGAGGTAGGTTAGGTACCAACCTAACCTTTTCTTCAATACCAATTTCAATTCGAAATGACCAAACTAAACTTTCTATCGCCTGGCCTTACAAATAAAGATAAGGACAGGGAATCGAATATGATGGAGGGAAAATTGAAGGGGGATTAAGAAAAAAAAAAAAAAAAAAACGGATCATTTTTGAGTATTTGTGCATGATGCCAGCACATATTTTGTTACAAACGAATTGCTTATTGTGTGAATGAGAAGACCATCAGCTTGAGTTGTGTATGATTTCATGTGTGGATATGTATGCGTGTTTATTCATTGAGAAGCGAATTTTGGTTATAAATGCCAGGTATTTAGTGTTGTTTTTTTTCTTGTATTCCAAGAAAATCCTCACCTGAGATATTAGTGAAGATGTTAACCGCGCGGGCGCAACTGAGCTGTTTTAGAAGCAGAAAAGCCGCGTTAAAAAAAAACTCTTTAAAAAGGATTGCCTCTTACGTCCAATCCCATTTCTTGACCTTCGGTTATATATTGTATGTATATGAATACATAGCACATACATACATAAATACAAAAATACCGCCAAAAACTTGAAATTCTCGTAGGCGAAATTAGGTCGAAGTTTATAGATTTCATCTGGCGTTTTGAGTAAGTAGCTTTTTTTTTATCATTTGCAGCTACTACAATACATATGAACATATAAGAAAACTTAGAAAGCAGGCAATAACTATGCTGTTACTAGTGTCTACATTACGTTGACACTAACCAATGATATTAAAGCCATCATGATAGCTCATTAACTTGTTTCAACCTTTTTCTTGCAAATAACTTTTTTAGCTTTGCATTAGAGAAAATTATAAATCTTCGAATGATGATCAATTTTCTAAAAGTTCATAAAACTACTAATTTATATGATTGGACAGAATCTTGCGAGTAATCACTAATACATTTCCAAGAATTAAATTTGAATAATTAATTTGGAATAAGGCAAAATCTATAAAATACGAGTATATGGTGGCAACAAGAAATTTAGGAAACCACTAGCTGATAAGATTGTTTTCGAACTTTACGGCCAGCGGACGTTCACCATCGTCATTCTATACAATTTGAAAAGTTTGGCAACTACTACATATGTATGTCAATACTAGATATTACTCACTGTACATCTCGTTTCTGTAGTTGTAGTCTTAAAATCAATAAAGAAGTGGTGATTTTCGATCTTGCCTTCTTAAGTTTTCTCCATGAATTTCAGTAGTATGGATATTTGGTCATCGGGCAAATGATACCAAACTTCCATTCTTCAGGTATCAGACCAAATCTTCGAAATAAGTTAACGTATGTCAATTACCAAATGTCTTAAATAGCTCGGCAGGAAAGGAAGCCTTGTTATATTTAAAGTCTTTACCTATTTTAGTCGCGTAGATGGAAATCTTGTTTTTTCTCGCCTAAAACGAATAGTTCGTTGTACCTCGTTGAAAGATCCGTTTAATTCTTACTAAATTCCACTGTTTTTTTGTTGTCTTGACATGATGCTTTTACCTTTTGGTAAATTTTTCGTTGTTCTAAGAGTACCACATCTCCATTTCTTTTACGTTCACTTCTCATTGTGAAGAATCACGATATGGTAATTAATGTGTCTAGTTAAAACTCTATGCCATTGGTTGCTACCAAAGTTTGCTTAGACAAAGGTAATACTAGCCGAAAAAGAAACACTATTTCTCCGAATTGCCCGGACCGGACACCGGACCACTCTTGTCCTTTTATGCTTAACCGTTTCATAGGCAAGTTGTTCTGCTTGCTACATGTCCTTTTCTGTATTCAGGCAGGACAGTCACATGCAGGATATTCTGCTGTGCCATCCTCTTCTTTACAGGAGGAGAAATACTTGTTCACAGTCTATAACATACGCAAAAATCAATACAAAAAAGTAAGGCTGTTCATAAAATGTATCAGAATGCATTGTACATATTTACGTGTATGTCTCACCATTTTCAATTTCATATTCAAGTTTCTAAGAATATCAAACCGTTATCCCGAAAGGCAAAAATCTGTCATACTGGTCTCATTTGCTTGTAAAAAACGGACTGCTGGTTTTTATTTTGAAATTACTTTATTGAAAGCGCAAATTAATAATTTTCAAAGGTTTAACTTTGCAATTAGCTAACAATTATGAGTAGAATTATGGCCAGAGGGTGGTCACGGTGATAATCAGATAATCCCAGTTCACAGGAAGATAAGCAACATATCTGCAAAATGGCTGACAGTAATTTAATATACTATTGGATATTTGCAAAAGTTCTTGCCTTAAATCCTTCAGTTTTTACAGTGTTTGTCGGGCGACATATGGCCTGGCGTTAGCGTTATGGAAAATGACGGTTTTTCGATTAGATAAAAAAAGATGCATTTCTTAAACTTTCGTCTTATCAAGCTGAGAGAGTTACTCACTGTACTTATTCGCTGTGATTGTTTTGCCAGGTAAAAGATGCTGGGAAAAAATCATACCCAAGGAATCCAACCAAACAGATAACATAACCTTCATTGGATGCAAGGCAGCTTTTGTCACGGTTCTGCCAATGCACTTGGTTCAATTAATAAAACGTTTGGTTTTCATGGTATTTAAGCAGAGATATGACCACGAAAACGTGGTCCAACTAATTTCTTTTCGTCAAACAATGCAAAATCTACGTGTGGAGCTCGGAAGTGAATTGTAGTTTCTTTAAAAAGCGAAATGCTGACGAATGGTCAATATAAAGCCTCTCAGCAATTTCCTCAGTTGATATCGTCGGGTTATTCTTTACTTGGTTTCGCACAATGTCGTCATCAATCTCGGAAGGCCGTCCAGAACGAGGTTGATTGTGCAAAGCCATATTACTGTTCCAAAATCTACAAAACCACTTTTTAACGGTTCTTTGAGCGGGAGCACGATCCGAATAAACGCTCTGAATATTTTTTGTCGCAGATCCAACACCTTTTCAAAACTTCTTCAGCATTAAATGGCGAAGGTGTAACTTTCGTTCTGCATTTTAACTCAACTAAAACAAAAATTACTTCTGATGCCACGACCTATCCACTTATCCACTGGTATACCACAAGTCCATAAAACAAACAATAGTTGCGTCAAAGTTTCCATCACGTTTGATGATAGGGCACGAAGTTTTGCACAGATCTAATAATAATCTTAGGATAATTGAGATTGTTGGATGCCTTTTGTTGACTGTTAAGCTATTGCAATTTGTACAGAAGATTTGGCAAAAAATTCCCTAATCCAAAAACAACACCAAGAAGTCACACGTTACGGAAGCATTGGTATTCTCAAGTAGGAATGTATGTACATATATAAGTTTTCCAAGTCTCAAAAACGATAGGTTTACTTGTTAGATACCCGCGTGAGAAAATTGCGCTTCATCCATCCATATGATTTATTAAGCAACATCTACATCAATTTCGTTTCTGTTAAATAGAGAAGCGATAACGAAGCGAATGGTTAGTTTTTCAGAATGCTTCCTAAACGAATTATCCGAACGCCAATATACGGAATATTCCTTAGTAAAGTGCACCTCAAGATCAATGTCTAAGAGCCGTACCTAATTAAGGTTATCGAGTTAACGTCCACATTTTCGGCAATAGAAGCAAAACTTCTCGACTAAACACAATGGGCCAACCCCAGGTAATTAGGTTGTACAAGGTGGCGCAAAATTAATCATCCTATTTTGTTTTTGAATTACTTTTTACTAAATAAAAAAAAAAATGATGTTAGGCGTAAAAGATGATATCCGCCAAGTGGCCGCCGCAGTGTTGATTAGCATTTTCCATGACTTTCCGCAAGATTTCCGGTGACTGTACGCATTCCTGTCGAATATTCTATTTAAGGCCTGCGATTGTCTGAGGCTTGTTGGCATAAACCCGTGACTTTAAGTAGTCCCAAAGAAAGAAGTCTGGGATGGTTAAATCGGGCGATATTGCTGGCCATGGCAAATCGCCAAAACGGGAGATTACGCTTCTCTCACCATATCCATTGTTGCTCGTGGTGTGTGTGCGGTTGCAACGTCTTCTTGAAACCACATCTTCACCAAGCCCCACTCATCCAATTCCGGCAGTTAGAGGTCGTTTATCATGGCCCTGTAGCGTTCGCCAGCAGCAGTGACCGTATTGCCGATGGCGTCCTCAAACAAATACGGCCCAATCACTACTCCCGCGTGAGCGCCGCACCACTGGACTTGAGTGAATGTAATGGCTCGTCGTGCATTACACGCGGATTTTCAGTGCCCCAGAAACGAAGATTTTGCTTATTAACGTAACCGCTTAAGTGGAAATGCGCCTCGCTCATGATGATTTTCCACACAAAATAGTCCTTTTCGTTGTTGAGACTGAGGATGGCTTGTCAGTTATTCACATGCGCTCCATTGCTCGTCTGTTTGTATACTGCAGCTTTTTAGTTCACAAATGTAAAATATGATTGACGTACGACGCCATTTGCAAAAATTATAACATCTTCCGATAGGGTGATTAATTTTGCGCCACTTTGTATATGGTAATGTCACGAACTTTCTTACAAACTTGCATTCAGAAGGAGCTGTTGCAGGAATTTTGAAAATATATATTGATAGGTAAAAATATACATTTTTACACCGGCAAAAATCTCACCCACTTTGGAAATAATAATGCTTCCTAACTTGATACTTTAATACTTTTTGAGCGCGAAAGGGCTTTCAATGTTAAATAATATATTATTATTATTATCATTTATTACAATCAAAATAGTACAAAACAAACAGAAATGTAGCGCTAATTGCCAAGGCTTTCAGCTAAAATATGTAATTTAAAAAAGAAATAATAATTCACGTCTGACTTTACTGCAAAAATGCTACAAATAATAAATTACTTTAATAATGTAAAAATATGTTATAAACCCATAAACGATCCTCACTTCTGTTGCACATTTCTGTGCTTTGTTTTAATCAGCAATAATAATGGTTCACCTTCACCGTGTTTGAACAATGCACAGAGCCATTGTTGAACATGATTCTCCAAAAATTTCTATTAAGGGTCTTATTTCCTTAAAAATCTGATTGTACCAGCGATTGAACTGAATAGGTAAAGTCCCGTAGCGAGTGGATGGTTTGACTAAAAGTGTGCGAAGTAGTTGAAATGCTATATCAGTTGGAGAATAAAACGATGGTTTTGATAGAACTCCACAGATCTTTCCATATATAGTGTGTATGCGCAAGTGGACTTACTGACTGTGACTTCGAGCATCGTATACTTTATTCAAGTCCTTTACTTAAAACACTAAAATGAAAAGAGCATCCAAGTATGTCCAACAAGGTTATTTTTTGGGTTGCAGAGGTGTACTTCTATTTAAGTTATTTCTAAAGTGTGATTTCTGCGATTTAAGGGAAAGTACTATACTGTTGGAAACAAAAAACTAAGTTAAAACATTTTGCGTCAGACATTCCGTCAGTTCTAGTCACTTTTTATGACTTTAATAGCTCATTTAGTTTTTCTAATGTGAAAGCTTATTGCTTTTGAACTATCACTGCAGCCGAGCTGGGCAATGTACCTCAAGTATGGGAACCTCGGTGAGGTTTGAACGAATCATCTGATTTGAGTTATAGATTCATGTTACCTAATATATGAGTGAAGCTGATGTAGTTGTCGTCACAAGAGCTGACGCACTTAGAAAAACCTCATGAAGGAGAAGTTTCTCTCTACTCATTGACTTTAAATGAAGTAAAATAGACTTCTAATTTCAAATTATTTCGTATAAATCGGCTCCCAGATGCAGTCTTTTTCCTATCATTGCTTTATTACAGCCTTTTGAATGCTCCTGATGACTTCTATTCTATCGCTTAAGGGATCTTGAACGCTTCATTTCGTTTCAAAAAACCGATTGGCTGTAAAAAATGTAAGTCCTTCTCTTTTTTTTTTTTGTTACATCCTATACTGATCAGGAAGACGAAAGGAAAACAAAGATATAGGCCTTCACATCTTTCATTAGAGTTTCTTGATCGTTTGGTGTAAAATTGTCCTCTAAAATATATGTACATCTTTCTCCCACAATAACCTGGAGGCATTGCACTTTTCTTTAACCTTAACCGCGGTACAGTGTAGTCTGCGCTTCCCGGAAGAGGTTAGGATAACGATGTGGCCATTTGCTTTATTGCTTCACTGTGGTGTACAAATGAATGTTTAAAGCGAACTACTGATAGTAGCAGCCGTTTAATTTTAAGAGTCATTCAAAAAAATTTTTTTTTTTGATGACATGCAATATCTGTAAGTACTTTAAGTCTCTCATAATTTGTTATCCAAGATGTGAATAAGGATCGTGCACAAATTTTAAATTTGGGCGCATGTGCTCATTCAGGCATGGCCCCCAACCTTAAACAAACAGTTTATATGTATTTCCTGTAAAACATTCAAATGTTGTAACGATCGCCGGACTATTCAGTTTTCTTGAATTACATTTTATGCTTATCTTGCTAGGTAAGACTCTAATTTAATTAGATTCTCGGTAAGAACATATGCTCGAATTGCATCATTCCAATGACCAAGTTCTGACAGCGACTTTGTATCCTTAAATGTGTAGTTTATTCGTTAGAGGTGGTATGCCGCAATTTCGTCATTAAATGTGATTATTTTGTTGTTTTTCTGTGTAAAACCATCGCAGTACTGGTGGACAACGACCTAAATCTAATTTAACAAAAACTAAATGTTGTCATAGTTATAGTTTATCCAAATCATCTCAAATATTCCTGTAGTACTTTGAAATGAGAGTGTGTAGTTGTAATATTTATCTAAATACTCGTATATTGCAGTACTCAAATCAACGGTCATTCTAACTACAAAAATAATTCTAATTATAAGATTGCAAAAGAAAGAGGGCAAAACACGGGGAAATAACATATGTGAAGTATGTAATGAGATGTGATAATAAAGCGATGTGTTATGGGTACCTCAGATCAAGCAATATGCCAAGGGTCGTTAACTGATGATGGTAGCGGCTGTTTTTTTGGGACTTTAACCGATATTTCCTTATTTTTTCGGAAGTTCAATGACCTTGTTCTCTGGTTATTTGGTTAACTAGAATTTTTGTTACAGGTTTAGCTCTTTTTTTGGCAAAGGTGGCGCGCACAAACATCAGCGACAGGCAGCTTGGCATAACAATTGCAAAAAAGTCAAACACCACTCTCCACTACCTGTTGGCTTCCTTTTTTTTTTTTTTTTTTTTTTTTTTTTTTTTTTTTTTTTATTCTTGGCTTTTTTGACGATGTGCACTTAAACATACTTATGTATGTACGTACCTGTATCGGTTAAGGGGTTCCGCAAAAAGAAAAAAAGTTGCTGGAATGCGCACGCACATTGGCAATGTCCAAGTAATACATTGAATGTTGGTACCTACATACATATGTATAACATACTGATATTCTTTCTTCTGTCCTGACTTTCCCTGGAGTTTATTTTCATACGTTTCATTGGATGTTTTTTTTTTGTTTTTTGTTTTTTGTAAACATTTTTGTTTTCTTTTTTAGTGTTCAGTCATACAGACGGTGCATGTAATATGTTGCATTATTTTATTCATATATACATACGTCGTTTTTTAAAACGACGTTTCTTTGGAAAAAGCTGGTGATTTTTTTTAAGTTTCGGAGTAAGCTTTGTTAACTTCAAAAATGTTAAATTAAACAATGCTCTTTGTTAGAGAGAATATTCAAAATATCTTTCATTTTTGAACAGCATTCTTCATTTACACAAATGTGTCTATAAGCTCGAAATATGGTACATACATACATCTCTATACATATTCCTGGAAACATTGAATCTTTTATTATCACTCTTATTGTTGAAAGTACATATTTCTAATAATATTCTAAAACACGACATGTATCATTCTGTTAGATACAATGTATCTTCAACATGATGTTAATTAAGCTTTTGTGTCGGTAGACATTATTAAGGTGCAAGTGTCGTCTCTAATATTATTTCCATCATTATCTATTTATCTATTTTTTTTTTTTTATTGCAGAGTGAAAGTTTCTCTTATCTGTGTCCTCACTGATCACAAAAATACGATTCTCCGGATGATGAGAGCTATTCGAGCTCTGTTCTCTTAAATGTTGATAAATTTATGTTTATAAAGTTATTTGCAATATGGTTGCGCGCTTTTGGTTTTATTTGCTATTCGTTAAGAGACAGATGTTCAAAAGAGCAGAAGATTGATGAGAAGTTGTGCTTATATTTTATAGATTGATATGGTTCTCTTTAAGCGTTGTATTTCGGTATTACATATCAATTTTTATTTATAAGTTGTTAATTTGTCAATGTTATGCCAACAAGCCGCTGTTAATTTTTCTATTCATTTCTTGCATCTATTACTTTTGTTATCTAGTTTAAATTAATCGGTGATGTAAAAAATATTTTAAGAATACTCTTAATTAAATCTTTATTTCGATTACACTTTACTGTCATTTTATTGTTATTCAGTGTTTTCACAGTCGCCATTTTATGAATCATTGTTTGATTAAGCAATGTTACGAAATTGCAAAAATTAATGCATCCAACGTCCTGCTACGTGTAGCATTACTTAAAAATTACTGACTCAGATTTCGGCAAATAATTTTGAAAATTGGAGTAATGCGGTTCCGCGGTTGACCAGCCAGTCCGGACTGGTCTTCAAAACATGCGAATTCTTCGTCTGCCATTAACAAAAAATCACTTCAAAAATTGTGCTTTCTTGGAATATCAAGTTACTTTTTGTTGAAATTCGGAGAAATCAGAAAAGCACGCTGCATCAGATCTTTTTTCCTCCAAATTGTGATCGGTAAAATAAAGAAAATTGAGCACTACAAAATAAAAATGAGAAATTAGATTAACAACAATAAGTGACCACGAGCCAATACACGATTTTGTGTGATTTAAAAAAAAAAAAAAAAAAAAAAAAAAAAATCTAAAGCACATCTGTAAGAACTGTTGGATAGTTTGCTATCGATTGTATGAGTAACATTGGCACTGCAGAATCGATAAAGCTGTCTGCACTGTTATGTAGATTGGTTGTCAACAGTAGATCCATCCGTACTCGAGGCTTGTTTATTTTTCGGAAATATTGTATTTTTTCCATGGACGGACAGTTACCACGGCGGCGCAACTCCTAAACTGATGGTCCAGTTCCATATTTGATACCTCTAGGACGGTGTCCATTAAGGGCTCTTCCGCCACCATCTCTTTTCCAAAACTTTGACTTAGTCTCCCAAAGCCCGGATAAGGTCTCATTTGTTTCGGGACTTTTTTTTTCCACCGTTAATTCCACCTGGGGAATTCTTCCGCTGTCCCGTTTATAGTGTCGCTATTTTTGTCTGCTGGTCAGCACTCGCGCTTATAAGTTTAGCAAGTGCAGTCCGGATGGACATACCAGTACCCGAGGTTATCACGTGGATGTACTATAAGCGCAATTGATGTGTAGAAAAGAGTAGTTGCGACACTGGATATTGCCAGGTTGACATCTCTCAGTGCCTTCCCTATTTCTACAACCCAACCGTTGCGAGGAATTTCGACGACAGACGTCTACAATCGCCAAATCCGTTTTCGATCGAGTCTATCTTAATCTCTTAAGTGGTCGCTTGTCGCCAGCATCAAGCATCGGATACCAGTGGCAACACAACAAAACCCCTGGTTTGATGACGAATGCCGGCAAGCACATGCAGCTTAGCAAGACACACGCAATGCGATATTGCAACGAGTGATCAGAGCTGCTCACGAGATCTACGACCAGGAGAGGAGAGACGAACCGAAGCCTGTAGAAAAGAACAAGGGAACATTGTAGAAGAATCGCAGTCAATGCTGAGGATTTGGAAACATCATTTCTGTAGACTGTATAACGGCGATGACGAAACAAATACCGCTGTCAGGCAGAATTAATCTTTCAATTTGGACGATGTAAATCAAAAATTCCGTCCACCCGACCTGGATGAAATGAAGATAGCAATATCTAAGCTGATGTTCAACAAAGCTGCTGGAGCGGACGGCCTGACTGCCGAGCTCTTCAAAGCGGCAGGCGATGAATTGATAAGGAGCATACACCAACTCATCTGTAAAATATGGTCGGACGAAAGAATGTCCGATGAATGGAACCTCAGCATTGTTTGTCCGATTCTCAAGAAAGGAGACCCTCTGAACCGCGCCAACTACAGAGGCATCAGTCTCCTTAACATCGCATATAAGATCTTATCTGCCGTATTGTGTGAACGCCTGAAGCCGTTCGTCAACAACCTGATAGGTCCATATCAGTGTGCCTTCAGGCCAGGAAAGTCCACCATCGACCAGATATTCACACTACGGCAGATCTTGGAGAAGACCCATGAGCTTCAGATCGATACCCACCACCTATTTTTCGATTTTAAGGCCACGTATGACAGCATCTCTGGATACGAGCTATACAGAGCAATGTCTATGTTTGGCATTCCTGGCAAACTCGTCCGTCTTTGCAGAATGACGATGGAGAGTGCACGCTGCCAAGTATTTGCAAGTATAAGTGACTCAAAACTGAATTCTCAGACAGAACGTCATTTTCGACAGGTATAACTTTGCGGTAGTTAAGGACTTTTTCTATCTGGGCTCCGCTATATATTCAGACAACGACACCAGTGCTGAGATTATACGACAAATAACTCTTGTCAATCGCTGCTTCTTTGGGTATAGAAGGCAATCGACTAACAAAGCCCTCTCTCGAGAAACAAAAGTTGTCCTATATAAGACCTTAATAACTTCACTCCTGCTCTATGGCGTAGAAGCATGAACATTATCAAAAATGAATGAGGGTGCTTGCTTGGCTTGCTCTCAAAGCAAATTCTTCGAGTGATTTTGAGTCCCGTCTGTATTGACGATGAGTGGAGGAGGAATTCCAACGACTGAAATGGCTGGATCATGTACAGCCGATGGACACCAACGCTCCGGCCCGAAAAGTCGTTACATCCGCCCCTGAGGGACAGTGCAGTAGAGGAAGACCGAGACTAAGCGCACGCAAGTGGAAAGAGACCTCAGCTAACTTGGGGTGCGAAACTGAAGGCAGCTAGCCAGACATCGAGCTGGCTAAAGGCGCTTATTGATTGAGGCCCAGGTCCACCCCGGACTGTAGCGCCACTTAAAGAAGAAAGAAGAAGTTTGGACCCACAGAGGACACTGATCTGGGCTTAGGAGGCCATCAGGCGGTGCCTCTCTGTAACATCACCAGGCAAAAATTGAAATTTAAAAAATCTTGCGCAGATTTAAAAACATCCTATTCAAGTCACTCAGACAGATTTCCGACTTTGTGGAAGTCTTTTTTGTTCAAAAGAGAAAAAGCCTTTAAATGCAGTGCCTCTGTGGCACAAAACAACAACAACAGTTCACAAAAAACAGCATTTAAATAATGTATCCATTTTGTTTTCCTCCCTTGAAAAGAAAAAAGCTTTTACTCTCTTTAATCGAAATTCGCCACAATGTTTATAAACATTCGAATTGTACTATGTTGTAACATGGAGATAAGATATTTGCTTAGTTCTCTTGAAAATTTAAAAAAAAAAAAAGGGTAAACTTTTGTTGGCCTGAAACCACAAAATTTCGCTCTTCGCAGACAAAACGATTATTATCATCGCCCCCGCCAGTTAATGAGACTGACTGTTGGGTTTGATAGTTTTTCTTTCATTTTGTTTGTCTATTTTTATGCAGTTGCTTGTATCGCCGATTTTCTCCTCCTGTGTTTCGCCGATATTTAGCAAAGCATTTGCTTTTGTAGCTGCTGTTAATGGTGTTGTATTTTTTTTTTATTTGCGCTGCTGCTTGTTGCGTGTTGCGAGCTATAGCGGTCACCACTTCTTTGCCAATTGACTCTATGTTTAGTTAAGTTTAGCCCACTTCTACAGTCGGTACTCTCTATTTGTCGGTCGGATTATCTGGGAGCGATTACGTTTTTTTTTTTAATTCTCCTTTATTGTTTTGTTTTGTTCCTTTGAATTGTTGAGTCTCTGGGGTTTTTTTTTTTGTTTTTGTTCTTTGCAAGATGTTGATGCTGATGCATTGTTTTGCTTTTGATTTTGAATACAATTAGTTCCTAAAAAAGCCGAGAGAGTTTGTTTTACTATATTTTTTTTTGTACGATAGTGTGCGTGTACTGTATTTTGTAGTCGGTTTTTTTTATTTATTTATTTTTTTTTTGTCGTCAGTTTAACCATTTGCCAATAACAGCCCACCTGAACTTATTATTTCCCGGCAAGCATATTTGAGGTAAAGTCGTGAAGAGTCGAATCAATTCATAAGCCTTCTTAAAAGAGAGACTAAAAAGTAAAATTGGTATAACTAGAAATACAAAAGCATTAAAAATAGGAATAAATAGAAAGAACATTTCTCCTGCTAGAAGAGATGTATGAGCAAAATTATTAAAATATTCAATTTATCTGTGTGTGAACCGCCGCCGTCGCGACGACATTACATATTTAATGCACATACCGCTGAAGCTTGCGAAAAAGAGTTTATGAACATATGTATGCTTGTACACATACTATGTGACACGATCGGCGATATATCACAGCTTTTTGGAAGGTGGAAATTTAAATATAAAAAAAAATAAGTAGAAAACAAACCAGCTTTGTGGAAAGTGTAAAATTGTGTGTTTTGTGTTGTGAGTGCTTGTTGGAAGTTGATCAATTGTCGCGCGTTTTCTTCTATTGATTGATTGATTGATTGATAGATAATAAAGATTTGATACCTATCAATACATTTTCTTTACAAAACAAAGAGTTTTTTTTGCATTATTTTATTTTTTAGCTGGACTTAGTTAGGAACCTGTTAAGTTTGTGTATCAACACGTATTACACCTTTATTTTGGAATAGCAGTGGAATTATCTCTCTTTTCTCAGCCTACTAAACGCGAATACGATATTTTGGTGTTGCATTTGCATTACAATTTTGTTTGTCTATTTTATTTTTCGCATTTTTCTTCATTTCGTTGCACGTCACAGATAACATTCTGAATAGAACAGACATAAGAGAATTATTTTAAACAAATTTTCATAGTGTCATTAGCTTTGATAACCGTTCGCTTGTAATGAAAAGAAAACACTACTAATGTGTTTGGTGCTTTTTTTTTATTATTGCTCTCTGCGATTCTTTATTTTATTGTTTTGAAAAGCGATAATAAAGAGTATTAAAGTGAAAATTTCGTAACCAATATAATTTTATCAATTTTCTGTGTATAAGAGTATATAAAAACAAAAAAACTTTGTGAAGAACAGAAAAAGTGTCTGGCAATTTTTCCCACAAAAAATTCAAATCAACCTCATTGGGTGGTGTTACCAATTGGGATACAAAATTTGATTATTCTCGCTGTTGTGGAGCTCTGTGTGTTATGCCCCTCTCCAAATAATAGTAAATTTTCTTTTATTTTGTTCTTCCTTTCACTGACAGTCCCGTAATTTTAATTTATACCTATTTGTTTAAAATTAAACTTTCGGAAAAAAAAAAATAATTCCCATCAAACTTAATAAAAACCAAAGTGTCACCTTTGTCGGAAAAAAATTACAAAATGTCGAGATTTCGGTAAGTTTATAAAGTGAGGTCTTAATTAATTAATTATTATTATTTTTTAAGAAACAGTGTACCTATCTACCTACATTTAAAAAGAGGGACCCATAAATCCATCCCCTAATACACTCAAAATATTCACTAATACAGTCAAAAGACAATCTTTCAATGTATTTTTTTTGTTGCTGATCTTTCATACAAATCTAATTATAATCGTACTTTGCATTTGTATTTGATATTTGAAGAACAAGAACCAAACACACATGCACAAAATAAATACGGGCGGCATGTTTTCTCAAATGTTGTAGCTGCAAAAAAAGTCACAATAACAAAAAAAAAATAAAAAAAAAAATAAAAAAAAAATAAAAAAAAAACAGAAATTGTTGTTATGTATAAAATAAAATAGAGATGGTTTGCCAATTGAAGATGTGTTTGTTTGAGCGCCGCTTCCTTTTCTATACATTTACTAAATCGGGTGCAGGTTTTATGTGTATTGTGTTATTACTACTGATTTGCCAAATTTTTGATTTACCTACCACCTACAAACTACTTACTACAATTGTTGCCGAATTATTTGTCGTATCGTAGATATGTACATATGTACTTAGAATTTTGCTTTCGATGAAAATGTTAAATTCTTGTATTTTTTTTTTTTATGAGACCGTGGAGAAGTTGTACAACATTGCACTTTTGTTTTTAAGGATATCTTTCTGTTATCTCTCGAGACTAAAGCTGCATTTTATTATATTTTGTTTTGTTTTGTATGTATCCTACAAATGCAGTTACGCAGAAACTAAACAAAATTAAAACTAATGTTAGAAGCAAACATTGTAAGGTACAATTATGGGTACTTAGAATGTAATTAATTTAGAATAGATAGGTAAATTCTTTAATTCCGAAGGTAAATTTTTGGAAATGATAAGAAATTTGCTGTCATCTCCTAGTCTGGACCATATACCTATGTATATGTATTTACTTTGTTCCGGATAATGTGTTAAATACTTTAAGGGGAAGGAGATTCTTCGATAGATTACGAACAAAAAATTATCTGAGATTTGGGCGGCCTAAAGCTTACGCTGACGTGTTTCAAATCCTATAAAAAATAACATCTTTCAAATGCGTTATCCGTTAAACTCGTAATTATGAGTCCTTTAATTGTTTTAAAAATTAAGCGTTGCTACTGAAGAATACATTTTTTATTTCAGAATTCTTATGATTTGTTTTGGAAAAATACCTTATAAACCTCCAATTTTTGTAACTTTCTTTGAAACGTGAATCAAGTAAACCTAGTACATATTTACAAAAAAAAAGTGATCCCAACTTATTAAAACTCCTAAAACATAAAATTTAAAATTATTGAAAGAATCAATACAAATATTGATTGCACGTTTATATTTTTATTTTTTTTTATCAAACCAATTGTTCAAAGTGCAAACCATTGCTTTGTATGCATGAAAAGCTCGTCTTTAAATGGCTCTAAAATATCCATTATTTCTAATTCTTTTCTCAGACTCTCGTTAATCTTTTTGTTCAAGTCATCTAATCTGAATAACAAGGTCTTTCATTCCGCCACAGAATGAGTATATCCATGATTCACGTGATTTAACCAACAAAGTGTCCGGAAACGCCATTCTGCTGGTACGCCAATGCTCTTTTCTGTTGCAGGAGTATATCATCTTATAGCTCTGGTAATTTATTTTGCAAAAAATGCCAATAGGAGTTTGAAATAAACCTTAGACGAAACCGACAGTGTCCAATCAACTTTTTGCCCACAATGACGTTGAATTTATGTTGAAAAGCTCTGCTGCTTATAGAGTGGGGTTGCTTTCAAATCCGACTTGTAAATTTAGAAAATTAATGATTCTATCTCTCGTAAGTTGGGACCCATCCGTCCGTAGAATCTGGCCAATAAAGTTGTCTTCAGCAAAGTACTGTCCAGAATGTAATTGCAGAATTTTAAAAGCTTATTTCCGTCCCCGGATTGTAGCTGCTGTACTGGTATTTGATACTGGTACTGTACTGGTAAAATGACATACGTTTTAACGTTTCTATACAAGTCATCGCTATCATGGAAATCATATCATATTGGCTTTCATTGCCCAAGATTCCTATATGGTTTGGTTCGTCAGTCCTAACAGCGTAGTTAGACCGTTTCCATAACATTACTCCAAAATAAGATTTATCTATTTTTCTTTCTGTTTCGAGATCTTTTAGGCTGGACACGTTCTTCTAACGTTTTCGAAAAACTGTCAAACATTATTTCTGAATGGTAGAATCCTACTATTATTTCCTTGTTCCTCTCATCATCATGATACGAGGGCGGGTCAATAAGTCCGTGACTTTTGGATTAAAACACAGATTTTTTGATAAAAAATAATTTTATTTTTCAACGTAGTCTCCCTTGAGCTCTATACACTTTGTCCAACGCTTCTCCAATTTTTTTATCCCTTCCAAAAAAAATGATTTGTCGAGGTCCTCAAAATAGGCCTTTGTTTGCGAGATGACTTCATCATTGGAGTCAAATCTTTTTCCACCAAGCCATTTCTTCAGGTTTGGGAACAAGAAGTAGTCACTCGGAGCCAAATCTGGAGAATAGGGTGGATGAGGGAGCAATTCATAGCCCAATTCAAGGATTTTTGCCATGGCAACTGCACATGTGTTTGTGGTCGACTGTGAGTAAACGCGGCACCCATCTTGCGGAAAGCTTTCTCATGCCCAAGTGATCATTCAAAATTGAAACCACTGAGCCATGCGAGATCCCTACGGCTTCCACAATCTCTCGCACTTTCAATCTTCGGTCGGCCAACACCATATCGTGAATTTTTTCGATTGTTTCGGGTGTAGAGACCTCAACTGGGCGTCCAGGACGTTCGGCATCTTCAGTGCTTGTACGGCCACAACGAAATTCAGTAAACCACTTTTTTCCATTGAAATCGATGGTGCAGAGTCCCCATAGTATTTATCAAGCTTAGCCTTGGTCTCGGTAATGGTTTTTTTTCGCAAGAAATAATGCTTAATAAGCACACGAAATTCACTTTTTTCCATTTTCTCCTCAAATTAGTGAGTAGTCTGATAAAAATAGCTGTCAAACACAAACTAACTGACGCAGCAAGTTTAAATTTTGACAGGAGTCAACTGACAGATGCCTGTTGACAGGAGCAGTGTTGCTGTTTCAGTAAAGAGGTCAGAAATTCAAAAAGTCACGGACTTATTGACCCGCCCTCGTATAATGTCAGGAAGAAAGCCGCTAAAGTGGTGTCATGGCCAATGAAAAACAAGAGCCGTAATTTTTTACCTTGAACGTGGTGTCTTACCTCATAAAGAAAAAAGATAACATAACCAAGGAAAATTTATACGGGTTCACCGACAAAAGTTAAGGATGGAACACAAAGTACCATTTTTAGGACGTTATGAAAAGGAAAACTGATATTGTGGTATTAGGCCATTAGATTTTCATTCTGATATAGTGCAGCTGTGCAGACTAGCTTTTAATGCATTTTGTTTTGGGCGATGTACTTGCCGGTATTTGTTGTCAAATAGAGGACTCCTTTTTTTCGTTTTTTTTCGGCTAATTAGGTTGGGTCTCTACCGTGTAGCTCCTAATTAGACGGTAAATGGCTTATAGTCATGAAACTCAAAGCCATACAAATGTCGGTGCGAAAATAAGAAAGTGCTTTCATGCAATACAGACTGGTTATTTTGAAACTGATTCATTCAATTTATGTTTCATGGATTATCAATAGGAGTAAATTGTCACTTATTTGATTTTTAATAACTTTCGAATTTATTATAAGCAAGGAAAAATTGTTTAATTCAATGAATTGTTTAATTGAATGTAGGTACTTCTTTCTCTGTGTCATGCGCTATACAGGACGCAGGTACCTACCTTTATACTATATCCAAACGTATAAAGGTCTATACACATTTAATATATGTAGGAGATAGTGAAGAGGAATTTCACTTAAAAAGGAAATAGTGAGTCAGTACGAGTAAGTAACAAATGGGGTTGTTGATCGTAGTTCTGAAGGGAGAACCTTCTCGTATCCGTATCATTCATTAAATCCATTGATTAGCTGTTCAAATATTGAACTAAAATGTAATCGTGTGTGGATATAAAATGAAAAATAAATAAATAAACGTACATATGGATTTAGATAAAAATTTGACGGGCATGATTGGCCGCGTGTACATATGTATGTAAGTATGTATATATGCGTCTGTCATACAGAGTAAAATTGAAGACCAGAAACGTAAATGATTGTCCCATTGAAATGTTTATTATAATGCGAGTAGGTACACATAATTTTTTTTTTTTTTTTAAAAAAGATAACGCAACATAGGGCAGAGTGAGAACAAAATTTTGTTGAACCAGAAAAGTAAGAAAAAAAATCAGAGTCAGAGTTTCTTTTTTCTCTTTTTTTTTTTAAAAAAAAAAGAAAAAATTTAAAGCACAGACAATGATGACGATACACAGAAATTGAAGGAGGCAAAAAATTCATTCATAAAAATCATTCTTGGAACGAGCAAAACCAGCATCAGAGCCAGCCACAACGAAGTAACTATAGTTTTGGTGGTGTGTAATGTGCCCAACACATAAAACACCCAAATGCTTATAATATCTTTAAATACGAAAATGTGTGTTGTGTTGTTGACGTCGATTTTGTTGCACAGAAATCACGGCTACGTAGGCATCTTGCCGAATGCCATTGCACTTTTCATTTTATGCACTGTCTTCTTGTTCTGTTTAAAAAGAAAAGAAAAACACATTTTATTGTGGATTGTTGTAACAGTGTTGGTGTGTAGTAGTATTAGTAAAAAAGTACCAAAGAAAAACAGCTATCTGTAGAATGAATTCCCTAAAGCCAAACATGGTTATTAGCTTCACCGCGGTTTTTTCTTTGCCTTTTTTTTTTGCCTGTTTTTGCTCGGTCATTCTAATAAACTTGCAAAAAGGTGAGATTTATTTGTGCAATTTTTTGCATTCCGTTATTATAATATACGTATGTACATCTCTCGACAAAGATCAAGAATCGCGAGCAGAAGCTTAAAATTAACACAATACCTTCCTACCTACTTACGATTTTTTTTTATTGATATAGGTATAGGTACTTAATTTTAAATGTTATTTTTTGACTTTTATTCTTTTTTATAAAATTGTATAAAACTCCTTTTAAACTCTATTAGATATCGTCCTTCAACTAGCATGGAAAAGGTGTTTCCAGTGCATATGTGTATATCGTTAATTAATCTGGCATAAGGAGTAGGCTTGACCTACTCATCTGCAAGTATAGGTATATACGAGTACATATTTGTTACATATGTCATTTCGATCAAAGCCAAATAGATTATACGAAAATTTCTGAGATTGTGTCAAAAACTTGGATGACAAAATTAAACGCTTTCAAAACTAAGCAAACTATTTACTAACCTATTAAGATGGCGCTAATATTCGGGATGAACCTGGACCTCAACTTAGAAGCCTCTTCAGTTAGCCTGTTTAGGTTCCCCCCTACTTGTGTGCACTACCTTAGGTAAGCTATTCCTCTATTGCGTTGTCCCTTAGTAAGGGCATTGAGGTCCATTCGCTCTACCTGTTCTAGCTATCTCAGGCGCAGTTTTCTGACTAGGTCGATTTCGTTGAATCTCCTCCTCTAAAGCTCGTCAATGCAAATGGGACCGAATATATTACGAAGGGTTTCTCTCGTAAAACGACTGAAGATATCTTAATCTACTTTCGGTAGAGTCCATGCTTCAGCGCCATAAAGTGGAACTATTGTGGGGTTTTATTTATATACAGTCTCATTAGCTTTTTGAAATAAGTCCCTACAACTCAATTACCTTTTTGGCCAAAAAAAAGAGTGGCAAGAGTGGTACTTTGTTTTATTTTTGCTAAGGGAGGTTGACAAAATTTATAGTAGACCCAAGATAGACAAAGTCCTTTATCACCTCTAAATTATAGCGGTCGACTGTGACGTTCTATCCAACTCGATGTTTGATGTTTACCGCTTAACGCATTTTGGCAGTTTCTGTTTCAGTACTACCTAAGGCATCGGTTGCAGTCCACTGTGTTCTTCCAATTATGTCGATATCATTGGCGTACGCTGGTAGTTGCACAGGCGTTGGGAAGATTGTGACTCCGGTGTTATCTTGTGAGTTCCGCACAATTTCTTCAAGTATAATATTTGAGAAGTCACATTGCATCACTTTGTCTTAAACATAGATATGATATATAGAGCTCGTCTCACAGTATTTATAGAGACGAGGTCTATAATGGTGGTATCAATTTGAACTTGTTGATGTTTTTCCAGGATCTGCCGCAGATTGAATAAGTAAATTGTTGGCGCAGAAACCCTAGATTCTCCCGCTTACTGTGTATCTAGCAGTTTCCTTTAATGCTCATTTCTAACGACTTAGGTATGTTAAAAAAAAACTTTCTCATTGCCAGAAGATTCCACTTTTGTAAGTTTGCTGTTGTCCGCCAAAAAACAGAAAACCAAAGCTTTTTAAATAATATTGTAGTAATAAGTAGAATACATATTTACTATCCGGTGACTTGGAAATTTACGAAGATTTAAACAAAAAAGACAGAATACAATCTTAGTTTTCTTCGATTAGGTGTCGAATTGTGCATGTACTTACTTTCCAGAAAGCAATTGTTTGTCTATAGTTTTTGAAGCTAATAAAAAGACCAACGAAAATAAGAATGTATATCTGATATGAAGTTGCAATGTAGATCGTACAGATATAATAGATATTTTTACCTAGCATCTATCTAAAACCATACCAAGCTCATGCATAATACGTATTTATGTATGGGAAGATACATGACATATGTGTTTGTTTTCAAATAATGCCAGTAGCTGTAACCTACGTCCTCTCTACAAAAGAATGCCATGCACATACGAGTACATGCGGGTGGGCTAAAATGTTTAGAAATATCGCAATTACAGAATAAGTAAAGTGATCACTTTATGTTGTTATGATGTCGACGGAAAACAATCATTAAAAAAAGTGATGATCTTTAAATTTAAAAATACAAAGTTTGCAGAATGCACGACTCGGCAATTCAACGACTCTGCATAGCTGACTTCTTTTTCTCCCAATACGCGCATAATGTCTGCAAATATGGTAATGTTACTTGTGTCTTTCCGTTTTATGCTTGCTTTGCACTCATTGGAGTTTCATTCTTAACTGCATTCCAACATTGAGTTTGTGTGCGAAGTTTATTTTGCAATATTGACTCGTGCAAAACTTGAGTTTTGTGTCCAAGTTGCAAATAAAATACATAAACACATTCCCGCCACTTATGCATAATGAACTGAATATTTGTATCTAGTAAACAATTTCAAATTGAAACCTCCGAGCATTAGTCTGGATATTTTATTGCTTTGTCAAATTCATTGAATTTTGGGAGTAGGATATACGAGTACTTTTGTAGACATTATTTATTAAAAAAAAATTGTATCCGTTCCGTTTGTTTTGTTAATAGTAATCGAAAAAACCATATAATTCTCGTCATTCTAATCAATGATGATATAAGTATCAAGTTCTTTAATAAATTCTGTCACTTTTTTTATGTAGTAGAAATAAGCCTTCACATTTGTTATTCTTTAACGTCGTTTGTGCGCGTAACATTTTTCTACATTGCTCAAAATAAAGGATGCATGTAATAGGGGCTAGATTTTGTGAGTTTCTGATTAAGCGGTTATGACTTTTTGGGTGCTGTTCGCTCATAGATTTTAGCTATGAAATAATTTGTCTACATTAAGGTTTGAAACATCTGCCCAATGCTTATGGCAATCGTTTTGTTTAAAACATTAGTGCGACCGGATGATTTGTTACAAATAATAATAAAAACATATTAAAAGTCGTGTTTCTGATAATATAATAATTAATCAGCTTACGAAATTATACCAGGCATTGAAAGAAAAACGTGGGTTTCATTCATGGCAATGTCAAATGATCACAGAACAAAAACGACAAGGCTTTGATAGGAAAGCTATACAGGCCAATCTTATTCGCTGAACTGTCAACTATCAACTGCCACCTGTTACATTTGCCAGCAATGATGTGATTAACAACTAAAACTTCCGATGGTAAAAATCTTTGTCAAATCAAATCTTATACTGTAGGAAAAACCTAGTCCGAATAAAAAATAAAAACATTAGACAGATGAAGTAAACTTAGTGTCTATAAATATGCCATTTTTGAAAATCTTTGTCAGGATTTATTTTAAGTACCAGTACCAGAATTGTTTGCTTATGTAGGTCGTACGATTTACATTTGTTTGAAATATCAGGGCTTATGCCCACATGGTCACTAGCATCAAAGCCTTGAAAAAGGAGCTGAGATGCTGATCACCTATCGCCTAAATTCAGACGTATTTCAATAGAACACAAATGTGACAGCGAATCATGTCTTTCACTTTAGGTTTTTAAATAAGGACACTGTTTTATAAAGATATATATGTATGTATGTATGTATATATGTATGCACATTTATTTATTTTTATTTTATTATTATAAATTCTTGTTCAATTTTTGAGTAAGTCGCTGGTGCAAACTTACGACAAAGGAGTGCCCTTAATGTTTGTTTGGGCTGTATTGACATCAATAAAATTGATGTTTTCATTCAAAACAAAACGATTTGTTGGCTTTATAGTAAAATTTTAGCAAGACATCGACCATATCTGACCTCTTGATTTATTAAGATCGTCTATGTCCTTTGCTAAACAAAAGTGCTTAAATTCGTTTATAAAGTTAGTAAAAGTAGTAAATAAATATGTATATCAAAACTATTGAGGTTATCAACTTTATTCTGATGACAATGTATATTCGTCGTGGATGTTATTAAGAGTCCGCATCAACAGATATCGTTCTTCGGATATTTTTCTCTCCGGTTTCTCATATTATACTCGTATTTTTGCTCTTTGTTTTATAGTATTTCTTTTGAAATGTTGTTTTGATCGTTGCTTGAGACTTGCGCTTGCATCGCGATTCTTGAAGTCAATCTTTATCTGTGTATTGGTGCATTCTGTACTTGTAGTTTATTTTGTATATGTAAGTAATATTACATCGCTGCCCCTCCCACCACTAAAGCGCGATCGAACTTCAACCCACTGACTGGCAGTGACTATCGGTATGTTTGTCTGGCCCTGCTATTTATGTTTAATGTTATTTTGCTTTGCTTCAATGTGAACATAGTAAAGAAGGCCGATGGCAGAATCAAAACAACATTTTTCATGTAGACTCTGGCGGCGGTGACGGGTTAAAGAACTGCATCTAAAACCAAAACAACACCAGCGACCGGTGAAGGCATTGTGGCCTTTGGAAAAGGAAATTGTAACTTCTTACAAGTTGGCCATAACAAAATAGCATAGTTGCAGTAATGCATACATATATGTATGTACATATGTGTGTATGCATTTACGAATAAGTGTAGAAGACAACTGGATAGATTGAAGAAAACAACAACAAAACAAGAACCAAGTAATAATAATAAAAAAAGAAAGCTATCAAAGGAAAGAAAGAAGCGTCAAGTATGACGGGATTATCGAACATCGTGGCTTGGTTTTTAGTGGTGCACGTTGTGCTCTTGGGAAAAAATTTTGCGTAAAAGAAAGACGCGCAAGGATGTTTTTTTTTTTTTTTTTTTTTTTTAAATGAGGGTTCATTGGCGCGACATCTTTTTTTTTTTGTTGTTTTTTGCAGTTTTGTTTATTCTTATTTCTATTTTAAGTTTTATGTTTTTATTTTATAATTTTATTTCGCCTAAACCTTGTAGGTAGGCTGATTTTAGTAAAAAGTGAGCGTAAAAGACGAGTTGAAATTGTATGAAGACTACTTTTGCAAGGGTGTGCGTACATACGTACATACATATGTATGTATGTACTATTTGCATATTTGTAGCCCTATGTTATTATGTTATTTAAAAAATATTTCGTCACGATGTTTTACTAATGGATGTACATGCGAGCACATAGATGGCGCTACCGCTCGGTAGAATCTTGAGCTTTTATCAGAAAGCTTTTCGAGTAAGACTAGTCCTGAAGTTTTTTACTTCCTAAATTGCAAAATCCGTATTTCTGTTTCTTTGATTCATTGAGTTTGAACCGAAGAGTACCTATCTGAGCCCAAGCGTTGATGTCTATTTGGGCTCCAAATCCTTGTCTTCTGAAAAGCGTTTTCGATCTTCATCTGATCCGTAAAAAATGTTTGGGGTAAACAGACGTACATATATCATATGTATTTTATGTAGGTACCTACATAGTTGTAGAAAATAATGACTGGACCAGAAAGATTTCCAACAATTTTCATTAAATATGTATGTACTCCGGTGATGACGATGGCGCGATAGTTAGCTCATTTGACTATCACGCAGAGAGTCTGGGTTCGATTCCTGGCTGAGTTACTAACATTTTTTCAAATCGCCATCACCCTTTCGGCGGGCAATGGCAAACTCCCGAAAGTAAGATTGCCTACGAAAAAGCTTCTAAGGAGTGCCGTTCGGACTCGGCGATAAACCGTAGGCCCCGCTCAGATGTGACGAAAATTAAAACATGAGCAACACAAATGAGTGTCAAGAAGCTAGGCCATGGCCCATACCGGGCTGCCAGCGCCACAGTGTTTTTTTTTATGTATGTAGTCCTTAACCCTGTACAGACTTACATGTATATTTTTTTAATACGTAACGGACATGGTTCGTCGAATCGATGACTGCATTTATTTTTCAAATGGTCATATCTTTGCAAAAACAATCGTTTAAAGTCGATTGTTCTCAGTTGTATTTATTTTAATTTCATTTTGTATAATGAAAAACAACGGTAGAATTTTTTGAAAGTTTTGTTTACTCGAATGCATAAGAAGAATACTATAATTTATTATACCCTTATCTTTGTACATAATTTCCATTTAAGATCACTATTTGGCAGCATGTTTGTCTAAAGATTACTTCATATTAGACATCTTGCACAAAAATTTAGGGATGCGAATGCTCTGCACAAGACGGGTGCCGTATTTGTCGAATGCTGATCAAAAGCAAACGCGTAAACGATTTTCGCAGAAATCTTTGCGCTGATTTTGTGCGGCGATTTCTCATTATGGATGAGGTTTGGGTCCACGCAAGAAACGAAACAACAGACGAAGCAGTTGTTGGAATCCGGTGTCCGATCGCATCGGCCGGAAAATTCATCGCAAGCGTGTTTTGGAATGCGAAAGCAATCCTGTAAATTGATTGCCTTGAAAAAGTCAGAATAATTACAGGCGAATATTATTCCAACGTTCTTGACCAGCCAAATGCTAAAATTCGCGAGAAGAGGCCTGGTTTGAAGAAGAAAAAAATCATCTCTCAACAGGATAATGCACCTGTACACAAGGTTGCGTTGGTAATAGGAAAACTGCGGGATTTGAGGTACCATTCGCTCGATCATCCTCCCTATTTTCCTGGTTTGGCATCCTCAGACTTCCACCTGTTTCCAAACTAGAAGAAATTTGTTTCTTCGGAGCGTTTCGTATCCAATGAATAAGTTGAGTAGGGTGGTAGGTGAATATCTTCACAGCCTTCCAGATTCTCATCCGGGAAGGAATACTGATGTTAGAGAAACTCTGGACGAAGTGTGTTGAAGTCAAGGGAAATTACCTATGTAGAAAAATAAAATCATTTCTTAAATGAGAATCGCAGTCTTTCTTATCCTCGTATGCATACATATATGATATATCATATGTCAATTGTATGTAAAAATGTTCAAAAAAAAAATTACAAATTAGGTACGGTTCTGCTTGCAATTAACACATTACCTTTTAAGCTGCTAAAATAAATAATTAAATTGTTTCCGTGACAATTCGGGTGGATCAAGACCTGGTTTATCTCACTTACTGTGTAGCTTGCCTTATTATTTTGCGTATAGTGAAAGGGAACTATGATTTTGTGATGACTCTGAGGGGAAAATAAGATATTCCTTCATTTTGACTGTGAACTTTATATATGTCTGCTTGCTGGGCTGAGAGCTCTAGACTCTCCAGAATCTTGTCGAACAACTGACTGAATCTAAATAGAGTGATCGTGTACTTCCTTCAAATTACCAAGACCGTTTTAATAAAGTCAGCGGAGAAAGTGATCGAGGGGCTATACTCGACATTTTCTTATGAAATCTATTACAGTGTCTAACCCAGGTAAAATGCCTCGTTGTGTTTATGGGCGGTGTTTTTTTTTTCATACCTATTAAAGTAATGGCATTTTTGTTAAATTCAAGTTCTGGCTAAAATAGTCTAGAACTGTAATGTTATCTCAAGTCACAGTTTCATGGTTTAACAACTGGCGCCTTGTCATGAGCGATTTATCTGTTTTATACCATCTTTGAAACATTTCTAATTAAGGTGCAAACTATACTAACTATAATGGTTACCAGACCCCTTTTTGTCATAGTAGCAATAAATTGTATGGGAAAGTTAAAAAATGTATCACTTTGGACAAATTAATTGTCAGTGCTGCTAAATTAACCGAATGTTCGTAGTAAACGTCGGTAGCGGTTTTTTGTACTCTGAAAATTAAACGCTGATACCGATGCCAAAAAGCACACCTAATATCTTTATGATATTGAGCCTACACAACTTACATATGTGAATCAAAGATGTTGATATACAAACTGGTTAGAAAAGGCTACGGCACTGACACCTTTCATCTTTTGGGGTCATCGATTTGGACTGAAACCGTTTTTGCCGGCTCTATGCAATCTTATACCGAAATATTCAAACATTTTAACTGCTCATCGACCATTGACGTAACAGTTATTTGGTGCAGTTGTTGTTTAATACAGAATATATATAAACTACATAGGTAAAAAAATACAAATATATTTCTCGAAATGTAGGCGACCCGCTGTTTATTTACTTCACCAAAAAGCTTTTCTATATCCTATTTAACTTTCACGGCTCGCCAAACTATCTAACATTTCTTAAATGTAGCTTAAAAACTATGCGTTACATTATTCTTAAAATTGCTTTTCCAAATCTAACAGCATTGTTTATTTTTAAATACGTAGCAAGCTTTTTGAAAACAAAAGAAAATGATATGGCCGTAATTACAATAGAAATTATAAAAATGGGAAACACTTCGTTCATATGTATGTTTAACTATTCCCCATGACATGAAATTAAACCAGAAAAAGAAAAAAAAAACAAAAAATGAAATGTATTCGTAAATTGTTATCCTTTTTATTTTGTTATCGTTTTGTTTTTCTTGTTGTTCACAGTGTTTCATCAAAAATTTTGATTAGCGGCATTCCGCTGCAAACACGATTCGAAGACATCGAACCACTTCTAAAGCCATACGGCACAGTCAAACAGTGCGAAGCTGTTACTAGTAAGGATCCAAATACTCAGACCGTGCATATAACGTTTGAGAATCCTGATCAGGCACAAAGGTATCGTTTTTTTTTTTTTTTTGAAAAAAAAAAGAAAAAAAGAAATTGTAATAATAATGAAATACATAGTACATGTACTTACATATACATACATATATGCATTGGAATATTGAAATTAGTAGGCTGAAAAAATTGGTTCAAACAAATATAACGGCCCATCCAAAACAAAAAATTCAATTTGATCTTTCAAAAAGAAAATCTATTTTCATATTTTTTTTTATTTTCGATTAACAAAATTTAAAAACTCATCGTATATGTAGCAATGTGTTACGTTTATTTTTATTTTATTAATTAATGATTTGTAACAAAATTATTTACTTATCATTATATGTAATTGCAGGGCTGCTGGTGGTCTTAACGGTATCGAATTTGAAGGTAATAAACTGCACGCAGAACAGCTCGATAAAAATCAGCGTCGTACCACACGTAGTGCACGTAATCAATACGCAGGAATGCCAGGTCCTGGTCGACAAGCTGATTTTCCTTTACGCATATTGGTTCAAAGTGATATGGTTGGTGCCATAATTGGTCGCCAAGGCAGTACGATCAGAACTATTACCCAACAGAGCAGAGCTCGTGTTGATGTTCATCGCAAAGAAAATGTAGGTAGTGTCGAGAAAGCAATTACTATTTATGGAAATCCAGAAAATTGCACGAATGCGTGTAAACGAATTCTCGAGGTAATGCAACAGGAGGCCATTTCCACAAATAAAGGGTAAGTGATAAAGAAGAATTGGTCACAAAAAAAGCATACTCCTATTGGCCGCAAAACAAAACAAAAAAACCTATTGGCAAACGATTTATTTTGAAATTTAAATTTACAGAGAAATTTGCCTTAAAATTCTGGCGCACAATAATTTAATTGGTCGCATTATTGGAAAAAATGGTAACACAATCAAACGAATAATGCAAGAAACTGACACAAAGATAACCGTCAGTTCGATAAATGATATAAGTAGCTATAATCTAGAACGGATCATTACTGTGAAAGGACTCATTGAAAATATGTCGCGTGCCGAGAGTCAGATCAGTTCAAAACTTCGTCAAAGTTATGAGAATGATCTGCAAGCAATGGCGCCACAAAGTTTAATGTTCCCTGGATTACATCCGATGGCAATGATGTCCACTCCGGGTAATGGAATGGTATTCAATACAAGTATGCCATATGGCTCTTGTCCGACATTTCCAATGGCTAAGACACCAGCGGCAGTTGTGCCACCCGTCTTCCCAAATGATCAACAAGAAACAACCTACCTCTATATACCGAATAATGCGGTCGGTGCTATTATTGGAACCAAAGGCTCACACATTCGTAATATAATGAGATTTTCTGGTGCTTCTGTTAAAATTGCTCCTCTAGAGAGTGATAAACCTGTGGAACAACAAACAGAGCGTAAAGTTACAATACTCGGTACACCGGAGGGACAATGGAAAGCTCAATATATGATTTTTGAAAAAATGCGGGAAGAAGGTTTTATATGCGGAACTGATGATGTTCGATTGACTGTAGAAATTTTGGTAGCTAGCTCACAGGTAAGTTATTAATATAAATTCCGACTATAAGATGGTATGTCATAAAAATCTACTATTTTCCTTCTCATTAGGTTGGAAGAATAATTGGAAAGGGTGGACAGAATGTTCGTGAATTGCAACGAGTGACAGGTAGTATTATTAAGCTCCCAGAACACAATGTTGCACCAGTTTCAGGTGAAGAAGAAACAACAGTTCATATAATTGGGCCGTTCTTTAGTGTACAGGTAAGAAGTCTTCAATTTTAATTCTTTAAAAATTCTATAAATTAAAATTAAGGCAAGTTTACCACCATTTTTTTTTATTTTCAAATATATTTATGATTTTCATATGTATGTATGTTGGTTTATGTAGGGAACGATTCCATACTAATAAAATGAAATTGGTTCATACGCAATTCAAGAGTAACATCATGACAAACTTATTACAGCTTCGATTACAGCTTTCTAATATAATATTATTGCCGACGCTAAGTTTATTTGTGTTATATTTTTGGAAAATCATTTGTATTTTTCTTTTGTTTTTGCTCTTCTTTTGATTTTGGTTTCTTGAACAAAATTTTTTTTTAAGTAATAAGATTTGTCTTCGCGAAATCTTTACCATTCTTACAGCAGGTAGATCCAAACGAAGGTTTGTTCATCCTGATATAAATGGGGATTTTGTACGGGTAAAGTTAGGCTCCCTTACACATGATTGATGGTATCGTGTAGAATTTGCATTATAAGATTTATTTTTGTTTGCATTATTTTATTTGGAGAAAGTTCAGTTACGTATGTACTCACTGTTAGTTTCTATCTACATTAGCTTACCTACTTATGAATGTTCAAAAATCTTTAAATGATATGTGAAAAAGTCACAAAGATCCGATGATCCTTAAATCTCCAACATTATTAAATAATAATAAAAATATGGGTTCTTGTAGGATTAGAATTTTCAAATGATTTGTAGTTAAATATGGTAGGACTAATAAATTCGCAACATTTTCCAATTTTAGTCTGCTCAGCGAAGAATCCGAGCAATGATGATATCAACAAATCCACCTCCAGTGTCCAAAAAACAAAAAGCTGCCAAAGAGCAATCTTCGTCAACCAGTGGGACCCAATCACAGCCCCAGCAGGCACCTCAACAGCAACTTCAGCAGCAGCCTACTCAACAAACTCAACATCAGCAATCCTCAAGTTCGAGTCAATAAAGTAAATTTAAAGTGTTTTTATTTTCTTTTTTCTATTTTATTTTTTTATTTTATTTCTTCATAAATAAGTCATTGAAACATTCGCAAAAAAAAAAACAAAAATCAAGAGATAATTATTATGAATTAAAATTAACTCCAATATATTAACATTAAAAACAACCACTTCAAAAACACCCCACCCAGGAGAATATGAAAAAGAAAATATATTTATTTTAATTTGTCATTTTTATTTTTTGATATTGCTTTCTTAAGCCATTTTTATTAAAAAAAAAAAAAAAATAATAATAACAACAGCAAAATAATAAAGCGTAGACTTACTCGTTCTTAGTTCGCAGTACACGAATATAAAAAAAAAAATAAATAAAACAAATGTCAACAAATGGTCTTCAAAATATTTTTAAATGTCCCGAAAGAGGTAAATTTTCTTTTACAAAAAAAGTGGATGTTAACTAAAAATAAAGAAAAAAACCTCCAAATATAATAATTTTAAAAACAAACGCCAATAAAATTTAAAAACGAACAACAAATATCTGAAATAAAAGAAAAAACACTTTGATAATAATAATACAAAAAATGGTGTAATGAAATTAAAAAACGGATAAAATGATAAATTCTTACCAATATGATATAATATTAATAAAAAAGTGAATTGCCTTTAAAACGGTGCTGAAATGTTAATGATAATTTAATTAATTAAAATATTTGATAATACTACTATCCTTTATTTCTTAATGTTATATATAATTAAACTTTTTTTTTAAATTATATTCATTGTTAATTTATTAACAATGCCGACCGCATTTTGTTTCTATAAATAAATAGTCTCACAAACACCGTATCGACAACAAACAATCAAAAATAGTAATAGAACCCTTTCTTACCTTAACATTATTGTACTTGTTCCTTAATTGCAAAATAATAAAAAAAAAAAACATCAAGTACATGTAGCTTTAGTAAAATTGTTCATTACTATCACTTAAAAAAAAAATAAATAAATAAAACTAAACAAATTACAGTTATTAAATATGTTATACTATATAAAAGTAAAATGATTGAATTGTTTAAATATTCACTGTTATGTTCTTAATTAGAATTGTTCAATAGCTTAATTGTTTAAACTTAAAGAAATGAATTAAAAATAGGTTATTATTAATTAAAACAAAAAAACAAAAAAAACAACAAACAAACCGGTTAACTAAATCAATTTAAAACACAAGCACAATTCTGTTAAAATAAGATAATATTTCAGAATAAATATCAACAAATATTTTGGCACTAAATTACAAATCATTCAAACATTTCGGCGAGAAACAACGGAAAAATTTTAAATGAAATAATACTTGTATACTTCTTAAAAAAGATATATAAAATCAAAGTTTGGCATTTCAAAAATAAAATAAATATGAATATAAATAAATATAAAATAATAAAATAGAAAGATTAAAAAACAAAAACAAAAATAACATAAAAAATCATTTAAATGAAATATAAATACCTCAATATAAGTGCATTATCTTATATAAAATCATAAATAACTAAGAATGTATAAATGGTAAAAAAAACAAGTTAATTTATGCAAAAGAAAACTACGTCACCATTTGAAAACTAAAATCGAGTACTACAATTGAATGAAGCAAAAAAAAAAAAAAAATAAAAAAAAAAAAAAACAAGAGATATTTAACAACGCATATCAATTACATTGTAAAAGAAAATAATGTAAGCTGACCTTACAAAAGATATCGATAGCAAGCCGAAATCGAATATAAATACTTTTACCAATCAAATTCCAAAAATATAGAAAAAAATTACTAAATTGGATTAAAAAAAGAAAAAAAGAAAAAAAAATCAAGACTAACTATAGCGATCAGAAAACTATATAACAAAGGTTAAACAGTTACCTGTATTTTGAATTACCATGCCGTTTTAATTTACGTATTATACATACCAAAACTAAATACTTTTGCCAAATTTAAATTCCCAAACAGGAAAACAATAATAGCAATGATCATAGAATTATTTTTCTGATCGCTATAACTAGCATCAAATTTACAATACAGAATCATACACACAACACTTGTAATTGTCTTTTATTTAGCAACATGCATAAAAAAAAATCAGCTTTTGAATTATTTTCTATCAACCTTTGGCAAATAAAATAAAATACATACTTACAAGTATGTATATCTGTAAAAATCAATTCGGGCAGTTAGAAAAAAAAAAAAATATTTTCAAATAGAATATTTCGAAAGCCAATAAATAAAAAATGGAAAAATGAAACACTTTTACCAATATGAAATCTAAATAATGCTAAGAAAACACTCGAGGGAGTTTTTTGTGTTAGCATTGGGAGATTATGCACACATACATATAATGAACAACAAAAGTTTGAAGTGGGGTTAACTAAAAACAAAAAAATTAACGAAAAATATATTAAAATAACTTTTAAACATTTTTATATATTTATATTAATATATTCTATATATAGATTTTATTTTGTTGGAAAAAATCTTATATTCAGAGAATAAATTTTTAATATATTTTACATATTTAAATGAAAAAAAAAACTAAAAAAAAAATGAAAGAAAAAAAACATTTTTAACTATTTTAGGAATATATCGAGGAGTTGCTGTCTCAATAATTTTGTTTGTTAACAAAACATTTTTTAAAAGCCTTCACGGCAGTTAAGGTGAAATCGAAGCAACTTAAAATCTACCACAGTTTTCTAAGGGTAGCGAATACTTAAAGTGAGAAAGAATATATTATTAATGTAAACAGAGAAAAAAGTATTTTTTATAAAGTAAATAAAAAAATCAATTCTTATGGAGAGAAAAAAAAATTTTAAATATTTATAGTGTTTAGAGGCTATTTATATCGTTATATATTTTTTTTATTATAAGAAAAAAATGTAAAAATTTTTTTTTTTTATTTATTAATTTAAAGTTTTTTGAAAAACAAAAAAAAACAATGAAAATAACATTTTGATTTCGATTAATTTTTTTTATTGTATTTTATTTTTGTTGACTTGAAAACTTTGTTGTTTTACTTTTTTTTTCTTATTTTCCATTTCGAAATGCTAAATTAAAACATTTGTAAATTAAGAGTGTATAAGTTGTGCCAAGTACTGATTTAAAAAATAAAGAAAGTGTGATAATCTTTCGTTTTTTAGGCAAGGTAAAAATTAATTTTTGTAAAGACAAAAAAAAAAAAACATAATATAATCTTTTTGGATATAATTTTTATAGTTAGTGTTTTTGCTAATCAAAATTTAATATTAAAAAACAACGCCAAACAGTTTTCTTTTTCATTAAATTAAAAAAAAAGAAGTTTTTATTTGATTTAAATTTAAAAAAAAGTTAGTAATTATCACACTTTATACAAGCGAGTAAAAAGACGTTAATGAGAATAGTGGGAATATTAAAGGAAAAGCACACAACTCTATATTTAAAAAGAAGAAAAAACATAAACATCATAAGCAACATAAGGAAAACAACAAAACTTACTATTTGTATAATGTAAAATGTAAAAACAAATACAACATATTATTATTTTATCCCAAATTCATTTCGGTTATAATTTTTTGTATCATTATCACTACGCCTACATGGACTTTTTACAAGAAAATAAATTATTATTTGATTTTTTTTTCTTTTGTTGAATATGATTCCCTTTTAAATTTTCGTACATTTCAAAATTACTCGTACAAATAAAAGTACAAATTAAATAGTAGTAAAATTATACATTTTTAATTTTCTTACATTTCTACTTATTTACATTTAAAAGAGAAGAGAAATAATAATAAAAAAAAAAAAAAACAAAAAACAGCAACAAAATATGCAACAACATTAACAACCAAGAAGTTTATAGAAAAAGAAAAACCTAAATAACGATATAGATTTGCGAAAGCAAACACATAGCCACTATATTATTGAAGAATAACTGAAGTATTTTTGTTAAGAAAACAATAAAATCTTACCATCAAGTAAAAACACTCCACAGCCAAAAATATTAAAAATAAAAATAAAAGAATTAAAAATATGTATGTTTTTCCTTGCACGTTTAAGTAAACAGACAGCCCCTCTATAATTGATTCTCGATTGAATCTGAGTTTGAGTAAAAACGCTACTAGTTTTCTTTGAATAGAATATACTATTACAAAAAGAAAAACCCTCGATTTATAAAAAAAAAACAAAAAACAAAAAATGATCAAAAGAATCAAGCAATGAAATCCCTCAAATGGCAACAGCAAAAGAAAGAAACTAAAAAAAAAAAGAAAATAGTAAACATACAAAGAAATAAATTTGTACTTTGCGCAGACCTAAAACGGAAAAGAAAGTCAAATACATACAAATTATCAACAAATTGGCATATATTATATTAGATTAAAAAATAATAATTATAACACAAAATCAAATAAAAAAAGGTATGCACATTGATTTTTTTAATAATAATTATTAAAACACTGCCCTTAAACTGAAGAAAACGAAAAAAAAAACAAAACAAAAATACAAAAAAAAACAATACATGCGTACGATAACTAATAATTATTTGGGTAATCAATTCATTTTAAATAAATTTGCAGAAAAAATAAACAAAAACAAAAATACGATTATAAATTTCTTTTAGGATTATAAGCTACTATGAAAAGTTATTAAAATTATGGCAAAAAATTTAAATAAACAAAAGTATGAGAAAGTCGTGGGTTTTTCACATTTTTTATATACTACAAAAAATAGTTTAACCTGTAAAATTGCTCTAAATGAATTTTTTTTGCTTGCAATCTTTGCATTTAAAATGGACATTAAAACAAATCAAATTATTTGTTTCTAAAATTAAACAATCAAATAAATAAAACCAAGAAAAAAACGTATAAATAGATAATCACGATTTGAAGTCAGTAGTTGAACAACTTTTGTAAACAAAAACAAAAAAAAAAAACAACAACAATAATACTAGAACAACCAAATTACATTTGCTGTCCGTTTATTATGCATTTTGATTGTGGTCGATTTTAAAATATTTAGAAAAAACAATCTTATATTCTCTCATTAATGTTTGTGGAGGCAAAAATTTAAAATCAAATTCTATATATAACATAAACATATTCATAAATATCTTTGTTTAAATGCATATAAAACCAAACATTCGTGTTAACTTAAATTAAAAAAAAAGAAAACAACCTATATCTATAAAGAAAAAGCAAATCACACACTACCGAAATTATATGTTACAAGAAAGCAAAACGCAAAAAAAAAAAAAAAGTTCAAAGATATCAATTCGTAATAGAGGATTATCTTTCTTAAAGTCCATTTTGTGTTTTCTTTTTTGGAATTAATAATTTAGAAAATAAGATAATTAGAAAAACAAAAAAACAATAATCTTATAATGATAACTGCATTTTCGTTGTAATATTAAAAGAAAAAAACAAAAAAAAAAAAAAATACAAAAGAATAATCATGCATTAAGCTTATTAAAAAAATACAGTAACTCATACAAAACCTAAATTTCCAACAAATCCCTACAGCCAGACACAGAACTTAAACAAAAAAATCAGAAACAACCTACAAACAATGTAGACACGTACATACACAAAACAACTATTCAATATTTCATTGAAACCGCACAATCAAAAGAGAATACCTTACAATAAAATGGATTTTATATACATACATATACATACATATATATATTTTTAACAATACTATTATCAATTTATTTTGAGTTTTTTTTTTTTTTTAATTATGTAAATATTTTTTATATATATATACCAATATATATATATAAATATATAAACGTATATATTTTTTTATTTTCGCACTTTATTTTAAATAATAATTAAAAATGCATCGAAGATAATGCAAGACCACGATAATTTCTTGGAGACTGAGCTACAACATATTTATTTTATCGTTGGTTTTGAATTATTTTCCTCTTCATCAATAGAAATCCAATATATATAAATCCAATCTGATGTATATATATACACCTTTGTATATATATGACTTTCTTAAATGTAATTAGTATGTATCAAATTTTTTTTTTTATAACAAAATAAATAAAAGAAATGATTTTAAATAGTCCTCTTATAATTTCTTAAAAAAAAAACTTGTTTAAACATGGTTAAAAGATATTTTATAAATAAAACACGGGACTACAAAATATAATTTTATATGTTCTTAAAATTCTATTATTTATAATTTAATAAGAAAACATACCTTTTTATTTGTAAAATTATTTTAAATAGGTATCAATAAAAAGTATAAGTAAAATAAATTCGTCTTTCGCCTTGAACTTATATATTTTTTGTCTTTATTTTTGCGATATATATTATTTTTTTTTTGTTTGCCATCATGGTTTGCGAACCGAATTCGTTTGCTGTTTCTTTTTTTTTTTTTTTTTGTTTATTTTGTCCTTAATATTTACGCATCGCATAAGATAACTCAAAATAGGAAAAAAAAAACAATTTTTATTTTGTAACAAAAAAATTATACACATATTATTTTAGCCACACAATTCTATATAAACTATTCATCATTTGTAGGCATTATATATTAACATATATATATATATATTTATGTATACGTACACATATTTATATATGTATGTTTACATATAATATATGAGAAAATTAGTTGAACAATAACCTTTTACAATAAAAAAAAAACTCGAATTTTCATAAAAGAGAATATATTTTAAATTCAAAGCTGAAATAGTTGTTAGCATTTGTATTGAAATTTTCTATTAAACTGTTAAGTTAAAAAGTGTTTCTTAATTTCTTAATTTTTTTGATTATCAGCATGTCACAGTGGGCGGCTTGCCTGTGTGATAATAGTTTATTTTCCAGCCGTTATTTTTTTTTTCATTGTGACATGTTTTTAATCAAAACAAAAAAGTATCAACGCAATCACTATTTGTTTAATAAACTTTTATATGCGCAGTTTTTTTAATGTTTTAATATAAATGCTACAAAATTATTTGTTCTTTTTAAATTTTGCATTCTTTGTTGTATTAAAAGAGAAATATTTATTAAAAACGAAACGCAAACTTTTTCAATTAACTTTCTCACACGCAATAGATCAATATATCAACCATTATTCATTTTCGTAGTTAAACAAAACCAAAATCATCATTCAAAAGCTCTATTTATGAACATGTTCCTTGATTGTGACAACGATTTACAAAACTAAGATGTTTATACGACATCTTTTTTGACACCTACTTACCGAATTCTTACTGCAAAATGTTTTGTTTTCTTAAAAAACAATTCCGATTTATATATACATCAAAATACAACAAGAACATAATGTATAAAGCCAAAAATATGTAACTATTAAATGCTTCAGAAAGCAAAAACTAAATAAATAAAAAAATGCAAAAAAAAAAACAAAAACAAAATGCTAAAAACAATGAAATATAAAAGTTAAAATGAAAACTACCTCAAAAGATATATACATAAATCTATATATTATTAATATAACTACTAAAAACAAAACATCTAAATTGTACTATATATATACATACATATATTAGAAAGTGACAGTAAGCAGTTTATTAAACGTAAAATCATTTCAAAAACAATCCAATAATCTTAAAACACAAACTATGTAATGTAAAACTAAAATAGAAATCACTAAAAAAAAAATTAAAATAGAAATCACTGAAAAAACAATTTACAAATGGAAGGTCCTGAATTGATCATAAAATTGAATGCATGTCTATTACACAGAAAGGTTTTTTTTATTTTATTTTATTTTATTTTCACTATAGGAAAAAAAAGCTAAATGAAACTGAAAAAAGAACAAACAGCATTTGCTTTAAAAATTAAGCTTTCTAGTTTTACATACATTTATATACTATTATAAACGTATTTTTCGGTTTAAAAGGGTAAATAAAGAAAAAAACAACAGCAGATATACATACATATATATGTGTCTGGCGATTGGCTTTGTAGCATGTTTAAATTTAAAGCAAAACTCAATATTCAGCTATCATGTTTTTGGGATAAAAGAAACAAAAAAATTAACCTAAATTTAAACACAATAATTACACAAAGAAGAAAGTAATAATTTTGATTTACATGCAAAAACATAAATAGCACAGTACATTTTTGGTCAAGTTAAAAGCGAATACACAATGCTATATTTGTAAGAGTAACAGAAAATCGATAATAATCAATAATATCTTACTGTATTCATAAAAAAATGTCCAAAATTTGATTAAGTTATATTAAATAAAAAAATGAAGTTTTTTTTATGAAAACAAACTGGTTTTTATTTTAATTTTACTTACAACATAAATCGTTTTAGGACGATAAAACTTTAAGTCGACTGATAGAATTTAGGTATTTAGCTCTTATGTTTTTTTTTTTCAATGTGTACTGTGCTGCATCGTTAAGTTCCCAACTTTGTACCGATTCAATAAACGTGTACAGAGGTGAAAGCAAGTACCTATATACCTATAGACACACATTTTTTTGCGCTCCTGCAGTATTAAATGGAAGTACAGTGTATATGGATTTGAAAGCTAAGACCATGATATAATTTACTTTACGAATTTGTACAAATACATGGTGATCCTGTCAATTTTTGCTTTGGCTTTCGGTGTATTGACCCAAATTTGAAGCCAGGCTTCGCGTGGGCTCATTTGCCAGCAATTCAACTTATATGTATGCTTATAAAAAAATACTGTTATTACATTTTTTCAAATCGATTGAAATACAATGGTAATTGCATTTCTTAACGGGCACTTGACCAATACGGGTTTTTTTTTTAAACCGTTCAAATTTAAAATTGCAAACAATTTTTTTTTTAAATAGATTTCAATTTAACAAATAATTTCTGATAACTATGTTTTAAACATAATAACTGGCAAATAACCATCAAACATTTTTCAATTTTTGTCTAGGTTTTTGAGTGCTTCTCCGATGTTATGCTGCTAAAGCGTAATGGCAGTGTTTACTAATTGTGGATGCAAAAAACACTAATATTTTAAAATTTTTTTACGTAAAGGGTTTTAATTATTTGTTGCTATTGAAGCACAATTTGAAAATTAACCTGTTGAAATGTTTATTTCAATTAAACGCGTGGATTATACAATTATTATTAAAATATGTACAATATCAGTTATCTATTTATTTTGAAATATGTGATAACTTTTCTAAACATTTCTGACACACAAAAAGTAGAACATTGACTGTCATTTTTGAGAAAATATATAAGGGCCGATAATGCCACCTCCCCACAATTCATACTCGTAGCAAACTCCATTGAATATTTGTGCATTAAATAGTTTGAATGGACAGCGAAGTAGTGGAAGACCGAAGGTGGCGCACGCAAGTGGAAGGGGACCTTAGCCAACTTAGCGTGCGAAACTGGAGGCAGCTAGCAAAAGATCGAGCTAGCTGGAGACGCTTGTTGATTGAGTTCCATGTCCAGCTCGGACCGTAGCGCCACCTAAAGTAAGTAAGTTAGTAAATAGTTTGAATTATCTTACGCAAGTCTTTATGCTTTAGTTTTTGTGTTTACTATATCTTATATGTATATTTCATGTTTAGATGCAACATTTATGATAGAGAATTTTATGAAGTGGATTATTGCAGTAAATGTTATGGAAGTGTTTGTGGTATTGGTTGTTTTTTTTGTATCATAATCCGCTTGTAGTGTGTACAATTATGTAATACTAAGAACGTGAAACGTGTTATTTTTCGATAGGCAAATCATTCATGCCTGCAAATATTAAGTCCAAAAGTATTCATATGGCACTCAGAGCACACCAAAATATGATCAGCAGTCAGAATGAAAGCGCTGTGAAATCCTAAGACTCAAAATGGATATCCCGCTTTTGACAAAGTGCTGCTGCTGGAAAAACAATTATTTTGAAAAAAAAAATCAACAAAAAATTGTCTCTTTTTTTATGAGCTGTTCGTTCAGTCTTTTGTTTGTGGGCATTAAGCGCCTTTTTGTTCTCATCGTCAATCAGCCCTATATTAAGAGAACACTCAAACCTCTGATCCACGTACATATCTTTTGTGTGCAATATTCCTGCACAAGTAAATATTTTATCTTTAGGATTGGGAAATCTTGCTGTAAGCTTACGATTGAAGTTGCGTCTAAAACGTATTCATTTCAATTTAATCCTTCAAATACAAAGCGGCCGGGATGGCATAATCTCTTATACATATGTATGTACTTATATATGTACATACCTTTTTTTAAACAAGAGTTTTTTTAAAAAACTAAAAAATACGTTTTTTATTTATTATCAAAAAAAGCAAATGATATAAGCTATCAAATTTAAAAAAAATCTTACCTTATATTGTCTGACTGCCCCAAAATTCCCCCCTTCTCGCGTTACAAAATATCTAAAACTCGCAAACTCGCACAATAGCGTTCGTTGTATTATCTATGATCGTTTAGAAGCTGCGTTTAAAAATTTGCTTAGTTATGACTGCGTTTAACGTTAGATGCATGGGGGTGGCAATTGACTAGTGCACAAATGTTACTTATTGTGGAATGTTCAGCTCCACTATTAATTAAAAATTACTAAAAGAAATCGTCATAAACTTAGAGAACTCTGTTGTTTTTGAGTAGAAATTTTTTAGAGTGGAAATTGCATACGGAATGGAAATGACATTTTCGTTATATTTCACATTATTTCTAAATAATGTAAAAATTACTTGCTCGACATAGAATATACCTACGCAAATAAAACAATAACATCAGGCATTATTATTATTTTTTTTTTAAGTACACGCACAAAAAATAATAAAGAAAGTGAAAATGGCCCATACAATTACTCGTATTATATTAGAAGGGGTGTTTAACAACCGCAAGTCTATTTGTTGTTATCATATATAGGAAATACGATAATATTGTAGATAATAAGAGCTATAAAGGCCGGAAGTCAGATTCAAACATTATACAGCATAAAGCTGGATCGCTCTCTTTGGGCAATCAAGAACTTTACCATTGAATTGGAAATCTGTGTGGGAATATTGAAAACGAAACTGTTAGAATCAGATGATAGTTGTATCCATAGCCAGAAATGAAAAATTAAAGATTTGTTTGTAACATATTCGTGTACGATACATATAATCTATCACTTATAAATCAATTATTTTTATTGTTTCACTAAATAGAATTCACTTTGTTTTTTATCACTTGATTTCATAATTCAAAAATGAAAAAAAAAAAAAATAATAATAATAATTAATTTGAACAAATTTAATAACAATTACAATTAATGCAAATGCAACAAAGGCTTTGTTTGTTTTGAAGTGCTGGAAAAACAAATTTTGGAAAATGTATGCAAACTTAACATTTGTCCCAATTGGACAGAAGAGACAACAAATTCAGCACAGTTTTGTTGTTCGACACCTAACTCTTTGAAAAAGCAAATAGCCTTTGAAATGCTGTAGATACACTGAATCTTTTTTTGTTTTGTTTTTTTTAGTATGGCCACAAATACACTAGTACATGACTACCTATTACTTGTATACGCGTATACTCGTAGTAATAAATGAATCGCTGTCTTCTTTAAGTATTAATAATATTTTATTCTTTTACTATATCTCTATACGCCACACATTGTTGAGTGTAAAAAATTCATGTGAACGCTGATCAAATCATTTGTTCACATTTATACTACATATAGTACACGTATTGTGTGAAACGAACTTTTAATGTATTTATCTTTTGATTTTATATTAAACATTGCTTGATATAGAATTGTGTGTCCGTATTAACGTACTGCTACGTAGAAACGTGCATATGTCTCTACAAACGTACATATTTGAAAGTAGAGCTTAACCGGAAAAAATAAATAAATAAATAAAAATTAATAAATAATGTAGGTACAAATATGTACACAAATACCTATATTGTAAGAGGTGATATTCAAAAACGCCAAGTTGCATTACAGCTTACGTCACATTTACCGGTCTTTTAACACAAATTTAATTAAAAACAAATATGTATCTCCAACACAGTGAACATGCATATGGAAACACGAATTTTTTGTTCACACCTAACTCTGCTTACTCAGCATTTCAGTATAACTTGCAAAAAAAGAAAAAAACCTACAAAAAAAAAAAATAATTAGAAACAAATTTTCTAGCTTATACATCTATGTATCTATACATTCCTATATAGTAGCTATAATAATGAACAAAAAAATAAAGAAGAAAGCGTGCGAATTGAAAAGCTCGATAAAGTATATTTCGTATTCTCTTTCATTTCGTCAGACTCTATACTCACTCACAAACACCATGCTATAGGTGAACAGTATAGACATCATATGGGGCGATTAAATTTTGCCCAGCAACAGCGGCAAGTGAAAGCTTTTATTTGCAAAAATTAACTCTGATTCATAGATAATAATGTTGCTTGGGAAACTTTAAAAACTTGCATAGACAAAGTGTAGCAGTCAACCGTCTGTTGTCAGTATGCTAATATTGGAAATGTTGCTCACTTACAATCAACAAGTGTTCTCCGAAACAAGAATTTTCATCTTTTCGATGTTATACATGCTTACATACATGAATCTGTTATAAAGTCTCAGTTTATACTTATGTGGCTGGAAGAAATGCTGCAAATGTCGAAAACATGACGCAAATATTCATCAACATGTCTTCTGTCGTCTAAAAGTGAAGATTCATTTTTTAACTTTTGGCAGATATAATTGAATACTATTAGGGGCACTCATAATAAATCATTCATTACTAACACAACGAAAGTGCATACGTAAGCAGATGGGGTTTTCAGCTCGGAGAATTAAGAGGCAGGGTAAAGTTGGAGAATTCAAAATACTCTTCTGTCAAAAATAGTCAAATAAATGCATTTAATCGAACACAATTCTTTAACGCCTAAGTGTCATGGGGCTAAATGTCAAGGGCTCCGTTTTGCCACCTGACAAGCCAAAACTACTCGATAAATAAAAGATAACGATGTGAAGAACCGAAATCGTGTGTTTTTTCTTGCAGAAACTACGAATATTGCCGAATAAAGCCAAATTTGTCAATACATAGCACTTCGATCTCAGGACTTCGGCATATAATAAGCAATTTCGCATAAAGACTTGGGACATAAAGCTCATAAGGTTCAATTTAACTTTATAGAGGGTCACAAAAAGTTAAAATTTAGCGACCATTAGCAGTGCTATTAAACCATGATCAATGATTTTTTACGTCAGAAACTTGAAAGGTATGGATCTGGGCGAGGTTAATTTTCAACCACTACATGCTGAGTAATTCGTAGCAACCCTTCTTCTATGGAGTAGAATATATTGTATCCCATTAATTGATAAATCAAAATAACACATCTTATTGGAAAACTATTTATAAATTACTCATTCTGATCAATTTATACAACTTACTATTAACTAAAAAGCCTTTTAATGAATATCGTCCTTTATTGCTATTTTGCACAATCTGCCATGCACGTTAAACTAGACACTGGTCTTTGAAATCGATAAAGAGGTTTTTGGATTTTCTCTCCGATCTGCTGTGGTGTGAATATGTGTACTCGTATATGGTTAATTGTGAACTTACCGAGCCCAATACCACCTTAGGCCAAATCACGCTTCCTTCATATCACTCACGACTTTTTTCTTCCTGCTCTTCTTCGTGGGCTATTTGTCTTTTATCTGCATCCTGACGTTTATCAAACCAGTAGGGGGTATTGAGCCCTTTATTGATCCATTTTATGTTCATTTTTAATTTTAATTGGCGAATTTGGCTAAGGATTAAAGTTGCATCCGTATCCAGTCTACAGTCAATTCGAATAATGATATCAGATCAAAAATCTAGTGAAGCATTGGTCTTGTCAAAGAATGTTTCTTATATCAAAAAGGCCAAGTAAACAGTTAGACTTAAAACCTAAGAAAAACAAATGTTTGATTATATTTTATAAGATAACAGTCGTCATACTACTGATACTAGATACTCTATGGCACAGGAGGTTGTACATTGAGGAGACCGGATTTCAAAATATTTATTTTCGTTTTGAGGGAAAAAGGTTAAGTACAAACAATTTCTAGTTTTTAATATACTATTTAAAGAAAGAAGAATCTATACACTAATCAATTAGGGGGTACGCACCTTTCAGGCATTTGTAACAATCAGAAATATAAAAATATATATGTTTTCGACAAGACAAAAACACCCATGCACAGTCTAAGACAAAAAATTACAGTAAGCAGCTATAATTTCGAGATAGTTAATAAGGATTAAGGATTTAAATAATTTTTTTGAGACTTCTTACTTTTCTCTTTATACCTATATGATACAAAGAATCTTCAGGTTAATAAGGCAATTTAAAAATATACTTCCCTCTCGAATATTCTAAATATTCCGCCCCGTTTGCGTTAAAGGATTTAAAATAGAAGATTCAACCACATCGACATTGTCGGAAATCTGCGCATCGGTCGCCTGAGATGGCTAGGATATGTAGAGCTTCTGCTCGGAGCTTTATGCTCTGGCCCGCAAAGTCTTTGAACCCAATAAGAAGGGGCAACGTTATAGAGGGAGACCTCACCTTAGTTGAGCTTGGGTGCACAACGGAGACAATGAGCTAAAGCTAGGGCTAACTGCAGAGGCTTGATAGTTGTAAGCAAGTAAGTAATAAAATCGACTTGAAAGAACACCCGAACAGCAGCGAAAATTAACGATGCGATTCAAGATCAAACTATTTCTAACCACAGGAAAAATTGATTCCTTTTTTTCGCAAAACAAAACCACAAGTTCTGGTATCGTGGCATGCCGGGATTTCCAAAAGGCTAGGGTGAAAATAATATGCAAGGTGATGAAAATTCTAGAGTGTGTTGTATCAAAGAACACTTCTCTTTGAATAGAAGATGGGTCTGAGTAACATATGATACTTATATTAATAAGAGTGAGTGTCATTAACTCGTGTAGAGCATAACTATACAATTTTAGCCCATTCGCTTGTGTCGATCATATTCATGTTTATTTCTCTACTGCACTCAACAGCTTACATGTTATACTCGTATTATTATAATTACTGCGCTAATAAAAGTATTCCTTAAGCGAAGACAATTTCTGTGTCTAAAAGATAAAAGATCTAATGCCCACTTTGTAAGCTTGTTTTGTAAACTTATGTTTTGTAAACAAACGTATGCTTTTTTGACTTAGCTCGTTCTACCAAATAAAATATGAGTACATTTCTTTTCTTAAGTCACATAAGATATTTTTCCAATTCAACAACTACAATAATTTTTTTGGAAACTTAGTTCAAGTAAAGGTCTCTAGCTGCCTTTTATAAAACGAAACATTTGTCGTTACGAACTGCTACATGCCGAAAATATGTATGATGTACTCGTTGTGCGATCCAAAACATTTGGCAAGTCTACTGCGCAGGTTCCTTAAATTTGATTTCAAAAAATTTCAAAATAAAAAAAGGGAACTTTATATCAAAAATATACGAAAATGATAGCTGAAAGAGTAAAAGAAATCGAAAAGGCTGTGCACACATTCGATTTCAATATTTAACTTTCTCTGCGCATATGGCCGTTGGCCAACTGTTTTGAGTCGCACTTCAACGATTTTTTTTTAAGTGTTGTGTCCCAGGTTAGCGTCTTCTTAGTCCTCTCTCAATTCCTTTTGGAATTTTTCTTTTTCATTTCTACTGCTGGTTTTTAATTTCATTTTCTATTCATATGACTGCGTACTTCACTTTCGTTTGCATCGTTAAGCTTATATTTTGAAGTCTTTTGAGCTTGTTTATCTTGTGAAAATGTTGCAGCCGAAGACTCTAGTTTTCTTCTTCACCACTGTTTTTATAAAATTTTCTGTTTTACATTTTTGGCAGATCTTTAACCTTTTACCACAGACTTAAAAAAAAAGGTGTTGATACAATATGTGTTCTGCTCCGCAAATGGGTAGTCGTTTTTCTGAAAGTCTTATCAGCCCAACAGCAAATCCCATTCGCATATTATGTTTAGTTGCCTAGCTCCCAATACTTTTGAATCATATTTCTCTGAACTTTCCTTTACAGTTCAAGTGACAATTTTCAGATAATTTAACATGCCTATTTGCCATAAATTTATCTGAGCAATTACGGTTCCTTTTTAATTGTTTTACCCCGCGATTGATTTTTTCACCCATTCGGTTTGCTTTAAGAAGTCGCACCGGACTTTATGTTTTTTCACTCAAAATATTCAAATGAAAGTCATGATCAGCTAGGCCATCATTCAAATCAAAATCATTTCGTTGGTCAGCATCACAAACGATGGAATCAGATAGATTTCCCAATCTTTCTTAAAATTCTTAAAATTCTCTGGTAATCCCATTATCGACTTCCTGGATACCAACTAAGGTGTTCATTAAAAACAGCCGAGACAGTGGTTTGCCCAAGTCATTATCAAAAACATTAGAAAAAAATGTATTTACATAAATTCAATTGTCTCTTCGTTAATGTTTAAACTAAAAGAAGTTAAAAATTTGTACAAAAGAACACCCGTTATATAGCCACTATATACTATTTACACTCAATAAATTGGTCATGCTTATGACATTCCGTCGAATTGGTTCAACATAAATTCATTTATCTTTTCGGTAAAATATATATATAATATAAAATATATTATATTGAAACTTCCACAAATATTCAAATATTGATTGATCTTCTGCGATTGGTTCATTGCGAAATGTTGCGTAGCGCAGAAAGACAAAATATGTTTCTTTAGAAAAAATGTGGTTTTTGACTTTTAGTTTTTCCCCATGTTAGAGAATAAAAACTAAGAGCAAAAATATAACACGACGGAACTTCATTAAATCTAGAGATGTGACTTTATTGACATGAACAGGAAACACTGTTGCTCTTGTTACGATCGCTACCGCTCTTAAATGAATTTTGGAGAGGCTTCGTTCAACAAATTTCTTCTCATAAATTTACAGAGTTAATTTTCGAATACACTCGTGCTCTTAAATAACTATATAACCGATTCAGAAAATGGGTTTAGACACAAATAAGTTTTTTTTAGCAAAAGCAATTACCAAAATATATCGTAGATTTTAAATTTGGTTCCAGCCCAAGTTCAGATTCCACTTCCGTTCCATTCTGTTCACGGTTTATTTTTTTAATAGATCGAAATCTCCTATTAAATCCACAAACCACAAACTCTAAGGCCCGATTTATTCAATCTCAATTAAAATGTGGGTAATTGAGATTTAACTAAATCCGTCATTAAGCTATTGACGTCGTTAACTAATCTCAATTAAACAGAAATCAATTTTCAATTTATTCACTCGCTATTAACTAAATGGTCCAATTGTTATTGCGGATTTAAATTTAAATAAGATTGACAAAAGTCCTACTTTATGACATACAGCAATTATTAAAAACAGATGCACGTAATTAGTTGGAGACAAAGACCCAAGACCTCATAAAAACGTACAAAATGATCAGGCCAGCGTGTGACAATATTTGTAATTTTCATGCTAGCCGAACAAACTGCTTGTACGTTTAAAGAGTTGCGATAATTTTCTGCATACTCCCCACCAGGAGATATATATTTATATAAGTACAATCAATAGCACCATTCTTCCGCAGAAACCGAGCAAACCCATAGAATTCTTCACTGGCTGCATTCATTTCAATACCAGTTTAAGGAATCACAATGAAACGTTACTTTTGGCAATAAAATATATACATAAACGATGCTTACCCCAGCGAAATCGGCAACAGAGATAAGCATTGATCCAAGTGCATAAAAGCGCAGTGCAATCAACAACTGAGCAATTGGTCGAATATAACGTGATCTAAAAGAATGGGCAGTCCAATTCAAATTATTGTATATTGTGTTTTGTAAACGTTTACCGTTCTAGAGAGTACTCCAAATCTTAGCTACTGTAGGTTCGTCAAACGAAATCGTTGAAAAAAATCTTTATCATCCCAATACCCCATATTTATGCTTTCTGTCATAAATATTCAAGATAATTATCCATAGCGTACTTTCACAAAGATATCTCGATCGATTGACAATTGACACAAAATTGATGTCAGCACATCTTTTCAAGTGAATAGCAGGCAGATTTTATCATATCATATTTTTTTATGAAAAAATACTGCGCATCTTGGGTAGTTTTAACTCCTTTTGTACAGCCCAAATCTGCCACCGCTAATGGAGACTGAATAAATCGAAACTCTCTCTTAAATCCCATTTAGAGCGCAAAATCCTTCTTAAATGGTGGATTTCGGGCATTTAGCTAACCGCGGATTTAACGTAACTGCCCTATTAGTTAATGAGGGAATCCTCAATTAAAATCGCTAATCGAGAGTGAATAAATCGGATATCTAAATAAATCTTAATTTCCCATTTTTAAATCCGATTTAAATTTTAATTGGGAGTGAATAAATCGGGTTTAAATGTTAGCCAACGTAATTCAGTTTTTAACTTGTAAATGAATATTAACCGACGGTTCCTTGTTGTTGTTCATAATTACAGAAAATGGAAAAAATAAATTTAAGAAAAATACGTTGGTTGTATTGATTCAAATGTGTTTTCCCCTCAAATACAATGTTTGGATATGATCTTGATATAGCACCAACATTGCCAGCTACGAGGGCGGGTCAATAAGTCCGTGACTTTTTGAATTTCTGACCTCTTTACTGAAACAGCAACACTGCTCCTGTCAACAGGCATCTGTCAGTTGACTCCTGTCAAAATTTAAACTTGCTGCGTCAGTTAGTTTGTGTTTGACAGCTATTTTTATCAGACTACTCACTAATTTGAGGAGAAAATGGAAAAAAGTGAATTTCGTGTGCTTATTAAGCATTATTTCTTGCGAAAAAAAACCATTACCGAGACCAAGGCTAAGCTTGATAAATACTATGGGGACTCTGCACCATCGATTTCAATGGAAAAAAGTGGTTTACTGAATTTCGTTGTGGCCGTACAAGCACTGAAGATGCCGAACGTCCTGGACGCCCAGTTGAGGTCTCTACACCCGAAACAATCGAAAAAATTCACGATATGGTGTTGGCCGACCGAAGATTGAAAGTGCGAGAGATTGTGGAAGCCGTAGGGATCTCGCATGGCTCAGTGGTTTCAATTTTGAATGATCACTTGGGCATGAGAAAGCTTTCCGCAAGATGGGTGCCGCGTTTGCTCACAGTCGACCACAAACGCAATCGTGTAACAACTTCACAGGAAGGTTTGGCGTTGTTTAATCGCAATATGGAGGAGTTTTTGCGCCGTTTTGTAACCGTGGACGAAACATGGATCCATCACAACACACCAGAGAACAAACAACAGTCAAAACAGTGGCTTTCTAAGGGTGAATCGGCGCCAAAGAAGGCCAAGGTGGGTTTGTCAGCCACTAAAGTTATGGCGACTGTTTTTTGGGATGCACGCGGGATAATCCACATTGACTACCTTCAAAAGGGAAGAACAATCAATGGGGAATATTATGCCAACTTATTGGACCGATTCAATGACGATTTGAAAAAAAAACGACCTCATTTGGCCAAGAAAAAAGTTCTTTTCCACCAAGACAATGCAAGGGTGCACACATGTGCAGTTGCCATGGCAAAAATCCATGAATTGGGCTATGAATTGCTCCCTCATCCACCCTATTCTCCAGATTTGGCTCCGAGCGACTACTTCTTGTTCCCAAACCTGAAGAAATGGCTTGGTGGAAAAAGATTTGACTCCAATGATGAAGTCATCTCGCAAACAAAGGCCTATTTTGAGGACCTCGACAAATAATTTTTTTTGAATAAAAAAATTGGAGAAGCGTTGGACAAAGTGTATAGAGCTCAAGGGAGACTACGTTGAAAAATACAATTATTTTTTTATCAAAAAATCTGTGTTTTAATCCAAAAGTCACGGACTTATTGACCCGCCCTCGTAGTTGAATTAGAATTTACCTGAAAACTTATACAAAAATCCAAAGCACCGCAACGTATTGGATGATAAGTTTCACTGCTCTAATGTGCTGTGTGTAATGTTCCAACTGTCAGACAAGATCGTTATGGAAAGTTTGTCTCAGTCCATAAAGCTCATTGCATTAGACATTTTGAATTTTGCAACACTGTTTTCAGATCTCCATCCTTGAAAGCAACGCGTCTCGTTTGCCTTCACTTCGAAGTGCATTCGTAAAATGTTCCGCATATTTACCGATATTACCCTCGGCCGTTTCTGCAATCAAACCGTCATCGATATAAATTGTAACTATTATTTTTTAATTGAAATGAGCGAAAAAATGTGTCAGATTTCTCGTTCCACCATCACAAACAGTTATAAGTTCCCAATTTTTAAATACTTTTTCACTTGGAAAGACTTAAAAAATAGAGCATGAAGAATATACTTGAAATAACGTCAAACAGTGAAAACAATTTAAGTGTACTTAGAATTGACGTTAAAAAAATCGTCAAAAACAGCCGAGACGGGATTATGCTTAAGATGTGATCAAAAACAATAGAAAAAATGTATTTCAATTCAATTGTCTCTTCGTTATTGTTTTAACAAGAAGAAATTAATAATCTGATCAAACGAACACTTGTTATAATAGCCACTGTTTTACCTAGTATGATAATTCCGCATTGCATTGTAGACTCAATAAATTGGTCATGCAAAAGGTTGCAAAGCGCAGAAAGAGGGAATATGTTTCTACAGAAAGAAAATGTAGGTGGTTTTGACTCTTTGTTTCTCCCCATGATAGAGATAAAAGAGCAAAAATATAACACGACGCAACTTCATTAAATCTAGAGATGTGACTATTTCGACATGAAGAATAGGAAACACCGTCACGTCACTCTTGTTCCGATCGCTAGTGCTCTTAAATTAATTTTGGTGCGGTGTTCGTTCAAAAAGTTGCTTTTTATAAATTCCGAGTTTTGATAATTTTCGAATAAACCCGTGCTCTTAAATAACTACATAACCGATAGAAAAGAATGGGTTTCAACACAGATTAGATTTTTAGCAGAAGCAACAACCGAACAATATCGTAGATTTTAAATTTGGTTCCAGCCGAAGCTAGGATTCCATACAATTTCCATTGAACGGTCTTTTTTTTTAATAGATCGAAAACAAATCCTATCAAATCCAGAAACCACTATCACAAAGGGTGGTGAGAATAAAAACAAAGGGAACACCCCGAGTGAAGTGTTTTAGTTAAATTAGAGTGATTAAAATATTCCCCCTAAGTAGATTCTTTCCCTAAATTTAAGATTTGGAAACTTGGTGAAGAACTGTCAAATTCATTTTTCAAGTTGTATAACAGAAGTAAACGAAAATGTAAAAACGCGGAAAACAAAAACAATCCGCGGCGTTTTATTGACACACAACAAGCAAAATAATGTTAATATTATAATATAATATCATATAATTTAAGGTTTCTTTATGTTATAAAAGTTTTAAAGTTTACTTATTTTAATATACATATGTTCATAAGTTATTTTAATTTTATTTTTTCCTAAGTAATCCCTTTTCTAATAGTAATCTATTTCTAATAGCTTCTCATTTTCCAAAAAAAAAAGTTTATTTTGTTTAATATTAAGTTCTCTTTGCTGCTTGTTCAATTCCATATGCTCTATAAGTACTTCTGTCTGGAGCTCTTCTACTGAGCATTGATTAATTTGACTTCTTTTAGGTGTTGAAATATATCGAAATTGTGGAATGCTGCTTGATGGTCCTGCAAGTTTCTCCTCCTGAAATTTGAGAAACTCATCTTCTTTGCTGGTACCCGCTGCATTGCTTTGCTCCTGTAATTCAATGCCTTTTTTTTCAGCAAGCAAGGTTTAAATCGTAAAAATTTCGATAATTTCTTCTTCGTTCATACCAAATCTTTTCTTCTTCGAGGGCTTTTCTTCATTTCTCCTTCCCAAAAAGTATTTTCCATTTCCATTTTTAAGTCTCTCAAAGTTACCTTCCATGCACACTCAACTTTTTAAAGTGTCCACTCGATAGATTTCAACTTGGTTCGCACCTAAATAAAGGGAACACTCAATTGTCAAAGTATTTTAGTGGAAGGTTTTCGTTAAATTTAACGAAACCTATTTCTATTTACACGAAGTGGAGTGTTCCCTCCAAAATGTTAAGAAAACGCTCGCACTCAATTTTTATTCACACCCACCTTAATATTTACTAACATAATTCGATTTTTAATTTGTAAATGAATGTTGTATTGAATAAAATGTGTTTTCCCCTCAAATGGACATGATCTGGACATAGTACCGTTGGATTTCCAGTTATCATTAACGAGGCGATTCGAGATTTTCTAATCTTATAACTGCAACAGCTAAATGACTTAACAGTCTTTCAAAAGTTATTCTACGTGACTTATAAATGTAAAAGAGGCAGACACAGAGATGGTGAAAAAAAAAATTCGAACACAGAGGCTTTAGAAATTTGTGTTAGTCACTAGTGCTTGTTTCGTATTCTTCCATTAAACTTCAAAAATCTTACAAGACTTCCCAGATAAGACGGTCTTATTGTTTTAATATTTATGAAAACTGCGAAATCGCCATGGTTAGGATAGAGAATATGACCTCCCTTAACACCATCATCAAGGGGTCTTCGATTGGCAAAGGAAATAGAGGTTGCCGGAATGGTTAAGGGTCTTCTTCATCGCAAGAGCTCACGTGGAGAATCTGCTCAATACATCTGGACGGCATTTTCATTATTGGCATCACGCTCCGGGAGCAACGCCAAAATTTAAGAAAAATTTTATAGGGACTGCGGAGCGTTGATTTAAAGCTAAGCCTAGAAACATAAAGGTCACATAATATCAATGGAACGATTAAGGATGTATCAAGACAAAATCGAAACGCTGAAAAATTTTGTAAATATATAACCAGAAAGTAAGACATAGTTTCATTAATTAAAATAAAAAAAAAGTACTTCATTAGCTAAAGTATGACAGACATATTAAGGAGAATACTAAAGTAAGTCAGCATTTTTTGTTAATAAATCACTATTTTGCCTTATGAGAACTTGCCTATTTGATTTTAGATCAGTCACAATTACCCTCGCGCGTTTCTGCAATCAAACCTTCGTCGATATAATCTGCAACTACTCGTATCATATATATATATTTAAAGAATTGGTGAAAACTGTTTCGAGTTCGTTTGGCCGTTTTATCCAACCGATTTGCTTAAATTTTTTTTAAACGAAAGATATTAATGCCCAGATGAATCATCAAGCATTGGATTAGATCTATCTTTTGTCTCTCTCATCCATATCTCGGATTCTAATTATGATATCAACTTGCTCTTGCTCTAAGAACTCCTCTTATTCCTCTTTTATTTAATATACCTTATTCTTATGATTGGTTGGGTCCAGAAGAGCTAGAAGGTAACATCTAACTAAAAACTTGAAAATTACGTCCTGTTTAATTTGGTGTTCACTATATTTTATTCTATTCGACATCAGATTTCCTTTTTCCCCTTTCACCAAATTTTAGTCTGAAATTCCCCACGAAATGGGGAATTCCGCACAATCTGGTAACTTTTTGTCTCAGTGTCTTCATGTTCTTTATTGCTGATCCTCTTTATCATTTTACTCAGTGTCGATCAGACTGTTATCCTGGGTAATAATTTTGCGACTTAATAAAATTTCTTTAGTTATTTTTCACTTTTTGTGTGTTCAAGTGTTATTGATTATGGTTCTTGGTAGGAAGCAAAGCGTAGTGAAATTGTATAAGAAGATAAAGAAAGTGTATGAGAATTCACTCACCAATTTGGAGACGAGTGGTCCTTCAACTACCAAGAAGAGTGGATGAAGATTATGAAATGACGTGTCTCTTCGAGTGCCAAAAAACACATATCTCTATTCTGGGCAAGGTGTATGAAGATTTTGAGGTAATTTCAATTATTGTTGATGGGAATTGCTTTTTCCTGACAATTTCTCATTGTTTATATGGAAATGAAGATAGGTATACTGAGATACGCTTAGTTGTTGTTGATAATATTGTTAAGAAATGGGTGTGTACAAGAATTTTATTATTGGAGATGCGTCTTATGGACAAAGTATTTGTAGCGTTATTAATGGTTGGACATGCTGAACTTCAAAGTGCAAGTGAGGTATTTCCTGAACATATGTACATGCATACGAGTATGTTTCGTGTTCTTACTTACTTTACTTTAGGTGGCGCTACAGTCCGGGGTGGACCTGGGCCTCAGTCAACAAGCTTCTCCAGCCAGATCGATCCCTGGCTAGCTGCCTCCAGTTTCGCACGTTAAGTTGGCTGAGGTCCGCTTCCACTTGCGTGCGCCACCTGAGTCTTAGCCTTCCTCTACTGCGCTGTCCCTCGGGAGCGGATTCGAAGACTTTTCGGACCGGAGCATTGGTGTCCATGCGCTCTACATGACCCAGCCATCTCAGTCTTTGGATCTTCACTCTTCTGGCTAGGTCCATGTCGCTGTACAGTCAACAGTTCGTCGTTGTATCTCCTCCTCCACTCACCGTCAATGCAGACGGGACCGAAGATCGCCCGAAGAATTTTTCTCTCGAGGCAACCAAGAACACCCTCATCCATTTTTGATAATGTCCATGCCTCTGCGCCATAGAGCAGGACCGGGATTATTAAAGTCTTACAAGGGTGACTTTTGTTGTCCGAGAGAGGGCTTTGCTACTCAATTGCCTTCTTAACCCAAAGAAACAGCTGTTGGCAAGAGTTATTCTTCGCTTGATCTTTATAGCGGAGCCTAGGTAGACAAAGTCCTTAGCTTCCTCAAAGTTATATACATATGTCAAGCGTGACGTGCTGTCACCTTGTCTAAATCCTTTCTGGACATCAAAGGTCTCGGTGAGATCTTTACCGACCTTGATGGAGCAGCGTGCATTCTCCATTCGTCATCCTGACGAACGGCTTCAGGCGTTCACACAATACGGCGGATAAGATCTTATATGCGATGTTAAGGAGACTGATGCCTCTGTAGTTGGCGCAGTTCAGAGGGTCTCCTTTCTTGAGAATCGGACAAACAATGCTGAGGTTCCATTCTGCCCGACCATATTTTACAGATGAGTTGGTGTATGCTCCTTACCAAGTCATCGCCTGCCGCTTTGAAGAGCTCGGCAGTCAGGCCATCCGCTCCAGCAGGTTTGTTGGACTTAGCTATCTTCACTTCATCCAGGTTGGGTAGACTGAATTGTTGGTCATCATCGTCCAGGTTGAAAGGTTGATTCTGCCTGACAGCGGTATTTGGTCCGTCATCGCCGTTATACAGTCTGCAGAAATGATCTTTCCAAATCCTCAGCATCGACTGCGATTCTACTACGATGTTCCCTTGTTCATCTCTACAGGCTTCGGTTCGAGGTTTGTTTCCGCGGCATGTTATTTTTACCTTTTGATAAAACTTCGGAACCTCATTCCTGGAGTAGCATCTTTCGAGTTCATAGGGAAAATAATGAATGATACAATTACTGACTGTGGTTCTGGCCACTTTATTCGTGATTCACTCTTTGTAGGATTAGAACCAGGGTGGAATCTCTAAGTAATAAGACCGGTCTACATCGAAACAAAAGTCTCTCGAGGATGTTTGAGAAAGATCTGACGGACTACTAATGGAAGAAACACATTCTGTTTATAGGTCTGGAGTGGAATCTGAGAGCAAAGGATGCGACGTTAGAACTTTTGCCTACGAAAAAGGAGGGTACCCCAGGTGACCTTTTTTTTTTTTTATTCTTAACCGAGAAAATAAAGAAAAAAATCAAAAGAACTGAATTATCTATCAATTCTAATATATCAAGTAGTACTGCGGAGCAGAACCTTATGCGGTCTGCGACATTAGCCAAACCCATAAGCGGAGCAGTAGCGATGCTGTAAAAATGGGAAATTCGTTACGCATAGGTTCGTATAACGAGGAAAGTGTTAATAAAAGTATAAGAAGAAGCTGAGGATCAGAACGGGGTTTTCTAGTTATTTATTAAATTGAAATGGGCGAACAAATGTGGTAGACTCAATAAATTGGTCTTGCTTCATTCCATCGAATTGGTTTATCATCCCTGCGAATCAATTCACTCATTTTTCTCGATAAGAAATATAATAACTGCATATTTATATTTATATAATGTACATTATCGAATTCAAACTTCCACAGATATTCAAATTTTAATTGATCTTGTAGGATTGGTTCTTTGCAAAAGTTTGCAAAGCGCAGAAAGAGGAAATATGTTTCTACAGAAAAGATTGTAGGTGGTTTTGACTATTTGTTTTTCCCCATGTTAGAGAATAAAAACTTAGAGCAAAATTATAACACGAGGGTGCTTTATTAAATCTAGAGATGTGACTATTTCGACATGTAGAGCAGGAAACATCGTCACTCTTGCTACGATCGCTACCGCTCTTAAATGAATTTTGATGAGGCGTTCGTTCAAAAAATTGCTTCTCATAAATTTCCAGAGTTTTGATAATACACCCGTGCTCTTAAATAACTACATAGCCGATTCAAAAAATGGGTTTCACAACAGATTGGATTCTTAGCAGAAGCAACTACCGAACAATATCGTAGATTTTCAATTTGGTTCCAGCCCAAGCTTGGATTTCATCCACTTTCCGTTCAGTCCACGGTCTTTTTTTTTTCAATAGATCGAAATCTCCTATCAAATCTGGAAACCACTAGTACTAAATGCTAACTAACATAATTCGGTTATAAATTTGTAAACGAAACTCACCGAACAGTTGCCTTTTGGAATGAAAATAATTCATTCAGGCAAAAAATGTTGTATTGATGTTCGTGTTGCCTAAATTGTGTTTTTTTCTCAAAATAAGAAAGAAAGACAAAGAGAGAAACAGAAAAAGTTCTCGGACAGCCAAAAAATATCTTAAAGATAGAGTATATGGATGTATGCAACTGATTAACACCACAATCAACCAAGGGGTCTCCTATTGGCAAAGAAATTAGAAGTTGCCGGAAAATGGTGGCAAAGATGAAAGTTAAGGACCTGATCTGAGGAATCGCAGGCTCGATAGCGTTAAGTAACTGTTTTTTTATTTTATTTTTAAATACAAAGAAGTCCAAACCTCTAAAAAAGCAAACTTTGTATATCTCCTGGCTTTAAAGTTATTGACGGAAATTGAATTTTGCGTGCGCATCAGTGCGTTTATTTTTTATTTTCGGTCCCGAGATAGAACCTATGTTTTAGTACATTAAGCTTTAATCAAATTCAATCACCGCAATGTGGTGAAAAGATTGAGTTATTATCTTCGAAACCAAATTTTTCTAAGCAATATTTTTTATTTTAGTGGAGATTCAAACAATCGGTTTTTGTCAGTGAACAAACCTTATTATAAAAATCCACCTCTTTTGTGCTTAAAGCTTTTTGTTATGCGTTATGTATATGGGCAAAAAAAATAAACGCTTGGATTTTTATATTTTGCTTTTAATACTGATTCAATTCCAAATTGAACAAAATTAGATAAATGGCATATTATGATTGTATATAATAATATGTATTATCATTATGTAAAGGTTTTCCGAAGAAGAACGGACAATTTAAATACATGGAATTTTTTTCTGTCAAATCATAAAAAAATTAAGATAGGGAAAGTCGTGAATTTTTACCTATTTTTACTTTTCAGAACTTGCTTAAATATATTGGTAATCATATTGTGTTATGTGAATTAAACCGAATCTATCGTCATCTATAGGTATATGGTATGACAATTGCTGGTCACGAAATTGCTCATTTTTGAACCAGAATTGATAGATCATAGGTAGCATGGGTAGTTTCTATTAATTATAACATTTAGCATTAAATGTACCTGCATAAATAAGTAATTGACTACAATAGCAATGCTCACAAATGATAAAATATTATGTATATGATAAATATTCAGATACTTATGGTTTAAATCATCGAGCCGAAATGACATTTTTCAATTTGTTTTTTTAAATTTCGGTTGTCATAGGTAGAATTTGTTAAGATGGGAATTTATAAAGTTATACGCAGCTTGTTTTTTCTTCACTGAGAAGATGTACATATGTTAGTAGGTTCTTTGTTTTATGTTTTGAACTTTAATCTCTACGCTCAAGTTTAGATAATGTAGTTTATTGATTTTTGGATCATGTCGATCGACTGTTTTGTCAGTAGACGTGTTCGCAGTAAATCGTTTCAAAGCTGAAGGCTTACAAAAAGAAGGAAGCTTACTCAACCAATAGTAAAGTATGTACTAAAGTATTTGATTGTTAACATGGAAAGCAAACTTCTTTGGTAAACATTTTACAATGCATTTGCTAATCAAGGGATTGATTTCCCTGATTATATTTGTTGTTTCCATTAACTGATCAAGAGCGTGAATAAATTCTTCCAATGAAGCGGCTTAAATTTTAAATTTATTTACTATATGCCAAGGAAATTTTCATATTAACTAGAGCCCATATACAGTTGTCTATCATTAAGAATGGGTCGAGAAATATTCAGAACTGTGTTCGACTTCAAAACCTAGCAATTGCCATGTATGGAAAACAAAACAGTTCTTTTCTTCTGCTTCTAATCAGTGAGGAGTGCCCAAGTGGTTATTCAAAAAAGTCCAATGTAGGGCTAAGTTTGACAAAAAGCATGCCAAACTTTAAATTCTCCAAACAATTAAATCGAAAGCAGACGAAATGTGCTACATCTGCCTTATGGAAAAAAAACTATTATTATCTATACATGTAGGAGTGCTCAAAAGATAGAATTCTTTCTTAAAAAAATAATTTCGGTAAGGATTCTTTTAACCCAAGCACCACTGATTTAACAATTGTTACACTGGAAGTTCTCCATATATCCTCGGCATGCAAAGTGCACGTCAGATAAAAGAACAACAGCGAAGTAAGGAACTCTGTTTATAGGTTGCGATATTTGCAATATGATGGCGTCATCTCAGAAATCAAGGAACTTAATACTCGCATTAATCTTTCTTTATATCGCCTTCAGTTATAAATTAAGTACCTATCACTAAAAATCGTTGTTTATTGTCATATGTGAAGTGCTTGACTAATTTGTTAACAACTCAATTGTTTCCTATTAGTGTGGTGTTCGTTTGGAAAACGGACAACCTGAACAAATGTTATGCTCCGCCAATGTTCTGCATTCCTGTTTCGCTTTCAAAGTCGGTAACACAATTTGATGTCAGTTATTTTATACAAGATTCTCGAATGCGTTAGTCTTTTTCGTTTACAAAAATATTCTACGTGTCAAGTATTTGATGCTGTCTCATTTTTGCGTTTTATTTTTCATCACTATTTTTGTTCACATGGAATAAAGAAAAAAATAGAAAAACAACCACTTTATGAATGTTCTGTCGGCCACTGAATAATAATATGATGTGATGCACTGTATTCAGGATGAGTGGAATGTAGTAGATTTTCCAAGTTAATATGTCACTCAAAAACAAATTGCTTCTACTAACTTTCCATTTCTGTTCCGCTTTGCGCAGATATCATGCAGATAAATGATATCTGCTCCCTATGAAGGGAGCGTTTACTTCTAGACTAGATTTTCTCTTATTAGGTATATTTTAATAAAAACAAGAAGCCACATACGAACTTCTATTGACAATGATGGACAAGACAGCGCTTTAATAACGCATTGTCTTAATTTTGTTTTATTGCATTTTTCTGTAATTTAAAGTAAGTGAGTACAAACACAATTGCTATTTCCAATTGGAAATGAATATTTGCAGTTTGAGATATTGCTCTCTATTGTGATTCAGTAGATTCTGAGTCACCCACTATGCACATACTGTTTGAATAGCTGCTCTGAATTTATCATATCAGTCAGTTGCTTTCTATACGCGCGCTGTTGTTCTTGCACTCGCGTTTTCTCTCATTTATGCTATTTTACAACCAGTATCCATACATTGTATTGAATTGTAATACTCGTAGTCGCTGTTATATGTATACAGTATCTTTTGTTCTCAGTCAAATTTTAACCATTTGCAGAGCTACGTATAAAATCGAATCGAGAAGTCTGCAAACACCAACGATACCAGCGAAATTTGAACGTGCAAATAAGTGCAATCAAAACCAGCGGCAAATCCAAATACTCTTAGTCGTAGTCAAAGAAAATCGATCAATTTTTAAACGAAAGAGAACACAAGTAAAATAGACACATAATTAACAATTAAATGACAATAAAATATATAAATAAAAGAAGACGCTTTTTTCTCTCAAATATCAATTGATTTTCTTCCCTTGTGGTGGGTAAATTAAGTGAAATATGTGTATATAAATATACATGTAGCAGTGTTATTGTTATTCGTCCCGGTTGTTTGTGTTGTACATATGTGAGTTGAAAAAAGCCGTATTCTTCCCTTTCACCCTTGCAAAAGATACATTTTGCATTCGACTAGAAAAGTGATAGAAAATTGGAAAAGAAGAAGTAACAAATTCAACGAAAAAAACATAAGAAAGCAAATTACAAGCAAAAATGACATCGTATGTCGAGCTTTTTGGATTGTTTGTCATACTAATGTTACCGTTTCTGTACGAGACAAGCCATATTTTTCGATATTATTTTAAATTTCTCATATACTATGGCTTAGTTTCGATGAATTCGGTGTTGCTTATTCCTGCATTTCTATTTCGTCCTTGCGATGTGCGGAATCTCCTGTAAGTATCCAAAAGAAAATTTTATTTGAATATTACTATATGCAAATATTTATGCTACATATATATGTATTTAAGTATGTATTCATCTACTATTATAGTATTGATTTTTCGTGCACATTATTCATTCGTCTAAGGTGGGGTGTAATTTTGAATAGTGGCCTTTAGTAGCAGAAAATTTGAAATTGGTTAAGGTTTTCATACATATTATACCCAAATTGTTGGAACGAAATTTTGCAAAAAAAAAAAAATTAATAAGAAACGAAATATTTAAAACTATGAAATATTTTTGGAAGATTGACAGACGGCGTCACAAACCGGGGTCAACCAGTGCTTCAACGAAGTAGGCTATCCAGCCTAAGGTGGTCCTAAGTTAGCTGTGGCCAGTTGTGATCTTTTTGTTTATGAAAGTCCGCTTTTCCTAGTACGCATAGGGTGAAGCAAGTCCTTCCTCAGAGCTTCCCCGAAGGCTTTCCATCTTGAAGCGTAGGTGTTTATTTGTTCATTAAGCTTGTAGAACAAAATATCACCTCTTGGATTTTTCGATTGAAGCGTAAGAGTCCATTTTGCATTTTGATAGAATTTTTGAATACCATTTCTGATTCAGCACTTTTTAATATCCGTGATCGCGCGATTCTCCTCTTCTTTTTCTTGCAGACATCGCCAAATTTCTTAAATAAATTTGTTAGTTTTTATGATGTCTGGGGTATTTATACGGGTACAAATCCGAGTCTGATTTCCGAACATATTTCTAGAAATTATTTATTTTCTCTTTTCGCATTAAAATTAACTAAAAATATTTTAAATGGTTCTGCTTACCAGAGAGTTTAATGTGTTGATACATCTGAAATCGCGTTCTACTAAAATAGTTGTTCAGGAATCCTTATAGGTAACCACTTGGTCCGTGAAATTAACTTTTAGTTCTTCATCTTTCAATCCTTCTAAATTGTTATTTACAATTCGCTGTTATTTAATTTAAGAGTATTTATGGTTTTTTTTGTCATTGTTATCATTTTAAAAAGCACGCTACACAATTCCTCCCTTGACTTTAAGAATATGAAATATATACACGTACATCTTACATGATCTATGTTCTCGTATTTCTCTCACGTAGATCTTCAGGCTTATTGATTTTATTTCCTGTTTTACTTTTTCAAACTTCAACCGGAGCCTGAACTTCATTTACTTTTCAAACGATATTTTCCGATGATTTTTTTACTACATTTCAATACAAGCAGTTGTTCTAATCCTGTATCTCTGCTATTGGCATCCTAAGTTGTAGAATTTCGGAAATACATACGTATATTTCTTTTTAGGCCAAGCTAGGTCATTAATATTTATAATATGTATTTTCATTTAATGTCTTATGCACATTGTCCACATCTGGGAACCGTATGTCAGAGTCGAAATCACTACTATCTAGTACAGTAAGACTATTTGTACATATATGGATAGTTATTTTTCCAAAAATAAGACTGAAGCCTCCAAATTTAAAAAAAATTAATATGAAAAATTTGTTCACTTTAAAAGGAAGCACTACAAAGTGCCAAGTGGCAAAGTATTAATCATTTTGTACGATAAGTTTCTTGACAAATTTATTTTCTTCATGATGATGGGAAATCGTAGATCGTATCCTTTATCCCTTTGTTATATGAAGCTATTATAAAATAAATAATAATTTTAATTTTTAGTTTCGTTCCTGCAATTAAAAGTATGTAAGGCAATATATCCAACACGATACGCTTAGACAGAAAAATAGGAAAGGAAATGCTCTTCTTAGACTTTATACATACGAGTACGTTAAAATATGTTAAGTATGTCTGGGCAAGCTGTGGACGTTTAGCAGGTTTCTGTTGTGATAAAATTTCATTCGCCTTCAACTCACAGAATGATACCATAATCGGTAAAATTTCCAAGGGCCTGTGCCTGATAAGAAACTACTAAATCTGTCCCTTAAATGTAGTATATATTGACTATATAGATATAAGTCGGTCTTTGTAGTGCGAAATTGAAAAACAATGGTCGGGCGAATGCGACGCTCAACTTGCATCCGTTCTGAAGATAAGCAGCGAATGCGGATTTGTCAATTTAAAAGCTAAGTGGCATTTAAACCGCATTACATACAAACTCCTGTAAACTTAATTATCCAGTGGGTTTTGGATGTTATCGATGTCTTCATATTATATTTTCTCGAATTCTAAGCGTCGAATATATGGCGTTGTGTTGTGCTTGATCAACATCCATCGCGTCTCTATTTTGAGCACTAATTTATTTAAGAAAATTACAGAACCGCGTGTCAATTGCATTATCCTTAGATATTTATAGATAGGAGTAATCGAAATTTGGATTTATAAGGATAAAAATACATAACCTATGAAGAAATGAAATGAAAAAAAAACACAATAATCATCTTTTCTAATTATATATGTACACGCCACTTCCCATTTCAAGTTAACAAGTAGACATTGAGCCGAATGTATGAGTACACATGTAGGGACGAATGTATTGTACACAGATATGTGTTTATATAAATGAACAATATTTATAGCTAATTAGGGGACGACTATGGTAAAATAATGAGAAAAAAATTTTTGACCTCCTAGGTCGTCGTAATTCATTGTTTGAATCAGTTAAAATTTATCTCGCCTCATTTCAAAATTTACATCAAGTTTACATAGATCCAAATTTGGACATCCGGTTAAAAAGGCGCTAATGGCAGCTTATCTTTAAACCACGTGTTACTTAGCGAAGTGCTTTACGTTCTTGGGAGATAATATGAAATTTTACGTGCGAAGTGGACGAATTTATGACAATAATTCACATGGACGAACCAAATTGGATGGCAAACTCTACCAAACCATACCTATGAATCACAGTTGAATATGTTACACATTAAGAGGGTTACAGAAAGAGAATACAGCTTCTGTCAGTCTCTCTAGTTGAAAGTATGAGAAGAAACTAACTTTTACAGTATTATTTGCCAATTGATATTTGATACATTTTTTTAAACTACTTAAAAGCTAGCAGAACACAAATTTCTTAATAAACCAAACAACATACCTCAACCATTAAACCACAAGGTGTACCTAATATTATTCAATTGAGTATATGGGTACGTATATGCATATAATTTGTTAAATTGGCTTTAGGTAATCAGTTCTAGTCTTTAACAAAACTTAGGTAATTAGAACTTATATGAGCGAGTATATGTACCTACATAAGCCAAGTGCAGGTACATTTTCTTCAATAACGAAGCCTTGTTATCATTTTTTTGGTTTTTTGCTTAACTAAATATATTCGTAGTAAATAATAATGAAGTTAACCAGTTTTATAAAGAACAAAATGCACAGAATTGTGTTTTAAATAAAAATAATTAATGTAGCCTAGATAATATATAAATAATATATTTGGTTTAGCAATCCCTGAAATCTTTTGACAGTTTTCCAGTTAAAATAAGCAATGGTTTGCATTGCTTTGAATTAACTGCATAGCCGAGGTTGCCATTTTTCCTAACTATTTCAAACTTGTATCTATTTATTGTCATGGTATGAATTCGCGAAGTTGTGCTCAGCGCAGTTTTATTTACCGAAGCAACCGAATGAAGGTTTTTACTCTGCTGGTCTTGAAATGAATGCAAGTCTTAGTGTGTTCAAGCACTTTATTAGAACCGCGGTTTCTCAAGGTGGAATTTTTCTTTTCTCTTTTGCTCAAAGACCACTTAAGCACTCCTTGTTTTATACACCGCGTCGACCAGTATACTTGTTGTTAGATTGGTTCTAAGGCTCCTTTACCCTTTTCTACATTTTAGCGAGAAGAGAATTTTTTTTTGTGAAAGTAATGATGGATCGGCAAAATCCATTGCAATTTTACGAGATTGTAGAAGTGCGATCGTGAAAATTTTCACATTATTTTGTTTGTTTGATGGTGGACTTCTGAAAAGCATTAGCAATCAATCATTTCAGAGATAAATGCAAGAAACTTAGATTGGATGTGTCTCCGTAGAGCCGAGATTTTAATTTGATATAAATATGTATAATCAGATATAGCAATGCTTATGTATGGATACCTTATCCAGCAAGCTCCTCGATGTGACCGGTAGAAAGATTTCGCGCTGAAAATCTTTTCCATGTTTCATGATAAATTATTGAAGATTTGGATTTGTTTTTATAAGAATTATTTATACACCGCCAGGGTAAAGGGAAGTTATTTGACATTGTGTTTTAAATAGAATAGTACGAAAAAGCAGTCGGGAACCAGAAAATACAATAAACAAATGGCAACGAGGAAAAGACAGTATTATTTTGAGCACATGTCAAACAAAGGATTTCTGTCATCTGAAAGGATAAATCAAGAGCTTTACGAGGATATGGAGTACAAGGAGTCTTCGAAGAAGACTGTACAAAAAAAAAAAAAACACTGGCGCTGGCAGCCCAGTACTCTCACTCATTTGTGTTGCTCATGTTGTATTTTTTTTTTTCAAATCTGAGCGGGGCCTACGGTTTATCGCCGAGTCGGAACGGCACTCCTTAGAAGCTTTTTCGGAGGCAATTTTACTTTCGGGAGTTTGCCATTGCCCGTCGAAAGGGTGATGGCGATTTGAGAAATTGTTAGTGACCCAGCCAGGAATCGAACCCAGGATCTCTGCGCGATAGTTCAATGAGCTAACTATCACGCCATCGTCATCGCCGAAGACTGTACAACATGGGACTTATTAAACAAAGACCTAGAAAGAATTCTGCGTAAACAAAAAAAAAGGAAAGCTACCCATCTGAATTTTCCAAAAGAGCATACAAATTTAAGTCAGGATGACTGGAAAAGTGTTATTTTTAGAGGTGAATTACAAATTGAATCAATATCAGTCCGACTTGTAAAAATATTTGCCCTCCGTATACCAAAAATGTTTGCTTAGTTTTTACTATTGAAAATAATTAGCCACCATTGAGGGAAAATTAAATGCTAATGATAACAATATTTTTGATTCCTTTGAACGATATGCTGTTTCTAGTACGCATAACCATACCAATGAGCCAACATAAATAGCATGGTATTAGGTCATTTTACTTTTAAGCTAAGCCTGGAAACAGCTTTGATTTGAACTCAATCCAAAATTACTAGACACTTTTAAAACTAAGAAAGACACCAAAGCTAAGGAAGGAGTTAAATAAGCTAGAAAAGAAGTTTGCGTAAATCAAATAACAACAGTGTTTATGTAAAATGTGGGGGAGTCGACATAGTTGATAATTCACACGTAACATTTTTATGGACAGGCTTACACGGAACGGCCAAAATCTGAAAAGTTTTCGATCTATGTTGACTCATTTATGAAGAGGAATCGTAGTTTATCGATCGTATTAGATCGTATCACAAAAAAACGGTACGATATGCATACTAGTATGCACTATGTCTTCAAGACGAAATTAAAATGGGAATATCCGGGATCATTACATTAATATATAATAATCACCCCAATTCCCCAAGTCGTATACGACACTCAGATACGACTATAGTCGTGTTTTGTTATTCTCGAACTAGTATTTTCCGAAAGTACTTGTATTCAATTTTTGACAGTTGTTGTATGTATGGCAACGCATACGAGTCTCGTTTCTATTCGTTATTACGGTGTATTCAATTAGTCGTATTTGTTTCGTATTTCACCCGCATACAAAGTTGGCTACGACTCATATAGAAAATGGAAAAAAAGAGTATGTAAGTACATGTATTTTTGAAAGTATCTACATTTTTATTTTTGTGTGGTTTAATTGGGATATACCCAAGCAGAAATCGCTTCCAACGCTCGTTTGATAGCTCCCTTCCGCACAAAACTTTAAAAAGGCGGCAAACTTTAGAATGTACGACACTGATGTTGAATGTCCCCTCTTTTTCATATGAGGCTTAAGTGCCTTATATGACCTTAAGAAACTGAAATAAGGTATTGTAAAATTTAATTTAACTAAAAAAATTGTTGGGTGTTGTAGAAAGAGAGTAGACATTGAGAGATGTCAACCTGGCGACATCCAGTGTTGCAACTATGTTCTACACATCAATTGTGTTTATAATACCTCCACGTGGTAACCGCCGGGTACTGATCAATGTCCATCCGGACTGGACCTGCTAAACTTATAAGTGCGAGTGCTGACCAGCAGACAAAAATAGCAACACTATAAACGGGACAGCGGATAATTTCCCCAGTTGGAATCAACGGTGGAAATAATCCCGAAACAAATGAGACCTTATCCGGGCTACTCCGACATATTTGGAACTCAGGCCGGTAAGGATTTCCGAGACTTAGTCAGGGTGTTGGAAAAGAGATGGTGGCGGAAGAGCCCTTAATGGACCAACGGCAGGACTCACATCCCAGACGGGTTACTGGCTTTCGGTCCAACCGACCCCTCGACCTAGGGATATCAAAAAATGGAACTGGCACTCCAGGTTGAGGGTTGCGTCGCCGGTGTAACTGCCCGGCCATGAAAGAAGTTAAAAGTTCTGAAACATTAATAAGTCCCGAATACGGATGGATCTACTGTTGACAACCCATGCAAACGATTTAAAGACAACGAACTTCTAGCGGAGGACATAGATTGCTGCAAAGCCGACATTACCGCCATACAAGAAATGCGATGGAATGGGCATATTGGTCGCGGTGATCTGACAGATCCCTTTCATGGTACAATTTCGGTCGCTGCGATGTGTCAGGACGAATTGGTCACAATAGCACTATAAACCGACTCTACCAAGGTCGGAAAGGTACTAAATTCATGATTGTGTGATTTGTCACCGTTGTGTTTTGTTTTTGTAAAGCTCTGCAAAAGATCGTGTTTTTGCATACAATCTGCAAACTCTTTGTCAAGTTAAGGCCGAGTTATTGGCCGATATGTGTCAAAAATCTCGTTGTCTGCATCAAGTCTTGCACGAACTCCCATGGAGGATATTTGAATGATGTTATATTCCATTCATAATGGCAAAATCCAAACAATATATTATAATAAAAATTTGATCAACATCTTAATCATAAATGTACTTTATTTAAATTTGCTTTCGAAACAACGAAATAAATGACATCCATAATCTGATGTTTTTTTTAAAGAACGCACATTTATTTGGGCAGTATAGTACGCCATAATACCTTTATTAATCACAAAAATCCCAAACACATAATAAGTACATACATTATTTTCACAAATAATTATGTAAACGTACGTACATACGTAGCGGAATTTCTATTTTCATATTGACTATTTAAGTATGATTAAAACATATAATACCTAAATAGGTAAAAGTTAATAAAATTCAACCTTTTTGCTAACGTCAATTGAATAATAATGAAATTAGTATCTACATATACGTATACTTGTACATACAAATAAATGCCGAAACGAAAAATTAACTACGGCTTAGGTTTTTTGAGAAACCTACTAAAAAAATTAGTTTTCAATATGCATATGGGGTAGGCGAAATACAAAGCGCTATGTACAGACTAGGAAATGAGAAAATAAATCTTAACTTCAGCCAAAACAAATCTATACTACAGCTAGATACGAACATAATTAGGTAAAGATCATTTTTAGATTTATAATTATAAGAGCATGACCATAGCTTACTACAAGTTTAAATTACAATGTTGTATTCGCATCTAAGAAACATTAAACGTTGCCAATTATAATCTATGCATCTAGACCAAAGTTAAATAACAAAAAAACTGTATGTGCCAATAAACTATGGTAAACAGTAGATTTTCCAAGGGTAGGTAGTCAATCAGCAGTTAGTTAGTAAAAGATGCGAATCATAGTTCGAAAGCAAGCAACAATATTCTTTTTAGGAATGTAATTCAAATTTTTTTAAAAATTTCTCAAAATAACTTTTAGTGGCTATTTATTTCGAGTTTTACGCATTTTTGTACAGTTTAAAAGTCAAATGATAGCATCCTTACTGTTTATGGATATTAATCGTTATTCAGATACACAAAGAATGTTGTATTTATCAGTAATGACTGCTCTTTTCTTGCTGATTATTGTCAAAATTGTTAATAACATACGAAGTATACAATTCTAAACCAAAGTTCGAAGAGACTGTAAGTATTGTAAAAATCGTAACGTGAGTTTGGCGGGTGAAAGAGTTCTCTATTGCAAAATTATATTCAGACTAACATTGGCTTTTGTACAAAATACAGTTAACATGAAAGGTCAGGCGGAGTCAAGACAGCAAATTGCGATGGCCAGTCGAAAACACAATTTTTTGAAATTTGTTAATCAGGAACATCATCTTAAATAAATCAATTGTTTCACGAACAGTATCACACATCTTACTATATCCAGTAATTTTCCATGACATTTTCTTTAAGTAAAGATGTCAAAATATGTCGGTCGTGTTTTTACGCGCTGCTTCGCCGTAGTGGTCTCGCCATAACAGTCTTCGAAAAACCAAGGGCTAATGATTTTTCATATATGTATTGAAAATTCTGTAAATAAATCCATTAAATTTAACACAGAGTCAATCGGTTCAAGCCAAGTCTACTGATGAGTGCGGGGGCGATATGAATTTCCGCATGTTCGCAAACATCGGCTTTTGCTGCATCAATGGTCTTATTACTACGACGTTTACAGAGTTTAATATCTTGATTTCGGGTTGCCATACTACAACTTTGATTGAATAAGTCGTTTAACGTTTAATTGTTTTGGCTGTTGGAACTATTAGACCGCAATGATTTGTTCTAAGCACACGTTGCGTTGGCATAATAGAAAACTAAAGTACAATTTATATATCACCCTTTCATAAAAGATGGGGCAAAAGTAATATCATAATGTGAATGTGCCATCATTTTCACAAATGGCGACGAATGCCTTATCCATTTGACATTTATTTTGTAGACCGGCAGCTAACATTGAAGAAGAAATCACCAATTTGGAGCCAGATGAGATGCGATCGGAAAAGGTTTTGGCTTGAGATTGTAACCATCCAACGTCAAACTACTTGACAGTATAAGCTTTTCTTTGTGATGTTCGTAGTCAATTTGGTTGGCGGTTAATGATCAGGAGATCTGCGAGTCCCTTATGAATGTCAAGATGTGGAACCAGTGTGCTATATAACGACCATATTTCGTTACGCCGCCGCAAACTCGATAAGCCTAAATTTATTATAGGAGGTGGCTAGGTCAGACAAGGCCGCAATCATGTATTACGAAAGTACGTTCTTCTGTTGGATTTTCAAATGCCCCTGTTCTTTACTTGACGTTCCGCTGGGGATGGGTAGATATTTTAAGTAGGTACGGGCAGGTCATGTTTTGCCAGATGGTGTCTGCAGTTATTTAAATCATCTATGTTCTGGAACACAGCATGGAAATAGTATGATTTAATAAACAATCTTGTTGAAATATTTGTGAGTTTGTTAAACAAACTCAAAAAACTACCTTGTCGCTGACTTTTTCAGAGTTTCAACAAAAGTTTGGTTGTTAATGTATTTAGCAATAACACTCCTTTCTATTTTCCAGAGGTGGATGATGGTTATTAAATAAAATCTTCAGCTTTCATTGACTGAAGGTCTTCGATTTTAATTAAAGGTATCTCTCTTAAAAAGTTACAAATGACTTTCGGAACTTATGTAATAGTCGCACTGTTAATGCTAATCGTGTACTAGATTGTGTACTCTAAACTAGAAAGATGCAACAACAAAAAACTAATAATCAATGATAAGAGTAATTAATGCAAATTTTAATCATTATTACAGAAATGTAGTTCGAATTAACTTATTAAAAAAGTTAATTTTATGGCATAAATACTTTCGCATAGTTTCTTTTTGTACATGATCACGTGACAAACGAGTATTTTGCCTGAGAAGTTGATATTTTGCATAGTTCAATGCAGTTTATATAGGTATTGCATAAATTAAAATTAATGTAATGTAAACGTGCTAGTAAGGTTATCTGTTTTATTCATTAATAGTAAAAAAAATATTTGTTGGCTTCTTAGTTTTTAGTTTCAAAAAGTTTTGCGACGTGCTTTTATCAGTCAGCCCGTTATAAAAACGAGTAGGTATATTATATAGTAATTAGTTGTTTACAATAAAACAACCGTTCTTAATAAATATCTGGTAAATTTTCTGTCCGAGGGATAGAGGTGGTCTTGTCGAGGGCTAAACCCGCCTTAGGCAGCCTGTGCCATCAGTTTGTGGCTCCAATAATAATTGGGGTTTTTAAGTGACTGAGCTCGAGGTATTAGGCGCTGAAGGGTGTTTATAGTGCAATCAGTTTTCCTGCAAGTCTTTGAACATTCGAGTCAGTAATTCCATTAAAATGTACATACGAGTAAAAGAAGCCGATTTTTTATCTAAATCTTATAACCCGACGAAAAAGAAAAGCGAGGTGCCGGGAAATAACTTCACGGGCAGTAACTTCACATGGGAAATAACTTCACCTCGAGTGGGCAATAACGAGGCGAGCAATATCCTCATTTTTTTGTGGGAAATAATTTCTCTTAACATTTTATGATAATTTAAGAACTGTCATAATGGGTGATTCACTCTTGCACTATTAAAGTAAACAAAGTACCGTAATTTGTAATGCTGTTGACAATTTCGTTGGTTGGTTGGTGAAAATCTCGCGCTCCTCAAACCTTTGCCCATTTTGCAGAACTATTGTTCAAAATGTTGTTCAAAAATCACCAATCACCTCATGCTTTAAATACACCAGACTTTCGAAATAAGGAATAAGCATGAGGTGGGTGGCTCGCTTCGCTCGCTTACAGGATTTTAACCCTCTTTTCCGCAGGGTTTAGCCGCTCACGCGACTTCGTCGCTCTGCTAAGGGTATGTCAACAACTGTCAGGCAGGCGCCCGAGCTTACATTTTGGTCTTATTTCGTTGGGCCTCATTTGACGTCACCTTATCTGAATGTCTTTATAAATGGAAAGTGAAATAAGACCGAACATGGAAATTCGTCGTTATTTCACGGCACCCTTGAAAATATAATTTGATATAAATCGCTAAATATAAATTGTTAGATTTTGTTACAAATGAAATAATGTTTTTTTTTTGTTATTCATAATGTTAATAAAATTATACAAAAAACGTATAAATAAATCTATTTCATATTTGCTCTCCAGTTATAGTAGACAAATTCCCAAATTATTGGTGGGAAATAATTTCACAAAATTTACTGTGGTTACGGTTCACTTTTTTTTTGTGAAGTTATTGCCCACTGAAGGTGAAGTTATTTCCATGCACCGAAAAGCGAGTGTTATTAAGAAGAAGAGAATAATATTGTTAATTTGGTTGGAACCGTGGACCAAGACATCGCGAATGCCAGACGGCATCGAACAAAGCGGAAGGCTGCTGTGTCTCAGGCAAACATTATTCAAAGGTTGAGAGTCTACTTTCGGTTAAATATTTCGCCGATTTGAAAGGGGTTAATTGACGGGCAATATCAGTGAATATTTATATCCAAATATAGAAATATCCCCATAACTGTTATTGCACAGCCTGAAATCTTTTCTAGCATATACAGAGGAATTGTTAGGAGCACATGTCTAGATGAACGCTTTGGTGAAGTATTTTTTTTCATCGCTTTAGGAAACTTTAACAATTCGTAACACATATTGCGATATTTTGAGGAATGGTGGAAGATGAAAAACTTTTTGAATGATAATTATGACATATCCTTTCTTATTTATTTTCTAATTTTATTAGTTTTGTTATATTTCCTCTGTTATGTGAATGGGTCGGTCAAGGTTCCGTTTTAACACCAACTCTTATAGTTCATTTCCTAAAATTTTGTTTGCGACGAGGTCAGCTTATACTTGGTTTTTGGACTAATCTTTCATAGTCCATCATATCATAAGTGTTGTTGATATTAACAAAATATTAAGTAAATGGCATAACCTTTTTAGTGAGTTATTAAACAAAATCGATAACAAAATTAATAACTTGCTGTAGGGGAGAAGCTCTGAAATGCAATCTTTGGCGATTGGTTAGCAACGACCCTTGCTGAGAAAGTTTTTCGTAAAGTATAACCTACAATGCATTTGTGGTGTTCAATCGATTTGAATCTTGTTAAATCAAGGTGGCGAATATGGAACAACTGTTGTTCATACTAGGAAGAATAATGGAGTATTGGTCATTGAATGAGGAAATGAAAAAGTTCTACAGAACAACAGAAAAGCCTTTAAAGCGTGGACAAAGCACTAAAGAGGGGAAAAGGCACACCGTCAAACCGAAAGCAATCATGCAAATAATAAGTATACCTCGTTTCTGATCTTGCCTCTCCGCCTCTCCGATCACTTTATCTCATATTTGCTAATTTGAATAGACCACCCAGTTTCAGATAAGATCTATAAAAGAATTGTATAGCAATATTAGAAAGCCTTTTGGAGTGTCTTCTTGTAAAATTTTAATTGATGACTGTTTTTTCTCGATACGGATCGAATGTATATATTTTCCCTTGGAATGAAATCCTTTATTCCCCAAAAAATTAAAACAAAAGACGTAGAAGAACTCGAGTTACACTAAATTTGGCAGGGTTAGAGAACCGCTCTTTCGGTTTTACAAAACAAATCCGACTGAGTGAAACGAAATAGATCAGACGAGTCAACACCATTTTTAAACATGTGAAATTTCAATATGGTATCAAACGGAGAATTTTCAATTTCAAATTGTAATTGGTCGTAAACTAAGAGGGTGAGGTAAGTGAGATGAGTCGCTGATCGGGAGTGCACCGCGTGTTCGCTATTGAGCAATATTTGATGTGTGGTAATTCGTTGGTTCGTGCGCATCGTAAAGAGCCGAGTATGCGTGGGTTCAAAAGTTTAGACAATGGTTAACCAAAATTCTCTAGGATCGTCAACGACAGCGGCGGCATCAGAACAGTAGCTCAAGTTCGACGCGAAATTATACGCCATTTACATAAATCGATAAGGAAGATTGCGGCCTATAAAACATCAACAGTGCACGTTATTTTCGAAAAGAAACTTAAGTTTCATCTATGCAATATACAAGGATTTTTGCCTCTTATTTTTTTAACCAGTGAGACCAAGACACTGCTGACGTCTGCTGTCGAATGATCGACGATTTTTTGGTACCTCACCCTGGCACTTAGGTCACATGAACTTAGACTGTTCAACTGTTTCTTATAGGGATACCTTAACTCAAGCGTTAAGAGGAACAGTCCCCAATCAATTCATGTCTTACAAGAAAAAAAAGTCAACGCTTTGCTCTCACGCTTTCACAAATTTAAAAGTCATGCTAAAGCGCGTCTTTACCTTTAGTGGGATAAATTCATATAATATAATTAAATACAATTAGAATACGAAAATATCGTATACGCAAATCCACTGATCAAGATGACATATCCCCCTGTCCGAATGCCCTTACGTTAGTCCTTAACGACTATGGATGAAAAAAAGCATTTGTCCGGCCGTCCCTATATAGATTCTCTCCTCAATTTCCAAGATCATTAACCGTCAGCTCAGAAATATGTCCCAAGTAAAATTTTAAATGTTAAATTTTCGTATTAACAGTAGACCGGTGATTTAATAGGGACAAAAATAAGTTAACAATAATTTGGTAAAAGCAAGGTAGGTTTCCTCGATGTTTCAAATATTGGACTGAATATGAAATTATTCTTTTTGAAAATCGGTAAGGGTCGATAAATTTCTTCCTTAATGAATTAAAAATTACCTTTTGTGCATTTGAAGTTGTTTTGAACGGTCTAAAGTTTATTACCCATAAAACAAAGTACAAATGTGTAGAGTTCGGTTTAGCCTTCAACACTTTACATAATTTTGATAAATTATGTCTTCCCTATTACTCATACTTCAAGTTCAGAATATTAATTTGTTGATGTTGAGTTGTTGATTACCTGCCGTTTAAGTGAAATTTGAATACTGACTCTACACTATATATATAAACTCACAAACTATATTTTCTATGAAATTTTTCGTCTTATTAATAAACAGAAATAAAATTATTTAATTAAACATTCCATTTAAAGTATTATATATAGTACTGTATAAATTTTGTTGTTTCTTACATTTAGGTGGGCAAGTGCACTGTGTCACAAAATATCAAATCTTCTCGGTTTAAGATGGGAATTACGTGGCAAGGAAATATTGGAAAAGGATCAGGCGTGCATCATTGTAGCCAACCATCAAAGTTCTCTCGATGTACTGGGTGAGTATTCGTATTCATCTTTCTAAAATTATTAGATAAGCATCTTGGAATATTTTTTTTCAGGAATGTTTGATATTTGGCCAGTGATGAACAAATGTACTGTTGTCGCAAAACGAGAGCTATTTTATGCATGGCCATTTGGTTTAGCTGCTTGGTTAGCCGGTCTTATTTTTATTGATCGTGTACGTTCCGAAAAAGCTCGAGATACACTTAATGAGGTTAATCGCAAAATAAAGAAGCAAAATATTAAACTATGGGTATTCCCTGAAGGTACACGTCGTAATACTGGTGAAATTCATTCATTCAAGAAGGGAGCATTTCACATGGCTGTGGATGAGCAAATTCCAATTATACCCCTTGTATTTAGTTCCTATTGCACCTTCCTTAACGATAAGAAAAAAATATTAAATGCAGGACATATTATAATCTCCACATTGCCACAGATCTCGACTAAAGGTATGACCAAAGAAAATATACCCGAATTAATGGATATGGTACGCAAGCAGATGACAGACACATATAAGCAGACGTCCATGGAAGCATTGTCAAGGTATAAATCGACAAAGGATCAAAATCGTTGCTTCAAGGAAACGCAATTACAAACTGATGTTATAAAGCTGGATAATGATACGTATCGTCAAAAACAAATTCAAAGCAGCTTTACTGGTTATATGAGAGCGAATTAATTAAATAAAAGTGTGTTAACAAAAAAAAAAAATCATTTAACAATTATCTGACTGTTTTTTTTTATATAGACATAAAATTTCCATTTTGATTTAGTTTAACGTCTAACAAAAAGAAAAGGTATAAGTGATAAAATTATTACTGCATGTGTAAGAGAATAAGATATAAGATCTGAACAACAAATCGAATATTTTGTGGTGTGTATTTTATTTTTAATTTATTTTCAAAATAAGAACGAACTTTTTAAAAAATTGTGTATACATATGTAGTTAATTTAAATTTGCTTTGTATAACCCAATATGATACTCGTAATTACAAATAATCTAAAAGAAGAAGAAGGAAAAAACTACCTATAAGTTTTGTTTAATATAATTCTTATGTGGTGCTAACCCCATGTCAATATAGCATTTAATCCTTTCATCTAAATAATTTACATTTACATATAATTTATAGTTTTGTGATATATATGTAGGTGTAAAATATTCATTGTCGGTACATACATACTTAGAGCGTGCAATGGCTTACAGTTTACAAGTGCATACATTTTTTATGCAAACATATATAAAAAAGTATTTGTATAAATTTTAGGCCTTCGTACATATTTGTTTATTATACTTGGAATTCTCGTATTTTTCGTTTAAAGTTTACAAAGGCACTTATAACATTAAAGTACACAATAAAAATGTAGTGGGGTAAAAAGACAAAAACAAATGTTTTAATTTTACTTGCTTAATTTAGTGACCAACAATTGTTTTGCAATTATGTTAAGGATTCGATGTGAAAAATTAAAACTGAAAAACTCTAGAGATGAAATACGATTAAGGGAAATTTAAACCTGCGTCAACTTGCAATGTTCAGTGCTTATGTTAACTCCTCGCGGTAGATACCAAGCACAAGTCCCGATTGATTGAGGTTAACCTCGGACAGCATTAAGCTTTGTATTAAGAAGGATCTTAAACAAAGGATTACTACATTAAGAGGAACAGTTACACGATTTCGTGGGTTAATGTTTACCCTGAGTCGCAATAGAGTAGGAGAGGCAATGTTACCAGGTCAAAGTTTGCAAGTTAAAAAGTTTCAGGCGACTGTGATAATGTTATCTGATCATTGTCTTTAGAGTAGTTGGCGAACGACCAGCCAAGGAATCGAACAACAGCTCTGAAATAATTTGAGGATGTCCTGGCGAGGTGATTATAAGATTTTCTCTTAGCGTTAAAATAGTGGAGAGGCGTTTGGGAATTCTTTCGTAGAAGTGACATAAAACAGATACTGAGGTTTTTCTCTAAATTATTCCGAGTCATTTATGGCTTAACCATTCATTTCTCCAACGAAACGAAACTTCAAGCAAACTTGTTGGGCTAAGCGTGTCACGTCAAAAACCTCTGTTGACTTTTTGGCAGCTCAACGACCTTTTTCAGCAAGACATGAGACCTGTCATTAAGGAGGGTCCTTTTGATCTGCACGGTTACAATAAGACAAAATATGTATATCCTATGCGTCAGTTGTCTGGTGAAACAAGACAACGTAAATTCGTGCTTTACCAGTCTTCGAGAATCTTCCCTAGTGCGTCTGGTTTTGTTCTAGATGCACTGATAAATCTCCCTCCCTTTTATATTCATGCACTGTTAAAGTTATCTTCGATAAGGCTTTGGTACAACACGCACTAAAGTTTCGATGACCTTCTGCGGCAACTGCCTTTTGATACTGGTCTTATTGAAATACTGTCTGGAGGAATGGCACTCGAATTCCTATTTTTCTTTTCTGGGAAATATCTGTGCCGAAGAAAATGTATACAAAAAGTTTAAACAAAGAATGGATTGAAAAGGTGTCTTCACAGATTGCTCCATATTTAGTCTAGGATGCAGCGCTAGTATTTTTTGGTTGACGACGTTATATTACACTCCTCACTAAAAGGAAATGAAATAAGTCTAGCTGATGATTAGCTATATCGGAGTGCTCCGTTTTGAAAGAAAAAAAAAGTAAATAATATTCGTTCAAGCTCAGATCCATTCCGGACTGTAGAACCATTATAATAAGTTATAACCAACCTAACTAACATCTTTATTCTCAAAGAATTCTTTGATGTCGTAGATGAATGTTGTTTAACTGCTATCAGTTTGAAGTTTGTTTGTTGCCTTCTCTACAGATGTTATTCTGTCTCATTTTGGGATTCCCTTTTTTGAATTAGTTGATATTTTTGTGATGCAAATTTTTAAATCCTTATTGCAGATGAGTTTGTTTTTGTTTTTTTAATTTATGGGTATATTGCAAAGGCATTTTTGTTTCGCTTTTGGTATGAAACTTTTGATATACTTAAAGCAGGATGGATTTTGTTGTGCATTTTGGGTTTTCTTCCAACCAAGAGCTTAGATTTTAAACTGAAGATTGCCATCGCCCAAAAGAAGACTGTTTCCGACTCGAAATTTGATCTGGTTATTCTTCTTATCTTTCGTATATTTTCTTGCCTTTCAGCATTTTGTTTAATACCAATGAACAGGTTTTTGTACAAATTAGTAGTCCTGGAACAGAACGTCAAAATAAACCAGGTTACCTTATAGGGACGCAAGTCTTAAAAGAGTAGCGAGTATCTAAAGGGTGGGCCATCTGTTGGGTTTTTTTTTGAATAAATCATGTTATTTCGCGATACGAAATGGATCGATTTACCGCTGAACGACTTTGGAAAATATTGCAGTTACTTCCAAAGAGAATGCTGTGTTGCCAAAACAACTACAACTTTTGTAGTTTAGTTTGTTAAGAGTTCGTGAGGCAGGTTTTCTGATCGAATACCACACATATTTACATGCTTTCGACAGATAATATTGCAGGTGTTTGCAAAAGTGTGCGCCTAAACCCGAGAACATCAACACACCAAAGATCGTGGCAACTGAACATAATTTGCACAAGCATGATAAAAAATTTGCATAAAGATCTCGTATTAGCCCTTATTGACTCAGGAAATTTGCGACAAACAAACAATCACTGTGGCGCTAGCAGCCCGGTATGGGCCTTGGCCTAGCTTCTTGACACTCATTTGTGTTGCTCATGTTGTCACATCTAAGCGGGGCCTACGCTTTATCGCCGAGTCTGAACGGCAGAAGCTTTTTCGTAGACAATTTAACTTTCGGGAGTTTGCCATTGCCCGCCGAAGGACATGCAGTCAAAGAAAAGCCAATGCATCCTGAACGTGTAACCGTTTGGTTTGATTTTGGCTACCGAGGTACGAAAACCTAGCTGTTTTTGCAAACGAATCATAATATGTACGATTTATGGCCTGAAAAAATAAAAGAGTTATTCTAAAAGGGCTTACTGTCAATTGCATAGTTCTTTCGCTCATTTTTGATCAACAAACACTTTATAAGTAGGACGTATGTATACCGTTACCTACAATAATTTTTTCGAACTCAAACACTATGCTATTTTCTTTGATGGCTGCCACATGCAAGTAAAGAACTTGATTTGTCATCATTTAAAAATATTGGTTCACTTCGGTGCACAAAAAGGTTTACATTACAGATATACTTTAAGGATACAACCAAAAGGAAATAAATTTTATTTAACTAATGGTATCTATTAAACAAAAGAAAGCAAATGACTTCTAATCTGGAGCCCCAAACGCGTTCTTTATTTAAAAAAGAAAAATATTTATATATATTTGAAGTACTCATGTTTTTACAGTTATTTGAAATCCAAAGTTACGTAGATTATTTAAAAAGCGAGTTTCCTAAAAAGATATAGATAAGATCAATTTAAAAGAGAATTCTGTAAATGAATACAATTATACTACCTCGCCCAAAACTTCGTTTTAAAAATCTTCCTCTTCCAAAGCTTGTCTGTGAAGCTGCATCATCTGTGTCATTTAAATCGTGCATCATAGTGTTTTCAGTGACATCGATTTTGAAATCTGAAAGATCTGGTTGCGGCGGAACTCTACGCGAACGCTCAGCCCACGGGTTTACTTCTGATACATCATCTTTTTCTAGATAAACATCGTAACCTCTTTGCTGTGCTATATGAGGTTTCTTACGATTTCCACCTGCTAAATCCGGAAAATCTTCTTTTTTAAACACTGTTCGATTATCAGAAACGGATGAAGCCTGATCATCGAAATAAACTTTGTTTTCGGATATAGCCTTTGTGGCATATGTTGATTTACTTTCAACTGAAATAAATGATTCTGCGTCGCTAAAACTGCTTGTTGGTAAAGGTTTTTCAGTTTTTAAATTAGCTGGGAGATGTCGGCCAGGAATACATTTTATTGCAATGTCTGGGGTCATGTATTCAGAGAAAGTATAGCACCAACGGGTAACACACGATAAAGTACAGTAGTTGTTTTTATCACGGGATTCATGATACTAAGGAAATAGAAAAATATATAAAGATACGACTTAAACATAAAAAAATATAAACATTTAAAACAATACAAGAAAAAAGTACAACTGTTTCTTGTTTTCATTTACGTGGGTCGTTGGCATTTTTAATATGCGCCGCCTCTTTTCAAGAAAACATTCGCTTTCAAAAGCTTGTAATGCGTTCGCTCACTCCTTATATACAAAGAGAGCAGAAAGGATTGCTTTAAAAACTTTCCAACAAGAAAATTTTTGACTAGTATTTTAGTGTAGGAAGGACAGGTGTCAGATTTAACCGAACAACCATAAGGGAAGTTTGCTGGAAGAACAAGCAAAGCAGTGCAGCAAGGAAACACAAATGGTTTTAGCGAACTCTATGACCAAAGGATTTACTTCTGCCGCCTGTTTAACAGCGACGAGCTCATATTCTGGTGTCAGCCAGAATTGACTTTTCAAAATGGACGAAAAGAGGCGTTTGAACTGCACAAAGAATCGATAAATTAGTTGCTCTAAGCAACATCGCTTCGGTCTGAAGTGTCATCGAATCAATACCAGAAGGACAACGCCGTAATGGAATACCCTGTCTTAGTTGCGCTCTCTAATGGACTTCAGCCAACTTTGTATGCGCATCATTACTTTTGATGTACTGTGGTACCAACAACGTAAGCGGTAAAAATCCAGAATTAAGTTGGCTGCGTATGAGTATTTGTAACCGTAAGACTAAGAAGAACACACCGAATTTATTCAATGTCGATATGTTGTGTGCTTTTTTGACAAAATACTTACGTTACATGCTATTCCAACCATATATTCGAAAATATCACGTTCAAAATAAGCATCAGTTACAAAGATTGATGCTGGTTTTTCTACTTCCCCAATTTCACAAGTTGCCTCTTTGAGAGTGTAAAAGAGATATTGAATTGAGTAGATTTTTAAATCGACATTATTGGCATTTGAATCAGATCTAAGAAAATTCATAACCGAATCTACAATTGGCATACTCTCTCGATGAGTGTAAAGCGGTGGATACTCCCCATCATCATTTGGCCTTATAAAATGTAAAATACAGTTGTATAATTTTCCAAGATTTTCTTCACCCATCGCATTAGGAGGCAAGGGCAATTGATGAGTAGTATCTGCATGTGTTTGTGCCTCATACGTATGCCCGTAAATATTGATACCTACAAAAAAAAGAAGCGATTTTTAAAAAAATAACTAAAACATTTCTTAAGCTATTTACCTGGATTTATGAAAGAATGGTACTTGTTTCGTAGGCCATCCTTCAAGGTATATTCACTTATTGAAATTTCAGCAGGGATGTACACTCCACTTCGAAGAGTTTTTGTAAAATAATTTACCATGACGAAATAGTATTTTTGAGTAGAAATTTCTGTAAAACAATTTTAAATCCTGATTGAAATCTCTTTAAATATACTTAAGAATGGAATAGGAATTTTAAAATATGCTAGTCTTAATAATATTCAAGAAGAGCTAATGGAGGAAGTGACAAAAAAAAACCCTCAATGCTGCATATTGTCTTTACTTGATATTCTTATGTTTCTTCTTACGCCGATAGCAGCGAGCTTAAGAGTTTCTAGTCGCTTTTCGGGATTTGAAAAACATGCGCTTATTCAAAGTTTAAGTGAGCCCAACAAACATCTCATCGTGCGAAAAAATTATTTCAATTCAGCGATACTAAAGCATGTAAAAAAGCTACAATTTGTTTATATTACAGTTTAACTGATCCTTGTTTCAAAGATCTAAAATCGGAATGTGTTAAGGGGTCAAAACTCGGTTACAGAGTAGGGATAGAGTTTAGAAACAAGCGCGAGTCGAGTGTTGAATGGAGTCTTTAAAACACTGTAATGAGAAATCGTCGAATATTTTGGACTACATACTTACTGGAAAGGAAACAAGAGTACATTAGTATGACTCTAAAACTGAGGGGATCCACGATGAGAAAATAGGTTAAACCATAAACGAAGATTGTAACAAAATCACTTTGAAACGATCAAAAGGGTAATTAAAAAACCAAAAAAAATAGTTTCGAAAAAAAGTTTTGACATTAATCCAAATGGTCCGCGGTCTGGACAATATGTGGTCCAGTTACCGAGTATGGACTTGCTTACCATTTTCTAAATGTTTAAATGTTTGTTGGTGAAAGAGCCTATACTGCTTTAGGAACCCTCTTACTTCTGAATCTCAGATGCGTTTTTAAATCGATTTTTTAATCCAACAGCATTCTTTAGGTACTTAAAGATACGCTTGACTAAATGTTATAATTTTGTCCTATTACTTATTGGTTCTGTTCCTATTCAAGGTTTATTCTGGCAGTTCTACGGGTGATGTTTGCAGACAGACCTACGTTCAGCATCTGATTCAGAGTATGGTTTTTTCTCTCTATCAATTGTTCCATGCATTTTCTTTAGCAACTCTTTAGAATACACCTTGTAATATAGTCACATCGCTTTATGGAGCGATCCATAGAGTCATAATAACACCTTTTGAAGTTTACAAAGCACGATCACTTGCGTTGAATCTGAGGCTTAATTTGCAGACAAAATAGGGAAAAGAGATAATAGCAACAGTATTGAAATTGAAAATAAATGTGGAAAGAGTAGATATTAAGAGGCCTACCCTCTACTTTCGAAAAAGTTTAGGGTTTTGTAATTTTATATTAAATTTATGAACACGACATTTTGAACGCAACTAAATGTGTAACCGTTTGGTTGAAAGTTTTTAAAGCTTTTTGAGCTAAGAAATCATATCAATTTTTGCACGTTGTGTGTATGCATACATGTACTTACACATTGACTAGAATGTAGAAAATATTGCAATTCTTTCAGAATGTACGAATGGCCACAAATCGAATCGGCGTTTTAACCAATGCAGGTTATACATGTGTATGTATGTTTACCCACGTATGCGTTTAAAATTACCGTTTCTTTTTAAGCTATCCCGAACAATCTTCTCAATATTTTTCTTCATTGAACGTGTATTTTGTTCTTGTTCATTTTTTTCCTTTTCAATTCGAGATATAGGTACCCCAGTGCACGTTAGCTTATCAGCAGAGTTTCTAGCAGCTAAATTATCTTTTTTTGCTCTTTCGTTATACGGAGCGCGTTCCTGTTGAGACATATTCTGGAAAATAAAAGAGCAATCAGATACCTACATAAACGTAATTTTTTTTTAAAATCAACTTACCGCCCAAATCTTGCCGGCTTCAGTAGTAGCACTCGCCAAATTCATATGTTTTCCGTATTTTTCCTTCCAATCGAAGGTGAACACCATAAAACCATTTACTTTTTTCTTAGGCGGCATTTTGTAAATAAAATTTATATAGGTATATACTATACAATGCAGATTAAACTCAGGTCAACGCAGCCCAGAAAGTGATTCCCTTGCACAATTTTAGATTAACTGTTATTGTCGTGGGGGTGACACTATTTGGTTTTTTTGTTATTCATATTTCATATGTCAGTCGCCACAATCGGTTTTTAAGGGGTACATACATAGATGGCGCTTGTGTTAATAGAAGGATCTTCTTTAATGGCCATATTCACCACTGTTGAAATGATGTTAAATAAATAAGATTAAAGGAATCTTGATTGTCATTTAACTTATGAAAAAATACTTTAAATATAGTTGATAGAAAAAAGAAAGGCGATAGTGGTAGATTGACGCTGCCGCTGGTAGACATAGTCTTTTTATCAGTATTCCAGAGCTGTGCGCGAGATGATTAATAAATCTGTTACCAAAGAGCAAAATTGATTTTTCATAGATGGGGTTTTAAACTTTACAAGTCGGTCTCTCCTGACGTCCACCATCATCCTCGATGTCTTCCTCTGCTTCTCATCCTTCTCGTCCACCAGATGGCTGTCTCTTCTACATATGCCCGAAGATAAGATAAGATGATACGATTCGCCCTTGACCATCGGAACGAGAAGATCTAACTTGAACGTAAAATATATGTGCACAACAGGATTTCATTTCAGAACCGATGGATCAGGTTCAGCAGTACGTTTACCATACCTGGATGTACGCGTACGTTCGTCAACATTTTCAAAAAACATATTTATACGTTATAATAACTATCTAATGGACTAATACATTTAAATATTGTAAAATGTTTGTGTTAGCTCTAAAGATAGATAGAACTTTATTTATTTCAACACAATCGCTGTATTCAAAAACAAGTACAATAAAAATGTATAATTCAATTAATTTTATAAAGCACTTTTTCATTTTTGATAAAGTGGTTTAAATTTTATCAATACTCATAATTCACCACACAAGTCCTACCTCGATTCCGACGCTGAACACGGTAGACAATGTCAATCATGCCGGTTAACCTTTGAATGGAATTTCCAATGATATTGGTTAAAACTATGCTGTTAATGGTGCAAAAGCAAATAATAGTATACATACTCGTACATATATGCAATATACGAGATCGCTTGAGGAATAGGAAAGAAATTAAGGAAATTGAACTAAATTGCTGCGTAGAAGAGAGTTTTGCTTTTTAGCTGAGTTACATATTCCAACTCCTTCAGGTTGGCATTGACATTAAAATTGTCCTCGGTGATTTTAATGCAAAGCTAGGAAGAGGGGGTATCTTTGGTGGAAAATATCGGAAAATATGGCCTGCACACCACCTCCGATAACGGATTCAGGCTAATAGACTTTGCGGCGGGGCGAAACATTGTCGTGGCTAGCACGCGGTTCCCACATCTCGACATACACAAGGAGACTTGGAGAACTCCTGATCAATCAACAGTCAACCAGATTGATCACATTGCGATCGACGCAAGACACTCCTCCAGCATTATGGATGTCCGTACGTTCCGAGGAGCCAACATCGACTCGGACCATTACCTTATTGTAGCCAAGGTACGGTTGCGGATATCCCAAACTACGCCAAGACAAACTAATGCTGTGAGAAAATTCGACGTCAGACGGCTTCAATCGCAAGAGATCGCCAAGTCCTTTTCCGATCGAGTGTCTCTTAATCTCTTAAGAGGTCTAATGCCGTCAGCATCAAGCATCGAAGACCATTGGAAATACTGCCAAAACGCCATCAGAGATGCCGCTTCTGATGTCCACCACACCACAACGAAACCCCTGGTTCGATTATGAATGCCGGCAAGCACATGCAGTTAAGCAAGATGCATATAACGCGGCGCTGCTTAGAAAGACCAGAGCTGCTCATGAGCTCTTTGAGCGGAAGAGGAAGAGAACACTGGCTTCTCAGGAGGAAGAAGAAAGAGCATGAGAAGCGCGCGATCGAGGAAATTGAGAGATGCTACTCCAGGAATGAGGTTCGGAAGTTTTACCAAAAGGTAAAAATAACATGCCGCGGAAACAAACCCTGAACCGAAGCCTGTAGAGATGAACAAGGGAACATCGTAGTAGAATCGCAGTCGATGCTGAGGATTTGGAAAGATCATTTCTGCAGACTGTATAACGGCGATGACGGACCAAATACGGCTGTCAGGCAGAATCAACCTTTCAACCTGGACGATGATGACCAACAATTCCGTCCACCCGACCTCTTCAAAGCGGCAGGCGATGACTTGGTAAGGAGCATACACCAACTCATCTGTAAAATATGGTCGGACGAAAGTATGCCCGATGAATGGAACCTCAGCATTGTTTGTCCAATTCTCAAGAAAAGAGACCCTCTGAACTGCGCCATCTATAGAGGCATCAGTTTCCAAACATCGCATATAAGATCGTATCCGCCGTATTGTGTGAACGCCTGAAGCCGTTCGTCAACAACCTGATAGGTCCATATCAGTGTGGCCTCAGGCCAGGAAAGTCCACCATCGATCAGATATTCAAACTACGGCAGATCTTGGAGAAGACCCATGAGCTTCAGATCGATACCCACCACCTATTCATCGATTTTAAGGCCGCGTATGACAAGCATCTATAGAGACGAGCTATATAGAGCAATGTCTAGTTTTGGCATCCCTGCCAAACTCGTCCATCTGTGCAGGATGACGATGGAGAATGCACGCTGCTCCATCAAGGTCGGTAAAGATCTCACCGAGACCTTTGATGTCCAGAAAGGATTTAGACAAGGCGATGCGCTGTCATGCGATTTTTTCAACATCGTACTTGAAAGAATAGTGCAAAACTCACGAGCAAACACAAGAGGCACTATCTTTCAAAAGTCCGTCCAACTACTCGCATACGCCGACATAATCGGGAGAAAGCAGCGTAATGTCAGTGGCGCTTTATTGAGACGGAAGCGGCGAAAATGGGTTTAGCGGTCAATGAGGGCAAGACCAAGTATATGCTGTCAAGCAACAAGGACAACCAACACCGACGTCTCGGGCAGAACGTCACCCTCGACAGATATAACTTTGAGGTAGTTAAGGACTTTGTCTACCTAGGCTCTGCTATAAACACAGACAACGACACTAGCGCTGAGATCAAGCGAAGAATAACTCTTGCCAACCGCTGTTTCTTTGGGCTAAGAAGGCAATTGACTAGCAAAGCCCTCTCTCGGACAACAAGTCACCCTTTATAAGACCTTAATAATCCCGGTCCTGCTCTATGGCGCAGAATCATGGACATTATCAAAAATGGATGAGGGTGTTCTTGGTTGCTTCGAGAGAAAAATTCTTCGGGCGATCTTCGGTCCCGTCTGCATTGACGGTGAGTGGAGGAGGAGATACAACGACGAACTGTACGAACTGTACAGCGACATGGACCTAGTCAGAAAAGTGAGGATTCAAAGACTGAGATGGCTGGGTCATGTAGAGCGCATGGACACCAATGCTCCGGTCCGAAAAGTCTTCGAATCCGCTCCCGAGGGACAGCGCAGTCAAGACACAGGTGGCGCACGCAAGTGGAAGGGGACCTCAGCCAACTTAGCGTGCGAAACTGGAGACAGCTAGCCAGGGATCGAGCTGGCTGGAGAAGCTTGTTGACTGAGGCCCAGGTCCACCCCGGACTGTAGCGCCACCTAAAGTTAGAATTCAAGAAGAGATTTATGTCCGTCAGCTAAAAGTATATGACGATGGTTCCGGTAAGGTGTGTACATTGTATAAAATCAAAAATCGCCAAATAGTTAAAAATTATTCGGACCGCACGATAATTTGATTAAAAGTTAATGGATACATTATATAGATCAGGTTGTGCTGAGCGCGAAACGCGTACCATCGTTAAAATGGTTCGGGCAGAAGCGGTTAATACAGCTGTCTATATGTATTCTTAATAGAACTGGGCCCAAAACCTGTTGCACCAGCAAAGAAACAATTAAATTAAAAGACAACCTTCGCTTTATTCGGATGTTTCCGTACATGTTACAAATTCAACTGCGTAGGTCATTTACATCCTAGTTTCATTTCACTTGACAATCGAACTTTTTGATTAAATAAGATCTCGGATGGTGTGTTCCAGAACAGTTTCGGTAGGCCATTAAGAAAAGAGGTATATGACCGCTGATCGCTTACTAGCGAGACTTTGACAGCAGTTATCCACGACTTTAGACAAATACTCATTCCAAGTCTTATCCAATCGCTCGACCAATTTTATTGTCGTTGTCTTCTTTATTAGAAGATATTGGCACGCCTCTTGTAAGACTTTCGATTCGAAGTTTCGCCCTTGATCAAATTGTACGAGGGCGGGTCAATAAGTCCGTGACTTTTTGAATTTCTGACCTCTTTACTGAAACAGCAATACTGCTCCTGTCAACAGGCATCTGTCAGTTGACTCCTGTCAAAATTTAAACTTGCTGCGTCAGTTAGTTTGTGTTTGACAGCTATTTTTATCAGACTACTCACTAATTTGAGGAGAAAATGGAAAGAAGTGAAGTGTGCCTTGCTAACCATTATTTCTTGCGAAAAAAAACCATTACCGAGACCAAGGCTAAGCTTGATAAATACTATGGGGAGTCTGCACCATCGATTTCAATGGTAAAAAAGTGGTTTACTGAATTTCGTTGTGGCCGTACAAGCACTGAAGATGCCGAACGTCCTGGACGCCCAGTTGAGGTCTCTACACCCGAAACAATCGACAAAAATTCACGATATGGTGTTGGCCGACCGAAGATTGTGGAAGCCGTAGGGATCTCGCATGGCTCAGTGGTTTCAATTTTGAATGATCACTTGGGCATGAGAAAGCTTTCCGCAAGATGGGTGCCGCGTTTGCTCACAGTCGACCACAAACGCAATCGTGTAACAACTTCACAGGAAGGTTTGGCGTTGTTTAATCGCAATATGGAGGAGTTTTTGCGCCGTTTTGTAACCGTGGACGAAACATGGATCCATCACAACACACCAGAGAACAAACAACAGTCAAAACAGTGGGTTTCTAAGGGTGAATCGGCGCCAAAGAAGGCCAAGGTGGGTTTGTCAGCCAATAAAGTTTGGGATGCACGCGGGATAATCCACATTGACTACCTTCAAAAGGGAAGAACAATCAATGGGGAATATTATGCCAACTTATTGGACCGATTCAATGAGGAAAAAAGTTCTTTTCCACCAAGGCAATGCAAGGGTGCACACATGTGCAGTTGCCATGGCAAAAATCCATGAATTGAGCTATGAATTGCTCCCTCATCCACCCTATTCTCCAGATTTGGCTCCGAGCGACTACTTCTTGTTCCCAAACCTGAAGAAATGGCTTGGTGGAAAAAGATTTGACTCCAATGATGAAGTCATCTCGCAAACAAAGGCCTATTTTGAGGACCTCGAAAAATCATTTTTTTTTGGAAGGGATAAACAAATTGGAGAAGCGTTGGACAAAGTGTATAGAGCTCAAGGGAGACTACGTTGAAAAATAAAATTATTTTTTTATCAAAAAATCTGTGTTTTAATCCAAAAGTCACGGACTTATTGACCCGCCCTCGTATCTCAATAGGGATCCCAAATCTCCCCGCTCAGTTGTTGACTTCTTTCTCTGCTATACCGTTAGCCTCATAATTTGGGGTTGGAAATACTTCCAGCCAATCACTAAATTTATTAGTTTAGTAAATTAGTTTTTTGAGGTAGGTATTTAGTTTAAATTTGTTTCTGCATAACCATATATCTAATTTCGTTAAGTTCCGAGTAACGTGCAAGCGATGTCAATTGCTATTCATTCGAATGGTACTCCGTATTGTACTTTGTATTGTTGCATTATTCCCTTGCTTGCGCTAAGCCAGCAGAAACATTCCCTTACCTACTCAAACACCTTATTAATTTTCAGATGACCTCCTCAGATTCCGTCATATATCATGAAGATCTTCGCTTATACTGACTTGTGTTCTTCTTTTTAATAACTTTGATTATATTCCAGAATAGTTTGGTGCCTTGATCTAAACTTTGTTGTTTTTGATACCACACCCGATTTCGGAAAACTAAAATGAGATCTTTTATTAAGTGACAAAATTTCTGATAAACGGGATCTCTCTCTTATTCTTATCCACTCTCTTATATTTTTATTCAGAATTTTTATTAGTTTTAATATATTTAGAAGTAGTAGTAGTAGTAGTTACAAGATTTAGAGTGTTAAGGATGTTCTTGTCACGCAGCGATTGAGAATGCAAAATTTAACTCGCTTATAATGATGTGGGTTTTATTTCTGGGAAAGGTTATAATCTGATTAATTATTACATTAGCTGTACTAAAATACATACCGCAGTTTGTGTCTTGTTCCGCGTGTACTACGTGACAAAACTTATTCCCAAATGATCCCAAAGTAAGATGTCACTTTCAGTTTAAGAACAAAGGAATTTTTGGCGGCAAAGAAATCGCGCGAAAAAGACACGAACTGCGGTTTGACAAGGACTGCAATAGTTTCTTTAGATTTGTTCGTTTTAACATGTTTACGATATTTGTTGGCGACATAGGGGTTGTTTCAAATACTCGTAGAACGCGTCGAATCAAATTCAATATTTTAATAATTCAAATGCCATACTTGAACACTCAGAAAAAAGAAAAGAATGATGAATAACAAAAGTGATAACAAAGGGAAATTACTACGAGTGCTATGACCGAAATGATACGCGAAGAAACAAAGAAGAATGAGTACATTGGAAGATTGTTCCTTCATATGATTTTGAAAATAACCGGTCAATTCAACCGATTGATGTGAGCAGTACAGATATAGTGTTTAATATAAAAGTGAGAGAGAGATAGTCATTCATTGGAAGTATGGAATGACAGCTTAGTAATTATGCTAGTGTTGCCAACAGAATCATGAACAGAATTATGACAGCAACGCGTTCGTGAATAACAGAAGCGAATAAAAAGGCCAAGAATATCATTCTCGCATTTTTTTTAAAGAGGCCCAATTTGCATTTTTTTGTATTCTTAACACTTAATTTCTTTATTGCAAGTAAAAGAGCTTAATACGAGAACTACAGTCGAATGATACGTTGGATAAAAAGACCGAGCATAATAGTTGGAAATCAATCGAAACTTAATGGATTTGATCTACTTCTTGACGGATAATGAGTTGGATGAGGACGATATAAAATGCCAAATGGATGCCTTGAATTGAAGTTTACGAGAATATTACACTGTGCATTATCCTAACTTATGTGCCTGCAATTCAAATCACCAAATCTCAAATTAAAATGTGAGAATAGGCACTTTTCTGATAATTTTGATGTACAACATATGTTTTTAAGGCCGTACCATTCTGGTTTCAAAGATATAAGCTTTTAAAATTTCCCATACAAAATACAACTAAGTTTCGGCAGGAAATCTGCAAGCATGTTTTAACAATAAACAACGTTTTTTTTTGTTTTTGGCGACTCTAATTGGATAAGGTTGAACAAAATAGAATACATCTTGTTTCGCTCCGATTTCAAGAAACTTTGCATATACCCAACCCCGCACTCACTCCAAATCCAACAGTATGTCCATTGGAGGGGGGTTGCTGGGGGCAGCATGGCCCCCCATACACATTGCACTGTATCTTCTGTATCTTCTGTATCTTCTGTATCTTCTTGATCTTGCCGGATTTCACGAAATCATTCGGAAGGATAACTTCGTAGATCTTTTATGTCATTATTTATGACAACGTAGAGTTACAAAATCAGAAAAAAGTTAAAAAAACAGGGCAATGTAACCCCCCGGCTTGAAGAAATTGAATACGGAGAAGACGACACACTCGACACACTGTCAGGAGCAAGACTGGGAAGGACCCTATAAGGTGGTAAAACGCATAAATGATGTTGTCTATCGCATTCAACGGGGAAGAGGCAAGATATAAAATGTAATAAAATGTAATAAAATCAAAAATCCTTTATTTCAGAGAGTTATTACCCCCTGTTGCAAGCAACAAACGTGGAAACTTTTTATAGGCGAATTTTGGCATTTTTGGCAAAAATCCAGAAATCCAGTGTTGCATAACTTTAGGATGAGGGACAGCGGACGATAAGTTGATTTTTGGAAAGCGACAGAAAAGGTTGTAAGCGATAAAAGATGTGAAGATAAAAGATTTGTGAAATCGGTCTTGAGTTAGTTGAAAGTTGTGTTGAATAATAATAAATAGAGTGTTATAAAACAGAATAACGTGTATCATTTCGAACCCAGACGAAATATTACAATATGTAACAACCCCTGCTTGAAGAAATTGAATATGAAGAATGCTTTGATTTAAGACATTGTTGCATATTCCCAGGCGAAACTGAAACCTCTATTTTTTATGGCAATTTTTAAGGCAGAATAGAATAGCACGGATTCTCGCTCCTGTGTATTTTGCTCACTTGATATAATAATAAATTTTTGACGCATTTAGATTGTTGAATATTTTGTTTTTTTTAACGTAGTTATATTACCTACCAAGTCTTTGGTTTTGCAATTGTGTATTTATTTAAGGAATTCAAAGTGTAAACTTATATTAATTTTTTTGGATAAAGCATAACAAAATAATTCACATTCGTACTTTAGTACATTGACAACCATACTTATTATAACAAAATAAACAAATAAACTACAAGAAATCAGTCTTCGGTAAGATCGTATTTTATGTTGCTTTCGAAGCAAGTTTAGCACATATACCTAACATGTTCCGTACAAAGTAATTGTCAACATAAAATGCATCCTTTTTACGAACTCCTGTTCATACTTCTGGGACATAGCTCACAAAAGCCATTTTTTCAAGGCTGGTTTTCAGGATCGATAGCTGGCGTAATGCGTTTCATAGTATCTTTTAAATAACTTGGTAACGTAATGCATTTTATAGTATCCTTTAAATAACTTGGTAACGTTTTTATGGACTTCCGATTAGAAATATGTGGCTTTATTTAAAAAAAAAAATAGAATACATATATCAAGAAGTTATTGGTGTTAAGAGACAGCTTAATAATTCTTGTGTATTTTTTTAAATTATCAAACACTTGAGAAAATCTTCGCCCTGTCCAAATTAGACCGTGCAACGATATTAAAAACTGGCAGCACTGATTAGCGATTAGATAATAATTCAAACGAGCATGTCGCCCGTCTCTTTCAATGTACGATGAGTAAATTATAACGGCTATCAAGAAGTTAACGGATGGCTAACTTGTTTTTATTTAATATTTCTTATTACTAGATTTTATGTTTGTTTTATTATTTTTAAATCTGCCTGTTAAAATTGCTAATATGAATTTGTTTGTTAAATTAGCTGCATACTTAGCTGTTATATCGTATTTCGAAAGATGTTTAGTAGGTTCCAACTAATTCAACTGAGTTTTTAAATTTACTTGCATGGATATGAATTTTTTCTAGGCATCCCCGATATCGGATCAAAAAAATGTGCAACCTGACACAGAACCAGTCCATGTCTCTATGAATGAACAAGACAGCAGTATGAAAATATTACAAAGAGTTCGTAAGCAGGCAAGTCAAAAATTCATATTTTTACTAAATGACGATTCAAATAAATGCAGTATATGTGTTCTTCGAATTTTGACAGACTAATTTTTGAATCAAGACAAAATATACTTGGGAACAGATTGTTTTTCATCTCTTTTATGAGAACTATTGTAGACCTGATTGATTTTTTCTAAGCCTCTTCTCTCTTGCACTTGGCGGTTCTGATTTTTGAAATGAATCCACATTTCCATTTGCCTTCCTTTTGTACAATACAATCTTAATATATGGCGAAGAAATATTAAATGAAAACATTTCAAGTGTCAAAATTGTTCAGTCTGCTGGGCCTACAACACACTAATATTAAACGCAGATTGCTCGACGTACTATGTATAATAGTAACTATGTACATACGGGCTCACTTTGTTAAACAAATGATCATTGTTACCCTAATAACAAGAAATTTGCACTCTCATGTCTTCTGTAGATTATGCGCCAAACTTTTATTTTTCTCGAATCGAACCTTGTGCGTAATGTGGTTTACGTTTGCACAACTTGATGTTACCCAAGTTTTTTGTTTGCTAAATATTGATATTCTCGTATTATTTTTAGAGCGGATCATAAAATTGATCCTTTACAGAATTTTAAGCGCTTCGTCGATGGGGGCAAGTGCGATTCAAGAAGAAAATATTTTAAAAATATTTAACGTTTTTTTTTTTCAGGATCCAGTTGTCCAACCAGAGTGGACTTCTGACCAAGAATATGGGAGTTTATTTACAGATTACAACGTCAGAGTAACAGATAAGAAATTGGAAGAAACTGAAGCTATAAGAGACATTATTCAAGGAACTGTCGAAAATGATACATATGTTGTAGAGTTAGATGAAAGTGACTTTAAAGAGGTACTATATATTATGTTTTGTTATTTCCATACTCTTACATTTAAGTGAAACATTTCAAAGATTTAAAGATTTTGAAACGAACTGTCTGCTTGAACAGTCAAGAGTTTCAAGTAAATAAAAAGGGAATTAAAAACGACACAGTTTGCAAAATAAAATAAAGAAATTTAAATTAAGAAGAATATCTACTTTTCAATCTAGGTTGATTCAGATAAATCCGCAAAGCGGGTGCATTTAGTTAGAGCAATAAAACAATAATTTTATTTTATTTGTTACCTTTTTAATTATGTAATTATTTTTGAAACAATCCATACATTTTTAATAAACAATTATTTTGTTTGTTAAAAATTAGGAAGAACTTGACTCGAAAGATGATTCCGAGCGTAGTGCAGAACCTAAAGCTGAAGAGAACCCCGAACCAGAGCCTGAACCCAAACCTAAACCTATAATCGAAACCGAAAAACATGAAAAGATAACAACTAAAGAGCGGACAACTGGATCAACTAATTCTTCAAAGAAATCAAAAAAAAGAGCTGAAGAACTAGTAAGCCATCCATTTTTAACATGGTTAAAACAAATTTTTGCATTTCACTGGGGTGCAAAATCATAAAAAAAACACGTTATAGCCCTTAGGTTTTTGTATATGTATATTTAATTTCAATTTATTAGTACAATATTCGGTATAAACATTAGGTAATAGTAATTTTATAATATTTGTTTCAGTACATGATTTAAAATTGTTTTTTTCTTTGCATTTTGTAATAATAATTTTTCATTTTATATTCGTTTTGCAAATTGTATGTACATAGTATATATAGGTTTCGGTTGGGTATATAAAAAAAAAATTTGTTTTCAGCTTAAGCTTGTTTTGTCAGTTTAACAATATATACTATGTTTTATTTATCTATAACAACCTGAATCTTAATTTTTATTTGCCAAAAAGCATAGTGTCTTTATTTATTAGTCCTTTTTGTTTTGTATTTAAAAAAAAATTAAAAAAAATAAGTTGATGGATTTGCTGAAAAAGAATTTAAATATGTATAGAAATTTAAATGTGACTTTAAGAAATATTAAAATGAATTACAAATAATTAAAGATTTTGAAAAGTATGTATTTCAATTTTAATTCGTGCTATTTTGAGTTGGTGTTAATATTAAAAATAAAATTAGGAAACAATCTAAATTAAGACACAAATTGTTTATATTAAAAGAGGGGGCATGCTCCTTAAGAAGCAATGAATCTACAATCAGATCAGGCTGTCGGTTATTGATTCTTTGATGGTGATTCTTTATCTCTTTTTGTTTTGTAATAACCTGTTGGTTTTTCAATAATCTTAAAATTCTAAACTTTATTAAATTCATTAATTTCTGATGATCCTCTAGTTTTAGTTTCGGTTGCATTAATTTTGTTCTTTAATTAATGTCGATTAAAGTTTTATGAAAACCATATTTGCTCAAAGCTCTTAATTTAAAACTTAGCTCTAAGAAACTTTTAAAAAAAGCACAACTGATAGGAAGTGCTTATAAAGTCAGCTGCAAGTGCACATTATTTTTTTGGTGGCCGTTTTTTTGGTAATACATACATACATACATATACATATATGGATTTCTGGTATATTTTGTAACAAAACAGCCAGAATGATGCTTCTATCTTATCTGTAAGATATACATTTTTACAATACAATTTCTAGATATAAATATTTATCGAAATATAAAAATGATGTTATTTTAATTTTTATTATTATAATTCGCATTGGCATACGAATCATCTATATATGTATGCACTCGTATATGTATTTCATACGAAAAAAAAAAAAAAATTATTTTTATCTAACTTCATCCATATCTTCGCCTTCAGATGAACTTCGTATAGTATTGTATTGGGAGTTTCGACTCCTTAACATACGTAGGAAACTACCCACCGCGAATATAGTACGTCGGTGACGGTGGAATATTCCCTGGTATAAGGCCTCACGAAGGGTCTTGCGGTCTTCAACATCAACTGATGATGTAAGAGACGTCTGATGTGGTATTCGTACTAAAATTAAAAATAAATCAGTTTCATAAAAATCAAAGCAATATGTAAGTAATAAGAAGCAAATGATTGCCTAGATTTAGCATAAATAAATAAATGATTCATGTCGAATTTATGGCTACTCGAATTATAATAGTATAACCCAATCTATCTATTTGTAAATGAAAATATAAAACTTTCTTAAATGGAATTTGAGACCAACATGAGAAGTTTGTATACATTAAAAGGATGGGCATTGATATAATTTTTTTTTTTAATGACAAGGATCAATAAATAATGTACTACTTTTACTCTAAATATGATTTAATATGGAAGTATTTGTTGAGTCTAGTGTGATAAGTTGGAGAGGAGAGGAGTTGGGAAACTAGAATACCTTTGGTAGCACAATTAGAAAACGGTGCCTAATTAAAAACCTGTCAATCAGATTGCAAAGAAAATGTATCACACACAATAATTGAAATACACTTATAATGTCTTGGACTCCTGAAAGAGCTTGATTTTTCGATTGAACGTAAAAAGAGATTCGCTTCACAAAAATAATTAATGTTTAATTTTTGCTATATGCACCGAAACACAATAAAATTGATTTTCTTTTTTAAACGAGTCATTACTGGTGATGAAAAATAATTTGTCGGCAACATCACCAAACGACAATGATAATGGTCTAAGTGTAGGCAACTAGCATAAACCAAATCGAAAATTTAATTGCATAAAAACAAGATTATGATATCAAGGAAACGTACGATAAATTCAGATGTTTATTGTCAACAACTGATGACAATACAACGACTGGAGAAATCAATCAAAGCAAAAATACCAGAATTGGTAAATCATAAGGGACATTATGGAGTACAATGGCAATCACAAAAATAGATCACATACATCTTTGGTAATATGCAAACAATTATTGAACCTTTGTTGCGAAGATGGGATGTCATGTCCACCACACAGCCCCGACTTGCTTAATCAAATTTTCATTATATTTTACCAATGTTGATGACTTGAAATTGCTCTTGGTTCAACCTTGTTCTAAGAAGGACCAGAAGCTTTAAGAGCCTTTTTATACGACATACAAAATTATTGAATGCGGCACTATCCAGCAGTGCTATTTTAGCGGCCTTGGTGTGAAGAGTATGTTTTCTCTAATCCATTATATATGTATAAGGAGTATAACGTCATTTTTTTAAAATTATAATCTAATTATTATCATGTTGTTCAAATTCTATACTTTCAGTAGTGTACTGATATTAAAAAACGAATGACAGTGGAAAGTTTTGTGTTTTTTATTTGTATTCCATATTTTTTTTAAAATACTGGTACTCTTTTATGGATATATTTTTTTAATTTAGGAACATAAATTCACGTATCGCATCGAAACTGAAGTAGAGTGGGGTCAGCATACACGTGAGAATAGTAATGAAGATTTCCTTCAAAAGTATTTATGTTATGTACATAATAAGAATGAAAAATGCAGTCATGTTCAATTGAGTGAGGTGACTAAGTGATGATTCTGAATTATTTTACCATTGAAATGTTGAATTTTTGAAGCAGACTAAACGAATTTATGTGTATGTATTTATTTAGTTTCTAACCAAAATTATATAAAAGTTTGGTTAAATCCATTAAATATTTTGTTGCCCTACCTGGCCAAAACTGAAACTTTTTTCGGAAAACTAATTTAATAAACAAAAATAAATAAATAAATAAACAAAAAAATCTTTAGAATTTGAATAACAAAATTAAATAGTTATATGTATATGTATTTAATAAAAAAAGGTTTATATAAAATTATTTGTTATAGAAGTTGTTTTAGATATTTCTAAATGCAGATTGGATTTTTTAAGTCAAGAAAATAAAACTTAATGATGGCAGCAATTGATAATTCAAATCAGAAATATAACGTATAGAAGTATATATATAAAAAAAATTATGCAACTTTTTTCTATAAAAATACATATTCTGACTTCTTAAGATTTTTCTATATATTTTTTTTGCAGCGGAAGTTATAATAGAACATTTAGAAATTACGTTCAAATTGAATATCTTGCAATTGCATGAAAGTATTGTATATCCTATAATATTTCCATTAATTTTAGTTGGTATTTCTTTGTACCTGTTTTGATTCTTAGGCTATGGAAAACCACTTGGTATTCCTGACTAGTAACCGAGATTTTACAAAACCTGGCATAAATTAAAAATAAATTGTTTTTTTTTTTAAACTATTAAGAAATTAAGCTTCTAAAATGTTTAAAAATCTATGCACTTTAGTAATGGCGAACATTGTTCATACTTTGCACAATATCATTGCAAACCTCAACTACGCCGCTTTTTTTTTTAATTATTCACAATTTATTTTAGGTTGTAAATGGGGAATAACGAGTATATAGGACTGGCGATTAGAAATATCAAAGCATTGCGTTAGTGCGAAGATATAACCGGTGCTCGGAGAAGTCATCAGTTACCCATTTCTGAATTACTCGCCAGAGGAACTCGATAGCATACTCTATTTGCTCAAACTATTGCATCACATAGAGAATTACGGTTTCGGACATATTTATATATAAAAAAAAATATTTACATTATATAATCCTACATCTATCTATGATCTAAAATATGATCGATTGAAAGCATACTCGAATAATGTATTCTTATCATAGTTTGCTATACATAAGCCAAAGTCGAACTAAGCCAACAATATGAAACCTAAAAATCTCATTTACCCTACAACCTATGTCAACAAACTGATACGCCTCTTTATTTTGTGGTTTTACAGCCGGTTTTGAAATAAAAAAAACAGAAGCTCTCAACATTAAGAATTATTATTGCCAATCTAAGTGTTAATCGAGTTTTCCTATTTGTTGGGCGTTTTAAATAATTCAACATTAGGTGCTCTATTTTTTACCGACATTTATGCCAAATGATTCTTCAAAATAAACTAAGTGTTATAAAACATAAGGACAGATTTCATAGATATGCTTATGTGAATTATTGATTGAAAAAATAGCGAATACTCTTGACCGTAACACCCTGATTAGCTTCATTTTTTCAAAAAATATCGTCCAAACTGTGGAATTTTCGGGAATAACGGACAAAGACTAATCTGTTATGAGCAACGTGGAATCGATAAATTTCAATCTTCTTCAACATTCTTCTGAATGAATGCAATATTCTCTTCAGCACGCACTCTTCTTATGCGTCTAGGTGCCACTGCTAAAGCATAATTTTTGTACAATAACAGTCAACAAGACAGCGAATAGCGGTCTCAGAGGGTTGTTTATGTGGTGTGTAATATGGTGCAAGTGTTCTATAAACTTGGCGCACAAAATTATAATTTTAGAACTATACTTACAGATTTCTTTTGCAATTTTTCCCATTTTCGAGCATTTCGAATTTGCGCTTTTAGTGCGTGAACACAGATTTGGTTAACAGAGAATTAGAAAAATAGAGAACCGCCTAGCCCTTAGGCTATTTTTTAAATTTTTTGCTGATATTTTTTTTCAATATTTGCTGACTTTACTTGGAATGGTGGTGAAGTAGAGGTGGTATGTTCTTCTTTTTTAGACGAAAACGGGATTATGAATATTCTTAAAATACCAAGGTATTTGTCAGGTCTTTTTAAAGAGTAAGAAAAAAATATTTTTGGGCCTAAATGAAAAAAAATCATGTCTTTCGGAGCCCATTCAATATCGGCCACTGAAACTTCCACTATCATTTGGGCATTTACCACCGACTGTACTTCGTTGTAAATACCAATGCAGACATTTCTATGCCGAAAAGATGGACCGAACATCAAATATCCTTTATCTCACAGAAAATGTGCCCAATAAAATTCGCTTTTGGCTTTGTATGGTCACTATTTTATTAGTACTCAAGGCTCATTATCATAGCAAGAAGATTTTGCTTGATAATTAAGAACGCACCTTTAGAAATTCAAACAAAAAACAAAACACTTTTCTACTTGCATCACAAGTATAGGCAAACGCATAAAAATCCCTTTGGTTGTTTCGATAGAAATGGTTTTAATTAGTAGTCGGTATGATTTACATAAACTGAGTTAAAGTTCTATAACATTGGGAATTACGGAAAATAAATCAGTTTTTATAAATATAATAATAAGTAGTTTACCTGCAACTGGCGATTTGGGTGACTTTACTGGAAACTCCTCCAAGTCTTTTGGCGAAACTAAATCCAATTTTAGAACTTTTTTCGTTATTTCCTGTGTGTTTGTTGGCTTCTTAGAGATTTTCAAGTCTATCGAACGTTGACTGACAGCACTTTTAACGCTTTCCTTTGTCGGAGTATCAATTTGCTGTATAACCGAAGAATCCTTCGGTTGTTGTTGAGATTGATCGTGGTTTTGCGACATGTTGTTTGATTGTGAATTTTGTTGACCCAGTGATGTAGAATGCTGGTGAGCTGATGATGTAGATGTATTTTGAAGATGGTGTTCTACTGTAACCATGTTTTAGCAAACACCTTAATAAAAGGTTGCCCACTAAAATACAACAGGAATTGCTAGGATTAATTTGAAATATAATTTTTTACGGTGGTCTGGCTTCAGTGTTAAATTCACTTAAATTTGGTATTTCTAGCTCCACACTTTTTTGCTTGCTTATTACTTTCCCGTTTGGTTTATTTTTTATTAGTATTGTATTATGATCACCAACTAAGTTGGACGTTGAGAAGTCAGTCAAAACTATTTTTGGCAATGATTCCAATTTATTTATTTCCAAATTATTCAAATTTTCAATTAAATCGTGAAAGTGTTGGTTTTTAATAGAAGTATCGTTGCTTAGGCATATGTGTTGCGGATGTCCTTCGTTCAAATGTGAATTACGATTCATAATACTACGGTTTTCTCCAGTATCACTTTGAGCCTCCTGATTCGAACTGCGGCTAGAGTGAAGACTTTCAGGGGATAATGAACGCGTAATATTGACACAAATTTTCCAGTCGCGATAACTGACACCAAGGACGTTTTCGTCGAAAGTGCATGAATTTTGACCTGAACGAAGATTCTTTAGAATACGTTTTACAATTGAGACAAATCCTCGAGCACTGATTGTATTTGATATATCGTCAATAGAATTATTTGACGAAACATTAGACTCAACGGATTGCGGTCGACTGGTAGTTGTATGAATGTCCTCAGAACCGTGTTGCGATTTTCTTCTTTTGCTTATTTGATTATTTATGACATTACGTTTGCTAATCGATTCCAAGTACTTTATGTCATCGAGAAACCCTTCATTGTAATCTCTTGAAGCCAATTGTAAAAACAAAGTCTCCTTATCGTCACCAATATCTGTGTCGAAAAATTTTCTCCCAGACACTGAAACACCTCTGTCGGTGAATTTATTTGCACCATTAATCGCAGATTTCCTGGGAAGAAGCGAATGTCAAGTGGGAGCATTAATTATTTTTTTCTGTTTTATGTGACCTAAACTGCAACGTTTTTCTATGCTCTTGTCGTATACAGGTGCAGAATGTACATTTTTAAGACAATCGATCGATATTGCTCGTATAGATTTTGAACAGTTTTTGAACTTATACAGTCGCTGCTGTCTGTTTGTAATAAAAGCGAGTTCACTAAGAGTGTCAGATGCAATTATTCGTCTAAGGGTATTGTCATAGACAAAGCTAAACGATGGCAGTTGAGTTGTGTCTTGAATTGATCTGGAATAATTGAAAATTGATAATAAGATTTTAAACAAAATATATCTCTGAGAAAAAAATCAAATGGTTTAGAAAATTAATTTTAAATAAAAAAACAAATAGTTTTGTAAATGCGGAACACATTTTGAGTTAAAAAGGTTGATAAAATATTGAGATAATTCAGGAAGATTATTCATGTACAATATATGTCTATTTACTCCTGAATATACATACGTGGACATATATAATATATATAAACGGTTGCAAGCAAAACTGCTTGAATTAAACAATTCATAATCTTAACAATGAAAAAAATATATAAGCAACGAGTAAACAATTTGAGAGTTGACGACGTAAATTCGTTCACTCTTGCAAGTTTTTTTTAATTTATGAATTTTTTTTTGGTTTGAAATGCCACTGTTAAGGAATTTACGTCCAGTCACACTGCCAAAGCCTTTGTTTTAGAATAACATTTTAACTCTCTTTGGGGTAAAGATTAGGACTATGACTAGGACTACAACTCGTCACTGTATCTCATCCTCCACTCACCGTCTAGGGTGTCTAGGGCTTTGGTAGAAACAAGTGAGAGAAAATGCACTTAAAAAGGAATCACTATTAGAACAGCATCCCACTTCAAGGACAGGAACGCAAAAGCAGAAATTACAAATTCGATAGAAACTTACCAAAAAAATAATTTCCAGACAAGATATATTAAAAAAAAAATTTAATATTTTAAAAAATGCCGAAAAATAATTAGGCAATTATTATTATTTATGAATGAAAATGTAGGGCATCTTTGTGTGATAGAAATAATTTCAGATGTTTGCAGTGAAAAGCTGCATTGTTTGTATTGTGTCTCCGCTATATACATATTCATTTAAAAAAAAAAATAACACTCTTAGATTTTGAATAAACAAATTAATTTAAAATTGATATATATTATCTTTTAATCAAGCTTAAGGTCTGAATTTTATTCTGAATATCGCCAAAAACTAATCCATTTGTAAACTTAATGGAAAATACATGTTGTGCGCTGTCATATTGTTTACAATTAATCGATAATGGTTGATTAAAACAGACAATGACGTAAGCATACAACAGTTTAAAATTCACAGAGAAAATCAAATGCTTACTCAGGAAAATTAATCTGCTTAACTGGAAATTTAGTTTTATGATTGCACAAAACATCCTTAAAAAACACCTTCTTGTGTCGGTAATTTTTATGAGCGTAGCGGACTTTTTTACTATTTTTGTAGTCGCGATAGTGATTAGCAATTTCGTGTTGATATTCATAAGAAGATAAATTATTTGTACTAAATAATTTTCTCGAAGGCCGTTTTTGATTATAATCGCCACATTTATTCAACAAATAATTTCGACCAACCACTTCAAATGAATCCGTCATTTCTCATAGTTCGATGAAAACTAATTTGATTCGACGTTCATCACAAACTACATTCCGCATTTCGGTCTACGTTTTCAATAGGCTGTTGTGAAAATATTTAATACTGGAATTCGAAGAAAATTCACCCCGAACCAAATAAATTTCAAAAGCAATTGATCTCAATAAAAGATAGAGAACAAATTTGTCTCCAATTTTTCAATATAAAACACAATGGTTATACTTGGTGTACCTACAGGTACAGGCCTACTTGCATATCGTAATAGGGACTGTTCAGTCTATCAAGGTAGATACGGATACACCAAAAAATTTGTATTATCTGCATTTCTATCAAAAAAGTTGTCTTTTATTTGCTTATGAAATGATAACATGCAATGAATAAAAACAAAAAAAAAGAAATAATAATATAAAAAAAAATCTAAACGACTGTTTAGCAGAAAATAATTTAACGTACTTTTTTCTATGACAACATTGCCTTCAAGCAAGCAATATTGAGGATAAAGAGTCATTAATTAAGTGTTTGAGAGAGGAAGGGTTAAAACCAAACGTACCTACGTATGTACCTTGGTACATGAATAAGCTAATTAGGCAAATTAGTTATTTGTATCTACTGTTACGCAAATAGTTATACCATTTGAAATGTCTATACAGCTGGTGGCAGTGTACAAGTACACATTACGTACACAGCCTTCTTCTCTCTTTGTTGTAATAAGAAACATTTAACGGCAGTACAGGCTGCAAGAATTCTACTTTTCACTTGTTTGTTAAATCTGTTACAAAAAAAAACAATTTATATTTTATTGCGGCAAATTTGTTTGTAAATTGATGCCGTACAAGTGGCAGTCTTTTTTTTTCCTTCTGTGTTAAATTTCTTTATTCCTTCCAACGATTAAGTTAGAATGTTACGTATGTCTCTTCGAATATTCTTTCCAACCGAATCGGCCACTTACAGATAATAGATTGCAGTAAAAAGACTGAAAATATGGTAAATTCCACTAAGGGATGACACATAAAGCATACGTAGTATACTTCAGCTTCTCTGCAAAAATTTGGGATATTTAAATTCAAGGATTTGAAAAAGAAAGTTCTCGCGCAGAAACAATTGATTGGAGGAGATAACAGAAAATAAATTCACCAAAGGTAGTCGAAAAGATTTCAGTAACTGATCTAATATTTAAAAGATTTTCGATTTCCATAATAAGGATCGATCATTACAGAAACTGCTGAATGAACAAACGGCTACAATAGGTATTTTGAATTCGACCATATTTAGAACGCTGAATACGGTAAATAAGTTTGAAGATTCTTTGACTCACTTATTAGAATCGAGAGAAAAACCTGTAACCTGGTATTATGTGCACAGCCAGATGTTCTTTCGTTAACAAAATAAAGATAAACTAGATGATGATACACTTATACAATTTGCAATTTGGAAGCAAAACGAAATATACCACTTTGATCAAAACACACAGAGATAGATTTACTCTTGGCTACGTAACTTTTGCAAATGTCAAGCAATGATGCTAAAATTTAGAGCGAATATTATCAACAAGAGATGTACCAACTTAACAAAAAAAAAGCAGAACTCAAATCGGAACAATGGGAACGCCACACATTGGTTATTCCGGGAACTTTTTGATCAAGGTAGTTGTATATGCTGTCATCAAACTGTAAATTCGAAGTATTCGTAGTAAAGGTTTTCATCTACCCACGTTCAGCAGTTAAATCGAAGCTTGCCGCGACCAACCGAGAACGCGCTGTGTACGACTCCCATCATCAACTTAAAATCCCCCGGTAGAGCCACGTAGTAAAGCAAGACTTACATATGGCTTAGTCATGAGTTTAGATCTAGATCTTTGGCGTAAGAATCCATGAAAAAGCATTATTCCGGAATAATAATTGTTTTCCCGTCACCTTTACTTTTTTGTACTCGGTAATCTATGTGACGATTGCTCACGAAAAACTTTTGAGAGTCCTATAACTTGAATTGGGACAGCGACGCAACAATAAATTTTGCAGCGAAGTCTTTACCTTAGCCCTGAAGACCCGAGACGTGCTATATACTTAGAACGATGTCTAGTGTTGCCATTCCTGCCAAACTCGTCCATTAGTGCAGAATGACGATCGAGACCATTCGCTACGCTACTCCGTCAAAGTCGGCAACGACTTAATTGAGACCTTTGATGTCAGAAAAGGTCAAGTCAAGGTAATTCGCTGTCATGTCATGAGTTCTTTCACATCATACATAAAAGATTTGTGCGGAACTCAAAGCGAACACGGGGTGCAAAATTTCTCAAAAGTCTGCGTACGCCGATTGGAATAACATAGCATTCTATCACCGACGCTTTCGCTATTATTGAAACGGAAGCTGCTAAAATGGTTTAAGCGGAATCAAGTATCAAGTATGTACTGTCAAAAAAAGGGAAACACTACATTGCGAATTGTGGTCGATCGCAATTTCGGTCCTTGGGTTTCAAAAACTGAGGCCGAAGCTCGTGTTGTAGTGAATGACCAACTTTTCGTTGCCAAAGTAGCGCTACATGCCCAACTTTTTATGAACTTACTAACTTACTTATGCTTTAAAAACAACATTTTATCCCTGAATCGGGATAGGCCACCGAGATTAAGCTATTCGACGTCAATCAATTACTTCTTGTAGGGCGATATAAATTATTATTAAAATAAAAAATTTTCAAAACTTGAAAGCCAACATTCAACCGATATTGGCAAGTCAAACCCAAGTGCTTGAACGAACTACCATACGACCAGCCGAGCAAGTCACATTTCTCATGTCGTGTTCAAAATACTTTGTCATGAATCATTGTTCATAATTTACGTCCAAATAGAGATTTTTGATTGAAATACTCGTACAAACCTTAAAAAGCATACATTTCATGAAAACACCCTTTATGAACTTAAGCTCATAAGATAAACAAAAGAAGGCGGAGTCTTAACAATTAAAACAAATTATTTTTATTGTTATCTGTTGATGCAGATATGTTTATTTGAAGAAAATAGGAATACGAGTATAATTTGAGTTGCTATCCTATCACTGCTTAGACTATGCGTGTATCTAATCAAAATCTCCTTAATTAAGGTTATTACATTGCTCATAATAAATATGCATACAACTCGGAAATACTATACTCTTCTAAAAATATCAATGAAAAGAGGTAAATTAGTTTTATTTACATGACATATACTCGTAACTCCTTAATTTGTCCCCAGGCTTGATATAATGACAATTTAGTGGTAACAATGAACACATACATCTGTATGAATTTAGAATATATGTTACATGTAAATATCTAGATTATGTACATACGCATATACCTACGTCTGAACACATTCATGCTCAGTCATAAAAGGCGCCTGATATTAAGTTGCGGATCATGTATGTATACGAGCATGGTACTCTTTGATAATTAACGCTATCAAATGACAAGATATACATTCCTATAAAATGTTGGTGTTGTTTTATAAAAAAAATACGTTTTATGCATGTTATTTTAAATGAATACCAGTTGACTAAAGAAGTAGGAATACGAGTACATACTCTAAAGGTTTAAAATGTTTACTATAAGTTAATAAATGCCAATTATACAATAGATATTTATGTCAACTTGCTCTTATACAAGAATTATATGTTTTCATATTTGTAAGATTTCTAACTGCTAGCTTAAGAGTGATGTATTAGATGTATTAATGTATAAGTATTAGAAAGTGGCATCCATTCAGAAAAGAAATAAGCAAAAAATTGGATAATAGAATTGCACATTAAAATCTAAATGAATCTTATTTGGGAAACGATATTTCGTTTGTAAAGCTATTGTACCTATACAATAGGAATGAGCAATAGCCTGTTTTGCAACCACATTTCATTTCAAACTAATTGCTCCAATATTAATGTTTATAATCCGTGTAGATTACTGTGAAATCTTTAGCTAAGTATCGCGTGCTAATGGAGCGCTTAAATATTATTTTACCGCTAAATTCGCGCATTAATTTTCCACTTAACACGTGATAAGCTGATACTTTTCTGATTGACCATTTGTTTTGCAAATTCACATAGAAAAAAAACAAGGGGGTTGTTGGAGTGTTGTTCCTATATATCGTACATACTCGTCCATGCGTATCTAATTTATTCCGTAAAAAATCGTTCAGTTAGTGTTTATAATAATTGATTATGTGTAGCGAAATGTAAAGTGTATTACCAGATTATTCAGAAGACACGTTTTTTTTAGTGAAATAATTTTAATGAAATAAAAAGCAATATTTTACTATACGAATATCAACCGAGTTTCAGATTTTATTGCATTGAATAAATATTTCTTTGTGTGCACATGTATATGTTTACCTTTTAAACTATATATATGACAGATGTGTTTAAATACATCATACAACATACTTAATTAAAAGGAAATTTAAAATACTCCTTTGCATAAAAGATTTATTGCTCTTGAATCGGCTGGACGTTTATATTGTTTTTCAATAGGGACATAATAATTTTGTATTTTAATACAAACGCACCATTAAACTTCAAGATTTAAATTTTTATCATGGTGGAAGTTCACGAACGGTGGTCATAATTTTAAGAGCACTTAATGCAGTTTTCGGTTGTAATAATCGTCCCCCCATACAGGCCGTGCCAAATATCGCAACCGTGAGTACTTCAGTTCCCAAATAAGCCAAACAGTCGATTCCACGGCGTTCACAGGAATTGGGAATTTCTCAGTTCACATTGTGAGGAATTTGGCATAATTTCTCCGCTTACATCCTAAAAAGTTTAAATTAACTCAAGAACGGAAGCCCCTTGATCATTCGAAGCGCCGAAACTTCTTCAATTGGGTTCTACTAAAGTCTGAAAAACTCTTGAGTTTCATTGCAAAATCATTTTCACTTATAAAAATAATGGTTTTGACAAGAAGTAAAATAAGTGCCTCAAGAAACACCATTGCATCCTCAAAAAGTTAACGTGTGCTGCAGATTTCCTGCCGAAGGTGTGATTGGACCATGTTTTGTTGAAAATAATCACCATGTTACGATCAATGGAATTCGCTATAGTGCTAAGTTGAAAGAAAATTGTTGACCTTGCCATCATCAGCGATGTTGTTACACCGAAATGGTACCACATGCTACATCAAACAATTGATTTATTGAAGGTGTTCGGTAAATGCGTAACCGCGAAGATTTACGAAGATACGGAGATTTTTTTGGACTATTTTTTCTATTATCTATATGAATGATAGATTATGACGACATTTACTTTTATTTAATTTAGAATAACCTTTTCGAAATAGCATTTCTAACTCTTAATTCTCCTAATCGGGTGCACTGCTTCAATCCGTAGGTGTCCTATTTCTTCTATTAAATATCTAATTAAATATGAAAGTACATTCGTTTGATGAAATTGAACTAGCTAGTTAGATGTTTGGACTTCGATTGCAATTATAACTTCTTCAGCAAACGACTTTATTTAGAAACTGCTCCGGTCTCTTTCTAACTTTTTAGTATTTAACACGATGTGTTATAGTACCTATATTATAATAATCTGACCGAAAAAATAAAGCATTAAATCCTGCTTTTGTTTTTCTAGATCCTCTTAGTACCTTCTATTTTTCTCCCAATGTCTTTTTTTTTCAAGAAGCTCGACAGAATACCTCACTTCTGGTGGGAGTTGAAAAATATATTAAGAGGAACATAAATTGACTGTAACTTGAATTTCTATAACTTTTCGCACTGGATCGGATTGCCGATGACTTTCGATAAGCACTCGCAATAAGCAATTTTTATTAACTATTGAAATTTTTCTTCTATCGATTTTTAAATGTGGAAACCTTCGCAAATACGCTAACGATATGAATCACTTACATATTTACGAGCCTGTTCCTGTTCGTTTTCAATTTTGGAGTTGTATGCTTATTAACGGCAAGGATTCATTCTATTAATTATCTTTGGATATTATTTTAAAATTTTCATCCTACAACTAAGCAAGCTGTACAGATTTATTTTTGTCAAAATAATTATGATAAAAGCGAGATGTAAAATACTTCAAGATACGCTGGAACCCAAATAAGACTTTAATTTTTATAACCTATGTACATATATACTTTGAAAGTTGATAAATAACTAGTTTATACTATACTACGATTAAAAGTAATTAGTCACTGTATTCACGTGTGATATACCTGAAGAACACACACTTGTTGTTAAACCAGTCGTAAGCATAAAAAGACTAAGAATTCTTTGTTATTTAAATTAAGAGCTATTTTTTATAAATCAAATCTCGCCTGCTCAGTTCGTGAATAAACAAGTGGCATGGCAATTGTTTGCCTGAAATCGACTTATTTTCATCGGTAGTCACGAGTTTTCCATAGTGAAGAAATGTGCCCCACGATGTGCTCCTGATAGTGTAGTGCAAAATGATCGTGCCTGCAAAATGAATTCAGATTTAAAAAAAAATAAATGGAATTTCGGGTCCAAAGTTATTGTTAAATTTGTTTTTAATCATTAAATCATACTAAACTGTTAACGCTTAGTAATACTGTATACGAGTATTACTAAGCTAAAATTTGAATGACAAATCAGAAATCTAAAATTGTTATGCAATTTGCTTTATTTTCGTGTACATAGAGACTAGCCAGAGCATGGAAAGCCTTCGGCTATATAACATGAATTAATGTTTGCCATATTGACAATTGGCAGATTTAAATTAAAAAAAAAAATTAACTCTAGTTTAAATTTTATTCGGTCCAACTGCCGATGTTCAATTAAATTTCGGAGTAAAATTGAATTAAATTAAACACCACTTTTTGGCTTTACCACACTGAAGCTAGATATACGAGTATTAAGGAGTAGTTGGCAGTTTTTAAAATAATAAACGACTTAACCAGCACCCTAATCACGTTTATCGGTTTCCACTAGTGATCGACTTGATTCCGACCGACTCGGAACATGGCACATTCTTTTTGTTTTTCATTTAATTTAAATTGCTTGGATTATTAACGAATTTATTTTTGTCCAAAAAATAAAAAACAGACAATACCCTAGAGTTACCTATTTCAAACATCTAAGAATTATATTTGCTTTAACTATTTAATATGGGCTTGTTGGCTGAGGCCCAGGTCCACCCCGGACTGCAACGCCACTTAAAGTGAGTAAGTATTTAATATAAAAACGTACGTGTTTGGGAAATTAAAGAAATTTGACTTAGTTTCCAACGTTTTTCTTATTTTTTTTTCTTAATCTCTCACAATAAAAAATTGTGAATTGTCAAAGACAAGAACATGTGTGCTGGCTATTGAAAAGAATGTAGTCCACGCCTTGTCGGTTGAATAAATTATGGAAATTAGATTTTTCATCGACCCGACAGCCGTCTCGAGTCGATTTCGACTTACAATAAACGTAATTTGGGGTGATTATTACAACCACCTTCTCGTATTTTAGGCTCATGACATGTATCTTGTATATGTGTTTATGCAATCGTAATCTATGACTACCCAGCTTCATTAAAAAGTTTTATGACTTCAATTTTGATACCGCTACTAAGGAAAAGTGTCATATCCCTTTTTGGTGTAATCAGCCGATAAACGGAAAACAAAATGTCATTTTAAATATTATCGTTAGAATAATAAGCGCTTACAACACGTTGGGATATTTTTAAAAATAAAATACTTTAACATCGAATGATGCCTTATTACTACAAGCTTGTATAATATGTAACACTGTACCGTATCTGCGCTGGATTAGGTACGTGAACCTATGCCTTTTGGATAAATTACAAATACATACGATAGTGTAAATAAGTACATTTTCATTAACACCTGTAAAAATATAATCTGATAATTCATTAGAATCCCTTTTTCATAATGTATAAATATTCGTTAACTCTCTAAAAGGCTGACTTTTTATGGGTCACGCAAGAACATTGTAATAGAAGGGGATGAGAAGCTGTTAGCAATTTAAAGTAAATTTAGAAGCAGTTGTGACGTATGTATAAACCTACCGTAGACACAGAGCGTGTTTCCATAAAATTTGTTTATATCCGTATAATGATTTTTTTTTATTAGTTATAAAGCACTCCTTAAGCTTTTATGAAATAAACCAAAAAAATTCAAATACAGAAATAGATATATGTAAGCACGCCAATGGAAAATATCAACAAAATCTAGGACTCTTAATTAAAAGTTTCAGGATTTAGGTACCTACATAAGGATTTGGATTTATTTATTATTGTAGTTGTTTGATCAATTGTGAACTGTAATATTCTTGACAAAATTTCATCCTTGTTGACAAATTTTTGAAATATTTATTACCTAGGAGACTGTTATGTGCACTCCACACTTGCTGCAGCTGATGGTTGTTTTAGTTAGTTGTTTGATGCTAAAGACGGAGGTACTTTTGAGTTGTTAAGAGACACGAAGCTGCATGATCGAATAATTTGACTTGAAATTGGAGAATAACAAATAAGAATAGTACTTTTGACAAGATAGTTGCTGTATCTTCAAAAGTGTGGGTCATTTGTTAGCATCTTTTGGAAAAGGCTATACAAATTTATCAATATAGCAATTGTTTCAGCAGTATTTACCATATCAAACACACAACGGACTCTCAACGACTTATTGTGCACTTAGGCACATAAACTTTACTAAAAGAAAAAGGCATTATCTAATAAAAATAAGAATTTTTCTGCACAAAAATAAAGAAACGTGACTGTTTACATAATACTTACATATATATACTATATATATATATATTAGTTTAACAGTTAAAATGCATTTAAAATGAAAAGATACAGTTCTCCACTATCGCAAGAAAACTGCAATTTTGTTGACCTTATTGTATTGTAGATGCAAATGAGGGTATAGGTCAAAACTTTAAAGAAATCATGACTCGAAGACCAGGATAACAGTGGACCAAAAATTCATTTCGGAAAGACCTTTTTTCAATCGCAGTTGAATATACTTGTAAAGTGTTGTATGGCGGCCCCTTTTGCACACGTTAAGTTGATGGGCTTGTCATCATTGATATCGAACACAGCTAGTCAAACAGTTGATCTATTGATGGGAGAAGTTCGGTAATCGTGTAATCTCGATGTATGATCAGGTCGAACGCCACCTCGTTCAAGCGATTTAACGCCGTTGGACTTTTTTTTTATGAGGGGTTAAGTTACGTACTTGATTCATGGCAACAACGTTAAAAAAACTCAGGAACAATATCCGGCCGATATACATATGTGGAAGAGTGGTTGAAAATTAGCTCCAAATAATAAATCGCTTTATACGTGCCCGCGGTGGTTATACGAACGAGACCGCATTCCATACTTAAAATTAACATAAATAATTCACCTAGAATTCACCTGGAATTCAGTCCGGTATCTCATTTATTCTGTTTTTTTTTTATTAAAATACACAATTGGTATGTCCTTATTGAAAAACCTTTTATTAGCATTGACTTTATAATCTTCTTCTATTCCAATTAAAACTTCCTTTTAATCGAATTGAATGCTAGAGTTCTTTAAAGTCAAATTAATTAATCTCAATAAGACCGATAGCATAGGAGATATTTATCAGTTTTTCCCAATGTTTCATACAATGAGAGATACACCTTAAAAAGTGCTATTACAGCTATTATACGAGTATATACAATTGAAAAAGATTTAATTTCCGTTAAGTTAATAGGTAAAACTATTGTACTTTGCAAAATTCCAAATACGTTTAAGTTGTCATCAATTTCCGTCAATTTGCTTACTGTGAAAACAAAAGCACAACCGAACGATACGTCGCTGTATTGAATTGAATAAAACTAAATGCAATCATTTTCAAAGAAAAAACTTCATTCACAAAGGTTCACAATTGAAGTAGTCAAAGTTCAGGGAGAATAAAATAAATTTGTTTAAGCCCGGTTCAAATGGCATTTAATTGGGACCGGAGTGCATATCACATGACGCTAAGAACTAATAGAAGGAAGGGGTAGTCTAGATCGAATTTTTGATACAAATTAATTTACTCATAGACAGTACATTATAATTACATACATGTGTATATTTTATATAGATTAATATTACCCTTACCGTGAATAACATGTCCAAATGTTGGCTGTAATCTAGAAGTTATGTTCTTCTTCTTACGGTATGCACTTTAATTAATAAAAACTCAGTCGTTGAGTAATTTGACCTCTTATACTCGTATATCTAGTGCAAAATTATTTCTGAATACTTCTACATCAAATTATTTTTCAATTGGAAGCTTATTGACAGTAAGTTGCTGTACAGTGTTCTACGTAATTATATATACACTCTAATTGAAGAAATGGTTTACGACAGGATGTCATTTAAACAAATTTATTGATTGATAGACTACACAGGCGTCGGAAACAATTTCGTTCTTAAAAGCCGGAATAACTTATCTAAACACATAATTTAGATAGTCCACTTCCATTTAACTGGTAACCGTACAGAACCCAGACTTAAACTGGGGGAAGAGCAGATCAAAGAATTTTTTTATACTCTTAATAATCCCAATAATTGACAGCTTGATGACCTTACTCTTTACCTAGATCTCAGTTTAACTAGTGAATAAAAAAGAAGGCTACAATTTCCTCTTTGATGCATTCGATACGAGTACATTACCATACCCAAAAGGCAGAACACCAAATTGGTAGATCTAAGACCTACAAAAACTACCACTGACCAAATTAACAAAAATTTATGTTATGAATGTCTAGACTCTTACGCCTCAAAACAAAATTAAGGATGGTTGATTTAGGTATTTTTTCACTTTGAAACAAAAATTAACTCATCGGTTATGGGAAACCTGTTGTTCACTTTACTGTAAAACCAGATGTGTGGGTAAATTGCTCACACCAATAATGTGAGAACATTGACCAGATACTGGCAGAAGGATTTCAAAGTAGAATAACTTCAAGATGTATACGAGTATGTACGAGTACCATACGATTTACGCGTTACCTTCATCTTCACCACTGAGAGAGTAAATAACAAATTCAACTACAAACTATGCATCTCACAAAATTCTCCCAAAAATAAAAGTAATTTTTAAATAACTTGGAGGATAATAATCGTAGCACAATGCCAATATAATTAATGTCTCTGCATTGTGCCTTTGAAAGTAAGTTGTCAGCAAATCCAATAGCAAACGAGACAGTGGTAACCAGGCAATGCCTAAATGCATGTTCACAAAATACGAGGACAGTTTGACCATATGGATGCCACATAATCAAGTGATAGTTTCAATCCTTGATTAAGTCAGCAGTTTAAGGAAAGCTGTAAGTATTCTTAGATATTTACCATATTTTATAAATATTCTCGGAACTAAACGGAGGTGCAAACGAGCAAGGCCTAGCGGAAGAACGACAGAAATACTGACGATGAACGAAAATATTGCAATGCAATGCAATATTTTATCTGGAAAGCACAGGAGGGAAGATATGAAAAGGATATTGTAGCACTTCGCAATAATGGACAGTTAACGGAGCGTAGTTAAATAGAGTCACTTAAGTCAATCTTCGGTAGAGATGACGTTTTACGTATTTGAGGACTTCTTCACAGAGACGCTTAGTTACATACGATGCCCACAATGCAATACGTCAGCGGTTTTGGAACCTTAAATTACGCAATGAGTTGAGAAACTTCGAACACAAGTGTGTTATCTGTATACGATACAATTATCGATTAGAACAGCAATTGATGGCTGATATGCCAGCTGACAGAATGCAAGTTGGAAAGCCACCCTTGCGTATAGGTGTCGACTACGCCGGGTTAAGGTTCTGAAAAAATGGGGCAAGCAAATTGTGCAGGGAAAATCTTGGGTTGCAATTTTTGTACGTCTAAACACGAAAGCAGTTCAAATCTATGTAGTACGCGATTTAACCTCCGTACGCTTGCTAGCCTGCAACCATCGTTTTTTCAGCCGAAGGGTAAAGTGCGCACTAATGTATAGTGATAATGGATCTTCATTTGTGGGAGCAGCGTAAGAAATTAGGCGAGCTTGGGAAAAGTGGGAAAGGAATGATGTATTTAACCGTTTTAGTATAAAGGAAATGGAATGGAGGTTTATGATAGCAGCAGCCCCACAAGTACTCGTAAAGTCGATGAAATACTCGTATCACTTGAAATGGATAGTCGGACAGCGAATGCCATATATGAGCAGCTGGTAACATTGTTAGCCAGCATAGAAGGTGCACTAAATTCACACCCAACCAAACTTTTGAGTGATGACGGATCTGCAAGCACTAACGCCAGGTCACATCTTGGTAATTGAACCTATAGTATTACAACCATCATTTGCGATAGCCGAACAGACAAAATTGTGAAAGGAAGATCATGTTAGATCACTTTTGGAAAGGTGGAAAGAATAACACCTTGTGACATCGCAGGAGAGAAAGAAATGGAGAAGAGAGAAGGGAAGATATTAAAACTGGACAGCTTGTGTTAATCCAAAATTAAAATTATCCGCCAACTCAATGGTCTTTGGGGAGAATCTGACAGCTATTTAAGAGCAAGGATGGAAGGATGGAATAGTTAGGCCGGTGATATTGCGGATAGAGACTGGTCAAAAAGCTAGACCGGTACAGAAGATTTGTATACTTCCAGTTGACACGACCAGATCAAAAGATTTTATTTTGTAATCATATAACCGTGAACAAGTTTTCATGTAAGTATATATTCATGAGCTTGTGGCGAGACTTAGCTTTATGCACGCTTTAATGAAATGGTTTCTTACCTACAAATGTCGGTAAACTACATCTTACCTCAGAACAAACAACCGAATACATATTCCGATGCCAACTCATATTGACTACCAAAAAAGATACTCTAGGAAAGAAATGTATTTACACGTATGTTCCAACATAAACATGTGTACTACTTTTTCAGACTCGTTTCTTTCTATATATTTTGAAAAAACGTCATTCTTTACAAGTCCAGAGCCTGTTTATTTACTTTTTACTCCTAGTTCATAAAAGTTCGTCTGGCAGTAGATGATCGTAATTAACAGAAACATACATTTTAGAGAAAAAAAGAACCATAAAACATCTTTATATCAGTTTATACATATACTGTCTACCTATTTTATGTGGATACATTTCTGAATACGTTCGGCAACTGAAATCAGTTGGCTGCACAAACAAATTGCTTGGAGACACATTGAACAACAAAGTACTTCACCAAGCCCCCAAATCAATTTTCTATCGTTGTCATATCCCCACGTTTACTTACATTTCCAACACAGTCATTATTATACTCAGAATTGTGAGAATAGATATTTAATGTAAGAAATAATCGATAACAGCCCACATAAAGGTTTAAATAGAAATACAAGGAAATGTTGACTTTCATTTGCTTGACCAGTCTTCACTTCATATCCATTATAGAATATGTAGTTGGACTCGCCCCTTGAAACAAAATCATGCCCTAGATACATATATGGGACACTATCTCAACTTTTTTATAGAGCATTATATTGAATATTTTTGTATTTTATTTTGTATCTGATTATCTGTGCATATTGCAGATGTCAACTCTAAATTAATTTTAAATTATTTGTTGTAATGTCTCATAAAAACGTATTAAACAGTAACAAAAATACAAAACAAACGACAGATACAAGTACTAGTACGTAAATTTCTTTTATTTTCTGGAAAGGCAGATAAAGCATTTGCTCTGAATTTGCGCAAATGAATCAAATAAAGTTGACACATCCACATATTCACATTTTGCTGTTTTTGGTGTCGATGTTCCGATTAAATTAATTTCTCATGAAAATATAATATATTGTACTAAAATTATTTCGCTTTATAGCATATGTACATATGTGTGTTTATATATTTGCGTGAAGTTGTTGCCCAAGGTTTGTGAGTTGGTACGGATTACGTAAATTAAGTGCGTCAATTGAAAATTAGCCGAATACTGAATGATTAAATATTTAATTAAGCTACGCTAGAAACAACAGCTAATTCTTGTGATCTGCTTTGTTTTGTAGATTAAAATTAACCTTATAGCATAAAAAAAGGAATTTTTCATTGCAAAAGCGACATAAGAATTATAAGATGTACATGAGTATGGTACTCGTAAAGGGTGATTGTTTTATAGGTGACACCCCGTTTTTCTCGAGGATAAACTAAGAAACTGGCTTTCCGGTTTGGGGGTTGCACGTAGGGGCTATGATACCAGAATTGTTTAAGGCGACCTGCATGATAAGCTGGACAAATAAGTCGTTTCGATCGGGTCATTGGAAATCAAAGCCTGCACGACACTACATCCGAAAATGGACTCAGGTTTTCAGACTTCGTAACGGGGCGACAGAAGCCAGCACATGGTTTCCACACTTCAACATCCACAACGAGACTTGGTGGACCAATCAACCGTCATTGCGGTCGATGCCAGAAACTCTTCCAACATCCTTGACGTTCGAACCTTCCGAGGAGTCAACAAAGACTCGGATCACTACCTTGTTGCAGCCAGGGTACGAATACGGATATCACGAGCATAACAGAGTCGAGTCAGACCACCCATTTTCGACGTTGTAGCTGCAATCGCAAGAGACTGCTTGAATCTTTACGGACTGCGTTTCTTTCAAACTCACTAAAAATCTGGGACTCCTTTAACGATCCATAGAGCAGACGTTATTAGTTTGAAATCGTCCCCAAAAACAAACTCTGGTCGATGACGAGTGTAGGGAGGTGCATGCAGCCAAACAACAGCCATACAAGCTGCTCGGCATCGCAGGACGAGAGCTATTGTGATCTGTCCGAACAGAAAAGAAGGGAAGAACATAGACTTTTTAGAAAAAACAGAAAGAGTACGAGAAGCACGCGGTCAAGGAAATGGAAAGGTGGTACAGTAGGAATGACGTTCGAATATTCTATCAAAGAATAAATAGAACATGCCAGGGCTACAAATTCAGAACGGAAGCCTCCAAGGACGAAAATAGAAGCCAAGTAGTAGAATCGCAGTTGGTGCTAAAATATTAAAGCAGACCGTATAACGACGGTGACCATAATCCCGCTGTGAGGCAGAATGAACGATCAGCACTGAACGATGACAGCAGAGAATTCCGTCCACCTGACCTAGACGAATTTAAGATAGCAAGATCGGCACTAAAATCGAATAAAGCTGCTGCTTCCAGTGATCTGTTTAGACACATGCACCAGCTCATCTGCAAGATATGATCAGAAGAAAGCATGTTCGATGAATGGAGCCTCAGCATTGCGATGCTCGATGCCCAATCGTTTGCCCAATCCACAAAAAAGGAGACCCCTTCGACTGCGCCAACTATAGGGGAAGCCGATCATGAGCAGTCTGAAAGGTCCATAACATGGTACGAGGTTTCGAAACAGCGAAGTCTACCATCGATAAAATATTTGCATTACGGCAGATCTTGGAAAAGATCCTGGAATTCTAAATCGATACCCGCCACATATGTATTTGTCGACTTTAAAGCCGCATGTGAGAGCATACACAGGGACGAGCTGTATAATGCCGTGTTTAGTCAAGTTGTGCAGGATCACAATGGAGAATGCTCGCACCTCCATTATGTTACCGACTATAATAATCAAATTCGATCGATATTAAGGTTGCTCATGATAGCTTCAATAATCACGAACTTATAGAGCCATGCCAGGTTCTGCCAAAATTCTTAGAATGTGTGCGAAATCAATAAAGACCTTTCGCTGCTTTACCAAATTTCGAAAAAAACATCACCAAGTGTATTAACGTTTAAATGGGTCTAAGACCCTGAGATACGTCTTCTTTTAAATCGAGCATTATGCAATTGTACAACATAAAGTATTCTTGCAGAGGTTGATGGTATTGCCAGTGGACAGTCAGTAGGGCAATTTTGAGTATTGGATATTGAGGTATAGCAATCAATGAAAAATAAATATGTAAATGTAACTCCAACGTTATAGGCAGAATATTACTTCGGTTTACTGTAATTTGAAATAAGAAAGGAATTTTTCTACCCAAGCCTTGCATTGAGCAATGCAGTTGGGATGCTTCCAGATACTCTCAAACAGCTCGCTTGTTCTGCCGATAATGCCAATGTCATCTGAAAAGTCAAACAGTTGTATAAACTTTAAAAAACTCGTGGCTCTGGTGCTGACTTAGGAGTTTCATAATATACTCTCAAGTATGATGTTAAAAAATCCTATGTAAATGTACATGGAATTTGCATCATATAATTTTTCTAGATAAACACTGTCATATGCAATCTTTAAATAGACAAATAGGTGGTGAGTGTCGTGGGTCTTTTCCAAGGGCTGCCATAATGTAGAAATCTGGTCGATTATGAACTTTCCTGGTGTGAAATCTGACGAGAAGCATCGTGCTGGTTGTAAAAGGTCTACGATAATATCTTACTGGCGGTGTTGAGAAGTCTTCTCTTTAGTCATTAGTCTAATGATGATTAAGCGTTTGGTTTTTAATTCTCAAAAAAACACAGGAAAATTGCAGAGGTATATACAATTTTTAAATGCTTGCAATCTTATTTTTAAAGATTATTTCATGTAAGTGTTAACGACGACTGCATTTTAAGTGGTCCATACGAATAGTCCAATTTTGAGTAACTTTGGCTGGTAACTCGCTAATAACACGTGTAATGTTATCTTCAAAGACTGTAAATGATGATGGCTTATTGGCATCGCCAAGTGATTTAATATATCCCCATCAAAAATAGTCTAAAGACGTCAAATCGCACGATCTAGCCGGCCAATCCACCTGTCCAAAACGAAAGATAAATTGCTCACTGAACTTATTTCTCAATTAGTCCATCGATTCGCATGCTGTTTGGCATGTAGCGCCATGTAGCGAATCATGTGATGACCAGACTAACATTGTTTTCACGGTCGTCTTGAACAAATACAGGCTTATGATTCCGCCGGACAATAAACCGCAACAAACAGTGTATTTTTCCGGGTGCATTGGCAGCTTTTGTATTGCCTGAGGTTGCTCATCGATTTGGTTCGACCAGTTTTATTTATAAACAAAATAAATTAACCAAAAACAAGCTTTGTCGCTGATGACAACTTTTTTAGTTAGCTTCAGTTCTTGCACGGGCTATGTTTGGGAAGCTTTTAGAGGTAGATCCTCGCGTAAAATCTTCCACGTAGTCGAGTAACGCAATCTCAATTGCTGCGAACGGCGACGCAATATTTTCCACTATGCGCATTGTATTCATACGGGTAGGTTGCTTGTTGTCCAATAACTTGAAATTGGTACGGAATTTGGTAACTATAGCTTTAATTGCTTGCTCAGTGGGTCCATTATGACGACCGTAAAATACTCGAAGGGCGTAAAAAACGTTTTCCACAGAGCACAAATTTTGATAATAAAATTTGATAATTTGTCAGAGTTGTTCGGGTGTATGTCTTTCCATTGTAAAATGGTAGTGCTAAACGATTATATTTGACTTTGACACTTGTCACGAATCACGCGTGAGCTGTCAAAAATACAATAGAACACTGAAAACAAAAACAACCGGTGGTTTAAGACCACTTATGAGGCCCCTTTAACACGAACCTATCCATAAGATTTTGTTTCATCGACAGGTATCTGCTATAAGAAATCGTTGAGGAAAAACTTCACTGTCTTTGACTTTTGCCGAAATTTTATACAGAGATAATCATATGACAGGCAGTGTAACTGGTCTCTAAAGCCAACATTAAGTATTTTTTTAATTCTTTATACATACAAAACATATGCTTACGTGTGTGTATAATGCTATATTAATCCACTTATTAATTATATGTAGCATATTATTTTTGTTACACCTCATATAAAAATTTCGGTTGTAATAAAGTTGAATCACTCGTAACTATCATCACGCTATTACAAATACCACAAACTATAACTATATGACAAGGTACATATGTACATGCGTAAATATAAATACACAGAGTTATATGTGTGCAGTAATAACGGCATACCGTGTGCAATCATGCATACGCACTTGTGTATAAAATAATTACATACAAATGAACGCAAATTAAATTCGAATGCATATCCTGTATCCTACTTTGTTAATCATGGAATTTGAAATTTCATGTTGACTAAGTAACTTTTAATTTCATTAATTAAGCGGCATTTTTACGTACACATATACATGTGTATGTATTTCTGTGAGTATCTGGATACATACCTTAACAGCCGCAGTAACTATTATAACACAAAAACATCTTGTGTCCTTGTAATACATGGCAGTCTTCATCCAATTTGTCTAGTAGACTATGTTGTTAGATAAGTCGTCGAGTTGTCGACAGTACACTGACCTAGATTCGCTTTACAATCAACCCTTAGTGAAGATTTACGTGCGGATAACTGCCAATACGGAAAGTGATGAATTAGATATTGTGTTGTCAACCGTATAACGACGGTGACCATAATCCCGCTGTGAGGCAGAATGAACGATCAGCACTGAACGATGACAGCAGAGAATTCCGTCCACCTGACCTAGACGAATTTAAGATAGCAAGATCGGCACTAAAATCGAATAAAGCTGCTGCTTCCAGTGATCTGTTTAGACACATGCACCAGCTCATCTGCAAGATATGATCAGAAGAAAGCATGTTCGATGAATGGAGCCTCAGCATTGCGATGCTCGATGCCCAATCGTTTGCCCAATCCACAAAAAAGGAGACCCCTTCGACTGCGCCAACTATAGGGGAAGCCGATCATGAGCAGTCTGAAAGGTCCATAACATGGTACGAGGTTTCGAAACAGCGAAGTCTACCATCGATAAAATATTTGCATTACGGCAGATCTTGGAAAAGATCCTGGAATTCTAAATCGATACCCGCCACATATGTATTTGTCGACTTTAAAGCCGCATGTGAGAGCATACACAGGGACGAGCTGTATAATGCCGTGTTTAGTCAAGTTGTGCAGGATCACAATGGAGAATGCTCGCACCTCCATTATGTTACCGACTATAATAATCAAATTCGATCGATATTAAGGTTGCTCATGATAGCTTCAATAATCACGAACTTATAGAGCCATGCCAGGTTCTGCCAAAATTCTTAGAATGTGTGCGAAATCAATAAAGACCTTTCGCTGCTTTACCAAATTTCGAAAAAAACATCACCAAGTGTATTAACGTTTAAATGGGTCTAAGACCCTGAGATACGTCTTCTTTTAAATCGAGCATTATGCAATTGTACAACATAAAGTATTCTTGCAGAGGTTGATGGTATTGCCAGTGGACAGTCAGTAGGGCAATTTTGAGTATTGGATATTGAGGTATAGCAATCAATGAAAAATAAATATGTAAATGTAACTCCAACGTTATAGGCAGAATATTACTTCGGTTTACTGTAATTTGAAATAAGAAAGGAATTTTTCTACCCAAGCCTTGCATTGAGCAATGCAGTTGGGATGCTTCCAGATACTCTCAAACAGCTCGCTTGTTCTGCCGATAATGCCAATGTCATCTGAAAAGTCAAACAGTTGTATAAACTTTAAAAAACTCGTGGCTCTGGTGCTGACTTAGGAGTTTCATAATATACTCTCAAGTATGATGTTAAAAAATCCTATGTAAATGTACATGGAATTTGCATCATATAATTTTTCTAGATAAACACTGTCATATGCAATCTTTAAATAGACAAATAGGTGGTGAGTGTCGTGGGTCTTTTCCAAGGGCTGCCATAATGTAGAAATCTGGTCGATTATGAACTTTCCTGGTGTGAAATCTGACGAGAAGCATCGTGCTGGTTGTAAAAGGTCTACGATAATATCTTACTGGCGGTGTTGAGAAGTCTTCTCTTTAGTCATTAGTCTAATGATGATTAAGCGTTTGGTTTTTAATTCTCAAAAAAACACAGGAAAATTGCAGAGGTATATACAATTTTTAAATGCTTGCAATCTTATTTTTAAAGATTATTTCATGTAAGTGTTAACGACGACTGCATTTTAAGTGGTCCATACGAATAGTCCAATTTTGAGTAACTTTGGCTGGTAACTCGCTAATAACACGTGTAATGTTATCTTCAAAGACTGTAAATGATGATGGCTTATTGGCATCGCCAAGTGATTTAATATATCCCCATCAAAAATAGTCTAAAGACGTCAAATCGCACGATCTAGCCGGCCAATCCACCTGTCCAAAACGAAAGATAAATTGCTCACTGAACTTATTTCTCAATTAGTCCATCGATTCGCATGCTGTTTGGCATGTAGCGCCATGTAGCGAATCATGTGATGACCAGACTAACATTGTTTTCACGGTCGTCTTGAACAAATACAGGCTTATGATTCCGCCGGACAATAAACCGCAACAAACAGTGTATTTTTCCGGGTGCATTGGCAGCTTTTGTATTGCCTGAGGTTGCTCATCGATTTGGTTCGACCAGTTTTATTTATAAACAAAATAAATTAACCAAAAACAAGCTTTGTCGCTGATGACAACTTTTTTAGTTAGCTTCAGTTCTTGCACGGGCTATGTTTGGGAAGCTTTTAGAGGTAGATCCTCGCGTAAAATCTTCCACGTAGTCGAGTAACGCAATCTCAATTGCTGCGAACGGCGACGCAATATTTTCCACTATGCGCATTGTATTCATACGGGTAGGTTGCTTGTTGTCCAATAACTTGAAATTGGTACGGAATTTGGTAACTATAGCTTTAATTGCTTGCTCAGTGGGTCCATTATGACGACCGTAAAATACTCGAAGGGCGTAAAAAACGTTTTCCACAGAGCACAAATTTTGATAATAAAATTTGATAATTTGTCAGAGTTGTTCGGGTGTATGTCTTTCCATTGTAAAATGGTAGTGCTAAACGATTATATTTGACTTTGACACTTGTCACGAATCACGCGTGAGCTGTCAAAAATACAATAGAACACTGAAAACAAAAACAACCGGTGGTTTAAGACCACTTATGAGGCCCCTTTAACACGAACCTATCCATAAGATTTTGTTTCATCGACAGGTATCTGCTATAAGAAATCGTTGAGGAAAAACTTCACTGTCTTTGACTTTTGCCGAAATTTTATACAGAGATAATCATATGACAGGCAGTGTAACTGGTCTCTAAAGCCAACATTAAGTATTTTTTTAATTCTTTATACATACAAAACATATGCTTACGTGTGTGTATAATGCTATATTAATCCACTTATTAATTATATGTAGCATATTATTTTTGTTACACCTCATATAAAAATTTCGGTTGTAATAAAGTTGAATCACTCGTAACTATCATCACGCTATTACAAATACCACAAACTATAACTATATGACAAGGTACATATGTACATGCGTAAATATAAATACACAGAGTTATATGTGTGCAGTAATAACGGCATACCGTGTGCAATCATGCATACGCACTTGTGTATAAAATAATTACATACAAATGAACGCAAATTAAATTCGAATGCATATCCTGTATCCTACTTTGTTAATCATGGAATTTGAAATTTCATGTTGACTAAGTAACTTTTAATTTCATTAATTAAGCGGCATTTTTACGTACACATATACATGTGTATGTATTTCTGTGAGTATCTGGATACATACCTTAACAGCCGCAGTAACTATTATAACACAAAAACATCTTGTGTCCTTGTAATACATGGCAGTCTTCATCCAATTTGTCTAGTAGACTATGTTGTTAGATAAGTCGTCGAGTTGTCGACAGTACACTGACCTAGATTCGCTTTACAATCAACCCTTAGTGAAGATTTACGTGCGGATAACTGCCAATACGGAAAGTGATGAATTAGATATTGTGTTGTCAACCGTATAACGACGGTGACCATAATCCCGCTGTGAGGCAGAATGAACGATCAGCACTGAACGATGACAGCAGAGAATTCCGTCCACCTGACCTAGACGAATTTAAGATAGCAAGATCGGCACTAAAATCGAATAAAGCTGCTGCTTCCAGTGATCTGTTTAGACACATGCACCAGCTCATCTGCAAGATATGATCAGAAGAAAGCATGTTCGATGAATGGAGCCTCAGCATTGCGATGCTCGATGCCCAATCGTTTGCCCAATCCACAAAAAAGGAGACCCCTTCGACTGCGCCAACTATAGGGGAAGCCGATCATGAGCAGTCTGAAAGGTCCATAACATGGTACGAGGTTTCGAAACAGCGAAGTCTACCATCGATAAAATATTTGCATTACGGCAGATCTTGGAAAAGATCCTGGAATTCTAAATCGATACCCGCCACATATGTATTTGTCGACTTTAAAGCCGCATGTGAGAGCATACACAGGGACGAGCTGTATAATGCCGTGTTTAGTCAAGTTGTGCAGGATCACAATGGAGAATGCTCCTACCTCCATTATGTTACCGACTATAATAATCAAATTCGATCGATATTAAGGTTGCTCATGATAGCTTCAATAATCACGAACTTATAGAGCCATGCCAGGTTCTGCCAAAATTCTTAGAATGTGTGCGAAATCAATAAAGACCTTTCGCTGCTTTACCAAATTTCGAAAAAAACATCACCAAGTGTATTAACGTTTAAATGGGTCTAAGACCCTGAGATACGTCTTCTTTTAAATCGAGCATTATGCAATTGTACAACATAAAGTATTCTTGCAGAGGTTGATGGTATTGCCAGTGGACAGTCAGTAGGGCAATTTTGAGTATTGGATATTGAGGTATAGCAATCAATGAAAAATAAATATGTAAATGTAACTCCAACGTTATAGGCAGAATATTACTTCGGTTTACTGTAATTTGAAATAAGAAAGGAATTTTTCTACCCAAGCCTTGCATTGAGCAATGCAGTTGGGATGCTTCCAGATACTCTCAAACAGCTCGCTTGTTCTGCCGATAATGCCAATGTCATCTGAAAAGTCAAACAGTTGTATAAACTTTAAAAAACTCGTGGCTCTGGTGCTGACTTAGGAGTTTCATAATATACTCTCAAGTATGATGTTAAAAAATCCTATGTAAATGTACGTGGAATTTGCATCATATAATTTTTCTAGATAAACACTGTCATATGCAATCTTTAAATAGACAAATAGGTGGTGAGTGTCGTGGGTCTTTTCCAAGGGCTGCCATAATGTAGAAATCTGGTCGATTATGAACTTTCCTGGTGTGAAATCTGACGAGAAGCATCGTGCTGGTTGTAAAAGGTCTACGATAATATCTTACTGGCGGTGTTGAGAAGTCTTCTCTTTAGTCATTAGTCTAATGATGATTAAGCGTTTGGTTTTTAATTCTCAAAAAAACACAGGAAAATTGCAGAGGTATATACAATTTTTAAATGCTTGCAATCTTATTTTTAAAGATTATTTCATGTAAGTGTTAACGACGACTGCATTTTAAGTGGTCCATACGAATAGTCCAATTTTGAGTAACTTTGGCTGGTAACTCGCTAATAACACGTGTAATGTTATCTTCAAAGACTGTAAATGATGATGGCTTATTGGCATCGCCAAGTGATTTAATATATCCCCATCAAAAATAGTCTAAAGACGTCAAATCGCACGATCTAGCCGGCCAATCCACCTGTCCAAAACGAAAGATAAATTGCTCACTGAACTTATTTCTCAATTAGTCCATCGATTCGCATGCTGTTTGGCATGTAGCGCCATGTAGCGAATCATGTGATGACCAGACTAACATTGTTTTCACGGTCGTCTTGAACAAATACAGGCTTATGATTCCGCCGGACAATAAACCGCAACAAACAGTGTATTTTTCCGGGTGCATTGGCAGCTTTTGTATTGCCTGAGGTTGCTCATCGATTTGGTTCGACCAGTTTTATTTATAAACAAAATAAATTAACCAAAAACAAGCTTTGTCGCTGATGACAACTTTTTTAGTTAGCTTCAGTTCTTGCACGGGCTATGTTTGGGAAGCTTTTAGAGGTAGATCCTCGCGTAAAATCTTCCACGTAGTCGAGTAACGCAATCTCAATTGCTGCGAACGGCGACGCAATATTTTCCACTATGCGCATTGTATTCATACGGGTAGGTTGCTTGTTGTCCAATAACTTGAAATTGGTACGGAATTTGGTAACTATAGCTTTAATTGCTTGCTCAGTGGGTCCATTATGACGACCGTAAAATACTCGAAGGGCGTAAAAAACGTTTTCCACAGAGCACAAATTTTGATAATAAAATTTGATAATTTGTCAGAGTTGTTCGGGTGTATGTCTTTCCATTGTAAAATGGTAGTGCTAAACGAGTATATTTGACTTTGACACTTGTCACGAATCACGCGTGAGCTGTCAAAAATACAATAGAACACTGAAAACAAAAACAACCGGTGGTTTAAGACCACTTATGAGGCCCCTTTAACACGAACCTATCCATAAGATTTTGTTTCATCGACAGGTATCTGCTATAAGAAATCGTTGAGGAAAAACTTCACTGTCTTTGACTTTTGCCGAAATTTTATACAGAGATAATCATATGACAGGCAGTGTAACTGGTCTCTAAAGCCAACATTAAGTATTTTTTTAATTCTTTATACATACAAAACATATGCTTACGTGTGTGTATAATGCTATATTAATCCACTTATTAATTATATGTAGCATATTATTTTTGTTACACCTCATATAAAAATTTCGGTTGTAATAAAGTTGAATCACTCGTAACTATCATCACGCTATTACAAATACCACAAACTATAACTATATGACAAGGTACATATGTACATGCGTAAATATAAATACACAGAGTTATATGTGTGCAGTAATAACGGCATACCGTGTGCAATCATGCATACGCACTTGTGTATAAAATAATTACATACAAATGAACGCAAATTAAATTCGAATGCATATCCTGTATCCTACTTTGTTAATCATGGAATTTGAAATTTCATGTTGACTAAGTAACTTTTAATTTCATTAATTAAGCGGCATTTTTACGTACACATATACATGTGTATGTATTTCTGTGAGTATCTGGATACATACCTTAACAGCCGCAGTAACTATTATAACACAAAAACATCTTGTGTCCTTGTAATACATGGCAGTCTTCATCCAATTTGTCTAGTAGACTATGTTGTTAGATAAGTCGTCGAGTTGTCGACAGTACACTGACCTAGATTCGCTTTACAATCAACCCTTAGTGAAGATTTACGTGCGGATAACTGCCAATACGGAAAGTGATGAATTAGATATTGTGTTGTCAACCGTTCAAACCGCGCACCGTTTTTATGTTAACAAAACTAAAATGTCCTATATAGTATCTTTTATATCACTTCTTCTCATATTTTATTCACTTGAAAATAAAAGGAAGAGTTCCATAACAATTATTTAAATAGGTACCACCCCATAAAATATTCTGTGCTTAGTTTTTTTCACTGTTTTTGGCAGGTTTTTTTTTTTAAATACAATAAATTTTTGTTAGAACAATACGCAGCACACTTGTAGATAACAGTGAATAAAAAAATAGAATAACATACGAAAAATAAAAAAAAAAGTGGTCGGGGAAAAATCGATGGAATATTTGTATTCACTGCACACTTTTTTCCTTTTCTTCTCTCTATGTCAGTGGCACTTTGTTCTATTTTCCCCCGTCAGCCGTTTCCATCGAAAAAAAAAACGCCGACAAAGTCCTGGAACCAGAGAGTATCCTGATTATTGCGTGTTACGTTCAATTGTTATCACAATTTATGAACAAAACTTGACCAATAAGCAAGTAATATTTTCTAAATAGAAACAAAAAAAAAACACTTTTTTTTTAAACAATTGATATGACGGTAAAAACGGTCAATTGACTTAAATGACATACGTATCTCATTTGGACTACATTGGTCTAGTATATTCTCTCATTCTTGATGACACTTTGTTTTTGTATATTTATTAACATGCACCAATTATTATTATCTATTTTTCGATGAAAGACAAAAAAAATATACGTTTTAAGAAAATAAGTCACGATTAGACTGTGCCAGCTTGCGACTGATGGGGTCTTTGTATTTACGTCACACAAAAGCTTAGATTCTTGAACATAATAAAACTAATGAACAAAAACAAAAAAAAAAAACAATCAATTTTAAATAAACAACAGTAAATAAAAAAACAAATCACATATTTATAAAATGATAATTTTGGAACAAAAATTTACGAAAAAAAAGCAATGAAAAAACAATACAAAAAACAAAAGCGAATAGATAGAGTGATAGAACAACAATTATCTGCGGTGAACTTGTTATTGGGACAGCACTTTCGGTTTTAGCAGTCGTCGGCTTTTGGTTGAACTGGTTTCGTTTTTAACTGTGGGGGTTGCATTTGGCTTGACTTAAACGTACATTCAGAGTTTTTACACAAAAAAGTTCTTTTCTGAAAATCACTACTTGCTACGGTTTTAAAGAGTACTAATGAACTGAGCTTTAATCTTAATGTTTGTCATTAAAAGAAAGCTTCTCACAGTCAATTTGCCTTGTTTACACAAATATTTTAATAAGAAATTGTGGCAACCGATTTTTTTAATTCAATTTGCGTTTTCGGTCCGATAGAAGTGGAGAAACTTGGTTCGAATTGAGCACTTTATACCCTAATTGCAACACAAAATAAATTAAACTCATAAGTGCTTGCTTATTCAGTGGAAGATCTGTATCACAAATTTGAACCATTCAATCTATATACATTCATATATCTTATGCCAATTTAGCATTTTGTTCCCTTACAACTAAATTCCTTACGCGAACACAGCCCCTATAATAAAAATTAAATGCATGGAAATATTGTTTCACGGTCCTCTTTATATCCTATACTAGCTATGCAAGTATTCTTATTCCTATTTAAACTCGCATGTAAACGGATTGTTTTCTAAATGAATGAAAATAGAATTTGCTTTGAGAGTCAATAAAAGCTTTTTTATACCATTTACTTGGGGTGGAAAAATTGCTTCTATTCGAAATGAGGGATACATTCCCTAGGGGTAATTGTTTCCTAAATAACATGTAAAGATCCTGTGTTGGAATATAATTTTTTTTCAGAGAGCTCAGCTGTAGAATTAGCCCATTGTACACGTTCTTTTAGCAAAATTTAATCTGTTTTTGAAATAGAAATGAGTTATACTTCAGCATACAAAGCGCATACAATTTCAAAGCAAACCACCTGACCAGCTTGTTCCCTCACGGTCTAAAACTAGTGTAAACCGATCGTTCGCAGAGATAATTCTTCATTATGTTGTCATACTACGATGCTGAGCAGAAGAGTGGACAGGGAATTAATGACTTCTTAGAGACATCCTAGAGCATTCGTTTTGTCTACTATCAAGTTTTTTAAACAAGAACGCAGGCAATTCCAAACTAAGATCACGTTCTTAAAAATCCCCTCTACCGAGCTTTGCCTAGAAAGTTATCGGCATTTTCATTGTGGCATTGTGGTCAAAAAAGGTCAGTGCATTCAGCCATCTAATTTTCAGGTGGTGAAGCGATGTTGTAAGACATCTTTCTTCACTCTCTATCCAATTTTTCAAAAAAACACTTAACACATGCTGAGGCATTACAAGTGTATTCATACCCACCTGAGTGTTAATGTATTAATTCTACCAAGATACTAGTAAAGCCGCTTTCGGTAGAAGAGGCCTTAAACAGACATGACGGTGGTAAGTGGTTACAATCTATGAAGGTGGAATATAACACGATTATATCCAACAGCAAACAGCACATGGAAACTTGTTACTCTACCTAGTAACCGTAGAGCGATTAAGTCCAAATGGTTTTTTAACATAAGACGAGACAAGAATGGAAAGATGAAGCGATATAAAGCCAGGTTAGTCGCGAAAGGTTGCAGTCAAAAATTTGGCGTAGGTTATAAGGAGAAAGAGCTGGAGTACTTCTTCGATAAAAATAATCCTAACCTCATTCGCAAACTAAAAAGGACTATCTATGGTTTAAAACAGTTTGGACGAGAGTGGAACCAAGAGATAGACAGCGCACTGACGAAAATTGGGTTCTCAAGCTGTATGGGAGATTCATGCGTTTATACCATGAAAGTTGAAAGTGAAACAAATATTTTGGCTGTATATGTTGACGACATTTTTCTGGCATGTTCGAGCTTAGAGAGCCTTGACAAGATTAAACACCAAATAAGTCTTCAATTTGATGTCGTGGATAAAAATCTTGCGGAACATTTCTTGGGAATAGAAATAATGAATGAATGGATGAAGGAGGTTCTGTGAGCATTTCGTCAAAAAAGTTCATCAAAAATTTACTTCGTGAGCTGGGAATGGAACAAAGCAGGTCCTGTGTAACACCCTTTGTTATTGGAATTTAATTTAGAAACTATATCGACTGTTCCAGTTGTGAAAAGGTTGACGCGAAGCAGTATCAATCAACAGTCGGCTCAATGATGTATTTAAGCGTTTCCACTAGGCCAGATATTATTATTCAGTGTGCAAGCTGGCACAATTTAACGTGAACCCTTACGTTGAACACTTGAATGCTGCAAAGCACATTCTAAAGTATTTTAAAAGTACTTTGAATTTAAAATTAACGTTTTTTCAGAGAGGCCATCGATTGAAAGCATATGCGGATGGCGACGACCGGAAATCATCTACTGGCTATGTGTTCTCCCTGACTGGTGCAGCAATTAATTGGGAAAGCCGAAAGCAAAGATCGGTTGCAATAAGCAGAACTGAAGCAGAATACGTTGCACTTTTATGCGTAGCCAAGGAAGTTGTTCATTATAAAAACCTGTTGATCGAAATGTGTTTTCCATCCTTGGTAGAGGGCCCCACAGAGTTGGTTGGCTGTCACTACTTACTTACTGTGGGGTGAACCTTTCCAGTAAGCCCGGTCTTCAACTTACTGCCTCCAGTTGCGCACTCTAAGTCAGTTCAGGTCAGTAATTGTGCGAACCACCTAAGGTAAAGTTTTCTTCTTCTGCTTTGCCGCCTCCCCCTGGTTAGATTCGACGAATCTGCGGACCGGATAGAATTTGTGTCAAGCCACTCTTCCTTTGTAACTTTAACGATGAATCTTCTCCTCCAATGCAAGCAGGGCTGAATAATTTTCGAAGGCTGAGCTTTTTCTACCGATACAAGTTTCCCTAGCAAATTGCGAAGACCTTTACAAAGACACAAGCACCAGGTACATGATTAATTTTGAATCAATAAATATCCATGAAGGTACAACAACATCTTTTGACTAGTTTTTATTTTGGCCGTAGCCGGTCTTAGGTATAAAGTCCGTGTCATTGAGCCAGTTACCATATTCATAGGACCGGATAGATGCTCAACAACAACGAAACAAAAAGTTCGAGTCTTTGTAAACGAAAAGAACGGCGATGATATGATTTTCGACTACGGCCTACTGTCTTCATCTTAAGCATCCTCAGTGTCAATAAAAATGCTCAACATGTAAAACGGGTGCACTGTTCACTAGATCAATTCAATGTCAATCAAATCAGTCACAATTATTTTTTAGTATTTTTTTTCTTTAATTGGCTGCATTTAAAAGTCAAAAATGCGTACCTGTTTTAGATCAAAAGAAAGAAAATACATGCATAAATAAATTAATTACTAAAAATAAAATAAAAATAAATGTATGGCCTTGAAAGCCCACGCTTCTCGCAAATGTTTATGATATTTCCGTTTTCAATTCGAACCTACTTAACGTCATGAAAGGAATTAGTAATAGAATCTAGGGATCTGACAATTCCCTAACAATTCAGCAATCTAATCATTTATCACATCGGCTGACCCTTTCAATCGTTGCCCTATTTTTCTGTGCAGGGAATATTTTTTATTCGTATCCAGCATCTTAATAAAACAGCAATTTATTTGGAGCAGTATTATGAATGTCATGGAAAGCTTCGTCTCAAAATAAATATAATAAAACAAATAAAAAAAAGAAAAACAAATATGACTAATAATTCGGCATCACGGAAAAAGACCAAATATAAAAAGAAAACAATTTTTTATAGTCCCATTAAAAATATTCAAATTTTGAAATTTCCAGATAAAAATTGCATTTGTGTGTAGAAACTTATATGCATACATAAAGAATACATAGTAAAACTGATTATTTTTTTGTACAAGACGGAATAGTATGTAAGCCGTTGTATTTTAATATACTCGTACATATGATTAAGAGAAATTGCTGATGTAAATCCCAAGTTTAGCTGAAGTGGCCACATACATTTATTCATAACATTCATAAAACCATAGCAAGTTATAAGGCATTACATAGTTTTTATGACTGCAGTACTTGCAGCTTCGGTGGCTGAGTGTTGCATGATTACAGTAAACACTAAACAACTCTAACCTAGCGATTTGGAATGTTGTAACTTTGACTATGTCCACATCAATCATATGGTAGTCACCGAGTTCGATCCGAATGGCCTTGCCATACGAGAAGAAGAAACACCTCACTTTAGGTGAGTGTTAGGAACCACACAGAGAAGATCCCTTCCTGTAGTATCTACTCGCCGTAGATCTAACAAAGTAGGCAGCTAATCAGACTTATAAAGTATACACTGTGAAAAGATTTAGTGAAATACTGAACGCCGACGTACGAAATATGTTAAGCGAAATATATGAGAGCGATAAGAAATGGGGTTAAGACAAAAAGAAACCTCCAAGCATACTGCGAAGAATAGCCACGAAAATCAAAATTTTCTTCTTAATATTACGAAGCAAAGTGAGGAAAAACTGGTATGATACTATTGTACTATTGTACACATATGGACCGCCAAAATGTGAAACAGAAATTTCTTCATAGAACTAGCCGCCGACAAGGAAAAATGGATGACAATTGACACTATGATTAAGACAAGTTATGGACAAGTTACGAGGTTATGGAAATCAACAACAAAATCCCAAGTTTCCGCAATCTGTCTCAGAAGAATGACTATATACAAATTGTATGACATTAACACCGGATGTGACCGATCATTCCGTCAGGTTACCAAAACAACCAGTGCCTGGAGTACCAGTACCGAAATGGAGAGAAAAAAAACGATTAAAGAGTCATATTACAGAACCATGAATAGATAACTTTAAAAGTGTTTCTGACTTTAAGGTAGTAGGTATTTATCTGGGACTAGAGATGCTAGCGATTTCCACATTTACAGAACGTTGGTAAAAAACTTTGTTTGAATTGCTAAGAGCTAATGGGAAAAGGACAAAGGTTCAATTGCTCGCGAGAATGTGATCAGAGTTGAACTTAAAGTAAAGACTTAAAGGAACTAAAGATGGTGACGCTATTCAAAAAACGTCGCTCACTCATTGCCTCAGATGTGTATAGGTATATATAGTACATACGTGCGATCACCTGTAAATATGTTCTAAGGGTAAAGTTGATTGTAAAAGTATTTGCGGAGTAAATTGTCGGAAGATTCTTTGATATACTTTAAGAATCAAAAATTCTTGGGTATTAGAGAAAAAAAGACTTTGAGTTGCGCTTTTTAGGCTCGTATTAAACATGGTTTTTCCAGGCAGTACTACAAATACTTCTTCGGTTATTAAGTCGTAACCGAAAGCTTTCTTTGGTTTTAATTTCGTTATATTAGTTCGAAGTTCCGTTGGCGAACAATAATCTGACACTCTTTCCGAGTCACTGATATTGTGGATGAGTGCTTGACATGCTTTCTCCGTCTCTCCCTTTCTCAATCCGTTGTTATTTTCTTTAATTGGTGGAATGGAGGATTTTAAGTCTTTTAGTACCTCTTAACTTTCTACAGAAACAATTATTAGATTCCTTTTTTACTGTCAAACTTCCAAGAAGCGTGTCAACTGCATTTTTTATGAAGTTTTAAATGATATTTCATTTCTTAAGGTTTTTCCTTTATCGCCTTTTTTTAATACGACTGTTAACTTAGACCGTAATTTGTTGGTTTGTGTTGTTGTTGTGTTATTTCATGCAGCATATCGAACGATTTCAAAAATGTAACCAACCTCGACTTCTTGGTCATAGGAAATCTTAGGGAATACGTTGAATTATAATTTCTCTTTAATTTCTTTCTTGGAGCAAAATGAAGAAATCGATGTGATCGGGTATTTTTGTGGTAACAGTCGGTAGGTATATCGGTTTGTCCGTCAAAGGCCATCCGGTTTGACAAGTTGCGTCGTACTATTTTCTTAAAAACAGTCGAGAAGAAAATAGCATACATTCTCTATTTTCCATTTTTAAATGAATAACACTTGGTTAGAAAAGAATGTTTAGTAAAAAAAACTATCAAAGTCAAATATTCTTCGTATTTTTTTTTTTTCTTATAATTTACGCGCGCCTCAAGGGGTTGTGATACTCTTTTACTGTTGCCTTGGCGCGGGCGGAAAGATAGAAAGAGGAGAAAGGAAAGCATTGTTTGTGATGTAGTGGTTTGAAGCTCAGGTATATTTGGTTTCGATATTAACCCTCCAGGGGTGAAAGTCCGAATGGAACGGAGAGTTTTTCTTCACTCGGAAAGATTCATCAGGTTATAAATTTTTAACGGTTGTTTTGTGCTTGAAATTCTACAACAGTTATGCCTTCATACGCAGATTTTTCTGACTGAGTTCAATTACACAAATGAAGAACTTTGTCATGTCATGAGTAGGATTCGAACCGTGACCCTCCGAGTAAGTAGCGATGGCTAGTACCACTACACCACGGCATTTAATTTAAGATGCCTTGACGCTAAATAAAAAATTATTTTGATCAGTTTAAGAACTCATTTTTCGGGTTTTAATTTATTTATTAAGATATCAATATACAATATGAAATTGTTATTCGTAGGAAAAAGAGCAAATAGCAGCAAAAGACTTTCAGCTCACGAGTTTAATGATACCCCATTTGTAATCACATAATTTAAAAAATTCTTGGTTGAAACCCTCTTGCTAAAAACTAAAATATCTTAAAAGGGATCCGATATGTTTTTTTTTATAAAAAAGTATGTCAAATGATCTTTCCTTAATGTTTCTTATACTTTATTCGGGACAGCGAGTGGACATGTACATATATAATACTCATAACTTCGTATTCCTGCTATATCGCGCATGAGCATGGTTTTCAACATGAATGTATAAAGACACACTGTGGTGTTAGTTCTGTCCTGTCTGCATAAACGGAGTAGGGAGGGAAAGGTACAATGTTGAGTTGTACGAGCTGTAAAACGAAATTGATTAAGACAGAGGAACAAGATCAAGAACGTAACAGAGGCATAGTGTGCGAAAGGTAAAAGACCTAAATCAAAAGACATCATGTGTAACTGAGGAGGACTTGGAAGTTCAAGCCAAAGTACACCGCAGACATATCTAACTAAAATAAATAATGTCGAAAATCCGATGGTCAATTCCAACAACTTTGAGCGGACAGCAACGTTTAAGTCAAAAGAAATTAAGTCCGACTCTCACATTACAAAAAAAAAAATCACGTATATATGGGAAATTGGTTTAGATAACAAAAAGTTGGGGCAAGTACCTTTAACACCCGACCTATTAGTCTCAAAACCATAAATACATTAACTTAATATGCAATGTGAAAACCTATAAAACAACGACAATCTCACTGACTTTTAAATTTTGGATCAGTTATAACTTACCATGTTTTTTTGAATCAACGAACATGCCCGAATTTACCTTTTTATTTACAAAATCTCACAAAATAAACAGAGCTGTCAAAAGTCAATTTTGCCACAGTCACGGATGACTTTGAGATTAGATTATTTTCTTTTTTTCTTGCGTGTACTGCAAATAAAAAAACTTTAAAATTTATGTCAAAATTATAAAATAATTTCGTAAAAATTAGCAAGATTTTGCACTTAAGGACCTCATAATAAACATTATCATTCGAAATGACTAGTGGTGGCAATCCTTTCTTCGGTCTGGTGGACGAACAACAAAAAACAAATTCTCCATCGAGTGGGAATCACCAACAACATAGTACAGAATTAAATGATATGATAGAAAATGTCTTCCTATTTACAATTAAGAAGAATGTCCCTACGTCGAGGCAACTCGTCTACTTGGAGGAGATCGCAATCCAGGCAGATGGAAACCTTTTTGACTTGGAACTCCTTGAACAAGCCTTGTTCGAAAGGCTGCTTTTGCCCAACCCAGGGGATTATTTAATACCAAAGGACGTCAAAAATGATAAAGTAAATAATGTTGTCGAAACGCAAGTCATAACTTATCTTTGTCGAGCGTTTATTGAATGCGAAAAGTACCGTCAAGGCACCGAAAATGTAGCCCTTTCTGAGGCATGTGATCGTATCCACGGATTAATTTTAAGAAACGCCAGTACATCGATGAAGCAACCTTCGTTGTATGAAGGTCAATCACTGCCGGACCAATGGTTGAGCATATTAAAAGATGACGTCGATATTGAATATAAACAAAAGTTTCTATCAGGTATAAACAAATTCTTACACAGATTGGTTATAGATTATTTTCACCCTCTTTATTATAGGTACCGCCAAAGAAATTTATACAGATGACGAACTGACTTCGATGGGTAGCATCAAGGCTATTTTCTATCCAATGTTCAATGAGATCCAGAAGATTCTTTCAAAATCTAATTTGATAAGCTTACCTAGGTGGATTATACCATTGTTGACGTATTTCGTGCGTGACAAAACCGTTTCACAACTCGGCGGGATGTTGCTTGACTATTCTACACCCAACCCAGAAGCAACTGGCAAAGCTTATGTAGAAACACTTCTCGGACAGCTATTGGCAATGTCGATATTACCAAAAAACGATAACGGCCCATATGACTATTTCGATAATTTGTCCGAGAACTCGGCAAATGTCGATCATCTTTGTAGCTGCCTCACAAAACATCAAGACAACATCTACAGCATTTTTAAAATGCTACTCGTGCTTGAACCATCGATAAAGGTCAAAACTTTAACGTGGATTGCAAATTGTCTCCATGCGAATGCAGCACGTTCCCAACTTTGGTCAATGCATAACATGGCATCAATGTCTAACACTTCAGCGAGCGATGCTTTTATGTTTGGTCTTTGTTCAGTGCTTCTGCGTTTATGTGTACCATTATGCAAGCCTTCGTACAAAGTTTACTTGGTTGATCCTACTTATTGTGCAACACCCGATGATCAGTGCTCAATCAAAGAAGTGCGATTAAAAAAAGTCTCAGAGGAAACGTGTTTGCTGCCAATGGAACCGAACGAAAAGCGAGAAACAGCCAACAAATACAATTTCATTACGGAATTGTTTTTCATGACTCACAAAGCCATTGAATTAAGTATGAATTGAACTAATTGAAGTTTTGACTTATTTCCACTTGTTAATCTATTTTAGGCTATCGTGTCTGCATTGAAAAATTTGTGCGAAATAGTCGGGAAATTCAGAATATGCAATCAGCATACCAAGATTCAATTGGTCAAGGGAATACTGGTCTAGCCGAAACTATTATGCGAATGTTAACATCTCAAACGCAACAGTTTTTTTGCTTAAAAAATTGTCTGCTCAATCAGGAGAATGACATGCACATGTTTAGGTTTTTCGAAGCAACAGCTAAGTGGTTATTGCAATTAAATATAACAACAAAAGAGGAATACGAGGCGTGTGTGGCTGCAAAATGTTTTGCCCCAAAGAATCCGAAAGAGGAAATAACGTTACCACTGCCATCGTATGTTGCACCATATCTCAAGTAAGTTAGTCATTGATCAATCTTCTTAGGATATTTTATAATAATTTCCTTTACTTGGTTTTAGATCTATTCCGGAAAACATATTAGAAAACATGATAGTGTACCTAAACTTTATTCGTCGATTTGAGTCGCTGCTTGGCATCTTTTACGAAGGTCCACAGTCGTTCTTTAAGATGATACTTGCATTTATGGGCAGTGCAGAGCGAGTAAAAAATCCTCATTTACGGGCCAAGCTGGCTGAGGGTTTAGAAAGTTTATTGCCAAAAGATGGGGAAAACACATTAATCGCTGATTTATTTATCAATCACCCTGATCGCATGCAAGTCGTTCCAAATCTTTTACAAGTATTTGTCAGTATTGAAATGACAGGGCAATCGGTTCAGTTTGAACAAAAATTCAATTATCGACGCCCCATGTACGCCATAATGAAATTCCTTTGGACCCTTGAAGAGCAGAAGCAATGTTTTAAGTATATGCATTTTTCATACTAAAATCACAAAAAAATATCTTATCAGATCGTTGACTCTTTTAGGAATCTAGCTATCGAGGCTGAGCAAAATATGGAGGCTGTGGAACCGCCTCTATTTCTTCGATTCATAAATCTTCTAATTAACGATGCAATATTCTTACTCGATGAATCACTTTCAAATTTGCAACAAATTCGTCAGTTGCAGGCTGCTCAGGATAAAGGTGAATGGGCGGCACTTCCTGCCAATGAACTACAACAGAATCTAACGAATTTACAGCATCTGGGAATGCTGGCAAAGTTTGATAATATCTTGGGTCGTGACACAATAAATATTTTGAAATTAATAACAACCGAGATAAAAGCTATGTTTTCCCACAACAGTATGGTTGACAGAATTGCATCGATGCTGAATTATTTTCTGCTAAATTTGGTGGGGCCAAACAAAAGTAAATTTAAGGTAATGAAGTGGGTTTGGCGTTTGAATTAAAATGTTTTTTAATTTGAAATAATTTTCACATTTTGTTTTTAAGGTAAAGGATAAAAACGAATTCAAATTCGATCCAGCACATACGGTTTTGGAAATTTGCCGGATATATATCAATTTAAGTCCATGCGATAGTTTTTGTTTAGCTGTATCACAAGATGGACGTTCCTATAGCAGTAATCTTTTTGAATATGCTGAAACTGTGCTAAGTATGTTTTACATTTTTTTGTTGTGTTTTGTGAACCGCCTCAGATAGCTTATTGTTTTTGTAGGGATACCCAAAACGTCCTATGTAGGTGGTGTCGGTTTTGTTTAGGCAATTCTAAACTAATAATTATCTGTGCAGCAATATTACATCAAAGTACAATGCTGGGTTAGATGTAGCCTTAGATATTTTAAGGTAGTTGTGATCTGTCCGTCCCTTTTTTTTATTTTTTTCCATTCGCTGCAGAATTGAGATTTTTAACGGAACCATATCTGGTTAAACCTTGTATTGTCAAATTTTCGCCTTTAAACTATTTAGTTGCAAACACCAGGTACTACTGTTAGTTCTCATGGCTATACTGTGTACCCCAGTTGGTAAGGGGTTCCTGTATTATAGCGTGTTGACTTCGAAACGTATGCTGTTCTCAGCTATTGTGTCAATATGCAGGTGTTTTTTTAGAACTCACCCCTCACTTTCACTTCTTTCATTCCGAGAAACAAAATCGTGCTGTCTTTTGCATGTTTGAAGTTTCCTGTGCCGAATGCATAGTGGGCGGTGTCCGAAAAAAATTCTTCGCGCATTCGCAACGGATTTTTTCAAAAAAATAACTGACACTCCACGTTTTTGCATGCACTGGCAGGAGAAAACTAAAACTAACAAAAAAAGATCTGCTGTCGCCTTAATAGATTGGAGCTGGGAAGGAGTCGAGATTAGTAAGATTTTTTGTTAGACGTTAGTATATTCTGCCGCCTTTATCCAATTATCAAAGGCAGCCATGTCGTTCCTTATGATTAGTTATTATCATCGCGAAAAAATCTTCAATAGAACGTTTGAAACGACATTCAAAAGCCTTGTTGAACTTCAACTTTAACTATAAATTCTATTGTTTTTCCCGCTGTGCATTTGACTTTAATTTTCGTCTGCGGTTTCTTTTGATATCCAAGTTCATTTGTGTTATCATTTGTGTAATTGGAACTCAGTCAGAAAAATCTGCGTCTGAAGGCATAACACTGGCATGTATATTTGGCTGTTGTAGAGTTTCCAAGCACAAAGTAACCGTTAAAATTTATAACCTGAATCATTCCGAGTGAAGAAAAAACTCTCCGTCCTATTCGGACTCCCACCCCTGGAGAGTCAATATCGAAACCAAATAAACCAGAGTTTCAAACCACTACATCACAACAATGCTTTCCTTTCTCCTCCTTCTATCTTTCCGCCCGCGCCCTGGCAACAGTAAAAGGATATCATAACCCCCTTGAGGCACGCGTAAAATTATAAAAAAAAAGCGGGGTGTATAAAAGATCTCTGGTGATCATTAAAGGTTTTATGCAAATCTTTCGTTTTGCGAATATTTTTAAATCGTATCGTATGTCAATAAGCTTCTTATAGAACTGCATTAACTGGAATTTAATAATATTGCGTTGTCGACTGCTTAGAATAAGCACAAGCGATTTTTCTCTATTTTCACTTTTTGGGAAAAGATTCAAATGGCCGTTGCCTTTTTATTAGTAAATGCGGAAAGCATGCTTGTACTTGTTAGTTACGACGTCCATAATGCTATGATGATATCACAGCCCCCCTTCTTTATTTTTGGCGGCGGCCAATTGCAATCATACAACGACATAGCTTCTAAAGGTATTTCTCTGTGTTGGACCTAAATTGGCTTTTCAGTAATCGCAAAAATTGATAATTACATGATAAAGCTTCAGGTCTTCTAATTCGGGAAGCATCAAGTAACATTTAATTCGATAACACAGTTGTTCGTTTGAAATGATTCACACAAGCTCGCGCAAGATATTCACCAAATGTACCTGCGTGGATGCGTTATTTAACTGATTCCGGGCCTGATGTTGTTAAATTTATCATTAACTATGTTTTAATGACCACACAGAGGGTCCGTGGTTCGATCCCCGGCATCGCCAACAATTTTTCGTATCGTCATCACCCTTTCGACGGACAATGGCAAACTCCCGAAAGTAAAATTGCCTATGAAAGAGCTTCTAAGGAGTGCCGTTCAGATTTGGCGATAGACCGTAGGCCCCGCTAAGATGTGACAAAAATGACATGAGCAACACAAATCAGTGTCAAGAAGCTAGGCCATCGCCCATACCGGGCTGCCAGTGCCAAAGTTTTTTGAACCCGAACATGAGCCCACCATGTAAGAATGATTTTCCTTCTTGTAATCATCATTTGATGCATTTAACGAGTATGTTCTATGTTTACTGTCGAATTTGTTAGGATGACTACGGTATTTCTGTGCATTTGTGATTCCGTGCAATGTCATGCAAATATTGTTAGTACAGCAACGTAACTTTTTTTCTTTTTAAATGCAAAAAGCTCATTTAAATTTTTTTTTTAATGATTTCAGTTCGCATTGGCGGCGGACAGCTGATTGGAGAAATGGCCGACTTCTCAATAAAAGTCAAAAATTTGGAAAGGAAACACAAGGAGGAGCAAGAAGCTCTTACGAATGCACCAGATGAATATTTAGATCCAATTATGTCAAGTCTTATGACGGATCCTGTGATATTGCCTAGCTCTCGTGTGACAGTAGACCGATCGACAATTGCAAGGCACTTACTAAGCGACCAGACTGACCCATTTAATCGATCACCCTTAACAATGGACCAAGTCAAACCTAACGTAGAGCTCATGGAAGAAATTAAAAATTGGATGGAACAAAAACGAAAGGAATACAGCGAAAGACAGAAAGAAGAAAACGAAGGGCAGTAAATGCTTGGAATTAATTAAGATATCCTCCGTATCAATTCGCATACATTATTATATTTTGATACGTATTTGTGGATCGTTTATGTATTTTCCATTCCGTGTAAATAAGTTAAACCTACAAAAAAGACTAAAATTGACTTTCTCTTATCTTATTATGTTTATTGCTTATTGTTATATAAGGACCTTCATCTGGTCCAGTGGCCATAAACGGCAAAGAACTCTGCTCTTTATTAGACCCTTTGGGACAGGCCCATAATAGCGCGAATCGGAGCTGTTTGTTCTGTTATCACCCTCCAACCATACTTGCCCCTTTGGAACGTATGTTTCTATGATTTTATTGTTAGAATCAGTTTTATTTTTGTCGTAATAGGCATCTTTTATTTTGTGGAACTGCATTTCGTCGGCAAGCTTTCCGGAGTAGGATTCGTTTGTGATAATTTTATCCCCAGACAGACCAATAACTCTTTTGCAGATGTGTTGGGTTGGATTTGTGGGGCATTTGGCAATGACAATATCGCCTCTGGATATTTTTGATAGTCTTGGAGAAATCCGTTCTGTGAGAAGGATGTTATTTGAGAAAAGAGTTGGCTCCATAGATGGACCACTGCACTGTCAAGAAAAAATATTAATTTGGGCAAACTCATTTATAAAATGCACTTCCTTACAACAACAAAGTCTCCCAGGTATTCAAATGTGCAATGTGTTATACAACCATATTTAATTACGTTCCCAATGAATCCTAGAGATTTCGACAAAAACCGAAACATCTTAACAGCGGCGAATTACTTTTATACACTATCAACTGTCTTTCCTGACAGTTTCTTATCAAATGTCAAATGGAGTTTAGTTTGATTTTTATTTTAAAATTGACTATGAGGTTGGTTTAGATTTTGAATTGTTCGTGCGTGCTATGTGCAGTTTAGAAAATTGTAAAATTTATTATGGTGCGTTTCCACCAAATTATAAAACAGATTTAGCGAGGCGAGATTAGTAAACAGTTTCCAACACAGAAAAAAGATTAATTTGATGTATGCCTCTTTGACTGTAAAATTCAAACAAAACAAATCTTAACAATTGAAAGCCAGGTTTGGACTAATTTGAAAAGGATTAAACAATCCCGATGTCAAAAATCCATTCATTAAAGCTCTTGGTCTGCTCTATAATTTCTTGATTTAAACTAAATGGGTACAACCTTCAGAAGAATATTTCCGAAGAGAGAAACTCAAATACACTTCTCAAATCAACAGAAAAAATCGCAGTGTTAGAAACATAAGAAACACAATTACATATAACGATGAATAACGAAAAAACCAACGTTTCTCATTAGCGTCATACTAGGTTTTAAGCAAGAAAATGTGCGTTCCAAGCATACGGGGTAGAAAAATGTTATTCGACTTGACTTTATCTAACCGGTTCGCTAATAAGTGGAGTGTTCTTCTCAGAACGTAGATACATTAAATCCCAAGTCGATAATGTCTGACGAAATAAGACTAATACAAATAAGAAGACTGGAAGCTCTACAGATAAAGGAAAAAGAAATAAAAGATGTAAATTTCAATATCGAAATGGAAGGAAGTTTTTTTTGAACAGATTGACGCAATTGATTACAAAATGCCACAAAGGGCTGACCAGAATGTGAATCTGAAGCTTGAATAGCACCCAACTTTAAGATACATATTCACATTCTCTTCAGCTCTTAAATCTCGCCCACTGTGAAGGTGTTTAGTCGAAGTCATTGAACTATTTTCACAGAAAAGTGCTTGTTGCGTATCGAAGAAGCGGAAACATGGACTTACCTTAGGACATGTCGTCTTGGATATTCCATTACAATTAAAATAACTTTCGTAAGCAACATCTTTGTTAAGATGAGCTGACGTTAGTTGGTGCGTAACACTTCGGGCGGTTTGCTCTGATCGGTTTTATTCGAAATACAATCTCGGAATAATGTTTGTATATAAATTTTATAAATCTATAGCTTTCGTGTTACTGTAGAGATTAATTTCTAAGTAGAACGTCGTTGAAGGGAAATACTCACAACTTGGTTTTTATTCTGTAAACGTCATTTTCCAAATATGTATTATAGTATGCTGAAAGCACTTCTGATTCTATTGCTAAGGAGATCTACAACTTTCTGTACTTTCTCTTTAGTCATGTAATATTGGACGCAAGGATTTGATTTTTGCACACATCCACTGAAGCTCGACTTTCTGAGCCTCAGATTCAATTTGGTTGAGGTGCATACCCTATATAATTAAAGGCAGATGTCGTCAAAGTCCAGTCAAGGCATTTCAGATAATTTTTTTTACTATCCATTTATTTAATTGACTTCCTCTTCCTGTATAGATAACATTGTCATTGTTAGAATGGATTTATAATTACATTAAGATGGGCATATTTTTATGGATCTGATTCGCCACTTGCGGTGTATCATAAAGGGTCATTCATTTTTCGATTTCGAAAGTAAATCTAAATAAATCACACAGCGATACATTTTTGATGAAAATTTTAATTCATTATAAAGTTTGGACTTTGCCATTAAGTGTGAAAAACAATATCATTTAAATGGCCGTCTCTTTTAATGTAATTTTTAACCACTTTTTCGCACATTCCGGGTGGTATCTCGGCCATAACTTGAGTAATGTTAGTTTTAATGCGTCTAGAGTTCGGGTATTATTCACGTAAGACGGTGCTTTTGCGTAGCCACACAGAAAAAAATCTAACGGTGTCAAATCGCATGATCTTGGTGGCCAATTGATGTCGCCAAAACGTGAAATTACCCGACCAGGAAACTTCCCACGCAATAAAGTCATAATTGGTCGTGTTGTGTGGCTTGTTGCCCTGTCTTGTTGGAACCAAATATCGTCTAAGTCATGATCTTCAATTGCCTGCTAAAAAAAAAATTCGACCATATCGCTCCGAATTGACTGTAACTGTCCGCCCATTGGCATCTTCGAAGAAATACGGACCTTTGACACCTTACGATTATAGAGCACACCAAACAGTCACTTTCACTGGATGCAACGGAACCTCTTCGATCACTTGAGGATTTTCTGAGACCCATATACGGCAGTTTTGATTGTTTACATACCCACCGAGTGCGAAATGTGCCTCATCACTGAAGAAAATGTTGTTGAAAAATCGGTGTTTATTGTCTGTTGTTCCAACATCCAAGAAGCGTATGTTGTGAATGGTCAGCAGGCCTCAATTGTTGCGTAAGTTGAACATTACAAGGATGGAGATGCAAATCCAAATGCAAAATACGCCATAGTGAGGTGTACGACACGTTCAATTAGTGCGAATGCCGGGAAATCGATAAATTCGGATCATCAGCAGCACTTGCACTGACAGCAGCAATATTTTCTACTGAGTGTGTATTACGATGTTGCACAGACCTTACGACATCAGTAACGCTTCCACTCTCTTCAAATTTCTTCACAATTTTACCGATTGCTTGCGTAGTCCGTCGATTATGCCGACCATAATCATTCACGAAAAGTGGCTAAGTTTTTACAATTTTAACGCGTTGTTCGATTTGTAAGCGGTCCATCATTGTAAATGGCAAATATTCAACTAATATTATGACACTTCAAATGACAGCTGAGTTTGGCAGGTGTCAAATGCCAGCGCTACAAACTTGAAACAACGAAATGAATGACTATATAATTGGATATAATTATAAATTGTTGTTATATTATGATTTTGCATCTTTAGCTTGTAATTTTACTTTTTACGGGTCGATATTGAATTTACGATAGTAAATAATATCCAAAAAAGATATTGATTATGACTGTGTAACATAAACGTTGTCCTTTATTTATAAATATCAAAAACTCAGATATAAAAAAGTTTGAATATATAGTTATAAACTCTGTAAACTCTTCTCAGAATAGAATTAACGAAGAAGCCAGAACAAAAATGTCAATGTTCGTTCTTCACTGAATGCTATCACTGCTTCAGTTTATTTAAACTGATTTGGCGGAATGTTGTGCCAAACAAAAATAAGTTGCGGATTTTATCAAATTTGTAAATGCAAAATTAAATAATCAAATTGAAACACATTCATGTAAAAATGCCGTGCTATTTGTGTAAACAAAAAAGTCCGTTTTACCAACGGCTTGACCGTTCCAGGGCTAGGTTTATGCGGAAAGTATATACAGAATTTAAAGTAAGCCACTTAATCGAATGTTTCCTATGATTTTAAATGCGCCATTATTCCAGGATTCGTCATACCTGTGCACAAAATGTTTTCAAAAATTCGAAAGAATATTCAGGAGCAAAAAGAAATCCAAACTTGATTCATCCAATATGTCTATAGTGTCTAATGCGACAGTAAGAACAGTTTCCTCCAAGACAAGCAGTAGAAGTACTTCTGATATTTCTGAAAGACACCTTACTTCCTCCAAGGAAAATACACAGTCCAATGGCAGTGTAGCAATGCCATTTGCGCCACATACTTTAACACCTTCCAGTGAGGATTCAGTTGATTCAACAGACAGACTTGTGCGCATGACATCAGAAATTGCAACTCTTCAAGACTCTGCAACGGTAACTCGCAATCCAGAGGTTGCTGTTGCCCGAGAAGGCGCTCAGGCTGCAGTAAGAAGTGTTTTGCGGCGCAAAAGAAATCGCGATGAGATTGAACCACCAAGCACTCCAACTAGAAGAGGTGTAATTCTTGAAGAAAATGACTCTGAATCAGAAATACCTTCATTTGTAGATTCAGATGATTTGGCGCTTGTACGACCAATTGTGAAAAGTATGTTCCTGTGAAATTGAGAACACTTAAATATTGTTAATGTTTTTCGATTACAGGACGAAAGGAACCAGTGGTGTATTTAAATAAAGATGTAATGGACATATACCTGGCGGAAACCTCGGGCGGATAGATATACTATATATTTTTAGTTAATTATTTTTTAACTTGATTTTTATTTTAAGAATTATTCTTTGATATTTAGAAATAAAGTAAAACTAAAAAAAGAAATTTGTTTTCGGAAAAGCAATTCACTTTGGGCCTGAGCAGACGATTTTACAGCAGGCCTTGCCGTTTCAAGTCCTCGTATGTTTTCCTATTCACAACGTTACCAAGGGAATCTTCAAACTCCTCCTCCTGGTCAGCAATCCATCTTTCGCTTTGCTTCTGCGATTTAAGCTTTTCCCAAACTAAAAGAAGAAAAAAAAAAAACCCAAAACTAGAATCTTCATTTCCCTGAATCAATATCTCTTAGTCTAAACTTACGGGTGATTGCGTCCTCGATTTGTGTTACATTCGCAAAATGAGCTGTGTTGGGTATACCCAAGCAGCGCATACCATGAGCGTGTCTCCATTCGGCAAAGTGACGCTGGAATGCCTTCGGACCTTTGTACGTAAAATTACCACAAATCTCGCAGTTGTAATTTATATTCAAGCCGTGGAGCTTGTACAGCCAATAAGGAATTGGTTTTCCATCCCATCCGAGTGGTAGGTTTTTGGGATTGTATGGGACATCATCGGCATCGTCCTCATCATTTTCGCTCTCACTAGCCTCGGCATCACTGTCGTCACGTTCTCCTCCGGTGCGGGCTTGTTTTCGTTGTACATTTTCTTTAGTAGCGCTACGTTGTTCTGAAACAAATTCAACACAACGGTAAAGAATAGCCTCCAGCAAAGCAATCTCCTTTTGACGAGCTTGCTCACGGGAGCTAAACTTTCCATTTGTTTTCTTAGCCATCAATGAGGGATCTAGATTTTTCTTGCCCTTTGTCGAAAACAATCTCTGAGCGCGCTCTTCCAAAGTCCCACCACACTTAAGTCCAAGAGCCATCAAAGCCGACTTCAACCGATCCAATCCCAACGATGCCAGTTCTTCCCAGCTAGAAAAAGCCGATAAATCTAAATGGGCCCCTGTGTTGGCCAACACAGACTCGGTCTCTTTAGGCCAACCAGGAAAAGTTCCATTTGCCCATTGCTTTTGAAATTCCGCATCCAATTTAGCTAATTCAGCATCAATATCTAGCAGTGGCTTGATCCTAACAATATAGCTATATAGATAATCGTTTAAGCCCTCTAAATATTTCTTGTATTCCATGTTTTTGCGCTCCTTGGGGATGTCAAAGACATGATCAAACGTCATGAGATAGGTGATGTAGTCAACCTTTTCAATTCCTCGAATGTTTATGTAGTTTTCGTAACATTCATTTAGGTCCAAGTATCGACCGCCACCTTCTTCGTCAGTGAATTCGACCAAACCACTCATCTCGTCGGGATTGCTGTAGGATTTGGTCAGCTCGTCAAATTCAATTGAAAGCGGCACACTTATTTCATTTGGATGCTTTTTGTAGAATTCTTTGATTTGCTTAAGACGTGCATAAAATTCATTGAATTCATTTGGACCGGAGAGCGCTTGAACTTCGGCTTTACGTTCATTGTCCTTGTCTTCGTAAAGTTCTTTAAGTTTAAAAGTTGCATTGTGATGGAGCTGGAAGAACATAAATCACATTGCAATGAAAGATCATTTATAAATGCTATTGGATTACCTCTAGTAAGTATTTGAGTCGATGTTCAGAGTAGATTTTTTCCTTTTCCTGTGAAATGAAGTAAATTATTTGAATGTAATCTGAGGCACACATGTTTTGAGCAACTTACGCCGGGTTTGCGGTTGGCGTACTCGTCGACCATCAGCTTGATGAGCCGTTCACGTTCTTCATGGTATCGCCGCTGTTGTTCTAAAATAGTTTCCATTTGAACTTAATTCTGCAAATATGTGAAATGAAAAGTTTTTTTTGGAGATGCAAAGAATGACAACAAGTTAAACAACAAACGTTTAGGCTTGACAGGCGATACGAGAGTCGATTTGGGTCATTAATTCGGCACGTCGATAATGTAGTAAAACAGCATGGAGATCTGTTCAACGTAGTTAAACGAGAACGGAAAACGACGATTAAAGTAGTCGATTTGAGGTAAAATAACGAGACCCCTGACTTATTGAGGAATGTAAGAAATTGTAACAAATGTAAATACGCTGCCAGAAAGACAATAGTTGCATAGTTAGTTCTGGGAACAAAAGAGAAAGGTAAAGCACCGCATTCTAAGAAAGAAGTGGGAAGACAATAAGAATCGTTAGTCTAAGGCAATAGAAAGTTAGAACAACGAAATGTGAAAGTTGTACAAAGTGATAAGAAAAATATGCTAAAGCTATAAAGCTCAAATCATAGTCTGCAAAAAGGATCAAAAGAAGAATTGCTTGCGCTAGTGCAGCGACATCTACACTAAAATCGCGAAGGTTTCAGCCGCTGACGACTTATACGCCGTATTATTTATTTCGAATTTAACCCTAAGAAATTTCCTGTCAAAGCAGCTAAGAATACTCTCATCTATTTTTGATAAAGTCCATGCCTCTGCGTTTTAGAACAGGGCTGATACTTTTGTTGTTGGAGAGACGGCTTTGCTAGCCTGAAGAAGCAGCGATTGGCAGGAATTACCTTCTGCATATGTAGACAAAGTCCTTAACTATCTCAAAGTCATATCTCTCGAGTGTGACATTCTGTCCGAGACTTCAGTGTTGGGTGTCCTTTTTGGTTGACAGCTTATACTTAAAAAAAAAAACACTGTGGCGCTGGCAGCCCGGTATGGGCCATGGCCTAGCTTCTTGACACTCATTTGTGTTGCTCATGTTATCATTTTGGTCACATCTGAGCGGGGCCTACGGTTTATCGCCGAGTCCGAACGGCACTCCCTAGAAGCTCTTTCGTAGGCAATTTTACTTTCGGGAGTTTGCCATTGCCCGCCGAAAGGGTGATGGCGATTTGAAAAATTGTTGGTGACTCAATCGAACCCAGACTCTCTGCGTGATAGTTCAGTGAGCTAACTATCACGCCATCGCCATCGCATCGCAGCTTATACTTAGCATAATATAATAATATACTTGTTTCTAATCACCATCAAACATATTCCGTCTCATAGCGCCACTGGCATCACATTGCTTTCTTCTGATTACTTCAATACCATAGGCGTATACGAATATTTGGAAAGCTTTTGAAAGATTGTGCCTCTTGTGTTGGCGCGTATGTTTTGAAAAATTTTTGTTTTTCATGAATGATAAAAAGCCCTCCGTCAGGTTTTTATTGACCAAGATGGAGAGGAGTGCATTCTCCATCGTTATCTTGCACAGAGGGACGAGGTTGACAGGGATACCAAAATTAGATATTGCTTTGTTGACCTCTTATCTATAGATGCTGTCATACGCGGCCCTAAAATCGATGAATAGTTGGTGTGTATCGATTAAAAGCTCAAAGGATTTTCTATACAATCTGCCGTAGCGTGATTATTTGGGCGATGGTTGACTTTCCTGGTCTGAAGCCACAATAATATGGAGCGTTGTTGTTGAACAGCTCCTGACGAACAGCTTCAGGCGATCACATAATACGGCTGATAAGATTTTGAAAGCGAAGCTAAGAAAATTTATGCCTTTGTAGTGAAAAACAATGCTAGGTCCTTTTTCATCGGGCATACTTTTATTCGACCATATCTTGCAGATGAGCTGTGTTATGGCTATCTTCACTCTCCGCGTGAAAGTCCAATGAGCTAACTATCGCGCCATCGCCATCGCCGGAAATGTAAAAAAACGCTCTTTCCAAACACTTAGGAACATCTACTAAGATGTTCTCCTGTTCGTCTCTACAGGCTTCGGTTCGGGCTTTGTATCCATGGCATGTCATTTTACCTGGAGTACCATCTCTCCCTCTGAACGTTCGACCATTCGTATACTGGAGGATGGTCTTACGTCGATCACAATGTGGTTGATCTGGTTGACGGTTGAATAATCAGAGGTCCCCTTGTAAATATCGAGGTGTGGGAACCGCGTGCTAGCTACGATAAGACGTAGGTCTTTACCAAGAGCTTATAGAAGTTGTCTTTGGCATTGTTATCTTTCTTCTCTGTGGGCGAGCGCGAGCATATAGGGTAAATATTGCCGAAAACTCAAAACTTTTTGCCAAAGTCCGCCTCCAATAACAGAACCACATCTAAATAGACGCTGCTTTTGCCATCGAAAAAAATTGCCATAGCAGATGTCGTAGTTTTTCATTCTCTTTTTATTCGGCCCATCCGATCGCAGTTTTTGGATGGCGCAGCAGTCGAGGCCCTCCGCTAGTTGTTCAGCTGCACGTCGTTAGAGATTATTTAAAATTGCTTTATCACTAGCAAGAGCTACGAGGGCGGGTCAATAAGTCCGTGACTTTTGGATTAAAACACAGATTTTTTGATAAAAAAATAATTTTATTTTTCAACGTAGTCTCCCTTGAGCTCTAAACACTTTGTCCAACGCTTCTCCAATTTTTTTATCCCTTCCAAAAAAAATGATTTGTCGAGGTCCTCAAAATAGGCCTTTGTTTGCGAGATGACATCATCATTGGAGTCAAATCTTTTTCCACCAAGCCATTTCTTCAGGTTTGGGAACAAGAAGTAGTCTCTCGGAGCCAAATCTGGAGAATAGGGTGGATGAGGGAGCAATTCATAGCCCAATTCATGGATTTTTGCCATGGCAACTGCACATGTGTGCACCCTTGCATTGTTTTGGTGGAAAAGAACTTTTTTCTTGGCCAAATGAGGTCGTTTTTTTTTCAAATCGTCATTGAATCGGCCCAATATGTTGGCATAATATTCCCCATTGATTGTTCTTCCCTTTTGAAGGTAGTCAATGTGGATTATCCCGCGTGCATCCCAAAAAACAGTCGCCATAACTTTATTGGCTGACGAACCCACCTTGGCCTTCTTTGGCGCCGATTCACCCTTAGAAACCCACTGTTTTGACTGTTGTTTGTTCTCTGGTGTGTTGTGATGGATCCATGTTTCGTCCACGGTTATTAAATATTGCGATTAAACAACGCCAAACCTTCCTGTGAAGTTGTTACACGATTGCGTTTGTGGTCGACTGTGAGCAAACGCGGCACCCATCTTGCGGAAAGCTTTCTCATGCTTTCTCAGGCTTCCACAATCTCTCGCACTTTCAATCTTCGGTCGGCCAACACCATATCGTGAATTTTTTCGATTGTTTCGGGTGTAGAGACCTCAACTGGGCGTCCAGGACGTTCGGCATCTTCAGTGCTTGTACGGCCACAACGAAATTCAGTAAACCACTTTTTTACCATTGAAATCGATGGTGCAGAGTCCCCATAGTATTTATCAAGCTTAGCCTTGGTCTCGGTAATGGTTTTTTTTCGCAAGAAATAATGCTTAATAAGCACACGAAATTCACTTTTTTCCATTTTCTCCTCAAATTAGTGAGTAGTCTGATAAAAATAGCTGTCAAACACAAGCTAACTGACGCAGCAAGTTTAAATTTTGACAGGAGTCATCTGACAGATGCCTGTTGACAGGAGCAGTGTTGCTGTTTCAGTAAAGAGGTCAGAAATTCAAAAAGTCACGGACTTATTGACCCGCCCTCGTACCAACAGCACATACAAACCGTTCTTTGGAGGCTGATGAAAGCAGTAGTGACATATTGCGCTTATTCCTCTAAACAAGTAGCATATAAGATAGAATTCGTATTATCACAGCCTTGTAGAGCAGGAGGGCCCCCCTCGGTAACAAATTTAGCCTAGGGCTCCCTTACACTGCTAGAACGTCCTTAGCATTTTGGAAGTTTTTGACGCGATTTGTTTAGTACACTTTTTAAGACGAGAGGAGGGAGGAGAAGATATATTGTTAAAAATTAAAAATTATAAAAAACAGGCCCCAACTGTGTAAAGTAAGTTATCCAATAATTCCAACACACAAATAAAGCCCATATGCACAGGACAAACAACTGTTTGTTGATAGCATAAATTATGACCTATAAATTGAAACTAAACAAAAAATCAGTTGTACCAGAAGTTATCATCCCAACTCTCAATCCTGCGGCTAGGTCGAGATTGGCAAGATGTTGAATTGAAATACGAGATCTATTTGCGTATTCGGCAACAAACAAGGGCTCATTTTGGACCTCACATCTGAATCATGAATCACGAATCTAATTAGAAAGATGTATCAACTTATTTTGCTTTAATTCACTGCCACTGCACAATATCGAGTCATACATACAGCACGTTGCATCCATACCATTTCTCTTATCAGGATTTTTTCTCTTTCAGACGTTCACTTAAATTCTCGGAATATACAAATTTTTATGAATGACAATCGAAAACAATTGATGAAGTATCTAGAAAACGTGCTTCTGCCGGTCGTACCACATGCGGGCGCGGGATGCGTGTGATATGACTACATAGAAGCCATCGAACGACGACGACACGCCGACGATCTAACACAACACAACCAGTTCTTCAATTGTTCAATAATACTACACAACAGGGGATTGTCCATTTCATTCTCAGCGTACCCGTCCGCGTATATGGCTGCAGCAGTTGTGTTGTAGCACATCTCTGTGAATCGCAGTTCCTTATAGTTATAGACACGAGTACTATACGGCTTTTTGTACTACATACATACACACAATATCGTGGATAGACAGATAGATAGATAGACTTTTACATTAAAGGTAGACTATTGTAGAAGGCTGGCTGGCTGCTCTAGCACTAGCTGGCAGTTGGCAGATTATTTCTTGTGTTGCAACTTGAAAGTCAGTTGCCCTTAGCTTCTGTTCGGGGATGGGAGTGTGAATCTTTTACCGTGAAAAATTATTTTAGTTTGATGATTTTTTCAAAATAAAATTGTTATTCTTTCAAATACGTGATAACACCAAATCTCATTTGAACTGTTTATACTTGTAATTTCCGATTGCGCAAAATACGAGCATTTAGAAGTGTTGTGTGTCAATTAATTGGAAAATCTGTCAAATTGTCAATTGGTGATGTGAGGCAAAGTGAATAGATGTAAATCCACTTTTGACGAAAATGTGCATCAATTTTAAAATAAAAAAGAAAAGAAAAACATAGATTGATAGATTTACCTGGATTTAGCCCAGCATCAGGTGTGTTTCCTGCGGGAAAAATGCCTTGGAGCTGTCTATGCAGCTCGGAAAAAGAGAAACACAAACTTCAGATAAGTGCACCGATTTTAAATGTAAGTATGAGCGAATGCAATTTTAAACACTGCTGGAGTTTTCCCAAATTTAAAATAAATTGTTGAAATTAAAGGTCAAATTCACGTACAGGGTTTGATTTCCGAAATTAAAGGCGAGATGAACTTACACATGTGTATTTAGGGCAAGAGCCGATTTACCGGTTTAGGGGTTTGCTGAGCTATTTTTCAAAACAAGGTCTGGCCTATCAAACTTGCTTTCCAACTTGACCCACAACCACCCATCGTGCCAGAGTTTTGATTCAGTTTCTTATCAGAAACAATTCGAAGATTTTTCATTTAGTTATTGGGGTACAACTTCAAAATTGTTATAAGTGTACATACGAGTATATTGAGGAGTTTTGCCTCGTGGTCTTTTCGTAATGTTTTTGGATTTCTAACATGATATCTTTTTTTCAACATTTACTCGTACAATGGCATCATCTGCAAAGAGAACGATGAAAATGAATTTCGAGAGTGTCAAAAGAATTTCTTTTGTGCTGCCTTGCGCAAGCTATTGTAAGGAGTTCAGGTCGGCCACTTAGACATCCTTGATGTGGTGGTAGACGGGTGTTTAGCTATAGCTCTCCGTAATGTATAGGTCCTTGCCCTCGTCGCAAAAGAAGAAACTAAAAATTGATACATATAAAATAAAAAAAAAGAAAATAAGGAAATATAAAGAATTATTACGTAACTTTAAGTTACGGGCGAATCTTTAAATGGCAGTGTAATAAAAATGTATTTAACTAGACAAGGAGCTCTAATGTTTTTTGACACTAATTGAAAATCATTTAAAACATGTTGGACTCGTAGAAAAGGTCGATATTTGATATCTACGTGAACTGAAAAAGAATGAATTACCACTTAACACGATCCAATATTTGCTCAAAGAAAATTATCTATATTTTTTTTAAACAATTCACCACCGGTGATTTGTTCTCATTTCTATAAGTACATTGGCCAAAAACGATCGTAGTTTAAGCGTCTAGACCACAAAAAAAGAAGATTTTCAACACGTGATGGAACTGGATGAAGCAATCAAAGAAAAACGATTGGAAAATCGTAACGGAAACGTTTTTCAGTATGACTACGCTGGAACACTCACAAAAATTATGAACTCTGTCTTGAAAGTAATTTCACACCACCATACAGTTCCGACCTTGCACGACTTAATTTGAATTTATTTCGAAGATTTCTTAGCGTTCGAAATGATGCAACTTCCAGCAATGATAATTCTATGAGCACGATCATCCAACAAAATGCAAAATATATTATAGGTTGTTTTTGCACTTTTAGACTTTTAATTTAGGACTAAGTATGAAATCAGTTGTCGTATTTCCAAGCTTGATATATTTTCAATTTAGAAGACCATTTCATTATGGGAAGACGCAACAACAATGGTCCAGTTCATTGAAATTAATTTCCAAACTCGAGGCTCTGTTCGGAAACTTATAAAGCACTTTGTGAAATTTTCAGTATACATTATGGGCAATCTGTATGTTCTATATATCGAATAATTGAAAATGTTCATACCTATATTATCCTTTTTCACTAACAGAAACGAGAACAGTTTGTTCGGAAGAAAACATTGTAGCTGTGGAAGCTTGAAATGAAGATTCGATTTATCAATATGTTGTCGTTAGGAGCAACTTGGCCGTTTTGTATCCAATATCTGGAAGATTATGCGTAAAGCTTATGAAATCCAATTCTTCCAAACAAAGCCCTGGGATTTAAAACTGGGATTTAAAACTGTATCGAATGGTGCGTATTATAGGTCGGTGGCATAATTGGTCCTTATTTCCTCAAATATGAGCACAAGTTACAATTCGACTCGTACAATACATGATTTGTACGTCATCAATGTAAAAGAATTTTCGTTGCAAAAGGATGGTTGGTTCATACTACTAACGAAAATATCGCTTTATTGAAAACACGATTTGGCAACGGAGTCATTTCAGGAAGTGGATCAGTAAATTGGCCACCAAATCGTGTGATTTGACGACATTCGATTATTTTCTCTGAGGCAGGATCAAGATTTATTTCATTTTGAAAACAAACCAGGGAGAAAAAACAGTTAAAAACTTTTCGTTTAATTCAAATTTAGAGATATCGCAGAAGTATTTGATGCACTATTCGGTAGAAGCTTTTGCTGCTTTAAGTAAAGTGTTTCTGTCATTCGATAATTGCCAGAGTCTGCCTATTATACTTAGCAGGATCTGGAAAAGCATTAAGGCTGTTAAATATTAAGAAACCGCTCGATGAGTGCTCAGTGTCATAAGTACATCAACAACATTACCATTCTACCGTGGCGTCTTGAGTCCGAAGTAAAGAATTAGTCCTAAATTCATTAGATATTGCTACTTAACCTTGGAATCAGGGGGGAATCAGAGAAATAATATACACCATGAGAATCTTTTCTTTTTCATTTTATTTTGTTTGTTTTACCTGGCCCTTATTTCCCTTTTAATAATTAAACTCAAAGAAATTTTATTCGATAATATCCTTTTTTTTCACAAATAATGAAAGGATATGCATGGACTCTTGAGAGTATAAAGAATAGCTGATATTGTCGTCTTACCTTTTTTGCTATGATAGATGGGTAGTATCTTTTAACATTATGGGGTCGAACGAAGCAGATCAGACAATTTTTTTGTCTATTACATATTTTTTTCGAAAAATAGCGCAACCAGGTTAAGGTTCAGCGTTTAAGGAAATAAAATAATTTTGAAATCGAATACCTTTCTGTACGAGTACAACACCATTAGAACAAATGTTTTTTTGAGTCATTTAAAATACCAACAATTATGAGTTTATACAATTTTTTTTCTCAAAATTGAAGTTGACGACACTTTATCCTTTGCTCATATTATATAGGTACTATATTTATATTGTACGATAGAGAGCGCTTGCTGTGAATTCTTACTATTACTTAAGACAATTGTGCGAAATTCTTAAGACAAGAGCAGAAAAACTATTTTCCAAATGTTTGTGGAATTTCTTGCATGCCATTGACATCATTTGCTGAATGCAGCGAACAAAAATAGATTTAGATGTAAATGGGCCAAATCAAGGTCATTAGAAATTAAGCGAAGAGTTATACTTGCAACCAATGTTTATTTGGTCTTGAAAGACAATTGAGAAATAAGCAGAGACATTTTCCGATGATAAGACTCCTATCATTCCCGTTTTTTTTTTTATACCGAGTGATTGTTTTTGGTATTTGATTTTTAAGTGTTCTATTTTTGACATTCTCATGAGTGAATCGTGACATGTGGTAAAGTTAAGCGTGCCCAGGTAGCATTGAAAGTTGATCATGGAAAGACTTACACCTGAACAACACTTAAAAAATATTGAATTGTATTATCAAAATTCGTGCTCCGTGAAAAATGTTTTCGCGCACATCGACAGTCATTATAATCAACCTGCTGAGCAAGCAATTCAAGCTATAGTAACCAAATTTCCCACCAATTTCACGCTATTGGCTCAAGCTATTTACCCGTATGAGTAGAGTGTGTACAGAGAAAAATATTACTGCTGTATCTGCCACAGTTAATGAAGACCGTAATCTGTGCATTCGTCGTCATTCGCAGCAGTTGGGATTGTGCTTCTCTACTACGTGGAAGATTTCACGCAAGGATCTAGTCTAAAACTTCACAAAGTACAGCTTGTGCAAAAACTGAAGCCGGACGGCGCGCTACCCGGCTAGCGAATCGCTGGATTAATTGAGGAATGAGTTCGGTGCTGCCGTTTTGCTGGAACCACAAGTCGATCAGGTGTTTATTTATTCCTCGTTTTTGACCCGAGAATTGGCCGGTTAGATCGTGCGATTTGATGCCTTTAGATTATTTTTCATGGGGATGCGTCAAATCGCTAGTTTATGTCGATAAGCCAGTGTCAATTGCAGCCTTGGAAAACAATATGACACTTGTTATTAGTGAGATACGAGTACCAGCCGATTTGCTCGAAAAGTGACTCAAAATTGGAGAGTCCAATAGACAACTTAAAACGTAGGGCAACTTAACTTAACTTAAATTAAAATAAATTAAATTAAATTAAAATTGTATATACGAGGGCGGGTCAATAAGTCCGTGACTTTTGGATTAAAACACAGATTTTTTGATAAAAAAATAATTTTATTTTTCAACGTAGTCTCCCTTCACTTTGTCCAACGCTTCTCCAATTTTTTTATCCCTTCCAAAAAAAATGATTTGTCGAGGTCCTCAAAATAGGCCTTTGTTTGCGAGCCATTTCTTCAGGTTTGGGAACAAGAAGTAGTCGCTCGGAGCCAAATCTGGAGAATAGGGTGGATGAGGGAGCAATTCATAGCCCAATTCATGGATTTTTGCCATGGCAACTGCACATGTGTGCACCCTTGCATTGTCTTGGTGGAAAAGAACTTTTTTCTTGGCCAAATGAGGTCGTTTTTTTTTTCAAATCGTCATTGAATCGGTCCAATAAGTTGGCATAATATTCCCCATTGATTGTTCTTCCCTTTTGAAGGTAGTCAATGTGGATTATCCCGCGTGCATCCCAAAAAACAGTCGCCATAACTTTATTGGCTGACAAACCCACCTTGGCCTTCTTTGGCGCCGATTCACCCTTAGAAACCCACTGTTTTGACTGTTGTTTGTTCTCTGGTGTGTTGTGATGGATCCATGTTTCGTCCACGGTTACAAAACGGCGCAAAAACTCCTCCATATTGCGATTAAACAACGCCAAACCTTCCTGTGAAGTTGTTACACGATTGCGTTTGTGGTCGACTGTGAGCAAACGCGGTACCCATCTTGCGGAAAGCTTTCTCATGCCCAAGTGATCATTCAAAATTGAAACCACTGAGCCATGCGAGATCCCTACGGCTTCCACAATCTCTCGCACTTTCAATCTTCGGTCGGCCAACACCATATCGTGAATTTTTTCGATTGTTTCGGGTGTAGAGACCTCAACTGGGCGTCCAGGACGTTCGGCATCTTCATTGCTTGTGGGGCCACAACGAAATTCAGTAAACCACTTGTTTACCATTGAAATCGATGGTGCAGAGTCCCCATAGTATTTATCAAGCTTAGCCTTGGTCTCGGTAATGGTTTTTTTTCGCAAGAAATAATGCTTAATAAGCACACGAAATTCACTTTTTTTCCATTTTCTCCTCAAATTAGTGAGTAGTCTGATAAAAATAGCTGTCAAACACAAACTAACTGACGCAGCAAGTTTAAATTTTGACAGGAGTCAACTGACAGATGCCTGTTGACAGGAGCAGTGTTGCTGTTTCAGTAAAGAGGTCAGGAATTCAAAAAGTCACGGACTTATTGACCCGCCCTCGTACTTTTGCAATTTTCCTGTGTTTTTTTTTGACAAATGCTTTAAAAATCACCCATTATCATAGATGCATTGACGTTAATAACGGGTTTAAAATAAGTCGTTCAAAGACGGAGCATTTGACGTGCCCATTTGCGCATCCGTTGCGACCTGTTCCGGATATAATGTTAGACGGAATAGTTCTTCCGAAAAGCACTATCTTTAAGTACTTAGGATCAATCGTTAACATGGAAGCGAAATGTGATGACGACGTAAACCACAGAGTGAGTGTGGGATGGATGAAATGGCGGGAAAATTCGGGAATCTTTTGCGACCGAAAACTTCCACTTAAATTAAAGGGGAAACTCTACACCACGGTTGTTAGACCAGCTCTTATATACGGTTCACAGTGCTGGACAATGTACGAAGCGTTTAAAAACAAAATGACGGCAGCGGAAATGAAAATGTTAAGGATGTCTAGTGGTGTCACTAAACGCGATTGTATTAGATCTACGCGTATAAGAGGAAGTCTACATATAAAGAATTCGGTAACCGAACAGCTTGAGGCGAATAGAATAAGCTGGTATTGCCACGTTCAAAGAAGATCTGCGGAAAATCCGGTTAAAAAAGCACTATCAACTACGGTCACTCCAACTGTAAGAAAACGAGGTAGGAAAAAGAATTCCTGGATTTCTCAGATGGCAAATGCGCAACAACGTCTGGGGTTAACCACTGAAGCGATCCAGGACCGAGCATTATGTAGACGCGTTCTGCGGTCTGCGACATTAGCCAACCCCATAAGCGGAGCAGCAGCGATGCAGTAAAAATGGGAAACTCGTTACGCATAAGTTCGTATAACGAGGAAAGAGTTAATAAAAGGATAAGAAGAAGCATTGACGTTACTAAAATGTTGAAATTTTTGGTAGCGTTTACACTGGGACACTTTAAAGTAGGCAATATAGCAAAGACTTTTATGAGCCGTGCAGAGACTTTAAGCTGGTAAAAAAGGGTATGCGTCAGTCCTCTGAAATGATTTAAACATGAAGAGCCGATAAATATCAACTCTGTTATGAAAAGTCTCTCAAATTGTGTAGGTTTTTTGGGTGATTTGGATCTGGATTTGTATAGTTTTTGAATAGATAAAACAATTTCAGTAAATAGCGAATTTAAAAATGAATACCACGCAAAAACTGATCTTAAAATTTTGGATCTCCTATTTACATACAATTGATCAAGTCCAAGAAATTGTAAGGGCAGATTTTAAAATTGTTGCCTAATTAATTTTTACGCAATAACTTGCATACTTCTTTTCCAAAATACAAACTTTAAAGAAATAGCGGATATTGGCTTCCTAGTAACCCGTCAAACTGTTTATTTACATCATTTTCCCTTAAGTGAAATACATCGCAGCATGTTTGTAAAAGGAATGAGTATATACAAATTGCTAAAATAGAAATGTTGTTTTTTTTTTACTGGAAAGACGTACGGACAGCTCATCACATCACAAAAAATTAGGCTTGCCAAAAACAAAAATAGTTTGTAAGATTTTGGCTTCAAAAATTGCGTCAGTACTAATGAATTTACATACAGAAGTAGATACATACCTAAGTAGCTCACGATTACGATCAAAATCTATTTGCCGCTTCATTATAAACAAAAAAGTAAACTGTGCAATATTTAGACAATTCGATTAGTTTCGAATGGTTTTCCTAAATTTATGGTGTGGTAGATGGTTTTAACCCTTCAGCAACAGATTCTGCTCAAATATAAATAAAAAATCTCCAAAAATATTATCAAATCAAGAGATAGTGCCTAATGTAAGCCGCAAACACTTTTCGCATTTTGTAAACAAAGTCAGTTTGTTTGCATGCGTGTGTATGTAGAGTTGCTATTCAAAAATTTCGTTGAGCCTACTTGGCGGTTGAAAAAAATTAAAATAAATATAGAAGCAATAGAAAACAAATAAAATTGTTTTACGAAAAAAAAAGTACACACCATTAATGGTAATGGCAATTGATTTTTGCTACCTTGTTGGGATCTAAGAACTTATGACACAATTCGCCAGTTATGTGAGGTCTTCATGACTTCAAATCTAGCGGTTGTCCGAGTACTTGTAATGAATTTATAATATTGTTTTGTTTCTCCTATGAGTAGCAAAATTCAGCGGAAGTTTTTCAATTAGACGAAATTTTCTGACCATAAAAGCGTCACGTTTCCCAAGTATGATATATATGTACCATTATATTTATTTATGTGTGATATACGAGTACGAGTATGTAAAAGGTACTATGGACTAGTATAAATTAAATAGCGGGACGTGAGTTTGAGTAGTGTACGTGGAAAATGGGTGATCTGGATTGTTTAGAGGCACGTTAAAGCACAATTGAACACACTTGAGTGCACACATACATATGTACTCGTATGTAGATATGTGGAAATGAATGTCAAAAAATCGGACGAATTAGATTATGTATTTAATATTTTGGTTAACATTTGCTGTTTTATTTAATTTTACTTCTTTACCTTGACATACAAATAATACGTGTCTATTGCTTTAGCATATTGTCAATTGGGTCTATGTATACACATAGTTCAGTTCGTCATTGAAACATGTTACGAGTATTTTTCCAAATTCACACTTTACAAATGTCATCACTAGTCTTTTTGTTCTGACTTATTTATAATCAGTAAATAAACGTAAACAAAAACATATGAAATTAAATTAAATTATAAACTGATAATTTGAAATACAGAGGAAAAAAGTTCAAAAGATTTTAGTATACAATAATCTCTCACGATGGGTATTGTAGTATGACAAAGTAAAGCGACATCCATCACTCTTAAATATGGCTACTCGTTTACTGTGTTACGATGAAGTATTCGCAACCGTAAGGCCTCGTTCATACTTAAACATATTTAGACGCATTGTGATTCTTAAGTAGCGGGAGTAGGAAAGGGTTTTGGTCGAGAATCTTGGTTGTTTAATACACGAACCTGATGTGTCTGTTTGAATGGGTTTTAATTATCATGTTGCATCAATATAACTCTGCCATGTTATGGAGTTTTACCTTGACAGTGACATTCAGAGTGGAGTCTTCGTGTTATAGGAAGCCTCGGTATTAAGACATTGCTTCATTACATGCTTTCCTAAAAGATCGTGTCTGTGAGTAATCCGACTTGTAGTGACAATTTTGTTTTGTATATCAAAAATGTAAGACTAGACTCGGAGCTTTTTCAGGTGATAGGTTACAATAGGTCTTGTAATGCCTACTGCATCAATTGAATAATTTTGAAGTTGGAGTCCCACTTTATTGTGTTATATTCGGCAATGCATTGCCTGTTTAAATAGTTGTCTATGTAGTATTACATTTAATAATTTCATATTGTTGAATAGTTGGAATGCTTTCGCGTTAATGCATAGATTAAATAGCTATTCTCGCTTAAGAGCTCTGAGCGCATTATTTCGGATTTCATTAATTTATTGAAGGAACCAGTAGCAACCTCCCATTCCTCTTTGTTTGGTTCAGATGACTCAGCATGAGCTCTATCATGTATTAAGTTAGGTTAAGTCTAAAAATACATATATACATAAAAATACAAATGTTGGCAATTCATTTGTGTTAGGAGTATGTATCGTTTAACTGAAGAACTCGCCTAAATATTTAAGGATGCTTGGTCCAGTTTGCTTTCTGTCAGCTGGGTAGACGCAGCTACTCGTAAAATAGATGGTGACATAGTTTGTGGTGAGTTCCGATTTGAACTCTTGAGTTTTTCTAAGATCTTCTAGAGTGGAAACGTTTGAGCTGTTTTTGATTTGAAATCACACTGATATAGATTTATAAAATTGTTCTAATTGCGTTGGCATTTCATACATTCCAAATCTAAATCCATTGATGAGACGATTAAAACTGAACATTGATTAAAGTTTCCAAAATAATCTATCGAAAGAAATTAGGTTTTTACAACTACATCTGGCTTGCAAACACTCTGCATGAGTAAATACTTCATTCTTGGCTAAAGGTTCAAACATAATAGGGACCAATGTTTACCTACGGTATTTGTTGTGGTTAATAAATATTATGATAAGGTTGCCATCACACTGAATTATTAAGTTGACTTCGTTTTGAAAATAAGTTGAAGTAATTAACATAAATAGCACACTTTGTGGAGGAAAATGTATGTATCTAATCCAGGCAAATTACATGTTTGTATTAAGTCTAGTACATATTGTAATAGGTTTTCATATTTCAACGACAAAATCTAAACCTTTTGATTTGATTTCATAAATAACGTCGAATGTATACTGCAATATGTATGTAAACATAGATAAATTTTCGATTGAAGGGCTTTTTAATAAGGTCATTCGCATTGTCAAGGCTAATATTATACTTTTTTCGAAAAATATTTTGAAATAATTGTACAATTTTAACATTAGTTTTTTTTTATTTTTTGGTAGAAAATGGTTATCACTAAATAATAGTATTGTATATAATAAAATTTACTTGGCTTGGTATTAAATGACTGTAACAACGATACAAGATTTAAAAAAAAATGGTTTTATTTTGATTGGGGTACTATTTTGGCATCCGTGGAAAAATGACAAGTAAAAACTACGCCGTTAACATAAATGGAACGCTAAATGATTGGATAAAAATTCACTACAAAAAGAAAGAGGGTAAGTGCGAGTTGACCTCGTATGAAGAGGGTTCCGTACGTTGAATATGTTACCATGTTTTTTAAAATCTGATCCAAATTTGTTTGTTGTAACTAAAATAATTTATCCGAAGAACAAACTTAACACTTTAATTGTAAAAAGATGTTCTCCTATACATTCAAACAGCAAATGTAAATTTGTGCGCACAATATTGAAAGATTTACCACGTTATGTTAAGGCCATAGGCTTCTTGTAGGTTTTCCTGTAATCTATTAGTATACTATTTTCTGTACTTTTTCAAAATTGTAGGCTCAGTAGTTTCGGTGATAACAGGGTCATTATAAAAAAGAATTATTTTAAACCTTTATAACAAGTCCTTTCATTTGATATGTCACACAATACAGTTTGCAAGCATTTTTTTTTTAATTTCCTAATTTGTCTCCAAAAATAACCCCAATGTTCAATATTTATTTATTTATGTTATGCGTCGGCATTTGGGTCCAGTAGATTCAGAGAAAATTGGTTGTGACAGACGGACAGACAGACATACGAGTGATCCTATAAGGGGTCTATTTTTCATTCGGACCTACGGAAACCTAAAAGTTTGTAAATTTTAAAGTTTTCTTAGTTAGGACATCAAATTTGTGACATTTGGCCAAGCTGTGGAAAACCAAAACTGGAAAAGCCACATAACCTACAATTATGGTCAGAACTTGGAGTTCCCAACTATCAGCATCCTCGTAAATTTTCCAAATTGGGTGTAAGAAATGCATCAAATTATTCAAGATTTTAACCAAAAAGTCATTTAGAGTGATAAGGCAGGCATATTTGGGGCTGAGAAGTTCAAGAATGATTGTTGTTTCCTGGCTGAGTAATTTCTCGAAATGGCGATCATAGTTTGCCACTAATATGAGATGAGATTTTGTACTGTTTGATTTTTCTCTTGAGACCTCGGCTTAGGTTTTGGCTCAGGTTTTGTAAACCAGTCAATTGAACTCTTGCCATTGTACAACATGAAAAAATGCATGAAGATTCATCATTAGTTACTGATTCGTCGACAGAAATTAGTTTTAATCAAATGGGGAATGGAAACAGGTGTTATTCTTTTATTAACCCTTGAAATATACGAGGGCGGGTCAATAAGTCCGTGACTTTTTGAATTTCTGACCTCTTTACTGAAACAGCAACACTGCTCCTGTCAACAGGCATCTGTCAGTTGACTCCTGTCAAAATTTAAACTTGCTGCGTCAGTTAGTTTGTGTTTGACAGCTATTTTTATCAGACTACTCACTAATTTGAGGAGAAAATGGAAAAAAGTGAATTTCGTGTGCTTATTAAGCATTATTTCTTGCGAAAAAAAACCATTACCGAGACCAAGGCTAAGCTTGATAAATACTATGGGGACTCTGCACCATCGATTTCAATGGTAAAAAAGTGGTTTACTGAATTTCGTTGTGGCCGTACAAGCACTGAAGACGCCGAACGTCCTGGACGCCCAGTTGAGGTCTCTACACCCGAAACAATCGAAAAAATTCACGATATGGTGTTGTCCGACCGAAGATTGAAAGTGCGAGAGATTGTGGAAGCCGTAGGGATCTCGCATGGCTCAGTGGTTTCAATTTTGAATGATCACTTGGGCATTTAGAAAGCTTTCCGCAAGATGGGTGCCGCGTTTGCTCACAGTCGACCACAAACGCAATCGTGTAACAACTTCACAGGAAGGTTTGGCGTTGTTTAATCGCAATATTTAATAACCGGGGACGAAACATGGATCCATCACAACACACCAGAGAACAAACAACAGTCAAAACAGTGGGTTTCTAAGGGTGAATCGGCGCCAAAGAAGGCTAAGGTGGGTTTGTCAGCCAATAAAGTTATGGCGACTGTTTTTTGGGATGCACGCGGGATAATCCACATTGACTACCTTCAAAAGGAAGAACAATCAATGGGGAATATTATGCCAACTTATTGGACCGATTCAATGACGATTTGAAAAAAAAACGACCTCATTTGGCCAAGAAAAAAGTTCTTTTCCACCAAGCCAATGCAAGGGTGCACACATGTGCAGTTGCCATAGCAAAAATCCATGAATTGGGCTATGAATTGCTCCCTCATCCACCCTATTCTCCAGATTTGGCTCCGAGCGACTACTTCTTGTTCCCAAACCTGAAGAAATGGCTTGGTGGAAAAAGATTTGACTCCAATGATGAAGTCATCTCGCAAACAAAGGCCTATTTTGAGGACCTCGACAAATCATTTTTTTTGGAAGGGATAACAAAATTGGAGAAGCGTTGGACAAAGTGTATAGAGCTCAAGGGAGACTACGTTGAAAAATAAAATTATTTTTTATCAAAAAATCTGTGTTTTAATCCAAAAGTCACGGACTTACCGTAATGTACCGCCCTCGTACATTACATGCATAATTATAGGTATATAATGGTGCATATTTCTTCCATGTTTTTGCGTTATTGATGCGACACTTGTGGGGTGGGGCAAATGAAACATAGCAAGCCCGAAAGTTTTGTCAATAAGTTATTTAATAATTTTTCTTTGGCTTCTTCCTTGAACCCCTGCTAAAAATTCTTTTACTTGCTCGATGAGCATAGAAACCACAGGTTTTTGCTCAGTCTTAAGGTTGTCTTCTATCCTACTTACTTCCATAGACAATGTAATTTTCAAGATATATTCAATATTTCAAGTGAATCGGTTGAAAATTGTGAGTAATGTTTTCGGCCAAATTAAAAAATTCAGTTTTGAGATAAATGCATTTAAAATATTAGGTTATACTGGCTTGATAGTTTCATAAACTTAAATTAGAAGAGTTGGTTATGTTTGCACCCATCCAAACTATTTGTAGCTTTAGCCTTTTGCCATGAGCGTCATGAATCCTCTCCGATCGGACGTTTATCGTCCGTCATTTCAGTCATTAAAGGCTCGCTGCCTACCTGGTGGCCTTGTTACTATACATTGAAAAACAAGTACTTGGAGATATTTCCCGGCCATAATCTTTTGGGATACCATTTTTGAGGTCCTAAGGAACCATTGAAAGCATTAAAAAATCGATTTTTTGAAAAATCCTAGAGAAGCCTAACCCCTTAATATGGAGATCTCCGGATATGCGCAAACTTCGTCCACATAATTATATTCGTCAGATTTTGATGTCGACATTTCAGTCAAAAGCTGGTTTTGCGGGTTAGTAGAGTTGATTCGTAACCCTGTATTTTTTGGAGTCTTTAGTCAACTATTAAGAGTTGCCTGAAGGATTGCCACAACATTGCGTTTGATGCTATCGATATTATCGGCAAAAAAAGCAAGTATTCCTGAGCTCCTAAATTAAAATGCAATAGACTATCGTGGTACATCGGAATGGAAACAATGGGTAGAAAAACGGTGCCTTGTTTATTTGAATTACAACATTTTATGGAAGATTCCAAGACCTATGCAAATTCAATATAGGCATATATCATCTCAACCTTGGTAAGACGCATGTATAGTATATAGTAGTTGCAAAAAATATAAAAATGGTAGCAGCCCACTATGGATCATTATGCCTAAAAAAAATTGTTTATCTAAGTACGACAAATCTACATTATAATTACTTAAGAATGGATAATATTTAGGTCACTAGAGACGTACGTAAACATATTTAGGTATCTACTCGTATAAACTTTGACTTCAAATTTACAAATGACGTTATGATGAAATGAAATCAACTCGATGAGTGTGAGTTGGTTGTAACTAGGTGTCAAGATGAAATTGAATCTTACAGTGTGCTTCTATGATTTTCTTAGCTTTCATCACGAAAAGAGTAATATTTTAGACGGTATACCTTTCTACCTAACCTTTATTATGTTATATTCAAAGGTTTGCCTACTTGACAGAAAAGAGAACACAATCTCGTTTATGTACCGACTAAAATACCACTGAAACCAAGAAACAAAAGATACGAATGTATAGTAAAAGCATATGACACAAAAAACCAGTCAATGTACGCACTTTAGTACGCTATTTCTTTGTAAATTTTTTTTTTATCTCTGGGTGCCTTTAAGATTACACAAATAGTTCATAGATCTTATAAATCATGTAGGTACTAGGAAAGAAGGTGATACAGTCTTCATGTAAAACAACGTTTATTGTTTTTCCTATCTTGCCTATCTAATGCAAAACTATTGTATAGGTAAATATATGCGTTTGCATTTTATAGTATTTTTTTTTTTATATCTTGGCGGTTATAATTTTTGTACTTTTCTCTTGTCTGTTAAGGTTTAGAATGGAAGCAATATTGCCTGATAAATGGATGGTGAGCGTTGAAAAGCCACTGCAGTTATGTCTGGGATGAGAATTTTCCCTAGTTCATATATAGAATTAGTATCGGCTGGTGTGTGACCCAGAAACCGTAACCAACAGCCCTGAAACGGAAACCAACGATTAGATTACAGATGAATAACATGCTGACATGTATGCCTTCAGTACTTTGTAGAATTAAGACTCTACTTGGCTTAAAAGATTTCAAAAACCAGAATCGTTCCTTACCGAGCAAGGGTATAATTCTACTGTTCTCACATCTTTCCGCGTTTTACTTAGTCCAGGACCACCACCAGGAACGATATGTGCCGATAAAGTACCTTGGTATAAAGGCATGATAAGCTAATTGCATAAGAACACATTTATTAAAAGATCTCGTCTAATACCTCTTATTGTAAAGGATAGCATGCGTCGTTCAGTACATGCCTAGGCATAGATGAATGAGCATATTGCGAAGATCTATACAGAACTGTTATGCCACTTCCGATGTTCGTAATGTTGAGTGAAATGAATAGAAGGTAGCCACTCATCAGCTGAGATGGTGGTTCGATATGGTGCTAAACGACTTATGCGAAGTGATATATATATTGATTCTAGCGAACATGCGCATGTAAGAAATTTTCTTTTCATCTTTAAAGAAGCTAATTTTACAGCGGCAACTCAGATTAAAATATGTTTGAAACATGAAAACAGTGAGGATTGACTTTTAATAGGCAATAAGTTACAAGAGCTCAAATAGTTAATGAATCTTAATACTTGATTAACATTTGATATATTGTAGTTTTAAAAGAGGCTGTCATATAGTGCAGCATATTTATGCTGACGCACAGACCTGTATATTCATGATCTAGTCAAAATGCAAACGGCCGACTTGGGAGAAGAATTTTCAAGGTAGAATTGACGACGATCTGCTCTGATAGACAGAGCAATGGCCCTTTTTGTGGGACTTAGAGATATTCGCAGCTCATATCATACGGTTTAACCTTCGTAGTCGATTAGTGGCACAATCCTCGTTGGAAACTGGCCGTTTAAGATAAGGGTTTTGTCGTCGGGGTATCTTTCCGATCGTGAAAATACTACGTGTTACGAATCGAAAAACAGAGATTAATATAAATTTTTGTTAAGGAAGCCAGCATATGAAGAACTGAAAATGAAGGGCCTCAGATATGGGCGTGGATAATAAGCGGGGGCTTTAAACTGTTACAAAATGTATATCACTGCCATCCAAGAAATGCGATGGAATGGACTGTGTAAAAGAAAGATGGAAAAATGTGAGCTGGTGGTTGCTACAGAGAGCAGAAGCACTGCTTGTTTGGTTGTTGATTTGAAATCAGAGCATGTTTACGGTTATGCTCAATTCGGCTGTAGCGCCGTCTACGGTAAAATTAGTTAGATAGTGTATGTTATAAATGAATGAATGAAAGAATAACTGGGAAGTTAATAAATTATCCATACTACACAAATTCAAAAAAAAGTGTCGAATTAAGAATTGCCCAATAATCAACCATCTGATAATTTTATATATAATCAAATTTATATTTAAAAAAAAGGAAGCCGTTTAAATTTTGTATACAAAATGTTTATATTATTCAGATATTATAGTTCAAGTTTAAGAGTATTAAGTCATTGACCAAGGTCAACATAAAGTTGGGAGAGTCACATTTCCTTCGTCTTTACAATAAAAAAAAAAAAAACATTTTCTCGTGACTGCCTAAGAGCAAATAGAATGTAATGATAAGTAAATAGAATTAGCAAAAAAAAGAAAATACTACTAACAGCTTAGAAAAAAATAAAACAAAAGGTTCGAATGGTGGCACTCCCAAATTAAATGGACTTCATCGATTATTATAAGATGTCGAAAAAAGAGACCCAAATGCTAAAAGCACTTTATACAATTATTAAGGCTCTTATGCAATGGTACTTAAATTTTCCACAGACCTTGTAGCGTGCAGTGTAATTTCAAAATTAAATCCAGACAGCCGTTAATGTGTTCGATATAGATGAGGGTTGTTTTCGAATGGGTCATGTTTACCACGTTTGTTATTTGTGGCATGACTTACAGTAGTTTCATTTTTCCTCTCTTATATAATACACATTAAACAAATTAAGGTTAACCTGTGATCGAAGTTGAAGTTTTAAGAGTATTCACTACTGGGTTTACTTTCTGGAAAGTATCGTATTATATTTAGAGAATAGGGGAGGTTATTTGAACCCTTGATCGTAAATTAATTTATTTGGCAGCAGGAAACAAAAATTCAAGGACCATATGTTGCAAGATTTAGGTAATGTTTGTAAATGGTTTTGTTCCAAGAGTTGTTTTATTCTACAAAAATAACTTTGTAGATACATGTAGAATTATAGCGATATCAGAAAGCGTCGATTATGTACTTTTAAAACTAAAATCTATTGATAACAAATGGTTGACCAATTGAATCACACGAAGCAAGTCACCCTGTGAAAATCAATCAATTCCCTGGCCAAACAGCTAGGCTGATGTAATTAAGTTGACAAAGTTATACAGGCAGAACGCTTTGAACATGATATAACAAATCATGCTGTCAATCGTACGTCAAAAGTGTACGTAATAAATATGATCAACTTTTACCGAATGATATAACAGTCACTCTATGTGTGATGTTTGATAATTGTAAATTGATTCGCATCGCAAAATGTTGCGAAAAACAAATCATATTATTTTAGTTATGCGATTATTGCTTCCTTCTCCAGCATCTGGTAGGAGAAAACTTGCTTACAAAGTTGAACAAATGAGATTATAAAAAATCTGCTCTTAACTAGTCGTACTATATGCCAATGAAAGCTTTGATTGGGAAGTGATTTTTTGCGGATATGGGCCTTAAGATTGTTGGAACGTCGAGGTAAATATTTTTAATACACAATTAAATAAAATACATGAAAAATTAAATGTCGCGCCATGATGTCATTTTGAGGGCGACAGGGTTGACATCCGCGGATATTGTTTGCTTCCCCCCGAGAAGAATGAGATTTTTCTAAATTTCTTGTACATGGTCCTCGTATTTTTTTGGATCAATATCTGAATAAGGCTTGGCATGCTAAAAATCTTTGTGCATTTGTATTTGTATAATAGTGAATGTTATTATTATTTTCCTTTATTCATTCGAAATATTTAAAAAATCAGTTAACTAGATTTCTAGCAATTAAATCTTATGTTGCTTATCACAATACAATGTAATGTAATGTAACAACATATTTTAGAATAAGATGTCTATTAGCAAATATTTATTCCAAAAGGTTAGCATGCCTTCTGCTATTGTTTTCATCGAATTGGTTGCCTTCGTTGTGGAAGATTCCTTTAAATTTTGGACGAGTCGCACTAAGGAATTGGTAGCTGGTTTCTAATGGTTACTGAAATAGTTATTCAATTTAATTTTTGGTATGGCCACTGAAAATCTGCAACACTTTCTGGTGCCATTAACATTAGTAGTTATATATTCTAACAGTTATCACAAATCTACCGACCCCAAGTACCAATTCAGTCAACTTATATGTTGGAAGCACTGCTCCCACACAAATGTCTACCCTTAAAGTAATTCAAGCAATATCACCAGCAATATGAGCAATATTCCCTGCAATTCTTCTACTTTATGTATGGAAATGATCATCGAATTGTCTATATGTAAAAATATGTAAATCTGAACAATCTAAACTTGTCGCTACTAAGTTCTTATGCTCAAACAATAAGTAATATAACAAATAATGTGAGGGGAACACGGAGTAAAATATTAGAATTCGGTTATGTTCTGAACAGAATCATTGAAATTGCTATGGTTACGTAACCACGATTTGACAGATAAACTTGGTGGTGGTGTGGCGAAATTACTATGAATATCAATTTGATCTTCAGATCGATACACACTACCTATTTATCGATTTTAAGGCCGCGTATGACAGCATCTATAGAAACGAGCTATGCAGAGCAATGTCTAGTTTTGTCATCGCTGCCGAACTCGTCCGCCTGTGCAGGATGACGATGGAGAATGCACGCTGCTCCATCAAGGTCGGTAAAGATATTACCGAGAGCTTTGATGTCAAAAAAGGATTTAGATTAGGTGATTCGCTTTCATGCGACTTCTTCAACATCATACTTGATGCGCAAAGACAAGTCCAGAGGTACAATATTTTAAAAGTCCGTCCAAATACTCACATATGCCGATAATATTGACATAATAGCAAGAACGCAACGAATTGTCAGTGGCGCTTTCGCGACAAAACAAGCATAACGGACACTCAAGACCGACGTTTCGGACAGAACGCCATCTTTGACAGATATAACTTTGTCTACTTAGTCTCCGCTATAAATTCAGACAACGGCACCAGCGCCGAGATCAAACCAAGAATAACTCTTGCCAATCGCTGCTTCTTTGGGCTAGGAAGGAAATTGACTAGCAATTGATGGTGAGTGGAGGAGGAGACACAACGATGAATTGTATGGATTGTACAGCGACATCGACCTAGCCAGATGAGTGAAAATCCTACGACTAAGATGGGTGGGTCGTGTAGAGCGGGTGAACACCAGTGCTCCGGTCCGCAATCCGCCCCCGAGGGACAGCGCAGTAGAGGAAAACTGAGACTCAGGTGGCGCACGCAAGTGGAAGGGGACCACAGCCAAATTAGCGTGCGAAACTGCAGGCAGCTAGCCCGGGATTGTTGACTGAGGCTGCTGCTTAAAGTAAGCAAGTACAGTGCATTGGAATGAACTTTTAATAGAAAACAACATTAAAACTGCATCAAAATGCGGCTATGTGGCTACAGTGGGAATCAACAAGCAACTTACCTAAAGAAGCTGATCATTTCATTGCTCAGTTCATGGTGTTAAACTTCTTCGGCTAGATCTTGAGGTGTGTGGTATACTAACATATAAGGCTGTTGTGTCCTGTTTGTTAGGTGAAGATAAATCTACTTACACTTCACATCCTATACCTTAGAGGATTTATTTTAATAGTTGAAAAGGAGATATGTCTAAGGTGGAAAGGTGAACTTGCCATCCTTTTAGCCCTTTCCACCCCTTTTTTTAAATAAAATGTTCCCTTTAAAGAGTAAAAAGGGTATTTTTTACATAAATTTGTAGCGTTTTGCAAGAATCAGTTTAATGTTGGATTCATTTACTGGTATGTTTTTCTTGCTGAAGTTTTTCTTCATACAAGTACATCAACAGTTCCGTGTATAGTTCGAATTAGGATGGTACTCGAGGACTGCTATCATTTCCTGCGCAATTGATGACCGCACATAAATCAGCTCTCACCCATCGTACAAGCACCCTTGTTCTAAAACGCGATGTCATCACTTTAATAATTGAAAAACTCAAAAGTTCTGCTACATACATAGGTCCCACGGCCATTATCTTTACATTGATATCGCATACAAAACAATTACAAACATTTTGAATTGCGAATTATTCTTAAATGAAGAAAAGCACATATTTAAGTCGTCGGATAAAAGTTTTATTATGCTACAGTTTCAGTTTATAAAAAAAGTTTTTTGTAAAGCTCACTTCAAATACAATATTTTGGAAAATTTCTTTAAATAAAATAAAAGAGATTGTTCCATAAATATGACAACAATAGGTTTCGCTTCCGTAGTTCAAGGAATTTTCGAAATGCATTTTTAATATCTTGTCAATTTATAGTTGAGACGTGCAGTCGTGTTATCCAACTATCTGTCAAAGATACAGAAGTGCATACATGCCTAAATATGAACGCGTGGATAGATATTGGGTGCGCGTTGAATTAAAGCAACGTGCGATCGGTATGGTAATATTTAGTCGCATTTCATTGCGGCTTCGTGTTTATTTCCGTATTTTTTTTTTTTTTTAAGAAAAGAGGAGACATATTCACATGCACTCGTACATACATACGATTTGTACGACAAGAGGAATTTATAAAATGAAAATCGACACGGTATGACACGCCGTATACTCATATTTCTACATATGTACTATATGTATATAAATGATGTATTCATACTTAGTGTACTAACTATTTCGAACTAGCCATGGTTTGTAGTGGTGTGTGCTTTTTACGGTGCAGTGATGCAAGCTATTTAGTTCATGTTTGGAGGGTTCACAAAGTCAAAAATCGTGGGTGGCATCGTTGGCTCACTGACATCAGTTTTTCTTTAAGCGCCGCACCACTGTCCTACCACTATACCACTGTACCACAACCACCACCATCACTAACCAAAATGAATACTACTCGTGTCAAAGTCGTTCTCAAAAGGCATGCAGAGTCATACCCAGGCGTACTTTGTTAAGCTACAAATGCCCTCTTACCAGAATCACATGAACATAATATATTACGTTCAGACTTTTGTATGTAGATACCCGACACAAACATGTATACTCGTATGCACATATTTCTGTACGGACTTCTACAATATAAATGAAGTTGATATTTTTGAATAAAAGAGCTGTACGAGACGATGTGCAGTCATTCGGCGAAAGCCCCGTTTACCTTTTGTGTCTTTTTCACTTTTAAGTAAGGAGTTCATTAACAATCGCCACCCAAGTCTACACAGTTCATATTCGTAGATTTTGGGTAGTTAAAAGCGTAACTCTGAAGTCGGTTTCTTATTTTATATAAAATTTGTGTTTACCCAGCTGTTTGGAGTTTTGGTTGTAATAGGGTTTACTAATTTCCATATTGATTTCTGAGTCTATAGAGAAAAAGGAAATAAAAAGTATGAAATAAGCACTTTAAAGGCTAATAATGATGAAGGATACTAATCCAATGTCTGAAAGAGGCACCCGTTTTGATTAAATTATAGCCAGATGCATGCTCGGTCAAAAATGATATGTATATCAAACATCATATACAAGATACATTTTTCATTGTAACTGTAACTTTTCGGCAACCGCCAGGTTGTGTCACATCAATGAGGTTTTAGGCTTTCAAAGTCGTATTAATTTGGGCAATTGCATCGAAAAAACAGAAATAGATAATCAAAAGAAGTCATTTAAGAAGCCCAGGTCCAATTCGTCATCTTTACGTAGATTATAAAATGTCTATGGAGACTGGCTGTATAAATCTGTTTTCATCGAATTTTAATATCCTTATTATACGCGCTACTCCATCAACATCGATGAAAATTTAGCCTGAACTTTTGATAATAAAAAAAGAAAAACAGGACAAGATATGACTTTATCAACCCAATTCTTAAAATAAAAAATTACCGCCGGGGACGATCATTCCTCTTATCATCTTTTTAGTGCTATGAATTTTGAAAACAATGGGCTCTTAGACATACCTTGATTTGTCTGTTCCCACTCTTTAGCACTTGTAAGAATTTGTCTTCGGAAGATAATTACTTCCGAAGGATTAAAAACTTGGAGACCTGATCTCTTAAAACAGCCTTAAAATCGTGCACTGGTTATTAAGAGAAAATGGCAATCGATGCTCAGAGATTTACTTACTTATATCAACCCAAAAGGATGACATAGTAGGATTTTGTCTTAGATCGGGCGCAGCCATAGAAATGTATTTGAATCGACTATGAAATTAGAGGCAGCCTTATCGGTACCGATCTTATTGAAAACGCTTTATGATGCACTGGACTTTAGTGATGCCTTAGTAAGTGTCTAATACATCATTGCTGAGCTGAAAATGCAAGATGTATTTCTCTTAATAAAATTGGTATTTGTAAGAGATGTGAATTACAATTACTTCATCAGGACAGACCTCGGCATTTATATCACCTGTAAGAGGTTGATCACAGGGAGGCTTACCTCTCTGTCCTGTATCTCTCCTGTGGTCCTTAGACTTAGACGACCTACTCAATAAATGAAAAAACCGAGTCTACAATATAATTGAACATGCCAATGACCTCGTCATCATTATTATGCAGAGAAGCAAACAAAATCACTGCATGCATGCAAAATGCCCTCAAGATAGTCCTAGATTGGCGCACCGGAGAAAATCTCTCTAACAATCCAAACAAGGCTATGATAGTTCCCTTCACAAAGATGAGAAACTTAAACCTCGGTTCAGTTTCAATTAACGACACAATCATTGAGTACTGTGACGCAGTCAAATATTTGAGAGTAATCCTTAATAAAAGATTAAATTGGAACTCTCACTTTAACAATAAAATAACTAAAGCAACCAACACTTTATGGGCCTACCGTCGCAGTACATGGGGGATATCTCTGTACAACGATGGCCAGGCCTATCACAAGATGTGCTTCTGTAGTATCGTGGACTAAAATCACATGAAATACCGCCATTTCATAGGTCAAAAGAGTGCAACGTCTTGCATATCTGAGCATTTTCGGTGCCTTTTGGACCTGTCCAACAGTTGCTATAGAAGCAATAATAAAACTTACGCCCCTTCATTTGTTCATCAGCAAAGTGGTTATACGCAGCTCAGCAAGTATTGCATATGCCAAACGAATAGATCTTTTAGACCACCTGGACCTCAAGGTCCTACTCTCTGAAATACCAGAACTTGATATGATCTGCGCGGTAACAGACCACCTTCAAAAGACTTTATGCTTCGACAAAGGATTCTCCACGGATATTCCCCGCAAAGGAACATGGGTCAGCAAAAACCCATCAGAAACCTAGTGGGGTATCTTACAGGACATCACGGTTTAAGATACATCCTTAACAAAGAAGGACTAGTTGACACTCCGCACTGCCGACTTTGTTTTAAATAAGACGAAACAGTTGAATACATCTTATGTGACTGCCCAGCCCTCAACGGAATCAGACGGCATACCTTCTTCAGGGAACAACTCGACTCCACCAAACTAAGGGATTCCTCTGCTGGTAGAATAACGTACTTCATTCGGAAGGATATCTAGCCTAACAAAGTTTTGACAAACCGGTATAGAAGAGATTTAGGTCGAGGTGCCTTATTACCGCAATAAGCGAGTCAGAAATTTAGAAAAAAAATATGTGAATCAATTTACTTTCTTTATCAGTTTTTGATTCAAAATAGAAGGAAAATAAAGTATTTCAGCTCAACGAAAACCAATACTGTAAACTTGACTATTAATTGATCACTTAAACAAAGTAAATACTAGCTTATTACATTATCTTTTCTTCGGTAAAACCTTGTTTATATCCTGGAATATAAGCCTTAATTGGAGAAAATTTAGGAACAAGAAAATTTTAGCCGATAACTCATTAAAAAAGTATTGGTCAATGTGGTCGTTACCCTTGCAACAAGTGTGATGGCGCTGAATGATGATGATGACGACGCATCTGCGACGATTTCATCCTTTTGGCTGCTCAATGCGCAAGCTTTTGTAGTTATGGTGCTTAAGATTATTTTCTCACTATTTTAGTGCTGTTTTTTTGCACTCGAAAATAAATTGCGTGTATGATACAACAATAAAATAGCTACATACTCGTTATATGTACGCTAAGTTAATTTATTGCTATCTACTAAGCGGATATAAAACAGAGCTTTGAAATACCATTTCCTACGTTCACAATAATTTTTTTCTCAAAATAAATAAAATTTGTTCACAAACCGACAGATAAGCTGTCATTAAACGTCACATATATGTGTCTTCTTCTTTTATTCTTCTTATCCTTTTATTTACGAACTTATGCCTAACGAGTTTCCCATTTTTATTGCATTGCTGCTGCTCCCCTTATGGGTTTGGCTACTGCCGCAGACCGCAGAACGCGACTACATACTGCTCGGTCCTGGATCGCTTCAGTGGTTAGCCCCAGGCGTTGTTGCGCATTTGCCATCTGAGAAACCCAGGAATTATTTTTCCGACATCGTTTTTTTACAGTTGGAATGACCGTAGTTGATAGTGCCTTTTTAACCGGATTTTCCGCAGATCTTCTTTGAACGTGGCAATACTAGGTTATTCTATTCACCTCAAGCTGTTCGGTTGCCGATTTCTTTATATGTAGACTTCCTCTTATACGCGTAGATCTAATGCAATCGCGTTTAGTAACTCCACTAGACATCCTTAACATTTTCATTTCCGCTGCCGTCATTTTGTTTTTAAGCGCTTCGTACGTTGTCTGAGAACCGTACATAAGAGCTGGTCTAACACCCGTGGTGTAGAGTTTCCCTTTCAATTTAAGTGGAAATTTTCGGTCGCAGAAGATTCTCGAATTTTCCCGCCATTTCATCCACTCCACACTCACTCTTTGGCTTACATACGTCGTCGTCACATTTCGCTTCCATGTTAACGATTGATCCTAAGCACTTAAAGATAGTGCTTTTCGGAAGAACTATTCCGTCTTACATTATATCCGGAACAGGTCGCAACGGATGCGCAAATGGGCACGTCAAATGCTTCGTCTTTGAACGAATTATTTTAAACCTGTTTCTCTCTAGCGCATTTTTCCATGAATCTAAGTCGTTCTGCAAATCTTCGACATTATTACTTAGTATAACTGCGTCTTCAGCGAAGAGAATTGGCGTTACATTTGCTTCACGCATGCAGTCTTTTCAAAGATAATCGAATACTACGTTAAAGAAGAAAGGGCTAAGGACGCTTCCTTGGTGCACTCCGACATTAACCGGAAATTCTCTCGTTAGTCCGGCAGAGCTTTTATCCGCAGTATCTGTGTTAACAAATTTTTATTATGAACTTTTAAGCGGAGTTAACGGCCTTTTTGTGACAATCGCCAACACATGTTAAGTGCAAAAAACCACAACTTAAACCTTCGCCAATTCCGCTTGCTTGCTAATTCTCCAGAGGATAATACCACAGGACCAACGTTTTTTGAGCATCAGCCTTGTCTTTCGGGATAGGAGCTTTGATATTCATGCTTGGTGGTCATCACATTTCCTTCGGCAATTGGTAGGAAATGTAATTGGAGAGCTATTTCCTTTGCTTTAATCGACGATTTGGTATAATACTCGTACGTAATTAAAGTATAACTTTCGAGTTGATATATATTGAATTGGGTTTTCTATTTCCCCCTAATACTTTTCCTAAATTTCTATTTAAAAGCTGTTACAAGTATCTAAAATACCATCAGATTACGCTGTTTCTTAGAGTCTGAGTCCCCGGATTGTAGTCCTCAGCCAATTACTTTGACTTTTTGTCACACAATTACTTTTTGATAGGGGCTTCAGCATCATCGATAGGGTATTGTGCACATACAGTATTAAGCTATTGTTTTTAAGCAGAGAACCGACCGCTGGCCTGAAGTCCATAATGTATTTCATTAGTTCATTTCCTAAGACCAATTTGCATCCCAGTACGTCCAGATTATGGTACTATAATTGAATCTTCTCAGAGTATACCTGCTGCTCAGCCTATGCTGTTAATTGCTATGATCGCTGCTCTACGTGTTAATAATGAGTTTACATTGCAGAAAAATTTTAACGTTTCAGATATTTTAATATTTCATAAGCTATCCATAAGCCTGCGTATGAATTCTTTTTCGTCACAATTGTCAGAAGTTTATTTATGGTGAAAGACCTTTAAGATGTCAAATTTCTCGGCTGCTGTGTGAGGTCAATTGAAATGGGAAAGATAAATGATGCGAGTATTAGGAATATAAATCGATCCATTGATTTTGGTTTGACTTGTTTTTTTGTCCCTTTGAATGCGACTTTATTTTAAATCTTATAGCTAGCTTATACTCGCACATAGGCTAGTACAAAAAAAAATATAAAAAAAATAGTAAATTAACGGAACGTGGCCGTTCAATTAATTTTGGCATTATTATTGCAAAGGATTTATAATTTTTTGCTGAAAGTGAGAGAGTTTTAACAGGAAAAAATTGTTACTACCCGAGGTTATCTATCATATTGCCTGCCGTAAACAAATCTTCAAAAGATATTTTTCTGTTTTTCGAAGCGTAAATTATGCTTACATTCTTTAGCGTAATAACCGACCAACTAACAACTACGTAACTTTCACCCATTCCCCCAATTTTTTCGTGTTCGTCTTCTTTTTGAAAAAGAGCCTGTCGTGGTTGTTGAACTCTTGGGCACATGTGAAGCGTTGTGGATTAGAACGAACAACGTCCGTTAACATTGACAATGGTAATATGCTCTTTGGTATAATAAATACGAAGGTGGTTTTATGAAACTACTGTGTTGATGACATTATTAATATAGGAAGTTTTTTTATACCCGTGTTAAGAATTAATGAAAGAAGCAATTAATTTTAAAAAAATTTCAAATACTACTAATTAAGCATTTTATTCCGACATTTGCTCATTCAGATATATAGTATACATACATATGTATTTACGAGTATGTTCATAATAAATAAATCACTTCTTTCAACAGATTTTTGAGAAAGTAAGCTAAAAAACAACTGCTGTGAAATTATGGATTGTTTCATTCTGTTAGCCACCAATGTTCTATATTGCTCTAGTTCTTTTTATTTCACAAATCTCACAAAGCGATGTTATTTATTGTTTATAAAAAATACAATAATATGAAAACTTACCCAAATAAAACCAATTCTTCTAGACTTCCTGGATCGCAAGAATAGTGTAAATGCCAATGGGCTACGTTGATGGAATCAGAAACCATCTTGACCACAAGGAAATGTCGCGTTTTATTACCATTGTTGAAAATGATCGATTCACTGGAACGCCAGTCTTCACAAATGAATACGGGTATCTGCACTATTGCTTCAACTCTGCCAATTCGAAAGTAACTATACTGCAAGGATACGTATTCGTATTTATTCATTCTAATAATAATTGCCATGAGTATTTGCATAGAATGTCAATCAATTAGGCGTCATCGATAATGCTAAGCCGTATAGACATAAGTTTGTTCGTAATCGTAAAACGCATAAAACGAAGGAACGGCGAAACCTTACGAGTACAATCTGACACGGACTGCTTGCATATGTCCTACAATTGTACTCGCTGCTTTCGTGCATTGCTCTCTGTAATTGTTGTTGGCCAGTGGATCTACATATATACTATATGTAGCTGTCTCTGACATTACGTTGCATGTCTGCACCATAAATCCGTAACTTTACTAACGTACAGAAACAATGGGCCAAGTGGTGGGCGGACGGGTACCTCGGTCAACCACATGTGAGAATAATACCTATACACGTCTTGAGTTCGATATTGTTTCTAAACGCTTACATGTGACAGATAAACGAGCAATTTGTTGTTGACATAAATTGTAAACAAGATGTTAGGCCAGCTGCCAACAATATATGCCAAATGGGAATTTGCCATTTTGACACAAACATACATACTTACATATGTATATTGACAAATTTGTTACTAATATCTAAATTCGAATCTTAAGATAAAGATAATGTTTTTGGACTTCTAGGTAAAAGTTGTATGTGGTAGGAAAAAATTTGGTCTTGTTTTAAGCTTATTACGCGTGTTCGTACTTCCGTGAATATGTGCATAATATAAAGCAATTCGTTCCGGATTAATGGTAATCATGTTTGTATTTTCTTCATTATGGGAAAAGCGAATTCAAACGATCTTTTTCGGTGGCGTGCGCTTATGAGTATTAGAATTTTGCCACAATTTGTTCGCCTTCTTGCCGATAACGATGAATAAAGAAATAAATTGCCTTTTACAATTTGGAACTTAGATACAATGACGGGAAAAAATGTAAAACTACAAAGCGTTTTATGGCAACATTAAAACGATACAACATGTGTTTAGGAATTGAAGTGATGGAATGTCGGAAACAGGGACCACTTCTTGAACTCGTAAATGAAACGTACAAAATGTTTTGTATTTTTACGGCACGCAACAAAATAAGAATGGACTTGCCATCATCTTGACAGCGAAGCTGCTAAACAATACCGTAAACGGTAATTGACCATGAAATTTGGCATGATATTAGCACCTACATTGCATGTACACAGTGAGAAACTAACAAAATTAATACTAAGCGTAAGTAAGTTATCCACTACTATTTTATTTATAGAAGTCCCAAACTGGACAGCAATTCAACCTTTAACGAGTTTGATGCGCTGTCTGACTCAATACAAATAATTGTATACCTGTATCCTCATTCTGAAATCGTTATTACGGGCAATTTCAATATACACAATTCTGGGTGGCGTTGACATTCTGGACAGACAACACCCGAAGGACAGTGTGTTGAGACTTTCGCTGCGGAAAACAACTTGACCCAGCTTGTAAATGAGCCCACGCGAATCCCAGACGTTGATAGTCATACCGCCAATACCCTGGACTTGTTTCTAATCTCTCACCCTGATAAGTACACTGCTGATGTGCTCTCACCTCTAGGTTTGTCGGATTATTGTGTCATATCAGATAAATTCTCGTACTTTGATCACACAGTTAGAGAAAAAATTCCTAAAAGACTAGTATGGCAAAACGAGAGAGCCTATTGGAGCGAACTTAACACCTTCTTTCGGAATTGTAACTGGTCGTAATGTTTCCTCGATAATGACGTGGGTGCCGCTGCTGATATGATCACAGACACCATTCTCTTTAAAATGAGATTCTTTATCCCTCACCGGATAAAGAGTTTCAGACCAAAGGAAAAGGCGTGGTACAAATCGAGCTGTAAAGAGGCTGTCAGGTTGAGAGAATTGTTTTTTGGGTCCTATAAGACCAACCCGACGGAGGAAAACCGAAAAAAATTCAAACGAGCTAGGAATACTGCAACGCCTTTCTTAAGCGTGTAAAATTTCTATACGACCAAAAGCTGAGGCAAAAAATACTACAGTATCCCAAAGGTAGTAAACATTTTTGGTCGTTCTTCAAAAACACAAGAAACTCTGTCTCATCCTCCATCCCAATGCTCATTTACAATGACATTCCAGCTGTCAGCTCTTTGGACAAAGCCAATCTACATTTGAGTGCGTCGAATCTTCAATGGGACGAATCCACTTTCGCATACGTGTAGCAGCAAGAGTACTTAAAGATCTGAACATTTAAAAATCCGCTGGCCCAGATGGTATATCTCCCCTTCTTCTGAAGAGGTGTTCTTCAACGCTGGCAAAACCACTGCGTAAGCTTTTCCATCAATCCTACTATCTTTCCGAGCAGATGGAAAACAGCATTTGTCCAGTCCGTCCCTAAAAAAGGCGAATCTTCTTCTCTCTCCACTTACAGACCCATTGCGCTTACGTCCCTTCTTTCTAAGGTCATGGAAATGCTGATAAATCTTCAGCTCATGAAATATGTCGAAACACGAAAACTACTTAATGACCGGCAGTATGGTTTTTATAGCAACAGGTCCACTAGTGATTTGATGGCATGCCTCACCGAGAAGTGGAATTAAAGTTTACCTCAATATGGCGACAGCAAGATTGTCGCACTTGATATTTCTAAGAAATTTGACAGAGCTTGGCATCAGGCTCTTTTGTCGAAAATGACGAATGGGATCGACGACTCTTTTCTTCAATGTATTAGAAATTATCTTTTGGAACGTTCAATTAATGTTGTCTTGGATGGTTTCAAGTCTGATATTCACAAAATAAATACTGGTGTGCCTCAGGGCTCCGTTCTGTCTCCGACACTCTTTTTACTATTTACCAATGATCTCTTGTCTGCTACTTCTATTCCAATATATTCCTTCGCCGACGACAGTCCTCTCTGATATTCATATTCGCTCCCGAACTCACGTCCCTGCTCTTCGGCTGTAGAACGGGAACGGCAGCATATGTTAAGCTCATTAAATTCCGATATTAACAGCATAACCAATTGGGGAACTATCAGCAGAGTGGAATTTAATGCTTCCAAAACACAGTGCTATCTGCTGTCTGCTGTCGCTAAAGTATAATTCAATTACCCAGCCATTATCCATGAATGGTACTTGCATCGTTGAAACTGAAAAATTTTCCATTCTCGGTATGTGTGTCAATGAAAACTTACGTTGGAAGGCCCACATTTTCGAAGTCGCCAAAAATGCAGTGAAATGTCTAGGTTTCCTTAAGCGATGTAAGAAATTTTTCACCCCCCCTGTTCTGGCTTCAATATACAAGGCTTTCATCCGTCCAAAACTGGAGTACAATACTCACATCTTGTACCTACTAGATAGTATTCAAAACCGTGCGTTAAAACTTATAGATGATGGCAATATTACACAGTGGATTGACACTCTCAACCACCGACCTTATGTCTTCTGCCTTACCTTGTTCTATCGCTATTTTCACCACCAGTGTTCCACAGAAATAGCCAGTAGCATTCCGCTCTTCCAAACCTTCAACCATAATACCCGTCTCGCTATGAATGCTCATCAGTACACCCTCAAGCCCACTTTCGGACGTACCCTGAAATATCGTAATTATTTCCTAAGCCGAACAACTCGCTTGTGGAATTCCATCACAATATTCCGACATTTAAGACCAACGTACATCGGTACCACTCGGTACCGCGCTATGTACAAACATTTAAAGGGTACACAAAATGTGCGCGCTAGTAATAAAAAAAAAAGTGCAACCTCGATGAACTTGCAACAAAAAAAGGAACGCGTATGATGAAAAATGTATGAGTACTCTAAAAACTTTGCTTGGTATTTCATAAGACTCCATATAAATGAAAATGGTGCTAAAACCCAGAGAGGAATCCTTTAAAAAAAAAACACTGTGGCGCTGGCAGCCCGGTATGGGCCATGGCCTAGCTTCTTGACACTCATTTGTGTTGCTCATGTTTTCATTTTTGTCACATCTGAGCGGGGTCTATGGTTTATCGCCGAGTCCGAACGGCACTCCTTAGAAGCTCTTTCGTAGGCAATTTTTTACTTTCGGGAGTTTGCCATTGCCCGCCGAAAGGGTGATGGCGATTTGAAAAATTGTTGGTGACCCAGGAATCGAACCCAGACTTTCTGCGTGATAGTCCAATGAGCTAACTATCGCGCCATCTTATAAGTTCAGAATTTCCGTTAAACCATACTTCGAAAAATATGCGGGCCGGTCTGACTTCGTCGTTCGCAATTTTTTTTTTTTTTTTTTTTGTAGAGTGAAGGGAATGTAACTTTGCACCAATTCTTCATTAAAATTACTTCACTCATCTGTTGCAAATGTGGTTGGTTTTTATTGGCTATTGTCCCTGAAGTTGCTAAAGAAAAAGACATTTTGGCATTGTAAAGAAATAAGACCAAGATCGTTATTGGCTATTGCTCAGTCCATTGTCGCCTCAAAGAAATATCTGACTGTTCATAGGGTGCGGCCTACCGCTCAATTATCAAGACTTTTTTCTTCAATGACGCTGTGAAATAAAAAGCCGGGGTAGAGCAAAACTGGACTTATCTATAACATCATCATCAGATCGGTCAGATGTCTTTTTGAGTGGCAAGACCACTGGAAGTCCATACCAGGACTTAAAACACAGTACCGTGGGAGTTAGGAGCCCCCTGGACTTCGGTCCGGGCCTAACTTGTTAAGGTAGGCCCCTTTGTAGGAGCGTTAAGGTAGCTGTGTTCAAAGCTAAAAAGCTGGTCTCAACCGATGTAGAGTTACAACGAGTACTGGGTGACGAGACCCTAAGATCAGTAAGAGGGTTTAGGTAGGCCTAGACTCATTCATACCAAGGGTGGAACTCTTCCTTCAACACAGTAAAAAGGCTTTATTAACTAACCGAAAATTCAAATTTAAAATAAATGTGTGCATGTTAATAGGTTTCGATTAGTGCTTCGAAAGACTTGTCTATCTTTAAGAAAAAAATTATTGAATCATATATTGTAAATGTTTTTTAATAATTTAAAAAGCCTTGGACGCGAATCTGTACGAAGATCCATCATCTGACAAAAGTTTAAGTAGATACGACCATTCGTTCTTCTTTAAAAGTAAAGACATCGAAAATTTTTATTTTTGATCTTCGAGGTGAATTGAAGAAATTCTCTATCAGGAAGTTCAAAATTGCTACAACAATCGATTTACTGAACTCCAAAAAATTTACAAATGGGGTAAAACAATGCAATTAAAGAGTTCAATGATTGAACGAAGTAGGTGAATCAAAAGACCAATTTCTGTGGTTTGTTTTCTGGTTACTACGAATGCTTTAACAAATGATTCCGAAAAATGTCTGACATAATTTCTTTGATCTGTAATATGAGCTATCTTTTCTACATTTCATTTGTTTCAGCAAGAGACTGAACAAATAATAAGACATTCAAACGTCAGTAGTTTTGAAACAATATTTCCAAACCGGATGCTCTTCGAACTTGAACGACTCATAAAGCTTTATTTTGATTTTAAAAGATTAAGATAACCCATTTACTCATTTAGATCTAATCGGCTTTCGTTTGACATTCCATTTATAGAATCTCAATATTTAAATCGATAAATCATAAAAAATTGCAGTCAAGAGCAGCAATTAAGTATTCAAAATTTCAATGCGGTATTCGTTTTCATCAAACTCCAACTCAAACGCATCGGTACGTTAACACCTTTGTCAAATGACGATACCCAGTATCATTAAAAAATACGATTTCCAATTCTTAGATTCATTAATGTCCGATGTCTCATGCTGTGGAATTAAATCAAATCATATTCCCCTCGTACCCTGACACTCCATAGGCGTAATCTTACTCATCAATTGCCATATGGTCTCCCATGCTGCCGGTAAGTACGTAGCAAGTAATGGTAGCTCTCATTTTGCTCGTATTTCGGTTTTCAAATGATTCAGTCAGTACGCATTTTATATTAAACCTACTCGTAAGTAGCGTTGATTGAAATTGTTTAGGTGAACAATTCACTGATTTGCGTTCAGATTTAGCACGATGAACGCTAGCACAAGCAATTACTATTCTTATCTAGGGTTAAATGTTAACTAGCGACAGCAAATCGTATTGAGTGTATTTTAAAATACAAACATCCATGTACAGACGAACGAGTATTCGTATTCGTAACATCAATGCATTACCGCTTGAAAATTGTGAGCGAATTGTGCTACTATTTTGTTGGCGCTGATGTCAGTTTCGGTCTATTTAGTTCAAGTATAATGCGAAAATACGCTGATAAGCGGCTTCCTTTCCTTTCGTCTCTTAACTTCGGCTTTTAAAATAGAAAAGCATTACTACCCATATTTAAATGGAAAAAGAAAAAGAAAAAAAAGTAATAATAAGAGCAAGATCTGCTCATCGAATAGCTCTTGTTGCCGACAGGCAAAGGAAGATTATCTTTGAAAAGATGTACAGATGTCTATGGCTGCGTTTAAATTGTTTTCATATGCCGCCAGTTCAATATGTTTTCCTTGTTTTAATTTATTTACTTTTCCTTATTTTTCTTAAGGAAGAACGTATAATTTAATTAACGATTTGCGCTCTGGTTCAAATAAATTTTGATATGGGAAAAAAAATTGACAGATGTTCTATTTAATTTTTTACGGAAAGAATGTGATTTTTTTTATTTTATTTTCTTCGGTTAGAGATATTTGGTTGTGCGAAACAAATTGAGATATCCATCGGTATAACGGATGTAGAATTTTAGAATAGTAAACAAAAGCAATGTTTTACATCATCACGATGGCCTTGTCACCAATTCTCACTTACATGCGCTGGCTGCATAAGTATCACTTGTGGGACTCTCCAAGATCTGATCTATTTGCTTTCTTAGACTTTTATGGCATGCATATTAAGAGTAAGCAACGGAAAGGCCATTGCATGTTGATTTTCCCTCAATTAATTGATCTTCAACTAAATGAAATTGACTGTAAGGTTGACTTCAATCATCTGATTTTAATAAGGAACGTATGAACATAGCATCCAGTTCTAAAGGGTCGAAGATGATGGTCTTCTCCAAGGACCTCTGCTTATACAAATTCTTTTCCAGGATACAGTATCGCTGATGATCAAACTTAAGTCCGATCAAGCCATAGCAGTCGTACGGTAAGCAAATGACATTTATGCACGTTTCACGAATATGACTCATATTCAATGCGAAGGGACTAAGAGAGCTAATCTAAGATATCTCCAGACTCACAAATATACCATATACGAGGGCGGGTCAATAAGTCCGTGACTTTTGGATTAAAACACAGATTTTTTGATAAAAAAATTTATTTATTTTTTAACGTAGTCTCCCTTGAGCTCTATACACTTTGTCCAACGCTTCTCCAATTTTTGTATCCCTTCCAAAAAAAATGATTTGTCGAGGTCCTCAAAATAGGCCTTTGTTTGCGAGATGACTTCATCATTGGAGTCAAATCTTTTTCCACCAAGCCATTTCTTCAGGTTTGGGAACAAGAAGTAGTCGCTCGGAGCCAAATCTGGAGAATAGGGTGGATGAGGGAGCAATTCATAGCCCAATTCATGGATTTTTGCCATGGCAACTGCACATGTGTGCACCCTTGCATTGTCTTGGTGGAAAAGAACTTTTTTCTTGGCCAAATGAGGTCGTTTTTTTTTTCAAATCGTCATTGAATCGGTCCAATAAGTTGGCATAATATTCCCCATTGATTGTTCTTCCCTTTTGAAGGTAGTCAATGTGGATTATCCCGAGTGCATCCCAAAAAACAGTCGCCATAACTTTATTGGCTGACAAACCCACCTTGGCCTTCTTTGGCGCCGATTCACCCTTAGAAACCCACTGTTTTGACTGTTGTTTGTTCTCTGGTGTGTTGTGATGGATACATGTTTCGTCCACGGTTACAAAACGGCGCAAAAACTCCTCCATATTGCGATTAAACAACGCCAAACCTTCCTGTGAAGTTGTTACACGATTGCGTTTGTGGTCGACTGTGAGCAAACGCGGCACCCATCTTGGGGAAAGCTTTCTCATGCCCAAGTGATCATTCAAAATTGAAACCACTGAGCCATGCGAGATCCCTACGGCTTCCACAATCTCTCGCACTTTCAATCTTCGGTCGGCCAACACCATATCGTGAGTTTTTTCGATTGTTTCGGGTGTAGAGACCTCAACTGGGCGTCCAGGACGTTCGGCATCTTCAGTGCTTGTACGGCCACAACGAAATTCAGTAAACCACCATTTTACCATTGAAATCGATGGTGCAGAGTCCCCATAGTATTTATCAAGCTTAGCCTTGGTCTCGGTAATGGTTTTTTTTTCGCAAGAAATAATGCTTAATAAGCACACGAAATTCACTTTTTTCCATTTTCTCCTCAAATTAGTGAGTAGTCTGATAAAAATAGCTGTCAAACACAAACTAACTGACGCAGCAAGTTTAAATTTTGACAGGAGTCAACTGACAGATGCCTGTTGAAAGGAGCAGTGTTGCTGTTTCAGTAAAGAGGTCAGAAATTCAAAAAGTCACGGACTAATTGACCCGCCCTCGTATTTACCGAACACTATGCCATTGAAAGACACGCGCAGCGATTCATACGGTGAAAATACAATTTAATCTGGTGCGCACTTCTCTTACAACAGTCGTGTCTTCGAATGAGGATGCAATCCCCAGGCATTTACAACTTCCGAGTTCTAGATCGTATTTGCTCTATAAGGATCAACACCTTTGACAAATTTTTTAAAAAAATCTTTTTCATTCGAGCAGGAACCAGGGCATAACCATTTGGTGAGCTTTGTCCGTAAAAGCGTTCTCACTGCCTTTGCATGACTGAAACTTTGACAAAGTAGTTACTGTACTGTTGTCATACTTAGAAATCCATCGGAATAATGACGTATTGCATCTTGATTCTTAGCAATTTGAACAGTTATTATTGCCGGATATAGTACGAAAGTACAAGTATGTTGATCAGAACCAGGTATTGGTCGTTATATTTTATTTACAAAATTTTAACGTCAAAGAAATTATTATTCAAAGAAATTCACACCTTATTTTGGGCAGCTAAAAATGACTTCTACAGATCTATGAATGGAAAAGGAATTAAAGTGGTATAGCAGCCTCATTATTGTTGTGGCAACAAAGAGCCTAGTTAATACTCGTATATCACGGACAGTTCTGCATCTCAGAAATCAACTTTTCACATTTGTTTTCGATCATCAAAACACCTAAACGTCACCTCGTATAAAATAATAGAAAACGATCGGTTAGAAAAAAATTAATTATGCGACATAAAATAGAAGCGAGACATGCCGTCTGAACGAAAATTTGTCATCAAATGCCATCTGGACTTAAGGTTGTAAATAAAAATTATAATTATTTTAAGTGTTAGTATGCTCATATGTACGAGTATGTTGTTGCCCCTCCTATCCCTATCTTTGAGAAACGAGAAGAAGTACATTTGGAAAAAGCTGTCCCCTTTTTAAGAGTCATTTGGTTGAGAATACCCGCTTCACTTATCACATATGCATTATTAAAGCATCTATCACTTGTATGTAGCATAGAGTGCGGTGTAATTAAAAATCTATTTTTAAACTGTATAGGATCTTCCCTCCCTTTATTGTTTGTTCCGCTTTGGATAGATAATCTAGGAAACATATGTTCACTCTATTAGAAGTTAGATGAATTAATCGTTCGAGATTGTAGTTCTTAATCAATCGCATGAATGAAGTTAAAGTGTTTAGGAGTTGATCTTAAATTGAGTTAAACCTCAACAGTTAGGCAGAGAGTTACTGAACAATTCTAATTGGGTTATCGGTTTAAGTGATTTTGAATTGAAACAAAATAGAGCGGTATATATTTTTTTCGAATTTAAAGGCCCTTTTCTCATGATTTTTATAAAAAAAAAAATACTCCTCTATTACTTGTGGCACATTCAGTATTTTAAATGCGAATTGTTTTTTTCTACAGTTTATTTCGGGTTCTCGATTTGTATTGATCACCTTCTAATATGCAAACGAACTAACGTAACACCTAGGTGAAGAATATTGAAATTGCAAGCGCGTGAGCAGAGTTCGTGATGTGTAGTACCTTTGTATTATTTCGTTCTGATATTTGATTGCAAGTTCAATAGCCATATAGGGTAAAGCATTATAGTATTTAAAATAGAAAATATTTGTTTTTTATAATTATAACAAAACATGATGTGAAAGGTAACAAGGTGAAAGAATCTTGCTAAAGTAAGCATGCTTAGGCAACTGCTCGGAATTAGAAATAAAACAAAAAAACACTGTGGCTCTGGCAGCCCGGTATGGGCCATGGCCTAGCTTCTTGGCACTCATATGTGTTTCTTGTGTTGTCATTTTTTGTCACATCTGATCGGGGCCTACGGTTTATCGCCGTATCCGAACAGCACTCTTTAGAAGCTTTTTCATAGGCAATTTTACTTTCGGGAGTTTTCCATTGCCCGTTAAAAAGGTGATGACGATTCGAAAAATTGTTGACGATGCCGGGGATCGAGCCCCCAATGAGCTAAACATCCCGCCATCGCCACCACCGGAATTAGAAATTAGGAGTATAATATTGCTTTTGGCATACTTAGGTCGAATAGTGATTTCCAACTTAAAATCGAAGAACTTAGCTCGAGAGGAGTTGCTTTTAGGGGACGGTCAGATTGGCAAGCCCACAAAATATTTTTGTAGAAAACTTATATGAGCTTCTCAGTCATGCTCAGATCAGATTTGAATAAGAGTGAGCATATCCGGCGCTTCTCACAATTTAATGTTAAGTTAAGACTCAATGCCGCCATTATGTAAACATCAAGAAAAGAAGATAATGGATTCAGATTAACAAGCGATTTACGTACACTATGCATATGGATATAAAATGGCTACTGGAAGAAAGTCTGTTATCCTCACATAATAAAGTAGTATTCTGTGTGCCCAAATGTTTCAAGGACTCAGAGCACTTCGTGACCTACAGAAGATCAGTGGCGACATTTTCAGCAATATAAAATGCTGCATCTTATATACAAGGTAGTGCAAAATTAATCATCCAATTTTGTTTTTGAATTACTTTCTTACTAAATAAATAATAATAATTTTGAGTGATGGAAATCTTTATTTGGACCTTTACAATTTTTTCTGTTAGGCGAAAAAGATAATATCCGCCAAGTGGCTGCCGCCAGTGTTGATAAACATTTTTGTCCGTTTTATCGCATTTTCCATGACTTTCCGCTAGATTTCCGGTGATAACTGTTTGCATTCCTGTCGAATATTCACCTTAAGGGCTGCAACTTCAAGTAGCCCCAAATAAAGAAGTATGGGATGGTTAAATCGGGCGATCTTGCTGGGCATGCCAAATTGCCAAAACGGGAGATTACGCAACCAGGAAACGCTATATCACAATATCCATTGCAGCTCGTGCTGTGTGTGCGGTTGCATTGTCTTGTTTAAACTACATGTTCACTAAGCCCCGCTCATCCAGTTCCGGCAGTAAGAAGTCGTTTATCATGGCCCTGTAGCGTTCGCCAGTAACAGTGACCGTATTGCCGAAGGCGTCCTTAAAAAAATATGCCCCAATCACTCTTCACGCGTGAACGCCGCACCACACAGTGGCTTTGAGTGGATGTATTGGCTCTTCGTTCATCACACGCGGATTTTCAGATTTTGATTATTGGCGTAACCCCTTAAGTGGAAATGCGCCTCGTCGCTCATGATGGTTTTCGACAAAAAAAATCGTCCTCTTCGTCCTGACGCGACTGACGGTCAGGAGGCATTAACTGATGCACTGTTTGCACTTTGTACGCGAACATGTACTAAAATTCACTAAAATTCGCTGGTGATGCTCAATTGCGTGGCCCGTCGTATGGTTGATGCTTCTACGTTCTCAGCGACATCGGCATCCACAGCGGCGATATTCTCGTCCGGACGACCAGTCCGGTGGCGGCCATGCCCTGCATGGTCTAATGTGATTCCAGTCTGTTCGAGTCGAGTAGCTAAGCGCCGAAATGCTTGCCCAGTTGATGATTAATTTTGCGCCATCTTGTATAAGGTGTCTCCTGAAAAGTACAATTAAAGCCATTGATTTGATCAACAATATCGGAAAAGCATACACTAAAATAGGAGGTGTGAGCTGCTTATGAACTCTCCATTGAGACAACGCGGAGATACTTCCGCAGAATTGATGTTCGGAAGTTCTACAAAAAAGTGAAAATAACTTGCTAAGGATACAAATGCTGAATAGAGACATGCAGAGATAAGAATGGCATTGTCAGCACTGGACATTAAATAGAATTAAATTACTTATAGAATGTACGAGTATTGTAGTTCACCATCGAGCATTTCGCTATCTATGTCGTTAACCTTTAAGCTTAACTCGTGCATCTTTGAGTTGGGTTTGTGGGCACAGGAACCCTTACGGTTCCTCTCTGTCGAATATTTTAGGCAGGTTGAGTGTTGTTTGTCATATATTCGTTGTTGCTGCGTAACAATAAATATGTAATATTGTGCGATCATTAACAAAACTGTTGAATAAGCTGCATTCATTAAAACCACTTATTCAAAGATACGCGTATTTTGAGGACTGAATGAAACCGTTCAAGACAATTAACATTCTAATTCTAACCTGGGAATTTTTTCCCCTTTAATGGTTTTTCAATAATTCATATTGACACTTCAAAAATCCTCATTCAACAGATACATATCACCATATTGTGGTATACTCGTACTAGAGTCTTGAATGCAGGATTTGCTTTTCCCATCGTGAAGGGATGCTTTCTGGAGAGCGGATGCCCCGTACGTGTTTGCTTGAAATGTTTACGGATTGTTCTTTGCAATTTTCAACATAGTGATTTAAAGCAGCTGCTTTGTAATTTTTTTTTTCTCACCTTTATTTAAGGTTTCATTTATATTCGGATACTCACAATTCCTGTTGATATTTATTTTATTTATGTATTGCCCACCATCACTTGATTATGTGTACTGCGTATGGTTGGCTATACGAGTAGTATCAGAAATCGAGATCATAAATACAAGTGTGATGAATTCGCACAATAAAAAAACTATTTCCTGTAGTGTTGCGTTTCTTTTGTACTACTGGTAGAGGGGCGTGCCACTAACAAAACGCGATCAGAGTTTTGTTTGGGGACATTGTGCAGTTGACACACTGAATAATTGACTTTGGAATGTTAGTAGTGTTTTAATTTGCAGTAAACAGAGCATGATATTGTCGACACATTTATCATACAAATTCAGCCACGAGTCGTAGCTAACTAGTCCTAGGAATGGACAAAGTAAACAGTATGATTTTTATTCCATTTATATAAAGGTGGAGTGTATGAATGTAGTTATTGGAATTACAAATTTTAATGAGTATAAGACCTTGATGTTGGTAATCTTGTCTAGAAAAAAGTCATGATGCTAGCAAAAGCTATGTATATGTATTTGGTCACCAAAGAGCATAGGATCTCCTTTGGTATCGTGTTTTTTCCTAGTATATACTCGTAGAGTAAAGTATTGATTTAACGTTATGATTTATTTATGAACCTTGTTTTGAAACAATAGTTCATTATGATATGTCGGGTAACAGTTTTACCATTTTTTTAAAAATATTATATAAGTGTGGTTTGTGCTGGTTTATCCAGGAATGCTCAGGCATTTTCAATTGATAGTAAGACTCTGTAAAGTTCAAATACCAACAAATGTCAGAGCTGACATTTACTCATCTGAATATGCCTATATCCAGAAAGTCCGATCAGTACTTGCTAGTAAAGTGCATGGTTAAAATGCAGTTTGTTCGCTAGACAATTTACTCAACATATCACCTTAATTTCTTTCTTGTATTAGCATCTAGCTTTAGTACGAGTACAATTGGTATAGTAGATTAGTAAACCGATAATAACTTTTTCAGGAAGAATAGGTATAGTGCCTCCAATTTTGGCAAGGATAGACGACTATCCTACGATTCCCTGGAATTTCTGTGCACCAACACCCAAAATATGTATAGTAGGTGAATGTTGAATTGCTTTGCAATCTCCATAAGAAATAATCGGCTGTGAAGGGCGATTTTAGAATTTTGTGAAACTGAGTTTAGGGACTTGATAGCGGCCTAAGTTTTTCTTTAGCCAAGACAAGACTTCTTTAATCACCAAAAGAGAAGAAAGATGTTTGTGCTTAGCGGTTATTTCGCTCCATGGGTGTTGTACATTACAAATTTGTGTAAATTGACTTGTTGTTGTATTTTAGACAACCATTCACCCCAGATTAATTCAGGTTTTAATTTAACTGGAAAAATGTGTTACGGGTGGATTTGGGATTTGAACACCGAACCGTCCGATCTGTAAGCCAATACAGTACCACTTCAGCCGCGGTCACCCACAACCCTTGTTCTAATTGAAAGGTCCTCCTGTCAGATTAAACTCCTTTACAACTGTATTTAGCCAAGTTATTGTGTTCTTAAAGTTTTTGGTTAAGCCCTCAAAGAAATTTATAGTATACATCACGGATCTGTATCCCTACATTATGTCTCTGGTCCTTGTCCCGATGGAAGCTTCTCCAGCCAGCTCGATCTTTCGCCTGCTTTCCTCGAGTTTTGTACGCTAAGCTGGCTGGGGTCCCCTTCCAATTGTGTGCGCTACCTGAGTCTGGGTCATCCTCTACTACGCTGTCGCTCGGGGGTAGATTCGAAGACTTTTCGAACCGGAGCGTTTGTGTCTATCTACTCGTCACGACCCAACCAACGCCGTCGTTGAACCCTCACTCTTCTAGCTAAGTCGTTGTAGAGATTAAACACTTAAAAGACTGCTAATTTCAAAATATTAATTTAAAGGGACAAACAATTTATTTATTTATATTTATTTTTTTTATTAAAATAATTAAATTACAATAGCAGACATAAATGAAAGAAAATATAGCTCTAGCTTCCATGGCTATCTGCTAGAATACAAAAACTAGTTTTGTGGTGGTTAGTAGTTTTCACCCTTTTTCGAGTAACATGACAGTGGCTCGTAAACGACTCATGCGTGCATGAGGGTAATCAATATCCTCTGATCGATGTGTTTTTTTCCTCCTAATTGTTTAATTGTCAATATTTTTACATAACCGAGCATTTTTACACAATTTCTGGTGAATGTTTCAATTTTTAGGAGAACAGTGGTAAATTAGTTCATAAACATTTCTTTTATATTATTCAAATATGATTTTCATATGTATCAATACAAAACTTCTGTCATGACGTTGTTTATCGAAAAACAGAATTTCTTAATCAAGACCACGAAAGGGCCGAGAAAAAAATTTGTAAGCCCATTGTTCAGATCGGAATAAATGGTTTCTGGTTTCTGCAATCAAAAATCCTATTTGGAATTCACAAACACTTGAATGCCGGCAAGCACATGCAGCAAGATGCATACATGGTGTAAAGAAACAAGAGATGCTCATGAGCTCTATTGGCTGAAGAGGAGAGAGGAAAACCGGCTTCTCACGGGGAAAACGAAAGAGCATGAGAAGGTAAAAAGACATGCCACGGACACACACCCTAAAATGAAGCCCGAACAGGCGAACAAGGAAATATCGCAGTATAGTCGCAATCGCTGCCAGGCATAGTGAACTTTTTGGACGATGTAGACTAACACGACTTGAATGAAGTGAGGATAGCAATATCCAAGCTAAAGTACCACAAAGCTGCTGTAGCGGACGGCCTGACTGCCGAACTCTTCAAAGCTTGTTAAGTTGCATACACCAACTCATCTGTGAAATATGGTGAGACGAAAGTATAACCGATGAACCTCAGCATTCCTTGTCCGATTCTCAAAAAAGGAGACCCTCTGAACCAGTCGTCTTTACATCGTTTGCAAGATCTTATCTGCTGTATAGTGTGAACACCTAAAGCCGTTCGTCAACAACCTTACAGGTCCATATAAGTGTGGTTTCAGGACAGGAAAGTCCACCATCGATCAAATATTCACACTACGGCAGATCTTGGAGAAAACCCATGAGCTTCAGATCGATACACACCACCTCTTCACCGATTTTAAGGCAGCGTATGACAGTATCTATAGAGACGAGCTATACAGAGCAATGTCTAGATTTGTCTTCTTCTTCTTCTTATCCTTTTATTCCGCTTATGTCATCCATGCCAAACTCGTCCGTCTGTGAACGATGACGATGGCGATTGCACTCTGCTCCATTAAGGTGGGAAAAGATCTCACCGAGACCTGTGATGCCAAAAGATGATTTAGACAAAGCGATGTGCTGTCACGCATATTTCTTCAAGGTCATACTTAAAAGAATAGTGTAAAACTCATGAGGCACAATCTTTCAAAAGTTCGTCCAATTACTCGCATTCGCCGACTATATTGACATAATCGGAAGAAAGCAGTGTGTTGTAAGTGGGGCTTTTGCAATTATTGAGGCGGAAGCGGAAAAAATGGGTTTAGCGCTCACCGAATATATGCTGTTAAGCAAAATGGACACTGAACACCGATATCTCGGACAGAACGTCATCTTCGGCAGACAGAACTTTGAGGTAGTTAAGGACTCCGTTATAAATTTAGACAACGATACCAGCGCTAAGATCAAACTAAGTATAACTCTTACCAATCGCTGCTTCTTTGGGCTGAATAAGCAATTGACTAGTAAACCCCTAAACTATATAACAAATTGACCGCGTGCTTGTGGATGCAAGTCATTATAAAATATCGTGATAACCATATTCCACATATGTACCTATATTTTAAATAAGGGGAACATACGGTCTAATTCTTAAATTGTTTCGCTTATATACGAGCAAAAAATATAACGAAATGGGGCGCATTCAATGACATTTTTTTCATTTTGTAAACAAGAAGAACCGCGATCCAGGCAAAACGACATATAATTTTATATTTATCTTTCTCACTCTAATAATGACTCTAATAATGACTCTTCTCAAATTCTCAAAATCAGAGTTCTTTAACCTAAGCAAGCAATTGAACAATAATGGCTTGTCAAGAAATTTATTATTAGAAAATTTAGTATAAGTGCCTTATTATTTCGCTCCTATTCGATGGAGCAGATACTTTCTTCAAGTATCAACAAACTGTGCAAGGTCATCTGTCTGGGGAGAAAATTGAGAATAAAAAGCAAATTGATACAAATACTCCAGCCTGAAGAATCTTCGATTCTAACCAGGAGGTGCGTGGTCCCAACTAATGCGTATTGTTAGTTAAATGTTAAATGTGGTTTCCATAAGCCTTCTGCGTCAACTACTCGTACTAAATCCCTCGCAAGCCGATGATACTGCCGATTTTCATTTTACTTTCATATGCAATATTCCTGCCACCGACGAACGCATTTTCATAATGACCTCACTAGTTTTCGGCGCGTAATGAAAACGAATAATGGTCTGCGAAAATATGACTGTGACAGAACAAGACGACAGTAAAACGATGACTACATCGTTTCCGATGTCAAATTTCTGCCAACAAAAGAAATTCGATAAGTAACATGTAATCCATCAATAGTAAAAAATCTAAATTCAGCTGATTTCATTAAATATGATAATTAATGAATGCATAGCAAAGAAGAGGTTATTTTAAACTTTGCGGTAGGTATGTAAGTACGTATACGTCACATTTGAATCTTACTGATTGAACAATTATCAACTCTGTTAATGTGTCAACCACGACGTGAGAAGGTATCTTTCATACGCCTTATATACTTTCAAGCTGTTTAAATATGGATACGATGTTGTATTTACTGCGCTGGTTCGCAGCCAACTGTATAAATTTTAAAACAACTTGCAATGCCAATAAATAAAAATCTTTATAAATTTTTTTATTTTTCCTGTTTCAGAGAAATGACAAACGAAACGCAAAAATTATTCAAAACTCATCAAACATCGGAAAAGAAGAAACAATTAATCCTGATTACCAAAGGAACGTCAATGAGATTTCAAGCGTATCTAGCAAAAATTACCCCGATGATGATAAACTACGACTAAAGTCATCTTTAAAGAAAAAAGAACGTTTAAAAAAAAATGATAAAAATGCCAAAGATTCGCAAGCGCTATTGTATGGCGGTAAAGAACAAAGCCAAAAACCAGCGGCTAATGTGAAGTTTTCCACCAGTACTGTTGACCTTAATTCAAATGTATCATCATCGTCACCTTATCGAGCCGAGGCAGAAGATGAAGATTCCACTTATAGTCAATTGGTATTTGACTGCAAAACAAACAAACCAAATGATCCATCAGCGGTAAATGTTTTCCCGCCAAATAGTGTGAATACGACCACTTCAGTTTCACAAAATGATGCAGTTCGGACTAAAGATCCAAATACAGGTCACTATGACGTATTGCCCTTTGATAAATCTCCAAAGCAGAAAGTATCTGGTGATATTGATTTAAAGAACGGCAATGTGAATGATAAGGGTCTCGGTCAACAATGGTCTGCTACGAAAAGCCATGGCCAACCATTCTACCAAGGCACATCGAAATCAACAGTAACAGGTGGCGATGGCTGCAGTGGAGATACCATTCCGTTCATTGATGAAGACGATACTTTGAGTTGCGTTGAGAGGCATGGCGCGCAACAACGAATCCATGACGGCATCGACGGCGGTTATACGAATAAATCTCGTATAATCACTCTTCATCCATTAAATGTTGGTTCCAGTCAAACTATACAGCGGGGTGATAGTTTGTTTCGAACGCACGTGTCCAACTCCAACACCATCGGCAACAAATCAGATGTGTCAGCAAGGCAACTACAACCGCAACAACAAACGCATGTTGCGATTGACCTGAGAAAGCAACTAACCGAAAGTGTGGAAATTCGGCAACGTTCGCCTCAAACATCGGCAACGGCATCAGCAACCTCCTCTGCGAACCTAATTGGAAGAACTGCTGGTGTGCACGAGTTCTTCTCTTGGAATTCGACGAAGAGGAAGTTGTGCCAAATTTGTCACACAACCATGCTGAATGGTTCGAACATGCTGAAATGCCGTGGTTGCGACTTAGTATGCCATATTTGGTGTGTGCCTACAATAACGGTAAGTGGTTGATGTATAAAATAATTTTGTTTCAAATCTAGAATCAAGTATCCAATCCTTATAAAATATTTTCGGTTAAAAAAGTTATCATAGGACGGAACAAATTGCGTATGAGTTTTGATTTTATTTTTCTTAATAAACTTGCCCTTGTGTCGTGCGTGTTTTTGAAAAATTCGAATTTTTTGTATTTGCATGGAGTAGTCGGGGCACAAATAAACATTTCGAAATACACACGCACTGAACATTTGATGACACGAAAAACAGATGAGGAATGTGGTTGAGAAAGTATTTTCAAATCTTTTCAAAGAGTTTTTATGTTTTCTCATTAGTATGAGATAATTACCTAAAATTTATTTACTGCTCTTTTTTATATTATTATTTGTATTTTTTTTATTAAAGTAATTTCAGATGAAACGCCAATTGATTATATTGTTAAACTTTTGCCAAAAATATTTAAACATTATTAATCTAGAAAAAGCAGACGCTTTTCAATAAAAATACTGCAATTTTGTTTGAGGTATCTAGGTTCGTAATCAAGAAACAGTATCACATCATTTTAAGTTCAGCTATGTAGCTAAATAGGGGAAATTGATAATTAGCATACACATACATACACAAAACTTTACAAAATATTTTCCTAAGAAGAATGGGTGAACAAACACTTTTGTACTTTTACATGTTCATGGGGTTTCACACAATTATATGACGATCGATATGAAAGGTAGGAAAAACATCTTATTGAAGTTTGAGAAATTCTCAAATTTAGCTGCAGTGTATCGTCGGTACAATACAAATTATTTCCCCTATGATTCATTACTGTCACCACAACTAAAGACCTAAGTCAAACTCGTTAAATATGATTCATTATATGCTGCGTTACCTAATACCATAGCACTTTGTGCGGGAATAGAAAGTGCAATTTATAGTTTGACTTTGTTATCAACAATGTTGGCCTCCAGCTAAGATTTGTAACGAAAGGAAGACAGAAAGAAATCTATTCAAAAAGCGCGCTAAAGCCTTATCGTTAGAAAGCACAATCGTAGTCGGACTGTAGTTAAATCAATTTCCAATTCGCATGCAAAGTCTCGACCTCGCTTAAGAAAATGCAAAGTAACTGACCACACTTTAAGGAAGAGCTTGGCAAGTACGTCAGAATTCTCACTTACGGATTACGCGACAACTGAATTTTGACCTTATGGACACACCGACTTTATGAAAACACTCGTTATAAAAGAGTAGTCTTCTCATGCACTCAGGATTGACTTCGACAGATATTTGATCTAAAAAATGAATGATGTTGGGTTTACAGCGATGTCTGCATAATCGATCAATGATGTCACTCGGCTTTGTGACATCTGTGCTTTGTGAGGAACGATAACATTAGACCTGATTACTTCTTTCACCAACAGGCTTGCGCATCCTCAACATTTCCAATCTTTAGATTTCGAGAACTGAAGGCATTTTGAATTCACTGAGCCATGACACAATGGAAAGGAAAGGCGCAGAGGAGGAATCTTATTTAGGACTTTCAATTATTGTTCTCTTTTGAGCTCAGGTTGTAGGCAGACTGAAAAAATGTAACAAAGACTGGCTTTCTCGCCTCTTAACTGGGTACTACACTTGCTATATATATAAGTGACCCCCTTTGCGATAATGAAGACGACACAGCGTGCACTTTCTGGCAGTAAAATAATCGTCGAACTTGATGTGATGCCTTTATGCAACTTTTTTTCGACTCCAATTGCTGGCTAACCGGGACCTGACTTCATGGTAAATGATGGTATTGCATGTAAACAAAGTGTTAATCAATTTTTTATCTTTATTGTATCTTTACAAATAATTAAAGATACTGAAAAAGATAATATTTTTGTATTTGTTGACATGAGAAAATTTTAAGGATTTCATACAATAGGCGAGTTTTCATCTGACAATTTTTTTATAAACGAGTTTCACATTGAAGCCATCTAGGCCATCTCGATCATTGAAATCCTCAGTTCCGGAAGCTTATATTGACTCATTACATTCGTACCTAAGCGCGATTGGTTGTCACTTTCCTTGTTAAATAGCTCGTTCGGCCCGATAGCAGTATATTGGTCGCTAACAATATGGTTCTGCTGTGCTTTCTATTTTCGTGGTCACCCTTTCAGGCTTCATTGCGATTTGTACCTTGGTATGTCCTTTTTATCAGGTTTTTATAATTTTTGAAAGTCTTCATTTCAGTAAAGTATTTTAATTTCCTTGATTCTGCTCTTATCGTGCTCCTTCTCCTTTCATTCGGAAGCAAGTGCTTAAACATATTTTTGGTTATCGATAGCTTCATCAACTCTCATCCTTAGTTGAGGAGCCTTTCGGTATTTTGCATTTGTTTTCTATGAGCGAAAATGGGTCTCTTAAGAGGTTAAGATATAGTTTCAAAACTTGCCTTCAGTAGGTCCGCGATGATGCCGACACATCGTAACATTCGGGTATCGAAAGTACTATATAATTGACTTGCATCAATCGGAATATGATTAATTTGGCGCTTAATTCACTGCCTTTAGATTAATCGAAATTCACATAACATTATTAAACTAAGTTCCATGCGTATTCTAAAGCGGCTTTCGTTTGTCTGATAAAGATTTTTTCTTAAGACTGCATATATCTATGTAGTTAACTTTGATACATCGATTTTAAGGGCATTTAAAAGTGTAATCCTACGGCATCATAGCAAATTGTCTTTATTATTCATCTAATTCCCACGAATGACACATTGCACAACCAAAGAAAGAAAATGTGGTCATGCAATTGAAAGTCTATGACTTTCCTATAATGTGTCTTGTAAAGCCCTCACAAATTGTTCGTTAAATAAGAGAAAAATTATGTGACGACAATACTATCGTAATATAATATTTAATTGGTTATTGGCAAATGGAAAACAACTCGGCTATGTGGCTTTATGCTTTTATTCACAAATAAATGTTCACGACTAACCACATCCTGCCTTTATTGGATGCAAGACTTTTCGCCGGTGTTTTAGATAGAAATGATATTTTCATAAGTCTTTGAGATGCCTTGGTTTATTAATCTGCATATGTATGTAAATTGTGGTTATAATGACTTGGAAATATATGTATCTGTTGTTAAGACAAATAAGAGATTAACAGGAAACGAAAGCCGATAATATGAAGTAGGTGAATTATACGACTACACATTTGTGTACTTCTTGAATGCAATAGTTCTTACGTTAGAAGTCCTTTACTTAGGGAATTTGCTCTGCGTGTCCTCTTTCCGCAACTTGTGTTCCCCAGCGTCGAATTGATCATACGCGATTAGAATTCGTAACAGTCCCGTTGCATAGAACGTGGTCCAGCTACCCCCTTTGTAGTTTACTCACTTACATTGCCGAAGGCTTTGAATAATTAATGTGGGAAGTTCATTAATATACTCGTTATGACGGGTATCGATCTATTTCTCATGTACGCGTGTTGTAAATTAAACAAACATGAAATATAGTAACATAAATTTTTTTCAATGTTTTTACATTCCATTAGAATGTACGATATCTTTCGGTTGTCCTTTCGATCAGACAGGGTTCTTGGAAGGCTCAGAGTAGGAAAACAATAAGAGCACTGACTGAATTTTCTTGTTGAAGATTTCTCAGTTTCTCTTGCGTGGATTTTTTAAAACTTATTTGCTAGTGGTATTGGATTGTAACTTTAAGACTAGTAAACTGTGGTTAAATAAAAGTAACTTTAAAGACTTTCTTTTTTTTTGGAAAGTAATAAATATGGGGGCATAATATTTGTATTTGATCCAGGTCCATCCCATCACGTGCTGTAAATCCAGGTCTATTTGCTTTATTGTGTGAAGAAGCTTAGGATGTGACTTTGCCGTCTGGTTTTTGTTGTACTGTGGCTCTCTAAAAGATTTTTTCTTTTAATGAGAACTCGCTACGATTTTACGATATCCAGATTTCTTTTTTGCAAGAAACTGATTAAGCAGAAATTTCTTAACTTTAATTATGCATTTGGCAAGGTCTCTTGTCAAGGCATTGATATAGTTGTCAGGGGCTTTAGTTCTTTGAGAAAGGTACTTGTGGTACATGTGGTAATTGATAATATTTTTGACAATTTTGCCTAAGGCATAGACGATTATTGTTTTATTCCTGGAACATTACTCTAGTATGTTAGGTAGGTACTGATTTTCTCAGTTGTTCAAGAACCTCTGCACCTTTCGGTAAAGTCTTTATTTCCGAATTCATCAGCGCGGTTTAGTTAAATTTAATGCTATTATAACAGTGTACCCACCAGAGCCTGACCTTTTGGCTGCTTCGTATACGCGCACATCCCTTATGTTTCCGAGACTATGATTTGAACCGAATCGTTAATACCAGACTACATTTCATCTATTTATCACATCAGGCGACAGAAGACTGTTTCCTCGGTTTGGATGAATAAGTTTACCGCATTGCGCAGTGCTATTTTTTATTCAAATTTAAATATGTGGCACTTTTGGTAGGTGTGCATAAGTTTCATAAATATATACTTTGGTTATTGCAGCATGTTCATTGTTTATTTCGTTCCAAATCGTAATCTTAACTCAAAAGGTAAGTATCAAAGTATGGCTTGCGGTCCTTTCCAAACTTACTATTTTTGTAACATTTCTTACAAGCACTTACCGTCTAAGTCTGTAACACCGCCTTATGTTTCTCTAATTTGTTGCCTGTTGTGTCATTAGTCAAGTAAAATACAATACATTATGCTTAATCGGCAAAAGCTCTGGCGGTGTCTTGGGTTTGCAGTAATAAGTGGTGCAAAGTAGCCTCTTAACGCAAATCGACGTTTTTGATTGATAACATTGTGGTCCAAAATTGGAACTGTAAGGCCTACTAGTGGTTTTATCGGCAAAAGTTATAATTTGTGCTCTTACACTCTCTTTCTACTGCCATCAAGATGAATTTAAAGTGGGATGGTTAACCATTCTTTTCGAAAACCTTGCACGCAGAGGCTAATCTAGGTAAAAGTGCCCATTTCGAACCTGCTTTAATGGTCTGAATATCGACAAAAACAACATTCTTTCAAATTATATTTCAATATCCGGAACAAAGATAATTGCACGCTGCTAGATCAGGTGAATATGGCATTTGATTTAACACACACACTTGATTTCAAACCAAAAATTGACAAACAATGAGTGCTGTGAGACTCGGTGCATTATCGTGTAACAGAGACGAACTTTTTGGATCGCTATATTTGGGTCAAATACGAGATATTCTGGCCATCAAGCGCTTCAAAACTTCAGGATAATAAGTGGCAGTAACTGTTTCACCAGTTGTGTGGATGTTCCTTTGCTATCGAAGAACGTGTTGAGCATTGTCTTCATTTTGGAAGGAACTTTTCGTGACTGTTTTATCAAAACAAAACACTGTGGCGCTGGCAGCCCGGTATGGGCCATGGCCTAGCTTCTTGACACTCATTTGTGTTGCTCATGTTGTCATTTTTGTCACATCTGAGCGGGGCCTACGGTTTATCGCCGAGTCCGAACGGCACTCCTTAGAAGCTTTTTCGTAGGCAAACTTTCGGGAGTTTGCCATTGCCCGCCGAAAGGGTGATGGCGATTTGAAAAATTGTTGGTGACCCAGCCTGGAATCGAACCCAGACTGTCTGCGTGATAGTCCAATGAGCTAACTATCGCGCCATCGCCATCGCCTGTTTTATCACCCGTAACAATTATTTTTATGAAGTTTTGATCATTTCTTAAGGCCGCAATGATGTCTCTGGAATGCCAGACTCTTATCAATTTTTGATCATCATTGAATTTGTTATGGAACAAATGTTGCACAAACTTTTGTTTTGGCCAAATCGTCGTAAAGGATGCTTCGAATTGTCTCTTCTTTTCATGTTTAAGGCCTGTTCCATCATTTTCAGTGTCCGAACTAAAATCTGCCGCCTAAAAAACTTTTATGGCACTTGAAAACAACAACTTTTATGCCATACTCAAACGGTACTCTTGTTGCATCATTCGAAATATTTCTGATGAATTTCACAAAGTTTGTCTTGGAATTTGATGGCTGCTTTTAGTTCCATATTAAAATTTCAACATTAAATGAAAAGGTATTCTGAAAAAATAATTTTTTTAATTGTGATGTGTCAACCAATACTCAAGCTTTAAAACGCTCTTGGTTGCTGACGTTGCTTGTGTCCGGGATATTATTTGCTACACTGTGTATCTGTCAGTATAAAAGGTGCCACGTACTAAGAAAAATTGGAATTAACGGTGACTTTAAGCATTTGACAACATCTTTAAAAAGAAAAAAATAATTGTGGTTTGCTGTTTTTTTCGACTAAGTTCGTTTTCCCCCAGCGTAGGTAATTTTTTTTTCAACGTCATGGTTTGATGATCAATTTGATCGCATTTTCTGTGGTGTGAGAAATATTAAATCACTTTTAATTGTACGAGTATATGAGAGCGTCGTGCTAAGAAAAGGGCTACGATCTGGTCAAGATTAAAAGAAGTCAACGATAGGGGGATCTTTTATTAAATTTAATAGGAAAAGTGTGTCAGAGTGCCTGATTTAGTTTGATTATATCAAATTTGTGTCATGTTTAAATTGGTATATACATACATTATGTACTTGTATGTTCGCTATTTTGTTCTTCAGTTGTCTTTCGCCCTCCGATGATAATTACTCCAATTTGAATGAACGCTACAAGCTACATTGCATTGCAATACCATATTTATCAAACACAAATAGTAAGAAGTATTCAAGTTCGATCACTACGGTTATCCCACAGACTATTCGTTCGGTTTTTTTTCGCTGCTCTTCTCTGTCGTACTCTTTCTTTCGCTGCTTTGCGACAACGACAATCGGTGATCACGCTTTAAGCATAGGCAATAAACTTCTCTCCCCCATTCGTAAATACAAAATGTGAAAAAGAATAAAAAAAAAAAAGAAGAAAAATCAAAAAACTATCTGTTTGCGGTTGGGGCGAATCGAACGGAGGTCGGCGTTCGGTGTTTGGCGTTTGGCGTTCAGCGATCGTCGATCGGCGCTTGACTTCACGTTATTATTATTTTCTTTTCATTCTCAGTCGCTTTCCTTCACGTTCGCGTTTATGTTCGCGTTTACGTTTCGCTCCTATGGAATGTTTCTCTTTATAAAAGACAATGTCAGTGTGCATAGAGAAGTATCTGGGAGAAAATTTGTTAACTTCCATATAAAGGCTTCCTACTTTGGTAGATCAGTCGGCAACTAGCGTCAAGATCGTTTTAAACGCTCCATCTGTTTACTTATTTTTTTCTTCATTTTTTTTGTTTTTGGTTAACAAAACCTAATTTTGAGAGAACGCGCTTTTTTTGGACTCGCTTGTTCTGTATTTTGATTGTTTGGAATTCGTTAATAGCTGTTTATGTGCAAATTATAGTCTAGAATGTGGTCATTACTAATAGGACGGCGTGATTTGTGTAAAGTGTGGTGCGTCTTGAACTCAACATCTACGTCGGGAAACTTACTACGTATTGAAATTACAAATAAAGTGTGTACTTTGCTGCAACCATGTTAGTACACTTCTCCTAAACATCACATTCCACTCGGATTTGTTTACAATTAGTATCTGTACCTACTCGTACATATTGTGTTAAGTGCACGTGTAGACTTTTTCGTGTGTTTATTAAAAGTTAAGCAGTAATGTCTCATTCACAACCACAATTACATATAATTAATTAATGAGTTTATATTTGAACACTTTGGTCTTCGTCAAGGTGCCATACAAATTTCAACCATGAGCTATACCTATGCCACAGATATGAATACTTTCGGTTTTTGTTGGTTTTTATCATTTTTAAAAAGCGGCCATGTGTAGTTTCTTGTGTGTGCTAGTGTTTGTTCATTTATTATCTGTGCTTGTGCATTTGTTGGATAATTTTTGCCAACAAAACAAGTCTTCAATTCTTTGACAAACGCGACTCATTCCGGTCGGTGTTTACCAAAAATATTCAGTGAATATAATTAATTATCGTTAGTTAGTCAGCAGTCAGCAGTCAGCAGTGCAGATTGCCACAGCGATGAAATGATATCATAGATCATACTTATGGATACCTACGTTATATCTACAAGCATATACTAACACATATGTATGGAAATTTATTGTAATAAACTATTAGCGATAGGAAAAAGATTTAAACTGAGAAGATGTTTACGAGCACCTCGTAGGTTCATATGATTTTCGCATTTGCTTGTTTAGTAAGCCAAACTCGTTTGTGAATGCGAAAAATGTGCTTCCTTGCAATCTCCGAATTTGAAACGATCTTCATTCGAAATTTTTTGGTTGCGCAAAATTGTTTATGGACCTGACAAATTTGCATATGTATTTATTTAACAAATAACAATTTGTATGCCATACACAGCTGTCGACAATTGGTTTACATAACTTATTAGTTGGATGTACTCGTATAGTACATATTTTGATGAGATATTGTGTTTCTACTTTAATCATCCTACAATTATAGGTCGTATGCATCTGTATATTAATACGTAGATGATGCATACAAAGTGAAATAACCCGTGTACTTTTATTTAATTGCAATTTTGTAGTCATTCATTTGACGAATAATGTGTTACAATTCGTAAAATGTTGGTCTGTCATAACGGGGCTTCCACCCTTTAGTATGACTAGACAGTCATTATTTCATATGTGTGGATATTCGTATGTATGTGCATACAATACGTAAACAAAGGCACTTACATATGATCACTTTTATTAAATAAAATCCGATGTTCTTCTTAAGTCACTGAAGGTTAAGATAATTAGAAAACATCGTTGCACAGTTGTTATCCAAAAGAGATACCTACAAGTAGATGTTAGAATATTATTTGGCGGTTTTGTTTTCTTCACGTTCGTACATTTTTGGGGCATGGAATTCCACTTATCACTTATCTTTCTTATCAGATTTTGTGTTTGTGTACACGTTTGACTGTTTATCAGTATTTTTTATTTTACATTGGTGACAAAAACTTAAATTTTACGGGTAATTCGTGAGAGTGAGAGTCATTGTTTTCTGCCTAGAGTGACTTAAATTTTTAGCATTTACCGCCTTATAAGGACTTGTCTACAGACTAATCTACAATTCATTATTTTTATTAAATTGATTAGGAAATTATTTCTTTAGACTCTTCTTTAAGCCTCAACTTGGAGTTAACTTTTCAATTGTATTCCCAAGGTCTGTTTTGCCTATTATGTATATTAATGATTGCGCTACCGGCAGCGTTTTCTCAATTCGTTTTGCTACTACAAGTAGGTCAGCTGTTGATACCCCTACTGACATCCGTAACATTTTTACCCTCATCATGTGTAGTAAAGCTATGCACATGTATGATAATGCCAGAAGCATTTTTGTCATGTAAAACAAACATTTGTGTTTAAGTGACATTTTGTTACAAGAGATCCCACACTCGACTGATATGAACTTCGATGGCATCATCGCATTTTCCTTAAACATTTACGGGTTTGAATTGTATTATTTCGTACGAGACTGCACTTGCTTACCTAATTTAACAGGTTCAAAAACGGGTCGAAAGTGCTAATATTTTTTGTAAATTGCGATGATCTATAAATCGTAAGTTCGCTCTCAAAATTGATACTTGAGCCCCTTGGATTAATTAAGTTGACGTGTTTGGACTACATTTACGTCGTAATGCATTTTCGTATATTTTATTTTCATATCATCACATAATTCAGTTTACCTCACAGTTCGTAGAGTAATTCCAACATAACGTACTTTCAAGGATAAGGGCCTACTATATTTAAGGTTATAATGGAAGACAAAGTACTCTTTTTGTCACAACATTTAAGCTTTGTATTTGTTGAACTGTCCGAGCGGTTAATGTAAATAAATGGCTCTTTAATTATTTAGTTATATGGCGCTTTAAATCGGTGTGAACCTCGGCTTCAGTCAATAAACCTTCCCAGTAAACGCTGTCTTTGGCCAACTGTCAATTTTAGCCATTATAAGATGATTCAGATCTACTTCCACTTAAACGCACCATCTAAGCAGATGCCTTCCTTTACTGCTTTGTGCCGCCACGAAGTAGTCGAACACCTTTCGCCCGGAACTTTCACTATCTTAGGCGATTGATGAGCACTGTAGAAATGCTCCTTGTAAAAGGTGTTTCAACTTATATAAACGCTTTTCTGACATCAAAGGTCTCAATCCCGATCCCGACCTTTACGGAGCAGCAATGTTTCTCTATCGTCACTTTGCGTAATCTAGTAGGTTCTGCAGACACGACGAAATTCATAGAAATCTATAGTGGCTGTCGCAGGATCTACCGAAGTGTGAAAATTTATTTAAATGCAGGCTTAAACAGCACGGCACTTAGTCCTAAGCGTTGAAAGGAGGCTGAAGAAGGTTCCTAAGATTTCAGTTGACGTATCTAGATTGACCACTCCCTATGGTTGGATAAATGTTTATAAGACCGGATGTGTACCTTGCAACGAAAGCACCAAGATTAGTTGGCTGATTGCTATATGGTCTGGCTATCGACATTTACTATATCATTATGTATATTAGGGTGAGGGAATTGTTAGTTAGAACAATATACCAATCCTCAACCAAGTCAGACGTGATAAGGTGGAAGCTATACTTTCCGAGTCTTACCGAAGAAGTGCTCTTTTCCCTTGTTTTCCCTAGTTTTGATGGTTTTACCTTTTTCGAGGTAGTCCACGAAGAGTATGCCATGACAATCCCTCGGCCGCTTCGGAGCACTCGTGCCGGCTTCAGTCCATTTCCAGGCACTCATTCTGTTCTCTGGTGTGTAATAGTGGATTCAGGTTTCATCAACAGTTACCAATCGACGCCAAAAGACCGCCCGATTCCGCATCAGCAAGTCCAAACACTCTTTCGAAGTGCTCTCGCGTTCGTGTTTTTGGTCAGGAGTGAGCATGCGCGGCACCCAGCTGCAGGATAACTTTTTTATATGCAGAATATTGCCCAAAATATGGCGTGTGCACTCAGTACTAATCTTTGTGGTATCTGCTAGCTCGCGCACCTTCCCTTTCCGGTCAGCCAACACCATTTCTTGTATTTTTTTTGTCCTCTGTAACCGCATCGGAGGGCCTGCCGCTGCGGACTTGATCGGTTGTAGAGTTGCAGCCACCACGAAACTCTCGAAACCAATATTTGACGGTGTAATCTGACGGAGCATTAGCCCCATAATATTTATCCAACTTTTCTTTTGTTTCCTTCGCCATTTTGCATCTCAAAAAATAATGTTTTATGAGAGAACGAAAATCGTTTTTGTCCATACTCAACATGATGCCAAACATGTCAACAACAATCAGCTGTCAAAACAAAACTAAAGACAGTATCGCACTGAAATTTGGCATGTCTGCCTAAATATGAACGGACTTTAAGGCACCATAACCTTTTTTGCATCAGCAGCGCATCCTGGCGGTCAAGGAGGTTACTTTTCACCCCACCTAGTATTGTTACTTGAAGCACAAAATCAACAGTTTTTTATGTAAAAATTCATAACCACACTATCTTTTCTTATTTGACAAGACCTTTATATAGAACAGTTTTTGTATTTCTCTCCAACTTAACGATAAATTCCTCTCTCGACTTCCTGCAGGATACACGAATACATTGTTAAAAAAAAATCTTGCTGTTCAACATTAGTGTTATACCGACCGACGTCATCTAGAGAAATTCGTTTTTTAAGTCAGTAAATCTCTCGTCACTCTAGCTGTTTGTAATTATGGGTAATTGGTAATTAAGTCATCAATCAAAATGTTTGGAAAATCCAACTGAATATCAGCTGAATAATTCAAGATAATAAAACACTCGATGACTAAAATTAAGGCTCTATTTATTCGATCTCCAAAAAGCGCGACCCTGGTGTTTTACCATATCTGTATAGGCATTTCATTACCTAATTCAGTTTAGGAAATGCTATATATGTATACTACATAGCTAATGATTTTTTGCCCCATATAAATCTGCGAATATTAGTGTAGACTACCGCTCTATGTGGGACCGAATTTTCAAAGTGTATCAAACCCTGTTTGGACCACTACTGAAACGAAAAAAGCTCTTTGGTTGTGTGGAAACAGAAGCTTGCAACTTTTCTTAATAGATTTTGGCATTGAGACGTATTGAGTTCTTTGGAATATGAGCCACAATGCCATGTCGTTCTAGGAAATAGGAAAAAGGATAAACACGAGTTATAAATTTGTTTAAGTGTGACTTTCACTATATGTCCTGAAAGCAGGGCATGATACGAGGGCGGGTCAATAAGTCCGTGACTTTTGGATTAAAACACAGATTTTTTGATAAAAAAATAATTTTATTTTTCAACGTAGTCTCCCTTGGGCTCTATACACTTTGTCCAACGCTTCTCCAATTTTTTTTATCCCTTCCAAAAAAAATGATTTGTCGAGGTCCTCAAAATAGGCCTTTGTTTGCGAGATGACTTCATCATTGGAGTCAAATCTTTTTCCACCAAGCCATTTCTTCAAGTTTGGGAACAAGAAGTAGTCGCTCGGAGCCAAATCTGGAGAATAGGGTGGATGAGGGAGCAATTCATAGCCCAATTCATGGATTTTTGCCATGGCAAACACGATTGCGTTTGTGGTCGACTGTGAGCAAACGCGGCACCCATCTTACGGAAAGCTTTCTCATGCCCAAGTGATCATTCAAAATTGAAACCACTGAGCCATGCGAGATCCCTACGGCTTCCACAATCTCTCGCACTTTCAATCTTCGGTCGGCCAACACCATATCGTGAATTTTTTCGATTGTTTCGGGTGTAGAGACCTCAACTGGGCGTCCAGGACGTTCGGCATCTTCAGTGCTTGTACGGCCACAACGAAATTCAGTAAACCACTTTTTTACCATTGAAATCGATGGTGCAGAGTCCCCATAGTATTTATCAAGCTTAGCCTTGGTCTCGGTAATGGTCTTTTTTCGCAAGAAATAATGCTTAATAAGCACACGAAATTCACTTTTTTCCATTTTCTCCTCAAATTAGTGAGTAGTCTGATAAAAATAGCTGTCAAACACAAACTAACTGACGCAGCAAGTTTAAATTTTGACAGGAGTCAACTGACAGATGCCTGTTGACAGGAGCAGTGTTGCTGTTTCAGTAAAGAGGTCAGAAATTCAAAAAGTCACGGACTTATTGACCCGCCCTCGTATTACATGATTAAGTTTCGACAAAATATTTTTTAGAAAAGACTCTTATCTTTTGATTATGTAAATTCAAGAAGTAAATACTTATTTTCTTGTTTACATTAAGAAATCATTACAACTTCTCTTTGAACGTGTGTTTGTAGGTGATGTATTAAGCCAGGAATAGCAGCGGCAATCACTTCGTGTCTCATTCCGAGACAACGAGTATTCAGCTTGTAATATTTTCTTTTCCGAATTCCCATTGTTGCGCATTGTACATGTAAACTGTATAGTATCTGCATATGCATATTTATATACATATGTATATATCTATTGTACATATATATATATCTATTGTACATATATAATATTTCAGTATTTTTCATTGGCTTACCCCTTTAGCAGCATCGTTTATTGATGCTAGGTTCTAGACGAAAGTAATGTGGTGGCGTTGGTGGCTAAACTGATGCGACTGCTGCAGCCTTAGCTGGCACTGTAGATTCTAGTCTCTATGTTCCATGGCCAGTTTTAGTTTTACGATACTACGCACACTTGTAGTTTTCTAGTCGCCAAAATGTATAATACAACCAATGGACTTAGTATCCGTACTAGTAAAATGCGAATCGCGTGCAAAGATGCAGCAGTTGCATTTTTGATGTTTTAGTTTCTACAGCATAAAGGAGGCAAGAACTCTCAAAATTATTGCTTTCTGTTTTCATTTGTTTTTTTATTTTTTTATCTTGAAACGTGAAAATTTAAGGAAAGAAAAAAGAAGTTAAGAAACAAAATGAAATTACAAATTCTTACAAATGAACAAGTATTCTTAAGCGCGGTCGGAATTTGTATGATGCAGCTTTGGTGTACTGACATACTGTTGCTGCATAGTGTATCTAGAACACTTTTTTGGAATAAAAACGTAATATAGTGTATACGGTATTTATTTTAGGAAACGTTTCAATAATAATCTGCATTTTCGTGTGTATATAGATTTGGAAGTGATGAAATAAAGTGCAACGAATTGAAAACGCTTGGGCTGATTATATAAATTTGAAAATAAAAAAAAATTGATTAATTGTTGTTATCGATGGAGCTGCCAAAGGATTATTTATATAGGCTATATAGGATGGTAAGAAATAATTTCAATTTTCCTTCCTACTTACGAGTACTTATTTAATACCCAAGATTCATTACACATATATCGCCCTTTTGTATTCTATTCAATCATGATGCTTGTTTTTAGTGTGAGCGAGAAAAAAAAAGAGAATTTACGTTGCGGTCGCCTTTGTTTGTGATGTATCTAAAGAGTTTTTTTTTGTATTTTTCTTTTTTATTTCATTATTTAATTGATTTTTATTGAATCAAACTTAGGGGTACTTCAGTCTGCATTCAAGTACGTACGTACGTTTTTATCTAGGGTATTCTAAGTTGAGGTTGGATGCATACGAAGCACATATTTACACATATGCTTACGTTATAAAAGGATATATTGATTGGAAGAAACTGCTTATAATAATGTCTTTGAAGATCTTGCTGTATGGCCGAATGTAAGATACTCTTAGCTTAGTGTGGTTTTAAAATGTACGGGTACATGCATACATATGTATGTGTGTGTTTAGGTGTCTGCATGAATTTGTTTTTGCTGATAAATTGTTGATTTATTCCCTTTAAAATTGGAGTCCAACTATAGGTGAAAATAGTGCAATCCCCAGATGCCTTAATCATATTAAAGGAAAAGGGTGGCTTATTCTTCTCTATTTGCATACAAATGCCACATATTTTATATACATGAATATACAGATATATATATTATATGTATGTGTGTGTTGTGTATAATATTTTACAATTATACTTACATAAAGATATTTCCAAATATCACAACACAAATACTTGAACTTAAAATTTATTACTTCATACGTGACCGATTATTTAAGTGGTCACTGTGTCGTATTAAATTATTTTTAATTGCGTTCATCTTGAAGGTGTTTAAGTTTAGATATGTCGATTTTTTACCTACAATTTTATGCTATATATATTTGTCCTATCCGAAAATGTGTTGCAACTCTTTTCAGCTACCTAGTCAAGTCATAAATACTGGTACACAGAAAAATCAGCGCCAAATGAAAACGAATTAATATTTAAACAAAATTTTTTTTTTTCAAAACTTAGAAAAACTTATTCGAAATGACTTCCATTTGCCTTCCAGCACGACTTAAGACGCTGTGGCTACTCATCGATTGCGAGACGCACTTCATGCATGACGTCTGAAGCACGGACAAGGGCTCGCTTCAACGACTCAATATTTGACTGTCGAGTAGAGCAAGCCATGCCCTCTAATACGAACCAAAACTTGTAATCCAACGGGTTGAGGTCTGGACTACCAGCTGGCCAATCATCCGTTGATATGAATTCCGGAACGTTGTGTTTGAGCCACAGTTGAGTCATTTATGCTTTGTGAGCTGGAGCAGAGTCTTGCTGTTCATAGCTTGTTGTTGAATATTGATTTGTTGAGAGACTTCACAATGGGTTCGATTAATATACTTTGGCCGATGTTTTCACTCCTTTCTCGCAAAAATGGAGCTCTGTAAGGCCATCCAAGCACACTCCCCACCATACCATTACAGACGCGGGATGGTGACCTCTTTGAACCCTCGGGATGTGTTAGGATGCTTCTTTGGATGACCGAGCATACACACGATCGTTCTGCTTATTGAACGATTCTTCTACGGTGAAGATTTTCTCATCAGTAAACAGAATTTGTCTGTGAGCGTTCTTCGCATACCGGCTAAGTAACGCTTTTGATCTTCGCTTGCGTTTTTCCTTCAGGTGCCCAGTGTGTCGCTTGTACGCGCTGAGTCCTTAATCTTCTTTGATAATGCGAGACATGGATTTTTGCGAAATTTGCATTTCCCGCGACACGTTTTTCTGTTTTCGCGGCGGTTTTCTTTCTGGATTCGTTTCTTCACGGCTTTGATCGCTGTCGGAGTTCTAAAAGAGCGCGGACGACCGGATTTTTGACGGTCTCGTACTCCACCAGTATCCTCATATTGCATTTAAGAAGGCCAACTACAACAATCCGATTTTCGATGTCGCCCCATTCCATGATTGTAAGCAATTAATGTCAAAAACACAATGAAGCATAAATATCAACTATCCAGTGTTGCATTCGTAATGAGTGATTTCAGTTGTGTACCAGTATTTATGACTTACCTAGGTATTTTCTAATTACTGGGACTTCTGTGGGTCATTTAAATTTGTCCGCTCTACCCAATACAAAAGAGTACCTAACAAGGAGTCCTGGCACGATGTCCCATGAAGCTCCGCAGCATTTAAGACATGCATGACAGGTCTATTGCTATAGTTTGACATCTGAACAAATATTAAAGGAAAGCTGCATATCTTGATAACAAACAGCTCCGAACGGCAGGAGAGGGAATCACTTTTTAATTGAGTGATAGGACCAAAAATATTTCCTTACCACCTACATATCACCGTCAGTGAAATCCAAATTTTTAAGCTTGAACATGAACTAAAAGCTAATGACAGTGATTTCTTTGAACAGCTGTTCCCTCAGAGAACATGACAGAATTATTTCTGACATACCCCTTCGTCAAGTTCAAATAAAATCTTACCTATTACTGTCGTATGCCTTTTCATAATCAATTCGGTGGCAGGTCATTTTATCTTCTACTTTTTAGAGTGCCTTGAAATATTCCTTAGGCTATAGATGAAGCCATGTCTTGAATTGTTATTGCGCTGAAAAATGCATTTTTAAAGTCAGAACTATCAGATTTGTCATGAATTCAGTGTTAATTAAAAATTCGATTAACAAGTCAGGTTAAGGACAAAATTAACTACGAATGCAAAAGACGGTCTCATTTCGTCTTTGACATCTTAAACGTTTAAATTTGTTGATAAAAAAAACTATGTTACATTCTTTGAAGGTCTGGATATTCTACACCTAATCTTGAAAAATAATAGCTTAACACGTACGTACTCGTAGAAATCAATGACTTCGATAATATAGTCTTCAAAATGTAATTTGAAGCAATTTCATGACATCTTTGTTTGTACTTTCGATTTCATATCTACAGGGTGCTCAAATAAAATGCTGTCTTGTATTATAATTTTTAAATTTTTCCCATAAATTAAATGAAAATCCCTGACAAGAAATCATTCTTTATGAAAATCAAAGGCCTTTCAATCTGCCGAACTATCTCAATTTTTAGTTTATGAATTATTTCTTCTCATGAGACTCACTTTTGTCATAAATAACCCTAAAGAAAATTATTAAATGGTGTTGAATAAAAAATTGGGGAAGAATGATGATCTTTCCTGAAAGTCAATTACATTAAAATAATGGTGTTATATTTTGAAACGATTTATAAATTAAGACGGCATCAATATAGACGCCATCAATTCCATCTAGATATATTTCGAGAATGGCGCGAAACTAAAAATCGAACATTCTATTTGGAACACTCTTTACGAGTACTTCATGTTAGCCTTACCATTTTTCCCTGTATGCGTTCGATCGACAAATGATCTCTTATTACATTTTGTCTGTTGAATCGTTTTTATGAATGTGTGAATGAATGAATGACTTATGTTATTTAATATAAGCTGCTACTTCATAAAAGTACACACAAAATATATCTTCTTTAAGGCTATGTGGGAGATAATTCAATGAAAATTACAGCACATTTTGTTGAGTATGGTTAGGGTATAAAAGCAAAACTATCTAAAGCTCTTTGTTTACCTATAGGATTTGTATGAATATATAAATGAGGCAGGAGTAGTATGGCTATGTAGAAAGTATATATCCAATTCAGCATACATTTTATCATCTATTTTTGCGCAAATAGCTCGTAGTTCTTACTTGACATCTCTACTGTCGGCTGTTTTTTTTATTATAAGATGATTTTTGGTCATCAAAAGGATACTACAAAAAAGGGAATAAAAAAGTTAGTTTAGCATTTAAAAATATACATATGTATTACTAGATAATCCAGGTATACCTACTGATCTAGATGATGTTACATGCGGCCTCAATCAATTAAGCTATCCAGCTATTGTGGCTAATTGCTATAAGTTGGCCACTTCAAGACGGTTGAGCTTTCTTTTTACTTGCGCGCGTGTTTACTTCCAAGCCATTTCATGTACACTTTTCTAGCCATGCCAATATCGCTAGATCGTAAAAGTCGCTCTTATGTCTCCAATCTAAAAACCGCCAACGAAAATGTGAGCAAAAATTACTCGAAGAGTCTTACGTTCAAAACGACGTTGCGTACTCTAATGTTACTACTCTACTGCTACTAATGCTACTGCGCCATGTTGAATGTTTGTACACAAACTAACTATGATTTCGCCCATATTCAAGGCTAAGTGCCTTTTGGTGGCTTTGTTTTAGTACTGATAAAGTAACCGGTGATAGTTCGCTGCATTTTGCCAATGATATCAATGCCATCAGCATATGCTAGTAGCTGCATAAACTTTTAGAGAATTGTGCGTCTGGTGGCTTGTAAGATTCGAGCAATTTTTTCAGATATAATTTTTAACTAATCCATTGCCTTTTTTTTGTTAGATCTCCAAGTAACAGTGACGTCTGTTATATGTGGTAGCAAAGTCGAGTATTTATTTGGAGGATGAAGGATCTGGCGGTGTATTGCGATCACAGCCATTGAACTTAATTGAGTCTGAGATACCAATACCTTGCTTACAACTAAGAAGTGTTCTTAATCAATAGTCGCCCCACAAAGTTTTCTAATATCTATTTTACTACAGTGCCTTGTGCGTATCCCAATTCACAACACTTTTATTTGCGTTGAATGCTTAATGATCGGATGTTTGTCATATATTTTAGTTTTATCCAGTAAATTCAATTAGCCTAATGGTAGGCTACGATTTTCCATTGCACTATCAAATGCTTCATTTTTTCGCAATTGTGAGTTTAAATTAAGCAAAACGCTTATAATGTCATACTTATGGCATCGCTTGTATGAAGAAGTCCTAATACCAGCGTTTTTGGCTTGCATGTTCGTTTTCTTCAGTGGTGTCGAAAGCACATATCAGATATTATCGAATTCAGCCTTGATTTGGAATGTTAAGCTCGAGGCTTAGTCTCCCCTTCAAAAAAAAAAAAAACTATTCTCAAATAGACGCTGTAGTCACTGTTTTTTATCCCCTTATCTCGTGTATATCCCATCGCATTGCTGCCGCTACCGTTAACGATTTAAGTACTCACTGTCAGTCTTAACATCGCTACAAATATATTTTTTCCTTGTGAGATTCTGCCATTCTCATAAGACGTTAAAGTGCTGCTTTTTTAGTACTCAACGTTTACTTTTATAAGTAAGTTGAGCACTAAATAAGTAACAAAGCTTGTATATAGAGTTACAGCACTGGAATCTTCTGTTTAACGCCGCCGTTTAGTGCATACCTTTTATCATGAAACAGTCAACTACCGAAAATTCTTCTTTGCAGTGGTAAGGGCTACACCTTTTTAAACTTACTGTGGTTTAAACATAAACATAATAACATTCCGAGAATCTAAGAAACAAAATATGTACTTTCAAAATCCGGATCAGCAAAATTTTAATCTGATAATTAATTTTATAGCAATTCTGGTGTCGGAACGAAAACTATTTGCCGTGCTTTGAGTTTTATTTCGCCAGTTATAAATAATGAAACGATTTTCAACCGATCTATAAACTTCTATAGATATTTGTAAGAATAAAGACGTACATACATAAATATGGCAGAAAAAAAATCATCTCTTGGGCTCAGCAATAAATCGTATATTGTAGGTATCTGGCAATAATCATGTTACCAGAGATAAAATCTTGTATAACAGAATTTAGATTTGCTCCCTAAGATATGTGACAAATTATGTGAACCAAATTGTTGATCAAAAAAGCTTTTACATGACGTAATGATCACATTTGTCATGATTGTTGTGTTCTCTCTGTTTTTCGTGATCCAATGTAGCTTGCAAATAAAGCACAAACTTTCTCGCAATACTGTCTATTATGAATATCCTCAAAATATTATGGTGTTTTAATTTTCATAGTTTTTTTCCTTCTACCAAATAAAGTATTGTCATAAAGTTTCAAGTAACTTTAAAAAAAAATGAAACTCGTAAATATTTCAAATTTTATTGCGGATATACATATGTATGTATGCATATATAATAAAGCTTTAAATAGATGTTAATCGATTTAAATGATATGAACAAAAACTAATTTGGTAGCACTTTGTTGGTTTTTTGTGCACCTTAATGGTATGGCTTTGATTGTTATTTAAATGATTATCAGATTTTGGTAATGGAGGTTTCCGATATTTGTTACTGAATGGATACGGCTCTGGTGAAAGCGTTAAGAAACACCACCGGGGAGTTACATTGATGTGGGCCCTCATTTTCTCAAGTATGGAATATTTTTATGACTCGGCTGTACTCGTAGACTTAGTCTGAGATTTGTATATGCCAATTTTAGCCATAGACATGAAACTATGCTCACCCTGGTACCTATATAAGGTCGAATATTACATTCGGAATGCCATAGAATTGAACTTGATTAAATTAAAATCATTCTTAAATAAATCAAGGAAATCTAATTTTTTTGAGGTCGGTATGTGGCGTTTCGCGTAATAGGAACGTGATGGTTGTAAATATGCCTGTAAATAGAAAATTAGACTGACTAATGAATTCAATCTCTGAGTAATGAGACGTGGCTGCTGTATGATGAATTTTTGTGATTGTTGGAGGTTGTGTCATGCTGTTTTTGATTGCCTATAAGTAGAACTGGACGGTGACTAAAGAAAAATACTCTGGAGTTATTTGATGCCAGTCGATTTAGATATTTAGAGCATTCGCTATCAATTGTCAACGAATTGCAAAGCGTATATACATATTTAGGTTTACAAAAAGACAAGCTTATTATGCATCAGTTAGGTTAGCTTTCGTTTTGGTGATAGCCAACATCTAGCAGTCATATTTAAGCTAGAAAGACCTAATTATACCACATGACTCAAAGATCTTCATATCAAGAAGGCCTTTGAAATACGGGCCGTTTATTTATACTAGGTTTTCAAAAAAGTATTTTCCAAGGAATTTGCTTCGACTAAGCGAAGAGGGGTGGTCTCACTATTATCCACTTGTTCATTTTCCATTTCCACTTCTTCATTTCTCATTTCCACTTCTTTATTTCTCATTTCCACTTCTTCATTTCCCCCTATACCGCAGTTTCCTGACACCTAGCACAGTCTCATCCGGTTCTCAATGCATAATGCTTTGAGCATTGTGCGACAGCCCCTGACTGTATCAGAGTTGATGTTGGTCGATTCAATTGCCTCAAGAGCGGCCTGGTTATCGATGTAGATAGCGATATCTCTTCCGAATACCGATCTCATCTGCATTGGCTCAGCCATTCTGAGGCCATCCAGAACTTCTGATTGGAAGACACTACTTGCTTCCGGTAGGCTTATAGACATTCTTAGTTTTCGCTTAGCTTAGACACTCTATTTTCGAGCCATTTGTGAAAATTGCAATTTTATTCGGGCTGATTACTGCATTTTCGTGCCAGTCCTCCTTCTCCCGATATATTATATCATACGGAATCCTTTCATACATCCTTTAAAATTGATTGCCTGGTAGTAGCTCCTCTGGGATCGTGTCCAAAGCTACTGCTCTTGAAGGGACCCAAATTAGTAATGTCGGTCTTTATCTACGCGTTATTGGATATTTCGCATTCAATTTGATTTCCTGTCTTGCATCGCTTCTTAAAATAAAGATGGTACCTATAGTTCGAGAAAGTGATGTCCGAATAACCTCCAGAACTTTTTTTTTCTGTATGACGCAACAGAGTTTTAAAATCATTGATCTTTTTTAGTTTTTAGTGAAACGGCGCAAAATATGATACCTTAGTTGCAAAGTCTCAGATTTCTGCTAATAATGAAGTTACGACATATGTGATGCGTATTTGCAAAATATCTTAGGATAAGTTCTGTGTTATTGAATTTCTGTTCAGAAATAAATTATTGTAATAAGCCGAAAGAGCAAGGCTACTTGTGTCGTAAGCCAGATCGGCGCAACTAGGCAGTAGCATCACAAGCCAAGTTGTAGTTTTGTTCTGGTTATGTCCCCATTTCTTACTTGGAAAGAGGCAATATTTTCAGAGCTTTTAACCTCACAAATATGGCATCGTTATCTTCATTGCTGACTTGTTGGTGATGTTTTGACACTAACTTCTACCTCTTGGTACGACGAAATAAGCCGTGGGTGTAGCATATCCAAATATACCATTAGCAACAATTTAACTGGGATTTCAGTCATTGTTGATATTTGGAACTGTAGGTTTCATATACATATTGCACTGGTACATCAAAGTGTACTTTCTTAGTGGTCAGAATTTTTGTAAGTTCTTCAGAAGGTTTTGGTTTTAGGGATCCTTGCGTTCTGCTTGCTGTTCCAATATTCATGTTTCGTAACTGTTATTTGTTTGCTTTGGGTGTAAACATTAAAACAACTATGTTCGTGGCATACCTTTGTTTCTCCGCAGGCTTTTTCTTTCGAATGGACATGCAAGACTCACTAGTCACTGCATCCCATTTATTCTTATACAAATGATAATTGTTTAAAGCAACAGTTAGTGGAACATGTTCATCACTTAACTGCGTTGATTGTATTGCTAACTCTTGACGTATGAGGACTGCAATAATTAAGTACCTCTACAGATATCTGAGTGGAAAACATGACATGTTGCAGCTACCAGTATACACTTCACAATTGCATGCTTAGAGAGAATGTTTTTCTTGATGTAAGACAGCAAAAGGATAGAATCGTAGAATAAAGATCTTGTTATTTTTGTTGTCTTTCTGGCGCAGTAGATTTTTAGATATATTAAGTTTTTATGTATTTCGTTTCAAGGCTCAGCTTAAGATAAAATTTGTTTTTTAATTCTGCGAATTAATTCACAAGTTTATTTTCGAATATGGATTTTTAACTTTTACGAGTATGTATAGGTACATAATATCGCAACACTCTATTTTAATTTTTTTATTTTTGTGTTTTGATTCGAAATGCACATCTTGAGCACACTGAAAACAAGCATGCTTGGTTATATTAGTCAGCAAAATTAAAAGGACCATAATAAAAACATGAAAAATATCTCACAAATTTCAGCCTAGCGTGCGTTATCACGATACATCCTTTATTATTTATCGCAAGTGGTTACGTGCCGAAGATGAATTGGCCTTTCCGACTATTCACAAATACGTTGTAACAAATGTTCATTCCAAAGATAAAATCATAAAGCCCGAATACTGTCTAACAGACAGTGAATGCGTGTATGGGAATGAAACCGAAAAACATTCCGACTCTGATACAGTCAATCGAAATAAGCGAAAATCACGACGTCGAACACGATCTTTGGAAAAACGGAAACCAACAACCACAGATGCGAATGATGACGTTGTCGCCACCGGAAAAAGAATCACAGCAACCAACGCAAATAGAGACAGCAACCAAGATGAGGTGGATTTGCGTGCCAGCGAAAATAAAATCAGCATTCGCATCGAAGCAAACGATGATACTAGTATTCCAAAGGACCAGTCAAACCAAAGTGAGCAAAGTGAACTACGCATTTCTAAATTGAATATAAACGAAACGAAAAGTTTAAATCGACTTGCAGCACCATCTAGTACGAGTATTGTCTCTGAAACTATAGATAAGTCAGATGATTCCAAACCAAAGGAAAGTTCTTATGACACCGGTACTACGAGAAGGAACAGAACATCGAAAGTAGATTTTGTATCTGAAGATTTGGATTCGCAATCTGAAGCACAATCAGAATCACAATCTAGCGTGCAAAGTGGTTCGGGGCTAATAATCATGAAGTCAAATGATCTGAAAAGAACCGATAGATTTGTACTTGGATTAAGTAATAAGGATAAATTAGATAAATCACCTATAGAACGGCAAATATCATGTACTAGCGATGAAAGTATGTCAGAACTAATTCGGCTGGGTAGACCATATCCATTTGCAGCCATGAAAGGTAGTTTCTCATCACGCAGCAGTGTTAGAAGTACAACTAGTGCCAGTTCATCGAATTTTTCTGTAGGCGATCGTATCAGTGATGCTGAGGACATAACAAGCTTCGATTCAAGCGATACTCTACAGGTATGCATTTCTAATGAACCATTTCAATTTTAACACACAGTTCATCTATTTTATTATTCATTAATAAATAATATCTTAGTGTCAAAATTAGATCGTTAAGATACATATACTAAATTAAATAAATTCTTATTACGACTAGTCAATTTTGAAATAATGTGTTTTATACTAATCAACGCAGAGTTTATATACGAATACTCTGATTAGAATTTTTTTATTGTAACAATATCTTTCTGTTCTCTCTTAGTTTATTTATTTTTCTATTGTATATTCTTCTATACTTACTTGTATCCGTAGTATCATTTTTTCATACTCATAGTGACCTGCAATGCACCATGTCTAAAAAAAGAGCTATATTTCCAAAAAGAGTAAACGTGATTTAAAAGATACATATCTACGCAGTCCACATTTTACCTCACAAGAATATGGGATACGAGTACTCGTTTAAGTATTATTATTTCTGCGGTAAGGCTAGACTAGACTAGACTCACTGTTTGCTGCTTTTAACCTTAATCGAGCGATTGCGGTTAATGAAAAATTTCCGCATTATTTGCGCATGTGTATTGTGACTTTACTTAGATGGAAACTGTTAAGAAGTATTTCTGTTTTTTTTTTCATTTTTCAAGCATTTCTTTAGATTTTTTATTTGGCGGTTTCTGGTGCCCACGAAAAGTGGGCAAACAGATACAAGCAGGTACTCGTAGTTTGATAAGCCTTTCGGGCCTTGACATTTTTTTGTTTTAAATTGTAACTTATAACACTGTTGTAAAATACTTTCTTACATGTATTTACTTATATGAGTATGTATGTATGGATGGAGACACGTACTTAGTTAGCCTTTTAATTGCAAATGTAGGAATAATAGGACTAAATGCTTACGAACGTATTGTTGCTTTCTTTTCATAACTCTTAACAATGAAAATATCGGTGAGGTATACTATTTATAGGTGAGATGTTTAATTTTTGAAGTTCCTGCTGAAATCTTTGTTTTTACACAAAACACGACGTCTTATTATATAGGGAATAAAAGATATTTGCCTCTTAATTTGTTGTCGTGCAATGCATACGCACTTTGCGCTTGAAAGTTCTCATAGGGTTACCATGGTGTACATATTCAGCCTTATCAGCAATTCCGGGGGAAATTACTTTCCCACGTATTTTTTTTTTCCTGGAGACGATTTCTCCTATCGCCAATATCCCGTGAATAGAATTTCCCCGAAATTAAGTTCGAACTAATTTCAAAGTATTTTAAGTGACATAATTTTTGGAATGTTTATCGGTAATAATTTTAATACCTACGAGTGTAACGTGCGAAAGCAAACATTTGAATTTGCGAAATGTTCTCTACAGCTTTAAGATTAATTGTAGAACAACACGAGGAGACAAATAAACAGAGATCAATCCGTAAAAAAATACGAGACTGTTCTAGTCCACTGGAACTGCCGGAGCCATTGTAAGTAAATACGAAAATGTACTTGGTCTAACTTAAAATACATTTTATTCAGATTCAAACAACATTATCGTGTTAACAAACTAGCCTTCAAATATTTGTTGGATATCCTGCAATCTTCGGTATCATTACCCAAAAAAGAATTTGGCATACCGGCTATCATTAAGCATAGTGCGTGCTTACGATTTTTTGAGGAAGGTGGCTACCAGAAAGGTGTTCAAAGAGATAGTGAAGTTGGACTGGACTGGCTTTAGTGAAGTTTTGTCAGGAGTTTTGCATGTTTTCGAAAAAGAACTTTGTTCAAAATGGATTACCATGGAAATGGAATTGAATGAAAAACGAACAATTGCAATGGCATTTTATGAAAAATATAGGATACTCTGTGTGATAGGATGCGTTGATGAAATAAGAAGAAATCTTAAATTCATAAAAAGAAAGTATACTTACATTTTAAAATTCCTCCAAACAAATGAAGGAGAATTTTTTCGAGAGAAATGTCAATTATTTTCCTGATTATTTTTTAACGGGTTTCAGTATAATAAACTGTATAATCAAAACAAACGAATCCAAAGAAATGCATTGCATCTCTCGTTCTCATCTCGTCTAATATCAATTTCCTCTGTTACTTTAACGGCGAAAGCAGCTTAGATTCAAAGTTTAATTCAAACTGACTAATTGTAAATTTTTCACTATCTACTTTCAAACATTTAAGCTTCAACCTTATTTTCTTTAAAAGGTTATTTTTACTAAAACAAGTTTTGCTTTCTTTGTTCGTAATGTTTTTTCTTTGGAATCTTATAGATATCAACGCTCCGTACGTTATGCATTGTTATAACGTTTATTTGCCACATTTGGGTAAATTGAACGTATTAAGCCTTTCTAAACGAATAGTTTTGTACAATTTTGAGACCCTTGCTTTCTTAAATAATGCTAGGAGTCCGATTGATAACTAGGCTTTCAAAGGGTGCAGTGATGTTGCGATTATTGGCTAGGTTCACATCCGTAATTTTTGCTCCTGATTACGTAATAGACATAGTGGCCTTCTTTGTTTTAATTCTCTTTTCTACATTATTTAAAAGACACATTTAAAAGGGTTAGTTAAAAAGTTTATTTTCGCAGCAGTCCTTTCACACGATCTTGTTGTGCTTTGGACAACAATATGCTATGGCGGTATTTATCTCGCATCCTTTAGCCCAAGTCTTTCTTATGAGATCGCCAATGGGCTTCCTAAGATCATCTGTGTTTCACTCCCAATGGCATAATATACAGTTGCATTGTACTTGATTCACTAGGTGTGACAGACTTCTGTTAAATATGAATCTCATCAAAGGCCTAAATAGTTCTCCGAAAGCAAATTTTTATAGCAGCTTTGACTATCGAACTTCTTATGGCAGGTCGTATCTGAACTTTATAATTTCAAACAATGAAAAAATTGTGTAAACGGATAAAAGGAAAGGATATATTCTATATGCAAGATCATTCTTTATGTAAGATCATATACCACTGCGATGACAACTCTTTTAAAATGTTACAAAAGTGAGGAAATCGTGAATTAGTTGTTGTGGTATTGCGCTTGCAGCAATAAATTAGCTTACGTTCATTTTTAGACGTGATACCGTGTAGGATTTGCTTACCGACTTTATTGCCTTTCGATTTTTAAATTAAACGTAATTTAATGCTAACGTAATAATTAAAATATATCAGGCTGATATCGAAACAAGAATTTAACCTTAAACTGACTAGGTCTTAAAGCTTGATAAGTATTTCGATGCGGTTATGCAGCCACTGAGGCTAACGGGTATTTCGTGCTTAAGAGTGCAGCAGAAGACAGCAGATACTATTTTTTCATACTCACTGTTACTAGGTGAATATTGGGTGAGTTTTTCACTAGCTAGACTAAGTTTGAAGTTTTACTTAGTTGTTTTGAGGTTGACCACGAGGTCAGAAATGCCATTCTTTTTGCTAAATCTAGCTATTTGTTGTTTCAGCCAGATGAGATTTGTAATTTCTCTCTTTTTTAACACAGCAAAAATCTCAAATGTAATTTGAGTAAACTTATAGTAAAATGGGTCACTTGCATTTGCACAGCAAAACAACGCAATTCTGAGATTGCGAATTTTTTTTAAATTCTCGCATTCAGGTGCCCAAAAACATATATCAGATTAGAGCCTGATATAGACATGTCTTCAGTTCAGGGGGCATAACTTGTCGGTGCTCTATATATTTCGGTCTGAACTTATGCCTCTCTTTACAGCGCGTTTCTAGATAATTTAAAAACAAAACAAGACGTTTTACGGTTTCATTCAAATATAAAAAACTTGCCTACGTTGCCCACTGAAATATTGAGCAAATATTTTTCCCAATTCAATGAAAAGTGTGTCTTAAGGCAATTGCAAATATTGATTGCAAACGCGGAAACTGCGAATATGTATGCTGCGACCATAAATTCACCACTCATGTTCAGTGGACGACCTTAACAAATATTTCCTTTTTTTGTAGTTATTTTTCCATTATCAACGATTTTACAAACTAGCAGACATTCCTTTTACTGTACTGGCAACGACCAGCTTTCTGTCTCTATATATGTACAAGTATATAAACAGACTGTTGCAATGGACCGCGTTTCTTTATTGTAACCCATTATGTAGGTAGCTAGCAATGCAATGCAATGCAAGGAAAAAAATGTACTTACTTGGGTTATTCCACGTACTGTGCGAATCTCCTAATATCACACAGTGTAGAGGCAATGCAACACAAGACACGGATATGTGGTGACTGCCCGTAACTGCTACCGCTGATCTATGCGCGACCGACGATGACGCTTTTCAGCCACTACTGCTGTTAGATTCCCTTTTTTGGGAACTGTATTCTAGCTGGCTTTGGGAAATCGGTTTCATGTATGGATCTTCCTACTTGGATGACATAGATGTTTGGTACCCCTACCACTCTGATCCATTGCTGGTTCTTTAAGATTTTTCGAACAGTTAATTTTTCTCTCCTCGCATATCTAAGATCCGTGGGCAAGATGACAAATAAAACGAATAAACTGCAATGCTGTGAGTTTTTCTTTTTAATTTGTTTTCTTTTTTTCTGTTTTTTTTTTTTGCTATGATACAACATAAAAGCGAAGTATTGCAGCGAGACAAAATGTCGGTCAGGCGACATTGCATTTTACACTAAAGAATGCGGCCACAGGTAACTACTCGTATGTACCTATTTTCTTCGTGTTTTCGTCTTTGAATATAATACGAAAATGTTTTATGTAAGAACAATAGTAACATAATACAAATGAGTAACAGATCAGATCAAGTTACTTATAAATGGCTTTTTGCCAAAAATTTTATCAAATTAAATACCCTATACTGTGAATTTGAAGGTTGGATCCGGTTTAAGGATGTACCCATGCACATAAAGGTATTTTATCAGGATCTGTCTAATTTTAAATTTAGTACTTCACTCCACAAATTGAGACGGCAACGTAATTTACAGTTGTCTAACAATTAGATCATATACATATGTACGTATGATTAACTCATTACAGTTACTTCAAAATTTGGCCAACTGCTTTCAAATGCTCACTTCAAGAAAATTAGGGTGTCTTTTCACTTATGAACAGCAGTTAAAGTCTCCCTTTACTGCGTTGTCCTTTTAGGAGGAACTCATTTCGTCTACATGGTCAAGCCATCTCATACGACCGACTTTCTCACCAGGTTGATGTGTTACTGTACAGCCCACTGGTTTATCTTTTTCTCTAAGTTCTGTTAAGTCAATCAGCATCAACAGCCGAAGAACGAGACGAAAACGAATATCATCATCTTACTTAAGGATATGTATGTTCGTTCTTCTACATTTAAGAAGCAGGGGTGGGTTGATTAGGATTTTTTTTATATAGAGCTTTAATAGTGTTCCTTCTCAAGGAACTGCTTTCAATTACTGTTTTAAGTTGAACGAAACAACGATTGAGAAGTATTGATATCTGATGAGATGCCATTACGATAGTTAATGATGGAGCCGAGTCTTCTGACGTTTTGTCAAAATCATCAATGTCATGTGTCCCTTCTTGGTGACTTAATTAATCTCAATATTTGCAGAGCTGAGTTCAAAGATAGTTCCGCTTTTGGTAACTAATGAGTTCGATATGCCAGAATGAACATAATAGTACATCTCCTTGTTTTCCAATTTTTTCGATGCAATGGGACTCACGGATCTTGCTTGAGATATCACCACAATTAGAGAAGAACCTGCCGCAGTGTGAATATTTGTGAGTTGTGTCAATCTACAACATAAAATTGATTCGTCTTCTTTCGTCCGGAGAGGTCAGTGTTCTTATCGTCTTTTTTGCTGTTAGAGCGCACCATTCGCTTTCGTCCTCTTTGCATTGCTGCTTCATAGGTTTGCCTGTATTCTTCAACAAATTACAGTTACGTGGAAGTAATCGGATGAGACTCCGCTCATCAATTGCTCCGATGGCTTCTCGGTATTAATGCTACGGGCCTGCAGTTCTTAATAATCTTCAGGAGGTTAAAAGACCCGCGCTCAACATGAGTTCTGCCGAGTTTGGAGATTCAATACCCAAAGCCGTTTAACATTTATTTTCTTACAAAAAGTTCTTTGAAATTTTGGCGCCCAGAAAATTCGCGTTCATACTTTAACTGAAAAACGGTAAAAGTCTAATCTCTTTTGCTTTCCGGAACCTTTTTTTGGATACAGTTTTGTTTTGTTAATCGAATTTGTAGTTTAGATGTGGTGAAATTGGTCTTAATTTTAAGAATAGGATACTCTGCATTTACCACTGCATTTCCTTTTTTTGAACAGACAGACAGCTTTTCGGTGTCAATGACGCACCACTGATGGATATTGTTTTGCATTTCAGTTTGGAACTCTTATATTTTAAAAAACAATTCATTAAAGTATTTCAAGAAAAATATCTGTTCGAAGTCGAAGGCCTGTTAGTTTGTCTACCAAATAAAGCTGTTTCTCAGGGAATTAAAGTGCAATCGTCTAAGTGATTCCGAGTCTTTGCGATTTTTTTTTAAACCTGGAGCTTTCTCTCATTCTCATCCAAAAACCTTAGATATCACTGTTTTTTCTTCAAAAAACGAATACTGTTTGAATTTGTGACCGCCTGTGAGCTAAGCCTGATATTGCAGATATCGCTTGTTTCCTTTCGACACTTTTCTGGTCTTTTGACGTTCATGCTAGATGCAAATTTTTGCTTATCGCAAAACAGTCATCTGGCTTATAACATCAGATCAAACTATCTTGCTGGTGAAAAGGACACTGAATGCGAACAATATGTGATGGGGTGGGGGTAAACTGGGGTTGCTTGCAAGGCAGCATTCTATCTCAACTGCTATGATGCATGTTGATCGACTTACTGCGCAACCCCCTTAAAAAATTCTGATGTATATGCAAAAGCTTATGCGCATTGTGTATCGGTAATGTCTGTTGCACCCAAAGGTGTGAGCGCCAATTAATACACTAGAAATGTGCTTTCACTAAATCCTCTTAAAACTCTGGTTGTGATCTTTACGAGAAGGAGGAAGCTGACTGGTGTCAATTATCTAACACTTAAAGGCATCAGCATCCAATTTACTAAATCATTTTTATATTTCGGTGCCATATTTTATGTTGGCTAAGCCTGCGTCCCCAGTAAAGATTTCCATTGACAGTTGTGTTTTACATGAGCTAAAAAGCAGATGGCATAACCCTTTAGGTTGACGTCAGACTAAACGAACGCTTCCCGACATTTCTAAGAGGTCAGCGACCTTCCTGCTGGCCCTCAATATGAGAGACTAAGGTGTTACATCTGCCAGACCGTTGTTAGTTATACTTCACACCTTTTAGTATTTGAAATGCCCCATTGGTATTAAAGCATTTAAAAAAATAGGACACGCGACTATTTTCGAAATTGACTCATGCGGAAACTCAAATTATTCTCAAAATTTAATAAAAAAATTTGACTTTAAAGTTATTCTCAGAAATAAGTTTCACTGTTCGCATGACGTTAAAATTAGAATTTTTCTTTCTTTAATTTTCATATTCATTATTTTTATTTTATTATTAGAATTTTTATTTGCGAGCTTTTTAAATTATTAGAAAGGAAAACCTTCAAAATGTTAAAAACCTTATGGTGGATTTTTTTCTATTATTTTTGCTTTAACAATTTGGATGTAGAGAATGTTTTTTTTACAATGTGTTTGCGAATAAAAATAAACAAATGAAATATCTCAGCCTACGCTGTGTTTTGACTCTCTCAGCATCAGTTTTTGTTAAGTAAACAGACACGTGTACATAGTTAAAACATAATTGATCTTATTTAAATAATAAAAAAAAAATCAATTCCTTCATCTAATTGGTTTTTGGCAGCTACTTTTTCTCTCCATCAAAACATTATATTTTGTTGTGATGTGGTTTTCCGTTGAGTGCATAGTTATAGTTTTCTGGTTTTACCCTCTTTATGTAAACAGATAATATTTTATTTAAAATAAACAGGATAAGCTCGGCTAATGATTGTTCTACATTAAAGACAAGCTTTGAGAAATACATATGTTAAGTATTCATTGTATTGCACCTTATTTATGTTTTATTTTTCATTACAACACTCGTGTGCTTTTCTCTTTCGGATTTGTCATCGTCCTCAGTTTCGTCATGAAGTTGTTGTAATTTAATTGACGTTTAATGATTTTAATGACCTCCTTCAGTCAAATCTAAAGCGTAGCTTTTGGTCTTTTTCCAGTCCAACTCACTTACTCCAGTTTTAAGAAGTTACATTGAAATTGCGTTATGAATAAATCTTACGGTACTTGAACTCATTGTACTTTAAGTTCATAAATTATTAACTTCAACATGAAATACTCCACATGAAGTTATACAATAATCCTCTTCGGAAAATCTATAATTGTACGAAGTTATGAAATAAGAAAAAGTAAAAATTCAATATTTTCTCAATGACTTGTTAATTACAACTGCTTAAAATCAGCACATGAAATGACAATTCCTACTTATGTGTATAGGTATAATATAGTATAACAGTCATGCTAAAAGTTACATAGGCGTATGTATATATATACGCATGTACGTTTTGTGCTTGATATAACTAGACCAGATTCTACACGTGCTTAATGAAATATAATTGCTATACGTTTAATTATGTAAATCAGAGCACGTGTAATAGGGTGAATCGTTTAAAATAATTCCTAACATTTAGTTCATAAAAGTAGCCAAAACGTTATCAAAAATATATCTCCTCCCTTAAAATAATGTAAAAACTTGGACTTACAAGAAAGGAACGGATATCATGTGGATGTCTTCTTGGAGGAGATACTTCTCTTGTTCCATATGAGGGTTCAAATTTCTAACTTAGTATGAAGAAGATATTTTTTGTAAAATGATATTTTTTTAAAACGGTAAGAATTAGACACATAGTTTGGGTTCCAAGCACCTTCGTTGTATTCAACCCTGACAAGGGTCAAGCATTAGATTTTCGAGTCTAATATTGAAATGTAGTATAGCCCAGTGATCGAAGGCCAGGCTGTATTGCCCTCAATTTCTTCATCGAAACTTTGGTTTTGTGCGTAGTGTCACTGTATTGCTAAAATAGCGTTCTATTTTAGGTAGCAGCTACCCACCCACTTCAGCAGTGTACTTTTTTGGTTTTTACTTTATCAATGAGCCAACACGATCGTGCATGCCATCGTCAATATATCGTCTGTTGTTAAGATACTCTATATGGGCCAACGGCAGCGCTTACATCCCGGAACGGGTTACTGGCTTCGGTGTAACTGACCCCTCGTTCTAGGGGCATTAAAAATGGAACTGGTCCTCCAAGTTGGAGGTTGTGCTGCCGGGGTAACTGCCCGGTCATTTAAAAAAACAAGAAATTATGAAGCATCAACAAGCCTCGGATGTGGACGGATCTACTGTTGACAACCCACCCAAACGATTTAAGGACAATGAGCTTCGGATGTGCGCGTGGAATGTAAGATCCCTTAATAGACCACGTGCAGCCGAGCAACTAGCGGAGGCACTAGACTGCTGCAGAGCAGATAACGGGGCGAAACATTGTCGTAGCTAGCACGCGGTTCCCACATCTCGACATACACAAGGGGACTTGGAAAACTCCTGATCAATCAACAGTCAACCAGATTGATCACATTGCGATCGACGCAAGACACTCCTCCAGTATTATGGATGTCCGTACGTTCCGAGGAGCCAACGTCGACTCGGACCATTACCTTGTTGTAGCCAAGGTACGGTTGCGGATATCCCAAACTACGCCAAGATAAACTAATGCTGTGAGGAAATTCGACGTCAAATGGCTACAATCGCAAGAGATCGCCAAGCACATGCAGCTAAGCAAGATGCATATAAAGCGGCGTTGCTTAGAAGGACCAGAGCTGCTCATGAGCTCTATGAGCGGAAGAGGAGAAACGAACACCGGCCTTTCAGAAGGAAGGTCGAGGAAATTGAGAGATGTGTGGTTTTAGGCCAGGAAAGTCCCCATCGACCAAATATTCACACTACGACAGATCTTGGAGAAGACCCATGAGCTTCAGATCGATACACATCACCTATTCATCGATTTTAAGGCCACGTATGACAGCATCTATAGAGACGAGCTATACAGAGCGATGCCAAACTTGTCCGTCTGTGCAGGATGACGATGGAGAATGCACGCTGCTCCATCTGCATTGAAGGAAAATGGAGGGGGAGATACAACAATGAACTCTACGGACTGTACAGCGACATCGACCTAACCAGAAGAGTAAAGATCCAAAGGCTAAGATGGCTGGGTCATGTAGAGCTTATGGACACCAATGCTCCGGTCCGAAAAGTCTTGGAATCTGCTCCCGAGGGACAGCGCAGTAGAGGAAGGCCTAGACTCAGGTGGCGCACGCAACTGGAAGGGGACCTCAGCCAACTTAGCGGGTGAAACTGGAGGCAGCTAGCCAGGGATGGAGCTGGCTGGGGAAGCTTATTGACTGAGACCCAGGTCCACCCCGGATTGTAGCACAATTTAAAGTAAGTAAGTAAGTTTAAATACTCTCTTCACTAACAAAAAAGGAAGTATGACAATTTAATCAGGCTAATCAGTTAACCGCCAATGCGTTTTTACAACAATGTTCAACTATAGAGGACTACTTTGAGAAATAGCCAAAGCGTGAATATGTCGTAATTACTTAAAAACTTAGTTTTCGAACAGATCGAGCTGAGTAGAATGTCCAAACATTCACCTGATCATTCAATATAAAAACAAAATAATAAAAGATAGTAATAGAATTTATGAAATGACGCTTTAAAAAAAATCATATCGATTTAGTCTCTTTAGTTATTCTTCAATTTCTATCAATTAAGTTAAACAAGTTTTACTACAACATCTCAAAATCAATATTCTTTGACTTTTGTGCCCCTGAATTGTGTTCTATTAAGATTTTTAGTTAATTTAGTTGAAACCAAAAATATATTCATATTGACGACTAGAGTCTTTATTTCTTTTTCTGTCAGTATTGCGTGACCCAAGGTGTGGCTGAAAATTAAATTCGCGCTCTCAGGGTTAGTGGCACCCCATACAATTGGCCAACATAAATTGATTTGACTTTTTCTTCACTAATATTCAATAAAATTTTGTATACATATGTAGATACGTGAATATTGTAGAACATGGTATCGGTATTTTGCGCAGTAAAAATTTGACTTGACTTAGATACTTTATGAAATTATCTGTATATATTGTTTGAAAGCCAAGAGAGCAAGAGAGAGAATATAAAAAGTGAGAAAATATCGTATACTCACATTCTCAAAATAAACTCAAAAAAAATATTGTAAACAAAAAAGATGCATGTTATTCGTAGTATTTAAGCTTATATACATGGTCGGAGTATTAAGAATACAAAGAATAAACAACGCATCTGGATTCTGGGTGCATAAATTCATGGAAACTTTGTTGCCCTGTGGTAAAAAATTTCATATGCCGAATGCCGAACATCGAATACAGACGCTTCCACCCGCTGCTCTTTAATGATAGTGCTGATGCGTTGCTCTTCTGCTGTTGTTTTTAATTCTTTACTTAATAACATTTTACAGGGTATCTATTCAAAATATTGGTAGAAAAAAAAAATGAATTTTGGAAAAAAAAAATTGGCCGATGTTTCCTGTAGAGGTGTACCAAGTTTTCCAATAATTTTGATCTAAATATTTACGAATCGTGTTTTATTAACCTGCCTGGCTGTTGGTTAAACTGGGATACTTTGCCTTACACCGAATGGTCGTTACTTTTGAAAGACATTTCTTCATATTTCTACTGTATCTACAGTTAAATCGTTCTTTATAAGAAAACGGTATAAAAGTGTTTTGTCAGACCTAATTATTTTGAGGACTGATTTGAGGGATGCTGCGCTTTTTGATAAATACCAGATGATTTGTTTTTGCCGGACTTAACTAGACTGCTTTTGCCGCCCTAATTAGCCAGTTTACTCAAAGCCATAGACCCAGATTTTAGGCCTGTCTATTTTTATATTTTAACAGCTTGAATCAAAATTTCTTCCTAGCCGTTAGCTGAAGGAATTACCAATGTTGACATTGTGTGTTTTAAGTGAAATTTTCGAAACGAACTATTACATGAACTGTACAGAGATTTGAGAATTACAAGGATATTGACAAACGCCCGCATTTATGTAAAGCGCGCATTTCCAAAGATAACATCCACATGTCCCCATATTCATAAAAATATAAGTGTGTTTATTTGCCCAACGTCACAGCAGTAAGAGCTACCTTACGCGAGTTTGCAAATGCGATTAACTATTGATTTGTGCCAAAAATTGTATGGAAATTCCCCAAATATCCTGAGGAAGTTAGAGTCTGGTGCGGTTTTTGGTGGGTCTTTCTTCGAATTGAGTTTATGCTAATATTCCCAGAAATACCGACGCATTAAAGGATAATTTTCACGCCGGTATCCGTCATAAAAAATATGTCAAAATGTACTTAAAAATGTCAATTGCCATTTGATTGCCTCCAAAGCACATGCCCGAAGCTTTCTAGCTTCTCCGAACATTTTCTAGTTTTCTTGAACAAAGGATGAGCACTGGTTTACTTCATCACAATATTGACAAGTTCGAACTGCTCAGGATTTTAGATTACTGAAAGCACTGCATGTTATGCGGTAACAAATATACCTTTACAAATAATGTACAAGGATCTATGTATGTATATCACCATTCTTTTATGCAATTTCAACAATTTCCATTTCTCAAGTATGTGTGGTCCCATATTTAACAATACCATAGTTCTTGCTGTGCATTCTTCAAAAAAATCAGCATGATATACCACAAATTGACATAATTGTTCCCATTACCTATTTTCAAATGCGATACTCGTACTTAAGTATGTGTACTCGTATATCCTTAAATTCCTCCAATTAAATAAAATAAGAAATGCCATCAAATTGAAACACCCTGTATTTAATTAGCACCATGATCTCATCCCGAAGCGCATTCAGTTAACGATCGCAGCATACATCATCTTCGTTATAAATATAAATATCCACGAATTTTAAATTCCGCCGAATCGCGCTCTTTTTCATTTAAGCGAGCTATTACCAAACTAAAACTTATAGTAGCAAAATATGTTATTCAACCGATGCATATTTGAATAATAGAACTAAATACTAACCTACTGGGAAATAAATATGTAAAGAAGGGCCAGAGTAAATTGTACAGAAAACAAATTGCGAGCTCATGTTCAGAGACATGCGACTCATTTACAAATACGAGTACCTACTGGATTGGTGATACGAATATGTAGATGCTAAGTTCAGCACCTTGTGCCATTCACACGAATAAATATATTGCAGCCGGATTTGTCTAACACACATGAGAACACATACATATAAAAACGAACAATCAAAAAGCGTCTAATGGTTTGAAACGATTTGATGAATGTATTTGTTGAAGCAAATTCAGTGTGGCCAACTCAATTTAAAAGTGGCACTAGATAGATATATTGTTACTTGGATAAGGGTTGTTTAGTTTTTATTTAAATAAAATAAATTTTTTACCTATTATGATGATTTAATTTTCATTTTAAAGTTATTTCAAACTTAAAAAGTGGCAAGGTGATCATTTTAAAACATTTAGAGTTACAGAACAAATTATAGACTGCAATTTGGAGTAAATATAAAAAGTTATGCCAAGATCTATGTTGATCATTTATTAGACAGAGTCACGTTTTGCTTGTAGTTGAGTTGACTTTATTTAAGTTTTCTCAAGTCCAGTTAAATGTTGTTTTGTTCCATAGTCGATTAAGTACGACTTACTCATGTCACTTAATATAATAGTATTTCACAAATGCTAAGTAAAGAACAGAGGTAAAAATGTTGTTCGCACCAAACGAGTCTGAGATTGATTATTTTTTTAAACTCACATTAATAGTTATAGCTTTGTTGCAAAAAGATTCTTATTGCCTTGTGTTTGGTGTTACTTAAATTAGTTAAGCCATCCTTACTGGCATTTCTCTTTAAGCTCACCAACAATAGGACATAAGCTATGGCCGTAATTTTTAATTACGTCAAATTTAGAATCTATCTAAAATAAAGCTTGACCAAGAATCCACATTAACTCCACTATTTTCTATAAAGGACCAAAACCAAGATGATTTATAGAATATTAAAACAAGAATTCTGTCACAAAAAAAAAAATACCAGGAATTGGTAAACAAAGGTCAATTTGTATTATTCAATCAAAACTTATTTTCTCGCTCTTAAAGTAGGCCCCATTTTATATTCCTCTTCAGTCCTTCCCGGTATGGCCTGATGTTACTTTAAGCAATTGGCTTCAATCGCTTCAAAACGGGTACCAAGGAGCGGTGATTTCAGTTTTAGGAAAAAAAAGAAGTCACACTGGGTCATATCTGGTGAATACCGTAGTTGATTGATGTTATTTATAAATTTGTTGGCCTTTAAATTATCTTTCTGGAACGTCATGCAGTGACGCATCTCATGCCTAAAATATTCATCGAACTCGACCGAACAGACTTGTGAGAGATATTGAGATCTCTAGCAATCGCTCTTTAGCTGGAATGGCAGTTATCAAACATACAAAAGGTCGTTCAGAACTAGGCATGTTGTCTACGATATCTATCTTGTGAACGCGTTTTACAATCCGTATCCTCCTGTTTTTAAGAAAACTTATTCACCATAAGCCTTTTCTTATTTTTAGCGAGGGTGTGCACGAAAATCCATTATAAGAAAAACTTTGTTAAATGCAAAATCGTGATGGAACTACTGAAGTTGCCTAACAAAAACCGCTGCTAGAACCGAACTTATTTACCGATGTCTTATGTTTGGCACATAAGTTAAATATAGTGATAATAATTGTAGAAAGAAAATTGAATAATTAACGCTGACTTTTGAATTTAAAAATTCTCGGTACTTTTGACAGAATGTTTATATGTATGTATTAGAAATTGGTGAAGACTTTAACTAGCTAGATTTATTACGCGCGCCATCAAAGTCAAAGGACCGGAGTCTCTTTTGTCCGAAAGTTACAAAACCGCTCTGCTACTCAGCACCTGATACGCACTTTTCTGACTCGAATACCAGTCAGCGCAAACGGGATCAGAATCTTGAGTAGAAAGGGACCTCAGGCCCAAAAGGTCGGGGATGATTAAAGCCCCAGCATCTGTAGTCTTTTTTGATAAGTGCTATTTACTCCTTTTAGGAAAATCGGTTGGCATTTGTGTCCTTTTATATGGTTTATGATGAAACTTTAATACCGAAGTAAAAAACATAGAACAAATCCTTTATTATTTCTATGTTAAAACAGTCCATTGTGAAATTCTGTCCCACTCGGCAATACGGTACGCATCTTTTTCTTGACAACAAGCGCTTAGTTCTAGCACCTTTCACAACTAAAGTTATTTTCTGTTCTTCAGTTTTAATATTTGTAGATACACCCGTAACAGGTAGCTGCACTCTACCAATATCATCAAAATCATCAGCGTATTCAAGTGACTGGATATGCATTTGTAGAACTGTATTTCTTATCGCCTGTAAATTCCGCATAATTATCTCAATTTTGGTATTTTAAAAGTCACATGAGCGCGGAATAGCAAGCGCTTTTCGTTGTAATTCTACATAATCAGATTCCTAAATTAGACAATTTACAAATATCTTGCTATTTCGGTCCTCTAAATAAATGCTTCTACATATGAATGTTTGATTACTCATTCAGGATTTTTAAAAGGTCACGCTCTCTCTTGTGTTGCTTAAAAGTCTGTGGCCTTATTTCTTTTTATTTTGAACTGTCCTCGTATATCATTCTTTGAAGTCGCTCAGAAATCTAGATTTGATATCGCAATTTCTAGTGTGTATGTCAATATTGATTAAGAGTGTGAATATATTTTTCCAGAACACATATAAGTTCCGAATCAATCAATTCAGAGATACTATAGGTATACAACATTTATGAATACCCTGTTGTTGTCTTAAATTTTTAATTGAATTAAAATGCGATCTCTGAGTGTCACCTGTAACATAAGCACGTCTCAAAACGTGGGATGTCTCTGACTGAATCCCTGGAAACGATTTGGTTCTGCAAATAAGCTTAAAAAGCCTCCCTTTTTTTTATAAGAAAACGATTTAAATCAGATCGTTCTTCTAGGTTTCCTTGAATATAAAAATATCTCAGTCTCCGACGACAATATTGATATGGATGAGTTGAAATCTAAATGTAGCTTTACAACGTTACTCTATCGACCATATTTAACGTAAACCTAATTAGAAAACATTCATCCTAAATTCATAAAAATCATTATTCACCGCTTACTGTTCTGATCGTCCACAGATTGAATACTATTATAATGGCATTTACTTATCCCTTTCTCGGCAAAATTCCTAAGCCCTGATTCTAGTTTTCAGCCGTCAAATGAGAAAGTTTATTAAAGACAAGCATCTTGTTACTCGGAAATCTGCGTTCAGGACCAGCTGCACATCAGGCTTAATAAAAGTTGTTGACTATATAAGACAAGCGATTAATGCCTGTTGAATGGCTGTTATAAAATAAGCATAAGCAAAGATAGCTCAAGAGATTGTGTTAACCTCTCTATGATAAGTTAGCGACATATTTTAACTTCTCCTACTCTTAAACAAACTTATTTATCCATTATTTTCCACTCTGCTCATTATTTACTCACCTTTATTTCAAATTTGTAATCGAAATTTTTGAGAGAATCCTTTTTATAATATACAAATTTTTTTTGTGATAATATAGTGAAAGACATTGGGTTAAAGTCATATTAGAAATTCTGTTTTTGTTCTTTGCATTGCCTATTCTATATTCTATATCCAAAAATCTATATATATGATTGATATTTTTATCTTGAAACAAACCTCTAGATTGAAAACAAACATTTAAAAATTAACTTTCTAAGTGGATACGCTAAGACTATTTGAATAAATTTACTTAAACTCTTAAACCACTTGAGTAGCCAATGGCACTGCATCTAATCAAATATTTTACTTCGATAATTAGTTTTTTTTTTTAAGTGGACGCTTGGTCTGGAATTTATGGATTCGTATAGTATATTATATTTAAGTATATTTTTGTATCGATATTGCATTGTATATGGTTTTCAAATAATGGATACAGATTCTTGCAAGCACAAATAATTAATCCATAATGGCTAGCTTGGTGTTGGACTTGTTTACTGATCAACAGTAAATTAGCAATATAAGTTCGTTTCCTTTATGAAGATCAATGATAGGATAGGGTGGCAGCATGGAAGCCGCCATTGCGTTAGATATTCAATAGAAGGTTGATTATTTAGTCATCTTGTTGTTAAGAGTAATGGATAGCACAAGTTCACATCAAGGGCGCTGGGTAATGCAGGGAGATGATATATGTATGTAGCTCTGCATACTATTGGATACACGAAAGACATACTCGTATATGGGCTCAATTACAATTATAAGCTCAATGAGTTTTACAACTCGTAAAAAGGAGTTACTGCTTAAGCCCGAAGGACATTACACAAAAAATGTCATTCTAAATTAATTCTTAATTTAATTTAATCTTAATTTATTGTGACGGGCAGTTATACCTGTGGGCGATGGCGATGGCGCGATAGTTAGCTCATTGGACTATCACGCAGACAGTTTGGGTTCGATTCCTGGCTGGGTCACCAACAATTTTTCAAATCGCCATCACCCTTTCGGCGGGCAATGGCAAACTCCAGAAAGTAAAATTGCCTACGAAAAAGCTTCTAAAGAGTGCTGTTCGGACTTGGCGATAAACCGTAGGCCCCGCTCAGATGTGACAAAAATGAAAACATGAGCAACACAAATGAGTGTCAAGAAGCTAGGCCATGGCCCATACCGGGCTGCCAGCGCCACAGTGTTTTTTTTTAGTTATACCTGTGAGAATCTATACGAAAGATTAAACCATATCCCGAAGAACAGGTCTGGAAATTAATCGAATTCCTAGTCTTCTGAATAGCTTTCCCTAAAAACTGTAAAGAAGCTGGACTGCAAAACAGCTATCATGCCGATAAATGGAAATTTGTCTTTCATAAAATTGCTAAACGTCTCTTTTTTAAGACTATAAGCCCATCAGCTCAGAACTTTAATACCAAAGTCTCCGCAAGTACTACGAGATTATGGAGCTGCATTTGTAGCGTAACTAACTGAGTCTTTATGGAAGTTTTCAAACCATAATCAGAAAAGGAGTCATCGTACTTGTCGGTGGATTCGATAATTATAGCAAATACAAGTCGCCATGGCTCCTAGATTGACGAAGATGTTACATAGACCTCAATCCTGTATCCAAAGTGGAATATTGGCGATATAAAGGAAAATACTCAAAGTTTATTTCGGATGCTATCACGCACTGCCAGGTATCTGGAAGGTATCTACGGTAAACACACGTCACATCTACTTACATCTACTTTTTAATTTTTTTAAGCGCTTTACGCTCAAAAGTTTTTGGACAACATGAAAATATACTTGTTTCAATATTTGTAGAAACCTTAAAAAAACGAGATTGAAGAAAATGAAACAAGAATTTATAGGTATAAATAGAAAATATCACTATTTAAGGCAATTTTTATATCTTAATACCGCAAAAACGGTCAATGTGTTCAGCACCGCTACATTCGCTACTACTTGCACATCGTACTTAGCCCGGTCTACAAATTATTCAGCCGTATTACGAAAATCAGCATTTTACGGGGAATGATAAATCTATTCGGCCATTCTCAACATCATGGCTTCCCGTATTTTATGTGAGGTTCTTGGTTTATGTTAAAAACATACAGAATTCAAGTCGTGCAAGAATCGAAACGACCCGACTCTCAAAATCGTCTCCGTTTGAGTCGATGGGCTCTTAAAAAGCTTCAAGAAGATCCACCCTTATCGAAAAAATTTTTGTTTAGATGAGGTGCCCATTATAGCGCCAGATATTCCGCGTAACCATGGCTTTATTGCGAGAATGATTCGGTGAATAGTTCATTTCACGCTTTGGACCGCCTTAATCATGTGACATTACACCTCTAGACTTTTTCCTTTGGGGCTAAGTAAAGTCTTAGGTCTATATGGATAAGCCGGGAACAATTACTCGAATCATGCCGTCCTGTAAGTTGCATATGTTGTTTCATGCGTACTTTTTACTTCGAAAACCCTTTACGTACGTAGTGTGAGTTGGTAAATCTACAATTTCAACAAAAATATTGTACAAGTTATCATGAAAGGGATCTGTCAGACCGCCGCGACCAATATGACTCGTTTTATATTCGCGACCAGCGGAGGGTTGACAGATGAAAATAGTAGAAAAAAAAAAATATGTCAAACTTGATTTTCGTGATGCAATTGCCGAAACTGAAAGTCAATTCTAACCGCGATATAATAGCTTTAAATTTGAATCAGAACAAAATGCCCAAAATATCCGGGGATGTGGTGAAGACTATGAGCATACATCGCTAAAGATACATTGATAGTAGCAAAGATGACTAAGTCAGAGAACAATGGGAAATCAGCACACTTCAAACCCCCTCGATAACTCTGAATTCAGAGAGGCAGAGTCTTAGAAAAACAATGGCAGAGTTGTTTGAAAAAGAGATCTATAATAGGTAAAATTATAATATTATGCTCGTATAATAATGTATAATGATTTCTAAACTGAATTCCACACAACCGTATTACCAGGATTTCAAGGCGTATGTCAGGTCCTTCCTTTGAAATTTGTTCAGATAGTGCAGAATCCTCCAGGAAAATCCAGCAGGAAACTTTTCCAGGTCTCAGTTATAATTTGATAAGATAAATATACTCGTACATATAACATTCTGTACATATAAAATTAAAGACAAATTCGATTTTTTTTTTAAATGAACTGTAAATACTCTCTCCTTACATTGGCGCTACTGTGTAGTGTAGGTACCATGCAACTTTTAAAAAAATTCAAACGAAAGCAGTATTATATATGTATTGTATATATGGTATGTATACAGTAAAAAGAATCCTATTACCTTTAACGTAAGGTAAGTGTAAACAAAAGAAAAAGCTTCTTATATACGAAATATCTGTCCGCATATTATCGAACTATACTGTACTCTATCTGCAAATTGAAATTGTTGTTACTCTCTAAATCGAAGGTGGCAACAAACGGCAAAGCAAAAGCAAAGCAAGCGAACGCTCATTCGTTTCGCTATTCATACGAATATATTGCCTTTGTGTGTTCGTTTTGGTATTCGTAGATACTTCTCATCATATTTGAACTATAGGAATATCGAGCGTGTGTGGTGTCTCTTAGGAGAAGGAATAGTCGTTCGCATTGTATACTAAAGTCTATCGGAGAGTGAAGTTCGTTCGTACGTTTTGTCGGTCGCTGGTTTTTGCCTGTGCCATCATCAACATCATCGTTGTACCGACGATAAGGCATGTGTGCACTAAAAACTCGATATTTTGCTGCTGTTTTTGCTCTTTTTCAATCTTGCCTGCTCGTCGTTTACACTGGCTCGTACATGTAGACGAAAAGATTTTCAGATTTTCTTCTAAACTATCTTGGCTAGCGTTTTAGCTTTTGGCGCTTAGTTTCAATTTCTTTAGTCTTTCATTCAGTGTTCCTTCTCGCAGTGGTCAGTTCCATGAACATCTCTTCTCTTTCGTATTATTTTTATTTTATTTTTGGGTGTAAAAAAAAACCTCCTGTGTTATTCCTTTAATTGATAATTGTATCTAATCTTCTTATGGCTTAAAGTATGGTGTAATCGATAGATTCGAGTATATAGTATATAGAACTACGATTAAATCGTTTGTATCGCTGGATTTCGCGTGCTCGTAGTTTTTCACGATCTTCTGTAATTGTAAGCCTATGGTGTTTTCAAATACAAAATGCTATAGTCAGCGAATGGAGTAATTGAAAAATTATATTTCTAATAAAAGTGCACTCATTTCTCGAGTGTTTCCTCCTCAATAGAATGTTATGAAAGTTTAAAACAAAAATTTGTTGTATATGCTATACGAATATAAGCATGACGTAAACTTTGAATGCGGTGTCGGTTTAAAAATATCGCGTCCATAATTGTATCTATCTGTTATTGGTATCTGCTTGCAACTTAACATACAAATTAATTTTGTTTTGATTCTTCCCAAAAATACGTTTTACTTAAAAATAATGCATAAATTTATATATTAATTACTACAAGTTGTTTGTTTTTGCCCTTAAAAAAAAAATAAAAAAAATAAATAAAACGGACGAACAAACAAGTATCTATACTCGTTTTCGATGTTTTATGTATTTTTCGTTTTATTTGGCAGTATTTCTTAGAATCCACGAAAGAAACGAAAAAGTAACATAATTGGATCGTTAGTTTCAAATGTTCAAAAAATTTCGTGTCTTTTTTTTGGCAGAAGAAAAGGAAGAATACTAATGAGTGTGTGTTTTAGGGTAAAGTGGTAAATAAAGAAGCTAATATTTCAATACGCAAAGTGAAGAAGAAAATAAATAATATATACATATATATATGTATAAATGTAATAAATGTTTAATACAATTGTGAGATTCGTTCTTAGTGTGAGTTTACAAAAAATCGCTTAATTTATTGCTTTGCGAATTAAAGGAAAATAAAGAGAACCAGCCGACTTTAATATGTTTATCTTATCAAGTTGATTAGTTAAAATTCTTTCGGCCGATGTATCTGTTTTAAACGAGAAAAAAAAACGAAATTCCTACCTTTTAACAAACGTGATTTTGGATACACTCAACAAGATTTTGTGGATTTATGTATGACTGTTGGAGATAAATAAAATGATAAGAGTTAATTCACAATCATTCAGCTTGTCTAGCACATTAAATAAGGTAATTGTCATTGTAAACATGATCAACTACACTACAATATGTACATATTTTTTTTTCGGTTTTTTTTTTTTCGTTAATAAAGTCTTTTCACTTTTCATTAACGTCTGCTTGTGAGTTTAAAAATAAATACATGCTATTGTGTTTTAGAATTGCTTGTGTAGGCTCCTTAACAATGTGTAATCTTCAATTAACAACCCCCAATTTGACCTTACTACAAAAAAAAAGTGAAAAATCGCGCAGTGTTCGTATGTGTACACAGGGAACAATAGAGAGTGATCAACTGTCTGAAACAAAAATGAAATTACTCGAGATGTATTTTATGAAAATAAAAGTGTTGTAAATGGAGTTCACATCACAGAAAACAATTTATTAATTTAAATGCTAAAACAAAAAATAGTGCTTTCCAGAATAATCTTCAAATTATCGCCAACTGCCATGTTCAGTTCCATAAAGCAATGTTTTGAGGTTTTAAAGACATTTCTTTTAATTTGTGTCAATTTATTTTAAATACAGTATTTTCTGCATTCTTTCCGAAACTTTGTTTCTCTCTTTCAATAGATCATGTGTAAAAGATATTCTCAGCAAACTGCTTAAGGACCCCTAGGTCATACCTCATTTTGTCCAGAATTATTTAAGCTTCTAACCTCCGAGTTCGGTATCTTTTTCCTGAAATTTCACTAAATAAGCAAAGAGTTACCCTTGCCAATCGTTGTTTGTTTGGGTTTATACAGTCAAATAGTGAATGAGGACTTCTTAAAAAACACTTGGGAGACTCATCATTTTTAGAGTGGAAGATTAACCACCAATTTAACGAGCTGTACTCCTGACATTGAAAGTACACATAAGTCATCCAATATAACTAAGACATGTTGAGCGAATGAATACGAACGCTTCAGTCCGTAAAGCTCTTGATTTCAACCAGGAAGACCTCGCCTTAGGGCGTCATGCGCAAGTGGAAGAGACCTTTACGAAGGAGTGCGCAACTGGATGAATGTTGCTAGAAACCGCGCTTACTGGAGAGGGATATTGACCCAAGTCCAGCACCGACTAGCGAGATCTAAGTAAAGTAGTAAATGAGACGCAGGAGTAATTGAATCAATATTATAAGTCCAAATTTTTGAAATTAGAATTTTAATGTGTGTACAAGGTAGAGAAGCGTTCATTTATTTTTTAATCAGTTCAATATTGGATCATACTCAATATATCAAGACTTATTTTTTTGATTAGCCCCCAAATCGTTAAACAAATCTACCTGGGACATAATTTTGTTTCAACCTTCACGGTCCTGAGTATTGGATCACACCAAACTTTGCGACCAAGCCAATGTATACAGAAGTAGTATTGTTTGTAGGCCTTTTGAGCTACGAGTATATCGACGTCTTATTGAAACGCATATACGCCACTGTGCTTTCTTCTCTACTTGCACTTATGTTTCAGTTTACGACAAAGTAGCACAGTTTTCTTTTAATATACCTCGATTCTACCTCCGTCTTACTTACCGCTCAACATTCTTCTCCGTACAAGACCGCGTTTTGGGTATTGCGATATTGATATTTCAAATCAGAATTTTGGAACGTACTTAAGTAGCATCGGTCCTAGGATTAATCTACATCGGATGTTCACTTAGGTGGGATTTATGATATAGAAGGCACTTTAAAGGTTTAGCTGACATGTTTCCACAAAAGGTGTTGTAGTTATTTGCCGCGTTACGCTTGTTGATAATGTTTGCGGCAATGCTATAAGAGAAAAATCATGATATTACACTTATTTCCCGAAGTCTGGTATATAGGCGTATTGCTGATTTATCGGAGCGAAAACCAAACTTAAATTTTAAGTGTACATAAACATATGCATACATAAACTAAATTCTTCATTTTTTTCGCAATGCCGGCTGTGTTTGTTTTTAATACAAATCACCCTAAAAATAAACTTAAAATAGGGAGCAGGCTTCTTCAGAACTGTGACAGATGTTACTTGCTTAACTTCGCCTGAATACACCACCTCCAAGGGTTTTTTATCTGAAAGTGCAAGAGCACAAACGTTATCCGCCTTTTAGATCCCTAAACTGTTTTTCCAGATCGTTAGCATTTTTACAGGGTGTTTATTAATTTTTTCAAATTAGAGGTTGTAGCTAAAGCCCTTAAATGTTGATTGGCATTTGTGAGTTTGCCCTAACAACAAATTAATGAAATAAAAACTTCTTGCAAAAAAAACATACATTATGAATAGTAATGATAAACTGTGTTTGCAAGAGAGGGCATCTCCGCTTGGTTCAGAGATTTATGCATATACCAAATCGATAAAATAAAAAAAAGAACTAACGAACAACAGCTTGGGTGTAGTTCATCAAGAAAACACCGGAGTATGGAATACAATCAAATGCTTATATTTAGGCATGTTGTTTACGTCTGAAATATTTCAGAATACAATGTATACCCACACAAACAATTATCAATCATTTTTTTTTTTATAAATTCCTTGATAATGACCGTTACACATTTTTATTTCGATTTTGCAACGCAAAACAAACATTATAGAAAACAGAATGTATCGTTTATAAATTCTTTGATTATTTTCTAAATGAGTATTGATTAACAAAATTGGATAAGGTTTTGCAAAGATTGTTCACACACACACATACTCGTATATATATATATTTTGCATGGGCGATATTTACGTTTATAAAAAGAAAGTCTTGGTTTACAGCTGTTGTTTATTTCAACAGCACTAGAATTGACTTAAAAGACCATGTGAGTTCTCGCCAGATATTTGAATAGTCTTCAAAAATGTTATACCTTAAGAAAATGAAAATTATGTACCTATGATTCTCTTTTTCTGAAGGTACTGAATTTCTCTCAATTTTCTATCTTTCGTTAAGTCTACGTGTTAATATAATTTACTGTGTTATTTATAATTTTTTGTTTTTAAATGTATTGTATTTATGATTACTGACTTAAGTGCCTGCTTGTCATCGTATTGAAACTCGTATAAATTATAAAAAGAGGACATCTTAGTTCTGAATGAATATAAAAATAAGTAAACCCAGTAAATCAAAGTCGTTAACATAAGGGTTTTTTTTGACTGAATATGAAGGTTTCTTATAAACGTCACGTCGACCACCTGAGACCCATTTAAGTCGGGTTGTAGATGCATGACATTTACGAGAACATGAATGGTTTTAATGACCATTCAAGGAGGACATCATATATTTTCAGAATGTAGCCTTAGCTTTTAAACTGAATGAACTGGTGTGGGCAAATGCCAAATGGAAATCCTCATTCTTACTGTCAAAGAAGCCCCTGTATTATTAGTTCAGCTTTGACAAATACCTACATAGTAGGCCCAGATCTTATCTATTTAAGTGAGATTGGATTTCAACTGTCGACAATGGATGCTTACTAGATATCCCATTTTGGAAGTTTTACTTATAGATTCAGCATTCGACAAGGTTTAAAAGCATTATTTTCCAAATAAAGAAAAGTACCAAGTTCTTTTTATATTGTATTTACCTATTGTAGATATCATTTTAACAAATTCGTTTTATTGAAATTTTGGTAATTTGTTGTGTAGAAGAAAGACTAAGCTCTATTGCAGCAAGGTTTACAACTTTTTTTTCAATTTTTTGCTTATTGTAATGTGAAATGTGTCCTTCTTTATTGACTTAGAATTTGTACTGTTTTTTATTATATTTATGTTATTTAAGTTTATATTCTTTTTGACACGCAATATTTCTTTAAAGTTAGCATATATAGGTAAAAAGTACAAGAAACAAATTAGAATCTTTTTCCTTAAATTGCAGATGGATATATCTTGTTAAGCTTAAAATGCTGGAGTCATTGTAACAGATCTATTTTCTAAGTGCATAACTGAATTCTTGACATGATCATCTTGCCTTACTGTTACTTTTCTCCAGAATTCAATATTAAATTCTATTATCGGGCGTTGTGTCCGATATCTATATTGGTCTAGTCGTTAGAAAAGTGTAGTTTACATGGTATAAAGTGTCTTCTTTCGAAGGATAAGCACTTTAAGATCATAAAGAAAGTTTAACATTCTGTTTCCTCCGAAATACACATGTGTAATATGGTAAAGAAAACCCACGCTTTTGATGAGCTTTACCTCAATAACATATAAATGAGTGCACAGTGATGAATGCATACCAATTGGATAGAGTATATTTGACTACTCTACATAGTTGCACATAGTTGTAGTTAGATAAAAATAGATTTAATATATACGAGTATTACATACAATGTGATGTCTTAGTTTGAACTGAATTTATTGTATCTTTTTATCTTATCGCGATAACTCGCGCGCTGATATCAAGTACCTAGTAGACATGATCAGTGATGAAAACATACGCACATGTAGTACTTGTATATAATATATAGATACATATATAGAAGAAAATCATATTCCCACAGTTGAAAACAAAAAGAATTTTTTTTTATAAATTTTAAGTAATTTATGATTTATTAACTAATAAACTCTTTAGCACTTAAATTCTTGGTTTAAAGTTATTTCTGTTGCTCAAAGCTTCGTCAACAGTTCAAATAATAATTTGACAGAACAGGAAGTAGTGGTGTGACATCCTTGCCGTATTAAATTGGAAGCGTTCCAGTTGTTAGGTTTCCTTCAGTATAATAAATTTCATTTTCAGTCCAATTCAATTACAACAACCCTATACTTAAATCAACAGTTTCTTCTTCTTTCCATTAGGTTTTTTTTTTATTCTACTTTAAAAAAGGCATTTTAAATCGTTTGGATTTGTCTTACCTAATCGTATGATATGATAAACCTACCCCATCTTTAATTTGTTTTCTGGCATAAGCAAAATCGATCATTTCTTTCTAATGGACGGAGTGAAACTAGGGCATACTCGTATATGTACGTACTTTCGGAATTCTTAAAATAAATATTTTAAAATAGTTCCAAGAAAACTTGTGAAATAAAAATACATTCACTATATGTTCAGTTAAAAAAATCGGAAAGTGAATAATGATATTCAATATATTAAGTTAACTATGTACAATATATTGGAAAAAGATACAACCGAATATAAGACCATAAAGAATTGACACGAAACGAATTGTGATCTTTGCTAAAGATCACCTTAGATCAGTTCGTTTTTGCTTCCTGTTTATGTACAAACTTGAATTGTATATGTACGTATGTATATTTTGACAAAAAATTGTAATTGTTAGAACATTTTTAAACATCATGAACAAGTCATTCAGCTCTCTGACTTTCAAGGTTAGCAGGCGAGACCTCAGAAAAACAATAAAATAAAATAAAAAAAACGAAACCGGTGGCATGGCGTCATCATCCCCATCACTAACGAACTTTTAAGTGGACAATTTTTTTTATTTGAAATTTTTATTAACATACCAACCGTGTACATAAACTGATTTTTTTTTATATATTGTATATGTATATATTTTTTGCTTTTAAAATGTGTAAATAAAGTTTAAAATTTGTAAAAAAGAAAAAAAGGCAATAACAAATGAGTGTATACAAATTAAAATTCAGACTATCTTCAGATAGTTTGGCTGCGACATTTGATTTGTTTGATATACGGATTTTTGCTAATAATATTGATAAGGGTATTTTGAAAATATTTTATGTACATATCTGTGAATATACGTATGCATGTTCGAACGACGCAAAATGATTATAAGACATCCATTGTGTCTAAAAATTCATTGTATGTACTCTTTGATGTTAGATTGTTTTTAATCAATTTGAGCTTTGCTGTAGCTTTTGGTATTAAAAGAAATGAGATACTCGTGGAATGTCATAGGAATTCGTTATTAAAATATTATTGCTAATTTCTTGCAAAGACTTTTTGCCGATTTCCGTTATTTTCATTTGTGTATTGACATTCTTTGTCAATTAATGGAATTCACAAAGTAATATAACATTGCAATTGATAAAAATGTGATGATTACTATAACTAATCTGAAAGAACTCGCAGATAATAGGAAGGCTTATACAAAGTGTAAAGAGTGTATACAAGTAAAAATCTTTAATCCAATTTAGAACTCATCCCGTATAGAAAATCTCTCTAGTCAAAATTTGTACTTTAATGCAGAATACTTGACCATATGTTAAGTGTTTCACATTTAAAAACAAACCTCGGAATTGCCTTATTCTGTGTAAAAAAACAATCTAATGAGACCATTCCTTCCTTCAGAAGAATATTTTATAATTGCTGTCTTTATCTTCTTACTATAATGAATGGTTCAGAAATAGCTACGATCTGACTCCATACCGATTGCCCTTTGTAGATTGACCACATTAAAATCCTGCTCTGATCCGCTTTTCTACCATCAAGGACAAATTGTCACGAAATGAACTGGCATTAGGTAGAGCTTTAGTGACCACACCTGGATTTGTTTTAAGTCCTTTTATGATATTGATAGTCTCGGTTTTGTCTTGATTATATTTTTCATCGTCATCCTCATCAGTTCTAAACTTGGCAGGAATGTCGAAACCAGACATGTCTTTGTATTCTCCCTCTCTATACACTCTCTATGCCATGTGCGATATTCAAATCGATGAAGAATTGGTGTGTATCTATTTGAAATTGTTGGGTTTTCGTAATTAGAAAATTTGATCTGCGATTTTTTTTTTGGTTGAAGGTAAATTAAAGTTGATGGAATGGGTGAAACACCCCTTTGTAAGCATTTTAGTGATGAAATCGTCTGCCTACAATTATAGGCATAATTGTGACCTTATTTCTTCCTGTAATATTACTTGTAATAAAGAGGTTATACTTTGCGGTACGATGTAGTTCTTGTCGGTTTTAAAGAAATTTTATTAATAAATTCATACAAGACAAAAAATCTTTGACAAATTCAGTTTTGATGTGTTTAACTAATAACGGCGCAGTGAGAAATTTTTTTTTTGTTTGTTTTTGTTTTTAAATGGCCTAAGAAACATAAATATAATATTTGTTTGAGAAAATAGGCAACACATTTTTTTGATTGCTTTAATTAATTTTTTCGCAAGTCGCCATAGTCATACATAACCCCTTTAAGAAACAACAGTTCGAGTAGTCTGTTACAAAAATACTTCGTTACATTTTCGTAAATTTTTCATTTGTTTATATTTGGGAACAGTGCTGTCAGTTTTAAATGAAAGTTTGAACTGAAAATCACCAGATTTGTTTAGAAAAAGTATGAATATGAACCCCCCCGATTGCGATCACTGTTGGATTTGGGGTGTGTGCAAGTTTGGATGTATGCAACGTTTGGTATGAAGCAGTATATTTTCGAAAAATGATTAAAAAAAAAAATATCGAAAAACTGCAATATATGGACTTTTCTAGTGAAAATTAAAAACCTTAAAAATAAAAAACAATAAAAAAAATGTTTCCTCACCAATATTCTTTTACAGAATATATTAGAATAATTCATATTAAATAAAAAAAATAAAAATTGCTTAGTGCGCATAATGGAAACCTCTGCCCTAACAACGATTCACTTGCTTAGATCTTTTAAATGAATATGTCTCTTCTACATAAATGTATAACGTTGGTTTAAAACATGAATCTCAATAATTTTCCTAAACGTACGAGGGCGGGTCAATAAGTCCGTGACTTTTTGAATTTCTGACCTCTTTACTGAAACAGCAACACTGCTCCTGTCAACAGGCATCTGTCAGTTGACTCCTGTCAAAATTTAAACTTGCTGCGTCAGTTAGTTTGTGTTTGACAGCTATTTTTATCAGACTACTCACTTATTTGAGGAGAAAATGGAAAAAAGTGAATTTCGTGTGCTTACTCGTACTAAGCATTATTTCTTGCGAAAAAAAACCATTACCGAGACCAAAGCTAAGCTTGATAAATACTATGGGGACTCTGCACCATCGATTTCAATGGTAAAAAAGTGATTTACTGAATTTCGTTGTGGCCGTACAAGCACTGAAGATGCCGAACGTCCTGGACGCCCAGTTGAGGTCTCTACACCCGAAACAATCGAAAAAATTCACGATATGGTGTTGGCCGACCGAAGATTGAAAGTGCGAGAGATTGTGGAAGCCGTAGGGATCTTGCATGGCTCAGTGGTTTCAATTTTGAATGATCACTTGGGCATGAGAAAGCTTTCCGCAAGATGGGTGCCGCGTTTGCTCACAGTCGACCACAAACACATGTGCAGTTGCCATGGCAAAAATCCATGAATTGGGCTATGAATTGCTCCCTCATCCACCCTATTCTCCAGATTTGGCTCCGAGGGACTACTTCTTGTTCCCAAACCTGAAGAAATGGCTTGGTGGAAAAAGATTTGACTCCAATGATGAAGTCATCTCGCAAACAAAGGCCTATTTTGAGGACCTCGACAAATCATTTTTTTTGGAAGGGATAAAAAAATTGGAGAAGCGTTGGACAAAGTGTATAGAGCTCAAGGGAGATTACGTTGAAAAATAAAATTATTTTTTTATCAAAAAATCTGTGTTTTAATCCAAAAGTCACGGACTTATTGACCCGCCCTCGTATCTTTGGGCGATACATCACATAAAACCTCACGTATATCTCCAGCTTTATAGTTCCTTAGCTCTTATTATTTTATATATAGTATATGTTTTGCGAACACTCACTCTCGAGCTCACATGAATTTAGTAAAATATAGAGAGAAAGTAAGACAACAATGTATAACCCTTAAATTTTGCGGTTAAACCAATAATGTCGCTCTTCTGAATAGTTGTCTTAGTCATAGTTAAAGGGAATATAAATTCATTTTAGTAAATAGACAAATACTACATACATTCACTCTATTCTACGGTTAATTCAATTCTATATATATATACAATTATTTGTGTTCTGCATACAAGTATTTAGTGAGCCGTTGCTATATAAAATAAATGCATTACCTCCGGATAGATACTCGTAGATAGATATTCAAATCTACCTTAATTTATATTGAACGAATTAATGAAGTTTAAGTCGTTTTACAATATATCCGCATGTGATCGTTTTCGTGTAAATCAGACATGTGCTTGAACTTGCAAATATTTTCACCTCGTGAGCTCTAAGTGAAAGTCCGCAAAACATGCCACAATTTAAAACATGCTTGCTACTTACCCATTAACCATATCTCAGAAATAAAAATGAACAAGAAAACTGGTTAAAATCTGCAAAGCTTACATGTGCTTAGTTTAATCAAATATTGAATTCGAATTTGAAGGTGGTATAGGTACCATACATTCAAAAGCACAGTGTACATATAAATATAGATGCTTGCCATAGCATAATTGTGTGGCAGTATTGAGTCACGTTACCCCTTTTCTAATTGATGGATGCAAAAATTATGACTCTGACCATGAGAAAACGATTTTTTTTATTTTTTTTTGTTATGATAACAAGTTTTCGATTACCGGCCAAGCGACGCTGATGTGTTTGGCTCTACTTGTATGTCATTACCATTTTATGTCGGTTAAAATTAGCCTTCAGAGAATGTCCATACTCATTTCTGCTAATGTTGTTATATAACCAAAGATACTTTATACTTTTTTTTTTCTCTATAGTAAACAAATTAACCGCAATAGTATTCGTAGTAATAGATTGAAAAATATAATCAGCTTATCAATTACCTTGACGAAAGTAAAGTTCCTGAAAAGTCACACAGTAAAAGTGTAAGCCAATCACAAATTAAGTCGCTTATCATAATCGTGTAATTTTATGTGCTTGACAATTTCGAGAAAATTTATAATTAAATTTTATGCATTTATTGATATATCTGTGTACATGATCTACGAGTATAACTAAACACCTTTATTGTATTTTTAATTAAAATAATATAGATCCTTAGTCTGTGGCTTTAGTTTGCGAATATGAAGAATTATTATGAGGAAAGACCAGATCAGGGCATATATATATGTTTGTTCAAACCTACGGATGCCTAACTATGTACATATAACAACAAACATAAATGTATAGCATAGATACATATCTGCTTGTGTATAACGCGCTGATTGTTTACTTTTTTTTAAGTTTAAAATTAGACATGATAGGTGTGGTGTGGTGTGATGGTTTGGATATTTCAGGAGGAATGAAGAAAAAAAAGTGGGAAAAAAATTCTTAGGGTTGGGCAGAAATGCAAACATACTCCAAAGTTATCTGACTTTAAAGTTAGCTGGAAGAGCAAACTAGAAAAAGAGGTACACATTCATAAATCGGCTTCAATAGATTGCGTCATCGTGTGCGAGCGGTGACGATGAAAGCTGCTTAGTTGGAAAAATATCATCCGGTATTATGCAAATTAAAGCAATTAAATTTCAATAGAGAAAAAAAAAATAATGAATCTCAAGGAGAATCTTATACAGATATACTCTAGGTACATAATATAGATAGAGGCTAGAATAGTGGAGAACTAAGTATCTAAACTGAAACAGTGTAGCAATTTATCTTCATCTCCGTTGACCGCGTGATTGAAGTCATTCATTTGTGCAAGCATTGCATACTGAGATGGAAAAACAACATATGCACCAATATGCAAACTTGAGCATTGATTACTGCCTACGAATATGGTGTCTGTTTGATTTTTTTTTATCCTTTTGGTCATGCTATTTAGTGATCAGGTTTCAGTAAATAATAAATATTGCTACAAACAGAGACTTTTTTATTTTTATTTTTTTATTGTTCTTAGTAAGTCAAGTTATTTATTGGTGCTGCGCAGAAATGAGCATTGATCAGTTTGCTTCATGTTTTTTTAAAGTTTTATTTCTCAACATAAGGCATGTTATCAAATTGCCACAGGGTGACTGTCAGTTTGAAGGAATTTCTAAAGGAAAAAATCGATCAGATATAGCAAGCAAACGAAATTATTTATTAAATGAACTACAAACAAGAAAAGACTTCCTTAAAACTTACGGCATTTTAAACTAACAAATCTTTAAAAATGTAAGATTATTGATCAGTCATATTCATATGGTCTTAGATGTTGCCATTTTCTGCTACATTGCCACCCTGGGGCGGACTCGAAGTCCTCTATTTGAACCGGAGCGATTCCAATTTCCTCCAGTAATTAAGGAAAAGTATTCCAGTTGCGACAGTTTTCGTTGCAACTCTTAGTGCGTTACTGTTTATATTATAATGTCCTGTGATATCACTAGTGCTTTTAAAGTTATGGTGCGTGTTAAGTTTGATTCATTCTGAATAAGAATCGGGTATAAACTGTAGCAGTGGTGCAGTCTGAGCTATTTGACATGTGTTTTCTGTTTCAACTAGGAATGTTTGATAGTGTCAACCACAAAAAACATTGCTTAAGAGAGTGCAGATTAGAGGTATGCTGCAATATTAGATTAAACTAAATTTTTTTATTGTTTGATATTAGTGATTTCATCACTACTTTACTGTCGATATATTTGGCTATATCGTATACATTGGATAAGATAAATGTTGGCATAAATTGACTGAACTCTGAATGTCTGGACGCTTCTTAGCTTTATAGCCAAGCATAATAAGGGATACCTTGCTTTTTGAGATAAATTCTTACTTAAGCATTAAGACCCTTAGTGAACAGTCAGACCAGCCTTTACCATATACACATTATGGTAGATCTTGGAAAAACCCAGGAGTTTCAAATAGAAACACACCACTTCTTCATCGATTTCGATGAACTATGCAGAACTATGTCCAGTTTTATCATCAACACAAAACTTATTCGAGTATGCAGAACGACGAAGAAAAATGCACGTTGCTTCCTCAAGATCGTTCAAAAAACGCAATACCTTCGATATCAAGAAAGGATTTAAACGCTGTGATGTGAATTCTTCAACATCGTTTATGAAAAAACGACGTCAACCCTACTCAAGAGGCAGACGACACTAACACAATGTGAACAACACAGCGAGTTGTTCGTGAAAGGTGACTCTAGCAGTCACCCATTGAAAACAATGTACATGCACAATATTGACACGTAGGGCAAAAAGTCATAATAGGCAGGTACTATTTTAAGGTGGCAAGCGACTTAATCTACCTCATCTACGCTATCAACGCCGACAATGGCATCAGCGCGAAAATCATGCGAAACGAATCACCCCTTCTTTGGTCTTAGATGGCAATTAAGTAGTAAAATCCTCTCTTGAGCAACTAAAAAGATAATATACAAGACACTGATCAGTGTCTGCTTTACGGCTCCGAAGTGTGGGCAAAAAAACAGGTTTTTCATCTTTGCATCGATTAAGAACGGAGGAGACGTTTAAACAGCGAACTGTTTGGACTGTAGAGCGATGCCGACCTCGTCGAATAATCCGGCTTAGATGGCTGAGACAATTTGAGCTTATGGATAATAGCGTCTTCGCCCGGGGAAATGTTCAACTGCACCCCAGAGGTACAACGCAGTAGAGGACGACCTCCTCGGATTGGCACACACTTGTGAAAGAGAACCTAGGCCAACTATGTATGCGCGAATAGATCCACCCCAGGCTGCAGCGCTACTCTGATGCAGAGTTATTTTACTAAAATTTCGGAGAGCAATAAAGTTAACGTGAATCGTTTTGGATGCCATGTTTTATTGGCAGCATATGTTACATCCAAACATTCGTATATTGTTTCAAACTTGTTTGTTGCTGTAATCAAATTGGTTCTTCTGTTGCTATAATAATACATCAAAAATTGAGAGTTGTTATGTTCACAGTTGGACATAGTTTTAACAGATTGTACCTTATACGCTCACAATACGCGTTAATCTAACACAACTTAAACGGAGTTACCGGCACTTCGTTCCTCTGAGTATAATCCGAGTTTTAAAACTCATTACAGCTTCATGCAGCTCATCATCAAACGATCACTTAAATTGATAACGTGATTCATATTAATAACTCATAGTGAATCTAAAAATTGTTTTATAGAAAGCCGTCCTTCTTAGAAAAAAAATTCTGCGATTATCTAGACAAATTTCCTTGATCAATTTTACACACTAGTCACAATTCTGTTTCAAAATAGTGTATTACTTGAATTTAATCGAATACAGATTGGCATTTGCCGGTCTATCTATATGTGTTAAAATTAAATATGACATAATTGTTTTATGCTCTGAAATACGATTATATTTACAACTTCTGTATGAAAACTATTTTTCTTTTCTGTAAATAGTGATTAGTATCGCAATAACACAAAAACAAAAATAAAGCAAACCGTGTAAACTTTATAAAATTCTAACCTAATTTGAGATAATACTGACTCGCAATAAAAAGACATATCAAGACCTGATAGCACTTAATCTTAAATGTTTTTTTTAAGTTGTTACTCGTAGCTTTCTTAGTTTAGAAACTAAAAATTCTTTGAGTAGACTTAAGTCAATATCTATATACTTGTAAATAAGTAAAAAATCTTTACGTAGTTAAAAATAAATTTGAACGTTATTCATTTTATAAAATTATCGTTTTACTTGATCTTAATAAAATACATCTTTATCGCTCATTTCCAAAATGAGTCAAAAGCTTTTGCAAGAGTGTGGTTAGAGCCGTACTTATTAAATCACTCTTTGCCGAATATGCAAAGGGTTCAATCTAGGATTTGGTTCCTTTAGCTGTAGTTATCAATCAAGGAAATAATATTTCTTGCCAATCGTTGGTTTTTGGAGCAAAGAAAAAAAATACCAATATTATTTCCAAGCTCTGACCAGCAGGCTAGTTTGGTTTATTTTAGGAAGATAATCTATTCTTTACTAGTTTTTCGGGTATGATCCTAAAAATGTAATGATTTGTTAAGCCGCTATAAAGATCGCTCAATGGTTACTTGTTGTCTCATAAGCGGTTTAGAACAGTGTTGTATAACTGGCAGCCGGAATCAAGAATTTTCATGCCAGTGCACATTGTACATGTCTTGTTTGTATGTCAATTCGTTTATACACAAAACCGCCTAAAAGCACTCCTCATATACAGTCTGTTTGATAGCATCGTACACGACAAAAATTAAAGAAGAACTTATAATAATAAAAAAAATCAATTGTACTGGTTTATTTTGTTTATTTACTTGAATGCTTTTCAAATAATATGTTTTCTACTCTCCTCCATTATCAATAAATGTTTGGAGTCTTCGAGGCATGCTTTCTACTTATCTTATAGCATAATCTTGAGACAAAGATCTCCATAAAACTCGTATTTTTGGTGATGATTGTTTGACCGTCGAGATCTTCTTTCCTTGAGGCTCAAACATTTTCAATGGGATTTGTATCCGGCGACTGTGATGGCCAATCTAAAACATCGACGTCATTTTTTTGTTTCCACGCACTGCACAAACGACTGCGACGTTCGGGTCATTATCTTCTTGCAGTAACCAATTCTCATTCCTTCTTTTAAACCACCTTTGGGCAGATGGTAATAAAGCCTTCTTATATAAATTTTGACCATGTTGGGTGCGTTTAAGTTATTTGTAAACATGAACAAATTGCCAAATCCTTGTTTTGAGAAGCATCCCCAAACGTGCACCTTTTCCGGGTGTTTGACGGTCCGCTGGATTAATTTATTGGATTGTGTACACCAGGTATATAGGTGATAGGAGACCATGCCCAAAAAGAAGCTTCATCCGAAAAAATAACGTTTTTCCAATCTCTGTCAAAATTCTCCTTGGCCCAACTGAGTCGTTTTTCTATGTGTTTTTTTGACAGTAGTGATTTCTTTATTGTGCTTCGAAATTTTTACATTATTGGCTAGTAAACGTCTTCGTATTGTATCACAACACACATTAAGACCCCTTTTAAGTAAAATCCCTTGTCCTCCACGTAACGATAGAAGAGGATTTTTTTCAAACACCCGTAGAATCATTTTGTCCTGCTTTTTTGTTGTTTTTGGTGTAGACCCACGATCCGGCAAATCATCCACATTTTTAACTTGGGAATAACGGTGCACCCACTTGCTAACAAATGCTTTTGATTTTTTCATGTATTTAGCAGCTGCTCCGTATGACATTTTCGGTCCTTTTGGATGCGTGCAAAAGAATACTGCTTCATAACGTGATGCAAACGTGACACTCATTTTAAAATACTTCCGTCTCTGACAAAAATTGAACACTCTTTAAATTTTTTTATTCATAGCATCTTAGCAGAAGTATTTTTTATCTGCTAATGCAAATGCCACTTTCAAACCGGTTTTCATAAACGAGTTCGATCTTATCAAACGGACAGTATATTTCTGAGTTGAAAACTATCTGCAGAATGTCAGATGGGGTACCTAAGCTGTTTCATATCAAGTTCATGATACCTTTTCTATGTTGGATCTCGAAGCCAATGCATTGGAGCTTATGGCTCCACCTGGCCAAGGTAGCCATTTAAGCCGACTTACAGCATATCCTTTAACATGGGAGAAAATTTACTATCGCCAGATGAACTACATCGTCATCAGCTTAAGCTTCAGCCCTTATTGGCATATGTTTCGCCATTATTAAAGATGCCCTTAATGTAGGCAAATACAATTTTTATTTTTTTATTTTATTTTATTTGAACTGAATATTCGACTCTATTTCTTTGTACTGAACAACAATCAGCTTTGTAGGGATGGATACCCATTACGTGTTACACAAAATTTGCAATGAGCTGGTCATTGTTACATGACTTGGGTATATTTATCAATTTAACATCAAAGATATCGTTAATATATTTCTTATGAAAATTGTTTTCAGATAGTGTAAACGTATAAAGATTCACATTTGTATTAATTTTTACACAAAGAACACACCCATCTTCTTCCGACAAGCCCTTGCTGAATTTAGGTCGTGTCCTAACCTTGACCATCAGTCTACTTTACCACTACTGCAGTATGGAAACATTGCTGCAGTTTTATCAAGGCACCACCGTCATAATACGAACACATCGATGATTATTCCTGCGCCTAATAAACTCTACAAATGGTACACATGTACGTATGTATTCGTACATCCATGAAGTTGGAGAGAATGTACTCTGTTGAAACAGTCCTGCCGCACAAACCTTTTGATGAATTTAATTGCCAAAAACACCATTCACGAAAGAGGACACTTTCTGCTTTCAAATTTGACCTTTCTGACAAGTATTCGTGTTCAATATATTTACTCGTATTATTATATCTATTTGTACGAGCATGCCATGCAAATCTACTGCAGTGTTTCGCTTTCCCTTGTGTAAGATCAATCAAGGAGCTCTATAAATATTTTCCAAATCCAGTGAAGACCAATTTGAATTGTGAATAAAGCCGCCAGAAATGTTTGAAAATTTGAAATTTCTTCGCAAAAATGTTAAACATCCAATAGAGAATGTGTAGTGCAGATACAAATAGTCTTCGTAAATTAAAACGAACCTGAATGTAAAGATAGTGGGTGAGGCTGAACGGTGGCTAACTAGTTTGAATACGAATGGTGTTTCTTGACAACGGCAAAGTTTGTAATGCACGTGCATACAAACGTAACTTGCGGATACTTGGTCATTTGAAATTTGATTAAAAACAGTAGCCTAATGTACGACGATAATTTGTACGATAATCCAGCCGAGCCACGTTGCTCTATAGTGACTTTTTTATATAGAATTGCGTTTACATTGTTTTATGCGGGATTTTATCTAGATCGCGCGGCGGTTAGGGTACGATTTTCGATGTTTTTTTTTCTTAAATTTCTTTTGTAATCATTTTTCTTAATCTCTTTTGTTATAGATTAATTTTTTGTTTTTGGTTTTTTTTTTCAGAAATCAAATGAGGACAGAATAGATTCCAGTCAGCAGATAGTTCCAAAACTAGAAACACAGCCCGTAAGTATCTCGATAAAAAGCACTAAACAAAGTCGATTATTTTCGTATAGTATAGTAGAACAGTGTTGATTCTTTGTTCTCATCTTCTTCCCATCATTCGATGACGCAGAGCATTTTTGAGATGAATCATGTCTTTGAGTTTATTTATAAATTTCATTGAAGATTTATGTTCGAGTATGCAAGTGTGCTGCCTTCAGGATAGTGGGGTTTTGTGACGGCAAGAAGTGCAAAATTATGTAGCACAATGGCATTTGTAATAAATTGTTATTGAAACAAAGAAAGAACTTATATATAAATTCGAAGTTAATGGTGCCAGACGAAACATTAAGCAGTTCGAATTAAATTAGTATTTCAAAACAAAAATATAACCCAAGCTGACGAGGTTTTAGTTTAGCCAGTGACTGAGCATAGATATTCTTTGAGTGATAAAGGCTGCATGCTTAAATTAATTAAGAAAAATCAAGGTTTGTGCATTATAACTTACTATACTTTTAAGTTAAATTGGTGTTCATTTGCATATAGATAGGAGAAAAGGTTTTGCTTTTGATTTCAGACATATCCAGTTAGGCAGAAAGATATTTGTAAATCAAACGTGTTTCAAACATCATCGGCTCCTTACCTTAATTGAATTTCAAACACCAATTTTAGTGCAGTGCGTTATCGTTTGCATAAACAAGGAGATCGTTCAGAACTCATCTATTGATGACCTCTAAATGCCGCAAAATCGTTTGCTTTAAACCAAGGCACTCTGCCCTAGTACACTGCTACATACAATTCGAAATTCGCTTTGTATTTGTTTTCTATTATTGAAGTCATCGGATGTTATTCTTAAATTAAATTCAAATTTTTTTTTTGGCACTGCTAAACTCTCTAACCTATGAATTCAATGATATGACACATACTCGTACAATATTGCATTAATTGCCATAAAATTAAACTACAAACATACAATGTTACAGTTTCTATCCGATTCTTTCTCATAATTCTAATCAAAAAGTTGCTAGGCATTTAATTCCTAGATTTTTAAATAATTAAAGGAACTGGTCTAATCTCACTTATTTCGTTCATTCTACTTTTCTTAGTTTCATTTTAGCACACAAATTTTCTTTGATTATGCGGAGCTAATATTTTGAAACACCAAACAGAGTTTTTGATCTGTTTCTTTGTTTTTTTTATTCCAAGATAAAATGCTTTGTAAAGATAACTTTTCAAATTTGTCATCGAAAGCTGGAATTGTATTTAAGTTGTGGTGATTTACTTGTATTTAACATTTTTTTTACGATGTTTGTGAAAATATCTATCAACAAAACACGGTGCTGGTTTCGAAGTGGCGCGTAGGGATCACAATATTTATAAATAGGGATCAAGATGACGTTGAAAACTACCGATTGTTCGTGCCAGCCATATTATATTTTTTAACTATTTTCTCTATATTTTGAAATCGCGTCGTCAACTGGAGCATTTGGCTCTGTTCTTTAAAAGCTTTTCTCACTACGCTTAAAAGTTATTTAGAAAATCGTTCTCAATCTGTCACAATAGAGTCTAAGTTGTCAAAAGCTATCTAAAATTACTTAAGTGTTTTACAGGGGACACGTTTGCGTCCAATGCTAATATTATTGATCATATGTGGCCTACTCCTATGAGTTTCTCACTTCTCTTTCTTTCTTTATGCCGATGATTATTTAAAATCATCAATAATATCTGTTTACTTTTAAAATGGTCTTATGTGTAATCTATTACAACTATTGTAGTTTAAACTTACGCATCACTATTATTTTATTATAGCTAATCTTGGTTTCCTTATTTATAAGTCCAATGAGTTTTTGGATCCTTATATCCCTAACTCTGTATGTTTTTTCTTGAACATTCGTTACTTAAATATTTTTCCATAATTTTGTGTCCCCGTTTTGTGAATAGCATTTATTAAATATGCACTTCGTAAAGTATACGTATGGTTTTTTATAATGTTCCTGAGTAGAGTATTAGATGTCAATTAAATCCTCTGCTTAAATGGTGCCTCAATGAGACGTTTGTCGCATTAATATTCCAATACCTTCCTAAAAGGGTAGTTCTTGCATTCATCTTGAAAATCGAAAATGAAAATTTTGCGATATTTTTACGTTAAGGTTTTAAGAAAACGTATCTGTGTTTGTGTGGGTGAGAGAGAGAGTGTGTTTGTCGGTTTTTTTGGCCCACAGTACCTTCTGATCAAAAAGTACTCGGAATTTCCCATTTAAACAGACGCGCTTGAGATATTGGGTTGGTACATTGCTCAAACCGGATACATCTGTGATCTTTCGCTCAAATATCTGTTTGAACGCTATTGGAGAGGAGTATTGGCTTGATGACTCATAAACAAGCCAGTGTTTGTTGTGTTTAGCGAATTTTACAATGTCGAATTTAGTTGCGCAGACAATGTGCCTGAAATTTTGTATTTCTAACAAAATATCATGTGGATAAGCATTGAAAATGTTAACGGTAGCCTATGGGGACTCGACAACGTCGAAAACACAAGCGTACGAGTGGTACAAAGACTTTAAAGCATGTCGCCCACCAGTATTACTAACTTAAAAATCGAAAAAGTTAAGAAAATTGCCATTGCAAATCGTTGTGTGAGCATCAGGGAGATACCAGCCGCTCTTGCTAAAGAAATACTTTCTTTGGCCCGAAATGTTATCGATGACATCACTTTTAAAATTTGTTTTACATTAAAACAAAAAGGGTGATAACATATTTTACCAATATCTGGAAAAAATCGGCCCAGAATCGTGTGAGTTATGCAAGGAATTGTAACAATGCAGAACTGCGATTGGTGTATAATCTTCAATTTTGTTAATACGGATCATCCCTGCACTGACCTTAACTTTCTAATAAAATTTAATTATTCTTTCTTCAAATAGAACAAGAACTTCAAGCTTCGTAGAAGCAAATACATCACTAGAATATCAGACTAACGTTTCTTTTATTTTAAAGACTAAAACCACCATTGGCAGGACTAATTACAAGTCTCGCAATCCTCCATACAAGAAGACTGACATTTTTTTCCAAAATAAACCCAAGTTCGTACACCGATTACGTATTAAAAATAATATATTCCGATCAGGTCATTAATTGCAACTTTTAGCAAAGTCCTGTAACTTTTTTAAGAAAGCCTTTCTCAGCGGAAAGAGAAGATAGACTCATTTGCCACATTTTTTTTCTTAACTTTACCGGTCAGTTTTAATCTGTTTTCTACTGTTGTAGGATATGAAAAAACTTTTAGTAATAGTGTGACCCACCGGTTGAACCCACTTCGGCTTGTTCTTCAATATTTATGCAGCTAAAACCAAGCAAATGTAGTACTTATCTACTAATTGTGAAATTAATAGATTTTGAGATTGTTCGACTACCTAAGCCACTTTTAGTGTATTTATCCATGCGTCGTCACCATACTTTATACATAACATACTCTCTTTTTTTATTGTACAATGTATATATTTTTTCTATTTTTATTTATTGATTTTTCTTAAATAACTTTGTTTTTACTTTGGCAACCTTTTCGTGAATCAAGTCAATCTAAGAAAGTTATGTAATTCATAGACTGAAATAAATGATTAAATGGATAATATTCCATGTTTCTTTTTGTGTTGCCAGTTTTGTTGGCATGAAATGGTCCCTGGTTTTCAAAGAATATGTTTATACCTTCCCGCATTCCGTAATAAAATCAGACAAATTTTTAGAAAATTAATGAATTGACAGATCAAAACTTCTCGTAACTTCCCTAAAACTACATTACCTAGCCCAGAATAGTAGACTTTCAATGTTGTTTTTTCAATCGTGTAGGTATACATACTTCCTCATATTCATCTTTTTCTAAAGACAACTCAATTGCAAAGTAGTTATGTATATTCTCAGTTAGGTAAAAAAAAATCTGCTTGCACTGTATACTTATTGTACAATATTAGTCCACTTGCATGATTTTTACATTTTTTCTGATGACTGTGTTCACTATTTCGACATGATTCCACCAATTACTCGTTGCATCTGAGCCTTGAGCTCAAAAATTGCTTTTGTCTGCGATTACAAGAAAGAAAAAAAAAATCAGATTTACCTTGAACACCTTGGGCTGCTTGCGCCACTAATTTATTTTCATTCCTTTATGATATTGGAATTCCTTAAAAGAAACAGACACAAAGGATTATGTCGTTACGTTAATTCGGTTTTACAATATTTTTCTTTCACTTTTTGGAAAAGGCACTTAACTGTCGTTCGTATGAACATACTCGTAAATATAAATAAATTCATTGTTACTTACTCATGTCATAAAAGTTTCAGTCATCTTTGGCTTGCAAGATATTCACCAAATGATTCATATTTACATACATATAACGTATTGCGTATAACGGTTACGAAAAAAATAGCAAGATTCCCAAGAAACTATGTCATACTGCTTATCGAAGGCAACAGCAAATGCGATGCTATTGCTTGAGATTATTGTCATTGTTCATTAGTATTCATTGAGTTAACTTGCTTTGATTGCAGTTTTTGTACGTCAATACATATCGATATTACATCATTTCTTTAATCTTTAAGTATCTTTGACAAGTGTATTTTCTTCCAACTGTCATTTAGTGAGTTATGTAAATGTAAAAATTTATTCTACACACACTATGCGCACCCGGGGCGTTTCAAACAAATTAAAGATGATATATTCCCGTATGAACCGACGGATGGATTAGGTAAATTCATCGTTGTGAGAACCATGGGAGCTCTATTTAAATTCATCTAATTACAATTCTACGTCCTGAATAATTTAAACTCGTAACGCTTTATTCCAAAGTGAAGGAGAGCAATTGAATTGCCTCCAAGCAAAAGAGCTATGTCCTGTTTTGTAATTTGTGTTTTATCTTTGGTTGAAAAGAAAGAACTGCCTTTAACTAAAAGGCCATCATGGATAATGATTGATCAATAATATAAGCATTCCGGTAATGGATCTGCACTTTACTGCTTGTGACTCTAGCAAGAAGCCGCATTTGTTAGATTAGTAAAATTAAACAGCTTTTGCTATAATCTTGCCCTTTATACAATGACTCAATAAGTCTTGGTAGCAATGGTTTAGATACAAAATTCAGTTTATCGAACAAAAGATTTAATTTTACTAAGGCCTTATACGTTTATTTCAACCGAATTTGTTCTCTATTTCGAAAGGAAACTGAGCAATCGTAGCCTGATGTTCAAAAAAGTTTAGAGAAAAAACCCCAAGATATCTCTGGAAATTAGGAGGTGCCCAGCATATACTTAATTTACTTATTATACTTTCCTTGGAGTAACGAACTTGAGAGGCATCCAATTCACCCCAAAATCTTTTGTTAAAATTCACTGAATTCAACTCCAAATCACTTGCGACGACTCGCAACTTTTTAAAGTCCCTCATCCATATTCTAGGTTTATCTCTCGAATTTTCACCAACACTGTAATCGGCTCGGCCGTGAAAGGACGACCAAAGCGAAGTTTGTCATCAATCAATATTCCTCCGCTTTCGAAACGCGATAACCTCTAGAACACTTAAGTTTTCCCAGTAGCATTATTCCCGTAGGCTCCTTTTAACATTTCAAGATTTGAGGTGCCAGTATTTCCGAGCAACAAAACAGGGTTGCGCATTGTTCACGAGAATCAGCTATTGCAAAAACGAGGAGCACGCAAAACAACTGTCATAACAACTAAACATTTAACACACACCAAAGTGGATCTTCTTTACTGAAAGCTTTGCTTTCTGACTTGAAAGTGGTAGCCCTATATGTTTATAGCGGCAGAATGGCGTAAGGAATTAAGCTAGCTCTTAAGAGAAAATATAACAAACGCCAACAGAAGTAAATTTAGAGTCTGAAAAAGCTTAATGGATTCAATCTAATAAGTCTATTGCATTCTATAAATTGTTTGGATTACTGTTACAGAAGCAGATACCTAACTAGGAATACATGTGTCACACCGACGAAACAGGCGAAATTATGGATGTAGGTCTTTCACTAAGTTGCCTTCCCTAGTTTCTTAATTGGTTTTAGAGGCATTCATAAGGAATCAACCATGATACATTCATTTTCAGATCAGACTCTCGCCACAGTATTAGAAAAGTACGCAAGATAAAAGCTGGTCGACACCCAATCGAAGCTCTGATTCAAATTCTGAAACTTATTTTCAAAATGTATTTGGTCTTAAAGTTCGCGATATTCGACATCAGATATGTCAAAGAAGAAAAATTTCTTTAAAAAGCAGGTTGTCTTTTCAAATCAAAAGTGACGTACTTGCTTGAGGGATTTTTCCACCAAACACCCGACACGAAATATAGAAAGGAATGTGTCACAGCTAAAGTACAATATATAAAAATAAATAAAATGATTAGATGGATCAAGACCTAGTTTCTCAATTCAATGTATTGTTCATCTTGTCATGTTATGCATATAAAGGTAAATTTAATCACCTCTAAACGCCGGAAGATATTGTAATTTTTTTTGTATCTAGAAGTTTTCATTTTCGGACATTTGACATTGACGGTAAGAAAAATATTTGTTCAGCTTTTTTTCGAAGTTGGCCGAAATTTGAAACCAGACTCTCTTGTGTGATAGTAGACGGACTTAATTACTGCTGCCACAACAGATATGTAGATTCAGAGAAATCCTCGCTCGGCAAATATTTCCTTACCGAAATTCCTGATATTAAATCTTGGTAATGAAACTTACCATCTGGGATAACACCAGTAAAAAGTTTTGTCGTTACATTGGACTGAGTCAAGAACAACCTCAAAGTTAAGTGGGTTGGTTCATTTCAGAAGGCACTTACTTTACTTGATACAGGGAAACCATCTACATATGTCTAAGCGTATACAAAAGAACTTTAAAGACCATCAAGCAGTGATTCCAAACACATTAACTCAATTTCCTGATTTTGATATTCTACGCGTCAAATCACCAGTGGAATGATCTTATTCATTTTGGATAAGGAACACCTCTAACTGTCATTTGGGATATGTTGAAAGGTTTAATATAGGGAAGGCATTTTTAGGCTTGGACTATAATTATTTCATATAGTGGGCAACTTGTCCAAGACTGTTATGATCGGTACAATACATCGCTCAGTCGTGTTTAGTTAAGCGAAAAGAGTAAAATGTCTCTTTCTAGCTACCTATCAGAGCACTGTTTTGGGCGTTCTTTTGAGCAAGAATCGTAATCAATTTGAATGTAAAGACAATCTTTTTTTGTCAGTCAAATGCTCGATATTTCAAACATTATCACACATTGTGATAATATGTAGTCACAGCTATTAGTCAGTCTGGCTTGTTTTTTATTCAACCAATACTTTGATCTGAAAGACCTCAAACTTCCTTTCAACATGAAATGATGAATTGGAATAAAAATGTTTATATTCGAAAAAGGGACTTAAAATGACCAAAAGTACTCGTAATTTTTGAGAAATTGTGCTACCTAATATTACTGTTAGAATATATTAAAATAAATTTGGATTTCATGAATCACTAATGAAAAATCTTTTTGTAAGTAAGTATTGTCGTCATCTACTGAAACCATCAGGAAATTGCAAAATGCTCATATCCTAAAATCGTTCTTACTTTCAATAGATTTATTTATAACGACATTTACGGCATTTTTATGATCAACTATATTTTTGATATATATTCTAGTTGTCCATTCAGACGCAGTCCCCTCTTAGTCAACATCAGAAAGCCACTTCCACCCCAAGCTTACGACTGCACTATGTCACTGAAAGAGTTTTGGCCTACATATTACCAACACAAAATGGAAATCACTTGGATGAGCATAATCAATACGAGAGGGAGGTGATACCAATGCTCGAACAAAAGCATGGAAAGGTACTTATTTCGAGAGAGTTTCTTTTGTCATAGACAATTATTATTTTTATTTTTTTTCTCATTTTTATTTTGCAGAATTTCCAGCTTTTTAACCTCGAAAAGTATATTGGCGTAATAACTTTAGAAAGAATCTGCGAACTATGTAAACACATAGACAAATGGCTGGGGAGTGGTCAGGAGAAAGTTGTCGTTCTACAAGATAGGTAAACCGAATTTTAATTTGCAAATTACGAGTAGAAACCTCATTTTTACAATGTGATGTATTCCAAAATTTTATATGTGAAAGCATCTGAAATCTCAAGAAAAAAAATCTTTTAAAAAAATATAAACTATCCATATATGCAAAAAATCACTTTAAAAACACCAATATACTCGTATGTATTTGAAAAAAAAAAATATTTGATCATCTTTTTTATTGGGAACTTTGGACATTTCTCTTTCTCAATGTTTGCTCTGGCCGATCACTTCTTTCGGTGACTTCATGAGCGAAATTCCACGTACCACATAGAGAAACGTGGTGTGGGTCATAATGTCGTCAATTTGAATTTTATTTTGAATTTAAAATGTTGGCCTTTCCTTTTTAGCAGATATGCGCAAATATTGTTCATCGCCTCATCACTTTCGTGTGTGGTTAATTTAATCTAATTATACTTAATTCAACTTGAGCTGTTTTTTTTGTTTAATGACAACTCCAATTTTGTGTTATTACCGTAACAACAAATCAGTCGTAGCTACCAGAGGCGATTCTGGTAGGTAGAAAAAAAGCTACAATACTCGTATATACACTGTTATTTACGAGCACGATCGGATGTGCTAATGAACGTTGTGCAGACATACGAATGCGAATACTCGAATGCGAGTATTGATCTTTGGGAACTTTCAGAAATATGCATATTGAATTTCAAGGCAGCTCAATTAAGTATACACAAAGGTACAATTTAATTTTTCTACAATAAATACGAGTATAAACTGAGGTAATAAATAATTGAGCCTATGTTTCTGTTCCTATATAAAGTGTGGGCCATCTAGAAGGCTTTACAAAAAAAATACTGTTTGCTATTTTGTTGCTTTATTGAAAAGAGGAAACTTCTCAACTAATTATGAGATATTATTTATTCAAATGACTGCCTCGGCCCTTATTGTTCTTGATTATTTTTTTGGAAAAAATTGTCGTCAATCTCTAGCTGTTCTAAGGCCCAAACAGACAAGCAATAACGAAGCAAGTCATCACTATGCTTCAATTCCTGAGTCAATAAGACCTTGTAAGCGGAGTTCTTGATGCACAATTTGTGCGCGACAGATGTTTAGGACGAACACAGGAATATGTTCGGTTATGAATCAGCAATCCAGTGTCACGAACTTTACAAACTTGCATGCACCAGTTACAGTTGATGCATTATGTCGATCGAAATTTATTTTCGAAATTGAACTGTTTCGGCAAAACAGCATTCACTTGGAAGTAGCTTTGCAAACTCTACCAATGTTGTTTAAGCGTAAGTCGATCCATTTCGTACTGCAAAAATATAGTACTGAGTTAAATTAAATTAATTTAATTTTAATTTCTGTTTGGTATTTAAGAAATCATATTTTCATAAGCTTGTTTTTGGTGTTGGCGTTGACTTTAAAACTCGGCCCTCAGTTATCTTTCTCCAATCCAAATAAAATGATTATTGGTTCTTATTTGTAAAATACTTTTTAATTTGTATCTCTAGACTTAAATCTATTAATTTTTGGGCCGGAATATTGGAAGCCATCTGTGCTGGAACAGCTGCTTTAAGTCTTAATAATGCAAATTAATACTTAAAGAATCTTACTCTCATCCATATACAATGGCTTGAAGAAGCTCGCGTGATAGTTTGCTACCGGAAACAGATCAGTGATTATTTCTTCTAGAATATAGACGACATTGATACGTGTCATACATACTTCCTATGTTGCTAGACTTTCGAAAACGTTTTAGATCATCAAGTAACCAAACAATGCGATTATAAATGCAGATGTGGCTTAAGTCATTTTTTAACTCACTGCTAGTAGCCATCCCGCAATCACAGTAAAAACCTTTCCGCAAGCTCTTTAAGCTTTATTTTGTAAATTGCTTCTAATTACAACATCATTTCCCTTTAACTATAAATGTTCAACTTCTTGATATTTACACAAACATCAAAATTGAAATCCGCTTTGGGGGATTTTTTTTTACCTTGATTGATCCAGTCAATGAGTAAAAAGCATTCAAGCACTATACAAACGAAGTTTAAGCTTAATTAATTTAATTTATCCGAATAGAAGCCACGGGCTTATTGACATTTAAAACTACCAGCCCAATTATCTGTTATAATATACGCATTTTAACTGATTTCGTTGTGATTTAATTTACATACGATTATCTTTATTTTACAACTACTAATTATTTTAATAAATACCGGCAGTACCAAACCTTCATTCACAATTCCAGTCAAAGTAAAAAACAAAAAATTCACAAGCTTATATCCACGTAGAGAGCAGAGAATCATCGTTTCGCCCTATCAACCATGAACGTGACTCGGCTCAAGGTTATTTTGATTTTTAAATTAAGTTCACTTTGAGTTGTAGACATTGATTAGCGAAAATAAACAAACCTCTGTGCATACATATAAAGAGGTATGTATTATATATTAGAGTTTTATTGCTAAGGTTTTTATTTATAAATAAATGAAGAATTGAAATTATTGAAATCTGTCAGAGGTATGTATTTACTATGTTATCAATAAAGTACCAAAGATATGAGTTCCGTCATCATTGAATAATAATTCAAAATGACATCAGTTGTACAACCATTCCCTGTATTTTCTTATCAAAAGATTGAAAATATACGTATCTCTATATTGCTGAAAATGTTTTTCATGTTATTATGGATAGTAACTGGTATCGGGTTAACTGAAGAACGTGATAATACCTTTTCTACATATTTATCTTACTAGGAGGTTAGGTTTAGTAACAATATTAGATCTAATCCAGGATATACCTATACATTCGCCAGAGTATGAATTTAAAAGATAAGTGGCAAATTTCTTACGTATTTCCGACAAGCGACAGTATCTTTGATGTATGATGTATGTTTATCAAAAATATGATTGAACTGAATAGAGGTGACATCTGTTACAATTTTCTATGTTACTTACTATGGATGTATTACTCGCATATCTCCTGCGTTGTTATATCTCCTTCCCCAAGCACGTAAATGGAAATGAGACTAAAATCGTCGCCTTTCTGCTTCTGCAGATGGGTTTTTAGATCAAAGGAACAATGTAATTTTTTGTTTTATTTCACGTCACGTCATTATCAGAGTCGGTAGCAAAGCCGAGACTGGCATAACACTGACTTCCGAAAAAGCTATCTATATACTCTGTCCGATAGCTGCAGTACCAGTAAACTCACAAATGAAGCCTCTCCATATTCTGCCAGGAAACCATATGCAAATAGCTGCGCAGACTTTTCACATAATTGCTTTAAAATGATGTTCGCCCTCTTCAACCTACACAATCTTACTTGACGTTGTGTCATAAACCTCATCTCTATGGATATATATGCGACCTTAAGATCAACGAAAAGCTGATTATCATTCTAAACATATAGAAACAATATCTTGTATGCGATATTTAGAATACTATTGATTCTGTATGTGGTTGTCGCAGTTTGAATGATCTCTTATCTTGCGATTTCTAGGCCCCACACATCAAGCAGGCTGTGATTTACAAATAAGCTTCTTTGTTCATGCCTGCAAGGTATCATTCGAATTGTTTTCTAAGTACTCGTATTATTCGCTAGGTAGAACCATTTCCTTGAGTGCAAACCTTCTGTTCAGATAAATGGTATCTATTTTCTCACTGTGCAGCATAATGAATGGGAGGAACTAGGCTTTGATTGAATCTTCATCCTGCGCTAAGCCATTTGAAACAGGTAGAACATGAGCATAGCTAGTGCTTACATTATACTGCATTTCCTTTCTTTTCACACAGGATATTCGTTTATGCATTCCTCGCCAAGTGACTACTTAAAGCTATTTATCTGTCTTATTAAACTTTGTACTCTGAAATTTGAGTCATAATATCTAATTATGATTCCATTCTTTTCCGTTTTGATGGTGTTACTATTTGCTCTGCACCATACTAGACGAATCCTGATGCCAGCCACTGGGTTCTCCGTTAAGGGAACAATTTCTACCCCTTCAGATCTCGAATTGTTTTCTGTTTTATTTGCTTTTTTGCAGTAGCATCATACTTATAAACATTTAAAACTCAAATCCAAGTGAATTAAAATCAAGGCTGAATCGCCTGCAGTGTCTAAAATGCCACTATGAGGGCGTGGAAGGACAATGCCTAAACTTCTTCTGGACTACAGACATTTTTTGATACATTCATCAAGGTCGGTGATCTTGATAGTACAATGATTATTTAGATCTACGAACTGTCTAGGAATTGCATTCTGACACATGCAATTCAGGTAGTGTACAAGAAAGTACGCTACAAATGTATCTTTCCTTTCGTTCAGGATGAAATCATTGCCTCACTTATCTTTCCAGCCGCTGCATCTTTTGTCTAATGGCACAGTCCCTCATTGTTATATTTATAGTAAAAAATAGATGTGCTCAGTACAGATAAAAACTTTTTCTATTTGTTAATTTCTGCCTTTTAATATTTCATGTTTTTTTTTTTCTTATTTTAGAGAGGATTGTCAACGACTTAGTGCGACTATTATAGCCTTTTTAGAGTATCTTCAAATATGTGCTTCCAATTATCAAACCCGTACCAACAGCCCTAATGAAGATGCACAAGCCCAAAGCGCTATTGCAAGGAATTGGATGAACTTGGATATGTTCTCAATGAAAAAATTCCTCGAAAGTAATGTAGGACCATTACGAATTCCATCTTACAAACGATACATTCGATATTTCTCTGGACTACTATCTGGACAAATTAAACTAAATTCATCAGCCTTGCATTTGAATTACGTTAGCATTGAATCACCACCATCATGGCTGCAATATAATGGTCTATCTTCGAATGGTGAATGGAATAGTTTTATAAAAATCTATGAAGGGCTACAATGCGTATATACTTCTGGTAAGTTTACAATTTTCCTCTTAAAATTTCTCATTGTCCTAATTTGTTGTATTTATTTTTTTCTTTGTATATAGATATACACATCATTCCAATAACAACGAGACAATTCCTTTATCAAGTTGGAAACTTACGTCTTCGTGGTGATATCTTAATCAGGTGCTATCAAATAAGTCCTTCCGATGATGGCTACAATCGTGAAACTAGAAAACTATTGTTTTCAGTCCAATTCCATACATGTGCCATTAAAACAGAGAATGTTGTTTTTGGGAAAGAAGATTTAGATGTTGCTTTTGATGGTAAGTTAGATATTTTTTATATTTTTAACTCTAACCATCTGATAAAAAAATTTTATTTTAGATCCACGATTTCCGAGTGACTGCAGGGTGTCATTTCATTTTAGCTCAGGTGGTAATAATAACTTCTTATTCCAAAGTCCACTTATAAGAACAGAACTTGCTCATGACTTGGCCAAAGCCAATAGCATTGAACATTTGGACCTCAGTAAGTTAATTTGTTTTTTTCAATTTTTTTCAATTATTATTTGTGATGTCTATATTGAAGAGTTGATTTACTCGATAAACCTTTTGGGCGTTTTGTCAGCTTATTTTGTTAGTACCTACGTTGCATTTGCATACTTGTATCTCACGGTTTTTAAGCTTTAAATTTAAAAATATCAGTATATTACAAATTTATATTATAATATATATTTTGTTTTGGTTTTCGAAGTCAGGTAAGATTGTGTCGTTATTTTCTTTAAATGCTTGTTAGTTCTTCTACACATACCAGAGTAAGACAATTTGTATTACATCACCAGCTACGATCTAAATTGGTTACATTATCAACCGAGAAAACATATAGTTTCGGAGTATAACTTGCCTTGCTTCAGAACTGTATGGTTTCTCTACAACCCACCAAAGTGAAATGTTTACTTATTTAGCGTAGTAAGAAAAACCTTAGGCATAACTTTCATTTGCTTTTACAATTGGTATGGACCATAGTTCTATGCAAAAGCAGGCAACCAGCACTAACATAGGCTGGATGACTTAATATCCATTTGCCGTTGCACCACTTGAGTTTCCTTCGTTAGTACTACACAAAACACTTTCTTGGTATAAGTGATCTGACTGGTGACAGTTTTGTCGTCAAAATCTTGTTTTTATAGATATAGTACATGTTATAGCTTCGATACGATTAAGAACATCACAAGTTCGTGATTATGTCAACTTTCTCATAATTGCTCTATGATTTCGTGAAAGCAATGATTGACTCTCTCATATGTTGTAATACTGGCGCTCAAAATGCTTTCCAAAGCAATGTAAGAGTAGTCACGCCTGACTCTTAGAAGTCCGCCGAGTTTATTAACATTTTTGTTTTCCAAGTCAGATACGCTAAGAAGTGTACCATCTGCAAAGTTGTATCGGGCTTGTCTGCAGGTACATGCCAGGTGTGATAACGTGGTGGAAAAGAAATCAAACTTACTGAGTTTTGCCTAACAACTATTAAAGCCTTGCTCTAGCATATTAACCTCAAATAGGTATATGTTACCGGTGCCTTTTGGAAGGTGCCCGACAAAAAATAAAAACCAAATCACATGTGATCAATCACATGTTTTTTTTTTAAAGGAATCATCTTTAGAAGTTCTAGTCACAGTAGATGACAAATAAAATTTAACCTTAAATCTCATTGTTTGAATTGGGTCTCATTGGATTTCATTTTATAGGATTTCAATGTGACCGGTCGTATAGACAAGTCTCATGATAAGCGACCGACCAGTAACATATACAAAGCACTTACGCGACATCTTCTTTCCCTTAATTTTAAAAATGCACGTCGCATGCTACATTGTAGCACAGTTACATAAATACACTATGCTTTTTATATTTATGCGGAATGATTCAGAATCCCGCATAAATCACCAGAAATGTTATAAAATCTCTAGAACGTTGCAAGAATTACTTTATTCGCTCTGATCATTTTCTGATATTTAAATCTTTTCTCTTTTCAAAATTGAAGTGCAATGCCCTTATGCGATTGAGTGGTGCTTAAGCCATTCTATATCAGTAAGATAAAATTTACATTAAGTTGTACAAATAAAGTTGCACAAACATTTCTCACTCTCCTTTTCGTTACCTTGCAATCGTAAGTTGGCAATGAAAGGTAGTTTTTTTTCTTGGTAGGTCTTCTAATAGAGAAAAATGTCTAACCTTGCTTGCCGTCATTTTCAAAAGTTCTTTGATAAATATTTATGATTTCTTAAAACATCATTATAAATAGACTTACACCAGAAGATCGTCCGTCTCAATCATAATAATTTTGAAAATCAGTCTTCAAAATTTGAAGGTAAAAAAGATTTTCTGTGTTTTTTTTGCAATTTGAATCCATTTTGTTTAGTTTCCCAACGTTTACTGACCTTCCGACACATTGCTCTTACCCATTACTCGTATATGTGTATATCGATGTTGTTAATTGATAAATTTACTTTTAATATAGTTTTTGGATTTCAGTGCGTATTCCATTTGCCTTGCCCTCTTAAAGATCTTGGGTCTTGCGTTCTGAATGCTTTCTGGATTTTTTTTTTGTGGACTTAGCGCTTAGTCGGCGAAGATCAAGCAACTACTCGTACATCCGCCAAACATATATCCAACTATATTATCACCGGGGTATACTCCTATAAATAAAATCATATCACATCATATATAAAATCATCATTTGTTTGCAACACGACACTACGAATACCTGGAAACTGGTTGAATAAATTTTCTTATTTGAGTCTAAGTCGGAGTAACTAAATTAGCTTACATTACATAGCCTCCAGCTAGTCTAAGTGTGTTTTGTGTGCAGCGTTCAGAGAACTTTGCGCTTTCAACGATCCTTTTACTCTATTTCCTGCTGAATCATATATTTTAAACTTTTTAAATATTTCACTTATTGTTGTTTTAATATCTGTTTGATCACAAAATAGGTATGCTTGTGAATAAATAAGTAAATATAAGGCTGTCATAATTTTTCGGCTTCAAAATTCGAAAAAAGCTTGTTTCATCTGTCCAACTCTATGACAAATTTCTTCACTTATATAGTAATTGGGAGAATTTTCATAAAGGATTTTTCGAAGAATAGCACCAAATTTCCATTGTATTAAAGCAGTTTGTTTGAAATACCATATAGTTTTAACGAGTATATTTATTTGGTCTTCACGATTTTTATATATTTTTACATGTGAACATATGCTCATAAATATAAATCTGGTATTTTATGTATGTTTTTTATGTTGGCCATAGAACTCAATTTTAAATTGTTGATAAACTCAATTATTGTATACTGATATCCGTATCTGTGTATTTTACTTATGCCTTAAACTATACTATCTTTTCTAGTGCTAAACAAACTTAAAGTCAAAGCTTTATTGGAGTGTTGTCTTTATTTTTAGATCTTATTTCATTGTAGATTTTCCTCAATATCAATCGATACATGGCTGACGTCATAAAATAGTGATTTACAATTTACTCGCCAATAAAATGTCTCAGAAAATTGCTATTAGTTTTCAAAATCAAATTTAACAAAATATCATCTTGTTGACGCGACAAAGTCAAGATGAAAAAGAAAACGATCATAAATTATGTAAAAAGAGTGGTATTTTCTTTTGGTTTAAATTGTTGGCACTGAATATAACCGCGAGCATGCAGATGTGTATACATATGTACATTCGCATTAGTAATTTGTTTTTTGTCTTCATCTATATTTAGATTATTTAATTTTACAAATATATTGAGATTTTTTTTTTGTGAGAAAAATTTAGAGAAAAGTCTTAATTTTTTCTTATTTTTGGCGGAAACATATAAAATCTCGTAGGCAGAGCATATATTTGTTGCAAAATCAATTTGAACACTTGCATATGTAAACGAATGTATTAATACGTAAAGATACAAACGTATTCCAAAATCAATTTTACTTAAAGAATATCCACGTTTGCAAATGTTTTTGTAAAGATTTATTTATAATGTATACAAAATATATAGGTACTCCGTGTATTTATGTGTATCCCTGAGTAAATGATCGCTCAGTGGTTCTGGATATTTTAGATTTCTCTCTGTTAGTGAATGCAATATAGTTTCGGGGTTCGGATTGCTTTATTCCCTCGCGGACTAAACGGAAAATTTACGGATAAAGCCAACTGTGTCAAAACGGAACTCGGTAAATTTGATGGACAGATTTATAAGTTAACGTTGGGTCTCATTAAATAAATATGTTCTTGCCTACAACAATTGATACACGTAAAAATTAAGGCAAAATTTACACTGTAAAATAATATAACTTTCTGTGCACTGTGCTGAGGATTTAATGTCTCGTGAATGGTTTATCTTATCTTAAAAAGCAATTGTTATCTCTTGATAAACACGTATTCTTTTATAGACAGAATACTTTCGGTTATATTCGCTTAAAATTGTATCGAATTAAAAAAAAACTTTTTAACAGGTGAATAAATAGAACAAACAGATAATGAATTATTTTTGTAAAAATAAATGCAAATTAAACATGTAATAGCTTATTTGTGTGAGTTTGTGTTTAACTTAAAGTGTACATACCTTTATATCAATAATATTGTTGAATCTTATTCGTGAAAATATCTCTTCTTTTTTAAATCATAGCTGGGTACTTGGGTCAATTATAACTCGTATATCAGACTTTCCGCTATCGAGGCGGTTATATAACTAATACTCGAATGAAAGTATTTGTACACTATAATATAATTGGATATCTTGTAACTTTTATATGTGATTACTAGTATTTTCTATTATTCAAAGAGGCCATAGCAAGTGAAAATATCATATAATATTCAACGTTAGCGTCTTGGAAATGTTATAGATATACGATCGCAAAGGAAGTTGTTTCAAGGCGATATTAATCTATACAAATTTTTTAAATAATACTGGTCATATGTATTCTGTGTTCTTGTTCTGTATCGATTTAGATATATTGACTGTTATACGGGCACTAACGCTAACTTCTAAATATTCGCCAACTCTTTAGCATTCCTCTACAATTGTGATGAATGTATTTCCTTAAAAATCTGCCGCAGTGGGAATGCGAATACGAACTGTTGCAGTTAAAAGCATTTTATTTTTTGTGGAGGTAGGCAAACGCACCATACTCCCCTGCGACCCAATCTTTGAAGTGAGTTGGTGTGTTTTCTCTCAAAGTTAGTTGGTGCCTTCTTAAATAGTTCAGAATTGTTGTTGCACTCAGCACACTAATTTAATTTATATATTGCTATCCTTGCCTCATTTTGGTTGGTTGGTCCGATTTTTTTACTTTCATTGTATATGGCAACTTGAATAAAATCCTTTGGCTATTTTGTAGGCAGAAGGAGTGGTTATTCTATATAACCAATGACTGTAATTCTTGTACAAAGTTGAGGTCTTCACACGCTGGCTCTTCGCCTTGGTAAATCTTCACAATATTGCTCCTCAAACACATCACTCCATTTCGTCAATTACAAGTTCCTCATGTTTTTCTTACTCCAGAAAGGTTAAGTTGTTTTGTTACTTAAAACCCGGCAAACCAGCCGAGAGGTAACACTCATTGAAACATTGGCGGGGACGCGATCACTAGAATTATACCGGTTAAAAATACCTGTATGCGTACCTTAGCTGCGACTTGATGGTAGATGATAGACTTGTTTGGCAGGTGGCTTTCTAAATAAAGTTCTTTATAGTTTTGATCCTTTTAAGAAGCTACAATAGGTTTTTCTCGTTTAAAATTTGTATGACTACATTGTTGATAATTTCCTGTTTAGTCGAATTTGGTGCTTACTTGCGATTTTTTTTTCCGACAGTAGGAATTCCAAGGTATGGGTGTAAGTCGTCATTTCTTATAAACCATGGTTTCAGATTGGTATTCGATTCTTGCAACAACCCCAAAGTTGTTCATGTTTTGGCTCCACATCGGCCTTAGCACTTTCTTAAAGAGCAGTTTGTTTTCGATACTAAGCTTGGGATGTTTTCAAATAACCAATACATTTCTCTGTATTTGTTGTCGAGTTCCTTGCGCTTTATTAATGTGCAACTTTCATTTTAACTGTGCGTCGAGTGTTATTCCAAATTATTTGTTCTTGTTTGCAAATGGAATGAGGAAACGCAACCGATCCGTTGTTCTGTGTGTAAAATTTACATGAACAGATTTTGTTTCATTAAGGTCTATCCGCCAGTGCTTTGCAATTCCCCCGTTGTTTCTTCAATGGTTTTACCTATTGCTAGTATGGCATTGTTATCGGCAAACGTAGCTGGAACGGTCCCCTCTTTTTGGGGTATATTTCGGGTATATACTAGGAAACAGAAGTGAGCCGAGAATATTTCTCTGCGGTACGCCGGCTTAAATCCCTTCGCTTTCGACGCTGATACGGAACATTCTATTCTCGAGATACTTTATTGATATATTACAAAAATTCAGTGATGGAATGTTTTGCATCGTTAAATGTCTGACACGATCCTGTTTTCTACAATTTTTTCTACGAATCAAAATTTTATTACTTGCAGAGATAGATAATACTGCAAATCGATTCCTACATGACAAGCCTTAAAAAGGCTTTAAAAAAGTTTGACCTGCGACAATGGATTATATGGGATGACAATAATGTGTCTGTCTTTTCACAACAGAAAATTTCGAATTAATTGATGAATAACATCAGAATGGTAAAATAAAACGTTCTTATATACATAAATATATATATTGTCTGTTTTATCCTGCTTATTTTTAGCAATATTTTTAATTTGAAACATATGAAAGCAAATATTTTAAGGCAACATTTATATTGACTATAATCAATGTAATATTTAAATTATTATCCGGATATTAAGTCAATTTAAAAAAAAAAAACAACCAAAAACCAAAGCAAATGTAAATAAAGACATTCACACTCTTTTCCAAATGTAGACAATTGTCATACACAAGGTCCTTTGGATGGATCTTTATATGCAACCATTTTAAAATCGCCAAAGTCATCGAATAATCCCACAAATCATAGTGATTACTCCATCAAAAATAATACACAAAACACCAATCAATTTGGTTTCGATAAAAGTTTTGACTCAATTATTGACTGTAAACCGATAAACACCAGCACTCCAATTAAAAATTCTGTTCGCTCAGAAATTCCTTTCGAAAGAAACTCTTTTCGAGAAGCATCACTTCCACTTACGCGTACTGATTACAACACATATACAGAAAGTCGTCCTGGGACATCACAATCAAACTACCGTCATCACTCAGGACATCCCACAGCTACGTCACATCACCAAACGACTTCTTCCATAATTCGAACAATTCAAACACCGGAAAACCGGATTAATCAAAACGGTTCCAGAGAATATGTACGCAGTCCGCTTACACTGTCTATGGACTCAGGAATCTCAAGTAGCGGTGTACTAAATAGTAAGTAAATTTAAACGCCTTCGTCAGTAAACTTTGTTTGACGGTCGTTTTATGTTGTTCTAACATGGGGAAGCCTTGTCTTAAGTAAATCAATGCGATGAATTCGTAAAATCAATTTCTTCCACAAATAGTTTACTTTAGTTGTGCCTATCGTAGTTTGAAATATAGAACTTCTTTTAAACTTTCAGAGAGCTTTGCCTTTTTTGATTTTCAAAAAAAAAAAAAAAACAAATATCGTAAATGCCTGTGTGTGTGTGTGTATTAAAATGCGTGATCACTTTGTTATTAGAAAATTAACAGTATTTTTAAAAGTATGTATATGTTCGTACTAACAAAACTTGTAGACTAAAAATTATATCCAAATGCATACATACATAGATATCTACTTATACACATACTCGTATATAGTATGAAAAGATTTTCAGATTAACTATTTATTTAAACTAAGAAAAAAAAACTCTTTACAGGACCAACGTTAACATCAAGTGTATCACCATCTAGTTTTCCTAGTCAAGTAAGCCCACAAGGTAAATATTCTTTGTTAATATAAACTCGTTCATATGTATGTATTGTATGTATGTGGTCTTCATAACTGTTAATTTTGATTTGAGTGAAAACAGCTCGACCACTCCTTAATTCTTTTTCTATTTTATACTTATTCTTCTTTGCTAACTATTTCTTAGGAAACTTATGACATATTTATCTTCTTTTGAAGATCCCATGCATCCTCTTGAAATAGCCAAGCCATGCGATGTACTCGCAGTTCCTTGCTTAAGAGATTTCAAATGTTCTGTTGGATAAACTTGATTTTCCCTGCATAAAGCGAATTTCATCATCAGAGTGATCTTCCAACTAGACCTTGTAAATAAGTTAACGAGTACATCAAAATGTATAGTTCTTGGTGTTGGGAGGAATCCCACATGTCGCCCAAAATGTAAGTGTATTACTTAGAAAGATCTCCACTCAAATCCCGCGATACGACAATTTTGCCATTAGTAAGGTCAATCTTCTGTCTGATCATAAATATTAAAAAAATATTTACCAAACCTAAAGAAAGTGAAGTTTAACCTTTCTTCCCTGAACGTTGTCGTACCCTAATATCTTAACTAACTTAAGGTGTCGCTACAATACGGAGCGGACCAGGGCCTAGTCAACAAGCGTCTCCAGCTAGCACAATATTTTGCTAGCTGTCCCCAGTTTCGCACGCTAAGTTGGCTGAGGTCCCCTTCTACTTGCGTGCGCAACCTGATTCTCGGTCTTACTCTACTGCGCTGCCCCTCGGGGGCGGATTCGAAGACTTTTCGGATGGTATCCATCAGCTCTACATGACCCAGCCATCTCAGTCGTGGGATCTCTATTCTTCTGGCTAGGTGGATGTCGCTGTACATTCCGTACAGTTCTTCGTTATATCTCTTCCTCCACTCACCGTCAATGCAGACGGGACCAGAGATCACTCGAAGACTTTTTTGTACCCCAATACCGGACCATTTAAATTAAATGCTCTTGGCTTTCAGTAAATATAAACTTTGTACCTGTGACTAATTGCCACTCCAATAAAATGCACCTTACAATGTTTTACATTAAGTACACTCATGTATGCATAGGTCAATGGGTCAATGAATATTTCGGGGTAAAATTGTGTATACACATTAACCGATTTTGTTTGTAGTTGTATTTCTGATAATTTTCTCACCCTTTGGTTCAAAATTTTACCGCGTTTTCTCTTCGCACTTCATCTCCCTCTTCAATGAAACCAGTTTTACCACGGGGTAATTAGTCCAGCCTGCGCTGGCCCAATGAGTCTAGAGTATTCCATCCCATGTTATGTTGCCTTCAAAGCGATAAAGAGAAGGCGAATTTTCTTGGCTTTCCTCCATGATTTGCGCCAGTGTAAATTTATTCGGCATAAAATCTTACCTAAAGCTTTAAATGAAATCGTTGACAAACTTTTTGAGGCGTCCGCGAGATTGTTGCCTATACATATATTATTTTATCTATGGATCGGGCAAATTGTGTTGAAATTTAATTCAACAGACATTCTCTCCTCTAAAATCTGATCATGAGAAATTGGGTCGCCTATAAAAATGGCATATAACAAACGCAGGGTTTCTTCTCAAGACCTCTGCGCGCCTGGGTTTAGTTCCTTGTTTTCAAACGCCAACTTTTCAAATTCATTTAAGTAAATTGACATACTTTTCTTTGTTTAAATTAGAATAATAAAGTTGGTAGTTATTTGCCTATTATTTTATTTTATAATTTCAATTTACAACATGCATATGTTTTTTTTTTTTAATTGCAGAAGACCGCCATCGTGAACTTGATGACATTTTAAGTGACATGCTATTAACCGTTCAAAATATTCCGGATTTTCAAAATCGTAAATCAAGTACGCATTCGATTAACCAATACGGTCGTAGTCAAAGTGTCGTGTCCCACGTTTCTGGCACAGCCTCCGCACCATCTCCAGTTTATACGTTACCAATACCAAATTCGCCCGCGCATAATACCAATCGCGAACTAGTGCACGGAACGCATTCATACGTGTCGCGAGAGAACGTGCAACGTCATACAAATTCTCATCCATACAAACAAGATCGATTCGATCCATACGATACAGCTAGTACAACAACCACATTGACACCGCCACCAAGTGAAAGTGGTCGTGATACGCCAAACCTGTTTAGCGGATACCATAGTAGCACTAGCAACATTTCGTTTGTGCAATCTCGTCAACAACAACAACAGCAACCGTCGCGTCGAGAAACTACCGGAACGATGTCTTTGCAACATAACCAGGTGAATCCACGATCGCCACAAACAAATTCGCAACATCAGTCGACGATCTATCAGCAAGTTGTGCGGTCGTCTAGTGATAATCGTTATCCGATAATTGCTAACGCATCTGAAGACGAAGAAAATATACCATATCACGCGCGTGAATATTCGCAACCATTTACATACGGTAATCTTCCATCGAACGGGATTCATTTAAACGAAGTTTCAGATCCGGATAACCAATCAAAGGATCCTAGAATGATCAAGGCTCAATCGGGGCTCACCAGCCCAATGCTGGTGCGTAAGACCTTTGGCGGTAATGCTAGTGGTGGTGGAGGACCTTCTGAAACACCCATATATAGTACTCTGAGGAAGACACAAACACGAAATGATTTCGAGGAGATGCTAAGGGAACGACGTGAAAAAGTGATGAGTGAAAAATATTCGATTAGCGACAAGCAACCGACTGCTACCAATGGATATCATAACTATTACTCTGACCCCTTGAAACGATCAAATACGCTGGATGGATTTCACCGAAGCAATAGCAATACTGAGTAAGTAGATCAGATATTTTTCTATACAAAAAAATATATAACTACCAATTTGAGATTGGGAAATGATAGACCCGAATGTCAACTTACCCACATCGATTTGATTTGTGGTTTCGAACACCGTAGGTATTCCAATAAGTACTCAGTTTATTTAGATAAAAAAAAAGTGCATGTTTATCTATGTGTAGGAATATTACTAAAAAAGACAAAGCTATCTCATTACTTTAACGTCCTTGACGTCCGTTTCAACGTTCTAATTTATACGGAAATCCAAGAATTGCCATATGAACATTAAAGCAACAGGTGAATAGAAAAAGTGTGACTCGCTACTCCACTTACTTTGTCGTTTTGGTTGCGGCTTAGAGTTTAAATTCATTTCATTCTGACACCTAAACAGTTTGCACATAATGTAACACACAACATAACATACCTACCTGGTACAATATAAAGTAAATATATTGTAACTGGTTTTCTGAGTTATTTCCGATAGACCGACAGAATTACAGAATAAAACGCATGGGCGAACAACTAAATTGTAGAAATCTCTTAATTTCCTTATTTGTAGATGATTAACTTACAACATTTTCTCTAAGCAACATATTTGAATTCCTTAAACCAACACAAGCACATTTTTTTGTCTGCTGTAAATCACTACCATATGAGTATTTAGTTATTTTAAAAATATATCTTGTGTTTTAATTGAAAATTACAAACCATACTATTGTTGATGCTTTTATTTTGAGATTTTAAACTAATTATACTCGTAGTAGTAAAAATAACCTATGCATACTATATAAGGGGAAAAACCGTATTAAAATCATTAGTAAATATCTGGATAACTATGCTTATCATTTGGACCCTAACAACGTCTACCTTATCTGGTTTAGCTGAAAAATAAAATTTATAATAAATTATTTACTTGTACTTTTGTTGGTACTACCATTTTTATACATCGAGGGGAACATGCTGTCCGAACGAAGAAAACTGGTTAAAACGTGTAAACAGTCTGCAGAATTGTCACTTCCGAATATTAAACATTTATTGTGGGTTTGCTGAAAGGCTTGTTATGCTGTTTTGCCAGAGGTAAATCAGCACATTTTCTTCTGCTTTGCTCGTGTATCGTAGGAGCAGCTTTTGCCACGTTGCGTAGAACGGCTACGTATACATCTTATTTTTTATCGTTTTCCCGCAGGCATATGTTTTCAAACTAAGGGCTTGTTTGTGGCCGGAAGATGGGACTCTTCCATATTTGATGCTTCTCGCAGACTAAAGGGACACACAATCGGTAGGGCTTACGATCTGTTGCGATCCAATGTAATTGGGGTTGAGGAACTTTGTGAAATAGTACTTTTAGAGATTTGCGCTTTTATAATACTTACGGAGGCAAATTTAACTTTGTGCGAATTTTCATAAGGTATTTTCAAACCGAATGAGGTGCACCTTTAGAGCGATGGAATGCCTGCATTTGAGGCTGGTTGTTATCGATTGCAGGGTATTCCTGTTTCGAATGGGCTGTATGTTATGAGTTATGAAAGTTCGTTCCTTATTAAGATCTGATGAACTGACTAATTATAATGCATGCTCGTTGCAGCGAAAGTCTTGCTTGTTCTTGTATCGGGTTTTCCAATAGAGACTTGACAACTTTGAATTTAATTTGTGAACGCACTATTTCACTAATCATCAAACTGTCACTGTCAATTCATTCAGTAAACTCAACATTTTCATCATGGTAAAATACACGAAGGAGCAACGTCTGCAAATTATAAAAATTTTCTACCAAAATTCGGAGTCGGTGACTGCAACTTTAAGAGCGTTAATTCCGATTTTCTGTCGTAATTCTCGTCCTTGTAGACAGCCAATAACAAGTTTAGTGCAAAAATTTGAGTCTACATATTCCTTGTGTGATGCTGCCGTGTCAGTGAGACAACGGGTTGGTCGAAGTGTCGAAAATATCGCTGCCGTAGCAAACGATCCAAATCAGTCGATTCCACGGCGTTCTCAGGAATTGGACATCGCTCAGACCACATTATGGCGTATTTTGCGTAAGGATTTTGGTTTACACCCATACAAGATCAAGCTGACTCTAGAATTGAAGTCGATGGACCATTTGCAGCGACGTACGTTCGATTTATTGAAGAGTAAGTATGGTGAGCGTGTTATCTCATGAAATAGGCCAGTCGATTGGCGGCCTCGTTCGTGCGATTTATCGCCGCTTGACTATTTTCTGTGGGGCTACGTTAAGTCATTGGTTTATGCCGACGACGTTGGAATAGTTCAGAGCCAACATTGAACGCGAGATAGCGACCGTTTCGGCCGAAATGTGTGGCCGAGTCGTTGAAAGTTGGGTCCAACGAATCGACCGCTGCAAACGTGCCCGCGGTTTGATTGTATGATTGTACTTCAAGCCGATAATAAAGTTTTTGAAATATCTCAAATACTTTGCGTTTTATTTAAAAAAAAAATGTTGTCAAGTCCGTATTGGAAAACTCATTACAATGTTCGGTGAATTAAGAATATTATTCATTTTTAAAAATAAATAAAATGGAAATGATATTCTATTTGAATTACTTCTTTTCTGTTGTGACGTACTATATTTTTAATTAATTTATAGAAACAACAAGATATGTCTTACATACACTTGAATTGTTATGTACTCGAAACAACCACACTTAATCCCTTAAAAAATAAGAAATTCAATTGAATTCACATCAATTATTTTTGATCAAACAACGAAGAAGAATTAGATAAACAGAAGAAAAACCATCCGAATGTAATAAATTTCGATATTTGGCTGCTTTATTTGAAATTTTGGCAACATTTCAACTTTTAGTTGTTGTTATGCATGGTCCTAACTAAACAGTTGGACACTGTCGATATATACGAATACGAGTCACCGAGACTTACGCGATATTAATACAAAGTGCCATCCGTTGTCCTACTTCAAAGCGTAAATATTTAAAATGTTTGATGCTATTAATCATCGAGGTGCAAGTAAAAAACACAACTCCCAACAACAATAATAAGACAAAATGATCCTCTTCTCGATCAAATGCTGGGCCACTCGGTTTTATTTGTAGATATCATGACTAATGTTGATCTCTGACCAGAACATTAATTTGTGAAGTAGCACCGAATTTAATTTTGATTTAGATATAGTGCAAGCATATTGCTTAAATAAAATAAATATTTATATACCTATGTATGTAATCATACTTACATATTTGTTATGATTTTAGGAAAAAAAATTGTATAGCAACATGTTGTGATTCATTTACGAGTATAGTCATTTTACAGAAGTCACCTTCAACGGGTTATGATGTCATAGCCACGGTTAACTGCAACATTTCTCAGCATATCCATATACAAACATACATCGTAAGTCTACTTCGGCCTCCATACATTTAATAGCAATTTATACAAAGACAAACCCTCACTTTAGATTGATCGTATGACGTCAGAGAAGATCATTCTGTATTCAGAGTCAAGCTAGAGAAGTTTTTCTAACGTGCAAATGACTGTTTTAGTTTCTTACGTACAATGATGCCACTATCGAATTTCTATCTTAAAAATTAAAAAGACTAAAGCACCTTTTATGCACATCTGTTCCGTGTCACAGGAGATGAAATTAAATAACATGTGTACGAGTATAGTAGAAAAAATCGTACGGTGTATGAGCTAGTGTGGTTTGTTTTTTTTTTTCGGTATATGAATTGGCATTCAGTTAAAATCGTAGCATTTCGTAGCATAGTAGTAAGTACTTATATAGCGAACTACATAAATATGACTTCAACAAGCTATTTGCGAAAAATTCGTAAAAGGTACAAATCAACATCTGCTCATAGAAAGAAAGATTCAGATTGGATTGACAAGCTTATATGAACTTAAGACTTAGATACAGTACCTACACAAATCTAGTAAAAATACTCGTATGCATTTTATGTACATAAACACTAGTTATTGATGTATGTTTACAAATCATTAGAGGTATATTACCCCTCAATTAAGGCAAGTAAGTTTGTAATATGATATATTAATTAAAAAAAAAAAAAAAACGAATATAGCCTGTTGGCTAAGAAAAACTGAAACAATATTCTACAATACCTCATTTTGATTTTGAACGTTACCGAATTTTTAATCCGTGTTTTTTTTTTTTGTATGTGTGTATCTACATCCTTACACAGATCCTTATAGAATTTCAATAGATTTTTAAATCTTTATTGTGAGAATTTAATGACAATAGATCATTAGCAATATATCCCGATATCAGCGATTTTTGTCTGACCTCCTCCACAGTGACAAAACACTTTCCTCTCAAAAAAAATCACTGGGGGCGAGATCCAGTGAGTAAAGGGATGGACAAGGGGTGTCATACCGTTTTTGGTCAAAAGCTGGTTTATGGAGAGAGCGGTGTGAGCCGGCGTGTTGTCATGATGGAAGAAGCAGTAGCTTGTGCGCCAAAGATCTACCCTTTTCTTCCGGATACTCTCGCTTAATATTTTCAAAACCTCCAAGTAGAACTTCTGGTTGACAGACCAGGGCAATGAACTTCGCGTGCACAATACCTCTGCAATCGAAGAAACAAATGAGCATTGTCATTGAGCGTTGGCATTGATGTTTGACTACACTTGGCGAGCTTTTTTGGGACGAGGAGAGCCAGTTGTCTACCACTGACTTCATTGCTGCTTTGTTTCAGGGTCGTATCCATAACATCACCAGTAATCAACTTCGAAAAAAAATCAAGGTGCTCTGTAGTCGACGCTCCCTCTGCTCGCCCGCGAGGGACAAATTTGGCTGTAACTCTTTTCATGTGCAAAACTCCGGATAAAATTCTCTGAATTGAACTCCATGATATTCTTCTCACAGGGTTGATCAATGGTTTAGCGACGGTCTTCATAAACGAGAGCATTGATTTTGTGGACGTTTTCGTCACTTCTTGACGTTGAGGGGCGTCCTTAGCGTGAAAACCACTCGTATACTCTGGTTAAACTTAGGGCAGCATCCCCATAAGCGGTCTTAAGCATTACAATAATTTCCGCGGACGATTTCCCCAACAGGAAATAAAATTTCACAGCCACCTGTTGCTCTCGACAATCGGCCATCACGTTTTCGGCAAAATGGTAAAAGTTGTTTCACTAAAAAAAATTCCCGCGGACGAACCGACAAAACTTCGCACACTAACTCAGGAGACGTGTCCCTAACGGACATCTCGTGGAAAAACGAGCTTCCCCACTCTTCCTCTTCACTGCAGCCCAATTTCTCTAACTTTTGGATCCCCCTCGTATAACCTTTGAATAAAATAATAACTTCTCTCAGCCACTTTGTTGAATAGATAAGGCCGTATAATGACAATGATATTGGATTCCGAATCTGCGTTTGTCCCTGGTTTATCGGCTTGGACTAACAACTGGATATATCCATATAGAAAACAATCCAAAGGTGTTGAATTCAAAGGTTTATTAGGTGAAATTATTAACTCTTAACGAAAGATTTATTGAATAAATAATTTTACCGCACCTCTTCTAAATAAAAGTTATTTAATTACGAAACGAAGAAGTCAGTAATCATGCAATGGTCTCTTTTGATTGTACGAGTATCATTCTGTTTAACCGAACTAAGCGAGAATTATAAAGGGCTAACAGACTGAGTGGAAGTTTTCATTAAATTAAACACACATTTATTGTGAAATCAATGTAGAATTTTATTAAATAATATCTATGGCAATTATGAATGGAATACAACATCGTTCATGTGACCACTAGTACTTCTGTTGCAAATGACCGTCCAAAGATTAATATTATCGATGCATTTTTGAAGAATAAGTGGGTCAATGGCCGCTATTTCAATATGGATGTTATGTTTGAGATCCTGAATTGTCTTTGGGCTATTGGCATAGACCTTACTCTTCAAACAACCCCACAGAAAGAAGTCTTAAGGTGTTAAATAGTATGAGCAACTTCTCCTGTAACCAAAATAATAAGATCTTTAAATTTCGTACACAATAAACTGATTGATTGGTGGCTTGTGTAGGCGGTAGCTCCATCCTCTTGAAACTAGAGATCGTTCAGACCCGATTCATTTATTTGTGAAAAAAAAGAATAACTGGTCAACATGTTGCGGTAAGGTTCTCCATTCACTTAAACTGTCTCTCTATCATCAGCTTTGAAAAAGTACAGGTCAATAATGTTGTCATAATCCGCTCAATGATGTGGCTTTTTTGGGATGCATAGGTTTTTCGTAAACCTCGTATGGGTTTTTGCTATGCATCCAAAAATGGGGTTCATCGGAAAATATGATATTCAATGATAAATTTTCTTGGCGATCCAACATCCAGTTAACAAATCGGCGACGTAATAGATGGTCCAAAGGCTTTAATTGTTGTTTAATTTAAATTTTATAAGCATGCAAATGGCAATCAACTCTTTAAATTCGCCGTAAAGGGCCATAAATGAAGCCCAATTGTTGACTTCGGAATTGGCAGGTTTTGAACACTTGCGTCCAAAATTGGGATGTTTTGCCGTGTACGTGCTGGCCAAGCATGCTAATATGGAGTTTGACCCAAAACCGAACCAGTTACTTCAAAACGCTTCATTATTGCGAGAATTCCGGACTCACTAGGGCGATAATGTTGGCCGAAAAATTTACGTATTTCACGAAATATATATGCTATTTTCGAAATAAGATTGAATAACAAAAATGCATTGTTGCGTGGTAAACGACTTCGTGACTCCGTCTTTTGGCTCACCCTTTAAATACAAAAATATTTTAATCTGAATTTTAAATACAACCGTTACTGTAAGGAGCCAAGATCACTTGGAAAAAGTCACTTCTTGTCAAAAGAAAAAAAACAAAGGAACCAGTATTACGACCGCGGACCGGCTGACTCCAAGCACTCAGTTCACTCTTTCAACAGTGAAACTTTTTTCGAGAAGTTCTTCGAAAAAAGAATTACACAAGTATTATTCATACCTTGATTTAGAATGAGGTTGTTTTCTTTTGAAGGATTGTGACTTGTGTGTGGAGAGCTTCGTATAATTATTTTAAGTAGATCGTTAAACTGATGTCTTACCCGACCACCATCATAAAATCTGTGATTTGATGTGGAGGAGACGAATTAAAGCATATCTTACGCCCAACAAGTAATAGAGATAGGAAAAACATCGGCCTCTTTGTCGAACAATTATACAAAATGAGAAGCGCGCGGTCGTGGAAATACAAGGAAAAGTATTCGAAATTGTCCAAAGGGGTCAAAACAACTAAGAGAAGAGAAGCAATTAATGCTAAGAATATGTAAAACCCATTCTAAGGACTTTCGAACAGTTCGGATAAACTGTCCGATAATGAATCGGGAGCAGAGCAATAATGTTCTTATCGTAATGAGTTTCAGATTTAAGGGTCGAGCGTTTGCTACAGTAAGCGATGCGTATGTCATGGCCTTCATGGATGCAGGAATGACCTTTCTACTGAGCTTTACATATAAAGCGGATGAAGATAACTCGGTTGGATGAAAACCTTCTTTGTTATTGGAGTAAAGCAACTAACCAAATGTTTTCACAACAGCAGTTCCTGAAAATAGATCTGAAAGTCTATATCGATAGTCATCATCACTTTGTTGATCTTACCCCCGTATATGGAAGCAACTATTGATCCAAATCCCATCCCGGTACTTTTCTTTGCTGCAGGATACTGGTGGGATGTTAGCGAAAGCGGATGAGAATATCGTTGTTCGTTTTAAGTTATTTGTGGGCTAATTATCATTGATGGTCTTTGGAGGTGAAAGATATTACAGGGAAACCTGAATGGCTGAAATGAATAATTGATAAAATAAAATTAAAACACAATAGCAGTAAAAAAAAATATACGAACTTTTCTTAGGTTGTAAGTTTAAGTTTCAAAATAGAAATTAGTTTTCAAATCCAAGCATTACAAAATGTTTACATTCACATACAAACGTATTTCTTAATTCACACGCTTTCAAATTCAGAATTTTCTATTCGCCTATTAAAATACAAGTAAGGTTAAAAGATACATAACATGGGGGCAGTGAATAAGCAATTACTTCACATTCTCGCGTTCTTTTGAAAAGGTCAAAGCATTTTGGCACAATTTATTGTGGGCGCCACATTTTTGTTTTATGTAGCTTCTGAATTATTTATTTGTTGGCCCTGAGTGAACAATTTCAATGTCATCGTCATCATCTTCATCTCCTTTAGTGTTGTTGTTAATATTACAAAAAATAAAAAATAAAATGAAATAAATTTAGAATAGGTATACGAGTAGTCGATTGCTGAAAGCTTTAAAAGCGTTTTGTAATGATCAATGAATTTGAATACAATTTTATTCCGAGTAAGCTAAAAATATCTAGATATTAGTGTGAATGTTGGATATATGTACATATGTGTTTATACATGTGTGTACATATACATTCGATTAATGCGTGGGAAGTTCTAATAAAATTTGAACTAAAAGTAAACGATACTCGTATGTGGGTACATCCGTTTGTTTTACAACAGCAACCGTAAACGTTTTCAGCGAGTGTGAGTACATTTTTTTTTTTTTTAAATATCAGGGTAGAGAAATGAATGAGCATCTAATATAAGTGTTAAACAAATAAAGGTGAATGGTATATAAAAGTATATAAAATTTTTTAAAAGCCAGTGATTTGACTTAAAATATTGTAATTCTAGTGTCATGCAACAGTTTAATATGTCTTCTAATTTTCAAACCAACTAACATATTTTGCGTTTACCAAGAGAATTATCACAACCATATAATTGGCAGTAAAATATGTACGAGTACTTAAAGGTTTCTACCCAGTGCTTCACAGCCTTGCCAATCCTTAGCAAAAAACAATCCACCAAGCAAGTTGAAACTTTGACTATTCCTTCCATATGACTGAACTAATATCGTTTGCTATCTTAGCTGTATTCACATATTGATACAGCTCATCTTTATACAAACCATCTAATATTCTACGCAGTATAGTAAGCAGTACTATCACTGTCTGGATTTAGCAGTTTCGTTCTTTCGCATATTTATACCGATGTCAGTTTTTCAGTTTTTTTTTTATACAGTATCCTTCAACCACTTCTAACCCCAAACTGAAGGCCATTCTCTGTCATGCGATCTGCTTAATATCATTCTTGAAGGATTAACGTCAACATAACAGGCACAATTTTTCAAAATCACCTCCAAATACTCGCATACGCCGATGATATTGACATAATCGGAAGGAAGCAGCGTAGTATCAGCGCTTTCGCCAGTATTGAGACGAAATTTTCTAGCGATTAACGAGGGCAAGACCCCAAGTATATGCTATCAAGCAAAAAGGACATCAAACACGGACGTCTTGAGCAGAACGTCACCCTGAACAGAAATAATTTTGAGGTAGTTAAGAACATTATCTACCTAAGATCCGCTAACATTTCAGATAACAACACAACGACTGAGATAAAAAGAAGAATAACTCTTGCCAATCGCAAGAAGGCAATTGACTAGAAAAGGCCTCTCTCGAACAACAAAAGTAACCCTGTAATCCCAGTCCTGCTCTGTGGCACAGAGGCATTGATTCTTTCAAAAATTGATGGAAGTGTTCTTGGCTCCTTCGAGAGAAAAATTTCTCGGGTGATTTTCGGTCCCGTCTGCATAGAAGGTGAGTGGAGGAGGAGATAAAACGACGACACATCGATACATCGACTTAGCCAAAAAAGTGAAAGTCCAACGACTGCGATTGGTGGGTCTTGTAAGGTGGATGGCCACTAACGCTCCGGAGCGAATTCCCTTCGAAGCGACTCAATTGGCGCTCGCAAGTGTAAGGGCGCCTTAGACAACTAAATGTGCTAAACTTGAGGTAGCTAGCAAAATATCGATTTAGCTGTAGACGCTTGATGGCTGAGAACCAGGTCCACCCCTAATTATAGCGACACCGAGAGCCAACGGTCACTTATCCCATTTCATGTTTAGATAAATCCAAGAGTGTTTTTTATATACAGTGGACGTCCAATATAACGAATTATATAATGCACAGCCTTTCGTTAAATCGAAAAATTCGTTAAATCGGTCGTTCTTTTTTATATCTAATAATACAAGAGAATGAGGTAATAAAAGACTTATAATGAAACATATGTAAATATGTATTTATAGAAAATAAAAAATCCATCAGAAAAAAAGGAATTAAAAATTAAAATTTCGAAAAAAAGTGTTTGGTTTTTGTTTGCTTTTTTGTTCCCTCTAAGCTCTTCTGAACAGCCTCCTCCAGCAATTCTCTTAAACATAGAAATAGTCAGTATGATTCTGTACTAACCACTCTTTGCATTTATTAAAGCAGTCTATTGTTTCCGAATGTTTAATTTTTATGCACTCGGGTAGGTTACTTTCGTCCTCGCTTGCACTAGCAATGACATCCTCTTCCTGTCCAAAATCATCATCGAAGTCAACACTGTTCCAATCGCTGAGATCGGCAATATTAAAAGAAGACGCAACAGAAAAAAACAGACGTACATCACCTTTATACATACCATATGTAGGTTTGTAGTGATGAATGCACAAGAAAGTCAAAATGCAACAAAAGTAATCTTGCGCTCGCTTATACGACTATGTTTGTACATAAATACATATTTACATGTGTATGTCGCATAAGTTTGCTGTACATATTTTTTAGGAATTTACAAAGTATTCGTTAAATCGAGCGTAAAATTTTTGCATCATTCGTAATATAGAACCATCAATGGAAAAAAAAGATCATTCGTTCATATTGGAAATTCGTTAAACCGAGTATTCGTTAAACTGGACGTCCACTGTAGTTCATGGCACGAAAGTAGGGTTCAAACTTAATGTAGTTCCCAATACTTGTACTGTTTTCCCACTTATTTTGCAAAATACGAGTTGTATTGGTAGTTTTGTTTTTGTAAATCATTAATATGTCTTCGCAGTTTTTCTTGACAAAAATTTGCCATTTATGTATTATATATGTATATCAGGCATGGATGAGATTAGTAACACATGACTTCCGTGAAATATTCATTCTTTTTTCGAGTTGCCAACAAAACAAATAGATGAACCAACTGATGTTTGTACCACACAGACATGATAGGCAATATTACAGCACCTTACGAAATTTGTTCTTTCGTGTAAAGTTGATTTTTTTATTTTTCGGTGTCTTCGCTGCGAATCGAACCCAGATCATCTGACATACTAGCCAACGAACTAAGCACTGAATGTCCACTATTAATTGTCAAATGTCGGGATTCATATTACAGCTTATTATAGAATATGTTATGATTTATCTGTATTCATTCTGTCAAATTTTAATTTGGTAATTTTTTTTTATTCTCAGATTATCTGGACAAACATGGCTTCAACTACAACAGCAAAAATTGCGAGCCAAAAAAAATCAGCAACTAAGAGACGATCGGAAATATTTTGATGAAATCCATACCGAAATTAAGAACAGGCCCCTTAGGTAAATAAATAGAAATATGTTCAAAAATGTAAAAAAAAAATCAACTTGAAACTAATTTTCATTTGTTTTAACTGATTTTGTAACAAAAAGTGTTGGTTTTCGAAGGCAAAACATGTGCTGTCAAATGCAAAACTTAACTTTTTAATCACCCTTACACTTATTTTAAATAAAATAGTAAAATTTTTTGATTGTTAGATCAAGGAATATGCGGCAAGATGGATATGCTAGCGATACGGCTGCTTTTGATGAGGTAGACTATAGAAGGCCACTTCACGTGCAAACTCCATATCACACTACAAACAGGTAGTTGTACAACTAATCAGTCTATTCAACGGGATAAGTTTATATATATATTTTTTTTTTTTTAAATTTTTCTTTCTAGTTCACCAGAACGGCAGTATCATACAATTAGTACCACAACAAAAATTGTCACCAAGGAGCGTCCATTTGTTGCTGTTAGACGTTCCCATGAGACTGCCAAGCAAGACAAACTTGGAGTAAGTTTAAAATTTCTACGTTTTCAAATATTATGAACTTTAAGTATTTATTCTTAAATTATTTTGGGTAGATTTTTTTATTTTTGAAAAAGTCAATGTTGTCAATTTGTGTATACTTATACTTTGAACCTTAACCTAAGAACCCTCGTACTACTTCCCTAACAATCCTTAATTATTTTTTTGTGTAATTTTTTCGTTTTTTGTGTTTTTATGTCATTCCCTAACTTGTGTTATTTTTTTTTTTTTTTAATTTCTTAACCCTAGTCACCGTCATTATCGCCACTCGCTATTTTGAGTGCCTCTCCACTTGGCCATATTGCACAAGCACAACCAAGCAATAATATTCGTAACAGTGATATTAATAACATTAATAGTAATAATCAAAATGGACTACTGTCATTGGCAGATTCGCCGTTAAATAACGGACGGACACGATTGGTATGTATATTCTGTAATAGCTCTGGAACTATTTTTTTTTTTTTTCAATGTTTCAATATAAGATCTGAAAATTCATTAACTTATTTTTGTCATAACACGAAACTAATTAACCATTTATAATTTGATTTATTTGCACTTTAATTGTAATAATTTCAACTCTTATATACTATGACTGCAGATTGGTGCATTGGAAATATTGAATATTGAAAAGGGGTAATTTTTATCCATTTCATTATACTATTTCAGATAAAACTTTGTTTATCATAAATTTAAAAAAAAAAAAACCTTTCATTTGGGCTTTGATATTTTTTCACAAAATTCATATTGAAAAACTAGAGTTCATCCAAATTTAAAAGTACTTAAAAAAACAATTGAAATGATAGCTGCTGTAATTGACTCCCATTTTAGATCTTCATAATTCAACAATAATAAAGTTCTTGATTGTTAGGCTTTAGGTTTGTATTGTCCTTAGTTGTCTTTTATTCAGTTTTCAGAAACAGGGGAATGTTCAGATTCAAATCCTGTATAAATCACTAAAAAAAAATAACTAATTCTGGTATTCGAACAACTTTTTGGTAGTCCTATTTCTTCTTATATCCTTTTATAATCTTGAATTGATCTTAAGTCTAACAAACAATCTCAGCGTGTTTTTTTCTGAATTTGATTCATTATTTGTGTCTGTCACAAATTGGAGCATTGGGGAGCAATTCCGTGTGCACTAACTACGGAATGATTGTTTCTCGTATTTTACTTAATTAGATGGCGCTATAGACTGCTTCGCCCATTCACTCTATATGTGGTAACCATGTCAGGCGACTAATGCTTATTTTCTAAGTACGAACTTGTAAAACATGCTATATTACGTTTCCTCTTCCAAAAGTTGGAAACTTCATCAAAATCGAAAATCATTTGAAAAATTGTGCTAAGTAGTCTATGCTTCTGCTCCATAACTCAAGCTTTGAGTCTCACATAGAGTCTTGCTAGTTTTTCATAATAATGACTTCTTAGACAATTTGCGATTCATTTGCTTCTGATGAGATGTCATTGTCAGAGTTAATTACTCAAAACATTTTCGCCGCTTTCCTTTCAATTAATTCGAAAAATTGTACCTTTAGTGTCTGTTTCGACTGACCTTGTTGTATCTTAGTTTAAGTATTCCTATCCTTATTTCGTTTTGGTCGCTCGGATGAACAACTTGACTGTCATCACCTAAGCTAAATCGTCCTGCTTGACAACAGTCCACTCTGAGATAATAGGGGAGTTGGGTCATAGTTGTTCGTGACCTTAAGATACAAGTTTGAAAACCACTTGTGTCTTTTCTATATCTTTTTTCTCATATTCGTTTTAAGTACGTGTTTGTTTACGTGTTTTTACGGTTCAGACTTTTTGTTTGAATTAAATACAAGGAAATAAATTTGATAACAAAAAAAAAAAAAAAAAACAGTGGCGCTGGCAGCCCGGTATGGGCCATGGCCTAGTTTCTTGACACTCATTTGTTGCTCATGTTGTCATTTATGTCACATCTGAACGGGGCCTACGGTTTATCGCCGAGTCCGAACGGCACTCCTTAGAAGCTTTTTTGTTGGCAACTTCATTTCGGGAGTTTGCCATTGCCCGCCGAAAGGAGGTTGGCGATTTGAAAAATTGTTGGTGAACCAGCCAGGAATCGAACCCAGACTCCCTGCGTGATAGTCCAATGAGCTAACTATCGCGCCATCGCCATCGCCATCGCCATCGCCATTTGATAACAACTAGTAAGAATATTTCGTAAGATTATTTCAGCCATTTAGTGCTTAAAAATAGTTTCAGACAAATGTCCACCACAACTGCCTCGTAAGAATCTCATTTTAGAAGTTTAATTTTCAATAAGTTTTCGAGCAATTTGGGGGGGGCGTGTGTTGAGTATTACTCGAATAATGTTTTGCTACAAAGCGTCAGTCGTTTTTTGCTTATCGACATATACTAGTGAAATGACGTAGCCTCGCAGAAAATAACCCATTGGCGTCAAATCACACGATCTTTGTGCTCGATCGGCGGCCCCATTTCTTCAAATGGCTGTATTGTCAAATCGTGTTTTCGATGCTTTCGTTGCGGCTTTAGCTCTTGTACCAATTGGATCTTAGTAGAGTTAAGACAAAGATCTTTATGCAGAATTCTCCACATAGTAAAAGGACATAAATTCTTAGTAAAGACGAATCAATAGATTGGGGTACTCTTCAACACAACCCCCCACAACCATGATATTTTCTTCCGAACGCACTGTTTTCAGTAAATTTCACATGCTTTCAATAGCTCGGAAATTACCCTTTTTAATATAGAAGATTTATTGATTATATTGCTATTTAAACCTCTTCATTTTGCACGAAATGTTGACGTTTTTTTATTACCGCACTTGTAATCCTTCTCTGCAGTTAATCACTTAATTTCGATTATTTTCGAATATAAGGATTCATAGAATTTCACTGAAAACTCAGTTCTCTTAGCAAATTATTTTTGTTTTAGACTCAAGTATAGAATTCAACTATTAATTTTTTAAATAAAATATTAAAATATTTTAATTATTTCATTAAAAAAATGTTTTTTTTTAAAACTTAGGAGTCCGAGAATAAAAATGTCCATGCGAATAATTTAAACAATGCTAAGGCATGTGAACATTTTCATTATAATAATCTCAATAGATATGTAAATTCAGTCAATAGTAATCAGGTCATTGCTGATAGTAATAATATTAATGAAAATCACCAAATAGTTACTGACAACAACACCATCGTAGATTTAAATTACATTGATTTCTCTAACAATAATCATACTCGTAATAATAACATTTGTAACACATCGAACAATAAAAAAATGCCGCATACTGCCAACACTGACAAGTTGAATGGTAATAGTGATCCTTCGAAACTAAAAAATGCTGAATTAACCTCAATCAATGATCAGATATCTTTGGAGGAGCTTTTAGCCACACTTACTGCTGAAACAGATCTAATGAATCAGCAGCTAATACAAAATAAAGAGCAATTAGTGAACGGAAGCAATGTAGAGAGCCATTTAAATTCTCAGGAATCATCGTCGAGTAAGGACGAAAAGGCAAATCAGGAACTTTGTGATGTTATTGCCGATTTGGCAGAATTCACAAAATTCGAAAATCAACGCTTAGCAAATGGGTGTTGTGATAGTTTGAGTAATAACAGCAGTGATAGCAGCAATAGTAGCAATGTAAATAATGCACAGAAACGCTTACTATCTGAATCAGATCAAAGTTCATCCATATCACCTAGTCCATCAGATAGAAGCAACAATCTAACATTATGGCATGAGCAGGTAAGTTCGCCTTTCATCCTCACACATTTTTTTCCTTCTATGGGATTCAACAACTTTTTCACCAAAGCATGCTTTTATTTATCTTTTGTGTCCTCTATCTTTTTTTGGATTTATTCAGTGGTATGTCAAATCTTTTTTTTAGTTTTGTGACCTCAAAATTTATCTCAAAACCTATCTAAATTCTGCAATGTATTCATGATCAAGAGTCATGATATTTGAAAATTTAAAAATATCAATCAATCCAATGATTCAAATTCGAATAACCAAAATTCCGTACTTGTTTTTCGATTGCAGGTTCGTGAGGAATCATTTTCCTCATTTCGTTCGGAGACCGATCAGGATATATCTGTAGCTGGGTCTCCACGCCCTGAAACGCCAGCATTTCCGGTAACACCACGTACTCCATATGGGCTAAACAATGGTAGTATTAGTCCAGGAATTCCTCCAAGAAGTCCAACACCACAACGGTAAGCTTTAGGATAACAATCAAAGAAACTTGCCTATTTTACAATTTTTATTTTTAATTCGTTTGAAAACTGCTTTTGTTAATAATACTATTCTATTTTTATTATATGCTTTTTTATTCAAAATTGATTGTGTAAAAAAAAATACAAATATACTTTAAATTTGTATTATTTGTTAAAAAAACAAAGACGTCATTATAATTCGACATGGTCATTAAGGAGCGTTAAATCTACAACTTCGACTTTAGACAGGAGGTTAGATATTTGGCAACAGTAAAAAAAATAATACCTATTTAAAGCACACACTAACAATTGTATCTCAACACCCCCCTAAGAAACAACGAATAACTAAAATATCTTTAATGTTGTTTAATTGATAAAATATTGTAAAGTATTAATTTTCATGTTTTAACTATTTTTATGTAACATTTAAGACTTATAACTTGCATGCAATCAGTCTTTCTGTTCCAAAATAAAATTAAGTAATCGGCCTAACTTAATTTGTTCGGCCAGGATAATCAATAGATTAAAAAGAAACATTTTTCAAAAAACCAGGCCCGATTATCGTGACTTAAATCTTCTTTTAACGTAATCGCTTGTTGAAATTGAAATTACCATACTCCTGATCAGGTGATCAATAAATTCATGAGAGATTTATTCTTACTCTTGAAGCAACTATTTTATGGTCGTCTTGGTTCCTGCTATATCATATTCCAACTATGTATCTTCTTTTGCTATGGATTTACATAAATCGTACAAAAAGCCACTCGCGTATAATTGATTATTCTTTTTTGTGGAAATTTATTCAAATTATTATCATAAATAATCTTCCATATAAATAAAAATCAATGTTTGTTTGTTTGTCCTTTATAGACTCTTAAATGGTAAGAGATAGAGCACCGATGTCTTTGGCAACTTTGTTCAGAATTCTGTGAAAAAGGTTTTGGTACTATTTTTTTCACATTTATATTGAGTGGACACATGATTAATGAGTTACAATCCAAAATGTTGATTTTTTTTATCTATTTTTGCAAAAATTAGGAATAACAATTAAAACTTTAAATCTTACGTGGAAGTAATGTAAAGAAAAATTGTTGGAAATATTGAAAGCTATAATTTGTGTGAGGCCTTTTTCCGATTGTAAGCACCAGTGACGAGGAATAGAGCAAACATACTCGAAATCCTTAATTCAGTGTATTTAAATCTTGATCCAAATATCAAAAAGTTCCCGGAATTCATTCAGAAAATTAAATATACAAGTTTATTCATCTTAATTTATATTGTCCCCTTCAAAGTAATCCCCATAAACTGCAACACACTTATGCCAGCGCTTGATCCAATCCTCGAAACATTTTTTATATTCGGTTTTCGGTACATCCATCAGTGCTTCCTGCGATTTTTCCATTACTTCCTCTCGACTGCTGAAACGCGTTCCCCGTAGTGGTTTTTTTTAACTCGATTGAACAGAAAGAAGTCACAGGGAGCCAAATTAGGTGAATTCGGTGGCTGTTGGATGGTATTTGTTGCATAGTTCGTCAAAAAATTACGAAAAATGATGACACTGTGCGACGGTGCGTTATCATGGTGCAAAATTGAATTGCATCACGCAAACATCAAATAATACTCTTTGTTTACTGTCTGGCCTTCTGGCAAAAATTCATGATGAACTACACCGTTGTAATCCATGAAAACCGTGAGCATTGCCTTCTTTTTGACTGAAAACGACGTGTTTTTTTGGTCTCGGCTCATTTGGTGAACGCCATTCGCTTGCCTGATGTCTGGATTGCGTGTCGTACTCATAAACCCACGTCTCGTCTCCAGTAATGGTCCTTCTGATGAATGTGGGATCGGATTCAGCCTCGCAAATCATCTCTTTTGCGACGTCAACACGGTCTTTTTTTTGCATGAAATTGAGGTCTTTTGGCACCAACTTTGCTTCTACACGACGGAAACCCAAATCATTAACCAAAATGTCTTGGACGGATCCATAGACAATGTTCAAGTCCCTCGCTATCTCTCTGATGGTTAATTTGGGATTATTGACCAACATTTCTTTTACTTCATCAATGTTTTCGTCGGTTTTTGATGTCGATGGTCTGCCAATGCGTTCATCATCTTCGATTGACTCACGACCACTTTTGAACGGCTCGTGCCACTGGTAAACGACCGTTTTCTTAGGGAATCGTTGCCGAAACACCTTTCCAACATTTCCAACGTTCGTGCACTATTAAATCCGTTTTTTACGAAAAATTTAATACAAGTTCGGTGTTGCAAATTTAAATTCATTTCTAAAATTGTAAAAAATCGCCAACACATACAGAGATAGATGTACTCTTGGCTACGTAACTTATGCAAATATCAAGCTATGACGCTAAGATTTAGAGGTACCAACTTAACAAAAAAAAAAACAGAACTTAAATCGGAACAATGGGAGCGCCACATGGTGGTTATTCCGGGAACTTTTTGATCAAGTGGTGGTATTTGATTTTTTTAATATGCATAGCAACGCGCACCGGGTACTTTGCTTTGCTGATAGACCAAATCGTCCTCGCAGGCACCACCTTTTCTTTGGTATTCATGTTTTTCTAGAAGGACTTCGTTTTACCGCCAACTATGGATATTGTTTTCAGTGCAAGCAGCCTTTCAAAATGCAAGACATGTTCTGTCTGATGATTCTAAATGCTATTTGAAACCAATCCACAAAGTTCAGGAAAATTTAAAATTAAAATTCACTTTATCACTTTGTGAAGCTTTGTCCAAAATAATGGAAAGTTGGTATCCAGTACTATGTGGACCTTATGCAGCCCTACAAATAAAGAACTGTTATCAATACTTTGACAGGGACTGTGGTCGGAATATGACAGTAAATTTGGACTTAAAGATCGTCCTAACCTTGCAGGGAAGGTTGATAAATTCCGCCCTTCACAAAAATGAGCCTTGGCTAGGGTTAAGTTAATACAAAACGATTTTTTTTTCACAGTTTTTCTTGAGACGATTACCGTTGGTAACCTATGTAGGTGTAGTGCGTGAATGGTGTTTGATATACCACTGATATGTGAATGAGTGAGAGTTTAAGGTTTCTAATGGAATGTAAATAAAGCAAAACTGTTATTAATAATCAAACAAATAAATGCCCTTATTTCAGTATCCATGTACAAGTATATTACTTTTAATAACAATTTTTGTTTTCCATTTATTTTGATTAAACAACTATCAAAGCAAAGAGATCTTAGAGTTCTCTTCGCTACAACCTTGATTTTAAAAATTTCAAAATCTGCACACTTTTTTCTTGCTTATTACGCACAGCTTACTACCTGCACGTACCATAAAATTTAATTTTAAGCATGAATGTGGTATTAATTTATAACAATTTTACATATGATATGTTTTAAACTAAAAGTTATTTTAATTGAACAATAGCAGGGACATCTACAGCGGTGCTCAAAAAGGATTGTTCCAAGAAATTTCAAATCAAAACGAAACTATATACAGGAACCGCTTGAATTCGAATGCGTCAAACGTTAATAGTGAACCACAGGAAGTTGATGCACATTTAGTCAAGTAATAATTAAAATCAAAAATTAAAATAAAAAATAAATAAATAACCATATATACATAATTTTATTTGCAAAACTTTTCTATACAGATTTGTTCGCGATTCATCGAAATTCTGGTACAAGCCCAATATCTCACGTGAAGAAGCTATCCATCTTCTTCGAAACGCAACTCCTGGAAGTTTTATTGTACGTGACTCCACAACTTTTAAGAATTCATATGGATTAGTAGTCCGGGTAGCACAACCTCCACCAGGAGTTACTGCTTCGCCAGGAAGTAACGAACTTGTACGTCACTTCTTGGTAGAACCAACAACACGCGGAGTACGTTTAAAGGGATGTGCCAATGAACCTGTGTTTACATCACTTTCAGCTTTAGTTTACCAACATTCAATTACACCATTAGCTTTACCATGTCGCCTTATTATTCCAGATAACGTAAGTAATAAACATCTCTTTGTAAATAATTGTTTTTATGCACTCTTTTTAATTTGTTTAAAATAAAGGACATTCAACAAGTGGAAGTGCATACACCAGCACAAAAGCAGCTACTAACACAAGGTGCAGCTTGCAATGTACTCTATTTATATTCTTGTGGAACGGAATCTCTTACGGGGGAGGAAGCAGTTCGCAGAGCTGTTGCACAATTATTTTCAATTGTCCCTCTCCCAAAGCCAACTGAAGTACATTTCAAAGTTACTCAGCAAGGCATCACTTTGACGGATAATACTCGGCAAAAGTTTTTCAGGTAATTAAAAACTATGTTAAATAAAGCCATGTTTAAGTGCAAATAGAAATACAGTCTCTTTGAGTTCAAGCGGACAAAAGTAACAAGATGTTAACATATCTTGGACAGCTCTGGATATAGTATTTTAATATACATAAACTCGTATATTGTTCCATTTCATTTTAATTGACCCAAAACCAACCATTATATTAAGCGATTGGCATTGTAGAAATCAGCAAGCCTTAATTTTTCGTACAATACAGTAAAAATATTTAAACAATTTTTTTATGTTTAGAAAACATTACCCTGCGCATAATATTTCATTTTGTGGCATTGATCCTGAACACAGACAATGGAGTGTTAAAACTGAAGAAGGAAATCTTCCCGTTAGCAACAAGTAAGATTATATCAATATTAAAAAAAAAAAAGAAATATCTATTCATATTTTGATTTAAATTTGGTCTTTTTAGGACAATTTTCGCTTTTGTTGCACGACGATCGCCAAGCTCGAAGGATAACCAATGCCATGTATTTTGCGATCTGGCAGTAAACCAGCCAGCAACAGCGATAGTGCCTTTTGCCAATAAAGTTCTACCAACTGAAAAGCAAATAAATCGAAATATTTAAAACATCAATTTTTAAAACTTATGGATAGCAAGAGTTCATCAAGCATCGGTGAGGTGCAACTTTGAAGATTCTGTAGGCTCATGTGTACCTGCCTACACTTTGCCACAATGTTGTTTTTTGTTTTTAGTTTTAATTTAATTTTTTTTATTTTTTGTTTTAATTTAATATTCGCATAAGTAAATATCTGATTTTTTAACGATATATTCTGTAATAATGTAATAATTTTACGTTTTTTTTTTTTAAAATGCTTTAAAAAAATATATTTAATACTATTTCTGTGTTTATAAAGATAAAAATCCGAAATTAAAAAAAAAAACGCAAATTAACATATTTTTACAAATTTTAAAAAAATACAAAAACATGTAATAAATTACCTCGAAACGATTGCTTGGCCAAGGTCTTATTTTTCAGCGAAGAAATAACAACCATTTGGTGGACAAGATGTAAAATTGCACAATAATGCAAACAATATTACATTCTTAATTGAATTTAAATTTAATTGGTTACTCACATAGCACAGCACGCAAAATAACTAATTTTCTTTTTTAATTTTACATTTACTTGATATTTTTTCGCACGGAATTTAAAAGAAAAATTACCACAAGACCTTAGGAACACATATGCAACAATTTACACTTAGTGAAATGAAACGAATGTAATTGTAAAAAAATTAGTAGAAAAACAACACAAAACCAAGCCAACATATTTTATGTTTAATATATACATATATATATAAAAAAATAATAATTTAAATAATATAATAATTTAATACAAAGGCAACTAAAAATCGTACTAGTCTTCTTTATTTTGGCAAAATTGTCAATATTTTGATTTTTTCTTTTTTTTTTTAATGATCACTAAATGTTTTATGGGAATATGTATGTTATGTGCACATTTACTCTCTAACATGAATGTTCATTCAAGAAAAAAAAAATGTTTTCTATGATTAAAAACAAAATATACATTTCAGATACACTTTGTTTATGAATGGAATTATAATAATTGCTTTTTTAAGTTAACTTGGCAACATAAATTTATTTTTATTATTTACATTTACTTTTATTTTTATTTTTATTTTTATTTTTATTCCTTATAAAAACAGAGTGAAAATGTAAATGTACAATATATGTTTTGATAAAGTGTAATATACATTCATATATATCCTTTATGCAATAAAAAAAATTATTAACACAATGTATTCTTTTTCATTATTTGGTAAAAACTATTCGTAAGTATAAAAATGATTTATAAACGGGTAACAGCGTTTCTTTGGTGAAGATCCCGTTCAGCCCTTTAATTTTAATTTCGGAAAAAGAAAAAAAGTGTTTGAAGGGAGGATGGATAAAATAACGAAGACTAGATGTTCCAATTGTTGCAAATACTTCAATGTGGCTTTTCGTCATTCAAATAGTCGAATAGGCATGTTACAAATTTGAATGTCCTGGTCGAATTATAGATGAATCTTGGTTTGATCAGAAGTGCGCTTTGAATTGTACAGCACCGGGGACTTATTCTTTCCTCATTACCTGGTCGGTTTTTTTTCTATTCCATAAGCCGAAAACTGCCATAAAAGAACATTTTTATAATGTGTACACTATCAACAAAGCGTGACGTGAGTGCTGACAAGCATTTCGGAGGAAGATTTCGCAACGGTTTTCGGAACCTTTAAGTGTGGTTAAAAACGTTCGCAAACAATAAAAAATAACAAGGTTTTCATTTTTCTTTCTTTTTTGTGAAAAATCTGTCTCGGAACTTTTTAAATATGCTGTTTATATATATAAGAAAGCGAACAATACGAAGTGCAGGACTACACGATATGAAAGAGATCAATTAGTCTGATATCCTTTATGTTGAAGAACATTGAAAATAGCTTTGGCAATTAATGAAATCAATTTATAATGCCATGACGAAAGTAAAAGTAACGTCCTGTTCCGCTGGTTCCCTAGATTAAACAAGAGGTTTAGTAACCCTCAATGAAGTAGTCAGCTTTCAAACAGTGTAAACGAGCTTTTGACAGGACTAGAACATGCATTCTATTTGCAATGTTTGCGCCCGCAAACAGTTTCCCTTCATAATTGGGCTTCTTGTGAGCAGTGCAGCAGATGGCGTAAGTCTCTAAGATACAACGTCTCTAAGTGGTCAGCAATTTTTCTTATGGCACTTAGAAGGAAAAATTGGTTATCCTTAGACTTTGCGCTTTTTTATATCTGTGTACATATACAGGGTGTTCAGGAAAGAATGGATAAGCCTGAAACACCTCATAGATGGGCTATCGGGCACTCAAAATAAAATACCAAAAAAGATCTATCCCAATCTGTACGTAAGGTATGTCATTTTTGTAAAAAATTTTAGCATGAAATTTGCAAAATGTTTACTTTTCGTAAAGTTTAAGCAGTTCGGGTGTAAAGAAAATATATGGAAACCTAAGTGGCCAACTGTTAATGTTACAGTTCTTCGTGCATCACACGCGGATTTTCAGTGCCCCAGAAACGAAGATTTGCTTATTGACGTAACCGCTTATGAGGAAATGCGCCTCGTAGGTCATGATGATTTTCGACACAAAATCGTCTTCTTCGTTGTTGAGATTGAGGATGGCTTGACAGCGGAATATAGCTGTCTAGTTCGCAAATGTCAAATATGATTGACGTACGATGCCATTTGCAAACATTATAACATCTGCCGATAGGATGATTAATTTTGCGCCACCTTGAATTCTTGAGGAAAGATTTATAGGTAACTGATTCTGATGTTGATTAATTGAACGATCTTCGATTATAGGCGTAAATACATTCGATCTTCCCTTTTACAAACTTTTACACAACATAGCCTTTCCTATTACGATTTGTGTCAAGTAGGTACATAGCTTTTTTTATTTCATTTTTAGTGTATTTATATCTCCTTATAACGAATTTCTATGCAGCGAATTTTTCTCTACACTGAACACATTTTGCAGTTGGAGATCGAACTCTCATGTGTTTTGTCTCCTTATAACAATTTTTTCCAAATAATTTTCTGTTAACCATACTATAAAACTCCTTATAATTAGGAGATTCCCCAAAAGTTAAAAAAAAAATTCGTTAGTAACAATTTTGGAAAAACTTACCTGTGTGAGCAAATTGAAATTGTCGCAACGAAGTAGCCTTTCAAAAAACAAAATTGATGTAAGCCGAAAATTATTAAATATTTTTACGCGTTTAAAATATAATTAGGTATAGAAAGTGGAATCACACCTCTTTCACATTCAATTCAATCAAGATTACCTATTGCATTATCGCTGAGCACAATTTTTCGATAAAACAACGGATCTAATGTTAGTTAATTTTGTGCGCATTTACCGAAATTTCAACGCAAACCATTGGCCATGACTTCGATTTCATATATGACCTGGATTTTGTAGGCCTTCAAACCAAGATCTTTGCGACATTTTTTTAGAAACAGACGGATACAGACCAACACTCTCCTTAAGGGATACAAAATTCTCTTCAGTTCGCACTCACATTCCCACGTAATTCTATACCTCAAGCCATCTAATATTGGCTTTGTTCAGTGAGAAAAAGCTAGAACAGAACCACACAAATTTGTGAAAAACATCAAATCAAATGAGAACAGAAAAGTACAGCCCATATGAGAAGTGTCAAAAGTTAATCCATTTGTAATTTAAAATTTCACTTTATTTAGCAAATAACCGCCAACAAATAATACAATTTAAAATCACAGCTGATTTTGACGCTTTTCACAATTGTGTTCTACTTCGAGAGTAGGTGCAAGATTTGGTGTTCCGAACAGACTGGAACAACCTCACTGAACACAAAGTAGAACAGATTCGGGCAGAAATTTTTCTCACTGAACTGAAGCTTCTTCTTTTCTGTTCCGAGCAGTTTGGAACAACCTCACTGAACAAAGCTATTGTTATTCTTGAAAAGTAAATAATGTCCTTTATTCGTCCGCTTAAGTAAAAGTCCATTGGGATCATGTGCGAAGATCTTGAAGGCCACAGAAAGGGTCTTATCCGCGAAATTCACACATGCTATTGAAATGATTGTGCAACTCTTGGGGGAGACTACATATGTTAATAAATAAAGACCAACAAATTTTGGCTTATGTATTCATACCGTAGAGATTAGAGTGGAAAATTATGTACCGTAACATGTGGATAAACCACTTTTTTTTCTTGCTTGCCTATTAAGAAAATGATAAAAACATAGCGATTCTCAACTTAAACATTTCGAAAAAAATCACAAATTAAAACAAACTCTGAAAAATAAATCAAAAAATTGACAATGCTCCAGGCCGCTTATTTCCAATGTCACTGAGTTTGATACTTGCTGTATGTGCTTCTAAATATAAAGAATTAAAAAAAAAATAACAATAATAATAAAATAAGTAGAATTAAAAAGGAAAAAATATATTTTCATATATAGGTTGTTTAGTAATGAAAGCATTTAGTTGGCATAAAATAATACATTTTTTTTTATTTTTTAATTACACATATACAATATTGCAAACATGATTTTTTAAAGTTTTATTTTTTTGTTTGTTTGTTTTTACTAAAATTATATACATCAATATGACACTTACAATAGTATCTTATTCACAATATCAATAAGCATTTATATATATGTATATGTTGTTGTATTTTTCAAGTCTTAACAACAATGGAAATATTATAGTAAATTGAAAATAAATATCTGCCTAAAATAATTTGTATAAAATGACATAAACTCCTCTCTCTCTCTCTCTCTCTCTCTCTCTGTGTCCAAATTTTTATATTAATTTTGCTTCTCACTTCAAAATAAACAATTATAATAATAATTATAATATAATAAAAAAAATTATTAATATTGAAAATATTTTGTTTTCTTCTCTTTTCTTTTTAAAAAATACAAAAATACTTAATTATAATTCGTTTATGTAAAAAGCGCAATTCAATCATTTGGTTTTCTTTTGTTTCCAGTTAGTATCCAATATACATACAAGTAGGTTCTGGACAGATGCATAGAATAAGGAAAACACAAAGTTTCAATAAATTCTTTGTCTCGTCACAACCGAAATATTCATAGGAATAAAAGAAATTATAGAATCAAAAGAGTACATCTTATACATTCTGGTGTTCAATTAAAAACCAATAATAAATAATCTAAAAATTAAATAAACAATCAAAGAAAAAACAGCAATCTAACAGGACGGACGTGCTACAAAAAAAAATTATGGAATTATTAGTTGTGCAATATTTTATAATTTTAACTTTTTTTTATGTCAGTTGTTGTTTTTTGTTTTGTTTCGATTATACAACAAATGGTTCGTTTGACAAACCAGAGATTCTATAAGAAAGGCTTATAATTTGCTCAGTCTTCTTTTTTTTTTTAAAGAACAAAAAAATTGTTTAACAAGTTTGCAATTTGGCTCAGTGTTTTCATTTTCTTTAGTCCTCATCGTAATAAGTCTGGAAAGTGGAAAAAAAATAGACCCAAAACCAAGTTATCTGGTGGTTTATGCACCCAATCCGGCCTGAAACATTATTAAACTCTTAGACTCTTATTTTGAAAATTTATATTCTTATTGATTGAAGATAATAGTTAAAGCCCAATTTTGCTTATGAATTATATGTCACATCTGTAATCTACCACTTTAATAACAGGTGTTGCCTTCTTTCTGTTTTAAAGAATTCAAATTCAAAGCAATTTTATTAATTTTGAACATAAAACAATAACATGCTTCATAAAAAAATGTTTGAAACAAAATTAAATAATAAGAAAAAATACATTTTCCTATGAAAGTGTTATGGTTTTAGATTTAATTCTTATTATGCATATTATAATCCATATACATACATATTCCGATTTGAAGTTTATTACTTTTGGTAGCTACCTATAAATAACATTCACAATATTTGTTTTTTTCTTTATTTTATTGATATCAATATAAACATAAATATCACGTTAAATATATACCACATTTATTTCTTTTTTTTTTTATATTTTGTTATTAATTTATACCGTAACACTAAAAATAAATTATTAATTTTTATTTTTGTTTTATCAAGTTCAAGATAGTAATTAATCTTGTTTTTACACCTTTTTGCTGATTTTATTTTTAATTTTGTTAACACTACTAATTACGGAGTTACATTCATTCGATCTCTTTCTCTCTTAACTACAAAATTGAGATTATTTCTTCACATACATATTTTTAAATCTTAGTATTAATTTATCATTTTTTGTTTTTCCTCATTTTAATAAAAAAATAAAAAATATATATTTTTATATATCTGTTTTATTTAATTATTTAGGTTCAGTTTAAATTTTTTTTTTTTTAATTTTTACTTAACAGTTATGTTTAATAATTAATTCTTTTTTTTTTATTCTTTCGATAAAATGGTTTCAAAGCTTTTTTTTTTTTTTTTTAATGCACATATATAAACAATTCTATTTATTTACGATTTATGTCTTTTGTTTTAAGATATAAATAGAGGAATAAAATAAACCGCATTCACTGACGAAAATGCTTTAGCATTTGGTAAATGCGCGTTTTCCTTCACATCAACAGCATTTAAATTTTGTTTGCTTTTCAAAATGTCTTAGTTAATGAGTATTTTAGCTCACATTTGTCAATTATTAAGTAAGAAGCAGACGGAAAGCTTCATTTTAAAAACAATAATTTCTATACAAATTGTTTGGCAGTTGAATTATTATTATTATCATTTCCTTTTTTATCGAACCCAAAGCCAAAATTGATAACACGTCTATGGTTGACTGGAGACATACGAGCATATTTAAATAAATTATTAGTGTTTAACTGATTAGAGATTTTTCCTTTAAATGCCGTTTGGATTCGAACAATAAATTTATCCAGTGATATTTGTTAAAGTATTACTTACATTATACTTCAACAATCGAAAAAAAAGGACTTGGAATAAAACAGTCACTAGTACGATGACTAAATTCTCGCATGTTTTCCTAATCTAAAGACTAACTTGGGTAAGAGCGAACAATAATAGCATACAAAATCATAAATAGTGTTCGTTTTTTTTTTTTGTTTCTTTGATAAGACTTTGAAATTCATTTGTCAACTCTTTACAAGCTGAAATATAATTAATGCCATTTGCTAATCTTACCGTCGCGACCACGGCTTCTGTCGTTGGGTAAATAGCAAGAAAAGAATGTAGCACATATTTCACACCTTCTAAACTAGATCTCTTCATTTTCTTTGTTTTCAATTTGAAAAGAATATTGCGCGGATAATGTAGTGCGCACATGAAAACTTGGCTATATAATTTAATTTCAAACTAAATATGGCACCAACTTTTAGATAAAAAAAAACATAAATAAAACAAAGAAACGGACACTTTTTATGCACGATTTATGACTTTTAAGTAACGTACAAAAATGAAAAAGCTAATCCTGCCACGGTACTTTTATAAGTTACTTTCGTTTGGGAAAAAAGAAAAGAAAAAGAAACTTGTTACGAATAACTCCTTGAAATAAAATAAGAAAACAGCCAATTTGTTCATCTTCTTTTTTTAATATAAACGTATTCTCATATGCGTCAAGGTGTAAAAATGTAAACAAAGTTTTGGAAATATAAAGTGGAAAATTGTTAACCCAATGACTTATTTCTAGATACAGAGGAATATTGTTGTGAGCTGAATCCTAAGTGCTCACGTGAGAACAGATTTTATTTCAAGTTCATGACAAACATCAATTAAGCTCAATCTACTTAGGTAACTATGGTAAGTGGAAAGATATTTTAAAAAAAGCAACTGGCATTGTTGATTAATTTGAACGCAACTAATTTAAAAACAAACACCCATTTACAACGTGCAGTGATGATAAAGTTAAGTTTCTTGATAGACCAATGGAATCTAAAATGCAATGAATTTATGAAAATTTGCTCTTTGCTCCATTTTATCCAATGACAAATGATTTTTTTTATATTTCTATTGTCAAATTCATTGTAAATGAACGACGACTTTTTACAACAAGCTATTAATATTTCATTTTTGTAAAAAAAAAAAAAAAAAAAAAACACTGTGGCCCGGTATGGGCCATGGCCTAGCTTCTTGACACTCATTTGTGTTGCTCATGTTGTCATTTTAGTCACATCTGAGCGGGGCCTACGGTTTATCACCGAGTCCGAACGTCACTCCTTAGAAGCTTTTTTCGTAGGCAATTTTACTTTCGGGAGTTTGCCATTGCCCGCCGAAATGGTGAACCCAGACTGCCTGCGTGATAGTCCAATGAGCTAACTATCGCGCCATCGCCATTTCATTTTTGTAACCTAGCCGTAAACGAAACAAATCAACCAAATTTCAGAAGAAGGTATTCATGACTGACTGAATCTTTTGGTTGAAATAATTACCCAACTGAATGGCTCAAGGGTGCAAACGTGGAGTTTCAAAAATCATATAGCTGAATTGCATTGGATTTTTTTTTAAGAAAAAAAATGAAAAATTAGAATAATGCAAGTAAACTTTCCAACAATTCAATTGAATTTAAATCCCTATTTCTATCTGGTATGCCTCAGGTTATCAAATGGACAATGCTAATTTCCTTTAAAAATTACAATACTGTCTTCTTCTTCTTCTTATCCTTTTATTAACCCTTTCCTCGTTATACGAACTTATGTGTAACGAGTTTCCCATTTTTACTGCGTCGCTGCTGCTCCGCTTATGGAGTTGGCTAATGTCGCAGACCGCAGAACGCGTCTACATAATGCTCGGAAATTACAATACTGTATTACTGAATTTTTCATAAATGATAAACAGTTGTGAATAAATGTGTTTAAAAAGTTCAACACGTTCTTCAAAAAAAAAAATTGATAATGAAGAAAACAACAATAATAATAATAATCAAATCATCGGCATTGAAGTGTAATATAATTAAAGAGTTTCTGCTTTCTTTTCTGGGAAACAACTAAAAAACAAGTAAGACTATTTCCTTGCTTAGAAAAAGATTTTCGTCTGTAATTTTTTTTCAATTTCAGCAGTTTGTGCGATTTTATAAGTTAGCGTAATGTCGACTTAAGCCAACGTTTTTTTTTTTATTTACATTTAACATGCTGGTTGTATAGGTTTTTCGATTTTAACATTTTTGCTCCACTTAATTATTTCTTGAGTATTTTATTTTTCTCCAATTTTTTTAATTAACATTTACTTTATTAATTAACAAATTGGTATTGATGATTCGGTTTATATTGTTTTAATTTTATTTTACTTTCCTAAGACATAGGCATCATATTTCTTATTTTTCTAATACTTAAATGTTTTGCCATCATCTATCTAAGCGAAGCGATATCAAATTTAAATAAAAATATATTATATACGTATTTTGAAACATACATAAATATCTTTACTTAAATAATTCGTATGTATGTTCGAAAGAGTTTTCCTTTTTTAGGATGATTCTTTGAATTTAGATAGGCAAACAAAATTTCAGGTTTATTGCTACTCTACTTGTATAATTAATATTAATTGAAATTTGTGCGAGAAAAATAGAAACAAAACAACGAAACCATTGCTGACCTCAGTTTAAATTTTATAGAAATAAAACAGATAGAAAAATAATAGAAATTGAAACACTTTATAAATCAATAACCATCCTGCCATTCAACATATTTATTTTGCTCTTCACTTTATTCAACGAATCATCCCAAAAACAAAAGAATTACTTTAAATATTTCAGTAGTTACATTCCTTTGTAATTTAAAAATCTACCATATTTCTTTATTTTTTTGGGGCTTCACAAAGTTTCATATTATTTAAATTATTATTTCTTCATTTAATAATATGAAAATGCTATTTCAAAGATACGAAAATTAATAAAACACAACATATAATACGTATAATTAAATTGAAGAGAAAATTTTCGGAATTAAAAAAGGACACATACAATTAACATAAAACGGATTTTACAAAAATATATATATTTATCACATAATCAAAAGGATTTTGTCTAAAACATTAAAAAAAAAACGAGTACATAAATATACAATAAACTCAGCCTCATTTACAAATTATAATTAAATAATAACAAATTAAAAAAAAATGTTTAAACAATGGCGCTGTATAAAATGTTATTTGAAAATAAAAATACAAATTTATACAAATTTTTAGTTATTTTTTTTTTAAATAATGTGTTTACTTATATTGTAAAATGTACATTTAAATATTTTTTTTTTTGTTACGACGAAATTTGTTTGTTAAATACTTATTTGATTTGGTAAGATTTTGTATTTAATTAATTTACTCTTGTGTATACCATACAAAATAATTTTTTCACATTAATATATTAAAGAGAATTGTTATTTACAAAACTTAATAACTGGAAAAAAAAATACATATTTAAATTGTGGATTTTTGTTGTAGAAAAAATGCCACAAAATTTTTTGTGCGTCTTATTCAATATTTAAATTTTTCGTAATTTTTTTTTTGTTTTTTTTTTTTTTTTAATAATTAGATACCAACCTTACAAAGGTATGTTGAAAATATAATAATAACCGCAGGCGCACGGTTTTCTTTACATCCATTAATTGCGCATTGATTTACATTTTACACATTGTTGGATAATTATCTTTAAACCATAACAAATGCTTCTTTACCACAAAACAAATATGGAAATTGATCAATCATGGTCTGGACAATATCCTCGAGATATGGCCGTAACTGTTCAAAATGTCCCATATCGGTGAATTCAATTGGTATTAATGTTGGCCACCAACAAATAGCCAGATTTTTACTATCCATACTATTTAGTTTTGAATTCTCGGATACACTGCAAGTAAAAATAATCACTGATTAATAAAATGCAAAAGTTTTTGATTTAGTTTTTAATTTTAACAAGATGTTTTATATCGTATTCTGCGACTGTAAACAAGTGCAAAAAACATTACATTTTCTGAGATTATGTTCCAACACAATCGCAAGAACCTAATCGAATTCACAATAATCTTTCAAAAAGCTAAATTGTCAACGTCAAGCGCAAAAAATTAGTTGCCACATTGTTAGCAAGACATTGGAGATGACAAGCGATTAGGTTACAACACAATCGCAAGAATTGCTACAGTATAATCTAATCGAATTTGCATACAATCGCAAGAATCGCTACAGTATAATCTAATCGAATTTGCATAAGCCTTTCAAAAACCTTAACTGCCAGCCTCAAGTGTCAAAAATCAATTGCGACTTTGTTAACGAGCCATTGGAGACGACAAGCATATCGAATTTGCTGGTTTGACGAAGAGTGACAGCAAGTGCGCGAAAATAAAAACACAAATGCAAAACGGAGACGCAAAGTAGGAGAAGAACTCTACGAGCACAGGATATGGGAAGAAAAGAAACAAAATGAAGGAAGCAGTAAAACGCTTTGCTAAGGATGTTCGGAAGCTTTAACAAAATGCAAAGAGATCTTGTTATGGATCCAAATATCGAATGGAAGCATGCAGAGATGATGTCAGTGTTACAAAGGCGCCCTGCCTTTGGTCCTGACTTTTTGATCCGTCACGACTAGATTTATATCATTTATCGTAAGGATCCTTTTATTGCAGAGCAGATTGACTAATCGTCTCATATCATTTATAAAATACCTCTAATGTGGGTTTAAAGTCAACTTTTCTGATTTTAAATACGATACGAGTAAGTTGGTTGACAATTTTATTAAATACATTCTTGAGTCAGTGCAATTGCATTGTTTTTTAGTGGTGTTTTTGGGGACTCAACACTCATATCGTAATTTGAGGCAATTTTCTTTCTGTGTTCTCAGGAACTACTCAATCAATTTAAATGATTTTTTAGTTTGTTCGTTCTAGTTAATTCCTTAAATAGGCGGGAGTTTTTTTGGTTTCGTCTCAAATTTCAATGTTTATAACGTGACAACAAAAAAATGCATTTATTGACTTCGTATTTCAAATTTCTCACTTGACATAGAAAATTTTGGGAAAAGCTTTCGTACATTTGTACTGTATGTAATGGGTTTATTACTTTCTACGTAAACGGGAAAAATCTGTGGAATTTTGTGGTTTGCAGAAAATCGAGATTTTCGATAAAGATACAAATACAACGTACTAGATTTGGTATAACTAAAAACTTTAAGCACAAATTTAGAAGCAGTCTGTACTCCAAACCATTAATGTAATATACCAAATGTTCAAAATGTAGTTCCATTTAGGATAAAAACAAAAATTTGATTTTTTTAAAATCTTTTATGTGAGTGAAAGATTCACAATATGGAAATAATTCACAGGCTTTCAGACTTACGGATTTCATGGATATAGATTTATTAGGCCTGTAAAAACTATGCTTTAAATGTTGTTAATCTTTCAATTATTACGTATCTTGGACAATCGTCTTCAAAATATAATAATATGGGTTCATTGTGAGAAGTAATTTGATTTATGCATATAAATGCTACACATATTCGTGTTATAAGTGGTATAATACCAGACTCGGTTGTAACTCGTGGTTGAAAATATTTCTCAAATAAAAAATTTATTTTTAAGCATCAAATATATTATTATTGATTTGTAACCTGTATGCTTCTAATGCCAACAACAGGTATTATTATGCACAGTAGCCACCCGGCTCTGGATCCTTCATTATATTATTAAATTAACATCTTTTTGCTATAAATAGCATACCCACATCTCCATTAATATGATATTTCTCTTTATTATAATTATATTAACACTCACCGAACGAAATGCTGGAAAATAAACTTCAGAATTGCAAAGTTAACTGGCGGTAATTTCTTGAGTAGATTTCTTAATAACATCAAACGACAACTTCGATCGGTTTTAACTTCCATATTCAATTTAGCCGATGATGTGTTTCTTGAACCTGCATTGAATAAAAAAAAATTGTTTTTTTTTTTAATGTAATATAAAATGAAACATCAACAAGTGATTTGATGATTAAAATAATAATTATAGCCTATGCAGTAACAGTGTAATAATAAAATTGCATAAAAAATATTTAAATTGATCCTTTACAGCAGGGAAGAATGCAGTTTGTGAATATTGCAAAAGGGAAAATGAGCTTATAAAAAATCGAAAATTCGATGAGCGGGAAATAGGAGATTATGAATCCAACAAAAATTCAGGCATAGGTAATTTAACTTACCAATAATTTCCGTTTCTGGTTTAATATTGGGTGTACCTAGTTAAAATAAAATTAACCTAAGTCTTTTCCAGATAAATCAATACAAATTTTTAAACACTTGAAACTACTCTTGTAAATCTAAGCAAAATTAACATTAACAAAAAACATAATAAAGATATTCAACTTTTCGTATTCTTATTGGTGTTTTCCATTTTTTTGGTTTAAGTCAAATGGACAGAAATTTTTTCATCCCAAGAAGAAACACTGTGCAAACATGCAGATATGTTATATTTGACAATTTTTATCAAATCTACATATATATAAGAAAAAGTCAGATTACAGATATTGTTATATGCGGCTTTAAGATCGATATATAATTCAAATTTTGGAAATTAGTCCCTGTATTCACCCAATAAGTCATCTCCCGCTACTTCTAATAGTTTGTCAGATAGGTCTTTCTTTCCTTTTAGTTGCGAACGTAAAATAACATTCCAGGTGATAGGTATTTTTTAATGTATCTCATTACAGAATTTTATGACATAAGGAAAAAAAATTGGCTTAGAAATTTTTATAAAAATGGACTATTTGAGGCGATAGTTTTATAGTTCCGTATATACCATAGTGGTGGCGAACATGAAAACAGCAAAGTTGATTTTTATTACAAGTAATAATCATCTATTGCCTATTAATCTGGTATAGTGATCACTAGATAAAATTTGAATGGTTTTACGTCATAAGCTTGTTTTTCATAGACCATTTCGAATTGTTCATTATGCATGACAAGAATCGCTCTACAACTCTAACTGTCAGATAAACATATGCAATTCTTTAAGTAAAAAGTAGATGACTATTAGCTTTTCCATTTTGTAGCAGATCTTTAAAAAAAAACTCAAAGTTCTATTATGAAACTCATACAAATGCACCACATTGAAATAAGCAACACTTCCACAGATCATTAATGTCACAAAACGATGATCAAAACAGAGCCAAGAGTTTTTATATAGTAAATTTAAACTCATTTCCAGCGTTAACCTTTCGGCGGGCGCGCTGTGCATTTTTGCCTGAGCAGGAGTGTGTCGTAAATTTTACGTCATCAAGTTTTCTTTGTGAAAATGGTGTTTTATATGCATTAATGTTGGGAAATTGATGTGAGGGTATGAAAAAATAGATACATGAACAGTAGTTATAAAAAATTTATTTAATTTTCAACAACAAAAACTCAAGGCAGTACTTCAGATACATAATTTTTTTTTTAAAACGAAATATTTTGAAGCCTATTGGTCAGAGTCAGCATCATCATTCTTACAATTGTTGCAAACCACCTCAACTGCAGAATGGTTCTTACACGTAAACAATTGGCAAGGACAACACTTCATTGATGCTGAAGTTCTTTTTCTTTTCAATACACATAAACGGCACACACACCTCGTTTCAGAGGGTTTTTTCTTTCTTCTGTTATCGGTTATTGACCGTATTCGCTTTGAGAAAAGTATGACATCTTGAGGTAAATTTCTGAGACTTGATCTGAAAATAAGATGGTCTTTCATCAAGCTGAACGTCAAATTTTTCAGGAAGACTCTTCGATGCTTGGTAGCCTTTGCTGGACCGGAAAATTTGTATAAAATTTGAGCATTTATGCCACCAATATTCATCGAGGGAGAGAAAATCTCCTCATCTTACTCTGGCGCATCAAAAATATTCTGAGCCACCTTTTCTAGCTAATTTTGTGTTAGCGGCCTACGTGCCTTAACGGGATACGTCTGCGGCAAGAATAGAAAGGAGACGAAATTAATACAAAAAAAAACATAATTTACCTGCTTGAGTATGCGCGTGTCGTAAAATTTACGCTCAATGGAACTTTCCGAAATATCAATTAAAAAAAAACACTTTTGTTCACACCCGGTACGTCTGTGGTTTAGAGAGACACTAACCTTCGAATAACTCAAAGCTCGATACTCTGAAGTTATTGGTAAAAGTAGGGAGAGCGATTAACCGTAAATGTCGTAAATTTTACGACAGCGCGCCCGCTGGAAGTTTTAACACATGATACAAAACCGACGCAGCAAAAACCTTTTAAAATCAGTACAATTTTTTTCAATGTGTCTGTGGCCATGGTGCAAATAGTAGTGTGTTGGCTTTCCAATTCCAAAAAATCCTTACGGAACATTTATTTTTTTAATACCACTTTAATGAAGTGAGATGCGAAAACAGATGAGTGGTTGCTTGGAATACAATAACAAGTCCAATTACGCATTAGGGTGTTAAGTTTAAAAAAAAAAAAACAAAAAAAAAATGTCACTGACTATATTAGTTCCAGCACATTTCTATCAACAGAAGACTACCAATTAGAGACTCTTTGGGACCTTGGAGGCTAAAGCAATTATTTTTTTCCGAAAAAATTAATTCCTAATCCTATTAAGCACGATTGTCATTCTCATATTTCACCAGTTCGCCAACACATTCGTTTCCTTGGCAAAGATCGAGTGAATGTCTTAAATTTGGGGAGAAAGTTAATGCAAAAATATGGTGGTTATGTTGTTAGACGCAAAAACCAGATGCAACAAATGTCCAACTATGAAAGGTTCCCAAAGGTTTTCAACAGATTTATCTACCCACTGAATTTGCTTCTACAATCTATTGATTTCTCTCAAAATTATAAGATCGTTTCAAACCATTTTTTTCACATTGCGTATTTTACTACAATAACATCGGCTTTAAACAACTTAAGAAAAAATGTAGTTTCACATTCTAAAATTCAGAAAATTTATTAAAACATGTATTGAAAAAAAACAGAACAAATACAATTTTGACTTACAACACGATGTAAAAAAGGAAGAAAATATGTAAGCAAAGAAATTTCAATAAACAACGCATCTGTTGTATCCGTGAAGATAAAATAAGGTGTGTGTAATTTTTTCATTTATTGTTCCGAAGTTAATAAATCAGAATTTTCTTTTATTAATTTACTAAGCATTTTTTTAAATTTCTTTTTCGTCTATGTCTATGAGTCGATAGACCATTAATCAATTGACAATATTGTTCTGATTAAACCTACATCAGGTGACGTTTTCACAAGCTAAAGCTATTGTTTTATCTTGTGAATTTGCATTCTTCATAAAAAATAAAAATAAAAAAAACGATTCCCCCGCTTGTTTATACGTGATTGCAAAAAAAAAAGTACTCAATAGCTTACCTGCAATTTCTTCTAATTCTGCCATAACTTCCTTATCAAACAGAGGAGGAAAACGCTTTGAGAAAAAATCCTTTAACGCTGTTGCTACAGCATTTACTGGTATGTCAAGTGACTCCACATCAACATTTGAGTCTATTTAAACAAATACATACATTATTGCACTATGATATGTTTTAATTCAAAAAAAAAAAAATAATAATAATAATAATAATAATACCTTCTTCAAACTTTTGAAATAACAAATCCACATGAGCACGATTACCAGGAACGCGATAAATCCCTTCGGAATCTAATCCTTCTCGTTCAATAAACTGTATGCATTTGTGCAAAAATATTGGAATATTATTTTTATCAGACTGCATAAACTCTGGCAGAGATGATAATGCAGATTCTAGACTTTCGCTTGTACCAGATGGTGCTTTGCTATTTTGTTTAGATTTTCGTTTCATTTTCTTCTCTTGTTCCTTTTCTTTATCTTGAAGCTTTCTCAACTTTGCTTGTTCTTCCTTCTGACGACGCTTTTCCATTTTTTCTTCTTCTTTCCAATTTTTCGGTTTTGTTTTCATGTCAAGAAGCTTCTCGCGTTCATTTTCCCCAGTGAGTTTTGAGACCATTCCAAACTTTAAAATAAAAAATAAATATATAATCAATTCATAAAAGCAAATAACAGTAGAAATTTTTTCAAATCTCTTTCATTTACAATTGGTGAATTGTTATCCCTAGGCGACGATACATCTACACTTGATTCCTCCTCTTGTACATCAGGATGCATTAGTTTAACTAAGACAGAAATTTAACACAATGAGACACAAAAAGTATGAACATTTATTAACAACTCAATTCAACTCATACCTTTCTCGAGTGTTTTCATTTTCTGATAGTGCAGTGGTATTTCAGGTGGACTAACAAAAGTCCCAAATGGTGGTACCTTCGGAGGTTGTACTGGTATAGCAACTCGCTTTTTTCTTGTTCGTTTGTGAGTCTGAGGTTTGCGATTCATCTTGTAGTAGCCATCGTAGCCTCTTGCCTTGCGCTCTGATGAACTCGAGTCACTATCCGATTCCGAGTATTCTAAATGTAAAAAGTTAAAATAAATATTGCATTCAAATTCCTCTCCAAAATAAACATCTATTTTAATATTTAAAAAAAAAAAACTAATTTTGCATTGTAAACGTTCAAATCTACATCTTGCTTTATGGCATGATTTATAATTTCTTTGTAGAAACAAAAAAACTCAAATCAAATTTCATGAACTGGGGAGGGATCAAATTGCACACTCCTTCACCAAACAAATAATTCCAAAGTATATGTGTATATTTAACATTATTAAATTTCATAAACAAATTATTAAATATGTTTTATGTTTTGTTTTAATTAAACCAACCAACCCAACTACACGCTAAAATCTACATTTGTATATATACAAGTTTGAATCTTGAAAAATTACATCGAGCAATACGATTATATATATTATATATTAGTGCAAATAATATATGGTATGTATTTTGTTGGCAAACATTTCTCTTGCGATAACTTTTGGGAGTTCAATAACGCTAATAAAAATGAATTTACTTTGTTCTTTATCCCGACGATGTCTAGGTTTGCTCGATTTGCTTGGTGTCAAATCATGAGGCAAGTTGTACATTTGATCATTGTTACCTTCATCCCCGTATACGTCTTTAATTTGTGCATATTCGGCCATCTCATCGGAATCATCTTCAGGAGCCGCAAGGGGAGCATGATCAAATATTGACGATTTATTATTTAAAGTTAAAACGTTTTTGTTATCACCTTCTGCTAAATTGGTGTCACTGCTAACATTCATCCGGGCTACCGCATCGCTCACTAGTTGGAAGTTCTTCAGATTCAATTTACCGGGTTGCTGAAATAAAATTCGAATAAAAGAAAAGTTGAATTTTACAGTTAAGATTTAACTAAGCTTAAATTTCTATCAAAATGTTATCAAATATAGATTTGTGTTTAAGTACGTTGACAACTATCCAACTGAAGCAGTAGATGAACATATGTTGCGTTTGACGTTTTCCAAGTATTTGTATAAAAAAAGATATTGCGAATTGTGTAACTGCTACACATACTATACAACTATTTTAGACGTATTGTTTAGTTTTGTAAGTACACATATACATATAAATATAATTTCTCCTCAGCAGTCATAAAATTTATAAATATATAAGATGTTAGGGCTAAATTGGAAGAGAGCGTTGTCAGGGAGGTAGGTGGCAAAGGGACAATCAATGCATCAAGCGGCTTATGACAAAGGTGTTAAGGATGCGGGTGAAAGTAAGACAATTAGGAAATATTTAAATTCTTTCGATCTAGTCAGGATCAAATTTAAAATAAGAACTGGAAACAAAACAGTGGTTGATTGATTTACTTGTTACTAGACATAGCTTTGGTTGTTTGCTCCTGTTTCTTGCTAGGTTACAGATACGCATCTAATAAAAAGAATTCGGAAAAACCATTTATAATATATGTAACCGGTAGATCGAATTTAAAACAGCACTTGATTTTGCGATAAGATTCATTCAAACTATTTTGTCTAGTCTACGTCACCACTCAGTGGGTGTCCACGTCGTATTGACGAGTTTTACAGACTTCTTTTCAGGGATTCTGTTGATGTTGAAGCGGATTTAGGATTGAAGAGGTTTAACTAAAATTGACAGATTGAGTCGTCTCCAGAAGACTAAGATGTGAAGGTAAAATTGAATCGATCCGAAGAGTTAACGCTAAAGTGGATTCAGGCTTACGGATTAAAGAGCCAGATTTTATTGTCCACAGAAGACGAATGTATTGAGCCGAAAATAAAACTACTTCGGTTTCCAATAATTCAGCCAAAAGTTATGTGTTGACTTGGACAGCCATATGGTTGACAAATTGTCAATTTTGCTACAAATTATTACGATATGACTCCCAATGTCGGAAATAATTGATCGCAGCTGATTTTGCGAAGATTACACCGATAGATCAGACTGGCAGATGGTTCCTTGGTAGTGGACGATTAGAAGTAATTGCCTATTGCACATGGATTATGGATTGTGTTTGCTTATAAGAAAAATCTTTCAATAATGATGATGATTGATGTCATTTGACACTCTAAAGACGGCGATGAGATCCTGCAGAATTTAACTTGATTAGAAAGGAATTTCATCGATGTTGGTGAGTTTGCATTTGATCAGGTTCAGATTTGAGAGATTGTTTGGTTACATCTTAAATCTTGAGATTTCAACGTGATCTTTTTGCCGTCGCACGTGCGAAAATGAGATATTATTACATTTATCGCAAAATAGAAGGTTTTTCGAATACTCTTTAATAAATATTGTGTTTCTTTTGTTTAGATCGACACAAACGGCGTGGAATGTTTTGTAACAGATGCTCTTACACCCAATTAAATCAAGATTTTTTCCATTAATTGGGCAAATGCACGAATCGGGACGCAAAGTGGGATAAAAAAAGACGTAATCAAATTATGAGTAAGATGGGTCGGATATTATAAGAGCACGCCAACGAAAGCCAGGCACTGTAATTGCACTGACACTTTAGAACAAAGAGCGAAGTATTGACACAGCATGGTGTCAGAAAGCATCTTAGAGAATTAAAACTCCTTATCGTTAAGAACGGGAGTCCGAATAGGACGGAGAGTTTTTCTTCACACGGAATGATTCAGGTTGTGAATTTTAACAGTTGTTTTTGTGCTTGAAATTCTACAACAGCCAAATCTACATGTCAGTGTTATGCCCTCACACGCAGATTTTTCTGACTAAGTTCCAAGAACACAATGAAAATAATGTCATGAGTAGGATTCGAACCTTGACTACACTACACCACGGCCACCATGCTAGACAAAACGAGCTAAACAGGTCAATCGAAATCACAGAATCTTTAACATATAACAATATGGATGAGATTCTAAATCAAAAGGTTTTCTTCTTTTGTTCAAGGGATGTTGCAGGAAACAGAATCCACATTAGGTCGGAGACTTAGGGCTGACTAAACTCCTCAAAACTAACGATGGTAAGCGACGTGAAAGATAAAATTTAAATAAGCTATTAGCTATCAGTGTCCAAATAACATGATTAAAAACAAAAAGCAACACATGGTCTATCCGTTATATAAGGTTAACGTACTGCCAAAGAGCGTACATGATGACTAAAAGGCACCCTGGGGACTATATTAAACCACACAAGAAAATATGTTAAGTAATCAATGATAAATAAAAAAAAAGCGTATAACTGTACTCTTTTATTTAAAATTGACGTTTAAAAAACTACGTACCTTCAAAGTTTGACTAGGGCCCTTTGGTCTTATTTTGTTTGCAAAACTAGACTCGTTCTGTCGACGACCAGTGGTAAATGCATGATGGTTTGATCCACTAAAATTATTCCAAATCATATTCCGACGGCCACATCCACGAACATCGTGCTTCTCCGCATCTCGACTTATGAATAGTCCATCGTCCAGCCAACCTATCAAACAAAAGACATAAAACACGTAGCACTAGTAAGTATTTATTTCATAACCATAAGTGATAGGTTTATTTTAAAATAATTATGTGAAAATGATGAATTGATTAGGAAAAAAATAATTTTCGATAAGACTTGTTTTATAACCTGAATCATGAGTTGTCAATGAATCCTTTGAACCGCTCACATCCGCTAAATGAAAGCATGAAAAAATTCCCCAGAATTATTACAGTCAAACAAATGTTTAAAACATAAACAAACGTAAGAAAATAAATCAAAAAATCAAACAAAAACCAAAAAACAAAATTAAAACAAATAAAAAAAACTAAAAACCACAAAATCAAAAAACAAACTAAGATGAATATTATACAATAATAAACACTAAAACAGCATCTTTAAACAGATTTACATGTAATCTCGTCTAAACTGGACTGAGATGCTGAAACTAAATTCCCTTTGAATTGACGCATTATTGTTGAAGGAGCCATATGATGGTCTGGCGGTGCAGGCTCTGGGGGCGTTGTTGGTGGTGGATAAATCTGGAATCCTATAGGCAAGCAAACATCGGAACATTGGTTATAGACATCATTAGCATCACAAACCATGTAATGTAATGTTGGACAGCAAAAAAGACAATATACAAGCATACAAAATACACATTCAAGAGCAAGTGGGGGGAATGAGAAAAAACAAAAACAAAATTATTTTAAACAATTAAAAACAAACTTAACAAACTAATTAGAGTTAAAGAAAATAAAAAAAAAACAGAAAATAAACACACTGTCGAGCAAAACAGAAATATAAAACATACATCTATAGTAGAGTTATTGAAAACAAAAAACAAAACAAAATGATAATGGTGGTAGCGGTGATTGGTATCGAAGATGGGGAAAGGTGTAAGAAATCCAGAAAAAATATTACCTTGATGTAAAAGTCGAGCTTTTTCATCCTTATCATCATCATATGTATCATCCATTGATATATCTTTCTCACCTGTGAAATGATTATTCGTTTTATTTATTTAATTGCAAATTTGTTTAAGTGAAGGCATATCGATTGTACTTAGCAAAAAATATTTTTATTTTACAATAAACAACTGATTTCATTTCAACTATCCAAATCGTCTAAAAAATTAACTAAAGAGTCATGTGTTTCACAGAAAACAAAAAAAAAATTCCAATTAACGTGACATCTTGAAGTTGTTTTCTTCTTTATCTACTTTTTTTATTAGTCGTCTGTTTTATTAAGAAAATCACGTGTAGTAATTTCTTCATTCGTAGAATAGAGCTGTAGTCAGTTTTCAAATAAACTTAAAAACCGAGCTCGGAGTTATTGTTAAAATTAATGCAATACAGGAAAAAGAAAAATTACAAATTTCGAGTTGAATTTCAATTGTGATTAACTAAAAGAAGACGATAGTACAACCAATATGTGGAGGCCTTCCAAAAATTTATTTACCGATGATTTTTGATAAAAAAAATTGCGCAGCTAAAGAAATTGAGGGACACACAGGACTGCAGAAACTAACTACCTAATTTCCAAATAATTGAAGGCATCTGAAATAGTGAATATGCACCAATAAACATGGTCAGAACTCTTGTCTGTTGTAATATGAGAACGCATTCAACTTTTCGCCAGAAATACAGTTCCAACTTAGACAGCAAAATGCATGCTTGATCAAATATGTATGTTATCGCGGACCTTGAAAAAAGAACCCCTGCAATTTCAAACTAACAACCTTAAAATAAAGGTGCAGGATCCAAGAGCAGCCGCAGTTTTGTAAAAACTCCGATGATATACTATATAATATAATGAAAAAAAAGAGAAGATAAACGAGTACGAGGAAAAATGGCGCCTGGTGCACAATGGCGCGGTTGCGATAGCGATAATGGATGATGTATGCCTATGAGTGGCTATATTTTTTCTTAAAGTTTCGGTATTCACCGGTCAACAAATCAACCAATATTGGTTGTAACCCAACGAGTAACTTTTCAGTAACATCATCCATGTTTACGAAAGGCCGCCTTGAAAGGTTTTTCGCTTTAGATAAAAAAATATCTTCATTGCTCATTCAGCTCGCCAGTAAAATCTGACTTACAACTACCAATGCCGCTCTGCGTCAGATTTTCAAATTCCTTTTTTCCTTTCCAATGATGATTTAGAGTAGGTATTACTCTTGTTGACTTAACTAAAAATCTTAGAATAAGCGTTTTCATAGCCATGTAAATCTTGTCGTATTGAATATAATATACAGATGTTATCAAACCGATTTTGCTAGTAATTCATTTGCTTTTTTTTACATTCCTGTGACTTTGAGACAACTTTACGAAAACCCTGGGTATGCGACTTTTTATACAAATATGAATAATTTTTATGGAATTTTGCAACTTCTTGTTAAAATGCACTTATTGTCATTTAAATCCCCTGAACGCTCTTATTTCATTGATTTATTGTAAGCGTACCTGATTTACGAACTTCTATAACAATAAGACGTCTTAGAGACGAAGAAATCTCAGGTTTCTCAAAAAAAATAAAACCGAAAATTCTTATCCGGTAAACAAACTGAAAACCCAAAAACACATTGATCACACCAGTTTGTCGAGTAGTAGACGATACATTAAAAATGAGAGTGGAACAAGAAAAGATTAATGATGAGAGAGGATATAATCGCGAACACTATGAGATGTAAAAAAAAAGATATTGATTTAGCCGGTGTTGCCTCCGTCTATGAAATGAGTGAACATTGTTCCAATGCCAACAAGAAGATCTAATCTTCTATCGTTTTCAAGCGAAAATTCTTTGGCTCTAGTGCTAATTGTGTAATAAGATGTAATAAAATGTCCGGGCATTTTATCGACGGAAGGCTGCTGAGGAGCAAGGACAAATTATTTATCTATAAAAAGCCTGTATTAAAATATGGAAGTCCTTTTACAAGAAACAAGCTCAAATATTGATTAAGAAACTATTTTGATGAAATTATTGAATACTAACTGATCAGCGCTTTAAGCAGAAAGAAAATTAAAAATAAACGAACTTAGATTGCATAATTAGTGAAAACCAACAAACCCCACGAAATAAACACGAAAGATATTGCTATTGAGTTAAGTAGCGATATTATGATCAAACATTAAAGGCCCATGAAACATATACAAGCCTGGAGAAGTGAAAAAATATAATCAACCAAACAAAATTGGATTTAATGAGTGCTACATGATATAACAAAGCCACAAGTAATAAAATTCAACAAAGCGAATGACAAAAAAAAACAAATAATTTTTTGAATAGTTTAATGAATGAACTACAGGATTCGACAAAAAGTCACAAAACTAAGTGGGTGTGTACTTTAACTGCTGCATAAGAAAAGATTCAAATAAATTTAGTCCAAATATGGGAGCTTGCATGTCAAATGTTATTAGACTGCGTATTCAAGAGCAGTGTTCATTATTAATATTTTTTTAACTTTAAATTAAGCAAAACAAAACCTTAAACAAATGGAAAATAATAAAAAATAAAAATAAGTAAATTCCTCCACCAAAAATCACAAGAGTATGCTTTTACTTTTAGCGTTTAAAACTTTTTTCCGAATGTAGTTCAGCATTTCAACATCACATTAAGATGCAAAATAACAAAAGAATTTTAACGATAAAGCATTCACTTGATAACATAAAAGATTTTATTTCAAAATAATATTGTACATACCATTAAGTGAATTCAGAGACCGTGTTGGAAGATGTTCATAGTTTTCACTACCAGAACCATCGGTACCAGCAGTATTCTTAAGCATATAACTCTCATGCCTTGGCGGAGGCTGCGGCAAATGATGCATTGAATGCTCCAAAGTTCCTTCACCCGAATCTAAAGTAACTGGCTCCTCTAAATGAAGAGTTTCAATTTCAGGCTTGCGATCCCAGACTTTTTTCAAAAATGGCGTATAAAAAGCAACTACGTACAAAAATACAAAAAAAAATTATTTAACATCAAAAAATTATTCATAAAAACAAATTTTCATAATTCAATACATTTTAGTGGTTGTCCAGCTGACGAAGTCATAAAATGACCTCTATATCGATCAGCTATAGAGTTTCCCTCTGTTATTAACAATTGACACAAATCATTATTAAAAAATGCACTAGCGCCTCCATTCTCAGTAATCGCAATTATTTGAATTGGCATGTTTGGAATGTTTATTGTAAAAGCACTAAAATGAAAATCAAACCAAAATTGTAAATTAAAACAATCAACAAGTCAATTCGATTGCGGCTTACTTTAAATTGGCTAAAGATGACTTCCTTTTAGTTGAATAAAACAGAATAAATCCATGTATTAACTCATCACGATACTGATTTGCTCCGTGGTAAGATGAAATAATAAATTCAACTCTTCTTTTCGATTCACCTAGAAATGTATCCACCAATATACTTCGATCCTGAGTAACGGTCGACGTAGACTCTGATATTAATGGTGCTAAAATGCTCTCTGGAGAATATATATCACCACAGAACATGCAAACAATTATTCGCAAATCCGGATGATCTGGCTGATATGAATCGTCGCATTTGATATCTGATAATCGTAAACTTATTATCAAATTATTTAAAATTTCATACACATATTTCTGATGTTGTGCTTGACGATGGCGATAGAAATTCATGGTGTCAATAAATTCACAATGCAGCATTTCGGATAGACGTATTCCTTCAGCTCGTAGATAATCGATTTCATTCTCTTTCAAATCATGGGGTTGGTACACCAATACAATAGGGAGATTTTCAAACTTATCCTCTAATTCAAGATTACATAATAAACTTCGTTCAAGGTTGTCTTTGAGTGTTTCGAAGGATTGTTGATTTGAATATACACAAATTAAACCTGTATAAAAACAAAATTTGTTCGTACTATGTTTTTTTTTTTTCAAATTTAATTATATACTTACCACTAGATTGAAAATCAATTGACTTAAAGGATTCCATGTCTCCGTTTACTATGCGATAGTTAAGATAATATGTTTGGTTATCACATATATACTCGCCCTCACTGCCAGAACTTATTCGAATGTCGTTTAGTAGATCACTAGCTAAATGTTCAGATCCCATTATAAGAAGATTCAAAATACTTTCGGTCGATTGAGATTTCCATTTGTTTGATGTGAGTGTGCTTGTCTTTTTCGAACTCAATATTCGTTCAATCAGAGAATCCATGCAATTAGGATAAGCGGGACAATGTTCCCTTATAGGACAATGAATGAATCCAAGATGTTGAAATAGCATGAGTTTCCTATCTTGATCAAGACGATCTAAAAGCTTATACCTTTAAATTAAATGAAAAAAACAAACTCAATACTCAAAAAAAATTTCTCAACAATACAAATATTACTCAGAATACCTTAAATCATCTTGTAATACTTCAGTAATTTCTTTAATGTCTTCTTGAGTTATTGTTCCTGATGGTTCGATACTTTTGAAATGCTGAAACAGGTCGGCATGTTCCAGAAGTAATTCCAAAAAATTATGCTTAGCTTTGTCAATGATTTCTCGCTGATGATTATCATAAATTTGTTGACAATCATGTTCTGATAGTGCTTCGAAACATTCACGCCCCATGAAAAGAACACGCACCTCGGATAATTGTTTTCCTGGTGTAACATAGCCAGTTTCTTCTAAAAGTTTTTTAAATTGCTTCTTCCACCTAAAAGAATAAGTTTTTTTGACATTAATTCATAAATTAATTTATTAAATGCAAGTGGAATTGGAATTTCTACCTCTTTGGCATCCTTGGAGAGCAGAACAGAGTATAGAAATATGTTAAATAAAATTTTATATAGATATGTTATTATTTTAAACAAAAAGAAAATAACAAATCATCTGACTTAACAAAAACTTATCTTGTAATAAGTTATGACTAACAAAGGTTCTATGGAAGTAGTATCCTGCTATGGATAACCTATCATTTATCAAAAACGCATTGAAGCTGAACACATTGGAGCCCTTTTATTTGCTAAGTCCTACTTTCTGCTCTACGTGGTGCCATATGCTATTTTCTTGGGGCTAAAATACAGAAAGATCGATTGGTGTTCCACCCAGCGACACAGAACAAAAAATATGGGTTGGTCCCTACACTCTCCGTCGCATTCGTAAAACAAAAATGTTCTCGACACGAAAATATGTAAATTACTAATTAACTGACAAAATCAGTTAAAAATTAAATTAAAATTGTTAGAAAACCTCAAATATTAACACGAAATAGCGGCAGAAAATGGCACTTTTATTGTGTCTGGAAGCTTGACCGACTTTTGTAAAAGAAGTGTATTCAATATATTTAAACAGCAATTCATCAATCGGGTGAGCAAATTCAGAAATATTTGTAAAAGGGAAAAATACAACTGCAAACTTTCCTTAAAACCTAATTCTATGCATCAAAAGCATAATTTCCTAAAAACATAAACCAGTAAACATGTATAATCAAAAGGTTAGATGGTGCAGAAGAACAAGTAAGAAATAAACAAGCAAGCTCTGTTCTATGTATATTTTATGATCTGTTAATTCAATTAGTCTGAGAAATTTTTCGTGTCGTTCTAATAAATCAAACATGACAAATAACAACAGTTTAAATTTGGTTATACTCCTCCCCTAAATAGAAAAAAGGTGTCCACCAGGATAAGTCAAATTATTTTCCTTGGCTTAGAAAATGAGGAATCGTCAAAAGACAACACTTTGAATTCTATAGATGAGTTTAAAATTCTACATAAAATGAAATAACCAAGCAAAGTATAAACGATTTTCATTCTTAAGCTAACACATTTGCGTCACAGGATAAAAGCATTTTCAATTATAAATTGAAGAACAGAGAAAGAAACAAAAACAAAATTCAACAAGCTAACGAAAATCATTGCTAAACTAAGGAATACCAAAATTTGACTAACGGCCCTATTACAAAAATCTATTATAATAAGACATACACTTAAATCTGTTACGAGAAAGTACAAATAAGAAAACAAACTTACTCTAATCTTTTTTGCTCCTGTTGCAACGCATTTAGATGGTTCTTAAAGACAGTTTCCGCTTCAGATGTATCTAGAACATCAAAGGGTATTCTTGCCTCATCTTCGATATCACTCACATCACTCAAATCGGTCCATGGCGCCCGTTGACAATCGAAGAAATATTGATCGAATTCTAAATGGTTTCTTATAAAATTCCTCACTGAATTCCAATCTTCGTCTGTTTCAATACTAAATGTGTTTATATCTGGAATAATATCCTGCAGAGCACAAGCAAATCCATCCATATACTGCTGTAGACGTTTATTCAAATGATCGTCACGCAATTTTTTCATGTGCCTTCGGAATATCCTCTGACCTGCCTCTTGACCAAATAAATCTAAAAATTCATTCCACTCCCTATGCTGTGCAAGTAGCTTAGAACCATGCGACCACAAAGTATGGTAGTCAGTTATCTGATTTCGAATTAACTTGGCCACAGCTTCAGTTCGTGTATCCAGCAATTCTTTGCGTGTTCGTGCAGCTTCAGCATAGGTTGTTATTTTCGTACGATTTTTAGTTTTATCAATAAGTTGCGCTAACAATATAAATGCCATATCTATATTTATTGACTCGTGTGCTGATGTTTCTACAAGTTGAATGGCACCTTTGTATTCCTTACGCTGGCAAATTTTTTCCGCCTCACGTATATAAGCTTCACTAGCATCATCATTTTTAGTCGTCACTAATACTATCGGCTTTTTTGTCTTAAGAAGATTCGTCAAAATGTTGTGTACAAATTCCACTTGTTTCTCAAGTGAACGATTCGGAACAGGACTCACATCAAAAACAACAACAAAACCATCAATTGTAAGGCGCCCATCCGGCAAAACTTTCTGTTCATACTCTTTTTCAATTCCCAATTGATTCTTACATACGTACATAAGTTTCTCGGCAGATGCGATTTTCGTTGCAGTGCAACGCTTGTAATATGGCTCCATTTTCCCAACTTTAAATGGTTGAAATGTTGCATCATCTATGAATTCAGTTTGTTCCACCACATTGAAGTTGTATTCGGCTCCTTCGTCTGTAGTTTTCTTAACCTCACCCCAATATAAAAAGTGATCGTTATTGACAATTCGTCCACTGAAATCCGACTGTAAAATATAAAGTTTTTATTAACTTAAATGAGATTGTACAAATTTTGGTATTTTTGTTCGGTAAAACAACCTGACTTAACACAGATATGTGATCGATGAAGTAATCGTCTGTCATAGGGCGTATAAATCGGTTGCATAGACATGATTTACCTACGCCCATCTGTCCCTTTTCCTTTTCATTACCGGAAAGGCCAACTACACTTACGTTGATTTGCTTCATCGCAAATTTGTTAATCTGCAAAGAAAATTTATTGAGAACATTAGTCAAATAATACAAAATATCTGCATATTTTGTTAACATCTAACATCTTTAAAATTCTATATACACAAACTATTATAGACGATGTATCTGTCAAAATTTTAGATATATTAATAATTCAAATTAAACAATGCCAGTGCGCATGTACGAGTAAGTAATAGTACGAAAAAGAACGAGTAAAATTTGTAGCCGGACTACAATTTGTAACCGTGTTGCTTGTTAATGTAATATCATATATACATAGGTCATACAAATAGGCATATTTCACCATCATCATCTCATAACAATCAAAAACGAAATGCTTTGGGAAGAAAAATCAATACATTACCGAAAAATTCAAAATTTTAAGTGTAATTTCTTGAACTTTTCATTTTGGTATTTTTTTGTTTCTCCACATAACCAATTTCAATCGTTATCTCGAACAGAAAGTGGCAAATTAAGGTTAAATAGATCTACCTTCTTCTGATCAGCTATAATGGAAAGAAATGTATCAAATCGACTCAATTCTTTGCCTTAACTAAGTGTTATTAGTTATAGTCGATATTTTGTACGAAAAGCCGCTAAGAATATCAAGTTTAATCATTTGTTTTAATATTAACAGTTTTGTTGTAAAACTAATTCAGTCTCTTGTACGTTGTCGAACATGCAAACAAAGTGCATAATTACTTTCTCGGACTAACAATTCAATATAAAAAAAAAACACTCTAAGGACGTAACTTATCAAACCTAAAATAACATTTTCACTAAATGTAATTTTGCAAATCTTAATTCTTTCAATTTCATTATTACTCCCGGTACAATGTACTATGTACTAGTATACATATGTTGTACTGGCTAACATTAAGGTTTTATCATCTGACGACATCACATTATTAAATTTTGCCCAATTAAATACAAATTCATTTTGTTTGCTTTGTGTCATTCTTACGCTAATAATCGCATGATGCAGTCGCCAATATAAATATGTTAACTGGTGGTGATTTTGTTTTATTGCTCACTTTTGCATATTCAAAAAACCACCAAAAATGAAAGCAGCTTATTTAAGTTACCCAGACATTTTCTATGAAATTATTCTTTATAAGCTTGAATATAGCATAGCGTATAGCTTTCAATAACTAAAATTATGAAACCCAAGTTTGTCTGGCTAGGTCATAAACCAAAACGTGGTTCTGCCTTCTTTATCGGTATGTATTACAACTCTATAAACTGAGTCGAAAAAAGTTACAACTCAATTAAACTTACTCGTAAATAGATAAAAGCCCTAGCAACATATGTATGTATTACATTTTATTTTTCCAATTCGTGTACCCATTTGAGCACATGTACTTGTGTTGAGACAACGGAATTTCGATAAGGTTGATAAGACTGATACATTCGGGCCTAAGAATATCTGGTATCTACATACCACGCTTCCCCTCTAAGTAAGAGAAAGATAAAAAGATATTGAAAAGCTCTCGAAATTATCATTATCACATTTCACAGATATCTGAAAAAATTGGCCCAGTATCGTTTGAGTTATTCAAGGAGTAGTAATAATGCGGGACTCCGAGTACGGTACATTCTGCAATTTCGTTAAAACGAATTATCTCAGACCTAATCTTAACTTTTCAACAAAATTCATAATTTTTTTTTTTTTTATACGAATACAATCAGAACTGCAAGTTTAATAGAAGGAGATTTATATTGAAACATCAAGCTAACTGCTCTTTTATTGCGTATACAACTTAATTCGTGCGGTTTTTTTTCTCAAAATTTGAACGTTTATTTAAGAAAAACATGTACAATAGTATTATTCAAAGTATTGCCCATCTGAAGCTATGACTTTTCCCATCTTTCTGGCAATTTGTGGATCCCATCCCAAAAGAACCGGCTTGGCAGCCAAGAATGAATCAAGCCAATTTTTGATATTCTGCTCTGATGTGAACCGTATTTCAGTGAGGGCATCGACCGGAACAAATGGTAGTCAGAAGGGGCAAGGTCTGGGCTATAAGGCGTGTGGGGTGAGAATTCCCATCCACTTTTTTCCAAATAGTTCTTAACCGGAATAGCTCTCTTCAAACGGATTAATTGTGTTCGGTAGCGTTGTCCATTGATGGTTTCACCCGGTTTTAGCAGCTCATAATACAGCACACCCATGTGATCCCACCAAATACAGAGCATTACCTTCGCGCCATGGATATTCGGCTTTGCCGTTGATTTGGCTGGTTGGCCGGGTTTCACATATGATTTTTTGCGCTTGGGGTGTCGTAATGGATCCATTTTTCATCACCAGTAACAATCCGATGCAAAAATTACTTCCTTTTGTGGCGTTCCAGCAGCATTTCGGACATGCAAAACCGCCTTTCGACGTCTCTCGGCTTGAGTTCATGTGGAACCCAATTTCCTTGCTTTTGAATATATCCAGCTGCTTTTAAACGTTTTGAAATGGCTACTTGAGTGACACCCAAAGATTCTGCGAGCTCTTCTTGTGTTTGGGAACAATCTTCATAGAGTAATACTTCCAGTTCTTCATCTTCAAACTTTATTGGCTGCTGCCCAGGACGTTCATCGTATTCCAAGCCAAAATCACCACTTTTAAATCATGCAAACCACTTTTGGCACGTTCGCTCAGCTAGCGCATGTTCACCCTAAACTTCCACCAAAATACGATGACTTTCGGCAGCAGTTTTCTTCATATTAAAGTAATGAAGAAGAACTCCCCGCAAAAACACTTTTCCAGGCACAAAGTTCGACATATTTGAGTGAAAAAAAATTATTGTTGTTTACGCTTCAAATGAATGACATATACTGAAATGACGTACAATGACAGTAGCTTTCCAAGCTTTCCAACGCATCTTCCAATGGAATAATACAAGTTACGCCATCTCTTAGCAAACCGCACGAATTAAGTTATAGACCCAATACTTCAAAGAATAAAACCATCATTAGTAAGAGTAATTACAAATCTCACAATCTCTCATACATCTCTCTCATACAAAACGTTCTAAAATAGACCGAAGTTCTTACACCGCATGCAAATATATTCAGCTCAAGTCATTAGTTAAAACTTTTAGCAAAGACTTGTGTCTTTTTTCTTTCTCCGCGGAAGGCCACAACTTTTTTTCTTAGCTTTACCGTTCTTTTGATAATTTTGAATTAGTTTGTCCTATTGGAAAGTAGTACTACAAGTCCTGTTTATCAGGTTATTGATGTGACTCATCGGTCGCACCTACTTCGGTTAGTTTTGGTTTTTACTCTCAAATCTAAATAAGACTTAAATAAAAACCACGTCAATAACACAAAAAACTGGTCAAAATATCTTTCCTCTTCACTGGACATGTTTAGAAGAATACATCAACAACGTTTTATCGGAAGTAAATGTCTTTAATCTTACACGCATCTTTGTCAACCTTTGTTTTATAACTTCTGATTGATAAATAATATGAACCTTATGTACGAGTAAGACAGCAACCAATTTTTCAACTACAATAGATAACAAGACCACATCGCTACGCCCTGATATATAAAAAGTAATGGAAAGAGAATCGTGAAAAAAGATGCCGGAAAATGAGAAACAATAGCTTTTGCTGAAAATTAAACATTAAACGTGTACTGGAAGCATAACCAGTCGCTATGGTAGTAAAAAAACAAAATCCGTAGTGGCAAAATAAAATAGTTGAATGTTATTAAAAAAAAAGGACTTGAGCCTTCAAATTCAAGACACAACAAAAAATAGAAAATAAATAAGTTAAGCTGGGAAGCGAAAAGAAGCTGATTCGTTTTCTATAAAGTGGTTACTTAACAACATCATGTTTTCGAATAGAGCATTTTTCCAATCAAAAAGCATAACGATCGAGTTTACTTTGCAAAAAGGCTATACGAAAAGGTTTGATTTTGAATCTTCGTACGTAAGCAATCACCATTATTTTTGAAGTTTAAGGTCGATATGACCAACTGTCCAATTGCTTTATCATTTCGCCCGTTTTTTTATGTAACAGACTTTGTGCATTCCAACAGAGCTCTGCACCGACACATAAGGAGCGTGTGAATCTAGTATGACTTGAAAATAAAAACAGAACTACACAATGGCTTGAAAAATTCTCAGCTTTTCCATTCGAGGAAATTTCTTCGTCGAAAAAGCATACGATGCGTTCAATTATCATTCCAATGCTATATCTCGTGCAAAAGGCGTTCATAACGAACAATTTTGAACTGTTTCATAAATTTAAATTATTTTTCAGAAGAACTGGAATTAAATTGTAGCCCCAGTCACAACGGTTGGGGTCTTTTGAACATTTTAGGAAAGAATTTCGACTTACACCCATCTGGTGCAGAAACTTAAGCTACAAGCCCAAAGCTTCTCGTTGCTCAAGTACGGCACATTCAAAAGAAACTGATGAAATTTCGCGAGTTTTGATTCCAGCAAGTTTGTATTAAGACGATACTTGATTTTTTTCTGTGGGGGTATGTAAGGTTGCTAGTGTACGTTCATGAACCGCAAAATATTCGGGTCTTGGAAATGCGCTATTATTGAGATAAATTCCCAAATGCTTGAACCAAACCATAACCCAAAGTGGGACTAAAGAAGAATTTCGAAAAAAACAGCGAACGAAAGTGTATGTCTGGTCTGAAATGGCGGGTTACTTTTCCTAAGGTTTAAAAAAAAAATTACCACTAATCTTTATTTGAATCCAGTTCAAAATAGTTTATCAATATTAAATTTTTTTTTTAGACAAAATATGACGTCATTTCACTATGTACGAGTACATATAATAAATAAATTATCGGAAAACAAAATTTTTTGTATACACGGTAAAACGGAAACTTTGAAATTGCGAAAATGCTTAATAACGGATTACATTTAATTTAATTAAATTGCTCTCAAACGTGGACACTAAATTTAACTCGCATGCATCAATCTATTTAAGCAACGGTCATTGCTGATTGCTAAAGAGAGAACAAGAGAAAGACATGTTTCTCTTGTCCACAAATGCAATCATTCAACAAAACAAATAAAACTGTGTGTGGTTGGAAATGTTTTGCAGCGGAAAAACTAAATCAACTTTTGTTTTACATACGTACATACATAAGTACATTCATTTCATACACTTTAATTTGTTAAAAAAAATAACTATTTTTAAAATACAAATAAAATCCAAGAAGTTCCTATAATCTAGGATTTTCTGTTTTAAATTCGAAATCAGGACATAGTATGTATGTATGTAGATTTGCATTTATTCCGTAGAAAGACTTAATCACAGTTGTATGCCATATAAACTTTATTCGTTTCTAGAGGAGATATCATACTTAGGTACTCATTTATACAATAAAACCAGAGCTCATTCAATGTAATTAAAACTTAATTGTTTAAAATTTAAAGCAGATTAGATTTAAAGGAAATCTTAATTCAAATAAAGGAATGTTGGTGTATGCAACATTCAAAAATGTGTAGAGAATAGACGAATGTTATTTTATGCGATGGCGTATCAACATGAAATACGTCAACACAATTTCTCGGAAATACACAAAATGACACAATGTTGAGTTATTTTGCTTTTATGATTATTAATTTATTTATAGGTGAAGCTATATCCCTATACACATATATACTTTTAAATTCAATGGATTAATATATATTTGGAGCTCTGATAATTGAAAAAATTCCATTTGGATCAATAGTTGATGAATTTTTATATTTTTTCAAATCAAAAGCATTTAAGTAATTTTTGTAGTAAGTCAATACAATATAAGGAAATCAATAGTTTTCGAATTCACTTCACAGGAACAATGCAACAATGCGGGGTAGACCAAGACCTTAGACAACTTTGTTAACGGAGGCCTTAAAGCTGGATTTTTCTAAACCGAGGAAGCTGTTGTTTGAGACATATTAAACAAAAAAAATAATCGATCGTGTCTACATCGAACGTAGAAGACAATTCTTAAAAAAAAAAACCGCAAATAATTAGCAGGCTTTCATCTAAGCACCACGAAAGACAAACGAAGAATGCAAGGTTTATAAAACCGCACTATAAAAGGGTATCGGGGCTCGTAAAAAAAATTATTTTCTACATAAACACAATTAGTTCACATTTTAGAAGCACGAACAGGAGTTTTTTATTTTCCCAACGAATTACACAGTGTACAGGGAAATTGCGGGATAGCAAAAATCCATTTTAGGAAGAAATCGACAAGAACTCTCGTTGTCAACCTGTCAAAGCCTAATAATCTAACAGGAATGTTGTGTTTTAAATAAGTATTGTGACATAGTTATGCGTTTTGAAATATAAGAACGCAACTCATAAACAACTTTTGAAGCAAAATTTACAGTGTGGCTTATAAAACGCGCTATCGAAAACTTAGCAATACCTCTTTTTCTGTGTGTTATATTAATATGTAGTAACCAACAGGTAAAACGTTTAATGTTTTCTTTCAATAATATTTCTACAAAGAAAATTTTTGTAATCGATCCCTTTAACAACATGTTTACATATCTGTAAAAAAAAAAAAACCTCTAAAAAAGCAACGTTGAATACCACCACTTTAATACAAGTAGTGCAAAAAGTTTCACAAGGCGTTACTTTACAAAAAATATCTGTCCGGTAATATTTCTTCTGCTATTGCGCATAAAAAAGAGTAGCAAGGAAGAAAACAGAACATGTCTGTAAGCATGGCGAAACGGATCACATTTCTCAAATACAGAGTGTCCAAAAAATCGATGGCACTGTTCTTCATTTTTCAATCCAGATAATTATTATCCGCCCTGTTCAACTTGGTGTGTACACAGGTTAATGCCTATATTCCTATACAAAATCCCATTTGGGCAACAGTTAAATTCAGGATGTCCTTAGCAAGGCGCTGTGTATGGAACAAGACAATAAAATGACAATATTCTTCATTTCGTAATGAGTGATCATCCAAGACACTTCCACTTAAGTGTTCGAAAGTTGGACACTGACCGGTGCGAGGAGTGAAAGAGATGCGCAGTGGCAGCCATGCACCGGTGTGAGGTTCTAGTCTGCACTGCACGTGTGTTTTTATCGGCAACTTTACCTTAATGAAAAATAGTCAGGTAACATTTTTGTCTTAATAAAATAAAAAACGACCACCACAATGATCTTTTAATTATGCCTGGCATTCAACGTGTTAAATGTGTTCATAAACAAAAAAAAGATCCTATATGAGGTTCAAAAAACACAAGATTGATTTATCAGCACCAATAGCACAGTGTAGTTTGGTATTACCTTAAAAAAATAAGTGTTAAAATATATTGGGCTATATCGAAGAATTTTTTGATTCAGCTCTTGAAGATTTGAAAAATTTATTTCAATAGGATTGAGCTACTGCACACTCCGCTTGCATCACAATCCTGCTCTCCCATTTCCAATTAGATTTAACTTCATTTTCAAACATTTATATGTAATTTGGCCGGATTTGGAAAAACCAGACTTTTCCTGTGGAGTTCAAAAATAATAATACCCCTACTTTAAATATTTGAATTTAATTATAGGCTTCGCGTTAACTATTGAGGAAATTGCTAAAGAAAGAGCCCGCTTGCATCGCCATTACATTGTTAATCTAAAATAAATTATTGGAAAAAATAATAAAAAATTATAAAACATGTAATCATTACTCTCGTCAGAGACTGACCATCTCTACCACTTGCCAACGTTTATATTGAGCTTTTTACATCCTTATAGTTCATAAGTATAACTCAAATCATATTCAACGATCAATGTTGTGCAATATTTAAGTCGTTAATAAGTTTAAGCAATTTTCTTTTGTATATTCGTATGTAGAAACATTCCTGTCTTTAAATCTCTTCTTTAATTGTAAATTATAATTATAATTATTATGTTTATCCTAAAAAAGAATTAACAATAAAGAAAAAATAAACCAAAAATAACCACCACTCCATGAAGAATATCTTTTCTTATTTTATATGACTTACTTTTGAATCCTTGTTGCTTCCCGCATGTTGCCACATTGCAATCAACAACGTTTATGACAATTTATTATAAAGTTTTACTTCACAAATATTGAAGATTAATGCGCACCAAACCGGGTGTATTCAGTCTGGGTTGTAAGTTATCAATGCAATTCTGTATGTTTTTGTATTTTCTTTTTCTTATTAATTTCTTATTAAGTCATCCCTCATAATTAGATGCAGATAACCTCCATCAGTGTGCCGTATGATTAAGAACGGTCCACGTTTTGAACCTGTAGTGTTGGGACAAAATTTAAATTGTTTACGATCATTTTCGTTTCTTAGGCACTTGAAGAAATTTCAGTTGATATTTTATTAGTACAAAACAAAAATTTGATATAATGTAGCGGCTGGGCGATGAGAAATTTATGAATTTGGTTAGTATTTGAAGCATACATATAAACATACATACTTTACAAACATTGAATACAGAACACATTAGAAAATTTGCGAAGTTAGCTATCTATATCCGTCAATACGACTAACATAAAATTGGATTGTATAACAGAAAATATTGTTTTGTGGCAAGATTTTATTACATCGTTTATTTATTTACAACACACTTTTATATTTTGCATTTAAAGCCATCCCACAAGCATTTCAAATCCTTAGATTTAATAATTTCACATTTTACAACATAGAAAACCAAAATAACCTCTGGAGCATTTTATTTAGAAATATAATTCCTATTTTTAATTAAAGACGATACGAAATGTTTTCTGCACAGCTTTACATTGGAAACTGGATAGCGGTAATCAAAATATTTTAGTTCATTTTTATCATTATTATTTATTATCATTATTAACTCAACCTAAATCAAATATTTCACTTACTTCTTGTTCATCTTTGTTTTTTTTTTTGTAATATACAGGGCGTTTTCCAAAAAAGGTAATGCCAATGCATACTATTCCAAAACGCATTTTGGACAGATCTACTACGAAAACAGAGCATCGGCAAATGTCGTGATGCAAAAGTCATTTGATATTGTGAATTTAATTTGAATTACCGGCAAAATGGAAGAATGACTAAAAAAAAATATCATTTCGGTACAACTTAATTGTTTTCAATTATTTGTAATTGTAATTAATCGTTAATTGCGCTTGGGGACTCTTCGAAAAGCAAATGGAATTGAAAGCGTGTAGTAGTAGTTTCGTTGAAATTGTTTAATTTTCATCTTCAAAAGATGTTTTGTTACGTTTATTTCATTATAATTTAAACTGGTACTACCCAACAGATTATTTGAAATAGTTGTGAAATTTAACTTTTTCGACATCTCGAACTTATTGCCGCTTCTTTTACTTTTTTATATCTAAAAGCAATTGCATCAAAATAACATTCTAAAACGTCAAATATACAAAAGCAACATGGAAGGTGTTTTGTATGCAAAAGCATCACTGACTTTGCATCATTACGTTTGCAGTGTGATGCGCAAATATTTGACGTTTTGGAAAACGCCCACACACTCGTGAAAGTAAAGGGTGGCCCATCTGTTGGTTGCTTTTCAAATCTTACGTTATTTTGACACTGATAAGTCTTATGCGCTCAAAAAATTTACAGCAACTCAGTATTATAAGATTTCGGTATGACATAGACCGATTTACGTTTAAACAGCGTTGCGAAATATTGTAAGGCCACTTCCAAAGTGGATGCGAATAATCTTGAGACGATTCAGGCATTCTAGAACAATATTGATCAATAGTTAAATATTCGCAATTTATTAAAAAATTTAGTTGACAGGAATGAAATAATATTCCATAATTAGTCAAAAGTTGTACTCTTTTTAATGAAGTAACAATCGTAGAAAAATATACTTTCTTAAAAATAAACTAACAGATAACCCATGCAGCTCGGCAGGTAATGCTATTATCTCCTACCTTGTAAAATAAATCAAATTTGTTGCATATCGGAATGTTCAAAATGAAACATCCTATTGGAAAGTGTTCGCTTGATAAATTTAATTCTAGTACCGGCATTTGCTACAAAAACAAAAAGCTCTTAACTGCGAAAACAATACAAACATCACTCTCCCATCTTTCGTCAAAAATCTGTCCATATCAGTGCGGAAGGAACTCCATCATTAATTAAATCGTCATTAGTCTTAGTCAGGATGACAATAAGGAGTGCATGCTGTCTTACCAAGATCTGTATAGGCCTCACCGAGACCTTTGATATCAAATTAAGGTCTAGGCAAAGTGATATTGCTTTTTACAATACTTGTTTAAAACTCTTCAGTCAACACCAGAAATGGAATCTTTAAAAAGTCACATATATGTAACTCACACAGTTGGTGTGTATTGTTTCTTAAAAACGCATTCGTTATGAAAAAGTCCTTTAGTAACTTTTTTTTAAGACCGTAATCATTTTAGCAGAAGCATGATTGAGCCCACTTTAGATTGCTTTCAAGTTTTTGTGAAATTGTTGATCTCGTCTGCAAAATGAACATGCTCAAAAAAAAATGCACAGCCTGTGTTTTAATATTTAGAACACGCTTAGTAGACACAAAATGCTTACGCATTGTTTTGACGAAGGGAGAAATGAGGAAAGACAGAATTATCTTTGATCTAGAATTTTTGCAGGTTGTAATTACAACAGAATAAGGATTGTTATTTAATGTGTTAATTGTACATATTAGAAAAGGTTCAGTATATTTCAGAGTTTGAAGCTAAATGCTTAACCATAATAAACATTGAGAAACATAAGCCTATCACATTATACATCTGTACGAAATGTTTTGTTTCAACTATAATACTTTAACCTTCATAGCTAATATATCTGACAAATAAAACTACAAATTATGAATCTCTCATTGCTGGTGTGAGATGAATAAATCCAAAGTCCGACATTTTTCTATCAATGCCATCAGTCAAATTTACATATGCAATGAGCGACTAAGTTTGCTCTCCTTGCATGTTTGCAAAAGTGAACGAAAATTTAACGAATCAACGCTGGGCTGGCTGATAACTTTATTAGTAATCATAATTTTGCATAAACCCATATGAAGGGACAAAATGCAACTGGTTCACATCATCAAAATGCAAAATAACTCGTCCATAAAATTGTTCTTGCTCGTGTCGTGTGAGATGTGGCACCGTCTATTAAAAACCACATGTATTCCACATCCATAGTTAACATTTGGCTATAGCAATGAGAATTGACGGTGGGGATTACACCTTCATCATTTTCAAAGAATTAGGAACCGATGACACCATCAGGCCGAATTGCACACAATGCAGTGACTTTTTTGTGGATGCAATGGTCATTTGACAGATACATGTGGATTTTCACTTTCCCATACTCGACAACTTTGTTTGTTAACATATCAACCGACGGAAGAATGAGCCTCATCGCTGAAGAAAATGTTGTGCGAACATTTTTCATCGAAAAGCTGATGTTCAAGCAGCCAATCGGCGTATGTTCTACACATTCCGTGGTAAATGTGTCGTGAGATAAGTCAAAATAATGTGCTCGCCGTGAAATCGATAGATTTTGATCTTTTTCAACACTTTCACTTATGGCAGTCATCGATTTTCTGTAGAGCCTGCATTACGATGTCGGGTAGGCTTTAAGATATCTGTAACAGAGCCAGTCTCTTTTTTTTTTTAGAGTTTCAGATGGACGATTATGTTGCCCATAATATGGTCGTAATGCACGAAACATACCTATTACACAGTCACTTTTTTTGTAGTAAGTTTTCACAATTATATAAGCGATCCACTGTAAAATGACAAACCTTATACTAAACATATAGTATTGGTCGACAGTTCGGTTTGATTTATGTAATTGGGTGTTGGCGGCATGACAATCAACCTCATCTATTCTCAGCACAGGGTCCTTCCAGAGTTTGTAACATAGAATTAACCTTGCAACACCGATTTCAGTATTAGGAAAAACAGATACAATACTCAAGACTTTTAGACAGTGAGAGAAACGTTCGAGCACAACGATCGCTTACATATTTGAATGCAGAAAAACAATGCAGCAGAGGAAAATTTTGACTCGAGTGGAGCGATATCGCTTTTTGTTGAGAATCAGGCGAACCAGCGTCTGATTCATGCCAGTAGACTCACACTTTTGTACAATTTTTCTGGAACTTGCTTCCTAGAACTCTCATTTAGAGCATCATGTGAGGCAAACAAAATGTATGAATCTCCATTTTTTAAAGAGCAAATTAATGTTACAATGCAGCAATTTGATTGAAATCGAAAAGGTTGTTATTAAGGCTGCATTCCATGTTGGATGACTTCTTACGGGGCATATACATATGAGCTCTTATACATACGTACTCTTATAGCATATAAGTAATCTGAGTTTCAAGATTTATAAGTGTCTTACAGTCTTTCCGAATTGAGTTGTATTGTCTATAACCTTGGAAGCAACTTTATTCAATTAATATTTAACTATCACCTTAACAAACTCTTTCTGAAGACTGCCCTCTACTCGTTCTCTACTCCCTACCAATAATTTGCAAAAGTATTGCTTTTTAAGTTTAATATTTAAGTTTTAGCACATTAAACCTGCCAAGGTTAACCCGTCTCCCATTTCTATTCAAAACGAGTTGCAGTTCATTCAATGAATATGTGCCTCAATGAAAAGGTAAAAGAAATCCATATTTGTAACCCATTATACCATTTGTTGCTGGTTATTTCACTTCTTGTTATTTTACCCCATTGTTCTAGATTACCTTTTCTTCATTGAACAATTCTATTAATAATCAGAGGTATTTCAAAGAAAGGTCAAGTTTATCAATGTTAAGGTAGTGGGCTAGCACTCAGATGGTTCTGAACATTTGCTGCTTATATGTTTATGTATACCCTCCCTTGAACATATGTTTCGAATGCACTTTTAAGTTCGAATGTGTGCTGGTAGACGGAGTACTAGTACGAACAATTTGTTAAAAGTTAACAAGTATTATCATATAACGAGAAACAAATTAACATTTATATGATTGACAACTGTAATGGTTAAACGAAGGAAAACATAATTTGACTAGCTAAGATGAAATTAAAAAAAAAATATAGTTGTATCCAAAATTAAAATGCCAGGTCTTAGAAGATCTGGAATTTGGTCTTACTTAGCTCCGGAATTAACTGTGATAATAACAACTTCGCAGAAACGAAAAGTTAAGTCTTCAAGGCAATGAAGAACCCACTCCTGGTCGTTTGGGACGCGAAATTCCCAATCGGCCTTGACACCTTTTGTGGAAAGTCGTCTGAGACGCATATGACATTTAGAGCGAAGAGATATAAGAGCTCCGGCACAAAGAGAGGGCCGCCGTAGCTCCCGCAAAGGAAAGAGACTTCTTGGACTGCCTAAGTCGAAGCACTTGGCCAAATTTTGTAAATTTATTGGTTGGGACACATGCTTCTTTTTATATATTTTAACAACTGTACTACTATTTCACAGATCCTTAATTACATAATTAACGACGCATTCGGGAATTTTAAAAAATTACAACACCTAATTATGGGTGAAACAAATTTTAAAAGGACCAAATTGTAATCTAACGTTTAGACGAAAAAAAGCGGAAATTAGTCAATGCAATCTATGTTGATAGAAGTGTTTCCTTCATTGACAGGTAGGTTTTCAAGCTCAAAAGCAGTTCAGTGAAGACGCAATGAATTTAAATCACATCTTAATTTTTATACAGCTGAGCAATCGTTATCCCAATTAAAAACCTTTATTTCCGGCTAGATATGTACAAGAAATTTGTCTATAAATAAAGACCCCTGTTGATTCAATAAAATAATTCCAATGCCCTTGACTGATTTCATCGTCCATGTGGAATGTATTTCATATAATACTCTTCTGTCAGAAGATTAATCAAACATAAATTACCATCCATACCTTTCGAATTCCAGAATTGAATAAGTTTTAAGAGATGCTGATACAATTGGATGTAGTGACAAAACGATTAGATTGAACATAAAAAGTCCCTAATTTCAAGAAGGCAAAGCCTCTTTAAAGAAAAATTACAGCGAATTCAGCTGACCGCAGTCAAAGGTATCTTGCATGAAACACTACCAGCACCAACTTTTGTTGATACAATTATTAGTCCTTAAATTGAATAAAGAAAAAAGCAGGGTTGGAAAGATTTTAATGATGATACATGTTTCCTCAACTATTTTTAAATAATACCCAATCTTGGAGTAATTTCACGATGCAGATATGCAGGTAACTTAAACATCTAGCTTGAGAGAGAAGCACTTAAAGCTTAATTCCTTTAAGAAAGAAACAGAAAAATATTATTTTGTATTGCCCAGACATTGTAAGTAGAAAATAGCTAAACAATAAATCTTTTTAACGTTTAAGAACTTGAAAGTTTACATACGTTTTTCGCAAAGCTGTATTTTTCGTGATTGGCAACCAATGATTAAGGATACTCATTAAACTTTCTTTTTGTTCACTAATTACCTTAAGAATTCCCTTTTGCAGTTTTTTAAAAACATTTCTCATTCGTGGTAAGTGTAATTTGTTTTTTATGTTGGCACAGTAGATATTTTTAAAAGTTTTTATTTTGCGAAATTTTAACTGCCCAATAATTTTCTATGCATTTTACAAAGAATAAAATAATTAAGTAAGAATAAACATCAATTAATTCTTAATTCAATGATTTTTTTATTTAAAACTTCTGTAACAACATACGAGGGCGGGTCAATAAGTCCGTGACTTTTTGAATTTCTGACCTCTTTACTGAAACAGCAACACTGCTCCTGTCAACAGGCATCTGTCAGTTGACTCCTGTCAAAATTTAAACTTGCTGCGTCAGTTAGTTTGTGTTTGACAGCTATTTTTATCAGACTACTCACTAATTTGAGGAGAAAATGGAAAAAAGTGAATTTCGTCTGCTTATTAAGCATTATTTCTTGCGAAAAAAAACCATTACCGAGACCAAGGCTAAGCTTGATAAATACTATGGGGACTCTGCACCATCGATTTCAATTATAAAAAATTTGGTTTACTGAATTTCGTTGTGGCCGTACAAGCACTGAAGATGCCGAACGTCCTGGACGCCCAGTTGAGGTCTCTACACCCGAAACAATCGAAAAAATTCACGATATGGTGTTGGCCGACCGAAGATTGAAAGTGCGAGAGATTGTGGAAGCCGTAGGGATCTCGCATGGCTCAGTGGTTTCAATTTTGAATGATCACTTGGGCATGAGAAAGCTTTCCGCAAGATGGGTGCCGCGTTTGCTCACAGTCGACCACAAACACATGTGCAGTTGCCATGGCAAAAATCCATGAATTGGGCTATGAATTGCTCCCTCATCCACCCTATTCTCCAGATTTGGCTCCGAGTGACTACTTCTTGTTCCCAAACCTGAAGAAATGGCTTGGTGGAAAAAGATTTGACTCCAATGATGAAGTCATCTCGCAAAGAAAGGCCTATTTTGAGGACCTCGACAAATCGAAGGGATAAAAAAATTGGAGAAGCGTTGGACAAAGTGTATAGAGCTCAAGGGAGACTACGTTGAAAAATAAAATTATTTTTTTATCAAAAAATCTGTGTTTTAATCCAAAAGTCACGGACTTATTGACCCGCCCTCGTACATATGTGCATGACAGTATTTTACAACAGCGCTCAGTATTATATTGTGAAACGTACGGAGTCCTTAATTTACTTAACAAACAAGAAAAAACACTGAGGCTCTGGCAGCCCGGTATGGACCATGGCCTAGCTTCTTGACACTCATTTGTGTTGCTCATGTTGTCATTTTTGTCACATCTGAGCGGGGCCTACGGTTTATCGCCGAATCCGAACGGCACTCCTTAGGCCTTTATGTAGATTTAAATTTAGCTTTAAGTTATTTAATTAAATTATATTGTTTACTATTAATTTATTTACTTATGCTATACGTACGAGGGTGGCTAAACAAAAATACGCGGTTTTTTGGATAGGTTGCATTGTTAAAGAAAGTTGGGATTACCATCGGGTAATCCATCTTTGAAACGACGACATACAAAATATCCGGTTGAATTATCGGTTTATTTGACTGCCATTTGTATGAAATAATTCAGCTTAAATGAACGAGACAGAAGCCAGAAGCCGTGTGAAAAGATTTGTGATGTTAATAGTAAAAAGGTACACCATCGAAAACTTCTGCTATGTGATTATTCGCTACCCTTCCTTCTAGAAATTTTGATATAAAACATGTATCTGGCTCTAGTCGGCCTATTACTGAAATAATTTATGAAATCATTAAAAAACTAAAAAAAAAAAAGTCACATAAACAGTGATAACATCGCTAAGGAACCTAAGATCGACTGCAAATCAGTTTTCGATATGCAAAACGGAATGAAATCGAACAATTTTTTAAGCGAATAATAACGACTGATAAAAAGTGAATCATATACGACGGGCTGGGAAATTTTAGTACATCAAGCGTATATGTAGTCCTGACATGACACCGTCACTCTCTTGCCAGCGAAAACCATGTGACGCGAAGTTACAACCAGAAACCCCAAATATTATGCACTAATGGGAGATAAGGTGGTCGAACACAACGGCCCATATTTGGGTCAATTAAATTAATTTTAATTATACCCAAAAATAAAAACGTCTGAATTTTTACTTCCGAAGTCTTTCCCAAACCTAAAATTTTATTCTGCGTTTTTTGGATTACTATCGAACAAAACCATAACCAAACCAGCAACATAATTAACTACAAATGTTTTTTTTTTTTTGGAAAACATCCAAATTGGAAAAGGACCTAAATGGGAAATCTACTTTTAATAGAAATGGATAATAATATTATCTTAATCAATCAACAAGTTTCGTATTCTTTTCTTCTTTTTATTAAATTATAATTTTTCGTATATAATTCGATGTTTCAATACTTCTTCTTGTGTCTTTTGTCAATAAAAAATAATTTATCAACAGGAAAATACAAAATCTAGGTACACAGGTTTGCCCGCCGTGCGCATTATCACAAAAAACAAAAAACAAAAAAAATAAAAATAAAAAAGGAAGGAGCAATGCAACAGACCATTCCTTCGGCAGACATCCCTTCGAGCTCCTGTCATCCCTCTCCCAACCCAACCCCTGTACCCATTACCACACCACACCAGTAACACTAGTTAATGGAAAACCCAACAGATATCTTTTCTCAACCATAAGGCAACCTCTCATTCACTACCAACCTACACCCTTTTCCCAAAGTGCACCCAAACAAAAATGGATTTTTATCATCATGGTTTTTTCTACGTTTTTTTTGTGCGATTATACATTATTTTTTGGGGATATTAACGATTTTTTTTTAATTTTTAATGTTTCGCCTATGGTTGCAAGATTATTAATTAATATGACCGTGCAGCATCCGGGACGAGAGAAATATAAATCTTAACTTTTATACCAATTTCATATTTTTTTTTTTTCTTTTTTCGTTCCTCTATGATGTCAAGGCAACATGTGTAGGTGTACTTGAGGACGACGAACATACAGATTTTGGTTTATGCAAGACAAAAAAAAAAAAAAAGAGGAAAAAAAAAGACAATAATGCAGTAATTGGCTTAATTTTTTTAAGTACATATATACATATGTAAGCAATTAAATAATTCGAGACATCTTATGAGGAGTAGAGCAAATATTACATCAAGAGTCGACGGGGAGTACCTATGCATTTTCGTTTTTTTTTTTTCTTTTATCTGAGGATTCTTGACAACTTTTCTTTCTCAGACTTTTCAATTTTTTTATCATTTTGTTTTTCGTATGAGTTTTAATCGATGGAAAAGGATTAGATTTAGGCTGAGCGTTAATTTAATGTGGTTGCAAATGCTTTTTTTTTTTTGTACATTAAAAAAGGGCAGAAGAAAAAACTTAACACTTACGTTTATTTAATGGAAACAAAACAACACTTGGATCTAAGAGAAATGTAGACCGACAATTTTTTCTTTTTGTTTTTTTTGTTTTACTTTCTTAACTTTGGATGAAAATTTCTTTACAAAGGAAAAGAAACCGAATGACCTTTAAACACTCATTTCACTTTTTGTGGTAAATTTTCGAATTATTGCACGGTCACAACGGGTTGATTTTTATTTAGTTTTATTTTTTGATTTATTCTCTATTGGTTTATTTGTTCACTTTATTTAATGCACAACATTTTTGCGCAGAAATGTTTGAAAAAAAATTTAACACCATGAGTTACCCGCCGCCCCATATGACGCCATTTGTAAATTTCTTACTTTGGATGAGAAAAAAAATTATTATGAGTAAGAGGGAGAGGTAAATGTATCACTGAATACTGCAAATACACAGTTACTATTTTTTGGTTTATTCTGCCATCAGTTGCGTACGAAGAGGAGTATGTTTTTATTGAGTTTGGTATGAGTGTGTGTGTGTTTAGGTTTGACAGCTGACAGGCAGTGGCATTGCCCGGTAGAACTGGGTGTTGTTTGAAAATTAGAAAAAAATCTAACTTTGGTTTGAGTCTTTACTACGAGAATGAATTTCCTTATGGTGAATTGGTTAGAAGCCTTTGCAGTTATAGCAATTGTCTTATAGCGTTTTCCATTGGTTTATCTCCGGAAGTTGAACAATTTGTACTTCAATCGAAAAACTTCTTCTGAATTCAACATTTTTACATGGATTGATTAAATGTCAAATCTTGATTTTAATTAAGCTATTTCCGTTTAGCAAAATGACAGAATCCCATTAACTACTTATTTCTATTTCCACATTCTTCCATTTTTTATTGTATATTTGTCCAAATTAAGCGATTGCTCCAGAACAATAATTTAGCTTGACACACAACACTACTTAACAGTTATATTATTTGGGTGTGTAGGTATATTTGGACATAAAATCAAGGAAAACAATTTTGTTTCTGAAATGAAAACAGAAAGCTAAATTTAGCTACTAAAAAGTGAAAAGAGTGCCTAGAGTGTGTTAACGGATATTTGCGTGTTTGTTTGAAGTACTCTTTTGAAACATACTTTAAGAGTATTCATCAGTATACTCCATGCAAAAATCGCCTTATAGCAAAGGATCGGCGTGATGCGACTTAAAGTGAAAATGCATCAACTGCAGATGATCAAGAACATTCGTTAGTGCTGTTGAGAGCATTAGTCAAAAAATCTACCAACATGTTCGAGTTTGCTGTCAATGTTACATATGGGCGCAATATTGACAGCAAACTGCAATTGCATTCAGGGCTTTGTTATCATTTAAATAACCAACCACACTCTTCAACATAACGGAAGTTAGGCTAATTGGTCTGAGGATCTTTTCATGGGGGAAGTGATCAGAATATACACCTGTTCCTCAGGGGTTTGATATAGTTGTTTTTTTCTGACGGGACATGCACGATCAGAGATTTAATGAGGGCATAGTTCATTGTCTGAACAGCTTCTTTTTCTATCGTGTTCTGAGCGATTCTCCCTGAACTCAATTTATATAAAAAGCCACTATTTTTATGGTCGTACCATAAAGGATCTAACCCTACACAATGCCGCATTTGTAAAATTGACCGTAAGGGAAAGTAAATAACCAAGTAAAAATGAACGATTTTTTCATTATCTATCAGCAGTTTCCTGAGGCGGCATCCGCCTTTATTGTCGTTTGAACTGCAACGCAAATTATTCGTCATGGCCATATCCAACTTTGTGGAATACTTGATTGTAAAACGAAAATTATATGTTATAATAATTACAATAACAGTTTCTTTATGGCTGACTCTACGCAACCCTAGCAGTCGTTAAGGGTGGGACCCTAACCAACATACACATATTTATATGCGAGCAGTCAGGTCCGGTTTTAATACACCCTCAGTAGATATACCGATTTTAAGCAAAGCATCACAATACTTTTTAGAATTGATGCTTGTTCGGCAACAAAAGAAGCATCGTTGGACTAATTATTAGAGTACTTTAAATGGCTTAATGTTACTGGTTGCTGTTTTAAGTTCAATGTCTTTAGAAAAATTTTATATATAACTTAATTCGTGCGGTTTTTTTCAAAATTTGAACGTTTATTTAAGAAAAACATGTACAATAGTATTATTCATTATTATTGCCCATCTGAAGCTATGACTTTTTATAATCTTTCTGGCAATTTGTGGATCCCATCCCAAAAGAACTGCGCCGGCTTGGCAGCCAAGAATGAATCAAGCCAATTTTTGATATTCTGCTCTGATGTGAACCGTTTTTCGGTGAGGGCGTTCTGCATCGATCGGAACAAATGGTAGTCAGAAGGGACAAGGTCTGGGCTATAAGGCGGGTGGGGTAAGACTTCATGTCATGTCATGATGGAAAATTATTGCCTCGTGTCTGGTCGCATATTCCGGGCGTTTTTCGGCTACTGCTCTTTTCAAACGAATTAATTGTGTTCGGTAGCGTTGTCCATTGATGGTTTCACCCAGTTTTAGCAGCTCATAATACAGCACACCCATCTGATCCCACCAATTACAGAGCATTACATTCGCGCCATGGATATTCGGCGTTGCCGTTGATTTGGCTGGTTGGCCGGGTTTCACATATGATTTTTTGTGCTTGGGGTTATCGTAATGGATCCATTTTTCAGCACCAGTAACAATCCGATGCAAAAATTACTTCCTTTTGTGGCGTTCCAGCAGCATTTCGGACATGCAAAACCGCCTTTCGACGTCTCTCGGCTTGAGTTCATGTGGAACCTAATTTCCTTGCTTTTGAATATATCCAGCTGCTTTTGAACGTTTTGAAATGGCTGCTTGAGTGACACCCAAAGATTCTGCGAGCTCTTCTTGTGTTTGGAAACAATTTTGATAGAGTAATGCTTCCAGATCTTCATCTTCAAACTTTTTTGGCTGCCCAGGACATTCATCCAAAATCACCACTTTTAAATTGTGCAAACCACTTTTGGCACGTTCGCTCAGCTAGCGCATGTTCACCATAAACTTCCACCAAAACACGATGACTTTCGGCAGCAGTTTTCTTCATATTAAAGTAATGAAGTAGAACTCCCCGCAAAACACTTTTTCATGCACAAAGTTCGACATATTTGAGTGAAAAAAAAATATTGTTGTTTACGCTTCAAATGAATGACATATACTGAAATGACGTACAATGACAGTAGCTTTCCAACGCATGTTCCAATGGAATAATACAAGTTACGCCATCTCTTAGCAAATCGCACGAATTAAGTTATAGACCCAATATATCCATTCACACTGAACGTAGGCATAAAGCGCGGCACGCCGTCCGGATGGTGCACAATAGTACTTCCTACATGCAGAGGTACCCGTAGAAAACAGCCATACACTTCGGGTAAAATGTTTCTTGTTACTCAAAATTGTCACTTAAAGATCTTAATCAAGGCGAATCAACTGACTTGATCAGCATGTTATCACACATCGAGTGCGGGTTCCTGTCTGCCTATAGGTGTAAGTTGCTAAAAATATAAATTCCATTCCTTGTAAATTAAAACTCATCCACGAGAATCTTTTGACAAAGTTGACAAAGTGTCTGTTGAAAATGTTATTGAATAACTTCAAACGCTTCTCTGAATACCCGGATTGTAGCTGTTGAATATATATGGCATTCTCTTTGTCTGAGGCCAGTACTCAAATGATCGACCCACAACCAATTTTTTGTTTGTTTGTAAGAGCTGGTTTATTGTTTTATTTTTGTCAACCACACATCTTACTTGTTTTTTGTTAAATGAAAAAATTCAAATCTTTTGAGCACGACTGGATTCGAACAGCGAAACTTTCGATTTGGAAGCCAGTTGACTAACACTTTAGCACCACCAACCAGATAAAACCAGTATTTGGCATCGGTTATTGGTAACAAATGAGACAATTACATGCGTTGCAGCCTTATTTGAAAACTTTAAATCACTTGGCGTCTGTGGTACACCAAGTTCGCCATTACGAGTATTTAAACTAACACTATGTTAGCTCTGAATTGAAATCTCATTGCTAGCCTTGCACTGGCCTACGTACCGAACCGCTTTATCCTTAATATATAGTACGCCTGATTTCCTTCCTAAGTTAGCAAGCGTCGACAGAATTGTGGTCAAAACTATTCTTGTATTTCGAATGCGGACTCTCTCTGAGATGCAAAGTGCATAATAACGCTACAGGTCTTCTGAAACATCGTCTTTTAGGATACCTTCGACTACGCACGTTTGAATACAACATGGTGTTTCCCGTCGGAGCGGGAGCTACAACACATGCTACACATCGTGAAAGTTTGAGTGTAAGACTCCAACTCACCAAATCTTACCTCCTCAAAGAAAAACAGTCTCCGGTCTTCGCCCCACGTAACCGCACCTAAATATAATGACATGGAGGTATCCTTTGGCTAGAAATGTCCTGTTAGTCGAGTTCTAGTATTTCGTCATGTTGTTGGCTTATAAGGTCGCCGACGGTATCGTGAGTGTCTGTTCTACGTGGGTGTATTGAATATTAAGGTGGATCTGTTTCTCAGGTTGGTATTTTTGTGGCTAGAAAAGTCAAATTGAAGGGAAAGAAAGGAAAGGAAGGTTGTGGGTCTGTGTATGTTGCGCGTCGTTGGGACTTTTATTCGTGTATGAGTTTATGTCTTTATTTGCATGTATACTCGCGTCGCTAGAATTATTAACTGTCACAACTCTCCTCGCGAACCATCCTCATCTCGTGGGGCTGGTTAACAGTTTTTCCTTGCCTACAATTACTGTCACAGGCAATAATATTTACTTACTCATTTTTCCTTCTTTGGCGCTTCTTTTCCCAGTGTGTGTGTGTCATCATACCACCTGGGAATCATGCCACCTAAATAGCCCACCGTTTCCTCTGAGGCGGTCTTAAAATCAAAGATTGTTTTCAAAGCGATTATAAATTCGCGATATCTTTCTCCTAGACTCTCTTATTGCTAGTACGCCTGCTCTTACTGGAGACCCGAACTGAACTTATGATTTTCGACTGCACCTGGGACCTCCAGTATTTGGTATTAATCAATCGTCAGAGAGAATTGGATGATCGATACTTTTCCCCAACGTAGTCCAGGTGAACCTTAAAGCTAAGGCTATTATTTATCATAACACGTAGGAACTTTAATTCTAGCTTTGATTTCATTACATGATCTTCTACGAGTACACGCATGTATTCAACTGACTTATGGCTGTTGATAAGAATTGCGTATATTTTATTTTCTGCTATATTTCATTCAGGCGAAAGTAAGCATTCAGGCTTACTTTCTATTGCTTACTATTGACTGAGTAGATCACTTCTTTTGTTGCCGAGTCTGCTTGGTGGATAGCGATATCGCCCGCAAAGCTTATTATCTTCACGTTTGCCTAAGGAGACAGACATATATAATAATCCACAGCAACCACCTGCTGTAACGTTGTAGTGCTATTTAACCTCATTGGTATCATAGCTTAGCTTTCTATTCCTGAAGTAGATAGATATGATCCCGAGGAAGTAGTTTGGTACGTCGATTCTAGTGAAAGCATTCATTATGAACATTATGAATAAGCTTGCCGAATTGAAAGCATTTCTGATGTCTAGCGTGAACACCGCATAGTGCTCCATTGTTCCGAATCACCATCGGCGTTCATCAATGGGTGAGGTCCTCTCTTCCTACGGTTAAAGCTGATTCCTGAATTTGTCTGTAAACAGTTGTTTTCCGGATGACCTCCATGGCTAAGTCACAGTGCATCTCAATTGCCGACAGTTCGTAAAGCGCTTTTATTGTTTCGTTGGCGTTTCTTATGGGTTGCTGGATGGAACGCCTCTTACCACCCCCCAACGTCGTTGATTTTGATTTGTTTCGATGCTGCGCATTCTGGTGAACTTGACTTTGAACTTACAAGGCAAAACCCATAGACGAGTCTGTTAGTGCCAAAACTTGCGTAAAGATTGCGTACGCCCTATTGTAAGCATAACTATAGAAGGCGTGCATCTTTGAGATACCAAACAAATACTAACAGATCAACGACGTACCGGATACCCTTCCGTAAGAAAGACTGTGAGCTGCTTGCTGACATCTTATCATAGACGATATCTGTGCTAAGCATAAGTCTCACAATATCCTGCGCACAATGTGAAAATAAAAATGCCACCACGGAACGCTTTCTCTTTAAATGCCGCTGCTGTGTTGAGCGCTGGTACTGTAGGAACTTTATCATTTTGGACGAAAAACTTAAAAATTCCGAAATTAATCATATTTTATAAAGATTCGATTCGACAGTATTTGAAAAATACATTTTACATCTATTAAAACCCACGTCTTTTGCAACACAGATAGAATTAATTATGAAAAGCTTTGGATGATGACTGAAACTTTGACGTAATACTCGAATTTAATCGTATAGCGGCACATGCCGATTAGTATCGTAAAATATGACCTCTGTGTACATAAGTCTACGAGTGTCTAGGCAACATATACTCGTAGCTCACCTGACCTCATTCACGACAATTATAGTAAAATTAACAAAGAATTATATATATGCATATATAGTATATGAATGTATCTAATGTAACTTGATTTCTTCATGAAGTCTTGCAGCGCATTTACAAGAATCTATTCATATCTGCGACTATAAACACGTATTTGTACGACAATACAACACCAATTAATTTAATGGCACACTGTTTCCGACTTATATTACCTACGACGATTTCATTATTCTGCCCTGGGGTTGGTTAAAATGTTGGTTAATGCTAAATTTTTGAAAAAAAAAAAAAAACAGTTTATACTCGTACTATGTGTTGACTATAATAAAAATCAAATTTGTTGTTTATGTAAACACAAGGATTTCCTGCTAAACTTTTTAATCAATATTCTCCATCTGCTATACTAATATTATTAGGTTCAAGCGCTTTGGGAGTTCAATGTGAAACTTCAGAATAACATTAACATCGTTTTCGTTATCTGTATCAATATCTCAAATATTCATCCCTAAAATTTGGCTTAGATAATAATATACCATTATTTATTCTATACAAGGTATTCATTTCCTTTTTCTAACCACTTTACATGGTATCCTAGAACAATAGAAAACCTTTTTGATCAAAGTAAAGCATTTTTAAATTGGTTTTAAAGTCTTTACTCCTTCCTTTATTGTTTTTTTTTTTTTGTTTTTTCTATGTATTTTAACCTTTAAGTGGTCACCCAGCTTCGCAATGTACACTCATTTAAAATGTACGAGTAAATTCCCTTCCAGTGAAACACGTTTTGCAATAAGAAAACCTGGCCCTGGTCTACACTTATTCGTATTTGCATCAACTCAACACATGACTGCTCCTTTTGATATCAACAAAACACTTACTCCTATTTGACTCAAGAGAATTTTTAGTGAAAGTTGTCTACATCGTCATATCCAATTAAACTGCGCAGGAATTTCCTTTCCTTTCCTTTCCTTTCCTTTATTTCATTTTAACACAGTGGTGTAGATTTACCACTTTACAAAAGAAACAAGTAAATAATTTTTGTATACAGAAGCATTTAAATTTAAGACTTAAATCTTTTTTAATTTTTAATTAATTTTTTTTTTTTAAGAAAACACGTAATTTATTCTAGTACTTAAAAGATTTATTTAATTATATTATTTAGACTATTTTATTGTATATGTATGAGACGCTATGTCAGCCAAATGTCTTGGTCTAGATTTCTTGCAGCATTCATTGAATTTCTCTCAGGTTTCCCACTGTAATACGGCTATTACCGATGATGGTTATTATTGGCTTTTAAGATCTCCAATGTCTCAGGTGTATGGCTATTCAGACTTTTTTTTACGTTATGTTAGAAAAATTCAACTGCGCCCAGTTGATTTCCTAAAATGCCGACTTATACATATTCAACGTAAAACTTTCTCGAATCACTTAATAATTAATATCTCTCTATATATACAGCATTCAGAAGAAGAACAGATAGGACTTATCGCTTAAGAAAACTTCTTTCAAAAATATTGGGATCACGTGCTTTTTTCGCCAGCACTCAATCTCACAATTTATGGTTCCTAACTTAAGTTCTAAAGTTAACAATTTCTTGTATGGGTGCAAACGCGGACTCAGATTCATCACACTGATCCATACGAAATGCCTGATTACTACGATATTCCTAAGTCTTAGTTACACTATTACTGACAGCGTCAATTTCCTCAACCTAACGAACCGGATATGCCCAACTCTATGTATTTACTATACAACCCTCTCAGTTATTTCGGTTTTCTTATTGCAAAATAACAGTACACAGTGACTTTGGAATGATAGCACCTTTAAATCTTTGTGGAACATGAGGTGCCAACGATTCTTAAGCGCCGTCGTATGCAGGTTGCTGTTTCAGCTTTTTCTCTCCCCAAATTACAGTCAGATGCCGTACTGCTTCAACTGTCCTGCGTAGAGTTCGATTTCAATACCCTACTTCACTACATCGTTTTTCAGGCCATTACGTCGATATTATTCTCTATAACACGTTCTAATTTAAAACTTTTCGGTTGGGCTAATATATTATTATGATATACGATTATGATATAATCGTATGTACCTAATCTATTTTCAAAAGTTTGTTACAATCGCAGATTTGTCTGTAAGCTAATATCATTGCTCTTACAGGCTTTGGGAAGGATTCTTCTCGTAGCTAAGAAAGTTAAAAGATTTTGAATCCGGATCTGTTAGCTCCCAGCCTCGTTACGCTTGCTTCAGCTTCTAAACTATGGGCCATTTGACGGAAGCAAGTAGTCATTGTTAGCGTTATCTAGATGGTTTAGTTTTCCCGGAAACCAGGCGATTCGAATTATTTAACCATTTAATTTGTAAATTTTTAATTTATTTGAAAGAAATGATTTCAATTTGTTTTGTATGCATCCACTTTGACGATTTTATAATCAACGTCAATGCCCAAATCATACCGATAACCGCACTGGTACCTGCTCGCAGTGCTTAAAAAATTCTAACATAAACTAGGTAACGTTCCTAAGGATAACATTCTCTCAACGTTTCGTGCTCGCCTAAGTTCAGTTGGTTATTGTCGTTGAAGTCGAAAGGAAGCATTCGAGCCTCCTGCCAAACCATGTACACTGTGTGTGAGAACGTCATGCAAAATTTAATGCACTAATAAAATAAATTTTCATTAATTAATATTTTTCATTATGTTAAAGTTAAATTGATCCGATATTGAAATTCGATTCTTTTCGTTTAATATTCGTGTAAAAAATTAAAAAATATAAAATAAATCAAAAATAAAATATCGCATTATAAAAATAATTACGGATACTTTAACCTACATCTTAAACGGTTGAAAGTTTCATTCGATTGTTAAGGTTAGTTTTGTATCCAATTATTTTTTACCTTGTCCATATTTTCTGTTTTAATGCCGTAACAAGGACACCTGTAATCACGTCACCCCCTTTCTCGATGTCGTATGATTTCGGTTTTTTTTTTTTTTTTTTTTTTTTTAGTCCTTTTTGACTAATAATGAATGTTTTTTTTTTATAAATATAAAAGTGAGTGATTGCGTGTTCATTGTTGTGAATTTGATATATATAATAGTCGAATTTTTTTTGTCCTGAAAATAATCGATAAAATAAAACTAATGGTAACGGTGCTGGGTGAAAATTTGAATTCGTTTGAATGAAGTTGGTCATTTTGATGCGATACAAGAGTATTATATTATCCGTGAACAAGACTGTGGTGTGTATACCGTATACTTACGTGTGATTCTATTTTTGGTTCAAGATACTCTTTATGCCTCTAATGTAGTCATGTATTTGCTTTAAAAAAATATTTGGTTTGGTGGCACTCAATCAGGTTGAAACGACTCAAATTTCTTGTGTATTTTCGTATCTGGAGATGACATTGATTGGTGGGAAATAATAACTTTGATTGGCAGGCAAAACAACCTTTTGGGGGGGTGGCAAATTAAAATATTTAGGTGTGGATCGAAAGCGTTGTCGTTAGTTATTTGCCTCTGGATTTGTTTGGTTTGTGGAAGTGGGGCGGTTATTTTTCGTTACTGTTAAGTTTCATACTACCTACAGCGATAATTATGACTTCCGAATCAAAGGATGGTGAACGAATTCTCTCTTATTTAAGCACGCCAACTTAAAATGTTAATAGCACACTATAGGTATATTAATTATTAATCAAAGTTAATTTATATGAGAAAGAAATCTATATCTTCATTTATTTATATATTTATTATCTTTATTAAGAATGGTTCATGATATCATGTTTTGAATACAACTTTAGGTATAAGGCTGTCGGGCCAATTTTGGGTCACATTTTCGAGCATTTGCGGCTTCATCTCATCAATAAATCCCTGAGTATAGGCTTCCAAAACCATTTTCGGTTTAATACAAAACTATCTTCGTTGCTCAATAAATGACTGTGCTGTGCATCTTAGACCAAAGAATCGGCAATTAACAAGACCTCGTTTGAACTTAGTGTCACTGAGTCGCTGTCTGAATTTATAGCTGAACTTAAACCTAGATAGACATGCTTTAAATTAAGACAGCATAAAGTTTATTTTGCTCATAGATCTTCACCACTTCAGAAGTTATACATGCAATCGCTGAAATCAGGATGCGTTCTGCTGATTATGTCCAAGCCGTCGGCGAATGCGAGCAATGAAACTTATATTTATTCATGGATATTTCAACTTTGTACATATCAGGCGGATTCCTGCAACAGTATATCCTTATTTTGTAAATCCCGCTTTTCCCATGCTGCTTTTTTTTCTTCTGGGTAGACGGGATAAACACCGACATTTTTGCTTGTAATGCTCGAGAACAGCTCTAATCCCTCTGTGCGACATAAGCCTGTAGTCATTCTAGTCTCTTTTTGGTACCGCTGCTTGGCTTGGCGTTTAGTACTTGAAGGTCGCGGCAGGGGTCTCGCCGATTGTGTTTTTATCAAAACTGGAATACAGTATTTCCTTATCTTTGAGATATATGGGATATCCGAAACCTTACCTTGGTAACGACATGACAGTGGCCCAAATCAGTTTTCGATAATTTTCGGACATCCATTATACTGGAAGAGTGCCTTGCATCAAACTTAATATGGTGTCGGCCTGAAGTTCGATTGATCTGAAGTCTTCGATATTCGTTTGTAATTATTGAAATGTAGATAATACAATATGTATTAAAAACAATAATATTTCGTTACACCGCAAAGTCTATTAAGCTGAATCCAAGGTGTTGTCATACAGACAACACTTCTGCCCACCTCTCAAAAAAAATTGTTTGGCTCTGACAAAAAATACCCCTTGATCCTCAGGACATCATCCCGACATCTAATATTGCTTCCATCAAAGAACTCCAAAAACCACATCAAATAGTCAAACGTTTATGCCCAAAACACATGAGCAGAATTTTGTGTGCAGTGAAATTAGAATATACAAGTTTTAATTCGCGAAGCTACATAAAAATGCTGCACGCTTGGCTATTCTGCAACACATCTCTATTTCTAAATTCGCTGCAATCGACAGTCTCACACATAAGGGACAGTAGCTGTAAAATGACAGCAACCGATGTGATTGACTTCAAAAAATATCTGCACATCTGTTTCACGGGCAGAGCTGCCAGCAGTACTGCAAGTAGATTTTCATCACACATGTTTTGGGCATTAGGATGCGTTGGCCTCTCCATGACTTCGTGTAGATTTTCCGAGCCCCAAATATGTCAGCTTTGCTTGTTTACCGAAGAAAAAAGTTTCACCTCATCAATTAGAGAAGCAATAACGAAGCGGGCGATCATTTTACTTCGATTCCTAAGGCAACCAGGACTTGTATGCAAAATTCTCCTCAGGCTAGTACGAGTGATGTTCTGTTGCTGAGATCATTGAGCATTGAGGTACCCGGGTTTAGGGGTAGGCTTTTGACAACAGTTCCAATATTCTCCGCTAAGTGCACAGGACGAACATGAGAATATGTTTAGTTATCGATAAGCAAACCGTGTCATGAACCTTCTTAACAAACTTGTATATCTATTCGTACACCAGCTGCAGTTGGTGCATTATTTCGATTTACACTGTTTCGGCAGCACAGCATCCGATTTGGAAGAGTTTTTGAAATATTTCCCAAAGTTGTTCAAGCGTAAATCGATCCATTGCATACTGCAAAAATATAATACTGAGTTTTTGCCAATTTTTTGCAGCGCTTAAGAGCTGTCAGTGTCAAAACATATGGCACGATTTAAAAAAACAATAGATGGCACATCCTTACAACTGTAGATTTGTATGAATGTAGATCACCTCTTGTAGGCCTTGTACATAGGCCCGTGGATGATCTGATGGTAAATCATTAAACGTTTTCGTTATCGTTTGCACAGCTGCTCGCCAAAAGACACTCTGCCCAAAAGCTTAGACGATACTTCCACAAAGTATCACATAAAATAACCAATAAACCAGTTGCAGTTCATTAAAACAATATTTGCATGCGAAAATCTAAAATACACGGAATATTTGATTTAGAGGCTTTACCTGTTTTTACAACTGAAAATGATGAGAAAACATATTGGGTTCCCAAATTTTGGTTACAAAAGGGTTTAAAAAAGGAGCTTGAATAACTTTCGATACCATGACAAAGGCAAAGTCACTTTCAGACATATTGAATAGTCATGATAACGAGCTCAATGATGTCTAGTAATTTGTCGCCAACAGGCAACAGAGGTCTGGTTTGGTCGAAAAGGTTTCGTCTTAAACAAAAGTTGTCAAGGAATCATCCCTTACGACAAGAGATTTATCTTCTGAATTTTCACTTCCTCTTTTCGCTGAAGATAGCACCAGCCAAATATACATAAGTGAATCCTTTGGTCTTCAGATCACTCCAAATGGATGCTTTACTTATTCTAATTTTAAGTTCATCACGGATTTTCTTTGAGAACGCTTAATGTTATAACGTCTTTTATCAAATTGACGGATGATGTAAATTATTCCTTTGATGTTTTCAAAGTTAAAGTTTTTATTATTACGTGATCCAATGCCGATGAGGAATTTCCTAGTTAGTTGATTGTAGTGTTCCAGTTTTATCTTGCTGTTTTAATATTTTACTTATTTGTATTTAAAATATTTTAACTGTTCGCATTTTTGGTGTATTATATATATATATAGTATTACAAACAGAAAAATAGACATGGAAGGTGGTGGAGGTAATAAAGCTTATATTTGATATTAACGCCTTCGCACCGCTAGTAGGTAGTATACTATTGGAAAAAAAGATCAGCTACTTTTACTGACAGAATTTTTCATGAAAATAAAGAGAAATAGAATAAATGTTTTGGAAATATTCTGTGTTTTAGTAACTTTCAACTTCCTTATAGGAAAGTTTTTGTATTCACCTCGAAACAATGAAAATTTGGTAATTTCTTTACGTTTTACGGTGTCTATAATGTTTTCAGACATCTAAGTGTATATGCACTATGTATGTGTGCCAGTTTGTGACAATTTTTTTGGCCTACAATGACTTACAAATGAAGAGTGCATGTTGAACAGAGGCCATTAGATTTTGACCAAAATCCACCAATAACTCTTAAGTTAGTAAGTGAATTAGAAGACTGCTTTGAAATTTTTGAAGTACCAACCCATATCTATTAACATAGCACACATTTAATAATAATTTGAGAAAATTGGTTCAGAATCATCTGAGTTGCCCAAGGAAAAGCAAACAAAGTTTAGCTAATGCAGTACTAACTATGAATTTATTAATACAGGAAATCTCTCGTGTGATTTTATGGGAGATACGAGTAGGTATCCTGAACTCTAATAGTATATGAAATATCAAATCCCATTGGAGAATGCTACAAGTTCTCTTCATCAGGAAGTACTTGTCGTGACCCATTAGTTTAGTTATGGACTGTTATTTTTATTAGACTAGTGATTTCTATTGTGACATGTATTGGCGATGGCGATGGCGTGATAGTTAGCTCATTGGACTATCACGCAGAGAGTCTGGGTTCGATTCCAGGCTGGGTCACCAACAATTTTTCAAATCGCCATCACCCTTTCGGCGGGCAATGGCAAACTGCAGAAAGTAAAAATTGCCTACAAAAGAGCTTCTAAGGAGTGCCGTTCGGACTCGGCGATAAACCGTAGGCCCCGCTCAGATGTGACCAAAATGATAACATGAGCAACACAAATGAGTGTCAAGAAGCTAGGCCATGGCCCATACCGGGTTGCCAGCGCCACAGTGTTGTTGTTGTTGTATAATATTATTTGGACAATAGTCTCAATTAGGCAAGTTTTATCATGAGATGAGGAAAGCACTGCACCGAGGAAAAGCGGGCAATAAAAGGTACCAAAGGTTGGTAAGTCGAGCAGAAAGGAAAGACTAATTCAAAGAAAGCAAAAACGTTTAAATGTTTCGAAACACAGTGTCATGAAGGTCATCTGGGACACTCAATCCTCTGAAAATTCTGTTATGAAAGAAGGGTAATAGAATTATTTAAAGTATTAGCTCCAGTGACTCCTTGATATCATTTCAGGAAATAAAACAATAATTGGGTGACCAGCTTATTGACTAAATATCAGCCTGTGCATCGTCGTTTTATGTTATTTCAATACAACGGATGAATTGCAAAAATCCTCCTGTTTTGCATATGCTAATAAGGATAAATCGTTGCCTTTTTAAAAATATATTTTGCCGAGCGACGAAAGCAAGCTTATCCGCGTGGAATCGGATGGAAACATATATTTTTTTCGGGTCTGGTTTTTGACAACAAGTAAATATTGTATGTAATCTGGAACGGCAGAGGAACCACAGTCATATTTTGATGAATTCATGCATATACAGCATTTATGCATGACAATTATCCAAAGTATTCTTGGTGACATAGGAAGAGTTGGGTTTCTCTAAAGTTAATACTTAATTTGCCAGCGCACATTAAAGTTATGTATTCCTTATGTATTCGATTATTTCAAAATAGCAAAGCTGATATGTATTTCTCATGAAAGGAAATAGAAAAGGGTAAACCCTTTTGTAAATACCATTTTCTAGTTAGGAAAGTTTCGGTGTATCCTTTCCAACAATAATTCCAAAGTGATACGAAATTGAATTTTCACGTAAGCAATGGTTTTAAATGTTTGGCACTTTTAATGAAAATGTATCGATTTTCACGTAATAGTTAATCAATCTAACCCTTTTGTCGCTTTAAATTGAACTGAAACACATTCATTATAAGGAATTTTCTTTAGTCAAAGTGAGTAAAGAGTTTAACGTAAATGGTTTAAGCGTTAATATAAGGGGGTATCAGCAGTTAATTAATATAAAGTATACTGCTTAGTTTACGCATACAATAAAGTCTTGAATCTATGTTACATCGGAAGAGATTTAAGGGAAACTGCAAACAATTTTATTTCCTAGAATACTTTAAAGAATACTAACATTATACAATATTAAGATCTCATTTTCGACCATGTTTTTATGATTTATGGATGATGAGTAGGAGAATAATGCTTTTGTAACCATAAATTCCTCTATTGTGCTGTATACTCTTATGCATTAGCTAAAAATGTTTGGTTATATTTGCAGATGGAAACCCTTTATTCACATCATTTGCATATTGTTCCTGCCATCAATACGTCTAGCATGACATTTGGAGCACAGTGGGGATCTCAGGGAAGCATTATTGCTCTTGGTGTAGTTCTTGGAAGCTCTATTAGCTTAGTTGGACTTGCTTTTGCTTTTATCACCTATAGGTAAGTTCAAACGAAAATTTATATACATACATACATATGTAAGTAGATCTCCTAAGGCAACAAAATACGACTGGCTACACATTTTGCAGTAAATTTTGAAATTATAAATGAGCATTATTTATATCCATATCTGGCTATAAAAGGTTTTTTTTCTTAAGTTTTTATTTATATTAGTCCACCGAAAAAGGGAGAAAAGAAAAATATTTTTTATATTTATTACACCGCAATTGGCTTACATAGTTGCTCTTGCCATATTGGCTTCCATATAGAGGGCAAGTAATCATAATGACGCCAAATATATTTATTCAAACGTATAAATGCAAGCTACACTCACATGTACCTTTGGATAAATTGCAATAATCCACTGCAATGCATTTTTTTATTTGCAGTGATTCAAAGCTATAAAATTGATTACTTTAAAGAAAAATTTTTTATGTATGTAATCATAAAAAAAGAATAAATTAATAGGTTTCCTATTAGTATCTTATTGTCGGTTATCGGCACAAATCATAGGGCCCAATTTTTTATTGCTAATTAAAATACACTGTTCTAGTCGTCGAAATCAATTTATCGTTGAATTGACTATAACGCGATACGCTGGCGATGCGGTGGACAGTCAACAAAAACAATGCCGAGTTTCTCGCAAATCGATGGAATCAATCACTAAGACATTACATCTTAGGAAAGTCCCCTCGAATACAGTTCTCCATAGAGTAAATATTCAGAAATAAAAACCCTTCCACCACATGTCAATTATTTCGGAGACGTTTCTTAATATCGAAAACTACTTTAACCGCGTGTTTTCTGATGGCATTATCTGCAGTTTACATTGAACTCAACTCATTCTCCATTCTATCGCTTATGTCGGACGATAAAAAAAGAATTAACATGGAATATAATACTCGTTTAGCAATGAACAAATTGAATCTTGTAACGACGATAAAATAAGAAGGACCTGTACCCAGAGTTTGCTGTGTTGTAGATTATTAATAAATCAGAAATTTGTAAGCGATGTTTACAAGGCAAAATGTATTATACAATGATACTGAATGAAAAATTCTTAAACAACATTATTATTAAATCATACAAAATGGAAATTAAAAAGTATTTAATTCTTGCCAATTTTTAGTGGGAACTCCTGAATTCTTGTCGTCAGCCCATACATTCTTTTCTTGTTTTTGCCCTCATAATCGCCTTCAAAATCGTAGTCCTTCACTTATTCTTAAAATTACCTGCCTAACCAGGTTCATAAAGTTGAATGCCGTAGTAATTTCGCTCTGTGTCGTGTAAAATTGTATCAGTACCAGCTTAGCCAAATAGGAGATAACATGACATAGTGGATTTCAGTATACTCTTCTAAACGGAATATCACAAAGTTTTGTTGCTAAGAAATACTGTATAAATCATTGTATCGTTTGGAGCTTAATAAAAAATTTCAAAAATAGTGGTAAGCGTAATAATGGTGCGTTCAGGTGGACGACTGCGAAAAACTACGAACAGAATGGACTGAAAAATTTGTAATTAAATCGCCGAGAATTCTTTTATCACCTCGAATAAAATTGTAAGTTCGTTAGATTTAAGCGTTGATCCAGGCACAATGAGAACGCGAGCCATAGAGAACAACCTCAAAAGTTACAGACCAGCCAATTGGCTTAACCAATGCTAAGAAGAACTCATTTGCTAATGTTTTATATGAAAAAACACAGAAAATATATGCAGGATAAAATATGCCACTTCGTGTGTTTTAGCACGACATCGACTCGGAGCGCACATCAAAGTTGGTCAAGGAATATTGAGGAGACCATTGGTCTTGGCAGACAGTCTGGGTTCGATTCCTGGCTGGGTCACCAACAGTTTTTCAAATCTCCATAACCCTTTCGGCGGGCAATGGCAAACTCCCGAAAGTAAAATTGCCTACGAAAAAGCTTCTAAGGAGTGCCGTTCGGACTCGGCGATAAACCGTAGGCCCCGCTCAGATGTAACTAAAATGAAAAAACATGAGCAACACAAATGAGTGTCAAGAAGCTAGGCCATGGCCCATACCGGGCTGTCAGCGCCACAGTGTTTTTTTTTTTTTTTTATTGGGTTCAAGTTGTGAATTGGTTGACCTAGTTCCCGAGCTTAAATCCTCTCGAAATTCTTTTTGGAATTCTCAAAAGATGCGTTGCTGGAAACTATTCAAAAACTAAAATCCCAAATTTAAAAATTGGATGGAAAGAAATACCGCAATCAATTGCTAAAAATTTGGTTACCTCAATGCTACGAAGATGTGCTGCAGTTATAAAAAAAACAAGGGTTACTATACAAAATACTAAATTGGCTTCTGGTGTTATGCACACTATCGTTTTACTAAGTATATTTTTATTTTTTTTTGTTTTGTTATCATATTGTAGATATATTTTTAAATTTTCAAATATACTCTTATATTGCTGTTACTAAGATTAACAATTAAATATCGTTACATTTGTTATATCTTGTTAGAAAATGTATTTGTTAGAGAATGTATTTATCAAACTGAGTCGAAAGAGTAACACCATTGACCAGATTAAAAAGTTCACTTTTTTACTTTGATGGCATTACAGAGTGGACCTCACCCAATAAATCTATAAATCTAGCGCGATTTTCGGTCAGCTCAAATTACGCACTCCAAAATGGTTGAAGTCGCCTGCGATGTCCTTGGAAAGACTCTTCGGACATAAAAGCTAATCTTCATTCGATCTATGTATATGCCTTGGCCATCTTTATAAACTAGCACTAACCTCTTTAACAAGGAAGACTCCACTATACAATTCAAAAATTTCTGTATTATACCTTCTCCTACAAAGCCTATTAAACGGGGTCAAAAATCATCTGAAGAACATCATCAACTTAATAAGAAGGCGCCTTATTCTCAATTGCCTCTTCAAGTCAAACAAGCAGTGTTTGATTTTCATACAAACACTACATGCGCAGTCAAACCATTACCATTTGTAACCTTTATGCCATTCCCACTAGAAAGTTGCTTGATGCATTATCATCAAAATACAACAAACTAATATAAATACCCATAGAATTTTTCAAGTAGTTAATCAATTATTCTGTAACCGTCACGAAGTTGGGACTAAAATTAAGTTAAAATTAATTGTTCAAAAATAGTATATGTAATCGAAAGTTTGAACTTTAACTGGTGAAATTTTTGTTGAACCCAAACACACGGTTTTGTTCAGAATTGAGCAAACGCGGCACGTAGCTTGCGGAGCGCTTCCTCATATCGAATTCTTCATGCAAAATTTTGCGCACCTGTTGAATTGAAATGTCTATGGCCTCAGCTATCTCCGAAGCTTTCAATCGGCGATCTTCCATTACCATATCTTTATCGATGATTTCTGTAAGTGCCGTCTTCGGTCGTCCTGGACTCGGGTAATCTTTCCACTTGTTCTGCCACATTTGAATTCTACAGCCCATCCAAATATTGTGGATCACAAATGGCAATCATCACTCAATACACTAGTTACTTCGGCAAAAATCTTAGTGGTAGAAAACCCTTCTTCAATAATGTATTTTTTCACGCTTCGGTTCTTGATTTTCTCCATTTTTCAAAGAACTCACGAGTTGGTCGACAAAAACAAAAACTATCTAACCGATCGACTCGAAACTTCATGTGTGTATTTATGCAAGATGTGTCAATATAGTCACAAGAAAGCTTTCCTCTCTGGGCGAATCTAAGAACTTTTCACCATCCCCTCGTATATTTTTTAATTCTATTACGCTCGCAACCACGTAATTACGTCTCCATAAATGTTGCCACAATGTTCTTAGATTTTTTTGTAAGATTTGTCCATAGTCAATATGTATACTCGTATATTTTGTCACCCAACCAGCTTACTGCAAGCAAAACCGCTCAGTCCTGATGGGTACTTAAAACTTCCTTGTCGGCCTTGCAAAAGTTCATTGGTGATTTCAATTCTCTAGTTTTCTTCTACATTAAGAGAATCGCCAAATCCTAAATAGGTTTTTAAGGCCTTGATATGAACATCAAAGACAAGGAGATTCGTCAGCTTAAAGCCAGGAGGAGCCCAAAGCCCCCATCTAAGCTGAAGCACAACATTCTTTGGAGTCTGGTAAAAGCAGCACTGTCGTACTTTTAAAAAGCCAGACAACCGACTCATAGAATATAATTAGTTATCTCACAGCTACACAGATTCTTTTCGGTCACAAACTCCATGTCTTTGAGGAAGCTCCTTTAGGGATAGATACCATCCTCGCAGTTGCTTATCGACGATAATTCACTTGCTTTAAAATTTTCAACAGACATTCATTTAAATATTAAAGCACATTTCGCTCCAGACAATTTCTGAACTTTATTTTTTCATCTGTAAATTAATTTCATTTATTTTGAAAAGTTAACTTTGCCTTGATCATAAAAATAAGCATGGAATGGGACAGGTTTCTTAATTCTGAAAATATAAGTAGATCTCAAAGTCATACTATCAAAGTGAATTTTATTCTTTTCGTAAATGAAAACTGGGCTCAAATATAATTTACAGAAAAAAAAATACAAAAAAAAATATTCATAATGTTTATTGAAATTCCACAAGTTATTTGAAAGAATCCAAAAACTTGAAAGCGTCCAAAGTAAATTAAATTCCTCACCTGAAAAATCAAAGAACCAGTCCCATTTACCCGCCACGACAATTTCTCTTAGCCCTTGTAAACGAATTTGTTTATTTATTTTTTCCCTTTTTGTTTGTGCTAAGAGTTTTGCGATTTACGTATAAAGCCACTGATAACAGCAAGGGTATTACTATTATACGTGGGCAAATGTTAAGAACTTGTATGCATTAGCTCGTATATGTGCACATTGTTTATGTCCTTCTACTCGTAGGCACACAATTGTATAGGTAGAGTTTGGTCTGGTTTTATGGCCGTGTGATGATACTCGCTCTTTTAGTGCTTACATTAACCACTTTTCCTTTTTGTTTATGTTTACTTAAATTAACTTAACGATAATTAACGGTCGTTTAGCCACCGTATAATTTACGGATTAAATCCTTTAAGTTTTAAGTGGAAAGTTTTCAATTAAAAATATCAAGTTTAAAGTTTATTTTCAGATTTACGTTCGCTCGCAGGAACCACACTTCTAAGCCTTTTGGCATCCCTATTCATGGCACAACTTCTATTTGTCATCGGTGTTGGTGGTATACAGGTAATTTTTCAAATAGACTCACGGTAAATATTCTTGAAATTCCAACTTTGTACATAAACCTTCAAGTAAATATACTAATGATGTGAATATTTTAATATGAATTAACCCTAGGTGCGAGTTTTAACTTAACTTAAACAGATATGTACGACTGTATGTTATGTAGTGCCTAATAAAATCTATAGATATATTTGTATTATTTATAAGCTACTACTCGCGTATGTACATAGTCGTTTGTATCTGCAGTTCTGTACTTACGTACATACATATATGCATTAGATATTTTTATGCAATTATCAACTTAAATTTAAATGAAGATAAGAAAACCAAATTCAGAACTCATATCTTGAATCCTTCTCTCGAAGATGTTTAACTTGAGAATTTGATATCAAAAGAGATTGTAAAAAATATAAAATTTTGATGAGCTGTGTAAGAAATATCATACGAGCGCAAGGTAGGCCATAATGTTTATCCTTATCGGAAAGTGCTATAGTTTCAACATTTGTGAATCAAACAGAATTAGAATTTTTATGAATAAGCAAAGGAACACTATTATACTCTTAAAGAACTCAGAAAATTGTTACGATGTTTGTTTATAAATAATTCGTCAGTGATTTTAGCTCAACTTGTAACTTGTTTTCCTGGCTCTCTGGCTCCCACATTTGGCCAATCTCTAAAAGTCAATCAAACAAGCTCTAGAAAGCGTCGTACTTTTCGTTCTGCTGAGAATACCACAGCCGTGGCTGAAGATTTCGTAGAGCTTCCGCCAACATCGACGAGAGGACGTACCTCGCGAATGTTCTGCGGCTCATTTTGGTGAAAGAGACTTACAAAGTGCACACAGTCTATCAGTTGTTGGGAGTTGGCCATAAGTCGGGTCTAACCTACTTACCACAGGCGAATATCACTCCAACCTTCTTGATCAGCTAGATTCGCAAGTAGAGGCCTGACTTCAAAGGTGCGCTGGCGATGGGAAAACTGCAGGATTTGGATCTCAAATTGCTCAGTCATCCACCCTATTCTCCTGATCTGGCACCCTCAGGCCTCCATTTTTTCCCAAACTTGAAGAAATTTGTTTCTGGGAAACGCTTCGCATCTAATAAAGAAGTTGAGAGTACCGTAAATGAATATTTTCACAGCCTTCCACACTCTCACTCCATGGAACGAATACTGATGTTGGAGAAACGCTGAACTAAGTACTCGTATGTTGAAGTCAAAAGAGATTATGTAGAAAAATATAGTTATTCTTAACTGAAAATCGCAGTCTTTCATTGTCAGGCCGAGGACTTTTCACCTTACCCTCGTATTTAGAGCAATGCCTTAACTTGATGTTTCTGCCAAACTCTTCTGATTAACGATGGAGAGGGCACACCGCTTCGGCGAAGTTTATACGGACTTCAACAATATATTCGCAGCTCTTGAAACAATCAAGCCAATTTTCACGTCAACCCCGACGTATAATCTCTCAAAAATCAGTTTAATCACTTGCATACACCGATGATTCTTTACATACTTACTTTTTTAAAAGAAAGCAGCATAATGTCAGTAACAGGCTTATGAGTGTTGGTTCGGAAGCGGATAAGGTGAACCTAGCTGCCAACAGAAGCATAAGAAGGCAGTGAACATACAATAGATATCGAGATAGTTACGGACTTTGTCCACCCAGGATACACGACTTGTTCTTACAACGGCAATAAACCAGGGATAAAATGAAGAATAGCTTTTACTATTCGCTGCTTCTTTGTGCTCTTGCTAGCAACTGTTTTGTTTTATAAGAGTCTAAATATTCCGGTCTATGACATGGAAGTATGGGCTTCAAGTATGGACAAGAATAGAATAGGGTAATCTTCGGTCTCGTTTACATATATAATAAATGATGAAGGATACGATTCAACGACGACGAACTTTACAGCGTTTCAAAATATACCACTTTGATCAAAAACTTCCCGGAATTTATTCAGAAAATTAAAAATACAAGTTTATTTATCTAAATCTATATTGCCCCCTTCAAAGTAATTCCCATCGACTGCAACACACTTATGCCAGCGCTTGATCCAATCCTCGAAACATTCTTTATATTCGGTTTTCGGTATGTCCATCAGTGCTTTCTGCGATTTTTCCATTACTTCCTCTCGGCTGCTGAAACGCGTTCCCCGTAATGGTTTTTTAACTCGATTAAACAGAAAGAAGTCAAAGGGAACCAAATCAGGTGAATTCGGTGGCTGTTGGATGGTATTTGTTGCATTTTTCGTCAAAAAATTACGAATAATGATGGCACTATGCGACGGTGCGTTATCATGGTGACAAATCCACGAGTTTTCTGCCCACAATTCCGGTCAGAACAGAAAAAAAGAACTCAAATCGGAATAATGGGAGCGCCACATGGTACTTTTTGATCAAGTTGCTACTCGTATTGTATCGCGCGATTCTGAAGGCCAAATTGTCAGACTAATTGAATTAAAATCAATGTGTCGCCAAATTGTGATGCTGGTCACAATGCGTCTGAACACCTCGAAGTTATAGCGCTTGTTATCTTTTGGAAAAGTTGTCACCTTTTTTTTTTAGATTGTTAGTTTATTTTCTTTTAGAGTTAGACAACGATTTTTATACTATGTTGTATTCGCAACAATGGGCGCTCTTTAACGCCACAGTATGCCAGCAGTTATGTCTCAGATTGCCCGGCTTTAGTGTTCTCCTGATTTTATTCAATTCTTTGGTCGCGTTATAGACCATCACCTAAGCTTGAACTTGTATTTTAAAATTGTGTAATGTGATTAATATCAACATGTGTAATGTATACAGTCCACAAGGGCCATCACCAAACATCGTGATATCTCGTTTTACATATGGATATGTATAAATACAATGCAATACAATTTAAATATTTGTTCCCTTCCTAAAAATGTGCGCGATTTTTTAGTCCTGGTACACTAAATTTTAAAGGCATTTGTGGAGTTTATTATCTAATTCAGTCTATTCATGGATGGTGTTCAGCAAGTGCTGTTGTGCTGGTTACAGCGCAGGTTGCATAGTAGGCTTTCGTACCTTTCCTTCTTCAGCTTCATAGAACAGGGCTGACAATCTAAAAAAAAAAAAACAAAAAAAAACATTGTGGCGCTGACAGCCCGGTATGGGCCATGGCCTAGCTTCTTGACACTCATTTGTGTTGCTCATGTTGTCATTTTAGACACATCTGAGCGGGGCCTACGGTTCATCGCCGAGTCCGAACGGCACTCCTTAGACGCTTTTTCGTAGGCAATTTTACTTTCGGGAGTTTGCCATTGCCCGCCGAAAGGGTGATGGCGATTTGAAAAACTGTTGGTGACCCAGCCAGGAATCGAACCCAGACTGACAATCTAGGAGTACATTAAATCACGGGTTCTCTGGATTTATGGACGGGCGAAACTAGACAAAATTCCTCCATATCACAGAAGTTGATTTTCGTCGACAGCATATACTCGTATGCGCATATAGTATATAATATTCTGTCTTGCCTTTTTCAACTGCTAACCTTATTTTGATTGGTTCTGTTCCTAAAGTCGTAGTAAGTACATATTTGTAAAATATTAAAAGATTCAACCACTGCCATTGATGTTTCAGACAATTCTGAGAGGATAGGTATTAAACAATTTACATTACGACGCTAATCTTAATTCTTACCTTATATAGAGTTTTCAATTTAACTCTTTGGGGTAATTTGATAGTGATTTTAAAACTTATCATGCCTCTGTATAACTAAATATTGAGTATTCTCTTACAAGCCACTCTTAAATGATTCACAGAACTGAATGCGTCAGCCGTCAGTTATTTTTAATTCAGCCAGTATGTTAAACAAACTGAATCCCGGTAAATCCATCGATCGCCGTAACACGAGAATATTACTTACGAAATATCCAACTGTATTTCGAACCGATTTTTCGACCGTAGGTTATAACAACCTTTATTTGCCACTTATTATGGAAAAACGGAACATGTCTTTCATAGATTTAAAGCAGCTTTCCAAGCTTTTATATATTCTTCAATAGATCCCATCCAACATTGTAATTTTATACACCTTTGTAAGAGTACTCGAAATTATACATGACGGTTACCCGTAAGCTGTTTGGAATAGAGTAAAATTGTTTGGAAAGGTTCGAAAAGAAAGTGGGAGCGCTTATTTCACTAAGTACGTATCTCTTTCTTTGTACATATGTATTTCGATGATAAGCCGACTTGTAGAATCCTCTACAACGTTCTTCATCGTACAGGCTTGACTCTGTATTGCAACCAATGTAGCCTTTGGAGAGGGAAGATCTTATAAATCCTCTATACTAAGAGAAATATGTAGCAACATTTAAGACAGTGACATCAAAATAGAAACAGAAGTGTTAGCACTCGATAAACACTTTCCTTTTTAATTAATGTAAAACGGCAATAAAGTACCGATTACGATTCTTAGATTAGGGCTACTACAATAAACAACAATAAGATAACTTATTTATGTTAAGACTATACATTTTTTTTCTCTACAACGTGTTAAATTTATTATAAATTAGGCAGACGGCATTAACCACGCTCATATAATGCATGTTAAATACTTTTGTATACAATTAAAGATAATCTAATTATCAGAAATCAAATGCATTCTTGCAATTGCATTTAGTACCAAGATGAGTTTGGATGTTTAATTACCAATCCAAATCATGCTTGGTATTAAAGGGTCAGATTGTGGTTTAATCTTGTACGCTAAACTCTTGCAAACAACCTTTCAATTGCGCATAAATATTAAAATGCAAAATAAAAAAATTAAGAAGATGAATAAATATAATAGCATATTATTTGTTTTATAATTTTCATATAAAAACAGGATCCGGAGCTATGTGTGTCTTTATCTCTTGCATTTTTATTTATGAAATTGGCATCTTTATGTTGGATGGTATGTTGTTGTCATCAAGCTCTAAGAACATTTCGCTGTAGTGTTAATTTGATAATACGCCCAGAATCAAAAATGTGTAGACTCTTGACAGAGTACAAGTTAGTATTATTAACATTAATTGTTCATCTTTTTTGTTTAATAAAAATAAACGGAATGCTGATTTCAGTTGCTTCTCTTGGGGATTTCCACTTTTAATGGTGGGCGTAGCAGTTGCATTTAAATGTAATGAGTCTCTAGATATACAGAGAACATTGTACAGAACAGAAATAAAGACTGTCCAAGATGACTTGATGACCAGACATTGTTGGTAAGAAAATAAAACAAAGTAATACATAAAGCATTTAAAAAAATATAAATATTTTGACAGGATAATGGATGGTCAAGCATATATTTGGGCATATATGGTTCCAGCAATATTCATTTTATTTATTGGATTCCATTTGGCGTTTCAAGCAAAGCATACCGCCAAAGTATCGGCGCAAATGCAAGTGGACGTTAAAGCAAGACGTAAACTCATAAAAAGAAGACTTTTACAATGTGGCTTATTTATTAAGGTATTTATTCCATTGACATACACATATTTTGTAGCACATGCAAGGGGTTAATCTTAACTTTAAAATTTCAACTCAGTGTTGTTTAGCATGCTCTTATGATTAGAAAATCTGAAAACTTAATTGCAGGGCAAACCTGTATTTTTCTATATACACACTGGACAAATTAGATATGTACAGATGTATAGTAGTAATGTTACTTCCACTTCATTCAAAATGATATATAGTACGATGCAAATTTTTTCCAATCTAAAGTTGGTATTTTGCATTGCACGGAACTAAATTTCTATTGGAACATTGATACAATTAATCTTAAAAATAACTTATATCTAAGCATTATTGAACGATGATCTAAAGGATTTTCCAACCCTTCGTGATCTATTTACATTTACTGTGCCCACTTCCTGCTTTAGTGCTCCGGTCAACCTAAGTCTCCCCTTTCAGCGACTTACACCTCAAAACTTAACGATCTTTTAATATTTTTCGCTAACGAAACCGGTTCAGCCTTAATAATTCGAATTATTTCTAAAGCTCTGCGGACTACGCAAACCTTTACAATGATACAATATTTCCTTCCTATTAACTGCTAACACTGCACCTCATATGGTTTCAATGAACCTATTTCTATATACTGCGGAAGGTCAATTCAAGAGAGATCTCCTTCATAATCTCTTTAATCTTAAGTTTTAGATAAAATTCCTAACTACCTTTTTTTAAGTCTTAGCTTTAGCATGTATTAATACGAATAAATACATAGTTCGCAAATCCATTTCTACCCTTTTGTTACGAACGCAATATACTCGTAAAAACTACGTTTTGCGAATACGTGATAGGCATTCACAGCTCTCTGGACGACGTTGAAACTAGGCGGCGGCGGCGCCTTAAATCTATTCTGATAGATAAACGCTTCGGAGGAACAAACCCGAATAATCTTATTAAACTCGTATATATATGTATTATAGTTCATAAAATCGGCTTGCTCATCGAACATCGTGTTATGTTGTCGCACCATTATATGTAAATACGGAAATACTTACAATTAAGTGCGTTCTTGCGAAATTGTGTGTATTCAGACTCTTTCACAAATAAGTAAATAAATAGACAGACCTTAAGGTAAGCTCCCAATCACACACAAACTGGTAAAACGCTTAACCCAAAGTTGAACCATGGGGGACATTGCCTCGTTGAGTGTTCATTTAGATTGCAGAAGAGTAGCTCTTATCATAGTGGTCGAAACCAAGTCAATGAGCCAGCCTATGATTCCTGCTTTTGTTGTACCTTTCGAATTATTGACGGAAGATTCGCTGGATTTGACTCGTCTTCCTCCGTTTTAGGAAATTGTATTGATAGCTAGATATACTAGATAGCTTTACGTATACGAACTGTTCGTTTGGTGATTCAATTATTTAAGGTGTCTGTTTCTTAATTTGTTGACGGTGGAGGAGCGTGCATAGCTAGATTTTCTAAAAATATACCTTTATAAAATTCAAAAACCGTTTTGCAAAAATCCACAGCCATGCATCTTTTGGCGTAAGAAATGCATGGCTGTGGATTTCGGTTAATGCCATATTTTCCTTATAAGTTCATGAATCATGAATTTTGATCAATCAATTAGACAACCTGCAATCTCTGAAGTTAAAACAAAAACGAGAAGAGTCACTCATTAATGGGAGCGTATGGTAAGGTTGAAAAAAAATTAGAGACATAATTTTTTTCAAAAAATTTAGTAAAATGTTTTTTTTTTTAAATATTCAAATTTCATATACAATTCAAGTTGTAATTAACTCAATAACCGGCGAACCCAAATGTAGTGTGAGCTGAATACAGAGCAAATTATTAAAAAATAAAGAAGTGCAGCACTATAAATGCGTAGTTAGTTCAAAACAGTGTGCTCCATTGCACATCAGCCATTATTAAATATGTTTAACAGTCATACACTTGTACCAATTTGTATAAAAACACAATTTCATTTAAATTTATCTTTTTTTATTTTCAGATATTGTTTGTGTTTAGCGTTGTCAACATATTTGGTTCACTTGCGGCCTTATTGGGTGTGATAGAACTTTGGGCTATATACTGCGTAGCACAAGGCATTCAGGTAAGATACTTATCTTTTATGTCAAGTATTTGAAATTGAAAAAAAAAAAACATTTTTTTACAGGGTTTAATAATTGCCTTATTAGTAACATGTAACTGCAGAGTTCTTAAACTATATACCTCTTCAAGGGGTCATAAAATTCAACATGGTATATATAAGAATCTTCGAGAGGGTGAAGGTGGAAGATATGGTGTTTTAACCGTTACAAATCCTAATTATCATGAAGATGGACAATTTGTACCGTCGCCGGATGAAGCCGATAGTAGTGGCAGCATTACTGTCAGAACTTCTGAAGACACTCTTGTTGCTGCACATTATGAAGATGAAACATTAGTAGAAAAGCGCGTAGCAAATAATGATGTACCTAAAAGTCTTGACTTAAATAATGATTTAACAGATTCTCTTCCAACTAATGCGATACAATCTAGTCCAATGCCACAAACTGTATAAAAGTATAAAACTAATGAATTTAAGATAAAACTACATTCAAATATAAATAAAACATCTAATAATGTACTTGTATCATTTTATATTGCTTTAAATTCTTCTAATTCAATATAATTTAATTTTTATTTTGTATAACATACATATTTAATAATAGTGTAAAGGTTTTCAAATTGAATATTTTATAAGAGTTTATTGTTAATATGAATTCCATATCTAAAGAGCTATACCTTTGTATACATATCTACTGTTACGGAGCTTTATAAAGTTTTATTATTAAAAAAAAAAACAATTAGTTTTAATTATTTATCCATCTTCAAAATATTATACCTTATTACTTTCAGTTTATTTTTACAACGATCCAAAGAGATGCAAACATACATATGTATGTCATATATTTATATGGAGCCAGAGTACGAATTTAAAAGAAAAAAAAGAATCTATTACAAATATTTATACTATTTTACGAGAAGGACCATATACAGGACATTTACTGAGTTCCGTTAGAACTCGCAAAGGATCTCCGAGTTGAACAATTGATATATTTGTTTTCGCTCCCCCGTTGCACACTTTCAGAACCAGATTGCTTACGTTCAATCGCTCTTAATGCTCCAACCATTGTAGTCGTTGTATTCGGTTCCCTCTTGTAAGGTCGATTGCGCAAATCATCTGGCTCATCATTGTACTCGTATCTCCAAGGTTAACAAATTCCGTACAAATCTGTTTGAAGTTACGTTCTATCCCCGACGTAAGTGTTCAATGCTTTTTTTTGTGGACGAAAGCATATATTTTGCTTTGGTCTCGCTGCCCATTAGACCCATATTTACCGCTTGTAAAGCGATACTCACGAACGAACGCGTTGCTGACATACGTCCCTTCTATTGTCTCAGTCAAGTATATGCCTTTGGAAAGATTGTACTTTTAGTATTGGCATTTAAATTTAACACATTTCTTTTTTAGAGCGATCATCACCAGTATCCGTCATGATTTCATAAATTATTATAGTCGTAAAATTAGGGGGTGAAAAGTCGCAAATGTTTCCTGTTAAGTTTATGCTGCTGGGTTACTTAAAAACAAAAGTAATGAAGCAACTTTACTGTTAAAAATGTAAAAATCACGACCTTCCAAACTCGACATTATTTCATTTGCGGAGGCCCTAGATACGAGGGCGGGTCAATAAGTCCGTGACTTTTGGATTAAAACACAGATTTTTTGATAAAAAAATAATTTTATTTTTCAACGTAGTCTCCCTTGAGCTCTATACACTTTGTCCAACGCTTCTCCAATTTTTTTATCCCTTCCAAAAAAAATGATTTGTCGAGGTCCTCAAAATAGGCATTTGTTTGCGAGATGACTTCATCATTGGAGTCAAATCTTTTTCCACCAAGCCATTTCTTCAGGTTTGGGAACAAGAAGTAGTCGCTCGGAGCCAAATCTGGAGAATAGGGTGGATGAGGGAGCAATTCATAGCCCAATTCATGGATTTTTGCCATGGCAACTGCACATGTGTTTGTGGTCGACTGTGAGCAAACGCGGCACCCATCTTGCGGAAAGCTTTCTCATGCCCAAGTGATCATTCAAAATTGAAACCACTGAGCCATCCGAGATCCCTACGGCTTCCACAATCTCTCGCACTTTCAATCTTCGGTCGGCCAACACCATATCGTGAATTTTTTCGATTGTTTCGGGTGTAGAGACCTCAACTGGGCGTCCAGGACGTTCGGCATCTTCAGTGCTTGTACGGCCACAACGAAATTCAGTAAACCACTCTTTTACCATTGAAATCGATGGTGCAGAGTCCCCATAGTATTTATCAAGCTTAGCCTTGGTCTCGGTAATGGTTTTTTTTCGCAAGAAATAATGCTTAATAAGCACACGAAATTCACTTTTTTCCATTTTCTCCTCAAATTAGTGAGTAGTCTGATAAAAATAGCTGTCAAACACAAACTAACTGACGCAGCAAGTTTAAATTTTGACAGGAGTCAACTGACAGATGCCTGTTGACAGGAGCAGTGTTGCTGTTTCAGTAAAGAGGTCAGAAATTCAAAAAGTCACGGACTTATTGACCCGCCCTCGTATAACCGCTATCCAAAAAGTGCCATGGAACCAGCTCGTCAAAAAGATGATGAAAAACTTCGCCATACATAAACAGTGCAGCTGGAAACCCTCTAGGCTTCCCTTATTGTCAGTGATCAATTGAACATTTGTGCAGGCTATACAATGGCTGTCAACGCCTTCTCTATTTCGAAGTCCTTACCGTTCTTGGTGTAGCAAAGATTATTATGTATTATATCTAAAGGTAAAAATGGATTCACCTCACCCTGTTGTCATACAACACTTAAAAACGATGAAGTGCTACTTTGTTCAAATATATTTTGAGCTGAAACAGGGTTTACTGAAATGGCGAATTGCTACTGGTTTTTATTTTTGTGCAATTTAAAGAGTCTATACTATAAAAATATTCGCTTTGGGTAAACTTTGAAATGAACTTTCCTAAAGATAACAAATTCTGTTGCTTCCTGAAAATATGTTTCTATTTAATTTGCTTCTTCATTCGAAATTAATCAATTCATACTTTGAAAACTGCTCCATCAACTATTGCACGGCACGTTTGTATTTATTTACATTTTTTTGCTTCTGTTTCCACAGCTGTTGAATGTCAAAGTAAGCAAAAGTTCAGCCTGTTCCGACTTTAGCTTCCCTTTGAAATCACGTTACATAACATTACGTTCTTCCTTACTAATATATAACGTAGTCCGAAGCCAATTCAATAGAATGACTAGAAAAGAAAATTCTACCAGATATTTTTTGCACCCAATTTGTTACATTGATTTTAAACAGCTCGACTCCTGAAACGAAATAAGATTAATTCATTTATTAGAGAAATTATTCTTTTTAAATGCGTGTTAGGTTAAAATGTAGAGTTTTGAAATAAGTACTTGTCATGTGTTTGAATGTCAAAGAAACTGTGTGTGTTGTTATACGAGTATTTCAATTCAATTGTAAGGATTTTTTAATACGAATATATTGTTTAACAAATCAATTAACAATATCTGGAATGAAGTGAAATGCAACTTAAAAAATTGAATACCACTAACATAATGGGAGGATATTCCAATGGGAATATTTCAGTTGGTAAACGTGAAAACGTTGGTAGGCGATGGCGCTGGCGCGATAGTTAGCTCATTGGACTATCACACAAACAGTCTAGGTTCGATTCCTGGCTGGGTCACCAACAGTTTTTCAAATCGCCATCACCCTTTCGGCGGGCAATGGCAAACTCCCGAAAGTAAAATTGCCTACGAAAAAGCTTCTAAGGAGTGCCGTTCGGACTCGGCGATAAACCGTAGGCCCCGCTTAGATGTGACAACAATGAAAACATGAGCAACACAAATGAGTGTCAAGAAGCTAGGCCATGGCCCATACCGGGCTGCCAGCGCCAGTGTTTTTTTTTTTTTTTTTTTTTAACGTGAAAAACTTGTGGCAATTAGTTTGATCCTTAAGTTATAATTAAGGCTCTCCTAAACACTATTCACGGTGACTTTTGAGTCACGACTCACACAAGTGCAAAAGAGAAAGAAGTGAAAATAGAAAAACAGCAACCCTGTGAGTCGTGGGGCAAAGTTTCGTTTCAAAAGTTGACTTTTCTGAAGTTTCTTCTCTTTTTCTATATCGCTTTAATTCTATTCGTTCCCCATGAAGGGTGGTTCGCAAAAAAAAGATGGAAAACATTTTTTGGTCAAGGGAATCGAGGAAAAATTCAAAAATTTTGTTTTTGAACTCGAAACGTTTGTGCGCCCGGCAGAATGAAAATCTAAAAGAGAGCTGACAAAAAGAGTGATGAATCAAAAGTCACATTGTAATAGCGGACTTTTTTCAAAACTTACTTTTTTTCTCAAAATCATTCTTAAAACGTATTAAAATATAATAATTTTTTTAACTATTTTTTTTAATTTAAATTTGGACTGAATTTTAATTTTTTAACAAGTAAACTGTCAAAAATCAAGACATTTAATTGTATACACAAATATCCGCTAGAATGTTTGTTCCTAGTCTTAATAAATGGTTATTATTGTTTTCTATTCACAAATCAATGGCAACGCGAAAACGTCAAAATCTGACAATTCATTATTAAGTGACAACTACTTTTAATTCCATTTGCACTTGAGCCGTTTTAGGTTTTAAATTGTTAAGCAAATCTCCTTATAAACAAAATAAATTAAATAACGATTAATACTTTTAAATTTAAAATAATATGTATAGACCACCTGAAACAGACTCTGAAGATGATTATGATGGGTTTTCCTTCGGAGATGTAAGTTTTTACATTTAAAAGTTTTCAATATATGAGATGAACTAACATTAAAAAAAAATCATCTTAGAGTATAACCAAAGAACGCAGCACACGCTTTGTATATAATATAAACCATGATATCGAAAACATAATTGAAGCTGGTGATCTAAACAAATTAATTCAAAATATAGAAGACCACAACATTAACATTAACATACCTTTGCCAAATGGTATTAGCATACTTGGATGTGCATGCCGAGCAGGTCAATTCGAAATAGTGAAATATCTGCTTGAGAAAAAGGCTAATTGTAACATCCAAGTTGATTCTGTTACACCTCTGATGGAAGCATGCTCCTGTTTAAAGCGCGATTCACAAGTTACAGGAATTGTCGAGCTTTTATTAGCTGCTGGGGCTGTAGTTAATGTTTCAGATAAATATGGTACCACTCCCTTCATGTTAGCCTGCAGAAATGGTCACTTTGAAGTTATACAGCTGTTGATCAAAGATGTATCCTTTGATGCTTGCGATAATCAGGGATGCACACCAATATTTCATGCCATTGAAAATAATCATGCAAACATTGTCAGTTTTCTAATTAAATCTGGGGCTAATACTACAATTGCGAATAAAAAAGGCTACACACCACATCAAGTTGCACAATTTCACGGCTTTTATGATATCTTAGAAATATTGCCAAAGGAAAAGGAGCAGCCCTATCAAGTGCCTACAACATTCCTTGCATACAATAATATCTGTGATATGATCCCAAGGATTTTCCTTAAAACTGAGTGCCCAGAATATTTTCAGGATATAAATTTAATTCTAATGAACATAGGAATGGAGAATGTTTTAGAGCTATTTGCAAAAGAAAAGATTTCTCTAGCAGAATTTCTTACAATGGATGACTCCAAGCTGGAGGCGGTTGGCATTCAACATCCCATACATAGGTTAAGATTATTAAAGGGATTGCTTAAGTAAGTGAATTATTAAATTAGTTTTATCTTTACACATACACAATACATACTATATATATATTCGTAGGCTATTATTTACTAAACTTGAATTCGAGTACATTGTATCTTGTTACTCGCCACTTGTACACCTTTATTACGACCTCAAAACATCGATTCAAAAATGTTAAATCTTAAACGTAGAAAGACGTTTTAACGTCATATTTTAGCAATAAAGATTTGTTGAACTATTTTTACATAAATGACCCTACTACTCTTCTCTCAATGCTTCGCTTATTGATTTTATTATAGCTGGCACTCCACACTGATTGAGGGTCAACTTTCAGTATTGTTGTAAGTGTTTCAATAGAAAATCTAGCACAACATTAAGAAGCAAGAGATCTTGCCACCATAAAATCAGTCAGTTCTTCTAAATCGATTAAGACCATAGAAGAGATTTGGAGCGTCGAGAATAACCTGACATTTTTATACATACAAACAGAGAATACTTGATCCACAGTATGTTGTTCCCATCTCTTATCAAATCAATGTCGTTTAGATATATTGGAAGGCTGTAAACAGTAAGTACATCCTTTTCCAAGGTTGATTGTTATTTCATAACACGTGCAACCTCATTCGAAATGTTCAGTATTTTGCTTGAGCATATAGATTCTGGGGGAGCAACTTAAATAGTAGTTTCATTATGTAGCTTGGACTAATTTTATCTCATCGCGTCTACTTTGACTCAATTTTTGATATTATTCCAGTGTCACCTACAAACAAAGGTGACTTTTAGAACCCTTTGATGACAGAAAGACAATTTGTTTCTCCAATCTTTTGATAAGGATTAAACTATGTAGAGATCTTAATAGAATTTTATAGTTCAAGTTCGGACATTCACTAGTTAGCCGCCCATTCGTGACTTAAAAAAAATTAGGCTTTCAATACTTTCTATATGTGTTTTGCATTTTTTTAAAACATTTACCAAATAACATTTTTTTCTTCAGTTTCCATCTAAATCAATGGACAAAGAGATCAATCGCTAGAGTGCGTAAAGGACATCCAGATAAGTATGCACAATCGTATAGTTGGCGATCAAAATATATCCTTAATTTAGTCCTCTTCATTTTAGTTTCTATGAAATTCTTATTCTCTCTGCGAATCATCTGCAAAATCTTATAATTATAACTTCATCTTTAAAGTACGTCAGAAATAATCTAATATCGGAGAACTTTGGAATTATAAGTGCCGAAATCATAAAAACTTTGCGGGAAAATTTACAAAATTATAGAAAAGCTTTAAAGGATCTCAACAGCACTACAAAATACGTATGCAATAACAATTTATTATTTGAAAAATTATTTATTAGTTTAAATATTTTTAGCTCCAGTCTTTCAGTCCAGATCGTCCACCACTGTATATAGACTACGATGATTACTTACAGGAACAAAAAAGAACAAAAATGAGGAAAATCTTCAAATATACATTCTTTTTTACACTCTCTGTTGTTGTTTGTTTAAAAGTTAAGAAAGTATTTTAATAGATTCAAATTGTAATCCTAATTAGTAATCTGTCATATAGTAATCAATTTTATAGGTGAAAACATTTGAAATTCCATTTTTACGAATAAATATGTTTTTTTTTTCATTTTGCAACATAAATAATCTTGCTTAATTTTTTGTTCTCTGTTCCTAGTCGTTAAATCAATCAAAGCAACCTCGACGACCCATCAATAAAACGTTATAACTGAGAACTTCACGAAACCTCGGCTCAAGGTGATTGTATTACGTTCTATGAAAATAAAGCCGGAACAGTGGTATGGTCCTAAGTTTGGTTGGTTTTAACTTTTCGGCGTATATAAAGATGTTAATTTATAAGTTTCATTCGATCAATGTGAGGTGAGAATTTTAGCTCTCATCACAGGGAAGTCCACGTAAAACCCGCGCTAAAAAGCTTCTACTCAGAGAATGTGAGTGTTGTAGTGGGTGACCAAACTTGGCTTGCACATTCAAGAAGGAGCATAAAAAAGGTAATGTAGAGTAACTTGGTAACAAATTTATCGGAAAACTACTTAGAACAGCGCTTAATAAAGCTAAGACCAAAATTGGTAAGAACGGAAATTGAATTCCTTATAACAGATAACACCTAGATCACGCAACTCATTCACTAACGAAACAGGTAGATTAAAGATTAGATAGCAAAGAGGTGAAGTAGGAGCACGCTTGCGAGTACCTTAACATAACATAAACCTTATTTAAAAACCAAGAGCCTTGAGAAATTCCTTCAAGGGCTTTGCCGAAATCGGTGGGGATCACATCATTTTAATTTCCAGATTCAAGTTTACATAAAGTGCTCGATACAAATTCCGTCAGGTTGATGCATTACAGCGCATGAGATATGCTTCGCCTTGAAACCAGAATTATTATTCGGAACTCTATTTTTGTGTTCAGCCCATTTAGTCAGAAGTCTTTTGATCACCTTTTCGAATACTTTACTGATATTATTCCAATACAAACTAGCAGACGTCTTCGTTGAGTCTCATCTGGGAGAGTGCTCTAATCAATATTCTAGTGAAATATGTGCAACGTACTCCCTGGGATATTGAAAGATTTCTCGTACATTTGGACGAACTCCTTGAATTCTGCAATATTGTTTGGAACGGTTATTTAGGTACTGAGAATGCAATGGTCATCATCATAAATGGGCATGCGTAGCAGCAGATTCAGATAGAATCCTTGGAAACGGCGGACTATCGGGCGCTTTTTGGATTATTTATTTGGGGTAATATATTTTCAATATCTGATTATAAAATAAATTATAAAATAATTCTCCTAAGGCATAAACAGAGACCATGTACAACCGTTTCCCACTCGGGAAAGGGATGAACGCGATACTTGCTTTAGGCACCTCGAATTTCCGCTCTGCCCTTGTGTACACTATTTCTAATGAAGATCGCAACACCGCCTTTTTGTACGAAGTTAGATTAGTTTCTTCTTAAAATTTTATATTTTCTGTGCCTCATTTTGTGCTTCTTACTAAGCTTTGTTGCGCTGAGCAAAAGTATATCAGGAGCTTTTTTGCGAGTAAAAATCGTGGCTTTTTGTTTGATACTTGTCAGTGAATTTACGTTCAATGATATGTTCTTACGTATTACGGCTGCACGTACTTTGGGTCCGGAGGCAGCGCGAGGATCTGCATGGACAAGCGCGTTGCCTGTTTATGAATCTGACGTTGAATAGAGTGGAAGATAACTAGCTGGCATATCAGTCTCTAGGCGCTATGTACTTTTGCTTGTAGTTTAAGACTTTTATACTCCTTAGAGAGCATCCAATTTGCTGTTAAGAGTTAATTAAACTAAGAAAACGGCAATTCCCTCTTCCCCTTTTTTGCTCTAGCTGTGGTAACATTTTTTTGGATTGGTTTTCTTAACTAACTGACTTGTATTGCCATGTTTCAGCTTATCCGATTCGGGAATATTTGTGCGCTATCTAAACTTTTTTTTCCTCCTGAATGCAATCAGCGACTCAATTACACATGTCCCTTTTTTTATCTGCTAATAAAAATACTGATGATCTCTCATCAACAGCAAACTAAATCTTCGATCATTCCTTAATACTAAAATTCCTTCGTTTTTATATTCTCGAAACTGATAATATTTCCCCACTCGACTAAAGATTTGGATCGATTACCTGCTCACATTAATAAACTATGCAAACAACTTAAACAAGAAGAAACACACCATATCGACGAATTGGGCAGAACGTCACAATAAACAGCAATAATTTTGAGGTGGTGAGGGACTGTGTATACCCCGGCTCCGCTGTTTAATCTGATTATGGCTTCTCATCATCAGTGGAATGAAGATGTACTCCTGCCAATTGCTGTTTCGATGGCCGAAGGAGGCAAATGAGTACTAGTAAGGCCTTGTCAAGAAAAACTAAAGAGACTTTTTCAAGAACCTCTCATCCCAGCCCTGCCTAATAGTGTAGAAGCATAGACGTCAGGAAAGTACAATTAAGATATCCTTGGTTATTTCAACGTAAAATTTGTTGGGTGATTTCCGGTCCCGTTTGCGATGACGGAGTTTTGGGAAAGCAGATTAAGCAACAAACTCTAAGAACTTTACAGTGGCATTGATTTAGTCAGAAAAGTGCACATTAGTTGAGTCCTATTGGTTAAGACCCAGGTACAACCATATAACACCAAGATGTAAAGTGAGATGCACATTTGGATCGTCGATTTAATATAAAAAAATTAAAATTATTTTTGTGGTAAGTAAAAAATGCGGCAATAAAATTTCATACATTTATTAAAATTAAATTATTTCATATATTATTTGTATTAAGACTAGCATTTATTGGAAAATACATTAAACAATATTGGGTTTGGATTTTGGTATATTTTCTCCTTACTTAACTTGTATTGAACATTTTTTTTTTTAAATTATTTTACTACTTATGCATATTTTATTTTCCATTTTAAATTCTTTTAAATGTTCCATTGATATTCTTTTTCAAATATAAAAAAATAAAAAATAAATAAATAAATAAATACAATAACTTTAAAATTAATAAGCTTTGATGATTAGTTTTTATGATAAAATCGTCCTATTAGCGATTTCGGTGTATGATAAATTGATAACTATATAAGCTTTGGAAATTTAAAAATATCAACATGATATTTATGAACATTTAAAACGTTGTCACTTTTAATTTGCCGCTATTGAACAAATATTTTCTGAGTTACAACAAAAAAATACTGTAAAAACAAAAAAAAAAAACAAATTAAAAAATAAATACTTAAAATTTAAAGGCAACCATAATATCATTTTTATTAAGTAAAGCCGAAATTTTTATTTATTAAAGGTTTGTTTTATACCCGGAAAATGGCAAAATAAATAAATAAATAAATAGGTGATTAACTATAAAATAAATTTTGAACTATATTTAGAATTGAAAACTTTGATTTTAATTTACCGACTGTTCAATATAAATAGTTTTTATGTGCGTTTAGCATATGACATCATTCCACTTTAAAATAAAATGAATTTGGTATCAGGAATATAAAACCACCAAGCTAAATCTGACGGACAAAATAACAAATCCAAATCGAATTCATTATTGCACAAAGTTTGGCATTTAAAATAAATGAATGTAATATGAAATTATTTGATTCTTCTCTTCTTTGCCTTATGCTGGGTGTTTTCGCTTCTATTCAATTGTCAAATATTTTTTATTCGTTCAATTTCTGGCCGATACTTGGAGCTCCTTTTGTAATTACAGACATATCATAGCAAGCTTTGCATGGAATAAGCTTTAGTGCATAAGCATTGCATTTCTGATTTACGTTATACCCATATTTGCATTGGAAATCAAACTATACACACTTAAATGAATACTCTGCCATAAAATGCCCCAAATCCGTAAATCCATTCAAATGTTTTTTTTTTTTTTGTTTTTTGTCCTTTTAAATTATTTTTGCAGTTTTATTTTTTGGTTTTTAATTTTATATATAAAATTTGAAGAAATAGTTAATACTGATTTGCAATCGAACGATTTCAGAGATTAATATAGTTTTAATTTAATTTTGACTAGTATTGATTTTTTTTTTGTTTATTATTAATTGATTTTTGTTTTTGTTTTTTTTTTTAATATCGCAGTTACAATATATTTTACTTTTAAATATATATATATCGGAGAAAGTATGTATGACTAGAATGTAGGTTTCTACATTGTGATTACTATTTTAAACATACTTAAAAAAAAAACCTCTGACTAGATGAAAAAATGCAATAATCAGTCATTTTTAATGCAAATAAATCTGTTTACCACAAACTGTAATAAAATGATAAACACATAAAATGAAAACATTTATACATTTATATTATATTAATATTCGTCTAACCTTAAATTATTCTATGTCAGAACGACAGATATAATTTCATTAGTTCGGTATGCTTTAATTAAAGCAGATTAAAGTAAATTTCTTATTTATTTTTTATAAAATTGAATAAAAAATAAATATAAATGGGAATTCACTAAATGTGTTTTTTTTTTTATTTTTTTTTTTAATATTTACATAAATATTTGTATTTGGAGTATGTATACACATACATAAGTCTGACATGTCTGACAAGACGGGAGTACAAAAAAAGATCTTTATAAACCCTTATGGGTCAGGTACGTACATATTTACAAAAACGAATAAAACAATGGCCAAACAATTGCAGGACTCAAAATAAAAATTCTTAAACATACAAGTATATTCGTTAAAACATTACAAAAATGTAAATTAATTTTAATTTATTTCACATTCTTTTTTAACGGAAATTTTATTTTATCAAATTTATTGTTCCATCAAAATAGTGTCTTCTGTTTTTACACCACCAGTTATCGCTTCCATAGCTTTCGATAGTAGTGTAGCGTCTTTGAGGCTGACTACTTGTAGAACCTGGGGCTCAGTTCCTGGTGCTCCTTGTATCATCATTTGATGCATACCTGGTGACATCGTTATTGTTTCCATGTGGTCCCCATTTTCTACCTATAATGGGACAAAACAAATTGATCTTATTAGAACTCATAAAAAATGTGTTAAATTAGAAAAGAACAAGAAATGTATTTGATATTAAAACATTGAGATACCTTTTTGTAGAGTAAACAAGCGACAAAATAAAAACACAAAAATTAAGTCTGAAAATAAAGAAATCATATTGTAAACTGAAACAAATAAAAGAAATAATAAATAAAAAGAAAAAAAACATATTCATAAATATTTTTGACTACGATTTATGTTTTTGATAGGGACTGCAATATTTCTAAACATTAATATATGTTTGAAAGCATGCAAATATTTCTTAAACGCAGTTATACGCGGCTTACCTTATAATTATAGATATCATAGAAATCATTTATCCGAGAATTCAGAACGTGACAAACGTACCTATAGGTACATTGCGTCGGTCCTAGTATATAGTTCGATTTCATCTTTCTAAATTAACATACGAACAAATTTACCTATCCATTTTTAAATGTGAGTCGAACGTGATATTTATTTTAACTACATACTAGGTGGGGTGAAAAGTAACCTCCTTGACCGCCAGAATGCGCTGCTACTTCAAAAAAGGTTATGGTGCCTTGAAGTCGGCTTATATTGAGGAAGATATGCCAAATTTCAGGGCGATACTGTCTTTAGTTTTGTTTTGACAGCTGATTGTTGTTGACGTGTTTGGCATCATGTTGAGTATGAACAAAAACGATTTCGTTCTCTCATAAAACATTATTTTTTGAGAGGCAAAACGATGAAAGAAAGAAAAGAAAAGTTGGATAAATATTATGGGGCTAATGCTCCGCCAGATTACACCGTCAAATATTGGTTTCGAGAGATTCGTGGTGGCTGCAGCTCCACTACCGATCAAGTCCGCAGCGGCAGGCCCTCCGGTCCGGTTACAGAGGACAATGTCAAAAAAATACATGAAATGGTGTTGGCTGACCGGAAAGTGAAGGTGTGCGAGCTAGCAGATACCACAAAGATTAGTACTGAGCGCACACACCATATTTTGGGCAATATTCTGCATATAAAAAAGTTATCCTGCAGCTGGGTGCCGCGCATGCTCACTCCTGACCAAAAACACGAACGCGAGAGCACTTCGAAAGAGTGTTTGGATTTGCTGATGCGGAATCGGGCCGACTTTTGGCGTCGATTGGTAACTGTTGATGAAACCTGGATCCACTATTGCATACCAGAGAACAGAATGAGTGCCCGGCAATGGACTGAAGCCGGCAAGAGTGCTCCGAAGCGGCCGAGGGAGGCTCAATGGGTCGGAAAGGTTATGGCGTCGGTTTTCTGGGATTGTCATGGCATACTCTTCATGGACTTCCTCGAAAAAGGTAAAACCATCAACAGCGAGTATTACTGTGCATTATTGGAGCGATTGAAGGCCGAAATCCAATTGCTATCGCATCCACCTTATTCGCCCGATTTGGCTCCCTCGGGCTCCCTCAAAAGATGGCTCATCAATAAAAAATTCAGCTCACGCGAGGAAATCATCGACCCCACGGAGGAGCATTGTGCAGACCTTCCGAAAAATTACTTTTCGGACGGGATCAAGAAGTTGGAAAACCGCTGGAATAAGTGTATCAAGCTAAAAGGGGACTATATTGAATAAAATAAAAAAACAGAAAAGCTTCTGACGAGGACATTAAATCCAGGTATGAATAACGTCTTTCCTTGCAGGGGTTTACCTTTCCAGATTTATCTATTATACAACGTATTACAGATAATATATCGAAAACTCAAAGAGAAATTTACAGAAGTTTGAAGCAATACATTACGCTGTCCATTTCTGACCCCTATTGAATATAAGATTGTGTATGGAGGATGTTGTCTGTAGTCCAATTTTGTTATTATTCCTGCGTAACGCGAAAAATAAACGGCTTAGAGCTGAATAGTGCTGTCAGAGGTTTTCATATTAGTTAACTCAGAATTGTAAGATGTCGACTGGCAAATAATAAATAATTGGCATATCCGCCAATGCCGATCGGGCTGTTCAGAGCCTGGGAGTCAATGCATTTAAAAGTGACTAATCACCCACATATGTAACTAAAGGCATCACCACTCATTCCACCAACGAAACTATGTATTTTAGTGTCATCATAGATAACAAACTTCATGGCCTAAAGCTTCAGATCGAAAACTTCTTTGGCGATGACTTCTTTCTGCAAGGCATGGGGCTTATCGTCTCTAAAATACCAAGAGACTCAGCAAATGCTTTCTGTCATTTTTTAGAGCTGAACGATTTTCTTTCTGTCCCTTAGTAGAAAAGACTACAGACTGCTAACTGACTTCGAAAGACAACTCTATGCTTTTTTGAGCACCTAAGTGTGCTATGCATAAGTGTCACAACATCCTGCGAAGCTTGCTATGAATGTAAAGACGAAACAAGAGAGTACTAGGCTAAAGGTACTCAACGCTGATACTCTGTGCTCTTTATCATTGAAGCATTCACTCGTCTGTCAGTACAAGATCTACAACGGACCATTTTTCTTCTAAGAGCTTTATTTCGACAGAGAAAAAAAAAAGGAATTCGGTTAGGCATAAAAGGCGCTAAGGAAGCTTGCCAGTAGACACTTCAGCAAACAGAACAACAAATCGGCGAATAAAAAAAGATCAAGAAAAAAGAAATACGACGATGTAGAAATTAAGGAATTAAGGAAATCGACTACTTTAACGCTTAGAAGCATATACAATAGTTCTTTACGGGAGATTGAACATGTTCTATCGCCAATCTGCACAATCTGATCAGTTTGGCAGGAATGCTTAAGCTAGATTCTGACTCCGTACATCCTTTATCTTATATATTTAGGGAAATAGTAAGTTAAATTTGCTGGCGCGCTGGTGTATTATAATTTATTAAAGAAGATATTTGTTTAACTGAGGATATATGTACATCCCGCAATTAAGAAATTAAATACCATTTTATTTCATGACTGATCTAGATGTGCGAAAAATCAGATACTGACTTGATGGGAAGTAAGAGAGCCTGCTTGATTTTCAACATTATTTTGTTCGAATTTAGTTTCAACTCACTATGTTCAAGCGACGTTAAACCTGCTCACGGCTAAAAACTTAGACTCTGTCTATATTTACCATTAACCCACCTACTGTCCCACAGTCCCATTGAAAGATATTGGGTCTGGGCTAAGACAAAATTAAGGAAAAACAAGTAGTGTCCTAGACAAATGTGGAAAAGAGCATCCAAACAGATCACGGGTGTAATTGTAATCAATCTTATGAAGGAAATTCGAAAGAAGAATGGGGACCGAAATAATTCTTTTATTTTTGCCACGTGTAAACGAATTTAAAAAAAAAAAATTGTTAAGGTAAATACAAATTATTTACATGAACAACCAAAAAAAATATATATTTTTTGAATATGAAGTTTCCAAATTATATTCGTTTCAGTCCTTATGATTTTTGACGTCGGAATAACTAATTGTAGATTAAACAAGCTATGATTGGGGTTCTGTTCATCAGTAATGATTTCTCCTACTAATAGACTTGGTGTATACTATTTACAACACTATGTTATTTTAAGCTATACATAATATGTACTTCAGTTTAGAAAATGCTATAATTTCGGTCGGACGTGATGGCTTCCGGACGTTGTTCTTTAATATTACCTCCCCATTTAGTCGATGGCTAGATCCTCATTCTGTTTTCTCTAGAGAAATTGATATTCTGACAAATCTTTCGCTATTCTGATAGCCTCTGTTTTCCGTAACCTATATATCATAGTTTTTTTTACTCTATCCGGTCCATTGCACCGTAATTTCTAGATGTCAATGACATCTACTTTAGGTGATACTTGTTCGTTTGCACGTCTAATTAAATTCTTCGTATGTGCAAACTTAAATTTAGTTTTCTTTCTTTTTGTCAAAAGCACCTTACAATAATCTTTAATTTCATAAAATGAGAATCCAAAACATCTTGCTTCGTTCACTCTGGTGTTACCCCTCATATCTTGTGGGAAGTAAATTACTTTTATTAAAAAAATCAATGTCCACTCGCATATTCTTTTGAAGTGCTAAAAAACCCAAGAGATAGCTAATGAAACCTTATTTCATTTAAATTGTTTTTGAAAATTTAAAACTTATACAAAAAAAACCTTAAAGAAAAAATAATTACTGCAAAATAACATAAACAAAAAAAAATCCAGAAAAAAAAGAAAAATAATAAAAACAAAAACTCAAATAAACTTTTGGTCAAAATTAAAATTTATTTCAAACTTTTGTTGTACAAATAATTAATTTAATTGTTTTATTTAAAATCAAAATTAAACTCAAGAATAAAAAAAATAAAATATTTGGCTTTTACACATATTTTTTTCATTTGTTTTTTTTTTTTTTTTTTTTTTTTTAGATCACAACAACTAAATTATAAACGAAGGTCAAATATATATTACTCTACGAAAAACAAAAAATAAACACAAAATAAATAAAGTTCAAATAAAAGCTACAGTATTTTTTTATAACAAAAACTACAAAGAAAAAATATATATATGTAAATGTAAATATATGTAAATACTTCTAAATAAAACAAAACAAAAAAAAAATATATATATATATTTTATACAATAAAATAAAAGTTCTCAACTTTAATTAAATTAAGTTACAACTGGCAAAATAGAAACGAACGCTTTCCATTCTTGATTTTGCACTATAGAATATATATGTGTGTATGTATGTTTTTGTTTTTTTTCAACTTATTATCTTTGATTTGGTAAATTGCACTATTACTAATTTTTGGTTTTGGTTTAGGTTGAATTTAGATTTCTAAAAATGGCTACATTTTTAAAGCTTCGATTAGCTTTGCATTTCTTACAACTATATGTTAGATATTAATACTAACGTATCTAATATATATGTAGTTTTCTCCCGTAATAGCAACAATACTGTAGATTTCTTTTTTATTCGTAACGATGGCTTAAAAAGATATCATTATTTTATTTATTAAAACAATTTTAACAAATTCGAATTTTTAAATTCTCATATTGAGAGTTGATAAAAGAAAATACTTTCCAAACACAAAATTAAAATAATTCAAATTTTGTAAGTGCTTTCAAATATAAACAAGCCCACAATAGAAAAACCAATTCACTAATATACATGATTTACATTATAAAATGTAAGCCGATATTGATAACAACACAATGTTGAGTTAAATTTGAAAAAAAAAAACAAATTCGATTTAATTCAACCCACATATTTGTATACGAAAATAAATGAGACAATCCTGTTTGACCTGATTAGCTAAAAACGTTATATTTCCTCAGAATGAGGATTATCGCGGAAGAAACTTATTTATAGAAACATCGGTCACATTTAAAGCTGGGAGAGCAGATCCTTAAAAACTGTTATAGGGGATCTACAATAATATAATATGTTCGAAACACACGACTATAAGCATGTTTAAACTGAGTCAAATTTACTGGAAAATCGATGGCGATGCATGAGTTCTTTTCGGCCAATCTCCACAGTGAGTTGTAAGAATCTTAAATGTCTCACAACTAACTAAACTGAAACTAAATTCCCTTACTTTAACCTAACAGTATTGTGAAAATCCGAAGCAACCGCATCAACTAAACATTTTGACTTCAACTAAAAAGCATCCCATATGCACTAATAATTAAGACTTTGTTTTTTTAGCTCGCGTAATTTGAATCTTAAAATGTTATACTTTTGAATTGTATGCAAAAAAAATAGCAAAATTAGCTATGAAAAACGTAAGCAACTTTTTAGTACTTAATATACTATGATTTATTTTTGATAACCTCGACACATCGACGATGTATAAAATCAAAAAGCTTTTTTCTATCCGCTCTTCGTGTTGTTCTCCGTGGCCATTTGCCATTAATCCACATTTACGATTCTGCCCGCTAAATAATTGTTTAAATTATACTTTTTAGCTAATGATATTTTGGATTTACGGCCACAAGTTCTTCAAATATTTTTTAACTTAAAACCAGTCGAATACCTTCGTCAAGACATTTTTAAAATCATTGCATACAAGAGTCATGGCTGTTTCAAAACTGGTAAAAAAACGGCAATTTTAAGTTTGTAGTATTATGTTTCATGTGTGATCCTACTGGAAAGGGACTATAAGCAGTTTTTTAGTGGGTTTTGCATAGCTTAACTTTGAAGTATCCAAATATTATAATTGCTAATTTACAGAAATCGAAAATGTTATTTTGAAGTTGAAATGACATTAATTACATAGAATACTTGCACTACCCGGTTCTTCAGATTTATTTCCTAACACAAATTCTTCAAGTATTGCACTATATCACAAATGTCGTAGCTACATTTGTTAACTTTGTTAAATATGTACAAACAATCTTCATTTTTATATCAACATGCAACATGAAAATGTATGTGAACGTCTCAAAAAAAAAACCTTTTAAGAATAAAGCAATATTTTCCCAAGTGGTGTCATTTCTTGTCTCATTGATATTCTTTGTTTCTCCATTTACCTTATCACGGCTTAATTTTTATAACAACTTCCAGGCTTAAACCTAACGAGACTTCCCAGAATTAAGACTTATGTTTCAAATTAGTCAAAAGCTTGTGACAATCATCGAAAAAATATTTATCTGCATGCAATATGGACGATCAGTATTTTAAAATTTATTATATTTACTTTACAAAATAGTCTTCAAAAGCTCAAACTACAGAGACAATACGATCGTTATGGAAACTACCTTTTAGACATACAACTCATCAAATGCACGATGTTGGGGATGATAGCAAAGCCATTTTCTTCTATTGTCGCTCAGACCATATGAACCCAGGTCTCAGATTTATTGAAATGAATTAAAAGTCAGGTAAACTTTTCAAAAGCCTACTTTGTCGCCACTAATGAAATGGGAACGATAGCCTTTATCTATTCAAGATACTTATTCTAAAAAATCGAAGTTTTATAATTTTTAAATTATAAGATTTATATAGTATGATCATTTTACGGCAATGTACTCTAAGCCATCTCTAAACTTTATTTTACATCCGCCTCTGACTTAATCCCTTAAGAATTGGCCGGTTCAAGTGAGAATCCCGCTCCCAAAAACTACATAGTTCAAAGGGCTATAATTTAGATATTGCCTTATGAACACTCTATTGTAGGGACTTGCATTAATTAAGGATTTCCAACAAGCGTCTGTTGCGATAGGTAAGACTTTTACATATTGACTTTCCGAACCTCATCTGCACAACAAAAGTAAATGATGTTGGATCCCTTAATCGATTTTAAAAGGCCTTCGAGACTTTGACACTAAAGACCAGAATTATATCACCAAGGGTCCGATTGTCATGGAGATTGTAAAAGCTGTTTAATCAGTAACACTTTTTAAGATTCCAGTGAACCAAGAATGTCCATTTCATGTTTAAATGTGTAGGCTTTTTAAAGAGTGGATACTTTTATCCTGCACCAAACACCAAATGGCTATTATTTGAAAACGAGAAAGAAAGGACTCAGAGAATTACAGACTAAAGATTAATCTCCAACTGCCGCCACCAAATATAGTTAAATTTACTCCGCCAAAATGATCGGTTTGTTAATGAATATGAAGAAATTTAAATAATTATTAAAGTTATTTTATCGAGAAAAAATGTTGAGACAATAAACGTCACAAAATCATTTTAAATTTAAACTAATTGACAATCATGTTATACTAGGCTACCGAGATTCATACTGTTGAAAACTTCTTTAATTATACTTTGTATTTAACGAAAACAGGCGATGGCGATGACGCGATAGTTAGCTCATTGGACTATCACGCAGACAGTCTGGGTTCGATTCCTGGCTGGGTCACCAACAGTTTTTCAAATCGCCATCACCCTTTCGGCAGGCAATGGCAAACTCCCGAAAGTAAAATTGGCTACGAAAAAGCTTCTAAGGAGTGCCGTTCGGACTCGGCGATAAACCGTAGGCCCCGCTCAGATGTGACTAAAATGAAAAAACATGAGCAACACAAATGAGTGTCAAGAAGCTAGGCCATGGCCCATACCTGGCTGCCAGCGCCACAGTGTTTTTTTTTTTTTTTTTTTATTTAACGAAAATGTGCTCAAAATCAATGCAAGTACTCCTTGACAGGATAAAAATTAAATATCTGGGTCGAAACTTGCATGTTTCTAGTACCGTTTGTGTATTATCGAATAGATAAATTAAGTAGTTTGGTATTAGATGTTACAGCTGCTACCCTTTGGTTTAGTTATGTGTTCCTGACTAAGTAATGTAACGACAAATTCATTAAAAATGTGTTAATGGTAAAGTCGAATTGATTTGACCTAATAACGTCTACTAAGTTAGGTAGAATGGCTTATAAAATGTTTAAGAAATTACAAATTTCATACTTGCTTTCGGAGGAGATTTACTGTCAAGATACTTTTGGAACAACACAGATATGTTTTCAAATAAATATTTCATTTTTTATACATTAAAGGAGCCAATTGACTAATCGCGAAGCTTTTATATAAAGAGCAGCAAAGATAAAAGCTATGGCCAAGTTTCGCGCACAAACCCATGCCAAGTGTAGGAATTTATGTGGTGCTTCATCTGCATATCATTTTTAGACATCTAAATTGTTAAACATGGTGTCAAGATAGGAATATTTTCGATAAGTCAGAAATTTTCATTGATAAGAAAAGTCATGCTTTGTTCTAAATCCGCTTAGCCATCTCTTTTCATTTGAAATGGCTAGGGAGTTTATCAACTTGACGGCATATTTTTTTATCAACTAATGACACATTCCAAACAAATGGGAACCACACTTCTACATATTCTTTTTCTACTTTTAAACTTGCTAGAAAATGTACAAAAATAATATAAACTGATGAGAAAACATATTATACAAACAAAGAAAATGTGGCCAACTTAAAGAGTTAAATGATATCTAATTACCTATATCTAAACACAACTTAACACTGATTCTTACATCAACATGCTACTAAGTCCTTCTTTGAACGGCTTTTGCAGGAATTGTAATTGTAGGATTACGACCACATTTTTTTCAATATCCAGTTCTGTCGCAAAAAAAAGTTCTACAACTAAAGTCTTTGCAATTCGATAGTCCTTGGAACTTCGCAGATTAAAAGTCTCCCAGGCTTACAGCACTAAAAGACTTCGACACTAGCTACATCATTTTCTATGGATATTATATTAGTGTCACAAATAATCAACATATGGTCTTATTAGCGTACCGCAAGCAGCTTCTTGCTTGCCTTACTATTTAAAGGGTTTCATTAATGGCATTTATACGACGCTACCACATGTTTTATGCGACCTCCTAGTAACCATTAAGTACGGTTGAGAAAGTATTGTATAATAATATGGGACTACCTTTTTCTGGAAAGATGTGGTATCATTACTTTTGATCAAAGGGATCATAACTTAGAAACAAATATGAAGAAATACTAGAAAAAGTCATGGTGTCATATGAAAAAGATGAAATGACGTTGCTTTGGAAGATCTAACAAGGAAACGAAAAAAATCCAAAACCTAGTTTCAGGCGAAAAGGGTCTCTTTTTCGATTGACCAGTTCATTCGCTTGATCCAAATCCACATCCACATCCTAGTCCACATTGTGGGATGGTACCAAGATAACTTGGAAACGAATAACAGCGAAAAAAAATCTAAAATCTTCTGTACCACGTGGTATAGACTTTTTTTTATAGATATTTTCTGTAAATTAGAAATCACACCTATTATTTTCCTCAACCCCAAAAAACAAATTTTAAAGTTTAAAAAGAAAATTGATTTATACATAATTATTTTCAAAAAAAAAATGGCATTGGACTTGTAAAACTGAATTACAAGAATATAAAAAATTACAATAAATTTGTAATTAATTAAAATTAACATTTCATTTTCGTATTCACGGATGCAATTGAGAAAACTGTTTAAATCTATACTATATGCGAGTATAAACATATACCTATAAAAAAAAATACAGGCAAGCAATAGTCTAGCTCCCGAATTGTTATAGTTTTTATCTTTGACTAGAATTGCATTTTTTTTCTTTAACTTAATCTAATTATAACATTATTGCATTAACTAAAAAAAAGAAAACCCTATAGTCGTATTTGTTTTTAGCTTATTTGGAATTTATCCTTTTTTGATTTGATTTTTGGTCCACTTAAATAATTATCACTTATCGTCCTTTTCTAACTTAATGACTTTGGTTTTGTTCAAGTCATTTTCATCACCTACTTCAGTCCCTAATTTATTTAATTGCTTTATACAAGCTTTATTCAGCAAATGCTTTCTTCTCTTTGAAGTTTTGTTAGCGTTTGTCGGTTCAATTGTAATTTTTTTATCTTCACATAAAATATTATTGTTGTGTTTTGTTATACTATTGCGACTATTGTTATTACAATTTATAATTATACTATTATTATTCGCACTTATTCGATTATCGCCAACAGTATTGTTGCTGTTACTTATAAATACTTTTGTTACAGCGTGCAGCGGCTGCTGTTGGTGGGGCTGGTGACTAGAATTACTTATATTAGAAGGACTATTAAATGTTTGGCAACGTGGAGTTGTTATAGTAGATGCTATTGTTTGTGCAATTGTGTGAATTACACGGCCACCTGCATGAACTTGTGGCACGCTAACAGCAGCAGCCCCGTTTGAGTTATTCGGGGCTGATAAAATTGAATAATATTGCAAATTATTATTTTGATTGTTTGAATCTACCTGCATTGGCGTTATACACACTGTCCCATCACTGTTTGTATGCAGTTGTTGGATATTGGCAATCATAGACTGGTACATTGATGCTGAAACTGGTACAGTGATCATATTGCTAACTGAAACTGGATAACCTGAAATTAGAATTTAAACATTATTAACATTCTCCTTGTTTTTTTTTTTTTTTTTTCTAAAATCGTTAAGACGAACCTTGGCCGTCCTCTGCTGTAATATAGATTTGACCATCCTGACCTACTTGTGCTTCCGTAAGGTCCACAGTCATATTTTCGTGACCATTGACATCTGAGAGACTTTGAACTGTTTGAATTGTCGCACCACCTTCTCCTTGATGAAGCTGCGAAACAATAAATAAATCATTCATGTACGGCAAAAAATACAACAAAGAAAGGAAAATTGTGTCTTACAGTTGCGACTCCTTGAACCTGAGCGGTTGTGCCATCTGGAAGTGTTATAATTGGATTATTAGGATCCACTTGGATAAGAGAAACTGTCCCATCAGCATTTTGTATAGTCGATAAAACTGTTTGTGTGTACTGAAAAAAAAAAAATAATAATAATTTATATTAAAATAGTAGAACACTCGTAAATAAAGGTATCAACGCTTCTATTAAAAAGAAAAACAAAATTAAAAAGAAAAAAACAAATGGATTTAAAAAAAAGCAAAATAAAAATTATTTTACTAACGTCAATGTGTTTTTATTTTTGGTTAAAACTGTAGGAAAATTGGTTATTCCAAATTCTAGGTTTTAGTACTGCAAAGGCGTTTGCAAATAAACTTTATTTGAGATAAAATTCTGCAAAGGTTCGCTTTGCCTTGGTTATACGAGTTAAAATCGAAGAATACTGACAAGGCCTTACGCGAAAAAGTAACAACTTGATTACTATTATTAATCCTGATGGCTGAACGAAGAAACAAAATAAATTGTAAAGGGCAAATGGGCATCCTCATAAGCGCGAATCTTATGCAAAAACATTTGATTTCACCAAAGACGAGGTAAGCGAAGTATACCGAATACGGAAGTATGATATACGACTTAATATTTATTTACAAAAATAACTTTTTAATATTATGATGCAAGTCCAGGATCATCATAATGACAGCATGCTTAGCCTGTTATGACACATACAGATTTAAAAGTGTCGAGATGAAGAAATAAAAAAAGCCTTACGTTCATGTGGACGTGGATTTCAAACTACAGAAGACATAACCATCAGAAAAAAAACTTATCAAATGTAAATTGCAAAAATAAAAATAGGAACTTACTTTGAAAAGTCACCATCAAAGCATGAAAATTTAATACATATGTATATAACTAGATAGATATTGGCATTTTTACGCGGCAATGAACAGTATTCTTGATAAGATTCTATTAAAAAACACAACCAGTATGATTACTGTTGGGAACACATATAACATATTTAAGCATAACTGTTGGAAAAACCAGTTGAAAAGTTAATTATAGTTTTATATTACTATTACTGCGAAGAATAGGCATACAGAAAAAAAAAACTCAATTATGTCATTGCCATAGTACACAATAAACATTTAATAAAAAAATCAAATAATACGAACACTAAAATTATACAAAATTCTCGAAAACCGAATTTTTGAAGCAAAAAAAAAAAATACTAAATTAAAAAAAGAAAAAAAAAAACAGGAACAACGGATAATATTATCATTTGGTTAGTACGAACATCAACATCACTTAATGTCATCGGGTCGAGGCAAACCTGCGTGCCTCCTATTGTAGTAGTCTGTGCAGATGATGAATTTGAATTCGGCGTAGTTGTGTGAATTTCAATTTTCGTTCCTCCTTGATTTGATTGATTGTTCGTTTGAACCACTGTTTGTGGACTTTGAACCACTGTTCCTTGATTATGAATTTTCACGACATTTATTTGCTGTATGAGGATAATGTTTAATATTAAAGTCTTACAAATTTTATCAATATTAATATAAAATATATTGTTTCCTGAGAGATATTTACAACACTAGCTTACCAGCTGAATTGCATACCTATACATGTGCTTTAGTTTGTGAGATATTATTTGATATACAATAGAAAGCAATAAGCATATGAATTTATTTTTTCCTCATAACAAAACAAGTACAAAACAAAGTAGATATATCATGTTAGTTTGATTCATAAAAATGAGAAGATTCAAAATATCTCACAAATAAAGTGTGCATAAAAACTATAATAGACAAAATCAACTCACATTATTATTGGTCGTTGCAGTGCTCGTGGATGTAGTTGATGTGGACTGATCGTTAGTTGTTTGCCTAACAATTTGTGTAACTTTATCGTCTTCATCAGCAAACGTTGGTAATAAATCTTCTCGTCCATGATATTTGTAACAGTTTATAACAATTTTACGCAAAGCATGTGTCCAACTTATCTATAAAATAAAAGGAAGCAAAAAGAACTGATTGCAAACACTTTCTTTTTTCTTTTTATTTTTTGTATAAAATACCTTTTGTTTCTCCTCTTCGGTTCGAGCATCCATTCTAACATTTGCCCATGGCAATTCTTTTGGCCACCAAGGCGGACGAGTGGATTCTCTTCCCCAGCCAGGTTTACCTCTACCCGTAGAGTATTTCAACATTAGCGGAATAAATGCTCGCAACTGGGCTTGTGTCATTTTTTCAACTGGTGTCGGTATGCCATCGATTATAAGGGGTGGAAGTTCAAATAGTGTCGGATCTTCTGTAGGCGGTGGCGGGGCTTGTTGTGCTAAAGCAGTTTCCAGTTCCTCCATTACAATGTTCTTTAAATTTCGAACAACATCTTCAAGTGGTTTGGCACCAAACACTTTATAGCTTGTATTCGGTTTACCTGGTGTTGCCACAAGTACTACTGCTTGCTTACCAACACGACTTGTAAATTCATAAATAAATCCACGTAATTTACGAAGCAATCGATTCTGTTGACGTTTTCTAACCGATGGATTTGTTTCAAAGCAATGCGGTCGTTTACGTTTCTTTGAAGAAGCGATTGCTGCCGCTGCAGCTACCCCAACAGGACCAGCTGCTGCTAATTGGGTGGCAACTTCATCTTGCATACTCATGTGAACCATATCTGAATCATCGTAGACACTTACACCATCACTGCTTATCACATCATCTTCTTCATCATCGGAAGCAATACTCAATTGTTCGTCTTCAATCATTTCTATTTTGTACGTTGTGTTATTCATAGTTGTAGTATGGGTAGTAGTACCCGTAGACACGGTGGACACATTCATTATCTATATTCTTAAACTAGTTTTATATAAATATATATAAGTGTATATATATTACAGATTACAGTGTAATTTTTAAAATAAAAATCCAGATTTTCTTTGGTTTATTTTGCCTAAGTTTCTTCCTTTTTGCCTTTTGTGTTAGCTTTGGTTGTTTGCTATGATGCAGCGAAATGTGTGCGGTTGTTATTGACTAAATTTTTGGGGAAAATCTAAAAAAAAAAGTGATTTTTATTACAATTTACAATAAATATAGATATAATTACTACAATTTGAATGAAATAAAACAAACAAGCAAATTTTTATAATTTATTCCAAAGTGTTATGCCTTTTCTATCCCCCCCACGATAATCATAGTCCCGTGTCATTATATCGTTTTACAAGGTAAAATACCAAATCCATATTATCTATGATGCTTGGAGCAGTAGGAAAAACTCGAAAAGAAATGAAATTTTTTTGGGCTAATCTTGCATACGTTATTGGTTAAAACACCTCACAACTATCGCTATCCCGTAGGACATAACCAGTTAGTGCTCAAAGGTCTTTGCTTGATTTGTACGTTAGCATAATTCTATATGCATCGCTCCTAGATAGTATATATTTACATATTGTATAGTATATAGGACAGAAATGCCATGTCCTAGGATTCCTCAACCTTTAAAATCATGCCAGGTTATATGCGTGGTTACATAAATATATTGTGGAAGTAACCATGTTCTGTCAGGAATTGCGAATGGCGAAAATTTTCCTTAATTGTTCTTCATAATTATCTCCTTATCTAGGGCACTTAGGAAAAGTTTGCGTGTGTACAGTGCATATGTGGAGATGTTTCAAGATGCTTTTATTCAGGGGCTACTAGAGTAATTTCAAATATTACTCTTTCCTTGATTGTCATTTTACTGTTATTTTGCTTCCAAATATATTGGCATTCGACCTTAGATTATGCTGATAACTACTGCTGAAACCATTTGAAATACACACCGTATTCTCAACCGGTTACCTGGAGTTGTTGTTTAATGTGGTGTTCTTCCACTTGGCTGTATCACTTTGAGTGAATCTGTTGAAAGTTGTCTAGAGTTTTTCTCTTTTATTTTATTATGCAAATAAAAAAAAAAACATACGGACAGAAACCTTAATATGTCCCTTAAGATGCAAATGGTAGACGTTTTTTACAATAATATATTATCTAAAGAGATCACATTTCGATCGTTGCAAAGTATAACTTTACAATTTAAAATTTAATGACAGTGCAATCAAGCAGAGAAAACTAGAAAACCAGACATTGCCAGCAAGTCGGAAACAGACCAGAATAAACCAAAGCGATAAAAGGGTAGAAAAAGGACTAAAAATAAGAAAGCACGATCGATACTATGGAGAAAAAGATCTATTTCCGAAGTTGTAAAAGAAGAGCATGCACTATATAAACCAGTTAAAGAAAAAATTAACTTATTTTCGCACTATTTGTTTCTTTATTGCTCAAGGTAATATAACAGACAATTACCATGATCGTAACCACACAAATAAGCCCGATTAATCGTTTTCTAAAACTTCAAATGCATTTGTTTATAGATAAACGTTTGACATAGAAACATATTTTTATAGAACAGGCAAAGCGAATGCAAAAAATAAAATAAAAAAATAATTAATGTAATTATACATATGTTAATTATGTATATTACATATGTTAATTATATGTATGTATTCTAATTCTTCTAACTTTAGTATGACACGATAAATTTAGCAACAACAAAAATACACATGTCGCGCCGTCGCAAAGAACTTAACTAAAAACAGAAAGGTTTTCAAATCCGTTTAAAAAATCAATATCAGGGGAATTCAAGTTATCACCACCCCTTATAACAGTGTGCTTGCTTGAGTACACTTCACCCTTTTTTGTTAATCTTATGTAACAGTGTAAGCATATCTCTTCAGCTAAGTTACAGAATAAACAACCCTTATCAAAGAAAAAAAGAAAACACTAGGGGGAGTACTTGGTCACTGACAATCGAAATCGGGAAAAAAACATAAGTATTGCGAGCATAAGTGTAATGCGATCAGTTAATTTGATGTCAAAGGTATTGTCCATCATGGTATTCAGTTTATACAATACTTTCAACGTACTAGTACACATCATTTATACGAGTATGGAATGCGTCACAGGGCGGTCTGACTATTGTTTTCAGGAGTCTTTCCTAAGAACATTACGTTAAAAAGGCTACTCATTTGATATATTTTTTATAGTCGTAATTTATTTTGTACTGTAATTACTGTTACTAATTAAGGAGAGTGGCCTAAAATCCAAATAAATTTAGTTTTCTCCTCAACTTAAAGACACATAGTTGTGATAAAGTAAATTTAAGGGAATACCTGTGCCAGCGAGTAGTAAAGAAATATTTCATTGCTTTTCCTAAAAGATAACTTAATGGCATTTCCATAAGTTTAAAGAACAATGTTGAACAGCCTGTGAGAATTTTCTTCTAATAAAGCACCCGAAGACTATATGAGTAGCAAGGTTTCCTCGTACGGTGAACATTTAAAAAACTACAGCATAAGGGAAACAAATGAGGTGTACATGAACACACTACCTCGGCAGACGACAAATTGCGAAACTCTTATAATCGACGAACTAAAACCCTGATATACGCCACCATAGAAAAAAACTTTTACGTCCAATTAAAATCGATATCATATTCGTTCAAGAAAGCAAGAATTTGTTAGAATTAATGGTCGCTTTTTAAGTTTAGAAACCAAACCTTTGATTTTAAAATACAAAACTTAGAAGAAGGTATTTTAAACTCACAAAATGAGGAGGAAAAGATTCTTGGATGATCTTGGGTAAACCACCAGCAATTTTGTACATACTTTTGAATATTTGTTTTTTTATTTAACGTGAAAAAACAAACTAGCGCAACTTAACTTAGTTGAGAGGCTCCAAAATGCCATAAGAAAAGAGGAAAACTGCCAATGTAAGGATAAGGTTTCCAACGGTAACTAAGGAAATAAGAAATCGTTAAACTTTAAGTTATATTAGGAAAGTTACAAAGATTGCCAATAAATGTAGAAGCTAGACCACGTAAACGATATGTACATCTAAATTTCCTGATTACTAAACAACGAAAAAACATATTGAATCAGGGGAGGCCTTCCAGCGGGAAAGAACAAAACTTTTAATAGATAAAAAGAGAAGTGTAATACCTTACTTAACAATGAATTCCAACAAAATACCAAATCCTTGGAGCATGCATAGGAAATAGGAGACTTTACAGCAACAAAAGTCGCAATATGAACTGAGACGTTTTAATGGAAATAAAGCGCACAACCTGAAAAGCCCGATAGTTTAAAGGTAAGGTTGCAGATAACCAAGGCCGTGTTCAAAGACAACCGTTAAAACAACTCTTAATAATTGTTTAAAGCCACTGTCCATTGAACTTACAAATTTTACTCTTGACATTTATTTAAAACAAGTCATCTGGCCGAAATGGAAAGAATTTAAATACTCAGCCTGTGTCGTGAACTTTCCCTTATTGCGACACAGTTTAAGCATTAGATGGCAGAAAAATGCCGCTTACACTTGAACGAGTAATATTAAGGGATAAAAGCGAACAAAATCAGAATGCTACGAATGTCAGCAAATGTAACAAAACAGGATTTTAAAAGAAGCACGTGTTGCAGATACAACAATGATAAGATAAAGACTCAGGTACATAACTCAAATGTAAAAACTTCGAGAAACAGTTGGCTTACTAAAGGTGTAACCCAAAAAAGATCCATAGAATGGTAATAAGGTCCACTAGCACTAGATGTTTTTACTTGTTACATTTGTTAAAAAAGATAAAACCTCTGTACCAACCAGTGAAAATTTGTTTTTTCTAAGAAATCTCAATCCTTCAGATGGTACTCATTCGTGCTAAATTAGAAACTAGAAATCTGGAAAAGAGACCAAAATTGGTCTCATTAACGTTTTTGCTGCACACACATCTTTATGTTGCAACTATAGCAGCTCCCTATTATAATTAATTTATTTTGTTTTACCTTGTTGAAGCTAACCCATAAAATCCTTTGAGACCCTCTAATTGAAATCTTGCCACTATTATTAAATGTGAATGCCCGCTCTGGCACCTCATACTACTATGGATTGCTTACCAAACCACTAAAAATCTAACAGAACAGAAAAATCCTGCAACATTAAGTAAACAGTCCAATAGACATTACAACTCTCCTTCTAATCTTAACATGACAAACGAGAAAACGAATTCTCTGCAAATTGGAAAATTAAAGCCAGCGTTTCAAACCAGTAGCACGAGCACAAACCGAACAAATTCGACTCATAGATGGCAGCAACAAAACAAAATTAATAATAAAAAAAATCGAAGGCCACTACTTTGGTATTGAGCAGCCCCCTGTAACGAAAAAAACCAAAATATACGCATAACAATAATTAAAACAAATGCGAAAACATCTTTCCCCCAATTCTCTGAAAAATGTGTAAATCAGAAAATATGTACAAATATATGGCGTTCGAGGAATTAAAAGACTCAACACCCCATGAAAAGTTTCACAGATTTGTGTAAAACATTCGTAGTCCCATGCCACAAAAACTGTGTCCATACGCCCACTTTAAGGACGAAGTATAAACAAATTACTAATAGGACATCAGTAGTGTTTTTGTTTTTCATTTTCTCCAACAAATTAAACTGAGACATCTTTCAGCAATTTGGAATAGTACACCAGCCAACCAACAAACCAACCAACCAACCATCAAACAAGCCAACTAGACCAAATGATCTAATTGGAAGCGATTCTCTCGCCCCATAATAATTGTAATTAATGCACTTGGAGAACATGACGAGCGACTGGCTGGTGTTATCTAATAACGAAAAAACTGCAGCACACATGTTTAAAAAATAAGATCAAGTAATTTTGGATGGAAAAGCCATCGAGCGAATGTTTGGAAATTGGCATTAGCGTTCGTTCCCACTTTTTTACACCGAACAAAAATAATTATTTTTGAGAGCAAGCCCAGTTGGGCTGTTCTGTCACGTCTGCGTACGCACCTGCGTGTGATTTTTGATGATTTTTCATTGAATTACACACTCCACAACACCATTGCACGTCACAATTTAATTAATTAACGATTATTAATCGCGATTTTTGAAATAATCGACATTTTAAAGAGTTTTCATGAAGCACAGTTCCAAATACGCCACACTTGCCTTAGGGAGAAAATGCATTGGAACATTGTACTAGTGTTCAGCTTTCACGCACACCATCACTGTAGGTGATTGTAAACAAGTCGTCGGTATACGACACACACCAGCGCATCGTGTGGTAGTGTGATGTAAAAAATTTCATGAGGTTCTCGGAAATTTTCAAAGATGGTGGTCATTTCAAAGCTAGATGGGATTTTTGTATGCTCCTCGGTATGTGGGGTGAAAAATCCACCCCTTAAATTGGATCGATAAATAGAAAGGTTTGACATACAATAAATCTACTACAATTGGGACTAGTCTAGAAAGCAGCATTGTTTAGATGCGTTCAGTTATTTAAATTGGAAATTATATTTTGCACTCTCATTACAGCGGCTGTTTAGACTAATGATGATCATAATTTGTTGTGTTTTTAGATTTTTCTAAAAATTTATTTATTTGTAAGATTTAACAAGAAACATTTTTATGGATACATTTTTTTTAAATTGACCTAAGAAAATTTATTTATTCTTGAATGAATCATTCCCAACTCTTGTCAACTAAAGCTCTCCTGATTGGCGGGTATTTTAAAAATCTTTCTCTTTTTATTTTAGTCAAGATTTGATTATAGTTTCTATGACGGTGCAATATATTTTTTTTCTACCGTTCCTGGCGTTGCTTTAATACATATTATTGGGTTGTACCACATGAAATTTGGTGGTTTTATAATAAAAATTAAAAACCCAATATTATTTTTCCGTAAATTTTTATTCAATCAAAATAGGATCAGTTGGCATCTATGACATCCTTCCAACGTGATAAAAGGTCAAATATTCCTTTATTCGTAGAAGTGCTGACTTTTTGAGGCAATGTAATCTTCAAAGGCTTTTATGTCCTGTGCTCGGTTCCGAAAGACTTTCTGCCGGCAAAATGCATCCAGATTGCAAAAAAGATGGTAATCCGTTGGGGAAATACCAGGGGAGGACCAACTAGAACAGTTTTTTCACCGTTACTTGTGAGGTATGGGGTCTAGCATTGTCATGCAAAAGGATCAGACTGTGCCTATTGACCACCGCAGGTTGCTTTTCAGCCAATTGGCATACAATATGTTTTCGGTTTCCCACGTGGTTCATTTTCCAAGCCAACGTCGTATAGTGCGTTCGGTTACCGCTACATCCTCAAATTCGTTATTAATGTTTTTAATTGCCAATGACGCATTATATCCCGTTTTAAATTCGCAAAGGAAGAGGGTTCGAATTTAAACTGCCGACAGCATGGTAAATAATTCGTAGAAAAAAAAAAACGGTACTTGCACCGAAATCTAAAATAATTTCCGGCAACACATCACGACGTGATCTGCAGAAAAAGCAATGGCCTATCTGTACATATGTACATATGCTTTGGTACTGAGAACATTTTTCAGAGATTTCCAATAATCTTAAACGGTTGTGCTAGGCTAGCTGCTGGTTGTTTCTTAAATATGTTATTTTAACCGATGGTGCTATGATTATGACGGTTGGGTGCTGTAGAAATAGGGTAGGCACTGAGAGATATCAACCTGGCGATATCCAGTGTTGCAACTATTTTTCTACACATCAATTGTGCTTATAATACCTCCACGTGATAACCGTCGGGTACTAGGTAATGTCCATCCGGACTGGACTTGCTAAACTCGTAACCGCGAGTGCTGACCAGCAGACAAAAATAGCAGTACTATAAACAGGACAGCGGATGAATTCCCCAGATGGAATCAATGGTGGAAAAAAAAAACCGAACCAAATGAGACCTTATCCGGGTTACTTCGACACATTTAGAGCTCAGGCCGGTAAGAATTTCCAATACCAAGTCAGAATCTTAGAAAAGAGATGGTGGCGGAAGAGCCTATAATTTACCAACGACAGCACTCACTTCCCGGAAGGGATTACAGGCTTCGGTCTAACTTCGGTGATAACTGCCCGGCCATGAAAAAATACAAAATTTCCGAAACATAAACAAGCCTCGGATACGGATGGATATGCTGTTGACAACCCATGCAAACGATTTAAGGACGTCCAGCTTCATACATGTATGTGCAGCTGAACAGCTAACGTAGACCCTAAACTGCAAAGCAGACGTTACCGCTATCCAAGAAGTGCGATGGGATGGCTCGAACAAAAAAAGAATGAAAATCTGCGACATCTTCTACGGCGAGAAGTCTTGTGCTTCCGAGATGTGGACGAGCGCCTCGTAGCAATCCGCATTAAAGTAAAATTTGCCAACATAAGCCTGGTGTGCGCGGCCGCGTCCACAAAGGAAAAAGATGACGAAACCATAGTTACCTTCTTTGAGCTTCAACCAGATTGACCATATTGCGATCGATGCAAGACACTCCTCCATAATTGTGTATGTCCGAACGTTCCGAAGAACCAACATCGACTCGGACCATTAACTTGTTGTAACCAAGGTACAGTCGCGGGTATCCCGAACACCGCCAAGTCAAGATAATATTTTGAGGAATTTCGACGTCAGATGGCTACAATTGCAAGAGATCGCCAGAATCAAACATCGAAGCCCAATGGAAACACTGCCAAAAAGCCATCAGAGATGGCGCTACTGATGTGCTGGGTTTCACTCGACCGCTACTAATTGGAAGAAAGCAGCGTGATGTCAGTGGCGCCTTTGCAAGTATTGAGACGGAAGCGGCGAAAATGGGTTAAGCGGTCAATAAGGGCAAGACTAAGTACATGCTGCCAAGCATGTCACCGTCGACAGGTAAACCTTGAGGTAGATAAGGACTTTGTCTACCTAGGCTCCGCTACTAATTCATCCATGACACAAGCGCTGAGATCAAACGAAAAATAACTCTTGCCAATCGCTGCTTCTTTAGGCTAAGAAGGCAATTGTCTAGTAAAGCCCTCTCTCTGACAACTAAAGTTAACCTATATAAGACCTTAATAGTCCCAGTCTTACTCTGCATGCAGAGGCATGGACATTTTAAAAAATGGATGAGGGTGCTCTTGGTTGTTTTAAGAGAAAAATTCTACAAAAGATCTCCGGTCGCGTCTGCATTGACGGTCAGTGGAGGAGGGGGTACAACGACGAACTGTACGGACTGTACAGCGACATGGACCTAGCCAGAAGAGTGAAGATCCAAAGACTGCGATGGCTGGGTCATGTAGCATGTAGAGCGGATGAACACTAACGCTCCGGTCCGAAAAGTTTTCGAATCCGCCCCCGAAGGACAGTGAAGTAGAAGAAGATCGAAACTCAGCTGCCTCACGCAAGAGGAAGGTGACCTCAGCCAACTTAGCGTACGAAAGTGGAGGCAGCTAACAAAGGATCGAGCTGGCTGGAGACTCTTGTTGACTAAGACCCATGTCCATCCCGAACGCCAAATAAAGTAAGTAAGCAACTGATGATTATGTTATGGATAACCAATGCTGTGCCATTTCGAAGGTATCATAATGGTCTTATGGAAAATTCCAACAAGATTGTTGTGGTATTTCTACAATCTAAGCTTTACCAGGATGGGAGCTGAGAAGAAAATTTTGCTTATCAGACGCATATTTCGTTTGAGTGAATTTAGCTACTTTTAGCGCACAGCTAAGATCAAGAAATGCGATGTGAACGTTACATTTTGTATATATATCACAGATCGCACAGTTATTTATCAGTAGATCTCGTTCAGGAGTCCAGAAAAGATTTACAGGCTCAAATGGCGAACAAAGCTAAAAATCTGTAATATAATTCTTTTTCTTATTATTCTGCCGCATTAGAGCTAAAAACTGCTCCAGCATTTAATCCAGAAGGCTAATGCATACAATACAATATATACATACCCAGTAATAATTCTTCCTCTTTTGTGTTGAGTTTCGCAATACCACCACAAAACTCGTAATTTGATGATAGAAGTGTTGGTGAGCTCATGAAACCGTTTATATTAAGTAACGTACTGGCGAAATTGTAAGGATATACAAACTCGAAAGGTCTACGAGCAGAAAGAAAGAGAATATAACTAGTTACTCCTAAAGTAGAAAAAAATTGAGAAGGACCTGACAACGAAAGAGAGAAAGGCGAAATGAAATTCGGAAATGTGATTAAAATCCGAAAACGCCATCTTAGGTAAAATAAGTTTTCGTATGGCATAAAATCAGATCTCGTGAAATCCATACCACTCAATTGGTTTAAAGACGATAGAGTTAACAAAGTTAAGGTGAATGAACCTCAAATTGCAAACGTTGTTCGAACTTTCAGATATCTAAATTTGAACTCTCCGACCTTAAAAAAACGCCAACGAACAGTGTATTCATTGACGCACGGGTGGCAACGAGTAGCGCAAAAATGAAATCACTGCACTAAGCAAAACTCAACAGTTAGGGGAAAATGTCAGGCCAGGTGAATGGAGAAAAATAAAGCAGCTTACTCCTCTTGATTTAAACGACAATTTTATTATCGAATTACAATGAATCGAAGATGCAGTTAATCAAAGAGAATAAGAAATGCAGTAGATGTTAAATGAATATAAAATAAAAATTGAGCGGTCAGTCACTCGACAAAAGACTATTGGCACAACAATTAGGAGTCTAAAACACGTCTACTTGCCAGTTCCGATAGACTGTTCGTAGAATTTTTCAAAAGCCCAACTGGAAGAGAATATCCACCAAACCAATGATCGAGTATGAGAGGATAATTCTATGGATATCAATAACTGGAACATCAGTCAGTTCTTTAAGCAGTTCTAAAAGAAAGCCGATCTTATGTACTGCTAGGTATTGAAATACTTCTCAGCTTCAACTGACTCACATGTTTTGCTAAGTGTTCAAAAATGTATTTCTTATTAAAAACACAAGATCAATGGGATCATATGCTAAGCATGAGTCAGAGAATGGTCAAATTATCGCAAATAAAAAAACTAATAAATAGAGTGACTCAACTTTTTAAAATGATTTTCTATTATACTTGCCACGCTAAGTTTTAGTATACATTCATGATGGACTATTTTTTTGTTTTATGCATTTTTAAATTTAACAATTTGTATTGTATAATACAAATATTCTATGTACTACATTTATTTTTACTTCAAATCAACCTACGGCATTTTATTAGTTGCCTAAACTCTCAGTGGACCAAAGAATTACGGACTAAACTTTAGACCTTAATAACTAAGGACTATAAATTGTTTGTCATATTGTAAATGCCGATCACAAAGTACTAAGACATCAAAGTAGTGTTGCATGTAGTATGTCCCATGAATTGCAATTGCAATATTTCAAAATCAAAAATCCGACGGTAACTTTTAATCTAATAACAACTTGCTCACAATTCTCTGGGTCTGTATCTGTATCTGGTAACTCAAACACATCTGAAAACCATTCTATTTTATGTAAGGATATAAAAATTATAAACATTTAAAATAAATACATTCGTAACAAAACCACACCCAAATCTCACACATATCACTAACAAAAACACGTTTAATTTAAAAATTAAATTTTAATTTCACTTATTATAGATATTTTACTTATTTTCGGTGAAAAACATTAACAAGGAAGCCCTTCACTAGGCAGCTAACAATCATTTTTCAGTTAGATTGCCAAATGATGGACCGGCTTGTAAAATGTAGAAATGCAAATATTTATTATTATTATTAAGAAAAATATAAGAAAACTATTTTATTTTAAGGTATTATAGTGCACAGAACGAAGGACGGTTTATGAATGATGAAAGATTTATTTTACATTCCTTTATAGTGGCAATAACAAAAAATGTTTTATGTTTTTTTTTATCATACATACTCTGTTTCGTATTCAAGATAAGAAAACCTCGAATTTTACTTTTCTTTTACTCTTGTGTGGTTTTAAAGAAAATAAATTCGAAAACAGAAGCTGGCAAAAAAACTCTATATAAAATATTAAATTTTTTTTTCTGTTTCGGTTTAAAATAGTTGGCATTGTATCCACGAGGAGAAGATAAGCTCTGGATACTTTGATAACAAGCCTTTGAAATGCTTTATTTCTGATGCAAACCATTTCTTTAATGATAACTCTTTGAAATAAGGAGACTTTGGAATTTAATTCTTTCTTAAAAACATGAATAATATTGATATGATCTTTTATCTTTTTCCATATGAACTTTAAATAACTCCAATTGTTGTTATCAAGTAAATTTAAAGTAGAAAATATAGTTTGCATTTTTCTCTTAAATCAAACCCACATAGAAATGAACTTTTATATTTAGTCTTTATCTCAGACCCAAAAGCCTAACACTTGCTTTCATTCCAAACTGCACCACGATAAGCCCTCTGTCATTCAAATTAGCTTGATCTTCAGAACGATGGTTTGGTTTTTCTTATTGCGAATATCGTGGTGTCGAGTCTTACAAATTGTTGTTGTCTCAAGGAACTAGGACTAGCCGGGTCATCTGCAATAAATCGATGGTTATAATGCCTACTGAACACTAGCATAAAAACAAATCAAACACTATTTTATTGGGTGATAACATTAAATTCACTACAACGAGGAGCTTGCGTTTTGGGATATCTTTGAATTGGTAGATTGGGTAATTCTCCTTCTTACCACGCTGCCCAGATCTGCTCAACCATCATGTTTGTGAAAGCATACACTGATTATAGTAATATCACGTTTTGTTTTTCAGGGCGACAGATATCCTGCGATTGCATGATTGGTTTTAGATTTGTCGCCATCAAAAGAAGTTTAAAAATACGAGCAGAGAGCATTTACGCAAAGGACTCTCCAATATGACGATGATTTCAACATAATATCTTTAGAATATCGCACCGTTACTGGAAAAGTGCTTACAACAATTTTAAACTATCGACGATATGTACTGACAGTACGCAGACGACGGACCGATATATTCGGAAACAATGTAAGCAAAACCTGAAACACAGGTAGTAAGGAATAAATATGTACAATGAATGCGTACAAACGTAAAGCAACTTTGCAATTTATAAGTTAAATGGTGTCGACTATGCGAGAAAAAGCAATGAGACCAACAAATTTATAGTAAAATTATTCAGCTGCAGCAGTTTTAAGTCAAGAACATGAGGCTTTTCGTAACAAATCATAAAAGTATATGAACACTCCTTTAAACGTCTCCTTAATGAATATTGCTAAGAAAAAGTAAAAGGTTACAAAGAAAACTCAACCTCCGATCATCTAAATACTGGAAATTCTTCCATTCGGCATAGAAAAGGTTGGGGCATCGAATATAAGCTGAAAATCAAAAGATCTCTAAGCTTAATAACTCGTTCTCACATAGTTTTGAAATTGGGGCAAATTTTTGATATGGAGTACTATTGCTATGAAAAAATGCACGAGGCAAAAATATTAGCTCTATCTTACCTAGACGTAATAGAATTGTGTTAAGTCCCAAGTCAGCTAGACGTGTTCACCGGTGTATGCGATATTATGTTGTCTTTGGCTATTGATTATAACGCACTTTTTAGAAAATAAGGACCGGTGTTAAAAGTGGGCCTGTCATTAAGCACGTTTTCGGATAAAAATAGGAGTCGACTCCCAAACTGCTGGTCTCGTGGCTTTGGTTCCAACTAAATGTTATACGGGTTAAGGACGTGATATTATCGACAAATCCTTCAAGTAGTGGATTGAAAAAGACAAAACTATTGATCAAATAAATAGTTAGTTCTGTTAGCTAATAGAGGACCATTATCAAAAAATTAAATAATTTTTGCGAATTGAAAAATAAAAATTTGAATCTCATGGTACTCGTAGCATTAGTCAGGTGTAAAATAAGATTTTTAAATTATCAGCATTGGAGGATCTATCAGTGGAAATAAAATAACAGAAATAGTGCATGCCCCATTGTTTTTAAGTTCCACCAATCTGGTTCGGGACCAAAATAAGAATCAACATTCTGAGTCAAAGATAAAACAATCTTGAATGTCAAACAGCTCGGTCTGAAAACAGTCCTTCTGGAATAATGAAGAATGGTGAAATAAGGGTCCAAAACAGATCCCCTAAGGTTTGCCGTAAATTAAAACAAAGGTTCCTGGGAAGCGTATAAACTCAATTCGATGTCCATCGTAAGGTTCATTTGCTGGAAATATTGCTAAAGGAAATAAAAGGTAGCCTTTAGGAAGTACAAAAGATCAAAACCAATGCGGGGATGACCACTAAAGAGAGCACTCTGTAGAATCACATAAACAAGGCAAATATAGCCATATACGTATAAATATAATATTTACATAAAGAAAAAATGCAACTAAAGCTTATTATTATTTTTAACAATTTTTTGAATTTTTTTAAACGAAACTCTCACAGGAAAACAAAGATGCCCTAAGCCGACAGCACTAACAAATTGATATAAAGACAGTTAATATATTTCCAAATTAGCATACAAATTTTCCTTAATATTTATAAATTGTAAATACAAATCACAAATAATTGTTTAAATAATGCAAAGGTTTTTTTTCATGTTACACGTTTTATGTTGTTATGTTATATTTAAAAAAGAAAACATAAAATGCATAAACAAATAAATGTTAATAGAAACCTTTTCAAAAAACACACAGATGTTTTTATCTACATAAAACACCTTACTGACACACTGCTCTTGAGCATTATAAATGATGTTTAGTTCCCAATGCTTTCGTTTTTAGGTCACGTGCAGCATGTACTTGTATGTATGTATGTATGTATTATACATCTAAGAGAAATAAAAAACAAAAAAAAAACATAAACAAAAAGCACAAAAATTGACCCTTCTATATCTCGTGATTGTTCAATAAGGACATACATACATATGTTTGTAGGACCAACTACATGTACTTTAAACTAGACCTGACCTATGTATTGTACATACGAGTTTGTACATACTCGTAAATCCATATGAAAGGTATTCCCGTATATTACTCAATTTGGTTTCCAGCAAATTCCTTTTAACTCAAATAGATTATCTTTTTACTTTTTTCTTATTTTGAATTTTTTGTTTTTCTTAAATTCCAAAATAGCCATACATATGATGCAAGTTCGAAATTTATTTTACATAACACATTTATAATTTATTTAATACAGCAATAACACTTTTATTCAAATATTCTCCATGATATACACTTAATATTTTAAACGAAATAATTGTTATACGAGTACATATGCCTTTTCTGTTTTTCCTCATAAAATTGTGCTCTTATTTATTTTTACTATATTTATTTCACATGGATACGAAATAACCTCTGTTCTACTTCCGACCAAAATAATAATAAACACGACACGAGCTCGTAGTAATCGTGGCCCACGAGGACATCATTCTCGTAAGGACTAGTGCGCATAATCTCCACTACATAGGAAAAAGACACAAAGTCATATGAAAAGTGTTAAGCTATTTGTATAGAATTATTCCATTATATGTACCTATGCTAGTCCATATAAAATATATAGTATGTAAATATATATGCATTTGGATACTATGCGTTGAACTTAAATTTCTTTACAAAAGGTGTACTCGCAATTTAAGTTTCCCATAATGAGCCCACTGGAGGCTTTGTAATTTAAAACTGTTCATTCGAATTTTCATTAAAGTTATTAAGTTTTACTACATGTACATACATACTACATGTATTGCGTATTCTCGTGTATGTATAACATAGATATTACTATGGTACAAATTTTTACCCTCGCTATAGCTCGAGCTTAACCTGAGACTTAACCGCTCAAATTTTCATCTCCGCCTCATATTATTTACATCAGTATATTTACTTAGTTTCTGTTATAGAGATTCTACTTTCAGTTGTTACTTTTGATGATTGAGATTTAGTCCTGATATTGGTAATTTAATTGTTTGTACCAGTTCTGTTTAATCCACCAATTTGATAAATACATGGAACGTAGACAACGACTTCTCCCATAAGCCTTAGTTCACGCAGCCTATGGATAGGTAATCGTCACTACATTAACATACTCGTAACTTCACTGCTTGCACTCTCAAAAGACTGCTTCCGCTTACGATTTCGATTTATTAAACTTTGGGCACAATTGTTTCGATTTGCTATCCCTCGTTCGGCTTGATACTATAGTCCACCAGTTTCGAGTCAATACCCGATCCTAGTAAAGACCTAACTCGCCAAATATATAATTATTTTTATGTCGAGCTTTAAAGTCAGTATATCTTTTTTAACTTAATTTGAGTCTGAGAATAGCCGGGTACTAAAGTTAAATAATGTTGTGGTAAGATACCCACTTTTTCAGAATATTGTATTGTATAATACTACGGCGTTAGATGATATAAAGTTACGTCGATTGATAACTGTGTACGAAGGTTAGTTTTTTTTAAAAAACCATCTCTGCTGTTTTTTTGTTAACACCTAGATCATTCGGTAAGAGTCCTTTGAGCGCAATTCAGAAATATACTAACTATTGTAAAGACCTTCTTGATGACCATGGCATTCATGTCATCCACATACACCATAGATCTAACTTCTTCTTCCCTTCTTATTTCGTAAATGAGGGGGGAAATAACACTTTTTCTGAGACAGTAACCGTAAGTTTAATGACCCTTAGTTTTACAATGATACACTATATGATATGGATACAGGTATCACGCTTGTTAGTATCGAATTAGGATTCAAGCATCCAGTTCAATTTAAGTTTTATAGAAGAGCCTCTTGATATCTTGGCCTAAATGTTTTGAAAATGGTTGTTTCACCAAATCAATATAGCAATTGCTTGCTGCGGTCAATGAGTCAATCCTTCACTAAAGTGTCATTTGTCACATAGACCCAAGGTCAGCAGAATTCCTCACTTCAAATTTATAGCTGCCGACAATGGCGTTTTTATCAATACCTTTAAAAATTCTTCACGTTTTCCGTTGGGATTAATGACCTCTTTAGTGCTACACCAACCTCTTCTCCGCAAGGTTAGACTTCTTTATTATTGACCAAATCAAGCTTTTCAGTGTTTCATACCAGTACCTTTACAACGAGTCCCTTAAGCAAATGCAGGAAATACTTTTTAGATGTCCCTTAAGTTCTATGAATTGCCGACAAAGAAGTTTAAAGCTATTTAATTTTTTCCTCTTTTCACTTGGATCGCTCTATTTTAAGCTTTTTGTTATCTTGTCTGTTATCTTGAGATTTGTGTGGACTTTAATCTACACTGTACTGGCATTTAAGCGCGATGATATGCATCATGACATACCTTTCAAAGGTATTTCAGTTATCGGGAAAATGAGATTGGCGAACCACAGATGTGTTGTCACGAGCAAAGAGACTTTGAATCATATGTGATGAATGAACTGCACTGCTATTTACCCAAAGGTCTGGCCCTTGGCGATTGTATTGTCGTGTAAGTCGAACGCATGATTAACCACGCCAAAAAAAAAGATCAGCAAGACTTTCACTTGCCTTGCTTTTTTAAGCCTCGGGTTTATTATATCCTTCCATTGTAATGATTGCGGAGTAGCATCTGCGTCGTACCCGTAAACAAAAGATGTAATCTGTAATCGTTTCAATGGCGAGGCAGCCACTCAAAAGTCCTGTTATCAGTAAAAAAAAATTAGCGTGTTCATAAGGTAAAAGGTAAGTAGGTACTTTTGACAGATTAGTCGGATAGGTACTTTCTGTAGACACCCCGCATTAATATGATGCTCTACGCAATATTTCCGCGTGTTTTTAAAACTTATTTGCGATATGTACGATGCGAAAATTGTATATAAAAGTTTATTATTGATGATTTTAATAGTGAGGATGTCAATTGGTCTTGGTCTGAAGAATGTTTAATGTTGATAAAGTTGCTTATATTGATTGTTTGTTCTCTTTAAATCGCAAAACCGATCAATTATATCTTGTTTTTATTAATTTTAATGATATCAAAACAAAAGTTTCTAAAGTCTTATTTCCTCTTCCGATTGAAATTAACTTATATTCTTATATAAAATTAGAAACATTTTCTTTTAGTTCCTTAAACATTCCCCAATCTTATTTTGCGGACTTAAATGAGTATTTTATGTCTTTCAAATGAGATACTGAATTTGAAAATCTAAGCCTCTATAATTAATGTCAGGTTTTCCATGTTTGATCCATGCTCCGTGAGGCATTTTCAGTTAAATGGTTACGTCAATAAGCAAAATCTTCAATTCCGGGGCACTGAAAATCAGCGTGTGATGCACTGTGTGGTGCGGCGTTCACGCGGGAGGAGTGATTGGGCCGTATTTTTTTTTGAGAACCCAATCGGCAATACGGTCACTGTTACTATCGAATGCAACAGGGCCATGATAAATGACTTCTTAGTTCCGGCATTGGAAGAGCAGGGCTTGGTGAACGTGTGGTTTCAACAAGACGAAGCAACCACACACACAGCACGAGCCACAATGGATATTGTGAAGGAGGCATTTCCTGGTCGCGTAATCTCCCGTTTTGGCGATTTGGCATGGCCAGTAAGATCGCCCGATTTAACCATCCCAGACTTCTTTCTTTGGCGCTACAGGAATTCACGGGTTTATGCCAACAAGCCTCAGACAATCGCAGCCCTTAAGAAGAATATTCGACAGGAATGCGGACAGTTATCACTGGAAATCTTGCGGAAAGTCATGGAAAATGCGATAAAACGCGCACAAATGTGTATCAATACTGGCGGCAGCCACTGGGCAGATATCATCTTTTCCACATAACAGGAAAAATTGTAAAGGTCCAAATAAAGCTTTGCATCACTCAAAATCTTTTTTTTTTATTTAGTAAAAAAGTAATTCAAAAACAAAGTTGAATGATTAATTTTGCGCCATCTTGTAGTTACAAAAACTAATGCCTTAATTTGTTCCATTAAGAGAAACTTCATAGATTTTTCGGTCCCTTTTTATTGTTCTAGTCGGATCAATACCTGAGTACGAAAATGTTGTGTGGAATCCAAATTATTTGTATCTTTCTGACCTGTTGAAAGAGTGCAAAGACGTCTTACAAAATATATTTTCTTAAAAATGGATTGGTCTTTCGAGCCTCCTCATAAAGCTCGATGTCAATCATTAGGTATAATGACACTTAGTAGAAGAAGCCACGTACATGACATTATGTTTGTTAGAGATGTTCCATCTTATCGGATAATTAGTGCTACATTTCTATCCTTGTTACCTATTTATGCTCCCCAAAGGGTGTTAACGGATCATCACATCTTTTACCATATGAGGCATAGAACAAACCATGGGCAAAATAAGCTGATTTCTAGATCTCTGAAATCAATCTCTCATATTTCGAGAGAGCGTCTCAAAGTCCTTTTAATTATTTAATTTTAATTTTTCTACGAATACTTTTTATTATTTCTCTACTTCTAAAACTTTCTGTAGGTTATTACACTTCTGTTTTTGTATTTATTATTATATCATGCATTCGTAATCTGAAAGCTAAGCTTGTTGATGAAATAAATAAATAAATACATAATGATGTAGAACCGAAAATAAGTACAGTTAACTCTGGGATTGGCAGTTTTCGAAGTGCATTATTTTTCAATGTAGTGCATCGGCCCCTTTTTTTATCAAGCCGAACGCAATAACCTCGTCGTTAATTGCGACAACTCTTCAAAAACACTTGAATATTAATAAGTACACATGAAGATTATCATACACGAATCATACAGAAACCCCACTCTGTATCCGAATTTTCTCCGATTCCCAAACTCAACTTAAGTTTAACCGTCAGGGAAAATTCAATTATATTCTTGAAGTAAGACTGAAGTGACGAAAAATGAACACTTGAACTTAAAGTTTTTGTGTCACTTTAACACAGGCATCGCAGTATTAAACGACATATAACAAATATAATAAAATAACAGCGAATTTTAAAACACGTAATATAAGAAAAAGTAGACGTGTTCGCAAAGCCCCCCAGTTATGCCCTGAGACCTGGGCTTACTAACTAAGGTTCAAGGTTATACAAAAGAGCCAAAAGGAAAATAAAAGAGTCATTCAAGTGGATTTTTACCAAGACCACTGACGATGTGATTCGAAAAAGGGCGCGGCGCGTCCGAAACAAGCAAACCAGCCAATATCAAGGCAGACACTCAGGAAATATATGTAACATTAGTAGTATCTATGTATGATATAAGCTATAATTTCAACGGCAAAAAAAGAGGAAAACGTAATTCCAGTCAGAAATAATGAATTTTTCGGTACAATTTGTTATGTAAAGTGTTATAAATGCACACGTTTTTAAAACGATAATACATTACTAAAAAGATGCAAATCATCCACACCATTTCAAAAACAAGTACATATTTACTCTGGTTTTTTTTTTTTTTTTAAACAATTTTATTTGATCAAATCAACACTCACATTGTGCTTACAAAATAGTTGACTAAACACTACATTTTAATACAACTTTTTATCAATGTACTTTAAATGGTATGTGCATTTGAATATAAAAAAAAAAATTCAAAATGTACATACATATGTATGTATATAATCAGTTTTGTATAAGGCGGTACACAATCGTTAACATAAGCTTGATATGGAATTGTAAAGAATGAAACAAGAAAACAAAATCTAACTCCTCCTCCTGTACTTTACGATAAAGAAAAAAATAAAAATAAAAATATAAATACAAATTTAATGTTTAACAAGACACTTTTTTTTCTTAAGAAGCAGAAATAATACATATGTTTAAATAATACAACTAACTTTGGACGCATATCAGTTGCCGCCCTTAATTCTTTGGATATTTTTTCTTTAAAGATCATTTGCCTCGATAAACTTAAGAGTACGGAGTTCTTGGATTTACATTTATCATTTCCGTAGTGCTGAAAGAAAAAAAAAATACAAAGTATTTTGATAATATTATCAAAAGTAAAATATGCAAAATCAACTGCCAGTCATAAGTTGCGCCTACTACAATCGCAGTTGCGTTTATCTTTGAAAGAAAAAAAATAAACAGATAAACACTAACCTTTTGCTGCATTTAATGTGAATAAGAAGAAGTACAACTCCCGCAATCAAACAGATGGAACCGACTACGATATATGCAATCCCTAAGAATGGGTTTTTCCCACCCATCAGAGACGTTGTTGATAAAATCATTTTTTTCGTTCCACTGAATGCTGTTACTGGGTATTCTAAAAACATGAGAAAATATTTTCGCATGACTTTAAAATTTATTTATTAATCAATAAAATAATTACGGTAAGCAACTCTGAGTGTATAATTGCCTCGTCGTAGACCATCCGTGAAATGTGTCTTGGTGTGATCTACACGTCGATATAATTTTCGGAAACTAGGCAGCGCTGCGGTTCGCATCCAAACAATAAAGTCTTCATTCTGAAAATACAAAGAGTATACTTAAAGTAAACAATATACGAGCTTTTTTATTATTTACTACAATATTAACTTTATTTTAACATTAATAGAGCAGAGCATTATTCGAAAAACTAGACTTAATAAAGAAATAATATAAAACAAATGCGGACTGCGTAAAGGTGATATTCCATTTATAAGACGCAGTGATATCCCTGCATAATTTCAAAATCGGTATGAGGCGGTCCTAGTATTTATTTTATCATACAATCTCAATATCTTGAATTGCATGCAATTTTATTCTATTTCAACGTGTATAATGACATGTTTTGCTCCTAAATATGTGTGTGGATTCTAAATATCCGCTGAAACGGTTATCTACATTGTACAATGAATTCGTGTTTATAATATTGTGACACTGATAAATGGCTAATAGAGCATCCATAAAGTCGGCAATTATCTGTTTTTTGCAAAACCATCCATGAAACTGCATTGCGCAGTTCGAATTGTTCCAATTATTTCTTGTGAGTGCTTAGAGATTATAGGATATCTGCAGAAGAGATAATTTCAAAATCAACATTGATGCTTGCATGATTTCTAAAAGCTCAATGTAGCATAGTAATATTTACATAGATAGTACCCCACGAATGCACAGAGAATAAGTTAGTAAGGATTGAGAAAAAATCAAACAACAAAAATCACAGACAACTAAAAAGAAGAAACATTAACAATTAAAAATATCAGTATTTTTTAGTGAGCTCTAAATAATATGGAGAATCGTCCTTCATCGGTCGGCGGATAAATTAACCGCATAAAACCCCAGCAGACAACTGTGAAAACAAAATAAAAACCTGATTAAAACAAAACATGACAGTGGTCCCTCTCTTGCTTAATGCTACCATTAACTCATTTTTGTGGGGGAAAAAAAAACAAATCATTATTCTCCTGGGCATTGGAAATTTATTTACAAATATTAAGCAATGTTTCACTCCAGTGACAATTTTGCACTTACTACTTCAACCCGTCACAAAAAGCGAGGAAGAATTTAGGTCGATATTGTCTGCTAATATCGAACCGCAACACTTATGGGAGAAGTAGAAAACCAGATCAATCTATTGATAAACAGTTTAAAACAATATCTAATAGACGTCCGAAATCAAAAACAGGTTATATGTGCGGATAGTACGAATGCAGCATGTTATTTCGCCAGCTCTACGAACACTAGACAAAAAAAAACAACCAAATGCTCAGAAAATTAGGAAAACTCCCGCGCAAGAAACGCCAACTTCAATCAATCAGCCGCTCCATGGTCATTGCCCTTCTGTTAAAAATGCAGGACATAACTTAAAGTGGTAAGGAAGACAGAGTAAGGGACTTTCTTTGACCACCGTAGATAGATTATAGATTTGATACTTTAACCGCTCAACTCGTAACAACCCCGATAAAAGGTAGGAGCAAGCTCGTGTTAATATACCGAATAAAGATGAAAAACGTACAGCGTATAAAGCAAAATCAACACTTCAGCAGTAGAAAAAGAAGAAGCAGCAATATTATCAAAGTTCTACAAAATATACCGCGAACAATTTACACGGCTCCCTCCCTGATCATTTCGAATGAGTATAATCGATATATCAAGTATTACATAGGAGGAAATTTTCAGAATGACAAACTTGTGCTAAAACAAAACAAAACAAAAGGATCTATCTTTTATGGTAACATATATTGAATTTTTTGATGATAAGCGATGTGTTTCACGCCGCCTCATCAGAAAAAACTGAAAGATTTCAGACTCCATTGCATAAGATAAAACATTAAACGACGCTGGTATCGCTTGCTTATTACATTTAGAGTAAAAGACCTCCCCTTAGTAATAGCTGACGTAAAAGTGAAGCAGTGTGTTTGATGCCTCGAACGAAATATTAACACTGCTAAGACAAAAGTCGTTCAGTAACTTTAAATTATTTAGAATGGCCGCCAATTGTGGTTAACCAACGATCTGGCCGGAACGGAACGGCCGGATAATGCCACCACTAAAAGTGTTTATATTTTGGATTCGAGTTAGACTGCCAGCTGGACAAAAATCCAGTGATATTATATCACAATGTTGTTTCTAAGCCTTTGTTGAGCGGAATCTTGTTGAGGAACAATATTTGGTTTAAGAGGTTCACAACTTTACCATCATTTTGATTTCTTCCTCTCAAAAATCAAGATCGGTAACTTTATAATAGATTTCTCCGAAGGCCGAATATACATTAACCGTTTTGCTTCAATGTGACTGCAAGCCGACACACTGGAGTTTATTTTCTATGCAATGAAAGCCTAATATTCTTTAATAGTTTATTGGTGTAACTGCATATATGAATAAACAAAATAGTGTTTTAATCCAAAATCTTGGAAGCATTGTTTCGCCAGATTGCAGAGCTAATAACCAATCAAATAACCTGGTCGAAGTTTAGGTTTATTATGTTGTTCATGAATACTTTAAATTAAGCGCCAGCTACTTCGATGCTATACACATCTCAAGGCAATGTAAAAACGGAGGTGTTGCTGACTTGAAAGCTGGTGCAATAAAACAACAAATCCAATTCCAATTACTTATTCTACAAATTAACGTTGACTTTAAAGGCGATCGATTTTACTTCAATAAAATGTCAACATAATACTTTTTTATCAACAGCGCAAATTCATATGACTTCAAACAAAAAAAAAAAAAAACGAAACCAAAAAGACAGCTATCGCTTATCGCTCCAATAATACGGATATAGTGTAAAGTTTTTCTTTAAGATAACAGTACCGACCGCGTTTTAAAAGTTTCGTAGCCAACAAGTCCGTTCAAAATTTATATTCAATATATGTATGTACTCTCGAAATTTAATTCATAATGAATTGAATAGACAAAATGTTGAAAAAAAAATCATATCACACAAAATAATAACAATTTACCTGGAATCCATTGTTATCGCTGTTACTTGGATCTAGTTGGGTCAAATTTTTTTGCCACGCAATGGGCTTTGAAAAATCTTTTAGGGCTTCATTGAGATTTCCTTCGGGATTTCGGAATTTGATCTGCTTATCAGATGGCCAGGCAATTCCAGTATTTAAAAGGGGCACTTGCAAGGGACCAAAATCTAACTCGAGAGTATCTAAACAAAAAACCAATCGATAAAATTAAACAAAGAGCAACTTGAAATTGATAATAAATTTACCATTAAAAAGTGAATTAGCAATAGCTCCACAAGGTGCAATTGGCTTATTATCAGCATAGTTAAATGGTGCGCAATCAGTCGACGGTGTCAATGATAGACGCCCTAAAAGTTGATCGTCGTCACGGGATTTTACATATCTTCGATGATTCTGATAATAATTACTCAGCCCATAGTACATATAAACATTTCCCTGCAAAAAGATGAATTTAATAGTAAATAAGAAACAAAGTTTATTGTTTTCAATACTTACCAAAAAATCTTTATTTAAAGTGAAGTCTATTCGACAATTACAACTTGAAGCTGGGTGCGAAACCAAATAGTCTGCACATGTGAGGTTTGTCTCACCCACCTTCAAGCAACTCGTATAGTCTATAACATGTTCTCGAACCTCATCCGAAAAGTACATAAGAGCAATGCCCACAGGAATGAATGCAATTCCAATAATGAAAAATGTAGGCAACACTGTGCCAGCAGTAAGAACTGGCTGCCAAGCGGGTAAGCGCTGTTGCTTGAAAGCAGAATCTAAATTATAGATAAATGAGTACAATTTAAAGTGTGTCAATAAGGTTTACCCTCTAAAGTATATAACTAATCAATATTAACCAATGACTCACCTGAAGGTCGCTTTGATTTCACATTAAGCTCCTGATTTTCTGCTTGCAGAGCCATGCTGGATATTTCCGACTGGTGTACACACTTAATGCAGGTCTAAGGCCAATAAATAAAAATAAAAAAACAATTTGTTGACTTAAATAAATTCATATATTTACTTTTTTACTCTTAAGAAAAGTAGATCCCCCGACAGTGAGGAACCTTATGTTTGACAGCTCGATTTGACATATGTTTTGTAGCTCAACGTTGGCACGCGTGAAAGGAAGTGTTCAATTCCTATTTTTTAACTAGTCTATTTTTAGGGGGAAGTTAAATGAATTATATGGAAATTTTTTATAAAATTGTATAGGTAATTCTATAACGTTGCATAAAAGGGTTTTGACCTTCTGTTTGGGGAATTGGAGAATATGAATTATGTAACGATTTTTGTATATTTACTCCTGTATTTTTATTATATTTCGTTCGTTCGAAGATGATTCAGATAAAAAATTACTTTAACTCTTATATTAAGAATAAGGATAGGAACGATTTAACAACGAAGCAAAAAAACTGCACATCTTCTTAGGCTTGCGAAACGCTTTAGACAAAGCTTCGAATGATCTTACATGACAGTGAAAACGTTATGAAAGCGTATGTGTACATATACATATGTATGTTTATAGTTGGCACGTAGAAATTGTTGTTCACCTCTAAAGTTTTTAATTTATGCCGTTTACACATTCCTTGTAAATGGAAGTCGGAAATGCAGAGGTTTAAAACAAAGCGAATTGAGTCGTTTTAAAACTACTGCACTGAGGTAAAATGACCTGTCTCCTTTTGATTTTTAAATACTAGGTACAAGTTTTAAAGTTGCCAAAAGTGGAGAAAATTACGACAATTTTGGCACATTAACTTTTTAGATATCCTATTCTTACCATGTGCAAATGGAAGGCAAAACAGGGCAGCGTAAAGCTTATAGCCTTTCGGAGGGGATACATTTTCAACCCCACACCACCCATAAAATATGTCCGAAACACCCACATCCCTTACAGGTTATGCTGTTGTTTATTCCAATAGCGTTACGTTCATTTGAAGAATATTTTATTTATCGTGCGGATCTAGATCGTCGTGGCATACCTGGTTTATTTGTTGTTAGTGGCATCTTAACAACATTTTTTGTGTGTAGGCATCCGCAGAGATTTTCCCTGCGGACCTTTGCATACACAAAATTAAAGCCATTTTTAAACCTACATTTCAGCCATTCATCAAGCCGCTACTTGGCTCAGCCTGAATTTAATACCCAGGTCGAATGCAATATGCACGTAAACAGTGATCAGATCTGTTTCTCCGAACACCTTTAATTCCAGAGTTGTTATGTTTACATGGCATCTTTTAATAAAATAGATAAGTAGCACAGGATCACACGCTGTTGAGTAAAAGAAATATGTAGCTTCTTTTTTTGTATTTGCATTACTTTGATAGGCAATAAAATGCAATCACTAGGCGGTTACAAATTACCTGATCTAAATTATCTCTCCTCTATAAAGATCCCTAATAACAAAGTTATCAAGAAATCGTTTTGCTTCTAGCACAGCCCCCAAACTCCCCCAGTGTGATCACAATGGACTTACAACTGGTCGAAGTGCACCATTCTTAGCTTACCCAATCAAACGCAGTGACGACATCCTCAGCGAGCATATATAAACGCTGCATCAGATGTGAATTCAGTAATAAAAAATCTTTAATTAGATATGTATTTTGATAAAAAAAAAGAATGACAAAAAAAATCTATGCATTAAAACAGTAACTGAACAAGGTGATGAGTACAAATGAGAGAAATATTAGCGAATTCAAATAATATAAAAAGAAAATACAAATGCTCGACAGAGTCCAAGGGAAGGTGGTACTGCAGAAGTATTGGTCCGAAGTAAAACAAGAAATTTAAAATATCTGACGGCCATATATATAAGTAACCGTGTTATACAGTAATATATTTTTCCTTTTCCATTTCACCGCCAATAATTTACCAACAAGAAAAGAAAAAAACACAACAATTGCATCTTGGAGGCGTGCATCGAAATCTCCTTTATATTCATCACAAATCGTTAACGAAATAAAGCAATAATAATAAAACAATAACATAGAATCGAGAGGCCCTAATGTTGTAAATTGAAGCTTTACTTTGTTTTTATAACAACAGTTTCGTATCACATTGTATTTTATTTATCATTTTATTTAAGTTAGGTTTTTCTACTTACATATAAATTTAACAAAATAGATAATAAGGTTTTTGTATTGTGCATTCACTTTACTGACTTCGCTTATTAGGCACGTGTATAAACGACTGTCCGTGTTCTACGTATAAGTTCTTGTTCCTCAACACAGAAGGTTGAGATTGATAATGTAAAAAATATCTTCATTGCGCAATTTAAAATTTGATTAGAAATTTTTTAATTAATTTAAGAAACTTGAATATAAACCCGGCTAATTAAAAAGTATTGCATTAGTAGAACACGAAATATGTGAAAATGTATATAAGATGATGTTATAAAAAACAAATTGATAAGAAATAGTCTTAGTACGTCTTGGCGTATGACTTGTGCAGGTAATTTTACAGCATCAAATAATCCGGTTTCATAGAATTTCTTTAGTATTTTTTCCTTCTCGTAATACCGCTCATAAAGCCACGATGTAAGTGATTCTTCTTCACTTGGTACCTGAAGCGAGAGATAAAAATACAATTTTAATATAATTTTCACTGAGTTTCTAAAAATATTGTGTGTTGCTTGAGTGTTATATTATTCCAAAACAATTTCAGAATAACTGCCCAGAGATAGAAAAGTAGTCAAATTTTAAATTATGTATGTGATCATTAATGCAGATAATGCAGCCTTCAAAAAAGATCAACCAAAACCGAAAGCAAAGAATTCCTAAATTACAAACTACCAAATATTAGGTTGTACAATAAGTTCTACGTTTTTTTTAGGGTTAAAGTTGAACACACATTTTTGGTTTAGAAGCTTATATTAAATCCACCAGATATTGTCTATCATGATCTATTACATTCTTCCAACGTTCTGGAAGAGACAGCAGACTTATGGGTAAAGAAGTTTTGCAGGCACGTTCGGATCTCATCTTCGGAATTGCCTTCCATCCAAATTGTTTTGGAAGGAGCGGAACAGATGGTAGGCGCAAGGCCTGGAGAGTACGGTGGGTCCTCCATAATTTCCCAGCCAAATGAATTCAGCTTTTGTTTTGTCACAAAAGATGTGTGGTCTAGCATTTTCATGATGGAAAACAACGACCTTCCTGTTTGGCAACTCTGACCGTTTTTCTTTTACTCCTTCAAAGTATCGATCTGAGAGCAATATTTAATTGAATTTATTGCCTGGTTGCGAATCCTACGAAATGCTCAACGTGACCTTTTTGGGATGCAAATCTTATTTACCGACCGATTGCGGTGTTTTCCCAGAAGCTCACCGGTAGGAGCTCCCGTCGCAGGCCTTTTTGAGACCTCATTCAAAAAAAAAAAAAAAAAATATGCCGAAAATGCATTTTCTTATCCTACATTTTTAAAATTAATATTAAGCACTTAGAACACATCTGAACAAAACAATGTAAAGGATAACCCTCTCTATTCGAATAAACACAAAAATTTCATATCGGTATACACAGAGATTTCCTGAAGCGATAAATACTACTTACTGAACAATCCAAAAGATCACAAGATATTAAACCTTAAAAATTCTTAAATCTTCATTGCTATCAACTTAAACTTTCTTTACTCAACAATAAAAAAAAAAAACTCTTAGAAACTTCGAATAAAAAGTTTGCAACATTCCAATAAGACGAATTGAACCTTATTATCCTTATTATCATAAGGATTATTTTATAATTCATATCGTTATATCTGGCCTAATATACAATACTCAACAATATACAACAATACTCAGCCGAAATTGAACATTGAAAATACACAAAATACACTTCTTGGCAACAAAATGTATAAAATTATTTAAAGCGGGAACAAAATAAATGCGATGACAAGTTTTAATTTACAAATAAACCAACGATGAAAACTGAAAACCTCAAAGTAATTCCTAAGAAAAACTACAGCACACTATGCGACTGTACTAACCTTTCCAAATGGAGACGCTTGTTGGCTGAGGCCTAGGTCCACTGCGGACTAAAGTGCCACATAAGGTAATAAGTAAGTAGGACCAGCATGCAATCAACCAGAAGGGATACATAATGTCAACGGTTTAGACTGAGTGCTACAATTGCAACCTAAAAATCCTAAATCCTGTGCCTAACAACTAGTAAAACATATTGTTTCAAGGCAATTCGGGACATCGTGATAAGACGATCATTTTTGAGACAAGTACTAATTTAGATAGAATTAATACATCTTGGAGAATTCGAAACTTAAGTTTTTTTTTACAAAATAACAACCTACTCTCCGTGGCTACAGACGGAGTCCTCGATCATAACAGACCTACGTTTATTCCAAAAATCTTCCACAAATAGAAAAATACACAAATCTCTATTTAAAAAAGTATCAAACAAATTTAGAAAAATAAATTCGAACTTGATCTTCACCGACGGATCAAATACAGAAAATTGTACTTTGTTTGCTATTGTGGACGAGAACGGCAAAGTCCTAACGAAAGGAATATTACCACATTCTTCGTCAGTCTTTTCGGCAGAAGTTGCACAGCAACAAAGTTCCTATTATCAAAGCTATACGAACTAATAGATAATATGCTACTAGGTCACACATTCGCCACTGACATATACTTGCTCAACAAAACCCAACAACCCACCTGTCACCTATGCCGCTCTAGCAACACAAATTTAACCATACCTCAACTAATGGAATGTCAAAAAATCACGGACAAGTTAAAAACCATCGCTTCTAACAATTCACTAAAATAACTTTTAAAGACCCCAAACGAAAATAACATCAAAACTGTATTCAAATTACAAACTTTAAAATAATATTTATGGTATAAAACTTAATATTATATAAGCTATAACTTATTTTAACTTTGAATGGAGGAATCCATTTTATTATGTCAAGCTGAAAGCCCTGGCAGCTAGTGCTAATATTATTAATTGTAGTTTATTTTACATTATAATAAAATAATAATAATAATATTCCCTAAATGCACACTCTTACTTTTTACATCGAATTAAATACTACTCCTTACATTGGATTTGTAATAGTAAGGGATGAAGAGAGATCTCAAAATTTTATTTTAAGATTTAAATCATTACTTACACATTAAGTCTTAAGAAATTACGTTTGGTGTTTCATTTTTAAAGAAATATAAATAAATAGAGTACTGGGGCAAGGCTATGATGATGTTCACTGAAGAGTGTCGGTTGCTTTCACAAAATGAAGCTTCAGATCTGGTTAATAGTTTTAAAGCGAACGCAACAGTGCTCAATATTAATAATTGTGGCCTGTATTAATATGGGTCATGTTTTATTCAAGTTGCAAACATTGCTTTTTTTTCGAAAAAAAAGTTTTCAACTGAAGCATTTCTGGAAATCGTGTTCAAAATTAGTCGCTCTCCAGTCAATTAAGGCACTCAAAGCCAACATCCGACAGAATGCCAAGAGCTTAGATGTTTAAAAGAGGTTGTTTGAAGAGGTTCTTCAAGTGTTCTCATTTGTAAGTAACACAGATGGAGATGTTAATTTAAATTCTAAAGCAAGATTAACCCAGTGCATAAAAAATCGTTCTTAGTACGCATAAGACACACCAGACCTAACAGCGAGCTAAGCCAAAATATCAATAATCGTTAAAAGACCTGTTTGCAAAGTTATATGACAAAAAATTTATGTAATATGTATATCTACCTCTGATATTTTATATAATCTGTAATGCATATGAGTGTTACACGGTGGTTTAAATCCACTCAATATATTAGGCAAATCCACCGGGTCACCATTTGGGTATGCAATCGTTATGTCTAAAACATAATCAATAAAACTTTGTGCTTCTGAAAGACAAAATAATAATTTAATATAATAAGAACTTTAAATTTGGATCGTACGAACCTTTTTCATTGTGATCTCTATGTAAAGTATCCAATATTGCCTTCATCGCTCCGACCCTTGGCAAAGTAACATTTTCTAGATGAGGGAGATTATTTTGCTGGGCAAATTTTTGACTGATATGTTTGCGTTTTCTTAGGAATCCTCCCTCAGGGAATAACACCATCCATTTTCGGTTATTTTTTTTAAAGGAATGTTCAAGATGATACCTTAAAGCTTTTATTGAAGCTTCGCGATTTTCTCTACCCTAAAATGTTCAATCTTGTATTAATATATGTGTTTCCAATATACTTGTTACATGATTGCGCACAATTTTATTACTCGAGTATCACGTGATAATTCCCGATAACAATTTTATAGTAAACTACTGATAAACATTCGTTCAATCTAATGTGAAGATAAATATTTTCGTAAACTTCGGCTGAAATGTAATAAGCCAAATGAGAAAAGGGAGGAACCTTAGAAATTAGTCATGCAACAAAAGCATTCTTTTATTTGAACCGGAAATAACGATTACCAACAATTTGAAAACTAAACTTAGATGAAATACGCGTACAACCGTAAATCTAGTTAACATTTCTTTTGTTTTTTTAACTGAAAAGGAGAAGGGGTTAATCTCCATCCCTTGATGAGGCTATGGACATTTATTAAGTATGATCCATATTAGCTGGTCACCAAATGACAGGTCTTACGCGCTCAAGGTTATGAAGAAAGTTGATGAGAACGTTACCCAACATATTGCCGTGTTCATCCTGTACGCTTAACTTAGAATATTGCAGCTGTCGCCTAAAAGATCTAAGCTCCTGAACATAAGTCGCAAAAGGCTGATCAGAATTTTGGATAAAGAGGAGCAATTGACTTTGGGATGACCACCAGCTTCGTTATAGCTTCCTGTTTGATCTTTAAGGCAACTCGAAATTGATAAGAAATTTGTTCAAAAAATCATCTACGTAAACAAGCACAATTGTCGTATTTGGGCTTTGGAAAATAATCACGTAGCCAGGGAGAAGCTAATGCATCGTGAACTTGTAACTTATTGGTGTGGTACAGGCTATCAGGCAAGATGGGGATTCGTGCCACACAAACCGTCCAACTATCGATTTATTGTTCACTAAGTTCAATAATCATGTAATGAGTCGTTTTGATAATGTTGTTTGGCCATTACGAAGCCGTTGGGCTTTTTTTGTGATGTGCAATCGATATTATGCGAACAATCGAGAAAAGATTCAGGCACTCAAGAACAATATTCGTGAAAAAGGAGTCGAAATCGTCGAAAATGTATTGAAAAAAATTGGGGTGACAGGATGGCGTACTGCCAAGATAGTCGAGGCTGACTTTTGAATTAAATAATATTCCATAATTAAGGAAGGTTTACTCCTTTAAATAAAGCAGCAACCTTTGAAAAATATTGAAATTACTTTTAAAATGTTGGATTTCAATTGTCCGTGCCCTAGAATTCTCGGAATGACAAAAACAAACAACAAAAAAATGGATTGTATCGTTATTATATATTATTCCAACGTCTCAATTAATTCTTCTCAAAAAACCGCAAAGAGATATACTATACAGAGCAAATTAGCACCTTAAATTTATTTCTTGAAGGGAAAGCCATACGGACAATAAACATATTCTGCTTGATAAGATACAACTTCAATTCAAGCACAACAAAATATAAACTCGTATGTTTCAACAATAAGCCTACATTTATTGAAGACTCATTTGTATGGATTGAAAATAAATAAACTTATAAGGGTGTTAAAATAAAGAAGAAACAGTAGCAAACTAGGTTGAGTTCCTGAAAAATGAAAACAGAAAGATGATGTGGACAGGTATAAAGTGTGTTAGATTTCCGTGTTTAAATGCATGTACGACATTCCCATATATTGGCTCAGAACCAAGTACGTACGTTAATTTAATAATAAAACCTTAAATTACCAAATATCTAGAGTCAACAAAAAGTTATTCATATATATTTAATTTAAAAGAATACTTACAGAAGAGATAAAAAAGTCTTCGTGTATAAAACTGACTAGACCGAAATTCGTGTATTTAAAGAGACGATCCATTATCCACATAATGTTTGGTAAAATATTTGGCTTAGAATTAAAATTTGCCATCAACAACGGAACATCTGCAGTGCTTTGATGATTCGCTAATACTAAAGTAGGTTTGTCCAAGCAAGGTCTTAGATCGTCCCCGACTTCTACAACTTTAAAAAAGAAACAAAAGTTTTGCTTATGACTCAAAAACAATAAAAATATCATTTAAATTAAATGTTTCGGTTCAGTCAGTGTAAGTATTTTTCCCTAGTACAGTAATAAATTTTAATTTTGAATTGCATTATCTAAATGGGTAAACTAATAACTGTTAAAGTAATTTTCAATTTATTTTAATTATAAAAGTTTGTACATTAAGATTTACATTTCTTTTATAATACTAAGAAACTTCGGGAGATAAATTCTTAACACTAATATTTGGACCAAACTAAAAAATATGAAAATTATGATATAATCATAAGTATTGAGAAAGATACAAGTTTAACCACAGATTTAAGATTAAATTTGCTATCTTTTTATTTCTGTTTTAAAAGAACAATGCCCAATAATGCCGCCACTAGAAAAATCACACCAAACAGTCACACTTTCAGGATCTCTATGTGCATTTTCCGAGTCCCAAATATGGCAATTTTGCTTGATTACGTAGCCGACGAGATGAAAATGCGTCTCATCTGAAAACGTGATTTTTTGTTAAAAAAATTTCATTAAATTGGCTCCAAAGTCAAACCGAAGATAACGAAGCAAATGGTCATTTATCTTCGATTTCTAAGGCAAAATTCTCCTCAGTATAGTAAAACAAATGTTCAGTTGCTGAGATTCTCGGGTTAAGGTGCACACTTTTGGCAACAGCTGCAATACTCGTCATTTAATGCACATACTGTGGTTGGTACATACTCGTAACACATATTTGAACCAAAATCTCTCTTCAAAATTAGCAATTTTTCGTCAACACTGTGTCCACTTTGGAAGTAATCTTGGAATATTTTCCAATGTGGTTCAAGCGTGGTTTACGATCCATTTCGTACTTCGAAAATATGATACTGTAAGTTTTTTGAGCCCATAAGAACTGTTTGTGTCAAAATAACGTATGATTTGTTTTTTTATTTCAAAAAACTTAATCCATGTCGCAAGAAATCAGCTCCGTCACTAGTGTATACCGACTTGATTGTACTTCCTACACATACTTTATATACTTGTTTTCCTATTTCCTCCTGTAGCTGTAACTTTCCCCTAACTTACACATTGCACTCGGTTTTACAATTTACTCTGCGTTTTATTTTGAGTTCAAGAGACCTTACTAATTCAGTACCATTACTGTTAAGTGTTCTTCGCAAATGGTGGGGCCAAAATGTAGCGAATAAGTATAATGTACTACCGATTACAAAATTAAAAATCTCAGAACTTAGTGTTGTAAACAGAATTCTGCTAACAGTCGCAGTTTTTTACTTGTATCAAATATAATATATGTATGTAAAATTTCTATAAGCACCATTTATATAGTTTTGCAAAAAATTATATAGCACTCATAAAATTGTAGAGAATATAGGCCTCTGTAGAATATAGATTATGCCAACAACAAAATTTAGCAACATATGTGCAATGTGAGGCAATAAGTGATGAGATTTTCCAATATTTTGGAACAATCCTTTGAATATCCCTAATAAGAATGAAAGCTATATTACTACCTAATTCATCAGTCCTCAAATATTTTATTTAACATACAAGTGTACTAAATAAAACAATTAATCAGAAAACGGTTAGCAAGGGCATTTGCCAAAAGTCAAACAGATGGCGCGTCAAATACAAATAGTTGACCAAAAAATATATAAATAAATTGGATCGCGAACGTACCTGCTCACACACCCTTCAAAACATAGATAACAAAGAAAATTTTCTTTATAAATGTATTTCAATGTCTAACTTAAAAGTTACTTTTCTTGTTCCACAGTAAAACGGCCAAAAAGATGGAGCAAACTCGAGCAGTATTTAAACTTGTTGTTGTTCCAATTTTTTTTCTCCATTGCTGTTCTTCCGAGCATAGAACAACGACTGCATTAATCTCGAATTCAATCGATTGTAGATAAATTTCATCAGCTCAAGCATGGGGAAAGTTATCAAACCTAACGCTCCAGATGAGGCACATTGATTGAGCTTAAAAGATCCTTGAGATTTTATTCGAACCCCTTTTATAGTTGCAATCAAATGAGTAATGCTTAACGCTGATTTGTCATGCAGTAGTGGTAAATGGTGGATGACCCTTGGTTACGAGATTAAGCGTGGTGATTGTTTAACTCCTTATCGACAAATGGATTAAACGTTGTACAAGTATACATGATCGTATTTAGATCAGCAACTTGTATTCAGGAAATACCAATAGAAATCCCTTGCATATTGGTTACCGATCTTCTTCAATGACAACATTGTCCCATTTTCTATTTTCATGTCATCGATAAATATTAAATATAAAGCAAGTTGCTATATGTAGGTTTCTAAAATTTTTGAGAACATCGCTCCGAAAACTTTATTGTAGCCTGTGTATTTTGTGACATCGGCGATAATAGTGTCCTCAGATGAATATATGTAATATCAATCCCTTATATTTTTTGTCAAATATTTAAATTTGTTTTTAAGTCATATGTTGACGAAAGTGTGAATATAAAGCCATTGCTCGCAGCACAATTTCATCGATTAATTAAAAAAAACTACCTGCTACTAAATTCGAAAACTCCTTTTTTTGTACGTAGTTCTATTTCCTTCAGGTTTTACTCTTACACCAATTTTATATTTGAAAATAAACTTTAAAAATGATTGATTAAATGTTTGTAATACAAAACTTATAAGAGCGATCAAAATTAAGATCGAATAATCAAGAGAGGAACATACAAACGTTAAAAAGTTTTGAAAATCTTCAAGTCTAACACAGAAGTATCAAACTGCAAAGCAACAAAGGGCATGAGCAGTTACTTCTAAACTTTAACATCAATCCACCAGAGAAAGCATTTTATATTTTTCGTCGCTTTTATCTACTTTCGATTATATAGAAAATAATAGAATAATCTACGATTTGGAAAAAAATAACGAGTTCATATTTTTAGATGTTCATACAATATTTTAGGATTCTGAAAATAAATCATCTTTGCTTACACAGAATATTAATATATATGTAATTTATAATAAATTTATATATATGTATATGCTATAATATGATTCGTTGCTTTAAAATTATAAAATATAATCTCCATGAAATACTCTAATTAATTAATTTTTTTTATAAAGTAAGAAAACATATGTTTTTTTTTATTTAATTCCCATTTTTGTTTTTCTTTTATCATTCTATTGTGTTGTATCAAGTATGTGGAAGTGAAATACGGATACAAATGATGATATTGAAGATGTCACTTAGCTACTTACTGTCATATCCTGCTGAATAAGACCACATTGCAACAACTGCTAAAAGCCACGAAAATAAAATTCCTTCGATTTTAGTATAAAATACAGGATACACAATTTTAAATGGCAATAAGCAAGTCATCCATATTACATAAGTTGGAATGCAATAAATATTATTGATTATTATAATTGCTGTTCGTATAAAGGCAACAGGATATTTAAGGAATCTGAAAGATAGAAATAATTTGTTGTTTTATAACATTTATTGAGGTTTAAGCAATATGAACGACAAATGACCAAATATTTTATGTATATCCGAGGAGATGAGGCTCTTGAATATTACGTTAACATAAGAAAATTTATCAATTGTACTTTGAGCATTAAAAATGTATCCAATTGTGTTAATGTGCTTTACGGAAATAAATATGTGCTATGAGTAAGGGTCAATTTTTGTAGGGAAACAATTTTTTTTTCTGTAAACTTGAATTTCTAGTTGTACAAAGATGTAAATAAAAAATAATAAAAAAAATATACGAAACTGGTCAAACTATATATCCGTACTTTTTCTATCAATAAAACGATTTACTTAAATCTGTACCTACTTAGTTGCTGAATGAAAAACAAATCTAGTAAATGATGAAAAAGAATGTGGGTTAAAGAAAAGTGTATAACAGTAACTCCTTTTAATTCTAAACTAAATTTTTAAAATCTAAATATTATAATACAGCTATTTTCTTAAATTAATCAGATAAGTAACCGGTGACTAGGCCAGCTAATGCGAAACCCCGTTGCCTTCATTGTTATAATTTTATGCAGATTTCAACAGTGTAATAAAGCATGTGAAATACAGAACCTTTAACAAAATTCTATAACAAAGATATAGAATGGATCGAAGAAATCAAATTAGTCCCACGCAGATTTAGATTTAAGACACTTTTAAACACTGATGCCGTTCTTATTCCTTCTTTCGACAGAATTCCCTCATTTTGAAATTTGAATCAAAGCCTTATGCTGTATACACGCCGAGGCTCTTCAACTCAAAATAAATGATGCAGTATCAACACTGATGCGAGATATGGATCTCTTATTTAACCTGGAAAAATCGAAGGTCGAGAATAATGCAGCAGTATAGAGCAAAGTAGAAATTTTGTAATGAAAATATTGGGGCAGACAGGGACTACAAATATGCCTTTAAGAACAAAAATTGCATGTCAATATATTTATTTATTTATGATTTGATTTTATAATTTTTAATTATAAATCATGCAGTAGAACACGACATACGTTATAACACACAAAATTATAGTTCAAGTTAAGTTGATGATAAATGTAAAACTTTTATCACCATTTTCTAAAATCCAAAAAAACATACAACGTTTGTGCTTTAAACCAACGACAAGTATGAGTATTTCGGCGTTTATATTAGGAAAATTCTAAAATGAGAAAGCATTTATCAAAATTCAACGCCCCGACTAACACAACATGGAAAATATGCTTCGTTTAGAAGAACATAGTCCACAGTAGCAAATACAGACTTTTTGAAGTAGCTTCCGAATCTACTTTGATGTATACTGCCTATTCTCTACTATTAATATATGTTCCACACTATATGTCTGATTTTCATATACCAAGTAAAGAATGCTCATTTATGACAGAATAATATTTCAAACGAATACAGCATAGTCCTTAAGGGAATATTCTCTTCTTTATTGGATTGTCATGTATGTTTGTACTCATATGTACTATAATTTATTTATTAAGTTGTATAAACATTTAGTTTTTTTAAACAAATGGCAATGCCATGATCCTGTTTTGTAAAATAAAATCACGTGATTTTTTACATTAGATCCTTCGAAAACCTATAAAGAAGATTAATGGATGAGAAGAGTTCCAGAGTCAAAATAATCACTGAACATGATAATCTGAACTAAACCTGATTTCGTCTAAATGTGGTGTTTTGTTCGAAAACATAACAAGCATCTTTCAGCTAGATATAATAATATATTGCGTGGTCAAATGTAAGAAACTTTTAATATTAATTTTCTCAAAAGGAAATATGTGGGGATGCAACCAAGGATAAGGAGGAAAAGAGGCACACTCTAGCCACAAGTGGTGACATTCAATTTCCAAATATATATGTACTCGTATGAATTCATATGTAGAAATCGATATATTTAATTTCGAATATTAAAGGCAGTGACATCTGTATCATCGAGCTCATAAGCTTGAAGGCCGCAATTGTCTACCCACATTAAACTGAGAATAGTGGGTTCAACACGAAGTTAGATCAAACTTCTAATTTAACCTAGTGACCGGGCAGACAATAAGGTTTGCAAGTTTTTCATGAAAACCCATAAGATGAAAAAATTCATGAACTGATAAGCTCAATGAAAAAGAGAAAAGACAGACCGAAAGCCTGTTGAGCTAGTTACGAGATCATTGCATATAACTTTTTGATAAAAACATAAGTTTTGATAACTCTTGGGAAAGTATCTTCAATCAAAACTACTACTACACTCATTTTAAGCAGCTTAGAAAATAAGCTCACTTTGCAAAGTATCATTCACAAGTTTCCCAATTGTTTACCAAGGCACAGATCCCAATATGCCACAATACCCAAACTGGGACCGACAGAAAATTTGGTACCTTCTTAAATAGAAGGAAGTGCAGTTTTTAGCATTATTATCGAAGAGGGTTGTACAATTTCCATAGTTTTCTGCGATTTTCAATCAAACATTATTAAACCATTATACACGAATTTCTCTGATATCCGTTTTTAATTTTAATTTAATACTGGTAAGTTATTCAAGCGTCATTAATACAGTTATACAATGTGTATACCTACTGATATTGAGTAGGTGCAGGTAGTTGTGTATTGTTTTCCTTTATCTACAGCCCGCTTAAAATTAAAAATTAAAAAAAGATGTTATTTCTTACCTACGTTTAATTTATTTAAAACTTATTGAAAAATATTTAATTTAAGTATAGTTTTATGCAAAATACCAAACTAACTAAGACTGTAATTATTTTTCTGAAAAACTTCATTATTTACCTTTTAACGTAACTCATATTCAACGGTATGCAGTCCTTTTATAGAAGTAGGCCCATTTTATATTTCTGAAATAATAACGAGTCATTTTCTTAAAATTCTTATTGATTGTTTATATTATTTTTTTTTAAATTTTTTTTATGGTCACGTGTATATAGTTATGTAAATCCATAACAGTGGTATGATGACTGATAAGAGTGTAATCGATCACAAGCATTTTATGAAAGCACAAGTTAATGACGAGCATATAGCCATTAAACGAAAAAAACGAAATCCACATTTACTTGCATGACTTTTTATTTATTATACAGCAAATTATTTCATTTTAATATACTCGTAATTGCTCAATTTAATGTTTTTTTTTCGATTTCATTTGTGCTTGTACTTCCAAATTGACCCTGTGATCTTTAAAACTATTGATAAAGCTGTCAGTTTACTGACCTACATCTTTTTTAAAAACAAAGTTTTGTGTTCAGAAAACAATTATTAAATTCGTAAGATTCGATTTTTATTGAAAAATCTATTCAAAGTAGCATAATTGAAGGCATTATTCGGAAAACTCAAATTCGATTTCATTTCTATTTTCTTTCTTCTCCTATCCCAATACCCGGAAAAAAAAACAAAGATACTAAGTGTGTCAAAATTATATTTTGAAGGGCACCTAAACTGCATGTTAAGCCTTTTATACAACCGCTTATGGTAAACCAGCTAAATGGTAAAGGAAACTAAAAACTGTTCAGTTTTTGAACCTGAGGCGCATTAATGTACGAGTACATATGTTTTTTTTTTAGTTTTTTAGTTTAGTATTTAATAAAAAATAGAGATATTGCCACTTCAAAAATTTATCAAATAGTACTAAAAGTAATAGAAAAAAGTGGATGGGGCGACCCTTATAATAAACCTTACATATTAAAAGCAAGAATTAAGACATTTTAAACAAGTTGGCAATAAAAGATATAAAGATATTTGAAAACGAAGCAATACACCAGAATTTCAGAGCAGAACATCAAACAAGGATTCAATACTTTTGAGATCGAAGAAAAAAAGCCAATATTTTTACATGTTTCACGAACGCACGATCATTTGAAATCGATCTGATAAAATGTGTAAGTTTGTTGAATACTCGACATGAAACAATACTATAAAAGTTACGAAACGCGGTTGAACGTAAAGCGGGTATATGTACCTGATTTAACGAATTGCCACGTAAATTGTCTGAAATTAAGATTTCCTGACCTATTAAAGAAAGTTCTTAGCACTTTATAATAGTATAAATAGCGGACCGGAAGAATTTTTAAACCCTGAACAATGGAAAAATAGCAAATTTTCTTCAAAAGGGGTTTTTGAAGTAGCAAGAGTGGCTGAATTTTATTGAAGTAAGCCCCTCCCCAGCAGGTTATGCCATATTGTAATCGTGAATGAAAGATTCCATAATAGATTTTTATCAACAAATGGATCGAGGAAACCTTGCGTAGAAAATAGTAGTTTCTGAGAGTTCCACGAAAATAGTTTCTCACATTTTCCATGTGGTTTTTAACAGTCATCTTTGACTCAATGAAAAGCCCCAAATATTTGAATTCATTAACAGTCTCAATTTGGAAACAATTGTCACTGCATCACAGCTTTCTCAACTATAAAAAGTGCAAGATGACAAACTTTTATAGCAAGTGCAGTGTGCGAGGGTAAATCTTGAGCAGTCGCTTGCATGAAAGAAGATCTCGGCATCAGAACTGTTTTGCGCTACCAAATTAAAAAAGATTATTTTAGTTTTTGAGCTTATGACCAATTTATGCTCCGCAAACCATATTCTTAGTAGATGAAGATCCCAATTGATATCTGATATAAGATTCAAAGCACTGACTGAACCATGCGCAAAACCTATATCATCCACAAATGCTGTCAGTAATCCTTAAAAGGGCAGTCTGAATAAGGAATTGATGTAAATCAAGAAGAGTATTGGTCCCAAAACATAGCCCTGAGGCACTCCTAGAATAATGAATTTAATTGCGCTTCTGGTATCATCAATTTTCACTTTTTGAGACCTATTATGTAAGTAAGATTTGAACCACTCCCAAATAAAGCCTCGAAACCCAGCTTCTTCAATTTTACTTAACAATATATCATGATTGACCCTATCGAAGGCTTTGGTGATGTCAACAAACAAGACAGGTTGGCAAAAATTTGAGAGCAAAAATGTAAAAGAGCTTCTTCAGTAGATCTACCCTTTTGAAAACCAAATTGCACAGAACTAATAAATTTAGTTTTGTTTAAAAATCTCAACACCCTCTTTTCACAACTTTTTCGAAGATATTGCTTATTGAAGGCAAAATTGGTATAGGCCTATAAATACTCAGTTCATCCGCAGATAATTTTTTAAAGAGAGGAAATATATCAGCACACTTAAGAGCATCAGGAAATACTCCAGAAAAAATGATGTTATTAAATATGTGGGCTAAGAAATAGGCAATGTTTTTGAGTACAAGATTAGTAATACCCAGAAGAACTTGCATTTTTCAACATACCAAAGGTTGTAAGCAGTTCTGATCCAGTTATTGGCTGGAATAATAAACTATGACTCTGCAGAGGTCCACCAGGGTTACATGAAGGACTACAAATGGCACAGGTTAGATAAGTTAGAAACGCTTGAATATTCTCAGATATCGTAGTGAAATACTTATTAAAAGAGTTAGCAATTCCAAGTTTGTCGGAACTTGAACAATCGTCAGTACGTACACAAGTTGGCTTTTTTATGATCGTCGTTTTATTTAGGATGCTATTGACTAACGCCCATTCACCTCTTAGATTACCTTTTGCTGAATTGAATTTGTTATTGTAGTAACTATCACGACACACAGGAATTTCTCTTTTTAATTCTGAACACATCGTTTTATATTCTTGTTTTAAATAATGGTTGACTGGATTTCTTAAACATTTTATTCTTAGTTTTTTTTTGTTGACTTTATTTAATAAATAATTTTTTATCCAGGGCTTAAGCCGTTTTATGGATTTTCTTGGGCTAGTCGCGAACGTACAACTCGATATATGATTACTTAAGGATTCTATAAAAAGATCATAAGATTTAGAGACATCATTTTTAACAAAAACGTTTTCCCAGAACTCAAAAGACAGATTAGTTTCAAGTTTTCCAAAATCAATTATTGTTATCGAGTTAAGGGAACAAGAGTCGTGTAAGTTGTTTTTCGTCATACTATCGACCAGCACACCTGTCATCAAATGATGTGATCTCCAGATCAAAAACACAGTTCTCACAGGAAGTGCGAGAAGAGGACGCAAAACGCCCATATATGTGATCTATACATTTTCCCGATGTAGGTCTGATTACTTCATTTATAAACGTTACCAATCCATGAGAAGCTAACAAGTCCAAATATGTGAGTACTACTTCACTTTTCTCCAAGATATCAATATTGAAATCTTCTAAAATTATTACATTTTTTGATCTCTCACAATCCAAATAGGATGAAAATTCTTCCACAAATGCTGAAACATTGAACATATGAAGCCTATAGACACATAACATGATATAGACCTCACCTTCGATTTTAAAAGATAATTTCAAAACATCGGCACTCAGGAAACCTAACTTCGACACATCAAACACATTATAATCTGTTTTCACAAAACAGCCAACACCTCTTGCAGCGTACTTCTCATTTTAATTTAGGTAAAAATTAAAATCAGGTAACACGTAGTCGCTTTTCTCAAAATCATAAATCCAGACTTCCGAGACAACGACAAAATCAGGAATACATACAAAAGAATCTAGATGGCCTATTAGAGATGTTATATTATAACTGTTCAGGTTTCGTCTAAAGATTAGCGTAGGGCAGATTAAATTCCTTTTTAAAATATTACATACTATTCTTAACGCATGGCGACATAATCATAGAACCATAGCCGTGGAAGATATAATTCCGGATCGTAAATGTTCATGTAACAACAACAACAAAGATTACCAATATTTGTGAAGCAAAAATTACAATAAAAAAACGTGTGTGCAAGAAACCAAACGGAGTTGCTTTAATCTTATCTTAACTGAACTTTTAAATAACATCGTAAAAATATCAAAAGCCTGCAATCATTGTATGCCCATATTTCGAATATTGTACGAGTAAGTGTCTTCTTTCTGCAAACCGCCAGTGGACAAGCTGATAGAAAAGTATTTTTCGATTATCTTTTAAATAGAACCCCAAGGTAATACTAATTTTCAAGCTGATCGGTGGCGATTTTGGTGAAAATTGAATTAAGAATAGCAGGAAAGAATTTCGGAACCAGAAGTTCGGCGGGAGAAATACCTATATATACTTAGCTCTCGATAAGATAAGAGCGGCATTTAATTATGATCCATACTGTTTCTCACAACTCAAAAAGATTATTATTTATCTATGGAACAAGGACAAACGAAGTTTGTAATATTATATTGAGTGTTCCACTAGTGAGTCAACTTTCACTTTTGCTAGCATGAAGACAATAGAGATAAACTACGAAAAACCCGCGTTAAACGTAAAGATAAACTGGAACACTGAATTAAGATTAAGTACACCTGAAACGAAGTATATTTTTAAATAGAATATGAACATTGTAAGATCAAAACAAAAAAAACAGATAAATAGAGTACGAATAAATAAAATACTTTGTGTCACAACTTAGAAAAGATCCTTTCACAAATGTCGATATTTCTTCAGCACTTGAGTGAACATCTTATAACATCCACATTAAAGTTTAATCCGCAAAAATGTTGTTGATTCCAACTAGAAACAAAAATCAAGTTAATAACTGTATACACTTAAAAATGGAATCTCAGCATTGTCTATTTAATTAATATGAAATAATATTCTTCCAACTTTGGAAAAATATAAACTGTTTAACCTTCGAGAGCTCCATATACAAATTGCTATCTACAATAGATAATACATATCTACGTATGCGAATGCCCTAAACCTTTCCTCAACAAGCTCGTCGACTCCGTCTTTCAAATTCTGACAAAATCTAAAAATCCCAAATCGATTTTTGCAATTCATTAAACGATCTGAAATCGTTTCACAATAGTAAACATATGTACGTGGTGCTTAACAGAGACCTTTTTGCTTATATAACTTTTTCAATTTCATCTCTGTATTTTTTATGGCAGTTTTACAACTATCTGTACAACCTCGACGATGATTTTAATTTTCAAAAGGAGCTTTGAAAATTAGAGGCGTTGCCACTTACAGGTATTTTCAACATTACACATTCAAACTCATGAGGCATAATAATTCTCAAGACTATGCAGTTACTTATACGAGCTAACGCAAAGTATGAAAATGGTTGAACTTAGCGAGCGTTAATCAAAAACAAAAAAAAATCTTGTCAATCTGTTTCTTTTTTTTCGTTGTTGATAAAACACGGTTTCGACAACTAAGAGACTTTTATCATTGGAATTCCCCTCTATACTATATATGGCAGCTAAGTCCTTATTCAAAGGGTAAGAGGTTTAACCCTTGTTGGTTCGAAATAAAGATTCTTCAGAAGATATTTATTCCTATTTGAGTTGTACAATTACATCGATTACATAAAGGCTCAAGCATCAAAGAATATCTTGTTAAATGTGGCACAGGTTCAACCCGAATGGGAAAACAAATTTTATGATTGCTAAAACATGACTCAATTTGCACGAAGCTGCATATTAATGTTTTTATATAAATTTTATAGCGGGCGAGTTATCTGATAATGCATGGAAATTTCGGTGAAAAATCATGCACGAAAGCAATTGTAGCTCAAGACTCACCCGGTATTACAAAAAGAAGCTAAAAGAATATCATCAAATCAAGCTGGTATTAATAGCCAAACAATGAGCATGTACTTGTTACCCAAAGTGCAATAGTAACATTGTCATCACCCTTAAAGCAAAGCTTAACCTCAGAGAAGAACCTTCATTAACAATCCTTTGCCAAATATAAGAGGCAAGGCAGGCCAATGATATTTGGCCTACAGCTGTAAACAAATAAATGACTACATACAATAGATTCGCGTCACTGCAAATAAAAACAATTCTTTGAACTCCGGTTTTTAGTGTTTGTATGCGTCATTAAAAAAAAAACGATAATACGAGTTAAAAACATGAGATCAAATGTGCTGGGTAATTCCATTACAACAACAGCCTTGTCAATTATACAAACATGTTAAATTCAACCGAATTTTTTTTTTGAACTACATAACATTTTGCAAAAGGCTTAATTCTAAGCAACTCATGTTCTACAACTCCTACTACTATGATTAACCAAAACTAGGGCACGTTATATATAACTGTTCGAATATATTTCAATCTTTTTAACATGCATAAGTTAATATAAATAAATTTGAAATACATTTATCGTGGCCTTTTTAATAGTAAAATGTCGCTTTATTTCGATGATGACATCGGTCGTTTAATACCTTTAGCTACTTACTTTAAACAACCTGACTAGTATGATTCTTATCGCTTTAGGCAACTTCTATTAGCAAAATTTAAAAAAAAAATTTATAATTAAACCTGTATACGATTATTAATTGCGCTCATGAACATTTTTTTTTTATTACCTCCGATGTGCAAAGGTAATAGTGATTAAAAAACCGATCGTTGCTATTGACTTTTTCCAAATGTTAGTCACCGCGTTTCGGTGAAGCCGAGCGAAGGGCACCAAAACACTAATAATAAACCATGAACCTACTATTAATTTTAAATTCATTACCACAAAATTTGTCTCCAATAGCCTTGTATTGTTTAGAAAATAGAAAATAAATTATACAAAATCCAAAGTACATAAACTTCGTTTTATTAAGTCCAAGCGTTGAATTTGAATCGATGAATTGTAGTTTTCGTTTCAAATGAAATTTTATCAGAATTGTATAATAGTTAAACAGTTAAACTAAAGAATTAAGCTGATGGCCTTCACTAAATTCACGTACATAACAAATTACTTAGATAGAATAAATAAAAAAAATTAAAAAAAAAATAAAAACACAAGGTTAGGCAACTTACATTAACTAAGCAGTAATTTCATTTCTATGTTTATTAAATAAATAGTAAGTTGTTCGGATGCAAGACAACTTAATTAGATTGTGAAAATTCAAACAATTAGTTCGTAACAGCACTCGAATCTCGTATAAAAAATAATTAAAACACACAATCTTTCAGATTAACTTTGGGGAAAAAATGTGACAATACGTTCTATGTCGATTAACTAAGCACTCACAAAAGAGAAAAAAAAAAACAATAATAATAAACACCGCATGTGAACACAACCACTGACAAGGCAAAAGGCGGCAGAAAATTGCCAATTGCGTTGGCTTTGAAAAGATAAGATAATTCAGTTTTTCGATTTTCGTAAAGATAGTAATATCGATTTGACTAACCAATTGAATCTAACTAAAATCAAAGTAAAATTTTCGAGTGTATTTATGAAAAATATTAATACATAGTCTGCCGATTTCAACAGTTGACAAATTGGCGATTCCCAAGGTAAATTGGCCGTCAAATAGTTCTGTTTCACTTGTTTATTTACATGACGAATTTTTGTAGAGGCTGAAAAATGTCTAGTCTCGGATTTACTAAAAACACAAGAATAAGAACAATACCTTAATATTAACCTTTTTTAAATAAGTAAAGTTGTGAATATTTTAGCACTAATTAAATGAATCGGATAGCTTTTATCACTCTTATAGAAATAATCATATATAGTATTAAGGAGTCATTCCCTATTAGTTCATAATTTCATGTCTTCTTTACACATGCATTAGAAAGAAAATCATGTCCAATTTTGTAACATAGCTCTATTGCTTGAAAAGTCCTTTGCATTATTTCTACTTTCGAAATTATATGAAGAACTTCCGATTTAGGTTTTAAGGATTTTGATTGCGAAAATATGTGAAATAGTGCCATCGCATCACCGATAAGACTTAGGCGATCTTCGACTATTTTCGAATTACTATTCGAAAAGTCTCCTAGGTATAGGTATACTTTTAGTTTGAATCATAGCTATTCTTAAATTCGAAAATAAATAAAGTTAAGTTTTCGAAACACATAGAATGAGATTAAGCGAACCCTTGAATGCCAGCAAAATGCCAGTAAGTACAAATTTATAGTTTGACACACAGCGCAGAAATTCCAACTCATCCCTGCTTCAAAACAAATATCGATGACTTATCTTCAATTAAGCAATTCCATGTATGCCATAGAACACCTAAAGCTGGTTCTGACTTTGTGGTAAAACCTTTAAAAAGATCGATTAAATGTCAAATTTGTATTTTATAATTTCTTTGTTTTGCAAAACAGCAAAATCCAATAATATATTTATATTTAGATCCATCTTCTTTTAATTTTTATATTTGCCTGCGAATCAATTGGAACGTTCAATATAAATCGGCCCACAACATACTCGATTGCCAAAAATAAAAATCTGGCTTAGAGCACATTTAATATTTATATGTATTAATATTTCAAATTTAAAAAATCCATAAGAAAATTTGTTTTTAAAGCGAAAATCAGAAGAAGTGGGATGAGTGCTAGAGAAATCGTTGTAAATAGTAATGGCGTTTTCCATTGGACAAAAAAGCACTCCTTTTGCATTCTAGAGTGAAGATAGCACTCTAAAAATGTTCCATTCGCACTATTTTGACGTTTTCGGAGTGAAATTTTTCACTCCCAATTTCATTATAGAATGCACCACTACATATAAAAAACGAAACGTCGAATTGATTTTTGAAAATTATGTGTTCGCGATTAAATCCGCAAATTTAAAATTTTTGAACATGGAAATGAAAAAAGAAATAATAAACATGTTATTAGAATCCTCATCATTTACACACATACAAAAATGTTGAACTTTAAAATTTGAAAAAGTTAGAGTGCTATAGAATTCCATTCCATTCTTACTAAATATTTAGCTTTGGAAGACCTTGTTTTTCACTTTTTGAAATAGTCATAATATAACTCGACATAGCTTAACTAACTCAATTTATTTATTTAACTATACTTTTTTTTTTTTTTGCTACACATACATACGTCTATACAATATTTATTACTTAAGTTCATCACAACTTGAAAATAACATCTGTAAGATTGAGCAGATTCCATGATAAACTTTCACCACCAATAAATAATTTAATGCTAGTTCTGAATATGGCTCGAGAGCAGTAGCTGCTTCGCCTTAATAAATACTTATTAGAGTTAAGCGCCCTGTAAACGCTAAGACATGGTACTAGTAAACATGTACAACAAACCAGGTTTTAGCTGATGTTGATCGTCTGCGGGCTGGTACGCGTACCAATTTTTTGGTCTCACCAACATCAGAATTTGGTCTCACTAAAATCAAAACTGGTTTGATTTTTGTCGATGTTTGTGGGCGGAGTTTTATGTTGCTGATACTATGTTTGAATTTTTGCGCTCTCATCTGTCAACATTTACTCGAGCAAGCCATATTATCAATGAATTTCGTCCTGTGAACACACAAAATAATGCTGAAAAAATGGCGAACATTCCAAATACTGATGTTTGGAAAATTTTTTTTCGACAAACGAAAATATGTGTTCGATTATGTTGGAGTGAATTGGTCTCAGCGTCTGCGGGTTTTAGTGGTACCTTGTTTACTAGTACCATGTTTTAGTGTTCACAGAGCGCTTTAAACTCTTCCAACACGAACTTTTAACAAACATTGTTTTCTTAGGATAAAAAAAAAAACAGTTATTTCAGATGGTTTAATATTAGCAGAACTGCTCATACTAAAATACATATTTAATTGGAAATACATTTCATGCCGGTAGTAGTGCCTGCCTCGACTTCTTCTTCGAAATAGTTCCGATGTTTCTGTTTCGATTTATTTAACATAATGAACAAGCCACCCTGTGCAGGAATAGGTATTTTCTAATGGTGACCAAGATCTGCACTATATTCGTTGGAAAGTCTATTCCATCAATCGTGAGATTTATTATTCTTAGACAATTGTTTTTCTATGTTATCTGTTATCATCTGTGACTGAAGTTATTCGTTTTGTTTCTTTGTTTGATTCTAGTTTGTAATGTAACTCGCAATAAACTAATAATTAAATTAAATATATATATTAAAAAAAAATTGGATACTATTTTACAATGATGTCTATATTTTTATTAATTGCTATTTTTACAATAGTGAGTTGTGAAGTTGACAAAGTTTTTCATTATCAGCCAGAGCAAGTGCATTTGTCTTTTGGAGGTAATTGTTAAAAAGTTTTACTTTAAGCTATTAATCAATATTATTGATTAAGTTTAGAAACTGTGCTTAAATTGTAAATTACAATAAGCATTGTTTCTAAGTATGTTCTCATTTCATACGAATGCATTTGGGAAATATATTTACTTTGAAACACCAATTAGGAATCAAAACTGCAGATTTAACTCGTGCCTGTAGTCTTTTTTTATGAGAAGAAATTGAGATATTATATATTTGGAATTCATAATTCAAAAGATGCAAAAGAATCTATCAATTTCAGCAAAACAAATACAAACTGATGACCTTTGTTCGTTGATAGCGTTGTTTATTGACGTTATGATTGGTTGTTTTCTATTATGCACACGTATTCACACATATGTGTTATTGTTAGTAGAATTTACGTTGTAAGCCTAAAGATATTTCTGTAATCGTTGGTTATTTTTTACAGAGATATTTGTATATGCGTATATGTACATACATTCAGTTGTGATGAACGTAAAGATATTGACCAGTTGTTAGTCTTGTGCTTTATTATTGCATATATGAATTTTATTTGATCAAATGTAATGCATAAAAATAAACAGTTTGTTGAATCTTTATCAATACTTCTTTAAGCATCCTGTACTGGGACTTTATTTCATTGTGCGTTTGTACGTCTTAAATCCGTTACATAGAATGCTGAATATTTTCAGGAACGGAAATAAGACATTACCTCCATAGGAGAAATATTTTTATATGAGGTCCTAACGTCGTTAAAAATATTTTGCCTACTAAATTGTTTACTAGCTTCCAAAACTGATCGAAGCTCTATGTCTCCTATAATTGATTAAGCTAGTATTGACAAAAGAGTGAATTTCATCACTGATCAAGAACTTGTATCGGAATCTTCAAGGTTTGAGGGACTTTTTCGCAGCTGGGACAGATAGATTTTACATACATTTCAATAATCAGGAATGCATTCGCCCTCCAGTATGCGATTGATAATTTGGTGCATGCTCTCTACCCAAAAACATCACCTCATATTTTAAATATCTTCGACTTCGAATCCGTTGTCCTCTTTCTAATTGCTATGCCAGCATTTACTCAACTGGTAGAAGGGACTTTCGTCGTGTACTAGAACTGGGGTCTTTACTTACTATCTGATGCCCATTGAGAAGCTATTAGAAATAGGTAACGTATTGTATTTTGAGCTTTGAGCCAGCTGTCAGTTTTCTGTTTGATTTTGATTTTCGTGAGCTGATTTGTCTTGATTTTTATCTATGTATTCCTTTTTGAAGGGTCGTTTTGTAACCATTTTACTGACATCGATGTGATCTTTGTACCATGATTTTACATTTTTAAACGTTGAATAACTCCAGTGCAAAAACACGTAGGATATCCAATGTGCTTATCTTAAATATGTTCTATGATTCTCTGCAACATTTAAGTGCAATCGTGCATTTTCAGTAATTTATTATACGATGGAAATTTTCCTCGATCGCAGCACAAAAATAGAGTAGGCCTTATCAGTATAATCTAGTGATGGAGCGTTAAAAACCCTCAGCGATGGGAACACAATGTATTTTTCTGTTTCTGCAAATTATAAACAAAAATATAGCAACATATAGACAACACGACCAGATCGTCTAGATTTTTGTTTTTGTTATTTCTTGAGATTAAGTTGGTGTTTATTTGAAAAATGGTTTCTGAAAATAATTAGCGAGTTCGTTGCTAATGGTACCAGTTGCATTGAATTGTTGCGTATACTTTACATTCTGTTGCTTGCAGAATGGGATAGAATAAATCACATGCCAACGTATGTCTTTTACAAATTTACAGAATAAAATTTTAAATAAATTAACTCATTTGCACTAGGTCATGCGATGTAGTTGGATCAGTTTTCTTTGAGATCCTGAACCAGGGACAATTTTGTTAAAGTCCAAACTATGAATGCTTGAATTCGTGATGTTGAAGTCTATTTTAGTCTTCTCAAACTTCTTAAAAAAGAGGTTTGATCTTATGATCTGTTTCTAGCCCGATGCCTCGATATAACTTGCATGACAAATCTCTGGAGATCTTTGCAACAAAGGGATACTAATGATTAAGCGACATCGGCGGAGCCGAGAAATCGGTTTTTGTCAATTTGGAAGTGTTGCTAATTTATATCCCAACAGATCGTTGAGTAGAGATAGAGAGTAAGAGTGCTATTATTATACTATTGTTCTATTCCCTTAGATAAATCATAAGCTCGTAAAGAGTAGCAAATATTTTTTTTCGATATCGAAAATATCGCTTGATGTGTCGATTCAGTAGGCTTTTACATCTATAAGACATTGAATTACTTTTTTCGAATAAAGCATATTGCCTTAGGATGGGAGGCAAAATTGCAAAGCGTCATACTAACTAGGAACTGCATTAGTTGAAATCAATTAACTTAGTCAAACTGTATAATTTTTATAAACATTAACATAAATGTCGCTGCGGAAAGAATAATTCTATTTTAACATTGAGAAGATTTTAATGTAGAATTGTTTTGTCATTAAAGAAGTGGAAAAATGTAAGAACTATTGTATTAAAATAATATATGGCAAAAGCAAATCTAAGATTTGGATGGTTATTAACTTTTTTCCATCAACAATGAGTTTTTGAACGCAAACAAATACAAAACACGTCCTTAAACATTTTTATGTCAAAATATCAATCAAGGTTTACATTATTATCACGAATGAGCAACGTTTCGAAAAATCATCTTTAGCGATGAAGCTCGTTTTTGGCTAAATAGCTTTGTCAATCAACAGAACATGCGTTATTAGACAGCAACAAGCCCACATTGCATCCACACAAAGTGGCCGTTTGGTGTGGATTTCATCCCTGAGGTCTGATTGGAAAATATTTTTTTGTCAATGAAAATGATCGTCATGTTACGGTCAATAAAGTTCGCTGTCGTGCTATGTTAGAAGACTATTTTTGGCCTGATTTGGATGGACTTGAAATCATTGATATTTGGTTGCAACAAGGTGGTATTTGGTACCACACAGCTTGAGTTCGGTAATCGTGTACATAATCTCGAAAAGTGGTCCAGTTGATTGTCTCACGCGATTTAACAGCATTGGATTTGTTTTTATGAGATTACGTTGAGTTGTTAGTTTATGTCAACAACGTTAGATCAGCTCAGGACAAGTGTCGAACGAGAAATTGCTAACGTTCTGGGCAAGAGTGGTGGAAAATTGCCCCAAATTATCGGTCCCTACAAACATGCTCGCGGTGGTCATATGAGCTAGATCGAATTCTATACCTAAATTTCACATGTTTACTACACCTGAAATAAATTTTAGCCCGATAGCTTAATTACTCTGTATTTTGTTTAAATACAAAATTGCTATGTACCATTTACTAAGTAAGAAATGCTGCCTTTATGAACTCATCCTCCTTTCACTGCTTTTATTTGGCTAAAGCTCTATCTAGCATGTACATATGTACGGCTGTATCAGTTGCTCATTTCTTCACTCATCATAATATCATGAGTGCTGTTCCGTCGGGGCCAATATATACATATGCAAGTCTTCTGTCATACAACGCCCAAATTATATGACTTGACCTGAGTACATTTTATATATTGAACATAAGCAATATATTTCAGCTTAAGTTCAATTACTTACTTAATTTCAATATCACTTAGCTATCCTTTTGCTGTTTTTAACAAACTTAAACTCTTTTGTCACCACATAATTTTGTTTTTGTTATTTTTTTCGTGTTATCATTTCCTAATAGAAAAGGAAAAGAAAATACAATTATTGGCTCAAAGTTTCCTTGAACTCTTTCTTTTCCAGAATCTTATGATGAAATTGTAGTGACTTGGTCTACACGTGATGATGCTGGTGCATCGATTGTTGAATATGGTATACGTGGCTATGTACTCACAGCAAAAGGCTCATCACAGCTATTCGTTGATGGGGGTGATAGACATAGATCTCAATATATACATCGGGTAAATTAAATCTTTAATTATCAGCTAAGAAAAAAACTTGCTAGACGTTTGTTTCTCCAATATTATCCTAGGTTAAACTTAAATATTTAAAACCAAACTCAACTTACGTGTATCATTGTGGGGGAAAACTTGGCTGGTCACAACAATTTTCATTTCGAACTATACCCAGTAAAGCTGACTTTGCACCATCCGTTGTTATGTACGGTGATATGGGCAACGAAAATGCCCAATCCTTAGGTAGACTCCAAAAAGAAACCCAAAACGGCATGTATGATGCAATAATACATGTGGGAGACTTTGCCTACGATATGAATAGCGAAGATGCAAAGGTAGGAGATGAGTTCATGCAGCAAATTCAGTCAGTTGCAGCTTACGTACCTTACATGGTCTGCCCAGGCAATCACGAAGAAAAGTTGTGAGTCTTGTGAAGATAAAATGATTTGTTTTTAGCTTTCTGACTTACGTTTTATTTTTTAAGTAACTTTTCGAACTATCGAGCACGTTTTAGCATGCCGAGTGGAACAGACAACATGATGTATAGTTTTGACTTAGGTCCAGTTCATTTCATTGGTTTCTCAACCGAAGTTTATTATTTTTTGAATTATGGACTTAAGTCACTTGTTTTTCAATACGAATGGTTGGAAAGGGACCTTCAAGAAGCCAACAAACCAGAAAATCGGGCTAAACGGCCTTGGATTATCACATTTGGTCATCGACCAATGTATTGTAGTAACGATAATGACAACGATTGTACACATTCAGAGACTCTAGTTCGCGTTGGGTGGCCGTTCATTCATTTGTTTGGCTTAGAAGATCTCTTTTATAAATATGAGGTTGATGTTGAAGTATGGGCTCATGAGCATTCATATGAACGTCTTTGGCCAATCTACGATTATAAAGTATTCAATGGATCAACAAAAGAACCATACAGAAATCCAGGTGCTCCGATTCATCTTGTTACTGGTTCAGCTGGTTGTAAGGAAGGCCGAGAGCCATTTATATCAAACATCCCAGAGTGGAGCGCATTCCATAGTCAGGTGGGGAGTATAATATATTTATTTTGTAAATTCTATTATTTAACTATTAACTGTGATTTATTAGGATTATGGTTACACCCGCATGAAAGCATTCAATCGAAGTCACTTATACTTTGAACAAGTATCTGACGATAAGAACGGTCAAATAATTGATTCGTTTTGGGTAATTAAGGATACTCCTGGGTGTTTTGGACGAAGGAAATTCTAAATTAGCCTTTTATGCATCTATCATTGCCAAAAAGCACACCAACATTCCCACAGAGTCATCACCAGTAGAATCTCATTTTTGTTTTTTTTTAGTATTAGAATTTTACAAAATCTAACGCACCTGATTTTTTAACACACCCGTTCGAGTATTAAAAAATTTTTTTTCTGATTCATATGAACGTATATACATACCTAATTACCTAATGTAAATACGTCTTTAGTTAAAGTTTAGAAACAATAAATGAAATGTACTGATCGGCTAAAACCGACAAATTAGTTTCATTCGATTTGAAAGCTAGTTCCACATCATTCAGAGACTAGAAATTAATTTGTAGTCGTAAGAGTTTCAACGTTCAAAATTGTTAGTTTTCAATTGTTTATGAACATTTTATTTGGGATCTAATATTTTTTGACTATTAAGATTTATCACACTACGGCAGATCTTGGAGAAAACCCATAAGCTTCAGATCGATGCACACCACCTATTTATCGATTTTAAGACCGCGTGTCACAGTATCTATAGAGACGAGCTATACAGAGCAATGTCAAGTTTTGGCATCTCGTCCGTCTGTCTGGGCATGATGACGATGCAGAATGAACGCTGCTCCATCAAGATCGGTAAACACCTCACCGAGACCTTTGATGTTGGAAAAGGATTTAGACAGGATCGCTGTCAGGCGATTTCATCAACATCATACTTGAAAGAATAGTGCAAAGCTGATGCACAAACACAAGAGCCACAATCTTTCAAAAGTCCGTCCAATTACTCGTATACGCCGATAATATTGACATAATCGGAAGAAAGCAGCGTGATGTTAGTGACACAGCGAAAATGGGTTTAGCGGTCAACGGGGGCAAAACCAAATATATGCTGTCAAGCAAAGAGGACACTCAACAACTACGTCTCGGACCGAACGTCACCTTCGACAGGTATTATTTTAAGGTAGTTAAGGACTTTGTCTACCTAGGCTCCGGTATAAACTTGGACATCGAAACCAGTGCTAGGATCAAACGAAGAATAACTTTTCCCAATCGCTGCTTTTTCGGGCTAAGAAGGCAATTGACTAGCAAAGCCCTCTCTCGAACAACAAAAGTTATCCTATATAAGACCTTAACAATCCCAGTCCTGCTTTATGGGGCAGAGGCATAGATATTATCAAGATGAGGGCGCTGGAATCCGCCCTCGAGGAACAGCTCAATAACGGAAAATCGAGACTCAGGTGTCGTACGCAAGTGGAAGAGAACCTTACCCAACTTGCGAAATTGGAGCCAGTAAGCAAAAGATCGAGCTAGCTGGAGACGCTTGCACACTGAGGCCCAGGTCCACCGCGGACCTGGATAAAATTATTTGACGAGCATGGATAAGGTGAATATTTGGCTCAGGGAGTAAGAAAAAGGACAAGCCGTTGAACCCTTTAAAACGTGATTTGGAGAGTTGCTGACCTTAAGCGGGAATCTCAGTGTTTAAAGAATGAACCCACTATATGCCGAGATGCTATTTGGACACGATAACTGAGATCGTCTCTTTGGGAAATGAAGGCATTGTTTTGGATTGGTCATCATATTCTCTAAATGCCAATTTGATTGAAAATGCCTAATGTAGGAAAGGATCATGTAAGGAAAATTAAACAGCGTAAACTGTTTTTATAGTGAATTGAACGATAACTATGAGAAAAAAACGACTTCGCAGGAATCAACAAATCGTTTGCTATTGTCATCCCTTGCTCGAAGACTTTGTTTACTCTTTATTTAGTCCTAAATCAGTTCTTTTACAAATCTTGAGTTTAGCGTTCTATGGTTCAAAGTAAGTTACGCCTTGCAGATTAACCCCGTTGCTGTTTGTATTTTCTTGTGAGCGAGCCTATTACTTATTACTCATATTACGTATTACAAAGCACAGAGACTCTGCCGTACAGCCACTATGCCGAAGATGCATCCATCATTGACTTTGGCACTCAATTCCTCGAGCATGACAGTTTTAATATATTCATACATATGTATGTACGAGTATGTATGCTCCACTATTTCTTTCATTTAAACTAATCCTAAACAATGCTGTTCCTGTATTGAAGTGATGTCTGTTTTGTACTGCGTCAAGTTATTCTCAAATTTTTAACTCACTACCGAAGCGTACAATGGTCTAATATTCCAGAATCAAGTTCTACAATAAAAATCGCCCCATGTTGTAACGAGTCTATTTATTTTACATTCAACCACCAATCTGGTTGAAGTAGAAAACACTTCACTAGTACATTAATTGAATATTCGGATGCCGAGACAGCTATCAGAGGCGACATGTTAATCAATTTAATTTCTATATCGACTGACATCTTACCTTGTACCGCGCTTAGTTGTCAGCAGTCAGGCCGTATCAAAAACTCCAACCAATATTTTTGAAGGAACAATTGTAGTAAATTTAATTTATGATTGTAACACACTCGTAGAAACTGCAAACGAAATCATCGTCACATGGTCGACTCGTGACAATACTAAAGAATCTATTGTGGAATATGGGGAGTCGGCAATGAACCTTTTATGCACTTCGAAGCCTATAAAATTTGTAGACGGGGGAAGCGCTCACAGCACGCAATATATTCATAAAGTAAGAACGCAATATTCAATTATTGCAATAGACCTAATTCAACTCGTTCTTAATCAGGTGAAATTAGATAAATTAATGCCTTCTACCCGGTATGTCTATCACTGTGGAAGCAACCTTGGCTGGTCGGCTGAATATTGGTTTGTGACACCACCTAATGGAACACTGTGGTCACCTCGTTTGGCGATCTTTGGAGATATGGGCAATGAAAACGCACAATCATTAGCGAGATTACAGAAGGATACGCAAAGTGGTATGTACGATGCAGTAATTCATGTAGGAGATTTCGCCTATGACATGGATTCTGAGAATGCTGGAGTTGGCGATGAATTTATGAGGCAGATTGAAACTGTTGCCGCATACTTGCCATACATGGTTTGCGCCGGCAATCATGAAGAAAAATAGTTAGTACCTAGCTTTTGAATTATAATCCCCAGGCCTTTAATATGTCTATTTCCTTTTTTAGCAACTTTTCCAACTATAGAGCCCGTTTTAGTATGCCAGGTAAAACAGACAATCTGATGTATAGTTTTGACTTGGGCCCGGTGCATTTCATCGGTTTCTCAACTGAATTGTACTATTTTCTAAAATATGGAATCAAGCCGTTAGTTAATCAGTACGAATGGCTCGAGAATGATCTACAAAAAGCAAATCTGCCAGAAAATCGCAAGAAGCAGCCATGGATTGTAACTTTTGGTCACCGTCCCATGTACTGTAGTAATGATAATGGTGACGACTGCTCGAAACACAACACTGTTATAAGAAAGGGTTTGCCTTTGTTGGGATTCTTTGGACTCGAAGATTTATTCTACAAATATGGTGTAGATGTCGAACTTTGGGCACATGAGCATTCTTACGAACGTTTATGGCCGATTTATGATTACAAAATGTATAATGGATCAAGTGAAGAGCCGTATAAAAACCCTGGCGCCCCAGTTCATATAGTGACTGGTTCAGCTGGTTGTAAGGAAGGGCGCGAGCCATTTGATAAAATAATTCCAGAGTGGAGTGCATTCCATAGTCGGGTGGGAAATTATAAAAAAAATAAATCAATGTTCGCTTTTTTAAATGCTTATTGGTTTTTTTTTAGGATTATGGATATACACGTATGACAGCGCATAATGCCAGTCATTTGTATTTTGAACAAATTTCAGATGATAAAAATGGTTCCTCGATTGATTCCTTTTGGATAATCAAAGATAAGCATGGCGCTTATATATAAAAGTATATTTTTTTATATTCTATTTGTATACTCTAATTTATAAATATACACATGTACACTTTGTATTATATCTGCACACTATATACATATAGTATTTTTCTTGCACATTTATGTAAATAAAAATATTTTCGATATGTCAGCATTCAATGTGTGGCTTTGGTCTTTTGATTTACTACATACATTTTTTGTAAGCGCGATTTTTGACTGGTGGCCTTCAGTTATATATTAGAAACTGATTGACCTATTCCTCCTGTTTTATCGTTTCAAATGGAAACCGAATACTCATACAGCCGATTCATAAATACTCATTCACTCTATATCCTAGCCATCTTAGATGACTGATGCTAATTTTGTTGACCAAGTCGACATTGTTATGCAGCTCGAAGAGTTTTTTTTTTATATCTCCTCCAAGGCCCATTAACGCAAATTATACAAAAAATCACTCAGCTTTCAAAATGACGATATTCTTAACAGCCTTCGGCAATGTTCACGCTTCTGTGCCAGACGGTAGAATGATAGGACGGGATGTTTAAAGCTTGCTCACAAAATCTTATTTCTATATGGCTATCTTTCCGCCCTAACTTTCATCGTCACATTTTAAGGGTAAGCAAAACCCCTTGAGGGCGCACCAAATATTAAAAAAAAAATATATGCAATGAGAGCAAACAAATATACAGTTACAGAAAAAATATGCAATCATCAATGACAATAAGAATTACCCGATAAAATTTAATTTTTTGATTTAAAAAACAAAATAACCTCTTCTTTTCTTTTACAACAGCTTTATAAAATTAACCAGTTAACAGCTGCTTTGGGATCCAATAAAGTTTTTTTTTTTAATTAAAATTTTATGATCTCTTAAAGGATAAAAAAGGGAATATAAAAAATAAGCAGATACATACTCGTATATAGAAATAATGCGAGATTATTTGCAGTTTTTAACTAATGTCCATATATCCAACTACAGAGACACTTAACATTATGTCAGAAACCATACAAATACCAGTCTTCGGAAACTAAGCTTACATTTTGATGTAAGCAGGACTTTTATCTAAGGAATTCTACATTCAGAAGACATGTGTGCATTCAATAATACAATACATACTGGAAAGACAACTTTATTGTCTGGATTCAATGAAGGAATGAGTCATTATTCACCAGGGAATAGAGTATTAATTTTCACAATGTACATACCTGAGAAGAAAGCAATCCCCACTCCATGAAACACAGAGCTTTTCAGCTTCAACGTGAATGTGTATTGGGTAACGCGGTGATCGGAAGCCTATTGCCTTCCTTCAAGGATTCATCGAAATCTCAATATGGAATTTTTACGAAAAAAAAATTTCTGGAACTGTAAGGTGAAATACCACTTCAACAGAGAACTGCACTTGTGCACCGCCAGGATAACGATCCCGCTTGATATTGCCATGAAGTTATGAAGTTAAAGAGTGGTTGGATTTTGTGTATAAAAATATGTGAACAGAGCGGGATTGTCCCATTCTGTTACCTTGAAGAATTTAATCATAATGGACTTTTATTTATGAGAATGGAAACAGGATATTGTTAACTCATTAGAAATAACAACATTGGATAACTTGAACCATAGCATTGATTTAGCAACTGCGAAAGCCCGAGAGGAATTGGTATGAATGGAGATTGTAGGAGCCTTTGAAAGACGAACTTCGGCTCATATTTAAAGAAAATGATAATTGAGATTAAGTTTTTTTTTGCAAGTTCAAGGTACAAGTTTCAAAAAAAAAAAAAGTTTTTATGAAAACATTACTGATTTTAAACAACGCATAAATTTGAAAGCTGTTATTTCCCATAGAACTCAACACACCATAACGTAAGGCTTTGCTTAAAACTCTATATCTCATATGGAATGCATTTTCGTTACCCCCCCCCCAACCTCCCCTCCACTGCACCCCTAAAATTTTATTTTTTTTTAAATATGAGCAGTCATTTCGCTTTAAAGTTTTCAACTTGTTTCATACCTATACTATATATGGAAATTCTATATATCCTTTTTTAGATTGCATTAATAAAATTGTAGTAACTTGGTCTACGAAAGATGAAACGCCTGAATCTGAGGTTGAATATGCAATGTGGAACTCGCAGAATACTATCTTAAGAGCGACAGGTACATCTCAACTCTTTACTGATGGAGGACCAAAACGAAAGCCCCAATATATTCACAGAGTAAGCATATTTAGTTTTTCATCTAGAAACTTATATTTTTTTTAACAAAGATATGTATATATATTTTCTATTTATTTAACAGGTAGTCCTTGAAAATCTAGCGCCAGCCATGAGATACTCATATACCTGTGGATCATCTCTGGGTTGGTCTGGCATGTTTTGGTTTACAACACCACCAAATACAACAGAATGGTCACCCCATTTAGCGATTTTTGGTGATTTGGGTAATGAGAATGCTCAATCACTAAGTCGCTTACAAAGTGACACTCAAAGAGGAATGTATGATGCTGTTATTCACGTCGGAGACTTTGCTTATGACATGGACTCTGACAATGCCAAGGTAGGGGATGAATTTATGCGACAAATCGAATCAGTTGCTGCATATTTGCCATATATGGTATGCCCCGGAAACCATGAAGAAAAATAGTAAGAAAATTTGTATTTCTCATTTATGTACATACTCGTATGTACTTACTAACTTTATAAATTTCAGCAATTTTTCGAATTACAAAACTCGTTTCAATATGCCAGGAGACACTGATAGTATGTGGTATAGCTTCAATCTCGGCCCAGTTCACTTTATCTCGTACTCAACTGAAGTATATTATTTTCTTGAGTATGGCATAAAAATGCTTATAAAACAATATGAGTGGTTAGAGAATGACCTTAAGAAAGCAAATGAACCACAAAACAGAGCCAAGCGACCATGGATAGTAACTTTTGGACATCGTCCCATGTATTGCAGTGATGACCACGAGTATGATTGCGACGAGAAGCTAGAAACATATATTAGAAAAGGATTGCCCTTGTTCAATTGGTTTGGTCTAGAAGATTTATTTTTTAAGTACGGTGTTGATGTGGAAATTATGGCTCATGAACATTTTTATACGCGTCTGTGGCCAATTTATGATTTTAAAGTTTTAAACGGCACAAGAGAAAAGCCTTATACAAATCCACGTGCGCCAGTGCAAGTAATAACTGGCTCCGCTGGTTGCAAGGAAAAACGGGAACCATTTTCTAAAATATTGCCAGATTGGAATGCGTTTCACAGCAATGTAAATTAAAATATATTTATAAATACTTCAAAAAAGAAATAATCGTAAAATTTTATTGCTTTTTTAGGACTATGGATATACACGAATGAAGGCACATAACGTGACACATTTATACTTTGAACAGGTTTCTGATGACAAGGATGGAGAAATTATTGATTCATTTTGGATTATTAAGGACAAACACGGTGCATATTAAAAGATAAAAATCAATATAAAAAAATATTTTAATTAGTCAATTTGGTGATAAAAATTAGATAAGTGCTTTAAAGTAGTAAAATTCAATAAAACAAAGCTATTCCCGTTTGCTGACATATTTTAATAAAACCAATACCTAAAAGGCACTTTTAATAATCGCTCAAATCTCTGAACTGGCCATCAACATAAAAGCCTTCAGTCTTTTTGAAATGAATTCGACGTTAAATACGAGTATGCATTTTTTGATAAAAATTCAATAAACTAACATTTGAACAAAATTATTTGAATTCACTGTGAGCATAAACAAAATCATGGAATGGATTGTCTTAGCCGAAGGTGGGGTTTTTAAAACAACATATTTTTATTAGTCGCCTTTTCCTCCGAAAATTTGAAAGTGTAATAATAAAGTTTTGCGTCAATCTTGTTAAATGTACCAAAATGCTAAAGAAAGTTGACAAGCCAAGGGACAGTATAAGAGAAAGAAGATCAATTCATCTCAGTCAGCTTGTGAGATATTTATTGTTGATTGCGGCGACCTTTATTGTAACATAATACTTACAATATAAGTTACGATATCAAATAAACGTGAAGAAATCTATTTCGCTGTAAGATTTAGTGATGACCATCCCCAACAAAGACTTTTTGTTAAGACATAAATATTCATGCTTCTGAATGAAAATATTTCTTTAATTGAGTCCCACAATATGTATATCATCATCGGGAATTTATATCCACTGGTCATTTTATGATTGATACCGATTTCCTGTTCTAGATTTTGTAAGATTTGGATGTGCACTAAGCAGCGTCAAACTGTTCTGTATCTTTTATTTCTCACTAATTTAGGTTAATTACATCCTCGTGGTAGGCAGTTGTTACTGGGCCCTCACTCTGTATTGCTACTCGAATCTTAAAATAGTATCTAAAGCCCAGGTTTCAAAGGGGCTTTAAAAACAGATGTGGTAGTAGTTTTTTTCATTTACACAGTAACATACTTTATAAAAGCTCATAAAAATAAGTATAAGTACAGGCTGAGTTCATTTATGCAAAAAACTCCCAACTTTGCCAACGCTGCGTTCATATTTGCATAAAGCCTGTATGTATTATCTACGTAAAAGTTTTGCACCAGTTGCGTTAATTGACAGTCAGTATGCAATCAATGTTTTGCAAGTTTGCCAAAGGTTTCTTTTTGTTGCAGAACTAAATGTCAAGAAGTCATGCGAAAATGACTTCTCAAAATATTGTCAGGGTATTCGTTAATAGTATAATCGAATACTGGCTGAATTCCAAAGTGCAACACTGCCGCATCACTGCAATGTAATGCGTTGCATAATGCAAACGTAAGGCAGTGATGCAATGCATTACGTTCCAAAACGCATTGTCAACGAATCAGATGCGCAAACAGCGCATCGTGAATAACCATGATGCAAATGACATACCTAACTCGTTTTTCTTTACCGCAACAACACAAATAATAATAAATATGTATTAATTAAATAATCTGTATGCACATAAATAAAAAATCATTTCAGTTACCAGAAAGGTTCTTCTTTTCTTGCGAAAATGACTATAAAAAACACTTACGAGTTTTTCTGTTTGCGTTGACAAATGAAGAAATTACAGAAATTTTCCGACTGAATTGTTTCCTTTTTTGAGTAAAGATATGTTTAAATATATTTTCATTGTATGATGAGTATAAATTGCTTACCATATTGTTTTAAACTATGGGTTTTATTAAGTTTGAGGCCAGTATTGCTTTTAAAAAGGAAAAAAAAACTTTTGCAAGAAAAAATGTTGTGATCAATCACAATCTGCATCATGCCATTCCAAAGCGTCAAACATTGCAAAGCATCACAAAATTGCATCATGAAAGCATCATGCAGTCACAATGCGCATTTTTGTGACGTTTCCTAATTCAGCCACTTCCTTGCACCCTTTTCCAATTACGGATTACTAGCAATACTCTTCTCCTTTTCCGCATTTTTGCAATTCTTGTTGCGGATACTGCACGTAGGTCCGTATTTTTAAAGTTCATGCCAGTTAAAATATTGCGGCTTCCATTGTCGTGCAATTGTTTCGAAATCAGAAGAAAACTAAAATACATTTTAACCTCATTTGTCACTCTATTTCAAATGCGTTACATACATTTTGAACGACGATTTCACCAATACAACAATGCAATAAGTTTCGCGTTCATAAACGTTTACCAACATTGTTGCAGCATATTTACTGCAAACTTGTTACTTTTATGAACTCAGCCATGTCAGGGATTTCAGAACAGAAACCGGTGCAGAACTCAAATAAGGTCAACCCCACCAGCACTAGAAAACTCGTATAACCACGTCCGGTTGTAAGTTACTCGTCGGACTAAATCCCGGCAGTATGATGGTTACGAAACCTGGCTATTTTTTGACCAACCAGATCACATTGCTTGGAAAAGCACACATCATGTACTCTACAATAGATGTCCGGACCCAGATGGACAATTCCATCCAATAATTTCCGACGATGTGAGGATGACAATTTACAAATTTAGATGTAACAAGGCTGTCAGTACTGAACGCTTGAAAATTGTGCAAACTGTTCAAGACAGCGAAAGATAACTTTGTGAGGAGAATAATACGCTTAATGTTGAAATACACTATAAAAGAGGAACCGACTCGAAAGTTCAACTACGAAAATACTCACATTATTGCAACTTCATGGATCAAATTAAAAACTGAAAGTCATATTTACAGTCTACTGTATATTCTCTTAAATTTAGGCACAATTCAAAAAATTTATAATATTTAACTTAATTTTTACTGTTGTTCACTTTCACTTTTTTGCTTCTTCTTTTTCTTCTTTTTTGGTTTGCTCTCGGTAGTTTCACCACCTTCTGCTTCATTGTCAGCGACTTCTTCTTCCTTTACTGACACATCCACTTCCGAATGTTTTCTTTTCTTAATCGATAAAGTACTGTCTGCTTCCGGGTTATACGTAAGCACCTCACTAAAAATAGTAAAAAAATTTATAAACTTATCTGCGTATCAAAATTTGTAAAAAAAAAAACAACTAACATCTTGGCTTGGTATTTTTCAAACTTGGCTTTGGCCTTTCCAGTACCAGATAACTTCCGCAGGTTACCTTCTTCCAAAAGCCTAAGTCGAGCTTCAAGTTTTACTTTATGCGCCACTCCCATTTCAAATGTAGCCTCCTCACCAAATGCATCTACCCTGGAAGCTAAGGACGCTTTTGCAGCCAATGATCTTGACATTTTACCCTTATTTTTTAAGCTTGCCTGTCCGACTAGCTGCGCATGGAATATTAAACCATATTTTGGTGTATCTTTTTTAGTTTTCAAGGCTCTAAACAGTGCTTTTTCAGCACCCAATATTTGTACTGTAGATGAAGGATGTTTGGCTAAATTAATCAGAGAACCAGCATGAGCAATCAGTCGTGCACCCACAGTATCTCCCACTAGGATGGTCAAATTCGGTGCCATTGCCATCATACGAGTCTTTAGGTAATCATATAAATGAGTTCTATATTCATTTATGGACAAAATTTCGTCACACAGTGATTGAATGTTCATGATATCTTCCTCAGATATTTCCGTTCCTAGTTAGCAAAATAATACATTCGTGTGATTTGGAATAATAATTACAAAATTAAAAAAAAAAAAACACTTACCCATCGAGATTTCTGCTGCTTCTTTTACACGCTCTTCTATTTCTTCAGGCAAAATGTCAGACAGATCTGTTTTAGACATATTTTCCCTCGTACCAACCAATTTGATTGTTTTCACAAATGAAACATTGTCAGTAATAATCTTACCAAGTTCAGGAAAATGCCACCCATACCTGTACACAAAAATTAATGTTGGCTATTTTAAAGATTAGAATGAATTTGTAAGGAAAAGATAAAGTAATTTCCATCAGACAGCCAAGGTTTGAATCAAAACTCTTTTAAGAGATTCATACAAAAGCGAAACCATTTAAGCATCATCATTTGGAAATGTACTTAGATAATAAAAAATCTTCTTGTAAAGTTTTATTTTTTTTTTTATAAAATGAAGATATTTCTTACCATTCCCTAGCTCTCATTATATAATTGTTCAATTCCTTATCCAAATCGTCTAATAGACACTGGGCTTGAACTATCATAGTATCGATTTTATCGGGAGAAAATTTCAGCTTATATCTTGATAGGGAGTGTGCAAGACCTAATGCCATAGCGGTCATCTCTTTTTTTGGTAAACCACTCAAAAGGCTATCGGACTGAGTACGAATGCAACGCATCAGTTCTTGCACTCCAGTATTGTATATACATTTAACTGCAAATTTGTCTTTAATAGCGTTTCCCAATTTAGCATCAGCAACTAAAAGAGATTGCTGTACATCTTCATTGAATAGTTTTTTGAGTGTTTTCTTTAGGGGCTTGGCGATTTTTCCTTCTACTGCTGCTGTTGCTGCCGCCAAGGCTTCGGTGGTGTCGTTAAATTTCTCAAAGTGCCTTAGCTTCAAACTGTAAATTTAAAGGAGAACACATTTTTAGTAACTTATTTTTGTTAACCAAATGATTTGATGGAAATTATACAAAACACAAAATAAATAAATAAACTGGTTATAGAAAAGAAATAGCAACAGAGGCGCACCAAATATAAAATTTTCTTAAAAAAGAAGAAATTTTTAGGAAAGGTTTTTGTAGAGACTTTTGACGAATACGAATGAATATAAACCTGAAACTCATTTACGAAAAATAAGAATAATACACCAATATATAAAATAAATGTGAAAACTACAAACGGTAATTGCAAAAAAAAAAACTTAAATATTGTATAAGTTAGTGTTCGTAAATTCAAAAACATAACACACAATATTTTTTGTGTAAATGGGTGAAAATTTACAGATGTTTTCTACGAAATATTCAAAACACAAAAGTCAAGCTTTAGACTTCCGTGTGGAACAATTTCGATTTAAAAAAAATTAATACATTTTTTTCAATCTATTGCATTACTTTTTATTGTTTTTATCGCTCGTTTTATTACTTAAGGATGTATTGTGTGACGGTTGCTGCATACACCGCCTTTCAAAATTTAGGCTATGCACATTGGTTTGTGTAGAATGTTGCTTTATTTTTCACTCTGCACAAACACATCAAAACGAAGAACAAGTTTTTAGCAAACTTCGGAAAACAATTGTATTGCGCATTCATAAACGTCAAAATACCGTCATACTTTTGCAGATTTATCTGACATTTTTATTCTGGCTGCAGAAAAAATAAGACGATTTTAAAATTTAGAAGATTTTGGAAGTGGAAAAATGTAACATAAACAAAAACAAAAAAGCACTGTGGCGCTGGCAGCGCGGTATGGGCCATGGCCTAGCTTCTTGACACTCATTTGTGTTGCTCAAGTTGTCATTTTTGTCACATCTGAGCGGGGCCCACGAGTTATCGCCGATTTCTAACGGTACTCCTTAGAAGCTTTTTCATTGTCAATTTTACTTTCAGGAGTTTGCCATTGCCCGCCTGTCGTAGTGTTTTTCAATGTTTTAAAAAGAATTTTCTTTATTTTATGGTCGGTTAAGGTTTCTGTTCCTTTGGATGAATATAAGTGCCGTTGTCGATTACTTCTATCTAGCTATGATGCAAAGAAATATAGTATAATTTAACTTAATGCAGACAGAAATTTATCTTGTGTTCAAAATGCGACCTGAGTACCAACGCAGAAATTCTTGTGAAGCTGTGCCTCAAGATCTTGAAAATAATATTAAGCATTTACTTGACAAAAGTAAATCACTTAACCGACTCTGAAGGTGTCTCCGACTTTAGACGTCTTCGCATATGTAATACAAGTAAATCGTAGTTTGACGCTCTTTATAATGTAAAGTTAAATATATGAATTCGGTATAGCTGTAATGTATGTCTAGAGGCTATTTTTATTGGCACAAAACGAAGCAGTCACCCAAAAGCTGTTCCTTCTACGTATAAGGAATAACTAGTTATGAAATACGTTACCACTGCTACCACCTGAACCCATCGAATCTAGTATGCAAAAGGGATTCCGTTGAACTCGCTTCCTTCAATATTCAAGACCTACACTTTCAAACCCATATTTATTTTTTAACGGCACATAAATACGAAAACAAATATACATAAGTGCCCTTGCAACACAGTAACCGTAACCCAGAAAGCAGATTGCCCCATAGGACGCATGTTTTGTAATAAGCTGCTGTGAAGATGATAGAGACAAAGTAGAGAATATAACGCATTTATATGCTTAACACTGTTGGTATTATTTCGTACTGTTGGTTGAGTCTACGAACTCGTCTTATAGATACCAAGCTTCTCTGTATCCGTAATCATTCGGTCTGGTGGGTTTACTCAACCAAAAATGATTTAGGCTGTCAAATTGTAGTGATTTGGCTACGAATCGACTAAGACAATAGAGTACATATTCTTGACATATTATTATTTTTTTTTTTTAAATACGCACTTTTTTTAAGCCGACAGGTATTGAATCCGTAAATAACAGAGACGAACTTCCATACCTGGGAAAAATTTTGATTCAGCTTTACCTCCAAGCCATTTAGAAATCAAATTACGCATTCAATGCAAAAGTATTAAGATGCAATGGCCTTTTGACTTCGCCCACTCATTTGTTTCTTAAGAGCGGCCGAAAATGTGCCAGCTATGTATCCGGCGATATTACAGTCAGGACTACCTTAGGGATCGTAAGGTCCAGTAACCAGAACAATCACAGATGATGTGACTCTCTATATGTAAGCGAGACTAATTGATTAGATATCAATAGTAAGGTATAACACGTTGCACAGTTGTCGGTTTCCACTGTACCCTCAAATTTGATTGGACTTCACATATTGCCAGTACACTAAATTTTTCATCAATCCGAGTTAAATTCTTATAACGCGCAACCGAATTCAAAGTAAAATCTACCTCATAAGAAAACCTGCATTTTTAAATTAAAAAATAGTATGTATTCCCTCAAACGTGGCAAAATTTGAAACATTATAATTGATATAAAATGTGTCCTTGAAAGTACTTACAGCTTGTTGGCTTTTTCAGGAGTTTGAAACTCCAGATACAAGTTGTCGACTTCAGAGATTTTTTTTTCATCCAAAAGCTGGAACAAAAAAACAGGTTACAATGAAAATCAAATAAAATTAAAGCAAAAATTACCTTAAAAATGGCATAGCCTGCCGGAGTTTCGTACAACACGAACATGTTTATTAATATGATACTTTAGATACTATACCATGTAATGTTTATTTTGAAAATATAAAAAATGAAAATTTCCTTAGAAAACGCAACCGTGCTTCGTCGCGCTATGATAGGAAAAGAGGAAGATGGGCGACAGCGCGGTTTGCACGTGGTTTCTTTTGTCACAGACGATGAGAGCGCTACCTATGCGTGGGACTTGATACTCGTTGAGTAAAGGTTAGAGTACAATAGCTTGATATAATTTGAGCCAACTTCAAATTTTAATTATATATTAAAGGCTAACTTATAATCAACATTGGGAAACCAAATATAATGTTATAATTGAACGAAATGATTCTCTATGCTTTGTTCAAATTGATGACCATTGTTTGATGACTTTTGTTTGCATTTCGATTTGTCAAATAAATTTACAAATTATAAAGAGCAAAATAAATCTATCATTGCGGATGACAAATGGAATATATTTATTTAATACCCGATAGACAAATGTCAGATTTCTTTGTTTTGTTCAATTTCTTCATCTCACCAAACACCAATACTGAGAGATTTATAATTTATATAGAACCAAAATCCTAATTGTATGCTGAATTAAAATCAACGCAGTTGAAAGAATTAGGCAGTTTGGATGCGTACTAATATCAATCTGCAAAATTAATAAGACAATAATACAAATTTAATATAGCAACCGCTTAGCGAGAAATAAAATCTGAAATTCCCGAAGCTTTTGCAGATAAAATGTGTACGAGTATTTTAAGAAGATTTGGAAGGTATATATTCATCACACAAAAAAAATCTAGCGGGGTTAGGTTGAAAACTAGGTGGCCAATTTACAAGTCGCAATCTTGAAATATGATACTTAGCCCCATACTACCGAAACCATTTTAATGTCACGTAGTTTGGAAATAAGGATTCGTGCCGATATTTCTATATACGTCACCATTGAATATAAAGCGAGCCCCTTCCTAATTTTCAAAAGAATAAAGTGTTGGATTTTGTAAAAGAACGGGTCAAGATCGTTTAACGAAAGTGTAGAACTCATGTGCTGAACTGAACTGAACTCCTGCGAACTAACACATTCTAACCTTCATTCATATCAGCCTCAACTGTAGCGATCATGTGTGTCGTGTCTAATTCTAGTTGTTCGACTATTAGGGAAATCTATTCAGCAGGAATATCATATTCAGATGGGCAATTATTAAATCTCTGATATGGAAGTGATCGATAAATAAATGTATCTGAACACCGATTTCAGTAGTAATAAGACTACTAGGACATGAGTTTGTCACGTTACGAATGCGTAAATTTGATAGTTTCAAAGCTTCAAACAGGCAAACTTTCGTTCTAATTTTTTTTTTTTTTTATTATAAACAGTTAATTGTTAATTTCTTATTTGCTTTGATGGTTCTTATATCTTCTAGGTGAGTTACTGACTACGACTTATTTGCCTACTTTCAACGAAGGGAACAAAGAAAGAGTTCGAACTTTCATATTGAGGTTTGAATGCAATCAAGAGCCTACATATCACTATTCACCTAACATGTCCTAACATGTTGGTACTCGTATTATACTGAATTGTGCGCACGCACACAAAGAGGAGAAAATGCTCGGAAGGACGAGAACAACTCGTGGCTTCTTCAGGCTAAAGACAAGGGAAGAAAATAGTCTTTCCCGAGGAATAACTACGAGCATTGAAAGCACGCACCAAAACTTTTTTTTCTAAATCAACGGTGACATTAATAACACAATCCATCGAAGGCCGCAGATTTACTAAACAAATATCATATGACATTAAACAGAGTAAATGCTAATTTCCTAATTCCTCAACATGCTTATTACTGTTTCTTAAGTTAAGGTAAATAACAGTGAATCAATACTCTTATGCTCTTTGACGAATGTAATCGAAGGTGGGTGAAGATATTCTAGGACCTTTCTTACGCAAATTAAAAAGAACGAACGACAGTTGCCATCGTTAAAAGTGGATGGAAATGGAAGACCACGGCATCTAATGACAGAAAAACTAAGATTTAGGCGGGAAAAAACCATTATCTTCGGCCAGGACTATTAAGCTAAACCTTCAACAAAATACAACATCAAGGACAGTCTAAATGCAACTCCACGAAAAAAGGATACAATTTTTTTTTATAAGGCGCAGCCTGTGCTACAATCTATTAAAATAACAAAATTTTCATTAAAAAACGTTAGAAGCAGAAGGAGAGTTTAGTGCTGACGAACCAAATGACCTAGCTCAGTAATGGTTTGTAGATGTTTATTCTTTATCAATGTTGGAAAGCTTGTGAAAATCGACAAAAATGACTGGAGGTAACAATCCTCGTCAACATAATAATGGAAAATATAACTTTTTCTGCTTTCTTGGAAAGTTATATCTTCCAACGAGATAATGTCGTAAAGTATACGAATAAAGTAGCTAAGGGGTACTTTATCCAAAATAATGTTGATAGTTTGGGATGGCCTACTAACTTCCCAGATCTAAATTGGATGAGAGAACTCCATTGGATAATCGTCGCAACAGAAAGCCTGCACAATGATTAGCAGAATATTACAGCTCGCCCATTAAATTATAAGTAACTTGAAAGTTTAGCAGACAACTATGTCTGCGCAATTATCATGCCACATCATTATGCCAATAACTAGCCAATTTTTTTAAGAAAAATAATAATCACAAAAATTGGAGTGCGTATAAACGAATGTCTACCACTGTACATATTTCAAACAAAATCTAGCCGGTATTCGGTGTGAACGCCTCAATGAGATTTCGTAAGCGTTTTATGGAAATTTCGATTTTCGATGCGGTGTGAAAACCGTAAAAGGTTCTTTTCAAAATGCGCTCTGATTGTTTTTTAAGTTAACCAATTCCGCAGTTCACAAAACGTTAAGATTGTGTGAAGACGGATGATGTTTGAACGCACTCATTGCTTAAACATACCAATTTGCGCTTTCCAGCCATCTGGAATATTTGGAAAGGTGTATAGTAAATTTTGACAACCTTATGGTCTACGAAAAATAGTTACTTGTTTCTGAACCGGAGTGCATTTGTTTTGATTTGTTGTTTACCAAAGGATAAATTATTTTACTAAATTCTAAGGCGGAAAATGTCTTTACCGCCAGCTTTGCTTAAACGTTTAGCCTCAAGAGGCTTGGTTAAATCAGGAGCGTCAAGTTACAGTAAGCCAAAAAGACTGACAAAAAAAAAAATAATTATATTTTTAACCTTTTCAGGTCCAGTAGAAAATAAGACAGATGAAGTTCTTGAAAATGAAGAAATCATTGCGGAAGATTACGATGAAGTTGAGTACCCATCGCAGTATGATTCCTACGAACCCACAAGACGAATTGAGGAAAATTACTGGATCGAGACAATGAAATTGAGAATTGGTGAAGGTAGTCTGAGCGGTTGCAAGGGCTGTCCAAATAAATACAACATCTATCATAAGTGCAGCCTCTACTGTGTAACGAGATGGGGAAATGGTATTTTGGAACCAGACAAGGATTATCTTAAGCGAAAGATAATACTGTTGAAAAAGTATCCTCTACCCAAGGGATGGAAAGAGGTGTACGACCATGGATGTGGATGCCATTACTTTTGGAACAGCACTAATAACAGTGTATCGTGGTTGCCACCAATGCATCCTAAGGCATGTATAACTAAAAGTGCTGCTGTATTTAGGCGGCAGTTAGAGGAAATAACACCACTGGGAAACGATGACTTTTCAGATGGAAAAATTGATGGAGAACTTGGAACGAAATCGGGGGATGAAGAGAACTTTATGGACACGCAGTCATCAGTCCCGCATTTATCAGCAAAAAATCAACCTAGCAACCGACCAAAAAGCGATATCCGGAACCAGCACATGATGAGTGTGAAAAAGCACAGAAATCGTGATCTTGATAAGACTATTCGTCAAAAAGAGATAAAGCGCTACAGAGACAAGATTTCTTCAAAAAAAGACGTCGTACGTGACCCGAGTTATAAGTCAGCATTGCCAAAACAATTAAGAGATCATTTAGAAAGTTAGGAAATAAAACAATGTGTACACTCACTACGACTTTAATCGATAACAAATAAAAAAATAAATGTAGTTTATCATAATATAACATTTAATTTAACTTAATATAGTCTCTGCAGTAATATTCATTGTGTTGAGAAAAACGCCCATTGGGGTTGTGGGCCCAAAACTCTCCATTGTGTTGACCACCTTGTTACGAATGTTCCTCAAACGCAATGAGGCATGTACAAACGTCACTGAAATTATCAAAATTAAAAAATCAAATAAACATACTTTCAAAAGAAATATATGTTGAATATTACTTGAGAATGGTAACAGCAACGTAAACAACGACCAGAGGACAGCGTCAAACCAATACAACAGCATATAACTTACAGCAAGTGTCACGGCCAAATAATACCATTTCTGAGAATTGTCGATCGGGCGTCTACTGTTCTGAGAATTTCCAAAAAAATTAACCAAAATCGCAATCAACGCTGCTTGAACCAATAATCCACATATTATTTTAACCGGGTGCAATACAACCATCAAAACGTAGATTGCAATAAACAAAAGAAAGTAATTTGTCTGATAATATAGCAGATTCTTCACCACACGGTTGCCCCATTTATCCAAATCTTTGAGATTTGGAAGTTGGAAGCGAGCAGATCCTAATATGAAATCATCTAGAGCTCGTAATGGTGGAAGTTGTAGACTTTGGGCACTTATTGCGGCATTAGAATTTCCGCTTGACATTTTTTTTTTTTTTTTTTGCTAACCACAAAAGTTATTTCGTGAACGTTAACAAATCGAAATAGGTAGATAAACTGTACAACTATCGAAATAAAAAGTATGAGACTGCATCGACAAAAATGACGTAATGAATATAAACGCAGACTCTAGAAAGTTTGCAAAAACAATTCACTGTCAACTGTCAAAAATGACGGTAAGAGATTCCACTTTAAAGATATTTAATGTATTTTATTTAAAAGTATTAGGGATTACAGCACAACTTTTACTAGATGGTTATTCTCTTTTTATTCAACATTCTGCACAACATGTGTTAAATAAAAACTTTATCGTGAAATGTCGGTTTCTGTCTTCATATTGCAGTTGTTAATTATGAAAAAAATACCATGTTACTTATTAAGAGTCGATTTTTTATTGTTCTTGTTTTTTTGTTCGTAGTTTAAACAGTTTAGTAATAGTTTACTTAATGAATTCCAAATGATATTAGCATGAAAATAACAAGTTTAGACGGACCCATAATTGGCGAAGAGATACGTACATGTACGGAGGTAATGCTATTTGTATCGTTCCCTTTTGCTTTCATAGGAAAGCACGATAACTAGTCAAATGATTGCTATTTTCATCGCTTTTCTTAAAAGAAGTAAATTTATTTCCTTAGCAAACGTTGTTATTGGAAAAAAGAAAGCTTATTTCATTCTAATTTACATTTAAGATAAGAAAAAGCGAATAAATATAATATCAATATCAATATCATAGACGATGGAAAATAACAAATGAATTTCAGTTTGCCTTTAGATTAAGATATAACCATAATAGACTTGAGTGGGATTAAACCAACGTCAAAACTGAACAAAAAGCTAAATTAATTTTGCTTAAACGCTTAAGCTACCCAAAATGTATTTAAAAAAATTAAAATTCTCTAAATAAATATAGCTTGGTAATAGAAAGGGAAAGTATCCTCACAAAAATAAATTAAATAGAAAAGAAAAATTCCTGTGTGCTTGTTTTTTAATAATAAGAAGAACTCTAAATTTATTTATATTGTTAAACAAACATTTATAAGGTTTTGAAGACGAACCAAGTGGGATGCCGCGGAGGCCTTAATTTGAGCAATTCGCATTTATCAAAAACCGCTACAAAATCACAATAGAAGTTTTTAACGCTTCACTAAGAATATCTGGCATTTTGGGTCTTTGTAAAATTGTGTGGATCTTTCATTTTAATTTTAGCCAATGATCAAACCTTTGATTCCGATTTATAATATGCATTCGAAATGTCTGGGTTTTTTTCCAATAAGATAATTAGTCATTTCACTTTTGAAAAACAAAGAGGAAATTTTCCTTGCTTAACAGAATGAAAAATAGTTGGGAAACGAGGTGAGTACTTTTTAAGAAATAAGCCATACAGCATTTAGCACTTATCAATTTGTTTTCGCAACTTCTATTATACAAGAACACGATCAGAGGTTTGAGACGAGAAGGTGTTTATTACACAGTTTAGTACATAATTTTAGTATGAGGGGTTTTGCTACAGAATGAGTTACAAATTTTCATAGCATTCTACGAATGGAGACCACTACAAAAGCTATGAAGAATTGCATTCTATGTCGACTTTTACACGGTACGAGACGACTTGGCCTGATTAACGTTATTCTCTTTTGGGGTTGTGTTGTACTTCTACAAGTCACGATTGTCCACAGCCGATTTGTCATAGTTCTGTTTCGCCCTTCATTCGTCATTTGCTGTGTTCGGATGTGGTTGTCGTGTCAGTACTAAGAATTTAAGATAGATTTTCCACACAACACGAATTCAATCCAAAGCACACAAGAATTAAGCAAACGGATACAATAACAAAACGAGATAAAAGAGAACATGCAAAAATCGGTCCAATTCTGCTACCCATCAGAGTGGAATTACTTCCTCTACTTCCCCGCTTCTTTTCCATAACATTCCAGAATCGACCGAGTCTAAAAGTCGACTATGTATAGCTTTCTGTAGATATCGATCTATGGGCTGCCCTTTTTATTGTAGTTTAACATTTGTGTTTTTTTTCGCGATGGCTGGGTGCCGAGTAGTTGAAATTATTAAACTAATTAATAATTATTGGCAATTCCAATTGTTGCTTTTTACCCGAAAACACATCAAAATGCTTTGCTCTGCAACATTTGAACAATCATTGTTTGTTTTTGAGGAGTGACAGATAGTATGCTATATGCGGTATTAAACGGTGACTTTTGAGTCACGACTCACACAAGTGGAAAAGAGAAGGAAGATGAGATAGAAAATCACCAACCTTTTGAGTCGTCGGGCAAAATTTCAATGACTTTTTCTCCTTGTTCGTTATTTTTCTACAATATATTGCTTTATTTCTATTCGTTCTTCATGAAGGGTGGTTCGCAAAAAAAACGGAAGAAATTTTTTGGTCAAAGGAATCAATACTTTTTTAAGAGAGCGAGTCGTGTACTCAAAAGTCACCGTGCAATAGCACGCGCCTCACAGAATAGAAAATTAGAAGAGAACTGTCAAAAAGAGTCATGACTCAAAAGTCACCGTGTAATACCGGACTATGCTGTCGGTCAGTGAACAAATTAAAATTGTTTTGAAAAAATTTTGCAGGCAAATGTTTGACATTTCTGTAAATTCACCCTGAATGAAGAACACAATAATTAGAAGCACTGTTTTATATCCGCTAAGTAGGGTAATTTTTTTGTCGTAATTAACACGCAATTCATTTTTTTTTTTGCGGATAGCGGATGTGTAAAACACGGTTATTAATGGTACGTACGATCAAACAAATCTTGCCCAAGCTAGATCTGAATCGCTCCATGAATTTAATACTTCCAAACAGAAATCATCTTAGCACCATTATAGGTGTCATCACTGGACACTGCCTTATAGGTAAACATGCAAGAAAGCTTGGCACGTTTACAAACGACTTTTGCAGAAGCCGCATGGACCAGGAGGACGAGGAGACAATCTCTCACCTCCTCTGCACATGTCCAGCTCTCCCCCAAAGAAGAAATCTTTACCTAGTGGCCTTCTTCCACAACGGCTTAAGTGACTTAAGCAACACACACATTTAAAGTCTCCTACGCTTTATTAAGAGCTCAAAATGGTTTCTGAAGTAGGAGGATCACCCATCCACGTGGTACCACAATGTGCCAACAGCCACCTAAACCTAACCTAACTTATGGTATGGATTCTGAAATTTTGTGTGTTGTATAAATGTATAAGCCCTTTCTTTTTAATTAATTTCACATTAAATCTACCTGTTACGCTAGACAAAATTGCAATTTACAAGAGTCTAGCAAAAAAGTAAAATATTGCTGATACTTTATACAAAGAACAACAACATTTTGGTTTGACCGAGACATCTGTGTTGATTTTACTGTTACACGCTTTAATTTTGTGAACACACCCAAACTCGACTCATACGAAATGAACCATTGGAAAGTGAATTTCACAAACACAATTTCTAGTAAAAACTTTTTTAAAAAATCGATTTTTAATCATGCATTTAATGGAAAGTTTTCCAACTGGGCAGTTGGTTTGACTTCTGGTTTGTGATTTGTGATCTCCGCTCTAAACATCTGACTATTGATATCAAAAATATTTTGCATTTACATCTCAACCTCTCCGCTCGAGAAAGCAAATAAACATAAATAATGGTCAATTAGATTAGTGTCGTGAAAATATAAGAAGAAATTAAATGATGAATTTTGTAAATTTATGTGTAACAGTATTTGTTTTTGCGTTTTTTGTTGTGCATTGTGAAAGTGGACGCAGTATATCTCCTGTGAATGCTTACGATGACTTGAGGAAAATTGAAAGAAGTGACTTCGTTGGATTCGAAAATGGATTTAGTGGATTTAGGGCAAGGCGTTCTCTTCTAAATGACTCCTCGGAAAATGTTTACGTCAAGGTAATTCCGTTTAAAAACAAGAAAAAAAGATTTAAAAATTATTAATTTATTTTCGGTTTAGTGCAGGATTTTTTTTATTGTGCAATTCTGCCTTCATGCGGGCAGCAAATTGATGCGCATTTACTTTCACAATCTAATCATAAAACATTAATTTCCCCCTTTGTAGTGTGTTTTTATTGGTTTTTTATTAGCGTTTATTTTGATATCGAAGTTGTGAAGATAAGATTTGACGAATGCCAGAAGTTGATCGATAGGCTTTTTTCTTTTTTGAATTTGTTGACCCTTTTGATTTAAAACGTATTGATACAGTGGTGAGAGACACTGAATATTAGGGTCGATATCCATTTTTCCGAATATGTTCAAATTTAACATTGTTAAGAAAGCGTTTACATAGTTCGATACTATACTTTATAAGAAGAGTAGTTAGAATAAACATATTCATTGTTCGGTTATGTATTTGTACCAGAGTCGACATTCCGGGTAGTGCACTCATAATTGGGTGTACCCTATGTTCTCGGAATGATGAAATCACATTTGAATCCCTTCAAACTTAGTAAGGCAATGAATATTATTTTTCGTTTATTTTTGATGACCCATTAATACAAAATACGTAGATGTTTACTGAGTCTATATAATGTATGTATATAACAGTATACATACAACTAAGTACATGCATTCGGAAATTACTTTCTTGGTTAATGTTATCGGGATAGCGTCGAATTAATGACGAGTCAAGAAAACAATCGTTTACCGCAAAAATCAACAAAGACATTAAAATAATAATAATTAAAACATATGTATACATGTTTCTAATCTTTAAGATTTTTTCCAGAAGTTAATCGACTGGCGTGAAAATATAGTAGTCACTCTTTGAATTAACAATAAAAGAATATTCGACAAATGCACAAAATAAGTGGCATAAATTTCTTCTGAAAGACAAGTCCAAAGTTTAAAAATTTATAGCTGCAAGCAGAATTAATTTTCATTGTTCTCATATTTTTGATGGAAACGACGCATTTATTTGATTATACATTCTAGCTTTTAAATTTGTCATCACACTGTTTGTTTTGATTGTTTTTTTTTTTGTTTTTTAATTACGCGCTTTCAAGGGATTTTGAAATTCAAATGAAATATATGCACGCAGAAAGATACCAATATTGATGTACATTGGCGTGTCTACATGTCATAGCGACAAGGAATCACGATATTTAAGGGGACGACTAAGAGTGATCAGTATTTATTATAAGACGAAGGAACAGTTAAAGGCTTGTGGATGTCAATGAGCCGGGTAATATTGTCGTTGGATTTGAGTTTAATCGCACTTCTTTGGATTCTATCTACCAAGTGCAGAGAGGTCTTAGGAGCACATGACCAGATCGACGGAGAAGAATATTTCTTATACATATATGTATAATAATGACTAGGTGTTTGAATTTTGCCTCAACGACAGCATACAATATAGTTAGATCAGCACATTCGAGTCGGTTATTGGCTGAAAATTATAATACATAGTTATGCCGTAATATAGGAATCTTACGGCCGAAGGTCAGGGTTTTGAATACGGGAACTAATATTAGAGATAGAGAGCACATATTTTATTTTATTTCAGTTTTTAACTCTCCAATTGCGAAATAAGGCACTTCGACCTAGAAGGTCTTCTGTACCGGAACAAAGGAATATACTGGATTACAATAACAGACAGGAGATTTTTAACCCTGGATGGTTATGCATATTTAACGCACACTAAAGTTATCGTTTGTCGTTTCGGCGAACATACCTGTAGAAAAAATATTTTCAATTGCAAGAAAGCATACGACCGCCGTCAGTTGATGTTGTAGGAGGAGAAAGTAATAAGTGATGAATACTTAAAGAGAAATCATAGAGAGTTAAAGACGTTTTCGTCGATTGAATGAAGGATAACCATCAAGGGTTAATGAATAGTTAAAATACATTTCGGACAAACTTACACTCTAGGTGGATGTCAGAATGAACCATCTAAAAGAACTTGAATTGAACTTCCCGAAATGTAATTGCTATTGACGAAAAAATTCATCGATCTTAAAGTTACGCAGAAATAGTCGTCTTAATCTTTTATTTTCGTCTTGTTATTTTATGCTTCCTGTTCACAAATCGCATGATATTGCAGAAAACACAACTAACAAAGCAAGTCGTTTAATTTAAGAGTTATTTATTGGTCGCAAAGAAATTCTCTATTTTAATCAGACATACTCGTATGTATTTATTCCATCTTCTTCACGGTTATCGTAATTTTTTTTTTCAACCAAGTATCTTTCTTTGGGAAGACCGTTTTCATCAGCAGCAATTAATTAAAAAAATCACACGATAGAGCTTCGCTTTGCCAAAACCAGGTATATTTCGTTAACCATATTGAGGAGTTCCACGATGAAAAGAAATTGTACATGATATTAGAATTCATAGACATTTTCTTGGATATGCTTAAGAATCAGTTTTATATTCGATAGTCGATTTAGCAGGGCGTAAATCACGGTATTTGTCGATAAGTTTACTGCAGAATATAAAACGTTGGGTAAAAATATTTTAAAATATTTTTTATGTGTGTATACAATGTGACATTCAACAGCAATATGCACCGATATTTCTTCCAAGGGAGAATCAGTACTGTCGAGCATCATACATCCTATAATACATGATTGACGATGTTTCTTTGGTTTCATCGAATACGAACATCACCATCAATACATGCCACACGTTGAATTTGTTAAACACTAACTCTGCGCTGAGCTAAAGTGACCATTTTTATTTTGTTCATTTTTTAACTCATAGATTTTATGTTTTTTTAATCTAAAGAAATAACCAACATTTTGGTTCTTATAGGTAAACGGACTAAATGATATGCATGCTCAGCTTATGGTACATTGGCTGGGAGAAGGTTCTAATGTAATGATTTGTCTTGCAAGGGATCCACCTGTCGAAGTTAGTGATGATTCCGTACTAGTCGAGCAGAATCCACCAAAGGTCTTCATTTCATATGACTATGGAGATACTTTTGAAGAAAATACATCCTTATTTACTGTTGATTTAAATGGGACCGAAAAATCAGCTAATCTTGATCAATTTTTAACTCATCCCAAATTCGATACAATCATTTTCACGGATACAAGAAACAAAGCAATATTTAATTTTTCCCCTAAGAACGGATTCGTGAAACGGACAATGCTTCATTTTACACCCTCTGATATCTCTTTTTATGAAAATGATCCGCACACCTTTCTTATTTTGGATAAAAAAGATACTGAAAGAAAGCTTTATGTAACAACAGATGGTGGCACTAGTTTTACAGTTTTACAGGAGTATGTTAAATCATTTGCATGGTCTAGTGGGGCGAATTTGCCATTGCTTTTATATATCGAAAGAGGAGTACCTCAAGGTAATTTCTTTTTTCCTTCGAAATAATAATGAATCGGTTTTGATTTGTATTTTCGTTTGCAGGTGACTCTTCAATCATCTGCATGAATCCAGAGCGTTTCTCTAAATCAGATGAGCGTTTTGCATTTGATGCCTTAATTGAAAATGTGAACGAATTTTTGATTAAAAAGGATTTTATGTTTGCAACTCGAAAGGTATTTCGACAAACAAATATTTTTAATTGCTTTTTAATGTTAAAATTGTTTTAAGGACCGAAATTCTGTGGATCTCTGGGTTTCTTATAGACGAAGTAGTTTTATCAAGGCAAAATTCCAAACTGAACTCGATATTAAGGGCTTGCATATTTGTGATGTTGAAGATAAAAAGTTATTGGTATCTGCAGCACATACAAATAAAATGGCTCACCTTTATGTTTCTGAATTCGATGAACAACTTAAAATAATAGTATTTACAAAGAGCTTGGAAAATATTTTGACATTTATACCGAATATTATCTGGAAGAATGGATGGATCACGTGCGTAAATTTTAGAATTATTTTAAAGTTGAAAATATTTTTTTTTATTTTTGTTTTTAGACAAACAACTGATGAACCGTTTACAGACTTGTATAAAGTTGAAGGAATGAAGGGCATTTATGTTGCTTCTAAGATACAAAGAGTTTCAACTTTACCTTATTTGGAGACATCAGTCGGACCTGAGCATCTTGTATCGGTCATAACTTTTGATCATGGACATAATTGGCAACCCATTGCAGCACCAGCATTTGATGATGAGAACCAACCAATTAATTGCACACAAGATTGTAGTTTGCATTTGTCGCAAAAATTCAGTCAGTTATATCCCGTAACAAGGTATGTAGGTTTCTGTTCAAAATTAGTTATTATCGTTATTTATCAATATTGGTATGAATATACAATGGAACCTATCAATTTTCGTATACTCATACGACAAGATTTGGAATTTTAGCGCAAAATAATCGTTGTTGTACGCTACTTATTCCATGGTCAGTTGAATTATTCATTATTTTTGATTCTTAATAGACGTTCATACTTAATGACGCTGCAGTCTGGGGTAAACCTAGTCATCAACTTAAAAACTTCTCCAATTGGGATTGTAGCAAAATGCCAATGACTGGGAATTCGAATGAGGTAAAGTCCCTGCATTTGTGCACTCCCCCTAAGGCCAGATATTTTCAATTATTCCACTCGTCCTAGCCATAAAACGGCCAAGAACACCTTCATCTGCCTTTCGTTACATATATACATGCTTGTGTGCTATAAGCAGGACCGAAAAAATACGTTTATTACACAACGTCTCCTTAGCGCTTTTTAGCAACCTCCTTACTGAAACTTTTCTCGTTACTTCTTTATACTTTAACTATTTAAAAGTCATAGCCATTACAGTTGATTGTTACCGATTACCCGATTCGTCGATGTTGCGCATCCATTTATGTTGATAGCACTTACTTAGTTTTGTTTTATCCACAGCCAACTCGATCGTTGGGGCATCTGTTTCAATGCTTGCAAACGCACCACTGGAAAATCGATTGCACAGACTTTTGGTATTGGCTTGTGTTTTTTTTTCTCAAGCAAAATGGGCTTATATAAGAGCGCATCATGTCGTTTGAGTAGTTTTTTGGCATACGAGCGTTGTCTATTGTCATTCAGCAGGGATATCAGCACTAGACTTTATTCTTTATAGCTCGTCTCTAGACGTTGTCAGGTATGCTTTTGAAGCCGATAAAGCGTTGGTTTAGTAAGAATATTAACTGTCAATAGTGGACCCTACCTGGTCTAAAATGAGAGTTGATAAATGTTTTCAGGTGTTCATACAATCCTGTCTATATGCATATCAAACCATGAAAAAGGAAGTGTTTTGTTTAGCCGTTAGCGGTTTGCCGAATAGTCGTTACATCGATTAAAAAGCGTTGCAGGAGATGAATTTCTAGGCAGATAGTCTACTTTAACTTAGAAAACATCAATGCATCCTAAATGTATCGATTTAACGGATCTCTATGCATTGTTGTAAGTCCCTAGGTCTTAGTATTGAACTGAACGAGCTGTTCACAAACGATGTCGATTGAGAGTGCTGTGTTTGTAGCTTGCTACTTAAGAATTTCTTTTCTCTTACAGCAGAGGCCTGTTCCATTGCTCTCTCGACATGTTCAATAATTTTTTTTTTTATATTTTTATCTTTTAACCATTTAACTGGATTATTTAACGTAGATTGTATGGCATTTGACATCTGCCGTTGTTTGTCTGATAACGAAAACGATTTCATATACGTTAGCATCAATCTTTTTTTTTTTAAATAATAGTTATAACTTGATTTGGGTTAAAAAAAAGTTTTCCTTTTATTTTTTCTTTAACAGGTCGATAACAATAATGAGTTCAAAATTGGCTCCTGGAGTTATTATGGCCTCAGGGGTCATCGGAAAATCTCTAAAGGGTCACCCTGGAATATTTTTATCACGAGATGCAGGCCTTACTTGGAAACAGGTGTTAAAAGGATATCACTTTTTTAATTTTGGAGACCATGGAGGAGTTTTAGTGGCTGTCAAATATTTTAAATCGAAAGGCGAAACACGAAAAATACTGTACTCGACGGACGAAGGTGAAAATTGGAATTCATACACATTTCATAGTAAGGACTTAAAAGTATATGGCCTGATGACAGAACCAAATTCGAACTCGACCATTTTTACGCTTTTCGGATCAGAAAAACAAGAGCATCGCTGGCTTATAGTAAAAGTTGATTTTCAAAAAGCATTTTCTCGTAATTGCACTGAGGCGGATTACAAATTCTGGACACCCAAGTCCGCATCCCAAAATGGTGAATTGTGGTGTACATTGGGTAAACAATTGTCGTTGCAGAAGAGAATTGCACATACAAATTGTTTAAATGGAAAAGATTATCAAAGAGTTATAAGAACTGAAGTTTGTCCGTGTTCCAAAAACGACTTTGAATGTGATTTTGGATTTATAAAACAGGCAACTAATAATGTTTGTATTTTAGATAAGAAAACTGTACCAGCTCCGAATCCATATGAAATCCCACCAACTTGTATTTCTGGTAACACTTATAACCGAACGAGGGGCTATCGAAAAATAGAAGGTGACGAATGTATTGGTGGAATTGAAAATCGTTATTTACCACAAACCTTACCATGTCCCTTGGAGGAGCCAAACTATTTTCTTTTGGTGGCACAGAGGGAGTACATTTCACGAGTTGACCTCAATAATTTGGAAGTGAAAAAACTGCCTATTAAAGATTTAAAGAACGTTATCTCTATCGATTTTGACATGAAAAATAATTGCGTGTTTTATGCTGATATATTTTCCGACAAAATATTCCGCCAATGTCTAAATGGTGTCAGTGATGCAGAGGTTATATTAGAGGAAAATCTAGCTTCTGTTGAGGGAATGTCATACGATTGGATCTCGGAAATCCTATTTTTTGTAGATGGTACAAGATCGAAAATAGAAGCGGTTAAAACTTCAAATGATTCTTTGTTTCGAATGCGTACTACTATACTTGAGTCGCCAATTTTAATAAAACCTCGTGGTATAGTCGTTCATCCCTTGGAGGGTTATGTTTTCTGGACTGATTGGGGAAGTGTTGATCCATCGCTTTCCCGAAGCAATTTAGATGGCAGTAATGTAAAAAAACTATTTACGAAACCGAATGTTGTATGGCCGAATGGTGTTACAATTGATTATTATGCTCAGCGAATTTATTGGGTCGATGCAAGTAAGGATTACATCGGCAGCTCGGATTTAGATGGAAAACATTTCTTTAAAGTTTTACATCATGACACAAGAATTGCTCATCCGTTCGCCATAGCGGTTTTTAAGGACCAAATGTATTGGGATGACTGGAAAATGAAATCGATATTTTCGGCCGATAAAGACCATGGAATTATGATTAAAACCGTTGCGACTGACCTGCAAAACTTAATGGATTTAAAAGTATTTGCTCACTCCTTGCAGTATGGAAATAATGGATGTTCTAACCAGAACTGCTCCCATATTTGCGTGGGATTGCCTGAAAATAAATATACTTGCCTCTGTCCAGACGGCATGGTTATGTCAAATAAAACAAATGAATGTATTTGTGCCGATGGGAATGATAGTACAACTTGTCTACAAAAGATAGACAAATGTGGAAGTGGATACTTTTCGTGTAACACATCTCGTCATTGCATTCCAGCTTTTTATACTTGCGATGGTGAAGATGATTGTGGAGACAAGTCTGATGAACAAAATTGTTCAGACAAAAGTGTTGTCAGCAAAAAAAGTTGTCCACCAAATATGTTCACTTGCGATGTTGACGGCAGGTGCATTCCGGAATATAAAGTGTGTGACTTTGAAAACGATTGCGAAGACGGGGCTGATGAGAAAAATTGTCAAGTTCATGAGTGCTCTTCATCAGATTTTCAATGCAAAAATGGGCAATGTATTAATAATCGTTGGAAGTGCGATGGAGATAGAGATTGCTCAGATGGAACTGATGAAATGAACTGTAAAATTTCCGTCAACAAAACGGCTCCGGTACCCTGTGGGACTGGCGAATTTCAGTGCAAATCCAATTTTGAGTGTATACCACATCAATGGGTATGCGACAAAGATGCGGATTGTGTTGATTCTTCAGATGAATTCGATTGTCACAACAAGGAATGCGAATCTTGGCAATTTAAATGTAAAGATGGTAAATGTATAAACAAAACATGGACATGCGATGGCGACGATGATTGTGATTCAGGAGAAGATGAAGCGAATTGCACAAAATCCACGGAAAAAACAATATCGAATAACTTCCCATCGATTATTTGTCACGATTGGATGTTCCAATGTTCAAATGCCAAATGCATTCCAATGTGGTGGAAATGCGACAATGTCAACGATTGTGGTGACAATAGCGATGAGTTGGGCTGTGATAATTCGAAAAATGTTGTAACTACAAACCAAACTGTAAGCTCAGATGATGTAAAAGAAAACAAGTGCGCCTTTAACGAATTCGAATGCAATTCCGGTAGTTGTTTATCAAAAATTTACGTTTGTGACGGAACCAAAGACTGCCCCAATGGCGAAGATGAACTACAGTGTTCGGAACACGCGAGTGAACATTGTCAAAAAGATCAATTTAGATGTAGCACAGATAAGACTTGCCTACCCATATCGTACTACTGTGATAAAATAGTTCAATGTTTAGATGGAAGTGATGAAAAGGGATGCGATGATAATTACACCACAATACCAACACAAAAAAAAATAATTTGTGGTGCGGCTTTCTTTCCTTGTGATGAGGCATGTGAGCCTCTTTATAAGAAATGTGATAAAAAACGAGACTGCTATGATAACAGCGACGAAGAAAATTGTGCAAATTTTAGTCGTGTCTATCAAGTTGTAGATTTTAAGATTCCCTCAACAAAGGTGACTGAAACTTCGGTTATGCTCACGTGGTCGCTATCACTAGCAAGCAGAAATATTCTTAATATTGAATACCTTCCTTCCATAGCTGAAACAAATCTTGGAAACTGGAAAAATACTTCATGGATAGACAAAACACACTTTGTATTTTCCGACCTAACTCCTAATACTAAATACAATTTAACTGTATACGCTAGAGCAAAGGGAAATAAAGCCCATCCACCATTTACATTTGCTAATGTCGAAACTTTAGAAGGAATACCTACTGCACCAGTTAATTTGGCGGTTGATAAATTGAATTCGACCCATGTACAGCTGTCATGGGAAAAACCAAATAACTTAAATGGTCAACTAGATCGATATAATATATTTTATAAGTTAAAAGCTAATCACAAAGCTGAGCTGTATGACAAGAATATTCATGATCTTACTGGCTTAGTTGATATAAAAAATTGGCAAAATGGAACATACGAATTTTGGGTAAGTTTTCTGTTTAACTTTAAATTTAGTTTAAAAGTCGTTTTTATATTACAAATTCAAACCTTCTGTGAATATGTTTGTTTTTAATGCAAACCTTTTGTTTTACCTTTAAATTAATTTATTATTAAAATCTAAAATTGTGATAAATCTATAAAGCCGTATAATTTTTTACATATGGTTTGTAGTCATTATATCGCATGATAAGTAATAGAGTTGCTGGCATTTCTAAGCGTATACCCGCCCAACTGCCACCTATTAGATCATCTGTACTTTGTGGATGTTATTGGCCCCACGGGAAAAACATCAGAATATGGGCAATTATTTCTTTGCATTAAGGTGCAAATTGCTGGTGGATCTATTGTCCAGAATTAATGTGAACTGCTCTTTTCCGAAAGAGCGGATTGTCAAGTAGTGCTTCTCTAATCTTTATTCGCTTTAGTGATACAAGCAGATTCCTCCCTGCAGTACGGTTTTTTGCAATTTTAACTAAACGACCTTTGGTTTTTGGATCACCATCAAAAATCCTTTAGAAAGTAACATCTTCTGACTTCCTATGGATATCTTTAGACAATTTTCAGCATTCCAATTTTCATAAAAAGTTAGGTAATTTTTTATCTTCAAAACTGACGAGCTAAGGGATTTTTTACTTGGTTGGTGTTGGAATCAGTGTCGTAGGTAGTTGGGTGCGGCAGAGGCGGCCCTCACCTGATGCCTCCCGTTTGGGGGTGACATCCGAGGGGTGACATCCGATTGTAAAAAAAAAAATTACAAAAATTCTATTACGTAGAAATTGTCTCAAAAATAATTTACCCACATATATATCCGCCCAGGGTGCCACCCACACTGGAATTTAGAATAATGCTTTAGATTTAGATAACATTTACTTGACTTTTTATCTGTTTGACGTTGCATCTTTTCGATGTGGCAAGTTTCTAATTTTTTTGGGGTAACTTTATACAAAATATGTATTTCCTAAAAGCATCAACAATTCAAATACTCATATCTAAGAACTCTATTATATATAGTAATTGAAAAAAATACTAAATAGGCACCAATATTTCAATCAAAACCCCTCTCGCTTTGGGTTGGATAAATGAACATTTTTCATATGCAGGAGATTTCACTTTTAACGGTTTTTTTATGTACGCTAAAAGCATTGACGACACTACCTAGTTAACTTTATATTTTTTATTTTCCTCTACGGAAACTTCCTCGTTTTGCCGGCCTTAGGTTTGCACTGTATCGATACATCTGCCAAAAACTAATGTCCTCAATGCTCCGTGAAATCAACCAACTCCTAATAGAAACAAAATTTGCATCAGGACGGTCTTTAATTTCACTCCATGGTTATCCAAATTTTAAAGATCACAATTCTAGTAATAATTAAGGTTACTTATTGACTTCTTTGATATTTCTAATTTAACCTCTTTTGAAAATCAATTTAGGTAGTTGCATCAAACAAAAGACACGAGTCATCACCTTCAAACATTGTGACGGCAGATTTACATCCAATCAATTCCAGGGATAATGTGCAGAATCTTTCGTATAAAATCGAAGACAACAATACCACTATAGTTATAACTTGGGAGTCGGAACCTAATATTAAATCTTATCTCGTGAGAGTTATATTACCGGAGCAGTATCCCGACATGTTGAGTAGAAAAACTAATACTTCTAAAATTGTATTCGATAAGCTAGCACGCGGACTTATATACACATTTAAAATTTCATCCTTAAATGGGGATGATGTTGGAACCCCGCAAACGCTTCAAATTAAACTCGATGGCGAGCCTTTACCAGAGATAAAGAATATTAGAGCTCTTTACAACATCGATCGCACAATAAATATTAAATGGGAAAAAGCAAATTTATCAAGCGGAGATATAACTTATGGAATTTACTATGGCACAACCCTACGTGAATATTTAGAAAGTAAGACAGTATCTACAAATTCAAACATGTATATTTTAATTTGTAATTTGTATTTGCAGAGCCTCGTCTAATAACTAAAAATACCATGGCAGTGTTAAATAACCTAAAGCCATGCTTATCTTATTTAATCGGTGTTAATATTGTCGGTCCCTATGGACCAGGACCATTGCCGAAGAAAGCACTAACTGCTGAAACAGATGATGATTTTGTAGAACCTCCAAAGAATTTAACGGCTAAAACAAATGAACAAAAACGAGTTCTATTCATCGAGTGGGAGCATAGTTGCCCGTTTACGAAAACGTATCCTCCATATCTTATCACAATTATGGAGAAAAAACAAAATAAAACCTTTAATATAGAATTAAAAACATTTTCGCATAAAGTTGTCTCCCACTATATAGAGGATATACCTTTTGGCGCTATTTATAATATATCTGTGAAAAGAAATACCAAAGATTCAAAACCTGCTTCAGTTTTGATTCATTCGAAACAGCTAGAAAGTCCAAAACAATTAAAAGTGTGGCGTGAAAAGGATGGATCTTATATGATTTATTGGAAACAAATTCATGCCAACTATGATTTCGGGTAACATATTTTCTACTCGTTACATATAACTTAGTTTTTCACAATTTAATTAATTATGATTTCAGGTTTAACTATGAACTCGTCATATATGAAGGTATACTATCTAATTATTCAAGCACAATAGATGCGCCAATTTTCAAAACAATCAGTGGAGACGTTCCTCCGATAGTCTTAAATCAATCAGATTTAGCTGTCAAAGATACACCTGGAGTATTTACTTTAGGTATGCGCATAGTTTCAAATGAGGGTTATACTTCTGAGATATCAGAAACTGAGAATATCGAATTTTTGCCGTATTCAAAGTGGTATAAAAATGTGTCGTCATCTTCATACATTTGGCTTGTTCCAATCTGTGTTATTATATCAATGATATTCTTAGCAACAGTATTTTATATCACTAGACGTAACCAGCGAATGCGAACATCCTTTACAAGATTTGCAAACTCTCATTATGATCCAAAAACAGGTGCTACACGAATAGATGATGGTGGTATGAATGACATAAATACCTCTAACAATTACGATCATAATCGATTTTCTGATGACGATCCTCTTGTACAAACATAAACTGATCATTTCCTTTTCATATCTTATGTATGTACATATTTATTTGTATTTTATATTGTGTTGTAAAATTTTGAGAAAAAGAAAACATGAAGTCTGAAACTAAATAATAAACTATTTAATTGTTTGTCTTAAACTAAGTCTATCTGATATATTATTCCAAAATAAAGACTAGTATTGAGTTAGTCTATAAACCTTTTTTTTTTCAATGCGCCTAAATTGACACAGGAAATATTCCTCCAAAAATAAATCGATTTATATTTGTTCTTTTGTGAACTACAGGGTTTTCTAATCAAATGCATGTGAGAGGATAGCCAGCCCGCAGATGACAAGAAAAAACAATGTCAAAAAAATGGTGAAAATATCAATTAAAACTTGAAGCACCTTTTAAACACAGCAAATTTTTAAATTGGTTCAGGAATTCGAACTATTGCTATAAGTTAACTATAAGTTAAAGATGTGATTAATAAGCTGAATTGGCGCGTGTAGGGCGTAGTCTCTTCAAATCGTTCTGTCAAATTCGAGCAGACATTGAGCTAAGTGGTGGGAACGAATCTTACCCAAGCTATTCTATATACCTTTAAGATCGCAGGACAAATAGTTTTGATAAAAATTGAGCTACTTTGGACAAGCTTTCGTTTAAAGCCATAATTCTACTTCTACCTTCTTCTATTCAGCTGAAGTTGAGCGCTGCCGCTGATATTTTAGCCTATTTTTAGATTATAAATTCAATGTAACAACTTAATAACGGTCGAATCTTGCTTCTCTGCCATCATTTGCGTTAAATTTGGAGGAATTTCGTGAGCAGTAAGCAATCGATTATCTTATTTCTTTTAACTAAATATTAAAATGCTCTCCAGGGTTAAGACAGGCCAAACGAGCCATTCTACCCTTCAACAAAAATTCCAATAGATGCATAAGTCTAAGCCGGCACGATTTCAGAAACCTAGTGGGGTGCCTTACAGGACATCACGGTTTAAGATATCACTTCAACAAATTAGGACTAGCCGACTCTCCGGAGTGCCGACTTTGTCTTGGAGAAGACGAAACAGCTGAACACATATAATGTGACTGCCCAGAATCAGACGAAACTAACGGATTCTCCTGCTGGTATAGTTACTAACTTTGATCGGAAGGTAGAAAACCCTACTAGCTTAAACATAGTTGTGACAAACCGGTACAAAAAATTGGCAAGTCAGAAATTAAAAAACAAAAAAATATTTTTATTGATATCCATCATCCTGGGTCGAGTCATTAACGCGAAAAAACGTAAAATTGCGTATAAAACAAGATTGCAATGTAACTGTGAATGTACTTTCCCTTACATATGACAACACAATAACTTTTGTTAAGGGCTCCGTTTAGCTTTGTTCGAAAACATCAAATGCGATTGTAAGAAAAAGATCATGCAGATGACAAAGATCAACAATAGCAAATAAGGTATGCAGTTTGACGTCCGCAAACCTTAAGTGCTGCAATGACGATCAAACTGTCAGTACATTTACACTAACATTGCAATCTTGACCCGTTTTCGAAAACGTCATCTGCATCAAATTGCTTTTGCAAAATGTTCTTAAACGCAAGCTTGAACAAGAAAGGTATCAGAAAACAATTCAACGGCAATGGCAACTATATTCATTTGAAGATATTCACGTCACCTATACCCGTGATTAACAGAACTAATGGCATTTGGCAACATCTGCCTAATTTTCAATTGACTACCCCTACCTTTGGTATAGTCCTATTCAAAACAGCTGGCCAACGGCATATGCATAGTGGGAGTACGATAGTGAAAATGAAAAGGTTTGTATTACCTCTTACATCATTTGCGCGTATTTGTTACTGTAAAGATCCGATTTTTCGAATATTTAAAGTTTTTTGAAAACATATACGACGAGTTGATGCATTATTTGGCGTTAACGTACAGAACCAACTCATAACAGATGGCATTAGACGTGGCTGTGAAGGTGAACCATTTGCATAATTAACAAAACTTGTCTGGGTGGTATTTGGACATACGGGCGTCCACTATCAACCTACATGAGAAACAACAAGTTGTTTAATTACTGCAAGGGCTTTTGGAAACCAACAATACAACTATGGAGGATTATTTCCGTGAGCAGATATTTATGGCCACCTATAAGAGTAGCTAAAATGGATGTTATAATAGGTGTGTTTTTTTGGCATCGTTATCATCGCATTTTTCCACTCTACCTGTAAATTAAACAAACAACTTAACCTTAATATATATATTTATCAGGATTAACCCGGATAGTTATAATGCGACCAAAAATTTCCACTTAAATTAAAGGGGAAACTCTACACCACGGTTGTTAGACCAGCTCTTATATACGGTTCACAGTACTGGACAATGTACGAAGCGTTCAAAAACAAAATGACGGCAGCGGAAATGAAAATGTTAAGGATGTCTAGTGGAGTCACTAAACGCGATTGCATTAGATCTACACGTATAAGAGGAAGTCTACATATAAAGAATTCGGTAACCGAACAGCTTGAGGCGAATAGAATAAGCTGGTATTGCCGCGTTCAAAGAAGATCTGCAGAAAATCCGGTTAAAAAGGCACTATCAACTACGGTCACTCCAACTGTAAGAAAACGAGGTCGGAAAAAGAATTCCTGGATTTCTCAGATGGCAAATGCGCAACAACGCCTGGGGCTAACCACTGAAGCGATCCAGGACCGAGCATTATGTAGACGCATTCTGCGGTCTGCGACATTAGCCAACCCCATAATCGATGCAGCAAAAATGGGAAACTCGTTACGCATAAGTTCGTATAACGAGGAAAGGGTTAATAAAAAGATAAGAAGAAGAAGAAGAAGTTATAATGCTGCCAGATGTATTTTTGCTTGAAGGAAAACGTTAAAACATATGTAATTTTTTGGGCAAATTAAATGTAAGTACTGCCAAATAACCGAATGTTAATAGTAAACGCCTATAGTTGCCTATAAATTGTCTCTAAGACGATTCCGTCTGTTGGAACGTAAGCTAGCCTCTAACATTGTTCGTATGCATGTGTTAGTAGATTTATTAGGCGATTAATCATAATCTTGGTTCTACATACTCCTCTTCATGCGGTGGAACTAAAGATTCTTGGAGGCTCGTGCAAGAACTGAAGGCGAATGAATGGGCCCAAAATCAATTGGCATTGAGTCCGCTGTTCTATAAGGAAATTGTGTCTAATATCAATATGAGATTATGAAAATGCCTTTATATCTCATATGTGCACATTTTGGTGGTGAAGTCATCGGGCTGTAATTTTTTAAAATTGAAGCTGATCAGCGTGTAAAATTCGAGGATATTCGATATAGAGCAATTATTACTGACTTGATTCCAGCATGATGGCACTATGTTACATACAGCAAATGAAGCAAACAACTTATTGAAGGAAACATTCGATGAACACATTATTTCGCGCAATAGACCTCTATTGGCCTTCAAGATCGTATGTTTTGTTTTTTGACTTCTTTGATTATTCTCTTTGCGGATACGTAAAGTTGCTGGTCTACACTGAAAAACCAACAACAATTGACGCATAAGAAGCCAGCATTATTCCTGTTATTGAGGATACGGACACAAATACTTGAAAAGTAGTTGAAAACTTTGTCTCTTGGATAATATTCAGATCCAGCCATGGTGGGTAAATTGTGTTTAAAAATTAATTGCAGAATTTCTGAATGGATCCAGGTGGATGTCGATATAAATATATGATAAATATATAGTTCGTCATTGAACATATTCTTAAGGCATCAGTTCTTCATCATTTTAAAAATCAAACAAAGCTTCAGCTAACTTGTCAATTTGACATAAGTGTACAGAATTTGTCAAGGTAGGACTCTTGTTTTCGATTTGCTATCGTCAAAATAATAATAACAATTAATATATACACATAAAAAAGGAAAAAATAAATTAAAAATATTTGCAAGTAATTTACCTGGTATTTGAAATTAAATTCGTTAGGTATGTTTGCTCACTTTTTGTCTGCTCAAGTGAAGAAAAGTTTAGTTCTTAAAGTGACTCGAGTGTCCTTAGATTGTGTCTGCCAAAGACACAAATTACTTGAATGTTACGAGATTTCATAAAAGCGGAAATATGTATGCATGCATAGAAATCTTAATGTAATCTTTAGAAAATACCTTCATTTTTACCTCTCCGCAACAGATAGTTCACTTAAGATTCGTCTTATCAGTTACAGGAGGAAAAAGACCGATCTGTAACAGAAATCTGGATGCAAAATTGTTGTTTGTCTTTAGCCCGCAGAAAAATTAAACGCCAGTAAAATCGTAATTACACTTGTAAGTTTTTTAAAAACTCCTGCCACTTGAAAGGCATTTAAGTGCGATAAAGCTATTGCTAAATGTGCATACGTTTCTTTGCTTCCACTTTTACAATAACGGCTCTTTAGATTACCTCAACTACTAATTTCTCACCTCAATATCTGACGGGAAACTTTTGGAAAGGCGTTGTTGTGATAATGTCGTTAAAAGACATCGGCCATAAGATGATGAGTCTTGGTGTGAGCACAAAGGCAGACTTTATTCGGAGAGAAAAATTCGTTGGGTTTTCATCAGTAGTTCGTTCGAACGTTGCCTGAATCTACAGTCTTATGAAAAAGTCAGAGCTAGAAGATGCCACACTAATAAAGAATAATTTTATTGTTAGGACAGTGTCTTTTATAAATAAATCTACATAACATACATATGTATATACCTATATTACTTTTACAGATAATTGTTAATTTTTTTTTTTTTTAGCACCATGGCAACTCAACCGCCGGATACCCCGGCACAAAAATTAACCAATGATGATTTTCGAAAATTGCTTGCAACTCCACGTCCGTCTTCTCAAGCGAACGCGCCAGCTGGATCAGTTCGAGAAGTTGGACTGAAACCTGTGAAAAAAGTAACAACCCCTATAAGTTCAGACAGAATTGAAGCACGACGAAAGAAGAAGCATTTTTATGCGGCCTTAAAGAAACAAGAAGATAATAAGTTAGCTGAACTATCTGAAAAATATCGTGATCGAGCTCGAGAACGTCGTGATGGAGCTAATCCAGATTATCAAAATGTTGAGACTCCAGGTCATGGTAATAATGCATATCGTGCAGTCGCTCCTGATGTTAAATCTGGTATTGATGCTGCTGAAAGAAGGCGCAGGATAATTCAAGAATCAAAATTCTTGGGTGGAGATATGGAACACACGCATTTAGTGAAAGGTCTAGATTATGCTCTGTTACAAAAAGTTCGCTCAGAATTGCAACATAAAGAAGAGGAACAGGAAAAAGAGTTGGAAAAGGTTTTTGAGGAAAAGGAAATAAATGTAACTCTGGAGGAAAAAGAATTTTCTAATGAACCGACCTTCAATACCGTTATGGCAAAAAATATTTACAATATAATACATACGGCTAAATCGAAAGAAATATCGCGGCACGAGCATTTTATGCCGGGTCGAATGGCTTATATTATTGACTTGGACGATGATAATGCGGAAAGTGATATTCCGACAACTTTGGTGAGATCAAAATACGATGTGCCCGTTAATCTGGAAGATACACAAACCCTAACGACAAATGATATTGTAATAAATAAACTATCTCAAATCTTATCTTATCTACGTTCAGGAGGACGTAACAAGAAAAATCGAAAACGTGATAAAGATAAACCTTTATTTAATGATATAAACGATGGCTTGAAAATTTTCGTTAACGATAATATATACGATGATATAGGAGAGTATGTTCCACCGGTTAAAGGCGCAAACAGAAGCACAAGATCTCCCACAAAATACAATGATGAAAATAATATGGAAAATTCGTTCCTCACAAGCGGCATAAGTAGGGAGGAAAAAAGATATTTTCAAGATGATATGGCACCAGGAGAAGCTTCTCCCCCAAAAAATATGTTTATTCCACAAAAAATATCTAAAGCTTTTGTTTCAAAATTTTCCAATGAGCCGCAAGGTTATGCTGAATGTTATCCTGGTTTAGAAGAAATGAATGATGCAATAGATGACTCCGATGATGAAGTTGACTATACAAAAATGGATTTAGGTAATAAGAAAGGGCCAATTGGTAGGTGGGACTTTGATACCCAAGAGGAATACTCTGATTATATGAGTACGAAAGAAGCATTACCGAAAGCCGCCTTTCAGTATGGCGTTAAAATGCAAGATGGAAGGAAAACGAGAAAAAATAAAACTGATAAAAACGAGCGTGCTGAATTAGATCGAGAATGGCAAAAAATACAGGTAAGCATAGGAGAAGTTCTTGAGATCCTAAACACCTTCTGTTCAAATAATTTGCATCAACAACTATTAATTTTATGCTTTTATTATATTTTTCAGACTATAATACAAAAACGAAAAACCAAAAGGTCATCTGATGAGCCAGAGTACAAAATAAGTAAATTCTAAAACCGTAATTAGTTTTGCTCTATTTTCACTTCATTTACAACATTTTTGTTGAGTATATTTCGCATGGCATTTGTCTTCATTCACTCTCTGCAAATGCTGCCAGAGAAAGAATAAGAATCAATTTAAGGAACCCCCCTTGTTTTGTCAGAAAGTGTATGCAACAGAGAAACAATTCAAAAAGGGATTCATCAACATTCAATATTTTATTAAAGTGTGTGTAGTAAGAAATAGAAATACAATAAAACTAATAAAAATCACTGTTAAGCCAATTTAGAATATAATATTTTTTATATGAAACAATATGAGTGGTACCAAGCGACGCAGCGAAAGACTCTTGGTTTTAAATATCTCTGGGGACTCGGGAGGAAAATTGTTTTTTACAGAGAGATCGAAGAAGAATCCGAACGATCGACGCCTTTAAGAGGTGCTTCTTCAAAAATTATGGACATTCTACTTAAAATAAGAACTATATTCGAAGGACACAAATACCAAAGCATGCAACGGAAGGGATGAGAAGAAAATAGCGGTCACAAGATTTTTAAAAATTACAAAAACGATTGGCACTTTGTGTTTTGTTTTGAAAATCATATTATCGGCGAATAGAAGAAGTGCTGCAGATTCGTGAATTGGCTGGTTAAAAAAAAAAAAACGGTATTAGAAAGGGATTTGTACACTGCGATGGTGTACTCCAACTTATTAGGGTGCTCTAAATTAAGTCCCTCTTAGAAAAAATAAAAAGAGCATTCTTAAACCCTTGTCGCCGTAGTCCGACTGTAAAGCGAGAAACATGAACTTTATCTAATCTTGCAATTTTCGGAAGTAATTTAGTTAGCATATCGGTTATATCGAAAAAGTCTCTATTTTGGCTTTATTTTTATAAGCCGTTGAAGTATAAAGCACAAGGAAGTACAACTTCTAATCCGATCGAAATTTATTATAAAACTCCCGTTCCGCTGACATCCAAGTTGTTTTTTATATTCTGAAAGCTGGGCCAGTTCTTTTCGTTTGAAGAAAACATACACTAACACTGTGTCTCAACCGTTGTCACAAACATAGGAAATTCTGTCTCGTCATTTAGACTAATCTACTCGATTCGCTATTCCCTGCTAGGTCTGAAGAACAGAGACTGTAACGTATTATTCCGATATAAACAACATACACAATTGTAGATTCACCAACGTAGTGTAACGAAATGTTTCCAAAACACAAAACTTTCTGCTGTCGTTAAAATCATATTTAAAAACCAGCTGTGCAACAAAAGTTTAAAGCGGCGGCAACAAGTCTGCTGTCTTACCATGTTTAATCGCGATTTTCTTTACCAGCTGTTGGTCAGCAGCATACCATCCTGCTCAACCTTTTACTGTAACATCCCCCTTGATATGAATACTTATCACCCCCGCATGAACCCTGAATATTGTGATTCTGTTGAACTTTTTATTTCCTGTTTATTATAATCCACTAACATAAAAAACCAACATACACGCATCGGTATCTTTCTTACTTTTCTCTCTTATTTTCCTTCACCCGCACTGCGTATGGTCCCTCCAGCGCAACCTTGGGACATTTACATTTAGTATTAAGAGAGTACATCCCGCACACACATATATGGAAAATCATTTCATGACATTTTATTTAACGTATCAATGTTGATATTTTACTGCATGCAGACTAAATACTGAGATGAATTTTATGAAAATTGGATGTACCAGCTTTTCGGGGTGCACTCTCATGTAAACGTAATAAGCGATTGACATATGTCATCCTATGCTTTCAAAAGTCAAACATAACATAACAAAATTCCGCAAAAAAAGTCGTAAGAAGCATCTTAACCATATTCAAAAGTTTGAAATTAAGTTGAATTCCATTAAAATTTATGAATGAAAGTAATATACAATGTTCCGCAATATAATTGTTGGCGTGTCGGGCGGTGTAGATAGTGCTGTCGCTGCGTATCTTTTAAAAGAAAAGGGTAGATATCAAGCAAGCGTTAAGAAACATGCTTGTGCAACAGATCTCGATCCAGGGATCGTGCCTGCATAAATAGTTTAATTTAAGCAATTATTAAAAAAAACTTGAGAGAAGCTTAGTTATTGATTTCCGTAGTTTCCTTACAGCCTCTTTAAAAAAAATAATCAATCATTCTATTAAAGATTGTTTACGCTTTTGTTTTTCAGGGTTTTTTGTAAAAGGCGTTTTTATGCGAAACTGGGATGAAATTGATGAAACTGGTCAATGCTCTGGCGAAAAGGAGTTAGCTGACGCGCGGTATGTCTGCAATAAAATCGGCATTGATTTGGTTGAAGTTGATTTTGTCAAACAGTACTGGAACAATGTGTTCCTGTAAGTAATGTTTTGTTATACAAATTTAGAAAATTTTTCAAATAAATTTTATTTTTAGAAATTTCCTTGAAGAATACCAAAACGGCCTCACACCAAATCCAGACATACTTTGCAATAGGTACATTAAATTTGATCAGTTCTACAAATATGCAACAGATAAGCTGAAATTTGACGCAATTGCAACCGGTCATTACGCAAATACATCTTTTGGGTCGTTCTTGGAGGATTATCAAGATGACAAAGGTTTCAAAAAACGAAAATTCGATAAACACTATTTAATTTGCTTATAAAGTTTTTATGTAGGTGTACGACTTCTTCAGGCAAAGGATGCTTTTAAAGATCAGACTTTTTTTCTATCAGCTGTGAAGCAAAAAGCCCTTCGAAAAACAATGTTCCCCTTAGGTAACTACCTTAAAAAAGATGTTAAAGAAATAGCTAAAAAAATTGGGCTTGCAAAGATAGCAGTAAAGAAGGAAAGCACAGGAATATGCTTTATTGGAAGCCGGAACTTTAAAAATTTCATAAAAGAGGTAATGTCACACAATGCGCAGCTTTGCATTGTTCTTTAGTTTTTATTGAAATTAAAAATAGTTACACATGTAAGTCGTTTGGCACGAGGATATAAAAACAGTTCTATATCTTGTTGACTGTATTTAATGTTTGTCACATAAGAGTATGTTGAATGATTTTTAGAAAACAATTTAATACGGAGCAACTTATCATTTCTTCTCGAATTGTGATCACTTTTAACGTTGATTAAATTCAGATAAAGACCCAAAGAATAGAAAATAGAAAACAACAGTAATTGTGTGGTTAGCAGCTAAATAACTTACTTAATTTTTTTTAAAATTCAGTCTGCTCTACGATCGACATTAGTCAAAATGAAATAAAGAATCCTCCTCTGAAACAATGTTCGGTCATATGTTGTATACTCAAGGCTGGGAAATTTGAACCCACTGGGCTTCTGCGGAGCACCACTTTACTGTACGTGAGCTGTACTTTTAGCTACTAATTACTAATTCTTTAAGCATCTCGACAACTTTTTGCAGGGAAACCTCAACCAAAATAGCATAAATTCAGACTGCATTCGAAAAGTTGATCGCCTTCAGCAATTAGGAATTGTATGCCCCTGAAACAAAAGACTTATCTTTTTTTTCTGTCTCTTGTTCTTTTGACAAATAATCCAAAGACAATAGCGTTATTCGTACGGTTAATCTTTACTCCAAAGGAAGATTGTATAATGTATTCAAGGTAACATTTTAGAATATAAAAAAAAAAACGTTTTGAAAAAGAAAAAAACTATTATATAATACTTTTAGCACTAAATTTGTTCTGTTTTTTTTTATTTTATTTTAGTATGTATACAATAAGCCGGGAAATTTCGTGGATATAGATTCCGGGCAAGTAGTAGGAAGCCACGAGGGTATACACCAATGGACTGTTGGACAACGTTGTCGATTGCATTCCTTTTTGAAACCTTATTTTGTAGCGTGCAAAAATGAGGAAACTAATGATATACTGGTTGCATCTGGCACAAATCATCCGTCGCTTTACTCCAATGTTATTTATATTAAAGACCCATCATGGATTTGCATCGATCCTCTTCACGATAGACATGAAATGCGATGTCGGTTTCGTTTCCAACACACAAAGCCATTGATTGATTGCACTTTACAAAACACCTCCAATAAATCTGAACTTTTAGTTAACCTAGACAAACCTTTGCGGGCAGTAACTCCTGGTCAATATGCTGTGTTTTATCTGAATAATGAATGCTTGGGTAGTGCTAAAATAACAACAACAGAGAGGATGCAAATAAATTACAAACAACTAATCGAAATGAAATCATGACCAAAAAAAAAAGAACAACTTTCCTAGGTACATTTTGTTTAGTTTACTGTTAAGGTTTCTTATTTCTAAATTAAAAAAAAAAGTCTTATTATATAATTTGTGCTGAAATCGTAACAGTTTATGTTTTTGCTCTGTCTATTTCAGTCGGTTTTGTGAATTAAATTTATATATAAAAAAAATATGAGTCCGAATAGTTATTTGTAATTTGTAGGGTTTTTGAAATTTGTGTACATATATGTAAATTAACAATGAAACTTAAATAAATGTCAAATAAATACTACTTAAATCTAAAACGTCTAGTTGTTAGTTAATGTCCAGTTTAACTTAACAAAACTGTTAATGTATCAAGAAATCGCGTCAAATCACTCTGTCGTATTTGTATCAATGATGATTCGAAGAAATCCTGACTAATAACTGAATTGCTTTTCTGAGCTGCCTGTTCAAATGCTTTGCCAAAGAAACTTTTCGGTGAGTTTTCACGAACTGGTGGTATTCCTACTAAAAGACATAGTCCACGTTCAGCATCGATTGGACAACTTGCAATAAGCGGCAATTCTGGTGCTCGCCGACTTCTAGAAACTGACACGTGTCCATTGAGAACGAATTTCGCCAACATAGTCAGACCGTAGGGATATGAAAAAAAGGCATTTTCCTCATTTAGTATGTAGTAAAAGAAAGGCCCAGCGGAATGCACCTGATGTGCCTCAAGACTACTTTGAACTTGCCGAAATACTGCCGACAATAGAAGCTTTGAATTTTCAATGCCAGCTGCTAAGATATCCTTATGATTTCTAGACAAACTATCTAAGGCTTCGAGGAAACAATCCTCAGGTGATTTATCCTTTTTTACTGATTCCAAAATTGCTAACATTGCATAAACGTAGTCAGCTGCTGAAAAACGATTTCGATAACCATAGCTGAGTGTGAAGGAACCGTATACAATGTCAGGAATTCCATATTTTTCAGCAAGCTTCTCGACCATTTGATGAAACTCTTGCCTCAGGGTGAGATCCATGGAGTTGAACATTTGCCTTGCATGTGTTAATGGTAAACCCATTTCGACAAGCAGTTCATGAAGTTTTTTCTCACCACGGGACGTCCAAAGCTTCAATTTGCAAGCGCAATACATTGAATATCTGTAATTAAAAGAATCAAATAATAAAATCAATCATAGGTAGAAATTTCGAATTTACTTACTTCATTGATTCAGTTACTGACCAATGCCGATACAGTGCCAAATGCAAATCATTCTCAAATGTTATCTTCAATACACTTTGGGTAGCTTGATCACTGGCTTTGTTTGTTAGCCTCGAAACATGGCTTTGAATGTTATCAATTTCTAATGTGTATGTGGAACTTTCAATTTTGCCTAAAATCAACTGTTCTGTCGTTCCTACAATTGCCCACCAAAGTAGATCTGAAGAATCTTTGGATAATTTCCAGGCCAGTTCAAAAAATGTAACAGCTGAACTTTTCCCATAAAAACTAAACTGTGAATACTCAAACATAATTCGATCTCGGTTATTCTCCCATGTGCGACGTTCTCTTTGTTTAAGCACACGATTTTCGTGTCTTTGCATACGTGTAAGACCTTGACCTTCATCATTTGAATCTTCGTCATCGCTCTCTTCGCCATCGGATTCTCGAAATATCGTCTCAAAGGAGGGAATCGTATCTTCAGCTGCTGGATCAGCCAATATGCATACCTGAAAGGAAATTTTTAAAACTTTTTACTATGTATTATATGTAACATTATGCGTAAATAAATATAAAGGGTACATTTTAAACCAGTACCAACTTCCATTTTGAAAAAAAAAAACACATGAAATTTAATTAAATATTTCGAAAAATTGCCATTTTTTCAAACATTTGTGGCCATATTGTCGATCGTTGTTGGTTTGTCAAGGTAGACTAGCGCCTTTACGTATCCTCAAAGAAAATGATCAAGCAAACATCAAGAGAGAATCAAAAGATCTTTGAGGTTAAACTACAGGTCCATTACGCGAAAATGTGCTCAAGTGTCTTTCATTAAGATGATTGTTTCGTTTAATGTATGGTACGTAGTGCCGTCCCTTCCGAAACGAAAAAGTCATTAATTATGTCTAAAGCGAATACCCTTGACCACAAAACGCCGATTAGCTTCAATTTAGAAAAAAATGTGATTCGATAACTCCACCTGCCCAAAGACCACACCAAACTGAGCATTTTTTGGGATTTAACGGCGTTTCGATAGTCTCATGCGGATTATTTTCTCTCTGAATCCACGGACAGATCCGAAGTTTGTTGTCCTCGTTTTATCGTTGCCTCGTAACTTTCATTTTCTTTCCATGTCCGGGAAGCTATCCCGACAGCACAGCCTCCAACCTGGAGGGCCAGTTCCTTAAAGATACCCGTAGGACGAGAAGTTCAATAATGCATTTTCCGTCATCAGCTTTTCTAAGACCCTGACTTAGTCTTGAAAACATTACCGACCTAAGTTCTTAATATGTCGGAAAAACCGAGATACATAGATTTTACTATACCATTGATTCCATGAGGGAAATTTATCCGCTGTACTGTTAATAGTGCTGCAATTTTTGTCTGGTGGTCAGTACTCGCGCTTATTCGTTTGGCAATCCGAGACCGGATGGACATCAACCACTACCTGATGGTTACCACTTGGAGGTAAAATATGCATAATTGATGTGTAGAAAGAGTTGGATATCAACAAGTTAACAACTCATATACTTATATAGGCTCACGGGAGGAATCCTCCTCACTCTCTGTGCCACTGTCACTGTCCCAAATATATGAGGAATCAAATCGCTTTTAAATCTCTTTTGGATATGCCGCACTGCAAAAATAAACCTATTGAGATAAAAAGGAGACTCGGCGTTCTTGCTTATATTTATTAGGGTTTGCTATTATTTTAATGGCAGAAAATATGGGAATCCGTCGGATGTAACCGTGCACAATCTGTTAACTCCACCATAGGGCGAGTCTTATGAGATCTTTTATAAGTCAAAGTTAATAAAGGCGATTAATTATAAAAGTTACAAAAAAGGACACGCTCTTGGAGTTGCTGCTGATCTTTGAAAGAATTGTTACAGATTAATGTTCACAGAATCATCAACCCTATGACAGGTAGTTAACAGGTTAATGCGTACAAAGCTTAGCTGATATTCTACAAACAGCAGTGATTGACAATGATAACCAATTCGTGGTAACCCTTTTTAATCACATACGCCACACCGAACTGTCGTCTGAGACTGTATATGTTTAGTTTAAAGTTTGCTATTTTACAATATGGATCATTTAACAATTGCTGAACGTGTTAAAATTGTAAAAAATTGTCTACAAAAGTAGTGGGCAAGTTTCGCGCATGCGAGCAGATCATGATCGACGTAATCGTCCCTCTATAGGGACTATAGGCAAAATTGTAAAAAAAAATCGAAGAGTCTGGCTCCGTAACAGAAGTTCTAAGGCCTATCCATCATCAATAGAAAATATGACTGTTGTTTTATTGCCCAATATGTGTCAAAAAAATCATTGAGAATAACTTTTTCAAAACTTCCGTGGTAGACATTTGATTGATGTTATATTCTATTCATAATGGCAAGATCCAAACAATATATTGAAATAAAAACGTGATCGAAATTTAAAACAAAGGTTTGGGAAAAAACGCTCAATTTCGTATTAGCAACAAAAAAGAGAAATGAGTAATAAAAACATAAACTTTTCATACCTGTTTATCACTGTAAATATTGCAAACATCCAATGGCCTATGCGAATCACACACAAAGAATATCACCTCTTCCTCGGGCTGCAGCAAATCCACAATATCAACACAACCTCCACAATTAATCAATATCACGTACTTAACATCTTCACGATTTTCGGAGTAGGCCCGTTTCATTCCGGCAATACCCATTATCGGGACCACCGAATACAACATATGATCATATTTAAACAAAGATTGCAATATTTTACTGGCGCAAATAGCATCGATGTCATAATTAACAATGATTAAAATTCGTTTCCCTATGAGAACATTGTAAAATTCTGCTTTAAGGTCTTGCACAAACATTATAAAATAATTTTGATGGAATTTATAAATTAAATGCTAGTGTTAAACTAATTCTGCGTGAGTTTAAATGCTTAAGAGACACGACGAATCCACATTGAGATGCATATTGTCATTTGTGGCTTTGCTTTCACTCACGTTTAAGTAATGTTTACACTCAAAAACACACACGTAATATGATATGGAATAGAATAGGTGATATTGAACATATAAAACGAATTTTTACTTTGCAATAATTTTTTTTTTTAAATAAGAGAATACGCAGATTTTATTAATCGCTCGCCGTAGGTACAAAACTCGCCGATCTTTGTATTTAAATGTCAAAATGTTGGCGGGAAATATCTTTTGGTATAATCACAATAGACTATCCATCCATGACAGCTGAGCTAGTTATACGTTTTAGGGTAGGTTGTTAATTGTTTAACGAAAATAGTTTTACTTGGGGTAATCTGTATATCATTGGGTAGTTAGTGAATGTCAAATTGCAGTATCAATCAAAGTATTAGTTTATAGTGATACAATAATACTTACTTACTTTACTGAATTGCTATGTTGATAATATACGTATGTGCAAAGTTTAAGTTTGTATTCTAATATTGTATCATACTAACTCGTATGTAAAAAAATTAATGAGTTGCTTGCAACGTTGAAAATGCATTCATTATCTAATTTAACTCATTTTTGAGGCATTCTAATTGTAAGCAATATAACAATAGGTCTATTTACGTACTATTTATAAATAATATGGATATCTACAAAAGCAGCTCGAAATCCGTTCGTGTTCTAACATCGCGTTTCCCATTTGACGAAAAAAGGCTTCTTTTTGCAGAGAAATATCTTATTAAAGTATTTTATTGGCACCCTCCGACTCAAAAGCAAAATTTTCCTTATGAATTTCATTTTAGAAGCAACATTTTTTTCTTCTGAATTTCATTTCAGAATGTTCGAACATACTTCAATTTAAAATTCAGATAGTGTTTGGTACCAAACCAGATTTTTGTTAAACCAACACGTGTAAAGAATTTAACAAAAAACTAAGAAAAAGTTTTCAAAATTCAATTGGAATCCGAAGCGAATATGTCAACATAATGTCTTATTTGAATCAGATTGCCATATGACTGTCGGAGAGATTTTACATCGGTCCACTTAACGAAACGAATAAGTACTGTAACGATTGTTGCGATAAACATCTCAAACACAAATAAATGTATACTTCTTTCAAACGAATCATCGCTACGCTGCAATCGTTGAATATGTATTGATATATACTGAATTTAATTACCGAATATAAAATCTCAAACTTAAAATACTCGTAGCATGAAATCTGAATTTAGATGAAAAGTAAGAATTATGAAAAAGTATAGTCGTAACAGCCAATGTATTAAGATGTCTAATAAGCGATTAGTGAAATCAAGTAAAGAGAAACAAAGTGAACATCGCAAGCGTGTTAAATTGAATGAAACTCCTGAAGAGTATGAAGCGCGGAAACAGTATAACAAGGAAAAGCAAAAGGAATACCGAAATCGCAAAAAGATAGCAGCGTCAAATGTGTTGAAAACAATTGACACTAATATTATTGTAAGCAAGAATGATGCCGATGTCATAGAAATAAAAGAACAGAATCAGCAAACAGAATTGACAAATCTGGTTGATCCGTCAACATCAAACGATTGGAAAATGAGATGGGCAAGACCAATATCAAGATTTGAAGCAACGTTTACGAACAACGAGTTTGGACATGCTTGCTCGGTGTGTGACAGACTGCGGTTTGCAAATGGTCTGAAAGAAATAACGGAAACGCAAAAGAGAGTAATAGCTGAATGGTGAATGCAAGAAAAGGCTGAGTGTAAAGAATTTGAATACACCAAGGTATGTAACAGTTGTAAAGCGTCATTGGACAAAAAGATTCTGCCGAATTGATGCCACTTATTTCGTACTTCTCATATCATTGTCCTATAGTAAATCGTATATTGGAAATAAGAAATATGGAATGAATGATGAGTCTGATATCGGTGACTTGAGATTATATATTTGAGATCAAATAAAAATAAAAAACTACAAAAGTATATGTATATTGTGTTTATTGTGCATTGCATACCGAATAAAGGATACAAGTATCAGATAACCAGCGACCTGGTCGTTGTTACGGGATAATCGCCACGGCGCGAAGCCCGGAGTTTTTTTCCTTTATTCACTTTACACTGTTCCAAGTGAGGTTCCTAGTTCCAGGAGTATCGATCCAGGTCTCCATGTGTTCTTGGGACGGCGTCTGGATCTTTTGCTTTGAGGGTTCCACTCTAACGCCATTCTGATAATGCTCTAATGCTTTTTTCCTGATGGTATGTCCGATCCATTTCCATTTGCGTCTCTTAATCTGTTCCGCATTTGGTTCCTCTTTGTCATTTCCAACAGATCCACGTTCCTGATGATGTTTGGCCAGAATATTCGACATATGGTACGAAGACATAGTTTGATGAAAACCTGAAGTCTCTGTATGATGTTGTTGGAAATTAACAAGGTTTCGCTGCCATATATCAGTACTGATTTCACTCATGAGTTGAATATTCTGAGCTTGGTGTTTCTGGAAATCTGGGAACTCCTCCATATAGGTCGTAATTGGCCGAATGCTGCTCTTGCTTTTCGAAGTCTGTTATCAACGTTTGCTTCTGCGCCGCCGTCTGTTGTTATTATACTACCTAGATAGCGGAAGCTATCTATATATTCGACGGGATTTCCTTCGATGGTAATGTCTCCTCTGTTGCAGGCGTTGATCCTAATGGCCTTAGTCTTCTGGATATTTATCTCCAATCCGACGCATTGTGCTAGTCTTGCGAGGTGTTCTAACCTAGCTTGGATGTCACTGAGCTTGTGTTATAGGAGACAAATATCGTCCGCATAGTCTAAGTCCTCGAGTTGTCATGTGAGACTCCAAGTTATTCCATGTCTCTGCTCGCAGACTTCTCTCATAATTTCATCAAGGACAATTGTGAACAGTTAAGGTGAGAGGGGGCATCCTTGCTTTACTCCTCTATTTGGGATTTAAAAAATATTGTCTGCAAAACAACAACAATCAATAACGACACGGTCTAAGCGTGATGAACCCCTAAACCGAAAGGAAAACGCAACTGTACTTAAAGAAGGTTATCCTGCCAATTTGGGATTGGAATAATTAAGGTGTTGTGTATTTTTAGATTTCAGTCAGGAACGAAATGATCCATTCTAGTCTTAATTGTCATCAACTTACGAAACTACAGGAACCAATAAAATAGAGAACTGCTAGAATTGCAAAGTGAAATGGATAAAGTTCGCTGTACAGCTTTTACACACTACATATGGGTGGTGTAATAAGGGATCATATTAAACTGGCGTATTCGAATAGATGGTGGATAAAGTTCATATAAAGTGATTACATGGTTCGGAAAGTTTCGTGCTTCAAAAAGTCCAAGCAATGCATTTGTGAAATCAAAATCAATTGTTTGTCTTTTTTCTTCAATTTAATATTGGGTCCCTAGTGAATAATATTAAGTGTTTTTGTAATATCTTGTTAAGCAAATTAGTAAAGACAATATCTAAGATAGTGAAATGCAACTCTTAATGTCTTTAGTGATTTGTTTAATAATCTGTTAAAAAACCACTTAATATCATTCACTATTGTCTTGATATTGAACTGAAAAATAACAACACGGACAATTTTATTCTCTTTTACAAGTGCTTTGTTCTATTCTATTCTATTTAAACTAACACATCTAGACACTTCACGAGCACTTATTCCAAAACATACGCATGTTTCTCCGAAATTTAATTCAACACGTATTTGAAAACAACAAGTTCTTTAACATTTTTTTCTTCATTTTATTCCTGTCTGAACTTAAACTTCCCATACAAATTTGTTCTGGGGAGGGAGCTGCCAAAAATCAATGCAGCCAATTGATTATGAAATTTTGCCATAGACGGCGCTTAAAACACTTTACCAATTGGTTTCTAAAAATATCCACTTGAATTTGTGTACAGCGTCTCAATTGAACAGACCAATCCCCCCTACCTGTCACTCATCTTCAACTTAAACAGCTGTGAATGTGTCATTCGAATTGTTATTGTCGGCTGCTGCATTTTGTTGAGCAGATATTTCTTCTGATCGATTTTATGTATACGTTTAAAACTTTCTAGTTAATAAGTGTTACCTCCTTTTCCTATATATCATTTGCAACATGGGTATTTACGATACAGTAATGCAGGAGAAGCCGCCTGTAGTATTTGATATCGGCACTGCCTACACCAAGTAAGCAAAATTTTGTATAATGTATATTCAAATGATGTCATTCGCGACGGTCCTTCCTTTTTCAGAATCGGGTTTGCTGGTGAAGCACATCCCAGATTTATACTACCATCAGAAGTATTTGTCTCAACAACAGGAAAAATCTGCAATCTCTTTGATTATAAAACAAAAACAGAGCTATATGACTACATGGTGGATTTTCTGCAAACGATATTTTTTAAGTAGGCCAAGTTGTATTGGAGTTGTGCTTATAACAAATCTTATGTTTACAGGCATGTCTTGGTTAGCCCTAAAGATAGAAAGATAGTCGTTGTAGAAAATGTGTTTGGTGAAACAATTGTTCGGGAAACAATAGCGAAGGTTCTTTTCAAACACTACGAGGTGTCATCAATACTTTTCGTGCCAACACATTTGGTTGCTTTGTCGAGTCTTGCAGTATCGTCTGGAGTTGTTGTGGATATGGGATACAATGAGGCAACAATAATTCCTATTTTCAGTGGTGTCCAAATTCTTAAGGCATTTAAAGATCAAGCATTTGGAGCCAAGTCCATTCATGCGGAAATTAAAAGGCAATTGGTTGAGAAAGGTGTTGATGCAAGTGATCTCACTGAAACAGTTCTAGAAGACATAAAGGTTCGTACGTGTTTTGTTACGACTCTTGAAAGAGCTAAGGCATATAGGGAAAACCAAGCAGTAACACCTCCTCCGGATGTCGAATATTCTATAAAGGAAAAGAATATTATTACCATTCCTGGGACTGTTCGGGAAACAGCCTTTGAAATAATGTTTACTGAAGACAATGAGTTATCTAGTTTACCTTATTTAATATTAGATTCAATACTTAACTGCCCAGTAGACATACGAACTGTCTTGGGAGAAAACATATTCCTTATTGGAGGAACGTCCATAATAATGGGTTTGTTGGCACGTTTAAAAACCGAACTGAATCTTTTGCTTGAGAATAATATTTACAAACAGAAACTATTTTTCAAAAGTGTAAAGTTTCATAAAGCTATTGGAAGAGCGAATTTCGCAGCTTGGCTTGGAGGCTCTATTTGTGGAGCAACTGACGTGGTAGCTTCCCGTTCTTTATCAAAGGAAGCGTATGCAAAGTGTGGCAGAGTGCCCGATTGGGTAAACTTGGATGATAACCGCTTGGCAGATTCTGCTTAATTTAAAATATTTATTTTAATCTAAAGAATTATATATTTAATAAAGTTCGCTCAGATTTATATTAACAATTTTGAATGTTTGTTTTACTAAAAACGGTTGGTTTTTGTAAATAGAAATTAATGATTGAAATACATTTTAATAGCCACAAGTGCGTGAATTTGGAAAAGAATAACCGCTTCGATTAGGGAAACAATTATTTATTGGGATTGGGATGTAAAGAATGGGATGACAGATATGACTGCGATGTTTCAGATCATTGTCCTCTTGGAGTAAAAAGGTTTAACATTGAACGAGGCCAAGACCAAGTATATGCTGTCAACCATAAAGGACACCCGACACCGACGTCTTGAACAGAAAGTCACTCTGGACAAATATAACTTTGTCTACCTTGTCTCTGCTATCAATTCAGACAAAGAAATCAGTGCTGAGATTAAACGAAGCAAAACTCTTGCCAACCTCTGCTTCTTTGGGCTTAGAAGGCAATAGTTTAGCAAAGTCCTCTTTCGAGCAACAACAGTGACGCTCTATAAGACCTTGGTAATTCCAGGCCTTCGAAAAATTTTCGAATCCGTCCCCGACACATAGCGCAGTAAAAGAAGACTGCGACTCAAGTCAAAGGGGTTCTTAGCAAACTTAGCGTGCGAAACTGGAGGTAGTCAGTGATAAATCAAGTTGGAGATGCTTATTGGTTGAAGTTCCGGTACCCTCCGGACTGTTGCGCTACCTTACGTAAGTAAGTAAGAAGCCAGCCTTGGTTTTCCTGCCCAAACAGCATTTTAGTAATCCTTTTAAGTACAGTTGAATTATTCTTAGAGTATCGGGATTCCCGACAAAGATCCGAAAGTTACCACACAGAAATTACAATGATGTTACGCTGTGTAACATGCTATGTAAGAAACTGGAATATGACCTTGAAAGTGCCGTTTTTAATATGTGAAAAGAAGAAGAACCTCTTTGCAGCAAAGTAAAACATCAAACAATTCTCTCAAAACTTCTTTACAGTGTTAGAAAATTCCGCAAGATGTTTTCTAACCAAAAAGTCCAATAATAACACGTATGTGCGTTTTACTTATCTAATTCGTATTTATTACAATTCTATCGTCTTGGTTTTGGAACCCAGTTTCCTAAATTTCAAGTGCAGGCAAACAAGATTTTTATCATTTGTGTTATGCTCTGTCGCTGCAAGATATTCCGATTTATAAGACTTTAACACTTAGAAATTACTTTATGGATTTTTCGTATTAAATAAACTTTGACTGTTCGGCAGAGCCTTGATGTGCCAGTGCATCAATGAAGATCCTATTCAAAATTGATAGCAGCTTTATGACTTTGTCCAATATGGTTCGATATATGCACGACAATAATATCAGGCAATTTAAATGCATCAAGGGGCGCAACAGAGTTTTGATGGATCGTTCCACGTCAGTACCAAGGATAAACCAGCTGCATATTTGACTCATACCCAATAATGAAAAATAAATTATTTTCGTTTCATCACTGCTTCAATGATACTTTTCTAGTACAATCGATATATTTCATGTAACATCCCTGTGCAGTGTTTGCTGTCATTCCTTGTGTAAACTTTCCCTTGTACTATTAATTTTGTTTATTGTTTTCGTAGCTTATACAAGTTTGATTTTATTTATTTTTAAATTAACAAAAAACTACGCTAAACCAACAGTAAGTTCTTAAAATGTATTTCCACCCAAAAGCGATTTTATGAGGTAATCTGCTCGTAGATATGGATATTATGGACATACAAGCTGTCGAATCGAAGCTAAGCGATGTAACCGTGACACCAATTCCTCGGTCTCAAGTACAAAATTTTTACAATTACCAACAACAAAGAGAGCAACGTGATCAAACACCACAAATTCAAATTTCGGCAATTCATCATATTCCACAAATTCCGCAACCACAACCACAACCATTAACATCAGCAATAATAACCACACAGACCTCTGCCAACATTACTACTCCGATGACATCGGCCGCTAACATCCCATCAAACCTTACCAATTTGCATGGTCTAACAAAGTATGCACAGCTACTTGCGGTCATTGAAGAAATGGGTCGAGATCTAAGGCCAACATACACTGGTTCTCGCAGTTCGACAGAGAGACTCAAACGAGGAATAGTCCATGCCAGAATATTGGTTCGCGAATGTCTCATGGAGACGGAACGCTCAGCGAGGCAGTGAACCATACTTTTGTAAACCTACTACTTGCCTCCTTTTAAAAACCATTTTGGGTTATTTTTGTTTTCATTTTATTTTCTTAGGATTACGATTTTTACTGTGGACAAATTCTAGGTCGTTCTAACTTATTTATTAGGCAACGACAATGTCTTGCTGGAAAAAAGATAGAAAAGAGAGAAAAAAAACAACAAAGTACCTTTGTTTCGAACCTCTAAATGAAATAACCCTTGTATACCAAAAACAAAATAAAAGTAATAAAATGCTGCGACATGAAGGAAGAGCAAATAAAATTAATAAAAATACACTAGCTCAGGATTTTATAGTAAAACAAATAAACAAATGATACGATTCAAATAAAATAATATTTAGTCACATAGAATGTAGATTGTAATAATTCTTATATGATGCTGTTTGTAAAATAGACTATTAGACACAATTGTATAACCAAACTTTCTCGAAAATGTTTCAATATTCATTGAGAAGCTAACTGTTTTTAAAGCAAACGCGGCTAATATTTTATCAATAAAACCATAATTTTCTTTTGTAAAACGATGAATCATTTAATATGTTTTAAGGCTAATAGTTAAATGCCCATAGCCATATACAGTACAGTTCTTCAGTGCAGAGTGAGTGTACCTACACCACCATATAAAGCGAGAGGCGACACGAGTAATCTCACAACTACCGATCAGTGAACATAATTTTGCATCTTAAAAATATTTGATAGAGTTTTTGACAATGTAGTACTACACTCTCAGCCGTGTTAGCCAATGCCGCTTTGTGGAAGGTATGTAGGTCAGTCTATAGCCAAAATAATATTTAGCAAGCGATGTTTGAAAGATTTGCCATTCGTCTTTGTAAATTTGGGAAAAGCATTCGATAAGAGTTCTCAGAGGTCTTATATGTATAGCTCTTGGGCTACAGTCGGGCGTCCATATACTGTTAGAAGATGAATAAAAGAAATTTCGTCAAACCCACAAGCGGTGCAGTAGTAATCCAGACGAACGGGTAAAATATGCATATAACGCTTGATTGTCAACGTAAATTTACTAAACCTTATTACCACCACCCTTACGTAACATTGAGACATTGGTTCAAAGATTGAGTGGATTAGTGTTGAGAGAGATAAGTTAAAGTAAAGAGGGACTGTCAGCAACTTTTCGGTACGCAGAGCTTATAAGTTTGTTAAACAGCGTTTAATAAAGGTTTAAGAGTTTTTTGTGATGCTATCTTTTGGGAAACGAATATCAAGTTCCCTATCACAGATTATACTTAGATCATGCAATCCAGTTACCAGTTACGGGTTGATTTAAGATTGAATAAATCTGAGGGGAAGTTGGCAAGTGCTTACGAGTGTATGTTATTTCTTGGCACTTGTAAGTACTAAGCTCAAGTAAGTTCATTTTATACTAAGTAAAAAATCTATACGTCATGTGGTCAACGTAGAAGGATATATACATGCGAACATTTGACAATTAAGTCGATATCATTTACTGTAAAAGTGAATAACAAAGGCCTAAGATGGCTACTTTGAGGTATTCCAATTGCATTCAAAGAATTTGATACGAGTTCGATAATATTTACACCAAGTTGTAGGTCAAGCTTTTAGAAATCTTCGATTTTGAAAAAAAAAAAAAAAAAAAAAAAAACTTGCATAAAAATTAACATCAAGTTATAAACAATGTTTCAAACAGCTCAGGTATGCAAGAAAGCTTAGCGATAGGACGATAGTTAGAGATTTCGTCTTTAAAACTATTTTTGCAGACTAATTACGTAAGATATTTTCCAAATCATGAAAAAGGTTGGATAAAAAGTTGAAGGAGAGCTGTAAAGGGTTAAGTTGAATAAATCGCACATTATTTCATTGTCATTACGGGCAACCCATCAGTTCCACTAGAGTAACCGTCATTGAGTTTAAAATTTTCCTACTTACTTGTCTTACGCAATACGTGTATTAATTAATTTCAAAGTTGTTTACGGACACTTATTTAGGTACGAAAAATAAGGTTCGATGATATGATTAGCGACTCACTAGCTAAGGAAGTCAATGAAAAGATTTCTGATTAATAAGGGATCGACATAAATTTTCTCACAGAGTTTCTGAGAAGATGGATGATTACTGGACTTTCTTTTGAAGTTGGTAAATAAATAGAAACGTTTGGGATCGGTGATGACGATATTTCTAATTCTGTTCAAATAACTACGTTAAAGGGATTGACAGAGTTCAGCGAGTTCAATATATTCGTAGGATAGATTGGTAGCAAAGGAAACCAACATTGGAGCGCAATAAAGAGTATATTGTTTTTAGAGCCGACTGAACTGCTGAAAGCACGTTGGACTAAAAAATAGTTTTTAAGCAAAGCCTTACGCTGCCCTGTTTATTGAAAACAACCTCTTTCAAATGTATGAGTGTAGCAAATGGGATATCGTTGAACTCGTTATCATGATTAAATGTTACCCTAAATTAGAATGTGAAAAGTTAGTGAAGTAGTTTTTATTAAATTAAAAATGTTGATTTGTTATCATTTTTTTTTTGGAAAATTAACTTTTTTAAGTTCAATTTTGCAATTTTAAACGTGTGCCTAGTATTTATCAACAAAACAAAGGGTTAAGGTCGTATAATCACAAGTCACTTATTTTCAAGATACGACCCATTTTTTATAATTTTACTTAAAACTTCGCAGCCACTTCAATCATATGGTTCATATCATCCAATGTGGTTATTGAACATTGGGTTCATGTTATAACACAAGATTTTTTTTTCAGAACCACAATTTATGCCACGTCAGTGGCTGTTTGTTTTTATAAGTGGTATCTCAATTACAAATGTATTGACGCTGTTAAGGGGGCGTGAGTTCAAAAAGGTTTCCAGTGTTTATTCTTTCAATTTAAGAGACCATTCGGGGAGAGTACGATAACTTTGGCGGCAAGAATTGATAACGGTATTTTGTAGCATTTTTTACTATAGGAGGGGGGGGGGGGGTATATCTCGGCCCGTTTAGGAGTTAGGGCCAACTTTAGAAAAAAATGACTTAAAATGGGAAAGAAATTATTAAAAAACAACGGCAATACTTACAATAAAGTACTATACAGGATTTGAACGCCTAAAATTTGCTTTTTAATATAAAATTTACATTAAATTATTCGTATGGATAGTTCTTGAATAATTCGCATTCAAACTTTATATCTTCTAGTTTTTGAGTTCAGTTCGGTTACACGGCCTCTGTGGTATTTCCTTTTTGTAAGAAAGTTCTCGTCGATTTGTACAGTTTTTCCTTCGCCGCCAATTTAACATCTACGTGAGATGCTATTATTTCGGCTATTTCAAGACAATAGTTATAGTAATCTATTATAGTAGATTTACTAAGCTCACTTTTATTGTCGTGATGGCGCCAAGCGATTATATGCTAATTTTAAAATAATAACATACATGTAATAATATTTTTAAAAACTCCTTAGGTTGTAGCTTAAGGTTTAATTATTTAACCTGAAAAACCGTGTTCACAGGCATTTTGATAACAAAAGCGATAATTATTGCAAGCACCTCGCGAATCTCTAGCCGACATTGAGGTCTATGGAAAAATGTACCGATAGATGGGTTGATTGTATTTCTACAATTCTTGTCACCTTTTTTTTAGAGCTTTTCTTTGATCATCGCCACATCCAACTGAACTTTACATATCTACACTTTTCTACCTTCATAGCTAAGTTGCAACACAATGGGGGAATGGATGTTTTAGTGGGAATTAAACCAGATTCTTCTAAAAATTCAATGCCTCTTTCGTTGGTCGACACCAAATCTCCGAACGAACAAAATACTGAGAAGTTATTTAGTTTAGGATGGATTAGAGGATGCTTAGCCGTCATTGCTTATTCACAAAAAATATCACTTGATGCGCACTACGGTTGAACACAGAGTGATCTTTGTGAATATCAATAACTTAACGCCTTATCACAAAAAGAAATAACGGTATAAAAGCCAAACGTTTGTTCGGTTATATTTTTGCATCATTATCAAGTGCATTACATATTACATACGTACAAACATAGATATTTCGCAAAGTAAATAATTTACTGCAACATTGGAACATTTGCATTTCTATAATGAGAATTACTGAAACTTTGTTATTAATGGGAACTTTGTAATTTTGTGATGAGTACTGTGGATGAAGGGTATTGATGACATGGGCGCCTGCCTGATGAAAATCACATACCCCGAGCGGAGCAACGAAGTTGCGTGAGCGGGACCTGCCGCCAGCGGAAAGAGAGTTGAAATCGCTCAATACCGCGAAGCGGCTCACCCGTGTACTCTTCATTAAGAAAACTATTGATATAGGCGTCTGCGAAATGTTTAAATAATACTCATTAACTTATTCAAAGGAAGACTACGTACATATATGCCAAAAAACAAAACTTAAGCAGTAATTTCGATTTCAATTTGCTCAAAAACTAAAGGACATAAAGCCATGCGGTTTTTTGTGTTCGATTCAGAATTAATACCCGCATTGAATACAAAAAACCAATTTGGCACATTATTTCACAATTTTGAGAATTTGAGTTTGAATGTGAATTATTCAAAAGCTATTCATACGAATAATTTAATGTAAATTTTATATTAAAGAACAAGTTTCGGGCTTTTATATTCTGTATAGTACTTTATTGTAAGTGTTACCGTTGTTTTTTAATAATTTTTTTCCCATCTTAAGTCATTTGTTTTTAAATTGCCCATAACTCCTAAACGGGACGAGATAGACCCCTCCTCCCATAGTAAAAAATGCTAGTTTTTAACTCCTCTACAAAATACCGTTATCATTTCTTGGCGCCAAAGTTATCGTACTCGTGCCGACCATTCTATAGTAGCCAGTTTAGTGCTGTCTCAGCCGAATTGCTTTTAACCAAGGCATGTTGGGTATTTAACCCTACAACCCATACGGAGTGCGTAGGAACCCTCTGCATTTTAAAAACCGTTGCATTTCAAAATTTAAGAGCCGTTGAAATCTTAGATTGCCATGACTTTTATTTTTTTTATTGCTTCTTTACGGGCCAAAGATATGTTAATTGTTTTTTAATTTGGAAAAATACCGATGTAAAAGTTGTGGGGTGTGGAATAACCCCATATGGGTTAGTGTAACAAAAACAAGGTATGAGTTGTAGGGTTAAAATTCCGTTTACACTTATTCTATCATGAATACATACATAGGTATATGCATGTACTTGATTCTACTCTAAAGCCTTTAATAAGAACGAGTACAGCCTTGACTATTAAATGGTTTGACACAGGTTTAGCGGTGAAAAAATCATTAACGTTTGTTTAATATGCGACTTTATCGTTTGCAGCATGCACGAGATTCTATCAGGGCTTACCATATTTTTATGGTATCATCGACGCTTGAAGCAAAGTGTTTAGCGGTCAAGCCGAATTTCTGTGGCATTCCCGATTCTGCGCATGGGGAAGCGTGTTTTCAACAGTAGTTGATTTAGCCAAACAAGTTGTCTTTCTACAAGGGCGAAACTGTTAAGAGATTTCGCTGTGATGAAAACCTTACTGAAGGACTTCGCGTCATTAACATAAGGGGCTATGTCCAGCTTTTCAACGCTGCCCTTTGGATAGCCCTTACACAAAATCTTGAAGAGGGTCAACTGTATAAAGGATGGATGATAATGATTAAAGATTTGAGTTTTCAAGAAAAGCATAAACTGATTATGGACTAGTCCCGCATAGTCTCAATTTCAGCAGTCGATCATGGCAACCCTACGGTAATTTTGAGTGATTTAGAAGTTCACTCTTCAGTTATTTTGGTATTATTTATGGAGCAGCCCCACAAACATCTGTTTGCGTTTAAATACAGTATCCGGAATCTGACGAAACTGCCATAAGTGTTTGGACCTTAAGTTTTCTGAAGAAAAGTGCAATTGCTTTTACTGTTGGCATGTTAGTCCTGCTCCATGACGAGTGCAGATTTTTTCCTACCAACCAGTTATCCCCTAAAATCTAAATGTTTTGGGCAATACACTTTTGCTTATCTGTGGTCCATAATATATCTGCCTTAGTTTTTAAGGTCAGCCAAGAGAGCTCCTTGCATTCAGACGCAATGCGTCCACTACACCATGAAAATCAGAAAATTTTCAAAACATCAAAGGCAGAACTTTTGATAGATTGCACAAGTTTCTGTATTTGGTATTGCGAGCGTAGGAGAGCTTAAAGGACTCACAAAGCGTCCTTCCCTTGAAGTCATCTGGCATCAGATTTTCCCGCACTGTTTCTATGGGTTGGTGCTATATGACATATTAGCCAGGAGGCATTTTGTGATTCGAGTTAATGAAAGTTTCTTGTAATCTCCTTTTCTAGCTTAAAGAAAGGCTATATTTATGATAAAATATTTATATCTTATGTTTTAACCCAATTGAATCAAGAATGTACGACTTTTTTTCAACGCTATCAGAAGGTTGGATTCGCTTATTCCTGTGGAGGTCACAAATTTCACGTCTTGCATCCCTCGTCAGGGCTCTCATCTCACAGCCAAGCTGTAGGTGATCTGATTATCCAGAATGCAGGTAGACGAATGCCTTCCGACTTCTGTAAGCATTAGGCCGGCTAAACAGTGGAAAATACCGTTAGCTGTGCATGAATATATCAGTTCTCACATCGCCAACTTCTAGAATTACGATGCTACAAAATATTTACATTATCTGGAGAAATGAACTACATCGCAAAATCAACTTAAACTATTTTTCGGTACAAAAGTCTCTGAAAAAAGACTCTTCTGTATTCGTTCGCATTTTGATTTGGTCTTGCTTGCAAAATGCAATAGCTTTGAGGCTTTATTCTCTCCTTCCATACATGAATTGTATAAGAGTGAGGAAACACACGCATGTAAAATTGGAAAAACATCGTTGCATAAAAAATCAGGGAAACAACGTTCATATATTGCCAAAGTATTTTATTTTCAAATCCTAAGAAATAAAATAATTCTAAATTTTTGTTTTAACAGTTTTAATTTATTGGCGACAGAGGTACATGGAATTGCTAAACAAAAGTATCCTTAAGTGCGCTTTATTCATCCTTGCTTCGTTCCACGGAAAAATAAAATAAAAAAATCAACTTGGCGAATAAACTTTAGACAATTGAAGAATAAATTTGAGATGATGTTTTATTCATTTTAATGACTCAGAAGCCATTGCATCTTACAATTCTATTGCAAATATAAGAATGCCTTCGCACCGACATCGATGTTCCCCTGTGTAATATTTGCGAAATCGTATGTAAACTTAACTTGAATGGAAATCTTAAGAATGGGGGGCGAAACAAAGACAAAGGTAACAGTAATGTATGCGTCCAACTTTATGTACAAATATATCGGTGTGCTTACTTTTTCTAAATTGTTTTATTTTTTTTTTGTTTTGCCGTTCGCAATATTTCGAGAAATTGTTTTACTGTGCTTAAGGAGTCCTCTCTGCAGACCAAATATACCCAGCATACATTTGAGAAAAGAAATTTATCTTTTTCCACACAATAATTAGCCAGATATAAGATTGGCTCACCTGTTTTGTATGAATCTACGATGAAAGAAAACGTAAACTTTTCTTATTAGCAACTCTCAACGTTTACAAATTACGGTGCATAGAAGTGATTTGTTCAATTCAACTTATGTCCTAACTAATTATCACGTAACTAAGCTGACAAATGAGTGCTATATGTTTTCCGCACTATGAAGGCGAAGAGGGTGGTTTTTTCAGGGGAATTTCTACACATTCGTAAGGATTCTCTAATTATTGTGAGGTTATACAAATAATACATATACTTGCATAGCTTTGCCTCTGGTATGAGATGTTTTGAAAGAATTTTCAAAATTAACGCATTAATCTATGAAGCCTTCAATTATATAGTATAGAAAGATATACATATGTATATGTGTATGTTTAATTACCCATCTAGTAACAATTCAAATCCATTATGACATTAGATATTGGAGTTGAATTTGCCTTATCTCGTATATTTTAGTTTTGATAAAAAAAAAACATCAAGTTGTATAATTGTTATATAACTTTAATTCCTTTATCTATAACACAGTAGGTACATACGTGTATGCATGCACATATGCATATACAATATGAGAATAAAATTTCAAGGTTCTTACAAGAAACATGCACAGTCAAAAATACTGCGTTTGCAACACTGAATTTTTTGACGGGCGATCAAGGACAATTTTTTTTGTCGTAACAGACAGAAGAATTGTCTATCATGCTCTTGTATATTCATTTTACGGGAATTTCTCAGTCTTTTGTTGTAGAAACATGAGGAAACGCTTCAACGATGAAGTGCCTACTAAACGAACATCTAGCACATCAGTACCTGCAGCAAAGTGACAAAGCGCTCAGGATGTTTTGATGCAAACAGTTTCAATTCACATCCAGACTTTTGGAAACTGTTTCCTAAGCCTTGCCTAAAAGTATAATAAATCAGCGATCCCATTTTCCATTGTCACCTGGGATCTTTACAAGTCTCTATAAATTTCGCCTTGCGATTGCGTTTAGAAAAGTCTTAAATTCTCGAACTGTTTTGGAAGTGATGAAAGAGTTTGGTTAAGGTTGAGCGCTCATTGTCTGCCACTAGAGACGTATTTACTTTTTCTTCTCCACCGATTCTTCATACAATAATTCATTGCAATCACGATTGAGTATTGCTTGCTCATCACAAACTGTAGGATTTTTTCCACGTCAGGTTACAATTTCAATGAATGAATATTGATCCTCAATTGTCACAGTTCCATTGGTTCCTGCAGACGCTATATCTGTCCACCGCAAAACAAAAACTACTGGGTTTATACAACTTTTAATATGTTAAACTGGCACTAAGCCAATTTACAGTGGCAAGCAGAGCAAAACTGGATACATAATTCCTGATTTCCTGATGGTTTTTTATAAAAACATTTCCCTAAAACGGATTCAAATAAAATTTTCAGATTTATTAATTCATTTAATTGTAACGATAACTGTAAAGTTATAACAGCAAATTAATGAAAATTACTACGTGGGGTGAAAAGTAACCTCCCTGACCGCCAGAATGCGTTGCTACTGCAAAAAAGGTTATGGTGCCTTGAAGTCCGTTCATATTTAGGCAGACATGCCAAATTTCAGTGCGATACTGTCTTTAGTTTTGTTTTGGCAGTTGATTGTTGTTGACTTGTTTGGCATCATTTTGAGTATGGACAAAAACGATTTCGTTTTCTCATAAAATATTATTTTTTAAGAGGCAAAACGGCGAAGGAAACAAAAGAAAAGTTGAATAAATATTATGGGGCTAGTGCTCCGTCAGATTACACCGGCAAATATTGGTTTCGAGAGTTTCGTGGTGGCCGCAGTTACCGTAAGTTAAATTATTTTTCTGTCAAAATAGTGAGAAAAAAAGGCTTCAGATCAGGCAAAACAAAAGAGGTCGCCACGCTTATGCGAAATAAAGACACAAGACAATAAAAACACCCAAGGCATCAGCAAAATATATGAACAGGGATGTTAGCGGGTGAACTGCTTAAAAAAACTTCGTTGCATAAGTTAGTTCCGCAGTAAAGAGGAAAAAGCCTACTTTGTCAGAAAAAATATAAAGGCTGGACTTAAGTTCTCCAACGAAATGTGGGAGACTGGAAATGTGTTATTTGGTATGATGAAACTAAAATCAATCTATTCCAGTCTTATGGAAAAGAGCTCTAATGCCACTAACCACAAAAAACTAGCCTTTGCTAAAATATGGTAGAGGAAGTTTAATGGTATGGTGCAGCTTCACTTGGTAGCATTTCGCTCCACTAGGAAAAATCTACCGAATCATGGTAAAACAGGATTTTCAGAACATCCTACAAATACGTTTGCCCGGTTTTGTCGAAGATCGGGCTATCTCATGGACGAAATCTATGTTAAGCTTGGATCATCTAGTAATCGGTGTTGGGATGTATACGGCTATTTGCTATTCAGAGCCGAGTCCAACAGTACAAAAAACATTATTGGCACATGCCTGAGGGTAGAGGTAAGAACCATGGAAATTGTTAAGCATTGAGTCGGTTAATATCCCGTGGGAACATGATACCGACTTACGGATAAAACCTATCCATGTCATTACATATTCGTAAGGGCTTCGGCGTTTATAAGTGCCAGACTGGCTGAACTGGCAGAAGTTGGTAACGTTTTAGCGTATAACAATATAACAACTAGTGCAATTGATGTCAGTAGACTTTAAGTCGTATTAACAAGCAACATCATATTTAGTGGCCGCAATTCTTCATTTCAATTTATGACGGGTGCCATATATGTACATATTGAGTCTGGTGTTATTTGGTTTACTTCCAACTTCGAGGTACCTACGTATTTTTTTTTTGTACTACTGAGTAATTGAGCAACTGAGACAGTTTCAACCAGGTAAATTTAAGATGGCAAAGGTGGTATCAAATAAAGGAATTCAGCAATAAATAAAAAATTGATCAAGGAAGTTTAGTTGGTTAACCCTTTGTATCGTCATGTAGCAAAAATGCCACATACTTCAAAAGCCTTTCTTACACTAGTGTTATTTCGAGCAGTTGCAGATCTACAACAGTTTTCCAAATGACAAATAAATTTACGATTGACAGTAAATGCCGTTTTTCGGGATTTTCATATCTTGTTCACTTCAGTTGATTTAATCCAAAATCACAGAACGAATTGCAATTTTAAAATTTAATTAGAAATAGTGTTTTAGGTGATTATGTTAACTTCAGTGATTAAATAATGCAGTGAGTTTAAATATTTCCTCCTTCTGTGAAATAATTTTGAAAAATATTCTTAGTATAATAGAAAAAGATCGTTTTTTGTTTGTTGCACTTTGTAACTGTTGACAAATTTAAATTTTCCAGTTGCTGATTCGAATTTTTTATATATTTTTGAATAACATCGCAGAAATTACTTCTACAAAATGTAATACGGAGGACGAAGATGAGAAAGTAAATCAAAAGTTAAAAGGTAACATGAAAAATCTTGACGTGATAGCTCAGAAGGGATGTGTAATGAAGTAAATTTCTTACAACCTGAATTGTCTGTCATTACTCAAGCTTTAACCAACAAAACAGAAAAAAAAACATTGAATGAAGAAACAAAGAACTCAGTTTTGAATGTCATTCAGCTTTCTTTTCTTGGTAAAATAAACAGTATTTCAAATATTTGTTTTCAAATTATCATATCGAAATGATCAAGGACGAAGCAAATATAATACACTCTTAAAAAAGACAGTGTCACACTTAGGCATACGTCAGTTTTTTGACATAGTTTTAGATATGCTCATAGCTAATCTATCAAGATTTAGGTGCGAGTGGGAAAACTCAAATATAATTCGAAAGGATCCGACAGGTTATTCATTTTAATAGCTTTGTTCAGTGAGGTTGTTCCAATCTGTTCGGAACTTGCACCTACTCTCGAGGTAGAACACAATTGTGAAAAGTGTCAAAATCAGCTGTGATTTTAAATTGTATTATTTTTTGCCGGTTTTGCTAAATCAAGTGAAATTTTAAATTACAAATGGATTAACTTTTGACAACTCTCATATGAGCTGTTCTTTTCTGTTCTCATTTGATTTGACGTTTTTCACAAATTTGTGCGATTCTGTTCTAATTTTTTCTCACTGAACAAAGCTAATGAGAGCAGCAAAAAAGTTCCCATATTGCATCCAGAGAAAAATAATATCCTCAAGACTAAGCCTGTTGTTATAAAGGGTTTGTTTGTCCAATTCTAGCAATGTGAGTTCAACAAAGCCAATGTATAATTCGAAACTCTAAAAAACCTTATAAATGAGCAGATACTTAGTGGTATTTCAGAATTTGCATACGAAACAGAGCCTGAATCGGTTAAGAAAAGTGTTGTCAAGCTAGGAGAACCCGACTTCAGAGCCTCATTAAACATCTTTATGGGTTTAGCGAGGTTTATCCCATGGCTCAAAATTCAATCGCCTTTACCTTGACAACTATTTCAATTATTTAAAAAAATATTGTACCAGTTGAGGTATTTTTTTGCTACAGAATAACTTGAAAGAATCGTATACTCAATTCGAAACTACTGGATGTAAAAGTATTAAAAACTAGCCGAAATGAGTGCGAGAGATGTGTCACACCAATAACTTTCTGAGAAACAGAACTTGTTACGCTATCCTCCAATGGTTTCTGATATTCCATATTCTAATAGAATTTAGGACAAGTTAATCCGAAATTAGTCAGAAAACAGATTAGAGTTGACTGGCAAATCCGATGAAAATTAAAAATTGTGGTTGGTGGTTTTATTTCTCTTACTGCAGAGAAAGAAAAAATACAAACTTGAAGTGATTTGGAAAAAAATGTCAAAGTTCTAAAATTTGGCCCGATTTATTTTAAATTCTATGTTAATAGGTTTCGATTAGTACTGCAACAATTTCGAAAGACTCGTCTCCCTATCAGGAAGTTAAAAATCACATCGTAAGCGGGATAACAAAATTGTAAGCTTCGCGTCAAAAAAAGACATGACAAATGTAACAAAAGATAAATCGACATTGACCGGCTTTTTATCTCGTATAACTCACACATTGGTGGCATTGTGAAGGTACAAAATAATGCTAATAAATTAGAGATGGCAAGTGAGAATGTTTTACCATCTGCTTGACTTGACTGTAGTGAATACTTGGCTTTTATAAATCGTGTATAAAAGGAGACTTCTCCTTATGAGAAAATAATGACTTCAGCATACTTTTATTTCCGAAATCAGATAGAAAAAAGATTTTCTATGACGCAAGGTTGTAGACATGCTTGTTGTATATTATTATAAATAAAATAAATATAAATAAATAAGTGCATTTTTATTGATGTGGTTATTGTGTAAAAAACTTACTTTTGTTTCAATTTAAACACACTGCGAATATATGTGTGTAGGTATGTTTATAGATTAACAAAATTCTACACAGTGTAACCAAGTTTTCCCAACAAATTATTTAAAGTATTGAGGATTCGAATATCTCTTTTTATTTTACTATTAACAAATATAGATACACAAATATGTATGTACATATTTAACCAGAATGAAGGAGAGTCAATAAATGATGAAGATAAGCCCAGTCCAACTGACCTTTTAAAGCGACTAAAATTCATCAATTAACTAAAAGAGAAAATTTATAATATTAAATCAAATTTATAATACGAGTATAATTGTCAATTCGTATGAAAAAGAAATAGTTTTATATATGTTACATATTTTAAAAGAGAATGATGAATAAAACACTGAATAAAACACTTTGAGTTAATGAAGAAACAATAAGACCATGTAAAAAGTAAGTAAGTGGTGTCTGTGGAACATTAGTATGGTCGTTAACTTGTGAATTCACCCCTTCGGCTGACAATTCCAGTCTCTTAAAAGTAAAAAATCTGGCATTCTGCTGTCAGTGCTCAAATTACTTTGACTTAGCTGAAAGAACATAAGAATAACGTTTATGTTAATCCTCATGCCAAATGAACTGGGATCGAGTAACTTAGCTGTAAGACCTAAGGTTTAGATTCAGCTCAATATAGAATTATACTCGTAGATGCCTTTGGAAGGCAGTTGTATGGAGCGGGTATTAGACATCTCTGCATACTCTGTTTTAGTTTTCTTATTTGATTTAAAAACATTTCGCAATATACAAAATTCCTAAGGGAATAAGGCCATAGACAGCAGAATAAAACAATGAAAGCCGCACTGAATTTTGGGTAACAGTGCAATCTGAAAATTAAACTTACCAGCAATGAAGAATAAGAAAGGTTGCTTAGCTAAAATCACCAACCGATAGGGAAGAAATCAATTGTTGTGTCAACTACAATGTCAGTTCAAAGAGCCATTTTATTGGAGTGTTATGAAAAATGTGGGATTAAATATTATTCTTTGACGGAAAGAAACAAAATGCAACAAAGTATTACATTTCGACGTTTGTCGGACAACAGGACACAAAGTTTCAGCATAGAAAAAAAAACTGTTTCTGTTGCTTTACCTTCAGTAAGATATAGTAAATTATTCTAAATTGATTTGAGCATATAGACCACAATCAACGAAAACTGGTATCAATAAACTGAGCAAATGGAAAAAGGGGAAATTGCGCTAAGTTTGTGGAAGCTGGTCTTATATGCATTAAATCAAAAAAAATGTACTTCGTCAGTAAACCATGTATTTGCAAGTGTTCATGCTGATCGAAAATGTGCCACCATCGTTCTCACTAAGGTTTCTCGTAAAGACTAGTCACATTTGTAGCGAAACTACATGATTTGCATTTTGTATGAAAATTTCAGAATCCACGTTTGCACTCGTGTAGTAGCATATTACCCAAAGATCTTAACATACACAACTCCGTTTGTCCAAATGATATATCAGCGCAGCCTTAACCACTGCGTAAGCTTTTTCATCATTCCTACTCTTAAGGACTCGTTCTGAGCAGATAGAAAACAGCATTTGTCCAGCTGGTTCCTAAAAAGGTCATGGAAACTTGATAAGCCGTCAGCTCGGGAATGATTTCGAAACACAAAAACATAGCAAAGGTCCATTGGTGATTTGATAACATGTCGCACTGAAAACTGGAACCAAAGAGTACATTAATCTGGCGAAAGTAAAATAGTTGAGGTTGATATTTCTTAGGTATTTGAAAGAGTTTGAAATTAGGCCCTTAGGACTTCTTCTTCAAGGGATTAGAAATTATTTTTACGGAACGTTATATTCCAGTTGATTTGGATGATTTCAAGTCAGATATTCCAAATGAATGGTGGTGTGCCCCAAGACTCCATTCCATGTCCCTGCTCTTCGACTTTAGAACGGGAATGACAGTTTAGGTTAAGTTCATTAATTTCCGATATTAACATCATAACCAATTGGCGAACTATCAACAGAGTTCAATAAAATGCTTTAAATCTCACCTTTTATCGGTCGCGCTGTGTACAAATATTTTTAGGGTGCTAATAACCCCTTAAGCGTGAGCTATACGAATATATATCAAAAATAACGTGCACTGTTGATTTTTTATTCCAGAACCGGTTGCAATCTTCTTTATCGGCTTAAGTGGATAACGTATAATTTCACGTCGAACTTGAGCCACATGCTCTAGTCGCGGTGCTCACATTGAAGGTGTCGTAGATATAGTATTTTGCTTAACCTTTGTCGCTTCTTGTCAATATTTTTTAATCCACGACCACCATAAGTTGCGTATTCGGCCCATACCTTACTTGTAGAATATGGAAGCGAGTACAAAACAATCTACCCGCACGAACCAATGTATCACCGTACCTTTAATATTACTCAACAACGAATGTTCGGTGCGCTTCCGACCAGTGACTCTTTACAGCTCGCAAATTTTCACATCCTTCGCGTCGAACGATAGCCTTCTCACTTCTCAGCTTGTTAGTGTACTACCAAATGCAGTTTAAACTTGAAAAATTTCCGAGGGACATCATTTAATTTGATCGTTGGAAAAGGGAGGCGAAAAACAAGATACCTGGAGCTTGTGCGAAAGCAATAGATGTTGGAAATAAACAGATGTCCCCCATAACCTACAATAAGGCGACAAATAAGAGATAAAGTGCAACTTCGAAGCAGTAGCTAATGTTTTGACAAAAATCAAAAACAATCGAAATAAGTTTAATCAGTGAAATATATTGAAGATAATCAGGAAAACCTGCTCACGTAAAACATTACTTTATTGGAAATTCCCTCATATTGGCTGTCAAAAAGAAATGGCAGCCTACCAAGTGGTGGGAGAGCTGTATAAAGGCAAGGCGACACGAAAAATTGCAACATCTACATATCGATGGAACTTGTGTCGCATACATCAAAGGTAAAGAAGAGAATTCGAGACAGTCGACGATACAATATTTTAAGGCTCAATATAGGTACATATATACGTGATCCAATTTATATAGATAGTGACGGAGGAAAATGCTTTGAATGATCTGCAGTTTATCTTCATCGATATTAGAACCGCACAAAGATCTCAAAATGATACCCAAAGGCACAGCTTTTTCATGTGGCTCAAGATTTAATCTTCTCTTTGATTTGCTAAATATCTTAATTGAGCATGTGGGACCTTTACGACAAAACTCAATAATTGGATAAGAGCGTTCAGAGATACCTAATTGTATACAAATCGGTCGTACTCGTATATCGAAGAAGTTGAACTTTCGACTTCTACGAGTACAATATGTAGAAGGTGGTATTGTTCTCAAATTGTGATAAATGCGATGTCACATTTAGAGTTAGCATTAATTGTTAAATTTGGGGGAAATATCAGCTGTTTATAACAGGAAGGTTTCCCTACAGCTCACTTACATTCATTACATAACAAATGCACATTACATATGTCAGAATGTTTAAAAAAAGATATAATTAGAAGAAGGCGCTCCACATTTAGAAACTGATAGTGGAAATACTTTAGTCTGAGCAAATCAGTTGGTCATTTCAAGGTCGTCAGAAAATTGGGTTCAAAATGCAATTACTTTACTAACAAGGTGTTCCATGAATGGTTCTCAGATATTTAAATAAAGCTGGCAACGATTAGTATAAGGCCTCGTAGAAGTAGCATCTTCCGACAGGTGCTGGTTCCTTAAATGACGAGAATGAGCCTCTGCAGCCGAAAATCTTGCAGCTCTGCTAATAAGTCCTACTTCACGCCTCCCCGTGGCGCCATCTGGGAATCTCACTAGAGGTTGCGAAGTGAAGGGGGCAAATGGCGAGTTTCCTGCGCCATTAACCAGGATTAGTGTCAAAAAAACAAAACCAGATCTTATCCGGGCTACTTCGACATATTTGGAGCTCAGACCGGAAAGGATTTCCAGGACTAAGTCAGGGTCCTGGAAAAGAGATGGTGGCGGACGAGCCCTATGAGGGCCAACGGCAGCGCTCACATCCCGGAACGGGTTACTGGCTTCGGTGTAACCGACCCCTCGTCCTAGGGGCACTCAAAGTGGAACTGGTCCTCCAGGTTGGGGGTTGTGCCGCCGGGGTAACTGCCCGGCCATTTAAAAAAGATTAAGTTACGAAGCATCAACAAGCCTCGGATATGGACGGATCTACTGTTGACAACCCACGCAAACGATTTAAGGACAATGAGCTTCGGATATGCACGTGGAATGTTAGATCCCTTAATAGACCACGTGCAGCCGAGCAACTAGCGGAGGCCCTAGACTGCTGCAAAGCAGACATAACCGCCATCCAAGAAATGCGATGGGATGGGCTGGACAAAAAGAAGATGAAAAACTGCGACATCTACTACGGCAATTGCTATCGACGGCAAAAGCAGCGCTTATTTGGATGCGGATTTGTTGTCGGAGGCAGACTAAGACGAGAAGTCCTCAGCTTCCGACATGTGAGCGAGCGCCTCGTAGCAATCCGCATCAAGGCTAAATTCGCCAACATAAGCCTCATATGCGCGCATGCCCCCACAGAGGAGAAAGATGACGACACCAATGATGCCTTCTACGAGCTCCTCAACAAGACCTACGAGCAATGCCCTAGCTATGACATTAGAATTGTCCTCGTTGATTTTAATGCAAAGCTAGGAAGAGAAGGTATCTTTGGTGGAACAATCGGAAAATATAGCCTGCACAACACCACCTCCGATAACGGATTCAGGCTAATCGACTTTGCGGCGGGGCGAAACATTGTCGTGGCTAGCACGCGGTTCCACATCTCGACATACGAGTACACAAGGGGGCTTGGAGAACTCCTGATCAATCAACAGTCAACCAGATTGATCACATTGCGATCGACGCAAGACACTCCTCCAGCATTATGGATGTCCATACGTTCCGAGGAGCCAACATCGACTCGGACCATTACCTTGTTGTAGCCAAGGTACGGTTGCGGATATCCCAAACTACGCCAAGACAAACTTATGCTGTGAGAAAATTCAACGTCAGACGGCTACAATCGCAAGAGACCGCCAAGTCCTTCTCCGATCGAGTGTCTCTAAATCTCTTAAGAGGTCCAATGCCGCCAGCATCAAGCATCAAAGACCATTGGAAACATTGCCAAAACGCCATCAGAGATGCCGCTTCTGATGTGCTGGGTTTCACTCGTCCACCACAACGAAACCCCTGGTTCGATGATGAATGCCGGCAAGCACATGCAGCTAAGCAAGATGCATATAACGCGGCGCTGCTTAGAAAGACCAGAGCTGCTCATGAGCTCTATGAGCGGAAGAGGAGAGACGAACACCGGCTTCTCAGGAGGAAGAAGAAAGAGCATGAGAAGAGCGCGATCGAGGAAATTGAGAGATGCTACTCCAGGAATGAGGTTCGGAAGTTTTACTAAAATGTAAAAATAACATGCCGCGGAAACAAACCCCGAACCGAAGCCTGTAGAGATGAACAAGGGAACATCGTAGTAGAATCGCAGTCGATGCTGAGGATTTAGAAAGATCATTTCTGCAGACTGTATAACGGCGATGACGGACCAAATGCCGCTGTCAGGCAGAATCAACCTTTCAACCTGGACGATGATGACCAACAATTCCGTCCACCCGACCTGGATGAAGTGAAGATAGCCATATCGAAGCTTAAGTCCAACAAAGCTGCTGGAGCGGATGGCCTGACTGCCGAGCTCTTCAAAGCGGCAGGCGATGACTTGGTAAGGAGCATACACCAACTCATCTGTAAAATATGGTCGGACGAAAGTATGCCCGATGAATGGAACCTCAGCATTGTTTGTCCAATTCTCAAGAAAGGAGACCCTCTGAACTGCGCCAACTACAGAGGCATCAGTCTCCTTAACATCGCATATAAGATCTTATCCGCCGTATTGTGTGAACGCCTGAAGCCGTTTGTCAACAACCTGATAGGTCCATATCAGTGTGGCTTCAGGCCAGGAAAGTCCAACATCGACCAGATATTCACACTACGGCAGATCTTGGAGAAGACCCATGAGCTTCAGATCGATACCCACCACCTATTCATCGATTTTAAGTCCGCGTATGAGAGCATCTATAGAGACGGGCTATATAGAGCAATGTCTAGTTTTGGCATCCCTGCCAAACTCGTCTGTCTGTGCAGGATGACGATGGAGAATGCACGCTGCTCCATCAAGGTCGGTAAAGATCTCACCGAGACCTTTGATGTCCAGAAAGGATTTAGACAAGGCGATGCGCTGTCATGCGATTTTTTCAACATCGTACTTGAAAGAATAGTGCAAAACTCACGAGCAAACACAAGAGGCACTATCTTTCAAAAGTCCGTCCAACTACTCGCATACGCCGACGATATTGACATAATCGGGAGAAAGCAGCGTGATGTCAGTGGCGCTTTCGCGAGTATCGAGACGGAAGCGGCGAAAATGGGTTCAGCGGTCAATGAGGGCAAGACCAAGTATATGCTGTCAAGCAAAAAGGACAACCAACACCGACGTCTCGGACAGAACGTCACCCTCGACAGATATAACTTTGAGGTAGTTAAGGACTTTGTCTACCTAGGCTCCGCTATAAATACAGACAACGACACCAGCGCTGAGATCAAGCGAAGAATAACTCTTGCCAACCGCTGTTTCTTTGGGTTAAGAAGGCAATTGAGTACCAAAGCCCTCTCTCGGACAACAAAAGTCACCCTTTATAAGACTTTAATAATCCCGGTCCTGCTCTATGGCGCAGAGGCATGGACATTATCCAAAATGGATGAGGGTGTTCTTGGTTGCTTCGAGAGAAAAATTCTTCGGGCGATCTTCGGTCCCGTCTGCATTGACGGTGAGTGGAGGAGGAGATACAACGACGAACTGTATGGACTGTACAGCGACATGGACCTAGCCAGAAGAGTGAAGATCCAAAGACTGAGATGGCTGGGTCATGTAGAGCGCATGGACACCAATGCTCCGGTCCGAAAAGTCTTCGAATCCGCCCCCGAGGGACAGCGCAGTAGAGGAAGGCCAAGACTCAGGTGGCGCACGCAAGTGGAAGAGGACCTCAGCCAACTTAGCGTGCGAAACTGGAGACAGGTAGCCAGGGATCGAGCTAGCTGGAGAAGCTTGTTGACTGAGGCCCAGGTCCACCCCGGGCTGTAGCGCCACCTAAAGTAAGTATTTAAATAAAGCTAATGCAACAAAATATGTAATATAAGTTGTAATTATACGAGTTATATACGAGTATATATTTCAACGGTTAATAAAGACGAAAGGAAGCTAGAGAAAGAGTAATGATTACCATTTATAATTATATTAAAAGTCTTATATTAAAAGTCTTGAGACCGCATACCAAATCCTAGATATCTATTGAGACGCGTTTTTCATTTGTAAATTTGAAAAATATAAGAACTTCTTATTTTTGCCAGTCAGCGATCTAAATGTGACTTAATTATAAGTTTTCGAGAGTGTCTGCTTAAAGGAAATATTCTAGTTAAAGATAGTGAAACAACTTTAGGCGGAACAAATCAGTTAGTATTGCACGAGTAATGCATCAAGAATGACGCTATTGTAGAATCTGGTTCGGAGCACAATTAAAACTTAAGTTCTAGCCGGAGTTAGAAGGAGATATATATATGGAAAATATACATATTTGGGTATATTAACGATGTAAAAGGCGAAGGAGAAGAAGAGCATCGAGTATGGGGTTGACAAGAACAAAATGATGTTAAGATGTGAATTACAGCTAATCTCGGCAATTAATTGTCCGCCTTTTATTCGCATCTATCATACATACTCGTAATACGAGTTGGTATTATGGACAATTTACGTGTATGTATCAAATAATTTTATTTAAAATTGAAAAGCGATTGTTTGCTGTTTTTAATGTTTTAAATATGTTCTTAATCTTATCAACGTTACATTTGCCAAATGAGAATATAGGTACTCGTATTTTTCGATTCACATAGGCTCATGGAAATGAGTGTAAAATAGATGCGATTCATTTCAATTAAATACCACCCTTATTTGTTTATATTTATTTTGCAAGTGAACCACTTTCTGCGCCATTTTCCTTAAAATCATATCTCTTGCCAAGAATGAAAGAATCTATATAGATATTATCTACTACTCAGTAGTTTTCAAGTATTTTTAAATTTTATTTGATGGATAAAGGTTTGTATTTTTAGTGAATCTTAGCCTTGTCATTTAAATTTATATAATGTTAAAATCGCTTGTGTCTCGTCTTTTCTTTACTGTTGCGTTTAACTTTGTGTAAAGAGTTCACCTCTATTAAAAAAAAAGAGAAAGAAAAAGGAATAAAAATAGAAAGAAAAGAATTTTTTTTTTTACAAAAGCTTACGTTATTTATTTGTATTGGTTTCTTTTTAATTCTCATGTTTTGGAGGGTTGGTTTTTTTTTATTTTATTTTTATATGCGCATGCTCTAGCTCACCCTTAACATGTATCATACATGCACAACTAAAATAACTCTCAATTTCATCGATAAACTTTTTCTAGGATATCACAGTTGTATTTTTCACTGTTACAATAAGCCTCCTAAATTCGGGAGAGACTTGAAGCGCGTTCTAATTTACTCTAAGATTAACACAAAGAACTTTTAATCCTGTGACCTATAACACTGAGCAGAAACAACACTTTACCCATGTATCACCAATGACTATTAACCAATCAAGGTACAATTTTGACGCACACAGATATAAATGTGGAGAATTGTAAACGCCCTAATCCACCCCATTCATGCGTCAACTTTCTAAAGAGAGCATCGTTAAGCGGAACTTATTGGGTGGTTCATATCTTGGCACCACCCTATTCTCTCGAAAATTTGACAATCAAAAGAAAGAATACCATTGCCACAGACGTGCTAAAGAATTCGTTATCCTTTCTTCGTGTCTAGTTGTAAAATTTGTTAAAGTTCAAATGGTTTAGAAATTTAAAACACAATTCGAACGTCATCTATCTACATTGTGCAATTTTAATTGTTACAATAATTGTAAATATACATAATATCTATTTATTAGTAGGTACTGTGAAAGTTTAAAATAATTCGAAATCCAGTTCGAGCTTCTACGAATATAATCGGGGATACAACAACAAATATATATTTATATATAATTCATTATTTTAAATGGTTCTTATTGTCTTTTCTGTTACCACAATTGGATTAGAATGCTGTACACTTCGATGACCCTAATGGATACCGTTTGATATAATTCTATACAAATATATTCAAAATAATTCTAAAAATTAAAAAAGGAGAAGAGAAAATAAAAATCGAGAGAAAAGTCCTTAAAGAATTAATTTGAAGTGTAGTGAAAATATTCGAGTGTTTAACAATATTTCAACATGGTTTAATGCTTTTCGGTGACCGCCTAAAAGGTCGATCTAAAGTGTAGAAAAAATAAATATATAAATATTAAATTAATAACAAAAAAAAAAAAAATCACCTAAATTATATTAAAGGAATTTTACCAAAAAAAATAAAATAGAAAAATCTTGAAACGGTTTATTTTAAGGGCCCCGCTTCGTAGTGCGGGAATATATTTGTGTTTTGTTAAAATTGTTAATAGTGTTTCAAAATTTATTCTCCTACGTCCTTTGACGCCTCTAGGGCGTTAAAATTGGAAGAAGATTTCGTTGGCGGCTGTATGACGATGTCGATGTATTCGACACCAGATAAAATGAAAATGGGGACACCGAGTTGTTTTCCTGGCCGCTACAGTCCATCATATCGAGGACCAGATCAAATGCGAAGATGTATGACCAATCCGTCGGTATGTGAAAATTTGTATTTTTTTTATTTTTTAAAAGTATCATAGTTTTGCCTTGTCCATGTGTACAAGAATTTGGAAATTTCGTGTACCAAATAAATTATTTTTATTTATTGTTGTTGCTGTTTTCGAGTTCTATCTTTATTTTATTTGGAAAACTTAATTTGAAAGCAACAGGATGTAATGATTTTCGTACTGCTCAAACTTCACCAATTTTTCTGCTATCAGTAACCTACAAATTAAACAAAATGACCACCAATTAACGACATGATAACTTTACAGTGTGCATATGGTTTTATAAGCACATGTACACTATAAATAAGGTATTTCTTCTGGCAGAATATTGCGTGCCACCCTATACAACCGTGACAATCAAAGGCTTTTAAAAATGCAGAAATTAGCAAATCGTTGTCAACATGCTTTCACAAAACAACGAAAAAAAAAATTAAAAAACAATTTTAGCCCAAATTCGCTGCACCGTGTTTTGGTGATTTATTAAATTTGTACTTGCATGAGTACTTAACACAATTTAGGCGCGTAAAGGTTACCCGGTTTGTTATTCATTTACTATTTTTGGACAGATATCATTGTCATTGTTTTGGACTCTTTCCTGAACTCGATACCACAAAACAATTCTTTTTCCTCAAATGACATTTTGCATCCATATATACGAGTATATTTACAAGGTCAAATTCTAAAGTTTTTGCTTCTTATCTTATCAAAAATTGTCAAAAATTGTCACAACGTAGACATCCTCCAAAAGCATTTTATTTTTAAAAGTTTGTTTTCAAAAATCGTTTAACGAAAATATGATCTCTCAAATTAAGCTGTCATTCAGTTCGCGCCTTTTGACACTTTTGATTGTGACAAATGCAGTCTGCGAATTCATCATGAATAAATTCACGCTTTAACAATGTCACCAAAGTATTAAAATGTACTTCAAAACCCGGTCACACACCTTTTTAAAAATACATAGACCTCAAAGAAATCATCGCCGATGTAAATGAAAGTGTGGCATTAAATAATAGGTTCCTAGTCGATCACAGGAATGCTTCCTCGTATGTCGTGTAGGGCGGACAGCGAAACGGCAGCCATTTTGCCTGTGTCCATATAAGATCTAGCTTTTCCTGCAACTAAAGCACTGCGTTCTTTGCTGTTTACAAATTGACCAGTTGCTTAATAGCGGAAATTGTGCTGAAAGATAAATCTTACTTTACAATTTTTAAAACAAGTAGAGAAGAATCATAGTTTCGTTGGTGGCATAATCGCATTTAATTTCTTAAAATACGAGTATATCAAAGTATTGTCGCAGAGAAAGCAGATGTTAAAATGGCATGATTAATTGACAAACTACGAAATTTGCTGAAAAATATTTTTATTATAATTTATTTATAATTTTTTAAAAAATACATATTCAATCCAGTTGAAAGAAATTTCGGAAATCTGTATACCGACGGATAAATCCAAGAATTCAAATGTAAGATTCGAAAAGATTTGTCTACTTAATTACATAGCACAGGACAGTTAATATTGAAGACAAACCCAAGGCTTTTAATTAGGTAGTTTCTGTATCAGTTATATCAACACTCTCATTATCGAGAAGCGCAAGATTCGATTTAAGACGTAATGAAATGTCCGATTTACATAGAGGAAAGTTGGCGGGAAAAATACAAGAACAAACTTCAATGAGTCAAAAATATATCCCTTAGCCCAAACTGTATGGGCTTGTTGATATATTATCTACATATGTTATGTGTTGTGCGTCGTGTCGTTTTGTTAACTGAAACTGCAGAACTTTGACAAATATGTTAACCTAATTTCACCAAATAACAGTTATTTTAGAGGTTGAAGTAACCGTCGTCGGGTTAAAAGTAAGCACCGCTAAAACAGCCAATATTGGATTACCTTCTTATCAAAAAGTACGTTCAATAAAACGAAAACGGTTCAATTAGTTATCGATATTCATTTTATAGTATTCTCATCAAAGTAATCTCCGTTGCAAGCAATATTCATATTCCAACGCTTCTTCCAATCTTCAAAACATTTTTCAAAGGCCGATTTTTGAAACGCCTTTAGCTCCTTATGCGAATTTTCATCGACTCAATCGTCTCAAAATGCGTTCGGAGAGTTGGTAACTTGAATGGTGGAAATAAGAAAAGTCATGAGGAGCCATGTCAGATGAATACGGAGATTTCGGAACGGTATGAACGTTGTTTTTGATCAAATAATCGATACGAGATGAGATGTGTGACGCACCAATTTCGTCACCTTTAATGATGCCATCGATGGCCGAAACAAAGCATTTCTTTAACGACATCAATGCAACGCCGTTTGTGGAACAAATTCAGCATTCTCGGCACAAGGCGCACTTCAACTCATGAGACACCAAAGTCGGCTGCTATCTTCCTGATGATCACACGGTGATCTGCGAGGACTTTTTTTTTTTTAACTTGTTCGATGTTTACGTCAGTCATGCTGGTGGATGGACGATCGGAATGAGGGAAATCATCAACCACAAAACGGCCCGCTTTAAGCTCTTTGTACCACTCGTACGCTTGTGTTTTCCACGTTGTCGAGTCTCCGTAGGCTACCGCTAACATTGTTTAACGCTCCCGCACATGATATTATAAAATTTAAGGCAAATTCTTTGCTCAACTAAATTTGACATTACGAAATTCGCAGAACACTGGCTTATTTACAAGGTCATCATGAAAAAACGCGCGAAAATTGGCGCTCAAACACATATTTGAGCTCCAGATGACAGGTGTACCAACCTAAAAAAGAAGCTTTTGACAATATCTCCAGCGCTGTTTGTTTGAATGGGAAATTCTGTGTACTTTTTTTATCCAAATGTAGAAATTTTGTTATTCGGATACATTTTCAATAGAAATAGAATTTAGAAATACAGCCACAACTGCGAGGGATGGAAAAGATATACTGTAATGAACATAAATAGAAAAGCAAAGCCAGTGATTGATTGATACCTATATGTATATTTTGCAGGCTATATAAGTGTTATAGACAAGTAATGCTGTAAGCTTAAAAATTATACTAAATTAATGCAGGACCTATTAAGGTTCCCGATCAATCGCAATCAAATGCGGAGCTCTACCAGAAATCCAGAAATCATTTGGAGCAGAACTGATATTTAAAGCTTTTGGCAGGCAGATACAATCGAATATACTTATAGAGGACAGAGGAAGAGGAGATCGACTGAGACATGCAGAAGAGCAGCGGATGAGAAACCACTTCAGTTTAAAAAAAAGGCTATAAAAAATGTAACAACACCGCTAAATATTGCACATGATGTCATGTAGGGATAATGGAAGGCCGGGGGTTCAGAAACAACTACAGGCTGAAGGTAAATAAGTGATGATCACCATACAGAGAGGGGTTTCTTTTATGCAATATGTTCAACGGATTCTTAAACAAATATTTAAAATTGCGATGAAATAGAAAAATATCACCAACAAACTACGAGTATTTTGCACATAAAACACTAACTCGCGCCGGTTTCGAATATGTTTTTACTCTGGAGTGGATCTCTTTCAAGCAGATGGACTACAGCCAGTTTACTGAGAGTTTTCAAAAAGTCTGCTAGGACAATAGCTGCGGTTAAAGGTTTATGATTAAAAGAGCGTGACAAATTTTAGGGCTTACATCAATTTCTGTTATACAAAAAATATTTTTGTTTTAAATACCTGGTAGGGTAAGATCCAAATTTAAATGGTTCTGCGATTAGGGTAGTTGATGAGTTAGGCCAAGTTTTGAAATGTTAGAGGTTATTTTTAAAATAGTGTTTGTTTTAATGAACGAAATTGTTGCGGCGCTTGTTTTCATTAAATGGTCTTGGTCTTTATATTTGTGAGAAATACCCTTTATAAGATGTTTTTTTTTTTTAATTCAGAAGATGCTTAAATGACTATGCATGGATAAAATCCAATGCTTGGATTTACGTTGTTTTGACACAATCAAGAAGTGTCATCCAAAAGTGCAATTATAGTAACACCTATTCTAGAGAGGACCCTATGCTAGCATTATTGACTCCGTAAAAGAAAGTTGTGATCCTACACTTACTATGATCGAAACTGATAAGCATATCGCGAATCGGGATATGTAAGGGACCCCTTGTATTAATAATATATAATACAATCAATATGTATTACATGATATTTAGCTATGTATTAAGCAGCTTTGTGTAAGTTGAATTCTATTAAAATGCTCAATGAGTTTTTTTTTATAGTGTTTTTGAAAGATGTGTTCAGCAAAAACGTTAAATACAAGCGTATGTGCCCGAATTCTGACCATCAACAAATTCAATTTGTACGGTAATCTTTACTGTCGTTCTTTATATTTATTTAATAAAGATCATTTTTCTCAAATATTTTCCGTAGCTAACTTGGTCTATTTTGAAGTTCCAATTGTTGCCACGTTCAAACATGACGAGTGATGACGCGTTCGCCGAATGAATCGAGTAATGTTTGTGTTCCAATACCTTAGTCTCTCTTACTAACTTTACGTATGTAGCTCCGAAGGAAAAAATCTAGAGGTGTCACGTGATCGAGGCGGTTAATTTACTGATTCTGGCAATAAAGCCATGGTTTCACGGGCTGTGTGTCAAGTGCCAGTCGTGTATATTTCTTAGAACCAAATGTCGTCTAGACCACACGCTTCGATTTTTTAACAGGAAATATGGAAATGTTTATAAATATGTACACTTATTAAGCGAAATGTTATAAAATAAGATTTGTATTATCATTTTATTACTTATTAGCAACTTAGTGTTTTATTCATGCATGTTTGAAAAGATCTTTGCGGACTTTTGCGTTTCAATTTGTTAAATCGGATATTTAGTACAGTTTTATTAATTACTTCTTTACAATATGGAGGGGTGTGAACCTGGGCCTCACATTAAAAGCCTCTCCTCTGTCACAGGTAATTGAAGGTCAGCATAATCGTCGGACGAAAGTGGAATATTGTGGAGGAATTGAATTGGGCTTAAACAGGTGAAAATACACGGTTTAATGAAAATTTTGTTGCTGTTGTGGAAACCAAAGAATGGACCGAAATCTCTTAGTTTTTTGTTTGTCAGGAAAGTTGAATTTTCCGTTAACGTTTGATTGGTACAAAAATAAAGGCCGCCAGGGCTATTTTTTTTTTCCAAAATTGAACAAATACGGGGGAAGGAAAAATTCAGAAAAATTATACTTTTTCTTGAATACCTTTGTAAATCAAATTTAGGGTGATATGCTAGTCCATGAGGGCATTCGGATGTACAGAAATACAAAAAAAAATATTTCTTGGTATAGAGTTTTATTTGAAAGGTTACTTTCTGAAATTTGAAAATATTAAATAGAGTTTGAAAATTTTGTACGATTCTGTTGCCTAAATGTATGTTAATATGCTAATGCAAAAATAGTAAATTGATTTTTTGTAAGCTTACGTCTAATTTATGTCACATATGGCACATGATAATATTTAACGTTTTCATTTGTAATGAAATCCGGGATCAAAATTAACTTGTAAGAAAGTTCATAGGGAAGCAAGTGGGATATTTTCAGGTACGATTTTTGCTTGGAAAGAAAAAGAGTCTTCCTTCGGCTCTGGATTGTCAACAACGCTAACATATAGAAAGTTGACTTTGTTTCGTATAGGACACATATTTGCAATAGTGTACAGTGGGTTTGTAAGCGGGACAAATGGTTACTAAAGTGGTTAGGGTTAAGGGCTTACTATTTGTGAATATGGATCGTTTTTCAATCCGATTAAATTGAACTAAGAAACCAATAATTCTATATTTATTTTCCGCCGTAGTTTACCTTCTGTTTATGGACTACATAACCGATCAATATTATCATTAGCCAAAAAAGGGAAATTTTAGGGTTAGAAATGTCAAGGCATTTCAATCGCCTTTCGAATGAAAGATTTGAATTTGATTTGAAGATGCAGTTGCTACTCATGATTTGAAGTTAATTGTTTTTGGCGATGGGCCACAATTTAATTTCTTTTTGTATATTAATAATCACGATGAATACGATGAACGTGGAAATGTTTGTCTAGGGTAACAGTGTTACAGTTCATAAAACGAAATACAATATAGAAATATTGCATGAAACACAAGGTTGAGGAGTCATTGGACATTTTTTTTTAAAGAGTGGCGCGGGTCAAACTGTCACTGTGTATGATCAGGGTTACTGAGCGATGATCATCCAGAAGGAAGGAGCAACGGGGTAAACTTCCCGGAGATCTGCTATCGCTTTTTGACAATTGGCTCGCATGATCACTTAATTTGACCGCCCTTGACACTTTCAATGTTGTTATTTAAAGTCACAGGTTTATGTGAACAAGACATAAACTCTGGAAGCCCTCAAGGAGAAAATCCGTCAAGAAGTGAAGAACCTTGAGCCCGAAATTTTAAAGATAATAATGGAATATGCCATATGTCTACATGGTAGTTGACAATGGTGGCGGCCACGTAACCGATATCATTTTTAAAACATAATGGAGAAAAACTTGAATCCCCAAATAAATATTTAAAAAACGCATTCATTTCTTGAAAAGTATGAGATTATAAGTCTTATAGTGAAATGCAGCCTAACTTATGTGTTATAGACACATCGATTACCTAAAATTAAAACTCTAAAATGACAACCGTGAGGTCGTAATAGAATCTTAGAATATTAACATTATTTCATGCAACTGAATTATTTATGTTTAAAGAAGGGAAATAAAGTAATAAAGTGAAAAAAAATATTATAGAATTTATAATTTTAGAATGAGATTTTTCAAATAATCTTATAATGATGTTGACAGGACGGAACACATTATTTTTTTATTATGAAATTCAGGCCACATTTATTCATCGCATTGTAATCCTGTTAAATATACTCAAAAGCATTTACTCTGTTCATGGTACCATAAAAAGAATTATATATATGAGCAAAGAATGCTACAGAATTGAAGCTCTGCTGTGGCTTCTATTGACCTTGATCTATGGTGCCTTTGGAGCGGTCTTAATAATACATCTGTCTCGTGCTTAGCTTCTACCATGGTATCCGTTTTAAAGATCATATTGGGTGGAGTGCAGCAAGTTTTTCTTATGAGTTTGCTTTGATGGTGCAACTATTTGCGAGCTCAGAATTTTACAGAGAAGAGAAGAAAAGAAAATCCCGTGTAAGGAGAAAATGTTACCTCACTAGTTATTGCCCACAAGATCCGGAAAGCGTCGGAAACCTTTCACACGTACAAATGTCATCGCACATCCATTGATCGTGCATGACAATCCATCGTAGGGACCTACACAGATTGATAGCCGGGATCCAAAACTGAAAATTTACTGTATTCAATACTATCATATTTGGAAGTAGCTCATCTAAATTCTGTGAACTTCTTAAATAAGGAGAGCGCTATCTTTTACAAGTCCATACAGTTGTTCGGATACATAATCAACATCGACATCATTTCTTGTTTTTAGCGAAAGAGTGATACAATTTGGCGTTACGTTGACCAAGGGTTAGATTGACCTTAAACAAAAACTGCTACTTCGCAAAATACTAAGTTCGAAAACTCCTATAGAATCCTGATCTCGCCAGTTGTGTTGTGTGGTGCGGAGTGCTGGACAGGTCAAGCAAATTGATATAAATTTTTTTCGAAGATATTGGAGTCTTTGTGCGAGGAGCCAAAACACCACAACATGATAACGATACGATTCTGGCTCGACCATATTAAGTAAATATAGTAAGTTTTTGCAGGGCAAGGCACTTAGAATCTTAGCTCTATGTTCAAAAACCTGTGAGGACCGAGCCCTCGATTGAAGTAATTCATGGGATATCGGAAATTTTGAACTACGAAGCATAAAAAGAGTATGAAAGTCACTAATCACTTAGACCAATAAGTTAGAAAGTATTTTTTTTACCACAAGACGAACTTTAAAATGATTCATTTCAGTAATTGCAGACTAAAAACAAAATCAAGAACTGTGGATAATCGAAAGAGATAAAAAGATATTGAAAGCTATGTATAGTTTCTTGCATAATCAATTAAGGTTTGAAAACTTTAAATTGATAAATCAACAAGGCTCTACCATGCATATAAATTACGAGCCTTTCAAAATTTTATAAAGTTGCTAAAGAACCAATAAAAAACATTTGGCTAGTCTGGGTTAGTTTATACCTTTGAGTTCAAACAAATATCAGACATTGGATAAAGAACACGGTCTCTGCAATATTTGGTGGACCATTAAGTGAACTTGACCTTAAAACCTTCGGTCTTAGCCAGCAATGGGAATTTTTTAAAATAAAAATTGATCAAAAGTTTTACTAGCGCCTTAACTTCAATGAGAGTAAATTAACTTGACAAAGAAAGTACTAGAAGTGAACGTTGTAATTTTTGAATTAATAATGCTAATTATTTTAAATCGGAAAAAGTTTCTTTTAGTTTTGGATTTTATCACCAGATGACAAGCTTCCAAATTATCTATTTGATTTCAAATTATGAAGTAACATTGACTGATTTGTGGTGTATGAGGAATTTATGAATATTTAATACCTTTAACGAGTTCCGAATTCAACACAAATTTGTATTTTTATTATTCATCTTAAGAAAAGTCTCGGGTCTCATGCTCGTTCTTGTGTAGACTTGTGTTTTTCCAATTGAAATTCTTACTTGATATATGTACTCGTACATACAAAAAAATTATTATTATTTTGAATAATCAATTGCATACAGAGTTGACCTTTTTTGTATTATAATTATATAATATAACATATGGGACTTTAAATTAAGTAATTATGTATACATAGCCTATTAATATTTTACGTGTAAAGGATACAAATTTTGGTTTTTGTCTTGTTAATAAATTAAATAAATTGCTGGTGTGACAGATGGCCTTGTGATTTTGTAGACCTTAAGAGAAGACCTACAGTTTGGTTGCTGCTCTGGACGGGAATGATTTAAAAAAAAATTATATGCAGAAGATTTAGTTTCCGGAGATATGTCAAATACAGTCAGAAGATTGGTGACGTCAGAATTATAGATTCGAATTATACAGTTTGGCGACTTATTATTAATTAAAAACAATTTCATGACTGTGTTGCCTGATCCCCTATAACAACTTCTATAGAAAAGTAAATTAAAATTATGTCAATGAATCTGCAAGCTATCAGAAATATTTACTTATCTCGGAATCAATGTGTTGCATCTTAACCAGCTGACAATCGTGGCTATAAGATTTACGCATTTAAACTCCAAAAATGATGAATTGATAAAACATTGAATAATAAATACTTCTTTAAAGTATGGTTTATTCATCTCATTCAACCGCCTTAGAGTGTCCAACTGATGCGCAGTTATTTAGCAGGGAATGACAAACATTCAACCTCATGACTAACCCCACCGAAGCTATATCAAAAAGGCAAATAAAAAAAACAGAAGCTGAATGAATAAAGCTCTAACTAAAAAGTGCTTAGATAATAGAAACAAGGCGTGCAAATAGTTGTCCGAAAGAAGAACTGTTTAACAGCCCATCACAAGCGATTATGAGCAAAATGCTTGCAAAGAACTTCCACAACGGTCCAATGCACATTTCGAAGATTGAAAAATGTGTTTCATGGTCTAACTGAAGAAAGAAGAAATTCTCTTACAAAGGAATAAGATGTGCTTAAAATATTCGAAAATTATTGCAATCGACGCTGGACTGACAACTCTGGATCTCTTGCCACACAGAGTGGTTACAGTTTCTTCTGTTCTCCTGTACACACATAACGTTAATGCGTTACTAATTTAGCTTCATATAGGCTCTTTAATTTGTCAAAGAAATCAGAACATAGAAGTTTGTCGAGAAATTGTCAAAAATGACAGTAAAATTTAAAAAAATCTAGCAAAAAATCATTCACTTTTTCGACTGTTTTAGTTGCAGTTATCAAATTTTCTACTAGCTTTCTTCTAAAAATATCAAATGTGAACCCAATTTCTTATACGAGTGTGGGGAAAGTTGCAACGTTGACAAATCTTGATGTGAAGTTTAAATAGTTTCGGATTACACTTTGTTACAAATGATGATCTTGTCCTTATCCAAGATCACTGCAATAATGAATTTGCTGTAAGGCTCTCACTTTTTCTGTTTGCAATAACACAGCTTACTTTCCAGGAATGAATTGATCCCATGATACAAGAGTCTATGAGTAGTTGAGGGGTTTTTATTTTTCGGAAGTTTATTTTTGATTAGCTTATTCAGCTACGTTAATGCTATCCTCGTCAAATTAGGCTTGATTAGAAATTATTTGTATATTTATGCCACGGTTTTTCAAATTCACAAAACTCTTATGGAAGTGATATTTGCCGTCAACTTCTTTTCAAAAGCACTTTAAGTTGTTGTCTTAACTCGAAATCTGCTCTGCTTCAAAAGCCATAGATTTGAATCAGATTGTCATAGGCAGATTGAAAAATATTGACGTGATTTTCTTCGTCGACGCCCTGACAGACACGATTTCTATGTTTCAGATCGTTTCTTGTTATTTCCGTGTGTCCGGATCTGAGCAGAATTTCAGTAATACTATAATAACATTAATTTTTTGTAAAGTTGGATCACTCTTTGAGCGTAGAGATTCTCAGCGAATTTTCTGACTCCCGTCGGATTTTTCATTGTTTGTTGGATAAAAGTTTTATCATGAGCAGTCCACACACGTCTCGTGTGATTGTTTAAAAGAATAAAGAAATGAAAAATGAATGAAGAAGTCTGTGTAAATAATGTCTATAACTTGAGCTCACTTTAGTCTTTTTTAATATATTTTTCAGTTAACAAAGTGAAGCCGCAACGACCGACGTGTAAATTCAAACTTTCGCCCTGCTTTTTTAAAACCAAGATCGTTATTTTTTTTTTTCGAGGATAAAACGTTGTACCTACTTGTACCCACTTCCTCACAAAACTTTCTAACTTTAAGATAAACTTTGCTGCAACTGTAATGGATAATCTCGACCGCCGGCCGCCACGCAATAATAATACAGCTTCAAACCGAACTTTAATATAGTGTAAAACCCTAATTAAGGAATAAGTCTGGTAAACATGAAGTGCAACCGAAATTAACATTTTACTGTGTATTCGAGAAGGGATAATTTGAATTGAAAATAATTTTTTAAGAGCCACACGCCTTTGCCAAACACAGGGTAGTTCTTTTAGCAATGGGCTTTTATCCCAAAAGGTCACACGGCCTATACGGCCCATATCTGGTGCGAATGATGGCTGAGAATTTTTTTTCGGCGCTGGTCTTGGCTGAAAATATTTTACAAATAAGCAAGGAAGGCGAGCAGGTGCAGAGTCTTGAATTGTTTTACCGCAAATCCGGGAGTTTTTTTTTCGGATTTCGTCACGGTTACTTCTTTGAACTTGTAAGTAGTACACCTTATTGGTCGTTTGGTTCTGCGGCAATAACTTTTTATGCACTTCATTGTAATCGAAAACAAAGTCAACTCTCTTCAATAAACAAAGTGAGCTCTCTTCAATGTCTGGACTGGCATTTTGAAACTATTCATATTACTTTTAGGCCACTTGTCTGCTTATTGCAAAATTACCAAAAACAATATGTACCATTCCATTCTCAAAGCAAAATTATAATAATTTTGTTGATCCACTTTTTCAACAAATTAAGAATCATCTCAAAACGCATGTATACTTTTGACAGTTGAAAACAGTTGAAAAGTGACAGTTTTTGATATGAGTATCAGTGCGTCTACAGAAACTTTGCAGCCATGTAAAAGAACACAGCAATAAGAAAAGTTGTCGTAGGTTAAGCTAATTTTTCGATTATTGTACTAAAGACTCAGATACTTTTCGATACTGACGTTTTCGATTAACCGAAGGAAGCCTTCCTTCCACTTATAATTTTTTCATATTAAAGTGTATTAACACATAAATATAAACGTTAAACAGTATTGTGTGTCGACTGTGCTTGGCCAATTCATTTTGAGTGTTAAAATTGATGTACAAGTAAATATAAAAAAATAAAAGAATATAAAAGTAGGAATAAATATTTTATTGCTATTAAAGATGCTCTTCTTATATTAACTTCTTATAAAGAAATGGCATGACAGCGCCGCGCATTGTGTAAATCCTTTTTTCACATCAAAGGTTTCAGTGAGTTCTTTATAGACCCTGATGAATAGGTGATGTGTATCGAATGTGTATCGATTTCTTAGTATCGAATGTGACCTAGCTCATATGCTCCCCTGTGGGTGTCTATAGGTTTTGGGTTAAACTTCCGCATCTTTTCTTGGAGTAGCATCTCTCAATTTCGGCGATCGTGCGCTTCTCATGTTCTTTCTTTTTACTCCTGAGAAGCCGGTGTTCGTCTTTCCTTTTCTGCCCGTAGAGCTCTTGAGCAGCTCTAATCTTTCTTTGCAGCGCCGAATTGCGTGCGTTTTGCTTAGCTGCATGTGTAAGCCGGCATTCGTCATCTAACCAGGGGTTTCGTTGTGTTGGACAGAAGCGGCATCTCTGATGGCTTTCTGATGCTTGATGTTGGAGGCAAGGGACCTCTTAAGAGATTGAGCGAGACTCGATCGAATAAGGAGTGGGCGAGCTCTTGCGATTGTACCCGTCTAACGTTGAACGCCCTCACAATATTAGCTTGCCTTGGCGTTGTTTGGGATATCCGCAACCGTACCTTGGCTACAACAAGGTAGTGGTCCGAGTCGATGTTGGCTGCTCGGAACGTTTGGACATTTATACTACTAGAGGAGTGTTTTGCATCTATAACAATGGGTCAATCTGGTTGACGGTTAATTGATCAGTTGTTCTCTAAGTGCTCTTATTAATATTGAGATGTGAGAGCTGCATGTCTCTTATCAGACGTGGTGTCGTGCAGACTATATATTCCAACAGTACTAACACAGATGCCCTCTCGTCCTAGTTTTACATTAAAATCACCGAGAACACCTTTGGCCGTTATTAGCTAGTTCATAGAAAGGGCACAGCCCGTAGAAGTTATCTTTGGGGTCGTCATCTTTCTCTTCTTTAGGGGCGTGTGCATATATAAGGCTAATGTTGTTACGACTATTGTTACGGGTTGCTACGAGGCGCTCATTTATATGCTAGAAGCTTAAGACTTACTGGCTAAGTCTGCCTATAATGACAAGTCCGCATCCAAATAGGCGTGTCTTTTGCTGTCAATAACAATTCCAGTAGTAAATTTCGCAGTTTCTCATTCTCTTTTGTCCGACCCAGCCCATCAAATTTCTTGCATGGAGGTAACATCTGTTTGGCAGGAGTCCCGGACCTCATGTAATAGTTGTTCGGCTGCTAGTGACCTTTTAAGGGATCTAACATTCAATTTGTAGATCCGAAGTTCGTTGTCCTTGTTTCGTTTGCAGTGATTTGTAAATATTTTTCCATGGCCGGGTAGTCACCTCCGCGACACAACCCCAACCTGGCGGGCCAGTTCCATCGACGGTATCAGAGCGTTGCCGTTGGTCCATTTAGGGTTCATCCACCACCATCTCTTTTCCATTAACCTGACTAAGTTTTGGAGATCCTTGCCGGCCTGAAATCCAAATACGTCGAGGAATTCCGCATAAGGTCTTATTTGCTTTTCCCCGGATTTACCTTCCCTTCTGTCCCGATTATATGTAGTACTGCTGTTTTTGTCTGCTGGTCAGTATTCGCGCTTATGCTCGTAAGTTTGGCAAGTTGAGTGCGTATTTTTTGTTTAAAGGAAAAGAACCCAACACCACTTAAGTATTACTACCCACAGAAAAAGAGATGTTTTGGGCTCAGTGGCTATTTCGCTCCATGGGTAGCATTCAACATTTAATGGGAAGATTAAATTATTGGTGTAACTGGACTTTTTGTTGTTATTCTAGGCAACAATTTAATGTGGCTTTTTAGTTGCCTGAAAAAAAATTGGGGAGCGGTTAAGATCAAACTTCCGATTTGGAAGTCAATACACTACTATTTGAGTCACGCCCATCCACGACCGCATTCCATTTACCAAATCATTGAAAAGAAGAAACACCTCGGTTAAATATCTATAATTAATGTCAAAAAAAATGTTGAATTCATTGAAAAAATTGTTCTGTCTCCTGCAGGGTAGATGGCGCCGCAAAAGCTGTTATAGTTTTGTTTTCATCGAGAAATTAAAATTAGATTCAAATCTCTTTTCTGTGTACAAGTAAGATATGGATATTTTATCATATTGAATATATAGATAGAATAAAATTGAATATAGAAAAATGCCTCTACGTTTCTATGACGCTTAAATACAAGCATATTTTACAAAATAGCTCCAAATTGAAAGAAATTTGTAAACTTTAATCCAAGCCTGCAGATATACTCGTACGTACATATCTACGATCAAATTAAATATTTATTTGGAAAAAAAGGAAGTTAAATACACTGATTAGATAGGTTCAACAATTATCTCCCGTTTTTGGTGATTTATCAAAATGTTTTGCTTTTTTTCCCATTTGGGGTTTTCTACCCTTGTAATCTTTTTGAATTAAACATCTCTATTCGTAGATCATATTTAAATTTGTAAGTGAAATTGTGAAGAGAACTGATGGGAGTGTTTGAAAAATCGGAGTGGTGCAATTAATCTCATTTAATTTGTGCTAGCTAACAATACAAGGGTGCATAATGATAAATTAGCTTCGGTTATTTCTAATGTTAATTGCTCAAATTAGTCAAGTAAATGATTATCTTCAGCGAAATATCTTCTTTTTTTTTTATGAAGTCATGGTTTAATATTCTGGACAGTGAAGATAAATACTTATGAATATACGAGTACATACATAGTGTGTGTCTTGCTTATCATTTCATTTAAGTCATGAGCTTTAAATTGTAGATGTTCCCAGTTTTAAATGATTTTGGAGGTTGAGAGTCCTAATCGTTTATAAATTATGGTTCGATACCCAAGCGGGAGTAAATGATTCAAGATAACTGCCTTTCGGTTTGCCAAATAGATTTTTTAATTAGTTCTGAAATCGTTTTCAATCTATCGATTTATATATTGGGTCTATAACTTAATTCGTGCGGTTTGCTAGGAATGGCGTAACTTGCATTATTCCATTGTTATTATTTCATTGGAACATGCGTTAGAAAGCTACTGTCATTATACGTCATTTCAGTATATGTCATTCATTTGAAGCGTAAACAACATTAATTTTTTTTCACTCAAATATGTCGAACTTCGTGCCTGAAAAAGTGTTTTTGCGGGGAGTTCTTCTTCATTACTTTAATATGAAGAAAACTGCTGCCGAAAGTCATCGTATTTTGGTGGAAGTTTATGGTGAACATGCGCTAGCTGAGCGAACTTACCAAAAGTGGTTTGCACGATTTAAAAGTGGTGATTTTGGCTTGGAACACGATGAACGTCCTGGGCAGCCAAAAAAAGTTTGAAGATGAAGAACTGGAAGCATTACTCTATAAAGATTGTTGCCAAACTCAAGAAGAGCTCGCGGACTTAGGGTGTCACTCAAGCAGCCATTTCAAAACGCTTAAAAGCAGCTGGATATATTCAAAAGCAAGGAAATTGGGTTCCACATGAACTCAAGCCGAGAGACGTCGAAATGCAGTTTTGCTTGTTCGAAATGCTGCTGGAACGCCCCAAAAAGGAAGTCATTTTTGCATCGAATTCTTACTGGTGATGAAAATGGATCCATTACGACAACCCCAAGTGCAAAAAATCATATGTAAAACCCGGCCAACCAGCCAAATCAACGGCAAAGCCGAATATCCATGGCGCGAAGGTAATGCTCTGTATTTGGTGGGATCAGATGGGTGTGCTGTATTATGAGCTGCTAAAACCGCGTGAAACCATCAATGGACAATGCTACCGAACACAATTAATCCATTTGAAGAGAGCAGAGACGAAAAACGCCCGGAATATGCGACTAGAAACGAGGCAGTAATTTTCCATCATGACAACGCTCGCCCCACGTTGCTATTCCGGTTAAGAACTATTTGGAAAACAGTGGATGGGAAGTCTTACCCCACCCGCCTTATAGCCCAGACCTTGCCCCTTCTGACTACCATTTGTTCCAGTCGATGCAGAACGCCCTCACTGAAATACGGTTCACATCAGAGCAGAATATCAAAAATTGGCTTGATTCATTCTTGGCTGCCAAGCCGGCGCAGTTCTCTTGTGATGGGATCCACAAATTGCCAGAAAGATGGGACAAAGTCATAGCTTCAGATGGCAATACTTTGAATAATACTATTGTACATGTTTTTCTTAACTAAACGTTCAAATTATACCCAATATACCCAATATATATATGTATTTACTGATTGAAAGTATTTACTGATTATTCCAAGCATGTGATGAGTGAACATCGTTTGGAGGCTTTAAAACAAAATATATATATATAGACATTAGTTTAGTATAGAAAAAGGTATGTTCTTTCACCACTGCTATTGTCTGTGGTAAATAATTATGTAATTCTGACAGCTATGTTTGTAGGAAATAGGGAGCCGAGATATGTTATGACATTAGAGGCTAAACATATTGAGTATGCCGATGACTTTTGGTGTGCCAGCTGACGCACGATCAAAATAAATGCAGCCCTTGTTCTTCAATTCTTCAGCATAACAACAACTAAACTCAATATTGCCGGACAGCAAGATTATTAAGCAAATAAGTTTTTATTTCTAACAACTACATGTAGAAAGTGTCAGTCGCTAGGCAAAAGCTGCGTTTTGTATGCTATCGACAAACTAGATGAAATGTTTTCAGCAAAAATTCAATCCAAAACTTTTCCGATCAAACTTGGAAGATAGTCAAAAGAAAGCTGGATAAATAGATATCTTTGCAAATTGATATCATTTTGGACGAACCATAAATAGAACGAGAATCAATATACGATAAAATGCAGAGGTGAAAGTTGCAGTGAACTAATAACACCTTACGTCCAAAAACAGTTTAATTGCGAAGTACGTCGTGCAATGGAGGCCACGTACCTAATCATGTAGAGGGCTAGACATACATGGATATCGAGAGCTTAGATCGCTGGTGATAACTTAAAGGGAACTCAAGCGTATTACAGAATATTTCTTTTGCATAAAGACGACAAGTAATCACCAGCTCATTCCAGATATAAGTTCCTATTTTTTTTTTCATATAAATTTGCGGTGAACAACACTTTAAATGTTTAACCAGTACCATATTCCTGACCTGAAATCTTCAAATGACTTCTCTCATATATAATAGGATGCACATGCATTCATGACCGTTTTGAGCATACATGTCTTTGATTTTAAAGATACGCTGGAGAAAATGTATCTACTTAAATATGAACATATGTGTATTATAATGTTCCTGAGAGTTCTAATTATCAAAAAGGGCTGTGTTTCTTGTCGCAAGCTGAACAAAATAAATTTGGACACGAGCAATTACGTCCAAAACCTCAGCAGAAAAGTATGCGGAATGGTCTTAGAAAAAGTATGTGCGAAATAACTCTCTTTTGACAAAAAAATTTGCTAAGGAGGGCAACTGGTTCTGGGGGCAATTGGTTCTGTATTTATTAATGAAAATACATATTTGAAGCATAGTAGAAATAGTTCGAAAATGCTTAGAGTATGCACGTTCATAAAGGAAATGCTCTGCGATATCGTATCACTTTCACAGCAAGCACCACAAGAGTTGATGTCACTTAGCCTAGCATTGCATAATGTGTGTTGTCTTTTCTACTTAAGGAAATCAAAATTACGCTCCGTGGCAGTGAGGTAGGGTGAGGAGTGAACCTGCGAGCTGCTTATTTCAAATGAATTGTAGAAAGATTTAATGTATTGTATGTATAAAACCGCTGAAACGATTTCTGTAAAAAGGGACACTTATGAACTAGAATTAAAAAATTAAAAGATTGGTGGTTAACATACGTACTTGTGACAATCAAGGAACCTGGGAAACCACACTATGAACTTCTGATTCATAGAAAATGTTTTAAAAAATTTTAATTGGAAGACTTTCAATGCCTGGTTTTAAGAATGTAAAACGTTTTCTTGCATATTTATTGAAAGCGAAAATAAAATTGGCTTTTTCGCAGAAATTTTTTTAGCGTTTGAACAAACCATCTTTATTTCATCATCATTTCGGATTCTCACACCAATTATACTAATGGTGTCATTGCGTCAGCCACAATCAATGTAGAAGATTGCAAATATGCCCATATCCGGTGCATTAATCATAGATTGCATCTACGTCGTGAGTTATGATCCGACTTCAATGGCTTATACACCTTGCTGTTAGTTTTTAGTAACCTGTGTATAAGTTTTATAGGTTTTTAGGTGAGTTGAAAAGTCGATTATTTGCTTACATTCGTTTCTTAATTTCCAAATCAGACGATAGTACATATGAACTCGAAAATATATTATAGTTGCATTTTGTGTTGCTTTTGTCTATCTTTTTTAAATTACAATCTTCGATGTTACAGCCGCTTTTGTTGGAGGAGGTTGTAACATTACTGCAATTGCTAAGTATTTGGAAAAGAAAACATATGGAAAGTGTTCGGAACTCCGCAAATCTACATATTACATATTCTAAACGCATTATTTTTTCTGCGTTCTATGGATCCAGGGCAAAGTTTAGCGGGCTTAGAAATATTCATTGTAACCGTCATATCTCCTCGAAAATGATGTGAATTGCACTGCCAACAATAATGCCCTCTTTTAATAACTTACTTATGGAACTTGGTAGACTAATGGGTCTATAGCTAGAATGATTATTTTTAAGCTAACTGAGGTTGTCTATTGCAAAACCCTAGCGGTTTTTCACGTAAAAAGAAAATTTCAGGGTTTCATACATCAATCGAAAACTAAGGTTAATAGCTCAACTCCATGCTATTATTTATTATTTAAGTAATGCTATCAAAATTGTATTATTCTTGTTATCCTTACCCCGAGATTTTTTACCTTTTAAAAGTGTCATAGGCTGTGAAGAAATACTACTAAAATAAATGTTTGCTTTGTTTAATTAAATTTTCGGCATAATTTTTGAAACTCCCTTCTAATATCATTTGAAAAAAAAAATTGTTATTGCTTATAAATTACGAATGCAGCCTGTTTATAAGTATGGTCAATTTAACGAAACCTCACTTTAAAACTTGGTGACAAAAGTGAAAACTTGGATGGACAATGTGCTCGATATGTATCTTAGATAAGTTATTTTGGACAGTATGTGCAAATTTGCCGGACAATATTGAGTAAACGCGACATTAAATTTGTGGCTTAGCGCAAGCCAAAAATGGAAATCAGAGGGGTAATAATGTATGTACATATGTATCTACGAAAAATTAGAGTAAGATAAATAGTAAGACTGATGCTACTTTTTTGTTACTACTAACCCCTTACCAGGTGGGTGAAAAGTAACCTCCTTGACCAACAGAATTCGCTGCTACAGCAAAAAAGGTTATGGTGCCATGAAGTCCGTTCATAACTGTCTTTGGTTTTGTTTTGACAGCTGATTGTTGTTGACGTGTTTGGCATCATGTTGAGTATGGACTAAAACCATTTTCATAAACATAAAACATTATTTTTTGAGAGGCAAAACGGCGAAGGAAACAGTTGGATAAATATTATGTGGCACTAGCTAGCAGATACCACAAAGATTAGTACTGAGCGCACACGCCATATTTTGGGCAATATTCTGCATATGAAAAAGTTATCCTGCCGCTGGGTGCAGCGCATGCTCACTCCTGACCAAAAACACGAACGCGAGAGCACTTCGAAAGAGTGTTTGGACTTGCTGATGCGTAATCGGGCGGACTTTTGGCGTCGATTGGTAACTGATGATGAAACCTGGATCCACTATTACACACCAGAGAATAGAATGAGTGCCCGGCATTGGACTGAAGCCCGCACGAGTGCTCCGAAGCAGCCGAGGGAGGCTCAATGGGTCGGAAAGGTTATGGCGTCGGTTTTCTGGGATTGTTATGGCATACTCTTCATGGACTTCCTCGAAAAAGGAAAAACCATCAACAGCGAGTATTACTGTGCATTATTGGAGCGTTTGAAGGCCGAAATCGCTGCAAAACGGCCTCACATGAAGCGAAAAAAAAGTTTGTTTTTGCAAGACAGTGCGCCGGCGCATAAGAGCATCGCAACCACGGCTAAAATCAATGACTTACGGCTTCAATTGCTGTCGCATCCACCGTATTCGCCCGATTTGGCTCCCTCGGACTATTATCTCTTCCCAAACCTCAAAAGATGGCTCATCAGTAAAAAGTTCAGTTCACGCGAGGAAATCATTGATCCCACGGAGGAGTATTTTGCAGACCTTCCGGAAAATTACTTTTCGGACGGGATCAAGAAGTTGGAAAATCGCTGGAATAAGGGTATCAAGCTAAAAAAGGACTATATTGAATAAAATAAAAAAAAAATTTAAAAAAAGAATTTACTTTTCACTCCACCTAGTACAATAAATCATTCCTTGCCTTTCTTATTAGTGTCCGGCCGACGTTTCTGTTTTTTGGATGTAGATAAGAATCTGCATAAATAAGGTTCATTCGACTCTTAGCAGTAGACATAGGTTATCAATTAAGATACATTTTAGAGTGAGATTTATTGTAGTATTTCGAAAATACAAAATTGTCTTTTGTTATCATATGGGAATCTTGTTGTTTCAGTGAAAATGTCACTAGTCCTTTCCCTCTTCTTGTTTAACTCGTATACCGTAAATGTAGTCTACATAATATATAAAATACGCTGGTAGATAGCCCAGCTAAGGGCGCCGCGACCTCGGCTTTTAATTCGTCATTTTATGCACGCAGTTTACAGACTCCAAACGTCAAGAGTAAGGTTTTTTCGAATACGAGGGCGGGTCAATAAGTCCGTGACTTTTTGAATTTCTGACCTCTTTACTGAAACAGCAACACTGCTCCTGTCAACAGGCATCTGTCAATTGACTCCTGTCAAAATTTAAACTTGCTGCGTCAGTTAGTTTGTGTTTGACAGCTATTTTTATCAGACTACTCACTAATTTGAGGAGAAAATGGAAAAAAGTGAATTTCGTGTGCTTATTAAGCATTATTTCTTGCGAAAAAAAACCATTACATTACCGAGACCAAGGCTAAGCTTGATAAATACTATGGGGACTCTGCACCATCGATTTCAATGGTAAAAAAGTGGTTTACTGAATTTCGTTGTGGCCGTACAAGCACTGAAGATGCCGAACGTCCTGGACGCCCAGTTGAGGTCTCTACACCCGACACAATCGAAAAAATTCACGATATGGTGTTGGCCGACCGAAGATTGAAAGTGCGAGAGATTGTGGAAGCCGTAGGGATCTCGCATGGCTCAGTGGTTTCAATTTTGAATGATCACTTGGGCATGAGAAAGCTTTCCGCAAGATGGGTGCCGCGTTTGCTCACAGTCGACCACAAACACATGTGCAGTTGCCATGGCAAAAATCCATGAATTGGGCTATGAATTGCTCCCTCATCCACCCTATTCTCCAGATTTGGCTCCGAGCGACTACTTCTTGTTCCCAAACCTGAAGAAATGGCTTGGTGGAAAAAGATTTGACTCCAATGATGAAGTCATCTCGCAAACAAAGGCCTATTTTGGGGACCTCGACAAATCATTTTTTTTGGAAGGGATAAAAAAATTGGAGAAGCGTTGGACAAAGTGTATAGAGCTCAAGGGAGACTACGTTGAAAAATAAAATTATTTTTTTATCAAAAAATCTGTGTTTTAATCCAAAAGTCACGAACTTATTGACCCGCCCTCGTATGTTGTTTTTATAGTCTTTCATGGACACGTCACAACTTCTGTGTCAACTTTTTTTTGTGCAACATTCTGGATTTAAACTCAGTTGCAGCAAGTCAGTTGGTGGTGAAATTTGTTCAAATATGAAAATTGTTTCCAGCACTTTAAATAAGTTTAAACCTTATATGCCATTAACCGTTTACTTGTAAAAATTGTAAAAAGGAATTAGAAGCAAAAAGCGGCTCAAACAAAACGACACAATTTTCCAATCTGTCCACTTTACATCGGAAAAGAATAAATGTTAAAACCGTGTATCGAGGAGTGAATACCCTTATTATATTAACTTGTATTCGTATGCCTACTGTTCTTCGTATTCGTTTCGTACCTGAAGTTTTTCTTTATGATCCTATTTGCCAACCTGCCGTCGCTTTACTTATCAGGGGAGTAAAAGCGATCGAAACCAGTAACTCTCTCGGGAATAATCCCACTCTCTACATAAAATACGAGTGAGTATAAATGTACTGAAGGGGCCAGTGGCATTGCAACCCTCCGACAAAAAAAGTATTTGTAGATGTTTATTTTAATTTTTTTGCTGCTTTTGCTTTCGAAAAGGAAAAATAAGGATGCAAACTGAGTGTTGTTGTTTTTTTTTGTAGAAATTTTGTAATTTTTACCTCTCCAACTAGTAGATTAACAATTCTGTAGCGTGGAAATAGAAAATAACTCTTGCAGTTTTTTGTATTAAACGAGGATTTTCCTCTTCATTTTTTTGCATTTGTAGTGAATGGTTTCGTTACGTATCAAAATAACGAGTACGAGTAAACCTACAAGAAAAACGCTGTACTCCCTATGTACGGGGAGAAACGAATACGAATAGTAGAGAGCATAGTAATTTTTTGTCATACTCGTATATGTTGGATTTTTCTATTCTCTGAAATACGGATAGTGGTGTTTTTGTGCTTAAAATTTTTCTATTCAAAGGACACAGATATTCGTATGTATTCTTATGTGTTTTGTTTTGTAACCCTTTCAACAATGGAGATTGCTTACTTTTTTAGATATGAATACAAAACATTATTTGTTATGCAATGGGAATACAAGAGTATTTTAATTGTATAGGTCCGAGGTGGGATTTGTAAAGACAGGATAACAGCTTTTGTTTTTGTGCTGAATTTTACAATTCACCTGTTAGATAGAAAATAGTTCTATTTTCTTTACTTTTTCCTGGCTAACTCCATTCAAAGAAATACAAAAACAAATTAAAAATGGCAAAACATTGTATATATGTATGTATGAATGTATTTAGTTTCATACATACTCATTCCTTCAATTGTTTGAAGTTTATTTTGTCAATGCTGAGACATGCTCCATCCGGACGAAATACCCATGTACAAGTATGTACTATGCATACGATAAGTATAAAACCTTGTAAGGTGTATGAATAGATAGATAGAGTTCATACTTATCCATATGTAGGTTCGTGATGTTCAAGCCTGTGACGAGTCTGTACAGAGTACAGTACATACATATATGTATGTACATAACTAAATTTACTCAACTCATACATACATATATGTATGTGCATATTCGTTTGTGAAATGTTGACAACTTTTATTCCACCCATATAGCGCAATGTTTGTATCTAAGGTGGTTTTATGATTTTCCTTGCGATATTTGTTCGTATCATACGTTGCTACATATGCAAAATGTTGGTCGCATAAAGGTAGAAGACAAGAGCAGCATACAAAATGATGAAAGCGTGGCATAAGAATAAGGAATGCTACGGGATTCGTACGGTACGACTAAATAAAACGAGATGGAGACTTTCCTTTTATTATTTGGCAATAAAAAGGATAATTTCCCTTTTTATTTTCTGGTAGATCGTTTGAGGTTTTCTTGGTATTATCGTAGGTATTCTTTAAAAACATACGTAAACCCATACGAATACTTTTGCTGGGGAGTTGGAGGAAAGCAATTTAGATTTAATGTAAGAGAGTACATGAATACGAGTATGTAGTAGTACGATGCCTATTGTATTTTATGTTTTTTATTTTTTCTTTTCGTTATTATTTGGTTAGAATATTTAAGTCTTGTATTCTTTTATAGTAGGTAGGTATTATTTTTTTTTTCATTTACTCGTGAGATAAATTTTGGAAACCGTTAAAATAAAACTAAAGAAAAATAAAGGTGGTGCATTTACATAGTATACAATACAATTTTCCAATGAAGAAAATAACCAAAAGCGCACACTTAGATTTAAAAATATTCACTGAAAAGATATGTACTCTAAAAAGTAAATTATATCTAAATGGCACTGTTCGTAGGACTGGGTATTTTTTCGGACACTCTACAAACCGATATTTTTATAATCAAGTTGTCAATGAAGTCCAGAATTCGTTTTGCAAAGATCTAAAAGGTTTTTTACTTACTCTAACTGTCTGTTGACTGATGTTATATTTCTGATCTGAATTGGATATCATTTAATCATATAAAGATTTATGGAACTTCTACAATCATCCAAATTTGTTATCAAAATTCGAAAATACGACAATGTTACTACTCCTACATCAATTCCAATTTTTGGCCGTTGTAATCGTCACATCCCTGCGAGACAGCGAAACGCCAAAAGTAAAGAGAACATTGCAGCCTTACGAGAATCAGTAAGTTATGAAATCAATCAATCGGTTCCGCTGCCGTTCTTAAGAGTGGGGTGCCCCCGAAAATCCCACTATATAAGACCGTAAAGACCCAAGAGCTAAAGTTGAACAAGGTGCATGTTGAACTTTTGCTGATAGTAAGAAATCTGGATTTTCACCAGAAAATTGTCCTCAGTGACAAGGTATATTTTGGATGAAATATTATGAACATAAGTCTTTATTTCTACGAAATATGTGTTTTTTTTTAATCAATTTAATTTTTACCAAGGCGGTGCTACGAAGCAGAAACTTAATGACCAAACCACAATGCCGCGTTCGCGCAGCCGCGCTTTGACATGCTTCATGTACGCTTTGCTACTTTGATCAAAAAGTTCTCACTGTGTGGCACTCCCATTGTTCCGATTTAAGTTCTGTTTTTTTTATTAAGTTGGTACATCTGGTGTTGATATTCCCTCTTAATCTTAGCGTCATAGCTTGACATTTGCAAAAGTTACGTGGCCAAAAGTACATCTATCTCTGTGTGTGTTGGCGATATTTTACAATTTTAGAAATGAATTTAAATTTGCAACAATGAACTTGCATTAAATTTTGCGCAATAATGGATTAAATGGTGCGCGAACGTTGCAAATCTTGGAAAAATGTTTCGGCAACGATTCTCTAAAGAAAACGGTCGTTTACCAGTGGCACGAGCGGTTCAAAAGTGGTCGTGAGTCAATCGAAGATGATGAACGCAGTGGCAGACCATTGACATCGAAACCGACGAAAACATTGATGAAGTAAAAGAAATGTTGGTCAATAACCAACAGATAGTAAACAAAGAGGATTATTTGGACGTTATGAGACGTTTGCGTGAAGCCATTCGCCCAGAATTGTGGGCAGAAAACTCGTAGATTTTGCACCATGATAACGCAACTTCGCACAGTGCCATCATTATTCGTAATTTTTTGACAAAAATTGCAACAAATACCATCCAACAGCCACCGAATTCATTTTATTTGGCTCCCTTTAACTTCTTTCTGTTCAATCGAGTTAAAAACCCACTACGGGGAATGCGTTTCAGCAGCCGAGAGGAAGTTATGGAAAGATCGCAGGAAGCACTGATGGACACACCGAAAACCGAATAAAAAATATGTTTCGAGGATTGGATCAAGCGCTGACATCAGTGTGTTGCAGTCGATGGAGACTACTTTGAAGGGGACAATATAGATTTAGATGAATAAACTTGTATTATTAATTCTCTGAATAGATTCGGGAACTTTTTGATCAAGGTAGTATATCGAACTTACGATAACTTGCGTCAAAACCACGAACTTGATATTTGCAATCCAGAATGTCGCTTCGGCGTTTAGCTGGCAAATAAAGTATTGTTTCCTCAGATTTCTCATATATGAATTCGTTGCACGAGTTAGAGTAGAAATGTACTCTTATTATTTATATTAAAATTTAATTAGGAGAAATAATTTCACAAACAATGTATTCCAATAAATAAATGAAAGAAAAACCAACAAACACATAGTTCAAATTACTATTTTGCGAAAGAAAACCGTAATAAAATAATCGAAAAAGTATTTTATGCCTTCGGAGTAAGTATTACATTACACTATAACCTACATTGTACCTATAAATCGAACAAATCAAAGTATCACGTAATGTCAAACGTGCCCTACTTGAGCTTTGAAGTCGAGCTTACGATATTTACGATAAAAAATGTCAGAAACGCCTGAGGTTCCATAAGAGCGGATTGTTTCTACTAAATATCTCAAAGCGCGACCACGACATTGTGAATTGGCTTTAAAGGCTTATAACACAGCTTTTCATCCAGGTTTACCATGCAGATCGTAATGTTAGGCAATGTATGAATATTAAGGCAAAATGAGAGCAACCGAAATGAAAATGTCACGAATGTCGGAGGGTGTAAAAAGATACTGGCAGAGTGTATGCGCCAGCACAATTTGGTCGTCGGAAAATATGCTAATGGAACCTTAAAATCGTTTGTCCGAAGAGCAAAAGAAGGGACCTGCTGCTCCAATTTGAAAGTCATCAGCCTGTTTGACATTGATCTGGTCCACAAGTATTGTGTGAATTCCTAAAACTTTGTACGAACAATCTGACAGGTTTCTGATAGGCATTTGCAAAGAGGAGTGGCGGAATTTCTTTAATTTTGCATCTACTTATTTGAAGATTTAGTTCTTAATGGCAAAATACATAAATATGATTATAAAAATACATGACAACTATGTTTATTTCAATCCAAAAGCTTCAAAGGACTTGAATGCTCAAACTTCATTCTAAATATAAATGAGCCTAGATAAAAGGAAGGCTTTAGGACAATTAAAAAAATAAAACGTGAGAAATGTCACTCGATTTGATACGATGTGTCACTCTACTAGTCCTAGTTTGTTGCATAATAAAAACTTTTATCTACACTCAAGTAATCAATTAATATTCATACTTATTCATAAATATTTCAGTACGCAACTTTGAAATGACGTAAGATGGAGATGAAAGTGTTTTCAACTTTTTGTTGCTGAATTTCTGCCCTTATTCGGCGAATTGAATTTGTTTTCCAAAGTATTACTTTTGTCAAAGTTTTAAGTTTTCTTTAAAATCCCATTTTCGAAATCGTATCTGTCCTTTTAAGATGCATCGTCGTATTGGTCCTTTGAAAGTCTTAACATGCACACACGCACCGAACATGAGGTGAAACTTTTTTCCAAGTTCTTGTAATCCACTTACATGTTTTGAAGCAACATTAACCCATTACAGAATACGAGTACGTACCGTAGCTTGTAGATGTCCATTTTAAGCTCCTTGACTTTAGGAACGCATTTTAGTAGTTGATGCTTTATTACAAAATCCACTTTCGGTGCTGTCCCTTTATAAATACAATACGTACGAGTACTTGTAGCTCTTCACATTTTAAAACTGTCAGTCGCAATCAATGGCCCTTTTCCTTTTCTTTTTTTACGAATTAAGTACTCGTATGTAATTTAATTCCATATAGAGATTATATACTTTAAAGCACTATACCGTCGGTTTGAACATATAATATTATATATATGTATGTACATATAAATACACGTGGGTCTTAAAAAAATGTATGTGTATCTCTCCGATATTTTTCTCTTTTACAGTATTTAAATAACGAATATAGAAAGTATTATTGGAAGAATAAAAAAAAAGTCAATTAATACATCTGCTTAGTTTCTCACAATTACGGATATACGAATACAGGCAGGCATGTGTATGTAGATAGATATGTGTATATAACTTCATAACACAGTATTAAAAAGCTTTTAAGCCGACAAGAAGAAACTTCAGTGTACACGAAAATGTTTCTAATAATACCGAGGACTTCTTTACTAGTACTTCGATACATTTTAATTTTTATTGGCTTTAGGTACTCATAATAACAAGCCGGTGGATTTTAATGACAGGTTATTTATGTATATGCAAGAAGACACATATTGGAAAATGTGTGTATGTTTTGTCCAATAGATTGACACGGTAGGCTACTGAACGTATGTACATACATGTGAGATGTGGTTTGGTTATTATACGAATATCGCACATTTATACTTGTAATTAATAATCTATTAGTAAGCTGTTGATAAACTTAGTCTTGCTGCGGATTTTTATAATGTTTGCTTATTTTCTAAACGTTCAAGACTTTTGCGCCTTTAAAAAAATCTGCATTTAAATAAAGGGTGCTTTATCTTATTTTTATCTGGTTTATCCCAAGGTACTTGCTGGGAAGCGGTGATAACTTTTTTCTGTTTTTGTACAACATCCAAATACCAACTATAATGTAACTACACTCGGAAAGCTTGTCTGCTCCTGTATACTTAGAAGCTTACGTAGCCTTCATCGACAGGTCCTCGATGCTTATCATTGTTGAATGACTTTTTCTGTCTCGCATTTGATAACAAGATTAGTTGTATAAGCTTACGTTTCAGTTTAAGTACAATTTTCTGACTTTGGCAAAAGCATGAAGTAGTTCATGATTTGCTCGTGGTTTTTCTGCTCTTCATATTCGGCTATTCTGATCCTTCACCAAGCTGTACGGCGAGCAGCATTGTCTTGTTAAAGAATGAAACTGCAAATATCTTCAAAAAGTTCTAACATACAGGCCTGTTGTTTAGCTTCTTGGAATCGTTAAGAACCCTCTGCTTTCTATATTTTTCAACTTCAGAGCACCATTCGCGGACCATCACAATTTCAGTTTTTGTGGGAAATTAGAACTCAGTCTTTCTTTATTTTCTGATCACGCAAGAATTCTCCAATCTCTAACATGTAGCTCAAACTTGTATTTGCTGGAAAAGACAAGATTGTTGCACATGCCTCCAGTCCAATTGTTCTTTTCTGGTTCTTTTTCGAAAATTTGGCTTTAGTACTCGTATTTTAATAAAGGTGTGGGTGTTCTAAGTTCAGCTTTTATGAGACTATTTTTATTAAGCTTACCGAAATCATTTTTCTGTAGCTAGAAATAGATAATTTTTCTTACTAACTAAAGTTTTCAATGGTTGACGATGGCTTTGAAGCATCAGAAAACGATCGCCGGGATTTGCCTCTCTGGGCCTGATGGTAGTCCGGGTTTCGCAATATCTCATAGATTCAGAAATGCATAATAAGAGCGCCAAGCGATATGTATAAGTACATGGTGGGTCATAATGTATTAACCTATCTGAAAATGCCGTAGACTTAATAAACGGCATCGAATGCCAATTCGGTTTCACATTTGTAAAGCAAACTGAATTAGAATTTGTGTGACTAAGTAATGTTGCACTCTACTCCCAAAGAACGTAGAATAATCGATTTTTGCGCACCGTCGTTTCATGTCCGTTTTTTTGGCCATTCCCGAGGTTCCACAAATACAGCGTATTTTGATGAAAGACTTACTAAAGATTTGTTATCCATTAACCTTACATAATCGCATTCGGAAATTCGAAAGTTTTGTCTAAAGATACTTCGTATTGTGGCGAACATAAACCTTGCTTGCACTTGTAACTTACTTTCTTTGTTCCCAGTCTTAGCATGAGCTTGCCATGACCCTTTTATAATAGTCCTGAACATAGCTACCGCCAAGATTTCATGCGCCATTTGCCAAGAGTTAGTTGCTCTTAGCCTTCAAAAATGTATCTACAATACAAAAACAACTCTTCTTGGTTAAGTTAAGGACACTTTGTGTTCTCTCAAAACATGCATGTTTACTTTTAGAAATCTCATTAACTTGTACATAATAAGGTAAAGTAACTGAGAATAAAAGGCTTCCAACAATTTATTGGCTTTTAACAAGGAATTACGGTCATCAGGTTCTATTATTCGACTGTCAATAAATTAGAAAATTGATATCAATCATGCAAACTGCACATTTAATAACGTTTAGACTGGGAAATGAAAACAAACATTCATAGTTTATGATTGAATTATAGGTTAGCGCAAATGCTGGCCATAATAATTAAGGTCTTTAATTTTTAAGTTATACAATCAACTAGCCTTACATGCATATTTACATTGAGGTTTATTTTAAAACAAGCTAGTAGATGTTGCAGCACATATTGATTCTACAGTAAATGCACATATATTTCATACACAGAGTGACGAGTGTTGGCAGTTTATTGGCTTCGAAATTTGCTTTGAAAAATTACTAGCTTACGAGTATTTCTAAATATGAGAGGTAATCATAGCGAAAACAGTTGTGTCGTATCTATATATGCACCCACAATGCACGTGCGTGCATAGGTTTGATCAACAACAGATTCAATATTAGTAATGCAATAAAGGTATCGATTTATTGATTTGAAAAAGTTATTTTCGCTTACGTGGGTTTGCGAGTTTCATCCTCAATGAAAAAAAAAGACTCTAATTGACAGGTTGAACTTTGTATTGAGTTTATGGTGACATGTCCATAAACTCAATACAAAGTTCGCGAAATACACATTTTCAAATATATGTATACCCACTGGAATAATAGATGGAATAGGAATAATGAGAATCTTGTACTTAATTATAGTTCTAGCTTATGGGAACCATGCTTGGCAAGACTTCTTACCTATATATATTTCTGTATAACTCATTGGTACTATCTTCTTCGATAGTAGCATATACTATACTTCATCGTACTTTATTTTTCAATACCTACGGATCTGACTTCGTATCCTTGATTTTGCTTAATCAAGCGAAAGTTTTTTGTCAAAATTCGAACGAGTTTCGCAGATATGCCAAAACCAGGTATTGCTGTTGTCAGACTGTCTCTATTCTCGTATAGGTTATCATAAGCAACAAGCAAGCATGGGTATTCTTCTAATGTACGACATAAAATTTCTTTCACTAACTGCGTTGTTAACCTTGTCATTTGTACATAGACTTACGATTTGTTCGTACTCAGAACGGCGGGAAAGTGTTAGATACGATAGAAAATGTAGCTTACGTAGTGCGGTGATGAAAGGGTGGTGACTTCAAAAAAGTAGATTACATTTTCTGCTTTGGTCGAGGTTTTGACCCAGACTCTTTCAGATTTACGTATTGCACTGTACTCCTTTTAGTTGCTTATGCCTTTGTAGTTAGCCCAAGACAGGGTTTGTCTTTTCAGGACATTCGGGCAGACATTGCTGATATGCCATTCATCGGCGTCCAAAGTTAATATGATGAAATTTTTCAATTGCCGTTTGAACTTTTCAAATAAATACTGTGTTGTATTTAAAATTTCAAAATTGGCGGTCTTAATGGGATACTATTTATAAATATAGCTAAAATTGAAACAGTAAGCAATACTCGTATGTCATCAATCAATTATGTCAACAAAGAGCTTACCTATCATAATTTGTACACGAGTAGATATTTTGAAAGCTATTATTAAGGACATTTATGAGGGGTTATAGAGAAAGGCAATCTGAATTCAAAACAAAGTAAATAAGGCTGCATACTATCACTTATATTGTTTTAATTTGTAATAGGCTGTGTGTTGTATACATCCTTAACGATGGGAAACGGGGGAATTCGATGGATTCTTTAATCGTACCTCAAACGTGTGCTCCAGATAGAACTACGAACTTCAAAAGTGAATAGAAGGGCTGGTGTCGTAGGGCTTATAAATCAACTACACAATGACAAAACTTATCATCCTCGATACTATTTTATTAGCTCAAGTTTGCATTGGTAAACAACTTACGAAGATGGTAGAACGCTTTCAATATCTTGGAAGTATTGTCTCAGCAATCGGCTAAACTGTGACAATAGGCAAGGTAAAGTGAGTATTTCAATAAATTTAGAGTTCCGATTATTTTGGTCTAACAAATTTGACACAACTGAATCCGTGCTGTTATGTAGGTGCAGCAGCCGCAACGCGATCACTACTTTTACAAGAAAGCTGTAAATGTTCGCTTATAAATGTCTGCAAAAAATACTTTTTGTCCCAATGACGCCTCAAACGAAAAGCTATAATAAAGAACAGGCCAGATACCAGCATATACAAACATCCAAAGACTGAAGTGGCACAGGTCACCCATTTGAAATACTGCAAAAGTTCAGTTTCTAATAATGCATTGCAATGCAAGAAGAGCGATTCGACAGACAATTGCATAGTGCAAAAAAGTCGAAAAGGAATATTGGCAACTATGAAGCAATTGGTAAGAACTACTCGTTGGATAAATTGGAAGAATTTTACACTATGTTCCGTAGGAACAATGGTACAATACAGTCCCTGTACCCCACAAGGGAAAATAGTAAAAGTAAATAAGTAAAACCATTTTTTCGTCGTGGCGTCATCTAAAATAGCAAATGAATCTAATGATGCCCTAAAAAAACTAAAAGCTTTCCTATATATATGAATTTGATCTTGTAAAAAAACCCAGGGGCCTCAGATCGAAACATAACACCTATTTATCGATCTTAAGGCCGCGTATGACAGCATATCTGGTTTTAAAATCCCTGCAAAATCCATCTGTCTGTGCAGGATGACGATAGAGAATGTACTCTGCTCCATCAGGGTCGGTAAAGATCTCACCGATACCTTTAACAACCGAGATAGCTGAGTCATATAGAGTGGATGGACACCAACGCTCCGATTCGAAAAGTCTTCGAAATCGCCCTCGCGTTACAGCGCAGAAGAAGAATACTGAGACTCAGGCAGGTGGCGCACGCAAGTTGAAGGCGTTCGCAACTGAAGGTCTAGGTTCAGGTCCACCCTGGACTATAGCGCCACCTTAAGTAAAGTAAGTATATGGAATATGTACATACTCGTATGTATGGATATGCGGTCGAAAATGTCGATAAAAAGGAAGAGTACGTTAAATCTATTGTACCAGGATATCTTACAATAAAAACAGTGTGGACAGGATTGAAGTTAGTTGCTTGCTATTTTTCAGAAAATGATTCCTAATATGTTTATAAGCCCTTTCGAAATGTACCTTTATATATCCAGTCATGTCATAAATCCATTTCGTATTGATTGCGATTTGACAGTTCATATTTATGCTTCATTATGACGTAAAAAGTTTTTGGCATTAATTGCTTACAATCATGGAATGGGGTGACATCGAAAATCGTATTGTTGTAGTTGGCCTACTTAAATGCAATATGGAAAAAGGTGATATCTTTAGGACGTTGCGACCGCTTGAAATCACTCGCAATTTTGTGTATCGTGATGTGAAGTTGTTTGAGAATACTGGTAGAGTACGAGACCGTCAAAGATCCGGTCGTCCGCGCACTGTGAGAACTCCGAAAGCGATCAAAGCCGTGAAAAAACGAATCGACCGAAAAGCGCTGCGAAAACAGAAAATCTTGTCGCGGGAAATGCAAATTTCGCAAAAATCCATGTCTCGCATTATCAAAGAAGATTTAGGACTCAGCGCGTACAAGCGACACACTGGACACCTGCTCACGGCGGCATTGAAGGAAAAACGCAAACGAAGATCGAAAGCGTTACTCAGCCGGTACGCGAAGAACGCTCACAGACAAATTCTGTTTACGAGACGAGAAAATCTTCACCGTAGAAGAATCGTTCAATAAGCAGAACGATCGTGTGTATGCTCGGTCATCCAGAGAAGCATCCCAACTCATCCCGAGGGTTCAAAGAGGCCACCATCCCGCGTCTGTAATGGTATGGCGGTGGGTGTGCTACGAAGGCATTACCAAGCTCCATTTTTACGAGAAAGGAGTGAAAATATCGGCCAAAGTATATCAATCGACCGTCTTGGAACCCATTGTGAAGTTCCTAAACCAATCAATATTCAACAACAAGCCATTGACTTTCCACCAAGACTCTGCTCCAGCTCACAAAGCAAAAACGACTCAACTGTGGCTTAAAAACAACGTTCGGGACTTCATATCAACGGATGATTGGCCAGCTGGTAGTCCAGAACTTAACCCGTTGGATTACAAGTTTTGGTCCGTATTAGAGGGCATGGCTTGCTGTACTCGACACTCAAATATTGAGTCGTTGAAGCGAGCCCTTGTCCGTGCAGTGGACAATTTCCCCATGCATGATGAAGTGCGTCTCGCAATCGATGAGTGGCCACATCGTCTTAAGTCGTGCTGGAAGACAAATGGAAGTCATTTTGAATAAGTTGTTCTAAGATTTGTAGCCATTGAATAACCCAATAAAAACAAAACAAATTGTTTAAATATTAATTCGATTTCATTTGGCGCTGATTTTTTCTGTATACTAGTATTTATGACCTGACTAGGTATATCCATATACATATGTATGCGTAAAGTATTGCATATAAATAATAAAATAGTCTAATAGCATTATTTGCAAGAAAGCATTAAAATTGTAAGTATTTTGAGTTTTCCTTTGGATGCAAAATCTTAAGAACTCTTAAGTCATTATCATGGATGAATTTGGCTTTTGTTAGACAAAGAGCTAGAAGAGTGAATACTTCAAAATATATTTTTATATCAGGCGGTAGATGTAGATATCCCTATTTAACTAAATACACATAAATACTATATGTAGGTATACATAATTGTAATTACATATTGTCAAATAGGAATATACGAGTATTTACAAGTGATTGGGAACTTTCTTTTTATTTTCCATTAAATTAACAATATTATATTGTAATATACATATTATGCGTTCAATTATTATAAATTAGCAGGTTCAACCCACCATTTTGCAACTCCATCCAACTACTCAAACAAAAGTCTCATCTCTTTCTAACTTGACTTATTCTTGTATTGAAGGAGTACTTTCCTTAGCTCTTGATATTTGTATATTTGTACAACCGTATCTGCTATATTTGTGTTTGCTGTTTTCGCTGTGCGTAAAGCTCTCTCCTTTTCACATAGAGATAGATTTGATCAACCAATCACGAATAAGGATTATATATCGATTTCTCAAATGAAACTTTAACGTACTGTTAAGTTTTCACCACCAAAGCTTTTTCCATAAGAATTTTATTTGCATCAAATAAGTTGTTTCGAAATAACATATACGGAGACAAACAAGTACGATGCTGATATATTCCATCAGCAAGTTATATACACGAAAAAGATAAACTAATATATAACCAGTAAAACTAAAATCATTTTATTCGGATTTTAAGTTTATTTATTTTATTCAAATTAAAAGAATATTACAAAAGGCTCTATCAACAAAGAAATAGATTATGTAACGACTAAGACGACGGTTTTTAAAAGTTCTTTTTAAAACCAAGATAGGTTGGTAATATTAATTTGTTTGCCCGTATTGAATAACAGGGCAATTAACACAAATGCCACTTTAGGTTAACCAAATCGATTGAGGGTGAACCTGGCTATAAATTTCTACGACCAAGCACAGTAGGTATCTATCAGTTTTATTCCATATGAAGCACATATAGGTATATATCGAATTTATGCTTGTATGTGTAGGGTCATGTGCAAATGCATAGATATAAACCTGCTGTGCCAAGCTTTTATTACGAAACTTGGACAATTTATTGTTATTATGCTTTTATAGATACTTGCACGTATGTGCGAGACGGTTTTGAATTTATTTCATTGTTCAATTGATTGGGAAACCAACAATAAAATGAATAGTTACGTATATCCTTTGTAATACAATCTGCGGTGCATATGAAGGACTCTGTTACCCTTTCTTAATTGCATACAAAAAGTGTTTCTCTGGGAAAGTTTTTTAGTGTGTCTGGTTAGATTTCCAATTTATATGGTTTTTATGGTAATCTTACTATAAATTTCTTGCCTTTGATTACTTTAGCATTTATTGCTAATGAAATGGTCTACTAAACATCTCTGTTATAACTTTTTCAGCCTTACAAATTTTTGTATAACAAAATAGAAGGAATATTTCCATTCAATTCCCAAATCAGTCTCCATAACATTGCGTTAAAAATGTTGTAGTGTGTGAAGGCCTTACCATATTGCCCTGTTCTGGCATTCTTCGTCCGCCAGACTGCTCAAAATGGCGATGGAAAACGCTCAGAAATCCCTTAGCTTTAAGGTTGAAAGAAATCTCACCAAGACATTTGATGTTAGGATTGGTGTGAACAAGGTTATGTGCTGTGATGTAAATTCTTTTGCATGATACTAAAGATTTCGTAAGCCGGAAATCGAGGTACAATTTTGCAAATGTCTAGGATTGCAAAAAGAAGTTTGTATATCACTTTTAAGCTTGACAATGACATCTCATCAGAAATCAAATGAGCACCAAAGTAATTGAGTAACTAGTCTTTGTCAAAAAACACTTAAGCTACTCTGTATAAGGCCGTAATCATTCCAGATGATTTCCATGAGGCATTAGGGTTGACCTTAGCAAAGGCGGATGAAGATATCCAATGCCATAATTGTCGCCTTGGAGAAGGAGATACGTATGGTAGTTGAAGAGCGACATCGTGCATCGATTGCTTCAGATGTTTAGGAATAGATGAGTGCCGGCCTGAGAATTAAAATTACTATGGTTTGCCGGAACTGAAGGGGGGATTTGTATTCTTAAGGCCGTGGCCAAGTAACAATGATAATGTTAAACTAGATCGATCTGGATAAAACTCTTGATGTTGGACAAGCAGCTACAATATTCTCCCTGGACTTTTTTGTAGCATTAGCATCACGCGGTCTCGTTTCTACAAAATTTTATTGACTGCAAGATAATTTTCGGTAATGTAAGGGTTTATATCCCTTAGTCTCTTAAACTATGGAGATCAAGAGAGTTGGTAGTTTTTCTTAACTAGAAAGTTTTGGCTGGTGGCAGCTACATCTGGGCATCAATATTGGGAAGAAGACAAAGTCTTAGTTCGGCTTTTAGGAGGCTTACATCACTTACGCTAAAGTGAAACTGTTTCGCTTTAACTTTAAGTCATTATATTTATGGGTGTAAAATTTGGAAAATAATTTCAGCGATGCAACATAAGCAGACGTCTATCCACAATTCTGTAGTTTTCGAATTCTTAACTTCTAGTCAAACCTTATCTCTTGGGACTAGGATAGGGATTCGGCTGTAGCGCCATATGCAATTCTTTTTTTTATTCCATACGAAATCTTGGCCTTTATCTTGGACAGCAAGTCTTCTCTCAGACAGTTCAATAAATCTCATTGTCAGTAAATGGCATGGCTTCAGATAAGAACAAATTTTAACTTTTCAGTTGCCTAAAGGAACATTTCAATAATTGAATAGCGCATTGCTCTCGCTTCCTTTTCATTACGTATGTACGTGTGATGAAAGGGGTTATTTTCTACAATCGCGGCCTTGTTTCCATTGACTTTAAGAAGTGTTCATAGACACTAAAATGTTGCTCCAAATAATTCTTGTCATTGATAGAGCAATATTTTTTTTTTATTGCCTGCCTTTGGAATAAAACGTTTTTAATAATTATTTAGATTTTGTCCTTTACCGTTAATAGTAATTTTGATAAGAATGCAATTTAACATTTCCAATTTCAGACACGACTATTAGAAGATGCTTCCCTTATATGTAACTCGTGGTCTTCTCGACAAAATGTAAGTTAACTGCTTCTTACATACATATTTGAACGCATGGTTTTTTTTAAAAAAAAAAAATTTTTAAGGCTTAAATATCAATTTAGTTATTTTGTATTTTTGTTTTAAATTAAAATGTTGAGAATTTTGAGATCAAAGCGGAAGAATACGCACTGCTCGACTTTGGCAAAGTGATGTTGTTTCACGGGCTACTTATGTATGGATGGGCAAAAACTCACATCAATTGTCTAGCTCCAAGCACTGCAATTTAATAAATATACTTTTGTAAGTTAGTCTCTGCGTTCCAGCTTATCATTGTTAGTGCTCAGTTTTTTCAAAACACAAGTACTGGCAGGCAATTCAAAAAACGGTTTTAGATGTCCAATAACGAAGCTCTCAGAAACGCGACTGATTTTTTACTACTTGCTACCTGTTATGAAAGTACTGTCCTAGAAATGTCACAAATTAGTATTTAAACTTCGGATTAATTTTGCTGTGATGCTGAGACACCCTTGAGTTGTAGTTAAGTTATGAAATACACAGTGTGACAAATAACACTTCGGACACGAGCCATATTTCAGCCACAAAGAGCGGCATCTATTTTCCTGAACCTTCGAAAATTTCATGACATTTGGTTGACATTTAACTATAACAGAAATAATTTTTTAGAACACATTTTCATCTGATGTTGAAATTTTAACATGACATAAAGACAGGTCATTAAATTCCACGTAAACTCCACTCAAAACTTGGTAAAAATGCATACGAAACATTCCGATTGATACAAAAGTGAACCGTGATGATTGTTTGATTATTTAGGTAGGACAGTTGTTTTCGAAGGTCATAAACGTTTTTTTGGGCGGCAGAGAGACGCTGGGGGATGACAAACACACAGGAAGGCCAATTTCAATTCGGACGCCTGAAATGATTTAAAAAGTACGTGATTTTGTTGCAGAGCACCGCAATGCTTCATTGAGAATGATGGAAGAAGTCTTAAACATTAGCAAAGAGACTATTCGAACCATTTTCACGAGGATTTGTGCAAAACAAAGTTCGTCTCTGTTGCACAATAATGCACCGAATCACACAGCGCTCATTGTTCGTTCATTTTTGGCTCGAAATCAAGTGTGTGTGTTAAATCATCCGCCATTATAACCTGATTTGGCACCGTGGAACTTTTCTTTGTTCCTGAAATTGAAATTGAAGTTAAAAAGATGCTTTTTTTATGACATTGCGAACATTCAAGCAGTTTCAGCACTGGAGACAAAATGAGGTAGGGTATGCAGTTAAATCACTATTTAATCACTGAATCACTGTCACCAGTGCATTGAATCGGGAGGAGAATATTTCGAATGAAAACACGGAAAAATGAACACAAATAGTCATTTATGTAATTTTGTTTTCTAGAGCCAGTCCGAGATATTATTTGCCACACTGTATACACACTGTTTCAGTCAGACGAAGGTTGACACGCACTAAATTATTTATTGTTTCAATATGAGGATCATCAAATGTTTTGGTCCATGGTTATTTTTAATCAATAAGCGACTACTTCTAAGTTGTAAAGGTTATTCGTACAATTTAACAACAGGAAGAATGCTGCTTTTATTGACTTGTTGGAAGTTAAAATGCACAATAGCAGAATCCACAACATCCGCATTTAATGCGATCGTAAGTCATACAACAAGCGACGCAGGATGTGGTGGTTTTCATACCTTAGGCACTTAGGTGCTTATCAAAAGCGTTACGTCACGCGTCACGATCAAAGTAAGCAGTCTACAATCTTCCCTTATAAGAAATAGCAGAAAAATCTCTAATTTTTTTAAAAAGGTACGGAATAGTTCGTGTAGTCTGCCCCCTTCCTAGATAGAGATACAATTTGCAGTTATGTTCATACGAAACCGCACTGTCAATAGAAGTTGAATCGGACCTTTAGAAATACATGCGCACAAGTTCATCAGCGATCTTACCTGACTGTTCCCACCGACGCAGATACAGATGTTATGTTTTCATAGATTTTTACAACATACAGGAAAAGGTACTGGAAATGTAATTTCATATCTTCGTGACATGTGGAATTCTGATGTCATTGTATCAGATGGCATGTACATAAGAACAGCGTCTACGCACAAAGATAGCTAAATCCGTTTTGAACAAAAGACAATTTATTTTTTATGAAAGATGGCTTTCAGACTGTAACTTTGATACAACCGAGCCAGGCTTGTCATAGAAAGATCTCATGCAGGCAAGACAAACAAGGCCTTGTAGACTGATGAAATCGGCATGAACATATGCCATTGTTGTTGTTGAAAGCATCCACATTGCCAATGAATGTGCCCAACTTGTACAGTTTAACACACAGGCCTTGGCTCCATTCGCAAATAAAACCAATCCTTCCGGAACTATAGGGTGTCGAAAATTACTTAAAAATACGTTCCTTTTGATGCTAATGTTATTTTAAATGTCTATTATATAATTTTGCAGTTATGTTCTGGGGAAAATAAAATTCAACTATTCTAACAGAAACGTGCTCAAAAAATATGCAACTTCATGTTGAAGCCATTGCTCAGTTGTTTTAACGCAAAGTTTACCTAGTCAAGTCATAAATACTGGTACGCAGAAAAATCGGCGCCAAATGAAAACGAAATAATATTTAAATAATTTTTTTTTTTGTTTTTATTGGGTTATTCAATGGCTAGAAATCTTAGAACAACTTATTCGAAATGACTTCCATTTGCCTTCCAGCACGACTTAAGACGATGTGGCCACTCATCGATTGCGAGACGCACTTCATCATGCATGGGGAAATTGTCCACTGCACGGACAAGGGCTCGCTTCAACGACTCAATATTTGAGTGTCGAGCAGAGCAGGCCGTGCGCTCTAATACGGACCAAATCTTGTAATCCAACGGGTTGAGGTCTGGACTACCAGCTGGCCAATCATCCGTTGATATGAAGTCCGGAACGTTGTTTTTGGGCCACAGTTGAGTCGTTTTTGCTTTGTGAGCTGGAGCAGAGTCTTGCTGGAAAGTCCATGGCTTGTTGTTGAATATTGATTGGTTGAGAGATTTTACAATGGGTTCCAAGACCGTCGATAATATTCAACGTGTACTTAATGTGCAGAACAACCGAAAACGAGGCATTAAGCTTAACTCGATGGACTGTGATAGTCATATTTCATATGTTCCCCTTATATGTAGTTCAGCTTGCTTAAGAATTTGTTATCAGCTTCGGATTCAGTATTTCATTTTCGATTTCGTTTTTGGATAAAAAACAGAAAAAAAACCGATTTCATCTACAAATTGAGCGATAATGCACATTTCCAATTTAATAATTGCGGAAACAAACAAAGCTTATGATTATGTGCTACAGAGACCAAACCCATAATAGTTTATCAGCTACAATGATGACTACTCAGCTCTAGGGTTTTGTGTGGTGTATCTTTCAAAAAGAAAATTGACTGATAATTTTTAAAAATCGAAGCCGATGACGCAGTTACTTGTTGTTCAGAATGTTGGAAAATTATTTAAAGACATTTGTGCCAAGCCACTCACGGTGGGTTCAACAGGATTATGTCGAATCGCACACTGTAAGGGTCAAAGTGGTTTCAAAAAGGAACATCGTTTACGATCGCATTATTTCGCACAAAAGCGACTTTAATTTACTTATGCGTTCACAAGATTTAATAGCACTTTTTTGTCCTCCTTGCGGCCAGCTCCAGTTATGTATGTCCATTTTTAGTGGGTTATAATTGAATCTGGGTTTATCTCAATTACTTGGTGCTATCGCGGATATTTGGTCCGATTTGCGTAGAATACTTATGGTAGGCAGGGTATAGCCGCAAACTCTTTAAGCTGTATCAAGATTCAAATCGACTAGGTGCTCATCTTATGAACTTCTAAATACAACTATGTCAAAAGTTAGATAGGAATCGATTGAAATATTTTCTTACTGCTCGTGAATGATAATCACTGCCATAGTGAAACCAATTCACCCTAATTCACAAAACTACTCATATACTCGTATGTATTCACAGATAAAGATGGTAACTGGAAAAATAATTTTAGAATGATATTTTATTAAGAACATGTGCGAGCGTTTTTCGCGCCCTTTTTAGTTAAAATATGAACTCACGAACAAGTGCGGTTCTATGGTAATTATAGGCTGTCTTAATTCACATTATATCCCCGGGAAACTATAATTCTTCCTATATTTTTTATGAATTTAACAAATATGAGTAGATACACGTAGGTAATCGTATGTACGAGTATCTATGAAGAAACTTATTCATTAGTTGTCAATTTCTTTTGCAGAGTCATACACTTTCAGTCATATTCATATACTCACTGTTTCGAGGGGGGCTACAATTGCTCACATGTGGCATATGAACGTCCACCCCAATCGAATAATAGTTTCAAAGTTTTGACCCACAAAGAAATTGCTATTGAATGAGTTGAACCAAGAAGTAGGGTAGGGTTGCACTTGTTCCAATCGCAGGATATTAATGTTTATTTAGCCACAAATTACTTCCGGTCACGGAACTTTATCTCAAGTGGCACATTAGAAATGGTAACCACTGCATGCATGTTAACCATATTTGTGTATACATTTGCAAGAAAATTATAAACATATGTAAGTTAGACCGCGTGTCTGTATTTATGTACTCGTATGTTTGTATAATGTGTGGTGTATGGAGTGTGGTTTTCGTGTATCTTCCGACATTCGTCTTGTCCAGCACATAATTTGCGGTCCGTCAAGTGACCATTTATTATGCTTGAATGGATCTACATATGAATGCAAGTATACTCGTGAGGTAAATTGTAAAACCACTTACAGGTGAATATATTGGATCTACCAATGTATGTATGTCTGTGCGTAAAATCCACCTATTCTCAACAGAAACTAGTGAAACAATCAAATAGCAATCAACCGTATGCTTTTTGGTTTTTTTGTTTTTTTTTTGTTTTTGTTTACTCTTATTTAGACAAACTGTTGACAGGACACACAAGTAGGAGAGCCTTGACGAAGGGAATTTGTCCACATTTATTGTGTCGAATAATAAGTTTTGGGGTAAGGTTATGTACAAGCATACATACGAATTCATGTCCTTTTGACAAGAGCGAGGAAAAACTTTTCTTCTTAAAGCTCACATACAGAAAATAATTGATGTGAATTTTTGTCGGCAGTTACATACTTCTATACTCGTAGAATACGCACTTGGCGCTATATTAAAGAGATAGCACCGATGTCAGAAAAGAATCTTGTATATATGGGAAATTGTATAGAAATATACTTCATATAGCATACTTTCATATCCTCGTATGTATGTTTGGGTGCAGATATTTATTTCAAGAACAAAAAAAATAATAAAATAAAATAAAACATTATTATACGAGTATGCTACATGTATGACTGCCAGTAATTCGTTAGATGTTAAGAGGGTAGGAGATGGAAAGAGTTCGCCTCATTAAAAATTGGCCAGACACCTCATAAATATTTCAAGGACCTCTTTGCTGAAAGCACCCCTCACTATGAGTTTGATGAATGACGAAAGCCGTCAGGTTTCGTTTTTTTTTTTTACACATTTTGCTGCTTGTGGGGTGTTTTCCGGTATATATATCCATATGTAGGAAAAAGTAGTAATAATACGGTACATGATAAATAAATTAGCTGAAGAAATTTTAAGGATACAAGTCATTTTTTGACGTACTATGTTTAGAAGATGTAAAGTAAAAATCTTTTGTGTAGCTTACTGAAAAAGAAAATATGATTGTTGTGATCAATAATTATTGTTTTTAAGATGGTTAGTGCATTTGTTACTACGATCTGGTTAATCTACAAATACAATGTATCTATTCGCATGCACATAAGCTGTTGGAAAATCAATATCATATAAATAATTCTGAAGAATTTATTGATTTACCTTGTATTTTGCTTAAAGTTTAATGTCTAAGAAATCGAATGCTTTTAGAAAACAAAAACGCTTATAATCTCTATGTGGAAAAGACAATTCTCGATGTCAGGTGTCGTTATTAATCACATCATCAAGCATCAATCTTTCACGGTATCTATCGGAGAAAGGGAATAGCACCTGTTTTCACTTTTCCTCTGGTGGATATTTGAAAACGTTTTGATTAAAAAAGCTGATGTCCTCTTGCCTTACATTAGCCAGCCATATTTGTAATTAGGCTTTTACTCATTTACTTAGATGGCGCTATATTCCTGGGTGGACCAGTCTTTTCAGTAAGTGCAGTCAATTGTCACCACCTCAAGTTGATTGAGGTCCACTTGCATTTGTACAGCGTCAACTTATTTTCATAAATTCTCTTGAGCTTTAAGCAAAGACTTTCAGGCCAGCTCGTTGGTATCCATTCGCTTAGCTATTTGAGGAATTACTGCATACTTTTCGAACCATGTCGAGGTATTAAATTTGCTTCTCCAATGTATTGTATTTAAAAGCGTATGGTGCCAAAATAACTAGGGACATACTAATCCGTCCTTGGTAACTTCGATGAGTCAAGAAACAAAACAAGAGCAGAGTGTCATAAAGTGTCTCCAAGTTACATTTGGATATAGCCTTGTTGTCCATTTGGTGGTTCTTTTTTTGAGTTGACAACACTTTTTCAGCTAGACCAAAATTTATGTCGAAAATCGTGGTTCGAAACTTGCCATCAAGTCAGTAATTCGAATAACCATGGATTGTTTTCGGTCCTCGTATGCTCTTATTTATAATACGCATCCACAGAGGCGTTGTACAGTATTTGCAGGATAAGTTGTTTCTTCTGTGATGCATAGTTTTGAGGAATGCGCGAATAAGTCGATTCGCCATCGTGCGCAGCAATTGGAGCTGTGTCCATCCATATTATGGAATATCTTGGTTAATAAATTAACAAAACCAATTCGGGCTAGAATTGAAGTGCCTTGGATTGACCACAAAACAATCAATTTGGTTGACGGGTATTTGATCAAGTGACCTCATGTTCCTTAGCGACTATGTACGAAGCTTAGGCAAAATATGGAAGCTACAGTGTCATACTGTGCGAGTACTTACAAAAATGTCCTCCTTTCCTATTTTTATTTCAAAATAACCTTTAACGAATTTAATGTCATACTTAGAAAATTGGTTACACGTTACATTTTTATCTTTTTCAACGATTAAGCGTGCGAAAGCTCAGGTGTTCATGCCTAGATGTCTCACTTCAAGTCTTGTTTGTTGCCTTGCTCTCAACAGTTTTAACGCTTATGCTTGCGAATATCAAAATGATGTCGTTAAAAAAATATTGTCTAAGATATATATTAACAATAACAATGCGCTTTCTGAAAATAATTTTTTTTAGCAGACTGAATTATTCATAGCACCTAGGTATAGTAGTAAAATTATTTGTTTTACCAATAATGCACTACCAGCAATTCGTTTTATTTGTTTCAATCAAGTTTTATTCATAAAACGCTCATCTATGAGAGTCATTTTATTTGTTTGAAGGGATAAAGTTTTACGTAAATACATGGGAGCTTCATTAAACTCCAAGGAACATCTCGGTGTTTCTCAGACTGTAAAACAGCAGGAACGACCAAATTTCGTTGCCACACAGAACGACCTATGCAACTGAAGTGACACAAGCCAACATTTACTATACTGACGCTCGACCAAAGTATGATAAAATAGAAATACCTAAATACCTAAATAATACAATAAGTCTGCTGGACCGTTAGAACGGTCTGGGGAGCTATTAATCGACTGATTTCCAATATTTGGTTCTATTAATCGAACCTGATAATCGTTTGGCCGATTCACCTCTCCACCTCTTCAACTAATTTTATCAATCAAGGTTTTAATCCATAACTGACCAGATATTCAGAATACGGAAGATTTTTCAATTGACGCATATGACAGTTTCTTTAGCGATGAGCTATACCTTATTTGGTATCCTTGTTGAACTCAAGTTTTGGAGAGTGACTTGGAAGAATGGTGTTCCTTAAAGGTAAAACAAATTTACCGTGTTACATTGTCATGTAACTTTGTGCAAATCTTCCAAGCCGACAACCAATTTTCTACTGATCTGTCATTCGTGTTCTTGTAAGTAGTCGCCAGTTGCATGAGATGACCAAAACGGCTGGTACATTCAGAACGAATGAGTGTTGGCTCTTAAACCCCAAGAGCCTTCGATTTTTACCAGTATTAGGTGACATATACAAATGTACGCATACTAATTTAAGGAAGTACAGTCCGTTTGATAAGATCGTATACGGCAAAACTCGTTTATGAAAACCGGTTTGGAAGTGGCATTTGTATTAGCAGATAAAAAAATACTTCTGCTAAGATGCTTTAAATAAAAAAAATTTAAAGAGTGTTCAATTTTCGTCAGAGACGGAAGTATTTTAAAATGAGTGTCGCGTTTGCATCACGTTATGAAGCAGTATTCTTGTGCACGCATCCAAAAGGACCGAAAATGTCATACGGAGCAGCTGCTAAATACATGAAAAAGTCAAAAGTATTTGTTAGCAAGTGAATGTGAAATGTGAATGATTTTCCGGATCGTGGGTCTACGTTAAAAAAAATAAAAAAAAGCAGGACAAAATGATTCTACGCGTGTTTGAAAAAAATCCTCTTCTATCGTTACGTGGAGGACAAGGGATTTTACGTTAAAGGGGTCTAAATGTGTGTTGTGATACGATACGAAGACGTTTACTAGCCAATAATGTAAAATTTCGAAGCTCAATAAGGAAACCACTACTGTCAAAAAAACATGTAGAAAAATGACTCAATTGGGACAGAGATTGGAACAACGTTATTTTTTCGGATGAAGCTTCTTTTTGGACCTGGTCTCCTATAACTCATACCTGGTGTACACAATCCAATAAATTAATCCAGCGGACCATCAAACACCCGGCAAAGATGCACGTTTGGGGATGCTTCTCAAAACAAGGATTTGGCAATTTGTTCGTGTTTACAAATAACTTAAACGCACCCAACATGGTCAAAATTTATAAGAAGGCTTAATTATCATCTGTCCAACGGTGGTTTAAAAGAAGGAATGAGAATTGGTTACTGCAAGAAGATAATAACCCGAAACATTGCAGTCTTTTGTGCAGTGCGTGGAAACAAGAAAATGACGTCGATGTTTTAGATTGGCCATCACAGTCGCCGGATGCAAATCCCATTGAAAATGTTTGGGCATTCATGAAGCTAAAGCTCCAAGGAAAGAAGATCTCGACGGTCAAACAATTATCACGAAAAATACGAGTTTTATGGAGATCCTTGTATCAAGATTATTGATAATGGAGGAGAGTGGAAAACATATTAATTGAAAGGCATTCAAGTAAATAAACAAAATAAACCAGTACAATTGATTGTTTTTTTTATTAATATAAGTTGTTCTTTAATTTTTGTCGTGTACGAGGTTATCAAACAGACTGTAATATAATGATAAGATTAGAAAGTTGACACGCTTTCCTAAAACACTTCAGGAGCATTCCTCCTAGTTAAACGTTAAATTAAGCATAGTCGGGTGGTTTCGTGGCGAGATCGGGCTCATCAAGATAACTGACTATGTCCGAGATGCATCTGGTGCAGTACGCCCTCGTCATATGTTTCGGCGCTGCCGAGATTAAAATTCAAACTTTCACTACAATATTATAATATAATTTATTTTATTTTAATCAAGCTTGTTTAAGCAGAGGGAAGATAATTAATTTCTTTTTTATTAGGATTTGCAACAAACGAGCATCTTATCTTTTTAGCTACAACCCCTATAACAAGATATAGGGATATCTGCATTATATTGTAGTACGTAAGAATACGTTAGAAGTAGGTACAAATTTAGAGGGTGGACACAGTGATAAATCTCCAAAATACACTTAGTTCATTGATCCTTATTTATTAGATATAAGTCTGTAATTTACGGGATATCACCTGACCTTTCACAATTTCAGAAATAGCAACAAATATTGAATAGGAAAAAGGAAGAAAAAAAAAAGATAGAAAAAGCTGCTATTAAGTTTACATGCTGTTGTTGGCGTTTTGATTAAAATTTATTTTCTTTTCTCTAGGGTGACATATTTGCCGGACTGAACGATGGAATTCTCAGCAGAGCAGAGGCATTAGCAGCTGTCGATATAGGAAAACATCAGACTACACATGCTCACTCGCAAATGCCCTCACAGATAAAACACGATGTCATGTATCACCATAGCATGAGCGGGCCCCCACAAAGACCATTACAGGTGATTTACTTCTTGTGGTATTTTTCTATTTCTACTTTTTTTTTTTTTTTTTTTTTTTTTTCGAAAAACCCATCAACCAATTAGAGGCACACGAGTCGATAATTCGATCGGGCCTAGTTTTTGGTTAATAATTTTATTAGCTTCACGGTCTTGGTAGTAGACATAGGAATACATCACTGGCATTTTCTAATCAGAAACACGATTTCTGACGTGTGCACACCCCTGATGACTGTCACGTGTCTTTACTCAAGGGGCCATAGACAACCCTTCGGCCAACAGCCCAACACAAAAAAAAAAAAAAAAAATAAACCTACTTCAATTTGAATGTACTTGTACACAGGTACTTGAGCATGAAGGGCTTTTTGAATTGTCTTCTACTCGAAACGCCGACGATTAGATCAGTTTGAGTCACACTTACCGCTTCTGTGGATAAAGATATAACTATACGAATACTTGGTATGGTACTCATCTCCAAAGTAAGAAAATTCTTGCTGTAGAGTTGTAAAATTTGACGATTTTGTTGCCGGTATCGTATGGTGGTTTTTCAGCTCATTTGAAAATTAACGACAAAGCAACACTTAGGCGGAAATTTAAATTGAACAACGACCCTATGTTGGTGTTATCATCCATTAAACGTGGACAGTTTTCAGTTTGTTGAGGGGAGAGGAGAATAGCTTAGTGGCTGTAATATGGGCCGTTACCCCTTGTGAAAAACGTCTCTATGTGTAAAATGACTAGCGAGGAGTTTTCTGAAGTGTGTTTTGAGCAATGGGAAATTGTTTAATTGTTTCCATTTGTACTAACAAGAAAACAACACTTAGGGCTGTTTCTGCACAAAGAGGGGAAGATGGCAGGAATAACCTGAAAAGGATGTGAACAATAAAGACTTATTTTCAATTAGGATGCATTCACTGACACGTGATGTTTTGTACGTACGTAGATAGCAAGTGCAGAACACATGGGACTTTGAATCAACAATTTATGTTGATCTAGTTCTCCTCTTACTAGAGTTTATAATCCAGAAGATGTCAAAAATTTGAGTTCAAAAGTAAATTTCATTTGATTTCTTAATTGCCAGGACAGTTATCATTTTTCGAATGCATCAATTTTTTTTTAGAATATAAGTTAATCTATTATAAATGACTTTGTCGAAAATTTCAGAAAATATAACTTAGTTAGTATAGGTAAATGTAATATTTAAATAATTTGGAGTTAGGGCATTTTTACGCATAGACGGAAACATACGAGTAAATTGTAATGTGCCACTTCAAATTGCAAAATACACCCTCAATAAGTGTAATAGCGCCAAAACTACAAACTCTGCGGAATGTGCGCTGGGAAGTGGAAGAAGTGTAAATTGCATATTGGCCAACTTCCTTCCAATACAGGGGTAGATGGCTCAATTTTAGCGCCATATGTAGGAAGATGATATGCGAAAGGGCAAGATATATTTGCTTTTTTTGACTTTAACACACCTCCATTTTTTTTTTGGTATACGAGTAAATGTGGCTGAGCACACCTTGGCGTTGAATTTTATAACAATTGACTGATAAAGTCCCTTTGAAAAGTCGCACTGCTAAAGTTGCTCAGAAATTGAAATTGGTTGTGGTTATTGAAATAAATTCAACTATAAACACGTAGATTAATACACGCCCATAGTATCGGTTGGTTCTATGCATTGCATCCTGATATCAGAGGATTTCATAATTGACAGAGGCTTAAACAGCATCGAAATTTGGGATATAGTACCACAAATACTAAAGTAAAGAGTGTTGTTAAACGACTCGACGTAAGGGCGACCGATAACCTATTGTTTCTTAGATACGACTCCTTTGTGGACCTTTTGTTGTTAGAAAAACAAATACAACTGACTAACAGGAGATAATATTTGCATCTGTAGTGAAAACTTAAAAATAGTTCATGAATGCACTGATATTAGTTTTGTGTCCCTCGGCTTACGCTCTTATTGACAGCTGATTTTTATTTGAGTATAAATGCAGTTGGCATAATTCTCGGACAGTTTAACGTGAAAGTGAACTTACTTTATCATATTCGGATTTTGATACGAATTACTTAAATTTTTATACAGAACGCCAGAGTCTAATTGTCTTTAAACGAGGTTTTAAACAATAAGACCAATTTAAGAAGATATAGTTTCGTTGAATCGGGGGCGCAATGCAAACAAAATTATTTTGACGAACAACTTAGATTAATATAATTAAATACTATTTCACCATCACAATGACTTGAAATATACACATCACAATCATTGATCTGCAAAATATGTTCAAAAAGGTGTAAGAGATGTTTCTACCGTAAGTATCGAAACGTAACAAAAGCAACGAAAATATAATAAGCGATGGTCACGATAACATGATATTAAATCGATCAAGGCAGTTTTAACAGAGCATTTCAGCCATGTTTTGAGACCGATAACATAATATTTATAATTATATTGTAGTAAAACAGAAACGCCACACGTTACGTACTTATTACAACAATTACAAAACGCCTTTGTCCATTCCAAATGGATACAATCTGGCTCGGAATGGTGATAAATATTCGCATTCGAAACTACTCGTATATCCGCTTCTTGAAATGTTTTGCTGCTTGAAATATTAGAGCTGTATGCTGCGTCTACCTAGTGAAAGGTTCTTAATCAAGTAACTTGCATGCCCTTTTAAAAATGTTGGTTTGAAATATTAGGCACGCAACTAAGTTCTAGCTGTTTGTCAATAGATGGCTTCAGCATTAAGTGCTGGTCGATTTTGACACATCCAAAACGTCATGAACCAAGCTTAGACTTATGGCAAACAAACAGTTTTGACACATTAGTGATTTTGTTTTGGCGTAATATACTTTTGGTTGTGTGAAAATGTCTAATTTTGTCCCAAATAATCGTCTTTCGGGGGAAGTGTTGATTTTCTTCTTTCATTCGAAGAAAACCGCGGCTGAAGCGTCGAGAGCTCCAAAAAGTATACGGATGTGCTGCTCTAAGTGAAACAAAGTACCGTGATTGGTTCTGTCGCTTCAAAGACGGTGATTTCGATGTTGACGACTGTCCGCGAGATAGAAGGCCAAAATCCTTCGAAGCGATTGCATGCTTTGGGGATGATTCAAAAATAAGGAACTTGGGTTCCTCATGAGTTGAAGCCAAGGGACATTGAGTGTCGTTTTTTCGCCTGTGAACAACTACTCCAGTGGCAAAAAAGGAAGGGTTTTGTTCATCGTTTCGTGGCAAGTGATAAAAAATGGATTCATTGCAGCAACTCAAAGAGAAGAAAGTCATGGGGACTGCCCGGTCATGCTTCTTCGTCACCGGCTCGGCCAAATATTCACGCTGGGAAGGTTATGCTGTGTATTTGGTGGGACCAGGTCGGTGTTATTTATTGTGAATTGTTGAAACCCAACAAAACCATCACTAGGGAACGGTATCGACCTCAATTGATGCGATTGAGTCGATAACTGCGCGGAAAACGGCTACAATACGAGCAGAAGCACGAAAAAGTGTTCCTACAGCATGACAACGCTCGTCCTTAAATGGAAGATCCTACCCCACCGGCCATATTTCCCAGATATTTCACCGTCCGATTATTACTTGTTCCGTTCGATGGCATATGGTTTGGCTGATCACGGTACTCGAGGTCTGCCAGAAAGATGGGAAAAAGCGGTAGCTAGCGACGTGCAATACTTTGAATGATTCATTTGTAACCATTTTTTTCACAATAAAGTTGAATTATCATCAAAAAGAAAAGATCTTAGTTACCCACCTTATATAATCAAATTTCGGCCACCCCAATGTTGGTAAGCTTCTGTCCACTTTCGAAACTTTGGTCGTGAAGACCATATGTCTAAGGATTAAGACTTCATCGCCTCAATATTTCTCTGATGACAAATTCATAACGCCAACGAGACAGACAAGTTGTTATTCTTGACATCTCATCTAGAATTTAAAAGTAAACAAATATACGAGTAATTTAAAAAAATTGTGTTATTTTAAGAAATAATGAATTTGACCGTAAAGTAAAGTAGAAAATTGCAAACAATTTCCATATGCTCCAGTCGAAATAAAAGGAGTCTGGTTTTTTAAAGCCTGTAAAAAATAACTTTTATGGACTTGAAAGCCTTTTTTATAAGAATAATTTACAGAATTTATCAGTAGAAGTATTTAGGTCACACTACATCTGAGAAATTTTGAAATTTTGCCGTTTCAACCAGATAGGCCAGATCGTAGGCCTTATGAGAGGGCTGAGAGGTCTTTGAATTGAGTGCAACATTGTTTGTCTGAGCACTTTGAAGACTTGTAGCAATGAAATGGGCCTGAATATTCTAAGGGGTAACTTATTGTTAACATATGTCTGCATTTTTTTGAAAAATTATTCAAAATATTATTTATTTAAAAATATTTACCGCAGTCATACCACAGGAAACCAATATGAGGGCATGATTTTTTTTAAAGAAATTTCTTAAGCAACATTTATAATTTTTATTGGCAAATTACGTCAAAAATTGTATTAGTTAATTACTCAGTATCTTAAAACAAAACATGGGTCATTTCATATGATTTAATTCCAATTTTAACAACTTAAATAAATGTAAAGAATGATAATAATTTTCAGTTAGAATAAACAGATTTTTGTTTATTTTTATATTTGGCACATTGACGATTGGAGGCAAAACCCTGGTGGCAAAATTCGGAAGTGAGTTAATTCCAACGATTTTGACAGCTTTTATAAAACTTTTTTTCTATCTTTAGCAAGAAGAGTAAGACCGAATTTTCAAATAACAAATTTTATTATGAGACCATTTCGGAATTGTTTCATTATTGCATTGAAAAGAAAAATGTAAAAATCTGAAACTCTGAACTTTTAGCTTCCATTTCCAAAGATGTAAGCCCTGAATACAAGAGAAATATCTGCAAAATATTGCTGCCAAAAAAGTTATCGCATTATAGTATATGCTGTGCCTTTGATCGACCCTACTTTTTACCATTTTTTAAAGTGCTTTTTAATATTTCTATATCTTTTCATTTCGTTTTTTTTTTTCCACAGAATTCCATATGTGTTTATATATAATACATATTTGAAAGCTGTGGTGGTTTCTCAATTCCAATTAATTAGCCACATACATATGTACTTTAGTTTGGACTGCCGTTCTAGGCTTCTAGGGGAATATGCCCCGTCGCGCACACTAAGTTGATTGAAGCCGTCCTAGGTAATGTCTTCATTTACGTAGCGTAGCTTCTTTAGCTTTTTGTTGTTACCCATCAACACGTACGGATACGGGACTAAAGATAAGACGGGAAATACAATATTTCGTTCAAAGCAAGCAAGGGAGTTTTCATCCGCTGTGTGTGTAGTATAATAAGGTCGCACCGATGAATGTTTTACAAAACGTCTTCAAAGTGGCTCGAGAAAGGGCTTTGCTCAAAAGCCTTTTTAGCCTATAAATTTAGTGTTTGGCTCAATTTTTAGTGAACTGACTGTCAAATCGGAAGGTTTGGTGTTCGAATCCCAGCCGTGCCCGAAAGACTTGCATTTTTTCAACAAAAATTAAGTTAAGTGTGTAGTTGATTAGAATACAACAACAAACCTCCTCTCAGTAACAATTTAGTCTCCCCATTAAATGTTGGCTGCCACCCATGGAGCAAAATAACCACTGAGCCCAATTTTTAAAAAAAAAAAACTTAACATATGCTGAGGCATTATAGGTGCATTCATACCGAATTCAGTGTTAAGTTCTTAAGAAAAGAAAACTAATTTGGTTCTTTAAAGTCCGTCTCTTTAGACGTTGTCATAAGCAACCTTATAGCATTGTTAAGAGTCAAGAGTGTAGAATTTATGTTTTCGGCTTCCTTTAAAATCTACCTCTGCGTTAACATTTCATGACGGACTTATTAGGTTTACAACCATACTGATATACACCTTTCAGATTGTTGATGTTGGTTCTTAGATCTTGTATTATAAATTTCTCGCAAACATTCTTTCCCATTATTTTAGTGCACCTTTGCAATACAAAAGTAAAAGAAATATCTAACAGCTTTCTCTAAATACTTTGGCCCTACCAGTGGATCAACTTCTTCGAGCTGATAAACGAAGAAGAACGCCTCATAATGACTTACATCAGCATTTTGATTCTATTCCTTTTACGGCTGCTACTCGTATTTTTAGGAAACGGTAATCTGACACTGTGTTTTTGTAAAAAGCTGTGCTAGTTCTGCTGCGATCATAATCAAATAGTCTATCCTGTTGGAAAGGAGATAAAATATTCTTTCCATCCAATACCATAGTAATTTCTCGACGGACGCCGATTGGGACTTAAAATCTTTATATTAAGGATTATGGGAAATCAATTTGCCGTTGAATCATCTCCTTTAAACTGAATTGGTGGGTTCTTGTGGGACCGCTACTCATAATACATGCATGTGCAATCGTCGTCAAATCAAACCAGGGGCTGCGTTGTGGTGGCCGAGTTAATCGTAGCACATCAGAGGTTGCATCTCTGATGGCTTTTTGGGCAACAGCAACTGGTTTTGGATACTTTATGCTGGCGGCCGGGCACCTTTTAAGAGATTAAGGCAGACTCGACTGAAAAAGGATTTGACGATATCTTGCAATTGTACCCGTCCGACGTAAAAATTCCTCACAGTATTAGCTTGCCTTTGCGAAGTTCGAGATATTCATAAACGTAGCCAAATACAACAAGGTAATTCGCCAAATCGATTTTTGTCCCTATGAACGTTTGGAAGTCCATAATACTGGGGAAAAAATACAAGATCGCAATATGGTCAACCTGGGTGACGATGATCAGGAGTTCTCTGAATACTCTTGTGAGTATCGAGATGTGGGAACCGAGTGGAAGTTACGACAATATTTTGCCCCACCGCAAAGTTGATTTGAGTGCATCTATCAGAGAAGGTGTTGTGCAGGATATACATTCTGGCAGTACTCCCTTTTACCTCCAAGGTCTTATATAGAATCTCCGTAGTTTTGGGACAGCGCCTTACTTCTCAATTGCTCTCTTAGCCCAAAAAACCAGCAATTACTAAGAGTGATTCTTCGTTGTATTTCCGCTAAAATATTTTTGACAGAACTAATAGCAGAACCAAAGAGAAAGTCCCTTACTACCTCAAAATTACGAGTATAGCTGTTGATTGTGACATTCGGTCCAATACGTCAATACTTTTTGTCCCTTCTTGTTATTGCACCACATATGTACTCCTACTTAGTTATTACCGCCAGCTGGGTTTTCCTAATTATGTCGATGTTATCAGCGCACAGACTATTGAAAGATTGTGTCTCTGGTGTTCACTTGCGAATTGTTGCATACGACAGCGCGACATCTCGTCTAATGCTCTCTGACATAGAAGGTCTTGGTTAAGTTCTTACCGACTTTGACGGAGCAACGTGCGTTCTCAACCGTCATTCTGCAAATGTTGGACGGGCTTGGAAGGGATGCCAAAATTATTGACATTGCTCTACAATATATAGTTCGTCTCTATATATATTCTGTCATATTCGGCCTTAAAATCGGTGGAAAGATAATGAATATCGATGTGGTTTTCTTGAATTTATTCCAGGATCTGCTGTACGAGTATTGTTAAGATGGGCTTTCCAGGTTTAAAACTGCACTGAAAGATGCCAATCAGGTCATTTATGAACGCTTTACATGCTGACCGGTAACCTGTGCATAGGCGATGATACCCCCTTTCTTTGGATAATTTTGGTTTTTCTTCTGCTAAAACGTGTTTACCGTATCTCTTACCTCAAGTCTTCAACCGATTAATACATCTTTTGCAAGTGTTCTCGGGCTTTAACGGAGATCTATGGATGTCTTGTTTGTGTTTGCCTTGTGAAATCAAGCAGCGCATGCTTCATGTGTATTGAACGAAACGTATTTTGGACACTCTAACGAGTTGGTACCAATATCCCTCCCGACTGTTACCTTAGCGTAAATCTTTAGACATTCAGTACACAGCCTCATGATTATTGATTAGAATATGGCTATCCGGTAGGCATCGCAAGGAGATGATGTGACTATTCCGACAGTTTTTTTCCAATCACTGCTTAATTACATTTTTCAAATATATCATCGAGCCTGACATGCTTATTTCCTATTCCTCTAGGTTCAGCTGTTGGTCCAACTCTGATAGGGTGATAGGGTTCTCTGTGAAACAAATTTGAGAGATTTAAGTAAAAACCACACAGCCTTCGGCTTGAAAGATATTCTTAAAGAATTTAGTGAATCAGAATGCTTGCGAGTAAATTATCATCCTTCCTGAGCTCGAACTTTTTTGTGTGGTAACACCTATTGTTAATTTTGGAGCTTATTTTCCATAAGATTCTCTAAATATTCTCTTATCCATGGGTTTACATTTTTGGGCGGTGACTAAGAAGCTTTTTACTGGCTGTCGAAGGGATGATTTATCATGAAGTCAAAATAGCGTGTGATGCTAGGGTTGTATAAGTGTCTTCTATATGATACAAAAGACATGCGTATTGCATCGTTGTTTTGTTTTAATTCATAAAACCTCTTTACTGCAGCATGATAATGGGCATTCCATTGTGGCTTTTTTAAGTGGAAAGCTGCAGCAAGAAAATGGTTGACTGAAAATTAATGTAAAAGAATTTTTCGGAAAATCGACTTCTCCATTTTTTGATTGGTTCAGGGAATTGAAAATTGTAAATTATTAGATCAAGATCTGTGACCTTCTGGGTTCCAGCTTGAAATAGAATAGCTAAAAGTATTTCATTTTAATTAAATGGATGGAAATATTATCTTTTAATTTCAAGGTTCGCTCTGCTTGACGGATAAATATTGTACCCCGTTATAAAATTTGCAATTTTTTTCCCGACATATTCTGTGTTTGCAATAGCTTTGATAATAAAGTTAGTGGGGTCCTAGGATATGCAATCGATAGTCTTTTAACCAATTAATCGGTCGCAATGTGTTCAGTTCTAAATCTAAGCCAGTAGTCGGAATTCATGTAGTCTGCCTATATTCTAAAGGGTAATGTAAACTGCGGTTGCGTTTGCGAGAATTCAAATTTTTGATGAAAGCCACAAATATCTGTTTTTATTCTGAAAAGAAAATACTTCTTTGCAGTTTAGCTATCACAGCGAGTATCCCTTACTGCTTCCATATGCTCTTCAGGTTACCGCCAAGTCACTTCTGGTTGAAGGAAAAGATTGAAACTGCCAAGCAACGTAATGCTACAGAATACCACTTGTCATGAAGAAGTCCTCAGCATTGAAACTGCTATGATGAATGGGTAAAATTGATTCAAGAAAAATTCATTGACATTGAAAATGACTTGGAAAATTTCTTAAGTCGAATGATAGCTTCAGCGCTGCAAAATCCGAAAGTAGAACTTCTTCTTTGGGTGTGTTGAAAATATTTAGCTAACTTCAGAATTTTACTGGTTCACAAGCTCATTTAACCATAAGAAGTTTTCAATTTTTTAAGATCCTAATATGCTACCTTCCGTCGCATGATGTCGAGGCTTTATCTACACTTACTTGATCTAATACGGGTGTAGGAAGAAGTCTTTTAACAAAATTGTCTGCGTACTATATGGACAAATAATGCGATAGACGGCAAATTTTGCATTTTCGATTCTAATCCACACTTTCGCTTAAATCGGCTACACTTTTTGATCAAAAAGTACCCGGAATTCTTTAATAAAACAAAAACGGTTCGATTATCCATCAATATTCATTTTATCCCCTTCAAAGAAATTTCCACTGCAAACAATACACCTGTTTCAAAACTTCCGCTAATCTTCAAAACATTTTTCATAAGATAATTTTTAGAAACCCCTTCAGCTCCTTACGCGATTTCTCTTTTATTGTTTCAAAACGCTTTGCGCGAAGTAGTAAAATGAGTTGTGGTAATAGGAAAAACGGTATGAACGTTGTCTTTGATCAAATAGTCGAATACAAGATAATATGTGGGAGCCTGTGCGTTGTCGTGGTAAGGAACAAATATTTTCCCCTAAACGCTTAAATACGCTCACGTAATATTCCTTATTTACTGTCTGGTCTGACAGAAATAATTTGGAGTGAACCACTCTACGTCAATCAAAGAAAACGGTCAACTGTGTCGTGGTTTTTGGATTTTGGCGTCAATTCGATGATTGTTGGTTAGTATTGATCTCATATTCATAGACCCATGTCTCGTCACCGGTAATGAAAGCATATCTTTAGCGACATCAATGCGATGCTGTTTCTACAAGAAATACAGCACTCTCGGCATAGGCCACGCTTCAACTAGTGTCATGCCCAAGACATCGTGCAAAACGTTTGGTACCTACTGATTCAAACGAGACACCAAGATCGGCTGCAATCTCCCTGATGATTACACGAGGATCAACGAGGCCAATTTTCTTCATTTTTTCGATGTTTACGTCAGTCATTCTGCTGGAAAAATTATCAACCACAGTACGGACCACTTTAATCTCTTTGCATCACTAGTACACTTTTGTTTCAGACACTGTCGAGTCCCCGTAGGCCACTGATGAAACACAGTCAAACTCTTTGGCCAACTAAATTAGACACTGCGAAATTCGCAGAACACAACACACACTGACCTGTCAGCAAAACAATTACGCAAAAATTCCCGACAAATGGCGCTCAGATATTTGACAGATGTATCGGCCTTAACAAAGAGCTTTTGACAATATCTCAAGCGCTGTTTGTTTGTTTGTTTGAATGAGAAATTCTTGGTACTTTTTGATCAGAAGGTAGTTTTCTCTGAAGTAGACTTTGTTTACAAAACGGATAATAACCTTAAAAATCACAAAACTTGATACCTACACATTTCGCGAGATAAGGACAGATTTTCAAATAAGTTTCAATTATATGGAAATGTCCTTCCGGTGTATGTCTCTTCATGACATTTAGCAAATGATACCAATTGTTAAATACGAATCAAAAACGACAGCACGCTTCCAAGCTAATGAAATAAAACCCTCATTAGGCTTCTACCAGCGGAAGTCTGTAAAATGTTCAAGCATTGCAGATGATATAAAGTCCGAATACATAAAAACCTTCCTATGAAACGCTTTGGTGAAAAGACCATCTAGACTTAAAGGTATGGCCGGTTTGGAAACCTAAGTATTTTTTTTACCGCATGTAAATTCATTTTAAACATGATGCTATAGACGAGGTCAATTGCAAGTGATAAGAGGAGCTAATCTGCAATAAAATCACACGGATTTGACCAATACTAGGTCCGATTCTCATGTCGACATGCTGACATACCCGCATGGCAATTGATTGATTGATTTTTACAGAGCCAGAAGACCAGACGCAACTAGTCTTCATATGCCGTACATTTGCCAGAAAATAATCGATCTAAGAAAACAAATATCAGTAGGCTTTGTTTTGTTCTATAACCCTGTGGTCTCCTCTTTAATTGTGAAAAGTTTGAGATCCTGGCATAAGTGATTCTGGTGGATGCAGGCAACCATTTAACCCAATCCAACCAAATAATAAACGTGGATACTGAAGAGGTGCTTGGAATTTATAAGAATTATTAATTGTACATAAGTAATCCACTTCGACTTGCCGATCATGGTATATCTTTTTAGAGAAAGATATTCCAGCATTCGCCCAAATTTCCTTAGCAGGGAGAGGTAAACTATTTGAAAATGATACGAACAGGTTGTTGTTAAAATGTGAGTTAAGATGGAATGAATATCAGTCCTTTCTAAAGGGAAATTATTATCATATGTCATAAATCTACTGCAAAGTATCTATGTGTATATGTATATTCATATCAACAAATGTACGCATGTACTCATATTTATATGGAACACTTGTCAAAATAATAACCATGAACAAGTGATTCCTATTCTCGTTATCATGTCTGTTAACAGAAGAAAAAAAAATCACTTTACTCCCAAATTGCGTTCTAATGGACATATGTTGTTTTACTACTACGCTCCGGACAGGTTTCTGTCCCTAGAAGCCATTACTGACATTACCCTTAAGTGCAGTTTCATGTGTTCCACATTAATGAATATTATTTGAAAGTAATCTGTTAAAAATATATTGTACAACTACTCCTAGCCCCTTTGTTCTATCTATCTAAGAGTATCTTCTACCATGTGTTGCATTGACACCCCTCTAAACGTAACGAAAGGGCAAAATCCCTGTATCAATATTTTTTTTTTTAAAACAATACAACTTTTACCTACAAGCACAAGTACAACATACAATGTATTTCTATGGTTGTACCTTCTCAACACTCAATACTTTTCTAATTCATAACCCTTGTGTCATTCCGATTAGGGAAACGAAAGAGAGAAAATAAAATCCTGAAAATCCCAAAAAGTGCACATTACTAACGCAAAAGAGAACAGCAAATTGATCGTATTAATAAATATAACTGGTTCATCCCGCCCATATAATCAACTTAAAGATAAGACCGATTTTCCATATCAAAACTACTCGCATGCCATTTTATGGCAATGAATACGATTAACTATCTCCCACGGGGTTATCGCAATATTCTGGTATTGCATATCAAAGGCAACCCCTTATTGAAAATCTCTCAATATGGTTTGGATTCAACCGCCGGACTGGTGTTTGCAGATTGTACGAATACACCCTAAACACCAAAAACAAAAAACAACAGAAAAAAAAACACAGGAAAATGGATAAATCATAATACGCTTTTCTTAACATGCGTACAGGTTATAACCCTGCGTAATATGCGTTGAATAAAAAGCAGGGAACATCCCAAAACCCAGAGCTCCGAATCGAGGCAAGTCTTGAAATTCAGATTTCTTTCCCATTACACTCCCTTTTATTTGAAAATAACAAAGGCGGATACGACCGGATACATATGGGTAGGATGAGTGCTTTTTGTGTAGAAGTCATGTACCGCATTAACAACATGTTAACCCCGGCAAAACTCAAGGTTGAAAAACTAATACAAGATTGCTAACCAACAGCAGGGTGATAAAATGGGAAGATGCAGAGTCGATTACGTGGGCAACCCCAGTGGCAATTTGTTGTGTTTTTATTTTTGTTTTATTTTTCTTCTTCAGTGTATCTATACATATTTAGTTTGACTCACCCCGGTATTTCTAGAAGCTACAAATATATGAGTGCATACATTCATACATACATACGTTTTGCAAGTGCCCGCTTTGTACACCCCTTTATACACAAAGTATACGAATGAGTATATCAATTTTGTTGTTTATGCTTCATAATAGAACAACAGATGGTTTACAGAATCACCGTGATACATGATATGTATCTCTGTAGAAAAAATTTAGATAGATTTTCCTTTGATATTTATAAGTATACAGATACACAGTCTGGATTTGTTGATTTTGTTTATGGATAAGTGATTTGTCTTGATATTGGGAAGATCCCACCAAGGCGTAAGTAGTCATTTATGATTTGAATCCTGTATCCCTTTGAGTGATATAGAATTTCAAGAACACCTTAGCTTTATTATACTCCTACGATAAATACAGTTATCTCAACCTTGTCTTTTATGTCCCAGATTTGTCGTTCACTATCTTTCTATAAATTTTCTTAGAACGCACTACACCTATTCCTGATTGTGTGAATGGATTGTACTGCAATTTACATGCCCTGCTCTTGAGTGATAGTTTAAAATAACTTCTATGTACTGCACGATACCCACATTTCAGTTGATAGACGGGCTCCCTACCCTTGAAATTTCAAAGCTTGTGAGGCAACGGCCTTCCATATTTACCGATCCCGTTATCTTCTCAACTTCTTGTGACATAATCTTGATCGTTCTGGCTGGGCTTCAAATGTAAGACGTACTAAGGGTTCTGTTTGTGGAACCAGTTATTTATTTTACGTATACCCACATAGAGTAATTATGACAGTTTTGATAGCAACACGGTTAAGCCCAATTTACATATCCCAATCCGGAACCTATCTCTTTGCCTAATACTTGATGAAATTAAGCCCATTGCTCATATTACACCATACCGTACAGTCTTGAGGATTTTATGCTGTCTACACTTGGTTCACTTGGTTATTGTTCTCCAAATACAGCAATAGCGCTTAATGATCTTTGCGTGGAGCCAAAAGCGAGTCTCATTGTTCAACAAAATTTTACCATAAAACTCCGGATCATTTTGCAATTGATGATACACGTACCTTTCGATTCGTGGTATGATGCAATGGTTGCAATTTTATTGTGAATTGGATCTTATGAGGAATAAGACCAGGATCAATTGGGCAACGTCTCCGAATTGATAAATCCGATTCTTCATTGACACAAGCCTCAATTGGGCAATATTTTTTTTCCGAACGCACTTATCTCATTCTTTTTTTGGTTAAACATAAAACTGACGAAGTGCTCTATAAGTTTGTGTAACTACACACTGATTTTGGACAGATATTGTTGTACAAATTTATTCATGATAAATTGTACCTTAATTAAATAAATAGCCTCTTAGATGAGCACCCTTTGCTTCAAAAACTCTTATAATATTTTTATGATATGGATCCATGCCTCCATACAAGAGCACCTCGATTGAAGTCATCAACCCAAATAGAAGCCTGCAAGGATAAAGATTGAAACGTAGCAGTCTGCGCAAGTAATCTGAATTAATTATTTTCCATAAACAGCAAAGAGAATCAACAGTCTTTTGTTGGTGAAAAAAAAATCTATTTAGAATAGGATTAACGTCGATTCATCTGAAAAGTAAAGGATATTTTAGTCAGATGCTTATTATTGTTGAATTCCTGAAAGCGGTTGCCTGCATTGAACAACCACAACATAAGTAAACGCTGTAAACAACAAAACGTATAATTAAATGAGGAATCTCTATTGCTCATCGCAGAATCTGAACACTTAGATTGATAACTGAAATATAAGTTGATCTTGTTGATTACGACCTTGATGCGGACTGGCTGTCGATCTTCTTCTGTATTGTATTTTGTTTTTGCGATCTGATTTCTTAAGTACTGCTAAAGACTTAATGTTAATGAATAAAAGGAAGGATTCGTCATATTTTAAAGTTCCATTGTATTAATGAGCGTTTTGTCTCCTAGTTGTGTTAACATTGCTTTTGTTCGCCTTGGTGCCGTAAAAGTCACCACACTATCAGCAGGTGCTATAATTTTTGCAAATTGCGGCAAATGTCAATTCTACTTTGACATTTGTGAAGTAAACAGATACGAAATACACGACAACATGAAGTGCTGCCAGGTCTCGCCGGCCTCAGTTTAAAATGTCGCAGAGAACGCCGGAGTATCGATCAGACGACGTGCCACGCAATTATGCAGCAATCGGGGGTGTTTACAGAGAGTTTTGGTGAAAGATTTTAGGATGTTTCCTTACAAAGTGCAAACAGTGCATCAGCCGTTAGCTGTTGACTGCCAACCGCGTATAACCTACGCTCAAACCATCCTAAATCTCAACCACGGGGGAGATAACTTTTCATTGAAAATCATCATGAGCGACGAGTCACATTTCTATCTCTGTGAACATGTAAATAAACAAAACTATAGCTTCTAGGGCAACGAAAATCCGCGGATAACCCACGAAGAGCCATTATACCCGCTCAATGTTACTGCATGGTGTGCTGTTTACGCTGGAGGCGTCATTGGGTCTCATTTTTTTTTCGAAAAAAACGAAAACTGTGCATGGTGAGCGCTACGGAGCCATGCTCAACGACTTTCTCCTTCCTCAGTTGCATGAATTGGGATTGCACAAACCACAACCGAAATTCTGAGCGCTGCATTTCTCTCACCTTGGCGATTTGCACTGTCCGGCAAGATCGCCTTATTTAACCGATGTTTTAAGTCACGAATTTATATCTTCAAGCCTCAGATTCTTGCAGCCCTCAAAGAGAATATCGGCGAAGATTGCCAGGACCTGTCGCCGGAAGTTCTGGAAAGAGTGGTGGAAAATGCCATAAACCGGGCCCGAATGGTCATCAATTCTGATGGCGGCCACTTAGCCGATATCATTTTCTGGATTAATTAAGACATCAAATAAACATAATCCAAGAGAAGCACCAAAGCTTTCTATTCAGAAAAGAAATTACACCCAAAGATAATCGGGTGACAACTTTTGCAGCTCCGTGTAGATTGACTCATCCCAAGAACTCTTCCACTCATCATTCTCTATTTGTTGTTTTTGATGGGTTCAAGGTGATAGAGGTATTTGCTTTGCAGGTTTTTCTATTCCTTCTTAGTAGAGGTACAACCTGCCTTTCTAGAATAATCTTTTTCAGTAGAGAAAACGTACTGAAATGAATTGCTAATAATGATATGTATAAGTGATCTTGCTGGGGTATCCCTTATTTTGGTCACTTCTTGCTTATACATGGCATGCTTGACATGGTTGCCTCGATACGTTGGCATTAAATATATCCAAAAAGAAAAATTCATAAGCCCACAGCACTGTCCAATAACTTATTTTTTCTCTCAGCACTATGTTAGAAGTACATGATCATAACGTCATGCGTGAATCATTATTTACATGAAATATCGATGAGTACATAGAAACTATCTCAGATAAAAGGTGATGTAAATTTTGGATTCCTGTTATCGTGAAGCCCTATCACAGAAATTTACAATATCTGATATGCAGATTCTAGAATGTGTTAACAACTCTCATATGTATTTTTATTTATTATGATGACGCCTCCCAATAAAAAGGCTGGAATATTTTCGTACATTTCCGAAAGTCATTATTGAAGACATTGCACTTTCTCTGAAATAGTTTCCTCTTGAATGAATTCTATGTAAGAATTTGCTATTGACGAGAACGCAAATGGATATATATTTTTTTCCATAGATATCCTCCCTTTCTTACAACAGTGATTGGCGTTTCAATTTCAATAGATTTTCCAACCTTCATTAGCAATATAATTACAGATGTGTCCCTCTATAAAAACAACGATCAATTTTCTTTACTTCAAAACCTAACCACAACACTTGTCCGTAAATTGTGTACTCATGCTCAAGCTCGCGCTCACATCACGCAACGTTGGTCCTTATGAAAACGTTTTATAATTATTGTATCGGCAATACATCAGGCATAATCTTTGCCATTCTCTCAAGTACGAAATGAAGGCGAAAGCAATTATTTCAAATAATGCCACATCACAAACTTTGACATAAACTTGAAAGAAAAAGGACCTCTTCTCTTAAATTGTTGTTATTGGTGGTAGCACAGCGAAAGGGATGCGAATTCTCCTTCATACATATAGTACTCGTAGATGTGCGAGGGGATTACAAATACAGCCGCAGGGTGAAATTGCCAACTTGGGTATTGAAAAAGCAGCAAAGATCTTAAGTAAACATAAAATTAATTTCAAGTGCTCTAATCATACTATGATGATATTTACCTAATTGAATGTAACAGTAATGGAAGTCAAACAAGAGACTTGAAAGTATGTACAAGTACAGTATGTACTTGTACGAGTACAAGCCTTGTTTGCTGTACCGAGCTATGAACTGCAAGAATACCCGAATATTCAATAATGAATTCCGAATAACGAATAACGAATACTGAATAGCGAAAAGCGATTTCAATATGTTTATTAGGGGCTGCTTAAAGCTACGTATAGGCCAATGCCGCAGTGTCTAGATAATTTTGTGGCTTTTCGATCAGATGAAATAATAGGAAAGGCAAAGTTTGAATGGAAAATATTTACATTGCACCGTTGGTAGAGGAAAACGAATTGAGTATGGTTGCCTAAAGCAACTTTATAGAAATCCGGTCACTTTATGCTGCTTTTTTGAGTTACGACGAGTACGTATGTAGTATTCGTACATGCAACATAGTTGGTGTTGTTATTTTTACGTTTTTGCTAGTAACTTGACAGCATTTTGGTGGTTAATTTGAACTATGCAGCCCTTTGCAACTCTGTCAACAGTGCCAATGTTTGTTCAACAAATTAAATCGATATGTACGAATATTTGTATGTAATTTAATTTAGTTGCCAAACAAGCAAATCCTATGTTCTCCCTATAGATACTAGTCTCGTTACACAATACACAATAATTTGAATTTTTTCCAAACCTTGTTATAGGTACTATACATTGTATAGTATGAGTACTGTAAAAACAAAGAAAGCAAACATTTGTGTATTAAAATGAAAATCTATTTTTTAGATGCACCATACGATGGATGGACTTGATATGCTGGATCCAACGGGCTCAATGACAACACTGACGCCAATGTCTGAAACACCTATAACCCCCACGCATCATCAACTCCATGGGTCGTATCATGGCATGAATCATATGATGGGGCATCATCATGCCGGACCTTTAGGTGGACATACACCCGGTAGGAATTATGGTAAACAAGTTTCATGGACAGTTCAGCTGTATAATATTATGTGTTCTCTATTTTCATTTGTGGCATTAAATTTTAACAGGACATCATGGGCATCCAAGTGCGCATCATCCAGCAATGGCAGCTGCTGTAGCTGCTGCCGGCCTACATCCTGACACGGATACGGATCCTAGGGAATTGGAAGCCTTTGCGGAACGCTTCAAACAAAGGCGGATAAAATTGGGTATCGTATTTAATCGATTTTTTTTTGTTACCTATATATTGTAATATTATACATTGTTTGATTTTTTGTTGTCTAAATTGTTTTAGTAGGCCATACTAGTCTAATCCTTGATTGTGAACATATAAAATCTTGTTTTTGTCCTGTGGGGTGTAAGTAAGAGGTGTAAGAGAGTTAAGATTTTATTATAAGGGATCGTCCTCAGCTATGTATTCGTTAATCAAGAATCGTGATAGAGCTTTATAGTACACTTTCTGTCATAGTCCGAATAAAAAGCAAAGGAGAAGAGCAATACTTAGTTTTTTAAATAAGAAAAATAGAAAACAAAAAAAAGAAGATACCGATGTACGTTTTTAGGTTAGTATAAGCTCGTCCGGGCATTTCATTCTTAAGAATGGGTCACGATACTCCAGGGTACGTCCGAAATGAGTGCTACAGCTGCAGGCTTAGAGGGACGTTATTTTTGTTTGTAGTGTTTTGACAATAGAACAAGTTAATGCAAAAGAGACTACGTCTCTCGAATATCGGGTGTGAATTCACCTAGCACTATTGGCACCATTATTGAGTTTTATCGCAGGTTTTGAATCCTGTCTTAAATAATATACTATTAAGTGCATATCAGACGGGGGAAAAGTGATTTTTTACGTAGCTTCAGAAAAAGTAGATATTTCGTTGAATTTTCGTGGATGTCGCAAAACGGCTTCGACAATGAAAGTGTAGTTCATAGATAATGGCAGGATGTTTAAAAGAGCTTAACACTCAAAAGGATATGTATACACCTATAATGCTTCAGCATGTGGTAAATTTGTTTGGAAAATAAATTTTTAGCGAAAGCTGTCTTGTTGTTGTTCTCTTGTCGACTACAAATCTTAATTGACTTAATAAAATAATGTGTCGGACACAGTTGGGATTCGAACATCGAAAGCAAACTCCTCCCATGGAAATTTCGACAGGCTTTGGTGTAGGTGGGGGGACTTATAAAGGACATTGGATGAAAGTTTCCTATGCTTTAAACGAACTTATCGGATACTGTTGAAATTTCCCTCAGTTGATCGTATTGAAACATAACTTATTTTTCCTCTGTCGACTGGGCTTGCCAGACCAGTTATCTAATTCTGATTCCATTTTTTTGAGTCGTATAACACATTTTCTTCTGCTGGTACAAACTATTTCTCTCCAAAGAGATAGGTGCTTGTAATCATATCAGTAGAGGCATCCACGTCGTTATCGAAATATAATGTCCCAATTTTTTATTTGTACGTATATCCAATTGCCTTGTCCAGAAATCGTTTCTAACTCTGTTGAATGTGCACATATAACGAGCTTGTTACTGTACTTATCATGGTGAAAAAAAAAAAACACTGTGGCGTTGGCAGCCCGGTATGGGCCATGGTCTAGCTTCTTGACCATCTCATTTGTGTTGCTCATATTGTTATTTTTGTCACATCTGAGCGGGGCCTACGGTTTATCGCCGATTCCGAACGGCACTCCTTCGAGGCTTTTTCGTAGGCAATGTTTACTTTCGGGAGTTTGCCATTGCCCGCCGAAAGGGTGATGGCGATTTGAAAAATTGTTGATGACCCAGCCAAGAATCGAACCCAGACTCTCTGCGTGATAGTCCAATGAGCTAACTATCGCGCCATCGCCACTTGTCATGGTGAGAGATTGAAAAAAAAAACCTAAATCTGAGCCGAAATTACACTGTGATTGAGTTCGGTAAGATGACGAGATCTAATGAAGGAGCTGATCAATTGATGTCACACCAAGTTTCAATACAGCTGACATTATTATCAGCTTATGAATTCTTCAAATTCTTAAAACGGATCAGTCTTAATCAGATTGATCAGACGAAAGTTTCTAAAGGGCCACATGTATGCTTGTCTCAATTAAGTAACCAAGTTATGGATTGTAGAAATCTGCAGAAATCTATCTTATGTAGATACCAGATCATTTCGATAAATGAAGAGTTTGAGTCTTCACAAAAGCTTCGGTAGTAATGCACAGGTCTTTCTTTAAGTTAATTAAGCTTGATAGAAATGGACACCACACGCTGGGTGCAACTTGACATGAGTCCAATAGGTAGAATCTTTTGACCGACATACAGAAGAAAAAGAAGGTGTTGGGAATCACTATCTACTTAGACTATGTGGAAGAGTCTTGTTAAGAGTTCAGTTGTTTTCATAAATTCTAAATCTACATACCTTTTCCGCACGATGGCAAGATACTTGTTTTCAAAGCAGCTATGTCGTCTGGAGAAACAATTTTTCATAAATTGAGTGCTGACTTCGAATTTACTGTAAAGATTCGTTTTGCAAATTTTCTTACCGGATTTGGTTCTTTAACACGATCTTTTTACATTCTCATAAGATCCCTTTAGAGCTAGTTTCTTTTATAGCATAAATATTTTCAAACACGCTTTTTCATTTCATTGGGCTTGCAAGTCGACTTCTTCATTGAACCAGGATTTTTCGGCTGAAATCCAGTGCATTAGTTCCGGTATTTCTAATAATCTGTGCTCATTTCAGAGGATTGCTTTTTTTCTTTGCTATAATTTCTCGTCATTTTTATTTGATTTCAGTTTTCGATCTATGTTTCACATCCACTTACGCAGGGCACACCTGCCGAATGTCTGCTATTTAATAGCAGTCTAGAAACTCGACTAGTTATCGTACACGGTTCTCATTTCGTATACGGTTCTTCAGCAATCAATTCCTCTTTCTGGTTTATTATTTAGAAATGTAATCGATTAATAGAATTTATTTCATATGCTACTGCTACTAATAATACTGCGAAAGATGTCAGCACCAGTTGGCAAGATGTCAAGCACCAGTTGGTCGCATCCATGTTCTGATTAAGTTACAGAAGAAGGCATCACGATGTATTCATATGTATTCAGTAAGTCCGTCCGTTGTTGTCATCTACTTTGATGTTAGAGAATATACATATGTACGTATTCATGTTTTCTTGAAGATGGAGATATTTTTCACTAGAAGTCTTAAAGATCTCAAATAACTCTTCAGCCAAATCGTGTCATAGCCTACTGCCTCCAAGCTTACACATTAAGTTGGTGAAACATCTTTACTAAAAGTGCATAGAATTTTGTTCTGCATAATCTTTTCGCGGTTTTTGTCCATAAATTGACAAGTTGTAAGCACTTTACAAATCATATCCCAATAGTTTAAACAGCTCGTTTGTATCAGTTTGACCATGAGTTTAGTTATTGCACTTTGATAGGACTGATGCCTGGTAACCTACATATAGTACATATTCGGAATGCATCTAAAATATTTTTTTTTCCAAACTGAATATTTAATTATAATTTCGTGTTATTTCTTGCAGGCTTCTCTCCTATCTTTACTGCCTAGATATGCTCCTCTTATCTTCTGGTAACTTGTTTATTCGCAGAATTTATTTGATAACTTTTCGAACAGGAGGTTTCGTGGTAGTCAATAAATGAAATATAGTTTTACTCTTAGTCTTGGGTACTTCTTATGGCTGATGATATATTGAAAGAAACACGGCCTTTGCGTTGCAGGCATTCTATTTCAACAGTGATTGCCCTATGTCCATAGGCGAACTCATTCTTGTTAATTCAACAATAGGCCCGCTGAATCAAGAATGATCTCTCTAAGAAGCTGTTTCCTACAGATTTTTATACAACCACTTGTTCGTCAAGCCAGGTTTTACTTCTCCTAGACGTTTAGTACATAAGAGACTTCTTTTTTATTTTATAAATCTTTTATTACTATAGTACGAGTATTTAAATCAATAAAATATATAATCATATAAATATGGTCTTAATTTATTTTGTTATAAAGGTGTTACCCAAGCGGATGTTGGGAAAGCTTTAGCCAATCTAAAATTACCTGGTGTTGGGGCCCTTTCACAAAGTACAATATGTCGTTTCGAGAGTCTTACCCTGTCTCACAACAATATGATAGCGTTAAAACCAATTCTACAGGCATGGCTAGAGGAAGCGGAGGCGCAAGCGAAAAACAAACGAAGAGATCCGGATGCGCCGAGTGTTCTACCTGCTGGTGAGAAAAAAAGGTAGACAACGTTTCAATTCGATTAAGGGCAGAATTTGAATTTGAATTGCGTGCTAATTATTGATTGATTGATTAATTTGGCTTCGCCGGTTTCAGATAAGTGTCCTTTTAGCACACAGAAATTCAAACAAACTTTTGTCCGAAATGTTTTTTTTTTCGTTTTCAAATTCTCTTTTGTACAGTTATCTATATCGAGTCTTTTTTCAAGAAAAAGGACTTCCATTGCTGCACCTGAAAAACGCTCCCTTGAAGCTTATTTTGCCGTCCAACCGAGGCCGTCTGGTGAGAAGATAGCTGCCATCGCTGAAAAATTGGATCTGAAGAAGAACGTGGTGCGAGTCTGGTTCTGTAATCAAAGGCAAAAACAAAAACGTATGAAATTCGCTGCACAGCACTGACAATCAAATAATACAGCCACACAATTAGGTATAGTTAGTAGTGTAACAGCATCAATGACCGGTCCTGGACCTGCTGGAGTTACTGGTTTTGGTTACTGATAGTAGCTTACATCCCATCCATCCCATAGCAGTACATTGAACAGCATCAACCTTTTGGACTCTATCCTCTACACCACATCGAACCCGACGGCATATTGATTCAAAAAACTCCCAAAAACTTTCTAAAGTGGACAAATTAACTGACAACTGAACTAGGCGCCCCTTATTCCAACATCCTCGTCATCGTCGTCGTCGTCGTCGTCGTCGTCGTCAAATCGAGTTTCTGTAAATTTCTTCATTTAACTTTTATTTACGAGTACTTCACTTTTTTATTTCACTCATTTAATTGTCCAAAATTTTATGAAGCAGTGAAGCCAGTTATTGAAGTTAATTTTCGTTCCTAATAAAAATGTATTATCTTAAAATTGTACTGTAAATTTTATCACAAAAGAACCAAACAAACTACAATACGATTACAATACATACATATTTTGAAGTAAGAGTATCATTTCGAATTGATCGAGCAGAGTTAAAACAAGGAAAAGATGCAAATACAAAAGTAACATTTCTAGTGTCAATAACAGAAACTTTAATTCAGAAATCAATAGACTCAAGAACTAAGCTAGCATGTCTTAGCACAGAAGGTTAAATTGCTTACCTACAAAACTTTAAGAGAATTTAGTATTATTTTTTATTAGAATTATTTATTAAAAAAGAAAAGAAAAGAAAAACAAAAAAAAAAGGATAACGAATGTGCAATAGGCAATAAACTATAATGAATTAAAAAAAAAAAAATCAATTCGTTCATTTATTGATTATTTTGAATGTGCTAATAGCTTTTTTAATCAACTGATAATTGATAATTAGTAATAGAATAAAAAAATTACGAAGAAGAAAAGAAAACCAAAAGAAAAGAATTTGTTTGCATTATGCAAATTCCATGTATATAGTATCCTGTTTCATTGATTCACTAAATGAAGATCATTTTCGGATAAAACACTATGATGTAAGAACTTAATTTAAGGCAAACAATAGATTAATAAATACAAAGAAGAAAAAAACAAAAAAACAAAAAACAGAACAGAATACATATATATATGTATATATATAAAAAATAAGATTTATTATTAAACATTCTTGTACATACAAAACTTTTCAAATACAAATAAAGTTAGACTAATTTTTTTAGAAGAATAATGATATTTTTCTATTGCTGAACGAAAAATCAAATCGTAGTAAGGAATGTAAGGAAAATTATTCTGTTACGAGCAACTGGAAACAGGATTCAAAAACATTTTCTGCATCTGAGGTAATTTTTTCCGAAAACATGTAAACATATTTTTAAATATTTTACAGAACGCAACAGAAATAAATATTCAGGAAGAAACAAAAAGATGTCTTATTGTAAATTCGAAATTTGATCAAAATATTGTGCCCGACTTAGTAAATGCATAAACTGTCCAACATCTCAAAAGGTATTTAACACAAACTTTAATTTTAATTTTGTTAAAGATTTTGCATGTGAAACGATTCGTTCCTAAATAATACGAGTTCAATCAATTGGAAGTACTAAAAATAAAAATAAAAACCTTAATAGTACAAACTGATAAAGACAGAATCCCTTATCTATTCCACTTTTGCTAATATGACAGAATTATTTTTAATGAAATGAAATAATGAAGCGATTTTTCCAAAAAAATTTTAAATGTAAGTCTTGGCGTTTAAAAGTTGAAATTGATTTGCATTTGAGTTTTACTAAAGAGTGAGCCAAGTTTTCATTAAATCAAATACACATAAGCACACAATTACTATGGAGGCTAGTCTACTTCTCCTCTAACCGAAATAATGCAATGCTCAAATTTCGTACGCAATAAATTGATTGGTTGATGGTTTGTGTGTTCGTGGGTACCATAGTGTTGAACCCAGAGGTCTTCCAGACCCAATTTATTCAATTTTGGAAAAAGTAGCCGGTCTCTCTGTCTCTTCAGCCTCATCCTCGAAAAAGTACGGGCCAATGATGCCGTCAACCTATAATCCGCACCATACATTGACTTTTTTGGGATGCATTGATTTTTTTTTTATCTCGTATGGATTTTCCGGTACCCAGAAACAACAATTTTATTTATTTACCTACCCATCCGTCCAAAAATAGGCTTCATTGGAAAACATCAAGTTATCCTGGCGATCCGACATCCAGTTGGCGATGTTGTAGATGGTCCAAAGGTTTCAATTGTTGTGTTATTTGGATTTAACAAGCGCGCAAATGAAGATTAACTTTTAAAATTCGCCGTAACGTGCCATAAGTAAGGCCCAATCGTTGACTTCGGCGACGATTTGAGTTGCGTGGCTGGTTTTGAACACATTCGCTCACAGTGCTGATGTTTTGGCGTACGAGCATGCTAATATGGGGTTTGACCCGATACCGAACCATTTTTTTAAAACGCTTTATCATTGCACGAATTCCGGACTCACTAGGGCGATTATGTTCACGATTTTTTTTTTTCAAAATGTTAGAATAAGAATTGAATAACTAAAATGCATTACTGCGTGGTAAACAACTCTATGACTAAAATTGCCAAAGATTGTTTGACAACTGTCAAAAAGAGACCAAGCAAATGACAGATGTTGGCTGTCAACACCTGTTGACTCAACTTTTATATGTATTCTTGTTCCTCTATTAATAGAGATGAAATTAAGAATGTGCCATCTTTTTGGGTCTTTTTTTAAAAGGCTATATGAAAAATAATGGTGATTTTTTTTTAAAACAATGTTCATTGTTTATTAACGAGTGTTGCTTTACTGAAAAGAGTAAGCATTTCTTAATTAGAAAATATTTTATTATTCAAATGATGGCTTTGCTTGGCCATCATTTCAACTCAATTTTTCAACACATTTCAGATCCATCTGTTTCCAAATAGCTTAATCATATTAACCTTGAATGCCTGAATCGTCTCTGGACTATTCATTGTTTGAATAGCATTGATTTTTAATGGCATCTAACAAAAAAAAGTCAAATCGCAGCTCCGTAGCGTCCAATCAGTTATCATTCCTCGGTTGCTGTCTCCATCGCCTGTTACGTTTTTTCCATAATCGTCTTTGGCGTGTTGAGGTTCTCGGATTTAGTGGCACACTTTCGGCAACAGCTGCATTATTCTCTATTGAACACATAGAATGAAAACTGAAATATGTTGCGTTATCAATCAGGAAATCAGTCTCAAAACTTTCTTTAAAAATTTGCAGCGTCAGTTGATGTATTATTTTTAATTTTGGCCTACATATCATCCTTTTTGGAAGTAACTTTGCAATATTTCTCAAAGTTGATCGAGCAGTGGTTCAGAGGCAAAATAACGTATGTCTCCAGTCGATTGAGTTCCACTTCTATTTGTGCGCGCCACCTTAGGTGAGGTTTTCCTCTACTGCAATCTGCACCGAGTTAGATTTGTAGACTCTGTGGTCCCAGCATTTGTGTCCATTCGTTTTGAAATGTCCTATCCACATCTATCTCCTGTCCTCAGGAGACTGATGCAAAATTTTCTGTTTAGGTCACTGAATCTTAAATATTAAGCAACTTACGGCAGAAAGGAGGTGCAATAGATCAACCTGCTCGTAGTGCATAACGTTCTCTGCCGAGTCCTCGAATCAGCAATATACCAAACCACTTATTTTACTTTTATCGCTCTTAAACTACTGCTTTTTTCACATCTTTTTCGAAACGTTTGTTTTTCTTCCATTCTGCTTGGTATACCCTTGAAATGTTAACGGCTTGCACGTAATCGCCTCACCCATTTTTACCTTGCCAATTTAATTAACCCAAAACTTAGATTTCTAATTTACAATACAAATTTTCTTAAATTTAATTGCACCCACCGCGTCTGTTGATGACCGCGATGTTTGAAGTTTAGTGGGGTGCATTCACTGAGATGCGATTTTTGTAGCACTTTCTTTGTTCTTCGTTCATGGTCGCTATAAATATGAACTACTCTTATAATTTTATTCAAACTTGCTTACTTCGCTTGAAAGTCTTTCTTTTGATTTATATCATTTTCGAGCCATTGCATTGTTGCAAATGTAGCCTCTATAGCTAGCTTAATTCTAAGTCCTGTCAATATATTCTCTCCCCAGATGCTAATTTTAGTTGGCTTTCTTCCAGTTTCTTCACTAAAAGTTTTGTGCGTGTATTTAGCAATAATCCTTGCTTATACTTTGACTCTGCGCTTACCGGTTTTTTGAGTAGGGAAGAACTTCTGAATTCCTCGTTTCACCTTCCCTTTCCTTCCAGCTTGATTTCCTGACGTGCTGTTTTATATGCATCGATCATTCGACGTCCTATAGAAAACCCCGACGAAGTCCCACCATCTACATCGCGATATCATTATCTTGCATTGCATTGAGAATTGCATATTCTGTGACGTGATCACAGATAAAATACGATAATTAAAATGTTATCAAAAATAATTATCCTTTTTTTTGTTCAAATATTTGTGCGACTTCAGCTGAAACATGTAACATCAGGTCGGAAAGTATGAAGTCGAAATAATAGCCACAACAACGTAGAAATCGAAGATATCTGGAAAGGAAGAGCCATAATTTCTACGGAAACATTTTTTTTCGACCATTTTGATCAATTGCTTGGTCCATCGTCGCCAAAAAAGTTATGCGGCTTTGAAACCGATATATTGACCTGAACTTCTTGGGTTGTCACTAAGATTTCCCGAAGTATAGGAATGTGTAGAATTCAGACTAAATCGCACTTACATTGCACCAATCAGATTGCTGACAAATTATTTCAGGCATTCAATACGACAGACAACACCTCAACATTTCGCGCCCTTTAGTAAGTCTTCTTTTTTGTGACGAACTTTTGGAAATGAGTTGGTGTATGCTCTATTCTAATTTATCTCCTGAGGCTCTTGAGACGGGAGGTAGACAAGCTCAGCAGTCTTGATGCTTTTAAACTTAAAACTTGCTACCTGAAATTCTTTTTGGTTCCATAAATTAATATCTAGGCTTTCATCGTCTCATTCTTCTGTACAGTGAAAATTGGAGATGTTCCTATTCTCTAGCGGAATTTAGCATTTTTCAAACGAACTCCGACTTTTTAGTTTCACTTTTCCAAATGGAAAGGAAACAATTTTTTTTTTCTGATCCGTCTATAGCGTCGACACTGCGGCCTAAAAGATCTTTTATACAACAAAATCAGTTTAAGAAGTCCAAGAGAGACTCAACTCTTTTGATGAAATCAGGAATCTCTCTGGTGTAGATTCTGAGAGTTTTCCCAGGATTTAAGATTTCTCTGAGGAGGTGTCACCTCTTTTTGGCATTTTCGTCGTCTTCCATTAAAACACGTAATTCAGTTTTATAAAAAAGACCTATTTTGTGTAGGTGATATCGATATATCTTTTAGACTGACGAAGCTATGGGATATACACATTTTGTTCTTCCAACTTTTTATTGCTAAGTTTATTACTGAATTCGGAATATTACACAACGGCTCAAGATCGATGAAAGAATGAGCAGAACCATTTCTAGCATCCACCAAAGTTGTACCTTGTTCTTATGGTGTGTATTGAAGCAGTGCAAGACAGATGAGATTTTAGTCTCACCGTAAGATGGCACTTTCAATGTTAAGTAAGGCAGATATTGCAATATAAAACCATCTCCCTTGCGCGCATGGTTCCAATCCAATAATATAAAGGTTGAGCCAACAGCTAATGTCGAAATTTTCTTTAAGCTAAATACACATTCATTATGAATTTTATTGATAAATAAAATTCGGTTTATGGCAATTATGAATAATATACAACATCATTTATTTGATCACCACGGCTTCTGATGCCAGTGACCATCCGATGGTCTTAGTTTATAGCTTTTTCCCCGAATTTTATCGATATTACGAGTAATTCTCTGCAAGTTTTAGAAAAAAAAAAAAAAAACCTATGAATAGTCAGATCCTTTAAGCAATTGAAACAAAATTTTGTCTTTACTTGTTCTAAAGAATCTAAGGAATCACCGATCTACTTTCTCTATCCAGAGTGTAGCAATAATGGATCCCTACCAGAGTTGGTTTGAAGTACTAATTCAAAAAAATTAAGTTTGATTTTATTAGAAAATATTTTTATTAAAAGTTATCAAATTCATGTTCAATCAAATTAAAAGAGCATTGGCAGCATTTATCAGTCGATTTGTTCCTTATGTTCGGTGGTACACTACTGCCTTCTAAACTAAAATCCGCTAATCCCTTGTTGAGCCCCTCGATCAACGTGAACTGCGGTTGCAAGACCGCATACGCAAGGTCAAGAGACCACAAAAGGCTTTTTTTAAGTTTTGCAGTAGCCATAGAGCCTCAAATGCTTTCTTTTGTTGAAATAATTTGTTACTTAAACTCATCAGTAGTTTGAGTTGTCTTATCTTTGCCTTCCGCTGTAGAAATACAACTTTACGAAGTACGACGAAAGAAGTCTTGGATTAATTGATTAATTATTGCATTAAGAAGTTGTAAATCGATGTGCACTTGACAAAAATTGGTGCTTTATATGCCCTTTCATCAACAATAAGGAAGCTTCGACAATGCTACTTTTGATGCCACGTGTACCTCGGATAGACAACACTACACACAATTACACCATTTAACGTGATGATACTGGAACTGTGATTATTATAACATTAACTTCTGCCGAAATCCGATCCAAAATAGTTCGATAATGCAAAGTTTATTTTAAAGTAATTGCAATGCTAAATTTATTGAGCGTTTCAGTTGAATCGTGGAGATTCTAAAACTCCATGAACTTGATAAGCGAAGTACAGGAAAAACTTATCATGAATTAAACTTATTGATAGTTGGGCTAATTCTGAGCGTATCTGTAAGTGGCAGACGGAACAATTGCTTTTTTACTGGAAAAACTGATATGCTTTTTGCAAGGAACATATCTAGAAAAAGTGCGCTAATTCTTCACTTAAGTGATTTGTTCTGATACAAAAGTATTTACAATAGTATATTTTAACTAATAAAAATAATTACAAACTTTCATTCCAATCATCCAACTGTATGTAAATTGCGTAAACCCTTTGTACAATGTATCAAAATACAAAATTAGTATTTTCTTAAATACTCATACCATTTTTTTTTTGTTTGTGCTTGACATAATTTCTCAAGTCTATTCAAATAAGCAAATTGAATACAATCTGAGATGTCCTTATTTTTCACTTTATGGTAAAGAACTTGTTAAAAAATCGATTAAAGCTCCCAAATAATCCAGTTAATCACTTCAAATATCCCCCTTTTTTACAATCGAAAAATTACCAAACTTGATGAAGGGGAGCCAACTAAGAGATAAACGAAAATACAGAGAAAAAAAATCCCTAGGCAAGATTTGTATCCATAGTACGTAACGTATATCGGGCGGCCACTCACATTTCGACTAGCAAGAGAAATTTTAATTATTTATGAAACTCTAATGCACCTCATTCAAGGACTTGACTCCCTAGTCGTCCTTATACAGTTGAACGTCGTTGCTTTAAGGTTCAAACGCGCACATCAAATAATAGGAATAAACGGAAGAGTATTCGTTCGTACGTACGTACGTCATCTGTTCCGACTTACCAAACTCCACCCACTAATATTCGGAATAAGATTGTCTTATCCTGTGTTTACCATTGCCGAAAACCTTTTAAAGGGGTTTTTAGAGTTTTCTTTTTGAAATAAGTTACCAAATGAATAATTATTACATAATTCATGTTTAATTTCTGCTTTATGCCATGTGATCAGCTTAGTACAACACAAAATCATTATGTGCTTCAAATGTTAAGGGATGTTTCCAGATATATACCTATATCATAAAAGTGATACTTTAAAGTATCACCAAGTTTTGAGTTGTTATATAAACTAAAGCAATTTAAGCAAAATAATGTTTATGTTATGTTAAGGAAATGCCTCCTTTTCTGAGAGGCTACCATTTTTGTCGGAAGTTAAAGGTGACATTAGGGATAAAAATAAACTGAATTGCTGATAATATTTCTTTAAATATCAAGCTTTCTGCTGAAAATTTTTGTTGGTATAGCTCTTGAAGTTGTCGTCGGGGAGAACTTAGAAACAGACTTTCCGTAGCATTCTTGATATTCGCTCAAGGTATCCATAATTTGTTGGGTGAGATCTAATATTTAATGAGCTGATGTTGGTAGAAATAGGGGCTATCAATGAAACAAGCAAAAATTTGATCAACAAAGATTTTATTAGCAACTCTTCGACGTACAGGGAGAAATCTATGAGTTTCAGTCGATTAATGGGAATTTTATGTTCATGTTATCATACTAAGAAGGCCTCGTAAAGGGATTTAAAGAAACCGACGTTGTGCAGGTTTTTATCCGGATAATGTGTGGTGGTCACCAAAATGTGCTAAATCATTCAAGAAAAAGGTAGACAAATGCCATGTAAGACATAGAGTGATATGAGGGCTAAAGAATTCTTAAGACCAGCGTTTCATAAGTCCAAGAGGGGTGTAGGCTTTTATATGATATTGAGCATATGGGAACGAAAATTTAGTTCCCTATCGGGGACTACACCTAGATCACGAAATTCACCAAAAGATAAGCTAATTAACAAAATCTCTCAACAACCAACCTGCCATAATGGAGAAGCCACGCCTATAGTGCTCTTATCGACTGACGACGAATTTTGTATTTAAACGAAATATAAAGAACTGATGACCATTTAATAAATGCATTCTTAAGGTTATTATAACACTTGAAAATAGTTCGGCCATATGTCTACCACGTATGCCTTGTACAAGCCGCTATATATTTAGGTTTCATTTTCGACTACTTTGCAAGTAGGTCGGGGCGCATTCCTCAAACAATGTTTTATTTTAAGGCGTTAATTGTTGCTGAAAAAACTAGTCGTTTGGCGGTTAATCGCACGATCTTTGTGCTAATTGACGAGTCTATGAGGCTATGTTTTCGGTGATAATATGGGGTGGAATACCATCTTGATGAAACCGGAGTTCTTCAACATTGAGGCCATGAAAATTTGGAAACAAATCGTCGATCATCGAATTTTACCGATGTCTTTTTACAGAAACTTATGCTCCGACCACATTTTCGAAGAACAATGATGCCACCGGCATACAATCCGCATACTATGGCATATTTTTTCAGAATGCAATTGCATATGGTGAGTTCTAACAGATTGTCCTTGCTTGAACAATATGATGGTTCTGCTTGTTAACGGAGCCGTTTGATCAGAAGTAGGCCCCATCACTGAAAAAAATTACACGTTAAGAACTAAGTTTAAGTTGCTCTCTAAGATGTTGTTTTAATTTATTTTCTTTTATAAGGATTCAAACGAATGCTGTAGAACTTTTATCATATACTTTAGTAACCTTTTAAGCTTCATTTCATTGGTTGGCGTATAAGAATACCTCCCAAACTTTGCATATTACGGCATGGTGTATATACGAGTAAGAGTATGAATATTGTGAATACAATGTACTCTTGAGAATTCTTTATAATCCTTTTTATTCTTTTTAGGAAGTAAACGTTTTCTAATAAAATATGGCCCTGGGTTTATTCAGAACACTTTCAGATATGTACTGACAATATACCAAGACTCCTATTCTAAGATTAATGCTCATAGAAAATCAACTGGTATAGAATTATTTAATATTAAAAAATGTTGCCGATATCACCTATTTCAATGATTTTATTCACATTGTACTCATAACATGCATACTCGTACTTAAAATCGTACATTTGTATTTTATTTTATTTCCTATTGTATTGTATTTAGAAAATGTAAGTTCAAATTGGTGTCTTTAAAGGTGCGTGTCCACTTTAAAACACTTTCGCTAGTAAACCCTAGAGAGTAACTCTCGAGTAGCCTTCCATATGAGAGTAAAATTTGTGTATCGCGAGATCGAGAGATTTCTGAAAGTAAATTTGCCTATAGTACTCTCGTAACCGTGTCTATTTCATTTGAGTTATAAGTTGAGAGTAGTCATCATGATGTCACAAAAGCGAAAAATTGCAGCTGCAGTTTGTTTTGATATTGCTCTGAAAATGTGAAATGAATGCAGAAAAAAAAACGTGCTGGGTTAAAACATGGGTGGATCGTCGACATCAATTTAGATCGGGATATAATCTAACAAGGGGGCTTCAAATCTAAGATCCTCAACAATGTAGGAATTTTTACCGGTTGTCAAGCAATCAAGGGGAGTATATAATATTTTTATTTGTTTTTAGATTAAAATTACATTAATACTACAAGATAGGATATCTTTTAAAAGCATAGTTTCCAGGCGTTACAGTATGTTGGACTGATCATTTTTAAGAGGGCTACCAAATTTAGAAAAGCCATTCCAGCTTTTATTATTGCTTTTTTTTTTTTTTTTTTTTCTATCCCGAAATTCCAGAAGAAATGGATTCAACAAAATATCCTTGGATTCATATCTTTCTATTAATTTAAAGGTATTTTCGCAGTTCCACATTGGAGCCATGCTCGCGACTAGCTACTCTAAGAATACGAACATTGTTTAAATATTGCGAGTTGATCTCCGAGAGTAAGATAACATCTGTCCACTTGCGAGCAATTCTTTCAAAGTTTGAAAGCTGAGAGTAGTAAACCAGCTCTCCGCGAGTTGCTCTCAGGTCCGTGTCCACTTACAAAATTTCTCTCGAGAGTGGCTTTAGAGCTTCTCGCCCAAATTTTACTCTCAAGTCGACAAGCACCTTAAAGTAATGAAATTGAATTATGACATGCCACAAGGTGCGGTTATAGGGCCTGCATACATAATTTATATTCATCAGTTTCCCCTATTCTAAAATACTATGCTTATCTTTACTAATAGATTTAATTTTAATAGTGAGAGAGAGTCTAGTTACTATTAATATTAATGTAAGATACTTGGCAGTTAAAAAGCTAACTAAGAGAGGAAGCACAAGCTTTTTCCTTATTTGGGAAGATTATTGTTTTCTAAATAACGAAATTTACGTCTGTGGTAATAAAACAACAAGAGAATAATTAATTTGGTAAAAACTTAGTTTTAAAACTGACTTTTCGTAAGCAAACTTTTAGACATTGAAAAATTAAGGTTGCAATCGCACCAACTTATCCGTTCATTAATAGAAAATCGCTTCTATTTAATATAAGTAAAATAAAAATGTTAGCACTTTTGACCTATTGGGTTTTTGTTTGACTCAACGCACCCAAATGTGTTGGTAAACGACTAAAAATATTACAAAACAAGACATTGAATACGTTGTTTAATTTACTTTCATATTTGTCCACTTCATAATTGCATGCAAGAGCTGGTACTGGATTGATATGTGAATGTATTCAACAACTGACTGAGAAATTCAACAAACGCTATTTTTTTGTTAATTTATTGGTAAATAAATTATTTATTTGTTAATTTTGTAATTTATTTATATATTTCCTTTGCGTAGTTAGAATTAACTTATAAGTTCACCTATTCGTTAACATATAACTTACTTATTTGATTGTTCACTTTTTTAATATATTTATTTATGTCCTGCATTTATATATCTTATCTTCTTTTTCGTCGATTTTTCTACGATTCTTTTATACAAAAAGTTCTTAATCTTTATATTTATAAAATCTGCAACAATAAAATTAATTCACTTTATTTTATACGAAATTAAAATTACCTTTTCATCCATGTACAATTTTTCATTATTTTGGAATTTGTAGTCTTATATAGTTTTATTTTGTTGATATCAGTATGCGGTGATCCGGAATAGATCCTTTAACCTAGTGGTTATTTCAGACATTTTTAAATTTTAAAATCAATTGTAAGATTGTAAATTGTCAGTGTCATTTTATTCAGTAACATACACGCTTCACAACATAGTTCTGTGCGCTAACTTATGGAGCTCTAGGATAACACTCTACATAACTGATCATCTGACAGCGCTATTCACCGTTTTACTGACCGTTGTAGCTTTTTTTTTTAGAAGAGGAAGTGGCACCAAGCCGCATAGAAAGAGTGCTTACTGAAAACAATATTGCATCCGTTTAGGAGAGTCTTGAAGAAGATCCAAATTTATCGATTCGACGTCATTCAAATCTTTGTCCGTCCACTTTATCGAACATTTTACGCAAAGTTCTTGGTTTGAATACTTATAAGATTCAGCTTGTGGAAGAATTGAAATTGCATGACCATTGTTTTTGTGGAAATGTTGGTGAATTGGCTCAAAATCAACTGGTATTAGATCGGCTGTTTTATCGAAAAATTTTGTTTAGCGAAGAAGTTCATTTTTGGACTCAATGGGTACTACAACTATCATATTTGGAGCGAGAGATAATCCGGATGAAACGGATGACGAACGGCGTTTCATTCCAAAAAAAATGTACAGGGCGATGCGACCGCATGAGCTGGTGGAGTCATCGGACGGTAATTTTTTAAAATATGAAGCCAATCAGCGTGTTACGATCAAAGGTATTCCTCGATTGAATGACATGAATGTGGAAGAGATCTGATTACACCAACGTGCCACTCCATGAAGTCATTATTTCGCATTATATAACTGAAAATTGGCCTCTAAGATATTATGATTTGACTTCTATCAATTATTTCCTTTTGAGATACGTAAAGTCGCTAGCACACTCTGATAAGTCAGCAGCAATCGCGTAATAGAAGCCAACATTTGTTTTGTTTGTTGTTATATTTGTTTTAATAATTGCAGAATATATTCTTTAGATTGAACAAAAATAAATGGCTTTTTAATGAAATTTCCTGTTTTTTGTTTAGAATCCAAGTAAGTATTGAATTTAAAAAATCCTTTCTTTATATCAAAATATATACAATGACTTAATACATCTATATGTCAATACAAATTGTACAATGTATGGCATTAGTTCGTTATGTAAATTAGACTTAATTCTGGCTACATCAATTGATAGCGGTTGTCTTTAGAGAGCATATTTTGCCATTCCATAAACGTTTTCGTCGCCGCAAATTTATTTTCTAGTAGCATAATGCCAATAAAATAAATAACCCATTAATCGGATTGTACTCAATCGAAAACGTTTCAAGTATTTATCAAGATTTATTCGTACGTAGAATTATTACTTCAACTATTTTTTCAAGTGAGTTTTTCTTAAGAATTTAAAAATAATTAAAACAAAATCCCATGTTTGTCATAAGAGCTGTTCAAGGCATTCTTTGGAACTTCCTTCCTTCCATTTGGAGTTCTACATATATTACTACTTACATACAGAATATTAGCTTTTTAGTCTTAAATTTTTTCCCGTCTAGCAGTATACAATTAGATTACAAAAACTATTAGAATACATCAAATCGCATAATATAGCATGATTATCATACTGTTCTCCAAAAAAATAGAAAATCAAAATAATCACTAATCGTAGCTCTGTATTATAATTATTGTCTGTAACGCGTGTGTCCATAGCGTGATGATCTCACCATGAAGATTAATCAAACTCAATTATCCATTAGAACTTCGCCATTGCTCGGGTTCAGAAAAACGAAACGTTTACTGCCTGGTAAATTACGTTTATGAGACGGATGGAATTTCTCCATTTCATTTTATATTTAAGCTCTTATCAAGCAAAAATTTCAGACTGTTTAACGGCGATGACGGACCAAATACCGCTGTCAGGCAGAATCAACCTTTCAACCTGGACGATGATGACCAACAATTCTTTCCCCCCGACCTGGATGAAGTGAAGATAGCTATATCGAAGCTTAAGTCCAACAAAGCTGCTGGAGCGTACGGCTGTTTTTGGCAAACAATCAACACAAGGTTACGCAGACGTGCTATATGGTGACTGTGGTTACTATGAACTAGCAAGATTGCGTAGAGTAACACCAGCGAAGTTAACGTGCCATTGGGGCCACTAGCGCTTTTTTCAAGTTGAGAGAGACGAAATCACCCCGGAAAACTACTAAAGACTCATATCACATAGTCCGAAAGCAGTTCAAGGCTACGATGATACTTTATACTACGGTAAAAATCATCTTAGTACCTGGCTCAAACAACTAGGTACAAAATTTATTTAAAGAAGGTTATATATCTATATTCTACACTTGAAAAGCTTGTATCTATTTCATCACTAATAGTACGGGAGCCAACAATCTAACAATTGTGCGAAACTCGCAAGCTAGTTTTATTTATAGGCACAATCTTTCAAAAGTGTGTAACCCTATTTGATATGCGGATGATATACACATTCTCGGGCGAACACAGTCAACTATTTGTGAGGCATTCTGTCATCGATAAAGAGAAAGCAAAATTGACGAACAGGATAATATATTTATAACAATAATAAAAGTTAATAATCATGCTCTAGGTGTCGTGCAGTAGTGGAAAGGGATCTCAAACATCTCAGAGTGCGCAAATGAAGACAGTTAGGCGATTAACAGATTAATTGGAGATTATTGAATAGGGTTGAGGTTAAATACAAACTATAGTACCTCATTAGTACTCGTAATTAAGTGCTTAATATAATTGAATAAAGGGATGCCTTTTGGTCTTGGTCAGAAGACTAATGCAAAAAAACATATTAAGATGAACTCAACGTTTTCAAAGACATTCTTAAAATTACATTTGAAATATGTAGATATAATAGACACATAAAATAAAGTGAAAATAAAAAATATATGAAAGTTGTCTAGTTAAGTTGAAACTTATTAAAATTAGTGAACGAGTAAGTATTTAATAGTTGTTTTCAAGATTGTCCAACAATATAAACCAATCAATAGAGTAATTTAAAAACAAGTCACTGTTATACTAACAAAAAAGTTATTTTAATCATTGAAGTGAACTAAAAGTTTATTTGTATGTCCAAATCTAAACAATAACAATAATACTGGCTTTAAGACAGAAAGTAAAATATTTTTTAAAAATATTTTCTAGTTTTTAGCAGAAGATAGAAAAAAGGCATATTAATACCTATCTTCATGAAATCCCTTCAACTATTAATACTGTGGCTCTACACTGAAAACCTAAAACAAACACTTCATGTTTTGGTTAAAGACCGCTGGAAAATCTTAAGCGAGTGATCGCCATGTTGAGTTGCAAATATTGAGTTACCACAGTAAAGAGAGTTCCGTTAGTCTGTTCTCTGACGTAACGTCGGGTAGGCTATGTTTTCCGGCTATCCTATTTTTTCAAATTTTTAAATTTAAAACAACAATTTTTTTTTAATGGGATTAGGGTTATTGACTTTGGACATTGTTATTTGTTTCTCTAGAGAGAGCATATGACCAGGCCATAAAAAAATTTAACCTAAGCACAACCAACTTTCTAGACTGTATATTTTTGAGCTTATTATTATACCCAATTTAAGGATAAAAGAACTCCCGCTGACAAATTAAGCGTTGTTTGCTATTTGACGATCCTGACCTCAGCTGGAATTACGTTAAGGATTCTCATGTGAAGAGTTGGCAGTGCTGACTGTTTATGCGAAATGAATTTATACCCTGTGCGCCCTCTACTTGAAGTTCATTCATTTCTGGTAGAATATTTAAGTACCGTTGTTGCTTCCGCATTTATTACCTTTTAAAAGAAAAACGTGGCAGATATCATAAGCGGAGTCATTGCTGCGCATATAACATTGCTGAAGACCACACCTCACTTACTCATGCAGGACTAATTCAGGTTTTTATTACAAATTTTATCAGTCTTCTGAACTCGTTTAGAACGACTTTGCAATATCGAGCTAGCTTGAAGTTTGTGAAAAGGTTGATTTAGTAGATGCAAGTGCTATACTCTCATCCTTGTTCGTCGAAGTAAAGTTCGTTGTCATTGGGATTCCGCTTGAAAGACAGACATATTATTACCTCTTGAAAAACAAATTTTAATGTTAAACCCCCATAGCGAAGACCACAGGGAAAAATCATAGATCGATCTTAGAACCATTTGTGAGTTTTTGATGATAAGTAATTGCCTACCGCGAATCGGTAATTTCGGTAAATAAAATTCTCCAACCATGACAGAAAAAACGTCTATTGAAAAATAATTTCGTAGCCTATTTTAATTTTTCGCTGTCAAAATAAAATAGTTTCCCGTGCCAAAAATATCATACAACTCAGGCATATCGACACACATCCCAACAAAAATGGTATCTTCTCCCACAGTGGCTCTTCCTCCACATCAATCAAACTCCAAACAACTGTAAAGGAATGGCTTCAGTCAAAATGTTAGATGAACAATTTGTTAAAAATTTTTCATTTATGCAACTTTGCTGATGAAATTAACTAATTGAGATCCGAATATGTCAAAAAAGTTTATAAAATTATTGTAGATGCTATGCTTTCAGGTTTTTCTGAAGAAAACCTTCAAACCTTTATAAGTTCCGCAAAACCATTAAATGCAACCAACTCGGGTCGAGAAAGCTCAAAAACACTAACAATAATTCCTTATTGACCGCTCCCCCGTCGATTATCTTAAAACTTAATTCCGCATAGTTGGGCTGCTTATAAACCGATGCGTTGCCATTCAACTGTAATAACACGAAAATTACTACGCCTCTAAGCTGAAAACGACTTTGGTGTTATCTGTGACAAATTGGAAATGCTAGTCATAAAAGTGATACTCGTACAAAATATGAAATTGATCCTGACCACCCCAACTTACACATATAATTAACCATTACGTAACAGCGACTACCAATTTCAAGTAAAGGGCTGGCCCTATACCTTAAATGATGTCCTACTTTTTGGTAATAAACTATATGTGGTTCATACTGTAACAAGCTTGAATTTATTATCAATTCAAACTAACCATTGATTCGGTCATGGATTACGCAGATATAAACACATTTCACAACATGCTAAAAGCTTATTGGGCACAACCGTCAATATTTTTGTTGATGGCATAAATTGTATTTTTTTACTGAATAAATATTACCTTCTGATCAAAAATACCCGGAATTTCCCACTCAAACAAACCGCTAGATAGATATTGTCAAAACCTTTTTTTAATGTTGGTACACCTGTCATCTGGCGCTCAAATATTCACCAGTATGATTGACATAAACATCGAAAAAATTAAGAAAATTGTCGTCGCAGATCATCGTGTTAGCATCAGGGAGATACCAACCGGTCTTGGTGTCTCATTGGAATTGGTATAGAGCGTTATGCACGATATTTTGAGCATGAGAGTAGTTGAAGCGCGGCTAGTGCCGAGAGTCCTAAATTTGTTGCAGAAAAAACATCGCATTAATGTCGCTATTGAAATGCTTTTCTGGGCCAAAATGATATCAATGGCACTATTACCGGTGACGAGTCATGGGTCTATGAATATGACATCGAAACTAACCAACAATCATCGGAAGATGATTCAAAGACGAGGCAACCCAAAAAACCACGACAGAGTCGATCAAAAATCAAGGCTTTGTTGACCGTTTTCTTTGATAGCCGGAGTATTACGTGAGGTTATTAAAGCGTTAAAGCGAAATGTTAGTCGCAAGAGGCCAGGATTGTGTAGAATCAGTTCGTGGCTTCTCTACCAGGACAACGCACTGGCTAACGGTGTGACTATTTGACTAAAAACAACGTTCATACCGGTCCGTAAGCTCCGTATTCACCTAAAATGGTTTCTTGTAACTTTTTTCTATTCTCACGACTCAAGTAAAGCATTTTGAGAAGATTGAGGCGAAAAAGGAGAATTCACAGAAGGAGCTAAAAGAGATTCCAAGGTGCAAACTCCATCCGGAATGACTCCCAGAACCACATTTTATAACTAAAACCGTGGCTCATAAATTAACCGTTCCGGAGAAAGTCGAAAGATACCGTTTTAGAAAAGAATATTCGTAAGATTGGTTATAATCATTTAGATCTAGAAAGTTTGTTATCCAATAATTGACTGAAAAGCGATTTGAAATGCACAAAGGAACAGGCAATTTGAAATATGTACTCATGTGTACTTTTACAAAAGATTTAAGAATTTTTACAAAGCCTAGCCTACCATAATAAATAACATTCGAATTGATGATAAAAACAAAGCATTTTGGAATTGGTTTGTAGAGAGCACGAGTTCCTAAATTGGGTTGACATTGGGTTAATACATAAGAGTAACTGGGCAAGCAATGTTTCTACTCGTATAATATCTAAGGTCTTTGCCTTTAAGGTGCTCTTTCTTGCTTCTGTCATTTCGAACTGATCTTTCGCAACAGAGCCCTCCCTCAAACAAAAGTTCAAAGAAAGTAGTTCACAAACCCTCCAAACAAAGTGTTTTTGATGAGTACGTTAATTTTAAAACATTCAAGCAGCTATCGTCAAAAAACAAAGCCACTTCGGTCCATAGCCTAGAAATGTTGCTCTTAATGGCAACAACTTCCAAACAGGCGAGGAGCTATTGAACCTCGGAGAAAACATGTGGGGTTTCGCCGAAATCTTATCCCAGTAAACAGATGGTAAATTTGCCAGATTTATCAAACTGCGTCAAATACTGGGCAATAAGCTGGAAAGTTAAGCAAACACCAAATCTAATTAAGTGAGGGTGTTCATCCCATTTGCACATAAACTTTTTGAAAGGGGATAACAAAAGCCGTACACGGGTGTTAAGGCAATCAAACTTCGGGTGAAAGGAAGACCCACGATTGCGTACGATCACAAAACTGTCTAACCCAATTAGGGGCAATTAGGTCGCGAGACGTTTAAAAGTAATCGCTACGAGCTACGAGGTTTACCAAGCAAACAGTAAGAAATCTTACGGGATTGCGCGAATAACAAATATCCCACAAGAAAAGGCAGGAGGGCAGAGGAATGAACAAACAACAATTTTGTTGGCGTGATTTGCCTTATTGCCGAGCACTTCTAAACGGCAGGCAATGACTTGTTAAGAAGCATATACCAGACCATCTCTAAAATATGCCCGATAAATGGAACCTCAATCTTGATTCTTTGGGCTAAATAGGCAATTCATTAGCAAAGCACTCTCACGAACAACAAAAGTTACCTTGACCTTAATTATCGCAGCCCCGCTCTATAGCGCAGAGGCATGGACATTATCAAAAAGAGATGAGGGTGCTCTTGGCTGCCTTGAAAGAACAATTCCTTGAGTGATTTTCGGTCCCGTCTGCATTGACTATAAGTAAAGGAAGAGATACAACAACGAACTGTATGGACTGTTCAGCGACAACGACCTAGCTAAGAGAGTAAAGATCTAATGATTGAGATGGCTGGGTCACGTATAGCGGATAGACACCAATGCTCCGGTCCGTAAAGTCTTCAAATCCCCTCCGAGGGACAGCGAAGTAGAGGAAGACAGAGACGGTGGCGCACGCAAGTGGAAGGGGACCTCAGTCGAAAAATTGGGCGGGTTGTGGATGTTTGTGACTGAAGCCCTGGTCCAACCCGGACTGTAGCGCCACCTAAAGGAACTAAGTAAGTAACCATAAAGTCTTTTCTGCTTTATTATGTGAACGCCTGAAACTATTCATGAGCAATTTGACTTCTCTAAACCATTCATCCATTATTGATTCTAGGCCAGGTCTTGGAAAATATCCATGAATTTCAGGTACACACTCTTTATTTTTTTGTGACCTTCTAAGCTGTACATAATAGCTCGAATAGGGCCATCTAAAGAACGGCTGTATGTTGTCGACATCCCTGCAAAACTCGCCAAATTGGGAAAGATGACTATATAGAGATTTCACTGTTCCATTCGAGTGAATTAACGAATTAACTGAGACTTAAGACGGTAATTTTTAAAGTTGAACAACTTTTCATGGATAACATGGATCACGTTTATTCTTTTGGACGAACACAGCGAGCCTTCAGCGAAGGCTTCATGAGTAATGAGCCGGAAGCGGCCAAAATGGGTTTCACCGCTTAAACTAACTGACAATTTAGGAAGAGATTTAACCACGAATTGTATGGGCTGTAGAGCGACATGTGTTTAGTCAGACATCAACAGCATGGCAATTGAAATGTGATCACAACCATCTTAAAGTGTGACATTGGAGGGAACTGATTATACTAAGACAACTGATTATGCAGACGCTTTTGTAGCTCCCCCTAAATTAGTGATTGAATCCTTTCGCCAAACAACAGAAAGATTGGCACTCTGTTTATAAGGCCTAACAAACGCGGATTACAACACGTGTGTCAACGGACTGACATGCCTCACGAATACTCATCACAGTTTAGGAATAAATTGACTAAGTAAGGCTTAATTTGAAAATGAGAATATTATATAAAACCCGCAAGCAATATAAAGTGACTGATTGCATTTCATTGAAATCAGCATCTAAATGACAATATCTTGTATGAATAATTCAAAATAGTCCTGGTACTTAGGATAATATCTCTATTCCCACAATATGGTCATTTTCGACTGACAACATGCATATGAGTGAGCTTATATATACGAGTAACTTTAAATCCATATCTACATTTTCTAGTTCTCACACACCTATGTACACACTCTTTGGCATGCCCCTGGCAAATATCCGTACGTATTTGATTTGAGGATGAAAATGTTTTCTAATTACTGCCTACCTTACACCTAACCTTACCCTACCATCACTGCCAAAATAAAAAAAAAAAAAAACGTTTTCCGAAATCTAATTCTCCGTTGCGTGAATATAAATTAGAATTTAATATGGTGTGCACGTTTTAGGCCCATCAACCTGGTGTGGGATTTTGTAATTAGTAGACCGCTGAGAATAAACCGAAAACTCAAAAGTTCTCGGACAATTTACAATGTACAAATATGACATCATGTTTACGGATAAATCCAAACCTAATATGTACTCGAAGCATACGAATACTAGTACCTACCTAATAATGCTAATTTCACATTAACGAGAACAATGAAGACAATTTGCAAATCGCATGCAATATTCATTCTCATTTAATCCAGGGTAAACATAAAATCATCCTCTGTGTTCTTACGACAATATCGTGCAGCTCGTTCACATATTCGTACGAATATTATGTCCCTTTTCACTATACTCACGTATGATGTATTTCACATGTAAATACGAGAGGTACGAGAGGTACAGGCGGAACAGGAACGCTGTGCGGAAGGATGTGGGTGTTTTAGAACACCACAGCCGTACTCATATGATAGAAACATCGGAAGAATCTGAATTTGAATCTCTGAAAGCTGTTGGGCCATCAGTTTGTTTTCGAGAGAAGGGCGTGTGTTCGGTTTGAATCTATATCGAATGGGTCCCACCTGAAACATGGGCATTAAATTGCAATATACATACGGATATGTAAGTACGAATACTTGTAATGACAAAACCTTGTTTCGTTCATGATAGTTTTGCAGTTGCAAAGCACCCACTACATTTGACTTTAAATCTATTTCAAATGACGCACGAATGACAGAGAAGTTTAGATACCACATTTCACGGGTACGTACATACGAGAACGTAAATCTATGTAAGCCAAAGTAAATCACTTTTATTGGGACGCCCTTTTTTGGTATGAGTAAAAAGGATAACAATTCCCAAATACTGTCCTTCCTTGTTTGAGAATTATCATATAGTCGTTGTTCTTGTACCAAGAGATTGTATTCTAAATCTAACCTATCAATCGGAATATGTGAGTTGGACACATTTTCTCAAATGCAGATAACGAATAGAGATTCGCTTCAGTGATATACCAATCTTCTTTCTTTATTTTAGAAATTCAAACAATTTGTGTGAAATAACAATTATTGACTTTTTAAGATACTTCTACCTATATAATATGCTTCGATTTTACTTGCCGTATTGCAGCAAAGATTATTTTCATAGAAACTGATCGGTTGGTATTATATTTTTGACCAAATTGGTCATCTTCTAGCAGAGTTTCTGCTTGAGATTTCGTAGACTCCAAAGCTATATGATCATTAGCTGTCAGTTATCCTCTAAGCAAAAGCAGTTGTCTGTTACATCATATGTATCTTTGTCCCAGAAACAGATTGCTGAAAATGGGTTTGACGATAAATTTGTAAATGCTTTTTATTTTTATGATTGGTATACTTTGCGCATTTAGTAACTTGCGACTATAACAAATTTGGTCGATTAGGAAAATTTGGAAGTTTTCCTGATGATTTGAACCTTAGCATTATTTGTCTGATGCAAAAATCATACCGTTTGACGGTGCCAACTATAGAGTCATAAGACTCCTTAACATCGTGTTTTAGACCGTTCATACCATGATAGGTCCTAAAGAAAACCCAAGAAGTCCAGCTCGATATTTACTGGATTTTTATCGATTTCGAGGGGAACACATGATAACTTATACAAAAATGAGTAATGTAGGCCCATATTCAGTCATATTGACATAGTACAAGTGGAATGCTCTCTACTCTATGTAGTTTGGAAACAATTTCATCCAGACCTTTGATGTCATGAAAGGATTAAGAGAGGAGGATGTACTGTCACGTCCATAACTTTATACTTGATAAAATTGTCCGAATCTTACAGGCCAACGTTTGGAACTGACAAAAACTACCAACAACTGACGGTAATATCTTTCCAGTTCACCAAACAGTTCTAGACAACCATGAATGTTTGCGCTCAGTGGCTACTTTGCTCCATGGGTGGCATCCAACATTTAATGTTGAATGCAAAAATGCAAGTCTTTAAGGGTATAACAATAACAGAGGCTATGAATATGCCCAAAGAATGTGTTCGTGACACATTGAATCAAGATTAAGGCATGAGAAATCTGACTGCGATGTATGCCATGTTGGCTTATTCTAGACCGGATTAGACTTGTTTGAATCAACCTTTCTAACATCCTATTGATGTATTTCAAGTATTACTTGGTTCGAGCAGATGATAGGAGAAGTGTATAGACAGAAAAATAAAAAAATAAATTTGATGGAAAAATAAAAGACAAAAACATGTTCTTACCCATTAACTCTTTTTCAATTTCGTTATTATTTCTGAATATGACGGCTCTTAAAAAAATACTCTTTCCTTCCTGGTAGGAATCTATTCTCTCAATGTCATAGTTATCTTGGTCGAAAAATTCCTGACGCTCTAACAAATTTGGAGACAGCTCACTAATATCTTGCCATAGTGTGAATGCTACTAATCGTATAGGCTTGCGAAATATTACGCCCTGTTTTGAAATGTAAAACCACATGTACGCGCGTCACTTTGTCCAAATCTTTTTTTTTTAAATCAAGCGCGTTGCGTTTACCTACTTTTTATGGAGTATTTTTTGAAGTGCTTGCGTTTTTTTTTTCAAAAATCCGGCATAGAAGAAATCCTTTTATTTACCCTTACCTCGTTATACGAACTTATGCGTAACGAGTTTCCCATTTTTACTGCATCGCTGCTGCTCCGCTTATGGGATTGGCTGATGTCGCAGACCGCAGAACGCGTCTATATAATGCACGGTCCTGGATCGCTTCAGTGGTTAGCCTCAGGCGTTGTTGCGCATTTGCCATCTGAGAAATCCAGTAATTCTTTTTCCGACCTCGTTTTCTTACAGTTGGAGTGACCGCAGTTGATAGTGCCTTTTTAACCGGATTTTCCGCAGATCTTCTTTGAACGTGGCAATACCAGCTTATTCTATTCGCCTCAAGCTGTTCGGTTACCGAATTCTTTATATATAGACTTCCTCTTATGCGCGTAGATCTAATGCAATCGCGTTTAGTGACTCCACTAGACATCCTTAACATTTTCATTTCAACTGCCGTCATTTTGTTTTTAAACGCTTTGTACATTGTCCAGCACTGTGAACCGTATATAAGAGCTGGTCTAACAACCGTGGTGTAGAGTTTCCCCTTTAATTTAAGTGGAAATTTTCGGTCGCAAAAGATTCCCGAATTTTCCCGCCATTTCATCCACCCCACACTCACTCTGTGGTTTACGTCGTCGTCACATTTCGCTTCCATGTTAACGATTGATCCTAAGTACTTAAAGATAGTGCTTTTCGGAAGAACTATTCCGTCTAACATTATATCCGGAACAGGTCGCAACGGATGCGCAAATGGGCTCGTCAAATGCTCCGTCTTTGAACGATTTATTTTAAACCCGTTTCTCTCTAGCGCATTTCTCCATGAATCTAAGGCATTCTGTAAATCTTCGACGTTATCGCTAAGTATAACTGCTTCGTCAGCGAAGAGAATTGGCGTTACATTTGCTTCGCGCATGCAGTCTTTTAAAAGATAGTCTAATACTACGTTAAAGAGGAAAGGGCTAAGTACGCTTCCTTGATGCACTCCGATATTCTCTCGTTAGTCCAGCAGAGATTTTAACCGCAGTTTTCACGTTTCCGTACATGTCTTGTATTATTCTAACATACGTTTCCGGTACGTTTTGAGACCTCAGCGCGGCCCATATGAGATCCCTAGGCACTCGATCGAATGCTTTCTCGAGGTCGATAAATACCATGTGTAAATCCTTAGACGAATCTCGGTGCTTTTCCATTATTATTCGTAGGCTTTGGATAGCGTCCACCGTCGATCTTCCTTCAACAAATCCACACTGGCTATTATCGAGCTTTATTATTTGCCGAAGACGTTCGTTTAAGACTCTTTCGACGATTTTCATTGTGTGTGACATAAGCTTGATTGAACGGTAGTTGTTGCATTCTCGAGTGTCGCCTTTTCCTTTGTATAATGGAACCAAGAAGCTACTTCTCTGGTAGATAACAGGCCTAAAACGAGGCTAATAAGGAGCTATCAGATTTCCAAGCATTCACATAACATGGTCGATAAAATAGAGTAAATACACAATTTTAACGAAACTGATTCCTCTACACATAAATATGAGGTCGTCATCTTCATTCTTGAGCATCATATGTATGTCATTTACTTGTCATTTACTTATCATTCACCTGTCAACCATATTTTACAGATGAGTCAATGTATGCTCAGAGTGTCCGCTTCAACTGCCATTTTGCCCTATAATTTAGATTTTGCTACATAGACATGGATAAAGTTGTCGGCCATGTTGAATTGTTCATTCTGCCTGACTGATGCTAGTAAGTTTTTTGTTGGCCAGAAGTTGGTGGTGGCGATGGTTAGCTCATTAGACTATCACGCAGAGTGTCCGTGGTTCGATCGCTGGCATCGCCAACAATTTTTCGAGTCGTCATGACCACTTCGGCGGGCATTGGGAAACTCCCGAAAGTAAAATTGCCTATGAAAAAGCTTCTAAGGAGTGCCGTTCGGATTCGGCGATAAACCGTAGGCCCTGCTCAGATGTGACAAAAATGACAACATGAGCAACACAAATGAGTTTCAATAAGTTATGCCATGGCCCATAGCGGGCCATGTCGGGAAGCTATGTTCGTTGCCCATAGAGTTCGCGAGCGGTTCTCTTCATCCTTTTGTTCCACGCCACATTTTACGTTTTTTGTATGGCTACATAAGCTTGTCCGCTAGCTTACTGCAAAATATTTGTAGTTATCCCAAACTTTCTCTCTCAAACTAGTGTTCGGATTGGCTATGCCAGAAACACTAACCAAACACAAACCAAAATGCTAAATTTGATAGTTGGTTTGACAACAAAAAAGAAATACTTCATTGCATTTGTCCTTCATCTGATGGATGTTTAATTAAACACAAAGATAAGTAGCCATAGTGCCCGAACTGGCAACAGCAGTCTCTTTATAAGCTTCTTCCATTACATCTCCTTCTTGCGTTAATGAGATATTTATTTTAAACTTCCTTTTCTTAAGTCGAAACTATTCATATATTTTCACAAATAGTTCAAATTACACACTCAAAACACTTCATTGGAATCATATTTTTCTTCAACTGAAGGATTATGTATTCCACAATTGTCCGATATATCATTCAAATTAATTTCACACCAATGTGTTCATCCCTTGTTTTTATTGTCATCAGTCTCTTAACAAATTTGTTTCCGACAATATAAAAATATGCTTCAGATTTTTTGTTTTTAAATTAGCAGTTAAATGTACTCGAATTAAATACATTAAACGATGAAAAAAAATTCACCCCAAATGTCTACCCGCTAAATTTTTAGTGTTCAAATTTTTTATGTTATCTAGGGGATTTACCCCAGATTTTCAATTATTTTACTTATACTACCTCCGGGGAAACATTTCAAAATTAAATAAAAGAAATACGCAGTGAAGGCATCTGTATTTTTCTATTATAACTTCCTTTTCTTAGTTTTATATAATACAATGGAGGGGAATAAAATTGACATATATTTCTATTAAGACTAAAATTTGATTGAATTAATCCCGACTTGGCATCTTAATATTGTATTTTTGTTTACGTTTATGAAAATTGTTTTCAAAATATAGATACAAGTATTTTTAACAGTAAAAAACCCAACTCTGTAACGGTCAAGAAATTTAAAACGAAGAAGCGGAAGAGCGGCAGAAGTTCATCTCATCGTAACTGATGTTAAATCTAAAAGCAAGACACATTTTTGAAGTCCAAATAATCTGCGAAATGACAGTTTACTAAAAATATTATACTTTGGCGAAACATTTAATTAAATGGTCAGGAGACATTCGATGTATATCCATGCCTCTAAAATGATAACTACAGTACCTAGTCAAGTCATAAATACTGGTACACAACTGAACTCACTCATTACGAATGCAACACTGGGCGTATTGATTGCGATTTGACAGTTGATGTTTATGCTTCATTGTGACGTAAAAAGTTGTTGACATTAATTGCTTACAATCATGGAATGGGGCGACATCGAAAATCGTATTGTTATAGTTGGCCTACTTAATTGCAACATGGAAAAGGCCATAATATCTTTAGGATGTTGCGACCGCTTGGAATTTTGTGTATCGTGCTGTGAAGTTGTTTGAGGATACTGGTGGAGTACGAGACCGTCAAAGATCTGGCCGTCCGCGCACTGTGAGAACTCCGAAAGCGATCAAAGCCGTGAAGAAACGAATCGATCGAAAACCGCTGCGAAAACAAAAAATCTTGAAGATTTAGACTAGGAAGATTTAGGACTCAGCCCTCACAAGCGATACACTGGACACCTGCTCACGGCCGCATTGAAGGAAAAACGCAAGCGAAGATCGAAAACGTTACTCAGCCGGAACGCGAAGAACGCTCACAGACAAATTCTGCATACTGACGAGAAAATCATCACCGTAGAAGAATCATTCAATAAGCAGAAAGATCGTGTGTATGAGTTATCACACCAACTCCTGCTGATGCAACACACGCGCCTATTCAATCCTACATGCATCATATTTGATGTTGCTAGGTCAGCACACGCGCTTATCCGAAACCTTCGGTAATTGAATACTTGTTTAGATGCATTTGAATGGGATTCGTATTCCGTCTGGAATACTTTCCCACACAATTGCAAGGTCAGCAATTATAATAAGGTTATAAATAGATGATAAGAAGAAATTATTGTTAGATTTTAGTTTGACACCAATAAAGAGACTTGTTCTCACCAAAGTGGAAAAAGTGTTTTTTTTTCATAAAACAACGAGTAAAATCGTTTACTGGCGCCCGAGCAAGGACAAGACATCGCGAATGTAAAAGTATACGCGAGTAAAGAAGTTGTTTAAAAGTGAACTCACGCGCTACGTGATAGTGAAAGTGTACCGCAATAGGCTATTATAATAGAGCCAAGACCTCTACGAAATAAGCCAAAAAGGAACAATACACCCCTTCCGAAGTGCATTGTGTAAAATTTGAGTAAACCACCAAGGCGACTTTCAATAGAAGACCTCTACGAAGGAGTCAATAAGGAAGAACTCATCTTTTGTCAACATTCACCAACTCTCCAGCATCCCAACCTACCCAGAAGAGACATGATATATATCATAATCTTAATGTAAGTCAATTACTCGAATCTCAAAACCTTATAACCTTAAGAACCTAAAGAAATTTAAAAAAAGGAACCAGAAAAAGCAATTAATTTTTGTGAATATATTTTAAGTTGTAGTAATTCTTAGTAAGTCAATTACTCGAATCTCAAAACCTTATAACCTTAAGAACCTAAAGAAATTTAAAAAAAGGAACCAGAAAAAGCAATTAATTTTTGTGAATATATTTTAAGTTGTAGTAATTCTTAGTAAGTCAATTACTTGAATCTCAAAACCTTAAGAACATAAAGAAATCTAATAAAGAAACGGAAAAAGCAATCATTTTTTGTGAACATATTTTAAATTGTAGTAATTTTTATAAAATCGAATAGTCGTAACTGCAAAAATTCAATTCCATAGTTTTAAATTATCAAATTACTATCATCTAGCATATATATTATTTTCAAAGACATTATTGATATAATAATATAGTTTCGGGTACATAGCATACTGTCACACAAACAAAATTATATTCTAAGTTTCTCTCATACCTAACGAACTTAATTTCATAACTACAAAAACATAAACAATTATTATTTCGCAAAATGGAAGAACTTCAAAGAGCCGTTGTCCATCTCACTGGTGCAGTGAATGCGCAAATTGAAAAAATTAGGGAAATAGAACAAAAGCTTAGGTCAGTAGAACTCGGTAATGCATCGTCTAACCCAAACCCAACAACACCTGCAATTCCGAGGAGTGAACAAGATCTGAAGGAGATCAGTAGATTACCCGATGGAGTCAAGGACAATGGCAATCCAGTCCAATATATCTCTTGGATCCATAACGTGGAAAATATATTAAAGGACTATGAGATCGTAAAAGAAAAACCCCTCTATAGAGACATACTGCAGAGTATCAGGCAAAAAATTAGAGGTGGGGCTGACGCCGCCCTAATCTCATACAATATATTCGATGACGATTGGGCTTCGATCAAGAAATGTCTATCCTTGCACTATGCGGATAAAAGAGACATCCGCACCCTTGAACATCAACTCAACACCTTATCCCAGGGCAATTCAAATATTGATGAATTTTACGCTTCGGTAAATCATCAATTCTCTTTGATCATAAATAAAATAAAAACGGAGGATTACAGTCCTGAAACCATTCAAGCTCTTGTAGATAATTACAGGAATCGGGCTCTTGATGTGTTCATCAGAGGATTAGATGGGGAATTATCAAAAATGCTATTTATCCAAAAACCGCTTACTCTTCCGGAAGCTTATGCTTCGTGCTTAGAAATCCAGAACCTAAACTATAGGAGTATGGCAATACACCCAAAAATCAGTAATAACACCATAACCACTCCGGTAAACCAGATCCTATCCCGAACCAGAAATGGACAATCCAAACCAGCATACCATCCGCCACCTCCTCAGGGAACATTAACGCCACAACAAAGGAACATGGCCTACAACATCCATCACAACCAACATCGCACGAACCAACCCCAACAACCGAGGCCGCAAAGGACCGATATTCCTCCTCCAAGACCGACTCAGCCTAAACCCCCAGTTCCTATGGAAACTTCTGTCCAGACTCGACAAGCTAACTATATGAACAGACCTGCTATACCGGCGCAGCTCGGTCATTATCAACAGATGCATAACGAACAATCCCGAAACAACTCAGATAATTACCATCCTCAGAAAAAGCAAAGGTTGTTTAATATTCAAACTCAGGAAGAAGAAGAATATCTCGAAAACCTAGAGCAAGAGCTTACCCAGGAAGATCACCATGAACCTCAACCAGAGGAACCAGAGACGGAGCCTACTGAATTAAATTTTATGATAGACGCCTGTCTAGCATACCATACGTAAGGTATGTCACTAAAGCCGGTCGCACCCTAAAGTTTCTGGTAGATACGGGCGCAAATAAAAACTTTGTGAAACCAGAACTAGCGACCAACGCACGTTTGGCTCAAACACCCTTTACCATCCAATCAGCCGGAGGCGAAATCCGTATCGACAAAAAAATTAGCGGGAAGTTTTTTGAAAGTGTCGGAAATAAAACTGTCATAGACTTTTTCGTTCTTCCAGGACTTAGAACATTCGACGGTATCATTGGTGATGACACCCTCAAGCAGATGGAAGCCATCATAGACAGAAAGAACAACGTCTTAATAATAAAACCAGGAATAAAGATACCGCTGGAGGAGAAAAAGTCAGCCCAGGTAAACAATATAGGGTTAAAACATAACCATCTTGCCATGGAAACAAAGCAACATCTTCAAGACATTATTAACAGACACCAGGGAGTCTTCGGACAAATAAGCGACGAACAATTAATCGACACCAACATTAGAGCAGAGATAAGAACTACAACGGAAGAACCTATATATACTAAATCGTATCTCTACCCGGTACATCTAAGGCAGGAAGTCGACACCCAGATACAGAAGCTTTTAGAGGACGGAATTATACGACCCTCGAATAGTCCATATAATTCCCCACTGTGGATAGTGCCGAAAAAATCGGATGGCACAGGGGAAAAAAAATATCGACTTGTAATAGACTTCAAAAGACTTAACGCAGTGACTATTTCTGACACATACCCCATACCCGATATCAACAATACAATAGCCAGCCTAGGAAAATCTCAATTCTTCACAACCTTGGATCTTACGTCAGGATTCCATCAAATTAAAATGAAGGAGACAGATATTCCCAAAACCGCGTTCTCGACAATGAACGGAAAATTTGAATATACAAGGCTTCCCTTCGGGCTGAAGAACGCCCCGTCCATTTTCCAGAGGACAATAGATGATGTATTAAAGGCATATATAGGGAAAATATGCTACGTATACATTGATGACATCATCATATTCGGTAGAAGCGAAAAAGAACATCTAGAAAACATAGAAACTATCTTAACCGCATTGGAGAGAGCGAATCTTAAGGTGAACCTCAACAAGACACAGTTTTTGAAACAGGAAACGGAATTTTTAGGGTATCTCGTTACAACAAAGGGTATAAGACCAGACCCAAAGAAGGTAGACGCGATTCGGAAAATAAAGCCACCTGAGAACCTAAAGGAACTCAAGGGATTCTTGGGCCTCACCTCGTATTATAGACGGTTTATAAAAGACTTTGCGAGAATAGCAAAGCCTTTAACAAACCTTACGAGAGGGGAAAGAGCTCGAGTCAAGGCCAGTCAATCCAGGAAAATAAAAATCAAATTGGAATCAGCAGAATTAAAGGCATTTAACAACCTTAAAGAACTCCTGATGTCATCAGAAATCTTAACATTTCCAGACTTCGAAAAGCCCTTCATCCTTACCACGGATGCGTCGAACATAGCCATTGGAGCCGTTCTCTCACAGGGAGAGCTGGGTAAAGATAGGCCGATAACGTACATTTCTCGATCGCTAAGTAAGGCAGAAGAGAACTATGCCACCAACGAGAGAGAAATGCTGGCGATTGTTTGGGCACTCGACAATCTAAGGAATTATTTATACGGTGCGAGTAAAATAAAAATTCTGACTGATCACCAACCACTTATCTTCACCTTAAGCAACCGCAATAACAACGCCAAACTAAAACGATGGAAGGCCAGGATTGAGGAGTACAACTATGAACTCATATATAGGCCTGGAAAAACAAATTTAGTGGCAGATGCCTTATCCCGATTAAAAACAGAAGCCAACACCTTAACGTCAGATTCACAAACCATACACAGTGCTGAAGAAGACAGCGCAAACTTGATTCCTCACCGCGATGTGCCGTTAAACGTTTTTAGGAACCAGTTAGTCATCTCTCAAGGACGAGAGTTATTTGCCCATGAAGAACCGCATCCGACTTTCCATAGACACTACATTCGGCTCCACAATATCACGAAAGAAAATATGGCAAGGACTCTCAAGGAGAAGCTCAATCCTAATATAATCAATGGCATAAAAATACCAGAACTCCATATCCCCCTCCTGAATGAAGTATATAAGGAAAACTTCAGCAAATTCAAAATCCGTATAACCCAGAGAATAGTAGAAGACCTACGTAATGAAGAGAATAAAATGAAGGTTATTCAAGAAGAACATAACAGGGCGCATCGCAACGAACGGGAAAACAAGGAACAAATCCTGGAAAAATATTATTTCCCAAAAATGAATAAGCTCGTGAAACAGGTCGCAAGGGCCTGCGAGATATGCAAAACTAGTAAGTATGATAGACATCCTTTGAAACCTGAGCTCCAGGAAACTCCCAATCCCACCTTTCCCACGGAGATTCTACATATGGATATCTTCGAGCTTGACCGGGAAAAGTTTATAACCTGCGTAGATAAGTTCTCGAAGTTCACAAAATTCTTCCACATAAAAGAGAAATCGGCTCTTTACTTAAGGAAAAAAATAATTAAAATTCTGCACTATTTTTCCGTGCCCCAAGTTATTGTAACAGACAACGAAGGCAGCTTTTTAAGCCCCATAATTTCAAATTATATCAAATCCCTTGGCATTAGAATCTATTTGACCCCATCCCAAAAAAGTGAAGTAAATGGGACGGTGGACAGAATCCATTCCACAATTCTGGAAATATCTAGGTGTCTGCGGAAAGAGTATCCTGATCTTACGATGAGAGAAATCATAGAAATTGGAGTGGATCGCTATAATAACACTATTCACTCAGTGATACAAAAGAAGCCCAGTGATATTTTCTTCGGAAGGAGCCAACGGATCAACTATCAAAACCTTGTTGATTTCCAAGCAAAGGTTAACGAAGATCTTGCCGAACTTATTAAAAGAAATCAAAGGAGGAAAAATAGCAGAGAGAACCGTAAAAGACACATTCCAAAAAAGTACGAACCAGGAGTAACTATTTATGCAGCAGTTAAACGCCGCGACGGTAAACAAAAGCCCTTGTACACAAAAGAAAAGGTGCTTAAAGACAACAAGGTTACGGTAGTAACCGAATCTGGAAAAAAGATCCACAAATCCCAAATTAAAAATACTTCTCAATAAAAACTTTGTTTAATTTCAGGATGATGCAACGTTTGGTGCTCGGAACAGTTAACATATATGAATACAACACACCTATAGTGACATTAAAGTTGGGGAATGGCAAGATAACCAGTGGAACCTTCAGAATGGTGCACATCATTAATCTGACAACCTACGAAGATATAGTGAGCAACCTCACTCCCATGATAACGGATCAAATCGATAAGGCCAGTATTTTACGTCCACAACTGATCCATCAGCTCGAATACATTGACCAATTATTAGTCAGGCTGCGTTATAAGAACACTAGAAACCGAAGATCCATTAATTGGATTGGGTCGGCCTGGAAATGGATAGCCGGCACCCCCGATGCGACAGACTGGGATGAATTATTAAAAAACCAAAATGCCATAATAGATAACAACAACAACCAGTTCAAGATTAATGAACGCTTAACAACGATTACTAGAGAGATATTGGATGGCTACAACCGGATTGCTAAAAGACTAGGCAATTCCAGCATTGATAAGTACGAACAGATGCTTTTTAACAAGCTCGGCCTAATAAAAGAAGAACTCAGTGAAGTCATCTCGGCAATGCACTTGGCAAAGAAAGGGATCATTAACACTAACCTTCTAAATAAAGAGGAAATTCTGGATGTGCTTTCGCAGATAGAAACTCTCCCGTATGACAATGAGATAAAGGGCAATAGAATACGCGGAACCCATAATGCTGCAAAAAGGATCACTTTTTCTGTACGTCATGTCTTTACCCAAAACTGGGCCAAGGGAATTTAATCATGTGCTGATCCGATCTACTGTCAGAAACAACAAGAGAATACACCTGGATGTCAACGAACTATTTGTCTCGCATGATGAAATATTTGGAGTTAAAGGGTTGTGCTCAAAAATTAATAGCGCTATAATCTGTAATGAAAACCAGCTTCAGGCACTCTCCTCAGATCACTGCGTTAGTCGAGTAATGAGAGGAAAAAACGCGGACTGCGACAACCAGATCTATAAGAAACCTGTTATTGAACTCCTAACCGGAAACACTGTTTTTCTAACAAATTTCAATGGAACCCTCCGAAACCGTGACGAAACCAAGCTACTAAGCGGAACATTCCTAGTACAGTTTAACAACGAGACCATATCTATTAACGACAACGAGTACACCGACCAGGAAATAAGAACCTTCCAAGTTTTGCCCCCAATAATTCAATCAAACATAACTATTAAAGATGTAAAATTGGACCTTGAATTTTTGCATGATTTACACCTAAGAAATGTTAAAAAACTAGATAAATTTAGAAGTATTACCGACATGTCAATGATTTCCGATTCAATTATATATCTATTACTAATTGTCAGTTTTTGTCTACTCATATATAAATATAAATTAAGAAATGTGAATAAGCCTATTCAAGTTCAATTACCAAAGATCAATGACTTTTTCCCTCAACCTATTAAGCGTAACATTGACCCGCGAGACGCGGATTTTAAGGAGGGAGGAGTTATCACACCAACTCCTGCTGATGCAACACACGCGCCTATTCAATCCTACATGCATCATATTTGATGTTGCTAGGTCAGCACACGCGCTTATCCGAAACCTTCGGTAATTGAATACTTGTTTAGATGCATTTGAATGGGATTCGTATTCCGTCTGGAATACTTTCCCACACAATTGCAAGGTCAGCAATTATAATAAGGTTATAAATAGATGATAAGAAGAAATTATTGTTAGATTTTAGTTTAACACCAATAAAGAGACTTGTTCTCACCAAAGTGGAAAAAGTGTTTTTTTTTCATAAAACAACGAGTAAAATCGTTTACTTATGCTCGGTCATCCAGAGAAGCATCCCAACCCAACACCCAACAGCTTGCGAATTTAAGTAGTGATCCGTATTCCCCATTTTGAGGAAACGTTTGCTATTTCCAAACTGTAAATACTATGCTTACATTTTAGCCACACACAATTTATTTTGTAAAGGCGTTGCATTGGTCGATCTTCTGATGCGAGTGTGACCCGTGGTGGAGTGGGATGTATGACAACGGGTAGTCTTATTAGACATTATTGCATCTCCACATCTTTGATGTTTAAGTGCTAAAATATATTTAAATGGCAGGCCAAGAGAGCATTGGATATGTTTATAATTCTTGAACTTTAAAATGGATTGTATCAAAAGTCTAGTAATTATATTTCTATCGGCTCAAGGCTTATATGGAATATTATGAAGGGTTGCACCTAACAGTGAAACTCTTCTTTTTTTTATAATTAGCATGCGCTCAAGGGCTTATTAGAACCCGCACACAGCGCGGGCGATGGAAAATTAGGAGGCAGGGCATTCATTGACCGCGTTATTCGGTTTAAAAAAAAATTGCGATATTTCAGTGTACGTCCTAAAGTGGGCTTGTGGGTGTACTGAGGAGTTTGAAGGAGCGGAATGCTACTGGTAATTTCTGTGGAGCACTGGTGATAATAGTAGCGATAGAACAAGGTGAAGCAGGAGACATAACGTCGGTGGTCAAAGATGTCAATCGACTGTGTAATATTGGCATCATTGCACGGTTTTGGATCTTATCTAATAGTGCAAAGAAGGCTGAGCACCTGCCCAGAAGTAAACATTGTACTCCAATTTTGGCGGATATGTATTAAAGCCAGATCAGAGAGCAGCATTTTGGGCGACTTCGAATACGTAAGTTGACATTGACTCACATATCGAGAATGGAAAGTTTTTCGGTTTCAATGATGCAATTGCCATTCAGGGATAATGACTGGGTGTTTAAATTTCGCTTAAGCAACAGCAAACAGCATTTTGTTTAAGAAGCATTCAATTCCATTCTGTTGATAGTTCCATTCTGTAAATAGATAGGTTATGCAGTTAATATCAGAATTTAATGAGCTTAAAATAAGCTTCCATTCCCGTTTTACAACAAAGGAGCAGGGACGTGAGTCCAGGAAGGAATATGAAAAGGAGAGAGGTCTGTCATCCGAAAGGGAATGTATTGGATTAAAAGTAGCAGACAAGAAATCATTGATGAAAATTGAAAAAAGGGTCGGAGACAAAACGGAGCCCTGGGACACACCAGCATTTATTTTGTGAATATTAGACTTGAAACCATCCAATACAACTTGAATTGAACATTCTGGGAGATAATTTCTAATCCATTGAAGAAGAGAGTCGTAAATCCCAAATGCTCGCATTTTGAAAAATTCTGTTTTCTATCTGCTCCGAAAAAATATTTCTCTAACCCTGACAGCCTCTTTTCACGCCTTTTCTTTTAATCTGATGTTCTTAATTAGATGAGGGGTAAGGGATAATTTCAGCAGAGGCAACATAACGACTAGTTAAAATGCCTAAAGCAGTCCAGTCCAATTGATTTTCTCAGTTCTTTTAGGAGTTTTTTTCCCTAGCTGTGTGGTCAATGTATGGGAATTTAGCTGATATAGCACAATAGTCCTACGAGTCTAAAGGGGATAGCACATAAACGGTGTACTTATCAGTGTGAGAAATTAAAAACAAGTCCAGGGTGTTATTGGTATGACTATCAACGTCTGGTACTCGCACTGGCTCAGTTAGAAGTTGGGTTAAGTTGTTTTTCGCAGTGAAGATCTTATCACACCGTCCTTTGGGTGTTGTCTCTCCAGAATGTCGAAGCCACCCAGAATCTGTATATTAAAATGGCTAATAATATAAATTTCAGTATTAGGTTACAGGGATACAATTTTTTGAATGGAGTTAGATAGTGTATCAAACTCATTTAAGGTTCAATTGCTGTCCAGTTTGGGGATTCTGTAAACAAAGCAGTAGAAGATACTTTTCTTACGGAAATGGAACTTTAACCACATGAAATTGAATTCCGGTTTCGAACAGGGACTACATTGTGGTGGAGTTTTATAAGCTACATCACTACGCACGTAAGTGCACAAAACCCACAAATACCGTCGATACTAAGCAAGGCCGTGAAGTGAAAATTTTGTGTTGTTAGTTTACCGAATGTAGGTGTTATGCCGTTACAATAATATGAAACAGTACACCAAAAAAATTCCCACTCACAACCTATCAGTTGTTACATACACTCAGTCTATAACCATGCCGCATGACAATACAGCAACTGGAGATTTCAATGACATCAATGCTATAAATTTAGAGTATCTATGAGGGACACTCGTTTGTAAAAGTTTCTTTGATTTTCTCCACAGTGTGTATTTATGAGGGCTCAATTGGATTAGAAAAGTTTGCCATCTAATTTACGAGTAGTACAGTTTATTCCTAATATAGAGATTGTGGCGAACGAATCTTTTATGGTCCATCGGCATTGGTCGCATGCCTACAGCAGAGAACTGAAACCGATTCGCACCGAACCTGAATTCCAGGGGTTGCAAAGAGGAATGATCCTCGAGGTAAAACGTTAGTATCGTCTGGTTAACTTCCCGCCCAATGTATTGTAAAAAGAAAAGGGAAACAGAAATAGACCTCTTAAGTTTCGAATAAAAACTTCATCTATTGCTGATACTTGTATAATAAATAAATTTATTAATAAATGATCATTCTTCTACTCACATTCGCATGAAGGCTAAGCTGCAAAACATTTTTTTTATGTTTATGCAATCGGCCATTTCCCATTAAGAAAAAATAGTATTGCGTTGTACTAAGCAATGTAAAAATCAATTAAGGCCAATTCTCCGCCGTATTAGAGGGCTTTTGATTAATCAATTTTGCGGCATCACAGTTAACGCTTAAGTTTCCACATTTCAATGCTGGCATAACCTGGATATTTCTAGACTCTCGGGCCGCCAAGAAAATTGACAATGCGCTAAAAGCTGCGAGATTTCAAACTGCAAATTATGACTTTGACAACTTCAAACAAACTTGGCACAAACAATTGTCACTTTATATTCACGTTGCACAGACGTCAACAAATAGTAGGTCCCTTATCTGAAATCATGAACTGTGATCATGACTTGTAGGGGATGGTGGGGTAAGACGGGGTAGTGAGGTAAGATGGGGTGGGGACCATACCAAAACACATGATGTAATGTAGGTGGAAAGTTTTTTTTCACGCCATCTGACGGTATTTAACAAAAGTTGTAAGTGTCAAAAAAAGTTTCGTCGAAGATGAGCCGTTGCAATTTGGTAAGTTTTTTTTTTATTTTAAGTGGTTTTATCTAATTTCTGACACATGTTAAGTGCGTGACTATTCATAATGTATGGTATACAAGACGTGTGACATATTTTTTATTGATGTTTGTTTATTTTTCTATTATAAATTTATTAATTCTTTCCGGCTTGCTTTGATTTATAACCTCAAAAAATTCAATACAACTTGGGAGTCCAGTTTGGGAAAGATGGCGTACCTACTTGCGGGCAAGACGGGCTTGGCGGGGTTGGTACCCCATCTTACCCGCTTATTTGCTACTTCTTGGATTTCGATTTAATTAAAAATGATCGATACTTGTTGGGTTAAGGTCATTATTTTTTTTACAGATTATGGTTCGAAACTACAAAAGAAAAACTGACAAAGGAGGATGAAGTGAAGAACAAATGAAATTAGCCATTCAAGAAGTTTTGGATGTGAGAAAAGGTTATAAATTAGCCAGCAAGAATTATAATGTCCCTCAAAGCAATAATAAATAGAAACTGAAAAAAAAAACAAATAAAAGATCAAAACGAACCAAGAAAGCTGACGAATGACCTCAGACATCGGATGACGAAGATGCAGAATGTCTGTACTGCAACGGGGTTTATTTCGAGTCTACTGAAGGATGGAGCACTTGCCAGACTTGCAGTAAGTGGGCGCATTGTGGCTGTGCAGGAATGGAAGACAACGATGACGAAGCTGTCCATATCTGCCAAGTTTGTGAAGACTAAATATTATATACCCCATCTTACCCATCTTATCTTGCCCTATAGGTGGGGGCAAGATGGGAAACTTAGTTATTTTTTTGAATTGTTAATTCTATGAGATGAATTTTATTATTTTGTAAAGGAAGAAAGACCGATTATTTTCCTTAATAAAAGTTCTTACATTGTATAATCAAAACGGAGGCATTTATTTATAAAATACCTTAAAGTCCCCGTCTTACCCCACCCTCTCCTACTTTCAATATCAAAAGTTGACAGATCCTACTTATTGTTGACTACAAGCGCTATGGCTAGCTCAATGCGATTACGAGGTGATGAACCTTTTCGGATTGGCACGAATTTCGACAGTAATATCCCTTTTTATCCTTAGTAGAAATTCTATGGAAATAGATGGTACTTCACTTTAGCAAAGCAAATAAATGGTAAAAGTAAGTCCTGGATGATGAGCAAGCAAGCAGAACTGATACTATACCGATTAAAGGATCACATTGTTGAGAATGCCAGAAGACTAAGTCTGAAGAATGGAAGATTGCATAGGCAGGAAACTTGCTAAGTAAATAAGAAACAATATCCTCGAATTGTTGTCGGTTTCCTTTTCGACCAAGCTTCAAATTTTAGTCAATTGTTAAAGAATTCATGCATATACAGTAACTCAACTTATTGGTCACATGTTCAGAGCAAAGTATAATTTTTAGTTGTAACTCTTCAAGCTTAACAGTAAGAGCAACTAAATTTTCACTCAAAATAACTGGAGTGATTATGAATCAGGCGATGGCGATGGCGCAATAGTTAGCTCATTGGACTATCACGCAGAGAGTCTGGGTTCGATTTCAGGCTGGGTCACCAACAATTTTTCAAATCGCCATCACCCTTTCGGCGGGCAATGGTAAACTCCCGAAAGTAAAATTGCCTACGAAAAAGCTTCTAAGGAGTGCCGTTCGGACTCGGCGATAAACCGTAGGCCCCGCTCAGATGTGACGAAAATGACAACATGAGCAACACAAATGAGTGTCAAGAAGCTAGGCCATGGCCCATATCGGGCTGCCAGCGCCACAGTGTTTTTTTTTTTTTTCTTTTTGATAATGAATCAGCACAGCAAAAGCAAACAAAAATACACTGTTTTTTTGTGAGAATTTGCAAAAGTTCTTAGGCAACGCATTTGATCAATTTGTTGACACTGTCGCACTTGCACATTGTGAGTAAAAAAGTTTGGCCAAATGTGAAGTTTTTTCTGTGTTTTTTTGTAAAAAATAAAAAATATCTAAAGTATTAAAATAAGATGCCTACCTAAGGTAAATTTAAATTTCATTTTAAACAGGCATTTTAATTGTTTTAAATTTGATGGTAGATGAAAGAACTTGGTACGAGTATCTCCAAAATTAAGGAAGTAGAAGGGCTAATTGTTTCCAAGACAATTCATGGAAGTTTCAGTGGGAGTTGTATCCAAAATACGCAAAAATTTTAAGTCTGACGCTGAAAAGAATAAGGGAATAAGGTGGGAGGAAACCAATTTTAAACTCAAATATAAGACGGTATATTGTGCGGCAGATTAAATATGGAGTATATAAAAATGTGGTCCAGATTAATAAGGCATTATACAAAAAAAGATGGGATTAATGTAACAACTGAGGCTGTACGAAAAATTTTGCGCAGAAACGGTTTTCATGGACGCACTAAAATTAAAAAGCCCCTATTGACTGATCCCCATAAGAATTTAAGACTACAATTTGCCCAAAATTATAAGGATTATTGTGCTAATGATTCGGCAACGGTAATTTGGTCGGATGAAACGAAAATAAACCATCTTGGGTTCGATGGTCGCCAATAGATCTGGAAAAAGTCAGGTGAGACAATCAGCGATCGCCATATCAAACCAACATTAAAATTTGGAGGAGGAAATATTATGATTTTGGGATGCATGTTCATCGAAGAGGTTGGTAATTGCATTAGAGTGGTGGGTCGCATGAACGCCATTCAATACATCACCATCCTGGAACAAGGATTCCTTTGGGTTGAGGTTGAACGTGCTACTTCGGATTTGCCTGGATTGTACGGATTTGCGTGAATTATGGTTACGCACTCAAAATGCTTGACAAAATATGACCGCAAATCATTTTAAAAAGATAATAGAATCCATGCCAAGAAGAATAAAAGCGATCCTCAAAGCAAAAGGAGGCCATACGAAGCACTAAGTAGGAACAGTTTCGCAAAGTCAACAAATTGATCAAATTTTCACTTTTGTTGTAATAAATGATGTTAAAAGATGAATTTGGTTCTCATTATTTTTTATGCTGAATAACAATATTATTTTATTTTTTTGTTAAAAAATTCGTTGAATTATAAGCACAAATAAATAAGTTATGAACAAAAGTCTTTTATTCTGCTAATCATATGATCAAAATCGAGATCGAGTCACTGTAGCTACAAGGCACTAACACGAGAAAGTACAACTTTATGATAGAATTTGTTATTGCCCTACTAGCTCAAGCCGTGCTCAGTCGCGGTCAATAGTCTATTCAAGGCCCTTGAGATATGGGCTGAGTTGATTAAGTTTCTTCTCGGGTAAAGAGCTTATTAGGAGGTATCTCTTAGTCTTATTGACATAATAACAACTTTCAATATCCATAAAGCTCTGTCTAGGCGAACTGTGCTTGCAAGGGCAGATAATGTACTCGTTACTTTGAATCAATTGTTAATCCATACCTGCTTCAGCTTCGTTTTTTTTCTCTCCTTTTTCATCTATCGCACCGTAATATATTATTCACAATTTAAAGTCTACCTTGGAAATCCCAGTAATTTGTTCCAAAGTCTAAACAAATTTGAAACACTTTTGAAATCTGTTTATTTTTTAATCTGCAAAAAATAATATTGATTGAAAAATTGGAATAAACAACCGGAACCATCAACAATTGATGATGATGATGATATCTTTTCCTGTTTATAAGACACCTACACATATAGAAATGGAATGGCAAAAAAAACAAAAGAGCTCTCATGAATAATCTATTTTTTTCCTACAACTTTAAGAAATCAAGATATTTCTAAGACGACAATAATAGATTTATTTTTTGACAAAAAGAAAACAAGGATACAAAAAAGAAAACATACCTACTATACATTTTCATAGTACACGATGGATAAAAAAAAAGAATGAAAACTATTCCTTATTGTTTGGGATTTCAGAGAGCAAACTTTTCCGAAACATTGATGTGTGAAAATTGAATCGACGTATATATTTTTTTTATTTTTTTTTTATTCCATACCCATCGTACTTAAACCGTAGGAAGATATGTGGAGATCTTCTCCTCAGAAATCAAGTTTAATTGTGCTTGCGAAAGCCAATACATTTGCGTCATGTTGACAGTCATGCTGCCAACACCCTTGAATTATTTGCGGCATCTCACCCTGACAAGTCAATGTTGTATCCACTCCATTCTGACCACACAATTAAATAAAGGTAAACGATATTTGAAATGAACGCATTGAGTAATTCGTACTTCCAAAAATAAAAAAATCTCACAATATGTATTTTCGATAAGGTTTATTATTTTTATTAGGGACGCCTAATTGCCTAATTGAACTGTATCCGTGCGGCATCGGATAAAGAATAGTGCCGCAGTGCGTCCCAGCTTGTCGTAAGAGGCGACTAAATGGGACACCAATCATATACAGGTAACTATGACACCAAAAATGAGCCTGTGACACTTTAACACCTTAAAACTTTCCCACAAGTTTGTATGCAATCAGTGGGTTCCCACGTCTGGAGACTACCGGTGGGGTAAAAGAACAGTCAATCAATTCGAAATGAGCATACAAGTGTCAAACCACTCAAACTTTAGATACACTTCATGGAAATGATCGCAGTTAATAGCACTACCCCGCTGGGCACCACGATTGCAACGCACTAGGGTGATCCCAGAGCAAGCAGAAGTGCTTGTGTAAGAGCATGACGGATTCCGGGGGCGGGCAAAATGAAGTTTCAAAAATATTTTCCTAAACTTCGGTTTGCAAGTTGGAACGTCGGATCGATAACCTCAAAAAGTCTAGAACTGGAAGCGATTATGCGTCGCAGAACTCTACAAATCCTGTGCGTACAGGAAACGAAGTGGTGTAATACAGGAAATAAAGCGCGTTTTCTAGATTTAAAAACTAAGGCATTTAAGATGTTCTACCATGGAACGGTCAATGGACGAAACGGTGTTGGAATCTTTGTTGCAGCGGATCTTCTAAACAACATCGTTGGTATCTTGAAAATAAGCGACCGCTTGATGAGTGTTAAACTCGTCATACAAAATGAAACGTGGAACATTGTTAGCGCGTACGCCCCACAAAATGGATGCGACCAATCGGAAAAAGATAAATTTTGGTCAGGGTTCGGTAATTTGCTTAGAAATATACCTATCGATGAGATGCTCTTCGTAGGCGGAGATTTAAATGGCCACGTTGGAGAAACAAATGTTGATTATGAGGACTGCCACGGCGGTAAAGGCTTTGGAACCAGAAATTCAGCTGGCGAAGACATCCTTGTAGCGTGTAGGGCTTACGGCTTAACCATCTTAAATACAATGTTTATTAAACATCAAAGACATCTTATCACCTATAGCAGCGGAGGCCACGAAACGCAAATAGATTATCACCTCTGCAAAATGTCGATGAGAAACCGTGTTAAGGACTGTAAAGTAATACTTGGAGAATCGCTAGTAAGCCAACACCGACTGCTCATTACAGAATTCTTTACAGCGGAACCAACGAAAACACGGGCATCGTTTGGAAAGCCAAAAATCCGGTGGTATAATCTATCGAAGGAACGAAGCGCAAGATTTATCGCACTGGCTAAAGAAGTACTTCACAATATAAACGGTATCGCAGACTCACTTAGCCCGCAAGAAATGTGGAACAGCATGCACGAGGAATGCATAACACTCGCAAAGTCCCATCTGGGGACTATATCGAAATACCATCACGTCGGCAAAAAAACATGGTGGTGGAATGACGAAACCAAACGAGCTGAGGCCGACAAGAAGAGTGCATTCCAAGCGTGGACAAAATCCGACCGGAGCGACGATATCGAAAAAGCACTCGAGCGGCAGAAGCGGAAAACCTGTACCAGGAGTTGGAACAAATATCCTCACGATCGGCGGATAGAAGACAAGCTATCCAAGAAGTTCAAACGTCGTACAGTACTAAAATGCCAAATATTTTTAAGCTCGCTGCACAGAGGAGAAAAAATTCAATGGAAATAACCTCGCCGAAATACATCAAAAACGCAGACGGTCGCTTACTAACAAATGAAAAGGAAATTTGTGACCGGTGGCTTGAATACTGCAAATGGTTGCTTAACAAACAGTTTCCACGTGATATCGTGCCGACAGCTGGTCTATTCGAGGAGGAAGTTTCGGACTTTTCAATCGAAGAAATAAGTATAGAAATTGGAAAAATGAAGCGGGGGAAAGCGGCGGGACCAGATAGCATTCCATCGGAGTTCTGGTCGAAGATGGAGGGGATCGGCAGCGTTTGACTATCGAAACTTTTAAATAAATTAAAATGTGGACAACCTATGCCGAATCAATGGAGAAGTAGCTTCTTGGTTCTTCCAAAGGAAAAGGCGACACTGGAGAATGCAACAACTACCGTTCAATCAAGCTTATGTCACACACAATGAAAATCGTCGAAAGAGTCTTAAACGAACGTCTTCGGCAAATAATAAAGCTCGATAATAGCCAGTGTAGATTTGTTGAAGGAAGATCGACGGTGGACGGTATCCAAAGCCTACGAATAATAATGGAAAAGCACCGAGATTCGTCTAAGAATTTACACATGGTATTTATCGACCTCGAGAAAGCATTCAATCGAGTGCCTAAGGATCTCATATGGGCCCCGCTGAGGTCTCAAAACGTACCCGGAAACGTATGTTAGAATAATACAAGACATGTACGGAAACGTGAAAACTGCGGTTAAAAGCTCTGCCGGACTAACGAGAGAATTTCCAGTTAATGTCGGAGTGCATCAAGGAAGCGTTTATAGCCCTTTCCTCTTTAACGTAGTATTCGACTACCTTTTAAAAGACTGTATGCGCGAAGCAAATGTAACGCCAATTCTCTTCGCTGACGACGCAGTTATACTTAGCGATAACGTCGAAAATTTACAGAACGCCTTAGATTCATGGAGAAATGCGCTAGAGAGAAACGGGTTTAAAATAAGTCGTTCAAAGTCGGAGCATTTGACGTGCCCATTTGCGCATCCGTTGCGACCTGTTCCGGATATAATGTTAGACGGAATAGTTCTTCCGAAAAGCACTATCTTTAAGTACTTAGGATCAATCGTTAACATGGAAGCGAAATGTGACGACGACGTAAACCACAGAGTGAGTGTGAGGTGGATGAAATGGCGGGGAAATTCGGGAATCTTTTGCGACCGAAAATTTCCACTTAAATTAAAGGGGAAACTCTACACCACGGTTGTTAGACCAGCTCTTATATACGGTTCACAGTACTGGACAATGTACGAAGCGTTTAAAAACACATGACGGCAGCGGAAATGAAAATGTTAAGGATGTCTAGTGGAATCATTAAACGCAATTGCATTAGATCTAAGCATATAAGAAGAATTCTACATATAAAGAATTCGGTAACCGAACAGCTTGAGGCGAATAGAATAAGTTGGTATTGCCACGTTCAAAGAAGATCTGCGGAAAATCCGGTTAAAAAGGCACTATCAACTACGGTCACTCCAACTGTAAGAAAACGAGGTCGGAAAAAGAATTCCTGGATTTCTCAGATAGCAAATGCGCAACAACGCCTGGGGCTAACCACTGAAGCGATCCAGGACCGAGCATTATGTAGACGCGTTCTTCGGTCTGCGACATTAGCCAACCCCATAAGCGGAGCAGCAGCGATGCAGTAAAAATGGGAAACTCGTTACGCATAAGTTCGTATAACGAGGAAAGGGTTAATAAAAGGATAAGAAGAAGAAGAAGATGCCTAATTGAACTGCGACTTTTGAAACGCTTTATTTTTGTAAGTTGAAATGAAAATTTTATTTACAGAAAAAGAATGTTGGAAAGAAATTATGTTTTAGAATTCTTTCCTGCGAACTATGGCCGGTCGAGACACGAACGTAAGCCCAAGGAATCTTCTTCGATTCTTGACCAAAACCTCCCTAAGCGCAGCAACATTTTGATATTTTTTATTGCTGACCTTGGCATGTAAAATGTTCAATATATAAAATTGTAGGTGAATTTGGATCTGGTAACTGTAGATGCAGTTGTGTAGACGCTTGCCCTGTGTGCTTGCTGAGATTTGATAGAATATTTATTTTCATTCACCAAAATATTTGATTGCCCAAATTTCAAAGCCCCTTCCAAAACACTTTGGCGGTAGCGGCGATTTGAAGACTTCCGTACCGAGGCGTTGGTGTTCATCCGCTCTACATGAGCCAGCCATCTTTGTCGGTGGATCTCCACTATTCTGGCTAGGTCGATGTCGCTGTAAAGTAATATAGTTCGTCGCTGTATCTCCTTCTTCACTCTATAGAGAGGAGCTAAACAGAGCATTGTCTTATTTATTTTGTCTTATTATTTCAGTGAATAATGCCCTTCAATTTTTCTGTCGAAGGATGAAAAAAGGTTGAGTTAATACCGCTAGCTCTTTTTTGGCGACTTAGCATCATCACCACAAACTAAAAGAGAAGAAGTAATATTTGTTTATTCTGTTACAGTATCTACAAGTTTAACAAAAATAAGCGTTGGCTTTTGCCGTCAGCCGAGAGAAAGAAATTAATAAATTTTTAATTACTAAAAAGCTTCATTTATGATTTGTAGCTAATAATTCACTACGCATTTTAGAAAGTTATGTAAAGTGTTCCAGCTTGCGCCGTTTATGATGTTTGTGATCTCATTTAGTAATAGGGCATTTTTACCCCAAAAGGATCTCCTAATTGAATTTAATATGGGACACGTTCCAATAAAATGCCGGACATCCTCCTTCGATCCCAGATTTCAGTGTACATTCGCCTCCTCCGTTGTTTCTGTATGGCATATAGTTCAGGTGCAAAAGTTTGCTCCTTGCTTTGAATATTGTTGAGATGGACTCTACGCTATTCCGATCATTAAAGTAGCTGTTTCCCCAAGCTCATGCTGTAGTATTCTGTACGTGGATCTTGATTGGCTTTGTTGACTTTGCGTCTCGAAATGCTCCCGTCTTGGGTAGTGGATTTTTTTAAGCATTTCGTTCAGTGTTCTCTCCCAGTTTGTTTCATTTCCGATTGTGCAAGGGCACATTGTGTTCTTGGCTGAGCCTTGACCATTCCGCAAAGAAATTAAGGTTTCGGTTTTTAAGATACATAGCAACCTTGTGGGGAAGACGATGACTTGGTTGAGCAGAAACTATCCTGATATAGAGGAAGTGTAGTCAAAGCGTGAAGATATGTAGCGTTGGTAGTCCAGTTTCCAGATGTAACATGTAAGTTGGTGAATTTTCAGGCAGTCTAAACAGTTTCTTAAAGAAGTATCTTTGGAGTTTTTCTACCTCTTCAAAATGCCAAGCCCCCCACACTTGTGCTACATAGTACATTATTGACTTCATTACCGTCTCGAAAATCTTGTGCTTCACACTTGGTGCAACATTCCTTTTCCCCAGAATTCCTTTCCAGTTGCAATTAATCGCACGTTTAGATTCTTTCAGTTTATCTAGCAGGTGTTTTTTAAAAGATTCCTCGAGGTGATCAAAACTCTGGGGTATTCCACGTTTTGCCAGGTCCATTTTTCATTCCTTGCTTGTACCTCAGCCATTTCGAAAAATCAAGACTTTGGATTTGCTGGTATTAACTTGCAGGTTCCAAATACGGCAATACTGTTGCAGCTTATTAATGATAATTTGGAGCATGCTTGGTGTTTCTGCGAAAATTGCGATGTCGTCGGCGTAGAGTAAGAGTTCTATAGCAAATCCCTTAAGAGGCAACCCGCCAGGGAGAAATTCAACTAGATTTGGATATTGAAAACAGAACCGTTTGGAACCGATTAGACAAGATATTCCCGTCCCACACCGCCGCCCTATTGCCGTAAAATTTATTCAGAACCTTTAGAACTTTTGTTGAGACTCCTATGTTGCTAAGTCTACAAAGAAAGCGTATAGTTTTTTCCTCGGTTCAAGTAAACCCGAGCGATGTTGTGAGAGTAAATATGTTGTCAATCATGGAGTACTCCTTACGGAACCCGACTTGAAACAGGTCGTTTTCACATATTCAGGTTGTTGAGCTCTCCAAGATGACTCCTGTGAAAATTTTAGTAACAGCATTTAGAAACGAAATCCCTCTATAGATGGATGGATCATTTGGATCTGTTTTCTTGAGAATCGGAAAAATTATACATTTTTTGAAAGCTTCTGGAACTTCGCCGGTTGTAAATATATAATTGTATGTTTCCATGACCTTCTGCAGGAAGTGGTCAGTTGCATTTTTGAAGAATTCATAAGTAATACGATCTTCCCCTGGAGCCTTATTCAGGCGGCACCTATCTAAAAAATTTTCAATTTCCTGTAGGGTTATGGGGGAGTCTAAGGAGTTTACTTCGGAATACGGCACTGCAAATAGTAATTCATCCGGTCCAATGGTGGATTCAGCAATTCAGCTTCCATCTTGATTCCATGGGCAAATAACTGCTTTAGCCAGTTCCCAAAAGGACTTGCTGTCCTTGGTGTGCGCAAGTTTTAGCGACAAATTATTTATAGAGTTTTTGTTTTTCTTGGCATATGATTTTAAAGCTTCTGTTTGCTTGCTGGCTTTTTCACATTCCCAATCATACCAGGGCTGCCTTCCTGGTCTTTTTGTTTCTCTAAAAGAGAAGTATAACCCGAAGTAAAAATTAGTTCAGGATAGTGTCGAAAGCGGTAGCCTCTAAACCAGGGAAAGTGGTAAAGTGGTGAGGTGGGACCGCACAATCGACTACATCATCAATAAATAACTAATTAGAGTTAAAAAAAAACCCCGCAGTAAACCCACAAAAGGGATCACGTTCCGAACTTTGGGGGATCAGATATCTCTGTCAGATCAATTGTGACATGTAAAGCCGTAGGCATTACTAATATCGCTACGAAGCTAAAAAAGCTACAGATACTAAATGAAGTGCAGAAACTCTCCACTCTTCTATAAAAAAAATCGAGGAGTAGAAAAGATGGATGGACAATAATAATGAAGAGAGAAATCCACGAAACACTTTATTTCAGAAGTAGACGTGATAAAACGCAACATACATGGTGAAAACAAAAGACTGGAATGGACAATAATAGGTGCAAGTTTTGTCACAAAAACATTAAATAGAGGTAAAGAAAAATTCTTCGAAAAACCAGGGTACTTGCAACTTTCACTAAAAATTTAACATTATCAGAGGTCGAGCTGAGAAAGTTGAAATGTTTTTGAATCCAGAAAGCACGGCATCGGTTGAATAAATGGGAAGTAGGTAGAAACCAATAAACATAACCATACGAAAGTAAAGACGGATTTCAGCACACTTTCCAAAGCGCGAAGGTGGCTCCATTAGACCCATCATGCAATGTTATCTACTACAAACAAGTAGAAGAGTGAGATGCCATAAACATGCCCTTTACTTCATTTGGCCAGTGGAAAAATATTCAACTTTTCGACTCCAAATGATAGTCCCAAGAGCATACCAAAATTGTAAATAACCTGAAAGACAACAACAGTCCTCTTTTCAATGGAATGAGAGCACTTCTCAAAATTATAGTTATTGTTCATTATACGAGTAGTTTAAACAAACCCCACAGTTACAAAATGTACTACAGCTGTACTCGTAAATTCCGAAAATGCTTGAGAAATTTTAAATAATTAATGCACTTGTCCGCTTCAAAAATATTAACATACTCTTGAAATTGCCCAGTTGTTCTAATTATAATCTGGTATACATTCATTCATATTTGATTGCCTTCATCTATCAAGAATTACCCGATGTTACGGCTTAACCCTTTTAATTTACGATTTTTCATAACGATGGTTATCTCTACGACCTTAAATCAGGGTGTTCTTCTTCTCTTTAACAATGTTGTTTTTTTTTAGAAGTATATGTACGAGTACTTTGTAAGGAATCAGGGTGTTTAATTTGTGTTGTTTCAATGTAACAAATCATGAATTTTTTTCCAAGTTAACAAATATTCTGTGGACAATTTATCTTTTGTTTCAACATTAATATCCGTTATCTCCGATTAGGTAGCGTTTTTGATAGTAAAGAGTATATTAAAAAGGAGTATATTTTGAAAGTCGTTATTTACCTATTGTTGAGTAGAGCATTTTGGGGATAAAATGAGTGTCGTATAAAATATTTTCGGGAGTAAAGGACAATCTTATTAACTTTCGTTCATTCGTACTCAATAAATTGAATGTGTGGTAGGCAGTAAACGCATTACTTTAGCTATTGAAAAGGGATACAATGCTGGATGAATTTCCATGTTTATAAAGATAATATCAATTACTTATAATACTTAACTTTTAGTGGTGCTATATTCCGGGGTGGACAAGTGCTTCAGTCAAAAGAATCTCCAGCCAGCTGGATCTTTGCTAGCTCTCTCCAGTTTCGCTACAAAGTTGCTGAGGTCCGCTCCAACTTGCGTGCGCCACTCGAGTCTCGGTGTCTTCTTCTACTGCGCTGTCCCCTGAGGACGGGACCCAGCTATCTCAGTAGTTGGATCTTTACTCTTCTGGCTATCAAGAGTACCGTCATCCATTTTTGATAATGTCCATGCCTCTGCGCCAAAGAGCAGGACTGCCATTATTAAAGTCTTATATGGAGTAGCTTTTGTTGTTCGAGAGAGTGCTCTGTCAATCAAATACTTTTATGGCACAAGAAGCAGTGATTGGCAAGAGTTATACTTCATTTGATCTCAGCGATAATGTCGTTATCTGAATTGATAACGGTGTCTAAATAGACAAAGTCCTTAACAACCTTAAAGTTATATTTGTCAAAGGTGACGTTCTGTCCGATATATCGCTGTTGGGTGTCCTTTTTGTTTGACGCGGCCTTGAAATCGAAAAACAGGTGGTGTGTATCGATCTAAAGCTCATGGGTTTTCTCCTAGATCTGCCGTAGAGTGAATATTTGGATGATGGTGGACTTTCCTGGACTGAATCCACACCGATATGAACCTATCAGATTGTTAACGAACGGCTTTAGGCGTTAAGATCTTTTAAAAAGATTGATGCCTCTGTAGTTGGCGCAGTTCAGAGAGTCTCCTTTGTTGACGATCGGACAAACAATGCTGAGGTTCCATTCATCGGGCATAGTTTTGTCCAACTATATTTTACAGAAGAGTTGGTATATGCTCCTTACTAAGTCATCGTCTGCCGCTTTAAAGAACTCGGCAGTCGGACCGTCCGCTCTAGCAGCTTTGTTGGACTTCAGCTTAGATATTGTTATTTTCACTTTAACCAGGTCGGGTGGTCAGAATTGTCGGTTTACATCGTCCAGGTTGAAAGGTTCATTCTGCCTGACAGCGGTATTTGGTTCGCAATCGCCGTTATACAGCCTACGGAAATGCTCTTTCAATTTCCTTACCATCAACATGTGTCTGTGACATTCGTTAAACTTTCGAATCTTATACATGGAGTATTGAGAGATCTCAATTTCCTCAACCGGCCGCTTCTCACGCTAAAGTCTCTTATCTTTTGGTCATAGATCTCGTCTTTTTTTTTCAGCGCCGCTTTGTATGTCTTGCTAAGCTGCATGTGCTAGTCCGCATTCTTTATCAAACCAGAGGTTTCGTGGTGGTATTGAAGTGAAACCCACCACATCAAAAGCAGAATCTCCGATAGCTTTTTGGCAGTGTTGCCACTGGTCTTCGATCCTTGATGCTGGCAGTGGACCTCTAATGAGATTAAGAGGGGACTAAAGGCCTGATACACCTAAGACGGTTAGACCGAAGTCATTAACCCGTTCAGGGATGTGTGCGCCATTGGTTCACACAGGGCTCATCTGCCACCATCTCATTTCCAAGACCCTGACCTGATCTCAAAAAACCTTACCGGCCTGAGCTCCAAATATGTCGGAGTAGCCCGGATAAGGTCTCATTTGTTCTGGGATTTTACTTCCCCGGTGATTCCATTTGGGAAATTCATCCGTTGTCCCGTTTATAGAGTTGCTGGTCAGCACTGGCGCTTATAAGTTTAGCAGGTCGTGTCCCGCTGGACACCAACGAGTACACGGCGGTTACCACGTGAAGGTATTGTAAACACAACTGATATGTAGAAAAACAGTTACAACACTAGGCATCGGCAGGTTGACATCTCTCAGTGCCTAGCGTATTTCTTAAGCACCCAACCATCAATTTTTTATATCAATTGCTATCGATATTATCATATGCCGTCGATAAATCTTTTAACTCTGTCATTTGTTCGAGTTAAATCTGATCAATGCATCTTTAGAAAACTATCGAACACAGAAAATATCAGAGATTTGCATTACTTATAGAAAATATTACATTCCTTGTTAGTGTTCCTAGCGCATTGCGTATATCTATTTTATGTCAACCTGTTAGACGGCCTTAAGTCAAACCATAAATGACTTAGTGTAAAGATTAAAAAACCATGTAATTGTCTGATGTAATAATAATAATAATAATAATAATGAAAATGTCTTACTAGTATTAGTGTTTCCATTTTGCTTAAGTTCTCTGTTCAAAAGGGAGGTAAAAGGCGAAGCTGCGAATTTGCCGCAACAGATAATTCATTCGCAACGAGAATCACATCCGGTTACGTACAAGTTATTCTTTATCTGATGTTAGAAAAGTTCCATCTACACTCTTAATCACAAACCTCATCATTCCAGAGTACCTGAAACATGGTCCGTATTCTAGAAACTCTACCTAATCAAAACAAGTATTCGATTGCTCGTTTGATTATTTTATTTTTACGTCACATTCTGCCAACCCTAACCGGTATCCACAACGCATGTTCGTATCTTGTGAAATTTTCCTCTGAGCCTTGCTCAGCGAATTCTTACCCTGTGATCCCATAATCGGTCACTTTTGAAGCCATCTTCCCAATAATATTTCTTTCCTCAGATTCTAACCGACAGTTCAACAGGTGGCATCAAAGGGAATGTTCATTAGAGTGGAGTCAAAGGCAGTCATCAACACTTGAGTACTTCTTCTTTTCATAGGAACATGGCTTTGGGAGACCAGCCCATGATATATGTTAAATCCTGAAAATCCCAATCGACTTCCTAACAAAAAACCACCGATTCTGGCGCCGACATATCAGTTGCCGAATCTTTCGATTCCGATGACTCGTGTGGCTCTTCATTCGAGAAGTTCGGTGGATTTGGCTTAAATAAGGAAAAAAGGGTCAGAGGAGCTCTAACTATTACGGTTAAATTCCATCAGAATGGACATGGACTCTAGATGATGCAATCTCTAAAGAACTACCGTATAACCGGAGTTGAAGAGAAAATGATCTAAGACAAACATATGGCGGAAAGAGGCGGTAATTGCTGTCGAAGGCACGAGTACTAAAAGATTCACTCCTACTGTGACGACACCTGAATATACTCTGCCGTTAGTCAGGTGGAAAGGTCAAACCCATTCACAAAAACAAAACAAATCTGCATACGATGTGCGGATAAGGCCGATGCTATAACCAGGAAGCAGAGAAGAACTGCATACGTCCTCGGTTAGAAATTCCATTTACAATTCAGTTTCATATGAGCATAACTTGCAAACTGGCTCGTAACCGTAAGCACCTAAGTGTGTTAAACGTGACGCAAGTTCCTGAGATCTGCTATAAGAGTAATAGCAACATCGAGGTGTAATACCTCGTGTTTTACCAGCCTCACTAGAGATTTCAAAAATAAAGAGCAATCAATAATTTTAATTTTCTGGGGTAATCTTTATTACTATACAGAAGAACTTTTCTTTATACTTATTTTTTGAACATTATTTCTTTTAAATGTTTTCTGTAACTGCGATTTACATGGAGTGGTGTTTGATCATTGACTCGAATAATGTAGGCTTCTAATTCTTTTCACAAGAAACCATGGTTTTGTGGGCTGTGTGGCAAGTGACGCAGAATTTTTGGAACCAAATGTCCTCCAGACTAGCGGTTTCAATTTCAGATAACACATAATGCGGTACTATGGCATGGGGATAAGGACCAATGATTTTATCAGCCAATACACAACACCAAATCGTTGTTTTGTCTGGATGTAATGGTAGCTCTTGAACCTCTTCGTGTTACACTGCTCCTCAAATATGCCTATTTTGCGTATTGACGTAGCCATTAAGCCAGAAATTAGTCTCATTCCTGAACGAAATTTTTGGTCGAAAACAGTGAATCTCCTTGAAGCTTTTAAAGTACCCAATAACTGAATCGGAGACGATTCTATTTAGCCGCCGCGTATTATCCAATAATACAAATTGGGTTTAAAACTTTCAATGGTTAAGCCAATAGTGCTTTCGGTAGGCCGACTGTGTGAACCATAAGTTTCTCTATGCGTACCGAACACGTAGAACGCTGATTTTCCTAATACAGCTGAATAATTTGTAGACCAAGTCAGTAAAAATATGCTAGGCTTTCGAACACCTAAACAGATGAAACGTGTCTTTTTCATAAAGGCAAAGGCGACAAGAGAAATTGCAAGAACAACAGACTAATGAAACTACTACTGATTTTATCATATTCATGGATAGAAGCTGAGAAATCTGGTCTTAAAAGCCTAAAGACTTTAATCCCAGTGGAAGCTACAAGAGGCCAAAAATAAAATAATTAAATTACTGAAAATATTTGCAAACATTTAGCTTCACATACAAGGTGATTCCAACTAGAAGTCGGTAGAATAGTTCTTTGGCCAGCAATTTTATCCAAACCTTTAACTTAAGAGTTGATAGAGGTGGTTAGATATGTACAACCAAATGGCAACTAACAAAATTAGATGGCACAGACAATTTTGGCCGTGTCACCGTTGGCTGAAACATGAAAGCAGTACTTTAAATAATTTCAAAAAATGTGTATCAATTCTGATGTCAATTAAACAAAGAAAACCTTGTTTAGGCAATTAGAATTGCTTTAGGTGTAGAAGCCGACACAAAACGCAGCCCGTTTAAATCTGCGACGCATGTGATTGTTAGTAAATATTTTAATTCCCATGCAATCATATTTTCTATATATTTTCTAAATATTTGTATAAGTTATCCGTGTAGATTATCACACAGCCAAGAATTAAGGATTTCACAAGCACATGCTTCTCCATTTGTTACGTGAAAAGAATGTTCATTATTTCTCGTTTTGCGGTTTTTTTCTTGTCATTGGGCATTTTGCGCAACGTCGCTGCGACTAATTCTCCAAAAATTGTATCTTCACAGCGATGTTTCTCGGAGTTTTTAACAAATGTCGTGGACGTTTCCATATTCTCATTCACTATCTTAAGAATTTCAGAAGGTAATTGATGTTCTTGTTTTGTCTCAGAAGAGTTTTCCGATTCGCTGCAGGTCGTTTTCTTTTTATCATTCTTGTCTTGATTTTTGACAATTTGCTTTAAGGCAACTACTGCAGAATTGTCCTCTTCTTTTACTTCGACTACTTGGAAGGTCTCTACTTGATGGTTGAATTTGTAATTTGAGGTCTTATCCATTTGAATGTTTTGAGAATAATCATTTTGTGACACATACACCGTTTCGTCGACTTCGTCATCAATGTTTTCGTCTGAGATATTCAGTCTCTGTGGCAGTTTTATTACCTCCTTGTTGGTTCCATCTTCAAGATCTAGCTCGACGAAGATATTTGTTGAATCATCGTCACTTTCAGCGTCTAGATCACCCTTCAAAATAACAAATTCTGGCTGGGTTCTTGAGCTGTCTTGTCGTGTATGCATATCAAAGGCTTGGATATTTATGTGTTCAATTAGAAATGACATTTCATTGAAATATTTAAAAGTAGGAGGCTTTCCCTTCAACTGTGCGGAATATTCCATGAGAAATTTGGTCCTTAATAGATGCCAACGGCTTTTCACCCACGAATCTTTAAAATATATAAATCTTATTTAATTCTATACACAAACGAAAAATGTTCATTACCTTCTTCCCTTAAAATCTCGGCTATTTCTTTCCAATGGTGGTTTCTTCCGTGAAAGTCACTGCATTTGGAGTATAAAACTGGCCTGCTTTGAACCAGCTGAATAATGTGAGTGTTTGTATCGATTTCCATTCTTTTTTTTTTAGAAAAATATTGAAATTGTTCACTTTGTTTGGATGGAGTTTGTTTTACCTAAACCGTCAAGAAAGCTGTCATAAACGTAAACAAACATTTTGAGTTCAGGCGTCATTTCAACGCATGCTCAATTTTCCGTGTTGCTCTCCCTTGAAACATAATGGAAATGGAACGTTGTAACAGTTGAAAGCAATATAAGGAATCACCAATCATAATCAAAATATTTAAAAATATTTCTGGACTCGTAATTATTGTAGCTACATAGGCCCAATATATTAAAAAAACAAACGAGCTATTTTAAGCTATGGTTAGCCTTGCCCCTACGTGAAGGAAAGAAAAAATAGTATCGATACAGTTTATTGCACTCTGGATTTGAGCTAATCATAGAACCAAGCAAACTTTTGTTTATGTCAACAGTAGTTACATTGGAGCTATATCATAATCTGACACTGGATTAGAAATGTTAAACCCTGTTTAAGTTTGCTTCTATAATAACTCGAAAACATTTGCATTGTTCATAAACAAACAAAAAAAAAAAAACACTGTGGCGCTGGCAACCCATTATGGGCCATGGCCTAGCTTCTTGACACTCATTTGTGTTGCTCATGTTGTCATTTTTGTCACATCTGAGTGGGGCCTACGGTTTATCGCCGAGTCCGAACGGCACTCCTTAGAAGCTTTTTCGTAGGCAATTTTACTTTCGGGAGTTTACCATTGCCCGCCGAAAGGGTGATGGCGATTTGAAAAATTGTTGGTGACCCAGCCAGGAATTGAACCCAGACTCTGCGTGATAGTCCAATGAGCTAACTATCGCGCCATCGCCATCGCCATCGCCATTGTTCATAAACAATGCTTTTTAATCGAATCCCAACCGCGCTTGGAAGACTTCCATTTTTTTCATTCAGCCAAGTAAGAAAAATCGGTGGTACTAGAATTACTCTAGAATCTTCTCAATCAAAAGCCACTTTTAATTTCTCCGATATAAGCATGTTTTCTTCTGCTTGGTTTCTATATTCAAAACCGTTTTCTCCATACCTATCCTCGTATTCGCAATTCGATTTTCCATCCAATGAAAGCCCTTCCTTTTCACAAATTAGATGAAAGTACTACCAAATTAGCCGAATGCTGGTAGTTAAAGCCGATGGTCGTTCTTTTGAGGTCTGAAAATTAGCGCTGATACCGATACCAAAATTCTAAATTATTGTGAGTCGTGGGGCATATTTCGATGACTCTTTTTGACGCTTCTCCTTCTCCTTGTTCGGTATTTTATTATTGCTTTAAAACAAAAGAAAAAAATTAAGTAGAGCTGTCAATTAGTGGCATGAGCAAAAAGTCTTCGTGTAAAAGTACGCGAATCACAGAATGAAAAGTTAAAAGAGAATAGAGAAAGGAGTCGTGACTCAAGAGTCATCGTGTAATAGCGGACAGACTATCTACTCGAACGAGCTCTCAAGATCATAAGAGCTCCATTTTCATTTTGATCTCTTAAGTAATAATTCTTTTTGTACTTTTTCGGTCGCAAATAGAAGTTTCTTAAACGCATATTATACCGATTTTACTTTTCCGTTATAGGTTGCCATGTTCCGAATTTGTACCCGTAACTGTGCCGACGTAAATATTTTTACTTACCCCGAAGCAGAGGATAAACTTAGCGGAACGTCCCGTCACATTCGTTCATTTCCGTGATGCAATTCGTCATTTCTATTCTCCTTCTATCGAAGTGGAGCAGGTAAATTAAAATGTCATAATGTATATCTGACTTTTCTTTTATTCAACGGGAAGGCTTTAGACGTAGAAACCAGGTCAATCATACAGATTAGAGCTATTTATCTAATTATTGCCAATGCGCCTCGAGGTTCATCCTAGTCGTTAATTAATTTTCCCGAAGCGGGACACTTCATCTTCCTAACTCCTTTTGATATATATAGTATATCTCATAAATGCAATTTCCTCCACCGATTTGATTTTATTGTCTATCTTATCATTACTGCCAGAGTTTACATATATGTGTTGTGAAGCTGAAGTACTTTTCAAGGTCTTCTCTCGCTTTACTAGTCAAATTGTCGATAGGAATTTTAAAAATTAAGCTCGTAGAATAATAAAGTACTAAAACTAAATAACAAATTTAAACACGACTAAAAATCCATTAACCGCAAGCACATACCTGTCTTCCATTTCAGTCTAAACATGACATTCCATTTGCCGTTTCCTTTTGGATTCAGTTTTGATCGACATCAGCTGTTCTGTTGAGCTAACTTTTTGTTGTCATTTCCCTCTTGAACAGTATTGTGTTGGTTTCGTTCGTTCGAAGGTGGTATAAGGTGTTTGTGTTTTTCTTTTGCGTAAACCGGCAATATAAATTTCAAAGTTAAGTGAATATTTTTAAACATAGTCCCACGATAGTTATTAAGTAGAAACTGTTGATATGTATAAGCACTTGGTGCTAGTGGTTGCGTTGTCCAGCCTTTGCTGTTTTATGTACGGAATCCTACATATCCTTTGGGATGTGGAGAAGAATGCCTGCCAGATGACTTACATGTTGCAGCCTCCAAGGTTTATTGTAAGATATTTCGCTTATCATATTCTATTACTAATGTTATTATTCCTTATATGTATAATTTGTGCCCCATTAATAGCATTTCTACTCAAAGATAATGAGGTACGTGTTACCAACACTGTTAAGTACTCATATCCTGAGATATGTCGTGATTATGAAATCTAGAAAACGTGAATTTCACCAGGTGTCTATGGTTCCCATGAAAACTTTATAATTGCTACCAAGTCACATCTATAAATTTTTAAAATTTCTAAGAGATTTCTTCGATCGAAAGTACAGAATATAGAATATAAGTAAGGCCATAAACTGACACGAAAAAGATAAGACGGTAATCATATAGGTACTTGTTATAATTTTTTTGAGGACACATGAAGTACAGCGTCTTAAATGCCTTCACCTTCGAAAGGATACACAAGAACCCGAAATGCGGGCAGATGTTTATTGATTCTCGATTAAAATGATTTTCAATTTAAAACAGTAAGACCACTTTGAGGTTGCGATTTCCAAGCAATAGCTCTGTAGAAAATATAAGAACTGTTGATAATGAATAGTTATGCAATTGGCAAATTATATGCTGCTGACTTTTGTGTCAGGACACTAGTAACACACAAATTGTCATTATGGTCAGACTGATATCATTGCTCTTTGATAAAAATTAATTCCTGGCGCACTCTCCTTAAAATTTAATATTCTTTTCCTAATTCTCTCAGAACAGTCAATCCCCTTAAGTATTCCAGTATCTTGACAGACTTAAAAAAGAATGCAGTCTGCATTCGATAGAAACTATCGCGAATGTTTAATTCCAGTAAAAAGTTGAAAAATCCTTAGTCAAAGCACAATCGCCTTACTATAAAATCTTTTCTGGCACTAGGTCGGTCAGTGTATAGTTTACCGATCCTAATGATTATACCATTCCCTACTGTCATTCTCTAAATAGGATTATCTAAGATAGATCAATTCGGTTCAGATTTATGCAAATATTTCTTGTGAACGCAACATACGAAGCCTCACAATTAGTAAATCTAAATCAAGACTTTCCAAAATGGGATTAATTGATCTGCGAAGGGTTACGAGAATAAAAATTATTTGAACATAACAGGCTTTCATGGAACGCTTAAGGTTTCTTCCCCTAAAGAATAGAAACTAATTTGTTTACGAGGACCTTTAAACCATGGAATAATAGTTTCATAATAGTGGTTCTCTGGCACCTAAGAAGTTCTGAGTTCTGGTCTAGTCAGCTTCCAGAACAAAAAATCTCAGTGCCTTTTGCTGTTGAAGTTTATGAAGAATTCTGTATTGGAAAACCATAGGAATAGGTATTTAATTCGTGAACTCGATAGGTTGAATTTTATGTGCGTTAAATGTGTGGGACAGAGCAGCAAAATGAGTTTTAGTCCTTTGAATATGATCCAAACATTATTTTACGGTTTTTATTGTGACACTTAGTTCATTCTGTCTGCATGAACACTCAAAATAAATAAATAAATAAATAATTGCGTTTAAATTCGTTTTCGTCTTTTAAACTGTATAACTTTGCTTTCAGAAAATTCGAGTTGATGGAGAGGAAAAATTTCCAAAATACAACTTATACACTTATGCAGAAGGACGTTCAATAGAAAATGCTCGATCGCTAAGATTTAATGGAGCTCCTGTTATTTTCGTACCTGGTAACAGTGGCTCCTATAAACAGGTATTAAAAGGTTTCATTTCAAGTAAATAAATAAACTTACAGTGGAATAAAAATTAAAGGGACGGTCTCTGGCATCGACTGCACTCCGAAAGGCTCTTGACAATGATCTAAACCATCATTTGGATTATTTTATGGGTAAAAGCTTATAACAAACCATTTGTTTTTTAAATGTTGTTACTCCTCATTTTTAGTTGACTACAATGAAGAACTTTCGGCATTATTTGGAGGATATCTTAGTAAACAAAAAGAATTCCTGAAGAAGTGCATTTTTGGTGTATTGAAACTATACGCTGGCTTGCAAAATGCTCCAAAACAAGTTGTTCTAATAGGGCATTCAATGGGAGGAAAAATCGCACAGTCTTTACTTACCGATGTGTCTGTAGCTCCATTGATTAATACCATTATATTTATTGCCACACCAATAGATCGGCCGGTAATCAATTTTGACGTCTACATGGAGGCAACTTATCGTGAGAGTAACGATTACTTGCTTTCCGAACGTACAATAATGGCACTTCAGAATGATACAAACTGTTGCACCAGTTCTTATTTAAATGTAAATTCTAAGTTAAAAGATGAAAATAAAAGCCTAGATGACAAGTTACTTATTTCAATTGGTGGCGGAAATCGAGATTTATTAGTGCATGCAGGCCTAACCTACTCAAAATTTAGCGACATCAACGTTATGGTAATTGGAAAGTTATGTCTTAAGAAAAAACGCATCACAGATTTTTGATTTTAGACTTCTGCTATACCAAATGTCTGGTTAAGCACGGATCATGTGGCATCAGTTTGGTGTCTTCAATTGGTTCTTGTAATAAATCGATTCCTGTTTAGTATAATACACTCCACCGGCAACAGACAAAAAGAAGCGCTTAGCTTTGTTCAGGATAAATCCGTGCGACTAGCTAAGGCATCATACTATTTTGTGGTAATTCAAGATTTATTATTTAATTTCTAACAAAACCTGCTTGAAAATATGGTACTTTGGTCTGTTTTACACTTAGTCACCAAAAACGAATTATAGAAGACGTGACGTTAATTTAATGACAGAAAAGGACATCGGGGAATGGTATGAGGATTCTCGAAGGGTATTTACTAAAGATTTTGAAAACGGCTTAGATCACACTTATCTGCAAATGATTCCACTGGTAGATAAACGACAATATAAGGTAGTAATGGACTATAAGAAATTTGACTTTTAATATTTTCCAATAACACTATGATATTTTGTTTTGCAGAAATTGTATGCCGATGTGCTGAATTTGGAATCAGATGATTGGGTTTTTGGCTGCGATGCGAAGGAGTTCACACGCAACATGCGATATTGGTTTGCATTATTTTGTATTTATAGTCTTAAAAGTAGAGTATTGTAGTACTTGCTGGCTAAAAAGGTTAAGCCGATGATCCTATTTTAGTAGTACTTACATTAAGTACTCCTCTTTAACTCAGAACAAATCCTCATGATTTTTTGTGAACTGAAGTATTCAGATTCCGTGATTAAATTTAGAACTACGGAGTTTTTATCAATAAAACACAAAATAATTGAATATATATGAAAATTTAAAATGTGCCTGAAAACAAAACTAAAAACATCGTCTTATTTGGAAATCCTATAAGCTATTCTGTAAACAAATTGAGTCCTTTAGTATAACGAAGGTATTTAGCCTTTATCTGATAACCACTTCCCGACAGCATTTTTAATAAATGATACTGGCACATCTCGGAAAAGTTATCTTCTTTTTTAACATCACCATTCTTTTGGCTGACAGTATGCCAAATCTCAAAAAGTGAAATCTTCTGCACATGGAAAAATCTCGCTTTGCCTCCGTTTATAGTTCCCATCGACCAACACGTGGGAGAGACCATGAATATTTCCTCCCTGGACTATTAAGCCAAGTATTTATTAATTTATTAATTAGCGTAGATAATAACCTCCTGATATATATACATACTAAAAATTGATCGCTTGCTTTCGAGAGCACGGAGAGGTTAAGGATTGATGTAATGCATTGGAGGGATGTCTATGAACAGAACTAAGTGAGTGGAATTAGGAGGTGTGTTCACTTTTTTGCTTCGTTGAAGCTTGTCCATACGATTTTAGACAATCACGGTGGCCTTCGCCGTACTTTCTCTAGACGAACACCTACCATCTCTGGAAGTATGCATTTAGATTATCGTCAATAAAAAACAATACCATTGTATCTAAACAGCAATGGTAAGATCAACCCTTTCATAAGGATCGATTGTTTGGTGGAACCAATAATATAAATTATTTTTTGTGTTGTAAAACTCTGAAGTTAGGCGTTTTCTTGGATGGACCGCATCAGATTTGGACTGTCTGTTACTGAACTTCCATTAAAGATAGTAGTTTGCAGGGACAAAACCGTGCCAATAGCTAGACTTTTTTATCAACAGCTCTAAAACTCGATCATATACAATAGGAGCTTCTGCATACAAAGGAATAAGAAAAATTTGTATTGCTCTGGCACGCTAAACACATGGCTGTAGCTAACAACAAAAAAAGGATCATGATTTATAGTCTTGGTTCACAAGAATAGAGAGAAAATATATGTATTTTAATGACACGGTAATACCATATTGGAGTATCGCAGAGATTTATTGGATGAATTTAAACCGGACTGTAGCTCCATTTTAGAAGAACTTTAACTATTCTCTTCAATCTTAAACTGGAAATAAATAATAATACCTAATACCAAATATATTAGAGGATAAACTTTTTTATTTTTATAATTTATTAGTTCTACTGGGTTTTCTATGTCTCATCTTGCGGAAAAGCTACCATATAGTCCTCAGAAAAGGACGTCTCTATCGATTGATCTGCATAAAATAAAGAAAACTTATCCGAGTTGGACGCATATAGTACTGCGAATTTTACCAACCCGAAGTCCAGTACGTATTTAAATTCTATTATACTATTGAAAGTATTTATAATCTGTTTTGCAGGTCAAACTAAATGTGGACATTCACGATCTAGATGAGAGAACTTTAAAAGTGAAAGCTCCAAAATGGTTTTCCTACACTGAGAAACAGCTAGTTACAGATTCGTCGTTAGGAGCTTCTCATTATAAGATACTTGTATCAGGTAAATTAAAGTAGTATGTAGTTTATTCAAACTAAAACTAATTTTGTTTGTTTCCTTAAAGACCTAGACGAATCTTTTCAATCTATAAATTTCTATATAAAGCCAAAATCATGTTCGAAACCTTCACATAATGCTATTGCCAAAACCTGTGTGCCTTGGGCGAAAGGCTCTGATCGTTATCAAAACTTCTCGTAAACTCATTTTTCTCTTTTCTTAAAATTATAATCAAAACTGTTTTCCTAACATTTTAGAGAACTGGAAAATAAGCCACTATCAATAAGTGTGCCAATTTCGAAACCTCTTGGGTATAATAGTACTGATAACCCGGTCACTATACACTTGTATTTGGACTCGAATTGTCGTTATCAAATATCGTAAGAAATCATGTAATAAATTTAACTTTTTAACCACCATTTTTAATTGTGTAATTTTAGATATCAAAATTCGTTTGGTGGAACCGTTTCGCGTATAGTGAGACAATATGCGCATTGGTTGCCTGCGCATTTAACTGCATTATTGCTTTTGTCATTTAAATATCAAGTATCGTTAACTCCAAACCGAGCAGCATTCAAATGTGGGAAACTTCATTCAGCAATCGTACACTCAGGATCATTTTTCATTATCACAGGTAAAAATAAACATTACTGTTTGCAGGCATATATTTTGTTAAACAAATTTATTATTATTACTTTAGTTACACCATTATCTGCCAAATTGCTGCAATCAATTAAGTTCCTACCTGATCCGGACAATTTTCACCATTCTTTAGTTATATCATTCGTGATACATGGATCTGCATCTGCTCTACTCTTGTTATCAGCTGCTTTTATCTGGACAGTTATAGTATTTAATGCAAACATTATTCATAGTATATTTTTAAGGTAAGTACTGTTAAATATATTTGATTTCTCATGTGGTCGATGCCGGTTTCGTTATACTCCTTCTGGGTGTCAGATCTCCACAAACCAAATTATTATTGCTTTCACTTTATGAATATACCAAAACATATATTTTTGAGTTTAACAAAATTAACAAAGAAATCTAAAAAGAATTGTACTTGACGGTTCATGAAAAGATTTAACAGATTCAATAGTCGGACAATAATAAAATTAATTTACTTACAAAAACGAAAAGCTTCTCTTCTGTGATAGCACAAATGTCACATAAAGTGTAGGGAGTGCGTTACCCTATTCTACTAAATAATCTATGCAAAGCATAAAACGGAAGCTCCTTTACTTACTGAAGCTGGTGCTACAGTCCGGGGATGGACCTGGATTTTTGCCAACAAGCGTCTCCTGCCAGCAGGTGCATCCGCTGAGTTAGCTGAGGTCCCTTTCACTTGAGTTCACCACTTGAGTCGCAGTCTTCCTCTACTACTCTATCACTCTGGAGTGTCTATCCACTCAACATAACCCAGCCATCTCAGTCGTTGGATCTCCTCTTCCACTGCACCAAAAACTACTTGAAGAATTTTCCTATTAAAACAGCTAATAGCACCCCATCCCTTTTTGATAATGTTCATATCTCTGCGCCATAAAGCACGATTGGGATTATTATCTCGGTACGATTTTTGTCGACCAGCGTGCATTCTCCATCATCTTCCTGGGCCCACGGACAGGGATGCAAAAACTACACATTGCTCTGTATAGCTCGTCTCTATAGATGTTGTCCTACGTGGCCTTAAAATGATGAATGGATAGTGTGTATCGATCTGACTCTCATGGATTTTCTCCAAGATCTACCGCAGTGTGAATATTTGCTCGAAGGTGAACTTACCTAAAGCCACACCAATCCGGCTGTTGACGAACGCCTTCAGGCGTTCACACAAAACGGCAGATGAGATCGTGTGTGTGATGTTAAGAAGACTGATATGTATGAAGGCATTTCAGAAGGACTCTTTACTTGATTTTACAAATGAGTTGGTGTATGCTCCTTATCAAGCCATCGCCTCACGCTTTTAAGAGCGCGACAGTTCGGCTATCCGCTCCAACAGCTTTATTAGACTTAAGCTAAGATATGGGTCGGGTGGAACTGTTGGTTTATAACGTCCAGGTATAAAGATAAAATCTGGCCGGCAGTAGTATTTGGTTCGTCATCGCCGTTTTATAATCTGCAGGATATAACCGGATATAACACTCATTACGTCTCATTTGGCTTACAGGTCAGAATCAGATGACGGATTTGTCTAGTAAACTCGTATTTGACAAACTGATCGAGTACTGGAATTGGTTTATTTCTCGGCTCTTTTTAATTTCGGAAAGATGTTGCAAAAGCTATCATTAATGTCGTTGCTTTGTCGTTTATGAATGTGGGATAACATTGAAATAAATTTATGTAACTAGCACGCGAATCATTGGTCAGAGTACGAATATTCAAGCAGCAAAAACGGAAACTTTTGAAGTGTTAAGTCGAGAATGGTTTATTGTAGAAGCAAAAATACTTCTAAGTGCAGAACTTGTGTTGAGGATGGATATTATCAAGTAAAGTGTAACTCGCTCTCTCAAAGATTTTGCATGCAACACAAGTTTGTTTTACCACCCTGGGGAGGAATTTGGTTTTAAAGAAACTAAATCTAAATTAAATTGCATTAATTTTGTATTTTCTACTAAACAAAATTCTAGATGTTTAAAATAATATTTCTGTTTTCATTCAAATTTAAGATTAACGAAGCTGTCTTCACCGGTATTTGCAATAATACTGCCTATTATCGAACGATTCCCTATTTTAGCTGGAGGAGCTTTAATTGCGATCGGATTTGCGTCTTGTGGTGGAGTATCATTAATTCTAGGTTGTCTCATTTATTTTATGCTGGTGAATATACAACTTTTGTGTTTTTCTATTACAACTCTAGAAGTAACCAATTGACATTTTTTCAGATATCGAAGCAATATGAGGATTACCTGGAAAAGTTTGTTTATAACACAGTTGTTTTAATTGCCAGTAAGGTATTTGGAAAACATGTGCAAGAAGAAAAATCTGAGAGCGAAGATTCAAACGAACATGTTCAACAAACAGTTTTGGAAACAACTGAACTTGAACAAAATCCTGCTAGTGATACCGAAGAAGCTGAAAACACAATAATACAAAACCAAGAAGAAGATGAAAGTTCGGGTGAATTGAATTCAACAAATGACGAAGAAACTGATAAAATTAGACAAGAACAAGACGAAGAGCTTGAAAGGCTACTTAATGAAGCAATAGAAAAACAGAATGAAGTTCTAAAAGAAAAACAGGAAAAGAAAAGACTTGAACGAATGGAATATGATTCAATTCAAGACGGTTTAATAAGTGTTCACTTCCACATGACACTTTTTCTTTTAATGTGTCTGCTGACTATATTATTTATTCCAACAACTATATCCTGGGCAAAAGACTTTAGGTGAGGTTATTCAAAATAATTTCAATACAAATCATTTGTATAAAATCTTTCTCAAAGGTATTCCAATATTCTTTCTCCTGATCCATCAATTATTCCCGCAACTATAGCAATAAGTTGTGTTTTCATACTTTGGCAAATCTCGGCCCCTAAAAATTTGTAAGTTATTATATTATTTTTAGAAAAGAAATATCTTGACTCGCATGATTTGATTCCTTTCAGGTATGCCTATAATTTTGTAGCCAGTATTTCATATGTATGTGCTGCCATTTGTGTGATTTACTGCAGGGATTCAGTGTATCGGTTAAATGGAGTGATATGTTCCGCTTTTATTATGATTACAGCGCATCAATTATTTTCATCGAAAAAGATTGTCGCAGATGAATTCGATCCGGCTGAAGCTGAGATTAAGGATAGAATTGAGAAAATGAAAGCTGTTTTGACGGATGCCAATGTAAATAAGGACAAGGCTTTATGATTTTTTTGATTTCTTTATGTTTTCTAGTCTTGTGCACGTTTTATTTGTGATTTCATTGAAAAAAATCTTGTTAATCTTCGTTGGCACGTTCTTTAAAGCAATCGATTGACAAAAAACCAATAAATTGTTTTTAACCGTTTTAGTTTTAAATCGCATTTTTATACAGACAAAAGTTCTTTTCAGCGATGTTTGAAAGGTTTGTTATGTCCCACTACCAACAAAAAAAACACAAAACTGAGAACCAAAGTCTATTTGGATTTATGTCATAAAATAGTTGATAATGGGCTACTGGAAATACACAATGATACCCGAATGATCTATACTGATGTCTAGACAATGATACTGTATGGCTTACTCTAATGTAGATGGCGCAACAGTCCAGATAGACTTAAGGCTTGAACAAATCTTTGATTGTAAACTGTCTTGTTGGAGTCATTGCGCCGATCATTTGAGATAAATTTAAAAAGAAGCCAGAGATCTGATTTTCAATCGTCCTGTATTCGGGTTCCTCTGAGTACGTCGATGTCCAGTCAGTACAGTTCGCCGTTGCATCTCCTCCATCTAATACAGACAGAATTAAAGATTACTCGAATAATTTTTTCTATCACAACAGCCTATATCGTCCTTATCCACTATTGCCAAAGTTTCTATTTTACAGTCGTAGAGAAGGAATGGTATGATTCGGGTCCTTCATAAAGTCAATACAGCAATTGGAGAGATGCCCCTATTTACAAGAATTACTTTTTCTTTGAACTCAGTCCTGGCGTTATCAGAATTCTTATGGTATCCTAAGTAGGTGGACTGTCACTAACTACCTCAAAGTTTCACCTGAACTGACATCCTGTTCACGCAGTCTCTGTTTTCTATATAACTTGTCTTTATAAATGCTGTCATACGGTGCCTTTAAATCGATAGAAACGTGTTGTGTCTTAATCTGAAATTCATGGATTTTTTATAAAATCTGCTGTAGTGCAAAAATTTGGTCAATGTTGACCATTCTCGGTCTGACGCTTTCCTGATATGCATCAACCCTTAGCTGCTCACACAGTACACTATTAGATGTTCAAAAAACTAACATTTCTTTTGCTGGGGCAGTTTGAAAGTTCAGTTTCAGAAGACGTTTGTGTTTTCATGTTTGTGGTTCATTTGTATCGGTTAGGACTGTGTGTAACAAGTTTTCCTTAATCCTTCCTTATAAAATAAACAAACAAAGGCAGCAATCTTACAAACAAAATATGGTTTCTGAAAGCATTAAAGTATAACATTTCTTCATTCGATGTTTGACAAGGTGTTTGAGTTTTTTCTGAAGGAATGAAGATTTAATAAACTTTCAGAACATCTTCGATGACAAGCCTGAACATATCTTAAAATTAGGAAACAATTTATGAAAATACAAAATAGAACAAGAAATTCAGATTACGAAAATCGCAAAACAGCAACAAAAAATTCGCGATCTTGGACGAACCACAGTCAGTTATGCCGATAGAATTTCCCTTGAAGAAACTAACGAATTTCACGAAAAAATCGACATCCGTTGAGGAAATAAACTGGCACAATTTAAATAAGAAAAAAGCCAGATCTAAACGATAGCCATTTTGTCGCACATACGTTCCATGTTGATGAAACAACAACGTGAAGAGGGATCTGCATATTGTTTTTATTAACCTAGATAAGGCGTTCAATAGGATTCCCAGAGATATAATTTGAACGGCGATAAGATCTTAGAATGTAGCCGAGGCGTATGCAAGAATGATGCGCGACGATGCTTAAAAGATAAATACATAGCAGGAATTAGCTTAGAATTCAAAGTTAAAGTGGAACTACACCAAGGCAGTGTACACAGTTCGTTGCTCTTTAATGTAGTGTTGACAGAGACAGTCAACCGGTTCTGAAATGTTCAACGAAGGTCGCCTATCATTTGTGAAGTTTTTGGGCCACGTTTCCAAAATTGATTGTTACAATTTCCAAATCAATCATTATCAATGGTATATTGATTGGTCTTCGATGCTTCAGTTGAACGATTCCGAACGACCACCCATTTCATTGTTTGCTTTGTCCAATATTAAGTTCACATTAAGACGGTTTGTCTTTTCTTCTTGAAATAAAAATGTGTATTCAAGCTCTTAACATTTTAATTTAGAATCACGTTTTTCTTTTATTATTTTTGGGATTAAACAACGTGGAACAGAAAGGAAAAATTAGAACTTATCAACAAAATATAACAATCTTCTTTTACATATATAAAATGCTGAATATCACTTTTTTTTAAATAATTTAGCCAGTACTGCAACAACCTGCACTAGGTGCAGGATGTACGTCTGAATTTTCATCCGATTCATCGACAATCAGCCTGTTTGAACTCCGAACTGAACTATTGCGTTGAAAAGACGAAGCTTTGGCTTCTTTTATATCACTTTGTTGAATCATCTGGAATTTTAAATGAAATAATGAATCATTTTATTTATTTTTAGATTAAAATGACCAACCAAAGATGTAAGCTCTTGAAAAAGTTCTTCAATTCCTTCGTTTTGCTTAGCAGATGTCTCAAAGAAATTAGCTCCAACAGCTTGCGCATAGCTAAAAACCAATTAAATAAGTCGATCAGCCAATGAATCACCTTGCAAACTAGGATTACCTTTGAGCGTCCTCAATAATAACCGTTCTATCTTTTTCCAAATCTGTTTTATTTCCAACAATCGCTATAACTATATCCGAGCCTAGCATTTTTTTTAGTTCCTTTACCCAATTTTTAACCTATTCAAAATCAAAAAAGATTTATATTAGTGACATTATTTAAAAGTGATTTGCGAACCTTCTGAAATGAATCTTGATCCGTGATATCATAAACCAATATTGCGCCATTAGAGCCACGGTAATATATTGGTCCGAGTGCATGGAATCTTAAAAAAAAAACAGATAAAAACGCACTACGTACTACGTCATCTCAAGTGCTAAGTACCTTTCCTGTCCGGCAGTGTCCCAGATGTTTAGTTGAATTCGCTTACCATCCAAATCAATTTTCTTTGTCAAGAACGAGGCCTAAAATTAAGAATACACTTCAAAAACTAAACCAATAGAAATTCCAAGAAATATGTATATCCACTTCAAATCAAGATCTATCATCGCAATTCGATTTGTATGGGAAATCTGATTGCATTTTACCTGTAATGTACTTATGTGTTTATTACTAAATTTATCTTCCACATATCGCAGGACAATCGAAGTTTTTCCTACACAGCCCTCTCCAAGCAACACGACTTTTAGATTATAATTGGTAATGACGTTTGTAGTCATATTCTTATCACATGTATTCTTTTATCTCACGTTAAAAATCGTTGGACAGGTTGCAAAAATGTCATTTCATTTCGCGGCCATAAATAAATGGCAAAACAGCTTTCAGTTTGCAAATATCCAAACACAAAATATTCAACTTGTAAGCAAATTTTGTAAATTTGCTGTTGCTTTTCACTCTCTTATTCTTCTTTAGATAAACGTCATACGTAAACTTTGAAGTATTGCCATACTAGAAATATGTTTTATTGCTACCAAGTTCAAAAATTTAGCGATTTTGTTGTTGAAAAACATTATAGAAATACTAGCAATGATATTTTTTTTTAAAAGGATGAAGGTTTGAAGAATACTGCTGCAGAAATACTATGAAGATTATTATTAAACAATTATTTATATTTCAAACAAATCTAAACGCATGTAGGGTCCTTGGCTGGGAGTGAGAAAACTTCAGGGGATCACAAGAATGTGTGGAGAAATAGAGGCAGGACAGTAGTTGTACACTACTATGTCATTCAAAAATAAGTTTCCGATACTATGTAAGTCGGTACTTTGCCACATAGAGTGGCTGTCTTAAATTTAGGGGAGAAGAAGCCTCAAAAAAACTGAGGTATTGCCGAATTGCCATCCCTAGTCCAGAGACTCCCTACCGCCGTAGTGAACTGTAGATGATCCGCACTACCCTTCTCGCATAGTTGATTCGCCTATCCGCAGATAATGAAATTAAAGAGTCTAATAAGAATCAAAATATTTAGACTTGTAAGGCACAGTTTTCACCCTCGCAAATGGCGACTTCAAAAGAGTCTGCTTGTTAGGGCAACAACACTCTTAAACTTAGATTGCTTATATATGTATGTAGATGTTTTTAATTTTCATTACCTCAGCAAAAAGTGAATATTTTTACTGGAAAACTCTTTTTAAATGAAGAATGAGAGTGACGTGAATGAAACTGTGAAAAAACGTGATCTAATAACCAACACGCGCATTCGCCAAAGTCATAATGTGTTGGGAATACATAAAGGCTTTAAGAGGGATACTAAATAGTTGAATTCTATCCCTAAAATCAGGTACATAAAAAACGGAGTATTACACTGTAATTGCTTATCCAAATGATGTTTTCATGGTCACCTAAGAAGAGTAGGATTCTTAATCAAACTCCTACATCACGTTCTCAAAATACTTACATTGTTATGTAGATAGGTCGATTTGGATGGGGTATTAGCTGAGACAAAATTGAACTTTATCATTTTCTATAGTAAACGTAAAATTTCACATATTGAACTTACGTATAATATTAATACAAGGTTACTGATTCTAATTAGGCTAAGTTGTCATGTCTTACAATGCTTTATGGCATTCAATGAAAAATTGTCCGTCTTAAAAGACAAGAATAAGCGTATAATTGAGTTCTATCTAATAGTCAATGTTGCAGCAAAGTTAAAAGAATATGTAAATGATTTGTAATGAAGCTGGGTGGACGAGAAGGGCTTCTGTCTCATAGTATGAATCCTACTCTCTATCCTCCACAAAAGTCTGAAACACGTTATCTATGAGTAAGATAGACATTCAGAAATCTCTTATCTTTTTTTCTCAGGTCGGTAGCAATCTTCTCATAGAATCATTATATCTGTCTGTGTGGGTCGGATGTTCTGTTTTTTTGTGTGTAAGGCCTTTTCAAGCTATCGTAAAGGATGAGTCAACAGCTACTCTGCAAGTTTTCATTAAATTAAATACACATTTATTGTGAAGTCAATGTAGAATTTTATTGATCTATAAAGTTCCGTGTATTTTGAATGGGATACATCGCTCAAGTGACAACCATGGCCTCTTTTGCAAGCGACCATACAAAGGCCAAAATTATCGACAATTTGTCATTGAACTTGATCTTTCCCATGAAGCCTATTTTTGGATGGTGGGTATGTAAATAAAGAAAATTGTCGTTTCTCAGGACCGGAAAACCCGCACGAGATTCACTTAAAACCAATGCATCCCAAAAAGTCACTGTATTGTGCGGATTATGTTTTGGCGGCATCATTCGCCCATACTTTTTCGAAGATGAAACTGGAGAGACAGTTACAGTGAATGGAGAACGTTACCGCAACATGTTGACCGGCTATTTCTTTCCTAAATTGAATGTATTGGATCTGGACAATCTCTGGTTTCAACAGGATGTTACTACCGCCTGCACAAAGATAGCATTATTTAGGTTAGAGGAGAAGTTGATGTGCCCCCAAAGTCATGCGGTTTGACACCTTTAGACTTCTTCCTGTTATTTGAAGAGTAAGCGCTCTACCAATAACCCAGCCACAATTCAGGATCTCACACATAACATGCAAACTAAAATGTAGGCCCACATTTTCTTTAAAAAGTCATCGATGATTTTGACTTTCGAAAGGCCGCTTGCAACAGAAGCCATGATGATCATAGAAACTATGTTCTGTTTCATTCATAATTGCCATATATCGAACTTTATTAATCAATAAAATTCTACATTGATTTCATAATAAATGTGTGCCAAATGCTATCGTTTTTTCTTCACAATGCAGTTGATCGGCTCCAATGATTTATTGTTTCTTCCTTTTAAAGGCAATCAATTTTAATTACCCACGTTCATCTAAAATATGATAGTCGACGACCGACGCCCTTGCCCTTGTTCGTCACCGATTTGCAAGGAGAAATCCAGATTGTTTCTTTTTGTAGATTCATTTTTCGTCTAGGGTTTTAAAACTAAGCTTTTCTTATAAGTAGGTATATTACACAACGAATTGAAAGCATGTTTCTTTTTTAATCACACTTTTTTATGATTTTATTAATGCAATTGTAATTAACATATCGTTAAACGTTAAACGATAAAAAATAAAATTAACTGATATGGATATTCCTACAAATGGAAAAGACCAGAAATTGATTGATACACTTAGGCCGATTCTCGTATTATCTGTTTTACATAAATAAAAAGAACAAACAAAAACAAATTACAAAAATAGTGTTATTGTTATGAAGAATAGTATTATGTGAAAGCGTTTTATATGCATACATAAATTTTGAAAATGGTTACATACAATACAGGGCAACATTTTGAATCTAAAATTAACAGATAACATTAATCTTAACTCAAAATATATTTTAAATGACGGTACGACATTTGAAGCAACAGAAAAGTGGGAATTCAAGATGGTTAATAAGCATATTGTGTTATGTTCAACCAACTCGGAAAAACACTTGATTTGCTCCCCAATCCCTCAAAGTAAAACAACAAGTGGCGTTGCTTTGTATAAACTAAAATGAAGGATGAACTTACTTTATTTTTAGAAAGAGGCGCGTGATGGGAGATAGGTTGACGAAAAGACGTTCGTAGATTTCACCAGCTTGGAAGTCGGACTAGCCAAGAAAACAAAACTCGAACAACCTTCCTGTAGAGCCGAAAAAGAAAATATCAGTAGACTACAAGTCGGTATTGATAATTGAGAATCAACACTTTTAGGGACTGATGACCAACATTCCGCTGCCGAGCAGTACAAATCATTCAATCTGGAATGTGAACTCCATCTACCCGCTCTCGTTTAAGTTGGTACGACAATAAATATGCAGATAAGGTCGCTAATGGCAAAGCTGCCGAAAAACTTATAATGGCTGGAAGTGACTTGATTAGAAATGCACATAAGTATGATAGGTAGATTTTAGTGGTTGCGTTGGAACTTAGAACTTATAAACACCCTGAAAGGTACACACGAACCACAATGTTTTAGAAATCAGAAGTAAATGATACAACCGGCAAATTGCATATGGACTCTTACCACCTATAAAAGTCTCTAGCAAGAAGGCTTGGGTTTCAAGCATATAAATAACCACCTGATTACAATGCGCAGCAAAACTAAAGTAGTTTAGTCCTTGGTTTTAGGTGAAAGTTAAGAAACATTACACTAAAAACTTACATGATATCACCCAGGGGATTATAGTTAATTGAGTTAACAACTTTTTGCTCAAACGAAAACCAGCTTAACCCTGATTTCCAAATTGTTATTCAAGAAAAAAAAAACACATGGCCTAGCTTTTTGACACTAATTTCTGTTGCTCATGTTTTCATTTTTGTCACATCTGAGCCTGCGGTTTATCGCCAAGTCCGAACGGCACTCCTTAGAAGCTTTTTCTTAGGCAATTTTACTTTCGGGAGTTTGCCATTGCCCGCCGAAAGGGTCATTGCGATTCGAAAAATTGTTGGTGACCCAGCCAGGAAACGAACCCAGACTCTCTGCTTGATAGTCCAATGAGCTAATTATCGCGCCATCGCATTGTTATCCAAGAGCGAGTTGACCTCGCGTGTAGAGGGTTTCGTACGTTGAATATGTTATTATGTTTTTTAAAATCTGATTCAAATTTGTTTGTGGTAACTGAAATAATAAGTGGGGAAGGGAGTGGTCAAATTTTATCTCTTTTCTTAAATAACTTTAAAACTATTTACTAAAAAATTATTTAAAAAAATATATTTGAGACCCTTACAACAAGCCCTTTCATTTGATACGTCACACGGAACAGTTTTTTTTAATTTCCTAATTTGCCCCCAAAAAATGAGCCCTATGTTCACATTTAATTTATTTACGTTATCCGTCCATGTTTAGGTCACAGAAATGCACATGTGTACCAAATTTCAACTTAATCGGTCTAGTAGACTCGGAGCAAATTGGCTGTGACAGACATACAGAGAGACACACGAGTGATCCTATAAGAGTTCCGTTTTTCATTTGGACGTACGGAACGCTAAAAAAATATAATTCCTGTATATTTCATGTTTGGACGTTTGGAAAAAAGGACTTGGGCCGTTGACTTATGAAATTTCAATACATGTATTTAAGTTGGTTCGGTTTGGTTTATTGTTAGCGACTTTATTTGGTGTGAACAAGGTAGGTTGCTCTTATTACCATGTTGGGTTCAGTGTGGAGTGTGTGTGAAGTGTGGAGAAGTCTATGACGAAGACGTTATGTTCTATGTCTCAATGTAAGGAACGCATTTTCAAATACCTTAAGAAACTGAATATATATGTAGGTACTATATATTAGTACATAAATTTGAAGGGCCAGATACCAAGGTCAATTCGTCTACAAAAAATTATGCACCCAATTTCGTTTACATCTTTAGTAGCTTTATATCTGGAATGTTTGTTATACACTCTTACGTCTTTGTGTCCCTTTTATAAAGCTTATATACAGTTAATAATGAACAACACAAATTTTACAATAATTTTTATATTTATTTTATCATAATTTATGCAAAATTAGATCAAAAAAATTGTTTGTGGAATTCAACGTTTGTTTTAAACAAGACTTAAGGTTTAGATATTTTATTTCGAAGCAAAATTTTCTCATCATGAATACATTCTAGATCTGACTGGTCCAACTTTCAATTCTGAATAATTTTTTATGAGATCCAAAATAAATCTATACTAGGACTGGCTGTCGCCGTATTCTAGAGGTGGTTATATAAACCGGTTTGCCAAATTTGAAGTGAAGGAACGCTTTTGGAGAAAATTGTTCGAACAAATGTTAAAACCAAAATAAATAATTGGCACTGCAATTGGCTATTTTTTACTCATATTTTCTAAGCAATTATCTTTATGATTGAACATTGTTTGATACTTCCAATTTCAAATTTAATGAAATCACCAACCAACAAGTTTTTTTTTTTTTGCTGAATTCTCGATCTTATATGTACATTTCACTTCGGATGTATTTTTTTTCCAGTTTTCCATCAAAACTCTTAATGCAAAATGCATTGGTAGCCTATTGAAAATTAAAAAAATATTTCAGTAAAAAGTGGATTTTTAACCACATGAGGGCAGCAACAGCATACTTTCTATGGGAAGGTACTTGAAGGAGCTTAATATGAATGCTACTTAGGCTACCTTGTTCAAAAAGTTTTCCCCCAAAAGCCAACTTATGGTGCTCTCGTTAAACTAATTTTAATTTAGCTATAGTGACACAACTGTTTTCTATTCACCTACCAAATTTGATCGTCATAGCTTGAAATTTGTGAAAGATAAATCGTAGTTCTCTTTTTTTTAGATTTTTAAAATTTAAGGTAAAACTGAGCTCCGTTTTTGCATTAAATTTTTGTGTTTATAATAAAATAAATGGTAAGGAAACTTAAGAAATAGTGAAAAAGTATTTTAGAAACAATGCTTTGAGGAAAACAGAAATCCGCCTCAGGAACCATTTTTCTTGCAGAAAATATAACTCCTTCCAAACCAGCCTTGCAGCCTAATCATAATCGTAAACGAATCTCATCGAAACATTGATTACCTTACCGATGCTTACTCCCTTATTGCTTTTTTACGGTTTATGATCACTAAGTGTTTGATTTTACCGACATTTGCCTCTGTTGTTGTTGTTGATGGTCTTTCAGAACGGTTTCACGACCACTTCTGTAGCGTGTAGGACAATTGTTTTCTGTCAAAAACTGTCAATAAGAAGAAAATCGATCATGCTATGATTACAAATGTAACGTTAAGAACAATTGTGCCAATATAATGGTATATTAAATTAAAAAAAATTAATCAATCAAACAAGTGTTCCTCACGTTGACTATTCGGGGAACTTTGTTAAGAAGATTGTATGCATGTTGTTTTGATTTTAAGTTGAAATATTCCTTTCATATTCACTCATCTAATTTTGTCATGTTAACTAAAAACCTATAAACTATTGTATCTTAATGAATAATGATTAAAAAGTAATTTACTGAATTCTAAAACATTACTTTAATCAAAAGTAAGAAGATGAATAACTAAAGGTCAAACAAATGTTTATTCATTTAGGAGAGATCCCTCCAATTGTTTATTCTCATTCATCGATACCTATCAGGCTTAGAAAATTGAACGGGCAGATCTGGAAAATCTATTTTTAAAATAAAACGTCAAATTCCAGTTTCTCATGCGAATTTTTTTACAAACATTCGTGGCTTAAAATTACCATTGATTTTACAATTTCTTATAGAACACCTTTTAAAATAGAAAAAAGTTAATTCAAACATCTTGTAGCGTGGAATGTTAGTTAAATATTTTCAATAATAAAAATCAACTGTACAAAAATACATATGATAAATAATAGCAATACATATACATAAATAGACACATAATAGCGAAAAATTTTCCAAGTAAAAGACAACAGTGAAACAAAGGAAACATTAAAATTAACATTCTAAAACCTACAGTTGCAATGCATTTTCGAAAGCCAGATATACAAATGTACTACACGATTGATATATCAATTTGAAATTATGTACTTTTTTTTTAACTAGCTGCTTTTAAAAATTATTATTAACAGTTCCGTCGAAAGGTCCCATTACATCACCGTAATCCTGTAACTCATCATCAACGATCTCTTCCAAGTCATCTCCGTCATCCTTTGATTCGGGACAATGCCTGCAGCGACTATCGTTTATGCCATAGTTAATGCAGCTCGCACCAACACATTCACAGCAGCCATCGTGGAACCATCTAAAACCAAATTTAGAAAATTCGAGTATAAACAATTCTAATTGATTTGTAAAGAAACCATTCCACACAATAAATCTGTTGGCACTCAATTAGGTAATTTTACATTTCAAGCAGTATCTCAATGTTACTCTATGAATTTCTATTATACGAGTATGTACATACATACATTCATATATATGTATGCATACATGTACTCGCCCATATAAATATAAAACAGTTTAAGATTCTGATTAGAAATTTTAATTGTGTATACACACTTTATAGGTGCAGGTAAAAGCATCTTTTGTCTTGTTGAACCTGAACAAGAAAAGGTGTATCCGTATACCTACCGATAGCTGCTGGCGCCAGTGCTCTGACAACTCTGGCGACATTTATTCCAAGAAATACATGGCGCTAGGTATATGACACTGCAATTGACGGTTATCAAATTATCACGCCCCTTAAGTGCTTCATCCAAATCCTGTTCGTTCGATCCTAGTATATGAATTGAAAACCATTAATTATTGTTGTGCAGCTCAGGTTAAAATTTCAAACATACTTAGATAATACTTGACATCTTTTTCCAATTTAGGACCCGCTAGGACAGTATCGAAGTCAACCGGAAATGTAACAATGTCCCATTCATAATCATCTGTGTCGGATGTTATAAGAGTATTGAACAATTCCGGAACGCCTAAGTCGAATTCTTCTACGTGGGATTTTTTCGACAGCGCATTTCGTGTTTCGTTGGGCTTAGGACATAACTCTGGAAAAAGAAAATAAATTCGTTTATTTATTTCATGAACTTGTGTTTTTATATAAAAATAAATATGCAGGTTTTCCTTAGTGAGGTTTGGAAAAGCTTACGACCTGGTTTGGCCTGGATTCAATATGAATAAACTAGTTTTAATCGTCCACGTAAAAGCCAGGTTAGGTAACGGTTACAGTGCATGCGGTGGACCTGGACCTTACGACTTAACTTAGCCCAATAAAAATAAATCAAACGGAGTCGAATCGCATGAGCGAGGTGGCCACTCGACCGGACCATTTTTCGAGATTACCGAACTTCCCTTTCAATACTCGTACATCAATAGTTTGACCAACTGTGTGGCACGATTGTACGATCTCGTTGGAACCATATATAACGGATGACAAATTCGTCCAATCCTAGCCACAAATAGTCTTCAAAGTTGGCACGATAGCGAACTCCATTGGCAGAAACATGGTAATCTTTTTTACTGATTAATAATATTAAGCTGAGGAACATGACATATGCTTATAGGATATGGCGTGCATGTACGGCGATATCTTTTTTAAGTACGTAGACTTTCCAGAGCTCTGTTCGACCGGCATACTATCAATATTTCCTTACTATTTAAACTGATGGTCTGATTTTTCATAAAGTCTGTAGATTACTCAGATTATTTTTAAATATTCTTATCCAAATTCCCTCAAAGCAGATGGTATAAAGTAAAAAGTTATGAAAATATTTCTTTTTTTCTTGAAGCAACTAAGAAGACCCTTATTTTAGAGTGCTTTCTTCGTTTGTTAGACGACCTTACGAGTATTTTTGTTTTATCAGAATTTGACACATTTGACATTGTTTCAACTACCACAGAAGACTATTTACTCTGTAGTAAAGGCAGCCCAGATCCCAGGATAAGAGAAATACTAGCTACTCTCAATAGTTAGGGAGGACAATTGTTAAAATTTTCCGCGAAGACTTCAACCCTACAACCTTTTCCCATTCTAGTCGGTACATGTTGTTCGGGATTTGTGGTCTTGTGATCTTCCCTTCCCTACTTTGCTCGTAGATTTCAGAAGCGGCTCTCGTCGATATCTGCAGCGTCGGCTTATATGCCTTTATTACACTGCATTCATTTAAAAAAAGTTTTTATCCAACCACATGCTTAGGACATTACACAGTACGATTTTCATGATTACATCGAAATTTATTTAGCTCCAGAAGGTTCCATCTAGAAGGTCCTAAGTCTTTATCTTCAATCTTGTTGTCAGGGCCGCGTGCATATATTAGACTTAAATTTAATTGAAAATCTCAAAATATTGGGTTTTTCACTAAGTTATTGCGTTAACTATACATACATACGTAACGAACAATGTTCTTTTTGTTCGATGACCTTCTATCATCTCTTGGGCAACTACTGCGTAAAAAAAACTTCCAATCTTTCTCTGCCAAAAACTTGTCAAGGTTGTGTGATAGCCCATATGGGACTAGTCATTTCTAAACTAACCAGATTAACAGCATCAACTAGTTTTGGTAAATGCCCAATTTACTTGCCTTTCATGACGCGATCATAACGATCGTTTTCTTCGCGTTATGTGAGTTGATCGCAGAAGTTTTTACGCTTCTTCAGATGAATTCCTTTGAACTCATGAAGTACCCAAATATCGAGGTTTTTTACGATTTTAAATGACCATCAACGTTCCACTGGAGACCTTTAGAGCGATATTAAGATCCCCCTTTTTTGCTCACTCCAATTATTGAAGGCGATGAGCGCCTTAAACGAAAAATTACTATTATAAAATCGGGAAAATATTTGCTGCATCTGGCCATCTTCAGTAACTAAGACGATAATACACTATGTGGAAACAAGCTAGTATCGAATTTCGAAACAAATATATCTGCCGACTAAGTGGGATGCACAACATAAACTATAACTTTGCGGTAGTAATGGATCTTGTCTACCAACTCTAGTTATCGGTGTTTCGTTTGCATTAAAAAGTAATTGTGAAGTAAGGCCTTGTCACGAAATAATAAGGAGGCGCTCTAAGGCGCATAAGCTCTGATAAGGCAGATATTATCAGTGTATTAGAACGCAAGATCATTAAAGCTTCAAGCTGTACAACTAAATCTATTTGGTGATAAAAATGTACATCAGTCTCCTAAGATGGCAAAGACAAGTAGAGCGAATAAATATTAATGCTCCGGGCCAAAATGTTTGCGATTCTGAATCGGATATTCAAGGCAGTAAAGAAAGACATCGCCCTAATTACCATGCACAAAAGAAAGGAATATTTACCTATATAACTACATATTTGCATTTATGTGTTTATTCCTATCCGACTAATATGCATCATAGAGGTGCCATTCGAACGATATCCGTTCATTTATAAAGAAGTACGAGTATTCTTCCCGCGAGATACTATTTGTGTGCACAGATAAACGAAATATTAACCACAGCCAGGTAGATTTACGACCATGTATGCGATTTTATTAAGTGTACAAAATAAAACAATGGAAAAGGTTCTCATATATATAATTTATTTTAAACGGGTTATAACCATATTTATTGGTGGAATCATGGTAGACGAGAAAAGATGGAGTAGTTGTTAGCTAAAAGATGATGTCTATCTGTGTTTTCCAAATGGGAATCTACACAGTATGATAGGATTATGCACATGGAGCAAACTAATGTCAATAAATTTCTTTTCTGTAGAACACTCGTATTTACTTAACTGAACGACTGTGCAACGCATAGTTGAGACGTATCTGACCTCGAGGAAAATAAAATGAAAGGCAACTAAAAGGGAAGACATTTGGAAAGTCATTAAATCGAGAAAATGACAAATGCCAGAAAGCTTAGGCTGAACTTCTTATAAAACTAAGCACGTAAATACTTTGTTAAAATCATTTGATATTTCCCCTTGTGCAAAGGGTGCAGTCATCAATTGCGTTTATTTTTATTTTTAGTTCTGTTTTGAAAATTTCAAATCATTAAAATACGTAAACAAGGAAATATTATGTATCTAGAAACAAAAACTATAAGAAAATGATGAGAAACACTTATTTACTTTGTATAGCATGTCTCACAATGAACAAACTGGATCCATAACAAGACCTATGATTTTTATGGAATAAAATTACGACTATCCCTGCTTATCTTTGGTCATATCTTTTTTGTTTCCCAATTTTAGCAAGGCATGGCACAATATAATTACAGAAGCTTTGTACAAGCTAAACAGACTATATGTCTAAGGCGTCCTTATAGGAAAAGAAGTTCGTGGCAGTTTCTATTTTAGCCATTTAAAATGAGATTGATCCGTAAGATTTCTCCGTCTACTAAAGCCCAGAGAGATGAATTAGTGAAAAAATAGGGACGTCAACAATTCTTCGTAGCGTGACTTCGATCATATTAAGAGGTATTGCAATGGTTGGATAAGAAAAATCTGTTTTTTAACACAAATACAGAAGCAATATTGTTTAGAACTGCTAGAACTGCAACAAATTGTGTTTTTAAAGATAACAGATTAAACTGGCGGGGTTAGGCCATTGTTAAAGAGGACGGACTGCCTTTGTCGGTACCCGCGTCGATTCATAGCTAAATTTTCTTCAACATTTTGGCTTACTTTGCTAGAATGAAGAGGACCTTAGTCATGACAATGAGACTGTTTTACAGGATTTAGTTTTACATCAAGTTAAATAGGAATTACAACGTGGCCCTAGTCGGGCCATCTGATCATCTAGCTTATGGTTGTTTTGTATGGGCCATTGTAGTGTTATGTTGTGTAAAAATATTTTGAGTGTTTAAAAGTCAATTTCTTAGGATAAAGCACCAGTATCTAAAACAAAATATATCCACAACATGGCACCTTACGGCCTCGTAAAACGTATAGGCAATTTCTTGCTGAAAATGATTCGAAGGAATGTCGCCATAATTGCGTGATCTTTGGGGCTTAATACTCGTATGAGGTACACTATGAAAATACATTTAAATCGGACTTTCAATATTTCAATATTGCCGCCAATGAGTTATTGCAGAGTAGAGTTGGTGTTTCGGTAATATATCACTGCCGATGCACGGGGAGATGACTCATTTATGCAATACGGGTGCACCGTAAATGCTTAGTAGCTCCTCAGTATTAATTCCGAAAGTAAAGGTCCACAACTCATCAAACTGCGAATACGAACAAGAAACATTTTATACTCCTCCTAATTTTAAGTTAAAATTAATCCTGCTAGTAGCTTGCATGAAAAACTCGAGCTCAATAAAAGGAAGGGTTGCTTCCGGTGATCGGTCCTTCATGATTTCTATAAAGTTTCGGCATTGCATGTACATAAAAGAAAAAAAAGTGCATTCCTCCAATTCAAGCGAGCAAATATGGCTTAACGCCGGTGATTCTGCAAAAAGTACAGAATAAGTTATCGAAAGCCAGAGAAGTAACGTACGGTTGGATGTTCAGGTGTGAGTGTGCCCGGTTAATGAAATGCCACCAGTATTTGCCCAATCCTCAAGATACAACAACTTTCAAGGTCCTATTCAGCATGCCACCGAAGCATTAGGTAACGGGCTGTCGTGTGATTTCTTCAACATACTAGGTGGAGTGAAAAGTAATCTCCTTGACCGCCAGAATGCGCTGCTACTGCAAAAAAGGTTATGGTGCCTTGAAGTCCGTTCATATTTAAGCAGACATGCCAAATTTCAGTGCGATACTGCCTTTAGTTTTGTTTTGAAAGCTGATTGTTGTTGACATGTTTGGCATCATGTTGAATATGGACAAAAACGATTTTCGTTCTCCCATAAAACACTATTTTTTGAGAGGCAAAACGGCGAAGGAAAGTGAAGGTGCGCGAGCTAGCAGATACCATAAAGTTTAGTACTGAGCGCATACGCCATATTTTGGGCAATATCCTGCATACGAAAAAGTTATCCTGCCGGTAGGTGCCGCGCATGCTCACTCCTGACCAAAAACACGAACGCGAGAGCACTTCGAAAGAGTAATTGGACTTGCTGATGCGGAATCGGGCGGACTTTTGGCATCGATTAGTAACTGTTGATAAAACCTGGATCCACTATTACACACCAGAGCCGGCTCGAGTGTTCCGAAGCGGCCGAGGGAGGCTCAATGGTTCGGAAAGTTTATAGCGTCGGTTTTCTGGAATTGTTATGGCATACTCTTCGTGGACTTCCTCGAAAAAGGAAAAACCATCAACAGCGAGTATTACTGTGCATTATTGGAGCGATTGAAGGCCGAAATCGCTGCAAAACGGCCTCACATGAAGCGAAAAAAAATTTTGTTTTTGCAAAACAATGCGCCGGCGCATAAGAGCATCGCAACCACGGCTAAAATCAATGACTTACGGCTCCAATTGCTTTCGCATCCACCGTATTCGCCCGATTTGGCTCTCTCGGACTATTATCTCTTCCAAAACCTCAAAAGATGGCTTATCAATAAAAAATTCAGCTCACGCGAGGAAATCATCGACGCCACGGATCATTCGATAAACCATAGAATTTAATGCTTTCTCGAATATTTTTGGGCTTGTACTCCGACGTTAATGGATGTCCTAGCAGAACAGGGATCCTTGGTTCCGGCGCGAACCGACCAAGGAGAGAAGCAGATTATATTCAAATAGCCCAATCTCCGTAAAAAAAATTGGCGTCAGATTTTGCTAGTTGATTAATATAAATAAATAGTTATTCCAAAACGAGTAGCGAATGAAAACGTTGTTAATTTCCAATCAGCACACTCAATTTGATATTATCCCTCTACTTCAAAAAAACCTGTTTTCGGTCACACAAAAAAAGTATATTTCTACTTAAAATTCCGTGAGATCGGCATTCGGAACTAAGAAGGAATTTGAGGAATATTTTTTTAATTTTAATCGTTTTACCTCATTTAATAAAAATCTAAACTAATACTTACCAACACAGCTACAGCATTCTTCGTAGTATTTCTTTCCCAAACAACTTAGGCAATCTTTGTAGCATGAGCAATTTTTTGGCTCACACTTGCAACTTTGTGTTAACATGCATTTAGAAACAATCGAGGCACAAACAACTTCATTGCAAGACTCAACTTCACTTATAATCAAAATACTCCCGTAAATCAACAGTATGCAGAGAGACAACACTTTGCGGAAAACCATAATGTTGCGTATATCGCACTAGTTCCTTGAAAACACAAATTTGACCTTACACTAAAATTAAGACAATTTAAATTTTCGCTAATACACAATCTCAATTCGATTTATTGGTTTCAGAAACAAAATACAGAACAGTTGGATTTTTAAGGATTCACGAACTAGACCGTTTTAGTTTTCTACTTGCAAACGAAATTGGAATCCAGGAATTCAGATATGCGATCGAATCTCTGTGGCACGCGATTTTACGAGAACTTTTCACATCGCAATCGAGCAACTAATCAATATGTGGACTTCAATACAGAGATAAATGTCTTTATACCAAGATCGAAATTGATCAATATGATCACATCTTCGATTTGAAAGATACATAGATAGCTGCAGCCTCACTCTTAAAAAATCCGTTTGAGAAAATAAATGTACACCTTTCTCACTCTCATTTAGAAGTAAACAAGTTAAGTATGGTATGCCTCCCTCCTCACACCCATACTTAATTTTTAATTGTTGCAGGTGCTACAGTTGTTTGGCCGCCTGGGCAAAACAAAGAGGTCCGTCTGACTTTGAAAGCCTATGTGACTGAAAGAGAAACCAACATCAATGAATTAGCACCAACGAGGCTCTGTTGTTCGTGTTTTTACACCGTTTACATGGCAATCAAAGCAGTTTTTAAAACAACGGAGGAAACGTGCTATTCACATATCGGAGGGAAAGACCATTTCCTAAGCATTCTATTTCAGAGAAAAGACAAATGAAGACTAATGGGAAAAGCCTTTTGATTCGCATGTCTTTGGTATATAAAGTTAATGTAAGGAGGTTAGGTTAGATGTGGTTATTTTGATATGTAAGATGGTTTTTGTTTTAATTTATAGATCTTCAAATTGCTATGACAGTCAATCAATGTAATGCGCGTAAAGAAAAAACTGTGAGTGCAAGCGGACTGTGAGTTGCCAATTCGGCATCGACCGCAGCAGTTCATCCACTGTCCATTGATTATATGAGAAATTTTACGAAGATCTTGCTAGTGCAAGAACTTAATACACGAAAATATAAATTGCGACGGGAGTTCACGGATAAGGGCATTAAAACTGACTCTTATTTCTCTCAAAAAATCGTATACAATGACAAGCAGAGGGTGGCGTTTTTGAAGAGTGTGGCAAATCCACAGAAGAGTCTTGGTATTCACGCTGATGGTATCGATAGCCCTTTTATTTGCAGAATGAGGGCAGGGCTCGTGTTTCCATCAGGAATCAGTGATAACTGACGAAATTAATCCGAATTATAGATATGTAGTTCTAATAGATCGGTACCATACTCTCCATGGAACTATTGACTTTTTGACCACTCGATTCAAAAACAAAATTATATCCTGAAATGGACCAGTGAATTGGTTTCCGGGATCAAGCAATCTGACATTGCTTGACAAAATTTATTTTATCTCTGATCCAAGACAAACTGTGCAGCGAAACCATATAAAGTTTCAAAATATGTTCAGACAGTTTGACATTCGTTTCAGTGATAGATTTTGGGCTTCTTCCATGCACATAGTTTTTAAATTATTTGAGGCCGCATTGGCCGACTTAAGTACGACAGTAAGTATTTTTCTGATCACTTTTACTAATGTCCACGATCTTTGATAAACTCTTTCTCTGTTGTTATCCAGATGAAGACTCCAGCTAAAATATTTATGATCATTTCCACTCACGGTGTCAGTGCAGGACTTAAAGACTTTGGACTTAGCACTTTGGAGTATCCGCTGAAATTACTCTAGAGCCATTTACTGATAGAAACATGGTCATGAAAACAACAACATGGTTTTGAAAATCGAGCGTCTCAAGGTCTACGACTTTGCACTTTCGAACATATGATTTGCAGTCATATGAACAATATATAAACGTATATATTACTTTTAATTCTTCAACATATTCTCAATTAAAATCTTTAATTTGACATGAATTGTGCGAATGAACGACCGATGCAATTTTCGAGTCAGAAAATGAAATTTCTGGTTCGATTCAAGCCGCTTACCTTAAAATTCACGACAATACAGTACATTTTGTGTAAACGTAGTGAAAGTTCATTGGGGTTCTCTCTTTCTCTAATTTCTTGAAGTAATACGCACTCCTCCTTTCTTCTACACCTGTTAAATGTAAATATTATGCATTGTTGCCAATGGCGACTACATTTTTCTAATACTATATTGTATTGAAAGTATATTACTGCAAAGAAGTGTAGTATTTGGTAGAACAAGATGCTTGTTTTTCAGAATTTTTGCTATATGATGGAAATGTATCAAGCTTTTATGAAACTTATTGACATCACACTGTATGATTTCCTAATAAAAGTGCTTGATACAATCCTTATTAGCAATACAGGAGAAGAAGGCTGTCAAAAATAGATTCCTGTGCATATTTGAGATATTAGCTTATCAAATTAGTAAGATTGAATACTTAACGAAGCTTCGACGAAGACGATCCCAGCTGTAAAGGCACAAGCCCATAGAATACGTTGCGTACGTTGCGTCATGTCAAAAACTTACGAGTAACAACTCATAAGTCCTAATGAGAGGAAGAGAGAGAGCAAATGCGGCCCACAAGTGGAATGCATTACTTCGGATGATATTGGTCAACTTTTAACTTTTTGAGCGTCTGACAGATGTTTCCATGGAAATTCATTCGGGTGCTCTTTTGTGTTTCATATGGATGGATGTTTCTGATGGATTTCGGACGCAACGTACGTATTCATTGGGCACCTCTTTGCAATCCGTCAAATACGATTTTAGTGGATTGTAAACGCAACGAACGCGACGGATTCTATGGGTTTGGGCCTTAAACAATAAGAACCGTTTTGCAGCTGACATACTGCAATGGTAAATGGGAAAAATTCAACATAGTCCTGACTCAGAAAGTTTCCCATAAGTGCTAAATGATTTGGCTATCTTTCAGACCACAAAAAATATAATGTGTTGCGAAGGAATAAAAAGCTTAACATTAACAATCGATATTCACCTGCAATTTTGATATTCTTTATAGACAACATACTGCTGGATAATTAGTATCCAGCTTCCCCCAAAGAAATGCTATGATATGGCAGAGAAAGAATGAAAAATAATATGTTCATTGCAAATGAAATGAGGAAAAAAAGTCTATGATGGTGCTGATTTTCGAAAGAGGAGAGCATGTTGAGAAAGCAATACTAAGACCCTTGTGGGCTTAAAGTCGCAGAATTTATCGATTTAGACTACTAGGGCAAGATGAGCTAATGTATAACACGGCTTCAGTCTTCAAAACCATCCCCAATGCGATAAGGGAAATTGAGAAATCGAGACCGCGTTGAATGGAAAAGCCATTGGTTGAGCCTCAGGTCCTGAACTGTTGCGTTCAGTAAAGGAATGCCCACTTACGTTGAATGAACAATCTCGGAATCCTTTCCATTCTTTTGTCTGCCCAGACGTTTATATGTGTCCTCTTAAAAATTTCTTTGAATTTCTGCTTCAGACTGCATATAAAGATCTATCGATCATCTAGAACCAAATTCGTTCGTGCAGTCTAAATCTCAAAAATCACCGTATTAAAATCTGTTGCAAAATTGAAAAATTTAAACATTTCGCTGGATGTCGTTTTGAAGTTCCTGCGCTTAACGAATAATTTTAAAATTGGTCCTCTGGCAAGTTTACCATAATGTGTTGTTTGTTTAAAGGATTGAATTATACATTTTTTTTTAAATCAAACTCAGCAACAAACAATTTAACAATAACTAATTTTTAATTTGACAAAAGTTCACTTCAGCTAGTTGTATAAAGGTTGCTTGACGATTCTCAAGTTGAAGTGCCACTAAGATTCTTAAGAGAATCTTCAAAATCTACAGGCTCAATTTGTCGTTTTGATTTTTCGTGTAAAGGAGGTCCTATTAAATTAACAACTTCATCATAATTAAGCGTTTCCTTTTCAAGTAAGGCTTCAGCAAGCTGAAATAAAATTGAATACAACACAATTTATGTATTTCAAATCGAATGCTCAAAAATCCAACCTTAACTAATTTGTCTTTGTTCTTGATGAGGACATTTTCTGTGTTTTCATAAGCCGCTGACACAAGTTTTCTTGCCTCTTGGTCTATTAAATTGTCTAGTGCTTTGGAAAATGGTTTGTCTGCCATGGGTCCATCTTCGGCTTCATTAGAATCAGTTATATACATGGGACCAATTGCCTCATTCATGCCAAATTTTTTAATCTTCAAAAAATACACAGTTAGAAGGATTTCTTTCTTTATAGCAACACTTACCTGAGCATATGCTATTTTGGTGACCTTTTCTAGATCATTCTGTGCTCCAGTCGTTATACGACTAAACATCAAGTTCTCTGCAGCTCTTCCACCTAGGGCCATACACATTTTGTCAAATAATTCTTCTTTTGTGAAAAGTTTTTGTTCGCTTGGTGTGTACTGTGCAAATCCAAGTGCCAAGCTAGTTCTAGGAACAATGGTCACTTTCAGCAGTACATCTGAATTCGGTAAAAGCCAACCAACAAGAGCATGGCCCGATTCATGAAATGCGATGACTTTACGTTCGGTAGGTGATAATGCATGAGAACGCTTCTCTGTTCCACCTTTTGAATTTAAAGTTATTTATTAAAATTGAATGAATCGGAAGTAACTCACTTACCTACAAGCCGTTCTACGGCGTATTCTAAATTTTTGGTTAAAACAACTTTTTGCGAAGATCTCGCAGCATGAAGAGCTGCTTCGTTACAAACATTCGCAATGTCTGCTCCAGAAAATCCAGGAGTTAGCCTTGCAAGTCGCTCAGAATATTTACTTGGATCGTTTTCCAGCTGAATTGAAGAGAGATGCTTTTCGAAAATCTCCTTCCTCTCGAATAGAGTAGGAAGATCAATTAATATGTGCCGATCAAAACGGCCAGGGCGGAGTAGAGCTTTGTCTAAAACATCTGCTCGGTTTGTGCTCGCAAGCATCAATACACCTTCTCGCGAGGCCATTCCATCCATTTCAACCAAAAGTTGATTTAAGGTTTGTTCAGATTCCCCTGAACTACCTTGACCGCCTCCTCCAGCTCCAGATCTTGCTCTTCCTATTGCATCTATTTCATCTATATAAATTATGCACGGTGCACGCTTATTGCCCTCTTGGAAAAGATCTCTTACCCTCGCCGCTCCCAGACCGCCAATCATTTCAATAAACTCCGAGCCATTCATACTCAGAAATGGCACCTGTGCCTCGGTAGCAACCGCTTTAGCCAGCAATGTTTTTCCACATCCTGGTGGCCCCAGTAGTAAGGCACCTTTGGGAACTTTAGCACCTAATTTTTGATACTTTTCAGGTGCCTTCAAATAATCCACAAATTCTACAACTTCCTGCTTAGCTTCTTTTAAACCTGCAACATCTTGGAACAGAACTCCTCGCCCACCACCAAGTGGATCAACTAAAGTGAATTTAGCTCGGCCCATTTGTGTCTTATTGTAAACAATCAAATATAACTTCTTTTTTTAAAACATTTTTACTTAAACTTACAAATGAATCCATGCTGATTGGGCTTTTCATTCCCTTCATTCTCGATGCCAGTGCCGAAATTAGAGCAAAGAATATCAACAACACCAATATCCTTCCAGTTATATCGCTTTGCCGGTCATATGTAACAGAAATTCCTTAAAAAATGCACGATTAACATTAACAATGAGTTTTTGTTTCAAATGACATCACAAATAACCTTCTCGTATTCCCATCCTCTTTTCTACGTCACGTACTTTTTCTTCGAATTTAGAAGCATCAGCAATCGCCATATGGAATATTGGTGAGGCTACTTGCCGCCCTTTTACAATTGCCCCATCGTGAAGGATAATAGTGACCATTTCCATATCCGGACGAATGATTAGTTCTTTTACTTCACCAGCGGCCAGCATATGATAGACAAATTCGTTCCATGAAACGTATCTAGTTGTTGACTAAAATATAAAGTTCAGTAGATAGCAGCTTGTTCCTTTTTCTTTGCGTTACTAACCTCCGGTCGATCTGGTCGTTTAAAAAACAGCGACATGAATGTCACAAACATATAAACGGTGAATACCCAGAGAAAAACTTTTGTCAAGACAGACTTCATCTTTTCGTCATTTTCATCTTTTTTCCCACCATTGTTATTGCTGCTTCCACTGCTGCTGGAGTCGTTCGATGGTTTTTTATCTGCACTTTCTTTTCCGTCCGCATCACGTTGACCATCAGTTTTACGTGAAGAGAACAAACTTGTGTGAAAACTCCGCACTTCCAATGGTGTTAGTCCAAAAGAGCTGCACAATATTCTGACAACAGACTTGTACTCCAATTTGAAAAGCTTCAACTGCAAAGATGATGTAACCAAAGGATTGTTGTTTTCCAACTGTGAATATGAGAACTTACTTGCTTTTTGGTGCAGTAGACGTTCGACTGTTTTGGTAGATATGACAGAGTAGAAATAGATTGGTGCAGTCTTTTCGATACATTTTGTTGGATTTTAGAGAATCCACTTATTGACCTAAACATTTTAATACAAAATTCAATAAATTTCAAGTAAATTTTGTTGGGGTTTATAATTTGTATTTCATGATTCTTTGACCATGTTTCACTTTATAAGATGTCACTTGTCAATTTGTCATAGTAGTAAAACATCTGTTTTTGACAATAGCCGTAGAAAATATTCGAATCTGTCATTTCAGTGTCATAAAGAGGAATATATATAATAGCAAATTCGAAGTTACACTACGCCTTATAAGGATTAAACCAGTTGATAAAATGTTTAGATTTATACACGATTGTTAAATATTTTTACTTTTTCCATAAAAAAAACAAATCGATAAGCTTGCAATGACTTTTTTCTGAAACTAAGCCTGCATTGCGACGGCTTTTATTAGATATCAAGCAATATTATCTCCATTATCACAGTTTGTCTGTCCGATTTGACATTGATTCGAACAGTTAACATTACCAAGGGACTAGTGCAAATATCCAGTCGCAAAATCTACGAAGAAGTAATGTGAGGAGTTTTGATGAAAAATGTAAATAATGCAATGACTTATTTTGGTAATGCAATGACCTACATTTGTTGGGCTTAGTACGAGCTTAATCTAACTCAAAAAATAACCTTTTTTTTAACTCCTTTTTAAGTCTAGGAATCAAGTGAATAAAAGAGGCGAATGAGTTTGAGTTGAGATTAATAAATTAAAAGTTTGAGTTGACCTTTTGGAGCATATCGGAAATCGATATGATGGTATATAATAAAAGGAGACAAGGACGTCGGAAATTATAAGGCTTGTTGTTAAGGGGGGCGCAATCCAAAGAACTAGAGAGCGACCGATAAATGGAGAAAATGTCGGCTATATTTAAACCTTTTTATGGGTTAACCGAGGGAAGTCCTTGACTAGCAACGACATTGAATGTACCCTATTAAGGATATATGAACTCACTAAAAGGGAGCCACATTAGGCTGTCATTTTCGAGTAGGGCCTGACAAAGGTTATCAAAGTGGAGTTGTAAAATTCTTTGAATCTTCGTTTCATAAAATTAAATGATGACTTAGGTTTAAATGTTATTTCCTGGGGAGAAATATATATAACTCGTTAAATATTCCAAGTTCGCAAGGAAATTGAAAGAGTCAAAGAGAAGATATTTATTCCACATACTTGAGAAAGTCATAGATTGACATTTTGGAGAAATTAACTTCGAATTGGTGGAAAACCGATTAAGGTCTTTTTGAAGGAGAATAAAGGAGAAATGAAAAAATAATTTTGGAAAATTCGGTGTTGTCCGCATATGGCAGTGTTTAATATTTCTCTTAACATCGTTTATGGTTACGATGCAAATAAGGAGACTTGTTGACTGTCTGTTAAGACACCAGACGTGGCAAAAAGTAGGGTTGAGAGTGCTCTTGCGTTAGCAAAATCTGTAGCAATATCATTGATTTCTTTGTCATTTTATAGGGCTTGAGGGCAAAGGGTATGAATTCAACAAATTGTAGTTTACCCACCTCTCAAACGGTAGGGAATAAAAGAAACTTGCACAGAAAGCTGAGTCCGGTATTACTTTTGAGTCATGACTCTTTTTGACAGTTCTCTTTTTATTTTTTGTATTCTGTGACTCAAAAGTCACCGTGTAATACTTACTTACTTAATAATACGGACTTAGCGCTTAACGAGAAAATTAAAAAAATGTATATAAGTTAACGTTGCAAACATTGAAACACTCAAAATAGCCAAATTCTGCATTATCATCATTTTCCCACGTTAACAAGTGCACGTAATCATACTGTCGTCACCCAACACCTTACACATGCCGGTACCAGATCCATGGGAAACACTTCAATACGAAACTGCTGACAATGCGTCTGCACCTGAGCAATGACTTAAATAAAATATTATAAATAGATGTAGAGAACTAGAATTGTTTTAAGTTTGGTTTTGACAATAAAGAATTGCGGCCAGTCTTCCATTGATCGTAATAAAATAATTTTTTTTAAAAAATATTTTAATTTAAAAATATTTAATTTATATAAGACGTTCGTCTTTTTTCAACCGAGACAATGAGAGAAGTCTTAATTAGAAAGCGAAAATGTAGAAAATTTAAAATATTTTTTGGAATTCAATATAATTACAGAAAAACAGATAATGATTTGGGCCCAAACTAGTTGAAGCAGTTAAAATTGGTTTGATAAGATAAGACCAATTCATTCGTAAAATATGGTCGGTTGAAGTCAAAGTACCGCATATATACATATATATGAATTCTAAGACACTTTTTCTGAATCCTAGGTAAGGCAACCACATTAAATAGAATTTAACAACTACAGAATAACAACACTTGTAATTCGATCAATTATAAAAAACAATACGTTTGCACAGACGCATTTCTGTCTAAGTAAAGACAATAAGATTATCAATTCGGAAACACCCTTCATATTCGAAATGTTCTGTCAAGTTTTCTTCGCGCCATTTTTTCTTTTGGCGGAATAAATTTTTTTTATGCACCCGACTTAATCATTTTACGAAAACAAATTACGCTTTTATTCAAGTTATTCAGTTTTAGTGCACATTCCAAGTCGGATGGATAACTAAGCAGGGAAAAAGTAACGAAAAAAGAATTAAAACTTAACAATTGCAGACGAAAAGCCTTTGTTAAAAGGAAAAAATGGATATAAAAACAAAGTTTCGAGATATTTGCCGTGAATTGAACATGGATAAGGAAACAGAAGAACTTGCATGGAAAAACTATACGGATGTTTTACAAAAATTCACACTGGATGTAAGTTGATGGACTTTTAAAAAGTTCATTCATATGGTTTAATTAAGTTTTAAGAAGTTTTCACATATTTTCTTAATTGTGTTAAAACATTTTTTCTACAAAAGAACAGTAATTGTTATTTCAACTACAAGGAAATTTAATTTGTTAAAATAATACACAAATACAAAATCGGTGTATTCAGTGTCGTCATATTTGTATTTGTCGATTCAGAAGTACATAAGTAATAGGGTTTGAATTTTTTTAAAAAGTGCAGTATGCAGTGACACCTATTTAATTCGGCCTAGCAGCTGATTTTTGTATATAAACAGAACGTTTTTTTGATCTTTCTACACTCTTTCTAATTTGCTTTCTTCTGTATAAAAATTAATAAAATTACAAAGCTGGTAGCTTTTCTTGTTTGTACATGTTTAGTGCTAGACTAGTAGTCTATTTTTAGAATCTTTGACTAAATCTTTTTCTAGTTACATATGTATACTATGGTTTCGTGATTAGTATGTCTGAGCAATAAGAGTAGGAAGAAGTAGATTAAATGTACCTTAATCCCAACATGGTATAAGATCTCTTTTACCCGAACATCTGGATTGTTACACATTTTTAGAAAACAATTTTAAAATCAATTTCTGTTCAATACATTGTTTTGAGACACGAAACCATGAGAAAGCATATCTGGTGGTGCTTGAGTTTGATTAAAACGGAATTCTCTTTTCGTTTTCTGGTGACAAATTCTATTCTACTTTGTTCAGTTGCCTGCCAAAGCCTTTGTTTCTTAGTCATTCATTATAATGCTCAGACACATCGCTTCGTGGAGTCACTAAACTTGAATTGCATTAGATCTACGCGTATAAGAGGAAATCTACATATAAAGGATTCGGTACCCGAACAGCTTGAGGCGAATAGAGTAAGCTGGTATTGTCACGTTCAAAGAAGACCTGCGGAAAATCCGTTTAAAAAGGCACTATTAACTACGATCACTCCAACTGTAAGAAAACGAGGTCGGAAAAAGAATTCCTGGATTTCTCAGATGGCAAATGCGCAACAACGCCTGGGGCTAACCACTGAAGCGATCCAGGACCGAGCATTAAGTAGACGCGTTCTGCGGTCTGCGACATTAGCTAACCCCATAAGAGGAGCAGCAGCGATGTAGTAAAAATGGGAAACTCGTTAAGCATAAGTTCTAAAAAATATAAAAGGAGCTTATACGAATTCTTGGAAATCAGTTTTTCTTGGGATTTCGATTTAAAGTCATTCACAAAAGCCTATTTAATTCTTCAGGCCTACATAAGGCCCGCAAAGAAAGGAGTTCCCAAAGAACGAAAGTCCTTGTAACAAATAATAAATCGTCTGGATAAAGGTGAAATATATACTCTAGTTTGGGAAACGAACTGGACCTATGGGAGAAACCCTTTAAGAAAATATTTCCCATTATAAGAAATCTTTGACTTCGACCAAACAAATAGTTTGACTTAACACAAACACATTTGAGGACTGTCGAATCTCCCCAAATAAATACAAAGAAAGAATTGCAGCGAGCTCAGGAATTGCGCGCCCCGAACAAGAAGTAAACTACGAGAACTGGAATACCCAGCAAGTCTGTACAAGGAGCAAATATGTGCGGGAGCAGAACCGCCTGTGATATTGCTACAACTGAAGCTTTCTTCGATTGCTTAGCTGCCCCAGAAGGGAAACCTGACGGAATAGAAAAACTAGAAAGGTATGCGATCTTTCACATACATGTAGCTAAAAAAGAGCTAGTATAGCTCTGAATCGTATGAATAAATATCACACTTTAAAGTTCAGTCATTCGACATCGACATCAAAAGATTGTGGATCATCTTTGAAAAATTTACGAGTGTAAGTGTCTGCTACATATGTTGTTCATAAATTCCGAGAAAGTCATCGACTGCTTGATTTGTGTTTCTTAATACCGAGCTTGTGCAAAAGGAGTACACACACCAGAAAAGCAAGTCGTTGTTAATGAAGCTAATAAATAAAGGTATAAATGTCATGTCCTACAAACCAGAAAGGTGTCAGAAGAATTTGAAGTTCGTAGCGGAGTACGACTACGTTCCATTCCTTTTCCTATCGCTATGCATTGTTTATCATTCATCCGGATAGCTTTCTCTGAGGGAAACATAGGGTTGAAATGGGCTATGATATCTTTACCATCTTGCCTGCGTAGATAAGGTTTGTCTGATCTAAACAAATAACCTAAGCATTTAAATTTGTCAGCATAGCATAAGCTCCGCTCAACAAAAGTCAATAAAGAATCAATAGACGGCAAAATATGAAAGAGAAATTAGCAGTACTAACTTTCGAAGTACCCAATCAGGTAGACAATTAAGTCGCCTTAAGAAGACATGAGGAAGAACAGTCGAGGGGAAATTTAGGAAATGGAGATCATCTCGAATAAGCCTTGACATGTATCTTTTGTTACCGTAGAGGTTTTCTGCGAATTCGTTCACGCTTAGCTTTTACTTTCGCACTCGTTCGTGCGACGCGTGTTCGACCACTTCTTGGTCTATTGACTGATCGAAAGTTTAAACCAAACTAGCTTCTATTCTTTACATTTATTTTCATATTTGAAATTGAAAAGTTGGTTGTAAGGATTCATAATGAAAAGCATAAGACCATTTTCAAGACAATTACGCCAGTCCGACAGCCCCAAGTTAAAAGACAGAAAAAAATCCAGGCACTATGAAAGAACCCACAATCATTTGCCTTTCACAGAATGCCGCAGGAAGTGGTATAGAAATAATGTGTTGGGTTCACAAGTGGTCGCTGTATACGAGTTAAAATGAATTCTTTTGAAATGCTTCTACTTATTGTAAGTTTGTTTTTTGTATTTTCCATTGTAATAATAGGCAATCAATATGTGTAGTGTCCCTAGTCATTATATTGTACATTCGCTGACATCCGCTGGGTATCAGTAATTTGTAAAATTTTCGTATCTGTGTAACAATAAGCCTATTTGTTTTTTTATTTTACTAACATTCTTAATTTGTTATCTTTTAATATATTTTTCTGATAATTCAAGGGAGATCAATGTTATTGGCTCTGTTGTGCATTATATGCAGCTTGCCGACAGTCTTACCGGCCCACCGTTGGAGGATTAAATGAAATCGTTAAAGGAAACTGTGTGTCCCTTACAAAACTGCTTCGAAGTTGCAATGTTAGGTGATTACTCAAATTACTAAACCAATTAAATGTAATGGCAATTTAATCGATTGATAAATGTATTTCAATTATTTTTCCTTAGTCTCTATGATTTTTTTAACAAAATAAAATGCTGGTGTGAAATGGCAAACCTTTCAAAGGACTTTCTCAATCAAGTTAAAAGGCTGGAATGTGGTGTTTCTATAACAATAAAACTCTTTAACTGGTACCATCAGTTTTTTAATCAAATTTTTATTGTGCCTCCACACGAAAAAAAGAATAAGAAATCAAGGTAAGTTAATCAGTATTAAATGTAAACCTTTGAAATGGAATTTATTTTGTTTTTTTGTTTTTTGTTTTCAGACCAATCAAATGCGCTGCTAATAAGCTGTACGATCTCTGTTGGTGTTTGTTTTTATGTGCTAAAAACGAACACAACAACTGCACTGTGGACATTGTGCCATTATTTTATTTATTATTATGTTGTACAGACATAATTTATGTAAACGCACTTGCGGAGAATCGAATAGATCTAATAAATCCAAATTTTGAAGGTGTACCAAATGGATGGAATACACCCGAATTCGATTCGTCCGATATTCATCGACATTGTATAATAGAATCACTGTGTAAATTAGCCGGAGAGCAAAATGAAAATGAAGTGACAATGGCGAAATCAATAAAAAATAAATTGTGGAAAGAAATAATGAATGAATTTATTAAAACAAAAGTAAGTGAATACAACTTAATATTATAGACAGTAGTAGCCTAACTACGGTATTGAAACTAAAGGTCAGTGATTATTATTTCCCATTGGACAAAAAACTGTGCAAACAAAACAAAACAGCTCAAAAATATAAGAGCAAACCTAACAAGTAACAAACGAATAACTTTAAATTTTTTAAACAAAAGAGAAAAACGAAAAACAATTCGCCTTAATCTTACGTCTTTTATTCTCCACCATTAACATAAATGTCCCTTAAGCCAAATTTATAGTTAATGCCACAAGTGACGAAAGAATCCTCTTATTTCATTTATTATTGTATCTTCTTAAAAAAGCAACCGGCATAATCGGTATTGGAAATGAACTTACAATCCAACTACGCGATGGAAATTTCCTACTGCTAAGCAAACGACAAAAAAATAGCCGTACCTCCAAGGGTAGAAGAAGACATAATCTGGGAGTAACAGAAGTGTTAAAATTAAAAAAAAAAACTTAACAAGGATAACAAGGTTGTTGTTCTTGCCTTCGACAGTTTTCTTCGTCTCTCTTTAAACAATGGTTGGTATAATGTCAAGGTTACATAACACTTCCTTACCGTATGCGTTGTGGCAACTATAAACTCTTAGGACACATCTCTCAAAGATGTTTTTATCCTCCCTGGTTTTACCAGTGTACACGTGCGCTCGTGACTGTTGTGCCAAATGTTTTGAGCAACACTGAAGAAAATTGTAAAATTAAAATATTTAAGAAACGTAGCATCAGTAGGCGAAAAAATTAAACAGTTCACAGGACCCCACCTTTCTATTTATATGCAGCAGTAATGAGAACTATATTTTAAGCGAAAACCACTTCTAATCCGTCATTCATACACCAACACAAGCAAATCTTATGAATCCTTACAATCTACGTCTAATAACTCTTCTCAAAACAACTTACCCCAAATCCACAACAAACATTTTAGCCCAATAAATTACCTTTTTAGAAATTACCCTTAATCCTTTTTCGGAGTTACCTTTCTGATTCGTTTATAATACTGTGTCCAATTAGCCTAAACAGTGACTGCGAAGTTCTTGGTAACACAATTTCATTAAAACGTAAATTTTTTTTATTATAAATTGCTGCAAAAAAATTTTAAACCAAAAATAATAAACTCGACAATTCAATAACCTTTGTGAGAGCGATCACTTCTCCATTGTAATACCCAGGCTCCACATCACTACATTGCCACTAAAAAAAAGGCCAACATTAAAAACTGACGTAGCTCAGTGGAGCTCTCATCAACGTCTGGTTCAAAGAAAAACCTAAATTTTGAAAACTCTGACCTCTAAAATGTAGTCCTCTATAAGAAAGTTGTATGTGCTTTGCCTTAGCTGTTCTGCCTATTCGAAGCTAGCTCATAATTTTAATTATTAACTTGTTTCAAAATAAATAAATAAATAATTTCATGTAGAGCTTTGTGAATTTTTTAAAATTTTATTTATTAGTTTGTTAATTATTTCTTTGCAGATTTTGCTTGCGAATAAAGGCACTTTTATGGAGATTATATCGAATAACAATTTTGAACCAAATTTGAAATCATTAAATAGTGCTTATGAACAGTATGTTTTGAGCGCCGGAGAATTTGACGAAAGAATACTCTTGTACAACACAAATTTTAGAAAATTGAATAACAATGGTATGTATCTACTATTTATAAAACTTATGTAAAATCAAAATTTATTTTTCATGAAAAACACTTTAAAGATTATATTATGATAGATTATGATCAAGTATTCATATTCAATTTTCAGTAAATATATTTTTTCACTCTCTATGACCATTTTTGAAGTTCTGCAATTAATTTTAGCTGTTATAAACGCAATTCTTAACATCGAGATTCGCCCTTAACTATCTTTTGGCACATTTTTTCATAGTGAGCTGCCTTATTCGCGAATCCCATTGGATTGCATATTTTGCTTTGCAAATTCACTTTGCATTAAAAATTATGGCATGCAAACTGCAGTTTACTGGAGAATCCATGGCAACAAATTATCTGTGAAATGATATACAATGGCCAATTTACGAAACAATTTTCCTACCTTTTCAGATCAGCAGAAATTGTTTGAATTTTACCCGTTATGTTTTATAAACATTTAAAAAGGTATTCGACGTTGGTTTATAGTGGTTGTTTGAAGATGTTTAGCTACATACACTAATTTGAGTAACTTCTAAATAAAATTGTCGGTATTGTTCTCCTTATCTCGATGTTGTCGAATGCTTCTCTGACAGTTCCTTATTTTAACCCATTAACGCGAGGTGATCAGAATTTTTACTAACTTTTCAACGTGTTTATTTATTATGTTATCGGACCGTAAAAATAATGCAATACCTCTATTCCTACACGAAATTTGATGCTCTTTCAGGATGTGAGCTCAAAATTTCGATTAGACACCGAAATATATGGTCAATTGAAATGTGAAAAACGTGAAAATTTTCGAAAAAAATTTTTTTTCGCATTTTTTTTCGCCATGATTACTTCTGATCATAGTCAAAGTTGATACCTTTGCGGTATCATTGTGAAAAAAACAATTTTTTTTGCATTATTTTTTTGGTTTGATAACATAATAAATAAACACGTTGAAAAGTTAGTAAAAATTCTGATCACCTCAGCTTTAATGGGTTAACTATGCCAATATTATCAGGATATGCTAGTAACTGTGCTGGTACTACTTTGGATTCAGTTATTTGTATACTCTTTTGGAGAATTACGTTTGAACCCTTTCAGCCACAGCAGCCTTGTTTTTTGAGTTTGGATATGTCTTTTTAAAGTCTACATTTAATGGACTTTTAATGTTGGTATTCGCCATTAAAAATTCTGTAGAAGTATTCCTTCTCAGTTTTCAGTATCAACTTTGAGGCTATTGATTAGTTTTTTCGGTGTTTCCTGAACAGTATTCTATCGGGAGTTTTCTGTTTTCCTTATCTTCTTAAAAAATGTTTAAAAATCATTCTTGATGTAGCTCTATCAATATTTACTTAAGGGCACTTCTTGAGGCTTTTGTTTTTCTTATGAAGAAAACTAGCTTATGGTTAGACAATCGCAACATGGACTTTTCTAGTTAAGTCGCCTTGTAAATATAGAGAAAACCCACAACCAAGCTATGCGACCGTTTCGCTTAAAAGATTAGGTAAGCGGAAACGGACTGATCGTTGTGTGTGTGTGAGCTATTAAAGATACCCTTCTTTTCCATTTTTTGCATTAAATTGCTTAAAAAATCTTGACATTATATTTAGAATGTTACTCATACATAGGTCTTGCCTAGGAGCTCAAATACTTTTTAACTTTAATTTTTAGGGGTCGAATTAAGTGCAAATTATCATTTTTATAAAAGGTTTTCCAATAAGGACTTGACAACTTTTTTTTAAAAATAAAACGCAAACCATTTGAGATATTTGAAAAACTTTATTATCGGCTTGAAGTACAATCAAAACATTTATGAATGGAACTCGACTTCGTTCATATGGCCACCGCGGGCACGTTTGCAGCGGTCGATTCGTTGCACTCAATTTTCAACGACTCGGCCACACATTTCGGCCGAAACGGCCGCTATTTCGTGTTCAATGTTGGCTCTGAGCTCTTCCAACGTCGTCGGCTTGTTGGCATAAGCCAATGACTCAACGTAGAAAATAGTCAAGCAGCGTTAAATCGCACGTTTCTTGAGATAACACGCTCACCATACTTACTCTTCAATAAATCAATTGTAACGTGTGCTGTGTGGCTTGTGGCACCATCCTGTTGAGACCACATGTCGTCCAAGTCCATATCTTCCAATTCGGGCCAAAAATAATCGGTAATCATGGCCCAATTCTTGAGAACGCCGTGGAATTGACTGATTTGGATCGTTTGCTACGGACGCCTGAACGGCAGCAATATTTTCGACACTTCGATCAACCCGTTGTCTCACTGACACGGCACCATCACACAACAAATAAGTAGACTAAAATTTTTGCACTAAGCTTGTTAGAATTACGAGCGAAAATTGGAGTTAACGCTCTTAAAGTTGCAGTCAACGACTCCGAATTTCGGTAGAAATTTTTTATAATTTGCAGACGTTGCTCTTTCGTGTACTTCACCATGATGAAAATGTTGAGTTTACTGAATAAATTGACAGTGACATTTTGATGATTAGTGAAAGAGTGCGTTCACAAATTAAATTCAAAGTTGTCAAGTCCCTGTTGGAAAACCCGATACTTGGGTCTCTCAAGACATGCTTCTTGTATTTCCTGGTCATTTTCATACCTTAAGCGGAAACTGTAGGACAGGAAATTAATGCAGAAAAGCCAGTTTTATTTTCATGTTTTCTCGGCAATCACAAGTCTATTCAGCAAGCAAGCAAGTTTTTGTTCAGCTTATCTACGAGTAGTACTACAAACTGATCGAAGGTAATACAAAAATTTAACGTCATTATATCTTTAAGTCGTCGATGGAAAAGTTAAATTTTTCGGCACTTTTAATCAACTATGTAATTGTATTCTTAATAATAATAAATTAATAATAAATATTCGAATACAAAAATCCTTCAATTATGTTAAGAAAACGTGGCAAGTGTATAAAAATATGTAACTTTTCAGAAGAGCAGGCTTTCGCCAGTCATCTTTTTTTTTTCACATCTTTAGTAAATTCAAAGTGTGTTTAAGTTCTGACCATGTTTTTTTTTTTAAATATTTCTGTGGCAAAAACGAAAACAACATAAGTCGCCTTATGTCGAAATTGAATTTTATTAATCACCGCATGCGCAATATTCGATCCTATTTGTCATATTGTTTTCTTATTTTTATCTCTTATGGTTTTTGAATTATAGAACAAAGAAAAACAACATAAGCCATTTTCTATCTAGTTTGCACACACACTTTTCCCATAAGTTCTATAATTGTTTGCGATCGTAAAGTAAGTATTCAAACTGCTCTCCTGAAAAATTGCAAAAAGTGATTTATGCTGTTTTTCGCTGTGGCCACAGATTTATTTCTTATTTGGCAACACACACACATTAAGGAGGTTAAATTTTTTTACCACTTATTTTATTTATTATTGTTTATTTTTTTATAAATAAATAAAGAATTACTATATCATGTAAATAGTTCATTAACTTTATTTTGACCCAGTGTGCTCAAATTTAAATTAGTTTACGTAGTAAGAATTGTTTCGAGGTGTTAAATAGTTAAAATCTAACTTAAAAAAAAGACGAACATATATTTTTTTAAGTTCTGGTTACAGTTTCTCCTTGAGTACAGGTCTTACTGCATATTTAAAATTAACATGTAATGTAATCATACAATTTTGTAAAACGTTTTAATTGTCTCTTCATTTAGAATCGTCTACAGGTAACATCGCGTATAGTAATCAGGTAATAAATTTATGAGTTTTTCTTTTTTTATTTTTCAATTATTTACTTGTTTTAGAATATACGCTCAGTAGGACTAGAAACTCCGCTGACAAGGAGACATTACCTTCCTTCAAAAGACACATCAGAAACGCTGGCAGGTGCAACACAAAACGTTAGAAGATTACAAGATATTGCGGATATAAAAGGTCCATCTGAGTTTATTAGGTAAATAATCGCAAAATTTGTCTCAAGAGAACAATAACAAAAATGATTATTTCATAATAGCCAATCTGGAAAAGGAACAGTGCAAAAATTGGAGAGTAAACTAGACGCAATGAAGGCTTTATTTATATCAAAATTTCCAAATGAATCAGAAGCGGCTGAAAGTCGTTTTAACCTAGCACGATCTCTTTATTACTTTTTATTAGATAAAATTATTGGAGCTGAACTCGCAAGCAAACCAAAAGTTGATATTCAAGTAATAGTTTGATATTTTTCTTATCTAAATTTGTGAATGTGTTTTTATTTAAATTTTCCTTTAACTATTTTAACAATTTAAGGTTTTACTGGAAATTGAAAACTTAAATCTCGCTCTTATAACTTGTTGCGTAGAAATTGTTCTAGTGACCTACAATCCTCAGCAAAAGTTTCCATGGGTGCTAAATTGTTTTGATGTTCAAGCGTTTACTTTTGTTAAGATCATTGAGATAGTTGTGAAGCGACAGAATGGTATTCTTAATAGAGACCAGATAAAACACCTTAACTACGTTGAAGAGCGGTGTCTTGAATCATTAGTGTGGAAAGAAGTTTCACATGTTTGGAAAGTGTTCCAAGAGAAAAAACCACTTCCACCATGGACAGAGGTGGACTTGAATAAAATGGCTCGAATGAGTCATGGACGTAACGGTAATTAAATATTTAACATTTTTTTAGCTCAAGTTTTCTAATCAATGTTCTTGTTTAGTCTTACAATCACCAAATTCAGCATATGACTGCTTTAATTCAATGGCAACAACACCGTCCACATCAGAATCAACAAGAAGAGATCTTTTCAATGCAGGAAAAGGTGACATATTTAATTTAAATCTAATATTTTACTAATTTGTTTAATAGCTAACTTGCGCCTACCTATTTGAAAGAAGTAAAAGACTTATTCGATATAGCCTAGTTCTTGGCAAGACGTCCAACAAAACATTTTCAGATTGGAATAATTTTTAGATAATACTAATCTAGGGCTTTGCAAACGAGTCAAATACTCGTAACTCCTATGTCCTTTCATATTTGAATACACATGTAGACGAGGGTATTCTTAATAACTCATTTGACTGTATAACAATCAATTAATGTTTTGAGCTTTTTCTCTCAATACAATCTAAAACGGTAGCTACTGCTACTAAAAACTACTACCTGCAAATAAAATAGAATCACTTAATTACTCTTCTCGGTTTAGCTTACTTCCAATAGCAAACTGTATGGTCTATGGAGCATTACAAATTTGGCCGGCAGCAAAATGTGGAGGTTAAACGTTTACTTATACACATTTAAATACCAGGCGTCACTCCGCAAATTACCTACGCCCAAAGAGAAAGTACGGTGCAACAAGCGAAGCTAGTTTCTCAATCCTTAGCTACCTATCTTGCTCTCTATCCTGGGACACTTGACCATAAAATGAACGATGGACACTTCGGTATCAACACACTGAAAACGGAGACACATTCCGCAATGCAACTATTACGACACTGCACGAACACAAAAACAGACTACTATCGAGACTGATAGACAACCCCAAAATCATGGCACTGCAGTCTTCGATCAAAAACCTTAAAGCATTGGAATAACAATTCGGTGTGTAAAAACTAGTAACCGGAATATAAACAATGAACAAATACCAATAATAGCAGGCATATATTCAGAAAAAGCGATAGATGATGACATTTTCTTTGTGGTCGCAGATCCGCAGAAGATTTTCCGGGAGGTATACAAGGCAAATGTTGTTATTAGTTCAAAGTACGATCTGACAAATCAGGTGCTTTTGCATAATTTCTATCTTCGAAATAATTTAGAGCACTGGCGATTCGATAATTTAGTTCAATGACGAAAACATGGCAAGTAATGCCATCGCCGATGAGAGGGGGGAACTACCCTCATTTCGAAGGAAGGGCTTTAAAGTGTCTTCGAATCACATTGTTCTTCGACGTCCTCCACTTGAAGCGGTGGTCATTTATACCACCCTGTTAAATAATGCTTTGAATAATGCCCATTCCCAAAAGTGATGAAGGCACGTCCAATCGGGCAAATATTCGCCCGATAAATCTATTTTCGAATATCAGCAAGGTTTTCGAAAAAGCGATCATTAGAATCCTGTAGTTTAATGGAAAAAGTTCGAGTATTTAAAAGGGCTTGCCTTAGGACTTGTCTTCGACATACGAGTCGGAGAACCTAAAATATTTTCCTAACGAGGTTTTGTACAACAGGGAGAACTTATAGATAATTGACAATTTTGCAAAGGTCTCGACGAATAACCAGATCTCCGGTGCCATGTTGCTCGAAGGTAATTTTGTTTTTACTGTCCTTTTCCTTTCATAATAGTGCATCAAAAGAATGCTGTTTCCAGTTTATTAGGCAAAATCGTGATGTTGTAGGGGATAGTTAACTGGTATAATTTTGAAAGGATCTGTTAGTCGGGTTATACAAGATCGTTTCTGGGTGTTGTTTTTTGTATTTGAATGATTTGAAAGACGAAACTTTTGACGAATGGAAATCTGTACGCGACTGTAAGCAAGACCAAATCGTGTGAAGGGTCATTCAAATTTGTTCACCGAGCATAGTCAACCTTATTTACACTCGAATTATGTGATATTTGCTCCTAAGCAAGACTTAACTTCCAAATCTGAAAAGCTTTTGAGGTCACTCAATCCATGAAGTTCGATGACTTTTTCCTACTACAGTTGTTTTTACTACAGATATGGTTGGTGGTAATAACCCAGGATATTTTGGAGCATTGTGCCTATTATCTCATTTGATTAAATCAAGTTTATTTCAAGAGGGGATAGTAAGAAGTTTAGATCATGGCTCCCCATTCAGACTGACAAAGTTTATGAGGTAGGGAGGTCTCTTTGTTTTTTGCTCTTGAAAGAAAATCTATATTCTGATCAAAATGATAACAATCTGATTTTTTTTTAAGTTAATTTATTTTTTAAAATATGCTAATTCTTTTAGCTGCGGAAACAAGACCTTCAACCGAAGCCGCCAATCCAACGCCTGCCGACAACAAAAGAAATGTTCCTTTATCGATATTTTTAAGAAAGGTATTATTCATTAACTTTTAAAATGTAAATTAAATTATTTGAAATAATAGATATATATAAATTTTGTTTTCAGTTTTACGAATTAGCTTGGATGCGAATGAAACAATTGTGTAAAGATCTTGAAATGGTAGATGAGCATCATATGGAGAAAATATGGACTCTCTTCGAGTACTCCATCACTCATAAAACTGTATTGATGCAGGACAGACATCTAGATCAGTTAATTATGTGTGCAATTTACATATACATAAAGGTATTTGTATAGCTTTCTTTTACTAACAGTTACAAAATAATTAGAGTTGATAATTTGTTTATAGGTTTGCGAAATAGCAGATAGGACGTTTACGGATATTATGAAGTCGTACCGAAGACAACCACAAGCTGATAGCAATATTTATCGTGAAGTTGAAGTTGAAAGTAAGCAATTTGAAAATTTATTTGTTTCGATTGATAATATATTTTTTTTATTTACTAGAAAAAAAGGTCGATATTATTAAGTTTTACAATGAGGTTTACGTCCCCAAAATGTCGCCATATGCCCTTAATTTCAATGAAAAAAAGAAATCGGTAAGTTCAAATATTTCATATAAAAATTTCTTTACAAGCACACAAACGTATATCCGAATTTGCGCGTATGTGTAATAGCAGGAAAAGTATGATAATATTACCAATCTATCTTAGACTTTCAGTTACACTTGCGTTTCATGAAGATCTCTGCATAAAACCGGATAAATATCCGAAGAAGTGTTTTTCTCCTGAAAATCGAATCTACACGAGTACTCTCCTATTAAAATTTGAGCACTAACTTACTTACCTTATATGGCGCTCCAGTGTGAGGTGGACCTGAGCCTCAATCAATAAGCGCCTCCAGCTAGATCGATCTTTTGCTAGCTGCCTCCAGTTTCGCACACTTGGTTGGCTGAGGCCTCCTTCTCTTTTTACGTACGCCATCAGAGTTGCGGTCCTCCATTACTGCAATGTCCCTCGAAGGCGGCTTCGAAGACTTTTCGGGCTGGATCGTTGATGTCCATCCGTTCTACTTGACCCTGCCAACTTAATCGTTGGATCTTCACTCTTCTAGCTAAGTCGATGTCGTGGTATAGTCCCCACAGTTCTTCGTTGAGTGTCCTCCTCCACTCACCGTCTATGCAGACGGTACCAAAAACCACTCGAAGAACCTTCCTCTTAAAGCAGCCAAGAGCACTCTCATCCATTTTTGATAATGTCTATGGCTCTGCGCCATAGAGCAGGACTGGAATTACATTGGATAACTTTTGTTGTTCTAGATATGGCTTTTAGTTCAAAGAAGCAGTGGTGAGCAAGAGTTATTCTTCGTTTAATAATAGCGCTGGTGTCGTTATTTGAATTAACTACTTCCATGTTACACCTGTGCACAAGGTCATATAAAGTTACTCTCTTGGGTTTGTTTTTTAAAACTTTTGACATGGTTGTCTCGGTATAACAATCGTGAGTATTAATTGAATAAAGAAGTTGGATAAGGGAAATATTTATTTGAAATAATTTGTTGATAGAATGTAATGGTTAGACATCTGTGTGGGAAGTGTTACAGCTGTGTTTGGTCGAGTAAAATGAGTTGTGCTAAACAAAAGGTGGTTTTTAAATATATTTTTATTAATTGTATTGTTTTCTGTTTTTGTTTTTTTACAGCAACATGATCTCCTTCTCTCACCTCATCCCACTGAAAAAGTGAACCCTCCAAAGAAAGTTTCAAATTCCATTTATGTCCATCAAATGGAGAAAAATGAAATTCAATTTTCGCCAAATCATATAACATACGAATTCCACAAAAGCCCGGCCAAGGTAAACTCAAATATTATTTCATAAATTCAATTGAAATTGAAGGTATCTTTTCTTATAGGATTTGGATAAAATGAATGAAATCGTACGTAAAGGCAAACGCAATTTAACATTTGAAGAGTCTGTGGTTATTAAAAAAATTTGCAAGTCAAACCTTCATTTTCAAGGGAAAATATTAGGAATTAAAAAGGACAGACAATTAGAACGAAACGATTAAAATATATTTAAATAGATGTAGTTAATATTTGAATTATGTATAATTATATAACTAATAGATTACTAGTTTTTGGGTATCGAAGTTCTAAAAACAAAAAATAGAACATTTTTCAAATTAAATTGATAGATTTCTACCTACGAGTATAATTAAGAATTTAAGGCTGGTAACTTGAATTTGAATGCGTCTATTAAGTTGTACGACTGCTATGGATAAGACAAATCGAAAAGTTTGAAACCCTTATATCAGCGTTAAGTCAGACTTTTAATTATTGCGATGCGTTGTTGATAATTTCAATACCTTCTGCCATACCACATAATTTTTTTGCGTCTATTTATTATATTTGCTTTGTATACAAAAATTAAGACGTAAATAGTACGCTGGTTATGGAAATTCTATATATGTATTTATAATCTCAAATTATTTTACAAATTTTATAAAGGGAAAAAGTTTGATAAAGAGTATAACAACATTTTTTTTTTTTTTATATATAGTTTGATATACCCATTGATCCACTACTTTAATATGTACACATATATTATTTTTTTAACTTTAAGAACAAATTAAGGTATTAATTATTAAATAGCTTGTATTTAAATAAATGCATACAAAAATATATTAATAAAATCAACAAATATACAAAATGAACATCATTTCAGTTTTACCATAAAAATTGTTTTAAAGTTAAACCTTAAGTATAAGTGTAAGGGGTCATATTTGCAAGCAGAGAACTCAATGAATTCCTTAATTGGAATGTGTTTTTCTGTCGCTTTTACACGTGTAAGTCTCGGCTTCTAAGCAATACATTGCAATCGATGTAGGTTTCGTCTATGTAAAACAAATGTCTGGTACAGTGAACCATTCGCAGAAGAAAATGCGGATTCACTGCAATACAGGGGAGTGTTGTCTTCTTCTTTAAGTGGCGCTTCAGTCCGGGGTGACCTGGGCCTCAGTCAACAAGCGTCTCCAGCCAGCTCGATCCCTAGCTAGCTGCCTCCAGTTTAGCACGCTAAGTTGGCTGAGGTCCCCCTCCATTTGCGTGCGCCACCTGAGTCTTGTCCTTCCTAAACTGCGCTGTTCCTCCGGAGCGGATTCGAAGACTTCGGACCGGAGCATTGGTGTCCATACGCTCTACATGACCCAGCCATCTCAGTCTCTCTCTTCTGGTTAAGTCGATGTCGCTGTACAGTCCGTAGAGTTCATTGTTGTATCTCCGCTTCCATTCACCGTCAATGCAGACGGGACCGATGATCGCCCGAAGAATAATTCTCTCGAAGCAACCAAGAACACCCTCACCCATTTTTGATAATCTCTATGCCTCTGGGCCACAGAGCAGACCGGGATTATTAAGGTCTTATAAAGGGTGAATTTTGTTTTCCGAGAGAGGGCTTTGCTACTCAATTGCCTTCTTAGCCCTAAAAAAACAGCGGTGCGGTTGGGAAGAATTATTCATCGTTTGATCTCAGCGCTGGTGTCTTCTTCTTCTCATCCTTTTATTAACCCTTTCCTCGTTATACGAACTTATGCGTAACGAGTTTCCCATTTTTACTGCATCGCTGCTGCTCCGCGCTGGTGTCGTCTGTATTTATACCGGAGCCTAGGTAGATGAAGTCCTTAACTACCGCAAAGTTATATATCTGCCGAAGGTGACGTTCTGCCCGAGACGTCGGTGTTGGTTGTCCTTTTTGCTTGACAGTATATACTTGGTCTTGCCCTCATTGGCCGCTAAACCCATTTTCGCCGCTTCCGTCTTAATACTCGCCACTGACATCACGCTGCTTTCTCCCGGTTATGTAAATATCATCAGCGTATGCGAGTAGTTGGATGGACTTTTGAAAGATGGTGCCTCTTGTGTTTAGTGAGTTTTGCACTATTCTTTCAAGTACGAAGTACGAGCAGCGTGCAACCTCCAATCGTCAGCCTGCACAGACAGACGAGTTTGGCAGGTATGCCGAAACAAGACATTGCTCTGTATAGCTCGTTTCTATAGATACTGTCATACGCGGCCTTAAAATCGATGAATAGGTGGTGTGTATCGATCTGAAGCTCATGGGTGGAACGTATTAAACAGTAAAAAAAAAAATACTAAAAGATTCTACGACGTAGTTTTTCCTTGCATACAGAAGAATGAAAAAGTACTATTAGGACCACCTTTCGTTAGAAGAAACTTCACCCTGCACAAAGAGGAGGACTGCGACGAGTGCACATGCGTAGGGGTTAAGTTATTCATTACTGCTATCTTGTCCAGCTCCTCCAAATGCAATCCGTAAGGTTTAAGGATTTCTAAAGACAAACCAAATTTTGGAGGTCGTCCTATACATAAGGATAGAAGATTTGACTCGACAAAAGGTAGAGACGACAACCAATGCTTAGCCAATTACTCTCCGAATTACCTACAGCAGATACTCAGTCATAGATGTTATCTGTATCTCCTGTTTTCGAAACATATTCATCGTCTAGTGCGAAATAACATATTGTTCTACAAACTGTCCACGCTCATGTTTATGACCATTACGTGCTCAATGCCGAAATAACCTTTTATAACGAAATTACGGAGTTGAAGGAGTTTGTTCGAAGGTATTTCCACAATAATCTAGCGGTATTTTTGGCAATTTGAAAAATTAAGTCATTTTATACGACTAAATTGAGAGCTGACGAAGATAAAATATCACCGATAAGAGGGAACTACCACTACTTATTTTGAAGAAAGAGGTACAAACGAAGACTTATAGGATACCGGAAATGGTACTTCGACATCTACATCAAGAAAATGGACATTAAAATCGCCTTATTTAATAATGCCATGAATAATGTCCTGTGGTACACCCCATTTCCAAAAGCGATGAAGACACATCCAGTCCGGCCGATAAGTCTCTAAATTATGTTAAAAATTGCTGTTCTAAATGTAGTCTGGCTAGATCAATATTTCCAAATATTATAAAAAATATATATATGAGCCCAGAGGTGCTTGTCCCTACAGAGATACTGTCAACTTGAAGCTGGGTGAAAGTATTTTAATATACTTCACGATCCTAATTTTGCCTATGCTTGTATTTGGATGTTCGATATGGGTCAATGTGAGAGAAAGTTCAATAGAAAAGGTTCGTCTTATTGAGAGGATCTGCATTCGCTTGTAAAGAACACCAGAGCGAAGTTCATGAAATTGTATCTTAATAAGATCTTGTCCAGCAGAGCAAATCTCATCAGAATGAATAATTTTGTTACTTAGCTGGCCCAGATGTTAATTAATAGAATAAAGGCCACGACGAATAATTTGATCTACAGGGCTTTTAATCATTAACATTATGAGAGTGTACGCTTTTATATTTTGGTGTCTGACTTGTAAATATTAACGAGCTTAAAATAATAAAAAAGCCGTTAAATTGATAAATTGTATGTTGCAGAACTGACCCCTGGTATAAACAAATGCGCAGTGACTTAGCTTAAAGAAATGAAGAAGTATCACAAAAGGAACATTTAGCTAATTTGTTATAAGCAAGTAAAGCAACTGGTTTTAAGCACAAAACATTGACTTTCTCAACTTTAACAGGAATATATAGTTTCTTGAGGCGCCAAGAAAGATGATTGACAAGCCTCAGAAACATAGCTGGTGGTTTACTTCTACAGATCTAACAGTGACATCGTTATTGTAACAGACATGGTAGGAATATGCTAACACACACTAAACATGCATTTTAGACCGAAAATATGTCTGTTAATTTCTGCACTGCCAACTAGCTACTGATGGCGAACCCATTAGAAAAGTTCATCGCACTTTTTAAATCGTCTGTTATATTTGAAAATGCAGATACACAATTTCAGTACCTAGTTTGCTTTTTTGTGAATCTACGAGGGTTGTTTGAAAAGTTTCCGGCCTAACAATGATACAAGACATGTTTTTTTTATTTTTCTACATAGTCTCCTTGTAACTGTACACACTTCTCCCAGCGAAGCTCCCATCTCTCTAACCCGTCCAAATAGTACTTGGTGTTTTTCTCTGCAAAATAATTGTTCACGAAGGTGATTGCCTCCTCATTTGACGAAAATCTCTGTCCTCCAAGCGCAGTTTTTATATGAGGGAACAAGAAGAAGTCGCTTGGGGCTAGATCTGGTGAATAAGGCGGATCCATAATTCATGGATTTTCGCCATGGCAACCGTTGAGGTGTGAGACGGCGCTTTGTCTTGGTGAAACAGGATTTTCTTTTCCTGCAAATGTGGCCGTTTTTCCGCAATTTCTGCCTTCAGCTTGGCAAGTAGTGATGCGTAGTATGCTCCTGTAATGGTTTTTCCTTTTTAAGATAATCGATTAAGATAACTCCTTTACTATCCCAAAAACAGTTGCCATCACTTTCCCAGTCGAAAAAACAGTTTTTGTCTTTTTTGGAGTCAGCTCGCCCTTTGCAGTCCACTGTTTTGATAGAATTTATGTTTCGGGCGTATAATAGTGTATCCAAGTTTCATCTACAGTAATTAATCGGCGCCAAACCTCGGATTTATTGCGCCTAAACTGCGCCAACATAACGTTAGAAATGTTAATTCGAACACGCGGCACCCAACGCGCGGACAGCTTTCTCATGCCTAAATCTTGATTTAAAATGTAACAAACACGTTCTTTGGACATTTTCATAACCTTTACTATCTCTCTCACTTTAAATCGGCGGTCGTCTAACACCATTTGGTGAACTTTAGCAATGTTATCGTCAGTGGTTGCAGTTCTTGGACGTCGCTAACGTTCATCATCTCCCAAGCTCTTACGGCCACGTTTAAATTCAGCTGCCCAAAATTTCACTGTGGTAAATGATGGTGCAGAGTCCCCATACACAGAGTCCAACTCATTTTTGATTTGCGTTGGCGTATTGCCTTTCAAAAACAAGAATTTAATAACAGCTCGATACTCAATTTTTTCCATTTTCACAAAAAACACTCACATCGACTCACTCAAATGACTGTCAACTAAAAACTGCGCGTCAAAAATGACTGAAACTTCGGTAAGTAACTGTCAAAAGATGCACAACTAGCATTCACTAGCTTTATTGACGAGTGCCGCTATCTTTACGTTGCGGTCGGAAACTTTTCAGACAACCCTCGTAAGTCGTTGTACAGCAAATACAGTTACGTGCGATAACCTACATAGGTAGCTTTTAGTTTCATGAATTGACTTGATTTTGTTGCTGTTTGGTTTTTCAGTGTTCTCTTTTTGACAGCTCACGCGTGATTCCATGTCAAAGTCTAACATGCTCAGTTAGTATCGCTTAGAAAACATTGAATTTTGGCATCAAGATTCGTGCTCTGCGAAAAATGTTTTTGCGCCCATCAAACATTTTACGGTTGTCATAATTGAGCTATTGAGCGAATTTCGCACTAATTTTACAGTGTTTGATATTAAGCAACCTACCCGTATACGTAGAGTGCGGACAAAGGAAAATATTGCTACTGTATCCGCCAGTGTTAATGAAGACCGTAATTTGTCCACTCGTCGCCGTTTGCAGCAATCGGGATTGTTTAACTTGACTACGTGGAAGATCTTGGTCTAAAATCTTGCAAATTACGGTTCATATCTGACACAGCGTCGAATTTTCAGCAAGTGGGCCTGATGAATGCTTGAGAAAGACCCGCTTTTTTTATCGAAAAATTGTCTTCAGCGATGAAGCTCATTTCTGGTTGAATAAGTGTGTTAATCAACAAAACTGTTATATTTGGTCCGATTAGCACCTCAACCAATTCACCCGGAAATTGCATTTTTTGGTGCGGTTCTGCGGTATCATTGGACCATATATTTTCAAAGATGACCGTGAAAACAACGTTACCGTCAATGGCGCTCACTTTCGTTCAATGACTTCGGACCTTTTTTTGCTCAAAATGCACCTGCTTAACATGTGGATCTAGTGAGATAGCGCTACATGCCACAAAGCATGCTAATCGATGGACCTAATGAAAAATGAGTTGGGTGAGTAATTTATCTCTTTTTTTAAACCGGTCAATTGTTCGACTATTTTTAACGAGTATTAATATATGTCAAAGTGCAGCCTTGTTATTAGACTGATTTTTTTTAAAAGCGTTTGATTCTTAATTGTAGAAAAAAAAAATAGGAAAATTGCGAGAGTATATACAATTTTTATTTAAGTTGATAAATCAATGCTTCCCATTTACTTCTTAAAGGTTATTTCATATAAATGTTAACCATGACTACGTTTTAAATGGTCCATACGGAGAGTTCAATTTTGAGTCACTATTCAAAGGGCTTAGGATTCTATCTTAGCTTTAATAGTTTGCGGTTTACAAGCAAATACTAAAGATTTTACATAGCCTCATAAGAACTAATCGAGTGGCGGCGATGTAAGTTACACATTTTCATTTTTCGTCTCCCAAAATCACTATTTTCAGGAAAGCCCCAAGCGGATTCCATTCAACAAAGACTCATAATGTTTCTTTCACTGAGTTCGTAAGGGGAACAAAAACATCCACCTTTTTCGACATTCCATGCCTCTTCAGGCTCTGCAAAGCGGTTGCATGGGCGTAAATATCGCCCGCTAAGCGATCTCACTTTCAAACGGGATTTGATTATCGTCCTTGGTGAGTTGACGTCCAAAGCGAACAGCATCAGCAACGTCGGTATTTCTAGAACGGTAGCGTGTAAAGTGTCAGCGCTTATAGCCGAATCTCCATACACACTGTTAATTTTCCGGTTGCGCCTTTTTCGCTTTAACAACTTTTTTAAAGAAAAATAGCAAAATATATTAAAAATTCACAATGGAGGGTAACATTTACAAAAAAGAATATTGAGCACTTAAGACACGTCCGATCAAAACAAATGCATGTAACAATGTAAATGATAATCCTTTCTATTGGAATTAAAAACAGAAATTTCATAACAGAGTACATAGAGATTTTCTGAAACGCTAGACTCTACTTTCAAGAAACAAACCGCAGAGCTGATTGAACAACCCAATACATATACCTACGAGTAATAGTTTTAACCGAGATATTAAAATTGCAACTATTACGGTATGTCTTCAATTGGGCTCCAAAACAGACATAACAAGCATCATTTTCAACAAATGAAATTAGCAGTCTATTTGCAAATACCATTGGGAACTCAGTAATCATCGTCAAATCACTACCAAAAATATTGTAAATAATGTTTATACCATTTAGCAAAACTAACATTTATCTACATTCAGCTCTTCTATTAATGATGCTACCGGAGGGGTCTGCCCAGTAGTTATACATTATACAGTAGTTATACAATATATTATTTAGAACCAAGTATTTGTTGATATGTTGATAAGAGTATCGTCAGGTAGGTATAAATATAGTAAATCCGGCCCGATGGCATCATTGGAGTCATATTTTCTTGAAGATTCAACCTAAAAAATTGTTTAAATAAAATGTTTTAACACAGCACAGACACGTTATGGCGGGATTAGATATTCCAAACACTTCGCTGATGTCAAATATGAATTGACAAAGGGCAGTCAGAAAAAATCACATATACATAACAATCTGGAGCATTCAATGCATCCTGTATCTATTTTGGAATTTAAAAAAAAAGAAACGATCAAATTGACGTCAGTGAGATGTTAACAGTTCACACGGAACAGATGTCAGTTGATTATCAGACTGTTGTGTTGCTTTGTTTTTGGTCGAATTTCGAACATTCGATTGAGTTGTATAACATCGCATAAGAAATGAGTGGAGTGAAAATAATGAGTGGTTCATTCTCCTTTTTAAGCTCTTTCTAGCTGCTCTGCTGTTAGCCCTTTTGCTTCGAGTGTTTCATCAGTTTTGCTTTAACTCTTTTACGAGTGATTTGTTTTCGTGTTGCTTTTGTAGTAGGGTTAATTTCAGACGGTGAACGAACGTGGAGTTCGATTTGTTCCGCACAGAACATCGTAAACTTACATATATCCATGTGTACATGTAACAGGACTCTGGCGCACGCGGTTCACCTTTCGAAACTATTGAACATTTTCTCCTTCAGCACGGTTGTCAGCCTTGTAGCAAACCAACACACGGCTACGAGTATTGCCGATTGATTGCACAAGTCATTGCACTAGTTTTAAAATATCTATATTCCCTCTTCAATTTGCCTTCCGAATTTCAATAAAAAAATAAATAATAATAAAATGTTGTCCAATCCGTTTGTTAGAAAACAAAAATAATTGTTTGTTCTTTGTGTAACATGTAAATACAATACAATAAACGTCATTCGTAAAAAGTAAAGAGAGCTTCCAGTGTTTGCGGGTTACAGTGTTCATGTTTCATATTTGTTGCAAGTAAACAAGCGACAAAAAGGAAAAAGAAAAAGAAAAGAATTTATTTGAACCAGAGTCGTCTGGTCGTTGATTTAACTTTTCTTTTATTGAAATAAATAAAAGCGTCATAAAGTGCAATGTTCTTGATCTCATGATACACAATGTTGCTTCCAATATATTTGCCAAGACATCTGCCACTGCAATGATATGCGTACAAATTCTGGAAAAGTGAAAGGTACGGTTATGCATATTCTTAGTTATTAGCTGTATTAACATTTCTCCTATTTTGTTTTATTTATTATTGTTGTAATGAATCTGCAATAAAATTTCATTTATTATCTAAGCAACTCGCAACTATGTATATAATAACAATTGATCTGAGTGTTGGTCTGTAGGTACTTTAATATTTGAACTCAATGTGCATATACTGGCGCAGTGCCATAGTAAATTTTATTTGGCAATGATATTGCATCCAAAATAAATAAATATTTCGAGCTGCAAAGTCGCAATAGATATACATACCTACTCAGTTAATTGAACTGTTAAATGCCTCAGACGACAGCCGACAGCCGACAGCCGACATCCGTGGCCCGAAGTTTCAATATAATTACGACTCAATTTAGTTGAAATGCATATTTTTTTCTTTTTGCCTTTTATAAAAGATTTTGCAAATTAAACGTGCACTCGCATAAATATATTTCGCAACATCTTTTTTACGGAACGGTAGTACTCACACACAAAACTGGTCCGTTGTACTCGATGTGTTCCGGCTGAGAGCAGCACACGTGATTGGAACCGAGATAATATGCGGTACCCCACATCTAGGTGCTTACCGAAGTCGTTGTGAGAGATACAAAGATTATGGACATAAACAAACAATAAACAAGTTTCTTATTTATTTAATTTATTAAAGTCAAATTATCTGTAAAGGCTTTAGATCTACACCATCCATATCTGACGCCATTTAAATATAATAGGTACTTCAACATTTCTAAATGACAGGGCATCGCCATGTCTTGTTAAATGCTTTTTTGACATCAAAAGTGTTGGAGAGATATTTACCGACCTTGATGGAGGAGAGTGCATTTTCCATCACTCATCTGTTTGGTGAGGCGATCGAGTTTGGTAGAAATACCAGAACTAGACATTGCTGTGCAGAGCTCGTAAATAGGTGGTGTGTATCAATCTAAAGCTCATGGTTCTTCTCCAAGATCTGCCGTAGTGTGAATGTTTGGTCGATGGTGCACTTTCCTGGCCTGAACACACACTGATATAGACCTATCAGGTTCACACAATATGGCAGAAAAGATCTTGTAATTCATGTTAAGAAGAATGATGCCTCCGAAATTTGACACAGTTCAGATGGTCTCTTTCCTTGGGGATCGAGAAAATAATTCTGAGGTTCCATTTATCGGGTCCGAGTTTATCTTACAGATGAGTTGATGTAAGCTCCTTACCAAGACATCGCTTAGGATGGCTGTGATATCTATTTTGCAGCAGCCTAAAGTTTCCACTAGTTGTACGATTGCATGTGGTTTATTAAGGGACCTGTCCGCATAAGAGGCTAGTTGCTGATTCGTAACTTTCGTTCCATTTTCATTACCTGAAAGAATGTACTTATTAGTTGCGTCTTGTTGCATCCGATGACATTTTATTTCCGTCGCTGTAATTGTTTCCTAATACTTCTCGTTCTTTTCTTAGCATTACGTATGTAATAGCTAAACGAACGGCTGTTGTGTAAAACAAGCCTTCAAGTTTAAGCGGCATTTTCTTGTTGCACAATGTTTTATTCGGAATTTTCGCGCTGCCGTCATCGTCATCGCATTTCTCTTGGTAGTGAACTTGACTTCTTTAAACTTGGAATTACCTGTTTATATTTTTTATACGTAAGGGGAAATGTTTTGTCGAATCGATGACGCTATTTTTCAAAGTGGTCATCCAGATGACCTATGCACATAAATGTTGAAAATAAATTGTTTTTAATTAATTAGTTCATTTGGGAATTGTTAATTTTGTTTTAAAAAATCTATCAAGTTGTTACATAAGCATACGTTGTGTGTGTTTCCGGGGGTTATTTTCCAATTGCCATAAAATACGCAAAACCAATGAAGCGCTGAAACCGTTATTATTAATACCAATTTATTTGGGATATATTGCTCTTTAGTCTGTAAATTTCGTTGTGTTAACATTTTATTGTATTTGTATTCAAAGTGTGTATAGAGGAAGTAATCTCACCGAGTCTATGTCTTTGCAAGGCTTAAAAAAAACGAAAGATGAACCTTGTTCCATCAAAAAGAATTGAAGCTTTACAATAATATTAAACGTCTCCGCCAATGGCTAATTCCAGAAGACAGACCAGAATAACATCCCAGTGACAGACTTCTTTTGCTTAATGTGTGTGTCTTTGTATTGTGATATGCTAAGGGTGTAATTCATTTTGAGCATTAATCCAACTATCACTGCAGAAGTCTACTGGGAACAGCTGTTTATAATAAAGTTGCCACAAAAGCACAATCGACCAGGTCTGGTTAATCGAAGTGATGTTGTATTCTAGTCTATTACAACGCTTGCGCTCATATAGCTTCGACCACTTGTACACAGTTACAAGAATCCATTTCGCAAATAATAGTACATTATGAGAAAAATTATATTGAAGATTAATTTCCGGCATTAGCTTGCAATTTACATCAAAAATCGCGCAATGTTTGCGTTACAATCTGGTGCTTAAAGATGTAGCACAAAATAAGAAGGAGAACGCTTAAATGTGAACATGCATTGGCGATTCGATGAAACATGTTCTTCTAGGGTTAAATAGATGCCAAAAATTGCTTCAGAGCGAACAGTATGCACAAGTTTTGCATTGCATTCCTTTGAATTTGTTCCATATATTATAACTTGTACGCTTAGTTCTACTTCCTGGCATTTCGGAGCCATTTTCGTTAATATGTGCCCAGAGCTAACCACTTTCTTTATTTCTGGTTTCCTTACTCTGGTCAGTAAAACTAGACTTTTTTATTTTTCGTTTCACGAAGAGTACTCAAGTGGTACTCTTGCATCTTTTGTATATCTTTTGCCAGTGAGTTTTTCCTTTAGTCTTCTTATTTGTATTTCGAACTTTCAACTTGTGCCCATTTGAATTTAAACAAAAAATAAAAGCATTTTCCTTGATATTTTATTTAAAAGCTCATCCAAGTCGCTATCAAATATTAACGATTATTTACGATCTTTAGAACTTTAGGATTAGTTTTCAAAATTTAATAGTTTTTTTAAAAGCATATTTTAGCAAGTTTATGTTCTGGCACGAATATCTCTACTCGCAAACGAAGTGCTCGGTGAGGTAGTTCAATTCTTCTTTCATTCACGTGACTCTGGTATGCATAAATGTATGAATGTGTGCGCCAACCCAACTCTAATCAATAACCTTCTCACGGAAATGTATACCCTCTCCTCCGCGATTTTATTTTCTCTATGGCAAACCTATTTCCGCTCGCATATCGATAAGATGATCTCTAAAGCGAACTCATCACTTGGCTTTATCAAACGGCGATCCAGTGAATTTTTCAACCCGTATGTAATTATAGTAGGTCTCTCTATATTACTTTTGTTCAGCCCCCAGTTTGAGTATGCCAGCCAAGCTTGTTCCTCTTTTCACCGAGTTCATGTTTATTGTAACAAGGGTATATATGTTATTTATTTATGTTTTCTTTGATTTATATTGGAACGACTTGGTTTATTCGTACTTCCTTATCCGGACCGTCTCAAAATTATGAGTTTAAATTCGTCAGAAGAACTTAGGAATATAATTGACATACTTTTCATCCAACGACTGCTCTTAGCTTCCATCGACTGTACAGCTGTATTTCCTTTAACAATCACCCAAGTTGTTTACGTTGTAGTTGTGTTTATTATCTTGCGGCCCACCGTGCCTCTTAAGATTTCAACAAACCAATCTCCTGTGTGCCTCGAAAGGCAATCGTTTTTGATTACAACCTAAGCACTCCTTGTCTCAAACTAGATCTCCTCCACCATTTTCTTAGTTCATGGTTTTAAAGCCTGTTTTTTTAGTTTTGAGGTTCTAGTTTTAAGCTTGTATTAAAGCAAATAAATGGGGCTTCAGCCTCCACCAGAATTACAGTATTAAATTACAATTTTCTTTTGCCCAGCGGTATTCACCAATTACTTGAACCAGAAGACGTATACAGACTACCCGATCTTATTAACACAATTTAGAAAAAAAAGTATGAGCATAATTAATAAAATAAAACTTTAAATTGCAACTAGTTGAGCTCCAAAATGATAGAGATCTCCGTTATCTCAGATTTATTTTCTTTAAATTATTGAACTTTTCCGAATAAAAAGATTTGTCGGGGTCCTCAGACAAGGCATCTGTTTGAGCAATGATTTCATCGTTCCAAATCTCTTTTCACCCAGTCATTTCTTTATGCTTAGTTACTTACTTTAAGTGGCGCGACAGTCCGGGGTGGACCTGGGCCTCGGTCAACAAGCTTCTCCAGCCAGCTCGATCCCTGGCTAGCTGCATCCAGTTTCTCACCCTGAGTTGGCTGAGGTCTTTTCCACTTGCGTGCGCCACCTGAGTCTTGGCCTTCGCAGTACCAATCGACGCCAAAAGTCCGCCCGATTCCGCATCAGCAAGTCCAAACACTTTTTCGAAGTGGTCTCGCGTTTGTGTTTTTGGTCAGGAGTGAGCATGCGCGGCACCCAGCGGCAGGATAACTTTTTCATATGCAGAATATTGCTCAAAATATGGCGTGTGCGCTCAGTACTAATCTTTGTTGTATCTGCTAGCTCGCGCACCTTCACTTTCCGGTCAGCCAACACCATTTCATGTATTTTTTTGACATTGTCCTCTGTAACCGCAGCGGAGGACTTGCAGCTGCGAACTTGAAGGGTATTGTATTCTCGAAACCAATATTTGACGGTGTAATCTGACGGAGCATTAGCCCCATAATATTTATCCAACTTTTCTTTTGTTTCCTTCGCTGTATCAGCTGTCAAACCAAAACTAAAGACAGTATCGCACTGAAATTTGTCATGTCTGCCTTAATATGAACGGACTTCAAGGAACCATAACCTTTTTTGCAGTAGCAGCGCATTCTGGCGGACAAAGAGGTTATCCCACCTAGTGTACTGAAATTTCTTCACACGTTAGAAGACGCACCATAACAATGTCAATCTGATGGACGGCTTAGTTGCCTGAGGTCCTCCTCCACTTGCCTGAGTCTCGGTCTTCCTCTACTGCGCTGTCCACCGGGACCGGATTCAAAGACTTTTTGGACCGGAGCGTTAAGGTCCATCCGTTCTACATGACCAAGCCATCTCAGTCGTTGGATCTACACTTTTCTGGCTAGTTCGATGTCGCTGTACAGTCCATACAGTTCGTCGTTGCACCTCTTTCTCTACTCACCAGACGGGATCGAAGATTAGTCGAACAATAATAATAATGAAATGTGTTGAGGTATTGCTCCTCGGTGGTGGAATCGAAAACTTTTTGGTTCCGCGCGAATATATAGGTGCCTCTTCTGGTGTATTTTTCCGATTATGTTAATATCGTCTGCATAAGCGCATATCTTTCTAAAAGATGATCTTTCTAAAAGATCAAGTCATTTTCTAACACAGAAGGTCTTGGTTTTGTCATTACTGACGTTGACGAAGCAGCGTGCATTCTTCATTCGTTATCTTGCATAGTTGAATGAGTTGAATGTATAGGTCATCTATAAATGCTATGAAAAGATCGTCGGGATCTCCTTTCTGTAGATATGGAAAAACATTGATATGGTTCTATGTGTCGGGTCACTTTCACCGATCCAGTTGATGAATGCTCCGTATCTTATCATCGCCTGGATACTTACTCAGCAGTAAAGCACTAGAGTATAGAAGCTTTGTTGGGTTAAGCTTCGAAATGGCTGGCTTGTCTTCAATAGACCTTTTACAACTAAACTAAAAAAATTCAGTTGCGTATTATGAAACCGGTGTAAATAATTGTAACCACAGCCAATGATCCTAATTTTATATCCACATTACATCAAATCTGCTTGAAGCATACGAAAAATGATTGACGAGAAATAAAATGTTGAATTATTAATTTTAATCGACATTAAAACTATTAACCGTTTGTCATTTAATATTAAACATGCAGTCAGATAACGTCGCACTATTCATATGTCAATCATGCAGGATTATAAAAAATCGTAGATAAGAACTTATCACGTTTTGCATTCAAGGGAAGAAGATAGCACTTGAAACTCAATTAAACACAAAACAACTTGCAATCCACGCGGCCTAAGTAATAAAACTGATAAGCTCGGGAGCAGGCAGCGATTTACTGTTTGTGTAGCTTATGTATTTATGTTGTTGATAAATAAAAAACGGGTAGTAACTACTTATAGTATGTACATTTGATTAATTCCTAGAGCAGCAAACTCTCCTAAGACTATATAGCAAATATTAATACATAGAAATAAAATTGTTTTGTTTCTCACAGCCAAACCTTAAAAAAATGTTTCAAAAAATACACTTGTATCATTGATAATGTGATATATTTCTCGAACAATGTTTTGCTCCTTAGTGTTGACCGTTGCTGTTTTACGGGCATTGATGTATCCCTACAGAAAATACTCAGATGGCGTCAAATCGCACAATCTTAGTGGGCAGTGGGCAGTGTTTTCGTTAATAGTTGAGGTGGGCACCATCCAGTTGGAACTACTGTTCCTCCACATTGATGTCCTGCAAATTTTGGAACAAGTAATCGTTGACTAATGCACTGTTCCGGTGTCTATTGAAGTAGTTTTTCTCTGGTCTAATATTAATAGAAATAGGGACTGATGATGTCACCGGCGTATAATCTATAGTATGCCCTACGATACATTTTTTTGGATGCAATGTCATCTGCTATACTTCTGTTGCCTTTGCTTTACTTGTAATTGCTTGTTTACGTAGCCGTTTAACCAGAAACAAGGTCAAGTTCCAGTTGATTTAAGCCCAATCAATGAATACGAAAATGATGCAATATATGATTACTAGGTTTTAGCTCTAGATTGACCACATTGCAATCGACACAAGACACTCCCCACGTATTATGTATGTCCGAACGTTCCGAGGACCAACATCTACTCGGACCACGACTTAATTGTAGCCAAGGTACAGTTGCAGATATTCCGAACAACGCCAAGACAAGCTAATATTGTGAGGAATTTTGACGTTAAACGGCTACAATCGCAAGATATCGCCAAATCCTTTCCGATCGAGTCTCCCTTAATCTCTTAAGAGGTCCCTTGTCTCCAGCATCAAGAATCGAAGACCAGTGGCAACACCGCCAGAAAGCCATCAGAGATGTCGCTTCTGATGTGCTGGGTCTCACTCGTCCACCACAACGAAACCCCTGGTTCGATGATGAGTGCCGGCAAGCACTGCAGCTAAGCAAGATGCATATAACGCGGCGCTACTTAGAAAGACCAGAGCTGCTCATGAGCTCTATGAGCGGAAGAGGAGAGACGAACACCGGCTTCTCAGGAGGAAGAAGAAAGAGCATGAGAAGCGCGCGATCGAGGAAATTGAGAGATGCTACTCCAGGAATGAGGTTCGGAAGTTTTACCAAAAGGTAAAAATAACATGCCGCGGAAACAAACCCCGGACCGAAGCCTGTAGAGATGAACAAGGGAACATCGTAGTACTCGTAGAATCGCAATCGATGCTGAGGATTTGGAAAGACCATTTCTGCAGACTGTATAACGGCGATGAAGGACCAAATACCGCTGTCAGGCAGAATCAACCTTTCAACTTGGACGATGATGACCAACAATCCCGTCCACCTGACCTAGATGAAGTGAAGATAGCTATTGAAGCATAAGTCCAACAAAGCTGCTGGAGCAGGTGGCCTGACTGCCGAGCTCTTCAAAACGGCAGGCGATGACTTGGTATGGAGCATACACCAACCGATGAATGGAACCGCAGCATTGTTTGTTCGATTCTCAAGAAAGGAGACCCTCTGAACTGCGCTAACTACAGAGGCATCAGTCTCATTAACATCGCATATAAGATCTTATCCGCCGTATTGTGTGAACGCATAAAGCCGTTCGTCAACAACCTGAAAGATATCCATATCATTGTGGCTTCAGGCCAGGAAAGTCCACCATCGATTAAATATTTACACTACGGCAAATCTTGGAGAAAACTCACACATTTATTTTAAGGCCGCGTATGACAGTATCCATAGTGACGAGCTATACAGAGCAATGTCTAGTTTTGTCATCCCTGCCAAACTCGTCCGTCTGTGCAGGATGACGATGGAGAATGCACTATTCTATATCAAGGTCGGTAAAGATCTCACCGAGACCTTTGATGTCAAAAAAGGATTTAGATAGGGCGATGCGCTTGATTCAGAAAACGACACCAGCGCTGGCATCAAACAAAGAATAACTTTCCAATTGCTGTTTCTTTGTGCTAAGAAGGCAATTGACTAGTAAAGCCCTCTCTCGAGAAATAAAAGTTACCCTACATATGCGCAGAGGCATGGACATTATCAAAAACGAATGAGGGTGCTCTTGGTTTCTTTGAGAGAAGAATTCTTCAAGTGATCTTCGGTTCCGTCTGCATTGACCGTGAGGGGAGGAGGAGATACAACGATGAACAAGAAGAGTAAAGATCCAACGACTGAAATGGCTGGGTCATGTAAAGCGAATGAAAAAACGCTCCGGTCCGAAAAGGCTTCGAATCTTTTTGAATACCTATGTGAAAAACTATGAGCTAGCTTTAGTTACATTCTGTCCCAACGTAGAATCAACCCAAAAGCTTTGACAGATTTTGAAGAATTCAGCGTTGATGCGGATTGTTATAATACATTTTCTCAGGTACTAAGAGCTCAAGATTTCTTGCTTTATAAGAAATCCACACTAAAATTGGAACTGTTTCTGTCTCCTAATAGTCAACGTATTATATGTCACACTGCTTTTTATTTTCCTTTTTTCCGGGTCGGGTAAAACCTCACTTCCTCAATGACGGTCTCTTCAATGTCCTTTTTCGTTTTGAACAGTCTTAGACACCCAATTCGTCCTTATCGGAAGCTAACGATTGCCTTGCGGCAGTAACATCAGGTGGTTTGCCTCATGCTAACCAGGGGTTAGTAACCGGCTTCGAGGATATGAGAGCTGCCATTGTCCATTAAAGATTCATTTAACACACTGCCTGATTTTTAAAGGCCCCATTGATGGATGACACTATTTAAAAAGCGGTTAGAAACAGGCGTCTGTAGGGACGCTTATTACAGACGAACATCATTCTTGCAATTTTAAATGAATCGGCACTATTAGACATGATGTGCTTTTTTTTAAAAGATAAACTACCTGTTATTGAATTTTTCCAATAAATAAGAAATATTTTAATTCATGCCTGTACTATTCAAGTAGTAAAAATTAGTGTGTGCAAACTCGTATGAAACAAAATTATCTGATTGGGAACTCTGGTTGAGTTGATATAAGTTTGGAATTGCCGGTTTCGTTCTAAGATTTAATTAGAGTGAAACTTTGGTAGACCGGACTACTCGTATATGTAATGGAAATTTATCAATTTAAAGGTAATATGATCATGGTGCGCGAGATAAGATTTCTGAAGAGGGCATTTGTATAACTGAGATATCAGTCTATTTTTGAAATGATTAGGCAATTGCATGTTATATAATTTTTTTATAGGCACAAATTGAACCCATCAGGCCGATGTAAGCAATGTCTTTTAGTTATAGCTCGTATAAATGTAATTAAAACAGATGGCAATTAGATATGAATAGTTTTTGGTTTATTTATGTTAACGAACAGAAGTCTGTGTATTTTGATTGAGATAAAATTTGTCTGCAGTGGTTCTAACCTTGGTCAGGCCCTGCTTATCCACAAGATCTAGAAGTAATGTGACAAATTGTATTTAAAATAAATTGTGAACTGTAAATATCAGAAAAAAATTCTCTTTTTTTCACTTTTTTGTTTGATTTACATTGCCAATAGGAATACATACATTCAGAACTTCCAATGCAAATGAATTTTATAAATACGAGATACTTTGTACAGGTCTGAAAGTCAAAGATCAAAGTTTATTTCAACAGCGTAAAATATAATAATTTAAGCAAATAGAAAGCAGATAATAATATGAACGTTGTTATATTCGTATAATGTACGGGCACATAAGTTTCCTACATGAAAACTCACGTGTTCTGAACTTATGCAGGTTGACCCCCTTCGATCATATTTTAATTGAGTGGAATGCAATTATGGCAATCAAGATTGCTTCACGAGAAATCATTTTCGATTTCCTAAAAAGAGTTTTAGTAGCTTAACTGCACTTGATAAAATCCATTTAATTTTTATTATCAAAATTGACACATGATTGTTGCATCTCTATAAAATTATTTAAATAGAGGTTTTTAATATATCTTGACGTGTGCGGTTTTTATTCTTGTGTAGATAAACGTGTGATAATTGTTTTTAGAATTTTTTTATTTGAATACTGATCCCAGAAAAGTTGAGCTTATAAAATTTAGTGACCTAAGTAGCTGACCGGTTTTCATTAGTTCTCTTTAAACAAGTTTTCAAATTTAAATCTGTTACTGAGACTTAGGACATTTCAATTTGAATTTTTCAAAAGAAAAGATTTATTTCCTTGTTTTGGTAGAATTTGTGACTGGGATTCTTTCCCAGTTTTCCGCGTTTTTCATTCCTTTTCTTTATAGTCATAATGATGAACTCCCAAGTGTGCCCTCGGTAAATACTTTTAATCTTGAGCACTTTTTGTAAATATTTTTTTTAGGCTGTTCGTAATCCTAGATCATTGTATCGATTTTTCTGTTTGTGCGCTTTTCTCCCGCATTCATTCCATCACTGGCTACGCTGATCATTATAGGATCTTGGTAAGACTTTATTCAACGATCCTCTGGTACATATCTATGGCTATATGAAAAATCAAGGTTTTCACAATTTTAATTTTCAATTTTTGAACATAGTCCTTTTAGAACTATACATCTGCCTCTCTGCCCTTTATTTTGTTTGCCACTTAGTTGCCATTGCATGTAGCAATGGAGTAATAGATTCAAGTTTCATCAACGGCGAAGTCTAGACGCCAAAAATCTTGCAGATCTCGGTTAAAGAGCTCAGCTCTATTGTATCCGCTTGTTGTCCACTGGGAGATCGCTACATCGTCAGGCCAACAGCTTTTTCAGGCTTAAATTGTAATGAATAATTTTGATTGTAGTTCAATATGATATGGCTACGGCCTCTTCGGCTATCAGCAAGAATTATTTCACAAACCCTCTCTCAGTAGTCACGCCTGTTGGGCTGCCTTTCTGCTCCCCATTAAAAATATACGGATGTCAGTAGCATACAACATAGTTTTTCTTTAGTCCCAAAATTTTTCATTCAAAAATAGGTCAAACTACAATTCTATATTGCTACAATTATGGGAATTAAGCACTTTTAATATAGATTGGTATCAAATAGAAGCTAGTTGAAAGTAAAATTTTATAAGTCGTTCTTTCAAAAGTGGCCCCACTCGATGGTAATCAAGAAACGGAACGTGCCTTGAAAAAACGGTAGCTTATTGTCCGGCCTCCTTATTTTCCAGTTCCTTCACCTTATGATACTGTAGTACAGAATTTTTCAAACTGTACATCACAGAAGAACTTTTAAAAAAAATAAGTTTTCGATAAAAAGTTTCATTATAGCGTTCACAGCGAATACCGACGAGGTTTTGTTGACGATTGTATCTCATACATTTTTTCTCCTCCTTATTGATAAAAATATAGAAAATTTGACATGGACGACAGTCAATATTTTTTCAAAATTTGAAATGTTGCGGTTTTATTTGCATAACTATACTGTCAGCTCTTTTGCTGAATATGCTAAATGTGTCTGCTTCAACAATTCAGAATTGCCAGTTTTTTAACTAAAAAAATGTGTAAAATAAACTTTTGTTTTCGATTAAGGTTACGAGAGTTTTCGCCAAGAGAGTTACGAGAGTTTTCGTTTTGCAATGCAGTGTGACAAGGGTATAAGTCAGGTGATGTATTGTAGGTTTTACTTACTTACTTTAAGTGGCGCTTCAGTCCGGGGTGAACCTGGGCCCCAGTCAACAAGCTTCTCCAGCCAGCTCAAACCCTGGCTAGCTGCCTCCAGTATCGCACGCTCAGTTGGCTGAAGTCCTCTTCCACTTGCGTGCGCCACCTGAGTCTTGGCTTTCCTCTACTGCGCTGTCTCTCGGAGCGGATTCGAAGACTTTTCGGACCGGAACATTGGTGTCGATACGCTCTAAATGACTCAGCCATCTCAGTCTTTGGATCTTCACTCTTCTGGCTAGGTTCATGTCGCTGTACAGTCCGTACAGTGGGACCGAAGATCGCCCGAAGAGTTTCTTTCTCGAAGCAACCAAGAACACCCTCATCCATTTTTGATAATGTCCATGCCTCTGCGCCATAGAGTAGGACCGGGATTATTAAGGTCTTATAAAGGGTGACTTTTGTCGTCCGAGAGAGGGCTTTTCTACTCAATTGCCTTCATAGCCCAAAGAAACAGCGGTTGGCAAGAGTTATTCTTCGCTTAATCTCAGCGCTGGTGTCGTTGTCTGTATTTATAGCAGAGGGTAGGTAGGCAAAGTCCTTAACTATCTCAAAGTTATATCTGTCGAGGGTGACGTTCTGCCCGAGACGTCGGTGTTGGTTGTCCGTTTTGCTTGACAGCATATACTTAGTCTTGCCCTCATTGACCGCTAAACCCATTTTTACCGCTTCCGTCTCAATACTCGCGAAAGCGCCACTGTCAATAAAAGATAGTGCCTCTTATGTTTGCTCATGAGTCTTACACTATACTTTCAAGTACAGCGTATCGCCTTGTTATCGCCTGTTAAGGAGACTAATGCCTCTGTAGTTGGCGCAGTTCAGTGGGTTTCCTTTCTTGAGAATCGGACAAACAATGCTGAGGTTCCATTCATCGGGCATACTTTCGTCCGACCATATTTTTCAGATAAGTTGGTGTATGCTCATTACCAAGTCATCGCCTGCCGCTTTGACTGCGATTCTACTACGATGTTCCCTTGTTCATCTCTAGTTAGTCTCTAGTCTTAGTCATAGTTAAAGGGGCAAAATAAGGCTATTCACACAGAAGAGAAGTTAATGCGGGAGGCCACAGTACGTCATTTACAATTGTTTTCAAGAACCAGCTGAATATAGAATGGCAAACTTTCATTCAAACCCCAAATCACCTACAGAAACAAAACACCGTAAAATAATTTCATCAATCAACCGAACTCTATTAGCAGCTATACACGAATTTAAAGTTAACTTGAACTGAATCACTTACAGTGCTGAGAAGCTTCAGGGGCAATTCTGTAATTGAATATCGCAAATTGCGGATCCAGCTGTTATTTTTCAATTATAATAAACAATCGTTTAAAATTTCCCTGAAGTAAGTACATGAAGTATTTAAATCGCAAGAATTATGTGGAAAATTGTCAATGTTCCCCAAAATAAGTTTTTTTTTTGAGGCAGAAGTGCTGTAGAACATGTCATCAATTGAAAATCATATGAATAAATATTGTTTTATCATTTTTTGCTATATAATACGAGTAAGTAAATGTAAAGTGCGCTTGACTTTGTAAGAAGGGCACCCCAATATCAAATGTATTTTGAGCTTGGTTCATAAAGACTGAATTAGTTCTGTTAGGTCTTCTAAACTGGTTGATAGCTTGAACTCTAAATGCAATTGCGATAGTACGGGTGCTAGAGCTAAAAAACTTGGCAGAAAACTACCAACTACCCGGTTTATTCAATTCAAGTAAACAGATTCCGACTATCTAATGACTATAATGAGTGTGAATTTATTTACGTCAATACTCCAACACAGCTGTCTGGAGATAGTAGCTATTATAAAAAAATCTTTATTTTTATCTTCCTGTATCAAACCAAACGATAATTTACTTAAGTTGGGTGTTACCATATACACGCGGAAGCTAATTAAGGAAAACCCTTAATTTTTCCTATAATCATGTACGTGAATAAGGATGTATTCATGCCGTGTAAGCTTATCAACATAAATTTGCTACTGTGTAGAAAGCACAGTGTGTCTGCATATTACATGTCGTAAAGACGAAATCGCTTATTGGAATACAAAGCCATTTGTTGTGTATAATAATTAAAATAGTTAATAGAAAGTTACTTACAAATTGTAACCGGTTCGGAAAGTTGAATATTGGAATATTCCAAACGTGCAGTAAGTTTTCGCTCAGGAATTTATAGTTATTGTCATAGTTCATTTAAATAATCGAAATTGTGCTTGTCGCGAAAGAACAACTGAACATTTTTCTTCTGTAACTCGAAATGTGGTTGTGTGGAACCACTAGTTCGGCGATATCAGGAATTAATACATCACAAAGAAAGCTACACCGATGGTGCATTTCGATCCTCGAAAATCATTCCTTGAATTTCGAAAAGTGTTTCTATTGTGCTACTGTTTGAACAGGAACCACCATTGGACTTTTTTTCTTCGAAATAATAAAGGTGTTGCTATTACCAATGGATGAATAGATTGATTAATAGAACCCCGTGCTTTCTTCGTTCAAAGTAACGAGCCCTGCTTTTGACATTTTACTTTAATCTGTCATTGTGTCAACGTTCGAGCTCGCGATATGGACGTTATTTCTTGAAAGCATCAAATTTATCTACCTCCAAAACTTTGAAGCTCTGACATGATAATTTAAATTCATCCATAGATCACCCCTTAGTTTTGCACAAGAAGTGCCCGGTGGGATAGTTTATTCATATATTCTCACTTGCACGATCTGTGTAGCAATGTGGATATAAAGAGGTTTTTTAATAAGGACGTAAGAATTGTGTCTTTGAATATAACACAGAATATTTGAGATATTGAGCTGAAATTTGTTTTATCCAGGTGTAACACATATGTTAAATTTAAGTGTGGCATTCGATCTCGTTTATATGACAAACGCGAGCACTATCGCAAGAATGTGATTGATTCCTTGGAGAAAATCTTCCACCGCTCTATCACATATATATATCGGCCAGAGTTCCTTTAACGTTTGTTGGCATATACCAACAACTTAACCCCATTAAAATAAATCCAACGACGTTAAATCTCATGAGCGAGATGGCCATTTCACCAAACCATTTCTCGAGATTACACGATTTTCGAACTTCCCCTTCAGTAGATCAATTGTGGCACTGTTAGTACCATATATCTCTTGTGTCGAGTCCATCCAATTCTGGCCAAAAAAAGTTTTCAAACATGATACGATAGGGAACTTCGTTGACCGTAAAGTGGCGATCATTTTCGTCGACGAAAAAACCGGTCTAATTTATCCTCCGGCATGAAATCCGCACCACACAGTCGCTTTTTGTGGATGCAATGCAGTCTTCTAAAGCGCATGTGGGTTTGTTTCTGGCCCATAATGTATGTTTTGATAATTGACAAAGCCATGAAGCTTAAAATGAAATTGATTTTTCAGTGAAATAGTCAAGTGGTCGAGAGGTTCCAGGTTTTGAGTTAAAGGGTATAGGCCAAGATCTTTACGTAAGATTCCCTGAGCGCGTTTGTATTAAAATACAAAATTGTTATACCCTATAAAAAAACCCCTTTGATTTTTGCCCCACTAACAGTCTTTACGTGAGAGCCCAAGCTACAGGCTTCAGATAAGCTTGTCTTGAGTGTTAAGATCTGAACATAATTTCTATCCATTAACTCGCCGTTCATGGCAAGTAGGGAACTCATCTTCGATAATATTCTATAAGTATTTGCCGTATGACGACGTTGGAAAAGCATTTGCTGTTAAGATATATTGCCAGTGGTCTGTATACGCTAGCAGAAGTAGAATGTGTAGTATGCATCATTGGAAATTTAAGTTTTTCCATCTCATTTCGCCGTAACACGATACGATAACCACGATTGGGTATATAACTTAATTCGTGCGGTTTGCTAAGAGATGGCGTAACTTGTATTATTTCATTGTTATTATTCCATTGGAACATGCGTTGGAAAGCTACTGTCATTGTACGCCATTTCAGTATATGTCATTCATTTGAAGCGTAAACAACAATAATTTTTTTTCACTCAAATATGTCGAACTTTGTGCCTGAAAAAGTGTTTTTGCGGGGAGTTCTTCTTCATAACTTTAATATGAAGAAAACTGCTGGCGAAAGTGTAAAATGTCCGAGTGAATAGACGTGTTTCTTGGCTCTATCGGTTTAACATTTCGTCTCATCGTTTTTATTAACATTATAATTCACAAGAACCTGCTATTAGTTAAAAATAAAATAATTTGTTTCGCAAAAGTGCCGCTCTTAAAAAACATTTCGTGCAAAATCAAAAATGAGTTTTAACTCAAATACTGTCCCAGTGACTCGGTTGCAGCGCAAACAGGAGAGTGCACCAGATGCAACAATCTCCATTACCCCTAGATCAAGTGGTACCCAAACGTCAAAGGGTGGATTGACTGGAGCATCGAAGTCCAACACCATCACAACCAAAGAAATCTCTCTTGAAGCCATCGAATTACAGCTGAAAAACCATACGGAAAGTATAATGAGTCGATTTTGCAAAGAGCTTAGCAGCATGCGACAAGATCTCATGGAACAAATATCCCGGATTGAGCAAAATTGGGCAAATTGCACCACACAAATTAACAAGTCGATAAACGATCTGGAATCGCTTTTGGAGAAGATCGAAACCGACTCTTGTGACAAAACGAGTCTTCATGATGACCTGTTAAAACTAAATAAAAGATGCGATCCACTGGAGCGAAAGGAGCTAGCAGCTGATGCTATTCTCTTCGGTGTTCCCCAGTTGCCTGAGGAAAATTTAAAAACAATTTTTCATCACCTCTGCCATTCAATAGAGTGCAAGCCACCGACCTTAGAAACTCTTTTTCGCGCGTGTCGAAGAGATAATATTAATGATCCCCCAATCATATTGAAATTTCAAAGTGCTCGGGAGAGGAATGTAGTGTTACAATCGATCACGAATCATCGCAAAAGAGAAAAACGACAACTCTGTCTAAATGACGTTGGTTTGGAACCTGTTGCAAATGTAAACTTTTATATGAATGAGAGCCTAACCGCAAGAAATCGTTCTCTTCTACACAAGGCAACTCGTCTAAAACACAGAAAACAGCTGTTTTCCGTTTCCACTAAACATGGAACAGTCGTCGTAAGAGAATCCAAAATCGCGAGACCCATAACAATAGAAGACGAAGAAATGCTAAGTGCTATAGCCGCACGAAGTCAGGAGATACACAACCTTCAACTAATATGAAGATTGTTAAGCATTGCAAAGTACCAGTTTTTTATTTAAAATTTAATTTCTATTCTTAACTCTTTCTTCCTTCTATGCTTTATTCTCTTCTATTCCCCACCTCTCTCACTAGTTCCTTACACTTTTATTCCTTACTTTCTCTCTTCCCTGTATGCTGTACCAAGTAACTTGAACACCTTTTTCCTTTGGACTTTTTCTATTTTTTGTTTCTCTTTTTTCATTTTTTCAAATATGAGTTTTCATCTCATTGTACAAATGTACTATAATCACTTAATTTATTTTAGTTGTTACTCGTGCACTTTATTTGTATTAGTTTTGTTGTATTGTATATGTATCACAAATGGTTAATACGAGGGCGGGTCAATAAGTCCGTGACTTTTGGATTAAAACACAGATTTTTTGATAAAAAAATAATTTTATTTTTCAACGTAGTCTCCCTTGAGCTCTATACACTTTGTCCAACGCTTCTCCAATTTTTTTATCCCTTCCAAAAAAAATGATTTGTCGAGGTCCTCAAAATAGGCCTTTGTTTGCGAGATGACTTCATCATTGGAGTCAAATCTTTTTTCACCAAGCCATTTCTTCAGGTTTGGGAACAAGAAGTAGTCGCTCGGAGCCAAATCTGGAGAATAGGGTGGATGAGGGAGCAATTCATAGCCCAATTCATGGATTTTTGCCATGGCAACTGCACATGTTTTTGTGGTCGACTGTTTGCAAACGCGGCACCCATCTTGCGGAAAGCTTTCTCATGCCCAAGTGATCATTCAAAATTGAAACCACTGAGCCATGCGAGATCCCTACGGCTTCCACAATCTCTCGCACTTTCAATCTTCGGTCGGCCAACACCATATCGTGAATTTTTTCGATTGTTTCGGGTGTAGAGACCTCAACTGGGCGTCCAGGACGTTCGGCATCTTCAGTGCTTGTACGGCCACAACGAAATTCAGCAAACCACTTTTTTACCATTGAAATCGATGGTGCAGAGTCCCCATAGTATTTATCAAGCTTAGCCTTGGTCTCGGTAATGGTTTTTTTTCGCAAGAAATAATGCTTAATAAGCACACGAAATTCACTTTTTTCCATTTTCTCCTCAAATTAGTGAGTAGTCTGATAAAAATAGCTGTCAAACACAAACTAACTGACGCAGCAAGTTTAAATTTTGACAGGAGTCAACTGACAGATGCCTGTTGACAGGAGCAGTGTTGCTGTTTCAGTAAAGAGGTCAGAAATTCAAAAAGTCACGGACTTATTAACCCGCCCTCGTACATTAATAAGACAGGGTGATTCCACTGTTGATTCTAAAATACTAATTGATATTCTCTGTAAACAAAAAAGAGGTTTTCATATATGTCATTTGAACGTCCAAAGTATTAGGAATAAAATTGATGATCTTAGATATGTGTTTAATGATGGGATGGTCGATGTTTTATGTGTTTCAGAAACCTGGTTGGAACCGGATATGTGTGACAATTTGTTTAACTTAGCATATAGGAAAATTTTTCGTAGTGATAGACAACGTAAGGAAGCAGGGGTGTTGCAATTTATATAAAAACGTGCTATAAATTCAAAATTCTGGTTGTGACAATGACAAATTAGGCTTAATAGCGTTTTTAGACTTTTCAAAAGCATTTGACTGCGTAAATCATGAATTATTATTAAAAAAACTTAAATATCAATTTCTGTTTGATAACTCGTTGGTTAAACTGATATCTTCGTACCTATCCAACAGATCTCAGTACGTTTTTTATGATAACAAGCAGTCTTCGTGTCTTCCTGTCCGTTCAGGTGTACCTCAAGGCTCTGTTTTAGGGCCACTTTTATTCATTTGTTTCGTAAACGATATATCCAAATGCTTTTCTGCTTGCAGCTTCCATATATATGCTGACGATGATACACTCTTTCCAAGTGCAAACAAGCATCAAACGCTGGAAACGTTCAACCATGAATTAAATAATGTCTATAAATTGTCACCAAACAACGGCCTTATGCTAAATCCAACCAAAACAAAGGCAATGGTAATAAATGCCGGAAGACGTACAGAGTTTATACCTCCATTATTTCTGAACCATTCCCCAATCAAATACGTTGACCACATTAAGAATCTCGGTGTCTATCTGAGTTGCAATATGAATTGGAACGTTCATATAAATAAAATTGTTTCAAAAATTTATGGGGCACTCCGAGGTCTTAATCCCACTGCTAACTACCTTCCAACCAATACTAAACTGAAACTTGTAAAGGCATTTATTCTCCCGATTATTCTCTATGGCTGTGAATAATTCACAAATATGGACCACGGTTCTGCCAGAAAATTAACTGTCGCATACAATGCCTGCGCGAGATACATTTTTAATGTAAAAAGATATGATCACATTTCTGCATATAACAAGCAAATTGTCGGCTGTTCCTTGATTCGACTTCTAACATATCGTTCAATTTTATTTTTGCATAAAATTCTAGTAAAGAAAACCCCAGAATATCTGTTCGAAATTGTAAGCTTTCCGAGAAATAAAAGAACTTTACAGCTAGTAGCACCTCGGTGCAAGTATTTAAATACATCTCGGCAATTTTTTGTACATTCAATTCAACTTTAGAATCGTTTGCCCTTAGCCATAAAGCGCATGAGTAACACAAGTTCTTTCAGCAAAGAAGTTTTTAAATATTGTGCTGAAAACTTCTAGTAAAGTCCTCCTGTGTATACCAATTTTCTGTTCTCCCAAATTTATATCTCCGCCATCATAAAAAATAAAATATCTCCCTTTCCTAATCTTCTTTTTAATCTTTCTATCTTATTATCCCCTCTATATTTCTTTTCTATTTTCCTTCTCTTTCTATTTCTTAATCTATATTTGTTAGATAGGATTTTCTTATTTTTTTTTGAAATTTTTATTTGAAATATTGTTAAAGCTTGTTCCAATTTTTCAAAAGATGTTATAAAATCTTATGTGAGCAATGAATTAGAAATAAATAAATTTGTAAATTTGTAAGTCATCGTATTTTGGTGGAAGTTTATGGTGAACATGCGCTAGCTGAGCGAACGTGCCAAAAGTGGTTTGCACGATTTAAAAGTGGTGATTTTGGCTTGGAAGACGATGAACGTCCTGGGCAGCCAACAAAGTTTGAAGATGAAGAACTAGAAGCATTACTCTATGAAGATTGTTGCCAAACACAAGAAGAGCAGCCATTTCAAAACGTTTAAAAGCAGCTGGATATATTCAAAAGCAAGGAAATTGGGTTCCACATGAACTCAAGCCGAGAGACATCGAAAGGCGGTTTTGCATATCCGAAATGCTGCTGGAACGCCACCAAAGCAAGTCATTTTTGCATCGGATTGTTACTGGTGATGAAGCCGAATATCCATGGCGCGAAGGTAATGCTCTGTATTTGGTGGGATCAGATGGGTGTGCCGTATTATGAGCTGGTAAAACCGGGTGAAACCATCAATGGACAACGCTACCGAACACAATTAATCCGTTTGAAGAGAGCAGTAGCCGAAAAACGCCCGGAATATGCGACCAGACACGAGGCAATAATTTTCCATCATGACAACGCTCGGCCCCATTTTGCTATTCCGGTTAAGAACTATTTGGAAAACAGTGGATGGGAAGTCTTACCCTACCCGCCTTATAGCCTAGACCTTGCCCCTTCTGACTACCATTTGTTCCGGTCGATGCAGAACGCCCTCACTGAAATACCGTTCACATCAGAGCAGAATATCAAAAATTGACTTGATTCATTCTTGGCTGCCAAGCCGGCGTAGTTCTTTTGGGATGGGATCCACAAATTGCCAAAAAGATGAGAAAAAGTCATAGCTTCAGATGGGCAATACTTTGAATAATACTATTGTACATGTTTTTCTTAAATAAACGTTCAAATTTTGGAAAAAAAAACCGCACGAATTAAGTTATATACCCAATATTATACCATTTGTCTTTCTTTTTCAGACCTTTTTCGGAATTCCTTCTTTTCACTTTTATTTGGAAATCTATACATGGTAAGCATCAGAATCAGAGTAATTTTATGAGTTCTCTTAAATTTATATAAAAGTTTTCTCTCTTGTAGAATAACAAAAATGGAAAATTTTCTGCAGCAAATTCAAAACAAATATTCTTTCATTGATAATATATTGAAAAATTTTTGGAAATCATGGCTACGTTCCAATCTTCTTATAAAATTAGAGGTACAAAATCTTAAATGGAAAAATAGCAAGGCAAAACCAGGTTGCGCCTATATACCTACAGAAGTGAGTTTTACTAAAATTGGCCTTTAGAAGAGACACTTTAAGAAAAGAGAATTTATGTATTTTTAGTTAGAACAAATGGCTAATTGTGTTACACACGGATTATGGGTAATACCGTCGGTCGTGGCTACAATGAAATTAATTGAGAGATCTAAGACTTCGGGGCAGATGTTAGTGGCATGGGTTTATGGATCAGCGCTAACTTTATTGTTTTTCATATCCACTTTCTTCCACTGCTCTTTCTACTGTGATCGCAACAGGTATGAATGAGTATGATGGGATTTTAAATGTTATTATCATTTTAATTTGTTTTTGAATAGGGGACTGAAGAATGTTTTGCATCGCTGTGATCGTGCTATGATATACGTTTTTATCGCTGGGTCATACTTTCCCTGGCTACAGCTAGAAAATACAACACACTCCATTATTTTAGCTTCATTAGAATGGATTATTTGGATAATGGCAGCTTTGGGTATAACATATCAGCAGGTACTCCACATAGTGGTTAAATTTTTGATTTCCAAGTGTAATGTATATATTTAATTTATTATATAGATATTCCATGAACGTTTTAAATGCCTAGAAACTTGCTTTTACATTGTGATGGGGCTGGGACCAGCTATAATTGTCATCATGTCAGGGCATGAATTTCACGGAATGACTGAACTTAAACTTGGTGGCTTCCTTTACATAGTTGGAATAATATTCTTTAAGGCAGATGGGATTATACCAATGGCACATGCCATATGGCATTTATTTGTCGTTCTTGCTGCAGGTGCTCATTATTATGCGATTTTAAAGCATTTATACCCCGCTGGAGTTAGTGAATTTATTAAATAATATAAAAAAAAATGATAGTTTAATTGAGTTTATTAAGTAGGTCTTTAAACATAATAATATAGAGCAAAGCCAAATTATTAAAATATTAGAGATGCCCTCTTGTATCGATACGTCTTAAGAAACCCCATATTATAATCATTATATACAAAACAAAAATTGACAATTTATTCATAGTAATTATTGCTCAAAGATATCACATTGTTATACATTTAAGTCATAGTTTAAATAAACAATATACCAAATCAACATTTTCAATTTATGAGTACATACAATTATTATTATGATTATACAATAAATCATACATACGAATATCTGTTAAGAATATCAGAAAATTGTATTAAACAGACAGTAATCGTAAAAGGGTTTATGTATATAGATAATTATTAGAAATAATTTGACAAATTCATTTGATTTTTAATTATTATCACTGCCATTAGACGAATCAATGCAACCGGAAAAAACTTTGTAATACAGGGAAAAATTTAAAATGTGAAACAACACTTTTGCTCGTTTAAAATGTGTAATATATTTCTTCCATCGAAAAGGCAAACATGTATTAAAGCATTGAAGTCAGTATGGGGAGTTTGTTAAATAAGCAGTTGCAATTTTAGTTCGTCATATGAGTACTACTCTTTTAACAAAAGGTTTTATTTTGATCTGTAAGGAAACACATTGTAATGTGGATGTGTTTTTTTTAATCGATAGAAGAAGATTTTCATAACATAACACTTTTTTTCACACAACTAAAATCGTGTGAAATGAGTGGTTGTCTTAAATAAACAACAGGTTTGACTACACTATTAATTTAGTCTTCCTATTACATGGTGAATACCGCCTATAAAGTGAAATAACCACGGATCCTAAATATATTTTTGTTATTTCCTACTTTTTAATGGGAAAAAAATGTTTTGGCTTTTTAAAGCGCATGGTTCGTTGGAAAAAAAAATAGTGCTTCCTGTCCAAAATGCTACCTTGATCAGAAAGTTCCCGGAATAACCACCGTGTGGCGCTTCCATTGTTCCGATTTGAGTTCTGTTTTGTTTTTGTTAAGTTGGTACATTTGTTGTTGATATTCCCTCTAAATATTAGCGTCATAGATTGACATTTGCAAAAGTTACGTTGCCAAGAGTACATCTATTTTTGTGTGTTTGGCGATTTTTCCATTAATTCCTCTCTGCTGCTGAAACGCGTTCCCTGTAGTGGTTTTTTAACTCGATTGAACAGAAAGAAGTCACAGGGATCCAAATCAGGCGAATTCGGTAGCTGTTGGATGGTATTTGTTGCTGTTTTTTTTTGTCGGATTCCCGACAATCATTATTGGATTTGTTATGCCCAAAATGCGGTAGCTTCGGTTATTGATAAAGTCCCGAACATGTGCCTTATCGCTCAAAATGATTTTTGGTTTAATTCTTTATCAATTTAGTACATTTTTAACACTTATTGTTACGACGCTGCAGATTTGCAGAATTTCTTTTGGGTACTTCAAAATTTGCTGGGCAGTTGCTTATGATATTCTGAATTCCTGAGATCTACATATCTAGGAGTTTCTTCCACACCCTGAGCTACAGAAGCAATTCTCTCAATAGCTCGTGTTTCTTAACAAATTTAACATTTATTGATTCAGAAATAGCGTCGCCTTAACGTGATAAATTTAAGCGTTATAACGTTACTTTTTTATTTTATTTACATGTCATATAATGTCAAAATAGCGCAGTATTAAAAAACTTGTAAATTAAAGTAGTTTATAAAGATGATTGTTGAGTTGACTCGTAAGAACAATTAAGGTGAGAAAAGTTATCTAGACCAGATAAATAAGCCTATACTGGGTGTCAGGCTAAAGATACATAGAGATATAAAACCTCAATCAAGTCATTAAAGGTTGAGGTAACCAGAAAATCGTGAAATTGACCGTAGAATTTCTTATTGCTTGAAACTATGGTTGTGAGACAGGAATATTATGAACTTCAATCATTATTGGATTAAAGTCTATTGTATTATCTAAAGACTAAAACTATTGTAGTTTGTGTTAATTTTTAGTTAAATTGCAATAATTTATAACAATTTGCTTCATTGAAATTGCGAATGAATTCCAATGCAAGCTGAGATTGTAATTTTGGTTTTATAAATCTCTAGCCAAAAATACAATTTTAATAAAAAAGGATATAGATTTTAAATCAAACTTATTTTTTAGATGCTTTTCTAAGAGATTTACTTTTTTAACAAACTGGTCCCCTTGAGAGATAGAACGAATTTATGAACATCAGTTTACGTAGACCTATAAGGGATACCTGTGATGGTAAATTAAATTAATTGATTCGGTTTTTATATTTATCATGACATTTTAGAAGAGAAGGAAACATTTTAATTGAACGCAATATTAATTTTGATTATTATTTTGTAACTGGCATTTCGTCGTCAACGTCAAGTCATAAAAATGTTCTTATTTTCCCGCTCATGTTATTTTGTTTAATTTTTTTCTGAAATCTATAGCTTCCTGCAACTATTGGCTTCTTTTAGAAAATGACATACTGATTTGTAATGTGCCAACAAGAAAAATCCCACCTGACAATCCCTTGGCATTTAGTATAAAACATTTCAAAGCAATTGTTTTCCGTATACTCGAATATATTTACAAAAAATCATTTACATTTATCGTGTCGTATTCATATTTTCGTCTTCATTACTCCCCTTTGAAATTTTAATATTGAGTATGGAGAAAACTGAGATAATTCATACCATATTTCTATGAAATTTCCGAATCCCTTAACCCTCCTTACAATGTCTTATGTGCCGAGAGACTTGTGCAATATTTGGGAATAAGAAATTTACGTTTTATGTTAAAACAGATTGAAATCTATAAAATGTGAATATTTCGACATTTTAACCTTTCTGTGAGTATTTAAACAATAGTTTTTTAAAAAAAAAAAAACAAAACAATTTCTTACTCTTGTACACGTAAAAGCACAAATAATTGTGTGGAGTAGAGTATATTCAAAATATTAAGGTTTTTTTTTGCTTCCAAAGAAAACATTTTACTTAGAAGTCATCTGATAAATAATTTTAAATTCACTATGCATTTATTTATTAACCAGTTAGTGCAGTATTTAATCTCTATATTTTACTTTTGGTTTTACTGCAGAGGGCATCACTAGCACAATAGATTTTCTCTCTTATAATAGAAAACAATATATAGACACATATATCTACATTGATATAAAAATATTAAAATATATTTTGCGAAACATTTAGCTCACTATTATTCATATACATAAGTTATTATATTTAGTTGTTTAAAGTGTAATAAAATAAAATATAAACAGCTGGTCACAGATTTCTGGACTCCATTTAATATTTAAAAACTATGCCAAATAAAAATATGTGCTGCTGGAAAAGGGAGTAACATGTGTTTATTAATTAAATTAATTTCATTTCTCATTTGAATAGAACAATCTAAGTACTCGTAGATGCAAGTATTAGTTTTGAAAAAGATAAATTAAAATAATTTAAATCTATTTGCGATTTTGTTTCTGTTTGAATTTTTCATAGCAGTGTAATAGATCTTGTTGTAGAATAGAGCACAACATACATATATGCTTGAAAATATCGATATTAAACTTTTATTTTGGAAAAAAACTTCAGAAGGAAACTGAAATTGGAAAGCAGCGTGGCTAACACGTGGTCGAAAAAAAATGGCCTATTGAATTAGTGTCCAAGTTCAATTTCAGAGGCAATACAGAGAATGTTTTATGTGTAGATAATCAGAGAAGATACGGTAAGCTCTTATAGGAGCCTTGTGAACACTGTAGACCAGTGAGGATAAGGTCGAATTGACGAATTGAAAAACGTTGAACATGAATTTTTTGATAGAAAAAAAATGACTGCTGAACAATAGAAGAAGTTCGATGAAAAATTGGTTTCAATATTGTTACTTAGCAGGAAACATCTCAGGCGTTTTGTCATGCACATGTGTACTAGTTAATCGGAAAGTTGAGAAAGGAGGAATGTGCTTTGGACAAATTCAACTGCAGACTTTAGAAGAAACTATAGAGACTTTTTGAAGTAAGGAGCGTCAAATGATGTTTGAAACTTGAAAATGAGGATATATGCTAGTCATAAGTGACACCACATCTATATTTAAATGTTCAGCCTATATGGGCGTGAGTGCTGGGTGCTGGGTGCTGGTACTGTAAGCACTTTTTTTACTGAGGCCTTAACCCTTGTTTCTAATAATTCTGGATTGGGTGAGTCTCTTCCACACAAGTTTTGTTAACCATTATAATTCATTTTGTTAAGCATTTTTGCAGTCAAATTTCCAAGTCATCTCTTGACCTTCAAGTACACAGTGTGGCAAATAATATCCTGCACTGGCTCTAGAAAACATAATTAAAACAAGATTTCTGTATGTGTTTTTATTTGAAACATTATCCCCCCGATTCATTACACTAATTACAGTGATTCAATAATGATTCAAATATCTGCTCTAGCTCATTTCGCGGAATTGTCTCCAGTGCCCGTGATGAAACTGCTTGAATGGTTGGAATGTCGTCAAAAAAGCATCCTTTCAACTTCAATTTCAATTTCAGAGAGAAACAGAAGTCTCATGGTGCCAAGTCAGGTGAATACACTTAATTTCGAGCCAAAAATTGACCAGCAATGAGTGCTGTGTGACTCGGTGCATTACCGTGGAACAGATACAAACTTTGTTCTGCCCAAATCCTCGTGAAGAATGTTTCGAAAAGTATATTTATTGATGTCGAATGCCTCTTCGATCGTTCTCACTGAAGTATTTCGGTATTCTTCAACAAAATCACGTGTTTTTGGATCAGTTCAGGCGTCTAAATTATTCCGATATTATTTGCCACCCGTTTTTCAATTAATAAGAGAGTGCCAATTAGCCTCGAACGCGGGCGCATTGATATCATGTAGTAAATACTTGACATTGCAGATTTTTTTTTAATGGTATGATTGGTGAGATAGTATAAAAGATTGAGGTAGAATCAAAATTAATAAGGTTTTACATTTTTGTACTGCGCGATTTGGTCAGATAAGATTTCTGAAGAGATACAATTATTTGATAATCGTAATCACCACTGATTTGATTATGTTTTGCATGAATCGGCATTTTAATATAATATTTATTGTAATTATCTTAAACTTGTTAGCATGTAAGCTAAATCATACTTCAAAAAATCAATCTTTTTATTGGTTACATTAACAAGAGGGCAATGAGGTAAATGAAAGGGCTGTGTTTATCTCACGTGCTACCTTCTTCTTATCCTTTTATTAACCCTTTCCTCGTTATACGAACTTATGCGTAACGAGTTTCCCATTTTTACTGCATCGCTGCTGCTCCGCTTATGGGGTTGGCTAATGTCGCAGACCGCAGAACGCGTCTACATAATGCTCGGTCCTGGATCGCTTCAGTGGTTAACCCCAGACGTTGTTGCGCATTTGCCATCTGAGAAATCCAGGAATTCTTTTTCCGACCTCGTGCTACCATACATGCAGAAATTTGAAAGATACTATTTTCAATAGGAGTAAAAACAGGGCAGTGTGCTCTTGCTATATCTAGAAGATGATCGACAATATGTCGATAAATCTCTCTTTAAAATCTTCGATATATTGCTTAAGACACCTTATAGAAGTAGCTTGAATCAAAACGCCTTGATATCGCCGTATAAATATACAATACTAATTCAAACCTCGTTGCCTTAATGCTACAATCATTGCTACAAAAAAGTCATCGATAAACAATTCATAATTGCCATACACTGAACTTTTATATAAAATTTTATATTGATTTCACAATAAATGTTTGTTTATTTAAATGAAACTTCCACACTCGATGTTGGCTCACCCTTTATTTTTTTTTGTAAAACCCCTCCAAATTTTATTTTCTGCGTTCGCTGTTTGAGTGTTGAAGATTTGAAAATTCTATAGATCATCACCCCAAGCCTATTCTCCCGCACACTAAAGTATCTTTTGTCGTTTGAATATAACATTTTTCGGTGATTTTTGGTTCGCTTTCGTAAATGGCTTTTGAATGAGAAGATTTATGACAAAGAACTGTATAGAGACATCGATTTGGTCACAAAAGTAGCACCGATTATCTTTCTTAAATGTTCAGGACATGTAGAGCGAATAGACTAAGTAGACTAAGACCCAATATTAGCTGGCACGCAACAAGTACCTCAACCACCCTTGATTGCGACACTGGAGGCTGTTTGCGCTAGCTGCAGAGAATTATAAATTGTAAATCGGGTCTTACATATTATGTAGCCTTAATACCATTGGTCATTTTGTTGGTTATGTCATACATCATTGAAAATTGAAAATCTTTCTTAAATTCAACAGAAAGCAGGGTGAGCCTATCCGTAAGTTTTGGAATAGTCGCTCCAGGAAGACATAGGGCAAAAGCTGGCTGTATTCATTTTGAGTTGATCCATATATTCTTTTAGTCTGATCAGGATTATTCATTGTTGAATTATATAGTTTTTGATGTTCGTTCTTCGCCTGCCTAGTAACTGAGATTGGGAGACAGCCGATCTTGTCTCAGTTTTAGTGCTTGTTATGTACGTTCTGCCAAGCATTGTTCAGTACTAGAACGTGGTCAAACTGTGTGTATTTAAATGAATTTTTTTTGTAGACAGATCCACTGAGAAAAAAAAATTAGTTGGGTCATATTTCTCTTTGTGTAGTTAGATGATTTGATTTGTCCAAAGATTTGCTGAATATTTCCCTACCGATGCCTAAAGTCATGATCAGTTGATTGTTTAGAGTCATTTATAATACTCGGAGCTGGAGGGACTGAACTATCTCTCAATAAGGAGCTACCACAGATAAAGAACTCTAAAGTCATTTTGGACATATTCTTTTTTATTTTAACATTAGTTTTGCGATACATATACACATTAGTTGTTTTATTTGATTAAAATGGTACTTTTAAATATAAAGTTTAATTTTCAAGAGATTTATTAAATATGTGAGAGATACATAATATTTATACTTAAAGATTTTCAATTATTATTTTATTTTTATTTTTAAGTTACTTGTTAATTTATATTTATGTTTGTGTATGCATAGGTAATCGATAAAAAAAAAAGTTGGTAAAAAGCAATAAATAACAATAAAAGACATAAAAACTTGGATCAATTATATTAAACTCAGTCTACTGTTAGTTTTTCTTAACTGTGCTCGCCATGGTATAATATTTTCATTATCGACATCCTCTTGGGGACACTTCTTTTGCTCATCTGTGGAGTCATTTGATTTTCCATTTAAATTGATTGCCTGGTAGTCCATTTCATTCTCCTTGTTGTCTTTGTTGTTATTGTTATTATCAACAGGTAAGGTGTTCTGATCATAATTCGACTCTGTGCAATAGGACGACATACTAATGTTATCAATTGAGACTGATTTGTTTTTCATTCTCCAGGTTTCGGATACTTTATTGCCCTCCTCTATTCTCGGGGTATATATAGTAGACCTTTAAATAAAAATAAAATTTGTGTTAAAAAACAACTATTAGAAGTATAGAAAGTACTATATATGTTTTTTACTTTAGTTTATTTTCGGCTTCCTCACGTCTTGCCAAAAGATCTCGCTTCCATTGGGGTATTTGCGATAGCCGGCGATTTTCAGCTTCACGCGCCATCCTCTCTTCGAATTCCTTTTTGGCGCGTTCGGCTGCTTTTTTGGCAAGCATTTGGCGTTTCCAATCGGGTATTACATTGCCAGCTTGATCCTTTTCAGGAATCTGTAAATGAACCTTTGAAATTGTATGAAAGCTCCGTCAGTGTTAAAATAAGTGCACGACAAAAACTCACCTGGTCTACAAAATTGTTGGCGTTGAATTGCCTGGAAATCTCTGAATAGTGCTCCTGGTCGTGCTTGTCGGCCAGGCGTGCTTTTTCGACTTTCATCTTCTTGATGCCTGATATGTCCTTAGACATTTTTAATTCGGCAATTAGATCTGTCTTAAGGTAAGTTTCTGTTGTTGATGATAGGCATTGCATGCTGAAGCTTCGAGTAGGAGCAGCAAAGGATTTTTGCATGATTTTCGTTTCTGTTCTTCGTAGCTAGAATTTAAAAAAAAAAAAAAACGAAAGTTGTAAGTGGAAAGAGTACTCGTATACGTAAATTGTATTTTGTTCTCTCTATTTTACCTGGACACTGTTTAAATCTTGAATTGAGATTGCTGATAGGGGTTGGTGCTGTTTACGGCTGACTGTGTCCTGGTGAGATGGCGGAGCAGGTAATGCTTTATTTAGAGCTGAATTTTTGAGTCCACTAAGTGGAGGAGCTGGCATAGGCGGTGGTGGTGGGGGTTTTGGAGGTTCAGTACCACTCGAGTGATGATGCGAAATTTGTATTTGCATATAATCTTCAGTATCAGTTGATCTACATAAAAAAATGTTTATAAATAATATGTAGGGATATTCGAAGGTAGCAATCAATCATATCACTCTTCTCTTACAAATGTCTTAGATATAATGATATTAGTCGGTTCTATTGTATTAACGAACAAAGTTAGGGATACTAAAGGGGGGAACCTCTTCTTTTAGAAGAAAAAATAGAGCATAGGATATTTAGGATTATCCGAATGAGGTGTATGAAAGAGAATACACTACCGATTGTCCAAAATTTGGAAAAATGTATGTATGCTCATATAATCAGCAAGGTTGCTGTCCGTAAAGTATTGTGGCTCAAATCCATCCGATAAATGGATGGCTTTGGTCCATACAAGATTTGGGATCACATCCTTCTACTTTAAAAAAAAAACTCAGAGCAATGCGTAAACGTACAGAATTTAGGAAAATCGAAAGCAAGGGTACGGCCCTTCAGAATTCAGTAGTTCTACGGGAACTAAAGTTCAATCTCACAACTGACTTAGCATGTATTGGGAAATTTTAAGGCGCACAGTAGGATCCTTACAAGCGATTGTTTGATATGTGTGTACTTTGTAAATGTGTAATATTTAAGGATGCAAATTCTATAATAGATAAATATTTCTTCAGTGACACAGGCATTCTTTCGAGAGTAGAGGCATATTTCCTCGTGAATTAAACTAATTTTATTCAATTTATTGTAATGTTGATAAGCAGCAAAATAGCCTATGACATGAAGTTTCTACAATGTAGGTAGTTTTGCGATGAACCTTAATCAGTAGGAGTATACAAAAGCCTTGAATCGACTGATAATTCGTTGACCGAAAAGAAGAACAAATGAAATGAGCCTTAAAATAACTTTTGTGAAAAAACCCTTCATTGATTTAACAACCAGTCCAATAGTAACTAGATCTTTTAGATCTTTCGATTACTATGACTCCTTTGACTTCTTTTACAGCTCCTAAAATAAATTAGGCTACAATGGAAAAAATGGCAGAGTCTCTGGCTGTTACACCTTAACTTTAAAAGAGACAGGCTCCTGATGTGAATTTATCTGGAGATGATATAAAATATAGGGAGCAACCGATAGCAAAATTTGTTTTTTTTTTAAGAAACAATTCGATTATGTCATTTTCAAACAGAGTAAGGAATCCTTTTGCCCAATCGGAACCATACTCAGCGAAGTCATAGAATACTCTTTTCTGCTTTCATATTTCATATATTTCAGCTATAAGTTTTAACTGAATGAAGAAAATTATAATTAGAGAAAATCATCTAAGAAGTACAATGGACAAGGTTTTTATCCGATTATGGGACAGGAAAATAATTTGAAACAAGTAGGCTTTAATGGGTAAGATATTTCATCAGTATTTTGGATATAGTAAAGAAATCTAAATAAGGAAAAGCGTATTTTATGAGCTTTCAGCCCGGATGACGGAGCATCTCTTTGTCAAATTTGTATAAACAATATTTCTAAGTGATGCGTATTTAAACGTACGTAAGAAGTCGGTGCTTCTGTCCCTTTAATTTGTGGGATTTGTCCTTCCATATGTGAACTTGTTGAACCCATGCATAATATGTAGTAATTTTGCTTTCCAGACCAATTTCCCTTCTGATATTTTTAACGTTATTTTGTGTTTACCCAACTCGAAGTCGTGTGGACCTGCTGACATATCTAATTTCATTCTTAAAAAGGTTGCAGTTTTTTTTAGTTGATGTCTTGGATTTTATTTATAATCGTTGCGTGTTTGATGGTGTCTTTCCTGAAGATCTTAAGAGTGCTGACGTCATTCTTAAAGTTTTTAGTAAAGTTTTTGAAAAGTTATGAAAAATAGAATAATGAATTTCTTAGATAATACCAGGTTTTTAACCCTGCGTAATTTGGTTTTCTCAAGGGCAAACCGACGGAATCTGCGCGCTTACAGTCTTTCAGTTTTGCTCCCAAATAATGTCTCACCTAGTTGGGAATAAATGTTCGGCTGGATTATTTATTGATCTAACTAAATCATTCGACATGGTCATGGCTGGATTATTTATTGATCTAACTAAAGCATTCGACATGGTCAACCACAATATTCTACTTAGAAAACTGGAAGAGGCTGGATTTCGGGGCTTCATAATCCAATGGTTTAGGTCGTATCTTAAAAACAGGTCACAAAGAGTAAGGAGTGGCATTGCTTGTTGGGGGGGCGTGTATCATAATGAGATATAACCTCTGTTGATTTTACAGAAATATGTCCTGAGAAAAATATGTCGTAAATCGTGTAGACATCCTAGATTTCCTATGTGTTGTGCTAAGGTTTTAAAATTATTCTTTTAAATATCTGGCAATCGTAATTTTCGTTTAATTTCTCGTTACAATCTTCGTGTTAATCTTTCGAACGTCTTATCAGTACCCAATTACCCTACCACTGCTAACCGCAACTTTTTTTCTGTTTTGTCTTATTAATGAACTTCCTCAGCCCATCAGAAGAATAACAATATCTGGGAACTTTTTAAAACGCATTGAAATGTGGATATACAGACTTGATAAGAATCTAATGTCTCTAATATGTTATTTTGGTCTAATCGTTCTTTTTTCCCTCTTATTAGCATTTTTCGCTCTTTTTTCTGAATTATTTATTTTCATGTTTTGGTAATCTTAGTTTAAAATTTTCTTCTTTCTTTTTTTTTTTTTTATTAATACTACCATAAATTCTTAAGGGTCACCCCACCTCATTATTTTTATTTAGTTTCGCTCCAACAAAATAAACTGACATTCCATACTATTTTATGCCCTTATTTAAATATTGAATGTCACCAATATTTCTTATAATTTATATTTAGAACTCGAATTTTTATATTTATACTTAGTGAACTATCTGATTGTATATTTAACCTATAAGAAATAAAAAACCATACTATACTAATGATTCCTTCTTTACCACGCTTCGAATTTAATGAATTGTAAAGGTTAAATACAATTCAAAATGCCGGAGGTTTTCACTAATTACCTGTCATTTAAATTATATTTTACTTTATGGACATCCTTGCACAAAAACACTATTAAGATATATATTTACATATTTACTATATTTACAAAAGCTAAAAGATAAAACTACTAAATTGGGTTCAGCCATTATGATCTGTGATCATAATCAGGAGTTGATTATACCTTAAAGGTCTAACAACACAAAGATCAGAGAGTGCAATTCATTTTATGTATTGAGTAGAAAGTTAAAGAAGGTAATTAAGATCAATGACGATACAAAGGTAAACTTAAATGCCGAAAAATATATTTAATCCGGCTACAGTATAGAGAGGATTCAACGCAGATATAAATGTTTGATCACCTTTCTGTTAAACACGATCGTTAACTTCTATTTAAAAAAAAAAATACACTCCAATAAAAACATATACGAGTACACTCATTTATGCATGTTCACAAAAAAATCCAGGTCACTGCTGACTCTATTTTCCTTAAGATTAAAAAAAAAAAAATTTATAAATTACAATTCTTATACTAACCTGGCTGATGATGTGCAGGATCGTTTGTCACTGATACTTTTTAAGTATTCGGATGGCTTAATTAAATGCGTAACACCATCCTGTGAGTTATTGGGAAAGCTGGGCGGTACAAATGGCAGAACCAATTGTTTATTAACAAGATTTGGCCCACCTGGACGTCCTCCAATGTTAGTGCGATCGTATCCTGCCGAAGAGTAATGCTGATCGTTATAGTCACTTTCTGAACAATTATAGTTCTGTGATATTATTCCAATTCCAGAAGTGTGATGGCCGTGGTGTTGCTGCTGATATGAAGTTTCAAATGTACCTGAAGACGATGTTTGCACGCTTGAAGTTCCATTAAGAAGCTTGGCTTTCTTGTTCGCTGAAATTGAACCAATTTATGTATGAAACTCATCTGAGTATGTCTGCGCCGTTTACTTAAACACTAAAGTGTAACCATGCCGCACGGCACAAAATATACAATTTGTAATTACGGACGTTAAATTAGCTCTAAAGGGTGCATTAAGCGGGTAAAAGACGTAGTAAGTAAGCTGATTCAAAATGTTCATTTGTGTGTATTTGTGTGTGTTTGTACCGTTTTTTATTTTATTCTTTCATTTTTTTTTTTTTTTTTGTATCTATACAAAAAAAGATTGTTTGTTGTATCGTATCTAGTTAGAGCTTGAACAGAATTAATTGCATTTTTATGTTTACAGTCAGATGCGGATATGATTGTATTATATTTTGTATTGTGAACTGATATTTTGGGTTTTTTTTTAGCTTTCATAAAGATATCAATAGAGATAGAGGGTTAAATAATACATCAACGAGTGTTTGTATGTTTTGTTGGTTAACACATGGCAAAAGTAAAAGTCGAAACTCGAAACCGCACAAGAAATTGTGTCAAATAACTCAAATAAAAGGCTTATGGTATTCGCACATGAGAGTGTGTGCGTTAAGTTAAGTTATAAATTTCAACTGATACTAGGTGGTGGGATGCTTAGTTGAGGCTTTAAGCACGAATACATAATTATTTGATATTTTTTGTTATTTATTATGCGCGAGTTTTTTCCTATAAATATGCATTCCACATACAAGTGGTACAACTATGAGTTACATATTTACACGTATGTTAAATTAATTCATCTTCTCTATTTTCATAAATATTTGCTATCTGCTTAAGCAGACGGTAGCGGTACTGTTCTTTTCTGTAAAACCAATATACGACTCCGTTGTCCTTGAATTACCTATGTATATGCGAGTTTCCTAATTTTATTCAAACCTCTACTCAAAACACTTTTTATTACATGGTTAGCAATGAAAAAAACAAGACAGAGAGAAGTAAATAATGTTCTTAATAATAAAATGTGTTAATTTGCGAAAGGAAGTGAATACATACTCGTACATAGGTATTCAGGAATTATTAACCTTGGCCACTTGCATTAAGAAAAGAGAATTGTTTGTAGTTGAGTACTTCAATACTGGTTATAGTCCAATTGCAAAAACTTTATTGAATTTATGTGACCGTATACACACAGTTATGCCGTATTTCACGGAACCTAAATGCACTACTATTAAAACTGCTCCAACTTTGCGCTTCTTCATTATTAGATCACTGTGTTCCATTGAAAAGAGTGATTTGTAATGCGACTTTTTCAAAATGTGTGACTGATACTATATTTTCGTATTATGATCAATTGATGATGTGATAATTGGCAAGGTTCTGTTTTAGAGATGGTACTGGGTAAAAATGAGAAGAAAATTAACAATATAGTACAGATATAACTATAACTGTTGTATACCTTGTAACACCAGGGACTCGACATTGAAATAAAATAGTCTTCAATTAATTAAATCCGTTATCTTGAATGAAGGTTTGTAGATTGGTTAAGATTGTGAATTCATCGAATTCTTCACATTGTCTCTTGAGCTAATGAGTTTGTAGTCATACGAAAGTAGTCATAGCAACATTAACATTAGGTCAAAGAAACATAGCGAGCCAACGAGAATGGTTGTGAGAATAGGTCTTCCAAAATGGATTTGAAACTTCTGAGATAATCATTGAAATATGCAATTTGTGTAATTACATCAAATGATACCAATTTTTGTCAAGTATCTGCATTGCTACAATGACACTAGTTTTGTGAATCTTAGAATCATTCTACAGGTCGCCCTACTTTGAAGCACATCGAGGTCAAGATTTTGCTTATGTTCTTTCTTTTGTGGAATCGAATAATTTTTCTTTTAACATCGTCGAATCTTGGCCGATTATTGAGCCTCTTCTTTTTTAACGCGTTTGCGGCAATCTTCGTTTGAAGTAAAAAGCTAGTGACTTCCACGAATGCACGTAATTCTTATCAAATGACAGTTTGATACACCTACTGGTAATTTGTAAAGAAATTGCTGTATTTTTTCTTTTTTATATTCAAACATCGATTTAATGAGCATACGCAATGGAGTGTTTGCGACTATTGAAGCAGAAGTGACGAAGATGGTTACGTGTTAAATAAAGGAAAAAACATTGTACATGCTGTCAACAAAGCATCAACGCCTAGGACAAAAAGCGACGATAGACAGCTATAAATTTGAGTAGGGGAGAGTGTGTCTATTTCCCCTATCAACTCCGACAAAAACACCAGCATGGAAATCATGTAATATAACCAACGCGGAAATCATACGAACTCTTGCTAATTGCTGCTTATTTGGGCTTACAAGATAAGTGAACAGTAAGGCCCTCTAGGGTAACCGAGACATGAATCATCGCAGTTCTACTTTGGGACAAAAAAGCTTGAACACTGACATAAGCAAATTAAAATGCTCTCGGGCGCTTCAAAGGGAAAGTTCATTTTTTGCTTTGAAAAAATTTCGGTCCCGATTGGACCAATGAAAAATGGAATGAAATTTTCAGGTTCTAAAATTATTTCTTGCATGTGCCTTCGTACTTTCCCAAATTTGTTTTTAGATTTGCACTTCAAATCCGCCCCAAAATATTTCTTTTTCAGAGTGCTCACTGCCTGCCATTTGTTTAACTCTCAAGTATTCAGCAAGTCCATTCCGTAATACTCGTACAATAGTTTGTATACTTTCATTTGTAAGTTTAAGTAGCGGGCCCTGTTTGCGATATTGCACCACTTGGTTTTTTGCATGCATATATTATTTTCTAACGTTGCCGTAATACATTTTATAATTAAAAACTTTTGAATGTCATTGTGATAACGTTTCAGCTTCCGATATGTAATTTGTTTCTTAGAGACATGATACTGCCAACTCTCGAAGACCATCCACCCCTGACACGGATATTTTGACCGCCTCAGGATAGATCATCATCGGTATTCGGCAGCCTTACCCCACTCTGTCATATACTGTAGCTGCCAAGATACCGTCTTTCGTGATTTTATATGGGCATGAAGACTACGGACAGTCTCATTAGAAGCTGACAACCAGAGTCATGGCTGTCATCGCTTTATGTAAATATTACATTCTGCCCACGTTATCATCTTCGTCGCAATAAAAACGTCTAGTGAAATGATTTTTCTCTAATGCCGGCACAAATTCAACTCCTTAACAAAGGTTTTTTTTTAGGTTAATATGAATTGGTTATACTATGTTCCAGGAATAACGTACAGATTTTAAAACAACAGGTTTCTACAGACTGTAGAACTGCGAAGAAAAATAGACTATCAGAATAGACTGTCAGGCGGAATAGACTCTTTAACCTAGACGGGGATAGATGAAACTTTCATCCACCTGACTATATTAAGTAATAGTAATAGAAAGCAGCTGGAGCTGATGGCTTACCAGCTGAGGTATTCAAAGTAGCTGGAAATGACTTTGCGGAAAGCATACATAAATTCATTTTCCAGATCTAGTCAGAATAGTGGTTTAAATACCAATCACTTCGCTGCAAATGCCTATACGAGGTAAGAGACGTAATGTCGATATTTAAGCGTGTAAATTGACTTTATAATATTGGCTATACTGTATATTATGAATAAATAATATTCGGGGTATTCAATGGAACAATTTTAAATTAAAAATTGTAGCTTATGAAAAACTAGTCGGGATTTTTCGTTGATTAAACAGTCGACATGAGTTACTGGTCCGAAGCGAACCGCGATTTCACGGTCGAGCAAAAGGGTCAGCACTCGCTTAAACATACAAAATTTCAGACAAAAAGATATTATGGTCAACAGATCACCAGATGAGGGGTGGCCGTGGTGTAGTTGTACTAGCCCTCGCTTCTCACTCGGAGGGTCAAGGTTCGAATCCTACTCATGACAAGTTTTTCATTTGTGTAATTGGAACTCAGTCAGAAAAATCTGCGTGTGAAGGCATAACACTGACATGTAGATTTAGCTGTTGTAGAGTTTTAAGCACAAAACAACAGTTAAAATTTACAACCTGAATCATTCCCGAGTGAAGAAAAACTCTCCGTCCTATTCGGACTCCCGCCCCTGGAGAGTCAATATCGAAACCAAATATACCTGAGTTTCAAACCACTACATCACAACAATGCTTTCCGTTCTCCTCTTTCTATCTTTCAGCCCGCGCCCTGGCAACAGTAAAGGGTATCATAACCCCCTTGAGGCGCGCGTAAATTATAAAAAAAAAAAATGTCAGTAGCAATAAAAAACGAAAATTGCGGTCCTTACTGAAATTCAAAAATCAATAGTATTCGGATTAAAAATTCAAAAAGAGATTTATCATAAAAATACAATCAGGTAGGCAGGGTCTTAACGAAAGAACGAAACCTATGCAAGAACAATTCTGAAACAGTAAGAGTGTCAAAAAATATATCTACTGTTGTTGAGTTTATTATCCAAAGGTCAAGATGTTTCTGTTGGCGCAATTATAGTTGTTGGCCCTGTAAACCAGTGGAACAAGAAATTCGTTGAACAATAAGAGGGCAATTTCCCGAGTAAATTAATAAGCGGGTATGTAGAAATTCGCTTGCCTTCTCACTAGCACAAGGCACTACTTCATCTTGTGCAGATATTACAATTCGAAGGCTTACAAGGACCTTAAACGATTTAAATCATACTATAGGAGAAAAAATTTGACAGAAAGTTACAGCTTCTGCACCTACTCTTTACTTTGCATAATATGTAAATATTACGGTTCTAATTCTAGTTATTTTAAACTTGATAATATCCTCCTGACTCATGAGCAAACACAAGAGGCACTATCTTTCAAAAGTCCGTCCAACTAATCGCATACGCCGACGATATTGACATAATCGGGAGAAAGCAGCGTGATGTCAGTGGCGCTTTCGCGAGTATTGAGACGGAAGCGGCGAAAATGGGTTTAGCGGTCAATGAGGGCAAGACCAAGTATATGCTGTCAAGCAAAAAGGACAACCAACACCGACGTCTCGGACAGAACGTCACCCTCGACAGATATAACTTTGAGGTAGTTAAGGACTTTGTCTACCTAGGCTCCGCTATAAATACAGACAACGACACCAGCGCTGATCAAGCGAAGAATAACTCTTGCCAACCGCTGTTTCTTTGGGTAAAGAAGGCAATTGAGTAGCAAAGCCCTCTCTCGGACAACAAAAGTCACCCTTTATAAGACTTTAATAATCCCGGTCCTGCTCTATGGCGCAGAGGCATGGACATTATCAAAAATGGATGAGGGTGTTCTTGGTTGCTTCGAGAGACAAATTCTTTGGGCGATCTTCGGTCCCGTCTGCATTGGCGGTGAGTGGAGCAGGAGATACAACGACGAACTGTATGGACTGTACAGCGACATGGACCTAGCCAGAAGAGTGAAGATCCAAAGACTGAGATGGCTGGGTCATGTAGAGCGCATGGACACCAATGCTCCGGTCCGAAAAGTCTTCGAAACCGCCCCCGAGGGACAGCGCAAAAGAGGAAGGCAACGACTCAGGTGGCGCACGCAAGTGGAAGAGGACCTCAGCCAACTTAGCGTGCGAAACTGGAGGCAGCTAGCCAGGTATGGAGGTGGCTGGAGAAGCTTGTTGACTGAGGCCCAGGTCCACCCCGGACTGTAGCGCCACCTAAAAGAAAAAAAAAATATTGTCCTGATACCCTTTATTATATAAATGATAAAAATATGAGAAATAAATAATCTGTCGATTTATAGCTTCCAATTATTTAAAACAGTAATAAATATCCGAAGATGAAAAAAAAAATAAAAATACTGAAACAGAATTTATTCCCGACAAGAGAGATATACTCGTATAGTTTCAACGATCCCAGCAATTACCTATCGAAATCACAGGGGTTTGTTGGAGAAGGGGTTTCAAGAATTTGAAGGTACTGCAGACCGACAGACTCCGATATGAATAGAATTACGAAGAACAAATATATTGTAAGATTATGTAAAGTTTTCTCGGGATGTAGATATGCCTGAGTACCAAGCGAAGTTGATTTAGATAATGGCTACTGAAAATTCAGCAAAATAAGCACAATTAATTCTGTTATTATGGTCTTAAGTATCCTTTGCTCGTAATTTATAACTTGTTCCACAATAAAAAGACAGGAAAACTCCTTACATCTCTAATAATTTGAAAATGTTTGGACATGAAAGTCATTTGCACTTAGCAAAACTGATACAAAATGGCATATAATGTATCGGGGTTGAGCCCTCGAAGTTCTTTTGAATTTCCATACCGTAAACTTAGCACAAAATATCACGCCTTTTAATAAAAATCGGGTTGACCTATAAACTGATGGATCTTCTATTTCAAAAAAAGTTTAATTTTCAATCTATTTTTTGGAAACAGTCAAATATGGATCAAAGTTAGAGGTTTGGGGTCGTCTCCTTTGGTTAAGCCTGATGACGACATACAAATAAGTTTGTATATGAAACATGAAGTCTAAGGATTAACCCACATAGTCGTATTTATATTTAAACACTTTCGAGTCACTCACTTTATAATTGAGGCCTGAGTTCAAAACGTTTATATCTAATACAAACAAAATATCTCACTTTGACCATTTCTGTTGCTGTGTTATAATGTGTGTACATTAATTTTCTATAGCAAGTGAATATTGCAGTTTTTAGTTTAACACTTTTGAGCAAAAAAAAAAGACCAACAATTTGTTCTTACAGAACATTCAGTACTTTACGATTTTTATAAAACAATGTAAATATGATTAGAACCCTTTTACACTTGTAGGTTTTACTTAATAGTTTAGATAGTCTGAAATGCAACATATTGCCTTGCAATATAAACCAGTAAGAGCACTATTTTGTTCGCTTTAAGACATAAACACATTATAGTAACACATATTTTCATTTTGTATTAGCTTATTTGAGAAAAGGATCTATTATATATCTGGAATTGAATGTTAGGCAACCGAATTGATTATTATTTATATTCTTAAAAACAAAAAATCACATCAGCGTTCATGCAGGAGACATGCATATCCAAGTGTGGGTATCAAAACGAAAATACCTCGAAACTTAAAACAGGATAATACTCGTATTGGTTCATGATGAATCCTCCATTTGAAAGTCATTTTAAGATGTTCACGTTTAAATTCCAGTTAATCCAATGGCAAAAATATATTAATTTAATTTATTCAACAATCCTTAAGCACTTACATAAAATAGAAAAAAAATCTAAATTTGGAAGTCGTGCAAAGTAATTCATTGTCAAGTTACTTGTACTCGAATAGTTGTTTTATTTACAATATTTCACTTGCATCCACTATTCGTATCCGTATCTATAATATAATACAATCGAACGATGCCAACGACGACGATCCGATGTTTTAACTGTTTTGTATTAGGTGCGATGTGCAACTGAGCAAATGAATAATGATAAATGTTTCACAAATTCACCGATGCAATTGAAAGTAAGTACGAGTATAAGTATAAGTTCGAGTATCTACGAGTAATCCGCTGCACTTTGGCGCTCATGTATATAGAAAGTTACCAAGCAAGATCCAGATCGATCACTGAAAAGAGCTCTTGCTGGTATTCGTATTCTCATCGTTTGGTCATTAAAGCAATTGAACTCGGTTACACGAAAACATCTTAAAACATCTTGGACGCCATATGGCTGATCAGATTTACCTTAATCGTGATATGGTTAAAAAATATTTCAAATTCGTCGATTCACTTACGTTTCACATACTATAAAATCTCCAAATCAGGTAGCTTTGAAGATTATTGACACTTTTAATTGTAAAAGATTTCATAATAGTTGTCTATGGTAAAACTTGTATTACCAACCAGACTTTGAAACGGACGAGCATAAATTTGCAGTTCAACTGGCCGTGTCAAAAGAGAACAAACTCTGGACAATTGTGAGTGTGGACACTTTCGTTTGTTTAAATGTCGGCAAGATGTTTGGTAACTTTCTATTATTTATAATTTTTTTTTTTCAATCAAAACTGTTAGAAAAAGTGCATTGGCCTAATAGTTGACCCATTCTAGTTTAAATCTTTAAAGTGCTGAGATGTGATTAGCCTTAATTAAATTGGTTATAGAAAATGATATTATAGACATTCTAACAACAAACTATAGATTTACTCTCCTCATGTCTGTACTCTTACATTTGTTTTTGTCTTTCCATTGAACAAATTTTAAATCTAAGATATTTAGAAAGAAAGTGATTAAGTGCAGGAGGTTTTCACTTGAAATCTGGGGTCACTCGAAAATGGGACTATTCTGTATTTTACTTTCCGATTAAAAGATGTGGCATCAAGGTATGTACATACATATATCTGGGTATGGGTCGGTACACTCGACAGAACACTTAACCACATTTGTCTTAGGACTCCTAAACTGGATACAAAGCCAATTGCACAGTGAAATGTTTTAGTGTATCATTGACGCGAAAAGTGGATTGAGAGTGAAGAAGTTCAATACTAGTAAGTGAGAGTAGGATTATGAGGAGAGCAAAGGTAGGTTTTCATATAATATACTACTTGAATTCATAAATGATTAAAACGTTTGAAAAGAGAAAGGATAAAAAAAGTCGGGTGTCGATGAACACTGGCTTTAAATTTACTAGGCTACTGCAGTATACGACGAGACGTGAAGCTGTTTCTTTCAAAGTTATGTGAAGCACACTCAAAATTACAAACGTACAAAAAAGAACTACATGCCGTCAAATTGCACGACCTTGTTGATCAAATTACCATTTCATTTTGTCATTGAATCGAGTCCCTGGTAAGTCAATTATTAAAAAGGCAATTTTCTACACATTTTGTTCTGATTAATTATTCAGTAACTTAAGACGAACGAAGACCTAGCATTAAGAGTGTCAATCAGAGGTTCTGACTGCCCGCAGGGTGGTTGAGGTAATGCAGATGAGATCAGTATCCGAAAGAGTTATTGCTATCTACATCGATAGCTAGGCCGCTCTTAGGGCAATGAACTCGATTTACATCAAGCAGATGACCTTGCCAGAAGAGGAGGGCTACTCGTTAATAGTGAAGTTGCCAACATCAAACCACCTCTCTGCATAGTAAGGGGCACTATCGAGGAAGCAAAGGTGGTCGAATTTTGAAGCACGTTAAGTATCCAAGGTTCTACGGCCACATCTTGGTGGTAAAAGATCTAGGGAGTTAATAAAATGAATCATGGATAAGCTAGGGACATTAATAGGAATTCTAACAGGACACTGTCTCCTGCTGAAACACGCAAAGAGACTCAAATTGCAGATACCGACATTTGTAGATTCTGTGGCGATCTGCAAGCGGTTGACGACATAACACACTGTGTGAATACGAGGTAATGTCACGTAATGCCTTCTTGGCTTTGAAAGAAATTTAATGTTTTACCATGGACATTGTTTAGATTTTTTGGCTCTTTAAAGATAAATTTAACTGGTTCAACAGGGATCGCGATGTGTTCATTTTTGGTGGCTAGTGTTTGTGTGATGATACATCCCTGTTTTAACAAAACCTAATACAAGCTAATATTTTTTAATATATTAAGACCGAAGTGAGGAACACTTGCAACTGTGCGCTTTAGTGAGTATACAGGAATTGAATCTTATAAGCCTTTTTTAGATTTGCATCATTCCAGAAACGCCCATTTTGTTTGTTCTCAAGCCCACTGAGCCAGAATTGAGCATCACTGATAAAAATATATATGGTTCGAGTGCAAACTGTTGAGAGCGTAATCCACGATCTTCCGGCACAAACCCTGGTCTTTTGGCTTTGGTTCCAGCAGCATCACTGAGATAGATGCCTAATGGAGTATTTCCGATCTTCTAACACATTTTCACTCATAGTAGCTACAGTTTTTTCTGTACGAATGTTATGTTGACGCGTTATTGGCTTAACGCCACGCATACTCGTAGTTCAAGTAGTACGAAATTAAAGCTTTGCCCGCGTGCTATTTAAATCCGTGAATACTACAATTGTCTAAAATCGGTTTCTGCGCTGACAGTTTTATAAATTAGTTTTTAAAAAAGAGATCAAACCATTCCCCCTTTCTTGATTTTGTTCCAAGAAATTAGTGAGGGCAGGTTTGTAAAAACAGTTTTTTTTTGCATTTAAAACCGACATACATAGGCTTTGTTTTTATTGCAAATTGAACGCTTTTTTTAACTTTTTAAGTTTAACAGTTTAAAATGACATGAAATGTAATTCGAAATATTGCTTCGGGTTTTCATTTCAGAAGCTAAATTGCTCTTCTGTCAATACGTACTACCACATATAATACTACCACGTCAAATAAATATTGTAGTATTGAATGTGGAACTAAATTTCTTTTCTCCAGCAATCCACTGTATTTGGCCAATTTGTTTAGAACATTCAAATCTATTGGAAAGAAAATATAAAAAAGAAATAAATAAAGAAGCAGAAATAAATATGTTTTTGGAATTAGACATTTTCCAACAAGAAAATTGCGAAATAAATTGACATTTAACTAACACATGCACAGATTTGTATCCGGATTTAAAAATTATCAAAATTCAAGAAAACGTTTTTGAGCGATTAATTCGTTTCCCCATCCTGCAAATTGTTGGGATTTTCTATAAGAAATTTTCGTTTGGGAAATTGTAAAAAACGTCAAATCAATTAAATTTTCAAGAGCTGTCAAATTCGAAGTAGTTTAAATTTATGAGACTTGGGCATGGAAAAAGAGGGGTAGAAGAGCTTCAGGTTGAAGTGAATTGTTGGCCTAATGAAATAAAATTTTCTGAATCCCGCTGTACTGACTTACATGAATTTTAGACTGATGTCTCAATGTTTGTTGAACGGCACTATGCACAGTAAAGTGAAGAAAATAGAAAATTCCACTGAAAACATAATTTTTTTAAGACTTTGTATCGGCGAGCCCACTCAAATAATTTTTTAATTTATTTTACTGGTTACTAAGTTTGGCAAAAATTCAACTTTGAGATCTGTTTCTAAAATTATAAGTGTGGTCAGGCGTATTATCAAGGTTTCTGTGTTCGTTCAATCGTATCACTATACGGATACTTTGCTGCCTTTTAAATGGATAATTTTGATCACTTGCGATAAGAAACAATCAAGATATATGTAGTTAAATAATGTAAAAACTAAATTTTCCTATGCAATATGTAACCCTAACGGAAACATAGCATTCCTATGCCTCGTATAACATAATGCCTCAACGATTATTATTATTTGAAGTAGAGCATTTCCACAAAAAAACAGTCGTATGGTGTGTGATGCGGATTTGACTTTAGCCGTGTTTTGTTATCACTTATGATCTATATAGATCACACAACGAATATAAAACAGTCCAGATTATTAAAAAATTTAAGTTCTGTGTTGTGGTAATAGTTTGACACTTTTTTCCTTGTCCATTAAAATTGCACACCTGAGTTCATGTTTTTCTTTTTAGCGCGAAGTAGCCATGCAACCGGATATTTGTTTTTTGAAAAAAAATACAAACATATTTAATTTTATTTGTATCCTCTTTTATATTGTAAAATAAAAAAGAAAATGCAATGCAGATAAGCATTGTTATCAGCCGGTAATAATTCATTTCTTTGCGATTTGTAGTCGAATGTATATACATATTTGTTATTTTCATGCTCATGCACGACAATTCTCGTTTTCTTTAAGGAGCAAATTAATTAATTAATTATTAACAGTTATTAAATAAAAATAAAAATAATATTTTTTAGTTCATAATTCACCATTATATTGCTAACTACATGTCGGTATATACCTACGTAGACAAAATATTAATTTATTCGAATATAAAAAATATTTTCAAATAATATTTTATATTCTAATGTGGCAACATGGGCGCTTGACAACTTTGTAACCTAGTGAGAAATAGCACGAACGAATTTTTGAATCACGAAAATTGATCCTGATCAAAAGTAGGATCCTGTGTTGTTGTTGTGATGCACACAAATCAATTATCGTTATGGATCATCGGCGATAATAAAATACGGCTTTTATCATTGAACTGTACGTTTCTAAAAATTCTTACTGTTCGAAATCTTCCCAGGATTATGTTTGCATAGATTTCTCGCAATAGATAGGTAATATTTGCATCTTGTATGGGGGGAAACTTGACTGTGGATTTTATTAATTCTTGTAGAAGTCGCTGTATTTTCCTTTCGAATTGGAGTTGTACTGTGTTCTGCCATCAATGGTCTCGGAGAAGTTGTGATGGCCAGTGCCACTATGTGTCTGATATATTGATCTTCATAAATTCCTCTAACGAACGAGCTAATGATCAATGATTTTTGGCGATTGTTGAATCCGAGAAACAAGTGCATCGAACGATGCACCCGAGTTTTTACAATAGAAGTTACGAAACCCTTAGACACTAGCCAGATTACTTCTGCACTTTGCTACAAAACATTACTCAATACATATGTACTCGTATACAAGTTTTTTCTGCCGGATCGACAGATTACCCGAGCTTTGTTCTTTTCATTTTTAGCACCATCATCACTGAGCTCTATACGCCTAAGATCGGGATCACTGAATCGCAACTAAAGCAGTTGTCACTGATGGACATTGATGGACAATTAAAATGAAGTGAGAGCAAGGTTTGGCTAGATTACAACAACAAACCTAATTACTTTGATAATTTAGTCTTACCATTATATGTTGGAGTCACTGGGTACAAAGTTCTTTCTTTCCTACATTTGCATTTTAACTGTTTTCATACCAACTTTAGTATTAAACTGGTTAAGAGAAGAAAATACAAGAACAGAAACGGATGCACAATTTATCGAACCGCATCTTGAGAAGCCTCTGCGTCTGGTGTATCCCTTTCCCCGGGAAAATTGAAAGCAAGCTCTAACTAAATGTAATAGTCTTTCACCCAAAAACAACGTTACTCCTCTCTGAAATTTGTAGGCTTATAGCTAATCACTCTTAGAACTTTCTCAACAATCTTTTGAAGGTATTAGGAGGCAGATAAAGTTCTACAATACATGATGGAAGATTGCTTCTCCACACTTTGTGTATAAAATTGTGACGAATATATAGTATGATGGAAAATAGACTCTGGCCGACAAAAAATGCCACACAAAGCATAGCCGAGGAGTTAACGATAGTAAGCATATCCACCACTTTTTTTCGGGGATAATCTTCAATATTTAGAACGTTACAGACCAGCTATGTCTAAACCTTGAATGTACCTATTCTTATATTCTCCGTATCCCAAATGATACGGATAAACTCCGTATTCGTAGATACGAGGGCGGGTCAATAAGTCCGTGACTTTTGGATTAAAACACAGATTTTTTGATAAAAAAATAATTTCATTTTTCAACGTAGTCTCCCTTGAGCTCTATACACTTTGTCCAACGCTTCTCCAATTTTTTTATCCCTTCCAAAAAAAATGATTTGTCGAGGTCCTCAAAATAGGCCATTGTTTGCGAGATGACTTCATCATTGGAGTCAAATCTTTTTCCACCAAGCCATTTTTTCAGGTTTGGGAACAAGAAGTAGTCGCTCGGAGCCAAATCTGGAGAATAGGGTGGATGAGGGAGCAATTCATAGCCCAATTCATGGATTTTTGCCATGGCAACTGCACATGTGTTTGTGGTCGACTGTGAGCAAACGCGGCACCCATCTTGCGGAAAGCTTTCTCATGCCCAAGTGATCATTCAAAATTGAAACCACTGAGCCATGCGAGATCCCTAAGGCTTCCACAATCTCTCGCACTTTCAATCTTCGGTCGGCCAACACCATATCGTGAATTTTTTCGATTGTTTCGGGTGTAGAGACCTCAACTGGGCGTCCAGGACGTTCGGCATCTTCAGTGCTTGTACGGCCACAACGAAATTCAGTAAACCACTTTTTTACCATTGAAATCGATGGTGCAGAGTCCCCATAGTATTTATCAAGCTTAGCCTTGGTCTCGGTAATGGTTTTTTTTCGCAAGAAATAATGCTTAATAAGCATACGAAATTCACTTTTTTCCATTTTCTCCTCAAATTAGTGAGTAGTCTGATAAAAATAGCTGTCAAACACAAACTAACTGACGCAGCAAGTTTAAATTTTGACAGGAGTCAACTGACAAATGCCTGTTGACAGGAGCAGTGTTGCTGTTTCAGTAAAGAGGTCAGAAATTCAAAAAGTCACGGACTTATTGATCCGCCCTCGTATCACGTATTGCTTATTCCAAAAACATCATTTTTAAATCGCTTGGATCACGATATGGTGATCATAAAAACGGAAGCAGAAATCATGCGAACGCCTGTCGCTTGCCAGAAATGATGACTGGGATTTCTTATTTGAACAGCGTAGTCTTCTACTATGTTTACTAGAAGAATCCAATTTTTATTCAGGAGAGCGGTGTGGTCAGCTGGCTTGCTGGTTCACTCTAATGTTGAGTTCGTGAGAAAATTTGGGCACGCATTAATTTGTCTGCCTAAAAAATGTTGAAGGTGTTCGAACAGCAAAGGGAGAAGTCCAAAGTATTTCGCTTGTACACAAACATGCTGATTGCATGACTTGTTTTTCGCTTTGCAAAAAAAAACGTTGCTAAAGTTAGCTATTAGAATATGCAAATGCATATGGTATACGAGATTGTAAGCCGCATTTATATGAAGTAGCTTCCTTGCAAGAAAAAAATTGTTCTCGTTTTTTACGTGTACATCTTTCATTGATTGACTTAATTTTACGGGATACCTACATATATATCCCTCGGGGCCAAAATACATCCAGTTACCACTCGCTGTCATTTTGATAATACCATTTCGGAACCTCTGTTGAGGACACTAAGTTATAACCTTGGTTTGAGTTTAGGCTGACGGTCACGGCAACCGGAAGCTATGCACAGTTTCATTGTGTCGACCAACTTGTGGACAACTTTTTTGCGATTTTAGGTTCAAAAATGCCCAGCCATCATGACGCTCCCCCTAGGCGCTTACTTTTTCAAGTCAAACCCGAACTTTTCATGCGACCACTTTTAAGTCCTAGTGGGACTACTGTAATTCCGCTCATAATGTATCAGGTCAAATTATAATAACCTTTAGTGGCGATAATCTAATATATAACAACAGTATTGTTCTACCTAAATGTATGTACATAGGATGATAAACATTAGCCCTACTTCTTTCAGAACAAATCTGTTCGATGTCTGCATTATGCGCGACGGTACGTCGTGAAAGTGTTATCATACCAAAAATGTAAAGGAAACATATATTTATTATATGAAATTATAAGAAAAATGAATATGGAGTAAGTAAGTAAACAACTGTAAGTGCGCCATCGCCTTTCATTAGTTCTTAAAATTAATAGATTAATAGTTTTATAAAACTTGTTTGTCTGCGTAGCGTAGGCAGTTTAGTTAAGAAATATTTTAAATGAAGAATTTGATATCGACAATTATTTGTGTAATATTATAATTTTTCAAACGTAAACATTTCTGCAAAGCAAAATTAATACCCTGTCTAGCAATTAATTTGTCCAAGCCAAAATAAAGAAAGGTACGAAGCAGTTCCTGCTATCCATATATTCTTTATTTACCGATTTATGCATTTCTTTCTATTCCCACCAGATTATTAATTAAATATAATTTCAATAACGAAACATTTTTGAATTAATAATAATTTTTAAAATTAATCATAAATATTACAAAAGGTTGGTAGTTTACTTACCTGAAATTGTTGACATAGTACGATTATGATTCCCTCGAACCAACTCAGAAGGCCTAAGACTTGGCTCTTCGACTACTTCAAGTCCAGAATCGGAATCGAGATTTTCTGCTAGCGAACCGTTGATATTTTTTGAATTATTCTCACCAGGGCCATCTATGTTTAAGTTATTTTTATTAACAGCTCTTAATGGTGGTGGCAGGGGTGGAGGTGGAGGTCCATTAGCTGTAAAAAATAAATAATACTCGTAACAACATATTTTTTTTAATATGTCAGTTGATTTCAAAATTATTGGGTCTAGAACTTAATTCGTGCGGTTTGCTAAGAGATGGCGTAACTTGTATTATTCCATTGGAACATGCGTTGGAAAGCTACTGTCATTGTACGTCATTTCAGTATATGTCATTCATTTGTAGCGTAAACAACAATAATTTTTTTCACTCAAATATGTCGAACTTTGTGCCTGAAAAAGTATATTTGCGGGGAGTTCTTCTTCATTTCTTTAATATGAAGAAAACTGCTGCCGAAAGTCATCGTATTTTGGTGGAAGTTTATGGTGAACATGCGCTAGCTGAGCGAACGTGCCAAAAGTGGTTTTCATGATTTAAAAGTGGTGATTTTTGCTTGGAAGACGATGAACGTCCTGGGCAGTCAAAAAAGTTTGAAGATGAAGAACTGGAAGCATTACTCTATGAAGATTGTTGCCAAACACAAGAAGAGCAGCCATTTCAAAACGTTTAAAAGCAGCTGGATATATTCAAAGGCAAGGAAATTGGGTTCCACATGAACTCAAGCCGAGAGATGTCGAAAGGCGGTTTTGCATGTCCGAAATGCTGCTGGAACACCCCAAAGGAAGTCATTTTTGCATCAGATTGTTACTGGGATGAAAAATGGATCCATTAAGACAACCCCAAGCGCAAAAAATCATATGTGAAACCCGGCCAACCAGCCAAATCAACGGGAAAGCCGAATATTCATGGCGCAAAGGTAATGCTCTGTATTTGGTGGGATCAGATGGGTGTGCTGTATTATGAGCTGCTAAACTGGGTGAAACCATAAATGGACAACGCTACCGAACGCAATTAATCCGTCTGAAGAGAGCAGTAGCCGAAAAACGCCCGGAATATGCGACCAGACACGAGGCAATAATTTTCAATCATGACAACGCTCGGCCCCACGTTAAGAACTATTTGGAAAACAGTGGATGGGAAGTCTTACCCCACCTGCCTTATAGCCCAGAGCTTGCCCCTTCTGACTACCATTTGTTCCGGTCGATGCAGAACGCCCTCACTGAAATACGGTTCACATCAGAGCAGAATATCAAAAATTGACTTGATTCATTCTTGGCCGCCAAGCCGGCGCAGTTCTTTTGGGATGGGATCCACAAATTGTCAGAAAGATGGAAAAAAGTCATAGCTTCAGATGGGCAATACTTTGAATAATACTATTGTACATGTTTTTCTTAAATAAACGTTCAAATTTTGAAAAAAAAAACCGCATGAATTAAGTTATATACCCAATGATACTTTTTAAATATAACCGAATATGCTTATAATGGGCGTCCATAGCAAAATTTTCAATTTCAATATTAAATAAAAGAAAAACTACAGCGTTAATATCATATAATATTTAAACAGAATGATATTAAATTTATTAAGCAACTTGCGACACACTCTTGCAATCGAGCTCTTAAATAAGTGAAAACGCAGGAACAGCAACTTCAATCGTCCTTTTCATTTGCATATTCTATGGGGGAAACTGAAGAACGTGTGCTGTTGATATTTAATTCAGCCGCAATATTCCTTCTCGACATAAGCAGATTGCGCATAATTTCGCGTCAAACTTGAGAACATGTTCGAACTTAGCGGTTGTTTTCACCAACGGACATATACTCGTACGAAAAAATAAGAGAAATAGAGGCACGTGTTTATAGAATTCATTGATAAAAAACCTATAATCACATTCAAAAACCTTATACTGTATAAATCTTAATAATTCGTCTATTCGCATATAATCATCTGACGCATATCGGTTCATAAGGAATCAAACCTTCCGCCAAGAAGTTTGTTTCCGAATATTTGTAGGCAAAGTATTGAAGAATGCGGATTTGTACCGATTCTACATCCCAGACAATCAGATTCAGTTCAGAGCGGGGCTGGTTAGAGTGACAAAACGGTTCAGAACGCAATCAAAAAAAAGATTTTTACTAAACATATTGATCTGTGCTTGACTGGGACTAAGAACGTCACGATGAATAAAATTTGCTTCCTTACCATAATCAGAAATATCGCCTCAACTATATAACGTTACGGCGTAGTATTATATTATGTTAAAATGGTTCTTGTGATTGAAAGTTGTTATCTTAGGACATGAGTCGATTTACAGGACTGCGGCGACTCATTATGTAAAATAGTATCTCAACAAGACTTTATCAATAAGTCTCATCTCAACACGTTGCACATGCGATGATCGTTTGTGGTAGAGTTTTCTTTTTGCTGTAAGATCATAATGAAAAGCACACAGAGAGAATGCCACGATTAAGATTTATTTCGCTTATTCTTTTTGTTACAATAGGATTTAGAATGCTATCCTGGAAATGGAGTTTCACTAGGTAGGTGCTAAAGGCAAAATGTTTAGCTACCGTGCGTACAAGAACCTCATCGAGATTTTGGCCATCCCGTAGAATGCAGAATTTCACTCTGACTACATTAAATAAAGTCAATCAGTTGCTATCAAGAATGACACTACAGATGTCACGGTTTGGCAAACAAATGCAATCCAATATGTTGTAAAGTAAAAAATAAAAAATGCAAACAAAATAAAACATTCAGTTACATAGCGGCCTTCCAGCTGGGTTTGGTAAAGTAAGGATGGCAGTATTTAAATTGCAATAAAAGTGAGGCTAATGGTTTACATATTAAACACTGTAAAACAGATAGAAATGGCTTGCTTGACTTAATTCTAAAATCTAGTTAAAAAAAAAACTAGTACGAAAACGCCAGATAAAATAAACATCAGAACCGTGTGCCACTACATCGTGATAAAATTCACAAAACTTCTCCGATAATATGTAAGGCCACAAGTGTTCTTAATACACTCGTTCACACACTTATGTGCCATTAGTGTAAAACTATTTACATTGGAAATTCGGAAAAGTTCAGCATATGATACGAGTATATAGTAGATATTTACCAGATCTTATACGAGAACCATAAGTTTTAAGTCGATACCCACAACCTGTTTATTGAAGCTAAAGCTATGGATAACAGAATTCGAAATGTTAAACATGGAAAAACAAAATTGGGTTTTTGCGTCCCTTCTAATCTCATTTGCCTATGAAGAATTTCAAAAACTACATACATACTCGTAAATGTACGAGTATGTCATTGCTATTGCGGTTGCAAAGGTTACTTTTATTTGTCGTAACAAAGGTAACTGTGTCCATCTCGCCTCTGCAATGACAATATCCTAGAGATACTCGTAAGTGAAAAGTTGCTCATCACCATATCAAATAAAGTGCTCTAAATTATATGACGAACCCGTGGTGCTTTTACGGTATCGAAAGCCAAAAAAAAGTTTCTTAAATTATCCTGGCTTCTTACGAGCCAGAATCGATTGGTAAAATGTTTTCTATGACAAGCTTCAAAAGATTAGACCTCTTCTTTTAGGCAAAAATAAATCGTATAAAGACAGAAGTAATTCGCGAAACTGCAAAAATCATACATACTCGTATGTGACACACAGACCGACATATAATTCGAGTTAAAGTTTAAATCGGTTTTACAGATATCTCACAGGGATTGAACGGCGAAAATATCTCAAAAAATTACCCCCTACGACTGTTAAATATGAACTGACGAACGACAACCTAATATTTAAAATAGACCCAGAGCATAAAACATATCCTCCACATAAGCTCAGTAGCTAATGATCACTGATTGTGATAATGATGACGCACATATCACGTATTATGAGAACGCAGTAGCTGATATTAGCATGATCAGTGAAGGTCATCGCAAAGTCAGTCGAAAAAAAAGGAGCCGAAGTTCCAGCTAAATTTAATGAATAGAACGAAAGAATAATTGGTTCAGCAAATTGCAAAAATCACAGCAAAATCCAGACCTTTCTTTCAAGGTAAAAAAAATATTCAACTTGTAAAATGAAAAACCCTTCAATAATTGTGTTGTTATGAATGTCGTTTTGGTGCGCAGTGAAAAGGAGCAGAGCAGGAGAGTATAAGGATGGATTTCACTTTTAGAATTTTTCTCTTTTTGGTATTGACTGAAATTTTATCTCAACATTAATTGTGAACTTTACCCCGTCGAATAGTATTATACTATGTAAGTTACTCAAATTTAGCCAACCCTACAAACGTCGAAGTAGCTATACAGATGCACGTCGATAGGAAAAATGTGTTGTGTTGTATACACATACTCGTATATAGGAGGACCGGCAATACTTTATGAATCAATCAAAACTGAGCCCTTTCAGCCAGAGTCAAAGCAGCACTACATCACAGACTGAAAGGGTTTTCACTTAATACGAATCCGTACGCTTAATTTACATTTACGTTGTATTAGAATTTCGAATTCATATATATATAGTAGTATGTATATGTATGTAAATATCAAGCAGTATGACTATTGTTTGCCTAAGGCGGTGTTAGAATATCCTTACCTATTTCGCTACTTTGAATAGGCGGCGCTGAAGATACTCGCTTTAAAAGTCGACTTGAGTTTATGGAATTATTTTGAGTATCGAGATTGTTGCGTATAACTGTTGAATTTCTGGTCGCTTGTTTGGTGCGTTCTGCTACATCCTCTGGAGGACAAACACTTTCGTAGGTATCACTTTTAAGGCCGCTATTAATTTGATTTTTCAGATTCACATTCTTTGTTGTGTATGCATCCTTTCGCGGAGAATCGTATTTACTGTGAAGGCCATTGATTGACTGCGACTTATAGCGATTCAGAAGTGCCACATCACGTTTGTTATTCAAATCCTGTTTAGAAAAACAATAAAACAACAAAAAAACAGAGAGACAGAGATAGAGAGAGAGAGAGAAACAAAAAGAAATAGTAAATATTTATAAGCGAATCCATGTTGTATATAGGTCAAGTTAAAATTTACATGTTTAGTATATTGTATGGCCACATCGGTGCTTCTTGCTGAACTGGCACTTGCCGAACGACTGTGAGATCCGCTATCTCTCGACCGAGATCTACCGATGTTGTATTTTTTCTTGATAGCATTCCTCGCCTCTTCGCGCACCAGATAGATATCTTCATAGTCATGCATATTATTGCTGCTGCTGTTGCTGTTGTTGCTGTTGTTGTTTTTGCAATGATTGTTACTATTATTATTGTGCATGTTTCTGTTTAGATTGTGGTTTAAGCGAATGTTGTTCTTTGGTGAATCTAAACTGGATTGCACAGAAACTGATTCATCCGAACCACTTCCGGCACCACTGCTAGTCGAATGGATATCAGCCTGAATGATCATCGCCTTGTTGGAGTGGTCTTTTGACAAAGCATTCTTACTGATGCTGCTGCAATCAGATTCAAACAAGTCTTTAACCCGATTGTAGATGATTTCCTGCGGGTCATGTAAAAAGAAGGATTCACCCGATATACTGCCATTGGGTGAGGGCGGTGTTGAGGAGCCATTTCGCATGGGATTAACATAGAGTCCATCATTTGGTACTATCGCCCCACTGTAGATTTTCTCCGACGATGATCTGGATTGGGAGTAAAGTCCATCATTGCTTTGACGAACCGATGGTGGATGCAGATAGAATGGCTCAATGTCAGAACTGCCTGTCGATGATTTTGATTTGATGGTGTAACTGCGATTTGTTTGCTTGCTATTATTGTTGCTATGTTTACCATAATTCCCATAAGACTTTTGTCGAGAAATATTACTTTTTTCTCGTGTGTTATAGTCGACAGACGTTCCATGTTGAACTAAAATATTTAGACACTGTGCAGATAGATACAAAAAAAAGTTGGCAATGTCATTTTAAATGGATAATTGACGAACGATTAACGATAGTTACTAACCTCAACCTGTTGGTTCTCCGCAGCATCGTTAATTGGACTTTTACCATATTTGTCTAGAGACAATTTCGCTCCATGATTAAGTAACCATCTAACTGTTGTTAGATGGCCACGGGAGGCAGCAAAATGTAATGGTGTAGCACCGTCGCCGTCTCTCAAATTTGGGTCAACTCCTTGTTCTTCCACCTAAGCAGTAAAAAAATAATAGAAAGATTAAATTCACTTAATTGCATAAGATTGTTTTTTGTGACTAAAAATGAATTTGCATAAGGTAGTGATACGAGTAGTTTAAAATTTAACATGATATCAAAGTCATGGAACCAAACTCGTTCCCATAGTTTATTTTGTATGTATCTATATTACTCGTAATTTGGAATCATATCTTTTTTTAGACTCGAAAACAGGATGAACAAGAGTGTGAAATAAATATTATAGATAAGTATGTACATACTCGTACATATGTTCAAGAGAAAAAGCTATTAAATGAATTTTTGACATTTCTACTTCGGAATTCCTTTCAAATATGGTGTTATGATTCAAATGCGCAATTACGTAGCTCTTGCCGTTTAAACATGTTTTTATTACAAATTTCGCAGTCTCAAATTAATTGTAGCTTAAGGATACTGGGTTGTAAATGAAAAAACGTATTGGATGAGGTTTCGTCGGAGGATTGTGTTCCAGTTGACTTTTAGCTTTTGTTAAGCAAAATATGTATGTCTACTGTCATCTGCACAAAGAATTGGATTCGCAATTCGTTAAGACAAAGAATAAAAAGAAGAAATAGTATCTTCAAGAAAACAGACAGAATTTTCGAATTTCAACTAATTATTAATCCACTCTATAAAGCATCGCATCGATGTAGGCGACATATAAAAATGAATCTCCAAAGACAACAGACCTGCAATATTTTTTACAAAGCTTTAAAATAAGTATAGATGGGAACACTGGCTATGAATAAAGAAAAATACCACATAATGCATTTGTTTGATAATATAGAGAAATGCCATTCCAGTAACGATGTTTGGGTAAGTTTTAGAAAGCATTTGACAATCATAACCAATGAAATAACATTGAAACAGAGGAAGTGCTAGGAGTGAGGAAAATCACATCTGCTGACGGTTTATTTGTATCAATGACGAAAATACGACTCTCAGGCTGAATGCTACCTTATGCAAGCGATGACAGCCACGACTCCATCCGTGCTACAATTGCTTAAGTAATATTATCGTAGTTCAGACTGTTTACCATCTATAATAAGCCCTATTCAAATCAAATGAGACTTCTCGAAATCTCAATACATAATCATTCCTACCGATGGGACCAAAACAACCACCGAATAATTCTTCTTCCTAGCAGGAGAGTAATCCTGAGACAAATCCAAAAAATCGTGTTAGAGCTTGACAGCTTTCGAAGGCAAATGATATGCTTTCAAAAAATAAATAAAATATCTAAAGCTAGAGTATAAGCACAATGAATGTGTAAAGTTTCGACCCGGAAAATATATTATGGAAAATTTAAATAAAAATGCCTTGAAAAACAAAGTAGCGAAATGTCGGAACTTGAATCTAAAAAGATCGGAGGAGTCAAAATATAAACAAAAGCCTATCGCCTTAAAAAAAACTGTACGACATTATGTCAGATGATAAACCTTAATATCACATCATACATATGTGTGGTCACACTTAGAGAAAAAAATCCTAAAAGAACAGTATGGCAATATGAGAAGGCATTGGAGCGGACTTAACACCTTCTTTAGGAATTTCAAATGGTCGTTATGTTTCCTCGATAATGACGTGGATGCCGCTGCTGATATGATCACAGACACTATTCTCTTTGGGATGAGATCCTTTATCCCTCAGCGGATAAAGAGTATCAGACCAAAGGAAAAGGCGTGGTGCGAATCGAGCTGTAAAGAGGCTGTCAAGTTGAGAGAAACCCTACAGAGGATAACCGGGAAAAATTCGGAATGACTGCAACACCTTTCTTAAGCGTGTGAAATTTCTAAACAACTAAAAACTGAGGCAAAAAAAATACTACAATGTCCCAAAGGCAGTAAAAATTGTTGGTCGTTCGTCAAAAACATTAGAAATTCTGCCTCATTCTCCATCCCAACGCTCATTTACAATGACATTCCAGCTGTCACCTCTTCGGACAAAGCCAATCTGCTTGCGGCACACTTTGCGGCCAGCTCAATGCTTTCAGATTGTGCTTTGCCTCCGCCTACACTTAAGTGCGTTGAATCTTCAATGGGATGAATCCACTTTCGCACTCGTGTAGTAGCAAGAGTACTTAAAGATCTTAACGCTCACAAATCCGCTGGTCCAGATGGGATATCTCCTCTTCTTCTGAAGAGGTGTTCTTCAACGCTGGCAAAACCACTGCGTAAGGTTTTCCATCAATCCTACTCTTTAGGACCCTTTCCGAGCAGATGGAAAACAGCATTTGTCTAGCCCATCCCTAAAAAAGGCGAATCTTCTTCTCTTTCCTCCTACAGATCCATTGCACTTACGTCCCTTCTTTCCAAGGTCACGGAAACGCTGATAAATCGTCAGCTCATGAAATATCTCGAAATCCGAAAATTTATTAATGACCGGCAGTACGGTTTTCGTAGCAAAAGGTCCACTGGTGATTTGATGGCATGTCTCACCGAAAAGTTGAACCAAAGTTTACATCAATCTGGCGAAAGCAAGATAGTTGCACTTGATATTTCTAAGGCATTTGACAGAGTTTGGCATCAGGCTCTTTTGTCGAACATGCGTGCTTTTGGGATCGACGACTCTCTTCTTCAATGGATTAGAAATTACCTTTCGGAACGTTCAATTCAAGTTGTTTTGGATGGTTTCGAGTCTGATATTCACAAAATAAATGCTTGTGTGCCCCAGGGCTCCGTTCTCTCTCCGACACTATTTTTAATTTTCATTAATGATCTCTTGTTTGCTACTTTTAATCCAATTTACTCCTTTGCTGACGACAGTACTCTCTGCTTTTCATATTGGATCCCGGACTCAAGTCCCTACTCTTCGGCTGTAGGACGGGAACGGCAGCGTATGTTAAGCTCAATCAATTCCGATATAAACATCATAACCAATTGGGGAACTACCAACAGAGTGGAATTTAGTGCTTCCAAAACACAACGCTGTCTGCTGTCGCTTAAGCGAAATTCAAATACCAAGCCATTATCCATCAATCTCACTTGCATCGTTGAAACCGAAAAACTTTCCATTCTCGGTATGTGTGTCAATGACAACTTACGATGAAATGACCACATATTAGTATTCGAAATCGCCAAAAATGCTGCGAAATGTCTAGGTTTCCTTAAGCCGAACAACTCGCTCATGGAATGCCCTGCTGAGCTCTTTATTTCCTAGCCATGACAACCTTCAAACATTTAAAACCAACATATATCGGTACCTCTCTTTTCTCCCTCCCTAAATTTCCTTTCCTGCGCCCGCGCTATGTGCAAACATTTTAAGGGTGCATAATCCCTTGTGCGCGCGCAAATTATAAAAAAAAAATGGGTTAAGCTCTTAGACATCTTCTTGTATCTCCTCCTGCATAGACGGTGATATGCAGAATCCAAAAACTGTCAAAGCAGCTTAAAAACACCTTCATTCATTTTTGATAAAGTGCGTCCCTCAGCGCAATAGAGCAGGACTTGGACTCCTAAGGTCTAATATAGGATCACTTCTGTTGTTTGAGAGAGTGCTTTGTTAGTCAATTTCCTTCTTAGCACAAAGGAGTAGCGATTGGCAAGGGTTGTTCTCCTATCTTAGCGTTGGTGTTTTTGTCTGAACTGATACAGAAGGTAGGAAAAGTCCTTAATTGCACGGACTTTTGAAAGATTGAGCCTCTTGTGTTGGCGCGTGAGCTATATAGGTACACTATTCTTTCAAGAATGATGTTAAAGAAATTGCATGATAGCCCCCCTGGGAGAGATGTTTACCATCCTTGATGGAGAGACGTAAATTCTTCATCGTCATCCTGTACAAACGCATGAGTTTGTAAAGAAACTAGACTTTGCTCTATATAATTCGTCCCTATAGATGCTAACATAGGCCTTAAAATCGAGGAATAGCGTAGCGTGAAAATTTGGTCGATGGTATACTTTCCTAGCTTGAAGCCACACTCATATGGACCAATCAGGTTGTTGCCGAACGGCTTTCACACAATACAGCAGATAAGATCTTGTAGATGATGTTAGGAACACGATAGCGAGATTCTCGCTGCAACTCGGCATGAAACACAGTGCTCTGATTACTTTCTTGCACCGAGACAATGACTGGATTTAAAGTTTGCCTGCTTTATAAACAAAAAGACATTAAAATGTCTCTCGTTTATTAGTAGGTTTTTGAAGGCTTATCTATGTACATAATTTCTTTTCAGTACTAGAAGGGGAGGATTATTTTTCTGTTATGTAAAGGCACAAGAAATAGCAACATTTAAAACAAAAAAAAAAAAACTGTGGCGCTGGCAGCCTGGTATGGGCCATGGCCTAGCTTCTTGACACTCATTTGTGTTGCTTATGTCGTCAATTTTGTCACATCTGAGCGGGGCCTACGGTTTATCGTCGAGTCCGAACGGCACAACTTAGAAGTTTTTTCGTAGGCAATTTTACTTTCGGGAGTGCCATTGTCCGCCGAAAGGGTGATGGCGATTGAATCGAACCCAAACTCTCTGCGTGATAGTCCAATGAGCTAACTATCGCGCCATCGCTATCGCCAACATTTATGGAATAATATTAAGGGAACATTTTTAAGTGGATCGAAAATAATTGGTCTTAGGCATATGAGTAAATTGAACTGACAAATTTGACTCGATATAGATATCTTTACTGTAGACCTATACTGCTTGATAAGAATATGTATCTTTAAAGATCCCTCCGTTGGGGTTGTAATGTAAGAAAATCTAAAAACTTACTTAAGCATAGAACGGCAATTTAAGTACTATCTGTAAAATATAAGAGACGTGATTGAAATTAAAAAAAAAAAAACAAATTTAGGAGCATATTAACGGTCGGTTTTCGAACTAGAAATTTTTATTTGCTTGATGCAAAAAATAGTGACGAAATACCAGCTTTACAAATTAGCCAAGTAGGTATGTGAATTTATTCGTAAGTTTAATTTTTTCTTTATTGTTGAGCACTTTGTGGTCATTGGCGTAGTCTTAAACTGCAACCTGTGCATAAATTTCTTACTAAGAAAACATTCTGCCAATAGTTAGTGTGCTATTTGTATCTTATTACCATTGAGTTGCAGTGCAGCATCGTGTGGAAAGAAAAGAAAGTTTAGATAATCTCTCTGATTTTCATTTTTCTCTTCATTCGCTTTAGAAAGGTGAATTTCAACTATGCTATAGTTTTTGTGATATAGTTTTTATATACGTATGTATACCATTGAGGGGAGAATACGAACAATGTTGGTACGGGGAAATCTCGATTTAAACACAAACGCTTTAAGCTATTAGATACAGTCTCTTGGCTATGCACACAAAATCAAGCATTGTCTGATCTTTTTTAATAATTGGCAAGAAGAAAATAAATGTTAGTTAACAGGTAAAGGTAAATTAAGTGGTGATAAAAATAAGGTAATCGAATTTCTTGTATAAATGCCTTGTTATGCAGCTGTTAACATTCAAGACAGTTGCATATTTACCTTCTTGTGATTGAACTTAACTCGTTTTGAATCACAATATCTCACAAGTAGTTATCCATCTGATTTGTCAATAATTCTTTATTGCCGTCATATGCACTATGTTACGTATATGAACGAATCCTTAAAATTACCTACTGATTTACAAAAGCAATGCTTAGGATCTGTAATAAAAAATGAACTTGCCTTAAGAAAATCGCCTTTCACATTTGAGCGAAGTGATTTATTTAGATGTGTAGTTTTGGCTGCAATTTTGAGTTGTTAGAAATGCAGATCGTAAATACGTCAGAACAATAGCATCCATTCACCGAGTATCTCTTTATTTCTGCAAGCAGAATACTGTGATTAGAAAATCTGAAAGAAGGGATCCACTGAGGGACCCTTTACTCAAGCAAGACTGTTGTGGAAGAATACTCATTATTTACGAAATATTCGATTTTGTTAGCGAACTACTTACTTCACTGCTACACACATTTCATGAGCCAATTAGGGTGCGAATAAAAGTAAGAAAGCAGCAGGATTTGATAGCATTCCTCCCGGAGTCTACGAAATTTCATTGACAGTATCAGTGAATCTTTTGTGTATAAGGAACATATTCCTAATAGGTTTTGCGTAGGATAGATACGCTAAATGGATTTATTTTTTTAACTGATGAATCCTTCCATAAAGTAACTTTCAAATTTTTCTGTCATATTTCAGAGTTCTTTGACATTAATGTTTAGTATTGTTTAACAAATCGCCATGACTTGCGAATACACAAGCCTTTCAATCGGGAAATGTATAGAGGATAACTCTGTTTGATTGGTCCTCATAATCGGCCAACAGAAGGTGCTATTCGCATTACTGGAACCCAATAAGGCTTCAACGTAAAGTACTCGTAGGTTCAGGGAAATTGAAAAGTGTGGCGAAAATCCAGAGTTATTTGGTCTTGATCCGTTCATTATGTTTGCAAAAAGAAGTCGGTCTATACTCGCATAAGGAACTAAAACTGTGAGCAATTCGATTCGTAGTTAGAAATACTATTGTATTTAGTAACAAGATTACTAAATGCGCTTCACCATCACCATCTCAAATGGATATGATGTTTGTTTGATGGAAATTCAATTTCTGTTGCTTTTGATTGAAAAAAAGCTTTGAAGTTCTCAAAAAATCACCCTTCAGCCAGTTTTGAAGTCGACAAGTGTCATGTGCTGCTGATGTTAAGTTGTCTGATGAACTCGAAGACAAGGTGACATACGAGTATAATGCAAAGGTAAATATGGAACAAGCCAGCTAACAGCTTCTGCCAAATACCCATGGTGTGTGCCAATATTATAGTAATTCCGTGCTCATTGTTCAAAATGAGTCGCCGTCTTAGAAATACCTACAGGGATGTAAAAATGATTTTAGCACACTCTACTACCAGCTGTTATACTAACTGTACGAATTACGAATTGCTGTTGACATTTGTTACACAAATAAATACCGGTACCTCAACGATACTTGGTTTTTGAATAATTGAACAATACACAAAAAATTGAATTTTTTTTATTGTTGATTTAAGGTCAATTTTAACTTTAAGGTATTTATTCATGTTTTATATATTTAAGTTTAAAGCTAAGTTTATGTATGTAAACAAATGTATCATAAGACATAGCAAATTAACGATGGTGTACGGAGGACGAAAGATCGCTGATTCCAAGCTAAGGATGTTCAGATTTGTCGACAGTTGGAGTATTCCGGGAATCTAATTTACAATACATTGTCTTAACGTATTTTGATGGACTGTAGAACAAAAAGAGCCCCTTGTGTTAAAAAAAAGCAGTGGAAAAAATTCGCAGCCAATATACATCTTCGATAACTTCGATAACTCTTCGAAGAGTTATCTCGACTGTATATTTACAAGCAATGCTATCATTTCAAGGTAAGATCTAAAGCAATAATCAACTCAATCAATCGGCATTCTGTCAGTGCAAAGGAGCTGTGGGCAAGACATGGGTTATGACACCGAAAAGGGTCATCTAGCTTTTATGATGCCACTTATAACTTGTTGTTGTCTGGTGGAATAAGCTCGTAAATACCTCATTGCTGTTTCTATCAAAGTCTATAGAGCAATCTGTCTCGACTTTATGGTGGCTTTCTCTAGCTCGATGACACTGAATGCGGCGCTGGTGTATTTTTGGAAGACGAAAACGTTAGATTTCACTCCTCGATGCATTTGCATCTTACGACCACTTACTTACTAACGACTTCCAATCTAGTTAGGGAATGCAAGGCATCGCTGAATGCAGTCGAAGGGTTGAACAGAGTATTTTCTGGATCGCAGGTTACAATGGGATCAGGGGCCATGTAATCACAGATGAACTTGCCAGGCCAGTCCTAGAGGAGAGTTTTTCACGACACGAATCGTAACTGACTCTCTCTGCGCCCTCGGTTAAGGCTTCTATAGACAGTTGGGCTTCATTTGAGCACAGTTCTAGTAACATAACACCCCAGGTCGCAGGCTGATTAAACGAATGCTTCCCGACGTATCTAAGACGGTAGCAGCCTTCCTGTTGTTCCTCAACAGGGAAGACTATAGCTTGCTTACTGGTACAGTGAAGGGGTACTTCATTTTTGCCAAGCACATTAGTGCACGGCTTACCCTAGCATCAGGCTGCAGCTACTCAGCGTTAACGTGGTGGCTACTGATGCTGTAGGCACTTTTTCAGCGCAGCATTTACTCATCTTTCGTCGAAAGACTAATATATTACATTAAAATGAAATAGAAAGGAGCACAATAGACTAGTTTCTTGTCTGGGTGGTCTGTTCCGACAGAAAACATAAGAAGAAACAATTCCTATGTCAGTAATCTTCGAAATACATCTCGTTTGCAGCTTTAGCTCGAATGTCAAAAGCATCCCTTCGTATTATATTAATAACATACATTTTCTAATTTAGCAACATTTCCAATCTTAACGAATATCTGCATTAACAAGTCTCTAATCATGTAAATAGTTAAGAAGACTTCTTTATGAATGTAGCCAAAGGATCGTCAATGGATTTAAAAAGGATTTGCTTAAGCCGTTGATCCGAAAACCTCTGGAATTGACTTGAATATAGTATAGCTACGGAGTTATTCTGTTTGGAAAGGTTATTTCCATATGTAAATTGAAAACAAGAGAATTGAAAGACTTATTTCCAAGCCACCATTAAAGCTTTAAGAGAGTTGGGGCGCAAATAGGTTTTACAACAATAAAAGCTAATAACGAGGGTCTCCTGGAAAAAGAAGAACTACCAACAGAAATTTCTGATTTTTTTTCCATAATGATATTGTCACTTGTCATGTTAACCTGATGACGGTCGCGTTTAAAATTCAGAAGTCGTCGAACAGGAACAAAGATAATATTTTCAATATTTGCTGATAATCGAGAGCAGTTAACTTCTCGTCACTCAAATCAAATGGAACAAAGTTGGAACCACTTTTTTAAACGGCGTAAATGAAAGTTCAAATATGCTGTTCCCCCCACCTTCACAGGTATTTTTCTTCTAAATGTTGCCTTTACTATAAAAATTAATACAGGAAACAGGCAAATTGTGGATGTGAATTTAGAAAAACCATGCTTTCCTATATACTCGCAGAGGTCTGTATGGTATGTTCGCGTGTGTTTAATTGACAAAATGTCTTCAAACCAACACTTAAAACGTGTATTGTAAGAGTAATTAATAATTAAATAAAAATTTAGCAATTAACAAATATACAAATACGTATACATACAATATACAATACAATACAAATTACGAAATCATTCGGTCATTTATTACTTTTTTGAGGTAAATTAAAAAATACTAAGTCATATTGTTTCTCGAATGACTTACCATCCATTTGAGGCAATCCAAACAACCCATTTGGGAAGCGGCATGAATCGGTGCCATTCCATCACGAGCACGAACATACAGTGATCCGCCAGCTTCAAGCACCAAAAATTTTAACACTTCCAAGTGTCCTTCTTGTGCAGCTAAATAAACTGGTGTGACATCGTTATCCATTTGAGTATTAGCACTGCAACAGAAAATGTAAATTAAAATTCTTCAGAGAGGAAACACGATTTATTGTGAAATGAGAATTAACTTTGCACTTATTCAAATATATAAACGGCAAGCATTGTTGATGAGGAAATATAACTAAGTTTAACAAATTTTACAAATTGTTTAAAAACTCGTTTTTCCCACTAAATGAAAATGAAATTGAATTGTACATTTTCGTATTCATTTTAGACAAAGATATGTTGAAAACGGCCATTATGTAGTAGAAAACAATTTCAAGAACCATGGGTTGTTAATTGATGCAATAAAACGTGGCATACACTATAATAGTCACACTATACAACGAAGGTGTGATGAAAGATACGAGTATGTACGTACCTTAACATATTGCAAGCCACTCTGAGTCCGAGTCATTTTGTAAGAAAAACATAAAGGAATTTGGGAGCTTGGTAAGATATATAATATAAGATATGTTACTGCAGACAATTAAATCTAAATGACGGTATTTATTTAGCCAAGTATGCGAACTTAGCTTCTACAAAAATAGGTGTGAGAAATCAATTAGTTTACATGGAGTTTTGGAGGGATGTTATGGCAGCAAAGCATTAGAATCTGGCAGATTTTGGAAATTGTATGCAGTTTTCTAAAGCGTTTCACTGTGAAGGCCTTATAAAAGTATCAATGGGCTTTAAGCATTTAACCCAATTCGGTGCGCCAAAACATCTAGATAAATTGTGAAGTGCAAAAAAACACCTAAACAAGTGGTTCTAATGAGAATCAGAAATATCTCTTAGGAAAAAAAATATTTCCATTAAATGCAATAGTATTCAATAATGAATCGGCATAACAATCATATTTGAGTTCCTCAAAACTATGATTGGGCTGATTCGTTCTACTTTGCGTAGTATGGGAAATTAAACAAATAATACACCTGAAGAATCATAACAGAAATAAATACTCTAGAATGCGATTCGATTGATCTCAAGTGAAAAAAAAGCCAAAGTACTTACGAATAGAAATATTATACATACGATTTGGTTGAAACAGGTTTCGGAATAGAGAAGGGCAAAATTAAAAGCCCAGGCATTCCCATACATTCTGTCCAAATATAACCGCGACTGAGTAATTTAAATGACACACCTTAATGAATACTTAAGGGGGTACTTTGATCTAGAAATTTGAAAAAATCGATTTTCTTTGCGTGTCTCTGACGTTTAGACCTTTAAAAATAGGACCTCAAGGAATTTTTCAAAATTACTCGTAGAATTATTTTCGGAGTTTCAGCGGATTTTGTGACGAAAACTAAATCGTTGGGGCGGAGTGAATCGCTCTGAGCTGCGAGCTTCTGCTGCTTCTATTGTAAATAAGCTAGAATAGCTCACTTAGCTAAAAGAACTTCAGAAAATATTGATCATGAAGTAGAAGAAGGCCCAATGTATAGATCAGGGATCGCTGATTAATCAATTGTGATTACTAAGTAGTATTATCTTAGTTAAATCTGCCGAAACTGTGTCTCAAAAAATATATTTTTATCGAAACTAATTTTTTCGAACTGCTCGACATGATCTCTGAAGTTTGACTAAAGCGATTCACTTTGATATTTGGTGGAAATCTTCTTTGTATATCCCTCTATAGTTTAGCCATTGAATCTTGAAAAAGAATGTAAAAAAAGCCAGGGTAAAAAAGATTTGTTTTTCCAAGTGAACCATAGTGATATCTTTTTGAACACTATAAGGTTTAAAACCACGTCGAACAGGACGCACCTTTTTTTTAAAGCCCCTACTTCACCAGCTAATAACTTTTCGAATTTTTGATTTTTTTTTTGTATTCTTGAAGTGTCATGTCTGTCATAAATACTAAAAATGTTTTTCTATTTTTTTTTATCTTACTCTAAAAAAAATGCCTAAAATTAAGGCCTCTAGACCAGAATACCCCATCGAAACAATTTGTCTTGTATGCTGATACAACTGTCTTCATTTTGACGCTGAATTGGGTGCCATCTGTCAACTAAATAGTACGTTGACAGTATAAATGAACTGTTATACGTGGAAGGTAAGCTTTCCCTTTCAAAACCGCTCTAACCGTATGACCTTGCGGATGAGTACGTGTGAATTGTTAACAATGTCGATTCCCCTTACATTTTACCCGAAAATCCATTTGGTATATACATGTGTATATTGTGAACTTTATATAAAAATTGCTGCCTTATCGGAAAATTTAAGGTTTGGTGATTCACTTATAGTACATTTTTAAGAGTTTACGGAACTGCAAATTTGATAGTAGAGTTTGACATATACGGAAAAAAATATTGAACAAAGAGTTTTTTGGACATTTTTTCTTGCGAACGGTCTCTTTTTCAGACGCGCATTAGAAATGTTGCTAAAAGCCTACTGGGACCCTTAATATCAAGAACTAAAGCATTTCAATTTAAAGAGGGCCGTGAAGTTGTTGAAAGCTTTCCTGATCTGATACAAAACATCGGTTTATTAAAGAAAATTTTTTTCGACGGCTCAAATAGTGAATAAACAATATCATTAAGGTTTATGAATCCTTTTTACAGAGTTTTTGCCGAAAAAGATCAGAATCATTGCGGAACAACTCTTGGATTTTGAATCAACTCACAAACCCATTCCTGTGGGAGTTAGAATTTGGAAATCACAGTCCAATTACAAAATATTTTGGATTACATTCATAGTAAAAAAACATGCTGGTTTAGAAACAAACTTTAAATATAGACCTAGGTTGACTGGACGTTGCAGAACATAATAAACTGATCTTTTAGCAATTAGTCAAAAAAAGGGAAAAACCTTTAAAATGGTTATTAGAATTGCATCATCAAAAACCTTTTTAAGGAAGGTGAGATAAATCCGGTATAAAGGAATTTAATCAATAAAAGTACTTAGACTTTAATTGTCGCACAATAAAGTTCAAGAGTCCAGAAAGGAATGCAAAACGCAAAGTTTATACCGACAATTCGAGACATCAAACTATATGAGGATAGGGTCTCTCACAAGTATGTAAGCACAAGCAAAAGCGCAGCTATCATATTCAGCAATTATGAACAAGCTTGGGAAAACTTAGATTTACGACGCAACAAAGATTAATTGACCAACTATGTAAAAATTCTTGACACATTGGCAAGAAGAACGAGTAACCACAAGTCTACGAGCTATATGAAGATGACCATAAGACCTAAGTCTTAAATGTGCTTTTGACTCAAAAGGACCATAGTTTTAAGTTCATTTCATGAAACCTGAAATTTTGTAAAAAAAAACCTGAAAAATGTCGGGAAGAAGGCATTGGCCGTCATATATGGGATCTGTCCAGTGTTTTCACGGTTGGTCAATAAATATGTTTCTATGACTTCAGGCTCTATTCCATCTGCAAAATGCTGAGCATTGCCTTCCAATGATGAATATATACGGGGTTATCAACATACCTCAAAAACTTTGTTGTCCATACTTTCGAAGAAGTAATCAATAAATATTTAAAGCACCAATGAAGAAAATACCACACAGCTAACTTTTGTGTGTGTAATTAAGAATCTTGGGCATTTGCCTTAATTTGTAAATGGCAGTTTTGCGATTGAGTTAAGAGCATCGCTAAACAAGCTGCTCCAGCATCCAATCCTTGAAATTCCGCTGTTATTTTTACCTTAGAGGCTAGAGGACCTGGATCTTATTAGGATGACCACCGATATCTTTTCACTAAATTTTCGACAATGAGAAAAGTCTCGCTATCGGTGCCGAATGAATAATTCCGGATCTTACGCCACACTTTCACTTACAGCGGATGTATTTTCATATGAAGATTTGTGCGCTGTTAGAATTGCGCAATGTAGTGCATGCGGTAAGAAATTCATCGACAACATGACAAGAACCAAGCTCAGTTGGTCGATTTTGGGATCAAAAGTATCACGTTTATTAGTTTCAAAACTCTTTCTTGAATTTTAATTCTGCTAATTTTATCAATTCACTTAATGACTTCTCATCATAGCCCTGAATAACGGCGCAATGTCTATAAGTCTTTAATTAAGTGCTGGAAATAAAACTCCAATCGTTGCTTTATTAAGAAGTATTGTACACAGATATGGGAAATGCGCGGCAATACTTTTTTTGTTATTAAAGTGTCATAAAAAGATTTTGATACCATATCATCAACATCGAGCTCTGAATAGAAAATTTGGCAATGAAGAATCTGCATTGGAGCTTACAATCCATTTGGAAGAAGCTTCTATAACAAACGTGAATGTAAATGTAAAGATCATACAAAATGTGATAGGTTTGCTCGCATGAGTCTGGCTAAAGAACCCGCTGATCGATTGAAGAAAGCGCGTTTAAATATGGTTAAGGTTAAGAGACAAATTTACAATGCAGTGGAGTTTTGTAGTTTATTTTATTTACAAGATATTGCATCACATCTATCAGGGTTAACACCTCGAGTATTCAGAGTTCTACTAAATTAAGAACGCGATACAAAAGGACGAAACATGTTGATATTATATCAGACTTATTAAATAAATCGACTATAGTGTTCCAAACAAAAATATCGTCTAGTCCTAAATTTTAAGACCAGCAGTTCCTAAATGCTTCGAATCTATATATCTGGCATCAATCAGAATGAAGGATTTTGTAAATTCTACAAAGGATATAAAGAAAAAAATAACAATATAGGGTGTTTTAAAAAAAAAAATATTTAAGTTGTTTCAAGCCGTCGCTGTAGGAAGTCAATTGTATCTGCATGATGCAAATTTATGCAAAACATATAATAAAATGATTTAACTAGAAATATAGGTCTACAGTGATCATAAATGTCTGATTACGTTAGTTTCAAATATCTAAATTATATATATAATCACTTTCAGCTATGCTAACACCCAAGATTTGTAAAAAGCTCACTTTGATAAACAAATAGTGTATATAAATATATTCATGTCAGAAAATGCAAATCAGACGTTTTTTTTAAAGAAGTCATCACGTCACGTTAACAAAGATACGATGACAAAGATAGGCACGCCGAATTAATTGACATAGACTGTTATGCATAAGACTTTTACTAAGTTAAACATATTTTTAAAATATGCATGCGAATTGAAAGCCCCAAGGGAATGATATAACCACATGAAATTTTAAACTAATTTTGAATAACGTATTTCATCTAATAAAAGATTGTATCTCTCCTAATGACATATGTAGGTACGACTACATCTAGCCTATCTATCGCTCCGATATAAATTCGACCATGCACCTACTATAAAATATTTTTTTTTTTTTTGAATGATTTTTCTTACAAAATTTTGAAAATGACAACAACTCTCACTTTGAAATTTTTATCAGTTACATAACGAAGATTCGACTCTGAACGAAATAAAAGAAAAACAAAAAAAAAAAGAAAAGAAAAGGGAAAAGAAAGGGAAAAAAACTGAATGAATAATGATGCAGCAAAAGTGGTTAAGATATCTCGTACATACTCGTACAATATGTACGGATATGTATAAATATTGTCATCATTTTGGATATAAAATTCATGAAAACATTGAGACAGAGAGAAGATTTGCTATCAAAGAGATAAATAAGAAATTATTACCTTACAACACCTCGTCTATTATTCCTTTCTTTACGCACTAGAATTTTATTGTTCTCGTCGGTTTGCTCCTGATTACGAGTATTGTCTAGTTTTGTATCTTTATTTGGATCATCGTTGGCTAAAGCAAATCCATCGGATGCGATTATTGTTGCATCGTTGCTTTCACCAAACTCATTAATTACTGAACGGATATCACTGTTCGAAGTGGAACTTTTGATCTTGCTGCGTCGATACGAAGTTAAACTTGTCATTTTGCCGAGCAATCCTTTCTTAACATTTATCGTTGAAAAATAGCTAAACATGAATAAAAATATTATATAAAGATACTTCTTCTTTTTATTGTATATATGGTATAGAGGCAATGTTGCCAAACTGAACGGCTGCAATTTTAAGAATATTGTACGAGTATGTAGCAGTGATGTTACGAGTACGATACGAGTAGTAGTATTATAATGGTATTGTACGAATATAATTTGTGTTTAAGATGTGACAAAACTAGCTCAGCACTTTGTAAACACTCGGTACTTGTTTAGTTAAAACGTAAAAAAAAACAACATTGCAACAAAGACATGAACAAAACCCACCTTCATAATTTTAAGTAACAATACGAGTACAAAGAAATCAGTATCTATGTAAATAGATTTATGTTTAAATTTTTTTTTGGATACACAATCGTTATGGTTCTGGTTGTGGTTGTTTGAAAATTCATTGTCAAGATCGCATTGAACGAAATGTTGAGAAAAAATTGCTTCTTCAAATGGGATCACTAAAAGACATTGCAAATTGACCAGAAGCCCGTTGAATATTCGATATTCTAAATTCGATATTGTAAAACTACTACGAATAAAAGTAGCAATGAAACTGTTCTGTTAAAAACATTCTAAATTGCACTTGTTGGCCGATCGAATCAAAGAAGACGACTGAGGCGGTGAAATTGTGAAAATCGGTCGATAGCTTGATTTTAAGTAACACTTCATTATCCACTACACTGCACTATGCTGCACTGCACTATACTATACTGCACTGCACTATACTGCACTTCATTTATCGCCTGAACATATTCGCGTTGCGCCAAGTGCACTATTTTGCAAAGAAGAAGAAGAATAACAAGTTGAATGAGTATCTATGTGAAAATGGAGCGAAATCTTCTTTGCCTCTCGGAATTTACCGGTGTATAGTTTTAATTTTACAGTTTATCTTCGATTTTTTTTTTCTTCTTTTCTTTTTCGTTCAATAATTGGATGAATTTTAAATGAAAACCCAGTGACCATAAAAAAAATATAAAATCAGTCTGAGATCTATCAAATGATCATAAAATAATATCCACCTACAACATTGATCTTGATGGGAAGATTTACTCCATAGATACACGATATACGATCCACGATACAAGATACTCGATACACTGATGAATGTATTAATTTTTTTGGTATATATTTTTGAAACGAAAAATTAAGATGGTCAAGAGCAGCCCTATTATGCGGTTTTAGCACCTAAATATGCACAACAAAAAAAATTAGAAAAAAAATAACAATGACCATCGAACCGAACACTTCAGGAAGCCGATGACGAATAGATACAAGTCTTTTACAGCAAGCGGAAAGCGGGTCTCTTCTTCTTCGGCTCTCGAACTCGTTCGCTTGGTTTTTCTCATTAAACTTTCTGGTTTCTTGAGCGGACAGCCAATATTTCAGCGTGCTTTGGTATATTACATTCAAGTTTGTATAGAGATACATACGAGCAGATTTTATTGTAAGTCAGTGGGTAAAAGTAGCTAATAAGTGCTCGTATCTGCTGGCGGACTACAAGATATCGCGTGTGCATGTAGGAATCAGCAGTAGACGTTTTTGCGATTCTTGGTTAATATTTTGATTATTGTTACTGATGGCTACCGAGACATGAGACATGAAACATGAAACATGAGAAGGGAGCAGATAAAATGCTTGTTGAAGTCAGGACTGTATTCCTATTTGTTTGCTATTGCTTGTCTATTGCCTTTGGAGTGCATGCTGTCTTGTGTAGCATGAAATCATGTTGCAAGCGGAATTCGTTTTTAGTTTGCAATTTCGTGCAATGTGTGTACAATTTAATGCAATCACTTATTAACTGGTATGCATATTAAAACATAAGTTCATTAGTACAATAGATATACATATATATATATATTTTTTTTTAAGAAGACGCTTTTGGTTCTTGCAAAATATGTTAAGTATCGTTGTTGAGTAACAGAGTTGAAAGTATGTTAATAGCAGCGAGCATTTTCATTGAACTGAATCAATAACACGTTTCTATGTCGTTTTAGATCTTTGCGACAAGGTGAGTTCTACTTCAATTGGGTATTCTATTCTATTCGCGCGGAGAATTTATTTTCTTTTGTATTGTTATATTATTTTTATATTTATGAAGTCCATTAAATTTCTGACTTAGTAAATGCGTTGTAAAGTAAAAACTAACAAAGTATCTTAAAAGCAAACCTTAATGGACCTAAACTATTTTACTGTATACAACAACTTCATGAGGGAGAAACACAAGAATCCGATTCAGCTGCCAGCACCTAGATTTCGTTCAAAGAAATTTTCGTTTGAATCCACCATATCCCGGCACATTGAAATAGCGCCGCCAGCTATCTGTCACTAGCTGTTGGATTATCCCCGTGGACACATCGACTCAACGCCACTCTTCGCGTTCAATTATTCCTTTGCTTATAATTAGTTTATATTATTATTAGTATAGCAAATAAATAATACTTAAATATAATAATTACTTAAATCCACAATCGTACTCGGATTAGCATTATACTTATAGATCTTTCCTTGCATGCATTTTTGCATAAGCCGGTCATGTCTTAAATACCAAGCAAACCGACCTCGCTCTCCTGGGTAACGATGTGAGAGTTTTCTCTACTTCACTACACGGTGCTACCTAGCACCATATCCAATGTTGCGACTTCCTAACACCCTTTAGAACCGGATATGCTACGTACTGTTGTAGATGAGCTGTTTTCAGGGAGCTGTACGATTGACGTGAAAGATAACCGGGGTAACTAGTCCATCCTGAATCGGCCCTTTTATTTCTCTAGTTAGAGCAACGCTTTTGGGAGAAATAAAGCCGTGAAGGAGAATATTTTCGTGGAACTTATGATTAGGGTAATAAATCTCAAAGGTCAGGTTGTTCGGCGAGTTCATTACCATACACGATGCTTTAAAGTATATTAATAACAAAATTGCCAACTATTATAAGGTTCCTGTTGTTGGAGACCTCTTTAGGATAATATTTTATGTTTTTCTTCATTTTAAAGGGATCTAATCCTCCAATTGCGAGGGCACTGCGACTTAAAAAATCGTTTGAACTACAAAATCAGTTTTATTAAGCCAAAAGGGGCTCAATTCTTTAAATTCTCAGGGATTACGATTTGTGTAAGGAAGTGTGTTCTCTTTAAGTCACTTTCAGACATGCATTCACATAAAATGCATTCCATACAAAGACGACATTCACTTTCCGAATAATACCAACTTTTTATAGGTAATATTGAAGGTGGCAATGTCTGGTTAAAAATCCAACCAGTCGTCTGATATCATCTCTTTTGAGTTGTAGGAATTTGTTGGATTTTTTGTGAAAGGGTTTTATGGCGCTTTTAGTGTGGTGAAGTTACAATACCTTTATGAGCTGGCACCCATCAAAGTTGTAATGTGTTTCTATGAGAGTGATATGGTAGTGTATTGAATCACTGCAAGACTGATTTGGACTCAATGAGGTTTGAGCCTGTGGAGAGAATGGGTAGAAAGGGAAATAAATTCGGAAGATGTGTGTGTGCACTCCTAAATTGTGTATAATTAAATGAATAAACTACAGAGAACAGGTTTCACCACCATTGTTGAACCGAAACCGAAATTGAAGTAGTAATCAACCCCTTCAAACCTTCGGCCCAATCATCCGTCTTGTTAAGAATGCTTATCAGTACACCTTCAACCCCACTTTCAGACGTACTTTGAAATATCGTGATTCTTTCCTGTGCCGAATCCCTCGCTAATGGAACCGTGCCGAGCGCATTATTTTTAGTTATAATAGTCTGCAAACATTCAAAACCAACGTTCATCGGCACCACTTTCGTCGCATGCGCTATAGTAAACATTTTGAGGGTGCCCTTTCCCGTTGATACAAAAGCAATCAAGTCGTCTGTGTACTCTATGGCATGGTAAAGTAAGCTTATAAGCATAACCACCTTGTTGCACGCCATTTTTGATGTCAAAAATAATGCAGAACTTCAAAAACTTCTGAGTCTCCGGTTTATAGCTTCTTGCCTTACCTGGTGAGTGATAAAATTTGTAGATGCATCCTTTTTAAAGTAGCTGATGCAGAAGAGTCATTCGTTGTTTTCCGTGTGAATCTCGTTTCTTTAAATTTGGAAAACATGGCTTTCCACATATAATTCACGCAATGCTACGTATTTCTCCCATGAATTTTTGTTTATTATTATTTTTCTTCGATTTCTTGGAAATTCGACAGAAATATAAGTCTCTCTTGCTTTTTCAAGCGCTTTTTCTGTCATATTCAATTAAGTACTACAAAACTACTCTTACTCCTAAGTTTCGTCATTTAAAGTTTGTGCTTGCAAATAATTTTAATAGACACAAAAAGTAATTGTTGTACTTTTAGACATATACGAGTATACCTGTACCTACGCGTATAGGACATCAATTTCCGAGTACAGATGAAATTTTTGAAATTTAAGTCAACAATATCACAGCTTGCTAGGAAATTGAAGATGAGACAATAATGTGGTAAAGAAATGCTTGCACATTCTCATCAATCTCATCTTCACAAGAGGTGGAGTCCTAATTATTTTCATCCTCGATGAAAGTGTCATCATGTTCGGCATGAGTGCTATTATAATTAAAATTATTTTATCACTATTTTCTTATTTAAATATCCTTCGAAAATTTTCACCAACTTTGGGTCATTATAAGGAGCAATTATGTCAAAGATGTACGCCCCTGAAAATGCTTCAGCTATGTGGTTTACGACAGGTTTCCAATGCTTGTGATATCAATTTTTAACATGTGCTGCGGGGATGGTACATATCACATTAAAGTCATTATATTTCTTAAAATTAACCAAAAAATTGAAATGTTTACATTTATCATTTTAAAGCTCCTAGTTTGTAATCATGTGATAAAAAAATGTGAATAATTTTTAGAAATGATATCTTTTATACTAAAAAGTATATCCGCTATTACACAATCACTTTTTAGTCATGTCTGTTTTTCACAGCTCCCGGTTATTTTTTTTATTCGCTTTAAATACAAACGTTTCCCTCTCTAAACAAAAGTTTTAAATTTTTCGCTGATTCTTTTGACCAAAAAATTTCTTCCGTCTTGTTTTTTGCGAACCTTCCTCTAGTGAAAGCGCCGTTGTAAAAGTATGTTTACCGATATGGTACGTAATATCGTTTACCGGCACCTATCCTCGTGTGTTTTGCCGAATGGTTAGATAGGTTAGGTATTTAATTTTCAAAGGGTCTCTTTATCTTTGTTTTGTTCTGCATTTTAGTAATATTGTGACTGCAATTGTAAAAAAAAATCCAGAAACGACGATAGCGTCTGCTTTAGTAATATATGGTACCTCTGGATACTATCTCCTTTTCTGTTTCTGGTTTGTTGGTAAATTTCGAATTCATTAATTTTGCAACAACTTTTCCAAAAGTTCTCAAAAAAAAAAACTATCTAATTATAAGAAATAAATATATATATTTTTAATAACTCCTCCAAAATTAAAATTATATGTATCCATTGTACAATCAATAAACCTTTCCCGCTATTAAAAATGGCAAAAAAAAACCGAAAACCACTGGTAATGAAATTCAGCTGTGAAAAAACACGACTATATACATTATTATGCTTTTGAAATTTAAATTAATTCAATGCGAATACGACTACAATAATCAAATTGACAGATTTAAGATTAATCAATTATTTGGTCGTGTGAAATCAACCTTTCTTTATATTTTAAGTAAGGCAAATTGGTTTTGTGTCAGTGTGACAAATCCCAAGGCACTCCAACATTAGAAGGTGCTGTCTTACGGAAAAATTTACTAGGTTACTAAATTGCTAGGTTAATGCATATCTGTATTGGTAAAACCCAGATCTGTAACCTCCCAACCGAAAGTTTGATTCTTTTATTTTTTCTATTTTTTTTCGTCTTGATAACCGCAGTTTTAAATGTGCTCAAATAATTTAATTTAGATGCACAACTAGTTAAATATCAATACAGAGCATTTTGAGAAAGAAAGTCAAGTGCTTTAGAAACAATGGTAGCATTTATTACATCAGCGCCCAGCGCTTGGAGCCTACTGCGAGCATAATAATTCATCAATAATTCACAGTGGAAGTGCTTCATGGTGTCATTATTACGCAATCGGAGTAACCACTTCAGATGCCAGTGTGACGGGGGTTTTACTTCATATGCAAAGCTATGTACCAAATAGATGGCTCGAATTTGCATAAGAAACAAACTAACCACGGTATAGTATATGAACAGCATGTCTGTCAAGTCTCCAGTCAAACCGCAGGATGCGCTTAACCTGCCTCGTATTACACAACAATCGTAATTTGTATTTTTTCAGATGAAGTTGAGGTTAACAGCGGGCTCACTAGCGTTTCAGCAATATGGTAGCAGCGGTAAACACTTTCTTTTGTATTACGGTATTTTTTAAAGATCAATTTCTTAATAGCCAACTTTATGCACCTTAAAGAAGATACTACTTTCGCTTAAGTTGCCAAACCACCTTAAAATCAAATTCGGAAGACTTGAGTACTCGGGTTTTTTTTTCAATCCATAGGAAATGTGCAGGATCAATACTTGATACGATTAAAGCGGCCAAAGTGAAAGTGACATACGAGTACAAGTTACTTCTTCAACGACAACGGCATAGCAAATATCAATCTGCCTGTTACGTGGAAAAGGAATCCCTAATGGAGCAGGCAAGCATAGCGAGCGATATGACTGATCGAAGACGTTAAAACCCTTGTGAGAGTTTAGTACAGAGTCGAGAGAGAGTGGAGAAAGGACTAAGCCCGACAAGTTACCGACCATATGTCCATATCACATATTGACAGCAGTTAGCTACCACAGCCAGGGTAATACTTATTGCAAGGTTTTGTGCCGAGTTGCGCGGTTAAGGACGTTTTTAATGTCAAATAAAATAGAGACTTCTGCTTTCGTATGCATGCTGGATCTTCATATATTTGTAGAGAGAGGATGCAAAGCTGTTTTGAATACATGAACATACCCTCACTCTCACGAGAATGTTAGGTTAACAATAAAGATTATTTTCAAAGTTAGTAGCAGTTGTCCTACACCTTATTGCGAAATTACAAGAAGTGTGCTCTCAGTGCTAGGCGATTTGAAACCATCAAAGGACGCAAAAACTTATAGTCTCGGTTGCTGCACATTGGTTCCAGATAAAACCTATCATTTGTCGAGTTGTATAACTAACCCCACTAAAAGTTAGAAGTTTACCTATATAACATAATCCATTTTTTTTTGTATAAAGTGTTAAAAATATATGATATTTTTGTTTTTTAAAGATTTATGTAATTGTTTTCTCGTTACTTACCAAATCTCGGAAGTTGCTTCAACGAGCAACCGGACACAGTCCAAGCATCCTCTTGCAGCTGCATAGTGTAAAGCTAATGCACCTCCATTGGGCCTTTCAATTGAAGAAATGCTCCCCGAGTGCATGGAGTCATAGTTTTCAAATTGATGTGAATGCATCTTTTTGCCAGTGTTTGAGTTCTCAGGACAATCAACCGTTCTAATAAAAAATTAAAAAAAATTTTTTCTGGTATAAACAAAATATTTTTATTGCATAGATTTAGGGTGATGTTTAATTCGCCTCAAAGTAGGCTGTAGTTATTACTAAAATCTCGTTTCTCTCAGCATCTTCAATAAATTATGAACAAAACAGGCACAACGGTTTTTGCGCCAAATTGTATAGTTAAAAAAAGTAAATACAATTTAAAATTGATTTCAATAACATTCAAAAAGAGGGGGGGTTTTCGTATTCGGAATATAGCTTTGTACAAGGTAGGCCATATCGGATTTTCCAATAGGGACTTGACAACTTTGAATTTAATTTGTGAACGCACTCTTTCACTAATCATCAAACTGTCACTGTCAATTTATTCAGTAAACTCAACATTTTCATCATGGTGAAGTACACGAAAGAGCAACGTCTGCAAATTATAAAAATTTTTTACCGAAATTCGGAGTCGGTAACTGCAACTTTATAAACGTTAACTTCAAAAATATGAGTCTACATATTCGTTGTGTGATGTTGCCGTGTCAGTGAGACAACGGGTTGATCGAAGTGTCGAAAATATCGCTGCCGTTCAGGCGTCCGTAGCAAACGATCCAAATCAGTCAATTTCACGGCGTTCTCAAGAATTGGACCATGATCACCGATTATTTTTGGCCCGAATTGGAAGATATGGACTTGGACGACATGTGGTCTCAACAGGATGGTGGCACAAGCCACACAGCACACGTTACAATCGATTTATTGAAGAGTAAGTATGGTGAGCGTGTTATCTCAAGAAATGGGAAAGTCGATTAGTCGCCCCGTTCGTGCGATTTAACGCCGCTTGACTATTTTCTGTAGGGCTTCGTTAAGTCATTGGTTTATGCCAACAAGCCGACGACGTTGGAAGAGCTCAGAGCCAACATTGATCGCGAAATAGCGGCCGTGTCGGCCGAAATGTGTGGCCGAGTCGTTGAAAATTGGGTCCAACGAATCGACCGCTGCAAACGTGCCCGCGGTGGCTATATGAACGAAGTCGAGTTCCATTCATAAATGTTTTGATTGTACTTCAAGCCGATAATAAAGCTTTTGAAATATCTCAAATGGTTTGCGTTTTATTAAAAAAAAAAGTTGTCAAGTCCTTATTGGAAAACCCTTTATATAGGTACAATGCTATCGTTGAATGCCAATTCGGTTTTAATATTTGTAAAGCAAACCTAAATGGAATTTTTATTAATAAACATACATATACTACTAAATACAATGTCTATTTCGTGCACTTTTTCCTGGCCCCCGGATTTTAATACAGCGTTGAGCCGGACGACTCTTAGAGTGTGGAGCAATACGGGACTGATCAAGTTCTTTTTCGGCCACTTCTGTCGCTGCAGATATCGTAGAGGCTCCGTTGAAATCGACCAGACGACGTGTCACGCAAATGGTAATTTCTGCGGTAAAAGACTTGAAGATGTTTCCTTATAAAGCGCAGACAGTCCATCAGCTAATAGGTGTTGACCCTGATTCGAGTCATATCTACGTTCATACCCTCCATGCCGTCCAATGAGGCAGAAGGTTTTGCGTCAAAACAAATCATTAGGTCCCATTTCTATCTATGCGGATACGCAAACAAACAAAATTTGCGATTCTGGGTCAATGAAAATCCCCGAATAAGACACGAACGGCTATTACATACACTTGTATTAAAGTAACCGTATGTGATGTGTACGCTGGAGGAGTCATTGGACCTTTTGCTTTTAATCCGGTGCGGGCCAAAGTGTCAGTGAGGATGGTAATGCCTATAGAACAATAATCAATGAATTTTTGAATATCAAATGGATATATTGAGACTTCAGAGTATGTGGTTTCAGCAGGACGAAGCAGCGGCTCATATTGCACCAGCCACCATCGATATTCGAAAGCAGGTGTTGATATCGCGTTTTGGCGGTTTGCTCTAGCCCGCAAGATCACTTGTTTGGGCCACCCAAAAATTCTTTCAATGGGGTTATTTAAAGCCACAGGTTTGTGGCTCACAAACTCTGGCATCCGTCGAGGGGATCCACAGAACCTAGGCAATAGGATCGTATATTATTGACCACTTACTATATTGTAAATTGTCTCTGAGAGTAAAATTCTTCCATACTCTGAGTTTCAGTCCTAGACTATTGATTTTCGCTAAGAAGCCAAGGAATGTTATTGCGCTAAGATGGTTCACATTATTTTTAAATATAATAATCTTGCGAAATTGACTTATAAAAGCCGCACAAAATCGACCATTAGGATTAACAGTGTACCAGAAGTCTTTCCAGGAAAAGTCGGATTGCAACGTCTCGGATTTATTGAAAAAGGCGACAATACTCCACATAGTTCTCGATTACATTAAGGGCATCATAGAGTAGACAGTTGAATATGCAATTCTTGAACTTGAATTTAAATAAAATACACAAACATCTATAAATTGGCCATTATTTGATTGAGCAATTTTTGGCATATAATGTTTAAATACGTATTACAAAGATTTGATTATACCTATTGAAAGTCATTCCACTAAAAAAAAACACAAATTACACTTTATATGGCTCCAGATGTAAAGTATGTAATTTTTTGGACTTCAATTTGGTGAAGACGGTAGTATGGGTGTCAACTGGCACTTACTCGTTCAGTATACTCAATTCTGTTTACACTTTATAGACAAGAGCAGTCTTGATCCTGAAACAATATGCCTCTTCAGCCAGATGGATCGCTATCTGCCTGCCCCCAGTTACGGACACCGAGCAGGCTTTTTGTTGGGTTCTCCTGTTAGATAAGTGCACCTTCTAATGAATTATGCAGCCTTGTTTCACTGGGGTAGATTCGATTGTCCTTAAGGCTAAAGTACCACTGTCTCCATGACCTAACAATTTTAATCGCTGTAGGCGAAGCCTTCTGACTCTATGTCGCTGTTCATACGGTATACTCGTATTTCATCTGTATGCTTTCTCCATCAATTTCGACAACTTCGAAGATCACACGGAAAATCCTTCTCTCATAACAGCTAAAGAGCATTCATCCCCGTTTGAGAGTCCCAAGCTCCTGTACCGTACACCACATTACATTCCTCACATTGCAGATACATTTCCGAATATCGTTGTTCTTGTTAAGTTACCATGAATCACAAGCAGTTGCGTCAATTTTATCCAAAGCTGTTGAAGTTTTTATCATGAATGTGTATTGCGACGTATTGTTTGTTGATCAAAAGCGGTATTATTGCTTATGGTACTCCCTGCTGTTTTTCCCCGAAACATTTCATGCCATGATTTCGTTTATAACAGTTTTTACTGTAGGAGTTTTCTTATGATAGATCTTCTCATAGGGATAGCCCTTAACCGTATTGTTATTTTAAACAGTTCTTCAACATTTAAGTTCCTTATTGGTTGACGAATTAACATAATAGGACATCCACATCAATTACACTTATTTGATAATTCGAGGTTCAATTTGCAAGACCTTAGAAGGTCACGTGATGTTTTTGTTCTGGACTGATCAACTGCTCTTCCTATCGTACTGTTAATAGATTTGGTACCAGATACACCCTGGTCAACAACGGAACGGCGAACGATTCGGATTTGGACGTCGATAGCAAAAGCTAGGATTTGTCCGCTCAAAAAAAAAAAAAATGTTTTACAAAGAGATTTTGGCCATACACCCTTATAAGATCCAGCTGTTGTAGATGAGACCATGGCTTGAATTCGATTCTTTTTTCTTCGAAATATTGTATTTTGTGATTGGGTTAATTTGTGCCTCGAAAAGCTTGCAATGAAGCAAGAGTGACAGTTCTGCGGTAAGGCAGATCTGGAAGAGACTTATTTACACACATAAAAGTGCACAGTTTGGTGTCGTTTTTACTCTTGCGTCTTCATCTATTATTATTTCTTCAAGGCCCAGGTTGGAGCTCATGGATAACATTGATTAAGACGATATTTATTTACAGCACGACGTGCTTCTTCTTGTGAGATTATGTGAACTCTAAGCATTCGAAAAAGTTCGAATAAATGGCTCAAAACTGCACCTATAGGATGAGCTTCGTCTATATTTAAAATATGGGGCCATGAATTATTCTTCACATTGAAAGTGATATGAGATCCAACTGATTTGATATTAAAAATATATACACCCGGTTCTGAAATGGTGCATCAGATAGGGATTGGAATATGTTTCGATTTACCTGAGATCTATTTTACGGCTAGATAAATGAACTCCCGTTGATGTTTCTTGACTCAGAGACAAGGCCCAAACCTTCGGCAACGCTGAAGTCTCGTTAGCGAAATAAGCCAACAGCGATAAACAATTGAGGGACCAATAATTAAATCAAATATCGATTGATTTCACTCGATCGTTTAGGATTCAACCTGAGGTATATCTGTGTACTCGTATAAGCAGATTACAAAATGTGTTTTTTTCTAAGCCAGTACTAACTTTGGTTTTAAACAAAACACATGAAAATTCATTAAGTAGCTAATTATTTGTATTTAACCACGCTAACACATTGTGCACGAATTTTTAAACACAACTTCGACCACTTTTTCAGCACTTTTGGCTGCATAGCATGACCGTAACACGCTGATTAGTTTCATTTTTGAAAACCAAGATCTTTGCTTAAAATTTTCCTTAAAGTGGACAGCCAAAGATCGAGCTGTTGTGATCAATGTGGAATCGATACATTTGGATCGTCTTCAACACTCTTCTAAATGGATGCAATATTCTCTTCAGTCTCATACGTCTCGGTGCCACTGCATTTTCCAAAGAAAGTATTGTGCGAAAATGGTCAACAATACGGTGGATAGCAGTGTCAAGTGGTCAATTATGTCGGGTGTAATATGGAACAAGTGCTCTATAAGTTTGGCGCACGAAACAATAATTTTGAAGCGAAATATCTAAAATTTTGTATAGTTGTTGATGCCTGTAAGTCATCACGGTGAAATTGCAAAGACAGCTGAATAATAATGACACTGACAGTTTGACTGTAGTAAGTAAGTACGAGTACTAGGTTTAAATCCACCTTTTATGACCAACCGTTAAAGCTGAACCACGACGTACAAACATATACTCGTATCATAGATTGCAAATACATCGAAGCTTCAGCCCGAAAGCATACCAATACAAGTTAGAGTAACGCATCAAAGAAAGGTTTTCTCTAAGATGGTGTACACGGATAAGAGACAAAATTGTCGCCGACCTCACAAGCAATATCAGTTTTATTTCGAATTTCAATTGTTTATTTTCAGTTGAATTTCTCACAACAATTTTGAGTAGCAAATTTATTATTTGTACTTTTAGGATTGTCGTATATAGGAGTGACTCCACAATTGTAGAAGGCTTTTCTAGATTAACTTGAACGTACTTATCACTAATATTCAATTTTATTTCGGATTTTCTACATTTTTTTTTGGAGTATACGGATCATTTTTACTTTCTAAAGAACACTGTTAACACTATTCATAAATATTAAAGTTTTCTTTAACACAATTACAAAGTATCGAAAACAATCAAATTCTTCATCTAGGTTCAAACGTTGGTATCCCCATATTATACCAAGCACAATCAAACAATGCCTCTGTTATGTTTACATAAATAACATGAGGCACACGGGAGAAAACGAAAATTTGCATAACTAGAAATTTTGATATGACATTGTTTACCTTAAACGTACGGCAACATCTTTACACTTTTTACATGGAACACTTCTTTTCCTATGTGCTACTGCTGCTGCTCTTGACTTTGCTTTGCGAGATTTCGTCTTGAAATCGGGCAAAACATGTTGAGGTTGAGGTTGTGGTTGAGGCTTTTTCTTAGACGAGTATGAGTATGCACTTGTACATCTTCTATCGTTATCACTGATTTGATTTAAATTAAAAACACTTGCACTTCTTTGACTGAAATAAGCAGCATTACCCGCAATGGGAACACCTTCATAATCAACACAAGGATAACTAAGTAAGCCGGAACTTTTCTTAAACACACGCGGCTGATGGTGGCACTTCCGAAGCACTTCCATTCTTTTATGGCGAAGTTCAAAAGAAAAAATCAACCTGACCCCGATAAAACGTTGCTTCTCCGCCGATTTGAGTTGTTTAAGTCGCCGTTGGTTTTTTCGAATTTCCAATTTGTGCAGCCAACAAATGTTTTTCTCGATTTCGCGCAACAATTTGGAATCTCTCTGGTGTGCGTCTTGAAGAGTCGTGTGCGCCAAGTCCAAATGGATTTTTTGTCTTCGCCACGGAAGCAAATCAAACTGTGCGAACTTATTTCTTTCACCACGAGACCACGGGTGAAAGTTTGTTTCTGAATCACTGTAACGTAATATCCATGCAGTAGTTAAATCGCTTGAGGAAATTCGGTAAGAACCATGCAATGGTTCTAATTTGGCATCTTTACTTTTTCGGCTGTTTGGTGAAACTGCTCTATTTTGTATGGCGACCGGTTTAATTTTAATACACGTATCATTATTAATAGATGAAGGGAATTTATTAAACATTTTTCATCGGCAATGGTACTCGTAGGTTTAGGGAACCGATTTGAGTTGGTCATTGTGTGAATTAATTAATTTTAGTCAAACATACGAGTATCTGTAGGTGATGAGATGATTATACTCGAAAAACCGAAATACTACTAAGCCAAGAAGCACTCGAATTTGACCACTGAGTCAGTGATTCACTTGTTGTAGAACGCAATGTTGTCTTTGTCTCTTGTTCGTGCTGTGAAAATTTTGAACTCGTACTCGTGTTGTGAGACGTAAGGGGTCGTTAAACATTAACCATTGGGAACAACGCCACATAGAATTACGCGCTTCGGTCGTTTCGGCTGGATGAGTACGGTTTAAGGTCGTCCCTATTCAATGATTTGAAGATCTATAATATGATGATGGGATGGTCATACAAATATGAGTTTAGCACTAGCTGATATGATGTGTATGGATACCTACTTGTCATTCAGATGTACAATCGTAATATTTAATTCTGTTACAAAATATTCTTTGTTGGTTATTTGTGAAAAGAATAAAGTACTTGGACCATGACTTTTTTTTTTTTAAGTGAACTCATTTGGTATAGATAGAAGATGCATTATGCTTAAGTTCATATTTTATTTATGCGAGTATTTATTTATTTTTTTAAAATATTTTTACTCCCTTTTTGTTTTATTTCCGTTAATGTGTTACACAGAAATGCGGATTGGAATTTTATTTGCACTTTTTTTTACATGTTTAAAAATGTTTACTATGATTCAATGAGAAAATTCTGCAATTTTATCCATGCGTTTGCCTGCACACTGAGCTGCAGCTTAAATGGCCCAACTGATTTGCTTTATATCTGCAAGAGATTAAAAGCGTTGTTAAGAAGAGTTTTTGAAATCGGTATTCTAATCCCTAACCTAGACTAATTATATCTATTTTCCGTACAACGATTTCAAGAAAGTTTAATGAAATTTTCATAGAACTGGCATACCAATTTTGTCTGTACTTTTTGTTTCAACCAGTCAGGAATTTATTTGTTAAATTTTAGTCAGGAGTCAATCTGGGTTAAGTTTCTTTAAGTTCCAACATAACGACGGCTAGTGCAGTGGAAGCAACGGAAAACGCAGAATTATAGCAAGTCCAGATATACATTTGTATGTACGAGGGCGGGTCAATAAGTCCGTGACTTTTGGATTAAAACACAGATTTTTTGATAAAAAAATAATTTTATTTTTCAACGTAGTCTCCCTTGAGCTCTATACACTTTGTCCAACGCTTCTCCAATTTTTTTATCCCTTCCAAAAAAATGATTTGTCGAGGTCCTCAAAATAGGCCTTTGTTTGCGAGATGACTTCATCATTGGAGTCAAATCTTTTTCCACCAAGCCATTTCTTCAGGTTTGGGAACAAGAAGTAGTCACTCGGAGCCAAATCTGGAGAATAGGGTGGATGAGGGAGCAATTCATAGCCCAATTCATGGATTTTTGCCATGGCAACTGCACATGTGTTTGTGGTCGACTGTGAGCAAACGCGGCACCCATCTTGCGGAAAGCTTTCTCATGCCCAAGTGATCATTCAAAATTGAAACCACTGAGCCATGCGAGATCCCTACGGCTTCCACAATCTCTCGCACTTTCAATCTTCGGTCGGCCAACACCATATCGTGAATTTTTTCGATTGTTTCGGGTGTAGAGACCTCAACTGGGCGTCCAGGACGTTCGGCATCTTCAGTGCTTGTACGGCCACAACGAAATTCAGCAAACCACTTTTTTACCATTGAAATCGATGGTGCAGAGTCCCCATAGTATTTATCAAGCTTAGCCTTGGTCTCGGTAATGGTTTTTTTTCGCAAGAAATAATGCTTAATAAGCACACGAAATTCACTTTTTTCCATTTTCTCCTCAAATTAGTGAGTAGTCTGATAAAAATAGCTGGCAAACACAAACTAACTGACGCAGCAAGTTTAAATTTTGACAGGAGTCAACTGACAGATGCCTGTTGACAGGAGCAGTGTTGCTGTTTCAGTAAAGAGGTCAGAAATTCAAAAAGTCACGGACTTATTGACCCGCCCTCGTATCTTCAATATACTTTCGGATGACAGTTCTTTATTTGAACCGTATTTCATGAATTGAAATTGTTTTTAATAATATCCATAATTAACAAAGTAATTTGGCGCCTTTGCCGCAAAGGCTAACATAATAGTTCATTGTTATAAAAGGCAACAAAATAGACACAAATTGACCACATATTCTAGCACTTTAGCACAATTGACCATTCTGAGGTACAATAAGCACGTTATTCTATCTGATGACTTTGGTAGGAAACCCAAAAACAGATATCCGTACTAGTATTGTCAATATTTGCTTACTTTAGGACTTACCAGACTCAAAAAGTACTTCAAGGGACCAATCAGCTTATTGATATACTCATATGAACCATTTGCTTTAAGTGCAGCTAATAGTTTTCTCTGTTTTGTCTGTGGGGCAAGGTATCTTTAGGTTCAATTTCACCGACCAAATGTTCATATAGCTCTGGAAATTCAAAAATCCTATTAAAATCTTGGCTTTTATAGTCCAAATATGGTTCACATTACTTATCAGCAGAGAATGGATTGTACCGGGCATTTATGACACCGTACAAGTGGTTATGCATCTCCTCAGTATTGAATAGAGTACTATTGAATTCTCTTGCTCATATCTATAGAATTGTTTTTGGGTATACGTACATTTTCACAAAACTTTCGCATGTTGTTCCTAGAGTAACAGCTCTTTATTTCCCAGATCGCTGACTGTCATGTTCTTTTCTTTACTTGTACAGCGCTTGAGTTATATCGCCTTTTAATGTGGTGCCTTAATAAGGTGAGTAGTTGTGATACATATCGACTCTCATGTACTAATATTCTGCATACAATGCAGTTTTTAAAGGCGTTGGCGAAAGGTAGAGCGACAGGCCATTTTGTATGGTGATGTTCGAGGTCCAAAAATTTCCTGAGCAGATCTATAGGTAAACGATATTGTCGTTTGGATGCTCGCGTCTTCATCTGGGCACCACATGTGCTCTTCCGGACTCCTTTGTAAACGGAGACGAATTTTCTTACGCCATGAACTCTACTGCTCTACTACCTAAAAAATGATTGTTCAACCAACTTCAAATACGTGTAAAAAGCTGTACGCCGTGCATCCTAAACTTATGTAGGTGACAAATATTTCTGGCAGGGCATTATTGTATTGCTTTGTTTTTCGCCCAGTACTCGCTCTTAATTGGACGACAAAAGTACCCGGTGCTACTAAGAGGATTTAAAATAAGCATAATTGATTTGCAGTCATAGAGCCATCACTGGTCGACACCGCTCAGTGTCTACCCTAATCGCAAAACACTCAGCCAGTTTTACCAATAGCAATGAGTAGTTGCAGTTTCATGTGCCTATTTTTCTTCGCGCCATTTCTTCGTGCTATTTCTTGGTTAACTTATTATATATTGACGAATTATAGTGGATAAATAACTGCCTCTGGAAGAGAAACTTAGAAAAGCCTAGGTAGCTAGGACAACTGGGTAGCATGATGACCCTTTGATATTTTTCTATGTGCCCTTTAGCGGAAACTAAGGAAAATGTGACATTAAACTGATCGTTTGCTTTTTGCCCCTCTCAATAAGTTTAGAGAAGTTGATATTTGAATAGAGTGGCATGATGGTGGTCTAACCTTAGATGATGGGGCTGACATTTTATACCCTACCAGCCTCTTCTATTACTTGCAGTTTCGTCGTCGAATAACACAAGATGAAATAGATAAAATGAGATTCTCAGTTGAATCTACTCCACAGTCTATTATTACTTGGTTGTATTCAAATTGAGATTCAACTATTTTGGTCTTGGATATATTGAACACTGCAATTAAGATGTATTGCTTATTGTGAATGATAGCTTTAATTGTTTGCACAACCTTGCGAATTGTGGCCTTGGAATAAGGAAATTGATCAAAAAATTTCGGTAATTCTTTTTCTAATTTTCTTACATTTGGTATAAATGATAATACAGGTTTCATGATATCATTTGATGTGAGAAATAGTAGAAATGTTCTTTAAAAAGAACTTTGCTGAATTTAGTAAAGAATCTTTATCGTTCTCAATGTATTTACAGCAATCTATCAAGGTTTGCGTTATGTCATTGGCTTGATAGATTTTTTGACAAGGACTTCCCGAAGTTTGTACAATATGAGTAATGAATTTCAGATGTCTGGAGATTGTGGATGAAAACGTCAGCTTACACTACTAGCGCATGGAAGAAAATATTTCGGAACCGGAAATTTGGCCAACAATCAAGCAAATCAAACATATGGATCATCTTATCTATGCACTACAGAAAATTTGGTTAGATAACCATATATGGTAGAATAACTTGAAAACTTGCAAGTCAGCACTATTATTTACTAAAAGAGTTAAATTGATGTAATTTAAATAGAGATAGAGGCCAGTTGCGGTATATTTGTGACAATAGCCCAAAATAGGCAATTAAATCGACGTCACAAAAGATCTGCGTACCATTTTAGGTGGTGAAAGCATTCAAAAAATTGCAAAGAGATGCTTTGAAGAAATTATTTAATCAATTTGATTTAAAAATAAGTGCAATTATAAGTACCTTAACAACAATGAGCCATTAATCTTTGGTTTTTCGTTAAATAATTGAAGGTTTACGCTTCGTGCTCGCAACGCATTGCTGAACATTCGTATTTGCTGAAGAAGTTAATTAAGTGAAGTTTTTGTAGAGAGTTTATAAAGAGGTTACATAGTTTCTAAAACATAACCCCGTCAGATTGAAAGGATTCCGGAAATATAGATTTTTGCCAAATGCGCAAAACTCGTGCTTAAATTATTTCTAATTTTGGAAATGTTTTAACAGTTTTTTGCTCATCATCGTTGTGATACGTATTTAGATCTTTACTCCATATGATTGCTAAAGCATTTGGGAAAGTGATAACAGGTTGTATTCGCGACACGTAAATGTTATTGTGCTTCATATTCACATAACATTCCGAAGACCGCCGGCCAGATTTCATTCAGAACGCCCACATGGCCTCGTTATAAGGTCCAAACCATAATAGCTACTGAAATGTGATGATCTACTGAACACAACGAGATCAGGTGCAACCATCTGGAGCAGTTCTCTTTCAACTGATAAGTATTAAAATCAAAATTTGACAAATAAGTTACACGGCATCAATCTAGTTAGAAAATTACGCATTAGTTAGCTGGCATACTTAGGATATAGACAACGGCTCATAGATTCCTCCAACCCGGAGGGACAACGCAGCAGAGGTAGATTTAACTATAGGTGGGGCGGACAAGCAGAATGAAATCTAAACCGGACTACAAGTGCGCAACTAATGCTTAGCTTAGCTCTAGGTTTGTTGCTGAGACCCAGGTTTACCCCGAACTGCCACACAAATAAATAAAGTTGATAGACTCGCACATGAAGAACGCTTCCATATCATTTAAATTTATTTTAAAATAGTCAATTTGACATTGATTGTAAAATTTGGCACCTACAAGTATATACATATGTATTCGTCCTCTCTATGAAAAATTTTGGAAAATGATCTCAGCCTACGGTCTTATAACATTCAGCTATTGTAGGAACTAAAGCCACGAGACCATAACTGGTGACGGGGGTCCGCGAATTGGACTTGATTCTAAGCCGAACTAAATCTTTAGAGTTCGCTTACAAACCGCAAGCTATTTAGGACAATATTAGGCGGTATTTTTCTGAAATAAAGAAGGAATGCTCGAAAGATTGGCGAGAAATTGAATCGACACCAATCTCCCTAGGTATCTGGCCCCATATTCCAGGCCTGCCTTCAAAATTATCTTTTCTACTCCGAAGTATACTTAGTTTTACTATGATATTAGTAAATCCTAATGACAGTGCGAATCATATTGTATGCAACTATTAAAAAAATTACAGAATTTGTTAAAAGCAAAATGCTCTTCAATCAAGACAATGCACAGGACCAAAATGTGTGGTCGCGACGGAAAAATTGTATGAATAAGGCTTTGAATTGCCTAACATCCGTCATATTCTTCGCATAAGTGAGTATTTCTGTCACTCAACCGATGAAATGTATTGAGCTCAAAGGAGTCAATACAAAAAACTAACTTTCATTCAAAAAGCCATAAACTCATTGATTCGCTTTACTGCATTACGTATTTTCTGTATGTTGCACTTTTGTTTATCATAAGTTCTTACATAAAATTAGACTCAAATGACTACCCTGCAGTACATCAGATTTGGTGTTAAATAAGGCTGATGCAGTTCTGTTTGACTTCATATCGTTTGCAGTTAGATGTGAATACATCCATTGAATAATTGTTCATTTTTAAAGGTATGTACTCTTTACGCTAGATTTTTATTTGCAGTATTAAAACATAAACAAACAAAGATACGAGTATGTTGAGATACTTCTCGATTATAAAAACTGTTTCCCCCGTTTGAAGCATTATGCATAGCCGATTTTTATAAAAGAAAACAACTGCTAAAGTCTATAATTAAAGCTTTCGAGTCCAATGAGATTTTGCTCTGGTCATCAATGTTCTTTCATGTTATTAATACGTATGCATAGGTTTGTGTATGCATCTTCAATATCTAGAGCTGTATTCAAGTATCCGTGGGTTGTGCACTTCAGAGTAAAAACGAACGAACAGATATTATGAAAGAATTTCTTATTGCAACGATTGGTCGAGTAAGCAGGGAAAAAAAACGGGTAAATTTAAATTGCAGATTGCAAAGTATCTATTATCTGCAACACATATAAACATGGATAGATTTTTATATTTTCTTTATGTCTGGCATCTAGAAAACTATTTCAACAAATGCATATTGCAAAAATGAGTAGTATCGACTTGAAGCAAGTAAATGAAATAGTTAAATGACCTTTTCTTACATAACATTCGAGTGAGTGTGATACAAATTAACGTCTGCATATTGAAGCACATAGCAGCTCAAAGCGAAAAGATTGGTAATTTTTTTTTTTATATAAAGAAATATCCAATTTTAAATTACTATGGATCGTAAACTCGCTTTTATTGCAGCTAAGCTATTAATTTGATTGTTGGTAATTGTAATGAAATTGATTTGCAATATCAGGATATTTTTTAAACACGTTTTTTTAATGGTCTGTCTCAGTACTAAATGTAGGTTGGAGCATATTGCAATAATAGACGATTTCCTATGTCTGCTAAGTGACTTAAGTAACCTTAAAAAATAAGAGCCGTAAACGTGTAATTACACTAGGTAAACGTGAAATGGTATGGCTAACTCGTAGGATATTCGCCGGTAAATTTTGTAGTACCGTACGTTTCCTTTGATCAAATATTTTCCTGATCAATTAAACTCTGTTGGTAGGATCTACATCTAACTATCGCTGCACCTTACTCTAACCAACGGCTCTGGCTCATTTCTCGAGATAAGCTCACTTTCCTATCAGACCTACATAACCAACGAAGTCTAGATCGTCTATATATTGGGATTTTTATCATTTCAGAACATGGGATGCCTATTCGCCGAGATATTTGCGTCGTTCTTTACTTAAATGATGCCTTTGCAGAAGGTACATGCTGCAATGTGATCCGTTTTAAATCATATTTAACTAGCGGGATTAGTAAAGTGGTAACGATTGATTTAGTAGTATAAAAGTACAGAACATATCATAGAATATGCTGTTGGTAAAATGGACATACTCTTTCAATGACCAGTCTTCAAAAAGTCTTAAGGAAGTCGGCGAAATAACTTTGAAGTGTCAATAACTCCAGAGAAAAAAAAATCAATGATAGATAGGACATAATAATGATGCGATAACACGAAAAGTAAAATAGCGAGATTTGAGTACAGAGTCAGAAAAAGAGAAGAGGTGAAATCTGAAAAAAAGAGTGCACATAACATCCCAAGTTAAGGAAATTGATGAGTTCCGGAATAGTAAAAACATCCGAAGTTTGTATAATAAAGATTACCAACCTGCAGTTTGTAGTAAACTTAAAATTTGAAACACAATCTCTTTATGAATGTAAATGAGAGTCATATCACCAATTTCAGCACAATGACATCAGAATGTTTATTGCTGCAAAAATAGAAAGTCGACTTTCGTTGTATATAGGACTGGATTTAACTAGAATTTGAGTTAAAAAACGAAAGCAATCGAAACTATACAGACGGCTTGAAAAGTAATCAAGTCAATGCCACGTAGGACTATGGATCAGGTCAGCAGCATGACAATCAAGTTTATAGCGACGTGCTTTCCTTACTTAACTCCAAGTCATGCAACCTAAAATGGCAAGGCCATGCTCGGATGATAGCAATATACTGACCTACGCTCACTGTAGTGGAAGGGATTAAATGTTGTGACGAACTAATTAATGGTCTCGCTTGTAAATAGATTCACTGTTGATGATCCTTGCAAACGTTTAAAAGATAATGACCTTTGGATCTGCACGTGCAGTGTTGTTTAACAGGCTAAATGTAGCCCTCGACTGCCATCACGCAGTTATCACCTCAATCTAGGAAGTGTGATTTGATGGGCCGGAAAATAGGAGGATAAAAAACTGTGATATATACTATGGTGATTGCTATAGGCAAAAGAAACAGCCCTTATTTGGATTAAATTCGGCGATATGCAGCAGACTTAAGACAGAAGTCTTGAGTTTCTGACACATGTGCGAGTGTCTTTCGATATACGAGTACATGAGCAATGTTGGAAGTGTAATGCTAAGATAGGAAAGGAGTACATCTTTGATAGGACACTTGATAAGCACAGCCAACAGGACACCACGTCCGGTGGCGGAGCAGAACGAAATATCACCATAAAAAGCATACGGTTTTCTCATCTCAGTATACAAAAGGAGATATGGCGGTTTTGGGATCATGAAACGTTAAATAAAATTGATTACATTGCGATATAGGTAAAGCCGCCTGCTTCATTATGGAGGTTCGAATGTTCCGGACAGCCAACAATGACTCAGGTCACAACTTTGTGGCAGCCAAGACGAAGGTATGAGTTTCGCAGGCGCGAGAACGTATAATGTAGAATAACTGTAATCGGAAAAATCTATGAATTTTCACCAAACGCGAATCCCGAAATCTTTCAATAATTCCTATGCCGCCAGCATAAAGTACCGAAGACCAGTGATATCACTGCTAACGTGCCATTAGAGAAGTCCTAACTTATGTGCTCGGTTTTAACCGACCAATACCAAGTAATAAAAATAACATGGCAAGGCAAGAACACCCGTACAGAAGAAGAAGGAAACCGTGTAGCAGAATCACAGTCGGTACCGAGAATATGAAAATTTTCTTCTGCAGACTGTATAAGGGCGAAGAAATTCAATATCCCACCAGCAGACAGAATAGACCATTCAACCTAGCAGACAATAATTAACGTCTTACCGATCGAGATATTTCGAAGCTGATGCTGGAATTATGGAAAGGATACTATACACCAATTTAATTTTCAGTTCGGGTCAGAAGAGTGTATGCCTGATAATTCGAATCTCAGAATCGTTTGCTCCCTCCACAAAAATAAAAGAATTGATCCCCTCAGAACACAGAAAGTGTAAATCGACATCCAAAACTTTTTAGCTACACTATATAGAGCCTGCTCCGTCAAGGTCGGCAACGACTTAGTCGAAAGCTTTGATGTCAAAAAAAAAGTTTTAGACAAGGTGTCACGCCGCAATGCGATTTCTTCAACATCGTACTTGAAATCTTACAAGCGAATCTTTCAGAAGTCTGTGCAACTATCTACTAGCGCACCTTGATCATCCCAATCATACTTTATGGCGCTGACGCTCAATGCCTCTATTGAAGGCGGATGAAGATATTCTCAGTCGTTTCAAGAGACAAATCATTGGAAAAATATTCCCTGTTGACAGGCTTTGGAGGAGAAGATTCAACGACGAATTATAGAAAACGAACGGCGATGTGGAACTAGATAGAAAACTGCGCATCAGTCGCATGAGATATTTCTATAAAATCAAATATGTTGTGTCCGTTCAATTGGCGCTGTGTTGGCTACCAAATTGGATGATTCCATTCACTATTCGCAGAATGACCTCGTATTATGGGATTTATACCAGTAGGTGCAGTGTTTTATCATATAATATTAACATTTACATAATAAGGGATTTCCACAACGGTGACACAAAATTACTTAATTCGTACGACTTTATTTCTTCGTATTTTAGCAGTAGTATTTTATTCAAAAAATATGTCGTTATATGCTATGGAGGTAGCCCGATATTTTGATCGTATATTAAAGACAGCTTAAAATAAGTTCCGAATTGGAAAAAATAAAAGAATTTTACATGTAAAGTTTCTCTTTTGTTGGTTGGGCATATTTTCTTAGGCTACTTCAGCGACTACAAGTATGAATCTGCACAGCAATGTTTGGACCTTCCATGACTACATATCGGATGGATGCTTTCATAAGAGAACATGTTGATACTTCTGCTACTAATTTTGTTTTTAGCAAATTGCACTTGTTCTCAAACCTTGATTTTGAAATTTGAAACAGATATTTATGACTAAAGAATCATAAGTCTACAGGAGCAGAGGGAATGCAATCCATTCTCAATGAAAACACCAACTTATCTGTGAACGGGTTAATGGAATCCCACAATATTTTGCCTCAGCAGGGAGACTCCTCAAACTGTCTATTATGTAGTAGCATCAGCTTCTATTGAAACTCTGTATCAACAAAATGCGAGAACCTTATGAGTGTGGTTTAAGGTTTGGTAAGTGCAACACCGATATAAAATAGTAAATGTCTCTAAATTAATTCACAACACCTGTTTATGGATTTAATGGCCATTTATGGCAGCATTTATAGAGTTTTAGCATCTTCGTCTGTGGAAGATAACAATGAAGCATGCATGATATTCCATAGAAGTTAACAATCATAATACCGAGACATTTGATACCAGAAAAGAATCTCCACAAGGTGACGTGGTGTCATGTGACTTAAAAATCGTAGTTGAAGGAATTGTATGATATCATAGGTCAATACCATAGACACAGTACTTTAAAAATATACAACTGCTGAAACCATGAACTTTATCTAAGCAAAAAAATTATTTCCTTCAAATTATTTGTTATCCCCGTCTGCTTGGAAAAAAACGGAAAAGAAGATGTAACAACGACATACATAGATCTGGTTAAAGGGGATAGAACTCATCAGTTCCGGTGACTAGGACATGTTGGCAGAATGAATAACATCGCTTCGGTCTGTAATGTCTTCGAATCTATTCTGTACGTACAGCAACATGAACAAAAACTTTATTTTTCGTGGACTGCTCAAGTATTTAGAAAGGGACAACAGCCAATTATAGCACATGGTTAGGTGAATGGAAGGAGTTGTTGACGTGATATCAAACATATTTAAAATAAGTAAGTTACCATTTGAGTTTCTTTCGATTTCTAGTTCGATTTTTCGCAGGGTGGACGAGTAAGGAGGAGGGTGAATGCCTACTGATATCTAGTCGGAGTCGGAGCTATTTTTGTAGTTCTCCTGTTGATATCCCTAATGTTCTGACCATAAGCGAAATCACCTTCTGAGGTGCTTGTTATGAGAATGATAATGACATTGAATGAAAAGTCCCTTATGTTTGTCTTGCTTACTTTAGCATCAGACTGCAGATGCTTCAGATTTGTGTGAAATGTTCCGATACATTATGTGTTGAGGCAACCGAAACCCCTTTTTAAACTCAATCATGTCTGTTAATCTCTGATAATCTAAATATTAAATGAAACAGATTTCGTCACAAGCCCGGTTCATTTCAAAGTCTCTTTGAATTGTAGAATGTCGAATGTAGTTGTAAAAGCTTCATCAAATTTTTTTATTATTCAAATAACCCATATGTAAAATTGATAGATTGAATGGACTTTTAACAGACTTAATAGTACTTTCAAAGGTTCACCTGAACCCTTTTTGTATATTGGAAGAAAGTTTAAAGTAAAAGTAAAACATATACTTATGCTGAAAGTCATTTAGAAAAGTAGTTAGAATGAAAACAAAATGGAATTATGTAAATTTTAGACTAAAAAGCTAAGAAGTAGAACAGAATTAATTAATTTTTAGAAACGTGCTTACTGGGTTATTTTCTTAATTAAATTGAGATGAGGTCAAAAAGTGCAAGTTCTCATATACCGGTCACTTTTAATTAAGTCAATATTTGGGCGTTCATTTACACAGTTGCTTGTAAATATTTGTGTATGCTTAGATAATTAATCAAAATGTTTTATTCAATTACAGGAATTGTAAGATAAACTTGAGGCCTAAGTAACATACTCGGTCAAGAAAAAAATCGATCGTTTTAAAAGATTTTTTAATTATAATTATTATTGGTTTTTTTTTTTGTTAACTGTTTGCCCAACAAATCATTTAGAAGAAAGCTGAACGGGCATAAGCATTTTGCGTCCAAGTTCTTTGGTGTACAAATACAAAAAATTGAGTTGGAAGGAAAGATTGGAATAAAAGATGTTACCTATATTTTTTCGTAATGAAAAGATATTTTTCAAAGAAAACCCCAACACATACATATTGTATGTATATAAATAGTGTATTTTGTGAAAGTGTGTCAGCTCAATACTTAATAAAATGTTAACATAAGCAGCAGCAAAATCAAAATCATAACGTGAGCATGGAAAGAAAGAAAACAAAAGTAGAAATTTGAGATTGCGTGCTGCTGTTGCCGGTACGGGTGCTGCTGTCTTGGCTCTCCTAGTGTTAATTATTTATTTTTCTATCTTTAGATAATATTTGATAAATTCGGGTACGAGCACTCGTATGCTATGCAAGGTAAAAAAGGAATTCTAACGAGGTGATAAATGTTTTCAATTATATTATTCTGATTAGGCTGCATATTATGGGTAATCTAAAACTGAAATTCATCTTGGGTGTATTTTGAGTCTTTTTTTTTAAATATCTTTCACTATCACTAGACCGAGATATTGCTCAGCCATGTGAATTAGCTCAGCTGGATCCCACAATCAAATACAATTTTAAAAGTGCTGAAATGTTAATGCAACTAACACCACATGGTGCTTAAATAAGTTTCTGGTATTTTGACTTCGGCGAGAACTAAACAAGTTTTGTGCTTCATTGTATGTGGAAAAGGCTTCTCATAATCTTTTCTTTTTATTCCTCCTGAAGGTTGCTTAAATAGAGACTGGCCATGTCGAAAACTTAATTCTTGAAGGCTGTTTAGAGAGTAAGGGTTACCAAAGATTGACAAAGATAAAAAGGGGTATCATAAAGGGGTAAGAAAAGGATTGATTTCTCATCGTATTCATACAAATGTATGACTAAACCTTAGGCCAGAAAATGAAAGTTTTCCTAAATGGAGTAAACACTCTCAGTGTTAAGGTATTAAAATGGATTGATTTTGTTGCTTTGCTTTTGGCGATTTAAACTTTTTTATTGTTATCCTTATCATCAGAGCATTGAGATATCAAAACGTACAATACTAAGTGATATTTTTTGATCCTCGTAGGCGGCCAACTGAGCTAAGTTTCGTATTGTGTTGCAGATATATGTCGTTCCACATACATTTAACATGACAAATGGTCAACAATGCGTCTATTAACAGACGCTCCGAGTGAGGATGTGGTGCAAGGTCAGAAATTATTAATGGTGCCCAATCTGAAAATTGTAAAAAAAAAGCTAACACCCTCATAAGATCCAGCTGGTGCATAAGCTAAAGCAACTATCCCATCACTTGCTAAAAAAAGTTTGCCGAACTAAGGTCCTCAGCAGCTTCAATTCAATTATTATTGTTTAATGAAGTTCAAAATTGCCGCACAGACTAAGTAATAGCCACAAATATGCATTATTTTGTGTGGATTTAAGACACATCTTCCTTATAAAAAATTTGGTCAGAGCTCGCGTTGCAAACAATGTTATCAATGTTATCGGAAAATTAGTGATTATAGCTTCGACAAATGGATGACATTCACACAGACGATGTGATTCCCTTCCAGCCTTTAAGCCAGGCTGGATCTGAGTCTTAACCCAATCAGTCTCTATTTGGCCACAAGGTGGTTAAGGTACTACTTTCAGTTTTAATTGCCATTTAGAAAAAGGTGGCCCTTTACTAAGTTGTACTTCAACCTTCAAATAAGAATTGAAGAGCCGAAATCTGTTTTCTTTTTCTATCCTATGTGACCGATGAACTGATTAAGTCGAGCTATACATCGTAGAGTTCGCTGTTATACATTCTCTAGTCAAATCAAACAATCTTTCGATTGAAAGCAACTGAGATTATCAAGGTCCCTTCCACCCCAAATCTTAACCTCTCCGTTGTAATGTTATCTACAATACTATTCGCTAATGTTGTCCTTCTTGTGAATACTACAACAATTCTTTAGATACTGTAATATGCGAGTAAGATATTGAAATTGATAAAGATATTGTGTGTCCTGATCTTGATTTCTTAACTTTCTCAAATTGAATCATCAGACATACTTCTTACCGACCAAGTCTTGAAAGTGAATTAATGTATCTCCATGTTAGTAGAGTTGGCGGAAATATTGAGTGTGATTGCCTATGTTAAGAGGTTCTTTTGGTACGGAATTCTGGTTCTTTACAGCCCAGAGGATTAATATTTCTTTTCCTTAAACCAAAGCTTCTCGTGCTTTCTCGGAATTATACCATATACAACCATGTTTTTGATTCCTCTCCTTAAAAAAACAAAAACACACTCCAGAGATCACTGTTCTCTCTCCTTCTGATTGAGGGTTTCATTAATATCTTCCCATTCGAGAAATGTGAATAAATCTGTCCAAATCTACTTATTTTCTGATATTATAATTCTCAACAAAGACATCATATCTAATCAGTTGACTGACTCTAGAGCCATCCAAATCAGAATTTTCTGAAGCGAAATCTGTGGGAAGCCGGTGATATTTAAGCTGCATTATAGTTGTTGTCCGGTATTTTAAAAAGACACCACAGTACAGAACTTGTGAGATGTATTTCTTGTGACTGTTGTTGCTAAGTTTATATCTCGGAACCTATCGAGAGCGAAAAGCCCAAGAAATTGCTAAATTTGCATCTTTTGATTGCAAAAAACTGCTGATTTATATTGAAAATGTTTCCTTTACAAATGGAAGAATGGAATAGAAAAAATGATAGTGAAGTATTTATCTTCAAATGAATCAATGCAGAAGATTGTTGTATTTTCTTATATAGACTGAAAAAAATACTAAATTCGAAATTAATAGGGTAAGAAGAATAGGATAAGAATAAGAACAATATAATACGCTACCGTTATTGCTGCTTCAACTTCACATATAAGGTACAAATTTCGAGAACAAATATGGTAAGGCAAGTCAGATAAGCGAAGAGTTTTCTTGGAGTAATTGATAAATTATAACTTGTTAAAACAGTAGATAATCACCAGAAACCACTTCCCAAGATAAGCGGTTGAGTGTATCATGAATCTCAGGATTCACAATATTTCTATTTATAAAAGTTTTATTAACTCTTGTTATATGTGTTAAACTGTAGACAAGAAAAACTAAAAAAAGTTGCTTAACTTGACACAAACCAGTGTGTGAATAAGGTTTGTTGACATTTACATACTTAAGTCTAAGTGTAGATACCACAAACGTTAGAATTGAGAAAAAAACTTCGCTTCGTGCTTACTCATCATATGCTAGTACCGACCACAATTGGTCATGGAATGATGGCTGATGACTAATTTTTCATTAATCCACGCTATTTGGGGGAATTACACATGATGTCACGAATTGAATTCAATAATAAGCACAAATGCAATCCTTCAAGCAAGATTTGAAAATAAAATCCCGCAACACCAAACGAGGTCAAACTTAAAGACCAAAATTAAGCAATGGCCTCAACCAACCTTTTATTTTTATCAGAATCTTTTTTAACTACGATTAATAAAGCGATACCTGTGGTAGTTGAGGGGCGAGCACACCTCAAATTGTTTTCTAAGCTGATGGTGCACGAGCCAATAAATTGAAACAAAAGGAACAAAGTAAAGTGGTTTTGTAAGCCGAGAGGAACGAATATTCCTTTTCATTCCTTACCCATGGGCCTGTATAGTGAATATCGGAGAACTTTAATAACCAAATTTAATTTTAATAACCAAACAGTATACCTCTTAACAATAATTATAATGAAACATATTATATGCCAAATGCTAAGTAAGTATTACCCGTTGTTGTCGCATAGTTTACCAAAGCATATTTTCAATCGACTTCATCTGGCTTAAAGCCATCAAAAGATGCGGTGAATTATTAAATATTTTCTTGTTGCAAAAAAAAAGAAGAAATAGTTAGTTGCACGTGCATGTGTATTCACATACTAACTTGTACATTAAAACAGGAAGGGAATTTAATAAATATTAATCCGCTTTTTTATAAAACTTTAAAGGCTTTTAAAATGTTAGTACCACCCGCACAGAAAGGGTCGATATTAAATTAAGACATTTTTTTTCTTAATAGGTACGCATAATGATATAAAAACACATATTCCTTGGTTTATTCGAGCTTATGGTTCCTATATAAAGTACTGCTATTAAGGATATTCATAAAAATGTTCGTGTCAAATAGATGGCAAATAAAGCTACCTTCGTAATTGGATTAGGGCGAATTGATCGTCATACGATATACTTTGCCTTTCATCATTCTGCAAATAAATTACACATGGGAAAATAATTAAAATATCTTTAAGAGCAATATGTCATAAATGAATTTTAATGACAATTTAAGCTTCCAATTTCTTCCAAAGTTATAATCTAATATACAGGTATTTAATATACTATGATATAAGGAAGCTTCTTTTTTCAAATTATAAAGTCTAACCTTATTAGGTAACATATGCACGCATAGTCCATTAATATGAAATCTCTAAGACCAAATGCCCACGTCAAAGTTTTGAAAATTTCTAAATCCTAAAACCTGTGTTTTCTTAAACAACTTATCTATTTAAGTGTTCCCAATTTTCAATATTAATTTATTCTCATTTTATATTGAAGATTGCTCTAACCTTAGCATTGTAGTTTATCCGTTCGTAGCGTTCTTAGTCGTTGTATTTAAATTACATGTCTGTACATTTCTAACTATTTATCATACATCTTCTTCTTCATTCATTTAGTATGCAGAAGAGACCCAGAAAAACCTTCAATTGATCTCAGCGCTGGTGCCGTATAGGTAGGAAAAATCACTAACAACCTCAAAGTTATAACTGTCTGAAATCACATTCTGTTCAACACGTATGTACTCCTATTCAACATATACGACCATATTCAAAGACAGAATCCGAGTATGTATATGTAAATTCTAAGTTCTGGCCCTGTTCTGGCCGTTTTAACTGCTTTTGATGCGACACTAACGCTGCGGATCACACGCGGAAAAAGCGATAGAAAGGCCTCACCGTAGGCGACAGGCATAAGTAGAAGCTGATCTCAACCGGCTTGGAGTGCTCAACTGGCAAAAGTTAGATAAGGATCAGGCTAACTGCGGACAAGAAAGAACATCTAGCTTCATTAGCTTAGCAAGTTATATTTATATGAATGCGATATCTTGGCTCCGCTGTAAACTGAAACAGCCATACTTTACACCAAAAAAGGTGTAAATTACAATAATTTCAAAAGGATTGAATGTATGTAAGCGTGGTCTGTATATCATTGTAGTGTTCATTCGGGCGGGAATACAGCCGTCAGCAATGAAGGTGTAGCTAAAATGCTAGAATAGTCAATTTTATGGATCTGAGTTGTATCTACACAAGGCAATAAGAACTCGTCCCTACAGACAATGCAGTACAGAATATACTTATTTTGGGTCCTGGAGCAGGACTCAGCTAATGACATTTTGTTTTTTGTGTCTTATTTGGACTTATTTGGGCAGTATAATAAACGGACGTATGAGCGAAGCATGAGTTGAAAACATCATCAACAGCTTACATAAATATGAGCAGTTGGGAGGCGTTTACTTATTAGTTAACCTTCATCGGTACGAGTACCTTGTGTAAATTTTACACACTTTTGAAATTCAACTTGATATTTTTCAATATCATTTGATTTAATTGGACAATAACTTCGGCTCAAGGTAAAAATCATATAAGAAATTTATGTTTTTAGTAAAATTGTTTTGAACAGATGTCGCTAAAAGGCTGTACAAATAATTTCCTTAATTGGTACCTTTGTGTAAAATTTACACAACAGTACTTGTGTGAATTTTTTGTTAGATCGTTAGTTTTTTATTGCGGTTTTTTATAATTGTCGTTTTCAACCCTTAGTACATTTCCATTGGCGTCCCATTACAAGTTTTTGAAGTAAAGAGAATATAAATTGCTTTTGAAATAAAGAGGAGTTATTTTAGAAAAACACGCGGAGTGATTCAAATCGAAAGTCAGACTATTTATAATAAAGTTTTAGTACAAATTCAAAAAATATTGAAATAAATGGAATTCTAATATTTTGATCAGTACGGAAGTGATAGTGAGCCATATGCATCAGATGATGACAATGACTATATTCCAAGTGAGAGTGAAGCTAACAGTGGAGATAAGTGAAGTGAAAATATTTTTTTTTTTTTAGTATTTTAGTTTGAAATTGCATTTTATAATAAGCCAATAAACAAAATAATGTTGAAATAAACAAAAAGTTTTCCTGTTTGGTTTTTATGCATAAAAAAAAAAAATCAAGGAGTGTGTAAATTTTACACACAAGGAATTCATACGTTGCTCTAAATGAGGTACCGATGAGGGTTAAGTTAGTTTTAAAAAGCTAAGAAAAACAAACTGTCAGTGTCATACTTTTTTCAGTAGTCTTTGCAATTCCATTGTCTCCATTGCAAGCTATGTGTATTGCTTCCAACGTTTCCTCCAATTTTCATATGCTGATTTTGGAATCGGTTTCGGCTTCTTGTGCGAATTCTTTTTTATCGCCTCAATCGTCTCAAAGCGCTTCCCGCGAAGTATTAACTTTGGTCGCCATGTCAGGTGAATGCTGAGCTCGCGGTATGGTATGAACGTTATTTTTGATAAAATAGTCGCGTACAAGATGAGATTTGTGAGCCGGTGCGTTGTAGTGAAACCACTACCTAAGACACCTTATTTATTGTATGGCATGGCAGAAAAAAATTAGAATGGACCACACCACAAAAATCAAAGAAAACGGTCAACAAAGTCTTGATTTTATATAGACTCTGTCGTAGTTTTTCGGATTTTGGCTCGTTTGAGAAGCGGCAATCCGATAATTGTTGGTTAATTTCGATGTCATATTCATAGACCCAGGTCTAGTCACCGGTAATGATGCCATCAATAACATTTTGACCCAATGAAAGCATTTTTGGCTCCAACTCGTCTCATGCCCAAAATATGGTGCAAAACGCTCTTCACCCACACATCGATTTACGAGGATAATTTTTTTCACTTTTCCAATGTTTACGTCAGTCATACTTGTGGATGGACGACCGGAACTCTTTGCACCATTCATATACTTGTGTTTTAGACAATGTTGAGTCCCCGTCGGAAAATATCATGCAAACTCCTGCGAAATTGGCAGAATACAACACAAAGCTATCACGCAAAAAGCCCCGACAAATGGCGCTCAAACAGATATTCGGATTGTGTTTAAACAGTTTGGTGCAGTCTGGGGGCTGGTGGAGTTGTCGGCCCATATTTTTAAAAAAGTGAAGCTGACCGTCTTATATCTGTCATATTTGCTATATAGCCATATGATGACTTTTTTGTTCAATTCAATTTTTTCAATTAAGGGTGTACAAATAAGACTTAGTCTTTTTTGTTCCTCGATTGAATTTGATGAATGTGGAAGAGATGTGGTTCTAGCAGGATGGCGCTACATGCTATACAGCAAACGAAACAACCAACAACACCAACTGAAGGAAACATTCGATGAATGTTAATTGGCATCCAAGATCTTGTGATTTAACGCCTCTTGATTATTTTGCTTTGGGATACGTAATTTGGCTGACAAACCAAACCAACAATCGACGCATTGGAAGTCAACATGGTATGAGTTTTTGAGGACATACGACCACAAATGGTCGGAAAAGTGGTCAAAAACTTTGTCCCTCTGATGACATTCATTAGATCCAGCCAAAGTTGTATTTAAAAATGAATTGCAGTAGTATTCTCTCGATTGAACAGAAGTAAGTGGTTATAAAAAAATAATAAAATTTTGTGTATAATATTTTGTTTAATACAAAAGTTTGTACTGTCTTTAGAAATACCCTTTATATTACGAGTATTTAACTATAATGATATACGAAGCTAAGTGTATTGAAAAGCATAAAACAAATTCCAATTAAAACTATTTTGTTTCAGTTCACTTTTCCATTAGCTTAAGTCAGGCGTAAAAAAGTATAAAAGTTTAAAATCAAAGCATAAAAAAATAAATAATAAATGGTAGATTATTTGAATGGATTGTATTACATCAACACCTTTAGACTTAAGTAAGACTCACAAATATAATTAACGATTATTACAAACGTGCAATCGTATCTGTGAAGAAATTGGAAAACAAAACATATAGTATGTACATAGCTCATTTGAACTTAGGGTTATAGAAAATATGTAGAAGAAGATAAAGAAAAAAGCGTAAGTGTAGTAAAACTGGAACCAAACGCATCAATTACCAATAATAACTTTCTGACAAGTTTTCACTTTTTGATAAACTTTCATTGATGTTGTCCAATACTAGTTACTAGTTAAACGAATTTCAATGGAAAGTAGGCGCACAAGAGCAATATGTATCTGTAAATGGCGAAAAAATAACAGACAATGAGAAAAAAATCGTCAAGAAAAAAAAAAAATCACACGATTGCACTTGGTGCTTACTGACGAGAACCTGATTTTTGAAAAATTAAAATGTAACCATTGATATACAAGTTTGTAAATATTTATAAATGTACAAATCTATGTACGTAGTAAAATAAACGAATTGCATCTGGACAAGGCGGGAGAAATTTTTGATGCCAAAAGGAGAAAGGAGCTCTCTGCAAGCAACATCTCCATCATCGTAATTATAGACACACAATTTTCGAAAGTGAAATAAATTCAGAAAACCGGAGATAAATGACTTTTTAACCTATTGTCAGTATTTATATACGAGTAGGAACTTAATTAATTAAATTCTTAATTTGTAATCTGCAAAAGCTTAACGCATCAATTAAACACTCCCAACCCCAAAATGTTTAATTTTACCAAATTAATGATGTGAGTATACTTATGGTATATAGTATGCCAGTAAATGGGTATAGATAGAAAGTTTTTTTTTCACTTAAAAAAAATGTAAGGAGATTTTATTTAACTGTCATTTGATAGAAGAATAAAAAAACAAAACGAACATTTGTGTCAAATTTATAAGATCGCACTGAGTATTGTATTGGTCTTAAACTACTTATAGTGGAATCAGAGACGATGAGATCGCATACGAATTTTCTATAAACAGATAATCTCAGACAGCAGTTAGTCAATACTTTTCAAAAACTTAAATCCGGGGTTCTATCTCCGATTTCGCAACAATCTCACGTTTCTAAAGTATGCAGGTAGATCAAAAAATGCTTTTATATTTTCCTGTGTCTAAAGTTATATGCAGGAAAGTTAACTCAATAAAATGAGTTTTTTAAAATTTATATTTAGGTACAGAGATTTTCGAAGAAATTGAGTTATAAAAAAAAATCGACTGTTTTTGACGGTCCAATTTGAGGTCACTCTCAAAGTATTTCGGGCTATATCTGCTGAATAGTTTTCAGTCTACCATCAGACGCCTTGCAAAGCCCCACAAGAAGTAATCGAGTGGCCAATTCATTGTTCCATATTGAGGTATAAAGTTGTTGTTCTATAGAGTCTTCATAAAGTCAGTGGTTTCATGAACTAAGTAAAAATTTATTGTTCGGATTTTAGAAAAAATTATCATTGATTCTTCTTCGGTTACACTGAACATTGACTGAAGGATGAATGGTGGCCTGATATGTGACAAAATAATGACCGATAAAACCACTAGGGCTGGTCATGAAATCGGGTCTAATGAGTCTCCTCTTGATTTGCCAAAAATGGTGTTTGTTTACAAGCCCATTTTGTCAAAAGTAAACTTCATCACTAAGTATAAAATAAAAAGTGAAAATAAAAATAGTTCAAGCTTATCAAAAGCCCAATTTGTAAGATGTCGTCAGATCTGCTTGAAATTATATGGGTGTAGACGAAGATCTTTTTCGCAAATTTTTCCACATAGTGGACGGACGATGTATGCCACCGATTACTTATAATGGCTATAGTTTCTTCTGAACATAGTATGTTGATGCGTTGTTGGATTTCCGGCATGTAGAGTGCATGTGGTACAAAATTTATTCACAATATGACTAACTGAGTTGACACCGATTTTCAAATTCGATTTGAATGATAAGAGAGTTTCTAAGAGTATTCATAATGATTTGTCAAATATTGAGGAACAAAGAATTCAAAGAACTGATAAATATTACAGAACGGTTTAAAAGTTGTACTTACTGGAAGATCTATCAGTTGATTGAAATGTGTTTATGTTTTCTACGGTTTACTGGCAGAGTCATTCAAAACCAAGGGTGTTGCTTTAGTATGTTGCTTGACTGAAATATCAGCTTATTACATTCCATTTATATGAAAGGAAAATCAAAAAGTCTTGCAAAAACTACTAAGGTATGTCTATTACGACATATCGATTCTACGACTCTGTACTGTGGAAGTTAAACCAGAAAAGAGGGTTTGATATTGTGCGCGAATAAAAGATAAGGCATAACCAACCACTTCATAATTTATACCACGATGTAAATGTGTTACAAATATTTAGTTGATGAACGTCAATGTACGACCAAGAAATTAGCTCTCTCGGTCGAAAAACAACAACTCATAGACCACATAGAACCTTATGTAACCTTACATTACCATTTATCTTGCCTTAACATCATAAGAATTTCTATCGAAATTTGTTTAATCTAGGATTAAGATAAAATAGCTGGAAATAGACCAAAATGTACACTCTCCTCAATGCTATCATTTGTGCAGAATGCAGATATTTATTATATTGAGTTAAACTACTTAAATAATATAAAAAAAAACACAGGGCGCGCTGGCAGCCCGATATGGGCCATGGCCTCGCTTCTTGATACTCATTTGTGTTGCTCATGTTGTCATTTTCCTCACATCTGAGCGGGGCCTACGGTTTATCGCCGAATCCTAACGGCACTCCTTAGAAGCTTTTTCATAGGCAATTTTACTATCGGGAGATTGCCATTGGCCGCCGAAAGGATGATGACGATTCAAAAAATTGTTGGTGATATTGGGGACCGAACCACGGACCTTTTGCGTGATAGTCCAGTGAGCTAACCATTGCGCCATCGCCACCACCAAACTACTTAAATACCTTGGTTAAAAAACGCAATATTCTTGCGGTGTGTGTTAAAAGGTTGTTTTTAAAATTCCCTTATTCTGAGTCAATTTGAGTTGGTAATCATAAGTTACAGGGATGTGATAGTCGCTATATTTTCGATGAAAAACAAGAACAAAACTATAAGATAAACTATACACGTATGAATGTTTGTAAAAATTAGACACCTCTTCTGGATAAAAATTTACTAGATTTAATTATTGCGGTAGCTTATTTTCCCATGCATTAATTTGAATGAAATTTATTACATATTTTAACGGTGATCCTAACGTGTACATTGAAAATAGATTTCACAAAACCCTTTCAGTGATAATCGGATACAAACAAACTTATTTGTATTGTCATTTACTTAACTTTGGATAAGTAGAAATAAAGTCATATGTTTGTGTACATTAAACGATTATTTAATAAAAAGTTTCATTTTTAAATATCAGGTATTTCGTCGATTTACAAGTGGACGATTACGCCATTATTAAAAATGGAACCATATCTTCAAAAACTCAAAAAGAATTTTTCAAATTTGGGGCAAAATGACAAAAATTTCAATACAACTTTTTATTTGTCGATGTAAGGAACCCTTTTCCCTGAACCAGGAAATTTATTTGGAGAAGTTATTGATGGGAAGAAGCCAAATTAAAAATAAAGAATGTGTGATTGGAACCCAGTTTTGTCGACTTTACGTCGGTGTCAGGAATTTGGCATATCAATTTAGGTGAAGAGGAGTTTATTCACCAACAATTTTGTATAAAAACTTGGGTCACAAAGCCTTTAAGATCAATTGAACACAAACAGTGAAGTTACTTTTTCAATCGAGTACTTAAGATAAAGGATTTGACCAAAACATCATTTTGAGCGATGGGGCACATTTTTATTTGCAAGCTTTTCATATTAACCGGAATTCTCCCCATATCTTCCTTTTCCACAACGTGTTACTTTTTGCTGCGATAAAGGAGGTATGTTTGGACTTTATTTCTTTAGAAATTGAAGCTGCTGTGGCTGTTACCGTGAATGAGACGTATTAAATTTGTTTGCAAAAAGACGGCTATACTCTCTTTTTAAGCCATGTTACAGAGGCGTTCAAACCCAACACCGATATCCATAAAATAGAGACGCTAACGTCCGAAAATATATATTAAGCAAACAATTTCTTCTTATAGAGCCTGCATATCAAGAAGTCGTGGTCATATTGTTTTACATAAAATACAAATCAAATCTTATTTCATGCAAAATATAATAGATACATGTTTTTTTGATAAACAAAAACCATATTTTGAAAAGCCCTTTATAAAAGAGCTCATAAGTATAATTCATTTGATTTAAGCGGTATTATATTGATGTTGAAAAAATTAAAATTCTAGTAAGTATTGAAAATACACTAACGAATTTGATAGTATAGGAATAAGATTCTCACTTGGATAAATGATGCTTTTATCCATTAAAAATAAACAAAAAGGCTCAGTAATAATAAAAAAAAGGAAGAAGTTACACATATCAACCCTCTAGGGCTTTCACTAGGTTTAAAGACTACTGATGATTGAAGGCTTCATTTAACTTTTTTAAAGGAATACATTTGAATTTGACCTTTAGAGTCTTTAAAATTGCATAAAATTTTATAACAAAGATTTATACAAATTTTCATTTGAAAATTCTCAATACAAGAAATGTATGCACAAATTTATATCACAATAATACGTATAAACTGGTTCATTAAGAAAATATATTTAAATAAAATTAAACCAAAATTTAAATAATTTTTACAAACCAATATAAAAGAGTAGAAAATTTGACAAACCTTTTGAAAGCAGTATCCAAATAAATTAAAATTTTTCATAACTCTCTCCGTTCGGGGGGAGCAATTTCCTTCCTCTCGAGATATAAATATTAATTTGTTCGAAAATTATCAAACACATTAACATTTTAACATATTTATGTATTTAAAGCAAACATATCTTACAATTATGAATATTCTTAATTTTTTATTTTTTATTTGAAATACTAATGCAAACAGGAAAATATAAATTTCACAAAACTCTCAACCACAATTTTCACTCAGATCTGTATTAATTTTAATTTTTATTAAACAATGTAACACCTTTCTTTTGGAGAAGGTATAAAAAGAAAAAGAAAAACAGAAAAACAACAATAAAATGCGAAACCAACTCCGGGAAAAATTCTTAAAGACAAACACTAGGAATGAACTTTTAAATTATGCCCACGAAAGATGTCTATAGATACGTCGAAGAAAATATTTAGCTCACAAATATTTACACCCGAGATAGTTACCATGAGATAGATACTCTGCTAGTAGCTTCAAAGCCACAGAAATATCACGTGCTATCGCAACAATGGCCGAAGAATATATGAGCCGGGAAAGATTTCTCGAAGAAATTGGTCCCGAGACTCATCCGATGAAAGAAAATTCGAGGTGACTGCTTTGCTTGCCATTTGCTGCTGGTTGAGTATATTTTTCTCTCCATCAACGCATTACCGCTGCTGCATAGACCTCTTGGCCAGCAGCATGCATCGCTGCCATGTTGCTGAAGTATTGTTCAAGATACGAATATAATCGTAGAACGGATACCCTGCATCGAGTAGGTATATTGGTAAGAGGAAAAGACTTAAAATCATTGGTTTTTTTTTATTGCTACCAATTATCCATCACGAGTATATAAACCGTTTGAGGTAACAGATGAACAGACAGACAGATAGGTGTGAGTTGGGTTTCATTTCAGTGGCCTATACTGTACCATGTTTGTGCGTTAGTAATAAACTTTGGACGAGTTTTTATTATTAAATGCCCGACATCGACCAGGGTTAGGGCTTAGCGAAATGTACTCTCACTCTCTATTTGGTTACCAGTTACCAATTACCAGCCTGATGCTGTGAGTTGACAAGATACGAGTAAATAATTTCCATAACATTAAAATTGTAATTGGTTTACATTACTGACTAGACGATTGAAGCTGATTATATCGAATTTGTCTAAAGATAAACAATGAATTGTTTTGTGGAGGAAAGTAATGGCATTGATGGCACTTATTAATGGTTGTTGTGACCAGATTCTAAGAGTGTTGTCAGAATTATGCCAAAAAACTGAGTTTGCCCTTTGTTCTGAAACAGGAAACAAGTTTAGTCTGACATTATGCAGATGCAGACACATTATTAAAAGAGTAGTGGCCGTTAACCAGTTTTTGGAAACCAACGTACGCACATATTCATGTAGTTGCGATTTTATGTAAAACTCACAACCACCAACCGAGAATACGGTCGGTGAGTATAGAACAAAAGGTCAATGTATTAGCGGTTATTTATTGTTGATTTTTGAAAGCAACTTCATCCGTGAGTAAACACACCACTAATACGATTTTATGTTACTTCATATTTTCTGTGAAGATAATCATTTTAGGGTTCCAAAGCTAAGCTTTATGATCGCCTTAGTCCATTTTGAGAGCTGCTTTCTTGTTATGATAACGGCAATATTCTTTGAACTCTAGAAATGTTTTGATAATTTACCTTATACATATGGGATCAATGCAAAGATGCACATTGTACTGTGGATATTCGAATCGAGCAGCCAACATTGATTCAGATCATAACCTTAGTGCAGTCAAGGAACAATTTTTGGTAAACAAAACAACTCAACAATAAGGAAATACTTTTTTAAAATATTATATTGCAAAGCTTTATTTCCAAAAGGCCATAAGTTACTCGATATGTCAACTAATCCCACACTACCAAAAATAGGCCTTAAAATCGCAGAAAAATGCCTAAAAGCTGTCCGAAACTCCGTAATCCATACTCTGAGTTTAAGGTAACAAACAGCGGGAAAAAGAAAAAATCAAGAGACAAAAATGTATTTAGAAAATTAACTCATAAAAAGTGCGCAATAGTCACGATGTAAAATTTGACGTCAAGCAATAAACTCAACAGTTCTTGGCCAACCGCCCCCAGTCACGCGCTTAAAAATCAATAAAATCTTCTTTGACTTTTGTGCGCCACCTAAAGAGTGCTCTTCCTCAGCTGCCGAAGCGTTTGTAGAATTGTAGAAATTATGTATTTTGATATTTGCAGCAAATCTTTGACAGAAATGAGGACTTTGCCCAAGAATGGCTCTATGGATGTGCACGACACAGTGTCGTGGTAGCTCCGAAGTAAAGCATACAATATGCTCTGAGGGGCTCAGTGTTTTTTTCAGCGTCTTGTGTATCAAAAATATTGCTCTAAGTAATGCAGCCAAACTCCAAGAGCCCGGAAATTAGAACCCAAAAGTATACTGCAACAGAAATAGGCCGAGAGCCCACGGTAATTTTTGGGTGTGAGTGATAACAAAAAATAGTTTGCATAATTAGATACGAGTAGTTCCTAAGTAGTTATTTTTAAATGTAAGCGTCTTGCATGCTCTATTTGGGGCAATGGTGAGTAATACTATACCAAAAATGCAGTTTTTTCGAAAGTACAAATAATTGGGATTACAACTTTAACATCATTTCAAAATGTAGAGTTAGGCGCCCTGATAACAAATATGGTAGTCCAAGATGTTTTGCAGACGGCCTTCTGCCTGCAAGATGCGCTAATAGTAGGCTAGAAATTATTTTTTGTTATCATTCACACCCCAAAATTACTGTAGGCTCTTAGTCTAAAAGATCGTAGTCATACTGAATTTGGAGAGCAAACTCAAATCTGCAGTGAATACGTAACATTAAAACTATTCCCATAAAAATACTCAAGCCTACTTCAGTGAAGAACGAAAAATACACATTATGAAAGAGTGATTTTTAGAGGTCCATTTTCCAGTGGGGATTTCATAAGAGATCACGCATGCGTCGTGTCACACTGTTGTGGGATTTTTTTTTTAATATTACTCGTATTTAACATTTCATCATGAAAAGACGTCACAGCTTAACAAATTATACAGCTGTATTACGAAAATCATCTTTCTACGAGGAATGTATTTCATGCGCTTCGAGTAAATTATGGTCCACATAATCGGCATACCGAACGCACAATTCGCTATACCATCGAAAAATTTAAAATAAACCCAATTTTTAATATTGGATAATACCTGATCTAATAGACCACGTAGTGAAGAAAATATAGTAGCGGTAGCGGAGATTGTACAAGATGATCGTGGTGAATCGATTCGGAATCATTCTCAACTATCTTGAGGTGTCGTTTGTAACAATTTGGTGTATTATAAGTGAAGATCTTGGCTTAAAAGGATACTAAATTCAGTACTTGCATGAACTGAAGCCCGCCGTCCTTCCAAATCGCTTCCGTTTCAGTTGTTCGGCTTTTTAAAAATTTCAAGAAGATGCATCGTTTTCGAACAAAAATTTTGCTCGGCGCTGAGACTCATTTCTGGCTTAATGGCTACGTCAATCAGTGAAATAACTTTATTTGAAGTGCGGAGCAACATGAAAAGGTTCAAGAGATGCCATTACATTCAGAAGAAACAATGGTTTATGGAACGGTGGTGTCATGGATCTGGAGCCTAAGATTCTGTTTAGGTAAGCAGATACATGATCATATCTTCTAAAGGGCTGAACAGAATGTGAATCTGAAGCTTGAATCTGTATCTGTATCTCGAAGTTGGGTGCTACTCAACTTCGAGATACAGATTCAAGATACAGATTCAAGATACAGATTATACATGTATTGAACTTTTGAAAGCTCGATATCAGATACAGATTCAAGCTTCAGATTCACATTCTGTTCAGCCCTTAAGACTATATGCATATCGAAGAATTCCGTTAAAAGGAACTTGCAACTTGTTTTTCGATGCAGCATTAAGCTTGCAGTATATTGCATCAGTGTAAGTTTTAATGGGAACTAACAAAGTTTACTGCAAAAAAGGTTATGGTGCCTTGAAGTCAGTTCATATTTAGGCAGACATGCCAAATTTCAGTGCGATACTGTCTTTAGTTTTGTTTTGACAGCTGATTGTTGTTGACGTGTTTGGCATCATGTTGAGTATGGACAAAAACGATTTTCGTTCTCTCATAAAACATTATTTTTTGAGAGGCAAAACAGCGAAGGATGTTGGATAAACATCATGGAGGTAATCTCCGTCCGATTACACCGTCGAATATTGGTTTCGAGAGTTTCGTGGTGGCCGCAACTCCACTACCGATCAAGTCCGCAGCGGCAGGCCCTCCGATGCGGTTACAGAGGACAATGTCAAAAAAATACATGAAATGGTGTTGGCTGACCGAAAAGTAAAGGTGCGCGTGCTAGCAGATACCACAAAGATTAGTACTGAGCGCACACGCCATATTTTGGCCAATTATCTGCATATGAAAAAGTTATCCTACCGCTGGGTGCCGCTCATGCTCACTCCTGACCAAAAACACGAACGCGAGAGCACTTCGAAAGAGTGTTTGGACTTGTTGATGCAGAATCGCGCGGACTTTTTGTGTCGATTGGTAACTGTCCCACTATTACACACCAGAGAACAGAATGAGTGCCCGGCAATGGACTGAAGCCGGCACCAGTGCTCCGAAGCGGCCGAGGGAGGCTCAATGGGTCGGAAAGGTAATGGCGTCGGTTTTCTGGGATTGTCATGGCACACTCTTCGTGGGCTACCTCGAAAAAGGAAAAACCATCAACAGCGAGTATTACTTTGCATTATTGGAGCGATTGAAGGCTGAAATCGCTGCAAAACGGCCTCACATGAAGCGAAAAAAATTTTGTTTTTGCAAAACAATACGCCGGCGCATAAGAGCATCGCAACCACGGCTAAAATCAATGACTCACGGCTCCAATTGCTGTCGTATCCACCGTATTCGCCCGATTTGGCTCCCTCGGACTATTATCCCTTCCCAAACATCAAAAGATGGCTCATCAATAAAAAATTCAGCTCACGCGAGGAAATCATCGACGTCACGGAGGAGTATTTTGCAGACCTTTAGGAAAATTACTTTTCGGACGGGATCAAGAAGTTGGAAAATCGCTGGAATAAGTATATCAAGCTAAAAGGGGACTATAAAAAAAAAAAACACACACACACACACTGTGGCGCTGGCAGCCCGGTATGGGCCATGGACTAGCTTCTTGACACTCATTTGTGTTGCTCATGTTTTAATTTTTTTCCACATCTGAGCGGCCCTACGGCTTATCGCCGAATCCGAACGGCACTCCTTAGAATCTTTTTCGTAGACAATTTTACTTTCGGGAGTTTGCCATTGCCCGCCAAAAGGGTGATGGCGATTTGAAAATTTGTTGGTGACCCAGCCAGGAATCGAACCTAGACTCTCTGCATGAAAGTCCAATGAGCTAACTAACACTATATTTAATAAAATAAAAAAAATAAAAATAAAAATTTTTTTTTTTCATTCCCAAGGAGGTTACTTTTCACCCCACCTAGTAAATAAGAACGTATCGGTTTAACTTCCCTCTCAAGCGCTTACCAGAAAAAATCCGTAAGAAACAGCCAGATTTATGGAGGAACAATTCGCCACCGCAAAGAACGACATTTCCCTCGAAAGACCACCGGTAACTCCTTATATTTTATACTCGAAACTAAAGTTACTGCTCCATTGTACCCAAAAAAAATTCGCGGAAGAAGCGTAAAGCTAATTGGAAAGCGTTTATAAAAGGATTTTTAAGAATAGAAAAGACGATGGTATAAGTGTGTTGCATCAAATGGCGACTACTTCGAAAACGACAAAATGAATCTTGATTAAAGATGAGAACTCATTTTTTACTTGACAATTCCTGGTGCAGAATGTTTCTACAGCTGCTATTGTCATGATTTGTTGTAAGCGGCTGATAGAGTCAGGAACACTTTAGCTGCAACAATACGCAGCAAGGTCAATATCAGCTTCATATGCGCCCACGCCCTACGAAGGCAAAAGGCAACAATACCAAAAAGTGTTTCTACGAATTCATAAAAAAAAACTTATGAGGTAACATATAACAATATCTATAAAGACACGCCCCTGAGAGCCATGCCTAGCTTGAAGGAAGACTAAAGAAAACGCTCGCTGCACTGTAAAGGCTGAAAATAATCTCACTGAGGGCTTTAATGCCAAAATAAGCCAAGAAGATGTGCTGCTATGCAAGTTTTTTAATATCATATTAAAATATTTGAAAAAATGTTCGCAAATCAACAACTACTTGCATACGTTGTTGACTTTGCCAACCCTCAATGAGCTGTTCCGTTCGCAAGTATTGAAACAGAAGTAGCAAATTGGGTTTAGTCGCGATTGAAGAGATTACTAGGCCCAAGCTGTCAACAACAAGCGACACACAACATCGACGAACTGGACAAAACTTTAAAAACTTACAACTTGGAGGTAGTCAGAGATCTTATACCCACAAACCGGCTTCGCTGTTAAATCTGATGATGCGTAGGTTCTATTATTGTGCTCGGAGCACACAACGAGCGGACCGTATTAAAATTCCTCAGTAGAAGATGTCAGAGAAATATCACCTTGATCAAAAAGTTCCCGTGTGGCGCTCCCATTATTCCGATTTGAGTTCTGTTTTTTTTTTGTTAAGTTGGTACATCTGTTGTTGATATTCCCTCTAAATCTTAGCACCATAGCTTGACATTTGCAAAAGTTACGTAGCCAAGACTACATCTATCTCTGTGTGTGTTGGCGATTTTTTTACAATTTTAAAAATGAATTTATATTTGGAACAACGAACTTGTATTAAATTTTGCGTAAAAAATGGATTTAATGATGCGCGAGTGTTGGAAATGCTGGAAAGGTGTTTCGACAACGAAAACGGTCGTTTACCAGTGGCACGAGCGGTGCTCGTGAGTCAATCGAAGATGATGAACGCAGTGGCAGACCATCGACAACGAAAACCGACGAAAACATTGATGAAGTAAGAGAAATGTTGGTCAATAACCGCAAATTAACCATTAGATAGATAGCGAAGGACTTGAACATTGCCTATGGATCCGTCCAAGACATTTTGGTTAATGATTTGGGTTTCCGTCGTGTAGCAGCAAAGTTGATGCCAAAAGATCGTCGCACAGTGCCATCATTATTCGTAATTTCTTGACGAAAAATGCAACAAATACCATCCAACAGCCATCGAGTTCACCCGGTTTGGCTCCCTGTGACTTCTTTCTGTTCAATCGAGTTAAAAAACCATTACGGGGAACGCGTTTCAGCAGCCGAGGGGAAGGAATGGAAAAATCGCAGGAAACACTGATGGACATACCGAATATAAAAAATGTTTCGAGGATTGGATCAAGGGCTGGCATAAGTGTGTTGCAGTCGATGGAGATTACTTTGAAGGGGACAATATAGCTTTGGATGAATAAACTTGTATTTTTAATTTTCTGAATATATTATTGATCAAGGTCAATGTGGCAATTCATAATTTTCCCCTTTTCAATTTTGACGCTTGGATCACCTGCAACGAGTTGAATTTCATACTAGGGGCATAATGTAGTCAGGTATTCAACTCTATCCACAATCCCCAGTCTAAATAGTTGCCTCGGATATCTCGCAGTCAGAAAGCCATTTTGAGGATACGAATATAAAAGTGGCCGTTGCCTAATAAAGATTCATAAAGAACCATCTCATTTCAGCACCCTTAGTAGTCTTCAGGAACTCAGGAATCTTTGGTTTATCTAAAGTACTCGTATCTCTAATGATGAAGCTGATGACAGCATTAATACAACGATGTGAGTCTATCCGCCGTACTTCCTTCTTTCTTTTAGAGAGATATAGGAGTATGATGATATTGTGCCGTCGGGTAGCAGTAGGTCCATCGCTATCAGAACTTAACTTGGTTTTCTCGTCTGCTAATACGTGTCATTAGCAGCTCTCTCCTCGTTCCACCATACATCTCTTGATTGGCTGCAAGTGCAATTCGGCGTTTATCCGCGGCTTTAAGTGGTTCGCCTTGTTAAGTTCCTCTCAATAATCTCTCTCATTTCAAAATTAATGAGGTAAATATGGGATCAGCATGCCTCTGGAATCTGATATAACCTTTAAGTCAACCAAATACAATTTGAGGGTATTTCTCTTCAGTAGGGCATAGTATCTAAAACAACTGCTTGTCTGTGGTCGAACAAAATATTATTTTGGGCAGATCTCATTCGATTTTCGAAAACTAATTCAGAAAGTGAAAGCTAGAAATAGCATGTCTCTCGATCTCACCATTAGATTAGTCATGGCGTTGTTGATGTACTATACTCCTTTTTTTATTATTAATACTATTAATACCATATTATAATATTATTAATACCAGTCCCTATGGATGGCAACGATTAGTATAAGGCCTCGTAGAAGTAGCATCTTCCAACAGGTGCTGGTTCCTTAAATGACGAGAATGAGCCTCTGCAGCCGAACATCTTGCAGCTCTGCTTATAAGTCCTACTTCACGCCTCCCCGTGGCGCCATCTGGGAATCTCACTAGAGGTTGCGAAGTGAAGGGGGCAAATGGCGAGTTTCCTGCGCCATAAACCAGGATTAGTGTCGGAAAAGCAAAACAAGACCTTATCCAGGCTACTCCGACATATTTGGAGCTCAGGCCGCAAAGGATTTCCAGGACTTAGTCAGGGTCTTGGAAAAGAGATGGTGGCGGACGAGCCCTATAAGGGCCAACGGCATCGCTCACATCCCGGATTACTGGCTTCGGTGGAACCGACCCCTCGTCCTAGGGGCACTCAAAATGTAACTGGTCCTCCAGGTTGGGGGTTGTGCCGCCGGGGTAACTGCCCGGCCATTTAAAAAAAAATTAAGCTAAGAAGCATCAACAAGCCTCGGATATGGACGGATCTACTGTTGACAACCCACGCAAACGATTTAAGGACAATGAGGTTCGGATATGTACGTGGAATGTTAGATCCCTTAATAGACCACGTGCAGCCGAGCAACTAGCGGAGGCCCTAGACTGCTACAAAGCAGACATAACCGCCATTCAAGCAATGCGATGGGATGGGCCGGACAAAAAGAAGATGAAAAACTGCGACATCTACTATGGCAATTGCTATCGACGGCAAAAGCAGCGCTTATTTGGATGCGGATAAGAAGTCCTCAGCTTCCGGCATGTGAGCGAGCGCCTCGTAGCAATCCGCATCAAGGCTAAATTCGCCAACATTAGCCTCATATGCGCGCATGCCCCCACAGAGGAGAAAGATGACGACACCAAGGATGCCTTCTACGAGCTCCTTAACAAGACCTACGAGCAATGCCCTAGCTATGACATTAAAATTGTCCTCGGTGATTTTAATGCAAAGCTAGGAAAAGAGGGTATCTTTAGTGGAACAATCGGAAAATATAGCCTGCACAACACCACCTCCGATAACGGATTCAGGCTAATCGACTTTGCGGCGGGGCGAAACATTGTCGTGGCTAGCACGTGGTTCCCACATCTCGACATTCACAAGGGGACTTGGAGAACTCCTGATCAATCAACAGTCAACCAGATTAATCACATTGCGATCGACGCAAGACACTCCTCCAGTATTATGGATGTCCGTACGTTCCGAGGAGCCAACATCGACTCGGACCATTACCTTGTTGTAGCCAAGGTACGGTTGCGGATATCCCAAACTACGCCAAGACAAACTAATGCTGTGAGAAAATTCGACGTCAGACGGCTACAATCGCAAGGGATTGCCAAGTCCTTTTCCGATCGAGTGTCTCTTAATCTCTTAAGAGATCCAATGCCGCCAGCATCAACCATCGAAGACCGGCTTCTCAGGAGGAAGAAGAAAGAGCATGAGAAGCGCGCGATCGAGGAAATTGAGGGATGCTACTCCAGGAATGAGGTTCGGAAGTTTTACCAAGAGGTAAAAATAACATGCCGCGGAAACAAACCCCGAACCGAAGTCTGTAGAGATGAACAAGGGAACATCGTAGTAGAATCGCAGTCGATGCTGAGGATTTGGAAAGATCATTTCTGCAGACTGTATAACGGCGATGACGGACCAAATACCGCTGTCAGGCAGAATCAACCTTTCAACCTGGACGATGATGACCAACAATTCCGTCCACCCGACCTAGATGAAGTGAAGATAGCCATATCGAAGCTTAAGTCCAACAAAGCTGCTGGAGCGGATGGCCTGACTGCCGAGCTCTTCAAAGCGGCAGGCGATGACTTGATACGGAGCATACACCAATTCATCTGTAAAATATGGTTGGACGAAAGTATGCCCGATGAATGGAACCTCAGCATTGTTTGTCCAATTCTCAAGAAAGGAGACCCTCTGAACTGCGCCAGCTACAGAGGCATCAGTCTCCTTAACATCGCATATAAGATCTTATCCGCCGTATTGTGTGAACGCCTGAAGCCGTTTGTCAACAACCTGATAGGTCCATATCAGTGTGGCTTCAGGCCAGGAAAGTCCACCATCGACCAGATATTCACACTACGGCAGATCTTGGAGAAGACCCATGAGCTTCAGATCGATACCCACCACCTATTCATCGATTTTAAGTCCGCGTATGACAGCATCTATAGAGACGGGCTATATAGAGCAATGTCTAGTTTTGGCATCCCTGCCAAACTCGTCCGTCTGTGCAGGGTGACGATGGAGAATGCACGCTGCTCCATCAAGGTCGGTAAAGATCTCACCGAGACCTTTGATGTCCAGAAAGGATTTAGACAAGGCGATGCGCTGTGATGCGATTTTTTCAACATCGTACTTGAAAGAAAAGTGCAAAACTCACGAGCAAACGCAAGAGGCACTATCTTTAAAAAGTCCGTCCAACTACTCGCATACGCCGATGATATTGACATAATCGGGAGAAAGCAGCGTGATATCAGTGGCGCTTTCGCGAGTATAGAGACGGAAGCGGCGCAAATGGGTTTAGCGGTCAATGAGGGCAAGACCAAGTATATGCTGTCAAGCAAAAAGGACAACCAACATCGACGTCTCGGACAGAACGTCACCCTCGATAGATATAACTTTGAGGTAGTTAAGGACTTTGTCTACCTAGGCTCCGCTATAAATACAGACAACGACACTAGCGCTGAGATCAAGCGAAGAATAACTCTTGCCAAGCGCTGTTTCTTTGGGTTAAGAAGGCAATTGAGTAGCAAAGCCCTCTCTCGGACAACAAAATTCACCCTTTATGAGACTTTAATAATCCCAGTCTTACTCTATGGCGCAGAGGCATGGACATTACCAAAAATGGATGAGGGTGTTCTTGGGTGCTTCGAGAGAAAAATTCTTCGAGCGATCTTCGGTCCCGTCTGCATTGACGGTGAGTGGAGGAGGAGATACAACGACGAACTGTATGGACTGTACAGCGACATGGACCTAGCCAGAAGAGTGAAGATCCAAAGACTGAGATGGCTGGGTCATGTAGAGCGCATGGACACCAATGCTCCGGTCCGAAAAGTCTTCGAATTCGCCCCCGAGGGACAGCGCAGTAGGGGAAGGCCAAGACTCAGGTGGCGCACGCAAGTGGAAGAGCACCTCAGCCAACTTAGCGTGCGAAACTGGAGGCAGCTAGCCAGGGATCGAGCTGGCTGGAGAAGTTTGTTGACTGAGGCCCAGGTCCACCCCGGACTATAGCGCCACCTAAAATCAAAAAAAACACCAGTCCCTATGTTGTTGTGGCATGCGGATAAGCTAAACTAATTGAAAAAATGTCACCAGAAAATAATAATTTATGTTTTTAGGAAACATATAGCATGCGCTCAGCAGTATACATAAAGTTGCTAGGTGCTACAATAATTTAACAGACACTACCTATTGTAGTTATAGGGGCTGGAATGAATAAATAATAATTATTTAAAAATTTACTTATTATTGTTATAGATTACCGTGCTGTGTATGATTTATTGCTGTTGCTTTCGTTTGAACACTTCTCAGAGTCACACTTGGATCCACACAACGAATTTTCACAAAATCTGCAACATTGCGTGTAGCTAAATGTCGACGTACACAATGTGCAAAAGGAATCCAACTGATCTCCATTGTTAACCTGGGCTGAATCATCTGTTTCATATGAATTGCAATCCAGCTCACTTTCGGTATCGTTCCCAGACGAAAAATCAATTTTTAAACTCTCGCAATCGTATCGACGCATAAATTTTGATTTAGATGATCGACGCGAGAAGCTATCACTTCCACTATTGCTGTTCGAGCTGAAGTTAAACGATCTGTAGTAGCCAGGATCGTTTCCATTGAATTGTCGCATTTTGTACTTGCTGGTCATTGATAAATTTTCATTGAAAAATATTACATTAACGTCATTGTACTTTTGCATTATATCAGGCGGGTATTTGTTGCAAATATCTTTAAGGGATTTCTTCGGCTTTGAACAGGATCCAGATGGTCGAATTAAGTCCAACAGGCAGAGTTTTAGATCGAGCATTATAGTTTACAGTTGATTTCGATTATATCTAAAAATAAAAAAAGACATTTCTCGTTAATTTTTGCACATTAAAAGTTGAGTACATTAATAATGAAAATTGTTAATGGAAAAAAGGGTTGGTTTTAATGTGAGCTCTTATGTTTGTTCACGAGATAGCCATACATCAATGGGAGGAGAATACGCCTGACCATCACTCTTCGTTCTTTGATACGAATTCGGAACACTTGTTGGGGGCACAGGTTCTACCCTTAGTATGAGTCGAGGAAAGCCTAAAACCTCTCGCGGATCATAGGGTCTCGACAGCGGATTGAAAGCAACTAGAAAACTCTATCTACGCCGTGACACTTACACTAGGGGGCGTATATATCTCTAACTAATCAGGCCCTGATTGACGTCCGGGAAACCTGAATCCCACAGTACCGACTTCTTGCCACTTAACGAGCCGGACCGGACCTATGGCCGGCAGCTTGTTACTGATCAAATCGAAGAAACCTTTAGTGGCGTCATTCTCAAGATGTTTACGATAAGACCAATATTTGCTCTAACCCCCTCCCTTATTAGACTACGTCATTAAAAGCCGAACACTAAGTTTTAACTTTTAAACTGATTTAGAATAGAAGTCGTTAAAAAACCACCGGCCATATGACAACATGCCATACTGGAGACATGACCAGCACATTTTTATATCTAATTTACGAGCAGATATCTTCTAGCTCTATCTACAATTGAGTTTCCCACACCAATGCAAGTATTGGTATTGTTATCATGCAATTAGAGACGTAGCGCCTATATTGCTGTTTTGCAACTGACCACCACAGCGAAACGATGTTGAAAAATTACGAGTGAAACCGGAAACCTGGCACCGAATAAAGGCAAAAGAAGAAAGAATTGTATTTGCAGACCCTTAATGCCAATAATGAACAATAGAGCTACTCTGTGCTCAAATGATATTAACTGAAGTCTGATGGCTGCGAAGTCCGGACAGTCACAGAGATATTTGCTTGCGGTCTCATCATTATCATGTCACACAAGCTTCGTAAGATGTTACATCACTTATGACCAGCACACTTACGGCAAAATCAAAGCCAGTAAGCAATCTGCGGCGTTTCCTACTGAGATACAGTAGGAAAGTTGCTATTTTGTTAGGGACATCAGGAACCATTCATTTGGTAAACCGGCAATCTTCAGAGTCATTCCATCTTCAGCTATACTCACTCTTACCCAACTATGAATGAATGCTCTAACCGAAGACGCAATTATCCTTACATACGTTCGAGTTCTGAGAAAGTATCATCTAAAATCTTGCACGGCAGGTTTATCGAGATTTGTTAGATGGAGCCCTAAAAGAACCCAAGCAGGGCCTACTCGTAAAGCGCAGTTGGTGTCATTGCACCAGAGGGAATGACAATAAGACCATAAGACTTGGCGTTCAAGTTCATCAAAATTACAATGCGCTTTGTACTAAAAACGGCATAAATTTAAGCGGTAGGTGGCTCTGAGTGTTCAGCCCGTGATATAATATCACAAAAAAGGCGATTCATCAGTGCGTTTAGAGTAAAGCCCTCCGTGCTATGGAATGCTCCAGGTGAGACAGATTGTTCTTTAGAACAGTAAAGGAGCGGAGACTTATTTTTGTAAAAGATCTTTCCGCAAGTCAAGGGACGCATACATTGTGATAAGCCTTACCGTAGTCATGTAGAACCAAAGAACCGTTATCAGAAGAAAGGCTCGTGTCTTGCTGAAAGTTCGCTTACACTGCAAGAAGGCTGAAAACACTTAAGAGGTTTCCGATGTAACCTAGCAGCAGCAAAGTGTGATCTAGCAGACAGTAAAGCTACATCAACTGTCTGATTATAGATGTAGGGTCCATTAAGGGGTTGAACATTGAGTCGACCATAGCACTACAGTAGTGGATACAGGACGCGTCTTAGGCGGAGGATACATTTGCAAAATAGTTTTGCCCACATGAACCTCGGTGCTCTTTCGGTATGTATGCCAGTGCCGGGCTAGCAGTTAAGATTGTCGTCAGAGTTATCAATTTCTAGACCATAGTATAAGATCACTATAAACTGATGTTCTCTCCCAATCAGCATAATTTTCTTTTGGATTGATGAACTAGTAATTAAGATCTATCTCTAATACTTTTTGTACCTTATGACATGAAACAGAAATCGATTTCACTAGATCTTGAGTGCCTACTTCTTAATCTTTCTCCTTACAATAGATTATTAATTTTATTATCGCATCTCTGTCTATGTCCGTGGTGATGCTATCAAAATCTCTGAGTACGATTGGGTTTGGTTTTATGTTTAAAACCAAAATTCATGAGCTCGTATTATGCTTCAATAATTCTGTCCGAGGTTGACCCGAGTTGATTACTTAATTATTGCGGAAACAAGTGAACCCGGTTACAACTTTGCTTCAATCAAAACTGTTACATTTTAAACAATCATCAGAACAGACTCAGACTTTTGGTGAGCTTTAAAATTAATTTAAAATTACCAATACGCATAAAACAAAATTAATCTCAACTTACAATATAATTATCACGTACAAATAAACATTCCTTATCGTATACACAAACCGACGAACAAGTTCCACATCTGGTTCGTTGACTGTTGAAGTGACTATACATTTTCTTACATTTGACAGCTTTCATCTGATTGAGGTTATACTCATCAATTCTTCATTTATTTATGTACAAATTCAGAAGCACGTTCATCACTTTACAGGAAAACGTAAGTTTTAGCTAAAATAGACATTTTTTGGAAAGATTTTTCAAAACATATATTGTAGGCAACATAAGGAATGAGCACACAACGAGGAAATGCTCAGCGCACTCGTGCACAAAAGTACAAAAACCGTCATGTCTTCAAAAATGATTTGCACGACAAGACACCACAACAGAAAATGCTTAATTCCTTGCACATTTCCGAGGTCTGCCAGCACTGCAAACAAGTGATAGAATGGAAAATTAAATACAAAAAATATAAACCTCTTAGTCAACCGAAAACTTGCGTCAAATGCCAACAAAGGAACGTTCGTAAAGCGTATCATGTCTTGTGTCGGGATTGTGCTTTATCACAGAAAGTTTGTGCAAAATGTTTGAAGACTGCCGATGAAGTTGAAATCGAGGCTCCAATACCTACTCCAGAAGAGGAACTAAAGCTAAAGGTGGAGATGGAAAGGCTGATAAAATCATTCCCAGAAAGGAAACGTCGAGCATTCCTTCGTTACATGCAAAAGGGTATATCTGACACTGCAAATCTTGAAGCAACTGATGAAGCAGATAGCGAAGGCGCAGCGGAAGACAATGGGAATATTCCAAAGCCGACTCCAAGAAGAATTCCACATTCTAGAGACAATCTTCTGAAGAAAATAGAGGAATTGAAGATGGGCGAAGATGATGAGTTTGATGATAGTGATTTGTCCGATGATGATGAGGAATCTGAATAAAATCAAAAAAGTAAAAACAAAATAGTAAAATGTTGGTTTGTTTTAAAATTAGAAACAAAAAGAGAAATATTAGAGAATGTTGCTTAGAAGAAACTCCACTTGTAAGCAAGCGCTTGCACAGTGTTGTAATTTCACTGCCAGGTGTGCCGCTTCTGATTTCGAAACATTTTATTTGTCTACTACATACTTCTACACCTTTTTCCACCTACTTTTATCCTTGCTTAATCTTTTTTCTTTTGAAGGGCTAGAAATCTGATATAAATGAAATATTCGTCAATGTTCAGAGGCTACAACACGGGGATCTGCGCAGCGATTGATCGGAAAACTTTTGACTGTCCCATAACAGCAGAGTAGCAGTCAAGTTCGTAGTATAAGTAAATTGTTTGGTCTGTAGGAAAATACCGTTGTCATAAGGCTTACAGGGAGATCAAAAAACTATTCGCTGTTGGCGTGGCTTGCAAACAATTAAAGGACAACGACCTTCGAACGTGCAATGTTCGGACCCCAAGTAGGACATGTGCAGCCGAACAATTAATAGGGGCCTTTTACTGGTATCAGGCAGATATTACCGCCACTTAGGCGGTGCTACAGAGTAGAAGCAAACAAAAAAACTGATAGCAGAATGGGGGTGATTGTTGGCAACGCAAATCTTTATGGCGAAAACACGTCACGTCCAAAGCAAAAAAAAAAAAAGGATATGGCGATTAGGTATAGATTGGTTGGGTTGAAATGGGACTCGGAGTGCTGTTTTGCAGAAAATCTTGATATTGAATCGCGAGCTCAACAAATAGAGGTGGAAGGTAGAACACTGGTTCCTCAGAAGAACAAAGAAAGAGCACGAGAAGTAGCGATCGAGGCCCTTAACGAGCATGCCAAATACATAAAGCCCAAAAAGAAATCTGCAAGGACGGAGAAAGAAACCTCATAGTAGAACAACAGTCGATTCTAAGATCCTGGAACGATCAACTCTACAGACAACAACATCCCATCGCCACGTACAATGAAGCATTTAATCTGTACGACGGCAGAATATTTCCGTTCACCTGACCAAGATGAAGTCAAAGCAGTGATTTCCAAGGTTAAGTCTGAATCATTACATATAAAATCCTGTCTGCCGTATTATGTGAACGTATAATAATCTGACCGGCCCCTATCGACTTGGTTTAGACCAGGAAGTCCACCAAAGATCAAATTTTAACATTGCGGCAGGAGTTTCGAATCGATAAACATCACTTTTTCATCGATTTCAAAACCGACAGAGAAAAAGACTTAAAGAGGGCAATGCGCTGTCATGCGATTTTTTAAACATCGTTCTTGAAAATTTTTTGCGAAACTCACAAGTCAACTTTTAAAAGTCTGTATATTTACTCGCATGTGCAGACGAAATTGATATAATACAAAGAACACCATTAGCTGCGAGTAAAGCGTTAGCAAATATTTATGCAGTAGCTGCAAAGATGGGCTTCGCGATGCTCGAAGGATAAACAAAATACCTATATATGCTGTTAGCAAGCCGGTTATCCTCCAATTCTGCAATCGTAGCTGGCTTATCCATTTAGATTTTCGACTTTACGCAGCCCCAAAAAAGAAACGTCTTAAAGAAATATGGACCGATCGCACCAGCTCACCAGCTTTTGAACTTCTCTAGGCCCGTCCGCACTCCAAATGTGGCTATTTTACTTATTGATGTAGGCACTTAACTACAAATAAGTCTCATCGCTGAACATAATTTTGGTCGAAAACAGTGGATTTTTTGGAGCTTTTTAGGAGCCCAACGTCTGAAATCAAGATCCTCGCATACCCGTAAAATACGGTATGTTCTTTGCGTACACGCTAAGTTACAGCCGCTATATTTCGTTCACAGTATTGCTAGAGAATAGACAAAAAAAGGGTTAAATGTGATTGATAGTTTTTCGTCTACTTATGCATCAATATTCTTACTTTAGCTATTTCTGATCTCCAGATATAGCAACCAGCTTCACAAGCTGTTTAGCAACATCAGCTTATCAGTGAGGGACTTTGCATTAATTGGTGAACACAAGATCAACATGGGATCCAGCCATCTTGGAAACTTAATGCAATCAGCCAAAAACTGCGTACACCGGGGAGATTTATTGTTTAAAACTCAAGACCACGCCGATCTTCGCACAGTCTAAGTGTTGCATATCATACGAGTATAATCACACGGGCTATTCATTAGATGTGTAGTCTTACTCTCAGTGGCTGAAATATTTAAAGCGCTACGGACATTTTGTTAATTCAAAATAAATGCCTTATTATGTTTTTAAATAAATGTTTCTCACTTTTATTCACATTTTATTTTACTATAAAACTAAATAAACAAAAAAAAAATAGTTTTTTTTTGATAAAACTGACCTTTTTATATAGCTTAAATGTAAGCGGAGCTCTAATTGGGAACACATCGCCAACATTTCAGCTTTGAACGTTACTTTTTGGAACGAGACAAATATGTAATGTAGGTGTCAAACAGATTCCAATTGACAGCGGCCATACGAAACAAATGCTAAAGGTATATTTAAAAAAAAAAAAATTATCGTGTGGTTTCTCTGTTGAACGGCGTACAACTAATTTTCCCTCAGATACATAGATATAATTTGTTTCGTGCTTTTATTGTGATTTTTATTTTGAAGGCGAACTCAACGGCCAAAAAGTGTTAATTGTCAAAATCATCATACAGCTGGGCCAATGGCTAGCAAGCACTCAAGAAACCAAGAAGTGATGAATCTACCCCGTGAAGTGCAGAAGGAACTTAAAGCTAAAATTACAAATTTCCTCAATTATGGCGAATCGAACGTATTGGTACTTAAAGGGTTGCCAAACGATCAACGAAAATTCCTACATAGACACGCAGCTAATTTGGGATTAAAATCCAGGAGCTATGGCGAGAGGGATGACCGCGAATTGCACATAACAATGCCGACAAAACTTAGAAAGCTGGGCACCGCACGAATTTTGGCCTTTTCCGAAGAAACAAAAAGCTACTTTTATAAACCGTTTTTAGCGGTGTTGAAAGAGGAGACCATTTTACCAAATTCCCCAAGTGACAAGATCGGTCGGAAGCGCAATAAAATACGAAATGAATGCTTGCTGCTGGGATTGTGTTCACGCCTCGTACCACCCAGGCCAAGTCGGCTAAACAAACAAATTCAAAAGGATCGCATGGAGTTGCCTATTTTTATGTATCAATCATCAATTAACGAAGTTCTTCGTAACAATTCTGTTCGTATACCCGAAGAGTTCAAATTGAAGAGCAAAATGACAATTTTTTTTTTCTTTTATATGTGCTTATAGGTTGTCATCATAAATGGACAAACTGGGTCGGGAAAAACAACACAGGTCCCTCAGTACATCTTGGAGGAGTCCACCAGGTTTAATATACCTTGTCGAGTAGTGTGCACACAACCGCGGCGCATAGCAACAGTTACTGTAGCCAATCGGGTTGCTGAAGAACGCGGTGAACCTGTTGGCGAGTCTGTCGGATACCAAATACGTTTAGAGAGTATGTTTATCAATATAGTTAAATTGTTTCTAGGATGCTTTTTACGATCAATAATAGTCCAATGATATTAAATATGCTTTCACAGATGGATTTTTGTTGAGTACCGGTAAACCAACAGTCTGCTTTAAGAGCACCTTTTTGTTTATTCTAGGAAGGGTTCTTCTGTTTTAATTTTTAAACATAGTTGAATATTTGCCCACACATCTACGCCCTTTTGTGTAGTTGGTATGGATTTCGATTTTATTTAACATAAAGTTATATGTTCTTCTATATTGTTTGTGTTGCTGACGATTTTGTTTTAGAGCGGTCATATCATTTTTCTTTGGGCTCTCTGCCAGTTAATACCAGCTGATATATTTAGCGTATAGTTTTCCAACTATAGCATTTTATGGACCTCTTTTGATCATCTGAATATATGACAATCGTAAAGTTTTCATCACCGTCCATTTCATTCATTCTTTATATTGTCTTATACTCTCACTTCACTTCATGTGTTAGTCGTTCTGAATGTTCTCAGTCATTTATGTATATCTAAGCATGGTTAACATAAGATCTGAAGAAATGCAGAACTTGTGGTGCTCCCAATCGTTTTCAGCTTTGATCTTGTTACATGTTTATTTGTCTTCAATAAAGCTGCATTAGCCGCAATAGAGTGGGATGATATTACGCTGACGAGTGTCTAGAATATAACATAAGCTTTTTTGTCAGTTCTTTTTAAGAAAAGATCTACAATGTCCAAAAGTATACGCTTTCAGAAACTCTTTTTTTTAAACCGAAAGATTGCCTCGAGAGTGCAACGCATTATATGAGTATTGAGGTAGGGCAGTTTTATCAGTGCATGTAAAGCAGAGTAGAGAAATACCGTTCAACAACGCAGTGACTAAGTTGAATGAAAGCTAGGTTGACGCATAGGATAGAAATGGTCACGTAGACCCCGATAACCCTTCACATTGTCAAAAAACCGAAAATTATTTTATATCGTCAGAAAATTTTCAACGCTGCATGTTTAGTTAAAAGAAGGTTTATTTTCTTTAGAAAGACAAATGGTGAAATCTTTAAAGTACTAGGTGGCTCCAGCCATCCAGTCCCATCTTCCAGCACATATTAATCGTAATCAGCTTCTGCAAAACATCCTCAAATCTAGAATTTGTACGCTGTTGTCTGGCCATATTACACGTCGTCGAATGTGAAGTTTGAATTTGCACAGCAGTTTTGTGCATTTTCCTATTTAAAATCTTATTTCACTGTTCTGTCTCCGGCACTCTACGTTGAAACGACCAAATTTTTGAAGTCGCCAAAAATGCAGCGAAATGTCTGGGTTTGCTTAAGCGATGTAAGAAATGTTTCACCCCCCTGATCTGACTTCAATATACAAGGCTTTCATCCGCCCAAAACTGGAGTACAATGCTCACATCTAGTCAGGTGCTCCTAAGACTTCTTTGCACCTATTTGATAGGATTCAAAACCGTGCGTTAAAGCTTATAGGTGATGCCAATATTATACAGTCGATTGACACCCTCGACTTCCGATGTAATGTCTCCTGCCTCACCTTGTTCTATCGCCATTTTCACCACCAGTGCTCCACAGAAATTGCCAGTAGCATTTCGGCCCTCCAAACCTCCAACCGTAATACCCGTCTCGCTATAAATGCTCATCAGTATGCCCTCAAGCCCACTTTCGGACGTAGTAAATATCGTGATTCTTTCCTAAGCTGAACAACTCGCTTATGGAATGCCCTGCCAATATACAATATTCAGACATTTAAGATCAATGTACATCGGTACCTCTCCTTTCTCCCTCTCTAACTTTCCTTCGCCCCTACTATGTGCAAACATTTTAAGGGTACATAAAATCCCTTGTGCGCGCGCCAATATAAAAAAAAATCAGTGGTACAGTATGTAAGCTTGTGCCCTGCTAGAACCAAAGATAATCTTTTTTAACCGAGACAAAATATGGTCTGTGTTTCGTTAACAACACTTGTAGTAATTGCAGATCTACTTACCTCCTTGACTCGTCTAGTTTTTGTTGAAATTCTAACAATCGGAGCTTTACATTTCTCTGGCAGAGTCGACCGCCCACTAGAACTCGTAAACTGCAACTTTACAACTATGTTGTCCCCAGCAAGATTTCCCTCACTTTGATATATATTCAGCACTAGTCATGACCAGGCGTGACACATTAGAGAGACCTTAGTTCGTAAATATTTATCCAGTCCAGGACAACCAACGTTCTAAGGCTTTGTATGATCTCGATAACAGACCTTGCCGTTAAAGCTCCAGATGGTAAGTGCCATCATATTATACGGGTTTGAAATTGGTGAAAATGCTTTGCTCGTCAATTAAAAGTCTGTTTGTCTTTTTCAGGATCTGTCGTAGCGTGTAAATTTGATCTGTTGTTGATTTGTTGGCCGTACGCCAATAAGTGAGGTGCAAAAGAGTTTAAGATGTTCGCATAGTATTTGTACTCAGGAAACGATTTTGAATGGATTATGTATAAATCTGATATTCGACTAAGATATGGTGTGTTTTACAAAACAAAATATCGCTTACAGTTTCGTTAGAGTTACAGAGTTAGAGACAAACTGTTGTTATTCGGTCACGCTATGTCAATTACTTTTTGTTTTGATTGTTATCCGAATATGTTATCCTTGACGTTCCATTATTTTATGCCTTGATTTCGGCCAATTTTAAATTGATTTTCAGACTATGGGTCTTCATTTTTGTAGCGATTACCTTAAGGTCTACTTTATTTGTCTGAGATCCCAAATTCGGAAAGATGTAGTGAACATATTCATTGATAAGTTTATGAGAAAACTGTCAAACTGTAAAAACACCAGTGGTATCCGGAAGGAACAAAATCAAAGACTGCAAACTTAACTTTCATTGCGAAGTGTAGATTTCCTTAATATGTTTATCTTAAGTTTATGCATTTGTTGCTTTGTCATCATTGCGTCATCATGTTGTTTGGAACATCACCTACTAGTCAGTTTTATAGTGGTGAAATAGAGGATTTTGTTGTTGTACCCATTAGCTGCATCTCATGTTGAACTTTCCTCTTTAAGCGATAAAAAGTCCCCGGATGCGGTGCGGTTAGCGGCAAATCGACCTTTTTATGCGGTTTGATGTACAATGTCTGCTGTTCTTACTTCATATTCCATGGCATTCAATGAAAATGCGGATTTTAGATCGTCGTTGTCGTTGCAGGGTTTTCTTATAATATAATAAACATTTTTTTGTTTACTTTCTGATAACATTTGAAGAACATAATCCAATTGCGAAGTTTCAAGAGTACATTCGACTTATTTTGACCCATTTTGTATGGCGTCAATGTAAGGCTATACCGAAATATTTAATTGATTATATTCTGCACTTTACAAATCTCGAAATAGTTTTTTTTTTGTTTTAAACGAATTGGCTAAACTAAAATTTATTTTTAGGTCGTGTGCGAAAGACTACAAACCTTATATACACAACAAGTGGCTGCGTCTTGAGATCTATTATGGCCGATGCCCGAGACTTTTTCCAAAAAATCACACACTTGATAATTGATGAAATACATGAACGCGATAAAGATACGGATTTTATATTGATCGCAGTCAAAGAACAACTAAAGTACAATAAGAACCTCAAGGTGATTTTAATGTCAGCTACAATGGATATTCATTTGCTTTCGACTTACTTTAATGGTTGCCCGATCGTTAATGTTCCTGGACAAGGGTATGACGTGAAGATTTATCATTTGGAGGACATTCTATTTCACACAGGCTACCGCACATCACTAATGGAGAAATATTTGCGTCTCTCTCCAGCAGAAATACAAACTAAAGCAGTTCAGACGGATGAACACACACAAAGTATTTTTGATGCAATCATTGATGAAATACTTGACGTACACCTTAGGCTTGAAAGTACAATTGAATTGTTCGATCAACTGCAGTATTACATTGAGAACGAAGGAGTTTCTATTGACTTGCGGCATTCAAAGAATGGGAAAACAGCTCTAATCACAGCTGCTCAATGCAACATACCGCAATATGTAGCGCGTTTTATGCAACTGAACGCAAACACCACAATTCGAGACTACTCTGGAAAATCAGCGCTAACTTATGCTGCAGCATTTGAGGATGGAATATGTTTACAACTGCTTGGGCATGCACAACAAAACTACGACACATCGGAAAAGCAAATATTACTCTCTGCGTATAATCAACAGTTCCACGATGAAGATGAAGTTGATCATTACTTAATTATTTCATTGCTTGAAGGTTTATATCGTAGTAAGCACCCGGGTTCAATATTGGTTTTCTTACCAGGCTACAATGACATTGTAGCGCAACGGGATTTAATAACTAGTACACTTCCTGGGGGTACATACAAATTGTTCATATTGCATGGTCAAATGGAATCGAATGATCAGAAGTTAGTAATGCAGCCTCAAAGAAATCGTAAAATTATTTTGTCTACTAATATAGGTCAAACATCAATCACAATTCCAGATCTCGCTTTTATTATTGACTCTGGCAAAGTTAAAATGAAAGGACATGATGTGGTTACTGGTTCGTCGGAACTACGATCGGTTTGGATATCACAAGCAGATGCCAATCAAAGATCTGGCCGTGCTGGTCGAACACAAAATGGAGTATGCTATCGACTGTATGCAACAGAAAAATATCAGTTTATGACCAAGCACTGCATTCCAGAGTTGATGCGCATTCCCCTGACGGAAATATGTCTGTACGCAAAGTCATTTGATCCACAATCAGATGTACAAAGTTTCTTATCACGTGCTCTAAATCCACCTTCGGGTATAATTGTACAAAACGCCATTAAGAAACTTAAAACTATCGGCGTGTTCACAGAGGATGAACAGGTTACAGAATTAGGTAAACACTTGGTTGAAATTCCAGTAGACGTACAATTGGGCAAAGCTTTGATGTATGGTATATTTTTCAAGTGTATCGATCCTTTAGTTACCATAGTAGCGTTTCACTCGGTTAAGGATCCTTTTATATTACCAACTGATCGTTCTTTACAAGGACAAGCATCTTTTCAACGTAAATCACTGTCAGGAGATTATTTCAGTGATCACATGGGAATTCTAACGCTGTACGATTCATACATGGCTATTAGAACGAACAAACGAAAAAAGCAAGAGTTTTGTAATAAATTATTTTTGTCAGCTCCGTGTATGGAAATTTTCTGTGCGACACGAAGACAAATATACGACTTAATTGTCAGTAAATACACAACATCATTGGACAAAGAAAATAATTCCGATTGGAACATTATTCGATTGTGCTTAGTGGCTGGACTTTACCCAAATATTGCTCTGATTGATCGCAAGCAAATGACTATAAAATCTGGTCAGGAAAAGCAGTTGATACTACAGCGAAGTTCATCACTTAACCCACCTGGAAAAAAAATGTTAAAAGAATTCGCCAGCAAACTACCATATGATTGGGTTGTATTTTATGAAAAATCAAAGCTCTACAGCATGTTTAGCATTAACATGAATACTTTGATTGCACCTGTCATCATTGCATTGCAATGTGGACAAGAGCACATAGTTAAAACAGACGGCGATTCAGATCCAGATCCAGAACTAGAACCAGCACCACAACCAGAAGCCGAACCAGAACCAGAACCAGAACCAGAACCAGAGCCAGAGCCAGACGAAGATGGTCACGATTATAAATTAGAGGAGGAAGAAGAGAAGATTTCAAGAAGAAGCCTATTCTCCCTGGATAATTGGATAAATTTCGACATGACCGAAGAGGATGCTGATATCTTAGTGACACTAAGAAACTATGTTCAAAGCGAGTTCTTAAAATTTCTAAGACACGGCCATTCCGAGACATCTGCAAAAGCTATACGCAACGTTCAATATATCCTAAATGCAGAAATCAACAAGTGCAACCTGCAAATTTAATTAGCCAACAAAAAGTCGTTTTTTATTTGTAATTTTTATTTTATTCATTGTGGTATAAAAAAAAAAAAAAAAAAATCGAGATTTTAGAGTCTCGCAAGTTGAAGTATTTCGAATTTTATGCACTTTGTGTTACAAATTATCGTCGGAATGCTTAAATATTTTATAGGCATAGGGCATCGAGACGTCATCATATATTTAATGTTATAAATATACTAAAAATAAGAAAAGAAGAAACAAAAAAAAATATTTTTCTTTTGAATCTTTAATATGGCATTAGAGAAATGTGATTTTATACATAAATAAATATTAAATAAGTAGTGTCATTATAGAGACGTTTTATTTTAGATATAATCCGAACACAAACGCGATAATTGCATTTGCTCCCAAAGAAAATCAGCTTAACGGATTTTTTTTCCGGAAGATACGCTTTTTAACCCTTTTGAAACTGTTAGGAATAGGACACATATGTACATATGTACGTCAGAGTCGCTGTTTAAGCTCTTAGTTTAGGATAGAATAAGTATTTATGTTTCTGGCGCTGACCTCTTCTGGGTACGTTGATTGGAATGAGCTGATTCGCAAATTCTTATGCCTTTATCCATATAATGAGTATTGCCCGTTATAAATGATTAACGAAGGCTGCTAGGTATAAATGTGTTAATCGTGCCAGTTCTGGTTTACGGAGCCGAGAATATTTGGTCCTGTCTGTAAGGAGGGCGTATGGAGTAGAAGACACAACTGCGATTTCTACAAGGTGTACAAAGATGTGGAGATAGTACGGAAGGCGAAAATACGTCGGATGGACGATAATGTTGCAGCTAAGAGGGTCTTTGAATCCAAGCCACCAAGTTCACGAAGAAAATGAAGACCGAATCCCCGGTTTTAAAATCAGGCGACCGCGGATATGCCGACGTCCTCGAATATGAACTAACATACTTATAATGATTCCTGAAATCTTCGTTATGCGAAGTGATGGATATCAAATGAAAAGTTTTGATATTAATCACTGTAATTGGTTAACAGAGGGGAAGCAGCGCCCAAAAGATTTAAGCAAGAAGTCGAGTTTCAGGCCTGAACGCCTGATTATAATTCCAAAAAAGGACGGCTTAGCCAAAGATTGGCACGATCAAAGACCTTAATGAAACTCCAGCGAAACTATAAAAAATTGAAGATAGCACCTAGTCTGGCCATATATTTTGTTACAAGATTTCAATTACCCCTTGCTCATAATTTTCAATATGAATAATCCCGTTAACCATTTTTTTCCTAACACGTGTACTTATAAGTAAAGAATAGAAGCTAGTTTGGTTTAAGCTCTCGATCAGTAAATATATAGTGGGGCATCAAAGAAAATCGTGTCGCGGTAATCGCTCAAACCACTTGGTATATCGAAAATGTTTGTTTATTGGGCTATAAAACGTTTTAATGAACTTTCAGAAGTAGAGAACAGACTAAGAAGTGGTCGAACACGCGTCGCTCAAACGAGTGCGACAGTAAAAGCTATGCGTGAACGAATTCGCAGAAATCCTCTACTGAAACCAAATATAATGTCCAGAGAATTGGATATTGATAGAGAATATGGATATTGGATATACCCCATACATCCATGTCATGGCTTATTCGAGATGATCTCCATATGAAAGCCTATCGTCGAGCAACGGGACATCTCTTGACTACCAAGCTGAAACAAATAAGACTCGAAAGAAGCAAAACTTTGTTACAGTGGCACGCTGTTAATGGACATGAAAATATTTTATTTACTGATGAAAACATTTTTTTGCTTCTGCAATGGTTTGGTGGGGGTATCGCATCAAAGTGTCACATCACTGCATTTTTGCGAAAAAGGTGTGAAAACAGGCGCAAAAGTGTACCAGGAGAATGTTCTCGAAGGTGTTGTCAAGGGCTTAACAAATACTCTTTTCAACAGGAAAAGATGGGTCTTCCAACAAGACTCCAGTCCGGCACACAAAGCCAAAACAACGCAAGAGTAGCTTAGATGCAATATTCCGGATTTTATCGCTGCTGCAGATTGGTCATCATGAAGTCCAGATGTACTACAGTTTGTGGTCAGAGCCGTAGAGTATGGCGTATTAGACTTCCAATCGAAATTTGGATAGCCTTAAGGCAGCTTTAATACCAGGAGCGTCGTCAATTCCTATCGAGACAGTGTATGCCGCTATTGAACAATGGCCACAACGTTTAAAAGCCTGCGACAAAGCTAAAGGCGGCCATTTTGAGTAAAACTTTTTTTCTTCAAATTTATATATTGTGAACAAATGTTAGAAATAAATTTCATGGTAAAAGATTTACTGGACAGTTTTGGTTTTGCACTTTTAAAATGTAACAGAACTTATGGCTGGACTAGGCAGGTAGACAATCTCTATAAACAAGATTAATTTGTGTAAACACTGGAAAGCATTCTATGAAAATAGACAAAATCATTTTCAAATTAACAGTGGTTTTCTTCATAGACACTGCCGAAGGCGATTCAGCAGGTCTCTAGTTTTTTCTGTGCGGACCGCATCTAACGAATAGCCATTGAGAAGTGCGAACATATCGAACCTCATGTTATTGAGTTTAAAAAAAAAGTTAATTCATCTGCTCATGAAAATAAGCTCTAGTGGGTTTTTATAAAAAAAAAATATTGTTAAGTGTAATATACTTTTATTGTTTTCTGCACGACTAGTTTAAGACACTGCCTGAGACACAGTAGTTTTCTATCCTCTTTGATCTCAGAGATGCTGTTTTCATTTACTTCTACAAAGCGTTGTATATATGATAACAAATGGGGTGTTGTTGAACTTGTAGTTATGAGTATTTTCATTTCTTTTTAAAACTTAAAATTTAGATTTTGACATAATATAATATCCCTGCAACTTTGGTCTCAAGTTCCAGCTGAGGTTCCAAAAAGAGAAGAATAATTGGATTACGCGATGTTTTACAAGATTTGTATCGGTAGAAATTTGGTATAAATGTTATTTGCAGATTAAGCCATTCAACAAGTGGGCTGTAGTTGGAATGATGCTTAAGATATGATGACTCCAAACTATCGAAACTGTTTTCCAGTGGGGATTTCGTGATATTTCACGCATGCGTCGTGATATGGTATTTTAGTTCAGTATTGTTTGGTATTTCATCATCGAAAGACTTATGTAGCTCGGCGCAGCGTTTATAAATAATTCAGCTGTATTTCGAAAATCAGTTTTCTTCGAGAAATGTATTTCGTGCGTAGGCGAGAGTGTGCGCGATGACTGTAATGAATCGATTCGGTGCCATTCTTAACAGATGGATGAAGTGAAGATAGCCAAATCGAAGCTTAAGTCCAACAAAGCTGCTGGGGCGGATGGCCTGACTGCTGAGCTCTTCAAAGCGGTAGGCGATGACTTGGTAAGGAGCATACACCAACTCATCTCTAAAATATGGTCGGACGAAAGTATGCCTGATGAATGGAACCTCAGCATTGTTTGTCCGATCCTCAAGAAATGGGACCTACTGAACAGCGCTAACTATAGAGGCATCAGTCTTTTTAACATAGCATACAAGATCTTATATGCTGTATTGTGTGAACGCCTGGAGCCATTTGTCAACCACCTGATAGATCCATATCAGCGTGGCTTCAAGTCAGGAAAGTCCACCATCGACCAAATATTCACATTACGTCAGATCTTAGAGAAAAGCCATGAGCCTCAGATCGATACAGACCACCACAAAATCGATAAATATTTTAAGGCCGCATAAGACAGCATCTATGGAGATGAGCTATACAGAGCTCATCCCAACCAAACTCGTCCGTCTGTGCAGGATAATGATGGAGAATGCACGTTGCTCCATCAAGGTCGGTAAAATCTCGCCGAGATCTTTGATGTCAAAAAAGGACTTGGACAAGGCGATGCGTTGTCATGTGATTTCTTTAACATCATACTTGAAAGAATAGTGCAAAACTCACGCGCAAACACAAGAGGTACAATCTTTCAAAAGTCCGTCAAATTACTAGCATACGCCGATGATATTAACATAATCGGAAGAAAGCAGCGTGATGTCAGTGGCACTTTTGCAAGTATTGAGACGGAAGTGGCATTAAGCAATCAACGAGGGCAAGACCAAGTTTTTGCTGTCTAGCAAAGAGGACACTTAACTCCGACGTCTCGGACAGAACTTCAATTTTCGACACGCATAACTTTGGGGTAGTTAAGGACTTTGTCTACCTAGGCTCCGCCATAAATTCTTGCCAATCGCTGCTTCTTTGGGCTAAGAAGACGATTGCTTATCAAGCCCCTTTCTCGAAACATAAAAGGTACCCTTAATAATCCCAGTTCTGCTCTATGGCGCAGAGGCATGGACATTATCAAAAATAGATGAGAGAGCTCTGCATTGACGATGAGTGAAGGGGGAGATACAGAGACGAACTGTACAGACTGTACAACGACACCGACCTAGCCAGAAGAGTGCAGATCCAAAGACTGAGATGGCTGGGCCATGTAGAGCGGATGGACACCAACGCCTCATTTTAGCCAACTTGGCGTGCGAAACTGGAGGCAGCTAGAAAAAGATCGAGCTAGATGGAGTCACTTGACTTAGGTCCAAGTCCACCCTTCTTGCAATTACGTCACAAATCTGGACTTTTGCCTTTGGGGTTACGTAAAGTCAAAAGTCTACATGGATAGGCCATCTATGGCCGTGGAATACATTACATTGGTCAACTAACAATTGCAATGCTCGAAAGATCATCGAAAATTAGAATTTCAGAACGGACCTTTCGAATGATAATAAAAATTACCCGATAAAATTGAGTTTTTGTTTTTAATTTTGAAAGAAGTGTCTCTATAGGAATCACACTTTCGTAGTAAGTTTTTCCTTTAATCTGTACTCAAAGGTACTTATACTTTTACTGTTGTTGAAATTTAACGTTATTTATCACGAAATGGTTTTTTTTTTGGCGCAAAAGACAGAATTCTAAATCTTACACAATATTTGTTCATGAAGAAAGCCAACCAATGCCAGTTGAAGTCGATTAGTATTTCTGGCATTGTATTCATAAAAAGATACATATCTTCGTGTTTATTATCATAACAACTAACGCACTAACAACACGCCAATTACATTAGAAAGACTTTCGTTAGTATAGTTTCTCTAATTGATTGATTTACACATTTTGAACATTTGCCTCAATTACCGTAGAGCCTAAGCCTCACAATTGTACCCCATTGTAATAGATGCGTTGTAATGGCCTTGGCCATATTACCACCCTATTAACGATTAATTTCGGTATAGAGAAATTTCTTTTATTGTAATTTTTTTATTCGCCTTACCAATTATACAAATGCCCGTACATAGTATGAAAGATCTGAGCAAGTTGCCAGTGCGCTTTAGTAACGGGTCGACTTCAAAAATATAATAAATGTAAATCTCTTATTTTCCACTGACCATTATAACAAGCCATTCAGGCAATCAAAATGCGAATACAATACCTTCGAATACTGGCTTACGGTGGTAAGACAATCAATTTCGGGCATAAGCCGATTAATTTTTCTTCTATTCATTATGTTAAAAATCCTTTTGTATTGGAGGTGATGAGAAAAGATTTATTGCCAGACTGTAGATATCTAATATAAAGCGAAAAATATGTGTCAGTTAAAATTGAAACTTATTGGTTTGTTTGTTATCTTTCATTTTTACTTTCTCCGGATCGAATCGGATTTTTTTCTTGTTTCCTCATTTTATTATGATCTAGCAACCAGGCGCTACCATTTCTTCTACAATAAAAGCAGATATTTACATAGATACGAGTATGTGCACATGCATGTATTCACGTGTGTCAATGAATATTTTTTTGCTAAATCCATAGGTACGTTGCTTCTTGAGGGAAGACCCAAATCGGCTTAAAGACTCCAGTAAAACTTACGAGTATGTACGGATATATGTATGTATGTATACTCATGTCTGTTAATGGTGTATGCAATTTGAACTTTTATTTTCATTTCTGATTAATAATTTCGTGGCTGGGTTAAAATCACTCTCGGATGTAGCTACATTTAATTAATGGTTACATCCGTACATCCTGAAGTATGAGTAGACCAATTAACGTTTAATAATCTCCCAAGAGTGAGATCGTTAATGGGCTCGTTAAAAGTTTTAAGACAGTTAATTTAAGGTACAATGTGAAATGTGTACGTACCTAATTATAGAATGCATTTGATGTCTACTTCATTAGATAAAGTAGACTGTTGGACAAACCAAATTCTCGTAAGTTTCATCCGTTTTTTCTTCCTTTTTTTGCATGCTTTTAGTTTGAATTACTTAACTTTTTTAAACATACGAGTAATTAGTTCACAATTAGATATTCTGGCACAACAGCATGTCTTCACAAGAAGGGGACATGGTGTTTCTTGCGATCAACCATATTGATCATTCTGCGTTCAATTTCATGCAAAGTAATAATTTGGGTGTACAAACGTTTCGAGGAGGCTTAATAGACTGGGATTACTTCCTTTCTGCAGTGATGTTAAGTTAAAAATGCTGAGATTCCTGGAGCCAAGAATTCCCCGAGAAGCCTTACACCGTGCAGTTTTAGTGACGACAATATTGCCAAGATTTAAAAAAAAAAAACGCATCTAATACCGTAACTAAGTCTGTGGTTTGATAATGATTGACGACAATTTTATTCAGAAGGTTTAAATGGAGTTTGAGGAAAGCTCGAACTATGCCGTTTGGAATTGGAATGCGGTCACTGTCTGTGCTGAAAATTTGTAGCAATTTCATCTGCATTTTATTACACATTATTACTGTGAAAGGTAGAACGAATCACTCAATGTGGAAGACGAGTCGTAGTTACTTAATTATACACGCGAAGAAGAGAAACAAATATGTAATACCAAAAAAGTAGCAAGGGCAGGACGGCACATAGGCGAATTGTGAAATGTGAATTGTGGCCTCACTGCGTGTGCCGTGAAAGTTGGACGATGCTTTGTTGTTACTTAAAAAGCGCTATAGTACGGATAGAACGTAGGTCTCCACCAATAAGCCTCTCCAGTAAGCGTGGTCTTTCGCCAATTGGTTGCAGTTGTACTCCCCAAGGAGGTTGCGGTCCCTTTCCCCTTCTCTGCTCCACTCAAGATAAAGTCTTCTTTTACTACGTTTATATCCAATTGCTCAAATATCCTAGCCTCCTTAGGTCACTAGTGAACAATTTTCTGACCAGGGCGATGCAGCTAAGCAAATCTAAGAGTTCTCTGTTATATCTCCTCCTTAAAAGCATGTTAAAGCAAATGGATAGAAAACTCATTCTAAAAGTTTAATGTGTTCGTGTAATGGATCATGGGAGTCTCATATAGAATCTCCTCTTCTCCTTGTTCTTTAAGACCAAAGGCTAGTGATTGCTAATTGTGTAAATCTTCGTTTAATATCTGATGAGGTGTCAATCCCGGACGACTTTCTTAAGCTAAATGCAAACTGGTCCTTAACTAAAATTAAAGGAAGATTAGGGTCGGGAGAAGTTAAAACATGGTGAGTTTTATAAATTAAAATTCCGTTTGGTGGTTTTTGACGAAAAGGAGGAATAGTCCTTAGATTGCGCGTACAAAATGATGTTCTTAAGGATTCTGTAGCGTCCCGCATCAACACCAAAAGTAATAGCGATAATTTCAAGAACGAAAAATATGTCTTTAAGAAGAAATAAGTTTTTGCAAATTTTAAAACAAATTTAAGCCATTTTAAAAGTTTTCTCATTCATAAACAGTACAACAGTGCACATATGAAGACAAAAACCATGCAGGTTGACAACGGATAGAAAACTGCATTTTTAGTGCGCACTGGATGCATATAGCGTTAGATAGATTTATTTTTAAATAATTGTAGATCAATATGATTAAATCCTTATTTAATTAATTTGACAAAATACTCGTACGCATTTCCAAAATTTTCAATTTACCAGTATATAACAGGTATATCAGAATTGTTATTTTTTACTTTTTAAATAAATTGCCTTAAGCTTATCCCTATAACATGAAAATCTATTATACTTTGATTTAGTAAAATTAATAAATTGTTTTTAATATGAAGAGAGAAAGTGTGAAAGTTCGGGTAGGTTAAGGCTACGTAGATTAATCTACTAATATAATCCATCTTCTAAACATCTTCTTTTTCCTAAATCAACCTACGTAGCCTTAAACTACATGCACCCAGATAAAGGAATAACCACTTGAATGAACTATTGAGAGCCTTATTCAATTTATTATATACTTCTTAAATTGGTCCTGTAGAGTGGAAGATCTCTTCAAATCTGATGAGTTTAAAATGGACTGCTTATCACAAGGGAATTTACTCTATCACAAGGGAATAGAACTTTTCATCCTAACCTACATCCAATCCTGCGTGGGGATGATGTTGAAGCTTTTTTTGTTGGTGATGGCGAAATGGATTGACTTATCTTTGTTAAAGACATTTTAAAATCCAGTCATATATAATACTAATTTTCGTACGCTCTTCTATTGGTTCTGAGTCATTTGCTATTTATATACGTTTGTTATTGTGAATATTGAAGATTTTAGAGCGGTTTATATCAGCAAAATCTTAAATACAACGGTTATATCAGCTGAGCTAGTCACGTATTATAAGGATTTAAAAAATAATTACTTTAGCATTTCATATATTGGCAAAAATCGAACTTTTTGCCAAGAAAGTACTTCATCCTAAAATATCTCAATTTGACTCAGTACAAAATAGCTGAGCTAGTAGGAGTTTCAAGTAGTTCAGTTAAGAACTTGAGGAAGAAAATCGATTCGTGAATGACACTGGATTCAAGAAGACCGTGGTAGGTAGACCCCGCAAGACAACTCCACGAGGAACCGTAAAATGGGGAATATTTGTTGACCAAACACATATCTAGGGAATCTATAACGATTCGCAGAGAAACCTGTGGTGCAGATTAAAGGAATCGAAGTTAGTTGAACGAAGGCCGGCTAGCAAACCAAAATAACCTCCACGCATGATCCAGAAGCGTTTTGAATGGAGCCAAAAATATAAACATTTTCTGTTCAAAACACGAGAAAGGTTATATTACTTATTATTATTTAAGGTAATAACTGATTACCATAAAGAAGAATGGTTTGCTTTTCATACGAATCGGTGATGATGAAAAGTAAAATTTTGTGCGACGAAGACCAGAAGAACTGAACAAACCGGAATGCATTGTTTCCGCGGTTTAACATCCACCGTCTATTATTTCCTGTAACGACACCAAACGACTTTACATACAAGAAGGTTTTGGAAACAAGACTGGGGTATTAGAATTGTTCAAAGTGCATGACGGAGCTCCATGGTATAAGCCAAAAGTATAACGACTTTTTGGAATCAAACGGCCGTGGCTATAAGTGGTATTAAGACCAGAAGGAGGCTAAAAGAAAAGATCATATTTGAGTGGAACCATAACACGAGCCTGCAGGACACCATTAAGTCATGTATAGAGAGCATTCCGCGAACAATAAAGGCACTTTCGCAGCTAGAGGTGCACACACCAAATATTGCAATATTCTTCATTCCAACTGTTACTGTTGTTGCCCTTGGCAAAAATATCTTTTTGATAAAAAAGAATTTTATATGCATAAGTATCACCTACTACTTGGAGAGCGTGCGTCGCCCAGTTTTCTTTAAAAGTATGAGCATTCTTGACACATTTAGAAATAGTGCCGGGCATTTGTTTTACGTTTTTTTCAATATGCGCGTTATTTCTGGCATTGAATGACTATGTCTGAAATCAAATCGATGTGCTGTGCCTAATATCAATAAAGAAATTTAGTGACTTAATCAAAAGATTTTCAAAAAAATATATCATTCAGTCGGCTTATACCACCAAATGATTTATATGATGACTTTTCAGGTCGTGAGGCAGTTGTCTCAGCATCCTCAATTAATATCAAAATTAAAGTCTTTACCATCACGTTCTGTTATATTTCGGTCTAATTGAGCTATATTTGCCAAAAACAAAATCCGTAAAACTTGTGGTTTGAAAGATGTTTATAGCTCATTTGTTATTTATAGGATGGTTTTCAAAGGGTTACCCTTACATTTGAAATGGTAATTGTTTACCAAGTGACCGATCTTTAAGTAGTTAGTTCCAACCATTTTCAATTGATTTATTGTTAGAGATGTGCAAGTAATGAAGAAATCCTTAACATTATAGGATCTGTTTGTCAAGGTGTAAGTTTACTGGTAAGTTTTAAAGATTATTGTCTGTATTGATCGGATCTGTTGCGGAGTTATTTTTATAAGCTATTGTCAACCGGGGCAACAGTTGTTGATCCAATATCTTTGAATGAAAACTTAGTTCATTTGAATTGTTTTTTATGCTGATAATAAAAGGAGGTGACGAAATTCAAAAATCTGTCAAAATTTTTTGTGTAATATGGTATCTCACGACTTAAGAGGGGTGTTAAAATCACATTATATGCAATAGAAAGCTGCGTTTGAGGACTCTGAAAATAAGGTTATACACTTTATTGATTATGTTCAGGTTACTAACGACGCTTCATGTATTGGGTCTTTAATTTAATTCGTGTGGTTTGCTAAGAGATGGCGTAACTTGTATTATTCCATTCGAACATGCCTTGGAAAGCTACTGTCATTGTACGTCATTTCAGTATATGTCATTCATTTGAAGCGTAAACAACAATAATTTTTTTTCACTCAAATATGTCGAACTTTGTGCCTGAAAAAGTGTTTTTGCGGGGAGTTCTTCTTCATTACTTTAATATGAAGAAAACTGCTGCCGAAAGTCATCGTATTATGGTGAACATGCGCTAGCTGAGTGCCAAAAGTGGATTTAAAAACGTTTAAAAGCAGCAGGATATATTCAAAAAAAAGGAAATTGGGTTCCACATGAACTCAAGCCGAGAGACGTCGAAAGGCGGTTTTGCATGTCCGAAATGCGGCTGGAACGCCAAAAAAGGAAGTCATTTTTGCATCGGATTGTTACTGGTGATGAAAAATGGATCCATTAAGACAACCCCAAACGCAAAAATCATATGTGAAACCCAGCCAACCAGCCAAATCAACGGCAAAGCCGAATATCCATGGCGCGAAGCTAATGCTCTGTATTTAGTGGGATCAGATGGGTGTACTGTATTATGAGCTGCTAAAACCGGGTGAAACCATCAATGGACAACGCTACCGAACACAATTAATCCGTTTGAAAAGAGCAGTAGCCGAAAAACGCCCGAAATATGCGACTAGACACGAGGCAATAATTTTCCATCATGACAATGCTCGGCCCCACTTTGCTATTCCAGTTAAGAACTATTTGGAAAACAGCGGATGGGAAGTCTTACCTTACAATATCATTTTATTTGCTGAGATAATTTCAAAAATCAATAAGTGTATTCACTTAAACTGATAAATTTATGCATGTCGTAATTTTGTAAATTTACGAGGTGCTTAAATGAACACCCCTCGGAAACAAGGTGCGTTCTGCAACTGTCGTGAAATTGTCGCAAGCATATAAAAATGCCGAAAATAAGTGAAAAGAAAAGACTTATTAGATTATTCGGTTTAAATTTTTATTCCCATCTCTGCCATAGTTTCAATCCAATTTGACAACAGCACGATTTTCACAGCTGTGTAATTTTTCGAGGGTGTTTTCCGAGCTAAAATCTTCGCAGAAATTTACGTGGCTCTCGTAAATAATTTTTCATATAAAATTTGACAGATCAATTTCACGGTTTACTTGGTTTACGAGGCTTTTACGAGTTTAAGTGAATACCCTTTAATATGTTTATAATATGATTGTGGGTTTTATTAATTCACTTTTTTATTTAAGTATTATTCTTTTAACATACTATACTCTAAACTTATTATAAGCAAAGAAATAAATGAACGCGAAGAGTGGTGTTGAGTCGATGTATCATATTTGAAACATTTTAGACTTAATGCTACAGAAGCTATCTGAAAGATATGTGACGTTTATGGGACTAAAAGCTTAATGGAACTTACGTGCTAGCATGAGTTTCTGAATTTCAGCTCTGGAAATTCCTCCTTTCGAGATGCACCACGAACCAGTAGGCCGATTTGGATTTCAGACTTTGATTGAAACAACTCAATATACAGTATATCATTTTGTGAGATTGCAGTTAAATTCATTAAAAATTACATAAAAAGCCACTTGAATTAAATTGAAGGATTCCATACCAAATAAACTAAAGAAAATGTACTTAATGCAAATGATAAGCTTAAACGACATGGTGGCATCAAATGAATTGTAACCATTAATTTGGTGCGTAAAACACCATGTTGTGTGTATGCCAGGCGAGGCATCTGAAACAACATTAAGAGCCGAAGTCGATATTTTCGTTATGGTGGGATTAAACCGAATTGTTTATATTGATCTCGTACCATCTGACCTAATTGTTATTTTGGGTGAGATTCCTTGTTCCAGAAACTCATCATGACGACGCAATGTCTCACTCTTCATTGGTGATTCAACAAAAATTACTAGAACTTTGCTGGCATGTTCCATCACACCCTTGTTGCGCCCCTGATATTGTTTTATCCGATTGTCATCAATTCCGAATGCTGCAGAACTCCTTGTCAGAGAAAGGCCTACTTCAGCAAGTGTTTTTAGGGATTTCTTAACACCATTTGCAAACAATCCTTTGATCAATACAAAACTGAACAATGAAGTGCAACACTATATAAGAATATCATGGTAACATTGATTTTCAAATTCTTTTTAATTCTTTTTTGTTTTGAGGATAATAACAAAAAAATTCGAAATAGAAATTATTAGCTAGTTCAAAACTAGTTTCTAACAATTAAGGAGGAAAATTTAACCGAAATTCTTTTGCTATTCCACTTTGCTCTAAGCATCTGATTGGACGTATGCAAATATTTGCAATAAAATCGTCGTGTCGTCGATAAGCTGTCTAGATAAATCTCAAATTTGACATTTCCCCGGATTTTAATTTGCAATCATTCGATTTGCTTGGAGAAATAAAGTTTTTACTTTTTGAAATGAATTATGTATATAGGTAGTGAATGAGTATATTACGTATATACGAGTAATATACGTTCTGGTTGCACTTTCATTTTTTAATTTGTAATTGTATTTTTACCCACAATACGGATACGCTTGACGTAACATTTAAAGTTAATTTAAGGCAACTAGCTCATGACTTACTCGTAAAGCATTGGCTGTCGTTCACGCTTAAAAAAAAAAATTGTCTCTTCTGGCGTGGAACATTCGGATTAAGCAGCAAAACTTTCATAAAACTATATCAAAAGAATGAAAGCTGTTACTTTCTACGATATTTATGGCGATGTCATTTGGGTTTTGTGGTGTCTCCAATACGAGCAAATGACACTGAATGCAAACGTTTATAGATAAGTAATTACCAGTTGAGATTCCCTTTACTAGAATAATTATGTGATGCACACAAGAAGATAGTGCATTCAGAAAACTGAGTCAAAAGGCGCATTTTTATTAAGGTAAATAATTCAACTCATGAAGACGGTAGATGATGGTCGATGATGTATGAGGCGACCGTCACCAATAGAGTCATTAAGTTTTGGTAAGTGTTGGAAAATGCTTTGTGATTAAATTAATCTTTGACTTTTAGTTCGCTGTGATAGATCGGGTCACTTTAAGTGTTTCCAAATGAAAAATGCACATGAAGCTAATTACGGGCATCTTGTCCCTATATCCTCAAAATATTGTACTAAGAAGTTTTTTATAAAACGTGTCCAAACAACATCGCTACGCATTTAGTTTTTAATGATGTCTACATTCAACGTTTTGTTTCGTCTAATATTATGTAACATATGAATTGAAGAATGGGCCATGGCTCGGTCTTTTAATTATATGTTATTTTGACACTCTTATGCGCTGAAGAAAATTTAAAGAAAATCAGTATTACTCGTATATTTGCGTATTAAGCATTGCGATCGAAATAATGTATCAACTGGGGCTGGTGTACGCAAATTTGTAAAGAAAATTCGTGAGACTGGCATACTGAAACGAGTATGTTTCACTGTTCGTACTGTGCGCTCAACGGAGAATATTGCAGCCGTTTCCGAAAGTGTACGTTTAATCCCGAACATCTAAATGCGCTAAAGATCTCAGCAACTAAATGTCAGTCGCCTGGTTCATTAGATCAATTTTTTTTTACAATTGTGAGTTCAATAAGGCGATAGTCGCCGATAACGAGCTGCATTACTAATGAATAATAGTTCTGAAATATTTACACTACCGCAGATCTAGGAGAAAACCCATGAGCTTCAGATCGATACACACCATCAATTTATGGATTTTAAGACTGCGTATGACAGCATCTATAGAGACGAGCTATACAGAGCAATGTCTAGTTTTGGCATCCCTGCCAAACTCGTCAGTCTGCGCAGGATGATAGACAATTTACGCTGTTCCATCAAGGGCGGTAAAGATCTCACTGAGACCGAGATTTAGAGAAGGGGATGCGCTGTCATGTCATTTCTACAATTCACGCACAAACACAAGATGCACAATCCATCAAATTACTTGCATTCGCCGATGATATTGACATAATGGGAAGGAAGCAGCATGATGTCAGTGGAGCTTTTGCAGGTATTTGGCCGGAAGTGGCGAAAATGGGTTTAGCGGTCAACGAGAGTAAGACCAAGTATATGTTGTCAAGCAAAAACGTTACTCAATACCGACGTCTGGGACAGAACGACACCTTAATGACTCACTCTACCTAGTCTCCGCTATGAATTTAGACAACGACATCAAAGTTAAGATCACACGAAGAACAACTCTTGCCAATCACTGCTTCTTCGGGCTAAAGACGAATTGTACGGACTGTATAGCGATATCGACCTAACTAGAAGGGTGATCATCCAACGTCTGAGATGGCTGGGTCATATAAAGCCGATGGTCCGAAAAGTCTTTGAATCCGCCCCGAGGGACAGTGCAGTAGAGGAAGACAGAGCCTCAGGTGACGCACGTAAGTGGAAGGGGAATGGGGGGAATGGATGAAGGTACCCAATATTTAACTTCTTCATATAATTCTTAATTTAGCGCGAAAGCCAATTGACAATTCCGGCTTTAAGATGTTCACCGAACTTGGTATTTAATTGGATGATTGTAGCACGTTCTTTGTGGTAGGCAGACTCGTCCTGTTAAAGCGACTTATCCTCCAAGTTATTCATTTATCCCAAAAAAATTGGTTAACATGAGGCGAATGCAGTCCAGATTCAAAGGTCTCATTTCGCTAACAATAGAAGGGCCAATGAGACTTCGCTATACGAACTAGATCAAACTTCAGCTCTTGGTCAATACTACAATATCTTATATGGACATATAACACCAAGATGTTTGGCAAATTCTGGTTTGAAATCGATTGACTGCGGTCTCGGTCCACCGACTTGCGTACATCTGCAGTATTCCCGTCAGTTCTGGCGTGTCGCTGTCTTACTGGTAGAGTAGCATTATGGCGTGAATAAGTCGATTCAATAAGCTCTCAATATTGTTTGCTTATCGATCGAAGAGTTAACGTAGCTTTGTCGTAACTGACATGGAATTTTAGAAACAAAAATCTTTGTTAAAATGCTAGACAATCCGGAACACAAATATGACATTTGTCAGGAGATGGTTTGTGTGAGATCTTTGTTATGAAAAATCGGCGCATATCTAGTGATAAAGTCTACATTACTCATAAATGTATGGCTATCATACCTGCTGATAGAGATCATTTTGATTCTTAAATTGTAAGTCAACCTTACGAAAATTGTGTCCATGTTTCGCAAATATCACTTACTTTCTCATTATAAATAATGAGTATGGATACGTAAGTATGTATTTATGATATTTACTCTTTGAACAATGGCTTGTTGAGGTGGAAGATTTTGTGCATTGCAGTAATGAAGTCATCTATAAAATGAGTAAATCGAGAACGGCATTTCAACATTTGTGTTGTCTTTAGGAATATGTATTTGTGGTTATTTAGCAAAATAATTTTGTGATAAATGCCAAAAAGTGCTCCCAAAATCCCATTTTGGTTTCCAAGTTAAGTCTTTACTACATTCAGTATGCATTAAGACTTAAGTTTTTAAATATGAAAATGCAACTCCTCCAGATACACGTGTGAACGATACATTAGTCTTATGAATAGAAGCTTTAAAAAAACCTTCTTAGTGAAAAAGGATTGCATTCGACATGTCATGACATCGAGGAGCCGGTATTCCGACTTAGCTTTTGTTGTATATGCTGTTCGACTCTCAGCATACTAACTTAAACGACTATGGTTTGTAAGTCCAGATGTATATAAATCTATGCCAAATAATATTTAAATAATTGTAGTTACCAATTTACCTTTCACTGGCGGTAGTTTAACGAAATCGCAGATCCCTAAGGGCCATTCTTATATCATTTTCAGAATAGCTTTATCGAAGAAAGAAAAATGTCTAAATATGTTGTTAGACCATCATTCATGTATAAACTATGGAACCTCGGCAGGTACAGGTTTCCCCTGTTAAAAAATTAGTTTAGAATCGTGTATGTACTTTCTTACCACCTGCCAAAAATGTGAGTTCAAAATGAAACGATACACATCCAAACAACACTTTTAATTTGTAAACTATTGTTAATATTGTAGAGTTTCACTATAAATTTAGTAAATAGTAATAGTAAATCTGAGCTTGAAAAACAATTAAGCGATGGGAAGAAATGAAATCGTACTCGTCGCTTAAAATAATTAGGAATATTATTTCTACATCTCGAATTATCCTCAAAAACCAAGTTTGTCGATCTCAAGTATTGGGCATATGTATCACAAATAACACAAGTTGAGAAGCCTCTTAATATACGAGTACAGTTGCTGTCACAAAAATAGTAAGGTGGCGTAAAACCACACGATCTTGAAAGCCAGGCCATAGATCCATTGTTGAATATAATATTGCCATCGAACACTTTCTTTAGAAACACCATGATTTCGCAGGCAGTATAGCATATGGCACCATCCTGTTTAAACCAAATTTTCATCGAACTATTTGGTTTCGCCATATCGGTGTTCTTTAGTTTTGATGATGTACGGCCGCCGGCTTAAACCACACCAAACATTGTATTTTTTTTAGTTCATTGGTGGCTTATGCCACCACGCTCCAGGTTCAGCAAAACTAATGAGACAGAAGTGAAACTGAACAAAATTTTGACGGTAAAAAAGCGGATCGATGTCCAAATGTTAAAAGCCCAATCAACGAAGTCACAATGCAAACAATATTCGCCTGGCTTAAATTTTTTATAATATTGAATATTGTAAGCGTGCAACCCAAGATTCTTCCTCAAAATTTTCCGTAGTATATGGACAGATCTAGGATCTTTTTAACACTGACTGCAAAAGAGTAAATATAGTTCGGAATTGTTAATTGTGTGAATGGTGTTTTGATCGTAAAATTGGAGTATACCTCTATGAACATTTTTTACTGATTTTAAAAATAAATTTTAAGAATTTGTATTTTATTTGAATATCAGTTAGTAGATACACTATTAGCTATCTATCAGGATTTTAAAATAATCATGGAGATCACTAAAATCCGCTGGCTGTTAGCGTAATATTGACGACCAAAGAATGACTGTACGCGGGTCTTAGAAAGGAGCAAGAGGAACCCTTAATTTACTATTTAACCAGTTTCCTGTTATCAAATTCCCATGACACATATGGTGATGGATAGAGACTTAACTAATAAAACTCTGCAATTTGTTGAAGGTAGATTTCCTCATGGTTGTTTAAAATAGCTCGTTAAGATTATGTTGATCTAGAAAACATTTTATAAATATATAGTAATATTTTCCAGAATATTTTGTTTAGTGATCTCAAAGTCTTGGTGTTTGCTAATATTTTAAATGTTTAGTATGTATACACTAACATAAAGTAAGATGTCAAATTTTAAAGCAGTTTCTCATTATATCTAATGATGTTAATTGTTACTTACATATTAAGGGGTCTGGTATCCGTAAATCCGAACTCCGATCGAAAATTATCTGCTTATATAGTATAGTATATAGGTTTGTTTGTTGGTGAATTGTTTACCTCATGTGGTTAGTCGTGTACAACATAAACTTTATTTTATCACATTCACTGCACTTGAAAGCAACCTCTCTGATCCTGTAGAAATTCTATTTCTAAAAGTCTAAGATCACTGACAAAACAATTTTTTTGAAACAATTTCATAAGGATAATGCGAAACGAATGCTCATAAGAAGATTCTTATGTTTATTTGCACGAACTAATTGCTGAAATTCAAATCAAACACGAAACATTTGAACAACGACTGCATTTAAAATTTAATATCTTGTCGTTAAAAACATAACTCTTTTTGATTTAAAAATTTTAGCGTATTTTTAACCTGTTTCATTCATTATTTCAGACTAATCAAAATTCGTCGGATATATTCCCTAGTAAATTAAATCGTTTTGTTTTAAATTTTTAATTTTATCAAAATATACACAGCATATTAAAAATTTGTCTGCGAAAACCGTAATAATTAAGTAGCGACATCGTAGTAAAATTGAGACACTCACTATTAAAGACACTCGCGATTCCAAGAGACTGCGCCAGCGAAATGTTTGAGAAAATTGTTACCATAGTTTGTAGTAGCTAACGACTATCCCAAAAAGACATGACCAAAATGGAAAAAAGATAATGCTTTCGTGACGTATTGTACATTAAAAATACAAAAACAATATTCGACTGTGCACGAACAGATGCTAAGAGATGCGAAAAGATAGATAACTGATGCAGAAAGAAAATAAGAAAAGAAAAATTAGATTATTTTACGAATACGAATATAATAACATAGAGATTTGAGGTAATCTTGAACAGCATTATTACTTTCGTCATTACAATTCTTTTTTAAGTGATTTTCGTCAAAAGAAAAGTAAAAGTATCTTCTGACGTTTGTTTATGTTAAGTGGAAAACAATAACAATCAATTAATACTATTTGAACAGCATTTTCAAAGCAAATTTGTGTAAGTAAACGCAATGTACATATCAATCAAAGCCTTAAAAGTATCGATACATTTTCATGGAGTCATATTTCATAAACTCGATATCAATGTGGGTGGTTACAACTTACAACTTAAAATAACAAAATAAGTGGCAAATATCCTTAACTTAATTCATAGCTTCTCCAAACTTTCTGCCATATTTTCAAGGCCAGGTTGCTGAAAACTTGAATTGAGCAGAATCTGTCGGATGGAATCACTACTGGATACATACAACGACGAAAGCTGCTACGGTGCCCTACTTGAAGAAGAGACGGAAAGAACATCGACCTCTGCAGAAGACATAAAAGGAGTACGAGAAGCGCGCGATCGAAAATATTGAGAGGTTGTTCTCCAGGAATAACATAGGAAAGTTTTACCAACAGTTAAAAGGAACGTGTGGAGGCAAGGAGTCTCTAGGAGGAAACTATGAAAGAGGAAAGCTTTTAGTAAATATAACAGCCCGTACTGAAAATATGGAAAAACTTTTTCTGTAAAATATATAACGGGGACGAGTCCAACATCTCACTATTGGACAGAATAGACAAAAACTTCCGTTCACCTGTTTAAAAAAAAGTAAGAAAAGCAATATCTAAGGTAAAATCACACAAAGCACGTAGAACTGAGGTTCTACCGGCCGGGGTATTCAAAGCCGCTAGAAATGACTTTATAGAGACCCTACCAGTACACCAACTCATTTCTTAATTTTGGTCAGAAAAGTGTGAGCCTGATGGAATCTCTGTATCATTTCGCCAATTTATAAAAAAATGAGGGCCCTTCAACTGCTCCAATTATAGAGGTATAAGTCTCCTCAATATCGCATACAAGATCTTCTGCGATGACCCTTGTCAGCAACCTGATTTGCCCCTAATCAGCGCGGTTTCAAACAAGGAACGTCCACAAATGTTGGCACAACAGGTTCTGGATAAAACTCAATTAGTCCAAATCTGACAACCATCATCTTTTCATCTTCGATTTTGAGGCCGCATATGTTGGGACTTTCTTCAAAAGCCTTCTTGGCTTTTATTTAAAAATTGGATGTTTTTCCAGCGAGATCGCTTAGGTTCTTGCCCCTTTTATTGTCAGTGTTGCTACTAGCGCAACCTGATTTCGACATAATGGGAAGAACAAACCGTGCTGTCACCTTTGTGGTCGCTAGTACTGAAGCAGAAGCTGCCAAAATGTGTTTAGCGGTAAATAAGTACAAAACTCAGTAAACTGTATGCTGTCAACAAAAAGTGACATAAAACATCGACGAATTGAAGAGTATGTCACAGTCGACATTTATAATATCAAGGTACTCGTAGTAAGGGATTTTGTTTACATTGGGTTTGCTTTAAAATCTGCAAACAAGACCTTATCAGAAACAAAACTAAGAAGGGTTTATATAAGACACTAATCATCTCAGGCCGGCTTTACGATGCCGAAGAATGGAATCTATTAAAAGCGGATGAAGATATACAAAGTCATTTGCAGGGATAAATTCTTTCAAAATTATCCCGTTTGCGTTGACAAATTTTGGAGGAGAAATTGTAATGGCGAACTATACATGTTGTACAGCGATATCGACCTAGTCAGACATCAGTCAGTTGAGATCGCTAGGATATGGATATCGAATAGACAGTAATGCTCAGTCCCGTAGAATCTTCGAATCTGATCAGAAGGGATAACGCAGATAGGAAGACTAACCTTACGTGGCTCGCACAAAAAGGGATATTCTGAAATTCTAATGCTTCGCCAATAATTCTAAATCTAGAGATCCTAGCGTTTTCTTCCAATATTGTTTTAAGTGCCTCTTTATTAATTTTACACATAAACCAGACTATTCATAATTCATCACTCCATTTGAAGAGAAACAACCCCAGGCCATGTGAACCATGAGCCGGTTGTGCTACCATACAGTCTGGTAGCATCAATACCTCAAACTTGGATTCATCGCTTTGTAAGACTTTGTTGAAATTCTCGTTGCAGTACACTGTTTACGGCTAATGGCTCATTCTGACTTTTTTTGCCTGTTTTGTGGTCAGCAGCAGGGATCTTCGAACAGCAAAGGCTTAGTTTGACCGTTGTCGAGGGCAGTGGTTTATTCCGTGTTTAATATATTTTGGTGCATATGTTATTTCGAGCGGAATTTGAACTTTTGGTTGTTGTGGCTATTAGCTTATCCTTATGATAAATTATAGCTCTAACTCATCCTAACTCTGATGTATCATCAGGACTTTCGGTTTGAGTATGTCATTCAGTGGAACGTTGAAACCATCACCTTGATACTTACAACTGCGTAGCTACTTCCAGCTGCGGTTTGCCTTCTTCTGACGATTGCAGATCATTTCTCTTCTTCTCAAGTGATTTTTCCCATATTTATAAATACAGCCGCTGTTCAAACACGCTGATGTAAAATCCGACTTACCACCTTGATCCAAAAGTTCCTGGAATAACCACCGTGTGGCGCTCTCATTGTTCCGATTTGAGTTCTGTTTTGTTAAGTTGGTACATCTGTTTGTTAATATTCTCTCTAAATCTTAGCGTCATGGCTTGACATTTGCAAAAGTTACGTAGCCAAGAGTACATCTATTTCTGTGTGTGTTGGCGATTTTTTACAATTTACAACAACGAACTTGTATTAAATTTTGCGTAAAAACGAATTTAATGGTGCGCGAATGTTGGAAATGTTGGAAAAGTATTTCGGCAATGATTCTCCGAAGAAAACTGTCGTTTACCAGTGGCACGAGCGGTTCAAAAGTGGTCTTGAGTCAGTCGAAGATGATGAACGCAGTGGCAGACCTTCGACATCGAAAACCGACGAAAACATTGATGAAGTAAAAGAAATGTTGGTCAAAAACCAACACACAGTAAACAAAGAGTATTATTTGGGCGTTATGAGAAAATGCAATAAATACCATCCAACAGCCACCGAATTCACATGATTTGGCTCCCTGTGACTTCTTTCTGTTCAATCGAGTTAAAAAACCACTAAGGGGAGCGCGTTTCAGCAGCCTAGAGGAAGTAATGGAAAAATCGCAGGTAGCACTGATGGAACTACCGAAAACCGAATATAAAAAATGTTTCGAGTATTGGATCAAGCGCTGGCATAAGTGTGTTCGGGAACTTAATCAAGGTGGTATATTATTTTTATGTGTTTCGATTGTCCAGGCAGAAAATTAATGTAAAAAAACAAACAAACAAAGGAGAGAAACTTTTTATTTTACCTGAAACCAATGCAAGTAAGATCTGGTGCGATTGGAACCCTAACCAACTCCCCACTTCGGAGAGTTATTACCCCCTGTTGCAAGCAAAAAATTGTTATTTATTTTTTAAGTTTCCGCATGTGGAATTTTTTTTCGACGACTTTTGACCGATCATAATTAAAACTACTCCCTAACTTTTGCAATTTCAAGCACAAAAATCCAGTGTTGCATACCTTTAGGCATGAATAAATAAATGCCTTGTGAAAACTTAAAAAAATAAATGAAATTTGTTGCTTGCAACAGGGGGTAATAACTCTCCGAAGTGGAGATTTTATTAATGATGTCACTGGACCTCTGATTTAATTACAATTCATAATACCACCGTACAGCTGTTTTAAGCGACCCACGCCTTTCATGGTATCTAGCTGAAATAGGTGCAACCAATGGGTCACGCCAAGAACTTCCTGATAAAGAGAACATATAGTATTCTACAGTGGTTTTTGGTATATAATATCCTATTAGAATTTAAGACAAGTTAATCCAAAGAAGGTCAAAGAACAGGTTAAGCCTCACCGGTTAAGCTTGAAAAGTTTTTGTAAAGTAAAGAAAAACAAAATGTGGCAGGTACGTTTATTTTCCCTTTTTGTAGAGCAAGAATGAGTTGAATTTGAATGAAGTGAGTTGGAAATAAGTTACAGTTTAGCCAACGGCTTCAATTAATGATCGGTGTATTGACTTTAGTTTGTCTTGGTACATTAGCTCTTGGTTTTTTTTCAGTCTTCTTATGATTAATGAAATGTATGGGAGATTGTAAGATTTGTAATAGATCTTGTTTGGTCAGGCTTAGACCTTTTAAATATAAGAACCGTTAGCATAATACTTCAGTGATGAATCTCCTTTTATGAAGCATGTAGCTCATGTTCTGTTGAATAATTTAATTTCGTCAGGAAATTAATATAAGAGCTGATACACTACTTTGTATAAACAAAATCGTAGCTTGAACTGCATTCGTTGTTTTAAATTGTTATTGTTTTTTTTTTCTTCAAATTTTCATTATACATACATATATGTGTTAGTTAATAGATTTCGATTGGTACTGCAAACAGAGACCTTTGTTTTTATGAAAAATTAATTGTAAAGTTGTTTTTTTTAATTGGCAACACTTTTTTCGGTGATAGCCCATATGACAGTTCTCGGATGTTTCGATTAAGCAGTTCATCTTAAATAGACTCACGTTGGAGCAATGTTTGCAAATAGTTCAAATTTATCTTGAAAACATGTTTTAATTCGAGAAACTTATCGGGCATTTCGTGCATTTTATGGTATTCATAATTGTCCATCAGAGCGATTAATTTAAGAAATTATGAATAGTTTTCGCAATACGTTTACTCTAAATGATAATACGCATCCCGGGCAGTGCGCACGCAACAAGCGATTGATGGTGTGCAGCGTAGTGTTGAAGATGATCCAAATGTGTCAGTTCATCGTCGTGATTAACTTTATGGAAAATTTTCCATAAAGATTTTGGTTTACGTGCTTACAATATTCAAGTTTAGGAATTGAACCCACGCGATCATCGTTTACGCCGTACATTTGGTGAATTTGTCGAAAAAATCATTGCTATTGATATAATATCTCACTTGATGAAGCACGCTTTTAGTTGAATGGTTCTGTCAATAAACAGAGTTGCCGCATTTGGAGGGATGATAATCCACAAGCCCCTGTCGAAACACTTTTACGGCGCCACAAGCCAAACAGCGCGCGATACAATTAATTTACTGAATGAAACATAAATTGGCGAACGATTAATTTCACAAAATGTACAAAAAAATGTAAACTGTCCACCTCATTGGTGCGATAAAATTATTTTCTCTGGGTATATGTAAAGTCGCATGTCAACGTCGATTAACTAGAGCACTTGGAAGCCAACATTTGACGTGTTATTGCCGAAATTCAGGTGAAAACTGCCAGCCAGATTACGCCATATACGAGCCAGCCGCGTTGTCGCCGGCTGACTAAAATCATATTCAAATACTAATGCCATTATCTGTCGAATGAAGCCAATTTCTTGGATATAAAAAGCATTTTTCTGTGTTTTAGTTCTCCGCCTCTTAATAATACCCTTACTTAACAAAACTGATCCACACATATATATGTATGTACTTTTTCTTAAAAACCATCTAAAAAATATGGACAAGTTGGAACTTAAATATATTACCAAAATTTCACTTTCTATCGTTGGGGTGAGTCGCGGAAGACTCTATCTAAACGAGCAGATAGTGGACAAACTTAGTTCTAGGAACGAAGACGAGGGCGATAAAAAAAGTTATGCCTCCAAGGCCAGAATATTAGCAGGCTATTGGCCTCACCAAGGAGCTGATATGAAATAGAACGACCAATTAAATGTGGTCTGCAAGTTTACCCCATCCGTAGTGTCATGGGAGAAACATATACGAGGGCGGTGCCAGAACCGATCTGACAAAGAAGACGGTAAAAAAATTGATTTTTTTTTTTCAACGTAGCCTCATACACTTTTCCCAGCTATGTTCAATAGTTTCGATATCCTCTTTATAGAAGGAACCGTCAAGCTCTTCGAAATACGAGTTTCCATTAACCGCAGACTTCTTTATTGTTGGCAAATTTTTTATCATCATACCATTTTTTTTAGATTTGGAAAAAGAAAATTATCTGAGGTAGCTAGATCTGGCGAATAGGGTGCGTTGTGCAATTCGAACTTTGACTTATTAATTTTAGCCATCGAAATGAGGGACGTGTGGACTGGTGCGTTGTCTTCATGAAACAAAACTTTCTTTTTCGCCAGCCGTTTTTTGTTTTCATTACTCAAACGCTGATAATATTCGCCGTTGATTGTCATGCCTTTTTCAAAAAAAATCCATCAAAATTGTCCCGCGCGAATCACAGAAAACTGACGCCACGACCTTACCAGCTGACTGGATCATCTTTTAGTAAACTGTTTTGACTGTTCCTTCGTCTCAGGTGTGAAATGGTCGACCTACATATATTTTATCTGAGCACGCAAAAACTCGGCGTTATTTTTTCGAAACATTGCCAAGCACTTGACGGAAACATTGTCATGATGTTGCTTGTGCTGCATTGAGAGCAAACACAGCACCCATTTTGCGCCATTTTCTGTCAACATGCGATGCAGAGCACTTTTTGAAATGTCTACCATGTCTGCACTTTCAGTCGACGGTCATCTAATACGATTTTCTTGATTTAACTCGCTTAAACTTAGCTACGCAATATTTTATTGTTGTAAACGAAGAAGCGTCTCCCCCAGAGTAGAATACAGCTCGGCTTTAATATCAGTTGGACTGAGACCTTCGAAGGAAGGTATCATGATTTCAAATTAACTGAGAACGTTTACTTCTGATAGCTGTTAAAAATGCTATTCAACGTAGGGTTATCAACTTTATAATTTAAGCTGTTGAAAGATTGTATTTTCGGTCGCTGAAATTATTTTTTTTAACTCCCCGCATTTTTAAATCATATCGGGTACTTTTGGGACTACCGTGATCAAAAACTAGAATTTCAGAATGAATGATATTAGCCGCTTGAAGTTTGCGGAGCCCATTGAGCTCCGTCACTAAGCATGATCAGGTTTTTTATATAATGATCGTTTTTAAGCTGCTCAGGTATCCAATCCGCGAACTTCTCCTGCAAAGAACTGTTTCGCGGCTTTAGTTTTTATCACCAACATCTAGATGTAGGGATATTCGATATATCAACACTATACCATCATGCCAGGTGAAATAAAATGGAGTAATAAATATTTGTCCGTTTTTTGTTCAATGTTTTGTCAATTTTTCCTGTATGATAGCACCCAATAAATGAAATGGAATGACAACTGCTATAGGATCAATGAATTGATCAATAAATATCTGTGTAAGCGTTTTGTTGAACTTTGAAATTTAATTCCAGATACGCTGTAAGAACATAATGTATTTCAAGAAGTCCCCTCACTCCCCCTTCAATAAACAAGGCATTTTTCACTTCAAGGCTTGGAAAAGTGAACGAGTATCTTTTGAAACTATTTAGTCCGTCAATAAGATAATTTCGGGTGGACTCTTAAGATCAGCGGTCCCTTTTTAATCGGAACTTCTCTCCTTCGCAGTCATTAATACGAGTATGTACAAATATTCAAGATTAAAGTGCGTTTTTATCTCGATTTCGCTTTGTAATTAAGAACGTGTAAAGGGTATCCATTAAAAATTAAGCGCAATTAAATAAGACATCAATGATAATGTAAAGTTGAGGGTTAAATGGGCATTCTAGCCACAATATCAGATCTTTTGTTTTGCAAATCGGAGATAAGATAAGGTCTTTTGTACTAATATCTGCGAGATATGATCTTCATCCTGTAATCGAACTAATTCGCTACATATTGGAGCATTTATTGCACATTTCTCCACCATGGTTATCACTTCAAGCACCTATATTTTAAGACGATTGATCTAAGTTAGAAATGATAAGCCCTTGGTCGACCTGAGAAATCAATAAATGCAAAGTACATTTGGCTTATCTTTATATTATTTGCCAGGTAATCTGATAATAAAGATTAAAATAATTTAAAATAAATGTAATCCAAAAGAGTTATCAATTTTTTAGTCAAAATCGATTTCTCGATTTTCTATAAAATAGAGCAAATTTGCACCTTCAGTAGGTAGTCTTCCTACACCATTTACAAAATAAACAAATATGAAGTTTGCAATCGTTATACTCTTTATGGTTGGCTTAGTTTCGGTTGGTATAAACTATATTGTGTTTCAATCAAAAATACATATATTTCATTTAAAACTACTTTGATAGGCTAATACCGCCACTCTAGATCCTTTGGCGCAAAGCATCTCAACTATGGAAGGTTTAAAAGAGTCTGTAGTTGAGGAAGCTCAAAAGGTTGCCGACGAAATGGAACAAGTTTACCAGGAGTTTATAGTTGATCCAGTATCGCGTGTGGAGGAATCTGTTGGTGAAATTGAGAAACGAAAAGAGGAAAGTGAGGTATGTGTCGAACGGCAAGAAGCTAATGTTGAGACAGCACTTAAAAATTTGGATGATTCGCTTGATGCCTGTTTACAAACTGCATCCCGAAGTAGTTTGGCACTTACCATTCAAATTGCTACAGTATCCACCGAAATCGCTGCTGATACTGTTAGTTTAGTACAAGGAGTACAAAAATGCAGAGATAAGAGACCTAGCTTGCAGACTATTTGCTACACCAAACAAGTGATCAAGGCTAAGAAACTCATTTCGAAGACACGGAAGGCAGTGAAGGACCTGAATAAACTTAATGAAGAGACTGTTCCAGCGGTGCTTACTGATTTCGAAAGTTGTTCAGTTTCTGCTGAGAAATCGGCACAATTGGAGTTGGAAGGAATCAATCGTAACATTGACAGATGTGTAACTGGGAAAGCATATTTGAAAAAACTAATTTGAACTTATCTAGAACGTTAAAATAAATTTGAATTTAATTTGCATGCCTGATGAGTTGTGTGTTAGTAAATACTAATAATTTCGATTGATGCATTTAGCAATTTGAAGTCATGACTATGTTTTTTAATAATAAATGTTTGCAGGTGCTCTATTATGCATTCGAATTCGGAACGCCCGCATAAACTCGTATATGTATGGTACAAGATCCTGAATTCCTCGATAGTTCTTGATTCCTTAAAGCTATAATCATCATACGAGTATCTGCACTTTAATCAAACACATACCCTCTTACAGCCACGACTTGCATCTAGATCTCATGCATCTTTGCATACCCAAACCCTGTCGAACAGTGAGATGACGGATAATTCCGATTTCCGACTTAAGTTGATACTAAAGTTCCACCATGATTTTCGAAAGCTATGGAATGTTACAATATTTTAACCAGCCAAAGTATTTTATTTTCTTCAAAAAAAGAATATTATTCCGGTTCTATAAACTGGGTATGACTTTATCATCAGATGACTCTTACGATGATTAACTTATTCTTTGTTTATTGTATAATTTTATGTACATGTTCAGATTTTAATCGTTATCGGGTCTTAAATGGCACGTACAGCTTTGTACTCGTAGATTTCCAGACGATAAAAGATTTTATAATTATAAGCCTCAAGGTTGACGACTCCTGAAATTTATTGCGCGTTTGTAATATTGCAAAGATTCGGTGAGTGTAGTTTGAAAAAACTTCGCCAATTTGAAAACTTTGAAACGTCAAATTCATTGGTTTTGCGATGGAAATCAATCATTGCCTTTTATCCGGCGGGCAATATTGCCATTGCCATTGCTTGAGCGTCGAAACTAGGAAATTTTAAAGCAATGGCAATGCCAATGGTAATTTATTGCCTCGAATATTGCCTGTGGAGAGGCCAAGTTAGAGCACATTTTTTTAGTTGAATATCCTCCATTGTATCAACTGTTTTCTGGGATGAATGATGATAGCATGGAGATGGCGCAGAGTTCAATAATTGGGCTATAATTGCAGGTTCTAGCTATATAAATAATTTTCTTGTGATCTCTGTTGAGTCATCGAATGTAAACAAAGCCTGCATTCTATCTTCTTTTCCTATCCTTACTCTTGTGAGCGAATTTTAAACAAGGCGTACTTTACATTTCGAGGTAATAACAAGGTGCAAAGCAATTTCTGTCGGCACCTGATCTATTCTGTCGTGAAGCTACTCATTAGAAACTCTATCAAAACGAAATCATCTAGTAATAGAGCAACTCTTCGATCGTCGGTACCATATTCTGCACTTCTAGGTATAATAGTTCTGATCCAGATTAAGAAATCAGAGATCCAAACTTTGCTTTTCCTTCCCTATTGCTCATACGAGGGCGGGTCAATAAGTCCGTGACTTTTTGAATTTCTGACCTCTTTACTGAAACAGCAATACTGCTCCTGTCAACAGGCATCTGTCAGTTGACTCCTGTCAAAATTTAAACTTGCTGCGTCAGTTAGTTTGTGTTTGACAGCTATTTTTATCAGACTACTCACTAATTTGAGGAGAAAATGGAAAAAAGTGAATTTCGTGTGCTTATTAAGCATTATTTCTTGCGAAAAAAAACCATTACCGAGACCAAGGCTAAGCTTGATAAATACTATGGGGACTCTGCACCATCGATTTCAATGGTAAAAAAGTGGTTTACTGAATTTCGTTGTGGCCGTACAAGCACTGAACATGCCGAACGTCCTGGACGCCCAGTTGAGGTCTCTACACCCGAAACAATCGAAAAAATTCACGATATGGTGTTGGCCGATCGAAGATTGAAAGTGCGAGAGATTGTGGAAGCCGTAGGGATCTCGCATGGCTCAGTGGTTTCAATTTTGAATGATCACTTGGGCATGAGAAAGCTTTCCGCAAGATGGGTGCCGCGTTTGCTCACAGTCGACCACAAACGCATGTGCAGTTGCCATGGCAAAAATCCATGAATTGGGCTATGAATTGCTCCCTCATCCACCCTATTCTCCAGATTTGGCTCCGAGCGACTACTTCTTGTTCCCAAACCTGAAGAAATGGCTTGGTGGAAAAAGATTTGACTCCAATGATGAAGTCATCTCGCAAACAAAGGCCTATTTTGAGGACCTCGACAAATCATTTGTTTTGGAAGGGATAAAAAAATTGGAGAAGCGTTGGACAAAGTGTATAGAGCTCAAGGGAGACTACGTTGAAAAATAAAATTATTTTTTTATCAAAAAATCTGTGTTTTAATCCAAAAGTCACGGACTTATTGACCCGCCCTCGTATTAAACCGATTTCTCATTGCCTTCATTCGCTGCGGAGCCCGTAAGATAACGAACACTGATCACTCTAGTCAGAAATATTACCTTCAATTAAGGAACTTGAAAGGTTTCAAGTTTTGAGTTTGAAATTACATATATTTGCTTGTTTCGGCTTATTATCTGCTGCCAGATAAGCATAAGTACCAGACATTTTATATAGGAAGCCTATTGGATTTCTATGCTTCCTTTTGGATACTTTATAAGTTATAATTAACATAAAAAGCAGTGAAAAATTCCATCATTTTTGTATACAGCTTAGAATTTCGACAAGCGACTGCCGACTGTTGTTTTGAACGTAAAATATGAGTCTTTATATATATGTAGCCGTAATGCTTTTGGTAGTAGCCTCTTCTGCACAACAAATCAAAATCCACGCTATCGAAAACCTTTTTGAAGTCGACTGGAAGCAGATAAAGCCGGGACCTACACTTATCTTTTGGGCTATAACGATTCGTAAGACGATTAAATAGTCGAATCAGGGCAATTCAGGTTCGAAGCGTGGTGATTGGTATCGAGAATGCTCTTAGATCTTACGAGTATATATGTAGGATTATTTTTAGTTCAGTTCACTACCCACCGGAAATAAAATATCTAGTCAGTTTTACCAATCAGTAAGACTATCGTTATGGAAACTCTTATTCTTGAATCAGCCGTTTTTTTTTATCTTGATCTTTGTTATGACAGAAGGCGTATTTATTAATTGCTTCGAAGCCCTCGTTTCAATTGAGATTGTAGCTGGCGCTTGCCAGATTATGATGCCGGAAGCACTACTCATAATGATAATAAAAATAATGATTAAAAAACTAGTACACCGGCATGATAGGGGTTATAAATTTCAATCTAGCAAATTTGGTTCACTTGGAGACACTATTGGAGGAGCATCTTTGAAAGATATTAGTAGTACATAAAGAGAGATGAAATAATTTTGTTTATGTGATGGCTACAAAGTTATTTTAGATAATGAGTATGTATAAGTACTTTCTCGGTTCAGAATCTAGCATGACCATTGCACTATTGACAGCAAATGTGTCAATGAGAATATCGTTTTGGTAAAAAAAAACACTGTGGCGCTGGCAGCCTGGTATGGGCCATTCTTGACACTCATTTGTGTTGCTCATGTTGTTATTTTTGTCACATCTGAGCAGGGCATACGGTTTATGAGCAGCGCATACGGTCCGAACGGCACTCCTTTGAAGCAATTTTACTTTCGGGAGGTTGTCATTGCCCGTCGAAAGGGTGATGGCGATTTGAAAAATTGTTGGTGACCCAGCCAGGAATCGAATCCAGACTGTCTGCGTAATAGTTCAATGAGCTAACTATCGCGCCATCGCCATCGCCATCGCCATCGCCATCGTTTGGTAAATAGTACAATATTACATTTTTACATGACATGCACCGGTAGACGAGATCTATTGCTTTTTATTTTGTTCACCCACTCTTTGCATGAGCTCTACTTGACTAGTTCAGTGCTTAAACACTGTATCTTCAGTGACTGTCCGGTTTGCTTTGTTTCTGCCTCTGAGACACGTTTGGAGATCTAATTGCTGCCATTGTGGCAAATTCAAACCAAACTAACCAACAACATGCAGTACTCAGATTTAGATGTATGTAAGTATTTTGAATAATTGATTTCTGAGCAATGCAAATGGTTACAAAAGTATTACAAGAGTTTGCCATCTAGCTTATTTCGTTTATGATTACCTTGAGTACTAGCATCTTTCCCATCAGTGCGATGTTTAGAAACAGTCTATAGTTATCGACTGAGGAAAACTTTCGTTTGTCCTGTTGGCATCTTCGGAAAATCATAAAATTCGCAGTTATGTTTATATGAAATCTATGAAATCTGCCAGCGAATAAAAGTTCAAATAGAGGACAGCGGCAGCCATAACTGTCGTTCGAATTTTGAGAACCTATTCCCTGAATCATGCGCAGCAAGTTCTCCGACAATCCCATTTCCTGTGACTGTGAACGCAAATTGACTTTCACAACAGATTCAGATACTCTAATCTTGGAACATACATTTGTTGAAACATAGTTAATTGCCATCAGGATTGCGTATTTTTCTGGTAGACTCCAGTTGACTAAAAAGCCGAAGCTGACGATATCATTGGGTTTTGAAAACACCTATGAAGACCTGACTATATATTCTCCTTGACACGGAACAAGTCGATTTAGTATTTTCGCACTAACAGGGGCTACAATTCATAAGATAGTATGTCTATAAGGCCAGAGTCAAAAAGCAGTCGGTTTCGATCGGATTGTGTCGATCACGTCTAAGGATGATGTTGATGTCAGTACAGCTACACCATCTGTAAATGTCTGAGCGTATGCGTAACAATCATTCAAAGTGTTAAGCGATGAAGCGGAACGACGCCTTGCAGGCAACCCCTGCTTGGTTCTTCAGCAAATGTTAGCGGGAGTCAGTATCCTGTTCGGGATTTTATTTACCACCATTGCTCTTTCTATAAAACTAGTGATTCGTCTATGTCGTCTTACTTAGGCGAGTTGGACATTTTGTCGAAAGTCATTGCCAACAACACAATGATTCAAGCTCTATCCTTCGATAAGGACTGTGTGTTCAATTGTTACTAAAGAAAAAGAAATAAAATAGAGGTGAACTAGCAAAAATTAAATCATACTGCAGATAGAAAACTCTGTCAAGTGCCTTTGAAATATAAAATTTAACCACTTGCTTTTGGCAGATTGTTGTAGACTTTGGTTTGATTTTACGGTAAGACATGCCATCAAATCATCAGTGCGTCTGTACTCCATTATGCATTGTACTGCCGATCATTAAAAATTTCTGATGTCTTGAGACATTTGATGAGCTTATCATTTATCAGCGTTTCCATGACTTTGGAAGGAAAGACGTACTCGAAAGTGAATGCGCTGGACGAATGCTGTTTTCTCTCTTCTCGGAAGGTATTCTTAGAAATATTTCACGCGAGCCCCTTTAAAAGAAAAAGGAAAAATGCTGTTTTTAAGGGGTCTTCATCATTCTATATGGTTTGATAAGAATGTAATAATAATAATAAACAATTTTACAATGTTTATGTGTAGCTACAATCTACCTAGATACACAAATACTATACTCGTATTTATTTTATTCTATTATTTATTTATATTTATATTTATATATTTATTTATTTATTTATTCAAATTTATTTCAACCTGCATTAACTTTCAAATATTTAATCTAAATGTTGAGAACAACATAACTTAAATGCCAAATGAATTCAAATTTCTTAAAAGATAACTGAATTTAATTACTCTATGAAGGCTGCCCTACGGTTCTAGATCATCTATCGAAATTAAGTAAAGCGCGAAACGTAAACAATTCCCAAGAAAGTATAAAAAAACCAACCAACACAAAGATAATTTTTCTATTGATATATGAGTAAATAATACATTTACACATCACTTCATATGTTCACCCATCAAGTTTTCCGCAATTCACTATTCATTGGATACCTGTTCGTGGCCTACTCAGACTCAGATACTTTATTTTTGTGTGCTAAACTTAGAAGACTCGAGTCAAGTCGGCTTAAACATCAGACAGTCACCATTGAACTTGCTCAGTCTAAAACGAAACGCCTAACCAGACTTTGGTTGCCGTGAGACATCCAACACGTGGTTATTTTAAATAAAATAAATAAATTAAAAATTGAACAAAAGATACAAAATAAAAACCTTTTCAGACTCTGAGAAGATGAACCGAGAATGACAGTATATAGCGTGATCGTACAAATAATATTGATCTGTCACTAATTAAACGAGAACATAGCACACCTACGAAAATAAGAAATGGTATTTGCTCCCTCTGGAAATTTTCAACAACCCTACATCGAAGAAGATGGTGCGGATGAGGAACTTATATCCAAGGTCAATATCGTTAATTTTGCAATTTTTACAAATTTAATTTGGTGCTTAGGTTGTTTTTGTTTATTTTTTTTTTGTCAAACTTGCGTGTTAATTGTGATCGTGAGAGAAGTTGTTCTTTTTGTTACTTCAACTATTATGGTGACTTTTTTTTGCTCACTATTTATTCTGATTACGGATTAGAAGTGATTTTTTTGTTTAATTAATTGAAAGCTTAGGCGACATTCTCAGTACTCGTTATATGCCATTTGCCGTGGTTACGATTTGAAGACCTTGAAGTGTGCATATGTAATAATTAAGATTTCGCTGATTCAGTTAACTAAAGGCCATTGGTGGCATTAAAAATTTAGTTTTGTCACTAAAAATATAGACAAAAGTCAAAAAGTGGCAAAACATATGTTAAATTTTCATCAAGAACTTACACCGTTTTTAATGATCTTGGCATGAATATGGCTGTGAACAGGTGTTTTAACATGACAGTAGGTGTACTCGTATGAGCATTTAGCTTTATTTTACTTATGGAACCAAATAACAGATTTAATTTGTAGAATGAGGTAAATCTCGCTATTAAAGCTCGTAGCACCAGAGACTATACTAAAATGCAAAACTGGATACGGTGTCAAGTTATGCAGACATGCACGTATAGATACATCACATATGTGTGTATGTGCATGTACAAGGGCGTAAGTTCTTGCCTTGAGAATAGTTCTTACTTTACGTTTATAATGAAGCAGATTGATCTACCATGACGCTACTAACTGAAATGCATTCTTATATTGCTTAAGCCATTCTCATGCTTGTAATGTAACATGCGTTGCATATGTATGATTTCTCTTGGAAGCAATTTTCTGTCTTTAGATGCAGATACATCGATATACCTACATACATGTGTACAGTTAACAAATAAGGAACTCTTCACTTCCCCTTCAATAAATTGTCTCCATACTTTTAAATTTAATTACAAAATTTGCTTCAAATGCCAAGTTCAAGGTTTCTCATGCCCGTGAATTGTAAATATCACATCACAGTTAACCGGTTGGTATTAATTACGATGTTTTGATTAATATAGATTTGAATGAGTACCTCTTAGTGTAGCGGAACTGCGTATTTTCCTTTATACTATGAACTCCATTTAGTTTGAAATTAAAAATCACCGCAGTATGAGCATAAGTGAATTGTATTTCTTCAGAGAAATAATTTGTGGCCAACAAGATAGACATTGACATAACCCGGAAATTTTATAAGAATGTAGCATTAAAACAAAAAAAATGAAAGCTTTGAGTTCAAGGCTTAAAGAAGAATAACAGCAACATTCCGCTTGCAGGTTTAAGCATATTTTTTTAATTATTTTTTATTTGCTGTATGTTATTTCAATGAGGCTCATTAATAAAACAAAACCAGAAGTAAAAAAAACGGAAGATTCACATTTTTGACCATTTGACAGTTGGGCGGTTTTTCCTTATTAGCTTTTGTTGATTATGCAAAATTTTTAATTTGAACTTGCCCTTAATCTTATTAAAAATTCATTTTTTTTTCTATTGGCTAGTAGGCCAAGGTGTCACCATCAATCGATCAATTCATAAAAGGTTCATACATTTGAATATATAATTTATGTAACAGATCTTTTTATTACTATGTTAACCCTAACATATAGGGAATATAATTTCTTTAAAAATTGTTATGGGTTGGTTTAAAAACCTGTCACCTGAGATGAAGATGAATTTCCTATTAACCGAGAATTTGTGTCATATGAATTTTTTAAAAGAGGCCAAATCGAAGAGTGTTCGAGTAATTGTAACGAATTGGAACGGTTTTGTGGTCTCATCGTCGTGAAATCACCAAATCAATTTTCATGATTTGATTTAGCTTTAATAACAATGTAACAATTTTAATAAATACTCGTAATTAGGGCCGATCTATGTACTTAAAAAAAAATCGTTCGCTTGAGATTTATTTTCCTTACTCCACATTAATTGGAGAGGTTCTTGTGTTGCGGATGTTAAGTGTTCCTTCCAAATGTAAAAGTCAACCCAATAATATAAGGATTCGCAAGGGTCATAAAAAAGTTTGCAAAGAAGTTGTCTCTGAGGTTCTTCTATGTAAAGAGAGCTTCTACATTGATAAATTTCATCAAGCCAAGGGGAATCCCAAAAAAGGAATGAGGGATTGTTAACCAATTTTTTTTTTCAAAAACGTGTCCTTGGACGCGCCATCATGCATCATATACGAAGACAGAAACATCGATTCTCCCCTTGAAATGGCCAATACTTTTAATGAGTCTTTTACAAGTGTGCTCTTGCAAAGGCGGGTCTTACCTCCTCGAACAACTTTTGTAGCCAATACTGTTGCATCCAGGATAGCGCCTCCCATAATAGCTCTTTCTTCGAGCCTATATCTTCCTTGGAGTTTTACAAAACTATATTGTTACTAAACAAATCGAATTCGTTTACCCAAAATAGCTATTCAAATTTCTTTCTTAGAGCATTTCTTTTAACATTGTAGACGTCTTAGCACACATCTTTAACATAAACGTGTATTGTGGTATTTTTCCCAACAGCCTACAGATTGCTGAAGTTATACACATTTTCAAAAAAGGTGAAACGAAGAATCTGAATAATTATAGGCCTATTTCCCTCCTTCCGGTTTTCTCCAAACTGTTTGGAAAAGTAATGAAAGTCAGAATTATCACATTTCTAGAGAGATGTTCGTTTCTGAACAACAACCAGTACGGCTTCAGAGCGGGAAAGTCAATTGAAAATGCACTTTTAAACTTTTTTAATCATATCTATGAGAGTTTAAACAAGAGGCATACTACTGCGGCACTTTTCATCAACATTACAAAGGCCTTTGACACAGTAGATCACGCTCTGTTACTGCAGAAACTTGAAAAAGTTGGCTTTAGAGGTTTCACACTGAAATGGTTTGCTTCATACCTTAAGGATAGGAGGCAACGGGTTAAGATAGGTAACGTATTTAGTGAGTGCCTGGACATTCCAATCGGTGTCCCACAGGGGTCTGTAATGCGTCCCATTTTGTTTTTAATATTTATCAACTCAACTTTTAGCCTTGATCTTAAGAGTCAAAAAACTGGGTTTGCTGATGACATAGGTAACGATCGTCATTTGGCGTCAATTCCAGCTCACAGTAGTCTTAGCTTTTTAAATTCCTATACCGCAGTTGCACCCATTTGAGCTTCGCAGTATTCGTATATATTCGGCTTTCATCTAGAGAATGTGGCTGTTTGCGTTTGATCTAAATAAAATCAATAACCTAATGAGAAGAATAAGTTAAGGGATCAAATAGTTTTTTTTTCTTTTGTTTTTGTTCTCTAAGTAGATATACTATATATAATAATCTAATTGGTGTTTAATTTTAGTTTTTGGTTCACTCCTTTTGTACAATCGCTATCAACAAACTACTCTATTTTATGAATTTATGTATTCTAATCTCGTTTAACTCGCTACATCTGCCACTAGTTTTTGTCACTATGGGATGTACATACTCGTACTCCAGGAATGAGGTTCGGAAGTTTTGCCAAAAGCTAAAAATAACATGCCGCGGAAACAAACCCCGAACCGAAGCCTGTAGAGATGAACAAGGGAACATCGTAGTAGAATCGCAGTCGATGCTGAGGATTTGGAAAGATCATTTCTGCAGACTGTATAACGGCGATGACGGACCAAATACCGCTGTCAGGCAGAATCAACCTTTCAACCTGGACGATGATGACCAACAATTCCGTCCACCCGACCTGGATGAAGTGAAGATAGCCATATCGAAGCTTAAGTCCAACAAAGCTGCTGGAGCGGATGGCCTGACTGCCGAGCTCTTCAAAGCGGCAGGCGATGACTTGGTAAGGAGCATACACCAACTCATCTGTAAAATATGGTCGGACGAAAGTATGCCCGATGAATGGAACCTCAGCATTGTTTGTCCAATTCTCAAGAAAGGAGACCTTCTGAACTGCGCCAACTACAGAGGCATCAGTTTCCTTAACATCGCATATAAGATCTTATCCGCCGTATTGTGTGAACGCCTGAAGCCGTTCGTCAACAACCTGATAGGTCCATATCAGTGTGGCTTCAGGCCAGGAAAGTCCACCATCGACCAGATATTCACACTACGGCAGATCTTGGAGAAGACCCATGAGCTTCAGATCGATACCCACCACCTATTCATCGATTTTAAGGCCGCGTATGACAGCATCTATAGAGACGAGCTATATAGAGCAATGTCTAGTTTTGGCATCCCTGCCAAACTCGTCCGTCTGTGCAGGATGACGATGGAGAATGCACGCTGCTCCATCAAGGTCGGTAAAGATCTCACCGAGACCTTTGATGTCCAGAAAGGATTTAGACAAGGCGATGCGCTGTCATGCGATTTTTTCAACATCGTACTTGAAAGAATAGTGCAAAACTCACGAGCAAACACAAGAGGCACTATCTTTCAAAAGTCCGTCCAACTACTCGCATACGCCGACGATATTGACATAATCGGGAGAAAGCAGCGTGATGTCAGTGGCACTTTCGCGAGTATTGAGACGGAAGCGGCGAAAATGGGTTGACGGGCAATAAGGGCAAAACAAAGTATATGCTGTCAAGCAAAAAGGACAACCAACACCGACGTCTCGGACAGAACGTCACCTCGCCAGATATAACTTTGAGGTAGTTAAGGACTTTGTCTACCTAGGCTCCGCTATAAATAAAGACAACGACACCAGCGCTGAGATTAAGCGAAGAATAGCTCTTGCCAACCGCTGTTTCTTTGGGTTAAGAAGGCAATTGAGTAGCAAAGCCCTCTCTCGGACAACAAAAGTCACCCTTTATAAGACTTTAATAATCCCGGTCCTGCTCTATGGCGCAGAGGCATGGACATTATCAAAAATGGATGAGGGTGTTCTTGGTTGCTTCGAGAGAAAAATTCTTCGGGCGATTTTCGGTCCCGTCTGCATTGACGGTGAGTGGAGGTGGAGATACAACGACGAACTGTATGGACTGTACAGCGACATGGACCTAGCCAGAAGAGTGAAGATCCAAAGACTGAGATGGCTGGGTCATGTAGAGCGCATGGACACCAATGCTCCGGTCCGAAAAGTCTTCGAATCCGCCCCCGAGGGACAGCGCAGTAGGGGAAGGCCAAGACTCAGGTGGCGCACGCAAGTGGAAGAGGACCTCAGCCAACTTAGCGTGCGAAACTGGAGGCAGCTAGCCAGGGATCGAGCTGGCTGGAGAAGCTTGTTGACTGAGGCCCAGGTCCACCCCGGACTGTAGCGCCACCTAAAGTAAGTAAGTAAGGTTCATGACATTATATTTTAAAGACGACATCTGACTTTCAGCATACACCAATGATTTTATATTTTTCCACTAGACGAAGTCTAATAATTTTTACTTTTTAATAATTTTTCCATTGAGTTAAGTCCTTAGTAAATCAATGATTTGAATGACATGTAAGGCCAAACTACAGCAACTACATATCCTCCGTATTAATGTCAATATTTGCGAATAAATTTTTGAGGTCAACACAAAAATCGAGCTCAGTTGGTTGACTGTGCTAACCATATGAGTTACGTAGTCTTCCATATGTTCCACCAATTGAAGTTTAAATAAAACCGATTCGTGATGATTTGTCAAATAATTAGAACAAAAAGTCAACGATGCGTTAAAAATTACAACTCGGTTTGAAAGTTATAGCCATTAAAAAATCTTTTAGCCAAAGAACCCCTTTTTATTTGCGTGTTCTTTTATGGAGTTGCTTCATTATTGTTTTTTTTCTGCGGTATACCTACGCATTGCTATTGCTTTGTTTGTTGCGAACGACCAATTTGGGGATCTTTGACCATTTCACAGGTAGCTGTTAATATGGCCCAGAGTTTGCTAATCTTTGACAAACTGTTATGTTTGACTTTCTGTATATTTTGCAATTCTCGACTTAACAAAATAGGGTGATACCATAAGCCTGAAGGTTACTCACTACCGTTTTCTTAATTTATAGACTTCTGAATGACTGACACTCGTGACATTTTTATTTTTGTTTTGTTGTCATTTTTCGTAAATACTTCTCTTCTTACATTAAGATCTAAAGAATGTCAAAGCTGAAAGAAAGACTGTCATGTGGAAATAAAATTATTCAGTTTAAGTAACAGTTTGATGTCATAAAGTACTGTAGAATTTTAGCCTCATTTAAGGCAGCTCTCGCTAACTTTATGTGAGATATCGTCATCGCAATTTCTTATGATCTTAACATTTTTGCACTTCGGTACGATGTTTGTCGTTGCAATTCGGAATTTCGGTATAATTAGTAACCCATTATTTTTACTACGCATAATTAATCATTAAGTAAGTACCCATTATTTTTATTACGCATATTTAATCATTAAGTACTGCCTGAAGGGCTTATTATAGCCCTTTCTTGGGCGAAAAGAGCAAGGGGCATTCCAGAATCATCACTGCACTGCTTCAATAAAATACCTTTCACGACGACAGAAATCAAAACACAGTTCTGCCTTACGCCAACTTAAAATCGAATTCTCCGCATTCGTTTACACGAATGTTTCAAGCACATTTGAAAATTCTAGCGCCACGCCGTCTATAAAGATTTCTGAGAATTCTTCCAAACACACATTTTATTTTATATCTTTTAATTTCTCATATATTTTCTTCTGTCAGTAAAAGCCCCACGCAAGTGCGTTCTAAAAATAATAGTTTTCGAATTCTGGTGTAATTTGATGTGGCAATATCGCCTAATCTTAACAAAGTCATGTTTTAAAAGTATGTAAGGGATATCGATCATTGAATTCGGGCTGAACACTAACAAGTCATCTGCGTTTGCATGGTAAAGTAGGCTCACAAATCCCTTTGGATAAAGATGTTGGATATATTCTGCGAATCAACCGCCACTTGTTGCAGATCAATTGTAATTTGAGATATTTTAGCTAATGTTTCCTCGCCATTTTTCACGATAATTTTATTTATGCCTAGGCTTTTGTGCATTGTCATACAAGTATATAATGATCCACAATTAGACGCCAAATGTAAGATTTTGCTTTGAATCAAGTTAATAGTTGAGTACTATATTTTTTTATTTTGAATGCAGGACTCTGCATGTATAAGTCTTGCTTGGAACGAATGAAAAGTTGGCCAACTTGTGTGAGACACTTTCATGATTTTTTATTCAGCCCTACATTTTTTGGCGGAGTCATTTATGATAGTTTTTCAGATATTCCAATTCCTTTGAATAGTTTTTATATCTACGAATTCAATAATACCCCATTCGACATCACACAAGCGTAAGCTCCAAAGATGTTAAACTGGACGAGAAATGACTTTGCTTAAGGCCGCTATATCTCTGATACAATTTTTTTTCTTGAAATCACCCCTATGGGGTGAATATAAAATCCAGTATAGGTACATAATCGTTATAACTAAGTTATTAAAATTGTTAAGATGTTTAGCTGATAAAATATATTAGTTTTCTTATCAACGTTATTCTAAGATATTTTAGTTCAGATTGGATAAAAAAACCAATGCTGTAAATCTAAGTGTTATCAGAGATTTTGGCAAAAATTATGTGACAACAACAATGTTTGATATGAATCTTGTACATTGTTCCGTTTATACAGACCTAATTGTTTTAAAGTACTCATCTAATCTAAATTCGTCATTTTGCTGAACATTTTGTATATGCAATATTTTATTCCATTTTTGGAGCTATCGACATGAAGAACTTACAGTCCGTTTGATAAGATCGTAAACGGCAAAACTCGTTTATGAAAACCGGTTTGGAAGTGGCATTTGAATTAGCAGATAAAAAAATACTTCTGCTAAGATGCTTTGAATAAAAAAATCTAAAGAGTGTTCAATTTTTATCAGAGACAGAAGTATTTTAAAATGAGTGTCGCGTTTGCATAACGTTATGAAGCAGTATTCTTGTGCACGCATCCAAAAGGACCGAAAATGTGATACGAAGCAGCTGCTAAATACATGAATAAATTAAAAGCATTTGTTAGCAAGTGGGCGCACCGTTATTCCCAAGTTAAAAATGTGGATGATTTGCCGGATCGTGGGTCTACGCCAAAAACAACAAAAAAGCAGGACAAAATGATTCTACGCATGTTTGAAAAAAATCCTCTTCTATCGTTACGTGGAGGACAAGGGATTTTACGTAAAAGGGGTCTAAATGTGTGTTGTGATACGATACGAAGACGTTTACTAGCCAATAATGTAAAATTTCGAAGCACAATAAAGAAACCACTACTGTCAAAAAAACACGTAGAAAAACGACTCAGTTGGGCCAAGGAGATTTTGGACAGAGATTGGAACAACGTTATTTTTTCGGATGAAGATTGTTTTTGGGCATGGTCTCCTATCACTCATACCTGGTGTACACAATCCAATAAATTAATCCAGCGGACCGTCAAACACCCGGCAAAGGTGTACGTTTGGGGATGCTTCTTAAAATAAGAATTTGGCAATTTGTTCTTGTTTACAAATAACTCAAACGCACCCAACATGGTCAAAATTTATAAGAAGGCTTTATTACCATCTGCTCAAAGGTGGTTTAAAAGAAGGAATGAGAATTGGTTACTTCAAGAAGATAATGACCCGAAACATCGCAGTCGTTTGTGCAGTGCGTGGAAACAAGAAAATGACGTCGATGTTTTAGATTGGCCATCACAGTCGCCGGATGCAAATCCCATTGAAAATGTTTGAATTCGACGGTCAAACAATTATCACGAAAAATACTAGTTTTATGGAGATCTTTGTCTCAAGATTATGCTATAAGATTAGTAGAAGGCATGCTTCGAAGACTCCAAGCAATTATTGATAATGAAGGAGAGTGGACAACATATTAATTGAAAAGCATTCAAGTAAATAAACAAAATAAACCAGAACAATTGATTTTTTTTTATTATTAAAAGTTATTTTTTAATTTTTGTCGTGTACGATGTAATCAAACAGACTGTATATCATTGGAACAAGAACGCATAGCTCTTTTTCGAGAAAACTTCCTTCTCTAAGTCGTTGCTTTGAATGGTGATAAAAATTAATCGCTAAAATCATGCGAATCATATTTTACGATTTGTTTCTTTGGGACTATATTAAAGAGAAAGATTATAACATGTCAATCAAAACACTAAAAGCTAATATGAGCAATTTTATGAGAAGAGTCTGGATATGCAACAAATGTAACAGAACATATTTTGTTTTTTTTTTAAAGAACTTAATGACTACTAATCAAATTAAATAAACTCTTATTCCATTAAAAATATGTGATTTCTTGATAAATCAATTGCTCTATTATAGCCCGCTGTATGGTAATACAAGAACTCGTTTATATTTCTTAAGTGTTTTCTATCTATAGTTAGTATTTATGGTCAGTCGATAATAAACCTCTGAACTAAATAGAAATCTCTAAAATAATAGAACATTGTTTTTTTCAATATTAATATTTTTTCTTTCTCTCTTTTTAGATACCTTCAATGGTTGCATTTCTGATATTGGATTAAAATATTTAAATACTTGCAAACCATACAGTTTTACAAATTAACATGTTCTAGTGATAATTAAAATGTAAGAAGTATTGTGTCATATGGCCTGATATGATATCCCATATAACAATTATTAACTTTTCATATACTTGTGATATAAAAAACAAAACAAATGTAATATTGTACTAAATTCATCGATATTAATAAATTTGCAAAATGAAGTAAATAAAAAAATAAATGAAGAGTCACTTTATTTCTTTTTAAGGTAACGCGGTGGAGCAGTTCATTGTGTTACTTCGCCATCTATTACGGAAGATGTTTCGGGTTTAAGACTGCGCTTCAGTGTGCATAAAATTTAGTGAACGTTGGTGTTAATAAGGTTACATTTTTTTAAGACTACATACATTTATCCCTTCTCACTGCAAGCCCCAAATGACCTCATTTAACCAAACAGTGTTCAGAAGAAATCTGATGGATGTCTCTTGCATTTATGTAGATTATTATACGAGTATGATCATTGTATGACTCTGAAATTGTTCAAAAACAGATCTTTAGAAACCATTTTACCACTGAAAGCTCTCGTGTGGTGATTTCTTTGGATTGATGTAATTTTAATACTTTAAATCCCTTAGTAATTTACCATATGATTTCAAAAAGCAGTCGTCAGGTTCGGACATTTAACAACCCCATAAATTGAGTTACAGCAAAGTTTGGAAGAAATATATATTGTAACATTCGACAGAAAACGTTTAATCAATGAAAAACAAGACATGTATTACGGTGGTTGCTACTAAAAACACAGGTAGCATAAGTTTGCGTTCATATTAGTTATAAGACTAGTTAGACTCTAAGAAGAATTTGAAATTATTTAAATAGATGTCATGAATTGGTAAATCGGCAGTGGAAGTATTAGTTCTATGACTGATTCGTAACCCGTTTTCTAATTGCACGATTATGTACTGAAAGGAAGCGCCTCGTTGCTTAGAAGTCGTTGCGAACTTTGTAATGTTTCAGTCGAAAATCATTTATGCATGTATATCAAGGAAGTGTTTAGGGTCCGTTTTAATGCCATCGTGCTTATTGCGTCTCTTTTTTATACGGTTTATCCATTTTGTGCTTCCGAAAGTTAATTTAATTTAATATAGATTTGAATCAAATTTAAGTTTGAATATTTTGTTTGGATCTTGTCATTATGAATGAAATATAACATTATTCAAACATTCTGCACGGGAGTTCTTGATTCTGACAAAGCAATTTTATATGACCTTAAGACACATAAAGGGCAACAACTCGGCCATTACTTGACGAATATTCGTTTTCAAAGCGACAACAGTTTGCAGATTGTGTGCAGAAATACGATCTTTTACATAGCCCCACAAAAAAAAATCCAAAGACGACGATTCACAGGATATTGGTAGAAAGTCCACATAATCAAAACGGGAAATAACTTTCCAGGAAATCTTTCTTGCAATAAAGCCAAAACGGGTTGTGTTGTGTGAGATGTGGAACCGTCTTTCACTGCATATCTCCAACATCTATATCTTTGATTTCAGGTCAAACAAGTTCGGTTAACATTTGGCTATATCTGTGAGAATTGACGGTGAGGATTATGGATCAATGGAACCACTGACCAACATTGCACACCACATAGTGTCTTTTTGTGGATGGAATGGTCTTTTGACTGTTACATGTGGGTTTTCACTTACCCATTTATAAACTTTCAATCGGTGGAAAAATGAGCCTTATCATCGTATTTTCTACCCATTGCGTGATCAGCTGGCTTTATTTCGTAAGTGAGATGAACTTTGTAAGGGTGTAGATATACGAGTATACCAAATGCAAAATATGCCATAATGTGCGGTCAGTCAAGCTCAAATGGATTAATTTAGATCTTCGCTAGTGAAACGGCAGCCATATTTTCTTTAGAGCACGCATTTCGATAATAGTCCTTATAACATCTGTATCTGCCAGTCTCTTAGATTTTACTTTTAAAGTTTTGTCTATAATATGTTCAAATGGACGATTATGTTGACAAAAATCTGTCCAAAGCGTACATACTACAGAATCACTATTTTTGTAGTAAATATTCACAATTTAAACACTTTCAGCGATTGTTGAATGATCCGTATATTAAAGTGGGAAACCTTAAACTAAACAGATACACTCTCGGACAGCTGTTCGGGTTGATGTATAGGTATACGATTGAAACAGGGATGGCAAATTCCGAACACGAATTGGATGACCGTATTTATGTACTATCGGGACTTGACAACTTTGAATTTAATTTGTGAACGCACTCTTTCACTAATCATCAAACTGTCACTGTCAATTTATTCAGTAAACTCAACCTTTTCATCATGGTAAAGTACATGAACGAGCAACGTCTGAAAATTATAAAAATTCTCTACCGAAATTCGGAGTCGGTGACTGCAACTATAAGAGCGTTAATTCCAACGGGTTGGTCAAAGTGTCGAAAATATCGCTGCCGTTCAGGCGTCCGTAGCAAACGATCCAAATCAATCAATTCCACGGCGTTCTCAAGAATTGGTCATCGCTCAGACCACATTATGACGTATTTTGTGTAAAATCGATTGGCCGCCTCGTTCGAGCGATTTAACGCAGCTTGACTATTTTCGGGCTACGTTAAGTCATTGGTTTATGCCAACAAGCCGACGACGTTGGAAGAGCTCAGAGCCAACATTGAACGCGAAAAAGCGGCCGTTTCGACCGAAATGTGTGGCCGAGTCGTTGAAAATTGGGTCCAACGAATCTACCGCTGCAAACGTGCCCGCGGTGGCCACATGAACGAAGTCGAGTTCCCCATTCATAAATGTTTTGATTGTACTTCAAGCCGATAGTAAAGTTTTTGAAATATCTCAAATGGTTTGGGTTTTATTTAAAAAACAAAATTTTCAAGTCCTTATTGGAAAACCCTTTATTATTGAAACAACTTGTTCTTTCTAATATGTAACTTGTGTATTTTCGAATTACTTTGTAAGTTACATTGCATACTTAATCTTAATGCTTAATCGCTAAATGCTAAAATTTTCAAAATAACCTTCTGTGAATAAGCCTGCGACATCGCGGAAAACCAACTTATTGTGAAACAATTTCGGAGAGATCAATTATGAAACAATTTTGGAGAATACATGTTTTATTATTAACCTCTGATACGAATATTTCTCTTTGCCTCGGAATCACTCCACTACTGTGCAGACGTGGAACTACCTACATATTGTAATATATATATGTGCACTTACTTTCAGCTGCTGTGCTTTAGTATTACTCGCCTGTCATTCGTATGCCGCTAGTATGGCTGAATGTTTTGAGGTTTATACGACTTTTTATTAGCTCCGCTTGTGGATGTGGTAACCCAAGCACAGACTTTTTGTGGGTGGGTCCATCCTAGGTGGATATGATTTTTATCTATGACCTCGCCATTTACAACACATGGGGGAACAAACTGCTGCAATATTCTTAAAGTCGTTGCCCCATTGTATATATCTACGTCCCATTTTGTCTTCTTTAGTTGTTTTGTAAAAATCGTTGGCCTTCACAAGTCGATGTACGCAAGCTCAGAACGTTCTATTAGTGAAATCTTGTGTGGTTGTCAGAAAATTAAATTGGCCAGGTAATCACTCATTAAGGGCGAGAAGGCTTTGCCGTATCGACGAAGGAGTTCTATTTAAAATACAATAAAACTACAAAAAAAAAATAGTCAGATGCCAAATAAGATGCCTGTTGGATCAATAAAAATTCTGAGATTAAAAATCCATGGGTATAAAATTATCTATGAGAATAAAATTATTAACTATGTATTCGAAAAAATGACAAAAAGTGTCAAAAGTGTCAGCACTGATATCTGACCCTCTACAGTTTGACGACGGCTATCCGAAATGGTTGTTGAATAAGATACAAATTCTTTCGAGTTTCCAAACCTTTCTGATTGAAAATTCAAGTCACATCCGGCATACAGTTGAATTTTAAATTTACGAAAGATAAAAAATTATTTAATATACAAATTGTTGGTAGACGAATACGAATCATTCTGTTGTTATCGAAGTTGTTTTTAAATACTTTAACACGTTACGTTGATAGTGTAGCCTCATAATATCTTTTTAATAAAAATATCGAATGAGTAAGGTTATTTGAATTGTCAGTGTTTATAATCCTATAGAATGACGACTCGTGTTAGAGTTTCTTCATTTATAGATACTTTTCCCCTTGAGCTTGCGTAATTATGAAACAGGTGGTAAGTTTGAGTTTTCAATGAGTCAGCTATTGGTGGAGCGTGAAGCGCAAGAGGTTCGGGCAAATTAGAATTGCATCGCGAGTAGTTAAATGCTATTCTCGCCTAGCGTTTTACCTTGCTTTGTCATGGCAACGGCAGAGTTTTTAGGGCACGTCGCACTACGAGTATATTGAAGAATCTACGTGTACAGTGACTAAGAAATGTATTGACTCTTAGTCCCATTTATTGCTACCGCAATGGTTTTGTTTGTACATGGAACAAAGTATCTACGAGTAGTATACGATGTGTCTGTGATTGCAAATGATTTCCAGATTAAATTCTGTTTTAGTTCTTCACTATTTGCAACAATTTTTTTTTTTTATTTATTTATTTTTTCGTACGGCAGACGTACCGTGGGTGCCAGGCAAAAAGAAACACAATCAACTGCGATAAGTACAACAAAGCCATGCCAATATCTCGAGTGCTTGTATCGCGTCAACATTGATAATGGATACAAAAATTGTAGATTTTGAAAATTTTAAAATTAGTCTCTGTGATTGCTGAACCGATGCAGGATGAGCTTCGAACGAATTTGTTTCTAGTTTGTGTTTGTGTTTGTGTTAATTAAATTGAAAGAGGAAAAAAGTTAAAATAAACAGTAGTCAAATATGGAGAATGAAGAAGAGCCCTACAATAGGATTTTGTTTCGGAGCATATCACAAATTATATACACGAGAAGAAAACCTTCAGGTGATGGCAACGTTAATGTAAGTAATGGAATTCTAAAAAAAAATATGCGATATATTTTAAAGGCTTATACATACTCGTATGTTTGGGCATATGTGTGTCGTGTATGAATGTGTTCATCAAGGGAGCGAAGAACTACCAGACGCTTTTATTGGATTTAAAAAAAAAAAAAAAGACATTTGAAATATACTACGAGTAACTACTTCTTTTTGTAAATACTCGTACATGTAGAAGTTACAGTGTGAATCAGTACTAAAGTGCATCTTTTTTTAAAAAAAAACATGTTTACAATAATTGCAAAGATAATTCCAAGTGGGTGTACCAATTGTTGGGTATAAACAAAAATCATCTGGATTATGGCGACTTGCTCTGGCATAAAAAATTATCTTACTCAAAAAACGTACTTTAAACCTTTTGTATCTAAAATACGATTCTGTCATTGCCTCTGACATTAAGTGATTTATTCGTTTATTAATAGTGCTTATTTAAGAAATTTTTTACTTACTCGTGACGTTGTTTAAATGTGGACATTTGAAGTAGAAAATTAGAGGTCAGTTAAACACAATTTGAAATTCGGGGTGAGTGCTTAGACGTGTGCTTGATGATTTTATTTGTTTTTAAGAACATATTTTTCAATGCATCTGTCTGATAGTGCACAATTTAGGATGTGCAATATCTTTCTAATATGACGATTGAATTCTTTGCAGTTTAATCTATGAATGAAGCGTAAGTGAATGAATCTTTGCGTTGCTTCCATTTGGCAAACCTTTGTCAAAATATCACATATCCTTACGATTTAAGTCAAGCTTGAATTTAAGCCTAATCTTCTATCCTCACTCCAATTTAAAATGAAATTTGATCTAACAGGACTTGGACAAGAGGAATCTGCTAGTTACTCATATAGCGATCAGTTCGAGGTTGTGTCCTATGTATAGGTCGATAAGAGTGGGTCATACTCTATTTTAGTATACTATCAAACTATCAAGAGTTCTTAGTTCTTTGCCTACGATCCTTTTCGAGAAGGTGGACGACAACTTCTAATGACTGGCAGTTACTACTTGCGATTTGATAGCATTTCTCTTCGGTAAGTGTAACAAATATTAAATCAATCTGGTGAAACCAATATAGTTGCACTTGATATTTCAATGACATTGTATAGAATTTCCGTACCAGGCTCCTTTATCGAGAATATGTGCAATGTGCATTTGGGAACTTGTCCTGTATGCTCCATTCGGAGTGTTAAATCCAAGTTCTTCTGCACGTTTTCGAGCAAGACATACGAGGGTCACTCTTAAACAAATACACATTATTTTGTTATAGAAAAGGAAACAGTTTTTTTATATGCAGTATTGGATAAATTTCTCCTGCTTGTCAATCACAAATACTTAATGACTTGAAAGGTTCAACTGCCTAAATCGCTGAGCAACGACATCATATCTGATTTTTCACTCGAATTGAGACAGCCACAGTGTATGAGAAGTCCTGCATTGCCATGCAAATTCACTGGCTTAAAAGTGATCAAATCAGGTCGCTTTTATGCTTTGTCTTGTTTAAATTTTGCAAAATGATACGGTGTTATCATAGTTGTTTCACATGGCACTCTGGCTACCAAAAGAAATCATCACCTGCTTGATTTTTTTTGCGCTCGTGTACATTTGTGGTTCCAAGTAGATAGCATACCCAAGCGTATGATTGTGATTTCAAGTTTTGTTCTATTCAGAAATTAAAGAGTGAGGTCCAAAATATTTCTTTTCTAAAAGTAATAAAATAATGCAAAAAGGAAGTTGTTAAAACTGAGGCATTGAAGAAGATCTCTTCAGATTCGCTCTTCAGTTAATCTTTTCCTCGTTTCAGGGCACATTTCATTTCTTATACTTTAACGATCTACGCGGAAGCTGTTAGTTCAATGGACACCGAATAACAGCTTTAAATTTTAAAGAAAAATTGTTGACCTTTTCCTGTTTCAGATCGCGAGGCACTTACACAGGCGTCATTGCAATATGTCGCCCAACAAAAACTGCAACCAGGGAAAATTACTTATTAAATAAAGAGTGTTTCTTAAGCCATTACCAACTTTGATTTTGAACAAAATACAAGCAGTTTTATTTAATAGCCATTTATTTATATGCAGTCAAGAGAATACATTCTGCAATTAATATTTAAATGCAACTTTGGGCATATGCTCACAACGACTGGATCTGATGAATGCCATACTAGAAACAAACTTTTCGACCACTTTTTTAAGCATTTGTGGCCGTATGCCTTTAATAACCCGAATAAAATCGGCTTCCAATGCGTAGAATGTTGTTGATTTGTCAGCGTAAACTAGTCACTTTAAGTATCTCCAGAGAAAATAATCAAGTGGAGTCAAATCATAAGATCTTGGAGGCCAATTTATACATTAAACGAAACTATACGTTCATCGAAGATTTCCTTCAATAAATTGATTTTTTCGTTCGCTGTGTGGTACGCAATGTCATCCTGCTAGATTCACATCCATATTTATGGCATTCAATCGGGGAACGCAAAAGTCGTATATCATGAATCTATAGCGAATACCCTTGACCGAACAACACCGGTTAGCTTCAATATTGCCCGATAGATCTACCAGCCCGTAGACCGCACCAAACTGTGCATTGCTCCAGACGTAATGGCATTTTGATAATCTCATGTAGATTATCTTCCCTCCAGATGCGACAATTTTGCTTATTGACATTCCTATTGAGCCAAAAACTGAGCGTTATGGCTGGACGCAATTTTTCGATAAAACAGCAGATTCAGTGTCGGTTGATTACGAGTCCATTCACCGAAATTTCGACGCAAGCGATGATCGTGTGGCTTTAATTCCAGCACGAGCTGAATATTGTAAGTCTCCAAACCAAGATCACGCGTAAGATTTTCCAGAAAGTGGTCGGATAAAGGCCAAGCTGTTGTGAATAAAGTTGAATCTTCTTCAACACTCTCCTTCTGCCTCTACTTGAAAAAAATGTGTGCGAGTGCACAAAAATTTCTTAAATTTGGTATAACGTTTCATGATACTATATTTTTCATGACTATAAAGTTGCAAAGACTGCTGAACAAAAATGACACTGAGAGTTGGCAATCTGATACTAGATATTTGACAAATATAAATATCTGAAGTTAGTAGTGGGTTTAAGAAAAAAAACACCCTTAAGTTGTGACTTAGAGTTATATTCTGTCTTTGACGTTTCAAAAAAGTTAAGATGGGAGAAATACTCGAACTCGTCTGATCTGATCTTAGTATAAAAGGCAATAATTGATTATAAATTGGAGTACAATGCCTACATTTGGTTAGGGGATTGGTGTTGAGTACTCGTACGTTTAAAAAAAAAAACACATAGACGATGCCCATATTGCCGAATCAATTGACATTCATTATTTCTACAACCAGTGTTGCAACGAAACTGCCAGTTGTATCTTGTTACTTTAAGCCTTCAACCTTAACAAATGTTCTACTATAAAAGTGCATCAGTTAACCGTCAAGCCCGCGATCAGACTTACTCTGATTCTCTCCTTTATTTCCTAGTCATTATAATCTACAAACATTCAGGACCAACGAAAATCGGCTTCCCTTTTTTAATTCTATTCGCTACTTCAATTCTCTGTGTGCAAATATTTGAGACAAATAACAAGTGCATGAAATTGTTGCCTCCTTTCAGAAAATACTGAAGGAAATTAGAGCACATAGTGCAGCTTTGTATGTTTATTAAAATTTTTGTTGAAAAAAAAATTACGCGTATCAGAAGAAAGACCTAAAAACATATTTTATTACAGTTCTAGGCATATTAATAAGATAATAAAAAGTTATTGTAGCAATATTCAGACAAGCAGTTGCTTTCAAAGGAGAAGCAAGCAAAAGTTTTACTTGTTGCGAGTTCATATCTATGAACAAGTACGAGTATAGGACTAAGATATTGTAAAGTAATTGAATATAAAAATTTATCGCAAATTAAAAATAACGAAATACCTCTGATATGAAGGTGTTTTGTAATATTTTCTAGAGATAATTTTTATCATTCTTAGAGGTGCTTAAAATGTTGTCACAATTGTATTTAAGTCGGTAATTTTATATGAAAATTCGTAGCAAGAATGAATGTAGTGTTTGCTTCGTAAGAATTTTTTTTTAGTGAAATCGGTTACAAATCCGTTTTGATGTGATCAAATTTAACATACAATTTCACACAGATAATAGTATTGTATTGACATATTCCACCGAGGGTTCTGAGCATTATCAATCAAATCTGATGTTTCCCTGTGTATTGGAATCACTTCAGCGGAAGTTATGCATGTATACAGTTATTCGAAATTGGGGGATGGCTTTGACCAAAGGTCGACCTTAGCCCCCAACACTTTGTGCTAAACCTTTCACTGTTTTGATGAAAATTTGATGAGCTTTCTTAAGGTCTACACAGTTGAACCTTCGAGCTTACATTTGAGCATTGACACTCTACGTGTCCAGCTAACATTCTCTTTGACATTGTTTCATATTAAACCTACTTTTCTAGTATTTTAAGATAGCTAATTTTCTTATCGAATACTTAATGTTTAAACGAAAATTAATTGAATACCTTTTTCCATCAAACCATCGAAGCAGGTAATGGGTACTGACTAAGGGGAAAGACCAGTGTTCTAGGTAGGTCTTTTAGATTCATTAAAAAACTGATGATAACACCTTTTGGCTTCAAATGAGTCAATTTTTGTTTAGAAAATAACCCCAGTTTTAGGAAATTTCAGATCCACTAAATAAATAAATAAGTAAACCAACAGATGGTTCAGCCAAATCATCTCTGGGTGCATTTAAGCATATAAAGGGTATGTCACCTGTTGATATCTTTTTTAAAAGCTATAAAAAATCACTGTTTAATAGTTTTAAATATTTGATGCTTGCTTAAGTCAAAAGAAAATAATGAAATATTACTTATTTATATGACTGCAGAAGGTCATGCTGACATATAAATTTTTCAATACATTTTAGATGGCTTCAGCCCATATTTCACGAATAGCTTGCCAAATATTGTTCTTGAGTGACTGAATCGTATCTTGATTATTCGCATAATATCGATCTTTAATGGTACCCCACAAAAAAGCAACCAAGGGCGTAAAATCCATGGTGGCTAAGCAACATCACCACAACACAATGATTAGTGTGCAATAAATCGATTGTAAGACGGCCTGTGAGGCACCTGAACCCATCTTGCTGGAATCAAACACGCTCAGGTCCAAATCCTCAGTTTCTGGGTATAAAAAATTGGTTATCATGCCTTCTTAGAGCTATCCATTGACTGTAGCATTTCTTTCATTATCATCTTGGAACGGGCCAATACTGACATCACTCCACAAACCGCAACATCACGCGCTTAGGATGCATTGGCTTCTCCATGATTACGTGTAGATTTTCTAAGCCCCAAATATGGCATTTTTTCTTGTTTAATTTGAAGAGATAATTTTTTGAGCAAAACTCTCGAGATTTTAGAGTTCATCTTAACTCCAGACAGAAGCGATAAGGAAGTGGTTATTTTGTTTAAATTTCATAACCAATTGGACCTTTCAAGAGTACAATACGAGATCTTTATACAAAATTTTCCGCAGGCTAGTGCGAATGGTGTTAATTGATGCGATCATTGGGGTGTTGAGGTACTCGGTATTATTTATGCCCACATTTTTTTCAAAAGCTGCAGAATTCTCCGTTGAGCGCACAGGCCGAACACAGGAATATGTTCCGCGTATTCCTAGTTGTAGTTGGTGCATAATTCCGACTGAAATTTTTATGCAAAACTCGCCCTGTTTCGGCAACACAGCATCCACTGTGGAAGTTTCGAACCGCGAAAATACAGGGTGGGCCAGAAGTTCCTTTCTAACTTTTTAACGAAATGATAAAAACTAATGAAATAAATTACAAACAAGAGTTTATGTCGTGGACATTTTCAACATTAGGAATGAAAAATAATGTCGATTAAGTGGCCACTTTTAGAATTCTTGCACTCATATGCCCTTTTGATAGCACTTTACTTGACTTCTTGAAGTGTTGCCGATGTAATTTGTGCGATTTCTTTGGGAATGTTTAGTTTCAGCTTCCCTATAGTCTGTGGTTTGGTAATGTAAACCTTTTCCTTTACGCCTTTTAGGCGATTGCAGCAGCCATTCAAAATCGCCGTTTTTTGAGATGATGCGGTTCATCTTTCATTGTCTCAAGATAAGAGTAATGTGAGTGGTTGCATCGTCGTGCTGAAACCAAATGTTCTCCACGTTGTTGTGCGCTTGCACGAGCGGAAAGAAAAAAGTCCTGAAACATTGTTCTGTAGCGATATACATTGACCGTAACGCTTGTACCCGCTTGGTATTATGCCACAAACCCGTTCAGATGAAAATGTGCCTCATTAGTTATCATATCATCATAAAATTTCTCAAAAATTCTTCGCCATTGTCGGCGATATTTAGGACAGCTCTGCAGTACTTTAAACGTTTTTATTAGTCATCAGGGTTGAGCTGTTGGACCAACTCGATTTTGTAAGGGAAATGGTGCAGATCTTTCTTTAAAATTCGACATATCGCGGTACGTGGTATATCCAATGGTGTTAAACGTCGTTGTGTCAATTTTTTCAGGACCAGCTGGAGCACTTTCACAAACGACCTAGATGTTGTCGGCTGATCGTCTAGAACGAGATCTACCCCTACGTCTCACATCTCCAACGTTCTCATATCGCTCAAATTTGGCCACCAGAGTAAGTTATTGGCCCGCCATTTTCAAAAATAATAGGACAGTTTTTGTTCGATGTGCGATCCATTATTAATCTGGCTTGCCTGAAAAAAAAATTTCAAAAATATCTACAAATAAAAAGTTTATTAATTTTTTTACATAGAGAAGGGACTTTTGGGCCACCCTATATAATACTGATTTTCAGTCAATTTTTTGAGTGCATATGAGTTGTCAATGGCAAAATGACATATGATTCAAACAGATACCAACAGATGGCCCACTTTTTATCATGCAAAACTCATCTTAAAGTTTCTGAAAATCCAGGTAATCTTTTCGATAAGTGACTGCAAACAAAAGTTTAATAGTTTCTGTTCCACAAATTAACCGAGTACAAAGTGTCTGTATCGTGCTTGGAAAACCTGCATTGCCGCAAAGTCGATACATTGTAATACACAGGATGCAGCGCTAGTGTCTTTCTAGAGGACGGATATATTAGATTTAATTCCGCTTTAAGAAAACATGCGTTTATCTCCCAAGCGGGGATATATGCATTTCTGATGGTAATGAGCTAACGCTTGATTCTTATTGAGCTACAGAGAGGGTTTTATGACAGATCACGCACGCGTCATGACACACTGTTATGGTACTCGTATCTTTGTTCGCTATTGTTTAACATCTCATTATGGAAAATTTAGCCCTGCACAGCGTCTACATCTGAGTATTACCAATATCAGCATTCTTCGAGGAATATGTCTTATCGCCATATTATCAAAAAGTTCGAAAATCAGTTTTTATTTTGATACTCGTAATACACGACCAAAAAACCCATATCTAGTATGAAGTGAGGAAAATATAGCGGTGGTAGCGGAGAATGTACGCGATGACGGTGAAGAATCGAGTTGGCCCCGTTCTCAATAGCTTGAATTCTGATCTTCCGACTTGTCTCTGTTTCAGTCGTAGGGTTTTTGAAAAGTTTCAAGAAGAATACAACTGCAGATGGAAACACTCCACAGAGTGCTGGCAGACCAAACGAATATTTCCCAAAGTTTTTAAAAAGCCTTCATTGGAAAATATTGCATACTGCTCGCTGGTGTCGTGACTGGACACAACGGTTCTACTTAGTGCATATGTGTACAGTTCATAAGAGTGATAGCATCATGCGACGCTTACTGATATAGTGATGATGACTACGCCGAACACTGCATGCATAGTATGGTGGCAAAATTCCCCAGACAGAAAATAGCCGTTCACACCTAAAAATTTGTCATAAACAAAATTCATCCAGATTAAAAATTCACAATGTAATGTTGATCGAAGAGAAGTAAAAAGGAAGATGACATCAACTTCATATGAGGAAAATAATAATAAGCAATTTTCAACCACAAAGAAATGGAGCCTCAGGTTCCAGACGTAGTTTGGAAAAAGCTAAAACATTTTCCACAACATTTACCTGCACTAGAGAATGGAAAATGAGATACTAAAGCTACATCAATGATAGACTAGCTTGATTATACAATCTATTGTTAATTTGCTTTTTTGAATATAGTTATGCTTACAAATAAGTACTATCTTTCTGGTACCGCGCTAGTGATTTTGTCATCCAAAAAGAAGGCCTGTCAGTGGATACACCTTTTTTAGCACTTTATCATAAATCTATCGAAAAATTTGTACTTCTTGTTACTCGGCATAGGAATTTTACTAGAAAAGAATAAGAAAATTGACAATAAAAGGGTGTGGTACTAAAAAAATAAATTGCTTAAGAATCTCTTACTAAGAACAAAACTCCGCATAGAGATTCAATTCAGAGAAGATTCAAAATCGGATCAATTGCGCTTCAGACATTTCCACACAAACAAACAGAGAGATAGTGTTTGTGCTTAATGTGTATAAAGTACAAAAACAAAAAGAATGCCATTAAATTGCATAGGGTTCCAGAGAATCGAACACAATGCTGCTCCAGATTCAATATGTATCTATGTAGATGAATATGATATGATTAGAACTTCCGATGCTAATTACGTACGTACATAGGCTCCAGTGGAAAGCATATTGCGTGTGTCATCTGTTTATAAAATTCGCTCAAAGGCATTGCTTAATTTTGATCACCTTATGTTTGTATTTTTAACATACATATGTACGAGTAAACAGGTTCATATAAACGAGTTGGCTTATCAAAATATTATTGAAAAATCAGCGGTAAAGAGTATAAATTAATCTATATTACTTTAAGGCAACAATGTCAAATAAAATTTCTACGAATTTACAATACATCGAGGGCCTGTAGTTTAGTATGTGGCCCAAGCTTCGAACGTGACGATCATTGGGGTGAAGCAAATGCTCTCACAATTTCAACTCGCGATCGCAACTAACTCCAACACAAATGTTATTCATACATACTATTACATTTATATACTATATCTTTAATATATTCGTAGTCGCACTCGTATATACTATATTGAACAAGCTAGAATAAGTTGGTAACAAGTAAATAAAATCGCGATTCGTCATTGAGTCACATCAGGAAATACTCGTAACCCTGTATTTAACGTACTTTTTTATTTCATAATTTTATTTCCTCCGTTTAACGCCTGCCGTCGCGTCGACTACTCGTACATAGTGAGTGTTTCATGTTCTCGTATTCGAATTTTTTAAATTGCATTAGAGCTTGGCATTGGCTGTGCTTATGCGCAGGGGCTTCCATTGATTGCCGGCTTGGCCCCAATTTTTTATATATTTTTCCTCTGTTTGTGTTCTGGCCCGAGTGACCTCTTCAATTTAGCGCGCTACTCCCTCTTTTGACGTTCCAGAATGACGTAAGCTGAGCATTTTATTAAGAAAAAAAAATTGTTGTTTTTCGAATTTTGTTTGTTTGTTATTTTTCCCTTTTGCTTTCTTTGTGTGTTTGTAGTGGTGATTGTGGTTGTAGTTTGTAACTTATTTTAAGTCTCATGCGTTTTTGTTATCGGTTTTATTTTACATGAAAAATCGGGCAATTCTTAACTTTAGGGTTGCCTATTTTCTTTTGATTTTTTTTACTCTTATTTTATTATTGCACTTTTAAAAATCTATAAATGAGTATTGATATTTAAACGAAATTGATATTTTTAGATTGTTTTTGTTTATTTCTATTTTTATTTATTTCTTTATCTAGGAATTCGTTATCAAATAAACTTTGTGAAAAACATAAATCGGCATTATTCTCTCTCACTTATGTACGTATGTTGCTAGAGATGAATGATCCTGAAATACCAATTTTAAATTAATTTAAATAGTATTTCGGGTTACTTATGCTTAAATGACAGACTTATGTTATTCGCGCAATTTTTTAGTAGATCGTACTTAGTATTTTCTTGGAGCAGTGTGGTTTTAATAAGTACACTTTACGAGTAACACAAAGCATATATTTTGAGGCCATTTAAATAAGCCTTCTAATTTTAGCTTTCGATAACACCTATTGTGAAATAACTTGGGCTGCACGTTAAATTATTTCAACAATTATACTTGCCTCGCGTAAGAAAAATTTTGCACATCAAGATGAATGAAAGATAATATTAGTTTTAAGCGAAAAAGTATCTTTTAAGTAATATATTCGTAGCATCAACTTAGTTTTCTCGTTTATCAGCAAATCGTGCTCTGTTAACCATTGTCGGAATATTTGTAAATCTTGTCAGAGACTTATCACGGCATATGATAAGTTGATATTGGTGATGGACATGCTTTGTCCTCAGCAAATCCTGTAATTTTACCACTAAACTTTTGCTGAAATACCAAGTTGATATCGATTTAGAACAGAATTGGTCCTAAGACTGAGCCTTGAGGCACTCGAGTATTTATTGATCTCTGAACCTTGAATATTCCATCTAGTTTTACCCGCTGATTTATGTCTTAATCTAGCTTTGCCGAATTGATCTATTATTATGCTCTGATTTGCTATAGCAAACGCCATAATCAAATCAATAAATAAAGGAAGGTAATTGATATTACTATATAATGAGGACAATTATATAATTCATTCCACAACTTTAAGAGTTGCTTTAACAAAAGCCAGATTAATCATTAGCAGACAATTAATGTTTGTTATGAAATAAAACTGCTTGTATAACCCTTATCAGTAATTTACTGAGTGTTGGAAGTACAGAAGTAGTGCGATACTGAATCTTTTGATTTACATTTGCTTTTTTAAACAATGGAATAATTTTCACTGGCCCAAGCGCCATTACCCACTCACAGGAGACTGCGGGAAACTTAGCTGGACGCGAATCCCGTAATCTCAAAACTACACCACTAGCACCATGTACCGAAGAACAGCGCTGAGTTTCGCCCTACTACCGCTAGGAAATCTCTGTTTTGGTTTCAGCTAAACAAGAATCGTATAAAGCCGTTCGTGAGCTGTACGACCAAAAGAGACTGAAAAAAATGAACAGAGCTTTATGAAAAAAAAAAGATGTATCAAGGCAAGAAGGCTCATATAGAGATGAATGAGGAAAGCTTGTAGTAGAATAGCACGCAGCACTGAGAATATGGGGAAAACTATTTCTGAAGACTGTATAAGGGCAAAAAGCGCAACATCCCGCAGTCAGGGAGAATAAAAGTTCGCGATTCGTGGTTTATTGCCTTATTTGGCTTTCTTTTAAGACTCATACTTTGGTTGAGGAGCTGGTTGTATGTCGCTTTGATGACTACATCCAAACCGCGTTCAAAGGGATGCAATGTACTTAAACAATTTAAATAGCACTCGTGGGCAGCGATGCCATAAGTGCACATTTATTAGATTTTCGAAATACCAAAATCTGCACAGGAGACTTTGTCTGCATGCGAACCTATGTATTCCTCCACAATTGCTCTCGCTGTACGTTGTTATTTTCCTGTTCAGCAAACAAAAGTGCGTGCGCACACTTTCTCAGGAGCTACGCTTAAAATGTCGGATAAAGGCATGGAAGTGGTTACAAAAACTGCATTCGACGACCCAAAATATGTCGTTGGTTACTTTCATTTTAAAACGATCAAATAGATTGAACGCAGTAACCTGTCAAAATAAATTTTTTTGATTTTGCATTCGCAAACTCAAACAAAATTCGATCGCGAATGAAACTATGATGCGATATTTCTATTGAATTCATTTTGTTTATTTTTATGTTTTGTTATTAAAAAAGGAAATAAAAAAAAAAGTATTTATGAAGTCAGATTTTTTCTTGGATTGCAGATTTTTTTCTCATAACTGCAGATTTATCCAAAGTATTTCATGGCAGCACTGCTCGTGGGAAAAGAACTTTTCACGATCCATCTGCTTTTAAACAGTCTAGAGAGTTACAAATGGATTAGTTCTTATTTTAGGCTCGTAACGATTGTCACTAGAAAAAGGCTCACTTCCAAATTTAGCACCCTGGCTAGCCCTAAAATTTACAGCTTAAGCATCGGTTGACTTTGTTTATTTAGCCTATCCTAGTCGAACCGCTACCAGCAATTCAAGAGTTTAACAAAAAATAAGAAATATTGTAGATACGAGTAGTACAATAGAAAGTCGACAAACCTGAATAGCGTGATAGGTATAGTTTGAAATTGTACCTGAATTAACTTCTCTTATGCAAAATCTGTCTATTTAAATTTGATCTCAGACCCATTCTACTGAGTTAAATTTAAGTTATTAAATATTTAATTCAACAGTAGTTTATGAGGCCGATACATACATATTTTGCATTTCCAAAAGCTGACATTTGGCAATCACATTATAATTTATACGCTTCCTAAGAAGGAAATATCTTTAATTGCGAACATGTCAATAGATTTAATTAAAACAATATTCAGTATTTACAAGAGCCAGACTTTCAGTTCAGTTTGCTTTCTAAGACGAATACTGGACCTTACATTCTCCCTCTTCGTTATTAGTTCCTTCCTTATTATCAGTTAAAAGTATTTGTTCTAATTTTTTGTTTTTATGGGAAATACTTCATATTACATATGTACGGATGTACATGCGCTGAAAAATTAAAATACCCAAGAATATTTGTATATAATACATATGTGTATACAGTAAGTCGAATTGTTCAACAGAACTTCACAAAAAAAAAAACATTAAAATTAGAGATGATGCATATAAACGATCGCCCTTACCAGAGAAATAACTTTATCCTTTCACACAGCAACTGCATAGTTCAAAAATGCATGTATTTCTAAATTTACAGTAGATCGCAGAAACTTTCTGCCACCTTTGTAAATAAAATTTTTATTATATTTGAGGTTATTCAGAAGATATCTTAAGAAACCCAGTTTTAGTTGGATTTGTGGATTATATTGGATTGTAACTGGCGATGAAAAGTGGATCTATTTTGGCAAACCCAATCGCAAAAAATTATGGGTAGACCTATGCCAACCATCAACCTGTATAATGCTGTATATTTGGTAGGATGACGAGGGAATGGTGTTACTTTAACCTGGTGAAACGATTACTGGGGATCGCTATCGTCAACGACAAACAAAATTGAATGGAGCAAAACGACCACAATATGGTTAGAAATACGCATCAATTGTTTTCCATCATGACAATGCTCGTCGACGTGTTGCAACGCTTTGATTATTGAATTCATTCCAAAAGTATATTATATCTCAGAAAGAACAAGCTTAAAAAGTATGTATGAGCACATATTATGCTAAGCGAGCCCGCTCAAAGGCATCCAATTTGAGCTGAAAAGAGGATGTCATGGCTAAGGAATAGTTTTTTCGGTTCTACCAGACCAAACCAGAATTATTAGAAATCTTGCCTCCTTCCAACGCTCAATTATTATGACATTTCAGTTGTCAGCTATTTAGACAAGGCCAATATGTTTGCTATATATTTTGTAGCTAGATTAACACATTCCATATTGTGCCTTGTCTCTGCCTACAATTGAGTGAGTCGAATCTTCAATGTGACTAATCCGCTTTCGCACTCGTGTGCGAGTACTTAAAGGTCTAAATGCAGACAAATTCGGTGGATCTGATGGTATATATCTTCTTATTCTGAAGAGAAGTTATTCCAGGCTGGCAAAACCACTGCGTATACTTTTCAGCAATCCTACTCTTTCCGAGCAGTTGAATGGATGTCCAGTCAGCCTCTAAGAAGGCGAACCTGGTCCTCTCTCCTTCCACAACCCCATTGCACTAAATTCCCTTCACTTCAAGATAATAGAATTCCTGATACTTTATCAGCCTATGAAATATCTCGAAACATGAAGACTTCTCAATAACCGGTAGTACGGTTTTTCGTAGCAACAGGTTCGCTGATGATTTGATGGCACGTGTCGCAGAAAAGTAGAAGCAAAACTTTTATCAAACTGATATTTAACATCGTTCGCTATCAGGAATTTTTGTTGAAAATACCCGCATTTGAGGCCGATAGCTATCTTCTTCAATGAAATAGCGAAACGATTAATTCAAATTGCCTTAAATAGTTTCAAGTCTGATGATATGGTGTGTTCCAGGACTTCATTTTGTCCCCGATAATCTTACCAATTTTCATTAATGATCTCTTGTCTGTTACTTCTAATCCAATATATTCCTTTGCTGACGATAGTACGATCCAGGGCTCATGTCCCTACAGAATGCGAATGCCAACGTATTTTAAGCTTAAATTCCAATATAAACAGCAAAACCAATTGGGAACCTATCAACAGAGTGGAATTTAATGCTCCCCAAACAAATTGCTATCTAGAGTCGTCAGAGGGAAATTTGAAAGCCGAGCTATCATACGAGTACATGATTGGCACCTTTGCACCTTTAAAACCAAAAGAATGTCCATTCTCGGCATGAGAGTCCATAACAACATTCGTTGAAATGACCACATACTCGATGTCGCCAAAAATGCTGCGAAATGTTTAGGTTTTATCAAGCTATGTAGGAAATATTTCACCCCTTCTGATTTGGCCTCAATATGTAAGGCATTTATAAGCACAAAATTGGAACACAATGCCCACGTCTGGTAAGGTGCACCTAAGACCCCCTTTGACTTGTTAGTAAGGATTTAAAATCGTGCGATAAAATTTATAGTTGATCTCATTATTGACTCTGTAGTTGACACTCTCGAGCAATAACGTTATGTCTCCTGTGTCACCCTGTTCTATCTTTAGTAGCATTCGGTCCTCTCAAACCTTCAACCGAAACATCCGTCTCGGTATGAATGCTCAACAGTACACGCTTATGCCGACCTTCGGACGTACTCTTAAATATCATGATTCCTTTCTGAGCCGGACAACTCGCTTATGCAGTGCCTTGAGTCTTTATTTCCTAGTCATTATAACCTGCAAACATTCAAAACCAAAGTTCCAGTTACCTCTTTTCTTCCATCCCTATCATTGCGCTTTTTACGGGTTATAATAACTCATTGAGACCGGACCTACATACATAAGTAAAGAAACGTGGTTGTGGTAGCCTCGTCAGGAGGCTAAAGAGTTGTTAAGCAATTTCTTCCAGTATTTGTACCTGTCACGCACGAAAACGATGCAGCTTATTATACAGAAGCCGAATTTAACAAAGAATGGGGAGTTGGGCCAGAACATATAATATCCGATCGAATATCGTTGATTTGAATGGCCTTCGATTTTGCTCAACTGAAATATGAGAGACGATCGGATGCCTTACCAGAGCAGGAAGAGTTTGTTCACTATCGATAGGTGAAACTTATGTTGCCTACCAAGAAAATATATGCAAGAGTTCTAGACAGTCAACAACGCAATGTTTAATAACTCAATGGCAGTCATTGCGGGAAAATAGTCTAAATTTGAGCTCAATGATTTAGGGAAAGAGTTGTATAGAGTTCACAGAGATTTTATGTAGACGGCGCTAAAATCTCAAAATATACCCAAAGCATATGTATATAAGTGTGATGTGCCACATACTCGTATAAGTATGCAATAATGCTAAAAATGAACAGCAGGAATAACTGGGGAATTTGAAGTAAAAACTGGAGTACCTTAAGGCTGTGTGCAAAGGCAGTTGTTTTTGCTATTGGAACAACGTGGAAACCTAACTCCTAACAGCTTTAAGCAATAAATATTTAGGTTCTGTATTCAAGGACCAAAGAAATTGCGATTTGGGTGTGCTGAGGTGGGTTAAACGCCATGAAAACTCCGCTGTATTTTTTCACAGAAAACTTTCATTTAAACTCCACTTCCATCGGGGTTAACATACGCAACATATAGGTAGTATTGAAATGAGGGAAATAAAGAAAAAAATTATGTAATAAGTGTGAACAAATTTAAGGCTAAGTACTTCAGATTGCTTTGCCATGTTCAACGAAGGTCATCGAAAAAAGTGGTTCAAATGACAAAGAGGCTCATATCCCAGCCAAATACGAAAAAAGGACCGAAAGAAATATAATTGGATCAACCAAATGGAAAAGCATCAGCAAAGTCTTGGTCTCATCAACGAGGTGATCCGAATAAGAGTGGCTTGCGTCTGATAATTTAGCCAAGCCCACAAGGGCATTAGACGCAGTAAACGAAGAGCAGGACGACAAAGTAGAGCAGAAGTCATTGGGACTGAGACTGATCAGTTATGATTAGAATAATTTGCCCGACTTATTCCTTTATATCTATCGGAGATGGACCTGCAAGAGCTCACTCGCTTAACAACTTAAATCTGAATCTTAGTCACACTTGATCTTGCTTTGGCATATACGGCATTGACATTATGGAACAAAATATGGACATGCATTCAAATTTGGTTAATATGACATTTATTGAGCAACAGAAAATGTGGGGGAACTTCTACGAAAAGATGATTTCCACTTTGGCACATTTCTAGAAATGAAAATTTTGGATGTCCCGCATATGGATGTGTTTACGTAAATGAAGAGTACATTTTTCTGTCTGGTGTTTGTATCTTTTATTCACTACTGTACTCCTCGGCGACTACCGTCTAGATGATCTTTGAACTTAATTAATTAAGCACAATGATCTCAATTGTTGGTTGTTTTTTCTGAATTGATTTTGATTAAACTACACATGTCTTCGACGTCGACACATGCATGCAATGTTACTTGGCTTGAGCATCACCCTGGGCATAAACTCATTCAATGTGTGGATTTTTTATTATTTTTTTTAAATGAAATATCTTCACTCAGAACATTTCCCGAATGGAGTCCGGACCTCAAAGACGCAAGATTTATCCGTCAGATCCAGCTATTCATCAGTTGGATTGAAAGTGAAAATTCAGAAAAAACAGTCGGCTCGCCTAGGTACTATCTAAATCGATTTAAGTTTTTTTTTGGTTTTGAAATATTGTTATGATTGGCTTTGTGTGAACTTTGTAACAGTAATGTAATTTCAAATTTAAAAAAAAAAATTTAAAAAATTATCGAAATCCTGTAAAATATGATAATATCGCGCTCACGATTCAAATATGACTCATTGTGGAATTTAAATAAAAAAACAAAAACAAAAGTTGTTCTTGATTTATTCTACTACTCGTACATACAAACCACAATAAACGATAAAATAAACCAAACGTCACACAATCCAGCAACAACAAAAAGATACACTCACAATTAAAAGCAAATAAAATATATACAATCTCTTCGCATGTAAAGGCAGCGATCATGCCAAGGGGAAGCAACTCTGAAAATACGAATATTCATTTCGATTGTCGAGAAACGCACGAGACGTCGACGTCCACCATCAACAGTCTGGGTAGTGTTCGTTCAAACCAGACCGCGGATTATATCGGAAGTGAGCAAAGTGATCTGCGAAACGATCGTGATTATTCAAATATTCCCATTTCATCTGACCCTTGTAAGAGTATAATTTTCTCCAAATATTTCAACAGTACGAATACAAATTCCAGAGGCAACTATTCGACTTATGAAAATCTTTGCTCCGGTTGCGGTTATGGGGTATTTGAAGCTCGCGGCAATCTATGTAACTTCTGCCAATACGTTATAAATGGGTATCTTGAAGATAACTCGAACATTTACGAGAATATTTGTGATAAGTGCTCCGAAGTATACGGTGGAGGCGAGTGCACGGTTTGCTCTAAAAATAACAAAGTCAACCGGAAAGATAAGGTTTGTGAAATTGTGAGCATTAATAATAATAAATCGACATCGAAAAAGTTGAAGAAACGCATATTTCACAGTCTTCTTGGTTCGTTGAAGCGAGTGAAATCGTTTAATGTGCCCGCAACTTCAGTGACTAATGAAAAGGTTCCGGTTAAGGTTCCTACGCGTAAATTAGAAATAGTTCACAATGTTGACGGTTATGATAATGTTTTTCGCACCAATGAAACGTTCGATCTAAATCGTATCTGTGAGTTAAAGAAACTCAAATCGAGCACAAGTGATCATCATATTTATGGGAAACTACGAAAAAGTGATGATCATTTACAAACACCCTATGAATGTGTGAAACAAAAATCACAATCCGACGATTATCTAATCAGTGTAAACGGTAACGCGTCGTCAATTTTTCGAAGTACCTCTATTAATAGTGCCGATTCGATTGATAAAAATTCGCCGTTGTCTTGTTTACTACGTCCAACGTTACACGGTAGTATTGGTGAATGGGTGACGTCATTGCGAGGCGAAACTCACGATTATTATAGCTTTGGGGCGCCAGATTCCGGCACTTGTAATCCGAAAAGTATTCCGGCCAGTTTTGTTGGTGCAAAATTAACTCTTAAGAAAACCTTTGGTGTTGCTTCGTCATTGGGTTTTTATACTGATCACACATCAGATGACAGGTGGGTGACAACAGATGGTCTTGTAGAGTTGGTGAATTTAAGATCACATTCGGATGAAGGTAAATATTTCGATTTAGCACAACAACAAATGGTTAATGAATTTAAACGAAATTTAATGGAGAAGCGACAGGCGCGCATATCAGCACAACACCTACGATCCAGGCGTCAGGGAATCTACCTGAATCTTGATGGAATCGAAAGTAAACAATCAACATGTACGAGTACGAGTAATTATCATGTGAACCTGGTGGGAGATCATCCCAGCGATCATAATATTTTATTGCCACAATCATTGCCGGCGCAGACGCAAGCCATACTACCTAAAGAATTACAACTGACAGCAGGTTCAGAGCACAGTCAACGTGGAGCGGCGCATCAGTTAAATAAACGCTGCTGTATCTATCAGAAAGACTCGGAGTTTGTGAGTGATATTCTCCAAGCATTCGATTCGTTTGTGCTTCGGGGAACCGACACAAATGAACAAGTGCTCGAATCAGATCAAAGTGAAGTTGTTCTAGTTCATGAAAATTCTCTGTACCATCAAGTGTCACATAGAGACTGTGAAAAAAGTGAACAAAGTGATTTCAATTCTGTTTCGGTATTTGTCGGAATTGAATTTGACATTCAGAGAATTACCCTTCAATTAGAAATATCAAAAAGTCTTAATAGAATAGTTATAAATTACGAGCTACCCCTTAAAGTGTTTTTAAGTGCCGTCGAAAAATCAGCCCATCTCTCACATCTCATAAATCGCAAAAAATTTAAGATATTCCATCGGTTTCGTGTGTTTTTGTTTGAGAAAAAAATATGTACAGTGACGAGTTCTGTTAATTGCATTGAAACGAGCTCATTTATGAGTAATCAAAATAAAAACATTCCTGAAATCGACTGCATTCCAGAGAAGAAAGGAACACCATCCTCTTTGGATTTAATAAAAAATCCCTCAAATTTATTGCATTCCACTACAATGACAGTGCCAAATGGAAATATTATTGCCCAAACCCAAGTAAAGGAAAACGACGAGGCGCTGGACGATGAAGAGTCAATTTACCAGCCAATATGGAAATTTAAGACCGTAGGGGAAGTCCAAGAGAACTACACAACCGATGAATACTACGATGATAACTTGCCAAGAACATGTGACTCATCGGCATCCATACCGGGAGTGAATATCGAAGATCACGACGAATGGGAGCCCGATGACGAATTCACATTCACCAACAAGTTAAGTGGCAGCAGCAAAGAGATGGACACTTTAAGTGTGAATACGATAAAATCGGCAAGTGGAAGTACCATAACTGGATACGACAGTAGTGTTAGTACGATGACGCTCGAGTCTATGACAAGTCTGACACATCACATTTTAAGAAACATATGCATAATCTATAGTCTTAAAGAGCCTAAGATACGTGCTGTGCTGTACGAATATGACCGAAATCGATGTTTAAGTTATTTTGCACAGCAGCCGCGTGTTTGGCAGGCAGGGCGGGGCGCAACTACATCTCCACATACGGATCATAGGAGATCACCTTGTGAATTGTCTAATCGTGTTGCGAATAAATCGAAATTGAAGAAGTCAAGTGAAAGTGGAGGCCAATTTATAGCGGATTCAGTACAAGCATGGAAATACATGCTGTTAGATGCTAATTATCTAGAGGATGAAGAGGATATGGTAAGCAACATGTAAACGAGTACTAACAGTATTCCTATTCGCATTCGTATTCATATCTACAGAATCACATTCTTTTGTTTTCATTTATTTTCATTTGTTTTCAAAGACCATTTTCTCTTTCGTATTCTCACACAGTGCACACTAAAGTTAAAACAATAGAAACAATAGAATTTTTTTTTTTTTTTTTTTACATACGGATATGTCTTTTCATATAGTGTGAATCATTTTTATATTCCCCACTCATCTGAACGTTTATGATGAGTTTCACAAAACAAAAAAAACAACAAAAACAACAAAAACAAAACGGGAAATGCATGATAGTTTCACTTTGCTTTAAAAATATTTTCTCTGTTGAACTCTGCGGTTGATAACCTTTCATGTAAATGCCAAACAAAGGTCATTTTTGGAAATGCCTACATCAGTCCATTACATAAACAGAGAACTCCTCAAGATAATACCAGCAAGATGGATTGTCAAGACTACACTAATTAAGTCTTTATTATTTAAAAAAAAATAATAATAATAATAAAACATTTCAATGTATCTACAAATGATTTTTATTTTGTGGGCTTCGAAAAGCACATGCTTGTAATTACCTACGTGTTGTATCTACGAATACATAAGTACGATTTATAAATTCAAACTGCGCATTAACCCGTATAGTTATTAATTAAAGCACACGTGTACTCTATGTAAGGAAATACATCTCTGTACATCTATGTACTCACAAGTACTTTGACAAAATTATAGACTCCCCTTTTAGAGTAGAAATTTCCGATTTGTAATTACGATTGTAATTAAAATGATAATTATAATTTTGCTTACAGTTCCCATTTATGTTGGTTGGGTATCTTTGCTCTAATTTATTTGAAAACTTTTTTGCAAATATCGTAAGACAACCTAAGAAGGAATATAAAGTGTCTGAAAGCTTGGTCCTCGTTATTACCATGAACCTAAGTACAAAAAACAAGCAAATTCTATTAGTTGAATTATCTATTTGTACGAGTTTATATAACCATTTGTTCTGCTGTAGCAAAGCCTTGACCGATGTATCTTCTATTTTATTTTGCATTCTTGCATTCACAGCAAACTATTCGACAAAATATTTTTGCCAAAAAAGATTCAGCCCCACATACCGGTTAGCAAAGTTTATCTTTAATAGCCATACAGTCCGGATTGGATGAGGGCTTTAGTCAACGAGCACTTAAGGTTGGACGTCTACCCTTACAAAAGCTGTCTTTGTACGTGTTAATGGGGTTATGTACTTCTACGTCGTCCTTCTGATTCGATCTAGATCATATACTGCTGCGGCTGCAGTCTTAGATGGTTATGGTCCCCTTAGACTTGTTAAGACGTCATCTAAAATACTCGTAACGTCTTCTCTGCCAGTTGTCCGCCTGGATGGGGAAAATATATCAGGAAACTGATTAGCGCTGTTTTGATACCAAGGCGATATCGCTGTATAGCTTGTAGAGTTAGTTTTTGCATCTCCCGCGTGAATGCAAAGTGAAATAAAAGTCATACAAAGAATATTGCATTCAAACCGATCAAAGCTTTCTTTATCCACCTCCGCTAAGAACAATGTTTCTGCGCTAAACAGCAAAACTGGGGTGGCAGAAATGTAATAAAGTGTTTTTGGAAAAAAAATGCTAACGCAATTCTATTTTTGGAAAATGTTTTCATAAGTAAGACGTTCAAGAAACTACAAAACAGCGCATTATCTTGCTTTAGCTTTTTTTTAAGATAAAAATTGATATGGTTTTGGCTTTTACCGAGCAGCAACGAGCGTTCTCCACAATCTGACTAGTTTGGGAAATATGTGAAGACGTGGCTCTGTATACCTCGTTACCTCAGATGCTGTCCTTTAAATGTACCCTTAAAATCGATAAAACGATAGCGAGTATTATTTTAGACTTCTTGGAAGACTTCTAGTATTTGTTCCAGTGTAAATAATTGCCGGTTGGGGACCCACCTGGCTCAAATAGGCCAATCAGATCGTTGAAAAATAATTTCAGGCATTAATACATACGATAGAGAAGATCCCCAGGAAAAGTTAAGAAAATTTATGCCTCTACAGTTGGCAAAACGTAGATGGTCTTTTTGTGACAATCGAAACTAAAGTTTTTTATCAGTGATACTCGTACTTTCCTCGGACCAAAGCTCAGAGATGTGTGCATTCTGCGAAGTGGTCTTTTGCTGCCTTAAATAGTTCAACTTCGTGGGTAGGCCCTCAAGCCGGCAGTTTTGGTATGCTTAAGCTAAGATGTTGGTGCTTGTAACATCATTTTAATCGTCCGGGGAAACTTAGACTTTCATCGTCAAAATAAAATGATTAGTCTTGCCTGACAGCCGAGTTTGGGTCGCCTCCGCTGTTTAAAACTCTGTAGAAGTGGAACTTTCAGAATTTTATAACACTGGAGGACTGTCCTATGTCGATGGCAGCATGATTAAGTTTTGTATGATTTGGGGACTAATATGGATGGTCCCTTGTGAACAACGTGGTGGAAGTAATGTCATTTATCCTAAGTACTTGCCCAGACGTGTGACTGTATAAGTTATACTTTCCACTCAAAATGATTTTAACGCTGACTCTAATTGCGCAATCGGCCAGACTACATGTCACGTTCTCCAAATTCGACAAGAACTTCATTGGGGACTAGGTTCGAATGGAGGGCAGCGAATATTTATGAATCTACTCTTGTGGACGAATAAGCAATAATGCTGTTGAAAACTTCTTTCATATCAAGGACATCCGGCATGTATAATTCTTGAGCGACAGAGAGTGATTTTTAATGGGTCATAAAAGACTGTGATTTGGGCTTATATGACTTTCATTTTTAGTAGGCACGCTGGTAATTATACAGTCTACTCTTTTTGAGAATTCACTTGTTGATTAAGTTGTTTCTCGGCGGTGATGATACTGGTAGACAGATCGGTCTGAGATCCTTCGAGAGTATGGGAGGTTTCACCTTATTTAGGAATGGATACTGTGGTTATCTCAAGATATTTAACCGAGATCAGTTTTCTGCCCAGAATATGACTTCAGAATGCAGAACTAGTTGTCTATGAAATTCAGAAAAGCATCATTAAAGCATTCTTGTATGAATCTAAGTTGCAAATTGCCCATTTAAGCTTTTTCTCACAGATCATATTTGCGTTGATCTATAGGTGGGTAAATTTTTTCAAAGTAAGGTTTAGATATCAGAGTCTAGGTTTTCAAGTTGCTCTTTGACTTACATAATTTGACACAGTTAGAGGTACTACTTCTTCTGCAGAGCATTAAAATTTTTCTTTTGAGATTTTCCAGAGCTAATTGTGGGTCAAGTTTTCTCCGCTTTTGCTTTTTGTAGAGCTCGTGCGGTAGCTGAACGTTGTTGCTACCGTCTATATCCAGAGACATAGCGCAAACGTTTTCATGCCTTTTTGTTTTTTTTATGCTACTCAACTTTCAATGGAATTCAAGAGCTTTAATTGGGCCGATAGTTATAGACTTGAGGTCCATTACCGTTGATCTACTCATTTACATATTTCAATTTGTATTGATTTTGATTTATAATTTTTTGTGTGCCTACATTTCCGTTCTATTTTTAAGTTTTGCAATTTTAAGGATTTTTTTCTATTGAAAACCAATCAATCAATGTTTTTTTGTTGTTTGTTTGATTTCAATTTTACAATTGCGCACTCAGTTCTGCTTTACGTGTTTATGAATGCAAATACATATTTCAGTTTCAAGTTAGTGCAATTAATAGAAAAACATTATTTTATGCAAATTACTTGTACACAGGAAATATCAGAACTACAAACCAAGTCATTATGCTTTACTAATGTAAATTGTAATTGAATAATTGTATAGTATACTATAATTTAATCCATAAAATAGAAGTGAAGTGATGGTATTTGAAATTGAAATTTACGCATGAATAAAACTACTGCAGTTTGTATTTCTTTTTGATTTTGTCAACAATTTGTTTTAGTGGCTCCGGAAAGCCAATTAAATTGAATTCCCTGTTGTGTGTGCTCTGAAACAGCGTGCATTTTTTCGTAAGTTTAGGGTTTCAGGTACTTGTAAAATGATCTAAAACACGAAAATTTATTTTTCAAGTTGGATCTTTATATGTGTTGGCAGTGGTAGGGTAAAAGGTACATGAATTTCCCAATATCTGTTTCTGCTATTAGGGAATTATTGCGGGTTTTGCCTAGTCTAAAGGCATGATTGCCTAAGGTATTGGTCAGAAAAAGTCCAACTGCGGCGTTGATTCTTTTATAAATATATTTGTCTTGCAATTTTCAAACTTTTTCTAGACGTGTATCACACTGAACTCTTTGATGCGGATTAGTTAACTAGGGAAGCTTATTTGAGCGTGGATTTATTATAACAATGGGGGATAGAAGTTAGCATGTTCACCTGACTGAAGATCCATTTCGTGCTTAGTGTTTCGCTTCAAAGATAAAGAGCGATGACCATTCTGCACGCTGAATAGTATTAAAGTTTCGATCAGGTTTTTGCTCAGATTTATTTAAGTTGAATAACAAAATCGTGAATGTACTTTATTCCAGAAAACATTATTTCCACTTTATCTGGGACTTACTCAAGGCTTTACTTGTGAACTAAAGCACACTCCATTAAATACTTTGTTGGAAAAAATTTCTCCGTGACCTTCCGTTTTTGTAAAGGTTCGGTAGTACTTTTTTGAAAATCCACGTATATCTCGAAGGAAAAAGAATTTTTTCTCGGGGGTGCTTCTACATACCGATCGTTCTGTCAGGCAATTGTTCGCTTGTATAATTTTTTTGTTTTTGCGTTGTCGATGGCGCGATAGTTAGCTCATTGGACTATCACGCAGAGACTCTGGGTTCGATTCCTGGCTGTGGGTCACCAACAATTTTTCAAATCGTCATCACCCTTTCGGCGGGCAATGGCAAACTGCCTACGAAAAAGTTTCTAAGGTGTGCCGTTTGGACTCGACGATAAACCGTAGGTTGATGGTTCTCTTATGGAGAAGTGTAACCATAATGAATCAATTATTAGTAAGAGAAGTTTTGTTTTATTGTTTACAAGAAGGGCGTGCTAAAGCTAGCAACTGAAAAAGCTTTTCTTTCGGAGATAATTCAAGTCTTTATTTTGCTGCAGAAAATATTGCAGTTCCCGATGTCGCTTTAAACGATTTAAAAGTTGTTGGGCACTTTGTCCGTAGTAGTCCTTGTTCTTTAAACTCCCTCTCTGCTAGAGTGCCAATTAAGAGAATATCCCCTCTTGTATATCGTTATTTAAAGTTTTATATATTTAATTTAATCATTTAAAAAAAATTAAATGAGAAGTGAAAGATCATGTCTATATTATACGCACCAGAAAAGTCATCTACAAAACATGTGATTCAGATTAACAAGGAACAAGAAGAAGAAACGCTTTAGAAAATATTTAACAATAATTTTAGAAGAAGAGGCCTCTTCCAATTTAGCAAAGTATCAACTTTTATTGTACATTAACTTGTAGAGGAGCTCTAACTTTTTACTTTCTTCTTTATATGATTGCCAGAAGGTGTCCACGCCGAACTATTGAACAAGTTTCAATGCTTTTAACATTCATTTAATTTTAACCCTGAATTAACATACCTGAATTACTATAGTAAGGTTAAGAACCGTGCTATACGAAACGTCTGATTTTATGAAGAGTGTAATTAAGCAGAAGAAGATTAACAATTAGTTCATAAAACGGCGTTGCATACAAAAAGAATAGCAGTTTGCGTGCCCTTCGAAATAAGCAGTAGTAAAAAACCTCGACTCCTCCAAAGAACCGAAGAAAAATCAAGACAAGCGAGCGATCAAGGAAATCGGAAGTCTTTACTCCAAGAATAGCTTTTCGAAAGTCTTATTAAAAGGCGTTGAATACAATACCACGGATATTTAATACTTGATTCACATTCGGTACATGATAAAGAATTTTGCGGACTATTTAGCGCCGTCTGAACCACGATTAAAGTCAAGATTCGCCTTACTTGCTGAGGTAGGTATTTAGGACAATACGATATGACTAGGGTACATAGCGCCAATACTATCTGCTTAAAAGATATGATCAGACAAATGTATGCCAGATAATTGAAACCAGAAAATCGATTTTCCGACCGACAAGAAAATATATCCTCTAAATCGCACTTAAAATGTACTCATCATGTACTCGTGTCATTAAGATTGATTACCAGATCTTGTCTGTGAATGCGTGAAACCATTTTTCAATAATCACTGCAGTTTAAAGCAGGGTATGCCCGCAATTAACGAAATTTATAAAACAGCAAATACGTCATATACTAGAGATATTACCAATCTCGACATATTTGGTATGGTGATAAGGAAGTCTCGTTGCAAGATAATGGTCAGAAACATCTGAAACAACTGTCATGCGAATTCTTTAACATTATACTTAGAAAATTGCTCGAAATTTCCAGCCCAACACCAGGTATAATATGCTATAAGTCGCTACAACTACTTGCACAGGTTTATGAATTGGTGAGTTTTCAAGATTTAAACCAAGCGTCGAAATAGTTTTTTTTTTTTGTCTATAAAAGGCCATTAAAGTAATAAGGGATTGTTATAAAGCACTTAGGCGGCTTCAAATAAAACTCAAATCATCCCAAATGATCGAAGATACAGGTACCAGTAATCGTTTTGAATGAAGATTTCTTTGAATAACTTTCGGTCTTGTCTGCGTTATTTGAGTGGGGGATAAACAACAAAATCTAAAAGCTCTAAGGTAACATCGACCTAGTCAGAAAAGTGCGTATGAGCCCCCTGAGATTGAAACGACGCATAGAGCAAATGGATCTTAACAATCTGGCAGAAACAGTCTTTGGTTTCTATTTACTCTACGCAGTAGAGAAAGACCGTGTGTTTGTTGTCACGTAGGAATGGAAGGAAACTTAGTCCTGTTGGAATACGGCAATGTGGGCAATTGTTAGCGCGAATCGCGCTTACTGAGGAGATCAATTGATTGAGGTTTAGAACCACCTTGGACTACCATCTAAGTAAGTGAGTTTGGATGGCTGTAAAAGTTGTTTCCGGTTTTTCGAATCAAGATGACCTTAAGTGTCCTTATGTAAGGCATGTATTTATAAGCGACGCAGTTTATTACTCCCGTTTTTCCTAAATGAGGATCCAGTTAGTTGAAGACCACCCTTAAAAATTTGTTTTAGGTTTGGGCTTGACGAATGATCTGTAAAATAATTCCAAAGTATAAAACATTTGTTACGACGGTGAGACATAAAAAGAAAATAATAATAAAAATCATTGGAACCCTTCAATGACTGTCTTATCAGTATTTTTTTCCATCTGGGGTTTTTTTTCTTCTGCTCGACATAGCCTAATTTTATCGTAGGTTCGGAGCATTATGCCAACAGTGTATCAATCAATATTTCCCTGTAATTGGGGGTTTTCAGCTTTGTATTAGGGTAATATAGAAAATTTAAAAGTTTTTTTGGTCGCTTGAAACTATAGAAATATATATAACCTACCTCACACGAAAGTTTCATTCTCACAAGATTGTTTTCAGTCACGTATTAAAAATGATATTCTGAGTACTTCTGCTGACTCATATTTCAAAGCGATTTCACTAGAACGAAATGGAGTCGAGAAATTCACATAACGGTTATATATTTAAATTTTTTCTCCTCAAATATATGTACATAAATATAAAATCGTTAACATTACGCAAACCCAGTACCAATGTATGAAGGCGTGGAAATGGGTAAGTCCATGAATCTTATCGGTTTCTGGAAAAAAGATAAAATTTATTTCATTAAAGATTTTCAAACAAATGTAGTATTTGTAGTACTCGTTGGAATAATAAAATAAAAAAAAACAAAAAATCTTATGCAAACAGAATTTATCAAAAGTTGTGCGCCACATATGAACATACATACGAGTATCTAGTTTCATATCATCGTGTACACAGTAGATTGGAAATTTTCAAGTATTTGAATATACACATAACATATGTATACAAAAACATTTGATTTAAAATGTCTATAAACCACTCAATAATCAACTTATAATTTTTAACAAATAACAAAAACAAAGGTATTATATATTTCAGTTCGCACTGAAAGTTGATTTGATGGGAGATTCGAGTCAACGTCTATGATATTCCACAGGATGGAGCACTAGGTCGAGTTTTGTTTTTTATTTTATTCAAAATATTGTTTTGTTTAAATTATTTCTTTTCATAGCGTGAAAATCAACCTTGAGATCACTTTAAATGAGCATTTGTTTATTCATTTGAAGGAAGCGGTAACAAGCAATTACTCCGAAATCAAAAAGACACTCACATATGAATTTAATCAACAAACTAGCCCATGGAAAAGTGTCATGTAAAAGGCGAAATAACATCTGATATGAGTTTCTTAGATGAATCAGAACATCGGATTCCTCCTTAATGCTGCTCCAGTTGGCATCACCATACAATTTATTTGAATATTCCAAACCGCTAAAAACTGAGATATAGTGTTGTGAAAACATTTAACTTAGTTAAAAGCGTCAGAGAGTGCGTCAAATCGAAGGACAGACCTTCATTAGTTATTTTCTCAATTATGGGTTCATGTAATTTACGAATGAAGTTATGAATTTTTGGAGATAACAGCGAAGATGTCTGATAGAACTTATGTTCATTCAGTAAAGTTCACTCTATGTTGAATCTTGAACGCAGTTCTTGCAACAATCGAATGTTTGAACATCTTTTTAAGGAGTTCTTAAAATGTCAAAATGCCATTATGAAAGGTTTTCCAACCCGAGGATTTATTTTGATTGAACAAGAAACAAATATTTTTGATGACATGAGATTTTTTTTTAACTTCATTAACTTCAGTCTTTAGAACACGTTTTTTTTTTTTTTTTTTTTTTTAAAAAAACCAACAGGAAAAATAAGTCAAATGATTTCTATTACTTCGGTCGCACATCTACGCTCTTTCAATAAAATCGTTCAACATATTTACGGGCTTTGAGGGCATAAGTGAGGGCGAGATAAAAGTATAACTCTTTCAAGAACATTTTCCACAAAAAATCAAAGATTTGTGTGTCTCGAGGCGCCATCTTGTTGTGGCGATAAAATATTAATAGATAAAGGCTCAATAAGGCAATTCCCGTATGGTAATCGTCACGCCCGCTTCATTTTCGAAGTAATCATTATCATTATCAAAAATGAATAAGGGTGCTTTTGGCTGCTTTGGGAGGAAGATTCTTCGAGTGTGAAATTGGGAGCCGCATTAGATCGAGCGGAACAATATCACCCCTTTCTAATACTCAATTGGCAAAATCGGTTCATGAGCCAAATCTTCGTGCAAAATTCAATGGTATGTTGGTTATTACATCGGCAAGAAAACTGTTGTCAAGGTTTTTTTGAGATGCACTATATCGGAGTGTATTTGGACCAAATCTGATCTTATAGGTATATGCCCAATGAGCTATCATTTCGAACCTTTTGTTTTTTCAACATGAAAACGCAGCTCACAGGAAAATAATGCATCTCAAACGAGGAGCTCATTGGCGAGACACACGCTTCAAAATGCAATGACTCCACTAAAAAAGAAAATGTTGTTGCATGTCTTCTTGTGCAATTCCAATAATTCCACTGAGCTCCGTGCACATTTCATGAACTGTATAAGATCAGAATGTGGCGAAGACAGATTTCCGTCTTTGTTTAGCGGAGAGCTCCTTATGCAGGCCAAAAAGTTGTATTTTTGTTTATCTTGATTGTCTTCCTGGTGGATTTGATTTCGGAGGAGTTCTTATCAAGGTATTGTTGTTTGCGGATGATGTAGTTACTATATGTCTGCGTATTCTTTGGAAACATCACAACTTATGATTAACAGGGTCTACCATAACTATTGGCTATGGAGCTTAATAGTCAACATACAAAAGTCTATGGTGATAATCTATGGTGATAATCTTTAGAAGAGATGGTGGAAGAAATGAGTCGAAACTAAATAGACCTTCAGGTGAAAAAAATATTGAAAGTGTCAATGAATACAAGCACCTGAGCATAATTTTCTCTAAAAATCTGAGTATGGAAAGGCTTTTCAACGAAAACTGCAACTAACACAAAAATAGCTCATAGCAGTTGATATAAGGTATTTGAATCAGTTGCAGAGAGTATATATATTTTTGTATGGTTCTCAGGTTTGGGGGTGAAGAAACTCTTAGCCTTCTTTGTCAAGGTGATATTTCACTTACCACTGAACACTCCAAACTATGTTATGTTGCTAGAAATAGGATTGTTGCCTCTATACATAAAAATCTTGAGGCTGCAAGCGGACTATTTATTGGATGTATTTAAGATGCCCAAATCCCGGCTTGTCAAAAAAGTAGTTCTCAAAACCAAAATAGCTGGAATGAATGCAACTTAACTTTGAATATAAACGCTGGAAATGTAACAAGCAGTAAAGCGCACCTGTACAAACTTAAAGCAAAAGTAGATGAGAAATCTCGAGCAGAATATGAAACTGAAGCTTCGGGGTCCCTGTTTAGAAAAACGTGCAGCAAGCTTAACCACGATCTCGTAAAAAAACAATACTTCCGTGATTCAAATAATGTCCACATGATCGTTACCAGCTTGAAATGCATCCTACACCACTGTTGTGTAGCATTTGTAACCCAGCGGAATGAGAAGACGTTCCTCACTTTCTCGGAACATTCCCAACTTTCAGGGAAACTAAGTGACTTTTTAATGGCTGATCAAGTTCTTACGAAGCTGAATGAGATGAATGTTGCTATATGTACCTATATACTGCAAAATTGCATTGAAGTATAGATCAAGAATAATGTATAAAGATTTCTGATAACCCTTGTTTGATTGTTACTGATTTAAATTTGTATTTAGTCATAGTTTTAACATCTGTTTTATACCAAAATTAAGTAATTGTGATAGCTTATTACACCAATAAATTGATTTTATTGTAATTGTAAATTTGGCAGACGACAAATGCCAGGCTATAATGATTTTTGTATTAATTATATTATTGTAATCAATTGTGTTCAGTAATAAAAATTTAACCACCTAACTAACTATCAAATATTTAAAAAAAGAAAAATTCTGTATTAATTGTTTCAATTGGTTTTAGTTCGTTTTAGAGAGCGAGGTTTTGAAAGCCCAAACTGTGAAAGAAATGGATAGCCTACCACCACCCTCTGGGTTAATAAAGAGATACAAAAGCAGCGGGAACCTTACAGATGGTCCAGCGGAGGAAGACAAAAAATCCATAACAGAAAGAGTGCGAAATAAATGTAAGTATTGTCCATAGATGGCAATTATAATTTTCTTTATAAAATCACTTTATGAGAATCGTTTAAAAATAGAATAAATTTGCAAATAAAACGAGTTATACGAGTATGTTTACTTGGAAGTCAAAGAAATTTGTGCTAATTTCATTTGCACTTCAAGTTGGATAGGTGATAGAATTTTATTTCTAAACGCTGTTAAGTTCTTTAAATTAAAAGATACATTTAGCACTATACACTTAAATGAATCAAGTTTCTTTTATTTTTATCAAATTTGGTTTGCTTAACAATTTTGGTTATTTGTGTTTATTTGTGTCTGAAGGCTACTTCAATATCTTAACTTGTGGAAGTTGGTACCTAATTCATGTCTTGAAGACATTCGTAGACTATCTATGTTCTTTTATTGATTAGAAAACAGGCCTTATAGCCAGGCGATGGCAAATCCCCAAAGGTCAAGATTTCTACCTATTCAAAGGTCATTCAATTTCATCCAGCTCAGATTTGACGAAAAACCGAACAATACTCCTATGTGGATCTACGCCGGATATCCGTCTGGTGAAAACACGGTTTAGAACTAATTTATATTTTTTTTTATTCTGCCGGTGAAATTATTCCATTGGATATGCTCATAGTTGTATTCTTACTCAATCAAAGCACCTCCCTATGAGGATGGGGACTTGTATTTCTGTACATCCAATTTACGCTAGGCTTTATTGAGAGCGGTTTGCTATTTCACCGTTTTCTTCAGTCATTTTACCTACTTTTAATGTAGCAGTATCATCGGCAAACGCAGCTATTGTACAAAGGGATATGTCCCGGGAATATAGGGGATACTAAAGATATTGATGTGGACCGAGAATGATTCCCTGTGGTACACCGGAAAAAAATCCCTTTGAATGATGATGCATCGTTTCCGAGTCCGACACAAAGCTCAGTGGCAAAACCTGCCGTAATTTTAACTTTTATCCCTTATGCCATAACTTATAAAAGACTTGCGGGACATTGAGGAATGCTATTGAGCAAATATCTTTTTTTTTCAAACCTTTCTCAAAATCATCGTTGATTTTATGCATACGATCGATATTTGAATTTTTACTCATGAACCCAATATGCATGTGATGTAAATGTCTTTTATTTACTTTCTGGGCATTAAATTTCGATTTTAAACTGAAAATGCTCAAGTCATTATCGATCCATAGATTTATTATATTTCCATTTCGGAAGTTCAGTTTCTGAACATCTTTATAATGGTTTTGAGAGCGTTCATGTTTTGTTGGAGTCTGCTTCATTTGATGAATTTCCATCTTAATTTGTTTCTTGTGATTGAATCGGCCTAATGAATTAATCAATTCCAACAGTAGTTTTGGAAAGGGCTAGGATACGGACTTATTTGCATGTTTTTTTTTTTTTGTATTTACTCGTTATTCAATATTTTTTAATAACATACTATATTTCAATGTTAATTAAAAAATGTCTCTTTTGTTTCAGTGCAAAGAGGAGTTTTCAAATTGTAAGTACATTGCTTAGTGTTTCCTTAAATAACTATATAAATTCATTTTTTTTTATAATGTCTACAGGCAAACAAGATCACCAAAAGAAAACAAAAAGAGTCGAAGTAGACGTAATGAAGCAACTAGTCTATACTTAGAGGACGGAATGAAACCAAAGTACCCTATATTTAAAGCACCTTTAGAATTTTTAGAAATGAATGAAACTTCATATCCTGATGTGCCGCGTTTTGTTGTCGATTGCATTGAATACATTGAGCAAAAAGACTGCATCCAAATGGATGGTTTATATCGAGCCTCAGGCAACAAAGTAGCTGTAGATGAGCTTAAACAAAAACTTACCGAAAGTTATATCTATGATCCAAAGTTATTAGTTACTGATGATATTCACACATTGACTAGTCTTTTAAAGCAATTCTTCCGAGAATTAGGTTCACCCCTTATAACTGAAGAGACTTACCAAAAATTGTCTTCACTCAAAAACTTGATGGAACGATCGTCTGTCGATTGTATGAAAATTGCATTCCAAGAGATGAAAAATCCAAATCGAGCTACTCTTAAATTTCTAATCAAGCATCTAACAACGTAAGGAAACATTTAGATTCTTCTTGTTATTTACTGAGATTTCAAACGACTTTATTTTATTTTTAACAGGGTGGCATACTACAGTAATGAGAATCGGATGCCTCCATCTAATCTGGCGATTGTTTGGGGTCCCTGCCTTTTATCGACAAACCAAATTCAGTATGATATTGCCCGCATGAATACTTTGGCAAAAGTGCTTATTGAAAACTATGATCGGATATTCGGAGACAATGAACGATTAGTTAGTTAACTTTAGTTACATTCAAATTTTGAAGATGTTTTTAAAGTTTATAAGCGAAACCAAAAATTATACAACTAATCGAAAAAAGAAAAATTTAACTAGTTTAAGTGAGATTTATCTAGTAAATAATACTACATTCATTCATGCATTAAAAGGTGTTCCCGAACTCCTTATATTTTAATTGTGATATTTATTTAAGTTTTCGTTTTTTAAATAAATAAAAATAAAAAAAAACAACAATACAAAAAAGACGACAAAAATCGCTCTAGATAAAAAATACGGTTGTTTTGTTTTTCCTTAAGAACAGTACTCGTATAAGCAAAGACAAGAAGATACAATATTACTGTTGTTCTTAAGGCCCGTGAATAATTTGAGGCAATAGTTCAAAAAATTTTTCTTCTCCTTATTATATAAAACATCTAAAGCTAAATAGTTTTTCTACTTAACTGGATACCACTAATAACTATTCCACTTAAATTTTTGTTTACGTTCTCAGCCGGCACTTGACATTTCGTCAACCGGAACTCGTATTTGTTTCAGGCTTTGTCGTTTCAAGTGGACTTAAAAAAATTTAAAATTCTCTTTCACAAAATCATAACAAAAATTAAATTAAAGATTTTCAATAAAGATTTTCTTGAAAATCAAGTTCGATGGAAATGACCGCAGCCTGTTCAAGTATAGCTCCTACGTCAACCGCATAAAGTTACTGATAAGTTGCGTGCTAACTGTTCAAAGTGTATTAGATTGGTTGTTTCCTTTTGTTGTGCATCACTGCCATTCCTGGCAGTTGGCTTTCAGTTGTAGCAAAACAAGTTCTTCAACTCGGATGTCATCATCTACGCCTGTTACACTCTTTCTACAGAGTAACAAAATATGTGTTTTTTGTACTTCGTGAATTTTCCGAGCTGTCAGATGAAATCTGTGGTGTCGTCGAATTTACATGCATATCGCTGCTGGTAAAGTTTCCATCTACATTGCTATCACTTTCTTGGAATACTTCGGTGATATGGATTACAACGTATCTATGATAGCTGATTCTACCTATCTCTGCCTGAAGCTATTTGTGAAATTGTAGGTCGTGTCGCTGAAATGGCCGCTGATATTAGTTGCCGTTTGTCTTTCTACTCGCTCAACCCAAACATGTCCCCTCCACTGGTTCATATCGTTTAATAAGTATATGCACGTTCAAGATGATTTCAACGGCAATAACTTTGTCGAATGCATGCTACGTAGAACCAAGAGGACACGGATCTTTCTAAAACTGCAGAACTCATCGTTAAACCCTGCTGGCTTAGACCGATAAGATCACTCTCGAGGTTGCCAAACTGCTAAAGTAACATTTTCTATCACAAAACTCCAACCTATCACGTTGATCTTTACTGCACATTCTACAAGAAATCGGTATCCTGAGGAACATCATTGCCTTCTGCGATATGGCCCCTAATTAAGTTTAATCCACCGGTCAGTTGGAAAATCAACTGCGCCGACTGTGCTTCGTGAAGTTTAGATCTTCAGACTGTCTTGCCGTTGGTTGTAGTAGTGCTTTCATTGGTGAAAAGAAGATAAATCTCGCCAATGTACTGTACTGTTTCAATAGAAAATCTTGCTAACGGACTATGTACACTGTCTTGACATACCCCAACTTAAGCTTTAGAATTCTGCGATTTTTCCTGTTGTGTCACATTGTACCGTCATCGGAGTTATCGTGTATATTTCTTATATTAAAAAGTCGAAGGTACATTTTAGGAACTTAGCTCCGTATAAATAACATCTCGTGACATTCTGTTTAACGCTTTTTCCAAATCGTTAAATAACTGCAGATTGTAGAATACTGTGATTCCAGTAAATTGCGCCTAATTATATGCAGAGATCAAATGTACTCTGAGATAGATCTACTATACTCGTATACAGAAATTCTAATGCTTGAGATCCACTTCCTGATCAGAAGTATATCATAACCAGATCCAATTACTGAAGCTGCAAGTGGGCTGAATAATGAGACCCGCAATAGCCAGAATCTGATGGCTTTACGTAAGTCATAGATGATGGCGAATACTAAATGGTGCCAATATTTCACATCAGGGGAAGACAGGAATTACCCGCAGGGGTAATTTTTACTCTGCATATGCAGAAGATGTAGCGGTAATGTCTATTAAGTTACATATTCCGTGGGATAAGTTAATTCCATAGTCTAGGCAGCCATAGACGTCATCGATGGTAAGTGCAGCAAAACTTAAGTCAATTCTGGCAAAAAATGAGTTTGTTCTCTTTAAAAGAAAAAGGTAGCTGATTGGTTTAAATGCATTAGAATCCATTTCTATGATGAAGCTAAATGGATAAGAAACTTCCATGGAATCGAAGGTGGAACAATCTTTTCCGAAGTATGCTGCCATAACAAAATTGCAATGAATGGCCTTTTCATCAGCCTAGCGTGCCTGTTTCTACAATATTTAAGACGCACTTATGAATCGCCTTCCAGTTACACTTTTGAAACCATCTTCCGTTTTAAAACAGTGGTCTTTGGTATAACACACCGAAGTTTTTTTTTTTAAAGAACTTCAGTGTTGAGTGGGTGAGAATACATCTATACTGCCACGGCATTTGTTAAGTTTTTTTTGGAAAATTGGCAGAGAGAGAAGAAAGTGGCTAAGTGGTTATTTTGCTCCATGGGTGGCATCCGACATTAATTTAATTCTTAGTGGCAGCTGGCTTGTAGTTGTATTCAAGTCAACTACACATGGTACTTGATTTTTGTTGACTGAAAAAATGGAAGTCTTTCGGGCCCGTCTGGGATTCGAATACCGAACCTTCCGATTTGGAAGCCAGTTCACTACTACTTGAGCCACGGCCACCTATGTTGGGAATTGGAAGACCTTGCTCTTTGATTGTCTTTTGACATTCATTAGGATCATTCCATCTAACACAACACGATGACACCATAACTGCTGTTGCTTGAAACCATAAATCTGTTGTTCGAGTATCTGCCTCAGAATATAACGGCCAAGTTTTGAGTTAGGATCGGAATGTAGTCGGGTTCGAACAAATTGAAAAAGGACAATGTTAGGTTCCAGCTTTCGTCATTCAAACTCTCGTTTGCGTGGGGTAATCTCTTTTGTGAATATGTTGTGCAGGGTGTTAAGAATCTGGCAGTCATAATTGATAAGCAAGTTCGAGTATATAAGGCTTATGTGAACGTAGTCCGAAGGACCGCATCTGGTTTTGGTTCAATAATTAACTTGTTAGGCAAGGCTTAGAAGACAGTGCATGTTGGGTTGCATGAAAGCATAATTGCAGATGAATAATATGTCGGCACATTAAACGAATGCTTCTCAACATCTATTAGAAATCATGTCACTGATTTGCCCCATTTTCCAAATGGAAAGATTGCTGGTCTTGTAGCCAATCGGACCTTGGAGATTTATAGTTAAAGATTTTTTGTAATAGCGATTGTCGGTACCTGAAGATGTAAGCTTTTGGACCCCTTATACCTAACTACTCAGTTCAACGATCATCACCAATTACGACAATGAGGTTCACAATCGCCATTTCTCCCCCCTTCACACTTATGTTTAATATGCAGGTCCTAATTTTTCGTACCCAATGTAGCCAAAATTAAGTGGTGTTTCAACTTCTCGTAAAAACTTAAATGAAAAAAATGCAGTAGAATTTCCACATTTTCCAATTTGATTGAGAGCACTGTGTAGCGGCAAGTTGATTGTGATATCAAATAAAATGTCAGCAGCCTCAAAATTGTTGGAGCAAGGGACACTTAGAAAGGACAAAGCCTCTGGACCACATCTTGTCTCTATTTGAAAAGTTCTTCAAGTAAAAGAACCATACCTACGCACATAAAATAGGAATAAATGCCATTTATTGTGGAAAAACAAACTTTTATATAAAAATTTAAAAAGAAAATCACAATCTATAGCCTTTAACCTTTACATAATTTTTATATAAATTTGAAAAGCAATTTTCAGTTTCCTAGTACGTAAGATTTTAACCACAAACGAAACCTCACTTGAATAATCAGAATTGACCAACCTTAAGTGTCATGGTACTATAGAGTACCTTACCACATTTGCTATCCTCAATGATTTTTCAATGAGTTTCTGCAGACGATGCTCTATTCGTTTTGGAAATAATTTTAAATCTTTTGGCATCTACTCATTCGAAATTGTCTCCACTTTCAGTGCGGTTGCTCTCAAGAAAAACCTCAAAACGTGATTATGTTACAAAATCTTCAACAGTAAGTATTTGGATATTTTGGCATAAATGAAAAATTGCTTATTACCGAAAACGTTCTCTACATTTGTGGTGGTCAAAATTGAAAAGTGCGATTTTGCTATTGACTCTGAATTTTGAGACCGCAAATTGGGTAAATTGAATAGGTTTACAATTAACATTTTTTTTTCAAACAAGAACTTCTAGATTTGGTTAGTTTTGACAAAGATTGTCTTTGGAAGAGAAGGATACATGTACGTGGGGCTTGCAAACTTTTGTTCCAATCGAAAAGAATTAATGAAGGTTGAAAATTTTGTTCCAAAAACTTCTGTTTTAATGATGTAGTTATGTAGGCAGATAAGATGAAGTTTTTGGAGAATATTTTGTAAAGATTAGGCATTACCAGCATATTGCGAAATGGTTTTATGATGTTTCGAAATGAACAAATAGTTTTAACAGGAATTTTGATGACATACGAGGGCGGGTCAATAAGTCCGTGACTTTTGGATTAAAACACAGATTTTTTGATAAAAAAATAATTTTATTTTTCAACGTAGTCTCCCTTGAGCTCTATACACTTTGTCCAACGCTTCTCCAATTTTTTTATCCCTTCCAAAAAAAATGATTTGTCGAGGTCCTCAAAATAGGCCTTTGTTTGCGAGATGACTTCATCATTGGAGTCAAATCTTTTTCCACCAAGCCATTTCTTCAGGTTTGGGAACAAGAAGTAGTCGCTCGGAGCCAAATCTGGAGAATAGGGTGGATGAGGGAGCAATTCATAGCCCAATTCATGGATTTTTGCCATGGCAACTGCACATGCGTTTGTGGTCGACTGTGAGCAAACGCGGCACCCATCTTGCGGAAAGCTTTCTCATGCCCAAGTGATCATTCAAAATTGAAACCACTGAGCCATGCGAGATCCCTACGGCTTCCACAATCTCTCGCACTTTCAATCTTCGGTCGGCCAACACTATATCGTGAATTTTTTCGATTGTTTCGGGTGTAGAGACCTCAACTGGGCGTCCAGTACGTTCGGCATCTTCAGTGCTTGTACGGCCACAACGAAATTCAGTAAACCACTTTTTTACAATTGAAATCGATGGTGCAGAGTCCCCATAGTATTTATCAAGCTTAGCCTTGGTCTCGGTAATGGTTTTTTTTCGCAAGAAATAATGCTTAATAAGCACACGAAATTCACTTTTTTCCATTTTCTCCTCAAATTAGTGAGTAGTCTGATAAAAATAGCTGTCAAACACAAACTAACTGACGCAGCAAGTTTAAATTTTGACAGGAGTCAACTGACAGATGCCTGTTGACAGGAGCAGTGTTGCTGTTTCAGTAAAGAGGTCAGAAATTCAAAAAGTCAAGGACTTATTGACCCGCCCTCGTAGTTCTGCTATCATTATGTCTTCCAAAATTAACTATTGTCTTGGAGCGAATCAACTAAAAATTGACTTGGTTTCATTCACAGAAGAATGTACTAAAAATTCAGAATATCACTGATAGAGGAATTGGCGTTGGCTTTTAAGGAGCGTAACATACCTTTGCGAAATCGTTGGTAATTACCATACTTGCAACATTAATATGTCTAGCGTTTTACAAATGTAAAGACAATCCCGAGGCAAAGATCATACACTAATTGTTGTTAGAATAACAATAAAATATAACTGCACCGATCTGTATGTCATGATACAAGTCTAAGAACCTGAAGCTGTTAACAAAGATGAGATTGGTAGGTTGCCTGTTTATTGTAGGTGCTTCTAGGTCTAGTTGCACAGTTGGCCCATAGCAATCAAAATAATTTTAACGTTCTGAATAAACTAGATCCCATGACTGGTTTTTCTAGCACACTTTTTCTGTACAAGGCTGGCCATAAAGTATATTCCAACATATACAAGTATATGTAAAGAGGGAGCTAACAGCTAGTGTGGAAGTCTTCTTTAAATTAAAGACATATATATTATGAAATCAATATAGAATATTATTAATTAGCAATGCTCAATTTATGGCAATACCACAACTTCTATTGCAAGCAACCATCCGAAAGTCGAAATTATCGATAACTTCTTGAAGAATAAATGGGTCAATGGCCGCAATTTCAGTATGGATGTTATGTTTGAGATCCGTTGGGGGTTATTGGCATATACCTTACTCTTTAAATAGCCCCACAGGAAGAAGTCTGAAGGTGTCAAATCGCATGTCTTTGGAGGCCAATCAACTTCTCGACTAACCGAAATAATGCGATCTTCAAATGTCATACGCAATAAATTGATTGATGGCTTGTGTGGGCGGTAACACCATCCTGTTGAAACCAAAGTTCGTTCAGACCCAGTTCAATCAATTTGCCGCCAACCCATAATCTGCACCATACAGTGATTTTTTTGGGATGCATTGATGTTTCATGAATCCTGAAATTTTGTTTATTTTCGCTCAAATTCAAATTCAATTGCAAATAGTCTTGGCGATCCAACATCCAGTTAACAAATCGGAGACGTTATAGATTGTTCAAAAGCTTCAATTGATGTGTTATTTGGATTTTATAGGCCTGCAAGTGAAGAACTTTCAAATTCGCTGTAGAGTGCCATATTTGAGGCTCGATTGTTGACTTCGGCGGCTAATTAAGGTACCTAGGTCATTTGAACATTTTCACTTACAATGGTGATGTCTTGGCTTGTAGGTGCTGGCCGAGCATGCTGATATGGACTTTGACCCGACACCAATCCAGTTTCTTCAAAGCGCTTCAACATTGTATGAATTCCGGACTCACAAGGGCGAATTTACGAATTTTGCGAAACGTTATTTTCATAGATCTCCCATTTTCGTAATAAGATTGAATAACAAAAATCCGTTGTTACGTAGTAAACGACTCCATGACTAAAATTGCCAAAGATTGTGAGATATATGCTAAAAAGATCAATCACATTGAATTCAGTAAATCACAGTGATTGCAAGCCAACATCCCCGCGATCTCTTGGCTCACCCTTTACATATATTCAACCTGCCGAAGACCTTTGCAAAATCGATGAAAAACAAAGAACCCCGAACCCTCTTCACCGAGATTATTCCTGGGTAACTGGAAAGAGGTGCGAATATGTGTATTTGTTGCTGATGGGGGAACATCTGAGCTATGATCCAAATTACCTTAGTGGTTGGGCATTGCTGCTGATAACAGCGAGTTCGTTAATATTACTATAGTCGAATCATATTTTCGCATCAATTTCCTGTTTGTTCAGTCTTAGTGGCTGTTGCATTGATATTGATATTGTGTCGAACATTCAAGAAGACAAAGTCCCATTATCCCGTCATGATACCGACAATGCTTTTGATATTTCCAGCGAGATATATTTGATCCAAAAGAGCTCGTTGTCCAGGATAATACGAGTATATGTACAAACAATAGACTCTACTCGAAAAGCAGACAGTGATGCCCTTAAGATGACAATTTCATGTTCGGTAGCATTGACTAAAAGCCTATTTCTATTGCACAAATCGGCCAATGGATATGATATTGCACAACAGCGAGTGCAGCTACATAATCTGTCTGGCCGGTTACGTTAAGACAATTAAAGGTATTATAGCTTTGGAGATAAGAACTCACCATCCGAACAAACCCTGCTTACGACCCTATCACTATGTTGTGTCGTCTGGCTGACACATGCTATCCAAAGTATACACAGCGCAGATGAAAATATCAGTGCGTCTTCAATTCTCCCCCTCAGTGAGCGGCATTACTAAGGCGATATCATTTTCCAAACTTGATGGAAACAAAAAACTTGAATGTCCAAGTATACCTTTGTTTAATCAAGCTCAATTGTAATTTCCGCGATAAGAGCGTTTTTCATCGTGTTACCTTAAAAGGGAGTCTGAAGCATAGTACAGAGAGTTTTACCTTTCGACTTAGCATAGATAATCGTACCTCCAGATCTTCTGAGTTTTCCTATCTGGTTGCCCAAGCGCAGTTTTCTTATTTTTTTTTTTTTTTTTAACATCCCAGCAATATTATTTATTTATTCTCTATTTTGTTGGGCTTTCTCTTGCTACGAGTATTAGGTACACTACACACTATCATTTTTTAAATGACATTCCCAGACTGTCAGTTCTCTTCATTTCATTCTATGCTACACATTATCACTCCAGGAATTTCATTTTTTCAAATATTCTCTTAATTTTACCTCTACATTGTTGAGTTTATCTTTCTTGGGTCTTGTTCTGCATACACATACGTGCATCATGCTCCGTCATTCCTACAAAATCTACGAACATTTTCGACCCTCATCATTTATGCCATCGTTTCAATAGTCAGTTTTCATTTCAAGATACACACTATCATTTTTCAACTGACATTCTTGCTGGAATGATGCCCTTAATGTAAATATAACCACCGCTTCACATCTGTGCTTGATTGACTATATGTGGATGTGTATATACAGATATTGTTCCATACCCGGATTGGTAAGTTTTAAAGGGTTTTAATAGACTCAATTGACTGGAGTCCGAACTTTAGGGAGGTTGACTTAGTACATCGATATTGTTCCTCCGAAGCACTTTTACCCTGGGAAAAAAATTCAAATACGAACATGATTTTTAGTCGCAAGAGTTGAGTTGCAACTTTTTTTTTACGAGTATTTAAAGAAAAAATCAAGCTTACCACTTGGGTTGGTTGGTTGAGTCTTAGAACGCTGTTCTAATGAAAAATTAACCAGAAAGTGCCATAAAATAGCTCTCTTGCATCACGATTTCCTCTGACAACTATTCTCTATGCAGAACATGACATATAGATCCATCATGACAATAGCCATTAGTTTGTCGGATATACCTCTCCTGCGCAAGGCAAACCAGAAAAACTGTCATTTTTACTGTTGAATGGCTTCTCAGATTTAGTAAATAACACTGTTCGATAATGGTCCGCAGGGTGTTGGTGTGATCGACACACAAAAATCCAGTGCCGAAACCCGCTAATTCGGCCTCAAATATATCTTCCAGATGTTCATTTCTTTACACAAGAATTACTTTACCTCTTACCTTCGCAACTGCTTTTTATTCTAGTTTAACATCACATAACTACCACAAAAGAAAGCATTGAACCTTTATTGAAAAAGTATCAACGGTGTGAAGTCAAGTTAGGTAAGTAGGGTAAGATCATACCCAAGTAAGACGAGTTTTAGCGAGGCATATGCCAGTTCAAAAAAAAAAAAAAGGATTATGCAACCGTATCCTAGCCTTTACAAGTTACAATCTGCATGATTTTTTATTTCAGAACTCCAAAAACATATTTGATTTTCATTACACAAGTCCAATACTAAGCTTTTGCAATATTTCTGTTTTATTTTTCTGTGGCAACTTTAAATATGAAAAGATTTAATTGTTAACAGGATTGACAATAACAGGCATTTCCGTCTTAAGAGAAACAGAAACGTTTTTTATTGACTTTTGAAATTGCCACTAAGTAATTACAAAGCCAAAGTCAATGTCTACAGACGATCCGTAATCGAATGACAGAAACCCAATTTGAGAGCATTTTTGCCTATTTTTGTTATTTTCTGCAGAGATTTTCGTTGAAGCAAACCACAATAACCAGTCGCTTTCAACGTAACAAAAACAGTGCAAAAAGGATGTTACAAAAATCATACAAGGCCACGTATTCGTATTTGAAATACTATATATGTATACCATACACTCATATGAAGACATACATACATTTATTCTAGTTTTGTAGTATTTCTATGCAACAGTGTATCCACTCCACAGCTTGACCGTATCCAACTTGTTAAACGAAATAGAATTCCTTCTGCTCTCTTGCTGCAAGGAAGCAATATGATTTTTCAATATAATTTTGTTGGAGATTTGGAAAGGATTTCTGGTTATGAATAATTTAGACGTTTTCCTTTCATTTTGGCTGCTCAATTTTCGATCCAATTTATGCTTATGTATATTTAAAGCTGGCAATATTATTTTTGTATTAATATTGAAAGTTCACGAGTGAATCCTTTTGTTGCAGGTTTCTCTTCGTTGTTGGGGCGAGATCTGCTTTTACGTTGACTATTGTCAACGGTCAATATTTGGATGGATTTTTTTCCTAGAATACACAAAGATGTTGTTTTGAGCTATACTACTGGGTATTTTCTTTATTCCAGAGGACAATATGTACTGTTCATATGTGGATGTATGGCATTATATTAGATACGTTTAAATAAATGGCAAAATACGGTTTAATAAAATATTTTTTATTTCTTTTTGTAACAAAAGTAACAGTAGGTACAGAACATTATTATTGTACAATATATGAAGACTATAGCTGTAGACCTAAGGCATATTATTTCCTGCCCAACCAATCTTGACGGTATTGTTATCATTTCACAGTACCTACTCAATTAGATTTTTGTTTAGAAGAAGGCAAATATCATACTAATGCCTTGTAGATATTCGTCCCAAACTCGTTGTAAGCTTGGTAAATCCACCATGAACCAACTTTTCTTTTTGATAGAGAACGTTTGTTGCTCCATAAAATATGGTTATACCACCACCTATGAATTGAAGTTCAAAAAAAGATTTCAACAAAGTTACGCGCCTACATATGTCTTCGCCAACACAATACTTCAAAGAATAAAGCAAAACTCATAGCAAAGCATAACTTTAAAATCGTAAAATATGTTGCCAACCTGTGCTTTAAGAATGACACTACCATAGAGATGGAGAGTGGAAACGAAGAAAATTTTGTAAAGGACTCTTGACGTCGTAGTTCTTTCTATGGCTTGAAAGCATGGAGCGTATGTAAACCATTGAACTAAGGGTTAAGCGAATGAAGAAGTTCCGGTCTGAAATGTCCCTGAATCTGTTCATGAGGAATAGAATGCTTGTAAAACTTGTGGCGTGCATAACCGAAAATATCGCCCTAGAAAACATGCTATGCGCCACTGGAGGCAATATTTTAAAAAATAGAGAGAACTATCCGCTGTGGCCTAGGTCTACACCTCAAGTATTATCTCGTAAAGACAGTCTTCTAAATATGAATATACTATATTTCGCAGTGAAGTTGCGAGGCGTGTCTGATTCCGTTTTGTTTGTTTGCCTATGTGTACTTGTAGGGCAACTCAGAACAGGCGAGAAAAATTTTGACTACACCAAAATTTCGTGCAAGGAAAATAGTTTTTTGATTTAAATTTGTAAGAATGGTGGTGGGCAATCACCTGGGCATCTAGAGTAATACAAAACGTGCGAGTTCAAATATGCCTTTACCTTCTTGCTACAATGGGGCTGAGATAAACTGAGTATAAGCCTGCTTCGGAAGAGTAAAGGAAATGCATCAGTCACTGAAAATGAGGCATTTTTCTGCTGCCAAATTGTGCGTACTAAATTATTTAAACCCTTGCACTCTACACAGCCCTGATACGAGTATATAGGCCATTCATACTCTTCTGATTACGTCAATGTAGCTTAAATCTCTTAAATCTCTTTAATTGTTGTGGTAAAACAAAACAATACAATCTTCCAAGCCCTGAACTTGGACTGGGTATATCCTACCATTAAAAGGGGTTTTTATTCTCGTTTAATCAACAAGCATATGGTCTGTATTGACAACGTTCCCCTGTGCCTCAATTTAAATTTAAATAAACGAAAACAGATTTATTTTTAAAGTTATTTTTGACATCGGAACTCTCGGTAGTGACTAGTGATCTTAACAATACAGGATTTATTCAATATCGAAAACTAGACACATCTAACTTCCGATAGACGATAATGGCAGTTGTGCTGCTATCTGTTTTCAGACTTCTTCTTCCTTTCATGTGTTGAATACAAAACCTCACATGTCGTCACAATGTGTCCATAATCATGGACACAGAACGCAACTGAGAATTTTTGTCTTTGTGGTGGATTTGCTCTCACCATCTAAACTTAGGTAATTTTGCCATCAAGATTTTGCTGCTTCAAAAATAAGTTACAAAACGAACTCAGGATGCCACAAATTCATCAAAGCTTCAGCTTATATTTTCCATGATTTGATTCTATCAAAGCCGAAGTTATTGGGAGTTATTTATAAATAAATAAAGGTTAAAGGTTCTGCTAGTCAGAGTTTCATAATATGATGACCTGCTTGTCAGCATGGTTGCAGTTCAAACAACATTGGTTTTTATGTCATACTATAATAACATTAAATTAAGAATTGAAATCAAGATCTTGACAATGTTGAGGCGGAGTTAAACTAGGACCTCGGTAAATCAGATTATGGTCCATGCAAACTCAGAACGATACAGTTGTAAAGACATGTGTTATGAACATGAATGGCACTCTCAAATGTCTTAAACTGACGTGTCCAGAGAAAATTGCTTCTAATTGCCTGTTCCAAAGGAGAACGCAGATTAAAAAATTCTCGGATTTCTACGAGTGTTGACAAACATTTTGCGGAAAGATCATAACAATAAGTGAAGCCAGCAGACATTCAGAAAATCGAGAGCTTTCATACTGAGTTTAAAGCAGAGTTCCTCTATCTTATGCCTAAGACTCACTTTAAAAACCATTTCAAAACCAACTGCTTTTAATGAAACTGCAATTCAGTTCGGTGATACAACCCGCCTGAGTTAGAATGTGACATCAGTTGTGAAGGCAGATGAGGTAATTTAATACACTGCTGCTCCCTTTGACGGATTTAGGTTGCCTGGCACTAATGGCATACCACATTGATCAAAAAGTTCCCGGAATAACCACCGTGTGGCGCTCCCATTGCTCCGATTTGAGTTCTGTTTTTTTCTTGTTACTCGTAATTTGGTACATCTGTTGTTGATACGAGTATTTCATCTCAATCTGATATCATAGCTTGACATTTGCAAAAGTTACGTAGCCAAGAGTACATCTATCCCTGTGTGTGTTGGCGATTTTTTACAATTTTAGAAATGAATTTAAATTTGTAACAACGAACTTGTATTAAATTTTGCGTAAAAAACGGATTTAATGGTGCGCAAACATTGGAAATGTTGGAAAAGTATTTCGGCAACGATTGAAAACGGTTGATTACCAGTGGCAAGAGGGGTTCAAAAGTGGTCATGAGTCAATCGGAGATGCTAAACGCAGTGGCAGACCATCGACATCGAAAACCAAAGAAAACATTAATGAAGTAAAAGTGTAGTGCATCATGAATTTTTGCCAGAAGGTCAGACAGTAAACATTATTCGTAATTTTTTGACGTAAAATGCAACAAATACCATCCAACAGCCACCGAATTCACCTGATTTGGGTCCCTGTGACTTCTCTCTGTTCAATCGCAGGAAGCACTGATGGACGTACCGAAAACCGAATATAAAAAATGTTTCGAGGATTGGATCAAGCGCTGGCATAAGTGTGTTGCAGTCGATGGGGATTACTTTGAAGGGGAGAACATAGATATAGATGAATCAACTTGTATTTTTAAATGATCAAGGTGGTATATACAATCCAATCCAATAGAAAAGTACATTAGCTGCTTGCAACTCTGACAGAATCTTCACTTTAAGCCTGGTCCTGCTATACAAACCGAATTCTTGTCGAACACTTAACGTAATATTTGTAACGAAAACCGAAGAAGATGACTATTCGCTCGTCAAAAGCCCCAGATCTCCTCTCTCCTCGAAGAGCATGCATGAATGACTGGTTGAGTTTTATGCGCGAAAAACTATTTTTCTAATGTTTCCTTTGTCCATTACACAATGCGCATACCAATGCAGAAGTTCTTCTAAAATTGCGGTTAAAAATCTGGTTGAAACTAGTTTAGAAACTTGCGCATGTCTTCCAGAGTGCAAGGCTTCCCTGAACGCACTTAAATAGCCGAATTCACTTCTTGGGCTTCAGGTTACAATGTGATGTGAAAGTATTACCAGCAAATGTCAAGGGTTCCTATACTTTTTTCTACCTTGATTTTTTTTTTCGTCAGCAAAAGATTTAAAGAAGGCAATACACTGTCATGTGTCAACATGACATGATGCTGTCAACATCATTCACAGAATGTGGAATTCACAAGTTAACTACAGAGGCAAAATCTTTTAAAAGTCTTTTCGGTTACTCGCACGTACAGACGACATTGACATAATAGAAAGAACAAAGCGAACTGTCAAGGGAATGATTGCAGTTAACCAGAAGCGACAAAGTTGTGTTTAGAGCTAACTCGGTTAGATGGCCTGCTCATCTTGAGTATAGACAGCAGCTGTCCAGTACGAGAAATTGTTGACTCTACCCCAAAGCGACAACGCAGTAGAAAACGACCTCATCTTATGTGATCTCAGTCAACATAGTCTTCACAACTTGAAGCGGCTGGTAAAAGACGTAAGACAGTAGGTAAGTAAACTTATAGCCACATAAAAAAGGTTTTAAGGTTTTATTCAGCGATTTGTGTACCTAAATAAGTTAACGCAAAGTTCCGAACGTGGATTAGTAGTTTGTTTTCCTGTTTCAACTAGGAACTTCATCTCGAAAAGACAAATCATGGGAAAATCTGCAAACATGTAATTCATTGCGAGGATGTGTAGAGGCATGTTAACAAAACAAGGTGGCGCAAAATTAATCATCCTATTGGAAGATGTTAACCTTTTTGCAAATATATTTGACTTTTGTGAACTAGACAGCTGCGGTATACAAACAGACAAGCAATGGAGCGCGTGTAAATTACTGTCAAGACATCCTCAATCTCAACAACGATTTTGTGTCGAAAATCATCATTTCCACTTACGCGGCTATGTCAATAAAGAAAATCTTCGTTTCTGGGGCACTGAAAATCCGCGTGTGACGCACGAAGAGCCATTACATTCACTCAAAGTCACTGTGTGGTGCGGCGTTGACGCAGGAGGAGTGATTGAGCTTCTTTTTTTTTTGGGGACGCCATGGGCAACACGGACACTGTTACCGGCGAACGCTACAGGCCCATGATAAACGACTTTTTACTGCCGGAATTGGATGAGGGCGGTGAACATGTGGTTTGAACAAGACTGTGCAGCCGCACATACAGCACGAGCAACAATGGATATTGTGAAGGAAGCGTTTCCTGGTCGGGTAATCTCTCGTTTTGGCGATCTGGCATGGTCAGTAAGATCGCCCGATTTAACCATCCCGGACTTCTTTTTTTGGGGCTACTTAAAGTCGCGGGCTCATGCCAACAAGCCTCAGACAATAGCAGCCCTTAAGGAGAATATTCGACGGGAATGCGAAAAGTTATCACCGGAAATCTTGAGGAAAGTCATGGAAAATGCAATAAAACGGGCACAAATGTGTATCCACATTGGCGGCAGCCACTCGGCGGATATCAATTTTTCCACTTAATAGAAAAAAATGTAAAGGTCCAAACAAAGATTTCTAAATCTTTTTTTTTATTTCGTAAAAAAGTAATTCAAAAACAAAATTGGATGATTAACTTTGTACCACCTTGTAGTAATCACAGATAGACAACAACAAAAAAAAAAAACTATTTCCTGCTTAAATTTTTTGTTAAGATTTAATCAGAACTAATAATGCGGGTGTGTGCAACCTAAGCGCAGTAATTCATCTCCGCAACAAGGATAGATTTTTAAAATTTTTAAAAGTTCAGGTTCCGTTGTCTTTTCAGCTTTTAACTCAATTCACATTGCTCATTTATTCATTTGGCTGAGCACAGTATACATTGAAAACGAGAATCGGATTATCTTGAAAAAAAAAAACAAAAACAAATTGTAAAATTAGTGTAAAGGTAAAACAATAAGCACTTCATACTCACAGCGATAAAAGTTTGTAAACTTATAGTAGCAAGACCTCCAGCAAGGAATACATTGTTTTGTTGCGAGCGTTGCATAAATATGATGACACAGGCGCGAAATTTCGGTGACTGATCCACCCAATTACAATTATATATTGCGGTGGTCAATTCATGGGTTTCCGACATAAGGGAATTCCCAAAGTAACATACGGGGAAGCATTCCGACATCAGACCAGCCACATAAACCAGTGTACTAATCAATTGCCCAAAACTATTATTAAATAAAACATAGTATACCATTGTGATGCAAAGAACGGAACCGGTTATAACAAATTGTATAAGAACCGTATCCGAAATAGCCGGTCTAATTGTCTCAAACAACCTGTAAGCGAAAGTTTTGTAAAATTTTGTCTGTTAGAATTAGCAGATGATGTATGCACATACCTTATTATGTTCTTATGATCATTCACACAGGACTTGAGTTCAATAAAGTTTTCCTCAGAAGTTAAATTTGGGTCCTTTCCAATTCTTGCAACTCTCATGTGAAGAGCACGAATTTGACCTTTAAGCACATTAATGTATATCGGTGGGTATGCATCGTTTCCTGTATTTTGTAGAATTTGAAACGCTGTTGCCAGAAGCTGGAAAGTATAGGCCATATAGTAATTTCTTGTCGAAGCTGTCCAGTCAAAAGGGAACCATCCTTCAAATAGAAGCTTACGATGTATCAAACCAGGAACTGCATACGATGCCAATGAAGATGATAATACAATTAGAACTACAAGCGAAATTAAATGGCATTGCCTGATGACACTTTTCAAATATAAAGTTTCGTCCTTATTCCGAGAAGCTCTTTCATCCAATTTATTCAGATATGTTTTGACATCAAGTAAATTCGACAATCTCATAAAGACAACGAGCTGTTTCAACGAGCATATGATAAGTGTTGGACTTATTTGCAAGTTATGCATAATTTCACCCAGGTCGCCCAGAAAGAAAACGTTTATGAATACAAAAATCGGTGACAATACACTGAATATGAAATTTATTGAAATTGAATAGAAATTATAGAGCCACTTGTAGTTTTTGTAAGGAAATACACCAAGAAATCTCCAATTGTACCACATGTAGAGAAAAGACTGATTCGTGTCCAGTTCCAACATTGTGATTTCAAGTGGCTGGATGATGAATTGAAATTTCAATATGACGTCTACAATGTTTAAATGTCCTTTTTGAAATGATGAACCGCAAAATACTTCAATCCGAAAGGGCTGATTGAAATTAAATATGTATTGTACCGAAAATACGAAGTTTCAACAGTTGGAAAGTTAATTGTTGCAATTAGGGTGTCATAATTGGTTTTAAATTACAGATAATAGACGCATTTACGAAGAGGAGAGCTTCACACTTTCTCAAAATGTACTGCAGAGGTGGTTGATTTCGCTTTGATTTGAATGATGTAATTTATTTAAGACTGATTGGAGGTTAATAGTTATAAATCCATTATGACTGCACTCTCAAATGCATAGTTGCTTTAAAAATTTATGCTGATATAAGGCCCTATTATACAGGCTTTCGCAAACTGGAAAAAAATGACTGCGTAAATAGTATTAGTTATTGGTATGGACAGTTAAGAATATCGTTATTGTCAATATAACACCCTGCTAGCAAATCATATTTTGTCACTAGGGTGTCATTTAAAGAGTTGAGGTGGTTATCTCCATAACCAAGTGCTGTTCAGCGTTACCATTCTCGTCATTGGCGTTTTAAGCCAAGCGATGGATCAATATTTGTTTGTTTGTTTCTTTATAAGAAGTACGTCAATCCGCCTGATTTCAATTGCATAAAAGAGTTTTCCAACATCTGGTTGAGATCGATAATGATGATGTTAGCTGTATATGCAGTTGCTAGACGGCTCAATGCCCATCTTTTTAAGGACTTATTTTAAAGAAGAAGTTTTGACATACTTTAGGTAGCGCTAAAGTTAGGGCTGAACCTGGGCCTCAGTCAACAAACGTCTCCGGCTGCCTCCAGTTTTGCACGCTAAGTTGGATGAAATCCACTTGCACTTGCATGCGCCACCTCAGTTTCGGTATTCTGTCCTTCGGGGACGCATTCGAAAACTTTTGAGACCGGAGCGACGGCACCGAAAATCACCCGAAGAATTTTTCTCTCAAAGCAGCCAAGAGCACCCTCATCGATTTTTGATAGTGTCCATGCTCTGCGCCATAGAGCAGAACTGAAATTATTACAGTCTTATAAAGGGTAATTTGTTTTGTTCGAGATAGGGCTTTACGGTTTTATGCTGTAGAAATAGGGTAGGCACTGAGGGATGTCAACCTGGCTATATCTAGTGTTGCAACTATTTTCTACACATCAATTGTGCTTTTAATACCTCCACTTGATAACCATCGGGTACTGGTCCTTCTAAACTTATGAGCGCGAGTGCTGACCAGCAGACAAAAATAGCAGCACTATAAACGGAACAGCGGATGAATTCACCAGATAGAATCAACGGTGGAAGCAATCCCGAAACAAATGAGACCTTATCCGGGCTACTCCGACATATTTGAAGCTCAGGGCGGTAAGGATTTCCGAGATTAAGTCAGGGTGGCGGAAGAGCCAATAATGGACCAATGGCAGCACTCACATCCCAGAATGGGGTACTGGGTTTCGGTCTAATCGATCCCCCTTCCTAAAGATATCAAAAATTGAAACTGGCCCTCCAGGTTGGGGGTTGTGCCGCCGGGGTAACTGCCCGGCCATGGAAAAAAAAAAATTAAAAGTTCCGAAACATAAACAAATCTTGGATACGGACGGATGTAATGATGACAACCCATGCAAACGAATTAAGGACAACTAACTTCGGATATGCACGTGGAATGTTAGGTCCCTTAACAGGCCACGAGGCCCTAGACCTTACCGCCATTCAAGAAATGCGATGGAATGGGCGGGGCAAAAAGAGTGTGAAAAACTGCGACATCTACTACATCGATTATTATCGACGGCAAAACCAGCGGCTATTTGGATGCAGATTTGTTGTTGAAGGCAGACTTAGGTAAGAAGTCTTGAGTTTCCGGCATGTGAACGAGCGAATCATAGCAATCCGCATCAAGGCTAAATTTACCAACACTAGCCTGATATGCCCGCAAGCTCCCACAAAGGAGAAAAGTGACGACACCAAAGACATCTTCTATGAGCTCTTGAACAAGACCTGTGAGCAATGCCCTAGCTATGGCATTAAAATTTCCTCGGTGATTTTAATGTAGAGCTAGGAAGAGAAAGCATCTTTGGTAGCACTGTCGGAAGATATAGCCTCCACGATTCCACCTCCGATAACGGATTCAGGCTTAACGGCTTTGCGGCGGGGCGAAACAAGGTTGACCACATTGCGATCGACGCAAGGCACCCCACCAGTATTATGGATGTCCGAACGTTCCAAAGATGCACGACTCGATTCGACCACTACCTTGTTTTAGCCAAGGTACGGTTGCGGATATCCCGAACAACGCCAAGGCAAGCTAATATTGTGAGGAATTTCGACGTCAGAGAGCTACTCGTACAATCGCAAGAGATCGCCAAATCCTTTTCCGATCGAGTCCAGCTTAATCTATTAGGAGGTCCCTCGCCGTCAGCATCAAGCTCACCTAACCTGAAACCACACTGATATGGACCTATCAGATTGTTGACGAACGGCTTTATTTGTTCACACAATGCGGCAGATATACCGTATACGCAGTTCAGAGGCTCTCTTTTCTCGAGGTTCGGACAAACAATGCTGAGGTTCCATTCATCGGGCATTCTTTCGTCGTCGGGTGGACGGAATTTTCGGTCTACATCCTTCAGATTGAAATGTTCATTCTGTCTGAAAGCGTTATTTATTTCGTCACCGCCGTTATACTTGTACAGTCTGCAGAAATGCTGTTTTCAAATACTTATCATCGACTGCGACTCTATTACGATGTTCCCTTGTTCATATCTACAGGTTTCTGTTCGGGGTTTGTGTCCGTGGCATGTTTTTTTTAATCTTTTGGTAAAACCTCGGAATCTCATTCATGGAGTAGCATTTCTCAATTTCCTCGACAGCGCGCTTTTCATGCTCTTCCTTTTTCCTCCCGAGAAGCGAGTGTTCGCCCCTCCTCTTCTGTTCATAGAGCAGCTGTAGTCCTTCTATGCAGCGCCACTTTGTTTGCATCTTGCTTACCGGTATTCGTCATCAAGCCAGGGGTTTCGATTTGGTGGTCGAGTGAAACCCAGAACATTGTTCATTTTGACCAGAAAAATACTGTGAAGCACTTTTGATAAACATATCATTCTGGCCAATCGAAAAGGCTACACCGATGCCATAACTCAAAATTTGTGGTATTTCGGATATTAGTGCATAAGCTGTTTAGCTCTGGAGACTATCAAAAACCTAAGTTCTCAATGTCTCGGGGCTGAGAATTGGCAGTGAAGTTTTACCTCATCCTTATTTTCTAAAAAGTATTGACCATTGACACCACCAGACCAAACTTCACACCATACAGTGACTTTTTGTTAATGCAATGATCCCTTAACAGTTAGATGTGGATTTTCACTTCCCTTATATGTGAATATTTTATTCGTAAACGTATCCACCGAGTGAAAAATGAGCGTCATCGCTGAAGAAATGTGTGTGGAAACCGATAACTTAGATGCTGATGTTCAAGCACCAATCGGCGAATGTTGTACGCATTCAGCTGGCTCTAATTCTTGAGTTAAACCTTGTAAGGGTACAGACGCGAATCCCAAGGTAAAGTACCCCATAATATGCTGTAAGATTAAGCCCGAATGCTGTGGTCGCATTGAAACGCTAGATTTAGATTTTTTTCAATACTTTCACCAACGGCAGCCACATTTTAATGATGGATAGGCCATAAGACATCTGTCACAGAGTAAATCTCTTGCAATTTATTTTTTACAGTTTTTCGTTATGCGCGAAACGTATCTATAGTACTATAGTCGTTTTAAACCATCTGTTTATCGAATCGTTCTGCCAATAAAGCCATAGTTTCACGGTCATGGGTGTCTTGTTAGAACCAAACATTGTCGACCACACGGGCTTCAATTAAGGGCAGCAAATAGTCCGTTATTATGGAGTGATATCTGGAGTCATTCAAAGTTACATACTGGTCGGCCTCTGTTTTGAAGAAACATGGACCGATGATTCCACCAGCCTAAGAATCACAAGAAATTGTTATTTTGGATGTAGTGGCAGCTTTTGAACTTCTGCTTATTAACGTGACCATTAAGATAGAAATTTTGATCAAAAACAGAGGATCATAGGACCTACAACTAAAACAGCGATAATTCGGTGGATCGATGGGCTTTGGTTCTTAAAAGAACTAAATTTTATATCATTTAAACCACAATCCCCACGTAAAATACGCCAAGTTATTGAATACGACAAGCCAAGCTATTGCGAATGCGCCAAATCGATTCATGACGGTCAGAGCGTTCATTCTCTGGTATATTTTCTTCACTACATTTTAGATGTGGCCACGACTTTTTAATTACGAAAGTTGGGTTTCAAACTATTATATAGCATAGTAAATTGTGTACTTCTATTTCAGGACAGGGTTCAATTGGCATTTATGGCAAACACTTAAATGCTAAGATGTGGATATGCTTTACAATTTTAGATGCGATGGTAAGTAATTGTCATGTTCCGACGAATAAGCGAGACCTGCGATACAAAGTTGCCTTGGTAAGGTGAACGTCATTTTTATACAATATTTTGCAATTGAATCTCCTTTATTTCCGACAACCAAATATCATCCGGGAAGCACAAAGAGCTACAGCGATGAATTACATAAACGAAATCAAAACTATCTATGGCTAAGACTGATGACTTGTAGCATCTGATGTCTGAAGCATTAACTTCTGTGTACGATGTTTATCATCAATTCGGAATTTCTTCAGAATTTGCATATTTGTCATCATCTGTACATTCACTTTCTAACTGTATGTGTATAGACTAACAATTTGTATTAGATATTTTATTGGAAAAAAATTAATACAATATGAGCGATGACAAAGTTGGAAAATTTCATATTTTTGTTATTCCCTCCTATAAAGCACTATCGTAAATCGTATACTACAAATACATCGTATTGCATACAAGTCCATATATGGTATTTATAAAACGGAACTATATGTGATAGAGACACCCATGCAAGACTTTGCAATAGAGATCTGTCTCTGTTTTGGATTATGGTCATGCTCGTAGTGCATGCGTATTTAGTTCTTTGGAAAGCTTTAACGAATACGTCAGAACGAATAAAACCTGCTTTTGATACGGAGGCGTAATACGCCAATAATTTTATGCCTGAAGGGATAACCATCAATAATCTCACGGTCTCTCAAACTTATTCCCATAAAACTGTTCAAAATGTTCAACTCGTTTTTGTATTATTCTGCGTGATGTGTCTAATACCAGAACATCGACCAATTTCAAATATCTGAAGCATTATCCCTTATTCTGTTGTTTTGACTAGAAATAATAGTGAACATTTTTCCAACTCTATTGAACAATTGATGATTAATCGTCAAGGGGAACTGCGAGGATAGTACTCGTATAAGGAGTGATTTAGTGATAGGGGTGTTCTTTGAGGAGAAAGTAGTGAAGGCCCTTCCGTTTCAGGACTCACCTTTTCAGTCTATAAAACTCGGCAAGGTAGAGGTCAATAATCGAACACAAAAACATCGTCAATCTGCCATTTGAAAGGAAATGTTTTAGGTTTTGGAAATTAAAAGCATTTTATATGTTTGTCCTACCTAGGTAGGTAGGTTTCTAGTTTTTACTTCAATTTCAGTCATCTCTTCCTTTTGCCGATTCCAATGACGGTTTAGAGTGGCTGGATACCATTTCTAACGAAAAAGTTTGGCATCAAATAGTCATGAGCAGTGTTGAAGTGGGAGTATAAGTTGGAAGTCTTATAAATACTCCATTGAAACAAACTGACAAACTCCTTCAAATGCATATACTCGTACGTTTGTATAGTGACAACGACTTCTAACAGTTCGGAAGAAATTCAGACTATCCAGTTATCCACTAAATTCGCACATAACCACGTACGAGTATTCGTATATCCTCCAATGAATATAAACTAACTCCCTTTCGTTTTTCAAGGCCGTATAGGATATCACATATCACCTTAGGAAATGAAAGCAAGGAACACTCGTCTATTAAAATTTATTAATTCTATACTTCTCGTGTTAATATCCATATTATCCTACAAATTAAATAACTGTAAGTAGCACGTTTCTAATGCTAATATGAATAAAAATAAAAAAAAAATTGAAATTTATACATTTAAACTTCGCCCTAAATCATATTTAGAAAGTTGATCCTTCGACTTCTGACATCAGGTAAAATATTGTTAATATTAGAATGTTTACATTGAGCGGAATGTTACAAGAGGATGGCGTTTGACATTTACTTTCAGTAGAAATCTTTAATGGGAAAAAGTCGGTGGAAGAAGGTTGAAGTTTTCTCTTGTCCACGGTCCCAGGAACATTGTTCAGAAGAACTTTTTTTCTATCAAACTGGAGGAAAGTTTATTTTCTCTGCCCCGAAAGTTAAATTAAAAACTTTTCCCTCTCAAGAATGTTTGTTTGGTTAAACAGGAACGGTATTGAAACATGAAACAGGAATATGACATATGATGTTAACACTGCAGATGACGACGTAGGATGTGTAACGTAATGAATAGTTTATAGCTGACTTTGAATAAGTTTGGTTTTGTTCTTTTTCTTTTAATTATTTTACAAGCTATGTGTCTGATACCAACAGAGCTTATTTTACACGACTTGGTAGCAGCATTTTCGGAGTTGGAAATCGAAAATATTTGCAAGAGTACATTGCCCAGTTACTTACTTCCATATTAGATACCGCTACGGTCCGAAGTCGAGTTGGATAACACCGAATCGAGTTTCTCTAAGCAACTGCAGTTGACTTATTTAACTATCAGGCTTAAGAATATATTATTGCTACTACTGTCCATGCCGAGTACCTGTAGAATGATTCGGGTATAGTCCGGAGCAGATGCAACAAAAACTGAAGTTTAACACATTCAACCTCCAAAATGATATCAGCGCTGGATACTATATCAATTTTGGAGCTATTCGAGAAGGCAGTATAATACAGATGTACCCCCGTTTGCACCTACCACCGTCAAATTGGCTGCAGTGAGAATCCTATTCCCCACCATTGCTCTTTCTCACAAAATTTCAGTTTCAGCTACGTTTTGTTATAAAAGGTGTTCTTTTTAGCTCTATGAGAAGTTTCGATGGTTGTTGTCTATGGTTTGACAGCTTTTAATGTGTTGACATATCTGTTCAGTAAGGTTTGGCAGTTCATCATGAATCGTTTTACGCCAGAACAACGCTTCCAAATTGTGGAAATTTATTTTGAAAACAATAAATCTGTTTGTGAAGTTCATAGAGCATTTCGTCAATTTTACGGTCAACATAATCGGCCTAGTGAGCAAGCAATGCGTGCATTTATTGATCGTTTTCGCACTAATTTTAATCTTCACGATTCAAAACCATAAACAAGACAAAGAAATGTGCGTACCGAAGATAGTATTGCTGCTGTAGCGCGAAGTGTTGAAAAAGACGCCAAAATGTTGATTCGTCGCCGTTCTCAACTTGCTGGCGTTTGTCCTTCGACTACGTGGAACAACTTGCCATACAGCGCGTTTAACCATCAATTTATTGCAAAATCAATTTGGTGTCAACTTTATTTCCTGAAGTGGTCCTGTTAACTGGTCCCCTCGTTCGTGCGACTTAACGCTTCTCCCCTTTTTATGGGGCTATGTTAAGTCATTGGTTTATGCCGACAAACCAGCAACTCTTGAAGCATTGGAAACCAATATTCAAGCCACCGTTGACCACATTTATCGGAAAAAGTAGTGAAAAATTGGACTGATCGAATGGACTATGAAACTCCTAACCGCGGCGGGCATATGCCAGAAATCATATTTAAAAAATAAATAAATAAAATGATCTACCAGATGATAATAATAAAAAATTCATTCCGATAATATTTCTGTCTTGTATTATTATTTAAAGTTCTCAAGCTCTTAAAGAAACACTGTTTAGTTACATTGCTGAAAGCACAATACGCTAACGCGTACTTTTTTGTCGCAAGTGCATCTTTAATTCAGTGACCAGATTTTGAGGTCATTTCTCGAAACATCTTTTCTTCGACAAGAAAGGGTTTTGGATTAAGAGCAGTGCCAGGCAGTGAATAATCTCTTCGTAGTTGGCTTCAGGTGATCTATGTCTACAGAGAGGTATATCTTTTGTAGCAAAATTGGATAAACGTGATCGGTGACAGACGATTTGAAGCTTTCAAAGTAGAAGCATCGTATTAAATGGTATTATTCGTCTCTGCAATCGATACTTCCAGCAACAGCCTGCAGTTTTACTCAACTTGCTTGCGTTTTGCAAAAAGATCTGTTCATCAGGCAGTTCTTATAATATTACCTGCGAAGTAAGTCTCAAGAAAGGCGAATAGTCTACGGTTTTGAATTAGTATAGGTGACATCAAAACGGCTAAGCGCTCTGACAGATGCCCACTGATAGTGAATTCCTAACCGTAATATCCTTTGCGTCACTGTTAAATAGAGTTACTTCGATTACTTGCTGTGTTACTTGCGTAGCGAATATGTAACATATTGTCTCTGAAAGAATTGATTTTTTTCGGATACTTTGCTTTGTAGATTCCGTAATTTGGCCGTATAAGCCGTTGCGCTGCATCTCAATGAAGTTCATAGGAGGTGCTTCCAAAATGCTGTACTTCTTTTACATAGCGTTTAAAATATAAAGAACGATATTAATGTCGTGCTTAAAACATTATAATCGGGAATCTTGTAAAAATAATCGTTGCGTTCTTTTAGATATCTGAACCTCAAATCATTGTCACCTACTCTTCCTCTAATGAAAACCAGGCAAGATATCACAATTTGTTATATTTGCCTGGGCAAAAGCACTTTTGTGGTAGTTATAGTCGTCTTGTAGCAAGTTTGGATCTCCGATTGTTGTTCAGCTGTGTGTGAATTGCTTAAATTTAAATAGGCTCGAGCATTCCATCCCAATAGCCGAGAGCTGTTGTATCTTGCATACTTTAGATGCAGTTACACGTATTTAGCATGTGATTGAATTTTTCCTCAAGCATTTTCCTCAAGCATTGTTAAACAACTCATATATAAAATACATCTTGTTTGAAGCATTAAATAAACATTTTGTGGCAAGCCATGACAATACTCTCTATGTATTTATAAAGGTGGCAGTCACAATTTTCTTTTCTAATTCCTCTGGTCGGTTTTATTTTACTAAAATGGTTGGCGTTAAATGTCCGAAACACTGATGAAATCTAATGACAAAACGGATTTAGGTATACCAACATCCGTTTATATACACTAATGCATTTGGTCAATATTAACTCTGATAGCAGATACGAATACAATTCGACGTGCAAAGGCATATCCCTTAATAAAATAGTTTCGCAATCAAACTATAAAAGTGACTGCCCTTTTAGTATCGTTATCAATAAGATCGTGCCGCATTACCGTAAAACGTGACTGAAATTCCGAAATCAGGCCGATGTAGGCTGCACCATATAAAATAAAATATTGTCGATTGGTATGGAATCGGAAACAAGTCTGCTGGTTAAACTATCTGCACAAGGAGTAGAATTAGCTTTTCACAAAAGTATTCTCTGTGGAGGGTATAATTCAGTCGTACTCTCATAAGTGGAAAGACGTCATGAAGTTGTCTCCATTTTCTTATTAACTCCCATCTTTACAGAGATTGATATATTGTTGTATTTATTTGTCAATTTCGGTTAGACCGTATCCTTGAACTGACTATTACTTAAAATTTAATACAAGAAGCACATAGTCTTTTGAATATTTAAAGAAATTTTCATCGTATATGATTAGAGATATTTGTTTTCAAACTCTTCTACAACATTTCAAGTAAATGTAAATTAAATGAAAATGAAATTAGAGCCGATGTGTTGATTTTAAGAAGCGTTGCAATGTTTCTTTACAGTCTACCACCATGTTGACTGTCATGCAGTTTAAAAGTATTCCGTCTACCGTATGTTTTCATATCACATTAGTTTCACTGATCAGATATTGGAAAAATTTTGGGTCAGTTGGTAAAAATTGTCAGTTTTCTCGTCCCATGAGTGCCGTCCATCGAAAATAAAATCCACTAAAGGAAAACTAGAAAGGATTTAAATAAGGCAATAAGATCAAATAACTGGGTGAACGACCGAATGTCTTTCACAGAAATGAACTATGAAAATCCAAAAGCAACAACATTTGTGGTAACTAAAAGTCCCTATCGAAAGGGTATACTGTCCCCATATGTACTCAGAAAGACTCAGAAAACGATCTCACAGGAACATTTAAGAAAATAGGACAGAATTTGACTTCATAGTCCACCAACTTTACAACCTTTGAAATAAGAAAATGGTCAGTAATTTAATTCAAACATTTCAAATCACCGTGACGGGAAGGTATTTTTCCATCGCTTCTGTTTTAAAGTGCCGGTATACTCAGCTCTACACTTGTACGAATATTCAGAACCAGACTCACACTGGAATAAATTTCTTTGACTTGGAGAATAGTAAAGATAATTTTTATACCCAAGTGCCTCCCGGGAATTTTCAAAATTTGCAGCTGCATTTGGATGTACACAAACCTGAGCCGTCAACGATGTCTTGCCTTTGTTCGATAAAAAGAGACAATTTTTAGTTCCACAAACGGCAACCGGAATATGTATTTACGGTTCGTCTGCTTTGGTGTGTGTTGACTCATAAGAATCGACAACAAATGACGTCCTGTTCGCTCCGGTGTGTTTTCAGCCTTAGTCTTTTGTCTTTCATGCTTAAAACAATGGAGAAGCTGAAGAACCTAACCTTTGCATAAACGGGAACATATTTATGTACATATCATATGGAACTCTGCTTCATAACTTACCATATGCTTTCCAAATAAGCATAGCTACAAATTCAGCACTTCGGTGGTCTTCGAAAAAAATAACATCAGAATACCACTTCAAATTAGGCAGCTTGACCAATGAGGCTGACCGGATATACGAGTACTGTGGGAGATAAAAGGCATGCAATCCAAGTAACAAACTCTTGGCCAATTAGAATTATTCCTTCAAAGAGGGGATTGGAACTCAAATTCTAAAGGATTATTAACAAAAGTTGTATATCGATGATTCGAAAACCTCTTACAGCTCATCACCAGGAGTGTCAGGACCTCAAACTCACCTCTAATTTCAGCTAAAATTAACTCTCTTATTGGAAGCGTGTAGATTCTACTAAGTTAACGACATGTAAGAGGCAACATAAGTATTCTCTCGGACAGTCAATCGGTACTCAAAGTATTAAGTAGTTACTCGTTCTCGGCCATAAGGCACGCAACAATCTCGACGCCTTGTACAAAGTCTTACAAGTATAGCCATCAGAGCATGAGAAGTGCGGTGGTAATTCAAGTTATCGGACAGTTCCCAAACTTTGGCTTCAGTCCCAATGACTTTAAGCAGGAAATAAAACACTGGGCAGGGTTACGAACAGTCAAACATTACAATGATCTAGATTGTCTTAACCACTCAAAGGAATTCCCAAATTGTATTACAAACAAGAGGCGAATTAGTCCCTCTCTTTGGCAGAAAAAGATATTTTGCGTTGCATTATCGAGCCAATTTTATTGTAATAAACATTGTTTCAGATTGCAAACCATTCTCACAATCATATTTAAATTTGTTGTGAAACTAAGGAGTCTGTGGATCACTTAACAACTGGAACTGTGACGTAGACGAGCAGTATTTCTACTACTACTACTACTACTATTCTCCATAAAAAAAGCGTTCTTAAATTGAATAGCAGCTGATTGAATAAAAATAAAGTGACAAAATATATCTTTCTAGTAGCAGTGCAGAAGGCCTTTCCCCTTTCTTTATAAAGAGTATGTGTTGGTACGAAAATCTTTTTGAATCATATGATATTTTACCACTGATAGCTCTGATGCGCTCAAGAAATTGACAGAAATTCAGTTTAATATAATAATTTCGCTGAACGAAATGGGTCCATTAACGCTTGAGCAACGTTGGGAAATATTGCAAAGTAATTTCCATAGTAGATGTTGTGTTGCCAAAACAGTGAGAATTTTGAAAAAATATTTTGTTCGAATCAACGCGCCAACTGCAGCTGGTGCACGCAATATACGAGTAGTAAAACAAATGTTCGTAAGACTGGTTTGCTGATTGATCTCCGAACTTGAGTGTCAAGTGGCAAAGAAAACAGCGATGAGTAAGTACAACTCGTCGTTTGTGTAATATATTTTGAGGCTTCGTCATCAGAATTATAAGCAGATCAAGGTGCACAAAACCCCTAACTATCTCAAAGTAATAGTTGGCAAATGTTGATGTTGCGTCGGATTTACGAGTATTATTGTTGGGCGCCCCTTGTTTTGCAATATTAACTTCTTTTTGGTAAACTGTGTACAAATCTCGGCTATCAGCGTCCAATTTAACTCTGTTTTGACAGTCCATAAGAGTAGTCTTTCCATATCCCTAGCACCGATTGTGACCCTATTATTAAATTTGACTCACTTTTCATTTGGGAGAAGGTTATGTCTTTTTCTTGTTTTTTGTTTTCAGAGTGCAGCACCGCTTTGTAACAAGTGCCTGCCTGCACTCTTCATGAAATCAGTGATTTCATGCGGTTGGCCCACTTGTACTTGTTTCTTGGCACCGATGCCAATGATCATCAACATTTTATAAAGATTGCATGGGCATTGACGTAAAGTTGAAAGAGAGAAAATATTTGACGAAACCTGGATCCATTGCTACACACGAGGGAAATCTGCCCCGAAGAAACTGAACACGACCACAATAGCTGAAGAAGTTATAATAAAGATTTTTTGCGTTTCACAGGAAATAATATCATGGTGTTTTTTTTTGAAGGAAGGAAGCAAAATATCAGATCAGTACTGCAGTAAATTATTGGCTACGGCCGTATTTGATAAAGAAAATAGTGCTGTTCCACGTCGACATCGCACCAGATCACTCATCTAGAATCACAGGGCCAAAAATTTCATGAATTATGTGTATGGTACGAATTGCTGTCTCAAATTCTGAAAATTTTTTGAAAAATCATATTTTATAAGATGGTTTAAAAAATGGCAAGAACGTTGGAAAAAGCTTATCATCATAAAAGCAAATAACATTAAAAAATAAAAAAACATTGCAAAAAAACTTGCGTTTTCACTCTACGAGTACTTATGGCTCTACCCTCGTAACCAATGGCAATGGTTCCAGTATGCAAATATCAACTACTCAGTAACCTCCCTAGTACATAGAATCAGCGGTAGCCAAGAGTTATTCATTGCTTTATTTCCGCACAGATGTATTGTAATTTCTCAAATTCGCTGACGAACTCAGATGGATTAATTTTAAAATTATAGCTGTTTATAATTATATTCTGCCTAGGGCTATCATTTTTTTGATGATATCAAATACTCGTATTTTGTATTACTCTCATTGACCGTCGGACTCTATTTTGCTGCTTTTACTCCAATACTCAACAACTGTCCACTGACAGTCCCTTAATTTCAACCGACTCTGTCAAAGTCATCTGGATTGCGGATAGGAATATTTGAAATATTGCACCTCTAACTCCTTCATGAAATTGTGCCTTAGCTTCCTTCCATATACTTCGACATGCTTTTCTGTTAAGTAATCGATTTCGGTAGTATTTAAAAAAAATTTATTTAAATTAGAGAAATCCAATCCAATGAACGATTATGCACAGAAGTTTCTTGCAACCATGCTGTACATAAATTATTGGAAAGTACGTTTAATTTTGGACTGAGTGAATCAAGCAAATGGCGTACTGGTAGATATAACTTTATTCGGAGCATTATAACAACCCTGAAAAACTTAAAGTGTGTACGAGTATGTGTGCGAATTAGCTGCAGTCAGACACAATTTATATGCAAATTTGATGAGAAATTGTACATTCACATGTATTGTATGAACGTATACGATTATTCAGTAACCCAAAGTTACAACCCGAAAGCCAATCTCAAGATTCAGACTTCCGCATAAGAAACTCTACAGTGACACTCTCCCATTCTGTTCATTTTCATCACAAATTCGTCCTTTAAAACATATTGATCTCGGAGAGACATTTGTAAGCGCATACGAATATTAGCCATATAAAAGGAATTACCTTTTTCTATATTTCCGTATCCCTAACCGTAACCGTAACCGTATCCGTAACAGAATCATTTACTATCACTCACAGATGCTTGGCACCTTGGCAAGTACGGATTTGAAAAGCCTTCTTCGGTTTTTATTGAGACTGTTTTTGGCTTCTCATTCAGCACTTTGTATGTAAATTTTTATGTGTAAAATGCATTTAAGAGGATAACGCTAACAGATTTCTATTTTTTTTTTTTTTTTTTTATTTTGTCGCTCCTCTTTGGAATTTCGACTGGTGCTGTAAAAGAAAATTAGAGGATTACGTCCGATGTTAGATGAAATTAGATGAATTCCTTTTGCCAACTGGGGGTTGTGATTTTCTTGGGTTCAGTCGTCTATGAGTATATGTATGTTTGTGTGTTATTTATTTTAGTAAGGATTCGAATTGGAATTGTCGTTATCTGCAGAAGTAATTTTTTATAAAGCGCCGCTTTCGTTTCTTGGTTGGTCGGTCGGTGGAGCGGTTAGTTACGGACATAAATATTCGTATGTATTCGTACATACATATACGAGTATCTGAATGGTACTGTAATCAGAATACATTTTTACTTCCTTTTTTAGATTTTCACACTTACTGGTTTTGACAGTTTTATTTTCGGCTGTAATTTGATTAAGAGGGAACTTAGTTGAAGGAAACAAAGAGAACGATAGATGTTTGTAGATGTAAATATACGCAACATACTCGTAAGTACTCGTATAAACGACAAGCTCTTGTTTTACCCGAATTGTAGCTAAATTTAAAAAGAAAGTTATATAAAGCCAGTACTTAAATCGGGAATGAATGCGCTCATAATAGCTGTTCATCGATAAATCAACAACATTGGACTTTCACTTAAATAGATATCTATATACGCTACAGCTGTGGCCTAAATAGAATGAGCCATGCGGAAATTGGATTTTTAGAATATTGCTGCAATTCGTTGCTATCTGAACTGGGAACAAAGGGGCAAAAGAAGTAGCTAACTCATTCCAGCGCCATATGCATAAAAGAGGAATAGGAAAATAGAGTTATAGAATAGTCATGAAAGTGAACGTATATAAATTAAGTGAGGTATAATAGAAATATTCGTGTTAAAGCCGGAACGTTGGCAAAATGTATTAGAATAGATAGAATAGATTTTTATTTTCGTTAATAATATTAGAAGGGCTTGCCACCACACAATTTACAATACAGTGATGTGATATGACATTTATATTTTAACTGTAATAACTAATTCACTATATATATTAAATCAACAATTTTGAGTTTGAATGCAAAAAAAAAAAAATATTGCTAAAAATAAAAAGAACAAGACTTAAAAATAAAATGAACAAGATTTACTAAATGAGTAAATAAATAAATAAGTAACTAACTAAATAAGTAAATAAGTAGATAATCGAATAAATAAATAAATAAATAAATAATTTAATAAATACATAAAGACAAATATTTAAATTACTTAAAACAGAAATTGAGTAACGGATATAAAGAAATAAATATGATAAGTTAATATATAATATATGAACAAATATAAAGTTGACTTTTCGTTGTTGAAACTAATCATGAAGTGCAACATTTAATTGATTAATTAAATGGCTTAGAGAAATTACAACGTGTGGTAAGCGTTTCATTAATCCTGCGTATTCTACAGGAAATCAATTCAACATCGGCCTTTACGTGGAGTTCGGAAGTTGAGTAATGCCAAGGCAGATTTAGCAACATTTTTAAGAGCTTATTTTGTTCTGTTTGTAATTTTTTATATGACAATCAGCACATTTACCCCATAAACAGAATTGCCTGAAAGATTACTTTATGTATCAATATTTTATTTTCAACTGATAATAAGGAGTTCCTGTTAATAAAAGGATTTCACATCCTAATGCCAATTCTCATTTTATTTAAATTTTGTGTTACATGTTCTTTGAAAGTTAGTTTGGCATCAAAGTAAACACCTAAGTATTTGACATGTTGTTTCCAGTCAACCTGATGACCATTTAGGAGTAGTTGATTAGACGGTAAAAAACAATTCTTTCTTTTCCTTGCGAAAAAAATGGCTTAAATCTTTTCCGCGCTTACTTATACCTTCCATTTACTACAATACAATAACAAATTATGATTTCGACCGCATTTCGAAGATTGATTTCAATGTTGAGACCAAACAAATGCGACGAAAAAATCGCTGTGTCGTCAGCATACATAGCTAGTTCACACTGAGGTAAATCCGGTACATCTGATGTATACAAATTATATAATATAGGTCCAAGTACAGAACCTTGTGGAACTCCAGTAATTACCTGTTTTAAACAAGAGGGACTATTATTGACATAAACTCTGAACAAACAGTTTGACAAAAAGCTTTGGACAATTTTACATAAGTACAAAGGGAAATTAAAATCTTTTTTCAATATCCAAAAGTATCATTGATTTTCCTTGATACGGTTGCATATTCTGAGCACTTGATGGAAAGTGCTATGATTTCGTCTAAGCCCAAACTGCTCATTAGGATAGATTTTTCATTTTTCAATAATATTTAACAATTTAATTTTTAATACCCTTTCATAAATTTTACTTAAGCTTTTGAGCAAACTTATAGGCCTATAACTTTCTGGTTTATAGGGAAGTTTTCCGACTTTCAGTATAAGAACTATTTTGGCTTCTTTCCAGGAGTTGAGAAAATATTGCATTTTCAGACAACCATTTATTAAAAACGTTACACATTTTTACCCAAATTTCGCCATATTTTTTAGATAAACATTTTTTATACTCTCTAATCTAATTTATACTGTTTTAATAGCTTAAGTGTAAAAATGTATTTTTACGGAGCAAAACGAAATTCGAACATCATCTTGCTAAAATCTAATAATATTGTAAATGTATCAGATATCAGCGACCAATAAATGGCCCAATTGACCATGAAACTTTTAGAACTGTAAGTACTATTGCAACGTGTAAAATAAAGACACCTTTGGGAATACAAGGAACTTCGAATACGCAGATTGCTATAGATGGAATTTTTTCGAAACCTGACTGTCAGCGGGTTAAGATATACTAGACTCATCCAAATCACTTGGTCCAACTAACCCCATACGCTGTTTAGTAAGCCAGAGTCGGAATTGTTTATATACTGCGGCAGCGAACATAAAACCCAGATTGATTGCTTTTGATTCTGGAAGAACAAGAAACAGAAAGAAATCTTTGGTGAGCCCAGCAAGTGATACAAAAAATCAAAAAAGGTCCTTCAGAAACGACATGAGTCGAGAAGATAAGTAATAAAGAAATTATCTAGTTCTGCATGTAAAATATGCGAGAATATCTTCCAAATATCATAAATAAAGATATAAAACTGCATGAAATATGCTAGTGTAGTGCGAAAACTCTGTGTTGCATTCTGAAGACGCCACTGTCCGACCTTAACATGGAAGTTGGAGTATGTATATTATGCCTGCTTTAAAAAGTAGTCTCTAATATTTCAGCCAATTTAGACGAGCAGTTGTTATCTAACAGTCTTTTTAGTGAGTTGATATGAGTATTTTTGTGAGAATGAAGAAAAAATCGAGTATCGAACTGTCGAAAAATATTCTTTTTGGAAAGGCATGTGCCTACGCAAAACCATCAGTTACCACCAAGAAACTAAGGGCAAACATCAATCTTTTTAAAAGAAACAAGGTTTAGGCATGAGAAAGCTGACTACCGCCTTTACTCGGTTCGGACCAAAAACTTCTTCGAATAAACGTTTCCAACAACCCGTTGACATAATTTAGGCGCCAACAAATTACTGCGCATACACTATATAGTTTTAAAAATCAAACAGTTTTCACAGTGGACAGCGAATTCTTTCAATTGGGCCCAATAATGGAATGGGCTGTTCCTTAGGCTTAAAAAGTGATGGCGATTGTTATCTAGGACAGTATTAGGCTTGTCTTTATCGATTATCTTCAAAGAGAAAAATCGTATCCTTACTTAAGCTGAAGGGAGAAATTGTGAGAAAACGGCCATATTTACAAAAAAACACACCATAGCGAAAATTTACGAATAACGATTTTAACTTTCCGACATACTATACAAGATAACTGTGTAAAAAAATAAAAATAAATTTGAAGGAAACATTTCTTATTTCTTTGTTTCGAAAACTTTTCAGACAACCCTTAATCATCAAAAATATTGCAGGGGAAGGACGAGACGAGAATCGGTGTAAGTTAAAAGGGTATAGTTGAATTATAACCGAATAAAGAGGTAAAGAAAGCAGTAGATAGAGTACTGTCAATAGCAATAGATGCATTGTATAGGGAATAAGAAAAGGTAACAAGAAATGGAAAAAATGTAATATCGAGTCAGGTTAAACAAGCTATTTTCTTTTTAGATTGCGGCACAACATAAAAATATTCGAAAGAGATATTATTCCCAAAATATATTCAAGAGCAGCATATCAACGTGAAGCAAAGAAATATCTAATATATGGAAAGAGTGTCTTAGTTCTTTACTTGAGGAAGACTTCCCATTTAGTACCATACCCTCGACTGTTCAGCACGAAAGCTAAGTTACCGATTTTACCCGCGAAAAGTGCAGTTGGATTCACATAATGTTGGCGAAAATTTTATATCTTGAGTTCGAATAGCTCAGTCGGGCCACAGAGTCTTTAAGCGCTTTCGAAGGAAAAGTGCCCAAAATAATTTTTTTCCTCAAGATGTTATTCATCATACTATAGGCTTTTTCTCCAAATTTGAGGACGTCAGCAGTTGAGACTTTAGCGTTTTTGGAGTCATAGCACTCTCGAGGAATCCTAAGTGGCTAACAGCTGTACATTCTTAATTTTTCTTCTAGATTCGTCGCTCAACAGTGAATTCTAGTTTATGCCATTTGGAACATTAATTTCACAGTTTCTGAGTTGAATGTGTGGTGCATTAAGTTTTGTATTTATGATCATTTCTTTCGAGAAAAGTGGGAAGTGGTTTAATTGTCTGCTCTTCTTCATTGCACTCTGCTGAGAGAATAAATTTTCTCTCATGGCGTAGTTCTATCATTTTTAATAATTTTAGTATCTTCTATGGCTACATAGGTTTAGTTTATTGCTTCTTAGATGCCGCAATTTGCTAATTCTTGAAGATTACCGATGTAATGATAAACACAAATTTTACAAATAAAACACTCTTTTAGTTGCGGATCCCAGGTTTTTCGGGGCGTTCGACCATATATCCATGGATAATCTATTTAACTGTTACTTTTAAATTTACCTTTTAATTAATTGAATCGGTTTATATAATAGACAAGCACACACCGCCAGATTTTGAGAAATTGCAACTGTACCGCTACTCAAGGAAAATTTGGCTGAATTGCTTAAGTATCGCATAGAATCAAAGCGGTTTCAAAAATTCACTTTGCAGAAGGTATTGCATCACTTAATTCCAACTAGTTGGATTCATTCTTTTTTTTTCTGAGAATTTCTCGGAGACATTGATGAGGAGTATAACGTGTTGACCTGGGATTAGAGGAAAATTCAATCGAACAATAAGTTCGGAACTTGCGAGAGATGGTAAAAAAAGGAGTTGATTCGGTTGCTTAAAAAAAGTTAATTGCATATAAGACAACTTACTTACAGTTTCTGCTATATTAAGGATTTATACATCAGTTTTTTGACGATGACAATTAACCTGTTAGAAAATGAATCAAAAACTTTTAAGATCCAAAGTTAAAATTTACAATTTGGATGGATTTTCAAGGTCTGCTTCAATTCATTTACGGTTGAAGCTGAAATCTGCTCCACTTATTAAGTTGCATCAACATACAACTGCAACACATGCTTGGATGTGTTGAGCGCCAGAAAGAAAACTACCAACAGTATGTTCCAACCATGCAGAAAATTGCGTGATATCTAAGAACACACTCTCATAAACTATATTATTAAAAACATCCCGGATTCGGAAACAAACAGCAACACCATCTCGGAGCTAAAGGGAACGCTTTGGAAGTACAAAAAAAAAAAATGAGCGGAACTGCCTCTGCTCGTATCACGGCTATTTTTCGCGCAGTCCTCGGCTCAGTCGCATCAATTGAAGAAGATACTATTTGCCAGTGATGGTTTCGTTTGGTTTCGACAGTTCATAATAAATATCACCAATCTGTTACCACCAAATACACAACATAACATTCAAAGCGTGAATATTTGGCCGAGCCGACGACGCAGAAGCCGTCCCTATGACTTTTTTCTCTTTGAGTTGCTGTAATGAATCCACTTTTTATCACCCGCCACGATTGCGATGAAGAAAACCTTTCCTTTTTTGATACTGCAGCAGTTGTTCACAGGTGAAAAACGACCCTCAACTATCTATGGCTTCAAATCATAAGGAACCCAAGTTCATTGTTTTTGAAACATTCCCAACGCATACAATCGCTTGGAAATGGCTTGGCGGGTAAGTCCTAGTGCTGAAGCAAGCTTTCTTGCATTTCGCAGGGATGTTCATCGAGCAATGCCTCCAATATAGCGTCTTCGAACGATTTTGGCATTTTTTCACGCGGATAGTTGTCAACATCGAAATCACCTCACCAGCGTCTTTGAAGCCACGGAACCAATCAAGGCACGTTTTTCAACTTAGACGTCAAAACAAAATCACTAATGTGTCAAAACGGTTTGTTTACCATATGTCTTAGCTTGCTTCATGACCTTTTGGATATGTTAAAATCGACCAGCACTTACTGCTGGAGCCATCTTTTGACAAACAGCGAGAACTTAGTTACGCACCTCATAGTAAGAGACTTACTAAAAAAAAACCCAATATCAAACTAGTACTATGTAGAAGAAGATAAAGTAACTCTTACACTCGTGAGTGAAACTAATTTAAAAGTTAACAGGTGAGAAGACGTTCAAATTTAAAATATCGATATGTGGAAAACGGCTTGTTTAACAATCAATGAAAATTAGGAAAAAAATATTGACGGAGAAGTAAATGTTAGAAACTTAGTGACCAGAAGTGTACAAATTAGTGGGAGTTTTTCGGGTGACAAAAACTTTTTCGAAATGAAGATCGCTTTAACTGAACCGACAAGTATTTTTAAATACACCTCAAGGCGACTACCATACTATATGTCGTCAATATGGTATAATTAGGAGGAAAATAATTCGTGAGTATTCCTCGACTTTTGCGTGGCTAATCATTCTGGCAAAAAAAAAACTGATGAGTCTACGTATGGATTCTCGGCAATTGATACAGTGGCAGTTAAAGATAATTTTTCGATGGTGTTCGTTGTCGGATTCAAAAAGCAGTTTCTGACACGTTAATATGGCGGAAGATTCCCTTAAATATATAATATACTCGTACGTACGAATGATACCAAGGGTCAGGGGCAATAAATGATTTAAAGTTCAAGTTCACATTATCTTACTTTCATCTTACTGCATGAGCAATTAGTTTACAAATTTTCGGAATTCGCAGTTAAGTTTGCTGTTTAGAATCATTCTAAAGAACTTTGTTTGTTTGATGCTAGATTCTATTTTCGTTAAAGATGACCAATTCGGAAAAATCTTTTTATTTCAATAGACAAAGTCCATAGTCTTTGCATTAGTCGCTCTTTTAATATGGAATGTTCACAGTAGAATAGAATTTCTGCATTGACAAAGATGGGTTAAGATTTGTCTTTTCACTGTTTTCGAAGGGGATAAAAAGGAGAATCATTGCTCCTGCTTGGTTGTACTCGTAACTAACATGTGAGGTTTTGCCAGGTTGATCTCCACCCATGTCCAAAAATAAATCTTATCAGAGCCTTAGGATGACTTCTAGCCATGGTTGAAAATTTTCTAGATCGAAATTGTTTCTGGGAACAAGATGTATAAGAGATATTTTGTTGTTCACAATGGTTGCACTATGTATATCAAAATAGTCTGTATGGAGACGCTTTGATTGTCTCCAATACTATTTTGTAATCAGATCGTTCGATGATACACAGACCTGTCATATAATTTTACTTATGCGTTCTTATTCTGGGCTGATGAAAGAATTGAACAGTACCAGGATTTTATTTCAGTCCATTGATAGACTTTTGGCTAATGCCATATATTTCGTTCCATACGAGCTGTACCTGGAAGTGACTGCACTCCAAAAGTCTAAGAAGATACGAAGTCCTCATAGCAACATCGAACGAGGGTATCACATCTCTCTAGCCAAAAGAGTCTTTGAATTCCAATCTTATGTTTTAAGATGGTAAAGGATGTGAAATCTTTGGGTCAAGAACTTAATGATCGTAGCTGCCAGAAAACTAGGCAAACCACAAATTGCCTTCCGGTCAGCGGAAGCCATTGATCTTTGAAGGATTATGAGGCCATCAAGCATATAAATAAGAACCTTCAAGTCGAAAAGAAAATAAAAATCTTTACTTCTTAGAGCAGGAAGTCGACAGGAGATTTTTCATCTTTTTTGCAGTAAATTAAGGTAGCCTCGAGTCTGCAGACTTACACTTTTTTCCTATTCCTTGAAAAATGATTTTTATTCGTTTGTGAATTGTATTTTATTTAATTTATTTATTAAGCAGATGTATCTGTCAGGCGAATACGCCATTTTAATTCAATATATTTTGATTGACCACAATAAATAAATTTGCAATGTGCATATCAATTAAAAAACAAATGGTCAAAGATTGAGTTGCTGGAATCCTATATCCTTTAAATGTCAACCGTTTTTCTGTTAAAACAAAGCAGTCATGGCCATTCAATTAATCTAAATTGAAAACTTTCACATCCCAACAAATTTTGTTTCGTTCAGACTGCTCAGCCAGCAGATACCGCTACTTACGAATCGTTTCTTTAAAGAATCACTTTGACTGTACTCATCGTTAAAATTTCAGATCCAAATCAACATTGGCACTTGCAAAAATGTTTACTCAGTATGCCAACAATAAGAGCAACCGTGAATTTAAAGGTCAAACATCACATCAAAATAAAGACACATAGAGAGCTGTCTGTTTTTCTGTCAGCCATAACTTCCCCGTATTCGTCAAGGAATACTATATTTGTGGTCTCATGAAATAAATGGCCGAGAAGAAAGTACATAAGTCCTATCTGTAAGTGCGCACGTATTCGCCTTTTCATATGAAAGAACTAAAAAGGATTTTCACATGTCCGCTCATATTTTGGCCACTGATGTACGAGACCGCTATGAATCTCTTTTAGTATATTCGTATCTTACGAATTACGAGTGTTTTCTCTTTTTCCTTTATTGTCCTCTAGTCTGAAGGACGACTGACTGAAACCATAAGCAGCGACATGGGTGACTAAAAAACTTCAGGTCTTCAAAAGTCCGAGTTGGTTAGACACTGTGGAGCATATAGCACATCTCTAATGCTTTCCTTTTGTGATGAGTAATAGGAAAACTTAAGCTGCTTGGATAAGGGATACAACATCACATGTATAGTACACATAGAAAAAAAACAAAACGTCCTAGTTTTTCTTTGGGGTTCGACATTTGTTGGGTATACGAGTACCTTGTTTTTGTTTACTAAAGAGAATAGCATCTATTCGAATGAATGAGAATGGGGTGGTGACAAGTGTTGTTCCGATAGTGGGTGACTTGAAAGTTCCGACGTGAGACTGGATACTGGATACTGGATACTGGATAGTGTGTAAACAAAGAATACGATGTTATCCACAAATACAAATGATGGCAATATGTCATCTACGGGAATCATCTTTCAAGCACGGTCATATAGTTTTCCCCAGACGACGAACAACGACGAACGACGACGTTTAGTATATGAATTTGTTTTTCTTATTTTTCCGTTTGTTTTCTATTTGTGTATCGTTATAAGCCTGATGCGAATCCTGGCCAGGAGCACATGTTAGCTATTTGTTAGCGGCCAGTGAATTTGATAAATTTCTGCTGACAAACCCGGATCATACATTATTCCAGCATGTGTTTGTTTGTGTCTTGTTGTTTTTCCTGTTTTTGTTTCTGTTTTAGGCCTCAAAATGAAAGAGACAATGGTACGACAAGAGGACGAAACATTTCCGCCCCACTCGCCTTTGGTTTGTTAATCATTTGTCTTCTTGTTTTTTCTCTTCTTTTTTTGTTTTTATTTATTTTTTTTCTCTAATTCGTTTTCAGCACTGTCACTCTAGTCCATGATGGTGACTTTATGACTGTAATAAAATTTAACGTTTTGTGTTAATTTCTGCTTGGTTTGCGCATTATTTGCAACCCCTCTTATGTTGAGCTACCGTAAATGTGAAGGACTCTTTAGATTTCATGTTGTAGTATGGTTGTTATAGTTTTTTTTTTTCCTTCCGCTAATGTGATTATACTAAAATGTGATCGTCATGACCCCTATGTGAATGCGAAAATCTATATAAACCAGCACAATTGTCTATTTTTTATGATTTAAGATTTTTCTTCAAAACTATGTTCATTCCAAAGATGTGAGTATTAAAATTCACTACTCGATTGTAAGAGTACATAAGAGCTGCTAAGGTCCATTTATCTTTAGTACAGTCTGCCATTTTATCATGGAAAGATTGACGCCACAACAATGATCTTAAATTGTTGTAATAACTTTCTTAAGATACGTGTCAAAATTTCATGTCATTCCAACTATTAGTTTATAAGTTTGAGTGGTTTTACTGAAACAACTTTTGTTATTTTCAAAACAATGGATACCAGAGAATGTCGTGTTCTGATTAAATATATTTTTCAACACTGTTGAAGCTAAACAGTAGCTCGATAAGCGTTATGGAGAATCTGCATTAGCGAAATCAACTATTATTTACTTGTATTGGCTGAATCTAAACAAACATCGATCATGTTCAACTTCCAAAATCTGCAGTTGTTTCGGAAAACATAAGCAAAAGTCAACGAAACGAAATTTTGGAAGACCGTAAAGTGAAGTTGCGTTGCATAACTGGCACCCTAAATACATCAGAAGGTAGTGTGTTTACAAAATTTACACGAAAAAAGCATGCGTTAGAAGTGCTCGCACCGGACAAAAAACAACAACGCGCCGACAATTTAGAGCGCTGTTTGAGGCAGTTCAAGCAAGATACGAGTTAAAAGGATTTCTTACATGGATCCACTACTGAATTAAAAGATCGTCTGTTGAGTGGACAGAAGCCGGTGGAAGCCATCCAAAGCGACCAAAAACACAAAAGTCGGCTGGCAAAATTATGGCACCTGCGTATGGTATTTTGTTCATCGACTTACTTGAGAAAGGTAAAACTAACAATAGCGAACAATACGTGGCATTATTCGATCGTAGAGTGCAGTAGGACAATGCACCATGTTACAAGTCGAAAAAAATAAATTGGGCTTCGAAATCCTTTCCTACCCACCATACTCTTCAGATCTGTGTATGTATCGTATATGTATGTATATTTCCTACCTATTCTCGTTAAAATAATCGATGGTCATATTTTATTTTTTCATTAAATTATGACTGGCTCTCGACTAACATGTACTACTTCCCAGACTTACCACTGCAAAACTTGCTCTGGTCTTACGGAAGTTGTGTTTTTAAAAATAAAAAAAAAACGTTTGGATATTGTAGCGTATAAATAACCGTTAACATCGCTGTTTGCTTCTGTCCTATTAGTTTTAAATACTGTAATACAAATACCTCTGTTCTAAGGTCGAGTGGTTACCAGAGATTGTGTGTTACTCGACCAAACAACAATGACTTACTAGGTTTATGTACGGACATTGGTGCTGAATAGGTAGATGATTGTAGGCGTTTTCTACTACCAAAATGTGATGGTGCTAAGGTGCATGTTGATGGAATCACTGCCTGATTTTCTAAATAATTATACCGTCTACGCGCAGGAATATGCAGATGATGTACCTGTACATACCTAGAGACTGTCTGCTCTAATATAAAAGCCGACTGAGACGTGATCGACAGTCGATGGATTCAATATAAAAAAGCTCTTAATCATCGCTCTCAAAACTAAAGTTCTTTACGTGAAGAAGAAACCTGACTGATTTGACTTATTTTTTGTTTAAGACATCACTATTTGTTATTCCAACAAAGCAGGTACATATTTGGTTGTCAATGTGAATAATAAACCTCGTTTGATTTGGATTTCTTTCAATATAAGTGAGCCGTTGGTAATAGATGGAGCCTGTCACTGTGGGGGGTCCTTTGAATCTACTCAGCTATTAAAATCTTTCATGAAATATTGTACATATGACAATGCTGCTTTTACCAGACTTTCAAAGAAGCTGCACTATGCCTTTTCCTAACACACCTAGGTCCTGGATCTATAATATTGTACATTATATGTACTCACAAATCTCCACTTCTTCACATTTAAATCATATCATCTATGTTCCGATTGATAAGAAATGGCATTTGGTTCAGGACGCACTAAAGTTTTGATAACATTTGCTCCAATTGACTTTTATCTGCGGTCTTATGGTCATTTTGGCTGATATAATAACATTTCTCATTTTCTACAAGTCTTCCCAATTTCTTGCGTACACAGATGACATTGACGTTATTGAACGAAGACAGCGAGACTTACATAAATGAGGTATTCGCAGCTATCCAAGCGCAAACGGCTAAAATTGGTCACATGGTAACTGAGGCAAAAATTAAGTAGAGTGTCACAATAGGCAGCTATAACTTCGAGGTAGTTAAATACTTCGTCTACCTTGGCTCCGTAGTTACAAATAGCAACGATAACAGCACGGAAATAAGACGTAGAATAACTCTTGTCTTCTTCGGGCTCAGGAGGCAATTGAGTAGCAGAGCCCTCTCTCGCAAGTCCAAACTCGCTTTATACAAAACCTTGATCATCCACGTCTTGCTCTATGGTAAAGAGACATTGACACTAATGTAAAACCATGAAGAACCCGTTTGCCGTTTCGAGAGGAAAATACTACGTGTGATTTTTGATCCGTTTATATTGACGGGAAATGGGGGAGGAGATTTTACCACGAACTGTACGGTACGGTACAGTACAGCGACATTGACTTGGTTAGGCGTCTATGGATTCAGCGCCTAAAATGGCTGTGTTATGTAGAGCGAATGGACACCACAGCTCTTGAGTAAGACCGTGTCAGCTTGAGAGGCTTGTTGGTTGAGGTCCATGTTCATCCCGGACTGTAGCGCCACTTAAGAAGAAGAAGAAGCATTAGCCAACTTACGCTTAAGACCTTGTATAACAATCCCACCACTTTTGACTTAGTTCGAGAGTGGAAAGTTTCGATAAATGCAGTCGGAAGGCGCAATTCACTGAGTCCTGTTTAGTACCAGATCACAATAGGATCAGGGAAGATGACATTGCTGATAAACTTGCTGAACAAGGTACAGGGGAGAGTACCTTTGGAAACTGCAATAGGATTGACTGCGTTCTTGGTTAGGCTTCCATTAACTGTAAAGTTTCGAGTGAGCACTATTGCAGATGACTTTTAAGCTGTCCATCGATAGCAAAGAAAGAAATTAGGACACTATTCTTTAGATAAGCATCTTAGCGTGCTACACATAAGTGATATAAAATTCTTAGCAAAATATCTGTGAGTGACCGGTGAGAGTTTCATTGTAGTAGAGAATTTTGAATCACCATGAGAAGCATTTTACCTTAAATTTATCAATTTCATTTCTTTGGAAATTTTCTTTAAGCTAAAAACAAAATTATTACAATGCCTATTTTTGTTAAGTAGTAATGATTTTTGCCAGCAAAAGAGTCTAAATTAGTCAATGGGGGGTGGCTGTTCGTCTAGAAAAGATACTCAAAAAAAATATATTTAAATCTACTAATAAATATAGCATCATTTCAGCAGCCTCATTTTTTTCAAAATAACGTCGTTACTGCTCTAAGAAAAAAACAGCAAAATTTCTAACGACCACTCGTCGGTATTTTATTCTAACTGAACCAAATCCGGCTTATTGGTGTACATTTTCAATTTAAGATATCCTCAAGAAAATTCGATAGGGGTCAAATCAGGGCTGCGAATATATTCGAATCCCCTTTTGGATATTATTTTTTGAAGCATTACAGAGCCATCGCAGTACTCGTATGTGACATACTCGTATTTTTCGAAGTTTAGGTACCAAGAATCTGCCCCACATAATACTCTGAGTTGGCTTTAACTGCGCGACTCCTACCATCTTAAGAGAACTACGTGCCACAGATTAATAATAATATATTTTGTCTCGAACTAACTGCATTTCAATAATGCGAAGTCTTCCTATAAAAGTGACTGTAAAGGTAAAAATTGGCATCATCTACAAACTAAATATAAAATGTATAACAAAGTCCTATGTTTAACGAATTGAAGCCTCTGACTGTCGGCTTGGGGCTTTATTTCTTTATTTTGTATTGGCGCAGCTGTAAGTCTTTACAAAAATGTAGTTTAATGATCATCTATTCATTTAAGAAAACTTCCTCGCCTTCCAACTGATTGGGCGGAACTATCATAAATGGAGTGTTTAACGCTCTTTAAGCATTCGCAAATTCTTGGTGATATTGGTCGACCGGACTCCGGTTTATCTGTTGTAAACCGATATCTTCGAACATTTTGTCGATCCAGACTTCGAAAATGCTTATTTCGGTTCACAATGCTTCGATGCTTCCAATTGCGTTTTCATTCCGAGTTATGACCCTTTTCAGAAATACTTCGAGTTCATTGGGTTATAATAAGGTGTCACAGCTGTTTTTAAGACTTCCAATATCAGCAGAGTTCTTTTATATATCCTGCTTGACTTTTTTAATCAAAATTTCCGTTTTTTGAGTGAATGAACGACAAGAGCGTGAAGAATTTTTAATATAAGAATTGCCAGACACAAAGCGAGTGAACCAATTTCTGCCTTCGTATTAGAATTATAATAGAATGCGGATAGAATTCCTTCCCCATAAACGACACATTTACTATATGCCTGCAAAACAAAGCGAAATTTCTCATTATTTTTTTACATTTTCGAATACGAATGACTTAAAAACCACGTGAATAGAGACATAACATGAGCGTCCACAATTTTTAACGTAATCATCTGTCATTGCGTTATTTGCACTTAACGCCCTCTATCGGAAAAAACCCCACGAATTTTTTCGAGACCCTGACGAAAACAGAGTGGCCTGTAAAATGGATTTAAAGTCTGACAATTTAAGTAAGACGACAAGTGGACACTAGAAATACTGATGTGCTTAAGGAATATTCATCATGAGATGTAAATATACCCAGTACAAATATTAGTGGTTAATAAAAGAAGATGATAAATTTACCTTTTCATCAAAATTAAATATGTTTTGGTTTAAAAGCTTTAATGGTCCCTCTTCCTAATTTTGCATCATGGTTTGGAATTTTGAAAGATATAGTTATCTACTACGAATATCTATTGAACAGAATACTATAAAACATTTGCTTGGTTTTAAACTAACAGATGCTTTAATATCGTCATCAATTAAAGACTTCCGTATCCATCTCTCGATGATGATTAGAATATTATTCAGAGCAAGGTGAAATGCGGTGAAAAGGTAATGTAGCGCCTTTGAGATACATTGAAATTGTATTCGATACAAATTGCAGCTTTTAATTAATGCATTCACTGCTATGAATATAACATACTATACCTACGCGTGCAATGGGGAATGAAATGACTTAAATGAAACTCTGCTCATTCACTTTCAATACGTTGCATCGCATTGAGATTTTAATTAAAACTTACACTTTTAATTTAAATATAAGCATATCCTTTGAAATCGTTACAATGGGTTTGATTTAACCAAAGCAGTTTCATTCATATTTTACCTCTTTTAACTCTTTTTGAAATATTAAAATCCTGTTGATGAAGGCAGTTTAACGTATCCAGGTCACTTTGTAGCAGGTAAAAATTGTGAAATTGCTAAACAAATAGGTCATGAAAATGGTGAATATCTGTGAATTCGTGGTTTCGTAAAATTTAACTGTTCACCATCCATTGATGATAATTTCTGCGCATTTGAATATTTCTTCCAATAATGTATGTTTTCGATGTTTTTGGATTGAATTCTGACCCATTTTGAATTAATTCGTTTGAGATAGTAAAGTAAATAATGAAAATGAAAAACGAATTATCTAAAAGGACAAATTATAATAATTACAATCAACTTTGAACTATTTAAAACACAACTTACGGCAAGAAATGTTTGCAGGGTGATTGTTGTAAGGCCAGCATTAATGACATTTGTTCGTTGCGTGCGTTGCATAAATATAATAAGACATTTGCGAAATTCGATTGACTGATCCATCCAATTGCACTTGTAGATGGCGGTAGTTAACAGATCTGCTTCAGTTATTAAGGCGTTCCCAAAATAACAAACAGGAAGCGTTTCAAGCACAATTGCAACTATATAAATACAAGTGCTAACTAATTGACCAAATTCACGGTTGTATATAAGGAAATGAACTCCTGATATACATAATACGAATGCTGTCACTACAAACTGAATGAGAAGAGTATAACCAATTACAGGTTTTACAGCTTCATAAATACTAAATTAAATTTATTATAAATAATAGTTATTCATTTGGTTAAGAGAAAATAAAACAAACCTTAAGATGTTCTTGTGATCATTGATACAGGAAATCAATTCGATGTAGTTGTCCCTCGAGGATGCACTTAAATTATATCCAATTCTTGAGACCCTCATTCGAAGAACGTGATACTGACCCATTAGGACATTGATATACACCGGTGGATAGGCATCATTAGCTGCATTTTGGACTATTTGAAAAGCGGTTGCAATTAATTGAAATAAAAATGCAAACAAATAGTGTGAATCTGAGGAGGTCCAATCGAATGGAAACCATCCCTCGAAAACCAGCCGTCTCTTTAGGTATCCAGGTATAGAATATGATGCCAAAGAGAATACGAAGGAGACTTCGACTATAATTGAAATTAGACGACATTTCTTGACGACACTTTTTAGATATCGAACTTCATCTTTATTACGACCGGCTCGTTTGTCTAGATCGTTTAGATACGGTTTGACTTTGTACAAGTCTGATATTCTCATGAAAACAACAAATAGTTTAAATGATGAAACTATAAGTGTTATGCTTGCCTGTAAGTTATGCATAATCAATCCGAGATCTCTTAAGAAAAAAACGTTCATAAACACTAGAGTTGGTGATATTATACTGGCTGTGAGATTTACAAAAATCGCATAGATATGATAGAGCCATTTAAGCCTTTCATAAGGATGTATGCCGACGATCCTCCAAATAATCCACATGTGATTGAAGGAATCGTTTGTGTCCAGATTACCCATTACACTTGCACCCTCAAGGAAATGTCTTTTGAATTATTTTTCGTCAAACTAAATCAGCTTTTGGTTAAATAGGTTACTTTAAATATGCTCTATTCGTTGGTCAAAAATAATTTATTATTTATTCTATAGGTGATTTTGTTGAAGAGCAATTAATGGTTATAATTAAAATTTGAAAACGTGTCATAACCCAACAGGAAGGTGTTTTAATAACCTCTAATAACACATAATTATCAAATTACAATTTAAAATTTAAATTACATTTATTGTATTTTCTGGGGGTTGCATTCTCGTGTACAACTTAAATTAACGTGTATAAGTAATTAGACCTTAGAAACATTAATTATTAGTGGAACATTAAAAAGTAGCGGATACAATAGAATTCTAGAAGGACTGCATAAAAGTGTTTTGATGATTTATATAGTCGAAAAGCGGTGGCCGGAAGTATTTTATGATAATAAGTAAGAATTGATTGCCGCAATTCGTTTGTTTGTTTATGTAGAAATAAAAAAATAACGATTTTGAGCGGTAAGTCTTGCGATATGCAACGTTGATACACTAGACGCTGTACGCTGACCTCTTTCTTTAAGAATGCAAAATTGTATACTTAAAATACAGAGAAGACCAACCTATCCATAGTTTATATGGCTTGGCGGGAGCAAACCAAGAAGAGGTGTGGAGGCGATTACATATAGTACACCTATATTTTTAGAATTTGGGAAAAACCAAAAAAGCAATTTAAGGCGCCTCCAGTTTCGCACGCTAAGTTGGCCTTTCTCTACTGCGCTGTCCCTCGGGAGCAGATTCGAAGACTTTTCGAACCGGAGCATTGGTGTCCATGCGCTCTACATGACCCAGCCATCTTAGTCTGTGAATCTTCACTCTTCTATCTAGGTCCATGTCGCTGTACAGTCCGTATAGTTCGTCGTTGTATCTCCTCCTCCACTCACCGTCAATGCAGGCGGGACCGAAGATGGCCCGAAAAATTTTTCTCTCGAAGCAACCAAGAACACCCTCATCCATTTTTGATAATGTCCATGCCTCTGCGCCATAGAGCAGGACCGGGATTATTAAAGTCTTATAAAGGGTGAATTTTGTTGTCCGAGAGAGGGCTTTGCTACTCAATTGCCTTCTTAACCCAAAGAAACAGCGGTTGGCAAGAGTTGTTCTTCGCTTGATCTCAGCGCTGGTGTCGTTGTCTGTATTTATAGCAGAGCCTAGGTAGACAAAGTCCATAACTACCTCAAACATATATATCTGTTGAGGGTGACGTTCTGTCCGAGAAGTCGGTGTTGGTTGTCCTTTTTGCTTGACAGCATATACTTGGTCTTGCCCTCATTGACCGCTAAATCCATTTTCGCCGCTTTCGTCTCAATACTCGCGAAAGCGCCACTGACATCACGCTGCTTTCTCCCGATTATGTCAATATCGTCGGCGTATGCGAGTAGTTGGACGGACTTTTTAAAGATAGTGCCTCTTGTGTTTGCTTGTGAGTTTTGCACTATGCAAAGGTCTCGGTGAGATCTTTACCGACCTTGATGGAGCAGCGTGCATCCTCCATCGTCATACTGCACAGAAGACGGAGTTTGGCAGAGCTACCAAAACTAGACATTGCTCTGTATAACTCGTCTCTATAGATGCTGTAATACGCGGCCTTGAAATCGATGAATAGGTGGTAGGTATCGATCTGAAGCTCATGGGTCTTCTCTAAGATCTGCCGTAGTGTGAATATCTAGTCGATGGTGGACTTTCCTGGCCTGAAGCCACCCTGATATGGACCTATAAAGTTGTTGACGAACGGCTTCAGGCGTTCACGCAATACAACAGATAAGATCTTATATGCGATGTTAAAGAGACTGATGCCTCTGTAGTTGGCGCAGTTGAGAGGGCCTCCTTTCTTGAGAATCGGACAAACAATGCTGAGGTTCCATTCACCGGGCATACTTTCGTCCAACCATATTTTACAGATGAGTTGGTGTATGCTCCTTACCAAGTCATCGCCTGCCGCTTTGAAGAGCTCGGCAGTCAGGCCATCCGCTCCAGCAGCTTTGTTGGACTTAAGCTTCGATATAGCTATCTTCACTTCACCCAGGTCGGATGGACGGAATTGTTGGTCATCATCGTCCAAGTTGAAAGGTTGATTATGCCTGACAGCGGTATTTGGTCCGTCATCGCCGTTATACAGTCTGCAGAAATGGTCTTTTCAAATCCTTAGCATCGACTGCGATTCTACTACGATGTTCCCTTGTTCATCTCTACAGGCTTCGGTTCGCGGTTTGTTTCCGTGGCATGTTATTTTTACCTTTTGGTAAGACTTCCGGACCTCATTTCTGGAGTGGCATCTCTCAGTTTCCTCGATCGCGCGCTTCTCATGCTCTTTCTTCTTCCTCCTGAGAAGCCGGTCTTCGATGGTTGATGCTGGCGGCATTGGATCTCTTAGGAGATTATGAGACACTCGATCGGAAAAGGACTTGGCGATCTCTTGCGATTGTAGCCGTCTGACGTCGAAATTTTCTCACAGCATTAGTTTGTCTTGGCGTAGTTTGGGATATCCGCAACCGTACCTTGGCTACAACAAGGTAATGGTCCGAGTCGATGTTGGCTCCTCGGAACGTACGGACATCCATAATACTGGAGGAGTGTCTTGCGTCGATCGCAATGTGATTAATCTCGTTGACTGTTGATTGATCAGGAGTTCTCCAAGTCCCCTTGTGAATGTCGAGATGTGGGAACCACGTGCTAGCCACGACAGGTGGTGTTGTGCAGGCTATATTTTCCGATTGTTCCACTAAAGATACCCTCTTTTCCTAGCTTTGCATTAAAATCACCGAGGACAATTTTAATGTCATAGCTAGGGCATTGCTCGTAGGTCTTGTTAAGGAGATCATAGAAGGCATCCTTGGTGTCGTCATCTTTCTCCTCTGTGGGGGCATGCACGCATATAAGGCTAATGTTGGCGAATTTAGCCTTGATGCGGATTGCTACGAGGTGCTGGCTCACATGCCGAAAGCTGAGGACTTCTTGTCTTAGTCTGCCTCCGACAACAAATCCGCATCCAAATAAGCACTGCTTTTGCCGTCGATAGCAATTGCCGTATTAGATATCGCAGTTTTTCATCTTCTTTTTGTCCGGCCCATCCCATCGCATTTCTTGAATGGCGGTTATGTCAGCTTTGCAGCAGTCTAAATCATCCGCTAGTTGCTCGGCTGCACGTGGTCTATTAAGGGATCTAACATTCCACATGCACATCCGAAGCTCATTGTCTTTATCCATATCCGAGGCTTGTTGATGCTTCGTAACTTATGTTTTTTTTTAAATGGCCGGGCAGTTACCCCGGCGGCACAACCCCCAACCTGGAGGACCAGTTCCATTTTTAATGCCCCTAGGACGAGGGGTCGGTTCCACCGAAGCCAGTAACCCGTTCCGGGATGTGAGCGCTGCCGTTGGCCCATAAAGGGCTCGTCCGCCACCATCTCTTTTCCACGACCCTGACTTAGTCTTGGAAATCCTTACCGGTCTGAGCTCCAAATATGTCGGAGTAACCCGGATAAGGTCCTGTTTTGTTTTTCCGACGCTAATCCTGGGCTCAGGAAACTCGCCATTTGCCCCCTTCACTTCGCAATCTGTAGTGAGATTCCCAAATGGCGCCACGGGGAGGCATGAAGTAGGGCTTATTAGCAGAGCTGCAAGATGTTCGGCTGCAGACGCTCATTCTCGTTATTTAAAGAACCAGCACCTGTCGGAAGATGCTACTTCTACTTATACGAATCTAATGTTTCATATATATGAAAATGAACTCTGGTTATACCTAGAGAAATACCCTCATTTACCAACATTTTCTTAATTATAGTTGTTGGTTCAATCACATTCAGGGTATCTCACTAGACTTTGGCACGAAAAATGTATTCTGTCACTCTATTGAGTGCTTATGCAAATCTATAGAATCCGAAGAGATCCCGGAGGACAGCTCGGATCCCTTTAGAAAAAAGAGTCCTGAGTTCCGAACATTAATCTTCATCTTGCAGGCTTATTCACTTTACTAAGTCATCTGCGTGCGGTATTCCACGATCAGGCGATTTTCGCCATAGAGAGATTGTGGTGAGAACTAGTTATTTTGCTCGGGCATTCTTAAAACAGGAGTGATGATGCTGTCTTTCCACGCTATACTTCTCCCCCATATTGCCTGTTGGATTCAAATTCTCTTGCTGAGTGTCATTGCCAATGTTTTATTTCTTCCAGAAGCTTTAATAAAACTCTGAAGATTCATATATTTCACAGAATAGTTTTTATTTGGCTAGGAGCATAGATGTCGCAGTAGATTTCGTTAGAGAATTCTTCCACCAAATGTCGTTCTTCTGAAAAGTAGTTAGTAGCATTACTTCAACTTAACAGCCTCTTACAATTGCGCTGCCATTTCAATTGTGTAATTTCATTTTTTCTTAAATAATAATTAATCAGATTGCTCAACGGGCTATAAGTTGCTGGACATGTCCAGGGTATTAACATCTTAGGCTCACCACACTACGAGTATATCAAAGTAAAATTTTTCAGCCAATTATATAAAGGAAAAAATGAGTTGTAAATGCATAAGTATCTTCATAGATAAAAATATGTTTTAGGTACATACGATAACGCTGTAAGAATATCCCTTTCCTTACAAACTATATTTTGATACAGCTCATTTACAATTTCTTTGGAAAATAATTAGAACAAACAAATTGTGATAAATACTAATAAATTAAAATAATAACAAGCGGAGGAGCAAAACAAAACAAAGAACAGACAAATGAAAACGTCCCTATTTAACCATTTTGTCGTTTCTGTAGTTTTGAAACATTTGGATTTGCAAGCAATTAACAAGAACAAGGACCCCATCTTTCTGCCGTTTAATTAAGACATGCTTTCTTCCATTGATAACGAGGTATAACTTACTCCGAACATATTGCTGCGAATAAAGATAGCGCCAGTAATGCGGATGGAGATTGGAATGCCTTCGGTCGTTAAATCAAGATCCTAATCGTTAGTCAATTTGTGTACAAGTATTGCTGGAGTAGAAGATTGGAAGAGGAATTCGTTTAATACCTTTTGTTAATACAATAAGAGTTAGTGCTTTGTTTTTGTTGAGTAAGAAGTTATTTACCAGAACTACTTAAGTATGGACAGTCGGATGAGCAATTAAGTAGACACGTTCGAGAAAATAAAAATATTTACAAAAATATTTTAGCTAAGTTGTAGTCTTTTTCTGAAAGAAAAACTTTGAAGAAGTTAAAAAAGAAAACCCGGTCTTAATAAGCCGGTTTATTTTTTCTTTATCTGAGATGTGAAGAAAGGATACTTAAGTGGGCTCGGATACTTGTAGTAATCTCTTACTATTGTTGCAAAATTAAGATTATAGAGGCAAAATACAATCTATATGCTTAGCTCACTAATCATGGCATATCCTGGATTTAACTGCCTAGTATTGAACTCCTCGCACACTCTGACCTAATGATAATTGTACTTCGGTAAGTCGGAAATTCATTTAAAGAAAAAAAGTAATAAGGATTGTAATCGCTTGTATATACTATATAGAAAGGATTGTGTTGGAGCCGGAAATTTTGAGTTGTAGTTTAAGCGAAAAAGATGTATCGGCAACTCTCCACCGTTGAAGTACAGTGCGGAAAATGAAACAATCTATTGTGTGCTCAAAACGTTATGAAATAAATTTGATTCATATCATACATGTTTTTTTATATTTGCCTTTAAACTTCCTTTTATGGAACACTTTATTGTACATACTATCTATTCTTGTTAGTGGCTGCGTACCCTGCATTGTTGGTAACTTCATTGGAGCTAACAGATTGTATGCATCATCGTAGTTGAACACAACTCAGCTCAGTATATCGAGTTCAAATGCCCCACAACCAATCACCTTTTGTTAGCGTTGAAATTAAAAGAACTCAAGGACGACACAATTTAAGATAAGGAGTCCCGCATCTGGTATGATAGAGTATTACGATATTTTTGACATCGACATACAATCCGTTTGATAAGATCGTATACGGCAAAACTCGTTTATAAAAACCGGTTTGGAAGTGGCATTTGCATTAGCAGATAAAAAAATACTTCTGCTAAGATGCTTTGAATAAAAAAATGTAAACAGTGTTCAATTTTTGTCAGAAACGGAAGTATTTTAAAATGAGTGTCTTATTTGCATCACGTTATGAAACAGTATTCTTGTGCACGCATCCAAAAGGACCGAAAATGTCATACGGAGCAGCTGCTAAATACATGAAAAAGTCAAAAGCATTTGTTAGCAAGTGGGTGCACCATTATTCCCAAGTTAAAAATGTGGATGATTTGCCGGATCGTGGGTCTACGCCAAAAACAACAAAAAAGCAGGACAAAATGATTCTACGCGTGTTTGAAAAAAATCCTCTTCTATCGTTACGTGGAGGACAAGGGATTTTACGTAAAAAGGGTCTAAATGTGTGTTGTGATACGATACGAAGACGTTTACTAGCCAATAATGTAAAATTTCGAAGCACAATAAAGAAACCACTACTGTCAAAAAAACACGTAGAAAAACGACTCAGTTGGCCCAAGGAGAATTTGGACAGAGATTGGAACAACGTTATTTTTTCGAATGAAGCTTCTTTTTGGGCATGGTCTCCTGTCACTCATACCTGGTGTACACAATCCAATAAATAAATCCAGCGGACCGTCAAACACCCGGCAAAGGTGCACGTTTGGGAATGCTTCTCAAAACAAGGATTTGGCAATTTGTTCATGTTTACAAATAACTTAAGCGCACCCAACATGGTCAAAATTTATAAGAAGGTTTTATTACCATCTGCCCAAAGGTGGTTTAAAAGAGGGAATGAGACTTGGTTACTGCAAGAAGATAATGACCCGAAACATCGCAGTCGTTTGTGCAGTGCGTGGAAACAAGAAAATGACGTCGATATTTTATCGCCATCACAGTCGCCGAAAGCAAATCCTATTGAAAATGTTTAGGCATTCATGAAGCTAAAGCTCCAAGGAAAGAAGAAAGTTTTCAAAAGACTTGTCACCCTCTGATTATTACCTATTTTGTTCGGAGCAGTATTTTCATTCTTATGAGGGAGTGAAAAATTGTTTTGATAAAAAATTCATCACTTACAAGAAGGATGGGAAAAAGTTATGGCTAACGATGACCAATGCTTTGATTATTTTCATTCAGTTTGCTGTTTAAATAAATGAGTTATTTGAGCAAAAAAATTGCATATTCACTTATCATTATGCATTCCTACATGTACTCGTAACATCCTAGGCTCCTTACAAAATGCATCTCATCTTTTGCCGAATGGCATTTTTTGGGGTAATTTTACATGAGATAAATTAAGGATCGCTGAATATTTTAAGAAATAATGTAAGTGTAGTAAAAAGCATTGTTTTTGTTTTGTTAAAAAACATCTAGAAACGCCTAGTCTTGAGCGTAAGCAATATTTTAGTAGAACCTCACCTGATTTTATAAATAGTCATTTCGAAGTGAATTTCGTTCTCCAGAATTTTTTCCAGTTGAGGCAGATATCTTAGACAAAAATATAATACATTTTAGTCCTTGCGTGTTCCTTTGACAACAATGTAATTTTTTGGTCTTAAATGAAATGACGAGTAAACGCTTTAATGAAAATAGCTAAATCTATTATATCAAAGCAAAGCCACTTTAGCCTCATTCGACCGTAGACTAGAAACCCATAGATATAATCCCCCAAGATGTCGCTATTGCTTCTACAGTAAGCGTAATAGAATGTTGAATTATTGATGCCAACGCCAAGCATACTAGTGATGTCTACTGTTTTTCCTATAAGGGAAAAGTTGTATCTCTTAGAGGCGTCGGGAAGGTCGGAGGCATCAGCCCTTGTCATTGGACAAACCGGTTCCTAACCTACTTAAAATATATACGAGTATACAAATTATCCGTGCGTTCCCAGCTTAAATCTCTCTTCGATATTTTATCTTTCTCTTTGATTCACTCATCAATTGATCCCGCCATTTTGTACATGTAAGTGTGGGATGACAGAAATTGTACTCGTAACTTATCTGCGTTTACTCTTTTTTGGCGGGTTCACGCTCTTGGATTTTGGATTTGCTAAAGGAGGATCGGAGTGAACTTAGCGCAACAGGAGTTGCAATATGGTGTAAACTATAATTACTCGTAGCATTTTTTTTAAATTACTACTTTTTAGTTAAGGAGGTCCCCACGTGTGCTGGGTTGAACAAATCGATTTTTTTGTTAAATTGACTCAGTAACATATGTAGAATATGCTGGTTAAGTGGATTTTTTTCAAATAGAATTCGTTATAAAGACACAACAGTTAGAAAAAGCAGATGTTCGGAGCGCTGAGTTGAGTCCTTGTAATTTTAAACGCATTTCTCTCAAAATTGCAATTTTAAACGCATTTCTCTCAAAATTGTTTTTTTCAAATTTTCCTCCATCATATCTCGAGAACGGTTTGACCGATTCACTTAAAATTTATAGGGTAGACGCAGCACGTGTAGATGCACAGAGTAACGTGGAATCATCCTAAAATTAGAGTATTTCTTTTTTTTTGTTCGCAACAAAAATATAAAAAAAAATTTGATTTTTTCAGAAAAAAACAAAAACCACAATTTTCAATATTTTCTAGGTCACTCTATGCATTTATGCTTGACGATATTACATTTGCTGAGGTAAGCTTAGCTTTCTAAGCTTAAAACCAATCGAATTTCGACTTCATGATTATTTAAATATAATGAGGCACCATTCACGGAAACAATATTTTCAATAGCATTTAAGCGGCTATCAAGTACCGGCGTCTTTTCAATGTTTCCAAGAATTTTCTTATTTTCGGAAGAAATCATGTTGTTAAGCAAACTAAACTCATATTAGTTTGTCAGTGAAGATGTATAGACCTGCTTTTGGCAAAATGTTAGTTCTGTTTATAGCAATGTAACTTTCCCAAGCTCATAGCTCTTAGTTCGCTATGAAAATAGTTCAATACATTATAGATACAATCTCTTGAACACGACTTCATGCATATTACTTCTTTGGGAGTTATAGTTCATCGTCGGGCTAATTTTAAGCTATTGTTTTGAGTATTTGGAGAACTAACTCACCAATTCGCGCTCTGAATCTTGGGTTTCAAGACGTGAATAGTTTGTATGAAAAGCTTCCATCGCAAGCCACATAAAAGTAATAAAAATCCTGATGGTGAATTCTCTAATTCATTTCGCGATATACGAGTAATAATGTTGAAGTTGGATCCAGTCCTCAAATAGTCAATGGTCTCAGGGGTAGTATATCACGAAGCCCTATCCTACAGTAACTAAATATTGTCCCGATGAATGCCATGCCAAATGTTGATCGTCGACTGTATCAAAAACTTCGGCTTCTGCAAAAAGGACCAATAATTACACAAGCGTTAAGCAGTATCCTTCTGTCACTGTTATTGAGATCGTCCACGAATTTCTGCTTCTACACAAACCTTTTAAGCCAAAAGTTGGTACCATCACCAAGCACAATCTTTGATATATATAAGGATTGCCTTTAAGTTACTCGAGACTTTCGTCGGAAGTTTTGGCTTTCAGTTACCAGCTGAATCTTATTCGGTTGTAGGTAAAGATTTCTTCAAAATTGTTCATATATCAGGCGAGCAAAAGCCCACTCTTGTTGTCGACGACGAATTGACAACTCCAGACGTTCTGCCTCACTTTCACCCACAGTGGTTTCACACAAAATATTAAAAAATTTGAGTCTTCCGGGAAAATTTCTAAACCTCCTAGATTTCGAGTTGCAAAATTCTCTTTTTTGTTGACTTATAAAATATCCAACCTCTTTGTATTCTTATTTAATTTATTTCTTTTTTTAAATGTTTAATTTTGCCAAGGGCTACGAAAAATATAAATATTTGTTGTTTGTGTGGTACTGTGATATAGAAAAGATATTCAATTTGAAATATCTAATACCTAGCCTTTGAGCAATTGTAGGTCATGCATTAAAATTAAACAACAGCATTTTCCTGTTGTAAAGGCTGATTAATGTAGATATTTGTATGAATGAATAACATGCAAGTGGTCAATTTCCGCTACCAGCAAATAGGCCTAATGGAGTGAAAAACTCTAATGTATTGTTTCCTGGCATTGCGTTCATGCGAGTTAAAACAAATACCTATAACAGTGCAAAGCAGGAGAGTTTTTCCATTAGCTAAAAATCAGGATACATTATAAATTATGACCTCAAGAGATACATCTCTTTCGTACCATTATACCCAGCTCTATAAAAGTATTAAATATCATTCATATCTGTGTATGAAGGTTTTCTTTTTGGATTTATTCGTACAGCTCAAGGACAAATAATGACTAAAGGACTAGTATTGTCATAATCATCAGTTCTCAATTAAATATTCATTAGAGCCCTTTTAAGTGATTTTGCGGAATTCCTTTCTCTGGTTAAGTTTTTTTTTTCTTTTTTATTGTTTCGCAAGTCATCGTTGACATAGTAATGTGTTTTGAAAGCAAAAGCTGTGCGTGATCATCCATTCGTTTGTCAAAGTTGATGAAAACCGTAATATATGACAAAATCAAATGATTTAGCAATAATGAATGTCAGCTTGATTTTAAAAATAAAGTCTAAGATACTGTGGATATCCTGTCATCGCTTACGCTTGAAATGATGATGGCTTGTAATAATATCATATTAACCGAAAGAAGTGAACGATTTATTTCTTTTTAATAAATGTAACCGTTGCATGTGACAATGAAGATTGATGTTGAATAGAATTCAGTTAACCACGTTGGAAAATAGTTAAACTTCGAATCAGCGTTATTTTAAGGACTTAAATTGAGAGAGTCATTTATAAGCTAATATCGATGATAGGATTGGTTGATACAATCAAAAATAAAATTAAAATGACACCAAACTGATTGTGAACTTTGACTGTATAAGAGGCAAGACCACTGCTGTAGATGAACTCATCGCAAAGCCGTGGCAAAGAAAACAATTCACTATATAGTCAGTAAGGCAAAATGGCAAATGGATCGCAATAAACAGGGCTGTCAACAAGACCCGAAGGAAACTTGTAGAGATGCCAAAGGAAATATTGTAGTATAGTCACAGTCAGAGCTGAAAACAAATGATTCTGCAGAATCTATAAAAAATGATGAAGCCCTGCCGTCTCCCGAAATACCGCCTAAGACCATTCAACTTAGACGATGACATAAAAAATTTCCGTCCAACTCATCTAAACGAAATAAGGATACCAATATATATCCTTAAGTCCTACAGAACTATTCGACCAGACGGCTTACCGGTCGAGGTATTCAAAGCAGCTGGAAGTAGTCTTGTACAGAGCATACAGAAGATCCTATCTGCCGTATTGTATGAAGCAAAACAATCTGACAATGCTATTTCCGACCAAGAAAATCCGCAATTGACCAAATCTTCGAACTCCGGCAGATTCACACTCCCATGATCTATTAATCAATTTTAAAGCCGCATATGTCAGCATTTATATTGTAGTAAAGACTCATGTCTGGTTTTGGCTCTACAGAATGACGATGGAGAACGCTCGCTGCTCCATCAAAATTTGTAACGATCTAATACCTTTGATGTCAAAAAAGTTTTAGAAAAAAATTACAGAATTACTTTTCCCAATCTTACTTAATAGGGCTGAAGAATGGGCTCTATCGAAAGCGGATTAAGATATCATCGGTCTTTCAACCTTTTGGGTTTTGGAAGAGAAGCTTCAGCGAAAAACTATGCAGTTAGTTAGTTGGTTAGGGACCGAACTAATTGGAGCGGCGTGGTTGTTAATACATTTAAGGCATGTCTTGCGGAGGACCCACAAGGTTCTGTGTTAGTACCAATACTGCTTTTGATATAAAATGTACGACACCTGTTCATTAATAAGGTAGAAGGCTATAAAACAAATATATATATTGAAAGGAGAAAATCTTCCGAGTAATTATGAAATATCGCGTCATCCAAATGACTGCTTCCTCCGGCCTGACTATAGGTTATCCGGCCAACCCATTTTTTCAATACATTTTTGATGGTTCCGGCCCCCTATTTCACAATAAGCTTACCCAATATTGTTCTTGAGTGCTTGAAGGGTCTCTGGATTATTCGCATAGCATCGGTTTTAGTGGCACCTTACAAAAAAATGTCCATCGGCATCAAATGGCTGCCAGGCAACATCACCAAAACGACTTATTACACGATTTTTTAACTTAGTGTGCAATAAATCAGTTGGTAGACGATTTGTGTGAAACGTAGCATTGTCTTACTGGAACCATAGCTCCAGATCCGGATCCCCAATTTATGGCCAGAAAATATTCGGTTGGCATGTCTTTGTAGTTCTTTCCATTGACTGTACCCTTTATTTCACTGTCGTCTTGAAGGAGAAATGGGCCAATAAACCCACCACTCCAAAAATCACAACGAACAGCCACACGTTCAGGATGGATTGGCTTCTCTTTGACCACAACAATTTTGCTTGCTTACATAGCCGTCGATATGGAAATGCGCCGAATCTGAAAAGAAGATTTTCTTAGCAAAATTGTTGTCAACTTCGAGCTGAGCTTTGAGTTTTAAAGCGCAAACAGAGAAGCGATAATGAAGCAGATGGTTATTTTGCTTCAATTCCTGAGTAGGCTAGTGTTGATATTCAGTTATTGAAATCTATTGTGCGTTAAGGTTCTCGGGCTCAGGCGTACACTGTTAGTAAGAGCTGCAGTATTCTCCGTTGAGCACACAGAACGAACACGGGAATGTATTTGGTTAACAATTAGCAAATCAGTCTCACGAATTTTATTCATAAGATTACGTACACCGGCTGCAGTTAGTGCATTATTTCGAAAGAGATTTTTTTTGAAAAATTCCCACTTTTTCACCATTCTCTTTGGAAGTAACTTTGCGATATTTCCCAACATTGTTCAAGCGTAAATCGATATATTTCTTACAGCGAAAAGATAATACTGATATGTTATCAATTTTTTGAACTCAAAACCAGTAGATGAACATACAGTTCAAATGTTAAAGTGTAAAACCATGCATTTTCAGGTAATCAACAATTCGATGTTCGCCTAGAATCTGGTTTACGCAACATAAATTTGTAAAAATCACCAGATCATCATAAATAAATAATAATAAAAAAATAGACCATTTAAAGGAAGTACATACTCGTATAGTATAACTACTTTGACTAATGAATGTATCTTTTATTTTTCGACTACAAATGAATGAATAATTACTTCTGAACTCCTTTTTTCTAATGTTGCAATGTATACCGATATGTATTTGTTTATTGAGAACTGAAAATTGATTGAAAATTGTCCTATACATACGAGTAAGTATTGTTCCCATACATCATAGCGCCGACCTTAGCAAAAAAATAAAAATTTATAAAATAAAATGATCTGAATGTAATTAGCTAATGTACAGGAAATAGATACTTTTTTCGCATCAAAATTGAAAATTGAGTGAGAATATCATTGTAAGTTCAAATAAAATACTTTAAGGGCATGAAAATTTCTTTCAGATACTTGTACAAATACCATATACCATGTTCAGTCATACAACAGAGAATATTACCATCAAGTTTCCGGAACAACGCATTTCCTTATTAATATTGCTTCTGCGGTTTCTTTATATGTGATTGGTACTCAAGTGATTTTCATGGCATGTACTTATGTAATGAAACTGTTTCATGTGCTTCTTAGCTGTGCAGCTGTGATAAGGTTAAGGAACTTATCCTTTGTTTAGTATCTCCAGTGAGGTGTAACGCACAAGAATGTTTATTTTGTAATTTAGACTACAAATAAGACTGGGAATAATGTGGTCATCTACTGTAAATGGCCTTTAATTTAAGTGCCTCTTTACTTGCTTCATATTAACTCCTGCCATATCAAGCAATGTCGTCAATGGCAAATTGAATAATTAAGGCAAAAAGCCGCATATAACTTTGGTAAATTATCACATTTCTGAATTTGATCGTCGTGTCGCTGATTATTGCTTTTGAATGTACAACAGTAAAGCAGAATAAGATAAAAAAAAATACACTCATTCCTTTTTATATTCTATCTACGAGTATAAACAGCATATCCCATGCCAGGATCAACGTTTTTACTCATTCCATTATAAGTATCTAATTACTACCGCCTGCTTGGAAGAGAAAAGCAATTCATGAAGAGAACATCTTTCTTTTAAAAATGCCAATGCAACTACGATGAGACTCGCAAATTCAATCGGCCAAAAGTATTGCAGCACGCCCGGCAGATAAGGCTTGTAGAGATAAGCAATCACAAAACTTTGAGTTAATGTTCGTCTAAAAGTAATATTTTGGCTGAATGCCGAATGACGGCGACAGATAGTACATTACAGTTTTTCTAAGATTCAGCCCAACAAAATTGATTATACTCGTACATATATCGGTCTACCATATTTTTTTAAGACAATCCACACGTGAAACGGAGTCACAACCAGCAAGAGGCATCCCTATAATAACCTCAGATATTAGACCTTGCCGACATCAACTTGATGAATCCTATCGCCTGATGTTTTAAGGATATTACAAATCAAATCAATAGCGTGAGGCTTTAGACTTTGAACTCAAGGTACTTGGAATTTAATTGAACAGAATGGGCTTGATATTGATGGTCAGAATCCCTCAAACAACCGATTGATGATGATGGACAAGCAAATTTTTAAGCTGCTCTAAGATAGATCACCTTTCAGTGCTGATGATGTACACAGAATTTGTAAGGTTATCGAGAGGTCAAGTGAACGAAAATGCAGTCCATCCTTGAACTTTATTCATCCCAAAACAGTCATCAAGAAAACCGGGCAAGCACCAACTGTCAATAATCGGCGATAACTGCTTGAAGGTTTGAATTTATTACTTATGTTCTCTTGAACGTTAAAAGCCATCTGCGGGGTCACTTTTGAAATTTTGAAGTCATTTACAAAATGTTAGAAGTATCAGGCCTTTATTATTTTATTATAAAAAATTTAAGTGTTTAGCCTGAAATAGTCACCAAACACTGGGAAATGTTGACAGCTTTGATAAGTCCACGATAAAAACACACAAGGCCTGTCAAAGAAAGTCTTGAAGGACATTAAAGATGGCCTTCTGTATAATTTAGAAACTTTGTTTCAAAAGTATAGTTCTGTACGCCAAACTTGTACAGCACTTGCACCATATTACATATAAATGACCATTTTATACCGCCTTATTATTGACCATTTTCGCACAGCATTTTCTGTGAAAGATGCAATGGTACGCATAAGAAGAGTACATATTGAAGAAAATATTGCATTCGTACAGGAGAGTGTTGAAGGAGATCCAAATTTATCGATTCGACGTCTTGGTTTGTCCCTTTTATAGAAAATTGTACGCAAAAATCTTAGTTTGAAGACTTACATTGACATTGGTGGATCCGCAGATGTTCAGCGATGGCGATGTGGGCTGCTGGCACGAATAAGAAAGAGATGGATTTCCATCTTCGTGCGGTTCGTGCCATTCTGCAAACAAAAGAATCAACTTATTGAAAAAAACATTTGATGAACGCAAAATTTCGCGTAGAGATCAAGTGAATTGACCGTTAGTGTGGTGCTTTGCCTTTATGTGGGCTTTCGTTAACGGCTTGTTGCCAAAGTAAACCATCGAATATTTTCAGTAGCAAAATAGAATATTATGCGAGTAATTAAAATTAATGGATCAAGGTGACCTTACAGCTTGCTTTTATCGATTTTTGAAATATAGAGGTAAGGCTTACAAACGGCCAGCTTATGGATGACGCCGAGGGCGTCATTCCTCATCTGGAATACGAGAACTTAATAAGAGGCACCAACTTCAACTCTGTTTATGTGTTAATCTTGTAGCATGACCTTAAAAAGTCATTATCTTACACACATAGAGAGAAACGGGAACTAATGATCAAACAACAAAACCTTATTGGATAGTTGTATATTAACTGAGAAATTAAACGTTTACAACTTAGGTATCCCAACTAAAATTATATTTTTATGGCACCGACAGACACGGCCCAAAAGGATCTTGGCTTTCAGATCAATGTTAATCTATCCTCGTCACAAAGATCGTAACAAGCAATAGAAACAGACGAGCACGTTAGGGAAGGATGAACGATAGGTCATAATAGCATATTTATTCGCTCAAAATCTGCAAACTAAAAGAACAGGTGGAGTTAAACATATTATTTAAAGCTCATTATGGTTTAATAAATGGCAGTGAAAGGCAATTGCTTGTTCTGTATACTAAATCGTAATTATCTGCAGTCAGAGCAAAGCATTTTCAGCTGTGCAGCGAATTATGTAAAATACGAGTAGATTATTTGACATCAAAAGCTTGAGGGTCTTTTGGTAATGAAATAAGAGGTATTTCCTATACGAGTATTACAAATATAGTTTAGAGTGACTTACCGCTAGAGTTAGTGTCTTATCCTGGCACGATTTCGTCCTGATTGCTGGTTAACTCATCAAGCAACTTCAAAAACCGCCAAAAATTGCATAAGCACTGGATATACTTTTTTTTAATCAGGTAAGAGATGCTGTAGTTTATCGTCCTGAACCTGGAAAGGATTCATTTGACAAAAAGATGACGAAAGATTGACCCATATCCACCTTCTCCCTTCCGGGTGTCTTGTTGTAGTTCAACACATATGTAGAATTCAGTGGAACAAATGGCTCTGCTATGCGACGTCGCGTGTCAGATCATTTTTAAAAAACTCTACCAGAAGCTAAAATCTCTTCAAACTGCAGGTCATGTAAGAAGTCACTGCGGTTTTTTGTCACTACACCATCTAGTGTCCATTTATCTGGAAACACTAATCTGATTGTGTCAAACGAAAGCTGACATGTCAGGCTACATTTTTTGTGAAGACAGCTGTGTAATTCGTTGCTCGTGTTTAAAGTTATACTGATTTGAATATGAGTGAAATATCTTAGGAAAGGGGAAAAACGCTGCAAAAATATGCCGAACAATTTATGCAGTTTACGGTGAGAATGCTGAGAGTGAACGCCAGACCCAGGACAGGAGTGGTTTGCTCGAATCCGTTCCTGAAATTTCGATGTAGAAGATGCACCTTGCACTGATCGGCCAGTCACTGAAAAAGTCAATGAAATTTTGCAACTGATGGAGCAAGACCGGCACCGAAGCTGTCTGGAGATAGCGGAGGCAGTAAACATCAACCGTATAACAAAGAAGAAGCTTGATCTTTGGGTGCCACATGAATTAACGCAAATAAATTTAATTGACCGAGTAACCAGCAGTGGAACGCTGTTGAAACGTAACAAAATAGAACCATTTTAGAGGCGATTCATTACGGGCGATGAAAAATGGATTAAATACGAGAATATCCAACGCAAGCGATCATGGTCAAAGGCCAGTGACCGACGACCACAAATGACTTCAAAGCCTGGATTGATGGCAGACAAAGTTATGTTGATTGTTTGGTGGGATTGGACGGGAATTGTCTATTATGAGCTGCTAGAACGTGCCGAAACGGTCAATTCGATCCACTTCTGTGCACAACTCGACCGTTTGAATGAAGCTATCAAGAAAGAGCGACCAGAATTGGCCAACAGAAAGGGAGTTGTCTTCCATCATGACAATGCTAGGCCACACACATCTAGGAGCTTGGTTGGGAAGTTTTGAAGCACCGTATACCCCGGACCTTGCACCCTCAAATTTCCATTTGTTTCGGTCTTTGCAAAACTCTCTTGATGGTGAAAAATTGGCCGACCAAAGAACCTTTGAAAATCGCTTGGCCAAGTTTTTCGCTGATAAACCACAGAAGTTCTACACCGATGGAACTATGAAGCTACCAGGAAAATGGCAAAAGGTCATAGATAATAATAGCCAATATGTCCTTGTTTGAAATTGATTTTGAATAAAGAAAATTTTTTTTCAAAAATGTATCAAAAAACCGTGGAGACTTTTTATATCACCGATAATATCTTTGATTGCAAATTTGTTTCTGTTTCAAATATGTAGTGCACAGTTCTATACTATCTTTTCGACAAAAAGGCTAATGGGACACAATGTTTGAACCCAAAAGCACCATGGAGTTTCAGCACTAATACCGGGTTTTCCAATAGGGACTTGACAACTTTGAATTTAATTTTTGAACGCACTCTTTCACTAATCATCAAACTGTCACTGTCAATTTATTCAGTAAACTCAACATTTTCATCGTGGTAAAGTACACGAACGAGCAACGTCTGCAAATTATAAAAATTTTCTACCGAAATTCGGAGTCGGTGACTGCAACTTTAAGAGTGTTAATTCCAATTTTCGCTCATAATTCTCGCCCTAGTAGACAGGCAATAACAAGTTTAGTGCAAAAATTTTAAGTCTACATATTTGTCGTTTGATGTTGCCGTGTCAGTGAGACAACGGGTTGGTCGAAGTGTCGAAAATATCGCTGCTGTTGAATCGTCCGTAGCAAACGATCCAAATCAGTCAATTCCACGGCGTTTTTAAGAATTGGGTATCGCTCAGACCACATTATAGCGTATTTTGCATAAGGATCTTGGTTTACACCCATACAAGATCAAGCTGACTCAAGAATTGAAGCTGATGGACCATTTGAAGTGACGTACGTTCTCGCGCCAAGATGGTGAATTTCATCGCAAAATCATCTCCAGTGACGAAGCTCATTTTTGGTTCGATGGGTTCGTCAATAAACAAAATATGCGTTATTGCTCCGGTGAAAATCCACATGTGCTTCATGAATCACCACTTCATCCACAAAAAATATCTGTTTAGTGCGGTTTGCATGCCGGCGGCGTTATTGGGTCATATGTTTTCGTCGCCATGATCACCGATTATTTTTGGCCCGAATCGGAAGATATGGACTTGGACGACATGTGGTTTCAACAGGATGGTGCCACAAGCCACACAGCACACGTTACAATCGATTTATTTAAGAGTAAGTATGGTGAGCGTGTTATCTCAAGAAATGGGCCAGTCGATTAGCCGCCCCCTTCTTGCGATTTAACGCCGCTTGACTATTTTCTTTGGAGCTACGTTAAGTCATTGGTTTATTCCAACAAGCCAACGACGTTGGAAGAGCTCAGAGCCAACATTGAATGCGACCGTTTTGGCCGAAATTTGTGGCCGAGTCGTTGAAAATTGGGTCCAACGAATCGACCACTGCAAACGTGCCCCCGGTGGCCATATGAACGAAGTCGAGTTCCATTCATAAGTGTTTTGATTGTACTTCAAGCAAAGATACCAAACAACACACTTAAGACTGTCATTATCTCTTCTAAGTCTCCAGTTATTTCAAATTCTTATTAATGTCAGTCTAACTAGACGGCGATTTTATAGTTATAAATCAAAAAATATTAACTTAATAGCACATTATATCGTAAAAGGATTTCTTATTCAGTGTTATGAGTACAATCGAAATTTTTGGTGAAACAATAACGAATAAGGACACTGAATACTTAATAATAAAAATACGGCCCAACTTAATATTTCATTTACACTCAATTAGGGTTTATTACAAGACAAACTTATCGAACACGAACATCAAATAAATTTACAATTAATTAGAAAACATGACCATAAATAATTTCCAAGTGCGTAAATTTTGCAACGCAATAAAGAACATCCGTTGTCGTATCGTCGCAACCCACCCCCCAGAATTCGCACCCCAAAAACGTACAACAGCCTTTTGCTGTCCTTTCATGGCTTCTGCCATTGCTATTTGTACTATGAAATGAAAATGGTTTCTGCTAAACCATTTAGCTCTTCTCATACTCGTACTTTTCGAAAACGAAAACGAAAACAGAAATATCCGTATTCGAGTAAAGTAGTACTGAAATAGAATTGACACACTGGTATCCGTTAAGTTAGAAACAGGGATAGGGTGCACTCGTACATCTATTTATCTTCAAATAAATTTCGTACCGAAAAAAACTGGTATCCTTTTTTTTTTTTTTTTTGAAGGTTCATATCTTGAATCTAGAATCTTTTCTCGAGATATTGGAAAGTGTTCTTTTTTTTTTCCTTCATCCCAGATACAGAGTCTATACAATGTACATATGATGTGTGTAGCCATAGACATACGTGGCCAATATACAAATATAAATTTCTATTGGCGCATAAATATTTTCTTTCTGGCAGTTGGATGTTTCGAAATCGTTTGATCGGAAAAAATATATTTATTCGTGTAAAAAACATTTCAATAGCTTTCAGTCGAAGGCACAGATACGAGAATATCTGTACTTGTATTGGCATGTCCGCCACAGATATTCGTACAACGCAACGGCCAAGTCAATGGAAGGGACATAACTTCCAATTTGATTTCATTGAATATAAAATAAGGTACAAAATGGTACATTTCGTGGTTTTCCGCTTAAGGGCGCAAACGATTATGACGACGTGTTTCTTATTTCCATGGATGTATTTTGTTCATTTTTATTTAATCTGAGGGTTCCCCTTAGTTTGCGCTTTTTTCGGATATTGGAAATTCTTTTGCTCTGTGCACATTCTGGTCAGCAATGGGAGGTTTAGATGATATTATATACGAGTATTCTAAATATATTAAAGCAACAATTTGTGACTGCTGCCACAGAAATAAGGATGTGGTATGGTGCTGACAATTCTTTTAATAAGTAAAATAAATCCTCTTTCCTCAGGATGATTCATTTAATGTTTGCCTATCTATAATGAAGTTGGTTTTCTGGTAGATATCTATGTTAGGTGGCGAAAATTTCGAGTTAGGAAATCAGAAGATAGCAAATCTACCTAGCAATATCCATTCTAAGACAATTTATGCTGAGCTGGATTCTATTTGTAGTGCAAATGATATTGACAAAATATGGCAATGAAAAATGTATCTTCCAGTTTTAAAATGTATCTCTCATCCGATGAGTTGAGCTTTGCTTCTCGAGGGACACAAATTTCTGCCAAAAAACCTCAACAGACATTTGTCCACTTGGGCAGATGTGTGAGGTACTACTATCGATCTTATAGTACAAAGCGCTCATCCATTGGAAAACGCCGAATCACTGTCAATATACTCGTACCTTCTGCCATTCACCACAAAGTTGGTTCTTGAACGACTTAGCGGAGTTACGAGTAATTGCAAACTCTTCAAGTTGATGCTGTTCGTTGATTAGAGCAGTTTCATATAACGAGCGCACAAAACTAATGATTGATCTACTACTCGTATAAGCCACGTTTTGTACACATGCCATCAACATTTACTTCACTTTACTTTTTTTTCTTAAATGTCCAAACCACTTACTATAGATAATTATCAAAATTTCTAATTACACACGAGTGTCTGATTGTACAAAGGCCACCACCTACTGTGCTTTCCTGTGAACAGAAGAACGGGTTCTTCGTCGAGAGAATCAGGGACTTTGCCATAGAAAGAAATTCTGACTTTCAAGCATACGGCTAAGAACTGAATTCAGACATGCAGAGTTGTAGTCAGGTATACTCGTATGTGTATTCCAGTAGGTTCAGTAGGAGCATTCAACCTTCTGCAAATAGGACATCGTCTACATCATTCAGAGAACCTTTCAAATTGTTTCCTTAGTACTAATTCTTCTAAGTAAGTACAATAACGAATGACCTTATTAATAATCTTACAACGTTAAGAAGAAATTTTATTATATTTTTTTTGTTATTGTAGAAATGGCACGTATTTCTGGACTTTCTACCACAGACTGCCTGCAAGTGTTTATGGATATGGATAAGTGTTGTTATTCACGGAAAAGTTAAATTAAAATTTTCTTTCTTTTCTGAGCACTCCTCTTGCCCGTTTGTGTCAGCGAACTCCGTTTCGCTTCATTCTCAAAGCACAAAGTGCAAAACTTCTTCGCTGATTTCTTAAGAATTTCCCAGAAGCACAAGTTCCATGAGGCAGTAAGTGAAACATGTCCAAGTTTCTGCTCTTCTAAAACACAAGTTCACTTCTCTGTACAGTATATAGTATGTATTGTATACAAGTGCCTCGTTACAAGTGGACGACGCATTCTACTTACCGCCTTCTACCTAACTGAAGAGGGCGCCAGATTGGCCCCCTGGCCGGACGTTTTAGTCAAATTAAAAAAAACAAAATAACCATTGTTGAGCAACAAAAAAATGACCCTTTTTATTGCTTATCGCTGTTGTTGGCGCTAAGAAAATTTTCGCCATTGAATATCCTTGGGTGTTCTTCTGCGTAAAAATGCTCTATTGTCCTGCTTCTGTAATGGGGTCCTTCAAGTGATTCTCGCAGGGCTGAAAGACGACCGACCGAGACCAGTGCGCTGATATTAATATCACAACTTTGTGGTTATTTATTTTAATGTTTTTAATTTTTCAATTCTGCAAGGACTTTTGTTGAAGCTTATTGAACCAACAGCATGGCCATACCAGTGGTTGCGATAAAGTGTTTGTCATTTTTCCTCCTTACTTGAGGGTGGTTTTGTTGTCTGGTGATTGTGGAAATGATGTTGCGCAGCCATTTGAAGCTAGATAATTCCAGCAGTTAAAAGTAATGACAATTAAATAGATTTGTCTTATTTCATTATGAAAGGAGTCAGTGAACTATATTGAAGGCAATTTATTTTAAGGGACGACGTTTGGGATTTTAGTTTGCCGATCAAATGCAAACTGATGGCTTAGTTAAACTGACACTTGAATTGTGAGGGATTATGTTATTGCCTAAGTTAAGTTTACGATGACGATTGTTCTAAGGGTGGAACTTTTTAATTGAGAAAGCTTATTATTTTTATTTATGAAATAAGACGAATTTATGTACTAAAGGGTGGGTCATCTGTTGGTATCTATTTAAAAAGCCTAAAAGAAAACATTGATCAATATTTTTCAACAACTATATTAAAACACTTTTTAATGTGTCCAGAGTTGTGGAATTATTCGCGTAAGCACGATCTCTTACGTAGCCCCACCTGGAAAGTTCTCACGCAATAAAGCCATAATTGGTCGTGTTATGTGGCTTCGTGCCCCGTCTTGTTGGAACCACATATCGTCTAAGTCATGATCTTCAATCGCCGGGCAAAAGAAATCAGTTATCATTCGACCATATCTCTCCGAATTGACTGTAACCGTCCGCCCATTGGCATCTTCGAAGAAATACGGACCAATGGCACCTTTCGGCCATAGAGCACACCAAACAGTCACTTTGTCTGGATGCAACAGCACTTCTTCGATCACTTGTGGGTTTTCTGAGCCCTATATGCGGCAATTTTGTTTGTTTACATACCCACTGAGTGAGAAATGTGCCTCATCACTGAAGAAAATGTTGTTCGAAAAATCGGTGTCTGTTGTCTGTTGTTCCAACACCCAAGAAGCGTATCTACGGCTTTGTGAATGGTCAGCAGGCTTCAGTTGTTGCGTCAGTTGAACTTTATAAGGATAGAGATGCAAAATACGCCATAGTGAGGTGTACGATACGTTCAATTGCTGCGAACGCCGGGAATTCGACAATTTCGGATCATCAGCAACACTTGCACTTGCAGCAGCAATATTTTCGACTGAGAGTGCATTACGATGATGCACAGGCCTTACGACATCAGTAACGCTTCCACTTCCTTCAAATTTCTTCACAATTTTACCGATTGCTTACGTAGTCGGTCGATTATGATGACCATAATCATCGCGTAATGCGCTAAAAGTGGCTGCGTTTGAATCACCACTTTTGAAGTAAGTTTTAATAATTTTAACGCTTTGTTCGATTTTTAAGCGATCTATTATTGTAAATGGTAAATATTCAACTAATATTATGAGACTTCAAATGACAGCTGAGTTTGGCAGGTGTCAAATGCCAGCGTTACCAACTTGAAACTACGAAATGCTTGGGCTGGTAGACCATCCTGTTAAGGTACATTCACAGCCAGCGAACATGCAACCGTGCGAACTGCGACCAAGTCGATTTCACCACATTTAATAAATCCAAAATCTAAATTACAAAACGGGAAACGTCTATATCTAGGTTTCAAAAACCAAACACAAATGATTTCACCGAGTTTTATTAAGATAATCACATTCTTAAAATTGACCGGCGACTAGTTGAATTTCGGTGCGAACTGTCAAGATTCATTCACGTTTCACATGCCAAGAATTGAATCCACAGTTCGCACGACCAAACAGGTCGCGTGTGTCTAACCTCAAATCGTTTGTTTATTTCTTAATCAGCTGCAATCGACAGTCGCAGCTGCTACGACTAAAAAAATGCTGCTGTGAAAGAAACGTCAAAATTTGCGAAAACTAGATCGATTCCCAGGTCGCAGTTCGCTGGCTGTGAATGGACCTTTAGTCTCAATTTTTTAATACATTTTCGATACTTTCGGCCCCTATTTCACTAAAAGCTTAATGAATATTGGTTCGCAATGGAACTCCATGAAATGAATTCAACAACATCAGATCGTAGCTCCGTGGCGGACAAGCATCAACCCAAAAAAGACTGATTAAACGCAACCCGTAGTTCCATCTTGATGGAACTATAGCACGCTCAAGTCCAAATCCCTGATTTCTAGCCATAAAAAACCGGTCATCATGTCTCGGTAGCGCTCTTCATTGACTGTGACGGTCGTCCATGGTAGCAGCTGCTATATCGCCAGTATCAATTAAATAGGGCCAGTGGCAATGCTGCTATCAAAGATTAAGTACCTCACGACCACCACCAAGAAGGAGGCAGGCCGCCGACAAACACATGCAGCTGAACAAGAAATGTACAGAACGACCCTGCAACGAAGGGCAAGAGACACTCAATACTTTTAATTGCAGAAGTGACGAGAAGAACATGGGCCTTTCCAAAAGAAGAGAAAGTAGCACGATAAGCGTAGGGTTGAGAGATATTGAAAAGTTGTACTTTTGAAATGACGTACGAAAGCTTAACAAAAAGGCACAAAGAATATTTCAAGGCAAGAAATCTGTACCGATGAAGAAGGAAATCTTGTAGTAGAGTCACAGTCGAAGACGAAAATATGAAAACAAACCTTTTTCTGCAGGATGAAAAACGGCCACGAACCTCAACATCCCGCCGTTATACAAAAAAGACCATTCAACTTAGACACGTCCGACAACCTGACCGAAACGAAGTAGTAGAAATGAATTTGTGAAGAACATACACCAACTCTTTTCAAAATAGGATTCCACTCAATGTGACTGAAGGAAACAGTTGTGCGTTACTCACAAGTGTACACTGGAGACGCAATCTATTCACTTGTAGTGACAAGGATGCTGCCAAGATTAGCAGTAATTAAGGACAATACTCTGTATATGCTGTCAACAAGGAGGGACACACAACATCAGCGACCTTAAAAGAACGTTACAGTCAACAAAATAAAGAATAATAATTGAATAGTACGGCTTTATCCCGATGAGCCCTACTTTATGGCGTTGAATCACAGACTCGAAAATGGATAAAGAATTCTTAGTCGCTTCAAGAAAAATTCTTTGAAATACTCCAAAAAGATTCAAAGACGAACTATGGGTATACATAGCGACATCGATCTTGGCACAAAACTGCGCATATAAACGGAAAGTCTTCGAGTCTTACGCAAAGAGATAACAAAGGAAGATCTTACCTTAGGTGATCTAGGTCGCCTCCGCAAAAATCCGTCTTTGATAGGGTTATCTGCATAGTTGGAGCGTATGCAAAATATTTAATTTATGATTAAGACAAGATCTTGTTCTAATAACAGAAAGAAGATCGCCTATCAGTTCAAATTCAATGATCTTAACTGTCACTGCTGGATCGCAGTTACAAGTATGTTGGCGATTGCAAACCCGACGCACTGCCTTTAACTTAGAGTGCCAGGTTCCAGACAGCTCTGTGGTGCCTGCAGATGTCATGATTAAACCGTGAGAAGGAATGGTACCTATGTACTGAACTTAATTTTATAAAAGGTCTTACGCTTAAAAATGTAGGACTGTACTCGCATCATTTGCGTCAGCATTACGTTATAAAAGGCAATCTTTCTGCCAACATCTTGTAACTAATTTCAGGGCATTTTGATCTTGTCTTAAACTTTTTCCAAAGCAGAACAAGACCGCACTTTTCACTGCTATTTGCTGCCATCCTGAATTAATTGAAAAAATTCAGGGACAGCTTTTTGATCCGCTATTCTAATGGGAGGCATCCATGACCTTTTCATAAGAAGAAATCAGAAAAAGTAAATAGAAACTAATTTTTCTCAGACCCTGACACGAATCATATTTTAAAAGAAAAATTGAGGTTATGTATTTGCAATAGTATCTTTAAGTCTAGCATTGAATGAATGCCAATATAAGTACATATATACGAATAGCCTCAGCATTTCAAATGAATAAAACGATTATTTTCTTAGAATTCGGATGACTGAATGCAAGAATGCATAGAGCACAATTTTCTATGAGTCAACATATTTGCTTGCTTACAAAATCATAAACATCGGCATACATAAAAGAATAAATTATTGACATACTTTGTGAATTGAAACTGTTATGTCTCCAGATGGCAAGATGGAGATTGAGGAAACGGTTCGGTTTGCTATTTGCCGATGCCGAAAGAATTTCATCTCACATTGTTGTCTTTCAAGATATTCAAACTTTCAACTGGGATGAAATGAAAGGGAATTTAATAGTAATCCCAGAAGCAGATTCAAAAAATAAAGAAGAAAATATAGTGTCCACTGTGGACATAGTATGAATGAAAAGCAAGGCCGTCCTCTTTGAAAATACATAATATGTGGGTCAAGATTTTCACAGAAGAAGATAAAAACAAGAAAACAAATACGAGGAATATAAAGAGTCCCTGAACTCCTATCTATAATGTTGTACTAAAAAATAAGTTAGGATTCAAAGCGACATATTTCGATTGTTCTAATATACATACGTATAGCCCTGGGCTAAAAAAACAGTAAGCTGCACCATATTTTAGTTATTTCAAACGAGTTTGATGATGATTTGAATTGCTTAAATGATGTTTTCGAAGTTTTAAGGTTATAAGAACACAGAGAGTACACCAGACCCCAATAGAACCATTCATATCTAATGGATCATGAAAATATATGACTTCTAGATTGGCTGATAGGTGATCTGGTAGCTTTGGTAGGGTAAAATTGTAAAATTGGAAAGTTTCAAAAACTATGGAAACGACACGCAAATTATTTTAATTTTAAGAAAGCGATGGGGGGGAATACATCTTATACAAAATTTCTTAGAAGGTTTAAAATTTTCACGAAAACTCTGTATTCTGAAGAAAATTTAGAGTTTTCTTTCATTAAATAGAATCTACAATAGTGAATGATTTTGTGGCCAAATGCCAAGAGAAAAACTAAGGACCAGTGATACGACCAGCGTAAAAATCACACCAAATACGGGCCCAATCGGTAAACTCATGTTACGAATCTTGTCTCGTTGCTTTATAAAGATTATTTTTTACTTTTAGTACGTTTTCATGTATTAAACGGAATCAGGGTTCAAATGAGCAGGACTACACATTTTACAGACAGCCATAATCAAGGTAGTTAGAAGTTATGCATTGAGTGGCATAATTTTCTAGTGCCGAATAGATTCCAACAGTAATGCATTAGTCCTATATCTAGAGGAAATCAGCGTTACCAAACGTGCTTTCGTTTCTAGATTTTATTAACCTTTTTCTTTATACTTTCATATTTTAAATAAACCTTCGATATCGTAAGTTAAAGGTGTTTTTTTAGCGCCATGAGAAGTTTCGATGGTTGTTGCCTATGGTTTGACAGCTGTCAATGTCAAATTGTCTTGACATTTCTATTCCGTAAGGTTTGACAATTCATCATATAGTAAATCATGCCAGAGCAACGCTTCCAAATTGTGGAAATTTACTTAGAAAAAAAAAAATAAATCTGTTCGTGAAGTTCATAGAGCACTTCGTCAATTTTACGGTCAACATAATCGACCTAGTGAGCAAGCAATTCGGGCAGTTATTGATCGTTTTCGCGAAAACAGTTCTCAAGCTGTTGACGAATCACCATTACATCTCTTAAAATTGACTATTTGGTGCGGTTTACATGCTGGTGGCATCATTGGTCCTTATTTCTTTCAAAATGAGGAAGGAGCTGCCGTTACGGTGAATGGCGAGCGCTATCGAGCCATGCTGACTGATTTTTTGTTTCCAAATAACATCGACGACATTTTGTTCCAAAAAGACGGCGCAACTTATCATACAGCGCGTTTAACCATCAATTTGGTGTCAACTTTATTTCCAGAAGTGGTTCTGTTAACTGGCCCCTCGTTCGAGGGTCTTAACTTCTCTCGTTTACTTTTTATGGGGCTATGTTAAGTCATTGGTTTATGCCGATAAACCGGCAACTCTTGAAGCACTGGGAGACAATATTCAAACCACCATTGACGCCATTCGGCCAGATTTATTGTAGTGAAAAATTTGTCTGATCGAATGGATTACGCAACTCGTACCCGCGGCAGGCATATGCCGGAAATCGTATTTAAAAAAATAAATAAATTAAATTATCTACCAGATTATAATCATAAAAAATCCATTCCAATAATATTTCTGTCTTGTATTATTATTTAAAGTTCTCAAGCTCTTAAAAAACACCCTTTACTTGTAATATTTCTTTCCACTTCTTTTTTAACAACTATAACTAGTGTTAGGCTTCGCAAAAGTCATTCGTTCCGATGGTTTTGAGTTCGCTAAGTAAAGGGTGAGCCAATAGATAGTGTGAATTTTGGCTATAAACTGCTGTCATATACTGAATTCAATGTGTAAATCTTGATCTTTTTGGCAGATGTCATGCATCAACCGGTTTTGTTTTTCAATCTTATTATGAAAATGGGCCATTTATAAAAGTACGAGTAACATCTCGTAAAATTCGTGAATTCGTCCTAGTGAGACCGAAATTCGTGCAATGTTGAAGCGTTTTGAAGAAACTGGTTCAGTGTGAGGACAAACTCCATATCAGGATGTTCGGCCATCACATACACGCCAAAATATTACCACTATAAGCGATAGTGTTCAAAACCAGCCAAGCAGCTCAGCTTCGTCGTCGAAGTCAACAATTGAACCTCACTTATGGCATTTTACTGCGAATTTTAAAAGTTTATCTTCTTTAAGACTGCGATGGCGATGGTGTGATGGTTAGCTCATTGGACTATTATGCAGACAGTCTGGGTTCGATTCCTGGCTGGGTCACCTACAATTTTTCAAATCGCCATCACCCTTTCGGCGGGCAATGGCAATCTCCCGAAAGTAAAATTGTCTACGATAAAGCTTCTTAGGAGTGCCGTTCGGACTCAGCGATAAGCCGTAGGCCCCGCTCAGATATGACAAAAATGAAAACATGAATAACACAAATGAGTGTCAAGAGGCTAGGCCATGGCCCATACCGGGCTGCCAGCGCCACAGTGTTTTCTTGTTTTTTTGTTTTTTTTTATCTTCTTTTAGACGTCTATAAAATCCAAATTACACAACAATTGAAGCCTTTGGACCATCTATGACGTCGCAGATTTGTTAACTCGATGTTGTATCGTCAGAATAATTTGTCATTGAATTTGATCTTTTCCGATGAAATCCATTTTGGGATGGATGTAAAAAACCAAAATGGTCATTTCTGGGGATCAGAAAACCCATACGGGATTCACGAAAAACTAATGCATGTCAAAAAAGTCACTGTATGGTGCATTTTATGGATTGGTGGTATAATTGGCCTATACTTTCTCGAAGATAAGTCTGGAGAGACAATTACAGTGAATGGAAAACATTACTGCAACCCAGTGACAATTTAGGATCTCTGGCATAACCCCCAAACTGAAATTACGGTCATTGACCCACTTATTCCTCAAAAAGTCTTCGATAATATTGGTAGCTTGCAACAGAAGCCATGAAATATGTTGTATTCCATTCATAATTGCCAATCACCAAACCTTATTAATCAGTATTCTACATTGATTTCACAATAAATGTGTGTTTAATTTAATGAAGACTTGCCAACTAACTATTCGCTCACCCTTTGAGAATGAAGAGAAATTTTGAAACTAAGCATCTTGAATATAGATGGAGAATATGACAACTTATCTTGACTTTGTTTAAAGAGCGTTTATGAAACGACCACATGTTTCCGTCCACAAAAGGAAAGAACGACTGTGCTAAAGATTGCTTTTACGAGCTGCTCGAGTAGACTTATGAGCAATGTCGTGTAGTCGTCTTTAGTATATTTCCCCATATTAGTACTAGAGAGAATCCTTGATGGCACAGAAGACTGTGAAGTAATTGGAAAAATTTAGTTAAGTTAAAATTGGTAAGGGAAGCTAGCGAATTAAGGATATTCAATTGGAAGTTTTATTTTCGAATAATACAATATTGTTAGAAAACAAAATTAAAAACCTGTTTTTTTTGGAAAAAGATGCAAAACTTTGGCCGGAGAAGACCATTTCGTTAAAAATTCAAGGGAAGTCGTATGACTAGAATGTTAACAAGCTAACGTCGAAGGTCATTAGACAATTTCTCTATGAAATAGGGTAGTCTAACCTTTTTTCGAAATAGCGTCTTACTTACCTCAGCCACTGTATGTTACGTGGATTCTATTCGAAGTTTATCATTCACAAGTCCTAAAGACAACATTTGCTATTGAAAAACTATTAATAACAAAGCTTTATTTAATTAGAAAATATTGCTTTAATTGTTTTAAACCTTATTACACTTTAATTCTTCCCTAATGAAGATTTGCTTAGGTTTGTTATTGCTTCTTCCATTGCAAAACAAATGGAGACCTACAACAATTCCCTACTGGTACCATGAAATTTGAATAAACCATTTGATCTGTATTGAAAAGAAACGCATTTAGAATTAAATGGCAGTTTCACTCACTAAGTTGATACGAAATCAAACGATTAGAAAACAGTTTCACTGTAGAATAAAATGGATTTAATCTGCTTTCCTTCGTCCCCGTTTTTCAGCAATGTTCAGCAAAGGGAAAATGTATGTAAAATCGTTTCAGAAATTAATTAAGTGATTCTTATTGTCGAAAGGGCGAATGCCGTTTACCACTTATTTTCGAAAATCTTGTGGCGCAATTTGGAGAATAATCTAAAAGAAATTCAAAAGTAATAAATTAATTAAGTTGGAAAAGTTTACACCATTTCGCTGTACAAAGTAGTACTACATCCCATCCCGTTGAGACGTTCCCCAATGTTAAGTCCATTTAATCTTTCTCGATTTATTCATGATAGCAAAAAAAAAAAATATACTTGTACGCATTTGACTAAGCTTACTTGATGGGCGAAACCACATTACAAAACCTTTTTTTTAAATTAAAGATATTAGTTCAGTTTAGGGGCAAAGTTGCGATCCTTAATGTGATGCTGGTGCCGGTGTTGTTTCGTGGTTTTTGTGTTCATTTTGTCGAACTAATTAAGCTCTGTGGAGGTGTGTTTAATAATATTGGGTTACTAATCAATTTGGGGCTCTGAAAGCAGCACCATATAATTAAGCAAGACAGTAACTAGATCGATATCAGAGAGCTGATAGCTATTTAAAGACATCTTCTCTTCTACGGGCTATCAAGCTTATGTCAAGTAGAATTTGAATTTTATGCTGTGTGAGAGAAGAATCTCAACTTAACACAATCACAAATGCTTAGAAACGATTGCCAAGTACACAAATTTTGACACTAAAATTCATGAAAATCTCTATTTGTACAAAAAGGTAAAGAGTGAGATCATGTTGAAGTTTTTGTTAAATGAAACACAAATTTTGAGAGTAGTCATAGTGGATCTCAAATAAATATTAAATTTCCATAAACGACATTTATGCATACAGCACAAGATCGTCCTCAATCTCAATTGAAATGTTGTTCTTGCGGTCTGAAATTCTTCGCGGATTATTAGCGTACAATTTACTTTTGTAAAAAAAAAGTTACATAAAACCAAGTTCAAGGGAGTTTAATCGACTGATTTCATTTTGTTGTAACCAGAGCTCACTCACAATCAATTCGTTCAGTTTCGGGATGAAGTCTGTCAACATCTGTTGATAATCACAAATACGACAATTTTGTTGTTTTTACGAACCCAACCTTCCACAAATGTGACTCATCAGAAGATGTCGCTTTTGATGAAAAATTGTCTCTTTGTTACAGCGTCAATTGAGCGAAATGATGATGCCGTTGGCTTTAATTCACGTGTTATTTGGATCTTTAATGGGTGTTAATGCAGGTCAACAGTCAAAGTATTGTGAAAAGTGGGGTAAGTAGTGTTGATATCGGTGACGAATCATTTAGATTTAGATTCTCGAATTCCGGACTCAGAAGAGGGATTTTTTAGCAGGAAAAATTACGAATTTTTCGAAAAATGCCTATTTGTATTATTTTTTATTTTTTTTTGTAACAGACGGACATTACTGTGTATTAGAAGCCATCATAACACAACTGCCTTAGTTTGCGCTTGACGTCTGTCAAAGATAGAATAGCAATCAACATCCACACCATATGTTGACTCACCTCTAAGTTATATCACACATGGCAAAGTTGTAAAAATTTTTCCATTCAATGCAATGGGTGGCCACTTAGAAGGGAATCTGAGTCTATTTCAGTTCGGATTTGTTGTACGCCACATAATGAGGCAAAAAATTGTCAGCTTTCGTCATGTTAGGAAACGCACTGTATCAGTTTGCCCAACATAAGCTCGATAGACACTCATACACCTATAGAAGAAACAAATGATGCTATTAAGTCAAATGCTATTTCCACGAGCTCGAAAAAATGATACCATCTCTGAAAACAGCGTTAGGCAAATTGGTTTTGCTGCGGGACAAAATATCATGGTAACTAGTAAAAAATTTTCTCACCTTAGTCTTTATACAGTGATTGACTAGTCATAAGATAATTAAACAAGTTGCGAACACTTCAGTCACTCAGTATTGCACATAAAACCGACTATAAACCCCCAAAATGTATGCCCATCATAAATATCCCAATTTTTCTTGATTGCCTTTACAACGTGCAAAGAAGCCGTAAGAAATATGGCAACTGTTTTGATCGAGAAAATGGAAGGATGCTACTCCAGGAACAATAGAGTTAAGAAGATCATTTTAAGCGAATTAGGCTCCAAAAGAAACCTGTAGAGATGACCAAGTAAATAAAGGAAACAATTCATATTCGCTTAAGAATGTATCGACAAATCACTTTTAATACACTTATCGTTAAATAATGAACTACTCTAATTGAGCGATGAGCTGTGCACCGAACAGAAACGAAGGTAGCATGGATTTGAGAAAAACATGATGAGTGAACTAGAAGCCCCACTTTTCTGGATATTTTAGCAAGCGGTAGATGACTTTGGTAAAGAACATACACGAAACCATTTGCAATATTTAATCAGAGGACTGTACTAGTACATATCAGTATCAAGATCATTTTACAGAAAAGGAATGTTTTAGAGACATTAGCTTCCTTGCTGAACAAGATAGGACAAAGCTTGTCTTTTGCAAAAGACCATCGGAGTCGCAACTGATTTATGTATATAGCATTTAATTATTACTGAGTAGTTTCAATAGAGCTATGAGCGTAGGCTATGGGTTTCAGCCAACCATAGCAGGTGTTCATGTTAAACCCTAGAGACGTTCACACACCAATAAGTACGGTTTATGGTCGTGTTCGGGCTGGAGACTTGGAAGGCTTCATCAATACTCACCATCAATTTATCAGTTTCAAATCTGCTATACGGAGCCATAATTAATTTTGACATCCCTATTTAGGCCCTCAAATTTGAACGTCCGCTACTCGATACAAATCTAGAACCGATCTCAATGTTAGACAAGTCAGATGACTCATTCACCATCAAAACAGGTAAAACTAGTAAATCGACATCAGAGACACGTTTTTCCAAAATTTGTGCAACAACTTAGAATCGCTTTCTCCGTCTAACTGACAGCAATAGAACTGGTACATTTTTAAATATGAAAACAGATTAAAGGACGAACTCAAATATAAACACATACAAATATCCTCTGAACAATAAAGGGTGCGCGATTATGTCGATTTGGGCAGAATGTCAGACCAGACACATATTTTCTTGAGATGGTAGGAATTTTTTCCACCTCCATTAGTGATATGATAAGAAATCGATAGGATGCTAATCGCTGATTCTTTGGTTTTAGGGAGTAATTGAGTATGTACTAGCCTCTGTCAAAAACCACAAAGAGCAATATATAAGGCCCCAATCCCATTCGCGCTGCATGGGCGAAACGCTGTAAGCGAAGGGGTGTGGAGATACACTTAATCATTTTGATAATACGGTAGAGCTAATGGCCCTGGCAAAGAAAAGTTTTCTGGAGTTTTAAGTGGAAACCTCACTTCAGTACTTTTGTTAATAAATTTATTTAACCGTCCCTGAATTCAAGTCTAGTAGGCATTGCTAGGTTGGCTACTTGTTCTTTTCAAGCCTTGATAAACATTTAGTTTAGGAAAACCTCTGTGAAAAACATCACTACTTGTTTGATCAATGTCGAACCTGGCTGTGCATAATCACAATAGAGTGAACTTAAGTGTTGAATCCTGGTTAAGTCAAATCTTTATATGAACGCTAAGGTGAAAGAGTTTCCAAGCAGTGAGCCTATTTGAGTTACCTCGATTGATTAGAAATTCAGGACATTTCAAAGCTTTTTACATCTAGTCGAAATCTTGAAATAGAAATGGTGACTGGGATTTCCAAACAAATCAACCACTGCATCCATTCTTGGCACTGTCCCATCCAGAAATTACAACAACATGCCTGAAACGCTGGGAGCACTCAAAATGCATTTCGTATTGGGAGGAGACTCCATGTCGAAGACCTGCCAAACGAGACATCCTGTCCTTCAATAAAAATGCCAACAGATGTGTGAATCAAAGCATAGTGCAGTAACTTACAGGTCATCACGGTCAGTGAAGAAGTGCCGACTTTCTCTTGAAGAAGACGAATTAGCTGAACACAACTTGTTTGAATGCCTTGCCCTCAACGGAATCAGACAGTATACCCTTTTCAGGACACTACTCGACACCACTGAACTAAGGGATTCCCCTGTGGTAGAGTTACTAACTTCATTCGGAAGGTAGAAAAACTACTAGCCTAAACACAATTCTGACAAACTGGTAAAAAAGATCTTCTAGGTCGAGATGCTTTACTAATTAAAAAAAATACCTTAAATGTCGCATTTCGCAAAAGAGTTATGGAAACTATGACACTATGACAGCAAGAGAGAATAAGGCAAGCCCTTAGTGTGCATTATTTGAGCGCCAAACGCAACTATTATTAAAAACTACTCCTTTTCTGCTTTGACTAAATTTTCATCTCGTTTTTACATTTTTACCACTCTTCTGAATTGTAAAATTTCATTTTATAAATAGCAGTTAAACCAAATAATTAACCTGTAGCTAAGTCACAGAAGTCTTGCAATTTTGTAAGGGATATGCTGAAAATCTGGAGGAATCGATTTGTTCAGCAGGCTGCCTAACGACGAATGCTACCAGCTTTCAATTGTCAAGCAGAACTAAAGCATTAAGTTATCCGATAATCGACACCAATTGTATCTTGCTATCCAGAAAAAGCTGCCGAGACTAATAAAAATAAAAAGCCTGCTGCCTGCAGACGGACCAACTCAAGAATCATTCACAGTAAACGGAGTTGATTTGGTAAGGACCACATACCAACTTGTCCGTAAAATAATTGGAATCTTGGTTTCTAATATCTGATCCATAAGAAATGTGTCTTTCTAAACTGTGTACAGTAAAATCAGTCTTGTAACCATTCTATACAAAGTCGTACATGTATATTTTTCTTGTGAAAGCCTGAAACCTTTTTCAAAAACACACAAAGTATGTTGTACAATAGCATAGTCACAATTAATTAATTCCGTATTTTTGGCTTCGCAATAATTCGAAAAGTTCAGCTTTTGGTTGAAGGAGGAACAGTTGAAGGTCGTTCGTTCTTCAGCCAATGACTACGTTAATTCTGGGATTGATCCTGGGTCTAGACGATGTTTTTTTGGTTTTTTTTTTCATCTCTCGTTTGGAACACCCACAAGGACACAGCTATAATTGCTAAAACATAACTCCAGGATATGTGTCAGCGTTTTTTTTTTTTTTAAATAAAATCACACAGAATCATTACACAAAGTTAATCTCTTCTCTTTCACTCTTCCTTGTCTATTTTGATTCAAAAGTCGGTATTATGTTCAAGGTAATAAAATCGCTACCCAAACACCAATACTTTATCCAAGTGATCCCATAAAATTCCATAAAATTAAAAGTGTTAGCTAATCAAACGCTCGTAAACCACGAATTTATGCCAAAACTTTAAACAAAACATTTCAATGATTCCCAATACATAAATTTGCAAGGAATGAGATATCAGGCCAACATAAAAAAAAAGAAAAAGCAAAGAAAACAAAAATAAAAAAAATCCGAAAACATGCTGAATAGGGTATTCTATATTCCATAGAATGCTAATTCAAGTCAAGGGTCTATTGAGAACAAAGGACACCCGCATGAAAGGACTACGACGTTTTGTACGTTTTGTAATGACTTTTTTTTTCATTGTAATAAATCTTCAGGTTCAAATCGGTGACAATAAAATATTTCTTGTTTCCCTGCACCCGCACGTTCAATTGGACCGGGTTTGGTGAAAAATGTGACTTTCAGTCTGGGTTATTGATATGGGTTGACCGCCCTTCCTTTCTTATCACAAATGACACATTCGGTGACGATAATGGTTAAAGCTATCGATATAGATGGTAACAAACCGAAAAACCGAAAAAGTTTCGCCATTATTTAATGGCGACCGACAGTAGCATGGGCATTGGTGAGAATTAAGATACCAGGGACGGATGCCAACTACCAGCTGCCTGGGTATTATTTAGAGGTTTTGGATCATTTTTCAACTATAATGAGCTCCCAAGTGGCCATCATATTCGTATCTTTTGGATTAGAAATATGGAAAAAAAATCAAACGTGGATCGGGTAAAATGATTATGCCAGCATCTAACACTTTACAACTGAGACTTTTATATAGTAATATGTTTTCGTACCTTTACGTATTCGTATCGTAACAAATATAGGATTTTCCTTCTTTTGTTTTAATGATGTTGTCACATTGATCCCCTTTTGTTTCGACGAATTCACCAAATGAGTGTGGAAAATGATAAGACCTTTCAATATCCTTAAAATATTTATAGATTTGCGGATACAAGCACGTGCACGATAAGGTTTTTTGATACTCTCAAGGGAATAACGTTCGCAAATGTGAAACTATCAAAGCATAGGTATAACTAACGTATAACGCAGCAGGAGTTCCTTTCTTGTAGAAGGCATATAGAAACCCCATAACCTTTAAGTGCATGGATTGACAAGAAGTTAGAGATATTTTTTCAATATTTTTTGTTTTAGTTTTATAAAGAGCTGCACAAGAAACTTGCTTTAACCATTTTTTGTGTTATATTTCACCCTTGTTGCTTAACATACTCTAAATTAATTGGGGGTTAGTTTTCTGGATTATATTACACTTTCTGAGTTGAAGTATAGATAGTAAAGTAATATGAAATAATTTGACTAACTATTTTTGAATAAACTGTTGAGCATTTATAGTGAGACGTGTATAACGATCGAAGATTGGATTTACAATTTTATTGGAGCATTGGACATTACAGCCGTGTGTGGGGGTTTCAATTGGCTGTGCCATATTAAGGTCACCTAGAATGATCTAGTCGGGTATATGCATGCCTTAAAATTGTTATGTTTCAGCAGCTGTCAAAGTGACCAATGTTATCCAAGTGTCAAAATATTCAGTAAGGTTTGCAATTTTATCATGCATCGTTTTACGCTTGCTGAAAGTTTGAGCGTGATTACACTCTTTTAGATCTTAAGTCACCAACGTGACAGAGATTGGTGCGAAGTGTAGAAAACGTAGCTTCCGTACAGGCCAGTATTGAGGAAGACGCAGAAATGACGATTCGCCGCCGATCAGCAGAATGCGCATCGCCAGATGCTTAACCCGGCCTATTTTGCAGTTGAAGTTGGGCCTACATTCGTATAAGATTGTGCTGATGCAAGAATTGAAGCCGAACGACCATAGACAGTGCCGTAAGCTCACTAGTTGGGCTCTAAAAATGTTGGGCAGAGATCCCGATTTTAGCCAAAAAATCATCTTCCCGGACGAGGCCCATTTTCGATTAAGTGACTATGTCAACAGGAAAAAATTGTCATTATTAGAGCGAATACAATCCACAAGTATTCGGCGAACTGTCAATGCATCCACAATGATTGACTGTTTGATGCGGCTTATGGCATGGCGGGATCATTGGACCTTATTTCTTTCGAAATGAGGAAGGAGATATCGTTACCATCAATGGTCTCAAGTTTAGAGCGATGTTTACCGACTTTCTGTTGTCAAAATTCGACAGCATCGATTTATCCAAGCTTTGGTTCTTACAAGACTGAGCTACATGCCATACAAGCGATGCAATGCTCGAAGATGTGAAGGAGAAATATCGTTCATTATTTTGCCGCTGCGATTTGACACCACTCGACTATTTTCTCTGGGGCTACGTCAATTCCTTAGACTATGCTAACAAGCCAACCACTTTGGACGAGCTCGAGGCCAACATTTGACAAGCTATTGCCGAAATAACATATTGGACAGAGTCATCAAAAATTGGACTGACCGCTTGAAGAAGTGCCAGCGTTGCCAAGTCGGTCATTTGAATGATGTGCTATTCCACACATAATGGCATGAACGTAGCTTCAAAATAAACCGGGAAAAAATTTTGTGTCGCAAACCGCTGTCACTCTTTACATATATTGCGGATGGGTTCGAAAAAGTAGTATATTTCTGACATCGTTAAAACTTGGAAACATTAATCATTGCAATGAAGATATTTTCGAGTATGCATGTGCAAGATAATGGCTGCGCATTTGAATTAATCTCGATGCTGAGGATTTGGAAAGACCATTTCTGCAGACTGTATAACGGCGATGACGGACCAAATACCGCTGTCAGGCAGAATCAACCTTTCACCCTGGACGATGATGACCAACAATTCCGTCCACCCGACCTAGATGAAGTGAAGATAGCTATATCGAAGCTTAAGTTCAACAAAACTGCTGGAGCGGACGGTCTGACTACCGAGCTCTTCAAAGCGGCAGACGATGGCTTGGTAAGGAGCACACACCAACTCATCTCTAAAACATGGTCAGACGAAAGTATACCTGATGAATGGAACCTCACAGTTTCTTAGACCCTCTGAACTGCGTCAACTACAGATGCATCAGTCTTCTTAATCAGTCGCGTACAAGATCTTATTGGGCGTATTGTGTGAATAACCTGATAGATCCATATCAGTGTGGCTTTAGATCAGAAAAGTCCACCATCGAACAAATATTTACATTACGGCAGATCTTATTATTGTGTTATTCACCCATGAGCTTCAAATTTGTGCAGGATGACGATGGAGAATGCACGCTGCTCCATCAAGGTCGGTAAAAATCTCACCGAGATCTTTGATGTCCAGAAAGGATTTAGACAAGGCGATGCGCTGTCATGTAATTTCTTCAACATCATACTTTATAGAATAGTGCGAAGCTCACGCGCAAACACAAGATGCAGTATCTTTCAAAAATCCGTCCAATTACTCGTGTACGCTGATGATATTGACATAATCGGAAGAAAGCAGCGTGATGTCAGTAGCACTTTCGCCAGTATTGAGATGGAAGCGGCGAAATCGGGTTTAGCGGTCAACGAGGGCAAGCATAACGGACACTCAATACCGACGTCTCGGACAGAATGTCACTTTTGACAGATAAAACTTTGAGGACGCCATCGCTGAGGTCAATCGAAGATTAACTCTTGCCGATCGCTGTTTCTTTGCTCTTAAGAGGCAATTGGCTAGCCACGCCCTCTCACGACCAACAAAAGTTACCCTTTATATGTATAAGACCTTCTCTATGGCGCAAAAGCATGGACAATATCAAAAATTGATGAGGGTGCTCTTGACTGCTTTGAAAGGAAATTCTCTGCATTGACGGTGAGTGGAGAAGAAAATATAACGACGAACTGTATGGAATGTAGAGAGACATGGACCTAGCCAGAAGAGTGAAGATCCAACAACTAAGATGACTGGGTTGGATGGATAGCAACGCTCCGAAAAGTCTTCGAATCCGCCCCCGAGAGACAGCGAAGTAGAGGAAGATTGAGGCGCACGCAAGTGAAAGGGGATCTTAGCCAACATATCGTGCAAAACTGCAGGCAGCTAGCAAATGATCGAACTGGCTGGAGACGCTTGTTCAATGAGGCTTTTTATTCATTCAAAATAAATGCAAATATTAACGAAAATGTACAGAGGAACGAATGTGACGGAAATATCTATTCAAAATAGTTAGTTCAACGTATGCTCTATCAAAAGTACTAGCCAACTTGAAAAAAGAATATTATACATCAGTAATAGGGTTTTCCAAGGGATCGTTTACAGGTAAGTTAAAATATGTGACATGTAGTTAGTGGGATTGATTCCAAAAACTTTTTTTTACCTTCCTGTGTTTTTTACCTCAGCAAGTAAATGGAAGATTGAATGACTACAAAATGAGACTTCAAAAGTTCAACATTTGGGCAATTCTACATGAGGGTCACTTTTCCCTTGAGAAAACATCACTTTACTCAAATCATTGAAAGCCATTGACAACTACGTTCGTCTGACATTGGACACACTGCCGTACCGTAGAGGAAAGCAATTGGCAACGGATCATCAATTAAACTGAATCGTTCATAGTACTCGCCCCCATCTACTCGTTTTCCAAAAGCAAAAACCTCTAGATACGAGTATGTCCATACGCATATACGAAACGCTTTTCATCAGCAAACTAAGGGATGTACGAGTACAAACATACTCGTACTCATAGTTTCTTTTACATCTTCCGAAAAGTAGAAAAAAACACACGTTCTTCATTCCATTGTAGTCGAATCGGTGGGTGAGTTTACGCATCATCCCCCAAAATGTAATGGGAATTGTCATTACATTGTGAGGAGTTGAAAAGATTTTACTCCCTTCTAGTGCTTACCGTTTTGGCCTTACAAAAGCCAGAGAATGGATGATGGCCCACTGCTCATGGTACTCGTATTAATTATTCCGGTCGAATTTCATTCAAAGTAGACTTATTTACCAAAATTTCGAAGGGATGCAACGACAGAAGCAGCAGAAGCTGACGTCCTGAGATTTGCATTTATAAAACGTGTGCACGTCGAGTACGTGCCTATGTACGACCATGTACTTGGTACGAGGGTAAAGGTATTCCCCATGGGAAAAATCAAAATTAACACCTCCGGCTGTTTTCGAAGCCTGAAAGGTTACCACTCGAAATTGTTGTTTCAGATGACTTTAAAATGTCTATTAGCTTCAGCATGGTAACTGCATGTAGTAGTATAAGAACTCTGACGTACGTAAGGTCGTGATTATTGCTTTCAAATTTTCGGAAAGGAAATTGTTTTTTTTTCTTCTGTTTTTGAAATGAATGTTTCTTCCTCCTGACGTATGGTGTTTTAATAATGCGCACTCAAGCATGTTTTTGAACTGATAATGGAATTTTTAAATTCTTGTTAAAATCGTCCTTTTTTAAAGCAGGAACCTCCTTTAGTCGACCTTCTAATGTGTTATTGAATATATTTGTAAAGCAATCTTATAGTTTTTAAGTAGGCGAATATACAAAATATTTTATACGAGTATGTATATGGTGTATTCTTTTTAAACCGTTTGGCGGATGTTTGCTTCCTTTCAAAACTGAAGCGGACCAATATATGCTTTGAAGATACTTTTTTATCTAGCACAACAGAAAAGTTCCAGTCATTCATCATTCAGACTAAAAACAAAAATAAAATATTGAAGGTGGAAGCTGCAGGGGTTGTAGACGGGAAAAAAAAAGTCTTCTCTTGTCTGAAATATTTTCCAACTTGTGTAAGGGAAAATTACGAAAAATAAAATAAAAGAAATTGTTGACAGGATGAAGGGATTTATTATTTACGAGCATCCGTTTGCTGCCTTTGACGTTTTATATTCGTATCTCATATTATTTTGGAGTTTATGACTAATATTTGTTGTTGTTAACTTTTTTTTTGTAAATTACCAGAGACTTTTAATTAAAAAATAAACAAAGTTATGCGAAAATATGATTTTTATTGATCCTTAATTGTTTTTTTTTGAATATAATTCTTCTGAACGATTTTTTTCTGAACTGACATTATTTGTTGTGAAAAACTTAGCAAAGCTTTTGCAATCCATAACATTTTAGCTGCCGCACATTTGAACACGCTTAAGCGAGATTTGCCCAAAAATACTCCAAAAACTTACCATCTCTGCGATATTTGGAATTCGTGAAGAATTGCTTGACTGATTGCAGCTTAAAAATCAGAAGGAAAAAATCGTACATATTTACACTCAACCTCGAACACTTTTATATCTCAAAATAAAGAAAGAAAATTAGCATAGATATGTATATGAACAACTCTACAAAATTGCTTACTCAAAAGACTCTGAAATGCGATTGTGTATAACAGCCATTAACATTAACTCGTCAATCTTTTCGATTCCGGGGACTCCTGTCAGACTTAACATTGTTTAATCCGTAAACAGGAAACTTGGCCTTTCCTTACCTAAGAAACAAGAACTGTAGGCAAACACCTTGCCTACTCCAATACGATTCGAGAATTTCTTAAAAAATTGCGAAGTGAATTGAAAGTACACCTACTACTAGGTGGGGTGAAAGTACCCTCCTTGGGAATGGAAAATACATTTTTTTAAATGTTTTTTTTATTTTATTCAATATATTCCCCTTTTAGGTTGATACACTTATTCCAGCGATTTTCCAACTTCTTGATCCCGTCCGAAAACTAATTTTCCGCAAGATCTGCAAAATACTCATTGGATAAGGGCCCGCTTCAAAGCCTCAATACTTGAAGGTCAAGTTGTATCCAGAACGAACCATACTTTGAGTAAGGTCTGGAATTCGAGATGACCAACCATCTGTGGTAATGAAGTTCGAAGCTTGGTTTTTGAGCCATTCTTCAGAAGTTTCTATCTTATGAGCTAAAGCAGAGTCTTGTTGAAAGATGAATGTTTTATTCACGAATAGTGTTTTGTTAAAAGATCCCCAACGTTTCCTATAACTTCCCTTTGATACACTTCGTGTAGGTTTTGATACCTTTCCAGGAGAAATGACGCTAGGTAACTCCATCGAAAGCGAATCCCCACCAAACCATCACAGAAGTAGGCCACGTTCAACTCTTGGAATGGGTTCAGACGCATGTATGCATGACGCATACTTTATCGTTCTGTTTGTTGACCGATTATTCAAGGGTGATAATTTACTTACACATGGTATTTATCGACCTCGAGAAAGCATTCGATCGAGTGCCTAGGGATCTCATATGGGCCGCGCTGAGGTCTCAAAACGTACTGGAAACGTATGTAAGAATAATACAAGACATGTACGGAAACGTGAAAACTGCAGTTAAAAGCTCTGCCGGACTAACGAGAGAATTTCCAGTTAATGTCGGAGTGCATCAAGGAAGCGTACTTAGCCCTTTCCTCTTTAACGTAGTATTCGACTATCTTTTAAAAGACTGCATGCGCGAAGCAAATGTAACGCCAATTCTCTTCGCTGACGACGCAGTTATACGTAGCGATAACGTCGAAGATTTACAGAACGCCTTAGATTCATGGAGAAATGCGCTAGAGAGAAACGGGTTTAAAATAAGTCGTTCAAAGACGGAGCATTTGACGTGCCCATTTGCGCATCCGTTGCGACCTGTTCCGGATATAATGTTAGACGGAATAGTTCTTCCGAAAAGCACTATCTTTAAGTATTTAGGATCAATCGTTAACATGGAAGCGAAATGTGACGACGACGTAAACCACAGAGTGAGTGTGGGATGGATGAAATGGCGGGAAAATTCGGGAATCTTTTGCGACCGAAAATTTCCACTTAAATTAAAGGGGAAACTCTACACCACGGTTGTTAGACCAGCTCTTATATACGGTTCACAGTGCTGGACAATGTACAAAGCGTTTAAAAACAAAATGACGGCAGCGGAAATGAAAATGTTAAGGATGTCTAGTGGAGTCACTAAACGCGATTGCATTAGATCTACGCGTATAAGAGGAAGTCTACATATAAAGAATTCGGTAACCGAACAGCTTGAGGCGAATAGAATAAGTTGGTATTGCCACGTTCAAAGAAGATCTGCGGAAAATCCGGTTAAAAAGGCACTATCAACTACGGTCACTCCAACTGTAAGAAAACGAGGTCGGAAAAAGAATTCCTGGATTTCTCAGATGGCAAATGCGCAACAACGTCTGGGGTTAACCACTGAAGCGATCCAGGACCGAGCATTATGTAGACGCGTTCTGCAGTCTGCGATATTAGTCAACCCCATAAGCGGAGCAGCAGCGATGCAGTAAAAATGGGAAACTCGTTACGCATAAGTTCGTATAACGAGGAAAGGGTTAATAAAAGGATAAGAAGAAGATAATTTACGAGTACTTGTCAGTAATAAGAATTCGTATGTGACCGTTCTTGGTGAACTGGCGAAAGAGAACCTTCAATTGTGACACATAATTTTCTGTTTTACTGCTTGAATATGCTTAGTCCCAAATCACGTTTTAACATACCATATGTGGCATGCTGTCCTTGCTAATATTTATCTGCCGAGACATGATTTTCTGCTTGCACAGCGAACTCTGGCGAATTCGATTCACCACAGCTTTGATGAGTTGTGGGTGGCGTTGTGCACAGTGCTCGGACAGTCGGATTTTAAGAAGTCCACTGTTCCACCAGTATCCTCGAACAACTTCACGGTACGATAACAAAGTATTCATGTGATCTTCAATGTTTGCAACAGCCTAAAGGTCTCGCATTTTTCGTTGCCACATTTTTGCAGGCCAATTACGACAACATTATTTTCGTGCGAGCCCAATTCCATAATTGCAAAAACTGACGTCAAAGACTTTCAACGCACAACTTAGCATAATCGTCACTTGTCAAGAACCCGTTAAGTTGGACTGGATGCGTTCATAGGTTCTTTAGAATTAATGTGTTCTCTTCTTGCATCAAAACATTTGTTTTTACTATGTGAACTCTCTAGTTCTATAGAAAAATAACTCTCTCCCGAGAAGTATACTATAGTCACGTTGGAACCTTTAGCATCATTAGCACAACTCTCTCCAAAATGACGTTGTCTACAGGTTTGTCTTCATTCATACTCGTAACAAAGTAAACTTTGATCGCTGCTGTAGAAGAAAGAAACTATATAGGGGGGCACAATGCAATGTATTCTATCCTCATCTTCGGAGCCTTGTCATCAATAGGCTGCCTATGAAATTGGATCACGTGGGATATCGTGTGTAAATTTACGAAGATGAAGTTACTCTTTATATGTCGAGCAAATACCTGCACTCAATCTCTAACACCAGCTTTTGGATACGTATCTAAAAATGACCTCAGCACTTGTCAGATCTGAGTGATCTCTGGTCACCGACCACGGCAAATTTGTCAATAAATCCAGGGGTAAAACTTTCGCATCGCCCTCCCCCATCTGTCAGTGGTTTCACAACAGACATAAGTAGTATTATCATAAACACTGTTATAACTTTTAACGGTTCCTCTGGTATTACCCGCACTCTTTTGTTGGCTTACGTCATTTAAAGTTGCATATATTAGAAAACGGAATTGCCGGTATTGACCTTCATAAGTGCGGTATGGAAAAATGACTTATCTGCAAAACGCTACAGCAGCTAGGAATCAGCCGTATGTTCATCTATCGTGCCATAAAGTTATTTAAAGATGCTGCTGATGTTAAAGACAGGCAAAAAACGGGAGGACCACGTACTGTTAGAACGACACAAGCCATCAAAACACGAATAAGGGGTAATCCATTGCGGAAGCAAAAACTCTTGTCTCGTGAAATGCGAATTTCAGAAATTTAATGTATCACCTCATAAAGCAAGACTTAGGTTTGCGGGCATACAAAAGGCATACTGCCCATTTGCTTACTAAAGCGCTAATAGAAAAAAGGAAAGAAAAGTCGAAACGCCTGTAAGCTGATTACCCTGGTGCTGAATACCGTCCTCTTTACGGATGACAAAAATTTTACCGTAGAGGAAAAAATGGAAAAAATTTAATAAACAAAATGACATAGTTTATGCCCGGTCATCTAAAGAAGCTGCTGAGCCTGCGCCAAGGGTACAAAAAGAGCATCATCCTGCGTCTGTCATGGTTTGGTGGGGAGTATCCTATGAAAGTGATTCAGAAGAAGACCATTTTTGTGAAAAGAGAGTAAAAATTTCAGTAGCAGTTTACCAGGAAACTGTTTCTGGGACTATTGAAAAGGGCAGTTTAACCGCTCAATCAGTCCCTCTTTCAAAACAAGTCGTGAACCTTCTAACAGGACTCTGTTCTCGCCCATAAGGCAAAAACCACGCAAACTTGGCTCACGGAAAATGTTCCTCGCTTCATAAGCATTGACCACTGACCATCAGCAAGTCCGGATTTTAATCCTTTGGATTATAAACTATGGTCCGTTTTAGAGGGGATGGTTTGCATTAAAAGGCATCCAAACCTGGAGTCGCTAAAAATGAATTTTAGGAGAGCAGTCGACAGTTTTCCAATAGAAATCGTGCGTACTGCGTTTGACGAATGGCCATCTGGTCTCAAGGCCTGTGTTAGAGCAAATGGAGTTTATTTTGAGTAAATTTTTATGTTCAAAATAAATTAAAAAAATTTGTGGAAAAAAATAACTTAATACCTTTTGTATTTATTTTTGAGACCTATTTAGATTCGTAACAGTATTTATGATAGTACTAGGCATACATAACTGGTGTCAGTGCATCTCAATGGAGACCTATCTAATGTAGCCCGAGATAAGAAAATTTAATCAAGGCGATCAATCCTCAAACAATGATACAAAATTGATCTATGATACTTTGCAAAAGTAAAAAAAACTTGGTATAAGTATAACACCAGTAAGATCAAGGTCTGTCCCTTGATAAAGGAAGGCTTATCAAATTCTCATATATTTATAGATGGAAGGCCGTTTTCTACTCTCTGCTTTGCCTTGCCGGCCTTATACAATAACATTGATTATTGGTGCAGCAAGAAATGCCAAGAACCTATTCATTATAGGAGTACATATATATATTATAATTTATTATTATTATTTAGGTGGCGCTAAAGTCCGGGGTGGACCTGGGCCTCAGTCAACAAGCTTCTCCAGCCAGCTCGATCCCTGGCTAGCTGCCTCCAGTTTCGCTGAGGTTGAGTTGAGTTGGCTGAGGTTCTCTTCCACTTGCTTGCGCCACCTGAGTCTTGGCCTTCCTCTACTGCGCTGTCCCTCGGGGGCGGATTCGAAGACTTTTCGGACCAGAGCATTGGTGTCCATGCGCTCTACATGACCCAGCCATCTCAGTCTTTGGATCTTCACTCTTCTGGCTAGGTCCATGTCGCTGTACAGTCCATACAGTTCGTCGTTGTATCTCCTCCTCCACTCACCGTCAATGCTGACGGGACCGAAGATCGCCCGAAGAATTTTTCTCTCGAAGCAACCAAGAACACCCTCATCCATTTTTGATAATGTCCATGCCTCTGCCCCATAGAGCAGGACCGGGATTATTAAAGTCTTATAAAGGGTGACTTTTGTTGTCCGAGAGAGGGCTTTGCTACTCAATTGCCTTCTTAACCCAAAGAAACAGCGGTTGGCAAGAGTTATTCTTCGCTTGATCTCAGCGCTGGTGTCGTTGTCTGTATTTATAGCGGAGCCTAGGTAGACAAAGTCCTTAACTACCTCAAAGTTATATCTGTCGAGGGTGACGTTCTGTCCGAGACGTCGGTGTTGGTTGTCCTTTTTGCTTGACAGCATTTACTTGGTCTTGCCCTCATTGACCGCTAAACCCATTTTCGCCGCTTCCGTCTCAATACTCACGAAAGCGCCACTGACATCACGCTGCTTTCTCACGATTATGTCAATATCATCGGCGTATACGAGTAGTTGGACGGACTTTTAAAAGATAGTGCCTCTTGTGTTTGCTCGTGAGATTTGCACTATTCTTTAAAGTACGATGTTGAAAAGATCGCATGACAGCGCATCGCCTTCTCTAAATCCTTTCTGGACATCAAAGGTATCGGTGAGATCTTTACCGACCTTGATGGAGCAGCGTGCATTCTCCATCGTCATCCTGCACAGATGGACGAGTTTGGCAGGAATGCCAAAACTAGACAGTGCTCTATATAGATCGTCTCCATAGATGCTGTCATACGCGGCCTTAAAATCGATGAATAGGTGGTGGGTATCGATCTGAAGCTTATGGGTCTTCTCCAAGATCTGCCGTAGTGTGAATATCTGGTCGATGGTGGACTTTCCTGGCCTGAAGCCACACTGATATGGACCTATCAGGTTGTTGACGAACGGCTTCAGGCGTTCACACAATACGGCAGATAAGATCTTATATGCGATGTTAAGGAGACTGATGCCTCTGTAGTTAGCGCAGTTGAGAGGGTCGCCTTTCTTGACAATTGGACAAATAATGCTGAGGTTCCATTCATCGGGCATACTTTCATCCGACCATATTTTACAGATGAGTTGGTGTATGCTCCTTACCAAGTCATCGCCTGCCGCTTTGAAGAGCTCGGCAGTCAGGCCATCCGCTCCAGCAGCTTTGTTGGACTTAAGCTTCGATATGGCTATCTTCACTTCATCCAGGTCGGGTGGACGGAATTGTTGGTCATTATCGTCCAGGTAGAAAGGTTGATTCTGCCTGACAGCGGTATTTGGTCCGTCATCGCCGTTATACAGTCTGCAAAAATGGTCTTTCCAAATCCTTAGCATCGACTGCGATTCTACTACGATGTTCCCTTGTTCATCTCTACAGGCTTCGGTTCGGGGTTTGTTTCCGCAGCATTTTATTTTTACCTTTTGGTAAAGCTTCCGAACCTCATTCCTGGAGTAGCATCTCTCAATTTCCTTCATCGCCCGCTTCTCATGCAGTTTCTTCTTCCTTTTGAGAAGCCGGTGCTCGTCTCTCCTCTTCCGCTCATAGAGCTCATGAGCAGCTCTGGTCTTTCTAAGCAGCGCCGCGTTATATGCATCTTGCTTAGCTGCATGTGCTTGCCGGCATTCATCATCGAACCAGGGGTTTCGTTGTGGTGGACGAGTGAAACCCAGCACATCAGAAGCAGCATCTCTGATGGCGTTTTGGCAGTGTTTCCAATGGTCTTCGATGCTTGATGCTGGCGGCATTGGACCTCTTAAGAGATTAAGAGACACTCGATCGGAAAAGGACTTGGCGATCTCTTGCGATTGTAGCCGTCTAACGTCGAATTTTCTCACAGCATTAGCTTGTCTTGGTGTAGTTTGGGATATCCGCAACCGTACCTTGGCTACAACAAGGTAATGGTCCGAGTCGATGTTGGCTCCTCGGAACGTACGGACATCCATAATGCTGGAGGAGTGTCTTGCGTCGATCGCAATGTGATCAATCTGGTTGACTGTTGATTGATCAGGAGTTCTCCAAGTCCCCTTGTGTATGTCGAGATGTGGGAACCGCGTGCTAGCCACGACAATGTTTCGCCCCGTCGCAAAAACGATTAGCCTGAATCCGTTATCGGAGGTGGTGTTGTGCAGGCTATATTTTCCGATTGTTCCACCAAAGATACCCTCTTTTCCTAGCTTTGCATTAAAATCACCGAGGAGAGTTTTAATGTCATAGCTAGGGCATTGCTTGTAGGTCTTCTTAAGGAGATCATAGAAGGCATCCTTGGTGTCGTCATCTTTCTCCTCTGTGGGGGCATGCGCGCATATGAGGCTTTTGGTGGCGAATTTAGCCTTGATACGGATTGCTACGAGGCGCTCGCTCACATGCCGGAAGCTGAGGACTTCTTGTCTTAGTCTGCCTCCGACAACAAATCCGCATCCAAATAAGCGCTGCTTTTGCCGTCGATAGCAATTGCCGTAGTAGATGTCGCAGTTTTTCATCTTCTTTTTGTCCGGCCCATCCCATCGCATTTCTTGAATGGCGGTTATGTCTGCTTTGCAGCAGTCTAGGGCCTCCGCTAGTTGCTCGGCTGCACGTGGTCTATTAAGGGATATAACATTCCACGTGCATATCCCAAGCTCATTGTCCTTAAATCGTTTGCGTAGGTTGTCAACAGTAGATCCGTCCATATCCGATACTTGTTGATGCTTCGTAACTTAATTTTTTTTTTAAATGGCCGGGCAGTTACCCCGGCGGCACAACCCCCAACCTGGAGGACCAGTTCCATTTTGAGTGCCCCTAGGACGAGGGGTCGGTTACACCGAAGCCAGTAACCCGTTCCGGGATGTGAGCGCTGCCGTTGCCCCATATAGGGCTCGTCCGCCACCATCTCTTTTCCAAGACCCTGACTAAGTCCTGGCCTGAGCTCCAAATATGTCGGAGTAGCCCGGAGAAGGTCTTGTTTTGTTTTTCTGACACTAATCCTGGTTAATGGCGCAGGAAACTCGCCATTTGCCCCCTTCACTTCGCAACCTCTAGTGAGATTCCCAGATGGCGCCACGGGGAGGCGTGAAGTAGGACTTATTAGCAGAGCTACAAGGTGTTCGGCTGCAAAGGCTCATTCTCGTTATTTAAGGAACCAGCACCATGAGTCGTTTCCTAGCACTTATCGAGAACCGTCGACTTGTTAATAGTGTGCATAAAAGTGCAAAGACAATAAACTAAAAGCATAAGTGTTGTAGTGATAAAAGGCAGTTTAGCCCAGAGAAGGAGTGGTCGATTCGAGACGTGGAGGATCCCAGGTTCGAGTCCAGTTCTAGATTCGAGTGGATCTTTTTTTCGTTTTTTCATTTAATTTGAAATCACCGATTAATAAAAGTGGTAGAAGTGGCAGAGGAGTGATGGATACCGGTCAGCCGGAGGTCCCGCAGGTTGAACCGTTGACAAAACGCATGACTACAAGAGCGTGTGAAATGCAGCATTAGCAAGCAACAACAACAAAAGCAGCTGCAGCAATGCAGAAGTCGGACGATACTTCGAAAGTAGAGAAGAGGCGAAGAAAAGGCAAGGTGTCATCGAACCTGTCCGCAAAAAAGAAAAGTAAAGATGATGAAAACATCGAAGCGGACGGAAAGGAGTTTTCGTACGAGTCTGAAGGGGGTGAGTGCCGATACGTCGGAGAGGGGAACTCTTTCAAAATATTATCAGACACTGATACCTCTGCGGAAGAGGAAGAAGACGAAGAGGCTCAGCTTGATAAGCTTATAAAGGAGCTTCTTGAAAAAAGGGAAAAGTTGCGGTGCCAGAAGCAACAACAAAAACAACAACAGCAGCAATTACAAACATTGAAAGAGTTGCCGATGGAGCAAAATCAAAAATCGCCGTCAAGGCAAAACCAGCATCAGCAACTACAGCAACAACAAGAACAACGCTTAAAACATAAGAAACAAACGCAAAAAGGTCAAAGACAAGTACAACAACAACAACAGCAGCAGCATCAAAAACAACAACAGCAGCAGCATCAACAACAACAGCAGCAGCACCAGCAACAAAATCAACAGCAGCAGCAACAACAAAAACAACATCCTAGCAACAAGGGGAGAGAAAAAGTTCCCCCAATTAATGTAAGTAATTTTGAAATTAAAGATAGTATTAGGTTATGTAAGTTAGTAACTAAGAATTTATATGTGAAAAGATTAAGTGCAAATAAGCACATTATTATGTGTAGTAATATGGAAGAGTATAAGAAAGTACGTAACGCCCTGGGAAAAGCGGACACGGAGTATTATACGTATACCCCTAAGGGTGAAAAACTTCAGACGGTGCTGTTAAAAGGAATCGATCCCGCAGTAAAAACGGAAGAGCTCGAAGAAGAGCTCAAAAGGTTTGAAAGCGATGACCTAAAGTTCGTAGGTGTCAAGCCGTTTACCACGGCCGCGGCAAGGGATGGTAACCGCAAATTACCATTCTTCTTAGTGCAATTAACCCCCAATAGCAAAATCGATAGTCTGCGAAAAATCAAATTCCTGTACTATCATGCTGTAAGTTGGGAAAAATTAAAGAGAGCAGATCGTGTACTGCAATGTATGCGCTGCCAGAGGTTCGGGCACGCCGCAGCTAATTGCAATATGCAATTTAGGTGCGTGAAGTGCGACAAGGACCACAAATATGGAGAATGTTCTCTAGGTAGTGATAGAGGATAGGGATAAACTCTTCTGTGTACTCTGTAGGAACTCAGGGCATCCTGCCAATTTCAGAGGTTGTCCAAGGTTCCAGGAGCTGAAAAAGAAAGTCCAGGCTCGAAAACAGTTCATCGAAGAAGAGAAGCGTCAAAAGAGTCGTGCTTTCTCTAATTTTGTGGCACCCAGTATATCCTTTGCCCAAATGGTATCTGGATCGGGTAAGGCCGCAATAACAGCAAAAAATATGTCAAAGGTAGCCGAAAAAGCGCCGGAAATACATTTGGATTTGAAAGCGATTCTTCTGTCCCTACACGGAAAAATCGATCACTTCCAGAAACAATTAAATGAACAAGAGGCTCGAATTGACGTCATCTATTCGACACTGTTTGACAAGTCTGGCACGCCGATATAATGTCTGCTACGTTGAATGAGGTCAACTTAAAGATCCTTGCGTTAAATGTTAACTCACTAATCAGAATCGAACGGAGAACCAATCTGCAAAACCTGTTGTTAAGTGAACGGCCGGATGTGCTTTTGGTAAGCGAAATTAAGCTTAACCAGAATCACAAAATTGACTACAGTGGTTACAATACATACAGAAGGGACCGACCTCACTCCTTACGAGGGGGTGGAGTTGGTATCTTATTACGCAAGGGCATTCGCCATAGGGTCATATACAGCGGGGATTAGCTGAGGTTCCGGGTGTTGGAAGCCTGCATCATATGCATTCCTCTTCATAGTCAAAGGCGACTGTATGTGGTGTCGCTTTACGCACCTGAAGTACCAAATCCCATTCACTTTATAACTGAGCTCGAAATACTTTTTCGTTGCCTTCAGCTTCAATCGGAAGAAAATTATTACTGTCTCGCCGGAGATCTGAACGCTAAACATGCGGCATGGGGAAATAATCCGCCGAACACTAGGGGTAACCAGTTACACTACTGGTGGAGTCAATATATGATTGAGTACAAACTTGAGTTGTACGCGACGAATATTCCATCCTTTCCAACAGCTGCTTCCTTTTTGGACTTGGCTCTTATAGATAATAGACTAGAACTGACAGACGTGGATTTAAACACACGGAACTGCTTGCGAGCGTTCGAGTACGATAGTGATCACTACGGACTCGCAGCCACAATACGGATCCCAAATGAACAAACGCTGCTGGAGCAGTACGATCAGGTGTACTCGTACGACTATCGTAGAATGTTAAAGTGGAATTTACATTTGAATGGGATTGATCCTCCGACTAACAGAAACTTGACCAACGACGAAATCGATTGTGATTTACTGACTATGCAAGACATTATCAAACGCACAATGGAGCAGACTATTCCTCGGGTAGAATGCTCCGACGAAGACCAGACCAAAAAGTACAGAACTCCAACAATAAACGCACTGTACGCATACAAAAGTAGACTGCTCACGAGACTGAAGGAACTGTACAGACAGTTTACTGACAGACAAAACCCGGAAATAAAAACATTGAAGTCAGTGATCAAAAACCTTAAACAATTAATAAAACAAAATTACAGTAAAGTTGTAAGTCTGTACTGGGGCAATAAGATTCGGGCTATAAAATCCAGTAGTCCGAATATGTTCCCGCAGATAAATAAATTGTTCAGGCGGAAAGATCACAACAACATTCAATGTGTTCGAATTCCACAGACGACAGAGAACAGACAGATACTACTAACGGTTGGTATAAGTCCAGAAAGTGCCGACTTAGGCGATGGTTTTTTTATGGTCGAAGACCCACAGGAGAAAGTGGATTTGCTGGGCGCTTTTTTCGAAACCGTGTATACGGTGAACAATCCGGTTCACCGTAATCACGACATTGATAACAGGGCCTACGTAAGTCACTATTATTTACGCAATGAACTTCAAAATTGGCGATCTGAGAATCACGGTTTTACCGTATTCAGTGAAGAAAACGCTGCAAATGTCATCGTCGCCAATGAGCGAGCTTCCTCGAATTTGTTCGTGCGAAAAGATGAACTCCTATGCATCTTCGAGTCTCTGAAAAACAAAAAGTCGTCGGGAGTAGACGGTATTCCAAACGTCGTATTAAGACACCTACCCTTGGAAGCAGTGGATATTTTCACTACGCTATTTAACAATGCGCTGAATAATGCATATTATCCGACACATTGGAAAATAGCAGTGGTACATCCTGTCCCCAAAAGGGATAAAGTCAGAACCAACCCTGCTAATCTTCGGTCAATCAGTTTACTTCCGAATATAAGCAAGGTATTCGAGAAAGTGGTTGATAGAGCGCTGTTAAGGTGGGTTGAGGAAAATAATATAATTCCGGAAAATCAGTTTGGTTTTAGGGCGAAGCATGACACTATTCATGCTGCGTCAAAGCTGATCTCCGACATACAATGGAATAAGTGTAAGAACCAGTGTACTGGTGCCTGCCTGGTTGACTTTGAAAAGGCTTTCGACACCGTATGGCTACAGGGGCTTTTCTATAAGTTAACTAGGAGGGGTATGCCGAAACCTCTGCTGTATATGATTTATAACATGCTTATGGGAAAGAAGTTCGATGTCAAATGTGGCAACGTCACTTCGAGCAAAGTCTTTGATATTAAAAACGGCTTACAACAGGGGGCGGTGATTTCTCCGATCCTGTTTAACATTTACACAAGTGATCTAGTAGGTTCCCTCAATCACTCTATAGCGTACGCAGACGATTTAGTGGCGTACAGATCAGGCCCAAAAATCGAAGTCATCAATGCTCTTCTGCAGCGTGATTTCGATCATATTAAGGAGTATTGCGATGATTGGAAATTAAAAATCAATTTCCAAAAGTCAGAAACAATCTTGTTTAGGACTCCATTGCGATGTGCTTCTAGGGATACCAGACATAACTGGCGAAATTTGGCCATCATTGGACAACACGGGATGCCATTAGCGGTGAGAAGCGTAGTTAGATACCTTGGTATCTGGCTCGATAAATACCTGTATTTTGACAAACATATAGATGTTTGTCTCGCTGGGGCCAGGAAGGCCTTAGCCCTGACAAGAAGGCTGTTTCACAGCAGTCAACTTGTTTCCAGGGTGAAGGTCATATGCTATGTGGCCCTAATTAGGTCAGTCATCGCGTATGGTTGCCCTATGTGGTTTAATGTAGCGCCGTCTCAGATGGAAAAGATTCGGGTGTTTGAAAGGCAGTGTCTCAGGACCTGCCTGGGTTTGTATAGAACACCAGAATCAGAGTACAAGAAATACTATCCCAACAAAGCCCTTTACGATGGGGCTCATCTGAATAGGATTGACAATTTCCTGATTAAGGTGATTCGAAGGCACGTTGCAAGGGCAATGACCAGCGACAACAGCCTGATCTTTGGGGCTTATTACCCCAATGACATGTACCATGAGAGCTCACTTCTATCGGGCTTTATCCCGCCGGAGGCTTTTCTTCATATAGATGCTAAAGGTTTAGTGCAAAGTAGGGATGGTATTCCGGTAATATACCACCGCCACCGCGGTGCGAAGGACAAGCGGCTCATCTACGACGGGTATGTCGCTAATGCTCAAGAGCTCCTCCGTTTTAGAACCGCGATTGCGGAAAGGGATCGGGTCGATGCCGAAAAACAGTTCGCCGAATTCTGGTGGCTTAAGGAAGTGGGGAGGGTAGTCATGCTTTCCTAGGTCGGAACGTTACTGAGCTAACACACTTTTCCTAGTTTTAAGTTAGATTAAGGATAGTTAGGGGGATCTCGTGGAAAGGCCGGGCTCGTTAACATAGGGCGGCACTTCTAAGAAGTGATTGGTGCTTCATGGCATCAGTTAAGTCTGGGCGGTGCTTGTGCACGATGTTGAGGATTGCCAGGCGCCCGAAATCGCAATCGAGATGGTGACCACTCGGAGAGAAAGTCTACGAGTACTCACCACCCCGATTATATTTAAGTTAGAATAAGTAGCTTAGGTAGGTTAAGTAGAATAGGGTATAGTTTTAAGTTTTATATAAAAATTAAAAAAAATGATAAAGTATCTAAGTCTTTTTCTAAAACTATTTTCTTAGAAATATTTCCCACTTATTGATAAATAAGACCATTAGTCGTAAGATAGTTTTAAGGCCGAAAGGCAAAGTTTATTGATATTGTGAAGTTTAGAGAGTTCGGTAAGAGCCAGTAAGCTAGAATAAGTAACAGTCATTGTGAAATTAGATTTAAGCATTTTTGTCTAGGATGTAAGCTTATAATGAAAGAAGAAATAAAAATGAATTTAAAAGTAAAAAAAAAAGTAAGGAACCAGCACCTGTCGGAAGATGCTACTGCTACGAGGCCTTATACTAATCGTTGCCATCCCATATATATATTACATCACCTGAAAAACTTAGCCATTATTTCTCAAGGATTTTCAGAAGTGCTCTTAAACAATGAAACACTTTCCTTATGTACGAGACATTCAACTATTAATAATAGGCCAAAGTCGATTTCGGAACAACAAGTAACATAGACCCGGAACAATATGCCTTATTTAAAAGCGCTTATAAAAGTCCTCTTGGTAAGTTGTAAGGATATTGAAAATTTAAATAACTGCAAACAAGATGGAACACAAATCGAAGTTTTCTGCCATGAGGATACAAATTCGAATGAACTCAGTGGCAGTCGAATGGTTCCTAGTTTTATCTGTAACAAGTACATGTAGTATAAGGCGAATGGACGAATACTGTCCCGATTGTTATTCCATCCGAATCACATGTACGTGGCTATCCTGTTGCATTGTACAGGACACGACCAAAGTATACCTATGTACATATACAAATATTTATGTACAATATAATAAGACTATTTGACTTTTTCAGAGACATGCAAAACACTAAATTTGTTTATCTGCGGAGAAATATCAAACAAACATATTGCTACACTTACGTTCAACTAAAATGTATCCGTGTCCCAGGGAAAAGTTGCTGCAGATGCACACTGCATATTGTAAAATCAAAAGTCAATGGTCGTTGCAATGAAATTTAACGACAAAGAACTCTAAAGTTAAGACCAATCCTAGTTGAAAACGTATATTCATATGGAAATACAAACATATTTACATGGGATAGTAGGAAAATAAGAAAAGAAATAGTTGTATCCATAGAGTTTTCTTTCCTTCCGTAGGGATACCATTTTTGCTGAATGAAATTTGCATAATGGCCAAGAAAATATTTTCTTATTTCATCTGCCCTCTTGCTATTCTGCATAGATTGCATCAAAACGACACGGTTGGGGGTGCTGAGATATAAAGTGGCCAAATATGCATGTGTTAGCTCTTCATTTCCTGACGTTTGAGGAAAGGACATTTTTATCTAAACCCATGCATAGGTATATGTATATTTACTCGTATGCATGTATATACATATTTTAAATCAATGAAAACAAATCTGCTTACACAAATGTTTTTGTTATTAGAACACGCGGGAAGCTACCTCGTTGGCAAACGGACAGTTTTGGGTTGGTTATGAAATTTTCTTACTTCCGGAAACGAGAACTGTTTTTCTTTCTTCTTTTTAAGTCCTTGCAAAATTATTTACGATTTTAATACTTGGGCTTAAGTAGGAATTACTTTTTCATACTTTTTCTATTTGTTGATAATGTCTAGCCTTTTGATTAAATTCAGAAATATCTTTGTATATTTTCGCATCTTAACACATAAAGAAGTTTAAAGCGCAAGCCTATCTAATCGCGTCTGGCTGCATTCATGTTGCAGAGGATACAAATATATATTATGCCAGATAATCAGTTCTTCAGCACGAGGAAAAATACTTTTATGCTGCATAGAGTGCCGCCACTTCTCGGGATGTTCTAGATTTTTATCGAATAGCTGGTCATCTGCAAGGAAATTACTATTAGCCCTGCTGAAAAGGAAGTTTCATCTGCTTAGACAAGAAAGAGGCCATAGTGAAGAACTACCCAAATATCGAACATGCAGATATGTGGATGGGTATGTAGATCCACAGTCAATAATTTATTAATTCTGCAGACAATTAAATGATGAGGACTACTTACATTCTTATGTCAATCACAATGAACTATTTAATTTGGACTATGAACTATTGTATAAATAAGGCTGGAGAAGTCAACGGACTACCTGCAGAATTATTAACAGTGCTGAAAAAATAAGAGGTGAAAGATTTGGATTTTTAAAAATGCCATAGCTGCGTTCAATAATGCAGATTTTCTGCTGATTTGTGCAAATTATTTAGTCAGTTCATTTGTGGGTGCAGTGAAAGATAAAAGATTTTATCGAGGAATAGTTTTGTGTTTTTTGTAGAGGAAAGATGTACAAACTGTTGAAATATCTAAAATTTGTGTGAATATTATTTGTGTTTTGCTCTGACGGTTTTGAACGCATATCAAATGACGATCATGCTAAGATATAGTTCAAAGACAGACGATGAATTTCATTAAATAGCCATTTATTTGTGTTATACCCACCATGGCTAAGACTGATGAATGTCATCCGACATTTTTTTAAGTATTTGCCGATGAAGCATGTTCTTAAGAACACGAATAATTTGGCTTTCCATGCGTCGGCTATTATTGAATTGTAAGGGCAGACTGGTGATTTCACATACCCCAAAGAAAATAATCAAGAGGCTTTAAATTACAAGATATTGGAGGCGTTCATCGAATGTTTCCTTCAATAAGTTTTATTGTGTCTTTCTGAAACCATAGTTCGTCCACATTCATGCCAGCAAAACCCTTGGCTGTAACACGCTGACTAGGTTCATTTTTGGAAAAGTATTGTCCAATGAATCCATCAGCCAAATTTGAATTTTCCAGAATATAATGGCGTTTCGAAAAAGTCGTGTGAGTTATCTTCCCTCCAAATACAATAATTTTGGTTATTAACACACCCATTGGGCTAAAAAAAAAACCTTATCACTAAATATAATTTTTCGATAATACAACGAATACAATACTAGTTAAATTTGGGCCCATTCAACGCAAACGATGGCCATTCGGCTTTAATTCTTACACAAGCTGGATTTGGTAAGCCCTTAAACCAAGATCTATGCATAAAATTTTCCATAAAGTAGAAAGGACAAAGACCAAGATTTTATAAACGACATCGAATCGAATCTTCAACACACTCCTAACGAATGCAATATTCTCTTTAGTCTGCACTCTTTTTAGATGTCTCGGTGCCACTCCATTTTCCCAAGAAAATGTGGTGCAAAAATGATCAACTATAAGTGAAGAGCAGTCTCAGATGGTCGATTATGTGGGGTGTAAAATGGTCCCATTATGCTCTATAAGTTTGGCTCACAGAACGATCATTTTGGAGCCAAATTGGTTTGTTAGATAAAAATATCTGAAGTTAGTACTGGCTTAAAAAAACACCCTTTACCAACGATCAGATAGGTCCTTTTCAGCGTTGTTTCATGTCAAATACTAACCTTACTTGGGGAAAAACCACCAGCAGTTCACTGATTTAAGCTCCGTATAAGACAGCATTTATCGAGATGAGATTTATAGTCATGCCAAGGTGTGCCTTCTCTGCCAAACTCATCTCTCGGTGTACCCGCAACGTACTGTAGGAGCAACGCTCGATTTTGTATAAAAGTCGATGATGACAACACCGAAGCATCATAAAGAGTTTTCCGATAAGATGTTTCATTTTGATGTACTTCATGACTCTTTCTGTTGCACACCCAAGTTTGCTAACAAAAATGTTCATTGGATTTGAGAATTAAACTCTGATTTCTTCAATTATCTGACTTGTACATGACTTCAAAGAAAAGAATCCCACACTAATCTCGATGGCCAATGTTGAGCACCTTAGAGGAAAGTCTTTCTTGCAAAAACTAAAGGTTTCACCATTTATTTGTCCAGGAGCTCAATCTGTTCACGGTCCTAGCTACACATGATTGGCTTTCGAGAAGATAATTATGCTTCCTCATAAAACAGTGCCTCGTGCCACATAGAGAGTTTTTCGACAATCATTTTTGAGTTTTCTTAAAACCAAATGCGGCAATTTTACTTATAAACAAGGCCTGTAAAGGGAAGAGTGCCTCAAAATAATCAAAATAATTTTTCGGCTAAGTTCTTCGCCAATTTCATGCATATTTAACACCCAAATGGCAAAGTTGATAGGCTGCTCATGGTCGGCAGACTTTTGTTCTAGCGTCAGTTGAAGACTTAAAAAGTCCAGCGAAATGCTGTTTATCATATGCCCAATTCCCGAGATCGACGTGCACTTGATAAACTTGGATTCTCTGGCTCCAATTTCCAGTTAATGTCGGAGTGCATCAAGGAAGCGTACTTAGCCCTTTCCTCTTTAACGTAGTATTCGACTATCTTTTAAAAGACTGCATGCGCGAAGCAAATGTAACGCCAATTCTCTTCGCAGACGACGCAGTTATGCTTAGCGATAACGTCGAAGATTTACAGAACGCCTTAGATTCATGGAGAAATGTGCTACAGAGAAACGGGTTTAAAATAAGTCGTTCAAAGACGGAGCATTTGACGTGCCCATTTGCGCATCCGTTGCGACCTGTTCCGGATATAATGTTAGACGGAGTAGTTCTTCCGAAAAGCACTATCTTTAAGTACTTAGGATCAATCGTTAACATGGAAGCGGAATGTGACGACGACGTGAACCAAAGAGTGAGTGTAGGATGGATGAAATGGCGGGAAAATTCGGGAATCTTTTGCGACCGAAAATTTCCACTTAAATTAAAGGGGAAACTCTACACCACAGTTGTTGGAGCAGCTCTTATATACGGTTCACAGTGCTGGACAATGTACGAAGCGTTTAAAAACAAAATGACGGCAGCGAAAATGAAAATGTTAAGGATGTCTAGTGAAGTCACTAAACGCGATTGCATTAGATCTACGCGTATAAGAGGAAGTCTACATATAAAGAATTCGGTAACCGAACAGCTTGAGGCGAATAGAATAAGTTGGTATTGCCACGTTCAAAGAAGATCTGCGGAAAATCCGGTTAAAAAGGCACTATCAACTACGGTCACTCCAACTGTAAGAAAACGAGGTCGGAAAAAGAATTCCTGGATTTCTCAGATGGCAAATGCGCAATAACGTCTGGGGTTAACCACTGAAGCGATCCAGGACCGAGCATTATGTAGACGCGTTCTGCGGTCGGCGACATTAGCCAACCCCACAAGCGGAGCAGCAGCGATGCAGTAAATATGGGAAACTCGTTACGCATAAGTTCGTATAACGAGGAAAGGGTTAATAAAAGGATTCTCTGGCTCCAAAGGCAAAACTCCTAGTTGCTATTTTCACCCTCAAAGCGTGGGTGGTCATGGCATAAACGTTAGATTTCAAAAGCTGGTCAAATAGCATGAGCAATGACTACTGCAGTAATTGAATTGTTTTTTTAGGCTGTATGACATGTATTATCGTTTTGTTGAAGTCTCATGTCGTCCATTTCCATATCTTGCAATTTAGCCATCAAAATAGATTATCATATCACGATAGCAAGCACTATTAATTGTTATTGGCTGACCAGCCATACTTTCAAAGAAGAATGAAGCCTCTAGCCCAAAATGCGCACTAAACGGTAACACATTGTGGATTCATTTGTTTCTCAAGGATCACTCGCGGATTTACTGGACCCCAATTCGACAATGGTGGTTAACAAAGCCATCAAGCCTCATCGCTAAGGATGATTTGTGCGAACTGTATCTGGCTAAACTTCATTATTTTTAAAATATTGCTCAACAATGAAAATGAGTTATTTTTCGTGTAGCAGTTCATTTTTGTAACCCTGAGCTGTCAGCTGTCACATTGTTTTTTTCTTCGTTGGCAACACTTTACCGCACTAGTTGCAACAAATTGGAATCCTGTGCAAAGTTTGGGACATCCTTTATGGCGACAAAGTTGGAAAAAGCGGCGATTTTATCGGAAAGCACTTTGCTTGAATGAATTGTGCGAAACTTACAGGTCAAGCCTGTTCAACAGTAAGCACATGCTGGCGATATAGACATAATTTAAAGAAATTCAAAGTGTTTGCGACTGTTTTTAACTAAAATGTAGTAGACATTGAACGGAGTATCATCCTTGCGAACCGCTGTTTCTTTTTCGTATGTTTAAAATATTCTCTGAACAAAGATATCTTAGCACCATTGTCATTTGTTTCCGTTCAAAATCGTCATTTCAATGAAAAAAAACAGACAGCCAAATCTTAAATTTGTTTTAACCAAATATTATATTAATAGTTCTTTCATCTTTCCACTCCAAGAGTCACAAAACTATAGAAATGATGTTGATGATTGTTGATGTTTATGAACTCAAGAATAACGCATTATTTAATTCAACTCTTTCGGTTTTTATTTAGTATGTCGTTTTTAAAAAGTCCCATGTTCAACTCCAGTACCAAAGTACGGAAGAGATGAGGAAGAATCGGTTGATCCAAACTCCGCATGCAGATCGATCGACTTACTGGACAAAATGAAGTTCAGAGAGCAAAAATTAAGCTTAAGTATACCAAGTCTGTAGACTAGGTGAGTTGTAGTGCTGACAAAATTTTCATATTACAATAGATGCAAGAAAAAGCCAAGAGATCTGAGCCAAATTAGATCGTATTCACCTTCTGAAATATAAAACCAGACAGGGTCGCATTCGATGAGTATTGTAATCGATTAATCCCAGGAACTGATTTGTTAGCCAAGAACCGGATTACCAATGACAACAATTGCGCATGAGCACTTACTCCATTCACGTTTGTCGGTTTCGACTATTAATCGATTTACCCCATTACAATTGCAGGATATATCGATGAAATTCATATCGAGCTCAGCTTCCCTTCCACTTCCCTTCCAAATTTTTTATTCGAAATCGAATAGATCGCGTCATCGACGTGACCCGACAGACGATTAGGGTCGTTTTCTACTCTCGACAAACGTGAATGGGTTGATTATCGTTTGTCAAAAACCAGTCGCTCGTGCGGTACAATTCCGAGTACAGGCGCCGAGTGTTTCATGTTTTTAGCCAAGTAGTATCAATCGCGCATCGTAAATTAGAAGACAGAATACATATACACTTTTAACAAGACGTTTCGCGCAGCATCTTAAAACGGATATATCATCAAATTGGCAGCTACAATTCAACGTACGAGTAGCTAGGTATTTTGTGTATCATCTTGGCTTCACTTTTTACTCTGGTCAAGTTTATCCGGCCTAAAAAAATGTCAAGAAACACTAAGGAAACTCCATTCTAGTCCGGTTGATCACAAGGTTCTTCAAGTGATTTTGGTCACGTTCGCATTGAGGGACTTAAGAGGACTAGAATAACACCGAACTTTACAAATTCTACACCGATATCCGTCTGACGAGGAAAGCTAGTCAGTCCGCTGTAGTCTACACATTTAAAAATAAAAAATACTAATGCTTAGGTCTGCTTTTGTGGCCCACCGTTGTGCCCAGAAGTGTACTTTACTTATTTTAGAATCCACCACAAAAAGTACTCGTAGTTCGTCGAGGGCTTCGTGAACAGAGGAGATTTCTGCTGAGACTTAGTTCCACCCCAGACTGTAGCATCATCTAAGTAAGTAAGGTAGTTCTTCGAAATAAAACAACCAAATATAGATATTTTAATAATTATAACCTTTTATATTCATGTTCTTCAAGTTTTACAAAATATCACATTTTAAGCTTTTTGGATTTATCCATTTATAATAATTTCTAAAACAATCATTCTTCGGATCATAGTTTCGATTCGATTTTTAATTTCTTTTTCCCATAATGTTTGTTTTTTTATTTCTTTTTTTTATACCTAAAATCTACATGTATTTTACCTTTTAAATTATTATATATATATATAATAATTTCTAGAATTGTTTTTGTTCTTTTAAAAATTTGGAAAATTTTAATGAAAATCCCGTTTTCTTATTGAGAAATAAGGAAACAAAAACATTACGAACAATTTATAATCATACTCGTAATCCATCCTGTGCTCTTAGGCACAACAAATTTGATTTATTTTTTAACTGCATGTATATAAAGTGTATGTGTGTGGTTTTATTTTATTACCAAAAAGTTTGAATGTTTAAATTTGTTTTCCTTTTTTTTTTATAAATTGTTTAGTAAATTGTCTTATGTACAATATCCCTAGTAAGTTGTCTGTGCTTTTTTTTTAATTTAATTTTATTTTCTGTTTTGTTTTTTAAATTTTATAAATTGTACATATATACAGAACATATACAATTAGGTAAATATATTTCTATAAATATTTAAACTTCTAAATAGCTATTTATTTGAGTTTGTTTGTTCATAAATGTTAAATGTGCATAGTAATTTGTAAAATACATTGAAATAAAAAAATTATTAATTCACATTGTAAGCAAAACTTTTAGAATTCATATTAAAAAAAAATAATAATAATAATAAAAATAAATCTGTTAGTTCAATTAGATGATTTCATACCTACATACATACATATAATTATTTAAATCTTTTATAGTTAAATACAGTAAAGTGTACGATGGTTTTCTGTTTTTTTTTTTTTTTTTTTAAATTAATTTAAATATAATTTGAAGTAAATTTCTTCTTTTTAGGTGTAGGCAGCTTTTTATAATTACTTCAGGTCTGTTCCTTCCCAACTTCATTGAAACGTTTGATAATTATATTTGTATCTAGCTAGTGCTAGAACATCTGGAATAAGAATAAGATTAATTGATTCGAAAGATTATAGTTTAGAATGAAAAAATATTGGTGAACTCATACCGATTTATTTACAAAAGAATGGCTGTCTACAATCTTCAGTGTCTCCCCATTTTGATATATTTTTTGAGCAGTGATACTGAATGACATGGCATGAGGCAGTCTTAGAATTATATTCCTGTAAAATAAGGACATGTTTAATAATTAAAAAAGCACACATATCTGCTTATATACATTTTATTCTAAAGGTGAACTTTAATAGAATTATTTCTTATTCGAATCAACAAACATTGTAGTATATTCACACGCTAAAATATAGGCCACAATTCAACCTTGTGAGCTTCTTGAATGAATATTTTTCCCAAGTAAGAGACGCAAGAAAATATCCAAAAAACAAACCATACTTACTTGAAACAAAAATACAAATGCATGCATTCCGAAATAGTTTTAACATAAGAATATTATTAAGAAACGTCTTTCGATGCTAAACGTTTCTAATCGGTTAGCTCTTGACCTTTAGAAATCGTCTCAATCACCCTTTTAAGTTCTTCCTTTTGAATCGCAGTTACTGAGATTATTCTTAAGCAAGCACTTATCTAACCTCTCAAGTTTTAACCTTAGTTTCTAAGGTTGTTTGGAACAAATGGATGGGGTTTTGAACATAGAAGCAATCCTGGCAAGAAAACATTACTGAACAGCTGACCAAAGCGGGTGCCATTCTCCCTTGATAAGCCTTCAACTTTTCGTAGGCCCCCTGCCAACCAAATAAAAATTAATTTAAAATTATGAGGACGACAATGCTCAAAACATGCCAAAAAAATCTTAAATGAAAAGCATGTTAAGAAAGAACTTCTTAACTGGTCGGTGCTTACTGCAAAACAATCCCAAGAAAAACGATCTTGTCCAATCGAGCACATGCCACATCTGTCTCAAAGACATTAATACGTATGTGCAGTTCGAGTTCTCGAACTCAGTTTTGCACTACCATCTGATATCACCTCTTTCTTAGCTCAGACAACTATTGTCTTCATGCATGAACTTGAGTAGAACGAAAAATCTTACAAATACCTATACGATGGCTTGAAAGATTCTACGAGGTCGAAATACTAAGTATCTTTCAGGGCCTTTTATTAGAAATTCCTACTGGCTCCAACCAGTATCAACATCTTATTTTGATTTTGAATCTTAGCTGGCTGGCACATACTACCTTTTAGATAAGCGGGTACACGAGACAAGTACAGAGTCGGACACGCAATTTTATAAAAATTGCTTGTTACGAGTGTAAATGAAAAAGACGTTAGTCCTACCGGAAAAACTCCAAATTTTAAATAAAAAAATATTGGAGATACTAAGACTTTTTCTTTTATAATAAGAAATATTCAAACAAAATATTCAACGATGGAGGTTATTAAGCGTTATTGAGTTCAATTTGCTTACAATTGCCTAGTGAGAGCCAAGGGTACAAGAAAGAGGTCTCCAAACCTGTTAAATCCACAATAGTAACTATGGGATATACTCGGGATATGGGATATACTTGGGAGAAATATGAAAAAGATGTGTCTGATGGCAACTACCAATTTACTATAAGGCTTTGGCTGACTTTTAAACCAGTGTGAGATTGGAATAAGGTGGAACTACTCTTCGACTTAAAAGACCAAGCTTTTGCAGATGCTGTGTGTCTCGAATCGAAGTGAATAAAAGTTAGTGGTATCCAGACAGGCACATATCACTAAACCCGAGTGGTTAAATTAGGATCAATAACAAAAGTTAAGTAGAAATTGGACTTTTACAAAACAGTGAAGAATGCAAATTTAAATAGGTATATGATGGTACCACACCACTCATTTGCCGATCTCTATAGTTGCCACAAGTATTAAACAAAAACTCTTGTCTTCATTCTGAAAACAATCCACGATGAGTAGTGGATACCACCTACCTACACACAATCAAAAAGGTCTTCAAAGGCAGATTTTTTTTTTCCTAAGAATTCACGACGAAAACGAATAGACTTGGAGCCAAAAGGTGTTCACCCTTCCTTCCAATACATACTTCCGAAAAAAAGAAAGAAAAGAAAACATTTGGAAATTGAGTTTTTTTGAGAAAATTAAACCGCAAAGTCGATAAAAATCTTTTACAATTGGATGGAAAAAAAAAGAGGAAAATATAATGTAAATTGGATTTGTGGCCATTTGTTTGTGTCCTTCAGAAATGATCGCTCTAGGTATTCGGAGTCCCTTGTACAGACAGGCAACATCCACCCCATTCGTACACCCACAGAGTATTTTAATAATTTCAAATCGTAAGGACAGACATCCCACAGATAAAATCGATAATACCCCTCACCACCTTGACAAAAGTAACATACCACTACTACCACCGCATGCTTCCATCCAACAACAACAAGAACAGGAGCAGCAGCAGCAGCAGTAGCAGCAGCCGCAGTAACAGCGGCAGTAACAACAAGCCAAAGCCAAACAATGAAGTTAAAAACGACTACCGAGATAAGAATTAATTCAGTCTGGCAAAAAAAGAAGGGAATTCCATCATGATTTACGCAAAGTTTCGGCGTCGAAGATCTGGGGCGACATCTCTTCGAATTGCGTATTACGAGTGCGTCTCCTTCTTTTTTATGTGATAGCACATTTAATCTGACACCGATATGGGGCGAAAGGCAAATTTTTGAACGAACCAAGAGGATAACTTCTGTACAATTTCCTACCCTTATCCAATATTGCCAAAAGAGAAATCTTTAAGATACACACGGATATATATATTATACAATAGGGGTTAGTCAACAACGAAAAGATTTGGAGATTTTTTTATTACATCACACAGCATCCGAAGGCAAATTGACATATTTATTACTCGGACGGATCAATTTCATCCCCCTTTCACTTTTTCGGCAATAGTGAGTAGCGGGTAGTGGTAGATTTCAGACTGAAACTGGAACTATTCGATGAATAAGGAGGACTTTGGCCGGATTAGTACGACGCACGGATAATGTTCGGCTAAGGAAATTAATGAATTCTAGTAAAGATATCATCACGATTGAACTACATAGATTCATTCCAAAAAAAAAAAAAAAAAACACCAAAGATAGAAATAAATACAAAACTGAAATAAGGGTGCGGGCGGTACAGAAGACCAGTCAAATGGAAATACTTATGTATCCGTATGAGGGTATTTGGCGGCTTACGTTTCCACACACAATTGATGATGACATGACGGAGTTTCGTTAATTGATTTCTTCTTCATCTCTTTACTTTGACATTTTCAATTGTCAATACGAAATTGTCCATGAATTGGACTTTGCCTTTCGAGACTTTTTCAATAATGCCAGCTAAATTATAATAAGGGAGTAAGGTTATGGATCAAACGTATAAAAATCAAAGTAAATGAAGATGACACAGTCAAATTTCCAGCTCACGTTGTATACAATCGTATGTACTCGTATGTACTTTGCCGGCTGGTATATTCCGTGGCCAACACGTAAGAGGTTTACATTAAGAGGCATTTATCCAAGTTCTGCAGGGCTTCTAAAAGTACGTTAGTCTTTAACGATAAATCGCGCAACAGCACGGATCAGCCGGTACATAACGTATGTACATAAAAACGTGTTACAATCCATCCCGAACAAGGGCGAAATAAAAAGCACACATGGAATAGCTTGAGCGTCTAAGCAACATAAACTCTTACGAATGGTTTTGTAAATTTTTTTAGGCAAAACCTACGAGTATAAAGAAATTCAGGTTTAAAATCAACCAGTGCGAAAGCTAAAAAATGTAAAAGCCGCTCTAGGCAACATCCTAATTTTATGCTAGTGAGCTTAGAAGCTAGTTGCTGCAAAAATACGAAACCGACTTTCTTTGTGCCCAGAAGGATTTGGGCCACAATCTAAGTCAAGAAAGAAATGTAGTCAAGTCTTGCTGAATAGCTTTAAAATCGGTCTACGTCTTTTTGGTGGACAAGATTATTCGATTTCACTACTCGTTAGGAACATGCAATCCTGATGGCAATGAACTATATTGTGAAGAACCGTTGGAGAGTGTAAAATATCTGCATCTGAAGCGATAGCTTCTCCTACAGTCTTGGCAAGCCATCTCATGACTTCTCTGCGCAAGGGCAGAAGGCTGAATTTATTATAACCTACGGGAGGAAGCTCAAAAAGTTTTTCAGGATCCGAATCTCTGTAACGATTGCCTGCGTCTTCGGTTATTATTTTAAGGTGTTACGCTCAGCATATGGTATGACTTTCCAGGTGGCCGGCAGACCAAAGGAATACTTCCCATTGTAACTAAGAAGTCAGCAGCTTTCCTGCAGTCTCTGTTTAGGAAGCCTGTAGGTTACTGACTGATGTCATAAGGATGCACTGTCCCTTTGGAAACATATGAAATAAAATCTTGCACCTCTTGCTGTCATAAACAACATTGTGGAGCACGATTTATGTGAGTGTCTGCCCTCGAACGGAACGCTGAATTTTCGTAAATTTAAAAGGACATACAAAATGTTATCAAATACCAGCAATTTCTTCATACTACATTGATCAGAAAGTTCTCGCAATAACCACCGTGTGGCGCTCCTATTGTTCCGATTTGAGTTCTGTTTTTTTAGTCCTCTCTCTCTTGAGACAAAGATCTCCATAAAACTCGTATTTTTCGTGATAATTCTTTGACCGTCGAGATCTTCTTTCCTTGGAGCTTTAGCTTCATGAATGCCCAAACATTTTCAATGGGATTTGCATCCGGCGACTGTGATGGCCAATCTAAAACATCGACGTCATTTTCTTGTTTCCACGCACTGCACAAACGACTGCGATGTTTCGGGTCATTATCTTCTTGCAGTAACCAATTCTCATTCCTTCTTTTAAACCACCTTTGGGCAGATGGTAACAAGGCCTTCTTATAAATTTTGACCATGTTGGGTGCGCTTAAGTTATTTTTTGTAAACATGAACAAATTGCCAAATCCTTGTTTTGAGAAGCATTCCCAAACATGCACGTTTGCCGGGTGTTTGACGGTCCGCTGGATTAATTTATTGGATTGTGTACACCAGGTATGAGTGATAGGAGACCATGCCCAAAAAGAAGCTTCATCCGAAAAAATAACGTTGGACCAATCTCTGTCCAAATTCTCCTTCGCCCAACTGAGTCGTTTTTCTACGTGTTTTTTTGACAGTAGTGGTTTCTTTATTGTGCTTCGAAATTTTACATTATTGGCTAGTAAACGTCTTCGTATCGTATCACAACACACATTTAGACCCTTTTTACGTAAAATCCCTTGTTTTCCACGTAACGATGGAAGAGGATTTTTTTCAAACACGCGTAGAATCATTTTGTCCTGCTTTTTTGTTGTTTTTGGCGTAGACCCACGATCCGGCAAATCATCCACATTTTTAACTTGGGAATAACGGTGCACCCACTTGCTAACAAATGCTTTTGACTTTTCATGTATTTAGCAGCTGCTCCGTATGACATTTTCGGTCCTTTTAGATGCGTGCACAAGAATACTGTTTCATAACGTGATGCAAATGCGACACTCATTTTAAAATACTTCCGTTTCTGACAAAAATTGAACACTCTTTAAATTTTTTTATTCAAAGCATCTTAGCAGAAGTATTTTTTTATCTGCTAATGCAAATGCCACTTCCAAACGAGTTTTGCCGTATACGATCTTATCAAACCGACTGTACGTGCCAGAAGTATAGCCAATACCATCGATTCATTTAAATCAAAGTTTGGTGAGAGAATGATTTTAGGATTCGGATCTGTAACACTTGCCAAAATGTTTTGAGATCTAACGCCGCTCAACTAGTTTCAACACGTTTGTTTTTTGTGAACTGAAGCTTTGAAAGGCAATGTACGAAGAGTTATCGTAGTAATCGGCCCCAGATGCTCGAAAAAGTGGTCAAAAATCAGGTCGACTAAATACACTCCGTAATGAGCAGTCGCTGTGCTCATATTTCTGACATGACGTGAATATCTATTTCATGTATCTTTAATTAAGTTCATTTTCCGAATACTCTTTAAAAAACACAAAAAAGAGTTGCTTAAAGCAAGGAGCGATGGACTACATCCGTAAAGCGTGAATTACAACACGGTTTTCGTTAATAAATAAGAGCAGACAGACTTTTCGGGCACAAAGTTCCTATAGCTGCTCTAATATCTCAAAACTATCGTAGAAGCGACTTCAGATAGCCACATCTGGAGTGAGCCTCCCCGTAAAACCAATGCAATTATACCGAGAACTATGACGGATGCAGGCTATTTTATCATTGTTTATTATGATTTTATTAAGACTATGAAATTCGAAAGAAAATTAAAGAAAACACAGTACATATTATGTACAGTTGTCAACGATTTCAAATCAAGAATTTAGTTGACAGAAATACATTTAGTTAAATTATTAATTACCTGTATTCCGCAACAAAAATAATATAACCCCTAACAGAATTTAAGTGGGGGAAAAAAAAATTACAATGGATATCTTACCACTACAATACTCCACTTGCGACAGAATTTCCGAAAAGTTGTATAGCATCACGGTTTTATCGTCCAAAAGTTTTTCTTCGGTTTCGTACCAGTTGTCGCCGACGATGACCGGGCCGATGACCGTTGAGCATCCGAACACCGACGATTATAGTTGAATGGAGATGAAGAAGTTGTAAGCATACCGGTACTCTGGTCTTCAGATGAATTCATACTGCTCTTTGATGTTGAGGTACCCGATGCTGTTGATGACCGACAACTTCTAAGATTATGTGGCAGAGTTGTTGTTTGCATCACAGATTGTGTACCTGTTTTGTAATATCTAAGGCTTTCATTATAACTAGCACCACTACTACTACCACTGCCGCTGAATCCGCTATCCAGATCTCCCTCATCGAACTCCGGATTAATGCAGGTGTGATCCTTCAACTCAATGGAATTTAGTGTACTGGACAGATTCTCCATGCTGGCATGAGCATGCACATGGGCATGCGTATGAGACATCGCTGGTTGCTTCTCTTCCTGGGTGGGACTGATGTCAGGTGGTGTGGGAGGCATTATAAGTGCTTCCAATGATAAATTCAACTCATCAAGGACACGAAAATGATTATGCTGTACGCGACGAAGTTCCTCTTTGACAGCACCTGGATTAGCTGAGCAGATTCGATTGTCCGAAAGGACTTTACGAATTTTTTGCTCATTAACTTCTTCGTAGAGATTTTCAGTTGTGCCATACCGAGTTGTGTAAGTGTGTCGTTCTTCAGCTGAACTATTATTCGCCAAAAGCGTTTTGGAACGGAAACTCTTGGCTAATAGGGCTCGGATAGAATTTCTCGATGGACTTTTTGATGGGCCAGGAATTGTTGGAATTGGAGAAAGTCTATCTTTATGAGGTATATTTGTATGGCATTTGGCAGCACCAGGCTCGTAATATGCATACGAGTAAACATGGTTAATAGAGGTTTGCTGCTGTTGCTGTTGCTGTTGTTGTTGCTGATGTGGTGTTATAGGCATTGTTTGATGAAGTGGTGTTAAACTCGATGCCGTAGCCGATGGAGAAATAGCCATTGATATATTCGGCGCTACAACGCCAGCAGCAAAACCATACTCCAACGTTTGACTCGGTTCAAAGCGTTCCATTGTCGCAGGCATATTCTTTCGTGACCATTTTACCTGAAATACAAGGATACCATAAATACATGTACTTCTTGTAATTAGTCAATGTAAAACACTTCAACTTACTTGTTTTTCAGCGTCAATCTTCTGGTTATTTCTCCTATTGTGTCCTCTTCGACGGCGTTCCGGAAATGAATCTCCATGACATGCATTTGTGGCAGCTCGCATCATTTCGCTCGATGTAGGTGGTATGCAAAATTCGATGCTTTCGATGTCATCTGGAAATATTAAATCACCACGAGCACCTATAGTGTTCGACGATAACATCCTACTACTAGCAAGGCTCTCTCCCTCACTATTCATCATCATGAGCTTAGAAGATTTCGGATGTCGCATTGACATTGAATGATGATGAGAAGCCACCGTTACCGTCGCTGTTGTCGCTGACGCCGCCGCCGCCGCAGATGGGTAATCAGTTGGTGGCGAGAAATTTACAAATTGTGGCGATGAAGGCCTTGTGGAAAATTTCGCAGATGGATACATATCCCTTTTCCTATGGTTTTAGGATAATAGTGTGTTCCTCGTAGGTATTCGATGCGGTGAGCTATATCGTTCATATAAAAGACCCTTCGGTAGATGGTGATGTTGATGACGATTATAGGATACAAGCTCAGATATCGTATGCTGATGCTTAATGAAAAAAGAGTAGCCCAGCGCTCAAGGAATTCTAGATGCACTCATTTATTTATTTTGTCACTGTAGGCAAAATCGGCTTCAGGCTGTTGCTTCAACCTTCTCCTATTGCAGTCACTGTCGATACACATCACACAATCTATAAAATAGAATAAAAGGAAAAACCAACATTAATCAGTATAAAGAGCAAAGGAATAGAAGTATAAAAAAAAGGAACACAAAAAGAATTATGGTATGCGACTAGTGTGCAGAACGACGGGCCTTATACTTATACGATAAGCCCTCTTGCGGATTGCGGTGGTGATTGTAAGGGGGAGTTAGGAAAACCATCGTCGTACACAGCAACGACGCAATATTTGTTCATTATTTTGGGAAAGTGTATGCATTCGAGACTACCAAATGGGTGTCTAGTGCCTGCTTTGAGGACTTTGTGTGGTCAACGAGTGGGCATTAGAACTGCACACTAAATAGTGGTCTGGTGGAGCAATCCGACATTATTTCACCCTACTCCTTATCCAAGACCGAATGATACAATAAATCAATCATACTCGAGAGCCAAACAAATGGTGTTTTAAGCCGCCTAGTCACCCCAGATGAATGTATGTTTTGTTGCTTGTACGAGTACATGGATGGATGATAGCATGCACAGATACATAGTTTTCGTTACGCTTTTTCATTCCGTCTTCGTAAATTTTATGATTTTGCCTTGGTTTTGGTTGGCTTACTTGTGTATGGGGGTTGGTTAGGAAACGAGTAAGAGTATCTGTTTCTCCTTTGTCGATATTTTTTATGGCATTTTTTCACACTTAATAAAAAAAACAAGTACCAAATAAAAAAAAAACAAAAATATCTATAAAAAAAAACATGTCGGTCCATGTCGACGAATTCTTATAATCTGATACAAAGTGTGGACTATTCGGTTAAAGTAGCGGCTAATACATTGTGAAGCTAAAATTGCGATTGTGGCAGCTCGTAATGTCCAACGTGCAACGGATACAATGACTAAGAGCTATTTTCTGGAAAATTTGCCCTCGATAATGGTTAAATATAGCGTGCACACTATAGTGAAGTGCTAATGTTCATATTGTGTGTGTGGATGCTATAAAGCTTTGCACTCAGACGAAAAAGGTATGATTTAATTTTTTTTTTCCACTCAATGATAAGATACGGATACAATAATTATTTCTTAAAATGAAAAAAAATAGAAAGTAATGGAAACAAAAGTACAACATTAAAATTAACGATGTCTACTAGAGAAATGCCAACTTAAGTGCTACCTGAAGGGAATGTTTACGCGCATACTTTATTCTAGAATTCTACGGAAGCCCATAAGCATATATTTGGAGAGGTAAAGGTCTATTGGATGTATAAGAGTCATATTATGACAGTTGTGGTATCGTTAATCTTAATGACGCCAACAGCAACAAATTTCACACTGATGGTTCGCAATGGAACACAACATTTGAAGAACAACATCGATTTCTTATGTGTGACATTTACCAAACTTGCCATATATGTAATACTATTTGCAATGTTTGAAATATGATAGTTTTCGATGATAGGATATCTGAGAAATTTATCAGAAAAGAAGCAACTATCACGACACGAAAATCTATAACATCTTGTTGTCAATGAAGCTACTTGCAATATCGCATACGATGTAAATACACTAGGAAATTGCTTATACTCGTATATAGCAATTTTAATCTTACTAACCCACTTTTTACTAGACTAAGCTGTCCATATTTTTTGTTAAAGGAAAAGTAAGACGTGTTGTGTTTCTTGCCAATATCAGCACAAGCGTAAGCAGCCACGCGAGAACGCCTTAGACAACATAAACGTTTTCTCAATTTCCCATTGAAGTATATCTCATACCACAGAAATCGACTGAATTGATATATATGTACATATGTCCACCAAGGGCGGGCTTGCACTCTTCCATACACTTCGACCGATATGCCAGCAATTTCGCGTTCAATATTGGCCCTGAGCATATACGGCCTGTGTACACCAAGAAGTCAATTGGGCTTGTTAACATCCAATAGTGCATATTTTGCTTTTTGACAAAGCCCTTCTGCCAGAAATGAGTTTCATCGCTAAAGATGATGATTTGCGATGAAATTCCGAATCAATTTTAACCATTTCCGTAGACCAATTTAAGTAAGTAGACGATCCAAATGGTCATCTGGCTTTATTTCTTGAGTCAATTGGATCTTATGAGATCCTTTCTCAAATGTCGTCGTTTGAGCGATAGCCAATTCCTGCGAACGGGGTAGAAAGTTCTTTATATTTTCAGTACTTTTCGTATTTCTTCCTTTCACTGGCACCGGAAAATTAAGCAGTAAAATGAACCAAATTATGTACGTATACGAACACAAACGAAAATACACAGTCCAAAGCAGAGGATCTTTTTGAAAAGTATTGATGTCCGTAATCCTAGCTAGCTCCACAAATGCCAGGATAAAAGTACAGACACGCTTACAAAAAAAAAAACATACACAATGAATGACATCTTAGAAAAATACAAATGGGACTCGAGACCAGTAGGAAGTTTCAGAACTCTATGATGAAGAATCGTCGACCATTTTAGTTGGCAGTAAATCATGGATTTATCACAATGAACGTGAACGTACCAGATCATGCAGTGGCATAAAAAGGATGCAGGACGTTCGAGGAAGTTTAAGTCAAATTATCTTCGGTCGTAAAGACGTGGTCAGTGTGTATTGGAAGTAAAAAAAAGCATTCTATGATTAAATGGGTAAAGCAAGAACATACCTTCGTATGCAAACAGTCGAAACTAGAAAGAAGCTTTTAAGAAATTAAAGAAAAACTGCTTGACTGACAGGTGTTTTGCGGTCACTTCATACCGTTCATTAAAACAGTGTATTAAAAATTGAATTTGTCGATAAAACAAGTGTACTTTGAAATGTACCCAGTTTTCCTCCTTTAAGTGCGTACCGCTTAAGTTCCTTACATATAGTAGTTAATTTCGGTAAAAAGTTAAGCTTTTGGGAAAATTGAATTCAAAATCTTACGATTGGATGCAAGGTTATCGAAATTTAAGTATACGATGTACATGAAGACATTTATTATATTTAATTGAAAGATAGGAAGAGGATAGGTTTATCAAACAGGGCGTCAAGACCAGTGTCAAGTGAGTTGAGAAAACCTTTATGCAGCCGAGACAAACACATTTTTCTAGACTGGTGAAAGCAGCAATGATGTATCAAAGTAAAACCCTATTACAACTAACAACCGACGTAAACTATAGAATCAAGCTTCGTTAGCCGTATAAATAAAAAGCATTTTCTTTAATAGTGAAAAGCCGTATTGTCAGATGGTTTTTTTTAATTGGAAAATTAAAAACCAAATCAATTCGCCTTTAAAGATAATTACCAGATATTTATGTTCATTAAAAATAGATGATATGTCCTTTGAACACTAACACTAATCAGATGATTTCCTCATCTTGTCACTAGGCATGATTATTCGGATGCAGACATATGTTACAACTTTGAGAGCCTCAAGTAAAGTCAGCATGCAATATACAATAAGAGGCGAGCCCTGCCGCCGAATCCTGTATTAACGCGTCATAATATATTGGCCAGTGGCCGCGTTTTCAACACAAGCCATAGTTCTTTGTCCGGTATCAGTCAAATTGTTGTCAGTACCAGGTTTTTGAAGAGAAAATACTATATTCCACATATTCCACAATTTCCGAATGGCTTTACCTTTTAGACGCAAATTCAGATCAACAATATTTATTGGTTTCAGGATCAGTTGAGGATCAGAATTCAAGCACAAAAGAACACTGTTGCCTTAATTCCTTTTGCAAGTAAATTTGTCACTTTCAGTCGATTTCTCATTTAGAAAAAACACACCAATAATACAAGACAACTACAGTAGCTAAATTCCTGAGGTCGTCTTCAAAACATAATGTAAATGTCGTGAACTGTTCTTTCAAATTCAAACCCAATTCCTGTTGTTGTTATTGGCTTAAGACAAAAAAGAAACCATTTTTATAATGCACATGTAATAGGATGTTTGGTTTTAACCCATAATGTTTGTATATGTACTGATATTGTTATTTGAAAACGTTGTTGCTTTGACTAGAATTACCACATCCGTTAAATCCTCTTGCCCTCTATATAAAATCAATAGCTGTGCATAAAATAATCTTAAAATTGAAAAAAATGTCACTGGTATAATGATTTTTTTATTTTCCACAATAAGAGACAAGTGGGTTCCGTCAAATGAGGAATGTATTCTAGAAATATTTTATCATACAAAATAACAATTTAAAAAAAATAAACTAAAAGAGGAAATGTTTCACAGACCATTTAGAACTCAGGATACACTGTTTAACACGTACGATTCGCTTCATTGGATATGAAGTGGAAGGATCGGCATTAACATACTATACAAAATAAATAGACTGTTATAATGACGGACAAACTCATAGAGGAAGTCACTTATCTTATGTAGACATACTTTTTCTTCAATACCATATATGTAATTGTCCCTACGGGTGGGAGAAACATATCTACTTGTAATGGAATAAATGAACGAGTACATATCTCAAAAATAAAATTCGAACTTGACTGTTAGATACCCTTTGCAACTAATAAGTTAACATCTGTTTCTTACATAATAAAATCAAATCGAATTTTAACCAATGCAACAGTTGGTTTTTGATGTTAAAACGCTTATTTTCGTAACTTAAGTCGAGTTAATGAGACCTCATACTGCAAATTTTTTGCACTAAATGACAGTACAGAAACATGCAGCCTTCATTTTAGCCACATACGAATACACTTCCTTAGAGATAACAGCTACTTTGAGGAAAAGGTGTGATACTTTGGGGCAAATCGCGATGTATGTTCAAAATCAAGGAGCTAGACTTTCACCGATTGCCCACATAAAATTTTTACCAATAAGTACTATATTTTCGTTTTAATTCAAGGATATAAAAAAAAAAACATATTGCTGCACCTCAACTCAACTTCAATTTCAACTGATTGCTAATTATTAGATTCAAAAGGAAAAGAACTATTGCCTCAAACAGCACAAGTTTGGTAGCCAATTGATGTCACTTCTTGGTGGCAAAGCGCATTCCAAAAACTTTCTGTGCAAATACCATATATACGAGTAGTTTTCCAATAACGCCAGAAAGTTTTCTTGGAAAAGAGCAACAATTTTGCTCTAAATGTTTTTTTCGGTTGGATTCTTTGTCCTTCAGGCACTTGCAATACACCATTGGTAAAGTTTCAATGCTGCATAGGGTCAGCAGGCTTAAGTTCTTGACTTAACTACATAAACTATAAAGGCTTTTGACCCAAGTCTTCACCCAAAATTGTTTTCCAATTTATGAATCAATTTAAGAATTTCTACCCGAGAGTACATAGCTGTAAGAACTCAAGACGTGTGGGCATACTTCGTACTGGCCTAATAAGACTGGGTACCGAAGAAAACACGGAAACGGCAACTTTTCGACCAATTAACGAGTATATGGCGAACTTTGAAGAGCAATAACACCGATTCCTTTGCAAAAGAAAACCTGAAAATTTGCATACTTTTTAATCCACTTAACTGTCTTGTTATTGTCAAGAATACTCATATAAATAGGTAATTCTTTTTCGAATTTGAAGGCGGCAAAAGTCTGGAAATAAATGAGGAACAATTATACGAGTAGAACCAGAATTGTCATTAAAGGCCAATACATGGTTTCGCAATATAGTGCAGCCATTGCCTCATCTGCAATAATATAGATGTCAAGAGAACGATTTCTCGATCGCACGATATCCAAAAACTGCGATTTGATTTGGCCAACACGATCACCATATTTGAAATTGTTTCTTTGGTAACTATCCATACTGAATAGGAATCAAATCCTGCAGCAACTAGAGTAAAATATTTACAAAGAAATTGCTGCTATACCGCGAGAAACAATTTTTTTTAGATGTGGAAACTATCGTAAAAAGAGCAGATTTTCGTTAAATTTTAATAATAAGATGGAAGCTTAAAACAAGCGTTAAAATATAAAAATTTTAAGTTTCTGTGAAAATTAAAAAATCAGAAAGCTATAACATCTTTGTTCGATCTGCTGTTTTGAAGTAACACTGAAATAAAAAATAACTTTAATGGTAATGTAAGTTTGGACAACTTCTTACAGTAAATATGCTTGGAATGTATGTCGATTATGATCCTCAATAGATGCTTACCCATTTGATTATTGAGTATGTACCACTATTATCTATCAGGATATATCCTTTCCCCATTCCTAGGCCAGTTTCGATTCAGTTATTCATTGTTTCAGGATGCAGGCATGATTGTGAATGCCTCGATCGCTAGTCAACCTATAATCTGGTCTCCAGTTTTTTCGTAGGTTTATGTCAAAATTCAAGACTCTTTTTCTCCCTCCCCTTATCAAGCTACCATAATTTGTTGATTCGTTTAATGATGTCAAACGTTAAGAGATGATTCTTCTTCTTCTTATCCTTTTATTAACCCTTTCCTCGTTTTACGAACTTATGCGTAACGAGTTTCTCATTTTTACTGCATCGCTGCTGCTCCGCTTATGGGGTTGGCTAATGTCGCAGACCGCAGAACGGTCGGATCCAGGAATTCTTTTTCCGACCTCGTTTTCTTACACTCGGAGTGACCGTAGTTGATAGTGCCTTTTTAACCGGATTTTCCGCAGATCTTCTTTGAACGCGGCAATACAAGCTAACTCAATTCACCTCAAGCCATTCGGTTACCGAATTCTTTATATGTAAACTTCTTCTTATACGCATAGATCTAATGCAATCGCGTTTAGTGACTCCACTAGACATCCTTAACATTTTCATTTCCTCAATGACGGCATTTTGTTTTTAAACGCTTCACACATTGTCCAGCACTGTGAATCGTATATAAGAGCTGGTCTAACAACCGTGGTGTAGAGTTTCCCCTTTAATTTAATTGGAAATTTTCGGTAGCAAAAGATTCCCGAATTTTCCCGCCAATTCATCCATCCCACACTCACAATCAAAACGGGGTCTTATTCGTAGGACACACCACTAGAAACTATATATTAGACAAAGCAGAATTCAAGGCAAGATTATGAGGTATTCGGTGTCTTGATTGCTAAATTAAGCCGCATCTATGAAAAAGATGACCGCTGGTGTAAGCCTTCAATCCTGTAGAACCACGTAGCCGAAACTCACTCATGTCGTCAAAAATATTAAAATAAATTAAAATTGATTAAATTATAATAAATTGTCTACTTGAAATTAAATCCCAACACATTTTCCTAGATTGTAAGTGTTAAAAGACAGCACTGAAATATTTAAGAAACATAAACAACCTTGAGGAATGTTAATAGATACAATCAACTCACTGCAAAAAGGAAAACAAAAATTGAATTTCTGCTGTCATTCATTATTGCTCTCAACTTTTCCCAAGACATTCCATTTCAACTCGCACATATATCGGTACGACCCACATTAGTTAAATAATTACACCTTTGTATCCGTATCCATCATTATAACCTTGCTCTGTAGTACGAAAGTATTTCGACATCACCAATAATTAATTATTTGTGTCGAGGACCCTACGTACAGATTTAAAAATATTTAAATGGATTGAACACCATTCGAAAGTTAGATACATAATATGCTTGGCATACTCGTACTATATATTCATTCGTTTTTCGTAAAAGCAAAATTAATATTTTTAAATCACTTTTTGTAACACACTCGTATGTTAATATATGTACTTGGTCACACATACTCGTACATATGTCAGATCAGACATTCATTTATCCATACCTTGGTGAAATAAATGAATTTCTGAATTCCAAAAGAGTAAAAGCGTTTTATTACCACTTAAGAAGATTTTAATGATCTGACAAGACAGGTCAAGTGCGAAATGTGTCTAAACATTGTGTTAAGCATTTCTATTTTGCAATTTTCCCATTAAGCATTATTACCACGCTCAGTGGTACTGGGAATTTTCTGTTGCTTGACGGTTGGAGTTTTTCATTCACTTCCTACTGAGAAATTGGCACATTCAAGAAAAATTTCACTCTATGCATCTTTTTTAGGCATTTAGACAGTATGATATCCATATATCTTTGCTATGGATAGAAGCAGATGCTGGCGGTCAATTTGATTTAAAATTTGTAATTTTGCTTCTTAATCCCCACGCTAGGCCTCCAATTGATATACGAGGGCGGGTCAATAAGTCCGTGACTTTTTGAATATCTGACCTCTTTACTGAAACAGCAACACTGCTCCTGTCAACAGGCATCTGTCAGTTGACTCCTGTCAAAATTTAAACTTGCTGCGTCAGTTAGTTTGTGTTTGACAGCTATTTTTATCAGACTACTCACTAATTTGAGGAGAAAATGGAAAAAAGTGAATTTCGTATGCTTATTAAGCATTATTTCTTGCGAAAAAAAACCATTACCGAGACCAAGGCTAAGCTTGATAAATACTATGGGGACTCTGCACCATCGATTTCAATGGTAAAAAAGTGGTTTTCTGAATTTCGTTGTGGCCGTACAAGCACTGAAGATGCTGAATGTCCTGGACGCCCAGTTGAAGTCTCTACACCCGAAACAATCGAAAAAATTCACGATATGGTGTTGGCCGACCGAAGATTGAAAGTGCGAGAGATTGTGGAAGCCGTAGGGATCTCGCATGGCTCAGTGGTTTCAATTTTTAATGATCACTTGGCCATGAGAAAGCTTTCCGCAAGATGGGTGCCGCGTTTGCTCACAGTCGACCACAAACACATGTGCAGTTGCCATGGCAAAAATCCATGAATTGGGCTATGAATTGCTCCCTCATCCACCCTATTCTCCAGATTTGGCTCCGAGCGACTACTTCTTGTTCCCAAACCTGAAGAAATGGCTTGGTGGAAAAAGATTTGACTCCAATGATGAAGTCATCTCGCAAACAAAGGCCTATTTTGAGGACCTCGACAAATCATTTTTTTTGGAAGGGATAAAAAAATTGGAGAAGCGTTGGACAAAGTGTATAGAGCTCAAGGGAGACTACGTTGAAAAATAAAATTATTTTTTTATCAAAAAATCTGTGTTTTAATCCAAAAGTCACGGACTTATTGACCCGCCCTCGTACTTGGCGGCCGGTGTGAGGGAGTTCAACTCATGCTGGATTCTTCCTTATTGCTTTGATCTCTTTAGACATGTTCTGGCTCATATTCAATTCAGTCGATCTGCTGTTTTTACATCCTTCCAAAATTGGTTGCATTGTGTTGCAAGATCATCAAATTGTGGTTACAGCTTTTCTTTTGGTGACATATTCAATTTTATTCTGTCTCCGTCTTCGTATTGCCATTTGTATAGGATCCAAATCAGCTATTCGTGCAGTGTCGCATAAAAATGCCACATGCCCAGAATACTCTTGATATTATTCTGCAGAAGAGAGTGCATCAAACTGCTAGGCACTAAAACAGTCAGATTACAATGATCTTTCCATAATATTTAATTTTATTATTTTACTTTGCTATGCGATGCAAATTCAATAAGCATCACTGGTGGGATTCACAAATAATGAGGACTGCACTCAGTATAAGATCTTGTCTGCCATATTGTGTGAACGCCTGAGAGCATTTAATAACGATTGGAAAACTACACAAGAAAATAACTACCAGGTGCGGTTTTAGGGAGACTAAGTCTATACTTATTTACTTACTTAGGTGGCCCTAGAGTTCGAGATATACCTTGCCCTCAACTAGCAAATATGGCCACTAGCCCAGTCTTTAGCTAATTCCCTTTAATTGCACACTCCAAGCCGGTTAGGGTTAGATTTGATCACTCTGTGGGCCGGAGCATTGGTAGCCATACTCTCGACTTATTTTACATGTCTCAGGCGACTAATGTGCAGTTTTGTGGCTATGTCAACGACGCTGTACAAACAAGACCGGGGCAAGGCCTTATTATTCAATCGCCTTCTTACCCTGAAGAAACAGAAATTGGCAAGATTGAGTTTTCGTTTTATTTCTAATGAGGTGTTGTTGGCAAAGCAAAGTTAAACAAAATCCCCTACTACCTCGAACTTATACATATGTAGCTGTCAATTGTGACGTTCTATCCAGTAAGTTCATATTTAACTATAGTAAGTGTTAACACTTAGAGAAAACCAAAAAAATCCAGTTCGATAATCACCATTTTTTCATTGATTCCAAAGCCATGTAGAACAGTATCTATTGAGCAATGTCAAGTTTTGGTAGGAAACAATCCCATCGAGACAAGGTAAATTCTTCAACGTTCTGCTTGAGACAACACTAGAGGCACAGCTCTCCAAAAGTCTGTGCAACTACTTTTTTACACTGGTCACATTGATATCATTCGCAGAATGCGTTGGACTGTTAATGGTGCTGAAACAGCAAAAAACGTGTTGTTGCAATGCAATAGTTTTTCTTCGATAAAAGTTTTTGCAAAATATGCGATACATGGGTGTAGCATATGCTGTCAAGCAACAATTGATAATCACCTTTTCCTTGGCTTAAGAAGGCGATTGAGTAGCAAGGTCTTGTCAAGTAATATTAAGGAGACTCCATGTATGAAATATGTTGAAGTTCTTTGGAGGATGAAATAAAATAGCGAGCTCTACTAAATAAATAGCAGCACAGATTTAGCTCAATAAGTCAACATCCATCGTCTCTAATGGCAGGAGCGCGGAGATCTAAGTTCGGGATTTCGTAGGTGTAGACTGTATGTAGCCCAAATATCGCACCATCTGGGGAGATTTACCTCGAACTAAACTGATGTCTAAATTACTAGGTAAGAGTCTGTTAGATTTAAGATTCTGTTCTGTCTATCCGAATTTTAATTGCAAAAATTATGCTTGGTTGTCGGTCGCAGCATGTGCATTCTAGGCTTCAATGAATTGCTACTTCCAATTTTTATCAACATCCACAATGGCAATGGTTTGCGGAAGTAATTAAGAAGGACAACCGCCGGAACATATATTGTACTTTTGTCATTCTACCTAAGTACTTTTCTAGGATTATATGCTCAAAATCCACCTGATAGCAAGGGAAAGTCAATGTTTCTTATTCAAAGACAGATCTGCTTTCGACGTGGTTCTCGAGTAACAGATGTTATGATACATTGAAGTTCTGCAAGTTATCTTTATCTTTATCTTTATCATAATAACCGGAGCAGAGCTGAGCTTAGTATGTGATGCCACTGAAGTAGAAAGTCGCAAATACGTAGAAGACTGCAAGTTAAAAATAATAATTGCAGTATAGTTTGTACATTGGCTAGGACAAAAAGGAAGGTGTTTGGATCTCTCCTTGTTAGAATTGTGAGTGCTTACAAAATTGCCATTAATACAAGATAAGTAAAAAAAAATTAAAAATAAAGCCAGTGCACTGAATAATAAAGGTGGTCAAGTTTCAAATGGGATTAGGAATACATCAAAAGGCGCGCAGTTTTCTTTTGCCTCTTTGAAGTCAAATGATATTGTAGAACTCTGAAATGGTAGTACATGCTCCCACATCAATGTATTTCATTTTGAATGTAATACAATATCGATTGCAATGCCTGTTTTTTGATGAAAAATGTCAAAAGGTATTTTAACAGGCAAACAAGCATGAAGCATTTAACAGTCAACCTAAACTTATTGTCTTACAAACGAATATGTATCTACACATTTACTCGTATCTATACCTACATATGTGTGTTGATATGTTTATTTTCCTTCGCTTCCAGTCGGATGCGTAAATGCTCATTGAGCTAATTAAATTTCTCATTTCTACTTGATTCGGAAATAAAGGTTCACCATGGCCACATTCATACTATATTGGATGAAAAAAAAACCGGGAAGCCCTATTAAGCTATTAACATTCGTTGTACGAGTATGTATGATTAAGGACGAAAGCCTGAGGGATGAGAATTTCCTTTACTCGTACACAAAATTGCCTTCCTTTCATATCGTATTTCCACAGATCGGAGGTTATTTCATTCGATGAGATACAAGTACATGTGTGTAGTTTATATACTAACATTAATCGATACACAAATATTAAATTAGCCTTTATCACGTTCTTAAATAGTGAAAACGCGCAACATTTAATGACTGAAATTCGCATAAAATCTAGCAGATACAGATGGCCCCTCAAGGAAACTTTGCAAATTGATTTACCTAAGTTAGTCGGTAGTTTCTTAAAATATTTCTTTACTGTTTAAGTCTCGGTGATGGGATTGAATTACTCAAAGAGAATTTTTTTTTTTTTTTTGATTTTTGTTTGCTATCAGCGTTTCGTTATTGACTCAAAGGACATAAGCAAACAAACAAGATGACTCTACGATCCCTTCTTTTTTACCAATTAGATGTTAATTAAAGAAAAAATATAAAAATTAAGTCAATATCTACGGACAGTTATCGATAAACAACATCAATTTTGCCCTTTTCATTCCCACAACCAAGTAAACAGAACTCTTAAAGGTGAGTGATGTTGACTTCATCTTACGGAAAGACCAAAATAGTCACCCTAGATACGAGTATATAAACGAGATCAAACTGAAATTTATTATTTCTCACGTTCGGGCTGGTGATTTTTGAAGAAAAATAAATATTTACCATGGACATGTTAAACAGATATTTTTTCAATTTTTTTTTTAACTTACTGTTCTTCGAAAAAAATGTAAAAGATAAATTAAATGGGACAAGGGTTGGGATAGGAACAAATATAACCAAGTTGAATTCGATAATTAACTTTAGAGGAAGCATCCTTTATTTTGCAGTATAAGACAGTTATTGAATTGAATAACAAAGATGTACATACTATATGTACGAGTAACTATGCTTCTATTCAGAATAATGAACTTCAAATCAATTAATATCATTTACCATTTCTTAAATATGATCATAGTGATGATATTGAATATTATATGAAAAAAGAGCTTTGTTACCTACTAAACGGGGCCTTAGAAAATGATAATTCGGTCTAGCTGGCAAAACCATGTCCGAGTTAAAGTACTACGAGCATGCTTTATTTACAAGCAAGATAATCCCATGACTTAATGAAATGTCAGAGACACTAAGAGTCACATACAAGACTCTATTATATGTATAATAGGATTTTGCGGAGGACATTGCCGTAGTTGTTGTTCCCAAACACCTAGAAGAGATTGAAGCGCGAAGCGATGCTCATTAAAACGAGAGACGATAACTATTAAAGTTGGTGAACATAATATCACATCCAAGTCGGTTATCAAATATCTAGGAGTGATGCTTAATGCTAGACTAACGTACAATCATCACCTCAGATATGCTTGTGAAAAATCATTAAAAACCATTAGCGCACTCTCAAGACTTATGTTCAATATTAGCAGACTGAGATAAAACAAAAGGATAATGCTCGCGGGAGTACCAGTTTCCATACAGCTATATGGACCTCAAATATGGGCCGAGGCGGTAGAAAAGACAGGATATGGTTATTTTCGGGAAAACATATTTAAGCGAAATCACGACTCATCTCTATGCTGCCCGCGTAGCAATGTGGTAGGAGGATTTGTGTATGCAGAGGTATTTAGAGAAAGCTACTACGTCAGTAGATTTGGAGAAGCATCAATAATACTTAGTATCTGTTAACCTGGGGACGGAGTTCATTGTAACCAGCATGCTAAACAACTCTATAAATAACAACTGGAGAAAAGTTTGGAGAGCTACATATATCGGAAAGGTTCCTAACGTGAGAGTGATATTTAAACAGGCAACAGGATGTTCTTTTTCTAACAGATTAATGTAAGCCCGTTCTTCTTCTGTCGGCCACCAAATGGCATGTAGATGGCTTTGTTTTTGTTCTGGAGCATTTACTTTCAACGTCAATTGACTTTCCAGGATGAGCCTAGCTACCTGCCAACCCTCCAGCTGTTCAGGAGCGTACCATTTAACTTGATTGGAATGATATATGGTATACAAAATTCTCTTCTTGGCCAGTTCTGGTTTGGTCAGACTTACGCTTGAGTCACAACTGTGTACTTAAGCGAAGAGTATGACTAAGGCATACTAGAGAATATTAGAGTACCTGGGGGTATTTTTCTGGTGTAATTTGCGTTAGCTACCAGTTCACATCCGGTGTGTGTGGAGAGTGCATCTCCTTGAAGTAGTTATGGTGGCAATTCGAAAATATTTGTATGATGGAGACTTCATTTTATGTATAGATTTCTAAATGGGAGGATACCATCGGTTCTCTGAGTCTTGTAAGCATCGAAGCAAACTTCTGATTAAAACTTTTTGACACAGATCCTATCCGTATTGACCGTAGGCACGTAGATTTTTTTAAAATTGGCTTAAAGTGTGTCGATGAATTAAAGGCTGGAAAATAAGTGTTTCTAATTAGCCCGAATCAATGGGCTCAGGTTCACTCGAAATTATAAGGCTTTTAGGCAGAAGTCAGGTTAAGGTTGTTTAGTTATTCTGGTAGCCTTTTCGGAGAAATTATGTAATGCATTATGTTGGGTCGTCCTCACTTCTCATTTGTAAATACTGAAGGAAGCTTTATTGTTTTTTTTTCCAATCACGTTCTGACTTATTACATCAGTAAACCGCCTTTGCTTGAGTTTCCCATCTTACATACATATATACTATGCAAACAAGAAACCAACAAGAAAAAAAATCGCGAGAAATTGAGAGTAAGTTAAACAAAATGAAATGCAATTCCAACTTCGAAGTCGTTAAGAATGGTAAATACCAGCTACATTAATGATACCTTAGCAGAGATCAATAAAGAGTTACCAAAGCCGGTATGAAAACTTACTTATTAAAAGAACAATAGATTGGTCAATCCTACATTAAAATAGAGGTTGGCTAGTATAGCTAGGAAAGCAAGTATTTCATAGCACATTTTGTCGTATTTGCAAAGACAGTTAATGAAGACAAAGATATACCAAGACTTGAAACCACTGCTGACGATTGGCATTGAGCAACTTGCACACATCAGCTCGAATAAGTTAACTCATCAATGCCTTAAGAGTTCCAGCTCTCAGCTTCGACAGGGCCAGGAAAACCGAGTGATCCCCTCGAAGTCCTTAGTCTAAAACTAGCGAGATGTATGTAACTAGAAAAGGTAAAAGATACTCGTCTTTTCAGCTTTGAGAAACTGTCCCTAGGTACAACTAACAGATGATAATTTCAAATGATGTGACAATGAGAATAGGCAGAAGATCGGCAGGCGATTGGCCTCTGTAAAGGCTTTCACTTCAGAAATTTTACTTTGAAAATGAATGTATCCAGATTAGTTCTAGATTTTTTCAATTAAATTTCAGTTCTATTTATAAGAATTTTTAAAGAGTAACGAGTTATCGAAAACAAATATTTTATAGTCGTATTTTCCGCTTGATTAATTCCCAAGATTTAATAAGAAATTCCACAAAACAATTCTCCAATGATTTCATCTGAAAACTCTCAGTTTTCCATAATTTTTATTTTCTTTTTGAAGTACCATCGAAATCAAAATATTCCATTAACACATTAACGCAAATGTGAATTGTGAAATTATGAAAACGGATATTGAGCCACTTAAGTTCTTTATCAGCCTTCCAAGGGGCAACAGCATAGTCAATAATCTGTGTACATAAGTGCATATCCGTATCTTTTACGCCACTTGATTTATTTTGAGTGGCGTCATCCGTTCCCATACTAGTATAGCTGAGCGCCACAATATGACCAATAAAATCCATCCAGCAGTGGGCCAAAAATTAAAAATCCCAAATACGAATACGAGTACGAGTACGAGTATGCTATCCAATTTAAATGAATTTGAATGGATAAATTGTCGATACCCGCACATTTTCAATTTCTATATGTATCTTTTTCTTGGATGAAGGGACATTGAAAGCAATTCATTTGTTTACACTAACGCCAATGGATAGAAAACACCATGAATATAGTATGTACGATTATACGAGTATGTAAACGTAAAAGGTCAGACGGAGCCCTAGAGGGGTATAAAAGTGCAGGCGGGTCGATTGTTTTTAAGGCTCATTACTTGATGCGTTAACCGATCGACCCATCCAAGTCAATGATTATTATTCCAGAGATATTCTATTCGTATCATATTATTGTGCGGTACACTTTGGTTCTACAGCTCGTTCGCTCCTAGAATGTTATTATTTCGCCCCCGGCCGGTTGGTGGTGGTGGTGGTTCAAGGGCTTCGTCGTCTCGTTTCTTCGATGACACGCAGACAAGCAATCCCTTTTATAATAATGAAAATTCCAGACATGCCTTAGTTTTGTAAGGCATTTTGATTCGGTCCGCAGCAGGGCATAACAAAAGGGTTGCTTGAACAAGTTTGAGCTATTTTGATATATTGTTATGTATGTAACTATCTATACACAGACGGATATTTTTACAGATGTTTTTAGTTTTTTATTTTTATTTTTTTTTTGTTTAAGGGTCGTCGAGGCAATTATGGATAGTAATCACGTACGTATGCACTTTAAATACTGCGCCAGAAATACTATCCAAGTGGTTTGTGGTTGAAATATAGGAAATGCTAGTTTAAGTCATTACTAAACATACGTTCAATTCGGATGGGAATAAGACTGCAAAATAATCATTGCGACGCTTTAGGCAATTAAAACGCAAAGCTTAAGACTAACGACTTTGTCGGCAGCAAATTTATTTCGTTTATGGAAGAAATTAATGGATCTAGTCTGACAATTCATAATGCCCTCTAATTTTCAGCACTTTCTCCGTTTTGAGCAGCTCATACAAGCCTTAATTTAAAGAATTTTGTTTGCACCTATAAGTGCTGTAACTGATGTGATTATAGGCTTTAAAACACGGATGAAAACAAGGTCCCAAATGCAGACCTTTTATCTAAAGGTGGCACTCAAGGGTTGGATTGTGACTCAGCCAACCAGACTCTCCAACCTGTTTGGAGGAATGAGATGTCTCTTCCAGTCCACCTGAGATGTACCTTGGTATTTCATGTCTCTGGTGCTGACAAGTCGCTAAACATGCCATAATGATTTCTGTCTTTTGATTAGAATTATTTTGTCTGATATGAAAGCAAGATATTACTGCAGAACCGAAGTGCACAGAGTTCCTGTTACCTTTAAATAAAAGAACATAACTTCTTATGACCAGACTGTGCAAAACATCCGGTTCATTACACTTATCTAGTTATTTCTGGAAACTATTTGGCTGTTAATTCTTCAGCCCTACACAAACCAATTCCACTTTAGATTTAGCCATCCTTTCTTCGTCATGGTTAAGTAGGAACAAATATTGCCTAATCTGCACGATTGACTTGTACTTGGGTTCCACGCCGGATCTTCTTTGGGATTTTTAAGCCTTTGTTGAAAGTTTAGTCTGAAGCATACCCAATTGTCTGGTTAAGCCATCGTGTATTAACGTCCTCTGTCGAGTCTGCTTTTTTCAGACACTCGAAGTTCAAATCGACACCCACCGCCAATTTATCAACAGCATAAGTCTAAAAAAATCGTTATAAACCAGAGTTCCGAATAATTCGGTATACATACACGGCGTAGATACACCATTAATGCTATGGATTTACCAATGCCAAAAAAAATAATTTAAGTGGCGAATGCTGTCTTCGTACTAATGACCTCACAGAAGTAAAAAGCCAAGTCATACTCCTTACTGCTCCGAAGTATAACAGAAGAAGAAGAGTCTCTAACTTTGTCATAAATCTCGGTCATAGGAGGCAAATACTCGTAGTTTTGAACATCTCTCGGAGTACAGTCACCACAGGACCTGATCCACTCGCAGTTACATAGCTAAAAGTAATGTGCACAGAGCTTTCACTAAAGGAATAGTGCCTACATTTTATCCAAGTTTCAACAATTTTTGACATACGATCTATGATAGTTTTCAATGTTACCAATACCTTTGTCTAGCTACATTCAATTGACCAAGAATTAAAAAAAAAAAAATGTCAAAATAAACATTTGCTTAACAAGAAGTTGTCTAGGCACCTTGTCCACTTAGGACCACGACAGAATGTCGCACGCCACAGCATTGATTTTATTGTTTCATTTCCCTAAAACTTCTTATGGAATGCTGTCATAAGCTTACCGCATTAGTGGGTGCATTGCACTCCACCGCAGACGGACGCAAACAAGTAACATATAAAATTCCATTAGAGCAATTTTATGGCAGAGCACCTTTAACCAAAGAACGACCAGTGCCCCCACAATGTAACTCGATGTGCTACGTACTCTATTGATGGTCTGGTCACAAAGTCAGCTTTAGAAAAATTTTACGGAATAGCAACACGTATCTACACATAGGTACAATGGACCACATTAAATGTGAGTTTGTGATGTTTCCCTCAATCGGAGTGGAAAAAGAAATTCAACGGAAAAAAAAGAAAAATAAAAATCTAATCATTTGGAGAAGAACGAGTTTCTCATATTATTTTCCGCATCCAAAGGCCTAAGGTCTTGTGGTCTGCCATAAGAAGATGGTATACAACGAGTATTCCTGTACCAACACTGGATCTGGAAAGTTGCTGCAGTGTTACTCAACCAGTCAAAGATTATCTCTATCTGGGACTTTGGAACAAAACAAAAAATTAAAAAAATAAACATCCCGTCTAGGTGTATCACTGCATGCAATTGACTCGCCATCATTTATTTTACGACCAGGTACATTCGTACACAGATACGAGAACAACTCTTGATTATGCGGTTATGCATTGCAGTATAGAAAATACAAGTAATCCGGTATACTATTGTGTATAGATACTTAATGCAGAAATGCCAATCGGTTGGTCAACATTCACTCAGTTTTAAACTAATTCGTATAATAACAGAGTTTGTCGCAATAGTGAGGTTTCGGTCTCCTTTTATATGGTCCATTGTACACATACCATACATATATACATATGTATGTTAGTACTGACATGTAGCCAGGAATTTCGTATGGAGGCCAAGAATCCGGTTCCGGAATTGATGGTTTTTCTTCCTTGATCCTCTTGGCCACAATAATGTCTTGCGAATAATGTTATGGCAATTCAATTGAATAAATTTCTCCACAAAAGCTCCAAAAGTGGACAGAAGATTACGTGATGTACCATATTGCTCCCTAAATCGAATCGCTTAGCAGTTTTAGATTGTCTTGCCACAAAGAAAGCACAAGGAATAGTGCTTTGACATCAAGAGCCAAGGATGTCAATTTAAATTAATTCTCCCTGAGTGATTTTGCTCAAATGATTGCACACATGTAGTTTTAATGAAAAGCTATCATTTATAAAATGTTACTGATATTTGTACTAAAGAATTAAATTTTGTAAAATTACACGCATAAGATATAACTTGCAGGTCACTGTGACGTCTTCGAATTCGATGAAAAGTTTTTTGCATTCGACAAAAAAAAAGGAAGTTTTTGACCAGCTACAAAGATTTCTTTGAACACAAAAGTCTTATTTGTGGGCTATAGGAAAAAGTCCATTCAGCTTAAAACATTAAAGGAGAAAAACTGAGATTCGTTGGCTCTGCCAAACAAAAAAAACAAAAAAAAACACTGTGGCGCTGGCAGCCCGGTATGGGCCATGGCCTAGCTTCTTGACACTCATTTGCGTTGCTCATGTTGCATCTGAGCGGAGCCTACGGTTTATCGCCGAGTCCAAACGGAACTCCTAAGAAGCTTTTTCGTAGGCAATTTTACTTTCGGGAATTTGCCATTGCCTGCCGAAAGGGTGATAGCGATTTGAAAAATTGTTGGTGACCCAGCCAGGAATAGAACCCAGACTGCGTCAATTTACCAAGGGTATTTCTGGAGAATGTTGAATGGTTATAATGAACAGCATCCCACCGTCAGAATGAGCCATTCAACCTAGACAATTACAGGCAATGTCTCTGTCAACCCCTACCAACATTAAGCCAGGAGAGCGATGGCCCAGCTTAAATTCAATAAAGCTGCTGGACCCGTGGCTTAACTGCGGAACATTTTAAAGAAATCGCCTTAACATCGCAAATAAAATCCTGTTTGGCGTATACATGCATAATGGCAAGATCCAAACAAAATATTGAAATAAAAATTCGATCGAAATCTTAATTATAAATGTGTTTTATTTCAATTTACTTTCGGAACAACAAAATGGATGAGTCGCCCTCAGGCGAGCAAACAAAAAGACCTTATACAGACTACTGATAATCCCAGTTCTAATTGACGGTATAGCAGCTATAACACTGGCCAAATTAGATGAAAATACTATCGAACGATTGGAGAGAACAAAAATTGTTGGCCTTCTCTGCATCAATTAAGAATGGAATGGAGTTTTAAAGTGGAGCTCTACGGATCATACAGTAATGTTGATCTCAACAAAAAAAAAAGCTCGAATGACACTGTTTAGTTGACGACGTCAGCTTGAACGCACGGACACAATGTCGTTAACTAGGATAATGTGGTACATTTGCATGGTGTGGAATGGCTAAACTTTAAGCTTTCCTATACACCAGACTCGTTTGTCGAGCTCGAATGCTTGTTTGACTTCCGAAACTATTATATCTTAAAATTGTATTACTCATCCATTGTCTACCAGAACTTATAATCCAGTGTATTCATCATACACAGTACTTTCTGCTTTTTATTCTTGTTGCCCGCTCTTTAGTCATTAAATTTGAACTGCAGTTTATGTCAGACCAATGAAATTCCGATATTAACATATATCTAGTCAAGTCATCAATACTGGTACACAACTGAACTCACTCATTACGAATGCAACACTGGGCGCATCCATTTCGTATTGATTGCGATTTGACAGTTGATATTTATGCTTCATTGTGACGTAAAAAGTTTTTGACATTATTTGCTTCTAATCATGGAAAGGGGGGACACCGAAAATCGTATTGTTTAAGTTGGCCTACTTAAATGCAACATGGAAAAAGGCGATATCTTTAGAACGTTGCGACCGCGTGGAATCACTCGCAATTTAGTGTATCGTGCTGTGAAGTTGTTTAATATACTGGTGGAGTACGAGACCGTCAAAGATCCGGGGCCGTCCGCGCACTGGAAGAACTCCGAAAGCGATCAAAGCCGTGAAAACCGCTGCGAAAACAGAAAATCTGGTCACTGGAAATACAAATTCCGCAAAAATCCACGGCTCGCATTATCAAAGAAGATTTAGGACTCAACGCGTACAGGCGACACACTGGACACCCGCTCATGGCCGCATTGAAGGAAAAACGCAAGCGAAGATCGAAAGCGTTACTCAGCCGGTACGCGAAGAACGCTCACAGACATATTCTGTTTACTGACGAGAAAATCTTCACCGTAGAAGAATCGTTCAATAAGCAGAACGATCGTGTGTACTCGGTCATCCAGAGAAGCATCCCAACTCATCCCAAGGGTTCAAAGAGGCCACCATCCCGCGTCTGCAATGGTATGGTGGGGAGTGTGCTACGATGGCGTTACCAAGCTCAATTTTTGCGAGGAAGGAGTGAAAATATCGACCAAAGTATATCAATCGACCGTCTTGGAGCCCATTGTGAAGTCTCTCAACCAATCAATATTCAACAACAAGCCATGGACTTTCCAGCAAGACACTGCTCCAGCTCACAAAGCAAAAACGACTCAACTGTGGCTCAAAAACAACGTTCCGGACTTCATATCAACGGATGATTGGCCAGCTGGTAGTCCAGACATCAACCCGTTGGATAACAAGTTTTGGTCCGTATTAGAGAGCATGGCTTGCTCTACTCGACACGCAAATATTGAGTCGTTGAAGCGAGCCCTTGTCCGTGCAGTAGACAATTTCCCCATGCATGAAGTGCGTCTCGCAATCGATGAGTGGTCACATCGTCTTAAGTCGTGCTGGAAGGCAAATGGAAGTCATTTCGAATAAATTGTTCTAAGATCTGTAGCCATTGAATAAATATTAATTCGTTTTCATTTGGCGCTGATTTTTCTGTGTACCAGTATTGATGACTTGACTAGGTACATACCTAATTGGAAAAGTAAAACGAGTAATTACTGCTTCCAAAACACAATCATATCTGCAGTCGCCAAGCGAAATATAAACACTCACATATTTTACTGAATGACGTTTGCATCGTCGATAAAATCTAAGTACATTGGAATGACTGCTATTTGACTTTTCAAGCGATTAAGAAACACTGGACCGAATCCGATTTGGCCCCAATTATAAAGTATTTGGTAGCATTTCATAGGATTTCATAGCCCAGAACCCCTCCAAACGGTAACATTCGTCCAATGAATGCTCATCAGTTTACCCTCAAGGCTCAAAGATATAAGATCAAGATCAAGAACTCTTCTATCGGTCGTATTTTGAAATATTATGATTCTTTCCCAACACAATTTGTAGATCTAATTTATTTCAACCGGTGTCGAACGGTGTATTTTCCAGTCATTAGAACCTGCAAGCATTCAAGGCCATCGCATTTCGGGAAGGTGCGCTACTTATAAAGAAAACTCTACTTAGGCATTTATCATTAGCATCTTAAACAGTAAAATAACATCTTTTATTTTATTAGGTTTCAATCAATATGCTACCTTCATTTCTTAAGTATTCTTATATTTCTGTGAATACTGCACACATCTACGACTCAATTTCATATTTTTTGTTCTATTTTCAACAACAACAACTTTTCTGATATATGGTAAAAAAAAAAAAACAATACGAGTATTTATAGGGTGTCATTACCATGACTACGATATCTGTCTGAAAAACAAGTTGCCAGATTGTATGATTCCACACATACGAAACAAAGTTCCAAATCGGCATTTTTGTTAGGGTCGTTGCTCTTTTCACTTGAATCATTTTTGAGTTGATATAAAATGTGGACGTGTTCAAAATGGGCAATTTGAACTTTGAGTTAGATCTGTGATAATAAACAATATTAATTGTAGTGCCCGTTTTTGATCTACACCCAGATAAACCCTAGCTCCAGGGAAATCATTTGGAGCCCATGCGAAGAAAACGACATCAACAACAATGATACAATCGCTTTCACCGAATTTTTTTTATTTTTTTTTTTTCATTTCAGAACAACGTTGATGTATGGTATAAAAAAAAAATAGATAAATTACTCGTAATGGTCGTGATCTTTTCGAGAAGACAAGTGTCCAAAAAACAAAGGTACAAACACAATTTCCTAAAATAAAGATGTGAAAATTAAGATTTTGGAGCGAGTAATTGAATGCTTTTTAATTACGTGTAAATGGAGGATGACATTTATGAAGTTTTACAAAAACAAAATAAACAATTTGCTGTTGTCTTAAGGCTCCATAATACCTGTAAGTTATATTTTTGTTTAGCCACCACCACGAATACTATGAAATTTGAAATTCTTTTCTTCATTTTATCCTCCAAAAGTGGGCTATGGCCAAAGGGCCTTTTACTCGTAACAAACGAAATGGATACTTGAATTCATACTTTTCTTGACATTTCGGTTTTGAGCATTTTATCTTTTATTTTGTAATTTATGTGTGACTCACATCCACAGAAGGTGCCAAATACGAGTATACCAGAGTTAAATTACGAAAGATGTTTTCGGGCAATTCAACAACCAACAACCAACAACAAACAGCAAAACATCAGAACAACCAACAGCTAGGAGCACAGAAATTAAAGCAGACAAACCGACAGATGGTGTTTTAATCCAAACAAATGTCAAGTGGTTATCCGCTTTAGATGCGAATGCGACTACATTCTCCCCTTAGCTCTGTTATATTGTCCCGCAGCTTTTTATTTTGTCCCAAGTGTAGGACGGATGAGATACAAACGGGGAAAAGGTACGACTATGACAATAACATAACTCATTTTGGTTATTTTACTTCGTGGTGGTTGCAGGGTTCATATTTGTTTGTTTGAAAATTTTAATTCCCCAGACGCACGTAGCGGTGTAATTTTGAATTTTCGGACGGGTCAACAAAATCCTTTTACAGAATTGTACCGACCGACAGGATAAACATCATCAATGAGTCAAGAGAAATTTGTCAAATGCGACAAAGATATAATCTGAATGTGTGATTAATGCTGTCATTTTACGCCGACTGATTTCGGTTATAAGTAAGTACAGGCGGATACCAGAGGCAGTAGCAGCCACAGCTGGGTCTAAAGACTTCCTAATGAGCGGTCGTATATACATATATACATACTTATGTGTGTGCCTTTTTTTAGATACCAATTTTTTATTTTTTTTTTTTGTGCTGTCAGTTACCTACTAGAAAACTGACTATTTCCTGTGGTGACTTTTGTGATGGATCTTAAGACAAAATCTTCATAAATGGTTCAATCAGAAGCGAATGCCACTTGTTAATTGTCACTTTGTCAGCAATTGAAATAGATTGTTGCTCTATTAAGATTTTACTCATGATTTAAATGTATACGCACAGAACTCTCATTTGAAAGTGCAGCATCAGAAATGGTCTTTTTTGAAATTCATCGATAACAATTGTCATTGTCGATCTTAATTTCGAGCACATAGCAAGTTTGAGTGTAGTTATGCGAAATGTCAAATTAATTAATCTCATCAAAGAAGATACTCGTATTTTCATTTGAATCATCGTGAAGAGCCCCTGTGTGGTCTATCTGCATTTTAAAAAGTCATGCCTTCCACAGCTGTGGTTTTATAAAAAAAAACCTTGAGACCCAGACGAAACTCAGTGATTCAGTAGTCTGTCAGAAAAGCCTTGCATTCTTATGGATGTCGTTAAAGGCAGAGACACAAGTTTCTTCCACCTGTTTCTTCACAACATAGTGTATGGCAATCAAGATTGTGTATATGTTCATAAGTCGTTGGTAAGAAAAAAATATATATATCCGCTGGTCATCTGTTGGTTTTATTTATTTACACGTTACTTACACTTTGAGACGTCTTTCTTTGTATGGTTTTTATAGGGTACGATTGCAGATTGATGTTGTGCTAACAAGCTATTCCCGAAAGGCAGCCAACAAATCTATGGGTTACTGGGCTACTGTAAAGCGAAGAATTAATTTTTTAGTAATCAGAAACAAACTTTAGAAAATATTGAACGGCTTTCACCTTTACTTAACCAAATATTAAATCACAAGCATGATCTTAAAGCCGTATGTAAAGATTTATCTACATTCCTCAATCGGCTCAGTCCCTGCCAAAATTCAGGCGAGAAAAATGCACAATGCACGTTTTCGAAGCGGCCGGAATTTTGGTGTCATTGTTCGATTCCAATACGAGTTGTACCAGAAATAGATTTTTTTGGTTCCTAAGTTTTGAGATATGAAAGTCAAGTGGAGGAAGGTTCGCTAGTGCATCTAAAGTAGATTCAGACCTATTACTGCCACTACTAGAGAAAGCTCAAATTGCTCTTTGAGATTTAATAAAAGTGGGCAGTAGTGTAATTAAGTGCAATTTATTGCATATTCCATGAAATAACATTTGCAAAGCCGGTAGATTTGCAGAATCTTCACACCTTTTTCGTCTCTGTATACATACAATTATGTTAAGTTCAAAGGAGAAGACAGTTTGTCATCCGATGGACAACCAAACGAGTGCAATATCTGCAAATTTTGTTGATAATGGCGAATGCCTCAGGATGAGATGTTTTTCGGAAATCTGAATACCTCGAACTAATGTCATCAAAAGAGTGAGGCAGAATTGTTCCCGCTGATAGAGAATCGTTGTGAACATCAAATAAATACCCCAATGGCGATTTTTTAAAAGTAGGCTCGCGAAAATAGAAAAAGAATGTCTTGACCACGGAAATAAAAACTGAGGCCATTAGGTAATATTTAACTTGCACGTACAGTTCACTTTGACTTGCATATGATCAATTGAGAGGGACACCTGTCGAGGTGAGCAAAGATATATTCTAGAAGAGTTATTGTTTGTCCTGAGGATATGAAAGAATCCGTTCGAAGGGAAAACAAAACACTCAACTTGGATATAGAAGTTCAGATTTCCTCCTCCCGACCAAAATCAGTTTAGAAAGCACTGTCTCAACTTCAGTATATCGTGATGGCTGGATGTCCTGCATATTCCTAATGAACAGAACATCAGCATACTCGATCCACGAGAATGTGGATCTTATGGACTACGGATTGTTTGAATAGGAAGGTGGAAGGAAGACGCTTACTACTCGGCCAAGCTCGGCTGCAGTTTCATCGAAACCTTTGAATTGAAAAATGAGTTTACATAAAGTGATGAGCTGTCGTAGACCTCTTTGAATTCATTATTTGAAAAATTATGCGAAACTAGCACGCCATAATGGATGATGGCGATGGCGCGATAGTTAGCTCATTGGACTATCACGCAGAGAGTCTGGGTTCGATTCCTGGCTGGGTCACAAACAATTTTTCAAATCGCCATCACCCTTTCGGCGGGCAATGGCAAACTCCCGAAAGGAAAATTGCCTACGAAAAAGCCATTCGGACTCGGCGATAAAACGTAGGCCCTGCTCAGATGTGCCAAAAATGACAACATGAGCAACACAAATGAGTATCAAGAAGCTAGGCCATGGCCCATAAAGGGCTGCCAGCGCCACAGTGTTTTTGTTTTTTTTTGTTAGCACGCCAACACTAGACGCGCAATTCTCCAATTCCAGAATGCATAAGATTAATAACATTAGCTGATCTCAACAAGCTCACTGATATGTTCGCAAATACGAAAAGAGATTTGGCAAAACTGGTTTTAGCCGGAAATAATGACAAAACTATTTACTTGCCTGTCAAAAAGAAGGACACACAACATCGTTGCAGTTAGGGATTGTGTTTATTTTGCCTGCAATATCAACTCTCAAAATGGTACACCATCATAAGAAATCAAAACAATTTTAATTTTTAACTAATATTTCTTTTGTCTATGAGTCGCAAGGCCTTACCAAGAAATAGTAAGCAGCCACTTTATACTCGTAACCCAATTTTGCTCTATGGCGAAGTTAGAGAAAGTATATGAAGATATCATTGATCCTTTTGAAAGTAAAATGCTTCAAGTGATCCTATTTGCAATAACCATCTTGAGGGAAGGACATACAGCTGCACAGCTATTTCGACCTGTTGAAAAAAATTTGCATCAGCCGCCAAATATGGCTAGAAAGTAAAAAAGAATGAATGTAAGCCTTTAGCTCCGAAGAGCCTTCGATACCTACTCGGACAGTTGTCGCAATAGAAAAAGACCTGAAATTATGTGGGCAATACAAGTGAGAACTTCATTCGTCTTGCAGTGTGCCCCTCGAGTTATCATCGACTGCGAGGCAACGACTATAAAAGCAAAAAAGTAAGCGATGATTGATCATAAGTAGTAATCTTCATTTAAGGCTTTCAATATATCATTTTTAATCATAAAAACTTTCATTCGAAGTCTAAAAATAAATAGAGTTCAGGCGTTTTCATCAAATTGTTGCATAAATTCTCAAAACCAACTTACACTGTCTACAAACACGAAAGATTCTTCTTCAATCCGTCAATCTTAAACGAAAAACGTTTTTCTTAAAAGAAAATATAATGACTGTCTTGTTTTTTTCGAATTTTGCTGTTTCGTAATCTAATGTTTTGTGACTTGTAATGATGTTAACACGCACTGTGTTGAAAATATCCGAGAAGCTTTATCATAATCTTCCCAATCATGAACATCGATCTGACTACTGTAATAAACATGTCGCATAAAGATGAAAACACGATGACAAAAAAATTAGACAAGAATGAAATGAAGGGTTTGTGGTTTAATGATTTCAAAACACCAGAATCACAGACGCTAAAATAGTGTTTTTCTTTTTTTAGGTTATGGGTTTAGAAGTGGATTAAAAATATTAATAAATTACGAGCGTATTAAGTATTGAAATCATTAAAAAGATGTTTAAGATACCAAAATCATTTAACAAAAAGTTTTTTTTTTTTTTATACACTCGTCAATGTTTTATGACTTGTGGGAGAGAAGGTGAAAACATCACGAGCTTCTACAAAAATACTTATGAAAGTTTAACAAGCAAAGGAAAGACATAAAAAGGTGCTACTCCAGGAATATTCTACGCAAGTTCTTCTAGACGATAAATTTAACTTACCAAGGACGTATTAATTTAATTTATAGTTAGTGCTAAAAATATGGACGAACTTTGCTGGCAAGAGGTTGCTTACATGTGGACAAGCAAAGTTTCCACCCACTTGCCAAAAATGAAGAAAGTATAGCAAATTTGACAGGGTTATACGACATGGCGGTGGCGCGATGGTTAGCTCATTGGACTATCACGCAGAGAGTCTGGGTTCGATCCCCGTTCGGATCCGCCAATAAACCGTAGGCCTCACTCAGATGTGACAAAAATGACAACATGAGCAACACAAATGAGTATCAAGAAGCTAGGCCATGGACCATACGGGCTGCCAGCGCCACAGTTTTTTTTTTTTGTATACGACATGATGACCTAACTTCCCTTATCCAGGTTTTGGTATCAAAGCAGGACATGATTTGATAGAATACATACAGGGCTGTCATTTCTTGACAGATGTTATCTGGAAAAATGGAAACTACGCCAATGATGATTTTGGAACTATACTTTGAAGTTCACTTAAATATAAAGAAAATATCATTGAAAGAGTTCAAAAAGCTAAAAACAGCTTTGCTAAAACGTGCCTCATTGTGCATTCTAATTTTTGGGACAAACTAATGACCGAAATCATGTTTGTGGCTCAAAGCCAACTGTGAATATTTCTTTTGTGCCTCAAAACGTGAGTCGCTGCCGAGCTTTCTGTGGAAGACAACGACCTACGGGTCTGCATGTGAAATGTTTGTAACCGGTCATGTGAAACCCAACAATTTGCAAATGTTCTTGACTGCTGTTCTGCAGATATCATCGTGATCAAGAGAATCAAAATCTATTACATCAAAATCTTTCGTTGCTTTCGCTAGTATTAAAATGCCAAAATGAGTTTAGCGGAAAATGAAGACAAGACCTAGTATACATATACATATGCTATCAACAAGTACGGACACAATATCGGAGAATCGAAGAAAACTACACAGTCAGCAGTTACGAATATGTCTACCTTCGCTCTTAGAATTCTGCCAAGAGCACCTCAACAAAAAATTAAAGAAAATCGTTCTTGCAAGTCGTTGCTTCTTTGAGGTAAGAAGGCTATTGAGTAGTAAGGTCTTAACCCGAAAAACTTAAAGTTTATTGCTAACCAGCAGCGTTGTCTTTCACCAAGGAATTCAACTTCGAAATCATTTTGAGCGATAGAGAAAATGTTCCATTAGCTATACTCTCTTAACAAGCAGAATCGCTACATTTTGGGCTTAGAGAACTTAAGAAAGATACTCATGATGCCTCTTCATCCACGACATGTCATTATTTTTCGAAATGCTGATCGAAATTGGTCGCAGACATAATACAATTGCATACTATGCAACCTTTTTATTTTAAACCTTGTGAAAGCCAACATCCGTGCTGTTATCGATTAAGTAGAACCGCAAGTATGCAAAAGCCATCGCATCGGTACCATCCGTAAGATCAAAAATAAATTCAAACAAAGTTGCATATTACCAGCAGCAATTTCAAGGTTTAACCTTCTAAAACTTTGGTCAGTGTAGTCGTATTCATTGGCTCCTTAGCATGAAGGAACATCTTTCTACATTCAGGAATTTTGAAATCAAACATCTATTGGGTCTATAACTTTATTCGTGCGGTTTGCTAAGAGATGGCGTAACTTGTATTATTCCATTAGAACATGCATTGGAAAGCTACTGTCATTGTACGTCATTTCAGTATATGTCATTCATTTGAAGCGTAAACAACAATAATTTTTTTTCACTCAAATATGTCGAACTTTGTGCCTGAAAAAGTATTTCTTAATATGAAGAAAACTGCTGCCGAAAGCCATCGTATTGTTTATGGTGAACATGCGCTAGTTGAGCGAACGTGCCAAAAGTGGTTTGCACGATTTAAAAGTGGTGATTTTGGCTTGGAAGGCGATGGACGTCCTGGGCAGCCAAAAAAGTTTGAAGATGAAGAACTGGAAGCATTACTCTATGAAGATTGTTTCCAAACACAGAGCCCCACGTTGCTATTCCGGTTAAGAACTATTTGGAAAACAGTGGATGGGAAGTCTTACCCCACCCGCCTTATAGCCCAGACTTTGCCCCTTCTGACTACCATTTGTTCCGGTCGATGCAGAACGCCCTCACTGAAATACGGTTCACATCAGAGCAGAATATCAAAAATTGGCTTGATTCATTCTTGGCTGCCAAGCCGGCGCAGTTCTTTTGGGATAGGATCCACAAATAGCCAGAAAGATGGGAAAAAGTCATAGCTTCAGATGGGCAATACTTTGAATAGTTCCATTGTACATGTTTTTCTTAAATAAACGTTCAAATGTTGAAAAAAAACCGCACGAATTAACTTATATACGAATATTATTTATTGGTTTGCTGTGAAGGATGGTTAGGACAAGTACAGCAAACGAACAAAACGCCGAAGAAAGACGGAGGCTAATGCACATCTGGGCTTAGATGTCCTATCTAACCAAATTTATTGTCCTCAACCAAATTTAAGAACAATGATGCAATAGTGATAAAACTCTTTGGAAAATATTTTTGAAGTAATCACTCTTCTTTTTGAGCACAAGCATACAGGATACTAACTGACTAGCCCTTCTCAAGACTCATACTCCTCTTCCGCCTCGATTTTTACATGAAACACATGGGAATATGCATGCATTAGTACCTAACCTATACACAAGTAGTTCGTTGTTGATATGTGCATGAACTTTTTATTGTTGCCCTCATGTTAAGATAATATAAGAGATTTTCACACTCTGTACGGTCTGTAGTTCACTTTGTTATCACCAGAGAGCTATTATAATGTGTTGTGTAACTCAAGTTCATTACAAATGAGATAAAAAAAAATCCGCTTCGACTTAAAATGACGTAAGAAACTACTATGTTCCTCAAGATGCTGTTGCATTGGAATGCATAATACAATATTTTTTCTTCTCTTCAAAATCGAGATAAGTGTGGCGCCTAATTAGGTAATATTTTCAATGAAATATTCCCCCGATAATAAGAGCAGAAATAATTGTTTAACCCTAACAAGTTAACACATTTTACTTCTTCTCTTCTGGTAAAATCAATTGAGCGCTTTGATAAATTGGTCAATTGATAGCATTTCATTTTTTATTTTTTTTTTAAATTACTATAATAGAAAGCATCCATGGGTTTGCGAGCGGTTTACCATTTGCTTGTGTTTGTTTTAGGTGCTTGTAATAAATTTTATTGCCAAAATAAGAAGTTCACTATCACGCATTGGGATACAATTTTATTATTAACTTCTCCGGGGTGAATTTCCTAAATATTTACAACGATACATACGCGTCGTAAATGTAAATATCTGCCATACTCACATACTGATAGTCAAACAAAAACACGCATAAACTTACTGCGACAATATCAAGGAATTTGGATTATTCAAATTTATAACTTTGGAAAAGAAGCCCCTCGGTAAGAGGACGATACAACTTTTTGTGCCATAGGTTTTCACGCTATGCCAAAACAAAAATATAAAATGATATAGCCATCCACGGGTTAATGAAATAAAAAAAATAAATAAAAACCGCGTAGTAGATATGTATTGTACGAGTAACGAGTATGTTGGATCGCATGTTTTATTACGATTAATAAAAATAATACTCATTTATGTATGTATGTAAATGTTCACCAACATAAAGTGAAATTAACTTTAATTAGTGCACACTGTCCTTGAGTGGAAAATTTTTATTACTAAATAAGGATTAGCGAGAGCGTGTGTATACGAGAATATGCGTAAGTTAGGGGTGTTCTAAACAAATGATTGCAGGATTGGTGGGACATAACAAATTTGGTTGGCTTGTTTGAAAAATAGCACGCAAAGTTATAAAGTGATGCCTTTATGGTGCCAGTAAATATCCTTAAATTTTATTGAAGTTAAATCCTTCCGAATATCGTAAAAGTGACATCAACTCGTAAGCAACGTAAGCGGCTTAATAAGTAACAGTTTTGTTTACAATTGAGTTGTATCAGAATTTTTTAGAACATTTCATTCTTAATATCATAGTACAATAAAATGCCAGAAAAGTAATTCTTATGGTAAGCGGGTACTGTCAAATTTTGCGGCCCAAGAACATATGTATACATGACATGTATGTGTGGGAAGCTGCAACCAGAAGTCAGCATATTGCATTTACACAATGTAGTATTTGAGTATATAGTATTTCTTCTACTGCGAACGACAAAATACTGCATGTCGGCACCTTCCAGACATGAAAACACGATTCCAAAAGTTTTTTTTTTAAAATTGTTTCATCAGAAAGCCTATACGAGAAGAGACTTTCCATCGAGCAGAGGTATGGGGGTACCTCATCATACCTATAAGCAGGCAAGAAATAAAAGAACAAGTCTTAATTCGGACAAATGAGCTAATAGAGAAGTCAAATCACATGCCTAATGGATTATGAACCACAATCGGAAATTTAGTAAATGGCTCAAAATTGGAATCTCCGAGACCGAAGAGACATTTTTAGCTCCTTTGTTATTAAACTTCATGACAGTTAAGGCCCTGATGGTGGCAGTTCAACACATAAAGCGATTCAAAGGCATACATACGATGACGGTAAAACGACAATCCTATCCACTGCGCATACCAGGTGTACCGGTATGAAGTGAGCGTCAAGATACAAATGTCTCGATAGGGAACATTGATTGTGAACGGGCCTTAATTTTGTTTTTGTTTTCGTTGCTATGACACCTGTCAAACACATTTAGTATACATCAAGTCATTGAGCAAATAACATCATATTTTTTCATCGTGTTAAAAATGTAGAATTTTGTACCAGTAAATGATGACTTGCCGAAAACATAAATTTTTTGTTTTCATTTGAAGAAAAGTGCTGCAGAGTCGCATCGAATGCTTGTCGAGGCATATGTTGATCATGCTCTATCAGAAGCAACATGCAAAACATGGTTTCAACGGTTCAGAGATAACGATTTTGATGTGAGAAATGAAGAACGTGGAAGACCACCAAAAAAACAATATTGGATGAAGATGACACTTTGAGTCACAAACAAATAGCAGAAATGTTAAATGTTGCACAATAAACAATTTCTGACCGTTTAAAGCTATGGGAAAGATCCAAAAGTCCACATGAATTGAATGAAAGACACATGGAAAACCGAAAAACCACTTGTGAAAGGTATGGTGTACTACGAGCTCCAAAAACCTGGTGAAACCGTTAAAACAGATTGCTACCGACAACAAATGATCATGCATTGATCGAAAAACGACCAGAATGGGCCAGAAGACAAGGTAAGGTAATTTTGCTCCATGAGAATGCACCTGCACACAAAGCAAAACTGGTTCAGGATACAACCAAAGCACTTGGCTGGGAGCTGCTACCCCACCCGCCGTATTTACCAGACTTGGCTCCTTCCGACTACCATTGAGCAGCACTTCGAATCCTACGAGGAAGTTGAAAATTTGGTGACTTTTTGGTTTGCTTCAAAAGACGAACAGTTTTATTGGTGTGGAATCCATAAGTTGCCTGAAAGATGGAAAAAATGTGCAGCTACCAATAGCCAATAGTGTGAATAAAATTAGTGTTTTATTTTCACAAAAAAAAAACGCTCACATCATACCGGTACACCTGGTATAATTGGGGAATTCGAGCTTAGAGTAAAAATACACAAAGCGATGTAAAAAGTCCGTTGCTTTTTAGTGTCGTTTAAACGTGATTTCATAAGAAGTTCATACATGGCGGCAGTCTTCACGTCAAGAAACTGATAGTAGAGAATTTCAGGCTGAGTAAATCAATTAGTTTGGCCAAGTTCGACGAAGGTAGTCGGAAAACAGAAAACACTGTGATCCTGGCAGCCCAATATGGGCTGTGTTGCTCATGTTTGTAATTTTTGTCACATCTGAGTGGGGCCTACGGTTTATCGCCGAGTCCGAACGCCACTCCTCACAAGGTTCTCCACAGCCAATTTTACTTTTGGAAGTTTGCCATTGCCTGCCGAAAGAGTGATGGCGATTTGAAAAATTATTGGTGATACTGGGAATCGAGCCACAGACCCTCTGCATCGTAGTCCAATAAGCTAACCATCGCCACCATCCCGTCGGAAAATCCTTTCCAAAAACAAGGCACCAACGAAGCTCTGAAGAAGGGACCGAAAGAATAATAACTAGATCACACAAATGCAAAATTGTGGTTCAAAGGTCTGCAAATTTAGCAACCCTCATGGGCAGCGTAGTAGCAATATATATAAGTTAAAGAGATACAGGCTGTTCCTAAGAACATCAGTCGATTTGGTGTAAGCATCATTTCTCACAAAAATTGTGAATGTTGGCAATTTTATTTTATCACAGAAAGTCTAAAGGCACAAGAACATTTCGCGTTGGTGTTTCAAGCATCTTATCAAAACGATTTATCAATTAAGGCAACCTAGCGTAAAGCGTACATTCGATTATTCACAATTTCGAGAACCTCCACACAGCTAGTGATCATACATCATACAGAACGTATAGGACAAAATATTGATTCAATGAATAACAATGTGGATAAAATTCCGGACTCAACAACTTGTGATTACTCTAACGTCTAAAAAATAAGGCATGGTGACTTGAGAAATTCAATTTTTTTTTTAAGGACGATAGCGAAACTTTAACTAAAACTTGTCGGCTGCATTTCCGCTCAACAAGAATTCCCATTTTGCTAGTTTCGAGATACTTTAATATTTTGTGTCATGCCATACCGATATAAAACCTAAAGATGTGACTATTTTAATTGTTGTTTCCCTCGTTTATAATTGCAAATACGACTTCTTAGTAAAAGTAGAAATAGGACATTGATTCATGGTATCAAATATGCCTCTAACTCAAATTACAACTTTTTGGGGTTCAACCCCAGTTTTTTTCTGGGATCGCTTGAAGAACCGGATGCCAATACGATTGCAGATATTTTGATAAAACCTTTGAGTTTATATTTCCACATCATTGTTAACATCTTAATTTTTCAGTTAAATTTTCTCTATTGAGTGTGAACAATCCTTCTCAAATTTCACTTCACTTCCCTTTCATGTGTTTAAGTATATTTCTTTGAATTCATAAATTAATCATTTTCAAATTCCCGTCATATCTCAGCTAGAAGAAGTACAGCGCGAAATAATGGGGTCAACGCAAACGGATTGCACATCCAAACCTATCGATGCGACATGTTCACAAATAGGAAGGGAAACGCCAAAATAAACAATTGGGCGCTCCAACTCATGGCAAGCAACACTTTATTTTCATTGACTGTCATTGCTCACCGATCATTATGATTCATGAATTTGTGTGTCTAAAGATACGTGCATATGTCCATATATGTACACTTTAGTATCCATGAGGATGAAAACCAAAATGATATACTATAGAGCCAGAGATTTGATTTTAAAATTTTAAGAATCATTCAACTTCCCTGTTGTAACAAACAAAACATTCCTTACATTTAAAAAAATACCGATGCTACTTGAATTTCGCTTTGAAATGGAAAATGAAAGAAAACACTTAAAGAAAAACTGGTCGAAAAGTATTCCATGCCAACAATTTAAAATGAAAGAAAACAAAACAACTTCTTCATTTACTAAATGCTGATGGATTATTCTCATAGCTCCCTGCTTTGAAAAAAGTATCTAAACAATAATAATCGCACTTCTCATCTAACCTAGCTCATGTATCCACTTCCACTGAATCCTTGCATCTACCGCGCCGCATTTTGAATTAAAATTATTCCTCTGTTGGCATGGCTTTTGTAGTCGTAGTTTTTTTTTTATTGAAAGATACCTACATTCAGGCAAACATACCTACCAACATATATATTCATGTACATGCCCGTGTACATATATTTGATATAAAAACTTGTTTCCCATTCTTTAGTTTATTTCTGAGCATTGAAAGTCAAGCAAAGATTCATCTCGATGAATTTCATCTTAAACACACGTATACTCGTAGTAAACTAAGCAAAACAAGTTTATCTGAACACAAACTCGAATAAGAAAATTCAATACATACAAAGTAAGTATCCGTAATCCCAGAAGGAATCCAGTACGCAGGTTTTATTAATCCATTCTTTGATGTTTTTTTTTGTTTTGTTCTTGCTTTAACGCCAGCTTTTGCTTACTTAATCAAACCCAAAACCATTACAATAAATTAAGGCTTCTAAATAAAGCTGATGAAAATGGAAGCTGCAAAATTAAAATTGTTTTTATTTATTAATTTCACGGTTTCTTGACATTAAACTTGGAAAAAGTGCTGCCGGAACTCTTAAATTTCAAAATAATTGCAGGAACTGCATTAAAAATGTCATGGCATGTATAAAGGTTTCTTTTTTTTAAAAAGCTATAGCACTACTTTTGTAAATTATAATGACAAAAATTGAAGTTAAATCACCAATCTTCCCAATATGTCTGTTTAATTTTGAACCATGTCAAAGCTATCGAATAGTTTACAGCCAATCAGCATAGCTCAAAGATTTTGCAGATTTCCTACAAAAGTAATTGAGTGACATTAGCTCTCACAATCTTGGTACCCAATTTACTGATCCATTTCGCGATACAATGTAGTCGTTGAGTAGAGTATTTTGAAAGTGATTGATTTCATAAGCAACAAGGCTCGTAGTGCCATCCTGCTGGAACCAATGGTCGTCTATATTTTCTGCGAAATACTCGTAACTACTGATTTTCACGCGAGTTCTGGGCTCATCTTTGAAATAAATAAGGACTGATCAAACAGCAACTACTACAGCGCAAGTTATATTGGAGCATTGTTGGCTTGGAGTCATGGGGAATGTTTGTTCTGATACTACAAAATTGAATTGAATTTAAGAGCGATATTCAAAATAATTTTAAATGATACGAAAATTACCTTCTAATGTAAGTCTATAGATACTTGCGTTAGCTACAGAGCCGAACAGAAAATATACCAAACAACTGCAAATTTTATTCCTTTGTATGAACCTTATTCTTTTTAATTAACATTTTCTGACACAGAAACACTATTCTCACATGCTCTCCGGCTCCATTCAGATTATGTGGTAAGGATTATGAGGATGAGATAAGAAAAATTCAAAAATGTTTATAAAATAATTGGAATGGAGACACAAAACCTGCAACGAATACGTTAATCAAACTCGAACATCGCCGTTCAGATTTCACTGTAACCAGAACCGCCATGTCTGAACAAGAGGACTGTTTTTCTTTACTGCGAGACATCCAATTCTAAAACAAATTCGCCTGCATTTCTTCGAATTATGAGCACTGGATGCACGGATCGACAGAACTGCATATTAGCATACGAGCTTTAAACGGCAAACAAGGCAGGTATTATTTGATAATTTCAGAGTAAACGTACGCACTTCGCTATGAAACTTGTACAATAGATAAAGGATTTAAAAATTCTTTAAGTTACAATTAGTCAAGAAATTACGTTTTGAAAGCCAAAATTAATTTAAAATATTCTTCTCCTCGAGTGTGGGGCCTAGTGGCGGTTTCTTTTGAATTGTTATATTCACAGATGCTACAATTAGATTACCCTAAAATCGCTTCGTAATATGCAAAATAAAAAATTCCATTGCTAAATTGGCACGATGAAGACTACGATGGTAATTTTAGTAAAGATGGAACCAATTGGTTCCCTTGAAAAATTTATAAAAATTTGGTATTACCCTCATATATGAATATATATATTTAAAACATATTTATATAGCTCCATATCTTTGAAACTAAAATATTGCCGACAATTTACCATATGGAAGAAAGTGAATAAGTCGTTTTACTCTATTTCTGACTTTTTAAAAATCAACAGTTACCTTGTATCTGAACGAGAGCAGCAACCAGAAAAATATTGGCACAATCAATCCTTCTCTCGCATGTGAAGATTATGTGTTCATCACAAAAATGGCATTGATTTTTTACTTAAACTATTTATCGAAGATACTTACGTTATTTGAAATGGTAAAAAGTAGTTTTCGCTTACCTGAAAAAATAAAATAAAACAATTTAAAAAAAAAACGATATTTATTAATGCAACTGTAAAAAATATTCATGTTTAATTAAGTTTATAGCCTAAGAGAAATATTTTCTTTTAAATCAGCCTACTCTTTACAAGGAAAAGGTCAAAGTGTTAAAAGTTTACAAATATTTAAAAACGTTGGAAAACGCAGAGTTGGCTGAGACATGCAGCATACGGAAACTGCAACTGCTGCACGGTGTTGTTTCTAAGGTATTCGAATGCAAAAACTTCAAGTGGCAGCAAAATAATATAGCATTCCGAGTCAGCGATACTAGTTATTTCGAATATGACAAACTATTACATAATACTTCGTTATCAGCTAATATGAATTTTTAGCACTCTCCTTCAGTGCAGATATTTATAAAGATCGTTTTAAGCAGCCCGTTTTGTCAAATAATAGAAAGAATGATGAGGAAACGAGTTCGATATGGCCGTCTTTAACGCGGTCGACAAACAAATTGCATGCTGCACTTGACGCTGCGGAATATGATTCCAGTCTCGAAGAAGGACTTTGTTGCGCCCATCCACGCTTTGATATTGTTTAGTGCTGACTATGGCCTGTAGAACGCCAAGGAAATATGGAAGAGTCGGATTTGCATCTTATGACGGTGGTGATCCATTGAAGCCTCACATTTTCGTATGACTTTCCGTCAAATAAACACTATCGATTTGTTTGTTCACGAGTTGTTCGATTAGGATGTTTTTCCCATTGAAGATCACGATGTTCGGTAAGTGACCACATTAGTGCAAACACACATGCTCCTTCGCCCTGTCAAGCCTCACTTTTTGAGGACTAGTTAAATATTGCCCTTCAATATTCGGTACATGGTCGTCGTTGATGCCTTCGACTTAATAGGCACTTTCTTGCCACTCTGTCGAGGAATTCATTTAATTCGAGCCACCACCATAGCGTTTTGCAATACTGCCAGTATTGTCGTAAGATGCTATAGTTCGAGAGACGAAAGATTTATCTTCTTATTGTTGCTGTGTACCGCTATAACATGTGCCCTTGCTACAGCATTATGGCAGGTATGTATGTTCGTTCCACAAACCTGGTTACCAGGTACCGACTTACTAGTGGACGTATAAAGTATTTGACTTGCTTCTTATAGGCTATTTGATGAATAATGGTAATCTATGAGTTTTTTGGTTTAGTCTTCACCACTGCTGTATATAAGTTCCGCCCTTGCTTAATAAATAGCGTACTGAGTATAGTAAGCCCGTTTGATATGCATGAGTCAAGTTTATATTCTCCCCCTGACTTTCTCGTTCCGAGTCAGTCCCCTTTACAGAAGTCTTCATATTCGCTGTTCAATTTCCAGATATGTCGTTTTTAATATCCACATTTCTTGCCTTGATATTCCGTTTCAAAGTTTATCAAAGGCGCACCATTTATTTCTCTTATCGCACTCGGCCTTATTGCGCTGCATATGCGCCAACAATATTCTAAGTTTCGTGTTCTATTAGTCAGCCACTAATTATTAATATGCTCGTTATTTCATGTAGAAGTCCAAGGATGATGATAACTCTATTCTTATCTTGTTTCTCCGCCTCTGATTTCAGCATTTCGCCGTTTGGTTTCTTCAAAGCATATTATATAATTCTCTAGTTCTAAACTTTAGTCCGCCATTCTGCCGACGTTCCACTTATTTAAAAAGCTGAGCATTGTCCCTTATTTAACTTGGTCAGAAAATTGGTAGCTTAGCCAGGAAACATGTGAGTATCACAGGTTAGAGATCAACTGTACAAAGGTGGCGCAATTTGTGAAATCATTTACATGCACTGATTGTATTGAACAGCATCTTTTACAATAACCAGGAATGATCTATGCCAAATAACTAGGCAGACTCAAAACCAGTATTAACCTTACTCATTCAAAACTTTGTTTAAGGAGATATCCGATATCCTTTATTGTTTTAGAAGCAGATCTTTTTAAAGACACAAGACATGGTTTGCCTTACTAGCAATCCAAAATCCGGTGTGGTGTAATAAAAATATGTAATAAAACTGTTTTTGCAAGTCCGACTCGGGTCAAGATCGGTAATCCAAGTGCGTTTACATCCAAACTCTTCTAGGTTGTCGATGATCGGCCTGTGATTGTAGGTCGTTCAAAAATCTTCAGGCAACATTTTGCGCTTAGTTCTCTCTAAGTCAGATGTAAATAGAGCAGTTTGCCTACATAAGTCACGTAGGAAGGTATGACATGCGACTATACATATACTTAGTGTACGATACACTCATTTTAATAAACATGATCAGTTGAAAATGTTTTATAAGCTGAGGGCAAGTGACTTTTTTCCTACTTTTTCACAGCCACAAATGCAAACAAACCTCTTGTACAATAAATATCATGCAATCGCAATCAAATACTTTCGAAATGAGTCAGGCATCAATGTCACACTCAAAATCATTGGGACGTCATCCAATTTCAATTTTACAAGTCACCACTCGAAAGGCTTTAGCACCATACAAGAGGTAATTGTTACCCCTAAGGCGATTTGTCATTCAAATTTGTTTTTTTTATCTTTTTTTTTGTTGTTGTTGATTTTTTGCTGAATAGCATATTAACGGTTTGATAAATGAACTGAAAACGAGGCCCAGCTCATTCGTGCAAACATTATCAAATTTCATGAGCACACCTTTATTCGCTTGTGAAACCACTTGCTCTGGATTAATTGTAATTGAATCTTTTACAAAAATTTCCAATGACTACTTAGCAGATAAATGTCAGGAACACGTAAACAATAGTCATTTTTGAAAAAGAAAAAAATAAATTAAAAAAGATACATATGTGTATGCGAGTATACAAAATAACTTCCTCATTTTTCAATTATTCCCAACGACTCTATGCTTTGTATATTCGCGAGGGTCCATTTACTCGTATATATCAAACAAACAATAACTAAATTGAATGCACCTGTTTTACAAACTATAAACCATAAATTAAACGGCTGTAATAGGACACATGACAGGCAATCGGTTTTTTGAAAACCAAATTTAAGCAAACAGCTGTTCCTTTACTAATAGCCTAACATCAAAGCTTCCTAGATAAATTAATCTCGTTTAGCTAAAAACAAAAAATAAAAATTAAATAAAAAAGTTTGGATAATTAATTTTTTAAAGAAAACCAATGAAATGCCATTTATCAAGTCGTCATGCTCAATAGCCGATGGGTTAAACAATCATTCGAGTGCTAACTATAGAATGTGGTAATGATAACCTTTTTATCGTAAAAAAAACAGAGGCCTACGGCTTCCCGTAGAAAATGAATTCTGATTCTGACTCAGCTAAACATTTTCTTGCCTCATTAATTACATCAATACATCGCTACCGAATTTCAAGTTCGAAGCAAATGTAATAATTCCGATTGTCGTGTTTCGAAAAGTTTGCATAACCCGTTTTTTGTAAGAATAAGAATATGCTTATTAGTCTTAGTTTTAGTGAGAAAGGTCCTCTAATTCTGACTTCGCCGAATCGCTAAAATGATTGCTACATATAGGTATAATCATAAAAATAAGCCCATGTGTACTCATATACGGATAAGGTGGCTTCATGGTTGTGATTGAATGATATGAGCTAGATATATGAAAGAATGTCCTATTTTAATCTCTATTAAGGATATACATATAAGCCTGGTATTTGTTCAAGCTCCCACAAAGACGAATGATGACTTTTCCAAAATTGACATTCCTTAGCGGTTTTATCTTCTTGAAGACCATACACGTATCTTGCATGAAACCATGTCCAAACACAATTAAGATTGGTGCGAGGGATATAGCGAGGGAAATGCAAATTGCAAGAGCCTTCCACCATTCAAAATCTTTCAAGAAGGCTTTTGTTTTTAACATGACCGCGGCTATCAAAACTCCAGTGTATTAAGCCAAATACCACTTTTTTTAGCCCGGTAATAACCTTGAGTGTGTAGCCGTAGACTGTGATGAATAACAAGGAAATGAGCATTTATCAGTGCGTCTAGAAAAGGGTCAGGCGTGCTTAGGAAAGCCTCCATGCAGTCGAGGCATATATTTTCGTGTAAAATTGTTCCCCCAACAACTGCCGCATATTGACCTAACCATATTTTTGGATCTGAAGGGCCAAAGACGACAGCGCCTTGGAGGTAATCAATGTGACATGTTTAGTCAGAAAAGGTTGTTTCCAGTATAACACTCAACTAATCGTACTTAGCTTCGTCGAAGAAATAGATTAGTCTTAAGCACAAGATGTGTTTTAAGAGTACTGTCTGAAAGCCCATTTCTAGTATCGCCAGTTGTCTACCACGTTTAAAACTGACCACGCCTTAGAGCATTGAAAGAACACTCAAATCGGAAATACATGAGAATGGGACTGCACAATTGAGCAAGCAAATTAATTGGACTAACATGTAGGCAATGTACGTTTTCTATTATTTAAATGTCCGGCATAGATCCCTCTTGAATATTCTTGAAACCAACCAGTTTTTAAAAATTCCAAGAGGCGACCCTCAATGCAAACTTTGGCAAAGAAATTCGTCAATTTCAGCTCTATGGAATGCCCTTCAAAAATCTCAAACAGATATATGGTCCGAGTCTGTAAGAGGAGGAAAAAGGATGACTACCACTAGGGGGAAAAATTTAGCGAAATATTATGTGTAGTCCTCGAGCGAAGACCATGAAAGAACATAATTCAAAATATAGTTCTAGGACTCTCAAATTTAGTCGACCTCACAACTGGCGCAGTAGCAATGTACGAGTAGATACGCAAGAGAAATCTTGTTGTAATAGATGTGATTATATTGTACATATTTCAGCGTTAAAAAAAAAGAAAGATTTGGGGACAGAAATTTTGTTGGATATTCTCCGGGTTGAATGTAAGGTAAGTAAAAAAGTAAAACCTAGATAAACACTTCTGCTTCAAGACTGGTACGATCCCAGGTACTTTAAATTAGAGTAAATTCAGTAAATTTCGTTAAGAATAAAAATCTTTCTAATCGGTCTTAGTTCTGCTGTTGCACTATCGAAAAACTCTAGAACTCATAGTAGATACATATGTACCTACATACATATACATAGCTACATATACATACTAAGTACGACGGTTGTCTGAAAAGTTTCCGACCGCAACGTAAAGATAGCGGCACTCGTCAATAAAAGCTAGTGAATGCTAGTTGTGCATCTTTTGCCAGTTACTTACCGAAGTTTCAGTCATTTTGGACGCGCAGTTCTTAGTTGACAGTCGTTTGATTGAGTCGATGTCAGTGTTTTTTGTGAAAATGGAAAAAATTGAGTATCGAGCTGTTATTAAATTCTTGCTTTTGAAAGGCAATACGCCTACGCAAATCAAAAATGAGTTGGACCCTGTGTATGGGGACTCTGCGCCATCATTTACTACAGTATAATTTTGGGCAGCTGAATTTAAACGAGGCCGTAAGAGCTTGGGAGATGATGAACGTTCCCGACGTCCAAAAACTGCAACCACTAACGACAACATTACTGAAGTTCACCAAATGGTGTTAGACGACCGCCGAATTACAGTGAGAGAGAAAGTAGAGGTTATTAGAATGTCCAAAGAACATTTTTGTTACATATTACATCAAGATTTAGGCATGGAAAAGCTGTCCGCGAGTTGGGTGCCGCGTTAGCTTACGTTAGACCAAAAACGTGTTCAAATGAACATTTCCAACGCTCTGTTGGCGCAGCTTAGGCGCAATAAATCCGAGTTTTGGCGTCGATTAGTTACTGTAGATGAAACTTGGATACACCATTATACGCCCGAAATAAAAATTGAGTCAAAACAGTGAAAAGACTGAAAAGGGCGAGTCGGCTCGAAAAAAAGCAAAACTGTTTTTTCGGCTGGGAAAGTGATGGCGACAGTTTTTTGAGACAGTAAAGGAGTTATCTTAATCGACTATCTTCAAAAAAGAAAAACCATTTCAGGAGCATACTACGCATCATTACTTGCCAAGCTGAAGGCAGAAATTGCGGAGAAACGGCCACATTTGCAGAAAAATAAAATCCTGTTTCACAAAGACAACGCGCCGTCTTACACCTCAGCGGTTGCCATGAGAAATTCCATGAATTACGGTTTGAACTGCTCGACCATTCCCCTTATTCACAAGATCTAGCCCCAAGGGACTTCTTTTTGTTTCCTCATATAAAAACTGCGCTCGGATGACAGAGATTTTTGACAAATGAGGAGGCAATCACCTTCGTAAACAATTATTTTGCAAAGAAAAACGCCAAGTACTATTTGCACGGGTTAGAGAGATGAGAGAATCGCTGGGAGAAGTGTGTAGAGTTACAAGGAGACTATGTAGAAAAATAAAAAAAAAAATGTCTTGTATCATTGTTAGGCCGGAAACTTTTCAAACAACCCTCGTATATCATCATTATCAATCAACCGGTTCTAAGATGTGAATTTCAAGCAGAGCTATATTTATTGAATTAAGCTTTCTTCTCGCCTAGATGCAAACGTATCATTTAATGTGTGTAAGTAACAGACCCAACAAACCTCAAATAAATCAAGAAATTACACTCACAATTGTTTGTTCTTCGGATTAAAGAAGCAACTCTGTAAATATTGAAGTCCTTTCTGGCCAAATAAACAGGACACGAAAAGGACTTATTCCTTGGAACTTTGACACCTAACTCTGAGGTTTACACGGTATTCAAAACTGTTAACGGTCCTCAATCGCTTGTAGAGTAAGACTCTGGAGTCAATAGATCCTCAAGAAGATTTTAATACAAACAAGATAAGGCGCGTATTGAAGGGGTTGGTGAATGCAGATACTGCAGATATCGGATAGCGGGTTTTAATACTTCAGCACTGCATCAACAAAAAAGGAATAGATATAATTTGTAAGCCTTTAGCCAGTTTGAACTGCGACGCCAAAGGTAGTTGTCTAAAGATTGAATTCAATAGAGAGGCTTGGTTGTTGGAATAGCTTTTATGCTTGTCAAAGAATCAAAAAATAATCTGCCTTGGACTGTTTCCTAGTCATAATTGGGCCCATAGTCTGCATGCTTTTAAGAAGTTGTGTACTATATATACAAGCGGTTAAGCCACCGGCGACTATTCTCTGTTTCGGAATCTGAAGAAATTGCTTGGTGGAGAGAGGTTTTGCTCCAACGAAAAAATCATCGCTTAAATAAACAAAAGTACCATTCAAGGACCTTTTACTTATTTCAGATTTTATTTTGATAAGAAAACATCTGCTGTTCCCTATCTATTTTCACCGAAGATGCTTGTGCAAATTAAACTTTTTAAAATTCACTTTAGTATCGGAAAACAAATTTTATTTATGCGAATATTTGTACACTCATCATATGCACCTACTTAAGAACATGGTAGCGAATGCCTAATAGATAGCGGTAAACGTGCAATATCAAAAGATCTTTTGGGTTCTTTGTAAACAGGATAAGGAATAGCGCTTTCCCATGATTTTCTCCGTTGTTTTTGCATAATTTATTATACAGGTTAGGTATGATGGGGAGAAAACTGTTGCTCTGATATCTACCTAATCAGAGCAAAAATCTCCTAGGTGATGGCTCCGTTACAATCTATTTTCCTTTCACAATAAGCTTTCATAAACAACTGATGTACCTACTTTGTATGTACATATGTGGAAGTATGAATGTATATGTATGAGGGAATAACTCACATCTTGTGTTTTTCGGTTTTTTTTTGTTTGTTTTTGAAAAGCCCTATTTTCCAGCATTGTTTTTCATTTTCATCTCAACATCATTGAAGGCTGTGAACAGCGCAAGCTGCTGTCTTAACCTACATACGGTTGGAGATAACCTTCAATAAGAATGCGAATCGTAAACACATTGCGAAGCGAACGAATTCCTCCCGATAATGGCTTATAAAAATATCTATAAAAACAAATGTCGTTTTTACAGGTATTCGAATTTCAGAGAACACTCATTCCCACTTCCCTTGTATTATGAGAATATGTACCTGCGGCAAGTCGGGAAGCAAACCTTAAAAAGTAGAAAAACAAAACAAAGGGACGACCTCCTATATTTGTCGGCATCCTTTTCCTGTTGTGTGGATATAGAATATTTTTTTTATTGTTATAATATTTACCCACGTACAATTACATGTAATTTTATGATGGCAACAAAACGAGTCCCAATCGAAGATACTTAGAGGGATGATACAAATACCCCACTGACAACTCTGCATTAACGAAAAGAAGCGAACCCTACTTGTGGTATCTGTTTCATGAAGGAGCTACAGTATAAAAACAACATTCGAGCCCGTTCGTAACCAAGATTAGGTAAACACAAAGAAAATGTTCGTATCCCACTAAAAACCTAGTAAGGAATGAGATAATAGAAAAGGTACAACAAAAAAGGACCAATGCTGCTGGCGACATCATAAGTGCAGAAAGTATGTTACACCATTTGGTTGGCATCAGCATCGGAAGGCAGATTGAAGTGTTTTACCTGTCACATACCGATACACCCAACATATGTACATATATTCAAGTTTGTATTTATTGTAGATACGAACTTGTATGCATGTGTGTATATTAGTTTTGTGGTGAATCAATTTCGACACATGTTGCGGAAATTGGTTAGGAAAAAAGGTCATTACGATTGTCTTTATGTTGTTATGGGGCGCCTTCTTGTAATTAATGAAGGCAGTTAGCGGTATGCCTATTCATTAGGAATCACTGAATGACGCTTTTGACTTTGGGTTTATTTGCTCTAATCAAATTCTAGAAATGAGCTGCGGGCCTGGTGCCGACATCCAATTGATAGTTTTAAAATAATTCGGGTGCGATTTGGACTCTGAAAGCAGGAAGAACTTTAATTTTGTACAACATTTTGGGTTGAAAAATGCATGGTATTTCAACTTAAGTGCGTAGGACTAGTAAAGGGTGCTTTTTTTAAGAGCTTGAGAACTTTTAATAATAATACTAGACAGTAATATTATTGGAACACATTTTTTATTATTATAATCTGGTAGATAATTTAATTTCATTTGTTTTTTAAATATAATTTCCGGCATATGCCCACCGCGGCTACGAGTTACATGGTCCATTCGATCAGTCCAATTTCTCACTACAATAAATCTGGCCGAATGGCGTCAATGGTGGTTTGAATATTGTCTCCCAGTTCTTCAAGAGCTGCTGGTTTGTCGGCATAAACCAATGACTTAACATAGCCCCATAAAAAGTAATCGAGAGGCGTTAAGTCGCACGAACGAGGGGACCAGTTAACAGGACCACTTCTGGAACTAAAATTGACACCAAATTGATTTTGCAATAAATTGATGGTTTAGCGCGCCGTATGGCAAGTTGCGCCGTCTTTTTGGAACCAAATGTCGTCGATGTTTAGCTGATTAATTTTTGGAAACAAAAAATTCAGTCAGCTCGATAGCGCTCGCCATTCACCGTAACGGCAGCTCCTCCCTCATTTCGAAAGAAATAAGGACCGATGACGCCGCCAGCGTATAAACCACACCAAACAGTCAATTTTAATGGATGTAATGCTGATTCGTTAACAGCTTGAGGATTGTCTTCGCTCCATATATCCATATACGGCAATTTTGCTTGTTGACGAATCCATTTAACCAGAAATGAGCAAAAAACACAATTCTTCGATAAAAATGAAAATTTTCGGCCAGTTTCAAATTAGCCCAATCAGCAAAAATGCGACATGAACGATGGTCATTTGGCTTTAATTCGAGCTGTATTTTATAGGCATGTAAGCCAAGATCCTTATGTAAAATTTTCCACGTAGTCGAAGGACAAAGGCCAACAAGTTGAAAACGGCGACGAATCGATATTTCGGCGTCTTCTTCAACACTTCGCGCCACAGCAGCAATATTCTCTTCGTTAAGCAGATTTCGTTGTCTTGTTGATGGTTTTGAATCGAGAAGAGTAAAATAGTGGGAAAACGATCAATAACTGCACGAATTTCTTGCTCACTAAGCCGATTATGTTGACCGTAAAATTGACGAAGTACTCTATGAATTTTACGTACATATTCATTTTTTTCAAAGTAAATTTCCACAATTTGAAAGCGTTGTTTTGGCGTTAAACGATTCATGATGAATTGCCAAGCCTTACTGAACAGAAATGTCAACACAGTTTGACATTGACAGCTGTCAAGCCATAGACAACAACCATCGAAACTTCGTGTGTTTCGAAAGCGTGTTTTAAGATTTCCCTTGAAGGTAATATTGTTTCGAAGTGACTGGCCGCACCCAGAAAACTGAACTTAATACTAGATGGCCGCAGAACCCAGAAATTCAACAAATATATGTACAACCCGAGATAGTAGATGTGGTAGCCCTTAGATTCTTTGATGGCATCATTTTGCCCAAATCTCCAATTTTATCAGTCTAATATTTTTGTTGCTGAAAAGCATCGAATTGTCAAGTTTTACGTGCATTAAATTGCTTCTCAACTGTGTCTTATGTCTTAGATGCAACATTACTTACAACATGCAAGCCTTCGGTTAAAAGCTTAAAAGCGTTCCTCGATACGAATACCCTCCATGCAACTTCATCGAAAAAATCGAAAGCGATTGGATGTTATCGGGATTCTAAACAAAAAGATTGTTCTGACCGAACATAACGTTAGCCTTAAGCAAGTATGCCCGCCTCTTCTCTGGGTACAGGGATACATTCATGTTTATATAATAAATCACATACTCAAAGGTTGTAAGTCAGATTTTCTGTAAGTCAGATTTTGCTGACGAGCTGATTTAAAAGGTTAAAAACAAGAGTTTCTTAGTACGATGCAATACGTTCTTGAGTTGATTACGATGCCAAAGCAAGCTTAGTCTTTCGGCTACTGTCTCAATCGCACAGCAATTGTTATTACAAACGTTATGTACATGGCAAATAGGCAAAGGATCTAAATCGGCAGAAGTTTTTCGAAGTTTTGTTGCCTGCGTACTACGGTAGCTCAATTCAACCATAACCAACATTAAGGCATCTCCTACTGCAAATTAAAATTCACAATGTGAGTTTTTTTGAAAACTCAGGGAGCTAAAACGTCAAAAAATGTTTAGACTTGCAGTGTGTTGTTTAGAAAACATCGTTAATTTATAGGATTCAGAATATATTCAGGTTCATTTTCATCCCTATAGATCTTAAGTTTTAGATGAGTCTATGTAGCTGTCCAGTGTCCAGTGCCACCAAAATTGCATACATATGCCACCGATTGGAATGCAGACTCAAATTCAAGCAAGGAGGAATGAAGCTTAAAGTTCTTGTCCTGCAAATATACGGAGGCTCACATTCCACATCACTTAGTTGTCATCCAGAAATACCCTAAAATTTTCCTTTTCGGTATCAAATTCCGCCAGTGGCTATAGTCGATTTATAAAAGAAATTTTCACCACCAGGACATGATGGCAATATTTTGTCAAAAGTAACCTTATACTAAAAATGTAGTCTTAAAATATAAGATTAGTAAGATACGAGAACCTTCTCGGTTTCGCGAAGGCAGCATCTTAATTTGAAAAGGGTTCACAGAAGGCCCATTTATATTGAACCAACATTCGATCATACCTAGGCTTGGACCATACAGTTCCTGGGCATGATCCTTCATACAGTACGGCTATATCATGTCTATGCATAGGCCTGAGTGCTGACACAAATACCAACATACCGCATAGCAGGGGTGCGAGGACGCCACCCTGTGCGTAAAATTTGCATTTCGATGGCATCCTTCTTCAATATTGCCCACAAGATTTCGAAATGCAGTTACACAAAATCTTCCGCAATGGAATACATACGAAGGTTGTGTAAAATCGCGACCTGAGCATGGAGATGGCAGCACTTGTCTTGGAGAATGTGTTTTAGCATGCTTTGGAAGGTACTCACTATATTTTCAACAATTTTGAACTCGCAGTTGTGGTTTTACAATCGCTTGAATGAGTCGATATGAGTGAGCTGTTATTGAAAAAAATGTTTTTGAAAACCAATATGCATGTGCATACCATATTAAAGACGGAGACTCCGCACCATCATTAGGAAAATTGAGTTTGAAGATGGCCGTACCAACTTTGGTGACGACGGACGTTTGAAATTGCCAAAAGTTCACCATCACTCAAGTTCACGCAATTGTTCTAGACAACCGTTGCATAAAGTAGCGTGTATGCAAGATTTAGGCAACTACGGGCTAAAAACGTATTCGTAGAGAAGTTTAGATGGAATAAATCAGATTTTGAAGCCAATTAACTGTACTGTTGATAAAACTCGAATAGCAATATGATTACACGAGCATTCTATGCATCATTACTTGTTAGGCTGAGGGGAAGAATTGTGGAAAAAGGGCCACATTTTTAGTAAATAAAGTGATTGATTAGGAAAGGCAATACATCGTTTAACACCTTAGGGGTTATCATGGCGACAGTCTTTGAATTATGACAGTATATATGATCGTAAAGGAATATAACCTGTATAAAGCTCAATCATTGTCTCCAAGCCTTTTAGCAGAATCGATGTCAGACTGATCGGCCCCACTAATATTGGGTTCACACCAAAAGACTTTCTCTATCTGAAAATGCGTGTGCTTCCCGAGTGTGCTTTGAGCATATGAAGTATGTATCTTGGAGTACTTTTTACGCCATTGTTTATATGAGCAGAATGTAAATTCAATATAAATATTTTGTTACAAGGCAACAACATTTCAAATCTATTGGGGCATTTCCCAGTTGTCACACAAACACCTGCTTCATGCAGCGCATCAAATATCTGTCTGGCATATTTTTGCACTTCATGTTTTCGAATTTTTTATGAAAAAATTGTATTTTCCCAGATTAAAACATTGTAAATAGAAAGGTTAGTAAAATCTAAAACTAGAAGCAGTGAGTAAAGCAAAGACTTAAAAAAAATTGCTTAACTTTATAACATCCCAGGTTCAACACAAGTACAGACTTTTAAATCTCCTTAAATCACAAACGAAAAACATTCGATTCGATGATATTTGGTTGCTCTTTTATTGATGAAAAATACCAAAAATGTTTGATGTTTTCAAATCCTGATTAATTTAAATATCTACGTATTTTTCTACGCCGGTTTTGTTATTTTCTACGAATTTATCATAACAAAGATGATCTGTGAAGAGAAAAAAACAAAGAAAAAAATCTAAATTATTTTGTCAACAAAATAAAGTCGTGATTTTTTTAAAAAAAAAACAACAAGAAAATCAAAAAAATACACAACAAATCCACTAGATTGCCTTTTTCCAATGAAACGAGTATAATAAAAGTAATGGAATGCTTATACCCATAGTTACAAAGCTTGCCATAGTTACAGTCTTAACGCAAAGATAACTTTCTGAACTTTTCTTCGCAATGAAATGTTAACGAAAATGACATCTCCTTGTATTGTACAATTATTACCCTTGAGCAGGAAAATGCTATTTTCTGATAAAAAAAAGAGGACCCACTACAACATTGTATAAGATATAGATAGTCGTACACATAGACAATCAGAACATACATATTATAATCGTCAAGGTAATGTGCCCTACAGCCATCACCTGGTCACTATCTCACGCAACCATAACGTAGAGTAAACTCTATCTTCTCCCCCTCTCCCTCCCCCTTTTTTTACATCCCCAATTCTAATACGTGCATAATTCTGATAATGATACTATTCAAAGCTTAACGTTGAGAGTTGAGAGTATCCTTCAGGACACAAACCTACCTTTTTGGCTTAACCAAATATGTACTCGTATCTTCTCCTGTACTCTGATGTTCTGTGCTATATAATACTCGCTCCCTCTCTCTATCTGCTATCTGTCGATGTGATGTGCTTTCTGTCGTTTCGTTTAGATGAATCCGAATATACCTGGAAGCAAAGATCGAGATAAACCTTAGAATATAAACTTTCCATCATTAAATTTTGAGTGGGTTCAGTGTTTTAAAAGAAAAAGCCAACAGTACTGTTAGTATTCATGGGACCGAGCTACCGACCGACCGACTCTTGGTTGTTACTTTGTTGTTGTAGTTACATTTTTGAAAAAGTCGAAAATGAAAAACATAGCCTGGGGACAACGGTCTTTTTCAGTAGAGTACTATAGAGATAATGCTACAATTTTACATAACCGAAACAAAAATAAAAATAAGAAATTAAAAACGGTAAACAAAATAATTAATTCAAATTGTATGAGTACTCGTGTCTCTTCTAGTATTATTTGCTGTAACATATGCAATAAAGATAAAACAGAAACGTAAATAGCTTTTTAATTTCCTTTTTTAATTTTTGATTTAATTTGTTGTTATCCTCAGATGCATGTGATTTGAATGGGAGCAAAAATCCACCAAAGGTGGCTTATCTTGGTAAATGAACCGTACATATGTACTCGTACATTCAAATGGTTTGAGAGAGCCTTAATTTTTGAGAGAATATTTGCAACACAAATCTACTAAAAATTAAGTTCTTTCTGTTTTTCGAAATTATTCTGAAAACATTTTTAAGAGGCATACTCATAATGAGATTATGTGATTAGATGCAATGCTCATATAGATACAATAAATAAGTCAAAACAAACATGAAGTACTTAAAAAGCCCATGAAACGAGGAGTTATCTACCAGAGACACAGCAGCCTTCCAGTTAGTTCCACAAAAGTCGCTTCTACGAGTATTGTACAAGACCTTACGCGTAAGTGTTTTATAAAGGTTCAAAAATAAATTCAAATAAATTGTTGAATGACGTCAAAACGAATAAGATTCTAGTGAAAAAATCGCTACATACACGAGATTACTACCGAAAACCTGCAGTCTGATACGACGGGCGAACCAGGCACTCACAGAAAAAAGTGTCATCACGACTGTCACAGCAAGCATCCCAATATATTGCGTCATTTGTAACTACCAGACTTGGGTAAACTTAGTAAAAGCGTAGTTTTACGTTTCGATGGTAGTAAGCAGCTTGAAGTCATTCCTACTGAGAGGCAGCAGCAATCTTTTAGAGACTTTGCGGTGTATTTATCAAGCCCTCTGGCATCTTGACATACTATCTGAAGTTGTGCTCAAAAGAATCCCAACTGTCAATAGAAGTCATACCTGGAAAAATCGACTGAAGTTTGGATCATGAGTAACTTCATCCTTAAAACTGCCTTTATAGAAGTCTTCCATTATGAATTATGGTGATAGAGCTCAGTAAGGTCATAAGCACACCCTGGCCGTCACTCCAGGCGCATCGATTCTTTCACCAATTCTTCACAAAATGCAATAGTTGATTGCAAAGAGGATTGTGTATATCCCGTTTAAAAAAATAGACGAGCCGTGAAATTTAACGTTGTCGTCTACCAAAACGGCACACTCATCAGATCTTGCTAACGCCAATCACGAGCCCATCGATTTCGCATTTTCTCAACAATAGAAGTTTTGTTTTCAGTTTGCCTGAAGTATAATCAAAAATAAAAATAATATATATATATACAAATACAAATATAATCAAAATGATATCCATATACCTAGTTTGGTTGGAGAAACGGATGCATGTGATAATGCCTTTAACTGAAGAGGCCATTTTAAGATGAGTCAAATCAGTCAGGTTTCTTTCTATCGTACAGATAACAACCCCAGTTTTGAGATTGACTGAAAGCCATTTGTAGTGCACCAATCGTCGATACCGTGTCTGCTTTTTCAGATAATATAAATACTCGTACAACTACAACCACGTACTCTACAGACTGTGTAACAATATAAGCCAGTCTAAATAATAAAGATCCACCGATTTGGTTCTATTGGGGTAGGTGGAGTGAATTCTACAATTTAGAGTTCACATCAAACAGGAAAAGACCATGTCTAAAGCATATGCCGTTGATGAGAATTTGACCAATGTACACCCTGACTGACTCGAACTGCAACCAACTTCAGACTGCTACAATTTCCAAACCGTTCATGACAGTTAGTTCAAATTTTGACACATGACAGATTTATTATTTACAAGCCTTTTAAACGATTTGCGTCTCAGTTGTGTTGAAATATTTTAATCCGCGATGGAATTCAAACGTGATAGTGTGATTGCTTTATATTTGGCTGGAAAACCACAAGGAGCTATCGTTACAGCCCTCCAGCAGTTCAACGTGAATAAATCATTTGTGTCTCAAACCATAGCTCGTTACCTTGATAATGGCAGCGTTGCAAAACGCCATGGAGGTGGTCATAAAAAAACAGCAACATCGGCAAAAATGGTTCGGAAAGTGAAGGCTCAAGTTGACCGAAATCAGCGTCGAAGTGGAAGAAAAATGGCTCGTGAGCTCAATATATCGTTGAAACGGATGCAACACATACTGAAAAATGAGCTTTAGCACAGCCCATTGATATTCCAAAAAGCATACGATCTTACACTGAAACAGAAAAAAGTTAGAATCGAAAGAGCGAAGGAGTTGCTACGCTTGCACGAAAGTGGTGAGCTGCCGAATTTGGATTTTTCCGATGAGTCGCCATTTGTTTTCGAGTAATATGTCAACAAACAAAATGACCGAGTTTACTTGCCAGAAATCTTCGAAAATTTACACCTTTGGACGGCCACCGGAAAGCAGGCAGCACCAATGGTGATGGTTTGGGCCGCCATAACCACCGATGGTCGCTCTCCGCTCGTATTTTTGGACTGTGGCGTCAAAATTAATGCGATCGTATACCGTGAAACTGTCTTAGAGGCAGTATTGAAGCCTTGGGCAAACAATCATTTCGGTCGGAGACCGTGGACATTGAACAATACTGGGCACCGCCTCACAAAGCGCGCGTCAACCAAGATTGGTTAAAAAACAATGTTCCACACTTGATTTCTTCGACAGAATGGATTGCAAATTCTCCGGATGCAAATTCATACCAAAGTTTGGACTACCTCAAACAAGCACTTCGCCGGGATTGGACCAAAATACCGCAGAGCCACTTGCGTGCAGCGTGCGATGCTTTCTTCGGTCGTCTCAAGGCCATTATTCGCGCCAAAGGTGGACATATTGAAAACTACTGATACAATTTGAAAATTGATGTATTTTCCAACATTTTTTGCCTTGGCACAATAAAACTTATCAAAAAATAAAAAAATTATAGCATTTTAAAAAGTTGAAGTTCGAGTCAGCCACCCTGTATATGCCGCTTAAAATGTCCCGCAAGAACGAAAAATAACTCAACTATATTTCGGAAATGAAGGAGACCAGCTAGTTTCAGCACCATATATTAAAATTTGATGGTTAAGGTCCAAGTAGACCTCGGTCTGTTTGTACGATCGTCTACTCGTATGGAATGTCTTGCAATCACAGTAGGTATTCGGACGAAGCAGCATGCACGCTGACTATCATATACGGTTCAATCACACCTCCGGTATAAAATCCACACCACGCGGTCACTTTTTATGGATACAATGAAGTCTCTTTAAGTACATGTGGACGGTATAGATTCAACTGAATTGTAGCATTTACGGATGCAATAATATTTTCGGTACTTCGACCGGTGCGTTGTCTCACAGGCAGAGGAACATTCAACAGTTAATATGTTAACTCGAATTTATCCAGCATAGTACGAATGGCCTGTCTAATAGGGAGATTATTATTACCAAAAATTGCAAGAAGCGCTTTAAAATTGCGACTACCGACTCGGAATTTCGGTAGTTATTTTTAAGAATTTCCAAACGTTGCTCGTTCGTGAACTTCACCATGGTAAAAATGTAGACCTTGACTGACGTTTTGATGTTGACTGACCATAAACAGGGTTCAAGGGTACCTTCGATTTAAAATACAAAATTCTTATGCCCCTATTGAAAACCTCTTAACCACTGTCCACCCAGTTTTGTATAGTAAGTATCTTTAACTTCAAATAGGTAGTCAAATATTTATTTATATTGTATTTGCATATAGCTGAAGAGAGCCTGCCTATCTAAAGAGTGTCGGCATGTAAATTTTTGTTTTTTTTTTCTTTGAATTGCACTTTGTATATATTTAGTATTTACAACGTGTCGTCAAGTTTTTATCTTTTATTTTTTTATTCTTTTCTGAATGAAACTTGATAGTAAGACTTTCCGGCGTCAAATTTCCGAGTTAATTGATTAATTATAATTTACGTGAACAGGTTTCTTAAACCAAGTCTCTGTCTATCGTTTAAACTTGAATATACAGAAAATAACAGTCTGTCTTGTGGAGGCACGTTTTATGAGTTTATTTGCTTTACATCAAAAAATCAGTTGGCATACCTCCATATCTAAAAAAAAAAAAAGGCATCCAGATAAAACAAAATTTACATTGAGTTCTGACTGTCAGTTGAAGAAAGGAAACCGGAAACGCTAACATGTTGAACAAATATCGTACACGAAGAAATATCATTGATACACATTACAGGGGTGCGGTTCAAGGCGCAAACAAGAAGGTGTGGAACAAGATATAGTGGATCGAAATGTGGACAGAATTTGTGATGCATAAGTTAGTCGTTATATTCAATATTCAAACCATCGTCTATGTACTTTGAGATTTATGAATTTAAGTGTAAGGATGTCGTTTACGAAAGGAAAAATATGTATACAAAATGATAGATAGATACACTCTGAATATCGCTCATCAAAGTCAAACAGGTTGACGTCTAACCTTCAACAAATCAAACCAGTTTTAATTTGAATTTAATTGAAAGAGGGCAACGGATAGACAGAGAATCTTTAGATTTTTTCTATCCATAGCTAGTGTTCTTTCTGAACACAAAAATGCGATGTTAAAATAAAACAAAAACAAAAACTATCAATATCAAAAAATACCCGCCACTAGATTACCAATGTGAAAAAATGGGAAAACTGTTACTAAATACTCGTATAATTGACTGATTGGCATTCGACTTTCATTGAAAAAAAGCTCTCCTTTAAGGTATTTTTATCAGATAAAAAAACTACACTTTGACAGACAGATAGGCTGTGCCTCCTATCAAAATGTAATTTTTTTTTTTTTTACTCGACTCGCTTTAAATAGAGACAGAAACCATTATTGGAAAGCGATTGTTCAAGATTATAAGAGAATGCATACATTTAATTTCTTTATGCATATTTCAGGGGGGGAATAGGAGTGTAAATTGTTGAATACAATAACAGGCTTCGCAGAGCACCTTTCATTTAAAAGTCAAATTACTTAAATCATGTGTATGTCCATGTCATGTCTATCATAATGGTTCGCCAGGTGAGACATTTTAATTGAATTTGCTCTTGCCGTGAGTGGTGATATTTGAAAAGTGGTTGGGATTTCGAAATTTACTATTTTTATGAACAATGTGGGATGCTAGTTATGCTTAAGTATGGGTTGTGCGTCATTAATATCGAGTGATAGTTTTGTTCGCCCTGCGAGAATGTACTTTGTTGTGGATTTTGAAATTGGTAATAGTCAATGCTGTTAGTAAAATCCATACGAAATTGGTTTGTTCGCTAGTGGGACTGCAAACAAGTAAATCTGGCCGATCTATTCTACCTCAGTTTTAAAGCTGCACTCAAACTTATAGAATATTGTGCTTATTAGACAAGAACGAGAGCGATGGAAACCAAAGGTCAGAAACATTCCCATCTCATAGAGAAACAAATACTTGAGCATATAGGTAATTGTTTTCAGAACAATTATCTTAGGTAAAACTCGTAAAGACAATAATAATGTGTGTCAATTTTTGATTATGGCCGAAATCACTGAGTATCTGCAAACATTCGGTATTACCAGTTCAGCTCATTTGAAAAATTACAACCTGTTAATTTCGTACCAACCGTGAAGGAGTTGATAACTCATTATGTTCCATTTTTCAGGGCAGCGATTTTTAAATGCAATGTCAACAAATGCACACCTCCGTCTCCATGGACTCGTTAGTGGAATTGAGTTGCCGATTTTTTTTTTCATAAGCGAAGGACCCTAATCTACCTTACGGTAAAAAAAAAAAACATTTTCATGATTACTTGACTTATCAACTTCTTCACGGTTGGTACGGAAAACGGGCATTCAAGTTTCCTGGTCTAGTTGTCAGTCCTTTATTTGCTCGATCAGCTTAGCTCTCATGTTCTTTGATACATTCTTAATACAATCTTTTGCCAGGGTCTGTTTTTCTGTATAAAAAAAACTCCGGATCTCATATTCTGACATACTTCAATTGTGGGCAAGAAAATAAACTTATTTTCACAGCACTAAGTGCCAGAGAAACCTGCAGATCGTCCGAAATGTCGGGTGCCATAACAGCTTAATATAGTGGATGCCTCCGTGGATAACTAAACTCCTTACACATTACTCCTAATTGGTCTTGACATATCACTGAATCTTGGTTTTGGTATTGTGACTGTCATTTTTCAGGGAAAAGTTCGTCTACAGATTTTAGTCTTTCCAGATCTCTTAGTGGCATTGATGGGCTTATTAGCAAGTGGCGTATCCCCTTCCTAAAGCAACTAAAAATGTTGTACATACACAACATATGTGTGCCACTTAGAACTGCTGTACCTCTGTTCCTAGGCGCATAGTTCATGTTGTGCGTAAAACTATCGAAAGCTTTAAGGTTGTAATCGCTTTTTGTTACAATTAACCAGAATCTTACATCTGTCCAAAATACTCTATTGTATTATACTAGGTGGGGTGAAAAGTAACCTCCTTGACCGCCAGAATGCGCTTCTACTGCAAAAAAGGTTATGGTGCCTTGAACTCCGTTCACATTTAGGCAGACATGCCAAATTTCAGTGCGATACAGTCTTTAGTTTTGTTTTGACAGCTGATTATTGTTGACGTGTTTGGCATCATTATGAGTGTGGACAAAAACGATTTTCGTTCTCTCATAAAACATTATTTTTTGAGAGGCAAAACGGCGTAGGAAACAAAAGAAAAGTTGGACTAAAATTATGGGGCTCATGCTCCGTCAGATTACACCGTCAAATATTGGTTTCGAGAGTTTCGTGGTGGCCGCAACTCCACTACCGATCAAGTTCGCAGCGGCAGGCCCTCCGATGCGGTTACAGAGGACAATATCAAAAAAATACATGAAATTGTGTTGGCTGACCGAAAAGTGAAGGTGCGCGAGCTAGCAGATACCACAAAGATTAGTACTGATTGCAAACGCCATATTTTGGGCAATATTCTGCATATGAAAAAGTTATCCTGCCGATGGGTGCCGCGCATGCTCACTCCTGACCAAAAACACGAACGCGAGAGTACTTCGAAAGAGTGTTTAGACTTGCTAATGCGAAATCGGGCGGATTTTTGGCGTCGATTGGTAACTGTTGATGAAACCTGGATCCACTATTACACAACAGAAAACAGAATGAGTGCCCGGCAATGGACTGAAGCCGGCACGAGTGCTCCGAAGCGGCCGAGGGAAGCTCAATGGGTCGGAAAGGTTATGGCGTCGGTTTTCTGGGATTTTCATGACATACTCTTCGTGGACTACCTCGAAAAATTAAAAACCATCAACAGCGAGTATTACCGTGCATTATTGGAGCGATTTAAGGCCGAAATCGCTACAAAACGGCCTAACATGAAGCGAAGAGCATCGCAACCACGGCTAAAATTTATGACTTACGGCTCCATTTGCTGTCGCATCCACCGTATTCGCCCGATTTGGCTCCCTCGGACTATTATCCCTTCCCAAACCTCAAAAGGCGGCTCATCAATAAAAAATTCAGCTTACGCGAGGAAATCATCGACGCCACGGAAGAGTATTTTGCAGACCTTCCGGAAAATTACTTTTCAGACGGGATCAAGAAGTTGGAAAATCGCTGGAATAAGTGTATCAAGCTAAAAGGGGACTATTTTGAATAAAATAAAAAAAACATTTAAAAAAATATTTTTTTTCATTCATTTTTTTCACCCCGTCTAGTACACGAGGCATCTAGACTTTATTCAACACCTATCAAGTCTGTAAGTATAAAACTGGAACGTGCTCAAAGATGGCCCTAGCTGTCAATGTAGGTATTGGTCCAATTCCGATATTGACGTTCAATCGAATGATTGTCGAAAATTAAGCGAGTATTCTCTTGGTAAATCGCAAAGTTTTGAGACGTACAAAATAATTCAAAAGTTCCAATCTTGAGGTTGGAAATGAAGGACGTGGAAGCCTACTTAGAAAAACTGAAGACAACTAATTCTAAATATTATTGGATGAGAATGACGCTTAAGTGCAACAAAAACTCGCGGGTTCCACATGAACTGAATAAAAGGCAGCAGGTAAACCCAAAAACCACAGGTATAAAAGAAGGTCATTTCTCCATAGAATTGTGACTGGCGATGGATAGTATATATATATTTTAGGAACCCTAAGTGAAAAGGAACATGGACAGGAGACTATGCCCTGTATTTGGTGGAATCAAAAGACTGTGATCTACTATAAGCTGCTAAAACCCGTCGAAACTGAACGCTACCGACAACAAGTGATCGATTTGAATCAGTCCTCGTGTGAAAAACGACCAGAGTCTGAAGAAATGCAACACAAAGTGCTTTTACTTATTATGCATTGTACAGCAAAATTGGTCAACGGAACGATTGAGGTGTTTAATTGGAAAATACTTTCGCTTGGGGCTTATTCCCATCGATGGGTCATGCACTTGCTGAGCAGCGCTTCACTTCTTACAAAAATGTACGAAAATGGTTCAGTGACTGGTTTGTTCTAACAGAGGAACAGTTTTTTTGGCATCGCATTCACAAATTAACAGACAGATGGCTCAACGATGGCCAATACTTCAAATAAAATATTCTTTATAACTTTAATACAATAAGCGTGTATTTTTTATACAAAAATTCCGGTTTCATATTTACATACCTGGTATACGAGTAGTATAAGAAACGCTTGAAGTCGCGTGAGGTGCTACTACTTTTTGATTACATCTACATATTTTGGAATAAAAAATTTGGATGTAAGAACATTTATATTCTAATAACCGATTCTCGGTGCCAGTGCCCAGCGCGATCGGAGATACAATGCCCCGAATATACTCGTATGTATAGGATCAAGGTATTCGTATAAATTCTATCAGCACGGCAGAGTGACGTTTAGTCCAATTCGATTCCACGCAGCTTCGAATTTTAAAATTCGAACGAAAAGAGTCAAAGCAAAGCACCATAAAAGAAGTAAGTAACGAAGATCTATGTAAGAGCAAAAAGGATAAACCAGCTCAAAGCACATCAAGCGAAAGTTTTGCTGACCCATTACATGGTGGCTTAGAGATACGTTGCGGCAATTCATTTCAGCCGGGTTTACGTCATTCAATATGCAAATTAATATTTTTAAATATACACCTACATCCTCTTTGAATTACATCATACTATCTGCAAGATAAAAAATATCTTTTAAGTAGGTATATCCATTTTGGTCATATTTTCCAAGTCTCTATTGTACCTATAAGCCGCCTAATTGCCATTTACATTAGCCAAAAACTGAATTAATGTGTTGGTACCAACTAAACAAATTTATAAAAGCACTCCAATTTTCTGTTGTTTGTCATCTCGCCCTCCCCCCTAATGCACATACATACATATATATTACGGAATTGCGTGTGCTTATCACATTTGCTGTCCCACTGGGGTATCTAGGACTTTGTCATACAATGCTAAATAGCTGAATGAAAATAAAAGAAATGTATTAAAATTAATTGCACCAATCGCTGCAAAACTGCACGATTTTCTTCAATCCTCCAGGACATATAACACTGAAATTTATTAGCCCCAGACCGGAAAAAAAAAATTCTTCTTTTGTCCAAATTTACATTAAATTTTACACGCTTAGAAATGTACTAAGCGTAACCGAAGCGAACCGAACAGTGACGGCGGCGTCATGAATATAATTTCTTCCTTCTAATAATCCTAATTAATCCTTAGTTCTAATTTTATTTTATTTTCGTTTTTACTTATACAACCCTCTATGGAAATAGGATTTGAAATTTCGATCAGAATTTTGTTTAGTACGCATGTGCTCCCCTTAACGCAACAAAATATTACGAAAATACTCGTACATACATATAGATATTTTACTATAAGCATTTCCATTAGTTTCAGACGTTCGCAAAAAGGAAATTCGTCCTGGTTAAGAGGGTATGAAAATTCATTAAAGTAATTTCTTCGAAGACGAAAACGCACCCTCCTTCCCTTTACCGCTGACCATGACGAACGCGCATACGGAGTTACAGAGTTACAGAGTTAAGGATACAGAATAGACGAAAAAAAAACCGACAGTATGGGCGCAACACTTCAAAACTTCTAGTTGAACAACAAGAAGCAAAAAAGGAGGGGGGGAGAAAAAATGTCAAATCGTTGGCGGAAAGTCATTAATCAAAAATATCATGACCCGCCCTTGTTGACATCCTGTATGATGGACTAGCCAAAATTTGTGTTGCTGCGTGCTATCAGAGGGTGGAAATAAAATGAGAGTACCTTTACCATAATCCTCATCATCATCACCACCACTTCTGGGCTGTCTTCTTTTCAATCATTTACGTCATCAATTTTTCGGCCCACGAAACGGACTCAAATTGATTCCTTTTTCAACACACTCACTGAAACATAGGTTTTTATTTTTTCGTATGTATTTCCTCTTTCCTTTTTTTGTCTTCTTTTCTTTTTGGACCTATATGAGGGATACGTAACGAACACTTGCATTACTTACAAATTAATTGTCAGCAAAAACAATTAAGATGAAATTAGATGGAATTATGGTAAAAACAGTTGTTAATTGACAATTAGATAAAAGATATTAATAGATGCATATACGAGTACACATACTTTAGAGAAGTAATTTGATTTTAAAAATAATTAGAAGGTACATAGTCTTTGGAATGGCGTTGCTTTCATTAAAAAAGAATGTTGCAAATTGGGCCAAATCTTCGGAAACCTTCCTGGAATCCAATCTGAGAGAAAGATCTACTACAGATTGTTTTTTTTTTTCCTTTTGATGACATGCTCCCTGCTTGGCTAAATTATTGTAAAATGGTTCGATCCCTAGGGGGTTGGCAGACGACACAGCTTCAACAATATTTTTAATATCACTAAAGATGATTAAATAAACCTTACGTCATCGGAGAAAAGCATTAACAAAAGCTCCTAGTTGGTTAACTAAGTAACAATAAAAAGCATTTCAAAGCGAACACCAGCAACTTCACTCCACCTTAAATGCGATTTGGGAATTTCTCTGATCATTGCAAGGTGAAAGTGTTGTATGGCGAGCTTTCTGTGCAACAAAGCAGGTAATGTGTCGGTTGCTGTAGTTTAGTGCGCCGCATCAAAAATAAAATTTCCTCGAAAAACAACAAAGAGCCACTGAAATAGGATAATTTGTTGGTGACCTTTAACTATCGCGTACGCGCTACTATGAGATGCAGGATCGTTAATACTGAAAACAAGATCCTCAGAACGTCGATGAACTTCATAAATGAGTGAATGTGACACAGAGAACTCTTGCAGAACAAATTGGACATTTCGGGGCTGATTGCAATGAGATGGTTTAATGTTATAAGCATTCTTCGCCAATTAGAAAAATCCAGAGAAATAGTTTTCCGACAGGAGGTTTCATTTTGATTCAAAAAGGAAAAAAATATGTATTTTGATATACCATAAGAATTGAGAATAATCGATAAAAGACATATTGCAATGTAGCACTATTGCACATCCAAGCTTTTTTTAATGAAATTGCTCATCAGACTTTCGCACATTTGTGGCTCTATCTATCATTAACAACGTTAATTTAAGCCTTATCCTTCAAATGGCTCCAAAGAAGAAGTAAAAAGGTTTTATATCACATGATCAAGGCGGCCGATCTTGATGTTGGTTTCGACAAATAGCTCGGCAAGAGAACTTGCAAAATAGAAAAGATTTCTCCATTTGTTTGACACGTGGTAATGTCTCGTTGATGATAAACTTCACCTGAATTCATACTTTTGAATTCCAGCCATAAAAGTTAATTGATAATCCTTTGATAGAATTGCGCCTCATCGTTCAGAATGTTTTTTGGTTAAATTCTTGACTGATGTTACGCATTCCCAAAACCATTTCCAATTAACAAAGTTACAACGATGCCTATAGTCGGTAGGCTTCAGTTCCTGCGTCTATTGAACCTTTGAATTTACCCACCCGGGGTTTTTTTGCCGAAATTCTCTAATTTAGCGACAGGTACGATTACGATGCTTTAATCTTATTTGATTTAATAGCAAATATTTCTGAAGTAATTCAACAATCCTCCTCGTTGACTGAGAGAGAGAACTACTCAAACTCAATCTCTTACAGCACAATTTGAAGAAGTGTTTTGAAACCAACAATTCCCGAAAATTGACCACAAAAGATGGGCCTTTAATAATGCCGGAGTTGTAATTATTTGCAAAATAATCGCCATAATGTCGAAGGGCAATATAGTGCACTACAGGAGCTGCTTGGAGTATTATTTCTACTTTGCTTCATGATCGCCTTCATTATTGTACATGGTAGCGCAAAATTTGTTACCCGATGTTCTTTGGCTGTAATTTTTTTATGAATGAAAAGCGTTGATTCTGCCTTTGGATTATGTTTACTTGATGTCTGAACTTTTTTCCATTTCGGCTAAGTGGCCACTGCCAGAACTGATGACCATTCGGGCCCGATTTATAGCATTTTCCTTCACTCTTGCTAGAACCTCCGGCGATATTCTCTATAAGGGCTTCAAGAGTCTGAGGCTTGTTGAAATAGACTCGTGATTTCAAAAAAACCCCACAAAAAGTTGTGGGCTCGTGCAGTATGCTCCGTTACTCCATCCTGTTGGAAGCACATGTTCTCTAGTCCCAATTCATCCAATTGAGGAAGGAGAAAATCGTTTAGCATGGCCCTGTAGCGCTCGCCGTGCATAGTAGTCGTTTGATTCGTGGCGTTTTCGAAAATATAAGGCCCGATGACGTCTCCAGCGTAAACAGCACACCATGCAGTCACTTTGACCGCGTGTAATAGTTCTTCGTGGGTTATACGCGGATTTTCAGTGCCTCGGAAATGATAATTTTGCTTATTCACATATCCACGGAGATGGAAATGGAAATGATTTTCAATGAAAAGTTGTCTGCCTCGTGCTCAAGATTCAGGATGACTTGAGCGTAGATTACAATGCTTGGCGGTCAACAGCTTATAGCTGATGCACTCTCTTCCTTTGTAAGGAAACATCTTCCAGTCTTCCACGAAAATTCTCTGTTAAGACTGCTGATTGATGGGCAAGTGCGTGGCACGTCGTCTGGTCGATACTCCGGTGTCCTCTGCGCCATCTTCAACCACAGCACCGATATTCTCAGCTGCTACGGGCCGACCTTGTGAAACCTAGCAAATGAGAGACGTTAATCTTGTGGCCTCCCTGCAGCTTTGTTACTGACACTGCGCATTTGATGTAGTTGAAGTGTTATTATGAAAAAGATTAAGGTAGAATCGATCGGCAAAGGGTCTGATGATCTCATGCGACTGTGGACGTTCGACCGTCGACGTTTAGAGTCCTTATAGTATTTTCAAGGCACTTTACTGCTTACGCATATTTAAGCGTTTCATTAAAACTAAAACCAAACCTTTTTGATTCTCTTTGAAGTCAGCTATTTTACACGAAGTACATACATACATGCAACATGAAGAATTAATTTAGTAACAAAAAAGCCTACGAAAAAATGCCATCTTGATATAATACCTTTTTTCTCCCCAAAACACAGAAGCGATTCGTTGCCAAATTTCTGCAAAAAGGTTGGTTGCCAAAATGGTCAATAAAACCGCCTTTATTTGGGAGTCTTTAGCGGATCAATCAATTCCATGAAATGCTCTCCTAAAATTTACAGAAAAAATAAAAAAACAAAATCTAAGCCCAAAACAAAGAAAATATATGCTTATGTCCGCAGGTATACTCGTACATAAATAGAACCCTCCTTCTCCAATCGAAATCTGTTTGTGTACGGCTTATCCGAAAATTAATTCAAAAACGAAAAGAAGAGAAAAAAAAATTGAAAAAAGAAAATCCCGAGGCGATTTGTGTTGTGGGTTTCTCTATAAATGTTTAAATAATTAATGACTACACATACGACCTGGAAGGTCAGGCGAGATCAGGTCGAGCATCAAATTAGAAACTAATCGTTTTGAAATTCCTTCACACGCAGCGCGATCTTGATGGAGGAGTATAGTATAGGTACTCGTCCAACGAGATGATGATCATCATCACCAAAGATTTCAATTCTCACACCTCTTTGGAATGGTGAAAGTGTGAAGTACGGATATGTATCTAATTTTTCCCGCCATGTAATTGTTTGTAATTCAACATTACAATACTCAACAACAATGGGCACACAACGTCCATCAAAATGCATTTGAAAAACCAAAAAAAAAAAAAAACAGTTGTTACATGTTCCCGGAATGGATATGGCTTCAGGTTGGTTCCCTTTGGACGATGATCGACGCACGCAAAGAAAAAGCCAAAGCCAACAACATTAAGAGATCTGTTGAAAGTCAATCTTGTTCCGAACAAAGGAAAAAATGTATCTACTCGCATATAGTTTAAGAAAGAATTCAAAATTTCAAGTTGCATACATATTTTAAAGCGAACAAGACACGTCTACGTAGCATTCTGTGTGTGGGTGCGAACATATAAAAGTTTTCTCCTTCCTCAACACACCTTGTCCTCTCTTCGGCTATGCAGATCTTTCAAAACGCCTACAACACACTCGTACGAGTAGATCTGTATATTTATTTTCCTATTTTTTATTTTCGATTTTTTAGGTAATCATTAGCTATTCAGTCGCCGTTTTTCGCTCCCATGAGGTGACACTTCATAAACTGGCAACATGGTATAAACGGATTGAATTTCAAAGATATTCGAATCATAAATAAAGAGCGCCCTCCGGGATTTTCAGATTTACTCGTACCCAATGCGGGTTGTGGTTTACTGTACGGATACGTACATACTCGTACATCTGTGTATGCTTATTCTACTATCCATGGGTTTCTTCTAAAACTCGGATAGTACCTAGTTTTCTTTTATTTATTTATTTATTTTTTTGTTTCTCCCTTTTACAATTTAGTTTCGAAACAAATAAAACGTGTTGAAGGAATTTTGTTTTGCAATTGATGTTTGTGTTTATGATTTTTATGTGCGATGTCGGCAAGTGTTGGAAGCAATTGAATGAGCCTGCATACGGATAGATACGAGTACGAGATACCTGTCTGGAGTGGGTACGGAAACGTGTCTTGTTTCTCGTATAGATAGATGAAGTGATGATGTGATGTGAATACAAAATATTGAAATGCATAATATTTATGGTAATATGAAAACAATTGCAAGCAGCATTTCAAATCTAGTTGCAAATGCATTTCCTAGAAATGTCTAGTTCTTAATAATTTAGTATTTAATTGTTTAACCGTTTAGTACGAATACAATGCGTTCCAAGGAAATCAATACAACTTCAACCAAATAAAACTCAAATAGCAGATGATGTCACTTGAATTTATTTTCCAATATTTTCATCCATGTATTGGAAACAGAGCAATTAACCCAAACGTTTGAAAGATGAAGCAGGACAAAAACATTCCAGGTATCGTATCAAAAACATTAAAAACCTCAAAGGAAGTGGCGCCTCACGTGAGTTTTTGAGTATAAGTTCAGCTCTGGCCTAGTCAGCCACAATTGTAATGGAAATTCGTATGACAATACTTGGCTATCTACAACAGATCCTAGAATTCCAGATTCCTACAACTAGAGTGGATATGAGGTAGGGCTTTAACTTATTCGTAATGTTAAACAACCTTTTTTGCTTTTCACTTAATGGTGACAAACAACTGATGCTGCGGTGCAAGGATTAGGTCGGAATAATAACCATTATCCAGAATTACACTCAGAAAAATATGACAGATGAAGATAACAAGGACGATTTCTAGATCATACTGAGCACAGCCAAAACTCAACGCCTTTCAGAGGTATCGTAATTGTAATCACAAAGGTAAGTGATGACAACACCACTCTTAAACCTGCGATGCAAATCCTTCGACTTCGGATGAGGAACAGCTTGTTAAATGACAGGAATGTTTACCAGCACTTGGGCAACCTCGATTTAAACCCAAGCTAAGGTGAGACTTCCGCAGCAACACGTACTTGCAATATGTATATGTCTAAGAACTGAATTATGAGGCAATTAGTGGTTTAAGGTTCCAATCTCCATGACATCCATTTGCATGTTAATGAAGCAATGCTTTGTTAGTACGCTGCTAGATACCTCACCTCCAGTTTGGTTTGTCTGCAATTGTTCCCAGAAATGTTTGGTGTGTAGTGTTTGTCAAACTTTATGCGGATTTTTTATTTGCTAATTACAAAGGTCAGATATCATTTAAGCCGCATATTTCACAAGACACTTTGCATCTCTTACGCTATCACGGAGCTTGGTAACGCCATCGTAGCACACTACACACTATACCATTACAGACGCGGGATGGTGGCCTCTTTTAATCCTCGGGATGAATTGGGATGCTCCTCTGGATGACCGAGCATACACACGATCCTTCTGCTTATTGAACGATTCTTCTACGGTGGAGATTATCTCGTCAGTAATTAGAATTTGTCTGTGAGCGTTCTTCACGTACCGGCTGAGCAACGCTTTCGATCTTCGCTTACGTTTTTCCTTCAATGCGGCCGTGAACAGGTGTCCAGTGTGTCGCCTGTACGCGCTGAGGGCTAAATCTTCTTTGATAATGCGAGACATGGATTTTTGCGAAATTTGCAAAATTCTGTTTTCGCAGTAGTTTCGGTCGATTCGTTTCTTCACGGCTTTGATCGCTTTCGGAGTTCTTACAGTGCGCGGACGACCGGATCTTTGACGGTCTCGTACTCCAAGTATCCTCAAACAACTTCACAGCACGATACATAAAATTGCGAGTGATTCCAAGCGGTCGCAACCTCCTAAAGATATTGCCTTTTTCCATATTGCATTTAAGTAGGCCAACTACAACAATACGATTTTCGGTGTCGCCGCATTCCATGATTGTAAGCACATAATGTCAAAAACGTTTTACGTCACAATGAAGCATAAATACCAACTGTCAATTCGCAATCAATACGAAATGGATGCGCCCAGTGTTGCATTCGTAATGAGTGAGTTCAGTTGTGTACCAGTATTTATGACTTGACTACGTATGCATTTGCAAGCAGACAATTTGAACCTTTGACAAGTTTGACATCATGAAAACTGCATAAGATACAACTAGATGCACAAATCGATGATGAGTGAATGAGGACGTCTATTAATCACGTTGGAATTATTTATTGTCGGCTTGAAACAAACAATAGAGAAGCCTTGAAATAATATGCAAAGCTGAAAAATTCCAGAGGCACGCAATTATAAAGAAGCGAACTTGGTGCAATCACAGTTCGTGCTGGAAATCTACTAAAAGCGATCTGATAGTAGTTTTTGCTCTATAATAGTTTATTAGATGAATAACCTCTCATCGCCTTCATCTAATAAAGAAAAAGTTCAAGTTAAGGACGAAAATGACTACCAGAGAAAAAAAAACCCTTATGTCCCAGCCATCAAGGTGTTGCTTTACATGTTGGCACATTACATTGTTATAAGTTCTTTTTCAAACTTCGTTTGGAATTTCATTTGCCTTTTTAATTCAAAAAACACCGATCAGTAAGTCATTATCCTTGAGACTTCTTTGGAATTGTCTTTGATTGAGTTTGCAGCGGAGACTTGAGAGACAAAACCTTTCACCACTTCAAAGTTAAAGTTTATCATTGTGAAGTGCTGTCAGAACTTTGGGTGTCTTTTCTTCTTCTACGATACCTATACTTTGTTCAATCCTTATTTACTATTAAGTTCATCTTAGAGCCGCAAGTTCTGAATGGTTGAATGGTTAAGTCTCGGTATGCCTTGATTTTGATTTCAAACACAGTTCTAGAAGTGTATTGTAATATTGTATTTGAAACAGTAGCCAACATTGGAGCTTTCAAATGTGTGAAGCTCTGATATTGAATAAAAGGGTTTCTCGGAATAAGGACGAAGTCATATATTTGAAAAACGTCATCAGGCACTACCACACAATACCGCTGGTACTTCTAATCGTGTTATCACCTTATACAGCATCGTATGCAAGGCCTAGTTTCATACATCATAAGCTTTGAGGGCTTCGACAAGGAATTACTTTGTGGCATACATGTACTTTCTATCTTCTGGCGACAGCGTTTTAAATTTTGCATTTTTGGTACACGAAATGACGCCCAATTATCAAGCCATCGACCATTTTCGACGTTGTTTAATAATACACGGAGGCAGAGCGATACATCTTCAGATTGAAGGTTGCAACGATTTGACCAGCATCAATCTGGCGGTCATAGGTTTTGTTCAGTTGCAGGATCATCGGTAGTCCATACCATAACTTTAAACACAGTACAGCGGGAGACAAGAGCCACTCAATTTTTTTAGGACCTCTAATGGAAGCGTAACAGTGACTGTTCCTTAAACCCAAAACGCAGAAAGGGTGCACCTGTTGCGATTTCACCCGATGTTGCAATATATATTTAATTCTGAGACTCAAAGATCAGCAAAAGGGTTTATATCGGCCTCGATCTGTACCAAGGTTTAACCCATGTCCTCAACACGGGTTTCGAAATGGTATCAAAAGATTAATTGGAAAGCGATGGCGTGGCATATCCTTGATCCCACCAAGTTTTCTACATTTTATTGCGTTCTGAATTTAGGGACAGCATTGCTTAATTTTCCGAGCGTACCTTAAAGTTTGCCGTGTCGAGATCTCAAATTCGAGTTCCACTGAGTTCTACATTGTTGGCTGGTTAATAAGTCTGAAAGATAGTTCTCTCTCACATTGCATTGGCTTCTGCCCCAAAACAGTGTGATGGACATTATCATGGCAGTATCTGTTAAATTCCCTTATCATGAGTCGCAGTATTCAATGAGTCAGAATTGTACCTATTGGGTGCAAAAGTACCGAACCATATAGAAAATATGATGACAAGACAGACGCGAAATTCATTCTCCGACAAACTCTCGGTCTTTTCGATCACCTATCATAGAGTATTGGGAACAACCAAGACCATATATCCGTTTATGTGTGTTTTATCTTCTCTGGAAAATCTGGTGCAAAAAGGAATAGAGAGGATCGGTCAAACGCAAAAACATCATCAAAGTTTGGCCTTTTTAACGGGATGATTTAAAATAGGGTGGTCTGTAGAATGGTTCTAAGGCTCGCAAACATAGAAAATTCCGCAAGGGGTGTAGTAGGAATGCAGAAACGCAGGAGAGTGTATATGCTTACATATATAGCATACCATAGGCCACTATTAGATAGAGTGTATTGCTTACAACTACGTTATTTTCTCAAAGCAAAAATATATGTGTACATATGTCCTCAAAGTACTACATCGTCTTACATACTTTTTGTGGAACCTAGTTAACATACTAATTTCAAAAAAGATTAATAGAAAATTTTTTCAGAGTTTTAAGCCAAGATTTGAGTAATAAGCGAATCAAAATGGAACCAGTTTTTGGCTTAAATCAGCCATAAACCGGTAAAACGAAACATCACCAACATTTAATGGTATGTTCGATTTTTAAACTTTGTCAAGCCATTTCGAATGATATTAAGTTACCATACATGTGCTAGCTTACACAAATTTCAAATTAAATTGTAACATACTACTGCGGTATAATAACGATTAAACGAAGAAAACAGAATGGAACCAGAAAATAAAGAAGAACAAAGTTAAACGTTTTTCTTATCTTTTCAATGTGTTATAGCTATCTTCCACTCCCCTTTGTAAAAGTTTAAGGAAATTTTTTTGTCCAACTTTTCAAGAGCTTGCCGCCCATTTTCTAAACATGTTTTCGTGTTCGATTTCGACACATACTATTGAGTTGAGTTTTCATTCGGTTATCTGCATCGTTTCCAATATTTAATTTCATATGACACGATTTTTTCACATCAATTCTGCCTACACATTCTACTCGTATACATTGTGAGATACTTGCACATGGAAACCGGATTGAAAATGAATTTGATTTTTTCACATTTTTTTTCTTTTTTCGTTTTTTTTTTCAATAAACCATTTCGTGTTAACTTACCGTGAAATACTCATTTACATAAGTAATGCAAATGTTAATTTTGTCAATGTTGTAGGACTAGCACTGATTCAATCTTGCAGCATATCACTAGAAAAACATTTTTTTTTTTTTTTGAAATGTGCATAAATTAAATATTCCAATAATGGTATTGAAGTACATGGTTGAAATGTTTTCATAAAAGTATGATAGTTCTAAAAGTATCTTTTAAAGGTTGATTAAGATTTAAAAACCATCATGCGATTTGAGAATTTGGCCGTTGAAACGTAGGGCAATTTTTTCAAATCAGCCGTTTTTCAGAAAACGCTTACAGACTTCGAGAATCAGCAGTAGGATCCCATTTTAATCTGATTGAATAGGTACCAACGTTTTTAAAAGACGAGAGTGACACTCGAAAAATGTTACTTACAAATGTAAAAGAAAATACAAGCGTTTGAAGTATATAACTAGAAATCTACAAGCTTTTCCAATTACGTTGCCATAAAATGTATGCAGAAGGATAGAAATATTTTCTGTTGCGGCGTCCAGCAACGTCTGGTTTTCATTGTTTCTTATATTCTAAAAAAATTTAACTAAAAAGTTAAAAGCCTACTTTTTATTGAAGCTCTGGAAAGGAGAGTAAGTAAAACTATGCCCTAAAAATCTTAACAAAATTACTGGTTCTTTGTGATGGATGTAGACATTTTGAAACATGATCTTCCATTCAAACAGATTCTAATAAAAAATATGCCTAAAAGAGGCTATTCATTCCCGGTGCATTTTAGGCCACGCAAACTCTGTTAGATTAACAAAAAAAATATTTATTTCTCTGCAACAACAAGAAAATCTACGTTGTCTTATAATTAAAAAAAGGGGCAGAACAATATTGAAGGTTGCCACAATTTGTCTAGTTTCATTATGAGCAGCCGGTCACCGGGACATTAAAGCAATAACATGGGAGTCAGAGACAAGAGAGGCATAGAGAGGCCATGGTTAGAGCCACAATTCGCAGGAAGAGTCTTATACAAGTTGATTGACCCGTTGTGCAGCTGCAAATAACTGGGGCGTGACCCCAAATTCGGCCAAAAGTTTTAGACCGGCCTCGACTCAAACAAAGGGTGAAACCTGGTGCCCTTAACACAGATTCCGACTTTGGTATTATGAAAAACGGTAAGCACTGGCCGGGCCCCCATGGATGTAGAAATTCTCCGTGAACTTAAGTCTTCACTACACGTTTAGCACCGACTCAATAAATCTGTTCTATGACCAAGATTCGGTGGGCCAACAGCTCAACAATCAAGTTCGTAGCACAGTGCTTGTCCTACCTCCCAGTTGTGGTCCCTCGCTACATCGTGAATAATTCCTTACACATGCTGGCTTTAATGACATGGGCATACTGTTGATGATCCCGACAAACGTTTTAGGACAACGATCTTCGGATTTGCAGATCGCGTGCAGCCAAACAATTACCTGAGATCCTTGACTGCTACAAAGCTGACTTAATTGCCGTCCAAGAACTACGATGGAATGTACTGGAAAAAAGAAAGATGAAATGGAGAATGTCAAAGACAGCAGGCGCGGCAAAAGCAGCAGTCTTAAATGCAGATTAACCGTCAGAGAAATACTTAATGAACATTTTTGAGTTCTGCCAGGCTATTTGGACTAAGGGTTAATTCGCGAACATAAGTTTATTGACACTCACGCCCTGAAAGAAGAGAGGAACAACGCTATCAAAGACTGTTTCTAGTATCCTTAACTACTTAAATGCCAAGGCAGGTAAGAAGGGCACCCTTGGAAATAGGATGAGAAAGTACATCCTCCACGACCTCGCCTCCCGAAACGGACACAGGGTAATTGATTGCGATGAGACACAATGCAACTATGACCAGAACAAAAATCGTCAACAAATTTCACCATACTGCGACTGGTGCAATTCACTCCTCCAATTTTGTAAAGACGAAGTTCCCCGTCGAACAACTTCAATTGTAAGAGACAGACAATCGAAAAAACCTCCCAATGAGACTATAGCCGCCACCGTTAGTCGCAGAGTAACAGATACATCACACGCAGAGATATAGAAACCTCTTGCCCGATGGCACAAAAATCTAGAAAAAACAGCAGGTTTGAGAGCTTTATGAACTGAAAACAGAAGAAAAAGGAAAGAACACTAACTATCATCAAACAATAAGCCAAACAAACAAAGCCATAAAGCGCGAACAGTAATCTGCAGGAATGGAGAAGAAAACCTCATGGCAGAACTGCAGTCGATGCTGAAAACTTACTAAGATTATTCCTGCAGACTGGTAAGCCGTGATGACGAACAGCATCGCACTGTCAAGCAGAATGAACCATTCAATATTCATTACGACACCCAACATTTCCGTCGAACCCATCAAGACGACGTCATGCCGTAATTTTAGCTTAATTCTAACTAAGCTTCTGGGCCCGATGGCTCAATGCCGAGCCGTTTAAAGAAGCAGGTGATCATTGAATAGAGAGAATATCAACTAATCTTGAAAATCTGAGTTATAATCTAAACGAAGAAAATTCTCAGAACTTCGCCAACTACATGTGGAATATCGCTCAATATCGCTTATAAAATCATGTCTGCCGTGTTAGGTGAACGGTGTCAACGGCCAGGAGAAAACCTCATGGGTCAGCTATAAGATCGTATAATGACACCAAACTCACTCCTGATAATCGATGCCTCTGTGTGTCATCGTAATGTCTCTTTATGCCGCAGAAATTCGCCCTTTGGGATAATGGAGGAGACTTTTCAACAGTGAACTATAAGAAGATTGCAACAATGCTGACCTCGTCAGAACAGTTTGGTTAAGATAGCTAGTTCACCTCGAACGCATCGACAGTAGCACCCTGGCCTAACCTAGTGCAGTAGCGGACGACCTCATCCAAAGTGCCGCACACAAGTGGTACCAGACTTCAGTCAACTTCGTATGAGCTGGAGGCAGTTAAACAAAAGATCGCGCCAGCTATAGAGTCACCACGAACTATAGCGCCATCTTAGCTAAAAGTAGAAAAAAAAATTGAAATTCACTGAAAAATACTGCTCTGGGTAAGAGCATTGATAAAAGCACACACACCGCATTATTACATTATTATTAATTTAAAATAAAAATTCGGAAAAGAACTGTTCGTGACATACAATAGTACTCACAAATGTGTTTAACAAACCATCATCAATGCAACATTACCGTGTTCTTTACATTTCAGATTTCAAAATGAAGCGAGAACGTTTTGCACATCCGTATGAGTATACTCTTACATACATACGTTGTACCAAATGGTGTTGCCTTTTAAGAAAAATCGAGGTCAAAGGAAAAGATACAATGAAAGACACTAAACCTTTTCCTACTGTTATTTGTTACTTTGTGGGTATATTGAGCAACAATGTCATCTCTACCTATACAAAAGGAATGTATATCTTTTGAATGCATCTTTCGTTGAAGTAAAAATGGTAGTCAAGTTTCGTGGTTGCTTTTTGCAGTGGCGTTCGCTTCGGTTAAATTGTCGTTGAAGACCAAGGAAACAAATATTCTCGGATACAAACGAGTAACAATTTTATAAGACTTTTCTACTTAAATATGACTCTACTGTGCAATTCTTCTTCTACCTGTGAGTTCAGAGATACAAGAAGCCCCAGTTTTTTTGTATCTTTCTTTGTTCGATATCTTGTCTTGTAGTATACGTAGCTAGAAGAATAGTGTGGAATTTAATATATTTCTTTAAGTGGCTTGTGAATGGTTTAGATTGTGAGTTGAAATTTATATCAGAGAGCCCTAACTTTTCATAAGACATCCTGCCAATGACTTGTATATACATATATGGTACTTGTTCACCATTTTGATTATTTAGCTAAATGGAAGCGACTATCTGGACCATTTATTCATAGTTAATCGAGTTCTGTACTTAAATTGGGTCTGTCAATGTCCTGAAAGTCAACAATTAAAACAGCAACTTGAGCATCCTCATATTTTGACATATAGATTTGTTTTACTTTAAAAGGATGGCAGTTCTACTCCTAGGTTTGATGACTTGTTGCTAACTTCTCATAATTCCATTGGTGAAGCTGTTAAAGAGTTTCTAAGGGATGCGGACTATAATGAGAAGATCAGAGGGGACTTTATTTTGTCGAAAGCATGTTCACCGCAGAAGTTTAAAGGTTCGTTTCTATGTATCTGTCCTATTATCACTAAATATCTAAAAAGAACATAAAAAGGATTGAAGTTAGCTTACAATTTCGTTAACAATCAATTTTGTGGAGGTTTTTAGCTTCAAGCTGGCTGGCACATCAGCAACAGACCAAATTTTCACATTGTCACCCTTTCTAGAGGTTCACTGGATTTCGACAAGGCGTTACGCTGTCGTTAGACAAAGTACTGTGTTCTGGTATTGGGACAAATTGGCCTTCAAGTAAATGGGTGTGCAGACAGCTGATAATTCGACAGTCAAACAGCTGAAAAAAAAAACTTCTAATTCGCAGAGCACAGACCTTGTTTTAAGCAGCAAAACACTTGCAACTGGTGTTTACGAACATATCAGTAGCGATCCAACTAAGAGGGTTTTGCTCTACAGTCACCACCAGTCGACCTCAATGGGTTCAGCAATTAGACCAAGTCAAATAAGAATTTGTTTGGCCTTCGATACGAACACATACGCTGCTTTCCTTCCACTGCTTATTAACAATGTGGTACGAGTATATCAGCACGATCACTAAAATTTCATAAATTTACTTTACAGACACAGACACATCCAATCATAACTCAGGTCTGTTATTATTTGGAAACGTGGAATTACTAATCTCTCAACATTTTTGTAATGATAAAAGGTGAGCCATCTGTTGGTTAATTTGTGAATCATATCTTACTCTCTGATCAAAAAGTACCCGAAATCTCCCAATCAAACAAACCCCGCTTGCAATATTGTCAAAAGCTCTTCCTTCGAGGTTGGTACATCTGTGGTCATGTGGCGCTCAAATATCTGTTTAAATGCCATTTGGCGGGAGTTTTTGCGTGGTAGCTTTGTAAACAAGTCAGTGTTTGCTGCAACAGTGTTCTGCGAATTTCGCAATGTCAAATTTAGTTGAGCAAAGAGTTTGGCTGAAATGTTATAAAATATCGTATGTGAAAGCGTTGAAAATGTTAACGGTAGCTACGGGGACTCGACAGTGTCGTAAACACAAGCGAACGAATGGTAAAAAGAGTTTGAAGCAGGCCGTACTATGGTTGGTGATTTGCCTCGTTCTGATCATCCGTCCACCATTGTTTTTAGTGTCTCATTCAGATCGATACAGAGCGTTATGCACGATGTTTTGGGCATAAAGACGTGTTGGAGTGTTCGTCCCAAAAGGCCAGAATTGTGGAGAAACAACTCGTGTTGATGGTTGCGTTTTGAGATGATTGAGGCGATAAAGGAGAATTCAAAAAAAGGAGCGATGCCAAAATTGTCCTGTGAAAAGTGTTTTTTGAAGATTGGTGGAAACGTTGGAATGTTTTATTTGTATTGCTTGCTATGAGGGTTAATTTAAATGGAATAAAATGAATATCGATTAATTTTTGAATCATTTTCGATTTATTGAAGAATTATCAGTACTTTTTGATCAGAAGGTATTTCGATACTGATAGCTCTTATGCGCTCAAGAAAATGGATCAATGGATCACGAATATTGGATCACTGTTCGTGAGACTAAATTGCTGATTGATAAAGGAACATATTTCCATATACGTAGTAAGTGTTCAACGGGGAATATTGCAGTTGTTGCTAAAGTGTGCGTCAAAACTCTGATAACATCAACGCCAATGATCTCAGCAACCGAACATCATTCGCACTAAGGAGAATTTTGCTTGAGGAGAGTTTTGAGTCAGGAATTGATGCAAAATGATCACCAGATGCGCTGTTTGGGGTTTAGAGCAGCTCAAAATTGGCGACAACTTTGATCAAAATAACTTCTTTTCATATGAGGAGCGTCCTGTCATAGAGAAGCCAATGCATCCTGAACGCGCGGCTGTTTGTTGTGCTTTTTGGAGTGCTGGGTTTATGACCCATTTTTCTTTCAAGACGACAATGGAAGTAACGAGACAGTCAATGGAGAGCTTAGCCGAGGCATAAAAGCCTTTATGTCCAATAAGTCCAACTAAGTTGACACTTAGTTATATAATCGTATAATAGGTAGTTTTGGTGGTGTTGTTTAGTCCGTACAGAGCTGCAATTTGTACGTTTTTGTGTCGCTAAAGATCGAGGCTACGCGGATAATCCAGAGACGTTTCAGGTACTGAAGAACAGTTTTAATCAAGTTATTCGTGCAACAGGGGCCGAAACCATCGGAAATATTTCGAAAAATTGCGCTGACCGGATGGCCTACTGCCAAGCCAACTGATGAAACATTTTAATGAAATAAAAATATTTGTTAGTTCCCTTCAATATTGCCTGGATTTGTATGGCTCATTCCGGGAACACCTAGCCGAAACAAATGCGACCGACAGGTCACAAAAAGAACTTCTTGGTACAGAGAACCTACATTACAATATATTCCAACGGTTTTTAACATTTCGCATTCAATTATAATTTAGAACAAGCTAATCCGAAAATGTTAAAGAAAAAACAGCTTAAGCCCGACATTAAGCTTAAAAGGTTTTGGTAAAGCAAGAAAACAAAAGCGTGGCAGTTGAATCTACCTCCTATTTCCATCGTACAAAAAAGAGTTTGAAGTTTGAAAGAGTTGAAGTGAGTTAAAAAAAACAGTTGCAGGACTTTTACCAAAAGTTTCCAATAATGACCTAAGCTGAATGTATTTGTTTCCCTACGTAATCATTGTAAAGAATTCTGATTGTTTTGGAACCAAATTGATAATGACTACTCTACAAGTTATCAAGACGCTTTCATACAGCAATTACTTATATGGGAATGTGGATGAGACCCCCGCAATGGACTTTCTAATTTCTGTCTCAACAAAAGCTATCACCCACAAAAGTAAAATTAAGTAGTAGCTAGTAAGTACTTCATTGACGGTTCTAAATTTATTCCAATTCCTTGACTGGCCTGATTTTGTTTTTCTTCAAATTTCGGGTAAATGTGTGCCTTATTAATATGTTCCGATAGAGTCCTCTATTTTTAAGAAAAATTATCTTGTGTATATGTTTTTTTGCAGTAGTTTAAAAAGAGTTATCGATCTATTGACCGCAATTCAACATGAAGACTCATTATCTGACGAAAATTCCATCCGATAAAATATCAATGAAATATTCAACAATCCTTTCCGAGCAAAAAATTTGAAACATTGTATATGCTCAAGACAAAAAATAGTAGTTACAGTGACTTTTAAGCGGTATCAATACAAATTCATTACCCGCTTATATGCGCATAATTTTTAAAAATATTTTATGAAATATTTCAAATGAATTATGCATCTCAATGAACATATAAGTCAGCGAAATATGTCTAAATTGTCAGACAACCGGCGTAATCATACATACAAGAATGTGCATATGTATCTTCATATCGCATCGGCGATGGACACCAAACAGTAAGCTTGCGTTCAATTTTTCTTAATTTTTTTTTACTGGTTGATTAAATCCATAATGAGTTTAAGAAAATACTCAACATTTGATGGATTAATTGAGCCCCTAACATTTGGGTTAGACTTTCTTTGATTTCTTCTACTTCCCTTGGAAATCTTCACCTACCTGAAGTAGATATTTTTCGATAATCGGCTCATCAGACGGAGAGAAAATATCTTATTTGGTCATATTTTGAGAAGAATGTCAATCATTATTAAGTTGTGGACAAATTAGGAACGAAGGTCAATGGAGTAGAAACTTTCTTCTGGATTTTCTAGAAAACCTCTTTTCAGGAGGAGGAACCAAAATTTTCTTTCACAAGGTATGTAACAACGAGTAGTAGATATACTCGATTCATTTGTATACGAGTAAGTTACTCTCAGGGAACTACAATGGAAATCAACATATTAACCAGGCATATTGAACCGATTTTTAGTAGGCGTCATTTTTGACCTTAAGATACGAGTATTTGTCATTGCCCATATAGTGATTTTTGTAAGAAAGTTTTTGTTCTCTTTTTGGAAGCATATATACCATAAGTATTCGTGCGTTGTAATACTGTGGTAACAATTAAATTTTTTGAAGGATCTACACTTTTAGATGGCTTGATCCCAAAGAAGCAAAATAAGAGTCATACACTTGGGTATTGGTTTTCAATATATCTACTTCTTCTATATTGCATTCCCATTGCAATTTGGGACGTAAGCAAAAACAACACATGCCATTATAGCCGTTCGGAAAGCCAGTAAATGATACGAGCCGCGAAATAATGTACATGTAACATTTTTGCCTACTTTGTAGTTTTCTATTCTGAAGAGCATGATATCTGTATAGTCAAAAACTAGATTAGGAATTCTTCTAATTAGAGTCAATGGCAATTATTTGAAAATGTTGAAACAGAGGTAGAGAAGTTCTCAGCCAACCATGGATAAAGAAAGCTCAAAACAGGATAATAAAATATGAAGATGGTAAGGTAATAGATTATTCAAATATATGCTGACTGACAACGACGATGACTAACGATTTGATGTAACCACTCAAGGTGAACAATGGTTGTTAGTATTTCCGTTCACCTAACCAAGAAAAGGGCTATTAAGTAATATTAAAACTAAAAACAAACTAAGCTGTTAGAGTAGAAGTTTTTCTACCGAACTGTTTTAAGAGCAAGAGTCGATTTCCTTACAACCATACACTAACTTATGTGTAAAATATAATCAGATAAAGTGGTCCTTATGAGGTCAACGTCTGCTTAATATTGATACCCATTCTTGAATATAATTGAAATTAAATTGATTAAACGAGAAGAATTTTGAGAAGTAGGGAGATATATTGTTGGTATGGTTTAACGAGGACAGTCATCAAACAGTCTTTTCACGGTTCCAAGAAGAAGGGATGACAAACTTATGTTTCTTACGTTATTGAAAAAATGAAATACCTCCTGTCTACTGTTATTATGAAACATGTTACAGTCCGCGCTTAATATCTTTAGACAATTGGCCTACAAGAGAGCCGCTTTGAATGCCTTCTAGCTATGGTAGAGTTATGCTAAAAATGTTTAAAGATTTCTATTTATCTAAGCAGTGCTGACATGTTCATGGCAAATAGTTATGGTTGTATCTAAGCCGTAATAAAGCTTCCGTGTCACTTTGAAAATTAGCCTACCATTCACAAAACTTATGGTGGTTGCATGATTTATTCATCCTCAAAAAACCAAGCTCACTTCTTGTCACACCACACAGAATGAGTTAGTCAGTAAACAACGTTACCGGACGATTTTCAGTGATTACATCTTTGAAAACGTGGATGTGATTCATCAGGATGAAGCTACGTGCCACGGATTCGATTGAACGACAACTTTATATTGCGAAATGTACTAAAGGAACCGCTCAGTCTTCGTAAAAGCTTGTCATATTGACATTGAAGCCGTGAGTTGTTAATGATGCCTTTGGAGTCTCTAGGTTCGTACCATTTGGAACTTCTCTTTTCTCTGATTTAAGCTGATAAGGATGTAGCAATACTAGTTTTCAACTTGTTTTGAAAACACCCAGATTTTTTTTAATCTTTCTTCTACCTATATGTCTTCTTTGATTACTTACAAAAATCTGACAGTTTTCAAGTTCCTCTCAAGCAAGTCCAACATTTTGGGAAATACCTTTCAAAATAACATCATAAAGAACATCGATTGTAAAGGATACTTTTGGGCTGAGATCAATCATTAGAACTTAAGTGATTGACTGTTGTCTGAGACAATATCTTGATGTAAGGCAAGGCGGCGCATTTAATGAAAAATCATTCACTTATCCTCCAACCTTTTTAAAATTTTCTTACATTTTTGATTTGAAAAATGATAATTTTTGACGGGTGTTAAAAAAAAACCCTGATCTTTGTTTCGCCATCAGCAAGCATTTGGCGGTGGTCTATATTTAAATAGAAATACTCACTTATACCATCTTTTGACAGATGTCACGTTTTCAGATTCCTCACTTCTCATAGACATTTTAGGTGATTTATGGACATTTTTTTTGAGATTGTCAATGTCACTAAATAGCTCGTAGAGTTAAGTCTCCAGTTCCATAAAATTGTGCCTCTTGTGTTGACTTGTGAATTTCAAACAATTTTCTCAAGTACGAGTATAATGTTGAAAATGTTAGATGAAAGCGCTAAATCCTTTTTTGGAATTTCGGATTGTTTCGAAATTTTTCCAAGCAGTGAGTATTTTTCATCATCACTCTGCAAAATTTTACAAGGATACTGAGGCTGGACGAGGTTTTGAAAAGCTCGTGTCGATAGATGCCTTCATATGGGGACTTAAAATCAATAAGTCGTCCGTATCGATTTGGACTTCTTGGATTTTCTTTTCGGGATCTACGGTAATGTGAATATTTAGTCGTTGTGCTTAAGGGATGAAATACGCTTTAACAACGTTTAGTAACCATTCAGGTTACGTACGTTAGCTCAAATTTTCGGCGTTATAAGCCAGCTTCACTTGATATTGTTGCCATACCGGTGGAAAAGGTGAAGAAACAAAGTGGTGGGCATCTGTAAATCACCTTTTCTGCGCCATTCTTCAGGCTTAGGTATCTCTCGAACATTTTTCTTTCGTTCTTTGCGAAAAGGCTTTTGTTAAAGCCAAATGACGAAGATACGAAATTAGGCAAATGCTCTCTGTTCCAAAGCAAATAATATGCCAGATTTGGTCAAGCACAGCCAACCATTGTACCAATACGAACAAATTTAGTGCTAAGGCATGGTTTCATGTTGGAGATGTCATTAGGCCAGACTTCGTCCGGGATGATGCCGACCAGTCGGTTAGTCAATTTAGGTTGCTATTGGTCTATGTGAAGCTCTTTTTTGAATTGGAACGAGAACGAGTCTTGTAAGAAATGTGGTTTGAACACAAAGAAGCAGCTCCCCTAGCACAAAAAGCGCCGGTCAGCCTTATTCATGAGACGTTAAATTGCTAAAATTTTGGCTGCATTATGCGGGAAAGTCATACAAAATTGGATTTAGCACATCCACTCATGCATGGGGTTCTGTGAAGATGTAGACAAAAGAGGATCTACAAACATATGTACTTTTAATGCAGTTGAACTCATTAGTCATCCGTATGAAAGTAAATTATCGGGTTAAAGTCAGCACAGAAGTAACTGACATGAACATAACACAGGTTAACACCTTTTTAAAAGTCAAGTACGAGTGCCTACATGTTTTATGCACATTTTAATTTACACATGAGATTCTCTGCGAATTCTGGATTCTTTTTTTTTTTTGCAACAGTCGAGTATTGTTGTTTTTATATCAATCAGATACGATCATCGTTCTGTGCCTGTGTCTGTGTCTGTGTCCGTCTGTCTGTCTATCTTGTCTGTAATACAGGATGAAACCCACGACTTAATGTAACACAATCCCATCAGGGGATTTTCATGGTAACAATGTTAAGTGGGAGCTCTTTTGAATGCAAGGATTCAGCGAAATTCAATGCAGCACATCCGTACGTACATACGAATACATGTGTGGTATTCGTACTCGTATCTACGAATTCGTGCATACATACAAATGTGTAATAAAGGTTTTTTCCAGTTCTTTTTTTCTGTTTTTTTTTTGGCTCGTTTCCTTTCAACTTACCTTCTGTGGGAAAGACAACTTGGCCCAAATTGTGTCCTTTTTCCGAGGGAGTTTTGTCGGTTTTCTTCAGAGTTAACTTAACAACGCTCACGGGGTTACAGAGTGTGTACTCGTATTCCTACGATTCTTCGAACATTCAAACATGCACTTAACATAGTAATATCTAGGTATGTATGTTATAGATACTTTTTTTTTCTATACTACATGCGGTACATCTATAGGTATTCGTATATAGTTGGCGTAGTAATGGCAAATATGCACAAATATGACACAAATCCCCAAATGGGAATAATTTTTTTTTTAGAAGAAGATTTCAAAAATTCACAACTCACATTTAGATTTTTGAAAAAAAAGAAAAAGATTTTTTGCTTATTTTTGGAAAATTTTGCACTTAACAAAAAATAACAATTTTTTATTTTATTTATTCCAAATTCCAGAACTCAAAGGCAAAATGGTTGATGCTCCTAATGGTGATGGTGGTGGTGCAACCATAGTTACACACAAATAGATATTTCACCTTGCCGATGCTAAGTAACACCAGGATAACTTTGAGGACAAAACCGGTTTCACTTCCAAACGAAATAACCGCCCGAAACTAACTAAACTCGCCACAGCGACTCGAAGATGATTCAACGTTAGTCGAACTGTCGACGAAAGGCACCACCGACTGTGAATGGAATTTCCAAAGTAATTCTCCGACTGTTTGTTGTGGATTTGGTGTGGACTATACAGTTCAATGTAATTTCCAGTAGATGATTTCCAGTCCATGGTAAGAGCATTACCGATACTGGAAGGGTATGAACAGTTGTTTAGTGGACTTGGATTGGATATATGCCTGAGCTTGTGGATCGTGGAAGGGGTCGGCAGAAACCAATTCCTCTTTATTGGAAAATTGAATACATTCCCACAAAGAGAGTGGCTAGGCTACTTGCCTTTCTTTCTGAAGAATCTTGGTTTTGTCTTCTCAAAACAAAACAAATTGTGGATTTTCGACATTTATTTTAAGATTCTATTGTAGATAGATTGGTGAATTATATCAGCAAACACTTATGCAAGAATTTTTTTTGAAAAAAAAACTTAATTTCGTGAGACATCTTCCACTAAACGAAAAATTTACAATTTAAGGGCTGTGCATGTAAATTGTACGCGAACTGATTCCATTGGAGATATAAAGAGAAAATGAAGAGCGAAGAACTACAATATTTTCTCTTTACATGGATTGGACAAACATGGAAATTAACTCCTTGAATCACAGGTGCACTTGACTATTCATTGTTTGGCTGTTACTATTCGATATGAAATTAATTAACGCCTGCGACTGTAGGGAACATGCAGGCACACCTAAAAAATAAAAAAAATAAATCTAAATTCAAACTGTAGTCCCAATAAGGTGTGCAATTACCCATTCCTGAAGCCGACGGAATTTACTATAATTTGTCGAATCGATTTGCTGTGTCTGGGTCAAGCCCTATTATTAAAATATTTTTTAAAATACAATAACAAAGAAGTTCAGCTGATGTGAGGCATTTTTGTTCCAAAAACCGATGTGTCACGATTTATTAAAGTTTTATAAAAGATTTCTTAAACGACCTCTAGGACTGCTATTTCACATTGTTGTCATCTACAATATTTCGTTGATAACAATGGTTTTCTTGAAGAGGATTGGCATAAGCCGTTTGCTCTACTAAACCCCAAAATAAGGAGGCTCAAATTGTCCGTCGTCTGAAAGGAAACATTCTTTTCTTCAAATTTCTTTTTCTACTATACAAAGCCTCTTTGTAAAGCTATAGCTTATAGTACACTTCTCACCAAATCTCTTTAAACCGTCTTCATAAAACTAAGCATATTTGTATTCCAAGGTTCCGAGCGCAACTTTTAGACTAGTCCAGGAAGTTGTCCATTACAGTCAACTGTTTTGACTGTGATTTTGTTGCTGTAATACGAGGGTTGTCTGAAAAGTTTCCGACAGCAACGTAAAGATAGCGGCGCTCGTCAATAAAAGCTAGTGAATGCTAGTTGTGCATCTTTTGATAGTTACTTACCGAAGTTTCAGTCATTTCGGACGCGCAGTTTTTAGTTGACAGTCGTTTGAGTGAGTCGATGTCAGTGCTTTTTGTGAAAATGGAAAAATTGAGTATCGAGCTGTTATTAAATTCTTGTTTTTGAAAGGCAATACGCCTACGCAAACCAAAAATGAGTTGGACTCTGTGTATGGGGACTCTGCACCATCATTTACCACAGTGAAATTGTGGGCAGTTAAATATAAATGTGGCCGTGAGAGCTTGGGAGATGATGAACGTTCGGGACGTCCAAAAACTGCAACCACTGACGATAACATTGCTAAAGTTCACCAAATGGTGTTCGACGACCGCCGAATTAAAGTAAGAGAGATAGTAGAGGTTATGAAAAGACGTGTTTGTTACATATTAAATCAAGATTTAGGCATGGAAAAGCTGTCCGCGAGTTGGGTGCCGCGTTAGCTTACGTTAGACCAAAAACGTGTTCAAATGAACATTTCCAACGCTCTGTTGGCGCAGCTTAGGCGCAATAAATCCGAGATTTGGCGTCGATTAGTTACTGTAGATGAAACTTGGATACACCATTATACGCCCGAAATAAAAATTGAGTCAAAACAGTGGACTGCAAGCGAGCCGGTTACCAAAAAAGCAAAAACTATTTTTTTCGGCTGGGAAAGTGATGGCGACTGTTTTTTGGGATAGTAAAGAAGTTATCTTAATCGAATATCTGCCAAAAGGAAAAACCATTACAGGAGCATACTACGCATCATTACTTGCCAAGCTGAAGGCAAAAATTGCAGAAAAACGGCCACATTTGCAGAAAAAGAAAATCCTGTTTCACCAAGACAACGCGCCGTCTTACACCTCAGCGGTTGCCATGGTGAAAATCCATGAATTACGGTTTGAACTGCTCGACCATTCCCCTTATTCACCAGATCTAGCCACAAGCGACTTTTTTGTTCCCTCATGTAAAAGCTGCTCCCGGAGGACTGAGATTTTCGTCAAATGAGGAGACAATCACCTTCTTGAACAATTATTTTGCAGAGAAAAACGCCAAGTACTATTTGGACGGGTTAGAAAGATGGGAGCATCGCTGGGAGAAGTGTGTAGAGTTACAAGGAGACTATGTAGAAAAATAAAAGAAAAATTTGGGAAAAAATGTCTTGTATCATTGTTTGGTCGGAAACTTTTCAGACAACCCTCGTAGGTATACTTAATGCTGTATTCACGTTTTATTTACAGAACCTTATCGTCGTAAAAATTCTGATTTAGTGCACATAAACTTCGCCAAACGTGCGTGAGCAAATGTGACAGTCAAATTGCTGTCAGTTTTCTCATGCCTAAATCAAATGTAACAAATACGTTCCGTGAACAAGTTCATAGCCTCTGTTATCTCACTAACTTAATTTTAACGGTAATCTGAAACCATTTCCTGAAGTTGGGCAACCTTATCTTCAGTGGTGGTAGTTTATAGCAATCCCAAACATTCTTCGTTACTCAAGCTGGGTAAACTCGGCTTGTCAAAATACCACACTGACAAATGACAGAGCAAAATCCCCGTTCAAGGTTTTCAACTCATCTTTGCGTAGATATATTGTCTTTCAAAAACGTCGATATCATCAAAAACAGCTCGATATTGGGTTTTTCTATTTTTACAAAAACAATCAGATTGGATCACTCAAACAATTGTCAAACTGCTCATCAAAAATGGCTGATATTTAAGTGGATTTATAGAATACGCAAACAGATTTCCCAACTTTTATTGACGAGTGCCGCCATCTTCAGACAGCCCTCGTATAATCTCGGTTGCTAATTTGGATCACAATTTCGAGAAATAACTCGGCTACACAACTTTTCTCGGGAGAGAGCTTTTGTTTCACTACTTGAGCGGCGCGTTGCACTGTCGATTGTTCATCTTATTTGAATAGGAAATAAGATCTAATGACGCCTTCTGCCCTAAAACCACATCAAACCGTTACACGTTGTGAATTGAGAGGCTTTTTTAAGCCATCTTAGGTTTGAATGTCACTATATGACGAGCGATCGAAAATTTCCATGACTCGTCTTTTACTGTCGCCATCTAAGCTTGTGCCATTGAGCAAGGAAAATGTAGATATCGTACTTATTGGCATACTTAGATGGCGCTTCAATCTGGGGTAAGCCAGAGGCTTATATGCATCCTCATCTGGTGCAGTCCTTTACCAGCTACGTTCAGTTGCGTAGACAAAGTTAGCTGAGGTCCACTTTCTCCTGGTTGGTGTCGAAAATTTTCGGGGCCTATATGCGGTCAAGGTCTTAAATGGTTAGGTTTAAGGCAGCTTTTTTGACGAGCTCGGAATCGCCGTATAGCTCTAACAGCGAAGCGAAGCGCCCAAAAGAATTTTCACCAGTTTCGTCAGTGTTCAACCTTTTGCGCGATCTGCGATCCTCTGCACTGCGTTAAGCAACATTCGGATGACCAGATTCTTGTACGACGTCTCTTTTATTATTCGAGAGTGCATTGCTAATCAGTTTCCTCCTATGCTCAAAGATGCAACGATCAGCAAGAGTAATTCTTCTCATGATTTCAGCGCTGTTGTCTTTGTCGAAGTTAATAGCACCTATGTTGCACTCGTAGCTGACTTACGTGACGTTTTGTCCTAGGTGCCTATGTTGTGTGTCCCTCTTTGTTAACAGCACATACTTGTTTTTCCTTTGTTGGCCACTTAACCCACTTCTGCTTTAATAGTCTAAAAAGCAAGGTTAAGTCCCTGCGGAGAAATGAACAGAAAATGGAGCAAACTTGTCATGGCATCATTTTATTGTCCTGCTGATACCGTACTACCGCTACTAAAGGCAGTAGTCGAATTCATTTAACACTACGGTTCCGGAGATCAACATAGGAGCTATCTTATACTATACTGCGATGCTACCGCTCAAAATATTAATTTTGCGGCAGTAGCAAAACCATGCCTGGGGCTTTCATCTTAGACCACGGTACATACTATAGAATTTAAAGTCGGGTGTGAGATGTCGGCCTTATTGAATAGGATGAATTCGTGGAAGTCCAACTAGACAGGCTTTGCTTGTAAGGACCGAGCTAACTGCGTATGCTCATATAAGAAGGTACATGATTGGAGTATTTATTATTCCCGGATTATTATGCCTACCAATGCGGAAGATTATAATAGACTACCCTTCAAAATCTAGTGGGCAAAATTGAAGGCGCACTCGACAAGAAGTAGTGTATTGAGAATTTTTACCGTCATTGAGGGTGTCTTTGACAATGCAACTTTTGACGGCATGTGTAGTTCTGTAATAGAACATGAAACGCTAGTTTTGTGGATATGATAAACTCTGGTGAATAAGAGATTTATAACGAATGACGGGGGTAGACAGGGCGTCCCGTATCCTTCCTTGTTGGTCATCTGGCTTGACTCTAATCATATGTTCATGCCGACGGATGGAATGGTACCAAAACGCCTACTGCTGGAAACGAAGGACATCAACTTTTCCCTGTTCCCAGCAATAATTCTGACTTGAATTCAGATTCAAGATTTTAGTTTCGTCGCTACTGTCTTTCTGGAGCACGAAAACTTTATATTTCGTCTGTCTTGTAAGTGGGGATATCTTAACTACAATAAAATTGTTTATAAAGAATCGGTAGACAGAGCAAAGAAATTGCGTCTGAGTCAAAGCCCAAGCTGCGCTCAATGCCTTGCTAGAAAGTTCTAACCACTACCAAACTAGTCCAGCAGTGCAAAGCTTCTCCCAACATAGTCAGAAGGTTGAATTCACTTAGCCTTGTTGGATCCTTGAGCAGAAGGAGGTTATGGTAAGGCTCAAAGCAGAGACATTTAAACCACGACTGTCTGTGTATTATAGTTTAGTTTCGTGTGAGTAAAACTGTAGATAAAATGTATCTTTAGAGAATTATTTTGTTATTAAAAATTACGAAGTCTATGGGAAACTGCATTCTTACTATGATTTATTCGTAGCATGTTATCTTTTAGCGCTTTTATTTAATTTTTTGTATTCAGACTGCACTGTACAACTGGCTATTTGATTTTCGAGCGCGCAGGGGAGGGAACTTGATTCCGCAAGAGTTTCTCGTTAATACTATCTTTAAAAACTCATTTCAAATTCTGTATGATTTTTCATTTTTATATGATGTTTTATATGTCTGTTATACTCGTATGATCAATACTGATGCTTTCAAAACCATCGACCAATCCAATCCCTTTCATTTATTTGTGAAATTCTTTTAACAGAAATCTCTATATATCTGTACAAAGGAAAAATACAACAAAACCAAAGTCAATACAGAGATGAATGGAATATTAATTGGTATTAACAAGATTGTTGTTCAGTAGCCAGACGCTTCATTGAACTTTTGATGAAGTCAATTAATTTATGATCAATCATTTCTTTCCTCTAGATCAGAGATGGCATGGGCATGAGTGGAAATACTTTATGATTAATTGCATATGCCCCTCCAATAGACCATATGTTGGTTTTAAGGGAATTCTTGTCTGTCAATTCCCAAAGATGGACACTAAACAACTTTTTTTTGTTGTGTTTACTAATATCTAATTGAAAAAAGCCACATAGCAAGTAGGACGTGATCAATAAGCTCCAGCAATAATGATCAGAAATTGATATTGTTAATTAACAATACAAACATACAAATCAAAAATTCAATTTTATTTTTGTTTAGATAAAAGTTTACTTGAATAACCTATAGCTTATCCGTTCAATGAAAAACTGGTCACGTAAAAATGTGCATCAATATCGAAACATCCGTGGGCAGACGACTCGCAGCACTTCTCGATATTTAACTTCCGCGATCGTGCTTATGAACACAATCGTTTAAGTGTACGATTACAGCTGCAATAGTACTGACGTGAATATCGTTTTAGCTCTCAAATTAAAATTGTTATCAACTTAGGAAAAAGAGGAAGTGCAGTCAATCTCAGTTATTATTTAATTAAACTTTCTTTGTATTTTTGTGTATAATTTAGAAGTAATTTAAGTTTAAATTGTCGTTGATGACTCTAAACGTATAGTTAACTTTAATAAAAAGATTATTATCAACTTGATCTTAAAAGTTTTAAGCCTTCCAACATCCCAAATATTGCCTTCTGATTTCTCCTTGAAATTTGATTGGAACAAAGGAAAGAGTTGGGACTAGGTCAAGAAAAATAAACTTTGATCCCTGCCAACAATCATTCTGTTTTAAATTCATATTAAATTGATTTAAACTGAACCAAATAGCACAGATTCAGATCGGAATATACGAATATATTGAACCTGTGGACTTTTAATTGTTAGCTCATTGGACTACCACGCATAGAGTCCGTGGTTCGATCCCCGGCATCACCAACAATTTTTCGAATCGTCATCACCCTTTCGGTGGGTAATGGCGAACTCCCGAAAATAAAATTGCCTATGAAAAGCTTCTAAGAAGTGCCTTTCGGATTCGGCGATAAACCGTAGGCCCCGCTCAGATTTGACAAAAAGACAACATGAGCAATACAGCTCATACCAGGCTGCCGCGATACTGTGTTTTTTTTTAAATTTAATCTTAGTATGATGACGATCCCCATCCCTAGAAGGACATTATGGAGAACATAAAAAATTAGTTAGGACTTCTTACAAAATCCTCTTGCCTGCAATGGTTAAGGACTTTAAGACGTAACCTTCATTTAACAATCGTAAAGAAGTCTCTCTAAATCGCTGTCAAACTCAAAGGGCATCATCCCCTCAACACAAATTCATAGTGACAAACGTGGGACGCTCCGCCTTCTCCAGCGTTTGGAATGGGAAAAGCCCGAAACTGAAGTATTCTAAAAACTGCGCTAAAAATATGGTATGAGGATGATGAGAAATATTTCGTTAAAACATCACTTAATAGTACTGTCGTATATCCTATTAGGTTGGCTAAGTTACATTTAACAGGTGAAGCAATGTAGAAAATAGTTACAACCAATTACACAGCCCTAAATGGCGAAGTAAAAACTTAAGCCATACACAAGGGATATTCCGTTCACCCCATCAGCCTTTTTCCTTCTGGACTTAGCCATAAAAGACGCTAATCTAGAACTGATTGACACAGATTAACACACGAAACTGTTTTCGAACATTCGAGTATGATAGAGACCACTACGGACTCGGTGTCACATTACGGGTTCCGAACAACATTATTGACCCAAGGATAGAGTGCACGTACTTACAGATGTCAGCGAGGCGACCTGCAACATCCAGTAGCCTATTTAGTAAAAAAAAAACAAATTACAAAGCCAGTGAATATGATTTACCCGTACGACAAAAATAACGTAGTTACTGCATCTTTCGATGCCAAGTACATGGCAAAACAAAATTCTATTCCCCATAACTACGACATGAACCCATAACCTATACAAGTCACGTCTTCACGGCTTCAAATTGGCGATCAGCGAATATTAGTTCCACCTTGTTCAATAGACAAAAAGCGGCAGAACCATCTATCCATCGATGATGGATAGGCCTTAAGACACCTGTAACAAACTCAGTTTCCTCAAATAATTTTACAGTTTTGCCTACAGTATGCCCAAATGTACGGTTATGTCGACCCTAATCCTACTGTACCTACTACAGAATCACTTTTTTTTTTAGTAAATTTTCACAATTTTAACACTTTTAGCGATTGTTAAAAGAACCATATTGTAAAATGGGAGACCTTAAATTAAACATATACAGCCACGAATGGCAGTTCGGATTGACGTATGTGATTGAAACAGGGATGTCGAATTTTAACTACGAATGAGATGACCCTGTATTTAGATTCTAATCGACAAAGGTAGCTTGTCTGCCTACACCCCAAACCCTTTCCAAAGGCCAGAAACACTTAACTGAATACGGGTAACTGGAAGATAACAATAACCAGATGCGTAGTTATTCTGATCGAAATGAACAGCAAAGAGTCTTTTGAGTCCATAACCAGAACTGGCTGCTGTTTCTCAGCCATAAACCTTGAAGCCCGATGCAAAGGCAACAACATTTTAAGACAATTCTATTAGTTTGCCATTTTGCCTTCCTTCCATCAGGACCTTCTAAACTACAAAATCGCTTGGACCTATAAGCCTTGTTTCCTTTTTCCCTATAACTATGAAACATCCTTTAAAAAAAATCATCGAAAGACATATCAGAGATGGGGCACTTCAAGTGTACCCCCTACACAAGTATCGATATGCCTACCAACCTGGAAAAGCTACTACATACGCTCTACAGAATCTCACTACGAAGATTGAAAAACAAGGGGTCAATTGTTTCCTCGACAAAGAAGGAGCATTTGGTAATACCGAATTCTCCCAGATAAATAGAGGTATTCAAAATATTTAAGTTGGCGAGATTACATGTAAATGGATAAAATGTATGCTTGAGGATAAAAGAAAAAAAAACCTCATTAGGCAGCAAAAAAGGCTGCGCAGAGATCAACACAGGCTAAACTCCATAAAATACAGAGACTAGCCTGTGTCTGTAAAACTGGTGCAATGAAAACCGCACCAACAGCTGCACTGGCGGTTATCCTAAACATCCTACCACTTCATCTAGAACTCATAAAAGAAGCAATGGTAAATGCCTACACACGTCCATCACAGAAGATGATTCAAATGCCAAATTAGTACTTCAATCCTACATGAATTCAGGAAAATACCTAGTCTAGCCATAAATTCTGTTACAAGATTTCCTCTTGCTCATAATCTTCAATAGGAATAGTCCAGTTAACTATTTATTTCCTACCACGTGTACTAATTAGTTTGGCTTTCGATCAGTTAAATTGGAGTGGGGCATCAAAGACAATCGTGTCGCGGTAATCGCTTTGCATAAGTGTGGAAAAAATTAGAACCAAATTTTCGAACTTCTCAAACCACTTGGTATATCGAAAATGTCTGTTTATCGGGCTATTAATCGTTTTAATGAACTTTCAGAATGAGAGGACAGACCAAGAAGTGGTCGTCTACGCGTCGCTCGAACGAGTGCGAGAGTTAAAGCTATGCGTGAACGATTTCGCAGAAATCCTCTTCGGAAACAAAAGATAATTTCCAGAGAATTGGATGTATCCGCTAGATCCATGTTAAGGCTTATTCGAGATGATCTCCATATGAAAGCCTCTCGTCGAGCAACGGGACATCTCTTAACTACCAACCTGAAAAAAATTAAACTCCAAAGAAGCAAAAAATTGTTACAGTGGCACGCGGTTAATGGAAATGAAATTATTTTATTTACTGATGAAAACATTTTTACCAACCAGAACGACAAAATTTATGCAACTTCATCAAAGAAGCAAAAAAAGTTGTTCCGAGGGTTCAGCGCGGGCCCCATCCCGCTTCTGTAATGGTTTGGTGGGGGGTATCGCATCAAGGTGTCACATCACTGCATTCTTGCGAAAAAGGTGTGAAAACAGAGTCAAAAGTGTACCAGGAGACTGTTCTTGAAGGTGTTGTCAAGGGCTTAACAAATACCCTTTTCTATGGGAAAAGATGGGTCTTCCAACAAGACTCTGCTCCGCCACAAAAAGTCAAAATGACGCAAAAGTGGCTTAGATTCAATATTCGCTGGACTACAGTTTGTGGTCAGAGCTGGAGAGCATGGTCTGTAAGACTCCTCATCGAAATTTGGACAGCCTTAAGGCAGCTTCAATAACAGCAGCGTGGTCGATTCCCGTCGAGACAGTGCGTGCCGCTATAGGACAATGGCCACAACGTTTGAAAGCCTGCGTCAAAGCTAAATTTTTTTTTTTAAATTTATATATTGTGAACTAATGTAAGAAATAAATTTCATGGTAAAAGATTTACTAGACACTTATTTATTGCACTTTTAAAATGTAACAGAATTTTTGGCTAAACTAGGTACTTAATAGTACCTGGTATAGTCTACCACGATTTAACTTTCAGCACAACTTCAGGGTTACATTTTCATACCGTCTTAACTGGGGACAAACAAAAAACCAACATTTACCAAGGATTCACATGTACGGTACATAGTTGAATCCAAAACAAATAAAGGAGGTGGAGCCGGGGTAAACGGTCCACGCACAAAAATATCCATACATGCCAGTATGCAATAAGCATCTCCGTATTTCATGCAGATATTCATGCAATAGAGCTTGCCGTTCGAGGGAATCCAAACAGGAATCTGAAAGCAGCCGTACTTGCAATTAATGCCTTTGAAATAAATTCAAAATTGGTCTGGGACTGTCTTCAACTCCTACGATTACTGGCCACTACAGACAAAGTCTATCTAATTTGGATGCCAGGACATGGTGGATACGAAGGCAATGAAAAAGCAGACGAACTAGCCAGAAAAGGATCTGCATCACAATTTTTGATGCCAATACCATTCAAAACCTGGCTAGAGGAACATAGCTACATTTCTGCAGGAAAATCGAAGGAAAAAGACAAGTCAAGAACTTCATGCCAAACAGCTGCCACAAAAATATGAAACAACTACTATAACCAAGTAGAAGTCATATTCGACTGATCACAAGCTTTCTCACAGGGCACTGCAGTGAGAAAAAATACCTTGTTACCATGAGCATAGCACTAGACAATGTATGCAACGAGAACGTGGAAACAGCTGAACACATACTACGAGTATTATATGTGACTGCAATGGCTAAAACAAAACACATCAAAGTTTACTTGGTAAATTCAACCTCGAAGCTACGGATATAGCTACCAGCTCACCTAAAGACTAAGCCGCTTTTTACACGAACTGCGGCATCATAGACGAGCTTTAAAATGGAGGACATCACAATAAGCCCATATGTGGCCGCAGTGATCTGAGATATATTTTACCACCTTCCTTAGCAATCTTATCTAATCTTATCAAGTTGGTGCATACAAAAGCACAGAAATCTTAACCAACTTTGGGTAAGCAACTGGGGATGGCTGATTACGAATCGAACCTTCTGGAGAGGTCTGTTGGTTGAGTACTACGTCCACCCTGAGCTACAATACAAAATTCATCGCACTTGATAGTATTTTACTGGATTTTTCAAAAAAGTTATAATGTGGGCAAACAATCAGCATATTACTGAAATCTCATTGAAACAGGTGCAGAATCTACGTTTTATCCACAGGACGTGGAATGAACATATCAGACTAATTAAGAATCATATTGTATATTTTAGGAGACCTAAGTCAATCTGTAATCAGGAAGGCTGATCTTAGTATGATAGTAACTTACGACCGTCAGTATAAGCTAGAGTAACTCCTACTGTTTGAGTTTAGACTACACGAAAAATTGTTGCTTGGATATACGAGTAGGATGCTTGAATCAACTTTGACGATTTTCTAAAACCCATTCGAGTACTTCGATAGATTATTTGTAGTCGGTGGAGAAAGATAAGAAAAATTAAGATGCTTACAGTGTATGTATCTTTGGCGAACATCGCAACAATTTAGTTTGAAATCATTTAGATATATTCACACTGTAGCCATTCTCATAACAATAACAGGTTTTGCTCGATGTAACTGGCCTTAAGCAGTCAAAACCCACAATGATGATGAATGGCTAATCTAACCACGCGTATTTAACTTTTAAATGACTTTAAGTTAATTGCTGCCTTTATTCGTATCAAACAAGACAATTCTGTATCCACTCCACACATAAATCATCGAGAATTGTTAATAGTGCTAATAAAGAAATAATTGTCAAAACACGTTTCATCCTAACTATGCTTGTTCATCCCGAAATGTTTTAAATTAAACCAGTTGATTCTAGAATTTGTATCTTTTAAACTAATCATAAAAGATAATCAGAAAATGTCCAAATATTTACGTCATGTCATATTTAAGAAAGGAAATGTATTCATGCTCTTTTAGGCTAAACAGCGGGATTAGGAAGATGGATCACTTTGACGCAAAGTATCTGTCCCAAATGTTTCTCTACAGACAAAAAGGTTGTTGGAATTTTCGGTCAGATATGTTCATTTATTCAATAACATATGTAAGCCAGTGGTTAAGAATTCATTCTATAAAACATAGTGAAAGCCAGTTATGAGGTAGGAAAAAAGCTAATGTCTCAACTTGATTTTAAGTTAAAACAACCTGACATGAGTACCTATTCATGCATAACCTACTTGACGTACGAATATATTTCTCTATTACCTAACGTGTTTCTGACTCATGTTTCAAACGGTCTGACAGCCCATTAGTTTCATCTAATATTCCTGTGATTGGAATTGAAGGCGACAAACTTGAACACCATGCGCGACCACCCACGAGAAGCTGCACGGGTACAACTGAATTTCTTTTACATCATTTAGTAAATACAAAGTTCACCTACCTCAAGTGTTATCAGTTGAAGGAACAATCAAGAATCTTGTTGTTCTAAAGTGGTCACTTCCACTCTCTCTCTATTGCCATCTCTAGTATCTATAGTACAGCTACAGATACACAGCCATGCTGAGGCACACTTTGTTGTGTTGACTACTCGTATCTTAGTGCAAGGTGTACATAAATTAGCTGTGTCGATGATAAAGTGGACAGTTTAAAGCACATTCCTCTTTGGAGAGCCCAAATGGAATTCGGGGGACCTTATTAATGCTGTGAACCTTTGACGCCGCCGCACTGTTTTGATTATTTCTAATTTTTTTTTATTTATTTATCTTTAGTGAGTTTTTTTTTTTCTTCATTTTTTTATACCTATATTCATGGTCTTTTCTTTTAACCCACAGACAAATTGATAAGTGATTCGAAATTCGAATACTGCAGCAAGTCGTTAACGGCAAAGGAGCAGACAAAGCGGGTTTTTTTTTCTCTTCTATTCAACCAGAAAGTGTACACATCAATTTGTGGATATCAGTAAAATTGTCATTGTTCTCATCCGTTCGATATGGAGGAAACATGCGGGGATAGATACGTGGTCATGGACTTGAAGAGGAAGCCAGTTTTGATTGAGGAGCTAGGTTTGATCTTACATACATACATGCATACTCGTACTCGTACTCTCACTCGTATAGCCGTATAGATGCACTTACATTGTGCACGACACATAAAAAATTAAGGAGCAATCGCAAAATGCACTTATCGCATAGATTGCATCCGTAAATCCATTTTAGATGGACTGAAATGGCCTCGGAGGGCTCCAGAGAATGGGGGAATAATAAAACATGCTCTTCCATGGTGCTTTCCATACATTGCACTTCGGGCGACTATCCGTATCTGTCGTTTGAAGTGTGTTACTATACTATAGTCAGCGTTGCTTGTTAGTCTATGTACTACATAACTACTACCGGTTAGTCCAGTTTCTCGCATTGACCGTCAGAAAATCACATACGGATACATTAGCCTTTGTGGGCTGCTAAAAGGAGACTTGAAGAGACTCTGGAGTTAATGCTCGTAAGGCAAAAAAAAAAAAAAAACAAAAAAAAACAGCGTGTAATGGCGGAAAGTGTAAAAATAAAGAAACCAAAGATGAAGGCGACGAAGTTTTATAGTTTTATAGTAGTATATATGTAAGCCAATTTAACTGACAAAATAGTATTCTAATTACTTTGTCTTATACTCGTATTCAACCAGAACTTTAGCTTCAATTATCAGTGCAAAACTATATTACAGAGGGAGGATAAAACTGTCTTTAACGAAACCACTTTAGGGTGTAATAAGGGTATTAGGAATAAGGTCTTCGATTTTGGATATTGGCGTGGATTAGTCTGTTCTGCATTGTGTTTTGTATCGACAATACAAAGACGAAAGTGTTTTTTACACCTAAAGGTGGTAGAATTTTCAAAAAATTCAGTGTATTTTGGTTTGCTGCATCATTTTTAATAGGTTTATGATACAAGATAGATTTAATGTTTTTTTATAACCGAAAGTTAGTGAGCGAAATGTAAGTAGGCGGAAACATTTTGTTTTTATTTTTTGTATTTAACAAGCAGATCTTTAAAATGTGAAAACAGCAAAGTTTTTTTTTATTTTGTGATTTCTTAAGCTAAGTTCAGACGATTGTCAGGTCTGACAATATTGTTAGATCTGTCATTTATCATACTCGTACAATGTCTGCAAATCAGCTGACAATTGCAACAAATCTTGCAATGAAAAATTGTCAGTTCACACGATTGGAAGAGATTTGTTTATGAAAAATTGTTTGAAACATTGAAAGGCATTGTCAGAGAAATTAAACTGAAAGTTTTGTTCGTCGTGTGCAGAGAAAAGTGAAAGTGAAATGTCTGAAATATTTTAAATAAAATGGAACCTAATATCCAGCTTGCTACCATTGTAATTGCCTATGTGTTGGAAGACAATGATAATGAAGAATTGCCACAAAAACTTTTTTTTTTTTTTGTTTTTTTTTGGAGATTTTGGCGATTTTTCTACATCGTCTTCAACTTTTTGTTCTTCACATAAATCCATTCTTTTTTTGTTATTAATTTTGCACAAAAATCACACTCCAACTTAAAATGTACCGCTTTCGGCTCTTTAATTATTATCTGACAATTGAGAAATTGTCAGAAATTGTTAGATGTCATTAACAACACCTTATTACAATTTCCAATGAGTCTGACAATTTTCCAATCTCTGACAATTAATAAAAATTCTGTGTTCAGACGGTTGCCAGATACCTGGTGGCCGTCTGACCTGACCTGACAATGACGTTTCTTACAATATTGTCAGAAAAAATTGTAAGCTCACACGGTTATAAGACATTTCAGACAATTTTTTTACTGACAGACCTGACAATCGTCTGAACATGGCGTAGAAATATCGTTATTAATATTAGAAATTTGTTGAGTTCCACTTTAGTCGTTTAGTTGGGTTAATTTGCGGAACTTGGATTAACTCGTTCGTAAGGCCAAGATTTTAATGATATTTTTCCACTTCCAACTCATTTTTTTTTTTATCTTCTGGAACTGAAAGGTTGGAATTTTGGCTGAAATTTGTTAAATCAGTTAATTTGCTAAGCTAAATGTTTGTCCACCATCCACGATGTGGAGACTTTCGCGAATGCCCGTACTTCGTCACGGTCATCTTTCCTTTATAAATAATTTGCGTGCATTTTCTAAAGCTAAACGAAAACACTTTCGTATCTAAAAAGCCTTCAAGTTTAATTGGAATTTTTCCGTCTTAAAATACTGCAAAATAAGCAACTCTCCGCTTATTTTGTGGGTGGCATAGTTTTCGCAATTTTGGTGCGATTTATCTCAGCCAGCAATCCAATTTTAAAGAGCTACTTGTAAGGCTGCCACAACGAATGGCTATCGAAACTTTTAAATAAGTTAAAATGTGGACAACCTATGCCTAATTAATGTTCCTGGTTCCATTATATAAAGGAAAAAGCGACACTCGACTACCGTTCAATCAAACTGATGTCACACACGATGAAAATCGTCGAAAGAGTCTTAAACGAACGTCTTTGGCAAATAATAAAGCTCGATAATAGCCAGTGTGGATTTGTTGAAGGAAGATCGACGGTGGACGCTATCCAAAGCCTACGAATAATAATGGAAAAGCACCGAGATTCGTCTAAGGATTTACACATGGTATTTATCGACCTCGAGAAAACATTCGATCGAGTGCCTAGGCATCTCATATGAGCCGGGCTGAAGTCTCAAACGGTACCGGAGACGTATGTTAGAATAATACAATACATGTACGGAAACATGCGGTTAAAAGCTCTGCTGGACTAATGAGAGAATTTCCAGTTAATGTCGGAGTGCCCCAAGGAAGCGCCCTTAGCCCTTTCCTCTTTAACGTAGTATTCGACCATCTTTTACAAGACTGCATGTGCGAAGCAAATGTAATGCCAATTCTCTTCGCTGACGACGAAGTTATACTAAGCGATAACGTCGAAGATTTACAGAACGCCTTAGATTCATGGAGAAATGCGCTAGAGAGAAACGGGTTTAAAATGAGTCGTTCAAAGACGGAGCATTTGACGTGCCCATTTGCGCATCCGTTGCGACCTGTTCCGGATACAATGTTAGACGGAGTAGTTCTTCCGAAAAGCACTATCTTTAAGTACTTAGGATCAATCGTTAACATGGAAGCGACATGTGACGACGACGTAAACCATAGAGTGAGTGTGGAGTGGATGAAATGGAGGGAAAATTCGAGAATCTTTTGCGACCGAAAACTTTCACTTAACTTGAAGGGTAAACTCTACACCAAGGTTGTTAGACCAGCTGGTATGCATGGTTCACATTGCTGGACAATGTACGAAGCGTTTAAAAATAAAATGACGGCAGCGGATATGAAAATTTTGAGGATGTCTAGTGGAGTCACTAAACGCGATTGCATTAGATCTACGCTTATAAGAAGAAGTCTACATATAAAGAACTCGGTAACCGAATAGCTTGAAGTGAATTGAGTAAGCTTGTATTACCGCGTTCAAAGAAGATCTGCGGAAAATCCGGTTAAAAAGGCACTATCAACTACGGTTACTCTAACTGTAAGGGTTTAACGAGGTCGGAAAACGAATTCCTGGATATCCCAGATGGGGCTAACCACTGAAGTGATCCAGGACCGATCAGTATGTAGACGCGTTCTGCAGTCTGTGACATTAGCCAACCCCATAAGCTGAGCAGCAGCGATGCAGTAAAAATGGGAAACTCGTTACGCATAAGTTCGTATAACGAGGAAAGGTTTACTAAAAGGATAAGAAGAAGAACACTTGTAAGGCTGCCACATCGGTCCTGAAAATAGTGCTGTCATCTAGGTAAGGTCTTTGAGAATTTTGTAGAATCCCTTTTTCCATGACGATATGCAAATCTATTAAAGATTTTCAACCTGTCTTCAACAAAATCTTCTATCTAGTACAAGCCATATGTTCCAAAATTCTGTATCGCCTTTGGATTTATAAAGTGAAAACGAAAGATCTCTTTCCAATTGTGAAGAATTTGATCATCTTTCATTACTTTATTCGACAAAGTCGCCCGACATAAAAGACCAAGATTTCTGATAGTCGCTTGTACCTAGGAGGTTATGTGCTCTAACATACTTCAATTTCTGATTGCTTACAGAATACCCTCAACAATTCTAGTCGACGTCAATAATACTCGTATTTCAAATGCTCATCTATCAATTCTAATGCCATAAGTCGGTCATCATTCATTGAATAAACTCCATTCACATTATATTCCATAAAAAAAGTCGCTTCCATTTGCAAGTTCAAGCAGCGGCCGCTGTTTCCGGCATTTCGTGATTTGGTTTATATCTAGTTCAAAACTTTCCCCGGCATTGTACCGATGTTCCATAGTTCTGTATGAAAAGCATCCAGGAACTTGCTCCTGGAATTCTCAGCGGTGGCAGTTCTTCGGCGATGGCGATGGCGCGATAGTTAACTCATTGGACTATCACGCAGGCAGTCTGGGTTCGATTCCTGGCTGGGTCACCTACAATTTTTCAAATCGCCATCACCCTTTCGGCGGGCAATGGCAAACTCCCGAAAGTAAAATTGCCTATGAAAAAGCTTCTAAGGAGTGCCGTTCGGACTCGGCGATAAACCGTAGGCCCCGCTCAGATGTGAATAAAATGACAACATGAGCAACACAAATGAGTGTCAAGAAGCTAGGCCATGGCCCATACCGGGCTGCCAGCGCCACAGTGCTTTTTTTTTGTCAGTTCTTTGGCAGGAGAAGTGCACGAAGAGATAATGTAGTCATATGTTTTAACTTCCATAATTTTAAAATTTCGTCCTTTTCTTCTTACATCCTTATGACGCTGGCTGGCTGAAAATGTATGTACATGCATATATTAGGTGCTAAGCTAACCACTCGCTGTTTTTTTTATGAAAATGCAACTTTATTGTAAAAAAAAAAATGGTTACAAATGAATCATTCAAAATATTGCCCATCGCTAGATACGACTTACTCCCATCTTTCTGAAGGAGATCGAATACCAGTACGATAAAAGTGTTCATTATTTGAGGATGTCCACGAATCAATCCATTTTTTGATGTCTTCATATGAGCGGAACTGCTAATCAGCCAGACCATGTGCCATCGAACGGAACAAGTAATAATCGGACGGCGCAATATCTGGGAAATATGGCGGGTGGGGTAGGACTTCCCATTTCAGCGTTTTCAGGTAGGTTTAAGGTGCTTGGCAACGTGCGGCCCAGCGTTGTCGTGCTGCGGAATCACTCGTTCGTGCCTCTGCTCTTATTGTAACCGTTTTTCGCACAATACTTGGCTTAATCGCATCAATTGAAGTCGATACTATTCCCCAGTGATGGTTTTATTGGATCTCAATAGCTCATAATGAACAACACCGACCTAGTTCCACCAAATGAACAGCATTACCTTCGCAGCGTGAATATTCGGCCGAGCAGACGAGGTATAAACATGACCGGGCAGTCCCCATGACTTTCTTCTCTTTGAGTTGCTGTAGTGAATCCATTTTTCATCACCCGTCACGAAGCGATGAGGAAAACTCTTCCTTTTTTGCCGCTGGAGCAGTTGTTTACAGACGAAAAACCGATCCTTAACGTCCTTTAGCTTCAAATCATAAGGAACTCAAGTCCCCTGTTTTTGAATCATTCTCAATGACTGCAATCGCTTCGAAATGGCTTGGCGGGCATCTGCTTGTGCTGCAGCAAGCCTTTCTGGCATTTGGCATGGTTCCTCACCGAGCACTGCCTTCAATTCAGCGTCTTCGAAACATTTTAGCCTTCCATTACGCGGACGGTCGTCAACATCGAAATCACCGTTTTTAAAGCGACGGAACCAATCACGGTACGTTGTTTCACTTAGACGCCAAAACAAAATCACTAATGTGTCAAAACGATTTGTTTACCATATGCTTAAGCTTGGTTCATGACGTTTTGGATATGTCAAAATCGACCAGCACTTACCGCTGGACCCATCTATTGACAAACAGCGAGAACTTAGTTGCGCACCCAATATATACCAGCATATCTGCCTTTTCTTCGCATAATCTGATCACTTATACAGACTACAGGTAGTATCATAGGATTCAAAGTGGCTGAATATTATTTCTGCCATTTTACGAGTACTGTGTTTCACAATAAGAAAGAGCACGAACTGCGACAATAGCCTACGAGCCTGCCCGTACGGTGGACATTATTTTTCACCCTTCCATGGAATATCAAGAGAATATTTTACCTCCTTCTTAACTAGAAAAACATCCTCAGAGAAAGGATTCCATCTTCAGCCATGTCAACAAAAGATGTTCTCACAAAACCCAAAATTTTTTTTAAAGAACTCCGAGAAGATCCTAAAACTCTTTCCATAAGCATGTCAGATGAACAAATCGGTCATATTACAGCCGTGTAGAACCCTATAATCTTTTAAGGAAGCGATCTACTGTTTTGCAACTAGAAAATCGACAACACATTCTACACTGTTGGCTCCACTTTGGTAGTCTTTTGACTAGCAGAATTTCGAGGTACTTTGTTCCGTGTAAAAAGCAAGTACAATTTCCTCAGTCAGTCAAGGCAATTTTTTTTACGTCATAGAGGTAATAGCCCATGTTTTAAGAGGATTTACAATTCCTGGTGCTTCATTCGTTGATAATGTGATTTAGAGCAGACATACACTGGACGTCCATATATGTAAAGCATATAACTTCAAGCAAGCCAACTCAAAACTTGGCAATCGGGCCCTGGAGACCCAAGTTCAAGTGAAGAATTCGAATGCAGTCACCACACCCGATATTCGCACAACATTTAGATACTTTAAAATACTCTCTTGATCTCTGTTTTACAGAGATATAATACGTTTCCTTAGCTTGGGAAAGGAAAGCATGTTGTTAAAAGGCAACTAGTTACTTGGAATACTCTCGGTTTCGTTGCATTACAAAGCATGGAAAAGCGGTAGCAATTTAATTTTAGATACTTCTTTCGCGCTTTAATTGTAAATCTTCTATTGTGAGCACCTTTGAATAAGTAATAAGCCTTCCAACATTTAAAACAAAACTTCATAAACGGATTAAAAGTGACGTGCCCTTTGGCTCCTCGCACGTCATATAATATACCTATAACCAAAGCGCTTTTGTAAAAACGAAAAACCATCAGAAAATGGAGAAAAATAAAACACTTTCTATAAAATTTTAATACATTGTAACGTTTATCAGTAGAACAAAATTGGGGATTTGCTCTCACGAAATGCCAGCTTATAGGTGTGGTATGCATATGGCTTCAAAAGAAACTGACAGCCTTCATTCTTGTTTGAAATTTATTAGAAATTGAATTATAATTTCTTCTCAAAGAGCATTCAAGAATCAAGAATGGTGATTTAAATATTTAATCAGGTATTTTCTACACAACAACAGAAGATTAAGTTCTATCAACGGCGATGAATACTTCTAAATACATGTCGTTAAATTCGAATAAACAAAAGAATTTCAGAAGCGATGCTTATCCAAAGCTGATTGACTGAATTTAAGAAGGAGAACATCGTAAAAGATTTAAGCAGCAGGCAGGAAAGAATGTCTGCCATGTATGTAGGTACCCCGTCATAAATTATATTCGTAAGTCAAAAGTCTGAAATCATCAGCTGGACTTTTATTGCATGGAAGTTTTGGTATTATGATATGTATATGATATAAAACAATATTTTAACAAGTTGAGTAGCATTCTTATCCATATGAATGGTAAAAAAAAGCTGAAAATAAAAGGGACCCTAGAATAGAAATGGCGGCACAAGAAACCTAATAAGTCCAACAGTGGCTCTCATAACCACAGTAAGGCTACTTGCTACTACTACTACTTGCAGACCTTTTGACCATTTTTAATAAAGACTTGGCCTTCCAGGTTAGGGGTTGGGCATGTGGTAACTTCCTCACAATACAAAACAGTTTTAAGACAGCCAAAAGCCTCGGATACGGATTGATGAAGTATTGACAAGCCCCAAAAATATTTTTAGGGAAACAAATTTCGATTTTACTCATGGAACTCTTTGACGCTTAAAAGACCACGTTCGTGCCGAACAAACCGAGGAGATGAAAAACAGCTTTAAAAACAAGAGAGGAGATGGGCCGGCAAAAAGTTGATGAAAAACTACGGCAACTACTACGACTATAAAGAAGGAAGGCGACACTTATTTCGAGGTAGATTTTCTAATTGAGGGGGGTTCATCTCAATTCTGCCCTATCGCGCGTAGACTTGTCCAAAATAGATGAACAGGTACTTAGCCTCCCGTTCGTTTTCGTTTGTATTGACGGGGAATAGTAGAGAAGATTCAACTGAACGGCAATATCCGTGTTATCAGAAGTCTACAGATTCAACGCCAGATATTACTAATATCGAGTTTTCCAATAGGGACTTGACAACTTTGAATTTAATTTGTGAACGCACTCTTTCATCAGTCATCAAACTGTCACTGTCAATTTATTCAGTAAACTCAACATTTTCATCACAACCGAGCAACGTCTGCAAATTACAAAAATTGTCTACCGAAATTCGAAGTCGGTGACTGCAACTTTAAGAGCGTTAATTCCAATTTTTGATCCTAATTCTCGCCCTAGTATACAGGCAATAACAAGTTTAGTGCAACAATTTGAGTCTACATATTCGTTGTGTGATATTGCTATGTCTGTGAGACAACGGGTTCGTCGAAGTGTCGAAAATATCGCTGCCGTTCAGGCGTCCGTAGCAAAGGATTCAAACCAGTCAATTGCACGGCGTTCTCAAGAATTGGACATCCCACATTATAGCGTATTTTGCGTAAGGATCTTGGTTTACACCCATACAAGATCAAGCTGACTCAAGAATTGAAGCCGATGGACTATTTGAAGCGACGTACGTTCTCCGATTGGGTTCTGGAGAAGATGCGCCAAGATAATGAATTTCATCGCAAAATTATCCTCATCGCCTCGTTCGTGCGATTTAACGCTGCTTGACTATTTTCTGTGGAGCTACGTTAAGTCATTGGTTTATGCTAACAAGCCGACGACGTTAGAAAAGCTCAGAGCCAACATTGAACGCGAAATAGCGGCCTTTTCGACCGAAATGTGTGGCCGAGTCGTTGAAAATTGGGTCCATTGAATCGACCGCTGCAAACGTGCCCGCGGTGGCCATATGAACGAAGTCGAGTTCTATTCATAAATGTTTTGATTGTACTTCAAGCCGATGATAAAGTTTTTGAAATATCTCAAATGGTTTGCATTTTATTTAAAAAAAAAAAACTTGTCAAGTTCTTATTGGAAAACTTGTTGAGCGAATGGATGGCATAGTTCGGGCCCAAAGAGTCTAGACCCGAGGATAGGCACAGTTGATTACGACAGCATCTAAGATGGTGCACATAGATGGAAAGAAACCTCAACCACGTTATTATAGAGCACAACGAGACAAATGGCGATAGATTGTGCTATTTGGAGAAACTTATTGGCTGAAGCTGAGTCGAGTTTTGTGCCTGCAACTGTTTTTTTGAATAAGCAGAATTTCGAAGAGGATATCGACCATATTTTGCTTTAGTATTTGAAAAAGGAAAGACAGAAACTGATCCAAAAAAAACTGCGTACAGTTTGTCAATGTCGTCAAAAAAAAATGTCAGGTTCGCCCGATTCCGTGATAATGATTTTTCAGCTGAATGCGTTCATCACTCCTTCTAAGCCTAGGCCTAATAAGACTTCCGAAATTGCCAATGAGAAAATCACTGCAAACAAATAAGCGTTCAATGGCTTGAGAAAACATTACCGTTCTAATCGTGTCCAATTGAAGCATCCAAGGCTATTGGAAATCGCTTGCCTTCATACAGAAGCTCTATATTTGGGTACCGCACGTGTTGAAAGATATTTATCGGACAAAGCGCTCACCGAACAAGAACAAAACAATACATTCTTGAAGCCGATGATCAAGGGCAAAGAAAGTAGATTATCTAAAACAATGTCAACCGAAAAAGTTCGAGGAAATGTTGGCTCCGATTTGACTTCAATATCATGCCAACTGAATTCAGAGCATGACTGTCAAATTTGAACCTATCGACCAAACGTTGAGTGCCATAGCACACCCCTGAATTAACCAAAATCCGAGGAGTATACGTTGCCCAAAATTTCTCCATATTACATACGCCTTTCACAGCCACCATCACGCACTGAATACAGAATCGCAACACCATCAAAGTCGTAGCAACGACAATCTTGGGCTGCTTGCCATTGCCGACATTGTATGACGAGGGCGTCCAACTGTAATTGTACACAAGGGAACGTTGCAAACCAAGAAGAGGGATGACGGGACTGAAATTCTGCGTGAATGAAAAAAAAAACAACTTACGCCGCAACCCAGTTCAAAAAAGTCCAAATGTCCAAAACCAGCAAAAAGCCACGTAAATGGCTGAGTATTTAAAACGAGCAAGGGAAACCCAGCCACCGGTAGTTCCAACAGCTGCTGATTGGTCATGTTGAAAGAGTAGAAGTATAATAGAAACGAGAACTGACTTTTAGGCAATAAAACAGCTAAATATGTCTTCGATATCTTCGTTGGCCGCTGTATGGGACACGATCGTTATTGATTGATTCAACTTGTAAGTAGTTAAGGAGATCGCCCATTTTGTTAATTCGGAGCTCAACTTTACGAACATGTCCTTATTAGAGGTTTGATGAAGACTTTATTTTATAAATCGCTGCCACCATGGTTAGACAAAACATTCAAATTTGGTTTCAGAGTTTTCAAGTTGTCTTCAGCCTGATGTAGAGTTGCAATAAGTACTGACCCTAAGATCGAAAAAAAGGTTTTAGATCGGCCTTTCATCAAAGTGATGAGGAAAATTGACCCCAGTCGGTGTATGGGTATTCCGTGAAGTTAAATCTCTCCAGACAGGAGTTCACGTTAAAAACAGAAACAGTTGTATGAAGCCAAGTCCTGGATGGCAAGAAGAGCAGCTCTGAACATTCTTAATCGAATATTGGGGGAAAGGGGAGAACCAACTATATGAGTTGTACGAAAATGTGTGTTGCTTGTACCAATGTCAAACTATGACAACGAATCATCAAATTGACACCCCAAATTCGAGAAATAAGAAAAACGAGTTTGAAAATGATGTACCAAATCGCCACTCCACAGAGTTGAGCCACCAGGTCCAATTGCCCGGTTGAGCTTTAATTTTTGTAGAGCTGTTAACACTTCTACACTGGTTATCGAGTCGATAAAAAATGTTGAAAATTGTAAAATAATACAGAATCAGTCAGTTTATTGACATGCAAATATGTAAAATACATATATTCATTCTATATACATATATGTATGTTTATTTCATTCTGCTCAATTTGTTTAATAGCAACATTATGGAAATTTCCAAATTGAACTACCTAAACAGCGATTTCCAATAATAATTTGTATAAATGTTTGAGCATTTGCCTCTGTCAAAACGTTCAATAAATAACCTGATAAATGTTTTCTGTTAAATAATTTGCATTTGCAAACATGTTTACGTATTTCCATATCAATTAATGCTCTTAAAGTTTTTAGCTTACCACAAATTATGTCAGGGTTGCACAATAAACATATTTTTTGTGTGAAAATATTTTTTTTTCTTCTTCGCAAATCTTTTAAGCATCAGTACATGACCATGGCTACATTTGTTTTGTTGATTCTTAAACCGCAAAATTCTTGATTTTCTGCTATTTCCAATCAGAGGGAAAAAGGTGGGAAAAAAAAAATGTAATACCCGAATGAGTATAGCTGTCACGAATTAATTTTTATGGTGTGATTTGTCAAACGCCTTTTTGACGCATAAATAAACCGCCTTTGCTCGTTACCGCCTTTAAAGCTGGCACTTTAGCCTGCCTTTAGGTATGATTTGTTTTTTTTGTTTTTTTTTTTTTTTTTTTTGATAATAAAGTAGCAAGTTGCCACACAATGCCCGATGACTTTTTCATTTGTTAGGTTTTGCCGACCAAAATGAATATTAAGCAGTTGTATGCAAATTAAAATGGTTGATGCTCCTTGTTTATATTCTTCACACATACTTCAATACCTACGTAAAATATACGAGTATGAATAGATAAATATACAAAAAAAACTGGAAGTTGTTTTGTGTTTTAAGATTTACCCGGAAAAAGATATATCAGAGATTGTTACGATAAATATAAAAATGGTATTCAAACAGAGCAACCGAAATAAGCAGAAGTACGTTTGTAATTTGTGCTATAAAAAATAGTGTTTAAAACATGATTCATAATACTTGGCTATACGTGGCATATCCAGGCTTAAATCATCACATGTGAGCCTCATTAATTGAAAGTAAAGAATTACTCGAAGAATAGAATGTACGAGTACCTAAGCAATCTAATAGCATCAACAATCTAACCTAGGCTCGCAACTGTCGTTTTCTGTGAGGATGCAATCTACAAAATTGGCCAAGTGTGAATTTTTTCATAGTCAAATGTCTGATATATTAGATCCCGTCCGTTACACTTTAATAGACATAAGACCATTCTTATTTCTTTACTTATACCGACTGCGGTACATTTACATAAGTGTGATCTTTGGCTTACTGTCCCTAATTGTGCATCGCAAGGAACTCAAGTTCCCATTTCCATATGTGCGCGCCACTGAAGCAAAGTATTTTTTCTGTTGCGTTATCTCTGCCACAGATGAGCACTTTTCTTACCAGATCGATCTAACACTTCACTTCGTAGAGTAAATATTGTAAATTCCTGCAAAGATCGTCGTTCCAAATGGGACCAAAGGGAACTTGAATAATTCTACATTGAAATGACCAAGGATATTCTTATCCGCCTTTGCCCATGCCTATGCTTCTGTTACCAAGCCTAATAAATTAAATATTAACGAGTATATAAAGTGTACCTAGTGTCACTTGACAGGGCCTTATTACTCAAAGGACAGCTAAAAAAAAAAACACACTGTGGCGCTGGCAGCCCGGTATTGGCCATAGCCTAGCTTGTTAACATTCATTTGTGTTGCTCATGTTTGCCATTTTTGTCACATCTGAACGGGGCCTACGATTTATCACCGAATCCGAACGGCACTCTTTAGAAGACTGTGCACCGACTGTGACTCTTTCCCACTCATCTTGACAGGTTCCTGCTTTTCGTTGCTTTTGAATGTTTCTTTAATCTTTTGGTTAGGTTTCCGGACTCTATTTTGCGGTGGCATCTCTTTATTATCTTGTTTGCATCTTCTCATGCTTCTTTTTTTATCTCCAAAAATCCGATGTTCTTGATTTCTCTTCTGCGCTCGTCCTTCAATACGGCACCCTTCTTTGCCAGATTGTTTGCCGCATGTGCACTATCCATCAAATCAGAGTCGCGCAAAAATGGCGCGTTTGAATCGATGTTACTGATATTTAAGGCCTAATGCAACCCATAAAGGAGTTGAGGGATACTTAATCGGCAAATATTGATGGGTAAGAATTCCGCCAGTTTGTTGCGATAGCAAACAGTATTTCGCTGCCATTGTGAGATCTGAGATATTCGTAAACGGAACTTGGCTGCTAGACGGTAGTTCGAGCTCATATTCACCGCTCGGAATGCTTAGACTTCGTTATACTGCAAAACCACCGTGTAGAAGCTATAGCCATACCTCCTCCCGCGGCTACTTATGGCACTTAAACAGCCTAACTCCATTCCCGCTTTGGGTGTCGATACTAATGTATCTCATTCGGACATTTAACCACCAATCTGCAGGTGAACAATTTGCAGAAACTCTAGGCCTCCCTAAATGTCATTACCTTCTTGCGATAGGTTCAGACGAATGAAAGAAGGATAATCGATATCTACTCGTAGTTATGGTGACTGCTGTAGAGAACAGAAACTGCGTCAATTCAGATGGGGATTTATCATAAAAAAGAGAAATTACACTAGAGGTCTTGATTGTCAGGCATCTGAGTGAGCTTTCTATCACAATCCATAGCAAGGCAATATTAACCAGTATGAGCGTGATATGCTCACACATTCTAAAAGTGTTTCTAAAAGTTCATCGATTCGGGGTAAAGGCGATGCTCGAGCATTACATCAAGATCATCCTTGCTGATCTTCACCCAAAGTTAGGAAAGGAGAGAATCTTTGCGGATCAAATGGTAAATATGGTCTAAGCGACACTTGCTCCGAAATTGGACTCAGACTATTTAATTTGGCCGCGGAGCGAAATCTAGCAGTGAACTGATAAAGAAGCTATCAACTAGATATCCGAAAATTTCGGTGGACCAACAATCGAATCAAATTACTAAATTGTTGTAGTAAAGGTGTGAATGCGAATGTCCTAGACGAGTTTCCAAAAACCTTTCGAGAAGTCCTACGGTTCTACTATCAAGAGCAAAACACCACTATATACATTGAAAGTTTGGTATTAGGGACGAAACATATGATATTTCATCCGACTCCGAATCGGTTCTGACAATTTGAAAAAACTTCTCCTTAATGATGAAAAGTGGAAATGATTTCGATATAAGCTTCAGATTCCGATATTTACACTTAAACCCATGGGTCACGCAGTCCTGTCGCATCATTTAAAGCAGAAAGAATCGATTACGAGAACATATACCTCGGTAAAATGTGGTAGGGTTAAAAAGTGAACAGGAACTTCAGGTCGATACCCAACAACTGTTTATTGAATCCGAGCCCTCATTTGCAGCATTTGTACGCTAAAATGGCATGCATACCATGTAGAATGACAAAGGCAAGCACTCTCTGCTCCATAAAAGTCGCTATGCCTAAACCGAGCCAATTGGCCCGAAAAATGTTTCAAATATGTGATTTCTTGAGCATCATGTTAAAAGCAATAGAACTACAAATTTTAAGTAATAAACGAGAAAGGACACTCACCATAAACGACCCGGAAAGCACACCACAATGGCAGATGGTGCTTTTGAGGTGGCAATATTGTAAATTATGCCTTTCTGAACTGCCCCTTAAATTCAAGCCTTCGGAGTTTTTAGATGAATAGTTCTTCCTGACAATGTATAGGCTGGTGCCAGTATTGGCCGGGTCAGTAAAGATAGAATTCATCGGCTCCATGTTTAAGTGGCTCGCTTAAATTGAAGGGGATCCCAGCCAACTCGGTGTATGCAACCAAAGAAGATTTACGCAAATTAAAACTATTTTACAGGGAGAGAGCTCTTGGTTTAGGCTTCGATATATCCCAGTACCATCCCAGTACTGTACCGACACTCCAAAATAGGTGAACTAGAATCTGCCATGGCTATTTATAATGCCACCGTTGATTTTTTTTCTTTTCTATAATTCGAGCGCGCATCAGGGATTATGTACCCTTGAAATGTTTGCACTAAGCGTGGGCGAAGGAAATTTAGGGAGGTACCGATGTACATTGGTCTTAAATGTTTGAAGGTTGTAATGACTAGGAAATAAAGAGCTCGGTAGGGCATTCCATGAGCGAGTTGTTCGGCTTAGGAAAGAATCATGATATTTCACGGTGCATCCGAAAGTGGGCTTGAGGGTGTACTGATGAGCATTCATAGCGAGACGTGTGTTACGGTTGGAGGTTTGAAGGCGCGGAATACTACTGGAAATTTCAGTCATCCATTGAATTTGTTACTCAATGGCTGCCACGAAAGGAAAGAATTATGTCCATACATAATATGTACGTATTCTTGAAGGCATCCGAAGATTACGACATGGATGCGAACTAGAAAAAAATGAGAGAGCACCGTTGGAGATTTAGATATTTTTAGAATGGCCTTTCATAGAGTACATTCATTTGTCGTTACACAGAAGAACAAAAAAACTTCACAAAATCATTTTGAACAACCATTCAATGAAAGTGTGTTAGATAAATGTCAATAGACCATGTACGAGTACAATATATATATATTAAACGAGTATTTGGGTATGTGAAAGCTCTGTTACAAATAAAGGTTCCAATAAGGACTTGACAACTTTTTTTTCAAATAAAACGCAAACCATTTGAGATATTTAAAAACTTTATTATCGGCTTGAAGTACAATCAAAACATTTATGAACGGAACTCGACTTCATTCATATGGCCACCGCGAGCACGTTTACAGTCGATTCGTTGGACCCGATTTTCAACGACTCTGCCACACATTTCGGCCGAAACGGCCGCTATTTCGCGTTCAATGTTGGCTCTAAACTCTTCTAACGTCGTCGCCTTGTTGGCATAAACCAATGACTTAACGTAGCTCCACAGAAAATAGTCAAGCAGCGTTTTTTGCAATGAAATTCACTATCTTGGCGCATCTTCTCCAGAACCCAATCGGAGAACGTACGTTGCTTCAAATGGTCCATCCGCTTCAATTCTTGAGTCAGCTTGATCTTGTATAGGTGTAAACCAAGATCCTTACGCAAAATACGCTATAATGTGGCCTGAGCGTTGTCCAATTCTTGAGGACGCCGTGGAATTGACTGATTTGGATCGTTTGTTACGGACGCCTGAACGGCTGCGATATTTTCAACACTTCGACCAACCCGTTGTCTCACTGACACAACGAATATGTAGACTCAAATTTTTCCACTAAACTTGTTATTGCCTGTCTACTAGGGCGAGAATTACGACCGAATGAACGCTCTTAAAGTTGCAGCCACCGACTCCGAATTTCGGTAGAAAATTTTTATAATTTGCAGACGTTGCTCGTTCGTGTACTTAACCATGATGAAAATGTTGAGTTTACTGAATAAATTGACAGTGACAGTTTGGTGATTAGTGAAAGAGTGCGTTCACAAATTAAATTCAAAATTGTCAAGTCCCTATTGGAAAACCCGATAGGTACCGCGTTTGCTCATAGTTGACCAAAGACAACAACATGTTGCTGATTCAGAGCTGGAGTTGTTTGGAGCTGTTTAAGCGAAATACATCCGTGCTGTAAATGGGCCTCAAGCAACAAGCGTTTTCGTTTAAGTTCAATATAAATAATTTTTTCACGCGGTATGAGACAATGGGCAAACATGAATCCTAGAATCCGTTCGCAAACTGCAAAGAGATATTACTGTTATAGAACTGTTAAAATGGCGTTGGAATGATAGTATCACTCAAGAAAGAAACTATGTTGATGACTTTAGTTGAATTTTGCCAAACTGTTGTGTTTTTACATGTTAGTCTATAGAATTTTCTATACATCTTGGTCCTGTTGTGCTTAAAAGAAGAATGCTTAGACGAACTGTCTTGAGGCAAATCCCTCCCTCCTAAATGTGATATGAGATCTCTGAATTTTGACTGGTAAAATGCATCTCTTTAGAACCTCGTCTTCATGTTTTTAATTCGTGCCTTCACGTGACCTTCATGAAGGATAACGAACTATTGAAAAATAAAACAATTTCGATGATGAAAGGCTGAATATAAATAAAGAGGCTCACCTCAAAATTATAAATCCAAAAACACAATACTCTTTAAATTCCGCAGAGTGACTTTCCCAGTGTATGCAGTCAGTAGCACATTCCCATGCATGCACAGGCCAGAGATCCTAGCTCCGGAATAAAAATGCATACTGGTTGAGTAATTGCCACCGCAAGTGATTGCCTTCTTGCATACTCATACACCTTGCCAAAGGCCGTACTGAGCCTGATACGAATAATAAACAAATTTCATAATAGTTTAACCACCCTGTCAACATGCAGCTCGACACAACTCGGCACTGCTCGTACTACTATAACGACAATCGTCTTTAGAAATGCAAAGTAGCTATGGGATTGCCGCAGGAATTGGATTCCGCCTTCAAATTAACACATTGTGGAGCTGGCTACTGGCAGACCAGGTCCAACACTACAACATAGCAGGGAGAAAATTTCATATGTAAATTACATTTGAACAAGTGTCAGACACTTGCAACGTCATTTTCAGTTGATATGTTGTACTCATCTGATGAAACTTTGGTAAATACGACTATGGATATTCGTATGAGAATAGTGTTAACTGGATGTAAAATGGTTGCTTGGTTGAAGGTGAAATGTTTTATCTTTGAACGAACGGAGGTTCTAAATTGAATCAATTGACATCTGCTTGGATAGAAAAATGCAATATCGGTTTGTATATATAATAAATGAGTATATTGACTGGTAGAAGTGGTTGTCATTTGAGTCTGGACAGTCCATCATTTATCACGGAACTTTATTTTCTACACTTCAACGACTTATCCCTGACGTTCGATTTTATTATTAATTCATGTCTTAAATGATGAAGCAGAAATTGCTGATGCATGATTTGTTATGCAAATGACCACACTAGAGGTGAGCAGTATTTTAAGAGGAATACTTGGAGTACTCGTAACAAGACTAAGAGTGTCCATTTCATAGATTGAATAGTAACTCATAGCTCTTTATGTGCTCAGTATAATGTTCGAGGAGGTAATAACGTCCGGCAATAGAATTCTCCGAATGACTGTAACAGAATTTCAGAACAATGATCTCGGAAACATGCTATAAGTCCATAAGAAGAGGATACCAATGCAAAAACGTGATGAGGAAACATAAATCTTTTACGGTAGCCATCCTTTAACTGTCAGTATAGAGAATTTCATGTGCAATGTTGTGTAAATCTTTCTCCATCAAATTTCCATCAACAATTGCTTGATATTAAGAATAATTTATAACCATTAATACGTCATTATACAAGGTGGCGCAAAATTAATCATCCTATCGGAAGATGTTATATTTTTTAGATATGGCGTCATACGTCAATCATATTTGACATTTGTGAACTAGACAGCTGCAGAAAACAAACAGAAATGTAATGGAGCGCTATACTCCGCTGTCAAGCCATCCTCAATCTCAACAACGAAGAGGACGATTTTGTGTCGAAAATCATCATGAGCGACGAGGCGCATTTCCACTTAAGCGGTTTCGTCAATACTTGTAAGGAAAATCTTCGTTTATGGGGCACTGAAAATCCGCGTGTGATGGATGAAGAGCCATTACATCCACTCAAAGCCACTGTGTGGAGCGGCGTTCACACGGAAAGAGTGATTGGGCCGTATTTTTATGAGGACCCCATCGGCAATACGGTCACTGTTATTGGCGAACGCTACAGAGCCATGATTAACGACTTCTTACTGCCGTAATTGGATGAGCGGGGCTTTGTAAACATGTAGTTTCAACAAGACTGTGCAACCGCACACACAGCATGAGCTACAATGGATATTGTGAAGGAAGCGTTTCCTGGTCGCGTATTCCCCGTTTTGGCGATTTGGCATGGCCAGCAAGATCTCCTGATTTAACCATCCCAGACTTCTTTCTTTGGGGCTACTTGAAGTCGTGGGCTTATGCCAATAAGCCTCAGACAATCGCAGCCCTTAAGGAGAATATTCGACAGAAATGCGAACAATTATCACCGGAAATCTTGCGGATAGTCATTGAAAATGCGATAAATCGGGCACAAAGGTGTATCAATACAGGCGGCAGCCACTTGGCGGATATCATCTTTTCCACTTAAAAGAAAAAAATGTAAAGGTCCGAATAAGGATTTCCATCCCTCAAAATCATTTTTTTTATTTAGTAAAAAAGGAATTCAAGAGCAAAATTGGATTATTATTATTATTAATTAATGCGCCACTTTGTAAAGTCCCTAGTCTTTTCAGTGACATCGAAAACATACCTTTTTCCGGTTTTTATTATGGAAGGTAGTGGCACCTACGGCTGCATTGAGAAGAAACTCAACTTTTAATAAAGTCGTCATACTGCAGTTCTAAATCCTAAGAATATTTCCTCTTAGATTTGCCGTGCATGATCTTAAGCGATACTTATTTCTGCATATCAATGCTTCTAATAATTATAGTAGACTTGGTGAATTCAGTTCGAAATGGAGTTTGGATAGGGTTGAGGGATTAAACGCGGCCTTAAATACAGTTTGGCTATCGTAGCAGAATTGAAACCACTGCATTAGCATCTTCATCAATCCTGCTGTTTTGGACTCTTTGCAAGCAGATGGAAAATAACATTTGTCAACAAAAAGAAACTTTTTCTTACATCCTACAAAGCGATTGCACTTAGGTACTCTCTTTCCAAGATCATGGAAATGCTGAAAACCCGTCAAATCGTAAAATATTTCGAAACGCAAAAACTTCTCAGTGGCCGACAATACGTTTTTCATGGCAACAGGTCCCCTAATGATTTTATGGCATAAATCGCCAAGAGGTGGAACCAAAGTGTACAAGGCAATTGCACTTGATGTGTTCCAAGGCATTCGGCAGAGTTTGCGCCTGACTGATTTTTCGAAAATGCATGCATTTGGGATTTATGAATCTTCCTTGTAATTATTTAAAAATTACATTTCGGAACGCAATGAAACCTGTGTGCCCCAGGGTTTCGTTCTGTTTCCGATACTATCCTTTATGTTTATAAATGATCTCTTGTCTGCTTATTCTTATACAATATATTTCTTTACTAACCACGGTATGCTCGGTGTGTATGCTTTTTATTTTCGTCCCCGGGCTCTCGCATATAGAACCAAAATCATGTAAACCGTATTAATGGCAACAATGCTGCCCGCGGTTGTTAAAGTGAAATGTCAACACCTATCCATAAAGAGGACTTAAATCGTCGAATCCGAAACACTCTACATTCCCGATATGTGTATCAATGTCAACCTACGTAGGAATCACCTCATATCTGATACCATTAGAAGTTCTACAAAATGTCTGGGCTTCCTGTAAGAAATATTTCACACCTAACAATCTGGCCTCAATATACAGTTTTTTTTTTTTTAGTTTTTAAATGCATTTTATTTTCTTAATCATTAATTCTTACATACTAACAAAAAATGCTTAAATGCTAGCTTAAAATTACTTAACAATCTTATACTAACTTACTGGCCCCACACAGGCACACCTCAATATACATATACGATGTTCATGTACACAAAATTAGAGTACAATGCTCAGATCTGGTCGAGTACTCCTAGGACCTCACTTCACCTGCTATATAGAATACCAAACTGCGCGTTAGAACGCACATCCCAATATTGCACAGGCAATTGACACATTTGAACAATGACGTAATGTTTATTGCTTCATCTTATTTTATCCCTATTTTCATCACCAGCGGTCCGTCACCCGTACAACTCGCTTAAGCCGCCCGAGCCCTTTACTTCGTAGCCATTATAACTTGAAAATATTTCAGACCAACATACATCGGTATCTCTCGCTTAACTCTCATTCACCCGCGCTGTGTGCAAACATTTTAAAGCACACAAATTCTTGATTGGTTTGGAAAATTCCCATTTGCCGGTTTTCATTGGATTCTTCACGAAAAATTCAAAAATTCTGTCACCAAAGTCGGTGCTGAATTGCTGTTTTGCATTATTCCGGCAAACAGGGTAATCTATCTGAGTTTAGTACTTACAGCAGCCACGCTTTCTTACAAAAAAAAATATATTTATTAGGACCAAAATTTACGAATTCCATGAGGTTAAATATATATTTTCCTTCTGAGTTTCTCGTTATTCAACTGCTTCCTCCATGACAGTGTTCTGATTTGTATTATATTGGGTCTATAACTTAATTCGTGCGGTTTGCTAAGAGATGGCGTAACTTGTATTATTTCATTGGAACATGCGTTGGAAAGCTACTGTCATTGTATGTCATTTATTGAAGCGTAAACAACAATATTTTTTTTTCACTCAAATATGTCGAACTTTGTGCCTGAAAAAGTGTTTTTGCGGGGAGTTCTTCTTCATTACTTTAATATGAAGAAAACTGCTGCCGAAAGTCATCGTATTTTGGTGGAAGTTTATGGTGAACATGCGCTAGCTGAGCGAACGTGCCGAAAGTGGTTTGCACAATTTAAAAGTGGCGATTTTGGCTTGGAAGACGATGAACGTTCTGGGCAGCCAAAAAAGTTTGAAGATGAAGAACTGGAAGCATTACTCTATGAAGATTGTTGCCAAACACAAGGAGAGCTCGCAGAATCTTTGGGTGTCATTCAAGCAGCCATTTCAAAACGTTTAAAAGCAGCTGGATACGAGTATATTCAAAAGCAAGAAAATTGGGTTCCACATGAACTCAAGCCGAGAAACGTCGAAAGGCGGTTTTGCATGTCCGAAATGCTGCTGGAACGCCACAAAAGGAAGTTATTTTTGCATCGGATTGTTACTGGTGATGAAAACTGGATCCATTACGACAACCTCAAGTGCAAAAAATTATATGTAAAACCCGGCCAACCCGCCAAATCAACGACAGCTTTGTCGAATATCCATGGCGCGAAGGAAATGCTTTGTATTTGGTAAGATCAGATGGGTGTGCTGTATTATGAGCTACTAAAACCGGGTGAAAATATCAATGGACAACGCTACTGAACACAATTAATCCGTTTGAAGAGAGCAGTAGCCGAAAATTCCATCATGACAACGCTCGGCCCCACGTTGCTTCCGGTTAAGAACTATTTGCAAAACAGTGGATGGGAAGTCTTACCCCACCCGCCTTATAGCCCAGAACTTGCGCCTTCTGACTACCATTTGTTCCGGTCGATGCAGAACGCCCTCACTGAAATACCGTTCACATCAGAGCAGAATATCAAAAATTGGCTTGATTCATTCTTGGCTGCCAAGCCGGCGCAGTTCTTTTGCGATGGGATCCACAAATTGCCAAAAAGATTTGAAAAAGTCATAGCTTCGGATGGGCAATACTTTGAATAATACTATTGTACATGTTTTTCTTAAATAAACGTTCAAATTTTGAAGAAAAAAAAACCGTTATATACCCAATAGTTAGATTGGCAGATGTGTCCCTTTAAATTTGTACGAGTACCAACCAAAAGAACATCTTGCTTTGATGATCTAGTTAAAATCCCATGAAAGTCGCTGCAAAGTATTTAATTTTCCAGTTGTTTACTATCAATAACAATAATTTTTTTTACAATATTAGGCGCTATCAGCATTCCAAGTTACACATTCAAATTTGAATAATTTTGTCATTTGTTTGTTTCTAATTTTTTTAACGCTTTCGATCATTTCTATAAGTCAAGATGATGGAAACTTTAATTTCGTTTGCAGTTTTAATAGATGACGCTACAACTTCTGTTAAATGTAGTCTCACTGAGATGTCGGAAAAGAGTTTGAACAAAGTAATGCCCTGTTAGGTGATTTCTTTGACTTCTTACAAAAAAAACATTGTCTGAAACTCACGAGCTAACATAAGACCCACAATTTTCTAAAAGTCGGTGCCAATTTGTGCATACACTTATAAAGTTAGGCCGTCTGCTAATTTATTCTTGAAAAGGCTATAAAAAAAACACTGATCAATATCTTTCAACGATTGGTGCTCCAATGAAAAGAATAAATCTTCTGACCAATTATGGAATATTATTCCATTCAAAATAACTGCCAACCCATATATTTTAAACATTTTCGATGGTTTCGCCCATAGTTTGACCAATATCGTTCTTGAATGCCTGAATCGTCTCTCGATTCTTCGCATAGCATCGATCATTAAAAGGTCTAACGGGGTCAAATCGCAGCTCAATGGCGGCCAAGCAACATCATCAACATGACTTATTACAGGATTATTGAGCTAAGTGTGCAATAAATTGATTGCTGGAGGACTTGTATGGCACGTAGCCCCATTTTGATGGTACCATGGCTCGCTCAGCTCCAAATCCTCAACTTATGGCCATAAAAAATTGGTTATCATGTCTAAATAGCGCTGTCCATTGGCTTACGTTTTTTTTTCATTTTTGTTTTAGAAGAAGAAAAGGAAAAGGAAGAAAAGGAAAGGAAAGAAAAATGTCGCCACTCCAAAAACTATACCAAAAACTCACAAGTTCGGGATGCGCAGGCTTCCCTATGATTACGTGTGGATTTTCCGAGCCCTAGATATGGCAATCTTGCTTCTTTACGTAGTCGCAGAGACGGATATGAGCCTCATCTGAAAAGAAGATTTTTTGAACAAAACTTGTAAGCGAATAATCCGAGATCTTTGTTCAAACTTCTTCTTGGGCTAGTGAGACTGATGTTCAATTGCGAAAGTCCTTGTAGCGTTGAGGTTCTCGAGTTAAGGCAAATACTTTCGGCAACAGCTGCAATATTCTATATACATATAGCCCGTTTGATCTTTGTTCAAACTTCTTCTTGGGCTAGTGAGACTGATGTTCAATTGCGAAAGTCCTTGTAGCGTTGAAGTTCTCGAGTTAAGGCAAATACTTTCGGCAACAGCTGCAATATTCTCCGTTAAACACACAGGACAAACACAACAATATGCTCGGCTCAGTCAACAAACCAGTCTCACAAACTTGCGTACACCAGCTGCAGTTGGTGCATTATTTAGACCGAAATTTATTTTATAAAATTATCACTGTTTCGGTAACACAGCATCCACTTTGGAAGTCACTTTGCAATATTTCTCAATTTTGTACAAGAGTAAATCCATCCACTTCATACTGAAAGAATGAAAAACTGTAAATTTTTTGAGCGCATACGATTGAAAAATATTCAAACATATAGCCCCTAACAAAATGCAGAATTTATTTTGCCAAGCGCTGTTTCTTTCGCCTAAAAATACGACGGAGTGATAAGGTCTTATCAAGTAGCACTAAGAAGAGTTTTTATGCGCAAGAACAAAATAATCCAGTCTTGCTGTATGATGCAGAAGCGTAAACGGTAGTAAAGGCGGGTGGAGATTTTATTAGTAATTTAGAACGCAAAGAATTTGATTCCATTGACAAGTTTTGAAAGAGAAGGCATAGTAACGATTTCTACGAGCTATACCTATATAGCCAAAGTGAAGTTGTCGCCGAATAAATAGAACAGTATTTAAGGTAAGGCAGAAGAATTTCCGGTTTTTGGCAGGAAAGAAAGGTGGAGGTGTTAATTGGCTGAGGCCAAGGCCCACCTAGCCTTCACAGTACTCGTAAGTAGGGATGTTTCTATTATTCGAAATTTTTTGTAAAAAATCATGAAGACGGTGATTACGATGTTGACGCAGACACTCCGCCTGAAGAAAGTCCTTCGAGGACGCTGAATTAGAGGCATTGCTGTGTGTGTATCCGTGCCAAACGCAACAAGAGCTTGCCTCAGCACTAGGAGATACACGGCAAACCATTTCCAAGCTATTGCATGCATTGGGAATGGTTCAAAAACAAGGAACTTGGGTTCTTTGTGATTTAAAGCCAAGGGACGTTGAGTGCCGTTTTTGTCGCCTGTAAGCAACTGCTCCAGCGGCAAAAAGGAAGGGTTTTCTTCATCGCATCGTGACGGGTGATGAAAAATGGATTCATTACAGCAACTCTTAGAAAAGAAAGTCATGGGAACTGCCCGGTCATGTTTCTTCATCGCCGGCTCGGCCGAATATTCACACTGCGAAGGATATGCTGTATATTTGGAAGGACCAGGTCGGTGTTATTTATTATGAACTGTAGAAACCCAACGAAACCATCACTGTGGAACGGTATCGACTTCAATTAATGCGATTGAGCTGAGCACTGAATGAAAAACGGCCACAATACGAGCAGAAGCGCGAAAAGTGATTCTACATCATGACAACGACTTGATTCGTGGATAGCCTCAAATGATGAACACTTTTACCGTAGCGGTATTCGAGCTCTGCTAAAAAGATGGGTAAAATTTGTAGCTAGCGATGGATAATACTTTGAATGATTCATTTGTAATCATATTTGAATTTGATTGAAGCTGGAAAAATATTAATTTACAACAAAAACCCTTTTTTGATGGAAAGCAATGTATTAACACCATCAAGTTCCGACCCACATAGTCCATCAATGTTCTCTATCAAAATTATGTATATTAAGTAAAAAAAAATTTTTTCCTAAACTCTTAAGTTGTTCATTATCCGAGAAACGTACTTGAAAATGTAAGTACTAAGCTGTCTATTGATTTTTCTGTTTTTAATTTTTCAAATATTTAGTTAACACTTTTTTTGTTTTGTTTTTAATTTACTTCCTTTGAATGGATTAGGCAGATAATACATAGCCAGTTGGAAGACTTCAAATGGCGATTAGCTTGGCATTAAGGTTTCACAGCACGCCGCCGCTCGTATAGAGGTTTCTGGAGAAAATGGTTTAGTGACTTTATTAAAATTTAACAGAGATTAATGAACACTGAAAATTAACACGACGCACCGTGAACCGAAAACGAAATACTCATCTCTTTACTCGTACGTAAATATGTATGTACGGGTATGTACATATTTGATTAATTATCAACCTGTGTAGTGTGTTGGGTTTTCTTTTGTACAGTGAAAAGGAAACCTTGCAAATGGTGAGTTCAATGGGCTAGGTAAATAACAATATAACATGAAACGAATATGTACAAACAATTACATATATCTCTTTATTAATTGAATTAAAAAAAACAACAAGGACTTTCCATACAAAACTATTCTGACTTAATTTCAGCAAATAGCAAACGGCATCTAAACTTACTGAGTCAATTGCTAAGTAGATATTTGTATGCACAATATGATACAAAGGCTGCCTTACCATATATTAAGCAAAGTGAAGACTGTCTTAAAATCAGAAGGAAATTAGACAGTGCATCTAAACAAACCCATATCTGCGGAAGCTACCAAAATCTAACTCACATCGGTGAAGAAAAGATAGACATTATTTAGTTTTATCAAATACTAGACCGACAGTGGATGATAGGTAGCACACATGCTTATGTAGCAGCTATCCCTTCGGACGCCAGGACACATTTTAAGCAGCCATATGAAGTATTTAAGTGAGAGTGCTTCCTTCCTTCCAAGAAGTACAACATTTTGGGTGGAAATCACAAAGATACAGTTCCATTGAATCAGGAGATACATCATATGAGTCAATGGTGGTGTTCAAAATTCGAAGAGATATTTAAGTTGTTCTAGGCTCTTTCAACACAAGAACAAGAAAGAAGCTTCGAAAACAAACTCAAGCAATAGTGAAAACCAACTCTTGTTAATCGCTAGTTTTTTGGGCATAGAAGGCTTTAAAATGGTGCTTTTGAAAAACTATGGCGCTCCCATTGTTCCGATTTGAGTTCTGGTTTTTTGTTAAGTTGGTACATCTGTTTTTGATTTATTTCCTCTAAATCTTAGCGTCATAGCTTGACATTTGCAAAAGTTTGTAGCCAAGAGTACATCTATCCCTGTGTGTTGGCGATTTTTTACAATTTTAGAAATGAATTTAAATTTGCAACAACGAACTTGTACTAAATTTTGCGTAAAAAATAATTTCATGATGCGTGAACGTTGCAAATATTGGAAAAGAATTTCGGCAACGATTCTCTAAAAAAAAAACGGTCATTTATCAGTGGCACAAGCGGTTCAAAAGTGATCGTGAGTCAATCGAAGATGATGAACGCAGTGGCAGATCATCACAGTGCCATCATTATTCGTAATTCTTTGACGAAAAATGCAGCAAATACCATTCAACAGCCACCGAATTCACCTGATTTGGCTCCCTGTGCCTTCTTTCTGTTCAATCGAGTTAAAAAACCACTACGGGGAACGCATTTCAGCAGCCGAGAGGAAGTAATGGAAAAATCGCAGCAAGCACTGATGGACATACCGAAAATCGAAAACAAAAAATGTTTCGAGGATTGGATCAAGGGCTGGCATAAGTGTGTTGCAGTCGATGGGGATTACTTTGAAGGGGACAATATAGATTTAGTTGAATAAACTTGTATTTTTGAATTCCGGGAACTGTTTGATCAAGGTGGTATTAACCATTTCAGTCATCTTCTTTTGTTCAGAATTATGATCCTTCGAGAGAAAAGAACTTCAAGTGTTGCTGTTCCGCTCGCATCTACCATCTAAAGCATCTTAGATAAAGTGCTCATCAGCGACATGGATCTAGTTTAAAAAGTAAGGATTAGCCGTCGAGGAGTTATATAGATTGAGTGGCCAGCTAGAAAATTGTTCGAGTCCTACACAGAAAAATTCTTAGCAAAGGAAAACATCGCCTATAGTGGAGTGCATAGTGCAGTGGAACCTCCAAACCTCAACAACACGCAGAGTTAGAAATAGCTGTTAGACATCAGAACAGGTAAGTTGGGGCTCGGATCCATTCCGAACATTCAGGCTATCAAGGTAAGTAAGTAGGCGCAATTTTACAGACGAGCTGTTTACTATTTTAATAAAGTGAAAATAGATACTTTCGAAATGCGGTAAAAGACAGTTTCTTAGTTGTGGTTCCCGACATAATTATTATCTGAAAAACGGCAACTTTTGGGGTGTTACTTAGTAAAGCTCATCGAATGCGTTAGCCAGTGCCATGTTAAGACTTAATAGACTGCAATGAGTCTGCCTTGAGCAATCTTTGTAAGGTTTGGCCAGTAGTAAAGCTGAATGTCTATGGCAGGGAAAGAATCCACATAGATTTAGGACTAAGTTACACGCCTTGGACGAATCTACTGATTTTAATTCGATTCTGAAAATCGTAAGATATCTTAATCTTAAGGTATCGATTAACAACTGGAATTTAACCATTATCTTTTGTGCTTAAAATGGAACGATAGAACGGTAAGGCCGGCGGAGACTAATGAAGCATTTCCAAGTTAACCTTTTGTGCTTGCCAAGTCAAGCCCCTCTTGACAAAGGAGCACACTAACCTAAGCCACATTCGCCGCCTCAAAAGGACAAGCCTCACTGACAGCGGTGAGCGCATCGTCCCTATCCAAGAGTTATGACCTGTCCGAAACAGCATTTCTCCAAAACTCATTCCAGGGGTAAGCGCATTATCCCTCTTTGTTCCTTAATAAAGCATAGATGACTTCACACTAACACCGCTGACCTCCACAGAGGGACATGGAATGCATCTGATTACCAGTTCTATAAGGACTCCAAGCTTAAAAACTCAGAAACTCTAAGAAGCGGGTTGATGATATTCCCTGTAATCAGGAGAAAATCGTTACTGGATTGCGAGGCCAAAGGACATCTTAACCTGGAGGGGCAACACCGACACTAATCTTAGAAGTTGACGTGAATAGTTATCAAGATCAGAACGTAATGAATCGTTATTTGGTATCTTAAACGAGAAGGACGGACTGCCCTGTTAGGAAAAACTCAACGTGTCTGTATAAGTCACACAGGCGCATAAAAAACTTCTTCAAAAGCGGCTCGCTATTTGCATTTTATAGACTTATTCCGCATGCATTTAGCTCTACACTCAGGATGAGACCAGCCTACCAATGGAAAAAGCTAAATGTTGGATAGCCAGGCTACTCACCCTGTACCCCCAAATAAACGAACTTCATAGACGGTTCTAATGTAGCCGAAAGCGGTGTCACGGGTAACATCTCCGAGGACCTTCGCGTACACAAATCCTTAAATCCACTCATTAAAGCCTAAATAAAGTAGCTTCTGAAGGAAGAAGGATCTGCTCAAAATTGTAGCTACAGTCCTTCGGCACGCGTTAGAATAAAATCCTAAGGCAGCTATCAGTTCCGAGATCGGAATGCGGAATGATCTCTCCTCTGTGAAGAACTAGCTAGAGCATCACCGTTCCATGCTCTAACTAGCGTAACATAACTCAAAATAGCGGAAGAAACTGCGGTAATGTTCCATAAGCCATTGCCACGCGGTTAAGTATAACGAGTATGTTAAGATTACGAGCCTTAGAAAGAGCAGTAAAGGGCTGGTTTTGTAACCAAAGCGCCTTCTAGTCAGTTCATATGTCACACTATTCGATGGCCAGGAATCCATCATAGGGTTGGATTTCTCTTATTGGGTAACTCGTTATAATTCAACATCCTTAGATCTAATAAAGTTGCAATCTATTGATTTGATCGTGGCCTGCTTTGAATATATGTATAGTAAATGAGAATATCAGTGTGAGGTATCATATTCTCTAACAGACAGATTGCAGTTGAATGTCGAAATTTCGGGCTGGATAACATCCCATGGCTAGGAACGTAGGTCTGCTTTGATGCGAGAGACTTCTATGTGCAGGGAGATCCTGAGTCGCATGAATAATACTAGTATTTACCTTTCTCTCTAATGCGGTACATCGCTTGGTAGAGCCTCGCTTTTTCATAAGACTGACCATGACCACGACTCAGTTGCTTAACAGGTAGCCTATGTTATTGCATATGATTGTACAAATAGTACAATTTTAACCATAACTGTAGCATCGAAATATTTCAAAGAGAATATTTCAGAGCTACGGACATATTTAATTGACCAACAAACAGGACAGCACATTTCCTTTCTTTTTTAGGCTATATAAATACAATAGTTAAAAACATAAATATAGTCTTAAACTCAGAATATTCTTTGACAACCATCAAAGACTATATGTTCGTAACATTTGGCTTATGGTAAGACGAACAATTTAAAATATCTTTAAATATTGATTGAACTTACATTCTGTATCAAACATTCCTTTCACTCAAAACACATTCGCACACAAAGGTATCATGAACCAGCATCTATTGATTTCTCATGTACACAAATTTCCTTACGGTTTGATGGTAATCAAACGATCAAGAATAAGCACCTCTTGCTACATCTCATTAGAGTAGGAGAAGCATGTATAGGTTTTAAGTGGAGTATTAATAATAACAAACGCCTTACGAATGTGTACATCATCACAAGATACGAGTGTCTCAACTTAATTACATAAGTAAATCCCAAAAATGTATCTCAAACATACTCGTAATGTGCTTAATTTTGCAAGGCTAAAGATATCGAGTGACTCGAGTAAGCTGGTGCTTATCTGTTGGCCCGTATCTTCACTTAATTTCTTATAGCAGTTATATAATTCTATACTGTACTCCCCTTATGCAGACTTGAAACACTATAAATACACGTTAAGGAGCATGCAGGAACATTTATCTATTGAAAATAATGGGTCGGCAGCTTTAGCTGTGGTAAGCTAAATCCAATTTAATTTTCTGTTTACCCGTAATTGTAATTTTTCTAGTCTTGTTGGCACAGATACTCATTAAAGTATGTATCTACCGGCAGTTATACATCGTTTTAAATGTCATGATATCGTAAGATAATGCTGTAAATTCGGTACAGAATTTATAGATATTAGTGTATACTTAATGCTACTAAACAGAAGGACATTTCTTCATGGCTTGCTACCAGAAGTCAAGCAAGAGCTCATTAGGACACATTACAAAGCCACTTCAAACGATTCCCAAAAAAAAAGATGGAAGTGAATGATTTCCCAGGTTCAATGGCAGTGTTGACCTTCCCCAGGCACGCTGCCAGTTGATCTAGTCCCTATATCCTACATGCATCATAGGTCACATGATTTTGCATCTCTTAAGCAACATGTACTTTAGAAATAAGAAAATGTGTTGTTCTAAGATTATTCCAAATAAGCTCGATAGGTATACATGCTTTACTACTGTAGCTATCGTTAAAGGATACTTTTTTAAAGGAATGGATTGGTTGTTGAAAGTTTTGAACGTAATCCATATAAGCCAACATTGGTTTCTATGTCTTCATAGACTCATGCCCATTTAACAATGAAGTCTGAAGCATTTGTCAAAATGGTACTTAAAGATTGCAATGCTAAGTTAGGAATGTAAGACAACTTTGGCTCGCCAGTTGGAAAAGTTCAAGTTTCACAAAACGACTACCCAAAATGCGTTTCCGCTGGCATGATTGGTTGCTTCATGGCATGGCCGTGTTAGATGCGCAGATTGGTTCGATTGGTTTCTGTATATATCAAGAACAATCGTATGTCTCGCATGAACTACAATGGCGTATTCTAAACTCAGTATTCGAGTAAATCTTCAGAGCGATTAATGATTTCGGAATTATTGTCGAAAATCCCTCTCGAAACTATTTAAGTCGTACACCGGATTCCCCAAGAAGGTAAGTTATCATCTAACTTTAGTTATACTCATATAGCTCTGAAACATAGAAGATACTTTTCTTTTTCTTTACTTGCTACTCAACTTTTCTACTCTACGCTGTTCCTCGGAGGGGATTCAAAGTCTTTTCGAACCGAAGCGTTTGTGTTTATCCGCTCTACATGACCCAATCAGCTCAATCGTTGGATCTTCACTCTTCTGGCTAAGTCGATGTCGATGTAAAGCCAGTACATTTGGTCGTTTTATCTCCTCCTCCATTCACCATCGAGACACACGGGACCGAAAATTAATTGAAGAATTTTCCTCTTGGAAAATTCCCTTGATCATGCTTATGCCCCTGAGCCATAGAGCAGGACTCCTATTAAGGTCTTATATAGGAGAGATGGCTTTGCATGTCAACAGCCATCTTAGCAGTGAAGAATCGACCAAATGCTTTCCCTGAAAAACCGAACTAAGACTAAGAAGACTAAGAATACACTTTACTAAACCACTACTCTCCTAAGCTTTTGTAGAATAAGTAGGCGAAGACGACTTCTTATTTTTTCAATAGTTGTATCTCAGTCTTGCGTTGAATGCCAGTCAATATGAAATTAATTAATTCCTTTGGCGCAACATATGACTTGTTCTTTTTACTGAAATTTCTCAATCTTTCGGAGAATGTAGTATCAGTAGTATCAGTCCCTATTGGAGCTGTCCAGAATATCTACGAGTACAAGTTGATGCCAATGTAGACAGAACACTCAAGAAGTCAATACACAGAAGTGTGCCTATCACTCTCATAGCAAGTATCGCAGTTTGTAGTTTTTTTTATTCCTAGTACACTTCTAAAGGGTTTTCCAATAAGGACTTGACAACTTTTTTTTTTAAATAAAACGCAAACCATTTGAGATATTTCTAAACCTTTATTATCGGCCTGAAGTACAATCAAAACATTTATGAATGGAACTCGATTTCGTTCATATGGCCACCGCGGGCACGTTTGCAGCGGTCGATTGGTTGGGCCCAATTTTCAACGACTAGGCTACACATTTCGGCCGAAACGGCCGCTATTTTGCGTTCAATGTTGACTCTTGTTGGTCGGTTTGTTGGCATAAGCCAATGACTTAACGTAGCCCCACAGAAAATAATCAAGCGGCGTTAAATGGCACGATGCGGCCAATCGACTGGCCCATTTCTTGAGATAACACGCTCACCATACTTACTCTTCAATAAATCGATTGTAACGTGTCGTCCAAGTCCATATCTTCTAATTCGGGCCAAAAATACGCCATAATGTGGTCTGAGCGATGCCCCATTCTTGAGAACGCCGTGGAATTCATTGATTTGGATCGTTTGTTACGGACGCCTAAACAGCAGCGATATTCTCGACACTTCGAACAACCCGTTATCTCACTGACACGGCAACATCACACAACGAATATGTAGACTCAAATTTTTCCACTAAACTTGTTATTGCCTGTATACAAGGGCGAGAATTACGACCGAAAATTGGAATTAACGCTCTTAAAGTTGCAGTCACCGACTCCGAATTTCGGTAGAAATTTTTTATGATTTGCAAACGTTGCTCGTTCGTGTACTTTACCATGATGAAAATTTTTATCGGATTCTTCCTACTTAGACAAAGCCTCGCATCCGTTTTTAGCTTGGAAGTCAACTCTCCGAAGTATGTCTTTTGGATAACGTTAAGTCAATCTTTTATCTAACTTTTGACAATCATGATTTAAATATCACATCAAAGAGATTGGGATTACTTTTAAGTCTAGAGGAGTGGCAAGCCTATTACTAAGTGCTTCTGGGCAAACTATGTTCTATATTACCACCTTACAACCGATGTATAGATAGAAAATGCCTTATCACCACATAAGCTTAATAGAATCATCCCTGTTCCATCTTCTTATTAAGAAATCAACTGCAGTTTTAAGAATTTTTTTCTGAATTAGTCTCTCGAGGTCTTTCCTCGTCTTTGAATAGAAAGCTACTAGGCAAAGAACAATTAAACCAGATCATCCGAATTTGCCGAATTATAGATATCAGAACTTTTAAGCGCGTTAAGCGGTTAGAATGACAAATAGAATTCGTCAAATTGCCTGCTTTAATCAGTGTTTTTCTGTACTTGCCGTGTCCTGTCTATTTTTTGTGGCCAACGACACGAATCTTACTTATGTAGTTGATGTACAATACTAGCGGAACTTTTCGATTTGTCTGGTAATACCGTCACCAACAACGCTTCCCTATTAAATTTGGCACCATTCATAATTAATACATAAGTCAAGGTTAAAAGTTACAAAAGATTCATTGGTCATACATGAGACTAGGGGGTCGGGAAGAATACATTCTTCGAGTTTGTCTCCTTTAACGGTAATTAAAGATTTCTTGGTCATTTAGTTAAACATGTCTTCTTTTATATTAATTGTACAATTGTTTGGCTCTGAATATCTAACTTTACCTTTATACGTATATGTTAACAAGCCATAATGGTCAAAATATGTTAATTTCTAAAACCCCCTCGAACAGAACACTTTGTTACAAAAATTATTATAGCATTGCTCTATTTAACAATCTTAAGCCCCTGTCGCAGTGTTTTTTTTTCCATTTAACTCATTCTTTCCGTGTCATAAATTTTCCCCAAACCAAAATCAAAACCAATTCATCTTACTGAAGGCCAGTCTTTTGAATACCTAGCACATCATCAATTAATTGTTACCTTTAATTGCTTGAAAATGCAAATTTCACCACCAGCTCCCACAAAATTTGTTCTCTTTTAGATTTCTTAATTTTTTTTATTTTTTATTGTATAATTTACATGTTACGGCGGAGGAGGGCAAAGCAAAATGAGAGAAGAAATTAATTTGTTGATGATGTGTTAATAAAAGGAGGACCTGTACGAATACAAATGCGTTTATGTCGAGGCTTATGTAAGTAAAGGGCCAGAAGTTCAAGATTTTTGATGTACGCCTTTGTTTGGTAAGAATTATTTAAGGTCTAGATTGTGCGACTTGGATTCATATTTTCCAGGTTTCGTTGAGGATGAGCTTCGCAATATTGATCTAAATGCACTTCAAATATTCCATGGAAACATCCGAAAGATCTTATTTGTATAGTAAGAATCCAATTGTTCGAAAAATACGTAAACCCCGACTACACCTTTAGTTGAACATAGTTTAACATGCTCTTCAACATGAAGGAAATCAGGCTGATAGGCCTTAAATTCATAGCGAGTGAGTATTCCAATTTATCAATTTTTGTTTGAAGTTAATGCCAGGCAAGCAGTGAAAACTCTCCTGAGAGTCTGAGGGAGCTGGTCTATCTTTTTTGCAGCACAACTGGATATATGCCGTCGGTGTCAAATGAATTGAAAACATTTAAATGGTGTTTTGATTTTTAGTTGGTTTCACTGTAGCTTCGGCTTTTCCTAAAGGGAGAAAACGAAAGTCTGGGGCAAGGAAAGCGCTCGATTAGATCTACGGAGAATAAGATCTATCAGAAAGAAACTGGATATGTTAAAAACACAGAGTCAAGTCAAAAATGATCTGAAGAAAGTTTAAGGGCAATGTCGTTTTCACTATCAGGATTATTTACTCAAGGTGGACAACGATCGACGAAAATTCCATCTACTTGACTAAAAAAGACACCCGTAGAAGCTGTACATCAATCTGGCGAACGCAAAATAGTTGTACTTAATATTTTTAAGGCATTTGACAGAGTTTGGCATCCGGCTCCTATGTTGAAAATGCATGCATTTGGGGTCGACGACTCTCTTCTTCAATGGATTAGAACGTGGATCAGAATGTTCAATTCAGGTTGTCTTGGATGGTTTCACAAAATAGGTGTGTAGCAGGGCTCTGTTCGGTCTCCGACACTTTTTTGATTTGTTTTGATTTTTAGTTGGTTTCACTGTAGCTTCGGCTTTTCCTAAAGGGAGAAAACGAAAATCTGGGGCAAGGTAAGCGCTCGATTAGATCTACGGAGAATAAGATCTATCAGAAAGAAACTGGATATGTTAAAAACACAGAGTCAAGTCAAAAATGATCTGAAGAAAGTTTAAGGGCAATGTCGTTTTCACTATCAGGATTATTTACTCAAGGTGGACAACGATCGACGAAAATTCCATCTACTTGACTAAAAAAGACACCCGTAGAAGCTGTACATCAATCTGGCGAACGCAAAATAGTTGTACTTAATATTTTTAAGGCATTTGACAGAGTTTGGCATCCGGCTCCTATGTTGAAAATGCATGCATTTGGGGTCGACGACTCTCTTCTTCAATGGATTAGAACGTGGATCAGAACGTTCAATTCAGGTTGTCTTGGATGGTTTCACAAAATAGGTGTGTAGCAGGGCTCTGTTCGGTCTCCGACACTTTTTTTAATCATAATTTAAGATCTCTTGTTTGCTACTTCTAATCCAGACAGCTCTCTCTGCTTTTCATATTCGTTCCCGGACTCACGTCCCTACTCTTCGGCTGAAGAACGGGAACGGCAGTGTATATTAAGCTCATTAAATTCCGATATCAACAGGATAACCAATTGGGGACCTATAAACAGAATAGAATTCAATGGTTCCAAAACACAATGCTGTCTGGTGTCGCTTAAGCGAAATTACCCAGCCATTATACATATATGTATGAATGGCACTTGTATCGTTGCAACCGAAAAACTTTTCATTCTCGGTATGTGTGTCAATGACAACTTACGTTGGAATGACCATATATCCGAAGTCGCTTAAAATGCTCCGAAGCGCCTAGCTTTCTACAAGCGATGTAAAAAATATTTCACCCCCTCTGATCTGGCTTCAATATATAAGGCTTTCATCCGCCGAAAATAAGAATACAATGCTTACATCTGATCAGGTGCCCCTAAGACTTCTTTACACTTGCTAGATAGAATTCAAAACCGTGAGATAAAGCATACACGTGATGCTAATATTGCAAAGTCGATTGACACCCTCGACCACCGACGTAATGTCTCCTTTCGCACCTCGTTCTATCGCTATTTTCAACAAAATTGATCCATAGAAATTTCCAGTAGCATTCCCCCTTTTAAACCTCCAATCTTAACACCTGCCGCGCTATGAATGCTCATCAGTACACCCCCTTAAGCCCACTTTGGAACGTACTCTGAAATATAGTGATTCTTCCTAAGCACAACAACTCGCTCATCGAATGCCCTGCCGAGCTCTTAATTTCTTAGCCATTATAACCTCCAAACATTCAAAACCAACGTACAAACATTTTTCTTTAATACTAGATTTTTAGTGCGCTCAACTATCTCGTCTCGTTGATGAAAAGGCGTTTCCTAAAATAAAATTTGGAGAAGGCCGAACAGCTTGTCGTCTGGCTTTCGTGTTGTACTCATAGTCCCACCATAATCGCCAGTAAATAAATCACAGAAGGATTCAAAATATTATTCACCTCTAAATTATGTGAATATACACGTCTATTATTACGCATAGACGTGTTGTAGATGCCACGCCAGCCCAAAAAAATTGCTGGGACAAACCAGTCGGGTACGTTTTCGTAAAAAGTGAAGCTCTGCTCAGGAAGTGCATGTCCCATGTCTTTCATTCACTTCATGTGGAACCAATTTACCCATCTTCTGGATGTCTTATCCCTAACAAAACAGTTTGAGCCCGTTCGGTGTGGTCTTCTTTAATTTCTAACGCATTGTCTAATTCAATGTCCTACGAATGCATAGTGAAAAATTTCATACGCATTTTTTGCAACCGAAGTAACAACTCGCTTAGGTCTCCGTCAGCTCCATAGTTTTGTTTTTAAAAAAACGATTGTGAATCGAAGCCCCTAAGAGATCAATCCCTTGGCAGAAGCAGCAAATTATGAACTGGTCCAGCTATATGACAACAAGCTGAAAATATCACAAACTATCATAAATATCGTTCCCGAACGACACCATAATATACATTTCACTGTGAAATCCGTCCCTACGATTGAGGATGTTTTGAACGAAACTGAGGAGGAAGATTAGTAGCTGAAAAAAGTTTAAGGAGCGCAACACTTTGGCTATTCCCGAAACTTTTTGAATAGGTCGTACATGGTCGACTAATGTTATGCCCGATTAATGAAATATCAGTACCTTTACCCCATCATCACCAAGAAGAGGTAATATTTGAGCTAAATACAGAGAGACAAGTCTCCTTAACAGGCTCCAATTAACAATACTTTGTAATAGCATGAAACCTTTTGTCAGCAATCTGATGGTAAATCTACGGTTGGACAGATATACAAAACCTGTCCATTTTGGTACATAAAGACGTACAGCAATTGCCAACAGTAGTTTACAAACCTCTTTTCGATCTTTTGCTACCTGCCTCCAGTTTCGCACGTTAAGTTGGCAGAGGTCCCCTTCCACTTGCGAGTGCCACCTGAGTCTCGGTCTTCCTCTACTGGGATGCCGCTCGAGAACAGATTCGAAAACTTTTCGGAACGAGGCGTTGATGCTAATTCACAAACCTCTAGGTCGCAAAAAAACGTGACCTATTTGTAAATAACACCGGACAAATAATGTAGGGAATTGCTCTTGCCCAAATATCCCGAACGAAGTTTGGAGGAGACAACGTTAAAATAAGACACGGTTCAGATAGTCAGAATGTGCTCAAGCTCGACAATTTGAATCCATCTTCTTCTTATACTTTTATTAACCCTTTCCTCGTTATACGAACTTATGCGTAACGAGTTTCCCATTTTTACTGCATCGCTGCTGCTCCGCTTATGGGGTTGGCTAATGTCGCAGACCGCAGAACGCGTCTACATAATGCTCGGTCCTGGATCGCTTCAGTGGTTAGCCCCAGGCGTTGTTGCGCATTTGCCATCTGAGAAATCCAGGAATTCTTTTTCCGACCTCGTTTTCTTACAGTTGGAGTGACCGTAGTTGATAGTGCCTTTTTAACCGGATTTTCCGCAGATCTTCTTTGAACGTGGCAATACCAACTTATTCTATTCGCCTCAAGCTGTTCGGTTACCGAATTCTTTATATGTAGACTTCCTCTTATACGCGTAGATCTAATGCAATCGCGTTTAGTGACTCCACTGGACATCCTTAACATTTTCATTTCCGCTGCCGTCATTTTGTTTTTAAACGCTTCGTACATTGTCCAGCACTGTGAACCATATATAAGAGCTGATCTAACAATCGCGGTGTAGAGTTTCCCCTTTAATTTAAGTGGAAACTTTCGGTCACAAATGATTCCCGAATTTTTCCGCCATTTCATCCACCCTACACTCACTCTGTGGTTTACGTCGTCGTCACATTTTGCTTCCATTTTAACGATTAATCCTAAGTACTCTTTTCTTTTCGGAAGAACTATTCCGTCTAACATTATATCCGGCCGAAACGGATGCGCAAATGGGCACGTCAAATGCTCCGTCTTTGAACGACTTATTTTAAACCCCTTTCTCTCTAGCGCATTTCTCCATGAATCTAAGGCGTTCTGTAAATCTTCGACGTTATCGCTAAGTATAACTGCGTCGTCAGCGAAGAGAATTGGCGTTACATTTGCTTCGCGCATGCAGTCTTTTAAAAGATAGTCGAATAATACGAGTACGTTAAAGAGGAAAGGGCTAAGTACGCTTCCTTGATGCACTCCGACATTAACTGGAAATTCTCTTGTTAGTCCAGCAGAGCTTTTAACCGCAGTTTTCACGTTTCCGTACATGTCTTGTATTATTCTAACACATGTTCTCGGTACGTTTTGAGACCTCAGCCCGGCTCATATGAGATGCCTAGGCACTCGATCGAATGTTTTCTCGAGGTCGATAAATACCATGTGTAAATCCTTAGACGAATCTCGGTGATTTTCCATTACTATTCGTAGGCTTTGGATAGCATCCACCGTCGATCTTCCTTCAACAAATCCACACTGGCTATTATCGAGCTTTATTATTTGCCGAAGACGTTCGGTTAAGACTCTTTCGGCGATTTTCATTGTGTGTGGCATAAGCTTGATTGAACGGTAGTTGTTGCATTCTCGAGTGTCGCCTTTTCCTTTGTATAATGGAACCAAGAAGCTACTTCTCCATTGATTCGGCATAGGTTGTCCACGTTTTAATTTATTTAAAAGTTTCAATAGCCATTCGCCGCCGATTCCCTCCATCTTCGACCAAAACACTGATGGAATGCTGTCTGGCCCCGCCGCTTTTCCCCGCTTAATTTTTCCGATTGCTATACTTATTCTTCGATTGAAAAGTCCGAAACTTCTTCCTCGAATAGAACAGCTGTTGGCACGATATCACGTGGAAACTGTTTGTTAAGCAACTCCTTGCAGTATTCAAGCCACCGGTCACAAATTTCCTTTTCATTTGTTAGTAAGCGACCGTCTGCGTTTTTGATGTATTTCGGCGAGGTTATTTCCATTGAATTTTTTCTCCTCTGTGCAGCGAGCTTAAAAATATTTGGCATTTTTGTATTGTACGACGTTTGAACTTCTTGGATAGCTTGTCTTCTATCCGCCGATCGTGAGGATATTTGTTCCAACTCCTGGTACAGGTTTTCCGCTTTTGCCGCTCGAGTTCGAGCCAGGACTTTCTTTGCGATCTTTTTAAGACGCTCGTATTCAAGAGCCAGTCGAGCTTTTTCGATATCGTCGCTCCGATCGCATTTTGTCCACGCTTGGAATGCACTCTTCTTGTCGGACACAGCTCGTTTGGTTTCGTCATTCCACCACCATGTTTCTTTGCCGACGTGATGGTATTTCGATATAGTCCCCAGATGGGACTTTGCGAGTGTTATGCATTCCTCGTGCATGCTGTACCATATTTCTTGCGGGCTAAGTGAGTCTGCTATACCATTTATATTTTGAAGTACTTCTTTGGCCTGTGCGATAAATCTTGCGCTTCGTTCCTTCGATAGATTATACCACCGGATTTTTGGCTTTCCAAACGATGCCCGTGTTTTCGGTGGTTCCGCTGTGAAAAATTCTGTAATGAGCAGTCGGTGTTGGCTTTCTAGCGATTCTCCAAGTATTACTTTACAGTCCTTAACACGGTTTCTCATCGACATTTTGCACAGGTGATAATCTATTTGCGTTTCGTGGCCTCCGCTGCTATAGGTGATAAGATGTCGTTGATGTTTAATAAACATTGTATTTAAGATGGTTAAGCCGTAAGCCCTACATGCTACAAGGATGTCGTCGCCAGATGAATTTCTGGTTCCAAAGCCTTTACCGCCGTGGCAGTCCTCATAATCAACATTTGTTTCTCCGACGTGGCCATTTAAATCTCCGCCTACGAAGAGCATCTCATCGATAGGTATATTTCTAAGCAAATTACCGAACTCTGACCAAAATTTATCTTTTTCCGATTGATCGCATCCATTTTGTGGGGCGTACGCGCTAACAATGTTCCACGTTTAATTGTGTATGACAAGTTTAACACTCATCAAGCGGTCGCTTATTTTCAAAATACCAACGATATTGTTTAGAAGATCCGCTGCAACAACGATTCCAACACCGTTTCGTCCATTGACCGTTCCATGGTAGAACATCTTAAATGCCTTAGTTTTTAAATCTAGAAAACGCGCTTTATTTCCTGTATTACACCACTTCGTTTCCTGTACGCACAGGATTTGTAGAGTTCTGCGACGCATATTCGCTTCCAGTTCTAAACTTTTTGAGGTCATCGATTCGACGTTCCAACTTGCAAACCGAAGTTTAGGAAAATATTTTGGAAACTTCATTTTGCCCACCCCCGGAATCCGTCGGGCTCTGACACAAGCACTTCTGCTTGCTCTGGGATCACCCGAGTGCGTTGCAATCGTTGTGCCCAGCGGGGTAGTGCTATTAATTGCGATCATTTCCATGAAGTGTATCTGAAGTTTGAGTGGTTTGACACTTGTATGCCTATTTCGAATTGATTCACTATTTAAATCCATCTCAGAGGGCTAAAAAAAAAGGTTGTCATCCAGCTAAAAAAGGGAACCTGCTGGTTACCATCTAAGTCTATAAATTCCGAACTGCAGTGGCAGCTAAAATAAGATAAATTAATATTATAAAGAAACAATATTTATTCATTGGCATTTCACAGGACCCAAACCTGCATTAATATAACCTTCGTCGTTTGTCAGGGATCTATTGACAGTTGACTTTCGAGTAAGCATAACATAAGATGACATGATTTCCCAGAATGGCGGCAAACCAACCAAATACTGCCTGAATGTCTCTAAGAAGTAAGTGAGTTTCCTGCTGTTCCTCAGGGCGCACGGTATAATAATGAAGACAACATCGACAAACACTATCTCTGTAAGTTTTGATACTACGCCATCATTAGGCTGCAGCTCTTAAAATTGTATAATCTAACTCTAGGAGTGCTTTAAACCGATCGGAACCGGTCAAACGTTGAGCTCAATAAAAAAATAAATTATAGATATGTCCCCACTCGCAATTCTACGAATAACATCTAACTTAACTGGCATTTCAGTACGTACTCATTTCTAATAAAAACCAGTTGGGATAGTCATTCAAGTTTGCACTTACTTACAAGTAGAGGCATCTACTTACATATCAGTACCTTTGCGAAAGATTTCATTGGAAGTTGTTTGCAATTCTTTCCGACATTCCGATTTCATTTCAACACTGACAATATCCAAACTGTCACAGTATATTGGAATTCTACACAGTGCGAATTTAAAACATCCTGACAAGTAATTATGTTGACAATCGACGAGCAATTTTGTGTAGTGTAACAATGTTCACCCCGAATGAACCCACTTACTTCAGAATTAATTTGTTTTCATTAGGCTTAAATTATGTGGATGGAAATTCTTTGTAATTATTCCTCTACGTGCTACATCTCGTAAGAGATTATTCTATTTTGGTGCAACTTGTAATTCAGTTCAAAGACGCGTCACGATCGTAATTCGACTGGCAGCCGCACTGATACAGAAGCCATACCAAATGATCAATCAGAAGACGTTTGCAGTCTCGCTTACAAATCCCAGCAGTCACTTCTTTGAAATGAACACAAATATTTTTAGCATCACAGATGTACACCATATCGGGATACTCGAACTTCTCGTCTTCCCTTCTATAGTCTATAGGATTGGTTCGGTACTTACGAGTACCATTCACAATGTCAACAATATTTGTATGGAAATTGTTTGTAGATGCATGGATATTGGCTGCACCGTTGGATTTAAAATTCTAGTTTCGAAACTCGTACGATTTCTTTATTAAGCTGCATAATGTCGTGTCGGTGGATCTAGGTCCATTTAAGCACCATTTCCACATCGAATAGCCTGATAATTTGTAGGAATTTCCAACTCTCTACCTTGAACTCCCCTTGTTGTTGTTCTGTTGCCACTTGATGGTAGATACTTGCGTATTTCATTCCTCTAAGGAGGCAAAGCACATACAATAAATTTCTGAAAGAAGTGTCTTGCTTGCTTCTGTCACGAGTAATTATTTCTTCGACATGTCAGCCGATGACGACAATGATGTTGATGTCTACTGGTGATATGGAGCGCATGGCGCACACCAGACGACACCATTACAATAATAAACCATCCAGTCAGTGGCCAGAAAGTGAACTTTTACACGCTGCTGTTCCGGAGAGAGCGCGATACCAAATAATTAAATTATTCCCGGATTCTGAGTGCATTTTTACTTATTCGAAATATGTATTACATAGTATAGACATATACCCACATATCTGTCGCCACACATACCTGCACCTATACATGACTTTTATGACAGTCATAAAATTTTATATCTGACTTGTCATCATTAGCGGAAAGATACAGGCACAGACCGACCGAACGCTCCTCGAATGGCAGGTGTTGGTTTCAATTACACTTGCAAGAGAATTATTTTTTTTTTTTCGTTTTTTTTTTTGATGAGTGTATTTACAGAATTATTGTTTTAATGCTCCCATAAGGTATTAATTCTGACATAAAAAAAATTATATTTACTCAACGTACTCACTATAAATACTTAGTAAACACAGGGATATCATAATTAAATTGACTACCCGTGCATTAAGATTCGCAGAAGATTCCCATTTGGCATTGGATATAAAATTCAACTACAAAAATGCTGTCAGCAATCCGATTGGGTTTTTAAGTTTCTATGGTTTACCACAAAGTTGACAATTAAGTCCTATTTAACTGCGATGGAAGCGATTAATAGGGGTCCATTATAAGACCTCAGTTCCGTATAAGCATTTAGGTTTAGCAAAATGTGTTGAACTTATAAGGGACCTGTACCTCACTGACTCTATACTCCAAATATACAACCGGTCTTATCTCCATGCATTGAACCTACATTTCGACTAGCAATTATGCCACCAAGATTACTGGTTCATCGTTTAAAACAACACAAAAGACGCTTTCCTCGGTACAGTATTCCCAGTACGAAAATACTTGAAGTACTTACTAGCCGCCTAGGCCAAACTCAATCGACATTAAACCGATTAACAGTCATTTTCGTCAGCTTCGGATTCAAAGAGGATCTGCATAACTTTCTTATTATGGGGTAGATGTATAGTGTTGAGAAAGGTCTTTTTCGCGGTGTCAAAATCGATTGGGATAAAAACTTTGACACCGAAAGTGTTGGACATCCCTGACAATTCGTGATCACGCATACCAGCATATAAACCTATCTATCTGTCCTCTCATCTAATTTTCATCTGTCATTCTGACATAACCTTTTATTTTATTTATTCTTTTCTTGGCGTTCGTTGAACTCAGAACTGATTCAAATCTATTAAAATTGAAGTAATCATTTAAAGGTGTAGTTTGATTTTCGGGTTGCTTTTTTCGCTCCACTTTGCCTGCCTTCTGCACAGAAGGTATTAAAGTTGGTAAAATTTGTTGGTTAATTAAGCTTAAAATAGTTCTAATAAAAGTATGAAGCAAACTGTCTGTTTTTAGAAGATCGGGTCTCCAATTAAATTAAATGGGCGAGCCCAACGCTTCCGAAGCGCATACGACCGCCAATAGGGCGAACTCATTTTTGCACCCGTTTATTACGAAAAGTGCTTAATTCACTTCATCGTTGATGTATCAGGTCGATTGTAAGCATCGTAGAACCACCATATCTGCTCCATGGATACGTAAAATTAGCGACGTCATCGTGTATAAATACTGTAAAAAACAGAAATGTGGATCCCTGGAGTTACAGAGAAAACACCAGTAGATTCGCATTATCACTGATACGAGTATTTTCAGCTTAAGTGGCTCTAAAATCCTCTGCCCCTTACCAAAATGTCAGCACACCGGATTTTCTGATACTGTAGTCCGATATTTGAACTGATTTTACTGCAGATCCATTGAGAAATTGAATGAAATCATAACAACACTTTGTCTGCAGATCTCAAAAGAATTTCAACTTCCAGATGGCTATGTAAAGACCATGTTGATATTTTGTGACAATTCTGAAGAGACAGTTGTACTGAAGAATTTCATTATATGGCGTCGAATTCCAGACTTATGACATAATCAATGCAGAAACCAGATTATCAGCAAATATTGTTCACGGATCGGCTTTAAATGTTTTCTACAGCATGAAGATGGATTTATTTGCACACAAATAGTCTTGTGCAGGAACTGTAAAGGCAGCGGAAATCTTAAGTTGCTCTAAATAATTCATCTTGTGGAAAAAAAATGATTCATTAACTGAGAAAGCGGATTCTGATTTTCGTATTTCATCAGTTATTCATACGTTTATGCACTAACCTAGGGGGGACACATAGGAAGTGAGCTTAGGGCTATCGAAAAGGGCAGACAAATTCGTAGCCTTGCCATGAGTTTGAGATTGACACATAATTATCATAACCAGTTCATCCAGAATTATCATAACTCACCTTAGAGTCATTCGAATTGTGTACCTATAATGCTAAAATCAATTCAAATACATAAGAACTTGTGCCAAATTTATAACTCCCGTACGTCGTCGAAATGAGCTAAACAACAACTACAAGCTGATGGCCATTTTTGTTGTCAAAAATTTGTACAATTATAGGGCGCAATTTTGACTATGTGGATAAGGAAACTTCCGACATTTTAAGTACAGACAGGTTGAGAGAAATTTATCAACCAGACACTTACATCCAGAGAAGTGCAGAGTTTGGTGCTTCACCAATCATGGGCCCGTTTTACCAATACAGTACTGCGTGTTATAAGTCGATAGAAATAATTAATTTATTGAAGGAACACACGTTGATTAGCTTTTCAGACTACTTAACGCGAATGGGTTATTTTTGTGGTAGTACATAAAGTTCAATGCTTGTGAGAACGAGCCAAAAACGATTGATTCTTTGAAAATAAGCATTAGTTGCGTAATTGATGAGATACGATGAAGGAAGTATTGGAAAAAGTGGTTTGAAATGGAAGGAGAAACAGAGGCCGAATTCATTCGGTCGAAATTATTTTTAAACACTAAATGTCACAAAACCTCTGTATAGGCTATATTTAAAAGGTCAAAAGAAATTTCATTGTGGAACTGGTTGTAATACAGTTTTATCTAGTCTTAGCTAAGCACTTGGGTTAGTACGACAATCCAGACCAAGGTTATTGTATATGTTCTTCTTCAGTAAACAAAAACAATAAGTAGACGAAGCAATTATTGTTCTTATGTTTGCTTCAATCGATCTGTAATAAATCTTAGGCACTTTCCGAAGCTGTTATTTCTCTATTGACAAGATATGATAAAGATACATATCATAAGCCGAAGAGGATAATCGTATGATATTGCCTTAACGCTGTCTGAAGTATGTTGTGAGTTCCAGGTGGGAATATACTACCTCGATCAAAAAGTTCCCGGAATTTGTTCAGAAAATCAAAAATACAAGTTTATTCAACTAAATCTATATTGTCCCCTTCAAAGTAATCCCCATCGACTGCAACACACTTATGCCAGCGCTTGATCCAAACCTCGAAACATTTTTTATATTCGGTTTTCGGCATGTCCATCAGTGCTTCCAGCGATTTGTCCATTACTTCCTCTCGGCTGCTGAAACGCGTTCCCCGTACTGGTTTTTTAAATCGATTGAACAGATAGAAGTCACAGGGAGTCAAATCAGGTGAGTTCGATGGCTGTTGGATGGTATTTCCTGCATTTTTCGTCAAAGAATTACGAATAATGATGGCACTGTGACGGTGCGTTATCATAGTGCAAAATCCACGAGTTTTATGCCAACAATTCTGGTCTCTTTCGACGAATTGCTTCACGCAAACGTCTCATAACGCCCAAATAATATTCTTTGTTTGCTGTCTGGCCTTCTGGCAAAAATTCATGATGCACTACACCGTTGTAATCCATGAAAACCGTGAGCATTGCCTTCTTTTTTGACTGAAAACGACGTGATTTTTTTTATCTCGGCGCATTTGGTGAACTCCATGCACTTGCCTGATATCTGGATTGCGTGTCGTACTCATAAACCCACGTCTCGTCTCCAGTAATGATCCTTTTGATGAATGTGGGATCGGATTCAGCCTCGCGAATTTTCTATAGCTGTAAAAAATCGCCAACACACACAGAGATAGATGTACTATTGGCTACGTAACTTTTGCAAATGCAGGCTATGACTCTAAGATTTAGACGGAATATCAACAAGAGACGTACCAACTTAACAAAAGAAACAGAACTCAATTGGGAACAATGGGAGCGTCTCACGGTAGTTATTCCCGGAACTCCGGTATGCAATTATCATCCAAGCAAAAATTAGATTTGTCCAGGTTTTTACCTCTTTTATGGTACTCAAAAACGTTAACATTGACTAGTTGTCCAGAAAATGCAAAAAACAAAGGAAAATTCGAGTTTGAAGAGTGGCCATGGTGAGCTCATGATGACGCAGCAAAAATTATTGGAATAAGTAAATGGAGGTACTCTATTTTATCCCCAGCAATGAAACAAAACACTTCGATATCTTCACTCTCTCTATAGAAGCTTTCGTAAACAACCTTAAAATTGATTAGGTGGTGGTGGGTGTTGGCTGATAGAGAACTAACCAGATTTAAGACCACGCTATCACGGACTTATCAAACTGTTCAGAATAGGTTATAGACCTTCAAAGAAACACAGAAGCAGATATCTTGTATGCGATGTTTTGTATTCAAAAGACTACTCTAGCTGATGCAGTTAAAGAAAACTCCCTGCTTCGGAATAGGACAAATAAAATAGAAGATGATTTTGATGTTACATTAATTCTTGATTAACTGGCTCCTCTGGCCAAATTTTACAGAAGAGCCTGTGCATACTTTTAACCAGATCATTTCCTTCCTGAGGTATATATATATTTGTTGTCTTAGCACAATTGGTCTCAAAATTCTCTCTACCGACTGCATTTCTAGTACAATGTTTTAATAGTCTTTCTTACAGATTCTGGTTTTGTCGCCTTAGATTCACGCTTTTTTTGTTTCGGAAGAGTTTGCTCGTACCTCACTTTTTCTGTTTCGCATGATTCGCCTCCTGTTTGACATCCAGTGTCTGTCAGCCTATATCATCAAACTATGCTGCCTGTGCGCAGCATAGTCGACAGTTTCTCATAGTTGAAGCTGATCATACGGGATTGTTGGAGGAGATGCGATATGCAAAGACTCTAACGATCACTTTTCACCATAGCCATCCAAAGTCAAATATCAATTTCCCAACAGTATCCTCATACTGCACTGTCTTTGTGACTCTTATTTACACTTTGACTATTTCTGAGTACCGATACGCATTGTTCAGCCACGTTTGGTATCTAACAAACCACTTCTCAATGATAACTAAATGACAATCACCATTTTGCGACAAAAGAAAACTAACCTACCTGTTGGCCTTCCGCCGAAAAACATTCTCTTTTTATTCTGGCCTTCTACTAATCAACATATTGCCTTCTGCACTTACATTTTGTTTTATTAAATTAACAATAAAATTAATTTTAAATTGAAAGGTAAACTTTTTTAATACTCGTAAGTTAACCCCATAACTGGTGACCCGCAATAAATTTTATCAATTTTCTTGTGACCAAAGTCAAACAAATTTCTTGCTGCTGCTGCTGCTGCTGCTGCTTGAGAACCACGTGGGAATTTTCGCAAGTAAAATTGCTTGCAACATACAAGACAGGAGCTTTGCATTTTACCCTCACATGAGCGAGGCCCGCAGCGGCAATATATACGATGGTAAATTCCGACACAGAAAAAGAAGTAGCAGGCAGCGCCACCGAGCGGCAACCAGCAAATATACGCAGCGATGATGGGCAGCCAAACGGAGACATTGCCAGGGTGTCAATCAACGTACCACCTTTCTGGGAGGAATCGGGTCCCAGCTCATCACATGCAGCATAACTTCGGCCAAAACCAAATTTCACACAATACGCGGCCGTATGGAGGGGAAAATTTTATCGCAGTTGGATCTGCCACAAACGGGCAAGGACGACAATATTAAGAACAAAATTTTAGAAAGATTTTCTGATTCAGAGCAATCTAAAATAAAGAAGCTTTTATCCGAGGTAGATTTAGGTGCAAAAAAGCCTTCGCAATTGTGTACCGAATTAAAATGTTTAGCAGGTAATAAAATTAATGACGAGGTATTCCTGAAATCCCTTGTGGGTGCAGCGATTTCCACTGCAAATACAGGCAATTTTGAAGGTCTAGCTGCGTTGCACTGCTTGCCGACAAAATAATTGGGGTAAGCGATTATTCGACGATTGCTACGACAAGTGCAGCACCTACGCCGAGTTACATTCACCAGTTGGAGCAGAAAATCAATTCGCTTGCAAGAAGGTTTGATGTGATGCAAGTCCAAAATAATATCCGATCTCGTTCTAGATCGCCACGTAGGTAGATGACGGGGCGTAACTCAAAGTTTTGTTGGTTTCTCGAAAGATTTGGGCAACAGGCCAGAAAATGTAGGCAGCCGTGTGAATTTCGTAATTCGCATTCGGGAAACTAAACAGCCCATCGCTAAAAGAGACGGGTAGCGATGGCTTGTTGGTACCGATTCCAACTCTTTTACCAACTTTTTGATAGATATAGGCGCCGAACAATGCACATCGTAAACCTAGTACTATCTTCTTTTACGCAGCGAATGAGACGCCCATAAAAACGTGTGCTGAGAAAAGGCTGGTGGTAAACATCGGGTTGCGCAGGAAATTCGAATGGCCGTTCATAGCGGCTGACGTCAAAAATGCTACAATAGGTGTCGATAGGTGTCGACAACAAAACATCTTTAAGCATTAATGCAATGGCGAAGGAGAGTGTTTGATCGGGAACGAGTATAGCCACATTCAACCCAAGCGATCCATATGCCGCACTGTTCTTAGAGTTCAAGGACATTACCACACTTGCGAAGCGAACAACTCCCATTCCGAAAACGGTTACCCACCAAATTTTGACCAAAGCACAGCCAGTCTTTTGCCGCCCCCGTCAATAACCACAAGATTAATTGAAGGCAGCGCGTACAGAAATTCAGTTTTTGATGGAGAATGGCATCCGCAGACCATCGAAGAGCAACTGGCCCAGCCCGATACATCTTGTGAAAAAGGCCAATGGTGAATGGGAGCCCCATTACCGGGGCTTGAACGCAATTACCGTTCCCGACCGCTACCCAATACCATACATCCATGACTTCACACACATGCTGCATGGAAAAAACATATTTTCCACGATTGATTTGCACAAAACTTACCACCAAATCCCGATTGACGAACCAGATATTTCTAAGACCGCGATCACTACGCCTTTCAGACTATATGAATTTCTCTTCATGACGTTCGGTTTCCGCAATGCGGCTCAGACGTTTCAGCGCCATATGGACAAGGTACTCAGTGATTGTCATCACTTGCACCTTAGAGAATAAAAAGTCTAGAAACATCGCTACGTGTTTTAAGTCAATCGCAATACTCTCAAACTCGTATTTTGAGTAAAAGAATGACAGGATTCTGAGAAACGCATGCCTACTATGACAAATTTCTATCCAATTGCAAAATCAATCAGTTTTTGCTATTTCTTTATGAAGTGATGTGAATAATGTTTTAATATCTGTCTCAGAAGATATTGTCGAAATATTGAAGATATGCAGGCGGGTTGTTAAAAATTCCATAAAACTAATCGAGGAGTGCAATACTCACGAAGTCCGAACCGCGGTAACTAAAGCAGAAGGATGAAGCCTCAGAACCACAAAATAATCCGACAGATAATCACAGTTCTAGACAATATCGCTCTCTGTATACTCCGGACTGAAGAAAACTTCTCACCATTCACACTTCAGTACTCAGCAAAGTCGAAAAGCAACAGACACTGAGAAACATAAGGACGGTTAGAGTTAATGGCACTGCCTGTGTACTATTAAAATCAGCAGCAACATCATTTGAAACAAATTGCAGCCACCAAAGAAGAGTGCCTTGGGATCTAAGTCTTCCATAGATTCCTTCTGTGCGGTTGATAAAATATTGAGAGCGAGAACATGTCAAGAGTTCTCTCGACTTTATAAAGTAAATTCAACATTCTGCGGATCATTATTGTGCACCTATTGCAACTCTTGTTGAATTTTAAAAGATATTAGAGGGGGCCAAATATAAGTTAAGCATTTTTTTTGGCAAGATTATGATTTATGTGATCAACGGCAGACTAAAATATCACATTCTTCACTGTCAAAAAAGTTGGAAATTCAATTTCAAAGTGGACGTATACTTTTGACGACACTGTTTTGATTGACATTAAAAAGCAAAACCTAGAACTTCCAGAATGATAATCAACACATGAAGATACTTCGGTACTGTCCAAATCAATGCAGTAAAATGCCTCTGGTCATTTGGGCTTTATCAGAACTACAGAGGTATGCAGCTACATAAAACTAGAGAAGCACTTATCCGAGCGCATGAATATTACGACCTTCTTTGATTGAATTAAAATTATAAGAGAATTACAGGGTGGTCCGCTTATTTTCCTTTTCCCCATTTGTCTTCGATGAGAAATTCAATTTGCAGTAGTCATCATCATGACATGAATTCCAAAAATTTGTTTTACGCTAATGCCTCTACCCGACCGTCTTGCCAAGTGTTTTGTTCACTCTGTTTCACGTTAATTAATGCAACTTTATTGACTTAATTTCTGTAAGGTGAACGATTTATCTGAACTGGAACGAAGGATGTCTTGCGAAACTCCATTATCCCACAAACAAAAGAGGATTTTGTAAAGGAATGCGTTCGCAGCAGTTGGTTGCCGATTGCTCGTGCAATAATTTAAAGAAGGCAATCACGTCATTTTGAAAAACACTCGCGAACAATCTTGATTAAAGCGCAAACAAAAAAATAATCGAGAAAACAAAATTTAGCACCAAGACAGCCGTCGGACTAATTTGAGGTGGGTCTAAATTTGTCAGGTTAATGGGCGGCTGTCAGACGAAAATTATATTTAAAGTTTGCGAATACTTTACAAAAAACAAAAAATAAAAAATAAAAACTTTTACTCTGACATATGTATAGAGATTGTTTTACAGGAAATTCATTTTGTTCGAAAAATTATCTCCATCGTGGTCTTGTTTTCTCAAACTGCCAGCTGAGTGTATAAGATCCTGCATTTGATCAAGCCAACGTTTTTGGATGGTTAAATATGGACCATAAAACAATTAAATTGGAAGTTCCTTTTCTCATGACACAATTTCTGCATGTTTTGAGCGGTTGTGTAGGCGGCCACTGTACCTAAAGTATCTGATGGGCAAATAACCCCGTTGAATGCACCTTGACAATCTGAAGACATGTTATAAAAAAGGGTGAAGATTGGCTAATCATGTAAGTCGCATTCCATTGAATGATTTGTTTCAGTTGAATTAGTTCAGATAGCGCGAATGGTGGTCAAAATATTGACTCCAAAGGCAATAGTTGCCGATTTATCCAAATGAATGCCTCTTACCCATGGGAAAGATTCAATATGACAAGTAATTGCTACAACGTTCCAAAGGTATATACAATCTTTCGTCACTTGTCAAAAACATTAGAAATTTTGCCTTTATTATCCCCTTGCAGGGCTAAGCTGTTTAGGCATAACCAATTTTCTTACTGCGAATTTGAAAGCGACCTCAAAGCGACTACACTATAGCGCATCGAATCTTAAGTGAAACGAATCCACTTTTACTCTCATATGTAAGGGCACTTGAGGATCTGGTACAAATAGTAAGGGATGTTCAGCGGATGTTAGCTTAAGCTGTTAGTATTATTATCGGGACTAGCGAGGAAGGTATCATTGGAGGCGTGTGTTTCAAAGGAAAGGATTTATAAATCGCCATGAATCATTTTTTAGGAGGGCGAGTCGTATTTGCAGTCGAAATTTCTAATGGGAACGAGCCATGAGTATCAAAGCAACAAGTTATGCAAAAAGAAACTTTCATTTGCACCTCCCTTTTGAAATTTAATTAAAAACATGAAATGTTGTGTCAATAGAGGAGCTGGTTATAATTACAGGGATCGCTGAAAATGTCAGCAAGGAGCTGGTAGTCGTAACTGTTTCAGGTTCGATTTTTACGAGCACTATGATAAAATGAATTGTCCTAGGCTTAGTCTAGCTTAGTCTAAACGGGATTAGGCCACATCTAAGAAATTTGATTCGTAAATATACTAAGCGCTCATCACCTCCAAAACTGAGAAAGAGGAAGCTGATTGGTTCAACCCCATCAAAGGCAACATAAGCGGTTTCATTGCCTTTGATACAACACGCACTGGAGTTTTTATGACCCTATCCGCTGTCCTTTGTCTTTGACACCAGAACCCCTGTCGCTACGAAAGTGCGTAACAGTTTTTTCTGTGTTCAGGAATAGAGCCGCCAAAAAAATAATATAATCAGGCTAAGGATGTAATACTGATGTGGTTTTGGAGGATAGCGCTGCTGATTTCGAATACTTGACCCTGTCTTCCAAGCAGAGATATACGCAATCTCGACAACATACGAACCTTACTTTCTCACTTTAAGTGGCACTACATTCCGGGGTGGACCTGGACCTCAGTCAACAATCGTCTCCAGCCAGCTCGATCCTGGCTAGCTGCCTCCAGTTTCGCACGCTAAGCTGTCTGAGGTCCCCTTCCACTTGCGCCACCTGAGTCTTGGCCTTCCTCTACTGCGCTGTCTTTTCAGACGGGAGCATTGGTGTCCATACGCTCTACATCACCCAGCCATCTCAGTCTTTGGATCTTCATTGTTGTATCTCCTCCTCCAATCTCCTTTAATGCAGACGGGACCGAAGATCGCCCGAAGAATTTTTCTCTCGAAGCGACCAAAAACACCCTTATCCATTTTTGATAATGTCCATGCCTCTGTGCCATAGAGCAGGACCGGGATTATTAAGGTCTTATAAAGGGTGACTTTTGTTGTCCAAGAGAGGCCTTTACTATTCAAGTACCTTCGTTGTCTGTACCTATAGCGGAGTCTAGGTAGAGAAAGTCCTTAACTATATCAAAGTAATATCTGTCGAGGGTGACGTTCTGCTCAAGACGTCCGTTGTCCTATTTGCTTGACAGCATATACTTGGTCTAGCCCTCATTAACCGCTAAACCCATTTTCGCCGCTTCGGTTTCAATACTTGCGAAAGCGCCACTGACATCACGCTGCTTTCCTCCGATTATGTCAAAATCGTCGGCGTATGAGAGTAGTTAGACGGACTTTTAAAAGATAGTGCCTCTTGTGTTTGCCTTGTCTAAATCCTTTCTGGACATCAAAGGCCTCGATGAAATCTTTACCGAACTTGAAGGAGCACCGTGCATTCTCCATCGTTATCCTGCACAGATGGACGAGTTTGGCAGGGATGCCAAAACTAGACATTGCTCTGTATAAATAATGCTGTCATACGCGGCCTTAAAACCGATGAATAGGTGGTGTATATCGATCTGAAGCTCATGGGTCTTCTCCAAGATCTGCCTTAGTGTGAATATTTGGTCGATTTTTGACAAACGGTCTTAGGTGTTAAGATCTTTGGTTACACTGAAGCCAGTAACCCGTTCCGGGATGTGAGCGCTGCTGTTGGCCCATATAGGGCTCATCCGCCACCATCTCTTTTCCAAGACCCTGACTAAGTCTTGGAAATCCTTACCGGCCTGAGCTCCAAATATGTCGGAGTAGCCCGGATAAGATCCTGTTTTGTTCTTTTCCGACACTAATCCTGATTTATGGCGCAGGAAACTCGCCATTTGTCCCCATCACTCCGCGATCTCCAGTGAGATTCCCAGTTGGCGCCACGGGGAGAGGTGAAGTAGGGCTTATTAGCAGAGCTGCAGGATGTTCGGCTGCAGAGGCTCATTCTCGTTATTAAAAGAACCAGCACCTGTCGGAAGATGCTACTTCTACGAGGCCTAATACTAATACGAGCCTATATTGCGAAAAATTAGTAAAGTGGGAGAAGTATTTTCGTCAATCGGTTGGTAAAAGCGCCCCGTCATCAGTTAGCCCAGTGTTTCAATATGAGTACTCCACGTTAATTTTTTGCATCTACATATTTCGAGTACTATTAACCGAATCGATGCTTTGTCGTTTACTTATACTTTACTGGAGCATCAACATTATTCAACTTGTGCTAAGCTCTCTTTGGGGAATTCTGATGTACAATAATTGCAAGCATTTTCACATAAGAAGTACAATTTGTAGACATCTACCGGCTGGGTCAACGGCTATGACTAAAAAAACTCAAACTGATTGCGTATAACATATTCATAAGTGAAACTCCGGAAACATAATTATGTCTATTAGATCCCTATCCTTCTATGACAGGTTCAGCATGGGATGCTCTATAAAATTCTGAAATACATGTGTATGCATACATGTACATGTTTCTAGTTTTAAAAAGTAAATTAGCTTTCCTCTACAATAATAAAATTAAATAAACGATAAAGAGCCTTAATTTGAAAATGCTTTTCAAATGATTCAAACACCAGTCATTAGCTATTAAATCAATTAGGGATTTATTGCAGATACTCAACATTTGCTTACCATAACATTTACAGGCATACTATATACTCGTACGGATGGCGGGGCAAGGAGTCCCTACATGCTGTCGGCAATCACCAGCACCAGTCACCACACTTGAAATTATGCCACCGGCAGAAGAGGCAACGCCTCAGAGTCGTAATATGCTATTTTAACATGCTGGGCATGTCAGAAGTTCGGCACAAGATGTTAAGCGACGACGACGTGTGTGTTCTCCGGATATTGCATTATGTGGCAAACGTTTGAGTCATGTACTCGTATTCGCATACATATCCTTTGCATTTCTTTGGAATTGATGTTCTTCTGTGTATTAACATACGGATACATCAGATACGTACTCGTATGAAACGAACACAAACTCATTGGTATGTTTTCGTACATCATTAGCGTTTTAATTTCAAATTAAATAGCTACTTTTGCGTGTTAATTTGGAAATTGATGTCACCTTTGATAAACGAGCTAAGAATAGAGGGCAACGAGGTAGTCTTTCGGCCTGCGTTGGTACTCGTATCAATAAGAATCTAAGATATTCTTTTTGTTTCCCAAAAAGTTAATTTATTGTCAAGTTCAACTGTTCAATATTTTTATATCGTATATATTAAGTCTAAGTAGGTTAAGTTAGAGATATCCTAGCTGAGGTGCACGTAGATGTGCAATGTCCTAATTTCTCATAAACCAAAAAGGTTTACTTATAAATTTGCCAAGGTGATCTTGATAAAGGTGAGGTCATTTAGATGTGCTGAGGCGGAGTAGCCGCGAAAGAAATGCCGCGTAGATTTTTGTTCCTTTTCATCCTAGTTGTTTATATAGAAATCATCAAAAGGCTGCCATTTTTTGGATTACTACATGGCTGGCTTGACATTGTAAATTTATTCAAAGAGATTCTGATATTGCCCTTTCATAAGTGGAGCAATTCCTTGAGCCATCTTAGTATCCTATATAAAGTGAACTATAAAGTGTTCAAATTCAGGAATCTGATTAATGACTGGGAGTTCAGTTTGAAAGACGAATACATGAGGATTGACTGAAAAATTTGTGTGTAAGAGTCCGCTCCTCCGTCAGCACTTTCGGCTATCTTAGAGCCGTCTGTGAGGATGAAAATATACCTACTTGCTAAGACTGACATTGTATTGTATCTAGTAATTTGCTGTCCAGAATAAGGCTTAGATGCTTGGGACTTTTCGAGAAATTTAGCTTGAGTGGAATGATGGGTGATATCTTGATTTCTGATCTATGAATTTCCCTTAAGGTGACAGTAATGTGTCCAAGAGGAGATCATACTTAAGGGTATTTGCTTGGCACATATACATAAAGAATATCGTAGCCTTCATAATCTATCACATCACACACCACTTCCCGTATAGTCTAAGCATGAAGTTCCGTAGATGAGAAGAGAAAAAATCCCATAAAGTGATTTCTAGAAACTATTCGATCATTCCAAAAGTGCATGCCCGATTTAAAAATGAACACTCTAAAGAAAACAATTTTATGAATTAATTATATAGCCCCCGATCTGGTCTGTTACCGTCTCTTAACGATTTACAAGCTTGCGTATTCCATTTTCATAGAAACAACGAAGTTTTCCTCGTAAGATAGTTTTCGACAGCTTCGATAGAACCAAATCTCCTTCAATTCAAACTATTCTGAAAGGACCGAAAAAGATGAAAATCTAAAGGAGCAAGGTCTGAAGAATGCGGCGGGTACTGAAGGCGTTATCATGATAGAAGATAACGTCTGTTCGATTAGCCAATACCGGAGGTTTTTTTGTTGCAGTTCCAGAACTCACTCCATTTCAAAACTCTCGCAGTATTACATACTGAAGGTATAACTTTTTCCTCAGACATAACTTGACTTAACTGTAGGGGGTTATGCGATAAAATGACTTCTAATACAAAAATCAGCAGTTAAAAGTTTTTTTTTAAATTGAATCAACTAACTGCGTTGAATCTAAACCCGAAGACCTCAATCCATTTAAATAAACTGGTTTCATGCTACAATACATATTATATGATACACAACTATAACTTTGAAACACCATACGCCAGTATCTTCCCAAGCAGAAAGGAATGGAACAGGAATCAAATAGTAAATATAATACTCTACATTCATCTATAAGGATGGATCAAGGATGGAAATATGAACCCAGGCAGGTATCTTTTCCGATCATACGATTTTGCAATGCTCATGTCTTCTGCCCGACACTGGTGTAGTCTTCCAGGCTGAAGCCAAAGCAGCCAGATTTGCGGCAAAAAATTGCACAAGGCTTGGTGCAAATGATACAAAATCAATGAAAAGTTGAAAACATTTCAACCTGTGAAACTTCAAGATAATTATGGTCGGATCTCAGCAAATCCAGAACAAGTTAGATTTTCTTGAAAGACAGATCTGAACTATCTACGCATGTTGGATTGTTCTCAGACCATAATCTTCTGTGGGCACAAGTACTCGTAATAAAGCTGCGCCTTACCGTTTCGGTGACCTCTGCAGAGGCTGTGGGGGCATGGAATCACGGGCAGGTTGCCTCCACTTTATGTACAACTTTACCAGCCTCAGATATTTGCGACAAAGAAATTAAGGGTATTACTATCTTCATGACCTAACTAATATCTTATTTACATTTCGTGAATGATAAAGTATGGCTGAGACCCACTTAAGCACAAAAAGTGACTCAGTGTTGAGTGCCTTCGGCTCCACTCTGCAAACCTAACCTAAGGTCACCACTGCCATAACTGGACATTATGCGTAAACACATCCTTAGCACAAAGTTATAAACGTAAATGCCGAATCAAAATTCAGTTCTTCATCTGTTCTGTACCTGTTCCACCAACATGAGGAACACGTGGCCGGAAAACAACTTTTTAATGATATACTCGTATATGGCAATGCCTTAATATGAAAGTGATGTGACATTTAATGCGGTACAATCTCAAACAAATTATCTACAAATTGATAAATTATTTCCCAAACAATTTCATCAACTCATGAGTAGATGCTCGTAGGTACAAGTAATGCATTCTGCTGAAGAATTTGTCGACATTTAAGTTTCTTATATATCCTGAGGACAATCGTATTCTCGTCTCACATCGCCACAGTTTGAACTACAAAACACCACTTTTGAACTGTGCATTTCTACAGTGCATTAGTATGGGGATATCAATAGTATTTAAACCAAGTTTTAGTTTCCCCTTTTGGTTAACAGGTAACGCTTCACTTGCTTGCAATTCGTATGCGAGTACATATACTCGTACATATTCCACCAAGTTTAGTTTATCTTGTTGGCAACAAGAATTTCCCATAGAATAAATTAAATTTAATTACTCTTGGAAACTTCATGAGGCATTCATCATTCTAAACTGGCACCTGACCACTAAACACTAGCCCTTCCAATCGGATACATTTCTTTGTAAATTACAACCTTAAGAAGGCATAGCGATTCACTTAATCAATGTCATTTCGGTTGCATTTTCCTCCTTAATATTGAGACATTGAAATGTTCAAATGTTCAAATGTTCCAACGTTTATCGGTTGAATCCAAAGAACTTGACTGAGAGATAGATCTTATTGAAATGGACAAATTGAATAAAATTAAAGTTGAAAAATGTTTTCAGGCAGCACTGTTGATTAACGAATTGCAGCAACTACACGGAATACACAGGGTGTTCTAGTTTAAAGAGAGTACATAAGCGCATAACATATACATTTTTGTTTACTTATAGAAATACTAATATAGCCATATCCTTCTTTTTAGCGGCAGAATACAGCTGGTTCACTTAAAAAGCGAGATATTTTCTCTGCAGACAAGCAACTGTAGAAATACTATTAAGTTCATCTTATAGCTTATACCCACGACTTTGTACCTCATTCAAGGATAACAATCCTTATCCAGTGTTTTGCTTCCCCAAACTAAGCGAATGAGGATGAAATGGATGATTTCTGTATCTCACTGAGTGCAGGCACCAACTCATTACCCAATGGAGGAATCGGGATCGTGATTCGATCGAGAAGGTAGGTGATGATAACACCATGTTCAATATGTGAAGGAACTACAATGGCCAAAACTCTAGATTACATCTAGTAAAAGGACTCAATAAACGTCTGCTGAATCCAGATGAGGAACAGCTTGCCAGATGGGGGAAATATTAGGCAGTAGTGTTTTACCACTTAGCAATAGCAATTTGAGCCGAAGCTCACACCTGAGCAGCAATAACTACGCTTATTCAAACCAGAATGTTGGCATGCAATAGGCACACCACTTCAGCGGAAGCGTTCTCCAAAGATTGGAAGGGAACAATGACTGTTAACCTGCCCAAGAAAAAAAACTTGATCAAATAAGGCAATTTAAGAATATGATTCGTTCTCGCCGCCGCATCCTAACTATTAGCTGGGATAGTTCCAGATCGAGTAAAAGGACATCTTGATTCGATACTCGACATTGAATAGGCAGGTTTGGAGGCTGAATTCTCTGGCATCAACCATATCAACAACATCGGATCATCATTGAACAATACATCGACTATATCCCTTACTCAACGAAAAGGTTCCAGATGAGTACGGCAAGATTGCAATCTCCCTCCATTGATATTCCCTTTAGTAATCACTAAATCCGGCACCTCTATCTTGACGAAACAATGGCTAAACTATTTATTCATATTTTTAACGTCTTGATTACGTTGATAGAGTTGCCCAGCTCTCCCACAGTACTCGTATATAAGACCACGACTTGGAGTCAAAAGGGAACAAGTAAAGGCTCAAAATAAATATGGCTATAATGAAGGCTCCGAGAACGTCAATTTCACATCTGAATACTCGTACCAATCTCACTAACTCTATACTGCCTAAGATATGATATATGCAGGGCTTTAACCGACCTTTTATAGAACACATGTTTTTCGATTAAAATTCCAGCTAAGCACGTGTAGCTGTTAAGGAAACAAGACCTAAGAGAATTCTGTAAATGAACAAGGAAACGAAGTTTTAGAGTCACGGTAATGAAAATATGAATAACAAACTCCTGTAGACTGTTAAACGGCGAGGACAAATTTAGGCTGTGAGACAAAATGAACTCTACTATAGGATTGGTATCGTCCCAAATTCGACAATTTTGCTAGTTCACACACTCATTCATCCAAAAATGAGCCTCGTCGCTAAAGAGAATGAAGAATGTTGGCGCAGTTCTAAGTCACAAGAGAAGCCGAACAATTCGCATTCCATACTATTCGAAATATGAACTGCAACTGGAAACCTGTTGTTTGAATGGCTCGCGGTTTTGTTTAATAAAATATTAAAGGGCCAAATGGACTTAACAACTGTTTTCGAATCAAAGATCGTTAGCTTGGAACGTAAGGTAAGACTGAATCTCCCGGAGCATTTGAATGATAAACTAGAATTTACGTGCTTGGGATCTTAAATACTTGAAGACCACTAAGTCTCACCGCTCTCAATGAGTTGAGAGCTTGTTTTATTACTAAGTCTTCAAAGAATAACTATTTCCAACATCATTGTCACCTCTGCAAACTGTGACTTGGCAATAATAACGGTTTGTTTAGTGCCAGTATAGTATAAATTTCATGCATCACTCGTTGTTTTGATAAAACATAAAAGAAAACATAAAGAAACATTTGAAAACGTTCCACCCATTTGCATAAAAGGTTCCATCATCCCAGTGATGGTGTATGGAATAATTTGTAAACTATTATCTTTATCACTTTATTAGGGCATTCTTGTTAGCCTTAATGCTGTCAGTTAATTTAAATTTTAGGTCGCCCGGATAGCGCCTATGTCGCACCATTCACATACTCGTAGTTTCTGTTTATACTTCAATATTAACAAGACGAAAGCATAATGCTCAGGCATATGTTGGCACTCCAAATGTTCGATCCGTTACGCCAAATATGGAATGTGTCTGGCCTTACTCTTGGGTTTATCTTTTTTTTTTTTTTTTTTCTCAAGAATATCGGAAAAAATCGAAGCAACTTGGTTACTATTTATGAGTTCCGCTACGGACACATAATAAATTAATAATTACTATCTTCAAACCGGCTCCTAAACATGAACTGCATTTACCAGTGTGTGATGATGGAGACTATACAACGAAAACGATGATGAGGCCACCAAAACTATATACCTATTGTGAGTGTGAACCGGGTGAATATAGGTAGAGTAACTTCCATGATAGAAAAATAAAAAAAAAATAAAAGAAAAAAAGAAAAAAAAACTTTCCCCATTTGTTTTGACTCCACTGTAATTGAAAAGGTGCGGCAGCAAACCATTAGGGCGGATTATTTATACCTGCTTATTTCTCGACCAAGAACTCTTCGTTTTTTTTTTTTTTTTTTTTAATCTTCCACCTTCAGCGTGCGGTTTAACGGCAAGGGATTTCCCGTGGAGAAATAAAAGTATTCTGTGGATTATTAATTGACCTCTACCCGTGTGGCCGGTCAGCGTACAAAAGGTCAGGATAACTTTCCATTTAGATAGGTGTTTATGGCAGACCTCGTCACTGTTTTTTTTTTTTCTAGTTATTAAAATTGCATTCAACGTGAAAAACTTACTTATTAATAACTCTTCTTTGTTGGAAGTTAATGCCAACTATAACGATCAAATAATTTCGAAGGTGTGAATTATTTGTTCGTTAGTTGTGCTTGTTGGCAGCACCCTTATAGGCTTTAAGTAATTCATTTTAGAGGTAAAAATACAATTCTCAATATGTTTTAACGAGCGTATTTATAAATATTCAATTGCCAGGGAAGTACTCGTAGTTTCATATGTTTACACGTCATGTCTTTTGCTGGACTGTGGTCGGAACTTGGAACTTGTTGAATAAAATTGCCTTGGAAATGACTACTGAAAGTTGCTTCGAAATGAGTGACATTGTGTTTCAGATTCAAAAATCATTGTTAACCAGATTTATTTTTATCAATTTTTACCAAACGGATTTTTATTTGTTTGTTAGAAAAACGAGGATGTTTTTTAGCACAATATTGGAGCGCGCTCATATTGTGGAATTAAAGATACAGTGCTTTGATGATTATTTTTAAAAATGCATTGTTGGTATATCTCACAGTTTTTTCTTTAAACAAAACATAGCCCCAAGGATATGAATATCGATTTTCAAGGTCTTTTTGGTACTCAGCTCTTGATTATGTGTTGTTTTTTTAGTCTTTACTTCCGACCTCTTGTGCCTTCACAAAATTTGACAAATTGAAAAAATGCACACGGATATCACTTCTTTGTCATGGCACAGGAGTTTTAAAATGATTAGTCAGATGTTCGGATCGCCCTACAGTTTCTGAGGTTTCTAACTTCTGCTCCAATTTGATTAAGGTTCCCTTTGACTTAGCGCACGACCTAGGGCGTAGTCTTCCTCTCAATGCAAACGATTCCAAAATTCACTCAAAGAAGCTTCTATTGAGAACGGGCAAAAATAGCTTAATCTGCCTTCACAAACACCCATATTCCTGCCGTAAATGGCTGGATCGGTGTGACAAGGATCTCATATAGAGTCTATTTAGTGTTTCTTGACAGGTCTTTATTACTCATTTGACTTCTTCGGCATGGATTTGCAAGAGCACCTCTTCCTTTGATTTTTGACTTATCAAATTCGCTGACTATCTCTGTCTATTGTGAAGATTTGGTCCGATTTATCGCCGTGTGCCTACTCAGTTTTCCCTCAAATATCTGGTCGATTGCAGATTCACTAGGCCTAAGACACTACGGATAAGGCTTAGAGCCTGATAGAGCCTTGAATGTCTCCCTGATCATCTTTACAGGCTTTTGTCTGGTCATTTGGGTCTTGTTGCCTTGAGCTGTTAACCCTTGTTACCTCTTCTATTGTATTTTCTCGATTGCACGCTCTTTATCCTGTTTCGCTTTCTTCTAGATAACCAATGTTTTTCCTTCTTCATTTTGCTACTAGAAATAACGAGTTGAACTCGTTCTTCTATGCAGTGCCGATTTCAAAGTGGATTATTTCCATACATATACTTCTCTGCATTCTTTCCGTAAGCCATTGGGTTTGTAGAGGTGCTCGCTTAAACCCCAACATATTAGTATTGGCATTTCCAATAATTTTCTGGTATCGATCAAACTGGCCTTTAGCATAGGACATAGAGGCTGAGGGAAATTTAATGGGCAAACACTCTGGCAGTTTATTGCGATTTCAGCATATTCTATATTGAATCTTTTTATGGTATTTCTTCGTCACTGTGGTATTTCGGATGACCACAGACGTGCCTTAGATGTGACAAGGTGGCTGTCTAAGCCTATTTTCGCCGTTTGGAAAGTTTGCACAACTGTAGACTAAAGGAGCGTTTTCGTCGATAGTAACAGGATAAGTTTGGCTAACGGTTTGATGCACAGTTGATTCCCATGTCTCTTTAGGTATATTAGTCCTGTTTTTTTGCGAACCCGCTATCCGCTTAAAAAGCATTTTGCATTTTATTTACAACTATAACATAGCGATCAACGCTTAGTCAATTTATCGCCGCTATCTATTAAGCGGATATAAAACAGTGCTCCCAAATCATATTATCTTCGTTTCGGATGAATTTTTCCGATAAATTAGCAAAAATGTCAACCATTCGCCTGCAAATTTTTTTCAAAACAATTTAAGTTTGTTCACCAACAGACGAATGGGCCACCACTAAATACCATATAGATGTCTGTGCTACCAAGTTTTTATGATGAACTCCTAAGCGGAGATGGATCGTTTTTTTTGCGAACTTAGCTAACATGCGTGCAAAAAACGCAGCTATTTTCTAAATAGAGCTGCCATGATCGCGCTACTACGTATACTGATTACTACGTGAATATAATCTGTTCTGAACTTCGAATATTCCTAACTCCTGATAGTTTTTCTGATAAAAACATCTCTCTTGGGCACAGTAGCGACTCAGTTCAAGCTTTCAAAGGCCCTTTCGCAATCGACGAACAATGAATGAAGTGAAGATCCGTGCTCTGCATATTATTCAGTGATTATCCGACCATATGTCGCTGCGGGGGAATATATTGTAACTTGAAATCCTTTTACTTTATAAATAGTTTCTTGCTGTCAGTTAAATAAAAGCCTGAGGGACGCATATACTCTCGATCAGGTTTTTTCCTTGGACAAGCTTAATAATTATACGCACCTTTTAAACTTTGCGAAGGCGTCGACGCCCCATCCCTTTGTAATAAACAGATATAGCCTGCGTTAAATGTTGGAGGCGCTTGGTAAGAGTTCCGCCTATATCAACTACCCTGTTTTATTAAGGACCCTTATCGCATTATGTATATATTATATTATATTCATCCGGACTTGATGAGGGTTTTTGAAAGTAGTTCCAAGGAATGAATATAGTAAGGACCTATTGAAAAACGAGATCTGGCATACATTCGAGATTTTTTTAAAACCTTTTTGGACTCTTTTGAAAAGCTCTATCATTCATATCATGCTTCCAGATTTTTAAGATATCCTCTACGACAATCGTTAGCCTGGATATGAGAAGTAATTTATTGAACCCACTAGAAGGAACTAAATTACCTTCATACACTCAGAGCGCTAATTAGCTTTCTGATACAAAATATGTCAAAAGTCCACATTTGTGTTACAAGTGCTGTATAGTTTTGGGGGCGATACACTTATAGCAAGCAAATCTCACTAAGGACGCATTCAAAACTATAGAAACAACTCCGATTTGTAAGTCAAGGCAGTTAATTATTTTTTTTTTTTTTTAAGTGTGAAATAAACTTTAAGAGATTTTCAATAAACAAGCAATCCTTTAAAAAGTTAATCTGAGAGATATGTTGACAAAGAAAATTTCCGAAACCTCCTCACATACGGTCATATGGTATAATTACAACAACAGGTTTATTTTGTGCTTCACTGACTTTTGTGCTATGACTTAATCTTCACTTTAGAAGGTTCATACGTTGTTCAGATTCAAATAAAAGAGTGTTAATGCCTTCGACACGAAAATCTTTCACAATTAACATGGCACTTCTTTCAAGAAAAGGGAAAACATTTTAATTTCATTCACGACGCGGCGCCTTTTAGTGAAAGTGCATGGTGGTCTATAAAACAGTACGATATCAAAATAACGAAAACGTTTATAGATACTCGTATGTACAGACCTACACATACTCGCATATAATAATAGTGACAATATTTTGTTTTGTTTAAATTGGTTAATTTCTAGCACCTTTATTTAAAACAATAGTCTTGCAATTTAAAAAGTTAGTACAATATTTGGTGAAAGAAGCTTGAACTTTTCAATTACTGCCTAAATCAACAGTGCTTGGTAATTTAACAAATACTTATCTTCTCTTCTCTTGTTAACTGTTGAAGCTCCATACAGGAGCCATATAGGAACTTTCCATATAGGTACATTAGATAGAGAAAGGCCCTTGGCCGGCCTGGAGACTCTAGGATGGTCTGTCCCCTTAATGCTCTAAGATAAGATTTCTTGAACACAAAATTGTTTTGTAAGGCCCACAAACTCTCACCACTTATTCTTGTCTGCAAGGAGACTTATCTAACTTACGGCTGCTTAAAAATAATTCTTGGAAGGGGCTTCCTACCACTATTGTTTTTATCCCCCAAAAGTGTCCCTGATCCGGAGGTTTTATATGGACCCACATAGTCACTAAACAGAGAGAACGAAGAGGATAACCACGATAAGACATCAACTGGTGGGATTGGCTGGTTCCACAGGGAGAAGCCGTTGGGACTCCCTTTGCTCAGATAGCTGGATTAGTGAAAGCACAAATGAATGTGTGTGTGAGAGGTTATGTATGAGCGGCATCTTACCGAAATGCGTGGCCTATTCAATCAATAGTTAACTGTTAAAACCCAAAGAGTCATTATGAGGAGAAAAGAATAACAAGACAAGACTAAAAAAATGGAAAAAATTGCACAAGGATCAAAAACAAAACAACATAAACCCTACAAACGCGAAGAAGACACATTTTGAAGACAACACATATCTATAGAGGATCCTCAATGCCTTTGTTAAGAAACGAAGATACAAAAAAAAAAAATGAAGCAAGGGACGAGCCAAAAAAGGAAAACAACTTCAGACGAAGAATCATTCCAACAAAACTTCAACTGCATACAAATTGGGTGGCATACACTTTGTTTATTGTTTATCTTCAGTTTTCTTTCCTTTTTTCGAACTCCAGCTGTCCTAACACCCAATGTGTGTAGCTTGGAACTATCGGCTAATCGCAATTCCGTTTTCTTGCGATTCTCTTTTGGATCCACATTCGGTTTCCCTAATTCTTCTTTATTTTTTCTTTCGTTGTCAGTTCCCCAGCATCCCCCTCGATAAATTAATTATTGAAACCATCAATCACGATATTTCACAACAAATTTGGCGCCCAACATGGGGTGTAGGGCTTAAATTAAATATAGATTCATCGATAACTAGCACGTAGGCTACGACTCACAACGCTTCTTCATATGTACTTCCCTACCAAGCATTGATATGAACGAAACGTCTTTTTTATCAACACCACCACAACAAAATGGTATAGATTCTAGTCTGAACAAAGGCATGAAAACAAGGCCTACCCACTCATGACAAGCTTGACATAACTGGTATACTCCCGATCAGAAATGAGATATTTAAAACGATGTTTGTATAAAAACCAACTAACACCTAATAAAGAGAATCTTGACATTGTAAGCGTGAGCTTATAAAAAGATGATCCCCTTTCAATTACGGACATACCAGCCTTTTACACATTTCATGTCATAACTAGTATATAAGCAGCACAGATTACATTTGGCATCGAGGAACATTATATAAAAGAATGACCACACCATAGGCAGCATACAAGCGAAATCAGTCGATTGAGTAGATTGTTGAGAAAAGGTTCACATAACAGAGTAGTGCTTAAGCCATGTAGAATTGAATTGAAATTGTTTGGTTCCATCTATTTACGCCATGCTTACATTATAATCCCGGTTAGCTTCTTCATTTTTTGCATGAGACGCCCATTTTCCCTTGCGCTGGCCATGATAACAATTGTATAGATAATCCATAAGTTCCTTTACGTATTCAGGAAATTCCTCATAAAAAACGCATCACCGCGCTGATGTCAAGAAGGTCCTATCATCCTACCATCTCTCTTTTACATAATATTATCTTTGGCTTCGGGGTTAGGTATCTTATTTTTAGAGGCTGTTGCAGCTTTGACTTTGAGTGAGATCTGCTTCTCCATTCAATTGCATGTGTTTACTGATAGCTAGGTACCCTACAGTATCTCTTCCTCTTACTTAAATGCCTCTGAGCTCCTTTTGCGATTGCAATACGGATTACATATAGGTATTTGAGCAACAATAACATGGTGATAGCCTTCCATTGTGTATATATGTCCAAGGCCGCGCTCAACTATTAGATCTTCTAGCGTGGTTACATTATATTCTGCGCATTCTGTTTTGTTATGCCTCTACCGATCTGTTAGTCTAGATGATAGCGATAGCGAGGAGTGTATGAGAGTTTTATCATTTGCTGTTTTCTACATCGAGTACTGATCGAGTACTATGTATTACCAAAATCCACCATATCAGCGCCGAGTACCTGCTCTAACTGATTCGCCACTTCCACCAATTCTTCCGCACCAGGAGCTCCGAGATGTGTTTTGCGAACTCAGGATGGTTCATCAGTGCGTCTCGAACAGAGCCAGACGTGCTGAGGAAAGCCCCTATGAAACCAAGACAGACCGTTTCAAGTATGGTAAAAGAAGCAGTACTCTGTTTTCGTGAAAACTTGTTCCACCACACAACCGACGCATAGGATACAATTTTGCCTTATCATAGTCGTGATGATACGAACTGACTCTTTGAGTAATAAACCTCATGACGTAACATTTTAAGCCCAGAGGAGTTTGGTATCTACGGTAACACCTTGAAGAACTGGATTATGTTACCTTTAAGCAAGAAATGAGTCAGACCAATCAGCATTTTCCTTCTCGTTATATGAACAACCTTTGTGTTGAGGGGATTTAATATACAAGCTGTTCTCTCCATTCATTTCGATATTGCGCTAGTCACTTCCAAATTCGAACATTAAGTTAGCTCTGGTATCTTTCCACTTGAGCGCACAACTTTAGGCCAGTGAATTGTAACCCTTCTGGCCAGGTCAATGCCACAGCCAGTCAAAAGTGACGTGCTATCTGAGTAGTGAGCAGTTATTATTCTATCTTTCTATAAATGTCGTAGCAGCAGTTTTAGACTTTTTAAATTTGGTTTCTGTGTCGCACAGTTGTTTTAAGTATTTATGATTTCGAAGGAATCAGAATAGAGCGTGTGGCGTCGCTAAAATCCTTTCTTAACCTTGCATGCATCAGTGGTGTCATTTATGTCTTTAATGTAACAGCTAGCCTTTTCGATTGTAATCCTACAGAGACGGATGCCGTCATATGCAGGTTTTTCAGTTCAAGATGAAAAATTAAAGACTGCATCTTTCGAACGTGTGATGGATAATATGATTACTAAGCATGTTGCACTTGTAGCAAAGCAAATGATCTACAATTCAAAAGACTAGCTAAGACTTATTTTAAATCCATTATTAAATGACGTACGTAAAACTTTAATTTTTTTATTGAACATATACTCGTATAAAGAGAATTGAGCGACAGATTACTTATGCGAGTATTTTTTGAGATTCAATCACAAAAGTAATAAACGAAAATACAGAAAGTAAAAATAAAAAAATAAAAACCTTTAAAAACCCCACCTGGGATACACGCAATTTAAATAAATTCATTTCATAGGTTCAGTGGCAGAGCGTAACCTGCGCGAACCATTTGCAAGGAACTAAAGGAATTGTTTCATAATAAAAACGTCGTTAATTGCATCGTTAAAATCATCCGAGCGAACAGCTCTTGGATGGATACGAAGAATTGTAGAAAAACAATTTACCCACTACTACAGGAACCGTCACAGCTACGATTGTCGTAGATTTACTGACTGATTACGATAATTGTTGCCCTTGGAGTGGAACTTAACGCCAACGCAGACTCTTAAATTTCAGTCGAGACTAAAATGAAAGGTTGACAATTATTTATAAACACTTTAAATAATAATTCTCACGAATAGTTTCATTTTGTTTGTTATACGAATTTTCGAAAGTCAACCGAAAAGAAACCCTTTTACTGATAAAACCAAAATGTTTACAGAAGCATTTAAGAGTATTCGTACAGGTGCTTGCTTTGAATTAAGTTGTGTGCGTTAATTAAAAAGTGAAACCACTGACGTATTCCAAGTTATACTCGTATATTTTGATTTTCATGTAATAAAAAGCATTCACTGTTTTAATGATATTATTTGAAAGATACACAATTCATCATGCGATGAATGTGCACACTTACACACAGCTATGAGATATTCGTTCTGTCTGTCCTCAAAATGAGAATGTCAACGAGTTAAACTGATGTCGCAACGAAAATAAACAGTGCACGACGAATTTATGGACTGTCAGCTAAAACACCAGTAGCAATGAGGGGATACAAATACTCGTAATAATAATAAAAATAAAACTCATTGAGTGTTAATTATCGTATTAATTACTTTATGTACTTTATGAAGTTCTGTTTGTCCAAATTTTTCGAAAATATTTTTCAATCATCGAATGTAATTAGCTTTGTTTGCTCTTGTACTATAATATTGAAAGTTTGCATATGTGAACAATATGTCAGTATATTGAAGAAGAAATTTGTCACATTTCACTTGCTTTTAAGCCGACCATGTCGCTAATTTGAGCAAGAGATTACTATATATGGGACCTTTTCGCCATCTAACTAGGCTGCGGAAATAGGAATGACGACAGAGGAGCATTAAGCCAATCAACAATAGCGCTCAACGGCCCAAAGTGGACTGAAAATTTTACATTCGAAACAAACGAAAATAGGACAACGACTTTTGGCTATGTACCTGGAATGTTCGAACGCTGAATAGTTCAGTGGCCATATTCGGCCATATTAGTGTTTTGCAAGAAGTGCGATGAGATGGGCAAGAGGATGAAAAACTATATCACCTAAGCTATAAACAATACAAATAGTGCCTACTCGAATGAGGATCTATCATCAGCAGAAGAATTCTTGAGCTTCAGGCATCTGCGTCTGACTACAACTCACATAAAAGCTTAAATCAACAAATGTCAATAGAAGAAAATTAAGGGTTTGCCGAGGATCGTCGACCTCTTCCACGAGGTATATTAGCAATGTACTAAGCAAGGCACTACTAGCTTAAAACCACCGATAATAACGGTTCTACAGTGGACGACCATCAAAGGACAACGATCCTCAGATCTGCCCGCGAAAAATTTGAACCTATAACATATTGCGTGCAATCGAGCGGCTGTCGGAAACTATATTCTAGTGCGGATCTGCCGTAAGAGGACACTTAAAAACTCACTAATAAAAGCCTAATAAACGCTCATGAACAAACAGAGGAAAAGGACAACCTTTTACAGGACATGATAAAACTTACAGCAGTGCATTAAATGTGACGTGAAGATCGCCGTTGACATTTCAAAAAAAGGAAAGCACCTCTGGCACCACAATTGTCTCCGATTTTTAAAGTTAACTCGTGTCTGTGTGAGACTTAACTTCACGGGATCCTCATACATCCATTTGGGTCAGGTCGGGATACGACTGACCATTGCTCGCCGTAATTTCTTTGATACCATTTCGGAATCCATGTTGAAAGCACGGGTTCCAACCTTAGTTTTGCCAATCATAGGGACATCCTTCTCGTTTCAGGTTTGAGGTTGAGCCACAGCTACTGTGACGCTCCCTCTAGGGGCACTAACCTAACAAGCCTGGCCCGGACCAAAATCTGAGGGCCTTGACTTATACGATACCATATTTTATATTCTGGTGTGAATTACCAGTGATCCTGACACTCAACAGAACTTATTACCTGCTGCCTGTTACTGATCAATTCGTAACAAATTTCTGTGGAGTCATTCTGAAGATATGACCAATTTTTTTGCATTACGTTAGATGTCGGAAAAGGCCAATCGAAAGGAAGTGAATTCGTTACGCACAACCAATCCATCAATTTCAAAGCCATCTATGACAGCATCTTCAGGGACGAACTACATAAAGCCAGATCTAGTTTAAGCAATGAAAAATGCAAGCTACAAAGGTCCAAAATGACAAAAAACGAGATTTTCAATGTCAAAAAAATACTAAATGTGATTTCTTCAATTTCGTTCTTCAAGAATTGTGCGAATCTCGAAACTTAACTCTAAAGCCACCATATACTCGCATACACAACCAACATTGACATAATGGAAGGAACAAAGCGAGCTCTCTATGGGTCGTTTGGGACTATTGAAGCAGAAGCGACAAAGCTAATGTTGTCAATAAATCAACGCAAGAGATAGACAAACAAGGCCGCAACAGACGAATTCCTAGCCGAGTCCTTAGGAGGTCCTTATCAGCGCAGTTAGCCTTATGCCAGATCTTGACAAAAACCCAAGAATTTCAAATCAGTACACACCAGCTGTTTTTTTTTACTTTAAGACCGCGTGTGACAGTATTTATAGAAACGTGTCGTTCAAACTTTGGCATCCTTAGCGGATTTGTCCCCTCTGTATGGAACGACAATGGAAGATAATCGCAGCTCCTTTAAAGAAGGGAATAACATCGTATTTTACTCCATTGCAGCAGAATCGTCAAAGATGGGCTTGGGTATGAATGGAGGAAAAACAAAGCCTCAGGCTCTAGACGAGGAAAAACGCCCGATAGTTTAGACTGCATGCCACAAAAGCGAACTATAACCTTGACACCACCGTAGAAATCAAGCGAATTCTTGCCAATTTCTGTTTCTTTTGGACAAAGAGGAACTCGGAAATGAAGGTGTAACAACTAACTTTGTGAATTACATTGACTTGGTCAGAATGACCAGAATTCATAGGCTCGGATGCCTATTATATATTCAGCGAATAAACAGTACTACTCAAAATCCAATGGATTAGATTGACACCCACGCATTGGAGGTGAAGATCTTCCATATCACATATCTTCTTATCCTTTTATTAACCTCTTTCTCGTTATATGAACTTATGCGTAACTAGTTTCCCATTTTTACTGCACCGCTGCTGCCCCGCTTATGGGGTTGGCTAACGTTGCAGACCGCAGAACGTGTCTACATAATACTCGGTCCTGGATCGCTTCAGTGATTAGCCCCAGGCATTGTTGCGCATTTGGCATCTGAGAGATCCAGGAATTCTTTTTTCGACCTCGTTTTCTTACAGTTGGAGTGACCGTAGTGCCTTTTTAACCGGATTTTCCGCAGATCTTCTTTGAACGTGGCAATACCAGCTTATTCTATTCGCTTCAAGCTGTTCGGTTTATATGTAGACTTCCTCTTATACGCGTAGATCTAATGCAATCGCGTTTAGTGACTCCACTGGACATCCTTAACATTTTCATTTCCGCTGCCGTCATTTTGTTTTTAAACGCTTCGTACATTGTCCAACACTGTGAACCGTATATAAGAGCTGGTCTAACAATCGTGGTGTATAGTTTCCCCTTTAATTTAAGTGGAAACTTTCGGTCACAAATGATTCCCGAATTTTTCCACCATTTCATCCACCCTACACTCACTCTGTGGTTTACGTCGTCGTCACATTTCGCTTCCATTTTAACGATTGATCCTAAGTACTTAAAGATAGTGCTTTTCGGAAGAACTATTCCGTCTAACATTATATCCGACCGCGACGGATGCACAAATGGGCACGTCAAATGCTCCTTCTTTGAACGACTTATTTTAAACTATGAATCTAAGGCGTTCTGTAAATCTTCTACGTTATCGCTAAGTATAACTGTGTCGTCAGCGAAGAGAATTGGCGTTACATTTGCTTCGCACATGCAGTCTTGTAAAAGATAGTCGAATACTACGTTAAAGAGGAAAGGGCTAAGTGCGCTTCCTCTAGTCCAGCAGAGCTTTTAACCGCATGTTTCCGTACATGTATTGTATTATTCTAACATACGTCTCCGGTACCTTTTGAGACTTCAGCGCGGCCCATATGGAATCCCTAGGCACTCAATCGAATGCTTTCTTAAGGTCGATAAATACCATGTGTAAATCCTTAGACGAATCTCGGTGCTTTTCCATTATTATTCGTAGGCTTTGGATAGTGTAAGCCGTCGATCTTCCTTCAACAAATCCACACAGCTTTTATCGAGCTTTATGATTTGCCGAAGACGTTCGTTTAAGACTCTTACGATGATTTTCATCGTGTGTGACATCAGTTTGATTGAACGGTAGTTGTTGCAGTCTCAAGTGTCGCCTTTTCCTTATGGGGCCAAGAAGCTACTTCTCCATTGATTCGGCATAGTTTGTCCACATTTTGATTTATTTAAAAGTTTCGATAGCCATTCGCTGCCGATTCCCTCCATCTTCGACCAAAGCTCTGATGGAATGCCGTCTGGTCCCGCCGCTTTCCCCCGCTTCATTTTTCCGATTGCTATACTTATTCTTCCAACATTGACATTGACATTTGCTTGATTTCCGAAACTCACTTGAGGAAAGGACCTCGTGTGGAACTAAAGGGATACTGTGGTTATCATGCATACCATCCGTCAAAAAATGCCAGAGGCGGATCTTCATTGTTCATTAAAGATTGAGCACACTATAAACATGAAGATTGAAAGCGATGCAATGCAGTTAAGTTCGGTTCGCGTTAAACATAACCATCTGCACTACAACATTGCATCAATTTACTAAAGAGGAGAGCGCGCAAAAGATGGCAACAATCCCGTGCTCCCCAGCACAAAACTAAGTATGCAACAAGTTGAAGGAAGCAATACAAAAATCGGAATATCTCTACATATCTCGAAGGTCTGACTGCCGAAAAAAGTTCAAATTACTCCCTCTGGAAAGCCATGAAGGGAATCAAAAAGCCTCAAATGCAATTTCCTCTCATAAGAAAAAATAATGGCGAATGGGCAAAAGGAGATAAAGAGAAGGCGGATCTATTTGCCGAGCACCTTGAAGAAACGTTTAAGACTTTTGATGGACAGGCGTTAACAGGAGGTTCTAATTATATAATAACGGCACCGGACAATTTTAGAATAAAAACAGTATCCCTACGAGAACTTAACCAAGCAATTAAAAAATTGAAAAATAACAAAGCCCCTGGTTATGATTTGATAACAGGTCAAATTCTCAAGGAGTTGCCAAAGAAAGCCCTGATCAAACTGCTCCAACTTATAAATGCCGCGCTAAGGTTATTAAACGTTCCAAGCCAATGGAAAGTTGCCGAAGTTATAATGGTCCCGAAACCAGGCAAATCTCTAAATGAAAAAAAGTCCTACAGACCCATATCGCTTCTGCCGATAATATCTAAAATATTTGAAAAACTTTTATTGAAGCGCTTACAACCGATCATTGAAGAGAGACGTCTAATTCCTGAACATCAATTTGGTTTTAGAATTAAGCACTCCACAATTGACCAGGTTTTTAGAATTACGAATGAAATTGAGAAAGCCGTGGAGGGGAAAAAGATATGTTCTAGCGTGTTTCTTGACGTGTCTCAAGCCTTCGATAAGGTATCGATGAAGGCTTAAATTGTATGCTAAGTCAGGTTCTTCCGAGAGAGCTGCATACGATTCTGAAATCGTACCTGCAAAACAGAATTATTTGTGTTAAACATGGCACCGATTGCTCGGAATTTAAAGAGATCGCTGCTGAAGTTCCGCAAAGAAGTGTACTTGGCCCGGTATTGTTTTTACTCTATACTCGAGACATACCGGAAGAATCAGGTACCATAGTAGCCACGTTCGCGGACGACACGGCGATACTAGCTACAGATACTTCAGTCGAGTTAGCTACTGGAAAGCTACAAACGGCTTTGGATAAAATCTACGAATGGACATAGATATGGCGAATTGTTCTCAACGAGACCAAATCTACTCATGTTAATTTTACTTACCGGAAAATAAACAACCTTCCCATTTTCATTAACTCAGTACAAATACCATATGCAAATGAAGCAAAGTATCTAGGAATGACATTATTATATTATATATATTGAGTAGTCCGAAACTTCTTCCTCGAATAAAACAGCTGTCGGCACGATATCATGTGAAAACTGTTTCTTAAGCAACTCCTTGCAGTATTCAAGCCACCGGTCACAAATTTCCTTTTCATTTGTTAGTATGCGACCGTGTGCATTTTTGATGTATTTCGGCGAGGTTATATCCATCGAATTTGTTCGCCTCTGTGCAGCGAGCCTACAAATATTTGACACTTTAGTATTGTATGACTTTTCAACTTCTTGTATAGCTTGTCTTCTATCTTTCCGCTGCTGCCGCTCGAGTTCGAGCCAAGATTTTCTTTGCGATCTTTTTAAGACGCTCGTATTCAAGAGCCAGTCGAGCTTCTTCGATATCGTCGCTTAGATCGCATGAAATGCGATTCTTCTTGTCGGCCACGGCTCGTTTGGTTTGGTCATTCCACCACCATTTTCTTTGCCGACGTGATGGTATCTCGATATAGTCCCGAGAAGGGACTTTGCGAGTGTTATGCATTTCTTGTGCATGCTGCTCCACATTTCTTGCGGACTAAGTGAGTCTGCTATACCGTTTGTATTTCGAAGTGCTTCTTTAGCCAATGCGATTAATCTTGCGCCTCGTTCCTTTGATAGATTATACCACCGGATTTTTGGCTTTCCAAACAATGTCCATGTTTTCGGTGGTTCAGCTGTGAAAAATTCTGTAATGAGCAGACGGTGTTGGCTTTATAGCAATTCTCCAAGTATTACTTTAGTCCTTAACCCAGTAATAAGATGTCGTTGATGAATTTGAGGCGGTTAAGCCGTACGCCCTACACGCTACAAGGATGTCTTCGCCAGCTGAATTTCTGGCTCCAAAGCCTTTACCGCCGTGGCAGTCCTCATAATCAACATTTGTTTCTTTGACGTGGCAGTTTAAATCTCCGCCCACGAAGAGCATCCCATCGATAGGTATATTTCTAAGCAAATTACCGAACTCTGACCAAAATTTATCTTTCTCCGATTGATCGCATCCATTTAATGGAGCAAGCTCGGATATGATAAAGAACACATTTATAAAAAGTGTTTAAAAAAGAGCTCTTACACCGTTGCCTTAAACAAGAATATTTTTCTGAAAGAATGTATGGAAAAACGCGAAACTAAGTAAAAAACGAAGAAAGTAATGCTCTTCTGTTCTTTGCAGAAGTGACAATTGTACGTGAAAAAATTGTTCGTCGTTCTTTAGTCGGTTCATCCCACCGCCCTTCCTACATGAGCGATTCTTATTGCTTGTAAAACAAGACAATTCATATGGGTATACATGTATTTATATTAAAAAAAAAAAAGCCAATATAAACACCTCTTTGTGAAACTTAAATTCAAAAGTTTAAAACAATTCAGTTATTCGCCGAATGGAGTGATTTTGAACGAACAAATCTAACTCAAATTTGAGTGCCATAAAATGCTTTCTGAAAGAGGCAGACCTCTTGCCGTCGCTCTCTTTATCAGGAGAGAACAGCAAATAGAACACTCACTTATTCAACCGTTTTCAACTAGACTCTGGGGGATGAAAAGTATCTATTTCCACCCAAATTGTATTTCATGCGATTTTTCTACGATATAGCACTTCTACTCACTTGAGTGAGTTACCTTTGAGCAGGCTTATTTGAAGTTAACATTACCCACAAGGACTGTAGAGATTGAGTGGCAATCGAATTGAGTTTCTGGGCAAAGTTCTCAATTAGGGTTCAAATATACAGGGCCTTCTCCAGCAAGAAATCCTTCATATTAAATATAAGCAGAAAAGAGAAATTTGCTTCCATAGAAGAAGATTCATATCCCGTAGCTATGAGTATGACCGTCCAAAATGACTCATTTGAAATCAAGTGAAAGGGTTCCTTATTGATAAACGCTGTGTGGGATTAAATTACCTTTCCTTTAAAAAAAAAAACAACCTGAACCTTATTCTCATAGTAATGCTAATTTAGACAATCCCTGACTGAAAGAGATATCGATTTCAATGGAGCCGCTTTTTCTGGCTGAGCTGGTGAGCAGTATAGAGTGCAAACGTGCTACCGGGGACAGACAATTATCGGCTTACAAAATTGCCTGAATGAATCACAATGGAATACAGAGATTTTGCAATAGAAGGGTATCGCCTAGTGTTTGAGAATGTGTTAGGATTCATCGACATTGAAGTGTATCTAGATCCATCAAAGTAAATATCGACTCTGGCATTGAGATGGTGATTGGATATTGGTGTCAATCCACTTAAAAATAGAAATATTCCGAGTTAAAGCAAAGTATTTGAGTAAAGTTATTATATAGATAACGAAAGTTTAACCAATATTCGAACATGTAAACCAAGTGAATTTAAATTTGGTGCAAAATGACAATTTATATAAAGCTAACAATTACTCAACATAACCTTTGTATCTGACTATGCTCCGAGGTGAAAGACGACGACATCAAAATAGTTTCTGCGAGCTTTTGGATCTTGAAAAACATACCAACAGTGTCGTTTAAATTGCAAAACAAAGAAGAGATGTGAACTTTTGTGTTTATCTGGAAACTAGGTGAGTGTACACCTTTTATAAAAAATATTGCGGCATGTCGAAGTATGTCAAAGCTAGGACGCGTTGTCTATAATGATTGATGTCAGAATGATCTGACTGCCAAACACTAACTAGAACAGTACACATTATATAGGTATTACATTATATTGCTAAGGTAGGTGGTATAATGTATCCCAGATCACTGCAGCCACATTGTGATATTCTCCATTTTAAAGCTCTTCTATGATGCCGCAGTTTGTGATAAAACTGGCTAAGTCTTTAAGTGAGCTGGCAGCTTTGTCCCTCGCTTCGAGGTAAAATTTACCTAGGTAACGTTGACGTGTTTTGATTAAAGAACAGTACATATGCATACAGAATATACATATCAGAAAATATTTCAAGGCAGCATGACTTTGAATGACTCCTATCACAAGTGATTGATACAGATTTTTTCTGGTTGATAAAACAAATCGCATACTCCAACGATGCAAATGTTATTGAAAGAATTAGTTGGTACCATAAGGGTGATATTCTTGAATTGATATATTTCCTCGCAGGAAGTTCTGACACCTATGCCTAACACATTTGTATTCTAAGAAGATGCCTAGAAGTGCACCACCGTAAGATGTTAGTGACCAGTCTACACTCTTTCCAGCAATGACAATTTCGAGACATCGCGAATCTTAAAACATACGGGAATGACAATATCAATAAGGTCAAGAAAGGTATTTTAAAAATACCAAACCAAAAAAGGTTTTTGATTACGACACCTGTTTAGGTGGCCTGATCCTTTATTGAGGGTTAAGTTGGACTGATGCAGGAAATTGTGTTTGAAAACATACAAACAGTGAGGAGAACTAGCAATGGTTCAGTTAGCGCGCAAAGATCGATTGTTTGATCGGCTATGTGGCAGGGCATGCCATCGTACCGAAATCAAAGACTGTCCAAGTCTATTTCTTGTTCAGCCTACAAAAAATCGCTAATCGCGGCGCTCGCCGTTGAAGGAAATGGCATTTCCAGGCGTGAGTTTTTCAATCCCCAAAGGCGATGCACTGTCATGGGATTTTTTCAACATCGTACTTCAAAGAATAGTGCAAAACTCACGAGCAAACACAAGAGGCACTATCTTTTAAAAGTCCGTCCAACTACTAGTATACGCCGATGATATTGACATATGAAAGCAGCGTGATGTCAGTGGCGCTTTCGCGAGTATTGAGACGGAAGCGGCGAAAATGGGTTTGGCGGTTAATGAGGGCAAAACCAAGTATATGCTGTCAAGCAAAAAGGACAACCAATACCGACGTCTCGGGCAGAACCTCACCGTCGACAGATATAACTTTGAGGTAGTTAAGGACTTTGTCTACATAGGCTCCGCTATAAGTACAGACAACGAAACCAGCGCTGAGATCAAACGAAGAATAATAGTTGCCAACCGCTGTTTCCTTGGGCTAAGAAGGCAATTGAGTAGCAAAGCCCTCTCTCGGACAACAAAAGTCACCCTTTCTAGGACCTTAACAATCCCGGTCCTGCTCTATGGCGCAGAGGCATGGACATTATCAAAAATGGATGAAGGTGTTTTTGGTTGTTTTGGGAGAAAAATTCTTCGGGCGATCTTCGGTCCCGTCTGCATTGAAGGAGAATGGAGGAGGAGATACATCAATGAACTCTACGGACTGCACAGCATCATCGACCTAACCAGAAGAGTGAAGATCCAAAGACTGAGATGTAGAGCGCATGGACACCAATGCTCCGGTCCGAAAAGTCTTCGAATCCGCTCCCGCGGGATAGCGCAGTGGAGGAAGGCCAAGACTCAGGTGGCGCACGCAAGTAGAAAGGGGACCTCAGCCAACTAAGCGTGTGAAACTGGAGGCAGCTAGCCAGGGATCAAGCTGGCTGGAGAAGCTTGTTGACTGAGGCCCAGGTCCACCCCGGACTATAGCACCACCTAAAGTAAAGTAAGTAAATGCAACAATTTTGTTTATTAAAATACCCACTCAGAAAATGGAAATGCGCGTCGTTAGAAACAAAAAGATTTTTCGGCCAAATTTGTCGTCTAATTCGAGATGCTGTTAGCCCAAAACTGAGAAGAGGATGGTCGTTTGCCTCCACTTGCTGAGTCAATTGGACTCTGTAAGGAAATAATCAATCTGTGAAAATTGAGTTGTTGCAATTGCAGGTAAGTCGATGTTCCTAGATTAAATCAAACACTCGTAGCCATGCAGCGTCATTCTCGTCAGTGAGGGTTGTCCGCAAGCAAGCTTGTCTCACGAACTTTTAGGTTACTGTTTAGGTAACACAGAACTCATTTTCAAAATGAGTTAGCAATATTTCCCATCGCTGTTCAAACGTACAGCGATTTACTTCATTCTGCGGAGGTATGATACTGATTAACAGGCAAGATTTCGAGCGGGACAGATTTAATAGTGTCAAACTATCAATGCGGAGATGTACTGTAATCAGAAATGCACTGAAAACTACTCGCGAAGCTTCATGAACTCTCGACATATGTTAAAAACTACGCTCCAACAATTAAACCCGAAACAATATTCTCTGACACTCATCTGACCTGTCCGACTTTCACCCTTTGAATAGTTCTTACCAAATTAAGACATTTGTAATAACCAGAGACTTATGGAAGCAGGCTTATTACCTTCGTTTGAGATTTTTCCATCTATGATTTCCTTAAATCTTAATCTTAAATGTAATCTTGGAAAAACATACAAAGCTGGACAGGAATAGTTTCAATTCTCATTAATCCATTTTCTGTTTTTATTATTCGTCTTTGTCACTTTCCCAACTTTTCAAATATACCATATGTCTCTTTGTAGATATCTGAAAATTGTTCTACAAAAGATTTTCTACAATCTTTAAATGCTCTATCACAGGGTGCTCCCGATCGGCCCAGCTCTTCAGCATGATAGTATTCATTGTCGGAATGCATTGATATTTTTTCAGTTGATGCCGATGGTCTAAAATGAATTCATAAATCAATCACGTGCTCTTGATCGAAACGTGTTAAACTTACGTAAGAAGAATATGAATTACCTCCGCGTAAATACCGTTGTGGTAATGAAGTGGAGTATCAGCCATCTCACAAATGCTTTTCAAAACACAAGCCCTTCCAATGAGACCCATTCTAAAAACATTTATAATAGTAAGACACCAGTTTTTTTTTTATTTTTACCATTTGCTTCAATTTATTGTACCTGTCGCCAATGATCTCTAGTCCTTTGTATATAGCCCATCGATATCCTGATCCCTGGAGTCGCCCCTCAACCTGATCACCTTGTGCAAACGATTCACCACCATTATCATGTCTTAATGTAGCATTTACATGAGTTGAATTAGCATTAGTGTATACGTTCTTTCTTCTGTATCCCGAAACATTCAAAGTATCATGAGTCCGCAATTGTTTCGCTGATGCAGGCAGACGAAATTTCGCCTTGAATACATAACCTACCAACGCATTTTCGTATGCAAGGTCTTCGATAGGTACACCAAAGCCCGCGATAAGCTGTAGTTTCAATAACAGATAAATTTAAGAAACTTTCTTTTACTTAAAGGATTCATAAGCAATCACCTTGATGAAAGGAGTTGTTGTTGGAAATACTAAAGATTTACAAAATGCGATTTCAACAAGCAATATTGTCAACTGAACAACACTTCGACTCATTTTAACGGCTTAAATTTGAAATTTAACTAATCTTAGAACTTCACTCCACCACGAATGAGAATAAAACAATACGGCGATCTGAAAAATCGTTCCTTTTGTCTTCCGTTCCATGAGATTGATTTTCTAACCATCCATTAGATCCCAATGTTTTCCCACTCTTTTCATGGCTTTCTAATTAGCACACGAAGTCTTCTAATATCTTTTGATGTCTGCATATTGAAGATGGAAAGTTTTTGTTATAATTTTGTTTATTTTTGCTTTGGTTGTTTTTAAAAAAATTAAAAGTGGATTTTCATTCTTAGTGACTAATTAAATTCAGGTATATATATGTTGGTTTGTTTTTTTCTTTTGGAAACGAAAGTGAAATTGTGGCATAGTAGCGAGTCATGGTGTGAGAAAGTCTGTGTTGAAGATTTAAATGGCTCAACATCCCACAACTGACCCCCTTAAACAAAAATAAAAAAAATTTATCGAATGGAAAATTATTTTGACCATTTCAATTGAAACAATGCGAGGTTATAATTAGTTTCAGATTAACGAAAAAGTTCGTCAGATAAATTTAATGTTTCCCTCGTTTTGTCGTCCTAATATGGCCGCCTTGTTGTGGGAGAAGTTTTCAGAGCCAAAGACTCTGAGGCTCTGAAAAGATTCTAGCTAAGACATCAGACAAAGACAAAGACGTCACCTGACACCGGATTCCAACAAGTATAGATTATATTTGTGTATCTTTACAAAACAAGTGCATTTTTAGTGAATGGAGAAAGCCAGTAGTTATGTCACTTCCACTGAAGCAACTGAATTTCATAAAGCCTTAGCCTTCAGCTGGCCTTGGAACGACGAAAGCATTTATTTTGTGGATATAAAACCACAACACAAAACCATCCAAGATAACTTAAATTGATCGCTCCGAAAGGTAGTTTCTTCTCCATTCAAAAAGAGATCCCGTCGATCCCAAATGCACACATTTGCGACAAAAGAGCCTAATGCCAAACTCGTTCAAATGTTTCCGAAATATCAGGCGCAATTTTCATGCTTCCGTCTTATTGGTGTAGGCTTTGGTTCCACTTTTCGAATCAAAACACCAGTGGACCAGTTGCTACAAAAATCTCACTGCCGGTAATTGAGAAGTTTTCCTGCTGCGAGATATTCCATGAGCTGGCAGTTAATCAGAGTTTCTGTGTCCTTGGAAAGAAGAGACTTAGGTGGGGTGGAAAGTAACCCCCTTGGGAATGAAAAAAAAATTTTTTTCAAATGTTTTTTTATTTTATTCAATATAGTCCCCTTTTAGCTTGGTACACTTATTCCAGCGATTTTCCAACTTCTTGATCCCGTCCGAAAAGTAATTTTCAGGAAGGTCTGCAAAATACTCCTCCAGCGCGTCGACGATTTCCTCGCGTGAGCTGAATTTTTTATTGATGAGCCATCTTTTGACTTTGGGAAGAGATAATATGGATGGATGCGACAGCAATTGGAGCCGTAAGTCATTGATTTTAGCCGTGGTTGCGATGCTCTTATGCGCCGGCGCATTGTCTTGCAAAACAACATTTTTTTTTCGATTCATGTGAGGCCGTTTTGTAGCGATTTCGGCCTTCAATCGCTCCAATAATGCACGGTAATACTCGCTGTTGATGGTTTTTCCTTTTTCGGGATAGTCCACGCCACGAAGAGTATGCCATGACAATCCCAGAAAACCGACGCCATAACCTTTCCGACCCATTGAGCCTCCCTCGGCCGCTTCGGAGCACTCGTGCCGGCTTCAGTCCATTGCCGGGCACTCACTCTGTTCTCTGGTGTGTAATAGTGGATCCAGGTTTCATCAACAGTTACCAATCGACGCCAAAAGTCCGCCCGATTCCGCATCAGCAAGTCCAAACACTCTTTCGAAGTACTCTCGCGTTCGTGTTTTTATTCAGGAGTGAGCATGCGCGGCACGCAGCGGCAGGATAACTTTTTCATATGCAGAATATTGCCCAAAATATGGCGTGTGCGCTCAGTACTAATCTTTGTGGTATCTGCTAGCTCGCGCACCTTCACTTTCCGGTCAGCCAACACCATTTCATGTATTTTTTTGACATCGTCCTCTGTAACCGCATAGGATGGCCTGCCGCTGCGGACCTGATCGGTAGTGGAGTTGCGGCCACTACGAAGCTCTCGAAACCGATATTTGATGGTGTAATCTGACGGAGCATTAGCCCCATAATATTTATCCAACTTTTCTTTTGTTTCCTTCGCGCATTCTAGCGTTTAAGGAGGTTACTTTTCACCCCACCTAAGTACAATGGCTCTGTAGGATGAGAGAGAAGAAGATTCGTCTTTTTAAGAAAAAATTCTGTTTTCTATCTACTAGAAGGAGTTCTGATGTAAATTCACAGAAGGTAGTTTTGCTAGCTTGGAATAACACCTGTTCAGAAGAAGTGGAAATATAACATTTCGGCCAGAGTATTTGTGTAAGTCAAGATCTTAAAATACTACCTTGATCAGAAAGTTCCCGGAATAACCACCGTGTGGCGATCCCATTTTTCCAAAGAGTTACTTAGCCAAGAGTACATCTATCATTACTTTCTCTCGGCTACTAAAACGCGTTCCCCGTAGTGGTTTTTTAACTCGATTGAACAGAAAAAGTCACAGGGAGCCAAATCAGGTGAACTCGGTGGCTGTTGGATGGTATTTGTTGCATTTTTCGTCAAAAAATTACGAATAATGATGGCACTGTACGACGGTGCATTATCATGGTGCAAAATCCACGAGTTTTCTGCTCTCTTTCGGCGAATTGCTTCACGCAAACGTCTCATTACGCCGAAATAATAATCTTTGTTTACTTGACCAACATTTCTTTTACTTCATCAATGTTTTCGTCGGTCGGTCGCCACTGCGTTCATCATCTTCGATTGACTCACGACCACTTTTGAACCGCTCGTGCCACTGGTAAACGACCCTTTTCTTTAGAGAATCGTTGCCGAAACACTTTTCCAACACTTCCAACATTCGCACACGATTGAATCCGTTTTTTTGCGCAAAATTTAATACACATTCGTTGTTGTAAATTGTAAAAAATAGCCAAACACACAGAGATAGATATACTCTTGCTTATGTAACTTTTGCAAATGTCAAGCTATGATGCTAAAATTTAGAGGGAATATCAACAACAGATGTATCAACTTAAAAAAAGAAACAGAACTCAAATCGGAACAATGGGAACGCCACACAGTGGTTATTCCGGGTGCGAAAGTGGATTCGTTTCATTGTTCTTTACTACTTCGAAGTGCTACCTATCCACGTAACGTTTACTGGAATTTCGTTAACAATCTGCCTCGCAAACGCCACCTAAACAGCTAGATGCGTTCTACCGATAATGTATATTTATTCGCATAGCAAAGTAATTGTACTAAATTCTGAAAGATTGTGTCTCAAGTATTGGTTTTGCGAGTTTCGTCTACTCTCAAGTACAATGCCTTGTCAGAAGCCTGTTTTTGACATAACATGACAAAGGTCTCCGTAAATTTATAATAGATCTTCACTGAGCAGCTACCTTCTTCCTTAGTTATCCCACAAGGCAAGAATATCTCAGCAACAGGGGACATGGCTTACAAGATTTTTTTTTTGTGAATTCTCTTAACGTAACAGTGGGATTACTTTCGATGGAGAACTTCTGGAGCTCATCACCTAGCTGTTCTGGCCTATCCAAACGAGACTAACCATTTAGGTCAAAATTGTCATTTCTAGAATTTCCAACCAACGTCAACTCTTAGTTTCTCTGAAAGCAACCTCTCTAAACACATTTTGGATTTCTGGGCTTTTCCGGGGCAAAAACAGTAAAATATGCCAAATATGCTCATCCGATAAATCAATTTAAAAAATTCTTTAAAAATGGACAATAATGTTATCAAAACCAAATTTACAGTCTGAATGAGGAATACATATATTCTAAATAGCTACTATTGTAATTTTAAAAACGGTTCCAGCATTACTTATGTTACAATCTGATACATAGTTTGATACTTTTAGGCCGCTTGGTCTCGGATGCAATTACCCAGCTAAGCTGCATAGAGGTATGCATTACCTGCAAAAAAAACCCTTCAAAATTACGCTAACACTGTCTCTGACACTGACTGAAGATGATGTAAGGCACCCTTCGACAAAAATCAAGGTCATGTCACGTCACGTCATCAAGGAGGATCTTTTTGATTTACACTGCTTGAATCACTACTTTCCTTTAATGGTATGTGCCCCATTAAATATGTATAAAATAGGCTTTAACAACGGACATGAATCATTCTGGCCTTGGAATGCTTTATCTCAGAACGACGCACACTTCCTCCTCAGTGAGTGAGCGGTTTACAATACAAGAAATACTCTGTAATGGACTTGTTTGGGCGAACTAAGATGTGACTTACATTTCCCCATATAATGTTGTCTATCGGCTTCTGACATTTTCATTTAAAACGATTCGACAGTTCATTTGTTTAACGAAAGCTTTCAGATTTTGAACGACACATTTTTGAAGTACATTGTCAATACAAGAGTATTTATATAGCACACGTTCAGCTCATTTCTGTTGTCAGGCAAAACTATGAATTATAAAGAAAAGCTTTCAAGCAAGTTAAGTTTACCATCACATACTGAAGGTCCACAGGACAGATGTTGTTAGTTTGCTTTCAAATTTCAAATGGCAGCGCAGATACTATCGCTAATTATCACCCAAAAAACAATAATTAAACTGTAGAAATTCATATATCGTTCGAGTTCAAAACAGTTTGACAACTTATGATTGTATAGAACTGGACAGTATGAACCTTAAATGAAGCCCTTACAAGATAATTTTTTTAAAGAATGTCTCTCCTCGAAGAGCATTTTCTTTGAATTCACGATTCTTAAAGTCAATTAGTATTGGAACTTTGTAATTCAAAACTCTAAAACTCATTCAAATTCGGAACCGATGCATTGATTGATCCTCCTCCGATATCATATTGGAAAAGTGTTGGCTTTTGATCATGCTGTCTTACAACTACTAACAGACCTTATAAGAAGGGATCTTCCGACAGGGATCTTTCACAACCTTTTTCCAGAGCAAGTTACTTAGACATTATACCCGAATTGCTAGTCAATTTCTCATAATTTTTATTTCACTCATTTCCGTTCTTCACCTTCTTGGAGAATGAGTCAGGGATAGGTACCACATCTCAATCAAATCAAATATGTATTTTCTGAAAAAGTGTACTTATATGCTGATTATACGGCACTATGTACCCCAGCTGATGAGCACTTAATCAAACTTTTTCAGCAGAAGTACTCGTATTACCATTTCGGTTCTTCACTTTGTAATTTAAAAAAATGGCCTAAAGGAATTGTTTTGCCTGACTTCAGGTCCCCTTTGTCGCCGCTAATCATAGAAACGTTGAAGGCTATAAGTCGCCTCAGATAGTCAAAGAAATGTAATCGAAATACATGGTACACGAGTGCATATTTGTATATTTGCTTAATGCCGCAAATGAGAAAACAACGGCTTAACATTTTTTTACAATTCTACAAATTGCAACATTAGTAGTCCCTTCCATATGATTGTACTCATAAGACTCTCATCTCAACCAAAGTAGCGTGTGACCGGCAACACCTTTCTACAAGTTCCTTGCTTAAGAGCCCAGTCAATAAAAGTCACGAATTCAATTTGTGTCTCAAAGTCATGGCCTGTTCTAGGAGAAATGCTATTCGAATGCAACGCAATTTAATTTTTTCACTTCAAAGGGGTCAATATTAAAATTAACTGAATCGTGGAATCACTGGATACAAATAAAAAGAAAAGAAAAATCAAACAAACAAACAATTGATTGCCTAACAACAAGAATCCCAACTGCATTTCTATATCTGGATAAAACACTATTCTACAGCAAAACCACTATCAGATTATTTTTGAATTACGAGTACGAGTACGAGTATACTGCTCTATCTCTGGTTAGCATTGGTGGTGGTGCTTTTGCTTTGGCTGATGCCGTAGCCGGAGTAGAAGCTGGAGCCGGTGCCTATTCCAAAACTTATGGCATTCACTTCGTATCTTTTTTGATGGCGCAGGAGATTGTGCAACAATTTGGTGGTACCATAGAGGCTTGGAGTTATGAACTGTGAATGTACTTTCGTAGTAATATGGGTCAATGCTACAGAGCTATATGTGGTTTGTTGAATGCAGAATGCCATTCGTTCGTTTTTATTTGAATCTAAAGCCATCCGTATGTATAAGTCACTTGTGCTCAACCACAAATCTGAACATACAAAGCGATGGATGAATGAATAGGAATAGCTTCCAATTGACAATGTGACTGAATTGAAAATTTAAAAGCAATAAATCTTCTTTAAGCAAATTGTCAGTTGCACTTGAGGATATTTCTGTGATTTGCATTTGGTTGGGGTGGTTAATTCACACGCAGGCAGGGTGAGTGTAATTACAAAATAAAAAAACCAACATCTTTATTCGTGGCACAAACACAATCATGAACACCTCGTACCTAGAACTTGAGTTTTGAGTTTAATGGATTGTACTCGCACTTGAATGCCAAATATGCCATGAACCCGGAGATTGAATTGTTTTGTTGTTGTCTTTTTTTATAATAAAAACTTTTAAGAGGAAGTTGACAAACAATAGAGCAATCATTTTGTGGTATTCCTACTCACATGCTACTGCAGATCTGTAGATAACAAGACCTTTGACATTTCTGTTCTTTTTAGAGGTACCCACAGCCCAAAGCTACAACGATCTTCGATTTTGTGTTAACGTAATATTTATTTGATAATTTTGAGTGCGTTAGATTCTGACAGTATTAATATTTGTAGAGCTTCGTTCTAGTTATTCGAATCGGATTTATTGAACTTGATCCATTTTGTGCTGAAATCCACTGCAAGACAACCTGCTGTAGCTCTTAAATTATTACTTCATGGATCAGTGCATCTCAAAATAAATGTGTAGAAATATACTGGTTACTATGAAAATATCGAGTTTTTCAATAGGGACTTGACAACTTTTAATTTAATTTGTGAACGCACTCTTTCATCAGTCATCAAACTGTCACTGTCAATTTATTCAGTAAACTCAACATTTTCATCACAACCGAGCAACGTCTGCAAATTACAAAAATTGTCTACCGAAATTCGAAGTCGGTGACTGCAACTTTAAGAGCGTTAATTCCAATTTTTGGTCCTAATTCTCGCCCTAGTATACAGGCAATAACAAGTTTAGTGCAAAAATTTGAGTCTACATATTCGTTGTGTGATGTTGCCGTGTCAGTGAGACAACGGGTGGGTCGTAGTGTCAAAAATATCGCTGCCGTTCAGGCGTCCGTAGCAAACGATCCAAATCAGTCAATTCCACGGCGTTCTCAAGAACTGGGCAGCGCTCAGACCACATTATAGCGTATTTTGCATAAGGATTTTGGTTTACACCCATACAAGATCAAGCTTACTCAAGAATTGAAGCCGATGGACCATTTGAAGCGACGTATGTTCTCCGAGTGACGAAGCTCATTTTTGGTTCAATGGCTTCGTCAATAAGCAAAATATGCGTTATTGCTCGGGTGAAAATCCACATGTGCTTCATAAATCACCACTTCATCCAAAAAAAATAACTGTTTAGTGCGGTTTCCATGCCGGCGGCGTTATTGGGTCATATGTTTTCGTCGCCATGATCACCGATTATTTTTGGCCCGAATTGGAAGATATGGACTTGGACGACATGTGGTCTCAACAGGATGGTGCCACACGCCACACCGCACACGTAACAATCGATTTATTGAAGAGTAAGTATGGTGAGCGTGTTATCGCCGCCTCGTTAGTGCGATTTAACGCCGCTTGACTATTTTCTGTGGGGCTACGTTAAGTCATTGGCTTATGCCAGTAAGTTGACGACGTTGGAAGAGCTCAGAGCCAACATTGAACGCGAAATAGCGGCCGTTTCGGCTGAAATGTGTGGCTGAGTCGTTAAAAATTGGGTCCAACGAATCGACCGCTGCAAACGTGCCCGCGGTGCCCATATGAACGAAGTCGAATTCCATTCATAAATGTTTTGATTGTACTTCAAGCCGTTAATAAAGATTTTAAAATATCTCAAATGGTTTGCGTTTTATTCAAAAAAAAAGTTGTCAAGTCCTTATTGGAAAACCCATTATATGTGGCGATTCATCGGGCATACACCGATTTTCCTTAAACTTGGTACTGAAGCATGGACTGTCAAAAGCAGATGACAATATGTTCAGTCATTTTAAGAAAAAAAATCATTCACAATATATTCAGTTCCGTTTGCATTGATGGTGGGAGTAGACCAAACGTCCAACAAATTCGAGTTGTATAGCGACATCGGGCTGGTCAGAAAAATGTGCATTAGTCACCTATATTATCAACAACATGAGAAGCAGATGAACACCAATGCTCCAATCCACAGATTCTCCGAATCCAACCCGGAGGTACAGCGCACAAGAAGAAGACCCCACCTAAGAAGAGGACCTCATCCGACTTGTAGTGCACAACTGGAGACAATAAGCTGAAAACCGGGCTTACTGAAGCGGCTTGTTAAATGAAACCAAAGTTCACTCCAAATGGTAGTGGCAACTAATTGAGTAATTATCAAAGGATAAAATAACATTTAACTGGAAAGACTGCTGTCAGGCATGTTATGTTCATTATACAAAAATTGCTTGATATGTCGAAACTAAGTTGCAACAACAAGCACATTTATTTAGAATCTCACAATTCTATAAGCCCGTGCTTGCGGTCCTCACAATGTCTATGAAAGAAATTACTCTCGATAAAAAAAAAGTATAGATTTCTTTACTGAAATCTAGAAGACGAAGACGGCCAGACGAAAAGTTGAATTGTATGAAAGTGACCTCAAGGCATGGCGCTATCCAAGTTTCTCAAAAAAATCTGCTTTTGGAAATACTAATTCATTCCACATGACACTCGTCGACTAGGTTGGAACGAGCGTTAGCACAGTTCGCTCTTTTCAGAAAAATTATGAAAATGCCTCCGACATTTGGCGAGTTGCTATCTTTGCCGAATATCTTAGGATTTGAGGTTTTCAGACCACCGATGCTGACGTTTGCCATCTGTTCTATAGCAAGAATCGAGAAAACAAGGGAAAAAGACTCTTCTCACAAAGCGGGCTTTTTTGTCAGACCAGAGAAATAGTCAAACAAATCACTAGTTGATAGTTATTCTTGTATGCTACGGACAATTATAAACCTGTCATAGAAACATAGATAAAGGCATCAGTGTTTCCACCATCTATGAAACTAAAGTCGCTGAACTCCTAAAGATGTCCGGAAATATTTTTCTGGTCTGCTAGCAGTTATGCTCACACGAAACCCAACATTTAATGATAAATAATTCAGAAGAACGTTATTATTCAGGATAACATACAAATGTATAAATTCATCGGAAAAAAGGATGGCAATGCCTTTAATCACTAGACAGGACCTAGTTTGCTACTTCTTTTAAAAAGAGCAAACTCAGTTTGAAAAGGATTGACTCAAAGCCCATTTCTATAGTGCCAATCGTTATAAATAGGTTTAGCCCTTTCTTAAAAACAGTCAATCGTTGGGTATGAAACAAGATAAATCCATGTTGTCAAGAGTTAGATTATCGAAAGCACCTTTATTGTCTATGAAAATAATTAGCGAATACTCTTACACGTCGGGTGCAGCTTCAATTCCTTCTACCAAATGTCGAATCGCAGTCTTGCACGATCTTCCGCGTTTAAAAGCGAATCGCACCTTCCACAGAGGATGCAGTCGCAAACCATTCAACCCACATGAACCTTAAACGTTCTTTCTATACTCCTCCGTGTGAGTGATGTAAAGGTTTTTTTTTTGGTTCTATCTGCCAAGATTTGAGCCCTTCCAAAAAAAAATCTTAGGTGACTTTTTAAGAAGTTTCCGGGTTTTTCTTCGTTGCCCCTGTAACTATATACCCGCTATCCACCATGAAACTAACGACCTTTACGTGTTTTCCCTGCCCGTTTCAAAACATTTACAAAAAAAACCATTATGATTCAGAATAGCTATCGCTCTGGGCTGACTTTCCGAGCTACTCCTTTACACATATCTAGTTGGTTTTTAACGAATTTTTTCTGGTTAGCTAAGACTCGTCTGATTCTGAATTTATTGGATTGGCGGTGATTTCCAGTCAGCACTTACCTATTGAATAGCGATTGGCCCCTTCTCTGCTGGCACACTTTCTTAAAAATTGCTGACTGAGTTCCAATATTGCCCCAAAAACTATTCTGAGCATTTGTAGAGCAGTTTATTATAAAACCAACCTTCTGGGAAACAAGGTATATAAGTGATGCCGATAGTACCAAACCATAAGGAAAATACGCTGTCGCAGCGATGAATTGGAGCTTGTTGTGTTTGTTGTATGCCTTATGAGTGAAACAATCAAATTTTAGTTGAGAAATTTTTGATTGAGATGATGAGAATGATGTCAACATAAGAAAAAGGTTTTCAGTCTTCCTGATCGCTCGTCTCAAACATCCCAAATCCAAAATCACTGATATGTTTCTTGCATACCCACGGTTCCTGTATATCTTCCAATATATCTTCTGCATGATGAACTTGTCGACATACGAGTATATTCCTGAAGTTAAACTCATGTGTAAACAACACCAATTCCGATAACGGATTCAGGCTAATCGACTTTGCGGCGGGGCGAAACATTGTCGTAGCTAGCACGCGGTTCCCACATCTTGACATACACAAGGGGACTTGGAGAACTCCTGATCAATCAACAGTCAACCAGATTGATCACATTGCGATCGACGCAAGACACTCCTCCAGTATTATGGATGTCCGTACGTTCCGAGGAGCCAACATCGACTCGGACCATTACCTTGTTGTAGCCAAGGTACGGTTGCGGATATCCCAAACTACGCCAAGAGAAACTAATGCTGTGAGAAAATTCGACGTCAGACGGCTACAATCGCAAGAGATCGCCAAGTCCTTTTCTGATCGAGTGTCTCTTAATCTCTTAAGAGGTCCAATGCCGCCAGCATCAAACATCGAAGACCACTGGAAACAATGCAAAAACGCCATCAGAAATGCCGCTTCTGATGTGCTGGATATCACTCGTCCACCACAACGAAACCCCTGGTTCGATGATGAATGCCGGTAAGCACATACAGGTCAGCAAAAAGCACGCAATGCGGCACTGCAAAAAAAGACCAGAGCTGCTCATGAGCTCTATAAGCGGAAAAGGAGAGACGAACACAAGCTTCTCAGGAGGAAGAAGAAACTGCATGAGAAGCGGGCGATGAAGGAAATTGAGAGATGCTACTCCAGGAATGAGGTTCGGAAGCTTTACCAAAAGGTAAAAATAAAATGCCGCGGAAACAAACCCCGAGCCGAAGCTTGTAAAAATGAACAAGGGAACATCGTAGTAGAATCGCAGTCGATGCTGAGGATTTGGAAAGACTATTTCTGCAGACCGTATAACGGCGATGACGGACCAAATACCGCTTACAGGCAGAATCAACCTTTCAACGTGGACGATGATGACCAACAATTCCGTCCACCCGACCTGGATGAAGTGAAGATAGCTATATCGAAGCTTAAGTCCAACAAAGCTGCTGGAGCGGATGGCCCGACTGCCGAGCTCTTCAAAGCGGCAGGCGATGACTTGGTAAGAAGCATACACCAACTCATCTGTAAAATATGGTCGGACGAAAGTATGCCCGATGAATGGAACCTTAGCATTGTTTGTCCGATTCTCAAGAAAGGAGACCCTCTGAACTGCGCCAACTACAGAGGCATCAGTCTCCTTAACATCGCATATAAGATCTTATAACCTGATAGGTCCATATCAGTGTGGCTTCAGGCTAGGAAAGTCCACCATCGACCAGATATTCACACTACGGCAGATCTTGAAGAAGACCCATGAGCTTCAGATCGATACCCACCACCTATTCATCGGTTTTAAGGCCGCCTATGACAACATTATTTTTACAGAGCAATGTCTAGTTTTGGCATCCCTGCCAAACTCGTCCATCTGTGCAGGATGACGATGGAGAATGCACGCTGCTCCATCAAGGTCGGTAAAGATCTCACCGAGACCTTTGATGTCCAGAAAGGATTTAGACAAGGCGATGAGCTGTTATGCGATTTTTTCAACATCGTACTTGGCTGAATAGTGCAAAACTCACGAGCAAACACAAGGGGCACTATTTTTCTAAAGTCCGTCCAACTACTCGCATACGCCGACGATATTGACATAATCGGGAGAAAGCAGCGTGATGTCAGTGGCGCTTTTGCGAGTATTAAGACGGAAGCGGCGAAAATGGGTTTAGCGGTCAATGAGGGCAAGACCAAGTATATGTTGTCAAGCAAAAAGGACAACCAACACCGAAGTCTCGGACAGAACGTCACCCTCGACCGATATAACTTTGAGGTAGTTAAGGACTTTGTCTACCTAGGCTCTGCTATAAATACAGACAACGAAACCAGCGCTGAGATCAAACGAAGAATAACTCTTGCCAACCGCTGTTTCTTTGGGGTAAGAAGGCAACTGAGTAGCAAAGCCCTCTCTCGGACAACAAAAGTCACCCTTTATAATACCTTAATAATCCCGGTCCTGCTCTATGGGGCAGAGGCATGGACATTATCAAAAATGGATGAGGGTGTTCTTGGTTGCTTCGAGAAAAAAACTCTTCGGGCGATCTTCGGTCCCACTGTACGGACTGTACAGCGACATAAACCTAGCCAGAAGAGTGAAGATCCAAAGACTGAGATGGCTGGGTCATTTAGAGCGTATCGACACCAATGTTCCGGTCCGAAAACTCTTCGAATTCGCTCCGAGAGACAGCGCAGTAGAGGAAAGCCAAGACTCAGGTGGCGCGTGCAAGTGGAAGGGGACCTCAGCCAACTTAGCGTGTGAAACTGGAGGCAGCTAGCCAGGGATCAAGCTGGCTGGAGAAGCTTGTTGACTGAGGCCCAGGTCCACCCCGGACTGTAGCGCCACTTAAAGTAAATAAGTAAGTAAACTCATGTGAACTTATTCTAGTTATCGAACAAACTGTATTTAATTTTCATTGCATCTCGCATGTCTTTCCCAATTGTTTACTTCTGATACAGAACACTTTAAGAATGTTAAAATCGTTCTGTCTTTAGTTTTACCCACACATCCGCTCTTGGTGTAAGGCGACAGATAGTAATATTAGTACTATGCTGATTTAAATGAACTTTCGAATGGCATAGCTATGCTTTTCGTGAAACGTATTAGGGATTATTCTTCGCGGATTACCTTTTTTTTCTTCACAGAAACCGATTTCAACATGCCTTCATATACTTATTTTCCTTATAAAGGAATATAACATTCGAATTCACAGTCCTAGTTACTTATTTGATTATTCCCGTCTCTGTGGAAACAAATCATGTAACAACAATTTTTCCTCTAAAGTTTTTTTTATAACTACCAACCCCCTGGATTGGTTGCTCTTCTGCTCAGGATGATTAACTTGTACTATTTCAAACGGGAACTTTTGCAATTTGAGTTACCACTCGGTAAACCAACTGGCGTTAATTCTGAAGAGTTCGTCTTTAGACAAGATCTGCATTCATTCTGAAGCACCCATTTTCGAAGACGATAGGAAGTACGTGCTGTAAAAATCTGAACTCGGCGCAAAAGTTTTTACAATTCCACACTAGTAGATGCAGGTTGCATAAATAGTTTAAACATTGTCATTGAATGAGAACCTAGATTCTCTCATGCTCGTAGAACTTAAGAAATTCAATATATCTAATTGGAGATGTCTGCCAATTTTGCTCAGTGGAAAAGGATGTTAAACATACGAGTACACCTACAATCTGCATACGTCTTCTAGACACAACATCTATGGATAATTCACGCAGGATTCATTATAATTAGCTTTGCACTGAATCATGTACATCATAACGATGATTTATCTCAAGCATGCATAACAATATAGTATTGCACATGACGAATGTATGTATTTATGTACGAAGCCGAGTGACAACGGTATTGTTATTCCCATCAATTGAGCCAACTACACGATATTCATGCTGTGTGGATTCACCGATTATTCCTGGATGCAAATAAGTTGGAACTAGATGTCGAACTGTCACATACAGGTAGAGCCCACATTATTTGGTTACATACTTTTGTCTTGGGCCAAAGACCTCTCTACCACAACCATTCCAAAAGGATATTCTTCATCTAGTGAGGAAATCAGTCTATATAGAGATATGGAGGCAAACAGAACTGGATACCTGTGGTGCTTTTTATTCATTCTATTTTAAGCAACAACGTGCCACTTCCCACCAGCTGAGATCCTTAAATACAATATTTTGTAAATTTTCGACTCTATGGAGTGCGGGATAAATTGAATGTTTTTTCCGACAATCTATCTCTTATTCGAACACCAAAAATTGATGAATCTCAGTGCTGAAATTTAACCAGAAAGTAATTGACAACATCTTCATAGGTGATACTCATACCCGTGTATTTTCCGCAAGAACAATTCTGGTAATTTATTTTCGCTGCACAAATTGGCGAATCGAAATTAAGTTGAATAATTGAGTACTGCAACGTTTTGCCTATAAACATGACCTATTTGAAGCCCACATATCCACGAGCTCTTTACTTATCTGCAGATTAAGTTTATTAATGCAATTAACTACTCGTATCCTCGGAATTACATTCGCTACTTGTCTGGTAACTATTTGCACAGTTCACACTTGAGGTCGTAGATTCTATGATAGTATGCCGTAAAGGAAAACTCCCCCTTTTTTTGCTGGACGTGGACTGCTTGGTGTATTGAAATACGTTATGTGGCTACCGCAGTAAAATTAAGTTTATAAGTAATTAACTAAATTGCAGCTGTTGAGTCAAAGTTACGAGTAGTATCAATAAATACTTTAACCAAGTTTGCTTAGTAGTATTGAGGACTTAAATCGTTGTTGGATTTAAACCAAATAAAAATACGAAAATGTTCCTTTTCTTACGTGTATGGTTTGGATGTTTTAAAAGGAGAGTAATCACTGATCGGACTGTGTCCTTAAAATAGACATATTTTTGTTATGTACTTAAAAGCTGTAAGATATTGTCATTGTTCACCTTGATTGAATAGCCATTTTCGCCTTACTAAACATATAAATAAAGCGCGAAATGCTCCTACATCTTAGCACGACGCCAACGAGAAAATGATAGTGGTTCTGAGAGTTCTGATAAAATTCTTAGAGTTCTTCAGCCAGAACGTTTTAAGCACAACGTTGACAACAATATTTTTAATTAAATAAGTCGGCGGCAGTGTTGAATTTAATATGGAGAAAACGTTTTCCACACCTCAACATCTCCAAATGGATCAGGCATTCGCCATTAAAAAACCTCAGCTGGTAAATCACATTACCATCGACACAAGACACAGCTCTACCGAAAAATGAAAAGAACTTGCAAAGATACAAAAAGTGAATACCAAAATGCTGAGAAAAGGATGGGAGTATTACAATGGACTTACAGTCGGTGCTAAAGGCAACCAATAATCTGTTGTCAGGCACAACAAATCATTCAATGTGATGATGATCGCCAAGGACTTCGTTCATCCGACAAAAAAAGAGGTTTGGATGCCGATAATTTATGTAAGACAAAGTTTCCGACCCCAGCGTAAAGATAGCAGCACTCGTCATTAAAAGCTAGTGAATGCTAGTTGTGCATCTTTTGACAGTTACTTACCGAAGTTCCAGTAATTTTGGACGCGCAGTTCTTAGTTGACAGTCGTTTGAATGAGTCGATGTCAGTGTTTTTTGTGAAAATGGAAAAAATTATTATTAAATTCTTGTTTTTTGTGTATGGGGACTCTGCGCCATCATTTACTACAGTATAATTTTGGGCAGCTGAATTTAAACGTGGCCGTAAGAGCTTGGGAGATGATGAACGTTCGCGACGTCCAAAAACTGCAACCACTGACGATAACATTGCTTAAGTTCATCAAATGGTGTTAGACGACCACCGAATTAAAGTGAGAGAGATAGTAGAGGTTATGAACATGTCCAAAGAACATGTTTGTTACATATTAAATCAAGATTTAGGCATGAGAAAGCTGTCAGCGCGTTGGGTGCGGCGTTTGCTTACGTTAGGCCAAAGTTTAGACGCAATAAATCCGAGTTTTGGCGCCGATTAATTACTGTAGATGAAACTTGGATACACCATTATATGCCCGAAACAAAAATTCAGCAAAAACAGTGGACTGCAAAGGGCTCCAAAAAAAAGCAAAAACTGTTTTTTCTGCTGGGAAAGCGATATCGACTGTTTTTTGGGATAGTAAAGGAGTTATCTAAATCGATTATTTTCAAAAAGGAAAAACTATTACAGGATCATACTCATCATTACTTGCCAAGCTGATGGCAGAAATAACGGAAAAACGGCCACATTTGCAGAAAAAGAAAATACTGTTTCACCAAGACATGGCGAAAATCCATGAATTATAGTTTGAACTGCTTTACCATCCGCCTTATTCACCAGATCTAGCCCCAAGCGACTTCTTTCTGTTCCCCCATCTAAAAATTGCGCTCGGAGGACAGAGATTTTCGCCAAATGAGGAGGCAATAACCTTCGTGAACAATTATTTTCAATAGAAAAAGGCCAAGTACTATTTGGACGGGTTAGAGAGTGGGAGCATCGCTGGGAGAAGTGTGTAGAGTTACAAGAAGACCATGTACAAAAATAAAAAAAAATTGAGAAAAAATGTCTTGTATCATTGTTTGGTCGCAAACTTTTCAGACAACCCTCGTAAGGCTGCCGGAGATGATGTACTATAAACCGAATAATTTAATGTAGGTGGATTGGGTTCCAAAGGAGCAAACGCCAAGTCACCTGAAAAATATAGTCAAAAGAGTGTATGCCTGGAAAACACCAGTAAATGGAATTAGAGAATCGTTTGCTCAATCCTCACAAAAATGAACCACCAAAATGCGTCAACCATTGCCCAAGATAATTTTCACGTCAAACCTATGGTATTCCACCTTTGTTTTATCGAGAAACTCTTAGAAGCACTTTTTGTTATGGTTGTCCAACTCCGTCCAACATGGGCGTTTATGAGACTTGTTTTGTTGTCAGGCGTTTGCTGATTCGTCACTTTTTTTAATCACTTCCCTATAGGGTTTTGTGCCCTATAATAGCGGAGGCTGGTTTATATCAATTTTAAAGTTTATGCCCGATCTTCATAGGGGAAGTTTGCTTACGTTGCAATGACGTTTGTTTGTTTGTTCTATGTACTTGTTTCTTACCGAAAAAAAATTCAAAAAAACCCTTCAAAAAGTGGTTTGGTAGATTCCGAAATGGTGATATGACCTTCGACGACCAACCCTTTTCGAGGCTTGCAAAGATATTGTAAGAATTAACCCAACAATTTTAACTGAGGAAATTACTGAGAGGCTTACTCGTAGTAATAACCATTCGTTATCATGTCGGCACTAAAAGAAACTTGGATTCATTTTCAAGCTCGATACGTGGGTGCTGTATTTTTTGACAGAAAAAAACATGAACCGCGTCTCCGGGGCCTTATATCTGCTGATAGACCATGGAAACGAACTTTTTTGAATCGAATCATTACAGATGACGAAAGTGGATTCTCTACAGCAACTTGCAACGAAAAAGAAGAGGGAAACAAGCAGGGGAAGGTACAAAACCTGTGGCAATATCTGGATTTCATCCACTGAAGGGTCTGATATCTGTTTGGTAAGATTCCAGGGGTATAATTTTTTTGAAGCTTCTTTCACCTAACGTAACAATCGCGGTGAATAAGTACTGTGAGCAATTCTCTAAGCTTTATGAGAAAGTTCAAGAGAATCATCCGGTTTTGGCTATTCGAAAAGGGGTCATCTTCCATCATGATAACCAAAGAGCCCATGTCGCCCGACAAAATCTGCAAAACCTGAAGGAGTTTAAATGAGAAATCCTTTAGCAACAACATTGCATTTTTAGCTGTTTCGGTCTCTTCCGAACTGTTCGAATTAAAAGAAATAATAAAATTGTTTTATGAAGGAAACCAAGTGTTCATGAAAACAAAATACGCCAGCTTCTAAATCTTTGTAGAAAATAACGGAGACTATTATATTATTATATTATTATAATATATTATATATAATATAATTTTCTTTAAAATGTAATCGCTTGTGTTTTATTTGTAAATCAGAAACATACTTTTAATATGGTGCAATATTATACTGCTGGTCAAGAATACCCTTTCTATTTTAGCCTCCATAAGTAAGGGCTTAATTATTCTCTAAGCGAGGAACATTTGTGGGAGGTAAGGCAAGCACTACGCTACAAACATGACTTTGACCTGCTTGCCCAATCCAATTGAATAATTGGCAGTTCCTTTTGAATTAAACTGGAAACGCTATACGTCGAGAGTTGTTGGTTGAAGCTCAAGTCCACCCAGGCTGTAGCCCTATATAAATGAATACCATCTGAAAATTCCAAGTACTTCCTGCAATGTTTAAAGAAAATTCAACATTTTGTAGGATTCGTCGTCGACTATCTAACATTTTCTGAAACATTTTTTATTGGTATCGCAATCAAGGTAATCGAAGTATCCAAAATAAGACTCTATTTAAATAGACAAGATAAGGTGCCCCGAAAAATAAACAGCAATTGATACATATATCCGTAATCAAAACCAAATTACGAGCATACGAGTATTTCAGGAATACCGTTCCACAGTTTAATATCAGACTGACAGCCAACATATATAAAAGATTAAGAGCGGCGCTCTATTAGTAATAGCGCTGTTTACATATGTACGTATATATTAAGTGAATGCATACCGTCATTGAACCCTTGTAAAAAATTTTCGAAATGATCATAAAGATTCGAAATATCGTACGCATTGATAAAATTACTAGGTGGAGCTAAAGACGGAAAAACTACAATAAAAACGAGCGGGCGTCATTAAACAAACTTTTTTCCCCATTTTTATATGTTTACCCAAAAGGCAATCACATATTTTTTCTGCAACTTCAATCCAGGAGTAAAGAATTGACTTTTGATTACATGCACCTAGGGGTGATATTTCGTTAGTTCATTTGATTGAGCATTCAGTATCAATATGTATGTATAGGTACATTTGAATCCACCAACCAAAGTAATTTCAGAGGACAACAGTCCGAAGTGGTCTATTCTTCATCCTTAAGACCTATAATTCCAGGATCAACGTCTTATTTGGACTTAGTTTAAAAAAAAACTGCGACTCCCAAGAGTGATTTTTCAGTCCCGTAGTTGTTTGAATTTACAGCAAGGCATGGGTAAACAAACTGTTTTACAATCTCAAATATAAAGTACGCTTTTGCAAAGAGCTGTTCGAATTGTTGGGTGTTCTTAATGGCCGACAAAAAATACTTCGTTTTGCGCTCATTTACCACGCAAAATGCTTGTACCAGTTAGGGCGGATCGCTGTGGATTGCGGACAAACCCCATAAAACTGGTTTTGTCCTCTTTTTCAGGAAATACAAACTTCCGATCAGTGACTCTCCTTTAATCAACGAAACCAGCTAAGTCCTTTCCGATACAGCGAAATATCTGTTTTTTTTGACAGGAAACTAAATTGGAAATCAATTATTTGAAAAGAGCTACAGTAGCTTTATTCTCTTCCAAAAATTCTATTGGAAACAAATAGAGCCTTCAACCACTCATTGGGCCAGCGCACACTGGACTAATTTTACCCCGGAGTTAAACCAACAACTTGTGAGTGTATAGGTTTTACCCCGATGTTCAACCGCTTAATCTCTGGTTTGAAATGTTACCCCGTTTTCCCTTCACACTTCATCTCCCCTTTCCAGGGAAACCCCAGGGTAATTAGTCCAGTGTTCGTTGGCCTATTGGCTACATATGTCGGTTGTAAGACCAATACTCACCTACGGGTTGGTTGTCTGGTTGATGGCCTTAAACAATGCAATCAATTGTCAAAAACAAAGCAAAGGACAGGGCTTCTATTCATAAGCGGAGCTTTACACACTACTCCCTCCGCGTCACTGGATAATCTGTTTCACTTAACACCCCTCGATACTTTCAGCAGGCAAGTGGCTGCTATTATTATTCGCCCTAAAGCGACACAGTGGACAAATAAACTATTTCGTCACACTAATATGTATAATACACTACAAATACTTCTCTTCTAGAGAACATTGAGTACATTATGCGCACATTGGTTCGACAAAGGCTTAATCACCTCCACTGGATCTTTCTGGACGGAAGAAAGACAAGTCCGTTCATTACCACACAGATGTATCCAAGATTGATAGCGGGGTTGGTGGCGATAAGCCTCTATTTCCGCCTTCAAAATCACTCTATTCCAGGTGAAGACTTTGGCAATTAAAGAACTACGAGTACTATCCTGTCTTTAAAAAAAACGTGATGTCTACAAAGGATAATCCCATTTTGTTCAGATATTTAAACTGCAATGAAATCTCTATCAAATCCCTGGATGTTTACCGGGCATACTTAAAACTTACCATATTTTATAAATTGAAAATGCTTCCTTTCGAACTCAGCCCTCCTGCCTATAATACTCGTAGTTCGACTGATAGTAACATACGCTTACTCCTGTGGTCTCTCAGAAGATAGTCACATTTTCTCCATCGCATTAAATGATTCATTCAGCCTGGCAAAATTGTCTTCGCAGTTAACCAATCTGCCGAAATAATCTTTTAAAATTTTGAATGCCAACTGTTCCACTATAATTATTCCACTCTTATCTCTGAATGCTGGTTTTGGTTTTATGTATCTTTTAAAGTAGCTTTACTTTTTTCGTTCTAAGAAATATCACTTTTCTATAGTACTTTCTATTTTTTTCTGAGCAGCGCTTTCTTGGCCATAGAGTTCGCGAGCACAGCGTTTTGTACATCTTGTTTCGACCCAACCTCGGACAATCACGGGTTTTGTCTTGGTACCCGAGTTTTCTGTGATAAACATTAGTAACATAGCACGAAACCTTTGACTCTCGCACATTTAAGAAAATTTGGTAAACTACTCGTATGTTTTACGATTGTGGCCATTCGAATGTTGACATTACTCCCCGTCAATAATTTTAAATCAATTTTCGAAACTGGTCGAAGGAATTTTGACATGGTCGTCCGTTTCCTCTGTGAGCTCTTATCTTATGGTGGCAATTTTGCTTTTCTTAAATTTTAATTTGCCTACCTAGTCAAGTTATAAATACTGGTACTCACTCATAACGAATGCAACACTGGGCGCATCCATTTCGTATTGATTGTGATTTGACAGTTGGTATTTATGCTTCATTGTGACGTAAAACGTTTTTGACATTAATTGCTTACAATCATGGAATGGGGCGACATCGAAAATCGTATTGTTGTAGTTGGCCTACTTAAATGCAACATGAAAAAAGGCGATTTCTTCAGGACGTTGCGACCGCTTGGAATCACTCGCAATTTTGTGTATCGTGCTGTGAAGTTGTTTGAGGATACTGGTGGAGTACGAGACCGTCAAAGATCCGGCCGTCCGCGCACTGTGAGAACTCTGAAAGCGATCAGAGCCGTGAAGAAACGAATCGACCGAAAACCGCTGCGAAAACAGAAAAACTTGTCGCGGGAAATGTAAATTTCGCAAGAATTCATACCTCGCATTATCAAAGAAGATTTAGAACTCAGCGCGTACAAGTGACACACTGGACACCTGCTCACGGCCGTATTGAAGGAAAAACCCAAGCGAAGATCGAAAGCGTTACTCAGCCGGTACGCAAAGAACGCTCACAATCAAATTCTGTTTACTAACGAGAAAGTCTTCACCGTAGAAAAATCGTTCAATAAGCAGAACGATCATGTGTATACTCGGTCATCCAGAGAAGCATCTTAACTCATCCCGAGGGCTCAAAGAGGCCACCATCCCGATTTTTGAATAACCCAATAAAAACAAAAACAAAAATTGTTTAAATATTTATTCGTTTTCACTTGTCACTGATTTTTCTGTGTACCAGTATTTATGACTTGACTAGGTAGATGACCGAAGCTCAAGACTCAAAGAGAGTCCAATTCGCAGAACCACAAACCAGTCTATGATTGAATCTCAGCGATTCTGCGTCTCAGGTTAATGATTTTGGGGCGTTCATGATACAATGGTAAAATAAAAGGTCTACTGTAGTCCTCAAACAGCAAATCTAGAAACGGTGTTGAATGTTCTTGATTTGGGATGAACTCGCTAAAAGGGAGACCACACATGGTTGGCATGGTCGAGTAAAGGCCAGGCAAAAGTAGTGTATATTGGTATATAGATGTTGGAAAATTATTAGAATCATCGTTTGATAAACCCAAGTTATGAGTTATTTTAACAAAAATCTCAGAAATATGCGAGTGAAAACTTAGCTATCGTCCAATATCCCAAATTCGCTGGAAACTTCAACGAAAAGTCCGTCATGAAGGAGTAATGTTGAACGTGGTCGGCTACTAAAACCGTTAGCAAAATCACCAACCTGGTAGTCAGATCGTCAGTAGCCCGCTTTGGGGATTTGAATGCTGCCAAATGGCGTGAGTGGTCGAAGTAGTTTAAATGAGATCATCTGCCGTTGTATATGCAAAATGGAATATCTTAGGAGTTTATCCTCCTCGTTCATGTACTTCCTAACTCTCCCCACATGGCTGCATGAAAAGCAGATTGAGACCACCTAAAGATTCTAAATTATTAAATTTTGTTTCAAACTATCAATTGTACTTGTATACCTAGTGGTTTAAATATTCGTACCCATGAAAGTTGATGGCACTTTGTTCTTTATTAAAGGGAATTAAAAGGAATGTATTTGTACTCGTATATTAAAGAACACGACATGAATTGAAAGATAAACATTTTTGTCTCACTTTCAACTAAATGTGTTTGAAAAAATAATTTAATCCAACGATTCTGATATCCAGTCGTCTGCAATTCATTTAATATGACGACGAGAAGTGTTAGAACCGAATTTGTACCGGCAATTCTCATCCTTTATCCCGCATTTGCCATATTATCGCAAAATCTTCATTTCGAAAAATGAAAATCATAAATTTTTATGATCTCTCGGCAAGAGTATTCGGTTCATGTTTTGCGTGCTGTTCCCCAGGCTCGCTTTACTGTTATTTTACATTTTATTGTTACGCATATCTTATATGTGGTTTTCCATTACATGCCCAAAATCGCATTTTTTTTATTTCTATTACGCTAATGCTCTCCCCTCAGTCCAATATCCGTACACGATGTGTTACAGATATTAAATCACTGAGTTAAAAACAGCGGAAAAAAAAATTGTTTACTAGATCTCGTTGTATCCATACGAATATTCGTATCGGTATATGGTATTCAAATCGGATATGTGGTATAGTATCCGTATCTGTTTTCTACGAGTAATACATCTGAGAGCGAGTTGCTGACATTGAAATCACTAAAGGAAGTGTTACGTCTTAATATTAAAAATATAAAAAAGCAAGCTTGGAAATAATAGACAAACAAACTTAAATTTATAGTCCTGTTACATGGTAGACCTTAGACCTCAATCGACAGTGGGTGGCGGTATTAGAGCTCACATTTTCAAGTGTCTACCACGTCTTTTGCCCCAAGGGAAAAAGATACGAAAAATATTTGTAGAGTATCGAAAATTTCCACTTTGTTTAAAATGACAAAATGAGGCAGAAATAATTTAAGGGATACCTACCCTACTGCCACCCACAACTGAGCTTACAAAAGGCAATAAAAAAACAACCACTGTCTGTAGGATAAAAGTTTAGATACGAAGTTGAAAGAGGCACATCATGTTTTTCTTTCCCAAACAGTGGAAATTTATTTATTGGAAATAATTTCATGGATGTGGTCTAAATTGATTTCATCAACAAAAGCAGGATTTAATGCATGCTCGTGTGGGGCTTAATATTTTTTTAAAAAACACTCACTTAGATATTGAGCTATGATGTAACTACAAATTTATAAAACAGTTTAGAAAAACAGTAGAAGGGTTAGAAAAAAAATTGCAATCTAATCGATTTCGAACTCGAATGTTATCACAAAGTGATGTTTTAGTGAGGACATTGTGTTTACAACACAACACAATGTGTACACTACAACATTGTATCGCTTGAAGCTCTACCGAAATTAGGGTACGGGCAAATCCACGTGCTGAATATTTCACGTCATCTGCTGTCAAGTACAAAAAGCCTATGGAATCTTTATAACTAAAGTAGACCGTCAACTCTACTCTACATCGAATAGAGTAGTACACAATACTCGTATAATAAATTTTCTGTGACACCTCTTGGAAACGCAGGATGTGCTGATACTCAGAACACTGGACTCGACCCTAAATAGTTTAAAACCTTTTCTCTTAGAGAGAGCAAGAATAGGGAAAACAATTACGGCTTCTCTCTCATAGTTATGTTAAACAAAGATTATCTCTAGGCCATTAAATCTAGCAGAGGAGAGACAACTTTCCTTGTACTTATCTTTCATGTTTCTTCAGATCTCAGATCTTTGATCTGTTGCGCCTGGTTTGACCGATGCCACTGTAAAGCCCGTAAAGTTTGTAATTCAATCTATTTCTCCATTCCCGGTCAATACAAATGCGACTAAAAATCATACGCATTATATTTCACTCAAAACGGCCAAGTGCTTCTCCATATACTGTCTATTACGCCATCCCAAGGTAAGAGGCTTTTGTTACTTTGAATTGTTTAGGGGTTTCACAGCACTATATTATGAACAATCTGAAAGATCAAAAACCTTATCCATCTCTTCATCCTCTTTCTCGGGCAATTTTATGAGGCAAAATGTTATTTGTTCAGACATACGATTCAATACGACGGGAGAATGGCTTAACTTCCAAATTATTGCTCAAATTTGAAATCGAAAGCGAGGTTTCGGGCTTCTTAGAGACGAAGAAAGTTTTGAATTGGTGCTTCAAGCCAAGAAGAATCTCTGCAGATCATCCGTTTTGTGACAGATCGCAGATTTTCAGCGCGGAAACATAGTGGAAAACTTTTAAACAAGTCATTTAGTTTGTATCTGTCATCGGTTAGATCGATGTTTTTAAACAATAAAATAATCTGTTGCTTTCTTTGCTGATATATATATCCATATTCACAATTCGTTGTCAACTCTAAGGAGAGTTTTCACTGCTAAGGAGATTTGGCACTAGCCTTCAAACCGAAAACCGAAAATTATGATTTTACGCTCACCAAAAGGATTAGACCAATCAGTCTGGCTCCCTTCATATGTATTGAAGAATGGAAACAATAGACCTTCATATGCGCAAATTGCTTTAGGAATCCACATTATGCCCAAGAAAAAAAAATGTTTGAAAACTATAAAGCTATCGTGCTTATGAACTTTTTACTTTGAATCGCAGACAGTCCTAAACGTGGTTTAGGTGCTGTACAAATTTATGAGAAGCAGGAAGCTGACTGCTCATGTTAGTGCTGAAAGGCATCATCAGTTTTTCTCCAACGAAATTAAGTATTTGTCTCACTGGCACTTTATAGTGGGCTTTATAGGAGCTTTTGTCAAGGTATGTGCCTTATCGCCGAGGGGGTTTTTCTGGGTCTACATGACTATGATAAGTCCAATCATGTCCCATGTGTCGCTTGTCTTGCGAAACAAGCTTTCACGAGATACTTCACTGCAACCTTCTTTTATCCAACCAAAGAACGGTCAACCTCGACTGCATGGATGGCGGCTTGAACCAGCATGTCTGGTTCTGCTCTAAATGCAATGACAAATGACAAATATTCAAAGTCATCTTCCATTGGATGGAGTTTAGATGACCTTGCGCACCGACTGTGGTTTGATTCTGGTCTAATGGACATGCCGTCTAATGCGACGACGTCAAAACTCCAGTTGTTGCGAAAATAGGAAACTGATTATCCCTGTGACTAGGAATAGTTTACTCTCGAGTCCGAACCAAGAAGGAAATGTTATCGGCTCTTCACTGATGTCACCATTAAAGATGGGCGGTGGTGTCTTTCTGAAAGACGACAACTCTAGGTTTCACCCTTCGTAAGGAAAAATCACTTCTACTCGTAGCGAAGATATACGCAATTTCAATGGCCACAAACTTGTGAGGATTCGGTAGAGATTCGGCGTTTGTAGCTACAGCCAAGCTATGCTTATGACCTTGTTTAAAAGTGTAGCCACTTACAAGCTCCTTTGAGTCTTGTTTAAGCCCCATATCATATAGAACAGTTTCTTAGGATCAAAATATGCTTTTAAATTACCTACGACATAGGTTACGGTGTTCATTGACAGTTGGGTTTCATTGAGCATTGATTCGGATGCCATAGCTCTGGGTGCTCTAGCTTTACGTCTCTTTGCTGTCCCTTAGTAGAAGAAACTGTGGACTGCGTGCAGGCAGCTTAACAGAGCACTTGCTTTTGGGTAAGGTAGACGTACCTGCTTAATGCTCTCAATGGGTCAACATTTTGCGATGCTTGCTGTGAGAATGATGGCACCATGGATCCTATAAGAGTCCCGCATACCTTTACGTCAGGCTGCAAATATTCGATGATGTGGTGGGTGCAGGTACTATAAGCACTTAACTCGTCTTTCTCAATAGGACTGAAAAATGCCAGAAAAAGCAACTTGCAAGAAGTTTTGTGACGCGAAGCAAATACATTCATTTTTTCCAATGGTTCTAGGGTATCCGCTGTCCTGCCAGGTCATCTATACATTCCATACATATATGTACATATCTATCACATTTCAATCTGTCAACTTTGATTTGTCGTTATAGCTTCAGAGGCTGATATCATTGTTATTATCAATTGAAGACAATGATAGCCAACGTTTTAATCGCTGGTTGAATACATTCTGTTTTTTCAACCGAGAGCTATCTTCGGTGCATCCGGATTCATAGGAAATGCTACAAGATTCCCAGTCACTTATACAGGGAATTGTTATATTGCACATCGAAGTCATTAGAGTGAACTGTAGATAGATTTTCGGCAATTCTCAATATACTTGTCCTTCAAATAGATGTTTGCTTGAGCGATGATTGCAACAATGGAGACAAATCAATTTCCACACTGAGAAATTATTCTTTTTTATAGCTGCTTGGTATAGAGGTAAGCTTCCCTCTTGTGCTTGATATATTACTAACCCAATGTGTGTGTTTGGCCCTAAAATCTAAGTCGATTATGAAGTAATTCTGTTCCAACTCCTGCTTTAGGAATCGAAAAAGTGTCTCGAGTTCTGAGATGAACAAGATGGTTTGAGTAGCTTTGGGCGCATAGACAGAAACCATGTACAATTCCATGTACTTTTCAATTCAAAATAGTGTACACATTGCGGCGTCTAGCACCTGGAACCAACGTACTAAAAGGCTGTACACTCTTATAAATTGCAAATCGTTTCTTATTAAGATCGGACCACTTCTTCCTTTTGTCGAGTTGGGACGTTATCTTTATACTATTTTCTGCTTTCTGTGCCTCATGTTGTGCTCTTTGATGAGCTTAAATTACTAACCAAAGGGGCATAAGGGGCTTTCCCCAGTGTACAGCGTAGTCTTGGACTTTAATACTCCTCGGATCATCCAGTTTGATGTAAGCTGAACTAGGAACAGGGGTTTTCTGTCGGAGACAACTTAAAGATAAAAACAATTTAATCGGTATTTTAAAGTCCTCGATAATTTATTTATACCAGCTCTTATTTGTTTCAAATTTATTAAGCCCTAAAAAAAAAGTTTGCCCTTGAAATCTAATCTTGATCGCATGGTAATTTTTCGGAAATTATTATAACAAGACCATTATTTTGTCTCCTTAAAACGTGCTTTCTTTTTACTGCCGCCTTCGAACGATATCTGCAAATGCTATACCCTCAACGTTTGAAGTGAACAATTGTGTATTGGAAGCACGTATCTATTGTGATTTTTGTAGCGAAATTATCTAATGAATAAATCCAAATTTCACCCTGTAGACCGTAGTTTCATTCAAAGCTAAGAGGCACAATGGCGTACAATATTAGTTAATTTTGTTGAGCTGGCACACCAAAAATTACCCTTAATCCTTGCCAAGATAAAAGATACATATACCCGTAGTACTTGTAAATTGTCCACCCTTTTACGCAACTGTGGTGCAACAAAATTAAAGAACAAGAAAGGAATGAAATTGGCTAATGCCTATACTCATTGGCTAAAGGCACGTGCAGACAGACTTTCTTCGAATGCGGGATTAAATTATGTAGTCTATAATTTAAAGCTTATATGTATATCGATACATACTTATATGAAAGTATGTATAGAATATATGTACATTGAAGTGTCTTTATATAAAAATTTCTTTCTTTTTTGATACAAACTGAGTACTAAAGAGCGGAGTGGCAGAAGCATTTTATTTCTTTTGGAGTTTGGAGTTCGAGATGTCTCCTTCAATTTTTAATTAAATCTATGATTTACATTATTTTCAATATATTAAATATGTATATTTATACTCGTGTATGCATACATATATGTATTATATATAGATCGATACTGATGATTACAAAAGCTCAGCTAAATGACCAAACCTCACAATATTGCACATTTTGTAATTTGTGCTACAAAACAATTTCTTTGAAAAATTCTTGTTTGTGAATGCACAGTGATGTGAGTTTTACAATCAAATCTCTCATTACCTAATGAGACATAACAAACTAATAGAGGAATTATTATAATGATTTGGCACCTTTATTATAGATCAAGTACAGCACATCTGATTAGATCGGATACTTGTGATAGCCTACAGTCAGCTTATTTGACAAGCATGAAACTAAAGATGTGCGCCCCATTTTTCCAATATGGATTTGTTTAACTCACATATAACATCTTTTCAACTCTGACAGATGTCATATTTACTATCAAGATTTAATGATGGAAAACTTGAGATTTGTTACGATCACGTTACGTGCGCCAATTCCGACTTTGCGCCATTATAAACATCTGGATAATAAAACAATTGAGCGCTATATAAAAAAATATAATCGACTTACTATAATATATAAACTCCCCAATGTTAGCTTACTATTGTGAGGCAGTGAAACGCCAGAAATGAAGAAAATTTTGCGACTATAAGCAAATCAGTAAGTTGAGATCGCAATGAACCGATTTTGCCTCCGTTCTCACCCCTCGAAAATCCCTGATTGACTTCTCCCGTATTGACTTAAGAGCTAAATCCAAATGATTAGAATTTTCACCCAAAAATCTTTCTCAGTGACAAAGCATACAAATTTAACTACTTGGCGTGATTTGTATGCGCTTTAGTTACAGGCAATGGAGACTGCTATAGCTTTATTTTAACCACCTTTTTTTGATAAATTTGAACTAGGAAGCTATAAGTGTATGTGATTTCATTACGACAATATCGGCAGAAATGGCCATATCAACCGGCTCCAACGCCTCGAAGTAAAACCTGAATGCACTTTTTAATGGCGCTTAATTCAATTTTTTTAAGTGGTGGGGATGGCGCTATGGTTAGCTCATTGGACTGTCACGCAGAGGGTCCGTGGTTCGATCCCTGGCATCGCCAACAATTTTTCGAATCGTCATCACCCTTTCGGCGGGCAATGGCAAGCTCCCGAAAGTAAAATTGTCTATGAAAAAGCTTCCAAGGAGTGTCGTTCAACATGAGCAACACAAATAAGTGTCAAGAAGCTAGGCCATGGCCCACACCGTGCTACCAGCGCAGTAGCCGGGCTATTTAACACAATGCAAAATTACTTTAAAGAAAACATACACCAAAACATTTCCAGGACTTGGTCGATAGAGTTCATGCCTGAAGAATGGCAGTCTATATCTTTTGCCCGATTTTTAGCTGCACCAATTATTGTGTGAAAACCTGAAGCCATTTTTTAAAGCCCTTATTAGTGCGGAACTAGATCTGGTAATCGGCCAAATTTTTACACTACGGCAGATCCTGCAAATCGAAGTTAATAAGCACGACCTCTTTATCAGCTTAGGTAATACATGTCAGCGTCTGTAGACACGAACTATACAAAGTCATATTTCCCTGCAAAACCCTTAAGATTGCGCAGAAAGACGAAGGAAGCCCTATTGACATTTCAATGGTCTAAGAAGACAAATGTGTAACAAGGTCATGTCAAGAAACATTATAGAGACTCTATATAAGACCCCATCATCTCAGTTCCGCTTAATGGTATAAATGCATGGTCGTTAGAGACGATGAATGAATATATACACAAAAACCTTCGAGGATTTTTGTATAAAAAAAATATAAAAAAACTTAACACTCGAGTGGCTCTGACTACACTTAAAATGCCGAAGCACGTTATGAGTTTGTTTTTTGAAAATCGGGCAAATACAGCGGCATCCCACATATGTATAATAGAGAGACTAAATTATTGGTGTTATTGGAGTTGTTGTTTTATTCTAGGCATCTTGCTCAGGATGAGTCTGGTTTTAGTTGCCTACAAAAAAAATAATGTTTATTGGACGCAGTTTGGATTGAACGCCAAACTATTCGATTTGGAAATCAATGCACACTCTCTCAAGCCACGGCTACCACGTTGGAGAATTATTAACGACGAACCTTAAGAGCTGTCATTGACCTGGTCAGAGAAATGCACATAAGTCACTGAAGATGGCTGGGGCATGTAGAGCGATGAACACGAACACTCCATTCGCAAGAAAACCCCAATTAACCAGTTTTTTTTTTTTTACGCGCGCCTCAAGGGGGTTATGATACCCCTTTACTGTTGCCAGGGCGCGGGTGGAAAGATAGAAGGAGGAGAAAGGAAAGCATTGTTGTGATGTAGTGGTTTGAAACTCTACAACAGCCAAATCCACATGCCAGTGTTATGCCTTCACACGCAGATTTTTCTGACTGAGTTCCAATTACACAAATGAAAAAACTTGTTATGAGTAGGATTCGAAACTTGACCCTCCGATTTTTGGATTTTTTTTGTGGATTTGTTTGTTTAATTAAATTGAGATTCTACAAGCTTAAGTTCCACATGCAGTTGCCAATTAAATTTGGAACTGCATAAAATTTATCAAAAATTTACTATAATGCGAACGATATTTTGGTGACGATACACATTTCAAAACTTAAACAATCAGTGAAGCGTCCTTATCTATCATATTATATTGTACAATATTTTGAAAGTCGAAAGTCGACTTCAATGAAGTTTCAAAAGGAATTCAAAGTTCGTTATCAAAAATTACAAGTATGGCAGTTAAAAGGTACCTGAAACTCCACATTCACGCACATTTGGAAACAAAAAATTGTTTATCACTCATCGTAAACAATAGCAGCAGGACACTTTGGATTTTCCTTTTCCATAACTACAAATTCTTCATTTAATCCAATTCAAACCTCTTTGCCATTGAAAGGTTTTCTAAATTAGCATGGGGAGCTGACCACATTTACGAATATCGAGAGAAACTCTATACCAAAATTTTAAAATAAAAAACAAAGTGGCAGCACTTACTTATTACTGTGTATATCATTTTTCTTAAGTGGCAACATTTTTACTTTCTATCACTTCAGACTACGCAACTGAACTGCGAATTGTCACTCACCGGACGTCTTGTGTCACAGTCGTATTTGAAATCAAATGTAAATAATTTGAATGTCGAATATTGATAAAGTGCGAATACTTCTTGTTGGAGATTCAGGTAATTTATTTCTAATTTCTATATACAAAAAGTGAAACATCATTCGAACATATAATTCAGGCGTTGGCAAAACTTGTCTCACGCATTTGATTGCCCACAATGAATCTCTGATACAACCGGGCTGGACCGTCGGCTGCTCTATAGAAGTAAAAATCCACGAATACAAAGAAGGCACTCCACAGCAAAATACATTCTTCATCGAACTCTTTGATATTGGTGGTTCGCTCAATCATAAAAACACCCGCGGAGTCTTCTACTATCCAACGCATGGCATAATCTTAGTCCACGATCTGACAAATCGTAAAAGTCATGAGAATTTGAAGGAGTGGCTCTACGAAATCTTAAACAAAGATGGCAAAGACACCGCAAAAGGTAACAACAGTGCGCCTCCAAACACAGATCCAACACTATTTGATCCCGAACAATTCCTCGGTTCGACACAAATACCTATTTTGGTTGTTGGGACCAAGCTCGATTTGATTGATGAGAAGAGGCATCCGAAGGTGTTACAAAAAGCCGGTGGAATAGGTTAAATTTTAAAGTAACATTTTATTTAGTATAGAACTTTGTAACGCAATTCTTACAGCAGAGCAATGTGGAGCCGAAGAAATATGGTTGAACTGCAGAAATACACGAAGCTTGGCAACTGGAACAACGGATGCAATGAAATTGTCGCGATTTTTCGATAAAGTAATTGAGAAGAAAATAAATTCGCGTGATTCTGGTATGTTTGGTAGCACAGACAGAAGAAAGGTGACCACAACTTCTTCATATACGTCGCCGGAGAGCGCATTTCTATACAGTCAACCGAATGTACCTAGAACTATTGACGCCGAACTATAATTTTGTTTAAAAAAAAAATATACGAAATTTGTTGAAAGTTGTTTTTGTTTACTTTTATTTTACTCCAACTGTATGTATTCGTACTAACAATGCTACTTGTTTTTAGCAAGTAGAAAGAGAATTGTGTGGAGATGAATTCGCTTGGAGTGTCATAGAACATCCTGAATCATTTTATATACATGCCGGAAAATATATGTAGAAGAGGGGCCGATGCTTACTAATCAGACGGGTTCGATTATTTGAATAGTTTTTCAAGTAACACTGTTTAAAAGTTCAAACTATAAGAACCCAAATGTAACTAGCGGGGCACATATTGTAGCTTGAAGTTGAACCTCCGATGCATGCATTTGGTTCTTACAATTTGCAAATTTCACACGAAAGGAAATTATGCACTACTGGTTGACCCCATAGAAAGGATTGGAACATAATTCTGAATAGCTCGGACTCACGTCTCTGCTTTTCGTCTGTAGAAAGAAACGGCAGCATATATATAGCTAACAACCAACCTCCATAGTGAAACTAAATACTTCCCGAACAAATTGTCTGCTTTCAGTAAAGTAAGAGTTTAACGCCCAAGCACTACCTTTTACCTACAACAAAAATAATGGGCCCAATGAAAGTAAACCAAAAAAATATTGTGATTGCTAATTTGCATATATCACAGAATTACTGAATTACTAACTTTAGGTGGCGCTACAGTCCGGTGAATACCAGAGCCTCAGTCAACAAGTGTCTCCAGCAAGATCGATTCTTCGTTAGCTGCCTCCAGGTCTGCACTCTAAGTTGACCGAGGTCCTCTTCCACTTGCGTGCGCCACCTGAGTCGCGGTCTTCCTCTCCTTCGCTGTTCCTGGAGGGCAAATTCGAAGACTTTTCGGATTCGGAGCGTTGCTGATCATTTGCTCTACATGATCCAGCCATCTCAGTCATTGGATCCCCACTCTTCTGACTAAGTCGATTTGGCTGTAAAGCCAGTTTTACCTCTTCCTCCACTCAGAATTTTCCCCCCAAACCAGCAAAGAGCACCCTCATCAGCGTTATTCTGATGTCCGAATTGATAGCGGGGCCTGGATAGGCAAAGTTCTTCCAGAATTGGCTTTGCTATTAATGTTCTGGCTTCACGAACTATCGCGTGAACGTTTTATTCATTAAAGCATGGACAGAAAAATACAAGACCTCCTTAAACAACGGGCGAAATTCAATAAAAAAAAAAAGGAAATTTTAGAATAATTTACAGGCACTGTAAACTTAAACTTGAACAAAACGCAAATGAATAAAAGAATTCTGATGCGTAAATAATTACTCGTCAAATGCCATTTCTTTTTATTGAGTTTTGAAAATTACAGAGTTCATGTGGCGACCATTTTTTGCAATACACATTCGAAGCTGATTTCTGAAATTTTCCATCACTCGAGTAGTAATTTGAGGCGATATTCATGTAATTTCTTGGAGTATTGCTGCTTTCAATTCGACAACCTTCACTTTCAGGTTACTTCAAAAGAAAAAGTCGCAAGTGGCAGGGGCGCAGGCTTCCCAACGTCTCCACGTAACGAGATTACGCGTCCTGGAAACATTTCCATTCAAGTTCACTGAGTTTTGGTTCCGAAAAATTGCGTAGCATGTCGACATATCGATTGGCAGTTACGATAACCGTCACGCCTCCCTCTTCAAAAAAATAATTAACCCCAAACGCCAAAGGATCCAACAGCACACCAAACGGTAACAAATAGCTGAACCCGTAGCTCTAACATTTGAAACTCACAACAGTATTGTTTTGTTATCTGGAACTGGAGTATGTCTACCAAGCGCGAAGTGAGCACGAAAAGTTCTTTGCGTCGTAATCACAGATTCGTTACTTTTCATAAATGTTTCGATAACGAGGGCACGATGCTCGCCCATCCAATTCATGACAACTTAAATGGCAAGGCGCGAGCTACCAACCGACTACGCTAAGCTCCCGCTCTCTTCAGTGGTTCGGGCACAATGGCGGTGCAAAAAGTGGGAGATCATTTTGCCGCACACTGTATAAACGTTTAGAAAGAGGTATTACACTTATGAGCAGTAACAATTTCTGTCTATTCCCAGAGTTTTTCAGTTGACAAAGTTTTTTCGTGTACTTAGCTCTGCAAAGTAAACCAAAATGAAAAGCATTACCCTAATCTTAAAATACATTTTCAGTATTTATTACGCAATAAATATAACAGTTATTTAAGTTACGATAATTCAAGAATTTTAATTATGCAATTAATTGTGGTGGTCTCCAAGTTGAGTTTTTTCAACTCATATAACAAACGGATATAATTAACTGTTCCAGTTAAGTCGACCAGATTTAGTACGTTAGGACACAAACCAAAATAAACAATAACAGCTATAACTTTTAAAATATCATCTGCATTCGCTTCGCAAAGATTATCCAAAGAATTCGATGTAATGAACTTTTTTAGTGCTTCACTACAACTACCTAAACAATGTTCAATATATGATTTAAGATTTTCCAAAACTGCATTAACAATTTCCTTAGAAACTAGAACGTTTTCCTTTTGCTTTTGCATATAGATATCGATTAGCTTTAATTGCCAAACATCATAGGCACTTGGCTGGGTTCTGATTGTTTGCAAAGTCTATAATAAAAATTAAAGTTATGACAAAATGACTATATTTTTGAAGTGAAGTTAAGGAACTTACGTTTGCAATGGATAAATAGATCGGTAAACCATGCATTTTGTCCTTAATAACAGCGTTGTAGAAAATAACAATCAGTTGTTGATAACGTTCCATTTCTACCTTTGTCAATTTGTTTTCTTTTGCATCCATGCTTAAGAATCTATCGGTGAAGCCAATAACAATTGGATCCGATGAGAATGTTTCAAGTGATTTTGTATCTATTTTCCAGCACGTATACTGTTCGGTGGTAAGAGTTTGAGCAAAGAGACTCTTGAGCCTGTCGGGATCGTCTAAATGCGAATGACAACCTGAACGCTTTTTAATATCAATACAGCCAGATACTTCCAATGCTTTACTGTAAATAGAAAATTAATTCTCAACTTTTATTCCTTTTTATTTTCAATATTCTCGTACATTAACTGATCCCAATTACGCCCTTTTTCGAAACAAACTGGCCAGTAGTTTGGATCATCGATTATAACTGATTGTAGTGTACTTAGATCTGGTAGCATACACGGTGCCATAGGGAGTTTTTTTAACTCTGATGATCCGATCACAAGATATGATACCTGACAGAGACACAATTTTTTTGTATCAATATCTCTCGGCAGAAACAATCTAGGTTCCACTGCCAGTACATAGAGATGACGGAATGCTTGTAAATGATATCTAAAAGGAAAACAAAGATAGAAATACACGCTTCGAATACAATGATAAATATAAGCCAGCAGCTCTTAAAAATATAATGAAAGAAAGTAAAGGTCCTTTACAAACAGAAAGCTCAACGAACGACAAAAATAGAAACGACTTCGATTGAAAAAAAAAACCGAACTCCTGAGCCAAGATTATGGGAAGGAACGGTTTAATACAGTAATTTATAAAACACGTAGAGCAACAATAAAATACAGAAGAACAATTTCTGAAGTCTGGCTACAAATACAAATGAAATGTTAAAAAAAAGCAGTGAATCAAAAATTGTCCACTCCAAGGCTAAACAGGAAATTTTGTGCTGAAATAGATTTGTCTCGTGAGGATTTATGGAAAGGATGAAGAATAATCTACCTAACAATGACTAGAAGAAAATGTATGGAAGAGGTAGGATCCGAAGGCAACGATTATTCTTTTTGTTAGTGACAAGCATTTGCCACCTGTTCGTGTGTCGCTATTTAATAGATTGTGTTTCACAAGACTACAAACAATTGGAAATATTAAAAAGATTTGTTTGATGTTGAAGAATTATTCATAGACGTCATAGACATGTAGTCAATTGAGATCCAGACGTCCTGATGGGAATGAGATACCAAAACTTGGTTCTTGGTATGGATATCCGAAACTCTGAACTGGAATTCGCCAACGAAATCTGGGAACAGGAAGACGACTATAATTAACGCTTTCAGTTTATACACAAAATTTTATCTATTGAACATCAATTCGAAGTCGCAGAAAATATCATGGAGTACGAGCTTCGTGTTAAAACAAAACATTTTGAAAGAAACTAATAATCATTCGATCAAATAGGGAAGACGAATATATCATAATAACAACGGCATTTTCCCTTCTCCTGCGTAGAAAATCAGATCTCTTATTGTATGTTGATAGATGCTGGTTTTGAAAAGCGAAACTGCCGTTGAGCTGTCCTAACAGCAACATATATTTACAATCGTTTATCATTGAAGTACGTTAATAGATCTCCATTTGAACTTTGGTATAACAAAACAATATCTCAAACATTTATGAACGTTTGGTTGTGAAGAGCATGTGCATGTACCCGATGTACATTATATAATGGCTGATAATTGAATTGTACTGTTAATCAAAGTAATATAATTTTCTATAGTATTCAAACAAGCACAGAACGTATGTTTTTTTTGGGTCGCACACCTTTTTAAGTTTTTAAGTACAAGTAAGTAGAGATGTTCCTTTCTAAGAAGGTGAAACGAAAAGAGTGCCTTCTAAAACGGATAAAGCTTCTGAAAAAGTTCAATCTCTTTTAGTCCAGAAGAGCAGTTTTACAAACCGCTTTGCTTTTGACGATGTTTGTTCGAGTCATGATGAAATTTTTGAGTTTAATAAGCCATTGCCAAGCGAAAAGAATGGTCACCATACTAAAACAAGGCGTTCAAAGTAGACCACTGCAGGTCGTTCGTCCAATACATTTAAATGAAATGTTCCTATAGTGGTAGAAGAATCATGGAGCTAAATGAAAGCAGTTCAAACACCGGAATCGAGGAAGGTAATGTATTCTAATTTTTGAAAATAGAAAAGCATTCGACTCGATACAAGTATTTTAAGTTAAAAAAAAATTAACAAAATTAGATCACCAGTTAAAAAACCTAAATAGTCGCGCAAGGCTGCTCACAAGATGATAATTCAGATATCAAGAAGTATTTGCTCCCGTCACAAAACTTACAACTTTATGGACGATTCTAGCCGAACTTGCAAAGCATGGGATTATCGTTTAACATTCCAGTTCTTAAGTCGCGTATCCTCAAGAAATTGTTAACTAACAATTTTTCTGAGGCCATCGCCTGGTTATAAAGGCGCATTTAGTATCTAAATTAAATAAAAGTATTTTTGAACTTAAGCCAACAGGGCACTGCTGGAGGAGGACTGCTACACGATGTTTATACATCAAAAGTATGAAAAGGTCGAAAAATGGGTTGAGAAATTGCAGACCGACAAAGAAAGGAACTCCGTCTCAACGAAAGGGGTTCATCTCCTTGATGACCTGGTAGGGCCCTCAACCTATGCGAAGGCAAGACAGCATCTTATGCTGAGAAGATGGTAATTCTAGTGTGATTGTTGTAGGTATCAGTATGATAGTGAAGTAGCATCTGATCTTTGGAGTCCTTTGACCAAAAAAATGACGAGTTCAAGATAACTAAAAGGTAGCTATGGCAAGATTGGCTACGAGTTACGAGGGAATTCTTTTAGAAATCTACGAATCAATCAAATTAATATATGAATCATTACGACTTTATGGTTTTACTTACCTGTTGTCATTGCTATGGTTTGGAAACTTCGGAAAAAGAGCACAAACAAGCGCAGCAATTGCTCCTGGGCTTGTTGAAAATGTGTAACGGCCAGCTCCAAGAAACAGAAATCCTAAAGACATATGTATGGCCATTTGAGATCCGTATGTAACCTGTGAATGAGAAGGTCCAATTCTCGACCGAAGATAACGTATAATTCGTAAAATTTCCAAATCTCCAGTTCCAGCAAAAACTAATGATATGGATACAAGAATCAACATAAGGCTGCTCTCCACAGTGGCTCGTCCTGCGAACTCTCCAACATATTTTCCCTGAAATCCAAGGAAAAGTTTGATTGCTTTTCGAAGAGATTTAAATGCTTCTTGGTTTTCAGTGCCAGCATATTTTAAACCAATACAAAATGCAGCTCCAGCTATTATGTTACAGTAAGCTTGACTGCAAATATTTCAAGATGTTTCATGTTTCCTTTTTGAAAGAAAAATATTTTGTGTACTCGTTACTTACGTAATCGCCTCATGATCTATCCCGTCTCCACTGGACACTGGTCCTCGATTAATATCGAACTTTAGATTTGCAGGAAACTGATTAAAAAGCCAATCAGAACTTGACTGTACATCACCCCAGAGTATCAAACCTCTAGCAATCGTACGTAATAGCAACAAATCTGGACGTACAAGGTCAAGCAAATAACTTGTGTCTGGAGGGTCCATCCATTGGGCTACAGCCTTATTGTCTGTATTGAAAAACATCAGCCCAAGAGCTAACGTTGCACCAGGCGCCGTTACATCAATATTCACAGTGTCGCCCTCGCGCACTTGAAATGATGGAAGTTTGTACTTTTCTTTCTGTGAACCCATCAACTGTCGTTTGTTCCCTCCAACCATGTAATAATGAAGCGTGTCTGGCAATTGTAAATCTCGCAGACCAGCTGGAGCTTCACCTTGACCTAAAGTAACCAGACCCAAAGCTAAGCCAGCTGTAAGGGCGTATGATTCTCGTTCAACACTGTTCTCCATTTCTGGACCAGGTGGTCGTCCTTTACAAAACACACACATATTTTCAATTAAAAGAACATAAAACATTCAAAGCACTTACATACCTATTTCTTGTAATAAAACTTCTGCTATATGTCGCTTAGCAGTTCCTTGATAAATCAGTCCTATTCCCATAAGTGATGCCACCTGAATATTTTGTGGAATATCCAATTCAAGAGCTGTTGCCGGTAGTAGCGCTTCAATATGTACGCTCAGTAACTTCGTTGTTGTTGTGTCCATCGTACCTGAGAATAGAATTGAGATAGTTTTCCTAAGACACTTTAAAGACCTAAGCGTTTATGCACTCTCCATGTACCTCTATGGGTGGCAGATATTCCCAATAAAAGACCGACGCTTGTCATCTCGTCACATTTCACCAAATACTCATATATACTCATAAACGAAAGTGTTTTAAGATGGCCATTCAGTCCAAGTGCCATTAAGAAGCCAGAATGTTCAGTAGTTTGTTCAGTGGGCCCTTTTGGTTTATTATAAACGATCCAAGTAGAATCAACATCCCTGGCATAAGGAGAAATTCTAAGCCCAGCAGCTACTCCATTGTGAAAACTTGGCCATAAATTCATGTTGGCAGGGAACTCAATTTGTTGCATCTCAATTGTGGCTCCTTTAACTGGTTCCTTTCCCGTTAGACAAAGCTTTGGAATAGGCATTGATTCAGTTGGGGTGGGAATTGATGTTCTCAATGTGAACATACCCCTACCCATTGGTAAGGTCATTGTTCTAGTACACATAGCATATAATTGCTTCTCTTGCTCCTCAATAAACTCATGATCAGAAATACCAGGTGACTGTGATATATCTATTAAAACTGGTTCAGAACTTATAAGCAATCGACGAACTTCTGCTATTCTTAAATCATCTGGAAAACGAAGGCTCAGGAGCTTAGTATCGATGTTTTCCATCCCATCATCATCAACAGATTCTGCTCTTGAAAAACCGTTTGGATTTGGCGGACAACGTGGTGATAGGGAGTCTTCGGCATCAATGTTTGCCTTGTTAAATTTCACCGAATACAGCTCTGTAGAATCTTGATAGCGAGTGTGTTCTAACAGTTCAGAACGTAGAATTACTTCATATGTAGGTGGAGAACATCCCATCGGCGGCGAAAGACGACCATGCTCCAAGCACTCTGAAATCATTAAGTATAAGGCTACCGGTAAACGCTCGACATCTGTCCGTGTCATATCTGAAATTGTTCATAAAATAACCTCAGTTAAAATTTTAGCCAAGGATCAATCATAAATTAGTCTAAACGAATATTCACATTTAATTTAAAAAAAATTTTGGTTTATAGCAAGATATCTGTTCAAACCCAATAAAAACAAAAATACATATATGTATGTACATTACTACAATGTTGCCCTTTTGAGAAAGATCTTGGAGGATTATGGTTAAAATAAAATATTTTTCGTGCTCTGGCTTAGCCACTAAAACGGACTCTTACAGTGAACCCAATATACCTTCGATACAACCAGATGGAAACCACATCAAGCAATCAGATATTTATTTATAGCAGACATTGCACAACCTACGTTGATACTAGAGATGCCACGAATAATGGTTTAGCCGAATACCGAATATTCGGCGACGCTCTAGGCGGAAACCCTGAATATTCGGCAGCCGAATGTTCGGGAAAAAAATTTTTATAAGACACACGAGTTTGTATGTAAGTACTACGTTTCAAGTTGCAACCTGTCTCATTACTGTGCATGCGTGCCGACAATTCGGCAGTCTTTTGTTTCATTTGCGAGTGGATCCCGTCGCGACAAGCATTATTTGCTCATTATTCATTCATTGTATCACATTGTAAGTGGTAAGTAAGTCTAGTTATACTTTAATCAGTGTTTATACAGTCAGAGACGGTTTTCGGAAGCTGGCATAATTTATGAGGAGAAGCGCAATCGTTTACTACTAACAAATGCTGAAAAAGTTGTATTCATTCACCACAATTTATCGTTGATTGATTTTAAGTATTCAAATAAAAAATTTTATGAATATAATGGATATATTTTTGAGTTACACATGCGTAGTTTTGTTTATTAGTTGATATTGATATTGATTTGATAGTACCCAGTATTCGGCCGAATACCGAATATTGAAATAAGTGGCCGAATAGGCCGAATACCGAATATTCGTGGCATCTATAGTTGATATCCTTCTGCAAGAGCGTGGCACCTAAAACGAGGTCTTTACCACGTTGTCCCTCCGGGTTGAAATCGAACACTTTCCGAGCCGAAGCGTGGGTCTTCTTTCGCTTTACATAACCAAACCATCTAAGCCGATTGATTTTGACCCATATGATAACGCCAATACCATTGTAAGTCCCATACAGTTCGTTGGTTTATTTACTTTTCGTTTATGCAAACAGGACCAAAAATTACTCGAAGAACTTTTCTCTCGAAGCAATCAAAGACACTTTCATCTGCTTTTGATAAAGTTCCAGGTGCAAACACTGAGATGATGAGGTCCTTGCAGATTGTTTTCTTCATTGTTCGTGAGGGCACTCATTTTTCAATTGGCTTCTTAGTCCGAATAACATCGATTGGCAAGAATGATTCTTCGTTTGACTTCTGCGGTTGTTTCGTTATACGAATTTTTAACGGAGCCCATATACAAAAACAAAATCCTTTAGTATTCTAAAAATACAATTTCCTCTTGTGGAGTGCTGTCCATTGCCATTGATGCTGGGTGTCCTTTCTTGTCGAAAGCATACACTTTGTTCTATCTTCTTTCACCACAAAACACACCTCTGCCGGTTCTGTTTCAATTGCCGCAAATGCGATTGTGATAGCTCGCCAATTTCTGCTTAGATATTGTCATATTTGGACTTTAAATCGATGATGGGTATCACTTTAGAATCCCTGGATTTTATCCAAGAACTGCAGTAAAGTGAACATCTGATCGAAAGTGGAGTTCGAACATTTCACGTGCATAGTCGAAATTCGTTGTGCATTTGTTGTTCGGTGGTTTCGTCAAGAGTAATATGATCCATATCCGAGTCTTCTCGTATTCTTTACAACATTGAGTGACTTACGTGGTCGGACAGTTAAACCGGCGGCAAAACTCCCCACTGGGTGGTCCAGAACTTTTCGAGTATTGTGCCAGTACCCGTTTATGGGGGAATAGCACTTTCGCTGATTCACTGAAAACTCTTCTGTCTCTATTTCTGTTATGATGAATATAAATTCACAAACGGCTACTGGTTTTTGATGCAATTACTTAGCCTGATTAATCAAGAATTAATTTGCTTGAGTAGGATTTCGTTAGATCTTTAAAATGCCGATGTTGTCAGTATATCTAAGTTAAACTGTCTATTTTTTGTGTCAGAGGAAAATAAAACAGACAAAGAACTAGTCTATTGTAAAGCTTAGAATTGTTTATTCCCTGTTTACGCTTTTCCCACAATCAATCTTTTACAGCTTTTCGACTAAGTTTTACCAAGATTTATCCAAGTGGGAAGATAGTCGATTTTTCGTAGTATTAGTATTCACCGATTTAGAGGCTTAAGTAGTACGAAGGTTAGGATTCAATATTCAATATACATATAGTCTAGCTTTAAAGAAAACAGCGTTACAACTTAAATAAGAAAAGACACCAGCTCCGAGCCATAAATGCCTACAAAAAGCTAGATACATATGAGGAACAACTTCGATGAACAATTTAAGAGCATTACAAAAACTTAGCACTGTGGTTCAAAGGTCGGCTCTACATAAAAAAACGACACCGTCGGTGAGACGATAATGCCCTTAAGGTACGAAAAGAAAATCTTTCAAGCATGGTTCAAATATATCGAGAAGCGATGTGAATGAGTTAGGAAGCCAATTTTAACAAAACAAATAAATAAAGTATGACGTTTACAAAGCCAAGCGCATCCCGAGAATTCGCAAAACTCCCGTTTGTGATACCTATGTATGTCACATAGTTTTAAACAAGTAAAGTCAGTCAATGTCATGTAAACATCAGTTACAATTATAAATTATATAATTATGCAGCAGGAATGACCAGAAAATTCAAAGTTAAAGTTAAACTACACCAAGCTATTACACAAAGTTAGTTGCTTTATAATTTCGCTCAAGATGCATCTTTCTTTCTGTTTGACGATGTAAACTCTTTCATATGCAACAACATGACAGCCATTCAGGAGAAAATTAATGGTTAGAAAAATGTGCCACAAGATAACAAATCAGTTGTATAGGTATGTCATTTCATTGTATATTCAAAAGGAGTCATCGTACTTAAGTCGGAGAAACGGTGATAAACGAGGAAATTGTGTCGACTATTTCATGCAAATAATAGCATGATCGGCTTAAACAGCAGGAAATCTCCGCAGTATTTAGTGACATAAAGATAATGCTTAATCTAAAAGTTTGCTTTACATAACAGTGGTCTGTCTTGCTTTTATATATTCATATATTCAATGTTGGACCAACAACGAGAAGTAAAAAAAAAAATAATAGCAACTTAAATCATCATTAAATGTTAAGAATATCATCGAGTGTTACACACCGTTAGCTATAAGAAGTACGCACATTTAATCATGTCCTTATGTTTAGAACCCAATAGTGGACATACTTCATAGTCGTAGTAGTATTTTCTAAGCATATAAATATATGTTATGAAATGACGAGTAAATGAATGTATCCATAGCTTTTCAGACCTTTTAAGACAAGGGAAAAGGTACCAACCTTTCAGTGGAATTGACAAAGCCTCTGAGTGCTTTCCTAATAAAAGTAATGTTGAGCCTTACATCGAAAATACATAATCGAAAATCATCTTATTCAGGTTGATAGAGAAATATACTCGTTATCAACTTCGTTAAATTATTTAAGTATACACAAAAATTTGCTGAACAACTTACCCATATTAATAAGCATCTGTATAAGTTGTTCACATGGAGGAACAGTTACGGAAATAAAACGTTTCTTCGTCTTTGGCCAATTGGAATACATTGTATCTGGAAATTCCAGAGGTTTAACCCAATTTCTTACTTTCATACATCCCTGGGCTATTAAAGAAATCAGCTGTATAAAAAGAAATTACTTTTTAGAAAGGCAGAACCCAAATGTTACAGTACGATACTTACCTGCAAAACATTTCTACTCATAGTGTTAACATTTTCTATGTACGAATATTGATATACTTCGCGATTTTTAAGTATATTCTCTACTTGTTGAAATATATTTGGAACAGGTTCGGTAAGCAAGTTTTTGTTCAGCATTTGTTTCGCATGTTCTTCTGTTAGAAACGTTTGCGACTTCATGTTCATAAATTGAGGAAAATCAAGAGCATAATGAAACGAGTATGCACTTAATTGCATATTCAAGGATAATTGAAAGAGAAACTGAAATATACAAAAAAAAAACAAAAATTAATATCATTTTGGTCGTTAGATATTACGAGTATATTCTATTCACCTCTCCCAATAAATTTAGAACATCACGCATCATATTGTCAAGTTTAAGTTCTTCATACAGCAGATGTAAGGCGAAAAATATTTTTGGAATATCTGCGAAAAATGCAGTAGTGCTATCTACAAATTTCACTGCATTCGAAGTAACTGATTTGCTTTTATTGTGTTCATTCAAAATTAATTCTAAATAGTGCCAATCTTCATCGGTGCCCTCTACATCTTCGTCGTTTTTCCTTCGCTTCTTCGGTTCCTCTGCGTTATATGAAATATTTGTGTTTGATTCGTCAGAGGTAACGATACACCCTATTAGTTCAGACAAAACTGCTTTAAAAGTTTGCCATTCCTTAAGACTGCTAAAGTCTTGTGATCCTGGAGGGTTTCTAGCCGCATACCATTGAGTTATAAATTGTATAAATTGATCTTTTCTTAAAATTCGTCTAAGAGTTGCTATGCAGCGAGTCACAAATTTTGTTTCATTAATACAAGGTAATGATAAACGATACATTTTACCCGATGGGTACACTAGAGTAAGCCGATTACCGGATGGATCCCGTAAACTCAAACATACACCGCTGATATTTCTAAAAATAAAAAATGCTGTAATGCAGTCTTTTAAATGCCTTTGATATACCTTATCGGAAATTGAGGTTGTAATGGATGCACAGGAGATAACATATGTAACTCTTCTTCAAAATTAGAATCGGTCTGGTGATGAGCCGTAGGGAGAAGACTACTTCTTCTGCAAAATTAAAAATTTTTTTCTTGAGTAAGCTGGTGAAGCAAATGTATTATATTCACACTAATTTACCTGGGAAATGAAGAGTTTAGAGCTTTGCTTTGAACTACAGAAGATGGCATAACTGCAGCGATATGAACCTTGGATACAAATACGTTTCCAGTATACAATATCAATGTTCCATTCGGATCAAGAACTGCAATCATTTTCATTTTCTGAAAGATAGACAGGATACTTCAAATTTATCTGCAATTATAAAATATGGTTAACATAAATATTGGAGAACCTTGGAAAACAAACTAGGACCACACAGGAATACGTGGAGAAAAACAGATTTGCAGCAACAAAGTAGAGGATAGATAGCGCTTGTCCGCAAATCAGCACTATGTCTCCATACTTTAGTGCATGTTGATTGACTCACTTTTAAACGTTATTAATAGTCCAAAAGTTTAAGCTCAAGCATATGCAGATAATGGAGCTTTACTGGCTGTAAGATCATGCCTAGTGACTATGTTTAACTAAAGCGTAGGTAGCCCTAGATATTATCAACGATTGGAGCACTAGAAATACCCTAAAAACTAAGATTGCCATCTTCAAAAGAAGAAATAAATTGACTGACTCTTTTACTACTCAAAGCTACCACCACCATTTTTTCTCCTCCTAAAAAGAACTTACATCCTAATTGCAATGAACTGCGCCTGTAGCGACAACTGAACTGACTCTAAAAAGCCAACGACTTTACTCTGGAGGAAAGACTGTAAACAGTTTTCTGGCGTCGTTATGATACATTTCGCTTTTTCTAAGTTTTCTAGGCAAAAGTGGCACGATAATTTGTAATTTATGTGAGATATGACAACACTGCGGATAATTTTCGAGGTAAGCGCCCGATCAGTGTATTGGTATCAAGAGCACTTTATGACTTAAATGTCTTAGCCAGAGAAATGATAACGCGATGAGGACTCAAGTAATGTTAAATTCGAGCAGCCGTCTGCTAAACGAACAATAGAACCATCGCACTGAAAACATGGCTGGTGCTTAATTCTTAAACAGACTTAAACGTTTGTATAACACCGAACACATTCAATCATCCGATTAGCGAGAAAGGACAGATGTTTATATTTGAACTCCTGTCTATTTGAGACTTAATTTCACGAGATGCCAATACATCGATTGTAGCCAGGATACGCTTGACTGTATCCTCACTGTAAGTAAGGAAAGGAGAATATTTTAACCTAAATAGTAACATCTTGCATCCAGTTCGTGGATAAAATACAGCACAGGATCTCACCTAAAATAATGCAGTAAGTAGCAAATGTACATTTTCTAACTTTGTGTGAAGCCCAAAAGTAGTGGAAGAAAATTATTTGCTACAAAAACATTAAAAATCGAAATCTAATCATATAAAGGATTATTTTCACCAAATTACTAAAGCATTCTCAAGTCTGAGTATAAGCAAAGACATATCAGTCTAACGCACATTTGTTCGATCATGTTCGTGGAAACTACTGTCACAAGCAATAGTATATGAAACAGTAAGCAACAAACAAATCTTCATTGAAGTAAAGAATAGTATTATTTTATACAAACCTCTAAGCAAAGAGCATCCTTAGCAGGTATAGTAAATACATCTCCTTCAATTTGTATATTATCCTCACCAAAATTTAATATTCGAACAAGCTGAAGTTTGCATGAACGCGGAAGTAGAAAGCAGAGGAATACCTGCCCAATCAAGTCGACATGCAAAAAGGCTCGCGTTGCAACTTCACAAAATTCCCTAAAAATAGGAAAAAAAAAACATTTCCATTAAACAGTACATCGTCCACCACGTCTCACTTTACTTTGAATTTGCATTTTCAGTCCATATGTGCTCTAAACAATATTCGGGAACAATTGGTTTGGATGGTTGAGCCTGTCCAGGTTTTCGAATATCCTGTAACGACATCGAATGCAGTCCCATAGACGAATGCAGCCTCGTAAGTGGAGACTGACTAGTTGTTCGACTAAAAGTGATTAATGAGTACAAATCCATGGAATCAATTATAATATGATAAAACTACTTTAAATAGCCAGCTCCACTGTTTAACGATTGCGAATTCAGGAACTTGCTTATGTGCGGGTTGTATCCTGTGTTTCCTAAACTCGATCGGGGCATGTAGGCCGTACTGTTCTTCCCACCTCCTGTTTTATGTTATCTTTCTATAGCTTCAAACAATTTTTTAATATCAAATAAATATACCTGAAAACTTCATAAAATGTTGCGAAAAACTACATGCTCCTGGTCTTTGTGTTTGATTTACAGTGGCACTTCCAAAAGCCGTGTCATTGTTGCATCCAACGAAACCAATTTCTTCCTCAGTCGCCTTTCTCAGTTTGGATACAAAATGTTTACCCAATTTATTGTCATAAAGAAGAACTAAATCGCTGTTCTCAGTGGAAAATATCACACTATAGTCAGCTTCAGTGAGATAGCTAACCATTCCAAGTGCCGATTTATTAAGAACCGGAGAGATTTCATCAAGTGGATGAGATAACGAAAAAATACGAGGCATAGATATAGCCAAATTCTGCACTATTGTGTTGGTGGCTTCCTTTTCAAGGAGTATTCCATATTTTGTTACCCAAACGTTCGATACGGGGAATTCCAAATTTGTTATAAAATCCTCTCCATTACTACAATAAACTCTCAGACATGTTGCATCTAAAAAAAAAGGAGAAAAAGTAGATAACAACACAAAATACAAATGTTCAATAATTTATTATCCTACCAATAAGGCATATGATTGTGGAGTTGTTCATATCGATTTCTTTCTTTGAAATGCCCTGTAAAAAGCTGGGATTGCAGAAAAATGCAAACTTAATTGGTGTCTCGCAAGTGAAACACATATGTGGAAGAATACCCCTCTCTGCGTATAAGCCTACAATCGATTTCTTTCAATCAATTCTTTCTTTCTAAAAACAGAATTCGAACTCAAACCTCTATTCCATACGGCAGTGTTTTTCTTAACATATAGTTCCTCCTCGGAATTGACATAGTAGTCAGTCATGTAATCTGGACAATTGAACGGTGGATTCTTCTCCGAATTTGAAGCGTCTCGTCGGCATTCTGAATATATTTCTCGTATTGACCAAAATTCTCTATGTTCCTCAGTAGATGAGATATTTATATTCTGCAAGCGATGTAAAAGAACATTCTCAGGGGTGCTCGCAGAATTCTGCATCGACACAATTGGTCCAGGATGCTCCTCAACCGCCTGACGCCCCCGAGGAATGAATTCCTAAGGAAGAATTTTCAGTTTGCACATGTCAAGTTGTATACATAAATAGTGGTCTTTCGAACTTACCAAAGGTTCTGAGGCGGCTATCATAACTTCGCTTGTTTCATCCAGATTTGCAAAATAATTTTTAAACGTGAATAAAATATCCACTCAAAATAAATAGCTGGCCAGGTCCAGGTTAGGAATTTCCCAATAATAACCTGTAGAACAAGAACCCGCGCAGCCAAGCAGTAACAAACCGCCGGTTTACTTTTTAACCAAATGTCAAACAATTTTCTTTATTCTTTTTTGTTTTTCCCCCTTTTGCACTTCTTTATCTATTTTGTTGTGGTATCCTCTTCGTTACCAAATAAGGTTCGTCTATTTTAGTTTTATTTTATTCTGTTTTCGGGAAAAAAAATATACAGTATCACAAAATTGTTTTAGATTATGGGCTACATTCTTTTTTTGTTAAAAATTGTAAACAATTTGACATAAAGTTCAATTAAACAAAAAATGAAAACATTTCTACATTAAGTTCCCCCGAAAACGACGCTGATCTTTCTGCTGACATAATCGCAAACACTATTTTCTTTGGAATGAGGCTTTTTACATCTCATCGGATGAAGAGTATGATGACTGGATCTGTATAGGGTCTATCAGGTGGAGAAAACCAAAAAAAGTTCAAACCAGCAAGGCTTGGATACGAGCATATGAAATTTGGATAAACCTGAAAACTGAGCCAAAAATACTACAATGTCTCAAAGTAGTAACAACTTTTGGACATTCGACAAAAAATTGGAAATTCTACCCCATTTTCTATCCCAAAGCTCATTTGCAATGGCGGTACGGCTCTCAACTTTTTAGCTCAGGCCAATTATGCACTTTTCAAAAATACAACGGCTTATGGTATGGCACTAAAGCCTGCAAGTTCAGCTATATGAGCGGTGCAATATCAATGTCAAATGGTGAGAAATATTTGTAATACCTTTATGCATACGTTAACAGTATTTTAAAGAAGAAAAGCAAAACTAGAGGAGACCAATAATTTTATGAAATATATGCAACGCACTGGTTCGTTCGTTTTGTTTTTTTTACCATCTTGGGCAGATTTAACGGCCAATTTCTTTTTGTGCGCAGCATCCGACAGAATATTTATGTACGGAAATTCTTCGCTGTCATTTTTATTGCAAATTTCGCTGTGCCTTTTAGCAGGCATCCCTGCTTTATATTTTGTCGACTTAGTCTTTTGGGAATTTTTTCTTCGTTTTTCTGTAATTTCAATAATGCTATTGGTTTGCCAGTGCTTTGACATTAACTGAACTTCTTTTATAACTGGTCCACACACCAAGTTAGTTAAAGTCATTTGATGCTTGCAAACGCCATTTAAGAAGCGGACATGCTCTGCTGCGCCGCGTCTTTCGGGCTTATTTTGCTATCCATTGTTAAGATCTGTAGAAGACTGACCAGACCTATACAGCCAGTATAATTTGTGGTTGAATATCCTCCTCCAGTTCCCATCAATACAAATGGGACAGAACATCGTACGCAGCATCTTTGTTTCGAAACGACTAATACTTCATAATCAGGTTCCGCTTCACATACCAAGGCTGGGATATAAAACCTGTTTGGTCTTGCGACAAAATTTCGTTTAATTCATAATTGACTTTGGTCGAGCAGTAAGAATTTTTAATGTTAGACCTGCAAAGCCTCATGAGTTTGGCAGGGATGTTAAAAATAGATATGGCGTTGTATAACTCGTCCGTATACATACGGACAGTATACGCCTTTGAAGTCTTAAATTCAAACGCCTTTTCCTAGTTCGTAGTCTGAATATATTCTTCAACTTTTCTGGCCTGATACTGTACTGGTACGGACCAACCAGATTTGTCATAAATGGTTTCAGATGCTCAAATGAAACTGCAGACAAAATCTTTAAGGCGATGTCTAAGCTCTAAACAGGGGTATGCTCCAAGTAGCTCAAGCTGAGTAAGGACGAGTATCCGACCAAAATGAAAATGAAATATGATCACAATAACCTATTCAGCCGCATTGTTACATTTTGCATACTATGTACTTTTATTTGAGAAATTATTGTTGCCATCAAAATAGTAAGACGTTTCATTGCCACGAGTGATGAAACCAAAAATAAGACTACAATGAACAGTGCCATGAGAAGTGTCAAAAACACCTGGTTAGTGTTGTTGAAAATAAAATCTAAACACAAATCAACCCATCGTTTATTTTGTTAGCCGTTTGCCAGTTCTTCCTTTTGTTATTGTTTTTCTTATCAATTTCCTTTTGACATTTCATTTTGCATTTTCGTTCGACTAAATGTCTACTATCACTATCAGGCTTCCTATCGGACAAAACTCGTAAATCGAAGTTCTTTATGTGATTTAAAAAAAAGTTTTAACTTGTTGCGATATTGATTATTACAAAGAAAAATCGAAGAAGTAATTGTTATCGTCCGATGTGTGCGGACATGTAAGACATCCGTGGAGACGATTAGTTACGTCGTCGTCTGCGTGTCCATTTGAGAGACCATGCCCAAAATATCTGCTGGACAAATATAATTGGAATTGTTACGCCCGTCTTTACAAGAATAACATTTTGAAATGAATTTAAATTATTGGCTCGGAGGTGGCCTAATAGCGCTGTTAACTGTAATCTTTTGCTACCCACCGTTTTTCTATATATTCCTTTTTATTGCGTACTCCGCTGTTCTTGTCCTCGGAGGTGAGTATGAACATACTGATAAGGTTTCTGCCCCTTGTATTAGTCAACCATGTAGTACAATCAAACATTTTTATTTTTAGCTATTGCTGGAACAATCTATGTTCACTTCAGTTTGTCGTCCAAAACGCAGCCTAAATTGGTACATCATCCATATTCGGTGGTATATAATGCAACGAAGTAAGTACAAACAGCGATGGGTTACAGCCTCTTGGAATTTGAATTATTCATTCTGTACTGTTCCAGATCTAGTATATTTGATCTACCTAATCCCATAAAAAATCCATCAAATTTACCATTAATTTTTGGTAAAACTGTAGATCTGCAATTACAACAGATAGCTGAATATGTATTGCGTGATTTCATGTCACCCTGGTTGGGGTAAGTCAAGCCCAATGTAGACGGTTACAGTGTTTGATTAAAGAATTTTTAATTAAAGATATGTTACGACGAAGCCGAAACTCATAAATGATGTACTGCGAGAGGACTTGTGGAATGCTGTACAAAAAGTGCGTGAGCGTGCCATCAAAATCGATGCGGCTAAAGTTATTGCTGTGGACATGGTAAATCGGGTCACGGTACATTTGGAAAAAATTCGAATTGCTGAAGCCAGAGTGTGAGTTTTGTTTTTAAATTCTCGGAAAATTCGTTATTTTGGTTCATTATTGAGAAAGATAAACTTTAACCCATATTAAATAAGAGTTAAGTGAGTAATGAGTATATTGTACCGGAGATACCTACATACTAATTAAAATCCAAATCACGAAAGTTATAGATATTCATATTCATAGTTCATGATCTTAAATTAAGCTTGCATATGGTAATAGGCTTAAGGTGTTGTTTAACTTTTTAATAGTTGAATTTGTTTGTTACATAAAATCTTGTTCAGCATACAGAAGTACAGAAATGTACTTGCATTTTGCATCAGACCGCACAGTCATGCTTGAAATCTATTTATAAAAATTTGCAAATACGTCTTAAAGAGCATTATTAGAAAAATTATATAGAAAGAAGTCAAGATTTGTTCGTTGAGCGGAAATAATAATAAGAACCGATTACATATTGTTTACGAACAGAAAATATTTGTATGGCTTAGACGGAATGTACACTGTTTATAGTGTATTTGACATAAGCGTACCAATTCATTTATTTTAATTCCTTTTCCTCTTTAATTCTTTAATGTAGAAAATGCTAAATACGTTATACCAGTTATCGACTTACACAGTCAATTTTTCTGCACAGTCTCAAATGTCATGAAATCTTCTTTAAAGGCTGCTTGACCGGTACTTTTGTCTTAAAATGTTTACTTATCGTCTGTTTTTAATCCGATTGTCACATGTAGACTGAAGTGGCGAAATTTTCTCCTTTGAAGCCTTGAGAGTTTATTATTGGCCTGCTATTGCGTGCTGTTGGTCGTTGAATTACTGTTTGGGTGGTAGATCCTCAGGTTGTTCCAAAGATATCTATTCATGAAAGTTTGCATCTTCCTTGCGACGTCATTTTGTAGGTAATTAACCCATAAGGTGTTGTTGTTTCTACGTTTGATCGGGATAGTCTCAGTTGGTTTTTTTTTTTTGCGGGAAACCTTTCGCTCCGTAGATCAATTCTATCCCACTTTTTTCTGAGAACATATTTCCTGGACATTAAATGCTTTTTTCTTTCTCGAGCCAAACTTTGTTCGTCTCTCCAATCCAATATCCTGTGTGAGAGTAGACTAATGTCATCAGCACAGTCAATCTGTTTGAGATATAAAGTCATAGTCAATCTGAACCCGTTGTTTTCTCAGATAAAATGTAGGAATATAGTCTTGCAATACTACGAATCTAAAATTCCACCATCATTCATTCCGCCATCATCCATTCCATAGTTTTTTAGGTATTACACTACTGCGCAAGGCTTGATATTAAGGACTTTGACTCAAACTGTCAAGCCTTCTCAATCGATGGACAACAAATGTAACGGAGATCTATACTCAACGTGTTGTTCAATGGCATTCCGCAAAATATTGATGTGGTCGATGCAGTAAGTCCATTGTCTAATGTTTATCAATCCATCTCCAGATGTTTGCCATGTACTTTTTTTTTAAAAGCGTTCTCGCAGCCGTCGATGCTCAGAAAACTAAAGTTACTGATGGTTTCCGCAGTTGCGGCAAGGCAGTCCCTTATCTGGTAGTGCATTTGGGGGTCCCTGATCCTGTCGTTGCCGTTAACCGACGGTAGACGAAGATGTATGTAATGCCATACGATTCAGCGATGGTAGTGGTAGTAAAAACAACGCAGTTTTCGAAACTGTGGCCAAACATATAGAGCAACAATGGCCTCATATGGTGTAGTATTTCTTTCGAAACGTCCTGTTCTCGTGTTGTTGACACATTGAGATTATTGGGTCTATAAAATTGATGAAGTTGTGGATTAAAGTGTGTAACTGAGCAGTGACTTCGGGACAAATAATAAACGATTTGATAATTGTTGCTATAGAGTCTTACGCCGTCATCTGCGACGAAGTTCAGTTAAAACTTCTTATCATATTCATATATAGTATAAGGTGCGCTAATAATAATACCGACCTTGGGTCCGTATTACTCACGGCCCAAAACAGAGTGAATAAATTTCTCCGTGGTGTACACTATACAAAAAAACTCACACTGACGGTTTCGGAATCAGAACAAGCTTGCGTACATATTTTTTTGTGTACACAGCAAAACTCACCCTTGTGGAATCGTCCCACTGGCACTGGTCCCACCAAATACACAGCATAACCTTCGCAGCATGAATATTCGGCCATGCCGATGAAGCATAACCGGCTGTCCCCCCGACTTTCTTCTCTTTAAGTTGCTGCAATGAATCCATTTTTCATCACTTGTCACGAAGGATGAAGAAAACCTTTCCTTTTTTGCTGCTGGAGCAGTTGTTTACAGGCGAACGACGCTCAATGTCCCTTGGCTTCAAATCATAAGGACCCCAAGCTCCTTGTTTTTGAATCATTCCCAACGCATGTAATCGCTTGGAAATGATTTTGGCGCTGATGCTCTTTGTCGTCAATGAAAGAAGAAAATCAACACTTCCCGCAAATGACAATTACTTGGCAAAAAATCACACATTTTCACGCAACTAAAAGTATATGACGCCAAAACAAAATCACCAATGTGCCAAAACGGTTTGTTTACCATATGCTTGGTGCATCACGTTTTGGATAGGGCCTAGTATCAAAATTGGTATTTTACGATTTTTTTGATTTTCCTCAAAAAATTATGTCAAATAAACTTCTTATTATTTTAACGTTTGACCAAATGCGATGCAATTTTTTTTACGTTTAATTAAGGTTTGAGACCGGGGCTGCTCCTGTATTTTCCACAAACTCTTACCTGCAGGATGATGATCATGAACTGGAGTTTCTACGAAAGCTAAGTGAAATCATGGTTATTCTTTTATTACCACGAGGATATTCGCTGCCACCTTTAAAAATATTACTAACCGAAATTTTGTCTTATAAAAGTATGCTAACGACAAGTACCTCTTATCCTTTCACTGAATGACTTTTATTTTAGTATTCTTTCCGATGATTAAAATGCTAACTTCACCCGATTATATAAATCAGAAAGTTGTTCAAAACATTGAGTCAAGGTTAGCTGCAGCTGCAATCAATAAGCGTACTTATGAATATGCTGCTAGCTTTGAGGATTTTGTTAAAATAATCAACAATGCAGGGAACTTAGAGGAGCTCTTGTTAATACGGACGAGTATTGTAAACGATCTCATGCATGCAACTACAATGCAAAATTTGCAGCGTGCAAAAGGTTTATTATTTTTGAAATATCATAATATAGATTAAGTTCCAAAAGAGTATAACTTGTGGTAGGTTTAGATCCCGATACGGAAGAAAAATGTTTGTCCCGTTCCGAAATAACAACTGCAGTACGATTAAAAAGGTATATTCAACAACTCTCTTACGCGAAATCCCAATGTGAAAAGAATCTCTTGAAGTATGGATGGAAAGAAAGCTGCTCTAACGATTTGGTAATTTATTTTCACAGAAAATTCTACCAAAAAAACTAACTGAAATATTAACTTTCTCTTCATCAAAGAATTTATCATTAACAGATATTTTAAATACAAGTGTTGGTCGACGATATTTGACATTGTTTTTAGAACCATTGAAAGCCAGCTCTTTGGTTGGATTTTATTTAGCTGTAGAAGATTTAAAACACGCACCAAAATCTCAGTGGCATCAGTTAGGAACTGAAATATTCTATATATATATTCGAGTACCAAAACCCGAAATAAAAATCGAGAAATCTGAACGAAAACTTGTAGAGACTTTTCTACTTGGCGACACAGGTCCGGATATATTTTATCAAATTCAAGCGAATGTAGAGAAAACTTTGGAAGAAAAATATTTTCCATCATTTTTGCTAAGCGAACAGTATCGACAATTAACAGACGCACTCTCCTCCGAAGATTTTAAGGACCCCACCCTTAATTCACTCCCTGATGGCCAAGAAGATCAAACTACCTCGATGGAAACAGACAACCAAATGGATGTAGCAACCCATACCACCTATGCAAGGAAAAAGCTGGAACAAATACAAGAACGTCTTGATAAAAAAATTCTAGCATTGGATGCATTAAAATATTCCGTTAAGCCAGAATCTAAAGTATTATTGATATTAGAGAAGGAGATGGAGTGGTTAAAGAATGAGAAACGACAAACAGAAGCTCATTTAAGACGTACCGATGCTTGGTCAGATCATATAGGCAAATGGAAAGCAACAATACAAAGTCTTGAAGTATAACAAAAGAAAATGTTACACCTTTAATTCAATAACTTACATACTATATGTTTGTTATAGGTTTCAGATGAAAAGGAATCACTTCAGTTTATGGTGCTAGTTCATGTCGATGAAGATATTAACAACCCAAATGCGATTTTCAGAGATCAGAAGCCCAGCAACATATCAAGTGGATGGGTAGTACTACGTTCATTAGCACAATTTCATGTAAGCTGTTTTAATGATTGCCTTTAGCTGTCTCAAATTTACATCCAAGTTTGTTTTTTTTAGGAGCTGCATAGAAAACTACGACCAATGTGTTCTGAACTAAAGTCAATGGACTTGCCGACAAATTTTAAGCTTTTCTTTTTAAAGAATGACAAAAATTCACTTGAAAAAACCAGAATTCAAGTTCAAAAGTACTTAAATGTAAGTATTAGTCTTTTTTTTTAAATAAAATATAAAGACAACTTCCGTAAAAATATAAATTATTGTATTATGTACACCTCTGGTATAAGTTTTTTTCTAATAGTGGAAAATTTGTGCAAAACATTCGGGATTTTGAATTTTAAATCTGATTGCTTACGAGGGCACCGGCGTCCAAACGGATCCAAATGAAATGATTCTGATTGGTCAATTAGTTTGTTTACAACAGCTGATTTAGTTAGTCAACTTCAGTAACATATTTTAATATTGGTCGAAGAAAAAGTTTAAATGTTGTGCCCCGAACGGATGTCCCATTAGGTGTAAAAATCATTGAGGATGACGACTATCGATTAAACGATATAAATCTTTGTAGTTTAAGTATTCTCTACTGCTTGCACGTAGTTTATGCGTTTACGAATGAACTCTGTACAGATAAACTCATACGAGTATGTTGAATGTATACCACGGAGATTCTACTTTTGGAAATCCCTTCGTTTTTAAGCTGTAGTTGCGCTGATAGAAAGAGGATGGGTATACTCATGTTACTAAGATTCTTTTCTTATCGATGGAGCTTGCAAAACTCTTAATACCTGCTTTGATCTCAAAAGAATATCGCATTAGTGAAAGTTCGAGCGAATTCGGAAAAATGGGAAGTAAGTTGTTTTTTACCGAGTAGTTAAGTTTTCCGTTAAAAAAACTAGGTGTGGTGAAAAGTAACCTCTTTGGGAATGAAAACATTTTTTTTTAATGGTTTTTTTATTTTATTCAATGTAGTCCACTTTTAGTTTGATACACTTATTCCAGCGATTTTCCAACTTATTGATCCCGTCCGAAAAGTAATTTTCCGGAAGGTCTGAAAAATACTCCTCCGTGGCGTCGATGATTTCCTCGCGTGAGCTGAATTTTTTTATTGATAAGCCATCTTTTGAGGTTTGGGAAGAGATAATAGTCCGAGGAAGCCAAATCGGGCGAATACGGTGGATGCGACAGCAATTGTCATTGCCGCAAGTCATTAATTTTAGTCGTGTTGCGATGCTCTTATGCGCCGGCGCATTGTCCTGCAAAAACAAAATTTTTTTCGCTTCATGTGAGTCCGCTTTGCAGCGGTTTCGGACTTCAATCGCTCCAATAATGCACAGTAATACTCGCTGTTGATGGGTTTTCCTTTTTCGAGGTAGTCCACGAAGAATTTGCCATGGCAATCCCAGAAAACCGACGCCATAACCTTTCCGACCCATTGAGCCTCCCTCGGCCGCTTCGGAGCACTCGTGTCGGCTTCAGTCTATTGCCGGGCACTCATTCGGTTCTCTGGTGTGTAATAGTGGATCCAGGTTTCAACAACAGTTACCCATCGATGCCAAAAGTCCGCCCGATTCCGCATCAGCAAGTCCAAACACTCTTTCGAAGTGCTCTCGCGTTCGTGTTTTTGATCAGGAGTGACCATGCGCGGCACCCAGCGGCAGGATAACTTTTTAATATGCAGAATATTGCCTAAAATCTGGCGTGTGAGCTCAGTACTAATCTTTGTGGTATCTGCTAGCTCGCGCACCTTCACTTTTCGGTCAGCCAACACAATTTCATGTATTTTTTTGACATTGTCCTCTGTAACCGCATCGGAGGGCCTGCCGCTGCGGACTTGATCGGTAGTGGAGCTGCGGCCACCGAGAAACTCTCGAAACCAATATTTGATGGTGTAATCTGACGGAGCATTAACCCCATAATGTTTATCCAACTTTTCTTTTGTTTCCTTCGCCGTTTTGCCTCTCAAAAAATAATGTTTTATGAGAGAACGAAAATCGTTTTTGTCCATACACATACACGTCAACAACAATCAGCTGTCAAAACAAAACTAAAGACAGTATCGCACTGAAATTTGGCATGTCTGCCTAAATATGAACGGACTTCAAGGCACCATAACCTTTATGGCAGTATCAGTGCATTCTGCCAACAAGGAGGTTACTTTTCACCCCACATAGTACATTACTAGATGGATCATAAAAAATGTCGGTTCACCCTCTGTTTATTTGTGTACGTTTCTGTATATATAAGGGCTTCTCTCAAGCTTTATGCGGCCTTTTTTCTTTAGTTTCTCTGGTATGTTAACGGATATGAAGTGCATAAGGTCTTTAAATTTGTATTACATATGTCAATTTGTTGAGAGTAGTTTGCCAAATTAGCACACCATGAATGAGTATGGGTCTGATAATGACTGTGCATTTTCGGTTGAATATCTTAAGAAAGACCCCATATCGGGAGAAAACTTTCTAACACCAATTGAGAGCGACTAAAACGCGATACTTAACGAGGTCGAAAAATGTAAGTGATATGCGCCTTTAATTTCTGGTTAGACATGTGAGCAAGACTTTACATATGTACGAGTATGCTTGTGGGCAGTATGTGGCGCTTGGCGCTCATATCTCTGTCTGCCATGAAATAGTTAAACTCTCTTCGAAAAGTGTCTCGAGTTCCGAGATTGAGAAACTTCTGGTGGATACGTGCAGAGGCAATTTAAAACCGATTTTTCCAAGGGAACGGGACGATCCATTCTTCTAGCAGTTTGAACCTTCACACCATAAGACAGCAAAAGCCTTTTTTGATGAAAATTGCAATATCTCCTTTCTTTATGGGATAAAGTGAGTTTGATCTTACTATATTATAACTTGTGGGTACAACCACATTAGGGCCCTAATCTTTGAGCAGCCTTAACAATGCGGTTCGTTGTTTGGTCTCTATCAGTGAAATTACATTCAACGTAGGAAATTTTACTGTTCACACCTATTCTAGTGTCTGACGTTAAAGCAGGTAATCTGGGGTGTGACGGCTGATGTTTGAATTTCTGCAAGTAGACGTTTTTTTCTCAATGTTCTAAGACTTAGATGAAACCCCAATAGAGGTGACTTTTCGTACGATCCATCCATACCCAGAGTTCATACCTAATCTGGGAGTATTCAGTACATTACTTTTTATGTTTTATTGATAAGAATTTAAATGTAACTTCAGACATGGTCTTTAAAAGAAAGCGCGTAGAACGACTTCAGGCTTTTGTTTATTCGTTGCGATCTTCGGGACTCCCAAATTAATTTTACTTGTTTCTGGAGTCAGGTATTGTCGTCTTGACTATTAAGTCTGTCCCGTCTTTTGTCGGTGAAGCAAACTTTGTAGCACAACCGATCACCAGTTATTGTTCGGTTAAACTTTTTTTGAGGGTTCTTTTAAATTTTATTAACAGAATTACTTGATTTAGATTTTATAAACTAGTTCTGCACCTGACTTAAATATGTGTCTTGTTTCTTATGTAAGGAAATTACATTTCTAAAATATAAATAAATCAATATAAAAATAATAAGACGAGTAACTTTTGTTTAGTTCATACTTGAAGACGATCACTTATGTGGAAGTGAAGCAATTTATACATTCCTGAGTCCCAGTTCAGATCACCTTAAGCAGACTACACCATCGCCCAGAAAAACGAAATTTTCCCTGTCAACATTGTTTAAGAGCGACAATGCTAAAACGGAAAACAATAAAACAACAGATCCGTTTTGGGGTCTAACACATCACAGAGAAGACGATGATATATCGATGTATTTGGAAGGAGTTGATTCAGTTGATTCAAAATTGTCAGCTGATTTGGACAGTAAGGATTCAATTGCAGAGCCTTTGTATGCCTTGATGGGGGAAATTTTCGATAAGGGCGGTGTTTTTAAGTGGTTACGAAAGAGCATTATATCGTTTGTTCAAATTACATACGGCAGGACAATTAATAGGTAACAAATAAATATATTTTCACATAAGCCTATTATTATATTTATTTTTTAAGGCAAATTCGTGAGTCAGTCGCATATTTGTTTGAAGAATCAATGCTTCATCACTATTTCTCGGCGATATTGAAATCATTTTGGCCTGGTGGTGTTTTGGCATCATCGTACCCGCCACGATCTGACGACATGGTAGAAATGACTAGAAACGCCGCCAAGGCTCTACTCATTGATAACATTCCAGAAGTATTGAGTAATCTGGTTGGCGCACAGGCTGGCAAACACGGTGTAATGAAAGTGTTTGAAGCTCTTCAAAATCCCTCTTACAACAAACAGTTGTTCTACGTAAGAATCACTATACGAATTTTTTTTTGTTTTTATTTTAAGAATTTATCTATTTCCTAGGAACTTGTTGAGATTTTGATGATCGAGCTCTTTCCCGAAATAAGACAGTTAAAGGTCAGCGCTACAGTAAAAACTAGCATTAAATGAAATTGTGATTTATGTTTTATTAACTTATTGATTGATATTGACAAATAATTGACGTTCCCTCTCTACACACATCCTTAGTACAATTTGTAATATGTAATTTCATATACATACATACACATACAAATAAACATTCATATACTCAAAGTTACAATTTAAATTAGATATAACAATGAAATGCTAGAATGTAAGTTTTGTTTTCGTATAAAACAGATCCGTTGACAAAGTTCTATGCTACGTTTTGAGTTCACAAATTTTTACATCATTAACTATATAGTAAAGTATTTTTTTTACACATTTAACTTAGGTATGAGTTGGAATTTGTTATTGTAATTTTATGTTATGGTGCAAAGCTTTTTTTTTTTTTGTTATTATTTATTGGAAATTATTTGTTTTTTTTCTTGATTTTGTTAGATCAGTATTATTTGGTAGTTTCTAACGTCTAGCCTCATAGATATTACCGTTTTATAAGTGTGCGTAATCTGTAATTATGAATAGTATCTGTACATTAAGAAAATGAGTAAATTAAACATTGTAAAGCGAATATTTATATAGTGAAAACATGTCTATAGATAATTATATACATACAATATACAGTAAATAAAATGAACTTTGTGTAACAAGATTATTTTAAAGCAATTTATTCAATTTTAAAACAGTGAACTCATCAAAAATCATTGCTTTTACTAACTGTGCTCGATTTAAATCCCAACGAGATAAGGCTCTTCAATTGAAATCGTGACTCTGATTGCGTCTGTTAGGAGATTCGTCTATTTGAGTTTGTGAATACGATATTGGATTAATAAATAACCGTCTTATGAATAAACGCAATGTAATCTTTTTTTAGGGTGACACATTTTTCACAATATTCTCTTTCTTAAACATCTAAAACGTAAGAGTCAATTTCAATTTCAATTCTTTTAAGTAGTTTTCAGTCGTAGCGTAATACATGCAAAATGTCTATGTCAGTTTCTTATTAATATTTTCGTGATTGTGCTTCTTCTCTTTAAATAGTCCATGAGGATTATCTCCTTCGTGTCGCTAAAAATCGTAGCCAAAACCTTTCTACACGAAGGGACCGTCTTTCCTCTCTTTGAAGTATATTGGCCTGGAGAAAAATTGTAGTTTTTATTATAGTTTGTCCTCTCGTGTGTAGTAATGGATCCGGATTTAATCAACGGTGACGACTCGGTTGAAGAACTCCTGCGGATCTCGCTTAAAGAGGTGCTCACGTCTGCGGGTTATTCTGAGCGCTCTTTATAAAAAAAAAAAAAACAGATTGACACGTTCCAAATTGTTAAACCTTTTATCGTTTGTTTGCCATAGAAGAAGAAGGAACTCCAAAGACAGCATCTAACTGACCTTTTATTTCGTTGCACGAGTTTCCACCTAAATGCGCAGAATTTGCAACATTGCAAAAAAAAAGACGACGCTAGAGTCTAGGGTGGATCTGGGTCTAGTTGCGCCCTCGAAGTTGGTTGAGGACCACTTTATTTTTCCGCGGACGTTAAACGAGGCTTTCTAGTACTGCCTTGTTCCATCGGGTTAGAATCGTATATTTTTAAGGTTGAACCGTTCGTGTTCATTCGTTCTACATGTTCTTGCCATCTTAGGTGACTAATGTAAACTTATCTGACGACCAAGTCAATTAAGCTGTATTACTTGTGGAGTTCGGATTATATCTCTTTCTCTAAACCACGGTATCGAACCCAGTCAACGCACAATTCTTAACCATAAGAGCGTCTCAGAAAAGTGTGTGAAGAAAGAGCGCTCGGGAGGTGGAGCTCTTCGTTTGATTTTTTTATAAGATGACATTATCATAATATACAGGTATACAAAGTCCGTTTCTATCTCAAAGTTTTGATTGTCTCTATTTTGTGGCGTACTATCGATTCGACGTCGATTTACTATTCAATGTATGTATTGTACTTAATTTATTCTTGTTAATAAATTAACTCACTTTTGCCGCTTCTGTTCCAATACCTGCGACAAGCTAAGCTATGCCGATGATGTCAATGTCAATGACTCTTCGTAAATTGTCCTATGCGTGTATCATCTTGCTTTAATCATTTTGTTGACGTCAAACGTTTTGGAGAGAGCAGCGAACGTTCTCCAGTGTCATTCTATACAATCTGACATCTCTTTAAATGGTCTCTGATTTTGACTTGAAGGTTTCTTCCTTGATATGTCTTGGTCGATTGTGGACTCACCGCATGAGATTATTCATAGATGGGTTCTTGTTCAGACAAAACGTCAGATAAAATTTTATATGGGATATTGAGGAGACTAATGTATCTACATATAATTGTCACAGCTAATAGGTTCTCATTTCTTGTGGGTTGGGCAAATGGAGCTAAGGTTCTTCAGGCATACTTTCTGTTTCTACCGACCAAATCTTGGGAATGAGAAAGTGCAACTCGCTTGAATAGGTCGGCAGATCTTGTCTAACACCCTTGTTGTACTTAGACTTGGATATTCCTATCCTCACTTTATTACTTTATTTTTTTTTTTATATAATTTACGCGCGCCTCAAGGGGTTTATGATATTCTTATACAGTTGCCAGGGCGCGGGAGGAAAGATAGAAGGAGGAGAAAGGAAAGCATTGTTGTGGTGTAGTGGTTTGAAACTCAGATATATTTGGTTTCCATATTAACTCTCCAGGGGTGGGGAGTCCGAATAGGACGGAGAGTTTTTTCCTCACTCGGAATGATTCAGGTTGTAAATTTTAACGGTTGTTTTGTGCTTAAAACTCTAAAACAGCCAAATCTATTGGGTCTATAACTTAATTCGTGCGGTTTGCTAAGAGATGGCGTAACTTGTATTATTCCATTGTTATTATTCCATTCGAACATACGTTGGAAAGCTACTGTCATTGTACGTCATTTCAGTATATGTCATTCATTTGAAGCGTAAACAACAATATTTTTTTTCACTCAAATATGTAAAACTTTGTGCATGAAAAAGTGTTTTTGCGGGGAGTTCTTCTTCATTACTTTAATTTGAAGAAAATTGCTGCCGGAAGTCATCGTATTTTGGTGGAAGTTTATGGTGAACATGCGCTAGCTGAGCGAACGTGCCAAAAGTGGTTTGCACAATTTAAAAGTGGTGATTTTGGCTTGGAAGACGATGAACGTCCTGGGCAGCCAAAAAAGTTTGAAGATGAAGAACTGGAAGCATTACTCTATGAAGATTGTTGCCAAACACAAGAAGAGCAGCCATTTCAAAACGTTTAAAAGCATCTGGATATATTCAAAAGCAAGGAAATTGGGTTCCACATGAACTCAAGCCGAGAGACATCGAAAGGCGGTTTTGCATGTCCGAAATGCTGCTGGAACGCCACCAAAGCAAGTCATTTTTGCATCGGATTGTTACTGGTGATGAAGCCGAATATCAATGGCGCGAAAGTAATGCTCTGTATTTGGTGGGATCAGATGGGTGTGCTGTATTATGAGCTGCTAAAACCGGGTGAAACCATCAATGGACAACGCTATCGAACACAAGAAGAGAGCAGTAGCCGAAATATGCGACCAGACACGAGGCAATAATTTTCCATCATGACAACGCTCGGCCCCACGTTGCTATTCCGGTTAAGAACTATTTGGAAAACAGTGGATGGGAAGTCTTACCCCACCCGCCTTATAGCTCAGACCTTGCCCCTTCCAACTACCATTTGTTCCGATCGATGCAGAACGCCCTTACTGAAATACGGTTCACATCAGAGCAGAATATCAAAAATTGGCTTGATTCATTCTTGGCTACCAAGCCGGCGCAGTTCTTTTGGGATGGGATCCACAAATTGCCCGAAAGATGGGAAAAAGTCAATAATATTACTATTGTACATGTTTTTCTTAAATAAACGTTCAAATTTTGAAAAAAAAAAACCACACGAATTTAGTTATGTACCCAATAAATGTCAGTGTTATGCCTTTTTACACGCAAATTTTTCTGACTGAGTTCCAATTACACAAATGAAAAACTTGTCATGTGTTTCCTACACGAACCTTGACTCTCCGAGTGAGAAGCGATAGCTAGTACCACTACACCACGGCCATCTCGTGTGGTGGGGTTGTTCTCTTGACTTTTGCAGTAAGTAAACACCCGGTTATATCTAACACCGGAATTTGCATTGTCCTTGTCGTTTTACAGTCTGCTAAAATAGTTTTCGAGTTTGGTGACAAGATCACCCTATACAATAAGGATATTGCCGGAAAATTTCATCGAGTAGCTCGTAGAAACATTCTTTGGCAGCGTCGTTTTTCTTTGTTTGTGGACTTTTGAACGCATACTAGACTTATGTTTAAAACAAATCCGTTTCATCCTGTTTTAATTTGACCTATTCCAACGCACTTCTGACATTCATGATATATTCAAACAACGTAGTCCTTTTTCATAGATCGGTGCTTATTCGAGGTCAAGGGCGTCTTGTAACCCCCTTGATGCCGGATAACTGGGAGTCATTTGCTTATTTTGAGCTACTGTTGACCTACTTCGGGTTCATCCCCAGCATCCCCATTGCAGCATCCTGACAAGCGTCAAATAGCCCATTTAAGGTTTTTCTTCGACCGGGAAAAGTTTTAACTTTTCGAACTGCTTTACCAACATTTTTACCATTTTTTTAAAGTATATTTATTATATAGTATATTTTGATTTATAGTATATTTTAAACAATTTCAATGCATGCATCGTTCTATTAATACGTGCTGTACTTCTATGATAGCACTTTAATATGAAATAAATTGGATTGAAACAACATTTTTTTTTTATATATACATTGATATATAATAGAAATCAAAACTCTCAAATTTAATAAAATTGTTTCATTTACAAGTCAGAGTCTACTCCCGCATCAAGAAAATCGTTTACAGTTTGAATAGCCTTCACTGGCAACAAACTCATCACCTTTTCCAAATATAAGTAATGTGCAGGAATACTTTGATGTTGAACGCCACGTCTTTGTGCACTAACAATATATTTAGCTGCTTCCTGCGGACTAACTAGTTTCATATGACTGAATTTGAATCGTGGTTTCTTGCACAAGCCAGTATCGATCATGTACGGGTAGATTGTTGTTAGTTTTATCTAAAATATTGCAGGTAATCAATGTTAAATGGTTTTTATGGTTTTTATTTTTGTAAGCGCCTACCTGTTCATGTAGACCAATAGAGCGAAGTTCTTCGTAAAATGCTGCCATAACTCCACGTACAGCAAATTTAGTTCCACAGTATGGGACTAAATTCTTAAGACCGTAAAGTCCCGCACATGACGAAAGGGCAATAATGTGCCCTTTTTTCTTTTCAATCATCTCTGGCACAAAGGCTTGAATCATCTAGAAATACATTAGCAATAAATGTGGCTAAAATAATTTCTCTATTTTGATAAGGCTTACCCAAAAGTGTGCCAAAACATTGATATCATACATTAGTCTTGTCTCTTGCTCCGTATGTTGCAAAAGTGGATGGCAAGGCATTATACCAGCATTATTCACTAAAATACTGACGAAACCAACTTCTTTTTTCACCTTTTCGGCAACTTGGAGGATGTCTTCTCGTTTTGTTACATCACATCTAATCAAAACAATTCGATTATAAATACAAATGACAATGAAGAGAATTCCCTTCTAACTTACATATATGAGACAGCTTTTCCTCCCATTGACTTGATTTCCTTGACTGTTTCTAAATTCCCTTTTTCGTTGATATCCCAACAAACAACGGTAGCCCCTCTACCAGCATATTCCAAAGCAGTTTCCTTTCCGATTCCATGAGCAGTTCCGGTAATCTATGGTAAATTAAAATAAAAAAGGCTCGTATTATTTAAACTAAACTTTTCTTATTTCTTTTTAAACCATATCGACAGTTTTGTAGACATAAAAAGGTCTAGGTACCTGTAAATACAATATTACACAATCAAGTGTACTGTTTGCTCCACTGTTTAAGCTATTTCCTTGGTTTAAGCTCAACAGAATAATTAAAAAAATATCAAACGTCGACAAGCAACGTTCTTATTTTTGGGTAAACCGTAACCTTCGTGCCAAACTGGTAAGAGTTGCAATAGTTTATAAAATTGGACAATTCAAAAACAGTAATTGTTTTCCATTTCGATAGCATTTTGGAACGAACTACGAAATGCACCGTTAATGTACAAAGTGTGGAAGGGACCACAAATCATATGAGGGCGATCTGGTCAAGGGTGGAGCAATAGAGAAGGCTCTAAAACCAAGCTCGGCTCAAAAAGTGGACTGTAAGCAGGTAAGGTAATTTTTACTCTTGCGGACTAAAATTGCAAGAACGCAATATAAAGGACCAGCTAATCACCATACCATCCAAGAAGTGTGATAGGATGAAAAGCTGTGATATCGGCTAGGGAGATTGTTACAGACAACGAGCGCGACAAAGAAAGCAGTCGAAGTCGGCACTCGGATGAGAAATCGCCGTAAGAGAATGACTTGGTGAACTGAACTTCAGTTATCTAAGTGAATAATGGAGATGGGTAAAACTACAAAAAAATTTATCTGTTTCTCGATAAACCCTACGAGCAGTACCCTAAGTATGACGTGAATCGTCTTTGATCATATTGCAGTCCAAGCCAAGCACTTTTTAAGCGTTTTAGAATCCTTCGGCTTGAGTGTAAATTTAAGAATTTAAATAGAGCCACACAGTTTGAGTTTCTAAAAGCCCAATCTCTTTATGATTACTTCAACTAAAGGATGTTTCAACAAGAGGTGAATGATTTAAGAGCTATTATTTTCCAGCTGACGACCGTAGGGTTGAAATATGGTGTCAGGAGTCATCTATAAACTTGAAAAATCAACTATGAAATACGAGTACTACATATTGGAAAAAAGTCCAAATCGTTAAATTGTTTTTTCGGAAGCTCACTTTCAGTCGCAGTATAGATGCGAAAAATGTTTGCCTAATTTGTACGTAGTAAGAGGTATGGTATCAAAAAAATTCCAAAAGACCAGCTCAGTATAAGATGCAAAGAAGCCAAAACGTAACGAAAAGTGTCGAGGAAAACCCCTCTATTCACCACCGTTCTCAATATCTTGCGCTCTCAACACACTGCACTGAATTTTGACGAAAGTTTTGAATTTCCATGCGTACAAGATTCAATAAACGCAAGGACTGAAGCCAGCGGAGCACCATCAACAAGATCGTTCTACGTGCCATACAAGTTGCGAATAAATCGAGTTATTGCGCAATAGTTTTGAAAATACCTCTTGGCCGCCAAGATCGTACGACTCTTTTTTTGAGACTGTGTTAAAAGCAAAGTATACGCCAACCATTCGAAACCAATCCTTACTATAAAAGCGAACATTGAAGCTGTCATGCTATCTAGCACATATACAACTCTCTTGTAAAGGGACGTTTGGTATTGTTCTATTTTTTGCAGTAAATTTGTCATATTACCTTGTTATCATAACGCCAAGTCTAAGTTCGGGGACTGCTTTAACAAAAACAGCAGGTACTTTGCAAAAGATAAGATATTATTAGAACGGAAAAAAACAAGCCGTACAAAAGAAAACGATTCATGATGACCAATACGCATTTTTACCCTGAAACCATTAAGGGGAGGTTCTATTATAGACGACGAAAAAGTAGCTCAACTTTGGGATTTTTTTGTAGGAAAATTAAAAAAGGGATCGAAATTCTTTTTGACATGTTTTTTTATTGTACATTGAAGTGTACGTTCATAATTTTTTTTCAAAAAAGAAAAAGAAAATGGCGACTGTTATTGGCTTTCACAGAAACCATGTTTTCAAAACACTGTAAATCGGTGGAAGAGATTCTGATTCGACATCAATCTGAATTCAAAAAATCCAAAATGGGAATGAAATTACATTAAATGTGCTGAGAAAGAAACCAAAAGTTATTAAGAAAATTTAAAATTAACGAAATGGCGAGCGCGTAAAATTTAAGGGCATATTTGGGATATTTTTCGTCTCGAATTGTTGCTTAAAAAATAGTTCAAATAATATTTTTTCATATTTTTTGTATCGTACCTCCAATAAAATGTTTGTACATCAAAATAAAAGAAACTGGAAGTAAATCGCTTCAGCCGTTTTAGAGTAATCTCTTCCACCGTTTTGTAATAATTGAATTTTGTAGAAACGTCATTGAAGTTGAAGTACATTTTTTCACGATTTGTGTCACATTTTTCGTTTAGTTCAGTTAATGCAATTCAACTTTCCTTTCGATTTTAAAAACGAAATTATACTTATTAATGATTTTTGAGCTGCTGAACCCAAATCAAGAATTGTTTTTATCAAAATTCAAAATGGCGGATCCAATATAGCGGACCAAAAGTGAAGCTGAGCGGGCGCCACGCGGCAATCGGGACAATGCTCCGATCAATAGGCTGTAAAATCGGTTATACTGCTCGGATCGGTTTAAAATTTGAAAACAATATTTTTAACATGTTACTCTTTCAGAAAATCATATAAAAAAAATCGAAAATTTCAAAATTCTATATGAGAACCTCCCCTTAAGCGAAAGGTTCCTTAGTAAGTTAAATTAAGCAACATTTGTAAGTATTAAAGAATCGGAATTTTGACGATATAAACAATAAAAATAGTTGTTTTCCATCACTATAAAACAAAAACTAACTAAACACTACATTTTTTAAATGTACCCAAAATCTGAAAAGATTTTATTGAATGTGATTCAGTTTTTTTCAACAAACATTGTTTATAAAATAAATACATACCAAAACTATTTCTCCATTCACATCTTGTTCCTCTTTTTGAGTAAAGAGACTCACTATATTTTCGAAAATATAGTACCAGAATTTTAAGTTAACTATGATAATATCCAAAACCAAAAGAGCAATGGCTTGAATACCACCCTGGTTTGCTTGGGATTGACTGGAAAAAAGAATTAAGAAGAAATAGTTATTTATTACAAACCTTCAACACAATTAAGCAATTTAAACAAAATTAAATTAATGCAAATCAACATCCACCACCTATGCAGCTGTAACCCATTAAGATATATGTTAGGTAGATCGAAGTTCTACATATTTTTTTTTATTTGCCTAAAAGTTGCCTTTACAAGAATGTGAAATGAAGCAAATCATCAGCAGGATATTTGAGAAGTGAGGTCAGTATAATCTCTACACTATGATGGTGATCGCTCCTTTTTAAAGTAGTCTGGGCACCAAGAATTAAGATATACTCTCAGATCCTTTTACACTTATAGAAAGCACAAGCTAACCTTGAACATACGAGTATGTTTTTCTATAAAAGCTTCAACTGCCCACCATCCATGGAATTTATATCATATACGTTGTCCTATTATATTTCATACCTAACAAAAACGTATAGATAATAGGAAGCATAAGATTGATTCAATATGCTTTCAAGAATTTTAGTGGCAAAATATCGGAAATAGAGCCCTGTAGTTTGACAGGAATTTGAGGAGTTCCTTAACAGAAAATCAAATGAAGAAATGTTTTCATTAGTGAAGATTTAAACAGATTTTTCGAAAAGAAACACAACAAATACGAAGGCTGCTGCGGAGAAAGGATTTCGGACCAAGGAACTCGGCAGGTGAAGATATACTAAACTCAGTTGACGTACTATACGCAATACGCTTTTTACTAAGCAAAAGCGGCACTTAACATACTGCTATAGTGGAAAGCAACCCCAGATAGATTACCATCTATGAAGCAAGATTTTAAGGTGAAATTTAGCGAGCGACTAACAAGTCAGCATCGACTTTTACTGACATAATTTTTGATAATGAAAAACTTAAATAACGAAAGAAGCTATCACTGAGTATTAAATCTGTGGCAATGACTTAAACTATGAGCACAAGCTATTTGAAGCAACTTCGAAAAATAATCAGTGATGCCAAAACTCCAGCTTGATTCAAAAGCAAATTGGATGGAATCTATCTTGGTTAGACTACACACCTTGCAAGGGCAATCGAATGGTAGCTAGAGCACGCGCGATTGTTCAACGTGAAAGTCTGCACAAACTAGCTTACATTTCTTGGATAGCGGCACAAAAAAGAAAAAAACTGTAAAAATTTTGTCAGAAATATATTTTAAAAAAGCAAAGACTTGGGGTGGCATTTTTGCAATTTTCGCGCATAAAGAAGAATGGCAGTATGGTTTGACAGCTGTCAATGTCAAACTGTGTTGACATTTCTGTTCAGTAAGGTTTGACAATTCATCATGAATTGTTTAACGCCAGAACAACGCTTCCAATTTGTGGAAATTTACTTTGAAAAAAATAAATCTGTTCGTGAAGTTCATATTGATCGTTTTCACGAAGACAATCCTCAAACTGTTAATGAATCACAATTACATCCATTAAAATTAACTGTGTGGTGCGGCATCATCGGTCCTTATTTCTTTCGAAATGAGGAAGGAGCTGCCGTTACCGTGAATGGCAAGCGCTATCGAGCCATGCTGACTGATTGTTTGTTTTCAAAAATTAATCAGCTAAACATCGACGACATTTGGTTTCAACAAGATGGCGCAACTTGCCATATAGCGCGCTTAACCATTAATTGATTGCAAAATCAATTTGGTGTCAACTTTGTTTCCAGAGTGGTCCTGTTAACTGGTCGCCTCGTTCGTGCGATTTAACGTCTCTCGATTTTTTACGGGGCTATCTTAAGTCATTAGTTTATGCAGACAAACCACTAACTCTTTAAGCATTGGAAGCCAATATTCAAGCCATCATTGACGCCATACGGCCAGATTTATTGGAAAAAGTTGTGAAAAATTGGACTGATTAAATGGATCATGTAACTCGTAGCCGCGGCAGGTATATGCCGGAAATCATATTTAAAAAATAAATAAATGAAATTATCTACCAAATTATAATAATAAAAAATTAATTTTAATAATATTTCTGTCTTGTATTATTATTTAAAGTTTTCAAGCTCTTAAAAAAATACCCTTTACATGTATTCAACTTTTGACAGTTCGATTTCAGATACAGATTCAAGCTTTAGATTCACATTCTGGACAGCTCTTAAGCTGGCGTGCTCAGGTGAAAGATGTTTCCATCCAACTCATTAGCTCAGAGTCGGTTGCACAAGCATTTTTGGATAAAAAGTATGATTTCACGGTTCAACACATACATTTTGATAATCAGTTTCACAAAACTCATTTTGAATTATATATCAGTTAAATAGTTACTGAACAGTAGCGTTATAAAACAGTCTTATAGAAATTACAATCTTATCAGCATTATTCTATTTAATCAGATCTAATTGATCAAATGGCACATTTAATATGTTTGTTGACATATAGTATCTTTCACTTTGATTTCAAAATAGAACAAACAAAAGTCGAAGTTCTGTTGTACCCACCTTCGTACCTTAGGATTTAATACAAACTGTAATATACGAATATTTTTCAATATAATTTGCTCGTTAAAAATTGCAAAACGCAAACATAACACGCAAAAGAAACTCTTAAATGAACTCAAGTATAAATAGTGAATTGATTTAATTCAGTACTTGTTTGCAGGATTGATTCGCTCTATTTTTAATTTAAATATTAACGAGCCTATCCGTGAAATGTCTTTCTCTGACTCTCTTGCAGCATTCGGTTGTTCTTTCAGTTTTTCGCTTCGATTTCGAGTTCTCCAACATCTGAGAATTATTATCATAAATACAACTTCTGAGCGCCACAAAAATATTCTACTTGTACATGATTTTGCTGAACAAGTGAAGAAATCCCTTAATGTCGCATGCCGTGCTGCAGTATCTTATTGGCACTGCCCGTCATTCCATTGGTTGTAAGTGTTTCAAATTCATTGTTTTTCATCGTTTGACAATGCCAAATCAAATACTGATAGGTTGTACTATAAATGGTCTTTCCTAAAGTACTTGATGGTTCATGACAAATTGTCAATTCGGACTGCGAAGGGTACTTTGAGGAACGATTGAAACACTTTGCAAGCTGTTCAAAGTCCTCAGAGAGACAGTTTAGCCAGAGGGAAATCAATGACTCGTTGTCTCATGTTAACCTAGCAAGAGTAGTGTTTGAAGTACAAATAGGAAAAGATGATTACACGCTCACAATAGCCTCAGACCTATAAGTCTAACATCTTTTATGTTGAAGAACGTGGAGAGTATTGTTCGAAAATCTGCCTTCCTTAAGTATCCTCCGTCCAAGATGCAACATGCTTGCCAACACGTAAAATCTTGACGTGAAGGCGCATTCGGTAGAAAGATTTATGTATGCGCAGAATTTTGCTTGAATCGTAGGTCATAATGGCAGAGCAGATAGCAGATTTCAATTTTCTTCCTGTTCCTCAATACAGTAGTTGGTTTCTCTATTTTTCTGCTTAATCTGAAATCAAAAGAAGTAGACAATGATGTTTATCTACACTTCAATTTGATTGTACAACATTGACCATGGAGAATTTAAGTTAATCTAAATAAATTGCATAAAAATTCGTACGTGTTTCCTAGCTCTTACGTGACCGAGTTTAGTATTCCACATAAACATTTCATTTCTTTTTATAAACGAAGTTATGGATAAAGTCAATCAAACAAAACAAAGAAAAAACACTCTTCAAAAATACCAACATGACTACAAAGCCAATTTCAGTTAGAATAAATACAAAAAAACAATTTAAACAAGTTAATGATAACTTACTGTACGGGAATACGGACTGTATCACAACTTTAACTTGTGGCTATTGATTTGTCTAAGAAAAAGTTGCGGATGAATTTGAAATTTTTAGGTAAATTTTTATTTTATTATCAGCTATAAGGAATCTATTGTTGGTTTTTTAACAGCAGACAAAATAGTGAATGTGGGACATATTTTAAACATAAGAAAAGTTGTAATTCCCATTTATTAAAAAAAAAAATTATTGCTTGAGACTTGAGAAGACCACAAAATAAGTATCTAAATAACTTTAAGTTTTCTCGTTAAAATTCGTTCCGCTTATTTGCATTTTCCGGTTAATTCCACTCAAAAGATTCAAGCTTCTCGTTAGCAATAAGCAGCCGAAATTCAAAGCTGCACCGCGGGCTGTACAAAAAATCAATTTCTTAATCAAAAGTTGGGTTTAAGATGTATTACGTAATTTAAAAACCTATGGAGGTATATCGCTCCTCTCCTAGAGCGTTCACAAAAGAACCAGACCATCCTAAGATAGCAGAGACCTTACGTTTTTGAAATACGGCAAAACAGCAGTGACAAACTTATATATGAACGTTTTTTTCTGCCAATACAGTCGACCTATATATCCCTATAGCTTATATGATCACGGCGCTGATCCAAAGAAATAGAAACAAGCCTCATAGTCCAGGCATCTGCCCGGCGATGTTCAGTGCTAAAACTATAATTTCAAATCAATTGTAAAGGGTCATTCATTTTTCGATATCGAAAATAAAGGTAAATGAAGCACATATAGCGATACATTTTTGATGAACATTTTAATTCATTATAAAGTTTGGACTTTGCCATTGGCCGCTTCGGGAAGATTCGCATCATGTGATACTTTTGAGGTAATTTTTAACCACTTTTTCGCACATTTCGGGCGGTATCTCGGCCATAACATGAGTAATGTTGGTTTTTAATGCGTCTAGAGTTCGGGGATTATTCGCGTAAACACAGTCTTTTGTGTAGCCCCACCGAAAAAATTTAAGGGTGACAAATCGCATTATCTTGACGTCGCCAAAACGTGAAATTACGCGACCAGGAAAATTTTCACGCAATAAAGCCATAATTGGTCATGTTGTGTGGCTTCTTGCCGCGTCTTGTTGGATTCATATATCGTCCAAGTCATGATCTTCAATCGCCGGCCAAGCCAATTCGGTTATCATTCGACCATATCGCTCCGAATTGACTGTAACCGTCCTTCCATTGGCATCTTCGAAGAAATACGAACCAATGACACCTTTCGACCATAGAGCACACCAAACAGTCGCTTTGTCTGGATGCAACGGCACCTCTTCGATCACTTGTGGGTTTTCAGAGCCCCATATGCGGCAATTTTGTTTGTTTACATACACACCGATTGAGAAATGTGCCTTGTTCGAAAAATCGGGGTTTATTGTCTGTTGTTCCAACACCCAAGAAGCGTATCTACGGCATTTCAAATGGTTGGCAGGCTTCAATTGTGGCATAAGTTGAACTTTATAAGGATGGAAATGCAAATCCAAATGCAAAATACGCCATAGTGAGGAGTTCGGTTCGGATCATCAGCAACACTTGCACTTACAGCAGCAATATTTTCGACTGAGCGTGCATTACGATGATGCACGAAAATTGGCTACGCTTAAATCACCACTTTTGTAGTTAGTTTTAATAATTTTAACGCGTTGTTCGATTTTTAAACGATCCATTATTGTAAATGAGGTTGTTCCAAACGGTTCAGTGAGAAATATTTCTGTCCGTATCTGTTCTATTTTGTGTTCAGTGAGGTTGTTCCAATCTGTTCGGAACAGAAAATCTTTCACCTGCTCTCGAAGTAGAACACAATTGTGAAAAGTGTCAAAATCAGCTGTGATTTTAAATTGTATTATTTGTTGGCGGTTATTTGCTAAATCAAGTGAAATTTTAAATTAGAAATGGATTAACTTTTGACAACTCTCATATGGGCTGTACTTTTCTGTTCTCATTTGATTTGACGTTTTTCAGAAATTTGTGCAGTTCTGTTCTGGTTTTCCTCACTGAACAAAGCTATTATGACACTTCAAATGACAGCTGAGTTTAGCAGGTGTCAAATGCCAGCGCTACCAACTTGAAATTATGAAATGAATGACCCTGTACTTAATGATAACTGGCCCTGTACAGCCGGACGTCACCTGCCTACCTAATGAACTATATCACTTTGATTAACTGTCAGAAGTGAGTATGAACTAACTAGATCAACGGCAGCTCTCACTCCCCCGAAGTGGTCTATGAGCGCCGAAATATCCGACCCTTTTCGCCCAGGCGTAAAAAAAAATAGGGATGTGCGACTGGCTAATTACTTAACTTCGTAAAAATCTAAATATTGTGAAACAACTAAATGTGTCGAATTCACTCTTGACGATCATCAAAACCAAAGAAAGTACAACAATGCTCGAAATAGGCCACGAACAGCTAAACAAATAGCAGAGGCCATAGAATGATATGTATCTATATAAAACATCACAGCTATGCAAGTATGGCCGTGCACAAGAATGATGAACTCTGACACACTTGTTCTCGTATTTTATGGCGATTTCTACAGAGAAAAGAGACAGAATCTATTTGGGTGTGGATTTGTTATAAGTGGCGGACATCAGCAAGAGCTTTCGACACGTAAATTACCGCCTTATGACAACAAGACAACAAAACTTTATTCGTCAAAATCGGCCTGAGTGGCGCTCACCTTCGCTACCAAAAAGTTTCTACGAGCTCCTCGACAAAACTTATGAGCAATGTCCAAAGTGGGAGATTAAAATTATCTTAAATGACTTTAAACCAAAATAAAAATTAAGAACATTTTTGGAAACGTGGTCGGGAAAAATAGCCTTTACGATACCACCGCTGAAAGCTCGCTAATTCGCTTAGTGGCGCAGCAGAATTATAATACGGTTTCATCCCCTTAATATCCGCATAGAAAAACATGAGAAGGGAAGAACAAGAGGGGGAGCTACTCTAGAAACTACGTATGGAACTTCTATCATATATTAAAACATTTTTTTCTTAAGTCAACAAGACCAGATCAGGATAGAGATTATAAAAGAAATTCAATAAAAGAGTCGCAGTCAGTGCTGAGGGTATACTTACTTACTAAGGTGTACTACATGTACGCCTTCACTACACTTTGGCGTGAACCTAGGCATCACCAACAAGCTTCTTCTGTTGGCCAGATCCTAAGCTAGCTGCATTTAGGTGCACACTCCAATTTAATTGAGGTCTTCCTTCGGGTTAGATTTGAAAACAAGTTTTCATTCGCTTTACACGCCCTAGTCAGCTTAGGCGACTGACACTCAGTTTTCCGACTTAATCGATTTTGTTGTAGAGCTCGTGTAGTTCATGAATTTCTCCTCCAAAGTCCCGTGGAATGGGGCCAAAAATCACACGAAGAATTTTGTTTTCAGAAGAGCCAAGGATATCTTTTGCCTCTGTTCCATAAAGCAGGAGGATCTTATATAGTGTCTCCTCAGTATTCTATCAATTCAAATACACCGACCAAAGCTCTTTCGGGCATTGGCCAGGATGAAGTTTAAAAAACAACGCACAACAAATGCTTCACCTCAAGATCGGATGACAAACATACTCGCAGCGCAAGAAAACATCAGAAATCACAATTATGTACCATATAGGGTGCTTTTAAGATGGAGATTAAAGATACTCGTAAAAAACAGGATTCAACTTCAAGCCGCTCAAAAGGCCAAACTTCGCAAGTTATAGTCTTAGTTCTTGCATCTGCTACTTATTCCGATGGAGACCGGTTCGCGTAATTTTAAGCAAAGTGTTGCGATCAAGGCTGGAGTATTTGTCTGAAGACTGATTTTTAAAATAAGTTTGAACGATAGTGGTACGTCTAAGTCATGATGATTTGTAAATTATAAATGAAAAAATAACAGCAAAATTGAAAAGTGTATATGCCGCCACAAATCCATCAAATATGTTTATTTGGGATTATAGTTTGGTTTAAAAGAAGACCCAACAGCCAATCAGAATTTCGTGGATTATTGCAAATATGCTCGAAGCATTAAGGAGACATTTCCAGAATAATTAACCTTAAGTAACATTTTACTTCACGCCAACTTACTTATGTTTATCTACGTTTCCTGTTTCCATCACCCGTGTTGCTTTTCTAATATGAAAACGATGATAAACTCGTTTAAATCAGAAAAGTTGTAGAATGCAGTATTCTCGTTCATTGTTTAACTCGCTAGACAGAGCATCTCATATAATCTACTAATAATAATTGTTTATCAGTTATCGTATGTGAATTAGAATCATGAAGGCTTAACTATTTTACCATTGAGTAAATAATCTTTTTGAAACCTGCAATGCAAACGATATTTAATTACTGAACATGGACGTGTAGAAATATCTGAATGTTTCTGATTAGCCTCTTGTTTTTCTCTTAATAATACACGTTAACTACTCAGTCTGATGAATGTCAAGTGACGCACACATTTGATATATGTGCATGCATATTACGAAATGATATGTGCAAGCTCCGTCTACATTGGTGCAATTTATTATCAATTGCTGAACGCCGTGTTTTATGATTTCAAGTTCGTCATAATAAGGGGGTTTGTTGGATGTGTTCATATTCAAAATTGCATTGCGCTCAACATGAAATGATGCTGTTATGTACATCATCTGACGCTTAGTCATCTAACGGTACGGTGCTATTAAAAGTTACACTTGTTACATTTCAATGAATTAGCTGTCGTTGATTAAGCGCACGTGAAAGTGTTGTTTGTATTTGCTAAATCTAAATGTTATATCTGGAATACAATACTGGTATTCGACATGCTCTTCGAATACATACTCGTAATGGATAGTTGAAAAACTGGCATTTATAACTAAAAGTTACCTATAATATGACATTTAATTGTTAGTGTCCACGTTAATGAGTATACTTAAAACTATCGGATTTAAGTATAGCGTTTGTTTGAAAATTCATAAAAGTTCTTAATCTATATCTACCTATCTATGTATACTTTAGTATGTACACAATTTAAGTTTTATTTTTTTAATTACATATTTGGTATATACATATGTTACAATGGCCCAGTAACTTCGACCTTGGCTTTGTAAATGTTCTAAGTCAACCCTAAAAAGCACCTTTCCATAGGTTAATACAATTATTCACAAAATCATTCAGATATTTTCAATGTGGATGCCAAAATCTTTTTCATTATTATTGGCATATAGTTTACTAGGTTCAAGCATACCCCTATTGAAATATTATTCCACTCAACCTGGACTCTAGACTATGATTTGTCCAATTATTTGCACGCCACATCATGGTTGGACGATTTCCTTAAAATTTGTCAAAAGTGCTGTATTGGGTTTAAATCTGTGAGTTTAGCTTCGTGTTTCGGGACATTATTCTATTGGGAGGTACACTCTGATTTGTCCTATTATTATCCATTTAGTCGACTTTTTTTTTAATTATTGTCGAAAAGATAACAATAAGCAATTAAATCTCGTACGAAATGTTGAAATGTTACCGTCAACACTTAGGGTTTTTGAGTTTTTGTCAAATGCCTTATTGAGAGCGAGAGATGGGGTTCCACATGAGACATTTAATACTTCAGTCCTGCTTTACCGAATTAAGACGTAAGTACTATCCTTGACGTAATTTAATAAAATTATACGAGCTTGCATCCTATCACTCACATTTGTAATGCCATTATAATGACTTCTGTTTTTCCGGTAAGCTGGAAAACAGCAAAAGTTCTATCCCTTCCTAAATCGCCAAACAGGAACCCGGTAGAATACCGACCTATAGCAATTTTACCGTTCTTAAGCAAAGTTTTTGAAATCATAATAAGTCGACAAATAAAAGCACATCTAAACGCTAAGACCATGATATTGAAATACCAGTCAGGATTTCGTGCAAATTTTAGTTGTACTTCAGCTCTCCTCAAAAACTGCGAAGATTTGCGTGCTGGTTGTGACAATGACAAATTAGGCTTAATAGCGTTTTTAGACTTTTCAAAAGCATTTGACTGCGTGAATCATGAATTTTTATTGAAAAAACTTAAATATCAATTTCTGTTTGATAGCTCGTTGGTTAAACTGATATCTTCGTACCTATCCAATATCCTATTATGATAACAAGCAGTCTTCGTGCCTTCCTGTCCGTTCAGGTGTACCTCAAGGCTCTGTTTTAGGGCCACTTTTATTCATTTGTTTCGTAAACGATATCTTCAAATGATTTTCTACTTGCAGCTACCATATATATGCTGACGGTGTACAGATATATACACTCATCAATATAAACAAGCATCAAACGGTAGAAATGTTCAACCATGAATTAAATAATGTCTATAAATGGTCACTAAATAACGGCCTTACGCTAAATCCAACCAGAACAAAGGCAATGGTAATAAATGCCAGAAGACGTACAGAGTTTATACCTCCATTATTTCTGAACCATTCCCCAATCGAATACGTTGACCACATTAAGAATCTCGGTGTCTATTTGAGTTGCAATATGAATTGGAACGTTCATATAAATAAAATTGTTTCAAAAATTTATGGAGCACTCCGAGGTCTTAATCCCACTGCTAACTACCTTCCAACCAATACTAAACTAAAACTTGTAAACGCATTTATTCTCCCGATTATTCTCTATGGCTGTGAATTGTTCACAAATATGGACCATGGTTCTTATATCTCCGCCATCATAAAAAATAAAATACCTCCCTTTCCTAATCTTCTTTTTAATCTTTCTATCTTATTATCCCATCTATATTTCTTTTCTATTTTTCCTTCTCTATCTATTTCTTAATCTATATTTGTTAGATAGTATTTTATTGTTTCATTTCTTCTTTTTTCTATTTAATTTTTATTTGAAATATTGTTAAAGCTTGTTCCAATTTTTAAAAGATGTTATAAAATCTTATGTGAGCAATGAATTAGAAATAAATAAATTTGTAATTTGTATATACAAGTACGAGTACTATACAAATATTTGAATAATCACGTTAAATTAAAAGAGAATGGAGGAGAATATTTGATGAAAAGTAATACGAGTTATTTAGCAATATCAATCGCACGTACATAAAAACTGCAACTGAATTGAAGTCAGATGAGTGACGCAGTCGCAAAAGAAAACACATAAAGTTGTGTAGACATATTTGATAAGCGTTAAACGTGAGTACTTGCAAGGTGGCTTGAATACACGATACGCCTTGGCACATGGAATAACGTTATAAATATTTATTATTGCTCTTTGGTTAGCCAAAAACTCACCTTTAGTATAAATCTGATGTTACGCATAAGGAGTGCATTCCTCTTTTGGAAGGGTTGAAGCTCACAACAACCCTTCTAATGGGTTTTCCAATAAGGACTTGACAACTTTTTTTTTAAATAAAACGCAAGCCACTTGAGATATTATCGGCTTGAAGTACAATCAAAACATTTATGAATGGAACTCAACTTCGTTCACATGGCCACCGCACCGGGCACGTTTGTAGCGGTCGATACGTTGGACTCAATTTTCAACGGCCGCTATTTCGCGTCAATGTTGGCTCTGAGCTCTTCCAACGTCGTCGGCTTGTTGGCATAAACCAATGACTTAACGTAGCCCCACAGAAAATAGTCAAGCGGCGTTAAATCGCCCGAACGAGACGGTCAATCGACTGGCCGACTTCTTGAGATAACACGCTCACAATACTTAGTCTTCAATAAATCGATTGTAACGTGTGGCTTGTGGCACCATCCTGTTGAAACCACTTGTCGTCCACATGTGTAAACCAAGATCTTTACGCAAAATTCGCCCTAATGTGGTCTGAGCGATGCCCAATTCTTGAGAACGCCGTGGAATTGACTGACTTGGATCATTTGCTACGGACGCCTGAACGGCAGCGATATTTTCGACACTTCGACCAACCCGTTGTCTCACTGCCACGGCAACATCACACAACGAATATGTAGATTACAATTTTTGCACTAAACTTGTTATTGCCTGTCTACTAGGGCGAGAATTATGACCGAAAATTGGAATTAAAGCTCTTAAAGTTGCAGTCACCGACTCCGAATTTCGGTAGAAAATTTTTATAATTTGCAGACGTTACCCATTCGTGTACTTTACCATGATGAAAATGTGGAGTTTACTGAATTGACAGTGACAGTTTGATGATTAGTGAAAGAGTGCGTTCCCAAATTAAATTCGAAGTTGTCAAGTCCCTATTGGAAAACCCGATGCAAGGAAACTTCCTGAATAAATCAGGAGAGAAACGTAATCTCAGGAGCTCCTGGAGCACGGGGCCAAAATAAATGTTCTGATCAAGCGTTTTGGTTATATGAGAGAGGGTTCAAGAGGGAGGGTTTTCAAAAACCTTTATACTAGATGTTTCCAAACAGCGCTGTCGAGAAAAAAATAGAAAGAAAAGAATGGAAGATACCAAAAGATACGTTGGTTTTGAACGTTTGTGGGTTATACTCGTAATGACAAGTAAATAAAGAGTCCGACAGGGTATTCCATAAGTGACTGTTAAGGCCTGGAAAAGAGTTCTGGTGGGTATTCAAGCTGATGATGAAAGAGCGATAAAACAAAACACAAGGCATATTTCGTACCTGTAAATTTTTATAATTGACGTCACCTACGTGTTATATATTGTACTACTGTTTTGGACCCTAATTAGAAAGCACAGAAAGGTTTTGGAGCACCTTACCGGAAACAATGTTGTTCTTTAATTTTCTGCGCGTGAATACCTTATATATTGAAGTAGTGTAAAACAGTTCTTACATAAAACAGTTCTTACATCGAACTGTTTTTGGCAACATCGGTTATATTTTGACACACATACCAGAAATGGAACCTGTTCGAGATGATTCGGTTTGGACGATGATAACGAACATAAATTAAAATCGTACTGCCGTTCATAGAGAAGCACTTCTGCAACTTTGGAAAATAGAGACGTAAGTTCAATATTCGAAATTTGACTGGACGAGGGATCTAATTGGAAATGGTTCTAACAAATAAGGTAAATGAAAAGCTTACGGAGTGGGTTTGCCAGCTCGTAAGTGTACCTGTCCAAAAAAACAGAAGACACACTATTTGGACCAGCAGATGAGGTCTTTAGATACTCTTGCAACTACACTAATTCGTATGTGGATTCGTTCTATTGAAGATAATTTGTCTTGTTTAAAGGGCTGACACCAACAATTTATACCAGCTTTGAGACATGACTAGTTATTATTATTTTTTACATCGTATGAAATGCATTCAGTCATTTCTAGTTCGTTTTTTAGTCTTGTCAGAAAGAACATACAATAAATGGGATTGCGACTACTTCTGCATGTTCAGTCCGTAAGTACTCGTAACATATACGAGTAGCATTTAGTTGCACAAGACTGCTCGGCACCCGATTGTGCAGGCAGTTGGATACATATAGCTGCATTGATAGAAAAATGTCAAAATTCTGCGTTTTTGAGTAATGGGGCCACAAGTAGCCCTAATGATTGTCAGAATATTGTGAAAAACATCGCAAACGTAAGCGCATTCCCTGGCCACAAGGGAGCAGTATTGTCGTCTATTCATTCTTATCAGTTGCTACTAAGGTACATTTCCAAACCGCTCTTCTGAAAAATTTATCATTTTGAGTTGTGACAACTTGGATCGAGCTATGTGAAGAATTTGCTAACTTGAAGTCTTTAACCCTAACTTTGAAATATTATGAAAAAGTTCAGTATAAAAGCTTCCACATTGGCTCGCTCGAATGTAACTTGATAATGAAACTTCGTCGAAATAAAATAATTTTAGAGGGGCGACATTTGTATTTGTAGTTTAACATTAAATCATTTTCCGACTAAGAATAAATTATTCATCTGTATTGTGTACATCCATATTTTTGTAAACAGGTTAAAATACTTCTAAATCAAATATTTGTATACTCGTACGTGCTCTTGCAGCAAAATATAATATCAAACTATTGTTAGCATTCCATTGTCTTTGAAAATATGGTTTAATATTGTAGATTGCGTAAAGACTTGATTGTATTTGCAATCAGACATTGGATTTGACCTCAGTATGTACAATTAATCCCCTTAACTAATTAATTTCTGTTATCTAATCTGAAAAATCATTGATAAAGCAGGTACTTTCTGGAAAATATGACAGCGTTGTTCTATATCATTTCGTCGTCATTTGACCCCTGGAGAGCCTTCTGTATCTTTAAACATTGTTCAAATCAAATCTATAAATAAAATACTCTTTACGATTCCAGACAAATCTTAGGATCAACGAACTTCATCAAATCTTATCAAATACTCGTTAAGTCGTTCGCTCTAATTATTTCAAATAAAAAATGCAACTTACTTATTTTATTAATAGAAATGGAACGCTATGTCTAGTACTAGTTCCCTAGTACAAATAATATAAACAAAATTATCCAGAAAGAAAAATATTTTCTCTCAAGATCCGAATGTGTATACATACATCCGAGTATAGGTATATGTATATACGTGTTTGTTATTCACATTTTATTTGATAATCATTTCAAAGACACAACATGCTCCCTAATAAAGTTAGATTTGAAAAATTAGATCAGAAATGAGTGAGAACATTTACTTATTCGGCGTACGTACAAGAGTGTGTATATCTTGTAACTTAAATTCTGTGTATACTATATATTCTAAAAATTGCTTAGGTATGTTTGTGCAAAATTTATAGTTGACGCGTTGAATAAAATCCGAATAGATACCAGTCTTGCTAAAGAAAACAAATCAATTGAGAAATAAATGTGTTATCTTAAGCGCTATAGAAATTTTTATTTGTTTTAAAAATAGTTTATGGTATTTTGGCCTTCATTGTACTGACAATGCCCTAAACAAATAGCTTCGAAAGCCTGAATAGACTTTATCCAAGCCACTAGGTCGATAAGAATTCTTTGAAAAGATGATCAAAAGAGACCTGACTTAGTGGATTGAGGACGAAAATATGGTTCTGGGTAATCAATTTCAGTTTCGAGGTCGAGCATGATATTTCATATGACCCGTCTAAATTGGTATCTGATACGTGCCTTTCTACTCGAATGACTTGGAGAAGGCGATGTGACTTCTACTGGAATATATTTTTTTATTAAAACCGGTCTGCAACAAGGTTAATATCTCGGCTCACTTTTCCATTGCATAGAGTACCCAGACGACTTGATCGCGTGAAGATAAATTCCAAATATCGACCCTTTCAACGAAACTTTGATAAGATTGAACGATATTGCGATGACTTGAAGTGGAAAGTTGATTTTCAACAAATGATATTGCGATGAGTGGATTTGGATCATCAATTTTCAGAAGACGAAAACAATTCTTTTGAGGACTTACTTTTCCACAGTGGGACAGACAATCAGTTGTTTGTCGAAATGTGGTCAGATATCTTGGGATTTGGCTAGATCAATATCTTAACTTAAAAAACATTATTTTATATGATAGTGTTGCTCTGGTTAAAGAGACTGTTTTAAAGCAGCCAACTCGATTCGGAGGTGAAAGATCTTTCCGGAGTTATGGAGATACTCAGACGATTGAACTTTATAAATCAAAGTGTACGAGTAGTACGTCCTCTAGCGAATAAAAAATGGAGGTATTGACCAGAGATCGAGTTTAACTGAATTACGCATGACATTCGTGCTGGAGATGAAAATATAGCCATTAGTCTTGCAGTAGTACACACTAGACTTTTTGGAATTCATTACGGAAGAAGTGCGCTCGAAGAGTATTAGAGGGAGGAATGGTGAGTGGTTTCCAAACCGCACCACCAAATATCCCGTTCTGAGTGCATTGATATTCTCATAATATAAATAAGAGAAAGATACTGCAGCACAGTTCATGACTTGACCTCAGTCAATGGTTTGCGAGGTCAAACATATCGTGGCCTTCTGGGGCACGGTATTGTAGAGTGTCCAGAAGTACAAGGATTCAGGTTGTTGCTTTCCTCCTCTGAATACTTCAGTTCCTTCTTATATTGCCAAGCGCTGTATTACAATTTTATGGGTTAGAAGAGATCTTCGTGATAAGCGGCGACAAAACTATAGTCCGCTAGTTGATTTCGAGCCCAATACGCGAACGATTATCTCGAGGCTTTAGATCCTGCACCAGCTGGGTCTTATACTACTGTATTAGTTTATTATTAATTAAGATACAGTTTTTGCAAAATTGGTGCTCAATTCAAAAATAATTATTCCAATCGATTGGAATATTTTATACAGGAATTTTGGACATATTTCTGATTAAAATTTCAATTGGTGAAAAAATTGAACCGGTTGAATAATGCGTCGGATCTTCGCTCCCTAACATTATTGCAAAATTATTTCACTGCAATATTTGCATACCAATTTACCATATTTGAACTGAGAATAATCCAAGTGACTCTTCAGACACCATTTTATGTATAAAAATGTATTGTGTGATGTAGTTTATACAATGGTAACTAATGATATGATAATGAAAAATCTCGGACCTCCCTTTCGGCTAAGAGTATACCTGCCGCGGCTCCATTGACATCGAACAGACGATATGCTATGCAACTTGATATTCCAAGCACGTCCTTGCAGTGCACTTTGGTGAAAAAATTTAAGATGTTTTCTTACAAAGTGCAGACAGTCCATCACCTGATGATTGTTGATCGTAAATCGCGTCTAACCAAAGCTAACGGCCTCTTTAATCTCAACAGCAAGTGCACGATTTGGCGTCAAAACTAATCGTAAGTGACGAGACTTTGATGAGAATAGTGACTTCGTTTCCGAAACCAGCACTCTGTACAATAGTCTCAACCTGCACACAAACCTGCCTCTGACACTTTCAGCCAGCGATGTGCTGAAGAGAACATCTCATCATCGGCTGCGACGCTATCGCGCATAGTACAATCTGGAGCAGTCGTGACATAAACAAAAGAGTGAGTTAGTTTTAGAATTATTTTTTGCATTTACAGCCTAATTGTCTTAAATAAGGGCAATAAACCCTCTTTTAGAAACTCCTTAAGATAGAAAGTCTTAGACCCCACTCTTTGTTCCTCTTTTCTACAAAACATCGTGCAAAGATGGCACGTGTGTGATGAGGCATCTCTATTAGACCATATGCATATTATGTTGAAGATAAGATGCAGCCCGTACACGTGGCAGTACGATGTGATAACAAACTTACGAACTGGAGAACATATCGCGAATATTTAGCGGTCAAAGGTGACGTGCTGCCGTCGAAACCACTTGCAAGAGTGGATGCTGACGAGGCACAATCGCAACTCAATGACATCATCCTCTCCTCTTTTAAAGAGTCATAAAACTTTTTAACAAAGCTAAACCCACCAGAAATTGGGAACAATGTAAATCTACCGGAGCCTCGGTAGCGGAACCTCAGCAGAATCAACAGTTTATCCGGAAAACTCTTCTGCCCAGATAAGGTGAAGTCATCGGCTAGCTTATTCAAACTGTTACTAGGTACAGACAGTATTTTTCCGGCTTCCGACGTCCACTTTAGAGAAAGCTTAAAAAATAGCTTATCTCAGCATCCATGCTTATACGCGTATCAGAAAGGCAAATTGACAGAAGGAGCTCTGCTAAAGCTGAGAGCAGAAATAAAAATCTTATTCTCCCCGTTGCACTCTCCGCGTTTCTGGACATAGAGGGTGCTTTCGACAATACTGGATGTGACTACATATCAAAAGCTTTGCTTCAGAGAAAGATCGGCGAACCAACCATAAACTGACTCAAAGCGATTCTAAAAAGCCGGGTAATCACTACAGATTTCGGCATCAGTATCAGCCTAAAGGGGCTATCCAAAGGGAGGAATGTTCTCGCCCCTCCGACAGTCTGTGGTCATGGACGACCTGCTCAATAAATTAAGCAACCCAGGCTACAGAACATTCAGTTATGCTGACGATCTAGCCATTATCATAAGGTGCAGAGAAACAAACGAAGTGACTGCACGTAGGCCAAATGCACTTAAGATATTCCTGGACTAGTGCACAAGGCTATCATAGTTCCCTTCACTAGAAAAAGAAACTTAAACCTAGGTTTAATTTCACTTAACGACACGATCGTTGAGTACTCTGACGAGGTAAAATATCTAGAAGTCATACTTGATAAAAGACTAAATTAGAACTCTCTCTTAAACAATAAAACATCTAAAGCAACTAACGTTTTATGGGCCTGCCGTCGCATGTGTGGCAGTATATGAGGGATATGTCCAAAGATCACAGCATAAAGTGGTATACGGAAATGGGAACAGGAGTGAGAGCTGATGTACGCGGACCAAATACAACCAAATAAATTTTTATGGGAATGAGTTCTAGTCTATTCCAAGCTGAACTACACGCCATTTAAGAATGCGCCAACCTTATCTACAACTCTGGTATCAAAAGTGCGAACATCCATATATTCACGGATAGTAAAGCAGCTATATGTATATGCCCTTAGCTCACACATTCTTGACTCAAAATCAGACATAAACTCCTTCAAAACCCATATCATCGTATCAGAAACCTAGTGGGGTACCTTACAGGATACCACGGTTTAAAATATCACCTTAACAAAATAGGACTAGTCGAATCACCGAAGTGACGACTTCGTCTTGAAGAAAGCAAAACAGCTAAACACATTTTATGTGACTGGTTATAGTTTAGGGGAATCAGACGGAATACCTTCTTCAGGGAACAACGTGATACCACTGAACTAAGGGTTTCCGCTGCGGTAGAGTTACTTAGTTCATTCAGTTCTACTACCACTATTACTAACCACAGTTCTGACAAATAGATACTAAAGATCTTTAAGGTCTAAATGCCTTATCACGCAATTGCCACAGTCAGAAACAGTCAGTCAGAAATAGCCACAAACTCTGACCAGCCCTTAGGAAGAACATCTGTCAAGAAGTTCTAAAAAAAAAGTCACAAAACAGATCCCAAGTGGAAGCGGCCAAATAGTGGCGGCCATTTTCGAAAAATAATAAGCATATAAAAAACGAGGTAAATTCTAATCCAAAGATACATTATGGCCCCCCTTCTATTTTCGTAAGAGTTGCGTCACATCATTGTTGGTCTAGGTATAACGCTTAGAAAGTAACTATAACCTTACTGACAATTCATTTCCTTAAATGATGAAATTCAGTTTCTTGGATGCGTTCGAATTTGTTCAAGTGATTTTCGACTTGACAGTGATCCTCAATCAGGCTCTTTGTATGTCTTATTATTTATATGATCTGCATGGCTATACATTACTTTCAGTGCTTCTATCATGTCTTAGGTCCGTCGGAATCCTTCTTATACCTATGCAGTATATTTTCAGTAAAAAAAAACTTGCGTCTTCTTGTCTTAAATATCTAATTGCCTCAACAACTTAAGCTTACAAACTATAAACCGGCAATCGATACATTCAACAACGAGGAATTACAATTTTTTCAACAAAAGCATCGTCATTAGTGAGAGCGATTTTCATAATTACTGATCACTTCACCTGATCCATAATTCGAAAGATTATATCCATACTAGATTAATATTTTTTGAATTGAGATAAGATTCATGATCCATTATTAATTTATTTAAAATTGGTACAAGTTCTTCAATCGATTGAAGGGGTGCTTCGCATTTTTTTGCCATTGTTCACATGAATTTTTATTGATAATCTTGTGGTTGCATGTTAATTGAAGTTTCATGTCGATTTTCATTTGGTAAAGGTTTTTTTTCTGAATTACGTAATTTCATAGCTCGACGAGTGGCATTACAAAAATGATTTATTATATAATTAGCTGCCTCATGGAATCATCAAAAAAACATAAATATAAGTAGACGAATTTAACCTCATGGCATTTACTAAGGCAATATGTGTAAGCTGTATAATTTCAAATATTAAGCGACTCTTACTAGATGGAATATGTACATACATATCAGAATAGATAACATAGTATGTACTCATACTTTCAAAATCAAGGAATTTATAGTCAGCGACATCTTCACAAAAATATTACTACAACTTCATCTGCCCAGCCAAGAAGAGCTCTGGATATTTACACTTAACACCAGTGAGGGTCTGGGGCAAACGGAATCCCTGCTGAATTATTTAAAGCAGTGTGTATGGTTTTTTTTTTTTAAAGAGTATTCCAGCTCAAAACAAAGCATCATAAAAGTATTGTAAGGAGTTAAGCTGGTCATAGATGCATTCATGATGCAAACGTATGCGGCTACGGCATGCTCGCAGCTGCTCTACCGACTGAGCTTGCGGGTCTTAGAGGGCACTATTCACAGTTTTCGCCAGAATGGTAGCAGTTGACCGCAGGTAGGCTTGATAAGGGTGGGTTGACCATTCTTAGTCAACAAGATCCGGTTTATTTCGGGTCGTAACGTACTGTCATCGTGTATGGTCCTAATAAGGTTAAGTTATCCTACATTTTTTCCTTTTCTACTACCTTTCTCTTTTCCTGTCTTTGAAGTCCGTCCGTTTAGGAACGTACCTTCATACCTCTCCTTGACTTTTTTTTTGGCACCAAGTATTGTAAAAAGCTGACTCGTAACAGTATTTCGAGGAAATGGGATCTCAGCATTATTTACTTAATTATAAAGCCACTCAATATTACCTCAACTCATCATCTCTACTAAACTTGTCATGTGGGTAGCACGACAATAACGAAAGCTCTAAAAAGAATTTCGACAAGAAGAAGTTTCTTCATGTAATTTCTTTAACATAATACAAACTTGAAAAATTGTACGAAACATAGAAGTTAGTTGTATAGGCACAATATTTCAATAATCCCCATCACTCCCAAATTCGAAAATACATATGTTTTAGCCATGCATATGTTCATTACCGCAGCAATGACACCAAAATTGTGCAAGAAGATTTAAACACAGAACTTGGTACGGAAGCCGTCATTGGGCAACTTTTCGGAAAACACAGCCTACTCTACGTTCGGCAATCAGATTTTTCGAATTTTAAACGTGGACAGAACGCGGATCCCACATTTTAACACGAAGCGCACGCTCTAATAAAAAAAAAATATTTCGCTGGTATATCGTCCGTAAGTTTTATCAGAGAATAAAACATTTAAGGCTACAAGACAGAATGGAGGCATGCAAAGATGAACATGAACTAGTAATAGAGTCGCAATCTGTGTTGTAAACATGGAAAGACTACTTCTTCAGACTGTACTCATATAACGGCGATGATAGTGAAAACACGCTATCAGGCAGAATTAACCTTTCACCTTGGAATAAGACGACAGAAAATTCAGTCCCTACAACATAGACGTACGAACGAACTACCTGCTTAGCTATTTACTGTAGGCTAACATGACCTGGTTGTGAATATGCCTCAGCTTACCTGTAAGATATTGTCAAAGGAAAGCATGCCCGAAGAATCGAATCTCAGCGCCGTTTACCTGATCCACAAGAAAGGAGGCTCTTTTAAATGCGCCAACTATAGGGGAATTAGTTTTTTAAGATATCGCCTATAAAATCCTTTCTGCCGTATCAGTTGAGTGTCTGAAAACATTTATTTTGGTTTAAGCCCCATAAAGTCTTTCATCCGTTTAATATCCACACTAAGACAAAACATTTCAGATCGACACCCACATGTGCCATATCGCCGTATATGACAACGTGCATATTCACGAACTATTCAACGCCATGTGTAGTTTTGATATCCGCTACAAAACCCGTCAAGTTGTACAGAATGACTACGGATAGTTCTTATTGATCTTTTTAGGTCAGTAATAAATTTACTTTTTAAATTTAAAGCTAAGGATAGTTATAGACAAGGCAACGCGGTGTAATGCGATTTTTTTTTTAACATCGCCATAGAAGGAAACGTACAAAACTCACTGGCCATCAAAAACAGACCGATCTTTTTTTATGTTCGTATTAGTTTGATATGATATTGTTTGAGGGAATCTGAGAGCAAGACAAAGTACATGCTGTCATTGAGATAGTTTAGAGCCTTGTTTTTCTTTGTTCAGTTACCAGCAGAAACAACAACAGCACAGAATTTATTTTACCAATTGGTTCTCAGAGACAACGTGCGAGACTACGTCTTGTGAGGCCATATAACATCTTTACTGTACTTCGATAAATCGCAAGCTATTCAAGCCTTAAAAGACAATATATAACACGTTATTGGTGAGTTAGAGCCCCACATCTCATATCCTCAAAAGAGTGGGCAAAAATTTGAGCTTCGTCAAAAACAGCCGAATAACCCATGTACCTGAAGTGTTGATAATAACACATTGTCACGAGCTATCCTTAATGGTGAATAAAGATTTTTTTATCAAAACTCAATATTGTTGTTGCTTAAAAACGCCCTCTATAGGTCTAAAAAATAACTTATTGAAACAATTAACTATTTGGGCTATATAGCAATATTGACCTTGTAAAAAGGGGTAGAACTCATTGACGCCGATGGCTAATGCATGCTAGTTGAATGAAGACCACCGCTGTGACCCGAAATGTCTTTAAATTCACTCCGAAAAGACAGAGCGTTAAAGAAGGAACTAGTCTCTACTGACTCGCTCGGCCAATTTGGTGTATTAAATTGTGGGCGGTTAGTGCAAATCCTATTAGTTCAGGCTGAAGTAAAATTTATTTTATGAATTAATCATTAAAATCCAAAAAAAAGGCAGTCAGTTTTCTTTTCTTGAAAATTCGAAATACGAGAGCTATTCCAAAATCAACCTACAATTTATTACAATACAATACAATACAATAAACAATACAATTTATTACAATTCATTACATACGTGCACTTCGGTGACGTGTTTCTGCATGTCGCAACCGGTACATTATTCTGTAATAATATGCCAAGTTTCGACCGTTTTCGTTCAGTATTTTTCCAATAGTTGCCGTTTTAACATGGAGAATACATTTTAACAGCAAATTGTGACTGGAGATGAGACTTGGGTCCAGTATGTAAACTTAGAAAGCAAATAACAGTCAAAGCAATGGATGCACACTCATTCCCCAAACAAGCGAAACAAATTTAAACAAACTTTTTCCTATCGAAAAATGATGACCACAGTATTTTGGGACAGTAAAGGCATATTGTTGACCGAGTTTATGGAACCTGGAAACACAATAAATGCAGCGCTTTACTGTGAAACTCTACGTAAGTTGAGAAGAGCAATCCAGAACAAAAGACGAGAAATGACAACGCACGACCACACACTGCTGCAAGCCCAAAAACTTTAGTGGAGGAGTTCAATTGGGATATTTTTAATCACCCTCCCTACAGTCCTGATTTTGCACCAAGTGATTATCACCTTTTCCCAAAATTGAAATCATCCATTGCATTTCAACATTTTGAAAGTAATGAGGAACTTATGAACGGTGTGAATCAATGCCTCAACACACTGGCGGTGCCATTTTTTAAGGAGGGTATACAAAAGCTCGTCCCACGTTAACAAAAATGAATAGATTTAAACGGAGACTAATAATTTAAATGTTAATAAAACTATTTTGTGCAAAAAATTGTGCCCTCGTACTATTGCGCTTATAACAAAAACAACAGGATATAAGTCCCGACAAATGGCAATACTCTGTTTAATAGTAATACTCGTATCTCTACAGTTGAATTTAACAATCGTAGTTTTGATTGTATCTACAAGCATTATACATATGTATGTATACCCGTACGTAAATTGCTACTATTAAAGTATTTAATATGTACAAATTCACTTTTACATTAGAATATCTCATATGTAAATATGGATATACTCGTACATATGCATATGTATATCTGGGCAAAAGCTAGTAAGAAATAATTAAAATTTCCATGAAGGTAGTATTTCATTTTTATGGGTCTAAAAATACCAGTGTTCTTGCATTTTTTTAAACACCATTTTAGAATACAAGAAATGTGTATCGAAGACGTTTGGTAAAACTAATCACGTACCTACAATCGAAACAAATCTTTGATATCCAAATGATTTGAAACAATTAAAGTAATACATTAAATAACTTCACAAAACGTACGATTTTTAAATGAGAGTAAATCTAAAGTAGGTACTCGTACAGTCGTAAAATATATGCCGATCACATGGAATACAAAGAATTTTGATTTTCTTTTTCTTTTCAAAATACAAAAAAACATATGTTTTCCACAAACAAAAAACACATTCAATAAAATATCAAAATATCTGTTCACACCGTAATATTGATATTAAATATAGTATACCACATATCCACAAAAAGATTTTAAGAATCGCTCCAATGTGAAAATAGTTTCCGGAATGGCGTACATATTTTGTAACGTTGTCATTATTTCAAAACCAACGGATTTACGTATTTCAAATTTGTATTGTAGATATATGAAAATAAAAACCTTTTTTTTAAACATCTCCCACTAATTTCATTTATGCAACACGAAAAAAGTAAATAATTCTTCACTTACTCTGCCATATTATTAACTAGAATTATTTAATACCACTTGAATCGATTTTATGCCCGTTCCTTTGGCGGCCTACGATACTACTAATACTTGTGGAACTAAAAATCAATTTTTAAAATTTCAAAAAACAAAAATATACATATATAGGTATAGGTATATTACAACCGACTGCGTGCAATGAAATTCTCGTCCAGAATAAACGCCGACGCCGATAGGAGGACCGCCTGGCTATAGCATGTGTTCTAGTCTCTAAACACAATTGTACGAGTATTATTAATACCTCTGTCTATTATCTGCTGCCGCTTACTTTATACAATGAAGATTTTAAAATACATTTACAATTTTTGTATTTTGTATAATATCTTCGCGACAGCGACAACAATCACTAGTTGCCCCAGCAGCAGTAGCATTGGGTCGGGTTCTTATCAGAAACAATCTGACAAAATAGGTGCTTATTCATAGTGCTCGCTGATATCTCAAACGAAATTGTGTTTATTTATTTATTTGTTTGTTGTAGATTTTTTATATCTTTATTTTTTTTTCTTTTTTGTATCTCCATTGAAATGGGTTAAAATGAATTGAACAGTATGGGTTAAGTTCTTTATGACAATTTTAATGGCTTGCAATTGCACTGAATAGCGAGTCCGTTTTTGCATTAAGAGTTCACATGTCACCCGATAGATAGTATCTGTGTTTACATTTTCTACTCCCATATACGAAAATCTACACGAAAATGTATTACAAGTAAAATATAATAAAAAATAAATAGAATTGAATATTTAGATGTTAGTTAGATATTTCAAAGGCGTTGATGTAGTGTTAGAGTTCAATAATGCTCTGGGAAATGGTACATTTCATTTGTTTTTAAGGTCACTTTGGAAGACTTTCAAAAAATCATTCGGATATTGATTTAAAGGTCTGTTTAAGCTTTGATAGAACACACATTTATATCAAATGTACGAGTAGATAAAGCACATAGATACATCATACTTATAGTTGCCAGGTATGGTGCATTTTGCGTGTTTTTTAGCCGGAATTTGAACCTTCCTCGATAAGATAAAATGTTATCACTTTTATTTTAATGAAAATAGCTTAGGGTTCTTAACGTCTGATGTTATCAATTTGATTGGGGGTAATCTTAGATGTGATATTCAGTGCGTATAGGCAAAAAATTTACAAAGTCATGGATTTTTTTTTAGCAAGATTAACATTAGTTTTACGCTCTACTTTTCTTTACTTTTGTTTGTTGTAATATCAACATATTATCGGATCATTCTATAGTAACCCCACCTATTAACTTGGCTCAGATTTTTACGTCATAAAGGACTGTATATATCATCATCATCACTGGATCTATAACCGGAATCCAAGTCTGTCCAGCTTTTGCATGAAAAAAAAGAAAGATACCCACGAACGCTGGTCTCAAATGTATGCAGGTTATTATGACTGAGCGGCTCAGCAGAAATTAAAAGATCTCGGGAGGGCATTCTATTAGTGACTTATGCGGCCTTAGAAATAATCCCTATATTTCAAAACTTGAAAAATAATTGAAGACCATTGTTGTGAGATGGATGTAATAGTTCAAGGTTCGACAAACCAAAATGCTACTGACAGTTCCATTGGAGCGCACCTGTAAGTTTTATTACCTGTCTTTGAATCTTCTCTAGCAAATGCAGAGCAGTTTGGACCGAATATATTGTATATATGTAGACACCAGATCAGATTGCTTTAGGAAACTAAGACATTTCGTAGCATTTTTGTCAACATCGAATATGTGGTTATCATTGCCAATGCAGATAACAATTGTTTTTATAGAAAATTTCGACTCAACTTAGTGAGATATCATCCAATTAATTACGCTGTTTATATTGAAATTACATGGGCTGTTTCCGATCCCGTACCACGAGTGAGAGGAGCGTCTTAATTTCGGCTAGGGATATAAAGAGTAGATGGTACCTACTGTCTTCGGCAAAGGGTAATATTTCACTAGAAGTTTCACACTGTAAATCATTAATGAAAATTTAAAAAAAGTGTCATAGACAGAATTTACTTGAAGTCCGGAAGTATTCTAGCATTTACTCTGTGATTATCAGATGTGAAGCCATCCACAACACCTTTGATTGAACGATCTAAAAACTAATTTCCAAACCCATATGCACGCATTTCCAATAAAAGAGCCTGAAGTCAAACTTGACCGAGTATATTTGAAATATCAAGTGTAACGATATTGCTTTCGGCAAGTTGATGTGATATTTTTCATTGGTGGTGATAATTACCACTGGACTTGTTGCTACGAAAACCCCACCGCCAGTCTATGAAAAGTTTCGTATCCGAGATGCATCATGAATTAGCGGGTTATCAACTTGTGTATGTTGAGATCCACGAGTACATTTTCTATCATACGAGTGCAAAAATGAACTCGCCCCATAGATTGTTTGACGCGCCTAAGTGTAGATTGAGGCATTACATAATCGGAAGCTTTAAACTAGTTGTGAAGTGTGTCTGCATAGACGAATAAGTCTCTACTCTACACATCGTAGTAGAGTCGCAGTCATTGCTTAGGGTTTGGAAAGAGCATTTCTGTAGAATCTTCTGTACCAAATGTCACTGTTAGGTGGAATGAACCTTTCAATCTGGATGATGTAGACTAACAATTTCGTCAACCTGACCTGGATGAAGTAAAGATAGCAATATCTAAGGTTAAGTCCAGCAAAATTAGCATCGCTTACAAGATCTTATATGCCATGTTATGTGAACGCCTGAAGCTGTTCGTCAACAGCCTAATAGTTCATATCAGGGTGGCTTCAGGTCAGGAAAGTCCGCCATCCACCAAATATTCACACTACGGCAGATCTTGGAGAACACCCATGTGGCTTCAGGACGATACACACTTTATATGTATTTATCGAGCTTTACAGAGTTTCGGTATCCCTTCCAAATAGGTCCGTCTGTGCAGCAATGACGAGGGAGAACGCACATTACTGCGGTAAAGATTTTACCGAGACCTTTGGTGTCAAAAAAAGATTTAGACAAGGCGATACACTATCATGCGGTTTCTTCAACATCACACTTGAAAGAAAGTAAAAAACTCACGCTCAAACAAAAGAACCACAATCATTCAAAAGTCCGTCCGTCCGGGGAAAATAGGTTTAGCGATCAACGAGGACAAGACCAAGTATAAGCTATTAAGCAAAAAGGACACTCAACAACGACGTCTCGGATAGAAAGTCACCTTCGCCAGATATAACTTTGGGGTTGTTAAGGACTTTGTCTACCTTGTCAAACGAAGAATAATTCTTGCCAATCGCTGCTTCTTCGGACAAAGAAGGTAATTGACTGGCAAAGCCCTATCTTAAACTACAAAAGTTACCCTATATAAGACCTTAATAATCCCAGTTCTGCTCTATGGCGCAGAGTCATGGACGTTGTCAAAAGTGGATGAGGGTGCTTTAGGTTGCGTTGAGAGAAAAATTCAAAAATTCACGGTAAGTATAGAAGATGATACAACGCCGAACTGTATGGACTGTAAAACGATATCGACTTAGCCAGAGGAGTAAATGTCTAACTACTGAGATGGCTGAGTCATGTGAAGCGGATGAACAACAACGCTCCGGTCCGAAAAGTCTTCGAATCCGCCCCCGAAGTAAAGAAAGACCGAGACTGGTGGCGCACGCAAGTTGAAAAGGACCTCAGCCAGCTTAGCGTGCGAAACTGGAGGCAGCTAGCAAAAGATCGAGCCTGGCTGAAGAAACTTGTTGACTGAGGCCCAGGTCCATCTCGGAATGAAGCGACACCTAAAGTATCCTAAAATCGCATATGTGATCAGCGCACCAGAAATTATTAGATATAACAGTGGATCGACTAGCCTAGATGGGAGATGGCGAAAAAGTTAAAAACAGTTCTTGCGTGTTGGCGGGATGTCTATCATCGGCAAGTAATCAAGCTCGGTTGAGTTCTTTCCCGCGACGAAGATTTTAAAATTTTACAAACGACAAATTCAATCCACGATTTTTAAACAATTTCGCTCAAGCAATTCTTGAAATGGAAAATATGCTTGAACCATCTCTAATCAATATAACTTCAATATAAAAACATTCAAAAAGTCCGATAGTTTTACATCCAAATGAGTAGAAAAATTATTTATTTATCCAAAGTCCAAACGGATGATGCAAGACAACAACAGATTTTGGCAGAAGTGTGTATACAATGTACATACACAAAAATATCAGACTATCCATAGTGAAAGTATGACACATTTGACAAAATAGTATTTGGCGGCTTGTCAATAACTATCGAATGAATAATTACTTTTCAAGAATCCATTAATGCAATTGTTTTTATTCGATAGTTCCCGCCACTTATTCTTAGAATTTAATTGAGCTATATCCTGTAGAATACTAAGATGTATAACTCATTCTTAAACGACTATTTACTTGGTGTAAAAAACCGTTTTGCCAGCGATTGAGATTTGTTTGAAACACAACACTTAAACGACCTTGGTGGCGTCTTTTTGACAGGAAAATTAAAATGTTCGTTTATGTCAAAGTCTGGGCATCTAATTAAGTAAACAAAGAAAAAAACAGTTTTTTTTTTAAACTTAATATATAATACATAAACAATTCATTTCGATTTATTGTTATCAATTGTCCAAATTGTTTGTGTTTCAAATTTGAAGAGTTGAGAAGAACGAAACAATAGCACTTTCAGAAGGAAGACACTGTCCGAAGGCTTCAATTAACAAAGGCTGTTCGGTTACCGTATTTGAAAAGTCCTCAAAGGATACCTAAGAAAATATTAATTCAAACAAATGATAAAACTTCACAATGAGTAGCAAAAAATAAATACCTTTCCATCCTTATCGACATCGAATTTTCTTAAAACGATTTCTACTAAGTCCTTCACGCCTTCGTCTGGATCTTCATCTTGTGGTTGCTTAATGAGGCAGTTTCTTAATAATGTAAACATTTCGTCCTTTGTAATAAATCCATCGGCATTCAAGTCATAAACTCTGAAGCAGAATGCTGCCTTCTCCGCTTTGGTTCCTCGAAGAAATACCGACAAACCTATAAGCCAACCTTCTAGACGGAGTGGAAGACCTTCATGTGTTTTATCCCAACTGCAAAATATTCTTTCCATCAATATTTCTTCAGTCACGATATCAAAAGTACTGTGCAATAATTCTCGAAATATTATACGATCGATGCCCTGGAATGTATAAAAAAAGAGGAAACTTGATTCTGCTTATTAAGAAAAATTTATATTAAATTACTTTTTTGAATTGGTGATTGAGTGTGAACCGATTTGGGTGGGCAGTGAACAGCTTTGATCTTGTTATGCCCAGTACTGTACTTATGATAACACAATAATTATGCTTATTTTACCTCGTCATGGTAGCCACAGGCTACAGGTGTCGTCTAATCAGGCCTGACATGGAATGAAATGATTAAACCGCAGAAGGAGAATAATTTCTTCAACAGTGCGATAAATAACAGACTCCTCATACAAGGTACTTCAATAAATTTAAACCTGAGGAAGTAGTCTACGTTCATACTCCGCTATTGTCGGTATCAAGACTGGGTTGGAGAAGAAAGATAGAAGTAGCTGAGTCGAAACCTATAGCGAAATAAAGTCGTTTCAGCAATGGAAATCTCAAGACGAAGTCAACGATAACATCAAAGCTAACATCATTTGAGCCATTTTTTGTCATTGACTGTTTTTGAAAAAGAGATGGTAAAGAAGGAATTGCAACCGAACTAATGACAGCGCCTAAACCTCCATAGCATGCTACTCTCCCTTCTTCTTATAAATCTGGAGCTATAGAAAAAAGGATTAACTGCCTGGACACGAAAACCGCTCTGACGTGAACCAACAATCGGTCTATGATAAGAAAGGACGTACTTTTGACGGTCTCAGCAATTGAAAAACGGATAACGACGTTTGGTTGTGCACTGGTACATGCACCCGAACAATTAGCTATTATCCAATGAGTGCTATGGGTTGGGTCAGGTAAAATACGAATGAAAACCTGTGACATTAACTATGACGATCACACCCCTATCGAGCAAAAGCGTTATCTCCTTGATTAGCCTTATAAGCAATATCTTAAGCATGGCGTTAATATCATTGGCCATTCGAAAGCCAAGTTAGAAAAGGAAAGCTTCTTGGGAGGCATAGTTAGCATAACCAACCCGACAGCAAGTTCTAAAATGGACTCAACGACTTCGTGGCTGAGCAGAATGTCATCATAGCTACTATACGTTTTCCACACCTCTACAAAGTCATCTGGCAATCGATTGTGTATGAACTTTAACCAGATTGATTACATTGCAGTTGACACAAGACACAAGTCTAGTATAGATCTTGTATAAAACGTTTCGAGGAGATAACATCGACACAGCAACTACCTTTGAGCCAAAGTGTGAATGCGGATATCCCGGACGACAGAAGAAGTACTATGAAATATTGTCAACGTCCTGCTCATAAAACTTTTGGCGATATTATCAACAAACCATTATAGATATCGCGCTCATTGGCTCTAATCTAATGAAGAGTGTCTTTAAGAGCATGGAGCAATACAAGAAGCAAAGAGGGTGGCATTGCAATGAAGATCAAGAGCTGGTTAAGAAAGAGAAGTCCTCGATCAAGACCAAATAGAGGTTGTTCTGCAGAAATGGGATTTCGAAGTTATGCCGAATTGTGAATAGAACTTACATAGGGCGATAATACCAAACAGAAGCATACATGAATAGTACAGTAATAGATTAAAATTTAAAAAAAATTAATTTAGCAGACTTCAGCAGAATTTGACAAATCGTTTTGAGATGTCAATCGTATAGACGTGCTTATTATTCGCCCTTGCAATTAAATAGTTTTTAAGCGGTTATCCAAGCAAAAGTACTTAATTTATCCTACAATTTTGTAATTCATTTCTTTCCTCTTTAAATAAGTTCGTTGTGCTGATTGTAAAGTCTAATTACAATAGATAAAAGGAAAGCAAAAAACAAAAATCAAACAAAAAATGTCAACTACCCGCCAACAAGCCCTCAAAGAGAAAAATGTAGTGTCATCACTATCTACTTCACCCGCCATCAAACAAATCTACTTCGCCTATCTGACAAAAATGTTGATAAAAAACCATCTCTATCTAAGCAGCTACGAGATGGCAAAAATTTCATCGCTTATCAGTGAAACAAAAACTAAAATTAACAATAAGATACATTCCGCTGCCAGAAAGAATGAACTTGTCAACTTGGGAAATGGAAGCTAAGATTTCCGTCAATCTGACCAAAATAATGACAGATATATTCAAATTTTAGTAAAGCAAGGCTGTCAAATCATACATTTTAAGCTTTCAAATACAGAAACAGATAACTAAGTGCAGAACACACAACAAAACCTTTACAAGATTCGGCCGAAGGAAAGTATATCTGTTAAATGATTCCCCAGAAAGGAGATGCATAAGAAATGAGACTATCCAAACTTCGTCAAGTAAGGAGTCGTCTGTCTTCTTACAATGCGTACAAGATCATGTCTGCAGTATTGAAAGGATTTTACAACATTTGTCAACGATCTAGGCCAGATAAGTCCACAATAGACCAAATATTAATACAAGCCCGGTGCTAGAGAATACCCAAGGAATCCACATATAACCTCTTGATAGATTCCGACGCCGCATATCATATGACAGCATCAGTAGTGTCTAGGACTCTGATGAGAAAAAAAAAAGTTTCAAGAAACAAAAGGTAAACAATTCAACCATGGAATGAGTAAAGCAAAACTGGGTCTGAGGAAAAGTTCATGGCGTTAAATCGAAATAACGGGACTCTTTTCATGTAGCGGTAAACATTAAAAAAACGCACAAATTACTCGTACTTTCTGTGAAGTTATTAGCGGCTACTGTTCCACGTCACATACTTGACGACTGACATTTCAAATGCAATGTTAAACGGTTGCCAGATGTCGAAGTTTAAGTTACGCACTCCAAGTCAGTTGAGATATCTTCTACCTGTGTGCGAGGAAGCTGAGGTCTTTCTACACTGCGTTGTCTCTACGGGTTTGATTGAAAGACATCTCAGGCGACTGATGTGGAGTTTTCTGACTATGTCGATATCGCTGTACAGGTCGTATGTATGGTCGTCGAATTTTGTTTCCCAAAGTCATTCAAGACAATCGGGGTTGAATATTTTTCAAAGAATTTTTTCTCAGAACAGCTGAGGATATTTTCATCCTATTTGGATAAAGTCCATGCTTTGTATAGAATTAGGATAATTAAGGTCTTATACATGGTCTACTTAATTTTTCAGCATAAGGCCATATTACAAAATGCATTCTTGACTCAAAGAAATTACGATAAGCAAGGGTGATTCTTCGTTTTATTTCTGATGAGGTGTTTTTGAGAATCTACAGCAGAGCCAAGGCATGCAAAGTCCCTCACTATCTCGTAATTATAGCTAGCGACTGTGCCGTGTCCGATTAATCGATGTTGTGTGTCCTTTTTGGTTAAGAGCATACACTTGGATTTGCCCTTATTTACCGCTTGTGTTCTCTCAATTATTTCGATATTATAATATCTGCGTCCGTTTGTACCTCCAGCACCCTCTCGTGAGTTCCGCACAATTCTTTCAAGTATGATGTCAAAAAAGACATATGACAGCATGTCACCCCTCGTGTAAAACTTTTTTTTAACATCAACTGCAAAAATTCGCGAAAAAGCACCAGGTTTGGCCAAAAAGAAAACTCTTTTTTACCAGAATAATGCACCGATGCACAAGGCAGTTGTTGCCAGGTCTAAGCTCCATGAAGTCCGATTTGGAGTACTAAACCACCCACCTTATTCGCGTGATTGGACATCATCAGACTATTACCTCTTCCCTAATTTAAAAAAACACTTGGCTGGACGAAGAACCAACGAAGAGGTGATAGCTGAGCCGGAGCTGTTTTTTATTTTGAGGAGTTGGAGGAATCGGCTTAAAAAAAGGTATAGAAGGCTTGGAACATCGATGGAATAAATGTATTGAAATAAGAGGACAATATGTAGAAAAAGAATAAAAAAATCTTATCAAATTTTCAATGTTTTACTCCCAGCCCGAGAACTTTTGAAACAGCCCTCGTATATAAGCGGCACAATTCCAATGCAGAAACGTGAGAGAAATATGTGAAAAGATGTGAAAATACTCGTTATATACCTAGTCCTGCCATAAGTTCGGTTACACAGTTTCCAGCGCTTATCGTTCAAAACTTCTCGCGGAAATAGGACCGTTAACTTTTTTTCAGAACACATGCACTGATCAATGAAAAATACTAGTCAGTTAGTTTCAGTTTGCGAACTATTAACATGGAGTGAGGCGTTAAACGAAATCGAGTCGCGGTAATAGCATTGCATGAGTGCGAAAAAAGTGCTGGCCAAATTTTCGATTCGCTTAAACCACTCGGAATATCGAGAATATTCATTTATCGGGCTATTGCTCACTTTGGCGAATTGTCTGGAGTAGAGGACAGGCCAAGAAGTGGTCGCCCACGCGTCGTCCGTACGAATGCGGTAGTAAAGGCAATGCGTGAACGAATTCGGGCAAATCTCCTTAGGAAGCAAAAGATCATGTCCAAGGAATTGGATATATCAATCAGATCCATGTCTAGGCTAATTCGGGATGACTTGCATATGAAAGCCTATCGTCGGTCCACGGGTCATCTTCTAACTCCTCAACCAAAAAATATTAGACTGGAAAGATGCAAGCAACTTTTGTAGTGGGACACGGACAATGGCCATAAAAACATTCTGTTTACGGATGAAAAAATTTTTACCGTGGAAGAAGTTTTCAACGAACAAAATGACAAAAATGTATGCCACTTTATCTAAGGATGTGAAAAATGTTGTCATGTTGACACCATTTCGCATCCCCAATGGTTTGGTGGGGGTCTCTCATCATGGTGTCACAACCCTCCATTTATGTGAAAAATACGTAAAAACTGGTGGAAAGGTTTACCAAGAAAATGTTTTAGAGGGTGTTGTGAAGGGTTTAACCAATACCCTTTTAAATGGATACAGATGGATCTTCTAACAGGACTCTGCTCCAGCGCACAAGGCCAAAACCACGCAGGAGTCGTTCAGAGTCAATATTCCTGGCTTTATAGCAGCAGAAGATTGGCCGTCGGGGAGTCCAGATCTGAATCCACCGGATTATGGTTTGTCATCAGAATTGGAGAATATGGCCGACAAGACTCTCCACAGAAATTTGGAAAGCCTTAAAACAGCATTAACCAGAGCAATGTCGACGATCTCCATGTAAACCTTTCGTGCCGCTACAGCCCAATGGACACTCCGTTTGAAAACTTGTTTTAAAGCAAAAGGTAGTCATTTCGAGTGAATTCAATTTTTTTTAATAACCAATATTGTGGTCTAATAAATGAAACAATTTTGAATACAATATGTTTAGTGTTTTTTTTTTATTATAGCGTTTTATATTTGTGACAGAACTTATGGCAGGACTAGGTACACATATTCCGACGATTCATAAAAGAAGAAATTATGTAAGATGAACAGAACTTTAGGATGATTTGGAGCATCCAGAGGAATGGTTTAAAGCTGCTGTATTTTTAAAAAATTTTGAGAAAAATCGATTTTTGTATCAAACATTTTTTTGACCACAGCATAAGATTGTATGCGAAATTCCCGCATGTGAAATATAACCAATTTTGAATGGATTCTCCTCAAATGGATGCATCGTTATCCCTTATATCCCTTCGAAATAAAATCGCACACTTATACGGTGTTTTTTTAAAACCAAATATCTTTTTGCTTGTATTTTTACTTATACTACTCGAAAAACGTTCTTATGGTCTAATTAAATATTAAGAATTTCAAATAAAACTTATTTTCTACATAAGAAATACTTCACGAACACAAAATTTGATACAAGTTTCTGATTTCACTTTTTTTTTTTAAATATTTTAGCACCCTTTTTTAACTGTGTCTTCACGATGTTATCCGTTTTAGTTTATAATTTATGGAAACCGATTGTTGGGTTAACAATTTAGCATCTTTTAAAATATTGCAAAATTCTTATAGAAAATAAATAAATTAAAAGTTTTAAAATATGTAGAAAGAACTCACCTCGACAGCTGCATGGGGCTTAGCAATTACCGAACTGGATGTATTAGAGGCCAGGGCTTTGGCAGCATATTGACAATTCGACACTAATTTCCTATAAATTCTATATAGTGCGTCGATTTCATCTCTGTTCAAGATTTATTATTTTAAAATTATTTGAAAAAAAAAAAAATTAATTAAACATTATCTACTTAGTAAAACGCGTCTTTCTTCGTAGATTTTCCAACAACTTTGCATTGGTTTTGCCACTTGATTCGTCCATTTTACGTGTACGCTTCTTAGTTGATTCCTGTGTGCTTCTTGACTGACGACTGCTTCTCTTGCCACTGGCCAAAAAAAGTGAAACACTTTTTAGAATTGTCTTGTTTGCGTGATGTGATGGGAGCTGTTGTGTTGCCTTGCTACGAAGGCTCGGGGTTGAAACACTTTTGGTGCGAGCACCAACCGCCGCCGTTGTCTTTAATTGCATGCTCCTTTGCACCACTAAAAAAATAACAAGAGAAATGAACATATTAGGGGAAAACCCGACTTTGATAGGGGCTTTTTAGTGTGCTAATTGTGTGAAGCGCCGTATGTCACAAACTCTGGTTGTGTTATTGGAGAACTCAATTCTAGACAATTTGATTCGATTGTTGATGAAATGGATGCAATGAATGATGGGAATGTGTTAATGAGCAAAACAGCGTGTTGCCTATTACGATTATTATCTGTCGCAAGCATTTTAATCGTTTTATAAGAATAAGGCAAAATGTTCCGCACTTCAAACATATTTGGTGACGAGTTTTGTTCATTACTCAAAATATTGTTAACAGCTTACCCGTGTGCATATATTTGCTTGCGTAGTTTGGAACTTGTTCGCAAATTAAAAACTTCCTTTGTATTGTTTGGATTTTTCGGAGCTGACATTTAGATCTCCGGCAAACGATTTTTCCCAGCTTCTAAAAGCACTACATCGAAGTTCAAATTTGCAGTAGTAAATAATTCTACGTTTTAAAGCTTAGCTGATGACACACATGGAGCGTCAAAAAATATTAAGTCCTCGATTAGTGCCTACATCCAAATTTAAATCTTTTTTAGACAGAATTCCGGACAATATGACTGTCCTTGATATACTAAGATAAACCCAGCGGAGGTTTCACGACAACTTCTGAGAGTCAGGCTCATTATGCCCTTTTAAGAATTTGTTCTGGAAATTTGCCGTAGTTCGAAACTAACGCCTGTCGCATGTGAACAAGAAAGGAAGGCCACTATATCGGTCATTGCTAAACGAATAATGACATTCCATAGCTGACCACGTAAGATGGATTCATGTCTTAGAAATCACATACAATGGAGAAGTATGTACTAATATAAACCAAAGACGTGTGCGTTTTTAATGTCATTTAACCCTTACATTTGTAATGTGAGCAAAGAGCATACGCCTAAAGCAAGAAACAGGCAGGAAATCATTGATATTACACTAATGACGAACACAGACGGGGTAATAATAAGGATGCAAAGACTAATTGAGGAAAAATCTCTTGAAATCAATCGCAAGTCGGAATGTAAGTCGGCAGTTAGCAAAGTTTAAATGAAACTATGCTTACCGCCGAAAGATCCTTAATTCGAATAATATAAATGCTATTGAAACGGAACTGGTTCTATCAGCAGAACCCACATGATACCTAGTTTTAGATAACTTGAGCTTAAGTATTATTAGTTTCTATTTTCTTGTTCCAATTATCTTGGAGTTATCCTTGACAGAAAACTTAACTGAAATTCAAATGCTTAGAATAGATTAAGATTTGCCTTTATTGCGCATGCTCTTACTCAGATGGGGTCTTTAAGGCTATATGTCGACAATTTAACCACAAGAATATTAGTGACATTTTTGAACTTAAAAGAATATTTGCTAAGTGGAATTTTAGCTGAGCACTGCCCTTTGAACAAGCAAATAGTTAGTAAATTATTAGTTTTTAAATGAATATCCGCAAATATTGGAAAGATATCTGTCTTTCACAATACATAACTTACATGCTTCATATTGCTATTTGCAGTTGACCTATTCCTCAAACAATAAACCTCTTTAGATACAGCAGTCTTTGGCCCTCGGTACCTCGTTTCGCGCTTAAACATAGTTAAAGCATCCTTCCACTTTTGGACGTCAATAAGTATAATTAAGACTCTCCGGGAACCATCTTGGAAGACCGCGGTACGAAAAGAATAATGACACCTGTTCATAGCCAGACAGTTTAGGAGCTAAATGACCACAAAGTTTTGGACAGGAATCTGTTTCTGTTAGACTAAGTACCAAACAACTGACCTGTATTTACAGTGTAGACGTACGCACAACGTATGTTTGCTATATTCACTATGATTTTTAGAATCATTTCGAAAGACGAACACAAATAACACAAACATAGCCGATGGCAAAGATGCCAAACTAAGGCAGTTTTCGAAAACGTAATCTGCGTCAAATTGTATTTGCAAAATGTTCCTTAACGCAAGCTGCGAAATTTAGCTTTGTTTGAAAATGTTAAATGCGATTGCAAGAAGAAAGTTACGCAAATGACAAAGATCAACGACAGCAAATAACATTTGCGGTTTGACCATCGCAAACCTTGAATGTTGCGATGACGATCAATTGACGTTTTTGAAAGAGGCAAAAACTTTAAATTTCTTTTTACATCATGAGTTAACGAAAAGAGACCGAATTTGTCACGGGTGAGGATTGTCTTGTTGCAGCAGATATTGCACACAGTGTAATTGCTGACTTAAGAATCAACGTTGTTTACTAGGTGGGGTGAAAAGTAACCTCCTTGGGAATTAAAATTTTTTTTTTTAAAAAAGCTTGATACACTTGTTCCAGCGATTTTACAACTTCTTGATCCCGTCCGAAAAGTAATTTTCCGGAAAGTCTGAAAAATACTCCTCCGTGGCGTCGATGATTTCCTCGCGTGAGCTGAATTTTTTTTATTGATGAGTCGTCTTTTGAGGTTTGGAAAGAGATAAAAGTCCGAGGGAGCCAAATCGGGCGAATACGGTGGATGCGACAGCAATTTGAGCCGTAAGTCATTGATTTTAGCCGTGGTTGCGATGCTCTTATGCCCCGGCGCATTGTCTTGCAAAAACAAAATTTTTTTCACTTCATGTGAGGCCGTTTTGCAGCGATTTCGGCCTTTAATCGCTCCAATAATGCACAGTAATACTCGCTGTTGATGGTTTTTCCTTTTTCGAGGTAGTCCAAGAAGAGTATGCCATGACAATCCCAGAAAACCGTAGCCATAACCTTTCCGACCCATTGAGCCTTCCTCGGCCGCTTCGAAGCACTCATGCCGGCTTCAGTCCATTGCCGGGCACTCATTCTGTTCTCTGGTGTGTAATAGTGGATCCAGGGTTCAACAGTTACCAATCGACGCCAAAAGTCCCCACGATTCCGCATCAGTAAGTCCAAACACTCTTTCGAAGTGCTCACGCGTTCGTGTTTTTGGTCAGGAGTGAGCATGCGCGGCACCCAGTGGCAGGATAACTTTTTCATATGCAGAATATTGCCCAAAATATGGCGTGTGCGCTCAATACTAATCTTTGTGGTATCGGCTAGCTACCGCACCTTCACTTTCCGGTCAGCCAACACCATTTCATGTATTTTTTTGACATTGTCCTCTGTAATCGCATCGGAGGGTCTGCCGCTGCGGACTTGATCGGTAGTGGAGTTGCGGCAACCACGAAACTCTCGAAACCAATATTTGACGGTGTAATCTGAAGGAGCATCATAATATTAATCAAACTTTTCTTTTGTTTCCTTCGCCGTTTTGCCTGTCCAAAAATAATGTTTTATGAGAACGAAAATAGTTTTTGTCCATACTCAACATGATGCTAAACACGTCAACAACAATCAGCTGTCAAAACAAAACTAAAGACAGTATCGTACTGAAATTTGGCATGTTTGCCTAAATATGTATGAACGGACTTCAAGGCACCATAACCTTCTTTGCAGTAACAGTGCATTCTGGCGGTCAAGGAGGTTACTTTAAACCCCACCTAGCCGATTAGCACCGCCAGCATTTTGTGCCAAAACCATTTTGTGAGTCAAAACATCAATTCACTCCTATTTACAAAGCAGGCTCCTACAGAAGGAAGATTATATACATTAAATCAAATGGAGATTTGGCATCCCACTTCTTGGAAATGCACAGTTTTCTGCTGTTGGTATCGTGGTATCGTTCTTTTAAAACAACAATTATGATTAAGTATCATATTGGATTCATATTGGATATTTGTAAAACTTTTTTTTCAAAATTAAACTCTTCGTCGGAAGTAAATATACTTGCATTTGTCAAAAACGATGGCTCTATACTTGTAGACATATAAAACAAAAATACTTATTCTATGCAAGAAGACCTTTACATTCGTATTGTTGCTTTAATGTTAAAAACATTTTTTTACATGACAAATAAAAAACGTCGTTATAAGCTATCACAAAGGCCATAACACATGAGACTGAAATAGAGGATTATGTCTTGCAAGCACGCAAACAAAGGATCCAAAGGATATCAATGCATTGCACACACATTTTGTGTTCCCATATGAGAAAAATCCATCCATACCGTACTCGTAATCTATCAATATTTACGATTGTCGATAGTAATACTCGTATTATATTGATCCCTAACAAGTTCACTGCAGATTTCATGGATATCAACCGAAGACTCATGTATAGATTCACCCTGCTTTCGAGTGGCCCCTATTCAACATAGCATGTGGTCACGTTAAGGATTTAAAGCACATACATACGACTTAAACTACTCATAAAAGAACATCTTTGTGGTTTAACGATAAGCCCATGGTTGTATACATTGTATCATTTAGGTGTATCATAAAGTAGTAGAATGTACATACTCGTACATGCATTACTTTCGTTATTGATCAAACTGGCTAAGACATTTCCTCTGTCGTGTCTTTTTATTCCTATCCAATTAAATCCTGTATCTTTGCGGCTAACGCATATACTAACTGTACATCCATATCTTCGTGTGAAATAAGTAGAATGCAACTTAGAGGCAAAACTAGTCACGAAAACAAAAAAGCATTCATTCGTGCAGAAAATATCTAAACTAATAGGGTTCAGATTCAAGCAACAAATTCGAGGGTAGTGGTGCAGATAATTCTTTAAAAAAATTCTATTTCAAGTTTGAACTTAAATTTTTTTAGAGATACAATCTTGAAATGCATGTCAAAATGTTCGGGATAGCCTAAAGGTTTCCCAATAGTGCTCTCGGCAATAACAGCGTGGTGCTTTATTGAAAAGCCCACTGGTAAAACCTCCCGACATATGGCATATGGTTAATGGAATTTTTCCAAGGATCATCCAACATTTCGGTGGGAATCAACAGAAGCGTTCCTCAATGATTGAAAGAAGGGAATGATTGTTATGGTCTATATACGTAGTTTTGTAGCTGCAATATTTCTGGTCCGGGTGAAATAATATCTTGATTAAGTGCTTAATATTGAACTAGCAGGCTTTCGAGCTGGTTTCTCTTGGATCGGGAACATCAAGACCTTGCAGATTTTCATTCAGAAGCCCCTAGAAAGTTAAAAAACGAGCTTTGCGCAGCTCACTTCGACAAATTTTATGTCTTACAGAACACATAACAGAAAAACCACAACAATTCCTTGCAATATTAAATGATGTGATTTAGGTGGTTATGACCGAGAAAACATGCCGATGAGAGAACGATATCTAGAGAAAATCTTTTCAAATGAAATATCTTGTAGAGCGCGAAAAGATCAAAACTCTTAGTGAAACTAGGGGCAAATCAACTAGCTAATATAGTGACATCTACCATATATTGAGTCGAAGCAGCGAATCTCTGCCTCGCGCCTAAAACTCACTTTCTAGATTACTTCATCAAAACCGTAGCCTGTCATAGAAGTTTAGTCGAGGTGGGTAACAGAAACCGTAGCCTGTCATCAGTTTTGACGATGAATGAGGCCATAAAAAAGCTGTTGCCCCGATGGCATATATCTAATTTTAGTTGCTGGAAGATCTGAAGATAGTCATAACTAATAGCTGACATACATATTGAGCCGAGCAGTAAGAGTAGCGTTAATACCGAAATCTGAGGTGATAAACACATGCTCGCCGAGAGAATGGCGACCAAGGTTTACCGTCCTGTGTGCAATTCTAGTACGCTCTCTCCCCAAGATTTTCATCATACTAAATTCTAAGATCCCGTCAGATTCCGCTTCTGAAACTCGCGGACAGAATTGAAGGGAATTTAACAATCAAAAGTGTAGCCTGGACATTTTCATTGGTATAGAGCGTGCTTTGCGTAACACAACTTTTGAAGGCGTATGTAACTAGGCCAAATATTTTTTTCTTTATTGCAGACAGCCGTAGGCATATGATGTTGTCAACAACGTCATACTAACTCAGATTTTGTGCATAACTATAATAACTTAGGCAAACTGTATTGCCACTTTGTTCAAAAACGGCAACGTGTCGTCATTCTTTTGCAGATAAGTCAGGCATTTCGATTTTAGCTGCAGAAAGAGTAAGACGATTTTAAGATTTAAGTGTGGAATAGTTTTGTAGCTCTGCAGTTAATTCAGAGTATTAAGTTAAAAAAGCAGACGTTTATCCTTTGATCAACTTTGCTGCATCAGAAATGGTTATTCTGTTTGCGAGAAGGAGGCATATGACTCCTCTGACTCACCTATGGCTAAACGATTTTTTAGTTTTCAAGAGACTTTAAACAAGACATGGAGCTTGTCATCGAGCTGGGTTCTTTGGATCTACACGGCTATAGGACCAGTTATATTCTGTACGTTAGTTGTCTGCAGGAACGAGTTGCTGCTTTACGACTTCGAATGTATGAGGCTTTCCCCATCGCGTTTGGTTCTTCTTTAGACACACTTAACAATTTCTTTTCCTCTCAAAGTTATATTCCATTCAATAAGTAGCTTGGAAATAGCTACTTGTCGGGGTCTTCAACTCATATTGTTACCAAAGTTAAAGATTTCCCAGAATCTGACCCCAAATGGCTCAAAAACATGTCTAGGATGCGGCACTGATGTCTTTCTAACTCCTCGTTAGAAAAGCGTGGGTTTTTCTGCTAAGCAACAACGAAATTCTGATTGCAATCAAATATAATTCATAAAATTCATACTATATATGTTAGTGAAGATTCGGTTAATGAAATTACTTAACTAGCTGGGCCCTGGCTACTCGAATCTTAAAATTATGCGTAAATGATGTGCGATTATACTTTTAATAGGTACTCTGTAAGAAAGTGGAATCGAGTACTATTGCCTACTGTCTCTAAAAAATGTGGACATTTAAACACGCATTATAGGGTACCGATTTCGCGAAAACAAAGGAATATCCGAGTTGACAACGTAAAACTATTCGATTTTCGAAAATTCGACTTTGCCATTCGAACTACATAGTGCCGATTTTGCGAATTCGAAAGATTTCATATTAGAGTAACAATACTGAGTGAGGGCCCTGCACTTTATGCCTTACTAGCATTCCTCTCTACTTCCAAACTATTTCGAAAATGTAAGGCTTCTCTGAATGTAGTCAGAAAGCTGAATTCACAGATTTTTTCATGAGACCTTGCCAGAGTGAAGTCTCGGAAATCGATGTCGCCTATGAGCAACCACTAAAGAACGGCGGCACACAAAACCAATGCTTTCCAACATCTATATGAGATCAGCGTCTTTCCTACTAACCCTTAATGGAAAACACTCTAAAGTATTACTTTCACAGGAACGTAGGTCTACGCTCTTGCTAAATACATAGGTATGCTGAGTTTAAGTCTCACAACATCCGTGTTGCGAAAGTGATGACTTTTACATTAAACAGCAGATGCTCGTCAATGATGTGGAAACTGGTACTTGTACCGTAAAAATCGTATGCCCCAAAGTTCAACTCTCTTCGAATATAAAGATTTTTCAATAATGCAATGAACATACGTACATGCAAATATAATACATTGGAAGATATTTCCCAAAAAGTCTAGATATGGAGTTAGAAACTTTAGCTGTACCAATAATTACTGAGATCTTTCTTCACAAAATGATTTGAAGGTGCTAAAGACTTAGTGTACTCAAGAAACTGCGTTAACAAGTACGGCAAGTTGAAATCAATAGCGGTATATAAGACTATGGATCAAATTTCCTGTATTATCCATAGAGACGACATACAAGTTAACATTGCGAGCTGTGTAATATGCTTGAAAGGAAATATATTTTACATTTTATTGAAAGATTTCTTCTCTCCCAGAAAATAAGGAAACATATCATTAATCCCGACGTCTTAGCTTCGGAATGAAAGCCTAAGCATAGCATAAAAGAGTAATTAATGAACCAATTTAAAATAATAAAAAGAACTATGTATTATTTTTAAAACAAGCAATTAACAAAGCGACCTCTTCCCCACACCCAATAAATTACGTATTTTTCCGAGAATTATGGAGAAATCCCCCCTTAGAGTTACCAACACTTAAAGGGGGAAAACCTGCATTACGCCTCCAGAACAAAAAAAAAAAAAAAAATATATATATTCTTATCTTAAGTAAACTTCACTTATTGATTTAGTATTGTTATTAATTCTGTTTTATTGTTCATATTTATTTATCCTATGCTTTCATTCCAACATATTCGAATGTTTTTTTGCACACACACCAACTAAGAGTTACAATTGGAAATTTTTGCAATTAAAATAAAGATAGACTTGTGACGTAAGCTGATAAAAGAATAGGCTGCGTGCAAACATCGGGAGTTGCAGAAACTCCAATTAAAAGTTTCGTCAATTACCTGAATTCATTTTGAGTAAAAGATGAAATTTAAATTAGCAAAAACACTTTGCACTTGCACTCTAAAATAACTTTTAATATTATTTACATTGTTTCTATGGTACTTTTGCAAGTTTTTTTTTCTTTTCATGGTTATGATGGAATTTATATATTGATAAAACATTTTACACAAAGTCTGAAGGCTTGCTGAAAGCAGTCGCATCGAAAAAAGTTCAAATACATTCGTAGCTTTTGTATATACTCGTATATGTATCAGAATGTAAAAGTTATACTTTAATCTGCAACAGAATGGTTACAGATCTTTCAATCTAAAAATCGCTTGCCGATAACCTAATCCAAGAGTGAAGTATAGCTGCCTATCAGATGCGGTGTTTCGAGTGGCTTGTTGTTGAAACTTTTTGAAAGATTTTCGAAGACTTCAACGGCCTTTTAAAATTGTGGCATTTTAATGCCAAATTTTTTCTCGGTTTTCGTTGTTCGTTCATCTAGAATCCATTCACACCTAGTCTACAGCGAGGGAGTAGTCTGACTCAATGGGTTTTAGGCAAGCCACCTTGTCATCAATTTAAGCATTCTGTGAAAAACTACATGACTTAATGTTTCCTCAGAAAAATAATCGTCGGAATGCAATACCAATGCGAGCACGGTCTCGAAACAGTCAATCTTACAAACAGTCCGATTCAACATCTGGTCGTTACGTGTAATCTCCGTCGCCGCGTAAGGTTATCCTGCAGCTTTATACCCCTTAACATCAGCACTATCTGAATTCAATGCGATTTTGTCTCGTTGCTGTTTCCTTTGTTTTATACATCACCAGATTCCCAGCATCAAGAACAACTGTTGATCATTCAATTATATTTTTTGTTTTGGAAAAGATTCCAGATCCAATTAGCACGTGGTTGCTTCTTGTTCAAATCTTTGACGCTTTTACTTACTGAAATAAAAATGCGTGGATGTTCCACTTTTCATTGTTTATTGTACCAAAGCTCAAGACTTGTTGCGCCAATTCGATCTAGAATATGAAATACTGTATTCACATATCTTTACATAGAGCATGGTTCTGGCAGATTCCACAATCGTGCGCATCTCTTGTTGTAGAACACCCATTTTTCCTAAGCAAAACAATGATAGTCAACAACTGATTCCTAAAAAAATGTTCTGATGTCCTCAAAACAAAACAAACACTGTGGCGGCGCTGGCAGCCCGGTATTGGCCATGGCCTAGCTTCTTGACACTCATTTGTGTTGCTCATATTCTCATTTTTGTCACATCTGAGCGGGGCCTACGGTTTATCGCCGAGTCCGAACGGCGCTCCTTAGAAGCTTTTTCGGGAGTTTGTCATTGCCCGCCGAAAGGGTGATGGCGATTTGAAAAATTGTTGGTGACCCAGCCAGGGAATCGAACCCAGACTCTGCGTAATAGTCCAATGAGCTAACTATCGCGCCATCGCCTCTGATCATGAAGTATAGTTAGACCGAATGACTTGCAAAAGTTGCTGAGTTTCTGCTTCCGAAAATGTTCCGTCCATGGCGGTCTGATATTCACCTATCACCACATTTGTCCGTTTAAATCTGCATCGGTGAAAAGCATTTCGTCAATTAAATCATATATAAAAACGGTGTCTGTGATCGCACTTCTCCGAAACGGCTCGGCCGATATTTATGAAATTTTGTGTGTGTATTTGGTAGGTATGAGAATAGGTCGTAAAGTATATTTTATGCCGTGTCCGTTGTCCCTATCGAGAAAATTATTATTTTTTACATAAAATGTGTTTCAGACTAAGAATACCGATGTGAATGGTCCTCGATTGAATGACAACGACAGAATAATGCGCTACATATCGGACGGTACATCAGCTCCAATGAAGCTGTCTGGCGTATCTTTGGTTTCCCAATTTATGAACGGGACCCGGTAGCTATACATTCAGCCGTCCATCTTGAAAACGCCCACCGCGAATTTTTCGCCAACGAGACAGCAATCTTTGTACGGACACTACTCCATTCCGAAGTACCACGCTATTTCACACGGAATCCAACAAAAAAAAAATGGATGCCCGCAAGCAAGGCACACCAATTAATGCGTGCCGCGGCCTATTCAAATCAAACACTTTGGGCCGAGTATATACAGTCAATCCAAGGCAGACTGAGTGCTTCTATCTGCGACTGTTGTTGGTAAATGTCACCGGCCTATTGTCATTTCAAGATATACGCAAACGTATGAAGACGCATGCCTTGCACTCAGCTTGCTCGAAGACGACAATGACTGGGTCGATATGTTTGCTGAAGCAGCATTGGGCTGTACAGCAACACAAATTCATCTACTATTCGCTATAGTGTTGACTACGTGTTTCCTGGGACGAGCAGACATGTTGTGGGATGAACACAAAAATTCAATGACTGACGATATATTCCATCGAATTCGTACACGGTGCAATGATCTTACGATTACATTCAACTACCGAGCTATCGAGGATCTTTGCGTTGTCATATTATCGATAAACGATTGTTCTATTTTATCGATCTTTAAAGCATTCGAACACGCTTACAATACGAGTATATTCGTCATTTAAAAAAATATTCACTAGAAATAATTTTTATGGCAGATCAACGTTTGCCGGGTCAGCTAGTATTCTTTATAAAGACCCTTGAAGACCCTTATCAGGTTGAAAAATAAGTATTACGCGTTTTTTCCGTATATACGCTTACAAAAAACACGTCTGTTGTAAACATTTTTAAGTAAATTTGGTACATTTGTTGTTGATACTCCCTCTTAATCTTAGAGTCATAGCTTGACATTTGCAAAAGTTACGTTGCCAAGAGTACCCGTAGTGGTTTTTTTAACTCGATTGATCAGAAAGAAGTCACAGGGAGCCAAATCAGGTGAATTCGGTGGCTGTTGGATGGTATTTGTTGATTTTTCGTCAAAAAATTACGAATAATGATGGCACTGTGCGACGGTGCGTTATCATGGTGCAAAATCCACGAGTTTTCTGACCAGAATTCTGGTCTCTTTCGGCGAATTGCATCACGCAAACGTCTCATAACGCCCAAATAAAACTCTTTATTTACTGTCTGTTGGTTATTGATCAACATTTGTTTCGTCGGTTTTCGATGTCGATGGTCTGCCACTGCGTTCATCATCTTCGATTGACTCACGACCACTTTTGAACTGCTCGTGCCACTGGTAAACAACCGTTTTCTTTAGAGAATCGTTGCCGAAACACTTTTCCAACATTTCCAACGTTCGCGCACCATTAAATCCGATTTTAACGCAAAATTTAATACAAGTTCGTTGTTGTAAATTTAAAAAAATCGCCAAACATTATTCCGGTAACTTTCTGATCAAGGTAGTAGATGTATCAAAAAAGAATATTTGGGACGTTTTTCTTCTGGAAAACCTCAGAACAGATCACTCCACTAGAACAATCCAAAATGTGTATGAAGAGCGAGTCCAAGTGTCGGCGTTCGTTTGCACAGTTTAGAAACGGCAATTTTGACCTAAACGATGAACCTCGTTCGGATAAGCCAGAAAAGCTAGACGATAACCTTCTAAAATCAGAAGTCGAGATAAATTACACTGTTACGGTAAGGGAACTCATCATGAGCTATATGCCAATCCATCCACACCTCACAAACATAGGCAAAGTCAGAAAGTTAGAAAAAAAAAAAAATTCCACATCTTTTATCACAAACTTATCTTCAGCAAAAAAAAATCGAAGCTTGCACTTCGCTACTTTCATCGCACGATCAAGAACCGTTTTTGAACCAGATCCCTACCGGAAATGCGAAATACTAGGTGGGGTGAAAAGTAACCTCCTTGACCGCCAGAATGCGCTGCTACTGCAAAAAAGGTTATGGTGCCTTGAAGTCCGTTCATATTTAGGAAGACATGCCAAATTTCAGTGCGATACTTTCTTTAATTTTGTTTTGACAGCTGATTGTTGTTGACGAGTTTGGCATCATGTTGAGTATGGACAAAAACGATTTTCGTTTGGTTTTGAGAGTTTCGTGGTGGCCGCAACTCCACTACCGATCAAGTCCGCAGCGGCAGGCCCTCCGGTTACAGAGGACAATGTCAAAAAAATACATGAAATGGTGTTGACTGACCGGAAAGTGAAGGTGCGCGAGCTAGCAGATACCAAAAAGATTAGTACTGAACGCACACGCCATATTTTGGGCAATATTCTGCATATGAACAAGTTATCCTGCCGCTGGGTGCCGCGCATGCTCACTCCTGACCAAAAACACGAACGCGAGAGCACTTCGAGAGAGTGTTTGGACTTTCTGTAACTGTTGATGAAACCTGGATCCACTATTACACCAGAGAACAGAATGAGTGCCAGGCAATGGACTGAAGCCGGCATGAGTGCTCCGAAGCGGCCGAGGGAGGCTCAATGGGTCGGAAAGGTTATGGCGTCGGTTTTCTGGGATTGTCATGGCATACTCTTCTTGGACTACCTCGAAAAAGGAAAAACCATCAACAGCGAGTATTACTGTGCATTATTGGAGCGATTGAAGGCCGAAATCGCTGCAAAACAGCCTCACATGAAGCCAATGCTCCGGCGCATAAGAGCATCGCACCCACGGCTAAAATCAATGACTTACGGCTCCAATTGCTGTCGCATCCACCGTATTCGCCCGATTTGGCTCCCTCAGACTATTATCTCTTCCCAAACCTCAAAAGACGATTCATCAATAAAAAATTCAGCTCACGCGAGGAAATCATCGACGCCACGGAGGAGTATTTTGCAGACTTTCCGAAAAATAACTTTTCGGACGGGATCAAGAAGTTGGAAAATCCCTGGAATAAGTGTATCAACCTAAAAGGGGACTATATTGAATAAAATAAAAAAAAATTTTTCATTCCCAAGGAGGTTATCTTTCACCCCACCTAGTAGATTTTTTGAAATAACATTAAACGTCACTGCCAATGAATGGCTTAGTCCAGAAGACAGACCAGCACAACATCCCAGAGATACACAAGATGTTACTGTCTATATGATGGGATGCTGAGAAAAAAATTCATTTAAATTACATTGACAACAAATTTCAAATACAAATTAATTAATATTAAACGGACATTTAAAAATCGCGCAATAATAAAGTTAAAAAAAAAATTGTCAACGCAGTTGCTATAAATAAAGGACATTAACTCACTCAAACCAAATTAGAGATTTCAACGTGTGTGCATTACTTCATACATGTACATTTTTCTTAAAACCAATTTAATTTTAAAAGGAAATAATGCAATGACACGTGTTCTTTTCGTTTCGAATGATGTATTTTGTTCGTTTATTTGCGCAAAAATTTTATCTAATTGGCACTAGGTAACCCTTAGTCTAGTGCAGTATTATGAATTTGTTTATACAAAAGATCAATTACTTTTCAGAACATTTAACAATTAAAACTTGTATGATGTCCTACAAAATATAAAAAAACAAATAAAAGAATTACAGAAAAAATGTAGACCTAACGGATTTTCTATTCTATTGCTTATGATATTTGTGAATTTTCTACTTTGAAATTTCGATTTTTGTCATATTCCTAATTTTTCTCGTAATACATACTCGTATATCATTTTCACGCACATTTTCAAAATTTACAATCAAATTCACATACAAATAAAGCATTTGCCTTATATTGTAACAAAGATTTGTCAGCGTTCAAATAATAATAGTTGTTTGTTTTGAGATAATTGAATATGCAAAAATATAATGGTGCCGAAATGTCCTAAGGTATATTGTATTGAGATCTATGAAAGCCAACTGTTTTGATGCTATGTATATGTATTAGAGTATGGATTATATGTATGTGGCTATTAGGAGCAGTGCTGTCATTAACCAGCAAAAAAAAAATCTAACTTCTTTTTCTATCGAAATCTGTAAGGAATCTTACAGTTTTAAACAATTGAAGAACAACAAAGCAGTTCACTGCCACTCGACAGCTCTGGTTGAATGTGTATGTTAAATCGTTTTTTTTCTTTGTTTCTATTTAATATGACATGTAATGAACTCAGTTCTAAAGTGTTAAAAATGTGCTTTTTTTGTTTTATGTTTAATAATTAGTTAATATATATTAGGTATCCTAAATAAAAAAAAAAAAAAAAAAATAGTCATTGACGACGTATTGGTTTCGAGACAAGGCGTAGTAAATATGTGTACATAAATTTGAAATGTGTGACACAACAAACTCGTAATAATTGAAATGTAACGCTGTTGAAATGTTACGTCTCTAGATCCCTTGTGAATAATAAATTTGTATATTTGCGATGATTTAATAATTAAAAATCGAAATAAAAAATAGACAACAAAAAGAAAAAAAAAATAAAATAAACAGTTACAAATTAAATCAATCGCAAATAAGTAGTCATTTTTTTTTGTTTGTTTTTGGAATGGCATACATTTGTTCATCGGAATACGTCTTTCTTGTAATTAATTGGTTCTCTACATTTGCAGGTGTTTATGTTCTTTGTCCTGTAGTCAGATGCTTTCATCTAGATTTTCAAAGATCTTCTCTGTGCTAAGCAGTGGGATTTTGGCCACCTCATGGAAAATCTTATGCGAATATTTGCTTCTTATTGTTTTTATTGTTCCTTTTGGTTTTCTGTGTAATCCATCGTTTAGAACTGGAATAATGTGTGCAAAGTCTTCCAACGAGTAACCTAAAACAAAATAATAAAACAAATATTTTATTAATAAATAAATAAACGAATTTGATAACGAGAAATTGTATTAAAATGTTAACACTTTACTTTCTTAAGAAAATGTATGTTCAAATCTACTCCAGGAACGAAGACAACAGAAATGTAGTGATAGTAAAAGCCACTTGTGAATATGATAAGAAGATGAATTGTCAATTATTCTTATGAATAAGGGGAGCAAGCTACATTCTACATCCCAACAATTTCAAACTAAATTTACATATGATTTTGGGTCTAGTTTAGCGCCTCCCTATGGCATAGAAAGCCTAATTTAGCTTCATATAAACCTAAGCCATATTAACGTCTCACAAAAAGAATGCATTTGTGTGCCTATATATTCTAATGTAAGCTAAAACCTCTGAGGCACCACATCTAATCAAAATTCTATACAGAAATCCTCCGTAAAAAGGGACGACTCTAGAACGATCTTAAATGACGAATCACTTCACTTACTATTGGATACCAACTTTCCAGGCAGTTTCCCATAATAACCTTAACAGGACTACTGCAGCCGCGACAAAAATTGATGATCTGATACAGGAGGCAAATTGCTTTGAGCATTGCAAGCCTTTTAACCATACAATTGTACTGGGCCGGACATTATGCCTGACAAGCTACAAATGTCATGAGGAGCTGCGTCAAATTGATTCACATTTCCCTGTCAACGAGACAAGTTAATGTAGTCTTTATCCCCAAAGCCGGAAAATGTTCTCTTGTTATTCCAAATGACCTCACACCTATTAGCCCATCAGTTTTCCATGTAAAAAAAAAAAATTTAGAACGATGATATCCATATACGAGGCAAGACTTTTATCCATGGCTCAACATGCCTACTGTAAAGAAAAGTGGAAGCGGCTCTACATTCACTTACTAGCCACATCGAACGATCCGTAAATTATAGAGAATACACAATATTCGCTTTCCTGGACATAGTAGGCGTCCTAATAATGTCATCCCCCATCACGACTTCACTGTCAACTCTCATGAGGTTTTACTTAATGGAGTTGATCAGTCTTATGCTAAGGAGGAGGATAGTCAACTCCAAACTACATTATAGCATAATCTAAATATATCAACCCGTTTTAGATTGGGAATAAGCCCCAATAAAACTGACCTTGTCCCATTTTATTAGCAAATAATAAAAATAATATCAGCTTAATCTTTTCTAACACAGCGAAATGCCTGGGTCGAATTTTCGAGAGGAAACTAAGCTGGAAACCTGATATGCAAGAAAGAGTAAGAAAAGCCTAAGAAGCTTCATTTTCTTGCAAAAAAAAGCCATTGGAAACAAATGGGGGGGCCTCCAATTTCGCATCGCCCTCCCTCCCTTGACTACATGTCTCGGATATAAAACCAATACTCACCTTCGGAGTGGTGGTATCGTGGACGGCCTTAGACAAATACGGTGCAAGTATAGAACCTGCGATTTCGCTTCTACAATATACAAACCATTAAGTGCATTTGAAAAAAACTACATATTCGTAGAGAATATAGAGGCGGATTGAAATCTGCTACGAAATCTAATTGAAGATTCATCCTTTTTCCCTTATCAAGCGCGATGCCACAATTATGTCTTATTCCAACTCCAGCAAGTATATTTTCTTCCATGCGGACTAAATAGAAAGGTTTATTTGAGTCGTCTGATTAAAATTCGTTACTCTTTATCAACTTAAATAAGAAAACTCATTTTTCATGTTTATTGAAACAAAAAACAAAAACATAACCAAGGACACTCTTGGTTGACCAGAGATACCAATGTATTCAGACAAGACCCAGTAAATGCAGCCTTGTGACTTCATTGACGGAAGCTTATCAGAAAATTTAGCAAGCATTTCTCTCCTCCCCCTGTTCGTCATAAATACCATTAAGATTGCAAACATCTCCACTCAAAAGACCAAAGCAAATTTACCTAACGAAGAGTAAAGCAAAGGTTTTTGTACTCCAACAAGTCGATTTTATAGCCATCCGAAAGTCGTTTTTTTTATTTGCAGCAACTGAAGTTCTGGTGTCATCGTATCAGATAGCATATCCAGCGGGGATTTTATGAGAGGTCACACATGCGTCGTGTCACACTGTACCATATTAGTTGTTCAGCAATGTTTGATATTTTATCACGGAAAAATTTAGTCTTATGAAGCATCTACAAATAATTCAGCTGTATAACGAAAATCAGCGTTTTTGTAGGAAATTCTACCGAAATTGTTCCAAAATATATTCACGAGCACTCCACTCAAACCCAGAGAAAAACTAAAACTTGTCGACCTTAGGGGAAATTCCTTAAAATAATTGGAAGAAACCAATAAATAAATAGTACGACACAAAACATCGGTATCACACAGAAGACAAACTCCGCAATAAATAAAATAATTGAAGTAAAGACATTTCTCAGGCTAAGACTTGCGAAGTATTTTCTTTGTTATCTGGATACCAAGGCAGGCAGCATTTTATTGATATGGGGAATTTAATTAAAATTCGTATGCTATGCTTAAAGAAAAAACAAATACAACTTACCAGTGTAATATTCCAATGTTTTTGTCCAGCCCTTCGGTTCTTTGTTCATGCGTAATGCCATCATTAGTGCTGCAGATGCCATTTTTGAATCACTAAAGCTAATGGTTTCATAGTTCATAAGAGAGAACTCTAAAATATACCTAGCCAGGGTGAGTGTTGACATTGGTACTTTGGCACACTTAAAAGGAAAATCAAAATCAAAATCAAAACCGAAATAAGTAAGTCATTTATATGTTCACTTACTCTAGCGTATCTTCTTAAAAATCTGTACGATAATGGAATTCCCAAATCGAAGTTAATGGTTTTTAACGTAGCCATTTCCATTTTAATTAATTCGTTGTGATTGTATGCTCCATCACATATGTACAGAAAGTCTTCTATTAACGGTGGCGTTCTTTCCTGTGGGTAATAAAATATAACAAAAATAAAACTACAAGTTTACGAGAAAATACTAAAACTATCCAAAATCCGATACATTCCGAAAGACATATTCTATTATAGGTTTTTCTTTTTTCTTTTTTACTTACATCGAATTTGGATGCAATAAAAAGAGCAGCCGCTCCAAGTAGTTGCAGTTTATCTTTGTGTATAATAACTTTGCCTAAAAATATGTCAACCAACTTGACCGCTAAGTACAATGTTTCATGATTCAGTTCAAAAGTCTCCTGCACCTCAACCATCCAATCAACGAGCAACGATCGCATCCATTTCGAAAGATGTATCTGCTTTGGCATATAGTCTTCTATTGGGAATTCCACCTATATTCAATTAAATTATGTAGATCACTTTTGATAAATAAATAAACCTTTGAAATTGTATACCTCTCTCGATTTAAGATAGTTAAAAATGTCCATCGCATAATGAGACACTTGAAAAGGATCATTCCAATTTGCCTTATCGAAATCCACAACACCATCGGGAATTTCAACTGGACAACTTTTCAATGGAGACGGAGTAGATATCCTATTTTCATCGTCCCCCACTGGAATTTCAACGGAAATATCTGTCTTGACATCAGTTTGCTTTTCGTTTTGTATAGTTGTTTGCCGTTTAGAGTCAAAATTTCCTGAATAACGAACTGAATCCGAACTAGAAATATCCTCTAGTGCTGACATGTACAAACTCTCTTCAGTCTTATTAAACTCATTTGAAATGCGTCTAGTTGGTTGTTTAATAATATCAAGATCATCTTTCTTTAGTATTGTATTGATTAGAATTTTTTGTTCTTCGAGAATGTGTGTTATGGCATTGCGAGTATTGGCACGAGTGCCGATTTTCGTTGGTCGAGATGTTATCGCTGCAGTTACATTTTCTTTCTACAAAATACAAATTTCAATAATCTTAAAACTAAATTCCTATTTTTATTCCACAATCATTACAACTACCTTTTGGGGTGAGATTTTCTTTTGGATCTCATTTAACTTTGTACCGATCTTTTTAATATCATCGTCTAAATGCAGCGTATTGACGTTGTTTGTTAAATTTCCTAATGCAGATCTTTTAATTTTATCATTTTTCAACGGACTATTTTCAGCTTTTCGTTTAGCTCTTGTAATCATAGGTTCGGCATTTTGGTCTTGAATATTTTGCGCTCTATAAAACGAGGATTTGTTAAAATAGTTATTATTTTTTTATTTCTATTATTACCTTTTAGTTATTCCTTTCCTGGCCAAGGGCAAGAGAGTTGTCGACTGTTTTGTAAGATTTTTATTTGATTTTGTTGAAGCCATAATTTCCTCCCGTCAAAATAGTATAAAATTGATTTATTTAAAATTGTAGTTGCAGGGGTGATTATGACGAAAAAGTTTTACTTTTTTTTTAAATCTGAAACCAAAGAAAAAACATGCATGGCTTCAAAAATAGAGGAACACCTTTAACAGGAGTATTGAAAGGATTAAGTTTTATGTTCACCACAACTTCATATAACTCATAATGTTCAAAGGAACGATCTCAAACGTATAGAAGTGAGATTTAGTATAGTAAATAAGTTAGGGTAAGTGTTTGATCAAATGTATACTGCCAAATAAAAATTCCACACGTTCAATATTCGAACAGTTATTCAATAAATAATGTACACTTTTCTATTACACAAAGTTAGATTACATTTTATTTTAGGCCATTTCATTGTAGTTTCCCTGTTTACCAATTACTGATTTTCAATGTTGCGTAATGCCAGTCAGGTAACCACGGTCTATTACCTCAAAACTTACGAGTAAATTGTGGTCTAACTTTTGATGAGTGACCTACACAAATGCAATATTACTTGGCGGCTCCATAATCGAAAAAAAAAACTTTTAAATAGAAACAAGTCCTAGTGTGAAGGATTCATATCTGAGCTGTATGGTACGTGATTTTGGCTCACTTCACACTCTTGTCAATACAGTAAATCAACCACAATTCGTCCGACATGAGACCTTTCATTTGCAAGTTTAAGTCAGAAGGTTTTAAGTGCATTGTACTGCCAAATTTCTACACAGAATATTTCTTGATACGTTGCTGGAGGTTCTACATTAAGAAAATCTGACATAAGATGAGCGAAGTCATCAATTTATGTTTTTGAGTGGATCGCTTACGTTTTCACGGCCTTTTTGGAAGCGGTAGCCCTACGGGACAATAAACTGCGGTTTTTGCCCCTTTGTGAAAGATTGCAATCCGTCACTATGCCCAAGACACCTGCAAGCGTCATTTCCATCCATACCCACCTATATTAGGACTATTCAATCAGGCAATTTTCAAGTGGTTAATTGCAATTTAGGCAATTTATATTAAGAACGGGTCGAAAAAACTACGACGGCTGGAAATATGTACATCGTTTAGGTTATTGTAACAGAACAAAGTGGAAAGTTTTTGCACCGGATAATCACCAGCGAAAAAAAGTCCTTAGTGGGTGGATGCAGATAAAAAGCTAATAAACAGTACCCGATATTCTGGTGGGTATCGGAAGGACCTTTTCTTTACTTTCTTCTCTTTAATCAGGCAAAGCTTAAAAGGCCCAAAAAAAGGAAGCGGTCAAGCGAAAATGTCCTCCAACATAAAACAGAAACCGTAGTAGACATCGCCAAATCTTGGTAAATTCAAAGCTCTATGCTTGGGCCCTAAGGAAAGCGACTCATTGAAAAAAGTGCAGAAATGTAATAAAGGGCGGGTAGTGCCATATTTTTTTTTTACGCGCGCCTCAAGGGAATTATGATAGCCTTTTACTGTTGCAAGGCCGCGGGCGGAAAGATAGAAGGAGGAGAAAGGAAAGCACTGTTGTGATGTAGTGGTTTGAAACTCAGGTATATTTGGTTTCGATATTGACTCTCCAGATGTGGGAGTCCGAATAGGACGGAGTTTTTCTTCACTCGAAATGATTCAGGTTATAAATTTTAACGGTTGTGTTGTGCTTGAAACTCTACAACAGGCCAATCCACATGCCAGTATTATGTCTTCACACGCAGATTTTTCTGACTGAGTTCCAATTACACAAATGAAAAACTTGTCATGAGTAAGATTCGAACCTTGAACCCCCGCTAGTACCACTACACCACGGGAGATGTCGTGGGTGTGTGTCCTTAAAATGGCAGTTACAACCCCAACATTGGGCTAAACCTACTGAGCAGCTGAATATTACACTATTACTGTTCCACTCTAACAGAGGATCAAAAGCGACATCAAGACTAATAAATTTATTACTGGTGCTGAAATGTGAAATGAAAAAGATTATGCTGATTTTATTTTCGATTTTTGCTATTTTACCGGACGGTCGACTTCTTGATTCAAGACAATACTCGTAGTTGTTAGTAACTATTTGGCCCCAAATAAGCTGAAGATTACCATAAAAGGAACGTGGTGATAAAGATAAATCTAACAGTCAAGAATATGCCATCACCAAAGAGGTATACACAACATCGACGCCTAGAGCAAAATTTCACTAACGGCAGCTACAACTTTGTGGTAGGTAAAAGACTCTATCTACCCCTTCTCCGCTATCAACAAAGTCGTCAGCTCGGATCACGAAGAATCACTCTTGCTAATCGCTGCTTCTTTGGGTCAAGAACGCAATTTATTACGATCTCGATGATCTCAGCGCAGAGGTTGGTTGGATACCGACGAAAATGAGTGGAAATTCATTCGGACGTTAAAAAAAAAAAAAAAAAAAAAGTTAATTATGAAATACCTAGTCAAATCACAAATACTGGTGCACAACTGAACTCACTCGTTACGAATGCAACATTGGGCGCATCCATTTCATATTGATTGCGATTTGACAGTCGATATTTATGCTTCATTGTAACGTAAAAAGTTTTTGATATTAATTGCTTACAATAATGGAAAATCGTATTGTTGTAGTTGGCCTACTTAAATGCAACATGGAAAAAGGCGATATCTTTAGGACGTTGCGACCGCTTGGAATCATTCGCAATTTTGTGTATCGTACTGTGAAATTGTTTGAGGATACTTGTGGAGTACGAGACCGTCAAAGATCCGGCCGTCCGCGCACTGTGAGAACTCCGAAAGCGATCAAAGCCGTAAAGGAACGAATCGACCGTAAACCGCTACGAAAACAGAAAATCTTGTCGCGGGAAATGCAAATTTCGCAAAAATCCATGTCTCGCATTATCAAAGAAGATTTAGGACTCAGCGCGTACAAGCGACACACTGGACACCTGTTCACGGTCGCATTGAAGGAAAAACGCAAGCGAAGATCGAAAGCGTTACTCAGCCGGTACGTGAAGAACGCTCACAGACAAATTCTGTTTACTGACGCGAAAATCTTCACCGTAGAAGAATCGTTCAATAAGCAGAACGATCGTATGTATGCTCGGCCATCCAGAGAAGCATCCCAACTCATCCCGAGGGTTCAAAGAGACCACCATCCCGCATCTGTAATGGTATGGTGGGGAGTGTGCTACGATGGCGTTACCAAGCTCCATTTTTGCGAGAAAGGAGTGAAAACATCGGCCAAAGTATATCAATCGACGGTCTTGGAACCCATTGTGAAGTCTCTCAACCAATCAATATTCAACAACAAGCCATGGACTTTCCGGCAAGACTCTGCTCCAGCTAACAAAGCAAAAACGACTCAACTGTGGCTCAAAAACAACGTTCCGGACTTCATATCAACGGATGATTGGCCCATGCATGAAGTGCGTCTCGCAAACGATGAGTAGCCATATAGTCTTAAGTCGTGCTGGAAAGGAAATGAAAGTCATTTCGAATAAGTTGTTCTAAGATTTGTAGCCATTGAATAACCCAATAAAAACAAAAAACAAAATTGTTTAAATATTAATTCGTTCGTTTTCATTTGGCGCCGATTTTTCTGCGTACCAGTATTTATGACTTGACTAGGTAATCGAAAGTGTACGAACTTTACAACGGTGCTGACCACGTCACAAAAGTTCTTATAACCCGGCTCAAATGGCTAGATCATCAACGCTTCGTCCAAAAAATGTTCAACTCCAACCCAGGTAGAGCGATGTCATCTTAGATGGTGCCCACGAGTGAGGTGGACCTCAAAGAATGGAAGCCAGCTGGCAAAAGATTGTGTTAGTTAGAAAGGAATGCAATCTGTAAACCTGATCAACGCCGGATTGTAGCGCCACCTCAGAAAGTAACCAAATAGCCGAAATAATACCAAACCCTATCAATTTAAGGTGAAACAGATAAACTGATACTAAAAGTTTACACCGAAAGATGTGCGCGCTTGACAAAAATTTAGGTGGCACGTCCTTGTCAAAAATCTGTTCATTTATTGAGTTAAGCGTGGTGATTTGTTGTTGCAAGAGTATATCCACCCCGGAGATTATAAAATATAAGAAATGCATTCAAATGCTGTAACACCAAATTCAAGTTTGCTTCTCTTCCTCAAAATGTACACGCCACACGTGAACATGTACATATATATACTTACGTATAGATACACTTAAATAGAGTCTGTACTTTAGCTTAAGGAAAAGGAAAAGGAGGCTTAAATGCCCTCTAAAAAACGGAGTAAATGAAAGATAATTTAATGATTTAGATTAAGCAACAGAAAGCAATTGCAAAAGACAAGCCCCTGAACCACTCGTGCACATTTCAACTTACCAAATTGCCACAAGTTTAACAAATAGAAAACACAACAAAACCACTAAACAAAATCAACAATAATTTAAAAAAACAATCAAAAACAAACAGAAAACATTAAATTGTAACAAAGTTAAATAGTGATAAACCAAAAAACAAAAAGAGAAGAAAAAAACTGAACAAAATCGATCGAGATAGAACGGCGGTGAAGACTGCCAACTACACCGCCAAAAATCTGATCGACAGATGATTTCTCTAATTCTGCCATCCTTAGATGATCCTGAAGAAAATCATTCCCCACAATCCAAATTCGCGGCAAACCAAAAGAAAAAAAACAAGATAGATACAACAAAAAGAGTACACCCTACTCTGTGTGCCTAGAAAAAGACAGCACCCCACCAACTGAACAGCGAAGAACAGACAAAATCCTTTCTTTGTATCTTCATCTCTCACACACATACACAAATGTCTAGGCACACACCTAGAGAAAGGTTTTCATACATTTTTGGCAGGTAATGAATTTGTATGTCGGTTTCTTGCGGCTTCGATTTAACAGTTTCCCATATCTCTATATACGTGCTTATGTTTGCGTGAGCTAGGACGCATGCACGAGGAGAACAGACTATATCGGCAGCACGAATACCAACTCCCAACCCAATTTTCGATCTCCGCACTTCTGGTGCACACATAAACAGGGCGCATTGTCAAATTTACAAAAACCAAAGTAGCAGCTGTGATGCAAGAACAAATTTGCCCTTTTCCTATTCTTGAACTTTTCCTGCCAAATAACCAGGACATTGCTGCAAGACAAACTTCTTTTTCTTTTAATTCTTTACATTCTCTTCAGGTAGATGGATTTTTTTTAAACCACAACTTCCATAGATAAACTGTTATGATTGATAACTTGATTTTTTTGCACAGAAACTTGACCATGAACTTATTGGGTACTGGAGCACTTTATATTCTTACACAAATCCGTGATAAGGGGACAATACTATTATTAAAAACCCAACTTACCTGCTGTTGGGAATTGTTTTCTTCTCCAAAATAAAGCAAATTAAGTTAACCAAACATGTTTGCGGGAAAAGACAGTTAGGTTGAAAAATCCGAGAAAAGAACAGCACACCTCTTTTAATTGTGTTTTCTCTATTTAGTTTTTAGTTTTTTCTCCTTAATACTATCGGATTTGTTTGAATTTTTATTTGAAAAACCTCAAAACGCTTGTGAAATGCCGTTCCTTCGTCCGTTCGATCGTTTTTCCAACACTTTTGAAAATTTAATTTTGGATGCCCGCGAATCGCATAGTTAGCTGTCAGTTGTGTTGGCAATGCCATTTGTGCGCCTTCGTTAAGTTCCACTAAGGGTGATGTATCATTGGAAATATATTTTTTTTTTTAATTTGATAATTAATTGTATTTAACATGTGAATTATTTTCTAAGGCTCCAGGGAATATACAAAAATAACACGCCTAATGTTACAGAACTAAATTCATTCATTCATTTATATAATTTTGAATTTGCTTAAGTAACAAAATTATACTTGCTCGAATACATTCGGTAATTTTTCACTTACCAAAACTATAAGCATGTACAATAGGCTCTTTAAGACATGATTAAAGTCTTCATTTTCCGGAGATGGAGAAGCTCATTGAATTTCAATATTTTCTGTATACTAATTCTGGTTAGATCTAACAACCAAGCTGAATAAAAAATAAGAAAATGAAGTTCTCTATCGTAAGAACGAGGTGTAAGTACCTAGGCAGTTACTCGTCTTGGAATGAGCAAATATTAAACGTCAACAAAAAGACGTACACCCATTAAGCTACATATGTAACAAATATATGAAATCCATATTAGTCGGGTTGAAATCTGGGCTCAATTCGTAAAGGTTTTATGGTCTCGAAATTAGAGTCCAATACTGACACTCAGTCATTAGCTCCAAAAATTTATGGGGTAAGACACAAATGTGCTATCTTTAATCGATCCACTACATTATTGAAGTGAAGCGTCGTATACCAACTATGTGCATCACCCTAGGCATACGGCTGACTTTCGAGGAAACCTATTTTATCCGTTCATTCACACTTTGAGAGTTTCGGATTATATCCAAACTACATCGCGCGAAAAATTCACTTCCGACTGTTTGTTGCTTTTCAACATACATTTACGACTTTATTATACACATCCCCACACGATTACGTTATAACTACCGCGATATGGTATCATTAGAGCGAGTGATCAGTAAGTATGGGTTTATGGTCAATATTGCTCATTAGCGTCTTTCTGATGGAACCACATATCGTTTAGATCAATTTTTTTCCATATTTTGAAAGAAATAAACACTGATCATTGTCCGGTAACGTTGGCCATTGACAAAGATCAGGTCCCTTTAGGCCATATCGTTTACTATCCGGAATGTGTTTCGGGACACTACGGGCGAGGGCCGCTGTCTTCTCCAGACGATTTCACTTTGAAAGGTTTATCTTTGCAAGCCGAAAGGAGGATGACGTCAGAAAAATAAATAATTTTTTCTGCTGGTCTGGTCATCAGTTTACCCTAAATCACATCTTCAGCCGTGCTCTCCAATACTGAAGAATCATTGGGTCCTAACCTATTCTACATGCCTGCAATATCAATTGATATTCCGATTTTAGGCGAATATAAGCCTCATATATTGCAGCAAGTTTGGAATTTTGTGAAGTATTTAGCTTTGTTCAGTGAGAAAAAACTAGAACAGAACAGCTCCAATTTGTGAAAAACGTCAAACCAAATGAGAACAGATGTACAGTCTATATGAGAGTTGTCAAAAGTTAATCCATTTGTAATTTAAAATTTCACTTGATTTAGCAAATAACCGCCAACATATACAATTTGAAATCACAGCTGATTTTGACATTTTTCACAATTGTGTTCTACCTCGAGAGTAGGTACAAGATTTTCTGTTCCGAAAGATTGGAACAACCTCACTGAACATAAAGTAGAACAGATTCGGACAGAAATTTTTCTCATTGAACAGAAAAACGTGTACTTTTCAGACAATCCTCTAAGAACTGAGGTTGTTCTTTTTACTTCTAAACATGTTAACTCCAAACATGTCGCGTCGATATGTAATAGTTTTCACATAAATGGGTGTTGTCAAAGTGGAAGGTTCTTTGGATCTTTTTTGTTGTTGCTTTTTTTTCAAACTCCAATGAACGGTCTGTTTTGGTCCAACGCGCTGTAGCTCCACCCAGAAACTGAACCAAGAAAAGGATGTAGTCGGCCTTTCACGGATAACTCCAAAACTGAGCTGGGATAACAATTTTATTCCTCGTTTAAACCTGTGTCTTCCAAGCGGATCTATTCAGAATCCTTATTAAAATGATCTACGTTATGAATAATCAGTGTGTGTTGAAGCTGCACTTAAGACTGCCTTTGACCTCGTTTATTCATTCAATTTACGGTCGAGTTTCGTGCGATTATAACTGCAGATGGCATGACGCCACAGGAAGATTGCAGGGCTCTCACTCTGCATTGCTACTTGAATCTTAAAATTATGCAAAAATGATATGCGAGAAAGTAGAATCAAGTGCTACTGTTGCCTACTGTCTTTAAATTTTTTTGTTCATTTCGAATTAGATACTGCATATTTTGACATTTAAATGCGCAGTATAGAGGACCGATTTTGCGAAAACAAAGTATGATCCGAGTTGGCAACCTTAAACTATTCGATTTCCGAAAATTCGACTTTGCTATTTAAATTACACAGTGCAGATTTTGAATTCGAACTACTTCATATTAGAGTAGCAATACGGAGTGAGGTCCCACACTAAATGAATTCTTCTCGATGTTTCTACAAGTACGTCGAACATATTTCACATTTGTGAACTAGACAGCTGCATTATACAAACAGACAAGCAATGGGGCGCTATACCTCGCAAGAGCGTGGAATAATTGCGTTGATTTTGTTAACCAATAATCGGTCGGTGATGTAATCGCAGCGTGAATTTCGACGTCAATTTCCTAATCGTGTCGCGCACACTGGGCAAACATTTCGGCGCTTAGCTACTCGACTTGAACAAACTAGAACCACAGGAGACCAGCAGGGCGTGGCCACCACCGAATTGGTCGTTCGGCCGAGAAAATCGCGGCTGTGGCTGCCGATGTCGGTGAGAACGAAGAAACATCAACCAGACGACGGGCCACGCAATTGGGCATCACCAGACAGCGACTACAGCGAATTTAAGTGAAAGACTTACACATGTTCCCGTGCAAAGTGCAAACAGTGCACTTTTAATGTCTCCTGACCGTCAGTCGCGTGTGAATTACTATCAAGCCATCCTTAATCTCTACAACGAAGGGGACGATTTTGTGTCGAAAATCACCATGATGATCGTGTGATACACGAAGAGCCATTACATCCACTCAAAGCCACTGTGTGGTGCGGCGTTTACGCGGGAGGATTTATTGAGACGTATTTTTTTGAGAACGCCTTCAGCAATACGGTCACTTTTACTGGCGAACGCTACAGGGTCATGATAAACGATTTCTTACTGCCTGAATTGGATGAGCGGAGCTTGGTGAACATGTGGTTTCCTCAAGACAGCACGAGCTAGAATGGATAAAATGAAGGAAGCGTTTCCTGATCACGTAATCTCCCGTTTTGGCGCTTTGGCATGGCCAGAAAAATCGCCTGATTTAACCATCCCAGACTTCTTTCTATGGGGCTACTTGAAGTCAAGGGTTTATGCCAACAAGCCTCAGACAATCGCAGCCCTTAAGGAGAATATTCGACAGGAATGCGATAAAACGGTCCCAAATGTGTATCAACACTAACATTTCAGCTTAATCTTTCAAACGTGCCATGGAAGGATTTGCTGGAGTCATTGGAATTGAAAGAACTCATCATTGCAAGAGTAGCGTGTACATTCGCAGCCGAGTCTCTTAGCTTACTTGGACCTTAAAAATCAGCACTGGGTGAATTAAAGCTGGAGTATATTCCTGCGCGATCAGCTGAAAAATGTTTAACCAAGCGTCAAGTCCGGACGTCTTTGGCGCTAAGATGAAGTAGTACTACTTAACATGTGGAGTACCTGAAAATTTATTAACACTAACACATGTAGCCTGTAAATCTTTAGAAATAGATGTCTTTGCATCATTTTAAAGATCAGCTCGAAAACTGCGTGCTGGACGACCAAGCTTATCCGATCGATGAACCAAGAGACGTCAAAATACGCGAAAAAAAGTGCCATTGGATTGGTAACATCACGGCACGACAACGGTTTCATCGCAAAGTACGCCATACAATGGAATCCACTTATTCAATAATTAGATGCGTGAGACGCCTTCGGCCAACATGTTAAACAGCGGTCGATAAATAATCGAGTTTATGACGTAGAATTCTGAACACGATAGCGCACAGGAGTTGTTGATGTCCTACCTACTTGAAGGAAATCTAAATACCAACGACACTAAATAAAAGCTGTGCAATGGAAATTGGTCTGGATTGCTGAAAGCAGCATTGAGGAAAATATATGTTAGCTGCTGTGTCCAAGAAATCGACCAATTTTTGAATATCTCAGGCAGCCAACCTAACCAAGAACTAATGGCAGCAACTAGCTATAATCGAACGCCATCCCCATCTATTCTTCCAGAAATTCTGCTGTACTTTGACTCATAAGTTAAAACAATTCCAATAATGTAAACTTGTTTGTGAAAATATTCATTTATATTCAATTAAAATATAAATTTGGTTAACAAAAAGATATACATACACGTTTTCAAAAAATAAAGCAATTGTAAAATTGTCTAGAAGTACAAACATGCCCAAAAAAAGTTCATGTTCATGGACAAAACTAAAACAAACTTTCAAAAATTTTCCAAAAAGACTGGGTACACATTTTAAATGCAAAAATGTATTAACATTTCGAAAAGTCTGAGGGTGTGTGTTAAGCTTTTAGATCATATAGTACGTTTAGTGCGAAAACGTTGAAAAAACTGAGCCCAATTGTAACAATCTCGTTCTTTGGCACACTATATCGGCTGGAGAGCTTTTTAAACACGAAGTGATTGAGGGCAGCCAAGGCAACTAGACCCCCAGTCCATACGCCGGAGTCTTTGACTACTTGAATGTAAGCTAGCGAGACCAGGTTTCCAAGCAATGTGATGTTGATGATTTCACTTGTGCGGTTTTCTATAAAGTTGTTTGCGATAACCGGCAACAGAGCCGAGGCCAAGTGTGCGTAGGCGAACTCCTTTTGAAAGCCACTTAGAAGGTAGATTTCAGCGTTGATCAATGCCAGAGGTGCAACTTCAGCCAATATTGATGAGTTTTTGAATATTTTTCTTACTATTCTTCCCGGGTTTGGATGCGTGGAGTGCAGGAAACCGATGAGACTATGGCCCAACAAAAACGAAAACGCTCCCAAGGCAAAGTGGTTAGACTGAGCGGTTTGTTTTAATGCCCAACCAGATGTGCCCGTCAATACCAAATATGCCACACAAAACGAGGGCTGGCATCCTGAAATTTGAGATTCCTCCATGCCTCTCGGGCGACCCTTTCAAATAAATACAAAAATCTTTCTGTTTAATTTTACATTTTTATGTATGTACGAATATATGACAGAGAATGCAAGGTTGAATACGATTTGACCGCACTTGTTTTGCAAGTGAATCAGCTGAATGTTTTTGTCGTACTCACATTGTTTGTGTTGCGTACTTTGGTCATAACTGTTGCTTTGGTTATTTACAAGTTTTCGTGTGTTAAAAGTAATTGTTAAACCGGCTGTCGACAACCGCCTCGCTCGTGTAAAAGTAAATAAACAAAAGTCCAGTAGTTCTGTTTGCCTTTTATGGAGGAATATATGACATGAATTGATGTCAAAGTCAGCTGTCGTTGTTTATACGGCGACATCTATGCGTTCAAAGTGGTAGGCTATATGAGGTTCGTGCCTTAGAAGAGACAGCCGATGTGCTATAAAATTTAAATTAAAGTCGGTATCTAGTTTTTGTTTGCATTATTGAATTGAATTGAAGAGTGTCTCTGAATTTTCCACATTGTGGAAACTCAAAATGAATGAAAATTTGTTGTTGTTTTCGGGGGTTCTAGTTCTTAATTTTGCGAATTCGGACTTTACTTTGAAGGCTCATAAATCGCGATGTGATTCTGCCATATAGGAAGATAGAAATAAAATAGAAATAATTTTGCATAACTAATATGTATTTACTCAACTTGGTACAGGAGATCAGGTCTCTTGCTTTACATGGATTACGTGGAAGCTGCTATCTAAGCTTAAGCCCACGATGTACTCGTAATGCAGCTGGGGCCGAAAATATTTCCAAATTTTTACCCAAAATAACAAACCGGACTATCTTCCGCTTAAGATAACGTTTATGCATTTGCGACATTAAGCTGTGAGGGTCTTGGTTAGTGTTATTAGACAAGGTCTCTTAAATGCCATCTTAGAGTGTTTGGTGTCAATGAATCAAACTGTTGCATTTAGAGTGAAAACACAGCCAATGTAGGAAAATTCCTTTCTACATAAAAGCTATAGCTGTCGACTGTGGCGTTGAATCCAATTCATCAATCTTGTGTCCCTGATTCTGATTAAAGTCATCCATGCACAGATAAAGGTTAAGTCATTGAGATTACTGAGTGGAAAAAAAGCATTTCAGTCAAGTTACATTTATTGATAACTCGAATGCCACAACAACGAACAAATACTGTCAGAAGATTTAAGGTTGAATGGGTGCAATCTCAAGTAGTCTTAGCCTTTGTTTCTCGCTCATGCTTTAGCCACCTGTTGATAACCAGTGGCATCGATGCCAAGAAACCCAAAGCCACGGTACCCCTGGTTTGATGAAAAGTACAGGCAAGCACAAGTAGCAAAACAACTCTCCTACGAAGTGTCACTGCATTGAAAAACGACAGCAGCTTGTACGCTTTAGGAGTAAACAACATCAGCTTTTGAGGAATCAATAATGAACAGCGAGAAATCTTTTAAAAGAAGAGGTTCTATTCCACGCACAACATTTGGGAGTCTGATCCAAAGGCAAAATAAATAATTAAAGTACCAAGACCGAATAGAAACCTTTCGAAGAATGCCAAGAAATTAAACATTGAAGTCCCAATCGTTCCGGATGATTTTTAAAAAAGTCACTCCTGCACACTGTTAAATGGCGAAAACGACTTAAACTCCGCTCTCAGCGAGGGCAAATAATTCAACCTTCACCTAACCACCTAATAGCAAAGCTGCAAGGCCAGGCGGCCTGCCTGGTGACCTATTAAATTTGGCAGAGAGCATACACCAATATATTTCCACGATATGATGAATAGAACCTTTGCATCATTTGTGCGGTATGATTTCGTATCATATCTTGTCTGTTGTATTAGGTGAACGCCTGAAACGATCGGATTGGCCTAAATTTTGGCCTGGTAAGCTTACAATTCAAAGTTCGCCAGATCCAGAGACAACCTAAAATATTCGGATTTATACTCGCCATATCTTAATCGGTTTCAAGGCTACTTATGGCCAGAACAGGAAATGATCTGTACAGAGTGATGTTTAGCTTTGGTGTACCTTTCATTATGGCACAGAAGCATGAGCGCTAGTGAATGCAAATCGTGATGGCCTTTGCCGTTTAGAGCGCTAGGTTCTTCGACCCATTAGGGTTTGAAGTAGAAGATATAACAAGATGTACATCGAAAACAACCTTTAAAATTCGTATCAGTCGTGTGAGATGCTTCACAGACTGCGCTAACTGAGGAATTTTATTTAAATGAGGTCAGGGCTACACTGAATTGTAGTGCTATCTACTAGGTGAGATGAAATGTAACCTCCTTGACCGCCAGAATGCGCTGCTACTGCAAAAAAGGTTATGGTGCCTTGAAGTCCGTTCATATTTAGGCAGACAAGCCAAATTTCAGTGCGATACTTTCTTTAATTTTGTTTTGACAGCTGATTGTTGTTGATGTGTTTGGCATCATGTTGAGTATGGACAAAAACGATTTTCATTCTCTCATAAAGCATTATTTTTTGAGAGGCAAAACGGCGAAGGAAGCAAAAGAAAAGTTGGATAAATATTATGGGGCTAATGCTCCGTCAGATTACACCGTCAAATATTGGTTTCGAGAGTTTCGTGGTGGCCGCAACTCCACTTCCGATCAAGTCCGCAGCGGCAGGCCATCCAATGCGGTTACAGAGGACAATGCCAAAAAAATACATGAAATGGTGTTGGCTGACCGGAAAGGGAAGGTGCGCGAGCTAGCAGAAGCCGGCACGAGTGCTCCGAAGCGGCCGAGGGAGGCTCTATGTGTCGGAAAGGTTATGGCGTCGATTTTCTGGGATTGTCATGGCATACTCTTCGTGGACTACCTCGAAAAAGGGAAAACCATCGGGAGCGATTGAAGGCCGAAATCGCTGCAAAACGGCCTCACATGAAGCGAAAAAAAATTTTGTTTTTGCAATTTTTTTTTCATCCCCAAGGAAGTCACCCCACCTAGTAATAAATGAAAAATTAATTGTTGTTATATGGTATTATGCATGTACAATATAACAAATTGAATCTGGATGTGGACGCTAGTTGACTGGGGCCCAGGTCTACACCCCACTGAAGCTCAACCTAAAGTATGTAAGTAAAGTAAGCGAACTAAATCCGTGTGTGTTCTAGGTATTTTTTTTGTTTTTAAATTTGCTTAGGCAAAATCTCATACTAACACGAAGTTGTGTTGAAATGTCATCCTCTACCCAAGAAAACTATTCTACTATATCTCATAAGCGTGTTTCATATTTATGTTATGTGCGGTTTTTTTTTCCAATAGTTGTGCGTTCACACACGAAGTCCTCCCAGTCAATGAAAGCGTTCTTCAGGGCCCTGAAATTATTTTCTTAGGACCATAATGAACCATCGAAGTAATCCTAGAACTTCCATTCCATCATCACCTTGTGGGATGAGCATAATTTATTTTTTTTTAAACCACAAAAGGCATCTTAACTTTTCCTAACCACTAGAAACGCTATATAGGCAACATGACAAATTGACTCTGACGTTCTTTAAATATCCAAGAGTGTATGATCGTACAGAGTCCGCATATAATCAGCATTAAGATGAGTCGTGTGGTTACTTACTTATTACATGCCTCAGGAATAGAAAGCACTGAAGTCATAAAATTTCTCCCCACACGATACGGATTGAATGTCATGAAGTAACGACGAGGCCGTTGTTTCACTTGGGTGGCATTCTCGGATCATAAGCGATTCTGTGTATCTTTTCAGTCTGTAATTCTCATTTAATTAACTGGTTCATTGAATTTTGGCTGGCTTGCGACAAAGGTGCAAGAAACGCACAGGAATATCAGTTTTCATCAATATTATACACACTTGTCGACTTGGTCGACTGGGAGAGGGACTTCGAACAGCAAATACTAATTTAAATTGTAATTACTTTTTATCGGAAGTATTATTTTCAATTATTGTATTCCACTTTATACTGGGTGAGTACACTAGTACTGAGAGGTCATATTTTCCGTTATCGACAGACAACTGCATTGCTCATGAAGGGAATGATTCTAAATTTCACGTATTCTAAAGTCGTTAACGACTTACTACTAAACCACTGCCGATACGTATGATAATTTGTAGGATATTTCGATTCCTTTTGCCAACGAATCAACACATTTAGTGTATTGAACTGAAAAGATGAACAGAGTGCCGGAAAGGCCCAGCTTAAAAGGGTTACACTCAATTAAAATGGAAGAAACTCTTAAAGAGTCGGGAGACTGAATAAGAGTCAAAAAGGTCGTAGTTTTTGTAAACAAAAGTCGGTTGGTGTATTATAAGGACCGAACGGTGGTGCAGGTTGAGTGGACTTCAATATCAAAAATAGATGTCGCAGAAAAGTCCAATTCAATGATAATCGTCAACTGTCAAAGGGACAGAGACTAGAGATTGGATCGGTTTGTAAATGAGACATGTAGAGGAAATATTCCGAGCACTAGGCATACATTCATAAGCCTTACATGAGCATCACATCAAACCTAGAATAGCTGTGTGTAGTTCTTTAGAGTCCACGATTATTATTCTCAAGCAATGTAATGAACTATTTTACTAAAATGCTGACGGGACCTTGGTTTTATTCATGCCTCTATCTCATATCACTGCATTACGGGCTTGACCTAGCTCATCATTGCACGGCTTCGGGGCTATTATTTACTAATTTTTACGGAGGACAAAATCATACTGGATGTCGACTAATCTTATTTTCACTTATGCAGGATTTTTCAGGATGTTATACCAAATACCAAATGCAATGTTACACTTAACAACTTGTTATACCTAAATCGATTAAAGTCAAATCTGTTTAATCGATAACTGTGCTCAAATTTGGAGCCAATTTAAATAAAGAAGAGGTCAATCCTGAGAAACGGAAATGTGCCGTAGAAGATTTGAAAATACTTAAACACAAAGCTCAAATTAATATGTGATTTCAGAAAAATCTTCAACATAACAGGGAATGTGAACACTGCAAAATCGGCGGTGCTCATCCCTCATCCATTTCTGATAATGTCCAAAATGGGCCATATATCAGGCCTTACATAAGGTCAGTTTTGTTGTTCGAGTTTGTCAATTGCCTCTTTGGCGTAAATTAGCAGCGATTGTCAAGACGTGTTCTTTGTTTGTCATACCCGCTGGTGTAGTTGTCTGAATTGATAACGGAGCCTAGATACACAAGGTCCTTCACTACCTCAAAGTTATATTTGCCGAGAAATCGGTGTTGGTTGTCCCTTTCTGTTTGACAGCATATGCTTGGTATTGCCGCCCTCGTTAATCGTTAAACACATTTTCGCTGCTTCCTTTTTAATACTGGCGAAAGCGCCACTGACATCCAGCTGCTTTCTTCTGATTATGTCAATATCATCGGCGTATCCGAGAAATTGGACGGACTTTTGACTGGTTAATCCTCTTGTGTTAGCGCGTGAGTTTGGAACTATTCTTAAAGAAAACGCATGATAGCGCATCGTCTTGTCTAAATCCTTTTTTGACATTAATGGTCTTGGTGAGATTCTTCCTGACTTTGATGGAGCAGCGTGCATTTCCCATTGTCATACTCCACTGACGGACGAATTTGGCAGAGATGCCAAAACCAGATATTGCTTTGTAAAGCTCGTCTTTAAAAATGAAGTCACATGCTGCCTTAAACTTGATAAATAGGTGGTGTTTATCGATCTGGTCTTCTCCAAGATCTGCCGCAGTGTGGATATTTGGTCGTTGTGAACTTTCCTGCCCTGAAGCCATGGACCTATCAGGTTGTTGACGTTGACGAATGGCTTCAGGCGTTCACACAATACGGCAGATAAGATCTTGTAGGCAATGTAAGGAAAACTGATGCCTCTGTAGTTGCCGCAGTTCAAAAGGTCTCATTTCTTGAGAATCGGACAAACAATGCTGGGGTTCCATTCATCGGTCATTCGTCCGAGCATATTTTACAGATAAATTGGTGTATGCTTATTATCAAGTCATCACCTGCCGCTTTGAGGTGATCGGCAGTCTCGCCGTCGGCTTCAGCAACTTCACTTCATCCAGGTTGGGTGGACGGAATTGCTAGTCTATATCGTCCAGATTGAAAGGTTCGTCCTGCCTGACCGCGGTATTTGATTCCTCATCACTATTATACAAACTACAGAAATGTTCTTTCCAAATCCTCAGCATCGACTGCGACTCTATTACGATTTTCCCTTGTTCGGCTTGACAAGTTTTGATTCTGCGTTGGTATCTTTCGTATTTTATTCTTATCCCTCCGAATCTCATTCTTGGAGTAGCATCCCTCAATTTGCTCCTAAAAAGCCGATGTTTGTCTCCCCTCTTCTACTAATAGAGCTTGCGAGTAACTCTAGTCCTCTATGCTGCGGAGATTTGAATGCATCTTGCTTAGCTGCATGTGCTCGCCGGCACTCGACGAGGTTTCTTTGTGGGGGTTCAGTAAAACCCAGCACATCACAAGCGGCATCTCTGATTGCTTTTTGCAAGTGTTGCCACTAGCCTTGAATATTTGATGCTGGTATCAGTGGACGTCCTAAGAGACTAAGAGAGAGTCGATCGGATAAGGATCTCTTAGCTAAGGTAGCCGTTGACGTCGAAATTCCTAAAAGCGTTATCATGCTTTTGGACTGTTCGGGATATTCGCTATCGAACTTGGCTACAACAAGCTCCTCGGAACTTTCGGACATCCATAATACTGGAGAATTGCATTGTGTTAATCTGGTTGACGGTTGATTGATCAGGAGTTTTCCAAATCAATTCTGAGATTTTACTTCTCCGTTTTTTTCATTTAGGGAATTCATCCGCTCTCCCGTTTATAGTGGTGCTGCTTTTGTCTGCTGGTCAGCACTACCGCTTATGAGATTGGCAAGTCGTGCCCGGATGGACATCAACCAGTACCCGATGGTTATCACTTTGGTAAAATAAGCATAATTGATGTGTAAAAACAGTTGCAACACTGGATATCGACAGGTTGACACACCTCAGTGCCTGCCCTATTTCTACAGCAGCCAACCATCAATCATCATGGTTGAAAAACAAACATTTCTGAACGTAGTTCACAGTGTATCTCACGACTACTTTAAGAACTCAAGCGGAAGCACCATACTCAAAGAAGAAAAGTTGGCCAATCGGTTCATTGAACAATAAGCCAACGGCGAGCTTTCAAACAAAATAATTTTTGAAGTGAGGAAGTTTGTGTCAACAGATTGCTGCAACCGAAGCCATGAAGGCACAGACAAGATGCTATGTCATTAAAATCGAGCTACTTTTACAATTTCGTAAAAAGTGCGTTTATTAGATGTGTCGTTCCATGATTGTCGTATGTCTACTTTATGTGTTTTATTTAACATTTAATTTTTTTTCCCCTTTTTTGGTTGTAAAATAAAAACATAAAATAAATTTCGCTTATTCGAAAGACTTGTTTAAGTTATTGACTATTAGCTACAGTGGTGAAAAAATCACTGAAATAAATATTCTTGGGATCAATACTGAGAACATCCCTTCAAAAATATATATTTGAATATATATGTATTATACTATTCCTTCCAATGTAAATAGTATAAAGGAGGTATGATATAAATCAATATATAAAGGGTATACGTGCAAGTTTGTGTACATAATACTCGTATATACTCGTATTTAACCAGTTCCCCTTCAAAAAAGTATCTATTTCATAAACTGGATATTCTGCACCCCAAAATATACAAGTAGAACTCGTTACATAGTATGTTTCACTTTCCGGGTAATTGCATTATGAAAATGGCGAAAACACCCTTCAAAAAATATTAGAGTGGTTCGTTTTCCGCTTCGCGATTTTATCTAAGATAAAGGAAATTCAAATTGAAAAACATTGTACAATATGATACAATCTGTAAGTTTTAATTATTTATATGGATGTTCAGATGTGTGTGTGTTTTTGAATTTCCTTGTTCTCCCCAGAAATTGAAAGATTCTGTTAAGTTTTCCAATAATTTTTGTCTTTGCCATAATCGCGTAAGTTCCAAGGACAGGTTGGAAATATGGGGATGCGCCTGGGGATAACCACCACCAATATTCTACTGCATGCTGGCTCTGACTTCACAAATATAACTAAACACTCAGACCTTGCAAGCACATCTGGTTAAATTGAGGTGCATATGCAAGTTTCAGGTAAAGCCCATTGTGAGAGGCACTGATCTCTGAGTTCATATTAACTGACGCATCCCTCTGTAGGGTCTGCCCAACCATGTTAAATACCATCTATTGTGAAGCAACAAACACTCTCAGATATGACCCAATTACTGAAAAACAGATACAGAATTTTGGATATACACATGAAATGCACAGACCCTTTACCGTCCATATGCGGGCGAAAAATTATAAGGCCCTCCTACAAAGTATACACCACGTAAGTGCAAATTCGGATGGGGATTTGTCATCTGATCAAGAATTAAGTGAGAACCCTTGACCTTCAACTATCTAAGGGAACGTCTGACTACAATCCGCACGATGTTAGGGTCTTTTAGTGATTCTAACGCCATGGGAGCATCTTTGATGGCACAGTTGACAAACTAGCCTACACAACGCGAAAATGGACTTCGTGTGCATCATAGCTAGTACACCTCACAAAGAAATATGTTTTTTGATCAAAAGTTATCAGCCAGATCGGTCACATCTAGTCACGGTCACGGTTGACGCAAAACACAGCACAAGTCAATAGATAAGATGTCAAACATTTAAATGTAGCCATGATGGAGACATTATTCTGAGCAACAAATCGGATACAATTGCAAAAGATTCGAATTTACAGAAAATTCTTTGCAGACAGCATTAGGCGCAGAAGACCAATGTCAGACGCCATCAGAGAAGGATTTCGCCAAGTCAATGGATTGAAACGGCTTCTCAGAAAGAAGATGAAAGGTGCAAAGTAGTGCCCGGTCAAGGCTATGCATAGATACCTTTGGAAAATATACCACCTTGATCAAAATTAAAAATACAAGTTTATTTATCTAAATCTACGAGTATATCGTCCCCTTCAAAGTATTCCCCGTCGACTGCAACACACTTATGCCAACGCTTGATCCAATCCTCGAAACATTTTTTATATTCGGTTTTCGGTATGTCCATCAGTGCTTCTTGCGATTTTTCCATTACTTCCTCTCGCCTTCTGAAACGTGTTCACCGTAGTGTTTTTTTAACTCGATTTCACAGAAAGAGGTCACAGGGAGCCAAATCAGGTGAATTCGTCGGCTGTTGGATGGTATTTGTTGTATTTTTCGTCAAAAAATTACGAATAATGATGGCACTGTGCGACGGTGCGTTATCCACGAGTTTTCTGCCCACAATTCTGGTCTCTTTCGGCGAATTGCTTCACGCAAACGTCTCATAATGCCCAAATAATACGCTTTGTTTACTGTCTGGCCTTCTGGAAAAACTTCTTGATGCACTACAACGTTGTAATCCATGAAAACCGTGAGCACTGCCTTCTTTTTTGACTGAAAACCGCTTTTCAACCGCTCGTGCCTCTGGTAAAAAACCATTTTCTTTAGAGAATCGTTGCCGAAACACTTTTCCAACATTTCCAACGTTCGCACACCATTAAATCCGTTTTTTACGCAAAATTTAATTCAAGTTCGTTGTTGTAAATTGTAAAAAATCGCCAAAACACACAGACAGATAGAGATAGATGTACTCTTGGCTACGTAACTTTTGCAAATGTCAAGCTATGATGCTAACATTTAGAGAGTATATCCATAACAAATGTACCAACTTAACAAAATAGACAGAACTCAAATCGGAACAATGGGAGCGCCACACGGTGGTTATTCCGGGAACTTGTTCAAGGTTGTATATTCAAAAGTTCTACCAAAATGTAAAAAAAGTTACTTAATCAGAAAATTTTGACTTGCGCTCCGCTAAGCTCCTTATATCTTTTGAAAAATTTGTGCAAACAAGTTGGAGTTTTTTTATTTGCATTTTATACTACTCGTACCTATTGAATTTTCTTTCAAATCAAGAGCAAATGATTTACGTGCTCAAATAAGATACAAAAAAAAATCGAAAATATCGTAATGGCGTAATGCTTAGGGACTCACTATTGCGGCCACATCACGATATGTGCATACATATGTATACGAGTATGTTTAATACGAAAACTTTTTGAGTTTAATAAATTTTTGTTGCTCACTGTTCAACTGCTTATAAAAAACCTTGCAATCCGAGAATCACTATAAATTTGATGACTTTCAAATGGACAGTAATTTTTTTGTTAAATAAAATTTAACGGGAAATAGGACAATTATTGCCGTTTGCTAAATTAAAGTGCTCCGATAAGAATAGTAGTCTTAGAAGTTTAAAAATTTTTTTTTTTAAACATGCCTGTCACAGTTCATGTGACCGAGTGTGTAAGTTGTTAATTTGTTAAGCAATACTTAAAGACTCTTTATATGCCAAGTTTTTTTAATTTAGCGGCGGGAAATTCTATCGGAAAACGTTTATCGGTTGAGGCTTTCTGACATCAATACTCAAGAAACCAATAGCTTTTATTAAAAAATACCAATAACGACGTTGAAGTAAGTAAATTGGTTGGATGTATTGTAAAAGGTGATATGTAAAAACGAGGTACATAGTGATAATAATGCAATATGTACGTAAAAAGCTTTTTTCCCTTAGATGCCCAAAATTGTTCTGATAGGTATTCTCTAAGCTCACGAAAAGACGCTGACTCTATTGAAGATTTTCACCGAAACATTATCCTTACAAGGCACATTTTACATAGTGTTGTCAATAAGCAAAATCTCTACGATTTGTCAAGCGAGCGACCCGAGGAGTTTCGACAGATAAACTTTATAGGACTTGCCACACAGCTGGCCGTCAATTTATTGAACACAAAACTCTATTTTTTGATTTTACACCTTAAGATTACTTTATTTGGGGCTCCACTAAGTCCCTAGTCTATACCAGCAAGCCACAAAGTTCGATTTTTTTAAAATGTTTTTTTATTTTATTCAATATAGTCCCCATTTAGCTTGATACACTTATTCCAGCGATTTTCCAACTTCTTCATCCCGTACGAATGGTAATTTTCCGAAAGGTCTGCGAAATACTTCTCCGTGGCGTCGATGATTTCCTCGCGTGATGGTGGATGCAATTGGAGCCGTAAATCATTGATTGTAGCCGTGGTTGCGATGCTCTTATGTGCCGGCGCATTGCCTTGCAAAAACAAAATTTTTTTTCGCTTCACGTGAGGCCGTTTTGCAGCGATTTCGGCCTTCAATCGCTCCAATAATGCACAGTAATACTCGCTGTTGATGGGTTTTCTGTTTTCGAGGTAGTCCAAGAAGAGTATGCCATGACAATCCCAGAAAACTGACGCCATAACCTTTCCGACCCATTGAGCCTCCCTCGGCCGCTTCGGAGCACTCGTGCCGGCTTCATCAATCGATGCCAAAAATCCACCCGATTCCGCATCAGCAAGTCCAAATACTCTTTCGAAGTGCTTTCGCGTTCGTGTTTTTTGTCAGGAGTGAACATGCGCGGCACCCAACGGCAGGATAACTTTTTCATATGCAGAATATTGCCCAAAATATGGCGCGTGCGCTCAGTACTAATCTTTGTGGGATCTGCTAGCTCGCGCACCTTCACTTTCCGGTCAGTCAACACCATTTCACGTATTTTTTTGACATTGTCCTCTGTAACCGGAGGGCCTTCCGCTGCGGACTTGATCGGTAGTGGAGTTGCGGCCACCACGAAACTCCCGAAACCAATATTTGACGGTGTAATCTGACGGAGCATTAGCCCCATAATATTAATCCAACTTTTCTTTTGTTTCCTTCGCCGTTTTGCCTCTCAAAAAATAATGCTTTATGAGAGAATGAAAATCGTTTTTGTCCATACTCAACATGATGCCAAACACGTCAACAACAATCAGCTGTCAAAACAAAATTAAAGACAGTATCGCACTGAAATTTGGCATGTCTGCCTAAATATGAACGGACTTCAAGGCATCATAACCTTTTTTGCAGTAGCAACATTATTCGTGTTATTGAGAAAATACGGTCAAAAATGCTTGAAAAAATGGTCGAAAATTTTGTCATTCAGATGACATATATCAGATCCAGCCGCGTTGGGCATGTGCTAAAGATGAATTTAGAAATTAATTGCAGAACGTTTTATCTCGATTGAATACCAATAAATAATATTTAATGAAATTTCATGTGTTTGTTGTTCGTTTTCGTTCGAGAGAGAGAAACTCTTTTAAAGATGAAATGTTTCACTTGTGAAGGTCTCCTGCAATTCATTTCCACGATTTCTAGCTTAGCATTCTGAAGATTTAAACCTTTAAACTGATTCGCGAACTTAAGCAAAAGAATGATGGAAATCTGAAATTTGCTTTGGTATTTTCCATGTCATCACGTACATATAGCATTCGTGTTTTTATTTAGTTTGTTAAGTTGATACTTTAATGTTACCAAATGTCTTTCCAATTTTGTTAAGGAAGAAAGGTCCCTCTGGTAAGTACCTATGAATGCACTTTCGCTTACAAATATTGCAAACTTACAACATAATCGTTTTACGTAGCTTAAGCGAACTATACAAAAAAGTGGTGTTATGTTTCCAAGGGCATCACTCTACTTTTTGAAAGTAAAGTATTTCTTTTTTATTCAGTCGAAGCTCTAAATGGTTAAAATTCAATATCAGGTAGATGGGTTGATTATATATGAGTATCTTAAAGTAACTTAAAGAAATTTGACTAGAAGCATACCATAACGAAATGTGCTTCAATGTGTATAAGTCAAAAACTGCGCGTTTTCTCTTTTTGGTAAAATAAAAGCAAGGTATTTATGCTTCCCGTACTAAGTTGTGATAATATGTGAGAGTATGCCCACAGGAAATTGCTTGGCTTTTACCAAACCGCAAAGAATCGAAGAAAACCACAAAAATGAAAAATGAATATTTCGTAATACAGTTGAGTTACTTCGAAAAGGCAAAACACACTTTAATATACGGGTACAAGTACATGCCTGTAGTCCACAGTATAATGAGAATATACAAGTAGGTAGGTAAATGTTGGAAGAAAAAGTCGTAATCTTAGAAAATATGTTATCATACGGATAAGCTGTTTTTCTTCCTCTGATTGCAGTATATGGTCGCTTGCATTACTATTGCATATTGCGTTGTATAACATTTTTCTTTAAGTGTGGGTTGAACACATTACAAGGTTCTGAACAAGATAAATTGCATGCCTCAAAGCTGCAGAGTGAAATTAAAAAAAATAACGATATTGCCCGGACAGAGGATTGTGGGCTCCAGATGGACCCATTTTTTGAAATGAAAAGACAAACTTACTGCATATGCATCACTGGCGCACTAAAAACCTCACCGAGGCATGGCATGCCGATCTCCAAATTTTCTCGATTTACTCTCAGTAGACTTGTTTGGCATACAGATTGTATTAGAAAACATTCAGCTCAGGAAAGAGCTAAATAAGGGGTATACGGTACTATTCTAGTCATTCCATTGTAGCCTTCTTAAATCAACGTTGACTTTAATTACATAATTTCAGAAAAAAAAAACGAATGGAGACAATGCGAAATCCTTCTCAATAAATTAGTTTTAATCTCCATAGACGAAGCCGATGTCTCAGCTATTTATCAGGCGGCTACCCAGCTCAGCCTGAATCCACTACCCACATCGAGTGCTGAGATATACAGTCATAGTCGGGATGAGATCAGATTCCTAATCTTGAACAAATAGATTTCGGGAGTGGTAAGAGACTCGCAGATTCCTAAGGAGTTGGATTAGCAAAATTGTATCATTCTGTTCTATTTTAGGACAGGGAACTGTTTCTCTGCCAAACTTAAGCGATTCGTCCTCGAGAGAAGAAACATCCAACTTTCAACACAGTCATAGGACACCGGAATTGGCACGTACACCGAGTTAATATTCCTCACAATGACCTTTGTAAGAGCAATAAGGGCGAAGAGGAATCCTTGGCACACTAGCGTTGCATCTGTCCTGCAATGCAATCTTTGGCAATAACCACCTCCGAGATTTAAATGATTCCTTCCTACAGCTTTTCCAATCATGTCATAACGTGACGAGAAAAGACCACTTTCCCGTTTAACTTTTAGGATTGATGCCACCGCCAGTAGCATTTGACAGAATATCTTTGCGACGGAGTATTGATGGCTAAGTATTATACACAAGAAAATGCCTGTTCCAGTGTGAGGGTAGGTACTGGGAAATATCTTTTATATGTATTGTACATATTTACTATCGGAGCAAAAGAACATTTGATGGTCTAATCTGTCATCACAGCGGATGGCAAAAAGCATCTATGGAATACTGATCACGACAAAAGTATTGTAAGAGGCTACAACAAGAGTAGCGCCGTCCTTGATTTCTCAATTCTTGCTCTCCCTATGAAACCAGATTTTCCTTTTGTCAATGGCAAGTTCTAGATTTTGGATATAAGGATGTATAAACACATCTTTCATGAGCCTGAGTTGTCCCTTTTCAGCTTGAGATTTCCATTTTTCATATCGCCGGTCTTTGCTTAAGTGTTATTATTTTCTGCTTTGACAGGTTCTACAATTAATTAACACATGTAAGTAGTATTAACACTCAGCAGCGTTCAGACTATTGTCATGCCTCGTCTTTCTAATTCAGAGCGTGATGCCTCATACCTTGTTGTCCTCTCTGACCGCTCTGTAGTCGGAAGTTATTCAGCCTGATCGGGGCAAATCGTCAAAGACATCATTTTCACCAACCATCTACCTATTATGACAGCGTCAAACAAGCTGAACGCCTTTGGTTTTATCTTCATCTTTAGAAAGGGCCACAGGAGTCACAAGACCTAGCAACTCGTACGTTAGTTGAGTATAAATATTCAGTAAAAATCATACTTACGTATGAACTTTCCAAAACCAGGAAAAACTCGCATTCTGAAGCCCTAGGCAGACAGAAAAGGAAAAGAGACTAAGCAGTACTTTTGCCAACCGCAGCCTTCTTTGGGTAATCAAATTAAATATATCGATAACGTCTGTTGACGGCGAGTTCTAAGGAATATATTATCAACGGCTATAAGAAGAATAATTGCCCATAACTCCATTGGTCAGAAGAGTGCAAATCCAACCGCTACGACAGAGAGTATACCTTATAAACAGGATCGCTCTAGCTCCAAAGGTTTCCAAATCAACTCCAGTGGATTCATTGCAGGGGATTGCTGATTCAAGTACGGATTCCTCTGAATATTTAGGCAATCCCAATAATTAAACGAGGTTTCTAGACTATTCTTGTTTTGTATCGCACTATGTATTGTAGTAGCAGGGCTGAAGTGTTTAAAGATTCCTTGTCTTTTGATATAATATGTTGTCTTAAGGCAAAGTATGGTCCCATGGAGTTGCAATCTTATATTACGTGGCGCACAAGAACTCAATGAATCTATATTTTTTAATGTTATATCCACAACCCAATCGAAAACAATACCTACTGTAGGGAGCATAATTTTTTCTTTGAAAAATGATTTAATTTACTTTGATAGTTCTTAACCCCCTGACCCTTGCACAACTTCTGGGAACATACCTTCCAAGTTCGCATCAATTGAATGTGCCATTAAGACGCAAAGGCGGTCAAAGGGTTATCGTGACATATCAGTGTTTCGTAATCCGATTAGAGTTTGACTTTTGCAATGTGATTCGCATTCATTTAGGTAATGATTGTTATCTTGAAAATCTTTGTGAGAAATGTACACAAACGCTAAATTGAACAATTGATCTGAAAGTAGATACTTTGGATAAATGCATAAAATTGATTATTGTTATTTTGAAATTCTCAATATTTTACGTTAATTCATGATTCGACTTTCTAAATCATCCTTTCAAAGATGGCAAATACAAATGCTCAAAATGTATCAAAGGAACAACACTTCACAAAGTTCGTCCCCAAACAAAGCTTAAGTTTAAAGTAAAAAAAATCGACACCTTTCATAAATATTCATAAGAATCAAATTTCATGTCAATGGCATGGCGTTGACAGAAAAATAGCAGTTATTTGTCTAAAAGACTACAAAACACTGCACTCAGATACTCGTTTATTGTGCACGCACATACCGAAATCGGAAAGAGGACATTAAGTACTATTAAGATTGTCACTGTTAAGTAAGGGTGACACTCTTTTCTACATCAGCTTTGTGAAGCGTTGACATTTCAATAAGCAAAAGGGAAAGGATTAAAACCATGCACAACCCCATAGACGGAAGCGGAATGAACGGGGCCTATTTCAATATTTGCATGCGTCCTACCGAAACGAATTTCGAAACACCTTTTTTTATTTTTAAATAAATCTGCATGCGTTTAAAAGCGAACAATTTAAAATAGTTAAACAGTAGATCGTTAAGATGACATGCGAACACGATCATTGTGTTCATTTGGATAATCTGACGATAAATGATGATGCGATGCATGACGCATAAAAGGGTTGTTTTTTTTTTATTTTGTTCTTCCTTTTTTAGGTTTGACATCCTTATTACTGTGTAAACATCGATATGATGATTCAACACTTTTAATTCGATTAGTTGCGAATATAAGGTCGTATAGATGCGAAAAAAAAATGAGATGATACTGTTCTGTGAGAAGAAAATTTCTAGTGACATCGAAAAGGGTTGAAGACATTGTCCCAATTTTTTCGGCAATTATCCATTCATTCATTTTTATCTTTCTCGTTATGGTGAATCATACGAAAATTTCATTATGAGACCAATGTTCGGTAAAGATTTGTTACAATTCTTTTCCATTACTAATTTTATGATAGTTTGCCAATGTTTTCGAATAATACAATCAATCGCTGGATCTCAGAAACGAACCAAATTAACTCATGTTTTCTTTTTTAACGGGTATAGAACATTTATACTCAACTATGTATCATACATACACATACGTTTAACGACATGAACCGAAAATGTATTTATTCGTTATAAAGAACAGTTCGTGACAATGCATCTTAAGTTGTCTGGTGGTTTTCGAGGCTGTTTTTGACAAAGTGCATGATTGGGATTAGTCATTCGAGCATATACTTTTTACAACTTCACAGAAAGTAATCGGTTTGCACGATTTTAGTGGTCAATATCGTTCATATTCGCGAAGAAATAATAAATCACTACTGTCCAGTATCATTGGGTATCGACTTTCACAAAAGCTTTGGTCTCATTTTTGAGGAAATAATGATGATTCTACAGCCCAAATAAAACAGATCACTTTCCTCAAAGTCTTTGAGTTTTTACTGGACTGGCTTCATTCCAGAAGCCGCAATTTGCCATTTTTACAAGCCCGCCTAGCCGAAAGTGATCCTCGTCTCTAAACACCTTACACCTGGCCTTACTTCCTGCAGCAGCTGGATTTACAGCAAGTAAAAGCCAAGATCTTTTTGCAAAGTTTTCCACATAATGGGGAAGAGTGAGGCCCCCATAAATAAAGATATATTGGGCTGGAATTATGAGACAAAAGGGGGAAAAAAACAAACCTTTTGAGCTCGGACTAGAAACGTACATTGTATTGTAAATAGCCAAACCCGTAAAGTTGTTCTTAGACTACGTTAGGCCACGATGGTTGCAAAAAAGAATTGAAGAAGAGAAACTGCCATAAATGAAATGACATACTCTCGGGAATTGGAACAGGTATAACACAATCTATTTTAAGGCATCAAATAATCGAAGAATAACAAAGTCGAAGTACGGACAAATAGGCTAACATTTTAAGATTGCGGCACAATGAAAAAAATACTTCGAGACATTCAGTCGCTGAAATATATTGAAAGAGTGTGAGACATAGCAACTTACGCTTTACTATGAATGAATTTCCTCGCAATACCGTTCTCTCGGCAGACGTATCACTAGATTTTACGTTAGACTTTTCACAAACCAGTAAAAATAGTGAACCGAGGCGACAATCGAATGACAATCGATTGCACGCGATTGTGGCCAATAAAATGTTGAAAAGCAGGCACCGGATTATCGCACAAAGTAAGAACATACGCATTTTCGATTTTGCGAACACACAAACCCAATTCAAATCTTCCGAGAAAGTGTTATCGTGCCGGAGAATTTATTTTCTTAGGGTCTGGAGATGGAGGTGTAACTATGTGTGTTCACGTGGGATAACCCAGACGGCCAGAAAACTTCGCGGTATTTCCGCTTAAATACAAGAATTTCCAGCGGGTGTGGTTGTTTTCAAAAAGCTATAAAATACATTAATGTTTTTCTATGATTTTTCCTTTTTTAAAAAAAAGTAAAACTTCCTCAATCATGGAATATTCAAACTATCTCAGCTGGCTTGCCAATAAGCTTATTTTCCAATACATTTTTGATGGCTTCGGCCCCTTTTTCATTGGGTCTCTGGAGTATTTAAGTAATGTAAATGGCGGCCCTCGAAAAAAATCCAACGACCTCAGATTGCAGCTCTTCGGCGGCTAAGATGTTTTCACGACTATTGAACCTATTGCATAATAAATCGATTGATCGACGGCTTGTGTGGCACCTAGCCTCACCCTAAAGGAACCATAGCTTGCTCAATTCCAAATTGCGATTTTCTGGCCACTCTTTTGACTTTACTATTTCTTCCATTGTCGTTTTGGACCAATAATGCCGTCAGTCTAAAAACCATATCAAACAGTCACACGATCAGGATGTATTGACTATCGGTATATTTTTCAAACCCGAAATATGGCAATTTTCCATAGCCGAGATGGATTTGTCCCTCAATTGAAAAGACGATTTTTTGAGCAAAAAGCCCAAACAGAAAAGCGATATCGAAGTGGGTGTGAATTCTCCTTAGGTAGTGCGCGACTGAGATCAGTTGCTGAGATCTTTGGCAAACACTTTTGGCAATATTCTCCATTGAGCGCACAATGCGAATACGGGAATATTTTCTGTTATCTTATCTGTTTCAGTAACACAGCAACCACTTTCGAAGAAACTTTTTTCCGACGTTATTCAAGCGTTAATTGATCAATTTTGTACCGCAAAAATAAAAGAAATAATTTCTTACGCGCATTCTATAAGAACTGTCAGTGTCAAAATAACATATAATTCAAAAAGCAACCAACAGATGGCACACCGTGCAGTTGCGGAAGTTCTTGCATTACAGCTAACAAATTTCAAAACTATCAGGTAGCTTTGCTATTTTTAAAAAGAAAGTCGTCCGAAAGTTTGGTCCAAAAAGTAATAGGGGCTCAAATTTCACCTAAAGTTCTAATAAGCGTCCGCAGAAAAGTAATTGAAAATGCAAACCTCAACAAATTTATGGCCTGAAGAATGTTTCTAGGGTTTACAAATATAGTCATACCCACAAGCGTATCATACCGCAAGATTTAATAAGAAAGGAAGAAGATATATAAATGTTTATATAGTAGGTGCGACTAAGTTCTCAATAGATGGCTCCAGCAGTAAGTGCTAGTCGATTTTGACAAAACGTCGTGAACCAGACTTGATATTTGGTAAACAAACCGTTTTAGTGATTTTTTGGTTGTGTGAAAATGTCTGATTTTATACCATTTCATTCGGAGACAACGGCGGCTGAAACGCATCGAGAGCTACAAAAAGTTAACGGAGATGCTGTTCTTAGTAAAACAACGTGCCATGATTGGCTCCGTCGCTTCAAAGACGGTAATTTCGATGTTGACGACTGTCTGTCTTAAGGAAGGCCAAATTCCTTCGAAGATTCTGAATTAGAGCCATTGCTCGATGAAGATCCGTGCCAAATGCAAGAAGAGCTAGCTTCAGCATTAGGAGTTACCCGCCACACCATTTCCAAGCGATTGCGTCCGTTGTAAATGACTCAGAAACCGGCAGGCCTATCTGTTCATAGTGTGCAACTGTTTGGTGCGGTTTTTGGGCTGAAGGCATCATTGGACCGTAAATTGATTTTTATGGCTGGAACTTTGTGGTATGAAAGTGAACAATGTTTATTTCCAGATACTATGTGCCATACAAGTGAAGAAATCTTGATCTCTACGAGCAAAATTTCAGGGCGAAGTCATGTACACATACGAGTATAAGCATCGAAATGATGATTTCCTTCTCTTGGAAAATGTAAAAGATGGGTTTTATAACAATGCTTCCTAGTCAAACCAAGCACTTAAGAACAACATCTTGGGAAAGATTAGATACATACTCGAATGTTAAATATGCGAAAATGTGATGAGGAAAAAAAGATACTAATGTATATACGTTGGTTTTGAATACTTGCTGATTATAAATAGGGTATAATGGCTGAAGGTTTCACGGTGCGAAACCCTATTGCCAATTCCCTTAAAGCACTGGCGATACAAATAGCGATAAAACAAGTTCCATGAATATTTTCTAGTGATGTGACTTATCCCCGCATTCAACGCATTGATTGCAAAGTAATAAGCCTAGCACTATCTTGCAACGAAAATTGTTTCTCTTACTTTGTTATTTAGGAATATAATAAAAAATACAAAATGAATCTGCATTATACCCATGTAGATATGTTGAGATACATAATTTACGTGAGTACACACTCTAACGATTTAGATCAAAGAAATGCATTTGATTCTTTCGATAAGTCAAATAAGAGCATGAAGATCTCTACTTCGTTTTCTTTTGTGAGCATACTCGTATCTAAAACTTATTTTCTAACAAGATAAATAATGACAATATTTCGATTTAAATGTCACGTTTTTTTTTTTTTTGGTTTGTTATTGCAAAAGGCACAAATTCCTTTCAGGAACACTGATAATGGGAGCATTGCTAGGAATTTTTAAAAAGATAAATGTTCACGTGAACAGCACCCCAGCAGAAGGTTCTTTGTGCACTCTAACTACTGCGACAGCAGACACGACAACAATGCCACTCTCAGCAGGATATTAACACTCCGGGAAGCTAAAAAAATATATATACTCGTATGACTTTAGGCCTTCAGATTAAACGAGATGTCAAATATCTGTAGGCTATTTTGTACCTGCAGGCAATTCTTTCATTCAGCATGTACTCGTATCAGCAGCAAGTATGATGCTGGAGAATAATTACACAAAGTGCTTCCACATAATGTTTATGTTTTCTAAAAAAAAAAACAAAATCATAAAAACAAAATTAATCAAAGCTGATATAAAGACATTTGACATTTAAGGATTCCATTAAAAAAAAACAACCGTTTACGAGTATGTTCATACATTAATATCCTTTCTATCTGGTGCATGTGTGCGATTCTACCTTATCCTACATACCTGTGATATCAGCACACTGCATGCGTTCAAATATTTTTAGTTTTTATCCGTAAGTTTTACTTTTGAAACGAAATAGACAAAAAAAACAATTCTTTTATGGACTTATCCTTAATGCAATCAGTGTAGGAAAAAACACCCCCGAGGATTGACTAAATCTGTTTTTTGTTTTGTTTTGGTATATGAATACTGAGTCCCTACATGAAACAGATTCATCACCTGTAGGAGCATCTTTTCGGATGTTTAGATGCAATCCTACTTTTATGTCATCTATAGCCTGATCAATTTTCCTTTGGAGTTTTGCCGAAATCTAACAATTTTCATGAGAAATATCTTAGGGCACTAAGTTGGCATTAGCAGTGTCTTTTCTTTTTTTTTAACGTGTATTCGTACACATTTGAGAGCTCATACAATTGCAGGGATTATGTCATTGAAATGGAAATTTGCCGGAAGATGTATGAGTATTCGTAATTTTGAAATTTGAGTTAGGTGCAATGTAACAAAAGACTGTTCAGAATATTGTTGTTTAACGTTCTGAAAGTAATCCAGCATGTGAATTTGTTTTATGTATGACTATACATGCATGCATGTAATTCTTGCTTATGAGTAAGATCATCTTTGAGGAGCTTCTCAATATCTACTCACCTGTGCTTAGAAGATTCGTTTTTGCTGAGTTCGGTTCAAGGATTATCAGTCAATAGAAAATTTTATTTGAATCAAACGTGCACAAAAAATGTAAAACAGTTTCACTATACTTTTGTATGTAGTTTGACTTATTACAGTTCGATAGAAAAGATAAAAGAGCTAGGTAGTACTAATGTACATTGATCTTAAATGTAAGTAGAATGTGCGGAAAATACAATCCACAACCTAGAAATATACCTACAAAGTGGCACAAAATTAATCATCCAATTTTGTTTTTGAATTACTTTTTTACTAAATAACAAAAAATCATTTTGAGTGATGGAAATCTTTATTTGGACCTTTACAATTTTTTCTGTAAAGTGGAAAAGATGATTTCCGCCAAAAGGCTGCCGCCAGTGTTGATTCACATTTGTGCGCATTTTATCGCATTTTCCATGACTTTCCGCAAGATTTCCGGTGATAACTGTTCACATTTCTGTCTAATAAGGGCTGCGATTGTCTGAGGCTTATTGGCATAAACCCTCGACTTCAAGTAGCCCCAAAGAGAGAAGTTTGGGATGATTAAATCAGGCGATCTTGCTGGCCATGCCAAACTACCAAAACGGGAGATTACGCGACCAGGAAATGCCTTCTTCACAATATCCGTTGTGGCTCGTGGTATGTGACGGTTGCACCGTCTTGTTGAAACCACATGTTCACCAAGCCCCGCTCAACCAATTCTGGCAGTAAGAAATCGTCTAACATGGCCCTGTAAAAGTCGCCAGTAACAGTGACAGTATTGCCGATAGCTTCCTCAAAAAAATACGGCTCAATCACTCCTCCCGCGTAAACGCCGCACCCGACAGTGGCTTTGAGTTTATGTAATGGGTCTTCGTGCATCACATGCGGATTTTCATATCGCTTAACTGGAAATACGCCTCGTCGCTCATGACGATTTTCGACAAAAAATCGTCCTCTTCGTTGTTGAGATTGAGGATGGCTTGACAGCAATTCACACGCGACTGACGGTCAGGAGACATTAAGAGATGCACTGTTTACACTTTGCACGGGAACATGTGTAAGTCTTTCACTAAAATTCACTGTATTGGCTGTCTGGTGATGCCCAATTGCGAGGCTCGCCGCGGCAGCCACAGCCGCGATTTTCTCGGCCAAACGACCAGTCCGGTAGCGGCCACGCCTTGCTCGTCTCCTGTGGTTCCCGTCTGTTCTAGTCAAGTAGCTAAGCGCCGGAATGTTTGCCCATTTGGCGCGACACGATTAGGAAATCGACATCGAAATTCACGCTGCGCTAACACCACCGACCGATTATTGGTCAAAAAAATAGACAAAATTATTCTACGCTCTTGCGGAGAATAACGCTCCATTGCTTGTCTGTTTGTATACTGCAGCTATCAAATGTCAAATGTGATTGACGTACGATGCCATTTGCAAAAATTATAACATCTTTCGATAGGATGATTAATTTTGCGCCACCTTGTATAATACCTATTAAACATTAGCTCGTCAGAAATATGGCTGTCTAGATTTATCAGGTTATGTCTGCCTACATTGTTAGTCCACCTTTTTGGTGCTAGCTCGACAAAGATTTACTCTTAAACTGCATTGGCACCAATTTCTCATTTTTCGATTTCTAAGATGAACGAGTTTTTTCGAGCCTTCGAAAGGTGGGAGGTTATTATTCTAAGGCATCATTGTTTCTCATCTCATACCAAAGATAGATGAGTTAAGAAGTTTCTCAAAATTAAAGTGTCTAAATAGAATGAAATAAAAAACACTTTGAGATCCTCAACACGTTCTCCTTTGTTTGTTGAAAGCTTTTACCCCATATTGTGGAGATTAAGGCACATAAACCAGGACTTTTCATGATTATAATTACAGTTCATATATCTAGGTTATGATACAATATTCCAAACAACTCCTTTAGCAGCTTCACTAAAGGTAGAAAAATTAGAGCGTCTAGTTTAGCTGTTCAATATCGAATCATATCAATCTTTTCTCTCTTCTGATTTTAGAACACAAAAATTGCTTAACTTTCGAAATGGTGCTGGCGAATTGGTTACAGTCAACGAAGACTAATTTTTTTCGGTTTCAACAGGGTGTTGCCCCATACCATTTGGTTCCATAATTGGTTAGTTGAAATGTCTTGGTCGGTTTGCCGTCTGGCTTGTGCGATTTGGTCTTGTACATTTAGTCTTCGGCTTGTGCTAACAATCACAAATGGTTCCCGGGTTCCTTTTAGGTATAAAAACTGGGCCCCCGCCTAATAGTCATGGCTTCGCTCACCAATAACATCTAATAATGAACTGAATCAGAGCTAATATCGTAAACATCTTTAGATTGACTCCGCCGAAGGTTGCTTCGAACTGACCAGTTACAAGCTGCTGGTCGTCGGTCCTGTTGATTATAGAACAAAAAACTGCTCGCCAATCCTAAGCATTTAAACGATGTCACTTCACTCTGTTCTACTTTTCACGAAGCTCCGGAGTAACGTGTTAGATTCGTCAAAGAGCTTGGAGGTCTTTCAGTGCTCTTAAGCAATCATTTATCTGCGTCAGATTAGTACCTCAATCGATGGGAATGTCTCCTACAATAGATTTTGTGTTCTTTTTCAAAGCGAGTCTTGGTTCAGTTACATTCCACATTTAGTGTCAACATTGAATTGGTCCGAAATATCAAATGTTTTTCCATAAGAAGTAACCTTGGTAATAAATTCGTTAAAAAAGATTTTCAAAACTCATGGAAGGGTCATATCTCATCAGAGTACTTTGTGTAAGCACGTGTAGAACATAAATTTCACACTTGTTTGGTTTTATTTACATCTAATAAATATCAATACATTCTAGATTATCCTTCCGCTCACCTGTCAATTCAGGGATCATTCTATTCAAGTCGCTTCGTTAAGCGAAATGCCCAAACTTCACTTATCCAGTATTATGGATAATCCTCAGATATATATATATTCATGGCTAAGGATGAGCAATAATCTTAAAACTGCGTCAGTGAGAAGTGCCAGCACGTGTACATCCTTAGCTCTAATTAAAACAGTACAACTAGTGCTCTACCAGGAGTTTCATATTTGTGAGTAGCACCATCCCCTGCCTTTAAGTTATATCACATCCTCCGCATATCCGTAAAAGCTGCAAGAATCATTTATACAAATCAAATGCATCTGATACCGTCTTGCATCAATTTTCGTTGAAATTTATGATGGGTAAAAATTAGTTCATAATGTGTTCACAATAGTGCGATGAAAACGTATCCTTTTTTATCCTTTCTCTCCTGGTGTGTCTAAGTGATGTCAGAAGTAAAGCCCTTACCGGAGGGCTCACCATGGTAACATTGTAATTTATTTCAATTTCCAACTGCAACAGTAAATGGAATAAAAGGGTCGGCAAAAAAAAAAGGATTCACGCGAGTCCAATTGAAGTGTGTAATATAATTTTGCTGAAATCAGGTCGAAGGCAAGACTGTCGAATCAGAAAGGGGTGATTCGCAAGCATATGTTGCTCCCTTATTTTTTTTTTATTGTACAATGAGAGGCGCTGAACCGATGACATTGTTAATGAATCTTTTTATAGAGAATTTTTTCTTTCAACGCGCAACGCTGGTTGATGATTAAGAATGAAAACATTAGGCTTAATGTAAAGTAAGACGTCCTGCAGTGCCTCTTTTATTGTAAATTGTAAAGAAGAAGTTACTTAATTTAATGTTATGTTACCTGCACTTTACTTTTTCCAAGATTTCTATACTCACATTTCATTCGTTTTCCTTTTTAACAAAGTGAATATCAGCCGTTTTATGTAAGTACGCTGTTGGATGATGAAAATGCAACAAGAGTAGGAGTAGATATGTGCCAAAGTTATAAAGGTTTGCATGTCAAGATTTCCAGATTCATCAGGAGACATGGGCTGCACTTAATGCATTTTGGCTTAGAGCTGATGACCTTGTTATGTGTAGCTCTCAACCATCATGCTGTTAATAAACCAATAAATAATTCGAAGAGGTCATGGAAGTAGCAGATTCCTAAAGTTCTTTGTCTTAAACTACTGAGTTTGAGACATAGCATCTCGTGTCTTACGTGAACACCTGTCATGTAGACTTAAGTTCACGGAATGCCCATATATGTTAGCACCTAAAAAGCTTATTTCACAAGTAATGTACCTGACACCCAGATCATGAACCCATCACATTTTTCAAACATTATTTCCAGCATATGCAGTTCTATCCACAGTTCATGCACCCGCATGCATCGGATACCATGTAGATGACCGAGACTGAGTTCCACGAATCAACAGAATATTTTTCCCACAACTAAGCTGCCTACTCCGCAACTAAAGTTATAAATAATTGTAAAATAAGAATTAAGTGTGGGTTTAAACGTTATCAACCGAATAAAGAGGACATACGGTCCGCAAAAATAAAGAAAATCATAACTTACATCCATGGGAGTTAGAATACGCCTTGCCATCGCTCTCCGTCAATTCCTTTGATACTGAGGCTCATCTAAAACCTGTTATTGATCTTAGGGTCTCATCACCCAGTTATTATTGCAACTATACATCGGATGAGACCAGCAGGTGCACCATCCCTGCGTTTTAGGTTTAAACCACAACCACCGTGACGCTCCCACAAGGGGGCCTACCTCTAACTTCGGCCCGGACAGAAGTCCGGGGGGCTCCTTATTCCCACAGTACCGTGCTGTAAGTCCTGGTATGGACTACCGGTGGTCTTGTCACCCAACAAGACCTATGACCGGCAGCTTGAAACTGGACAAATCATAGCAACCATCAGTGGCGTAAAGGTCTGATTATGTTATAGATAAGTTCAGTTTTGCTCTACGCCCGCGTTTTATTAGACAACGTCATTGATGGAAGAAGCATTGACAATTAGGTGGCGGCTAATGAGTTTGAGACGGTGTCATAGAAAGAGGAAAATATCCTCTATAGAGGTCATCTTCAAATGCATTGCATTCGCCCCCAGAAGATTCTGGCCCAAGGCTAATTCATTGAGCGTAGATAGTTTAGCTCTGCGTATCAAAAAAATCCTACTTGGATTTGATGAGTTCCGGCAGTAATTGTCCTCCCCAGGTTGCAAGAATTTTTCACCTTTCGTTAGGTTTGATTCTTACCGTTTGCTTCACTTGCATTCTTAGATTGCAAGATGAATTTGGTAATATTCTGGTGGGGTTTAAGCTTAATTATCGCAAGTATGCCAGCTTCTGCTACGGCCAACATCTTAGACTAGAAGACACTATTGCAACGACTAACAACCTTCATACAGATGTTACTTCGATATCAGAAAACGAAAGCAAAAAGCTCCTATGGAACTCTCTTAGGATAATACTTCGAGTTCAAGTAGAGTTGTATCTCTAAATCCATTGCACAAGCATTTTTCGCTTTACATATACCAATGCCGATTGGTCAGATCCTAGACATATTGAAATTTAAAAAGGATTAGCTAAAATCACTAAACCTTGATTAAGATATCAATAAGAGGAAACTTAAAACAAGAATCTCCATGATTGTCGACAAGAAATGTACAATTTAAGAAGCACAATATAGAAAGAATGAGCAATCGCACAAATACTCCTGACTACATGATTATTTTTGAAGTAAAGCAAACAACATCGAATCCCAAAAATTCGTTGGAATCCTCAACACGTGCTTTGTTATTTCAATTATTTGGAATTAACTGGATGTATTGAGAATAAAACGTCTATAGCTGCCTGTATATATAGTAAATCTGTTGTATTCAAAGGCTTATTTTGAAGGATTAGAGAAAAAGTTTAACAGATCTAACGTCACGTAACATCATATCTGATAGAACAACGGAGTTCAGTTTTAACTACACCATATTCGTACATTCTCCATTTCAACCCTTAATGCAACCCCTGCAATCGTTGGAAATCGTAGTACTTCTCAAGAGCCCCACTTCTCGTACAGCCGTTGGTTTTTCAAATTTAGAAATACGAGTATGCATAAAATTTGCAATTACAACATTCCTTAAATTCTTACATGAAATTTTCCAGTTGTTTATTAGATTTGTTAGAAAAATATTTTTAATACTTTGGTGACTATTCACATGCATATGAGTGTACGAACAGTATGGTGAATGGCTAGCGATGTAAACTTTAAAACAAAAAAAAACATTAGAGAAAAGCCTTAGGGAAAGATAACACTTAGACCGTAGGTTGTACGTTAAAAAAGGGGTGTGTCATCATAGAAACACTAGGCACCGTTATGGTGCCCTTCGCGATACGTTTGGAATAGACCGTGCCGTCTATTTCCTCTAGGTTTTCAAAAATGTATTTTCTTCATGCCGAATGCAGATGCAATACATACAAAATGATAGATATGAATTGTCATGTGCTCTGATGAGATACTAATCCTAGCCAATATAAGTGAATGTGAAAGTCAACTGCAGTAATGGACTGTAATTGAAGAGCAGTGAATTCGTAAAAGAGTTGTATGACAGTATGATTACAGTGATGATTACTCTACTGAAATTTGAAAACGGACTAAACAACAGCAGAATGGTATGCTTATATGAAGATTAGGTAAGGTTAGTTTCGCGGGCTGATGAGGTATCTAAAGCCGGGTCCATTCTATACCACATCACACTAAGATCTATGTAAACCCATTTCGATGCCCGGGTGGAGAAATTGGAAGGAGCGGAATTGCAATTTCTAGTCCTGGTTTACGCTTTCCGTCTCTTGTTGTTTAGGTGCCATTTGGTCCCTAAGCGGTTCTAAACCATCTTGTTGCATCCACGAATTTGAAAGAGATGTTAATAACTTCTAAAAGTTCCTTGTGTCAAATTACTTAGGCTGGAAGAGACGCACATAAAAATAGCGGGCATCCTCCCTTGAGCCTATGTGTCCTCAGTTTGTGCAGAAGGCGTCGTCGGTAGCCTTTTTGCGCGCGCCCCACAGACGATTATAATTTGTAAGTGATCCATCGAGCGTAGATGTTGGAAGATTTGTTCACCGTTCGTTAGCTTTTACGAAAATTTGTTCCCTCCACTTGTATTCTCTGAGTGAATTGTGTGTGGCGGAGCAAGTGAAGTTTGCATACCTATAGGGCCAGCGCACACTGGACTAACTTTACCCCGGGGTTAAGCCAGTATCTTTTACTTCAATCACCGTCTAATTCACTCAAAAATTCTAACTTCTGCGCTAAGGCATATGCAGATGGTGTAGGTTTTCTGTCTCTTGGAACATACCTAGCAATTACACACTCTTAAATGCAAAATTCCCTTCTGAATTCAATTAATATTTTGATGCAAGGCACAATTTATTGACAAATTTGAAATCAAAACACTTTTAGAAAAGAGAAGAAGGAAAATGAAGTAAAGAAAAGAATAAAACAGAAATCAATTTTCTTTCTTTATTATAACCTCTGTTCCACCTGCCATTAGGCACGGACATTTTCACTTCCACAACAACAATTCGACAGACAGACATTGATTGCCCGTTAAGCACAAACAATCACAATAATGTCTGACGAAAGGATATCGTTAGTTATTTAGAAACGTTTATCCCAAATTAGAATTGAAATCATATTCGAATCTTAGTGCTTTCCCCCTGACTTTCAATTCTGTTTTCAAATCATTAAAACTGTCCGAACAACAAAGCAAATTCTCCGCCCTTCATCTGGCTCTAAGTACCAGTTTGAAGCACGTCATTCCAAAGTCACGTCGTTCGTCGTCATTGAGAGCGGATAAATGAAACTAATAAGAGTTCGACAAACAACAACACATCACACAGGCAGACGAATTACTGAAAAGAAATGCCTACTATACTCCTCACAATGCCGATTGCCGTGTAGTACACCCATTTGCTTCGGTGCTGGTCCCTGAAATTAGAGCACATCAACAATTCAAAGGATCTGTATTCGTACCTAGAAGAGAGCAATTTCAATTCAACTGACAACAATGCCCACACATTGGAAAGTTATTTGTGCACTTACCCTAGTCAACGTTTAAATATATCCACCCCCATGTTGTCGAATGTCGACCCTTGCGCGATGAAATGTCGAAATGACTTACAAACAATTCAGATGACGTGCCCTTATTTGAAGACTAATTGTTACCGACCTTGTCGCAATAATGCCCAAATGTGTGCTGATTAATTAAAACATATTTATCAAGGGGAGACGTTCAAGATATAATGAGCCTTTTATGCACTTTACCTAGCGATGAAACACTCGTATTTTGTAGGTACGTATACCTTTAGACGGATATGGTCAAAAAATGCAATCAAGAATGTAAAATCACTGTCATACAGAACAAGGTCAGTCTGAGAAGCAGCGTCCTGAATATCCAAAGTTATTAATGTGAATTTCTGTAACTTCTTAGCTTCATTGTCTTAACTCCTTAAGCTTTATGAAGAGTAGTTAGTACATTACCTTTATCGAATATAGACGCTCTTAAACAGTAAAGTAATTTCGTGTCATTATTTTCTACTGCACTTGGATTACACTACCTCTCCAATATACTCAATATTATTACCATAGCATCTTTAACACTAAAGGCAATCAAAATCATCATCGAAATGATTGTACTCGTAATGACAGTTGCAATCAAATAAAAGACGAAGTCGTCCTGGTTATGTACATATGCATATGTAGCTATAGAAGAAGTCTAGAATTTATTCGTCCTTACTAAAAACGTACCGTAACTACCGGCTGAGCAACGCTTTCGATCATCGCTTGCGTTTTTCCTTCAATGCGACCGTGCGCAGGTGTCCAGTGTGTCACTTGTACGCGCTGAGTGCTAAATCTTCTTTGCTAATGCGAGACATGGATTTTTGAGAAATTTGCATTTCCCGCGACAAGATTTTCTGTTTTCGCAGCGGTTTTCGGTCGATTCGTTTCTTCACGGCTTTGATTGCTTTCGGAGTTCTCACAGTGCGCGGGCGGCCGGATCTTTGACGGTCTCGTACTTCACCAGTATCCTTAAACAACTTCACAGTACGATACACAAAATTGCGAGTGATTCCAAGCGGTCGCAACGTCCTAAAGATATCGCCCTTTTCCATGTTGCATTTAAGTAGATGCATAGATGTAGATGGCCTACAACAATACGATTTTCAATGTCGTCCCATTCCATGATTGTAAGCAATTAATGTCAATAACTTTTTACGTCACAATGAAGCATAAATATCAACTGTCAAATCGCAATCAATACGAAATGGATGCGCCCAGTGTTGCATTCGTAATGAGTGAGTTCAGCTGTGTACCAGTATTTATGACTTGACTAGGTAGAGTCCCTTACTACCTCAAAGTTATAGCTGCATATAGTGACGACTTGTCTTTGAGTTTACTTCTAATAAGCATGTTCGGAGTTGACTAAGCCTCAACTCAACTGTCATCAAAAAGGGACATACAACATCGACATGTTGTACATAACCTCATACTAGACAGCTATTATTTCGATGAAATAAGGGACTTTGTCCACCTTGGTTCTGCTATAAATTCTGCTAATGGCACCTAAGCTGAAATAAAACGAAAAATCACTTTCGCGAATTGCTGTTTGTTTGGGCAAAGAAGGCAAATGAGTAGAAAAGCCCTATCCCAAAAAACTAAGGAGACTCTATTTAACCCGTCTATAATTCCAATCCTGATTTATGGCACTGAAGAATGTACTCAATCAAAACCAATCAAAAAAATATCGTCAGTTGTTTCAAGAGAAAAATCATTCGAGAACGGAAACCACGTTAACGTGCTTTGGAGGAAAAAATGTATCGCCGAACTACGCGAGCTGTACAGCGAGTACCGCTCATCAGTCGCCTGAGATAGCTAGAACATATAGAGCGTGAAAATCAATGCGTCGGCACGCATAATCTTCGAATCTAATTCAGACGGACTACGCAGCTGAGGAAGATCTCACCTTGTTGGGTGGCGCGCACAAGTGGAAGAGAATCTAATCCAACTTGTAGTGCGCAACTGTAATCAGCTAGCTAAAAACGTGGCTAACTAGAGAGGCTTGTTATCTGAGGCCCAGGTTCATCCCGAGCTGAAACTCAATCTAAATTTATATTGCTTGGAAACTGTCCACAATTTTATACGAAATTCATAGATGGTACCACATAGTGTTGGAAATATTATTTAAGTTAGGAAGCTCCAAGATTTTTCTTCATTATCTGAAAAAGACTGCTTCTACGTATGAGTTATTTTACATTCACATATACGAAGACTTTTATTTCAGGTATATTTCTGTTGCGTTAATATACCATAATCCACTGCTCAATAAACATATCACGTGAAAATTCCAGATCCAGAAATTAAACGAATTTAATATGCCTCAGTGAATGGTCTTAAATAATTAGAACCAAATGATGATATTCGGAGCAACATCAAGGCCTTCATTAAATTAAATCTCGCTCACGATCTAAACTACAAAAATTTCTTTCCACATAAATTTAAGTGTGCATTATCCAACAACTTGGACACATTTGGTCTTCATGAAGACATGAAGATAGATATCTATAATGTGGCAATTTCGGTATACAATGACTCTGACGACTTCATTGTAGAAAATCATAAAAACAATTACAAATGATTCATCATCCACCCAACCATTGCCTAAATAACCGCGCTTAAATATCAAAAAATGTTTTTTTTTCTCCCAAAAATTGTCCGATTATTGATCGTATATATGTATTTTAAGGGAAGAGAATAGAACATAGCTATGATAGTGTGAAATAATGAACATAAACGTGTGCTGGGATAGAATAAAACATGATATATGAACAAGATTAAAGCAACGTTTTTTTTTTTTGTTGTGCAACGACAAAGGGTTGCCGCTTGATTTGTATGATATCTAAGTTGAACCCTTTCTTTTAATAGTCGCAATAATAGAACAGGGCGTGGTTCATAAATGGACAAGAATGAAGAGAAATAAAAAACGCTTAATAATGGGTAATCCCGTTGGGTCAGAACTATGCTAATGTGGATAGGCGTAAGGGAGTTGGAACTGTTGCAAGTCATCAAAAAAGTATCATAGCAGCTTCGCTAGTTGACTTGTAAAAGAACGCCTTCTTTTTTCTTTATTTTTATTTTATCAGTTGTGGACTTCAATTGTGAGGTCATTTGGGAAGGGTTACATTTTTGTTCGTACTCGTAACATCCAGCAATTCAATTCTTGGCAACAAAACAATAAATCACATCTTGAAACATAAAACTAGTTTTGAATGCTTTAGAGCAGCTGAATGTGTGATCATCATCAGTTTAAACATCTCTCAAACACACTAGATAAATGACAGCTTTTGGTTTTCATTTTCAAAACTCTTATGAAACTTACGATTTCGTAAATTGCCGTCCATATATTTCTGGACATGGATCAATGGTGTTTATAAAAAATATAATAAAGGAAGTCGACAATATGGATTGGGGATGGGTTTTCAGCAGAGAAAACGCAGCAAAAGGTACCAAAAATGGAAGCCAAATTCTAACCTTGAATCTTACATGCTCTGATTTATGGGCTAAACTTCAAAGCCATACCATAGGGCAATTAAATAGGTAAATCAATTCTTTCAACTTAGGAAATTGAATTCATCATGTCGAAACCAGTGTATAATACTAGGTGGGGTGAAAAGTAACCTCCTTGACCGCCAGAATATGCTGCTACTGCAAAAAAGGTTATGGAGCCTTGAAGTACGTTCATATTAAGGCAGACATGCCAAATTTCAGTGCGATAGTGTCTGTAGTTTTGTTTTGAGAGCTGATTGTTGTTGACGTGTTTGGCATCATGTTGAGTATGGACAAAAACGATTTTCGTTCTCTCATAAAACATCATTTTATGAGAGGCAAAACGGCGAAGGAAACAAAAGAAAAGTTGGATAAATATTATGGAGCTAATGCTCCGTCAGATTACGCAACTCCACTACCGATCAAGTCCGATGCGGTTACAGAGGACAATGACAAAAAAATACATGAAATGGTGTTGGCTGACCGGAAAGTGAAGATGCGCGAGCTACCAAATACCCCAAAGATTAGTCCTGAGCGCACGCGCCATATTTTGGGCAATATTCTGCATATGAAAAAGTTATCCTGCCGCTGGGTGCCGCGCATGCTCACTCCTGACAAAAAACACGAACGCGAGAGCACTTCGAAACAGTGTTTGGACTTGCTGATGCGGAATCGGGTGGACTTTTGGCATCGATTGGTAACTGTTGATGAAACCTGGATCCACTATTACACACCAGAGAACAGAATGAGTGCCTGGCAATGGAGTGCCTGGCAATGGAGTGCCCCGAAGCGGCCGAGGGAGGCTCAATGGGTCGGAAAGGACATGGCGTCAGTTTTCTGGGATTGTCATGGCATACTCTTCTTGGACTACCTCGAAAAAGGAAAAACCATCAACAGCGAGTATTACTGTGCATTATTGGAGCGATTGAAGGCCGAAATCGCTGCAAAACGGCCTCACGTGAAGCGAAAAAAAAATTGTTTTTGCAAGACAATGCGCCATCGCAACCACGGCTAAAATCAATGACTTACGGCTCCAATTGCTGTCGCATCTACCGTATTCGCCCGATTTGGCTCCCTCGAACTATTATCACTTCCCAAACCTCAAAAGATGGCTCATCAATAAAATAATTTATCTCACGCGAGGAAATCATCGACGCCACGGAGGAGTATTTTGCAGACCTTCCGGAAAATTACTTTTCGGACGGGATCAACAAGTTGGAAAATCGCTGGAATAAGTGTATCAACCTAAAAGGGGACTATATTGAATAAAATAAAAAAACATTTGAAAAACAAAATTTTTTTCATTCCCAATGAAGTTACTTTTCACCCCACCTACTAGCATACGATTAATTCTAAAGATGGTTTTTGAGCCAACGTTTTAAAGCTAACTAAAAAGGCACACAAGCAGCGACAAGAGAAGATTTCACGTTAATTTCGGAAAATTTTGAATTTTCAAACCTAGAACCATATCCTAAAAGACAATTTCAAAGGAAGCATTTCATACTACGAGTAAATCGGTTCTTTTGAAAGACACAAAACGCATCCAAAGTGAAACGTCTTTGGACAAAGGTAGTGTTTTGTTTAAACTTACGCAATACATACATACTAAAATGCAGTCATCCGTATGCGAGGACTTATGTTTTATACATATGCGGCAGTGATCCTTCGATTGGTGCAAGCAGACCCCTAAATCTCTTAAAAAACGATGCAGGTATCATATTATAAATAAAAGGGCATCACATACGATGTAGACATCATTATAATGAAATTGTGATCAATAAATTGCATAACAGAAATCTACTCCATCGCTAAGAACCCTTTCATATATTGGTACGGACTTATTTGCTCACATGACTTCATACTGCAAACCGTTGCATATAACATGCAACGACATACCTGCAACTTACTCGCAATCTTGGTTTTGGTTGGTGTATATTAGCCTTGAAATGATTTTTCGCAAGTACTATGATTAAAATAAGAATGAACAATAGGACAAACTTTAGCGTCGAAATAACTACGGAGAGTAATCGACAAAGTCGATGACAAACACTTGGCCAAGAAATTTACGCACTCAAATTTCAAATGGTCGTGTATACCTCCACTTTTACCGCACATGCTAGCCGCAATCAACGTGACTAAAACTCTATCTTAGGACCAACTTTAAACGATGTTGATGGAACTGGAATGTGTCAACAATTTGAGACATTTAACTTACTATCGTTAAAATAAGGATGCGTTTGGGGTAACCATTTTTTGTTGAATTCGTCGAACGGTAGAAAATCACTTGGATTTTTTGCTGATAAAGGTGCTACACAAATTTAATGATGGTCGAACAATTTTCCAATCATTTTTAAAAGAAATAAATACATCAGTAGTTACCTTTAATTACCATGCGCACGAAACGTTGCAAAATGTCTAATGATAAGTGACGTGGTGATCGTAGTAGACGAAAATTTGCAAAGAAATGTACTTGTATGACACGAGGTGAGACGTTGGTTTTAGAAGCCATGTCTTCAAGACTTTAGATGTCTTTTAGATGTCAGATGGTTTGGCAGTTATACAATCTGCTAACAATCGGTGTTTCAAAAAAGTCGGTTTTACCAATATCCTTGTTTTTTTTCCATGGTCACTTTTCACGTTTCCTCTTTTTGGAGGCACCACGTAGAAGAAGACAAATTCTGTTAACACTATTTAGCTTGTTAACAAATAAGTGAACAAATTAAACAGTTTTTATTTAGAGTTGTATCGCAAAAATGTTATTTTTTACTTCACGGTCAATACTAAGAATTTAGCCTTTTTGGTTTTTTTTCCTCCTGTCGGAACAGAGCACTCGGACCGATAATTACAACTGGAAGTTCTTAGGTTTTGGGAGAAAAGGGCGTACGATACCATCACCCAACAAGTCAGCGGCAAGTACCCGTAGACTGATGCAAAAGTAAGTCAGACATTCAGAGAGGTAGTGCACCGCGGTTTCGTCATCACTTTCATACGAGTAACAAGCGTCCCAGGATGTTGAATCAATTATGCCTTAAGGCAATTCCATTTGCAGTGATGCTATCGTGACTTGAAAGTGAGACAGGACTCAGTGGACATAGCATTCCGACTGTGGTCAGTGAAGTCTTGGATTCACGAACTAGCTTGGATATCGTGGGTGGGTGGGGCAAGACTTTAAGCGCAGCTCAGCTCTCGCTACAGCTGCAAATACTTCACCCTCTGGAGAGCATAGTTTTCCAAACGAGAAGTGAAATTTAACGTTGTTGTTATTCAGAAAGACACCAACGCCTCATCTTAACTCGGTAGTGGAGCCATCTTTTAGACCAATTTAAACGTGATCGTGAAAGAGATTCATCAGTTTCTTTTAGATCAGAGCCAGTCATGCTAGGAAAAGCTCCATGCAGTCAAGTCTTTGTCATCTGGTAGGAACAGCAATGTAAGAAGTTTATTATCCAGGATGGCACTCGAATATTAAACTTAGTGAAGAATTGGATGGTGATGCAAGTAAGCACTAGATGAGTCACACCAATAGGCTTTCGCTTTCTCGTAAAGATAACAACCTGAGGATTAAGAGGATTGACTGAAAGCCAATCGCTGATCACGTCTAAGTCGACCTGTGATTTAGAGCAGTCAGTCGCTAGACATAAGCAAACAGACAGTACAACTGCACCATCTACATAGGCTTGGGCCTTTTTTAAAGCTAAATAAAACAACAACGAATTAAATGAATATTAAAGTGTATATATGTATTTTTTGAAAATCCTTATAAGTAATTCTCTTCTATTTTTTGTTGTTATGACTTATATTAGTACTTACATATAACCGACTACATATACCTACATTTATCTTATGAATACGCTTTGAAATTGCACTAAATTAATTAACACAATTATGAAGAAAATATCCGAAAATTGAAACAAGAAATAGCCTACAAAGTAAATAAATTTGTATCTTTACCTGAATAGAAAGAAAAAAATTTGAAACATAGTGATGTAAATAAACTAATTAACTATTTTTTTTTTAAACATAATATTCAGTAATTTCATTTAATATAAATGCAACTTCCGTCAAACTATTGTAACAGTTAATATTCGTACATATTAAAACGAAACAAAAATAATCACATAATAAACCATTTAATGGCAAGATTGTAGGCATACTCGCTTTTCGTATTCCTTTTAAGATTTAAAAATTCATTGTTAAGATTGATAAAAATTGTAATTGATTTAAACTATCGTCGCCACATTCCGGCTCCTACACCGACTCCAATACCGCCGGAAGCTACACCACGGCGGACAGCCTCCATTTCGTCCTGTCGGCTGTCCCGATATGCGCGCTTCGTGTCCTCGAATTCGCGTAGCCTTTGATTATATCTATCGATTTGTTCGCGTAGAATAGCATCTTCATGGATGGCACGTCGTTCGTCATATTCTAAGCATCCAACACCGTCCAAACGCTCTAGATCCAGCCATCCTCTAAATCGAACGCAGACACCATTCATTATAAAGTGAGATTTTATATGGACCTAAAAAGAGAAAAGATTTATTTTTTAGATTAGTTGAATTAAACACTATTTTAATTAAAGATTTAAAGCTTATTTTGTACTCATTATTTTCAATCAACGAAATATCCGGTATTAGATTGATTCTACCTATAGATCTTGTGGGGGGCATATGTAGGAAGCTTGAAACGTCTGAACAATAAGGAAAAGATGTTTTTTTTTTTGAAGATGACACTAGACTAAAGGTCAGAGAGCACACTGGCTCATATTTTGTATCATTGTCCAGCACTGGTCCGCAAAATTTATAATAAAATTTATCATCCAACTCCAGAAATCACATTTGGTTTGATTTCAATGAATTAAATCAATCACAGTGATTTAAATTTATCACGCTATGTAAATGATCATGCAAATTGTTTGCAACCCTATCATTTAATAAATACGGATAGAAGGAATACTTTTAGTTTTTCTTTTAGCGAGAATGCTCCACCTTTCACCAATAAATTATCAAATTAGAGAGTTTATTTTGAAAGTGATTTACTTTTGATTATTCACATATTTAGTTAATAGTGATTCTATTTTTAAATTCGAAGTTTGGACTACCACAAATATCAAGAGACAGAGTGTAAATCAGCTATTCGTCACATTTTTATTGTCTTCGTATTTTATTGAATATGTATAATAATTCATATAATTAGATCTAATGCAAGTATCTTCTTTGCAACCGCACCTCTTGTGGGACTTGCTAAATTGGTAGAAATTATAACCATTTTATGGGCCACTCTATTAAGCCATGAGTTTGTTCAGAGTATATAAAATATAATCCCAACAAGGCCCTTTTCGATGTGGCTCAACTAGACAGAACTGAAATTGTAAATGCAAAGGTTATTAACAGCGATAATGGCCTGATCTACAGGGCTTCTTTTATCAATGAGATGTATCGCGAGTACACGATTCAACATAGTTATCGTAACATATATACCGCCGGGATAATTGCCCGGCCATTTAAAAAAACAAGAAGTTACGAAGCATCAACAAGCCTCGGATATGGACGGATCTACTGTTGACAACCCACCCAAACGATTTAAGGACAAAGAGCTTCGGATATGCACGTGGACTGTTAGATCCCTTAATAGACCACGTGCAGCCGAGCAACTAGTGGAGGCCCTAGACTGCTACAAAGCAGACATAACTGCCATTCAAGAAATGCGATGGGATGGGCTGGACAAAAAGAAGATGAAAACTGCGATATCTACTACGGCAATTGCTATCGACGGCAAAAGCAGCGCTTATTTGGATGCGGATTTGTTGTCGGAGGCGACTAAGGCAAGAAGTCCTCAGCTTCCGACATGTGAGCGAGCGCCTCGTAGCAATCCGCATCAAAGCTAAATTCGCCAACATTAGCCTCATATGCGCGCATTCCCCCACAGAGGAGAAAGATCACGACACCAAGGATGCCTTCTATGAGCTCCTTAACAAGACCTACGAGCAATGACCTAGCTATGACATTAAAATTGTCCTCGGTGATTTTAATGCAAAGCTAGAAAGAGAGGGTATCTTTGGTGGAACAATCGGAAAATATAGCCTGCACAACACCACCTCCGATAACGGATTCAGGCTAATCGACTTTGCGGCGGGGCGAAACATTGTCGTGGCTAGCACGCGGTTCCCACATCTCGACATACACAAGGGAACTTGGAGAACTCCTGATCAATCAACAGTCAACCAGATTGATCACATTGCGATCGATGCAAGACACTCCTCCAGTATTATGGATGTCCGTACCTTCCGAGGAGCCAACATCGACTCGGACCATTACCTTGTTGTAGCCAAGGTACGGTTGCGGATATACCAAACTACGCCAAGACAAACTAATGCTGTGAGAAAATTCGACGTCAGACGGTTAAAATCGCAAGAGATCGCCAAGTCGTTTTCCGATCGAGTGTCTCTTAATCTCTTAAGAGCTCCAATACCTCCACCATCAAGCATCGAAGACCATTGGAAACACTGCCAAAACGCCATCAGAGATACCGCTTCTGATGTGCTGGGTTTCACTCGTCCACCACAACAAAACCCCTGGTTCGATGATAAATGCCGGCAAGCACATGCAGTTTAACAAGATGCATATAAAGCGGCGCTGCATGGAAGGACCAGAGCTGCTCATGAGCTCTATGAGGGGAAGAGGAGAGACGAACACCGGCTTCTCAGGAGGAAGAAGAAAGAGCATGAGAAGCGCGCGATCGAGGAAATTGAGAAATGCTACTCCAGGAATGAGGTTCGGAAGTTTTACCGAAAGGTAAAAATAACATGCCACGGAAACAAACCCCGAACCGAAGCCTGTAGAGATGAACAAGGGAACATCGTAGTAGAATCGCAGTCAATGCTGAAGATTTGGAAAGATCATTTCTGCAGACTGTATAACGGCGATGACGGACTAAATACCGCTGTCAGGCAGAATCAACCTTTCAACTTGGACGATGATGACCAACAATACCGTCCACCCGACCTGGATGAAGTGAAGATAGCTATATCGAAGCTTAAGTCCAACAAAGCTGCTGGAGCGGATGGCCCGACTGCTGAGCTCTTCAAAGCGGCAGGCGATGACTTGGTAAGGAGCATACACCAACTCATCTGTAAAATATAGTCGGACGAAAGTATGCCCGATGAATGGAACCTCAGCATTGTTTGTCCAATTCTAAAGAAAGGAGACCCTGAACTGCGCCAACTACAGAGGCATCAGTCTCCTTAACATCGCATATAAGATCTGACAACAACCTGATAGGTCCATATCAGTGTGGCTTTAGGCCAGGAAAGTCCACCATCGACCAAATATTCACACTACGGCAGATCTTCGAGAAGACCTATGAGCTTCAGATCGATACACACCACCTATTCATCGATTTTAAGGCCGCGTATGACAGCATCTACAGAGATGAGCTATACAGAACAATGTCTAATTTCGGGATCCCTGCCAATGGAGAATGTACGCTGCTCCATCAAAGACTTTGTCTACTTAGGCTCTGCTATAAATACAGACAACAACACCAGCGCTGAGATCAAGCGAAGAATAACTTTTGCTAAACGCTGTTTCTTTTGGCTAAGAAGGCAATTGAGTAGCAAGGCCCTTTCTCAGCCTCCTTCGAGAGAAAAATTCTTCGGGCGATCTTCGGTCCCGTCTGCATTGACGGTGAGTGGAGGAGGAGATGCAACGACTAACTGTATGGACTGTACAGCGACATGGACCTAACCAGAAGAGTGAAGATCCAAAGACTGAGATGGCTGGGTCATGTAGAGCGTATGAACACCAATGCTTCGGTCCGAAAAGTCTTCGAATCCGCTCATAAGGGACAGCGCAGTAGAGGAAGGCCAAGACTCAGGTGGCGCATGCAAGTGGAGGCAGCTAGCCAGGGATCGAGCTGACTGGAGAAGCTTGTTGACTGAGGCCCAGGTCCACCCCGGACTGTAGAGCCACTTAAAGTAAGTAAGGAAGTATATACCGCGTTGTTGTTAAACGGCCAATGTAGGGTAGAATGGTATTCCGCTAGGCTTAGGCTTAGGGAATTTTTAAGAAAAGGCTGGGTTTGTTACTATCCCGGCGGTGCATGTACACGATATTGACGACAGACATTGTGGTGACCACTCTATATGTCTGTTAAGTTAGTTACCTTAAGTATGAATTTAAGCTTTTATTTTCAAATATTTTTTTAAAAGACTATACACATGTAAAATAGTTTTGTAAAGCCGAACTGCGACATCGACAAAAATAAGATCGTTCTTCTTAAAGTTATGTTTTAAGGTGCTCTTTTTTATATCTTGAACATTTCGTTGTTCATTGTTAGCAGAATTCCCTGCCATCGTCAATATATTTCAGTAGTTAAAATGAGATAAAATGAGTGACCAGTTATTTCTTCATTCTGCCTATTTATAAGTTATGAGACTAAATCTTTAAATTCCTGGTACAATATCTATAAAGTGTTGTCTATAGCTATGTTCATGGTCTAACTCAAGTTGCACATTATTACTTTCGCTATTTTTACTGAGCTTAGTCTATGTTTGAAAGCATTGTCTTTTGCTTTTTGCTTCACCGTTTCCGCTTTATGTTTCAATATCTATGGAGGCGACCTTTTAGCTACTCCAAGCTTTACGTCAAAATGTTTTGCGTGCTTAGTTTATGCTCTTAGTTTGAAGGTATCCTCGCAAAGTTTAAGCCCTGAGCTTGCCTTAATGCCGACAATTATTTATAGAAAATGTATTAACAATTGCAGAACGAAATTATGGCTTTAGATACCTTAACACACACTGTTATCAAGCATTCTTTACAACTCTTAAATGTGAGTTATTCGTTAAAAAAAAACCGAAATTTCATCAATCTAGTCAACTCAAATAAACTCACAAATCGATGCTGTTTTCATGTTGTTTTCACTGTGAAATAGGTCCAAGTTGTCTATTTCAAGTGAGTTAAGAGAATCACTTTATTTATAATTGCATCTACACATAACAAACTTTTGAAAATCTCAATGACCTTAAAGTTTTTCTTAAAAGCAAAATGCTATAAATAAAATATAATATAATATATATATAATATATAATATAATATTTAGAAATATAAATAAAATTCAGAATACAAGTAGTAGTAGTAGTGCGCAGGAACGAATATTAACTTAAGTGTACAAAATGTGATGTTTTTGTTTTTTTATTTAAAAATCTGAAGATGTCTGCCTCGTTGCCATAGATATATCGATTTACTCCAGCTTTGATGCCTTTCATCCCATTAAGCTTACAAATTAGATACAGTATTGTTTACTATATACAAAAGTATCTCCCCCTATGTACAAGTAACTGTTATAAATGGCGCATGCGAACTTTTGCGCAACACTCAATTTAGATTTCTCAATTGTACATTCGGCCATTTTGCAGTTTCACACAAACATAGATACGGCATGTGAAGCATATATGTAGATACATATTCGGCAAACGTTGGTAAAAGTGATTTTTCTATTTTTTTTTAATGGGTTTTGACTTGCAAACCACCTGCGGCTAGACTCTAGAAATGTTGAGTTTAAGTCCTGATAGAAAATAAAGGAAAAAAATATGCTACATTCCTATTTTTATTGTTTGAAAAGACCCCCTACCTCAAAGGAACCCGGAAGTCGCAAATAACCAATTGAAATAGCAATTTGCAGGCTTCTATCTACATACACTTTTATAAGGTTTTTTTTTTTCTGTCCGGAATTATGTTTCAATTATCCAAAGTGATCCGACATAAAAATTTAAAGGAAAAACAAAATTGACTCTTCTGCACCCCTGAAACATGACACAACGGCTGGGTCATTTGTTATTATACCCAAAAGGTCGGTGGTCCGAAGAACGTAAAATGAAGAACTCCCTCATCGTGCGGACCCACACAGCTTGAGGCCGGTAACAAATTTTTATTGTTCGACATATGTTTAACATGCACTCCGGGAATACAAATTTTCACTTGCTAAGTGAATGTGAGTGAAACTATGACTGTGACTGTGACTGCAACTACAACGGTGACTGCGACACCTCACAACAAGATCAATTATATGAAATTGCTTTGTTTCTAGCAATCAAACGGCTCATTAATTTCAAACATAAACTGCACACATAGTAATGCTCGACGATGATACTCAAATATCGGTTATACCTATACCTACATCAACTACTTAAAACATACTTTATTCAGAATCGAACCAAACAAAACCATGTTGCAGCCACTTCAGTTTTAGGTATAAAAATCGTTCTCAACAAACCAAGAAGTGTATCGTTCGTTTCCTTCCACTTACAAATATAATCCCCGTAATTGATTCTGTTTTCTGACACATTTCCAACAACTGTTGCTCGCGTGCCATTTGACGATCATGCAATTTGAGAAAGGCACCATGCAGCAGGTTTTGACTGCTATTGATCTTTTGAAGAGCAATTAAGCCTGTCTTGAGTTTCAAGTGTTTTATATTCGGCCTGGCACCATGGGTCATTTGGGAAAAAAAACGTTCTTGAGGTGCGTGAAATAGAAAATTGCACAGAAAGTAACAATTGAGCAAGAAATAGTTTTTGGAAATTTAAAGACTCCGAAGTGAATTTTGTTAATTTTTTTTTTTTTTTTTTTTTGTGCAAGGCTAATTAGTTTCAGCATTTTGTATTGCATGAACGCAATGTACCAATAACTACATTTGGCATCAGGACCATGATAAGACTAAACGTTTCGCCTAAAATCTAAATTCAAAAACAAGTCTTTCAATCCATATTTTTGAGAGACTGAAGACACGATTGACTGCACTTAATCTTTGATCAAGGGCATAAGGACAAAGTGAAGTGATGGTATGTACGTTATAAAATTTTTTAAAATATTAGTTGTAGGAGCTGTTTTGCAGTCGTTTTAATAGGAAGATCAACGTAAGATTCTATGAAGAGAAACTTCGGTCTTTACGCAAAAGATTGGTTTATATGTGCTTCACATCCTATTTATATGTTGGGTGAAGACTCATAACTCATGCAGATTTTTGTTTAATTAAGATATTCCTTCATAATCCGTCTGTCTGTACAAATCGTAAGAAATTTCATTCTTATTAGAGATTTAAAATAACTTCTCAAAGCGACACTCAAGCATTAACTGAATCGAACGCGGATGAAAATATCCTCGGTGGCATTGGAAATTTTTTTTTAGCCTTGTCTGGTTTCTATTGTACAAAGTTGTTGCACTAAAGCATAATACAACCTTTACAAGGCTCCAAGGGGAAGTTTCTATATCTTTAAAGTATTCTTCAAAATAGCCGTGGCAGATGTGAACTGAAACTGCCACTGAAGCGAAGCCGTATTTTTCCATTCCTTTTCTGATCGAACATCTCAAAGTTGTTGGCTTTTACACTGAAGGTTATGCAGAGCCTTGCCTTCCTTTATCTTCACAAAACAGAGATTGCCATTTTTGAAGAAGGACGACGCTTCACAATTAGATTCAACTAGTGCTTAAAGATTCAAGATCTCATTTTCAAAATAAACCACGTGTCTTGAAGTTATTCTAGATAATAAAATTCTCTGGCTTGTTGGGGAGAATCTTCATTGTACTGTCTGCATCCTCACAAGCAAAGGTGTAAGAGGCTTAATCGAGTGGCAATGACATAGGCATAATAAACTACTTTTATCCTCAAATAAGAAATTACGTCTTTAACTAAACTCTTAAGCATGCTTTGCCTAGGCTATATAATGGACTTTTCCAGCCTTGTGAACTTTGTTATAGATATTCTTCTCATTGATATTCATAGCATTTTTTGCACTTTTAAGACTCTTGGTCGTTTTAAGAGTGGTGATTGCTGATGCTATGTAATGATATAAATACCTTTGAAGAAACTGAACAATTTTGTTTGCTTGTGATCACTATCAAAATAGTGTCAGAGCAAAAGATCGACCCAATCCAAATAGCATTCTTTATTTATTGCATGTTTCCTCTTCGCAAGTGTAGTTCTGGGAAATGAAATCTCCAGTTAACTTCGCAGGCACCGCTCAGATAAAGGCATTTCAGGTTCTTTACGAGTTCCAGTGACTGTGGAGCTAATGTGCATTGCATAAAGAGTAATCAAAGTCTGTAGATAAAGCAAAACCATGCACTCGGGCATTTGTTAAAAAAAAAATCTACAGCTCACTTCTGGTAGTAAACAGGGGTTCTTCGCGAATCGGCGTCGTCACTGCTACGGCGCATGTTTGTCGACTGAATTCTTTAGGCTTTCAGCGACTTTAACGTTTACGCTCAGGCAAATACAGATAAATGTAGCTGTACTCTCATTTGAAACATATCCAACAACTACATATCTGCTTTAAATCGCGAGCAGTCTTAGACGTGATCGACGATTGGTGCACTACGAATGGGCCTTCAGGCAATAATCTCGAAATTAAGTTCCTTAAAAAAGCCACCAAAGCCAAAAAGAATCCAAGTTCTGGGATATGAAAAAAAAAAGGTTGCCGTCTTATTGTTGCTCATGCATTTAACGATTTTCAGATGTGTTGCTTTTAAGGAGAGAATAGATTTACATATGTAGTGGTAAGGGTAGAAACCGAAGGATACAAAGTGTAGAGTGACACACTTTTATTTTACAATAACAGATTCCAACATACTACCTATAATATCGATAAAGATAAAAGTCGATTTCAAACTGTTGAAGGGCTCATTCCGCAAACTCCCGTCACAACCTATGCGCCTGTTACTTTAGTTCTTGGATTCTGCACCAACTGAATCTAATATTTTTGATAAAGGGAACGAACAGTAATCGAACTTACAGTGGATTTGTACTGCACGGTAACATATTTGTACGTTTGGATCATGTACGAGTAGAGTGTATGTGGAAAGAGATTTATCTACAGCTAAAATAGCGAACTCCGATAATCGATTATGAGGCCCAAAAAAATGTCGCAATCTTCCACATGAATTTAATTGATACAAGATCATTCTGTTGGTGCACCGAAGTCTATTCACGACGATTTTTTAAGCAATATTGAACATTTGTGTTAAAAAGCTGTCAAAAATGTTGGAAAATCTTCCAGTAAAAGAAGATATTTTACTCTCTCTGTATTTACGAGGGTTGTGTGAAAAGTTTTCGACCGAACAATGATACAAGACATTTTATCTCTAATTTTATTTTTATGTTTCTACCTAGCCTCCTTGTTACTCTACACACTTCTCGCAGCGATGCTCCCATCTCTCTAACCCGTCCAAATAGTAGTTGGCGTTTTTCTCTGCAAAATAATTGTTCACGAAGGTGAAATCTCTGTCCTTCGAGCGCAGTTTTTAGATGAGGGAACAAAAAGAAGTCGCTTGTGGCTAGATCTGGTGAATAAGGCGTATGGTCAAGTAGTTCAAACCGTAATTCATGGATTTTCGCCATGGCAACCGCTGAGGTGTGAGCAGTGCGTTGTCTTGGCGAAACAGGATTTTCTTTTTCTGTTAATGTGGCCGTTTTTCCATAATTTCTGCTTTCAGCTTGGCAAGTAATGATGCGTAATAATGGTGTTTCCTTCTTGAAGATAATCGATTAAGACAACTCCTTTACTATCTCATAAAACAGTCGCCATCACTTCCCCCCCCCCAAAAAAAAAGTTTTTGCTTTTTTTGGAGCAGGCTCGCCCATTGCGGTCCACTGTTTCGACTGAATTTTTGTTTCGGGCGTATAATGGTGTATCCAAGTTTCATCTACAGTAATTAATCGGCGCCAAACTTGGATTTATTGCGCCTTAACTGCACTAACAGAGCGTTGGAAATGTTCATTCGAACACGTTTTTGGTCTTACGTAAGCAAATGCTTCACCCAACTCGCGGACAGCTTTCTCATGCCTAAATTTTGATTTAATATGTAACAAACACGTTCTTTGGACATTTTCATAACCTCTACTATCTCTCTTACTTTAATTCGGCAGTCGTCTAACACCATTTGGTGAACTTTAGCAATGTTATCGTCAGTGGTTGCAGTTTTTGGACGTCCCGAACGTTCATCATCTCCCAAGCTCTTACGGCCACGTTTAAATTCAGCTGCCCAAAATTGTACTGTGGTAAATGATGGTGCAGAGATGGTGCCGTTATCTTTACTTTGCGGTCGGAAACTTTTCAGACAACCCTCGTATTATGGTTTTACAGTAATATTATTTTGTTAGTGTCAGACTTCCTTTATTTTTAAGTTTGCCATTTCATCATGGGAAAATTTAGCCCACAACAACGCTTCAAATCGCTCTATTGACAAAACTGTAGAGCACTTCGTGGAATTAACAATAGACATCATTGATCAATTTGCTGTGCTACTTATAGAATTATTGAAAAAAATCGCACCTAATTTACGATACTCACACACCAAGACCAAGAATAAAGGACTCCAATTTTTAATTCGTCGTTATTCGCAACAACTTGACCTTTCCATCCATCCACTGTCTTGAAAATTCTGCATAAAGACCTTGGTTGGGATGCGAATAAGGTCTAATTGCTGCAAGACCTAAAGCCGCGTTAGTAATTGGGACTTACTCGTAAATCAACTGGAAATTGACCCAAATTCTTACCATTATATTGTGTTCAGTGATGAGGCTCATTTCTTCCTAAGCAGCTACTATTTGTGAATATTTAATGGCATAAAATTATCTTTCGAATGAATTAAATATTTTTCGTGACCCTTGACCCAACATTAACCTTTAACTGTCATTTTAATCGATAGACTTTTGTTAGAACCGCAACGACATCGTTAATACCACAATTTAAAATTCCACAAAATATTCTGAAGTGCAGTATTTGATTCCCCTGTTATCACTGTACTCGTGTAACGGATTTTCGTTGCCTATCAACCAAGCTACACTCCAACAAAAAAGAAAAGAAAAGGGAAACAACAGAAAAAACGTCTATTTCAAGCTCTGTAATAAATCAATTAATACACCTCTCAATAAACAACTTCTGCGCCGCCGTGAAGGCCCATCGATCATGAAATTATTTATAATAAAAGAAAAAATAAGGGACTAATTCCATGACGGTCAATTATGTAACGATAATTGGATAATTAGATTGGTAAGCGTAACTAAGCTATCCTTACTATAGTATATCCACTTCAGTCTAAAAATATAGATACACAAAATTGTATCATTTTTTCAACTCACCTTTCCGTGCTCTTTGTCAAAATCACATTCCTTGTCTTGAATGTAAGGATTTTGATTGGCATTGAAAACTAATTGCAAATTCGTTCCGGATGCGACAAAAGAAATTTCCGTATGTCCCTCGCGGCAACCGTTTTGAAAACGTATCTGACGCTCTTCCAAGGCCCGTTCTCTATAGCCTGTGTAACGAACCTGTGAATAAGAAAATATACAATATTTCAATAAAGAAAACATTTTGGTAGGTAGGTAGTTCGAATTTGAATAAATAATTTATTTTCATTAAAAACTGTGTTAAATGAAAGTAACCTTGTGAAAGATACTCATATACATTTCTGTCGGTTTCTTGGAATAATCAGCAAAACAAATTTGTCAATAAAATGTAATAAACCTACTTCCAATGAATCCGTAGCAGTCCGTCGTGTCGTGATTGTCGTACAATCGAGATGCGTCAGCAGATAGCAGAAAGTAACAACGGTCAACCGACAGGTAAGAACGATGACGACACCACATGGCTTCTAGTGCTAACAGGGTAAATCACCGTCCAGATGCCACGTTAAGGTGGTTGAATTGAAATGAATAGTTTTTTTTTTAGTTTGTCTCATCTTTGTTTTGGTTTTACCTGCTTCACAGTGGCGGGATGTCAACTGGTAGGAAAAAAAACCCCCCGAATATCGAAGGTGATGCCGTTGATTGCATTTAAATGAGACGTTATTTCGGAAATGCCTAAGGTTTAGATTCGATTACCTATGTACGTACCGTACATATGTATGTATGTTTTAGTATTAATCACAGTCAAAAGGAATTTCCAATCTTATTTTATGAAATTGGCATAGATTAGCAATTTAATGTAATTAATGAATAGGTTTAGGTGCGTAGTTGTCGTCACATAATCTTTATATGGAAAGCCAGTCTGAAACCAGAAAATTACACAAATGATTCATAAGTTTAATGCACGAAAGTAAGGCCTGCGTGATTCATGGATTTTTTTCTTCGATGAATAAACAAAGATCAGATATTTAAGTTACAAATTATTTGTTAGATCTGCTTAAATGGTTAAGTTTGGGATTTAAAATGCTATTACCTATGCAGTCTTTTTCTTTTAATGATATACATGTTAGATCCTACAATATAATAGGGATACTTTACAAGCCTGCTGACATTTTAGACTGTTCTTTGACATTTATGTTCAATACAGTTCAACAAATCATCATGACTAAACTTATGAATACACCTTAAGAACGCTTCCGTATTATTCAAATTTATATTGAAAACCGGTCTTGACAGCGCGAAACGCATAAAAGATTACGTTATTTTGTTGGTCCTCATGATTGACTAACTATTTGTCATGGCAAATTTCATACAATATACGCTCTACAAATTCAAGCCCAACAACGCGACGTTTGACTGGAATGAAGGTGCGGAATTGTCAGTTCGGTGGCGATCGCAACAGTCGGGCCTTTGCCATCAAATATGTGGAAAATTTTGGGGAAAAGCTTCGGCCTAGTAGGTGTAAGATTCAACTGGTGTAGGAGTCAAGTTCACGAGACCACGGCTTGAAGTCACGCCTTATTTTTTTTGAAAAATCGTGCTTTGAAACGGGGCTCTATAAATTTTTGAACAAGCGAAATTGCGTAAATGAACCTTATCCAGAAAAGGCCAATGAGATGCAATTACAACCACAAAAGTGCACGATTTGATGTGTACTTCACGCTGAAACTCGGATGACTTTCATAAGGTTAATGCTCTTCCAAATTAAGCAGTAAACTCCAAAGCTACTGAAACACTTAAAACGTTTATGAAACGGTGATTTATTTCGGGCCAAGGGTCATTTCTATGGTGTTGTGGGGATTGGCGGTGCCTCGAACAATAATAAGAAATATGCTCTTAACCAAGCCAAACTAAAAGAGTTCCGTCGCTACCTATGACTGCGCAAAACTGCAATCAACAGCTGCGTGAAATGGGAAACAGGACTTAGTCCTAAGACCATGAGTTTATACTGGATATAAGAAGACCTAAGTTCTTTCACAGAATTTGAAAAAAGTTAAAATCCTTTATGATGAAAAGGAAAAAGAATGAAGGAATTGCAATTTTCTTACAAGCCTTCAGCAACATTAATAATGTTCTTGTTTAATATCGCATTTTGGAGATATGTATATCTTCAACTGTATATGTGCACTAAAACATCTTTACAACTTCTATTTTTTTACGAATAAAGCTCAAGTCCTTACGCAAAGTAAAGTTTGAAAAATGTGGTCTTGCTCTTATGGAAGATGAAAATCTGATAACCTGCTACCCTCTTCTACTCCCACTGTTACTACATCGACACACACTACACTCTATTTTGTAAACTTACTTAATCAGGGCAGAAACTCTGGAGAAGGACACTCAGATTTCGAATGTAAATTCGAACGATTTCGACGCATTGTGCGTTAATTCTTCTTAAATCACTTTAAAAAGATAGAAAAATATCGCCGAAATGTTAGGATAAGTTAGATTTTCTGCATCGTTTTAGCACACCTTTCTGTCCAGTTATTGTTAATTTAAATTGAAAATCGAGACGAAATTACAAAACATTGTTGGTTGGTTGGTTTCTGTCAAGGTGGCTCAAAAGCGCTTAGTTTATTACTATCTGTTTTCCAACCAGTTGCTTCTGATACATCTAATTACTTGATCCGAAACTGCCAAGAAGCTGTCGGATTTCTGACAGAATTAAAGGAGTTTACAGACTCAAAGACTGATTTGGATAACCCACGTTACAAGAAAGCGGATAATATGCTGTCGGGCGCTTTGAGAAAAAAGCTCTTCGGATAATTGTTGGTGCGTTTACATCAATGAGGAATGGAAGAAACGTTTCAAAAGAAATCTGTGCAACCTGTAGAGCAATGCCGTCCTGGACAGAAAACTAGGATAACCCGGATTAGGTATATAAGCCACCTTGAGCGCATCATCGCCTAGACAGGGCGAGACAACGCAGTAGAGGACGACCTCATTAGATATATGTGGCGCACACAAGTGAAAGGGCACCTCAACCACCATCGTGTGCGTAAAAACGCGATAGCTGTAGAGGCCTGATAGCCGGGGCCCTGATCCACAACGGATTGTAGAGCCACTTTAGTAAGTACGATGTTTTTTCTAACACGGCTAAATCTGCTCTAGACACATCAAGAAAACAAGCACGTAGATACTCTTTTAAGTATGAAGTCGATTCTCAGTGCACTAACGGATATGTTTCGGTTAGAATCTGAACCGGCTAAGAGACCAAGTCTAATCTCAATTGACGAGTTCAAATAGAATCAAGTACAGCGCAACATACTGTCGTTGTAGATTGTGTTGAGCTAAGACTTCGCTCCTGGTAAATATGAGTCTATTTTTCGACGGGAGATCCATATAGTATATACATATTTATATATGTAATTCTGTGAAGAATGTGCAGATGGAGGAAAGTTACAGCAATGAACCTACACTTATGTAAGTCTTTTAGAAATAAATCGTTATCCAATCGTGTATATTTTGTCTGGGTCCTAAGTCAGATAATCTTATCTTTTCACCATGCTTAACAAAGCTAGCGGATATCTTTGAAAAACCGGAATGCGCATTAGAAGTACGTGCGTATGTGGTCTGGGCTTCCAATAGACACTTCGGTGTTTATATTTTCTCCCCCAAAAAAATGTAAGTGGTTTGACTTCTCAGAATGCAGACAGATAACACGAAAGTTTGCAGATGTCTTAAAAAAAAACGTGAAAAGACTGAAGATTGTTTACGACGTACTACTATTTTTCTAAGAGGTGACTAGATACATAAGGGAACTCACTCGCTCTAATTTTTGTTCTAAAGCGATGACAAGTTGATAATTCCAAGAAAGTGCTTCAGGTTATGCAAATATGATATTACACTGTAGGTGCTGGTGCGTCGGAATTTTACCACCAGATCTATCACTCACCTTCTTAAAACGAAAAAAAACGCATGAAGTAACAAAATAGCTCTCCATAAAAATACTTTGACACAATCCATATAGACGCTTTTGTAATGCATTTAGTCTTGTTAGGTCCTAAATTGAGAGCACCATATTTCTTCTTAGTTCCAAAAGAAGGTGTCAATCAAGAGTAATCCTTACAATAAATTGCAAATTGAATACTCAGTCAAAAGCTGGTTACTGCCTAAAGCTTTGCCCTAGATTTGGCAAAAGGTTTCATCCAGCAAAGGCAAGCCCTTTTATGTAACAATGAGCCACTTTAATTGAAAGCTTATGTTACAAATACAATCTATTCAGGACTGCATGTATTGTACGGCCTTTACACTTGCCTCACAAATAATTTTGCATTCCTGTATCACATCTGAAAACTTGCATTACATCGGGCTTTCAGCTATAAGAGAGGTTTCTTCGTATTTTGCATTAAAAAAAAACACTTTCACGCAACATGTTGAATCACCTTTTGCTTTTTAATTCCGAGAAAAATATGAGCCATGGTGTGGTTTTAGTTAAGAGCAAACACAGTAGGTATGCATACCTTAAGAGCAGCACAAAACTTCCGCCACCTAACTAAGTTGAGAAACCTACCAAATTTTTGCAATACATTCGCAAATTGAGTGTGAATTGCATCAGCCCTGGCAAAGTTTTATCATTATTAAGTTAGGAATCTGACGCATTAACAACATATCTGTCAGCGAAATTGATCATTATCGAACCTTATGTCGAAGCGTAGTCGAGGGGCAACAATCTGATGTATTGATCCCAAACTTTTACGGTCCCATTAAGACTCACATGACACTTACCTCACTTTCACGGCTAAGTCTTCGAAATAGCTCATCACTTTCGAATTTCGCCTTTTGGTCCGGAACAACTCGGGGCATTTTGAAGATAAACCTTGGTTTAGGCTGTTCATAAAGTCCGATTGTGTCGTATGGAATCATACCGGCCAGTGCTGCTGCGTCATTCATGTTGAAGTTAAAAATGTTTCTTATTTTTCCGGATTTATCACAAAAATAACAAAATTATATCACAAAACCACAGAAGGGAAATTTTTATCACTTTTTCTCTGTGGCAGGCAAACGGAAGTTTGGAAGTAGTCACTCCGTTAGTCTTTTATCAAATTGTTTTTGTTTTTTTTTTTTCGAAAATGTCCTGTTATCGTAAATCGACGATGAATTTTACACTACCGAAACGAAAACGACAGCAAGTCTACTGTTAAGCACCCAACTGTAACGACGGTCGATCAATGACTGCTCAGTTCGAACCCAAAATACATGTCGCACTCGCACTCATGCCCGTTCATTTGAAATCATTCGCCTATCCTTTGTTAGAAGCTGATGTATGTAACTACAATCGTGTGAATGTGTATGTTTGTTGTTCAGGGAAAAAGTACGTTGAATGCTTCTTTGGTTGCTGGCGGCAGGGACAAAAGAAAGGCTTTCTTGCACCAGTTCGGGAATTCCCTTATGTACGAGTACTCAATAATGGCAAAATCCGGTTCCCACCCCAGGATTTCCTTGTAGATATTCATGGGATTAATTTGTTCACACCACTGCAGTTGATTCTTATTTACCAGTTTCAGGTCCAAAGAGGCGGAGCATCTGAGAGAAGTATATAGTGTGGCATGAGTTTAATTGGACGACGAACGATGCTCTGGTGTGCGTTTCAAGATAAAACGATATAGCACATTTCAATTTTTAGGGGCTAGCGCATACACACCCTCATGCAAATATTTATTTACAAATTTTTTATATTATTTTAAGAAATTTACTATTAAAGTCCAGACTTTTCTAGATGAGTTTTAAATGAGAGAAGGAAATGAATATATTTTTTTTTATTAGCTGGTGCCCTTAAAGCTGTTCTTCTTCTATAAAATATTTAAAAACTATGTTGGGAAGGCGGTTTCATATTTTTTAATTTAAGGAAAAATATTTATAAAAATGATTTAAAGGTAAAGTTCTGAAGTTTATTTTCTTGGCCTGATTTTTGTGATTGCTAAATTTTTCTAAATTTGAGTTGAGTAGGTACGGAATTTTTTTAATAAAGACAACAATTTCGTGTTTAAATAAAACAGAATAATTAAGATTTAGGGCTGAAATTTACTCCAGGCTGCGACATTTTTAAGGTACTTCCCCCATTGCATTCAAATAAACATTCAACAGTGTATTATGCTGACTCGAATTTACTCGGAATACGAGCTCTTGGAGTTACCACCACTGACTCAGAATTTCGGTAGTAAACTCTTTTTAAACTTTACCATGACACCTACAATTTTAGAGCTTTACTGACGTTTTTGACATTGACAGATCATAAAAAAGGTTAAGGGTATGTTTGTATTAAAATACAAAATTGTTATGTCCAAGTGTTCATTAGCATTTAATTATTGGGTCTATAACTTAATTCGTGCGGTTTGCTAAGAGATGGCGTAACTTGTATTATTCCATTGGAACATACGTTGAAAAGCTACTGTCATTGTACGTCATTTCAGTATATGTCATTCATTTGAAGCGTAAACAACAATAATTTTTTTTCACTCAAATATGTCGAAATTTGTGCCTGAAAAAGTGTTTTTGCGGGGAGTTCTTCTTCATTTCTTTAATATGATGAAAACTGCTGCCGAAAGTTATCGTATTTTGGTGGAAGTTTATGGTGAACATGCGCTAGCTGAGCGAACGTGCCAAAAGTGGTTTGCACAATTTAAAAGTGGTGATTTTGGCTTGGAAGACGATGAACGTCCTGGGCAGCCAAAAAAGTTTGAAGATGAAGAACTGGAAGCATTACTCTATCAAGATTATTGCCAAACACAAGAAGAGCTCGCAGAATCTTTGGGTGTCACTCAAGCAGCCATTTCAAAACGTTTAAAAGTAGCTGAATATATTCAAAAGCAAGGAAATTGGATTCCACATGAACTCAAGCCGAGAGACGTCGAAATGCTGCTGGAACGCCACAAAAGGAAGTTATTTTTGCATCGGATTGTTACTGGTGATGAAAAATGGATCCATTACGACAACCCCAAGCGCAAAAAATCATTTGTGAAAGACGGCCAACCAGCCAAATCAACGGCGAAGCCGAATATCCATGGCGCGAAGGTAATGATCTGTATTTGGTGGGATAAGATGGGTGTGCTGTATTATGAGCCGCTAAAACCGGGTAAAACTATCAATGGACAAGGCTGCCGAACACAATTAATCCGTTTGAAGAGAGCCGAAAAACGCCCGGAATATGCGACCAGACACGAGGCAATAATTTTCCATCATTACAACGCTCGGCCCAACGTTGCTATTCCGGTGAAGAACTATTTGGAAAACAGTGGATGGGAAGTCTTACCCCACCCGCCTTTGTTCTGAAATGCGGTTCACATCAGAGCAGAATATCAAAAATTGGCTTGATTCATTCTTGGCTGCCAAGCCGGCGCAGTTCTTTTGGGATGGGATCCACAAATTGCCAGAAAGATGGGAAAAAGTCATAGCTTCAGATGGGCAATACTTTGAATAATACTATTGTACATGTTTTTCTTAAATAAACGTTCAAATTTTGAAGAAAAAAAAAACTCACGAATTAAGTTATATACTCGGCGCAAAGCTTATAATGCGTCAACGTACCCACTTAATTAACCCCTTAAACGCATAATGTTCCATATATGGCACTAATCGATCTTCGATCAATATTTTAACTTGATGACGTTATGTCGGTACAAATGCATAATGTGCCATAAAAGGCACATTCCACGGATACATTGTATGCACAGTTGTTTATTTCCTCTTCAAAATATTGCTAAAACTGACATATAAGTAACGGTTGTACAGATATCTCTTTTTTACTACAAATCAGTGGCGTCAACATCGTCTTACGGTGTTATTTCACAAAGCTAATAATAAAAAAAATATTTTTAGTAAATTTGTAGTTCAGTAAATCAGTGAATAAACTTGTAGTAACTTACGGTAAGTTTTTTATATGGCGCATTTGCATTCACGCATTTGCTATACTTCTAAATGTTAGATGCTCCAAAGGCTCGTTGCAGTAAGAAACTTGTGGATGAAGAAGTATTTAATACTACTATGATCGGGAAAGTGATGAAGAGGTATTGGATGAAGGAGTGGTAGCTATAGTTACTGCTTTAAATGATGAATTGTTAGAGAATCTTCTTGGAGACGACATTACTACCTTGATCAGAAAGTTCCCGGAATAACCACCGTGTGGCGCTCCTCTTGTTCCAATTTGAGTTCTGTTAAGTTGGTACATCTGTTGTTGATATTCGTAGTTACGTAGCCAACAATTAACAACAACGAACTTATATTAAATTTTGCGTAAAAAACGGATTTAATTGTGCGCGAATATTGGAAAAATGTTTCGGCAACGATTCTCTAAAGAAAACGGTCGTTTACAAGTGGCACAAGCGGTTCTAATTTGTTGGTGGCTTAATGCATGATGTGTCATATTTGGCACAAACTATATTTTAGCAGATAATTAACATACAAATTGACAAAATCAAAAATTATTAATGAGGAATTGTTTTTGAAGCCAACACTTAGTCAGGATAATTTTTATTCCAAGTATGGAAAAATAAAAAATCATGCATCTAAGGGTTAACTTTGGCTGAAGATTCGGAATTTTCGATTCGTCGTTGGTCGTAAAAGCCTTTCCGTCTGTTATGCGGAAAGTTTTCCGAAAATATCCAACCTATAAGATTTAAAGCACAAGATGATGGCTTACGACAAGAGTTTCTAGATTGGGCTCTTGGCAGCTTGAAGCCGACTCCTATTTTCATCGCAAAATCGTGTTAGGTGATGAAACCCTTGTTTGATTCAATGGCTTTGTGGACAAGCAAAATTTTTGTTTCTAGAGTTTCTAGCGTTAGCCAAATTCTTATCAGATTCATGAGCGTCCACAAAAGTGCGCTTTTTGGTGTGACATCATCGATCATCGATTCAATTTTAAAATTTAAAGAAAATATTGCAGACGCTATGTATTGTAATTCCAGCCGGATAGCTTTAGGCATCATTGGCTTACTGAAGCCTCGATTCAATGGCAACTTAATATCGCAAAATTGACCATTGAATTGACCGTCGAGATCTTGCGATCGTGTACAATTTGATAACTATTTGTGGGGCTTTGTTAAGTTTTTGCATAGGTATGCTGATAAACCACTAACTTTGCAGAGTTTAAAATCAATATTCAGCTCGTGAAATAAAGCCCTCCATGATCGGAAAGATTCAAACTCAATTTTTATCGCTTTGTTTTAAAAAATATATATATTTGTTTCATAACTCCTAAAAAATAGGCCAATTGCGCACTTCTTCATGGCTATGGGGATGAAATATCTACCTAATTAAACAAACTTTTCTACATTATGCTATAACTCATAGATAGTTTCAAAAACTGACAGTTCTCATTAATGATTTTTCTATCGTTTCAAAAACAAGAGGCAAAAACAAATCTGAAGTATATTGACATGATCTCCTACGACATTTATCCTCTATAATCCGGTGATATTAACAGGATTAAAGAAAACTCATTTGAGTGCCTAAATGAGCTGACTTTTCCAAAGAGGGTCAACGATTTATTTTCACAAAAAGCCATCCATCCGACGGCAATATTCAACTTGAAACATTTTAGACGAGAGCAAACATCTGTCGTCTGTCATCTTAAAAATGTTGAAATTGATTCCAATTTCTACCTAAAGGCGTGTGCTTCTATGCTCGTATATCATAAGTTCCAGTGGCAATAATTTATATACATACAATACGTAGGTACATAGTGATTGGCCCCTGTGCATCCAGGCAGATTGAAGTGCGCACAAAATATACTATCCCTTCGGCGAGGAGGAGACCAATCATTTTCCATAGATTTGATATGTCAAAATAGCGCCAGAGAGTGTGCCCTCTTTAAAGAACCCTATTTTATTTATTTATACTCGTTCACAACATGCATGCCCTGGGCGCACTAGAGCGCAACAACTCAATACTTCTGCTACGGGCTGCTTCCATTCAAAATAGGTACTCGAATGTTGTATGTTTATTGAATTTTTTTTTTTATGACACAATGCCTACCGACCGATCCCAATGCCGGCCGTGAGGGTATAGGAAAAAATCATTTGTTATCCTAAGAGATATTATAGTGATCCGCTTTGCATGCTATGAATTTTATTATAAACAAGATTCTACTAAATCGCACACACATCACTTAGATACAGCCTGACTATGAACTGTAGATATATTGCTCATTTTTAGAAGATATGCACTCGTATGTACATGAATGTGTCTTTAAGATGTTTTAATTATCTTTTTGATGATGAATATTTGGAACGGATTTAACGGTTATTATGATAAACAATTTTAGTTTCACATATGCCGGAACACATGTGTAAAATACAAATGTATAAATGTGCACTTGCTTTGGGATATACAGTATCCATATCTAGGATTAGTATACAAACCGAAGGCAGTTTCCTAACAAAGCTTATTGGCAGGCATTTAATCATTTTAAGGCATTTATAGCAAGCCTTACATTGTCAAATTGACTTCTTTTTTGTTGCAAAATGTACTATATAGAAGTTGATGTTATTACCACTGGCTGTTTTTAGTTTAACGCATTATATTGAATGAACTCGTATCTAAACCAGTTTCTTATTTATTGATATTTGATTATTTTTATTTCTTTATTAATAAATATCTGCAGGGAAACAATGCAATGCCCGCAAGCACATGCGGCTAGGCTCCCGAACTCAATGAGCAGAAGAGGAGAGACGAACACCGGCTTCTCAGGAGGAAAATGAAAGAGCATGAGAAACGCGCGGTGGAGGCAGTTGAGAGATGCTACTTCAGGAATGAAATTCGGAAGTTTTACCAAAAGGAAAGCGCCAAAAATGAGTTTAGCGGTTAATAAGACCAAGTATATGCTGTCAACCAAAAAGGACCCTCAACATCCACGTCTCGGATAGAATGACACTTCGACAGGTATAACTTTGAGGTAGTTAAGGATTTTGTCTACCCAAAACTTCGCTATAAATTCAGACAACGACACCAGCACAGAGATCAAACGAAGAATAACTCTTGCCAATCGCCGCTTCTTTCGGCTAAGAAGGCAATTGACTAGCAAAGCCCTCTCTCGAACAGCAAAAGTTACCCCTTATATAAGACCTTAATAATCCCAGTCCTCCAAAAATGGATGAATGTGCTCTTGGCTGCTTTAAGAGGAAAATTCTTCGAGTGATTGTCGGTCCCATCTGCATTGACTGAGTAAGTAAGTAAGGACTTGACAAACCTGTAGAGAGATCAAACCAGTAAGACAGTATGTTTATAAAAGTATGACTTAAATACTAAATATTTTGTAATTTTGCATACTACCTTGATCAGAAAGGTCCCGGAATAACCATCGTGTGGCGCTCCCATTGTTCCGATTTGAGTTCTGTTTTTTTTTTTTTGTTAAGTTGGTACATCTGTTGTTGATATTTCCTCTAAATCTTAGCATCATAGCTTGACATTTGCAAAAGTTACGTTGCCAAGAGTACATCTATCTCTGTGCGTGTTGGCGATTCCGGGAACTTTCTGATCAAGGTTGTATGTAGGTATGGGCTGGCTTCAAAGTCCAAACTTAAGCTAAATCGAAGAAAAAAAACAAGCTAAGTGTTTCAGAAATAGAAGGTGGTACAGCAATGCTTAAGTTTTATACCCTTGTCATTGTAGAGATGCTCGAAGTAACACAAATCGGTGGATGGAATGAGTATAAATAATTAAATCTTTCTTTCAAATCATTGACGAGGAAAATGCACATGTGAAATATATTGTACTTTAAATAGAAGTAGTACGGCAGTAAAAGAAATCCAATCGGATCGATACTAACTTAAGTTTTTTATGCCGGATTTTGATTGAACACCCTTTTAAGATTACATGCATCTATTGGCTATGAAACTTATTGTTAAAAGTTAACAAAATTATTAATTTTAGTATTGTAAACCAATATCTAGATTTGTTCACCGGCCTTGTTTATTTAAAAAAAAAAGGAATGAAACTTTAGTTAAACCTGTCATCGGTTGTTCTCGCAAATTAGAATCTCTCGAAGACTTAGATCAAAACTTATAGAACATAACGTATTAAAGAAGGCACAAAATGTTTTAGTTATTGTAAAAAAATCCAATGGGTAAATGAACGTATGTTTGGATCACCGTAATTTGATTAATTTGAATTTCAAGACCTCATCTGCAATTCCCAAAGCAAAATTAGCTGGATCTAGTATTTTTATGTCGTTAGATGCTTATTCTGGCTTCTGGTTACTTAAGCTTTATGACGAATCCTCGAAGTTTTTTTCTCCTTAATCACACCTTTTGGTATTTTTCCTCTTATTTGAGAATTTTTTTCGGAACAGTGCGACTCCGGACAATTTCCATAACGAAATGGCAAACAACTTTAAAGATATTAAAAATTGTGTTAATTATTTATTTACACAGATTCAAAAGAAAAGCAAGACGAAGCATTAGATTAGATTCCTAGTTGCACTCAGGCGTTTACTTTACGATTTAACAAGAATAAATCAACATTTTTAAAGTCTTAAATAACATTTTAGGAGCATGTTTTTACCGGAAGAGGTGAAAGTCCGAAAAGGAAAAAAAAATTAAGGCTATTTGTGAAATGTCACGTACATCAACCCTCATAGAATTGAAAAGACTTATTGGTCCAAAATGTACGTTCTTTTGTAATGAAAATGAAAATTGTTTCTATTGTGTGAAAATCTGCAAAATAAGTTTAATGGCACTGGTCAAGGGCAAGCAAGGGAGAATTCACAGACCTTTAACATTTAATACCAAATCCACTCATATAAGGTAGATGCAACAAAGTCGGCTATTGAAGCAGTAATTTCTTATGATGAGTCCCCAAATGCACATGCTTCTATAACAATGATATCTGTGCAACAAAACTAACATTAATTTTTGGCTGTTTAATTTCCACTAGTATATTTATAGGCTATTGTCGAGATCGATCACCGTTAATTCTGTTAGTTCCACTATTTGCTAGCGAGCTTCATGAAATTCCAATCCGCCTTCAACATTTCATGTTAAAACTTCAGTGCTACACCCTCAAAGTCACCTTCAAACTTCTACTTGCGTAGAAGGCCTACGTAACGTAGGCCGTCTTGTGGTGCCAAAAAGTCTTCGCTTCGAAAAGATTAGTAAAGTTCATGAGCGGCACTTACGCATTGAGAGATGTCAACAATTAGCATGTCGCCATATTAATTGGTCAAATATGTGTAAATTCAGAAATCCCAAGATCATGGAGGCCAATTCACAGGTTCAATACCCGAAATTTAGCGTTGATCGAATGTTTCTTTCAATAAGTTGATTGTCTCCTTTGTTGTATGGCACGTAGCGCCATCCTCCTGAAACAACATCTCTTCTACATTCATGCCATTCAATGGGGGAACGAAAAGTCAATGATAATGGCTCTATAGAAATCACGCTTGACGCAACACGCTGATTAGCTTAATTTTTGAAAAGAAATTATGGTTCGATGACTCCACCAGTACACAGACCCCACCAAGTTGTGCATTTTTTGGGATATAACGACGTTTCGATAATGTCATGTAGATTATCTTCGCTCAATATGCAACAATGTTGCTTATTGACATACCCACTGAGTCAAAAATTAGCTCAAACACTGAACACAATAATACAACAATAAAACATCGGATCCAATGCCAGTTGAATTTGCGCCCGTTCACCGAAATTTCGACACAAATGATGGTCATTTGGCTTGGATGCATACACGAACTGGAACGTGTAAGCCTTCAAAGCAAGATCTTTGCGTAAAATTCTCCATTACGTTCCTTCCACTTTAGACAAAGAAAGGCTGTTTTGATGACGTCAAATCAATAAATTTGGATCTTCTTGAGTGGATGCAATATTCACTTCAGTACTCACGTTTCTTACGCGACTCGGTGCCACTGCATCTTCCAAAATAAAATGTTGTGCAAAAGCGTTCAAAACAGTAAGCCAAAAAGCGGCCTCAGATGGTCTATTAAGTCAGGTCTAACACAATTGGCGTACAGAACCATTATTTTGAAACAAAATTTATACAATATGGTTGTTGAAGCGTGATGTCATCAGTCATCACTAAAAAATTGTAAGGACTACTGAATAAAAAAAATTGTAATCTGACAATTAGTTTGACAGATATAAATGTTTGAAGTTAGTACTGGGTGAAAAAAAACTATTTTAAATATACTAACGAATCATGCCACAGATTTTTTTCAATGAATTTTTTAGTAGATGTGCGGCCCTGCTTAAATTTGTTGAACCAACTGTTCACGGTAGTCATAGTTAACAAAGTATTCCCGTAGACAACATCCAACTTCGCTTTCATTTCTTCGCAAGTTTTTGGATGCACAAAATAATCGAATTACTAACCAATATTGCTCTTCTTTCATTGTTCAAAAACCTTTAAACATTTCAAATCTAATCAAAACTTAGTAATAAAGATATCTGAAATTCCAACTTCCCTTAACAACTTCACTTATCGTTTTTGGCACGTTAGTATTAGGTGGGGTAAAAAGTAACCTCCTTGGTAATAAAAAAAAATTGTTTTTTAAATGTTTTATCTTGACACACTTATTCCAGCGATTTTCCAACTTCTTGATACTCCTCCGTGGCGTCGGTGATCTCCTCGCGTGAGCTGAATTTATTATTGATGAGTCATCTTTTGAGGTTTGGGAAGGGATAATAGTCCGATGGAGCCAAATAGGGCGAATTCGGTGAATGCGACAGCAATTGGAGCCGTAAGTCATTGAATTTAGCCATGGTTGCGATGCTCTTATGCGCCGGCGCATTGTCTTGCAAAAGCAAAAATTTTTTTCGCTTCATGTAAGGCCGTTTTGCAGCGATTTCGGCCTTCAATCGCACAGTAATACTCGATGTTGATGTTTTTCCCTTTTTCGAGGTAGTCCACGAAGAGTATGCCATGACAATCCCAGAAAACCGACGCCATAACCTTTCCGACTCATTGAGCCTCCCTCGGCCGCTTCGGAGCACTCGCGCCGACTTCAGTACATTGCCGGGCACTCATTCTGTTCTCTAGTGTGTAATAGTGGATCCAGGTTTCATCAACAGTTACCAATCGACGTCAAAAGTCCGATTCCGCATAAGCAAGTCCAAACACTCTTTCGAAGTGCTCTCGCGTTCGTGTTTTTGGTCAGGAGTGAACATGCGCAGCACCCAGCGGCAGGATACTTTTTTCATATGCAGAATATTGCCCAAAATATGGCGTGTGCGCTCAGTACTAATCTTTGTGGTATCTGCTAGCTCGCGCACCGGTCAGCCAACACCATTTCATGTAGTTTTTTGACATTGTCCTCTGTAACCGCATCGGAAGGCCTGCCGCTGCGGACTTGATCGGTAGTGGAGTTGCGACCACCACGAAACTCTCGAAACCAATATTTGAAGTTGTAATCTGACGGAGCATTAGCCCCATAATATTTATCCAACTTTTGTTTTGTTTCCTTCGCCGGTTTGCCTCTCAAAAAATAATGTTTTATGAGAAAACGAAAATCGTTTTTGTCCATACTCAACATGATGCCAAACACGTCAGCAACAATCAGCTGCCAAAACAAAACTAAAGACAGTATCGCACTAAAATTTGGCATGTCTGCCTAAATGTGAACAGACTTCAAAGCACCATAACCTTTTTTGCAGTACCAGCGCATTCTGGCGGTCAAGGAGGTTTCTTTTCACCCCACCTAGTATAACCCAAAATTCCCAACTAGAGAAAATAATAGCAAATTTCAATAATTTGTTAAAGAGATAAAAAGATTGGGCCTCTCGAATGTCTGTTCAAAGCATCAAAGTTATTCAAAAAGTGGTATAAAACGTCAGCATTGATGCAAAGCTGAAATTACTTTACCTATCTTAGAGCTCGTCTAGCCAAATAGACTTATTGCCGAAGGCTCAGGTTCTGCCTGTACTGTCGAGTTGAAATTTTCGTACAAACGAAACCGAGGAAATAGCGATGTGTAGAAACTGTGCGCTAAATCAAATCGAAGCTAAGCTCATGTATTATTTGCTACATAAACATATTGACGCAATTAATCCGTCCCACAAATAAATCCTCTCACAGCTATCCTTTCCTCTACCTATCGTTTATCTTCGAATTAAATTCAACATCAGTTCTGTTTTAGCACCATTACTCGCATGCAAACAACAAGTGTAAGATTTCACATGTTAAAAATCTTATTAAAATGGAATTTCACTTTTTCAGTTGGATGTCGTGAAAACTCGTATTTGCCAAAGTTCTTAATGCCAAAAGTCTAGGCACGCTTTCATCAAGGACCAACATGCAGGGATGCAAATACTCGTAAGAGTTTGAAAAATTCAACCGAAACTCGGCCTAGACGATAAACGATATGTTTTGCTAAAGCTGCTACATGTAATGCCATTGTTCTGAGAAGGGTGGAAAATATAAGGTCAGGGTAAGAATATCGATGTTTAAGGGCGAGTGTTGAGTGACTGACAACTTAATAGGGCAACCAATAGTCCGAATGGGGTTGTTGTATTTGCAAGTACGTTTTATCATTAATTATGTAAAAACGGAAGAGGAAGAGAAAAGGAATTTTGTTTTTTTTTTTTTACGAATGTAGGTACAGAGTCTAATTCAAAACTTCAACACCATTTGTTTTGACTGCGACAGCGGGAACCATTTAGAAGGAGACCTTTCCTGTACACGTAGCTCACTAGTTCGCTTCGCAACCCCAATTTCCTTTGTTAGGCATGTTTTCATTTCTTGTGTGTAATGAGTTTGTAAGTTATTTATGGGATTATTTAAATTTAATTTAAATTTTTCGAATTCGATATAGTCTTGTGCGGATTTCTTTTTTTAAGTTGGCTTGAGAAAGAAAACACATGCTCTTTTCCGTCCTATTAATTTAAGTTCATTGCAATAAATAGAAAACTTATAGACGACATATGATGGAAAATCTGTAAATCAGCTCAAGACAAGATCAACGGAATGTTGCATCTTTAGTGATGACGGTGGTAAATAGGCCAATATACTGTCTTTCCTATGAGAAGTCTAGTACATGTTGATCGACTGTAGTCGAGTAGAAAAACTCAGATTTAGCGGTTAAAAAAGAACCCGTAGTATCCCAACATAGCAACAATAATGGAACATATCCTTAAAAGGAAGATGAACACACCGTTATATACCAGTGGCCGATGTATATCAGAGAGTATCTGTTTACACACAAACATGAAAACATCGCAAACTATCCACATTGTGACACCGTCTTGTTTCGCCCTTATTGCCCACTATAAGAAACCGAGATAACAGCTTTAAAGGAACAATTTGGAGAGTGACAGCGAACAGATACAATAATAGAATCGTATAGAGTAAGATAAGAATCCGAGCCGAGCCCCGCGAAATAATGCCTTACAGCGGAACCTCGGGGATCACTAATCGCTATGTGCAGGTGGTTTCAGGTAACGCTGCAGCTTTAAATATAATTGATGATAGATGCGGTGGAAATTGACTTTCAGTTATCCTCTCAAAATTTAGGTTGTTCCCTCCACACTGACTTTTTTTTATATTTAGTGTGCGCTCAAGGGGCGAAGAAAACTTAGGAAGATCTGACTTATAATGCTCTAAAGAAAGCACCATCTCTCTTGGATAACAAATTTCTTTGAACTAAATATCATATGTCACAATGAAAAACTCCAAGACGGTGTTGGAAATTCATAGGCTTTTCAAAGAGAAAGATACTTTGGATCTACACAGCTACGATTAGACCAATTATGTCATATACATCAGTTGTCTGACAGAACAAGATTATATGTAAGTGCTGCTTTTGAGAGACTCCACAAAACAGACTATATCAGTTGCATGGGGGCTTCCGCAACTCTCCTAGCTCTAATCTTGTCGCTCCGGAACTGTCTTTTCTGAATTTCTCTTCTGAATTTTCAAAAGTATCTTCTTTGTGGTCTTTTGTATAACACGCAGAAGATTTTGATGATGTTGCACTTCATTTGCCCTTAACTCTGGTCGTATAGACATACCAAACGAATGCTTTGGTATACATAGGTGCATTGTAACGTAATGTTATTAGAACTAGTTTCAACTCATCAGATTTGCATTTAACTAAAGAATCTAAAGGGTATCCCCTTTAGATTGTTAAATTGTTTATTGATTCATAGAGTATACAGATTGGGGTTATGTATGGAATAGCACATCGGATAAATGGCCGCCACAGCTTTGCTGGCAAGTACGTAATCTTTTATTGAAATTTTCTATGGCCCTTTCGCATAAATGTGGCTGAATTTCATTAATACACCTCCCAATTTCCTCATTCAAGGCGTTGGTGGTCGTGGGCTTTTTTGTATAGACCTTTGACTTCAAAAAGCCCAAAAGAAAAAAGCCCAATGGCGTTAAATCCCAAGATCTCGATGGTCAATTCTGATCGCAAAAACGGCCGACTACACGATTAGGAAATGACTTATGCGGTAATTGGCTGTATGGCATGTGGCACCGTCTTGTTGAAACCACATGTTGGTAACATCCATATCTTGTAATTTAGGCACTAAAAACTGGGTTATCATGTCGCGATAACGAACACCATGAATTGTTACTGGCTGACCAGCCGCATTTTCGAAGAAGAATGATCCGATAATATCTTCAGCCCAAAAACCGCACCAAACACTTACGCGTTGTGGATGCATTTGTTTCTCAACAATTTCTCCTGGGTTTCCTGAACGTCAAATGCGACAATTATGAAGCCATCAAGATGAAAATAAAGTTCATCACTGAAGATGATTTTGTTCGAAAAATCAGCATGCATGGTCAATAGTCTTCAGTTCTTGAGTCAATTGAACTTTTTTTCAAGTCTTTCGTGGGAATTCGCTGTAGAGAGGTTCTCGAAATGCCCAATTCATGACTACGGTGCCGAATTTATGTTCCTGGACTATCAGCAATACTCTCGCGAACTGCTTCGATGATTTCTGTTGAACGACTTGTTACAGGACACCCAGGGTGTCTAAGATCACTAAATGATCCAGTCTTCCTGAATTTTTCAATTATTCTCTTCACAGTTGATGGTTTTAAATCACTTTGACGGCCATATTTTGTACGAAAATTGCGAACTGTTGCTGACAAACCTTTTTTATTTTTAAAATATTGCCCAACAATGAAAATCCGCAATTTTTACCCCGAAATGTCGGCAGTCACATTGTTATCTGTTTTTCCGTTGTCATCACTGTACTATAAAATGGCGCACAATTCAAATTTTGCCTAAGTTATGGGACACCCTTCAAGTATGTAAAAACTCATACATACATATTTGAAATCTGCCTTCGTATATTGCATTGCACACCCCGAGTTATGAGCCACATTTCAGAACGGCTTCGTTTACCATCTGTTTCATTCTTAGTTAAGGCAAAGTGTTGACGAACTCGCCGAGCCGCTTCTCAAGGCGTGTCGAGTTGGTGTTTCGTTCCCTGACTTCAACATGGTCTAACATGAAAGCCTCCGATAATGCTTTCTATCGAGCAATCTTCAATATCCTTAACTTACCTGTTAGATAGGGTTAAGTCAATTAATTGCGGTCTTACGAGTATTTTCAAAAGCTATTGTTGACTAAGACCCAACATTGTTGACAACCAGTTCAGATGAAAATATAAAGCCTAGGAGATGACTGCCTTGAAATTTTGAAATGACATTCTTGCTGGAATAATGTATAAATGATAGTGTATAGCTTGGAATGAAGATTGACGATTGAAATGATGGCGAAAATGATGAGAGTTGAAATTTTTCGTGGATTTTGTAGGAATGATGGAGCATAATGCATTACCTAGGGGTACACAGATATAGTAGAATTTTATCATAGTGTGAGTTTTTTTTTTTTTGACGTACATATGCATGTGTATGCGGAACAAAACCTCTTTCTCTAAGAATATTTTTGATGTTGTCTCATTCATTTTACGTCCGCACCCAAAGAATATAAATTCAGCAATGAAAGGAAAAATTGGGAAAATATTCGAACAAATTCTATTCCTGGTGTGATAATGAAGCCTAGAATGAAATGATGAGAAATAACAGTCTGGGAATGTCATTTGAAAAATGATAGTGTGTAGCTTACTTTACACTCGTATACGGTAACATCACATACTCATACATCTGAGATGAGATGAAGTTGGGGTTTTGCCTTTTCATTGAAATTGAGAGGTTAAGTAGAGTGGAAAAAGATTTGCTTAAGGAGCTACATACAAATACAAAGATGGTTTGATCAGATTGGGGCTGGAAACTAAAGTCGTATATTCAAAGACAACAGAAAAGCCACCTTTGAATGTAATTGATTACGTAGAGATATACCTGGCAAAGTAGTAGTATTGGAATTAAGAGTTTTCAAAACAGTAAGATAGAATCGACTTCCTCAAGGATTCCCATAGAGTTTAGGCATGTTTCATAATGTAGTTCTACGAATGGGTAATACTTAAAGCGACCGCTGAGAAACTTTAAGAATTCTATATACGTAAGCAACAAATTCCTAACATCGCCAAAGACCAAATGTATTTGTCTTGGAATTAAAAAAACATGTCCCGGAATACTTATTTAAAGTAACATACGAATGCACACAATACGCATGTTCTTATCGTTCTGCCATCGAGCTAAATGAGCAACATAATCAACCCTTTTTTGATTTGATTTTAAAAAGTGTTTATACCAGCTCAGCATCGTACCCTTTAAGCAGGCCCATTTTAAAATGTTCAAGTCATGTTTCCTTTCATACACAGCATCAACACTTCCAGCTCATTGAACTGAAATGATTTTTTTTTTTTTTTTGAATTCAATCTGTGTTGTTTACACTTGAATGTTTTATTTTTCTCTCTTATAGAATCAATTGGTAAATGGCGAAGTTTGTAAAATTTTGCAACAATAATTAGTGGCACCACTATTCGAAAAAGGGTTCAAAACTGTAACGAATTCGAAATAGTATTTCTTTGCTTAAAGGTAGGAATTAAGGTTGTCCCGACATTGTCTGTTTCTTGGTGTGGATAATTTTTCTGCGGTCGTTACTGACAGTGGATTTATTTTACTTCCCTTTATTTACTATGTTCATACGAGTACTGGTATGTATGTACAAACTCCTTCAAATCTTTTTTTTTTTATCTGTAGCTTAACGGTTTTGTTCCACATTAACGACTTAATGTACTGGTGTAACATAAAAGACATATTTTAGAAATTGCAATACAAGCTCAAGATAATGTTTAAATGTTAACATAGATACAAGAGTCAGAGCATGGTTAAAAATGTTAACTCTTGGATGGGTCTTGAAGCATTTACGATGCATTTACGCAATCGTATTCGGTTGCTGACGATAGATTATATCGACTTCCGTCTTTTTTATAGCTAAGGAAATTTCTCTCTGACCAAACAGTTTTGAGATAAATACGAATAATTGTGACCAAGTCAGTGCCACATTCACATTCTTTTTATTCAAGTCTATACGTTTTGTGAATGCCAGACAATGCAGATCAGAAAATTGCGCATTCAGTGGACTATTTACTATAATTGGTATCATTTTGACAACTGTGGAAAACGCGAATAAGACTCTCGAGTTTCCGGACCTTATTGGGTTGCCATTCGTTGGGACCTTGAGAAACGCAGAAATTTCCTTAAGGTCTCCGGTGTTTTTTTTGGCTGGAGTGATTTTGTTGTAGCGTTTTTTTCTGAAATTTGAATTTAGGTAAGTACGCATTGGTTTTAATGGTAACTTTCAAAACGATGGAAAAGTGCTCTTCACAGTTAAGGAAACTAGTACTGATCAGAATTCAAATATGATTCTTCGCTTCTTTCTGCAAATGCATTAGTGGCGCAATGTCAAGTTCAATTTTTCTACGTTCTTTGGTCAATACTTGGTATAAGCAGGTGACCACTTAAAATATCTACTCAGCAATCTTTACACAACAATTTTCTTTGCAGTATCGATAATACTTTAGACAATATTTCAGTGATAACTTGTATCTGAAGGCATGATTCTGCCGGTTCTCCCTTGAACAATGTGTTTTAATGCTGTCGGACTAATGGATCCCTAAGTTTTTCTTCTTTTGTTATTCTTGTATGAACTTTTTGCCACAGTTGGAAGAGGTATGCGAGTTCAGGTTCCAGTCTGATTTTGGATATTTCAAAGAGAAATTCTTAAACGTAGACTTACAGCGATATAGTCATTTTGATTAGAAAATAATGACGGTAGTATAATGTTTGACTTGTTACAAGACATTGGTGCTACAAACGTGTCGGCCAACACTTCACTACCGTTTATGCGAACACCGATATCACCAGGGTCTATTTTATTGTTAATTAAATTCACACATCAAAATTAGCGGAATGGGCTGCTTTGAGAGAAAAATTTTTCGAGTAATTTCCGGTCTCGTCTTCACCCTATGAGTGAAGCAGAAGATAAACCGACAAACTGTGCGAGCTGTACAATGACATCATCGACTTACCCGGAAGAGTAAAGGTCCAACGACTGAAATGGCTGGGTCATGTAGAGCGGCTGGACCTAAATGTTACGGTATGCCCCCGAGTCATAGAATTCAGTTCATAGATGTACAAGATATACACAATACATGTCGTGAAAAGCGACAACAGTGAAGAAATGCAATATAACAAACACTTAATCATGATCTTGGATGTTGCGTCAGTTTGGCCAGTACCTTAGCTTTATTTAGGCTGTTCAGTAATTTTTCGAACGATCGTAATCCAGATCTTGATATGACATACATGCAAAGCATAATTTTTTTCATATGAAGGGTGCTTCGAAAAAAAAACTTTTTAATAATGTAGAATCAATTTGAAACCACTTGTTGAGCAATATCACTGAAATAACTCTCGCTTTTAGGCTTGACTTTTGATAGCCTGTATGCCCATGACTCAACTGGGCATCAGAATATTGACGCCAATGAGCACAGTGGAGGATTCTTATGTATGTATGAGCACCTGCCTCCACAGCCATGATATATTGGCACTATAGTAAGCGCTTAAAGCTTAAACGTTTTAACAATGTCTACACTCAAACATGCGCAAATGATGAAACCTAACTGTCCGCCAGATGGTCATAAACACAATCAATGGCTAATGCACTAACAATGGGCTTTTACAAATTCAAATTCGAAAAGGTTAACTGGCCTGAACCTTAAAAAAATAAAAACTATTGTACTTCGAAAGCATTTTTCCTATTTGCTCCACTAAAGCTCTTAATATTTCTATACGACTATGTATGATCCTTTGGGTAAGTGTGCATACGAGTATATGTATCAAATTCGAGATGTCAAATTTAGGATACTCATTTTGTTCGACCTTTGTAATTGACAGCTGTCAATCACTTGAGTTTAATGTTGACATTTTACTCAATAGTTCAGCAGGCAGGATCCGCTTACATTTCACAATCAATATCCCAAAGTTATTGTTCTCACAGGGTGAAAAAAAAAAAAAAAAACTGTCAAAAGGAGAATCATTGCACTCCATTACCTAAAAAGTCCTGCAAATTTTCCAAAACAGATTTCAGAATTTCGTTTGTTTCTTTTTTTTTTTAAGAAAATTATTTGAAAGTATTAGATATAACTGCCAATCTGCACCTAGTCCTGTCGGTGTATTGTACTTTCTATTGAACATTTCTGTAGTAAAGACACAGGGTGCATCTTTTTGTTGTTGGAATCCTATTATCGGGTTCAATAAAAATATTTTGCTAACTTCTGTCGAAAAGGAATTACAAAAGGGATTACGCTGCTGTATGTGTTTATTGTATTGATTGCCTAAGAACTACTCATCATACATTTATGTATGTACCATGAAAAGAACACACTATTCGTATAACATAATTGTAAATGGAGTTTTGTTTAGAATAGACAGAGACACCCTTTATTGTAGTTATCTGCTTTTGAAAATTGAAATTGATATTTGAAATTGTAGGTATTACACAATTACCTTTTTTTTCAACAGATTTAGATGGAAAAGAAATAAGGATGTGAGAAGTTTTTTCAAGTTGGGACAGATCCGGAAGTACTTTCAGATAAAACATTATGATAACAGGATTAAAATATACAAAACAAACATGACACTTACTATTGTTTTCATTTTATTTATGCTTTCTACTAGTTGTGGTACCCTCTATGAATAATAAATATTATAAGTTCAAGCACACTTTGTTACCATTCTATTGCTTACTTTCACCAAATTGAAGTTATATTGTGGAGACAGTGCCTTGATATCTACTACTGTGTGCCTCTAGTTTACATCGGCAAGTTCCATTGTAAGTTTAAAATTCGAAGACTCGCTTCGCTAGAAAGTTGTCGATTATCCTCCTCGCCGTCGCCAAATCAGTGCATTGTGAAATGTATTATACTTTCTCGATTCAAATCACTGTAACATTTTCTCCTTTAATGGTTTTTTTTTCGATATCTATTTAGAAAACAAACATTGGTAGTATGTGATACTTCGAAGATGTCAATGGAACCCTTACCACGAACATAGGCAGTCGTATCACAGGAACTGCGAAAAACTTTACCAAACTTGTATATTATATTCAACGTCGATCTGCTTTTCTGGACCCAGCGAATGGCCTTAAATGAGCAAACCTATCCAGTTAGCATAGTATTTGGCTAACTGCCTCTAGTTACGCACACAAGGTCGGCTTTGGTGCACTTCTACCTATGAGTGCCACCTAAGGTGAGATCTTCATATACTGTGTTCTCCCTCTGGGTCAAATTCGAAGACTCTGTTGGACGGAGAATTTGTGTCCATTAGCTCTAAATGCCCTAGCCATCTCAGGCGACTGCTGACTAAGTTGATGTCACACTTTTGAAAGATTTGTCTCCGATGTTCGCTTGTGACATCAAAGATCTTGGTTAAGTCGTTACCAACATTGACGGAGGTATTAGCGTTCTTCATTCTGTACGAACTTGGCAGGGATGCCAAAACTATTGTAGACATGGCTTTATTTATATACATCGCCCTTATGAATGCTGTCATGAAAAAATGATGGGTAACGATTTGGACATGTTGATTTTTTTCATGATCTGCCGCAGTGTGTAAATTTGGTCGATTGTGAAATTTTCTGTTCTGAAATTGTTGAATCATGTTGTTGTGGGAGCGTTTTAGAAGTTCACACAATATGGCAAATAATGTCTTGTATTCGATGTTGAGGAGGCTTATACGTCTATAGGTGGCGCAGTTGAGAAGGGCTCCTTTTTTACGGTCTGGCAAACATCACATATTGTATCATGATCCGGAGACCGCCATATCTCTTTGTGGGTATTGACCGCGTGTTTGCATAAGTGATATGTTGTTCCTTTGCAAAACGAATAAATCTATTGCGAGCAGTGGTGTCGTATAGGCTATGCTATGCCCTTCTACCCTATCCTTGCGCTGAAATAACCTAGTACGATGGACGGCACTAAGATCTTAAAATGAAACTGAGTAAAACGAGAATGATTGCCGATGAAAGTTGAATGCACAGCGGATACAACAAAAAGAATTCGAAATAAAATTTAGAGTACACCTGCTTTTTAAAGCAAAATTTTTTGTAGAGGCAACACATTAACTACGCATAAGCCCTTCAAAGCAAGTCTTCATAATAAGCCAAAAGCGCTAAAAGAGAACTTGTTTCGAATCAGTCATACTTAATACGAATATCTGCATTGCCCTTTTCCAAACCCGCAAACTCAAACATATATTTAGAGGGAGTAATCATGTTGAAGTGAGAAAATGGTAAATATTTAGTTTTTGCGGTTAACCATACAGTAAATTGCGATGACGGTGTTGCTACCACGTCCAATGTTGAATTTAATTTTTTTGATAAGGGTCTTACGATTTTTCATTGTACAGCAGACAGGTTCGTCCAATAGATTGTAGAAAATCTTTGCTCGTTCATGTAAGGCGAATAGTATAAATCAATCATTTCGTGTGATTTTTTTAGTTTCAAGTCTAGGATCATAATCTAAGCTAAGTATACTTGGTAATATCATATGTTAAAAAATGCTAAGATTTCCAGGCTGTATCATTAATAAATTAATTTCGTCCCGATCTTAATCTTAATTATTGTTCGGTCGTGCTACGAGCTGGGTGGCAAATTTAACAAACCGTAATGACATAAAGGAAATGTTCATATTCAGCGAATGTTTGAGGGAAAAAACTTAGAAAATATGAAATTTCTTCTGGGCACGTAAATAGCCCAAATACATTTTCTTGTAAATAATTAATAAATAATGGTTCAGTATCTCTTTTGATTTTGATATTACCTTATCAGTACTTCGTACTATGGCCTGAATTTTGAATTACAGCCAGACATCACCTTTCCATACTCTCTACAAGCTTCTGGCATCTACTCTTCGGAATGAAATACCAAGCTTCTTTTATTCCCTCCCATAACTCATCACTGTTCTTATAATTTTGTTGCCCAATTTTTTAGCTTTACATCATGCCATAAATGTTCGATAGGGTTAAGTTGGCGCTTTGAGCTGGCCAGTTAAGAACGTCAATACTTTCCCGCAAAAACCAATCTTTCACCACTTTAGCTCAGTGATTTGGGTCATTGTCATGCATGATGATCCAATTTCCTGGCAAAGACTCGAAAGCGTAGAGCTCCATTGCAGTTTTCAGTATATCTAAATACTGAAATTTGTCCATTTTGCCATTGATCCTTACAATAGGTCCAACGCCATGCCAGGAAAATGAACCCTAGACCCTGACTTTACCCGTACCATGCTTAATCGTTTTTTGGCTGTACTTGGGATCCAAGGCTTTACTTATTGGGCGATGCACAAATGTTTTTCCGTCTGGCCTAATTCTATTCACCTTTGTCTCATCACTCCATAGTACCCTTTTCCAAAATTGCAGGTCCTTACTTTGATGAGTTCTTACAAAATTAAACGCTTTTCTATATATTTTTTATTTTTTTTGTAAAAAGTGGTTTCTTCCTGGAGATGCGTCCAGTATATAAAACAAATTCCTCCCGGATTTCATTGCATATCTCGCGAGATGACAAAAATCCTTTTTGCTCATCCGCATAATGGTTCCATCCACTAGACACGTAGTTTTTCTTGGTCTTGGACGGCGATTTTTGTTACGGGTTAAGTGAATCTGATCTTCTTTTACTAGTTCAATAGCGTTATAAACCATATTTCTGGAGCATTTCAATGTTTTGGCTATTTCAGCTGGTTTTTTGCCGTCTTGATGAAGAGCATAAATTGAGCTCCTTTTTTCGGAAGTGCAGTGCTTACCTCTTCCCATTGTAATAAAAAATTAAATTAAAACTATGCGAAAATTTAATAAAACAAAACAAAAATTAAGACTACACAAATTATTTTAAGAGATATTTCAATTACCATGTTTGTGCTATTTGGTGTCCAGTTACAAAGAACACTTCAAAGAATGAAGCAACAGATTTGACATATGAACTCACTGATAACGGTACAACTTTTTCTCTATAATTTACTTGAGCATGGACGGAATTAGTAGCATGCATAAAAGTTTGCCTTACATCGTTTAAAATAAAAGGAGTACGGTACGGTACAGTTAAAATGTAAAGTATGCATTTTGTTTCGCCTTGTGCTATTTATGTGGCCATAGCTGTATATTCATAATGATTTTATATTTTTTATAAATGCAACTCTAACAATTCAATTTCAAATAAAATAAAAAGATTACATATACTCGTGCTTAGGTACGCATATGACTGCAAATATATCATGCTGTTCCATTCTGTTAATAAAATCATCATCGACGAAATCTTCATTTACAATTTCAAATCAAATTAAAGGTGTGTATCCGAAATAAGAAGGAATTGCCCCTTTGACTTTGAAGTCGACATTTGGGCCCATGCTGAGTATTTATGTTTCGAAAATTTACAAAAGGATTTACAATAAAACATAATTACATTTCAAGCTGTTAATTTTACGGCAGCTACCACATATAGAGATGGGCGAAATTATCGCAACTGTTTGTCGTTTTTCAAAAAGGGTATAAATGCACAGGAGGAGATGCAGTATTTGTCTGAAATAACTGATTTTTACTTTGCAAAAAAAGTAATAATAGGTGTTTTAATTGATTACGCCTTGACCACTGGTCATTCTTGAAGAATCTGGCCAATATTTACGATTTTCAAAAGAAGGGAATGTTGTATGGACTTTGTTGAATAAGCGATGGCTGATACCTCAATGATTTAGTTTATTTAGAAATTATAAGTAATAATAATAATATATTTATTGAATAGTCAACAAAAAAAGTGCTACTTTGTCTATTGGTTGGAGATGTTCCTAGTCTTGATGTTGTTCTTAATTTTAAAAAATCATTGTTTTATAGGTTGTTTCAGCAAATTTTTCTTTGGCTTTTAGATATTCTTTAAACGACAACACAGATGTCATTATCATTTCCGAACTATTGACTGAAGTTGCCACTTTAATGTATTTGCCATTTTTCTTCACTGTCCATTTTTTTGATTTATGAAACATCACTATTTTCGTATTTATATTAGTTTTTCCAATATCTTTGTCGTTGTCTTAATCAATTCCAATAACAACGGATCGTTTTCGGTCCACCTACACTCTAATTGATAACTCGCATCCGCAGAAACGTCGTATAAAGCATTGCTGCTGTGGAGTGTAGTATTAAAGAAGACTCGAATGAGTCAATTCGCCAACGTGCACAGCAATTGGGCCAGTGTTCATCCACTTTGCGAGAGGTTTTGCAGAAGGATATTGGTTTACGAGCTTTCAAGATCCAGAATTTGCACGCATTAAGGGGGTTCCTGCGTTTGATAAGTTGAAAAAAATCATTCATTTTTCGCATAAATTGATTCCTTAACATGTGTTGATATATATAGTATATTTACTGGCAAAGTGAATTTTTAAAATTTGAAGTCTTTATGAAAATACAGCAGTTAGGAGAAACAGATGTTCGGAGCGGTGAGTTCAATACTTGAAACTTTAAACGCATTTCTCTCAAAACTGTGTTTTTCAAATTTTCCTCCATCATATCTCAAGAGTTTGAGCGTTCATTTGAATTTTATAGCGTAGACTTAACATATAGAGTGAACTAGAATCATCCTAAAATTCCGAGTATTTCGTAACGAAAAAAAAAACATGAAAGTCTCCCAAAAACCCAATTTTCAATATTTTCAAACGATTCTTCTTCATTTAGGCCTACAGATTAAAATGGCCAATCAGCCGATATCGTGCAGGAAGTGATTGTCCTTTTTTTTCAATGAAGCTGTCTTCGATGTGGTAAGTTCTAATGAAGATTTTTAATTGAAATTTGTTGTACATACTCATGAAATGGAATAAATGATAAAAAAAATTCAAAGTTTTATCTTTTCATTAGAGGTCAAAAAAAATTCCAAAAAATGCTTTGAAAACAGGCCGTCACACGGAAAATTCCCCTTAAATCCGGTTGAGCGTCAACTGGCGAATGGGATCAAACCAGGTTATTTCTTAAAAAATTTCGATCTACAATTCAATTTCAATAATGTGGAAGGGCTGTGGTGTTAACAAGACGTTGCAATATACCATATTGAAAATGGCATTATGAAGTTAAAGTAATCATAAACTCAAATATTTAGAATTCTTGGTGATACACCTTAAAAAACTCAAGACGCTTAATGTTGGTTTAGGATTGGATAAATGAATTCAAGTTTTACTTGCTGGTAAAGTAAACTACTAAAAATATCAAGACGGCCGTCCGAAAACGTAGTTTAAAGAAAATCAGGAACTCTATAAGAGCTAGAGGCCCACGGGCTAAGTCCAAATTTGGAAAGACACTACACGTTCACCAAAACGTGAGCTGCCAATAAAATCTCATTCTGCATTTTTCAGGAGAAGATAATATTTCAACCTCTATTGAGTCCAAGTAAGTTAAAGCTAAGAACCTTAAAATGTTTCCATGTGAGAAGGTAAAATGTGAGCCAACAGCTACTGTGGAAGTGAAACCAATGTAGAAATTTATTGATAAATAAAGTTCGGTCTATGGCAATTATGAGTAAAATACATTTCTATTGCAAGCGACCATCCGAAGGTCAAAATACTTACGAAATACTTTCCTGATCAAAGTAATGTATCTAATCAGCTAATAAGCTAAAGAAAAATTCTTAGGTAACCGCTAAAAAAAATTTCCAAAACACTTTTATTTTAATCATTTCCTCATGTGTCTTAAGTCTCAAGCAATAGCAAGGAAAGTGAGGATAATATGTTATACAATTTGTTACACCATTGATGTTATTTATCACCCTAAGCTTATTAGCATAAAAAGAAATGAATTATATACAAATTGTTTTTTTGATTATTTTTTAAGTTAAAGAAACATGAATAATTAAATGAATTAAAAGTTTGAAAAGTCAAAATATATTTTGATGTTCTTATAGTTTATAAATAGTTAATAGATTCCACAGTTAATGGTTAATAGGTTATAGATTCAACAATACAAGTGATTTATTCAAGCTGGTTTTGTGTTTTACCCCAATGTTCGAGGTCAAAATTATTTCTCAGATTTCAAAGATTCTAATGTTGATATTGGGTTTCTTTCCATGAGTCCATATATTAAAGGTACCCTAGGATTTTTCGTTCTATTTCCTTAGAGAGGATAGATAGGATAGCGATGTACTTCATGTCGGAAGATCCACATACGAATTAGGGGGTGAAGTCCTCCAAAAGGAATCACTTTAAGCCTTTCTTTGAAATATTTTATGTGCAATGTTGTTCGACAAGTTCATTTCACGTGGTCAGTGGTTTTCTTTAATTCGCGAAATGTATGGAAGATAATGTGAATTTTCATAATTGACTTTGCTATTTGTTAAGTTGCGGATATTTTGTTCTACACATACTCTAAGTGAGGCAAACCAACCACTCGGCGTTAAACGTAATAGTTAAGCTTTTATGCATCGACTATGCAATCATTTTGCAATGATCCAAATGGTGCAAGAACAAAAAAACACGACTAAATGGCTTGCGATTTAGGATATCACTCTTAAGCAGCTTCGTTATTCTAATGAAAGAGATGTTTGTATGACAAGGCTCACTTTTGGATCAATGGGCTTGTGAACAAGCAATATTGTCATTTCGGACGTGAAAAATGACATCATCAGAAGCTCGTGTTGCAGTGAATGGTCGTTGTTGCCGATCAATAAACAATGATTTTTTATTCGCAGGTCGTCGGAAAATCCGGTTTGAAAAGCAATAACATCACAATCTGAAGCCGAAGATAATATGTAAACTCTGAAATGATTCAAATGTGCGCCTTTTTAGCCAACCCAAAAAAGGCGCAGTGTAGCAATGCAATGGCGCCATCTGGGAATCTCACTAGAGGTTGCGAAGTGAAGGGGGCAAATGGCGAGTTTCCTGCGCCATAAATCAGGGTTAGTGTCGGAAAAACAAAACAAGACCTTATCTGGGCTACTCCGACATATTTTCGTCTTAGGGGCATTAAAAATGGAACTGGTCCTCCAGGTTGGGGGTTGTGCTGCCGGGGTAACTGCCCGGCCATTTAAAAAAAACATAAGTTACGAAGCATCAACAAGCCTCGGATATGGACGGATCTACTGTTGACAACCCACGCAAACGATTTCAGGACAATGAGCTTCGGATATGCACGTGGAATGTTAGATCCCTTAATAGACCACGTGCAGCCGAGCAACTAGCGGAGGCCTTAGACTGCTGCAAAGCAGACATAACCGCCATTCAAGAAATGCGATGGGATGGGCCGGACAAAAAGAAGATGAAAAACTGCGATATCTATTACGGCAATTGTTATCGACGGCAAAAGCAGTGCTTATTTGGATGCGGATTTGTTGTCGGAGGCAGACTAAGACAAGAAGTCCTCAGCTTTCGGCATGTGAGCGAGCGCCTCGTAGCAATCCGCATCAAGGCTAAATTCGCCAACATTAGCCTTATATGCGCGCATGCCCCCACAGAGGAGAAAGATGACGACACCAAGGATGCCTTCTACGAGCTCCTTAACAAGACCTACGAGCAATGCCCTAGCTATGACATTAAAATTGTCCTCGGTGATTTTAATGCAAAGCTAGAAAGAGAGGGTATCTTTGGTGGAACAATCGGAAAATATAGCCTTCACACCACCTCCGATAACGGATTCAGGCTAATCGACTTTGCGGCAGGGCGAAACATTGTCGTGGTTAGCATGCGGTTCCCACATCTCGACATACACAAGGGGACTTGGAGAACTCCTGATCAATCAACATTCAACCAGATTAATCACATTGCGATCGACGCAAGACACTCCTCCAGTATTATGGATGTCCGTACGTTCCGAGGAGCCAACATTGACTCGGACCATTACCTTGTTGTAGCCAAGGTACGGTTGCGGATATCCTAAACTACGCCAAGACAAACTAATGCTGTGAGAAAATTCGACGTCAGACGGCTACAATCGCAAGAGATCGTCACGTCCTTTTCCGATCGAGTGTCTCTTAATCTCTTAAGGGGTCCAATGCCGCCAGCATCAAGCATCGAAGACCATTGGAAACACTGCCAAAACGCCATCAGAGATGTCGCTTCTGATGTGCTGGGTTTCACTCGTCCACCACAACGAAACCCCTGGTTCGATGATGAATGCCGGCAAGCATATGCAGCTAAGCAAGATGCATACAACGCGGCGCTGCTTAGAAAGACCAGAGCTGCTCATGAGCTCTATGAGCGGAAGAGGAGAGACGAACACCGGCTTCTCAGGAGGAAGAAGAAAGAGCATGAGAAGCGCGCGATCGAGGAAATTGAGAGATGCTACTCCAGGAATGAGGTTCGGAAGTTTTACCAAAAGGTAAAAATAACATGCCACGGAAACAAACCCCGAACCGAAGCCTGTAGAGATGAACAAGGGAACATCGTAGTAGAATCGCAGTCGATACTGAGGATTTTGAAAGACTATTTCTGCAGACTGTATAACGGCGATGACGGACCAAATACCGCTGTCAGTCAGAATCAACCTTTCAACTTGGACGATGATGACCAACAATTCCGTTCACCCGACCTAGATGAAGTGAAGATAGCCATATCGAAGCTTAAGTCCAACAAAGCTGCTGGAGCGGATGGCCTGACTGCCGGGCTCTTCAAAGCGGCAGGAGATGACTTGGTAAGGAGCATACACCAACTCATCTGTAAAATATGGTCGGACGAAAGTATGCCCGATGAATGGAACCTCAGCATTGTTTGTCCGATTCTCAAGAAAGGAGACCCTGTAAACTGCGCCAACTACAATTGCCTACAAGATCTTATCCACCGTATTATGTGATCGCCTGAAACCGTTCGTCAACAACCTGATAGGTCCATATCAGTGTGGCTTCAGGCCAGGAAAGTCCACCATTGACCAGATATTCACACTACGGCAGATCTTGGAGGAGACCCATGAGCTTCAGATCGATACACACCACCTATTCATCGATTTTAAGTCCGCGTATGACAGCATCTATAGAGACGAGCTATATAGAGCAATGTCTAGTTTGGGATGCCAAAGCTCGTCCGTCTGTGCAGGATGACGATAGAGAATGCACGCTGCTCCATCAAGGTCGGTGAAGATCTCACCGAGACCTTTGATGTCCAGAAAGGATTTAGACAAGGCGATGCGCTGTCATGCGATTTTTTCAACATCGTACTTGAAAGAATAGTGCAAAACTCACGAGCAAACACAGGAGGCACTATCTTTCAAAAGTCCGCCCAACTACTTGCATACGCCGACGATATTGACATAATCGGGAGAAAGCAGTGTGATATCAGTGGCGCTTTCGCGAGTATTGAGACGGAAGCGGCGAAAATGGGTTTAGCGGCCAATGAGGGCAAGACCAAGTATATGCTGTCAAGCAAAAAGGACAACCAACACCGACGTGTCGGGCAAAACGTCACCCTCGACAGATGTAACTTTGAGGTGGTTAAGGACTTTGTCTACCTAGGCTCCGCTATAAATACAGACAACGACGCCAGCGCTGAGATGAAGCGAAGAATAACTTTTGTCAACCGCTGTTTCTTTGGGCAAAGAAGTCAATTGAGTAGCAAAGCCCTCTCTCGGACAACAAAATCAGCCTTTATAATACCTTAATAATCCCGGTCCTGCCTGATATGACGCAGAGGCATGGACATTATTAAAAATCGATGAGGGTGTTCTTGGTTGCTTCGAGAGAAAAATTCTTCGGGCGATCTTCGGTCCCGTCTGCATTGACGGTGAGTGGAGGAGATACAACAATGAACTCTACGGACTATACAGCGACATCGATCTAACCAGAAGATTGAAGATCCAAATACTGAGATGGCTGGGTCATGTAGAGCGTGTGGACACCAATGCTCTGGTCCGAAAAGTCTTTGAATCCACTCACGAGGGACAGCGCAGTAGAGGAAGGCCAAGACTCAGGTGGCGCACGCAAATGGAAGAGGACCTCAGCCAACTTAGCGTGCGTAACTGGAGGCAGCTAGCCAGGGATCGAGCTGGCTGGAGAAGCTTGTTGACTGAGGCCCAGGTCCACCCCAGACTGTAACGCCACCTAAAGTAAGTAAGTAAGTAGCAATGCATATGATGTAGTTTAAGTATCACATACCTATTTCAACGGCTAATAATGAAGTGAATCAAAATCACCCTCCCTCAAAGGTACTTATTTGAAGGGATAAACAACCATCAAAGGCGTTTTTCAGATATTTTCTGGAACCGTGAGCATTTTTATTTTTTCTTACTTTTTACTACAATAAACTGAATTGGCCTTTCTGGTCTGCAATTCAAACTCCTAGAGTCTTTCACGTCTGGTCTTTAAGAGTATTCGGTGACTGCTAATTTTTCCTAATTTAATTACAAACGAAATTAGAATTGCATTAATTGACAATAATGTAGTTTCTACCAAATACTGGTATAACATCTTCAACTATATACATATGCTGGACCCTTATAAGACAGCTTCCAGTAATAAACCAAAGTGAATGGCTGTTATAGTTATTAATGCACAAAATGGCCAAATTTATGAGTTCTTGAGAGCAATCAGTATACTAAAATGTTTGTCCATCTTTGAGTCTTCAGAAAATTGTCTGAAGTGAAGCACATACTCGTACATATGTACATAAGAAGTGATCTGATCTGCATGTGCATCAATAAAAGCAGAACTTGTACGGGTTTGAAGAAATTTTGTTTGAAGGCAAAACCTTAAATAAGGCTGTGAAGATACAACCGTTTTTAGAGTGGTACGCAAACTATGCCGATTACGAAAAAGGCCCGAAACCGAGAGCAAAATGTATTAAAAAAATTTCCTAGAAAATGTTGAAAAGTGTTTGACAATTTCCTTTTTCAGTGAAGAGATATAGATTTTCTGACGGGAGGTAGGTTAAACCAGTATTAACTACACCAGCGTCAATTTTGTCCCTGAAAACTGTCGCTGCCATTTTACACTGATGGCCACAATGTGTAGAACGAATAGGCAGTCAATTCGAATGAAATGCATTTTTTTTAAAAAAGAATAATATTTTCCTGCATGGTATAAAATATTTTCTAAATTACTCATCACACCTAGTGTAATGGCTACAACTTTTTAAAAAAATCAAAAATTACTATTATTCCGTTCACCATATAAAGGAAATTTAAACTTTATTCATACGATACACAATTATGTCTTATGATACTCCAATTACAGGTCTCTTTATGTATATTCTATGTATTTATATACAATGTATGTATATGAACATTTTTCTTTCCATCGATACATAAATGTCAATAGTAAATCATGCATATGTAACGCATACAACGCATGACGCTTCTACTTCACTGACACACAATATGTTTTATAACTTTGTTTCAAGCCACTTTCATGCCTCATTCAATTTGCTTTGAAATTTTACCGACCTTCAGTTAAAAGGATATTAAACGGCAATAACTGTCTGTCCATTTGTGTAATGGTGAGTACCTCGCGGATGAGATAAAAGAATATAATCCTAAACAAATCGAAAGGTTTTAGTGTTCATTTCAGACCCAAATAAAGACAAAGAATAAAACAATTCTACTCATCCCAACTCTCCTTTCTATACTATAGTTGCTCATAGGGACTTCAAGGTCGGAATTCTGTTGAACATAATTATCATTTAAACGCGTTTATTTTACAATTTTATAAATACACATTTGTAGGTGGTACAAAGAAATTTTTATGGCAATGCCTATAATTCCCTGATTGTCGTACCTGCATTTATTTTTAAAAAGATCGTACGTGCTTGTATTTGATTTTCTTAATAAACACATAACCTGGAAGTCTTCTTTAATTGATGTTCTGTCTTTTTGATGGAATAGTTCCACTAAAGGTAAGGCACAACTTGGTCCGTGTTGCAAAAACTGCTTGTCTAGGTTTCTTCTGATACATGTACAGTTCATCGCTATAGATCCTGTTTTATGCGTCTTTGAAATCCATAAGGAATTGGTGTGTATCGATTTGATAGAATGTGAAATTGTGATCTATGGTGGCCATTTGTATCCAGATTTGAGAGATAAGTTAATTTTATCTCTTTTTCTAATCACAATCTGTGTGATTGGCGCAAAACCAGCAGGTCCAGCAGCTTTGTGCTTAAGGGAGTACGAAAATGACGCTGATTTTCTGCGTTCGGTGCGACATCGGATTTCACAACAGGTTGAGGCAAACTCGATCGGATAGGAACCTGTCCGTTTCCTGCGATTGTAGCCATTCGTCGTGGAACTTCCTGGCATTTCATGGCAACCCGGATTTAAATTGTCTCAACTACAAAAGGATAATGGTCTGAAATGGTCTAAGCGCTCAGATCGTTTGAACAGCATTGGTAATGTTCCTCGCGTCGATCACACGGTGATTAATTTGGTCGATGTCTTGCTGATTAAGACAGGTTTCTTTATGGTGTGAAAACCGCCTGCTGACTAGAGTTAACAAAATCAGTAAGACTATATCTACTTCCGAAGATAATATCTTGGAGGCTATATATTCCGACCGTTTACAAAAGATGTTCTCCTTAGTAGAGGAAGGCTCCTTCGGGGCATAAGCATTTATGCGAATCGCTGTCAGCGGCATGCCTGAAGCTCAAGCCTAGCTCCTTTGAACGACAGGATAAGAATTCTTATCGGATGTCGTCTCGCTTATTTCTATTTAAATTATTTTCCAGATCTTCTTAAAAAAAAGAGGAAAAACCGGTAAAGCAGCATCAAATTAAAAAAAATCTTTATTTGCATTCATACCGCTCATAATCGGAATTTATGAAAAACTTACTTCGATAATAGATACTTTCTTACTTTACTTTAGGTGGCGCTATAGTCCGGGGTGGACCTGGCCCTCAGCCAACAAGCATCTGCAGCCAGCTCGATCCCTGGCTAGCTGCCTCCAGCTTCGCACGCTAAATTGGCTGAGGTCCCCTTCCACTTGCGTTCGTCACCTGAGTCTCGGTCATACTCGACTGCGCCTTTCCTACGGGGACAGATTCGAAAACTTTTCGGACCGGAGCGTACCCATCCATCCGGTGAACATTACCCAGCCATCTCAGTCTCGTATTTAATAATACCATGTGGATTATCTTCGTCCCAAATGCGAAAATTCAGCCTTTTTACGAGGGTTGTCTGAAAGTTTCCGACCGCAACGTAAAGATAGCCGCACTCGTCAATAAAAGCTAGTGTATGCTAGTTGTGCATCTTCAGTTACTTACCGAAAGTTTCAGTCATTTTGGACGCGCAGTTTTCAGTTGATAGTCGATGTGAGTGTTTTTTGTGAAAATGGAAAAAATTGAGTATCGAGCTGTTATTAAATTCTTGTTTTTGAAAGGCCATATGCCTACGCAAATCAAAAATGAGTTGGACTCTCTGTATGGGGACTCTGCACCATCATTTACCACAATGCAATTTTGGGCAGCTGAATTTAAACGTGGCCGTAAGAGCTTGGGAGACGATGAACGTTCGAGACGTCCAAAAACTGCAACCACTGAAGATAACATTGCTAAAATTCACCAAATGGTGTTAGACGACCGCCGAATTGAAGTGAGAAAGATAGTAGAGGTTATGAAAATGTCCAAGGAACGAAAATGTCCGCGCGTTGGGTGCCGCGTTTGCTTACGTTAGACCAAAAACGTGTTCGAATGAACATTTCCAACGCTCTGTTGGCGTAGTTTAGGCGCAATAAATCCGAGTTTTGGCGCCGATTAATAACTGTAGATGAAACTTGGATACACCATTATACGTCCGAAACAAAAATTCAGTCAAAACTGTGGACCTCAAAGGGCGAGTCGACTCCAGAAAAAGTAAAAACTGTTTTTTTTCGGCTGGGAAAGTGATGGCGACTGTTTTTTTTTGGATAGTAAAGGAGATATCTTAATCGATTATCTTCAAAAGAAAAAGCCATTACAGGAGCATACTACGCGTCATTACTTCCACATTACCATTTGCAGAAAAAGAAAATCCTGTTTCACCCAGACAATGCGCCGTGTCGTGTCAGATCTAGCCCCAAGCGCCTTCTTTTTGTTCGCTCATCTAAAAACTGCGCTCGGAGGACAGAGATTTTCGTCAAATGAGGAGGCAATCACCTTCGTGAACAATTATTTTGCAGAGAAAAACGCCAAGTACTATTTGGACGGGTTAGAGAGATGGAAGCATCGCTGGGTGAAGTGTGTAGAGTTACAAGGAGACTATTGAGAACAATGTCCTGTATCATTGGTCGGAAACTTTTCAGACAACCTTCTTACATAGCCATTAAGACAAAAATTAGCCTCATCAACTGAACAATTTTTCGATAAAACAATAGATCCAATGCCATCGCAATGGGCCCGTTCACTTAAATATGTTATTCGACTTCAATTTCGGGACGAACTTGATCTTGTAAGCATTCAAACCAAGATCTTTGGATAAATTCGGATCTTCTTTAACGCTCTCCTGAACGGATGCACTCGTTTTATGCGTCTCGGTCCCACTGCATGTGTTAAATAAATTGTTGTGCGAAAATGGTAAACAATACGGCAGATAGCGGTCTTAGTTGGGCGATCATATCGGGTATAATATCGTGAATGCTCTATAAGTTCGGTTCACAGAACCGTAATTTTGGAATCGAGTTTGCAAAAATTGGTAACGTTGTTGAAGCGTGTATGTCATCATGACGAAATTGCTCAGAAATGAATACCGAATAAAAATGACGCTAACAGTTTGCAATCTGACAATTAGTTTGACAAATGTAGGTAAATACCCTTTCTATATTGTTTACAGAGGGTTACTAGCTTAACACTATCCGATTTAAAGATAGAAGATGTTGACAACAGATTAAGTGAAGAGCTAGCACGTTTTGGTCATCTATTCAAAAGTATGGGAACGAAACTATTCTTTCCCATCACACCTTTTTAAATAGTAATAATCGAATTATAGCAACTATTTTGCTATGAATGCTTTGCAGAAAGAATGATGCGTTTTTAAATCCATTGTGCTTCACAATCTGTAAACAAAATGGAATACGACACAGGCACAAAGGTAGTTATATCATACAGTATATTGTGTATGTGCGCTTACATTAAACATTACAATTATCCAGACGATCAAAAAGGACCTTTTTTTCCAAATAAATAAAAACGTACGCTTACGTACCTACCTATTCACTTACTCAAGGGTTCGAAATTTGCAATGGCTGAGGATGTTTTGAACCAGTTTTACTATTATAAGTTCGATGATAAGTAATTTATCAAAAGTATCACAACAAACTGCAAATATGGTACAACAAATCTACATACTTGTAGTATATGTATCCGAGACTCGGGGAAATTTTCTTGAACGACTCTTTAATCTGAGCCGTAATATAATTGAAGGGCGGGCAAGTTAAAATTTCAACCCTTAACATTACATATTTACAAATGTGATATACATTATGAACTATATAGAAAGAGTCTTAATTATGAGGAAAGAAAAATAGGGGATGTTAGCTGTACATAAATTTGTATGGAAGGCGGACCTTAGCGTTGAAATGTTGATTATGGTAATTGTGCTATACATTTACATATACTCGTATGCTCGTATAATCGTCCTATTTCAGAAAGGATATCGTGTTTCTAGTTTTGCATTTAAATATAATACAAATATTTAATAACGGCAATAAAACGAAACAGCAGCTTTAATAAAAAGTTAAATCAAGAGATGATGCCAGTACGAGTACCTATCCCTTATATTATCGATGAACAGTACTTTATTAACTTAAATGTAAATATTTCTGCGATTATTAATCTTTTTGTAGATACTCGTACAAATTGTATGGAAACATGTGTTTGCTTAAGTAGAGAATGAGGGTAAGCAAAACATTTTTAAGTGATTATATTGCAAAAAAATAAGCCATAGGTACTTAGTATCACATGAATTTCAAAAACACTCTAGTATAGTCGTATTTATAATATCCATATCGGAACTGAAAAATGCTTTCCATAAGCTGATACGCGAAAGCGAGGGCAGTTTTAATGCGTGTTCTTCCATAACGATGTTCAGTTCCTTTTAACTTAACACAGAACTTCTCTAAATAGTTAACTTTGTTCTTGAGTAACTGCCTCTAATTGTGCATTTTCATTTACTTATACATTTCAACTTGTAGGTACATGCCTCCTAAACAAATTTGTTTTTATGAACTGACCTTCTTAGTTGGAATCTAGTATTGGCTTTTAGGGACTAGAGAGTTGATAGGGATATAAAGAGTGCTAGATCAATAGAAATAGAATAGTTTTTTTTTAAACATTCAGTATTGTTTGACAAATTAGTATAGACTTACTCCTACAGTAGCAAAATGCTGCTGTATTTTTAAAACTTTATTGTAGTCTCTGTTAAGGTAAATGTGGTGAATGATCCATCGAACATTCAATTTGGGATCGATGGCGACAGTGTAGTCTTTTTTTGATTGCTGCTGAAAAAGATGTCGGCCTACTTCCATATAAAATCCATAAGACACCATAATTTAAGACGGGAGGAAGCAACTTAAAGTTGAATCCTATTTTTATCGAATACGTGTATCACTGTCTTGTCAAAATATCGCCCATAAAAAACGATAACCTCTTGCGTAAAAACCAAAGATTATTCGGACCTTGGAAGTCAATGTTTAATGCGTTATTAATTCGAGAGAGCTGTAAGTACCCAAAAGAGTTGCTCAAAATTTGGGTGGCAACACGCGTTTGGATAAAGTCATCTTGCGAGCCACATGTTTAAATTCGTATCCAAAACAAACGATTTTTTTATTCAAACTCAATTCCTGTTATTTGCCGTAAAAAGTTATAGATATGGTATATGTATGTATGTACATACATAGGTCTATAAAAAAAAACCTTTACAAAGTGCATGTTTTTCGTTTGCTCGAAACCAACTGTGCCTGCTCCAAAAGGTGTATTTCTTCAGTTTTGTGTTTTATGTAGTTACGAGGTTCTTCTCCTGATACGATGATTTTACTTTATGATAACACTTCTATTATATATACTATCATTAAATTGTTTTTCCAGATTTTTTCTTCTCCTTTGAAAGTTTTCGAGCAGCTCTGGAGCTATTTTTGAATCTCGTCTTTATGCGAACATTGTAATGTTTTCTGCATTTTTTTTATTTATTGCTATTATTCGTGATTCGAGACACAATTGAATACAGAATACAGAAGTGATAGAACTTATTGATCAGAATATTGTCAATTCAGCCCTTCTGCACTTCTTTCGAAGGTGCATTCCATAAGCTGCCCACATAAACGTTACAGAATTGCTTGTATCTTTAAAGTGACAAAAAATAACGCAGAGGAGGCGTACGAATCCACTACAACAAGACTATGTGTCATACCGAACACTATACTTTGAAGACGGCAGAATAGGCTTCCTTCCCTCGACCGAAATTTGTAGGACTGTATCGAATATTGCGTTTTACGCCGAGGTTGTTCGTTTCGTCTCCGAAAGCAGGAATTCCTAGGTCTGGGTGCAAGCCATCATTTTTGATATGCCACGGTGCATAAAGAATTTCTCTTTGTACTTTATTTTCAAAAGTTTATAAAATATTGTCATTTTCTTGCTACAACCCCAAAGTTTTAAATCATAGGTCCACACTGGCTAAGCATTTGCTTATTTGAGCTTATTTCCAATACTGAGCTTGGAATGTTTAGCAAGAAAAGAGTACATTTCTCTATATGTACGAGGGCGGGTCAATAAGTCCGTGACTTTTTGAATTTCTGACCTCTTTACTGAAACAGCAACACTGCTCCTGTCAACAGGCATCTGTCAGTTGACTCCTGTCAAAATTTAAACTTGCTGCGTCAGTTAGTTTGTGTTTGACAGCTATTTTTATCAGACTACTCACTAATTTGAGGAGAAAATGGAAAAAAGTGAATTTCGTGTGCTTATTAAGCATTATTTCTTGCGAAAAAAAACCATTACCGAGACCAAGGCTAAGCTTGATAAATACTATGGGGACTCTGCACCATCGATTTCAATGGTAAAAAAGTGGTTTACTGAATTTCGTTGTGGCCGTACAAGCACTGAAGATGCCGAACGTCCTGGACGCCCAGTTGAGGTCTCTACACCTGAAACAATCGAAAAAATTCACGATATGGTGTTGGCCGACCGAAGATTGAAAGTGCGAGAGATTGCGGAAGCCGTAGGGATCTCGCATGGCTCAGTGGTTTCAATTTTGAATGATCACTTGGGCATGAGAAAGCTTTCCGCAAGATGGGTGCCGCGTTTGCTCACAGTCGACCACAAACACATGTGCAGTTGCCATGGCAAAAATCCATGAATTGGGCTATGAATTGCTCCCTCATCCACCCTATTCTCCAGATTTGGCTCCGAGCGACTACTTGTTGTTCCCAAACCTGAAGAAATGGCTTGGTGGAAAAAGATTTGACTCCAATGATGAAGTCATCTCGCAAACAAAGGCCTATTTTGAGGACCTCGACAAATCATTTTTTTTGGAAGGGATAAAAAAATTGGAGAAGCGTTGGACAAAGTGTATAGAGCTCAAGGGAGACTACGTTGAAAAATAAAATTATTTTTTTATCAAAAAATCTGTGTTTTAATCCAAAAGTCACGGACTTATTGACCCGCCCTCGTATTTGTTTTCGAGTTCCTTGCGTTTTTGCAATAGACTTGGTCTCGTTGAGGGCTATCCTCCAAGCCTTTGTCCATTCATATACATATCATAACCCAAAGTACTTTAGAGTTCCGCTGTTGTTTCTTCAACCGTTTTACCTACTACTACTAAGCAGTGTCATCGGCAAACGTAACTAGAACGATCGCCTCTTCTTGGAGTATGTCTAGGGTATATAGGAGATATAGAAAACACTTCTCTGCTTAACACAAAAAGCTGGAATTAAAATAAATCAGATCCGGAGATCTTGGTGGTCATTATTTTATTACAAACCTCTCATATTTATAGACAGCAAACATTTGACAATTATTTTTTTTCACCGAGAAAGTGTTAGCTCTGATGATGTAAGCGCCGAATATGATACTCGTATAATCATAGTCAGATGATATGCTGCCTTGTACATCCTCTTATTGTTCTTTTATTTCAACCATGAGCGAATGTTAACTTTAGTTAAAGGTAAAAGATTGTACGTTTTTTGGCTTTTGTGTTCAAAGTGCTTCACCGAATTTATGTATATGCCTGCTAAAACAGATTACCGTCTCGTTATTATAACCTATATCAAACCAAATTCTCCGGGGGAAGAGTTCTTCGAATCGCCCACGAAAGGTAGAGTTTATAGGACTACAATTATTTAATTGGAACTACTCCAACATAAAAGTAATGAAAATGATGAAAACTGCAACAGTCTCTGTTTGGTGGCTGATTAGTTAAAATAAGATGACTTGGGTAAAAGGTCATGAGTTTCTAATACCTACTCGTATGTAAATGAACGCTTGATGACAACCACTCGAAACAGATAAGAAATCTGCAGGATATGGATATGTTGCAGAAACATGGCAAAAAACTCAATTTAAAAAAAAAGAGAAAAATGCTTACGACCAATATTCCACTGATCAAGGAAACTTTTCCATAATCCCGGTCTTGTTCAGCTTTTACCAATTGTTTCCTGATTTTTGATACCATCTACGTATACCTAGCCTTACAAGTTCTTTTTTCCCCTGCTTATAATTTTCAATAGGAATAATCCCGTTAAATATTTTTACCCTAACATATGTACTTATAAGTAAAGAATAGAAGCTAGTTTGGTTTAAACTTTCGATCAGTTAATATGGAGTGGGGCATCAAAGAAAATCGTGCCTCGGTAATCGCTTTACATAAGTGTGGAAAAAATTCGAACCAAGAAGTGGTCGAACACTCGTGGCTCGAACGAGTGCGAAAGTAAAAGCTATGCGTGAACGAATTCGCAGAAATCCTCTTCGAAAACAAAAGATAATATCCAGAGAATTGGATATATCCGCTAGATCCATGTCAAGGTTTATTCGAGATGATCTCCATATGAAAGCCTATCGTCGAGCAACGGGACATCTCTTAACTCCTAACCTAAAAGAATAAGACTCGAAAGAAGTAAAAAATTGTTACAGTGGCACGCGGTTGAAATGAAATGGACATGAAAATATTTTTTTTACTGATGAAACAATTTTTACCATAGAAGAAGTTTTTAACAAACAGAATGACAAATTTTATGCAACGCCATCTAAAGAAACAGGTGCAAAAGTGTTGTCAAGGGCTTAACAAATACCCTTTTCATCGGGAAAAGATGGGTCTTCCAACAAGACTCTGCTCCGGCTCACAAAGCCAAAACGGCGCAGGAATGGCTTAGATGCAATATTCCGGATTTTATCGCTGCTGCAGATTGGCCATCAGGAAGTCCAGATCCAGATCCGCTGGACTACAGTTTGTTTTCAGAGCTGGACAGTATGGCCTGTAAGATTCCTCATCGAAATTTGGACAGCCTTAAGGCAGCTTTAATAACAGCAGCGTCGTCGATTCCCATCGAGACATTGCGTGCCGCTATAGAACAATGGCCACAACGTTTAAAAGTTTTGTTTTCTTGGAACTTATATATTGTGAACTATAGTATTGTAAGAAATAAATTTCATGGTAAAAGATTTACTTGACTTATTTTTATTGCACTTTTACAATGTAACAGAACTTATGGCTGGACTAGATATTATAAGCAACTGATTTGAAATATTCAAAAATGAATCGTTCGGACTGTGCCACGTTATAATTGTGTAGTCTCAAGAACAAAGATTATCATCAAATGGGAACTCAGAGATTTGCCTATTTTGCATTAGCATTGAGTATACACATATCGTATTTGAATACAATCATACTAGTAGCACACGTTGGTATGCCCGGAATCGCACTAATTATTTCCGCAGCATGCTCCCGTTTTTTTTTTTTTTTTTTTTTATGTGACCTCCTCCGAAGGAAATTATTTAAGAATCATTGAATTCCTGTTAAGTAAATGGGATTTAACAATTGTTTTATGAAAATAAACAGCATGATTTCTTATGCATTCGTACCACGTCAATATCTGAATTCAAGTGGTTAATGATTTCAAAAAACAAAAGTTGATCACGTGCTGATTTTAATCACTGCATCACATACACGTGCTTGATTTTGTCAAGGAAATCGCATTGTTCTTTAAAAAAAAAATCACGAACTATCTCGACTTAAAGGGATTTGTGGAACATGTTGACGAAACACGGGAGCAAGATTGTTTATCAATTGAAGTTCTGTAAATTTACATATGGAAAATGATAAAACAATATCTTAGAACTTTGGCACTATTCCTGTTTTCAGAACAAACAAATACGAATATAGAGATGTTGTTGTTGGTAAATACTTTTCGTTAACTGGATTTTCTTGAAGGGTTGAAAATTCCTTGAATTGTTCGAGGGAAAAATAAGTTATTGTAGGCTATGCCAATATAGTATGAGCTAAATTTTGTAGGATTACAGTGCTGCTCACAAATTTAATAAAGCTCAGCGTCAGTTTTTGAGTTCGCAGCAAAATATTATCTACTCAAACATTTTGCTGCACTATTTCGTATTCTATAATGCAGGGCGATTTCAGCGTTATTCTGACAAATATGAGTAACATTCTAAATTTTTTTTAATGTGTACAGGTACTAACATACCGACCGCAAATCAGGGTAGATAAAATAGTTTTTACTGCGTTTAAGAAACTCAAAATTGTCGAAGGGTTTTTGGCAAAATTTCGCCATTGAAATGCCATTATAGATCGATTCTATGCGAACAATCCAGTGGAGATTCAGGAACTAAAGAAAAATATTGGTCATTCTAATCGCGAAATAGGGGCCGAAATCATAAAGTTTACTTCGTAATCAATAACTCGAAAGAGCCGTAAAAAGTTATAACACTATCGCTCTTCAATATAAAACTCAGGTCTTCTGGTTTCATGCTTCTATGCAACTAGTGTTTAATCATTTTAAAAAATAAAAAAGGGAATTTAATCTAACTTCACTGATAAACATACATATGTATATAGAGTCGAACACCTATATGAACCCACGAAGCCCGTTTGAATCGAAATTCAGCTATTGAAATGGAAGAGTGTATAAAGTTGTCGTCTAGGCAATAAATAAAATCGCGAAACAATCCTATAAAATTGGCGACGGTCCATTAAGGAAGTTGTGTAGCTGTCATGAGTTTAGTTCAGATGAAACAGATGAAACTTATCGGACAACGTTATGTTATGCAAAATGTATTTCACTGCAGATGAAACATATCTTGAATCTCTTAAAGCGAAACTGTAATTGTTCTGCGTTCATATCTTTAGCTCATACTCTTTTATTAAGGCCTTTAGTTTTGCAGTCGTTTTTCGTACTCTATCGCTTATTTTTTAGGTTAAAATGAATCACAAGTTTTCTATAATGTTATATTTAGGTCGTATTCTGTTGTGTATTGGTTTTAAAGAGCAAGCTCACAGGAGTACAACAAAGATCCGATTCAGATTCGATTGTAGGGACAAATTTGGTAAAAGACGCCTTCTTCTTGTGCGAAGTCTTCTTCTATTGTGCTATTCCTCGGGATAGTAATCGACAGCATTTAGTAATCGATGCATTATTCTTCCACCGGGTTCACCTTGCTGTACGATACGGTACTCTATGCCCACTTTTGTGGCAAAGAGCAGGACTGGGGTGATAGGGCCCTATCCTGTTACTGAAATGCCTTTTTGGGACAAAAAAAAACGATTGAGAATTGTTACTCTTCGTTTTATTTCTGATGAACTTTCCTTTCCCTTTTCTTTGGATTTTGGATGAAACTTATATATCTATTGCTTTTCATTCCGCCCTTCCGACGACTTTCGTTGTCGATGCTACTTATTTTCAACACTTGGTTATGATAGAATTAATAAGAGGTTGAGAGATACGATCGTACACGATTGTCAATTTTTTTGCGATTCTGTAATCGTCCAGTTTTCAGCCCCTTTCGTTATTGTGAGTACTAAATATAGATGGCCTCGCAAAATTGAAAAACCCTTGTCCTCGGATTCAAATTTGTCAACCTAGTTCATATAATAAATCTTCAATGCTGACTGTTGATGCCCCAAATGATTCATTTACTCCATCTAAGGTCAGTCATAGTGTGGCAAAACATTCATGCTTGGAAGTTAAGAAAGCCAATCCGGTTAAACGAGACTGGTTACTGACGCGAGGAGATAAAGCAAGCATTGGAGTATGATCATAGTAACAGGACTAGGTATCGGCAGGTAAAACATCTTACTTCTTCTTAAGTAACGCTACAGTGAACCTGGGCCCAACTAACACGGTCTTTCGCCAGCTCGTTCCATCGGTGATGCCCTCCAAGTTAGTTGAGGTTCCCTTTTGTCCGCACCACAGTAGATTCGGCCGTCCTCTGCTTTGAAGATTATTCGGGCCGGAGCTGTGGTGTCCATTCGCCATTTCAGGCGTTAAATCCGTAGACGCCTGACCAAGCCGATGTCGCTGGACAGCTCGTATAGTTTGTGGTTACATCTCCTCGTCCATTCCCCGTCAATTCAAACGGGACCAAAGATAAGAAGTAGTATTTTCCTCTCGAAACGCCCATGGACTTCTTCATCCTTTTTCAATAGTGTCCATGACTCTGCGCCATAGAGTAAGGTCTCGTATAAATCCGGTTTGGTCTTGCGAGAGGGCTTTGCTACTCAATCGCCTCCTGAGCCCGAGGAAACAGCCGTTTGAAAAAGGTTATTCTTTGTCTTATTTTCGTGCTGTTTCGTTGCTACTTGTAACCGTGGAGCCAAGGTTAACTACCTCAAAGTTATACCTTCCAATTGTAACACTCTGACCAAGTTGTCGATGTTGGGGGTGTTTTTTTGATGACGGCCTCATTTACCGTCAATACCAATTTTAGTAGCTTTCGCTTCTATAGCTGCTAATGCCTTGGTGACGTCTCGCTGTATTCGTCCAATTATGTCAATGTCATCTGCGTACGCAAGCAATTAGGAAGACTTGTAGAAAATCGTCGTCCTTCTATTGGCCAGTGAATTTTTGCACGATTCTCTCTAAAGCGATTTAAAAAAAAGTCGCATGACAGCGCGTCGCCTTATCTTAAACTTTTTTCGGCTTGGAAGGTCTCGGTTAATTCGTTTCCGAATTTAATGTAGCAGCGAGTCATCCTGCAAAGCTTGACGGTTAAACATCCAGTAAAAAGGAAATACAAACTGTCGGCGGCAGCCACCATTAACTTTTTATACAACATTTTCGATGAAAGGCTTATAATTTGGTTAGAAAACAAAAAGAAACCAAAATCTATCTAAAATTTTACTTTGTAGTTTTTTTTTATTGACAAAAAATACATACAGCAAATTACAGATATTTGGTAATGTTATAACATAATTTAATTAACGGGTACAAACTGTATCAAACATTTAATACGTCTCAGCAAAGCTTCCGTAAATCCCTTATCCGCTACTGCCTGAGTTTGTGCTGTTGATATCAACTGTTTGCTAAAAGTTTCATTGAAAATTGAGACGAGATTTTTCTTCAGGAAACTGATTTCATCTGATGACACACGCCAACTTGCTTCAGCTGATGAAGATACAAAACCTTAAACAAAAACATAAATTCTCAATCGCTGATTATATTTTCGAAAATCTATTAAAATTACTGTCTGAAGATAGCTGCGCTGTCTTATTAAATTGGAGCATGTTAACTGGAATTGCGCGTCTCATATAAAAGTCCAAGTGTGTCCACAAAAGATACAAACATTGCTCAGTGATAAATGCACAATGATTTATTTCATTTTGTTTTTCAGCTAAGCGCTCGAAAAGTTCCGCACTGTTTGTGCGAGCTGTAAATAATGGTTAAGTAAATGTTGAGGTTTTAATTCATTGTCTAACGAATAGAAAAACCTACCTGCGGAATCCAAACTTATGTTTGACAATGATGTTCGCTGTCGCAATAGGTTGTCGTATATGGATTTTTGTTTATTATAATATTCCACTGAGCTCTTTAACTGATTAAGCACTATTCCAAGGCTTGGAGAAATTTCAAGAGATCCACTGCGATTTTCATTTCTGAAATTCATTTAAAATAACTATGCTAATTTTTGTGTAAATAAAAGAGTGCAAACCTTTGCATTGAGTCCGTAATACTGGGTGAGAATAGTATACCCGTGGCACGATGATCTGCAGAATGATTTGCGATGGCATTCCGACAATACAAAGTTAAATTTGATGCAGTCTCTAAGAAGTATTTTATTTGCAGTGCTTTATTTTTATCGGTTGGGGCATATGCCATATTTTCCGGTTTTTGCATCTCTTTCAATGTCGCCTCACTCATTATAAATCGAGGAAATAGTGATAACATTAGACGCTGCATACGATAAAGATGAACTCCCACATCTTGATTAAAATTGGGATCGGCAAGAGCACAGAATTCCTAAAATTCATGCATACGACCATTCAAATTGGGTTCATGTTATTTAATAATTTGAAATGACCTACCTGATTTGTTGTACGAGCAATTAAGCCAGTTATTGCAGATAATTCCTGCAATAAGCCAAGATCCAAAAACGGGGTGCCGGCTCGCAATATGATTTCTATCATATCACTATGAGAGAGTAGGAAATGCATAACTTGTGAAACAGCCGAATGATTCTCAGATCCAAGAGTTGAAATAATAGTATCGCACAAATTCAAGGCAGGAAACAAAATTTGTTGATATCGTGCATCGATTGGTGGAACAAATGAGTCCCCAAGTTTTTGCCTTGAAAATGCATTTATTTGAAAATCAGGATGCATATCGAAAACTTTCATTCCTGCGAGGACACCTAGCATTTTTTCTTCCAAAAGCAATTCTGCGCCTACATGTGATCCCGCAATACGAGACAACATAGCCATCTTTGACTCATACACGTACAATGCTCGTAAATTTTCAGGAGTGTTTCGCAACACACGGCATAAGCTCTCATCAGACTTAAGTAAGCTATCAATAATGTGTGACAAGTATCCCCGTTTCGCTATGAAATTAATGAAGCTTGTTAGAGAGTCTAAATCAAGCAAAGTATCAATACATGACAATGCCGACATTTTGCAAATATCGTGACCACCAATGCAGTCATGACATAAAATATCAATCAATTTATCGCCAAATGATGTGAAGACTTCAATCGTCATTTGAACTTGATTTGATTCGCTGAGGTATCCATTGTCTTCTGAAGCAAACATTGAACGGTCAAGGCGAGAAATGTAGCTATAAACATAAATTAAAAAAACATTAAAATTATCCAACTTTTAGTGAAATTAAATCAATTACTGTTCATCGTCAGCTTTCACCACGGCAGCTTCGGAAGAATTTCCTTTAACAATATGCATAAAATTTAGCAGCGATGCATACAAATTGATGCGTAATTTTTGCGATGCAACCCCGCTGACAATAATCCATTCCACAATATTCCGTAGAATAAATTTAAGACTGAGCGTATTTGATTTTGAGAACGTTGACAAAGGTTTACCATTATTAGAAAACGTTGATATATGACGGTTTTCGTTCTGATCTGTAAAGAACAAAGAGATAACAAATTTGGTTAAAAAATTGGCGTAACTTAGGGAGTTAGTAAATTAGTTAGTCTCAATGTCTACACAATATACGAGAAGAAGCTAAAAGCAAACAGGTCTTTTCCTAACAGAAGAAATTCCAATCAAAAATTATGGTGTTTTATCGTCTTTAAAATAAGAGACCCGGAGAGCGTCGCATATTCTCAGCTTTATAATCGGGTAACTCCAAATTCCTGTTGTATTTGTCATTGGTGTTAAATTAGTTTAATTCTCGCATTCTTCGTTGTATATTCTCCACAGTAAATTTTCTAGTTTGTTTGCAATGCTGTTTGGAAAGATTGGATCATTTCTAGTCTTGAATGACACAAAATTATAGGGCCAGACTTAGGCCGGAAGATGGCAGGCTTAAGAGAAAGTCTACGAACAAAGAAAGGTAATTCGGAGGCTAAGTTTACTTTTTGCAATGTTTTCTATTTTAGTCATAGTTTCCTTACAACATTACTCGGTAAAAGAGAGACCACACCGGGTTTAACTACTCCAGAATAGGCTTAACTTAAAGGTTTGAAAATTCTTTGGACTATCGTTTCACAAAGCCCATTGAGCAATTACCTCTGTTTATGATGGGAGTGATGGATAATACATTAATAAATCAATAAGCTTGGCACTAACTTGAATTTAAAAACTTGCAATTTGATTTCATTTCAGTGTCGTCTGTGTTAGAGGAGTTTGGCAAGGATAGTTATTGACGTGTGTTTGGCGAACCACAACACTTATAGCCATCAGAAACAAAAACCAACTTGTATGACCGCTTTCCATATGCAGAATGTGAAATTTAGATTTTCTTAACAATTACGTTACTTCCTCTCTTGCAAAGCAGGTCAAGAAGGCCCCCCCATTGAGACGGTTAATGCATTTTAAAAGTCAAGACCAAGTAAAAAGACTATCAATATTCGACTGATTAATGATGCTAACTAAATTGTTGATATGGTCAAGTGTGAAACCCCAACATACACATGTTGACTAAACATCAGCAATATACCTATAATCAAAGTAGTTAATAACTCGTTCATTGCTATTACATTTGAAACAACATTTATCGCACTCATTTCTCTTTAGTTGTCCGCTTACTGCTGTTCTTCTTCAATTCTTCGAAAAGACTCAGATTCAGAAGTATTTGAAGTGGTTACAAAAAAAATCTGCTGGAATGCGATTGGTTTAGTATCTATCTTGCGATTCGAAGTGCAAATAATCTGACATTTTTTTGTGATTTGGTTGCATCCAGCTCGGAATCACACAGTCCATAAAACTCTATAACCGACACGAGATTTTCCGTTTGGTTCTTTAGTTGTTGCTTGTCTGTAATTAATTGTGTCTTGTCAATACTTAAATGAATCCGCAACATACACTTGCTGCTTCTTCAATGTTTGTCCTACTGTAATATCGGCTTGCTCGAAATGAACGGGGTTACTGTAAGGATTGTTGAAAATTAAACTGAAGAATCCTTTATAAAAACAAAATCACACAAGACTACGAATTTAAAAAAAAAACTTAATTATAGCTGATAATCGACTTCGAGTCTAAGAAGGCCCAAGTATGTATGAAAAACAGACATTATTCGCTCTGAATATTTGAACCTAGTCCGAATTAAAAAACACTGTGGCGCTAGCAGCCTGGTATGGGCCATAGCCTAGCTTCTTGACACTCATTTGTGTTGCTCATGTTGTCATTTTTTTTCATCTGAGCGAGGCCTACGGTTTATCACCGAATCCGAACGGCACTCCTAAGAAGCTTTTTCATAGGCAATTTTACTTTCGGGAGTTTGCCATAGCCCGTCGAAAGGGTGATGACGATTTGAAAAATTGTTGGTGATGCCGGGAATCGAACCACGGACCCCCTGCATGATAGTCCAATGAATTAAGTTTACATAAATGAAAATAATTGACAAATCTTACAAATTATTAATTCTCACCTGATTCCTTTAACGCTGTCGACTTTTGAAAATAGCAATATCGTAAATTAACCAAAAGCAGGAGAACCGTCCCAGAAGATATATTTGCCAGTTCTAAAAGAACTTGTACCGGAACAACTTTGCTAAGTAAACTTTGCAGAATTTCAATTATTAGTTCCTGTTTCATTTCGACTGGTAATGCGGGAACAGGTGCACAACTGAATAAAATCTCCGTTACCTAAAATGAAATTCAAGTTACATATACTGACTGAAAAATCATTGAGACTTAAGTTTACCTGTCCCCAAGCTTCCATAAATTTGACTGTAGCATAACTTTTGTTCTTTTTCTCGTTCACTTGAAGCGCAAAAACTAGCACTGATTCGATTTCTTTGAGTATCAGCTGTCGTTGACCCGATGCAATAGTATTTTGAACAGTATGCAATTCATCATTTAAAATATCATGCAATTTCTTTATGTTTATCAATTTCGGACCATGCTCAGTTTTAATTTCACATTCTTGCAAAATCTGTGAAGTAAGTGAATTATCAAAGAAATCCCATTTCGGATGGCCAACAGATTTTGCTTCAAATTCCAAGCAATCCAACAAATTGCAGATCAATAATTTCGCACCTTTATCAGACGAAGTTTTTACTTCGCCCAAAGGGTTTGCATAGTAATGACTAAGTTCTAATGGAATGTTTTCTTGACTTGAATTCCCAGAGACACCTTTAAATAGTAAATACATATTCAAAACTGTGTTTGGTATTTGCAAAAATATTTTAACTAACCTAAAAGTATTTCACACAAATGATGAAATCGTGTGATTTGACTATTGGCAGCTGTTATTTTCAATTCTATGGCAGTGCATTTGAGCAAGTAACTCATTTGATGCAGTACTTGTGAACGCTCAAATGTTCTAAATGGCAGTGCTGAGATATGTCTACATAAAAAGTCATTGCACGTTCTAAGGAATCTTAATATGGTATCAGATGTTCGATGGTTAAAGCATAGTGTATACAAGAGTCCGTATGCTTTTTCTATTATAAAATCATAAGAAGCATCACAATCCACTTTCGATTTTAAGGTCTGAAATAAATTTTTTATTATAGGGAAGAAGAAGATGGCATTATCATAAAAAAGAATATAGTTACCTCCAAGTGATTATCTAAAAGAAACACAAGTGACTTTGTGCATGTGCTTGGATAATCGAGCACTCCTGGCTTTTGCAATACTGTGGACCGAATATCCTTTGTTATGTCGAATCCTAATAGAAAATGAGCAACATTTGGAGCAGGTTGCGGTAAGCAGTCTTGAATTAAGCAGATTATTGCTTCCTTCGGTAGATAGAATAAAAAAATCTAGAATTATCCAAACACATTTGAAATGCGAGAATGTATCTACGTACCTTCATTTCTAATTCTATTTTTCTATCATTTTTTCCATTCTCATCGATCTCATCCAGCGTAGTGGGAAAATCTCCTTCCAAACTCTCCACAAATCCGTGGCGGATTTCTGTTTGTATTCTCTCGTTTTGTGTGAACATTCCCAAAATTTGTGAACTTACATTCGGCAAACGGGATACTATGTTTAATATTTTAACACCAACTAAAGCATGTCGTGGTAACCAACTATTGTAGGTCACAAATTTTGTCGTATTTAGAACATGATCAGGTTTTCCACTTTTCGGATTGACGTCCAGCATAATTTTATTTAGCCCAGAGAGCAATGTCGAACAATTTGCAACTGAATGCGCATCAAAGTACAAATCCTGATTTGAAAGACCCAATTCTAAAATAGTAAGGCAATGAAGAGCACATCCTTCGAGATTGGATTTGCCAGGAAATGGATGATATTGATCAAGGCTATTGCGAGCTTCATCAATAATGTGCAGCAAAAGACGAAGTGTATCTGATTTGGTGTGTAATTGAAGCATAATATGATATCCGGGAGGTGGATTTTCTTCTTTGTTGTCTGCAAAATCAGCCGGACTTACTTCATAAGTCTTGAGGAAATAGTGCAGTAACTTTAAACATTTTTCACCGACTTCCCATTTTTCTGCTGGATTTTTGTAGTTTCTAAAAATATATTAATTATATTTCAATATTCGAGTATGTGTGCATAGTTTCGTTTTAAAGTAGTGTAACCTAGGAAAAACAAGTAAACAAATTAGAACTTTCTCTAGTCTTCAGATTTCAAGGACAAATTCAAAGGAAATGGCGTCGTAATACCTGGCCAAATGTAAAAATGAGAAAAATATGAAAATGAAATGAGAACATCCAACAGCGAAAAACACCCAGTAGACGCAACAGAAAACAAAATTAAATCAATACATTTTAAATCTAATTTTAGCAGATTCTCTACTGTAGCCAATTCTAAGAAAATATTTCCAAGAGTTGATAGTGCAGAAGATGTTATATTCTCTTGGACTAATTAACGTCGAACTAATCTACTTCACAAGTACATAAAATTCTCAATAACCATGAAACCCAAGCAATAACGTACAGAACTTGTTTAACATCTGATAAGGGTCATGCAGATCATAATGTTATGTGCAATAAGTTCTCTTCTCTCTACGGTTTCTCAGACAACGAGTGGTCCCACTTGCGATGTAGGAAATTAGCTATTGAAGTGAAAAACAAAATCTCCGACTTGTTTTTACTAGAAGAGGGATGCACAAGGCTTAATATTGGAGGCTTTTTTCATCTTAAGAGTATATCAATCGTATTCTTATCGTAAGAACATTGACCATCTAAATGTATTGTAACGATGTTCAACTGTTGCAAAGCCATCCACTTGGACTTATCGAAGATTCTGTTTATAATATAAACAGGGATTTGGAAGAGGTTTCCTTTTAATTAGACAGAAATAGAAAGCTCGTAACCTCATTGAAGTTTAATCGCGTTACAAGCAAGTAAAACTTAAATATTACTGGCTCCCCTCCTCGAAAGCATTTTGTACGAAGCCTTAAACTTTCAGTGCAAATCTCTTATTTCCCCTAATCAACGCGGCTTTCTGAAAGGAAGATCAACTACCACTAACCTTGTCGAATTCGTGTCCTCTATTCTGTTAGCCTTTGAAAGTGGTAAAGAAGTTGATGTTATAAGAACTGATTTCAGTAAACCTTTTGACAAGATATCTCATAAACTAATCCTGTTTAAATTGTCCGTCCTGAGCTTTGAAACCATTTTGCTAAAATGGATGTCTTCCTACATGGATAATCGTTTTTATAATGTTTGTTTCAGGTCTGTCCTATTGGCCCCTTTCCTAGCCACTTCAGATGTGCCTCAAGGTAGTCACCTAGGTCCACTCTTCTTCACACTAAACATTAACGATCTTGAAAGGGTAATTCAACACTCAGCACCTTCTCTCTATGCTGGCGATACCAAATTTTTCAAACCCATTTCCTCACAACATGACTCCAGCCTCCTTCAAATAGATCTAAATAGTTTTTCCACCTGGTGCATCAAGAACCGCTTAGAACTCAATGTCACCTAATGTCAATCGATTACCTTCTCACGTAAGTGGAACAAGTCTACTCCCCGAATTTACCTTCTACATCCCTTTTTCAGTCAATCCGCGACCTTGGCATATTATGCGACAGGGAGCATAATTTCCCCTCACATATCGATAGTGTAAAACGAACGATTATTTCCCAACTAATATAAACTTTGACATGTCTTCCACCAAGACCTAAACTTGGAATTATTCTATACATAAAGGTATATAGAGTGCTTCATCCGGTTTTATTTTCGCAGCGCATAGTTGACCCACTCGCAACTCTATGACACAGCGAAAAATTGAGTCAAAACTCTATAAGTCAGATTTTCGGTAACTTGACCGTTTGTTTCACCACTTTGACATCTACACTCTAAGTCGATACTTCTTTAGTCGAAACTCTACTTAAATCGAAACATGTTTCGCCACTTTATCTTATCCGAACTCTCTTCTTAAAAACTCAAACAAATGATTCCCTTTTACAAAAATAGTTATAATTAAGACATTAGTATGTAATAAGTTGGCTCCAGTTTTAACAAGAGGTGCTAAAGATGACAAAGTAGTCGACAATGCTTGATATAACTTGATAGTATTTATATGAGTTAATATGCTGTCACTTCTTGTTATCAACAAAAGCTCTAAACCGAGATGTTTGAAAGGAATTAAACCTATTTCTGTTAAATTTTTGAATGACTTTATGGAGGAATTAATTGGTGACAGTGAGATGGGACACTCAACATTCTTGCCTCTTTGGAAAATAGTGACAAAAAAGCTTTTAAAAATCTAGCCAAGGTGCCCCAGATAAATGTAGTGCTATGCATCGAAAGAAAGTGGAACACCACAAAGAAAGCGTTATCGCAAAGGGTTGTAGCTTTAAGCCGTCAGTCGACTAAGTATTATCACATGTAGTAAGCATCTGCATGACTACAACAATAGCCGCATCTTTCGGAGCTATCATCCTCCAAAAGAGAAGAAATAATTCCGAAGTTATGATTATGCTTTTATAAAAGAAACTGTCAAAAGCAACGGACTTAAGACACTGGCATGGTGTACTCTAACTTTCACTTCCTTGTATGACCTTTAGAATCGTCATCAAGTGTCTTTATCATTATCCGTCATATGTCCACCAGCCCCCTTCATAGCCACATTGAGTTTAATAATATTGCGTTGTCGACTGGAGAGAGCTCTCATGACATTAGTTTCACCGATCGGTAGTCATAGCATTTTCACCTTTGCTGCAATCTGAAAAATTTTAGCCTGTCTACCCGTGTTTCGACGTCGCACTTCTTCTGTTGCTGTCTCCTACTCAAGGGTTGTGGAGGAACCTACTCTGAATCCCGATATAAGCGGGGCCTACGGTTTATCGCCGAGTCCGAACGGCACTCCTTAGAAGCTTTTTCGTAGGCAATTTTACTTTCGGGAGTATGCCATTGTCCGCCGAAATGGTGATGGCGATTTGAAAAATTGTTGGGGACCCAGACAGGAATCGAACCCAGACTCTTTACGTGATAGTCCAATGAGCTAACTATCCCGCCATCGCCATGGCCATCGCCTTATGACTTATCAGTTATTTAATTTGAAACAAAAAAAAAACAGTTTAGCATTATTTCCACTTACCTGTTGTAGAATTTTAAAAGTATTGCATCAATAATGAACGTTAGATATGGATCTAAACCAGGTCTTCTAGATCCCCCACCAAGATTCCTAGGTATGGCGGTGGAAGACAGAGAGTACAAAAGCTCCAGAGCAGCACGAGACAGAGGATAGGTCTCATTTCGAGACTCATTCTGCTCGATTTCAACTTCCAGTCCACACACAACTAAATCAAAATCATTCAAATTTAAAACGAATACACTTCCAATCTCATTTACCTCGAGTATTTGTCGTAGGAATAGTGCAAATAATCTGTGAGGCTTCTAAATTATTCCACAACTGAATGGCAGTATCCTTCGATTGACCGAGAGCAGCCAATGTCAATAAAATATCCGCTTTCAGATTAATTGGAACTGAACAACTTAAAAGTCCTAAGGAATATAAATACAAGTTGTAGCATGAGGCTGATAGATTTTAGACGTAAATAGCAAATATACTTACCTAATAATACATGTAAGGGCGCCCAGTTGGGGTGCTCACAAAGTGCTACCCTTGCCATTTCATCATGTGCAGCAACTGAACGTATAACACCCAACACAGCATGGAGACCTTCAATTTCTTGGGGATTAATACTTCTATTCAACACGCGACTTCTGTAAATTGTCTCACTTCCAGGGCATTGTTCTTGACGCAGATTCCTAACAAACAAAACAATTCGAACCCGAGACACAATATAGACGTTTCCTTGTAATAAAACTTACGAGTAGTATCGCGCCAAAGAGCTAAAAAAGTGTTCCCACGATAAGGTTGCACTGCCTGACAGACCAGAACCTTGTTTCAGCAGATTAAATGTATTGCGTGCTGATTGTCCGCAACTGGAGAGTCCAGCTAACATTTTCAAATACGGAACAAACAAAATTGGAGGAAGCAACTCTCCGGCTAAACGGATGAACTTAAAGAGTGAAACGGAACGGGAAGTAGTTTTTGCATAGTTTGCAGGAATGTCCATTGGGCCCCAGTATTCCACACTTAAGGACAAGCCAGACTTGTTACCGTCGTACAATTTCCCAATAGACAGCATGAGTAGTTCGAAATTATGATCTAAATTCGGTGGAGGATCCAAACCTTCTTTGGCAAAACCTTGAACAGTTCGAGATGTTTCATCAGCTCGTCCCCTAAGTTCGGTTACCTGTTAGAAAAAAAAAAAAATCCGATTCATGATTTGTATCTTCAAAGATGAAATGTGGTGTGAAAAAGACCTTTGAATGCATGAAATCAATAAAGTCTGTGAACAATGAATGTACGCGGCGGTAGAAAAACTCAGTCCTAAAAAGCAAAAAACAAAAAATAGTTCAATAAGAAATTTCTCTCAAAAATGCAAACAAAAAATGAGTGTACTTGAAAACTATCTCCCGTTCCAGCAAGTAGTAGTGAATGAAATCAAATACTTTCAGTGAGATTGCCTCATCCACCAACTGTTCATCGCGGTCGATCACCCTGGCTGAGGAAAACTGCAGATTTTGTGGTGCATGACGTAAACTAGCCATTGAGAGTCCAAAAGCAAATGTGACAATTGCTTTTAGTCGATTATCCCACTCCCAATCGCTTTCTAATTGCAGTGCATCGAATATATGTTGCGCATAACCAGTCTCATTAATAATTGGCAAATTTTGAACGCTTCTTTCGTTGTCTTCCTGTCTCTGTAGCACACTGGTATCAAATGAGTAAAGTAAAGCCATCAGTAGAGTCAGAGTGACATCGTCAATGCCACCACCTGGTTCAGTTGGTTTATATTTTGACAAATGTTCCAATAACTTTTTGACAATATTCTTTGGCAAACCACACTGTGCCGACCAGTTGAACAATGCTGTCGCCAAGCCCAAACGAATATCCTCAAATAGGTCTAGCACTTGCCGCCGATGTTTTGGCGGTCCCAGAGCACGGTTCTTAGTCAGGATGCTTAGCTGCAATAAATTTTACATATTTTTATTTTAAATGGCCATCTCTATGAATGTATACCTCAGAAGAAATATCCAGCTGCTCCAACAACTCGATGATGCGTCCTAAAACGCTTGATTCGTCAACGAGGCTTTGTGTGAATGAAGATATCATATAAGTAACCTAGAAAGAACGTAAAGTTTTCACAATTCTAAACTCATTCAAAGTTTGCTTACTTCTTTGGGCGCATCTGTACACCAAGACACACCACTGCTGGCTTGAAATAGATCTCTTAAAGAACAAACTATTGCCTTGCGACCGTCATAGTACAACAAAATCGCTACCAGTCCTCGAGGAAGCCCTGGATGTTGTGGCATTTGCCTCTGAGCCGTGCAAAGTAATTCCAAAGCAATAAATTCGTTTAAATTAAACATATCCGATATGATAATGCTTTCGTCTACTAAATCTTTAGAGAGCAACATGTGCCCATGACCAGGAACATTTATGCCATCGGTTATTCCCTGCCGCAGTTGGGTGCGATTGCTCTCATTTTTAGGCTAATATACAAATGAAAATCATCAAATATTTATTGTATACTTTATTTATGGTACTTACTGGGTTCCGTAGAATACTAGTAAAATTCTGCTTGTGTTTCCTGAGCACTGTTTCCAACTCTGGTATAATTAACTTCGAAGGGTTTGCAATTGAATTCTCTATTACTCGGTACAGATGTTTGTACGGAGTCCACATATCTTCTGGCATTGCTACAAAAGTAATCAAATATTTTTAAATAGTTTTAACCAATTTCATTTATATTTTTCGTTTACCTTCACCCATTTTCACGACTAGAACTTGAAAAGTTTACAATTCTGAAAACGCGGTTTACCGCCACCTTTGGTTGTCAAATTTTTTTTAAAGCCAATATCATTCACAATAGTCAATTTGAAACATACAAGACCCATATGAAGTACACATTTTTAACTTCGAATTTCTTCTCTGTTTTTTTAATATAAAGCATCTCGTATCCTCTTTAAGCAAGCTTAATATTCAATTGATTATAAACAATGTTTTTATGATCTTTTTCGTCTTTGACGAACATATTTCACAATTCTATTTTGAATTTCTGATAAAAATAAAGGTCACAGTGGAGTTACATTAATTTTGACAGAAAGAACCAAATTGACAAGTTACAGCGACTGAATTCAACTTCAATCAATTGGCATATCAGTTTGCATTTCGATTCAATCATCTATTCTTTATTATTCAATATAATTAAAATAATACCGGCAAACGGTTATTGCCAAATTTTTATTTGAAACCACCCTTTTGATTAAATGAAACAAGACATTTTAAAACATGACTAAATACAATGACATTCGAAACATACGGGTGTTGGCTTTTTTGGATGCGTATGAGAGGCAGGAATGCTTGTGGAATCCTTCATTGGATAGCTATAAGAACAAAGTCGATCGGGATAAGGCGTACTTGAAAATAATTAAGGAACTAAATATACCAACACTAACAGTGCATGATGTCAAACTGAAAGTAAAAGGTATTAGGACAACATACACCAAAGAATTGAGACTCCTGACAAGGAATAGGGAGCAGGGCAAGCCTTATAAACCGAAGCTCTTTTGGTTTAATAAGGCTAATGCTTTTTTAAAAAACGTCTGCGTATCGAGGCACAAAAAACGGGTAAGAGTTGTTGATTCAATTGAAGAATGTAAACAATTACTGACTTAAGTTAAAAATTTGACTAAATTTATTTAAAGCTTTTCGTTGGTATACTTACTGTATGATTTCCGGATACTTTTGTGCATAAACAGTAAACGATTTCAATTTCATAGACTAAATCGTTTCATGACTAAAGAATGTTTTAAATCTATTTATTCCACATCAAATAGGGGCCCATTATCAATTTAATAACAGCAAGCCCCTTTCAGTCAGGTTTTATAAGTAGATATCAATTGAGCACGACGATATTCGATGTAATTTTTATAAGGCCTCTGCAACAATTCATTGTCGATTTATTCTCCTGAAGGCCTTTGATAAAGCTAATCATGTTATCGTTTACTAAAATGTGCAACATTAAAAGGAGTACACACCTAATAATGACGAGTAGAGAAAAATGGTAAAGTTTCCACCCAACTCAAACATATAAAACAGGGTGTACCTTACGGATTCATCATAGGTCGACTTCTATTTTGTGTTTTTATCAACTTGAAACCAAGTTGTCTAAAAGAACAATTCTTTTTAAGGTAAAGATGAAATTGAGATTCAGTCCATGCTATCAAGGGAGATTTATCAGTGACCCTGGATCAGAGCTAAGAAAAGAATCTAACAACTTCTATAACCAACTGTATACATATTTTGCTTTGAGTGTGATAAAAAACTAGTGACCGTAAAAATAATTTCCAACTAGCAACGTATGGGATAGAGTTGGTGTTTTCATAGACATTTGTCAACACCTCTGGCGTGACTTGCTCCTTTGAGCCCCCTGTTTATTTTAATTGCAATCAGTATGTTGTAAACTCTTGCTATTGGCAGTCTCTTGAATTCGGAACATCAGTATGCAGCTCTTAGACATTGATCAGTTTCTGTCGTCTTCTCCTCTTACCAATCGCTGCTATTGAGGGAGATTGAGTCTCGTCACTTGAACATGGCATTTTTTTTCGCCACACACTTGCTTAGCTCCCACAGTTTCCCACAGTGACAAACCGTATAGTTTTTAAATATATAAAAAAATTGGCTGAATTACAACTTTAGCCCAATCTACGGAACGATTTTTAGAAAAATCAGTTAAATGAGCTGGAAATCGAACGTTTCAACCAACGAAAAGAACTGGGCTACTTTTCATCTTCAACTTTTAAAGTTAAGGATTGTCAATATCGATGTACTCGTTTTGGGAAGAACGTCAAAATCAACAGCAACAATTTTGAGGTACTAATTAACTAAATCTAAAACCTACTTTTGCTTCTGACAATGAAATCTTATTACGTCAACAGATAAAAAGACTTTGTATGGTAATTATCCCATTCCTACTCTATTGCGCTTAAGCATGTACTCGGCCGAAATCATGTGAAGATATCCTCTGTGGTGGTGAAAAGAAGATAAAGAAAGGGAAAACAGGAAGGGCTTATTGTTCGAAGCTAGTTTTGCAGTTTCACTACGTGCAGGCGGAAAAGCTAAAAGACATAACAAAAACTCTCATGGGATGGCGCAAATACGTGAAAAAACCGCTAGAACCCAAAAGTAGAAAAATGGTGTTACTAAGTGAATGTGGATCTTATAGAGTTCCCTAATAGGCCTTTTAGTTCAATCTCTTACCTTGCATGCAGAAATTATCACATTTAAGCTCTGTTGGCTATAAATTTGGATAAGGGCGACATGCCTTTCACTTAGATAGGCATGAACTTGCATTGTCAATTATGTAAAATCTTTCAAATATTTGCTAAGTTTAGTATCACTTTTTCAAGAATGCTCTTCTTCCACTGGTTTTTATTATTTTATAAAACAAAATAAGAATGGTACGAGTGAGATTTTTCCATAAGCAATGCGTTACGGACCTCCTTTCTATTGCATATTGCATTTTTTTCAATGTAAGCAGCCAAACTTACGCACTTCACGTTTTTTTAATTTATGTGGACCTGGCCTTTTGCGACACTAGTGGGCAAATATTTGCACCACTCTTATTGTTATACATACGTAGCGCGCTAAGTTCTTCTTGCCTCTTGGTTTATGGCATTTTTGAACAATTCTACCAAAATTTAGCGCACGGGGTTGGCCCCAGGCATACTAGTCAACTGTGTAGAAAAAGTGCCCCACATGAACTGTATTCATTTATTATTTTCGTACCTCTGCTTTTCTGCCACGCTGCTGTACGTGGAGGTGTAGATGTATATCCGAGTTTTGTTTTAGTGTACCTCAAACCGATCTTAAGTACTATTTACAAGTATTAGACTAAACTGCGGCAATATTTTACAAGCCGTTGCCACACGATGTAATAAAAATGAACAAAAAAGTTATGAATAAATCATGAAACCACCATTACTACTCCTGAAAAGAAAGTGGTCAAGATACCTATAATATGATTATTCTGGTTAAAGTCTGACTCATATTTTGCCCCATCTCAAAATTGCGTACGTTTTGTCTTTATACTCGTAAGATCTTTCAATTTCTTATCATCTACTACTGGTGGTAAACTGTTTTTAAAGCGAATTTTCTTGAGAGCTGATAACTACCACTAGCACTATTGTTCTGCACATAATGTTCAGTATTTTAAGAAGCGCATAGTCCTGTTCTTAACGATAAAGAGTAGATTCCGATTAGCTCATAGACATATTTTATTAAGGACCTTATTAATGGTTGACATACTATCTATATATAAATGTTTGTTTTTTAGCTGCTTCTCAAGGAGGAAGATACCCTGAATGTTGAGGATTTCAAAGACTGCACTTTTGATTATGCCAGCGATGAGGGCAGTGTAGAAGACACCACCGAACATGAGGTCAACCAGGAAGATACAAATAATATGCTGGAAGACACTTCAGCAATTTCTCAGAGTGTCACTCCCATTGACTTCAAGTCTTTTGTGCATGTTGTAAACCAAACGGACATCCCAAGGGAACATTCACCAGAGAAAACCAACTCAACAGAGCAAACTCACTTTAATTTGATTAGAGAATCGGTTCCGGATTCGAAGCCGCGTAATGAAACCCCAGCAACACAAAACGACGATGAATTTGATACATTTTGTCGAAGTGTCGCAGTGCAACTACGCTCCATTCCTGACTCGTATTCTCGTTCAGTGGCTAAATTAAAAATTCAACAAATTCTATTCGAAGCAGAGACCGGTCATTACAAAAACAGTCCTTGTATCACAATTCCTATTGTATAAAAGAAATTTCAAATTACTAGGTGTAGTTCCAAATATAAACAGTGTTCTATTTATTATTCTACTTAACCTTAAATATTTCTCATATTTAAAAAAATTACTTATAGCTAGAGGTGAAATACTTAAAAATAGATGACACCTTATCTCAAAGAGTTTCATTGAGCAGCTTAAGACCGATCTTCTTTTTGTAGAAAGGATTGATAGGACTTGGCAATGCATTTGGCTTGAGAAGTCCTTTGGTTGGTTTCTTTTCAGCGTCATAGGGTACATTCGGTGAGCTCTTGATTTGCTTAATGTACTCACTTGGTTTCTGAATGGTGTTTCGTTGGAGCACAATTTTAACACGTTTAGCGGGTGTTGCAGACGTTGATGATGGGGTTCTTGCCAATTTCGCGCTTTGTGCCAATTTTTTTTCTTTTTTCCCTAGTAATATATTTTTTGGAGTTCTCGGTGAGTTGACGGCGGCGTTGCTTAGCTTTGCAAATGGATTGATAACAAGGTCAGTGAACTTATCATTTGCTTCATTTATACGGTTTTTCATAGATGGAAAAAAGTACTCAACTTCACCATCCTTAAGAGGTTCATCCCACTCGGATGATTTGGAACTAATGTCTTTGCTTTCTTCTGTGCCATTGGTGGTTTCATTCAGCTGATCATCTGTCTTCCTAAGTTGTTTGATCTTGGTAATTTTTTCTTTTTTGGGTGTTGTTGAGATTTTATGACTTTTAGGCGTTTGAACTTCCGGCTCTTCACTTTTCTTAATTTTTTCCGGTGATACTTCCAATTCAGTTTCCTCTTCTACCCATGTCATGGATACAGTCGATTTACGTTTCTTCGCTTTAACACCATTCTGGCCAGTCCCGGCAATTGAACGCTCTATTAGCGTTTCAAATGTGTTCTCATCAGCCTCGGTAAAGTTTAACGAAGCAAGGAGCTTCTTGCGTTTTCTTTTGTTTAGCTGTTTGAGTTTTCTTGTAGTAGAGTAGATGTTATTTTCTAAATCGTCTATAGCTTCCATTTTGCTTTTGATTAAGGGTTTCTCTGATTTGAGATTAGGTTTAGGCATCGTTTGAACGCCTAAGGGGAATTTCCCGTTTTGATATACTTGATACCTGTAAAGCAGAAATGAATTATTTTTGCCTTTTTCCAGAAGAAAATATAATCATGACTTACTTTTCTAAAATGTCTTTAAGCATTTTGCGACTTCTTATAGAGGTTTCCTCCTTGTACATTAGAGACTCAATCTCCTTAATAACATATTTCCCATCCAGTGGCAGTAGAGGAATGAAAACATCCACATTGCCGGCCCGCGGATCAAGAGGTTTTGAGGAACTGTCTTGGGCTTCTGTTTCTTCTAAAAATATGAATAAATCTGTAGGTTCAACTACTTGTTTGCTCGGCTTGATTTGTCTATACATACCCTCGACTTCTCTGCTTGTCTTTGAGTCAACTTTTTCTATATCGTCAATAGATTCAGTGGGGAATCCCATCTACGATCGAACAAAAACATGATTAGTACACATCAAATCTGCCCCCATGTCTAGATTCTTACCTCTTTCCAAGCGTTATACTTTTCAGTATATTCCCGTCCAAGTTCGCTCTGATATAGTAAATGATGGAAAACTCTATTTCGACAGTGCCCAAGGATCTTAAAATCATGTTGCTGCGACATAAACTTTACAAAGGGCTTTATAAACTGACCCACTGTCTTTGATGTTAATTCGCCCTCTGAGACTTTGCCTAATTCTTCAAAGAACACGTCCATAAAATGCATTGTTATACCGGCCGAAGTGCTCTCCGCCAAAACCGAGTCAAAAATGTAAGTGTTGAATTCCTTAATACTGCTCACAGACCAGTTGTCCTTCCGTAACGACTGAAACATGTATCGCAGCATCCGCCTCACAAGCTAAAATTCAAAATCAAATTTAATTACATTCAAAATGAAAATAAAGTTTTTTTGCGGACCATTAAAAATTTATTCATCCTCCATTGGTCAATGCCAAACCATTCTCTACACATAGTCTTGAGAAAAGCACCGAAAAACTGCACACCCGCCTTAATATCAGCGAAGCAATCAATCAGTTTACCTAAATCCTCAGCCAACTGTTCTTGCACCAATGGTTTATCAGACATCCACATCATGTAATACAAACCCTTCCAGATGCGCAAAAAATCTTCCTCTGATAGTGCTAGAAAGAGAAAAATTAAACAGCTGTACGTAGGGAGCAACAAATTTAGGCTTACGGTATGAGCTCTTGGATCGAAGGGTAAACCAACGCCGCAGTTTCTTTAACTGCTTGGTTCTTTGAGACAAATCGTTACTTGCCAGTCCCTTTACTATTTTCATTTCTTGTGCAATCAGCAAAACATCGTTTGGAAGTTTTTCTTTTTCCTCCATTTCAGCATTGTTATCCTCCCCCGATAATTTATTCTTTCTTACTTTGGATATCATTTTTTCAGTTAAAATCACAAAAACTACTTTTTGCACCAACTTTTAGGAGAAGAAGGAAAACGCTTTCCAAACTCCACACGTGGTTAAATGTCACAAAACTGACACTGACAGTTATTTATGAATTTAGGTGAGACAAATGACTGGTAAGTGGTAGGGCAATTAACGGCAGCCATCTTTAATGGAATTGCTTTTTTACTGGGTGAATAGTGCTCGAATTATGGGAAATTTAACACATTCTTCTCCCAATCCTTATTTAAGAAAATAACAGAATGAAACTTTTGTTTTTTTTTTGGTAATCAAAGGCGTGACTTATGTAATGTATTTTAAAAAATCTTTCATCGAATTAACCTTCATAATCATAGTTCGTCTTTCTCCTTTACCATTAATTGCTATCTCTTAGTCAGATCTTTTTAAACGAGGTTTACATATTTTATGATTATTTCGCGCTAAGGGATAAGACACCGTTGGCGAAGAGGGATTAGAGAGCACTGAAAGGATGATAACGGTGTATTTCACGTTGGTTTCGAATGTTTGCAGGTTATAATGACTCGGGAATACAGAGTTTTATATGGAAAGAAGGATTTAGGAAATATTACGATATTTCAAAGTTAGTACGTCCGAAAGTAAGACATTCATAACTAGGCGGGTGTTACGGGTTAAGATTTAAGGGGCGAAAAGCTACTAGTATTTTCGATGGATTACTGTTGGTGAAAAAATTAATTAAACAATCTGATCAATGGTTGGAATTCAACTTTTGTTTGAAAAATCACTAGATTAGAAGGGGTAAAATATTTCTTACATGACTTCAGAAAACCTAGACATTTCGCAGCATTTGAAAAGAATGAACGTCTTTCGGTTTTATCGGAATTTAATGAGCTTAACATTAGCTTCCGTTTCCGTTCTGTACGCGAACGACAGAGAAGTGAGTCTGGGAATGAAAATAAAAACCAGAGTGCCGTCGTCCTCAAAGAAATATATGTGCAGGGTTAACAGTGACAGATAAGAGAATATTGAAGAAAACTAATTAGATAAACCAAGGCAAAACGGGAACCTGGAGCATTTATTTTGCAAGTAACAAACATAAAGAATATATGAATCCATTGAAAAAGAGATTCGCAGATTTTAGTTTCGGCAAGAGGACCTTATACCAAATTTATTCATATGCTTTTGAAATTTGAAGGATGACTATCTTGCGTCCACCAGATTCGTAATGGCTATGGTTCCACTAACGGTGAGAAGTGTCATCAAATCACCGAAAACCGTATTGTTCGTCACTCAGAAATTTTCATATCTTGAAATACTTCATGAGTTAACGTTTTATCACGGTTTTCATGATCTTGAAAAGAAGCAATGTATGCAAGTAAAATGGCTATGAAAGAGAAGATAAAAGAAGGTTGGTTTTTTTTAAGAAGGAATTTTCATTAGTAGGATTATTGAGAAAACCTTCAAAGTAGTTTTTGGAGAAGGGTAGATATTGTTTACATTTACAGCAACATTAAAATGCACACCATTTTACGCAGAGATATGTCACAGTCTGAAAGGATTTAGTTATAGAGTGTGAAACAAGTAGGTTTGGCTTTATGAAACAGAATTGGGTATATTTCTGTTATACAACAATATTTTTACAATATTTTTCTCTATTCAGTCGAAGTAGCAGATCATAAGGAACCTGTGTTTCTGGCATAAATCTAGCTGCCATCTGCTTACGTCTTATAAACTCCGAAGTTTATTGAATAAGTAACATGTGCTGCCGCTTTTCTACTTTTTTTTATCACCGATTTAGTAACGACGGCTTTTCACATGACTAGTGGTTTCTCAGGGATGATTGGTGTTACGATCTTTGTGGAGAAAGATGACATATCGGCAAGTGTCTAATCAATTCAAGCGCATGAGAAATTCAACGTTGAAATGTTCGTTTTCTCCACAGCATCTTTCACTGCATTTTTGAACTTTAAATGAAGAGATTTTAGTTCAAATTTCAATTCGTAAGTTGGACGACATCGATTAGTATGTTATAGATTTGATTGCGGGTTTAATCATCTGGAGTTATCCAGAAAGTAGATTCATTCGTAGAGGAATTCTTATCGTTTCCACCGCTTCGTTAGTATTTGTTTTTATCGCTAATGCACTTCTAGAGTACAGGCTTTATAATTCATTTATATTGCCAAGAACCACTCTCTGCAGAAAGATTATTTTCTTACAACAATTTATTTCCTTTTATTTTCATACAAAATCGCTCATTTTATTACTTATGAATGTGTATTTTAATTTTTTGCTTACTCTGGATGTAGGCGTGGTGCTAGTTTATACTTGACGTTTAAATTCAAATGTCATGTGAGGGAGTATCGAAAAAAACAACGATTTAAGAAAACATATTTGGTTAGGTAATTCGAGTTCCCGAGTGTTTTTAAATAATTGATTGTGGTACAAAATGCTAAGAACAACTTCACAAATTCTGCGCAGTTTTCTAGGTAAAATAGCTGAAAGATAAATATTTTTATACAACAATTAATGATCACTCTATTCCTATTAGAAATACCAGCGTTGCAACGGACTCAGTCTGCTGGTTTAAAGTATTTTCCTCCGCCAATTAAATATGAAAGTAAGCATTTAGATATAAATTGATTTATAAATAAACCCAGGATAATTTTGCCCTTATTTTAGACATTGAAAAATTCGACCGACCAAAGCTGCGCATTATGGAAAAGGTACCTCAATATCCACCCAATCTCAGGGCGCCGAAAATGCAAAAAAAGTTAAAACTTATGAGAGGACCTGAATTAATACATAATACTTTAATCCACAAGCAATATGGCATAGTTGCAACTGGAGGTGGCCGCCTTAGGTATGGCCATTACGAGATGTTGCGTCTGACTATTGGTAGAAAAATGGATATTAATCGGATGTTTGCTATTTGGAGAGTACCAGCACCTTGGCAACCAGTTACTAAAAAGGGACAAGGTCAGCGAATGGGTGGAGGCAAGGGTTCCATTGATCACTACGTTACTCCAGTGAAGAGTGGTCGTGTGATTGTGGAAGTTGGAGGAACTTGTGAATTTGCAGAAGTTAAGCCGTTTCTTGAGCTGGTATGCAGACAGCTGCCATTTAAAGCACAAGTTGTTTCTCATGTAATGATGGAAGAAATGAAAAGAGAGGAGAAGAGCTTAGAAGAAGAAAATAAAAATCCCTACACAATGAAATATGTTTTTCAAAATAACCTTAGCGGCTGTCACAGATGGATGTCGCCTGCGGACCACAGGTGGTTTGGAAAATATTTATAATTTGTAAAATAAAGAAAATTAGTGCGATTTATGTTGTGTGTTTCACTAAAAGTGACCCTTTCTGGAATATGTGCGGTAAGAATTCTGCTATGGATCAAAACATCCATGAGTTTTGGTTCGTGAAATGCGATCCTTAACTCTGGACATCCATGGAAATGCTTCGTCGAATCGACGGCTCCAAGTCGATCTACTTTGCAGGCCATGACTTAATGTAGCTCAAATCCAAAAAGCATCCAAATGCAACATTTGTATGTAAATATGTAGGTACATAGAAAGTCAAGCGGTGCTTAGATCGCTTCGAACACCGTTAATTGGAGAATGATTTCAGTCTGCCGCATATCAAAAAGATGGGTTAGCAGCAGAAGATCACTATGTTGAGTCGCTGATGAGCTGGTCACACTCCATAGGAATCCATAACAACAAATAGTAGGCAGTTTGGAAACGTCAAACCATCTTGACTTGATGCTTAAAGATCAATGCAACTGATAAATCTAATATCATTCAAAAACAGGATTAGGTATTCCCCACAATTATTTCTAATGTAGTAGCTACAAAGAAAAAGAAACAGTAAACTATGCGCTTCCTTTGCAATTACTTTGTCTTGACACGCATGTACGAATTGCAACATTTTTGCGATCTCTGCTTTACCGAACCTAGCCATACCACCCAAGGTGCTCATCATTTATATTATATTTGGTAAGTTCAGTTCAGTTCTCAACCCTTGGTTCACCAATGTCTTTTACTCAATCTTTCTTAAAATTCATTACGTTAAGAAAGAACCTGACTGATGTGTGTATTCTAGTGGTAATTGCTTAAAGGCAATCCAATGAGGCTTAGAATGGGGTGCCCGGTGGTAGATTTATGCTAACGAATATTTCAAAACCATCGTGCTTTATAGAGGAGATTCTCAAAGGTTCCCCTCAGCCAGAGCTCAGCATAACATCAAATATCACAGAAAACATTCTTCAAGTGGATCGAGGCTTATGCGAAAATATAACAATCTCAGTGCGAGAAAGAGCGCCTGTTTTGAGAAGATCGATTATGAAATTCTACAAAAAGACTTTACATTCAATTATTGTAGGAACTTGAGGAAAATGACTTAAATTTACACGATTTTTTTTTTTTTTTGAAACAATGTTGGACAGACTTTGTAGAGCAATTCACATCTTCTTGAGTGACGAGTCCACTTTCACCAAAATGAGCACTTTAATAATGTAATCCATCGCTATCGAATTTTACGCAAATATGCCTTCACCACGCCCAAGAGTTAGAGTTTGGGACCCTTTATTTGACGAAGGGAATTATCAACCTTGTTTTTAGAACGTTGGAGAAGAAGCTATAATGGGAACAGTGAATGTTATTTATATATCACAGATTATATTTTACCTAATTTGCAAGCGCATTCAATGAATATGATGCAATATGGTGCATGAACATATGTCACGAAAACTGAAGGGACGTCCGTGGCAGCTGAGGTCTCCAGACTTATGTATATCAAAAGAAAAGTATATACTTATACCTTGCTAACTGCCATGGCACTGAACGAAAATATATTGACTGAAATTGACGGCATCCAGGCATGCTGCAGCACGTGACACGAAGCACAGTGGTCCGCTTTTAACAGTGTGTGAGACTAAATGAATAGCATTGTTTAATAAAACAATATCTCTCATAAAATATTTTGATTCACATGAAACTAAGAGCCGGTTCTCTGGTAGAGAAAGTTTTAACTGCTACTAAAGCTACTTTTGTCAAGCTACAAAGAACGATGTGTCTCGGCTAGGCTAAATCCTTCCAAGATTCATTGATGAATCTCTGTCTATTTTTTTCATGTGCTGGACGCTCAAGGATTTTTTTCTTTTAATAATAAGAAGTGGTCTTCGGGAGAGCACCCACTAGAAATTTAATAGGCTTGTGCGTCATTTATATTTTAATACTGGGCAATGCGTGTGCATCATCTTTTTATGTGTCTGGTCTATGCTCATATCAAGCTACAGGTACTCAGCGCAGCGCTGATGCGGTGGATGCTGGTACTGTAGACTTATAAAGTCTATGAGAGACTAAAAAATTCATGTAAAAGGAACCTACAAAATAGAATTGCTCCCTGACTGAAGTGCTCTGTTTCGACAGATAAATAAAAAAAAAAAACTGAAAATTTAAAAAGGCGAATAAAAAAATAACGATCATTTGATAGACATAAAATGATATCTAGGTATATAATATTAGCTGACCCAGCAAACGTTGTTCTGCCATAAAAATTACTTATAGTGAATATTTTGTTGTTGTTAAATAAAAAATAACGGATGTATTATAAGTGTAACGATCGATAAAATAGAACAATCGTTTTTCGATAAAATGACAACGCAAATATCCTCGATAGCAATCAATTCTTCATTGTACAAAGCATAGCTGAATGTAATCGTTAGATCATTGCACCGTTTTGGAATACGATGCAATATATCGCCAGTCATTGACTTTTTGTGTTTATCCCATAACGTGCCTGCTGCTCATCCCGGGAAACATGTAGTCTACACTATAGCGAGTAGTAGACGATTTTGTGTTGCTGTACAACCAAATGCTGCTTCAGCAAGCATGTCGACTCAATGATTGTCGTCTTCGAGCAAGCCGAGTGCAAGGCATGCATCTTTATACGTTTGCGTATATCCTGAAATGTATATGGTATATTCGGCCCAAGGTGTTTGATTTGAATAGGTCGGGGCACGCATCAATTGGTGTGCCTTGCTTGCGGGGCATCTTTTTTTTTGTTGGATTCCATGTGAAATAGCGTGGTACTTCGGAATAGAGTAGTATTCTTGCAAAGGCACCGAAAGTATCCGCACGATTGTACAATTCGAAAAATTTTGTGAGTTTAGTTTTTGATGGATTCATGGCACGCTCAATCGCTGTCTTGTTGGTGAAAAATACGCGCTGGTCGTTCTCAATATGGACGGTTAAATATATAACTTTTGGATCCCGTTCATAAATTGGGAAACCAAAGATACGCCAGCCAGCTTCATTTGAGCTGATGTACCGTCACGTCATTCAATCGAAGACCATTCACATCGGTATTCTGAATTTGAAAGACAGCCATATCGCTGCCTTTATTCACATAATTGCAAATGTATTTTATGGAAAACAAAAAAAAAATTACCCGGTAGGGACACCCTAATAACTTAGCGGTATAAAATAAAATTTACCACCTATTCTCATATCTAACCAAAAACTGCTGAATTGACTTAAAAAATTGCCAAAAATGGACCAACAATTTTTTTTAAACATAAAATTCGAATTTTCCGACTCCATAAATATAGAAAATGATGTTTGGCCAAAATCTTAATTTGCCACATACCATCGCCGTGACGTGTTTCTTCTGTAGCATGTTCGGAATCCAAAATCGGTTGGATAGGTTTTTTGAAGTTTCTTTTATATATGTATATAGATTTAAAACGCACGATCAAATAAAGTAATATCTGATTTTATTTCTTTCATTTATCATCCCATTGAATTTTTATTTAATTTTATATACTTGTATTATTTACATAAATAGTGCAATAACGAATTTTTAAATAAAATCTTAAATGGCTACATTAAACGTATATATTCATATATATTTATATATATATATATATAAATTTTTTTTTCACAATTAATAATAAATATACTTCCGGTTAAAGGAAAGTTTAATTGTTACACTCCTACTGTTAAATTATTAGAAAAAAAGGCTTTTAAAACAAAGCAAAAAAAGTGGATATTCTTTTTTGTTTTCTTTCTTTTTATTGTAATTTTGGTTTCAGTTTAGCATTAAAATAAGAATAATTAATTAATAAATTAATATTACATACATACTTATTTAATTTCGGTCAAAAACAATACAATACAACATGATATAAAACAAAAGATTTAGGCGGGTTCAAAATATCTAGACATGTATAGATCTACTTGCATAGAAGATCGCAATACGGTCTGATGGAGGCTGAATGTTGATAAATGAATTAAATTGTTGTAACGATTAAATGTGATTAAAATATATTTCTTTTTTTACAAAATATAAAGCTTGTCAATGTATTTTATTTTAAGTGGTGATGTCAGCAAATAATTGCAACGCATAAATCCACCTGAATAAATTTTATTTGGAAATAAAATACTTATATAAGAAAATAGTAATAATCTCTTGTCAATCCTTTTTTTAAACTAATGCTTTAATCAATTAAACAGTTAAGGGCGTATTTAATTTAGTATATGAATTTTATAAATAAATAAAACTGTGCTGGACATCGATTACGTTGTTTAAAGAAAAAAAAAAAAAAACCCAATAAACTTATAAGTTAGAGAAAGTTTTGCTTTTGCATTTGTTTTCAATAATAAACAACAATAAGAGAAAGCATTAATTTATACGATACTGTAGGATTTTAAATTTTTATTTTGCTTTATTAAGTATTTTGTTTTTTTTTTCGTTCAGCTTCAATCAGTTCAATTTTGTTTTACATTTTTCATATTTGTTATTTTGGTTTTTTTACTTTTTATTCTCGATAACATATAATAATAATTTTGTTGTTCGCTAATAAAGGTACATAAGCATCATATAATTGGCTTCGATAATTAATAGTTTTAATGCGTTTTGAATTGATTTTCTTATTTTTGTTTTGTTTGTAAATTTTTATTCATTTTCATTCATTTTGTAAACAAAGATAATATCTAAATGTTGCCCTTAATATTAATATTTTTACATTTTCTTTGATAATAATGTTATGTATGTTCAAATCATCATTGAATATGTTATTATGGAATTTCTTTTTTTCTTTTAGTTAATATATATATGTATATATTTTGTTTATATTATGCCGTGTGTATATATTTTTTTGTTCAGCTTTATGCATTAGTATTTCGACCATTTCTGTTTGGCTGTGACTTAGTTTGTTATTTACCTTTTACTTAATTTTTTGTTTATAATTTCCTTTTAAGCATAGCGAATTGTTTTATTATTATTTTATTTTTTTTTTTATGATTATTAAAATATTCAATCAACATTACTTACGAAACTTTTATAAATACAACTTTTTTCGATTTTCTTCTTCTTTTATTTATGTTTAATTTTATTTTATTTTATTTGAAGCGTATTTTATAATATATTTATTTTTGTTTACATGTCGTATTTTATATTATATTCTTGAGTTTACGAAAAAAAAAAATCTATAAAATTTGTCGCATTTTGTTGCTTTCCAGTTTTGCCTTATATTTCAATTAACTAGATTTAAATAATTAACTACTCATATAAAGATCTTTTTAGTTTTTGTTTCTTTTTTCTTTTATTACATACTGCTAAGAGGTTTTTCTCTTTTTTTATATTTATATATGTATTATATAAGTTTAATTGTCACTTTTTTTTATTTAAAATTGTATCTTTATTTATTTTATTGTTAAAAAAAGCAAATATTGATTTATCTGGCCAGCTTTCTTATATAGATATGCAGTTACAGCTATGCATCGTATTTTCTAAATTCAATATAAATAGAGTAGTTACATTTATTACACGTTTTTGCTTTTTTAATTTTATTTATATTTCTTATGTATGAATTGCAGCAGTACATTAGTATACATTTTAAATGAGTTGTCGTTTTTGTTTTTTCTTTTTTTTTCTTAATGTGTGACTTTTATTGTTTCTTTTTATTGTGTTTCCTTTCGATCAGAAAATTATGAAGATAATGATGATTGTGCAATTTTGAAGCTGATTAAATATGGTTTATGCAAAGAATTTATCGAATGCGTATGTAGACAGCGCAGTGTAGAGTTGTTCTTTAATTTATTTAAGTGAGCAGTTTCATGAACCGTTTATAAAGATTGGCAAGTGTTGTTTTCTTTAGTTAAATTGATGTTACAAAAAATAAAAATAAAAAATTGGTGGATAGTCGATTTTTATGAAGTACATTTAGCATTTTAGCATTTAAGAATTTAAAAAAGTCCCTTTTTCTTATCAGTGGAACTGATTCCTTTAGCTAGGTGAGAAATTTCATTAGTCAGAATGTGAAAATCAATTATTTTATACCCTCTATAACGGGTCTAATTAGCTCGAATTGCATTTTTTTTTTGTTTTGTATTTAACAAACAAAACCCATAATATCCGATTGTAAATATTAGCCTTTTTATAATGGAAGCTTTATTAACTTTATTTTTTAATTTGTGTGAAGTAATTTGTTCAGTGATAGTATTTTTTTTTTATCAATTCCAAAGCTTAATTTCATTAGCTAGCAGCAATTTGTACTAACAAATTGTTTCGAAAATTTAGAATGCTGTTTTTTTTACAAATAAAACATCGTAAGCAACGCTGTTATAGCCTTTTATTTAAATTAAAATATTTCCAACAACCTTAACTGGGATATTATTGACTTAATACCTAAATTAAGCTTGCAATCAATCATGTACCTGTCTTCAAGTACCTCCATATAAAATATTAAATCTTATGCTTGTAAGACAAAATTGGTAGTTTTAATCAAATCAACATTTAAAGACTTCAGGCCATTCACCTGATCATGGCATCAGCAGTATACTCTCTATGAGACAATTGGTGTTATACAACTTCCATTCCTATTTTTTTAGGGAAAGATAGCCAACAGCTATCACAATGTTTAATATAATAAGTTATAGCCTAAGGGCCATGGACCTACATTCGAACCTTTGTAAGACCAAGCCAAGAATTTTTGTGAAAAACAAAAGCTAAAACATGAATAAGTTGGGTTGTCAATTTAGCAGCAATAAAGAATGAAAAAGCAATATTTAGATCACAGTTCTGCAGAGCACAGATACGATTGCGATAACAATTGAAGACATTTTATTATAAAGAGATTTCCTACACCCACCAAGACTTAAGATATAATACAATAATTGCAAAAGGTTTTTCGGTTTTTAAATGATAACCTTAAGTGGTAGTGTATTTTAGCGTGAGAATTGCTAGATGAGATGTACTCGTTTGAAATGACATTTCAGCACACTTCAAATATATACCTTTTACGCGGACTATCAAGTCAATATTGGCATAAACCTTGGGGGTCACGATCGCAAAATATTAAATAGTCCAATTATGTTATGAGAATCTGCATTGCGCTATGAGACTTCTGCTGATCATTTAATGTGCGGATTAAAAAGTGGTGAAACAATCGTGTTCGTGAAAAGTTATTTCCTTAGATCATTGGTTCCCGGATATTATGTCAATAAATTTTCACTTTTAGTTAATATCGAAGGAAAGCTCCTATGAAGATAACTTTTTAAAACATACGAGTGTGTTTGATATGTTACTAATTTGGCAGTATCGAAGAGTATCCTCTAAGCCAGATTCCAGACTAAAAGAAGGAACTTAAGAATAATATAGGATATGGAGGGGATCTAAATGATTAAGTATGAAGCCCTAACCATGAACCCAGACACTGTCCAATTGATTGAACTCCAGCAGTTCAGAAATTTCGCATGACTAGTATAAAATGCCAAAATACGACCCTGACTAACTAAAGTAACATCTTAGTACGCCAATAATTGACAGTGAAAATAATTAGCAGTTTTGTTTTAAGAATATTGAAATGCTAGGAAACAACCGGATCGGTTGGCAACAAAACTAGAATTTAGAATGAGAAACGAAATCAAAATTACACCGGCTCCATGAGAAAGAAAAAAAATGAGACTTAAAAACCAAACAAGTCAAAGTCGCGCTTCTCTACAGCATTACCAAACAATGAATAAGTGAATACAGGCCTTGAAAATTTGATAACATCTTTAAACGAATTTTTAGGGATTTTGAATTTGGAAAGAGCATATCGCCACAGTTTTAATAGAGTTTCTGTCACGGATACGTAATCGTCGTGAATTTACCCCCATATCTCTAGTAAAAATGAGATTGAATGATATATTATGATTAAGAAATAAAATAAACCAACAATGGTTGTGATGATTTCGTGGGGTTATTAAAATCAATGCCAACAATATCAGCAGATTTCCGTCACCCACTAGTAGTGAAAAAAGACATTCAAATGGTTAGAGGACATTAATCAAAAAGGCTGGATTACTAACAAATTTTCCCTTCATATCAAACGGAATATTAAGAACCATTTTAGTATTGCTTAAAGACACATTGACTGAATTTCTTCGCAGTCTCCCAAATACCGAACTCTCCTCAAAGTATATTAAGAAAACAGTGAAACGTGGATGAAATAACATAACAGTACGAGATTGGGCCAATATATTGAATTTAACAAAAACTGGTTTAGCATGAGAATGTTAACATCCTCGACGATTTTATGTTGTCAAACCCCAAAGAAAACATGCCCTTACGATGAATCTTTTAAGAAGACAATGATCCTTAAAACGAAACTAAAACAACTTTTCTAACAGCATAATTTAAGTATGCTGCATTGGACTGCGTAATTTGTGGACTTTAATCCACGATCTTTTGAAAGAGAGTTTGAAGAGATAAAGTAAATAATGTGGCCAAGGAGTGGACTATTTTTACTAAACTAGTTAAGTTCTTTAAACACAGATTTTATTTTATGTTTTCTAGATGTGAATTTTTGTACAAATTTCATTGTTTATTAGAAGGTTTTATTTGTGGAAGTTCAATATGGCTCTATTTCACTGTTTATATAAGCATACAAAGCAGTATAGAAGTGTGATAATGAAACAATTCAGAGAATGGTTGAAAACCCAGTTCTTATGACTCTTTCCCTTTCATAAAACCAAGTCAAACGGTGGAAGGAATTGAATTAAGTATTTACCAATTAAGTGACACCTAATCAGGCATTTTATCATCTATACAACACAGAAATGGTCTAAGCTTCCACATCCACCTATGAAAGATTTTGAAATGAAAAGCTTTTCTGAAAGGTGGTCATTAAGAAAAACTCAATATAAATCACAAAAAAAACAAATTATGATACCTACGCCATTTTAAAGAAAAAGAAACTCATCAAATTGTATCGCAAAAGAGCTTTTGTGAGATAAAATTTGTTTAATTTGGCATTTTTGTCGCTTACGATGTTTTACCTGCAATAGCTCGATTTGAATTTCTAATGACGAAAGATAGTTCTACATAAGAATAGAGCAGTAAAAATGTTGTTTCTTGCATAAATAAAATTATGAAGATATCATATAAGCAAACATCAAGAGTAACGTGTTTTATTACAGAAAAAGATTCAGATAATTTAAATTTAGCAGAAAGGAGTTAATTATGCATGTAAACAATAAAATAGAAATCAATTTCTCGAATTTTCAATTGAAAAATTAAAATAGTTCAATTTATAGTCAAAAAATGATTTATGGACAAAAATTTCAAAATTAAAAGAAACAACAAAATGAATACAAAATATTAAAGAAAAAAAAAGCAACAACAAAATATCAAATAAAAATATCAACAAGCTTTTCACAATATTTATTTGTGATAGTTTTCCACATGTATATACATAATTATCTGTTATGTAGGTTCGATTTTTCAATAATTTCAAAATCATCTTTTAACATCACTTCAGTTATGGGTTTTTGTATAAACTATTCGTCTCTATATCTGATCGTTTTACTTTTAGATCAGATATTCTTTCATCCGGTTCTAGGGATGCAGCTGTTTAAACAAGACAAACAGATAATTTTCAAATTTTTCATATATAAAAATTAGAAAAAAAATCAACGTAATGGCTGCGAATTTTCTACAAGCGGCATGAGTTTTTTGTTTTTTCAGACAATCAAAATCAAATGCATTTTCTAATTAACTAACAATTTATATGTATGTACGTACTATAATATTTATGGCATTTTGTGGCAGTCAGTTCGTTTTTGCGTTTTTTTTTTTTGTTTTCTTTTCTTTTGTATCAATATGCTTGCTTAGTATAACTAAAATAATAACATAAATATACAATATAAAATATTTTAAACAATAATATTTAAAAAAAAAATAAACTTAATAAAATAAAAACAATAAATAAAAGAAACTATTTTAAAAACAAATCCATATTTGACGCATCGCAATTAGGCTACCTTTTAAATAAAATAAAAGCAAATCTTCGGTTGTAAACTTTTAAATCGATTTGTGTATATTGACTAGAAAGGTAGATAGGTATATTTTTCATAATCATTTCATTTGAAATATGAAAAAGAAGAAAACACTAAATTTTGAATGGAAGATGAGGTTATGATGAAGCCATCCGATCTTTGTAATATTCGTAGAATTTACATACAATATAATATTTTGTGCGTTGGTGTGCAAACGATAAGAATTAAAGAATGCTATAATAAAGTGAATTTAAGTTTTGATAAAAAAAAATCTTTTATAGTCATTAAGATGCACGGCCCTCTTAGGTTGCAAAGCAAGGAGTTTTATTCAAAAATGGACGGAGTAGGGTAAGCTTTATTGTTATTATTTAGTTTTTTTTTAAAAAGATTTTTGAAAAAATTCCTTCAAATGCATATACATTATGTTATGCTCGTAAATTAGTAACAAAAATTTTAATTATTTGTTATATGTCATATCGAATTTCTTTTAAGCGCTTTACCCTTTTCGAAAAATGTGGTACCTGTAGTCTTTTGATTGATAGTACAACAAATAAAAAAAAAAAAAAAACTTAAGCCTCTGCACAAAACTACAATACTCAAGCACTCCAAGCTTTACTAAAAGCAATTAACAAGTTTGGCAAATAAATAAATAATGTAAAGGTGAGAATGTCTTTTTGTGTTTAACCACAATGAAGACTATGGACTAAGGAAGTGTAAATATAAAAATATGTTAACAATATTAATGATACAATGAAATGATTTCACAATGAATGATTGATATAAATATTTGTTTTCTTTATCTATTTTTTAAATTTTGTTTTTTGTTTTTTTTTTTCCTTTTTTGTTTAGTATCCTAAATTTCAACTGTTGTGGTTGTTTTCCTTTTGTTTTGTTAATTTCTTTGTTTTTTTTTTTTTTTTATTATTTTAATCATTTACGATCACTGCAAAGTCGCGCGTTATTTATCCAGATGTATTTGTTGTCCAATGGTATTTTGTTTTTGATATTTTCTACTTTTAAAATTGTTGCCAAAGCGATTTGTTTGTTACATTTCTTATATAAAGACAGTTGTTAAAAGTAACATATTCGAATCATCTATTATTTCAATTAACTGACTGAAGCCCTCAATGGTTTCCATAGTATTTCGGGTGTATTTTGGATTTATTTTTGGTTTTCTGTTATTTTTTTTTTTTTTTTTTTTTCGTTTTAAATTAAAATGTCTTTGTATACATTACAACAATATTTTTTTTTTTTTTAAATGGCTTGATTAGGCGTAGAAGAATATGTATTTGAATCCATTTATATTTCGATTTAAGCGTATGACTCACTCAACTGCTCGAAAAAATGCTCAAAATTCGGGTCATCAACATTTATTTCTGGACTAGCCGGTGGTGGCAGGGCAACACTTCGATATTGCTGCTGAAATGTCGATAGTATTTCGCGGATCTTTGCAATGATCTCTTGCACTCAGGCATTTGACTCCTGCATGAAATGAAACCGATGAAAAAGAGAGGAAACAAAGATAATAAATTAAATAAATAAAAGCAGCATTAAGCGGCTGTGCTAGACACAACAAATTTTTTGTTTTTTTTTCATTTTATATTAAAATATCATAAATTGTTCTATATTATGTTTACCTTAAGGTTGTCAAAATAATGCATAATTTGTTCGTAATCCATGTCCAAGTCGTCGAGACCAAGACTTTCTCCTGGGCCAATATCACCGTCAACTGTTGTCGAAAACATTGGATTGCCCACGACAGTAGCACGTTTCACTTGATTTCTTCTCGATTTGCCCTCATCAATTGGCGGCGTAATGAAACCACCATTATCATCAGAACTGGAATTATTTGTGTTTGTATCAGGTTGCGATGACTGCTTTTTGTGCCGTCGCTTAACTTCAGCGTTTTCTTCTAAAAAAGAAGATTAAAAAAAGGAATTGAACATAAGCCTTCTAGGCAAAACTAATTTGCAGATAAGATCAAGCCTAATATATAAGAAAACGAATTAAAATGAATATTATGAACATCTTGTAGTCACCTGAGTACTCGAGCATTTTCACGGAGAAGATTTAGAAATGTATCATAGAAAGTACTATAAGTAAGCTGCTGCGCGTAGGTGCTAGAGATTTTTGAGCAAAGGAAAACTATTGTGGTAGGTATGAGGTACAAAGTTGGCAATATTTATAATAAAAACAATCTAAGTTTTTAGTTCTGCTGAAACAGCGTATGTTACTACTGCTCTGTACAATGGGTGGACATAACCTGATTAAGGTTCCTTAAAAATTGCCTGCAGGTTTGAACTGCTATTGGTTTAAAGAACAGATCTGGCGATTTGTGCATGTTTGCTGATTCTCTTGTGGCATAGATCTTTCACCAAACGATAAGGCTTGTCATAGAATATGTTGATTGTTGCGTTGACTGGAATCCAAAGAAATATATTTTCCATCAACCTTATCGTTGTTTTTCTAAATTGAAAAGGGACCATCATTAATAATTGCAAATTTCTCTGTAAGACCCTAAAGATTTCGCTTGTATTTGAAAAATTCATACGTTCAAAAGTTTAGGACAAACCAAATCAATATCGCAGAAGCGAAGAACTAATCTCAACCAACTTGGCGTATGCAACTGGGACCAGTTAGCGTATCATCGCGCTAATTGGACATCGGACCAAAGAACTAATTGAAGAAAACATGAAGGTTTTCCGAGTTCGATGTGCGAATAACTTAAAAACCAAAAAAAAAACAGAAGTAATGTGTTGCAAGAGACTGCTAGACTCTCGATGTTGAGTTTCCAAAATTTTCAAGAATTCCTTTGCTTCGAGGATCAAGTGCAGAGGACCAATTACAACATTGTCAGCATGACTTAGACACCCCGCATCTGATCTGATAAGTTTCACCCGACCTTCACAACGAACAAACTTGTCAAGGTTAGAAACACTGGATAGAACAATGCAGAGATAAGGATGGAGACGTAATAGTAGATTCACAGTCCTCGAAATTTGATAGAAATACTTCTACAGATTTTTTAACAGCGTAGACGAACAGCTCACAGGCGGAGCCATTTACGAGGGCGGGTCAATAAGTCCGTGACTTTTTGAATTTCTGACCTCTTTACTGAAACAGCAACACTGCTCCTGTCAACAGGCATCTGTCAGTTGACTTCTGTCAAAATTTAAACTTGCTGCGTCAGTTAGTTTGTGTTTGACAGCTATTTTTATCAGACTACTCACTAATTTGAGGAGAAAATGGAAAAAAGTGAATTTCGTGTGCTTATTAAGCATTATTTCTTGCGAAAAAAAACCATTACCGAGACCAAGGCTAAGCTTGATAAATACTATGGGGACTCTGCACCATCGATTTCAATGGTAAAAAAGTGGTTTACTGAATTTCGTTGTGGCCGTACTAGCACTGAAGATGCCGAACGTCCTGGACGCCCAGTTGAGGTCTCTACACCCGAAACAATCGAAAAAATTCACGATATGGTGTTGGCCGACCGAAGATTGAAAGTGCGAGAGATTGTGGAAGCCGTAGGGATCTCGCATGGCTCAGTGGTTTCAATTTTGAATGATCACTTGGGCATGAGAAAGCTTTCCGCAAGATGGGTGCCGTGTTTGCTCACAGTCGACCACAAACGCAATCGTGTAGCAACTTCACAGGAAGGTTTGGCGTTGTTTAATCGCAATATGGAGGAGTTTTTGCGCCGTTTTGTAACCGTGGACGAAACATGGATCCATCACAACACACCAGAGAACAAACAACAGTCAAAACAGTGGGTTTCTAAGGGTGAATCGGCGCCAAAGAAGGCCAAGGTGGGTTTGTCAGCCAATAAAGTTATGGCGACTGTTTTTTGGGATGCACGCGGGATAATCCACATTGACTACCTTCAAAAGGGAAGAACAATCAATGGGGAATATTATGCCAACTTATTGGACCGATTCAATGACGATTTGAAAAAAAAAACGACCTCATTTGGCCAAGAAAAAAGTTCTTTCCCACCAAGACAATGCAAGGGTGCACACATGTGCAGTTGCCATGGCAAAAATCCATGAATTGGGCTATGAATTGCTCCCTCATCCACCCTATTCTCCAGATTTGGCTCCGAGCGACTACTTCTTGTTCCCAAACCTGAAGAAATGGCTTGGTGGAAAAAGATTTGACTCCAATGATGAAGTCATCTCGCAAACAAAGGCCTATTTTGAGGACCTCGACAAATCATTTTTTTTGGAAGGGATAAAAAAATTGGAGAAGCGTTGGACAAAGTGTATAGAGCTCAAGGGAGACTACGTTGAAAAATAAAATTATTTTTTTATCAAAAAATCTGTGTTTTAATCCAAAAGTCACGGACTTATTGACCCGCCCTCGTAGCTTGGAATGTGATCGAAAACATATTCGCTCACCCAACCAAACAAGGGTGTGCATAGAGATATCTAATTTAAAGATCAATAAGGCTGGGACGCAGACGAACTACTAAGATATGATCGGATGGGAATATTTTCGTTAAATAGAACTTCAGTATCGTTTGCCTGATCCTCAGAAAGCGAAACCCTCTAAACAGGGCCGCCAATTATAGGAAATTAGCCTTCTTAACATCTTTGTCATGTAAACTCATCATCCTACTTGGAAGAATTGTTCGAATGTTAGAGATTTGTGTGAATAAAATCGAGTGATGTAGGATTCTTCAGGCGATTTTCAGTCCCGTCTGCATTGACGGTGAGTGGAGGAGGAGATACAACGACGAACTATATGGACTGTACAGCGACATGGATCTAGCCAGAAGGGTGAAGATCCAAAGACTGAGATGGCTGGGTCAGAGGAGGAAGAGGAAGAGGAGGAGGAGAAGAGGAGGGCCAAGACTCAGATGGCGCATGCAAGTGGAAGAGGACCTCAACCAACTTAGCTAGCCACGGATCGAGCTGGCTGGAGAAGCTTGTTGACTGAGGCCCAGCTCCACCCCGGACTGTAGTGCCACTTAAAGTAAGTAAGTATGTAGGGTTTCTTTTGGAATTAAGGATATTGATGGAGAAGATTTAATCATAACTGAATAAATAGAACAATATTTCCAAAATAAAATTACCAATTTTCAAGGCATTCAGTTGTAATTCTTCTTCTGATGATTGTCCATTTGCCGATTTATTTGCATGTGGAATTGCTTTGTACGCTGCTGCGTCTCGCTTTGGCGTTAGCGAATCAAACTGGAATGCATTCTTTTGCTGCTGAGCGGCATTCTCCACCAACCTTTCAGCCATGTGCAATTCGTTTTTTTCTTTTTCGTCATCGTCTTCTGTTAAAGGACTATTTTTCTTTGGTGATAATGATAATGATTCCTCTGATGAAGAGTCCTGTTGCTGTGCGGCATGATTTTTAAGTGCCATATTTAATTGTTCTTGTGTAAAGTTTAATTGATGATCTGGTGGTCTGTCGTAGCAACGAATGAGATCAATGTTGCCGTGAACCTGAGAGCGACGATTGTGTGCATGATTTGAATTTCTATGATGTTTGTGATGATGACGTTTTTGAACTACAGGTATAGCTGTTATGGTTGAGTCCTAGGATTTTTTTAAAAACAAAATCTATCTATTAAATTGAATGTGTGCAGAGAAAAAAAAATTTACCTTTTCAGTGGTTTCGTTTTCACTGTTACTAGAGACAAGAGCTGTTACTCCAATATTACGATGCGGGGGCACTGGTGGTCTGTATTCATTTTTTCGATCATTCCCTCTCGAGTGTGGTGGTAAGGGTGGGGGAACACTATCGTCGCTACGTAAAGTATTTTTTAGTAATTCGATTTCATTTTTATAATTTGCTTAAACCTTAAACCAAATTTAATTTATTGCCTAAGGAGCTTGGTAATGAAATGAATAGTTTGGCATCTAAACCAAGGACTTTCGTTAGCATGAATTGGTAATGAATCAACTTAAAGGTTGTTTAGATATTAGCTACATGCTCTTTAAATAAGGAGACAAGTTAAAGTGCCTCTTGCTTGTAAAAAAAAACCGTAAGAGCAAAGAACCACAACCGTCGATTTGGATATTCTAATCTATTAGCTATCAATTAGCTAATTTTCTTATGATTATAATGTATACAAAAAAAATCAAAAACGATTCAAATTTGAAAAGAAAATTTTGGAAAAATTACATTCGCAAATTTTGAGAGGATTAAGAAATTGAAAAAATTAAATATTCTACATTTCCTGACATGGCTCGACATTTTTGACTAAGTAACACAACTAACAAAACATTTAAATTGCGATTTTTTAAAAAAATTATTTAAAAATGTGCTTACGTGGGTCTTCTTTCGTTTTTATTATAAGTAGCAGAATTCACAACATCGGTGCTTAAGTTAGTACTCTGGGCACTTGGGCGATTGTCAAATGTTGAAATATTATTAACAACATCGTTTGGGTCGGAATAATTTAAGATAGGATTACTTGTAATGCGAATTCGAGAGTCTGAAAAGGGGAAACAAAACTAAATAAATGAATTGGAAGTGAAAATAGTAATTATAATAACCTCTGGGGTTTTCGAAAATATTTCCATTAACTGAATCTTGCGCCATAGAAGATCTGTCCATTGTAGAGCGTCCCAACCATACCCAATCGTGTGCATTTGTGGTTGATTCTCGTGGTCGTCGTGAATCTCTTAACAAACCGCCTTCACCAAAAGTATCTTTAGGTAAACTTTCTAGTCCTGATTCAATAGTGATTGGTCGAAATTTCGACGCATATACCACACAGGATATAACGAAGACAATAATGGCAAAGCAAAAAGCAGTAAGTAAAACGTACATTCCTATTTCCATCGAGGTCATATCATTATGTGGACCTGGCTTATGCCTTAGACCGCTTACACTATTAATACTGCCTCGATGTTGTCTGGCTTGCACTGTTGGCTCATAGTGATGAGTGGCATCTTTTAACGGCACCCCAACTGTAATGTTTTTTTAAGTCATTTATTAATACATGCAGACATATCTAGCTGCATTTTGCTTACCAATTATATCAGCCAAGTCTCCACTATCTCGGAAAACTTTTCGCTCTCCTCTCATGATACCGTCATTTTGCACAGTATCTGGTTTATTTACAGTTTCTCCAGTGTTAAAATCAACTTGAACAGAAGCTAAAGCTGTAGCTAATGGACCAGGATTCGATTTTGATTGCTTAGCCATTGGCATGCTACGTCTTAATCTGCAATCTTCAGAGAGCAAAAGTGTAACTCGCAACAGATCACCATTTCCTTCACCCACAGCAATCACTCGTGGATGGTGTGAGGCTAACATTGGAGCAAACGCGACTACCTCTGTATCCAGACTTTCCACCAACAGGAAGTAATCATCAACAGAAATATCCCTACAAACAAGTGCATCAGTGCTTTTATTTTTTTCTTAATTTAGAAAAAACCATCAAGTACCTTAATGGTGTTCTGGCGCCGTCAGAAAATTCCAAATCAATGTCCAAAAGACCTTCTTGATATTGTGCTGTAAGTCTCCGTGTAACAGAGGTTTCCGCAATGTATCCGTTTTCAATTGTGTTATCGGGATTTATAGCCAATTGAAGTCCAGAAACAACACGAACAATTAATCTTGTTAAACTAACTTTGTCACTTCCTACTCGAATCTCTTTAGCACCAATCACTCTTCCAGTTATTGGCGAAAGGACCTACAAAATTAACAGATGATTGAATTTACCAATCATTTTAGAAATTTCAAGTGGGATTTATTTCTTACCTGTACATCGGTTCGTCCCATGGATTTTCCTTGTAAAATTCTACCCTTAAGACTGGCAATCTTGGGATCGGCAACTCTCAGTAGGGGTTGCACAAGATCAGTAACTCTCAGTCCTGTCCTTCGAGATATAAGATAACTAATTCGTCCGGAATTCTACGAAAAATTTACGTGTTATCCATTTCATGGCGTGTTATAGCCAAAGATAAATACCTGATCGGTTGCTAAAAATCTGGCATATACTTCAACAGGACTCTGTTGATATCGTGCACGACAGGTGGCTTTATCTGATCCCAAAACACTCATAAAATCATCTCCGTGTTGATTCCATACATAAGAACGCTTTTTACGACGACGTGTTTGTTTTCCATGCCTGCAATTGGATCTGAATTTTATTGGCACCATTAGACTAGACAAAAAAGTATATTTACGTGTAATGATGTTCATCAGGAACTTTCCATCCTTTGATTTGTGATAGTCTAAAGTCCGAAACGTAGACTTCTAGCGGAAATTCTGGCATCCAAACAATGAATTTTGCCAATCCTATGTATGTGCCGTATTTTACAATGATTGATGCATTCGAAGAACCCCGTATCTCTGAACCGTCCACATAAACTGAACTGCATGATGATGATACCTTAGCAAAAAAAAAATAATCATTTTTGTAAAGTGTACAATCTTTGAATTTTAATGTTGTGTAACTACCTTAATTACACTTTCGTCTTCGGCATGACAAGAACTTTGCAATGTAACATCAGCTACTTTTCCCGCTTGGGATACAATAAAGACTTTCATTGCTTGGGCTACCTGTCGCCCAGTTAGAACAGCCGTATTCATAAGTTCCCAATTCTGTTAAAATACAATAAGCAAACATATTAAAGAATATTTTAAGAATAATAGGATTCGATTGTTTCGGGTTCTCCAATAGGGACTTGACAACTTTGAATTTAATTTGTGAACGCACTCTTTCACTAATCATCAAACTGTAACTGTCAATTTATTCAGTAAACTCAACATTTTCATCATGGTAAAGTACACGAACGAGTATCGTCTGCAAATAATAAAAATTTTCTACCGAAATTCGGAGTCGGTGACTGCAACTTTAAGAGCGCTAATTCCAATTTTCGGTCGTAATTTTCGCCCTAGTAGACAGGCAATAACAAGTTTAGTGCAAACATTTGAGCCTACATATTCGTTGTGTGATGTTGCCGTGTCAGTAAGACAGCGGGTTTGTCAAAGTGTAGAAAATATCGCTGCCGTTAAGGCGTCCGTAGCAAACGATTCAAATCAGTCAATTCCACGGCATTCTCAAGAATTGGGTATCGCTCAGACTACATTATGGCGTATTTTGCGTAAGGATCTTGGTTTACACCCATACATGATCAAGCTGACTCAAGAATTGAAGCCGATGGACCATTTGAAGCGTACGTTCTCCGATTGGGTTCTGGAGAAGATGCGCCAAGATGGTGAGCGTGTTATCTCAAGAAATGGGTCAGTCGATTGGCCGCCTCGTTCGTGCGAATTAACCCCGCGACTATTTTCTGTGGGGCTACGTTAAGTCATTGCTTTATGCCAACAAGCCGACGACGTTGGAAGAGCTCAGAGTCAACATTGAATGCGAAAAAGCGGCCGTTTCGGTCGAAATGTGTGGCCGGATCGTTGAAAATTGCGTCCAACGAATCGACCGCTGCAAACGTGCCCGCGGTGGCCATATGAACGAAGTCGCGTTCCATTCATAAATATTTTGATTGTACTTCAAGCCGATAATAAAGTTTTTGAAATATCTCAAATGGTTTACGTTTTATTTAAAAAAAAAAAGTTGTCAAGTCGTTTCTGTTTTTTGAACGTAAAAAGTCCAGTATTTTATTGTAACTGCGTATCAGGAGACCAATAAGGAAATTTACAGCAGAGTTGTCCTCTGACTTATGGATATATATTATAAACCACATAATAGGAGTAAAATATATAACAGGGTAGACGACTCAGAAGAGTAGTTCTGTGATCTAATAGGGAGTACAGGCTTGCCATAAACCAATCCTCCAATTCAACATGCATGTCTACTATACGATTGATTGAATGACACCAGAATTCCAGTTGTTACAAAAACGTGAGGTCAAAAGGTGTGTAGCCGAATCTTATAGGAAGCCTTATTGGAGAGGAGGAATTCGTGAAAACTGAATTGAGCACGCTTTAGGAATTACGATCTACATCGTAATAATAAGACTATTTATATTCATTTTATTGAAACAAGTTTACAAGAAAAATCGGCACTACTGATTTTACCGGGCTCCAAACAACATCAGTCTTGGCTGCACGGTTTCTCTAACTAACCTTCTCATCTCTGGGAAGAGATCTCTTGTTTAACACTCACTTCAGTTTTGATAAGCTTGTGCGTCGTCTATCTTTTGACTGTGGACTTGCAGTATGATGATATTATTTCAAAATTGTTGTTGCTGCGAAAGTACAAAACAAAAGTACATATGAAGCGCCTCACTATTTGCAAGCTAGTTCGAAAAAGCAACGCTTCTCTGAGTGCAATGGGAAGCATAAACTTACTGAATATCGACATCAACAATCAAATTTTTAGGTAAGTTGTGGAAGGAAGCGTTTACCCACCTTTCTAAAAAAAAACCAAGAAATTTAAGTAAGCACCTAAGGACTACAATAGACTAAATCTGTTGTTTGGCAGAAAAAAAAATTATATTTAAAAATAGAAGATATGTCGAAGTGTTTAAGATTTTACTCAATTCTGAGTCAGAGGTGGACTCGTCCAGACAACTGTGACTGACTAATGAATGATTCAAAGCTTCACAACAAAACCGGTTACCTTCAGCAGAAAATGCATCTCCATACTCACAAGTACAATCACGGAACACTGTGTCATTATACTACATTTACAGTGAACGTGTATTCCTGAAAATGATTACTGATGGAAAAGAGGAAGAGGAGTCTGTAACGCCCTGCCTTTGCATGTATCATGTATCCCTAAGCAGATAAAGCTTCTTCTACAGCTCTGCTTAGTGAAAATCTTTAATCTTGACAAATTAATCAGGAAATTTCGGTGGTTTCAGAAATAGCTACACAGCACAATAGATCTACAATTGGCCTAAATATACCTCAACGGAGATCATTCTAATAAATCATGTGGTACTGCGACCACTTCCAAACTAATACATAGTTTGCGAATGCAAGAATTCTTTAATAGTTATAGAAATACTAAATTCAATGAATATTGTCTGAGTTCTACTACACAATACTAAGTAAAGACCTTCCTGGCACCAAGCCTGCGCCGTCCTTCAATGAAAGCGGCATAACCTGCAACATACTATATTTTATAACAACAACTTACCTTCGATATTGGAAGTACGGCTTGGATGTCATCCTTGTTGATCTCTATTTTTGCTATAAGCTTTTTCCGCGTTTCTTCTGGCGTTGACCCTGTACTTTCAGGTGAGGCATCCTTTAATTTTGGGCTATCATACACATAGCTAACAGACCAAACAATTTTACCACCATCCCAGTTTTCTTTCGTATCATTTGCGACTTCCAACAACCAAGAGAAGACTTCAAACATTCTAAAAAGAACAACAAAACCAATTACAAACATTTCGTGTGCATCAAATGATTCCCAAAAACATACCTTGAATTATTTTCGACATCAGTTTCCTTGCCTGTACTATCGGGATCTTGATCTTTTCGGAAGGCTGTTACTCGTGCAACAGTGTGTTTTGGATTTTCTTTTTCCACGGAAATATTCCATTCATCTGATGAAGTGGTTGCACCAAGTATTCGCATACCGGCCTTTACACGAGCCCTCACAATGAACACGGCAATATGTTGCTCGCTTTGTTGATGCAAAAATACTGGAACATGAATCTTCGACATGGGGTAGAGTGGTCGCTGTGGCAGAAGAATTGTTAAAGAATCGTCTGCTCGTAGATCTTTATAAGGTGACTGCGCAGCCACTAGAGGTATTTGGGCAAATGATGTTAATGGTTGAATTTGAACTTTTGGTTCACATTGTTCTGGATTACGTGATGGCGGCTCAAAAACACTATAGGATACTTGCACTAAACGTTGTGGCACTTTTGGTGGCATACTTCCACGAGAACTTTTCTCTGGTGGTGGTAATGGTGGCCACCAATTTGACGGTATTACAACCTATTAATTTAAATTATTCGATTCCTTAATGGAATGCAAAGAAAAAGTAATAAAAATACACTTACCTCGGCCACGCATACACCATCCTCTCCTTCAGGCATGCAACGACCTTTCAATGGCGTTCGAGATCCCAATGAAACATGCAGCAGTACACATATCTTTTGCCTTTGCAAATGACCTCCTGGATCGGCGCCAGCATGGAACAGTACCCTTAGGACTGGAGAGTCACGGGGTATTGTCGTGCGCACCAAATGTGCCGATATATCCAAGTGCAGATTTGTCTGTTGCAGTTCCATAAGTGCTACGGTGGTATTCTAATTATGGAATGTCATGCGCCATATACGAATGCCATAAAAAGAAAAATAAAATTGGCACGCAATTAATCTAAACTATTCATATTCATATGTATGTATGTACATGTTTATATGTACAAACGTCAATTTATTTACTAATCGGAATACAACAACAACTACTAGGAGTACAACAATTGTGGAAGATGACTTACGTTTAAATGATCTCCTTGAGTCTCCACAGCATCCGGAACGATGTAACGAGCAGGGACTGTTTGTTTTGTGGAAAATGGCCCATAGCTTGCTCTAATTGAAACAGGCTGAGTCGTTTGTACGACTGTAAATCGATCGACCGACAGCACTGAATCTTGGGCAACTCGTGGTCGCGCCGAAGATTGCACATTTGATATCTCGGGCGTAACTGGCGGTTGTCTTGGGGAATGTTTTAAGAAGAATCCACTATCGGCTGCTTCGAAATGAACCTCCACAGATCGGCATCGGTCTAAAAGAAAGCAAAAATGTGAATACATTAATTAAAGCAATTAAGTTAATACTCGTACATTTATTTCATTTTACTTAAATTAGAGTCTGTATGTTAAAAGCACACAAGTTTAAATATATTGCTTTCAAATTACATAAATGGACTAATCAATTTGTCAGGAATTTGTTCTCGTTTTAATTAAGAGAACTTGAAAAGTTATGAACTTTCTTGATAGTTTAAAATGTTTTATAAGTGTATGAGATGTATTTTGATCTCAAGTAGCTATGAGTAAAAAGTTTGCCGCTCCGGATAACTTCCACCTTTTGATTACTTCCCTATCTTGCGAATAATAATGTAACTTAACTCAAGAGGACACCTTATATACTCGAAGTACCCATTTACTACTCACTGAGACTCTTCGGAATTATATCTCAATTAAGGTCACTCGGGTGACTAAAAGTGTATTGCGTTGCATAGTAGAAGTTAGTCGGAGGAATTTGAAATTCATAATCAGGTCATAGGACTGCTTAGCATTTCAAAAAATATTAAAGGCGTTTTTAGCAGTTAGGATTCCTAATCGCCTTGTTTTTTAAAGCCAAAGAAAATGTGCTGGAAAAGTAAATCACATGAAGTGTTCTTCAACTTCATTATCTGTAATCGCATCGGCCAGCATGTGTGTCTGTTTCCAAAAGGCCAAACAACTTAATAATTCTTTCCATAATAAACCGAATAAGGTGCTTTTATATTCTTATCTCGCATTTAATTCGCTAGTTTATTTAAGGCACTGAAGTAGTGCCAATATTGTGTAGGCCTTTATAGAGATGTTGGTTATATTACTTCTTAGGTACTGGAAGTAAAACATAGGGTTCAGATTATGGAAACATTAACTGTATGCAGTTTTTTAAGTCGGATCTTCTTTCTACACAATTGACTTGACATAAGGATTAAACAGATAGAACACAAGAACATGGTTATAAAATGTGGAATATGTGTAATAAAAAAGAATCATTAAACTGACCCAATGCAGTTGAGATCAGTGAAATACGGCTTAGGGTCAAGAATTTAATTGCGCCATGTGAACCCAAGATAAAACTCGTGCAATAAATACGTAAGAACATAAAACTACATCAAAAAAGGAACATCTCGGGTACAGACTGAGCAATTCCAGTCAAAACACCGAAATGTGTGTCCAGTGAATAGTACTTGAAACGATACCTGATCTTGGAAAGCAATGTTAGTAAACCTTAACAAACTCCTCAAAAGAATATTAAATAACTGGGAGAGCACAGGTTATCTTATTACCACAATCATTCACTAGGATCGTTAACACAATAAGCGACTTTTGTCCTTATTATGTCCTCGAAATTCTGATTTAGGCTGCAGTATGTTTCGGTAAACTCAAGCATGAGTTAAGAAGCATTGTGAATACCTTTAAAAATGAAAATAAAAAAAATGTCGTATTTCATAGTAGAACTTAAAATGACTGTAGCTCTTTTGGTATACATATTTATTAATCAAAATAGGTGCCATTGGCACCAAAAAGTGATCCAAATGTTGGAAAAGGCGGTGGCCGGTTGGCGATGAGAAAAAAATCTCATATTGCATCGTGTTTAATTTTTGGACCGCAGTTCTTGACGAGCGTTGCCTATTTCTGATTGCATTTCTTCCAGCTGGTTACAGTAATTCTCAGCATTGATAGTTTCACCACTATCAATATACTATAAGTGGATAATGCCAGCAGAACACAGCAGTCAGCAGTCAGCATTTTCTTGCTTGGATGAAGACACAGTTTTGGAATGTGCTTCGGTGCATCATTAGCATCTAGCCATTGTGCAGATCGGCGATGATCATAGTATTCAACATAGTTTGGCAATTCACTTTCATCACATGTCCTTTTCTGTGCAGAAAGGGATCATATCTAAGCCGGATGAGCAGAGAAACGCAAACCTCTTACCGACGCATTATGTTTTAGTCCGTCAGCTTCTGAGGAACCTATATGTTGAGTTTCTTGAATTTTCCAAGCGCTTATAAATGACGGAAATGCACACTCAATTTCTTTGCAATGTCCCTTACAGTTTGATAAGTGTCAGATTCCAAAGCTGCATCTCGCACCTCGCCCTTGTCGATGGCTGGTGCTGTGGACAGACTGGATTTTAAGAGTTATTTCGCCCGATGGTCATTTTTGAAACCATCGATGTAAGGTTTCTTCGTGGCAAGACCACCGGTAGTCCACACCATGACTTAAAACACGGTACCGTGAGAGTTAGGAGCCCCCCGGAATTCGGTCCGGGCCTTGCTTGTTGAGGTAGGCTACCTTGTGGGAGCGTCACGGTCTCTATTGTTTAAACCTAAATCACAGGGAGCTGCGGGGCTGTGTCCTCAACACAGTTCTGCATTGGTATTATTTAAAGTAGCAAATAAGCAATGGCAAGGCGTATCCTTGCTCCCATGGATGTATGGGCATCCCGTGAACTTAAGTCTACACGACAGGCGGTCACGCTAAACACAAGAAACATCTGTACACGCTCCGAATGCACAATTGACGTTTTTTGCTGTTCCCGCTGCGTTGTGCCCAATTTTAAACTCGTAAGCAAAAAGTAATCGTTTTTACATGGTCTTCTGCTTGGTTATCCGATCTTGTCACTTTGACGTCTAGAACAGAAGTGTTACTGTTCAAACGCGGAGCACTGAAGAGAACTGAAGCGTACCTGTTTCGCAGCTGTTTTTATCGCATCCAACTTCTCATCAACCCGGAATCCAACATTACATGCTTTAAATTCCAGTAGATCATGAGAAAAAGCCCATAAAAGAAAACGTCCTAACATATTCAGAGGGTAATGCGATAAATTGGACACTTAATAATATTTGGCAATTTTATTCATTCCAGGATTTTGGTGTATTGAAATCGAACGCCAAACAGATTGATTAGATTGAAAATTTTGTCGCTCCAGCTCTTTTTCCGGTAGCAGTCTGTTATTACCATGTTGTTTCCAGGATCATTGTGTGTATATTACAAAAGTCAAATCAGTGAAAAAAATAAAAATTAATTTGGACGGCTGAACCTGGGAATATTCAGCGATACCTCCAGTAGTGCAATGGGCACGATGGTATGCAAGAACCAAAGAGATCGAATGAAATAGGAGCATGCTATTGAAGATGCTTTTCGAGAATGCTAAAATCCATTTTTTTCTAAGGAGTTGTATAATCAATGCTTGCAGAATCAGAATTGGGCAGAATTCAGAATCACCAAGCCCACCCAAGGCAAATGAGAATATCTAAATCTACCAACCAACTATAGAGATTAATCTTTTAAATGCTGCAAAATAAATACGAGTACTAAAATATCCAAAGCAAATTGAGAGAAGTGTTAATGGCTTTTATCAGTACAGATTTAGGCAAGGAAGCCCATAATTAACCACATATTTGTCTTCACATTGCTGTAGGTCTTGAAGTCGACCCAGAAATTCAAAATCAATACCAAAACCTCATTATCGAATTCAAAGATTCAAATCTAAAAAGAAAAACATAAATGGAGAAGGAAGTAGGATGTATTTTAATTTAATACAATATTCAACACCCTATGTTTAATTAGAAGAGTTTTTCACTTGACAATAATTGCTGTTTGTACGAGTACTCGTATTTATGGAGAAAAGGACGAAATGACATTGCACCCACAATAACTTTTAACGAGTTTATTGCATGTGACTCTTGAAACTCATGCCTCAAATCCCATTTGGAACAAATAGAGATGCATTTTCAAAAACAATAGTAGAAGAGTAAAGGTTGCGACAAGGACCACCTCTTATTCAGTTAAACGGAGTTTGTTTGTAAAATGGAATCCATTATCAGTTCGAGGAGTCGACACATATGTACTCATAGATGGGTGTTTTGTGTGAAAGTTGCATTCAACCGCGCATATGAATCCTTGGGCACTTGATGCGACGAAATGTAATTAGGACAAGTGTCATGCCAACATTCTGTTTTGCAGATTCATAGAAGTACCGCGTCACAGATTATTCAGATGGTTTCCTTCAAGTATGTATAACACATTGAGCACTGAATACATTCCAAAGGCACCATATGGGGTGGAATTCTCTCAACACACATAGAAAATTTGCATTTATGACAGGTCAATGTATTTCTTTTCTATTTTTGAATAAATTAGATACCAAAAAAAATTGCACGATTGACTTGTAAAGTAACACGTCAGCTATTAAACCTACAATCTCGTAAGCCCCAACAGCGGATACATATAGATACCTCATCGCTATAGTAATCGATATTAACACAGATGCTACCTACCATCAAGATATCTGCCGTAAGCATTTCATTTAATTTGCATCTTCTGCCTTCTGGTTTGTGTTTTTGAAAAACAAAAATCTTTTGTTGACTATTTATTTAAGTTCATTTTATAAATGAGAGAAAATTGATGGATACGAATGCAAGTCTAAGAGATGGCTGAATATCTCAATAAAAAAGTCTTAACGTAATAATTTTGATGATTAAGATTAATTATCTTTGAGATTATATTACGAGTGGTAAGATATTCTAACATCTTTACTACGATTTTATCTGACTCATTTCTTTAAAAATCTCAAACAGAATAGTTCAAATTATGAATATCGTACAGCAAAAAGGAGGATAAGTGTAAGTGGATTTGTTGCCTAAGTTCAGTTACGGCCTGTATGTAAGGATACGCTTGATTCCGAAGTGGGAAAACCCCCACAAGTCCAAGAGAAAAATTTGTAAACTATGTTTTGTCATTATTCATTGAATATGCGTTCCTATTAATTTCAAAAAACGCATAGTTCAAGCATAGAAGAGAAACAGCTGAAGATAATAATCATCTGGGCAATGCACAATATGGACATGTGATCAGATGAGTTTTAAGGAAATCAGCTTCAGCGCTCAAACGCTCATAATGAAGAACCTAAAGGCCTAATCCGCTACAAAGCACATATCAGTGCCAACCCAGAAGTACAATCCGCATAAAGACTAAATTCGCCAACATAAAACTGATTTGCATATACGCGTATTGGTAATGACCTCATGTTTAGTTACAAAGATCGTAACGTCAACGGAGGGAAAAATATACACCTTGGCGGCACAGTTACAAAATCTAAATGTAACATTATGCGATGCACGTGGAATGTTAGATCCCTTAATAGACCACGTGCAGCCGAGCAACTAGCGGAGGCCCTACACTGCTGCATAGTAGGCATAACCGCCATTCAAGAAATGCGATGGGATGGGCCGGACAAAAAGAAGATGAAAAACTGCGATATCTACTACCGCAATTGCTATCGACGGCAAAAGCAGCGCTTATTTGGATGCGGATTTGTTGTCGGAGGCAGACTAAGACAAAAAGTCCTCAGCTTTCGGCATGTGAGCGAGCGCCTCGTAGCAATCCGCATCAAGGCTAAATTCGCCAACATTAGCCTTATATGCGCGCATGCCCCCACAGAGGAGAAAGATGACGACACCAAGGATGCCTTCTACGAGCTCCTTAACAAGACCTACGAGCAATGCCCTAGCTACGATATTAAAATTGTCCTCGGTGATTTTAATGCAAAGCTAGGAAGAGAGGGTATCTTTGGTGGAACAATCGGAAAATATAGCCTGCATAACACCACCTTCGATAACGGATTCAGGCTAATCGACTTTGCGGCGGGGCGAAACATTGTCGTGGCTAGCACGCGGTTCCCACATCTCGACATACACAAGGGGACTTGGAGAACTCCTGATCAATCAACAGTCAACCAGATTGATCACATTGCGATCGACGCAAGACACTCCTCCAGCATTATGGATGTCCGTACGCTCCGAGGAGCCAACATCGACTCGGACCATTACCTTGTTGTAGCCAAGGTACGGTTGCGGATAGATAGACGTTAGACGGCTACAATCGCAAGAGATCGCCAAGTCCTTTTTCGATCGAGTGTCTCTTAATCTCTTAAAGGGTCCAATGCCGCCAGCATCAAGCATCGAAGACCATTGGAAACACTGCCAAAACGCCTTCAGAGATTCCGCTTCTGATGTGCTGGGTTTCTCTCTTCCACCACAACGAAACTCCTGGTTCGATGATGAATGCCGGCAAGCACATGCAGCTAAGCAAGATGCATATAACGCGGCGCTGCTTAGAAGAACTAGAGCTGCTCATGAGCTCTATGAGCGAAAGAGGAGAGACGAGCACCGGCTTCTCAGGAGGAAGAAGAAAAAGCATGAGAAGCGCGCGATCGAGGAAACTGAGAGATGCTACTCCAGGAATGAGGTTCGGAAGTTTTACCAAAAGGTAAAAATAACATGCCGCGGAAACAAACCCCGAACCGAAGCCTGTAGAGATGAACAAGGGAACATCGTAGTAGAATCGCAGTCGATGCTGAGGATTTGGAAAGATCATTTCTGCAGACTGTATAACGGCGATGACGGACCAAATACCGCTGCCAGGCAGAATCAACCTTTCAACTTGGACGATGATGACCAACATCGACCTGGATGAAGTGAAGATAGCCATATCGAAGCTTAAGTCCAACAAAGCTGCTGGAGCGGATGGCCTGACTGCCGAGCTCTTTAAAGCGGCAGGCGATGACTTGGTAAGGAGCATACACCAACTCATCTGTAAAATATGGTCGGACGAAAGTATGCCCGATGAATGAAACCTCAGCATTGTTTGTCCAATTCTCAAGAAAGGAGACTCTCTGAACTGCGCCAACTACAGAGGCATCGGTCTCCTTAACATCGCATATAAGATCTTATCCGCCGTATTGTGTGAACACCTGAAGCCGTTCGTCAACAACCTGATAGGTCCATATCAGTGTGGCTTCAGGCCAGGAAAGTCCACCATCGACCAGATATTCACACTACGGCAGATCTTGGAGAAGACCCATGAGCTTCAGATCGATACCCACCACCTATTCATCGATTTTAAGGCCGCGTATGACAGCATCTATAGAGACGAGCTATATAGAGCAATGTTTAGTTTTGGCATCCCTGCCAAACTCGTCCGTCTGTGCAGGATGACGATGGAGAATGCACGCTGCTCCATCAAGGTCGGTAAAGATCTCACCGAGACCTTTGATGTCCAGAAAGGATTTAGACAAGGCGATGCGCTGTCATGCGATTTTTTCAACATCGTACTTGAAAGAATAGTTCAAAACTCACGAGCAAACACAAGAGGCACTATCTTTCAAAAGTCCGTCCAACTACTCGCATACGCCGACGATATTGACATAATCGGAAGAAAGCAGCGTGATGTCAGTGGCGCTTTCGCGAGTATTGAGACGGAAGCGGCGAAAATGGGCTTAGCGGTCAATGAGGGCAAGACCAAGTATATGCTGTCAAACAAAAAGGACAACCAACACCGATGTCTCGGGCAGAACGTCACCCTCGATTGATATAACTTTGAGGTAGTTAAGGACTTTGTCTACCTAGGCTCTGCTATAAATACAGACAACGACACCAGCGCTGAGATCAAGCGAAGAATAACTCTCTGCCAACCGCTGCTTCTTTAGGCTAAGAAGGAATTGAGTAGCAAAGCCCTCTCTCGGATAACAAAATCAGCCTTTATAATACCTTAATAATCCCGGTCCTGCCTGATATGACGCAGAGGCATGGACATTATCAAAAATCGATGAGGGTGTTCTTGGTTGCTTCGAGAGAAAAATTCTTCGGGCGATCTTCGGTCCCGTCTGCATTCACGGTGAGTGGAGGAGATACAACAATGAACTCTACGGACTGTACAGCGACATCGATCTAACCAGAAGATTGAAGATCCAAATCGAATCCGCTCACGAGGGACAACGCAGTAGAGGAAGGCCAAGACTCAGGTGCGCACGCAAATGGAAGAGGACCTCAGCCAACTTAGCGTGCGTAACTGGAGGCGGCTAGCCAGGGATCGAGCTGGCTGGAGAAGCTTGTTGACTGAGGCCCAGGTCCACCCCGGACTGTAGCGCCACCTAAAGTAAGTAAGTAACATTATGCGAGCGCGGAAGTGGATTCAGATGTATTTATGTATACTTCCCGACACTTTTTCCAAACCTCAACCAGAGTGATTATAATGCATTCAACGCAAGATACAATTTCTAGTGCTAAAATCGATTAAGAACACTACATTGTTCTACCCCTGAACGACAAACCATCGAAGAAGGTCTATAAAGAAATTTCACATCGAATGGCTACAATCGCAAGGGACTCTTGGGACGTTTTCTGACCAAGTACCATGAAGGGATTTTATGCCTAAAGAAGGATTTCGACGAGGTGATCCATTATCGTATGACTTCTTTAACATTATACTCGTAGTTAAAATAACTCTTATTTCCAATCATACGCTGACGACATTGTCTTTATAGGAAGAAATCAACGACTTGTCATTGAAGCGTCTACGGTTGTTGTAGCAGATTCGAAGAAAAATGGGTTTAGCGAAAAAGTTTCAAAAAAAATATAGATTTAGAATAAAATCAACCTGGCATTTTTTGAATAATACTCGTAAAGAAGTAAGTTCATTTCATAAAGAATGGAGAGAGTACGTTTTGACATCTTTATATTTCAGTCCTATTGTATGGCGTGGAACATAGAAAGCTAACGAAGGTCTTGAATTCGATGAATAGGACTCTTTTCCAGAAGAGACATCGCCTTTACTGCCACGCGCTGCTCGAAAAACCTGTTCTGATCAACAAGAGTCCAGGTTTACACCAGATTATAGGGACATCTGAAGTCAAGCACCTATAAGTATAAATTGTAGTTTAATTCTGAACCGACAAATTTTTTTTAACAAGATGCTGCTGCAACAATAAAGCAAATAACATCAATATTTTAGTTCCGCTCTTAGTTCCTCTGTGCAGGGCGACAACTTCGGTAAATTAATATGTATGTCTCCCAAGCAGAGGCACGCAGTTCTAATCGCTATTTAGAAAGAACAAATCTACACTTAAGACTTTATTTAATGCTCGTTGATTTATTTAAGGACTTATTTGCAAAAGCCTGACTTTTCTGGAAGCGCCAGAACGTTAGATTTTGATATTTGAGATTCGGGTATCAGTCCACGATGGAATCGACTTGATAAACTTGCTGGTAAAACTCTAAAAAAAACTCGTTTTGACTGTAGAGAATAAGGCATCGGTTTATCGATTTCAGAAGCTTTGGAAACAATTTTTGAATTTGTTGTTTTCTCCTTTAAAAGTTAACTTTTCGATATCTAACTTTTCCATTTCTCGAGACATGACATCAAAGGCACTAATAGGCTGTCTATTTCAATGGAGTTAACACATAACTGTTTGAGCTTCATCGCCACGTTTTCATCCTTCCACCTTAATTAATCCAATGCGTCCAAAAAGAAGACACAGACATTACCAGAATCGAAAAGATATAGTTACTTTTGGGCAAGCGCCGTTTGCTTGCAAGATTTGTGCACAAGTCACATTCGCTAAGACTAAGGGTGGATTGTCGCTGTTGTGAATTCAACCGTAACAATTATTAAAATGTATCATCTATGCTCCGATCATCTATTTTAATGTCGATTGCAAGAGATGCAAAGTAACAAGGATTCAATATTGATTAATAAGTATTTGTTTTAATTTGAGTAAACAGAAATTCAAATTCCCATGTGAAATGCACATATGACTATATTTTTGATTGGAAATACCTTAATTAATTATTCGAACTGTTGTTGTGCGTTCGTGAAGCTGTGAAGCAATTAAGTTCGGATGCATTTCAAATAAAATGCACTTGGGCATATTTTCAAGGCATCAAAATGTATCCGTTTCAGTGCAGATGTTGCATGAATGGGTGCACACATTGCACTTTTTAAAAGGAGGTAGGAGAAAACAAATCAAAATACCACATTTACCTTGATATGCAATTAAAAGAGTAATCTGCCTTCTATAAATTAAACTGCAATATTATTTCTCGATTATTTCATTCCCAATGGGAATTAAGAGTTCGCATATGTTTTTTTTCAGCAGACAACACTTGGCCTAGACGTACTCGTAATTACATATCCTTTACATGTTGCATAAGTACACATTTTCGTATGCAGGGATAAATAAGATATATGTTTAAGTGTATCAAGCGTTTATTTCCAACTTCCATTAATTGCATCGGATTAACCTGTTTTTTTTAATTGCAACAATAAAATCTGCTGAAACCAATAAATCTGATGACCAAGATGTGTTTTCTTTAAAATCCTGCGCGAGTTACCGAACACACTCTGCGCATTCATAGTACATACGAGTATTCGAATATGTTTATATCAGTTGGCAAGGCAGCAAGAAATGAAGAATTTGAAACAGAAACGGCAATGAATTTTTCAGATTCAAAATGTGTGTCTTGTTTTAGTACCAGAAAACGAAACAAAAAAATAAATATCGATCCCTAAATCCGAAAATTGCCTTGCTTTCAAAATGAGCTTTCCTTTCAACACGATGACGGAACACTGTGCAAGCATATACGTGTACAACAAAAATGTATTTTTGAAGTTAAATTCATGGAAAGAGGATTGATGTATACAAAAATAACCTCCCGCATTACATTAACCTAATCGATATTTTCTCTTATTGGGTTCGGAGATGGAACATTGCCTTCGTGTCATCCCCTGCAATGTTGATGCATTTCTTGTCGTGTGATTAATGATTTTCTGTTCTCCAAGGAATTCGTTTATTTGCTGTTGACAGCAGGACTTGATAGCTACGTTGTGCGTTCCCTTCTCGATTTTTATTTTGTCATATTTTCATGGGAAACATTTGAACCAGGGATCAATAAATGTACGTCTTCGGAGGCTTAAGTGTTGAATTGTAAGACCAAATAACATTTATCACTTGAATCCGAACATGTTCGCATCACATTGAGATAGGTTACATGTGGTTGAGGAATTGATTAGTTTTGGTTTTTTTTCTTTTTTGATATCGTATCTTGGTATTAACGATCGAAGACTTTGAATATCTTAAAATGTAGAACCTGATTCGAAAATGTGGTGTCAAAAGTCGTACGAAAGCACATTTAAGATTTCCTAGTTATAGGTTTACTTTTAAGTATCAAACCCTTGCTTAGGGTCACAGGTTTTTGCTGTCAGACTGTATAATTAAATTACTTTACAACATACACATGTCCTATCGCTTTGGCGTCAATTTGATCCAAAACATTAATTGGTGCGAAAAGCTTTGTCTAGTCGCGGAACAAAAGAGTGTTGTCGCAAAGACTTGGCAACAAGAAGTTCCGATAGTAAGTAACAGCAAGTTGGATCCTAATAAATTCTTCTCTCAGACTTGCCTAACCACATAAGACTTAGTGGATTCAGCCTTCAGAATGGGTTTAAATAAGGCTTGCATTTTTGAACTAGCTTGCAATTATTGCGCGAGGGCTCAGAAAAGTCTTAAACGCTTGGTTGTTGCTACAGACGCAGAAACTTTAAACCCCTCCGCGATTTTTCACAATAAAGCAAATTACCATCGGATTGCGTATATCATCCGCCACACTCGCTTAAAAAATTCTGCTGTCATTGCATCAGACCTCATGACAATAAGACTAGTTAAAAGATTCATTTAAACTCCGTATTCTACAGAAAAGAATTTGTTTTTTAACAATATGGAATATGGCTTTACGATTGCAGCTTATCTCAAGGACAGAAAAATGTATCATGGTGACTAGAGCAAAGATAGGAGTGCTAGGGGAGCCCCCCATGTATCCGAAATAGGCAGTCCTATGGAATCTGAGAAGAGTAGAAGTGACGCATTACCCTAAAAGCTTGTTCCACAATGCAATGAACACATAGATATTTTAAGAGGCCAACCGGTCCTTTATACTACCGACGAAGTCTTGGAAAGTTGCACACAAATACTTAGCTTCGTTAGAAAAATGGATGGTGATGCCTTCAGATAAGTCAGTTTACTCCTTCTCATAGAGATGAAAGGATGAGTGCATTGATTGAAAGCCCATTTTAGTGCAGTAACCGTCGATTACGTGTAGGGCTGTGGCTCGAATACATGCCGTCAAAATTTACTTTATCGAAGGCAAGCTCAATTTGGAAAAATACGAGTATGTTGCAAAGCAAACATCTCTCATGTAGAAAGCATTATTAATTCCATCTTCCTAGCTCCTTAGTGTTGGTTAACATGTTGCATCTGAGACAGACGATGCACTCGCAAGGAAGTTAAGTCCAAGGTGATATTGTTCTTCTTATCTTTAGCAATAAGAAGTTTCATTGCAGCGACGAAGCTATAATGCTTTGTTAGTTCAATCCTATAATGAACAGAAATCTTTAATAAAATCCTTTCAATTATTTAGAATGGCTGCGTTTGCACATTTTCTTATATTGTACGCACACGATAGAAGTTCTCAATATGAGTTTTCTTTAGCTCTTTCAGCTTAAAGCAACGAAATTAAAATTACTTAGCGAAGCACATACCATATAGCTGGTTATGATTAAAATTGCCTTTAGACATAAAGAGCTCTCCTTCCTTATCGCAAGCTATGAGTACTATATATTCAGATACATTGTGCATTATTTGGTATTCATTTTAATTATTATTTTTTAATGCGCATACATCATATTCCGGTGAATATGGTTTCAAGAAAACCAAGTACGAGCACAAGCATATTTTTTAACTGCTAAGTTAATCACATAGTGGTCGTTGATGTTACCAACAATACCTTCAAAAGAGAAAAAGACATAACCTTAGCCAGATCTCATCAAAGAAACTTGCTTCCTCCTCTAACAACTGGGATAATGGTTTTTGTGCATCAAGCTGAAGAAAAGTCAAGAGCAATTTTCTGACAAACGCAGTTAGCTTAAACCAGAAACAGCACGTAGAAGTGCATTAGTAAAATTTGTATCATTGGAAGAGTTGGCAAGAAATAAAAATTAAAAGAAAAATATATACCAACTGAACAAATCGTGCATGCTTCTGCAATACATTGAGACAAGAGTGTGCTAAGAGAGGCAAATAACCTCTGAAAGAAGATGCTTCATGTCAGGCCATAAGTAAGCAGTCGCTTCCTGGGACATGCTCCCTCTAACCAATCTGGTGTTTGTGCGGCATCATGTGGTGGATTTTTCTCCATCCACTTGTTATGTTGTGGCATGAATAAATTGCTTATTTTTGGTCGAGTGCAAACAGAGTCATGCACCCGGTAGCGCAAAGTGGTTCTGCTGTTGTACATATAGTACTCCTTAAGCTTCTACACCATAAGTATATGTAAGACTATTCTATGTATTTGTTGCTACAAAAAGAATTTCTCAACCAAGGTGCATAAAAGGAAGTTGCTCATCCGTAGTGTGAGCATACTTCTGTTATCGTTTGCGTAGTTTGAGGTTAGCATTTTATTTTCTCTAGAATAATAAATAAGACCGCGTGTCTGCTAAAAGGAATGAAATTCCTGACAGCAAAACACAGCATTGTTTCGGCTTTTACATTTCAGTCACTTTGACGTTTTGTGAGCGAGCTGATTGCATTCACGGGAAATGTCCTTCACGATATGATGTGTAATTTCTATGCACATATGGTTAAGCAGTTGTATACGAATACCTATGGATACGACTATTCAACTTTTTAGCGCATACTATAATAAAAGGACATACCTTTGCTGTATTCAAATGCAGTACAAATGCCATACCGTACCGTAAAATGAAAGTTGCTTTCGCTCTTTTACAAAACAAAAGAACGGAAGGACGGAGGAGGAAAATAAATCCTCGCAACATTAAGTTTTGTTGGATTTCAAATGGTTTTAGAATTGCACATTTAAAAGATAAAACCATTGCTGTTGGATTTTTACCTGAGTTTTAAATGATTTTCAATAACATTTAATACGAAACTTGGATGTAGTGGTAGTGAGAGTTGTACATACAAGGGATCCTGTTTAGAAAGGGCCCTTGAGCACTGGCTACTATATGTTCGTACTTATATGGTAGTTTATACGTGGTAGTATTTAAACCAAAAGCAAGTAAAAACCAACTCGCAAAATGTTCATAACAATAAGCCTGACATATTTTATGCAACAATTAAAATTCTAAATTTTTTTATTTACACCTCGGTAGATGATGGCTTTCTATCCAAGTCGCAGCACGGCCATTAAAGGGCGAATTGCTGAAACTGTCCCATAATCTATGAACATTTATTTTCTTTTAAAGAATTTAACCTGATGGCCTTCTGTTCGTGTGTAGGCTTATCATATGAGAGTATAACTGCTATATAACTGCATTTCAGAATCAGAAAAATCATGTCCTTTTTACTAAGAAATAAACAATTTTCAGCTTCTTTCTACTTACTACTACTTAAGATGTATTTAATCTTAGTCTCTTTAATCTCCTATTTGAGATAAGAGATGCTTCCAAGGCAGAAAAACAACTTAACGATTACAACGATTCAAAGACAATATTCACCTGTTTCTAATGTAACTCGTTGGTCGACGACTGGCTACATGTTCAGCATTTAGGCCGAAAAATTCAATTTAGGATTGAAACACACAACATTAAGCTGATTAGAGTTTCTCCTGCAAATATTTACTGATGTAGATATTTTAAACCAAGAAATAAATCGGCGGCCGTGTTCTCTCTGACGCTAGCCACCTCGCCTTCATCCTTTTGAACGACTAAGCCGATATTTAAGGCTGAAGTTGGCGCTTTTTTACAATAAGCCTACTGATTGGCGGGATGGCAAATATTGAAAATGACATTATTCAAAAATAGACAAACAGATATCAGGTTTAAACAAGGACGAAATCTGAACATTTGAAAACAGCAAATGAAAAAACTTAGTATTTTCAATCTCGTCTTTAAAACGCGTTGCATTATCAGAGACTCTCAATGAAGATTGTCTGTTCCATATTGATCCAATATCAAACAAAATTGGCTTTATGGTAAACTGAATGGGCCTAGAATCTATCTTACCTTTACATCATTATATGTTTTTTTTAGCCCTTGAATTGTGTTTGGTCAGTCCGGTAGTTTTAGAATCAAGATTCGTGGCCTTAACCTAATGATGCTCAAACGAGACTGGTATGACACTTGCAATAAAACCACTACGACTCCCATGCCATAACCGAACTGATTAAATATTGACAAACAAACAATTACGGTTTTAAGACTATGAATTCGTAAAATAACATAAACAATCATTAGTATAAAATGGAAACAGAATCAAAAGTCCAAGTTTCTTACCATAAAAACAGAAAACAGGTTTTTGCTCGACTGCCCTGCCAGAATTCCATCTGCGCATCAGATCATGAGTCGGAGTACGATATTGAGTGCATCATCAGAAAAAAAAAATCGAAGCATCGGCAATTGGTATCGTGATAAAATCGAACCGAGGCCAAAGATTGTAAAAATGTACGATCGAAAAATTTCGGGAAATTTACAAGAAAGCCACGTAACTGACAGTTGACTTGGTGCCAACAGTCCAGGCTTTTTGTCATAATAAAATCCAATATTTTACTTGTCAGGAAGCATCTTTTAAAAGAACGCACCCAAATTTTTAGCCAGATCTGTCAAATAGTTTTATTGTGACAGCCAGTTAAAACAAACGACAACGAGAATTTCGTTAAAATGAAAAAATAATTGAGTTTCGTGTGCTCATTGAACAATATTTTTGCTAAAAAACAAACATTACGCAAATCAAACAAAAGTTTGAAAAGTATTATATTATTGGGACTTTTCTGTTCGCCCAATTAAGGTCATCATACCAGAAATGGTCGATAAAATCCATGTAATGATATTAGACGATTGGCAAGTGAAGATTCGCGAACTTGAAGAGACTGCAAACATGAATCAATCAGAAATTTCAGTTTTGCAAAAATATTTTGATATGAAAAAGCTATCCACTAGTTTGGTGTCACGTCGGGCGATGTTTAATCAAAAGCCGAACTAGTCTTTGCATCATTCCTTAAAAGTGGATCGAACATGGATTCATGAAAACTTACCAGAGTCCAAGGAAAAGCCGATAGAGTGGAATCGAAGCCGAAAACGGCCAAGTTGGGTCTGTCGGTCAACAAGGTTATGTCGACAGTCTTTTCATGGTGCGCATGGTGTTGCCTTGAAAATGATAAAACGATCACGGGCATCTGGTATGCAGAGCTGTTGGATCGATTCGACGTCTCTTTGCAGCAAAAACAGCCATATTTGACAATGAAAAAAGTTCTTTACCACCCACACAATGCACCGGAGGAAAAGTCCGTAGTCGCAATTACAAAATTGGATGAATTAGGTTACGAATAGCTCCCTCATTTATCATATTCTCCCGATTAAAACCCCTGCGACAATTTCCTGTTTTCAAACAAGAAGACATGGCTCGGCGGTAATAGACTTGGGCCGAACTAACAGGTCGTTGGTGATACAAACGCCTGTGTTGAGGGCGTCGAGAAATCTTATTATTTGGAGGACATCAAAAAATTGGAGGAACATTGGACCAAGAATATCGAGTAAAAAAGGTAATATCTTGTATCAATTTTTCCGAATTTGTTAAACCACCCTCGTGCATATCTTATCTTCGCTCATTGGAAAACTTTTGTTTTATCTTTGACCACCTTATTTAGAAAGCCTTTTAGTTGTTGCCTTCCAATGTCTTTGTTCGGATCCATGTTTTCGAATTGATTTAAAGAAGATAATGGTAATCAGACATAAGTTAATCCAAGTCACTATGTCCACTTATCTATCTGTTCGCTAAAACTTAGGCATCACTGTGCGTCCATCCAGACAGCGTGAATCCTCATTTTATTTCTTAATATATTAATACAAGAATTATTTTCTTTTATTTATTTTTATTTTTGTTTTAATTTTTTCTCTTTACACGATCAAGTGTAACACTCTGTCTATAATTGACAAAGTTCTTACTTAGTCATTAATAAATGCAATGAATGAGTAAGCGCAGCTGAGGGGCCATCCAGCAAGCAGTACAAGTCAAAAGAAGCGAATCGCGATCGGACATATGGAGATATTAAACGCGTCGGCGCCTTGGGCTTTTGTGTGAAGTACGTTCGTGATATGAATACATGAGAGGCCATCGTAAATGGAATTTTAATTGAAGAATTAAAAGCGAAACAAAGGAAATGAATGTGTTTCTGAAAATAACCAAGCGATCACATACAAGTTTAGATCGCGACCTAAAACAAAAAACAAAAAGAGAAAATATTTCGATCCCAATAACATAAACGAATATTTATTGCTCCCTTTAGTTTAATAATAACCGCATTTTAACTGCTGCTGTAAGAATATATTTGAAGATTGGCAATTTGTATGCAGGCTTACAATAATCCTACGTATTAAGTGATTTATATTTTGAATAATAAACTTGGAATAAATTTACACATTATGCATTTCAACCTTAAATTGCCTTGAAAAGAAATACTTATTAAACACGTTCTAGATGCAATTAGAAATTGTTGAAGATTATGGTGAAGTTTGCACAGGAAGAAGCAAATGGATCGTGAAGAAACCTGGATGTAGTCAGAAATATGTCTATTTTCGATTTATTCTGAGCAGTGTCGATAAGAAATTTAAAAATATTAAAAAAACAAAAGGCTTCGAAAAGTTCGACACAGTACAACAAACTCAATAAATGCGTTGCTTTGAAACTATGAGAGTTTTTGGAGAGCCAATTAAAATGGGTAGAAGCATTCTTGGAATTTTCGGAATTGTCATCTTCTAGACTTAACGCTTCACGATGTTTATATATATAACACACACTGAACCTTATAGATATAAAAAGCAAACAACTTTTGAAAATTAAAGTCGAAATAAATACAAAATGTGGAAATTGAACTGGGAGGAATAAGATTGAATGTTGGGGAAAAAACATTCCAAATAAATAAAAACAATTATTTGTCAGCTGATAAGCAAGGTGTTGGTTTGACGGCAAATTGCCAACAGGGACAGAAATCAAGTGTTAGCTACAAATCAAGGAGAGACAACAACCTCTGGACATGAAGCACGACGGCTTCATTACCTATTGAAAAATAAAAACAGTTCAGAACCAACAGACCTTCTCGCATACGGATGGATAAAATACTGAAAATCCTAGCAAAAGTTTTAAGGTTTTCGGTTTTACATATGTTAGGATTTTAAGCAAATCTTGTGCTACCGAACAAACCCTAGAATCTCAAGACTGAGCTGTGCAAAAAGTGGATAAAAAATTACGACATATACTACGGCGGCTGGTCCAAAGAAGAAAAACCATGCTTATTCGGATATAGATTTCCTATTTGATTGAGTTTTAGGTAAAAAGTTATAAGATTTGACTGCATTTAAGACGAATTCTGTGAGCTCCTAGACCGAATATTTACTCAATACACCAGCTATGGCATTACAATTGTGCTACGAGCCGGCATAAAGCTATAATTGCAAAGGACCGCTAGAATCTTCGCCAATCACGTTTCAACTTCTTTAAAAATCTTAGCACTCATATACAACACCGATTGGAATGTTGTAAACAAGACATCAGAGAAGCGGCTTCTGGTTTTAAAACCGTGCACAAAGAAGCTTCTGGTTTGATAACGAATCTTGGTAGTTACATGCAGCAAATTAAAAAAGCATGTATTGCTGCACAAATAGAATACGAATCACGCAGTCGTGAAAAGAAGAGACGTTTCTGCAGTCATGACGTTCAAAAACCTGTAGAGAAACCCTGTAGAGATAAACACTAGATCCCGTCTGAAAAACTACGTCTGCAGACCGAATAACGTCAATATACCGGTGTTAGACAGTATGAACCACTCATCGAGGACAAAGAAGACGTAGAATTGCTTCCCTCTGACCTTGATAAAATTAGTGCAGATAGACTGTCTGTTAAACTATTTAAAGCAGATAGAAATTAACTGATGTGAAACACGTCCCAGCTCATCTTAAACATATGGTCAGAGGAAAGCATGCCAGAAGTATAGAAAAGGAGAGCCTTTTGACTGCGCCGACTATACAGAAGTAAGTCACCTAGAAATGGTCTAAAAAACATTTTCTGTCGTATTACCTGAACGTCTAAAATTCGTGAACAATCTGATTAATCCATTCCAGTGCGGTTTCAGGACAATCCGTCATATATTCACACTACAAGACTATTCAATTTCAGATCGGCATTCTACACCCGATTTGTCGACTTCAAAACCGGATATGGCAACGCCATGTCTAGTTTCGACAGGACTAGACAGGATTGCAGGATGACTTTGGAGAATTATTGCTGCTCCATCAAAATCGATTATAAATTGACATTATTTATATTTAATACCGCCCCGGTGCAAGACTAATCGGCTTATAAAAGAGGCATCATGTTTTTGAACCAAAACACAGTGTATATGACTATATATTTCGATGTCGATAAAAATAATACAAAATGATGTGCTTCCTCAAGACATGTGAGAAACACTTACTCCCTCTGATCCGGCTGCAATATCCATATAATGCATTTATGCACCCAAAATTGAAGTACAATTCTCATACTTGAGCAAGTGCTTCCACCTACACCTGCAATTCAAAACCGAGCGGATTCATAGTTGATATTTCACAGTCAATTGTACCTTTGAATACCGGCATTGTATTTCCTTTCTATCGCTATTTTTACAACAAGTGCCGTAATAAAATTCCCATTAGCATTCGGTTTCTTCAAACGTTCAACGGTAACATCCATCTCGGTTTGAATGCTCATTATTTTACCATTTAACTTTCGGACATGTTGTGAAATATTCTTTTTTAAGCCGTACAACTCGCTTATAGAATGTCCTGCCTGGCCTTTTCCTAGTCTAGTATCTCTCTTTCTTTACTTCCTGATTTTTATTCGTCCATTCTGTGTGCACAAGTTTGGGGTACAGCCAATATTGAGATTAATTTTAAACCAACCAGTATATAAACTTAACAGTCAGATATATACTTTTTAAATAATTTCACAATAGAGAATCTTTATTTTACGTCCCATTCGCCAGATCTACTGATTTGATGTAATCTATGTAATAAACAAGAGCGAGGAGATACAATACTTTTCACCGAAAACTATTCAAAACTCAAAGGCTTTAGAAAACAGTTCTTCAAACATACTACTCTTGGGAAATACATTTTAATTAATATTTGTAAAATAACGTCATTACCAAAATCTAAAAAACACCACACAAAATGAACAAAAAGCTATCAAACGAAAACAAAAGTTTCAAACGATCTAAAAAAAAAACATCGGAAATAAAAAACATTTAAAATTATCCAACAAAAAGTGGAAGATATGTATTTTCAACTTTACCCTTTCCAACTCCACTTAAGTGGAGCACTTGAGATATTTTTTTTTCTTAAACGAAGTGTAAATTTTTGAATCCAAACTATCGTCACTTAATAACAGATATGATTTTGAAATACATTTACAAACACATAGCAATTACAAGCAGTTTTCAGCAAATTGTCGACAAATGGTGAAATAGTACTTTTGTACGAATACGGTCGAACACTTGAGATTGTTTTCGAGTGAGTAATAGTGTCGGGTTTGTGTGCCAAACTGGGGTAGGAGAACTAATTCTTTTTTGTTTTTTTATTCGTATTTTGGAGAACAGTTGCAAGTATTAAGATTCTTTTAGGGTATGATTTGAAAAATGTTTTTTAAAACTAATTTCAAGAAAAAAAAATGCATATGACGAATGTTTAAGGGAGAATTTTCAAGTCTAAAGTCAAATAAATGACTACAATTTGTGCCTCAATATTCATTTTTAAAAAACAATATTATCTAAGATTGTCTGCAATCGCAAATATGCCAGTGCAATGGGTCGGTGAATTTCGAGAAACCCGGAGAATGTCTCTGTACTTTTTTACTAATCCACTCGAAGAAATTACCCGCATTTTACAATTTTATCAAGGCGCTATTGTTGTTGTAAAAAGCAGTTGCGATTGCGAGAACAGCAACTCGTTGATCATTTGCCAACACTATTTCAAGTTTCGCTTATTCTACCGTATGGTACAGAGCAGTGTGATTTTTCAACAGTATAAACATTTTCTATGGCATTCTTTAGGATTGTTGAGATACAAACAGAGCATGTTCCGACACATAGCCATGATTAAACTGTATGATTCCAAGCTTTCTTGCGGTTGAAAAAAAGTTACGTCTTTCACAAAGAAAGTCACTTTTGTTAGGACCCTGCATGATTTCTAAATAGTTCGTCCACATGTTGATTATTGACATACCAGTAGAGCTAAAACAATCTTCTTTATCGATCTATGTGGATTTCGGCTCGAACTTAAGCCACATATTCTCCGTGCTGTCGGCATTAATGACAACGGGCGATATCTTTCGATCGCTTACTTTACCCATCTAGTGATGAGCAGTTACAATTTCTACGTAGAGTGACAGGTGCACCTAAACAAATAACGTAATTTTAAGGCCCAGAAAGCAGAAATCACAGCAATCTTTTTTTTGGATGTGAAGAAGCGGGTGGACTTAGATAAAGCGGCTATTCGCTTATGGAAAAGAGCACCAAAGGAAGGAGGATTGAAAAAGAGCCGTGAGAATAAGTAAGGGTCATATTATTTTTTAAAATAAGAGCGGGCATTCATCGGAACCAGCTGAGTGCTTGAATGTATGAAGCCCAGAACTTTTTGAACGAAAGATGGTTTTTTTTTTATAGATGTCCTCAAAATGAGCTTGTATTTGAGTGATAATTTCATCATTTCATCATTTAAGCGAAGAAGTTGGAATCAGGAATAAATGAATGAAGGCAAAGTCCTAAGAATATGAAAAGTGCATATATTTTGGCACATCCTCGTAGTTAAAAGCACGGACCGAAATTTATTATAAAATTACGAGTATCATCAAGACCAGGAGTTATGAATTTTCGAAATAATGAAAACAAGTGATTATCATTGACTGAAAATAATTTTCATCCAGCCTTCGAAAAATCTCTAGAACTCAATATTCAATATGGCCGTCAGTGCACTCATCGATTTCTTCATTATCTCCTCTCGGCTGTTAAAGCCGGTACCCCGAAGCAATGTTTTAAGCTGGCTAAACAGAAAAAACTAATTTGTAGATTTGGTTGTAGATATTAATAACCCAGTTGTGATAAATTTGATCAATGTTTGGTTGGAATCATATCTATTTTTGCAGGAATTTATCAATACCTTAGGCACCAATTTTGCAGCGACATGCCAAAAAAAAAAAACAACCTATGGATCGGGAAATATTCCGTGAGCAGATCCTAAATCCAAATTCGTTGATCAGTTATTGTGTAAATTTCAAAAATCGATTAGAAGAAAAAAATCGAAATAAGTATACGGGGTTGGGTCAATAAAGTCCTGAAAATCAAAACTGCTGGCGTTGTCACTTCAAATATAATATTTTGCTTGTTAGAAAGCATCTGTCAAAAGAACGTACCCAAATTTCCAGACAGATCTGTCAAACAAGTTTGCAGTCATTTGAAGCATATGTAACGCTTCAGTTTTCTTAAATGTCACGCTTTAATTACCAAAGGTACAAGATTGTAATAACATAATAAATTGGTCAAACTAGAACTAGAATGCCACATAACTTCTATTCCGGGAACTTTTGAACAAGGTGTCTCATGTTACAAACGGGTTAAGGCTTATAAGGTAACAACCATAACTAGAAATTACTCGCAATGCAAAAGTTCAATCAAATGCGCTGTATCCTTAAACTTAAACTACTGAAACAATACTTTATTTGGTTTCAATAATCCCATAGGTTCCGGCTAATGGGGCACATCAATTTACAAATCATACTTTAGTAATGTTATAGTGAAAAAGGACTTCACTTAAAGTTGGATCCAAAGGAGCTGACTAAGTTCGCGAACCTGTGGATAGTTGGAAACTGGGTAGTAAAGATCCCATTATACATAAACCCTAACGCCATCTACCTGTGCACAATGAGGTAAGCCACAGGATTTACTATCAAAGTACATTTCTCTCGTTGACATTTTAATTTTTTTTTTCGTTTAAAAATACGAGCACTAGATTGTGATTAAGCAGCAAGATAGAGGCATGATCACTTTAGTTTTTTGCTACTTTACCATAAATCAGGAAAAGACAGATAAAAAAACGATTTATATGCAACAGTCGGTTACAATTCAGTACCACGTATCACATTTCTCTATTTATTAGTTTATTAATCGTTTACTTTCAAGTCCATTAAAATTAACACCACCCGATCGGTTATCGCGCATCATGTATACACACGTGTATCTATCATATAAAAATCGTTTGGTATGCATTTATGAATATATTTTATTTACATTTTCTTATACATACATATATGAAGCTTTATAGCTCAAGTTTCTTACGCATATACGAGTATAGTATGTTAGTCTGGCTGTATCGACTCAGAGGCGCAATATCTACAAGTCCAAGTTTTATTAAGTAATTAAACTTAACGATTCACTGTCTTAGTCATATTAAGATAAATATATTTACATATACTCGTATATACAAATTTTAGTTCTAGGAATAAAATAATAATAAATAAAATATAATATTATGAAATCCCATATACTTTCTTTTTCTTGAGTGCCTTTTTTAGCGAATCTAAGAGTTGCATGCTTATGTATTTCCGATCTTTTGTATGGATATGTGTATATGTGTGGGGTCTTTCTGGATCGGTATTCAAGCCATGCGACCAAATTAGTTTTAATGACTCATTCTGATTTGGCAAAATACGAGTACTTGCCCAAGTGCTGATAATAATTGAAAAATTGTTGGATTTGGAATTGCACGTTCGATCACATCGCTATTAGACATGTATGTGTGTATGTATTTGTGGTATCATTATTATAAAAATAAGCTAAACCTAAAATTTGTCATCCATGAATAGATTTTTATATAAAATAATTGATGCGAATTGTGAAATTTGCCACTTAAAAACTGCAACTGATAACATTATCAATTTCGTTTGCAAAAAAAAGATAAGCCCACAGCCCACGTTGTTTTGCCTCCAAAAAAATTTAAAAAAAAGTGGACTTTGATATTTATAAATTCGTACGTAGTTACGAGTAAAACATATGTATGTCCCCCCTCCGTGGTATGAAATTCAAATATGAATTGAACATGACACATCGAATGAATGACATTGTAGGCGGTTAATTTGCCGATCCTATTCAACATCTCATACACAAGTGATCTTGTGGGATCACTGGGATCATTAGGTTTAGAGATCGGCGTCATTCGCATACACATGCAACGTGACTTAGATAAGATCACACGACGTCAACGATTGTGATGACTGGAAATTGGAGATAAACTTTAAGAAGGTGGGAACCGCATTCCTCCAAATGTAGATGCTTCCTTGTCAAATTTTAGTTAAATACTATGGGATTTGGCTGGATTAATATATATATTTAAACAAACTTATAGACGTTGTTCTTCTGGAAAGGTAGCCTTTTCTCTTACAAAAAACATACTACCTTGATCAGAAAGTTCCCGGAATAACTACCGTGTGGCGCTCCTATTGTTCCGATTTGAGTTCTGTTTACCTCTAAATCTTAGGTCATAGCTTGACATTTGCAAAAGTTACTTAGCCAAGAGTACATCTATCTCTGTGTGTTTGACGATTTTTCCATTACTTCCTCTCGGCTGCTGAAACGCGTTCCCTTTAGTGGTAGTATAGCATCCAATTCAGTGCAAGTGTGAAGATAATCTGCTACATATACGTCTTTCATCAGCCTTATACTTGTATTTGGGTGTCCTATGCATTTCAACGTAGGATCAAGCTTATTGGACAAGATTCGGCTGTTTCAGAGGGATGGGACTCACCTTTAGGGGACACCAGGAGTGTATAAGACTCATTCTTAACAGTGCCCCGTACAACAGGCCGAACGTAATTGTCATGGATAATTTTATTTACAAGCTGACTTGAAGGTCCGTACAAACAAAGTTCTAGCAATAAAAAGGATCAATAACGCATATTCGGTAAACTCAATTTTATATACCTTGAGAGTGTATGCTTCCGCACCTTTGTCCCAATAGTGGCATTCCTCTATTTTGATATGAAAGGGCTGATCTAGGATAGATCTCCTATGTCGCTCAGTCAATTTTTGTTGAAATGCAGCCGGAGGGCGCTGTTGACTTGAATTAATGCGGCAATTTTCTAGTAAGTTTTCGGTGAGAATCCCGACCTTTTTCTTCTTTTAGAAGAGCCTAATCAGAGAATTCTGGACGTGCATAATGGTCATTTTGATTACGCTCCTGGATCAATACGATCTTATACAGACGCGAAACAGACTTTTTGCGCAACAAACACCAAAAATACGTTGAAAGGTCCGCAGCTTCGACCTTCGTCATTCGAAATACCACACAAATATAATTTATTCATGAGTGGTTTGCAAATTATATATTACTATGATTAATCATTCTCAACATAGAAATAAACACTTACTTCTTGACAGGTTCAAGAGCCGTGCTTAAAGACAAGATAACAATTCCTGTCGAGTTTTGAATCTGATCAGAGGAAATGCTCCTTTAGCGTAAATATATTCTCCACGAATGCTAATTCGTTTTAGCAAAACAAATTGGTTCAAAGCTCTTAAGGTTTATCATGAAATGCATGCTTTACAAAACACTGATCTCGCCATTTCTGTACTGGCTAGTGATGAACGATAACCAAGAAAGCTTCAAATATTTTACCTACGATCTAAATATATACCTAGTCAAGTCATAAATACTGGTACACAAGTGAACTCACTCATTACGAATGCAACACTGGGCGCATCCATTTCGTATTGATTGCGATTTGTGACGTAAAAAGTTTTTGACATTAATTGTTTACAATCATGGAATGGGGCGACATCGAAAATCGTATTGTTTTAGTTGGCCTACTTAAATGCAACATGGAAAAAGGCGATATCTTTAGGACGTTGCGACCGCTTGGAATCACTCGCAATTTTGTTTATCGTACTGTGAAGTTGTTTTAGGATACTGGTGAAGTACGAGACCGTCAAAGATCCGGCCGCCCGCGCACTGTGAGAACTCCGAAAGCAATCAAAGCCGTGAAGAAACGAATCGACCGAAAACCGCTGCGAAAACAGAAAATCTTGTCGCGGGAAATGCAAATTTCGCAAAAATCCATGTCTCGCATTATCAAAGAAGATTTAGGACTCAGCGCGTACAACCGACACACTGGACACCTACTCACGGCCGCATTGAAGGAAAAACGCAAGCGAAGATCGAGAGCGTTACTCAACCGGTTCGCGAAGAACGCTCACAGACAAATTCTGTTTACTGACGAGAAAATCTTCACCGTAGAAGAATCGTTCACTAAGCAGAACGATCGTGGATGCTCGGTCATCCAAAGAAGCATCCCAACTCATCCCAAGGGTTCAAAGAGGCCACCATACCGCGTTTGTAATGGTATGGCGGATTACAAGTTTTGGTCCGTATTAGAGGGCATGGCTTGCTCTACTCGACACTCAAATATTGAGTCCTTGAAGCGAGCCCTTGTCCGTGCAGTGGACAAATTCCCCATGCATGAAGTGCGTCTCGCATTCAATGAGTGGCCATCGTCTTAAGGCGTGCTGGAAAGCAACTGGAAGTCATTTCGAATAAGTTGTTCTAAGATTTGTAGCCATTGAATAACCCAATAAAAACAACAAAAAAAATTGTTTAAATATTAATTAATTTTCATTAGGCGCTGATTTTTCTGTGTACCAGTATTTATGACTTGACTAGGTAAGATTCATTGAGGATTTTGCGATTGTTTTACTTAACAAGTGAAGAGTATGAAAGGAATGGTTTTGCTCATTCCAGGAGAAATACATACGAATTTTTTCGACTTTGTCAGTTTTCGATTCGACGTATTTTGATAGAGTTTAGTATCTGTAATGGAATGATCAACATAGGTGTTCGTTGCACCTTTTAACACACTTTGTTACTGTTATACTTTTTCATAGATCTGGCCCACAAACCAAAGTTTCATTTAATCCGACTACCGATGTTGCAGTGCCGAAAGCACCAACAAGGATGAAAGGACCTTAAATGTATACAAACGAATAGCTCTCATATGCCTCTAACAAAAGTCAAAAGCGGTGTCCTCATTTCTTGTTGCAGAGTATTTTTATAGTTTGCCATCTGACTTATGAATGATATTTTCGGCCCTACGACAATCTGTATTATTATCTCTGAAAATGAACTTCACCCCTCAGGAAATCTGATTCTGGATAACTTTCAAACAAATTTATACAATAAATTGCTGCATTCATGCGAATTAATTTCAAAATTATTAGTTTTCACATTCTCCAATTGACTATATAGATACTTCTAGTACTGGACCCATTTATGATTCTAATTCAATATCTCTTATATCCAACAAAAATCCAGAAGATCCTACTTATATTAAAAGAGAATGGATTTTATTCTTTCAACTGCTCAAGTGTATAGAATGCAACACAACATTCGCAATTCACAATTCGTTCTCTGCCGCGTATCGATACCAGTTGTGCTCGTTTCTGGGACTCTTTCAAAACTCGTGTTATTTTTTTAAACGATCGCGTAATCACCTACGAGTATCAAACGCCAACTGGTGAGAAGGCGTTCGATACACCCACTTCCTTCCTCTTTTTGCCACACAAAAACTTCTCACAGAAGTCAATTCGGAACCAATGTTCCAATTCGAGATGCCTACTAGACACCTAGGGCCCATCGGAGTTGATATGTAATAAAGGCAACTCGTCTGATGTTGGATGCTGTGTTGGATGACCCGCGGCTTATTTTCCCCTCTGAATTCCAAGTAAAATCGATGCAACTCTAAATATTTTCACAAGTCTAACTTAAACAAGATAGATTATAATTTTCCAAAAGATTTTCTAAAGAAAATAACTGGAAAGAAACTAATAAAAGGAATTTTTATGAGATCTATCTATCGCTAGAAAATGTATCTATGGCTTTCAAATCGTCGTGTTTATGTTTTTTGATAGGCTATTCGATTTTCTTGCTATTATATTACAAAAACGGTTGATTGAATTTTTATGGAACATTACATCGGGAAACATAGTTTTTTATCGCATTGTGGCAGCAGGGGACATATTATTCCATTATATTGTGTTCATGAATATACAACATTTAAATTGGGACAGACATTAATGTAAACAACTTTTAAATAGAAATTAAGTATTATATGTTTTTTTTTTACAGTTCAGGTTCATCTTGCATGTAAGACCATGGACATGTGTTCAGATACCATAAGCTGTAACATCATGCATACATATGTATAAGCAGTGAGAACATTCTACAAATATGTAATGATTAACAATGTAATAGATAATAATATGTAAAAAGTAATTTTATGGATTTACGATCATGAACCTTGATCGCTATGGTTTTCTGTTTTGACGAAACCACCTAAAGGGGGTCTGTCTTTACCGCGACTCGATTTGAGGTTGCATTTCCTTCAAGTTGGTTGATAATGGATGTAACAACATTCAAGATCAATGGAATGAACATTTCAAGCTTTCAACATGCAGTTGTAAGCGGTCAAGCAATCAATGTATAAGATGTTCTATGCAGTGTCAAGGGAGCTGATGCCTGTATGTATCTATATATTTCAGTCTTTAACCTGAAATTTATCCATTAAACTTTCGGTGCCTGACAGAAAGGGTGCGTACAGAAGAAACTGTAGCCGATGTGATTGAAAGTGTGTCGGAAATGTACGATTTCAACAAAACGGCCTTTGCCTGCCACAACGTGCACAGTTTTTCCACCAAATTCAGTTTACATCTGCATTAAATTCAGCAGATACAGGAACTTAAGCTACGAAACTATGGCTTGAGATATTAATTTTTATTGAAAATTGTTAGTGACAAGGCTCATTTTTGCCTCAATGGTTTCCGAAACAAGCAAACTTGCTGTTTCTAGAGTGACGTAAATCTAGAAAAAACACTTGAGACTCATTAGTTTGGCCCTTAATTTTTATAAAATACCAGAGCTCAACTTATAGTCAATGGCTAAAGTTCTCGAAAAATGGTCAGCGAAGGGACAAAGAATTAGACCTAACAACAACATGACTTTGAGAATTGACCACCAACATCGTGCAGTTTGAAGAAGAAAGTGCGAGAGATTGTGGAAGCCGTAGGGATCTCGCATGGCTCAGTGGTTTCAATTTTGAATGATCACTTGGGCATGAGAAAACTTTTCGCAAGATGGGTGCCGCGTTTGCTCACAGTCGACCACAAACACATGTGCAGTTGCCATGGCAAAAATCCATGAATTGGGCTATGAATTGCTCCCTCATCCACCCTATTCTCCAGATTTGGCTCCGAGCGACTACTTCTTGTTCCCAAACCTGAAGAAATGGCTTGGTAGAAAAAGATTTGACTCCAATGATGAAGTCATCTCACAAACAAAGGCCTATTTTGAGGACCTCGACATATCATTTTTTTTGGAAGGGATAAAAAAAATTGGAGAAGCGTTGGACAAAGTGTATAGAGCTCAAGGGAGACTACGTTGAAAAATAAAATTATTTTTTTATCAAAAAATCTGTGTTTTAATCCAAAAGTCACGGACTTATTGACCCGCCCTCGTAAATTATTTTTTCTGCGGCGATATAGGCTGATAAACCGAAAACTATTCAAGCTTTGGAAACTAATAGGCCGATATTGAGCTGTGTCTAAAGTTACAGCGAAAGAAACTTTCAAGATGGGTCGCCCTGCGTCTGCCACTGAACAGTCTGCATAATTTACAGGAGAGGTATGTCCGAAAAACGAATCGTTCTTATAAAGGCTACCCATGATAGGGTTAAATGTTTTGCCTTACATAACGTCAAAGGAATTTGAAGTTCGCAGCGAAATGAGGCAAGGTTGCATTCTTTCGCCACTATATGCGAGTACTTTTCCTTGTAAATAGTAATAAGTGCCAGATCCAGCTAGATCTAACATAAAAAAAATATGAGAATGGCATGGACCAGGCATCGTTTCTTAAACAAATTGACTACACTGATGAAGTTTGCCTGCGTTTAACATATATAGGATATTGAGTCTGCATCAGATACTTTACACCATAAAGTTAGAGGCAGAGGCAGAGCGCGGAGTACAAAGTAAATATAGTTAATACAAAGGCCCTGCGGACTTCAATTTCTCATCGCTCAACTTAAAATTCGTGAACAGCAAGCCAAGAAAGTAACCAGCGTTCTATATCTAAAAAGTGTGGTCTCAAAATGTTTACCGAATATCAAAATACACATCGCTGTTCAAAATGCAGGAGCTGTATTCGGTGTGCTATAAAAAATCAGGAGAACCATTGATTGCATCTCACAAAAACTAGGCTGAAACTGTTTTGATCAAACGAGGATCATGGGTTTAGTATCCGTAAAGTGACAAACACCATCCCAAAGACGGTGCAAACTTTCGTAAAAAGAAGCAAATAGAATCTTGTAGCCAAAGGGTATATCGAAATATAAAATAGACAACAGAATAGTTTTATTGCGCAATACGTCAGGCTATGGAATTTACTTACCTAATCAGGTTGACGAGTGCTCAGTTCAAGTCAGATATAGGAAGGACACCCGAGGAGGAATCCAGGAGATGACTTAGAGGGAACTTAAGGTTGTATTGCAGAACTTCAAATAGCGCAAAGGCATTGTCGACCTACTATGCCTCACTTAAGTGCAATTAAGTAATTAGGTAAGCATGCTGCAAGCACCTCTAGGCAAGTTGCTACGTTTCATTTTGTGTGGTGACCTTGTTATCCAGCGGGTTTTACTGCAAATCCATTTATAGCACTCATTTTATTAAAGTCGCACTTTATAGGTAGTCAACGAAAGATGATCTTCCTTGCCGATTATAGCATTGAAGTACCCGAATGTGAGTACCAATTTAATGCCGTATTCTGACTGGACCCTCTGACGGTTATTGCATTTGTATCAATTTCCAATCCCGCATTTGCCTACTGACATATCCAATTATTTATGAAAGCTGTTTTTAACGAATATTGCCATTCGTTAACATCAAAAGTCAATAAAATTACTATGTATGACTGTGATGACGGCTTTACAGCAAAAATAATCTTCGGGTGTCCTCTGTTCAATTGTTTTTGTCTGATCCAATAAATTTAGATATGGTGGAAATGTGTTATAAGTGTCTTGCTCTAAATAAAGTTTAATTATCTCCGAGGTCAATTCTACAATTGGCAAGCTTTGCCGACTAGAAGACATAAATTCTGAGTTGTATAACCCAAGAGATCTAGGTATGTATTGTAATACATATGTTACATGCATTTGTTCCAATTCCAATAGCAATTGGAACCAGATTCATCGTTCATTTTAATTGCAAAACCACCACTGATGTTGTTATTACTTTATCCCAACATTAATGTCAATAGCATTGGTATGTAAGTATTTCACCATCTGCCTTGAAAGGCAGATGAGATGGCTCGTGGTCGAAATGTCATTTCGGAACAAAAAATCGATTAAGAGCTTGGAGTGTCTGTGAACGATCATAAAGAAGTATTCGTATAGTTTAAAGAACCTTCGAGGCAATCACTATAAAATTTATTTGTGTGGGAAATGATAAAAAAAAACATAAATAATTCATATAGATTTACGTAAAACTGGTTCTTCTTGGCTCCATTCAAATCCATCAAACTGTCTAAAACGGAGGCAAAACGATGCCACCCATTTCCTATTTGGATCTTTTTTCTCTTTTTTTGGCTCACAACCATGGGATTATAATTGAAATATTCTTTTCTTTCATCTCTGAATAAAATTGAATAATGTGGGGCACAGGCACAAGCAGAGGCATAGATTCAGGACTAGGACCACTAGGACTACACTGTTTGCACATAAAACATTTTAATTTGCTGCTGTTTTTGCTGCAATGAACTAATGCATTGCTTCTTTCTGAATTGTTTTGTTGTATTTATATTTTTTCTTTTCTTTTTCGGAAAATCAATATGTATTACGAATGCATTGTTTGCCAAATTCGCCTAACAACAAAAAAAATTCTTAAACAGTGATATTTGGAACAAACGGATATAGACACAAAATATCAATGTCCATCTTCACCATCATGTCTATATCCATATCTCTGTTCAGGACCATGTACTAGATATCTTTCCAATTATTTGCACCCATGAATGCAGTTTTAAATTAAATAATATTCGCTAATTTAAAATAAAATATTTGTACGCCTTTAATGGGTAAATGTTGGCAATCGTCGTCGGTTAGGAACATAATAATGTTTTTTGTGGCAATATTTCTTAATAGTGGCAATAAAATAGACATAATACAATCTGTAAACAGCAGTTTTTTTATACTTTCGATCCGAAATTAGATACGGTGCTTTAATCTGCCATTCACGATATGTTGGTCGGATTCTTTTCAGTCAACTTCGACTAAACTGATGTCACCTGCGATGATCTTCAACTGGATTTGGTATATCGAATGCCTGTTATTAGCTCTACCTCCTAGGCTTAAAAAAGTGGTCAACTTTTCATTACAAACAGATTTTCAAACCGCCCGTTTTGCCGTATAATTAGCTCGGCTTTTGGTTTGAAAGTGGCTTTTAGCGAAGCAAATAAAATTCGATAATGAAAAGCTGCTGTTTTTTTACGTTTTGAACGAGTCGCATAAACGCTTCCTTAGTTTTGAATTGGAGTTTAGGGTTGCTGTATACACTGTTGGCATCTTGATAACATAAGATGGCATAATGGGCTCGCGGTGAACATCATATATCATATGTGCCATAGACGGAAAACCACCTGAGAAGCCCTCATCTTATCGGCTCGACACTATGGGCAAAATATTAGAGCGATTTATGTAAAACAGACTACAGCCTATCATTGAAGCCAATGATGGACTAGCGGAATATCAGTACGGCTTAAGAAAGGGCCGATCGACAATCGACGCTATTAAAGTCGTAATAGACAAAGCCCAATCGGCCATAGAAGGTAGACGATGGAAAGGCGGCAGTAAAAAGTACTGCGCCGTGGTTACACTTGACGTGAAAAATGCTTTTAACTCGGCGAACTGATCGCTTATTTTACAATGCCTCGAAAGATTAAATGTACCGAAGTACATACTAAAATTGATCAGGAGCTACTTTACCGATAGGTTGCTCCTCTACGACTCCAACGACGGGACGAAATTATATGAAATTACAGGGGGCGTACCCCAAGGACCAGTGTTAGGTCCCTTACTGTGGAACGTGATGTATAACGACAATCTACGACTCCCAGTTTCCAGGGAAGCCGCCATTAAAGGTTTCGCGGACAATATTGCTGTTGTAGTCTTGGCGAAACGACTTGTATTGAGTTGTATTGCAACGAAGCAATAGCACTGATAAAAACCTGGGTACGCGATATGAGTTTAGACCTCGCGGAACATAAAACGGAATCCGTTCTCATTACGAGTAGAAGGGTGCTAGAGACGATAACTATAAAAGTCGGAGAGCACACAATTATTTCCAGCCCATTTATAAAATACCTAGGAGTGATGATTGATGCTCGGCCTAATTTCAAGCATCACCTAGCATACGCTTGCAAGAAATCGTCGAAGGCGATAGGCGTTCTTTCGAGACTCATGCCGAATATCGTCGGCCCGAAACAAGGCAAACGATTAATGCTTGTGAGAGTTGTAGCCACCATACAGCTGTACGGGGCACAAATATCGTCTAACGTCACAAATAAAATGACATACTAGCGTACAGATTATGTACCGTATGTACCGTATGTATGCTAACTCGCAGTGCATTACGAACGGTATCCCACGACGCGATATTGGTACTATCCTCTATGGTACCAATCGATATCCTAGCTTTAGAAACTAGACGACTTTATGAAAATCGCGTGAAAATCGGGCCATCCATAAATCAAGCGAAGAAATTCGAAAGAAGCCGCAGTATAGAAGCGTGACAACAACAATGCAACGAGTCCCAAAAAGGGAGATGGACGTACCCACTAATCCCAAGGATTGAAAGTTGGGTAAAACGAAAACACGGCGAACTGAATTACTATCTCACACAGTTCTTAACGGGTCGCGGTTGTTTCCGGGAATATCTATTCAAGCAAAACCGTGATTCGAGTCCGTCCTGTCCTCGCTGCGTAAACGCGGTAAAGAACGTTAAGCATGTTTTCTTTGAATGTGCGCGGTATGCAAACGAAAGAGCTATACTGTATGAAGAATTTGGTGAACGGCCAATACCGGAAAACATAGTTTAATAAATGTTGAAATCTGAAGATCTTTGGTATGCTGTGAACCATGCAGCAGTACGAATAATGTGCCATCTAAGGAATTTAGAACAGCAACGGAACGGAACGCTCAAAGCCGTCACTCGCGAAGTAATACGAGTACTTAGCGGTAGTTCCGGGGGGAATAAACGGAAGATTCCCAGGGAGATGATTTTAGTCAGTAAGAATCTGACACTACCAATGGACGTCGGGCCAACAGTTAAACAGTTAAACAGTTGAACAGTTAAGAGCGAAATCTCGGGGCCCAGGGCAGCTGTTTTCTTTAAATTAAAAGTTACTATGTAATTAAAATTAATATTTTTTAATGGACATGTTTTTTTATATATGGGAACACTTAAAATTTTGCCCATGAAATCTACGAGTTGACGTGTTGAAAAATGGAACTTCATTTATTTGGTATGCGAAATTTGAGTTAACCCTATTCGCAGTCCTAGAGGGACATTTGCTTTCCCTGTATTTCCGTCCGCTTAATATTGCCTACAACATTTTAAACATTATTTTGCAAATTGATTAAACTTCTTGCTCGTAACCAAATAGATTAGGACCATCTACAACATTGAAAATAAAATATTTTCTACAGTTGTTGGGTCAGAAAAAGTCACCAAATACAACAACAATTAAAAAGTCAGAAAGGGCGAAAGCAAATGTCACGACTTTCAGACGTCCATAACAGAATGTTTTTCTTCACGTTTTACGTCATGCTCTTAAAACATGACCGTACAATTACCAAGAATTCAATGTCGGTGCCCTTTTATGAATGGAGGCGAAAGTTTAACGATAAACCGATGAACATCTTAGTAAAGTCATAGGTTTACAGTGTTTGTAGAATGCCAACATTTTGATACAATAAGTTGAGGCCCGAATCAATTTCAAATAACGTTACTATGCAAGAATTTAGATACTTAACTTAGAAGCTATAAAAAAGAGCTATGTGCTCTGGATTGGAGTCAGAGGACAATGGACAATGAAACCGACGCCTCGAGACAGAGTTGGCTTTGCATTCTAGATCCGATTGGTATCCACTCTCATATCAGTGAGAGTGAATATAGAACATTTTTGTGGCAATAAGTGCAGAACTCGAACCGATATAGATTCCTTTGGGTACTCTAGAGAATGTACTGTGTTAATTGTGATACTGTGAGCCTAAGGGAGATACTATAGTCTCTTGATTTTAAGTAAAATGCCTAAGCCCATTAATCTGGGGTGGATATCCTTATGACAAATTTTTGTTGAGAGCTTTTTTGGAGTAGGTATTAAGTAGTACATTAATTTATTTTCCAACTTCTCGAAAGATCTTTAATAAGCGTGATAAAGCTCTTATTACGAAGAGCACATCGATTTGCACATCAACTTCGTAGTACGAGCATCATGCTATGCACTAAGACTTCGACTTCTTAATACTGATATGACGACTGGACCAACTATATATGATTAAATATTTTTTTACCAAACATGTACTTGGCACCGACAGCTTCCAGAATATTTCCCATCTGCTTATACGGGTTTGAATATACCATATTTTTACTTTTACTTAACATTTGACTGTTTGTAAGTTCGTTTAGAATTTTTATCTCATTTCTATCGGTTGCTTTGTCTTGTTTCTAAATTCTTTCTAAAGGAAACAAAATTCGGTTAATCCTTATTCTTAAAGCTGATTGCAAAAGTAGATTTATGTAAATTTCTATAAATATCTCTTCATAAGCAACAATCTTGAAATGCTGGCAATAACTGTCTGAATAAAGTGCTTCGCAACAGCTATATAACCCACACACTTTGGAGCAACCTCCCACACTTATTACATCCGATGCGTTGCATGATATTCAGCAAGTAGATTCTCGTTTAAATACATACTCGTATTGTTGTGGCTAAGATGAAAAATCTGCCCTACGTTCACATTAAATGGGGAAAGCGAAATGCATACAGCATCCATTCTAGTTGACAATTTCATTATAAAATAAAAATACAAAGAAAATAGGAAGCTTCACTATGAGCATCTGGGTCACCCCTTCCATCAGCGGTCTGATGGCTGACCACTATAACCAGAAAGTCAAAAAATTCGAACCAAAAAAACTTTTCTTTTTTTTTTATTTAAATTCATTGTCACCCAAACAACACAATTAAATTGGTTTCCTATACAAACTGCACAGCATCAATAATTGACAACACCCAGGGAGAAGCAATTTCGTGTTCATAAAGAGCTCTGACGCCATGCTGGGATACTCATTGTCGTCGAGTTCTGAAGACAAAGTTTTCCTGGAAGCACACTAAAGGTTGTTTGATCATGCGGATAAGATTCATTGGAAAACGATTTTTAACTGTTACCACAACATTTTTTCGTATTTTTTTTCTTTATACTCGTATAAATAGCACGTGTCAAAATAGGCATACTTTAGATATTTTTGAAATAACCACAGACGCAGTAGACGCATGGTACTGCAATTAAGGTTAGCACTTCTTTTACCAATTACTATGGGTACTGTTTGTAATGACGACATGGCGTCAGCACATCAGCAATTGTTAACGGTGGTGGGTGTTAAACCTTCGCACGTGCTAAACAACTTCCACTTGACAGTATCAAATTGTCAAACAACACCCGTGGCGCAGGAAATGAATAATTGATGCAACTCCTTCCGTCAACATTTTTGTTACTGTGGACAAAGCATGTGCATAAGTAATCCTACACTCTAACTTCAAATACAAACGAAACACTATACTTATGTACGTTGTGACAGCGGATACCATTATAACTTTAATTGCGACAGTGTAATCGTACGTGCTTGCTTTCGAAATTTCGATGACAAGTTCACAACGAAGCCTTTTCAAAGTAACCTTACTGGGTTTGGAGTGGATTTGGCTCTACCAATTGCATGTGCAGATGGTATTCAGAACTCTATGATGAAATATTTATGTACAAATAGTGTGCGTATGAGAATATGATACGGATACAAATACAAATAGAGAAGAAATCAAATTTAGCTAGCATATACATACTCGTAAATTATAATTTATAGTTAAGTTTTGACACTGATGGGAGTCTGCATCGGTCATCAAGCAAATAAATTATATTTAATTTAATATTTGAATCCTTCTATCGTGTTGATTGTATTCAATGGACAGTCGTTGAAACTTTTCATTTGGTACCATGAAAAAAACGACATATCTAATATCATTACGTATCCAGAGGGCAAACACTTGAACTCTATCCTTTCTCTTTTGGCTACTTTATTAAGAGCTGGGTGAATGAAAAAAACTGACATATATGGATCAAGAAGGAAGAAACCTACGTTTGGTAGCTTAGGACACCTGAAGTCTTTACCTATAGCCTAAAGGGAGCAGAAACTTTCTACTGTACATTCACCAACGCTAACTACCAAGGGAACCAATGTCGAGTATTAAACAAAGAGGAAGCTGGGATGGCCATAGAATATCAACGATCATCACAAAAAAACAAAAATTTGAAAAAAAAGCTTTCTGAACCATTTATGAGTATAGAAATTGAGAATTGGTGGCATGGAAAGTATATTAATGTTTTCGTTGAAAGGAAATAACAACGTTGATTCATTGGAGAATCATAGGGACAAAATTACTATCTATTTAACCTACAGTATTATATCGCACTGTCGTAAGATATCTATTGTACTTCGTAGATATCATACATAAAAAAAAAATCAAGCGGCTTTCCGACATAGCCAAAGCCCGTTTGGGAAAGGAAGGGATAAAATCGGAGAACACATGATCAGTCGAAGTTCTGTTCCTCAAATTCTCAAGATGAATTCAATAGTCTTATTTGAACTATGTACTTCGTTATACTAGGTGTTTAAGTCACGTATGTCCACATAATGGACTAATGCCATTGTCCGATTAACGTCCTGGTCTTCTCAGTGGGGTGAATTGATGAAGGTTAATATGTCCAAATGCAAAATTCATTACCATACTGTTGCCACATGATCATGGTTTTGTTACCGACCTATGGCTATACAACTTAAATGCTCAGTCCATGTTCAGATTACAACAATAACAAACGGCGGAGCTCGAACATCATTCAATATATGAGAAGTTTGACCATATAAGCCAGTTAAAACACGCTATGAAAACGACTTGAGTTACTGTTTTAGGCAACAGAAGTAGCAGATATGGCTGAGCGGATTTGTCGTCAGAGGAAGAATAAAGCATGAGCTTCATTCTCATATATGAGAATAAGTCCAGATTACATATTTTTGTTCTTTTAGGAGGCCCTTTCAATGCGGAGTGAACAAAAACCGATCCTACCTAGTAGCACTGCCAGTTACTTTTAGTAGCAGACTTCAAGTTGGTTACTATGGTATCCTTTCACTTGCATGTGCCATCTAAGATGTAGTCGACCTCTGCTGCGTCGTCTTTCGAGCTTATACTCGACAACTCTGTGGTGGTGTAATGTACATTCGCTCAGCATGTCCCAACTATTTCAGAAATTGGATCCGTAAACAATTCACTAGGCCGATGTTGTTGTTCAACCAGTACATTATCCAATCACATCAATGTCATCAACGTACGTAAGTATTATAATTGTGCCGATTTTAAAAAGGTCGTGCCTATCTTGTTACCAATGAATTTTGCACGGTGCGATGTTACAAAAAAGGAACTTGACAGTAAAGCCTATAATCATCCTACACAAGCTGACAAATTTAGCAGGGATGTCACAACTATATTTACATAGCTTGCACTTATGCACGATGTCAGACTCGATTTAGAATTTGACAAAACAATGATGATTGTCGTTATCTATTCGATAAAAGACTTTTCTGGCCTGAAACCGTGCTGGTATGCATCATTCAGATCATTCATGAATGGTTTTAAATGCTCACATAAAATGGAAGATACGATCTTATAAGAGATAATATATAGAATACGAGTAATTCCTCTATAGTTGGCGACGTCAAAAGCCTCTGCGCTTATACAGTCTGTTTGATAACATCGTACACGACAAAAATTAAAGAAGAACTTATAATAATAATAAAAAATCAATTGTACTGGTTTATTTTGTTTATTTACTTGCATGCTTTTCAATTAATATGTTGTCCACTCTCCTCCATTATCAATAATTGCTTGGAGTCTTCGAGGCATGTTTTCTACTAATCTTATAGCATAATCTTGAGACAAAGATCTCCATAAAACTCGTATTTTTCGTGATAATTGTTTGACCGTCGAGATCTTCTTTCCTTGGAGCTTTAGCTTCATGAATGCCCAAACATTTTCAATGGGATTTGCATGCGGCGACTGTGATGGCCAATCTAAAACATCGACGTCATTTTCTTCTTTCCACGCACTGCACAAACGACTGCGATGTTTCGGGTCATTATATTCTTGCAGTAACCAATTCTCATTCCTTCTTTTAAACCACCTTTGGGCAGATGGTAATTAAGCCTTTTTATAAATTTTGACCATGTTGGGTGCGTTTAAGTTATTTGTAAACATGAACAAATTGCCAAATCGTTGTTTTGAGAAGCATCCCCAAACGTGCACCTTTGCCGGGTGTTTGACGATCCGGTGGATTAATTAATTGGATTGTGTACACCAGGTATGAGTGATGGGAGACCATGCCCAAAAATAAGCTTCATCCGAAAAAATAACGTTGTTTCAATCTCTGTCCAAATTCAGCTTGGTCCAACTGAGTCGTTTTCTTACGTTTTTTTTGACAGTTGGTTTGTTTATTGTGCTTCGAAATTTTACATTATTGGCTAGTAAACGTCTTCGTATCGTATCACAACACACATTTAGACCCCTTTTACGCAAAATCCCTTGTCCTCCACGTAACGATAGAAGAGGATTTTTTTCAAACACGCGTAGAATCATTTTGTCTTGCTTTTTTGTTGTTTTTGGCGTAGACCCACGATCCGGCAAATCATCCACATTTTTAACTTGGGAATAACGGTGCACCCACTTGCTAACAAATGCTTTTGACTTTTTCATGTATTTAGCAGCTGCTCCGTATATCATTTTCGGTCCTTTTGGATGCGTGCACAAGAATACTGCTTCATAACGTGATGCAAACGCGACACTCATTTTATAATACTTCCGTCTCTGACAAAAATTGAACACTCTTTAAATTTTTTTATTCAAAGCATCTTAGCAGAAGTATTCTTTTATCTGCTAATGCAAATGCCACTTCCAGGCGGGTTTTCATAAACGAGTTTTGCCGTATACGATCTTATCAAACGGACTGTATGACATGCTTTCCGTTGATCATAGGACGACTGCAGCGTATTAGGCTCCGTACAACGGAGCGGACAAAGACTTGTGTTTCACAGACAAAAACAATTTTTATTTCCACATACAGCAACTGGAACATGTCTTTTTGTGTCGTCTGATTTGGTCTGGGTTAACTTAGAAGAATCAATTGATTGTTATCTGATACATCTTGTCCTATTTGGTGTGTTTTTTTTTAGCCCAATGCAGGAATTTGATCTCGAATTTGCTAACACTATCCCGATGAGGTTCGTAGGCATACATATATCTAATGTATGATGCTATACACCTAAAACATCATACTAATCAGCCTTCAATCGCAAGAGACTGTCAGAGCATTATAGATAGAAGCCTCTCGCAATCTCTTGGGAAGTCTTTTCATGACGCTGGTGCTTGCACTATACTTCAAAGAATAGTGGGTTCCTATCCTTTATATCCGTTGCCTGGGCTGAAGCACCATCTTCCGGGTTCGTTTGTTACAACTTGCACTTGATTTTAGATATCCTGGTATGTCAATTAGTTCATTTATGTAATATATGGCAAACCCGCACCTTGTTTTGGCATCTCATTCGAACTCTTTAACTAATGCAGAACTACATTCGAGGGTGATTTTTGCTTCATTAACATCGCCAAAGAAACTATCGAGTCTCTTATTTCCAATGACGTGACGTGGAATTCAAAAGGATGATGTCACCTCCCAAAAGCCATCATCAGAGGCAAATATATAGGTATCTAAATTGTACATAAGTAGATATACAAGTGCTCGCATATGTATGCTGACAACGTTGTTTTGATAGCTGTTTACGGCTCCAGTTCCAATGTTACTGCGCATTCCAAGGGGCTTAGGCTAATGATGAGGAAAATAGAGACATAAAGATATACCAGGATCAAAGGCTTGAAGAGTCCTCAGAAATGAGAAACTCCATTACTTGGGATCCCATTTAAAAAAGTTAACATCTGCGTCGAATGCTACAAAAGTTATATACATTGAGTTTGTCAGATTTATACCAAAGAAGACCTACCTCGAAGCAGTGTATCTAAAATATTTTGCAAGTGTTCATGTTGTATTGCATCGTCAATTAATTTTTATGAATTGAAAATATCACCCTCATGATACGCACTCCCTTTTTTTATTAATCCATTTCAAATGCGAATCATTAACACAAAACAAAAGCGCTCCCATTTATTCAGGGGTCAAGTCTGACAAGTCCCTTTGTAATCCTGTTAAGTATTTACAAATTCGAATGCAACAACAAAAGCGAAAAGCATCCGAATGCCGGATCGGCCCAAACATGCATCAGTTAATATACATTTATGATATTTACGAGTACGATTAATTTAAAATACAAGAGAACCTTCTGAGTGTTTTCTCGTGTTTTGCTTTTGTTAATTACAAATACAGTATACAGGGCCCTGCGGCAGCATCACAGGGGGTAAGCCCTCTGTCAGTCAGATACTTGGTACTTGCAACAGATGATTAGCTGCGCACACTTTGAACAGCAAGGGCTGCAAAACGTATAAAATACAAGTACAGTCGAGTAGTCGAGTAGTCGAGCAGTCGTCGTAGTCTCACCCTCACCTCTGATGCTACGAAAAAAAACCAATTGGGTTTAATTCAACAAAATGCCTTTTACCACCATACCACACGTTTCAATACAGTTATATTTGGGGGTGAAGTGGCTTTGTGTTGTTGTTGATGCTAAGAGTCCTTTTCGAGGACCGCAACTTAGGGCAGAGCACCGTTTACCGAATTTTGTGCAATTTTTTTTCTTTCATCCCTCATTTTGAAGGACATTTACTGTGTGTGGTACATGTGTATTTGTCATTTTTTAGTATTTTTGCATTTTTTTTTCATCTGACGTCTGAAGAAAAAGCAATGTTAGGTGCTTGAATCATATTTGTGGGAAATGAGGAGGAAGCTCAATTTAGTTTGTGCGCAATGGATTGTGGTGACCTTATTTTGTCCTGTGTGTTCTACCAATATGTATACTATACACATGCTTTTCATTTATGCGTGTGATCTCACTCATACAAAAGCAAAGTCAAGGGATATGCTTTCTATTCTCCGTATTGCTTTGGTTTGAGGAAGTATTATTTTATCGATTTTTTTTTTCTTTCTTAATATGTATGAGTAAGGCAGAGACTATATTTTTAAGTCACTGAACCCCAGAGATAATAGTATTTGACTTCAAGAAACAAAGTTCCGTTGAAAAACGATATTAGATAGGTATTCGTTAAAAGCATGAAGTCTTTTAAAACTTATCTTGTTAAATGAGCTGGAATAAAAGATTGTAAAATATTTTCTACTAAGTATTTTCCTAAGGTTTCTAAAGGTTTACAAAAATTCATTTGAATATTTACGCTATTTGTGTTGTATAACGTACATACCTATATAGATAGTAAAGGAGCGAGCGTGGGAGGCGTAGAGCTAATTTTTTGCAAAATTTAAACAGCCCTTGTTAGGTATGTATTTTAGCTAATAAGAACAGTGCGTCGAAGCTTAGAAAATTTTGTCTGGTAGCTCGCTGCCCTATTTGCAATAAAACTGATTAAAGTTGAGAAAAATCATTTTTTCCAATATTAGCTAAGCTTACGAATCAAATGGGATTCAGTATTTGTGGCGAAAGACTGGAAAACACATTTAGCCCCTGGCCGGCCAAATGATATAAGTACGTTTTCCTACTATGAAGTTTGAGGCTTATGCTTCATAAAAGGAACTGTTAACTCGGATATATACGAAAATAAGTTAAACAATAATGTATATAGTGCCCAAAGAACGACGGCGTGGCTTTCTGAACGACTATTACTTCTCTTCTTATCATATTCAATTTGCACAATTGGCTAGCCAGATAATTCTCAATGAAGTAATTGAAAATGCTTATTTCAGAGTCGAACATTTTTATAATTTAATGGATTCAGTGGCAAAGTGAATTTATGATGTCATAAGTAAAATTGAGGAGGCGACAAAAAGAAAAGACTTGCAGATGTTTTCTTTGTTTTTGTCCTCATAATCGACCAACTGATCTCGATATTAGTCATCTTGGTGATAAATTCCAACCACAAATGTGTGAACACTTTACATGACGCAAAGCCAACAATGAGTCAATGTAATGTACGTAGGTACCAAGGAGACTGTATCCACTGTAAGTAAAAATGTGACGGGCGATACAGAATTGTCAATTCGGCGTCGATCACAATAGTAAAGACATTGTCTGTTTAAGTACTCCTTACATGGATGATCTGCAGAAAAAAAAACCCAACCTACACCCGTAAAAATCCAGTTGGTGTATGAGCTAAAGCTTGCGTCGGGAGTTCATGAATTGAGCTCTAGAACAAGTTGAAGACGATCCTTAATTCCATCGAACGTATTTAGTAATAAAGTTTACTTTTGGTTCAATCAGTTGATGAACAAGTCAATGTGTCATTTTTGGAATGAGGCAAATATAGAAGTGACACTAGTTGCACATAAATATGCGCTGATTGATGTGGTCTACCCGCGGATAGTATTATCAGTTTTTTTTTTTTTTAAATGAAGACCCAATTCGCGTTTTAAAGACAATGCCCAATGATTAGTGATTATTCTTTTGACAGTATGAATGACATAGACTGGATGATATATTGATGAAGCAGGAGTCAACTTACTACCTTTACTTTACCAATAAATTTTCGGGCCGCGATGTGGGTTTTTTCTTCGAGTTGCAATCCTCATACCCGCTACTGTACTTAGATTATATCAAAAACGTATATTACTCCAACATTTACATTACACTTCTGTGCAACATAATAAGCACACATGCTCTGTAAACATTTTAAAATATAATTTATAAGGGAAGAACAAAATATTGCGTTTCTGTTTTAAGTGGAAGTAGAGATTTAATACCAAGCTACTGCCTCCCTCAATATATAATAGTCGTGCCGAGTGAATTTTCAGAAACACATTCTGAAAACCCAACCAAGAAATGCTGAAACGTGCTTTATAGTACGTTTACACTGAACCCAATTCCGGACAAATTCAACATTTCAGCCAAAATGCTCTATACAATTTCCAACATTTCGAAATGTTGAATTTCAGCGAAATGCTGTATTTCTTCTGTGCATGTAGAAGGTTGTCAAATCGAACAAACCTTTTTAATTATTCCGCATGTCGTTCAGCGCACTTCATAGCGCTTACAAAAACAATTTTGAAAGAAGTCAGCTATTCCAATATTTAAAAGCTTTGTTCAGTGAGAAAAAACTAGAACAGAACCGCACAAATTTGTCAAATCAAATGAGAACAGTAAAGTACAGCCCATATGAGAGTTATCAAAAGTTAATCCATTTTTAGTTTAAAATTTCACTTGATTTAGCAAATAACCACCAACAAATAATACAATTTTAAATCACAGCTGATTTTGTCACTTTTCACAATTGTGTTCCATTTCGAGAGTAGCTGCAAGATTTCCTGTTCCGAACAGTTTGGAACAACCTCACTGAACAAAGCTAAAATCACTAACGATTATGTGCCTAGACCAAAAAAAGTATAAAAAAAGGAGGGAGTGGGAAGACAGCAGCTGTCACATAAATGTTTTGCGTTCAATGTAAACGGTGAAATAAAATTCTGAAATGTTGAATTTCGGGTCGGTGTAAATGTACTATTAGTCCAACGAGAGCAAAATTTATTTTTAATTGGATCGGATATCGAAAAGAAGTATCTAATGTAAATAAAATAAATGATGATTTCGTTATTTTAGTGTCGAATCCATTAACTGGATCCAATATTTTAAAAACAAAGACAAATCCGCCTTGGAAGAAGCATGTGAATACATCAAATGCTATGTTAGCAAGACAATGATCCTACTCAATTTAAAAATCATGCCAACACTTGTTTTAGTTAAATTTATTTATCAAATATGTCTATTTCATTGGATAGTTACAACCGCCTAGTTTTAGTATTAGTGTTAAGTCTATATATAGTTTGAATTTCATTAACAATTATAATAAGAGGTTTCATTTTGATGTTGCACATACATGTGCTTTAAATCGAATTGTTTTTTTCATATTTGCACAGTTGCGGCTCTATTTTATTGATAACAGCACGGATGTTGGTTTTAAGTGCATCAATTGTCTGGAGAGCGTTGGCATAAATCCTTTTTTGCATGGCCTCAAAGAAAGAAGTCGCACTGTTCAACTACATTTTTTATATCTATGACATTTCAAAAAAAAAAAAAAATGACTCCACACGAAAAATCTTGCAAAAATGTAATTGTGTGACACGTATTGCGTTCATTTGAAAATTAATCATTAAATTTGGATCGGCCTGGAATCGGCAAACCATCGAATTACAGCTGTTCTTTTTGAAATGGTCCATTGGTCAAGTTTCCTAACTAATTTAACAATTGCTGAAATGTGTAAGCGAGATTTTCATTTCCATTTCTCCGTCATGCTTTAGCTTAATATTTTACATAGCAATGTGTATTATAATCAGAAAGTGCATAACATAAAATAAAAAGCAAATCTGATAGCATGTTATCCGTCCACGTTTATCCAAGCTATTAGATCATTCTGAAAAGATGATATAAATTTACTGTCAGGAGTGATTTCCGATTTATATTCTGATCAGAAACTTACCTTAGAGGTGCATTTAAAAAATGTTGCAATAAGATTAATTTGTGTCAGTGCGTAACTGACTTGGAATTTTCAATTTAAAAAAAAAACGATCAAGCTAATTGCAAATTAAATATGTTGATGCAATCAATGTTGTGTTAAATGGTTTTACCGCCGAAGTTGCATAATTGACTTTTTAGTTTAAATACTTACAGTAACTGGACAATGTGTTAAGGTAAAAAGTAGTCTTCACTTACCTGAAAAGATAAAATAAAGTAATTAAAAATATTTAGATCATCATTAAATATATTTATTTAGTTTTTTGTATTTGTATCATTCTGAGGTTGTACAGAAAAGAACTAAAATCATTTATTATAAAAAGGAAAAAAATGTATTGCCTCCAAATTGGGTTTACATCCGGAATCCTTAATGCCAATATACGGGGGAAACATATAAATTTTTAATGCTACTTCACAGAACCTAAATCCCTCCTCGGGTGGTCCAAAAAGCACATACAAGAGCACAAGAAATGGAACCAAAAATAAAAAAAAGCTACGTCGCGGATTCGCCTTGGAAAATCAGGTTCGTCAAATGTAATTATTGATAAACCGTGTAGTTATTGCTTTGTTGTGTTCCGCATAAAATTAATTATCTGTAAAATAAGGTAAATATATTGAAACAAGCCACGAACAAAGCTAACGAATGTATTAAGAAGAAGTTTTATTACTTCCTTGACTGGTCTCACCTAGAGTGCCCAGTTCCAAGACCGCTTAGGAATATATCTTTAGAAGGTAAGTCAATTAAACTTCATATACCCGATACAATTTCTAACAAGTCCAAAATTTCACCTAGTTACATTCAGACGACTGACTGCAAATCAAATTAACCACCTGCGTTTTTATACAGTGTACGTAAGTTTAAAGAACTATCTAAAAGTCAAAGGGCAACAACAAGATTTTTGATATTTCAAGCAAACAAAATCGTCAACGATCTCCAATTTATGCTCGTTTATTAAAACTACGTGTCCAAGACGTAGACGTCATAAGCTCACAAATCGCAGCGCATCGACTTGTTTGAACTCTTTTTAACATCGAAGGGCCGAAACTCGACACGGATCTTTCAGTTCTTCTTCACAGTTGCTGTCGACAGCGGTTATGAAATTCATAAAATTATTAGAAATTCTGCCAAGATTTGTCGTACCTTCAATAGTTGCTGAACTGTTCATATCAAAATCCCTCTGATAAGATTCTCAAAGGATTTATGTTTACAGGTACGTGTTTCCTAGTGACATTGAACAAGTCATCTGCAAATTCTTTCTTTCCTTTCAAATTTTTAGTACTTAGTGAATCATTTACGTAATAAAATGCCAAGATCAGTGTTTGAATCATACACTAGAACATGAACAACATGATAGGAGACGGAAACCACAAAAAGTAAAATCTTTTCTTGTCCAAAATTCCAATTACCCGTCTTCCTCGTTAAGCTATCTCATATTGTATTGTAATATCCGCACATACCTTGTCAAGTCATAAATACTGGTACACAACTGAACTCACTCATTACGAAACACTGGGCGCATCCATTTCGTATTGATTGCGATTTGACAGTTGATATTTATGCTTCATTGTGACGTAAAAAGTCTTTGACATTTATTGCTTACAATCATGGAATGGGGCGACATCGAAAGTCGTATTGTAGTTGGCCTACTTAAATGCAGCATGGAAAAAGGCGATATCTTTAGGACGTTGCGACCGCTTGGAATCACTCGCAATTTTGTGTATCGTGCTGTGAAGTTGTTTGAGGATACTGGTGGAGTATGAGACCGTCAAAGATCCGACCGTCCGTGCACAGTGAGAACTCCGAAAGCGATCAAAGCCGTAAAGGAACGAATCGACCGTAAACCGCTGCGAAAACAGAAAATCTTGTCGCGGGAAATGCAAATTTCGCAAAAATCCATGTCTCGCATTATCAAAGAAGATTTAGAACTCAGCGCGTACCTGCTCAAGGTCGCATTGAAGGAAAAATGCAAGCAAAGATCGAAAGCGTTAATCAACCGTTACGTGAAGAACGCTCACAGACAAATTGTGTTTACTGACGAGAAAATCTTCACCGTAGAAGAATCGTTCAATAAGCAGAACGATCGTGTGTATGCTCGGTCATCCAGAGAAACATCCCAACTCATCCCGAGGGTTCAAAAAGGCCACCATTCCGCGTCTGTAATGGTATGGTGGGGAGTGTGCTACGATGGCGTTACTTATGTAGCTCTATTTTTGCGAGAAAGGAGTGAAGACATCGGCCAAAGTATATCAATCGACCGTCTTGGAACCCATTGTGAAGTCTCTCAACCAATCAATATTCAACAACAAGCCATGGACTTTCCAGCAAGACTCTGCTCCAGCTCACAAAGCAAAAACGACTCAACTGTGGCTCAAAAACAACGTTCCGGACTTCATATCAGCGGATAATTGGCCAGCTGGTAGTCCTGACCTCAACCCCTTGGATTACAAGTTTTGGTCCGTATTAGAGGGCAAATACTCAAATATTGAGTCGTTGAAGCGAGCCCTTGCCCGTGCAGTGGACAATTTCCCCATGCAAGAAGTGCGTCTCGAAATCGATGAGTGGTCACATCGTCTTGAGTCGTGCTGGAGGCAAATGGAAGTCATTTCGAATAAGTTGTTCTAAGATTTGTAGCCATTGAATAACCCAATAAAAACAAAAAAAAAAATTGTTTAAATATTAATTAATTTTCATTTGGCGCTGATTTTTCTGTGTACCAGTATTTATGACTTGACACTCATGACATTCGGTTTTAACCAGTTCAACAGGGAGAAAGGGAAAATCACCTTGTAAAAGCGAAGAAGATACTCTTTAATGATTATTTCCTCGATAAAAACGTAATCTAAATTTTTTTTTGTTTTGTTGGAACGGCGCCACATTTATCAAAAACAAATCTGGTCAAACACATAAGATAATAGGTATGAGAGTATAACTCTGATAATGTGGAAGCACTTACAAAATAGAAATATACTACAAGGGTGTGATTTGGATTTTGCCCTTAGCTTAATAGATTTTATCGATTAATACAATAGAATGCCCTTTGGATTTGTAAAGATTAAATTGTTAGGTAACAGGTGATTATGAACTTATGATAAAAGTACTCGTACATAGTTCTCACACAAATCGTAGCTATTTTGAAATTATGAAAAAGTTATGTATTTATCTATAAGTAAGAAAGTTCATCATCCTCATTTTATGATAGTTATCAATTTACCATAACTACAATATTTGCAAATTCACTTTAAAACTGCCAATATCGTTTTCAGTTGAGGTCTTCTAAAATCTTATTTATATTTCTTTGATAAAAGCAATTTTGCTGCACGATATTCTGTGGTTGTGATTTCATTTAAATAAATTATAAGATTACGACAATTTGCCATATGTGATCATTTAAATTATGATTACACGTATAGACAGAATAACCGAGTCTGAAATATATATTTACCCATATTATCACCATATGCACGTTATGTGTTAGAAATTTCACTGCTTCATCTCAAGCCATGTGGCAAATAAGTTTATCTTTGGAAATTATCTCTCTATCCAAAAAAGTTGGTAGTCTATAGTACATATCTGCATAAGTCCGAAACTAACATGCGATCAAAGAATTCCAATGCCCAAACGTCCATGCCCATACTCAAAAATAGTTTAATTTGCCAAAGTTTACCCCAAAAATAGAAGGCATAAGGGCAATGGATTCATACAGTCAATCCACGGAAAAACTCCAATTCTACTACTACATACGAGTATTTATTTGAAAATGTTCCTTGCTTACATTTCTTTAATTATTCCATGTTTACTAAAGCTCCTTAAAAGATGGGAGCACAAAATAGAACCACACAAAACTTTACACTCAAACAACATCCTTGAAGTACAAAAAAAAAGAAGCTTTGTCCTGAACAACATTAAAGGCATCATGGACCAAGTTTTCAGTCCAGAAAAGAAATAACAATTCGGTTGTCGCCAGAGAACTTTTTGACATGGAAAACCTACATATCTGAGAATACATTCAAATAAATGTGTGAGGATGTGTTTAAAGATACGTATATTCATGTGTATATACTAAGGGTAGAAAATATATTTCTTTGTATAATGGGTTTCTTATGTATTAATAGTGAAACGAAAAAGTTTTTAGTTGACTTGTTCTAATTGTGTGTTGGAAATATGTACAAATACTTAAAATGTCCTTCTAATGCATTTTCGACGTACAAGAAGACATTTCGTAAATATGCTCACATTTACAAGGATACAAAAGATAATTACATTTTACAGTAATGAGATGGATCGAATGCTTTTTTATATGACTATTAACTTACGTAATGTAGTGTAGTTTCAATTAAGATTAGCAATGTTTGCCTTCTCATGGCTACATTTATGGTTTTTTTTTTTTTTTTTGTTGATTCCTTCAAGAAGAACCATTACGTAGTTTGTGTTTCAGTTCAAATATTGTGAATCAGTATAAACTATGTATATACGTGTGGGTACCAAAGATTATCTGGAATATACACAAGGAAATACGGTCCCTATCCCAAGAAAAGAACATAATTCCAGAAACTACTTTTTAACTGAGAATGGACAGCTTTGCCAGACAAAAAGTGCAGCTTGCACCGTAGTTCTGCCCAAACTGGTACTTTTCGTTTCTTTATTTTTTACGTGATAATAAGCCTGAATATTGTAAGCACGATCAGTAGGAAAAATCCGAGACCCACATATGGTGGGTTCATCTCAACTAATAAGTGACTATTAATCATTAAACAGGTTGCCGCTCAGATAGTGAACAATTGATTGCCTGTTTGCATATGGCGGTACAGTACGTTCATCTTAAATTTTTACAAGTTAAAATGACTAGGAAATAAAACGCTCGGCACTCGATGGGTTAACAATGAATGTATTGCGTTATAATTACCGTATGACCAATCGAATGTCACCTTCAATTTTCGGCCCATCTCATATGTGTAAAACTCCGCGATGAAAAGCAGTAATGCCAGACAATTCGCAAAATGATTCATAGATCCTCATTTATGAAAAATTTTTGCAGTTTCCTTGTTAAAAGCCTGGTTTCTCAATATTTTAAGCAAGATATTAAAAGTAAACTTCAATACCAGTTTTGACCCACACTTTTTCCAAGTTATTTGAAACACTTACGTTCTATACAAATTTTTCTTCACATTCTGTTATATTTAATGTCATATATAGTATTTCTACTACTATATGCATTGCTTCTGCGCCGCTTTTGGGATAAGCTGAATTTGCTTACGATAAAACCATCGTAACCATTGCCCTTCACATCTGCACGTGGAATATTAGGTCCAATAATAGGCCACGTGCAAGCAAACAAATAGTGGAGGCTCTGGACTGCAAAGCAGATGTTACCGGACAAAAAGATGATGGAACAGTGCGAAATCTAAGGCAGGCTTAGGCAAAAAATCTTTAGTTTCCGGAAAGGATGACGACTACAAAAATAGCTTCTACGAATTCTGTCCTCGACAAAAAAAACACCAGTTCAGAGATGAAACCAAAAATAACTTTTGCCAATTGCTGCTTATTTGGGCTTCGAAAGCATTTGACTAGCAAAGCCCTTTCTCGAACAATAAAAGTGATTCTATTTAAGATCTTAATAGTACCAGCACAGAATCATGGACTTTATCAAAAATGAATGATTCTGGTCTTGACTGCTTTGAGATGAAAATTCTTTGGGTGATTTTCGATCCCGCCTGAATAGACGGTGAGTAGAGGAGTTATCTACGAAATGTACAAGGTGTACATGGACATCGGCTTAGCCCGTAGATTAAAGATCCAACAACTGAGGTGGCCGCCTCCGCGGAACAGCGCAGTAGAGAGAGATCGCCACTTAAATGGCACACACAAGTGGGAGGGGACCTCAGCCAACTTAATCTGGTAAACTGGGGGCAGCTAACATAAATTCGAGCTGGTTGGTGAAGGCCAGGTCCACTCTGGACCGTAGCGCCACTTAAGTAAGTTAAAACCTTTTATAAATCACTTCGTTAGTGACTCAAAGAGTTTTTGCTTCTCGGAGCGGATTTTTTAACGACCTCAAGTAAGCGTCTGACTTGTTCAGCCCAGTCTGCTCAATTTGTTTTCTAATCGTATAGACTTTCGAGAATGCGTATGCTTCTTGTAACAGAACGCGTCATATGTCTACCTGCCTCCCACAAAGGCGCATAAGCTGCCAGAGAGTTTGACTATTTTGTGTTGTCTACTGTCTAGGGCTTTCACGTATATTTTCATAGTATGCGACATAAGTTTTACCGATCGGGAGTTGTTGCAATTTCTCCAATCACGCCGTGAGACGGGTGAGAAATTATAACCAAATTAATTTAAAATCACCCTCTCTGCAAGCAAAATCATAGAAATTCTCAAGTGCTTCTTACGGTTAAGTAAAATGATGTTGGTTTAGGGGTGAAGTGCCACTTTGCTTTCCAAAACTTATGATGTCAACAATTATTCGCTCATTTAAGCATAAAATTAGCTTCTGTATAGTATGATCAACAGAGTCGAGGAAAAATGCAAAAATAATACTTGTTGCTTGGAAATTAAAATCAACTCAACCATTTCACGACCACTTCATAAGGATCTCTTCTGAACAAGTTGAGCTCTTTGGGAGGCTATTGTGAGTGCAGATAACTGTTACTTTGATCTTGAAAGTGCTTTCGCCTCTTTTAATGGGCTTTTAATGGAAAACCACAGCTTGTCTACTGCAATGACAACGATTTTAAAGGATTGAACTTTTTTCCAGAGCTACGCGAAGGTCCTGTAGATACTACTGATATGGAACACATAAAAACAAACATTTGTTCAGCTAAAGCTAAAATACAGACAAAAATGTGTGAACAAATCAGCGTATTTAAAAAAAAAAAAAAAAAAAAAAGTTAGCTAAAAATGTTGAGTGTAACCAATGACTTACGAGTATAATGAGTTTTAAACAGTATGGTATAGTCCACACATTATAGTGTTACAAGACACAAATGCTAGAACTGAAAATACTTAGTCCTAAACATAATAAAAATCTTTTATTAATTATCAACACATAATCGTATTTCTTAAATATGTAATAGGAAAAATCATTTTTGAATAAAACAAAAAATATAAAATGAATTGCATAAGCATTTTTAGAAATCATTAAGAATCACTAAAGTAGCGGATGTTTCCACCTCTAATATGTGTTTAAATTGCCGTTTCAAAATCAGAATTCTTAATCATTGCTACTTTGACATGACATAAAAATAAACAAATTAATATTTTAACAATAACGCCAATCCACAATCAACAAAAGCCCTCTGTTGAGTTATAGTCTCAATCTCACACACACAAAAAAAAAAACCAAACCAACATAGACAGTCTGTTTCACAATGATAAGCGCACCAATGTTCGGGTTCCTTTAACTTATAGTATTGTGTTTCGGAGTGTTTTGAAATATAAATTAAGAAAAACAAAATGCGTTCCAAAGCAAGCAGATTTTTTAAAAATACAAAAAAATATTTGTAGTGAGGTCATCTACTGGCAAAGATGTACTGTCAAAATTTTAGTGTGCTTTGGACGAATAGAAGCGAAGTTATTGCGTCTGAAGTGACAATGTAAATTCCTCACAAAAATCCACAGTCGAGGGACATTATCAAGAGAGGCAATACGAACAAAAACTTCCTGTACAACATTGTGACTGGTGATGAACCGTAGTGTTTGAAAGGTGATTCAGAAACCAAGCGCAAAATGGCACTCATTTGATATGCTTTTAGATCGTGCAGATCGCCGTTGTATCGAAAAAAAAATCTTCTTAATCTTATTTTTAAAAATTCTTTTTATTTTGGAACCCTGTAATATTATGTTAATTAAACAGATTGACACAGAGACAGGATTAACATGTTTCTTTAGCTGACATCTTAGAAACGTCAAGAAGCATTCATTAAAGCCGCCTCCACCCGGAAAACTCTGGTGTCTGCAGTTATGCTCAAAAACAAAATCCAAAGTAGGCAGTTGTTACGTAGGTTTAGGTCTTACGAAAACCTTCTCTAAGCCTTCCCTGATAAGTTCATCAGTAGACCTGTGATGGTCTTTGCTATAGAAGCAGATGCATTCCTTGCTCCAAAATCGAACCTTGTTATCCTCTAAAGAGATGCCAGCGCCGCATTCTATGGTTTTGGAGCCGAGAAAGACGAATTTATATTTTTGCTTCAGCTCCATTGTTCTTATTTACTATTTATTTACTAAACTAAATAGTAAAACGTCTACGTGGTACAGTCCGACCGAGTTACACATATTGTCAAGAATTATTTTGTCGAAAGCACCCTCTATGTCGTTGAAAATGCAACTCAATCTTTTCGAATGTTTTAAAGTGTAGTATTGCAAATTATTCAGCGTTGTCAGGTATGTTATACTCATATTATGAACAAATTATGGATGGGATTTTGGCCTCGTAAATTCAACGTATTTGGTAAGAGTATCGCTGAAGTTTAAGACAGCTAACTCTACTTTTCGTTTCATTCAAGTAGATTTGTCGCAGATTCACCAAAGCGTGGTTGGGTTAGTCCTCTTAAACGAAGTCAAGTATTTTCTTGCTGGTAGTCTTCCAACACCAAGACGCTATGGCGCGATAGTTAGCTCATTGGACTATCAAGCAGAGGGTCTGTGGTTCGATCCCCGGCATCGCCAACAATTTTTCGAACCATCACCACCCTTTTGGCGGACAATGGTAAACTTCCGAAAGTAAAATTGCCTATGAAAAAGCTTCTTAGGAGTGCCGTTCAGATTCGGCGAAAAACCGTAGGCCCCGCTCAAATGTGACAAAAATGACAACATGAGCAACCACAAATGATTGTCAAGAAGCTAGTCCATGGCCCACACCGGGCTGCCAGCGTTACTTTGTTTTTTTTTGTTGTTGTGTCTCCCGCAAGGCTGTTAGTCAATATTCTTGACAGCCAGATCCAACGAAATTGATGTGGATAGAAAACAATTGCATTTATCACGGTCCCAATAAGTAGTCTGAACATTAGCACCGCAACATATGATAGGTCCTCGAATCACAGCATTCATATAATTCGGCTACTGTCTTTGGTGGTGGTGCAAGTACCAAATTATACCAAAAGTAGCTGACGTTCATTACGTCCCCAATAGCATGTCTCCAGAAACCAAATATATTATACATTGGAAAATCCGCTAAGTTTAGAAGGTGAGAGTGAATGCGTTATAGAATAGAAGCTGTCGGTCTGCCTGGTTGCTCAACATAAAATGGTGCAAAGCCAAGGTTGATGCGCCAAATCGTCAATATTCTTTAGTCAATAAGTAGAAAACGGCCGCTTTATAAAAGTACATTCCCCAAAATAAAAAAGTGTATTAATAAAAATGGTATCTGTCTGGATTTAATGAACGACTGTTTTTTTTTATCTCTTTATAACAATTCAATGTGTAGTGCTCTTTCCTATGTGAAACAATTAAATTAAAATTATAGTTAAAAATAAAATGAGATACAGAACAATAAATCGGCTTAACATTGTGAAACAGACTGTATTTAGATACGTTTACACATATAGCGTAACAAATTCAGTGTTTAGGTCCCAAATAATCAAGCAACTGAAACGTTTCGTAAAGAAAAATGTCGGTCGGTCTTCCTCAGAAGCTTATCCAAACAAAATTCAACATTTTCTATCTATCTGGGGAATATGAATTCACATCACATGTGTTTCAATTTTCACTCACATGTGTTCTTTTGGATATACAAATTTCACACTCAATAGTTTTCTGTTATAATTGTGGTTTTTCTTTTTTTTTTTTTTTTATAAAAGACACTACTTTATACTTTAACCTAATGTTCATATTTTATGGGGTTGACATCAGCCCGAGATATATACATTATAGATATGCATAAGTATGTTTAAATGTATCGTATCTTTTTGAAAAAATGAACTCGTAAAATGTGTTCAACACCCAAACCACAACAAAAAACAAAAAAAAAAACTTACATGTGGCCACTTGAGAATCTCGTCGGAAAGTATCTGAAAAATATTTTCCCACTTAAATTACTCGTTGCGCTAAGAAGATGCATTCATCAGCTCAACAAAAAAGATACTTAACTCAGTTAAGTGCATGTTGTCATTGTCATATAAATGTTTATACATCTTTATCAGTACAACTGAAAGTGCGCTGTAAATTAAAAACAAGTGCTTTATTTGAGATAATCAATTATTCTAGGGTGTCATCAGTCAACTGAACGAGAATCCGCAGCCTATTTAAAATAAAAAGATCAAACTGCACAATACTTACTTACACTTATAAAAAAAACTGAATTTCAGCAAATATTTAAAGACTATACTTTAGCCACATAAACAAAAAAAAGAATATCTCAATTGTTTACAATTAGGTAGGCTAAATTTACGTCAATAAAAATGGTTCGATATACCAATATTTAGAGGTGTACGAAAATACGATGAAAGCATGTACCTTTACTGGTAAATTACTTCTTGATATTTGAATACGTACCTACTCGGAATCGAAACAAAAACACACGTATCTGTGAAGGCCGCTCATCTATCATTTTCTAGCGCCGATTAGTTGTTTACAGTAAAGTCTGCAATTCGTACTCGCTTACTCGTGTATATATATATATATGGTATATGTGTGAGTATGTATTCAAAAGTAATTCAAACTTATGCAGAATCTATTTGTAGAGTCAAATTTTGAATTCCGTTTATTTGATTTTTATTATTTTAAACATGTTGCACAATCGTGGATATGAAACTTTGTTCTCTTCCTTTGTTAACAAATTTTTCGTTTAAAGCGTTTCAAGTATTTCACTTTACGAATTCCTTATTATATACGCGATTAGAGCTGGTAATGAGCGGGGTAAATCTGGCGATGCTCAAGTCTGTTATTATGATTCCACATCAATCCTTGTTTTACATTCTCGTGATAATCATCGAGAGTGGTCTTATCAAAGTGGACATCACTTTCAAGCGAGAGCGTTAAGGAGGAGAATGGAATGGACATAAACAATGTTAAATATTGCTTTTGATAGATTTGCTATGAGGTGGGAGAAATTGTCAGGTTATGATAATTGTGTTCTTTGATTTTAACAGTCAAAGGGTCTAAAAGGAGTACCACCTACAAGTTCAGCACTGTTGCGTTAAACAATGCGAAAAAAAAGCCTGGAGATGTGGTGGAACAATTAATGACTTTAAAACCACGAAAACCTTAAAGGGCAGTCGTTTATCACAAGCTATCTTAAGGATCGTGTTCCATGGGTATTTTGTGGACAAGAGCGCTGGCGTAAGTCAGTTTTTATCATTTTATTTATTAACGACCGCCAACCAAAGTGATCATGGCAATCGAATTTTCTAAAAGTTTATGGAATCGGTGACAAATAGCCTCCAGAAATAAAGCAAATGATGTGGTGGGTTTAAATAGTCATATCATTGTAATTCCGTGAAGGAAGGAGATCATCAACGTTACACCAACTTCAGAGAAATAATACAATATCGATATGTTGTCTGTGAGTATTGGTTGGCATATATCATTGCAGTGTCGATCCGATAAGTTCACAGTTGATCATATATTCACACTCTGGCAGATCTTAGAAAAATTTTAAAAGTGCAGATAAAAACTCACCATTTATGGATCGATTTCACGCCGTATTTGATAGCATCTCAAGAGATGAGGTAACATATACAGAACCATGTCTTGCATCTCTATCCTATCAGATGGAGTAAAAATTGCTGCTACATAAAGGCAGGAAATCATCGAACTAAGACCGTTGTTGTAAAAAAATAAATTTAAGTAAATTGTGTGGAACTTTCAAGAACACCAGAGACAAGGAACTGCCATAATTCACTTCTTACACTACAGGCAGTTACGACCTGCAGAATATTACCACAGTACGTTCCACAATTTACGAGTACTATAAACGGCAACTTAACGCGGAAATATCATATTCAAGCACTTTAACAAACAATGATGAGCCTTTGGCGCATCAAGAACTAAGGGTATGATGGACAATTTTACGACGCTTCGAATAATCTGCATATCATCTTTATCGTTTGGAAAAAGCGTCCGAAAGCGTTCCCATAGATCGAGTGCGGACTGCGCTTGTATCTCAAAAAGTATACTAGATGTGTATAATGGTGATAAGCAATATGTACGACAAGGTTTAAACGAAAGTCAAATGAACAGTGGGAATAAACGAATAATTCGAAGTTAAAGTTAAAGAATTTAGAGATGGTTATTATTGAATGTTGTTTGTGCGATTACGAGTAATAAGACAATTGCCTCGCAAATCTTAATAACTGAACGAAAATGTAATGAAGTACGCGCATTCGTGTTTGCTACTAGGCAAACGAATTTAATCAAATTGTGTTGAAAGCATGAACAGTATTATTTATTTGTACAAAAGTAATACCTGCGAGTACATGAAGTCCTAACTTACTTACAAATGCATTTTTATATATTTTGTAAATATTTTTCCTTAGCTAAACTTCTTTTCCTGTTTTAGAGATTCTTCTTCGGGCATGGCGATTAGAGTTTATGATTTATCGCTGTCACAACTTCTACGTTAGTCTGTTTCATCATCACGCTCTTCCTTTATTCTCTATAAGAAAATTACATAATGACATATCTTGTGCAGATGTGCATCTTTAGTCGTTATTCTTTGCTTCGCAACAGTGCAGTGAGAACATTGTCCTCTTTTTGATACAAAATAAGGGCGACAAACACTAGTATAAAAGATGCATACCATCTAATACCAATAATGGCGGTTGGTATAGTTTATAATTTTACTCTTCCAAAACATGTGCAAACAAAAAAAAGACATCCACTTACTCGTCCTCAGCCGCGTCGTTATACTCGTCCTCGTTCACAAAACTTTTACACAAACTCCATGTTATCTAGAATGCAAGCAGGATGCTTTTTTTCCATTTCCAAGTTACGAATACGAGTATTATGTTCATGGAACATTACATAAGACTGCGCCACCACCACCAAAGTACTTCGTAATTCCTTCCACCTTGTTTTTGGGTTTAAGGCATGCTGCTTAGTGCATTTTCACAAAATAATAAGTTTTATTTTTTTAAAGAAAAGCAGACAAGTTGAAAAACACGCAATGTGCATTAGAATGATACGAGTACAACAAACAGAAAGAAGATGCCCTATTTTAAAAATGAAAAATAATAATAAGAGACAAACTTACGTAAGTGGTTGAGATACAAAGTACCTATCTCTATGAATTATCATTGCGCCATCAATAAAAAAAATCAACAGATCTCATTCCAATCAAGTGATATCTTTATTTCAATTTTTATTTTTTAAGTTTTTATTTGTTAACCGTTACACATTATAGAAGATACGAGTAGATGCTATGTGTAAGAGTATAGGTACTCAAAAAGATACATAACTTCGCCCTAAATTCCACTCAGCAATTTTAATCACGGAACGTCATCATTGGTTTTGTCAAATGTAGGTCAATTTTTTCGAAACAAAGAAAATGTGAAAATTCAATTGTGACTCAAAGACAGGGAAATGAAAGAAAAATAATTATTCTCCCCGATGCTAGTATTCCGTATATACCATATTGTTTGTGTACGAATATTTCAGAAACAAAAGATTCTTCAGAAACAACTCTGTCGTCATACAATTGTGCACAAAGAGCTTTGGAGAAAAGCAAACTCATCGGCTTTTTCCTCATTCCCTGACTGGCTTTAGATCCATACCTTGTGAGGCAGGCAATGTCTAGGAGATGATTAGAGTGGGGTGAAAGCAATTTCGAATCCGTCAAGAAGGAATTTGACGTTTTAAGCTTCAGCGATTTGACTATTCGAGAGGACGTTGGCAGATACGTCCTTTATGATGAAATGACGTCAGCAATTCCTGGCAGTGACTGCTGAACAGCAATTTAGTAGTAAATAGCAATTAAATACTGTTAGTAATCAGCACCCGCGAAAGCACTAACAAGTGACCATCAAACTAACTCAAATGATTTCCTATTAATATAATTGACTGAAATCTACTTCAGATTTTGCATTTTGCACATTCGGCGGAAAAATTTAACAGCTGGAATCAAAACTCTAATTTATCTGAAAGTTGATTTTAGGATATAAGTCAACATTTTCGAGAAAAATCGATGAAAGCCTAAAGACTCTACCAGGCTATTGAACAATTTCTAGCCCGCGAACTGTAGTGAAATAGTCCCAAGGTTAGAGATCTAGTCCATCGATTAGGGATCATATGTAGAGACAACTTGCAAATCACGAAGAAAGCAAGAAATATATTGTATATGACGGCCTGTGATATGTAAAGTGATCAATCTCTCACGTTGACAATGCAGCGACAGAGATTTTACCAGCTCTAGGAAAATCTTCTCGAGATCGAGGGATTTGATATAAGGTAATAAGTTCTGGTGGGGCATTGGTGTATGCAAATTATTTAGGCTTTGAATGGCAATATTTAGCGCTTTACTAGTGACATAGAGCCGCAAGTTATAGAAATAGCGGCCCAAAATTGAACCGACAGAATGCGCCTTGTTACGAGGAAGACATGTCATGAGCTCTTCTTGATAAGATTTTCGAGTCATACTTGTTTTTTTTTTTTAAATAGCTTTTCAAAAATGCTCTTTAGAAACAGACCGCCAAATTTTTGGATGAGGTGGTTTAAGACATGATATAATCAGCGATCACGTCGACTGCTGTCTCTTAACGAGACAACTTCGCTAGTGCTTCTCTTTTTTCGAATTTTTGGTATCTGAAATTTAGAGTTTTGCGAGTTGAAGCTTCAGCATGGTCACCTGATTAGGCACCTGTCTGTCGTCTTGCAGTTTCCTTCAACCTTTGTCTACCGGTGATTTTAATATTTCTGTTTTCATATTCACAATACTATATATTTCTCCGCGTCTCAGTTCAATATTCAAATCATTTCATTTCTCATATGTGCATATATTTCATTCATAGATTGTAGATTTATTCATTCGTTTTTCTCAAATAAGAAAGGTATAGTTTACGTCGGAGTGATGTAGATTGCTAAGCAACAAGTGAACAACCACAATATATGTACGTACATAAATCAATGGGAGTTGCAAAAACGTATCTGCTAAGAGAACAACAACACGAATACGAACTCTGCAGTCATCTATGATATTTCAAGAAAATGCTCTCCTAATTTAAGTATCCAAGTATCCTTATTGTAACACTACTCACTTACAGCATTTCAAAAAGATTTATAGTGAAAATAAATGTATCATACAAATCCAAACAAATTGGCAATGATTATCCGTAATTGAAAATAAAATATATTTACATTCAATTTTTTTTTAATTTGATTTATGTTTAAAAAATTTTTTATTTACGTAAACCGCAATCAGCTTGTAACCTACTTACACTCTGGGAAGCGCAAGATACAAACAACATCAGTCATATGATAAACCTGTTTGACTAAGGTGTGCATATGCATACAAACTTGCCTATATACTCGTATGTATGTACACAACTCTTTGGTTAACATAAATATTTTTGCATTTAAATAAACACCAAGGACAAGAGTATTTTTAAATTGAAAATTCATTTCAATTTATTCATAAATAAATCTTTCCATATACTCGTTTACCACTATCGTCTTCTGTTTAAGTATCTACTCGTATATAACAAGTATGTAAGCACATATAATTATCTTATCAAAAAAAGATACGAACTTCTGTGAACAAGTGTTAAGATGGATAAAAGATAAAAACGAAACCGTAACACTTGTGAAATCAACTTTGAACGATAAGTATGGGTGCAGTTGGTATACCTTCATACCAAGAGGTTTTGAACAAGACATCTGTCTTAAGTCGATTTAAAAGATTTACAAAAAAACAATAAATAAAGTGTCAGTTTGCTTTATTGTATTTATTTAACAAATGTTTCTTAAAGGATCAAATGTGACAAGAAATTACAATAGAATAATTAGTCGAACTATGGAATAGCAATGCCGAAAACGGTTTGTCTTTATCTGCAAATACCATTTTCTTGACTTAAAATCTATCAAATTTGAGAACAAGATTTAACACAAACTTAGCTAGATTTTGACTTTCAAGCAAGTGGAAAAGCACCTTCCATATGGTGGATACGGTGGTATTGAAAAAATTGTTAAGTGTGCCAGCAAGGACCTCTTACAGCTTTGCTTGCAAAAAGCCTTTTCCGAGGCAGTACTAGGGGAAAATTAGGAAAGTAAGAGATTTTTGTTTTTTGTCAACTTTTTATTTGGTATTGAACCAAAAGCAATTACAAAGAAGCTCACAAAATAAGAACTCCCAACCTATAAAACTGTATAAGTCTCTCAATTTGACAACGAAGCTTGTTCTCAAAATGCCCTATCCTCAAATACTGATTACAGCAGGTATAGGCCCAGATGAAGCAATCGATGCTAACAGCTTCTTTTTGACAGAAGACCCACAGAAGCAAGTAGAGTTCTCTACGAGCAACTATTTAGGAAATCTATAAGACAAATGATGTCATTAGCCCGAAGTACGACCTGGACAACTTGAACCCTTTCCCAAAATCGGTAGTGCTGATTCGCGAATTTACGTCGGGAACCAATGGGATACCGAAAATTGTATATCGACGTCTGCTGCTAAAAGCAGTGAAATCGAATTCTTGATCAAAAGTGTCTTGACTAAGTGGGTTGAGGAAAAATATATAGTTTCGGATAATCAATTCCGTTTTCAGGCGAGATATGATATCCCACATTTCGCGTCTTGCCCGGTAGCTGATATCCGAAGAAACATTTCATGAGTGCCTGTTTGTTTGATTTACTTGGAGAAGACATTTGATGCTGTATTACAGGGACTATTTTCAAGAGAAACAGACTGGATATACGAGGTCTGTCTCAAAACTATTCAATATGTGTTCATAAAACCGCGCCGATGGTGTAATCCGGCAGTAGCATATTTTGAAGATGTCCCCATTCGACTAAACAAAACACACCCATCGGCGCTTCCACATAATTAAGCAGTTCTGATAGTGAGTTTTTAGACTAGCCTTAGATGGACTAGTCCCATTTATTAAAAAAGGTGTTTTTATAGCTGCATGAGAAGTTTCGATGGTTGTTGTCTATGGGTTTACAGCTGTCAATGTCAAACTGTGCTGACATTTCTGTTCAGTAAGGTTAGGCAATTCATCATGAATCGTTTAACGCCAGAACAACGTTTCCAAATTGTGGAAATTTACTTTGAAAAGAATAAATTTGTTCGTGAAGTTCATAGACCACTTCGTCAATTTTACGGTCAACATAATCAGCCTAGTGAGCAAGCAATTCGTGCAGTTATTGATCGTTTTCGCACTAATTTTATACTTCTCGATTCAAAACCATCAACAAGACAAAGAAATGTGCGTACCGAAGAGAATATTGCTCTTGTAGCGCGAAGTGTTGGAGAAGACGGCAAAATGTCGATTCGTCGCCGTTGTTAATTTGTTGGCCTTTATTGAGCCATGCTGACTGATTTTTTGTTTCCAAAACTTAATTAGCTTAACATTAACGACATTTGGTTCCAACAAGACGGCGCAACTTGCCATACATATATTTCTATATGCCATATAGAAATGGTCCTGTTGACTGGCCGCCTCGTTCGTGCGACTTAACGCTTCTTGATTACTTTTTATGGGGCAATGTTAAGTCATTGGTTTATGCCGACAAACCAGCAACTCTCGAAACATTGGAGGCCAATATTCAAGCCACCATTGACGCCATACGACCAGATTTATTGGAAAAAGTTGTGAACAATTGGACTGATAGAAAGGACTATGTAACTCGTAGTCGCGGCGGGTATATGCCGGAAATCATATATAAGAAATAAATGCCATGAAATTATAATAAAATCTACCAGATTATTATAATAAAAAATTCATTCCAATAATATTTTGTCTTGTATTATTATTTAAAGTTCTCAAGCTCTTAAAAAGACCCTTTATATCGTCTCTATATGGCCAAACTGGTGCCTTTTGAGCTTAAAAACATAAACGACTACGTCGGGATTATATAAAGGTTTGTGAAGTTGCATAAAGGTATGTTTAGCAAAAAAAAAACTATTAGATAAAGTATAGCGAATGCACTGGTGCATTTTCGTTTTGAAGACGCCTGTCGCCGCTCTCTCAAAAACGTGGCTATTTTCTTCTTACTGCGTTGCGCAAACTTTTCAGAACTTCAAAGTAAAAAAAACTCTATTGTCTGATTTCTCATATTCACGAGGTACAGTATCTTCATAATCTAAGAAAACAATTAACACGGACTTTTTTTACTCCGACTTTGCTTTTTGGCGGTGGCCCAAATGGAAGCTCCCAGAAAAGATTTTTTTTTGTAAACCATAACCATAGCGTAGGCAGGCATACATACTCATGCAAGGTAATTCCAAAAGACAAATGCATGCCCCAGTTTTAATGTTGAATGGCAGAACCAGGATAGATTAGCAGTACTCACGAATAAGTTGACCAGGACTTTACTACAATGGAGATGTCGCACTCAACTTTAGAGATCGCCTGCAGTTCAGTAGGCTGGTATAGATCAAGCGCTAAATAGCTCTATCTATAAGAATTAAGGTCTACGTGTCTAAAGTAGGAGTTTTGGAATTTTGAGCCCATAGAACTATAAAAAGCAAAAGTTACATTTCTTTAAGATTATCGGGTCGACCTAAATGTTTAGGACAGTCAAAGATTGCTCACACCAATATAGATACGCTAGCTATAGTTGCCAGAAACGACCCAAAACAAGATATGTTAAAATGTTAAAAAACAACAACATTTATTTGCAGGCATTCTTAAGAAATCTATGTTATTACGTATGCATGCACGCTTCATGTGAAATGTAGTATAAACAATAAGAAAAACTTGTCATTATCCTTTACAAGTACCTTTAAATTTTAAATAAAAGTATATACGAGTATGATGCTAGCAAATGTCAAAACAGTTGTGTCTGTTTTAACAATGGTAATAAGATATCTTCTTAACTACAATACATAATAGAAGGTCAACTCAATCCTTAAGATAGCTACTATATAGTACCCTGCATTTGAAAAAAAAAATAACGAGGTTGTCTTGTATTTATTTAGCATTCTCGTAAGGACGTTGTGTTTCTAGGCTCATTTCAATTTATTATTTGCAATGTTTTTCATTTAAATGAATGTTGTAAGCACTTCGTCCTGTCCAGTGCAATGAAATAATAATAATGTGACACGAGAGGTGACAGATACACTTGCTATGTACAATGTTTTGTTGTAGATATACATGTTTATGCTTTTGATTATTTTATATGATTCATGTACTTTAATTTGCATCTTGTTTCATTAACAAGTCACACATACATATACGTTATTATGCAGAGAAACAGAAAGTTTGCTGCATAAAAATGAGAAAGGTGAGACTTAAGTATTATAAATGAAAACATGCTCCTCATTGATGTACGAGTGCGCAGGTAAGTAAGCTTATTTTATTTACAATATTATAATTTACCATTTAATTTGATTTAAAAGCATTGTTTTTCTTTGTTACATAGATATAAGGATTTATCCTCATTCATAGAATTGTCGTATATATGTGTCATCAAAACGAAACTATGCCTCTCGAAGAAAATTGTTCATCGCATTCTTGCAGCTCCACTTCATCGATTACACCACAGCTTTGACAGCAGAACGTTGGCATAAGCCTTATCAGCTTATTAACAAAGATTTAAAACGCTCAAAATGACTTTTGGGTTAAACCTATCCATTTTTCAAATCTAAGTGAGAAAGTTACCATGTTGGTGATGTTCGTCAACCTTTAGTTCATGCGATAGCAATAGGCCAGTTGTTTTCGTACGAAGGGCACGATTTCGGTTCTTCAATAGTCTATATTTCCGAACACATTTAACAATTTCAGTGGCTGAAGCCGCTTCTCGTCGAGCGTGAAAACTTTAAATTTTTCGGACTTTTTCACCGAAATTTTCATTTCTTTTTGTAGTTAAATTTCAAAGCGGTTTGAATCATGTATCGTCCATTTTTTGTTAATAACGTAGTCTTGCTTATGGGAAACGTTTTACGGGGCGATATTTTAGCAAAACAATTAAAATTAGTTAAAACTTTATTGGAGTATCCAGTATGTGGTGTTGCGACACATAAACTTTTAACAGCATACTACAGGATGTTCAATGACAGATTTATGTTTTTTAAGAGAAGGAATGTCTTTTTTTTTGAAAATCATTGTTGGCGAATTTGGGCCAACTGACTAATTTTGTCAACGTATGGTGGCGGAGAAATGAATCGCTAGTCAACACAATTGTCCTTAGGGTTCACTTATTTCCTGGTTTCACGTTACAATCAAATCTGTAATTTAAATGTTTATTTTTACTAAGTTGTAAAAGGACATGTAAATTCAAATAGCCTTACTTTAGTCTTGATTTAACGTTTTATACACAAGATAATATCTAATAAATTCAATTAATTCAATTCGTGCGAAAGAACCTTGTAGGTTATGAACGAATTCTTAAATGAAGAAAAAAGGCACGAGGATCTGATTGACAGATAATCATATCAGCTTACGATCAAATGTCGTCCATTTATTAGCACACGTCGTTGGAATTGAACCACTGTGTTTTGTCCCGCGTGATACATGCTGAAATTCGTGAATTCCATGGCAAATATTTTCTTTTGTCTGCGTTACACACCGAGAAGGCTTTTAATATAAGCCTCATAGACAAAAATCTATGGGATCTAAGTCTTGACGGATCCAAGGTAACCACGAGATATGTCCAAAGTGGATGATCGGTTACCTTCGGAAATATTCACTCGGCAAATTCATGGAACTTTTATAATAGCAATATGAGGAGTCTTGTTAAAATCAAGATTAAGATGGATGTGCTTGAAAATAAGGTAAACAAATAATTTGCGATAATTAGCCCATAACTTTCACTGTTTACATTTATCGCTTCTTCTCTGAAATTTAAAAAATAAAAACAGTTAAGTTGATAAGGCGCAACAAACACAAGAGATTTTTGGTGTGCAAGTAGCAGATTACGTTTTTAAGTAGTCTGAACTCAATTGCCGATGAGCTCTACCGTAAAAAAACATTCTAAATTATTTAGTTAAAGCCGACCCCTCCACTTATATTTTCAAAGACGAGTTGAAACCGATATTTTATTATAAGCAAATACAAATAAAATAAACCAACTTCACCACATGGTTTCGGTAACAAAGTCGGTGTACCAAAGCCAAACTGTGATTTCAATAAATCGATGAGTTAAATCTTTATACTAGAGTATTGTAGTATGTAGGACCATCTTGTTGAAACTAAGTCTTCTCTGAACCTCTGTTATCCATATTTTAGATCGCAATCAACCGTACGTGAGCTCAGGTCTAATATTTCTCCAATGATCTCTATTCTGTTTGATGAAAAAATCCAAACTTTGCGAATCTATTTCCACAAGCCCTTCCATTGTGATTTCCAGAAATAACAGTATACTATACATAAATACACATTTGCCAATTGTTACTTTTTATTTGTATGTAAAGTTCTATCATACTATATTTCTTCACAGAAGGACGGCTTAAAATTCTTTGCGATATACAAAGCAGAATCATGAAAAGGGACAGCATAAATTAATTTGTTATTTTAAAAAAAGCGTAGGCCAATAGTCAAATATGCGTACATAGCGTTGGATTAAATAAAAGAAATATCCTTGTGCCTATATTGTACTCGTTATGCCCACAAACACAAAGGACATTAAGTAATCGTTCATAAAATATTTGAATAAATTTTTGCCCATTTACATACCTACCGGATTGGAATATAAAATTTAATAATATTACTTCTCCGCATTATGAGATACTCGTAGATTCGTTAAATTTTTCTTTAAACATGTTTTCGTGCCCTTTTATCAAAATTAATTTTCTATTTATTTTTGACACGTTTTATCAGCTTCTTAAAATTTTATTGCGCTTATTTTAAGCCTGTTCGGTCATTGATTTTGAGTATGATGAAATAATAAATCTTCCACCTAATGATTCAACTATTATTACCAGCATTTTTGTTTTGACAGATTAAACATAAAAAACAATGGAGGTGACAGCGTCTCATGGAGCAGGAGCAAGCAATAAGTGTCAGGCAGTTTGACAAACTTTCCAATACTAATAATATCCAGAATTTTGTCGGAAATAATTTTACGTATGTATCTTCGAATACCTACAACAGAGTCAAAGAAGATAGTGTAATATATGCACATCAATTAGTTTTTCTTTGAGGGGATCCTTTAAAATTACTGGCAAAATAATTATTTGTTTAGCGCTTGGAGAAAACAACTTCAGTCTTAATAGGACTAACACAATAGTCGATGTATATGCCTCGTACTTCCTGAATATAAGGAAAGACAATCGGAAGTCAGTTGCGGCATTACAGCTACGACTTTTCGTGTATCTTAAAACTAATAAGAACATTAAGTTGAGTTCTGACCAATATGAATTATAATAGTACTGACAGAATGAAGTCAGGCGTTTTTCCGCGACCCAAGTTTTGGCCACTGACGTTCCTCTAAGCCCTTAACAGTTTTTTTTACAACTGTTTCGTATAAGCAAACAGAATAAAGATCATTGGAAAAGGCGTCGGGATAGCAAACTCGATAACTCTTGAAGCAGAGAGACGTCAAATAGAACGCATAGAATACTTTGGCAATTGTAAATTAATTTGTCAACCTATCGTCAACAGCCTAATAAATCCATGTCAGTGTGACTTCAGGCCAGAAAATTTCACCATTGATCAACTATTCCCACGACAGGTCTTCGAAAAAACCCATGAGCTTCACATTGAAACACACCATCTAATTATCGGTTTTAAGGCCGCGTATGACAGCATCTAAAAGACTTGCCAAAAAGGGCACTGTCTAGTTTTTGCATCCCTGCCAAACTCCTCTGACAAAAAAGGATTTAGACGATGCGATGCGTTGACATGCAAAGGTTGGTCTAATTACTCACAGACGCCGATAATATTGACATTATCGGAGGAAAGTAGCGTGATGTCAGTGGCGCAAATAAATTCATATGCTGACAAGCAAAAAGGACAAAAGGGAAAACCGACGTGTCGGAGAAAACGTTATTTTTGACGGATACAATTTTGAGATAGTTAAGGACTTTGAATAAGTACCAACGGATCTTATAGCATGCCATTACAGCAAAACGAAGCCAGTTAGAAAAATGCATGCCTTTAATCGATTGCATATGAGAACCTTACACATACCAGGGTTGTTGTACTATAACCAGAGCATGCGCACCTCTGTTGTATTATTAATTTGCGGCAGTAGGAATCATCTTCTGCTCGTGTTATTTTTTTTATTCGGCTCAATAATAGTCACCAATCACAACAAGTATTGCTGATGGGGCAACACATCAAAATGTGTACTTGGCGTTTTTCTCTGCAAAATAATTATTCACGAAGGTGATTGCCTCCTCATTTGACGAAAATCTCTATCCTCCGAGCGCAGTTTTTAGATGAGGGAACAAAAAGAAGTCACTTGAGGCTAGATCTGGTGAATAAGACGGATGGCAAAGCAGTTCAAACTGTAATTCATGGATTTTCGCCATGGCAACCGCTGAGGTGTGAGACGACGCGTTGTCTTGGTGAAACAGGATTTTCTTTTTCTGCAAATGTGGCCATTTTTCCGCAACTTCTGCCTTCAACTTGGCAAGTAATGATGCGTAGCATGCTCCTGTAATGGTTTTTCCTTTTTGAAGATAATCGATTAAGATAACTCCTTTACTATCCCAAAAAACAGTCGCTGTCGCTTTACCAGCCTCCCAACCGAAAAAACAGTTTTTGCTTTTTTTGGAGCCGGCTCACCCTTTGCATGAATTGACTGAATTTTTGTTTCGGGCGTATAATGGTGTATCCAAGTTTCATCTACAGTAATAAATCGGCGCCAAAACTCGGATTTATTGCGCCTAAACTGCGCCAACAGAGCGTTGGAAATGTTCATTCGAACACGTTTTTGGTCTAACGTAAGCAGACGCAGCACCCAATACGCAGACAGCTTTCTCATGCCTAAATCTTAATTTAATATGTAACAAACACGTTCTTTGGACATTTTCATAACCTCTACTATCTCTCTCACTTTAATTCGGCGGCCGTCGAACACCATTTGGTGAACTTTAGCAATGTTATCGTCATTGATTGCAGTTTTTGGACGACCCGAACGTTCATCATATCCCAAGCTCTTACGGCCAGGTTTAAATTCAACTGCCCAAAATTTCACAGTGCTAAATGATGATGCAGAGTCCCCATACACAGAGTCCAATTCATTTTTGATTTGCGTAGGCGTATTGCCTTTCAAAAACAAGAATTTTATAACAGCTCGATACTCGATTTTTCCACTCACATCGACTCACTCAAACGACTGTCAACTAAAAACTGCGCATCAAAAATGACGGAAACTTCGGTAAGTAACTGTCAAAAGATACACAACTAGCATACACTAGCTTTTATTGACGAGTGCGGCTATCTTTAAGTTGCGGTCGGAAACTTTTCAGACAACCCTCGTAGATATGTAGGTTGGTTCCTCTCCTATAACACTGTAAGGATGACCTATTTTCGGTCTAGCTAAGCCATATAAATTGGTCTGCATGAGGTTCTCTTGCAATGAGTGTTTTTCATCTTTTAGTTGAGCAAAATATAACTTCCTATCACCTGAAGCTTGTTAATAAGCCTTGCTTAGTTCGACACTCAAACCTCTTTTTTAGAAAGCTTAAGGTTTCTAAAGAATTTAATAGAATTATTCCCTCTGGAACTATTCTTATACTTATAGAGGGTTCAGTCTTTCGATTAAATATCCAGTTCACTGCAATTATCTTTGTTACGAATTAATAAGCAAGGCGGTTGGGTTGGATATGCCATATACGAGGGCGGGTCAATAAGTCCGTGACTTTTGGATTAAAACACAGATTTTTTGATAAAAAAATAATTTTATTTTTCAACGTAGTCTCCCTTGAGCTCTATACACTTTGTCCAACGCTTCTCCAATTTTTTTATCCCTTCCAAAAAAAATGATTTGTCGAGGTCCTCAAAATAGGCCTTTGTTTGCGAGATGACTTCATCATTGGAGTCAAATCTTTTTCCACCAAGCCATTTCTTCAGGTTTGGGAACAAGAAGTAGTCGCTCGGAGCCAAATCTGGAGAATAGGGTGGATGAGGGAGCAATTCATAGCCCAATTCATGGATTTTTGCCATGGCAACACGATTGCGTTTGTTGTCGACTGTGAGCAAACGCGGCACCCATCTTGCGGAAAGCTTTCTCATGCCCAAGTGATCATTCAAAATTGAAACCACTGAGCCATGCGAGATCCCTACGGCTTCCACAATCTCTCGCACTTTCAATCTTCGGTCGGCCAACACCATATCGTGAATTTTTTCGATTGTTTCGGGTGTAGAGACCTCAACTGGGCGTCCAGGACGTTCGGCATCTTCAGTGCTTGTACGGCCACAACGAAATTCAGTAAACCACTTTTTTACCATTGAAATCGATGGTGCAGAGTCCCCATAGTATTTATCAAGCTTAGCCTTGGTCTCGGTAATGGTTTTTTTTTCGCAAGAAATAATGCTTAATGAGCACACGAAATTCACTTTTTTCCATTTTCTCCTCAAATTAGTGAGTAGTCTGATAAAAATAGCTGTCAAACACAAACTAACTGACGCAGCAAGTTTAAATTTTGACAGAAGTCAACTGAGAGATGCCTGTTGACAGAAGCAGTGTTGCTGTTTCAGTAAAGAGGTCAGAAATTCAAAAAGTCACGGACTTATTGACCCGCCCTCGTATGTACATATATATGAAAATACGTTATAAGCTAGTTTACTTAATCACAGTGTACAGTTATTTTAAGAAAAAATTGCATTCGCAAGTATTTAATCATTACTAATAAAAAACTTTATGAATCACCCGCATGGACGACTTTTTTCACTTTTTCAAGATAACATTTTTTTTTTTATACATACTCGTATGTGGGACAATGGAAAAAAATTAAAAAAAAGAAAACGAACAACTTAAGTCATAAGATTCACTAGAGTTCAAATAATTTATTCGAATGTCATGCTAAACAATTGACTTGAGGGTGCTCAAAGAATTGCGATGATACTTCCCACAAAGGGCTAAAGAGAGAATGAAAGCTTTGTCATTTATTTTTAGAGAGAATAGTTCAGATCTCGATTTAAACAAAGTTTATGTTGGCTTCTACTTTAGTGGTGTTTATAAATGTAGTACTGCAAGTGCGAAAGCCAATATTTTAAGCCTTCATTTTTCAATAGTCAAAATGTCTAGCCAAGTTAATTTGTCTACGGATAGTAGAGAAGAAACGTACATCACATACGAGTACATACGGTGCTTTGCAGACTTAAGCACTTGAATGGATTCCGACCAATATTATTCACAGGCGTTTCCAACACCCTAGGTCCATGGCACTACATGACGGCCTTTCATTTCATTGATTTAACGATTTAAAGAGATGCTTACAAATAAGCTCAATTAACTTATACTATCTAACAATAACTTCACGGCACAATGCTTGCGCTATAAGCTACACCATACAGTATAGGTAATTAATTGTTGTTTCAATTTAGTAAAACTAACACTATAAAAATGAATATGCTTCGAATTTACTAAGCCACGAAGCAAAATTCCTCATTTCGCGCTTCCTACCGCCCTACTGAAACGGAGATACTCAGCGCCGAAGTGTGTGACGTCTCTGTAGAAGTTAGGTCGCCTGCCCAGAGTTATTCAAGTGACGAGAACGATTAACGGCACAGCTAGCTTGTCCTAGGTCAGGCTTTTCTTATCTAAATATAGGAATGCCTCTGGGAAACGAAGCCCTTAAAGCGCATACTCTAGTGATGAAGACAACTGGGATAATCAGCCTCAAGGATCAGGTCGCTCATCAAGGTGACTTCGAATCAGCTTAATCACAAAATTGTCCACTAGGGCTGTTGTACAAAACCTCGTTAGCACAGTATTTTTTGTACTCCGACTCTTGTGTTCTGTACAAAAGAAGACAAATCAAATGCATTAAACTGATTCTTACATTGAAAAAACCAACCATCCAAATACAAACATATGCAGGATAAGGGCCTTGTAGCAGATAACCGTCACTCTCGCATCGAGTTGGTTGCTGTAAAACTGTATCTTTCTAAGGGCAAGAGCACCTTTGGTTCTGGCCAGAGCACATCAACATATATGTTTGCTTAATAACAGATATTGTTATAGCCAGACCCAAAGGTATCTCACTACATTTTCATAAGCAAGGTTGCCTGTGTGGTCTCACGATCGACAACGTTCTCTGGTATCTGTAGAGCCCCCAGACGAAAACGTCCTCATAACCATGATTTCCCACTTCTGAATGTTGATGATTAATTTCTAGTCATTGCAATATCGTTTAATCTTATTGCAGTCACATTGCAAGATCAAATTATTGACCTCGATCTTTGGACCTAATCTGTACGGGATCAAATTGTCTGCGTTGTCAATAGTATGGTACTTCTAAAGTAATCCACCAGATCGATTGTGTAGATGTTAAACACGATCGGTAAAGGTCGTTTTCAGCAGAATTCACATTGTTATTCTTCAAAATGACATCTTTAGAGACAGCTCATGTGAGATATCATGTCCTTCGATTATCCGCAACTATATTTTTCTCCTTAACCCAATTGATCTTTTTTCGAAAACTTTACTGATATCCAGCAGAAGAGTAATGTATCAACCAACGTATCTCCGAATTGGGCGGCGGTCTTTATCGCTTTTGGGAATTGGGTGTACCTATTACCGCTGTCTTCTAGTGCGCTGGGTAATGTTATCATTAAAGAAGATGCCGAAGCACAGCGTTCGGTATATCATCGATTTATACTGATTTGTTACTTATCTGTGATACGAAGATTGTTTCGAAATTTTTCTTTCGGAAAGAATGGGAGTGGTTCCCCGCCATCGGCGATGACAGGCTATGACGGTTTTAATGTCAACAGACATATCCGAGAAGATTTCTAACATCACATACTAAAACAGATAGCGCAGGTCATGATTATACATACTAGCAAGGTACTATCAACACTACTAGTCATAAAAGCTTTTCCCGTATTCAAAAATAGGCAAAATGAGCTTTAAGATGAAGAAGAGTACGAAGAACTCCTTGATCATCCAATTACGGTCTAATTTCTAGCTGGCAACAATGCCATCACTAAACAAACAATTAAACTCAGTCTCGTGTTATGTTAACCTATTCTCTGAGTGTTGTCTATAGTTTAAACAACACCCGGACCTTTGATAACCCTGTCAGCAAGTTAGATTTCAGGCATTTCAGGTTCCTACCTCCTTTTCCGTCTTTGTAGTCCCTAAAATGATCTTGTTGTCACAACGCACGAAACATTGAATCTCTTTCTCCTTTAATCGATAAAGAAAACGCTTGATGCTAGCTTGCTTATAATCTATTGAATGTACACATTATTCTTTTGACAGATATGTACTGAGATGCTGCTTGAAAGCAAACAAGTATCCTTCAAGGAAAACAAATTTTTTTCCGTGCATCCAGCAAAGAGCATCTTAAAAAAGAAAATCTGTGTAAGATTGTTAATTTCAGTGAAGGTTATTCTTCCCAGAATTGTCTTTTTTTATAAAGGAGGTCCCTGTTCCAAGACATCTGGAATTGGATTCACCTCAGAATCAGTTCAGGTGCACAAAGAACTTAAACTGACTAGAATATTAATATTCTAAAATTTAAAATTGAATGGCATATGATTTTGAAACCTGACTACAGAACTAATGACATAGCTAGAATGAGCTACGAAGTGCTTATGCCAATTGTCGTAGTTCACTTAAAACGCCAATGAAGTGGGATATTCTAATCTCTTTCAGTGACTACAAAGACTAAATATTCGATTGACAGTAGATTTTTCAGACCAAAAAACACATTGATAAAGTCCATATCATCCAGATCCATATCATATCTGCCAAACGCTAAGATAAAGCTAGGAAGAGACTAGGTCTAACTATGAGTCATGTTTATTTACGAAAACTTTGAATGATTACAATCTTAGTGCTTAACTCCCACTACTTCCAATAGCAATAGCTTGCAAACCGCGCTGTCAATTTTGACAGTTCGATAAACCAATGCCAACAATGCATCAAAATAACATGCGCACATAAGATATTGTGCTGAAAGGTTGGAAATTGTCAATTGTCGGCGTTGATTGCAAAGACCAGAGATCGTGTTATAGTCAATGGCAAACGTTTTCGGACAAAGATCAGATGGCCAACAGTGATCCGGATGATACCTGGTTCCAGTTATAAGGTCCTTCGTGCCATACTGCCCACAAAACCATTGTCTTAGTGAGGAATCAATTCAACGACAACAATATACCTATCGCGAATCCTTTGGTTCTGTTTTTAGTCCATATTCGTTGGGTTAGTGGTGAAATAGAGCTCCAAACAAACGTCGAAAATAAAAGCCAAACTCATTGAATACTTCGGTTCCATGACGATGTTGCTTGTTATTTTTTGCTAGGATACCTCCTGGCAAGAGTTTATCATCTCCTGGTTACAGAGCATTTGACTACATTCATTCTTGCCGACGGAGCTTTGGCGACTATCAGGTGCCAAAGTACGCAAAACGGAATAAGTGATTTTTGTGCCTTCCAATCATGCGATGTAGTGAGTGCTGATCATGTTATCTAAATGACTTACGAAAAACTTTTTAAAGAGAATAAATAAATTATTAAATTGAACACCGCAATTTGGGTGGAAAAAAAAATTCCTATTGCGATACGAATCTTGGTTCTAAATAATTTCAAAGGCAAACCTTCATTTAACGCTTGTAGGAATGTGACTCAGAAAAATAATTATAATATGCCACCCCATAATGACGCCCGTTGCCAAAATTGGAATCCAGATTGTTACCTACACGAACACACCAAATAAGCACACAGCCATGCCGGACAAATCAATGACAAAGGACACGCAATCTATATAGTAAGCATATACGAGTACCTACTTGTAGAGAGAGAGCGATTGGATTCGCTGTTATCGATTGATTTTTCCCAAATCGTCTCTTATTGATAGATGTGGATGAGAGTGGTCGATGTCAACGGTGTCAACGGTTACGACTGTTACTAAGAAATCGAAATCGACAGCTACGCGTATGCTCGTAATATCACCAAATCAAAGGGTGGTCGATGTCTTACCTACAAATTTAAGTACATCACACATTCGATTAAAAAAAAAAAAACAACAACAACAAGTTTGCTCTGACAAATCTATTGTATCAGGTGAATATTGGTCTGTAAAGTGTATTCTATCTACACAGGCTGTCAACATTCGATGGTACGTGTGTAGATATGTGTACTTATACGAGTACACACGTACATATGTAGTATAAATCGCGTATATATAGTTTTTTTTTGACGTAAAACAAAACGAATCTACAATCCATGGCGCTAAAGTACAAAAGAGAGTACGCAAATATGTGTAGAATACAATTCCAAAAATTACGAGCTGGTTTACTTAGAATTTCTACTGAGAGCTGCTTCTAAAAGGAACAAACAAGCAAAATTCTTGCGTGTAGCTAACTAATTCACCCAATAAATGATACGGCAAGAAAAAATGAACGAAATTGATGGCTGCCAAGCCAACAGTAAGCTGTAACACCACCGCTCGTGGCCAAAACCGAAATTTCCATTACAACTACGTAATGCTACCCCTCCAACAGCCAACATCATCCGCCTAACTCCAAGGCCTAAACGACCACCCTATTTGGGTGGAGGACGGCGGAAGGTTACACCAGAGGCAAAATAAAAATGAGAAATACACATTTACACATAAAATGAAAGGAAGCCAAGAAGAAAGGAAAGAAAACTCAACGCTGCAAAATAAGGCAAGGTAAGGAGTAAGGACTCTGAACACTGAACACTGAACACTAAAGAGTGAATACTTAACGTGGAGCATCGAGGACTGTACGGCTACTACTATGGTATAAATCGGAGGGCGGGGTTATTTGTGGGGTGGTTGTGCCATCGCCACTGCCAACGCCACTGCCAGTGCCAGTGCCAGTGCCAGTGCTAACGCCAGCCAACGGCAAAGGTACAGCAGGCGCGGTAGATCGCATCCATAAGGGTAGGTAGAATGCTCAAATTCCACCACACAACACACACCACACACACTGTCGGCTTAGAATTTTCATTATGTCATAGATAGAATGTTACACATTCGCTTCACTCCAACCAACCTAGCACGGCACTATAGGTTGTACGATGTATGACTATAACTATGACTAGGACTATGACTAGAACTATGACTGGGACTATATCTATGGATGGAGGTTTTATTTGCTGCGCCTAGCTGCCTTTTCACCTTTTCGTCAGCCTAAATGCCTGGTAGTATGATGGGGGTATGAAGATATGAAGGTATGGGGATACCGTGTAGTGAATCCACACGAAAAGAAAAACGAACACGGGAAAAATCGACATTGCGAGAGAGCACACCGCCTGCGCTAGTATCGATTGTTTACCACTACTTTTGATAGTCATTTTCTTGTTTCTCCTTTCATACGGAGTTGTTGAATTTGAATTTTTTTCATCTCAATTTTCCTTTTTTTTTTTTTTAAATATCTAGATTTTAACTTACTCTACAACTTACCCAAAAGAAACAGCACAGCAAAGAGTGGTATCCAAAATAAATGCCTCATTTCGGAGTGGTTATCCTTTAAATAGTACGAGTATTTCTTCCAAATGAAATTAATAAAAAAAAATGTATTCTCTTGTAGTTTTCCTTTTTACGTCTTTTATTTTTTCAATGGGCTCAATGGCCAAAGGGATAGGTAGAATTAAGTGCTCAATAGAAAAAGATCTAATGTAGGAGTAGCAAATGATATCTTTGAGATTTTTTTTTATTCTTTTGCTGCTTTGCAGTTGACTTTGTTGAGACACCTGGTTTGCCACCAGAGCCCTATGTTATGACTAAAAGGAAAAGGGCCTGCTTCTTCATCGGAATTCGGGAAATAGATACAATTTACATTTATTTTTCTTTCTCGTGTGCAAAGATTTATACCGAAAAGTGGAATTTTAAATTGAATTTTTCGAAAGATTCACTTTACTTTTTGTAAAATGACTACACTAGAAACGATTTGATTTTTCGCTGCGACATTTTTCGATTTTCGATAATTTTCGCTTAGCCCGGTCCGTAAAGCAAAGAAGCCATAATGACTCCTAGTGGAGATACCCAAAGACGATTATTGCATTCCTACTGTGTACCACTCACTATACATTACATCGCTCGCTCGAACGGATTGAACGATTTTTACTGCAAAACCAAACCAGCTAAAATAATTATTTATTTTCAATTCTGCACTTTACACTACACTTTGTTTTAATTTTTCATTTCCTTATTTTTTAACCAATTTCTTTTTGTATATTACTTTTTTTTTTAATTTCAACGCACCGAACCCGTCTTCGCATCCACACGCCACAACTCAAGTGAGAAATTCGAACTGTGACTTCTGCTGCCCAAGAAAATGTTCTTGGCGTTTAAGTGAAAATGAAACTAGGAAAATTGCGGCGAATTGTTGTTGTTCTCGTTTATCGCTTCGTTGGTGTTTGCTGCCGTGCCGTTGCAAATGCAAAGAGAATCAATGTATCTAGAAGAAAAAAGAGGAAAAATCTGTGGCAGTGGTGTATTGTCGATCGTGTCACGCCTTAGATGTCCAATTCGGAATAAAGGAGCACAGAAAGTAGTAAGAGAAAATTGAACTTTTGGAAAGAGAAATTGATGAGAGAGTGGTGAACACGCGCAATCTATCTTTTCTTTACTGTACCGTAGTTGGGTATGCAGTGAATGTTCTGTCTTGTCATTCTATTGTGTAAAGGAGTGCAATCAATTTCAAGGGAGTATTTCAAGTGCAACCGGACCGAGACAACATGTTCATCTCTATTATTCAGAATAAACACGTGAGACGAAACGAGATAGGCTTACTGTTTTGCAGGTAAAGAGATGGCTTAAGAGAGCGTACCATATAAAGCCATCAGAGATGTTAAAACGACACATTATTGAGAAGTGTATTCTTTTAACTTATATTCGATAGGTATTTTTTTTTTAAATAATTGGACTATGTCTTTTTTGTTCTTCTTTAAATAACTGTTGAAATATATTACGAGTAAATTTACCTATGTATGTTGCATACATATTTCTTCTGCGTATATGCATTTCTACTGCGAAGCTAGTAAAAACGCTCGTAGCTGACCATCGAACATTGCACTTTGAACTTTGTCAGTCGATTTACAGTTAAAAAGCTTACCGGTCGATAAGTTGCCGATATGGTTTTTTGATATGACACCCTTCAGATTGACGCTTTCTATTCGTCCATCTTGAATTTTTTCAACAGATTTTTGACATGTGCCTGTTGACTGGCCCTGTGAATTTTATTTGCTCTCAAACACTCTTGGCTTTGCAAATCCTTTCACCTACCGGGTCAAACTCAAATCGATAGCGACGTTCGAATCTGACTTACCTTTGCGTGGTCTTCCAGTCATTCATGGAGTTAATTCTGGGATTTTTCGTTTTCGCAATTCAGTTCAGATTTTTGTTCTTACCTTCTAACGAGCTTCCATATCCTACACTTGGTCATCACTGGTTCAATTCGCACTACCCATGAATCTCAATATTTGCTTGTAAGCGAAAACTTACACATATTAATTTACAGCTCAGCATTAAAAAAGTAAAATTGTCCAGATCCCGAACTGATAGAAATCTAGAACAAAAATAGATCAACAATTGAAAAGGGAGCGGTGGTTGGAAAAGTCTTCAGAGCTACTATATACGTAGACGACGACTCTGGTGCCATATTAATACGATCTTTAGCTAGCACCATTCTTCAAACGATACGTGTTAAAATTTAACATTTAGGACAGTAGTAATCGAGATGTTGGAGTCTTAGTTAAGCACACTTAAACTAAATAAAAACGATTTTTTCATGCAATGGAGTCGAATCGCCAGTCAGCTGTGTGGACAGCAAAGGATGAAAGTCAACAGAAAATGAACCGACCGAAAACACAAAAGTCTGCGGACAAGGTTATGGCGTTCACATTTTAAGATTTGGATTCATCGACGATTTCGAAAAGGAAAAACATCATGAAAACCGACTATTATATAGTGTTATTAACACGTTTGAAGGAAGAAATAAAAAAAAAGGCTTCTCGATTAAGACAATGCACCGTGTCACAAGTCCGTCGCAATAATGGCAAATTATTCTATCAATTGTTTCGGCATCCAGATTTGACCCCTAGCGTCTATTACCTGTTCGCAAACCTTTGTAAAATTGCTCTCTGGGAGAGTTATGGTTGCAATAAAGAGGCGATCGCCGTAACTGAAGCGTATCTTGAAGGTTTAGAAAAGTCGTTATAAATATAAGAAAGGCATAAAAATATTAGAGCTCCGCTAAAATCATTACATCACTCTAGAATGAGAATATGTTGATAAATTGAATCAATTCTTGACAGAAAATTGTGTTTTAATATGTTTTCGGGGTACATTATTAATTTGTATGACAACGTCATGGTAGAATGCTGCCGGGGAATCAGGTTTTAACCGTCAGATCCATTCTACAGGCCGCTCCGTTTTGGATTACCTCGTAAGTTAAGTCAATTTTTTTTCCTTTTAAAATCTTTTTCGAACGTGGGCTGGATTGGAAGATCGTTGGATCTTCGTTGAACCCGTAAAACCGGATATTTGTTCAGCCTAAAGTTTTTCTCTAATCAGTTTCTTCCGAGAAAACGCCTTATTCTTTTAAGAGGAAAGCTGATTGTCCTTTACATCTTATGTATATGTAAAGACAAATAATCTAGAATTCTGACTCCCTCAACTCAGCACTACACACAATGGTTTCGACATACAGGCTCTAAAAGCATATCATTCTGCGCATTCATCTACAATGAAGGTACTGTTCGCAATGCGAACTTTACGGGTAGTGCAAATCTCAAGAGTGAATTAGCAACATACTTTGTACACATAGATTAAAGGACAATAAAGATAAACCTAAGCCATTAGAAATTGAATATTAATGTTCTAAGACCTGTCCTCCCTTTTGTGTTCCGTACTAGTAGATGACCTCAAACAAATACTGAACTTCAGAGGCATTGCAAAAGGTTCTTATAAGGGTTAGTCATGCGATTACCATCAAGGATGCAAGATCAACTTTCCTATAGTGGTATCTTAATGGATCTGAAACGTCACCTGACGTCGGAGCAAGAGTAAGAGGACCACCTCGCATTTGACTAAATATGAACACCACCACATCATCTTTCTGGCTAAACTACATGAAATAATTTAAATGATAATACTTTTGGATAGCCAATTGGTGTTCAAAATACTAAGTAGTTTCTCGCACTCATCAATGGCCTTCCAAGGCTATAATAAATCACTGACTGATTAGTCTCATTAATATGGGTACCGGAGTAGGAGGGTTACGATGGCAATGTAAAGGCAGACAACCAAGCCAAGAAAGGTGAAGAGAGTCCGTTTCTCCGAATCTGCTTAGGCATGTGCTTTGTTCATAAGGACTTAATACATAAAATAAAACGCCGAGCAGTATTGTGCATAGTCACAACAAAAGAGCCGAATTAACACTTGAGTAATAATAGTGCGAAGCGCTAAAATGTTACTTTCTCTGTGATAATAACCTTTACAGATTCGAATTCATATCCACCAGCAAATGAAGAATTTGCTGTTAAATTTAACAGTGTGTAGGGTACTTAATCATTAACTGCCCGGTCCTGTAACGTAGAAGAGCCACGTTTCTAAGCAAATATATTCGATATAAGGTGGATCTGAAGGCGATTCTCAACAAAGGGCTTATCTTTATCACACTTTTAGCAATTAACTTTCATTGTTACTTCATTCTTCATATCGCATATCATGCTTGTTAGAGTCTCAGGTTCCTTTTGAGATCGTAGCGCTGTCCAAAAACGATCTCAGGGGACACTTTTTCCATGTATGCATGGTACTGCTCACAGCGTTATTTAAAAAAAACGTGAAATATTTAAACATAAAATTAAATGCTGAGCAGTTTTTCAGATAGTCGCTTTCACTTTAGCAGGTATGGTATCCAATCCGACCGCAAGCCCACATTTCATATTTATAATTGCTGTGCTAACCTAGGATTCGATCAAATTTGAAGTTTTTTCTTCGTGTGCGACAGCAAACACTCTTTCCACATATTACAAATTTTGTTGTTCATGGTTAGCTCATCCTCGTACAGCAATCTTAAAAATGTTAGCACGTTTGCTCGTTCGTCTCTCAAAATTGTGTTTCGTTACATATGGATAGATACTATGCTTATAAACATACATATTTCGTACTCTGTTCCTTATTTTATATTTGAACAGTGTAGAGAATTTTCGATTTCGAAAATGAAACTTCGTACAGCTGTTCAAACGTCAAAATGAAAAATAGGTAAACACTCATTAAAAATGATGGTGTACGTATTGCGAGGGAGGTGTTCCTTTTTAAAAAATTGCAGCACAAGATTGGTAAAATTTATTTAAATATCAGGACAAACAATATTTTGGATATCATTGTTTTTTAGTTTGCAGATAAAGCGAAGCACAATGCATATGGCCTGGCAGAAAAACCCGAATCACATGAAATAACCACGGACTACATTGGACCACCAGACAAGCAGTCGAATCTTCGGCCATACGTCCGATGTATACCAAAAGATGAAACTCCTTTGGCTCGATCGTTACGAGAAAAACAAATCGAGGTTGAGGAATGGAATCAAGACTTTTGGTCTAGACACAACAAACGATTTTATGATGTAAGAAACTAGGTTATATATGTATAGTATATAATTCAGTTAACACCTTCTTGCTCTTAGGAAAAAGAAGATTTCATAAGACTGCATAAAATAGCTGGCATCGATGAGATCTCTGCAGACAAAATGAGCGTGTTTTACAAGTCATTTTTAGACAAGAACCGAAAGATGCATATGTTTTACAATATCTCGTGGTATTTAAAGAACCTCGACTTGTTGATGTTGGCTGGCCAAGTAAACATTCAAAAACTCTGGAAAAGTATACGACAGTAAAATAAAGATGATACACATAGACCTGTTATCGTATTAGAGATACTTTTTTTACTTATTGAATATTATAGTTATTTGTTTATTTTGAGAATGAATAGTTTGTTTGACGTTAGAAAGTCTATTCGCTCGGTAAGGGCAGTGTTAGCAGGTCAAACTTTTTTAAAACATTCATTCATTCAGTCGCCTCCAGAAAGCAAACAGAATATCTTGTGAATAAATGTTCTCTCGAGACGACGCTTTATTTTTCTCTCAAGTCGTAGAATAGATCAAGAGTGGTTGGGCATTTATGCAGGATCTCATTTGTACAGATTTGTTTTTCAAAGAAACATCACTTCGTCATGTATATTTATTGTTTCATTTATGCAATGTTGCTTCTCTTGGTTTTTCTTTAATTGCTTTCTCGACTTTCACCATTTGTTGACAGTAGAAATCTGAATTCATTACTTGGGTCCTAGGAAGCGGCTCAAAATAAATGGAAAAGAGATGGTGGTGGAAGAGCCCTTAATGGACCAACGGCAGCAATCACATCCCAGAACGGGTTACTGGCTTTCGGTAAAACCGACCCTCGTCCTAGGGGTATCAAAAAAAAGGAACTGGCCCCCCAGGTTGGGGGTTTTGCCACAGGGGTAATTGCCCGGCCATGGAAAAAATTAAAACGTTACAAAGTAACAATAAGCCTCGGATTTCAAAGCAAAGCTAGAAAGTGAGGGCATCTTTGGTAGCACTGTCGGAAGATATAGCCTGCACAACACCACCTTCGATAACGGATTCAGGCATATCGACTTTGCAGCGGGACGAAACATTGTCGTAGCTAGCACGCGGATTCCCCATCTCGATATTCACAAGTGGACTTGAAAAACTCCTGATCAATCAACCGTCAACCAAATTGACCACATTGCGATCGACGCAATGGTCGACTCGGACCATTACCTTGTTGTAGCCAAGGTACGGTTGCGGATATCCCAAACTACGCCAAGACAAACTAATGCTGTGAGAAAATTCGACGTCAGACGGTTACAATCGCAAGAGATCGCCAAGTCCTTCTCCGATCGAGTGTCTCTTAATCTCTTAAGAGGTCCAATGCCGCCAGCATAAAGCATCGAAGACCATTGGAAACACTGCCAAAACGCCATCAGAGATGCCGCTTCTGATGTGCTGGGTTTCACTCGTCCACCACAACGAAACCCCTGGTTCGATGATGAATGCCGGCAAGCATATGCAGCTAAGCAAGATGCATATAACGCGGCGCTGCTTAGAAAGACCAGAGCTGCTCATGAGCTCTATGAGCGGAAGAGGAGAGACGAACACCGGCTTCTCAGGAGGAAAAAGAAAGAGCATGAGAAGCGCGCGATCGAGGAAATTGAGAGATGCTACTCCAGGAATGAGGTTTGGAAGTTTTACCAAAAGGTAAAAATAACATGCCACGGAAACAAACCCCGAACCGAAGCCTGTAGAGATGAACAAGGGAACATCGTAGTAGAATCGCAGTCGATACTGAGGATTTGGAAAGACTATTTCTGCAGACTGTATAACGGCGATGACGGACCAAATACCGCTGTCAGTCAGAATCAACCTTTCAACCTGGACGATGATGACCAACAATTCCGTCCACCCGACCTGGATGAAGTGAAGATAGCAATATCCAAGCTGAAGTCCAACAAAGCTGCTTGAGCGGACGGCCTGACCGCCGAGCTCTTCAAAGCGGCAGGCGATGACTTGGTGAGGAGCACACACCAACTCATCTGTAAAATATGGTCGGACGAAAGTATGAAAGATGATTGGAACCTCAGCGTTGATTGTCCGATTCTCAAGAAAGGAGACCCTATGAGTCTCCTTAACATCGCATATAAGATCTTATCTTCCGTATTGTGTGAACGCCTGAAGCCGTTCGTCAACAACCTAATAGGTCCATATCAGTGTGGCTTCAGGCCAGGAAAGTCCACCATCGACCAAATATTCACACTACGCCAGATCTTGGAGAAGACCCATGAGCTTCAGATCGATACACACCACCTATTCATCGATTTTAAGGCCAGGTATGACAGCATCTATAGAGACGAACTATATAGAGCAATGTCTAGTTTCGGCATCCCTGCCAAACTTGTCCGTCTGTGCAGGATGACGATTGAGTATGCACGCTGCTCCATCAAGGTCGGTAAAGATCTTACCGAGACCTTTAATGTCCAGACAGGATTTAAGCAAGGCGATGCGCTGTCATGCGATTTTTTCAACATCGTACTTGAAAGAATAGTGCAAAACTCATGAGCAAACACAAGAGGCACAATCTTTCAAAAGTCCGTCCAATTACTCGCATACGCCGATGATATTGATATAATTGGAAGAAAGCAGCGTGATGTCAGTGGATCCTTTGCAAGTATTGAGACGGAAGCGGTGAAAATGGGTTTAGCGGTCAATGAGGGCAAGACTAAGTTATGCTGTCAAGCAAAAAGAACACTGAACGTCTCGGACAGAACGTCACCCTTGAGGTTTTTGTTTACCTATGCTCCGCTATGAATTCAGACGACTCCAGCGCTGAGATCAAAGCAAGAATAACTCTTGCTAATCGCTGCTTCTTTGGACAAAGGACAAGTAAAGCCCTCTCTCGAACAACTAAAGTTACCTTACATAAGACCTTAATAATTGCAGTCCTGCTCTATGGCGCAGAGGCATGGACATTATCAAAAATGGATAGGAGTGTCCTTGGCTGCTTCGAGAGGAAAATTCTTCGATTGATTTTCGAGCCCGTCCGCATTTACGGTAATTGGGGGAAGAAATACTACGACGACTGCATAGACTGTAAAGCGACATCGACCTAGCCAGAAGAGTGAAGATACAACGACTAGGTAGCTGGGTCATGTAGAGCGGATGAACAACAATGCTCCGCTCAATATAAAGCAGCCTTCTTGCAAAAACTGAAATTACTTTCTTGCCAGACCCATTAGATATTTTTTTACATAAAATTTACTAAAAATGTACTGATCGTCCACACTGATGTCCACCGATAAATTTTTTACAGACATGTAAACCTTTTTTTGACTGGGTGAATGGCCTCACTTGGCCCAAGACTTTCTAATTGATGAGCATCTAAAATATGTTGCAAGTGTTATTTAAGAATACCTAACACATTTTATACACATGGGTGTCTAGATGTCATTTACTTAAATTTAAGGCGCGTATTCTCAACTCTTAGTTTGTTAACACTCAGAATCCTGATCAAATTTGAAGATTATCAATTTCCAAAGTTAGTGTCGTTATAATAAATGGGTTCATTTAATGTCATAAACAAAAGTCATAAAATGTCTTTTAGTGCCCAAAATTGCTGATGCTGATTGATCTGATGAGAACCAGCTTAGACGAAGAAAAGAATATTTAGCAAAATTACATGTTTTGACACCAAAAAACGCCGAGATGTGCATTTTTTTATAAAATTATTTGATTTTTTAAACACAAAGCATAGAAATAAGCAAAATATTGTAAGCTAATGGAATTCAAAAATAGAAGAAACCCTGAAATTAATTCGACTTTGATAATCTTTCCCTGAAGCTTTCGGTGTTATCTGTTCTGGCAATCTTTTGATCCACATGATTCAAAGCCCAAGAATAAAAGAATTTGTCTGACTCCTTCGAAGCGAAATACCTATATATGTAGACTTTTAATGATTTAATATACTTTATATTTAGTTCTTTTAGCACATATACATTCAATTGTTTTTATCAGCTGTTACCTGAGGCATCTGAACGCAATCTAAAAAGAGAAATGTCATTTAAGCCATTCAAATCCGTCGCCTTCAAACGTGTGCTATAAACAAAAACCAAGCCGTGATGACCGAGTTTAAAATTTTGGAATTGTTTAGCGGGATAGGAGGAATGCACTCCGCCTTCAATTGTAAGCGAAGATAACATCCCCAATTTCATTTTTCTAATCACTCTTCATTGTGTAGATTCTAATCTATCTGGACACATCTGTGCGGCAGTAGATATAAATACTGTGGCAAATGTTGTGTATGAATTTAACCATCCCCAAGTCAATGTTCTTAACAATAACATTCAGAAATTGACAGCTAAATTCGTAGAGAAACTAGGCGTCAATATGATTTTGATGTCCCCACCATGTCAACCCTTTACCAGAGTTGGTAACCAGAAAGATATTGAAGATAACAGGACGGATGCTCTAAAGCATTTATGTGACATAATTCCCGACTGCAAAGGTATTCAGTTTATACTTATGGAAAACGTTAAAGGATTCGAGACATCAAAAGCTAGAAAAATGTACGTGGACACCTTGAAAAAGTCTGGTTTCTTTGTAAGGGAATTTATGCTCAGTCCCTCATACTTTGGCGTTCCAAATACTAGACACAGATACTATTGTTTGGCGAGAAAAACCGATTTCACTTTTCAAGGAAATGAAATATCTCAGGAATTACCAGAAGTAGAGAAGCAATGGCCACGTTTTCTGGTGAAAGATGTTCTAGAATCAGAAGACACATTATCAAGTGACTTGCTGTTGGATGATAAGGTGCTTCAAAAGCGAGTTTTGTTGTTTGATATTGTGAACCCAGACTCCTCTAACACGAATTGTTTTACAAAGGCTTACACTCATTACAGTGAGGGCACTGGATCAATATTTACACCAAAAGGAACAAAAGAAATGAAAGATGTTTTTGAAAAGGCACAAACACTTGATCCGTTGTCAGAGGAATACTTAGATTTGCTGAGATCACTGCGTCTACGCTACTTCAGTCCGCGAGAAGTCGCAAGATTGATGAGTTTTCCGGACACATTTAATTTTCCCGATGTAACCAGCCTGCGTCAAAGATATAGACTTTTGGGGAACAGCATCAACGTACTAGTTGTGGGGGAATTAATAAAACTTCTCTGCTCATAGCCTCATTATGGTTTTATTCTCAAACAAATATACAAGTTAACATGATTAATGTCAGATTAAATTAGATGGTAGTCACCCTACAGTTCTACGAATCTTTTATCGATTTTAAATTTACCCTTTCGAAACGGTGTCACCCCATTCTCTTGCCATCATAAGCACTGTCTTCTGATTCAGCCGTGGACCAATCAATGGATTCATTTGGGCCATGTAGCAGCAAAGCCAGAAAAGCCATAGCGTAGCACCAGTGAGCATCAGTACACATTGAATAAGTCCCTGGTTGGGTCCCTTAGGTGTCATCATTGGTAGGACAATGCCAACTCCAGCGAAAACAATAGTAAAGAACAAGATTGGAAGAATTGCTGCGGGCATCTTACTATTTTTATTTCCTTTAGATGTTGATGTGAAGTGGTAATTTTAGATTAGCAATATTTGGAGCCAACAAATCGATTTCGGTTTCCGTCCTTGTTTGGTATGTATGTATACTTTGATTACCTGACAGCTCGGAAAGAGTTGCCAATATTATTATTTAACGCTTGCGCCCTATGATTCGGTGCCTGAATGATTTTAAAAGTACGCCAGTTTAAGGGGTACCGACGGAAAGTTGTTGGCAGTTTTCCTTTCGATTCACAAATATGCATTTCTAAATTCAAGTCTGCTGCACCATTAGATCCACAATTATTTTTGTTTTGGGAATTAGTGGCTTTCGTGATGATTGCTTAAGAACGTGAGATACATAATTTTTTTCTAAACAATAGCGAGAGAAATTAGGTTTTAATCGAAAATCTTTATTTATTATGAAAAATGAATTAGCTGAGAGCAAAAAGCAAAGCAGCTGTCTAATTTTCTTTGATAGGCATTTTATAGTATACTTTTTACCCATAAATGTCAGTTAGGCCTGCTATTATTTTATACTATAAAAAGTATGCGATAAGAGCACGCTTTTATCGCAGGCTACAGATTTATAGCAACTATTGCGATCTTCGTAGCATGCTATGACTTCATAGCTAGTAACACATACTGCTCATACTTTTATTGATAATACACATCCGAAGAGACGTCGTCAATAGCACACCAAAAGGGCTGTTGCTGCTTGGGTGAAGGATCCGAATGAGTCGATTGGACATTGTCTACAGAAGTTGAAGTTGTGTCCATAGTCCGGTATTACACTGTGACTTTTGAGTCATCACTCTTTTTGACAGTTCTCTTTTAATTTCCTATTCCGTGAGGCGCGTGCTATTACACGGTGACTTTTGAGTACACGACTCTTTTTGACAGCTCTCTTTTATTTCTTCTTTCGCTTTAAACACAAACGATTCGCTCTCTTAACAAAAGTTTTACATTTTTCTTTGATTCCTTTGATCAAAAAAATTCTTCCGTTCTTTTTGCGAACCACCCTTCATGAAGAACGAATACAAATAAAACGATATAGAAAAATAACGAACAAGGAGAGAAGAAAAGTCAAAAAGAGTCATTAAAATTTTGCCCGACGACTCACAAGGTTGGTGATTTTCTATCTCATCTTCTTTCTCTTTTACACTTGTCTGAGTCGTGACTTTAAAGTCACGGTGTAATATCGGACACACACTTTATGCACAACTTTGCCATTGGTTTTTGATTTATGAGCTTACAAAATCAAGCTCGTGTAAAAATTGAAAACACCACTGATGATCATGTGCGTCGTATGTTCAGCTCCTATTTTTGCTTAGCGATGGTCCTCAGTTATGGTTCAATAACTTAGTCAGGAAGGAAAATTACATTTACACAAGCCATTATTAAGACTCCGTTTTGTCTACAAAAAGTGAGTATGTGTTGTTGCAATCATTTCCCATTGGAATGGCTTTGATGTGTAAGAGTGTTTCCAAGAGAAGGTGCAATTTGCAACACAGCATGCATCATAATCAATTTGTTCATGAAAGTATTTAGTGAGCGCATAACACCGCGTGGCGGACCCGCTGGTTGGATTCAAAGATAATTTGATTTAACACATTTGGTACCAAAAAACGGTACAAGAATTGGAAGCATTCGCCGCATTGCTACCAATATTTTTATGTACCTGGGCTTAGCTCTCGAAAAAATTCATCGAAAATTCGAAATTTCGGGCTCTTGCTGGAAACTTGGCTAAAATTTGAGCCTCTATTGATTCTGCGACTACCTTCGTTTACCATAGCAAAACATAGTTAAGACTATTTAAGTTTAACTTTCTATAACTATCCGATCCAATCTTGCAATTAGAATTATAAAGTCTGAAAACTATTTTTAACTCAATTTTGTTCAAGTTCTGGTTAATCTCTAGCTCTAAATTGGAAACCCTTGTAATCGACAATATCTTTTTCTTTCATTATTTTATGGCCCATCTGCCTGCCCACTAACGCATACAATTCTAGGGAGTGGCTAATGGCTTAACGTAAACGTCAAATAAATGATTAATAGGGAGTTTACCTTTCCATGTTAACCAAAGATATAAACAATACCCAAGAAAGATGGAACTTTGGAAAATCATCGTAGTTTCTGTGTTAGGAATATACTTTAGCTGTAATGGTAAGTTTCCCAAATTTATTTAACACAAATTGAAACTAATTCGACTCTTCCGTTTACAGTTCAATTCGTTTCGGGTCTTGAATGCTACGTTTGCTCCAATCAAACGGGAAATACTGAAAAGTGCTTGAACACAATTAAGACATGCGAGCCAGGTGAAGACGTCTGCTTCACCGAGATCCGCTGGGGAAGTCAACCGTATTTCTCACAAGGAGCCCTCAAGCAGTACTATGTGTCTAAACGATGCATGGCCAAGAATCATTGTCAGAAAATGAGGAAGCGCTATATGCCGTACTGCACTCATATTTGGTATGAAGATTGGTCATGTGCAGAGTGCTGCCAGGGGGATAGGTGCAATTATTTTGTCATTGTAAGTTCTACTATTTTCTATAAATATAATTTTTTCTTTATTGCTTTTATTGTTTCTTTTAGAGCGGTGCTTCTAAAGTCACAACTACATTGGTTTCATCTATAGTTCTGGGAATCATAGTTTTCTCTAGTTCATTACTAAAGTAGCGCACGAACAGCATAAGAAATACTCTCGAATATAAAAAAAAAACTGCAACATAGAGAATCTCCGTATATGTTAATTCTACAGTCCACAGTGCCTTTCGTAGTCTACTGCATTAGATTTAAGATTATGCAACATATCCGTCCATTTCACTTTTGTACAAGAGTTTTTTTTTTTTTTTAAATTTTTAGAAAAATGTTTTCTATTTTTTAACTTGGGAAATAAACTTATTTTCGACTAATTGGTGTGTTTTTGTTTTTGGTATGCATGAAGGTCGTAAACAAAGTTCAAATCAGAGTGCTAATGGCTATGTGTGGGAACATCTCAATTAATATGCAATCACGAATAGTTACACCTAATGGTTTTGTGACCTTTGAGAGGTAGACAACATCCATTGAAAAATATTCGATGTACTGGTAGCTTAGGTTATTCGGTCATTTGCTGCTGAAGTGAACAAGATGGATGGGGAATCAACGGAAAAATCGCAGAGCACCAACGTCTCTCAAAAGAGGTAACAAAAAGTCTGCATATGTAGTCAGTTTATAATCTAGTATCTTTGCTCCTGTTAGAGTGAGACATATTCAAAGTCAACCTAGGGATGAATGTTGTCTTTATACCATAAAATACATTTTTACTGTTTTGAATTGGCTCTTGACTACCCGAATTTTAATGTAGAATGTGTTGAATATAGGTCTTATCACAATAAAAATAAATGGAAATGTGTTTTGTCGCTAGTTTTATTTCGAAAACAAATTATTGTCACAAGAAGTTATTATGTAAAGTAGTTTGGTACAACTTCTTCTTAACCAACAGGTTTCTGCATTAAGCTAACATTGTGCTTATCTCTTCTAGTTGAACGACATTTACAGCCACCTTACAAACTGTCTGAACAGTGGTAATAGCGTCGAATAAGTGCGTGTGCGTAAAAAGTATAAGTTTGTCTTAAGGTATAGTCCGGGTTGGACCTGAGCGTTAGTCAACAAACGTCTCTAGCCAGTTTAATCTTCCGCTACCTTCCTCAACGCTAAGTTGGTCGAGGTCCCCTTCCATTTCCGTGCATTGCCTGAGTCGCTATCATCCTCTACCGCGCTGTCGTTCGGGGACGGATTCGAAGTCTTTTCGGACCGAAGCGTTGGTATCCATCCGCTGCACATAACACAGGCAACTCAGCCGTTCCACATTCACTCATCTGGCTAAGTCGATTTCGCTGTACAGTCCATACAATTCGTCATTGTACCTCTTCCTCCACTCACAGTCTATGCAGATGGGACCGAAAATCACCTGAATCACCTCTCAGAGCAGCCGAGAGGATCCTCATCCATTTTTGATAATGCCCATGCCTTTGCGCCGTAGAGCAAGGCTGTGATTATTAAGGATAACTTTTGATGTTCGAGAGAGGGCTTTGCTAGTCAGTTCACTTCTAAGCCCCAAAAAGCAGCAATTGGCAGGAATTATTCTTCATCTCTCTGTGAACTGACAGGGGAGCCAAGGCAGTCATTGGTTTTAAGTTATATCTGTTAAACCCATTTTCGCTTCTCTCATTGGCGTATGCGAGTAATTGGATGGACTTTTTAAAGATTGTGCTTCTTGTGCTGGTGCGTGAGTTTTTTTTACATCCAAGGTCCCCGGGAGATCTTTGAAGACTTTTATGGAGGGGCTTTCTCGTCCTGCACGTACGGACGATTTTGGCTGGGATGCCAAATCCATAATGAATGAATGAATGCATACGAATACGTGGTGTGTATCGACTTGAAGCTCATCGGTTTTATCTTAGATCTGCAGTAGTGTGAATATTTGGTCGATGGTCTTTCCTGAAGCCACACTGATATGAATGATAAGATCTTATAGGCGATATTAAAAAGACTGATTCGTTTGTAATTGGCTCAGTACAGAGGGTCTCTTTTCTTGAGGTTTGGACAAAAAATGCTGATGTTTCATTCATTGGGCATACTTTCGTTCGATCATATTTAACAGATGAGTTGGTGTATGCTCCTTACGAAGCCATCGCCCGAAGCTTTGAAAAGCTTCTTTGTCAGGGTGTCTGCTCCAGGAGCTTTGTTGGACTGAAGCTTATGACTATTTTTACATTATCTGGATCAGGTGGACGGAATTGTTGGTCTACATCGTTCATTCGAAGGTTCATTTTGCCTAACAGCGGTGTTTGTTTCGTTATCGCTGTTATACAGTTTACAGAAATGATCTTTCAAGTCCTCAGCGTCGACTGGGACTCTACTACGCTGTTCCCTTGTTCATCTCTATAGGCTTCGGTTCGGGGCTAGTGCCCTTGGCATGTTTTTTTTTGTACCTTTTGGTAAGCTTCCGAATCTCATTCCTGTAGTAGTATAGTATCTCTCAATTTCCTCAACCGCGCGGTTCTCATGTTCTTTTTTTTTCCTCCTGAGAAGCCGGTGTTCGCCTCTCCTCTTCTACTCATAGAGCTCATGAGCAGCTCCAGTCCTCCTATGTATGCATTTTACTTAGCTGCATGTGCTTGCCGGCATTCGTTGTGGTGGTCGACTGAAACCTACAACATCAATAGCGGCATCTCTGATGGGTTTTTGGCAGTGTTGCTACAGGTCTTCGATGCTTGATGCCGGCGGCAAGGGACCTCTTAAGCGATTAAGAGGGACTCGATCGGAAAAGGATTTGGCGATCTCTTGTGATTGTAGACGTCTGACGTCGAAGTTGCTCACAGTATTAGCTCGCCTTTGTGCTGTTAGGGATATCCACAACCGCACCATGGCTACAATAAGGTATTGGCTCCTCGAAACGTTCGGACATCTACAATACTGGAGGCAGTAGCGTAGTTAGTATGGGTGGCACCCGGGGCGGATATCATGTTGTAGCTGTTAATTTTTTTTTAGGGAAATTCTACCTTCTAGAATTTTTTTAAATATTTTTTTACAATCGGATGTCACCACCGAACGGGTGGCACCCGGTGCGGGCCGCCCCCTGCCGCACCCCACTAGGTACGCCAATGACTGGAGGAGTGTTTTGCGTCTATCACGATGTGGTCAATATGGTTGACGGTTTATTGATCAGGAGTTCTCCAAGTCTTGTGAATATCGAGTTTCGGTAACCGCGTTTTAACTACGATATTGTTTCGCTCTGCCGCAAAGTCGATTAACCTCGATCCTTCATCGGATGTGGTGTCGTGCAGGCTATACCTTCCAACAGAACTGTGATGCCCTTTCCTCCAAGCATTGCGTTCAAATCGTCGAGATAATGTCATAGCTACGGCATTGCTCGTAGGTCTTGTTCAATAGCTCGTAGAAGCTATCTTTGGTGTCGTCACCTTTCTCCTTTGTTGGGGCATGCGAGTATATATAAGTATAATGTTGGTAAATTCAGCCGTGTTACGGGTAGCTACGAGGCACACGTCCACATGCCGGAAACTCAAAATCAAATCCGCTCAATCGCCGTAGGAGATATCGCAGTTTTTCACCGGTTATGTCTGCTTTGCAGCAGTCTAGAGCGAGCTAGTTGTTCGGCTGCATGTGGCCTATTGAGGAACCTAACATTCCCCGTGCATATCCGAAATTCATTGACCTTAATTCGTTTGTATGGGTTTTCAACAGTAGATCCATCCGTATCCGAGGCTTGTTCGTGTTTCGGAACTTTCGTCTTCTTTCCGGCGACACAACCCGTAATCTGGGCGGCCAGTACCATTTTTGATACTCCTAGGACGAGGGGTCGGTTAGACCGATACCAGGAACATGTTCGGGGATTTGAGCGCTGCTGTTGGTCCAGCACCTGTACCCGATGGTTACCACGTTGAGGTAAAATAAGCACAATTGATGTGTAGAAACTGTTAGAACACTGAATATCGCCACTGAATACTTTGGAAATGAGTTCGAGACACCTGAAATGCATTGCAATACTCGGAATGCCAATGTCAGTATGAAATCAAAGTAATCTTCTATCCTGCGAGGGGAACGAAAAAAAAAACTAAACAAAATAAAAATACATTCAGCAGTCACATGAGAACATTTCATTCCTTGGAGTTGTATGTATTTCCTTAAGAGTCCTTTTACTCGTAGATTAAAACTACTATAAGCCACTCAACCGGTGTAGAGGGCACAATTGAAATCTTCAAATACGAGAATATATTCGGTGAAATTTTATAAATATTAAGTTGATTTTTATTTCATAATATTATAATTTAATATAAATTATTTAATCGAACTCATGAGTAAACTATATTGTAAGATACATAAACTTTAGCACAACTGTAATAATATTCATATGTTACACGTAGAAAAACGGGCGGCAAAACAATTTTTAATATGTACAACTGCATTTTTCTTTGTTTGTTTTGTTTTGTTTTTTTTTTTATTAGAATTGTAAAATTAAAGCAAGCTGACTGCCTAAATGAATAGATTTGATAAATAAGGAAAGATAATACCATCAAGGCATTTACACTTAAAACAAAAATTGTTTTAAATTTGATTATTCATTTAGCGTCTAAAAGAAATACAGCAACATAAAAATACACAAAAAGATATCCCTTAAGACGGTAATAGATACAGCTTATCAGATATTTGTTGTTTCCAAAAAGCCGAACCAAATTGGCTATAATTTAAAATATCTAGAACACAATGCTCTATATCACTATACTCATGAATCAGACAAATTAAGATGTGATTTGGTAGTTTCTACGATTCCATCATAACCGAAAAATTTTGTTATTTTCTTTTTACATCAAATAATTCTACTAAAAAATAAACTGAAGGAAATTTACTTTGCGAAGAGACAAAGTGTGCCACTTAAGGAAAACTAAACGAAATTATAATTCGTCTTTTAACAAGGTATAGCGGTTTTTCGATGGACCCAGCTTCCTAAATGTCGATTCAGGAGGCGATGTAATAACTTTCTGTTGAATATCGTTGGAATCATCGCTTGATGGATCGGGTCCATAGTGGAACTCTCTGTAAAAAAATTTTACAACATTGTGCAAAAAAAAAAAAACAGCACACATTACTCATACCTATGAAGTTTGCCGTTGTATAAATCTTGCAAGAATTCCTTCAGTTTTTGTGGTTTGTACATGTCCTTGAAATCGGGGAAGAGATACATATGTCTAAAGGAATCAATAGCTATTAATGGCAAGTCTTCTTCTGATTTTCCCAAATGGTGCAGAGGATGTGCAAAACGTTTTCCATCAGCAGTTAAAAAGTTCACATTTTCTAGAAAATAAGAAACACAAAGAGTTTAGGGTTAATGTCAACAAATAATTTGCAGCTTTTCTTTTATGCGTACGTTTTTCCGAAAGTAATTCATTTTCAATGATGGCTTTGTAGTCCTTTATCGACTCGTTATCATCTGGATTGTGGAACAAAATTAAAAATGGCAAGCCCTCTTCGGTTAGTTCTTCAGCGTTCTCAAAAGTTATCTCTCGGACCAGAGGAACACACTTCTCTTGTACCCAAATGTTTAATTCATCAAAATTGGATAGTCCTCCGTGATAGGTTTCATCGTTCTCATGAGACACAGCTACATCCGGTCTAAAAACAATGATTGGAGTTCCTGAAATGTCATTGATAAAAGATTTTTTATGGTCAACTAGTGAATATAGATATTTTTAAAAGTATATTCAAGGAGCATCTTATGTTACTGGTTAGTTGGATAAGTTTTTTATGAAAAAATGTTCTTGTTATTGATTGAGGAAAGGTAGTTAAACTCATCTCGTGACCTTGTACAAAATTTCTTAACATGATGGCTATAAAGGGAGAATTTCATTGAGATGTACAAATAGACGTTAAATCAAATACATTACATATGCGTAATGCTGGTTGCGATTCAACAAGGTAAGGTGAAATATATAATGTCAGTGACGAATGTCAATTAACTGAGCAATATTAGTGACATTTATGATTTTAATTGGGTATCATTCTTTATCGAAACCTTGCTGAAAACCAAGAAGAGATAAGAAAGCCAGAGCACACCCTCATAGAAGAACACTAAAACTCATGAGCTGAGTTTTTCATATCGCCAAACGATTTATCTTAAACGATTACAAAGAGGATAAAAACATGTATCGGAACCCCTAAGCTGAAACGAGAAAGAGGGATGTACGACAGACGGCGGAGTATAGAACGAGGAAAGCTATCACCCTGAAGTAATGCGAAAGCGGTCCCGGGGTGAATAGACTGCTTCATAAGGGCCACTTGACGGACAGTGCGCTGTAACAACGTCTTTACAAAATAAAAGATTTTTATTGATAATCTATTAAGCGCAGAGCGGGTCTTCAAATTGCAATAAACAGCGAGTGAATGCTTTTTACGAGTATATTGAGTCCAGATCAGACGAGGTAAAGTATTACCTACACCGCTTGAGAAAACCAAGACATTTCGCAACATTTTGGGCGAAACCCGTAATGTAACTATTAACCGCTTCCGACGATGCAAATGTCATTCGCGGATTAAGGTTGGATGTTTACTGTAAAAACACCAAACGCCATTAAGTTTTGGAAGCATTAATTTCCCCTTCGTTGGTGGTTAAATCGTTATTGTATGAGCTCAACCAGCATACGCTGCCTCTGTTCCTGTGTTACAGGCAGGAGAATGATTTGGGGAATGAATAGCAAAAATATAGAGCATTGAAGTCAGCAAAGAAATATACTGCAATTAAAATAGCCGACAAGGGATCATTTATGAAAATAAAAAAAAATATTGAAGACAGAACGGAGCCCTGGGACACCCCAGTATATTAGTGAAGTGATCAGTAGATATGTTCTGTAATTTATGCGAACACTTTTCGCATCGAGAACACATGAAATAAAAAACTCTACTATTTCTTGACACTGGAAAAGAAGTGTTTCTGTAATTTAGGTCGAAAACTTTAAAAAATGGTTTCGTATTCTAGTGGAAATCGTCGAAATCCATTTGCCATTACGAAACAAAACAAGTTAATTCAAATTTCATTCGTTATTTGTGTATTAAAAGTATCTGTTTAGGCGAATCGTAAAAATTGAAAAAAAATCTCAGATGTTGAAGAAAATCATGTCGCGCGGAACATGATTGGATGAGGATTCAAAGAAGACTCGGAATGCTCTAAGTTGATGCTCCAAGCCGCTATTTGATTGAGGAGTTCAAATGAGAAAATAATGATCTTCATCTTTATTTGTTCTCAATATAGGATGCTAGTGCCGAACATTTCCCTTCAAAAATGATTACTTTTAAGCCATTATGCTTTATCTCGTATAAATTTTGACTGCAAAAGGAAACAACTTTTTGCATCTGAAAGATAAAGAAACAGTTTCCTCGCCTCCATCCAGTTATTTCTTTTCAAAATGTTTCATGCGAAAAGTATTCGCTATCGAATGTTACAGAAACAGATCAATGATAGAAGGTGTATTTTCGTTCAATTGCCAAGTCTCCATGTTACAGAACATGGCTGCAGACTTGAAACAGTTTAAGACAACTTCGGTTAAGCTTTCCATTGAAGAAGAGATTCATCGATACCAAATGCTTGCATTTTCGACAAAAACCCCTGATATTGTCAAACTACATATCAAGCGCAAGTTTATATTTTCATTTAGCAAAATTAGTGGACTTTTTTTTTCCACTTTCCGGTGACACATGACATAAAATTAACAATGTGTTGACGAATTATCAGCGTTTTCCATTTTTATGGAAAAAGTCTTAAAGAGTAGGAGGCATTGGGCCAGCGGAGTTGTGTTCTTTAAAAACTTTAACTTCTCTTGCCACACGATAACGAAAATAAATTAGTTGCGTTGAAGATTCGACGGGCCCAAGTGTATGCGAAAGCATGGCACAATTTGGAAGCATTAAAGCCACCTGCGAAGTGCGCAGCAAGCATACTCACCATGTCCATATCCAAACAGCTGTTAGTCTAAATGTCATAATAAATGAGATGGTATGGAGGATAGAACAGAGATTCATAATTTTTTACAATTTTCCTCGGTTTCTGGGTGTTATGGAACCACACACGTTTACGGAGTCACTTTTGGCTCATTAAAACTTGTTTTCACTGTCGAGTTGGATGTGTAACACCAAATAAACTGTTCTCTTACCTGGAGAAGTCTTCACAGCCCGAGTCGTAGAACGCCAATTTTTTGCTTCGATACGATAGGATGGGGAGAGGAAAAACAAGTCCAAGGTATTAGTTGGATGACTATCAACGTCAGGTGTTTAATTTTGCAAAGTTTTCATATACATATAAAAATATATTGAAATTGCTCTTAATATCGATTTCCTTAAGTCAGACAGAGCATCAATCTCAATAAATGTTAAACGTTTGATGATAAATAAGGCAGTGGTGGATTGTATGCTTACTGACAAGGAACTTAAAATACACGAAGTTGAATTTCGTATTGGAATATAGATCTATTGTGGTACAGTTTGGCAAGCTACATCATTCAAATACTTTTGTATACACTTAATCAATAAAAGGTTTTAATTCGAATAATCAAATATTTTGCCCCCAGTTATCACGAGTAAGCATTTCACTTTCATACACTTGGTGACGTGAAGGAACATCTCGCTCAGCAATTACTTAAAAAGTTTTGGCTTGTTCTTCACGAATGAACAACTGGAAATACTGGTTCTGTAGCTCGAACTCAGAACTGGTTTAGCGATCTCAGGAACGGGACATATTACAAACAACGTTAAGCATAAATATTTAAGATATACATAAGGTCAAAATGCGAAAACCTAAAACTGCCGACAGTCAATCAGTAGCCTGGTAACTTTTGGAAATTGGTGTTGGAAACACATTAAAACGGTTAGAAATTCCATCTTCAAGACTTGTTTTAATAAGCTGGTCTGCAGCTAAGAAAATCGAAGAATGGTAATCCAGAAGATCATCTATTAGTCCCAAAGTGTTAGTGTTTGGTACAGTTTTTGGGTGGAGGTATTATGAATGAAGCGAGTGTGGCCGTTATATTATTAAATTGCCTTATGGAACTATGTTTTTTTGCGAGAATTTTCAATGTCTCTAAAAGAGTCTGAAATTGCAACATACCATGTTTCTCTTGTTGAGTTGTTTCATCTGTTGTTGATATTCCCTCTAAATCCTAGCGTCATAGCTTGACATTTGCAAAAGTTACGTAGCCAAGTGTACATCTATCTCCGGTGTGTTGGCGATTTTTTTACATTTTAGACATTGGAAATGTTGGAAAAGTGTTTCGGCAACGATTCTCTAAAGAAAACGGTCGCTTACCAGTGGCACGAGCGGTTCAAAAGTGGTCGTGAGTCAATCGAAGATGATGAACGCACTGGCAGACCATCAACATCGAAAACCGACGAAAACATTGATGAAGTAAAAGAAATATTGGTCAATAACCAACAGACAGTAAACAAAGAGTATTATTTGGGCTGGGTGTTATGCGCTGTTTGTGTGAAACAATTCGCCGAAAGAGACCAGAATTGTGGGCAGAATCGTAGATTTTGCACCATGATAACGCACCATCATTATTCGTAATTTTTTGACGAAAAATGCAACAAATACAATCCAACAGCCACCGAATTCACCTGATTTGGCTCCCTTAGACTTCTTTCTGTTCAATTGAGTTAAAAAACCACTACGAGGAACGCGTATCAGCAGCCGAAAGGAAATAATGGGAAAATCGCAGGAAGCGAATATAAAAAATGTTTCGAGGATTGGATCAAGCGCTGGCATAAGTGTGTTGCAGTCGATGGGGATTAATTTGAAGGGGACAAAATAGATTTAGGTGAATAAACTTGTATTTTTACTTTTCTGAATAAATTCCGGGAACTTTTTGATCAAGGTGGTATATTTAAGTGAGTATTTCAAGAGACGGCTGGCTCCAAAGCACTTTACTACTTATCTAAATTGACTTACCCAAGTATACTCAAGGTAAGGTACTATTAATATCTCAGTAAATTATGCCAAAACAAAAGCTTCAAAAAAGAACAAGTATGAAAATCTGGAATGTGTATCTAATCAATCAAGATATCTTTAATAAAATGATGAATGGATATCGAATATCTAAACAGTGGCGGGGGAGTTTGTTTAATTAAACTTTCCTTTGTGGAAATGCAAGTGCGAATGAGAAGTTTCTTTTTTTTTTTGCAACAATAATCAATATATTAATGAAAGCGAAAGTCAATACAATTACACAGTCAATGCAGCTTTGTGAAAGGTAAGATAGCCTAGAACATTTGTGGGTAACAATGGGAAAGTATTGTGATTGTTTTAACTAAAGTTTAAAAGTTCAGTGAAAGAAACGAATGAGTATATTCTGAATGTTAATGGCTGTATTAAAACGCGATACGCTAAAGTTCCGTGATGAAAAAGCATCGTGTACGAATTCACTGAACATGTTTAAAGTCTTAATTTCAATTAAAAGTTATTTTGTTTTCAGTTTATTAAACTATTTGTTTTATAAATAAAAGGTAACTGTTGTACCGGATTTTTTGTTAAAACTTTGTTGTTCGGTTTCTAGAAAAATGTTCAAACAGGGCAAGTACAAATATGAAGAAGCTCAATAAATAAAACTAAACGAATGAAGAATATATGAGTGAATAACAGCGAACTTCTGTTTATTTGTTCACTTTAGTTTTCTTCGCACTTTAAAACGATTCAAGCGAAGAAATGTTTGACGAGACCTTACAAGCAATTATATACCACAAGCCCATAGATTTATATGAGTGCAAACACGTATTTAATCTAAACATGTGTGTGTTAATTTACCTATAGTTTTTGGATCCTCTCCTTTAAGATTGTAAAAAAGACAAAAGAAAATCAAATCATGCATGTTATTAAGTTGTTATATATACTCGTAGCGACACTATTAAGCCATTTTATATTGAATTGGGAAATTCTCCAGCTAGACTTACCTGGTGGATGCATAGCCTTAGAAGAATCTCCAAAACCAACATGGAATTGACAATCTTCCTTAAGATTTGTTGCAACTCTTCGGAACGTATTATACTCAGGTTGATCTCGTCGATCAAAATAACCAATGATAATGCGTTTTTTAGAATCTAAATTCTCCAGATCTTTTAGTGAGTGGAATTCTTTAATGGGATCTTCCAACTGTTTCTTAACAAACTCAACAAATGCTTCAACAGATCGCTGTCCTCGGTATTCTCTTTTTGTCAACTGCCCATTACGCACTATTTTGAGCGTAGGATATTTTGTTATATGAAAGCGCGATGCAATGCTGGTTTCACGATCGCAATCGACTTTACCGAGTACAACTCGTCCGGCTTCTGGAAATGCCTCTCGTACCTTAAAATAAATTAAAAAATAAGTTTTCATTTATTTTAAGCTCTCATTGTATTTTGTACTTACCTTATCAGCAGCTTCATTGAATACGGGTTGTAGAATGTTACTAAACCGACACCACTCTGCGTAGAAGTTCAAAAACACTAATTCATTTGATGCTAAAAAAAAAACGAAAAAACAGTTTAATGATTAATAAAAAAATATTGTGATTGGGTTATGCATATCAAATTATTCCAAATTACTCTGTGATGTCATCGTAATCGGATACATTACTGTTATTGGTAGTGGTATATTAATAATCAGGATTTAAGTGAATTTTTTGTAAGGTCTATATACCAAGGTGACACAGAGTACAAGTTTCAGATCTATTATTCGAACGGCCTTCATGTTGAAGAGCATGTGGAGAAAGGTTGAACTTCATAGAAGCTCGGCCCTGATGTCGTGGGTGCTGTTACTGAAGGCACTTTATCGAGAACAGCTTTTTCGGAAAAAAAGGTCACGAAGAAAAGCTATTTTATTACTGATGTCTGAAACTTCTATCAAAGAGTGAAAAGAGTTTGCATAGGACAAAAATATCTTATTATCAAAAATACTGAGAATCGATTTGGCAAAGGGCATACACCAACTCATCAGTAAGATGTGTTTGAGGCGTTTGACGCCAAAAAACGATTTCGATAAGCTATTATGTGATCTTTTCTTTATCATATGTACTTAAAGTAATTTTGCGAAACCCACACTTAAACATCAGTGGCACAATATTCGAAAGCCCGTACAACGGCGTTAGCAGAATCTAAAAAAATAAAAAGATAGACTGATGGCCATGTGGCAGCATGTCAAAAGAGCTTTAGTTCTGCGGCTTCGATAAAATAAAATCCACAATGGAGAGACAACGTAAAGGAAAGCATCGCTCAAGTGGGGAGGAACATCAGTCAACTGGAGGTAAATTTTACAAGACCGCGTTATATGAAGAAACCTGTTGCTGCATGTGTCAAAACTTATAGAATTGTAAACGGATTCTGTCAAAGGAGAGTTAAATTGTTTGAGGTACGAGTAAGTCCCAGTGCCCATTCAGTGCCTTTGCTTTCATCTACTTATATCAATGAAACACGCATACCTAGTCAAGTCATAAATACTGTTACCCCAGAAAAATCAGCGCCAAATGAAAATGAATTAATATTTAAACAATTGTTTTTGTTGTTTTATTGGGTTATTCAATGGCTACAAATCTTAGAACAACTTATTCGAAATGACTTCCATTTGCCTTCCAGCACGACTTAAGACGATGTGGCCACTCATTGAATGCGAGACGCACTTCATGCATGGGGAATTTGTCCACTGCACGGACAAGGGCTCGCTTCAACGACTCAATATTTGAGTGTCGAGTAGAGCAAGCCATGCCCTCTAATACGGACCAAAACTTGTAATCCAATGGGTTGAGGTCTGGACTACCAGCTGGCTAATTATCCGTTGATATGAAGTCCGGAACATTGTTTTTGAGCCACATTTGAGTGTTTTTGCTTTGTGAACTGGAGCAGAGTCTTGCTGAAAGTCCATGGCTTGTTGTTGAATATTGATTGGTTGAGAGACTTTACAATGGGTTTTTACTCCTTTCTCGCAAAAATGGAGCTTAGTAACGCCATCGTAGCACACTCTCCACCATACCATTACAGACGCGGGATGGTGGCTTCTTTGAACCCTCGGGATGAGTTGGGATGCTTCTCTGGATGACCGAGCATACACACGATCCTTCTGCTTATTAAACGATCCTTCTACGGTGAAGATTTTCTCGTCAGTAAACAGAATTTGTCTGTGAGCGTTCTTCACGTACCGGCTGAGTAACGCTTTCGATCTTCGCTTGCGTTTTTCCTTCAATGCGGCCGTGAGCAGGTGTCCAGTGTGTCGCTTGTACGCGCTGAGTCCTAGATCTTCTTTGATAATGCGAGACATGGATTTTTGCGAAATTTGCATTTCCCGCGACAAGATTTTCTATTTTCGCAGCGGTTTTAGGTCGAATCGTTCCTTTACGGCTTTCATTCCTTTCGGAGTTCTCACAGTGCGCTGACGGCCGGATCTTTGACGGTCTCGTACTCCACCAGTATTCCCAAACAACTTCACAGCACGATACACAAAATTGCGAGTGATTCCAAGCGGTCGCAACGTCCTAAAGATATCGCCTTTTTCCATGTTGCATTTAAGTAGGCGATACAACAATACGATTTTCGATGTCGCCCCATTCCATGATTGTAAGCAATTAATGTCAAAAACATTTTACGTCACAATGAAGCATAATAATCAACTGTCAAATCGCAAAAATATACGAAAAAAAAAATCTTATAAAGGTGCCGAGTAATGCAGTGATTTTCAATTTGGGCTTAAGGAAAAACTAATGAAAATTCATAACAAAATTTGTATTACGTTTTAGGGCTTGCAATTGTGGTAAAAGAGAGTATAACCAAGAGACCCCAAAGTTTTAATGGATTAATTAGCCAATACAACGAGTCTACTTAAATGACACGTGGGAAAAATACCGAAAGAATTCGTAATGAATAGAATAGGTGAGTCAAAGAAGATTTTTTCTAAAAACTGGAGATATACCATATGGATCAGGCTTATAAGACAGAATTCTTAATGTTTTTGTTGATTGAGCAAGCCAGATTGGAGTCTTACATGTTCAAGAGATCATAGAAATCAACTGTGGAATATGCTACTGATAAGCTACAGGCTTTAACCGCTTTCAACCCAAATAGAGATTAAATGTTGCCGGGACCAATGCAAAATATTTTAAGATATCTCCAGTGAAGTCGAAGAGTTCAGAAATTAGTATAATAGTAGCTACAGTAGCCAAAGTAGAGCCCAAAATATGTTTTATCTCTTATGTAAGCAGTAGTAAGGCGTACCTTCTAGGTAATAGAAGTAAGCAACAAAGTTTCATGGCAACAAATGCCACTTTTTGGAAGGCAGGTCCATTTACAGCCTGATCCGAAGCTGGTAATTAAGAATTATTTGAGATTTTTCTTTTCTTCTCTTCGTCAGCGCAATTTTAAATATATTTAATATATGGATTTATTAAATTAAGGCATCCATATGGCAATAGATTAGAATTAATAATAGCTTCACATGATTTGAGTCTTAATGGAATGCTACCGAGATAGGAAAACTCTCCCAACTCCACAAGTAGTGGTAGTAGTAGAATCAACAACCATGTCTGATAGTTCAATGGTTAATAAAAACAAGTGCAAACATTTAAAGGAAAATTCGCCAGAGTCTTCACTTAGTAATAAAAAAAATGTACTATTATCGCCACGTAAAATAAGTCAACATTGACGTTTAACTGTTTTACCAAAACAAAACTAACTCGGTTCAGAACAAAAAAAGAAAAAATTATAAAAATAAACAAAAGAGGCATTCAAATCCGTTAACAGTAGAATATGAAAAATTAACATTTAAGTTTTCAGACCTTTAATACATTTGCAAAACACAATTATTATAAAAGCAGGTAAAGCAAATGCATTTCGCACTAGAACCGGTTATTACTTCATCACATAACCGCCGATCTTCAGGCAGAAACCGGTGTTTAGCATAATATTTCCGAAACCAGCTAAGAGAAAGTATCTAATGTAAATTTTTCTTCAAATATTTAAGGCATCTATGGGATAATAAACCGCTGACTTAAGTAGTTAACGAAACATCATAAATGTCTTTTGTTATTGCGAAATATAATAGGCAAACAGCAAATTCAAAATATTTACATAAATTGAGTTGTAAACCAATGCGAGCATATTTAAACGGTAATACATTCAAGAACACACGAACCTAGCTTATTTGACAATATGGACATATTCGAAGTCTAGTTTTGTTGTTTGAACAGATGCATTCCGTTATTTATTTAATGAAGTCTTGCAAATACCATAAGTCAATATTGGGTGACCCAAAATTTACCACATGAAAACGAGTACCCATACTGTACATTAATTAAAATCACTTAGCAATCGTAAATGTCTGGTGAATTGATGTCCGTATCCATATTTTAAACTGACATGCGATTGCCATTCAAAAAATTAATGATAAGAATAATCTTGTTTTAAATATCAACAGAAAACAAACAAAAAAACAAAAAAAAACCATCGAACCCAAACGGTGTAGTAATTAAGATAGCAGACTCCGTATCCCAAATCAGTGCCTTGCCAATTAAATTTTCGCCACCTAAGCGTGTAAATATCACCGTCGTGATCGACAGTGACACGTAGAGCATCAACTCATACTAAATTTGCTAATAAGAATCGACTTAATATGGATTCATGCTTACCTAGAGTCATGTCAATGTTTTGACCATTCAATTCCACAGCCCCACTGTCTGTCGGGTTGTAAAAAACGTAAAACACCTAAAGAAGGAGAACAAGAGAAAAAAACTTTTAACTTTTCGGCAATTGGGAGAAATTCAAGATAATTAACTATCCAATAGTTTCAATGCATTTCTTCACGGTTATTCAACAAACACACAAAGTTAAGTCTCCTCTGTTAGTCTTTTGATTAATTGCGAAGAAACCACAATTTCCAATTTTTTTGTTCAATTTAGTAAAAAAAATTAATAACTCCCTTCCCAATTCAATTGGTAGGTAGATACGTTTGCCGCACAAATTTAACCGGAGAAACCTGAAATACATTACTCACCATGACGATATTGAAAAATAAACATTTTGTACTGCTGAATAAATTCATTTTGAAGATTACTTCTTAGAAATAAGTCACAAATTGAGTGATAATTTCATGAAACACGATTGAATAGAGGGCTGTCGTCGCCTAAGTTTCGGATTCCAATTTGCCTTTTGGTTTTTGATTTTTCACACACGACAGTGACGGCGACAACGACAACGACAACGAAGGTGAAGACGACAGATAAGAATTTGATGACATTTCTGAAATGGTGCCAACATTTTAAATGAAAACTGTAAATGCAATTTACAATGAGAGCCATCTGTGTTATCATTCTGTCAACTAGTTTCGTGATTTGTAATAGTACTTAGCTTTGAAATCGATAACATCATTTATTGAAGGTACTTATTATATTCTTTATTTAAAAAAAAGAAGGTTAAACCTTGTGGGGTGCACCAGCGCACACTCTAGAAAACACCATTCTTAATCATGTTTAGGAATTGTGAACAATAATGGCTGGTGATTGGAGTCTCAGCATTATCTTCCTGCTCCTTAAGAAGGCGAACCCTCTAAGTTAAACCAACTACATCGAAATCATTCTCCTTTACATGCCGTACAGTTAATGCCACTGTACAAAATCCAGTGAATGCCACTCATCGGGTAGCCGTTCTGGCTACCCTAGACATGAGAAACGCCTCTAACACAGCCAGATGGATAGACATGCTGAAATTGCTTCAGGAAACTTACAGGATAACGCAGTACCTACTCCGTACAATCCAAGAATACCTCAGCAAACGAAAATTATTTTACGCCCCCAAAGAAGGGTCTCGTGTTAAACAAATCACAGCAGGAGCAGCGCAGGGCTCAATCCTGGGACCCGACCTCCGGAACATATTCTATGATGGGATCCTCCGCACCGAAATGCCTAACGACAACTACTTGATAGGGTACGCAGGCGACATTGGCGCGGTGGTAACTGCAAGGCATACTGAGGAAGTACGAAGGAAGTTGAACCAAGTTATGAGACGTGTATACGTCTTAATGGAAACCCATGGTCTCACTCTTGAATCGGAAAAGACCTAGATTGTCCTACTGCCCAGCAAACATATCTCGACGCAAGTTGAATTCCGTATAGGCCCAAAAGTAATCACCACCAAAATCGCAGTAAAGTACCTTGGAATAACAATCGATTCTTAACTCTCTTTCTGGTATCATATTAAATCCGCTTCAGAGCGAGCTGCTAAAGTGACTACATCACTTAGTAGGCTCATGGCGAATGTTGGAGCACCAAGAGAAAGCAAAAGAAGGCTGCTCATGACAATCACACACGCCATCCTTCTGAATGGTTGCGAAATATGGGCAGGTGAACTCAAACAGAGGAAGCACATGAAACAGATGGCAGCAGTACAGAGGCGCGGAGCCCTGCGCATCGCAAGTTATTACCGCACTGTTTCAGAACCAGCCGCTCTTGTCGTTGCAGGAGTGACACCCATTGCCCTCTAAGCCGCAGAGAGAAAGCTGGTGTAGGAGAAGAGGACGCAAGTAGGAGTGGAAGCGGCAACCACGGAAGCAAAAGAGCTCACCAAACATCTATGGCAACTAAAATGGAACTCTGAAACAAGAGGTAGATGGGCCGCCAGGCTGATCAGAAACAGAGGGAAAACACGGAGAGATAAATTATTACACCACACAGTTCCTAACCGGTCATGGATACTTTAATGCATACCAACACAGGATGCGGATAGTAGACAATGCGACTTATCAGTACGGCGACTCACTCGTAGACGACGCTTTTTGCACCTTTTTTACCTGCAGCAGATGAACAGCGGAAAGACAGCACTTGGAATCGGAGAAAGGTTATATCTCCCCCGGAAAAATTATATCGAAGATGATCTCAAGTGAATATGGGTGGAATCAAATATTATCCCTTATCGAAATGTTGCTGAAAACCAGGAAGAGAGAAGACAGCCAAAGCACACCCTCATACAAGAAGACGAAAACTCATGAGCTAAGTTTTTCATATCGCCAAACGATATATCTTAAACGATTACAAACAGGATAAAAACATGTATCGGAACCACCTAGCTCAAACAAGGAAGGCGAATGTACGATAGACGGCGGAGGATAGAGCAAGGAACGCTATCAACCTGAAGTAATGCAAAAGCGGTCCCGGGGTAAATAGGCTGCTTCATTAGGGCCACTTGATGGACAGCGCGCTGTCCCAAAGTCCTTAAATTTATTTTAACAATCTGATGAGTCATTATCAGTGTAAGTTTATTCCTAGTGAGTTTTCTTCGATCAGATGCATATAACGGCAGATCTTGAGATAAATATAGGAACTTCAAGCCGAGACCCACTACCTGTGGGGCATCGAAGAACTATGTCAAATATTAGTATGTTTTTTGACTATGTGGAAATTACACTACGAACTTAACCTATACGCGCTAACTTAATGCAAGATATTTTTCGGAGTTAACGCGGATAGCAACAATGCTGTCAGACCTATTTTTTGCATGATAGCGAAGACTTGTATGGAAATGTGAAAATGTATGTCACTTTTTAGACAAATTAAATAAAGGCATTGAAAATTGAGCGCTGATACTGATGCCAACGCTCGTTGCCTCATAAAAATTGGAAGTGACACCAAGGCATTTGATGTCAAAAACTCATTTCTGCTAGGTTGTCATGTGATTTCTTATAGATCATTCTGTAAAGCTGTGCAAAGCCCACAGATCAATCCTTAGGCTCAATATTTCGTATAACTCCTACCATACCCTTACGAAATTGAATTATACAAAAAAATCAGCTGTCACTGAAGCGTTTGCAGCCATTAAAATAGAAGCTGCAAGGATGGATTTGTGGATGAAAAAGACCGTTACCATTCTACTTATTCTGTACAGCCGGGAAGTATGTTGGTTTATTTAAAGCGGATGAAAATCACGCTTCCCATCTCATATGCTAAGCCGGGTTTAGAAGACTAAGAAAAACTAAAGAACTGCCTGGATTATAGTGTTATTGGCATTGTCAGAAGCGCTAGTTGTCGGAGTCCTTGAGTGATGATGCAAAAACTGCACTATTGAAACCGCAATCATAACCCATGTCTTCTTTTACATAATCCACGTCATCTACTTAACGTTATCACTAGTGTGATGGTTATGAATAACGCCTTGTTGACGACGACGATTTCTCTCTTCAACACAAAATAGCGGGTGAACGCTTTTTAATAAAATGAATGTAAAAATGTTAAAAGTAATAATTCCGATCCTAATTAACAGTAATTGCAATGCAGGGGGAAGAGTTTTAGATTAGTTATAATTGCTAATTTAGTGATTTAACATGCGATTAATTTTTTTTTATATTCGGTAAACAATTCATTGCAATTTGAAGCCTTTTTTCTTCAGATTTCAAATTTGTTGTTCTGAAACAGACCTTTTATAATTACAGGTAGGGTAAATTATGCAATGTTTGTCGATATGCGACCAAAATTCAAAAAAAAAAAAAGAATTATGATTCAAACAGCAAACATGCTCAAATGTACGAATGGGCAAAATAATCGTTTTTTTCAGGATTCATAGGTATTCATGGACCAACTTTGAAGAGTGCAGAGTAATGCAAAAAATTTCGCTCGAAGTGTAAAAAGACCAACTCCACCCTAAATAAAGTAACTGTGGTAAAATAAAATGAAAGTACAGAGTATATAGTGAAACCCATACTATGCAAAGCGGAGAGAAAAGATGTAATTAGAGCACGAGCGCTAGCAGTTGAAACATTTGATTATGGATTAGAAGAGGAACCTGTGTATACAAACTATAAGCATGTGACAAACAGATGTCACTAGTGTTGTCGTAGGTACCTGCCGTGAACGCTCAAGCCTATGGTGCGTCTTTGCACGAGGTATCAAAATAATGCGTTGATCAGCGCCCTTCGGGTAGTACAAGTATCATCACCAGTACCCAATTCAAAGTCGCGTGTAAGGCATCAATTTTGGTGAAGGCTCGAGGGCTATCAGCCATTCTGTAAATGTAGTATATTGAGGACGGTGAGTTTGACGTCGAAGACAAAGAACGTAACGTAAGGCCGAAAGTGTATGAAGACGCGGAATTGGAAGCATTATTGGAGGAAGATTCATGCTAAACGCAAGAACAATTTGGAGTGCAGTGACTTAGCTAGTCACATCGTTTAAAATCATTAGGAATGATTCAAAAGCAAGAAAATTGGGTTCCATATGAACAGATGCCGAGAAACGTTGAACGTCGGTTTGCACACGTGAAATGGTGGTTGCCAGGCATAAACGAAAGGATTTTCTTGCATCATATAGTCAGTGGTGAGAAAAATAGATAGAAGAGGAAATCATAAGGACCACTTGGCCATGCTTCAACACGCAGTAACCGTTTGCTGCCAGAAATACGGGAAAAAGTAATGACTAGCGATGGACAATGCATTCAATAAAACATAATGTATTGTTGTTTCCTAATAAATGCCCAGTTTTTGATAAAAAACGGCGGAAACTTAGTTGTTCTTCTAATATATTGAACTGAAAATGAAATTTGCAGAGGATTGAAAGAGTAGGTACTTAACTTCTTAAAAATAGAAACATAAGCGAGGCTCTAATGAGAATATTCATTTAGAACTTTACGCATCTTACTTAAGAGTGGTCGGGCACAAATTGAAACAAATAGCCAATTTTCATATCTCTACATAGTAACATTCGATTCATTAATAATTACGTTTTCTGAAAAGAATGGGCTTCGAAATAATATTTATGAAAACTAAAAGTAAAACGATTTTCTATAAAACAATTTATTTCACTAATCTGTTGTAATGTTTTCTTCGCCTCTCCTCTTCGAAGTTATTATTTCGGGCCCATTCCTTGATGTTACCTTTTGAACGAAGAAGGGACGATTTTGAATCAACATCACGCATCACGAAGGGAGAGTATCCAGCTGTGTAGTCTTCGTTTAGTGCATTTGTCTTTGTTTTTGCTACCCGTGAAGGCATTTGCCTAGGCATAGGCTGATCTTCGAACAAAATTGGATTACGGGAATGTTTACCTCCTTTGAATTTCGACAAGCTCTGGTTCTTGTATTTAGCTGTTAATGGTCGCTTTGTATTGATGTGAATCTACAATTAATTGTTTGTTATATATCGTCTAGCTAGGATATTTCAAATGTACCTACCACTTGTTGGCCATTTTCATCAAGACTCACTGCAACCTTCTTTAAGGTTTTGTTGCCACAATTTGGACAGAATAACTTTGTCATCACACTTGTTGTCTTAAAGCAGGCGTAGCAGCGTAAAATGTATGTTCGGACGTGCTTAATAACTCTTCCATTTAGAGCAGAAACATTTAGATTCATCTGCTTGAGTACGTTTTGTATGGCGAAATCTGTTGACATACAAGCAACAGTTGGAACTTCGTCGATTTGTATCTTCCCTTCTAGATCCTTCTTCACTTTTTTTATATTTGAGGGGGTGATCCAGCCGCTATCATCATTGTAGTCTTCATCAGCATTTTCGTTCGATAAGTCTTCAGCATCATCATCTGAGGAGCTTTGGTCATCTTCATCGGAATTTGTCGTTGCTGGTTTTAGAATGTCGCAATTTTCTTCTTTGTCAGATGTTTCGCAATTCAATTTAGCAAAGCACTTTTCTAAATCCTCTTCTGTTATCTCATCGTTTTCGAGTGAACTGGAATTCGCGTTACTGGCTTCCTCTGTATCTTTGTTTAGTACCTCGTCACACTCTTCTTCAGAGACTTGTTCATCTTCTTCCGAATCATCGCCATCTTCACCGGTCGAATTCTTTTTTGGGACATAGAATCCTACCAACTTGGTATTGTCGGTAAATTCTTCTGGCTTCTCCTTGGATGCGATTACTTTTGAAACGGAAGGTTCCGTTTTGATGTGCTCGATACCATTGTTTTCCTTTTCTAGCTCATAGGTCAATGCAATAACTTTCATATCTATCGCTGATAAACTGGCATAGTCTCCGGTCTTTTTGGAAACTTCTGTAACAAGCTTTAGACAATCGGTGTGTGGTTCTCGAACCTGAAGATCAAAAGGTAAAACAACCAATCGACGTATCTGTCGTTTGTTTTTAACTTCCTCGATTACATCGGGAACTGTTAAAATGTTGTCCGCATATTCCTAAAAATAAAAGTGAAATTAAGTACGAGCGTAAGATTGGTGGTGAAATGTTTATACGTACATGCAATTGAACAACGTTGATAAAAGCAGTAGTATCTGCAATTAAATATTTAATTTTTCCTTCAGACATGATCGACCTAAAAGCGTTTTAACACGTGTAGCACCTCTATCAGAAAATGTCAAATGACAATGTCAAACTGACAGTCAAAGAAAACTTCAAAAACAGTGTTCAATTTAACTGTTGATGTTTATATCGTTGAGCTTTGAGTAGTGTTGAAAACATTTTACACCTTTCTTATCCTATACATATTTTGCTAAAAGGTTTGCAATGATTTTATACATATATGCTGGCATTAATGTGCCGATTTTGTTAATAAAAGTCAAACCAAAAGTTTATTTTGTTAAATGGTGGGTCAATAATATAGAAATTAGTAGGCCACTGTCTTAAGAAACTAGAGTCTTTGTAAGATGTATCTAAGATTCAAGGGCCGTTTTGGGACGATATGAATCGTTATAGTGACACCCGGTTTCGTTTGCAGGGATGAAGATACGACAAAGAATTATATAGGCATAAAAATGGGCAAAAACTGTAACTTCGACAACAGTGGGTTTCGCAAGCATGAAGCTAGAAGATGGTCTTGTTTTGTATATTAATCGTGCTTAATCTGGTTAATTTGTTCTTCGTACGAGAATTAATGCACTGAATGAAAGTTTTTAGCTAAATTCGTGAATTAATAAGTTGATTAAGTTAATTAAATCTTAGGTCAGTTCAGATACCTTCTCCTTGATTTGAATTCGTACGAGTATACGATCCATAATTGTTGCTTCATTAAGTGCATATAGAATTAAATAAATAAATTCTATAAAGTATTGTGCATTAGTAGCCGTTAGGAGTAAGTTAATTCCATTTAATGTTTCTTTTTGATGTGAACCTCTCGAAGCTAGAATTACTTCGAGAGAGCCCTTTGAATGCCTGTAATTTTATAGAAAATGGATTTAGGAACGTACCAGCTCATTACATGTTGGATTTATTATTTTCTGCGAGTAAGTATTTCAGTGTTAGAGGTCGTGGGAAGTAACTTATAATGTAACTCGCGTAAAGCATATAACATGCTCAGCAAGTCTTTGAATTAACTATGGGAAAAGATCTCATCTTAGGTAATGTGCACAGAGAAAATAAATTTACCTAAAGGGAAGATCTAGATAAACCTGTATAAGGCTTTAGTAGTTGTGTTTCTTCGCGAATCCGCTATCCGCTTAAATGGCAATTTGCATGTTAATTACAACAATAACATAGCGATCAACGCTGAGTCAAAAACAGTGCTCCCAAAACATATTATCTTCGTTTCGGATGAATTTTTTCCGATAAATAAGCAAAAATGTCAACCATTCGCCTACAAATTCTTTTCAAAACAATTTAAGTTTGTTCACCAACCGACAAATGAGCCACCACTAAGTGCCATAGAGATGTCTGTGCTACCAAGTTTTTATGATGAACTCTTAAGCGGGGATGGATCGTTTTTTTGCGAACTTATCTAACATGCGTGCAAAAAAAACCAGCTAGTGTCAATAAAGAAAAGACAATTGCAAAGTAATTGCCAACAAATTTTATTGTATGTGCATTCATTATGGGAATCATTGTGGACCTGGGCCTCAGTCAAAAAGTGTATCCAGCCAGCCCGATCTTTTGCTAGTTTCGCACGATATGTTAACTGAGGTCCCCTTCCACTTGTGTGGGTCACTTGAGTCTCGGTCTTCCTGTACTGCTCTGTCCCACGGGGGCGGATTAGAAGACTTTTCAAACCAGAGTGTTGGAGTCCATCCGCTCTACATGACCCAGCCATCTCAATCGTTAGATTTTCACCCTTCTGGCTAGGTCGATGTCACTGTACAGTTCGTTGTTATATCTCCCTGATAAAAATCTATAAATAGGTGTTGTGTAACGATCTAAAGCTCATGGGTTTTCTCTAAGATCTGCCGAAGTGTGAATACTTGGTCGATGGAGTACTTTTCTGCCTAAAGCCACACTGATATGGACCAATAAGGTTGTTGACAAACGGATTCAGGTATTCATGCAATACGACAGATAACATCTTGCATGCGATGCTAAGAAGACTGATGCCCCCGTAGTGGGCCAGTTGAGACACTCTGGGTCTCGTTTCGTGAGGATTGGGCAAACAATGATGAGGTTCCATTCATCGAGCATGCTTTCGTCCAACCGTATTTTAGAGACGAATTGGTGTATGCTCCTTACCAAGTCATCGCCTGCTGCTTTGAAGAGCTCGGCAGTCAAACCGCTGCTCCAACATCTTTTTTGGACTTCAGCTTAGATATTGCTATCTTCACTTCATCCAGGTCGGGTGAGCGGAATTGTTGGTCTACATCGTCCGTTCGTCATCGTCGTTATACAGTCTACAAAAAAGATCTTTCCAAGTCCTCATCATCGACTGCAACTCTCTTACGATGTTCCCTTTTTCGTCTCAAAAAACAATTTTTAAAAAAACTCAGCAAAATTTAATAGAAATTACAGTGACTTGTGACTTCGCAGAGTACGAATTCATAAATAATCTAGAGAACCAAACTGCCCTCTCAAATTTAACACATTCTAGTCAATGCAACATGATGGAAGAAAAAATTAATTTTGTGCACCTCTTCGGGGGAGAAAAACAACAAATTTTAAGTTGATAGTTCGAAAGGAAAGTTATTCGAAAGATATTTGGTTTGATTTGCGTTGAAGGACTTTGGGGTCGAAGATTGGACCATGAACTATTGTGGCTGTACGCTAACGAGTTAGTCAAAGTGTTGACTAAGAATTCTGGTCTGCAGTTTAAATTTTACTCACAAAAACATGTACAAGTGTAAGTTATAAGTAGGATAGGTAACTAGACATGTAAACATATTGGTTAAAACTCTATTCCACAGCAGAAAGCGACATCGCTAAAGTAATTAAGAAGAAGCTATCAATTATTTTCCAATATTGTGGGGGTCACGCCAATATTGTAAGAAATTCATATGAAGGAACAATTTATTTCTATTAAATATAAGTATAGAAAGATATGTGTGTGGATTATATTATTTTTGTAAATCTACTAAACGTTCATATCAATTGCATTAGCCAACCCCATAAGCGGATCAGCAGCGATGCAGTAAAAATGGGAAACTCGTTACGCATAAGTTCGTATAACGAGGAAAGGGTTAATAAAAAGATTAGAAGAAGAAGTTCATATCAATTGCATGTTTAAAAGACACATGTTCTAAGCTAATTGCTTACCCACATAACTTGACAGATTTCTATAAAATTCGACATCAGCGCATTCCTCGATACTCCTTTTCTCGGCTAAGTTAGATAATAAAATGGACATAGCAGACAATGCAGTGAAAGTATTATAGTTGCATAAACTTTCGGTAAAACCTGATCACATACCATGGCGATTAGGCCTGTCATCGCTTATGCTTCTGTAGTATGATGCAGAAGATTAAATTAAAAGGAAAAATGATATAGCTACAAGATAACTATATTTTTGCATCACATCAAATCAAGATATTACAAATCTAGCCAAGAGTCTAGAAAGGAGCTTCCCTAAATGAACATAGGAATCTTTGTATGTAGCTGGACAAACCTTTCGTATCCTAAGCTTATCAGTCTAAAAGAGTCTTTTATCTACTGAACAATACTTAGAGAATATTCTCAAATACAGCTAGAATGATATCAGAAGGATTTTCAAACAATATGGACAGAAATGTCAGTAATAGGAACTCGCCCAAAACTGAGTGTTTTTGTTTAGAGGATGACGATGTGGATATGCGGATCATCCTGTAAAGTGTATTGTGATCCCTAAGAGCATTTTGTCACAAACCCTATTTCATGAAAAATTGTACATGCCAGTACCTCTAAGGAAGAAATTTGGTCGGCATTATAAAATCTAGCTAAAAACCATCCAAAAATAAGTTTTTGTAGTGATGTCATAAGTTTATAAAACGTGTTTTATATCACCTACTTAGCTGACACTTTCATAGATAGAAAATATCTAGCCGACACATCCTGTAAATTTTCTTCTCATTTTCAAATAACTTCTCACATTCGCCTTTTTGAAGTCCTGATCATCTGTTCGTTTCGGAAAATAAACGTCATTTATGTCACCTCGGTTATGGTTGTATGGTTTTCAACTATGAAAACTGCTTCCTATTGGTTTTTTCCGCTTTGCCATACATTCTCACTCACAAACATTGGTCGAGAAGACTATGCGAAAGGGGCTTGGGATAGATTTTCCTCCCCGTGGTGATTTCATTTTCAGTCGAGCGCAAATTGTCGAAGGAAACGGTCGTCGTTCCTCGACCGCTGCTGTGGTTGTGTTATGAAAACTTTCACTGCTGCTCAGATACTTTGTTTGTTTTATTTGCTATTATGATTGTTGTTACGAAATCATAATCGGTCTACAACCTACAACTAATTCGTATACAGATTAGATACTCGTGCGTCTGTTCAACTTCTTGCAGATAATTGTATGTTATATTAATAAAATTTCCATGGCTAGCATTTGCAATAAGTGGTGTTAAAGTGCGACGAAAATAATATGGGAGAATGTCTTCCAATGCTATAGTTTCTCTGTCATCCTTTAACTTATTATTTTTCACCCAAGGTAAATTAAATTTACAGATATTGAATTTGCATCTCATGTAAAATACAATTACAATAGGTAACGAATCAATCCTTTTGTATCAGAGTTAAATCACGCAAAGGAATGTATTCGCATTCGTATATCCTTTGCGTTGACTTTGTGGACTATTACGAGATAAACATTGATTTTTTCCTTTTTTTTTTAGCAAAAGTGAAACCTTAAAGTGAATACTCCTAGAGTTTGCGATCGACAGGGCGTATACGTAATATACTGAAAGTGGTTGCTTTTTTTTCGTTTATTCGTACATGGATGTGCAATTTTATTTATTTTATTTTGAGATTCCTTAAGAACACTAGTGTTCTTCATTGGGGTTTCAAATTTATTTCTTACCTCAGAATACTGAATATGGTATTTTAAGAGTGTGGTTAAAATATTCGTGTATACGAGTACATCTTAAGCTGTTCCCATTTGCCATCAGTCGTAAGGATAATGAGACACAAGTAGTTTACCAAGAATAAGTTGCCAAATCATGGGGAAGCATTACTGCACTTTGATTAGTATGAAATGTTTGCTTGCAAGATTGCTAGTAAAAATATTTTCGCAGCGTCAGGGACATAACATTTTTTCTTTTGTTTTGCTTCCTTCTGCTATGTTAAGAGTTTTCTTGTTAACACTTTTCATACAGATGAAGAGGTATGTGATTGTCAAGTGATTATTGCGCTTGTTTACTTTTATTTTTAGCTGGGAAATATTCCTTTCCTCGAAGAATATTTATTTTCAAACTTTAATCTTGTAGTGAAGACAAAAAAATCTAGTGGATGTCTTGTTTTTGAAAAGAAAACGGCGTTTCTGGAAGTGAAGAAATGTAACTTCTAGGCAACTAATTTTTTTTTCTTTTTACATTTGGCTGTTACGCAATAAATAAACGAAACTTCTGCTCTCACAAATTCAGACATCATTTTTGCTTAAATTGTGTGTAATGGGACATTGTGACAATTTGTTTGTATTTTTCTCGTTTGCTATTGGTTTGTCCTATTTTCATCGATAAAAAATGTTGGCAAATAAAAGATTTAAGGGTGTTTACAGAAGGTACTCGTATTCAAACTATGGAAATCGGGTTGATGGCAACAGATTCTATTTTTGTGCTCGAATATATATTTTTTTCTTTTTAAGGAAAACGAAAGGATCGAAAGTGAAAATATAGGACTTAAACTCTACCTTTAACTACGAGTAACTCTGTATGGATTCTTTGTATACTTTTTTAGCGGCTTTGTCTTTGGTATTTTCCGATAATGGTAACAATAGTGTGCAATGCTAAGTGCTCATAACGTTGACGCTTTTTTAGGTTTGCTTTAGGTAGAGATTGGAGTACAAAATTTATTCGAAACACAATAATGGTCGCAAGTGGTCGAATATGAGGACTGAAAAAGTGGGATTATTTTCTATTTGCTATGCGAATTCAATACCGATTGTCGAAAAAGTTTAAAGAGGTTAGCAGTTATTTAAGCATCCTTTATTTTTGAACTTCAAATACATTTTGCGACCGGACTCGCGTTGCATAAGGCACTCATTGTGCGCTAAAAGATCTTTTATACAACGAAGTTGACTTAAGGAATCTCATATTGGGAACATTTTTGGAACAGGACCGGTTATTATAATGTCCATGCACTAATAAGAAAATGTTTTCCACTTTGTCTTCTTATCCATACAAAAACCACATACACATATCGTTTTTAAAATAATTTAAAATTGGTGTAAGTGATATCGAAGCTGAAAGTGTCCTGTTAGAAAATTCACAAGTTTGCTTCATCTTATCTTTTTTTTTTTGTGCCGGTGGTTTTTGGCAAAGGTATTCTAAAATGAAAATGAACAATATGGAATTTTTGGTTTAGAGTAATCCGAGGAAACAGATGTTACTCGTTACAGTTCGGGGTGAAGCCTCAACGGTGCCTCTCCAGTTAGTCAGGTCTATAGCCAACTGCCTCCAGTTGCGCACTCCAAGCCGGTTTAAATATTTTTGAGGTCTTCCTCTACAGCGTTGTACCTTCGGGCTAGATTCGTTCTTCTTGTGCTATCCATCTTAGGTGACTGATACGGAACTTTCTGACAAGATCGATGTAGCTATATAGCTCCCATATAGCTCTTCTCTAAAAATTTCCTAAACAACATTGGGACTGGACAAAAGTGGTGTTTTCAGTATGATCCAGAAACCAAGCGCCAAAGTACCGAGAGGAAGGGGACAGACGAGCCAAAACCCAACAAATCTCATTTGGAGAAGTGAAAGCAATGTTGATTTACTTTGACGATTCCAAGGGAATTTTTCACAATAAGTTCGTTTGCCTGATTTGGCTGTGGGCGACTATTACCTTTTCGGAAAAAAGCATTTGCAGATGAATGGAAAGCGTTTTGTGGACGTAGAAGGCATCCGAAAAGCTTGTAATGACATCCTGAAAGACATACCGGCCGACAATCTGAAACATTTATTCGACATCCTTTAAGACCGTGTAAATCGCTGTATTGAGTCGGAAGGAGACGTTCAAATAAAATAAATCAGTTTTCAAAAAGTTTTGCTTACTTTGAAAGGCACTTTATGGGTCCTATTGTTGACGGAAAGCTTTCCGCGCGGAAAGATATATCAATCGATATATTTTTTAGTATTGTTGATTCCGCCCGTATAATTTAATTAACCGACACTTTTGACATTTCCTGTGGAAGAAATAACTTTATCGACTTTCAAATTTTAAAAATTGCGGTTTTTGTAAAATCAAAAAAAAATTGAAGAATTCAAGAAATAAAATAAAACAAAATGGAAGTGATGGGGTATTTAGAATCAGATAGTGATAGTGGTACTGGTGACTATGGTGAGTGCGGAACGAGTGCGGAACGGAATCAACAATACGATCCTATATTTATTTATCAAAAATAATTAAAAATTTGTTGGCCACGAATCTTTAAAACATGCTCTGGTCAGATAAAAAGATACTCAACTTAGAATAGATCGCTTTGCTAAGCATTTTCGTAAATTGTTTTCGTTGTGTATTGAAATTTTCTCGACGGAATGTAAGAGGTACTCCTACTGTTTTCACGCTGAGCATATTCCCATTCTTAGAATGCATAAACTGTTGTTTCTCTTCCATGTGAGTGGCCTACTAAAATATTTGAAACCTTTGCTCTAAATACTAGTTTGAATCGATGGACTGCAGATGTAATAGAAGATGAAAGAAAGTGCCTTTCAACGTGGTTAGAGTAAATACAAATATATAAGGCAGATAATCTAAGTTGTCCTACAAACAGCACAAGAATTCAAATTTGACTACACAAGAGGAATGACAGAGTCTACACAGATAAATGCGGATATATCATTTTGCCTTAGACATAGCATTGCGTTTCTGAATGATAAAATGTTGATATCAGATCTTTCCACATGGTTCTTTTTAGAATCTAATCCAAGTTTTAGAATAACAGTTGTTATTATTGGTAAAAAAGTATTCGCATTTCATGTTCACTCAACTGTTTCAATGTTGCAATTTACATACGTACTCGTATCAGCAAATTGTTCGCTTCAATTTCATGAATCACAAATCATATGATTGCCGGTTCTGCGACTCGGTTCAAATGATTTCAAAATCTAATAGCATATTTTAAAATGCTAATTACTATACATACGCCAAATGCTGTTGTTGTTGAACAAATACTGAATATTTTGATCACAATAAAAAGAATGACATGCTTGTTTGGGTAAAAACATATGACGATTCCCTTGTAGGTTTCAATATTACACAACAATTCTGAGGCTAAAAAAGGGAATTTTCCATTTTATTGAAAGTGTTTGCAATAAATCTAACTGTAGCACTTAGTTTGCGAATAATTTGCGGAAGTTATTAATAGCAGCTCTGTAGGAACCACACATGGTGAAACAACAATTATTAGATAATTATTTCCTTTGCATTGTTGTTTATTTGCTGCATTGCACAGCGCAAAGATAATTTTAAATTCTTGAACAATACTTGCTGTCAGTTTTTTTTTATTTTTATTTTCAACTAAATCATGTTTGGTGATATGAATCTACCACAATACAAATATTTTCTTTTGTCAATTGTCCGGCAGTCGCTGGGTGCGATTTTCGGTTGAATAAAGGGAAATATTACGATGTTCTATTTAAACGTCATATTCTGTGAATTAATGGGCCTCTGCAACCCATATTCCCTATCCTAATTTCTGAAAATATTTCTTAATTTCCTACAATTGTACACCAAATGGCAAAATAACTATCTTCGGGTTAGCAAATCTCAGTGTAAAATCTAGCTTGTATTGTGACCAACACATTCCGCATTCAGCCAATATATACATAGCACTTGATGTTGAAATACAATAATCTACTAGGTGGGGTGAAAAGTATTATTTTATTCAATATAATCCCCTTTTAGCTTGATACACTTATTCCAGTGATTTTCCAACTTCTTGATCCCGTCCGAAAAGTAATTTTCCGGAAGGTCTGCAAAATACTCCTCCGTGGCGTTGATGATTTCCTCGCGTTAGCTGATTTTATTATTGATGAGCCATCAATAAATGGATGCGACAGCAATTGGAGCCGTAAGTCATTGATTTTAACCGTGGTTGCGATGCTCTTATGCGCTGGCGCATTGTCTTGCAAGAACAAATTTTTTTTCGCTTCATGTGAGGCCGTTTTGCAGCGATTTCGGTCTTTAATCACTCCAGTAATACACAGTAATACTCGCTGTTGATGGTTTTTCCTTTTTCGAGGTAATCCATGAAGAGTATGTCATGACAATCCCAGAAAACCGATGCCATAACCCTTCCGACCCATTAAGCCTCGGCCGCTTCGGAGCACTCGTGCCGGTTTCAGTCCATTGCCGGGCACTCATTTCGATCTCTGATGTGTAATAGTGGATCCAGGTTTCATTAACAGTTACCAATCGACGCCAAAAGTCCGCCCGATTCCGCATGAGCAAGTCCAAACTTTCTTTCGAAGTGCTCTCACGTTCGTGTTTTTGGTCAGGAGTGAGCATGCGTGGCACCCAGCGGTAGGATAACTTTTTCATATGCAGAATATTGCCCAAAATATGGCGCGTGCGCTCAGTACTAATCTTTGTGGTATCTGCTAGCTCGCGCACCTTCACTTTCCGGTCAACCAACACCATTTCATGTATTTTTTTGACATTGTCCTCTGTAACCGCATCGGAGGGCCTGCAGCTGCGGACTTGATCGGTACTGGAGTTGCGGCCACCACGATACTCTCGAAACCAATATTTGACGGTGTAGCTGTAGCTTAGAGCATTGCGATGTATGATGGAATCTGATACTCAAAAGCAATAAAGAAAAAAAGCCTTATATGGGTTCAGATTGGCCATAGCAACGCGTGTAGGTGAATAGGGACAAATTTAGACAAGAAAAGCTCTGATAGATTTCTGAGGCCTTTAATAAAAACGCTCTATACACTTCTACCCACTATGATAATTTTTTCTCTATTTTTTTTGATGTTTTGTACTAACCAATGTTAGAATTGGGACTTGAGCATTGTTACCCTCAGGAGGTAGCAACCGCTTACACAGCTCGGGTAACGAAGGATATATTAAGTTATCAATTTCCAGGTCGTGTGATCCCCCACTTTGTCGATTTGAACAGGCCGGTCAGATCGCCAGATCTGACGACGTTAGACTTCTTTCTTTGGGGATTTCTAAATCCTGCATTAACTGCAGCAAACTACAGGCTTTGCAAGTCTTGAAGTCTAATATGGAAGTAGAAAACATTAATTTGCAGCCAAATGTTTTACGAGCAACCGTGCCGTAGAACTAGCACAAATGTGCATCAACTCAGGAAATGACAAAGGTATTTTTCATCGCATGTTTCTTTATGAACCATAAGCCTTCTTCTATGCGAACAATGTACTTGAATTATAAGAAATATAACCAATGGGGCCAAGGTTCTCGTTCTCAGCACGAACGAGAAAATTAATTGTTCGTCAGATTTCCTTTAGAATAAGCCCTTCGTTGCAGTGAATTTATTAAACTTAGTAGTTGTGGTCTATTAAATAGTTGTTATACAGCTTGGAGGAAATAATATCGTGTAGTTTACGGAAATGAGATCGACGAATGCAATGCGATTACTCGCAGCATATGTAATCTTTCAATCGATTTCCTTAACAAGAGAATGTTTACATGTATATACCTTGCTTAATATAGATATCCAACGAATAAAATTAAGTTTTCCAGGTTTCTTGTACTCATAAGTTTGTTCAAAATGATGCCTAAAATAATAGCTAAATTGCAATCATCTCTCTGGCTTCGAAGCAATCTATTTCCGTTCCAAAATATTCAATTACGCCAATATGTTCCTACTCCGTATACTCCTATTACCTTTGTTTTTATAAAAATTTCGGAGAGCACTGTAGTCCTATGACAGGACTCATGACTAACTGAAGAATTGTGTGCCCTGCTTATATTTGTTGAATGCATTTAACTTGAAACTGTCGACTGTGGCCGAATCGAAAATGTTTGACTGAAACGCATTTTTACTTCGGATTGACCCGGCTACCATTTATGGTTTAAAGAAACAAGTGGGATACTGTACTGGAGCATTTCGTTCTTGCCGACATCAACAAACACTAGATTAATAGGGAAACACCCTTTGCTAGCTGCCTCCAGTTTCGCACTCTAAATTGACTGAAGTCCTTTTCCACTTGCGTGCGGCACTTGAGTCGCGGTCTTTCTCGACGACCTTCACTCTTCCCTTATTTCTTTATCCATTTTTGATAATGTCCATGCCTCTGTGCCATAGAGACGGACTGGAATTATTAAGGGACACTTTTGTTCTTCGAGAATGGGCTTTGCTGGTTAATTGCCTTCTAAGCCAGAAGAAGCAGCTATTGGCAAGAATTATTCTTTGTTTGATCTCAGCGTTGAAGTCGTTGTCCGAATTGGTAGTGGATCAGACTGTTTGATGACCTCAAAGATAAGACAAATAAAAATGTGAACAGTCGTACCAGCGATAAAAATGCCTGATCCGAGGACACATCTTCCAAGCAACTTTTTTCAGCACTAAGATCTACGTGACCTAGATTTTAGGGAGGCTTCAAGAAATAAATTAATTTTAAAATTTAAATCGTTTTCTGTGAAGTGAATTGCATTTTACGTTGAAAACGTTGGGGAGACAACTGCCTCCCGGTCGTTGTTTTTTTTAAAGATTCCTCTTTCAGCAATCTTAAACCCATTCATATTGTCGGATTAAAACAAAACTGTTTGTACTACAAAACTCGAAAGAAGACAATTTCATCCCTTAAAATGCCACAAAGATAATAAAAAGATTTATAAGCACATGTTTTCTTCTGAGGAGGTTGCTTAGTTCTTCTATCCTCAACAATACGTTTTACACATCCTGAGACAAAGTGGTTTGCAAAATAATATTCCTTCTATTCTTATATTCATACTTATGTATGTATAACTCATTGTAGTTAATAGTAAAATTATTCATCCAACTAAAATGCAAAAGCCTTATTATAACCCTTCATAAACACTTACAAAGAACTGAAGAAGTTCTTCACCCTCGTACGCAATTACTGTCATATTTATTTTAACCTGGGTATGGTAATTCCTTTAAGTATCATTAGGGCAGCTTTTGTCAAAGTGAAATGTTAAAACGTTTTAAATTATTATTGTTGCAACCTTATTAAATATTTTGGAGAAGAAAGCATTTTCTAATCTTGCTTACGTTAAATGTGCGGAATCTGCAATTTTTGTGGCCACCAGGATACAAACTACAACAATAAAATGAGGAATATTATTACGAGTATTTATGTTCTACGTTTATATATGTATGTATATACCTACTCATCGTAAATGTGAACGATGAAGCAACAGTCTGACGTACGGATACCTTGTGTTTTAGAAGGAAAATAATTCGCCCACAAGGATGACTCCATAGTATCTACCATATTTCGTATTTTTATTTTGTAGTATTCATTTTGTTTTGCTCAACGAAAATGAAGATACAGCAAACAAGTAAACAGTTTTATTAGGAAGTCAATGGAACTGTCAGAATCATCTAGACTTTGGTTTCGGTTACGAGTATATGAATTATATTCGTTTCTAGCACTCTTGTTTGATACTTATAGAATCGAAAAATGGTTTTATCCCACGGAAGGAGTATACCTAGCTATGTACATGACAACTACAGTATACATGGCCAATGCCAGATTATTTTTTCTTTGAATTTCTACAGAATGTTAAAGAAAGGGACTCAAATTCAGCAATCAGAGGTATGCTCACATGTCCCAAGAAGTTCACAACAAAATAAGCATATATGATACAATTATGGTACATATATGAGAATGTATGTATCTATTTTTGATTTTATCATATTAAATAGTTGAGCTCATTGTACCTACAGATACTATCAAATCTACAAGTTGATTGAAGAATGAAGTTTGGAAATTGTCAATTCAATTCATATTATTTAAAATTTTTATTAAGTCTGTTACTATGCGTAAAGGGGTGTTGCATCAAATATTAAATAATATCGTAAATAATTTATGCAAAATATACAATATATTAGCAATAGATTCTAAAGGTCTTTCATTTATACAGTTATTATGAAACGTTATAATGAAATAAAAAGAAAGTACGTGAAAGTAAAGGGAAGAAGAGTTTTAAATTATGCTTTGTGGAATGAAATCCTATTACAATGGGAATAAAAAAAAATTAATAACATCGTTGCATTGCACTTTCAAGCATGTGTTGTTAAGGGAATACATTGTTCATTGTCTCTTATTTTTTTTCAAAGACTGAAAGTGATAAAACCTTTCCAAATGAAACCAAAATTTATTAAAAGGAAAATCTACATATTGACGCATTGTTTGCTAAAATATTAATCCAACAAGCTACCCCATTGCTAAATATTTGCTAAACAAAAGTTTAGCAAATTCTCAAATATAAAAACATATATAATCAGAGATGAATTTTGAACATGATTATAATTCAGTTCAGTTGAAATGATAAGGAAACAGAGTCAGGTCCCCTAAAGAGTTTTCCTTTGCGGGTCCTAGGGCCTACGTCTACGCATGCGTACCATCGTGCACGATTTACGCTTTAGCTTTCTCCAACTCTCTCCCGATTGTCTTGACTGCTCCTAAACTGTTCTGCGCCATGTGTTTCTCGGCTTACCTGTACAGGCATCGCGTAATCAACCTACCACTCCCGCGGTTGGATGGTTGATTGGTTCCCTACCCATTCTATGCTAAAAAAGTTTTTTGGAGCCACCATTAGGCCAGACAATTTTAAAGGTAAACGAATGTCTTTAGTTTTCTGGAATAGTAGCCGCAACCTTCCAAGTACTAAACGCATACAACAGCACAGGTTCAAAATTTTAACAGTCGTAGCTTGGTGTTTTAGCGGATCCCATTACTCTCCCATAACATGGACATCATTACAATCGTTGTTTTCTGGATTCGGTTGACAATATCCCATTCGGTTTCGCCTTCGGTAGATACAATACTCCCAAGATATTGGAGATTTTCCACTCCCTCCACCGGTTGTCGGGTAATGTTAACAAATTCGTCAGCGTAGTCCAGATGTTTGAGTTGAGTGTAAGAGTTAAACGAATTCCTATGCTTGCAGTAGACAAGGCTGCTCCTTGTTGGACCCCACTTTGGATATTGAATTCTTCTGAAATCTTTCATCTATGCAGAGCTTGACACTTAGACCCATTATATTGCTCATTATTTTGTCGGGTATACTCTGTACAAGGCAAGCCAGATAAACTGTCTCTTAACACAGTCGAACGCCTTCTTAAAATCAATACATAGCAGGTAAAGTGAGGATAACTATTCAACGCACTGTTCAATAATTATCCGCAGGGTGTTGATGTGGTCGAGTGTATCTTTCTATCTTTCAGACGTTCCTTTATTCGCTTAAGACTTGCTTTGGCTGTTATTTAGTAACTGCGGAAAAAAAGTAAATGCCTCTCGAGTTTTCATAAGATTTCTTTTTTTAACAAATACGAGGGCGGTTCAATAGGTCCGTGACTTTTTGAATTTCTGATCTCTTTACTGAAACAGCAACACTGCTCCTGTTAACAGGCATCTGTCAGTTGACTCCTGTCAAAATTTAAACTTGCTGCGTCAGTTAGTTTGTGTTTGACAGCTATTTTTATCAGACTACTCACTAATTTGAGGAGAAAATGGAAAAAAGTGAATTTCGTGTGCTTATTAAGCATTATTTCTTGCGAAAAAAAACCATTACCGAGACCAAGGCTAAGCTTGATAAATACTATGGGGACTCTGCACCATCGATTTCAATGGTAAAAAAGTGGTTTACTGAATTTCGTTGTGGCCGTACAAGCACTGAAGATGCCGAACGTCCTGGACGCCCAGTTGAGGTCTCTACACCCGAAACAATCGAAAAAATTCACGATATGGTGTTGGCCGACCGAAGATTGAAAGCGCGAGAGATTGTGGAAGCCGTAGGGATCTCGCATGGCTCAGTGGTTTCAATTTTGAATGATCACTTCGGCATGAGAAAGCTTTCCGCAAGATGGGTGCCGCGTTTGCTCACAGTCGACCACAAACGCAATCGTGTAACAACTTCACAGGAAGGTTTGGCGTTGTTTAATCGCAATATTGAGGAGTTTTTGCGCCTTTTTGTAACCGTGGACGAAACATGGATCCATCACAATACACCAGAGAACAAACAACAGTCAAAACAGTGGGTTTTTAAGGGTGAATCGGCGCCAAAGAAGGCCAAGGTGGGTTTGTCAGCCAATAAAGTTATGGCGACTGTTTTTTGGGATGCACGCGGGATAATCCACATTGACTACCTTCAAAAGGGAAGAACAATCAATGGGGAATATTATGCCAACTTATTGGACCGATTCAATGACGATTTGAAAAAAAACGACCTCATTTGGCCAAGAAAAAAGTTCTTTTCCACCAAGACAATGCAAGGGTGCACACATGTGCAGTTGCCATGGCAAAAATCCATGAATTGGGCTATGAATTGCTCCCTCATCCACCCTATTCTCCAGATTTGGTTTCGAGCGACTACTTCTTGTTCCCAAACCTGAAGAAATGGCTTGGTGGAAAAAGATTTGACTCCAATGATGAAGTCATCTCGCAAACAAAGGCCTATTTTGAGGACCTCGACAAATCATTTTTTTTTGGAAGGGATAAAAAAATTGGAGAAGCGTTGGACAAAGTGTATAGAGCTCAAGGGGGACTACGTTGAAAAATAAAATTATTTTTTTATCAAAAAATCTGTGTTTTAATTCAAAAGTCATGGACTTATTGACCCGCCCTCGTAATTTAAATGTAATTTTAATTGGATTTTGAAAAAGCTTTGCCCTTGAATTTCTCGTACAGATATGTAGATTACAATAACAATTTTTAGGTTACTTTCAAAAGACTAGGTCAATCTATTTTTTGTATCCTTTGCTTGTATAAAACTCCTAACCCTCAAGGCAATTAAATAATTGACTCCCATATGTGTTAACATGTAATTACCTACCCTACTTATTTTACCTGAATACTCGTACAAAATAAACAACTTCGTTTTCTGAAAAGGGTAGTGTTTAACTTATCCTTTGAAGTTTTCACATGTTGTAAATGTTCTGGTGTATGTGACTAATCACAGAAACTAACCAAAGTGAAACTACTTAGTTATGGACAAGTCTCACTCAATTTCAATAAGTTAAATCTGTTTCAATCTAAAAGGATTTTTTTATTACCTTTAGTTTTAGTTTAAAAATCAATTTCTTAATACAACTGCTACGCTTCTTTTCTAAATTTAGAAAGTATATTTGCTCTTATTATGATATAACAAACCTTCGATGTGTCATCATTACAAGGTAACCCCCTACTGTAATCTTTCTTTGCAAATACACAAAGGAAAACAAACAAACTAAAAATATTGATTTGGAGTTGCTTATCTTGGTATCGATTTACCTTTTAGGGCAATTTATCAATCCGATGACGTCACATTCGTTCGCCATTCCTTGCGAACAATAGGTACACGCAATATCCATCTACATAATGACTTGGTAGGAAATTTTCATGGGCAGTTCTATTATATTATTTTTTTTTGAACTGCAATCTGAGCGACACCGTTTGTCTGTGTTTTTTTTTGATTAAGTTGAGTTATCACCTCCATACTAATTGTATGGATTTATTTTTGTGGATTGTATGTTGAATAGCCTTGAATGATAAAGGAGTCTTTTTTTTCTAAAATTTAAAACTTGATTGCAAATATGTCTAAATGTAAAAACGGTACAAGGAAGCTAACATAAATAGTTTTTGCTTTAAATTCGTTCCCAGTTTAAACATTTAATGTTTCTAAAATCAGTTTGATGCTACCATGAATTGAAGTATGAATTTAAAATGTCTTTTGGAGAAATAAGAGTAAGTATAAGACGAAGTAGTTTCCACAAAGCTCCAATGTTCAAAACTCGCATTCAGATTAGTCAGGCTCATAAGGGTGTTGGCAAAGGTCTATCAACATACAATATAAAAACATTTAAGAAAAACTAAATACATATATATAAAGATCTACATATACTCGCCCCTCTAAGTAAATTATCATCTATAATTGTGCAAATACTCAAAGAAGCGCTATGAAATATCCAAGGATTTGTAAACTCTTGAGATATCTGCACTGCGGGTACAAGAAAACATATGGAGAAGAAAACAGTATGAGGTACCGATGTCGATGTGTTCTACACGGCTATAGGTCTTTACGACTGGGACAGATATTTAATATCTTCTTCTTTTCTTGCCAGAGGGGCTGGCTACTGGCGGGGTTTCAACCATACTACATTGCGCTCTATTTTAAATCACATTGTTAAAGTGGTCATTATTTTCTTTATGTTTTACATCTGAGTGATTAAATAATTTTTTCGAATTTACTTCGAACTCTTTTAAAAACTTCGTTCTTTGGCCTCTTTTCCTTTTTGGAAAGGCATTTTCTGATCATCTTTGTTGAACGCGCCAAAACCAATTCTATCTAATCTATCTACAATCTACATTTAAAAAATTACCTGGAAGCTGCACCAATGATTCTTATGATAGCGGTATTACCTACGAAAAGAACGGAATCATACTTATTTACATAGGTGGCGCTACTGTTTGAGGTAGACTTAGCCAACAATCCCTTCAATTAGCATGGGCACGATCTCTCGCTAACTGTCTTTATCCTCCTCTTCTTCCGTGCTCAACCTTTGGATGCGTTAATTTTCTGGTACGCCTACAGCCGTCCCTCGGGTTAAATTGGAAAGCTATTTGAAGTAGAACTTTGGAGTTCTTAGGCGTTGGATCTATCCTAATTAGTCAGATCTAGCTCTGCATCTTATACAGTTTGTGATTGAACCTTTCTCACTTTTTCCCGTCAATACAGATGGGACTGAAAATCGCTTGCATTATCTTTCTCTACTAACGGGAAATCCAACGAAAAATTGACTGGCAGTAGTATTTGGTGCGCTGTAAATGCCCTGAAGTCAGTGCTGACTCAAAGAAGACAATATTTACTCGAAGTCATGACATCCAATGGTGGCATCTTGACGTTCAGACCTATTGACCGGGTTCGTCCATTCATATCAATGTCATCTGCGTACAGAAGTAATTTTGCCTCTTGTTAAAAAATTCACATCTCAGGACTCTACCTTGTCTTAAATCTTTTGCGACATCGAAGGTCTCGTAATTTATTATCGATCTGATTGGAGCAGCGAAAATTCATTTGCAAGGATGTAAGGCCTAGATATAGTTGCATAGCTCTTCCCCTTCGTATCTATGCAGTTGTACGAAGTCGGTAAATATATGCATTTATGTAAGTATGAGGATATAATGTATATTTCATAGAAAATATGCAAGAAAAGTCTTGGAAAAACGTTATAAGACTTAAACATTTTTTTCTTAGCGAAAGCCGATTGAATGGAAATGCATATTTCGGTGTTTTTTCTGTCAATTACTATGTAACCGGAACTGAGTCGTTAATGGTTTCTTAGTTAGTTTCTTATTTAGGTACAACTGTCAAATAATTTGACGCTGAGTTTGGGCGCTTTCCATTAACTGGTTTGTTTTCAGTAGCTAAAAATATTAGTTAACCTCAAGTGCGACTATGGGAAAAAATATTGAGCAAAGAATTTGTTTCAAATTGTGTGGTACAGGGCTGTCAAACAGGCGTTATGAAGCATTTGAAGGAGAGCATCTGACGAAAAAGACCGACCATCTCACAAATCATTACTTGTGCGCGACTTTTTGACCAAGAACGCTACCATTATGATCGAGCAGGCACCGTTTTCTCCAGATATGGCACCATGTGTCTTTTCCCTATATCCAAAACTCAAATTACCTCTTCATGAGATCCATTTTGAGTCGGTTCAAGACAGACAAATTGAAAATTAGAATATGGAAAAAATATATGGATGATTGGGTTATTTTATGGAAAATGAAAATGAATGAAAATCGAATGAATTCTATCATATTTTGAAGTAGACTAGATTAATTGATTTGTGTTGTATAACCAAGTATCCGTATTCACCCAGGTATTTCAGCATCCGTATTGTTTCGATATTTCTGATACTATACCCCTACTTCGCGCTTGAGAGACTTGCCGTTTGTTTTTTAACGTCATCTTTGTTTTATCGTTCTACTAGCATAGACTCGTATCTTCCATTTTGTGGATGAGGCCATTTGAGGCACCGATCTTAGTTTTTCCCAAACAATTTTTTTTTTAAAGTTTTTCACATACATTGCGTCCTTATATCTTTCTCATGGTTTATGAAATTTCGGAAACATTTTCTGAAATTCGACTCACAGATCTGACCTCTTTTCTTGTTTCAATTGTGTTTTCGCTGATTTTTCTCCTATCACTGTATGGCGGATAGCTCAAATAAAAGATTTTACCGTTTTGAAGGTTGGCGACTAATGCATACTTCTATTCGTAGAGCATTATTACGAGTAAATCACCATTAGTCATATTGGCCATATACCTCGTTAAGCAGTGCGTAAAGGGTTCTTTTAAATCTCTATTATTTCGACTCAGCAACCAAAATCGCTATCTATTTGTCCAAATATGCGTTTTAAAGTTTGAAGCTTTCTCTACTATCTGTCAAATTTTATGACATTTGGTTGATATTTAACAATTATTAAAATTATTTTTCCATAACCCATTTTCATTTGATGCTAAAATTTTAACACGGAACAAAGAACGGCCATTAAATCTCACCCACAACTTTGTAAATATGCATCATAAAGATTTTGATTGATGCAACAAGTGTGCCGTGATAATTGCTTGACTAGAACGGTTGTCTTCAAGTAACATAAACGTTTCTTGGGCGGCTGAGAGGCCCTGGAGGATGATGAACACACAGGAAGGCCAATTTCAGTTCGGGCAAATGATCCAAAAAATACGTGATTTTGTTGTAGAAAACTGAGAATAATGGAAGAGGCTCAAAACAACAAAGAGAATATTCGAACCACTCTTTAGAGGATTGGGCAAAACAAAGTTGGCTTCTATTGCGCGATAATGTAACGCGTTATTCAGTACTCAATAACCGTCAAATTTTGATCAAAATAAAGTGTGTGTATCAAATCATCCCTATTCACCTGCTTTTGCACCGTGAGACTTCTCTTTATTCCTGAAATTACAAGTATGCTTTTTTATCGACATTCCGGTAAGCAGCTTCGACCCGGACACTGGAGGCAATTCCGTAAATTGAACTAGAGCAGCAATTGGAATCACTATTGAATTGCAGTAACAAGAAAATTTCGAATAAAAACAACGGAAATAAAAACAAATTGTGAGTTAATTAGGTTTTCTAGTGCCAGTCCAAGATATTATTAGCCACACTGTATTTATAAGCCAAAAAGTCAATAGTATTCACCAAAGTCTTCTTTAATGGCAATTGCTGTAATTTAATAGCATCCTGTTGCAGTTTATTTTTTCTCTTCCCCGGCCTATTATCGAACAGCTCTTTTATGTCATGTCACCTAAGGCTTAAAATAAAAGTATAAAATAACGTCAGTCCTGCATTGCATCCTCGAATCTTGTGAAGCCTTGTACTTCATAATATAAAAAAAAATTACCTCAAAACACACGAATGATTGAAACTCAAAAGATTTTTTTTGAACATGAATGAGTATCTAATGAATGGAAACTCATTGATTCAGTACTTTTCTTACTTGCAGTTCTAACCGTTTTAACAACCTCACTCAAGTACAACGAATACGTAACCGACAAAGGCAAAAACATTTCAATACCTTGTGACGCAAATGGATCTATCATGTGGGTTAAAGAAAACGGAAACAATACCAAAGTTTTGCAGGTAAGCTCCGATACTTACACTTTTTTATACATTTGTCTTTAGATACACACATACTATTTTCTTACATTGTTTTCATCAAGCATGCACCTGTAAAAAAATCATCGCACTTTTACTTTAGAACTTAAAACAGAAATAAAACAAGGTTGAGTTCATGGACATTTTTACCGCTTCTATAAGAGTACAAGAGTATAGTCTGTACTCGTAAGTATGTAGTGCTTGCTGATACTCAAAAATATTTCATCATTTCACCAAAAATATTGCAAAGTTGTTCTCGGCACTCAAATGCAGTGATTAAATGAGAAAGCAAATTCAAATAGTTTATATCTATAAAGGTATACATGTATGTGTGTGTTCATCAATTTGAACGGCTTGTACTCACATCGCGAATTTTCGATGATTAAATATTTTTCAAGGATTTTATACCTCAAATTATGACACATGATTTTAAGAACTGTTGTAATTATATTTAAAAATCTCTTAGTTTGCAATGCTTTCTAAAATTTTTGCAAAGATAACCAATCAAACTATGTACTTGTATTACGTGTGTTTTGAGTTTGAAAATAAAAGAATAATTATGCCTTTCGTTATTTCGACATCATCTCTGGATTTTAAAAGTCTGAATACTCCGGAAAGAAAATGAAATCATTATTAAGATAAGATTAAATTTAGAGGTGAGATTGGTAATCTTATTACTGCCGCCTTAATAGGCCTACTTTGATCTTTTTTATTTAGAGTTAATTCAAGCTTAACTTTATTTGTTTAATGTAAGGTTTACCTAAAAGACATCGAGATGTTAGGCCATTTTAGTGGCAAAAGTATATGCTCTTTTGTTCTTCGTCCATGTTGCACATTGGAGATTTATTTTCGCAAGCTATCCCCACGATCAGGAGATGTTTGCGCCTGCCTTTTACCTTCAATTTACATTAAGTAATCGACCAGTTCGCCTTCAGTCGGTTATTCTTGGAGCTTCTTTTTTGTGGCTTATTATCATCCCGCAGAATGGTCTTGGCAACGTTAATACTGAGGCAGATCCTTTCCTAGCTACTACATCTATTCTTTAATTGCCGTCATAGCTATAGTGTTTCTTCTTGCGAGGATTTAATGAAGTCTTGTGGGCAGTTTGATAAGCTATTTCCTCTATTTTAGGCCTAACAGTGTCCCCTACTAGCGAATCTTTAACAAGGTTTGTTTCCACTCCCAGTTTATTACTTTGAATTATTTAGGTATATATTTATGCAAAAATCGGTACCAGTACAGTACATAGAGTTTTTATTTTTATGTACAAAGAGAAAAACTTCGGACTTTGAGTGGGAAGAAAATGAAAGAAATTTTCTGGGACGTTTCGTTTCATGACGTAAGGCTCAATTTGCTTTACTTTCTCAGTGTATGACCTAAAATTGAAAAAAATTTGAAAAAAACTACCGCCGAACCTTGTCCGGTCTCATTTTGAAAATTAAAAACCGATGATACCACCAATGTAGGAGACCACTTCAAATAGTGCATTACTGCATCATAGTCTCTTCTAAATTTTCTCTACTTCGGAAAGTATTTTTTGGTCACTGACCCTTTGAGTCAAAACTGAGCCTCATTACTTGATACAATTTTTCTATGGAACAGGGGTTGAATTCAAGCTGTTTGGAATCTCAATCTGCAACTCCGCAATCTCATCATTTTCTTTACATGATAGACAAACATGATAATTTTTCAAACGAAACTGACCATAAATGTTAAGCAACTATGAAAAATTACAAAATGATTTAAAATTCATATCTTTTAAAGAAATCACTCGTTATCGGCTTAGTTAGTTCACAGAAGTGTAGGTGCCAATTTCCGCAGGATTTGGCATTCTTACAAAATAAATTTTTTTTATTATATATATAAGAACATTTTTGACTTTCACTAACGAATATTTATTTTTTTTTCCTATTATTATTTAAGACTGGCAAAATTCTAGTTTTAACGAATGTATCGGAAGCAGATAGAGGCCTTTATATTTGTCTGACAACAGTTGAAAGTAGAACCCCAGAAATTGATGAAAATGATGATGAAACAAACAATAATGAGACTTCGTTTTCCAATGACATCAAGGAAATGGACTATTTCGATAAAATGTTACCAAATACCACCACCAAGTCAACAACACTGCTACCAAATACAACGATACCAAACGTGGAGACCGCAGAAACAACACAAAATCTAACCCGCATTGAAGATGAATTTCAGGCCTACCTCAAAGCCAACCTAAGTGTACGCACAGCCCCGGGACCTGTTTCGCAGTTGTATTTTAAAGCCTCAACAATTCTTGGCTTTCTAATTTGGAGATTTAATAAATCGAACTCGGGTGGTTATCCCATACGCAGTTTTACAGCCGAATTTCGAAATGTTTCATACAATGAAACCACAAATCGAAAATACGAACACGAATGGAGTCGCATGGATCCCATAAATATAGCTCCAAATGTTGTAAGTAGAAATGTCTTATCACTCCCATTTAAGGGATTTTCTTTAGCCGTGCTAAAATGTAAATAAGAAAAAGGTTTTCCTTGTTTGGTTGTTGTTCAAAAATAATGATATCTAATTCTTTTTTGTAATTTTTTTTTCTTAAGAGTAATTTGAGTGTCGTTGAATGTAGTTGGAAGAAAATTTGAAATCTTTTAGATAGGGTATTTTTTTTTTTAGATTTTGTACTCTGGTATTTAATTTATGGTAGCGTATCTTTAAAATGTTTTTAAGTAGTGCTGAGGAAAATAATAAATTTCAATCAGCAGTTGTATTTGATGTTTTTGTTAAAAATTTTAATAATTGCTTTTATTAGTAATAAACTTTTACATTTAACACAAATATAGGTTAGGTTAACGAAATGACCCGACCGAGAATTAACCAGGACGTTCTTAAGAAAAATATAATTATTAAATAATTCAAAAATCTAAAATGACAGAACAAAGTACAGACTTCAAGTTTTGATCTCCAAACTCAAGGCTCTTGATTTTACAAATAAATTTTCGAAGTTTTTTTATTTTATTTTCCAATAAATTTTTTTTTGAAGTTTACGAGTATATTTCAATTTTTAAAAATAAAATTCAACAATATTAGATTTAAAAAAAGTGAATTGTACTTGTTTAACAGAATATTGTCCAAGTAGGCAGGTGGTATGAGTGTTGTGTTTACATTTCTATGAGGGGGCAACGACTTTTTGATAAGAGGATACTTAAATTGGACCAATTTTTTTAATTATTAAATGTGAGGAGTAGGCGCGAAACTTACACTTTTTGTCTTCTAAAAGCTTCTTTACACTTCAAAACTAAAACGAAAAAACACGCCCGGAATGAAACTCATTAAAAGTCTTTCGCTCTGTTTCAAAAAATTCTAAACTAAATAATGATCGTTTCCTTCAAGGCGTAAGGTTTTTAAAGGTCTCTTTTTGAGAAGGTGAAAACAATCCGTCTTCTCCCTTCGCCTATAGATCCTTTCTATTAAATGAACGTCACGGAAACGCTGATAGACCCTCAGCTCATGAAATATCTCTGTACACGAAATATACTTAGTTATTGGTAGAACAGATTTTATAACAACGGATAGATTGGTAATTTGATGGTATTCCTCAACGAAAAATAAAACGAAAGTCTAAAACCATCCAAAGAATGATCGTTGTACTTGATAATTACAAGGCATTCAAGAGAGGTAAGCATAAATCTGTTTTGTGAGCGTTTGTCTGCCATTTTTCACTCAGTATATTGCTTTTCTGACAACAGTTCGCCCCTGCTCTTTGGGTGTACAACGAGAATTACAGCGTACGTTGAACTTATATAAACATCATAACTAATTGGAGGACCGCCACGGAATTTTATGTTTGCAAAATGAAATGCTGCAATGACCACTTTTATGTAGCTGCCTTATCCTTTATAATATGAACAATTTATTAGCCCCTAATTGGAGTATAATACAATCTCCATACATGGTTAAATGCTTCTAAAACTTCTTCGTACTTGCCAGATTCAAAACCATGCAATAATGGTGGTGTCAATATTGCACAATTAAATGATAACCTTCAACATCAACGTTATGCATCTTGTTTTACCCTTTTCTATCGGTATTTCTACCACCAATGCTCAAACGAAATTGCCAGTATCAATCCGATACGTCAAACCCGTTTCGCTTTGGATGCTCATTTGTGTAAGCCTTCGACTTGAGCTGACGCAGAAGAAAAAAATTGCTATGATGTGTGATCCAGCGAGATCCATGTCATTTAATTTATTCGAAAAAAGTGCCTTTATTTTCTCCATTGAACAGAGTGATATCAACTTGCTTGAACGGCGTTCTGTCTTTGTAATTGAGAAATTCTACAGTTGTGGCAAAAAAAAACTTGTCGACCCGGCTATACACTATGCACTGCCACACTCTGCCACACAATTTGCTTACAAGTTCAATGGTTTTGATGGCGTTCTCTTTAAATGTAGTGTTAAATTTGTTATAATACTAATCGGTATGACATTTTAGGTCGACAATGAACAGTTTACTTCCAAGCGTTCTGCAACATGAACTGTCGACTTTCTTATTCCAGTTTAGGTAACAATCTTCTTTATAGATTTTACGCGAGTTTCGGTAATTTTATCCCTAAGTTGAGTTAGATATTTTGGCATTGTTACAATATTGACCATTGAAACTTTGCACGATCAAGTCAGTTGCGTGTTTAGCCCTAAGACCTAAATGATTCACCGCTCTTTTAAGATACAGCCCGATTCAAATTTAATAAAAGAGGGAATGAAGAGCACGTTTATATAGTATAACGTCAGTCAGCAATACTGTTATTTTTCGTATTTCTGTGTTTTTCAAAGGAGAAGGTCAGTTAAACATCGTATACGTACATGCAATAATATGTTTCATATTTATAACCCACTTAACAATAAACTCAAGTACTCAAGCGGGAACTACATATCATTTAGGTGCGTTATTAGTGTCAATTTCGGTTGATTTTTAAAAATGCCATATGGTACGTCATTGTTCGATATTTATATTTTTTTAAAATCAGATATACCTAATTTTGTTTCACGAAAAACGACATTCTATAAACTCGTAGTCAACAAATTTGTGTCTCCGCAAATAAATCTAAATAATTTATTTAGGATCTGCCTTATAGGAGATTGTACATTCACCGTATAGCATTTTTTTAAATCCAAATAGATGGTTTATGATATTACAAATTTTGCTTAAAGCTTTTTTCCTGTGAATAAGAATAATGAGCTACATTAGATTCATCCATATATAAGTAAATCCTCATTTCGCCTTTACTTTTGCACTGAACTTTTGAAAACTTTTAACTCAACTTTCAATTTTCCTTTTACAAAGCGTCCTTAAACTAATCTTGTCTCAATTCTACTGCTCTGTAGTTAGACAGCTACAGGATTTCTGCTCAGTTATAACAATGGATAGGAATTCATGTTTTCTGTTTGAAACTGTACAAGATCCAGCAACCACCCTTTTTGCATCTGTCTGCTTGAAAACATCATCCGAACTATGCACATGTTTTGCTCTTTTCCTCAGCGTTTCTGTAAATCTAAATTGTTTTCAAACTATGCCCGTAGTTAGGCTTACACATATTTTCTTTTTAAGGTCTTGGGGGGTGGCCGTGGTGTAGTGGTACTAGCCATCGCTTCTCACTCGGAGGGTCAAGGTTCGAATCCTACTCATGACAAGTTTTTCATTTGTGTAATTAGAACTCAGTCAGAAAAATCTGCGTGTGAACGCATAACACTGGCATGTAGATTTGGCTATTGTAGAGTTTCAAGCACAAAACAACCGTTAAAATTTTTACAACCTAAATCATTCCGAGTGAAGAAAAACTCTCATTCCTATTCGGACTCCCCACCCCTCGAGTGACAATATCGAAACTTTTTTTTCTCCTCCTTCTACCGCAGATAATAAATCTCATGCTTGTGCTTTTCTACCTTCACGCCGGCGCCATGGCGATAGTAAAAGGGTATCATAAATCCCTTGAGGCGCGCGTAAATTATAAAAAAAAAATAGATGTAAGATATTTTCTTCCCTCTGTCTTACCTATGAAGCCATTGATTGTTCAGAAATTAAATTCTGCATTATTTGTAGACATCTCTGAAACTTTGAAACTTCAAAAATTATCACACTAAGTTTGAAAATTATATCTATCGGAAATCCGGCCTGCTTTGATTTTTAAAACACTTTGCTCCAGTCACAACATCCAACTAAATGTTGGCCTTAGTTGGAGTTTAAAAACATTTTTGTGAAAATGATTCTTTTATTGGTTCGCTGCTTGACAACTTTTTGGACTTTTCTTGTAGATACTAAAGTCTAAACTTTTACCTTGATTTAAGTAGCATGCGATGTGGAATTGGATGCTTTGCGCAAAGTTGATTTCCGTCGTTTCTTGATGTTGCTTTCCAGTCTTTATCATACTATTCTATATTTTTTAAAAAATTGGAACTTGAGTAATTTTTTGTGCAATTGAACGGCTGAAATTTTCACTGTCCCATACATATTTGTTAAATTGTGGGTTTTCTTAAACTAAGTCAAGAAATGGAAAGAGTTTTTGGAAAGATGTAACAATTTTCTTAAAATTTCACGACTTCATCTACCTTATGGAGGGTTTCATACAGAGTACATTTCATCCTTCGACAAACTACATGAAACGACACATTGAGCCTTAGTTGATTTAAAGAAAATTTTAGCAGTTATCTCTTATCCAGCGACAAATGGAAGTTTATCGGCTAGAACCGAACACAACTTATGAATTTCGAATATGGGCAAACAACCATTTGGGACCTGGCGAAATAGTTACCACAAATGTAACAACTCTTTCTGAAACAAAGGAGGAGGGTAAGTTAAAAAAAAAAAACTAATTATTTATATTTTTAAGTTTACACCTAACAGATCGATTGGAAAATCATTTTATTATATATACAGCTCTAAAAAGTAATCAAAGTTAAAAATTAGTGTGTGGTTGGAAACGGACTAGACTTTGAAATATTTTTAAATGCCTCATAAACAATACTTAGCAAATTTTTCTAAAGGATTGGCTATCTGTTGGTTTCTTCTTAAACCATATGTTACTTTGACACCAACTGCTGTTAGCAGAAACTTATTATTATATTTTCGCGGTATGAAATGGATTCATTTATGCTTGAACAAAAAACAAAAACACTGTGGCTCTGTCAGCCCGGTATGGGCCATGCCCTAGCTTCTTGACACTCATTTGTGTTGCTCATGTTGTCACATCTGAGCGGGGCTTACGGTTTATCGCCGAGTCCGAACGGCACTCCTTAGAAGCTTTTTCGTAGGCAATTTTACTTTTGGGAGTTTGCCATTGCCCGCCGAAAGGGTGATGGCGATTTGAAAAAATTGTTGGTGACCCAGCCAGGAATCGAACCCAGACTGTCTGCGTGATAGTTCAATGAGCTAACTATCGCGCCATCGCCATCCCCAACGTTGGAAAATATTGCAAAGTAACTTTCAACGTAGGTGTTGTGTTGCCGAAACAGTGCGAAATTTTACAAGATATTTTGATTCAAATGATACACCAACTGCAGCTGCTGTACGCAAGTTTGAGAAGAAAGTTGGTGATACTCGATTACTGATTAATATCTGAAAATATTCTCGTGTTCGTCCTGTACCTTAGATAGAGAATATTTCATCTGTTCCCGAAAGTGTGTGCTTAAATCCGAGAACTTCAACGCGCTAAATATCTCAGTAACGGATCATAAATCGCACTAGTCGAAGAGATTTTTGCATGAAATAATATTCCGTAATTAGTCAGAAAGTAAACTCTTTTTAATAAGGCAACAATCGTTGAAAAATATTGAAAAGTTTTTTATTGCGTTGTTAAAAATAGTCCAACTGATGACCAACCCTTTATGGCTTTTTAGATTTCTTGCCTCCATACACACAATACTTTCTTCGATCGTATTAATCTATTTCCTTTGATTGTTTTCTAGTGCTCAAACATTTGTATGAATAATTTCCTAGACTTGTCTTATATCATTATTTTACACTCCTCAGCTTACTGCCTCCAGTTCTGCATCAAAGTCACATTAGGGGTCTGATGCGAAGTTTTCTGACTTGGTAGATGTCGCTGTAAAACTCGTTTAGTTCGTCGTTGAATTTTCTCCTCAAAATTCGGTAACGCAAACGTAACCGACATCATCATTTGCTTTTGATAGAGTCCATGCTATAAAGTAGGACTGGGATGAACAACGTCTTATATAGAATCTCTTTAGTTGCTCGGGATGTGGCCTTAATAATCAATTTCCCTTCTTAGCTCAAAGAAACAGCGATTGGGAAGAATGATTCCATGCTTTACTTTTACGACGGTGTTCTTGGCAGAATTGAGATCAAAGCCAAGGTATACGAAGTCCCTTAATACATCAAAATTATAGCTGTGGACTGTGACGTTCTGTTCATTTCATCAATGTTTTGTGTCTATTCTTGTTGACAGAGTAAACTTGGGTATACTTGCTGCTTTTAAAAGATTGTGCTTCAAGAGTTTGCTGGTAAGGTAATAAAAATCATAAATAAATAAATATTAGAGGAATATCTGTAAAAAAAAACGATGAAATTTAAGGGAGAACTTGATATAATGTGGATCACAAAATGTATCGATTGATACTTTAATCCTTATGTTAGGTGTAAACATACAAATAATAAATATATTAAAAGATTTAATTATATTTTCAATTTTGGATTTACTATATTTTCACAGATTTAATACGCCTTATACAAGCTGACTTAGATAATTTTGATCCACGTATATGGATAGTTGCTGTCAGTATAGTACTTGGAACCCTTGTGATATTAGCAATCGGATTGTGTATAGTTTTGTCAAAAGAATACTATCAATCATCACAAATGGGTACTACTACAACCACTACTTCTACTAACGACTGCAAGTTGGATGTTGTAATCGCTTGAATTTTGTTTTTTGTTTGCTGTTAAAGTTTGACAAAAAAAAAATACAATGCAAAAATTTACATTTTTAAAAAAAAAAAAAAAAAAAAAAAATAGCTAATATTAGTATTAAAAAAAAAATATGCAAAAACGTCTCATACTAACACGGGCAAAGTCTATAACTTGCTAAAGCAAATATTTTATGTTTTCGCCTATGTCTGTACAATTAATTTATGTTATTATGTTTTTAAATGTTATTTATTTGTGTTTTTGTTTTGTTGTTCAAATTGTTTACATATGTACAAACATCACTTTATGAGTTTATTGTTTTGAAACAAAATGTGTTATTTAATCGAATTAGCTAATTAAATATTGTGGTCTTGTTGTTGTGGTGTATTTTGTTTGTAATGGAACAAATGTTGTACATAAAAAAAATATACATATATGTTTTACAAAAACAGTATTTCAATATATCTATTATAATCGCTTACAATATTCTTATTAAGCAGACAAAAAAAAACAATTTTAAATTAAAAATAGATGATTTATAAATAATAGAAAAATAAATATCATATATAAGTGTAAGGCTTAGTTCTAAGTAGCACACATAGAAATAAAAATAGTAAAAAAAAAATTGTAGTCCTTAAACACACTTAAATTTGACACTAATCAAATCCAATGTGCTTCTCTTCTTTTTCTTTTTTTTTCTTTTGCGAATACTTTCGCGCTGTAGCGGCCTACGAGGATGGTTGGGATAGTATAGAATTAATTCCTAATATTATATTGAATCCAGGATTCTGCGAATCAGATGATCAGGATGCGCCATATACCCGAACGATAATATTTGGCGAAGACGATGAAAGTGACGGCTACGACGATGAGTCGGACTACGAACCGCCGATGGAAAGATTCAAACGAAAAGTTTCCATATTTTTTACCGGACCCACCATCAAACGTATTTGAGAGTACAAACAAAATGTGAATTATGACAATGTTTATTGTTATAAAAATTTATTTATTTATTTACCATGTGCAACATTTTTATGGCAAACAAACGTTCTGGTTTGAAAGATAAAAATTTGAAAAAACAAAAACAAAAAGACACAGCAGCAAATAATTATTTAATTCTGTGATTAGATTGGTAAGGTACATAATACATATACAGGTACGTATGCTAGTCCCAATAATTTTGCAAATATTTTACTAAAATTTAAATTAATTATTATTATTTTTCCCCGAAACAAATCGAATTTGGTTTTTGTATTATATTTCAAAATGAACTTTAATAATTGACTTTTAAATACATTGCTATGCATTTGTCCTTAGGTTTGTATATAGAATTATGACTCTCACGAATGAGAATGTTTCGCGAACTTAAGTATTAAGTAATATTTAGAGTTAAAGGCAAATAAACAATGTGGACTTAGCCGAGTATAATATTTTTCGTTTGAAAAGAGATTTAAATCATGACTGCATTGTTGATCTTATTTTGGCTTATATCTCAAACACAAAATCCCATTTTGCATTTATTTGCATTTATTTGCCTTTATATAGTTCCGTATATATTGTATTATCTAAATTAAAATTTAAATAAGGAATATTTAGATTGTTATGTAAGGTTGATGAATTATTGAATTTTGTTCTTTAAACCCTGTGGTAAAGGAGACTCAGAAATTGAGAGGTTCACACAAAATTCATTCTTCTTTTCTTCTGCACTCAATTATCCTTGAAACATTTCTAAAATATTGGCAGATTATAACACCATTTTACAGGTCGATCTATTTTGAATCGTTTCGTTAGTGATTTTTCCGATGTTTTTGCATTGGAGTAATTCAAATAATTTTCATGTGGCCTTCTCTTCGAACACCGACTGGAAACATTGCTTTTAAAACAGAATTATCTGACGAGCTACGTTAAACATGATAAAATAAGCTGATTTGGCCAACCTGAACTTTGTCTACTGTCGTTTTCATAATGTAGAGACTTCTGAAAATTTGTTACATTTTTATTATGTCGCTGTAATTTTTATTGTACATTTTCCCACAAAGCTTGTCTGAAGGAATGATACATCTGCTAAAATGCGGTTCGGGACTCCTTAAAGAATGGAATGTTTCGATAGAAAAAAATTACACAGCGCTACGAACTCTGCACACTGTATTTGTATATTCAATATTGAACTTTGGATTCGACTACGATAGAATTCTAAAATGTTTCGCTGTAATTCTTTCTAGAATTTTCATGGTAAAAGACATTACTTTCACCAATCATGCTATAGCTACGAGTACTATTATTTAAGACTCGTTTTCGCAGCTTTTGAAAAAATTTTCTCTGCAAATGATAGAATTAAATTATATAATGTATTTTGAGATAGAATTGACGATGCAGAAACTCCCTTTGGTTAAAAATATATTGTGTAGAATTTAGCATTGAATTTGCCCATAAGTATTATGCTCGTTAATAAACAAATGGACACTGGATTCCTTTGAAATTATCCTCGTCTTAGGTGTATACTACTGTCGGTCCATTATTTCAAACTGCAAAGAAGCACTTATGAATGGGCTTTTTTTAAGGGATTTATAAATGCTTAATAAATTGTTAGATAAGATTTTTGATTGTTTTTGTAACCGTCTCCTTTCCTGTATCTATGTAATTTGGTTTAACAAAAATGGTTAATCTTTATCGATCAATACCTTTTTATAAACCTGCAGTCACGAGATCTCCTTATTTGAATTGGTTGTGGAGGATGGGGTCCTACATATAAACTGGTTAAAAAAACCTTCCATAGGCAAATTTTAATTCGACTTATTTATCTCAGAATACTAACTTATGCCGACAAAAGTTCCTCATCGTCATTCCTGGTCAATTCGTGTTCTTTTTGACGGTGGGGTATTCATAAATCTCCTCGGCACAAAGTTTTCAAGATGTACCTTTTGATTTCTTTTTATATTTTTTCAGAGTATGACACTATCGAGGGGCAGCTCGATCTTGACATTAAAAGCGGTTTGAGATGTCTCTCTGTTGGAGGACAAAATTATTTGGCTCCTGTCTTCGAATGAGGCTGGAAAAAGGCTATCGAAACATGGTGGTTAAAGGTTAGGTAACATACAGCCTCATAACATCACCACCTTTCGAGAGAACACATAATAGAGCAGTTTTTCGAGGATTCTGATCGTATACATAAATACTCGTCGAATCTCCTTAACTCGGATAAGAATTTAACAAAACGATTAATTTCTCTGCCTGAAGAGACTATGTTTGATAGCTGTCGCTTAAATTGATTACTGAGCTAAGATTAATTGATAAAACATTATTTTGTGATGTAATCTTTGTACTCGCTATTCTCTTTGGTAGGTGCCGAAATCTTTGACTTTCACTTGGGCACGATAAAATCTTATAAAAAATAGAGGCACTTTTTGTAACTTTTGTAAATCAGACGGTTTTTCTATAACACGAGTTACATTTAGGCGTTTCTGGTTTTATTATTAAAATGACTTTCTTTATAATGCTCCTCGGTCCTTCTCTCGATAATTAAAAGATACATCATCTTCCATTTTTAAGGCATCCTAACGATTAATTTTTACATTCTTAAGCCGTATTATTATTTTGTTACTTTGCTCTGATATACGGCATTCAAATTTCACTTTAAGCGCGTCTCCTCAGATGAGTCCATTTTTCTATTTCTCTATTCTGTATTACAGTATCTAAATTGATATTATCGTATTTAATTTTATTATAAGTTTGATTTTTAAAGTGCCTTCAGTGAACATTTAAAGTAAAAACCGGGGGAAGGACAATTTAAATACAAAATTATACCAATTTTTTCCTCCTATTTAATGGAAATATATAAACAAGAGTGTACAAATTTGTTTTGTTATTTTTAAATTCCAAAAAGAAATGTTTAAATACACAGTTGATGGGAAAGGTAATAAACCTACAATAAAAGCAGGATTTAAAAGTCAATTTGAAAATAAATAAATTAAATAAAAAATTAGTTACAATTACAGTATTTGTATTAAGTGCAGAATTTGATTTAAATTAAACAATTGGGACAAAATTAAAAACTGATAATTCACTGCCGATGTTTTTATTACAAAATTTGGCTCAGCAAAAATAATCAAATTACATATAAAATGAAATTATGTATTTATAAATCCTTAAACCATACACGTTAGTTAAATTTCTTTGCATTATTCCAATATTTTATTCTTATTTAAAAAAAAATATTATACCATTACTTTATAATGAGAAAATAAAAAAAAAACATTTTATTAATACTGTGATATAAATTTCAATTGAAAATAGACTCGAATGAGATCGAACATTGTTAATTTATTGTTAATCGAATGAATTGTTATAGATGTGTAAAATGAGAAAAAATGTAATTCAATTACTTTCTGAAAATGTTGCTTCTTATAGTTTAATTATTATTATCAATCCAAGATTTAAATGAAATGTTTAATACTGTAACAAAAAAAAGGAAAGGTTAGTGAGCAATTTTTTCCTATAAATGCATGATTAAGTTCTTTTTGTTTGACGAAATCATTCGCACAGTTTTAAATTAATAATAAAAAGAAAACATCTAAGGAATATTTACAATGTATTTATTTGAGTTTGTATTATTTAGTATTCAGTATTAATTAAATTAACTGTAAGGTAAATGGTCGGAAGGTGATTTTCTGTTTAATTTAAAGAAAACTTTTTGTTAACGTTAAAAAATCTACTGATTTAAAATGACAACTTTATAAAGATTAACTATAAAAATTCAAAATATGTTTATAATATATATCAAGATTTGATTGTTATATATATTCCATATATGTGTATTATATATTTTTTTATAATCGAAGTGCAATTTATGAAATCAAAATGTTAGAATCTTCAACTGGTCTGAATATTTCTAAATGGGATCCATAATTTTACCTATTTAATCTGAAGTCTTCGATTAAAGGTACTTTGTACTTTTTTTTCCTAGAAAATGTCTTATAGAACAACTTATTCGAAATGAGATGCATTTACCTTCCAGTAACGGCGAAGTCGCTCAGGCCACTCATCGATCGCGGTATATACCTGTTCCACTGCTCGCACAAGGGCGCACTCAAAACTTGGATGTCGAGGAGTGCTAGCCATAATGTTCAGAATGGACCATAGTTTGTGGTCTAATGGAATGAGGTCCTGGCTATCGGATGACCAATCATCCATGGAAATAAAGTACGGATCGTGGTTTTTAGGGCGTTTTTGTCATATGAACTGGAGTGGAGTTTTGTTGAAAAGTCCACGGCTTATTTGCGAATAATATTTTATCGAGGGGCTCCACAAGGTTTTTGAAAAACGCCTGTTTGATTCACTTTGAAGGTTTTGTCACCTTTCTCGCAGAAATGGAGCTCGGTGATCTCATCGTTGACGACTCACCACAAAACTCAAATCAAAGAAACTGTATGGCCTCCACTTTGAACTCTCGAAACGAGTTCGGACGCATATCGTGATGAAAGTGCATATAGTCTGTCGTTTTATTTTTTTAAAAGATTCTTCAAAGGTGAAAACTGTATCACCAGTATAAAGAAATCGTCCGTGACCGTTCTTCCCGTATTGGTGAAACAAGGCTTTCGTTTTTGACTTCAGTTTCTGTCTCAATGCCTTTGTGAGTAAGTGACCGATGTATCTGTTCTATACTATGAGTCCCAAATCACGTTTTAAGATGCGCAACATGCTCTCTTTGCAGATATCTATCTCCAAAGACATTACTTTGCTGCTTACAGAGCGTTGTGTTCTCACAATGTGCGAATGCTTGTGTTCCATTATTATTTCATCAGAATTCTCAAATAACTTCTCGATACGATCAAAATCATGACGTTTTTCAGTGGCCGCAATATCAAAAAAACTTCGTCTTTTTCGTATCCGCATTTTTGCAGGCCATATTTGTTTTTTTTTATAGTAGACAGAATTAAATTAAAAAGAAAATATTTCATAGCCTTATTTGGGATAGAGTTGACATTACAGTTAGTAAGCAAATTGTTATGCTGGCAGACTGTGATAGTTTTATAATTTTATATCACTGAACTAGTCATCTTGCTATACTACGGCCTTTTTACGACTGTTTAACTTGTTTTCTCCCCGATGACGGAATTGCTTAATCGACTTCAAATTATCATGTACAAGAAATAAGTTTACCACTCAACCTCAAATTTTAACACATTATTTCTTTCTTCATCGCCCACTGACGAAAAATGTTCGGAAACTTTAATATATTACCTTATTTTGCTGCCGGGACCTTCATATGATAGTTTGGTTAACGGATAATTGGCCTGAATTCTGAAAAGACCTATTTTAATAGAGAAGATATAGCACGATGTCTTTATATGCTACAAACTCTGAATTGGTTATTTACAATTTTTATTAAATGTTCTTCTTTCTATGAAATTGCGTAGACGTTTACATTTGGTAACAATATTTGTTCTAATACTTGCCAAAGAGTTCGTAAACGTTTTTTTTTACGCTATTGAACAAGTGTTAGGGCGTATTTTAAAATTATCATAAGGGGGTATTGAAGATTTGTCGCAATTTTAATTCTTTTCATTTCGATCCTCTTCTTATATTTTCATGAAAGCTCGTCGAAAAATCTAAAGCACGAATCTACTTTTAAATTCGTTTAAAAGCAAAAGTATTCAAAGATCTCAATATACACAAATTCGCTGATCCAGATGATAGGTATATTTCCCTTTTCTAAAAAGTTATTCTTCCAGCATCGCAGAATTATTGTGTAAGCCTTTTCAAAAATCCTACTCATTAGCATTTGAGTCTGTCTTTAATAATCAAGAAATATCTTGATAATAATTAATATATAATAAATGATGTATACAACTTTGACCGTTCGGTAAAAAAATATATTTTTTATTTTTCTTAATACCGACGGTAATATTCTTTGCTTTTCTTATTAGGTCCTAGACTCACGTATCTACTTTTTGAATTTAGATCAGGAACAGCATCGTTAGTAAACCCAATTCAATTCCCATAAAAAAATAGGAAACTGAAAAAATATCCATTCTCGCCGTATGTGTCAATTGCAACCTACGTTGGAATGAAATACACTTATCCACCAAAAATGTGAGCACAATGCTTACAAATGGCTAGGTGTTCCTAAGACCTCTCTTCATTAACAGGTGGTCACAATATTCCACATTCAATTGACAGCCTCGAACGCTGACCTAGTGTCCTTGCCCCTACCTCTTTCAATCACCATTATCATAAGTGATTCAACGAAATGGTCAGTACATCTCCGCCTCTTTAAATTCTCATCAGTTTACCCTCGATCGTTCTTTCGGTCGTATCCTGAGTTATCATTCTTGAATTTTTTCTTAAGCAATGTCCTACCGAGATCTTTATTTCCAAGTTGTTATAAACTGAAAATCTTCAAAGCCAAAGTAGATCAATTCCTCTACTTCTTTCTCCTAAGTAGAAGGAATGCAGATGTATAAATTTGAATCGAATGAATCAGTTACACATGGTACGAGTATTTTAGCCAGTTAAAATAAGTCGTCTTTTTCGATGTTATTTAACAATTTGGCCAGATACATTTTTGGTTCTTTTGAAAACATTGATTTAAACTGCAGTTCGAGTCAAGATACTCATCAATAGACCTGAAGACTGTCAGTCTAGAAACATTATCTTTCCAGATAAAAATCAAGATCAACAAAGAAAAGAAATATTCAGATAATCTTAATAAGACCAGGAACAAGGAACTTGCTTGAATTTCTTTTACACGAGTACTTACAATACAAAAAAATTAATTTAAAATGCCCAAGATTATTTATTCAGTAACAAAATTAATAATTTATTTGTAATTAATTTTTCATGAATTTGTTAAAATTTGTTGTACGAAGTCACATAACCATTGTTATTTGTTTTAGTAAATTTTAAGCAATACATTTGTTATTTAATTTAGTGGGATACGTATACATACTCGTATGTATAAGCCAATAAATTGAGTAAGACCTTAGTAATTACATTTTTAAGTTAATTGCTTTTGTTAACACTTTTCTAAAGGCCTTATAATGTAAGAAGAATCAAAACCAAAATAATATAAAAATATAATATTAATGCAGCATAGTAAAATAATATTCTATAAGTACAGATTAACTTAAATATATGCATAATAGCGTAATTCTTGGCTATTACCATGAATTTTCAACAAAAAAAAGAAAATTAATCCAAAAATATATGGAAACATGCTGGTAATTTCCGATTTCTGTGCTTGAAACCTTTTCTGTTTATCAACACATTACGTTTGCTATATCGCCAAGTCGGCCAATCAAATAATTATATTTCACTTAACTTATTAGAGAAAATACAAAAAACAGGAGAAAATATTTAAGTGCATCACAAGTAGTTCCTTTAAATACGCAGTTTTTATATCACAGAAATAATGTAGTACATAGAAATTATGCACAATAGCATCACACATTTTACGAAATGTTAAAAGCTATGCTTCTAACCTGTGATGAGTAAATAATTCTAATTCTAACTTCACACACGCAATGTTAATAACTAGAAAAAAATAAAAATAAAAATAAATATATATATATATAAAAAAAATAACATTTCAAAAGTATACACAATTCGCTTCCATATAAAAAAACAAGAACGGCATAGAAACTATAATGAAAACCATTAATTACAAATAAAACAATGAAGGTACCTTATGAGTAATTGTTATAGTTGCAAATAAGAAATTTAAAACACAACAAAAAAATAAAAGAAAAACCAATAATAAAATGCTGTTTGATACGATGTATTAAAATAATAATAATAATTTTAAAGTAATTTATAAAGACTGTAGTTAATTTTTTTAACAAATATAAAACAAAAAGTAATTAAAAGCAAAAACATTTTTAGGCAATTTAGTCATCTGCATGAGTTACAAGAGCAAAAAATAAATAACTAGTATTTACAAGGAAAACAAAAAAACAATACATGTGATTAATATAATCGGTTTGATTTAATTTAATATAAATTTTATTTAAAAAAAAAATGTAGTGAATATTTTAGTAGACTTACAATTTTTAAATCACTTATTGTTAATAATATAGAGCAACACAAGCTTCTTTAAATTGTTTTGAATATTTCATTATTATATTGTAATAATTGATTTTATTTGGTTTTTTGTGTTTTTTTAAGTTAAGAATAATTTTCTTAAATATGATATTGTTAATACATAGTGTATCTATGCTTTGTAGGCTTTTCGTGTAAACTGCATTTTGAACAATTATTTTAAAAATAAATTTATACAAGATAATTTATTATAAACTCATGTTATTTACTACGTGAATTTACTTATCGTCCAACAACTTTTTGCCTAATAAGCGGGTGGTGAAAGTTATTCGCATCTTTGCACGCACCTGTGCGTGCTATAACCTTAGGTAGAATGTTTTTTAGATGGATAATTTACATTCATTTGCTGAATATACTCGTACCAAAGCACAAATAAAATATGATATGACATTTATAATAAAATCAATTTGTTTAATTTTTACCATCCTAGTTTCCTTTAAAACTGTCAGATATATTTTAGGACTTATGATATGAGCTTATAAAACCAATAATTTAGTGACAAAATTCATTTATTTGGTGGAAAAAAATAAATAAACCAAAACAATATAGGTAGCTACCGAATTAGACATTCAAAAAACTGACTCGCACGATTATTTTGTTCAGATTTTTATATATTGTTTTTGTTTAATACTAGGTGGGGTGAAAAGTAACCTCCTTGGGAATGAAAAAAAAATGTTTTTTAAATTTTTTTTTATTTTATTCAATATAGTCCCCTTTTAGCTTGATACACTTATTCCAGTGATTTTCCAACTTCCTCGCGTGAGCTGAATTTTTAATTGATGAGCCATCTTTTGAGGTTTAGGAAGAGATAATAGCCCGAGGGAGCCAAATCGGGCGAATACGGTGGATGCAACAGCAATTGGAGCCGTAGGTCATTGTTTTACCCGTGGTTACGATGCTCATATGCGCCGGAGCATTTTCTTGTAGCGATTTCGGCCTTCAATCGCTCCAATAATGCACAGTAATACTCGCTGTTGATGGTTTTTCCTTTTTTGAGGTAGTCCACGAAGAGTATGACATGACAATCCCAGAAAACCGACGCCATAACCTTTCCATTGAGCCTCCCCAGGCCGCTTCGGAGCACTCGTGCCGGCTTCAGCCCATTGCCGGGCACTCATTCTGTTCTCTGGTGTGTAATAGTGGATCAAGGTTTCATCAACAGTTGCCAATCGAGGCTAAAAGTCCGCCCGATTCCGCATCAGCAAGTCCAAACACTCTTTCGAAGTGCTCTCGCGTTCGTGTTTTTGGTCGGGAGTGAGCATGCGCGGCACCCAGCGGCAGGTTAACTTTTCATATGCAGAATATTGCCCAAAGTATGGCGCTTGCGCTCAGTACTAATCTTTGTGATATCTGCTAGGTCGCGCACCTTCACTTTCCAGTCAGCCAACACAATTTCATGTATTTTTTTGACATTGTCCTCTGTAACCGCATTGGAGGGCCTGCCGCTGCGGACTTGATCGGTAGTGGAGTTGCGGCCACCACGAAACTCTCGAAACCAATATTTGACGGTGTGATCTGACGGAACATTAGCCCCATAATATTTATCCAACTTTTCTTTTGTTTCCTTCGCCGTTTAGCCTCTCAAAAAATAATGTTTTATGAGATAACGAAAATCGTTTTTGTCCATACATGATGCCAAACACGTCAACAACAATCAGCTGTTATGTCAAAACAAAACTAAAGACAGTATCGCACTGAAATTTGGCATGTCTGCCTTAATATGAACGGACTTCAATGCACCATAACCTTTTTTGCAGTAGCAGCGCATTCTGGCGGTCAACGAGGTTACTTTCACCCCACCTAGTAATTATCACGCAGTTATCATATTGGAGATGAAAAGATGCTGATAATGTTGATTGGTTTTTGCTGATAGTTTGATAATGATGTGATCTTGTTCCTACATACACATATGCACGTACTTTAAGATCATTTACAAATTATGGATGAGTTCATAAAAGTCAGCATTTCTGACTAAGAACTATCGGAGACCTTTCCAGATCAAATCATCAGTAGAAGACTTCTCTTTCAAGTAAATACATATACGAGTATGAAGACATTGTATACCTAATCAGAGGTGAATTTGAAGAAACAATCTCAGAAGAGCCCTTAACCTCGTAGCAAACTGGTGCAAAAAATTGGATCATAAAGTCAACACTAAAAGAGTAGAATATTTGCCTGCACCAAGAAAAAACATTGAACAAACTAAAGGATTCAGAACTCTTTTTGTGTTTGAGTAAATTGAAGTGCATAGGGGCTACCTTGGAAACTCAAAGTTGTATTATTATTATTATTATATTATCGCTAAGATTCAGGAAAAATGTATTGGGTAAAAACCAGTACCCTAACCAAAAAAATTACACTGTGGGTGCAAAGTTGGTAGACCTTCAGTCACTTATGTATGACTGATTTGGTGGAATAAATCTAAATCAAAGTCTACACAAGCTGAACTTAATAAACTTTAAAAACTAGCCGTGTGTGCACTACGAGTGCAAAGAGAAATGCATTAACCGCAGCATTAACTGGGAACAGAATGAATCCCTGTTTACAAAAAATTCACTGGTGTGGTAAACCGACCGATCGTAAACAGGCCAATGAGTTGGAATAGTACCTCACTGTACTCAATTGAAGACAATAGTATCGTTGTATTTCACCCTAAGATACACGCAATAGAGTTCGGCACTAGAGAGATTTTAAACAGATCTGTCACCAAAAAGTAAATTTGTATTCTTTCTGACCTCTTATAGCAGTTGTCAGCACCAATAGAGCCAATAGAGTTAATTCTTCGGGTTACCAATTAACTCAATCAAAAGCTACAGAAACAACTGTATAAATACCAGGGCACCCCAAAACTGGCCACGACTACGGTATCCATGAAGCCACCTTAATCAACTTTCACTCAATTTGGCTAAGGGTATGTCAAGTACTGCCCGGTAGGCGCCCGTCGAGTTCTACCAAAAAATTGGTGGCGCCAAGGATACCGTAGTATCCTCCAATACTGGACGGGGACCGAAGGTTATAGGCAAGTCAACAGCGTTTTACTAATCCCTTCTTTCAAAAGATGTACACATTAAAAAGACTTCGCTTTGGGAGTGTACTCGGTACAATGATAATATATCCTAGTGTTTCACGAGAGTCGATTATTTCTTATGAGGCTATAGAAAATATTTGCGGTATATTTATAAATCCTATTCACGGCAACGCAAGGTAAACGCACATGCTCGGGTACCAAGCTGCGATTATTTAGACTGCCCTATAGACAATGGTTTCGAAACGACTTAGCTCGGTTAAATTACTGATCTTAGGCGATCCAATAACAAAACAACTTAACTGTAGATGACATAATTTCTTGTGAACAAACCAAAAAATAAAAAAAAATACGAAAACCGGTATCGTCAGAAAGAGACAAATTCTTATCGCTAAATTTGTAAAATTGGCTCCATAACGCCGTAAAATAAAAAAGGAGATCTATGCGACCAAAATATGTGTAACTTTCTCAAAGATAGTGTAAGAGTAATGCAAAAATTCTGCTCGGTATTTTACAAGGTTGAATCCACATTAACAAAGTAGTGGCTAGGAAAAAATGAGGACATGTTAAGAGTGGATTAACAAGAAACAAGAAATCTCGTCGATTAGTGAAGCTAATGTAGTATTAGGGACAGTTCTAGATAGCGGATAATGCAATATTTTTCATCATAAAAGTAGTCAATGCGGACTTATAAGAGGCTGGCTGAGACATGACGTGATTAATAAATTACGGACAATGAATACAAAACACTGCGAAGCTTAGAAGGATCTGCATATCGTCTTCATTAATTTGGAAAGCAGTCGAAAGGGTTCACAGAGATCTTGTTTAGAAGAGACTGAGATCTCATACATGATATGTCAAGGTAGTACGCGGTGCGACGACATATAAACGAAGGTTAAATGCACAGCGTTATTCCCCAACGTAATGTTGGATAGCCGTTGCTTTTTAATGACGTGCTAGATTTTCTATTGAAGCAGCACATTAACGAGTCAGAATAACTTATCTTTTTTCATTGATGATAGCGTTATCATTAGCAGACGCGTGACAGACTTCCGAGCATTTGAAGACAATGGCTTAGTCGTATTTAGACCAAATATTCCAATTTACAATAATTTACGTACGAAAGTTGGCGCTAATGTCCGAGGTAAACTAAGACCACAACCAACAAGCGTGTTCCCAGCTCGACCTTTGCCTATTATACATAGCTGCTTCCAATTTCAAACGTTAAATTGGCATTTTTACTTTAGTGCACCACTTGAGTAGCGGTCTTCCTCTACTGCGCCATTCGAAGATTTTATGGACCAGAGTGTTGGTGTCTATCAGCTCTAAACCTTAGTCGTTCGCCCTTCACTCTTCTGCGTTCACTAACCGGAAATAAACCAAAGCATTTTCCTCTCAAAGCAGCCAAGAATGTTCTCATGCATTTTTGATAAAGTCAAAGCCCGTACGCCATAGAGCAGGACTGCGATTATTAAAATCCTATGTAAGGTAACTTCGAGAGGGAGTTTTGTTACCCAATCGCTTTCTTAGCACAAAAGAGCAGCGATTGACAAATGTTATATCTGTCTAGTATAAAGTTCTGTACAAAACGTCTGTGTTGGGTGTCCTTTCTTGTTGATAGCATAGACTTGTTCTTGTCACCCACCTTCAGCGCTTCGATTTCAACAATCGTGAAAGCGCCGCAGACATCACGATTATGTCAGTATCATCGGCTTATGCGAGTAATTGGATGAACTTTTGTCATTTCGTGCCTCTATTGTTGGCGTGTGAGTTTTGCCATATACTTTTAAGAAATGACCTTAAAGAAATCGCATGGAAGCGCATCAATTTTGACATCAAAGACCTCGGTGGGATCTTTACCCATCTTAATCACCCCTATTATGATATCCGTTCCGAAAGGAAAATTCTCCGATTTTGTACGAATCGGAGAATTTTGCTTCATGGTAATCGTTCCGATCAGCTGTTCGAAACATTTCGCTGACAAAACGGAACGCACACCGGCAGTCTACATTTCATTGCGATGGGTTGCGTTTCTTACCTCTTTTTTTGAGAGCCGCAAGTCAATTTATCTCCGATGGTCTCCGACATCTGTTCGTCGTGGAAATATATTCAAGGAAACAAAATTTAAGCAAAAATAATTTTATTTAACTTTGTGTTGTGTTTTTGTGGATGGCAACGATTAGTATAAGGCCTCGTAGAAGTAGCATCTTCCGACAGGTGCTGGTTCCTTAAATGACGAGAATGAGCCTCTGCAGCCGAACATCTTGCAGCTCTGCTAATAAGCCCTACTTCACGCCGCCCCGTGGCGCCATCTTGGAATCTCACTAGAGATTACGAAGTGAAGGGGGCAAATGGCGAGTTTCCTGCGCCATAAACCAGGATTAGTGTCGGAAAAACAAAACAAGACCTTATCCGGGCTACTCCGACATATTTGGAGCTCAGGCCGAAAAGGATTTCCAGGACTTAGTCAGGGTCTTGAACAAGAGATGGTGGCGGATGAGCCCTATCAAGCCCTATAAGGGCCAACGGCAGCGCTCACATCCCGGAACGGGTTACTGGCTTCGGTGTAACCGACCCCTCGTCCTAGGGGCATTAAAAAATGGAACCTCCAGGTTGGGGGTTGTGCCGCCGAGGTAACTGCCCGGCCATTTAAAAAAGCATAAGTAACGAAGCATCAACAAGCCTCAGAGGAGAAAGATGACGACACCAAGGATGCCTTCTACGAGCTCCTTAACAAGACCTACGAGCAACGCCCTAGCTCTGACATTAAAATTGTCCTCGGTGATTTTAATGCAAAGCTAGGAAGAGAGGGTATCTTTGGTGGAACAATCGGAAAATATAGCCTGCACAACACCAGGAGCCAACATCGATTCGGGCTATTACCTTGTTGTAGCCAAGGTAGGGTTGCGGATATCCAAAACTACGCCAAGACAAACTAATGCTGTGAAAAAATTCGACGTCAGACGGCTACAATCGCAAGAGATCGCCAAGTCCTTTTCCGATCGAGTGTCTCTTAATCTCTTAAGAGGTCCAATGCCGCCAGCATCAAGCATCGAAGACCATTGGAAACACCGCCAAAACGCCATCAGAGATGCCGCTTCTGATGTGCTGGGTTTCACTCGTCCACCACAACGAAACCACTGGTTCGCTGATGAATGCCGGCAAGCACATGCAGCTAAGCAAGATGCATATAACGCGGCGCTGCTTAGACAGACCAGAGCTGCTCATGAGCTCTATGAGCGGAAGAGGAGAGACGAACACCGGCTTCTCAGGAGGAAGAAGAAAGAGCATGAGAAGCGCGCGATCGAGGAAATTGAGAGATGCTACTCCAGGAATGAGGTTCGGAAGTTTTACCAAAAGGTAAAAATAACATGCCGCGGAAACAAACCCCGAACCGAAACCTGTAGAGATGAACAAGGGAACATCGTAGTAGAATCGCAGTCGATGCTGAGGATTTGGAAAGATCATTTCTGCAGACTGTATAACGGCGATGACGGACCAAATACCGCTGTCAAGCAGAATCAACCATTCAACTTGGACGATGATGACCAACAACTCCGTCCACCCGACCTGGATGAAGTGAAGATAGCTATATCGAAGCTTAAGTACAACAAAGCTGCTGGAGCGGATGGCCTGACTGCCGAGCTCTTCAAAGCGGCAGGCGATGACTTGGTAAGGAGCATACACCAACTCATCTGTAAAATATGGTCGGACGAAAGTATGCCCGATGAGTGGAACCTCAGCATTGTTTGTCCGATTCTCAAGAAAGGAGACCCCCCTCTGAACTGCGCCAAATACAGAGTCGTCAGTTTCCCTAACATCGCATATAAGATCTTATCCGCCGTATTGTGTGAACGCCTGAAGCCGTTCGTCAACAACCTGATAGGTCCATATCAGTGTGGCTTCAGGCCAGGAAAGTCCACCATCGACCAGATATTCACACTACGGCAGATCTTGGAGAAGACCTATGAGCTTCAGATCGATACCCACCACATATTCATCGATTTTAAGGCCGCGTATGACAGCATATATAGAAACGAGCTATATAGAGCAATGTCTAGTTTTGGCATCCCTGCCAAACTCGTCCGCCTGTGCAGGATGACGATAGAGAATGCACGCTGCTCCATCAAGGTCGGTAAAGATCTCACCGAGACCTTTGATGTCCAGAAAGGATTTAGACAAGGCGATGCGCTGTCATGCGATTTTTTCAACATCGTACTTGAAAGAATAGTGCAAAACTCACGAGCAAACACAAGAGAGTGTTGAGACGGAAGCGGCGAAAATGGGTTTAGCGGTCAATGAGGGCAAGACCAAGTATATGCTGTCAAGCAAAGCGTGCGAAACTGGAGGCAGCTAGCCAGGGATCGAGCTGGCTGGAGAAGCTTGTTGACTGAGGCCCAGGTCCACCCCGGACTGTAGCGCCACCTAAGGTAAGTAAGTAAGTTGTGTTTTTGTTGATAACTGCAGTTTCAGGCAAAATTCAAACGAAACAGTACGAGCGCTTGGCTGAGTTGCTGTCCAGTCTCCGACTGGATTTGCGTTGCGGAAAAAATTACTCTCCGAACGGATACCGTGATAGGGCAGATTATCTCAACTCTTGACATCTATATAGAAAATGTGTTCATGTCACCAAGAAAATTTCGATTGCAATGTCCAACAAAGAATCGACACGAGGCGTCTTAAATGGCTCTAAAAATAAGGCTTCAATTTCAAAGTTTTGCCTACACGAAAGTCATTCGTCCAGCTTCAACGGACGCAAAGCATTGCTGGTAGATGTGGGAGGAATATAAAGATACAATTACACGATGGAATGTCGTAACGAATAGCAGCGGATGTAACAAATCGTCATCCAATAATCTGACTCGCTTATGTCTCTACACTAAAAAAAACAAACCTGTATGCTAAGCAAATCAACTGGGTCTACCATGTCTAACGAAAGACATCAAAAGATCTGGTTCAAAAAGAAACAGCGGCTCAAGCTCCAGCTGATGTTCGGAGAAGAAGCCAATTGGAGGCAGTCAAATGCAATGCAAATATATTGAGAAAACTTACAGCATAGATGTAATATTTTTACTACTCTACCTTCTCCATTGAGTTGTTCCTTTTATCATGCAGTACATAGGTGAGTGGGAAATTCCGCTATATTGTCGAAAGAGATTTAATTAAGTAAATTAAATTTCGCTGTGTTGTCACTTGTTTTAGATAACGTCTAACGCCTGACTCAGGCTGCCAATTAGGTCCTTATTTTCACAAGATAACGATTTCTTAAACAAATTTTGATAAAACCGATCAGTTTAAAGATTCCTAAGCTTCTTAAAGGCAATTTGGAGAAATTCATGGATAATAGAGATAAATGGAAAATTGTGGGGAAACAGACAGCTACAGTCCGCGGCATAACGATCTAAGAGTTCTTATAAACCATTCATTATCATTACATCCCACAAGCCGTTTTAGCTAACAAAAGACACTTTCTTCTTTTCACTTATCTTTATTTCGTTTATAATCAATACAAAAGCATAATTTTATTCTAATTACGATCTACACTCTGTCCAGCGCCTCCACCATAACAATGCTGTTTCCTCTTATTACCTAAACAAACACGATTTGTAATAGTTTTCATATTTGATTATCATTTGTACTTACAACCATTCCGATGTTATTTCTTGTGCTGTCTTTGCACTCTTCGACAGTCTCGTCAAGCACGACGTTCATGAACGGATCGAAACCGCGCAAGATGCCGGCTACGGACCTACCGCCATTAAGTTTAAGTAGCATCCGTTTATCCATGTACCTGCAGAAAAGAAAGTTTTAATATAATATGTTAACAATTATTTAATGCAATTACTTACTTTTTCAACTCTGGTGGGTGGGCTTTTGACATTTTTATTCAATTTATTTTACTTTTACTTAAAAGAACGCAACCAACCAACAAGAAAGCGTGACAGATTTCTGTAAGCTGTTTTAAATTGACATTTGGAAGAGTTGTTCGTTTTTAGATCTGAAAAGAGTTGAATGGGTACATACAGCACAGTCGCCCGAAAATACAAATATAATAGAATATCAGCCTTCCCTTTGATTGCTGTGAGCATTTTTAAAATAACATGCACGTACACAGTTCTACTGTAACCTGATCTAATTTGTTTTAATTAACTGTTAAAATAAATACCATGGTCCATACCATCATCCTTCTGAGGATTCACGAGAAAAACTTCAAATCCTCTACGAGAAAATCCCACCAAATGTTATGGACAGAATAAGTACATTTTGAAATTAATGCCTCTATTCTGATTGTGATGTGGTCACAATTCGCGAATGTTTGTGATGCAAAAATTGTGATGCTTGTCTTGTGAGGTTTCTTCTGAGCATTCAGCTGTTTGGTATTCTGCCCAATACCTCACAAGAAATAGTTGATTTAGTTAATGTCAGCTCCTCTATGAAAATGTTCTTTTGCTAATTTGATGAACTAAAGAGAAACGTGTCAAAGACTATTTTATCTTTCTCCTTATATTTTCTTTAAATAATAACATTTAATTCATTCAAAAAAGTCAAATTGAGTACAAAAGTAAAATACTTCCTGTCACGAAGGCACAGGATATAATCGAATCACTATTGTCCACAATTGCAAACATCGCTTAGATACGTCCAAATTACAAGTTTTGTGAGAAACTAAACGCGACAGTTTGAGATAAACTGAAAAACGTCATTTGTTTGACACTTCCGTGGTCAAATTTTTTCTTCCTGACAATTTGTCTGCAACGATTTCAGTGCATCGAGTAGATTTTGTTTCGCAATTGGAATTGTTATGTGAAAATAATTTATAATTAATTAGCCATCCAAACAATCAAAACTAAATATTTTGAATTTTTATGGCCGGCTTACAGAAATACTCCGCCTTAAAGTATTATTACGGTATATTTTCTCAGAAAAAATAAATTACCATGTATACCTTGTAGATATTCTGCGGACGAGGAGCATCATACTCAGCCTAATCATCCATCTCCTCGAAAAGTTTTAAGTAGTAGTAGCAACGTTCCAAGCGATGTTGGCTCTCCAGGATATATTTATCTAGCTCAGGGAGGGAATCACCCCGATATGTATCCTCTGGACGATCGTTACTCATTCATGTAACTTTTTGGAGTAGAATATAGCAGCACCCAACGTAATATATATCATATTTATCTTCAGGAATCCAGATGAAGACGATAGTAGTTTGAATCACAGACAAAACCCTTCGAGAAGGGTGGAAGGGGGAAGTGGTCTTCAAGATAGTTTAAGTTCACCAGTTGATAATGATCCAAAAAATAGATATATCAACAACGACAGGGAGTTTTCACTATCGGACAGGCATACGGATTTTCGTAACCTTTGTGATACTCCAGAGGATGGTAGTAAAAATAACATATCAAATTAAAGAAATAGATGAAGTAATTAATTTTTGTTTAGATGTGTCAATACGGAAGTATTTGTCCGTAAGCGTTGGGGTAGTAAGTCTTATAACGGAAAATCTCTTAAGTCATCCATTTATTGTGCTAAGAAGGCAGTGCCAAGTCTTCCATGCATCACAAAAGTAAGTTTTCCACTTAAATATTTTTAGTGCATTGTATTTTGTGATTTGTATTCAGATTAGAGTTGGTGGAGAAGGGGAAGATTAAATGTGTTTGCTTCTCTTATGGTGTCTCTAGTTGGTGTCCAGTTAAAGTGCTAATCGTTTCTTCGTTAAACTCGTGGAACTCAATTTTATACCCTAATTCTTGTAAAGTGCTTAATTGTTATTACAGATGCCTGAAAAATATACTGCAAATATTCATAAGAGGTGATTGGTACATTCACAGTCCCGAAAGCAGAAATGCATCCACGCAAATTATAATAAATCGGTACCGCTGGAAATTTTCTAGATGGAAGCACATCTTTCTGATTATTTGATTTGTTGTTCGGGGCAACTGCGAATAAATTTATTAAACTTATGGGTAAAAGTAAAAAATCAGAGCACAGTCGGAGTAAAGGACATCTTTAAGGTTGGATATCGTTAACTTTCAATAGCACTGTAGACATTGCGTAATTTTTGGGCGTGCATAGATCTAAGATATATGAGCTATTGCTCATACCCGGGTACCGATGGTACTAGTCATCGCTTCTCACTCGGAGGGTCAAGGTTCGAATCCTACTCATGACAAGTTTTTCATTTTGTGTAATTGGAACTCAGTCAGAAAAATCTGCGTGTGAAGGCATAACACTGGCATGTAGATTTGGCTGTTGTAAAGTTTCAAGCACAAAACGACTGTTAAAATGTATAACCTGAATCATTCCGAGTGAAGAAAAACTCTCCGTCCTATTCGGACTCCCACCCCTGGAGCGTCAATATCGAAACCAAATATACCTGAGTTTCAAACCACTACATCACAACAATGCTTTCCTTCTCCTCCTTCTATCTTAACGCCCGCTCCCTGGCAACAGTAAAAGGGTAACCCACCCCCTTGAGGCGCACGTAATTTATAAAGACAAAAAAAATATTTGTATTCGAGATGTGACTTTCGGCACAGGGTGCCATTTCTGGCGAATACGGTGCGTGTTCGTTTATATTGGTAGCGTTTTTAATCAAAATGTTGCTCACAAGGATGGAGTTGTGAGATGTTTCGTTATCGTGGTGCAAAATCCAAGAGTTGTTTTGCCTTTATTCCGATCTTTTTTAGTAGATACTCCCTCTTAAGTAAATACACTGTATGACCCAGCGGAAAAAACTCCGAGCGAACAACATCACGAATGTCGAGAAAACAGAGACTTAATTGCTTCGGATGAGGCATGATTTCAACGACACTACGGCCTTTTTTGAACGTTCTGTACCACTCAAATGCTTTTGTTCTCGATGTTATAGAGTCCCCTTAGGGGACACAACATTTCAACATTTTCAACGCGAAAAATTCCGATCGCAACACAAAATTTCAAACAGACAATATTTTTTTTTCGTACGACTTTGTTTGATGGACCAAAACGTTTTAGGTCGCACAGTGTGAATGCTTTTACGACGGTCGTTAAGATCAGGCGTATCGTAGCTCAACTTTTTCGTTTTAGAGCATTTTTCGCTTTCGTCTATGATTTCAACGAGTGAGCATCAGCGCGGAAGAAAGAAAATTATGTCCAGTTCAGATAAATTTTGTTTTTTCTGTCTTTCTATTCATTCTCCAAGAGCGCGCCCTTCCATGTTCATGCTTCGAAGTTGCACTCACGAATGCAAGGTAGTTTTTGGTCGTGCGATTTGTCGTACACTGTGAACGCAGCTAATGGTTTAGCTACTGACAAACGACTAGTCGACAGATGGCACCCAATCTCATCTTCAAAACAGACGATAGTTGAAATTTTGTTTTAAAAACCATTAACGGGGCTCGTTTAAATAATTTAGCCCTGGTTAAATTTTGACAGAATGTATGAATCCAACGTGGAAGTCGATCAAGCATGCAGAGTTCATTGGATAGCAATATTCCTCCGCTTGATGGAGAACGCCCTTCTTTGCATACACCCTTGTTTTGCTTGACGTATGCATAACCGAAACTCTTTGTCGAACGGTTAATTTTTCTATGATACTTCAGGAAAACTCAGCTAATCAGAGACGGCAATCCGAATGGTTAATTGTTATTTATAATATTTTTCTTATTTGGTTTTATTTTCATATTTGTAGAGATTTCTACAGATAGTAATGAGTACCCAGTCAAAAGAAAATCTGACTTTTTCTTGTTATTGTAATCCTTCGACATCAAATTTAGAAAAAAGTCTTATACTATACATATCTCAAACCTTATTAATGCTTGTTAATGCAATTTGCTTGTTATAGATATCACCTCACGCCCATAAGTTTATTACCAAGCATAATACATCTTCATAAGCGCCAGGGAGTTACCACACTATGGAAAGGCTTAGGGAGCTGTCTTCTGGTTCGTGGCATGTCCATGGGAGTAGATGATTTAATAGCTAAATTAACTCTATGGCCCAAGTAAGAACTAACAATTCAATTTTAAATAGATTTTTACAAGAAAATATATTCTTAATTGACAGAGAAGTTGACAGTCGAACAACCTTAAAACGTTTCGGACAGCATTTAATCCTGAAAAGGTAGAATCAAATAATTCAATATGTTTGTATAAATGATTAAAAACTTAATTGTAGTGTAAGTATCGCGGTAGTAATGCCATTCTATGCTGCTTCTCTTGTGGAAACTGTTCAGAGTGACATCGCTAGTGAAAAACCAGGAATTTTAGACGTTTTTCGTGAAGGCGGATTACGCCTTCTTTCATGGAGCTCTCCACAAAAGGGAAGAATGCTACCGGTTTGGGCCTTATTAGGTCCGAGTGTATCCCTCGGCCTTACTAAATATATTTTTAGGTACAGTATAAAATAGATTCAAATATATTTCTGTTTGTTCATTCTGTTATTGATTTCTGTTGTAGCCTTTTTGTAAAAGGGATCTCAAGTCGTGTCATTCGGAAAAGTATTCAAAATTCACAGGAGCAAAAAGGAGCTAAACTAAAAGATGACTCTCTAACCAATCAAAATGTCCAAATTTATTCAAATTTAATATCTGTTCTGACATCAGAAATTCTATTCTATCCATTCGAAACAATTTTGCATCGTTTACAGTTGCAGGGAACTCGCACTATTGTTGACAATTTAGACAATGGATATTCTGTAGTTGCGATTTTAACTAATTACCAGGGTGCAAGGGATTGCTATAGAACAACCATAGCAACTGAAGGCATCAGTGGTTTGTATAAGGGATTCGGAGCTATTGTGTTGCAATTTGCTGCTCAAATTGCCGTTATTAAACTGACCAAATGGGTTGTCGGTCAAATTACTGAAGTTATTTCGAGCAAACCTCCAGCAAAAGTGGTACAATATTACAATTTAGATAGAGCTGGCGCTTCTAGCTCCACAACGATTTCTCGAAGTCTAAGCTCAAGCAGTAACATGGGCGGAAGTGTCGAAAACTTAGAATAGACCAGCTTTTTTTTTTTCGTTGATAAATAAAATTAAAACACTTTCGAATTATTTTTGGCGTTGTGTATAAAAGAATAAAACAAAAACGAAGAAAACTTCAGTATAGCATAATTATAATTTCTTTTTCGGTTTACTGTGATAAAATAGCAAAACAAAACAAAGAAAACATAACACAAATACATAATGTTCAATTTCGATAATTGCGTGATCTTTTTTTATAATAGCTTGCCGCTTTCCATATGGACATTTTAGATACAAACATTTCAGTGATGTCTGAATTGTTGCACTTTTATGTCTTTTTTAGGATCGAATGTCTAAGGAAAATAAGTTCACCAATGTAACAATGTAAGTATGAAAGATGTGTCTCAATATAATCATAAAACAAAAACTATTTATTTATTCCTTACGAAACTATTTTTTAATAGTTTTAGTTTAGTATGTATCAGAGTTGTAAAAGAATGCAATTATTTTAGTGTTGAATTCTAATGACTTCATGTTGCATTGTTTGAATTCATGACTTCACAATGTTCTTCAGCTTCAATAAGTAAAATCACTGATAATTTTGAAGCTAGTAATTTGAGCAATCACGCAATGAAATCAGTGAATTAAAGTCTCTCCTTGAAGGTACTTTATATCACATGAAGTCTTGTTTGTTATGTACAATAAATAACAAGTATTTGTGAAGGACGAAATATTCGCGCTATAAATTTAAATAAACAATTTGTATACAATTTGTGTTGGTTAAGTTTTGAAGGTTTCATCCGTTGCTCCATCCACGGTCATAAAGGGAGTCCAAAAAGGCGCAAGGAGGTTACTGAAGTGATTAAGTTGTATCTTGTTTTTGACCATATTACACGTTTTCAGTCGTCTATGGTCGAAATTTGTAAAATTTTAAGCTAACTTTGATATTTGATTTAAGGTTTCTTTTCTTGACTGGTGCTACCAGGCCAATTCTCCTCAGGGCTCTCTTTGCCGACCACTCATGACATTTTTAATTTTTAACTTACTAGTAGGGAAGTTCTTGCATTCACCTCGAAAATGAAAATTTTGCGATATCTTTATGTTTTAAGGTGTTTATAGTGTTTTTAGGCAGGTTTTAATAAAATGCCTGTTGGTGTGTATGTCCATATGTATCAAATTTTTAGTACTATCGGTTTTACTTAATGAAGAATTACGGCCATAACATTTTGATTATATTCCGTCGATATATTGAGAAAAATCTAAGTAATAAAAAAAAAGTACATATACAAAATGCAATCATTTTTCTTTTCTAAAAGATAGAAGGCTTTTAAAATGTTTTAAAATACTAATCGAACCCTATTAATACAACACACATTTAACGATAATTTTCAAAAAAATTGGTCTAGATTTACCTGAAGAAAAATTTTGCAAGCATCGATACACAATGCAACCAACAAACCAACTGTGGCGCTGCTGCTCAGCGGCAGCCCGGCCCCGGTATGGGCCATGTCCTAGCTTCTTGACACTCATTTGTGTTGCTCATGTTGTCATTTTTGTCACATCTGAGCGGGGCCTACGGTTTATCGCCGAGTCCGAACGCAATTCCTTAGAAGCTTTTTCGTAGGCAATTTTACTTTCGGGAGTTTGGCATTGCCCGCCGAAAGGGTGATGGCGATTTGAAAAATTGTTAGTGAACCAGCCAGGAATCGAACCCAGACTCTCTGCGTGATATTCCAATGAGCTAACTATCGCGCCATCGCCATCGTGATGCAACTACAATTTCGTAAATACAGAGAGTCTCAGATCTGATCGGTCAAATTTGTATGGGTAATAGCTTTGGGGAGGGAGCACTCCCCTTGAATAAGAAGGGGGGTGAAAACATATTGAAAGGCTTTCAAAATTAGTATTTTTTTTTTTTGTTTTTACGCACTTTTCACGAATATCTGAAAAATCCGCCCAGAATCATCTGGGTTATGAAAGGAACAGTAAAAATGCAGAACTCCGAGTACGGAACAACCTACCATCTTGTTAAAGCAGAAAATTTCAGACCTTACCTTAACTTTTAAACAAAATGGAATTATTTTTTCTTTAAATAGAACAAGAACTCCAAGCTTCATAGAAGGAGATTCATCCCTGAAACATCAGGCTAACTGTTCTTTTATTTAAAAGACAAAAAACACCGTTGTGAAATCTAATTATAAATCTCACAATCTCTCATCATTTCTTTTATCAATAGAAGACCGAATAAACTATAGTTAATCCAAAGATTACGTATTAAATCATTAATTAAGAATCTTGTTATAGTCCCGTTACTTTTCTCCAATTCAAGTTTTTATTCAACTCTTTCTTTCTAGGTAGAAGCGAAGGACAGAGTCATCTGTAACACTTTGTTTTTTTAGCTTTACTGGTCAGTTTAAACCTGTTTTTTTTTGACTATTTTTGGATTAGTACTACAATTTTTCTTCATCAGGAAGTTCTTTGTGTGACCAATAGGTCGCAACCATTGCGGCTTATTATTATTTATAGCTTTTACTTCCTCTTTTGAGTTTTGGTTTTTTACGTTTATGTCAGCAAGCGCTTTATTGGACTAGAATTGTCACCTCGGCTTTCTTCCGCTTAAAACGTTGTCCTTTTTCAATTTGATGAATAATGACTACAATTTCGAATTTCAGCAAATGTTTCCAGCTGAAGGGTTCATGCTACAGCTGCCCGAATTGTTCCTGACTTTGTTTTATTTTTATAATATTGTACTTTTGTTCAATATTTAATAACACAAGAATTTAACTTCTTCATCATTGCTATAAAACTAAAATCAAAACAACACCGGCAAATAAGAACAACTGAAGCAAAAGTTAAAAACTGGAAACATGTGGTATTTTTGTAATGATGAAAAAAGCTGTTATATTTGGAAAAACATTTTCTTCAATCCTGTATTCGCTACTGTATATGAACATATATGTATACATATATTGTATGTACTATACGTGATTGAGCATTAGGGGAACTACATTGAATGGCTGTACAGCAACTTTCCGTAAAATAAACGTTAACTCTGTATAACAAATTTTTAAATCACTCTCATACTTATATTAGTTGAACGTTGAAATGTCAAAATAAAGTAAAGCTTTTTGTTTACAGAAGAACGAAGAAATATAACAGACATGCCACTAGAAATGTAAATGTATCAGGGCACTACCTTACCACGTTAAGATAATCAAACTAAAGGTTTTTTGACTAACTTCGCTGATAGTATGTGTTTGTTTATCACTTCGCATAAGGACAAACATAGCCACGGTAGATGAAACTCAATTGAAAATTAAGATAACAACTATTTTTAAAGAAAAAAAATCCAGTATGGTACAGACTTCATATATTTAGCTGCGTTGATTCAGAGATCCTTGTTACTAGGTAGGGTGAAAAGTAACCTCCTTGGGAATTGAAATATTTTATTCAATATTGTCCCCTTTTAGCTTGATACACTTATTGCAGCGATTTTCCAACTTCTTGATCCCGTTCGGAAAGTAATTTTCCGAATTTTTTTTTTTTCATATGCAGAATATTGCCCAAAATATGGTATACTTTGTGGTATCTGCTAGCTCGTGCACCTTCACTTTCCGGTCAGCCAACACCATTTCATGTATTTTTATGACATTGTCCTCTGTAACCGCATCGGAGGGCCTGCCGCTGTGGACTTGATCGGTAGTGCAGTTGCGGCCACCATGAAACTCTCGAAACAAATATTTCACAGTGTAATCTGACGGAGCATTAGCCCCATAATATTTATCCTTACTTACTTTACTTTAGGTGGCGCTACAGTCCGGGGTGGACCTGGGCCTCAGTCAACAAGCTTCTCCAGCTAGCTCGATCCCTGGCTAGCTGTCTCCAGTTTCGCACGCTAAGTTTGCTGAGGTCCTCTTCCACTTGCGTGCGCCACCTGAGTCTTGGCCTTCCTCTACTGCGCTGTCCCTCGGGGGCGGATTCGAAGACTTTTCGGACCGGAGCATTGGTGTCCATGCGCTCTACATGACCCAGCCATCTCAGTCTTTGGATCTTCACTCTTCTGGCTAGGTCCATGTCGCTGTACAGTCCATACAGTTCGTCGTTGTATTTCCTCCTCCACTCACCGTCAATGCAGACGGGACCGAAGATCGCCCGAAGAATTTTTCTCTCGAAGCAACCAAGAACACCTCATCCATTTTTGATAATGTCCATGCCTCTGCGCCATAGAGCAGGACCGGGATTATTAAAGTCTTATAAAGGGTGACTTTTGTTGTCCGAGAGAGGGCTTTGCTACTCAATTGCCTTCTTAACTCAAAGAAACAGCGGTTGGCAAGAGTTATTCTTCGCTTGATCTCAGCGCTGGTGTCGTTGTCTGTATTTATAGCGGAGCCTAGGTAGACAAAGTCCTTAACTACGAGTACCTCAAAGTTATATCTGTCGAGGGTGACGTTCTGTCCGAGACGTCGGTGTTGGTTGTCCTTTTTGCTTGACAGCATATACTTGGTCTTGCCCTCATTGACCGCTAAACCCATTTTCGCCGCTTCCGTCTCAATATCGCGAAAGCGCCACTGACATCACGCTGTTTTCTCCCGATTATGTCAATATGTCAATATCGTCGGCGTATGCGAGTAGTTGGACGGACTTTTGAAAGATAGTGCCTCTTGTGTTTGCTCGTGAGTTTTGCACTATTCTTTCAAGTACGATGTTGAAAAAATCGCATGACAGCGCATCGCCTTGTCTAAATCCTTTCTGGACATCAAAGGTCTCGGTGAGATCTTTACCGACCTTGATGGAGCAGCGTGCATTCTCCATCGTCATCCTGCACAGACGGACGAGTTTGGCAGGGATGCCAAAACTAGACATTGCTCTATATAGCCCGTCTCTATAGATGCTGTCATACGCGGACTTAAAATCGATGAATAGGTGGTGGGTATCGATCTGAAACTCATGGGTCTTCTCCAAGATATGCCGTAGTGTGAATATCTGGTCGATGGTGGACTTTCCTGGCCTGAAGCCACACTGATATGGACCTATCAGGTTGTTGACAAACGGCTTCAGGCGTTCACACAATACGGCGGATAAGATCTCATATGCGATGTTAAGGAGACTGATGCCTCTGTAGTTGGCGCAGTTCAGAGGGTCTCCTTTCTTGAGAATTGGACAAACAATGCTGTGGTTCCATTCATCGGACATACTTTCGTCCGACCATATTTTACAGATGAGTTGGTGTATGCTCCTTACCAAGTCATCGCCTGCCGCTTTGAAGAGCTCGGCAGTCAGGCCATCCGCTCCAGCAGCTTTGTTGGACTTAAGCTTCGATATGGCTATCTTCACTTCATCCAGGTCGGGTGGACGGAATTGTTGGTCATCATCGTCCAGGTTGAAAGGTTGATTCTGCCTGACAGCGGTATTTGGTCCGTCATCGCCGTTATACAGTCTGCAGAAATGATTTTTCCAAATCCTCAGCATCGACTGCGATTCTACTACGATGTTCCCTTGTTCATCTCTACAGGCTTCGGTTCGGGGTTTGTTTCCGCGGCATGTTATTTTTACCTTTTGGTAAAACTTCCGAACCTCATTCCTGGAGTAGCATCTCTCAATTTCCTCGATCGCGCGCTTCTCATGCTCTTTCTTCTTCCTCCTGAGAAGCCGGTGCTCGTCTCTCCTCTTCCGCTCATAGAGCTCATGAGCAGCTCTGGTCTTTCTAAGCAGCGCCGCGTTATATGCATCTTGCTTAGCTGCATGTGCTTGCCGGCATTCATCATCGAACCAGGGGTTTCGTTGTGGTGGACGAGTGAAACCCAGCACATCAGAAGCGGCATCTCTGATGGCGTTTTGGCAGTGTTTCCAATGGTCTTCGATGCTTGATGCTGGCAGCATTGGACCTCTTAAGAGATTAAGAGACACTCGATCGGAGAAGGACTTGGCGATCTCTTGCGATTGTAGCCGTCTGACGTCAAATTTTCTCACAGTATTAGTTTGTCTTGGCGTAGTTTGGGATATCCGGAACCGTACCTTGGCTACAACGAGGTAATGGTCCTAGTCGATGTTGGCTCCTCGGAATCTACGGACATCCATAATGCTGGAGGAGTGTCTTGCGTCGATCACAATGTGATCAATCTGGTTGACTGTTGATTGATCAGGAGTTCTCCAAGTCCCCTTGTGTATGTCGAGATGTGGGAACCGCGTGCTAGCCACGACAATGTTTCGCCCCGCCGCAAAGTCGATTAGCCTGAATCCGTTATCGGAGGTGGTGTTGTGCAGGCTATATTTTCCGATTGTTCCACCAAAGATACCTTCTCTTCCTAGCTTTGCATTAAAATCACCGAGGACAATTTTAATGTTATAGCTAGGGCATTGGTCGTAGGTCTTGTTGAGGAGCTCGTAGAAGGCATCCTTGGTGTCGTCATCTTTCTCCTCTGTGGGGGCATGCGCGCATATGAGGCTTATGTTGGCGAATTTAGCCTTGATGCGGATTGCTAATATTTATCCAACTTTTCTTTTGTTTCCTTCGCCGTTTTGCCTATCAAAAAATAATGTTTTATGAGAGAACGATAATCGTTTTTGTCCATACTCAACATGATGCCAAACACGAAAACAACAATCAGCTGTCAAAACAAAACTAAAGACAGTATCACACTGAAATTTGGCATGTGTGCCTAAATACGAACGGACTTCAAGGCAGCATAACCTTTTTTGCAGTAGCAACGTATTCTGGCGGTCAAGGAGGTTACTTTTCGCCCTACCTAGTATTCCATTGGATGTTGTTGGCCTTTCGGCAATATTAAATTGATGCTCTTCACTTTGCTATTGATTTTCTAGTGGTATTGGAATAAAATACAGCGCAACAAATAATATGGACTTCATTAGGTTGATGAATTTGCTAACGTAAGCATCAGCGGGCACGCGCTACATTTATTGTATGTATAACCTGGCGTTAGGACAGGACACTGGTGAGCAGCGCTCATAACAGTGCGTACAAAAACGGTTATGCAGTAAAAAGGTAACACAAACTGTTGTTTTAAGTGCTGTTTTTTTCTTAGAAAACGACATAGCTTCTATCGAAGGCAGATTTATGTTTAAAAATATTGCCCCGATTCTCTGCTTTTCACATTTCCGTTCAATTTTGAAAAAAAAAGTTCAAGTAATCAGTTCGTTAGTACTTTAAGGTGCACTAGACACTAAATTTTGTGAAGGTCGATAGTGCTTAATAGGGCCTTCCCAGAAGTATCTGACCTGACAAAGAAGACCATAAAGAAATTTAGAATTTATTTTTTATTTTTCAAAGTAGTTTCCTTTTAGCTCGTTAAACTTTTCCCAGCGATGGTCAATAGCTTTGATATCCTCTTTATTCACATAGTAGGAACCGCCAAGCTCATCAAAATAGTCATTAGCCTTAGACTCTATCTCTTCATTATTTGCAAACCTTTTAACACCAGGGTCATTTGTTTTAGATTTTGAAAAAGAAAATAATCTGGGAAAGCAAGATCTGGCGTGAGGGAGCAATTCGAACTCCAGCTCATTGATTTTAGCCATTGCATTGACGGGCGTTTGAACTAGTGCGTTGTCCTAATAAAACAAAACTTTATTTTTCGCAAGATACGGCCGTTTTCTCCTGATTTCGTCGCATGCAAAAATGCCGCATAACATTCGTTGTTGATTGTCTTTGCCAGCTGACTGAGTCGTCTTCGCCTTCCTTGGAGTCAGTTCTCCCTTTTTAGTCAACTCTTTTGACTGTTCCGTCGTCTCAGGTGTAAATGATGGACCCATGTTTCGTCCATGGTTAGGAATGGACGGAAAAACTCGGCTTTATTTCTGCGAAACATTGCCAATCAGTCGATGGAAAGATACTAACGACGTTGTTTGTGCTTCATTGTGAGTAAACGGCGCACCCATCTTGTTCACAGCTTTGCCATGTCCAAATTGTCGGTCAATATGCTATGCACAGCACTTTTTGAAATGTCTACCAGTTTGCAATCTCGTGCAGTCGACGGTCATACAATACGATTTTTTAACATTTTCTGACGTAGTGACCTCACTTGCTTAGTTGCTGAACATTATAAAGTGAACAAACTCGCCAGCGTGCACCTACATAAGAGCGAGTTTTGAGGCTTTGACCTTGTTGACAATTTACAATTGTTCACTGAAAAGTGATTACACGTTTCTAAGGCAATCAGTGAATTTTCTTTTGGAATAGGCTAAATCTAGAAAATTGTCCATTTAGTTAAGTTTATTAAGTTTGTTTTCCTTTCGTTATTTTATTGTCTAAAAGTAAACTCTTTTCATTCTTTATTATTATTATTTTTTAACTTGATACCTTTTCACCAAGTTTCCTTATCTCTTATGAACTGGTGGCTCTTCGAATTTAGCGCCAACATCCAGACAAGTGGTTTTCTTTGTGGACATGTGGATGTTGCTTTGATCGAGAAACTGTTCGATTTCCATTAGATGGGATACTGCGTACTTGGTACGTAGATCTGACGTGCAAGTAGAAAACGAGATCGATTATCTAGTAACAAGTCGGCGTTTCAAAAAGTGTTTAATAAAAATTCCCAGTACATAGCTGCATTGATATCATGCACTGCATCAAATACCCTAGAATGTAAGTTTAAAGAAAAACAAAGTAAGCCAACAAACAATTGTATACTAGTTACTGAAAGCATTAAGTAGACTACTTACTTTGAACACTGAAGAACTTTGAAACATTTGAAATATATTTATTGTCAACACCAGAACGAAAGATCATATGGAGGACAGAGCAAGTAATTTTTAAAGATTCCTCTAAACGGAGCAAATCATTTTTCTAGTCAAAATTGCATTAATGAGCTCTTAGCCAAGCGTCGACGTAATAAGGATAACATAGGGCTTTATATAATTTTAATCAATTACAACGGTTGTCGATGCCAGCCTCAAAATGATGTTTGGTTAACGTGTTTAACAGCATTTTAAATTAAAGTAATTCCTAGCATTTTTGTGAACATACTCGTATAAGACTTTATTATTTGAAATAGAAAAGTATTTTTAAGTATTTGGATATGGAGAAGTCTTCAAGTGCCACGGTTGGTTACTCTTGATCAGAATTGTATTCTGATAATCATACAGCTACTAGTGTTTGATGATGTTCGAGAGATTTTTTTTGACATTTCGGAACTAATGAAACTTTTATACATCATAACAAGCAGGCTTAGGGACGTCCCCAAAAGAGGCATTTACGGGGAATAATACACATCAACTGTTTGGATAATGAGAAGAGAAATACCGGCGCATAGTGCAGAGTTATCACACAGTTCCCACATCGAAATAATGAGATAGGTCCACATTTAATTTAAAAAAAAAAGCCTTTTAAATAAGATGCCCTCTTTTATCTTATCTATCGCAACAATGATGTTTAAAAAATTGAGCCATGAATTGTTTCCCCATCCGTTATAATTTCTAGATTTAACTACTTGCAACTATTTTTTTCCTCCAAATATCAACCAACATATTAAAGGTGAAAGATTAATATCAAATGAAAAATAGCATTGAAAAGAGCATTGAATTCGCTCTATACCTATATACCTATAGAACTTAGTCTCATGGAGTAATTTGCTCTTTCATATTCAACGATGACCAAGGAACAAATTATATCGAATTGGTGGTTCTATACTACATGGATCCAGTACATGAAATACTATATGCCTTGAATTAGCACAAAAAAGATGGAAATATTTTAAAACACGATGCTGATATTGTTTTACTACGAAATACATGGCACATTTTCTTAGATAGTCATTATTCCAACATTTTATTAGGATTTCAATTCGAAGGTTGTACTGAGTTGACCATGCGATGTTAAAGGGTGTCATGTCCTTTACCAGAGACTAAAGACATAAACAATTTTGTTTTTTGACAAAATTCGACTTTATCAATGGAGTCTTCTTTGAGTGTGATAGCATCATTTCAGCACCGCTCTAACAATTCAAGATCTTTCTCATGTGATTTGTCCAATCTTTCAAAATACGCCTTAGTTTTAGCCATTACTACTTCATTGGTCTCATGTCTCTTTCCGGTGAGCATTTTTTGAGGTTTGCGAACAGATAACTATATACATGCTTTATTCATTGTTACCTACCGCATGAACAACTTTTTTTTTAATTTGCTAAAACAGCTCCAAACAGCGCTCTGAATCATCAACATGTTATTATTTTTGGTCCACACGCGGAACACACTTTGAAATGAGCTTTTACATAGCCAAATACTCATCAAAAATATGACGAGTCTCTTGACTGTACAAGGGATGATCCAAAAGTAATAATAACACAGGGGAAGAACAAAATTTTTTTTCCTGCGGTATAAGTTTATGGAGTCACTTTAGATACTTATGATTATGATGTACTCATCCTATAAATTATTTTGCTTGAATTGACTCTGGTTCTCACTTTACTAATTCGAAGTACATATAACGTTACTAATACTAATCGTTGTCCGAGATTTTAACGAATAGCACCTTGTTCATTCATTCCCAGTTGATTAAATTATTTAATTAATTGGGCGTTATTGTTACAAAAAGTATGGGTTCTTTATGCAAGTCTTATGCTAATAACTCAGACAACACTAAATGTCCCTGTTTTCTTTATATGTGGGACAGTCGTGCGAAAAATGGACACTGGAGCAGGAAATACTGGCCGTCGAGAATGACCGTGACTGTAGGAAAAGCTAGCATCATTCATAATCCGTTGATCAGTTGAGAAAAAAATCATTCTTCCGCCACTAACTTCTATATTAAACTAAGCCCAGTTTGTTGAATTTTTAGATAGGAATAGCGATTGCCTGAAATATATTTGTCAATCATTTCCTGGTCTTAGTGTAGAAAAGTTAAAAGCAGTAATTTGGATTGGTCCGTCTGGTCCATACTCTTACAAACAGCTATAATTTCACAAACCACATGACTCAAGTTGAATTGGAAGCATGGACAAGCTTTGTATCAATGTACACATGTTTCTTTTTGGGAATTGCAAAGCTGAAGAATATTCCGGAATAGTGGTCAAAATGCTCGAAAATTTACAAAAACTAGGAGCTAATATGAGTGTCAAATTACATTATTTGCACAGTCATGTAGATAAATTTCCTGTCAACACGGGTGATTAAAGCAAAAAACAAGAAAAACGGTTCCACCAGGATTATGGTGCTGCTGCTTGAACTTGCAAAAAGAGACTGTTCAGACCAAAAACACCATCGAAAACCTCATACAAAACGTTTTTTAACCTCTTATTGATATGTTTTTATTTTTTATGTTTGATTTTATTATTTCTTGTGCCAATGTGCTATACATTGGTTGTTTAAAATTATTTTATTATTTTAAAAAATATTCCCCTCTTTTTTAAAATTTAATGTCCAGTGCCTTTATTTCAAAAATATTATTATTTTCGTATTTAGCAGACCAAAATTACCTGAATTTGACTAATCCCATGCCGCAGAATCAGTGTTTCCCTGTGAATCGAATAATTCTAGTGGTCCTAGTAAATTTTCAATACCCTCACTTGTTATGTGTAAACAAATCATATTAATGCAACGTTGTCCCTGGATACTACATAAATTAGAATACAAACAGTCGGAGTGATAACATGAAAATGGAAAAAAAGAAGAAACGAGTTGACATCTCCAAAGCAGAACCTAAAAACTATGAAGCTATGATCCGGACAGATTTTTGAGACAATTTATAACCATGGACGAGACCTGGATCCATCACTTTGATCCTGAAACAAAACAGCAGTCTATGGCTTGAAAAAGACCGTCTTCACCGAAACTGAAGAATTTTAAAGTCGTAAGTTCAGCGCAAAAAGTTATGGCATCCGTTTTTTTTGGGATGCCGAGGGAATTGTAATGGTGAATTATCTGGAAAAGGAAGCCACTATTACAGGCTCGTACTACGCAGACCAAATAAGGAGATTGCGGGAAGGTATCAATGAAAACAAGGCCAGGAAAACTTAGAGCTGGAGTACTGTTTCACCAAGACAACGCACCACTACACAAAGCCGAAGTCGCGATAGCTGCTATTCGACAAGCGGTTTGCTTGGACACCCATTCTATTCTTCAGATCTGTCCTCTTTCCCCGGCTTAAAGCGCAGCTCAGGGGTAAGACATTTGAAGACAATAGCGATGTGATGACCGCTGTAGAAGCATTTTGGAAGAGTCAGGATGAAATTTTTTTTCAAAACGAAAACGAAGTCGCGCTGTAAAGAAGAGATGGACTAAATGTATTCATACTTTGAAAAATAAATAAAATTTGAACTGATAACTAATATATCAGTCAAGTACCAGCGTCTTGTCAACGTACGAAACTAGTTTTTCTTCCATGCTTTTGAAAATATCAAAAGTTGCGTCCTTAAAATTTCAATATCGCGATTACTAATGGACGAAAAGTCATCAAATTATGACAAGTATCGTTTTAAGGTTAGTACTAACTAAAAATAATTTTATTATGTGTATTATAAGAGTCGTTGTCTATGTGTCAGTCTTGGAACTTTTCATTCATCTGTTATCATGTCATTGAATTGTATTCTGAACAGAAACAGAGCGGTCATCAGTATGTCTTGGCTCATCTGGTGAAGAATAGTGAAAAAGGAGTAAGCAAAATGGGGCAAAATGATTGAATTATTAGTAATCGCTCAGAGATGATGCTGATGTATATTGGAGATGGACGCTATTAACAATCATATGCACTTATTTTATAATGCGTATTAGATGCCTGTTTCTGTCCGTGCGTTAGCTTCAAAGTTGAACTGCACCATCTATTAATAAGGCATATAGTGTGAGACTTTAAATTTGTATCGGTAAATGTACGCACTGACTGACTTTTTCTTCTGTTATTTAAAAGACCCAATTTTCTTTTGAATAGTTCAAAAGATTTTCTCCTGACTGCAAAAGTTCTCACAAGAAGGTTTCCATTGCCTCGCAAGGGGCAGAAAAATAAAAAGTAAGAAACCCTCCATGCTCCATGCTCCATGCAATGATTCTTTAGCGACTTTAAACTAAGATATTTGTGCAGGATGTGATTCTTATTCCAATAAGGCCTTTGCCAACACATCCAGCAAGTATTTATTAGTCTTACACACACTTTACGGCTTACATACAACGGTCACCATATGCAAAGGCTACGAAGACGGCATATTTTCACATACTTGCTGGCAGCGCGTACGTCGTCGTATCATGCGTCGGTCGTATCGAAGCGTACCCTTTGTGTGCTCGCCTGGCCTGGCTTGATACTCGTACTGTCGTACATCGTTGTGAAAGTTGGGCAAAGGGGCAGTACATTTTACTATAGAAATCTCCAGGGTATTGATTTGTTGCCCGTACGGAAGTTTCCATTCCTCCCCTCCATTTTAATCTAATATGTTGGCAAGTGTGACTATATGGATCGGTTTAGATGCGTACATCTACATATTTTATAAAACCCGATTCTTTGTCGTCCTCGTCCTTGCTATCCGTATTTCAGCTGAGAGCAAACCTTCAGCAATTACTATATCCCAAGATATGGGGATGTCCTCGGAGCCCATATGTGAACACTTCTATTCATACAGCAGGACTTACATATCTTTCTCTTTCTGTGAAACGTACTAATATGTATAGTAGATAGATAGTTACATATGTTTGCATGTATGTAAGTGCGTGCGAATATTTATATATGCACATATTCTAAACAGTGTTCTCGCTCGGAAAGCAGTGTTGTACTTAAATTTATCTTAATATTTTATATGCATACACACGTGTGTGACATACAAATTTTACGAACATCCTTTTCGGTAGGTGGATGGTGGAATCATGCCCGTCAGCGATTCGCATTCGGTCGGGGAGACTTCAACTCAACTCCTGCTGGACTTTGGCGACTTGTATTTTAAGAAATATATTTAGAAAATCTACATATAAAATTGGATTGGATCGATATTTTCCAGTCCAATTTATGGAGCTGCTTTTGGCTCATGCTATTGACGCCACAATATACGAGTACGAGTATATGGTACCGCTTCTAAAACGAACGAATATATGGTGCGAGTTTGTAAGAGTACGAATACCATATCTTTGTATGTTGGTATGACACATTATATGTCTTAGCATAGTTATGGGTAGTGTATTATAAAATTCGATTCCATTGAGGGGTGGATGGTCTAGTTTAAGCTAAATTTTAAGTATGCAGTCGCATTGTTGTAGATTTTTTTTTCAGTTTTAAATCGGGCGGATGAATACGAATATGGTTGCTTGGTAAGCTTTTAAGAAACTCCTTAAGGGAGGGGAAATAATTAGATGAATAGTTCGAAAAAAATGTGACTTAGACGGTCTAAAGAGATATAGATCTCGGTATCTATCTTTGTAATAAAATTGAAAATAGGTCAAACTAAATATTGACCAATAGGAGAATTTTATGAAGAGCACTTCTCCAAAACCTTTAACTCTTTTTGCATGAATTAATTTTGAGTAAGTAAGGCACTCGTCACAATCTGGTGCACATTGTGTGCGTTATCGGTTAGTCCTAAGTTTTAGCTTACATTAAACAATTTGTGTACCTAGTCAAGTCATAAATACTGGTACACAGAAAAATCAAAATGAATTAATATTTGAACAATTTTTTGTTGTTATTTTTATTGGGTTATTCAATGGCTACAAATCGTAGAACAACTTATTCGAAATGACTTTCATTTGCCTTCCAGCACGACTTAAGACGATGTGGCCACTCATCGATTGCGAGACGCACTTCATGCATAGGGAAATTGTCCACTGCACGGACAAGGGCTCGCTTCAACGACTCAATATTTGAGTATTTGCCCTCTAATGCGGACCAAAATTTGTAATCCAACGGGTTGAGGTCTGGACTACCAGCTGGCCAATCATACGTTGATATGAAGTTCGGAACGTTGTTTTTGAGCCACAGTTGAGTCGTTTTTGCTTTGTGAGCTGGAGCAGAGTCTTGCTGGAGAGTCCATGGCTTGTTGTTGAATATTGATTGGTTGAGAGACTTCACAAAGGGTTCCAAGACGGTCGATTGATATACTTTGGCCGATGTTTTCAATCCTTTCTCACAAAAATGGAGCTTGGTAACGCCATCGTAGCCCACTCTCCACCATACCATTACAGACGCAGGATGGTGGCCTCTTTGAACCCTCGAGATGAGTTGCTTCTCTGGATGACCGAGCATACACACGATCGTTCTGCTTATTGAACGATTCTTCTACGGTGAAGATTTTCTCGTCAGTAAACAGAATTTGTCTGTGAGCGTTCTTCGCGTAACGGCTGAGTAATGCTTACGATCTTCGCTTGCGTTTTTCCTTCAATGCAGCCGTGAGCAGGTGTCCAGTGTGCCGCTTGTCCGCGCTGAGTCCTAAATATTCTTTAATAATGCGAGACATGGATTTTTGCGAAATTAGCATTTCCCGCGACAAGATTTTCTGTTTTCGCAGCGGTTTTCGATCGATTCGTTTCTTCACGGCTTTGATCGCTTTCGGGGTTCTCACAGTGTGCGGACGGCCGGATCTTTGAAGGTCTCGTACTCCACCAGTATCCTCAAATAACTTTACAGCACGATACACAAAATTGCGAGTGGTTCCAAGCGATCGCAACGTCCTAAAGATATCGCCTTTTTCCATGTTGCATTTAAGTAGGCTAACCACAATAATACGATTTTCGATGTCGCCCCATTCCATGATTGTAAGCAATTAATGTCAAAAACTTTTTACGTTACAATGAAGCATAAACATCAACTGTCAAATCGCAATCAAAACGAAATGGATGCGCCCAGTGTTGTATTCGTAATGAGTGAATTCAGTTGTGTACCAGTATTTATGACTTGACTAGGTATTCGTATATGGCTACAAAATATAATATATTATACTAAAGGGATGCCCAATTAAACTACAATCAACTCCAGAGGACTGTAACTTCCAAAATGGATGGCAAAATTTTGTCAATGTTCCGTTTCATTGGCTTCATTGTTTACAAGATTGCAGAAGTAAGTATTTGCGTCTCAGTTTCGTGGTATTTATTTTATCCGTAATGTAATTCAAAAGTAGTAGTGTCATAGCGCTATAGCCTGCCGACACGTCGATCCTAATAAATATGTTATGTTTTGAATAATAGCACGTTACAAAAATACTGGCAGTATTGGAGAACGCGATGGTCGGAAAAAAGTTTATCAGCGCTAGAAGTGGTTCGAAAGGAAGGAATGGTTGGAAAACAGCTGCTGAGTAGAAGATATCAAAGGAACCATGCAACGGATATTGAAAGATGAGATAGAACTTTATAAGTTCCAAAAGGGGAACATTTTTTTCCGATTTAAAAGAAATAGTGTAGTTTGGTAGAGAAAATGAGCTGTTGCGCTCGCACGAACATAGCCAGTTGTCTAATATCGTATCTAATATGTCCGATGAGAAAATTTTCCCAATCGAAAAATTCGTAAACGTTTTCGTTTGGCCGCAAAGTCTGTTCGATGGTGCTTTGAAACCTTGAGCAACCAAATATTTCCGTGAGAGAGAATGTCCGTTCCTACAAGACTATGCACCAGCTCACAAAGCACGCGTCAAACAAGAGTGGAAGAAAAAACGTCCCTTGCCAATGGTTTCCACAGTTCACAGTTACGAATGGGCTGAAGAAAGCTCTTCTTCAATATTGGAAGAAAATTCCGCAGCCTAACGAACGTGAGGTGTACTTGAAGGCTTAATTGCATCGCTGTTTAAAGTAGCAGATGATAATTGAACATGGAATATCCATTAACTGACTCGTCAAAAGTATGGCCGACTAATGGAATTTCAGCATTCTTTGTACGATCCTAAAAAGCGGTATCCCTAGAACTGTGTCAATAACAGAGAAATAAGTCTCCTTAATATTACATATATAAAACTATGTCCGCCGTATCTGAACGCCTAATACCCTTCGTTCATCGTCTTACTATTCCCTATCAGTGTGGCTTTGGCCGGGAAAGTCCGGTGTGGATCAAATGTTTACATTATGGGAGTTATTGGAAGAATCTCAGGAGTCGCAAGTCGAAACATACAACCTCTTTATTTAATTCTAAGTCGCATATCACACCATAAATAATGATGATAACAGTTTTGGCACTCCAACCAATGATGATGGAGAATAAAAAAGGGCGACGCCCTTTATGATAATTTTTTTAAAAATAGTTTTTAATTCACAAGTCACCGTATTTCAAAAATCTGATCAGTTGCTCGCATAAGCAGACGACATTGACATAATTGGAAGCTGTCATTGAAGCGTTTCCGAACATACAATATCGATGCCCAGGACTTCGCGAAAAGCTACAACTAAGAGGTAGTAATAGACTTTGTATACTTCGCCATCGCTATCAACTCCGACAGCGACACCAGCGCGGAAATCATGGAAAGAATAGCTTTTGCTAATCACTGCTTCATTGGGCAATTGAATCTTAAGGCCCTCTCTCGGAATGCACCAGACACTGACGAAAGCGGATGAAAGAACTCACGCTCGATTTGAGAGAAAGTTCCTCGGGTTATTTTCAGTCCGAAATGCATCGATGAAGAACAGATGAAATGTTTCAACAGCGAACAACATGGGTTTAACATCGATGTTTACTTGGGCAGAAAGCTTGGAAAACCCAACTTAGATGGCAAGGTCACCAATTAGCGCATGTACAACAGCGTCCCATCCCGGAAAGTGTTCGACTCTAAATCTGGGTGCCAACACAGTAAAAGTCGACGTCATAAGCCGAATCCGGTCAACAAAACTTTGCCACCGAACTGCTGCTAAAATTCCCTACAACACACTCAATAATACATTATGAGGGATGACTCTGCACTCCATGTTGCCTATCTTACTGAAGACTTAATTCAACAACAGCATTATACTGCAATATGAACCCCTGAAATGGCCATCGCGATCGTGCGATTTGGCGCTACTCGATTACATCCCGTCTGGGTATTTGATATTACGTTGGTGTATATTCATAGATCGAAAACTATTTAGGAAATGGAAGCCAATATTCAACACGTAATAAGGTAGATAGTGACCCCGAAATTGAAACGACATGATGCAATTCTTCAAAATAGCCGAGAAAACATAAATTATTGTTAATAACGACTAAAAATTTATGACTTAAACTCAATTACTGTTGTTATTATTTCAAAAAAGTTCTACTTGTATAGCTCTTTGAAAGCACTCATTCATCCTCATTTCTCATCGAGTGAAAAGTGTTAAACATCTAAAAATTAATGCAAACTATACGGCTATGTGTATGTCCCACCAAATTGGTGATCTTTCTTTAAGAACATAAAGCACTCTACTTCATCCTGCTCTTGACGCCCATTGAGAATAATCTTACTTCTGCCAACTCTTTTAATAAGGTGGGATTCGCCGCAAGTTCAATACTTCTACGTTGTACTATATTTTAGCCTTAGAGCGCTTCAAAACTTAAGCGGAACAAATCCATTTCCGCACTCGTAACAGCAAGAGTCTTTAAGAAAATAATACACATAAATCCGCCAGTCAGATTGGTTTATCTTCACTCGTTCTGAAACATGCACAGTTAGTATTAGCATTTCTTCGTGAAAAAACTTGCACCTAAACAACGCTTGCAAATTATTGAATTTTATTATTCAAATTCGTGCTCTTTGAAAAATGTTTTTCGTGCACTTCGATCTTTTTACGGTCATCATAATCAACCTACTGAATAAGCAATACAAGCCAAAGTGATTTTACACCAATTTCACGTTATTGGACATCAAGCCACTTACTGTATCCGTAGAGTGCGTAGAAAGCAAATGTTGCTGCTGTGTCTGCTAGTGTTAATGAAGATTGTGATTTGCCCATTCGTGGCCGTTCGCAGCAATTGGGATTGTATTACTCGACTACGTGGAAAAGTTTACGCATGGATCTTGGTTAAGAACCTTATAAAATACAGTTCTTGCCAGAACGACCTGTCACAATGTTTAAAAAAAACTGGAGGAAGATCCGCTTTTTATCGAAAACTTTTACTCGGCGACGAAGCTCATTTCTGGTTGAATGGGTACCGTATTTGATCCAATAAGCAGCCTCAATACAAAAGTTGCCAATGCGTATTTTTTTAAAAGATGACCGTAAGAACAACGTTACCCCCAATAGCGCCCACTATTGTTTAATGATTTCGACTTTTTTTTTGCCCAAAATGAACGAGCTTAACCTAGTCAATATATGGTTCCAACAAAACGGCACTTAGGCACTAGGCGACTAATGCGTATTTTTCTGATCACATTTGCTGTAACAAGTATATTTCCTCTTCCAAAGCGCATCAAAATGACCGAGGATGTAAGCTTTTGGCAACTGCTCTATTTCAGCACCATAGAAAAGAACTGAGATGATAAGTGTAGTTGGTTTGCTACAAGGTTAATAAAGGCCAAAGGAAAAGAGGTTGCTAAGCGTAGCTCTTTGTTTGGTCTCCAATGAGATGTCAAAGTAGAGCCGAACCAAAGTAGAGAAATACACGCTCGGTAAATGCTTCAGAATCTGATTTCCACTATGTCGAACATCATGGAGAGAATGCTCGAGCTAAATGTGAGCAAACTGCTTTGCGAATGCATTCTCTATATAGGATGCAAATTGCTAACCCCTATCGAAATTCTGCAAAAGTGTGCTTCAAAATTCGGCAGTGGCAGCCCCCGAGGCGCTGTCGTAATTCAGGCAGTGCAGGGTAGCTCCCGGCAAGACAAGGGGCGTGACCTTTAGATCCACTGTATATGACTATCATAAAGTCAATTATATCCTTTGCGACGTTTGTCTGATGACAGCTTCTTGTCACGAAAATAGGTTATTAATGCTTTTATCAAACTCCAAAAAACAGTTTGTCTCGGCTGCATGAAGGTTTTCTTACAACGGCTGGTTCAGATCTAGATGCACTGCTGAATCTGTCTTCCCTTGATATTCATTTCATAGCTTTCCCTGTCAAGGCCATCTTCTCTTTTTAACCCAATTGACCTACTGACATGCCACTTGATGCAATGACGTCAGAACTCTTGCTGCAGAAAAATACGAAATTGACTTTCTCAGTGCCCAGGAATGGTTTCGAACAGAATCTGAGTCAACAAGGAATTGTAGGCCCATCTTGGAGTCCAAAACCAATTAGAAATGGGGCGTTGGTGTCTTTTTGGAGAAACAGAAACTTTTGTCTTTGAAGTGATATCTCCACTCCATCCTGATGGCAACGAGCTATATGAAATCAGTGGAAAAGGCGAAGATATTCTTGTTGTCTTAAAAAGTCTCTTTCGTCTTTCAAGCTTCAAAAATGCAAAACGTTACTATACTTAGTCTGAAGGTGAATTCCCTAAGTCTTGCTTGGGTCTAAGGACACATTGGATCACGGAAAATTCAATCACTGATCAATTTGCTAGGCAAGGCTCAAAAGAGGAGTTTTTCAGTGATATAACATCTTGCGACGCTTTTTATGAAAGTGATGACGACATCGCAGAACACTACCTCTGTGAATGTCCGGGCTACGCTCTCATCAGTACTAGTATACTTTAACGTTGTTATTGCTGGCACTCTAGGTACTTTATCACTAAAGGCGTTTATGCAACATTCTTCGAAAAAAAAGAAAAGAAGTGTAATGAACTATATCTTAGTCTAAGTGCTCTGTTCCGGCAGTAAAAAAATCGCACTAGAAATCAAAGATTTTTCCAGATTTCGGATTCAATAAGGTTTCCTATGTACTATATATACTAAAAGAATCTTCTTCTTATCCTTTTATTAACCCTTTCCTCGTTATACGAACTTATGCGTAACGAGTTTCCCATTTTTACTGCATCGCTGCTGCTCCGCTTATGGGGTTGGCTAATGTCGCAGACCGCAGAACGCGTCTACATAATGCTCGGTCCTGGATCGCTTCAGTGGTTAACCCCAGACGTTGTTGCACATTTGCCATCTGAGAAATCCAGGAATTCTTTTTCCGACCTCGTTTTCTTACAGTTGGAGTGACCGTAGTTGATAGTCCCTTTTTAACCGGATTTTCCGCAGATCTTCTTTGAACGTGGCAATACCAACTTATTCTATTCGCCTCAAGCTGTTCGGTTACCGAATTCTTTATATGTAGACTTCCTCTTATACGCGTAGATCTAATGCAATCGCGTTTAGTGACTCCACTAGACATCCTTAACATTTTCATTTCCGCTGCCGTCATTTTGTTTTTAAACGCTTCGTACATTGTCCAGCACTGTGAACCGTATATAAGAGCTGGTCTAACAACCGTGGTGTAGACTTTCCCCTTTAATTTAAGTGGAAATTTTCGGTCGCAAAAGATTCCCGAATTTTCCCGCCATTTCATCCATCCCACACTCACTCTGTGGTTTACGTCGTCGTCACATTTCGCTTCCATGTTAACGATTGATCCTAAGTACTTAAAAATAGTGCTTTTTGGAAGAACTATTCCGTCTAACATTATATCCGGAACAGGTCGCAACGGATGTGCAAATGGGCACGTCAAATGCTCCGTCTTTGAACGACTTATTTTAAACCCGTTTCTCTCTAGCGTATTTCTCCATGAATCTAAGGCGTTCTGTAAATCTTCGACGTTATCGAAGTATAACTGCGTCGTCAGCGAAGAGAATTGGCGTTACATTTGCTTCGCGCATGCAGTCTTTTTAAAGATAGTCGAATACTACGTTAAAGAGGAAAGGGCTAAGTACGCTTCCTTGATGCACTCCGACATTAACTGGAAATTCTCTCGTTAGTCCAGCAGAGCTTTTAACCGCAGTTTTCACGTTTCGGTACATGTCTTGTATCATTCTAACATACGTTTCCGGTACATTTTGAGACCTCAGCGCGGCCCATATGAGATCCCTAGGCACTCGATCGAATGCTTTCTCGAGGTCGATAAATACCATGTGTAAATCCTTAGACGAATCTCGGTGCTTTTCCATTATTATTCGTAGGCTTTGGATAGCGTCCACCGTCGATCTTCCCTCAACAAATCCACACTGGCTATTATCGAGCTTGATTATTTGCCGAAGACGTTCGTTTAAGACTCTTTCGACGATTTTCATTGTGTGTGACATAAGCTTGATTGAACGGTAGTTGTTGCATTCTCGAGTGTCGCCTTTTCCTTTGTATAATGGAACCAAGAAGCTACTTCTCCATTGATTCGGCATGGGTTGTCCACATTTTAATTTATTTAAAAGTTTCGATAGCCAAACGCTGCCGATCCCCTCCATCTTCGACCAAAACTCTGATGGAATGTCTTTATCAATTGTTTGACAGTAGAATAATCCGAGCATCTTAGGATGAGAAATTCTTGGGAAACACTCTTAGTCATTGCGAATCTGATTAAAATGTTATGTATTGCTTTGAAAACCGCTGGGCCTATGCAGCTTGGCAATAAAGCCCTTAGAATGGATGAATATAAGCTTCAATACGAAACCTGAACAACTCTATTTACGCTTCCTTTTTATCTCGGACAATAGCATTACGCTTCTTGGATGTCGGTCAGATCTGTCTGTCTTTTGCCATTACTTCGTTTGCTGAAGCTATTTTATATCAAGCTTTTCACCGATCTGGCAGATACGTCGCCGTCACAAATTATACGAATCCCTAGGCTTCAGTTAGAGAAACGAAATGGAAGGCCGTCCAATAAAAGTAAATAAAACTGCTTTAACGCTTTACAACTGTACATACATAGTACGAGTATTTAAAAATGTTACTTCAAATGAGCAGAGAATGTTATCCCAACAGTTGTAAAATGATTTACACAAATGTATGTAAATTATAAATTTAATCTTCGACGCTTATTGCAAATTAAATTCATGGTATACACACCTGCAAGCCATTACGTACATGTGAATATATGTACGAGTACTCGTAGGTGTATACGAAAGCAGACCAACAATAGAATTAAACATTGAGTCCAGTTTAACCCCCACATGCAACATTCAAATGTCCATTTCAAAAGGGGATGAAATTCTGACTATAGCTACTGTTCGTTTGGTATCCGTAACGTAGCCTTGTGAGTAATAAAGAACAAGAATTCAGCACGAAAGGGGTTGCCTTGCCGGATAAACTCGGGAATAAGAAATTCTTACCCCTAAACACTAGAGTAGAGGTTAAAATTGAGAGAGATAACTTCTCTCTAAGCAACAAAAAAAAAAAAAAAAAACAGTGAAAGCTTTAAATTTATATAGTTCACATGGATCCATATATGTATGTACAGGTTTGTACGGCTATCGGACGGTACCCTTGTGTGTGCTGTTGCTGTAGCATCGATAAACACAAGAAATCCGGATTGTCCGACATTATAATATGTAGATATCTACGAGGTGCGTTTTAAATACGATAAATATCATACTTTGTTAATGTACCCCTTACACAAAGACGACACACGTAAGATACGACACGGTCTAGGGAGTAACGTTCGTTTCATAGATTACAAAAGTACGCTTTGAATTACGATGACAGAGAAGAAGTCATTTTTGGGGGAGGTGGGCGATGGATAAGTTTAAGGTTCCCTTGACTGAACTACAACAACATACCATATACCCGTCTTATGGCAAACAACAACAATAAACCTTTCGATGGATGAGGCTAGGCAATTTTTAATGAATCTTAATGCCCCGCAGTCGGAAAGGTGCTTCCATCAAAAGGCTTACATCAGTTTAATATTCACGGGCATCTCACAGATACGTAAACCGACTCATATGCCATCGGGGAAGGGGTGGGATGTCGCATGTGGACCTGGACACATACAAGTAGTATGGTCCTCCTCCGGTATACACTTTATTATCGGCCGGGAGAAAATCTCAATTCAAAATATCTCTAGAGAAGGTATGTTTTCATCCATAGAATGGGTAGTTGGGGGTTGGAATGCGATGGAATGGGGTTGAATGGGGTGGCCAACTCACTCTAAAGTACTCGCACTAAAGTCGCATACTACATACAATACCTATGCCATGGCGTTGCGAATTGCGAAGAAGAGATAACACACAATGCCCAGCCACCCCCGAAATCTGTTTACCATATTATATTCTATTTGGGCAGTCCTGCTATAACATTGAGCTAGAGAATGGCATCAGGAGACGAACGAAGGATTTGCTGCCGCTTGTTACTTGTCCGAGTTTAACATTGATGTTAAGGGGTGTACGGTGCGGTATGATGTGGCGATAGAAAACTTAAAATGTGTACTCGTATGTATGTATGTATGTATGCATGCATAGAATTGGATATATCGTTGTTATATTCTAATGCCTGGATAGATGGGTAGCCACAATGTATAGAAGCAGCCTTGTGCTGTGATAAACGTTTTGCCAAAACGAAGACCAACAAGGGGGACAAAGAGTCTGCCAGTAAAATGACGACAACGACGACTACGTTTCTGTACGAATATGTATAAATGTTTGTTCATATATATGTACATATAAGTATCCAAACATACATACATATATATGTAGAAAAGCACAACATGTGTACACACAGAGTTTTTATAAACAAACTATAGGCATCAGTTTGAAAGTTTACAATATATGCAGGACATAAGGGATTTCAAAAGATTGGTTTTTAGGCACAAATTTATACACGCACACTATAAAACATACATATATGTATATGTACAGAGAATATTGTGTGCACACACACACTTTTATATTAGTAGAGTAGGATTTTGGTCCCGTAATATGGATGTAATATGCAAACAAAGTTTCGCAATAGAAATTTAAATTAGAAGAGATATACGAGTACATTTATGTGTGCACATACATTAATACATACATATATGCAAGGAATATATATACATAAATGCTTTGCTAACTGTACCAGAACATTAACATGCACGAGAACTAATACAAGTTGTGGATAATATCTTATTCAGAATAGAAAAGGAAATTCTATTGTTCCCTCTCAATTTAAAGCGAAACATACGAGTAGTTTTCTTACATAAGCTTCTGACCAAAAGCATGATTTGTTATACACAAAAAAAAAAGATTCCTTGCAATAATTAGAGACCATCTGTATCTATAGAGATTGATTATTTGAGACCTATAGAATCCTTTTCTAAAACAACCACATACGTTTCCATCAAAAATCTTCATTCACCTGCATCTTGTCGGTCCCTTGAACCCTTTCTTTGATCACTAATCAACTGAATATTGACCTCCAAGGTCTGAAAAGTTTGAGTTTAAGATCAGCATACATTAAAGACTTTACAATGTCCCATAAAAATGAGCCAGGAGCCATAAAATCGCATGATCTCAGTGTCCGATTCACTGGTCAATTTCGCGTTGTTACATTGTCGTCGAACAAAGTTCTCAGTAAATCAATGGCTTTTTTGGTTGGTATAAATCTTTATACCATGTCTCATATACGGAGATAAGCTAATGCCAGAAGACAAGCCAACAGTGTTCCTTAAGTCCTCAATAGTAAAATTCTTAAATTACTCTTTCCTGGCCATCAGACAAAGTACATGATTTCAAGAGTAGTGTAAGCGCACTTAGGCAATTAAGGCTGCTGTAGAACACAAGGGCGGAGATTAAAGCGGCCACGTATGAGCTCATTTAGATACGCAGGCATGAATTCTAGCCAAGCATCGTCTTAATCTGTACAAAATGAGAAAAAACTTAAGAGAAATTGACTTAGACCCGCCAACCGAGAAGGAGCTACTTGCCTCAAGGGCCAATAAATTCTTTATGGAGCGTAAAAACTACCGGCCAAAATACTTCCATTATATTGCTTAAAGCAACGGACAAAGTACTGCCAACTAACTATTTGCTAAAAACGTAAGATGGACCGTAATGTGTTGAAGCGTTTCCATCAAAAGGTGGTGCTTTTACTCGTAATTAACAAAACCAAGTTACTGGCATTGTGCGCGAGCCAAATTATGCAAACAAGTTAAAGTAACGTGCTGTTATTGCCCTTACGGGCGAGATGTCCAGAAATTGCAATAGTGTTACCAGCATGTACAACAAAATGGAAGCGAACTATCTCAAATTCTGGAATCTCAATCTGTTTACAGTCAATGAGATCCTTGGAAGACCTAAGGCGGAAATTTGTTGCCTAGTATGCCCTTGGACAACGAAAAACTTCTTCAGTACTGGACGTTGAACTACGCTGATCATCACAAAAAACAGCACGACATGTGGCAGACATAGCCATGGAGTATTAACCACAACATCGAAAGAGAGATATCTGTTTTTGTTTTTACATTCAAAAGTCTAAGTATCCCCAATTTAAGGGGTGGAAGGACATCATTGATATGATTCTAACTAACAACAGCGATGCACTTCGACTGCAATTGGATTCTCTCGAATAAGGTTTTAGAATCGAGATTCCCAAAGACTATAGAATTCATAGAAGTATAAACTAGATTAAGTTTACTCAGGCAATTCAGTTTCAGTTTAAAATGATAAATTTTGTCGTTTCCTATGCAAATAGGTACTAAGCTCGATTTTGTACAAAATACATGAAATATCTTTAAATAGCAATTTATCTGTGTTCTTTGAAGAGAATACGAAAGCCCATCCCACCACGTCGGTATCTAATGAATGTCATTCGAGAGACGAAGTGTTCGACCACTTTTTCGATCATTTGTGGCCGTATGTCCCCAATTACATGAAGAATGTTGGCTTCCAATGCGTCGATTGCTGTTGGTTTGTTAGCGTTGACTAGTGATTTACGTAACTTCAAAGAAAGTATATAAGAAAGTATATTGAATGTTTTTTTTCAAGGGAAACGTAACGCCATTCAAGCACACTTCTTCCACATTCATACCATTTAATCGGATAGCGCAAGAGAGATCTATCATGGCTGTATAGCGATTACTTTTGACCGTTACACGCAAATTAGCTTCATTTTTGAAAAAAAAACAATATGATCCGAATATTGTACCAGCCCATAGACTGCGCTAAACTCTGTATTTTTCGGGATGGAACGACGTTTCGATAATTTCATGTCCTTTGTCTTCCCTTCAAATGTGACAATCTTGCTTATTGTCATACCTTTTGAACCAAAAGTGAGCTTCATCACTGAACAGTGGATCCAATGTCAGTTGATTTTCGGTTCATTCACAAAATTTCGACGCAAAAGATGGTCATTCGGCTTCAATTCTTGTACGAGCTGCATCTTGTAAGCTTTCAAACCAAGATCCTTGCGTACAATTTTCCATAAAGTAGACGGACGAATAGCAAGCTGCTGCGAATGACCATAAATGTGGATTTTCTTCAACACTGGTCTTCTGCCCAGATGCAATATTCTCTTCAGTACGCACTCTTTTTATGCGTCACGGTGCCCCTGGATCTTCCAAAAAATGTTCGAAAACGGTCAACATTACGGCAAATAGTAGTCTCAGATGGTTATGTATGTCGGATGTAATAAGCTACAAGTGCTGCAAGTTTTGCACACAGAAAATTTAATTTGGAAACCAAATTTCTAAAACGTCGTTTAAGTGGGTATGTCATCACGATAAAATTGCAAAGATTACTTGATAAAAATGACACTGACAGTTTGGAATATGACAATTGGTTTGACAGATATAAATGTCTGAGGTTTCCGATGTGGTGGAAAAGTCAAATCCGCCTACTACCGACGCAAGCCAGCATTTTTGCACCAGCTAGATCTTATAAAACGCCAAACTGATGATTCGGTTGCAGTTTTTTCGTAGGAATATTGAATATTGAAATAAATATCTTGGTAAGAAATTTGTACAAAACTGACGAACATGGAGCTCGCTTTAGCGCGTTGAATTCCTTCCTTGCCATTGGGAAAAGTTGTGTTTCAAATAAAGCAGTAATATATTTCTACCGGCCTGATAAATAAGCAAAGTGGTCCTCTGACTAAGTTCACTCCTTTTCCTCAGAAGTGGGTTCACTAAGTCCTGTGCAAAGCTTGCAAGCTAAAGGTTGGCTATCGCATGGTTGTTGAAATAAAACTTCTCGCTAAGGCCTATACTTCATTGACATTGAATTAAAAGGCATGGTAATTCTTGCGTGTTGTGTCACTGTTCAAGTCTAAGTTATTCGAAAACATACCCTTTCCGATTTTGCCTGTGATCAGGGACTTGGTTGCGTAGATAAACATTTCATCATCATAAACATTTTTCTCTTTGTGGTCAACAGCGTAGAGAATTTTAGTTCTTGGGAACGCTCTATCAAGTATTCCTTTAATACTCCTTCCACCGACTGCAAGTTTTGTCATTTTCGTTAGTAAAAGACTAAAGGGGCCTTTCATTGTTTAACTGTAGTCTTACAAAATATTAGCCCGTTGGATTGGATTGCGCTACGAGGAAGGACCTTTTTTCTGAAGCTTGTCATCTATTGATCGATTGCAAGGAAATATTTTAAAGTCGCAAAACAAATTCTTCGTAGTACGGCAATTGCGCATTCAGCAAACGTACTTATCTACCAATGATGTCTTTATCTAAAGGAATAATTATTGTAACACCAACTTAACTCGATCCAGGTAAGTGAATGAACATACACGAGAATATATATTTGATACAATTCAAAGTGTGCTCTTCAATTTAAGAGGAATAGAGGGTGGAGAAATTAAACATTCTTTCGCTCATCAACATTGCCATGCCATTCATTATTAAGTGAGCTTTAGAAAATAGCCTGAAACTGAAACTGAACCTTTCGTCACGCCATTTGACATTTCATGGAATTTCCTAATTGCATATCGAAATTTTCCATAAATAGTAATAAAATATTTATTATAAGATGTCAATCTGCTTTTCAAATATAAGACATATTGAAAGGCAGCATATGTTTAAAAAAAATCATTTGTCGTTTTAATTTACAATCTGAAATTAGAAAGCAATTAATGACATTAATATATTATTTGGATAATTGAAATTGATGGTGCTTTTAGAGTCAAACTGGAATAGAAACACATGAGTATGTACGTGCATACATATATAAGTAGTAGTTAGATTATAAGAATAGTATCTATGGCGTGTTTTGTCCTTAAAACATCACTAACTTATACATTAAAATCTTTTTTTTGTAGCTGCAAAGGTTTCTAAAATTCAAAAATTAAGTTTGAATGCACAAGGCTAAACAAGTTCATAAATAAACTCTAATTAAACGAATAAATAGGTTGGCATACTTTGGTACTATGCCTGCAAGTTTTGAAATGGGTTTGTACTTACTAAAACCTTTCACCTGTGCTCATTTGAAATATTAAATTATAAATTTACTAAGCCATTTCGGTTTACACATATGTTTATGTTACAAATTGTAGGCCAACTTATTCGAAATGGTTTCCATTGGCTTTATAGCAGTGGCAAAGTCGGTCTGGCCACTCATAGACTGATGTACGAACCTCATGCATAAGAAAATTGTCCACTGTTCGGACAAGGGCGCGTTTCAAAGACTCAATATTTAGATGTCGAGTATTAACAACTAGTACTAGGTACACAGGCTATTTTTTGGCCAATATTATTTTTTTACTGCTAATAACTCGAACTCGCCTCTGTTTACTACTTACACTTACATACATCCAACTGAGTGCCACCTTCTTGTGTCAGCAGGTCATATAGATATGTACTCGTATCCTATCGTTCTTATGCAAACAAAGTGCTTTTGAAAACTAGAGTAGGTTGATTTGTAAACAAAGGGTTTAACAGCTGTAATATCTGTTATCTGTTATCTTTTATTTTTGGTAGCAGATCGAAGAATATTTTATGAAGAAACCATCCCAACTTGTGATGTCATTTTGCACCTAAGAGTGAGCAAGATCATAAAAAATTCTTTTCGGAGCTTCTTTGGAATACTAATGTCACATTTTTCTGGTAACCAGTATTGTTTGAACACTGTTTAATCGAATCTAAGTTATGATAGATTTACACTCCAAAGTTCTTGTATTGTGGCATGGTATTAATATATGAACAATTAGTGGAGCAATGACTACTATGATATAACACCTTGATCAAAGAGTTCCCGGAATTAAAAATACAAGTTTATTCATCTAAATCTATATTGTCTCATTCAAAGTAATCCCCATCGATTGCAACATACTTATGCCAGCGCTTGATCCAATCCTCGAAACATTTTTTATATTCGGTTTTCGGTATGTCCATCAGTGCTTCCCGCGACTTTTCCATTACTTCCTCTCGGCTGCTGAAACACGTTCCCCGTAATGGTTTTTTAACTTATTGAACAGACGGAAGTCACAGGGAGCCAAATCAGGTGAATACCTTTGATTTCGTCAAAAAAAATGATGGCACTGTTATCATGGTGCAAAATCCACGAGTTTTCTGCCCATAATTCTGGTCTCTTTCGGCGAATTACTTCACGCAAACGCCTCATAACGCCCAAATAATACTCTTTGTTTACTGTCTGGCCTTCTGACAAAAATTCATGATGCACTACACCGTTGTAATCCCTGAAAACCGTGAGCATTGCCCCGCTTTTTGACTGAAAACGACGTGGTATTTTTGGTCTCGGCTCATTTGGTGAGCGCCATGAATGTGGGATCGGATTCAGCCTCGCAAATCATCTCTTTTGCTACGTCAACACGTTCTCTTTTTTGCATGAAATTGAGGTCTTTTGGCACTAACTTCGCTGCTACACCAAATCATTAACCAAAATGTCTTGGACGGATCCATAGGCAATGTTCAAGTCCTCAGCTATCTCTCTGTTTTCGATGTCGATGGTCTGCGTTCATCATTTTCGATTGACTCACGACCACTTTTTAACCGCTCGTGCCACTGGTAAGCGACCGTTTTCTTTAGAGAATCGTTGCCGAAACACTTTTCCAACATTTCCAACGTTCGAGCATCATTAAATACGTTTTTTACGTAAAATTTAATACAAGTTCATTGTTGCAAATTTAAATTCATTTCTAAAATTGTAAAAAATCGCCAACATACACAGAGATAGATGTACAGTCTGTTTGATAACATCGTACACGACAAAAATTAAAGAAGAACTTATAACAATAATCCTCCTCCATTATCAATAATTGTTTGGAGTCTTCGAGGCATGCTTTCTTCTAATCTTATAGCATAATCTTGAGACAAAGATCTCCATAAAACTCGTATTTTTTGTGATAATTGTTTGACCATCGAGATCTTCTTTCCTTGGAGCTTTGGCTTCATGAATGCCCAAACATTTTAAATGGGATTTGCATGCGGCGACTGTGATGGCCAATCTAAAACATCGACGTCATTTTCTTGTTTCCACGCACTGCACAAACGACTGCGATGTTTCGGGTCATTATCTTCTTGCAGTAACCAATTCTTATTCCTTCTTTTAAACCACCTTTGGGCAGATGGTAATAAAGCTTTCTTATAAATTTTGACCATGATGCTTTTCAAACACGCTTAGAATCATTTTGTCCTGCTTTTTTGTTGTTTTTGGCGTAGACCCACGATCCGGCAAATCATCAACATTTTTAACTTGGGAATAATGGTGCACCCACTTTGACTTTGGTGCACAAATGCTTTTGACTTTTTTATGTATTAAGCAGCTGCTCCGTATGACATTTTCGGTCCTTTTCGATGCGTGCATAAGAATACTGCTTCATAGCGTGATGCAAACGCGACACTTATTTTAAAATACTTCCGTCTCTGACAAAAATTGAACATTCTCTTTTTTTTTTTATTCAAAGCATCTTAGCAGAAGTATTTTTTTATCTGCAAATGCAAATGTCACTTCCAAACCGGTTTTCATAAACGAGTTTTGCCGTATACGACCTTATCAAACGGACTGTACTCTTGGCTACGTAACTTTTGCAAATGTCAAGCTATGTTGCTAAGATTTAGAGGGAATATCAATTACAGATGTACCAACTTAACAAAAAACACAGAACAAATCGGAACAATGAGAGCGCCACACGGGAACTTTTTGATCAAGGTGGTATATCAAATTACTTTTTCCACAACTGTGGGCAGCAAAATGTTTTTACGCAACGACATGATTTTTTAATCGCTTACGATAAACTTGTAAGCAGCAATCAAAAACCTAGGTTTTCCTAAGTTTTCTATTTTTTTTTTTTTAGCAAAAGCTGTGGGTGTGCCATTTGAGTTCAATTCAAAGAGACAGTTGATGCACTCGTATATGCGAAAGAGTTTACTACGGACTTGGAAACGAGCCCTGTGGTACGCTATTATTTAATGAACACTCTGTTGTCGACATTTCAAGTTGAACTATTGGCTCAAAATTGGTATTGCATAGTTGTTTTAGTAACAGATAATGTTTAACCATGTCGAATTATCACATCGATGAACAAAGCCATCGTGTGTTTGTTGTACGGTCAATATTCTAGCCATCAGACATGGACTTACATTCCAACATTTGAGTAACGATTTTCTTAACAGTCAAAGTCATTTAACAACTCAGAAGCTTATCTGGCGGATAGAGCGACCTTAACTCGCGGGCAAACAGGAGTTGGCAGCTTAATCACATTTGCCCACCCCCTCATTCTTCACACATGATTCAGACATTTGTTAGCCAACCGCATCACAGCTGATACTGTTGACTGCGCTCTCTTTAACTCCTGGCATTTCCCCAAGCTAAAAATGTCTTACGAAAGGACCAGATTTAAGACCAGGGAAGTCATCACGTAGACTCCGATGGCCCATTTGGGAGAAGTTTGTACTATCTCACCTCTTCAAATGAGTGCTATTTAATTACGAGTATATCTCAATAAATGTTGGTTTTATGAATAATTGTCGAATAAACTTGGTAAGACCGATGCAGAAAGCTGAGAAAGAGGAGTACCTCGGTCCAAATATGTGCAATAAAGACATACACACTCTGATCAGCAAAACAAAAATATTTCGCATGACATGTTGCAAAGCATCCCTAAACTTTTATCGTTGGATTTCGAATATAAGTTCATATTTGATATGACTTACATAATTTTCTAATGAAACACAATAACTGCAAATCAATTCAGGAACTATAGAGGAAACCAGAAGTGTCCTAATAACATCTGAAAGACGTTTGATTTCCAATCTTACCAACAAAATTAAGTAGTCACTTAAAATGCTTAAAAGTTGTATATCTTCCGTATATATAATGTTTTAAGAATATTTTCTTTACAAAGGTTATCTAACATACACATACGTGTAGATAAACATGGGTTCATGTGAACATTTTTAACACTTTTATCGTAATTCGGGCAAAGTGAGAGCTCGCGTGTTGACGATTTCATGCCGAACTACGTTAATATCCATTCCATGAAACGAGTACGATAAATTAACACCACCCTCTGAATCCTCGAATATCTCGACTTTTGTTGCATGTGGTGATAGTACAATTTTAGTTGTACACCTATTGCACAACACAATCGTTGATGTTAGAAACAAGGCATAACCTTCCTGCCACCCTCACATTTGTTGGCAATAATCTATTTAGCGAGCTAATAATGTGCAGTAAACTTATGCCTTTGGCTGAAGGATGAGCAATTCAAGTACGCTATACAAACATGCTGTTCACTTGCAGGAAACACAGGGCGTTTCATATAATTGATTTGATAACTTAACAGGAACTTTTGCTGAGTTGCCTTTTGCACAATGAAAGCTGACTCTTAATATGCTTGGGAGTCACATCGATGGGATTTTGATTTGATTCGTTTTCTGCTTCAAATTTTGACTGGATTAGTTTAATAGAAGAAAAATGTTAAACTTATTTAGAGAATATTGTGAGTTAGATGCTACTACGTAAGAGAGCGCATCCTTAGACCTAAGATGTAAGACGTAGTAGCCGCGCTCTCCATACAAAAATTTACAGAGGGCTTAAATATCCTTATTCATTACAGCGACCGAACAGATTCGAAATTCGTTATGCCCATTGTCTGACATGAGCATTTCAAAATCGATTTAAAATTAAAAATTTCCGTGTTAAATCATGTTGAGAATTTAAATAATGAAGGACCAATGTGTAAATTCCAGGAAATGGTTACGTGCTACATTGCACTTGCTGCTACCCCAGAAAATACTCGTATTTTATCTTCATCTATCCCATCTTCAAGTCTTATATGCAAAAAACGTGTATCCCTTTTGATAGTGGTGATAATCGAATCAAAATAGTTGACTTAACTAATATATAATTCTCCGTTTGTATTTTTTAAAATTTAGTGTGATAGAAAAAAAAATTGTTATTTTCCCAGTTTTTGCTGAAAAGTATCCACCGTTTTTATCAGTTGCGCGGAACGACGTGTATTTACTTGGAAACGTAAAGAAGGGGCTTCTCAGGGACTATTTAGTCCATAAAATTCGTTTAGATCACAGATAATCGCTTGGATTTAAGATACTCGTATCATTGCTTTGGATTCATGGAATTTTGATTAAGTGTTGATCTATTCCCATTGCCATCTTCGTGTTTCAAAGCGTTAAGGAAGTTATTAAAGCTCACCATTTGCCTAAATTCATTCATTTCGTGCCTTACTTCTAGAATTCTCTGCGTTTGCTTGCCAACAGCACCGGTGTTGTATTGATCTTTTGAAATGAGATTGTTTTTCTGGTAGAATAAAACACTTCGATAGATCTTGTTATCAACTGAAGAAGCGTAAAGTTGTCTTGACTCTCTTCACAACCATAGAAGAAAAATTTGGTTTTTGGCGGATACAGACAATCCTATTATCATCGGTTTGCACTATTGAATCGACATCAAAAGTTAAAAAATAACTGAATTAGTGCCTAAAAGAAAATGTGGTTTTAGAAAGGTTAAGGGGCGGATTTTTTCCGTTGTAACTACTAGTGCAATCTTTAATACTTTAATCATTTTGCTATTGACAGATGAACAGAAACGAGATGATTACTTAATCTAACAGACGATGCACTTGGAAAGCTATTTTTTCATATAATATGAGTTAAAAGGAAAAAACCCGCATATCAGTGTAAAAATTTCATTTGAAACGTATTATGATTATGTAGCCTCTGCATAAGATGCCATTGACTTATTGAATTCGCAACTCTCACAAATTTATGTAAATATATCCGTAACTTAACTCGATCCTACTAGTTTCTTGGATTACGAAGCTTCTAACTCGTTTTCTGTTTCCATTTTAACTAACTCAGCTTGAATTCGGATACAATCCTTATGAAACCACAATTATTGTGTACATCAGAAACAAACCAATGCAACTCAAAGTTGAAAGTTCCAGAAATGACATAGTTGAGGCATGATAATTTCTCAATACTAACAGGTTGTGCTGCCTCCATCATCTTTTCCTAGATTTCCACAGTAAATATATGAAAAGTCTCGGTACGCCATTACATTGACCAGCTTTTGCATTCGTCCGGATCCATTCATAGATTTAAGTGTTAAGCATGGTTTCCTTCATACGTTACGTACTCGTACATCCCTATGTGTCTACTAAGCAACATACATCTTCAGGTAAACTGGATAGAGTTAACTGCTATAAAATTATCAAGTTCAATCGACTCAAGAATACAGGATTTCGGATTTGATGTTCCCAGTCGAACTTTTAAAGGTATAAAAGGAATCGTTAAAAAATTATTTTGCTGCTAGTTGGGTATTTTCAGAAAACATTTCCCTCATACGAAAGAGAGTTAAAACGCTGTCTCTCTTAGCTCTGCTTCCAAAGTCTAGTATGAATGTGGCTTCTTTTCATGAGTGTATGTTTTTGAAATATTCTATTATATTAGTAAGATGACTCAGAAGAAGAAATCTAAAAGCATTGAATTGAACGACCATAGTTGCTAAACCTGATCTTCTATACGGAAGATTATATAAAAGAATGTCTCGTGAAATAATGTCATTATTTTAGCTGATATGTGGCGAATGGTACTGTAAGGTTGAAACCACACAGCTTCGAGATCTTTACCATCCATATGAGATACATAGAATGATTCTATTATTTCTCTATGTGACTTGCCATTGCTAGTTCATATCTGGCGACGTTTAGAAAAGCAATGGTTCAATGATGCTTTAAGCCTAAAATATACATTTTCTATCCATTTTTTCCCCAGTTGCAGTTTTATTTGTTTACATAGTCATCCATATGAAAGTGGGTCACTTGTTGTTGTTCAATTGACAAACACTTTTCATTCTGTATGATCTGTAGTTGGATTGTGCAGGCACGAAGACACTAATCTATCGTCAAAATGCGCTTCATAGTGTTTGCTAAAGTATTTGATAGAGATTACCCTTCCCTAAAAAGGATGGTGACTATCCTGATATACGAAAAATAAATCAAGGAGAGCCCGTAAAAAGAACCTGTGATACACAAGACATCCATTATCGATTGAAAAATGTATTAGTGATTTGAATCCTTCTGCCCTTCCATTGTTTAAATTCATTCTTAATATTTCAATGTCTCTTATGTTACCAAGAAATCTTAATTATGCAAAACTAGAAGAAATAGATCTTAACAAAGATATTGTAGAAGCCACATAGTTCACTGCGACAAGGTAATTCTTATCTCAAGAACGACATCAAAATGGCCAATAAGAATAAATTTCTTTCTAACGGTGTGTTTGGATATGCCTATAAAGATACCTCAAAGACAGACGCTCAGAATGGCTGGCATTGACTTGAAAGATGATTTTTTCTCTTCTGATAGAGTGACCTCTTCCAGTAGTCTAGGCGTCTTGACCTCTGAAAATGACACTTCAAACGCGGTTTAATTTATTGTTCAAGCAAAATCGAATTCAAATATTTCGGTATATTCCCAAGATTTGTATTAATGTTATCGTGTCTAATACCGATAGTTTAGTACGATTGAACACAATGCGTGTTTACTATACCAAGTGATTATATTAAAAAGTATATTTGCAATATAAGTAAGAACTGGAAATTGAGACAATGTTACAAATGTTAAAGAAGTCACAGTCGGTGCTGAAAATTTTTGAAAAAGTGCCTCTGCATTTGGAAAAGTCTAACGGCGAAGGCGATCAACATCCTGATGTCAGGGAGTATAAGTCATTGAAATTGGATCGCAACCAGCAACAACTTCAACCATTTACCAAGAAGAGGTCTAAATAGGGATAACAAAATTTAAGGATAAAAAAACTGCAAGAGTTATCAGTATTTAGCATTCAACTACTCCTTTAAAACATATGACCGAATGAATATATGTCCTGTGAATGCATGGTCCTCTAAACTGCACCAACTATAGAGAAATCAGACTTTCCGTACCAAGTCTTATCTATTATGTCAGCCCGTATATCAGCAATTCGATAAATCGTTATCTCTGCGGTTTAAGACCTGGTAAGTCTGGCGTCCGGGAGTTCCTGGAAAAACGCAGGAATTTTGAATCCACACTCATTAAATATTAGTTAGTAGCATGTCAAGTTTTGGCATCTCTGCCAAACATACTCGTACCTGTGCATCTAGCATGACAATGGAGAATCTCCTCTACTCCATAAAAATCAGGGCTGAATCCATCGAGCCATTAAATGTTCTTCGACAAGGTAGCGTCGTTCTGTTTTTGCTCTAACATCATACTTTGTCATAACATTTCAAAAGTATACACAACTCCTGGTAGGTATATGCTAACGATATCAGCATTATAGAAGTAAATCAGCAAGCGCTCACTAATGACGCAGAACCTGTGATGAAGGATACAGTGAAACACCCAACATGGATGTCATAACCGAAACTATGCTGTGTTGCCGAAATAGTGTAAATTTTGGAAAGAAATTTCTGTCGAAATAATCCACCAACAGAAGCTGGTGTACGCGTCACCGAAAAACCTCAATGCGCTAAAGATCTCACCAAATAAATATTGGTTGCACTAGCCTGAGCAGAATTTTGCATGAATATCTCGGATTATTCGCTTACAAGGCTCACTTGGCTCAAGAATTGAGGCCGATTCGCTATCGCTTCACTATTTAGACTTAAGACCTGTGCGAACTTAACGAAAATATCATCATTTCTAATGAGGCGCATTTCCATCTCGGCGGTTAAGTTAACGAGCAAAATTGCCATATTTGGTGTTCGGAAAATCCACTCATAGTCATAGAGAAGTCAATGCATCCTAAACGTGTGACAGTGGTTTTGTTGTTTTTGGAGTGGCGGAATTATTGGGCCATATTTCTTCTAAGACGACAATGAAAGAAACGTTACAGTCAATGAACAATGGTACCGAAGCATGATAAGCTACTTCTTATGGCCAGAAATTAAGGATTTGGCTCCAGTAAGCCGGGGTTACGTGCCACACAACCTTCCAATAAGTTTAATAATCGCATATTTAGTGCCGTTGCGATTTGGTGCCGCTGGACTTTTTGCTGTCCAAAGACGATTAGGGCACTCAAGAGCAATATTGGTCAAACTATTCGTGAAATAAAGGTCAGCTGCAAAGGCAGTCGAGGCATTTATTTTAATACAATAATAATCCATAATTGGTCAGAAGATTAACTCTTTTCAATAAGGCAACAATCGATGAAAAATGTTCAACACTGTTTTTGTTTAGCCTTTTTATAAATAAACCAGCCGACTGTTAATCTTTTCTAAAAATGTCTTGCATTCAACCGGGTAAAACCGCGACCAACCGCTTAGAATAATTATTATTTTTTTTTTAAATACATACCTCACAACTGAACCTTTATTTTATTTAACATTATTAATGAAAGAATAAAACAAGTATTAAGGGCAATAACTTTTTAAGAAACTTTTCCTATGTTTCCAAGTACAAGTACCATCCTGCATTCGAATTCTATCAAGCAACATGCACTGTTGGAATACATGTGTACAGAGCTATGTATTTATATAAAGTACATATGTGTACATGGATATCTCAGAAACCTATATTCATAAATGTATGTACATATGTAGGAACAAAATTGTTGCCTTGCATGAGTTATTAGTTAATAAAAAAAAAAACACACACAAGAAATACTATCATAACGCGGAAGGTAGTTTTGTTTGAAACTCCTGCAAAGTTGATGCGATAGCATGTTTATAGTTTCGCGTATATCTATTAGGCACGTCATAAGATACTATACAAATTCAAAACAACAACATGAGCTACAGAATTTTGCGTTAGCCCGTTCTTTATTAGTCTAGTGGGGTGCTACTGATACACATGTGTTTATTCGATAAAGTTCTATTTTTTTACTGCAGTTAAGTGAAATACAATAATATACAAAGTGGCTTAGTATTTTTTCTTAATATTCAGCAACTTTAATTAATTTTGAAGCAGATTTAATAAATTCTTGGTAATCTACTCATATATTGAATGATTTTAAATTTACTTGTGAATTTGAATTTGACATGGTTTGGCTCAAACGATTTTATGTTAAACTTTTTCATTCATAAACTGCACCCTGACGTGTATAAGGGCCTTTAATAGGTTACACTTGAAACGAAAATATTGCCATTAAATCTAATTTGGTTCGAGTGTGACACAAATTTTTATTTAGTAGCTAAAAGAAGTGTTGTTGATTTCAAATGAATAAAGTGTTGGAAATGGTTAATTTAAATAAGAAAAAGTGTTCTTTTCAGAATGTTTCCTAAATTAAACTAAATTAATTAGGCTATCATTGTATAACGCGGTCCCCTACTTTTTACAGTCATTTCCAATTTGAGGGCATGTTAACTGGAGCTTACGTTTCTTTATGTGGTCCAGGACGAATCCGGCCTTCACGGGAACGAGTGCAAAGTTATAACTGCTGGATGTGTTGATCCTTATTGATGATGAGCAACAGCCCATTTCACTTTAACAAGTTTTTCACTTCAAGAAGTGCAGGAGGGGGTTTTCTCACTTACAGAAAGTGAACATCAGCATGTGAATGTGTGTACCTATATATTTCAATATGTAAACTGCCAATGGATCAACGGATAAGAAAGCGTGTATTCCTTTTTACTATCAGTTAAAAAAAATGACAGAGCAACGGATCGACGGATTGTATGAGTAGGGGCCTTCGGTACGAAAATAATGTCCTGGAACACAAGTACCCTTGATCCGATTACGAATAATAAAAGATCTCAAGATTTACCCCACACATTTAGTTAAGGCTTGAGTCATCCCCGTGCAATTTTTTTTAAAACAAAAAGCCAAGTATTTAACTTAAAAATGGTTTCAGGCGATCGGGATAGGGTTATAGGTCTGTCCAGCACAAAATCGAATAAACCTTTGCTGTACAAGTTACATATACATGCAATATACATACATAAGTATGGTGTTATAGGGAGACCAGATTTCAATGTCGTATTCATAGAGAAGCTCAATAAACATCATATAATGGGATTTAGCAATATAGACCGGAGTAAGAAGGTTTCCTTTCCTGATGAAACTTTTGGTGATATTACCAACTCAGTGTTTGTTTTCATAGTTAACTCATAAATCGCACATTTCTGCCACACTAATAACAGGTATATTATAAATAAAATAGGTTGGAGGTACAATCTTGTGCAGATTGGCATTTGTTGTAGTTAAGCTGAAGGTAAACTTTCTTAGCACTAAGTGGAAAAAAATCAGAGAAATTTGACACAATTTGTGTGTCATCTGTACATCACAGAATTCTCCAATCAAAAATACATAACATTTTGAAAATTAACTGCACAAAAAGGATGAAATCAAGCCTGTTCCTATCCATGCAGGTGACATTCTTTACCTCTCTGATAATATGGATGGTATCCAAATTATGAAGAGTACACTAACTGTAAATAATGGAATTTAAATAAGTCAAAAGTAATAGTATGAATCTAACGAATTTGAATCCTCACGTTTCTGTACATTTTATGCTTCACGTCCACAGAAAATCTTCTAGCTTTTCAAGTTCTTCTAGTACAATTTTTAAAATATTTTTTGTAAATTTTAACAATTCTATTGAGTTGTTTGTAATCCGTAAAAAACATTCAACTAAAGCACGATTTACGACAAGTGGCATAGTAGGCGACTTTTAAAAATTAAATCTTTTGTAGAATACACCTTAAAAGATGAAATAATTTAATTAGGAGGCTTTGAATTTCCTATTCATTATTATTCAAATAATTTGTTTGGGATGTTTTTCTAAAAGAATTAAAAAAAATTATTTTTCTAATTATTATTTGAAACTAAATTAACAAAAAAATTAAAATTTCTATTTGTAGAAAAATGTTGGTGGGCACACAACTTAAGCTGTCGGATCGCAGGTCTGGTCGAAGATTCAAGACTCTTAGCTCCAACACTTGCCATCCAGAAAGGAATTTCCATGTTGTAAGGCCTTGTTCTCAGACAAGTTTAGCGGAAGTAACACCGAAAGTTTCGAATGTTTTTCCTACTCCAGAGAAAAGGTACATTTTAAATAAATGAATCATTTATTACTATTTAAAAGTCTCAATATTCCTTAAAAAAATCCAACCGATTATATATTAAAGAAGACATTTATAATTTTGTTTCTAAAATGAATGATTTCTTTCGCATCCGACGAGCAGCATTTCGCAAGTGGTTTTTCAGTTTTCCATCTGCCTTTCATTTAGTTCACTTAAAACCCATTTTCTCATCTTTTGGATCTTTCAAACGTATGGACACGCTTCTCGTGTCACATTTGTTGTGACGTAAGTTGTTGTTGCGTTTGAGCTACATCCTCATCCAAAAGTGTTTGTAGTTCGCGGCATTCGATTTTTTTTTTCGGTTGTCTCCTCGTTGTTCGGTTCTCACGCCATTTTTGAAACCATTCAATGCCCACCAATAGCCTGTTCACCGTAAGCTTTGACAAGTATTTGATACGATTCAACAGCAAATCAATGCCGTTAGAAAGTTTAGGTTTTCAGAGACGAAATTCGACATGCTCAACACTATTACAAATTGTTATATAAAACATGTATTTCGGGTTTATCTTTACAGACCTGGTAAAATTGCACCGATATCGACTGACCATATTATCGACCATCTTGTATGCGATATACGAGTATAGTAGCCTTGTGTATTTGTAATTGCCACAGTTCAAAAGGTTTTCTTTTTTTCCCAGCAGGTGGTGCTGGGATTTCATTCATCAATCATGCGTGCATCTGACTAAATTTTACTGGTGAACTGGTCATGGTTACCAGAATATTTTGCGATTGCGATTTAATACAGATATATTCACCATTTTCGCTTATGGTGAATGAACTGTGTTGACTGACAGCGCTATATTCGTCTTACTCACTGTTTAACAGTCTACAGATTTTGTTGTTTGAAAATACTGCACTGAATGTATCTCTGCTATGAAACTTCGTCGTTGCACACGTCAGTTCAGATTTTGTTGCTTTGACGCATTGTATACTTTCTGATATCCCTTTTTTTATTCGAGGAAGTTTTTCTTATCAACTGGTACATGTCGGCAGCAGCTCTCAAGTCAGTACTCATTCTTACGTGTAATGTTGGATGATACGCCTCATATTGGGCTGAGTTGTTCGTCAGCATTTATAGCAGAAGCATGAGTTGTTTGTTCATAATTATCTTGTAAAATCTAGAACATTAGGGGAAATGCCGCCGGATGGTTACCGTTTAACTTGGCGCTAGTGAGGCGAGATTGAGGGTTAGGTTGAAGAAAACGCGGTCAGTGAAGGCTCTTACATTTTCCCGCAGTTACAGCTGCCTGACATCAAACATCCTGGAATTTTATATCCGCATTCGTACTATGCCTGCTACAAAGCAAGGCTAGCACCTCTGAATATGCGGATGCGTTTGTTCGGGGCAGATATAAAATGGTCAATTTGGGTTGTAAGAAATTGATCAGGAGACCCCATGGTGCCATTAAGAAACGGGTGCTTTCCGCTGCAATGTTTAAACTTTTGTACGCTTCTGAATGTGATGTCATGCAGGCTGGACTATGCCAGCTTTTATAGTCTAAAAAAATTATGTATGCATATTTCAGACTGAAAACAGCTGATATACATAGGATGAAAATATATCATTTCCCTGTAATAGGGGTGTAATATCTGTGTTAGCAGCTATTGAAACGCGGGTAGAACCCGGACTGCAGCTTTCAGATCACTCAAAACTGCGTTTGCTGGATATTAGAGTCAGCACTAGCGTGTGTAGTGCTGAAGCTTGCCAAACTCCACAAGAGCATAAATTCGATTGCAATATGGGGTTTAATTTCATGAAGCTCAAATTCTATCTCCATTGTTAAATACCGACTCATGTTTTATGTCTTAAAATTCAGACAAGATATTTTATGGGGTTTGATGCGCTGCCTGAATACATTCAGGAAATTGCATATTCCTATTCTCAAAGTGAAATCGTTTTAGTAGACGATGTTCTTCACAGACAATCTTTTTTGCAAAGGAAGACATTCTTCACCATCTTGTAAATGAGCCCGTGAGATTATCTGACGTTGACGATGATCTTGTTGGCAACACCCAGTACTCCCTAAGGAGTATACCATCGATAAGCTCTCTCCTCTAGGCTCATCAAGTCATATGATCATATGTGGAATGTATTCTTTTATAGCTCATTGAAAAGAGAAAAACAAACGTGTTACGTATCGAGTTGTAAAGGGTTATGTTTGCAAATTATGAGATACCTTTGGCTATACTTGAGGCCATCGAATCTTCAATGGAACGAATCCACTTTGGCACTTATGTAGTACCTGAAGTACTCACAGATCTCAATATACAAAAATCGTCTGGTGCAGATAGTAGTCGTATACCTGTCCTTCTTTTGAAGAGGTGCTCTTCCACGCTGGCCATCCTCCCTTTTTTTAAAAACTATTAACTAACTATTAACTAGTAGAAACGTCTTCTTCCTTCTCCTATAGACCCATAGATTGCGTCCATGCTTGCCTTGGTTATGGGAACGTTGATATCTTAAAATATCTCGAAACACGAAAACTTGTTAGTTATTGACATGTGATCACATGTGGATTTATGGCATTTTTATCCAAAAAGCAAAGTATACACTGATCTGATGGAAACAATGTAGTTCTATTTAAAATTTTAAATATTTGGCTCACTTGACTACATTCGATGTTAACAATAATCCAGCTTTCCTGAAGCGGATATGTAATACTTAACTCCGTTTCATCAGATTAAATGGCACACCTCGCAATTTATTTTATAAGTTTTATATTCACTTACTAGATCAGAATTAAAAACGTGCGAAAAATCTCATGGTTGATGCTCATTTTTCCCAGTTAATTGACGTTCCTTAGCATCGACATAATGCCCCTTTCCTTTCCTTGCTCTTTCGCTATTTTCAAAAGTAGTGCGTATCATCCCTTCAGACCTTCAATCGCAATACCATTCTCGCTATGGATATTCATTAGTCCACCCTCAAGCCCACTTTAGCATTTACTTTGATGTATCGTGATCTCTTCAGTCTGTCAATGAAATTATGGAATACTTAGATTTTAGACATTGCATGAGCTTTTGTTTTTCTTCTTTCAGTTGCAGTTTCCAGAGATACTTGATATTTTCTTAATAGAATGTTACATTTTACTAAACAAAAGAAGTAAATTAGTAATATTTGAAAATACTTCTCAACCATTCGATTTTTGAAATGCTTCATAAGTTATTTGTACTATAACAACCTCATAGTTTCGAAGAACTAGATTCGCAACGACGTGCAAATATTTCCACCGCAAGTTCTAAAAATACATATCCAACCAAACTCGAACATTTAGTATCTGTTGCTTATTCACTAACAGAGTGTATCAGTTAACAAGCAACAATCTGTGTGAATATAAATATTTTCATCTGATTTAAATTTTTATTATACTCGTACCTATATAGACAAAAAAGAAACATCTGTTTCTCTATCAAATAAAATCAAAGTATTTGATAATGCTGTAAATATAATAATTATGGAAACCTTCCTATAATTTATGGCCTTTTTTTTCCTAAATCGAAAATCGCTTTTATCTTTGTCAAGCGAGCAATAATATCTTTTATGAATTTCACAGTCGTATCTCGCACCACATCGATAACTTCTCTATTTCCCATGGTTTGTTATTCGTACGAATGGTAAATCATCGGAAACTACAAATTACCAAAACAAGCTACAAGCAGCCGATGATCGAGTCAGTATCAAGCTATAATTATGTAGTCTTGAATATTCAGTCTTCACATATAAATTGGAACACTACCATGGTGGCGCATGAAATTTATTCAAAGTTGGCCTTTTGTGTTTACCGCGGCAGCTTTATAAACCCCATGAAAGCGGACGCCTTCTTTGTTGGATGAAGTTAATTTGAATAATGCTCACCGATTGCTTCTATGCCGCCAGATTATTATCTGTGATATTTTATAGCTCGTCTTAGATGAATAATTGACATATGAGATGCGGCAATTATTATTTTTTTTCAGATTGAGAAAGATTAAAGTCATTTTGTTACTCTTGTACGAATTGTTATCAAAAAAGTTCAGAATTCTGAGGATAACTGGAATATAGTTTCTTCGCTCCATAGACACATAGAAATGTGTCGAGGATTCGAGGAAAATTGGAAATGCTTACTTTTGTCTAATTCTAACATTGGGAGCACAGTTACTAGTAAACAATCTGTGTAAGATTCTACAAGGACTGCCAAAAGATCGGTTTAGTATCAACTGTTCGGTAAAGTACCTGATAATTCATTGGCCGACACTTCAGACATTTTGTACTGTATCTGCTAATAGCAACCGATCCAACTTTCTCATGTATGATGTCGATCGGCTCCAGTAGATCTAAGGTCAGGGATATCCTTACCATAAATCAACGACTACTGAATCATTGTAAAAAAAAAAGAAGCTTTTACCTCCGTCGGTAGAAAGCAATAAGCCAAAATGCAATGGTGACGAAAATCCGATGATTTTGGATAAGGAACTGCTTGTCAACTGGCAAAAATATTTCACAGCAGTTCGAATGTCTTCTTCTACTAGTGCTCGTCATCTAAGGTGAGGTTTTCCTCTGCTGCGTTACCTTTCCGATTTAGTACCGACGACTCTGTGGGCCAGAGGATTGGTGTCCATTTGATGTGTTTATCTCGGGCGACTGATGCACCGTTTTCTGACTGGGTCAATCTCGTTGTTCAGCTCATATAGTTCGTTCTTGAGTCCACTCTTTTAAACCGCGTTATTAGAAATACCACCCGGAATAACCACCGTGTGGCGCTCCCATTGTTTCGATTTGAGTTCTGTTTTTTTTTTTTGTTAAGTTGGTACATCTAAATCTTAGCGTTATAGCCTGACATTTGCAAAAGTTACGTAGCCAAAAGTACATCTATCTCTGTGTGTTTGGCGATTTTTTACAATTTACAACAACGAACTTGTATTAAATTTTGGGTAAAAAACGAATTTAATGGTGCGCGAACGTTGGAAATGTTGGAAAAGTGTTTCGGCAACGATTCTCTAAAGAAAACGGTCGTTAACCAGTGGCATGAGCGGTTCAAAAGTGGTCGTGAGTCAATCGAAGATGATGAACGCACTGGCAGACCATCGACTTTCATGGATTACAACGGTGAAGTGCATCATGAATTTTTGCCAGAAGGCCAGACAGTAAACAAAGAGTATTATTTGGGCGTTATGAGACGTTTGCGGGAAGCAATTAAGCCAAAGAGACCGGAATTGTGGGCAGAAAACTTGTGGATTTTACACCATGATAACGCACGACGAAAAATGCAACAAAAACCATCCAACAGCCACCGAATTCACCTGGCTTGGCTCCCTTTGACTTCTTTCTGTTCAATCGAGTTAAAAAAAAACCACTACGGGGAACGCGTTTCAGCAGCCGAGAGGAAGTAATGGAAAAATCGCAGGAAGCACTGATGGACGTACCGAAGACCGAATATAACAAATGTTTCGAGGATTGGATTAAGCGCTGGCATAAATGTGTTGCAGTCGATGGGGATTACTTTGAAGGCGACAATATAGATTTAGATGAATAAACTTGTATTTTTTATTTTCTGAACTTTTTTTATCAAGGTGGTAGGACCTTACATATGTATTTCGATTGATAATGCGAATATCTTCATTTTTGACTAAGTCAATGTTTCAGCGCTATAAATCAGAAGTGGAATGATCATAGTCTTATAAAGAGCCTCCTTAACTTTTCGAGAAAGGGTCTTTCTACCCAATCTCCTTCTAATGCCAAAAAAAAACTGGGACTGCCAAGTGTGATTCCTCTTTTTATTACTGCTGAGGTGTTCTTTAAGGAATTCTTATTTAACATCAGAAATTTCGGTTCAGTCGTTACAAAGTTGACAGAGCAGCGAGAGTTCTCAATCGACATTAAGTAGGGAAGTCAGAATTAGATATGACTTCATAGATTGTGGATTTTCGATGTCTGAAACCACACTACACTGATAGAGGCCAATCTGATTGTGGACTAAGGGTTTCAGACATTCACACAATATGGCATATAGAAAATGGACTGCAATGTTGAAGAGAGTTACTCCTCTATACTTGGGGCAGTTGATAAGGTCTCCTTTTTTGGTACGCGCAAACGATACTGAGATTCTATTCACCTGGCACAAACTCTTCTGACTAGATTTGACAAATGAGTTAGTGTTTGATCTCTACAAAGTCATTTTCAGCTGAATTGAATATCTCAGCCGGTAAGTCCTCAGGTCCAGCTGGTTTATTCAAATTCTGTTTCGATATATCTATCCTTACATCATTTTAGTGTAAGCTGTTTTTAGCTGGTTGAATGGTCTATTCTCCCTGGAGGTGCGATATTGTGCTTTTTCATTGTTATTTAGTCTGCAGAAATTGTTTTTCAATATTTTCAGTACCAACTCTGATTCTATATCAAAGTTTTCTGCATTTCTATAGGTTTCTGTACGGGGTTCGGGAAACGTCTTCGATGAATATTCTAGCTATCTCTTACAACTGCATTTCAAGCTCACTTCAAACTCTCTGGCATCATTCATTGCATTTTTATAAGCTTTTCTACATCTTTCTAGGAAACACAATTTACAAATATTCTGTTTGCATGTTATGTACAATACTTTTACATAAATACTCTTTTATTTTAATTACCGGTATTCATATTCTCGACTGTAGCCATAACGGCTGGCGATTTGGTTGATTATGTGTAGATCCAAATTCATATTAGTAATCTTCTTCTTCTTCTTCTTCTTCTTCTTATCCTTTTATTAACCCTTTCCTCGTTATACGAACTTATGCGTAACAAATTTCCCATTTTTACTGCATCGCTGCTGATCGGCTTATGGGGTTGGCTAATGTCGCAGACCGTAGAACGCGTCTACATTATGCTCGGGCCTGGATCGCTTCAGTGGTTAGCCCGCAGATCTTCTTTGAACGTGGCAATACCAGCTTATTCCATTCGCTTCAAGCTATTCGGTTACCGAATTATTTATATGCAGACTTCCTCCTTTACGCGTAGATCTAATGCAATTGCGTTTAGTGACTCCACTAGACATCTTTTACATTTTCATTTCCGCTGCCCTCATTTTGTTTTTAAACGCTTCGTAAATTGTCCAGCACTGTGAACCGTATATAAGAGGTCGTCTAACAACCGTGGTGTAGAGTTTCCCCTTTAATTTAAGTGGACATTTTCGGTCGCAAAAGATTCCCGAATTTTCCCGCCATTTCATCCATCCCACACTCACTCTGTGGTTTACGTGGTCGTCACATTTCGCTTCCATGTTAACGATTGATCCTTAGTACTAAAAGATAGTGCTTTTCGGAATCTGTCTGCCTAAAATGGTAATCTAAGTCCATCAGTTCTCTGTTTCAAAAACAAAAAAATGATTTTCTTAATGTTTCTGTTAGAATATACTTTCCAAATTTTATAAAATTTCTTTTATTTTATTTCAGATTACCTGAAATGCGGGTTGTGTCCTTACATTTAGAGGACTATAATACCAATAGTAGGAAAATCTTAAGATCACCTCATCAGATGCCATCGTTTTGCAAGCATTTCAAACGAACTCAAAGGAATACGCATCGCGATGAACAAAATTTAAACGATGATTTTCTAGTACGTGGCATTGAAGTTGGAAACTGTAAGGACAATGCTTATCCCGACTCCGATCTGGAAGATGAAGTTAAAAATGAACTTGAAGCTGAACCTAAAAGCTTGCAAAGTGGAATACAAATACAGCTTACAGATTGTTGTCAATGTGTTTGTGATTTGTTTAACAGCAATTTTCTTTCACCCCATGATGATCATGATTTTAACTATGCCACTTTGGAAGGTTGTAATTCGTCCAGATCTTTAAGGCCAACGGAAGGGCTACCGGCGCAGGACAAAGACCTTCTTGATCCAAATATTCTTAAGGTCATTCGAATAACAATGAGCACTAAACATTAAAAAAAAAAAGTGTTTTAGAATATAAGATTAAAAGAGCTTAGCTTTGAATATTTTATATGTCCCGTATTCATATAAAATATGAGGACATTTAGGGCTATACAGATTGTTTTATCCGCTGAGATCGGTCGTAAATATAAGGCGTTATGTTATATTGTTTTTATTTGGTATTAAAACTTATTTTAGTGGTACGCTTTTGATCTCATTTACGGCTCTTAAAAAAAAAAAAGTCACGTAAGGTCTGTTGTATATAGATGGTGGCATCATTACAATGTAGATTTTGAACTTCATTAACAAGCAATGAAGTATGATCAGATGCATTATCGTGGTGCAAACACGATTAGTTGGTTTGCCACAAATCCGAGCGTTTGTATTTCAGATTGCTTCACGCAAGACACGTTGAACTTGTAATCTTCATGACCGTTTGAGATTGTGGGATTGTGGGAAAATTACTGTTGAAATCTGAAATCTGTATCTGGCTTGGTGATCCAAAATCCCTCACCTGGGACATTTGAGCCTTAATTCCGACTTTATGTTCATGTTTCTCATCAGCTGCTAAGCCAACGTATCAATTCTACATTTGTTTGAAATTCAAGGTTTTTGGAATAAATTTTGCTGCAACAATTCTCAGACAATCCATAAATATGCCATTTGATAAACTAACATTATCATAATCATTTCATTTACATTTTCATTGCTATTTTTGATCCAACTCAAAGCTGAATCACCAAAAGTAATTTAAATGATTGTTAAAACTTCGCTGCGCCTTATTTCATTCTTACAACAAAATTTAATACATATTCGCTGATCAATTCTTTCAACAAGCATGCTAAAAAAAAATCGCGAATCCTCCCAAAACATGTTTAACTTCTTTGGCAGCTGACAAAAGCGTAAGCATACGATACGGATGTCATGTTTGTGTCGGTTTTCTTTTTTTATTTTTTGAGCAGACCTTGTATATAAATCACTTTTTTTCAAAATATAGTATTTTGCCTTTTTGGTTTTGTTTATTGTGGATATTTCAGATATCATTTTAGGTTTAAATAAAAATTTTACATTATAGTACAATATTTTAAAGCTAGAAGTACATATGCGTTTTAAGTTATTTTCAAGTTGTAGGCTTTAGGATATTTTGTGCCAAATGCATACAGTTTATATGAATAGAAGCTGTTTTAATTGTTTTTGTTGGTTGAAAATATCTGCTTACTACCGCCTCCCATAAATTGCTTACTTGAGTGCTCTTTATTAAGATATCAATGTTTATGTGAGGCAGAAGTTTTCTTCGCTTCGCGCTTTGAATTTTAGAGAAGGAAAATAAAAATAAATATTTACGATAGCAAATGCTGAATTGTTTTTTAATTGCAATAAAATTTCGTTTGATTTTATTTGAATTACAAGTAATCGAAAAGAAGAATAAAATATGGTATAATATAGACTAAGACCAAGACTACTAAAAACCATACTAAGGAAACATGTTTACATATCGGAACTTACCTTCTTTACATTCTGGAAAATAATTCGCCTCTGAATTTATTCGGTTCCAGAGCAGGTGTCATAATCCAAGTAAATAATTGTAATAAACTAAGTTATACTACCCTAATAGAAAAATGGCCTAAGCTCTGAAAGTCTTACCTTCAGTTAGAAGCAGAAGTTAAGATAAAATCAGTGGCCAATTTGCCCGTTTACTTAAAAAGACGTAAGTCCACCTGGAAATGACTCAAATTAGCAATTCAAAATGTATTTAAGTTTGACACCGTTTGCCCTCATTCACGGAGTTAACCGTTTTTCCGCTTCTGTTCAATAAAATAGTTCGCTACTTTAGTTTACACGCCCAAGGCCAAAGAACAGAGCATTAGGGCAATATTAAATAAACCAATTACGATGGAAAATGAAAGAGTTGTGCAAAATCTTTCAAATTTAATGTAAGTATTGTGCAAATAACGAAACCAACTAAGTGTCTCTTGAATCATGTACGGTGGGGTGAAAAGTAACCTCCTTGGGAAAATACACTTATTCCAGCGATTTTCCAACTTCTTGATCCCGTCCGAAAAGTAATTTTCCGGATGGTCTGCAAAATACTCCTCCGTGGCGTCGATGATCTCCTCGCGTGAGCTGTATTGTGTTATTGATGAGCCATTTTTTGAGGTTTGGGAAGAGATAATAGTCCGAGGGAGCCAAATCGGGCGAATACGGTGGATGCGACAGCAATTGAAGCCGTAAGTCATTGATTTTAGCCGTACTTGCGATGCTCTTATCCGCCGGCGCATTGCCTTGTAAAAACAAAATTTTTTTCGCTTCATGTGAGGCCGTTTTGCAGGGATTTCGGCCTTGAATCGCTCCAATAATGCACAGTAATACTCGCTGTTGGTGGTTTTTCCTTTTTCGAGGTAATCCACAAAGAGTATGCCATGACAATCCTAGAAAACCGACGCCATAACCTTTCCGACCCATTGAGCCTTCCTCGGCTGCTTCGGAGCACTTGTGCCGGCTTCAGTCCATTGCCGGGCACTCATTCTGTTCTCTGGTGTGTAATAGTGGATCCAGGTTTTATCAACAGTTACCAATCGACGCCAAAAGTCCGCCCGATTATTCCCGATTCCGCATTAGCAAGTCCAAACACTCTTTCGAAGTGCTCTCGCGTTCGTGTTTTTGGTCAGGAGTGCGCATGCGCGGCACCCAGCGGAAGGATAACTTTTTCATATGCAGAATATTGCCCAAAATATGGGGTGTGCGCTCAGTACTAATCTTTGTGGTATCTGCTAGCTCGCGCACATTCACTTTCCGGTCAAACAAAACCATTTCATGTATTTTTTTGACATTGTCCTCTGTAACCGCATAGGAGGGCCTGCCGCTGCGGACTTGTTCGGTAGTGGAGTTGCGGCCACCACGAAACTCTCGAAACCAATATTTGACGGTGTAATCTGACGGAGCATTAGCCCCATAATATTTATCCAACTTTTCTTTTGTTTCCTTCGCCGTTTTGCCTCTCAAAAAATAATGTTTTATGAGAGAACGAAAATCGTTTTTGTCCATACTCAACATGATGCCAAACACGTCAATAACAATCAGCTGTCAAACCAAAAGTAAAGACAGTATCGCACTGAAATTTGGCATGTGTGCCTAAATATGAACGGACTTCAAGGCACCATAACCTTTTTTGCAGTAGTAGCGCATTTTGGCGGTCAAGTAGGTTACTTTTCACCCCACCTAGTAGACCGAGAACGCGAGAACAAAAAAAGAGCATATGGACACCAATGCCCCAGTCCGAAAAGTCTTCGAATCCGCTCCCGAGAGACAGCGCAGTAGAGGAAGGCCAAGACTTAGGTGGCGCACGCAAGTGGAAGAGGACCTCAGCCAACTTAGCTTGCGAAAGCTTGCTAGCTGGAGAAGCTTGTTGACTGAGGCCCAGGTCCACCCCGGACTGTAGCGCCACTTAAAGTAAGTAAAGTCTTCATATAAAGAAAGTCAAAGTGGAATATCCAGGCTGGGCAAATCAGTAGCCGCCGCGCAATTATCAAGGCTTTTAGATGTATCATTGATTTTATGGGATACATCTTTGGCATGACGCCACCGAAAGTTTCTACGATATTGCCACTAACAAATTAACTGCCTGTTGAGACGCAAGACACCAGAACTTAAAACGCAGTACCGTGAGACTTAGGGTCCCCCAGCCTGTAGTTCGGACCTGACTGATAGGTAGGTAGGCGTCACAGTAGCTGTGGTGTAAAACTGAATCGCAGGAAGTGTTTCCAGTTAAGTTTAACTCGGTGTAGGGTTGCAAAAAATAATGGCGCTGTGACCATACTATCATTAATAGGTTTGAGTTAGGCTTCGACTCCTACCAAGGCTGGAACCTGTGTCCACAAAATTGGTTCCGAATAGTATCAAAGGTATGATGGAGCAAGTTGGGCAGGCATATCCTGACCCCAATGGATGAATGGGTATCCCGTGAAATTGATCCTCTACACACAGCGAGCAATCAGTATCACGTTAAAACCGTTTAAATAATTATGGAGCCATATTAGAAAAATTAGATCTTTCTCAGAAAAGTTAACCTATAAGATAACACCAATACATATGAACCTTTGAGATCGACGCAAATCAATCTTCCTCTTTTATTCTCGTAGATATCGTCAGCATTCGAGTGATCAATGGATAATCTCCATTCTATCGCCATTCCTTTCTCCCAAATGATAGGGGCAAGCACATATAGCAAATCAACTTGTCTATGAAACGGAGATAAGTATGTAGAAGAATGAAACAAGCGATCAAGGAAATTGAGAGTGATATTTCTAGAACATCTTTCAGATCTTCATCCAAAATTTTCCTCAGGTTAATACGACTGACAGTCAGTCGCTAAGATGTTTGGCGTGTTGAGGTTCTCGGGTTTAGGCGCACACATTCAGCAACATTTGAAATATTTTCCGTTGAGAGCACAGGACGTTCGGAAAATATGTTTGGCTATCAATTAGCAAACTAGTCTCATGAACGTTCCTCATTATTTAAAAAAAAAAAATTTTTACAAATTCGTACTGTTTCAGCAATACAGCATCTACTTTGAAAGTACCGTTGCACTATTTCCCAACGTTGTTCAAGTGTAAGTTGATCCATTTCGTACAGTAAATATATAACTCTGAGTTTCTCTATTTTTTGAGTGCACACGAGAGCTGTCAGTGACAAAATAAGATAAAATTTAAAAAGAAACCAACTGATGATCCAACATTACTATAAGTTAAAAAGAAGAGTAGAGTCACCGTTGATTTGGAAAACAATTTTTGCAGGCGAATAAAGACTCCTGCCGAAGAACGAACTATTTACTTAGGGCATACTCGTACATTTCTGTGCACCCGGCCAAAATGAAGCAAAGAATGTCCTAACCGAGGATCTGCAAGTCGAGCTGTTTAAAGCAACAAAAGACGACTTGGTAGGAAACATACATCAACTCAGTTTCAAGACATATGCAGAAGAAAAAATACCTGAATGTTGTCAAAACTTAGCATTTCTTCCCCAATTTACTACACAAAAATGTTGTCTGTTAGGAAGATCACAGAACAAATCAATTCTTTCGAAGACATAAACTTGTCATTTCACTGGAGCTCACAATTCCAGAGCTGTAGTTATTCAAGCTTCCAAAATAAATAGCAAATTCAATAATCTACTGCGGCCACCATCTCTCTGTCCTGAAAAACATTTTTGGCTTCCGATATGACAAAATAACTTACATAAATATTGTTTCTAAATTTCTAATTTCTTTCAGTTAAATGGAAAACTTTTTCGAAAACCAAACTTTCACTTTTCACCTTTTCATAGACGCAGTAGCTACAAAAGGGACCAGGAAATGCATTTTTTTTAATTAATGCTTACTTACTGCACAAAGTATCGGAGTCTGGTACCCCGCTGAGTTGGTAGCATACAGTGGTACATTTGAATTGTCTTATAAGCATTAATTAATTTTTCTTTATCGTGTGCCTACGAGAGATAAGATTCATTCAAAACCATACCCACCTATCCGTATCCGAATGCGTGCACATAAAATCGTTGTGTTCTAAGTATGATTTCTGAGTTTGAATTTATAAAGATAGGAATAACAAAACCAGATCTTTTGAAATGTCACTACTCATAACACTGAGTAAGTGCCCATCAATCTTCTTCGAAATGAAGGATAATGATTAATCCGTTGCAACTCACAATTCTCTTTCCATCAATACTCGTACAGACAACGTTGTCTAATCACATTTTTATGTTACGCATCATACTCGTAATGTCAATATTTTCGATACTCGTTCTGAACGAACGTACATATTTGTGAGAACTACGAGTGGATGGTTTCGTGTGTTCAAATTGACATGTTGAATTAAAATTGGGCCCAAAGACACACCCTTAAATCTGTTTTCCCATCAATGATGACAATACATCAGTTCAATGATTTTCTTTTGATGATATTTCAATGATTGTTTTAAGACCGATCAAAGCGAAGCGTCCGAGTGTTAATAATAATTTAATTTTTATTTCTAACTTATGGTATGAGGCTTATTAAAGCTCGGTTCATATGTTCAATGGGATTAAGGCGTCAGCTTATGGTCTAAAGATAATGTGAGGCGGCAGCACATCAAATGAATTTCAAATAATTGGAGGGTAATTATTTTCTTCCCGATGCTGAGAGCTTAAGTTTGCTTAATTATTTTTTTGTTTTCTGTTTTAATATAATCAAATGAGGAGATTTTTTCAAAATTGTTATGCCATTGCAATCACAAGTTTTACTTAATGAACAATGATCGAAACCTAACTTTTTGTAATCTGATTTAAGCAGTCTTAATTTTGTTGCCATATACATAGGTGTTCGTGAGGCTTTCTTTGATGCAACGCCTCTTAAGTCAAAAGGCTTCCAAAATTTTCCAAATGAAACTAACAAATTCTTCTCTTTTATCTGAAAGATATTGAAATTTAATCTTTAGAAACCTCAGCCCACATATACTGAACATTTTTTTTAAAAATAATCGTAAGAAGGAAGATATTGGCCACTTAGTAAGGTGGCGCGACAGTCTCTTGTCAATATAATAAATTTGAACTCTTTAAGTTCAACCCATGTCGTTATAGAGCCCATACAGTTCTTGATTGAATCTCTTTGACTTAAATTCGATCACTGTAAGCTCTTTTCATTGGGAACAACCAAGTACCTCCTCATCTTATTTGATAAACACTATGCCTTTGTGCCTCGAAAAAGAACGATCAATATTTTATAAGGCTCTATTTTGGTTTGGGTAGGGAGCATATCTGGTGCACGAATAACATGTCGAATTCTCATTCGACACTACATCGGCATAATCAATTCGGCATTCAAGTAACCAAACAAGTCATAAGATAAAATCGTCCTTGTATGCCTATCTGTTTGGTTGCTACTTGCATCACAAATAACATTGTCAATGTTTTTAGAACAATTGCTGACACATCACTAGGTTGAAAATCTTTCCAAATAACACGGAATTTTTTCTATTTCAACTGCTTAATCTGGTGAGAAAAAGTTTAAAGTATAAGTTTAAGTGGCTTCCACCGCATCTATTTCTAACGCAGATTCTCTACGATAAGTACACTCACATAGCCAGTTGGCTTTTCGAAAATTTGACGGCCTCTTATTGTATTTTAGTTAAAGCCTGAAGAAAATAGAATGTTGCTCGAAAGGGTTGGCGACTTTCTTCCAAAAAATGTACAAAATTCTTGATTTAGAGTCCGAACGTTGGAAATAGAGGCTGAACAGAAGAAGGGCATGCAAACTCAGAGTGCACTTTATGCACATTTAATTGAAAATAATGAGCCGCAATCAGATGTGGAAAGAAAGGTTTCTATTTTTCGCATATGGGAGAGCACAATAATCAAAGATGTTTTGTAGGGGGTGGGTTAATATACAACGTAATCAAATTTAGCGCAAAATAATAGACAATTATTGAGACCCTTCGAGAGGTATCCATATCGTCTTGCTTGGCTTGAGCAAGACATTTGAAAAAGTTCCCACAGACTTTATATAGATTCGATTTATCTAAGAATGTAGTACAGAAAGATAAGCGGTATCTACCATGAAGTTAAAATTGATTACAAAGCGGAAATAACAAAGACTTCGGAGCAAAAAGTTCTTCTTAATTTAAAAAGGGAAATTTTATTTTGAAGCCGGACTTCTAATATTTTGGAGAGCTGAAATTTATTCCAAATTGCAGTACACATATGATGTTTAGGTACGAAATACTGTTTCGTTCATCTCACTACCGCAAGCGCGTATGGAGCGACTGATTTTTTTGGAGCGAATTTTCCACCACTCTTTCATACATATCGGTATGGAAGCTATTGTGCCACTTATCACTGATGTCAAGTACGTCAAATATTGGCCAAAAAAAGTCCTCCAAATTGGCACGTAAGAAAGCTCCATTGACTGTAAAACGCCTCCGACACGGTCACTTTTTATGGATGAAATGGAGTCTGTTAAAGCACACGTAGGTGTGTTGCTGTCCAATAACGCATATTTTGCTTATTGACAAATCCATTCAGTCAAAACAAGCTTTATCGCTATGGTTTTTCTAAGAAAACCGGAGAAATTTCGGCGCTTCAAATGATCAAGAAGCTTCAGTTCCTGAGTTAGTTAGATCCTTTTGGGGTGTAGGTCAAATTCTTTAAGCAAAATTCGCCGCCATGTGTACTGAAAGATTCCCATTTTCTGAGAACGGGTGGATTGATATTTTCTTGTTCGACGATGAAATGGAAAAACCAAATAATAATGTTAATATTTCAATTCCAATTAATTAAAGAAATCTTCTCAGTAACACGCCTTATGGAAGTTGCAAAATAATGGCATAAAAGTCCGGTATTAGATCAAGAGCCAGCTTCTCCACTCACTGTGTTGCTTGTCTTGTCAATTGTTGCGCCAAGAAAGGGATCGATCCATGATTTTTCACCGACTCCAAACGGTTAGAGACTTCTTATAGACAAACGCTTTTTCCTATTACATGCGAAAGTGTGGTGACGTCGGATTATTAAGTTATAATAAAAAATTTTCTGTTTTCGGAATATGCTTGTTTAAATTTGAACCCAGACCCTATTTTTCAACGGTCAACGAAGTTTTGCTACCAATAATTGAAAATATAATGCAAAAACTATATTTCCTCTGCTAGGACTAAACAGAAAATATACATACGAGTACATACATATGTATATGTATTTTTCGCCAATAACATGGAATTTTCATTTTGGCACTGCTACTGCAATTCAAATTCAATCACTTCACTAACAATGCACCAAAGCAAGTAATGTAACAGAAGTTTGAAGATTGCATTTGAGATCTAAGGATTAAATTTGGACTCTATCTATGTACGTTTGTACTTTCATATGTTAGTCTAAGGCTCAAATATCTAAGGAATAAAAACGTATGAATAACTTTGTCAATCAAAAACAGCACTAACTGCTATTTTCACAGGCTTTTTCGTATTTCTTTTCTTCCACGCCTATCAATTTTGTTTTCTCTCTATTTTATTTATTACCACCATCGCTTAGAGACATTTGCACCACGTGAGAGTTCTTATCATAGAACAAAAATCTGAAAAAAAAAAATAGCTTCACTGAGGATTAGTACTTTTACGATTCCAGGTAGAAATTTAAAATTGTTGAGATTAGAAATCGTGTATTGGATTGCTCACGTGAAATCGAATATCTATGTTCGTGCATGCGACGAAAGGAATTTCTATTGTATCCTATGAATGTAGTAGGTTCCTCCTGCATGATCCTTTTATACCGTTACCCCTGGCTAGACCACCTGTGGTCACAGTCCGCCTAAGCCGGCGCCGCCGTTGTCGGTTTGTAACATAGAACACCATACATTACCAGTATGCCTTGCCATGGTGAAACAGATTTTTTGTTTAATTCCCTATGATATTTCATTTTAATTGCGACAGGTAGACATTAGACATGGATTAGGCAAGGTGAGCTGTATGCACTCGGTAATTAGGGGTGTCTACAACTAGAAAGGGAAAGATACTAGAGAACACTTGTCTATGGAAAATCGCAATTTTTCGATAGTGAAATGAAATTTATTCACAAAACAATAAAGGCTTCGGCAAATGATCCATTGATCGGGTATACAAATATAAGAAGATATTTTCTGTTTCTTCAATTTCTATAAATATAAGTATAAACAAAAGTTGTAGAGTGTGTATTTACAAATTCGAATAACTTTATGGTTAAAATTGTCTATAGTACGCTTAAAATATTTATCTATTCACATACAAATGGCTGAAAGCATTAAGGTACTCGTATTAAGCTTCTGTCTGCCATGGGAATTAAATCTTTCATACATTTTACCATTCTGCAGGATCTGGCTACCTTCGTCATACTTGTAACGCGGAAAGTGTTATTTGGATTTTGATCTAAAAATGAAAATTTAATCTGATATATAATATATTTGAATTGTATACTCTTTAAGTCAAGTGCATATCAATTTCGTACAAATAAAAAATAAGCAAACCAGGTTTTTGCAAAGTTTTTGTAACTTAACCTAACTATTGTCAATATTGTCGAGCAATTAACCCGGATGAGCCATACATTCTTAATCCAGCGGCTATCTCGTGTACTTATTGAATTTTATGATTTACTTTTCGAAGGGCTGTTTCGAACGATCCTTTTGTAAGCAAGCATGTTGCATCTTAAACAGGCGATTCAATAGGAATGCAGTTTTACTCAAAGAAGCTGATAGAGCTTTTCCATTAGCTCATCAGTGGTCATCTTTTCATATAAAAGTTACTCTCACAGTGCGTTAGGGTTTGTTATGAAAGTGATAAAAATCCTCGTAGTATTGATAGCAAACTTGAATGTTTGGTATTGATACGAGACGATGCTTAATACTTGATTTTGTTCTATTGCAATCTATTAATTGAAAAGATAGAAGTTGGCTATGATCTTGATACTTGAGTAATCAGTTTCAAGCCGAGGGCTAACAGTCACTCACTTTTTACTTAGTTAGATTTCCTGAGTGGTTTGAGTCTGGTTTATTTGCCTCTTCTAGTATTACGACCGGTTAGCTAGTATGAGGTTAAACTACCTTTTCTTTAATCCGTCTTCTTCCAATTTACTTAAAGAAGCATATTTTTATTTCTGCTTTCCTTACGAAGTTGTTCTCAATCTATTACCCAGAATGAGGCAGGCGATCTGCTAAGATTTTTTCCTAACAGAAAAGATCAATGTAAAATATTTGGTGAGGACATTGCTCAATTTCTTAGCAGCTTCCTCAGACTTTTTTCTTCTTTTAAGCTGAAGTGGAGTTTCGAATGACTTGCTTATCTCCTCCTTAAAGCATTTCAAGTTAATTTTCAACGGATTCCTCTACTTCAGCGATACGCATCTATAAAGTCTTTCATGGGAACCTCTGAGAGTATTCTCCAAAAGGCAATCTGTTAACCGTATCTGTTGTACAAGAGTTAAGTCAATTGCTTGACTTGTAAAAAGGCTGACCATTATTGATGAGCAAGTAAGTAGATAGGATGATGTGAAGGTGATGATTGCTTCTTCAGTCGCAGTTGCTACTGCTCTAGAAAGTATTCTGAGGAAAATATGATATTTCATATCCTCTTACAATTATAATGATGCTGGTAGTTGTAGTTGGACATACGTGAAATGGTGTTGGCTGACCGGAAAGTGAGGGTGCGCGAGCTAGCAGATACCACAATTATTAGTACTGAGCGCACACGCCCATATTTTGGGCAATATTCTGCATATGAAAAAGTTATCCTGCCGCTGGGTGCCGCGCATGCTAACTCCTGACCAAAAACACGAACGCGAGAGCACTTCGAAAGAGTGTTTGGACTTGCTGATGCGGAATCGGGCGGACTTTTGGCGTCGATTGGTAACTGTTGATGAAATCTGGATCCACTATTACACACCAGAGACTGAATGAGTGCCCGGCAATGGACTGAAGCCGGCACGAGTGCTCCGAAGGGCCGAGGGAAGCTCAATGGGTCGGAAAGGTTATGGCGTCGGTTTTCTGGAATTGGGCATATTTTTCGTGGACTACCTCGAAAAAGGAAAAACCATCAACAGCGAGTATTACTGTGCATTATTGGAGCGATTGAAGGCCGAAATCGCTGCAAAACGGCCACACATGAAGCGAAAAAAAATTTTGTTTTTGCCAAACAATGCGCCGGAGCAATTAAAAAATCAGCTCACACTCAGTAAAAAGTATAACGACCTGATAATTAAAGTTTTCACTTGTAAAATTAAAAACACTATTCAAACTCTAATAAAAAAATTAATCAAACAAATAAAAACGCATATTTCTTATTCATTGGTTTAGAAATGCTTAAATATTTATTAAGTGTAAAACGGCTTGCCAAATTAAACTAATGGTGTGGTTTCGTTTGTTATGACGAATGAACAAGTTATGAAACAAACAAAAGACCATTTATGATAGGTTTATGCTTGCGATTGCAAGAGAAAATGGAGCGCGGGGTGGAACTGGAAAAACAAACTCGTATTTAATTCACTCATCCTTACCAAAGTTGGATCTCAAGGTAACGTCGCCAATACGGCTCTAAGACAATCATTAAACATACAGACCAATGAAAGACAGTATCAAAAAAACACTCAGGCATGCCAAAAGTACTGCAAAAATGTCAAATTATTATCTGAGATGAACGTACAATGGCCCATAAAAAATCACTGGAAGGACTAAATCGGTTCCCAAAAGATTTAATTGACAACGAAAGATTATTTGCAATCCTTTAATTTTATTACCAGGCGATTTCAGACAAATATTACCTGTTATTCCATGTTCATCCTATGCGGATGAAATCAATGCATGTTTAAAATCATCTGTTTTTTTGACGAAGTGCCCATAAATTGCAATTCACAAGGTATTAGCAGAAATATTTTTTAAATAATGACTGGACATCGGTAGTAAAATAATTGAAAGCAGAAATTGTCCCACTGAATTCTTGAAAGCACTCGATTTACCATCACATAATTTACATTTGAAAATTGGTTCACCCATAGCTTCGAAAATTAAATGCACCTAGGCTTTATGGAACAAGATTAATTATTATTAATTGTTATTATGGACAATATCATTAAACCGATCATGACAGCAGTAAAGTTTGGAGGAGACAATGTTTTACTCCTACGCATTCCAATGATACCCACCGATGCATTTATTCAGTTCAAATATTTACAATTCAAATATTCAAATGACCGCATGTGGATTGAAAATCCACGTTTTTCTCATGAAAGTGGAAGTATTTTGAACTTGTATTTTCAATGTTTAATAATGAAAAGTTTTTCTGATTTATGAAGTTTCTTTTAAAAAGTGTCAATTTTGGTATTTCATATTTAAATCCAAGATTTCCTTTTCAAAATTCAATGAAAGAAATTTAAGTTTGAATTATCATAATCAATGTTTTATTGTTAACATTGCAGTTTGTGTTTATTTACTCGAATAAACTGCAATTTTTCGCGTTTCTACGAGATGGATCACGGGCGCGGAAATTCGTTGGTTCTTGTGCTCCTCAAATATTTCAATCACGCCAAATACCTCTTCTGTCCATACTTTCTTATACAGCGACTTTAACCAAATCAAACTCATCTCTCCATCAAACCAGAAAGGGCAAAACAACGTCTGTCGGTTCATCTAATTATTTATAAAACAGAAATATAGAGACTTGAGCCAGATTTTGCCATGAGAAATGTTTAGATCTTGCGACAAATTCGGCACGGAAAGAGTGCGGAATGAGTGCGGTACGGAGTTAACAGTACGACCCATTGGTTTTTTAGATCGACAGTCACAAAGCGACTTCATTTTATTTCACATGATTTAGACTTTGTTTATCAACTGAGTGGCCTAAGTCAATTACGAATTAGAATGTTCTAAGTTTAAAAAATTCTTATATCTTTTGGAATCCATCTGTAGTGAGTGCCAACCCGTTGTTATTTTTGCAAAAAAAACTAGTTGATGATATATTTTCAACTGTTCGCTTTAAATTACAATATTCCTTTGAAGAAAATTAAAGGATTTAAATTTTAATGATTGCCATCAATTGTGCAGCAAAAGACATTTATCAAAAACAAGTCGATTCCTTCTTTAAAGTTACCATGTATACACAGACTTTTAAGTCAATTCGGCCCTTTATAAGGAAGATTTTTTGTAGTTGAGGGTTTCACATGTCTGTGCTCAGATAAAGACTGCGTTGACAAGACTGAGGTTAAGCAAATGTTCTTCAGCCAAATAAGGCTTATCGGGGCCTGTGTTGTATTGACCACAATTGGTTCCAAGTTTTTTTTATTGAAGGCTGGCTGCAAAAATTTTTCAGTTTGAACTACTAGGCTCCGAAATATGCATGAAACCCTGAATTGTGCAGACAAGTTTGACCAAATACAACTGAGTTGTTCTTAAGCTTTCAACCATCCGATTCGGATAAGACCTCAATCCACTCATGGGAATGAGAGTAGATACACATAAAAAACTGTTGGGCCGCCCCTCGGGGAAATAAGAAAAGACTACTTTTTCAAACCATGTCATAGTTCAAACCGAATGGATTCTTTAATATAAGGTCTTGTCCTCAAAATGAATATAAATAAAAACAAACATATACAGCGGCAAACTAATGTTTCAAGACTAGTTAATATCATAGATAAATACTCACTTTTAAAGTAGCTGTTGGTATATGCAATTAATGAGTTATTTACCTCGATTTCATAGTTAAGTTAAAAGTTTTGCTAAATTAGAGAAGGTTTATCTTTGGTCTTTCTTTGCTCACTCTTTGAAATTTTGTTTCCATTTTTGGTGTCGATTTTAAGAATACCCTTCCCAATTGAGTGAGGAGATAGTAGCACATTTAAAGATAATTCCATTTCTTCTAGCATTTCAGGAGGTTTGTTATTTTTCGACCATTTGGACCTTCGAAGATATATTCAGATCTTGTAAGCGAGAAGTATAATCAACAGAGGGATTGAATGAAGAGGCGAAACGGTAGAAAATGGTTGATGTGCTTTTATCGAAGAGTGTGGCTTTCAGTACTTCTGCTTTCGTTTTCATTTGAAGTAATTCTTATGCTACCTATTTGTCTTTTTTTTACTTTACAAAAGTTGAAAAGCAAAGCCTCTTAGACGGCAGTTCTTTTCTGAAGCCAATTCAATTGTCTATATTTCCAAAATCAAGGCGTTAAAATTAGCACTCTGATCAACCACCTATTTCCATCTGTTTTGATAGAGTTAAATCATAGCAGACTTTCAATCGTTTTAAAATAACATGTCAAACGTTTTGAAGAAACATGCTCATTGATTGCGGTGTTGAGAGACCAAGTTACTCACAGATAATCGCATAAGTCCACAGATTGTCGCTTTAGAATGCGGACTCCGAGAAGATCACGATTCGACTCTGTCTAGTGCAAGTAGCACCTTGACTGTAAAAAGTCATTTAAGTTTCCTTAATTTTTGTTGTCTGGTAATGACATTCTTCTACGTTCTTCTTAGAAGCTTACGATATTTAAGTGACTTTCTGCCATCACAAAATAGCCAAAAATGGCAGAGAATAAAAAGTCTTCATCGTAAACTGACTGAATGCCGGAAATTACTGCGCTGAGTTTCAATGTCAGTTTGTTTCCAAATGAAAGTACTGGAAGAAACTGATTAAATTGAGGAGGCTAAGAAATTTGAATATATAGTAAGATGTTATTGAATATCAAATTGCTGTTGCAAGAAGGACTATGTATGAAACTTGATCATTTTGTTAATATGTACCTATGCATATGTACCTTTTTTTTCTCTAGTTTCGATTCTGATCTGGTAAAAAACACACGCTAATATTTTTTTTTTTTTTTCAATCTCTTAGACAATGTCTCACTTACGTATATGTTCGTTTATTGTTCAGTCCAGAAAACAAAGCTGTGAAAATTAACTATTCATAATTAATGGGATCATATTTATTAAACGTTTGCAGAATTTTCAACAATCAATTGGACCCGACAGCACTTAAATCATTTGCTAGATGATACAAAAATAAGCATATCAATATGCAAACATAGATATAATAACACACCACCAACGCCTTGAAAAAGGGGCGTCACTTTTTTATAGCTGTTAATTACAATACAAATGAAATTCAAACAAGAATCCAAAAAAAAATCATTAAAACAAATCATACCCTCATTTATTTGGCTGTATGAATAGCAAAATATACTCACTCAACCTTGCCATTGCCTCCTACATACCTGTTTGTACATATACTTGTATAAGTAAGTCATTAAAAAATTTGATAAAATTTGTTTTGTTCCCATTTTATTAAAAGGAATTTCAAACCTGTTGTACAAATTTACGAGGTACTGCATGTCAAGTCAAATACTTTGCAATTTAAGCTTTGCTAAATGCATCAAAAAATTGCGCACCAAAAAAATACCCACAGTGAGTAGGATGGATGTTTACATATCTGAACATGGATACGCTGATGTCATTTGAACACATGTGAAAAGTATAAGTTGTTTTCGAACATTTAATGTATCAGGATTGGTCAATATTGGTCGATATAAAAGGTGACATATTTTGCTAAGAGTAGAAGCAACTTTTAAACTTACGCAAGCGTGTTATAGAAACCGCCCTTTAATTAAGAATGGTGCTTCCAACAGTGGAAGATTTAAATCACGGTTCCATTCCTTTACTTTGCAACTAATTACAAAAGCTTAGGTAGGTACTTAGCGGCATAGATTTAGCGATACTCATGCTGAAACTGTGGTACTGCACATCAATTGTGCTTCATACTAGCCAATTGTCATTGGGTATAGTACTGTTCAAAAATTTCAGTTTTTAAAACAGTCTCTGCGCATGTGGCCGTTGATCAACTGTTTTAAAAAGCACTTTACTGCCGAGCTTATAACCAAGACTTTATAATTTGAAAAAATAGCAAAATTAAAATATCATGTCAGAAATGATTGAACCTTAAAAAGAGTTCGTATGACAGATGAATTCGTCAAGCTGAATTAACAGTGGGGACAGCAGACAGTAACATGAGCTACTTCAATTAAGAAGTTAATAGCCTATGATAATGGGAAAATAACCACTGTAATACGAAAACAGGACAATGACGTTCGGACCCTAAACAGACCACATGCAGTCAAACAACCCTAGATAGCTGAAAATCTGAAGTATTTGAATAGAATAAGAATTGTACTTCAAACGAGCTAATACATATCTATACGGTTACCTTTGCTTACTAGTTACTAGAATGCGTTGAAAAAAATATCAGAAATACAAATTTGGAACAACTTTCAGATATTTAATGATTCCCCCTTCCTTCAAAACAATATGATTTTGACATTTTGTGTTTTGTTTAGTATTAACTTTTTACATCAGACTCAAGCATACAGATATAGAATATTTTCAGGAACAGAAAATCTTTGCAACAACTTAACTTGCAAAGGAGGTGTCCCGCATACAGCCTGCAAGGAGGTGACTATAATCCAAATTTTCGAAATTTTATTTTATACTTCAATATCAGTTTGATTTTAGTTTTCACCCAATCCCCGCTGTTCAGAATTCTCAATGATCGAAATGTCTTCGGATGCAAGAAATACAATGCTCTTGGGTCATAATGGAATTCGAAATAAAATTGCAAAAGATTGGAATATTGGCAACATGAATATTTTGGTATAGATGACTTGTTTTGAAATTTTTTCAACAAAATCCCTAAGTATCGAAAATTATATATTTTAAGCACTGGAGTAAGGAACTAGAAAGACTGGCAACATATTTTCTTTTGGATTGTCAAACCAAAAAAGATGTTTGCGATTTTCTAGGTACGCAATTATTTTATTAATTACTGTAGAATTTTATCAAGTATACAATTGTTTTTTAGACATTTCTGACCATGTTATATACATTTGTCGTTCATGATAAATGAATGAACGTGTTTTCTGGCATGTGTGGTAGTTATTTTGTAGCCTGTGGATACGACTTTCTTACCAAGCCTCTGACTGACAAAAGTCAGGCACTGCCCGATTAGATCTTTTTCGGTTTTATTCATATTCCATCTACAAACGTATCAATTTGCCTCTACTTTTCTTTGTGGTAAATTGGGCATATATTTTAAGCCACTTAAGCCCAATTGATATATATATTTTCCCAATATATTACTTTGTTTTAAAAAAAGATTCATAAAACTTTCATTGATTACACTGGTAAACAAAAAGCGGACAAGTGCGAGTTGAACTCGCGTGAAGACGGTTCCGTACATTGAATATGTCACCATGTTTTCTAAAATCTTATCCAAATTTGTTTGTGGCAACCAAAATAATTTGTCCCAAGAACAAACTATACATTTTAGTTGAAAAATGTTCTCCCTAACATTCAAACGGCAAATGTAAATTTTTACGCACAATATTGAAAGATTTACCACGTCATGTTTAGACCATAGACTTCCTTTTCTTTCGACAGTGTAGATCATGACCTATTTTGCTGGAAATTTCATAATCTTTTTAGCTTCAGTAGTAGGGCCACGAACCTGTTTCGCAGTTTTCTGTCAAACAAGTTACGAGAAGTTATTACGAGCAGATCTGTATCTAGTCTTAAGCTTGTCTCAAAAGATGTTCCCCAGGGATCAATGTAGGGCCCAATCTTATTTTGCATATTTGTATATGACGTTCCCACTGTATGTAAACATAGTTCAATCTACCTTTACGCTCATGAGGTCCAATTTCATATAGCCCGACCCATTAATAGCATTCCCGAGCTTGTCCAATGCATTAATGACGAACTTGACGGTACTCTTATAAGCAGTTGAGCTACTGACAATGGTTTCTTTCTGAATCCACGAAAGTCACAAATACTGCCTATAAGTTACAAAGAAATTGATTTCCAGTCTTTACCTGACATTTCGCTCGCTGGCGTCAAATTAAACATAGTTAAATCGATTACCAGTTAAGGATTTGTAATTGGTCACAAGTTGTCTGGGTATTCTCATACGAATTTTGTGATTCGTTGTGTCTACGGAAGCCTTCGTAAACCGTGGCTTACCGCGACCTACTGCTACACTGCTACAAGAATGAAGCTCGTCAAAATACTTATAATTCCCCTTATTACCTACGCTGAAAATGTCTACTGCAGCCTAGGCTCTTTGTCACAATCTAAGTTGGCAGTGGCCTTCAATGATGCGGTGCGGTGCATCCATGGTCTACGTAGGTTTGATCATAACTCAACATTCTCTATGAGTTTAATTGGTTGTTCTCTTCAACAGTACCTCAACGCCCGAAACTGCATGTTTTTACACAAATTAATGATCTCTAAAACGCCATCTTACTTATATAATAAACTGATACTCGCTCGTTCTAGCAGAACTCGCAAACGGTGAAGTATTTAACTAGATTTCATAAATTTTCTTCGATGTCTTGATTAAGAAGATCTTGTGTAAACAATCAAATAGTTATTGTTCCATTGGTGGTGATTGCATGTTTAAAGAATGTCGCTTGAATGTGTCTGAATTTGTAAACTTTTGGAAATAATTACTAAGCCCTTCATCCCCAAATTTGGTGTGAGAAAGATGTGTTAAATCTTTACAAATAAAAAAAAACTTTTTTTAATTAAAAAAATGCAATAATCTGCCTCAATCCATCAAATCATGACGATGACTGTTATTTTTGTGTTGTGAATATTACCGGAAAAATTGTTCCAAGTCTATTTATCCTAGTTTCCAATAAGTTTCAAGCCAGTACATCCAATCTAACATACGAGTATCAAGAGCATTCAGAAGACAGTGATAATGGCAAAGATAGTGACTTTTATTACCTTTTCGTATTCAGACCGCTTAATCAAAATGATCTAGATGACTTGATAAGAGATCTCGGACTGTTAAAAAAAAACATCAGAACTTTTAGCTTCTCGGTTGAAAGAAAAAAAATCTATGTACTAACACCAAGCAAAAATATCTCGATTTATCGCAAAAAGGAAAAAGCATTAAACTCTCTTTATTTTCTGGAGAGGGTGATTTCGCACATTGCAAAAATATTTCTGATTTGATGGCGGCAATAGGATAATAAAACTATGTATACTTCAAATGATTGGGTTTTTTAAAGACTCGTCGAAACGCAGTCTTAAACGTATACCCCTGCATAATGGCAAAAATCTGGCAATAAGTCTGAGCACTGGATTAAGAAAGATTGGCCTTTGAGGGAGGATGAATGTGATTAATGCTCCACTAGTGTCAAGAGACCGTAAAATACTGCCTCCTTTACATATTCAATTGAGTACTGAAAAGACAACATCTTCAGATTCGAAAATTAATAAATGATTCCAATTGCATGACAGTTTTTAAAAAATTTCCGTGGAATGAATTTGTTATGGTAGTGAAAAGTTTTTTGGGAAATAAAAATTTGGCCAGCTACGCTCACCACATTGACCAACTTATGCTGCACTTTCAGCAACTTGGATGTAACATTCTAACAACGATTAACGTCCATGAAGAAACTATAGCCGCTGTAAGTGAAAATATAGTGCAAGATCCGAAATTTTCAATTCAGCGTCGGTCGCAACAATTTGGCCTTTTAAAAACCCCTATAAAACCCAGCTATTGGAGACCGTGGTTTGGGGCTGCAGTTCTTGGAGATGTTTCCTATTTTATCCAAGCTCACTTTTGGCTTCATGGGCATTTGACCGGTCCTTGTTTTCTCAAAAATAAACACATTACAGCGGTGCACATCATTTACCATTTAGAACGACATTGATCCGGTGATACGTAGTTCAGCAGGAATTAACGCTCTAGAGCTCTTAAAAAACACCCTTTATTGTGTAGAAAGTGGTTTTAATGTTTAAAAACAATGGCTCTTGGGTGCAATAAATGACTTTAAAGTTCGTCAGTCGTTTATGTCACCATATTTCATTCATATTTCATATATCCGGCTTTCCTGCGAGAGTTTATGTTCTACCTGTTGAGTAGCTTGTGGAGCTTATAATGGTATAACATTTTAGAATCACACTTCTAGAAAAAAAAAGGATGGACCAACTGTTGGTTTCTTTCTGAATCCAAAAATTTAAAGAAATAGATAGATGCGAAATAGATCGATTTCCACTTGAACAATGTTGGGAAATATTACAAAGTTACTTCCGAAGTACATGTTGTGTTGCCGAAACAGTGCGAATTTTGAAAAGAAATTTCGGTCGATATAATGCACCAACTGCAGCTGGTGTACACAAGTTAACCGAGCATATTCCTGTGTTCGTCCTGTGCGCTCAACGGGGAATATTCCAGCGTTTGCCGAAGGTGTACGACTATACTCGAGAACCCTCATAGCGCCAAAGATCTTAGTAACTAAATATCAATCGTACTAGCCTGAGGAAAATTTTGCATGAAGATCTCGGATTATTTAAGAACAAGATCCAATTGACATAGAAATTGAAGCAAAATAACCACGCGTTTCGTTATTGTTTCTCTGCTTGGGCTTTAGAGCAAAATTGCCATATTTGGGGCTTGGAAAACCTATACTGATCCATGAATCATAAAGAAGTCAATGCATCTTAAATGTTTGAGTGCATGGTGTGGTTCTTGGAGTGGCGGCATTATTGGCCCTGGTTCATTTTTCTTCCAAGACGAAAATGAAAGAAACGTTACAGTTCGAGGCATGATAACCGACTTTTTTATGGCCAGAAATTCAGAATTTGAACTTGGGCGAGCTATGGTTCCAATAAAATAGGGATATGTTCCACACAAGCTGTCAAATAATCAATTTATTGCACATTAAGTTCAATAATAAAGCTGTAAGTCGTTTTGGTGATGTTTCTTAGCCGACAAGGAACTGCGACTTGACGCATTTGGACTTTTATTGGGGTGTCATGCGAATAATCCAGACTATATCAGGCACTAAGGAACAATATTTGTCAAGCTATTTGTGACGATCGAATATGTATTGAAGGATCGGGTCGAAGGGATGGCCTACTGCCAAGCCAGCCAAGGTACTCATTTGAATGAAATAATGTTCAAAAATTAGCCGGAAGGTTTACTTCTGTCAACAATTGTTGACACATATTCAACAGTATTTTTTGTATACCCTTAAATATAAAACAACAGATGGGCCACCCTTCACTCGCTTACTACTAACTAAACTTATTTTCTTTCTTTAAAGCAGAAAGGTTGGCATGCCTTATCCTTTAAACCCATACTTAGAAGCTCGTTCACCACCGTCTATCTATCTATGTCTTAACTTTAAGGAAATTCAATGGCTTAAACAAGGTGATAGGCCTAGTGAGTTGACAACATATTCATCTACACGTTAACTTTTAGAAATCCATTTCAAAAAATGATTTTTTGCAATATATTTTCCAACATAATTATAACTCACTTTTACATCAGTGCAGGCAAACATAAAAATTGGACAAAACTATTATTTTTCGGAACATCCTCCCAGTGCAAGATGGTCAGGACAACCCATTAGAAAATGGTACTTTGAGTTGGGGTTTCGCATTAAACATTGGAATGAATTTAGAAAGGTTCGAAAAAGTAATGATTCTCTTGAGCATTTCACCCAAATGATTTGGCCCACAACCGAATTTGTAGGCTGTGCTGCAGCTAAGTGCATATTTTCTTATTTATTGTATTTACAATTCTATTGTTTAAATACCGTTTCAGAATGTTTGATGGTTACCTTTCAACTTGTTATTATCATCCGCCCTTGGATGATAATTGGATTTATTTTGCAATGGGAGAAGGATGCAGTAGATGTCCAGAAGATCGTCCAACTTGTTCGAGAGATTTTACTGCATTGTGTGGTTTAGGTATGTATGTGTTCTCCCTTGACTAACTTATACACAGAATTAAAAAAGATTAGGAATTTACGGTTTTTTGTTAAGCAAAAACATAATTAGAATTACAAATTTTTCATGTCTCCATACTTTGCCAAAAAATAAAATAGGTAAATCAGTCTGTGAACAAAACATTGATGTATTGTCATTGCGACAGAATTAACCATCGTCTGGTTGACGCCGTTCTTACCTACCCCAATCGTCTTGGAGTAAAAAAAATTCTTTTTTTAATAAAACTAAAAATTTAGCCATTTTTATAAATGTTCTGAGAAATAAGTTACATAAATAAGAACAAACAAAAATGTTGCTTACTGAATAAGAAATTTTGAATAGATAGAAAACACGTTTAATTTAGTACATATCAAACTTAAATACTTTAGAATAAATCCAGAAACCTGCAACTTTTAAAGCACACTGGTATAGTTTATATTTTTACTAAATTATGTTTCTATCCAATAGATGTTAAATATGCAGGCTCTGGACACCCCACCAGTATCTATAGTTCAAATATTGAGTGTTCTCTTCTGTCTTCAATGATATTTATTTCTGTTTTAAATCTATTATTTTTGTAACGCCAAATATTTGTAAAACAAAGGAAAAGAAGCAAAATATCATTTTACTTCTAAAAGTGATTTTTTTTTGTGTTTTTATTTCATTTGGAAATATTCCAAGTTCTCCCGCTTGCGAATAAGCATTTTCCTGGATTGCAAATTGGACAAAAATAAAACAAAATCAAAAACAGTTTCAACAAGGTTTGTTCAAGAATGGTCTGTGCTGAATTTTCTATGCTTTTAAGAGGCTAAAGGTATCAGTTCTAACATTTCTTCGATATATCGATGTACCCTAGAAAAAATAATAGGAAGGGCCAAAAGAATTCTAGAAGGATTAAAATATTTAGAAAATGTATAATATAACATGGGATTTTTTTTCACAATATAAAATCGGTGAATAAAAATATTGACTCACAAAAAATCTAGTATACAAGTTGTTTCCCTTTTTAAATAAACACGTAGTCTTTGGAGCTATAATTCAAACTCTACTCTAAATCAGACGGTACTTTCACCCGTAAAAAGCTGACTGGACAAAAAAAAGTTATCCTCCGTGGTATATTCTATCAACATATATAAGGTAGGCGTCGAAATATAGTTTAACGATGTCCTAGTCCAAAACAAAAAAAGGAGAAAGACGATACAACCGCAAAAAAGTTCAGATCTAGACTTCGCCTTTTTATTAAAAATCCTGGAGTTCAATTCTTTAAAAAAAATCGCATCTTACCCTGCGTTAAGTTGTGCTACAGTCCACGATCTTATTCGCCTCCAGTTAAAGGTTCCATTTTGATTCAGAGGGCCACCTAAAGGGATGTCTTATTTAAATGTACTCTCACAACGGACTGGATTTGAAGATATTCTGAGTTGGAGTGTTGGTGACAAGTCTTTGAACATGTCCTACCTATCGTGGCCGATTAATTCAGTTTTCGTAAAACAGCGTAAAGAACGATACAAGTCTTAGTTCTTGGTTGCTCTCTTATTCTAAAGGAACGACGATTGGGAAAATTCTTCACATGATCTTCAAGGGATGTCATTATTGAAGTTAACAGCGGAGCCCAAAAGACGAGACGACCATCCTGTACGAGAAGAAAGGGAAGATCGACAATCGACGCGATAAAAGTCGTAATAGACAAAGCCCAATCGGCCACAGAAGGTAGACGATGGAAAAGAGGCAGCAAAAAGTACTGCGCCGTGGTTACACTTGACGTGAAAAATGCTTTTAACTCGGCGAACTAGTCGCGTATTTTACAATTCCTCCAAGGATTAAATGTACCGAAGTACATATCGAGATTGATCAGGAGCTACTTTACCGATAGGTTGCTCCTCTACGACTCCGACGACGGGGCAAAATTATATAAAATTACAAGGGGCTTCCCCCAATGATCAGTGATAGGTCCCTTACTGTCGAACGTGATGTATGACGACATTCTACGACCCTCAGTCCCCAGTGAAGCCGCCATTATAGATTTTGTGGACGATATTGCTGTTGTAGTCGTGGCGAAACGACTTGAAGAGATCGAGTTATATTGCAACGAAGCAATACATAGCATTGATAAAAAACTGGCTACGCGATATGAGTTTAGAACTCGCGGAACATAATACGGAATCCGTTCTCATTACGAGTAGAAGGGTGCTAGAGACGATAACTATAAAAGTCGGAGAGCACACAATTACTTCCAGCCCATTAATAAAATACCTGAGACTGATGATTGATGCTCGGCTTAATATCAAGCATCACCTCGCATACGCTGGCAAGAAATCGTCGAAAGTGATAGGAGTTCTTTCGAGACTCATGTCGAATATCGGCGGCCCGAAACAAGGCAAACTATTAATGCTTGCGAGAATTATAGCCTCCATACAGCTGTACGGGGCACAAATATCGTGTAACGTCACAAATAAAATGACATACATGCGTACAGATTTTGTGCACTGCGAATTAGCAGTGCATTACGAACGGTATTCCACGACGCGATATTGGTACTATCCTCTATGGTACCAATCGATATCCTAGCTTTAGAAGCTAGACTACTTAATAAAAATCGCGTGCGAACCAGGATATCAAAAAATCAAGCGAAGAAATTCGAAAGAAACCGCAGTATAGAAGCGTGGCAACAACAATGGAACAAGTCCCAAAAAGGGAGTTGGCCGAACCGACTAATCCCAAGGATTGAAAGTTGGGTAAAACGAAAACACGGCGAACTGAATTACTATCTCACACAGTTCTTGACGGGTCACGGTTGTTTCCGGGAATATCTATTCAAGCGAAACTGTGATTCGAGTCCATGCTGCCCTCGCTACGTAAATGCGGTAGAGAACGTGGAGCACGTTTTCTTCGAATGTGCGCGGTATGCAATGAAAGAGCTATATTGAGTGAAGCATTTGGTGAACGGCCAACACGAGAAAACATAGTTCCATATATGTTGAAATTTTCAGATCTTTGGGTTGCTGTGAACCATGCAGCAGTACGAATAATGTGCGATCTAAGGAATTTTGAACAGCAACGGGACAAATCCGTCCCTCGCGAAGTAATACGAGGGCGGGTCAATAAGTCCGTGACTTTTGGATTAAAACACAGATTTTTTGATAAAAAAATAATTTTAATTTTCAACGTAGTCTCCTTTGAGCTCTATACACTTTGTCGAACGCTTCTCCAATTTTTTTATCCCTTCCAAAAAAAATGATTTGTCGAGGTCCTGAAAATAGGCCTTTGTTTGCGAGATGACTTCATCATTGGAGTCAAATCCTTTTGCACCAAGCCATTTCTTCAGGTTTGGGAACAAGAAGTAGTCGCTCGGAGCCAAATCTGGAGAATAGGGTGGATGAGGGAGCAATTCATAGCCCAATTCATGGATTTTTGCCATGGCAACTGCACATGTGTGCACCCTTGCATTGTCTTGGTGGAAAAGAACTTTTTTCTTGGCCAAATGAGGTCGTTTTTTTTCAAATCGTCATTGAATCGGTCCAATAAGTTGGCATAATATTCCCCATTGATTGTTCTTCCCTTTTGAAGGTAGTCAATGTGGATTATCCCGTGTGCATCCCAAAAAACAATCGCCATAACTTTATTGGCTGACAAACCCACCTTGGCCTTCTTTGGCGCCGATTCACCCCTAGAAACCCACTGTTTTGACTGTTGTTTGTTCTCTGGTGTATTGTGATGGATCCATGTTTCGTCCACGGTTACAAAACGGCGCAAAATCTCCTCCATATTGGGATTAAACAACGCCAAACCTTCCTGTGAAGTTGTTACACGATTGCGTTTGTGGTCGACTGTGAGCAAACGCGGCACCCATCTTGCGGAAAGCTTTCTCATGCCCAAGTGATCATTCAAAATTGAAACCACTGAGCCATGCGAGATCCCTACGGCTTCCACAATCTCTCGCACTTTCAATCTTCGGTCGGCCAACACCATATCGTGAATTTTTTCGATTGTTTCGGGTGTAAAGACCTCAAGTGGGCGTCCAGGACGTTCGACATCTTCAATGCTTGTACGGCCACAACGAAATTCAGTAAACCACTTTTTTACCATTGAAATCGATGGTGCAAAGTCCCCATAGTATTTATCAAGCTTAGCCTTGGTCTCGGTAATTTTTGACAGGAGTCAACTGACAGGTGCCTGTTGACAGGAGCAGTGTTGCTGTTTCAATAAAGAGGTCAGAAATTCAAAAAGTCACGGACTTATTGACCCGCCGTACTTAGCGGTAGTTCCGCAGGGGAATAAACAGAAAGATTCCCCGGGAGGTGGTTTTAGTCAGTAAGAATCTGACACTACCAATGGATGTCGGACCATTGGTGCCTATGCAAGGTTTGCACCTTCCCACGCAAAAAAAGGGGTCTGTGACCTTTATAGTTGGCGTAAGTTAGAGGGCATACTTTCTACTACTCTAATCCACTCAACTTTATTAAGTCATCTCCTACTGCCTTAAAGAGCCTCTCAGAAACATCATTCTTTTCTGGTAGTCTTATTAGACTAGAGTTTAATTGTAACTATTCCTACTTTATTTCAATCGGGTGACCTTACCTAGACGACGAAAATGACTTTATTACCTAATTTCCTTTTTTACAAATCTAAGCGCACTATTCTTATATTCATAAGCCGATGTTATTCGTAGAACATAAAACACATGAGCAGCTCCTGTACTTCTATGCGTCGCTACAAGCATTCTTGCTTTATATGCTTGCCTGCATCCGTGATCAACCAGAGATCTTGGGTGTGTTGGATAAAATTCAATACATTAGTTGCAGCATTTTTGATGCCCTCTTTGCTTCATCGGTCCTGTTCAGACATCTATTTGCATAATACTAGAGTGCCTTGTGTCGATAGCAACTTGATCAATCAATTATTCTATAACTACTTTGTGAATATTGAGGAGAGGAAATCGTGTGCCAGCTACGATGATATTTCGCTCCGTAGCAAAGTCATCTTGCAGACATGACACAATGTGGACATATTTTTTCCGACCATATTGCTATTTTTATGTTAAAATTACCTTAAGAAAGTTTCAAGAGCCATCCTTGGAAGCCATGTCTATTTTTCGGTGGAGGTCTGACCTCATATCAGGTTGATGTTAACAAATTAAGCTTTAATGCAGATAATAATGGTTATTTGTTGAAACGAATTTTTGCTTGAATTTGAAAATATGTCCAGGGCCGGCGGATAGTGCAGTCGACCTTGGAAAGTGGAGAAATCTGCTTCATAGTAATCTTGGGCTTGCGCTAGTTGTTCGGCTGCACGTCCGGATAATTCCATACGAAATCCGAGCATCGTTGTCATTTCTTTCGTTTTGAAGTGTAGTCAATAGTGATTCCATATAATTAAGTTTCATGCATAACTGGGCAAATCAAATATTCTCAAATTGGAAGATTTTTTTTTTTGCCAATTGCGGGGTCACTGCGACCTAAAAGATCTTTTGTAGAACAGAATTAGTATTAGGAGGCCAAAAGTGGTACAACTCCTTTGATGACATTGAGAATCACTCTGGAGGAGATTTTGACAAATTCTGCAGGGATTAGAAGAAGTATCATAACCTTAGGGAAATTCAGGTCATTCATTCACATAAGGTGACTTCCGCAGTTTCGTCTTCTTTTATACAAAGACGACATTCAGTTAGTTTTCTGAATAAGGCCTACTTTGTATAGATGACATCAAATATGACAGTGTTCTGTTAGAAATCCAACCATATAACAGAAAGGCTTAGGGCCCATGAAAGATTCAGCCGAACCTTTTCTAGCCAGTACATTTGGACTCTGGAAAAGTTGCGAATATACTATTTGTTTATTGGATTTTAGCTGGTAATATTAGGGGTGTTTTTTGGCATTGGTATCACCACTTCTTACGCTTAAATACGTGTATATTACACTGACAACAATCTATGTGTGCTAAACTAATTCAAGATATTTGTCGGAGTTAATACCAGTGCTGCCAAATATTGCTATAATGAAACTTCCGCATCATTGTAAATATCCAATGATTGACCTTCCCAGTTATTCCTCGGGTCTTACCAAGCCCATGACGGTTAACTCACACGGAAAAAACCAAAAAAGTATATGTTCAAAGCCAATGATCTCCAGTTAGATGAAAACTGAGAGTGCAGCAACCATTCTCCATTAAGAAAGCTAACGACCTCATCCCTTTTTTTATTCGAACAGGATCAAAACAAAGTGACGCATCGTCATTTGACCTTTCAATATAGTTTTTGAGAAGGAGATTGAAAATGATACGATAATAAAATTGGCTCAGCAACGAATAAAGGCAAATATCACTATACAAGTAGGAATATTCTGTCGAAAAATTTCGGCATAAGAAGGATTTTGCTGTATTTTCCTTTGCATCCAAGAACATAACTTACGAGTATTTAGATAATTTACCTATAGAATGTACTTCCAGGCAGAATAAAAATTCGTAAAATATATCAAATTTTATTAAAAATTGGCGAGATGATCGGTACATTTATGTATATAGTAAATTCATCTCAGTTTAAAGCTAAAAAAAAAATTTGGGTTTGAACTTGCTCGATGGACATACCATATGAGTGTACGAATACGTCTTTTCCAGTTATTCACGAATTTTATATAATCACATGTGAGAGTATCTGTTATATTTCCATGAATTTATATCTTTTTGTTGGACGGTTGTGTTTTTTACAAATGTATCATACATTCGTATGTATAACCGTGTACATATGAGTACATCCATTCGTACGTCCGTATACTCTTGCTTATTAAAATTGACTTTACGTGATGCGATGCTATCAGTTGGGCATCTAAAACAACATTTAAATAATAAAAAACAAAAAAAAACAACAAACGCCTGACTGTGTATCTAGTACCGAAGCTTTGCATAAAGTTAAATACAAAAAATACTGACATGTTTACAAGATACATCAAAATCATGTCCCAGTATAGCTCGTGTAAATTATTACAATGTCCGTCGTTATTTCTGTTACTAGGTTAATATGGACAAGTTTTTTCGAATGGTGCTACAAGAAGAGTACTAGTTTTTGGTAAGCTTTAAAACATTCTGTAATTTGTGAAGATATGAGGAAGATCTTACGGATTTGTACATACCTATACAAATGAGTATGTATGTTCTCGAATGTTTGCTCGTCAGACCTCACAAGAAGCAAAAGTGTTCACTTGAAACGAACAAATCTCACGAAAGATGAGACTCATACGAATATGTAAATTCTTTTGAAAAAATTTTCTTTTTTCTCATTTTTCAAACTCTTCATATTAATTAAGAATAAATATTAATTATTTATGACGAAAAATTTTCCCTCAAATTGCATCTTCGTTTTTGGATAAGATTATCCAATTTTTTTTAGAGTGCAAAGGTGCCAGAGTTATCAGATCTGAAGCTAAAGGATATTTTTGAAAGCGACTCCCTGTCCTCTCTTAAATGGTAAAGGTAACAAACTTGGTTTAGAGGATATCGCATTTCCCTCAAACAGATTCACGCTAACGACAAGCTAGTGATCTCAATGAGATTGATATTGTCTAAATATTAGAGCATCCAGGATATGGTGAAAGTTAGGCAATATAAATGTACATGTATGCTTACTCCTTTTTCCCTCAGCTTGGAATTCTTCCATACATACCGATTTTTCATTGGTTTTATAGATGATATCAAGGGTTTTCCAATAAGGACTTGACAACTTTTTTCTTCAATAAAACGCAAACCATTTGAAATATTTCAAAAACTTTATTACAATACTTGAAGTACAATCAAAACATTTATGAATTGAACTCAACTTCGTTTCTATGGCTACCGCGAGCACGTTTGCAGCGGTCGATTCTTTGGACCCAATTTTCAACGACTCTGCCACACATTTCGGTCGAAACGGTCACTATTTCGCGTTCAATGTTGGTTTTGAGCTCTTCCAACGTCGTCGGGTTATTGGCATAAACCAATGACTTAACGTAGCCCTACAGAAAATAGTTAAGCGGCGTTAAATCGCACGAACGAGGCCGCCCATTTCTTGAGATAACACGCTCACCGTACTTACTCTTCAATAAATCGATTGTAACGTGTGCTGTGTGGCTTGTGGCACCATCCTGTTGAAACCACATGTCGTCCAAGTCCACATCTTCTAATTCGGGCCAAAAATACGCCAAAATGTGGTCTGAGCGATGCCCAATTCTTGAGATCGCCGTGGAATTGACTGATTTGCATCGTTTACTACGGACGCCTGACCGACAGCGATATTTTCGACACTTCGACCAACCCGTCGCTCACTGATACGGCAACATCACACAACGAATATGTAGACTCAAATTTTTGCACTAAACTTGTTATTGCCTGTCTGCTAGGGCGAGAATTACGACTGAAAATTGGAATCAACGCTCTTAAAGTTGCAGTGACCGACTCCGAATTTCGGTAGAAATTGTACGTCCGTGTACTTTACCATGATGAAAATGTTGAGTTTACTGAATAAATTGACAGTGACAGTTTGATGATTAGTGAAAGAGTGCGTCCACAAATTAAATTCAAAGTTGTCAAGTCCTTATTGGAAAACCCGATAGATGCCCTATGCTTTGACCAGAGACTTTAAGCAGGGAGAAGTCTTAAACGGCTTAATCGCACGAGCGGTGATCAATTGAAATGGCTATTTCAGGCAATAAGATTATCACTGAACTATCCTCCAAGCCTTCCAATTCCGATTCATAAAAAATGGTTCCATTATATAAAGGAAAAGGCGACACTCGGGAATGCAACAACTACCGTTCAATCAAGCTGATGTCACACACGATAAAAATCGTCGAAAAAGTCTTAAACGAACGTCTTCGGCAAATAATAAAGCTCGATAATAGCCAGTGTGGATTTGTTGAAGGAAGACCGACGGTGGACACTATACAAAGCCTACGAATAATAATGGAAAATCACCAAGATTCGTCTAAGGATTTACACAGGGTATTTATCGACCTCGAGAAAGGATTCGATCGAGTGCCTTGGGATCTCATATGGGCAGCTCTGAGGTCTCAAAAGGTACCGGAAACGTATATTGGAATAATACAAGACATGTACGGAAACGTGAAAACTTCGGTTAAAAGCTCTGCTGGATTAACAAGAGAATTTCCACTTAATGTCGGAGTAAACCAAGGAAGCATCCTTAGCTCTTTCCTCTTTAACGTAGTATTCGATTACCTTTTAAAAGACTGCATGCGCGAAGCAAATGTAACGCCAATTCTCATCGCTGACGACGCAGATATACTTACCGATAACGTCGAAGATTTGCAGAACGCCTTAGATTCATGGATCATTTGACGTGTCCATTTGTGCATCCGTTGCGACCTGTTCCGGTTTGAACTTAAATTGAAGGGGAAACTCTACACCACGGTTGTTCGACCAGCTCTAATGTACAGTCACAGTGCTGGACAATGTACGAAGAGTTTAAAAACAAAATGACAGCAGCGGAAATGAAAATGTTAACTATGTCTAGTGGAGTCACTGAACGCGATTGCATTAGATCTACGCGTATAAGAGAAAGTCTGCATATAAAGAATTCGGTAACCGAACAGCTTGAGACGAATAAAATAAGCTGGTATTGCCACGTTCAAAGAAGATCTGCGGAAAATCCGGTTAAAAAGGCACTATTAACTACGGTCACTCCAACTGTAAGAAAACGAGGTCGGAAAAAGAATTCCTGTATTTTTCAGATGGCAAATGCGCAACAACGCCTGGGGCTAACCACTGAAGCGATCCAGGACCGAGCATTATGTAGACGCGTTCTGCGGTCTGCGAGTTTAGCCAACACCATAAGCCGAGCAGCAGCGATGCAGTTAAAATGGGAAACACGTTACGCATAAGTTCGTATAACGAGGAAAGGGTTAATAAAAGGATAAGAAGAAGAAGAAGAAAAAAAAAAGTCAATTAACTCGTTGAGATCATCTGCTCATAGTTGATGGTTTCCCTTTTGACCAAAACAGCGTTGTCTTCAGAACATGACAACTTTAGACTCCACTACTCGATACATAAATATGCGTCTATCGAAAGGAAGTATCACGAGGCATGGCCGTGAACAGAAGGGACAAAGTATTTACAGCTGTAGGCCTGGATTAATACAGCCTCTTTGAACTGGATAAATGGAAAAAAATATTAGTTTTCAAGTCAACCATGTTCATGGAATACAACCCGAACTTTACAAAATTGCGTTTCACCATAACGACATTTAGATGGGTTACTGACTTTTTGATGATTTTAGTAAAGAACTCAATTTACCTCTAAAAAGTGAAATATCTTTTACAATTCCCGTTGTGCTAGTGCGTTCTTACAATTGCACTGCTGATACTGTTTGTCCCGGCAAAAAAAAAGTCCCATTAACCACTTTAAGACATCGTACGATAGCGTATATTATATGCAAGTTGTTCGCCGTTAGTACTCGAATTCTGGTTGGGAAAAATGCTCTGTGCGCGGATAATTTTTTTGGGAAAAATCTTTTTATATCTCCAGCATCCACAGCATTATTTGAAACTCCATGCTAACATCCACAAGTCGCCGAACAGGACGAGATCGAAAATTTCACGATTAAGCCCGATGGCACCAAGAACAATTCGAAGCTCGAAGCTAATGTTTTTTTGGTATTTCCTTAATTTTGGACAAGATAAGTGTTGCAAAGGAGCGAGAACTAATATAATAGCAACTGGTCAACATTATTCTGCAGTTTCAGTTTTCAGTGTTACTAACGGTGGTAGGCATGCTGATAATAAGTTGGATTTGAATAGCACTGCTGTCGCTGATGAGAATGATTTAAATCCCATTATTTAAAACAACAAGGTAGCTTTAATTTCGGGTCAGGATACTATCGCCGGTATCGATGTATGTACTTCTGAATTTTACTAGGACGCCCTATACCGACTTTTAACCAATCACAATTAAATTCTTCGTATCGAAGAGGAGTTCGTCGTCACTGTAACGCATTCAGAAGAGATATCTTGCGATAAACGATGACTATTTCCTTCAAGTCATCTTTGGACCACGACTTTTACATACCAAAATATGCGAGCGCAAGGCATGGAAGCAACTTCACGCAATTTAACTTCATATACTATACGTACATTCCACTAGAATCTTTATCGGTCGAAGATTGCCATTATTAACCTTCGACTTAAAGTATCTTTACAAAAACATTCGCATAAAGACAGGTCTATTGAGCCAAAAGACATAGAAGTGTCTCAATACGTGCTAAATAATTTACTCCGAAAAATTGCACTCAACTTCTCAATCTTGCTGATTGAAAATCATTCTTGCATCGGTTTCTTGCCTAAAGCAGTCACTCCTGTGATACATTGCATGTGCATTTTGTAAAAAAAATTCGAACAGTTGTTTTCTCAATTCTAGTAGAGTCCGTTGTCTTACTTTATTCGCGATTTCGTCTGGAACTTGAGCTACATGTTCTAATGCCGTTGCTGTTATTTATGACCATGGAGAATTTCTGCTGACTATTGTTCCATCTTGTCGGAACGCTTCCATTTACGACCAGATCAGCTAAGTGCTTGGCCCACCACTTATTCGTGCAATATTTACGTACATATGTATGTCCTCGAACCAGAGATTCTTGTCTGTGTCTTCCTCTGATAACAAATAGGTGTTGCCTCTATTCTCTATATTAACCAGCATTAAATACATATGTCGCAGTTTTTTATCCTTTTTAACCGGCATTTGCACCTTCGCAATTTTTGTATGGCAATGACTCCGTTTAGTGTTTCCACAAATTAAGTTGGTCTAAAGGCACACACTAAGCCTGGAAGTCCAAGTTCTTCAGAAGATTATGTCAGTAGCCCATTATGTTTAGTAACATTTCTCGATCGGACACAACATATTACAAAATTTCCATGGCGCTTATTCTTATCGGCTTCTCTCCTCTTCTCAAACTGGGCTTGAGATCAGCTTTGTGGAGTAAAAAAATTAAGTAATATTAATTCTTTAAATTTGACAACCATATAGGGGACATTTAATTCGAATAAACGTGAACTTGCATCCTTTTTAACTACGAAAACATACGAGTAGCACTAGAAAACAGCCCAGATCTAATTTTTCAAATTCTGTCGGCGAATAATATTGATTATATGGAAGCACTCAGGTATCGGTACACGTTTACAGGATCACTTTCTTCTCGTAGCAGCTGCGGCATTATTCCTTGAATTCATTAAGATGATTTTTTCAACGCGCTTGCAGCAACAATGCAGAGTTATTTGCATAATTTAATCGTTCTTATTTTTATCCAACATATCTAATGTTTTCCAGCTTCCAATCACAAGGATTCACTACGCTTAGAAAAATATATTAAAAAAAAAATCCCCGGGACCCCTTTAATACATTCATACTGACATATGTATGTACATAAATAGATGATCTGCTCATACAATGAACAATCACATATTGTGCGAGTCATGTGCAAGCAAACGCTTCCTTGAAAGATAGGGAAGAAAATTCCCACATATACGAGTAGTTGTTGCCTAACTACCGCAATCTGTTTAGAAATCTTAAAATGTTACTGGTCGTCACCCCCCAACACATCTTCCCTATATTTAATTCGAAGCAACAAGTAGTATTGTAGAATAACATTCCTACTTCCTGTATGTCAAGTTCAGATAGCAAAAAATAAAAAAAAAATCGAAGCAAAACAAAAGAACCGTAAAAGTGACTAAGGGTGAGATACAAAATCTTTGCTCTAGCTTCGATACGAATTCGCACGGGAGAGTTCTTTTGATGCAGCTACAAAGAAATATAATATCTATACATTCATATACGAGTATGTATGTATATTGAACTAAATTTTGTGGTGTTCAGTGTCTGTGGCAGTTAGGATATTAGAGATGATTATGATTTAAAACTTTTTTTTTACAATTGCTGTCTTCCTAATAAGTTTTATATTGTTTGCATTGCATTCACCTATCCGAAATATTTTTGTTTGCGCTTCTTAACATTTAATAGAAAGTGCAACAGTGTTCCTTTCTTTGTATACCATTTCTACAAAATTAGTTACTTAATTAGGAAGGACTAAAGTTCGGAATAAACATGGGGCTCAATTAATAGGTCTCTTCTGTTAGCTTACTTGCTACAATTGTGCACACCAAGTCGGCTTTGATTACCTTCTACTTATGCGCATCATCTAAAGTGAGGTCTACTTTTCAAGGGTCGTTCCTCCAGGTTAGACTCGAAGACTCTGCCCAGCATTGATGTCCATTCGCTGTACACCCTAGCCATTTCAGGTGACTGATGCGCAGTTTTCCGAATAAGTTGATGTCTCTGTACAGCTCGTAGTTATAGTTCGTCACTGAATTTTCTAGTCCAAAGCCCGTAAACGCAAACGGAACCGAACATATACATACTTCGAAAGATTTTTCTCTCGAAACGAGTGACGATATCTTTATCCGCTTTCGATAGAGTCCATGCTTTAGCGCCATTAAGTAGGCCTGATATGATCAATGTCTTATATAGAGTCTTCTTAGTTGTTCGAAATAGGTCCATTTTACTCAATTGCATTTTTAGACATTTTTGGGCCGCTTGGGCCTCGTAGAAGTAGCATCTTCCGACAGGTGCTGGTTCCTTAAATGACGAGATTGAGCCTCTGCAGCCGAACATCTTGCAGCTCTGCTAATAAGTCCTACTTCACGCCTCCCCGTGGCGCCATCTGGGAATCTCACTAGAGGTTGCGAAGTGAAGGGGGCAAATGGCGAGTTTCCTGCGCCATTAACCAGGATTAGTGTTGGAAAAACAAAACAAGACCTTATCCGGGCTACTCCGACATATTTGGAGCTCAGGCCGGAAAGGATTTCCAGGACTTAGTCAGGGTCTTGGAACAGATATGGTGGCGGACGAGCCCTATAAGGGCCAACGGCAGCGCTCACATCCCGGAACGGGTTACTGGCTTCGGTGTAACCGACTCCTCGTCCTAATGGCATTAAAAATGGAACTGGTCCTCCAGGTTGGGGGTTGTGCCGCCGGGGTAACTGCCCGGCCATTTAAAAAAAAGGAAGTTACGAAGCATCAACAAACCTCGGATATGGACGGATTTACTGTTGACAACCCACGCAAACGATTTAAGGACAATGAGCTTCGGATATGCACGTGGAATGTTAGATCCCTTAATAGACCACGTGCAGCCGAGCAACTAGCGGAGGCCCTAGACTGCTGCAAAGCAGACATAACCACCATCCAAGAAACGCGATGGGATGGGCCGGACAAAAAGAAGATGAAAAACTGCGACATCTACTACGGCAATTGCTATCGACGGCAAAAGCAGCGCTTATTTGGATGCGGATTTGTTGTCGGAGGCAGACTAAGACGAGAAGTCCTCAGCTTCCGGCATGTGAGCGAGCGCCTCGTAGCAATTCGCCAACATAAGCCTTATATGCGCGCATGCCCCTACAGAGGAGAAAGAGGACGACACCACGGATGCCTTCTACGAGCTCCTCAACAAGACCTACGAGCAATGCCCTAGCTATGACATTAAAATTGTCCTCGGTGATTTTAATGCAAAGCTAGGAAGAGAGGGTATCTTTGGTGGAACAATCGGAAAATATAGCTTGCACAATACCTCCGATAACGGATTCAGGCTAGTCGACTTTGCGGCGGGGCGAAACATTGTCGTGGCTAGCACGCGGTTCCCACATCTCGACATACACAAGGGGACTTGGAGAACTCCTGATCAATCAACAGTCAACCAGATTGATCACATTGCGATCGACGCAAGACACTCCTCCAGCATTATGGATGTCCGTACGTTCCGAGGAGCCAACATCGACTCGGACCATTACCTTGTTGTAGCCAAGGTACGGTTGCGGATATCCCAAACTACGCCAAGACAAACTAATGCTGTGAGAAAATTCGACGTCAGACGGCTACAATCGCAAGAGATCGCCAAGTCCTTCTCCGATCGAGTGTCTCTTAATCTCTTAAGAGGTCCAATGCCGCCAGCATCAAGCATCGAAGACCATTGGAAACACTGCCAAAACGCCATCAGAGATGCCGCTTCTGATGTGCTGGGTTTCACTCGTCCACCACAACGAAACCCCTGGTTCGATGATGAATGCCGGCAAGCACATGCAGCTAAGCAAGATGCATATAACGCGGCGCTGCTTAGAAAGACCAGAGCTGCTCATGAGCTCTATGAGCGGAAGAGGAGAGACGAGCACCGGCTTCTCAGGAGGAAGAAGAAAGAGCATGAGAAGCGCGCGATCGAGGAAATTGAGAGATGCTACTCCAGAAATGAGGTTCGGGAGTTTTACCAAAAGATAAAAATAACATGCCGCGGAAACAAACCCCGAACCGAAGCCTGTAGAGATGAACAAGGAAACATCGTAGTAGAATCGCAGTCGATGCTGAGGATTTGGAAAGATCATTTCTGCAGACTGTATGACGGCGATGACGGACCAAATACCGCTGTCAGGCAGAATCAACCTTTCAACCTGGACGATGATGACCAACAATTCCGTCCACCCGACCTGGATGAAGTGAAGATAGCCATATCGAAGCTTAAGTCCAACAAAGCTGCTGGAGCGGATGGCCTGACTGCCGAGCTCTTCAAAGCGGCAGGCGATGACTTGGTAAGGAGCATACACCAACTCATCTGTAAAATATGGTCGGACGAAAGTATGCCCGATGAATGGAACCTCAGCATTGTTTGTCCAATTCTCAAGAAAGGAGACCCTCTGAACTGCGCCAACTACAAAGGCATCAGTCTCCTTAACATCGCATATAAGATCTTATCCGCCGTATTGTGTGAACGCCTGAAGCCGTTTGTCAACAACCTGATAGATCTATATCAGTGTGGCTTCAGGCCAGGAAAGTCCACCATCGACCAGATATTCACACTACGGCAGATCTTGGAGAAGACCCATGAGCTTCAGATCGATACACACCACCTATTCATCGATTTTAAGGCCGCGTATGACAGCATCTATAGAGACGAGCTATATAGAGCAATATCTAGTTTTGACATCCCTGCCAAACTCGTCCGTCTGTGCAGGATGACGATGGAGAATGCACGCTGCTCCATCAAGGTCGGTAAAGATCTCACCGAGACCTTTGATGTCCAGAAAGGATTTAGACAAGGCGATGCGCTGTCATGCGATTTTTTCAACATCGTACTTGAAAGAATAGTGCAAACTCACGAGCAAACACAAGAGGCACTATCTTTCAAAAGTCCGTCCAACTACTCGCATACGCCGACGATATTGACATAATCGGGAGAAAACAGCGTGATGTCAGTGGCGCTTTCGCGAGTATTGAGACGGAAGCGGCGAAAATGGGTTTAGCGGTCAATGAGGGCAAGACCAAGTATATGCTGGCAAGCAAAAAGGACAACCAACACCGACGTCTCGGACAGAACGTCACCCTCGACAGATATAACTTTGAGGTACGAGTAGTTAAGGACTTTGTCTACCTAGGCTCCGCTATACATACAGACAACGACACCAGCGCTGAGATCAAGCGAAGAATAACTCTTGCCAACCGCTGTTTCTTTGGGTTAAGAAGGCAATTGAGTAGCAAAGCCCTCTCTCGGACAACAAAAGTCACCCTTTATAAGACTTTAATAATCCCAGTCCTGTTCTATGGCGCAGAGGCATGGACATTATCAAAAATGGATGAGGGTGTTCTTGGTTGCTTCGAGATCTTCGGTCCCGTCTGCATTGACGGTGAGTGGAGGAGGAGATACAACGACGAACTGTATGGACTGTACAGCGACATGGACCTAGCCAGAAGAGTGAAGATCCAAAGACTGAGATGGCTGGGTCATGTAGAGCGCATGGACACCAATGCTCCGGTCCGAAAAGTCTTCGAATCCGCCCCCGAGGGACAGCGCAGTAGAGGAAGGCCAAGACTCAGGTGGCGCACGCAAGTGGAAGAGGACCTCAGCCAACTTAGCGTGCGAAACTGGAGGCAGCTAGCCAGGGATCGAGCTGGCTGGAGAAGCTTGTTGACTGAGGCCCAGGTCCACCCCGGACTGTAGCGCCACCTAAAGTAAGTTACAGAAAAAATCCAAATCAGCGCTATTTGTTTTCCCTACAGCAATAAGCATCTCGTAGTTATAACATAGTTTATCCTCCCCATTGTCGGCCCATCACATCGCACTTCCGGGATGGCAGTGACATCTTCGTATTAGCAGTCAAAGATTTTGTAATTGTTCAATTACACGTGGCCTATTAAGAGCCCGAAGCTTCCTCATGCAAATTCGAAAGTCGTTGTCCTATAAAGATTTGCAAGCTTCTTCGACAGTGTATCCATTTTTATCCGAGACTATTAGTTGATTTGTCACAGCTTTTAAGTCTCTCTAGTACAGGTTGTACACCCTATGACGGCATAAGCCTGTATCAAGTTATTGATTGAGCATGTCCTTGCCATTTAAGCACGCATGAGTTATCGGGGATCATCGCTGGGGAAAAAAAAGAAATAGCACGTCACAAACTTGATTGCTGTGCTGCTGCATAATCCAAGTTACAGGATTGACAGCGGTTCAATGCTTAATGCCTTAATGCCTCATAGATCGCTTTTACAAAGTTAGTTATCAAAATGGCGGAGCTCTTCTTATCAGAAGATTTGTCTCTTTTTTTCTGTCCATTTCACTAAGAACATTTCATCCCAGCCTTAATACCTTAAAGTTCAATGCGGGGGTTTAGGTAGTCAATCAAACTTCAATCGATTTTGGCCTCACAAAACTGTAGGCCTAGCATTGACCTGGATTACAAGCTTCTTAGAACCAATATCTAAAGGGTGTTTTTTTAGATGTGAAGAGTAGTGTAGAGTTTTAAAATAAGATAAAACAAAATCAAATCTCTTTTAAAGAAAATAATAAGTAATACTCGTAAACAATAAAGCCCAATTTGGAAATTAAATTTTCGATTACCTTTTCAGTAGCTGGGGCCGTTGTCGTCACCAATTCTCTAAATTACTATATTCGTGTAGACAAGCAACAGAGGATCCAAAGTTGCACAACTGGAGAGCCGACAAATCCGCAATTAACCGCATTTTCAAATCCTTGGGAAAAATTAGGAAGTCCCTATTGATACGCGCCATGTCGAGTCCGATTTCAAGCCCACTTATGGCAGCATTTTTATTCAAAACAAAACATAAGCGATAGGAATTATTTAATGTCCTAATTGAGCAAAAAAGACTTGTTAACTATATATACGACATACGACTACAAAATGTCACTATATGGTATGCAGCATCAACTAAGAAGTAGTTACCGATTTTGTATTTCTCAGTTTCACTATTAACTCTGTTAACATGACGCCACATGAAAAGTTATACTTGCAAATCAATAATCAAAAGGATCCCCAATCGTGTTTTATGCACGTAAATATACCATAGACGTTGGCAAAAGCAGATGAAGATATTCTTGTCCGTTTTAAAATAAAATTGTTGGAAGGTTTTTTTGGTCTAGGTTTCCAGGGTTGTTTAGAGGAGAAGATACAACGTTGAACTCTATGTAGTGTGCAGCGGCATTGCCTTAGTTAGAAAAGGTTACATTAATCGCTGGTGAAGGTGGAATGTAGAGCGAATATTTATTGACGTAATACTTTGATAACTAGTTTATTTCTGCCCGCAACGCCTACCTACCTACCTGCGCAACTGGAGGCAGTTGTCCAAAGATCTCACTGACTGATAAGATTTTATATAAGATTAAGATAAATCCTATGCCCAAAATGTTGGGAATAATACCAATAATTTGGTACCCGATGTTAAACAAACAAGCGCTCCGTCTGAATACTCCAACACCTCACGTGTCCTCATTGAAATATGTGTTCACTACATTTATTGTTGCTTAGCTTTCAAGAAACCTTTGGAAATTGTGAAATTAGATAGTATTTTGATATGCTTCCTTAGAAAGTAAGAAAACGAAATGAAAATTACTGCTGCAATTTTTCTTTTATGCATTTTATTTTATTTTTCTTAAATTTACTATACTTCATGCTTATAGAAAAAAAAAATTAACTTATTCTAACTAACTGGCCCACCAAGCAGGCTCTCAACGCTAAAATTATTGCTGCAGTCATCGTAGTTGGATGTGTAGGGTTGAATATGAATGCGACTATACGGTACAGATAGTTCGAAGGTTTACGCAACTTTTACAGTAAAATTTATATAAAAGTGACTATGGATCTAATTTCGGCAGAGTCGTTATAAACAACGTAGTAAGTAACACCAAACAGAGAAAATGCTGCAAATAATACTCTCTCACAGTATTCACAATTGAAGAGAGAATTGATAGAGTCCACCGTTGTGCCTAATGTTTATATTACAGAAAACACTTTAAAAAAATTCTTCAATATAACATGATGTGATTGGATGCTACAAGGTACAGACACTATAGCCATTACAAAGAACACACTGAAAAATAAATTCAGAATCATGCTTATTTACATTGTAAATAATTCTTGTAATCTTTGCAACGTACACAACGCCTTCGTATGGGAGTTTGAACTGGTAAATGCCCTTGGCCTAGTTTTCTTTTTCTGCCAGATATGCCGCTGCGCCGAATAATTGCAGTCTTCTTACCTTCCTCAATTAAATTTTCCGCCAAAACTAACATGAAATCTATAACTGGGACTTTTTAACGTCCTTGCTCGGAATTAATTACCCATGCGTTCCCAACCGACATGGGGAGTAGCATACAAAATACTTTTTTCCAAGTTTTTCCAAGATTTTCTATCCAAATTGTACTGACCTGCGATTTGGTAGGCTCGGTCTACTCCACCCAAGATCTGCCTATAAAATTTCGTCATGTTCTCGTCAATGCTTTGGAAAGAGCTTTCCCCCCTGGCCCTCAAAACTCGGGATTTCTTCTTCCTTCTTCCTTCTTCCTTCTGCCTTCTTCCTTCTGGCTTTTCGGGAGCAGCAAAGTATATTTTCAATGACAATAGTTGAAAACGGTCACGCGATAAAGCTGATTTAATTGCATCATTTCCCATAGAAGGGTGAGACGACCAATAATTCCTAATACATAGCTGGAAGATGGTAATAAGACATACTGGTCATGCAGCCAACAACTACCTTTATCTCTCCAACGTCAGTTAGCCTTATATTTTTGTGCGCTCCTTTTGATTTCCGCGAAATCTGTATACGCTCAGGTGTAGACCAAATTGTGTAATCAATGTTGATTTGTTCCGGCTCCACTTTCTAACAAATAAACAAACGAAATTCACAATTTTAACTTTAGCATGCAACCTTCAATGCTATAAACTACGAATTGGGAAGAATGAATCCCAATCTGCCGTTTAATTTTGGAGATAGGTAATTTGGAAAATGTACTGGGATATATATGTCCCGTTCGGATCGAAAGGTTTAATCAAGATACAAGTTTCTATTTTCAATATATGCTAAATGTTCCGCTGCAGCCAAGCTTTTGTTTCTTTTAAAAAAAAGTGCGAAATAGTACCATCGTTACAAGATATGAATAGGACCAAAAGGGGGTTTTAATCAGAAAAAACTATACTTACTAACTTACTGTAGCGCCATCTAGCTACAGTCCGGGGTGGACCAGGGCCCCAACAAGAGCCAGCTCTCTACAATTCCGCACACAAAGTTGATTAAGGTTCCTTTTCGTTTGGGTGCTCCACATACGAATAAGTCGTCCTTGTATTCGGGGTCCTCTGGGTTGGAATATAACATTTTTCGAGCTGTGGCACTGTAATCAATGCGCTTTAAGTAACACTGGGGCCGCTGAACAAACCAAAGAGCTTGCTGTTGAAACGATCCTTAGATTTTTAATTGACGGCAATAAGACGGAAAATCCATTTTCGAAGTGCCTGAGAGCAATTTCACCCGATTTCGCAAGCATCCAAACTTCTGAGCTGTAAAGTACGACTGTGTTGATCCGTGTCTTGTATCGCATCGCAAGATTTTCACATTAATATCGTTCTCAGGGTTGCTATCAAGACGAAAAACTTTATACACTATAAATTGGCTGTAAGAAGTTCAAAAGGTGTGAGGAATAAAGGAGATTGGACAACGTATAGATATTTAAGCACTTTGCACATTTATGGAATCTTAAAAGCCCTTAAAATAAATAATTTTGTCTAAGCCAACAGCATACGAGTATTTTCCTGTAAACTACACGTTTTTGTCAAACACATTATATTTGTTAGTAGAAAAAGAAAAAAACTCCCATTTGATTGCATATTATATTTTTTATTTGAACGTTGTATTTTTCTACGACATCTTAATTAAATAGAAATTCTGATTTAATTATTAATTTACACTTTCTTTTTTTTTCTATATTAACAATTTCATAAGGTCTGTGTTCATTTATGGGGAAATAGTATGTATGAAGGTTTGTTTTCTTGTAAAAATAACATTTTGCTTTCAATTGGAGGTTAGAGTTAAAATATAAAATAATTCAAAATATTTAACTAATGATAACATTTTACTATTTATTCGATACCCAGTGTCGGTCGGTCGCTGCATATTTGTTTTTCAAACAAAAAGAACCAAAAAAATTAATTAAAAATGTATATATTCACTTTTGTTTTATCTTTTGTTTTCTCTTCTTATATCTAATGAGCCATTTCTAAAATTTTACGTTTACAATTGCCTTTTTATTTAATTTGTTTTTATATATATATTTTTTTTTTTTTTGATTTAACATCAAATGAAATGTTTATTTTTATATTTTACACAATGAAGTTAAATTATTTATCAAAATGTCTACATCTAAAGATGTGAACCTATACACATGATGTACTTGTATCCGTTTAGATGGTTCGCTTTAAAGGGATTTATTTTTATATGGGGACATTTGAATTATTAATTCGGTTTTTTTTTTAAAGATTTAATTTTGTTTTTTACATATGTAACTATGATTAGCTTATAACTATCAATATCTCTTGAGTCGCTGAGGTACACGTGTTCCTTTTATTTTTTTCAAATACAATATATACGAGTATGTCCAGTATTACAGGAAAGTAATATTTAGTATTTATTTATTTATTTTTAAATGGTTGACAAAACTCTTGTATGGTATATGTTTTATATATATATAAATATAGATTATTTTGTTTTTTGTTTTATTTTATTTTTTAAACAACATTTATTGCTTCAACATACAAACCTTACGCAAATGGGTTTTTTAATTACTTTAGGGTTACAATCTCATTCATCATTAAATCTATCTTAAAATACGAGTAGTTTTTGTTTTTGTTTTTCTGTAAGTACATATCATTGAAAATAAAATTATCCCTGAATATGTAAGTGTATCGTTGCTATTGTATGCTATTTAAAATTTATTCTTTTCTTTTTATTATAATCATTATTATTTTCTCTTATTTTTTTTTTTTTAGCTAAACATTACAAGTGAAACTACGTTCAATAATTAAAATAATTTTCTAACATTGGATAGAACACAACTTCCATTATTTCAAATTAATTTTTGTTTTTCATTTTTTAGAGTACTTCTTCTTTTTCTTCCATTTTATTTTAGTTGATGATTAAACTATCTATTTCAATTTTTATTAGTTTATTATTTTTTTAATAAAGCCCAACAATGAGCGTGTCTTATTGCCTTTCTTCATTGTCAATAAAACAATTTACGAAAGATTGTGGGGCGTTGTGTTATCTTTACGTTTACGTACTTTTTAAGTATCTCTTAAACAATTGTTACTTTTATTTACAACCGTGAAATTATATATTTAAAATGTGTTTATAGATATGTTAGAGGTTATTAAAAAAAAAAAAGGTTTTTTATTTATTAAATACATTGCACGTTTTCTTAGATACATTACTGTATATAATGTTTATGATATAATTACAATTTTTTTTAAAAAAGTTTACATCGATTTTTGAAGTTTCTATTATTACGAGTATATTCTGAGGTAGTTTTGAGTCGTCGATATTAAGTCTTTTCGTTGAAATAAAAATATATTCAGAGGTAGATATGTTTTTGTGAATCTTTTGTTGAAATTCATTGAAGCTGAGTTTATTTTACAAAAGTACCACGCGAAATCGATATCACATTTAAAAGGTGAAATATACGAGTAGTATAGGTCGTATAATAGTAGATATTGTGTAAGCTGACACACATAACAAGTAACATTGGTCACCTGATTTTAAACAACAATACATATTTTCAAGATATTATCTTCAAATGCAAGGATAAAATTGCAAGCTATACAAAGATGCTGCTCCCTTTTCTCTATTAGGGCTGGCTTTAATGACTACCACTGAACTACCACTCTAGTATGCATAACAAAGCAAACATTAGACGGGTACTGACAGTTTTTAGTGTCTTAAGGATGCATATCGCATACTAAAAGTATTTGCAGTAAAAATACGTGTACAACTTTACCTGACAAAAATTCCGAGTGTTATACATGAGTTATCAGCGGACGCTATTTATCGTCAGATTTAAAGCGATGTTAATAAAAAATGTTAGTGCACACCAATATCGATGATTGTAAATTTTTTGTTAACTTTTCACTATAGAGCTATGGATTTAACTAGAATAAGAGCTGTTTAATCTTTACATTTATCAGATTGTAACATAAGTATTGTGCGTCGGGGGACATTGGCAATTGAAACCATATGATGAAGCTGTTATTAAAATTATTATATTAATTAATATAATATAATTTTTATTTATAATAATTAATTATTATAATTTCTGATATATTGGTCATTCGGTCTGCAAATTTCGTAGTGTCAGCATCATTATAAGCATTTTCAACTCAATTTTAAAATGGATGTATCGGAAGAGTATATTCGGCCGATTTTGTTTTTTTTATTCCGAAAAACAAAACAGAATGGAGGTAAAACCACTAGACGGAGGTATTCTCAGCGAGTATAAGAGTCGGCATTGGCTTGCAAAATTTATAAATGGCAATTTTAACTTCGAGATAAACCTAGTTCGGAAATACCGGAAACACTAGACGTTGAGCTTCTAAAATCTACAGTCGAAACAAATCCCATTGCTACGGTAATTCAACTCGCAAAGCAAATTAACGAAAGCTATATGCATAAAGATATGATATCTATCTCACTTTAACACTAACTATCCTGAGACAACTGCTTCATTATTTTCTCGCAATTTAAATGAATATGTGATAATCCGCCAGAAAATCGAACTAGGAAAATGAGAAGTAATGAAGAAATCTTCTCGGAATTTTAAATGGTTTATGGCTCTGCATACATAAACAAAAGGCAGGCCAAAAGCGGTGTAAAACTCCCTTCCTCATTATGCATGAAGAGGAAACGCCAAGCTTCACGGAAACCCAAACTAATCAAGCGGAAAAAATAATAAATCGGGAAAATCCATTTGAACTGGATCACATGGCTGCGGATTCTATTTCAAAACCGTTGAGATGCGATGGGGTGCCTAACGGCAATGTTTAAAGGCAAAGTCGACAAGTAACAACTGCAACCAACTACCAATCGGTTAAGCTAATGTCGCATGCTATGAAAATATACGTAACCTCCATTAAAGTCAAAAAGCGTTGAACTGGTATTACACCTGGGAATTGCATCAGAATGGTGTGAGACGAAGATTAAATTGAGGACGGCAATAACCGCAGAATGAAGTTATAGCTCGTTGATTTTTAAGTGTTATTTCTTCTATCAGAGCAGCAGATTGACGAGTCCGGATTGACTTCTCTTCTTATCCCCGAAGACAATCTTTTTATTAGCAACGACGTGATACCCTTAACTGGTGTTTTTTTCATAAGTGGACACAGAAGCTAATAAATACGAGTATGTTAGGCTGTGAATGAGGGCGAGACGAAGTATGTGCTGCCAATTTCGACGAATCCAGCAGGATGTCACAAGAGAGTGTTTCAACTTCAAGATAGTTCCGAAATTTGTCTCGACTCTACACTTCTCACTGTTTTTTGGCATTCGTGAGAAAGCAAGAAATCTAAGACTTTTTTTTAAAAAGGCTCTAAGATTCAAACTCTGTTACTAAGCACATAAGCATGGATGCTAGCAAAAGATGAAGATCCCCTTGATCGTTTTGAACGCAAGACTCCTCGAGTAATTTCAAAAGATACATAAATCGGCGAACTCAACGAAGGTACGGCAACATCTACCTGGTCAAAAACGTGCGCATCAGTCTCCTAAGCCACGTAGAACAAATGAAAATGTATGCATTGGCCTAAGAAGTCTTCGTTTCCTAGTCAAATTTGTACGAGGGAAACCACAGTAAAGAGAGACTTCGTCTTGGGTGGGATGTACACTATCTTGGAAGGCATCACAGAAGACAATTAGCCGAACACCAGACTGACTAGTGGGGTTTGTTGGTTGGGGTCAAAGTCCAGCGCCGACTAAACCGATACTTAACTAAGTAAGTAAATAAGAATGTGTTAGCTTAATAGGTAAGACGGGTGAATGGAGGTGTAATTTGGGAACACATCGACTGCATTGGCTCGGCCATATAGTATAGGAATAGAGGCATATTTAAGCTATCTGCAATATTTAATTTCTGAATTCAAGTTATACTACAGTTTAAGTAAGCAGTGATGGCTTAAACAGAGGAAATGCATTAATTGTTAAGAAGACGTCTGCGTTTTCCAAAACATTGATACTAGGTCTACATATTGTCCTAGTTAAAAAGGGTGGGATGGGGCATACCTCTTTAATCTGATCTGGAGACACAGCCCAACAAAGGAACGTTCACAATAAATGCCAAGAATGACGATACATAACCAGATAAAACTTTCGAAAAAAAGGACATGAGAGGGAGTAAAATAAATTTGTAATTACGTAGGTGGTCTTTGTGGTCACGATTTCATAAAATAAAATAAACTCAATGAACTCATATATGTATGATATATTGATTTGTGTATACTTAGGTATATTTACTGATATCTAAAGTCTGTACGAATTAGTATTTTTTTCTTTATTTTTATTTTTTGTTGCTTTAATTTAAATATCGTTCCTTAAACAATAAAGGTACTGTCATATGTATTGCATGATCTTTGATTGTTAGTCAATTTATTTTAAAATAATATTACATATTATAACAATGATATGATTGCATTAAAAGAAAGAAACAAAATATTATAATAATCAACAAAATTGAAAAAAATATTTTCAACAATAAAAGCATTGCTTAAATAGATTGGGAATGAGAGAAAACAAATTGAATACACATTGCATTATATTGGTTTTTGTGCCTTGGTTTTTTGTGTGTGTTTTTAAGAACTTGCATTACATACTACTATTTATTTACAATATTATATGTGGTTGTAAACTTACGGCTACAATGTTTACGCTTTACGTTTATCCCTGTTTTCTTTCGTTTGTAACTGGTTGATTTTGAGCTGATTGTGCTTTTTTCTGTAAGCATCGGGTGCAATTTCATCAACGTTTGTAGTAGTAAGTGCTCATATTTTTTCTGAAAAAGAAAATTAATAAAATATTAAAGTCAAAAATGTAACCTTCTTATTTTAATAAGTGTGTTTATTCAAATGGTTTGCTATAAAAATGCGGATTTAAGAGAAAAGACAAAATATTAACAACGAATATTGCTCTTTTAATGAGAGGTTAATCTCAGATCACTACACTACTAAAGAGTTCTAAACCTCATAATTCACTGGTACAAAGAGGTTAAACTCAAGATAAGCCCATTGAAATATACATAATTGTCTCAACAAAATGATTAAAATTGGAAAAAATCCATCACATTTTGGCAATTGTGTACACTTATCGAGAGAAGTATAATTTTAAGGAAAGCCCTTGGTCAAACACTTACTTGGAATATCCATATCAAGAAAGCCAAACACCAAATCAAGTTTTCGCTGTAAACCAGAAAAAGTTTGCTTTTGAAACGGGGCATAAGAGGGAGCAATGGCCTACACAGTTAGGACTCTACAAACGCCATAGACACTGAAAACACAACGGATTCAATGAGCAACATTAGAGGTACTACTTGTTCGCCTTGGTCTTCACAAAGAACCTATAGTGAACGTCTACACTCTGATTTCTGTGAATATACACATGATATCATAAACAATGAACAAAATGATATTTCATTTATGACCAACTATCTGACAAAAAAAAGCAACTTCAGTCATAACATTCCGACTAGAATGAAAGCAAGGCTTCTCTAGTTCTAGTGAAGTATATCCATGGATGTAAGACAAAGGAAGGAGTTGAAACGGAATAAACGGAACGTATTTCAAACTAAAATGTGATAGAGGTCTGCAGCAGAAAGAAAAACTGCAGATCTATCGTTAAATAATAACGTCAACCTCCTCTCTGACAGTAGAACAGGACTGGGACTACAGTTAATTTAATCTGGGTGTCAACACAAAGCTTAGACTATTCTGAAGGATACTTATCAGCTTAATAAAGAGTGGCATCAATAATTGGCTGAAAGTTGGAAAACGCTCCAGATCGGCCTTAAAACTTTCATGAACAACTTTCCACTGATTGCCTCAAAGATCTGTTATCACATGTTTGAAAACACGTACAAATTGTCATCATCATCATCAATGCCACACAATAAAAAATGAGCTGTGCTTCGTAAGGGTCAGTCGCATGTTTAAATTCGTACCTGTATAGCATATATAAGCTATCCGAGAACTTAAAAACTAAATGTTAACGCACATTTAATGTTTCTCTTTTTTTGTGGACAGTCACTATTATTTTGCTTGTCGATTTTTATCATACTGACAAGGTTCTGAATTTGAATGTGCAACGTTTACAAATTAATAGAAATGTATTTACTACCAAAGTTCGGAGTCGGGGGTCTCGACTTTAAGAACACCAATGTTCGGTCGTTATTATTGCCCTACTCGAGTCTACATTTTCGCTGCTTAATGTTCCTGTACCAGTGAGAGAAATAAATGAAAGGAGCGCTAGGAATATTACGGCCGTAAGTGCATCCGTTCTCTGAAAGGCGAGAACTGGATATAGAACAGGAATTGAACATACTCGTATCTAAACAACATTGTAGGGAATTTAGTAAATGGATCTTAGCCAACACTCGTATAAGATCAAATTGAATCAAGAACTAAAGCCAAACGACCGTTTGAAGCATAGTTCTTTCTCATATTGATCTCTAGAAATGGTTACAACCGATTTTAGAATTTCATGGCAATGTCATCCTCAGCGATGAAGGAGATTTATGACTAAATTGACTGTTTGGTGTGGTTCTTATGCCGTCGGCTTCTTTTTTTTCTTTTGGTTCCAACAGGACGGCACCACGTACCACACAAAACAAAAAAACAATTGAACTTTTCAATTCAAATTAATCTCAAGAAATTGATCAGTCAACTGGCCTCCTCGTTCATGCCATTTGACACCTTTGGACTACGTTAAGTCATTAGTCTATGCCAACAAGCCCAAGAGGTTAGACCTGTTTAGAGTCAAATAACACCGACAATATTGTGAATGCATTTAACGAAAATTTCACAAATATACCTTGTCTGGCCAATTCAGGTATTATTCTATGACTGCATCTGCTAGCTGTGCAGAACTGTCCTTAAAAAAAAAAAAAAAATCAAATTACAATGGTTCTGAAGGCGCATCCAGTCTAGTTTAAAAAAGAAGAGTTGCGTGCTTGGAAACGTCTTCCTAGAAGATTTAAGAGCGTCGATGTAAAGAGTATTGAAAAAACTTTTAAAATAGGTGTGCCCCAAGGCTCGGTTTCGGGACCAGTTTTATTTCTTGTTTACACCAACTCACTTTTTTCATTACCTTGAAAGATCTTGTGCAGATGACATACATTCTTCATATTACCTGAACAGTCCATTGAACCTTGTCACTGATATTTATTTGAACTTGAATTTGTTGAAAAACTGCTACTTATACAATACTTATAATTTTTGCAAATGGCGTCGTACGTCAATCATATTTGACTTTTGTGAACTAGATTTAACCATCAAAGACTTTTTTCTTTGGGGCTACTTGAAGTCACGGGTTTATGCCAACAAGCTTCAGGCAACCGCAGCCCTTAAGGAGAATATTCGACAGAAATGCGAACAGTTATTGCCGGAAATCTTACGGAAAGTTATGGAAAATGCGATAAAACGGGCACAAACGTGTATCAACACTGGCGGATATTATCCTTTCCACCTAACAGAAAAATCTTTCTTTTTTTTTATTTAGTTATAAAGTAATACAAAAACAAATTTGGACGATTAATTTTGCCCCACCTTGTACCCAGTATTAGCAAATGATTCCTCGTGTACCAAATGAACACATTCATTTTTAGGAACCAATGAACCCATCCACTTCAACTTAACAGCTATTGGACAAGTGACGTTTGTCCAAAGTTCCCGCAAAAGACGCTTTTGACGTCAGTTGTTTTCAATCGGGGGACAGCATGTCGTGAAAACAAAACAGAACTCCTTGCTTCCTTGCGAAAATAGTTAGAGACGAATTCTTTTTACTGAAGGGAGTGAAGAGTCGTTCAACAAACAGAACGATCGAGTGTATGCTCTGTCATCACAATACTCGCCTGAACACTTTCCGAAAGTTCAACGTTGTTACCACCCGGCTTATATAATGGTTCGGTGGAGTGTCGCCTAAGATGAAGTTAGCAATCTCCATTTCTACAAAAAAAGATATCAAAATCTCGGCGAAAGCGCATCATATGGACGATTTAGAGAACGTTGTTGCCACACATCAAATCACTATTCGCAAACAAACCGGAGAGCTTATAACAAGATTCCGCTCCAGCTCATAAATTCCATTCATTAGACTACAATCTGTAATCCATTCTGGAGACTATAGCTTGCACTACTTAACAGCGACGGTAAAAAGATTTACTCCAGCTGAAACCATGACAAGCGAAGCCATACGTTTTTCTTCTATTTTGAACAGGCCAAAGTGAAGGAATACTTTTGTTACACTTTTGGGTTTGATGGGATTTTAATCGCACTTTGATCAAAATAAACAGATTTAAAAACGAAAATGTTGTTGTTTTAGTGGAAGTTGAAGGCTTTCTACTCAAATTCTACGTAAAATAGACGTAGAAACATACAGAACCTGTAGTTCGGTTCTACCTATCAACGTCACCAAAACTATAAAGGAGTTCGTGATTTAGATAAGCTCGTTAATCCGAAATAGCAATCTTGAGTAGAGATGGATATGGGAGTCACCCAAAGCAGAGTGTGGACGAACTTAAGTTAAGCATATTGCTTCTTTTCATACATACTGCACGCCGGGAGTACCATGTTTTGGTAAACCAATTAAATCCCTTAATATTAAAATCTCTGCCAAATCATGCCTACATGGGCTACAAAGCCATTTTTCCAAACTAGTTTATTTAGTACAACTTGCTTTGAAATTTCTATAACATAACGCTTCGATTGCTGGGTCAAACCAAAATCGGCCAATTTTTGTACGAAATTTTGCAAGAATTGCATTTTGGACAAGAAGTCCGCAGCAGAAATAATCACAAAATTGCAAAAGTTCATCAAAGATGTGTACAAGGTTTGTTTTGTGCAAAATACCGTGCATTTAAGCAACACATTGACGAGTCTGGAACATCTTTTTTGTTCATCAATGATAGCGCTATTATAAGTAATGGCGCGATGGCTATTAAGCTTAATTGACTCATGTGATTTAACATCGTGGACCTTCCTTCCTTTACTATAAAGCACTCAAAGCCAACAAACCCTTATAAATATGGGCCACAAAATGAAATGTTTGATATGAATGGCACGCGAATTCGTGTAATTTAATAAGGACAGGTGATCGGATGCCTAATCGAGGGAAGACGGCATAAGAAATTACAACAACTACTAAAAAATTAATCTTATGTCGACAACGCAATATTACAATATTTAACGTCATGTCAATCAAGGCGGCTAACATATCACCAATTCAAATTACGAGTATGGAGATAGTGATGGAGAAAAATCGCGAGAAGATCTGTAAGAATGAGAAACGTTGAAACTATAGGGTTAAAAGGAAAGTTAAATGAACAACGGAAATAACCAAAGAGTTCGTGGTTGGAGTCCATCAGGGAAGTGTACAAAGTCCTTTGCTTTTCAATATCTTACCATGGCGTGCAGATTTTAATAATTGGATACAGGCTCTAGAAGATAAAGGGCTACAAATCATGTATATTAAGACCCATTTTTGACAGCTGTTTGGAAGGGCTTATCTTATCGTAGTACGGATGATAGCGTGATAGTTATACCGCACTGGGAGGTAGTGTTGATTGGCTTTAATGGTACAAAAACTGAAACTGAACTGCACATTATTTTGTGACAGAAAAATGTCACTTAAAATAAAAGGTTATAAACGACAGTCGTTCGTCCATCGTTTACATTGCAATGCTGAATAATGTACGTGAAGAATAAAAGCAACATCACAGCGATGGGAATGTACATTTTACAAATATCAGCTGTTGTTGCAAAAGTTCGTCAAGTCTTGTTCCAAAAAAAGAGAAATGTTGATTAAATTCCATTTGATCTCTTTACATACTCGTACCATATTTAAAATCTTTATAGAAGAATATGGTGTGATTTGACGACATTCAAACACTTTTTGTGGGGCTATGAGAAGTCTTAGGTGCTGTTAACCACCATCTGCAGATCTTATAAGTCAATATTCAGAGCATTATTTGAGAGATAGAGCCGCAAATGCTCGCGGGACTGACCCAAAATTAGATCGATTCGCCAAAACATGATAAAGACATAGGAAGTCTGGCCTAAAATGTTGCCTAGAAAAGCATTAATCAAACCTCTCTATATTCTAGACGCGGCACTTAGATGAGTGTAGTGGTGAGTTAATAAACATAAGTGTTTTCAACTTATTACAATTCATTCACTGCGCAGACATATGTTAGTACGACCGTCATTTGTTTTGCGTTCAAAAACATCATTTCGGTGCAAAAATAAGTAATAATAAGTCATCTGTTAGCTTCAACTTTTTTTTTGAAGGAAAAATGTCATTTGTTTCTAATGCATGTCTTCTGATCAATCCTGGAATTTCCCATTCAAACAAACCGCGCTTGAAATATTTTTTTTTAGGTTGGTTTATCTGTCATCTGTCTTCATCGAATATCTGTTTGAGATATTTGTCGCCAGTTTTTGTAAACAAGTCAGTGTTTTTTGTGTTCAGCGAATTTCGCAATGTAAAATTTAGTTGACCAAAGTGTTGGCCTGCAATTTTGTGTTTCATGTGGGGAAGCACTGAAAATGTTACCAGTAGCCTACGGGGACTCGACAATATCAAAACACAAGCGACCACGTGGTACAAACAGTTTTGCTGGGCCGTATTGTCGTTGATGTTCCGGTCGTCCATCCACCAGTAAACCAACTGACGTTAATGTAGAAAAAGTTAAGAGAATTGTTCTCGCAGGTCATCGTGTGAGCATAAGGGAGATAGCACCCGATCTTGATGTCTCGTTCGGATTGCTACAGAGAGTCATACACGATAATTTTGGCATAAGACGAGTTGAAGCGCAGCTTGTGCCGAGAATGTTAATTTTTTTGCATAAACAGCATAGCATTGAAGTCGCTAAAGAAATGCTTCCTTTGTGCCGAAAGGTTTTCGATGAAATCATTACCGGTGACAAGACATAGGTCTATGATTATGACATCGAAACTAACCAACCAACAATCATCGGCATGGCGCTTCTCGAACAAACCAAAATCCAAAATACCACGACAGAGGCGATCCATAATCAAGGCTTTGTTGTGCGTTTTCTTAGATTCTGAGGGCGATTCCAAAATGGGCATATAAAAACTGTTTTGAAGAATATGTGTTTTGCTTGCAATGGAGATTACTTTGAAGGAAATAAAAAATACTTTCAGTAGTTACATGTTTCACATTCAAATAACACACAACTATTCTACACTAAAATCTTTAAACTTTTTCTGCCGCCACAGTTAAATTGCCTAACTAGTCTGAACAATGTTGACATGACAATATGTTATTGTATGGTGTTATACAATCTACGTTCCGTGTCAGTGGAAATTGCCTGAAGTCAAAATGAAGCCAGGGAAACCACGGAGGGACAAGATGTCTCTCAAATAGATTTTCATTCTTCCAATTGTATTAAGATTTTTCAGCGGATTTAGTATCCGTATATTCTATATATAAACTACTGCTCACTGACGGAAAAAATCGTATCCCTGATCAGCAGTTTAGATTATGAAACAAGTATTCACCTATTGATCAAGTTCATAAAGTCACCGACGTTATTGAGAAAGCTCTTTAAAATAGAAAGGTTTGGACAGGCGTATTCGTCGATGTCTCGCAACCTTTCGAAAAGATGTGGCATGAAGGCTAAAAATTGAAATTACAATACAACAGGTCTTCCCTTTAAGTTTGTACAATATGATGACAACGTATTTTAAAAATATACTTTTCCACGTCAGAAAGGGAAATGGCGTATAGCAAGCAAGCGGGATACCTATATCATGTAATATTATAATGTAAATTAATGGATAAGATTCTTGTGCGTTTCGCTAAATGAAACTAAATCTGTTCTACTAACTTTTACTTACAGAAAAACAAGTAGGTGGCTTGCGTTTACAACCTCGGTCTGCATTTCGTTTGCAACACGAACCTTGGAATGACACTCGACGCAAAGTTAAAATGGAAGTGCACGTGATAAAGAAACGAAAAGAACTAGAAATTTTATTTACAGTCACTTGGAGAATATTCCAACTTAAGTATTGAGAATATTGAGCTGCTTTATACAAGGTCTGTTCAAAAAAACATTCGACCATAATTTTGAATGACAAAAACTAGGTTCGGGGGGACTAGTGACCATTTGTGGTTATACCTAGTGCAAATTTTTTCACGGTTCACGCTCAAGCTAACCCTGGTGTGGTTCAACACGGCACTACTTTTACCGAAAGATTCTGTGTCACTTTTGTGATGCAGTGAGACGCAAACGGCTGAACTCGTATAAATTGCTATAGTTGAAGAGGAAACAATAAAAACTTTGCCAAGAAACACAAAGTCTAAGAGCGTATGCTTTAAATGCATTTTCAAAGCAAAACACACAGAAACTTTAATTGGAAAACACCATGTTTTGACGTTGACTCATGATAGCAAAATTGCTTGCAAAGTCGATATATTATGTTTGCAGTCGCCTGTCTCCGAACATCCTCAGTTCTCGAACACTTTTTACAAAAGTCGTTTCTGCTTTTCGCCACAGCACACTTATACGTATGCATATTCCTTTTTCACTTACCTTAAACATCGCATTCCTACAAATGTACCTTATGTGAACAAAATTCTGAGTTTGCTTAGGGGTTTCAATGTATGCCGTCGATCTGTTTTTTTTTTCAAAAAAAAAAAAAGTTTCAGCCAGCGTCTGGGAAAAGTTGGTTTAAAGCAAAATTAATCACGTAAATACTTTCAACTTTGTTTGTGATGATGTTTGTGCATTAATTTATAATATTTTATGAAGTTTTGCCAATCAAAATTGAAGTTAGCTCGTGGTTTTGGACTGTTCGAGAAAAGAAACCTAATTTCTTCCGACTTACCTAACCCGAATGCAACTGTTCGCAAATAGGCAACTGTGAAAAAAATGTTTTTTACCATTTAACTGCCTTAACTTATTGAAAAACATATGTTTTTTTCTCTTTTTGTATGAGAAATCACATACAAAATTAGTGTTCCTATTTTCGAACATCATATTCGTTGGTGTTCTGAAAAAGGAAACTGACAGTTTTATGGTATATACTCCTATACTCGATCATCGGATATTTTAACGTTTTTCATTTAATAGGTTGAAATAATGGAATCTCAAAAATACAAATACACGGAGGCTTCATTAGCCGCCGCGTTAAGAGTTATTCGAAATGAGTCAAAGTAGGAAATATGGTGTTCCGGTCAGAACGCTTCACGATAAAATTAAGGGCCGAACTGTTGATGAACTTAGAAAACCAGTCTTTGAAACTGTGCTTACCAAGCAGGAGAAAATAAGATCATCGAATGGCTCATACATATTGCTAAATGTGGTTTTACACAGAAATCAAGTGTTCTTTTGGATGTTGTGCAGAAAACAATTTAAGTCGAAAAAAGAAAAACTCCCTTCACAAAATAAAGGGCATAGCGAGTTACTGTCTTTACGTGCTGCCGAAACGTCATAGTATTTCCATATCAAAAAGTGCCCTCTAAAATTGTAAGCAACATCCCGGAAGACTGGGTTGTTGGTCGTTCTGACACTGGTTAGATGAGGACTGAAACTTTCTACGAATATATAGCAAACGATTTTTTCAATTAGCTCGATCAGCACCAAATTAAAAGGCCAGTACTTCTCTTAGTAGATGGGCATAAGTCTCACATGTCCATGCACATTAGTGTAATCTGCTCTAACAACCAGATAATGCAAGCACTAAATGTTACCTCAAATTTGTTTTTAGCTAGCGTGGACTTGAAATTAACATTCTAGACAAAATTATAGGTATGATTTAAGTGTTCGAAAGGTTGAAACCTTTTGTTCGATTTTAGGGAACAAGTGTTCGAAAACGGGGGGAAATGGTTGGTTTTCATATTAATTTAATTTATTAATTAATTATAATAATACTGTCGCCTCTCGTTAATTCAAACCAGCGATAATTCGAACCTTTCTATAATTCGAAGTTATCACGAGTTCCCTAGAAAATGTCTTTATTCTCGTATGTATTTCGAAAAAAAATCTATGCAATTGCACTTGTTACCTAATTCGAAAAAAAAAATCATCACTACGTAACAAAACGACGCGTTAATTCGAACTCATCGGCGTCAAACATTCGACAGTTCAAAGTAATCAGATTGCAAAGAGGTACATTTTGATACAAGTTTATTATTAAAATTAATAGTTTTGCAAGTTATGAGTCCGAAAAAGTATAAATGCTTGACGATTGCTGAAAAAAAGGAGTTAATCGAAAAATTGGATGGAGGGAGGGAAGAAAAGTGATGTCGCAAAAGAATTTAAGATTCCTCTGAGTACAGGGTGTTTTCATACACGTCAGACTAACAAAGGCCTGCGTTAGACATGTTCATTAATGCAGATTGACGATCGTATTAACTTAGATGAACTACATTACATACTGTTCATAAACGTCGAAATGTCATCGATGTCGGGCAGATTGTGCAACCATTATTTTTTGACTGCAATTGTACTAAAGCAGGCCTGCCGACATTCTGCAAGGTGAGTGTTCAAAAACGCATGAAAAAAGAAATGCGATTGTACTAGCGTAGATTTCCGACTTTTATGAAAACACTCACACTCTCAACCATAATAAAGCACAAGGAGAACCACTTATGCTACTCAAACTCCTCTCGAAAATTTCAAATCATTGGGTATTTCAAACTCTCGATAATTCGCAATATTTTAAAAGTTCTTCGAGTTCCGAATTCAAAATTAACGAGAGTCTGTAATTCGTAAATTAAATCAACTTCATGAAGCTTAAGAATATTTGAGTTTTTCTTTTAAATTAAATCAAAACAAAGTTTGTAGGCCCAATCTAAGCACTTTTTGCAGACTATTCATTTTTCAAAAACTGTTCGAGAATAGGCGACTCTACCCAACATTGATTTTGAAGTACCTGAGGTTTTTTTTAGTGAGTAAAAGTCTCACTACTATGAGCATACACTTTGTATTTTAAAAACTAATTCTATAGGCCTTAAACTATATTATTTAACCATCAGTATCAACTTTTGTTGCTGGGATCTTTAGCCGGCAACCATTATTGTAATAGTGTAAGTTTTTTTTAAAAAATTACTAAATGTATATTTTGGTGTGCTGTTGTGTATGTAATGTAGTATTTTTTCTTTATCTCAAATATCGATATTGCCAAGTTTATTGTTAAATACCTATATTTTTCTGCTCGCATATTTACTCAAGTTCACATGAATGTTGGTTTCCAAATAAAGTAAATATGTATTCACGTACATAAGACAGTGTCGACGACAAGTAAAAAGGACAATTCTACTTCCTTTTTTTTCCAGGTCCGACTCTATAACGACAGGCTACCTACGTACATGCATACCCGTGCATATATATATATATCTTTCTTCTGTTGTTTATTGTCCACCCATATCTACCTACAACACGAAAACCTGTTTGAAATATCTCTTCTTTTTTTTCGAATTTCAATTTCTTTTCTTTTTCGGTTATTTTCTTCCTCAAACTGGTTTTTATTTTTCTTTTCTTTTCTTTTTTTTTTGTTCTTTATCATATCTTGCTAAAACTCCAAACACAAAGCAAATCCTAATCTCCAGGAAACATACAACAAAAACAAGCAGAAAAGATCCTCGCTCGCTCGTTGACGATCATCAATTTCGAGCAAGCCAACTGGCGGCGGCGTACATATTGAACAAAATTAAAGAAAAAAACCCAAAAACAACGACAAAACACACATCTACAGAAAAACAAAAGCCAAGCAAAGCAAAATCAAATAAAATGAAACGAAAAAAACCCAAAAAAAATCTGAAAGATAAAAAAATATAAAATAAAAACTCAAAAGAACTTTGGATAATCCACATGTAATTTTATTTATTTATTTTTTTTTTTTTTTTTTTGTTTTATTTAATATTTTTGGGATTTGAAATTAGTTTTTGTTTTTTTTTTAAATGGCATCTACTTGTTTATACATACATTCATAAATGTTTATTCAAAAAAATATATATAACAATAATCAAAATTAAATATCAATAAAGCAAGGTACATACACATTTTTTTAATAATGTTTTGTTTTGTGTTTTTTTTTTTTTTACAAAAAGGAAGCAATTCCAGGAAAATTCGATATTTTTACGTCTTTTTGTGACTTATTTGAAGAACTTAAAAAATAATTAGATTATTCGAAAGGTTTTTAATATCAGAAATATGCAGCAAAACAATCAAATAAAAGATACAAATAAGAAAACATAAAAATAAAATACTACAAATAAACATATTTACAAGAAAAAATAAAAACAAAAAATAAAAACTGTAAATCTTATATTTTTTTCTGAAGATTTTGTGTATTTTTTTTCTTCTGTTACTTAAATTAGTTAAAAGTTAGTTAAATCTTTATCTGGATATACAACCTTCGTATTTTTTTTTTTACTTTGTTAAAATTAAAAAATAAATGGTGGAGGTTTCTGAGATCATTTAAACTTAAAAATTTGTTGGAAGATCTGAGTTGAGGTTTTTACTATAGTTTGGTTGGAGTTGCAATATCTGTACGAGTATGGCTATTGTGTAACTTATGGCTGATCCTGAGAACTGACTTGAACTTAGATACGAGCATAATACTTATATTAATGAGTCTAGTCTATAATAAACTATGATTTACCTGAATTGTTTTGGTTTCGAAGATGTACGGATATGTGTTACTATGTATGCATTTGAGAAATGTGAATTAAATAATAAATATCTTAAGAGCTAGAGGAAGTTTGCCACTACATATAGACCAACTCTTCACCGGCAATGGCGTAGGCTTCGACTTTTATGTCCAACTTTGGCATTATGTGCGACGACTGCAACTGCGATTGTGACAGTGATTGTGAGGAAGAATTTTCGCTCTCGTCAACATTTGGAATTGGAGGAGGATTAGAAGAGGAGTTTGGTTCGTCCAGAGGGAATTTAGGGGTTGTTGTGGGTACGAGTATTTTATCGGTTTGTGACTGTTTGCGATCGGCTGCAGAGGTTTTAGTTTTGGTTTTTTTCACCGGCTTTGGACGGGTATGAATGTCACAGTGTTTGCGCAAATGATCCTTGCGACAGAAGCTTTTGTTGCACATGTCACAGGTGTGCGCTTTGAAGCCAGTGTGAATTGCCTCTTTGTGACGGCGTAGGTCGGTCTTATGGTGGAATTGCTTAGGGCAAAGATCGCACTTGTGAGGTTTATCTTGAGATTTGTGCCTGGCTAAATGAGCATCATAAATATCTTCATTTTGAAAGCGCTTACCACATTTTTGGCATCTATATGGCTGCTCACCGGAATGGAAGCTTTTGTTGTGCTGAGTGAGGTAACAGATTTTGGTGAATTCCTTATCACATTCGACGCACTTGATGCGTCCCGTTGGCAGGGTGGTTGAAGTTGCATTCTGTGTACTTTCACGTTTACGCTTATTGCTTGGTTTTGTCAATAGTGTAGCGTCTGTGGTTTTCGACTTTTCTTCCACAATCGGTATCAAATTCGTTGAAGTAGTCGACGATGATACAGTCGGAGAATATGGATTTTGATCGTTTTGTGGTCCAGACGCTGTAGAATTGATCGGCGGTATGTCGGCTTCCTGTGGTGAACCTTGAGAACCAAAATCTGACATTCGGCTGTAGTAAGAATCGGTAGCTGGTGCTGCTGGTGAGGCTGCTTGCATAAGCCTCTCCTTAAATGTTGGTATACCACCGGAGATTCGTTGAATATCAACCATTGGCTGGTGATGAACTAATTGAATAACATGACCATTGGCATCTAATGCTACCATGTGCTGCTGTGGTATATGTTGTTGACTCATTTCCTGGTATGTCTGCGATCCAGTCAGTGTTGATAGATCCACAAATGAGCTAAGTTGAATTAAATTACCATCTTGAGAATTGTTGGTTATGGTTTGACCATCACTACCAATAATAGTGTGATAGCTCGGTTGGTGCTCCGCCGCCGGTTGTTGCAGATGTTGGAATGATGGAATGGTGGTGGTGGTGTTGTTGAGTGTGATGGGGGTGGTGGTGTTGATAGCCAAAGGGCTGATGATGTATTGCTGCGGCTGCGGCTGCAGCAGCTGCTGCTGCTGTTGATCCATTATATTGTGGATAGTGGTGGCCGTGTTGAAAATGGTGGACTCCTGCTGGTGGTGGTGGATGGGGTGGACCTCCCGGTATTGGGGGTGGGAGATAATATGGGGAGATTGTAGCGGCAGCAGCTGCTGCTGCTGCGACTGCTGCTGTTGTTGTAGGTTGATGGTTGATTGGTATTCCTCCAGGCTGCTGTTGCTGTTGGGGCTGTTGTTGGGACTGCACTCCTGTATTTCCTGCTGTTGCTGTTGTTGCTGGTGGAATTGCTCCTCCTGCAGAAGCAGGTTGTTGCTGTTGCTGCTGCTGTTGTTGCTGCTGTTGTTGTTGTTGTTGCTGATGTGAAGTTGGTCCTCCTCCTGATCCATGATGGATACTTCTGTGCTCATAATGGTCAGCAGGCCCCTCGGTTGGGAGGCTTGGACGGAGGGACCTGCTAGCCCGTTTGGGTGACCGTTCACGGAAGAGTTTAAATTGCTTTGTGGATGATATTGTTGGAATGCTTGCGATTGTTGTTGTGCCTGTGGTACAAAACCATTTGGAGACTGTGTTGTATATTGTGATGAGAAATCTGGACTTCTAGGCGGTTCGGGCGGTATAGGTGGCGGCTGTCTCGATTGACTATTACGGTGATGTTTCGAATTAGGATCACGACTTGGATGATGATGAGCACTGATTGGCATCGTAGCTGGATCTGGTTGACCACTTGATTTCACGGCATTCTTATGAAGGGTTGTGTTGTAATGACGCTTTAAATGTCCAGAACTAGTAAACCATTTATTGCATGCAGTACAGTTGTAGGTTTTTGGCCGTCGTGCCTCATTTGATTTCCAAGTAGCGCTTTTTGTCGTTCCTCCACTGCTTGGCAGTGATGATGTTGGTGGCTCAAAGCCCCGATACTGAGATAAGTTGTCTTGTGGCGTTGTTGTTGATGGAAATTCCGATGGACTCGATGAGACAGGATTATTTCCGCTTGTCAAGTCTGCATTAGCGAATGATTTATCATCGGGTCGGTTTTGCGATGCGATCGGTTGTGTATAATCGCTTGGTTTTAAAGTTGAGTTTCCAAAATTTGTCGGCGATACATATTCCGACTTGATTGGATGGAATTCGCTTTTGATGGAAGTGAAATCTTGCTTTGGATAGTATCCAGTGTGTTTTGTTTCGGCTAAATGTGGTGGAGCCATATAAGCAGGATGCATCTCCTGAGGCCATGTCATTGGGCGTTGCATTCCATGCAGTCCGGGATTTACACCACCAACAACATCCCCCTCTGTTTGTGGATAGACCATTTTTTGTGAATCTAAATCCAATATATCCGAACTAGGTGGTTCTTCTTTGATGTATGGAGCAAATGTTTGGTATTGACTACGATCCGGAGCTGATGTTGTTGAACGCTCTACCGAATTTATATTACAATTCTCAGCATTTTGTACTCCATGGAGAGCTGAATAATGCTCACTGAGTTCAGTTTCGTTGGCACACATTACACCGCATTTATTGCATTGTTTTGATGCGTTTGGTGTCGATGCACGATTTGTCATAGCACCAACGTCTGACAATCCATGATGGGGAGTATTGGCAGCCGAATGATTTTGTGAAGGACTAGATGAACTTACAACTCGAGGACTTAATGAACTGTTTGATACAGAACTGCTGGCGTTATTTCCTGTAGAAACACCGTTGGCACTTACCGATGACGAGTGATTTTGAGGCGGTGTTAGATGATGTACACCTCCGTTGTTTAAATATGGGTGATAGCGCTGTGATGGCGCAACTTTATAATCTGTATGAGGGGATGCTGCCCCGGTTAAAGATTGATTTTGCATTTGGTAAGATAGAACTTGGTTTTGTTGCAACTGCTGCATAGCGCTGCCGTAATCCACACCGGCTGACGCATGATAAAATTGCTCGTAACCGCTTAGATAGGAAGCAGCCGGTGGATGATATGAATGCATATCTTGATACATTTGATTGGAGTTCACTAAACTTGCACCGCTACCATAGAGTTGATGTTGATGCTGTAGATGTTGATGTTGTGGCTGTTGTTGCTGCTGCTGCTGCTGTTGTTGGTGCTGCTGATGATGAGATGGTGGCTGGTCTGGAGTTGGTGTTGGTGGCTGATTGTCACTAGAATCGGCGGCAGCACTTACGGTGCTATTTGACACCGAATGAAGTGATGGCATCTCGGTTTTAATTCCAGCCATAGTTGAAGAAGCTGAATTTTCCTCCACATTGGACGGGAGCAGCAACGAATTTACTGAATACACAGCAGTGTTGTCGATTGTTGCCACTACTGGCGCACATGCTACCTCTTCCGTACTTGAACTTTCACCCTTTCTTGATTCTTTGTTATTTTGTGGTGGTGATGATGATGGTGAAAATAGTTCTGCTTTTACCGATGACGCAGATGATCCCGTAACGGCTTCCAACGATGGACTCTCTTTCTCCTTCTTATCTGCTAATGATGTGGCGGCTATCTCGTTACTACTCCAGTTAACACTCATTTCATTTTTCTACACATAATACACTTGTATGTTTCATCAAGTTTTAATTCGACACCTCTTATCAAACAGGGCTCTTTGCACATTTACAACAATTTAGTATGTATGTATGTATGTAGATAATTGTTACAATGATAAACAAGGGAAAAAACAAAAAAAATGTCACGAAAATGACGGGCACACAAACTATACTAGCTTCCGCACAAATAAAATACGCGACACCGTGACTGTGCACCGCGCACCAAGTACTAAACACAGAAAACACTTTCTAAATCTTCGTGCCGTTCGTTTCTCGTTTGTTTTCTTTTTGCCGACGTTCAAATTCAAAACAAAAACCAAAAACACTTGTAGCTGCTTCTGTCGTCTTCGTCTTGTGTATTTTTTTCGTTTTTCCTTTTTTTTTCCTCTCTCAACTTATTTTTTCTTTTTACTTTTTAACTTAACACATTTCACTTCACTTTGGGTTTGGTTTAATTTAACCTTTTTTTTTTTTGTTGTGGACGATTTTTTGAATTTATTTTCTCTCTTCTATCTTTGTTTGTCAATTTCACAACTTCACACGACGTTTTGTTCGTTATTAAATTGAATTCAAAAAACACAACAGAAAAAAAAAAACAAAAACTTGAACTGTGTCCACCACACACCGATTGCACGTCGTATTCTTCTTCGTTAAAATTCGTTAATTTCTCTCGATTCCAAATAAACAAAATAAAAAACTAAACACAAACAAAACAAGGAAGGAAATCATATGTTCTTTTGTTTAAAATTATAAAAAAAAAACTAATTAATTTCAAATTTTGCGTCAATTTTGAGAACAAAAGTGTAAAGTGTTAGAAAGAATAAAAAATTAATTTTTAATAAGCCAACGAGCCGAAAATTGAAGAAATATAAAAATTTCCAAAAAACAAAAAAGCGTTCGCCCTGGTCGACGTTGCAAATACAAATGACAATGATCGGATTCTGTTTTATGATACCGTCCGCCGCGCTTTACAATACAAAACAAAGAGGGGGCAAACCAAACCTTCAACCACCACCACACTATCAAACGAATCCAAAAACCAAAAGCATGGCAAAGTAAAGCATCCCATCTAGCTAGCCATCCATCCATCCATCCATCCATCTATCCATTTGTCCACCAATACATTGGCACAATGCGAAATCAAAAGAAAATTTCTCCGTAACACACATACCACCGCAATTGGCTACCGCACACCACACACGCACACATCACACGAACATAATGGCTACCTGTCTCATACCAGCAGCGAGTGTACTTACCTACATACACAAACTCGCCTTTATTTCGTTTTTCGCCGTCACACCACATTCCACTACTACCACTGCATTTCACTGGACATTCCTTGGGTTTCCGTTTCTATTCTCAATCTGCAGTACTTTTCTTACTTACACCGGTGTACCACTTACGTATACGCTATGCGTACTTGACATATTCAGTTAAGCATGTGTGTGTTTATAGAGCGAACTTATATTTGCCCTCTATTCCATTCTGTCTCAAACGGACATCGGACGCACGACTCAAGAAAGACATGGCATACGGTGAGATGCCAAACATTTTTATGGTGTGAGTGTTTCTATAATATGTTCGCAAACGCATGTATTCAATTCATCATATAACAATGTGCCCTCGCCTTTCTTCTTTGAAAAATTTTTCTACTACTCTTCTCCTGATGAAATCCATGCAAAAAAAAAAACAACAAAACACACGACTCGACTGTCCGTTCTTCTTCTAAATAACGCTTGGTCTTGTGTTGTTTGGCCAAAACGAAGGAACGAACGAAGAAGGAAAATGAGAGAAAAAAAAAATTGGAGAAAACACATTCTCTCCACACATCACACAGATGTGCTTCTTCTTCGGGATAATCTCATCTCATCTTAGAAACTTCCATTCCACACAGTTCGTCTTAATTGAGAAAGAGAAACGATGCTTTGTGGACTTTTTTTCAGTTTTGTTTTTGTGCCATATTCGTTGTTATTCTCTCGTTATGTACTCAAAAAAACAGCATACAAACTCGCCACACGAACAAGATATGATGAGTAGAGTACGAGCATGAAACGAAACGAATACAAGTGTGAGAACAACATCGGTATGAAGAAAAATGAAGATGACGAAGGATTCGAAAAGGTAACCGGGCAGAAGCACATGGTCCCGCGTCTTTAAGTACATTACTTGGTTGCATTTCAACAAAAAAAAAAAAGAAAAAAAAAAACCAAGAACAAGGAGAATATGACGAAGGCTACAAAATACAATGTAATATATAACGAACATAAATAAAGAGGACAAAGTACAGAGAGAATGACGGCATGCACAAACAGCCAAACATATAGGCCCTGGTTGTTTTTGGTTTTTTTCTTTCTTCCACTTCCCAAAGATAAACAAACCAAAGTCCGTTGGAATAGCAAAACTGAAAGATAGTTGTAAAAAAAAAGAAAGTTATGTTCTCTTCTTTTTCTTTTATTTGGATTTTGGGTTTTTTTTTTTTTGAAATGTGGGTCCTACATATAAATAGAACCCAAAAATCGGTGCGGCAGAGATATCCCACAGAGCAGGGGATCACTGGGTTGCTCCGTATTTCCAATCTCAATGCACATAGCCGGCGATGAATGGAGTGTATTGTGGGTTCGTTTTTCATGTTTGACCTTGTGATGCATTCCAGGCACATGTCAGAAACATATCGTACGTACACAGTTTGAGACTCTGATCGAAGTGCAGATTGAAATGAAATCGAGAGGGTGGAAAAGCTTCGACTCACATACAGTCATTCATATGTACATATGAACATGCATACATACTTACTTTCTGCATAAAAATTTGCCGACAGAAGGAGGTCGGACATTAGGGTTGATAGTGCTGTTTTTTTTTTTTTTTTTTTTTTTTATTCTCTGAGTGGGGTACGGTGGTGAGTCCTCAATTGTGAATGAAGACATTACAAGTACACCTCAGGTTTTGATGGGCACTGTCTGTGTGTTTAGATAATGTGATTCGACGTCATTTCTTTGACGTAACGTAGGTAGAATGGAGCAACATTGGTGGATTGGGACTGAAACGTACCTACTTCCAAAGTGGCTCAAATTGACGACCACGAATACCTATTTGACCAAATGGAGACTGCAAATTTTTTTGTGCGCGTATATCAGGTGAAACCATGAATGACTAATGCGGGTTTCTATCAATTAGTTCTTAGTCTTCTACTAGACTACTCAATGTCGTCCCACAGAGACAAAAATCGCTGTCCGAAAAACTTTTTTTTACCAAACCGACGACCACAAAAATACAGTCCCACTCCCAACTTTTTGTATTTTTTTCTTGTGATATTCATGCATGCGCCTCGAATTGCAGCATTTCGATCTCTGTCTCAGTCAGTTTTCCTATTTTTAACTACCTACTCGTAGATAATGGTGTTTATTTAAGGCACGCTTCCGATATGGATAACTGCCATTTTCTTAAGTGTCAGTGTTTCCTCTTTTCAGTGAAGTTTACCAATTCGTGGACTCTTTTTTCCGAAATCATGCTTGTTAGGTACTTTTTTTCTTCAATTTTATAGACCGAATGTACAGTGACGGGCAAAAATAAGTACTCGTACATGTTTCAAAAACGAACGTAAACATTCATAAAACTACAATACAACAAAATTATTTCTTCATAAAAAAAAAATTGTCAGAGATAACTTTTTTAAAATTCAAAAGCAACAGAGACTTGCATTTTTTCAATTTTTCAGGTTGTTTTTTTCGGACTATTTTTTGTGGCCTTTTACAATAATAATCCCTTTTTAAAATGATCCTAATTCTTTTAGATATTGTTTCTTTTTCATTATACCTTCGACCTCTCACCAGTGGACTCGTACTTTCCTAGGTAAAGCATCCCTATACTATCAACCCTTGGCGTCGATGCATCGTGGTTTTATTAACTTGGTACTTTAGGAGACTTTCATTCGGTTGACAATAAAATGACTTCTTACCATCAGACTGGAATGTGCTATCTTCAACATATCAATTTTTATATTCACTAGAAAAGTTTGGACGTGTCTTTGGATTTTTGTCATACAAAGCTTTTTTTCTGTTTAACAGCTACTGCCAAACCAATACCTATATAGTATTGCTTTTACATTATTTTTTTTTTTTTAACAGCTTTGCTGTTTTGCATTCCTCTAAACAGCAAATTTTTTTTAAACTAAAAGCACAGTGCTTTCGCAGATCCTTACCATTTTTGAGATCCATCTTGAGGAAAGGCCCTTTGAAAAATGTAAACTTTGCTACTTTCCAATTCACTTGAAATAGTCCCAATTTTTTTCACTACAAAACACACTTTTTTCTCTAATATATTAAAATATATTAAAATAAAAATATATATCTTCAGCATAGACTAATGGAAAAACAAAGCACGATCAAGAAAAAATTGGGTTAAATGAGCGAAATTCAGTTTCTGTTATTTTAAAATTAAATTAAAATGTTTCTCTCTGAAGTAAATTTTTTTTTATTAAAACCTAAAATTATTTCTTGCAACATGTATTCATTTTTGCTCGTCACTGTACATATTGAGCTTTTCGTCAAGATGTGGAAAGGTTTCGCACTGATTTAACGCTACATGACAAGAATGAGAGCAGTGCGTTCGGTACGAAACATAGCGCCAGTTGAGACTATTGTTAATGAAGATCTGAATTCGCAAGGTCACAGGCGTGCAAACTAATTTGGGCGCTCGCACAGTGCGCGGACGAATGGATTTTTCTACTATTCCAGTACCATCCTCAAATTACTTCACGGTTCGATGCTAAGGTTTTCGTTTTATTTTCGAAAGATTTCGCCTTTTTCGTAGCCGCATTTTTTGCAGTACATTGCAGCCATGATTTCAAACAACTAACGTCAAAAATTGTTTTCGCGAAAACTTTGCATAAATGTCACTTGTCAAGTTGGAGTAGATTTCTTCTTAAGTTCCTAAGAATGAATGTGTTAATTTCGTGTATCAAAACATTTGCTATTACCAGGTACACAGCTGATACAGGAACCATAACTTGCTTGAAATTGACCTGTATTTAAAAAAAAAACGAAAAATCAAAATTAGTGATGTCGCGAATCAATTTTGATTCTAAGGGTTTCTGTTTGTGAAGTGAAGGAAATCTTTTAGAGACCCAGGAGACTCAATTATTACATGCACAAACGTAAACCATCGTTGTTTTATAAATGGGATCGGAGCTGATCAATGTCATTCAATGTCCGAGTTGAGCACATCCTGATCAGTGACGATTTCTTCAAAAATATGTTTATTATAGCAGAAGTTCCTGTCATACTGCAGTCAAATTTTTGTAAATTTATTGATGTCAAAGTTTGGCGAGAGAGTGATATCAAAAGTGGGGAAAATTCTATTACTTTCTCCAGGGATACGTCAAATGGCCTGTTTACGTGGATAAACCAGCAGTAATTGATGAAAAATACGGCGAGTTACTGCAGCTTTCTAGTTATCAGTAACAGTGCTCAATAAATGTTAAAACCAAACAGAAATATAGGATGATTGGAGAGATGATGATAAAATTTAAATAACACGCTTACAGTTTATGATGAAAATATGGAAAAACCATTTCTGCAGTTTGTTCAAAGGCGAGGATGCCCCAAACTCCAACCTCAGAAAAGAGGAAACAACGAACCGATTAAGCTTGAACAAGGAAATCCAAGATCACTCCCAACCCAAACAAAATAAATTGAATAAAACGATAACTGAACTTCAGCATAACAATGCTGCCGGACGTGTGCTTCTTATTATGTTTACGCGAAAAAGCATTCGTCAACAATCCGTTCGACCGGTAGGGTGTAACGTCAGCTTTTTCCCCAACCGACCAAATATTCAAACAAGGCCATGTTTGGCTTTGGCATTTTGGCTAATCTTGTAAAGGAATAACGTTGAAGTTAAAGGATTCTTTTTACATCATAATTGAAAAAATATGAGAAACTCACAAGCCAATGCCAAGTCTTTAAAACAATCACTAAGCATACGGTAATGTAATTGAAATCATTGCCACCATTAAGCCAACTGTCATTGATGCGATTGCAAGTATCAAAGCAGTTACAACAAAAATGAATGAGGAAACTGTCAACAGTTGAAACTCAAATCATAAATACACCCCATAATACGCAGCTATAACTCTAAGGCACAAAGGTGCAGCTATTAACTCTGATAATAACACCTTATCAGAAATCACTGGAAGAGTTAGACTTATTCGTCGCGGTTCCTTTGGAAAAAGAAGACAGTTGAAAAATAAGATCTTTGCAGTCTTTGATTCAAAAGAGAGGGCGTAAGCGAAGACGGATCAAAGCAAGATCTTTCGAATGTTTCTGTTTCTGCTGTGTTAACTTTGGGGGAGGAGATATGTACAACAACGAAATCGACGAACTGTTCAACATCATTGACCTGAGGTGACTTACTAGGATATGTTAAGCGAATGAGATCTCAATTCCAACCCGAAAGGACAACGCTAAAGGGCGAGATCTCTCTTTAGATCGAATGGGACCTCAACCAAAACTGGAAGCAGTTATTCGAAGATCGCGCTGTTTGAAGATGTTGATTGCTTCAGACCCAGGTCTATTCAGACTGACGCGTTATTTATTGTAAGTAAGTATAATTATTTCTTAGATTTGTAGTCGATGCCAATAACCAACGTTTTTTCATTCAAGTTCGGATGTTGAAGACACCTTCGTCTATTAAAGGCAAGTTATATCTGCTGTGTTTAGTCCACATTTCAAAGTCTTTCTTCGTGCCACTTTTTCATTGTGGTTGATTAAAATTTTCAAGCTTGTGCCATGATTTTGCCTTCATATGTTCAAGGCGATCATCGCTGATCTATACCTCCATTTGCAACATAGCCGGTATGACAACAATTAACAAATGCAAGTGACGATGTTACCTATATATGTATATGACGTAGTTTGAAAATTCACTGGTAGAATGGCTGTAAGCCCATTTCGATCTTGATTTGAGACCAGTGTCTTCATTTTGAGAAAGCAAGAAAGCTGTTAGATGCCCCACGATATTTGCCTATATGATTTATCTATAAATTCAACAGTGCTTTGCATTTATTTTTCGTACAGCAGCTAATTTAAGAAAAATAATCTCTTTACCAATAAAATTGAATCAAAATAACAATCATACGAAAAATCGGCGTAAAAGAATTGCATTACGATTTTGTTTACCAAAACATTGTAGAATGTGTCAGTAAACAACGATATCTTAAAATGATAAAGATGTATTCGTACAAATGTATGAACATAAATACATTGCTTCTGACTCATTTAGCACTTTTGGTTATGTTACACAGTCCTACTTTCGCTTCGGACAAAACGAAGACATACATACGTACCCGTAGTTGATATGACTCATAAATTTCAAAAAAAAAGTTCGCTGGAAAAATCATTAATTAGCGTTTTTATTTTTACTCGTCCTCAGCTACAAATCTGGTTTTTGTTGGGCATGATATCAGTTGTGATACAAACATACATGTATACGGGTGACTTCGTACAGTTAAAATGCATATGTACGTCCTCCGATTGCTACATACGAGTATAGATACTTATAGCATTATTTGACTTTTGCAGTATTTTACCTTTCAAATGGATTCAGTTCTTATGGGCCCACAGTTTCTTTAAATCAGCTTCCAGTTTATATCCAGTTAACTGAAACTTACAACCAAAATTTAATAAATGACATTTTGCTAGATTATATTCTCGCATTAACTTATCACAAAGAGAGATCGCTTACCAAATAGTATCTATCTTATCCAATAAACAGAGATAATTATCTTTAACTTATTTCGCCAATATAGGATTAGTCAACTAATCTCTTAGTATACTACATTTTTACCATATCATTATAATTCAATCATGATTGACTTTTAGTTGTATCTAATCCAGAATCCTAATTATTTATTAGTAGTTAAGATGTCTACCAATTAAAGACTACAAAAGAATTACAATAGCTATTAACAATTATTAAGTTTATTCTATTGTCAACTTATAAGTCCTGCTTTCATAAAACTTCTCATCTTTATCTGAAAAATACTTATCAACGAGCTGTTTCATAAGCTGTTTCATGATTCAAGCAGTTTACAAGAAACGAAATAGGTGGATGTCTGACCAGGAAAGATTTTGACTAAACAGCGGATGTAACAGCACATCCCAACCAAGATTCAAATACATTTGCCAAGTAACCAAACATTTGTGTGGCCTCGCATTGTCGTAGTGAAACACCACGCTCCTACGCTTGATCAACACTGGACGCTTCTGACCGTTGGCATATTTTAATCGTTGTAGCTGCTGGCAGTAGACATCGGAATTACATACTTGTTTTGTTCTTTGGAAGCAACTAATAAAAAAGGGTGTCATCCAATCCAATCCATCAACTTCTTTTGATAGATGTCCTCCTTTGCAAGCCTTTCTTATGCTTAAGCCCTTCTACTCCAGTTTTCTTTTTTCGGCTGGCGTTATTGTAGACAATCCATTCATCTCGTCCGTGATCACAACCTTCTCCACTACAGTGGTACCCAAATATCAAACTTTTTTTTAGGTCAAACGATTTTAAATGGACATGAATGCTTCCATTGGACACTTTTATAGCGGTAACAAGCTCCCAAACATTCAAATGCTTATTTCCTTTGATTTTATCGTCGTCAATCTCGGAAGACCTACCGAAGCGGCACTTGCGCTTTTCGATTACATTTCTGCTATAAACTTTTTCTTGATCTTAGTTAATTTCTTTCGTTTTTTTAACATAAAAAGCAAACTGTGGTTCGAACCCCAATTGCAAGCAAAAAAGTCAACCGAAGTAAGGTTAAGTGTCAAAAACAAAAAGCCAAACCGTTGATACGTATGCCACGCTCAAAACCAAATAAACACGAAATTTATATTACGAAAAAATGCGATGACTTTTTGAACAACCCAAAACATATATGAACATGAATATTTTTAATGCATGTAGATAGTCCTAAGCTATAATGTCAGGTGAATAGTCAAATGATCCTATAATGAGACAATAATTATTAGCATCGGCGAAAGTGAACGTATTATATAGTATGTGTTAAGTGGAAGGTTTACAATAATGTACTAGCTTACAGGCTTACCATACATACGAGTAATGCTCCATTGTTTCTCAGGACTTTCAATTGTTTTTCTAAGTAGGTAAATTTTTGGATAGTTCTGTATTGTACAATTTGTATAGCGAGTAACCAGCATTAATCTGCGAAAGCTCAATTGCACATCTTGTACATATGCGTATTTTATCTCCATGTGGTAGCCACCGGTGAATCTAAATTAGCTTGCTAAATTTATTAGCGCGAGTGTTGAAATTGAAGAAAATAGCAATACTATGTCAATGACATTTTCAGGCACTTTAATTCCCAGTCTTCGAAACTTTCAAGCATTTCACTCATCAACGGTAGCGTCACCAGTCAAATCGTACTATAATTGGAGCTGAGATTTTCAGTAAAACTCAGGGTGTCGGAATAAGAATGAGCCAGCAGCATTCATATCCCCCGAGAGCTCGTGAATCTTCTCTATTCCGAAGTATTCAAGCATGTCGGCTAAGGGCGAATTCACTGTGGAAAACCTTTCAATATTAAAAAAAAAGATAATGCAATAAGAATATTCAGGCAAACTAGATACTTATATCGGGTTGTCTAATAGGGACTTTACAACTTTGAATTTAATTTGAGAACGCACTCCTTCACTAATCATCAAACTGTCACTGTCAATTTATTCAGTAAACTCAACATTTTCATCATGGTAAAGTACACGAACGAGCAACGTCTGCAAATTATAAAAATTTTCTACGGAAATTCGGAGTCGATGACTGCAACTTTAAGAGCGTTCATTCCAATTTTGGGTCGTAGTTCTCGCCCTAGTAGACAGGCAATAACAAGTTTAGTGCAAAAATTTGAGTCTACATATTCGTTGTGTGATGTTGCCGTAACGATCCAAATCAGTCAATTCCACGCTCAGACCACATTATGGCGTATTTTGCGTAAGGATCTTGGTTTACACCCATACAAGATCAAGCTAACGACATGTGGTTTCAACAGGATGGTGCCACAAGCCACACAACACACGTTACAATCGATTTATTGAAGGGTAAGCGTGTTATGGTGAGCGTGTTATCTCAAGAAATGGACCAGTCGATTGGTCGCCTCGTTCGTGCGATCTAACGCCGCTTGGCTATTTTCTGTGGGGCTACGTTAAGTCATTGGTTTATGCCAACAAGCCGACGACGTTGGAAAAGCTCAGAGCCAACATTGAACGCGAAATAGCGGCCGATTCGGCCGAAATGTGTGGCCGAGTCGTTGAAAATTGGGTCCAACGAATTGACCGCTGCAAACGTGCCCGCGGTGGCCATATGAACGAAGTTGAGTTTCATTCATAAATGTTTTGATTGTACTTCAAGCCGATAATAAAGTTATTGAAATATCTCAAATGGTTTGCGTTTTATTTAAAAAAAAAAGTTAAATCCCTATTGGAAAACCCTTTATTAAAGAATACGAATGAATGAATCCTGTAACACTGCCCGAGACTGCTAATGATAACAGAGAAAGCGTCGATTTGATTGCAGAATTGTTAAAAGCGAACTCCTCGTAATAATCTGTTTACAGTTTCGTATTGAAATCTTTTCAAGTGCTATTAAAGTAAGGAAAGCATTGCTACATTAAACTACTTTAAAACGGTATTGAGCTAATTTACTATACTGCGGTGTGAAATATAAGTAAAGTTAGGCAGTATCATCAACTCAATATTCACAAAAGAATAAAGAGTCCCCTTACCACAATACTGTCAACCAAATTAATAAAGTCGTTTTCAATGCAAGGTACTCCTCTATTGTGTATAGGTGAGGCACAACTCCGGAATTCTTGGAATGCACAACAACACGAAAAAACCTCAAATTTAACATTGAATTTGTGCACAAGAAACCATCACAAACTTTGAAAATCGTACATAAATCCCTCAACCTTTCGACAAGAAAAGTGCTGAAGATCAGTAGTATCGATGCCAAGAAAATGCATATGATATTCTATATTTTATCTGATCAATACCAAAATGATGAAGATAACTTTTCATCAAACTAAGGCAATTGCAAGAAGCAAATTGACTCGCCCCCGAATCGACTTCGTGTAAAACAACTAAATCAAACCGTCCTGCGGAAGAAGAGAAAATCTACAAGCAGGATTAAAAGTGCTCGATCAGGAATGATGAAATGAAAAGATATTACTCCAGCAGTAATATTCGGAAGTTCAACCAAAAGGTGAAGTGTTAAGGCAACAAAAGCGTTGCATTCCGAAGTGACCCGGGTCTTAAATTAAAAGCTTCTTTATCGAGTTCTGGATAAAGTTTTAAAGAGATGCCGTTCTTCTACCGATACGAATAGCCCTTCCAATAGGGATAAATCTTAACCCAGGATGTCTTTTTGGCATAAATTTATTGTTCGGAAAATCACAATGAAAATACTTACATCAGAAAAACGTTTCGGTATCCTTCAAACTAATGTAAAAAAAAAAAAAGTTTAATGGTAATTACACGATCTTATTTGTCCTCATGATCAGTCAACTAAGCATGCTATTCGTTGTGTTGTGGATTAATTCCCTACTGCATATAGGCAAAGTCAACACAATGTGTCGGGAATTTTGTAAAAGGTATTGGCCCACACATCCAAGTAAGGAAACTAGAGTTGCGAGACCATGCGACAGGAGTTCGAGGATTTTTCTCTCGAGCAGTTTGAACTCGTTCTTTAATCTTATTATAACAAGCGAAACCGCTTTCTCTGATGTATACGTAATAGGTAAATCGATAAAGAAATCTTCACTCTCAGACTCCAGTCATAGCCCGTGTTACAATCAATGGCCAACTTACAGGACAGTGATCTGGGAATTATTTTTTTGTTGGAGATATGAACGACATCTGCACATTTGTATGTATCTATTACAAAAAAAAGAATTCATTCGAACATTATCGCCTGATAACAAGAACTCGAAATATGAAGGTGGTAAAACTAAAGCGCAAAACGCTTGTCAAAATGTGCGGCGCTGAGAATTTTTTCATTCCGAATTCCGACATTCATATATAATCTTTATTTGATTTATAATTTATTCATTCTATTTCAAAACAAGGAAGTCAAACCGTGAGTTTCTAATACTCCTAATTATAAATTTCAGTGAAGTTACATCCCTACCTACTCAGAAACAAATCTATGTATTATAGATTCAAATTCGTAAATTGGTGAAATTAAAAATAGTACATTATACAAAATTGTACATTTTTATATTTTCAGGAAACTCTGATCTTGTTTAAGGCTAAAATTACTTAAAATGTTTGCAACACCCTTATTTGTGTGAGAGTTACAGGAAATCTATTTTACAATTCTTTTCCCCTGATTGTTTCAAATCTTTAATTATGATTAGTCCATTGTAGAGTTAAAAAAAAACACATTAGGTACCTATATAAGTTAGATAAAATTTAGACACAAAATTCATGTATGTACCTACACATGAATGTTCACATGTGTTAAGTGTTTCTAGAAATAAATAAAATTGCACATCTTTATCATGGATGTCAACTCGATTTCTTAAATACAGTTCTCTATTTTGCAATCTGTTTTACGTATATTCATACATAGGGACAACCGCATGCATGTACATAAATACGAAGATTTGTCTAAATCAATTATCCTTTCGAATATTCCTTTCTTTCTCTCGATAGTAAGCTATGAAATGAAATTCATTCTGTTCGAAATTTTGTGTGTTATAGGTCATGGCACATTTTTAACTTACCCTATATAAGATGTCTCAAACAATAGGGCGACACATGGCAGGTACACAAACCACTACTCTAACAATTTTTCCTTTATTTCTTCGTCCAATTCATATCATACTTAGCTCTCACAAGAAGTAAATTGTGTGCTGCACACGCAGCCTCCTTATGGCGAAGGAAAACCAAAAAATCCCGCCAGGATCTTTCTGTCAAAGTGTGAGTGACACAGTATCCATCGGCATTTGTACATCATCGCAAGAAACCCAGATTTCTGTGCATTCATGCATGCATTTGAAAAACGCATCTGCATTGAACAAAAGGCATTTTCATTTACTTCTTGCACAGATGTATGTACATATGTATGTATTTAAGGTAAATAGGCTATCTTCTATAGATCAAGTAAACAAGTAGGTATCTATCTGAAAAAAATAGAAAAGAAAAATGGTAAAAAAAAACTTAAAATCGCATGTGCGCTCTTTGGCAATTAATTTGATTTGAAAGTTAGGATCCTTCTACACAAAGAGACAAATAATTGGTGGCACACGTACATATGCACATATGTATGTATTTAAACAGCAAAATATGGGTACGTTACGTACATAAATAATTAAATTAATTTGAAAATAATTTTTCCCCAAACCATTAACGAACAGAACTTATGTTTACATAAGTAAATTGGGAATATGTATAGTCAAATACATGACAAAGAACACAAAGAAAACAAACTAAGCTTAAATAGCGAACTTAATAGAGGCATTTTAAACATGTAGATACATATGTACATACTTTCATAAACATACAATGCTTTCATATAGTACAGTTGGATCTAAGGTATGCAAAGAAAGCTCGATCCGTATCCGTACTTAACGTAAGGCTTACAAATAGATAAGCATTTGTTCATTGAGAAAACATACCAAAATGTAGTTTTTTTTAAGCCAACAATTTGAAGCTGGGTATTCATGGATACATACATTCATGCACATATCCATACGAAATATCATCGTACAAGCCTGGTTAACTGGATGGATGGATACGCCACCGCTCTGGCGTTGTGTCGTACATATTTACGCGGGTATTCTTTGTAACAGGGTTGCCGCTGCCGGAAAATATGTCAACTGACATGATAACAACACTTTTGTAATTAATTGCTATTTCGTTGTTGCTGTTTATTGATTTTAAGAAGAATAAAGAATTTATTTGGCTGTGGGGTAGACCAGCAAAAACGAACTATCAAAAAGTCGACCTATTTGGTCAAGGATCGAATTATTACGTTCTATTTATAGCACATACGAAAACTATACTATAAATTCAAACTAAAGTGCCTGGAAACAACAATGTACTCGTATGTACTTCTTTTGTAAGTTTATCTTCAGCAAAAACTATAGAAGTTTAATAGATTAGCTTGGTTCTGCTAAGATAGTTTTTATTTATAGTTATAAACCCAGTTGTTTTGTGAACTCTAAAAAGGTGGCATCTCAAAATATTCGACTTACGCATTGGCCATTCATAGAGCATGCAGGTATTTTATCTTTGCCCATTTGTATTTCAAACTTTATTTTGCTACCGTCGCATATCTAACAACGTCTCGGTTACATCCTAGTCATTGTAGCAATCTTCTGGTCTAGAAGAGCGGTTTTTTTTTTTTTTAAATTGGCCTTTCTTTGTTCACTATCAAGTTTTTATTTTATTTCCATAAAGCAGATGCCAAAAGTTGTTGTTATGAATGCAACTTCCTTATGAAAAGGCAGCGTTCTGGCCATTAACACCCAACTTCTTTGCTTTTTTATAAAAGGTTTTCCAATAAGGACTTGCCAACTTTTTTTTAAAATAAAACGCAAACCATTTAAGATATTTCAAAAACTTTATTATCGGCTTGAAGTACAATCAAAACATTTATGAATGAAACTCGACTTCGTTCATATGGCCACCGCAGGCACGTTTGCAGCGGTCGATTCATTGGACCCAATTTTTAACAAATCGGCCACACATTTCGGCTGAAACGGCCGCTATTTCGCGTTCCATGTTGGCTCTGAGCTGTTCTAACGTAGCCGGCTTGTTGGCATAAACCAATAACTTAACGTAGCCCCACAGAAAATAGTCAAGCGGCGTTAAATCACACAAAAGGGGCGGCCAATCGACTGGCCCATTTCTTGAGATAACACACTTACCATACTTACTCTTCAATAAATCGTTTGTAACGTGTGCTGTGTGGCTTGTGGCACCATCCTGTTGAAACCACATGTCGTCAGCTTGATCTTGTATGGGTGTAAACCAAGATCCTTACGCAGAATATGCCATAATGTGGTCTGAGCGATGCCCAATTCTTGAGAACGCCGTGGAATTGACGTTTACTACGGACTCGAATTACGACCGAGAATGGGAATTGGCGCTCTTAAGGTTGCAGTCACCGACTCCGATTTTCGGTAGAAAGTTTTTATAATTTGTAGACGTTGCTCGTTCGTGTACTTTACCATGATGAAAATGTTGAGTTTACTGAATTAATTGACAGTGACAGTTTGATGATTAGTGAAAGAGTGCGTTCACAAATTAAATTCAAAGTTGTAAAGTCCCTATTGGAAAACCCGATACAATCGACTCTGTATGTAATACGTATCGTTTCCTGAAATACAAAAAAAAGTAGCGAAATAGTCAGATTCAAGCAGCACAATACATAATGCAGCGGGTTGGCTAAAAGTTTGACACAGCAATTCTAATAAAAGAACATTACAACTCACAAAGTGATTCCGACATTTAAGAGGTTTGCTGTAGCCTCAATTTAAAAGATTTTAAAAATAAATCTAGTCCACATGTCATACTTAAGGCAAGAGCTGAGGTAATCACAGCTTACATCCTTACTAAAAATTTTCTAGACTCAACTAAAATAAGATTCTCCACTAACCGACGCTGTCCAAATGTGACAGCAAAAAGGTCTAGATAACATCGAAATAAAATTAATTATAGAATCTGTTCAGTGATAATTATTTCGAAAAACCTGGAAATCCTTGTCTCCTCAGCTATTCGACAACCTTTGATTGCGTTATTTGTTCAATTTAGTTGTAAAACAAAAACAAAAATGTAAATTCTTGGCGCGACTGGGTGCGATGTGATTAAATTGGATCGAGCGCCGGCAAAGTAGTAGTTTTGTAGTATTATAAAACAACAAAAAAATGATCGCTGTAGTTTAATTAAGAAGTCAATTAGCGCATTTGAGAGATTAGATCCTCCATTCCCACCTTCCAAAAAAGGGGCCAGCAAAATAGCCCAGCGGCAACGCTGTTCGCTAGTTCTTTTACCTGATTTGATCGTACCTCAAAAAGTGTTACGAATGAAGCTAAAGTAAAAACGATTTCGCTGTTGCTGTATTTTTGTTTTTTTATTATTATTATTATTTTAAAAATCAACCATGTAGACATTCAGTTAGTGTTGGAAACTTAATTAAAGATTTTTTTTATTTTTTATTCTTTATCGTCTTTGTCTCAGATAGAGAGAACACACACACTACACGGCATATAAATTCATATGCGGCTAATCATGGATAATTGCCTTGGTCAGTATCTAGAGGTTTGTGTGTGAAGGTATGTATCTAAATGCTTACATACCTATAGGTAAGTATTGTATTTTTGTTTCGCTTGTCATAAATGCATTTGAATGTGACACAGTTGTACGAGTAGATTTGTTGGCTGCTACCTACCTGGGTGTAGCTTAGAAACAAATGTCGAATTCCAAGAATTTTTTTTTCTTTTCATAATTAGTTGATGTTGTTTGGACATTCAAAATAGATTCGCGAAATTCTAACCTTCATCGGTTGGATGAGATTGAGACAAAAGTATATTGTATTCTGAGAAAAGAGAATAAGTCATTGAGAACAAAAGATTGTGCGACTAGGAGGCGGTGCCTACCCAAATTTGCATGATTTTAATATTTTTTTCTTTTACGTAGTAAGAAGAAGGTAATTGTAATTGCAATCGTAAAAGTTGCAAATTGTAGTTGGTTATCTTCAAATGTCTACCGGTCTTGGAAAAGCCGTAACAATATTTACAATAAAATGTAATTAAATTGTCATTACAGGCGACATTATGGTGCGTACAGATTTCGTTGCAATTTTCGCTGATGCTCCTTTATCATTACACGTTGTTATGCTCTTGTAAATCTATACATGCCATCTCTTTGTGTAACCGGCAGTGATAGATCTACAGTGTCTGAGAATCCAAGCAAAAATTAATGTAGATGAGCCATATGAAGAAAATACCACCCATCGAGATAAATATGTATCTTGTGTATATACTCGTACTCGTACAAGACCCTCATACTAGTAGTGGTTGGCGGGAAATATTTTCAAAATTTAGCCGATATGTTCGTTAGCTTAGTCACGTATAACAGTTTGACACGTAGTGCTGCCAAGTCTGGCTTTCAAATACAGTTTGTGACCGTTGACTGATTCAAATTCAAACCAAAGTTTCAATTATCTTAACTTAAATTTTAACCCATCACTGCAAGATTTATTTTTTATTGCTTCGGTAATAAAATCGGCTATAATTATTGGAAAAGTATTGAGCCAATATTGGTAAAGTTTTATAATTTCAACTTTACGTTGCACTTTAAAGTTGGCAAAAGTTGATTTCGGTGTTGATATATATGATATGATGATGATATATTTTTCATTTAGCTCTATAACACTCTGCCAATATTCTTGCAGCTTCATGACTCTGTGCTCATAGAGTTATTGGTCCCTATAAGCTCAACATTGGACCAATTGCGATTTCAAGAATCAAAGAACTTCGAAACAAATGATAATCTGATGGTCAGGGATATATGGTAGACGTGACAGTACTTCCCAAACAAGGATCAATAATGGTAATTTCATTAGTTACCAAAGGTGTGTTTGTTCTAGCGTTGGTAGCCAATTTCCCTTCGAAGGCCGACTATTTTCCCCAGTGATATCAACTGTTGACAGTAAAAATGTGAAATGATCGTTGGTTCCTTTGAAAGCAGCTCAAAATATACGAAATATTAACAATCCCACCAAATTATAACCTTCTTTTGGTAGCTTTGAGCTTTCGAGAAAAATGGTGGTTGTTTCTCACGATAATGCCGTTATCGTTTTCGATTTATGTAAACAATCAATTTTTCATTATTTTAGATGAATGTGGCGCAAATATTGAGGTGAAAAGTAACCTCCTTGGGAATGAAAACAATTTTTTTTTTCATTTTATTCAACTCATCCGTGGCGTTAATGGTTTCCTCGCGTGAGCTGAATTTTTTATTGATGATCCATCTTTTGAGGTTTGGGAAGAGATAATAGTACGAGGGAGCCAAGTCGGGCGAATACGGTGGATGCGAAAGCAATTGGAGCCGTAAGTCATTGATTTTAACCGTGGTTGCGATGCTCTTATACGCCGGCGCATTGTCTTGTAAAAACAAATTTTTTTTGCGCTTTATGGGAGGCCGTTTTGCAGCGATTTCGGCCTTCAATCGCTACAATAATGCACAGAAATACTCGCTGTTAATGGTTTTTCCTTTTTCGAGGTAGTCCACGAAGAGTATGCCATGACAATCCCAGAAAACCGACGCCATAACCTTTCCGACCCATTGAGCCTCCCTCGGCCGCTTCCGAGCACTCGTGCCGGCTTCAGTCCATTGGCGGGCACTCATTCTGTTCTCTGGTGTGTAATAGTGGATCCAGGTTTCATCAACAGTTACCAATGGACGCCAAAAGTCTGCCCTATTCCGCATGAGCAAGTCCAAACACTCTTTCGAAGTGCTCTCGCGTTCGTGTTTTTGGTCAGGAGTGAGCATGCACGGCACCCAGCGGCAGGATAACTTTTTCATATGCAGAATATTACCCAAAATATGGCGTGTGCACCCAATACTAATCTTTGTGGTATCTGCTAACTCGCGCAGCTTCACTTTCCGGTCAGCCAACACCATTTCATGTATTTTTTTGACTTTGTCCTCTGTAACCGCATTGGAGGGCCTGCCGCTGCGGACTTGAACAGTAGTGGAGCTGCGGCCACCACGAAACTCACGAAACCAATATTTGACGGAGCATTAGCCCCATAATATTTATTCAACTTTTCTTTTGTTTCCTTCGCCGTTTTGTCTCTCAAAAAATAATGTTTTATGAGAGAAGGAAAATCGTTTTTGTTTATACTCAACATGATGCCAAACACGTCAACAACAATCAGCTGTCAAAACAAAACTAAAGACAGTGTCGCACTGAAATTTGACATATCTGCCTAAATATGAACGGACTTCAAGGCACCATAACCCATTTTGCAGTAGCAGCGCATTCTGGCGGTCAAGGATGTTATATTTCACCCCACCTAGTATGTGGAACCCAAATATTGAGCTTTTTACGAGATCAAGTTGTTTAAAGTGAATTTTATTTCTTGTGAGTGGCGCATTTAACATCTCTGTCACATGAACATCTGATTCAATTATAACTTTGGTTAAGTCAACTCCTGATGGCCTTACAGAAAGTAAAAAATCTGCAAAATCCTGAAGTTCATCTCTTACAAATTTGACAGATTAAGGACAGCAAATGTCTTTCTGGCAAGTGTAGGCCTAATTATGATCAGCTAATCTTGACTGATCAGAACATATTTTAACAAATATTGGGGAGATCGTCCATTTTTTTTTTAAAGGGAAAAGCTTGAAATAATATTTATATTCATATGAATGTATTCACAAACATACAAATGTATATAGAATATGTATTCGCATTCATTTGATATGTATGTAAGACTATGAAAATTTGCTGTTCTCTGCGCTCGTTAGACCTTAAAACATTTAAGTTGATTGTTCTTTCCTTGAGCTTAAACAACAAAGTGCAATTAACCAAACTTCTTGCCTAATGGGGCCGCTTAGAGTTATACTAATATTTCAAAAATGAGTTTCTTTTGTGTGCAATTAACTGTATGGGGGCTACTTTTTTGAAAACACAACACCATATACGCATGTTAATTTCAGCTGCTATTTTACACAGATACCCCTTATGCTCACTACACACGCACTTTAATGTGTTCAATTACGAATTAATTTTCATCAAAAATCGTTAAATCCTTACAGACTTGTACGGATATGGCACTCTTGGTAGTGGTACAGTTAACTTCTAAAATCTACACACAACCCTCCGAGGGCATGTAAGTAAATGTATTTTAAATTATTTCTCTTCTCATCGCCGACGTCGCTACCGCCGCCGCCTCGGCTTTATTTAACCTCAAACCAACTACAAGGGACGTATAGTGGACTAGACATTCTATGTTATTTGTACATCCCCCACATCGCCAATGCCACCTTACCAACCCCTCCTAGAAGGTACATATTTACTAAAATCAACATGAAAGCACCATACGGCACTTTTCATGGCGATTTCTGTAATTTGCAACATTCGAAGACCACCCACTCCAGCAATCATCATCGTTCGTTCGCCCACCCAATGTTGAGAATCCCTTTGAATTAAATGCGTACACACATCCTTTCCATCACATACATACACTAGCCAACATTAAAGGCTAGCATCGCCATCAATTCAGCTACCCAGCTACCCAGCTACAGCATCAGTATCGCATACATACATATAAATATACAAAGTTACACATATAAATATATATATTTACAAATTCTCTAAATTTACATTTTAAAATATCCACCCCATTGCTACTCGTATAAGCACAAACTACACTCTCCACACTGGCCATATGTGCTCCAGCTCCAGTGTACACTCGCACCCCTATCGTGTGTTGGGCCTTCTTCCTCCATGATGCTGCCGGCCGCATCCTTCACTTCTTCGTCCTGCCAAAATCTGTCCAACTCGGAGATTCTTGTATCCTTAGAACTTGTGCCCACTGTCCTTTAGTGTCCTACAAGCTGGGCGCCGTGATGAGGGTATTTACATTCATGCGCAAAGGTACGATATACCCTTCATAGAGACGTCGACGTAAGTAACAACACGTATACTTTATCGGATATGTAAACATTAAGATATTTGGCTGCAGATCGAGGACAAGTATAAAATTAATTTATTGAAGGTTTGGGTGCTCGTAATTAAACGAAACGGGGTACGTCACGGATGCTGGCATACTCGCATACAGAGAAGCATACTCCACCCCCAAAATAGGTACTCGTATCGTATACCACCTGCCCGGAGTATGGTTAGCAAGTGTGGTCTATGTGGTGTCGGGTATGTAAATAACTTAAATCCCACTACTGAGATAGTTGGACATGTACGAATACTGACTTGTACGTCGGCCATGTAAACTGTTTTCCAAAAGTAAATAAGATAGCACATGATTAAAAGTTTAACGTAGATATGTATGTATGTGCTTAACCATACATACTTGTACGGTGAGAAAGAGTTTTAATTTTAATTTTTGATTTTAAATAGAGCACGCAATTTGCTTGATTGACTGCAATTGAAAGTCAACTGCTCTCTGGGGAACTTTAATTGTAACAACACCATTTTGAAGATCATTTACAAGCTAACATCAGTACATTGCTGTCCACTAAGCTGTGTTTTTATCCGCACCTGTATCTACTTATAGCGATTCACGTTTGGACAGTTAACATAAGATACTTATAAAATCAATTTTTAACAAAAGAACACCTGTGGAAAAAGTCTTCGTATCGAATCCTCGTTATTATAAACGAGTGGTCCAGTACTCATAGTAAAGGTTTTGGTAAACATGTCAATCGAGTTCAATATGAGAGGTATGTACAGGCTTACTTATCGATATTTACGTGGTGATACTTTGGGGACAAGTCTTCCGCAGTTATTAAGATCGAATATTAGCTCTGTTGCACAGTTAGTTGGTTTGATAAGGGCTTTTTCCAATCGCATATGCATCTAGGAATCAAGGTATTGGGAAATTGCGAATTCAGCCTTGCATTGCTAGACAATCATAGCTCTGTTATTTCTGACAATAAGCAACTCAATAGGCACGCTTCTTTGTCGAAAATCTATTCCTAGTAGGTTGTCAAAACTTAGTTGTCACAAGTAACTTAATACGATACGAAGGTGGACATGTATCTCAGCCAATAAACATATTAAATAAGAGGTACCTTGGCCAACTGCCACTATTTGTCAAAATATCTCGAAGGATATCTTCATCGGCCTTCACTAATAGTCATATTTACGACATAGAGTCTGAACCAGTGATTTACCAGGGTAGCGCTTCATTTAATTGAAAATGGATTTTCGACATAGAGTCTGAACCAGTGATTTACCAGGGTAGCGCTTTTTTTAATTAGGTGCGCAACTAAGTTGTCAATAGATGGCTCTAGCAGTAAGTGCTGGCTGATTTTGACATATCCAAAGCGTTACACATTACTGATTTTTTTTTGTGTTGATTTTTTTTTTTCGTCCGAAGAAAACGCTTTGAGAGCTCCAAAAAGATTACGGAAATGCTGCTCTAAGTGAAATAAAGTACCGTGATTGGTTCCATCGCTTCAAAAAAGATGATTTCGATGTTGACGACGGTCCGCGGGAAGGAATTGGAGATATTGCTCGATGAGAATCCGTGCCAAACGCAAGAAAAGTTTGTTTAAGATTAGAAGTTACCCGCCAAGCCATTTCCAGGTGATTGCATGCGTTGGGAATGATTCAAAAACAACGAACTTGGGTTCCTCATAATTTGAAGCCAAGGGACGTTAAACGTCGTTTTTTCTCCTGTGAACAACTGCTCCAGCGACAAAAAAGAAGGAGTTTTCTTCATCACATCGTGAAGAGTGATGAAAAATGAATTCATCACAGCAAATCAAAGAGAAGAAAGTCATGGGGACTGCCCTGTCATGCTTCTACGTCGTCGTCGGCTCGGCCAAATATTCACGCTGCGAAGGGTATACTGTGTATTTTGTGGGACCGGGTCATTGTTATTTACTATGAACTGTTGAAACCAAACGAAACCATCACTGGGAAACGGTATCGACTTCAATTGAAGGAGAGCAGAGGCACTTAGAAGTGATTCTATAGCATGAAGCCAACCCCATGTTGCAAACCTTTTAAAACCTATCTGGAAACGTTCAAATGGTTAGTCCTACCCTACCCGTCATATTCCCCAGATATTGTGCTTTCCGATTATTACATGTTCCGCTCGATGACACATGGTCTGGTTGATCAGTAATCCCGCTCATATGAAGACATCGAAAAATGGCTTGATTCGTTGATGAACACTATTACCGTAACGGTATTCGAGCTCTGCCAGAAGGACGGGAAAAATTTGTAGCTAGCGATGGGCAATATTTTGAATGATTGATTTGTAACCATTTTTCCACAATAAAGTTGTGACAGTTCCATGTGTTCTATCGGCGGTAGTTTCATCATGAATCAGCTATTGGCTGAAGCGTTGCCTATAAATGCTATCATATGCGGCTTTAAAATTGATTTAGTAGTAACAAGGTTTCGATATTGACTTTTAAGGTTCCACATCTAATCTGCCGTATTGTGAATATTTTTGGTCAATTTTATATTAAGAACTCATTAACAGGACCAATCATATCGGTGGCAAATAAATTAAGGCGATTGCCTAACACGGCAGATAAGATCCTGTAAGCGATATAATGGGGACACCTGTACAGTTTAAACAATCTTCTTAGAAAGGAGTATACCATTTTGCAGAGTCTGCCCTCATCGATTTCGACAACTTGAGGTGTGATTAGAATATTGATACCATTATAGTACAGAAGAGAGATTCCATATATCTTATCAATCTTCGATGTGCACAACACTTTTATCTGTTACAGAGCTTAAATGTAGGAAAGAAAGTTTTGAATGTTTCAGACCGGCATCTCAGTATTCTCAAGGGAACTTGGAAAATTTCTTCACATGGCAATCGCAGAAAGGCACTCTCCCCGTATGATAGATACGAGGGCGGGTCAATAAGTCCGTGACTTTTTGAATTTCTGACCTCTTTACTGAAACAGCAACACTGCTCCTGTCAACAGGCATCTGTCAGTTGACTCCTGTCAAAATTTAAACTTGCTGCGTCAGTTAGTTTGTGTTTGACAGCTATTTTTATCAGACTACTCACTAATTTGAGGAGAAAATGGAAAAAAGTGAATTTCGTGTGCTTATTAAGCATTATTTCTTGCGAAAAAAAACCATTACCGAGACCAAGGCTAAGCTTGATAAATACTATGGGGACTCTGCACCATCGATTTCAATGGTAAAAAAGTGGTTTACTGAATTGCGTTGTGGCCGTACAAGCACTGAAGATGCCGAACGTCCTGGACGCCCAGTTGAGGTCTCTACACCCGAAACAATCGAAAAAATTCACGATATGGTGTTGGCCGACCGAAGATTGAAAGTGCGAGAGATTGTGTAAGCCGTAGGGATCTCGCATGCCTCAGTGGTTTCAATTTTGAATGAGAAAGCTTTCCGCAAGATGGGTGCCGCGTTTGCTCACAGTCGACCACAAACACATGTGCAGTTGCCATTGCAAAAATCCATGAATTGGACTATGAATTGCTCCCTCATCCACCCTATTCTCCAGATTTGGCTCCGAGCGACTACTTCTTGTTACCAAACCTGAAGAAATGGCTTGGTGGAAAAAGATTTGACTCCAATGATGAAGTCATCTCGCAAACAAAGGCCTATTTTGAGGACCTCGACAAATCATTTTTTTTGGAAGGGATAAAAAAATTGGAGAAGCGTTGGACAAAGTGTATAGAGCTCAAGGGAGACTACGTTGAAAAATAAAATTATTTTTTTATCAAAAAATCTGTGTTTTAATCCAAAAGTCACGGACTTATTGACCCGCCCTCGTACCATAACAGTGTGTCATGACCGATATTGGACCGATTCAATGACGATTTGAATAAAAAACGACCTCATTTGGCCAAGAAAAAAGTTCTTTTCCACCAAGACAATGCAAGGGTGCACACATGTGCAGTTGCCATGGCAAAAATCCATGAATTGGGCTATGAATTGCTCCCTCATCCACCCTATTCTCCAGATTTGGCTCCGAGCGACTACTTCTTGTTCCCAAACCTGAAGAAATGGCTTGGTGGAAAAAGATTTGACTACAATGATGAAGTCATCTCGCAAACAAAGGCCTATTTTGAGGACCTCGACAAATCATTTTTTTTGGAAGGGATAAAAAAATTGGAGAAGCGTTGGACTAAGTGTATAGAGCTCAAGGGAGACTACGTTGAAAAATAAAATTATTTTTTTATCAAAAAATCTGTGTTTTAATCCAAAAGTCACGGACTTATTGACCCGCCCTCGTACTTTCCGAGGGCAAATACTTTTTATTGTGAGGGTACTGTTTCGAGTATTCCAAGCACCATAAAGGCAAGGAAAAAATGCGACCAGATTACCAGAACATTACCGACAGAAAAATGCCAGAGCCAAGGCATAGAAAATAAAAGTAAAATCCCGGTCAGTGTTGAAGCTGTAAACACCATTTCTACAGAGTGCAGGAAGAAATATTCAATAATTTTGTTTACCCGACTCTGAGCTTAAGTCTAATAAATCTACTTAAGCTGAAGGCTAAGGGATACAGAGCTCATAATCAGCCAAGTATATGGCTGAAACTCGTAGAGGACACGCCCGATGAATAGAGCCTGATCATCGTTTGGATGCTCTCCAATTCTGGATAAACGGCCCCTCGGCAACAACTTTAACTGGTAGTTGAGGAACTCAGCGCCGACCCATCAATCTTCGGTCTTCGTCTGATAGCGTTTATCGAAACGAGTTATGTAAAGCTAAATTGGGTATCGATATCTCCTACAATGCTTCAGAATAGGAATGGGCAATGCAAGCTCCTTCATCACCTCGGTTCAGAGCCCCAGGGCAAGACAACACGGTAACATGCAAATTATTTCTGTCATCGTATGATGCCGGTAGCATATGTATTTGTCAGTATATCATTGGAAGGCAAATATGGGTCTAGCAAACAACGAGGGCAAAAAGAAACAAAGGTATGCTGTCAACTCAACTTTCTGTTGGAAAATATCACTTCAGAGGAATAAACTTCGATGCAGTTGGCGACTTACTGTATGTACTTTGGCTCCGATATTAATTCTGATAATGATGTTATCGTTGAGTTCGAATGAAGAATAAATCTTAGTAATCGCTGCTTGTCTGGGCCTAGAAGTCAATTGTGTGGTGGAAGCCCGTTCGAACATCCGCATGTCGCAGTTGATGTGGTTCCGGCAAACGATGTCCATGTTCCACTTATCAGGTATATCAAACTTTCCTTCGACCTAACCCTGAAAATTTGTGTGCTTTCTACTAAGTCAAATTCCGATAAGTTTAGACATTGACATCTCTACATTATTTAAGTCGGATGGATGGAGATCTTGGCTTATATTGTCATGGTTAAAGAGTTCGTTCTAAACGAATAGATTTTGAGTTATGGCTGTACTTTTTTAAAATATTTTCTTGTTTATCTCTATGGGTTTCTGTTCCAGTCCCACCTGATTCAAATGTTAAAACTTCCAAATATTATTTTTGAACTAGCACATCACCATTACCTCGATCGAAATAAAGCCGGACCTCAGTTTTCGTCTCCTTTTTCAGTAAATTCCACTTTTTAGGCGGTTGTGGCAGTGATATTTTTTATGAGCTGTCTAGGAATTCCGTTAATTGTTTGGATGCATATTGCCGGTATAAAAACGTAACATTCTGTGTGGAGATGCGAACGTCATTGTTCTTAACTCGTTCCTCAGTCAACCCTAGCCAAAATCTGCAACTCAAAATATGAGTTAAGTAATTGAACATTGATGGATGAGTCTAGTACTCGGCGCCCATCCCAAAGAGGTAAACTTAGGATTTTTACCACTACGGAATGTCATTTCGACAATGGGGTTTTAGCAGAATGAACAATTCCGTTATACAAGGGATAACACATAACATTTTCTTCCTAGTACAATAGTTTAAAAATGTATCTGATTAGGCTCTGAAGCAGAGAAACATAGCTGAATTTAAACGTAGTCGGAAACCCCACCAAGATGACCCACATGAGGGACGGCCAAGAACCGAAACCACACCCGAAGCCATAGAAAAAGTGCATGATATCGTGTTAGACGATAGGCGAGTGAAAGTGAGTGAGATAGCTGAAGCTGTGGGGATATCGGAAAAAAACATCCCTGCGAAACATCTTGCACAAAAACTAAGGAATGTGAACGCGTTGCGCAAGATGGGTATCGCATTTATTGAATCCGATCAAAAGCAAATGCGCAGACAATATTTTTGGGGCAATCTCTAGTCCGTTTCAATAGCGATTCGACCGATTTTGTCCGATGATTTCTCACCATGGATGAGATATGGTCCACCACTCCATGCCAGAAATAAAACAGTAGACGAAGCAGTGGGTAGAAGCCGGTGGTTCAGCGCCAAAGAAAGTGAAGTCAATCGTATCTGCCGCAAAGGTCATGGCCAGCATGTTTCGGTATGCGAAAGGGACCGTGTTAATTGATTAAGACGAAAACGAAGGAACAATTACAGGCGTATGTTACTCCAATATTTTTGACCAGCTGTATGACGAAATTCGCGAGAAGAGGCCTAACTTGAAGAAGATAAATATCCCCTTTCACCAGGACAATGCACCCGTACAAAAGGGTGCGTTGGTGGTGGAAAAACCGTGAGATTTGGGGTACGATTTGCTGGGCCATTCCCCTATTCTCCTGATCTGGCACCCTTATGCCCAAAACACTTGCAGTACTGCTGGCAGCTCTGCCCCTGAAACAGATGTGCAGATATTTCTGAAGTCAATCGCATGGGTTGCTGTCATTTTACAGCTAATGTCACTTATGTGTGACACTGTCGATTGCAGCGAATTTAGAAATAGAGATATGTTGCAGAGCAGCGCTGCGTGCAGCATTTATATGTAGTTTCGCGAATCAAAACATGTCTATTCTAATTTCACTGCACACAAAATACTGCTCATGTGTATTAGGCATTAGACTACCATTTTCTCAAACTTGAAGAAATTTGTTTCTGGAAGAAGTTGGGAGGACCGTAGATGAATATTTTAACAGCTTTCAGACTCTCGCTTACGGGAAGGAATACTGATGTTAGAGAAACGCTGGACCAAATATGCTGAAGTCAAGAGAGATTATGTATAAAAATAAAACCATTTTTTAACTAAAAATTGCAGGCTTTTCAGTTGATACCGATGAATTCTTTATTCAATGGAACTGCGGCGTATTTAGAACTCATTGCGTCTGTTTTGAGAGTATAACTAAATTGGCGAACCATTCACAGATTAGAATTGAATGCTGTCTGATGTCATTAAAGGAAAATTCAAATACCTTGCGATACTCAACGAATGGAATTTGAATAGTCAAAACCGAATAACATTCCATATTCGCTATGTTTCCCAATGACAACTAACCTTAGAATGATCACGTATTCGATGTCCCAAAAACGCTGGAGATATTTTGGTTTTCCCAAGCGATGTTAGAAATAGTTTAATAGGTATTGTATATATTGTGTATTTATCTGTGCATTCATAGGTGATGCTAAGACAATTTTAAACCTCGAGCACTGACGAAATGCCTCCTGCCAAACCTTGTTTTTGTCGCTATTATCACCACTAGCGTTATAAAATTAAAACCTTAACCTTCTTCACACCATTGATAGCGCTGTATTTGACTGGAAAGTCAGAAGTGGCTATTGGTAGAGCCTGCAATACCTGGATGTCAAATACATCATATAAGTTCCAAAAAAGACAACATTTTACCGATGCACAAAAAAAAGTAACGTTCCAAACATCAAAGGAGCTTGTACGAACACCAAAGCCTGTGTTTTGGGTGGTGCTTTGAAGCCTTGGTCAACCGAACATTTCGATAATGAAGAATGGACGTTCCAACAAGGCTCTACTGCAGTATCTGGGCATCGTTCGCTTATAAATCCAACAATTGAACTATAGCTATAAATGTTTAATCTGTTTGAAGCAGCAGAAATGGATGCAGTTATGCCTACGAGAGGTTGATCGGTTTTATTAATTTGTTGTTGGTTGGGGCCTTACGAATATACTATATATTCCATTAGCAGTACAGAATATCAGCGGCATATTTTGTTGTTTCATCTAGGTAGGATGCACGTTAATCTGTTGTGCTCGTGTGCTAAGTGCTAAAACCTAAAATTGTACGATATTCTAACATCCGAAAATAATTCGACTTCGGACGCCACATTCGCATTCGTGAATACAGTCTTCCTTAAACCTGTTGTGCGCATTTGCTTTTTTTAATGATATTAGTGAATGCTGTATCTGGCAGGTTTATAAACGATGTTTCTTACGCTAGTACTTACGTTAATTTTAAACAAAACAGATGATACGAGGGCTATTCCAAAATCAACCTACGAGTGCAAAATATTTTTTAAAAAAACCAAAAACATTAATTTTTTGCACAAAATAGTTTTATTAACATCTAACATCTAATTATTATTATTATTTTTCTACATAGTCTCCGTTAAAATCTATACATTTTTGGTAACGTGGGATGAGGTTTTGTATACTCTCCTTAAAAAATGGCACCGCCAGTGCGTAGAGGCATTGATTCACACCGTTCATAAGTTCCTCATTACTTCAAAAATGTTGAGATGCAATGGATGATATCAATTTTGAGAAAAGGTGATAATCACTTGGTACCAAGTCAGGACTGTAGGGAGGGTGATCAAAAATATCCCAATTGAACTCCTCCACTAAAGTTTTTGTGCGTGCAGCAGTGTGTTGTGGCAGAAGCACCACAACTTTGGTAAGAATTCCTCGTCTTTTGTTCTGGATTGCTCTTCTCAACTTACGTAGAGTTTCACAGTAAATCGCTGCATTTATTGTGTTTCCAGGTTCCATAAACTCGGTCAACAATATTCCTCTACTGTCCCAAAAAACTGTGGCCATCATTTTTCGATAGGAAAAAAGTTTGTTTGAATTTTTTTGGCTTGTTTGGGGAATGAGTGTGCACCCATTGCTTTGACTGATCTTTGCTTTCTAAGCTTACATACTGGACCCAAGTCTCATCTCCAGTCACAATTTACTGTAAAAATTCTTCACCTTCCATTTCTAAACGTTCGAGAAATGAAAAAAACGAACTACACTTCATACCTCATAGGCGGCGGGAGATAAAATTGTATTCTCCATGTTAAAACGGCAACTATTGGAAAAATCCTGAACGAAAACGGTCGAAACGGTCGGTTGCGACATGCAGAAACACGCCACCGAAGTGCAGATATGTAATGAATTGTAGTAACACATCGGAGGTTGATTTTGGAATAGCTCTCGTATATCATTAAATAGCCATTTATTTGTGTCCAATCTAGAGAATACATTGTGCAATTAATTTGTAAAGATCTGATGAATGTCATCCGGGAGACAAAGTTTTCGACCACTTTTTCAAGCATTTGTGGCCATATGTCCTTAATAACATGAATATTGTTGGATTCCTATGCGTCAATTGTTGCGGGTCTGTCAGCAAAGGCAAGCAACTTTACGTGTCCTCAAAGAAAATAATCACAAGACCTTGGTCCATTAAGTGTTATTATGCGTTTATCGAATGTTTACTTAATAAGTTGATTGTTTCAATGTATTTGTTGTATAAGATTTTGAAAAAATATGGTCCGCAGATTCCACCAGCTCATAGACCGCACCAAACTGTGCATTTTTCGGTTTCAAATGGCGTTTCGATAATATCATATGGCTCAAAATGCGACCCATTGAGCCAAAAATTAGCCTAATAGCTGAAAACAATTTATTGATAAAATAGCGAAAACTTAACGATTGTCATTCGGATTCCATTCCATTCTTGCACGAGCTAGATATTTCAAGCCTTGAAGCCATAATCTTACGAAAAGTTTTCCATAAAGGGCAAAGACCAAGCTGTCGTGAACGACGTTAAATCGAAAAATTTGGATCTTCTCCAACACTCTCTTGAACGGATGCGATATTCTCTTCATTACGCACTCTTCCTACATGTGTCAGTGCCATAGCATCTTCTAAAGAAAATGTTGAGCGAAAGCGGTCATTAACCCTCCGATCAGCGACAGCTTCGAAAGCGTTATATCAGGAACAAGGTCCATAGGGACCTACAAGGATTTTTGTACAATTTTTCAAGAATTTTATGGTATTATCATTGATTGTTTTGTTTATTAACTTATAGTTGTTTTCAGTTCGAAAATATATAAATATATAGGTAGATATATTGTAGAGAGAAATAACAGAAAATAAGCAAGAAATTTATGAGTAAAGTAATTAATATATTAATTAAATATTTATTTTGTCTGTGTAGCTAGTGCAGCAGTACATGTTTGGCACCGATATGAAAGTGCTGAGTGTTCAGCACAAACCGCATTATTGCAGCAACAGAAATAAGCTCGGGTCTTGTACTCCGCACGACATAAGTGGCATGATGGCCGATTTGAACGCGGTATAAACGAAGGAACAGGTTCTGGTGTTGGTGTCGTTACTTATTTTTTTTACGTGGTTTTCAGTTCAACTTACTACAACATCAAATGTGCTTCCATAGTATTTCGAATTTTGGGATTACACGTTATTCGTAGATTGTTGGCTCGTTCTTCAATGTTTGAAATTGCCAATTGTCTCGTCAACAGTTTCAAAAACAATAGTCGTTTGTCCGATTTTTGGACTGGATTAATTTCATCGTATATTATGATTGAGGCCAATGCAGCAATATCGATCATATTCCACCATAAATCATACCTTTCGAATCGTACTACTACCATATTGTGTGAAACGTGCCCGTCCTCGGTAAGGAAAAAGTTGTTCGTCCACTGCCATCGAATCGTGCGGATTGTAAGCTGCTGCCAAATTAGCCTGTAACATAAGCCACAAATCATCAATAGCAGCAGTTTTGCTAATGAGTGATCTCTCCGGCCTTGTTATCGCATTATCGAAGCGAATAAATTTTGTGATAGATATGAAATGATTATATGATAAAGCAGCTTCATAGTTCCTTAGCAGGCTCGCTGTTTGATTTACACATTCCAGCATACAAAATGATAGCCAAAAAGCATTAAACTCTTTTAGAGTCAACACTTTATTTTGTTTCTGTTTAGTTAGATGTGCTTCATTCCATATAGCTGTTATCTGCTTGGCTTTGCGATTATATTCTTGAATGATGATGTGAGCCATATCTTCGGTGATTAGAGATCGAAAAATGGTAAATGGATCATGAACCACGTTTTTCAATGGCCCTGGCTTGCTTCTAGTGTAATCGACAATATTATGAGGACGAATGCGACTACTTGTTGGTGGATCTTTGTACCATTTTATGCTATTTTTGGTAATAAAATGGACAGCATCACTCTCAGCCTGATGACGGCTGAAGTGGCAGTAGCAGCTTCTTCACCAAGCTTTTCTATCTCATCATCGTGGTCTTCATTATCCATTTCCACATTCACTTGGCTTTCGGCATTGGACACATAAATGGCACCCAAACCAGGTAGGGGAAAATTCGAGATTCATGACCAGGCCAAAACAAGTCCCGTAAGCTCACCCTATTTTTAGACAAATTGCAAGAAATGAAAACAGGGTTAATACGACGAATAGCAGTCTCAGATGGTTGACTATGTTGGGAGTAATATTGTGCAAGTGATGTAAGTTTGGAACCGAATTCGTATATGTCAGCACAACAAAATATAAATAAACTGCTGAATAAAATGACACTGTCAGATTAAAATCTGACAATTGGTCTGACAGATATACATAAGTGTCTGAAGTTAGTACTGGATTAATAAAAAAACTTCCTTTGTTAATTAATGGGTGCATTTACCAAAACTTCGCACGAAAACCAATCTCCTCCTGGTGCTTTACCATTAAGGATTTCGTAAACCGTACCCTCAATGTTCATTATCATGTGTTAGAGAAGTGTCTTAGAAGTCTTTGAAAGTGTTGCCTGTACTAAGTTTTGATAGAATTTGTCGAATTTGGTTTTTAATCGTCTTAAAGGTTCAATTTCTTTTACAGATCTATAAGTAATGGTCAAAAATATTGCAATTTATTGTTTATTTCAATTTACGTTCTTTGTTCTGTTCAAGAAGATACAAAAAAAAAAGAAAAAAGAAACTTTTAACACATTTTACTAATCTGTAGACTTGGGATACGATTCGAATGGTGCGGCCATTACTCTTGGTGTTCGTTTCTTTTCTGACCATTACAATGCAAAGCGAGGGGTGGTACATTTGGAGCTGGTTTTTATTTTTCCTTCTGTTTTCTTCATTTGAACGCATAACCATAGCTATGTAGAGATGTGTATGAGTATGCTCATAGAGAAAAGTTCCTTGAATTAGTGGAAAATGCTTAACCCATTTCCGAACGCAAATACCCTCTTGCCCCCTTTAAAGAAACAAGCATTTATGTGCTGCGTTGTACTGAGCTGTTTGTATATGAGTATGTATGTTTGTAAATATGTATACACATGAACGTGCATAGCAATGTACGAGTATAGTGTACTAAAAATGATGGCATATAAAACAGTCCAGTTCCAGAGTAAACTTTTCAAACAACATGGCCACTGAGCAGTAAGAAAAATGCTGACATACATATAAACCACCCTTTACTTGCTTTAAATTAGAACTTTCTTCGTGCCTTGAATATTGAAGACGAAGGAAGGGCTGGGTGGTGGTGGGGTCTTTCTTTTTTTTTTCACTTATACCCTCAATACATCCTGTAGTTCTGTATGTGTGATCTTTGAAGAGAAAAAAGAAAAAAATACCAAAAAATACAAAAATGAGGCAAACGAAGAAAAAAAAGAAGAAAAAACGGCTCACCAATAGTCCACTACATCACAATACAACTCGTTTTTGCACACCCTTCTGCGTTCCACCCCCCTGTTCGAAGAAATTCACTAACACATTTTTTTTTTTGTGCGTTGGTTCGTTCGTTCGTCTTCCTAATTTTCGGTACGATACGGCAAAGTAGATGACCATTTCCATTATTTACAGAGCCAGGGTACGGCTACAGATGTTGTTATCTATGTGTTAAAGCTGACATTTAAATTTTTTACTTTGCAATGCAGTATCGAGGGCTACACACAGATACGGACATACATTTATACTGTGTTTCTTTTTGTAAGAGATATAAAAAGTGAAAAAAGAAAAAAGCAAAAGAAAGCAGCCTATGTACCAACCACCTCGCACGGTGGTTTCTTTTTGGGGGTGAGCAACGCCAACGACGACCGACGACCGACAACGACGCTCGGACAAGAAAGGGGTGTAATTGGGAAAAAAGAGTTAAGCTGTGTTACTTCGTTCGCATAATATAGAAACCAAAGTACAAACAGAATAAAAGGGGTGATTTTCCCTACCCTCTTCAGTTTACTTCTCTTCTTTTTCTGTTGGTCCTTTCTTTAGCTTTTTTTTTTTTTTTATCAAAACTGACAAAAAAAAAACTGCTCTACAAAACATCTATAAAATTAGGGTATTTTCGAAATGGAAAAGTATCTAATATGATTGCACAACATTTTCATCAGCCTCTGTCATTGTTAAAGTGAAAGTATTGTCAGTCAACTTTTCCAGCTTCACTTTGATATGCAGGTTACAGATATACAAATTATTTTCAACAAAAAAAAAAAACAAAAAAAAAATCTAAAAATATAATTTCTTCCCTTGTTAGATAGACGGGAATGACACGAGCAATAGTAGGGTACAAATATTTCAAAGAACAACTCACATGAAACATCAAATTAAAATGGAAATACCATGTAGGCTGCCATACTGGTAACCGGTACTATATACTCGTAAGCAAGGACTCTATTACGAAAGCAAATAATTATGGATGTTGCTGCTTAAAAAATGGTCCATCGTGCAATGGATTCACACTAAAAAGCTCATAAAAATCGAAAACTCGATTAAACAAATATCCGCACGCTGAAACAAATAATTAGAAAAGAGACTCTTTCTGAATGAAATATTAATTAGCCAAATGAAAATGAAGACAAAAAAAATTAGCCCCGAATGGCTAATGCGTTCTTTTAATTGAGAGCTGCTCCATTCTCTGCGAATATTTGCCGCGTACCGTGCGTCTCTTCCAAATAACAGAAGACCTGCATAATTTATTCATGCAATTGGAAATTCAATTCCTAAAATATTCTTGCGAACTAATGGACGGCGAATAATTGTGTAAGTGTGTACAATGCATATTCAAGCTAAAACATTATTACCTACATATCTGTACATTAACTACTTAGACAAAGTAAAAGCAAATGCTTTGAGTTTTCTAAGGTAAGTTGGTAGTACCTGCGTACCGATTTGCGTACATACTGCGATGCCAGGGGCCTCTATTATTAAAACGTATTTATACCTTAAAACAGCCGTATTTGATTTCTAATTTTGATACAATTTTGTATTCATCTGCCTAATTGCTTCGCTGGTTTCACTTACGTAGAGAATGAGTCCTAAGTTTTGCTCTAGGGAGGAGGTAGAGTTCAGATTTAGTCGTTTTTAAGGTTATATTATAAACTGATTCATTTAAAGGTATCTGTGTAAAAAGCGATGGCGATGGCGCGATAGTTAGCTCATTGGACTATCACGCAGAGAGTCTGGGTTCTATTCCTGGTTGGGCCACCAACAATTTTTCAATCGCCATCACCCTTTCGGCGGACAATGGCAAAGTCCCGAAAGTAAAATTGCCTACGAAAAAGCTTCTAATGAGTGCCGTTTGGACTCGGCGTAGGCCCCGCTCAGATGTGACAAAAATGACAACATGAGCAACACAAATGAGTGTCAAGAAGCTAGGCCATGGCGCATACCGGCTGCCAGCGCCACAGTGTTTTTTTTTTTTTTTGTCTAAAAAAGCCGCCTTTCAGTCTTCTCGATGCCTGAGCTTGTAAAACCTTAAAACTATTTTCCTATTCCACTTTACCTATCTAAGCTACTTAAACTTACTAAATTGATATCGTTGTGGCGAGCACTCTTGGCTTATTAAAGTCACGTTTCCAGTTTAGTTTTCCGACGCACACCTGGCGGAACGCAGCGCGTAGAACTTGAAAGTGACCGGAAAGCAATGGCAATTCTACTCGGAGGCGACTCTTCGTGAAAATTCTATAGATAATCTAACCCTAAGTCATTACTTGGAGGAATACCCTATCTAAGTAACGCACCGAACTAGGAAGGTGTACTAACCCCCTTCTCTTACCATAGAAACTCGAAGAATTGCTTTTCGACATCAATTCGATTCCCTCTCCTTAATACAGAACAGTTCAAGAGCATAAATGACGTATCCTCGTAGGTGCTCCGCTTGTCCCTCGAGCCACGGAGGCGATGGTATACTCATAATCGGGATACCATTTCTACTCTGTACTTGTCCCTTAGTATCAGTATGCAGAAATGCTCTCCCGTGGTCCCCTTCGTTGGGACACAATAACCTCGTGGTTGATCATCGCTACACTAACGTGCCGCTGAGTCCCTTTAATTTGAAAATAAAATTGTCAAATCTGTTCATTGCGAAGAGCCTTCTTGAAATAATATTTTTTGTACTCTGACTAAGGGGTTCTGTACAGACCGATAAAAAGTTCTTAGACATTAAGTCTTGAATGCCTGAAGTGTTTAAATCAACTACACGGGGTATCCATAACCGATAGTTGGTCTTTTATAACATATGACTTTTATCCGAGAATCAATTCACCACTGCAAAACAATCTTCTTATTCTCGAAAAAAACAAACATCTTTAAGATTGTCGAACTAGAAATTCTTATTATCTCAGATTCGATGGTACCTTACTACGCTTCTCACAGCCTGATAATGCCTGACTTTTCTTACATACCAATAATAGCCAAATTCCGTCATTTATATATACCTATAGTATACCCAAAAACCCATCCCAAAACCACTTAATGCTATGGAAGTCGTGCTGCAAAAATCTGTCCATGACCTTAATTTTTGGATCTGATCTGTCTGCATATGCCATAGCGTGAATAAGAAAATCTATTAAATCACTCGTGCTAATGTTAAGCAGAATCGACGAAATTATCGAACAGGGGTCGCTCCGTATTGCTGAGTTCGGCATCTGTGTCGTAGCGGAGTCATTGTGCGCAGCTGTTCAAGCGACGTGGGAGTTTAGCTGCCTAAAAGATATCTGAATACATTTTGACAAGCAAGTGGCTGCACGTGTTATCCCATTATCAAAAACTGTCGCCAGTTCTTTAAGGGAGAAGAGGCGCTAAAAAGAACCATTTTCGACTTCTGTCAGTTGATCTTTAACTTCCAGTCATCTTAATATCGTTTTACAGTAATTAACTTATGCTTAACCCATTCAACTTAAAGAAGCTTCCCACTAACCATACTGTATCAAAAAGCTTCGCCTAGTTAATCAAACAGCAACCTGTGCATTATTTCTTGCTTTTGTTCCATTAGATATGGACTGACTTCGGTGGTGCCATAGTGAGGCTTTTGACTTAACTATTTATTCGATTTGAAAAGGGCTCAGGATCGACAGCAGTTTCTTCTCTACACAAAATTGCGTTGTCTTGTCTTGTAGAGTGTATGTATGTCTATCGTAAATGATACGTAAGCATTCTTCTGGTTTAAAAATATTCGTGATAATTTGTCACCACTTTTTTTTTGTTTAGAACCAAGTAGACATGGTTTACGTTCGAATTGAGTACTTCAAGTAGGTATTATAAGAAATTTGTTATTTTCGCGTTTATGATATTTAGATTTTGAGATCTTAACATACACAAGTCCTCTGGTCTAGATGGTATACTCGTACATTATCGCCATCTTAAGAGTTGTTCTTCTAAACTAGCAAGACAACGGCGAGCAGGTGGAAAACAGCACTTGCCCAGTCTGTCTCCAGACTACTGACTCGTTGGAACTTAAGCCTCTTGTTACCAAACTAGATACCGATTTCTAAGCAGAAAGCCCAATGGTGGCATGATGTCTTGCTTCTTTGAAAGGGGGAATCAAATTCCACACCAATCTAGCAAAAACAAGATAATTGCACTGATTCGACATTTAATTCAAATTTTGTTTGGCGGTATTCTCAAAATGAATTCTGGTATCCCAAGGGCTCGTTCCGCCTTCCACACAGTTTTAAATCTACATAATTATCCTTCTTTAAATATATCTTCGGGTACGAAAGCGCGTGTAAATCTCTTTTAATTCTGATGTTGATAACATATGTATGTGACTGGAGCAAAAAGAACAGCATGGACCATTATGCTTTCAAAGTATTGTACAATGGTGCCTACTCTTGTCAACGTGAAATTATATGCCTTATATGCCGTCGAAAATAAAAAACTTACCATTTTCGGTATTTGTATTAATTGCAACTTTCATTATAGCAACCACACATTTGAACATTTTCAAAAATGTTGTGAAATGTCTAGGCTTTCTTAGGTAATGTTAAGAGATTTCGCTGGTATCATATTAGAAAGGTTTCAAGATTAAGTGTGAAGACTTAAATAAGAGATAAAAATGGCCTGAACAATTGACGTATTACAACATCGACGCAAAGCCTGTTGTATCTTTGTTTTCCGAATTTTATAAGCGGTGCTCCAATGAAATAGAAAGTATTCATTCAATCAAATCACCATTTCAAGCTTTGAAACGTTGCACACATTCGGCCCAGAATGCTCTTCAGTTTACCCTTCAACTTAGGTCACCTTCGAATGAATTTTGACAACCACACCAATCGTTTGAACTTGCACTAGTCCCACTTGTTCAAAAAGGATTTTGAGACGTTGACACAGTATGCAAGATAGAATTCAGACATCTCGGTACTTTTAAAAAATCAACTATGTACTTATATGATAGAGATAGCCGTGCTAATGCGTTTTTATACAAAACGGGCATTTATTCAAATTTGTTTATCAATCAGAGCTTATATTAACCTTTCCATACTAGATTTTGGAGTCAGTAAATTGGATGGTCTTCTTATTTAATATTTCTTTTTGTCAGCTTTTTATTTGTTCTGCCAACGTCACCTATTTCGATTTTTCGAAAGATTTGCCTTCTTTCCTTCTTAAAACACTTTCTTGCTGTTCTAGTTCTAGACAGAGCATTTTCTAAAACGCCTTTTCTTCGGCGGGCATTAACTTTTTTTCTTGCATTCACCTCGAAAATTGAAAATTATGTGTGTCCGTAAGTGCTTGTTTTTTTAGTAAAAAAAATCAGTGGGAACCGATGGAAATACCAAACATTGTGCTTCGATATCTTTCACTGGAAGCGGTGAACATTTATACCACCCTATTTAACAATGCAATGAAAGATGCACATATTCCAGCGCGTTGGAAAACAGTGGCGGTACATTCCATCCCCAAACGATTAAAGAAATCTCCAATCCGGCGAATCTCCGGGCGATCAGTCTCCTTTCAAACATCAGTAAGGTTTTCGAAAAGTTATCAATAGAATCCTGACTAAGTGCGTTGAAGACAGAAATATAGTTCCAGGTAATCAATTCGACTTCAAGGCGGGGCATGACGATATTCATGCCACGTCCAAACTGGTTTCTGATATCCAATGGAACAAAGCCAATAAACAGTGCACGGGTGCCAGCTTGATTGACTTGGAGAAGGCCTTCGATACCTTATGGTTAGAGAGACTCTTCTACAAGTGGAACAGGCTGGCCATTAGTAAACCACTGCTTTATATTTTTTGTGTCAATATGCTCACAGATAGACAGTTCATTGTGAAGATTGGCGATATGACTTCTACTGGAACATTCCACGTTAAAAACGTACGCAGACGCATAATCGTGTACAGATCAGGTGCAAAGACTGAGGTTATAAACATTCTTTTGCAACGTGACTTTGATAAAATTAAACAATATTCCGACGACTTCAAGTTGAAGGTCGATTTCAGAAGTCGGAAGCCATTCTTTATGGGACGCTTTTATCTAGGGCCTCTGCAGTACCAGAAAGAATTTGGTGAAAGTTCTTAATCGTTAGACAACACGGACAGCCACTTGTTGGTCGAAATGTAGACAGATACCTAGGGATCTGGCTAGAACAATATCTATATTTTATCAAACATTGCTCTGGCCAGATCTAAAGGTGCTTTTCCCTTAGAAAGAGAGTGTTTTATAACAGGAATACTGGAAACTGGAAGAGAGGGTAAAGGTGATCTGCTACGTGGCCCGTATTCGACCTGAGCTTACGTTTGGTTATCCCGTGTGGTTCAACGTAAGAGCAAGGCTTTTGGAAAAGATTCGGGTGTTTGAGAGGGCTTGGCTTGTCTTCGCTTATACTGAACACCAGAGTTGGAGTACATTAAATTCCTTACTAATGAAATCATGTACAATAGGGCGAACCTGAAAAGAGTGGCCAATTTTGTTTTCAAGTTGATTCGAAGGCACATTGCAAGAGCAATTACCTCGCCGAACAACCTGATCTCCGGGGCTTACTACCACAATTATATGTATTACGATAGAGTTGGCTTTGACTTGTTTATTCCTCCAGAAGCGTTCCTCTACCTCAATATGAAAGGTCTGATCCAGGAGAGCTTAGCAGTGACGTTCATCTTCCACGTCACTCGAACAGCTGCGGACAGGCGACTCAACTACGACAGAAACGTCGTACACGGCAGTACGGAGCGTCTTCAGTGGGGCGGTATGGAGTCGCGATATGAGGGATGTTCCTCAGCAGCACCAACAATTTTGGTGATTTGCGAAAGAAGGGGGAGCTCCATTGTCGGATTTCTCTTTTACAGGAAAGCTTTATTAGTGAGCAGAGTGGGTCTGTCTAATTTCTCGTTATGACCGGCTTACATAGCTTTTTAAATGAAGTTAATGAAAATGTGCTCGATTTATTGGCGCACGATAACTCGCGACCGAATGAACCTATCGACCTATGGACCTGCATTTTTGTCAGATAATGGGTCTTTAATGCAGAATCGCGGCCATTAGATTTTGACTAAAATCCGTCTATGAGGTTATTAAGAAAAAATAATTTTTTTCTTAAAAATATAGTACTCTTCTGAAATTGTTTAAGTATTAGACGAAATCCATTAGCACATCGCATATCTAACTGAAATTTATAAAGAAACGGGCCAGAATTATGTCAGTTATTCAAGAAATTGCAATAATTTTAGAGCCATTAATGCAGTACTAACTATGATTTCGTAAATAAAGCGGGCTTAAGATCTGGTGTGGTTTGTTTATGTATGATAGGCTTTTGGAAGATAAAAAAAGTTGCAAAATACGAGTATTTACTTCACATTGAGTAAGAGTTATTTATTTGAGTTATTAAAGAAAATTAAAATTTTTTTTTGTTAAATAGAAGATTCTTTCGAAATCTATTTACATAGTACACATTTAGCTAAAATTTGAGAACAATTTTGTCAGAATGATCTGAATTATTTAAGGAATCTGGAATAGCAAACATTTTAGAGTCGTCAAAGCACTAGTTAAAGATCTCATCGGTCAAACATTTATGCAATAATACGAGTAGTTGCATGACAGGGATGAAAGCCTATTGAAACTTTTTCAAAATTAGGCTTTTTTTTTAAGGAAAAAACCACATGTTTCGTGTCCAATTATAACTTTTTTAAAAATTAGTCAGTCAGAAATTTATTTTTCTTCATTACATAAAAACTTTGCAAGTGTTTTGGAAGCTAATCCAATCAGTTGAGAAAGTTGTTCTCGCTTTAGGTGACGAGATCGGAATAGATGGTAATCCGATATGGTGCAGTAACAGGAGTACGAGTATACCTATATGGTGGCGGAAACATGCATTGTCGTCGTGATTAAAGGTTATTCACTTTCTGCTCACTTTATGTTCTTATGTTCAATCAGCTCGTAGTACATCCGATCCTTGTAGTCCCACTACATAATAACGTTACTTCCTTTAGATGTACATTAATATTGAGGCGTAGTTTCCCCTCTTTAAAAATATAATCTTTTCCTTTTAACATTTTTATAAACTATACACTTTCCATTTCACGTAACAAAGGGGTCTTATTTTTTCTTAGCTTTACTGGCCAATTTTAATCTGTTTTTTTTACCCTTTTTTGAATTAAGTTGTCCTATTGGAGAATAATACTACAAGTTCTCTTTATCAGGAAGTTATTGGTGTGACCCATAGGTTTCGATCACTTCGGCTAGTTTTCCTCTTGCGACGGTAGCTTATAGACGTCGAGTCTCATTCGTTGGTCAAATTCTGTATTTATCGATGTCGCAGTACTTTTTCGTTTAATGCTTGATTTTGCATAAAAGCAGCAACAAGGAAATAATCAGAGCACTATCAACATGTTGTAAATGTGGTTGGCGATTCCACTCATTCTGCAGAATTGTTTGTGTACTTCTGAAATAGTTAGGTAAAAAAATGTTCAATAAATTTGGTATTCATTTGGTTGACCAGCAAGTTCGGGGATTTAATTTCACGTAGTCAGATATAGAATCATTATTGCTTAACTGTCAAAGGAATCATGGAGAGATTATCAAGAGATTTTATCTATTTATCTTACCAGTTCATTAGTAAGTTTACAATCGTCTTTCCACAAATATTCAACGCATAGTGCCTGCTGATGTTGTCTGCTGCTGAACTTATTTATTAATGGTGTTAAAAATCCCAACAGCTTTCTAACAGAATCTTAACTCTAAAAAAAATGGATGGACTTTCAACAAAAAAATCCTACCCAACTAGCTCAATTCCCAGCCAGGTTTCTCCAGCTGCACACGTCTTCGCGTATTCTGCGATACCCTTTAAGCAGTAACACCTTGCACAAAGTCTTTTTCTACTCAGGCGTCTCCTCGATATCTAATGGACAGTCGGTGCCATCTCATTGTCTCAAACTTAACTAATGTCACTGTATTCTTAAAGATGGACCACGTGTTTAGTCTACAGGGACTAAGAAACAGCAAAACGCTACGACACCAGAGCAGCTTTAACTTATGTTACGTACCATATGAACTTACTGATGTTCGTAATTAAAAAAAATACGCTCTGGAAGGTTAACATGGTAGTTAATGAAGCTCGGAGGTGTACCAATTCAACGCACTGGGAAAGCATTTTAAAGTGATCTTCAACGTGATGTAGTCAATGATTCTAACAGGCAGCAATATACAAAACAAGCGCTTTCAGGTTCATAAGATAAAACCATCATCATAAAGGCATTTCGTGCGGGTCGCCAAATAAATTTGAAAAATCTTTGAAAGACAAAAAACGAATTTTAAGGCAAAGAGAAAAGTAACAACGTGGCTTGATACATTTCTTACTCTTGTGCCAATAGATTTTGAGGTCCTATCTAGAGTTTGTCAAACTTTTATTCACCAATCGCTAATGTTCGTTTTATCGACGCAAGGCACACAAAAATTCGTAAAATAATTAATCACTGATAACAATGAATAGTCGTAAGGATTGTTAACTGTATCACACACCTCAACAAAGTCAGACATCAAACTATCTTAGAGGCACTTTCTCAGCTGCCAGTTACAAAAGCTGAACCTGATAACTGATAAATAAAAGCTATGTTGCAATGCAACGAATTTTTTCAAATTTCCTTAAGCAATTTCAGCTAAGAATAGTGTAGACAAACACAAAAACTTTAGAAACAAAATGCATTCCAGTTCATTGTAGAAATCCTGCCATGATACTGTTGAGAAAAGAGGATTTAAAAATATCATTGGCGACTAATTTACTATTCTAAACTATCAAAATACGTACCTCTAGTCATTACATGCAAAATATGATTTTTCCTCAGAATTTGCACTGCTCTAAAAAACACGAGTACAGAGAACATTTAATTATTTACGAGGTCTTACTTATTGCTTGTTTATTTTAGTACTGGTCTTTAGTTAAATACACTAAGGACTAAGGGATAGAGAAGCTTATAATAAAAATATCAACTTTCATGTATACCATACGTACGCAGGCATATTATACATATTATACACAATCTTTTAAGTCCACTTTTTGTTTATATCTCAAGGCTAGGCAATTCCCATATGGTATACTAGTAAATACATACAAACATACGGAGTAGTAAAGGATATGAAGGAATAAGAAACCCTTTTTCACGAAAGACAATTCGTGTTTGATGAGTTAATAAAAAATCTATTTGGGATTTTGGAAAATCCCGAGAAAATGAATATCGAGAATTTATGTTGTCAACATTTACCTTTGTACAATAGTTTGAAATAGTTTTCACGAATGTGTTTTCTTCATCGGTGCAGCTATAGTAAAATGATATATTCATCCATGAATATATTTATCCACACACATATACGTGCAACTGTGTTGTAGAAAAATCATAGAACGTTTGATTCAGAATACATAGGGATATACTATACGTTACTTATAGTAAACATATTAACTCGGTTCGCAGTTTCTAAAATAATCTTTCTTATAGTACGAGTTCTATGAACTGAGTAAAAATAAATCAAACATATGAGATACTCATCTACGATTAATTTACATATGACTACGATACGTAGCGGCAACGACATAATAAGAACTGTGATGCATACTATCCTCTTGAAGGCTGAAATTCAGTAAGAATAGAACACGAATTTAAATATCTGGGAATCAGGGAAAAGATATACAAACTCGTGGAACTTAGACGATAAAACTATATTTAATTCGATATTTCTTAAGCAATAGCCACACTTGGATATACTGCGGCGGTGGACATTAGCCCGACAAACATAATAATAAAATAATAATAAGTTGGCTGAGGTCCTATTCCACTTGTGTGCGCCACCTGAGTCTTGGCCTTCCTCTACTGCGCTGTCCCTCGGGGGCGGATTCGAAGACTTTTCGGACCGGAGCATTGGTGTCCATGCGCTCTACATGACCCAGCCATCTCAGTCTTTTGATCTTCACTCTTCTGGCTAGGTCCATGTCGCTGTACAGTCCATACAGTTCGTCGTTGTATCTCCTCCTCCACTCACCGTCAATGCAGACGGGACCGAAGATCGCCCGAAGAATTTTTCTCTCGAAGCAACCAAGAACACCCTCATCCATTTTTGATAATGTCCATGCCTCTGCGCCATAGAGCAGGACCGGGATTATTAAAGTCTTATAAAGGGTGACTTTTGTTGTCCGAGAGAGGGCTTTGCTACTCAATTGCCTTCTTAACCCAAAGCAACAGCGGTTGGCAAGAGTTATTCTTCCCTTGATCTCAGCGCTGGTGTCGTTGTTTGTATTTATAGCGGAGCCTAGGTAGACAAAGTCCTTAACTACCTCAAAGTTATATCTGTCGAGGGTGACGTTCTGTCCGGGACGTCGGTGTTGGTTGTCCTTTTTGCTTGACAGCATATACTTGGTCTTGCCCTCATTGACCGCTAAACCCATTTTCGCCGCTTCCGTCTCAATACTCGCGAAAGCGTCACTGACATCACGCTGCTTTCTCCCGATTATGTCAATATCGTCGGCGTATGCGAGTAGTTGGACGGACTTTTGAAAGATAGTGCCTCTTGTGTTTGCTCGTGAGTTTGCACTATTCTTTCAAGTACGATGTTGAAAAAATCGCATGACAGCGCATCGCCTTGTCTAAATCCTTTCTAGACATCAAAGGTCTCGGTGAGATCTTTACCGACCTTGATGGAGCAGCGTGCATTCTCCATCGTCATCCTGCACAGACGGACGAGTTTGGCAGGGATGCCAAAAACTAGATATTGCTCTATATAGCTCGTCTCTATAGATGCTGTCATACGCGGCCTTAAAATCGGTGAATAGGTGGTGGGTATCGATCTGAAGCTCATGGGTCTTCTCCAAGATCTGCCGTAGTGTGAATATCTGGTCGATAGTGGCCTTTCCTGGCCTGAAGCCACACTGATATGGACCTATCAGGTTGTTGACAAACGGCTTCAGGCGTTCACACAATACTCAATGTTAAGGAGACTGATGCCTCTGTAGTTGGCGCAGTTCAGAGGGTCTCCTTTCTTGAGAATTGGACAAACAATGCTGAGGTTCCATTCATCGGACATACTTTCGTCCGATCATATTTTACAGATGAGTTGGTGTATGCTCCTTACCAAGTCATCGCCTGCCGCTTTGAAGAGCTCGGCAGTCAGGCCATCCGCTCCAGCAGCTTTGTTGGACTTAAGCTTCGATATGGCTATCTTCACTTCATCCAGGTCGGGTGGACGGAATTGTTGGTCATCATCGTCCAGGTTGAAAGGTTGATTCTGCCTGACAGCGGTATTTGGTCCGTCATCGCCGTTATACAGTCTGCAGAAATGATCTTTCCAAATCCTCAGCATCGACTGCGATTCTACTACGATGTTCCCTTGTTCATCTCTACAGGCTTCGGTTCGGGGTTTGTTTCCGCGGCATATTATTTTTACCTTTTGGTAAAACTTCCGAACCTCATTCCTGGAGTAGCACCGCTCATAGAGCTCATGAGCAGCTCTGGTTTTTCTAAGCAGCGCCACGTTATATGCATCTTGCTTAGCTGCATGTGCTTGCCGGCATTCATCATCGAACCAGGGGTTTCGTTGTGGTGGACGAGTGAAACCCAGCACATCAGAAGTGGCATCTCTGATGGCGTTTTGGCAGTGTTTCCAATGGTCTTCGATGCTTGATGCTGGCGGCATTGGACCTCTTAAGAGATTAAGAGACACTCGATCGGAGAAGGACTTGGCGATCTCTTGCGATTGTAGCCGTCTGACGCCGAATTTTCTCACAGCATTAGTTTGTCTTGGCGTAGTTTGGGATATCCGCAACCGTACCTTGGCTACAACAAGGTAATGGTCCGAGTCGATGTTGGTTCCTCGGAACGTACGGACATCCATAATGCTGGAGGAGTGTCTTGCGTCGATCGCAATGTGATCAATCTGGTTGACTGTTGATTGATCAGGAGTTCTCCAAGTCCCCTTGCTTATGTCGAGATGTGGGAACCGCGTGCTAGCCACGACAATGTTTCGCCCCGCCGCAAAGTCGATTAGCCTGAATCCGTTATCGGAGGTGGTGTTGTTCAGGCTATATTTTCCGATTGTTCCACCAAAGATACCTTCTCTTCCTAGCTTTGCATTAAAATCACCGAGGACAATTTTAATGTCATAGCTAGGGCATTGCTCGTAGGTCTTGTTGAGGAGCTCGTAGAAGGCATCCTTGGTGTCGTCATCTTTCTCCTCTGTGGGGGCATGCGCGCATATGAGGCTTATGTTGGCGAATTAAGCCTTGATGCGGATTGCTACGAGGCGCTCGCTCACATGCCGGAAGCTGAGGACTTCTCGTCTTAGTCTGCCTCCGACAACAAATCCGCATCCAAATAAGCGCTGCTTTTGCCGTCGATAGCAATTGCCGTAGTAGATGTCGCAGTTTTTCATCTTCTTTTTGTCCGGCCCATCCCATCGCATTTCTTGGATGGCGGTTATGTCTGCTTTGCAGCAGTCTAGGGCCTCGGCTAGTTGCTCGGCTGCACGTGGTCTATTAAGGGATCTAACATTCCACGTGCATATCCGAAGCTCATTGTCCTTAAATCGTTTGCGTGGGTTGTCAGCAGTAGATCCGTCCATATCCGAGGCTTGTTGATGCTTCATAACTTAATCTTTTTCAAATGGCCGGGCAGTTACCCCGGCGGCACAACCCCCAACCTGGAGGACCAGTTCCACTTTGAGTGCCCCTAGGACGAGGGGTCGGTTACACTGAAGCCAGTAACCCGTTCCGGGATGTGAGCGCTGCCGTTGGCCCTTATAGGGCTCGTCCGCCACCATCACTTTTCCAGGACCCTGACTAAGTCCTGGAAATCCTTTCCGGCCTGAGCTTCAAATATGTCGGAGTAGCCCGGATAAGGTCTTGTTTTGTTTTTCCGACACTAATCCTGGTTAATGGTGCAGGAAACTCGCCATTTGCCCCCTTCACTTCGCAACCTCTAGTGAGATTCCCAGATGGCGCCACTGGGCGGCGTGAAGTAGGACTTATTAGCAGAGCTGCAAGATGTTCGGCTGCAGAGGCTCATTCTCGTCATTTAAGGAACCAGCACCTGTCGGAAGATGCTACTTCTACGAGGCCTTATACTAATCGTTGCCATCCAGATTGTGCTATAATGAGGAATATACATACATACAATACGATTGAAACGGCAGATCTTACAAAAGTCGAAATTTGAGAGGTAGAAAAGCAATGAATTGCGAACTTGTTGGCGGTCAAATTATGCTTTAAAGTGTAAGCGACAAGAAGAAATTTTGGACTCGAACGACCAGCGATTTATTTTGTTTATAAAATGATTATCGGATGCATGAACAGTGGAAGAAGAGCTTTCTTCTACCACTTTTAAAGAAAAAGTGGACAAGAGACATTACAACAACTACCGACCGGCGAAACTGTTTACGCTTACTAAGAAAATACACAAGAAAATTCTATACAGTCGATAATAAAATACATTTTAGCTTTGTTCAGTGAGAAAAAACTAGAACAGAACCGCACAAATTTGTGAAAAACTTCAAATGAAAAGAGAACAGAAAAGTACAGCCCATATGAGAGTTGTCAAAAGTTAATCCATTTATACTTACTATTTTTTAAATTCTGGCCAGTGTTTGGCGAACACTGTACAGGAACAGATGGTCCTTTTTCAGATTTTATCATAATCTGTTGCATCGCTTTTCAAAAAATTTCCCTTGATTTAGCGAATTACCGCCAACATATAACACAATTTAAAATCACAGCTGATTTTGACACTTTTCAAAATTGTGTTCTACTTCGAGAGTAGGTGCAAGATTTTTTGTTCCGAACAAATTGGAACAACCTCACTGAACACGAAGTAGAACAGATTCGGACAGAAATTTTTCTCACTGAACAGAAAAGCTTGTACTTGTACTTGTACTTGTGTTCAGAACAGTTTGGAACAACCTCAATGAACAAAGCTATTATTAAATTCCATAGAAGTCAATGCTATTCGACTAAAGACAAATCGACATTTGACGCGATTCAAAGTTTACGTTAAAATGAGAAACAAAGCAATCTGCACGTATTCTTCATCAAACGCAAGGTTTAAGTAATAATAATATGCTAAATGTACGATAACATTGGAACAAATGTTAGGTTCATACCGTAAATAACCAAAATACATTGCTTTTAAACTACTTTCCAACCTAATTAAATAGAAACACGGTGTATATAGAGGCTTCCGATTCTTGGGGTTTTTTTTTGAAGATGAACATAATATTTTTTGCATTAAATTTATAAAAAAAATTCCATAACTCCCTGCGCCATATTCCCAATTAGCAGAATTAACTTGGGAAAATTGAACTTCATTGGCCTTATGATCCCAGGAATTATGCAAAAAACGGTGGAGTCTTGTTTGTAGTCTGAACAATTTCTAGGATCAATACACAAGTTTGCGAACTTATTTAGCAAAGCCGGGTTGGAAGATCCTTCTCGTCAACTAAGAAAATTGCTAACTTTTCCAACGTGCCACGAACACAAGCCACGAATCGAATCCTGTAAAGATGATCAAGGAACCATTGTGATAGAGTAGCAGTCGATGCTGAGGACTAAGAAAAATCATTTCTGTGGGCTGTATAATGGCGATGACGAACCAAATACCGCTGTTAGGCAGAATGAGCTTTTCAACATGGACGATGTAGACCAACAATTCCGCCCACCATACAAGATCTTATCTGCCATTTTATGTGAACGTCTGAAGCCCTTTATCAACAACCTGATAGGTCTATATCATTGTGGCTTCAGGCCAGGAAAGACCACCATCGATCAAATATTCACACTACGGCAAATCTTGGAGAAAACTCATGAGCTTCAAGTCGATACTCACCATCTATAGAGCAGTGCAATACAGAGCAATGTCTAGTTTTGGCATCCCTGCGATACTCGTCAGTCGGTGCAGGATGACGATCGAGAATTGTTGAGACAGAAGAGACGGAAATGAGTTTAGCCGTCAATGGGTAAATGAGGGCAAGACTAAGTATATGCTGTCAAGCAAAAAGGACATTGGACGCCGACGTCTCGAAGAGAATGTCAGTGGTATAACTTTAAATTCAGACAACGGCAAACGAAGAATAACTCTTGCCAATCGCTGCTTCTTTGAGCTAAGAAGGCCAATCGCGACTAGCAAAGCCCTAGGTCGAACAAAAAAAATTATCCTGTATAAGACCTTAATAATCCCAGTCCTGCTCTATGGCGCTGAGGCATGGAAATTATCAAAAATGGATAAAGCAGCTCCCGTCTGTATTGACGGTAAGTGGAGAGGAGATACAGCGACATCGACATAGCCAGAAGAGTGAAGTATTAGCTTGTCTTGGCGTTGTTTGGGATATCCGCAACCGTATCTAGGCTACAACAAGGTAATGGTCCGAATCGATGTTGACTCCAGGGAACGTTCGGACACTCATAATACGTAAGGTAAGTCTTACATCGATCGTGATGTTGTCAATCTGGTTGACGGTTGATTGATCAGGAGTTCCTCAAATCCCTTGTAATTTTCCTGAGATTTATGTTTTGAACATAAAATGCAGCGCATCCTTTATCAACACCAACAATGTAGTTCTTCATTATCAACAAGTCACTGTTTTTGAAATATGGACTGAAAATATGGTGACTGGAGAGCGGTGTTCATCGTATTCGAAACGCCCAAATTGCAGTGTATTAGAAAGACGCAAAAAATATTGGAAAAGTTTGGCAGAGAAAATTGAATTGCGAGTAAAACTGATATTCTGCAGTGAAGAGATGTGGTGTGTATTAAAAGATAATGCTACTGAACTACTGATAGCAGGACGGCAGTTTTGTTCGCTTCGCTCCTCAAGATAGGTCTTTCCTGCTGAATTGTCTTCTTAGCCTATAGATAAAATCACTGACAGGAGCTATACCTTCTTTGAATTCTGCACTTCCAATATTATTTGAGTTCACCAAATAGCCTTGGTAAATAAATTCCATTCCAACGTCATGTGTTCAAATATTGTCTAAGGCGTCGGTGGTGATTTTGATGACAGCATATACAATATTTTGTCTTATTTCATTGACCCCTATACCTATTTTACGAGTAGCTATTTCTGCCTTAATGCTCACAAAAGACGCACTGACATCCTGCTGGCTTCTTCCTGATATGTCATTTGCATATGCGAGAAGTTGAACGGATATTTTAAATATTGTGTCGAGATTCTGAATAGTCGAATGAGTATGTCAGGGATGCAAAGACCATAGCACGTCTCAAGAGACGCTATCATATGAAACATTAAGATCGGTGTTTCGGTTTGGTATTTGAAGCAAAACTGCATTGATATGACTAGGTTGGTGAAATAAATTTACATAATACGGTAGGAAGGATATTTTTTGTTTCTTCAGAACCGAAACGACGATATTCAGATTTCATTCAACGAGAATGTATCCCTTTGACCAAATTATGCATATCCACTGGTATCTGTCCGATACCGTACAATTTTTCATCTAGTTATAAAGAGCTCTGAAGCTCAATCACATCCGTGGGATTTTTTTGACATAAGATTGAATAAAGCTATGTTCACTCCGTTTTAGTTAGTTGGGAGGAAGTTTTCGTGGCTTAGTAGTCATTTTCAGTGTTTCTTCAAAATCAAAAAAGTGCATGAAGTGGAAAAAAGAAACAAATTGTTAAACAGACAGAGCATTTGAAGATTTGCGGTAAGAATCCTCTCTAGCCTTGTTTGTTTAGAAATGTTACTAGAAGACCAGAAATCGGTAATTCAAACACCTACATATTTTTCATTTCTTATACATGGATGGGACACTTAGAGTGTTATTCCTTCAGAAACTTGAAAAAATAAGGATGTATCAGACAATGGCGCGATAGTTAGCTCATTGGACTATCACGCAGAGTCTGGGTTCGATTCCTGGCTGGGTCACCAACAATTTTTCAAATCGCCATCCCCCTTTCGGCAGGCAATGGCAAACTCCCGAAAGTAAAATTGCCTACGGAAAAGCTTCTAAGGAGTGCCGTTCGCATTCGGCAATAAACCGTAGACCCTCCTCAGATGTGACTAAAATGACAACATGAGCAACACAAATGAGTGTCAAGAAGCTAGGCCATGGCCCATACCAGGCTGCCAGCGCCACAGTGTATTGTTTTGTATCCGACAAAAAAAAAAAAAAAAAATACAAATACGGGTTTTGTGATGTTTACCTGCCACACAGTAGTCTTTTGCATTTTAAACTTGATGACATACTATATACGCTTCAGCAACCTCACAAAATTTTAGAAATCTGGTTCTTAAATTATGGTTCAGTGCACCAAGCTTGTAGAGTACATGCACGATATAACACTCGGCATAGGCGACCATCGGAGAGCTCTATTCACCGTATTGTTGACCGTTTTCGGATAAAATTTTTCTTTGGAAGATGCAGTGGTACAGAGATGCATAAGAAGAGTGCGTACCGCCCAAAAGAGTGTTGAAGAAGATCTAAATCTATCGATTCGATGCCGTTTACAATTGCTTGGTCTTTATCCGTGCACTTTATGGAAGATCTTACGCGAAGATCTTTGTTTGAAGGCTTACAAGATCCAATCCGTTCGAGAATTGAAGCTCAAAATCAACTAACATTTATGTACGGTTTTATCGAAAAATTGGGTTTAGCGATGAGGGTCATTTTTGGTTCAATGCAAGTATGGTTTATCAATAAGCAATCTTGTCACAATTCAAGAGAAAATAATTCACATGAAATTAACGAAACATCGTTTCATCCCAAAAAATGCAGAGCTTAGCGTGGTCTGCAGGCTGGTGCAGTATTCGAACCATTTTGTTTTTTCAAAAATTAAGCTAATAAGCGTGTACCGGTCAATGATTTTCGCTATACAGCCATGATTAATGCCTTTTTGGTTCCCGATTGAATGGCATGATTCTCGAAGAGATGTGGAAAATAACGCCTTTCCATACCATACAGCAAAAGAAAAAATTAACTTATTGAAAGAAACATTCGATCAAGGCATAATTTCGCGTAAACGAACTACAAATTAACCCGTATGATCTTGTGATTTAATGCCTCTTCATTATTTTCTTTGGGGATACGTAAAGCTCCTGGTATACGCTGACAAACCAACAACAATCTAGGCATTGAAACCCAACATTATTCTTGTTATTTAATACACAAATGATTGAAAAAGTGGTCGAAAACTTTGTTTCTACGATGACAATTATCAGATCCTGCAGTGATTGTCAACGCATTATGCGTTTTGTTAAAAATCAAAATTAGTACTGACTTCAAAAAAACACCACAGGGAGCCCGAATTGACGCATTTTTAACTCGATCAAAGCTAACATAGCTTAGACTATGCGTTTAATATGTTTATTAATTAATCCATGAATAAGTTAAAAATATATATTAATTAACATTGTTTTGAAAAATAACTTGTACAAGCTAGCCGACTTCCAGAGGGCTAGAAATATCAAAATACTTTCCTTAAATTCTCAAACTACCTACCCAGTTACCAACAGGAGAAAAAAAACGAATTATAAATTCTTTCCAATTGTAAATCCGTTTCTTTTTTGTGCAAAAAAAAAACAAAAAAAAACAAGAAAACAGTGAGTAGACTTCTTCAAATAGGGGAAGATAAAAACGGAGCCACACTTGGAAGTCCACCCTTTTACTACTGCTGACCATCTATGTAATTTAAAAGCTTGGAAAATTTGGAAATTTCTCTCTCTCGTTCTTCTGGTCAAAAGCTGTATCATATTTCAGCTCAACAATGTATATAACAAACCAAAGTCCTACTCGGTACTTATATACTTTAATAGTAGCCGTTTGGAAAAAAATGAAAACAGCAAAAAAAAAGCTAAAAGAAAATAAAAACTCTACGGTGATTCGTTCAACCCTATCATCGCCACCCACAGGCGCGCACCCTTTCGCATTTGAGAGTTGAAAAATTCAAGTTTGTGTTTTTTTTTCTTTCGTTTATTCCTCTTTTTTGTTTTATTTCGAAGAACAACACAAAGCGATGAAATGGTCCTCATGGATGCTGCCATAACTGGCAAGGCTGCACGGCCACTGCTTGTGCCAAAATACGGAATTGAGCTGGAAGCATGGGAGATGTAGATGAAATATGCAGATGGTAGCTTGTGTTAAAATAAAACTCTTCATAAGTGTGTTTCAAGTACTCCTCTGTAACCTCCTTATGCTGGAACCCGTCGTGCATACCGCCGCCTAATATCATTGTCCGTTCGAAGGTACATGCTCCAAGACAGCTAAATAATAAAGAACTCACCAAAAGAATAGATTGTCCAACTTAAGCGAAAATCAACGTTTTCCACAAATTTATGACTAAAAACATACAAACACAAAGATATGTTCGGTCGTTTATGTGTGCGTAAGGGTTTTGTCCATTCTTGGCGAGAAAGCACAACTGTCCACTCTCGTGGAGACCACCATCCGCATCTTACCCCTTTCAGCGTTGTATTAGCTTTGAAAGGGTGTACATGCCTCGTCGACTTCCTTCAGCTTTATCACGCTTCTTTGCCTGCCATCCCATTCCATCTCATGCCACAACGTCCGACACGGAGCCAGTGAAAATTCTTATATTGGAATTTCAAATAAAGTTTGAAAAACGAAAACCCTTTCCTTGTTTGAATAAAAATCACAATCTATGCATGTGTGTGTGAGTTTTTATTTCATCTTTGGGGTTGGTAAGTTAAGCATCTCCTAGTCCTGGATGTACGAGTTTATTTGTATGTATATGTGCAGGAGAAGACCAAACAGCTGGACATGTATTGGTGTAGATTTATTGTAAATAGATCGGAGGCTCGGTGAAAGAAAAGTTTAATGGTGTTGTGCATTTTTCTGCTGACCGATCGATAGATGATTCTTGTAGAGTACCAAATTTTTACTCGTAACTGGTATTCGTTTTTTTTTTTTTTTTTTTTCTTTTATTATTTCGCAAAAGGGGATACTAGCAAAGCAAAGTCCTACATCATTTTCACTTTCACTTGCTCATACCATCAAAAGGATTGTGAGAATCACTAAAGGTTGATGAATTCTCGTTCCGTGGCAAACTCGTGTAGCATTAAAAGTGCTGATTGAAGAAACACATATATCCATTTAGCAGCGAATGAGGCTCAAGTGTTAAAGATGAGTTAATAAGAATTTTTACCATCAGCACCGGCAAACAGTTGTTTTGTCACCCCCAACGATGGGCAATAATTATATTATATATAGGTAGAGGGCATGTTATTAAAATGAATTTTCTTAACTTATTTAACTAGCTTAGCTAAAGGACCTTGTATGGGCTAAATATGTTGAAATTCGTTCAACTGATTTTTGGGACGTTATATTTTCGAACGGCGCAAATAAATTAACGTTTAGTTATGTTTTAGGCCATAACATGAGGCTTCTCGTATCGTTCACACAGATTTGGACTCATCTTTCGGAACAAAAATCGACCGAAACCAAAGTCCTGTCAGCGGCAGATAGTGTGTCTCAGCATCACCGGAGTCATTTTAAATGGGGCTATTAGATTTCAATCCAATTCACATTGAAAAAGAGGACCATGTTATGCGGTTCGGTATACAAGTAATAACTAGAAACGATCAGTACAGTGTCCGACTTCTCTGCTTTGGTACAAATTTTAATACTCGCAGTCCGTATGGTATAGACTGACAGTATACTCACACTCGTAAGTCAGAAGAAAAAAGTCGGTTGATTCTCGTACCTAGTCAAGTCATAAATACTGGTACACAGAAAAATTAGCGCCAAATGAAAACGAATTAATATTTAAACAGTTCTTTTTGTTGTTTTTATTGGGTTATTCAATGGCTACAAATCTTAGAACAACTTTTTCGAAATGACTTCCATTTGTCTTCCAGCACGACTTAAGATGATGTGGCCACTCATCGATTGCGAGACGCACTTCATGCATGGGGAAATTGTCCACTGCACGGACAAGGGCTCGCTTCAACGACTCAATATTTGAGTGTCGAGTAGAGCAAGCCATGCCTTCTAATACGGACCAAAACTTGTAATCCAACGGGTTGAGGTCTGGACTTCCAGCTAGTCAATCATCCGTTGATATGAAATTCTGAACGTTGTTTTTGAGCCACAGTTGAGTCGTTTTTGCTTTGTGAGCTGGAGCAGAGTCTTGCTGGAAAGTCCATGGCTTGTTGTTGAATATTGATTCGTTGAGAGACTTCACAATGGGTTCCAAGACGGTCGATTGATATACTTTGGCCGATGTTTTCAATCCTTTCTCGCATCGTAGCACACTTCCCACCATACCATTACAGACGCGGGATGGTGGCCTCTTTGAACCCTCGGGATGAGTTGGGATGCTTCTCTAGATGACGCGATCGTTCTGCTTATTGAACGATTCTTCTACGGTGAAGATTTTCTCGTCAGTAAACAGAATTTGTCTGTGAGCGTTCTTCGCGTACCGGCTGGGTAACGCTTTCGATCTTCGCTTGCGTTTTTCCTTCAATGCGGCCGTGAGCAGATGTCCAGTGTGTCGGTTGTACGGACTGAGTCCTAAATCTTCTTTAATAATGCGAGACATAGATTTTTGCGAAATTTGCATTTCCCGCGACAAGATTTTCTGTTTTCGCAGAGCGTTTTCGGTCGATTCGTTTCTTCATGGCTTTGATCGCTTTCGGAGTTCTCACAGTGCACGGACGGCCGGATCTTTGACGGTCTCGTACTCCACCAGTATCCTCAAACAACTTCACAGCACGATACACAAAATTGCGAGTGATTCCAAGCGGTCGCAACGTCCTAAAGACATTGCCTTTTTCCATGTTGCATTTAAGTAGGCCAACTACAACAATACGATTTTCGATGTCGCCCCATTCCATGATTGTAAGCAATTAATGTCAAAAACTTTTTATCTCACAATGAAGCATAAATATCAACTGTCAAATCACAATCAATACGAAATGGATGCGCCCAGTGTTGTTTTCGTAATAAGTGAGTTCAGTTGTGTACCGGTATTTATGACTTGACTAGGTAGATTCCAAATCACAAAGTCTCGAAAGCAACAAGAATATGGTATTTCAAGCGATGATGTGTTATTTTATAAGTAACTCCGTCATCAATAAATTATTGAATATTGTGATGGCAGGAAGATGAGAGAAATCGCTTTAGCGATGTTAGACGAACATTCGTAAGTCAAATGGGTAACATGCGTTACAAAATAAGTTAGTCAGTAATCGAATCAGCTCTATCCTTAAGCTATGCTTGAGAGCTTATTCACTATCAGGAGTTTCTATGTCATGTCATATGTGCATCGACTTTTATACCGAATTCAACATTTTTCGAATATCAGAAATGCGAGAAAAGTCACCTGGACCTGCATTAGAAAGAAACTTGACACAGATGGTAGAGAACCTGAGCAGTGCCCTCTTCGAAAAATTTGAACTTACATGTATAGTCATGAAAAAATTGAGCTGAACGCCTGTACGGTGGTGAAAATCAGGAATCTTCCAAACACATCACTTAGGACTAATATCGAAGATGATTGGAACCTTTACAGATCATAACATAACACTTGGATTATACATATATGGTATGCATAGTTATTGACGATTGGTGCAGCTGTCAATCTACTTCAACTTGTGGTTGTTTCCTTTACGAGAAGGAGGAGGTTGAGTTATCCAGTCCCGAAAGGTGATGATACACGTTTGATATACGCTATACATATAGTACAGTCTTTTAAATCTAGCTAGCCTTCTTTCGAAGGTTTTCTATATCACTCCCTCCACAAAATGTATAGATTTGTTCTTAGTGCGTAGCTTCTTCTCATATCTGACGTTTAATAAAGTGGTAACACAATAAATTTCTGATTTTCGCTGACATAAGAAACTCTTAAGCGGACATCTGATAAAGTGGTTCTTGTGTTTCATATCTGAGCATTCAAAGGTTGATTTATTTCTGCTAAAAATTGCTTAACATGTTGTACGAACTTCAAATTCGGACTCGTTTCCATTATGAATTTAAAATAAGACATAATGGGTCTACAGCAACAAGAAAATTTAATGCGGTATTTAATAAATAGCGGTAAGCGAACGCATCATTTGAAGTTCGGTTCCAGAGTCTCAATGTCAAAAATTAATTACGTTGGAAACTAGAAGGAGTAATTGACTATGTTTTAAGAGCAAGACCCAATGAAATTCGTGCTGTACATTCCAAACATTATATGAGAATCTCACATTACAATAAGTCGGCATCTCTCTCCCCTTGGGGGGGCGGCAAAGCATCTCGACAAGTTGGTTCCCCACAAACTGAAATAGTTCCCAAAAAACAGTTACGGCTAAAAGTCTGTGTGTCGCCTAGCTTAAGACACCGTTTTGTTTTGCTTGACAACAATAAAAGATTTGGGCAGATTCAGAGCTTATTTGTTGTATGAATCTTAAATACACGCACATAAAAATAAGGTAGGCTTACATGTAAAGATAATAAATTAAATTATCGAATTCAAAATCATATATATAAAAATCTCGTGTCACGGTGTTTGTGGTCGCACTCCTCCGAAACGACTATAGGTGATTAGGGTGTCCCTATCGAGAACAATTTTTTTTTCTATAAAATACATTTGGAAGTATGTGAATAAAGGCAGCGAAATGGCTGTGTTTCAAATTCAGAATACAGATGTGAATGGTTCTCGATTGAATGACAACGACGAAATATTGCGCTGCCATATTGGCCGGTACATCAGTTCCAATGAAGCTGTTGGGCGTATTTTTGATTTCCCAATTCATGAACGGGACCCAGCAGTTATACATTTAGCCGTCCATATTGAAAACGGCCAGTGCGTATTTTTTACCAACGAGACAGCAAATTGAGCGTGCCATGAATCTACCAAAAACTTGACTCACCGAATTTTTCGAATTGTGTAATCGTGCGGATACTTTCGGTGCCTTTGCACGAACACTACTGTATTCCGAAGTACCACGCTATTTCACATGGAATCCAACAAAAAAATGGATGCCCCGCAAGCAAGGCACACAAATTGATGCGTGTCCTGGCTTATTCAAATCAAACACTTTGGGCCGATGATATACAGTCAATCCAAGGCAGACTGAGTGCTTCTATCTGCGACTGTCGTTGGCCCATTGTCATCTCAAGACATGGGCAAATGTATAAAGATGCATGCCTTGCACTTGGCTTCCTGGAAGACGACAATCACTGTCGATATGCTTGGCTGTAGAGCAACATAAATTCGTCTACTATTCGCTATAGTGTTGAATAGATGTTTCACGGGACGAGCAGACACGTTGTGAGATAAACACAGAATTCAATGACTTGCGTCGAATTCGTACACGGTGCAATGATCAAACGATTACAATTAGCGACGCTGTTAACAATTAAGCATTGATTGCTATCGAGGACCTATGTATTGTCATTTTATCGATAAACTATTGTTCCATTTTATTGATCACGTTCGATCAATTTTATCGATCTTTAAATCATTTAAACACACTTACAATACATTCGTTATTTTTTATTTAACAATATGCACAGTTCAACCGTACATCTAGTGAAATAAAAACAAATCAGGCTTGAAAAAAATTTTTGTTGGTGGCAAAATCAAAACTTTAATATTAAAATATTAATACAATTTTTAACTACATTGCTGTCACTTGTTGAACTTTATTATTACTATCATCTTTAATCTATTTTTGATATATTTATGTACAATAGATTATCTTATTTTTCGCTGAATAACAGTTTTGTCATTTGAAGTAAAGTTTGAAACTATTTTATGCCGTCAAAAACTTTAGCGGTTGGAACTTGTATTGTATAAACTTTATTGTGCATTTTTGGGTTTTTAAACTTCACCCAAACTGCCTTAATTAGAAAGATATACAATATAATTTTTTTATTTGGTTTTCGCAAAGTGAATAATTCTTTCTTTGCAATTAACACCTCACGCCTTTATCGAGAAGTATGTTAATAACCAATTTTTCTGCATAGTCCTGGGATAATTGTTTCCAAATTCTATTTACAAGTAATTCAAGCTTTTTTACTGTGTTAACATTTTTTTTCCTTTTACCTTTTGCTTTATAAGTTCCCAGATATTTTCAATCAGAATGCCATCTGGACACTGAGATGGGCAATTCTACGTCATTCTTCTGATTGAAGCAGAGATACGACTATGATGTTTCGCATCATTGTCCTCTTCTGGGAGCCAATCGGAGCAGCATTACTGAAAATTTCCACAATCCTTTTTTGTACATTTGGATCACTCTTTAAGTATTAAAACTCCTGGTGAGGGTCACTATTTTTGCGAACCCTGTACGGAAATAGCCACATAAGCACAGTGTGTGTTTTTCAATTAACAAAGCCTTATTTGAACTAGGAAATTTTCAGAATACTAAATATAATATTCGATTCCTTTTCTTAAAGTCCTCAACCCTTTTTTTTCAAAAACTTTTGAACGGCTATCAGTTTTAGCAATTCTTTAAGGTATATACAAATATATTTTTTTGAAAACCCAAAAATTGTTTGAGAAAATACGTTATTAACTCCTATTTTCTATTACCACAAATAAGATTCTAATTACTTTTATTTCAGTCATTTTAGTCTAAGAATATAACTTTCACAAAACGAATCGGAAGAACAGTAGATTGGATTGCATGAATGATTTCAATGAAGGTAGTTCCAGTCCATTTATTATTAATATTTTACCTCAGATACGAGAATTTAAAAACCGAAACGGTACCGAAATGTAATAGTAGGAAAAGCAATTTATGTTTAGATCATGAGTTCCAGGTGTGACAACAGTCTGCGCTGTGTATTATACAATCAAATTCGGAGGACTAAGATCGAAAGTAGGTAGTTTGGGAAGTATGATTTTAGTTTTATCGTTGACAACTAATACTAGGTGGGGTGAAAAGTACCTTCCTTGGGAATGAAAAAAATTTTTTTTAAAATGTTTTTTTATTTTATTCAATATAGTCCTATTTTAGCTTGATACATTTATTCCAGCGATTTTCTAACTTCTTGATCCCGTCCGAAAAGTAATTTTCCGGAAGGTCGGTAAAATACTCCCCCGTGGCGTCGATAATTTCCTCGCGTGAGCTGAATTTTTTTATTGATGAGCCAGCTTCAGTCCATTGCCGGGCACTCACTCTGTTCTCTGGTGCGTAATAGTGGATCCAGGTTTCATTAACAGTTACCAATCGACGCCAAAAGTCCGCCCGATTCCGCATCAGCAAGTCCAAACACTCTTTCGAAGTGCTCTCGTGTTCGTGTTTTTGGTCAGGAGGGACCATGTGGGGCACCCAGGGGCAGGATAACTTTTTCATATGCAGAATATTGCCCAAAATATGGCGTGTGCGCTCAGTACTATTCTTTGTGGCATCTGCTAGCTCGCGCACCTTCACTTTCCGGTCAGCCAACACCATTTTATGTATTTTTTTGACATTGTCCTCTGTAACCGCATCGGAGGGCCTGCCGCTGCGGACTTGATCGTTAGTGAAGTTGCAGCCACCAATATTTGACGGTGTAATCTGACGGAGCATTAGCCCCATAATATTTATCCAACTTTTCTTTTGTTTCCTTCGCCGTTTTGCCTCTCAAAAGATAATGTTTTATGAGAGAACGAAAATCGTTTATACGATACTCAACATGATGCCAAACACGTCAACAATAATCAGCTGTCAAAACAAAACTAAAGACAGTATCGCACTGAAATTTGGCATGTCTGCCTAAATATGAACGGACTTCAAGGCATAATAATCTTTTTTTGCAGTAGCAGCGCATTCTGGTGGTTAAGGAGGTTACTTTTCACCCAACCTAGTATGTGAACAAAAAGTCGTAATTTATATCAGCCACTAAGCCGAGTCCTAATGTTCACGAATACAATTAAGCAAATCCGTTTTTTAAATTTTGACTAAAACGGTAGTTTATAAATATTTATTAGAAATAAAATTGAAACTAGAGCAGAATTCTGTTGAACACCAATTGAAATGCTCAGGCACACATTGAACTACCATTCTATATTTACCATTTGTTTCCTATCCTTGAGATATACCGTAAACTAACCAAGAATAAATCGACTAAAATTACATTTTTCAGATAAATTTGACCTAATGAAAGGCTCGACATCCAAGACATCAATTTCAAGACTACTCTTAGCTGGCAAAGCACAGCATGCATTAGCATTATTTTTCTTTCTATCTTGTAGAAGCGTCAAGGGTAATCAAAAAATTGAAACTGGTAACGTTTTCTGTTCACACTGTAGGAAGAGACAAGACATTAAATGAACGGAATTCTAAAATCGGATATTGATCTGATTTTTGAAAGATCGAAAGTACAATCAGGCCTAACAAATACATGCATGGTCAATAACATACATGTTTGAGAAAACTCAGTTATTCTACAATATTTATTCCATTAGATTATTGTGTAGCTCTTATCAATCGTCGATTGAGACTCATATCTTCCATAACAAACAGATTTTTGTCCATTCTACACTTTTTCACTTCCATCGTGATATTTATAGGAACAAATGAAACCTTAGTTGTGAGTGTCAATTGTGTAAAGAACTTCATAGGTATGTATTGTACTCGTAAATAGTATATCAGACCTTATAATTCAGTGCTACAAAATTCACACTTATCAAACAAATTATCAATACTAGAAACAGCAGTATCATCCGCTGGATGGTAATCGTTACATTTTGAATAAAATTTACTTACTCGGTATAACATCAAATTTTATTTTTTCGTTTTTCTCGAGCACTAGTGAGCACCTTATCACACATACAGGCTTCGGGAAGTCTCATTAGATGTTTATGAACTGAGATTTATATTGGGTGCTTAAGTGCATTAATATATGGTTTTCCTCATCTATGTTAGTCTTCCCTAACGGCGAGCTGATGAACGAACTGACGTTGTTTTCCGAAAGCCGTTGCCACAGGGCGGTTGAAGGTAAAACTAAGGATTTAGCTTATCAGCTTACCAAGGTTCAGACCTACTTTTCAGCCTTATGGTCAATCTAGTAATGGACTCTCCGAAATCCGGGAAAACTTATCATTGTTGCTGCTGCATACTGATTAGGTAGCAGACCTGCAAATATCTATGCTTTCATACTCTAGATGTTTGTAAAAAATATTTATGCCACTGGAATGTTTATTTGAAGGATTTTACGATAAAATACCGCAGCAAGAGAACATAAGAAGAGATAGCTTTTGGCACACCAGAGATGTAGTAACACAAGTGCTGGATGTTTTAGGCCATCACCATAGAGTGTGGGCTAGGGATAAAAAATGCCAGGAGGAGAAGAGATACTAATCTGATGTGATCATGTGCCGACCTAAATACTTATATGCTGCATAATGATTAGTTTTCTTTAAAATTATTTAAAAATGTTGCCTCTGGGCATTCTATGTCGTTCATTGAAGATTTCTGTTCAAAATATATCTAGATATCCATGAACATTAGAACGCGAATAAGATTCTCATCAGTAGGTTAAGTAAGAAGATTTGTCTACCTACAACTTAAACCTAAATAAAATTAGGTATACATACTACTTTGTCTTAAGTTACACCTTTGAAAACTTGAAAACCCAGAAAAGAAAAGGGTGGACTAATGCGAAATGAATTTGCTGTTAGTATAGAGTTATTTTTGTATATACTCGTAAGCAAACTTATGTACCAATTTTTTTTTTTTGGTCATAATTTCTCAATTAAAATTGTTCGCCTGAAAACTGTAAAACAATCCCGACAACATTTCATGATGTTTTATGTTTTATGTATTGTACATCGTTCGTTCGTTTGGAGAAGAAATCAATTTCCTTTAATTTAAAAATTCAAATGCACTTCACTTCTTTTATCTTAATGTAAATTAAAAAAATTCCTCTGATATTAGAAAAAAGGAATTAACGAAAGGGGTGAAGGCAAGAACAAAAAAAATAAAAAAATAAAACAGAAAAAAAAAACAACTTCAATTTATTCTAACAAACATTTTCTTTTAATGGACTTTTTTCGATTATTTTTTTATTGGATGAGAAAAAGAAAGAATTTTCCTCCCTTTTGGAGTCTCTTCTTTTTTCCCAATTTTTTTTGTGTTATATATATTTTTTTTTTGCTTTTCGTTGATGGGTTTTAACGTTCTTATACAGTAACCCTTTCGATTTTTTTATAATTAAAGGGGGTTGTGATTTGGTATTGTGTAAGTAAATAAATTAAAAGTATATACAGGGCTTACAATGAATGTACATATTTATATAAATTTATGTAAAAATACTGATAAAAATCTGAAACTGTATCAACAACAAAAAAAAGCTTCTTTTTTTTTTTAAAGAAAAAGGAAAAACTCATTGGTACCGCTTATGCATTGTAATTAAATTCATTAGCTAGCTTTTTGGGACAGTATATTGAAATGATATGTACATCATAAAGAATATCTTTAAACTATTCTTTATACTTAAATTAAACTAAATAAAATTGTCGAGATTAATGAAAATAAAAAAAAAATATTGAAAATGTTTAAAACATCTCACTGTATTGATTTTTTTCTACAGATTTACGAGTAGAAAGTGTGTTTTTTATGACGATCCCGATAAGAAATTTAAATAAAAATTCAAAATATTCACCATTCGTTTAAAAAACAATTTTATTTACTGTATACTCGTAAGATAATTGTTTCAGCTTCAACATTTGAAGATGATTTCGATCATTTGAGCAGCGAAACTGGCGTATACAAAGAATATGCTATTGGTCGGGCTAATGACTACATTTTCGATCATCTGGTGCCGTATATCCGTAATAAATAGCTGATAATTATCTATTAAAGCTTAGCGTACACTCATACTGCTTACCCAATCGAATGGCTCTTGATCGTAAGATTTGGGTTTCCAATATATAGGTCTTAATCCCTAGTCCCATCCTGTACGAACCACTTATAATCCTAATTAATTGTGAAGCAAATATTCGTTGATTAGCTGTCTGCATAGTTCTTTATTCAGTGGAAGCTTGTAATGTATTAGAGTGAGCATCTTTTGCTAATGTTTCAAGTTTAGGATGTGTGCGCCTAGGAACTGAAACATCCGAATCTTAATTAACAATGGCCCCAGCTGGGGCAATGTTTTCTTTAAAACTTACTGGTTTCATTCTTGTAGTTGGTCTAAGTTCGTATAACATTGTATAAGTGTGGAATCTTTTCACAGATAGATAGATAATTTACTTCTGATGAATTGACGAAGAGCTCGAAAAGTTTGCGTAACTGATTACTGATTTTGCAATGAGTATTCGACGATTGGATAACGTTGCAACGGAGCATATCTATTCAACTTAAATTGTTAGATTTGCAGAAATTAAATAAGACAATGAAGCTTTTAAAAACATGTCATTAAGGCTTAAGTACCTATTCAGTGGAATCGCTCCTCGTATTGTCTTTGTTTCCAATATGACTGATTCCATTTATAATAAACTCACTAGCCTTTACCTTGTCTAAACTAAAAATTTGGATTTGGTAATAAGTTTTCTTTAAGCAAAACCTTCTAAGCATTATGTTTTATGTCCCAGCCGATGTAGAAAATCGTAAACTATTTTACAGTCCGTGCTTTATCTTACGAGGTAAGCTACATTATTTTGCCAGGAGATTTGCAAGACAACTAAATTGAAGTCTACATCGTGGAACTAGTTTCTACCGAAATGAGTTAGTAAGTGGTTTTCCTTCTACTTTGACATCTGGCAGCAATATATTTCTCCAGATCGAACAAACTGTGGTTATCTTAACAAGCTGTTCTATTTGCCAAGCACCATATGGTAAACGTTAACTGACGAAGATTAGTTTGTCCTAAACCTTTTGTATATATATGTTTTGGAATAACTACAAATTCGATAATAACAACGCTTGAAAATAATTGTTGGTGTCTACAGATTCAATATATGACTTAAGATAGATACAAGCAAATTTTAGTAATTGAGTGGCAATGCTTAACTTAACCCAGCACCTGGTTTACTGGGTTTAAGCCACCACACCACCAGTTGTTAAAAAAGGAATATACCACCTTGATCAAAAAGCGCCGTGTGGCGCTCCCATTGTTCCGATTTGAGTTCTGTTTTTTTTGTTAAGTTGGTACATCTGTTGTTGATATTCCCTCTAAATCTTAGCGTCATAGCTTTACAAAAGTTACGTAGTCAAGAGTACATCTATCTCTGTGTGTGTTGGCGATTTTTTTTTACAATTTTAGAAATAAATTTAAATTTGCAACAACGAACTTTTATTAAATTTTGCGTTAAAACGGATTTAATGGTGCGCGAACGTTGGAAATGTTGGAAAAGTGTTTCGGCAACGATTCTCTAAAGAAAGCGATCGTTTACCAGTGGCATGAGCGGTTCAAAAGTGGTCGTGGGACAATCGAAGATGGTGAACGCAGTGGCAGACCATCGACATCAAAAACCACGAAAACATTGATGAATTAAAAGAAATGTTGGTCAATAACCGCAGATTAACCATCAGAGAGATAGCGGAGGATTTGAACATTGCCTATGGATCCGTCCAAGACATTTTGGTTAATGATTTGGGTTTCCGTCGTGCAGCAGCAAAGTTGGTGCCAAAAGACCTCAATTTCATGCAAAAAAGAGACCGCGTTGACGTCACAAAAGAGATGATTTGCGAGGCTGAATCCGATCCTGGGGACGAGATGTGGGTTTAGAAGTACGATAAGCAATTCAGGCATCAGGCAAGTGAATGGCTTTCACCAAATGAGCCGATACCAAAAAAACACGTCGTTTTCAGTCAAAAAAGGAGGCAATGCTCATGGTTTTTATGGATTAAAACGGTTTAGGGCATCATGGATATTTTCCAGAAGGCCAGACAATAAACAAAGAGTATTATTTGGGCGTTATGAGACATTTGCGTGAAGTAATTCGCCGAAAGAGACCAGATTTGTGGGCAGAAAACTCGTGGATTTTGCACCATGATAACGCACCGTCGCACAATGCCATCATTATTCGTATTTTTTTGATGAAAAATGCAACAAATACCATCAAACAGCCACCGAGCAGCAGTTTTTTGCGATTGCAGTTGCCTCAAAAGCTAGAAGTATAGGCTAGATTTGGGAGGTGGCGTCATATAGGTTCTATTTTCCAACTGAGAAAGATGGGCTTCTTTCTTAATTTTAGATAGAGAAAGCGAATTGTTCTTTCAGAAAAAAAGTTCTTGACTTGTGAAACTCAAAAAAAGAGAATTGACCAGAGAAAAATGGCAACAGAAATGACAGAAAACTTTTTCCCAAGACGTCAGAGAACTATCTGGTTTAAGCCAATTAAATTGATGAAGATTGCAGACAAGCATATGTAGTAGTTACTCTACGAGTAAAAAAAAAGGAAAGAATATCGCTTTTCAATCATAAGAATCGACCGATCGAAGAAATGGAGAGGTACTTCATTATGTACATTGCCACACCAAAAAAATCCAAACAAAAACCTGGCGCTCGCATTTGTGTAGCCCCAGTCGATGATAAAGATATGGAAAAATACTTTTCCAGATTTTTGAACTGTTGAGACGACCCAGCTGGAGTGGCATATTGAACCAACCGTTTTCCAGACCAAAAGATAGCAATATTGAAGCTTAAGTACAATAAGGCTATCTATGGCAGCTAATACAATAAGACTTAGTAGAAGGCATACACAAACTCATTTGAAAGAATTTCTCGAAAGAAAGTATGCCTGTTGAATGAAATCTCAAGATGGTTTGCGCGATCTCCATAAAAAACTGAGAGCATCTTAACAGCGGCAACAATAGAATCAGTCAGTCTTTAAGTATTGCATTACCCCTTAACAGTGCGTTTTCGAGCATTTCATATCTAAATTATTTGAATATTCATATAACAGCAAAAAAAAAAACCACGAAATATTGGTATAAAACGATACTCACCCTCTCTTTCGCGATTTGCAAACGATAATTTGATCACGTCTATAAAGAATATAAAAGCAAAGTCATGTCTGTTGTCCTTATTAAACTCGCCAGGTTAACGTCAAATGACGATGCACATAGATAGAGTATTGCGCTGGCGTGTAACTTTTTTAACATCGTACTTGGGACAATTGTGAAAAACTCATAAACCAATACTAGAGCCATAATTTTCCATAAGTCTGTTCCATTATTTTATTGTCTTGCGAAAATATCGCTAAAAAGACTCTCTATAAGTCCATCATCAAAGCAGTCCTGTTTCCTGGAGCAAAAGCATAATGGTAAGCAATAGCGGATGGCGCTTACTGGCTGCTTTGAATACGAAATACTTCGAGTGATTGTTGACTTCGTAAGCTTTGACTGTGTTGGAAGAAAGAGGTATAGTAGCGGGCTCTACGGAATGCAAGTGGCATTGAAATAGTAACAAAAGTGCTCATCAATCCCCTGAAATAACAAAATTAGACAGAAAGAAAAGATGTTGATACTCCAACTCAAAAATTTGTTGACTCCCACTAAAAGGGAGACCTTGTTAAAGATGGTGTAAACAAGTAAAAGTCGACCTCTACCATCCTGTTACTCTATTTTTACGGTGCATATTAAGACACAAGTTGAGTTTCATCTTCTCTGTCTACTTTGTCGTCCATGTTTTCGTGGTTGAGACTATTGATTATACTATAATTTCGTATAGCATAAAATCAGTTTCCCGAAATTCGTCAATCTTTTACACCATATCTAAAAAATGCAATACGAAAATAGTTTTCTTCCAGCATACCCACTAATATCTATTCACATTTGTATTTTCCGCTTATCTGAGAATCCTATTCGGGTTAAGTCAGATGATACAATAATTGAAACATGTCTACTGGAACTCTGGGACCCTTATTAATAGCGGCATCAAATCATAGCCCCGTGGCTGACAAGCAATATCACTTGTTGGGCGACTTGTTTTGCACAAAGCCCCATCTTGCTGGAACCATAGCTCGCCCAAGTCCAAATCCTAAATTTCTAGTAAAAAAAAAAAAAAATCGTTTACCGTGCCTTGGTAGCGCTCTCTATAAAATTTAACGTTTCTTCCATTGTTGCCCACTCCAAAAACCACACAAAACCGTCACATACTCGTAGTCTTATATGCTTCAACCATTTCTTTAAATGTTTCAGAGAACGAGTTCATTATCCTCTTCCACAACTAAAAACTAATAAAAAATATCATAAAAACAAAAAACTTCGAAATACTAGACTACTTGTACATGATCTAGTGATTCGTCCCGATTTCTACTCGTATTGGTCACCCTTTTGATTTAAGAAAATAACTTCATATTGAAATTTGTAATATTTCCCTTTAAATGAGTTGACCTTTGTGTACGAAGGCACACGAAGGGTAAAGGTTATTGCTATTTACAAATTACATGTGTATATCTATTGGGTCAGCTAAATCCTCCAATAGTCAAGCAGGGTCAACAAGGTCTTCCTTAAATACACACATATGCAGTGAAGCAACTTTAAATTGTAACAGACACGGACCAAGAAAAACAAGTTTATTCACTAGCCATCCATATTTCGGAAAGGACACATCCTTTTCTTTTAAAGTTTCGCGAAAATTATTTGTTCCCTTAAGAATTGAGTTATACGAGTACGAGTACACATTCATACGTTAAGGAAGATGATAATCGTTAAGGGTGAGAAATCACACCCTTCTTAACAGAAAAAAAAAAAACTTCTTGTCTTTATAAGAAATAGACCAACTCGAAGGGATTACGTCTTTAATTTAGCATTATGAACATTCCTTGACCCCTGTGCTTAAAAAGAAAGTTCAATTGAGGTTAAAGTTAACTGCGGACACAACTATCATGTATTTTTTCTTCGTCCTCTCCGTGGTCGTCAAATAGGACATTGCATTTTATTTGAAAATTGATTGGGTAACTTTTAAAATTCCAGTTTTAACTGAATTAAAAAAACATCGAAAGAGGGGACCTATTTTTGTGACAGGCATGTGGCATTTGAACTAAAGAACTAGAAATGCAATTGTAAACCTGTTTATTATTTAAATGGATATTGTAAAATTATATGCAAGGTGATAGGTATGTGAAAAAACACCGAATATACGAGTATTGTATTTATGTTTATACACAGTAAACATCTAAAAATTTGCGTTTGAAGACAGATACTTAGCACCATTTGCTCGAAACGGAATTAAATTTATTAAAATTAACCCTTTGTTATGTTCATTCTAGTTTGTAAATAGTTCTTATGTTTCACTTGAAACTAGAGTTTAGCCCTTATTCTTAAAGAATGCCTTTTCCCATTACATTTCCGATATCCTCGTAAGACTAAAAATGCAATATACCTATAAACAGCAAAGAACCAACAAGAGATATATGGCTATATGGCACTATCAGATAAGAAAATTTTGAACGAGTTGGACGGGTGGTACTTTTAGATGCTTCTTCCTAAAAAAAAAAAAAGAAGAGAAAGATTTTCCAAGAGATGATGATTGAAAAAGTGTTAACTTCGTTAATATGAGCTGATTGCGATCTACTCGTAGTTCCGACTATGTTACTGGCAAATGAGACTCAAATGTGAAACGGAGAGTCTATGCTGTCGACCTAGTGTGCCACCAAATTTTCTAAATGATTTCAGTCTTGATGATTTCTTCCTTTTTTTTAAGACGAAATGGAGTAATCTGCTTGTATAGCTGACAGTTTTGATATTTGGAAAATCTTTATAGAAACTACAAATGCGACAACAAAGAGTTGGTGCACATCGTTAGTGTACTCTTACTTGAGTTTGAATTACTCCTGTCATTCTCGCTGTGAATTTTAATTTTATTTAAACGTCACCGTACATATCGTGTGTCATATACGTCTGGGGTATATTTCGACATTCAAACTATTCTGCTTTCCAAACACAATAAGCTCTATGGAAGTTCCGTCGAAAACTTTTTCAAATCGTTGAAGATAGAGCTTGACGATGCATCCTCATCATTCTTCGTAAGTGTTAGATATGATTGGCATTATGCGGATATAGTTCACGAAATACCATTAAAACGGAATTATAAACTCATCATGTCAAATATATACAACATACAAATATAATAGATCAAGCAAACCATGTATTTCCAATAAACATTGCATCAATTCTTTGTTGACCAATCGTTCAATAGCTCTCAGCCTGTTCCATTCCGTTGCTCGGTACACTACGGTAAGCTTTAAATTGCGTCTCGTGTTGATCAGCTTCTACAAAGCCATATCGAATGCAATTGAGGTTAATGATATTGTTTTTCCGACAGTCTAAGAGTCTCACGAACTTTCTCATAGTATGCTACATTAGTTCCACCGATCGGAAGCTGTTGCAATTTTTGTTTTGTCGACGAGAACAAGTAAGCTTATCCTTCACCATTTACTATACATGCAAGATTTTCATTTTTCGCCCATATTTCGAAGTTATAGTTCATTGTTTTAATTACTTTTCTAAATTCTGTTTCTGTAAGGAAATGCTACTGCACGGAAAAACTTTACTTAGATCGCTGCGTTAGCAGGTTTCACTCCTCATTCTCAATATATAGGTGGGTCGAAAACAAAGTGAAGCAATGTGCTCCGCGGAAGTTCTTGCAGGGCTTGATTCTGCCTAATTTTCGATGAGTCTCTGACACATATCGGGCAATAATTCAGCCATAACTTGACGTATATTCGTTTTTTTCAAGCCTCAAACGTTTGCGGATTGTGTGCATGAGCAAGATCTTTTGCCTAGCCCCACAACAAGAAATCCAACGGCTACAAATTACATGACCTTTGTGGTCAGTTCACGTCACCAAAACGAAATAACTTGTCTAGGAATTTTGTGTTTGCAAAAAGCCAAAACGGGTCGTATTGTGTGAGATGTGGCTCCGTTTCAATTTAATGCTAAAATTCGGTTAAAATTTGGCTGTTAGCGTGATAATTGACGATGGTGGTAAGATTTTCGAAGTGGTATGGACTAAATTGCACACCTTAAAGTGACTTTTTGTGGATGAAATGGTTTTTCGATAGTCACATGTGGATTTTCACTTCCCTATATGCGACAATTTTGTTTTTAACGTATCCACCAAGCGAAAATTAGTGGGGAAAATATTGTGTGAAAATTGGTTATTCAAATGCTGATGATCAAGCACCCAATTGGCGTATATTTTACGCATTTACTTAAGCCCAACGTACCTATTACTATCTCACTATTTTTGTATACAAGTTTTCCGAATTTTAACACGTTCAGCGATTGAAAAATTATCCATATTGTAAAATAGCGAACTTTAAACTAAACATGTAGTCTCGGATGACAACTCAGTTTGACGTATATGATTAAAACAGGGATGTTAAATCCTTACCACGATTTGGACGACCCTATATTAGTCTTTACATTGTTTAAAGAAAACAAATACACAGTAATACCTCGACTTATGCGAACCGGGAGTTATGCGATTTTCAAATCTCGTCAATCCGTCTTTTCTTTGAGTCGTCAAACTACTTTGTTCGATTTTATGAAGCCTTCTACATCAAAGTAACATATTTTGTCTAAATTGCGATTTTCTTTAACTTCCGGCCCCAATTAAAAATAATTTATATGTTTGTATATATATGCGAGATTCTACCCCGACTTACGCGGCTATCGCTCGGTCCCACCTTTCGCGTAAGTTCGGGGTATTACTGTATCGAGGCATGGGCATGGCAACGATTAGTATAAGGCCTCGTAGAAGTAGCATCTTCCGACAGGTGCTGGTTCCTTAAATGACGAGAATGAGCCTCTGCAGCCGAACATCTTGCAGCTCTGCTAATAAGTCCTACTTCACGCCTCCCCGTGGCGCCATCTGGGAATCTCACTAGAGGTTGCGAAGTGAAGGGTGCAAATGGCGAGTTTCCTGCGCCATTAACCAGGATTAGTGTCGGAAAAACAAAACAAGACCTTATCCGGGCTACTCCGACATATTTGGAGCTCAGGCCGGAAAGGATTTCCAGGACTTAGTCAGGGTCCTGGAAAAGAGATGGTGGCGGACGAGCCCTATAAAGGCCAACGGCAGCGCTCACATCCCGGAACGGGTTACTGGCTTCGGTGTAACCGACCCCTCGTCCTAGGGGCACTCAAAGTGGAACTGGTCCTCCAGGTTGGGGGTTGTGCCGCCGGGGTAACTGCCCGGCCATTTAAAAAAGATTAAGTTACGAAGCATCAACAAGCCTCGGATATGGACGGATCTACTGTTGACAACCCACGCAAACGATTTAAGGACAATGAGCTTCGGATATGCACGTGGAATGTTAGATCCCTTAATAGACCACGTGCAGCCGAGCAACTAGCGGAGGCCCTAGACTGCTGCAAAGCAGACATAACCGCCATCCAAGAAATGCGATGGGATGGCCCGGACAAAAAGAAGATGAAAAACTGCGACATCTACTACGGCAATTGCTATCGACGGCAAAAGCAGCGCTTATTTGGATGCGGATTTGTTGTCGGAGGCAACCTCAGCTTCCGGCATGTGAGCGAGCGCCTCGTAGCAATCCGCATCAAGGCTAAATTCGCCAACATAAGCCTCATATGCGCATGCCCCCACAGAGGAGAAAGATGACGACACCAAGGATGCCTTCTACGAGCTCCTCAACAAGACCTACGAGCAATGCCCTAGCTATGACATTAAAATTGTCCTCGGTGATTTTAATGCAAAGCTAGGAAGAGAAGGTATCTTTGGTGGAACAATCGGAAAATATAGCCTGAACAACACCACCTCCGATAACGGATTCAGGCTAATCGACTTTGCGGCGGGGCGAAACATTGTCGTGGCTAGCACGCGGTTCCCACATCTCGACATACACAAGGGGACTTGGAGAACTCCTGATCAATCAACAGTCAACCAGATTGATCACATTGCGATCGACGCAAGACACTCCTCCAGCATTATGGATGTCCGTACGTTCCGAGGAACCAACATCGACTCGGACCATTACCTTGTTGTAGCCAAGGTACGGTTGCGGATATCCCAAACTACGCCAAGACAAACTAATGCTGTGAGAAAATTCAACGTCAGACGGCTACAATCGCAAGAGATCGCCAAGTCCTTCTCCGATCGAGTGTCTCTTAATCTCTTAAGAGGTCCAATGCCGCCAGCATCAAGCATCGAAGACCATTGGAAACACTGCCAAAACGCCATCAGAGATGCCGCTTCTGATGTGCTGGGTTTCACTCGTCCACCACAACGAAACCCCTGGTTCGATGATGAATGCCGGCAAGCACATGCAGCTAAGCAAGATGCATATAACGCGGCGCTGCTTAGAAAGACCAGAGCTGCTCATGAGCTCTATGAGCGGAAGAGGAGAGACGAACACCGGCTTCTCAGGAGGAAGAAGAAAGAACATGAGAAGCGCGCGATCGAGGAAATTGAGAGATGCTACTCCAGGAATGAGGTTCGGAAGTTTTACCAAAAGGTAAAAATAACATGCCGCGGAAACAAACCCCGAACCGAAACCTGTAGAGATGAACAAGGGAACATCGTAGTAGAATCGCAGTCGATGCTGAGGATTTGGAAAGATCATTTCTGCAGACTGTATAACGGGGATGACGGACCAAATACCGCTGTCAGGCAGAATCAACCTTTCAACCTGGACGATGATGACCAACAATTCCGTCCACCCGACCTGGATGAAGTGAAGATAGCCATATCGAAGCTTAAGTCCAACAAAGCTGCTGGAGCGGATGGCCTGACTGCCGAGCTCTTCAAAGCGGCAGGCGATGACTTGGTAAGGAGCATACACCAACTCATCTGTAAAATATGGTCGGACGAAAGTATGCCCGATGAATGGAACCTCAGCATTGTTTGTCCAATTCTCAAGAAAGGAGACCCTCTGAACTGCGCCAACTACAGAGGCATCAGTCTCCTTAACATCGCATATAAGATCTTATCCGCCGTATTGTGTGAACGCCTGAAGCCGTTTGTCAACAACCTGATAGGTCCATATCAGTGTGGCTTCAGGCCAGGAAAGTCCACCATCGACCAGATATTCACACTACGGCAGATCTTGGAGAAGACCCATGAGCTTCAGATCGATACCCACCACCTATTCATCGATTTTAAGGCCGCGTATGACAGCATCTATAGAGACGAGCTATATAGAGCAATGTCTAGTTTTGGCATCCCTGCCAAACTCGTCCGTATGTGCAGGATGACGATGGAGAATGCACGCTGCTCCATCAAGGTCGGTAAAGATCTCACCGAGACCTTTGATGTCCAGAAAGGATTTAGACAAGGCGATGCGCTGTCATGCGATTTTTTCAACATCGTACTTGAAATAGTGCAAAACTCACGAGCAAACACAAGAGGCACTATCTTTCAAAAGTCCGTCCAACTACTCGCATACGCCGACATGATATTGAGACGGAAGCGGCGAAAATGGGTTTAGCGGTCAATGAGGGCAAGACCAAGTATATGCTGTCAAGCAAAAAGGACAACCAACACCGACGTCTCGGACAGAACGTCACCCTCGACAGATATAACTTTGAGGTAGTTAAGGACTTTGTCTACCTAGGCTCCGCTATAAATACAGACAACGACACCAGCGCTGAGATCAAGCGAAAAATAACTCTTGCCAACCGCTGTTTCTTTGGGTTAAGAAGGCAATTGAGTAGCAAAGTCCTCTCTCGGACAACAAAAGTCACCCTTTATAAGACTTTAATAATCCCGGTCCTGCTCTATGGCGCAGAGGCATGGACATTATCAAAAATGGATGAGGGTGTTCTTGGTTGCTTCGAGAGAAAAATTCTTCGGGCGATCTTCGGTCCCGTCTGCATTGACGGTGAGTGGAGGAGGAGATACAACGACGAACTGTATGGACTGTACAGCGACATGGACCTAGCCAGAAGAGTGAAGATCCAAAGACTGAGATGGCTGGGTCATGTAGAGCACATGGACACCAATGCTCCGGTCTGAAAAGTCTTCGAATCCGCCCCCGAGGGACAGCGCAGTAGAGGAAGGCCAAGACTCAGGTGGCGCACGCAAGTGGAATAGGACCTCAGCCAACATAGCGTGCGAAACTGGAGACAGCTAGCCAGGGATCGAGCTAGCTGGAGAAGCTTGTTGACTGAGGCCCAGGTCCACCCCGGACTGTAGCGCCACCTAAAGTAAGTAAGTACTGTATCGAGGCTATGGATGCAAGTGTAAAATGTGGGTAACTTTGTTACGTGGTTTAGAGGTACTAAACAGAACTCCGCCAGCTGTTATCAGAATCTCCACGATAATCTCGGGGCTTTGGCCAATTAGTGAACATGGCGACAAACTAGAAATCCCATACAGCTTCGACTGCTGAAATTGCGGAAACTAAAGCGATTACCATTACCTCTGCAAATGTCCAGAACTAGTAAAAGCCAGACTGCCAAGCATTCTTCGAGGATCAAACAAATTTTCAGAAGGTCGTTTTTGCTATTGTTATGATAGATACGATTAATCTGCTTGCTCTTTGATTGACGAGCTAAAATGCTTGATGAATAAAAAGTTAAATTCACCCTTGCTCTTGTGCTAATAACGAGCCAGACTTCAACTTCAAGTTTGTAATTTAATTTGGCGCTAGTCACTCTTATATTGGAGGCGCTTTGACACATTTAATACAAAAAAAATGTATGTATGAATCAAAACCTGATTTGAGCTTACGTAAAGGTTGGTTGATTGTTCTCAATGCACGATACTTTCATTCTGAAGAATTCGAATGCTTTGAGAGCGATCCACCCAAGAATCAAGTAATCAAAACATTTGCTTAAAAACATGAGAATAACTCCGTATACTCATATAAAGACACAAATCACTCCTCTGGATTTCTACAGCAAGGTTAATTCTGGGAATGAACACCAACATCGTACGTAACACTCATTCTCCATTTTCCAAAGGAATGAGTCCTTTTCAGTTAGCCCCTTCGGAATAACAAAAAGGAAGTATTTTCCTATGCCCGGGTACCCCTATCGCACCAAGAAGGAAGTTAATTAGAAATGAATATCATCATCATCATCAAATAATATTTTTTAGTAAAATAAAAATTTATTCAAATTTTTCCCAATCGCCACTACCCTCTTAGAGTCTTGGTGCGGCCTCTATACAAAATATTTGAAAATAAAATCACCCTATACATGAACCGCAACTGAAAAAATACATTAGTGATTTGCTCTTTACAGATGTCGTCGCGGTTTCATTGAAGAACTGAGTATTTTCAGAAAGTATAACAGATTTTTTATTAGTAATTTTTGGTATCGTTACCGTTACCGATTTAAGCTCCTCTGGCAGAAAAATTAGAGCTGTAAAAATGTAAGAATACTAGACCGCCGATTCGTAGTTCTGATTCGTCTACATAGAAGAAGCACAGTTTCTTAACAGCACAGTACTGGCGGAGAAAAACAGATTCACGGTTTTTGTTGCAACTTCTAACTGGGTTCTGAAATCCTTAGCGAAGTACCAAAGCTGGTTCAACCATGTTCTGAAAAGATTTAGGTACATTTCAGAACGTTTTCAGGCTCTCAAGCTCCCCCTCTCTCGTTATCTCTTGATTCACAACTGGTTTGGTACTAAGAGACAGGAGATCCATATAGGTATAGGTATGTGTTAATGAGTTCCAGACAAAATAATTAATGAATGGGACCTCAGCATCGTTTGCCTGTTGTCCACAGGGAAGAAGACCCTCTAAACTGAAAATGTCAGGTTGTGCCTTCGAGATAACTGCCCGATACGTAAAATATTTAATGTTGTGAAGCGACAAGCAGCCTTGGATATACATAGGTACCAGCAAGAGAGAAAAGGAATATAGGTTTTCTGTTATGCACGTAGTGCATACAGGAATGTGCTGCCGAAGTGAAGTAAAGAAAGACCTTGACATCTGAAATTTAACATTTGACCTTACACCTGTGATATTACAATTTTGATTACTGTAAAGGGGAGAGTAAGAACCTCTGTGGATGCGGATTCGTTGTCTGTAATAAATTTAGACAAAAAGTCTTGAGCTTCAACTTAACCTTTTCTACACAATATCGACAGAGATTGAGTTTGAATCCCAAAAAATTGATTTAATTTCGTGAAACATATAATATTGTTGAATCGAGTCCTCAATAGTCAATTCAAATTCCTTAAAAGAGGAAAATTAATCAGACTAGAAATTCATAGAAAATCGAAAGCATAGACTCTTCGTCTCATGCTTGAGGCTCACTTCCTAGGTAACCTAATCAGGACCAGCTTAAAGCCAGCTGCTATTAACGAAGCTTCTAGTAACCTGAATAACACAGCCCCTTGTAACTGGTATATATCACCGGTTGTGGTGATGAATGAGGCCATTCAGATTCTATTACTTTTTTCAATGGCTTCAAATCGCCTGGCATCTATTGGTATACCTATAGAGAAAGATTCTCCATGCGATTCTTTTGAGGTAATTTTTAACCAGTTTTTTGCACATTTCGGGCGGCATTCCGTTCATAACTTGAGGAATGTTGGTTTTTAATGCGTCTAGAGTTCGGTGATTATTTGCGTAAACATGGTCTTTTGTGTAGCCCCATAGAAAAAAAATCTAACGGTGTTAAATCGCATGATCTTGGTGGCCAATTGAATTCGCCAAAACGTGAAATTGCGCGACCAGGAAACTTCTCACGCAATAAAGCCATAATTGGCTTTGAGGAAGGGCTCAGAGGAAAGTTTTCAAGACTCACACCAACATGTAAACTGCCTGCGTCTTCAGTTAGGGCATCCACGCGGGCTTAACTTAACGTTGTCGACAGACCAAAGGAATGCTTCACTTGAGGGTGCTAGTACACTAAAGCGCTTACTCACAGCAAAATTACATGCGCTGAACTAGTTTTTTGTTTGATTTCTCAATAGTTTCATGAGCAGCGCCATACTGTTGAAACCATGCTTTGATCGAAACGCGAGCCTATTTTTTAAAAAAAAGTACCGATGATGTTGTCAGAGTGAAAACTACATAAAGCAATGCCATTCTCAATTTACCAGAAATAACAAGTTTACTTATGCACAAAGTGAGCCTCCTCAGTAACCACAATTATTTTTATAAGAATAGGGATCGGCCTTAAGTTCCTGAAGAGTCAAAACCGTGGACTCCCATTACAAACCATTTGAATACAGGCCCAATATGTTTCTTCAAAAACATTCTCACATAGCGAACGGATGTGGGAAAAATAATATAATATAGAATTCCCAACAAAAAAAAATTTATTTTTACAAATCAAATAAAAAAGAAAATGAAACATTTTAAGAAAAGAAGTCAAATATGAGGCGTCGTCAATGTGTCCATTAACTTATTCGCAAACTAGATTTTGAAGGAAGGCGCTTCTTGCAAGTGGACTATTCACAGCCCACAAAATGATCTGCTTGAAGACTTCCGAATCAATTTTCTCGATTACACGTACATTCTCGCGATCTCGACGCAAATGATCGACAACCATTTGGCCACGTGTCAGCCATCCATTTACGTCGACAACAGCATTCCAGTCCTTGTATTTGGGATAGACATATTCACCAAATAGGAATATGGCAACAGGTATAGCATCACATGGTGCCCAGTTAGTGTAACCCTTTGGAATAAGTTCAGCAGTTTCCACTGTATTCAAAATGTCGGAAACTGGATTGGGGATAATGCCAATGACGTTGAAACGCCAGTCCTAGGAAAATATTGCATTTCAAAACGTTTGCTTTAGAAAGTCATAGTTCAAATACTTACGACGGGGACGTTGAAATTTGGTGGAATGCAGGCTTCCCATGGAACAATCGTTACCGGGCATTTGGCTTTCGCTAGGACAATGTGAGCTGCCTCAGGATCCAGATAGAAATTGAATTCGGCTGCACTAGTTGCATTGCCAACAGCTAGAAGGGAGAATTTCTTCTTAAACATTCTAAAATCTGATCGAGTTGAGTCTTACCTTGATAGTTGCCGCCCATGATGAAAAGTCTCTTGAATTTGGAATACCATTTCTCTCCATACATTGTCATGGCCAAAGCAATGTTAGTCAGTGGACCGACCCCGAAAATTGTAATCTGTTGCGGATACTACAACATTTTGATTTTACATAAAAGGACTGACCAATAGAAGCCATGAACTCACCTTGTTAACCAGATCATGGATAATCTCAACAGCATGCTCTGGCTTAATGACGGTCTTGTAATCAATGACATCAGGGAAAACATCTCCGAAACCATCATTACCATGGAAAAATTCAATGCCTTCCATAGAAGTCGGTGGGATCAATTCAGTCTGAGCTCCATAATGAATCGGAATCTTGAAAAAAATACTCAATACTCAAACTTGATTAATAGTGCCAAGTGTCTTACATCCAATCGTCCAGCAGCCTTAAGAATCCGATAGATATTGACAGCAGCTTGACCAGGAGGTGCTCTAGCGTTGCCATGAACACAAGTGACTGCCAAGAGTTTCACTCTTTTAAATTGATCAGCTTTGAGGAGAAGCAAAAGCGCCCAGGCGTCATCAGCACCACCATCGCAATCGTAAATTACGTATTGATTCATTGTAATGAGTATGAAACTGCTTTAGTTCTTAAAATGTACTGTGCTTGATGAAAGATTTGAGTTTCTTTTTATAGAAAAAAAGGCTGTTGTGTTTGGCTAATACGTTTCCAGGAAATATCTACAAATGTCAATTTTTGTGGGAAACGAAATCTCGTAACCATGTGACCTGGGTTTAATGAATCTACACAAAAATAGGATGGTTCAAAAGGGTTGTAAAGATAAGGGCCAAATCGAAAGGTTTGTAATTTGATGACGCTTGACAATGGGAGTGTATCTTAAGTAGGTATTTCACACATTCATATGTTGAAATACTTGGTCTTAATTAGGGAGCCGAGGAATATGTCAGATCAGTACCCAAATATGTGTACAATTATTTGCAAGGAGGTTATGAAATGTCTGTTGAATTGGAAAAGTAAAAGGTAAGCTTGTGTAGTTTCTACATATGTTAGACAAGGTAAAGCTTATAACATGTTATATAAAAGAACGTTTCTAATAAATTTATTAAAACCCGAGATGTCATCCATTTCCAACTGCAATATTTTGCTATATTCGCCAATATAGCAATGTTCAACACAATGAATTTTATAGAAGTCAATGAAATTCTTTTGAAAATTTAACTATTGAAAATTCAAACAATTTGCTAACTATTCCATGCACAGATCTTTTCCTGATTGAACCGCCTAGCTCAACCCACCACCAGTTCAAACTAGCTTCCTATTAAAAACATTCTCAAATCAAAAAAAAAATGCTAATTCGCCATGTTTTGTTTCTAAAAGTACTTCAGGAGTCGTAAAGTTAGTCAAGGGACTGTCTGTAAATTCAGTTAAGTTGTCACCGTCTTAAAGATGATCGTGAAAGATATTGAATTTCAGTTGAGATATTAGTCTATGTTTAAAGCATAGATTTTTTCGAGTGATACTTGGGAGATCAAAAAGAGTCTAGTAGCCTTTGAAAAATAAGCCATTTCACAGATTTCGTATATTGTCATTTGCAATATCTACCTCGGTTATAAAAAGGTATTGGTTTAAGTCAGTTTTAGATACTTCAAACATCTGAAATACTATTCGCTTCGACTACAGTGTATTTAACATTAAAATAAAGTTTGGCTATTTTGGGGTTAATAAGTTCATTTTTGAATATCGAGACGATCAATGGTGTGCCTACTGTTGATGAAATACTATTTCACACCTAGAAGGTCGTAGAAGCAATCTTTAACAAAGATGTTTTCTTCCATGGCAATGAATTTGTTCAGACGTCTGAAATTAAAATTCTTTGATAGTGAAAATTCATTTTTCAAATGGCCACAATTTCGGCCCTTTTCAGTTTCAATTCTCCTTTTGTTATTTAAATCCTGCTTACCTCAATTTTTCCAATCCTATCACCTCAATTTAGTCAGACAGACAGCTGGTTTTGGATTAGTGGATATTTCCCTGTTAAAGGGAGATAACTCCAACACTTGGCATTATTTTAGAGGGAGATTGGCAATCATACGGTGCTCTTCCTATGCTCAGGACAAAACAGAAGCTAGAGGAAACTGTTCAGACCCTTAATGGTACTTTTTCTGAACTGACTTTTTTTTGAACTGACAAGTCCAGCCAGAGAACTATCCTGCAGATTTCCCATTTCTTGGTGAACCGCATATCGTCCATATTTTAGTAAAACTCAGATCTACGGTGAAGTAGTACAGAAACCAGAAAACTTCTAAACAACTTTTGGATTAAGACTGGGGTTCGCACAGATCGAAGCGAAAAGGAAGAAAGGAATAAGAAGCATATTAGGATTGCAACAAGTATTTCTAATAAGAATTTTTGCGAAAATATTGAACGTGTCGATGCAGCCATCAGGCTAGTCTAAGTCCTTAGGGGGTGAAAATGAACCAGGTTGAAATCAATTGGAAAATGTGACTCATGTTTGAGACTTGACTTGAGAGTAAGCTAACCAAGTTTTGGTGACGGATTTTTTTTTTTAAAGAACTTAACACTCAAGTGGATATGACTACATTTAAAGTGCTTGAGCACGTGTTAAGTTTTTTTTAGAAAAATGGGACAGAGACTATTGGCTATTCGCTCCATGGGTGGCATCAAACATTTAATGGAGAGATTAAAATATTGGTGTAATTGGATTTTTTGTTGTAATTCCAGGCAAGCACTTAACGTGGTCTTAGTTGCCTGAAATAAAAGAATGTTTTTCCGAACTGATCTATTTGGGAGCTAATACACTACCAGTTGAGCCACAGTCATCAAACATCTTGTGGCTTCCTTAGCACCTACTCGAAAAAAATCGTCTGTTTCCACCGCTACGCTGCAAGTTGGTCGACTTACTGCTTAATGCTCTCAGTAGTTCTAACATCTATACTTTAGCATATATCGAGGATATAGCTGTACTCTCTGTTGGATCATGTCTAGTAACTATCGCTGTAAAGCGAAGGCAGCCCTAGCAAGCAAGCTTTCACGAAAATACGTCATTGCCGCTTTTATCAGACTTCAAAGTACGAGGTGTCTTGGCTGTATGGAGACTCTCTCTAGCACGCCTGGCTCTGGCCTAAGCACGCTTATACATTTTCCTTCCATTAATATTCATATCATGGTTAAGGCAGGAATCTGAGCCAGGAAAAGAATGTAGTCGTAACTAAACGGATAGCAACAAAAGTAATATAGGGCGGGGTTCTTGGATAACGATAACGCTACATTTCACTTCTCTTTAGGAAACTTGTGAATATCTTCCAAACTTAAATATACGTAATTGTGAAGAGGGCGAAGCATTTTTTAATTTTAACGACAGCAAAGCTGCCTTAGAGCCTTAGTAAACTCTCATACAACTTGCAAGCTAGATTGAGAACGCATGACTTTTCTGAATCTTGTCTGAGTCCCAAATCATAATGGGAGCACTAGAAATGAAATCCCGACGTCTCTTTTCTGATGTCTAAGTAAGATGCTGCACCACAATTTGCTAAGCAGTTAAACGTGCTGGGCATAATTGACACAACATTCTGTGACACTTGCTTTGAAAGTGATAGCAACACAGCGGAGCGCCACGTCTGTGAATGCCCGCAGCGATTACTCGGCGTTGGCGTGGTGGATTCTACTACTGTAGTCCCTTTATCACTGAAAAGCTTACCCATCTTTCTTCGAAAGACTGAGAAATTCTATTAAAGAGAACTTACAAGGAGTACAATGGACTAGTTCTTTGGATGAGTGCTTAGTTCTAACAGGGAAAGAAAATGTATTCTTGTGTAAAACTAGAAGTAAGTTCAAAAAGTTCACGAAGTAAGACTTTTATTGTCATTGTTCACAGAGGAACGATCAAGAATAACCACCGATCTTAGGGCTGCTCAGTTACTAATTAATTTTAAATAATCTTCCCATAGCTGTAATATCATTAAAATTTCAAAATACTTAGAATTACACTGTCTTAGTTATAATAGGTGGGAATGCCTTTTATCAATTCAAGAAGACTCTCATGCCATAAATTAGGTAAACAGATCATATCTCTTCAGAGGCGTTAACATACAATTTTTTTGATAAGCCATAAAACCTCTGTTTACATTTCACAGCAGAATAAGTATCTATAATCTCTATCACACCTGTTGGAGTGATAATAGTTTTACTGTCACCTTTGAAGGGATCGAAAATTAAATTCCTATAAAAGCAAAGATCGGTCTCGAATGCAGCACAGTCTCGTTCTCCTTTTAAGCAAGGTAATTGAAAGTGAAATTTTATTCCAATGAATACAAGCACCAACTACGTCGTCTTCGACACCAATGGCAGCAGTGATGATGCCTGGGCATTGCTCTTACTCCTTAAGGCTGATAGCATTGGTAAGATCAAGTTGCTTGCAGTCACTATTGTTCCTGGACCGATAAGTACGGAACAAGCAGCACGTCGGATGGCTGCTATACTTCAAACAAAAGGGCGAAGTGATGTTAGTCGTTATATCATTCTTTGAGGATCACTGTTATAAGATTTTAAATTGCAGATTCCAATTTATATTGGAGCAGCAACACGTTTTATGCCGAATGTCTATGATTATCCTGAAAATCGACGAGATCCACCTGGTGGACCTGGTGGACCTGGTGGACCTGGTGGACCTGGAGGACCTAGTGCACCTAGTGGACCTAGTGTACCCGGTGGACATGGTGGGCCTGGTGGGCCTGGTGTACCTGGTAGGCCGGGTAGACCTAGTAAGCCCGTTCACCAAAATCCAGGTGGCTCTGGACATAATAATCATGGTGGGCACATGCATCATAAGCCCTGTTATCCCGGACATGATAACCATCAGGATCGGTATTGCCATGGAAACCACAGTCCTGATTGCTCTGAACAACATGGTCCTGATTGTCCTGGACAGCACGGTCCCACATGTCACTCCGATCATGGTTATAATTGCAATCATAGCCCTGGTTGTCATACCGGACCCGATTGCCCATGGCATCAAATACCTATTTGTCCTGGGCACCATGGACCTGAATGTCCCTTTAACCATGGCTCTGAATGCCACCAAGGTCCTGGTTGCTACAGTTGTCCAGATTGCTCTGATAATTGTGATCACGAAACTGATTGTGCTGGAAATCAAGATCAAGGAAATTTTAGCCCTGTTTGTCCCGGGCAGGACGATCATGGAAATCATAGCTCTGATTGTCCAGGACAACATGATCATGCGCCTGGCTCTGATTGTTATATGCAAGGTGGTCATAGATACAGTCGTCATGAAAGTGGTGGTCATGGAAAGGCTGATTATGGATATGGTGGTCACAGACATCGTGGTAATAAACACGGCAGCCAAGAGCACGGTGGCCATAAGCATGGTGGACAAGGACATCAAAATCACGGAATCAGCCATAGCGTATCTTATGAAAAACCAACTCCATATAATCATGAAAACAAAGTCTTTGATGTGCTCTCAGAAGGTTTAGCTAGGGAGGGTCGTGCTTTGGTCAATAACGTTCATGCAGTCAAGGCAATTAAGGACTTAGTTAATCAGGTAAATGACTGAGCTATTCGTGGTTGAATTCGTATTTAAAGCGATCGCTCTTTTCTAGTATCCCAATTTAGTGACAATTATTACAACCGGACCTTTGACCAACATCGCTCTTGCTTTAGCGATGTATGGACCAGACTTTGCGGCACTTATCAAGGCTATTTTCATCATGGGTGGTGCCTACCAGGCAGTCGGAAATATGACTCGTTGCACCGAATTTAATTTCTTCTTAGATCCAGAGGCAGCTCACATCGTTTTGGCCAGAGCCAAATCGCCCATTACAATTTTACCTTGGGAAGCTTGCTTAAGAGATCGTTTCTTTATACCCACGGTGAGTAGTCTTGCAAATCTTTTATAGATTTATTTTGTTGAGTCTCTTTCAGAATTGGCGTTTCAATGTGCTTGGAGCTAATAAGACCGATCCCTTCATTGATCTTATTGATAAAGTGGAGCGAGATCTGGTCATGAAAACACGTAACACCCGTTGGATTCCATATGATGCCATGATTGTCGCTGTCTTTTTATTTGGACCGCATTTCGTAAGTGTACGCAGCAATTGGAATGCTAAGGTTGAACTATTTGGGAAGTATACCAGAGGTGAGATGATTATTGATCATCTTAAAGATCTGGTCAAGAATCCGATCAACGTGACAATTATTGAGGATGTTGATGCTGACATGTTTAAGATGATTGCTATGTGGGCAGCTGGCTATCCTGGAGCTGATAATGCCTTTATTGAGGGTCTTTTGTAGAACCTTCTTTCAAATTTATCTTACTTTTTTGTTTTCTACCTTTTCTTTAAAATCTAATAAAAGCACATAAATTCCCAACAATATTATGAGTTTCAATATGATTGATTACCAAATTTACTTATATGCTATGATGTATGGCGATCCTATCATAACATCCTGTTCCGAGTCATCTTTCAGCGTGGAAGTGGTCTATTATGCTAACACGTCCCCTTAATTCTTCGTTCATATGTAATGGATGCTATTTTAACCATAGCCTAGCGAGTTTCTTGCACGTCTATCTTCTTGTATAATCCATGGTTAGGGCAATATGTGTTATTTTACAAGGTCTTAAGGTAACAAGAAACACCAGATTCACTTATGTCCTGTATACCCTTTTGGGTTGATGGGCTTTCCGCTTATTATAGTATACTGCAAAGCAATGGAGATATTGCATTTTTATAAAGTACATATGTCCAATGCATTGCCACCTTTGTCTTCGACATTATAATTTAATGGAACCTGACTAGTTTTGCGAAGAGACTCCGAGATGTAAATAAGGTTTGGTTAGAAAATTTTCAAGATACTTCGTAGAAACCCATTCAAAAACAATTTTCAGCATCCTTGTGATAATGGTGGCCATATTCGAGGTGCTGCACCCATATTAGCACCCACTTAGCATTTGAAATGATAGCTTCTCCATATTTTGGACAACATAGCAAACACAGATTTTGTCTATCAATAGCTAATCAATCGAGTTTCTCGATAGAGCAGATGGTCGAAACAAAAAATCCTCTGTATTTTTGGTTTTTTTCGTATATTTTTTTTCTTCGTAAGCCTCACCGCATACAAAGCATACAATTTGAATTAGGATTGGTTGATTCTATTACACCTGGGTATGATTATAATGCTCCAGATTTATGGTATTGAACCCTTGAACTTAAATTGAACAATTTCAACAAATATACTGAGCGGAAATAGTCGTGTTTCTTAGGTTAAAGATAGAAAATTAAAAAGTGTTTCAATCGTTTGATTTTTCCAAAGCTTTTCGATATAAGAGGAAACTTGCAAGTAATAATGCAAACTTTTTCTTGAATTTTGATCGGAAATCATAAAGTTTTTGAAGTATCTACAGTTTGAAGTGCCAATAAATATGTCAGTATTACCGTGTAAAAGCCTACAAGTTATGAAATGGCTTGCAATCATTAGATCGAATACATAACTGTTTTTTAAAAATTGGCGTAGGGACACTGAAGTTAAATTTTTACAACTTTAAATGAGTGGTCAACAGTAGATTCGTCCGTATCCGAGTCTTTGAACCTCTCAAGCTGATCAGTCTTCTCAACATAGCCTACAAGATCGTAGTTGCCCTAGTTGCTCATTCCTGTAAACACAGAACGCCGTTCGTCAATAACCTTATTGTTCCATTAAGCCAGGAAGGTCAAATATTCACACTACGGCAGATCTTGAAAAAAAAAACCATTATTCTTAAGTCGATACACAACACCTATTCGTCATTTTTAAGGCGTCGTATGACAGCGTCACTCCATTGCTTCGGTATTCCTGCCATCCTGCACATACTGCCCTATTAAGGTCGGTAAAAAACTCACCGAGGTCTCTGATGTCAAGAAACGATTTAAACAAGGCGATACACTACTATGCGATTTCTTTAACATCAATCGTGAAAGAATATTGCAAAACGCATGCGCAGACACAAGAGGCACAATATTTCAAAAGTTCAACCAATTGCTCGCATATGCCGCGAGTGATATTAACATAATTGCAAGAAAGCAGGGTGATGTCAGTGGGGCTTTCGCGAGTATTGAGATAAATAGTCTCAGACACGGTCACGTATCGGTCACCCCTGACTGATATAACTTTGAGGTAGTTAAGGACTTTACCTACCTAGTTCCTGCTATCAACTCAGACAACGACACCATCGTTAAGATCAAACATAGAATAACTTTTGCCACCATAGCAAAGCCCTCTCTCAATCCACAAAAGTGAGACCTTGATAGTCCCATTCCTACTCTATAGCGCAGAGACATAGACTTAATCAAAACTGGACAAGTGATTTTCAGTCCCGTCTGTATTGACGCTGAGATATTCTGCCCTATCGGGAATTCCAAGGGAAACATTTTCCCCCGAAATATTTTTTGTTCCCGGGAACTAAATCTACCTATCGTGAATTCCCCGATTACAAACGAGAATCCAAAAGAAACAATTACAATTTTTATTTGAAAGGAGAAATCAGTTTTTATTAAAAAAGTTTAAATATGAGTTTGTGTTAGCGGATGGACTTAATGAGGAAAATGAGAGAACTCGGCAAAGATCCATCAGGAGAAATCTGAGAGATAAATCGAACCCTTTGGATACGCACATAACAATGATCTTGCCTTTTTCCATTCCAACAGAGATTTAACTAGTGGTCCAAGACTATTCAATTCCTTCTCTAATCTTTTCCAAAATATGTTAACTTCTTTGTTTCTCTTAGTAAATCCATTTGTAATGCCTGGATATCTTTCCATCTCTCTAACAATAATTTCTAGTTGTTTTGTATCTGTTGTGTTTGACCTTAATTAAATGTTACAATCTGCATTTGAAAACAAAACAAAAAAAATAAAAAAATAAAACTTACATGATACATGAAAATTTAAAATTCCTCCAGAAAAATCAAGTTCCCCAGAAAAATTACAGGGGAATAATTCTTGGGAAATACCCTCATTTTTCCCTCGAATTCTTATTCACGATAGCTATTGTTTCCCCTTTTTCGAAGTTGTCACCGATACCTAGTTTTCGAAAATGTAAAAAATTCCCCGCGAAAAATTGTTGCCGGTTTTTGATTTACATTGATAAGGTCAACGGTAGCTTACGGACTACTCGACAATGTCGAAAACACAAGCTTACGAGTGGTACAAAGAGTTTCAGGTACTGTGGTTGATGATTTGCCCCATTCCGGTCGTCCATCAACCGGTATGTTTGACGTAAACATCGATAAAGTTGAGAAAATTGTACTCGAAGATCATCGTGTGAGGATCAAAGAGGTAGCAGGCGATCTTGATGTCTCTTTCGGATCGGGTTTGGATATGAGATGAGTTGAATAGTGGCTTGTGCCGAGAGTGCTGAGTTTGTTGCAGGAACAGTTTTGCATTGAAGAAGTGGTTTCTTTGTTATGTTATCGATGGCATCATTAGCGGTGCTGAGACATGAGTCTATAAATATGTAACCGAAACTAACCAACAGTCATCGGAATGGCGTACTCAAACGAGCCAAAAGAAGAAAAACTACGAAAAAGTCGAACCACAATCAAGGCTTTTTTGACCGTTTTCTTTGATTGGCGTGGTGTTGTTGAGCGTACTTTGAGGGAGAATGTTCGTTGCAAAAGGCAAGATTTGTGGGGAAACAACAACAGCACAACGACAACGCGTCGGCTCATACATTTCATCTTTTACGCTACTATTTGATCAAAAACAACGTTCAGCTTCTTCTTGACTTTTTCCTATTCTGATGACTCAAATTACCACTTCGCAGAAAGCCTTTTGAGCCAATTGAGAAGATTAAAGAGAATTCACAGAAGGAGCTGAAGACCGTCCTAAAATCGACCTATGAAAAGCGTTTAGAAGAATGCAGGAAGCGTTGAAATATGTGTATTGCTTGCAATGGAAATTGCTTTGTAGGAAATAAAATGGATATCGATGAATAGTTAAACCGTTTTCGTACCGCAATACTCATTTTCACTGCGTATACAAGGTGGCACAAAATTAATCATCCAATTTTGTTTTTGAATTACTTTTTTACAAAAAAAAACAAGATTTTGAGTTTTGGAAATCTTTATTTGGACCTTTACAATTTTTTCTGTTAAGTGAAAAAGATGATATCCTTCAAGTGACTGCCGCCAATGTTGATACACTTTTTGGCTCGTGCTGTTTATGCGGTTGCACCGTCTTGTTGAAACCAGATGTTCACCAAGCCCCGCTCATCCAATTCTGGCAGTAAGAAGTCGTTTATCATGGCCCTGTAGCGTTCGCCAGTAACAGTGACCGTATGGCCGATGGCGTCCTTAAAAAAAAGGCCCAATCACTCTTCCCGCGGGAACGCCGCACCATACAGTGGCTTTGAGCGGATGTAATGGCTCTTCGTGCATCACACGCCCTAGAAACGAAGATTTTGTTTATTGACGTAACCGCTTAAGTGGAAATGCGCCTCATCGTTCATGATGATTTTCGACACAAAATCGTGCTCTTCGTTGAGATTGAGGATGGCTTGACAGCGGAGTATAGTGCTCCATTGTTTGTCTGTTTGTGTACTGCAGCTGTCTAGTTCACAAATGTCAAATATGATTGTCGTACGATCCCACTTGGAAAAATTATAACATCTTCCGATAGGATGATTAAATTTGCGCTACCTTGTATTAGCTAGTCGGCAATTCATTTTTGAAGGTAATTGCCTATTCAAACGATGACATGTTGACTTTGTCTATAAGGTTCGTTATTATAATGTCTTATATGGGCTAATAAAAACATTCCTTCTTTGTTTCAACATGTGAACTTGGAGGTGCTAGTTTACATCAGCATCGCGCTAGATATTTAGACTTGAAGCCCAGTGCTGATATTGAGGAAATATATATTCTATTTCAATAAATTGAAACAGCTATCAAATGACTCGCAAGCTCAACTCCCGCAAGTGACTTAATCAATTGATGGGCATATAGTTAAATGGTCATTCAAACGTAGTACTCGTAATAGAAAATAGAGCATAGAACTTCCCACTCAAGTATTGGCGAATCTATAATTTGTCGCTGATCTTTATTCGAATGTGGTATTATGTACAATAGATCCTTGGGCCCGATTTCGCATGGGTGAATTTGCCTATGTAACACAAAAAAAGTGGGCCCTGGACTGCTTATGTATAGTACACACGTCTAAGATTGACTCTGAAAGGTTATGTAGGTTAAATTTGTTCGAAAGTTGCTATTAGCCACTGACTAGCCAGTTCGGATTTAAAAAAATAAAACGGTTTCTACAAAACTGGCAATTGTGGAACATTGCACACATCCCAGGATGGTTTTTTTTTTATACAGATCACATGCCCCTTTTGAAAAAATAACAACTGCAGATTATTTCCATGGACTACTTTTACCTACGGTCAATTCTTTGCCGTGTTTACTAATCAACAAATTCATTTTGATTTTGACGACAATCGATAAAACCTTAGCTCTAAAGAATAACATGAAACAATCAATATTAAGTTAAAGTCGACATTTCAAATGCTCTATTTGCAGGCATATTGGAATTTAATTAGCTTTAATTAAGTATCAATCTTTAGTGTAATTGTGTTGTTAGTTGGCAATTGATTGACTGTAATGTTCGATGAAAGTATTCCATCATTTCGATCTAATTTGTCGGATGGATTAAAGCTGAAGAAAGTCTGGTGTGTTGGTACCTTGACTATGAATCTCTCATGTTTATAGGGTATCTGGTAGTAGATTTAGATTTCCTTCCACTTTTAAAGAGTTTATAAAACGAATAAGGAATGTGCGTCGATGCAGTAAAAAATAAAAATATTTGCTGTAATACAAATTGAGAGCTAGCAAATTCCTTTAAGCAGACAAGCATTTGAAAGGATGGTAAAATGCTTTTCAAAGCCAATCAATACACACCAAGGTTATGAAAAAAAGAATTATAGAACAGATTGACATCACATAAGATACCAATTTTGCCATATGGCCCAAATCGTAAGGACTCTCTTAAATCTAAACTGATACAGTTCAAATAGAGTAGCTACTTGACGAATTCAATAACTACTCCAACACACCACAGTTGCTTATGAGGTAAAGAAACCCTCATCCGATCAATTATTCTATTCTCTCAAGTGTTTCTAACATCTGTCCATTACCGTCAGGGTACATGGTAAATATCATAGATGCCACATGACAGTGCAATATGGTACATATTCTATAGTCAAGAAGAGATAATTTCCAAGTAAAAGTTTTAATAACTCGGGGATATGGATGAAGATCTTAATTATCCGGAATTGTGAAGCTTTTCACTTTCTGCACACCATCATTTGTACCTACAAACTTCACTTTCTTTCACCATATAGCACAGTCAACAGAAAACAGAAAACAGAATTTCCTTCAAAAATTTCAACGACTTGCTATCTTTGTCCAAGCGTGTAAATATCCCAATTTTTTGTTGTTAACCAAAAGGCAAATAAATGTCATCAAAGAATCGTCTGCATGGATATGAGTATCTACCAACGGAAGTGAACAACAGCAAACAAGTTCAAGTTCATATTCAGAGCATGAATGGGACATGGACTGGAATACTTTTTTCGTGCTACCACAACAAAACCTGCAGCAGTTGAAATACAAGTACTTGTACATATACTCATCATTACTTGGATAGAGTAACTCTCATGGTTGATTGAATCTCGACAGTGGAGAATCACTGCTAGGAAGAAAGAACGCATTAATGTCAGTTAAGCGCTTCACCGCTGCCCGGGTTAATTATACACTTTGAAACGGTATAATTGATGATGAATATCAAAGAAATGTATCTTTCCATTTCTTTGACTGACTATGGAGCATATTAATATGTCAATATTGTCGCATACATATATATACATATGCAGGCACAGCCCAGAAAGTAGGGATGATATTGTACCACGGTTCACATATAGTGTAGCTATCTACACTGAGTCCATCGCAAGAGAAGAAAGGTAAAAGTTGATTCCAAAACGTGCAATCATTTTGCAATGGTTGGGTAGATCTGCTTCTCGTGTCTCTCTATGAAAGATACTCTCGGAGCTGAAGTTATTTGCATTTCAATCGTTGTCCGGTTAAGTTACGCACTTCTTGTGAGCCATTATGTCAAAGATACTTGTCGGTTATTATTTTTTCTGCCTGTTCAGTGTATTGTTGGTGTCGGTGTCGTCCTATGAATACGGTTATCATCCTAGTTCCGAAGAATTCGACGGCACAATGCGGGATCGAACCTGGACACGCGATCTCCTTTGGCAAGAAAGAAATACGAAAACGTTTACGCCAAAATTTAGCCTTCAAAAACTAAAAGATACCAGTGTTGCTAACTCTTTCATTTCTTCGTCAAATAGTTTTAGTGATAAAAAGGATACCAATACAGATACAGATATGGACAGTGATACGATTGGACTCTCTAGTGAATTTGTGCAAGAAGTGACTAGAGATTCCCAAGAGAATCAAGCAAATCATACAGAGTGGCCAATTTATTTTACTAATCCCGCAACAGGAATAGTGTATGCGATCACTAAGGTCGGTGTTAATGGTAACCAAACAGCTCTGCCGAAAAATGGATCTGTACCGATTTTTGTTAGTAAGGAACAATATGAACAGGATCTGTACCTCTTAAAACGTAGTATCGAGTCAAAGTGCAATCGACAAGGACGACCCCAGATCATAAAATTAGATAGTGGAAGTTTCGTTAACAAGCCGACACCAGTTTTCGTTAAAACTGAACTAAAAGTTAAGGGCAATCGTACTCGGGTTAAGAAACGAAAGAATAGACATCGTAAAGTGAAGAAAACAAAATCCGGGCATATGGTTCAAATATTAACAAAGAACTCCTCATTACCTATAGTGACAGTTTCTCCTTTAGATACGCAGCTAGAAAAGCCAAATAAAGTTAATCTGCTATCGGTTTTTAGCAGTTCCCAAACGATACCACCTTATTCGAATAAAACTCCAAATAAAACGAAAAAGTCGCCTACCAGACACACAACAAAATTTCATCACAAACTCAACAAAAGATCACTAGATTCCACTGATCTTAATCAAATATTCCTTAACACTAGCACGACGAAAAGATCTCTTAATTCTTCTGACTCCGGAGAGAAATCCAAAAAGATTCTCTCTACGCAAATTCAAGTAACGAGTGAATACCTGGAGCCTACGACAAAAATAAGAACACCAAAAAACTCACTTGAAGAAACAACTAACAATCCCAAGCCGAAGTTTCCATCAAAACCCCCGTCAGAGTCAAAGTCAAAGTATCCATGCAATGACACGAAATTAGAGAAGCCCGCGTCGAAAGAGTACGATGACTATTATGACTTTGGTGGACCATATTATGATGATTACTCCACTGGCGATGATGAAACGGCAGAAGACGAAGACGGAAGTAATGAGTCTATAGAATACAAGGCAAGTTCGGAAACTACCATTACGGATTACAGTTCGGTGGAGGAAGCCTCCAAACCAAATGAAGATTACCAGCCGAGAAAACCTCTCCAAAAACGAATCAAACGCAGACGTCCGTATAGTGATGATTATGATGAGGATTACGATGATGACTATGATAATGAAAGTGATGATGGAGTGATGGGCTTATTTCGTACTATATTCACACCGGTACAGTGGGTAATGGACAAGGTCTTTGAAAGAGCTGGACAAATGTTGAATAAGAATTCGCAGGATGAAAATGATGATGATAATGATAATGATAATGATAATCGTAAACCAAAGTATCCACACTACACGGTTTATAACAGTGGCAGTGCTGATGAAGTGACAGAGAGTGAAGAGACTTCTGGTGATCAGGGAAACTCATTTGGATCGTGGTTTAGTTCGTGGTTTGGATTTAAGAGGAAAAGTAGAACTACAACACCAGCACCTGTGGAGGATGAACCTGGTTGGTTTGATTCTTGGTTCGGTTATGATGTTAGAACACCATCACCTAATGAAGAAGAAGACAATGATTGTGAGTTATATTTATATTTTTATAGGTTAAGGATTACGTACTCGTATATTGTGGCATAATAATTTTGTAGATTTGATTAGAGAATGGTTTCTTTTTTCTTTTTGATCGAAGCAAATATCATTTGTTTTCGTTCTGATATGTTGAATTATGAGCCATTGTCATTTTATTGCAGTGAGTTCCGCGTTTCGTAAAATTAATAATACTAGAGTACTCGCGGCGTAAATATTTTTAAGTCAGGAGATCTCTTAAATTAAAGTTTTCACTATTCAGTTCTTAGAATGTTTATAATCAGGTACCTAGTACTAAAAAACGCTAAATTGCTCTGCATAGCTCCAAAAAATGAATGGATATTGAGTGAAAACATTTTGAAGGTTTTTCTAAGCCTTGCTGTTTGAAAGCAGCAAAATATGGGAATTTTTAAGGTAATTCTTGGCAATTAGAAACGCCATTACTTTCATCCAAATAATGAAGTAATTATAGAGACCTTTAATTATAAGATGCAATGATTTAGTGCTATATAGTTTAGCTTTGACTTTATGACTAAAATGTAGTCTCAGCATGAGGAGGAGGGTATTAAACTTCTTTAAAGTCCCGGAAATTTCTAAAAGATCTGTTGTAGTTTGAATACCTGACGATGGATTTAACAAGTAAACAATTTGAGTTTAGTTCAAATAACACTTCCCAAGCCTCCCTTTGGTTTGGTGAATCGGATCGTTGCCGATCGCATGCTGTCTAATTATAGGATGTGCTCCGGATTTTCTCCACCGACTAAAGCTCTATTTTACTTCTGAAAATTGTTTCCTTATATTCCTGAGCTTCAACAATATATATCTGTCTAGTTCGTGGCCATATTATTAGATGCACTGTAGAATTTTTATAATTATTAGATTATACGCGATATTTTGAACTTTTAACGTTACAGAAACTAAGTTTTGCTTATTAAATTTGTTTTGTGGTTCTATTTTCTTTATTTTTTTATTTTGGTACGTTGCGTTATACATGCACAGTATCAAGGTATTGGTAACAGAGCTTAAACAAGTACAAACTTCTTTCAGTCGCATTATCGCGCTCTGGCGGTTAGGACTTGTTTGTGTGACTTTAAAAGCTTTGTGTGCTTATTAACGGTATTAAATTGTATTGTTCGTTTATCGTGTGCTTCTTTACTGTTATTAAACAACATTTTGACAAACAAAAATAATTAATTGTGACATTTTAACTATGGGTAAGGGAGGAGACCTGTCACCAGGAAAAAAAGCTGAAGTGGAAGCTCTGATCTACACAAAAGCTTTTTTTGGCCGAGAAATATCTCGAAAAGTGTGTATGTCTGAGGTTAGCGTGAGACGGATAAAGAAAAAAATTAATGTGGTGAAGAATAAAGCCCAAAAACAAAGAGCAGATGATAAAAACTCAGTTGGAAGAAGCTAATATTAATGCTTCTGACGCACCATATGCATAAAACACAAAGAGAAGCTTAAGTTAACAGCTGCAATGAAACCAAAACGTCTGAATTGGGCAAAACAGTTGCGAGATAAGGATGCGGACTTCTGGAGATCTGGATATTTGAGTTTTTGGCCAACAAAGCTCAGTTTGTTCTTCGACGCCGCACCGTGGAGAAAATTTCCACCCCAACTGCGTCGTTCAGACTGTGAAGCAGCCTACCAAAGTGATGATCTGGTCAGCCATCACAGGCAAAGGCACAGGACGTCTGTACGGGTTAAAAGGGATAATGCGACATGACGGCCGGTAGAAAGAAGTATTGCAAAATCGTTTGAAAATTATTGAAAATTATTTTCAATAAATATGTTGTTTTATTTCTATAAAAAAAAGTAGGAAATAGATTATATTCTGAAAAAAAAATTAATTTAAATGCAATACAATATTCGAAAACATAAATAAAATAGCCGTTAATTGACATTTGCCATAAAATCTATAGTGCATCTTATAATATGGCCAGGAACTGTATGCCCTTGACTGTAATATATCAAACTATAGCTTTGTTGGGCTGGTCCGGTAAAACCTGATATATTCGATTTCTGACAGCTTTGCTGAAAATGTCCCACGAATCTTTAGAGCTTGTTTATTTTTGAAAGTAAAAATAATAAGTCCGCTTTTCGTATTATGTTTGTAATAAGGTTGTAATTTACTGTTTCATTTATTAAAACGACATGCAGTCGTATCCTCTTTCTAATAACAGATTTCTTGAAATTCCAAAATATTTGACTTCGCTTAAAAGCGGTCACTACTTTAACCTGATATTTACAGTCATATGGCCAATTGATATATTGGCATGTGTTCCACCAAGAGGGGGTTCGACCCAAATGATTCGATCTACCAAATTTGTAAGCATAATTGTCTGTATTACATAAAGCGTTAAACATACATATACCCAGTGAGCGAAATTTGTAAACAGTTCCAGGCCAAAGTTTAAAGATTTAAGAGCGATGATATGGTTTACGGAGATTACTTTGGATGCCATCTTTTGGACGGAGATCGATTGCAAAAACATATGTCTGGAAGTCAGAAATGAAACGTCCTTGTCTTGTTGAATTTTCTGTTTAAGAACATAAATTTCAGTACGTTCCGCATTAGACATTTTTGAACCGTCAGTGTCCTTTGATAAGAATCCCTTTTACGCTTCAAGGATGTTCCACTGACTGCGGTTTAAAAGACAATCGTGAAGGGGTGTTTGTGCGATTTTAAATTGTTTGGGGTGTATACCAGTATTATTAACGAGGTGTGTGCATTACCATAATGAACCACAATTATTGAGAAAGGACTTAGAAGCAATTGTTTCCACTTTTTACTAAGATTTAGTAAGCTTCTCATTTGGAAATCATAGGCATTAGCGCCTCAATGTCGAATTCACATTGGATTAGAGCGGGAAGAATTCCGCAATCGATATGAGCTTGTTAATTTCTTTATCGAGAGGGCTATCTGATTGAGTCGGAAGATTATATTATCTTTGACACAAACCTAGTGCGCCTATCAGGATTATGTTGTGAGTCTTCACAAAATCGAGGTGTGTATTTTTTTTAGAAATCCGATTCTCACAAGAATGCGTTTGCTGAAGGATTCTCCTCTTTTGGGAGATACTGCAATCAAATATTTGATTTAATATCTGATAAAAAATAACAATTTCAACAACATGAGGCTTAAGTTGTCGCTTTGGGTCCTCGTCATCAAAAGAGGTTTCATTTGGAATGTTGGACTTCCTGCTGATGGAGATAATAGGACTTAAAAACAATTAAAACGGTCAGAGCGTGACTATATATTGTTTGGTTGTTTGGACAAATTACTTACTATTATTATTCATAATAACTTCAGAGGCACTAATATCTTTTGTTTATAATGATGCTATCCAAATTCGTGTTAATCCATGAATTCAATTATTTAAAGATGTTCACATAAACTGGAACTGTTGTATGCTTTCAAGCAATTTTGGACTGTTTCTGTTCTCTGTTTTCATAAATGTCTTGATCTTTACCAATATTGTGTATTTTGGATCCATTCTCACAAATACGATGCCCAGAACTGATCTCTTTCCTTATTTTAGTTGTGACGTGATACTTAGAAAAATTTTGTCGGCAATTACTAGTGGTTTTACCAAAGGCTCTTAAAAATGATTTATTTGTCATAGTTGGATTCTCACTACTGCAGTATGTAACCAAGTGGCGTTCCTACTATAATATTTCCCGTTGTTAAGGGTATTAAGTGGTTTGCACGGGATTCGCATATCTTCCCTAGCAGAGTTTCTCCTTTCGAAAATAGTTCCCCCATGGTGATGTCATATTTGTATTTCGATTCCCCGACGATTACCCTTAATTTTCATGAATGGTTACTGCCTACTGGCTTGTAGAAAATTAAAATTGTTTTTGGTTGAGCACCATAAGCTGAAGACAGAGGTTGATTCGACCTTTCAAATAAGACAGTTTAGCTTCTAGTTCATTTAATAATTTAAACAGATTGAAGATATGAACACTGTCGTTGACTTTTTTAAGAACCTTCCAAGATCACGAACTTTATCTTACAGAAGCAGACAGTTTTACAGTTTGTTCGCTTTAAGACCAGACGTCATTAATCGAACGTTGTTTTTAGTAACTCAAAATTTTTTTTCAGCTTGGTTTTTCGGTTGGTTTAATAGTAAGCCAAGACCAAAACGCACAACAACAACGACAACTACTACGCCAGTACCCATTCTTACTATAGCAGAACCTCTAAAAAATCCTCAAAAATGGATAGGAATTCTAGCACAGCATATTATCAACTCAACCACTACCAATAATCCGTTCATCGAAACAACTACGGAAAACCCTGAAATACCTAAAAAAATATCTTACAACAAGTATCAAATTTGGCGTCTGAAACCAAAGGATAACTCACAAGTCAAAGCGCTTGAGGACTATAAGCGAGGGGAAGAAGGTGCACGTTTGCAATGGCTCATGGGTCCTTCTTTAAGGTTATCATTTTAACCTCACCATCAATCTACATTCAAAAAATAATTTTAATTTTTTTTTTTCAGAGGGTTAACAGATGTTCTTATACCACCAAAAATGTTGATTGACTTTCAAGGAACTCTCAATTTCGAAGACATTCCACACGAAACCCTAATCTTCGATGTGGGCAAAGCAATTTCTTATGAAGAAGCAAAACAGGATGACACAAGTACTGTACCTCAAATGAAAGCCGGTAAAGGAAAAGCTGTTATGTCATGGAATAGATATTACGATTACGATAGTATAATCACGTATCTAGAACTAGTTCAACAGCGAAATCCGCACTTAGTTGAGTTGATACACGTCGGACGTTCCTATGAAGGTAGACCACTAGTCATAGTTAAAGTAGAATCCAAAAGGAATATCGAAAAACCGACAAAGAAGAAGAAGCTTAAACTCAACAAGAAATCAGATCTGGCGAATGGTGTGTTCATTGAAGCAGGAGTCCATGGAAGAGAATGGATAGCACCAGCCACAGCAACATGGATGATCAACGAGTTGCTAAAAATTATGAAAAACAATCGTAAGTAACTTGAAACATATTTTCATAAGCCGGGGTAAACTCGTATATATTCTGTGCAAGTGAAAGTTAGTCTTTGTCTTTAGGGGGGACAGACAAGGATAATAAATGACCATTATGTTTAAAAATAATTGGATGATTGCTAAGAACTGATATCGTCAACAATATACTACTGGATATGATCAGTCCACTATTCAAAGGAAGACATGTGTTGTTGTGTCTTATGTCTGCTAGCTTTTAAGACACATTCTATTTTTCAAATGTTATTGTATTACTTCCTACTATATGCTCGGCAGATACATATTTTACATTGTCCAAAACTTAACCTAACTTGATGAGTAGTTTAGATTCAGTTACTTTCATCATATTCCCGGATAACTCACTCGGTGTGTAACTCACTCACCAATTTATAGTTAAAGTAGCTTTTCTACTGAAAATTGGAAAAAATTCTACATGCTCGCAAGGACTCTAAATCCATCAGTCTGACTTCTTTCATGTAGAATGGAGAGAATGTTCTAGATTCTCGTACAAAAAATTTTATGAAATGAATTTACCCATTGAAAGGAGGTCGAAAAGTACGAGCCATGCTCTAGGAACGACATTAAAATCATTGTAATTTAAACTCGAGTGATTACTGACTGCAGTTAGCCAAAGTGCGTGCTAATGGAATAAATTTACTAGTTAAAGTATAAGTCATCTAATTAAGTAAGTAAGTAAGCAATTAGTTAAGGCATTTTATATGATTATATAAATTAAATAAATGAACCTTGTTGAGTCATAATACGCTGTTTCAAGAAAAAAAAATTTCCATTTTCCATAGTACGCGAAGGGTGACTTGAAAACAGAATATAGCAACATTGACATAACCAGCAGAAGACGAATTCGAATATTACAATGATATACCTAGTTCTGCCATAAGTTCTGTTACAAATAGATTTAAAACGCTATTAAATAAAACCGGTAAAAATTTTGTATTTAAAATTATTTCATTTATTAGACCACAATATTGGTTATTAAAAAAAACTGCATTCACTCGAAATGATTGCCTTTTGCTTTAACAGAGGCATCCAAACGGTGTGGCCATTGGGCAATAGCGTCACGTACGGTTTCCATCGAGATCGTGGACGCTGCTCTAGTTAACTCTGTTTTAATACTTTCCAAATTTCTGTGGGGAGTCTTGCAGACCATGTTCTCCAATTCTGACCACAAACCATAGTTCAGTGCATTCAGATCTGGACTTCCCGACGGACAATCTTCTGCTTCTATAAAGCCCGGAATATTGACTTGGAGCCACTCCTGCGTGGTTTTGGTTTTATATGCTGGATCAGAGTTCAATTGGAGGATCCATCTGTATCCATTGAAAATGGTATTGTTCAAAATCTTCACAACAGTAGAAGGTGCTGTGAAGGGTTTGAATAATACATCTTTTCGGTAAACCTTTGGATCAGTTATTACGCCCTTGTCACAGAAACGGAGGGATATGACACCATCGTGAGAAACCTCCCACCAAACCATTACGGAAGCGGGATGATGTCCACGTTGAACCCTTGGAACAACTTTTTCCCTTCCTTAGATGAAGTGGCATAGATCTTGTCATTTTGTTTGTTGAATACTTCTTCCACGGTAAAAATTTTCTCATCCGTAAACAGTATGTTTTCATGGCCATTGTCCGCGTGCCACTGCAAAAGTTGATCGTATCTTTTCAGCCTTAGTTTTTTTAGTTGAAGAGTTAGAAGACGACCCGTCAACCGACGATAGGCTTTCATATGCAGATCATCCCGAATCAGCCTAGACATTGATCTGGTTGATATATCCAATTTTTTGCTTCCTAAGGGGATTACTCCAAATTCGTTTACGCTCTGCCTTTACTACCGCATTCATACGGACGACGCGCGGGCAACCACTTTTTAGCCTGTACTCTACTCCAGACAATTCGCCGAAGCGAGCAATAGCCCAATAAACGAATATTCCCGATATTTCGACTGGTTTTAGGAACTCGAAAATTTGGCCAGTACTCTTTCCGAACTTATGCAACGCTATTACCGCAAATCGATTCTCTTTAACGCCCCACTCCAATAAGCTTTGAACGATAAGCGCCGGAAATTGTGTAACAGAACTTATGGCAAGACTAGGTATATAGGTAGAGGAGATGATGGAAAATCGTCAAATCTACCGTGCTTTCATTAGATAGAAAAAAAACATCGATACAATCGACGAGCGAAAGTGAAAATTTCTATTCAAGAAATAACTCCATTGCTGAACCACTTAAGGCTGTTCTTTGTCAGCTCTTTCTAAATAATTTCATCAAAGTTCAAAGCAGAATTATCGGTGATTTAATTTCGTTGATTGAAAAAGGTGTCACATTTACATATGTCAACTATTTTTTAAAACACAGTTTATCTTCATTCAAATTGCAAGATTTGCAATGATAAAAACCTGACAACTAAGTTCATCTTTTAGGAACTCTTTTAGGTATTTTTCGACCATCTATTTCGAACCAATTTTTTAGTTCTAGAAACTTTAGACACGTAGTAAAATTGTTGTTTTTGTTTCCAGCAGAGTATATAAAACTGTTGAACTTTATTCTGTATCATATTCCTGCATAGAGAACACTCTGTTTTTGTGCTTCCTATCGCAATTTACGCACTTAAAATGTATGATGGAATTGCATTTATAGACCGTGGAAAAGAACGTGCATATGATAGTAAGGGAATTCAATACATTTTAGTCGTGAAAAGCCGCTTGCCACTCTTTTAAATGCCTTGGACACGTCGCTCGAAATAATGACAACTAAACTACAACTACTGCAACAGAAATAGAAGTCGAATTTTGAATTAACTTGTCAGCTGGCAGAGAGCGAAGCCTGCACATGTTTCGAATTAAAGCCAAGTACCAGACTGGAAAAGAGGTTGCTGATGTTTTTTAACATTCCTTTATTTAGGAACAATATTAAAGAACAAATATGGTCAAATAAAATTTACACATTATTCTAAATAAATTCAGTAATTTTCTAAAATAATTTCTTTTACTCGAACAATCAAAGCTGGAGGTTGCTTCATTTCTAGAGCCATCTCCCCCAGATATGACGGAATAGAGAACTCCTTTACCGTTCTAAAAACTTCCTTTTTCTTCTCGTCGGTTATTGAAAGAGTAAACTTTTTGTCTATCTGATCACCCTTTTGAGCTTGTTTGTCCTTTAAGTCAACTTTCATGTATTCTACAGGAGGAGGTTTTAAAGGCGGCTCCAAAAACTCGTCTACACGGAATCATCACAAAAATAGTATAAAATAAAATCGTATGCATACTCGTATTAGCCCCAACCTTTTGTTTTTTTCTTTTCGATTTCCATTTGCTCCCGAAGAAATTGTGCCCTACAAGCTCTCTTATTCAGAGACATTCGAATCGATATAGAAAGTAACAGAATCATGAACAGTCCAGCGAACAAATATTTCACATATCTAAAAGTATTGAGAAATTCGGTTCCATCAAGTTTATGAATTGAAATGAGAATCATATTATACCGATGAGAATAGTATAGCCTTGTGCAGAAGTCGAACAAAACTCCTCCGACAGCAAGCCAAAACATTACGGAACCGAAAAATATAAATCTGCAGAAACATACTTTCAATTAAACTTAAGATTTTCCTTCCCAAGATACTTACGCTACAACAGAGATTATATCACGGAGAAATATGAGCAGAGTTCTTTGTTCCACGTTATAGGAATCACTCCCTTCAGAAGGACGTTGACTTTTTTTATATTTACCGCATCCGCACTTCCGCTGGCAATCTACCGCTATTTTATTTCGTTCATTTTCGTCCATTATTTTTATGTTTTCAATATTTTTTCTTTCAAATTTAAAACATTTTCAGTCACGCCCGAATTTTGGAATATTTTTTTTAATTCATTTGAGTATTACTTTTTAATTTGAAATATAAGTACACGTTGATCACAGGAGAGTTTTTCACCAGGTGTTTTTTGTTCACGGAACACATGTCGATTACTCCAGACCGTACAGATACTCACAATAATACCGCCGATGTTTTCTACTCCCGGCGATGGCGATGGCTCGATAGTTAGCTCATTGGACTATAACGCAGACAGTCTGGGTTCAAGTCCTGGCTGGGTCACCATTAATTTTTCAAATCGCCATCATCGTTTCGACGGGCAATGGCAAACTCCCGAAAGTAAAAAATTGCCTACGAAAAAGCTTCTAAGGAGTGCCGTTCGGAATCCGCGATAAACCGTGGGCCCCGCTCAGATGTGACAAAAATTAAAATGAGTGTCAAGAAGCAAGGCCATGGCCCATACCGGGCTGCCAGCGCCACAGTGTTTTTTGTTTTCTACTCCCTTTATCCGGTAAAGTGTTATACTTAACCATAAAAATGAGTTTATATCAAAAATCTGGTTTTGTGGACCAACTTTTAAAAAATTTCATATTTAACGAATCCCGAATCTGTTACTCCATCTATAAATAAAATGTTCATCATGGAAAATGCGCCTCAAAAAATACTTACTTTGGTATTAACGCCGCAGTTTAGTTAATCTCTGAGATCGCAGAATTCACACGACGGTGGGTCTCTTTCCCTTCGAGATCACAGGCGTTTGCAGAAACTTTCATTTAAAGTAAGTGGGTGATCTAATTTCCCAAAATCTCATAATGATCCCGAGCCCATCCCAGGCGATTCTTGTGCTGTACGAGTAAAAGAGGAAGAGAGAAACAGAAAAGCATGAGCAAACACTGATCGTATCAAATCGAACCAAAAAGTACAATAAACTTTTCATTCTAACATTGCCTGTAGAAATGAGCTAGGAAATCAAGTATAGGGGTTACAGTCGATTCTATGGACGGTCTATTTAAGGCAACTGAAGACTCAAATTCATCTTCAAGATTTGGTCGCTTGTCCTTTCCAAGGCAAATGATACCAAACAATGGAGCTTAGGAAAGGAGGATCAGTTTTTTGGTTCTTGTCTACCATATTGTGAAAGCGCTTGAAAAGTTTTAATTGGCTTCTGTCAGTGCGGAAATATGCAAAAATCAACATTTCTTTTCTGGGGCAGATTCTGGGCTAAGCCGCTGCAGAATATAGGGAAAATCAGGTTTGTATTCTAACTCGACATGAGAAATGGCCTTATCTCATCAGAAGTCATTGAAACTTGAATCAGAGTTGTACCTTACACATATGCCTTTTTTTTATCGACAGTTGACATTTGGAGGTCAGTAGGGCATGTTTGAGAGACATAGGGATTCTTCTTAAAATATCTTACTCTAGCTGAGGTAAAGGCTTCTCATTCTCATAAAGAGAAGAAGTTCAGTCTTCTCAATGTAATAAAAGTTCATTTCCAAGGTACATATTTTAAAATACTGCTGTATATGGTCTAATTCTGCAGCTCCACTGCTAGGTACTGACGGCAGTCATCATACATAAACGAAATTCTGTTCACAAGCATTAAACAGCATTAAACATTGATACAAAACTAGAGTACTTTGTTTGGAATGTTTCTATTTTCCTAACCAAAATGCTGGCGATCTGCTAGATTCGCTTAAAATACTTGTTACGGTATCGGTTCGGTTTCTAAAGGGCTTCCCAGACCTTATATATACGAGTATATATTCTGTCTCTAATGTACAGAAAGATGTAAATCATAGCTGATGATCCCTACAGAAGCGAGTTCTGGGTTCTCAAAATTCAAGAATAGTATAGCACTTCTTCATGGGGGGACGCATCAATGAATCCGTCGTTTTACTGAGTTGAGAAGAAATTCCATGGATGCAATCCTTAAAGATGCTTTAAGATCTCAAAATATAATTTCTATTTATATAAAGATTAGATCCAAATGTTTGGTCTTCTGAATACGGCGCAATAGCCTTCTCTCGTCCAAAATTTGTAAGATTGTATAGTTAATATGTCCGTTTAGTCGAACGAGAAGATTACAGAACTTTTGAATTTATTCTAGTTCTCTCCTCTTGGCACTCATCGACCCAAACTACAGCCATTGTTGGTTGCAGCATCGTTGTCATCCGGACCTTTTAGTTGCTTTCTTTTCTTTTTGAAGTGACTTCCACCAATCTGTTTGTCTTTGCTGTCGCTGCTAAGAGTACGTGACTTTGAGTACTTAATTCGATTTTTAAATCAAGCCATCCAAAGCAGCACACCGAATTTCTCGTGCTCTTTTCAATATACATATTTCTAATAAAAATAATTCACGTCGATGCAAGGACTTTTCCTATTTCTGTTCTTTTTCCTACAAAATTTCAACAAGATCGACTCAAGAAAATAAAAATATTTGACTCCAATATTAAATCGAACATTGCCATTTGCAGGAACAAATCTTGGTTCTGAATACATCAAGAACTCCACATGGTATATTATGCCAGTTGCTAATCCCGACAGCTATGAATACAGTCATCAGTACGATCGATTCTGGAAGAAGTCACGCTCCCGACACATAGCCAAGCCCAGTGGTATAATCAATTCGGCTATGACCTGGCTGCAAAAGAAGAAATCTGAAAAGCTCTGCTTTGGCGTGGATCTCGACTGTAATTGGCATTATAACTGGGGAAGACGAGGAAGCTCCAAATCACCGTGCAATGAATTCTTTGCTGGACCCACTCCATTCTCTGAGCCTGAGACTAGAGCTATTTCAAAATTCCTCATGGACAACAGAAAGCAGATACGGGTCTGAAAAACACCAAACTATTATCCATCAGATCCGTGACATCTAATTACTCTTTTATTTATAGCTATTCCTTTCTCTACAAGCCTACGGTCAGATAATTTCTTATCCGAATAAACTCAACTCATCGTTTCAATCTCAGAAACTAGACGATTTCCTTGATGTGGCCATGGTTGGAACTGATGGCCTAAGGAAAAAGGGCAGTAAGTCCAGATATAAAGTGGACTCATCCAATGACCTAATTGAAAGCAAATCGGGTAACATTTTGATTTTGATGCAGTTTTATTTTAGCTAGTTTTATTTTCATTCTATTTTATACATATTCTTTTTCATTCATAGGATCTTCGGATTATTTTTCTGCGTTTGAAGTGGGAATACCATTCAGTTACACAATCCACTTGGCTGACAATGGAGTCCACGGATTTCTACTACCCAGCGTTTATATTGAACCAACGGCGAGGGATGCATTTGAAATTATTACGGCAATGATCGATTACATTTGAATTTGTTAAAATGGGTTAAAATAAAATAATTTGAAAATAAACATTTTAGTTTTTGGCATCCAATACTAAGAGTACTTCTTGCATTTGGCAATCCAGTTCTTAGTCTTGCTTTCAATGAGATTGATGACTCTTTAATTCGTATTTCTAACATGAAACGATTCTTACTATCTATTTATAAGACAATTTACAAGGTTTTGCAGAAGCTTATAACTGGATTTGGAGGAGGCGCAACATGATTAACATTTGCGATTGCATTATTTGAAGTAACGTAGCACGTGTGCTGAGATGATTTTTTTATGAATATAACTCTCCCTGCATAAGAGTACTGCACAATGGGAACAATATTCCAGATTGTGAAAATCAGGTATTTTACTCAAGAGAAATACAATGTTGAACCGTAGTTGGAGAGTTTAATTTCTAGGCAGGTTAGCAAAACATTATCGGTGAATTAGTCGGGAAACATTGCTTTCACTTCCAGTTAACGAAGAAAACGACATCGGTTCACCTATCAGAAGGCTAAGAGCCAACAAAGAAACAAGCCTAAGAGGATCAGAGTGACTAAATAAGTAGTACCGAGTTAGGTTTAGGCATCAGAAACGACACGATAGTAAAGGATTATTCAAAGCTGAAGACTGTCACCAACGCAACACCAAACAACAATTTCATCGCCGTCATAAGATAAGAGGGCAGTTCATTTAAAGCAAGATATGCTACTCTATGCTACTTGCGCAATTATGTAAAACGTAAAAAATATTCTCTAAATATCCTTACAAAAAAATTGGAAAACTTCCTAAGTTTGACATCAACGAAACCTTTTACGAGTTCACTAGCCAAAGTGTAGCTCCTTAGGAGAACGTACCGAGATAATACAGACATCCAAAGGTTTATTTAGAAGGTTTAGTCGGAAACTTTATTCGATGATGTGTAAAGGAGAGATTAGGACTTAGAACCTACAGAATAGTTAAAAGAAAAAACTTTGCCGCGATAGTCCGTAATGCATAAAGCCCAGTTCCTTCCACTTACTGTGTTCTTCGCTTTGTCATTTAAAAGGTTTCTTTTTGAAAGTTTGCCATTGGCCCCAGAAAAGATATGTACATTGGGGTAAGAAAAGTTCAATAAGGACTTGACAACTTTTCTTTTTTAAATAAAACGCAAACCATTTGAGATATTTCGAAAACTTTATTATCGGCTTGAAGTACAATCAAAACATTTATGAATGGAACTCGACTTCGTTCATATGGTCACCGCGGGCACGTTTGCAGCGGTCGATTCGTTGGACCCACTTTTCAACGACTCGGCCACACATTTCAGCCGAAACGACCGCTATTTCGCGTTCTATGTTGGCTCTGAGCTCTTCCAACGTCGTCGGTTTGTTGGCATAAACCAATGACTTAACGTAGCCCCACAGAAGATAAACAAGCGGCGTTAAATCGCACGAACGGGGCGGCCAATCGACTGGCCCATTTCTTGAGATAACACGCTCACCATACTTACTCTTCAATAAATCGATTGTAACGTGTGCTGTGTGGCACCATCCTGTTGAAACCACATGTCTTTCAAGTCCATATCTTCCAATTCGGTCCAAAAATAATCGGTGATCATGGCGCGATAACGCTGACCATTCACAGTAACGTAACGATCGTTATCGTCGACGAAAAAATATGGCCCAATAACGCCGCCGGCATGCAAACCGCACCAAACAGTTATTTTTTGTGGATGAAGTGGTAATTCGTGAAGGGCATGTGGATTTTCACCCGACCAATAACGCATATTTTGCTTATTGACGAACTCATTGAGCCAAAAATGAGCTTCGTCGCTGAAGATGATTTTGCGATGAAATTCACCATCTTGGCGCATCTTCTCCAGAACACAATTGGAGAACGTACGTCGCTTCAAATGGTCCACCGGCTTCAATTCTTGAGTCAGCTTGATCTTGTATGGTGTAAGCCAATATCCTTACGCAAAATACGCCATAATGTGGTCTGAGCGATGCCCAATTCTTGAGAATGCCGTGGAATTGACTGATTTCGATCGTTTGCTACGGACGCTTGAACGGAAGCGATATTTTCGACACTTCGACCAACCCGTTGTCTCACTGACACGGCAACATTACACAACGAATATGTAGACTCAAATTTTTGCACTGTATACTAGGGCGAGAATTACGTCCGAAAATTGGAATTAACGGTCTTAAAGATTCAGAAAATTTTTATAATTTACAGACGCTGCTCGTTCGTGTACTTTACCATGATGAAAATGTTGAGTTTACTGAATAAATTGACAGTGACAGTTTGATGATTAGTGAAAGAGTGCGTTCACAAATTAAATTCAAAGTTGTCAAGTCCCTATTGGAAAACCCGATACAATCACTAAAAAAAGACAAGGATTCATGAATGTAGGTAGTTTGCAATGTGTTCGAGACTCGAAAATTAGAAAGAGCAGAAAATGTCCATTACATTTTGGAGGTAAGGACTGAAAATCCAGATGAACCTTAAAATAAAACGGCGACTGCTGATGAAAAATGATTTGAATGGGTAACATCTACCAGATTTGAGTGGGCTGTCGAAGGAGCGAATAGCCTTGTGGCAGTAAATAATGTAAAAATCTAGAAACGAAGAATATTTAGAACACCGCCATTGTGACTAAACTCGACAAAATATAGACTGTCTTACCAAATGTACTAGGCAGCGCTCTACATCCAATCATTATAATAGTTTTGTGGGATATACGGATAAGACCGAGCACTCGTTTTCCAAAACTCTTGGCGTTTTATAATAATTGTATTATCTCGCCAATATTGTGAAGAGATATCCGTATAACCCTGGTGTCCATGAGGTATTGAACCAAGTCTGTGATGCTCGCGAAAATGTTCGAATTTCTGCAGTACTGAAAGAATGCCTCGCCTTTATCAACCACTATAATCATTATCAACTGTTTCGTCTTTTTGTTAACATTATGATAGTCTGTTTCACAATAAAGTTAGTCTACTTAACATGCACAATCCGACATTTTTTCTGGAACTCATTGGAAAAAAGTGGCCGGATATTACTATTATTCTGGGGCCGGTAACTCATATCGAGTATATGAAAACTGTGGTTATTTAGAGCTCATGAGTTTGGTCGTGAACCCACTTCCAAATTATAGATGTCGCTGTTTATGTATTAAAGAAATTTCTCACTTTCATCTGACAGTTGACAGCTTAGTGCATCTAAACAAAACGTTGTATTTACTGCCGCATTTCATACCCATACCCAAGTATTCCAATAAACTCTAAAAATTTATCTAAATATTTAGTTAAAAGTTGTAAAAGTTAAACATATAAAAAAATGGAAGAAGTACAAAGACACAGTGTGCACACTTTGGTGTTTCGTTCTCTTAAAAGGACTCACGATATGTTTGTTTCAAATCAAGGCGCCCTTCCCGAAATCGATGAGAAACTGTAAAAGAAAATTATTCTGTGATTTTGATGATTTAAATTTTAACACTTGTTTTAAATTTTAGTGATAAAATGAGAAAATCAGTTAAAGCCAGGGACAATTATTCGCTGGTATTTGATAGAGTAGCCCAAGCACAAGAACTCAAGCGAATCAACCCCACGAATGCAACGACAGAAACACCTGAACCACCTTTGGCAATCACAAATGGACCAGCTAATCCACTAATTGCCGGTGCCAGTGACGGCAATAGTCAGGCGTTAGTTCCTGTTACAGAATCTTTTACATCAACTGTAGCAGGCATTGGCAAATCCACAACAACCACAAATAGTGGAATGCAATTGATTCCGAAGAAGGCACCTAGTATACCAAAGCCGACATGGCATGCACCCTGGAAATTGTCAAGAGTTATTTCAGGTTTGTAAATATCAAAAACGAACATTTATCGCTTGAATAATTAATCTCTCATATTTTGTTTTTACTAGGACATCTTGGGTGGGTTCGCTGTATTGCTGTGGAGCCTGGCAATGAATGGTTTGCCACTGGTGCAGGGGATCGTGTTATCAAAATCTGGGATCTGGCTAGTGGAAAACTAAAACTCTCTCTAACTGGTCATGTGAGTACAGTGCGTGGTCTGGCTGTGAGCAACAAACACCCATACCTCTTCAGTTGTGGCGAAGATCGGCAAGTCAAGTGTTGGGATCTTGAGTACAACAAAGTCATCCGACACTACCATGGTCATTTATCGGCAGTCTATTCACTTGCTTTGCATCCAATGATTGATGTTCTAGCCACGTCGGGACGAGATTCAACTGCGCGAATTTGGGATATGAGGACCAAAGCGAACATTCACACGCTCACCGGCCACACAAATACGGTGGCCAGTGTTGTAGCCCAAGAATATGACCCGCAAATCATCACTGGCAGCCATGATTCGACGATCCGTCTTTGGGATTTAGCAGCTGGTAAAAGTGTTTGCACACTCACCAATCACAAAAAGAGTGTAAGAAGTCTGGTAATTCATCCGAATTTGTACATGTTTGGATCTGCGTCGCCCGATAATATTAAACAGTGGCGTTGTCCAGAAGGAAACTTCGTTCAGAATGTGTCCGGTCATAATGCCATCATTAATTGCATGGCTGTGAATCCGGATGGCGTTTTAGTTTCCGGCGGTGACAATGGAACAATGTTCTTTTGGGACTGGCGAACGGGATATAATTTCCAGAGATTCCAAGCCCCAGTTCAACCCGGGTCAATGGACAGTGAGGCTGGTATATTTGCTATGTCATTTGATCAATCTGGGTCACGTTTGATCACAGCAGAAGCAGATAAGACAATCAAAATTTACAAAGAGGATGATGAAGCGACCGAAGAGACACATCCGGTTAACTGGCGACCAGAGATAATCAAGAGAAGAAAGTTTTAACACCCAAAATGTGACTTTAATCGAAGAATATATTTTGTTTCCTAATGAATAAAATGAGTTTTCGTTTTTGCTTTTCCAACAAAATATGATAGATATTGTTGATACTATTCGTCTCAGCTAGGAAACTTCTCGTATAATATAAATTAAAAAATTCACATCTTACCTGTTGGATGGTAACACTTCTACTCCCTTGAAAAATCTTCCTATAAACTAGCAGATCGAATCCATAGAAAACTTACCCCTTCGAAACTACGACAACTAGTTACCGTTTAAGATCGCTCTACACCGAATTCCTCTAGCCCCAGCGAAATTTGCTTGATCCAGATAAGCACTAGTTGTAGTTGTATCTGACAGACTTCAAAGAGGAGATGACGTGAATGTATAAGGTTTGCTATTTCAGTCTGAAAACACCAATTTGATTGAAAATATCCGCGGCATTAAAAGGCGGAGTATCGAAGAAAAAAGATAGAAGAACAACAAAACTGGTTTTTAAAAAAAACTTGTCGACAATTTCTCAGGATTTTGTCGAAAATTGTCAACAAAGATGTGAGACGATAATTGGGAATGGAGTAGACCGCTTAGCGCATTAGAAAAAATAATTTTGTTTCTCTCAGTAAAGCGTTTATTTTCGTTAGCACATACGCTTTTCTTTTAAGCTTTAAGGCATTGTGAGTATTACCGAAAACTCCGAAGACCAAACAGAAGCACGCAGAACATAACATTCTAATATTTGAAAACGTTTTAGTGATAGAATAAGAAAATAACCATGACGATGACAACCATTGCTTATGTCTATCATCGGCGAAAGAATAGACTTTGTATCGGACTCGTCAATGTCCTTCAATAGCAAACTTTTTTGTTTATTCTGCCTGTTACTTAAATTTTTCCGATTGTTCTCGTTATTTCGGTTTTTATTTTGCTTTGATTCCATCGTGCATTACGCCTGCCTTGCGTATAACATATTTATCTCGAGTACATTTTCAGATTTTAGGGATGTCTGCATACAGGGATATTATACAGAACTATACAGAACTCCCCTTTTTCAAATGATAAAAACGATATGCAGATCTTTCGAAGCATGACGATATTTCTCTGTTATTATCAATAAACATTGACTAATATTGGAGCTTGGCTTATCGAGTGTCTAGATTTCTTTAGTGTATTTTTATGGTACTTACGCAACATTAGTTTCACCGAACGCTGTTTCTTAGGTCGCCTTTGTCTTTATAATGACGTTAATCTTAATATTTCAATATTACGTTATTTTGTGGTATCCAAATAATTCAAGATCGGAATTGTGATCGCAGCTAAGCAGTACTCTTATGCAAATTACTAATTATATACCAAATAATCAATTTGTGGCTTACGATTTGCGATTTTTTATACCCAAAATTGGAAATGCTCCCATTTTATGATCAGCTCATTCCTTTTGTATTTGTTTCAATTACTTGCTTATATTAATCTGTGATAGAAAGGAGATTTAAGACAATAGGCAGGGAAAAAGTAGATTTAAGGTGCGTGTAAGGTGATTTGATAGGTCGAATCACCATTCCATCTCATTTACAGATTTCGATTAGATTTCCGTTATGCATTTGGAATCCTTTTATTCTAAGGCGACCTCAAAATCGTCGTATGTTGAACGAGATATCGAGGCAGGAACGTACTTAAATTCACTTACTCGATTTCCGTACTAAGAAAATAGTTCATTTATTTTCTTTTACAGTGTATAAGATCGCTCCTTCAGAACAGGAGATTTACCATTTGGATCAGAAGAATTCAGTTTATTTAACCCTTATGTCAATACGACATACCTGGGTGTGCATTTGCATTTTCAAATGCAAAAATCATGGTGATGAACATAGCAGACCGGGCTGAATGTTCTAGTAGCTTCCCAAAAATGGAAACTCAACAAATTCTAATCAATTTAAAGTTAATAAAAAAATAAATACCTACAAGATCCGAAGTTTTTCACAGTTACACCGCACTAACCATACGTGCATACCCGGGTATGCAGGCTGTCTATTCATATTAAATATGGTAGTGCCTTTCTGTTTAGACACTTAACCGGCAGGATCATCTGCAGTTTATCATTTGCTTAATATTATCGGCACCAATAAGAGACATATTTTCATTGCTTAACATAAATTTCAGTAAATATTTTATTCTATATGAGGAACTTACCGTCGACGAGCAGCTCTTTCCTTTCCGTTGTAGGACTAAATTTACGGAATATATACTTTCGAAACCCGCTTAGTATGGTATTAAAATCTGGTGGCTATGCGATGCAAAAACTGCATATGCACTTCAAGGCAATATCTACGTAAAGGTTAAGAACCAGATAAGCCAGAGCAAGTAGTAAGTCAGTTAGTGCAATCCTACAAAAAAAAACTCGACGAACAATTTTTTCACATCACTTGAGCTAGGCAAAAAACTAATGCGATAGATTTTTTGACTAGTTGGAACACTAAAAAAAATAAGCCGTATATACCAACACAGTTTCTACCACAGAAAGAACGTGCTGTTTTTTTCGAATGAATTGAGGTTCCCTGATAATGCAACATTGTATTTCTACGAGTATGTGCTAAAAAGGCAGTGATTCTATAGTCCACAGTTCACTACGGTAGAACAATTGTTGGTGTGAAAAGAATGTAGAAATCAACAGATAATACACTCCACGGAGTTGATACTTTTGACAAAATCCTTGGCAAATACTTCACAAAACGTCGAACTATAAGGTGGCCGGAAGCGTTAAAATCAACAAACCGGAACTTTCAATATCTGCATGTAAGCGTTGTAAGAATTTGCAGAATCTCATAAGAAACCTTGCAATGCCATCTATAAGAATTCGACCGAATTCCCCATATATTTACTGCAACTTCAACACTAGGAATGGAATAGAAGTAATGTTCGAACAGAGTGTAAAAGTTTAACTCTCAACTTCCAGCCACCAGTCTCCACAAGAGAAACGCGATAGGACTGGACGTATAAAACAAAACGCCAACTGTACCATATGTTATACTGAGTCCTAGGGCGGCCAACTGGAAAGGAATGGATCTTACTACGTTCCAAAACTGTTTGTGAATACTTATTTTAAACAAACATAAAAATAAATTTTTTTATTGTAAGTTATATATAATTTGTATTCTTTGGATTCTTGATTCAACTGCTTTAAGCACAAGAAGCGCAACGAATCTAAGTTGCATACCTGGGTATGCACGTATTGACTAAGCGTTGTGCGACACTCGCATTTACACAAAGGTTAAATTTCTCTGTTTTTTGACACAACACGAGTGCGGAAAAAGATACGTCCCATTGAATATTCAACCCACTAAAGCGCAGGGGAGGACTTGACAAAATTTTGATGTGTTCAACGTGCTGCAAAGTGTGCAACAAGTGTTTCACCGGCATTGTCCGCAGATCTTATAGTTGGTATGCATGTAGAATTAAAAGTAAATGAAAAAGAAATGAAAAGGCAATATTATTGCTTCAGTTTAGAATAAGATTATTTTCTTTATTTTTAAATAATGAAGTTTTCAGAATTTGTAAATGGTTCTTTCATAGTTGTGTGTTATTAAAAAATATATTTAAATTTAACGACAAATTAAAAAAGAAATAATAATAATAAGAGCAAGCACAATACACATATTTACATGTACCTACAGCAGAAAAAACAAATTTGTAACGAAAAATTTCTTGTTTTAAGATTTTAACAAATCAGCAAATGATTGAATTTTTTTCTTATCTTTTGACTCGTGTGTTTTTTTTTAGTTTTCTTTTTTATGAATAATTTTTTTTTCTTCTTATTGATGGTTTTTTTTTATTTTTTATTTTATTGTAAATTTCATAATTTATTTAGCAAATTCAAATTGATTTAATTGTAGATTTTGATAGCTTTCTCGGAGAAATTCAACGAAGTTCGCTTTCGAGACTTGTTGATGTGATCAAGGCCAAAGTAAGGCAGTGGAGTGCCACCAACAATTGTCGCTTGCGGTGTTGCAATTGCTCGGAACACATCCAAATCAATGGTAGTATTGTCGGTGACATCACTTATTGATGCCATAGAAATGACACCGAATTTATAGCCTTCCCATTCTTTGTCGGGCACATTGAGACGTTTTTGAATGCGCTGCTTTAAAACTCCGAATGTTTCGCCATGTCTGGCTTTGATTAAGAACGGTACACCAAATGAATTATAGATTTCCTTACTGAAATGCGACACTGGTATGAGCATTTCGTTTTCGGCCAATTGCATTTCATCGACTGGTACTTCTTCTATGCGGAACGTTTTTTGGTTACTTTGACTGGAGATTGCTTCATTGCCTTTTTGTAGATTCTCCAAAGGAACGTCCTCTTTGAATATGCACATAATTTTGTGGCTGGCTACTTTCATAAGACGTAGTTTCTTTCTACAATTTTCAGGAAATTGAATTTTCTTTGCAGCTTCGTCCAGCAGACTTTTGACAGTTTCGTTTTTATTTGGATACAGTACGAGTTCCTTTTCCTCTCTCAGATCGTTTGATACCCAAATGCATTTAAATTGACGTTTATTGTCAAGCTCATGAATACTCAAGGACAGTCTTTGATAAAAGATTTTTTTTGTTGTCGCTTTACTAAGATCCTTAATCATACCCTGCAAGGAAATAAAACATTTAAATAATTGAAAATTGCTTTTATAAGATGATGTGTGCCAAGTTTAACTTTGTTTTTTCGATTAATACCCTGCGAGAAGAGATAAGTTTTTCACTGCATCAATCACGCATTTTCCTTAAGCGCATTAAACCCGTTTTTTTTTTTTTTAATCAAATACTTGAACAAGACGTGATATAGAATAAACTTTTAAAAAAATAAATCTACAAATTAAATTTACAAAGCCAGTTGCTGCCACTGAAAGATCCTGGCAATTTCAGTTGAAAATTAATTTAATTAATTAATATTAAATCGTTAATAAAGCTTCTTCGTAACAGCTCGAAGGTAGTTTTCGAAATTCTGTTTTGAAAGATAGACAAATAAACTTCGATCATCAAATGATAATGTTGAAGAAATTCATTAATTTCCGTAAATGTAACATTCATGCTCACCAGAGAATTTCATTGTTCCAATCGAATAAAAAAAACTTGTGTATATAGCAAAAAGAATCGGTTGCTGCTGATAAAAAGTGAATAGTTTTTAGAAATGTTGTAGGAAAGGAAAATCCGCCATTAACATTCAAATCTGGAGTGCTTCGTTTAAAAGCAATGCTGGGTGTTAGTGACACCGCGAAGCTCACGTGTACTGTGAGCTTTTAAAACATGAAACAGTAAATGTTGAAACGTTTATCTTTCACTGACAGAAGGGATGTAATCTTGCATAACAATAAAGTATGTGTCGATGAAAAATATCGAAAAAAGTTCGTTGGACTTCGGTTCTTGACGAAGAAATCTAAATTGTGATGAAACAATTGTTCGTGGTTTTCAGATTTCGGAGTAACAACAGCCAGAATAAGTTTCATGTAAATTAGAAGATTGTAACAGTCGCATTGCCGGAACTCTACATATTATAGAGTCATTCAGAAGACTTAATCTTTAAATATATGGTGACTGCGTTCAAAAGAAAAACACATCATATCTATGTCGTAGTTCCAACAGAAAATCAATTGATTTCAATGTACAAAGCTGTGTCAGCCAAAACAATCAAACCGCGAGTATTTTATATTTTATATTTTTTAAGAACATTTGCCATTGAAATCCTGTAAATACCAGCAGAAATTGGTGGCAGATGATGTGCTGAATTCGCAATCTGGTTCATAGAATAAAAAAATGGTTACAAAAAAGCCAGAGAAGCAGTTGGAAAAATTCTAGAAAAGATGTCCATAAACTCAAGCGGAAAATTGAGAGGGAACTAAATATCAACTGAGCTGATCCTAAAACGAAACGCATTTTTTTAGACAGACTACGTCAATTAAATAGCAGAATTTTACTATTTCATGGTAGTTACTGGTGTAACTCTTTTTTTGATATTCCCTCTCATCTCTTTTTACTGAAAAGGCAATTGATTAATAATAAAGGGTGCAATGCAATTAAGAGTATAAGATAAAACTTACAATGACCAAACAGTTGCTATAAAGGACATTATACTAGATGCGGTGAAAAGTAACCTCCTTGACCGCCAGAATGCGCTGCTACTGCAAAAAATGTTATGGTGCCTTGAAGTCCATTCATATTTAGGCAGACATGCCAAATTTCAGTGCGATACTGTCTTTAGTTTTGTTTTGATAGCTGATTGTTGTTAACGTGTTTGGCATCATGTTGAGTATGGACAAAAACGATTTTCCTTCTCTCATAAAACATTATTTTTTGAGAGGCAAAACGGCGAAGAAAACAAAAGCAAAGTTGGATAAATATTATGGGGCTAATGCTCCGTCAGATTACACCGATCAAGTCCGCAGTGGCAGGCCCTCCGATGCGGTTACAGAGGACAATGTCAAAAAAATACATGAAATGGTGTTGGCTGACCGGAAAGCAAGGGTGCGCGAGCTAGCAGATATCACAATTATTAGTACTGAGCGCACATGCCATATTTTAGGCAATATTTTGCATATGAAAAAGTTATCCTGCCGCTGGGTGCCGCGCATGCTCACTCCTAACCAAAAACACGAACGCGAGAGCACTTCGAAAAAGTGTTTGGACTTGGTGATGCGGAATCGGGCGGACTTTTGGCGTCCATTGGTAACTGTTGATGAAACCTGGATCCACTATTACACACCAGAGAACAGAATGAGTGCCCGGCAATGGACTGAAGCCGGCACGAGTGCTCCGAAGCGGCCGAGGGAGGCTCAATGGGTCGGAAAAGTTATGGCGTCTGTTTTCTGGGATTGTCATTGCATACTCTTCGTGGACGAGAAATAAAGAACCTCAACAGCGAGTATTCCGGTGCATTATTGGAGCGATTGAAGGCCGAAATCGTTGCAAAACGGCCTCACATGAAGCGAAAAAAAAAATTGTTTTTGCAAGACAATGCGCCGGCGCATAAGACTTACGGCTCCAATTGCTGTCGCATCCACCGTATTCGCCCGATTTGGCTCCCTCGAACCATTATCTCTTCCCAAAACTCAAAAGATGGCTCATCAATAAAAAATTCAATACACGGAGGAGTACTTTGCACACCTTCCGGAAAATTACTTTTCGGACGGGATCAAGAAGTTGAAAAATCGCTAGAATAAGTGTATCAAGCTAAAAGGGGACTATATTCAAGCAAAAGTTAATATGGGTCCTGAAATATTTTTCCAGATGCTTTTCTAGTTAATTCCCTTTTTTCATTTTTTTGTTATATGTACTTATTTGCATTTAGTAGATAATCTACTATTTTAGTTATAATGTAACCTAGGATCCGAGAGAAAACTTTTTAAATGAAGCCTATCGCCTTAATTCAGAAAAAACCCAAGCTCTAGAAATAGACTCTCTAGTCTAACAGGGTTATATGCAGCTTGGCTGAATCTATCAACACATTTGGCCCAACAGTCATTTCGGGATGAACCAAGTCCTAGTCTATCCACTAATTTTCGCTGCCTATTTTGTCTTGTTATTAACTGCATATAAAGGGGGCCTAATATTGATGTTCCAACTCCAATAGGCGATGTTTTATGGTGGCTCGTGACTTGCGAAACTTTCTGTTGTAGTAAGAACATTCAAGAACATAACCACTGGAACACAACTCGTTATCTTCATTTCTTAATGGTTAAAAGTTTAAGAGAGGGTTCGAGATCCGTTCAACGATTAAGTTCTCTTCCATTAGACACTGAAACTGATAATTCAAAGACTAAATTTATCATCTACAAAACTGTACTCCCAAGACCTAGCAAAGTGAATAATAAAATGTTGAAAAATAAACAAACTAAAACAAAATCATTCAGAGCGGTCAAAGGTCAGATTAATAATTTTCCTATGAAATGTAATGGCAAAAAGAACACTCTTAATAAGCGCATAAAACATGTAGACTCAATACTAAGTTTTTGCAGAAATCTAGGAGCAGAAGAAACAGAGTAACAATTAATCAAACAAACAAAAAACTCATAAGCCCCTGTGTGAAAATATGGCAGACATAGCAATAAGCAATAAGATAAGATGAACCATTAACTTGATAGCTGCAAACTACTGTTGCTGTAGATCCCACAAAAAGCTACGTTCTAACTAAACCTGAAGCAAATTGGTACCTAAGAAAACACACAACAAACGATTTGTTAAGATTTACCAATTAAAAAAAGTAACTCACCTTTTGTGTATAAGGAATAGGATTGCCTGGAGTGTCTTTATAACTGTGATTACAAACGAAGAACTGTAACTTATTTGGATCGGTATTGAGACGTTCAGCAACTGCTTGTGCCATCTGATCGTAGGTGTTTCGGTTTGAAAGTTCTAAAACAAATTCCGGATCGTTTGGATTACATTTATCGCTAAACGTCATCTCAACTCGATACAACAAATCCTTAAAGTAATCATCGACCGTTGGCAACTCAAGCTTTATACCAACATGTTCCTTTTCGAAAATTAAAATGTACTCCTGTAAATTGTCTGGCGAAATGTGTAGAACATCTTCAAGTGTGTCTTCTAAGTTGACGATTTTCTTTTGGCTTGACTCATCGTAAACTGTTAACTCTGTGGCCGGTTCGAAACCCAAATGCGATTTTATTCTCGGTATGATATCGATTAAACGTCGACGAAGATCTTCCTGACTGCAACCAATGTAGTTAAGGCGTTTGTTCGTTGCATCATAGTATTTATAGAAAATCAGAACCTCACGCTTTGGATTAAATGGCAAAAGTGGATCGGGATTATCGGGTGATGCTAGTTCCAGGAATATATTCCATGGCTTTTGTGAACTAGCCACATGATCAATAGTACGATTACCCTCACGATTCAAATCAATATAGGTAAACTTTTGCAAATGGGACGGTGCTAGTGACCAAATACGCATACGATCCTTAGATAAACCAAATGTTTGTACAAACATTGCGACTAATTCATCGATTGTTTGATTTTGTTTCAATTTAAATATACGAGGATGTACTTTTTCCAAGTCAAAGAGTTTACGCTTTTGTTGGGATTCAAAGTATTCTTCCAGAATAACCTGCACAGTTACGTAGAGATTGGCTTCACCACGCTCCTTACGACGCACTAGTTCTATACGTTTCTCAATAGTTAGACGATCGACTAACTCACTAGGAATCTCATTTTCAGGGATGTCACTCAAAACTCGACCCAACTCTGATGTACGAATGTATACCAACATGTAGGCATTGCTGCATTTAGCATGAAACGATATCTCGTCATCCAAACCACCGTAGTTCTGATCGATGGCTTCAACTTTACGGCAACTAGAAACGACATCGTCATCGAATTTAAACCATTTCCCATCGGCTTTCGGATTGATGAAGACAACATAATGACCTCCGTGATTATCGCCTGAATGGACTAAAACAGCATGCAGAACATAATCAGCCGGTGTAGCCTGTTTTTCAGCCAAATATCGATCGAGATTGATTCGATCGTAGAATTCAAAACGATCGTTATACTTAATAGAACTGTCTGTAATGGGATCGTATTGGAATCGCATTAAATGCAAATGAAGTACCGGTGGGAATGAAGTAAATATAACGCCCTTGCTTGCTTCCTGTAAACCATGAACTCCAGCATCGTACTTGTTGTCACCCTCCAAAGTTTCCGACGCAATGTAATCTTGAAACGACTCGTAAATGTTTTTCTTATCTTTGATGTTGAGCTGAATATCATAGAACGTCTCATAACGTGTACTGTTGTAGTTGACATTTTTGCATTTAATATATGATGACATTTTTCCCTCAAAGAGACTTGGAATGGTGCCCTCCAAACAGGTACCCTTCATTTTCGATTCGAGTTTATCCAGTAAAACACGTAAAAACTCTTGCACATCATGTTGCATAAATGAATCCAGTGTTTCCCAACCGAAACTCTTGGTTAGTTTCTTTGTTCCAACAGGCTTATCACCGAATTGCAATTCATGGAATACTCGTTGTAAAGACAAACCCACTGATTTGGCACTATCATCTGCTTCAGTTGGTATTTTATACACCGCTTTGCGCAACTGATTTGTAAAATAGAGTGTCTGCAACAGCGAATTCATATAACAAGTGGCCCCTTGATTTTTTAAACCCACATAGCCAGTGTGCTTTTTGGAATCCCAGAAAACACCGTGTGGAGCATCGGCTATCACATGTACTTCCAACACAATGGAATCGTTTCGAACGTATCCCTTATCTGGATCTTGTAGATCCGTCCATGTTATGAAGTTGGAGTAACCGTAGTCGTTCTCTTTGTTGTAGAATAAATGCTTAATCCTAGCTCTAGTGAATGGTGGAGAATTTGGCTTAAAGCACTTTAATCTCAATTCAGCTATGGCATTACATGACCAGGCTGTTGAGTCGTTTTCTCCATTGCACTGCAAGAAGAAACCCATCGAGCGTTCTACTGGCAGCACCATAATTTTCCATGGCAACATTCGCACATATGTAGGCGGCGACAGAATTGTATTTTTCAAGGACGAAATGTTGTTTACTACAAATGAAAACGTTGCCTCCGCACGAAATTGATCGCATTTCGGATCTAAAGAATAAGGAGAAACGCTTTTGATGTGAACTTCTCTTACAAAACTCCCACGATTCTTACCGTTTTCATCAGAGTCCTTTAGCTTTCCCATAGAGGATTCGTCCACCATACCGTATTCGATTTCTTGAGTGTCCATAGCTTCGATTAGTTGATCGGATTCTACTACATCCATTTTACGTAATATAAATACGTGCTGGTTTTTTTTTTCTGCCTTCTTTGTTTCTTAAAACGCAGAGTAAATGCTACTGCTACTGCTGTTGCTGCTGGCGTTGTCGCTGCTACAGCCTTCGCTGACGCACTCGCTTGCTCTCTGTTAATGAACCAAATACAAATAAATACTAATTAGAAAAAACAAAAAAATTCAACTCTTTTATTGTCATAAAAATAATTGGAAATTCTAGGATGTGGCGGAAATACACACGTACTTGCGGTGGCGAGTTTTTCCTCTTCTTACAAAAATTTACGATTATCCCAATAACGATTTTTCTTTTTTTCTTTTTAGCTCTTTCCTTGGTTTTTTTCTATTCTTTTTTTTTATTTCCTTTTTATATCACCTTAGGCTGATGTTGCTGTCAAAATTAAAGGAAAAACAATAAAAAGAAAAGAAAAACGAAAAAAAAAATCCAATAAAGGAGAATTGAACAACGAACAGGAGGAAGCAGCCAAAGTTCCACCTTTCCCTTTCGATTCGTAATTCCACTAGACCACAAAAAAGGGAAAATATTTTTTTGCTTTTTTTTTTCTACACTTGGCGTGCGTTCTAAAGTTTCTGGGAGTCAGGGCACGACCACTGGCACAGCAAATTTACCGTCAAAGACAAAATTTATCAAAATAAATAATTTTTGGAAAAAAGTTTTCCGGCGCACGTAAATTCGTTGAGGACGGTGTAAATAAGTGATTTGCGAAAAAGAATAAAAATATATGTAGGTAGGTTGTATTCTTGTTCTTGTCTCTTTGATTTTACATTTTATTCGCACTGCCGCCGCAATGTGAAAAATGGAAATATACAAATATTCACACACAACCTGTCAAACACACGAAAATAGAAATGAACATGCAGCGAGCCAGTCAGCAATCCATTCAGTCATTCAGCGGAAGCATTCAGCTGTGCACATTGTATATATGGTAATTTGCGCAAAATATTATATCCAATTGGATGTGAGAGATTGGTGTTGCCGTTGGAGAGTAACGGATTTAAAGATTCGCTCTCCTGTTTGCTTCGTAATTTTTTTTTTTTTAAATTGGAATTGGAGATATACACAGATTTGTGGTAAATATTCATAAATAAGGGCAACGGGAAAATTTTTACTGTGAATTTTAAAACTTACATTACTCTTTAGTTTGATAACTTATCGAAATCTGTGCTTAGGAAAATATTTTTTGATTTGTTTTCGTTTCTTTTTTGATTGCTACAATCAAAAAAAGAGTTTGCTGAGTGCGGAGAGAATTGAGGCTTTCAGCCCTTTGCACATGGACGTTATATTGCACTTTTACGGTAAGGGTATGTTCACATCACAGTCCTTTGACACATTAACCAAAGATGATTGAAAAGGCCGAGTAATGTTGTGAAGGTTCGTGTAAATATGGCAACAGGTACGCTAAGTAGCTTTGCGTGTGAAGCCTATATGCCACACCATATGAACATCAAATTGGAGGTCACAACCAATATATGGCATTCTCCAGATAAACCCAGAATGAAATGATGAATCAAGGTGATGTTTGGAACCTGAACAGAGCCTTAAATAAAACCCGTAGTCCCCCATTTCATGATGCAATAGAGATTTGCAGCGACTCCTAAACAAGTAACTTAAGATTAAATGGGAAGTAGAATGGTATCCTTAAAATTGGGGGTAAAGGTAATTCTGGTTTCAAGACTGTTCAAATAGCAGCGAAACTAGGAATACTCAGAAAATCAAATGTCTTGAAAGCAAAGACTAACTAGCCACAATAAGCTAATAATACTGAGATTGCGTGTGTGTTGAGTAATACAACCCGCTGTAACTAGCATCACTCTTATCACTTGTGGTGTCGAATGAATCCCTTAAATACGCACTGTATCAAATAATGCTACGAATAAGCCAGCTGCTGGAACTATGAAGAAAATTTTCATTGCTGGCCTGACACTGACTTTCATAGCGAACCCCAGGTGAACAGTAAACGTATATTTTATACCAAAACATGTCCGCCAAAAATGCGGGCAAAACTATTAAGCGAATGCACCCTGTGCCCCAAGATGCAACAATTCTTCCACGGATATGACTCGTCAAATAAATGCAATACTAACAAACCAACCAGTTCTTTGGATCTACACCAATAGATCCGTCCATTGATAAATCTGTACTTAGGAGTGCTCTTGAGCAGAGCCTCTTCCAAGCAGTGATATACACAATCCTGATGAACTACCTATATTGTGAAGAATTGAGAGGCTTCGCTTCTTCTGAAAGGACAGCCAAACTGCGCTTAAAGCCTAGTCGCCACTTCTAGCTTGAAAATGAAAGGCTTCTCCGATGCTATCAGAAGGATGAATTCGCCCAAAAATTGTTTAGAGATAAATATGATAGATTCGAATCTGCGTTAAGAATCTCAATGTCTGCCTTGTGGGCATTACTGCGAACAACATGACTTTTCAATACCAAATGAATGTTTCTCGACCTCTCTTCAATACATACAAAGTAAAGAAACAAATTCAATATAAAAAAATTTAATTTTTGAACAGTTCAAAATTATGTATGGCATTTCACGGACACTCAAGCGAATGTTAGTGATATTTTCTTATTCCAATTTATTTCTACGACGATTTTCTTCCTAGCGTAAAGACTCCCGCGAATTACATTTATATAGACCCAACTTATTTCGTGGCTTTAATATCTTTCTATGTACAATATTATCATTAACGTATGAAGTGATACTAAATGAATGATTTATTCACACTTCATGACGATTTCTATTTAAATTCAGACAGTGTTGGCCTCCCAAATTTATAGGTGTATTTCTTAAGCAGAGAATTTGTTCATAATATTTAACAGCAAATGACTTTGAGCACTTCATTTACATTTGCGTTGACGGTAGCATACGAAATCGTTTTGCCAATCCACTTAATCGCTTACCTAAGGCGAACTCTATCTTAACAGAGGAAAACCTCTCTTCGTCTCGTGTTTAATGTTTAGCTACTGACCCCATTTGGTGGACTGCAGTAACCGAGGAGACCTCGGCGTGACACCCTATGTAAAGAGCATTTTTTTGTGATATCTCATTTTAAAAAAAGAGGTGACAGATAAAAGATTATTTCACTGAGTATACGTTTAATATCATCAAATGGAAATCTGTTTTTTGTTAGTACGATTCTAAAAATTGTTGTTTTTACGAGTATAATTAGATTTGAAAACAAAAGTATAGGACAGCACTCCGAAAATAGCCCTCATTTCCACAGAATTCAATCCTGTCAGCATTTTAAAAATTTACTCTCATATTAGTAAGTTTTTTGTTAGTGAGCATGACAATTTTATCCATCATTTCAGTAACAATAAATTCCGACCCATATCCATGGCATTTGTATACTCTCTTTGCCTATGGGATACAATCAAGAATATATTGTGAATCAATAACCGGGGAGATCTCGGCATAGGCTTCTAAGCGCTCCATTTATAACCATTTTTTCTAAAATAAGACCATAACCTTCTTCTATGTGTTTGAGAGATCTAATGGCATTTCCGACTGACTTTTTACAATAGTAGGTTGATCTTTTTCTTCAGATTCTGTATCTGTATCGTGATCGCTAGCCAGGAAATCGGGATTATCCACTTCATCATCATTATCACTAATGTATTCTATTTTTGTTCTAACTAGCTCTCTAAAGTTACCTCAAAGTTGAGGTCTCTTGACGCTGATATTCCTTTTACCAAGATCAAGGTGGAGCCATCTATAAACAAGGGAGGTTAGCAACATCAACATCAATCTTACAGCACGGTCTCAACAATCAGCTGAAGCAAGGACACTTGTCGTGTCAAATGAAACGGGAATCGTAAAAAAAAAACAACAACCTATATATTTGGTTGATAGTTGGTAATATATTGCAAAAATTGCGCGGTGTCACAGTAACAACACCTCGGCAATCAATAAAAGGCTAAAGGTCTTAGAAACAGTGATTGAGAAGAGTGTTTCTTTGCTGTATCTCCAAAATTTTCCTATTGTTTTATTTCTTTATTTCCACAAAGTCGTTGGAGCCTAAAAAGGCTGTAGCTCGGTATTTTAAAGTCGTTAAGTTGGATGTAAATTTTTAACAACAACATGTACATAATGTATATTATTTAAAACTTGCCAATAAACCCATCTTTTCCGTTTCTGTTTTAATTGGCACGAACATAACAGTGACGACCCACTGTTCTTTAAATATTTTCATCACATTTATCGACTGTGCCATTACCGATCTTTTATGACTAGCAAACGTTGTAATCCAACAAAAGTGGGCGAGTTTGAAATGCGAGCCATATATTTGTCGCTGTAAAACCTATCACATAGCTATACTTTAATGAACTAACGACAAGTGTGTCTCAAGTATAAATATGTCACTACAGTTAAACACTCTTGCCGATTTTAAACTGTCTGATAAGACCGCATTCAGTGGAAAAGAAAATAAAACTGATCTTCAACAACTTGATATATCTTTATCAGTGCGGTTTAACATCGATCGAAATATTCACCCTACGGGAATCTTGAAAAAAGTATATACTATGTACTAGGCTCTGCAGTGAACTTAATGTTGATGATTACGTTCACACTAGACTTGAATTTATAAGAACTTGCGTTGCCTCGTAACACGGCGTCGGGGAAGTCATGTTTTAGTGTTTCAACGCACGACCCAGTGTAAGGCTCAAGGGAAAACATTTGTAAACTAAACTCAGATGAAAGGGCAGCATGGTGTGTGTCTCCAAAAACGGATTTGCTTAAATTAAATATTTACGGACGATATACGGCTGTTTAAGCAAATTACATATTGCAACTGGAACGTTGATACAGTGACAAGTAAAATTGTACTTACCCTTAAAAAAAAAAACAAGCGGGGAAATGTAAAAAGATGCGCTTGTTACTTGAACGGAACAAAATAAGATCCGATTGCCATAGAGGAAACGCTTCTGAAAAGTGGTACTCAGAGGAAGAAGTTATTATATTTGTACTAGCTTCATGCAAATCATATGATCAAACTTTACTTAAAACTCTTTTTACTAAGCGAGAGCTTACCATTGTAAAGGTGGACATCTAACTCAGTTTCATTAGCATCTACCATATAATGAAACAACGTTAAAGGGAGAGTAAAAATTCTAACGTGATCTTGGGCGAAGCACTAGCAAATCAGCATCGACTTTTGCTGACAGAATTTTTAGTGAAGAGACCAAAGAAAACTAATTAAAACCGAGAACAGTAGCTGGGACAATTTAAACAAGGAAAGAGGCCGATTTGGGCGCGAAGAAAATGTCTGAAATAGCACAAACCATGAAAACGAACTAAGTAAGCAAAGTAATACGGCTTCAAAGAGAAATTAACACATTGATTCCCTGACGAAAAATTCTTGCGCAATACGTACTCTTCTACTATCACACACGAATTGAAAACAGTCGATTTTACAGAAGCCGAATTTAGAGAAGCAGTAAAGGACTGATCTTGGAGCATGGATCGGAAACCTTTGATTTAAATAGCTTGCGATTTTGTTTAATAAATTGATGAGTGGCGTTCAGAAACCTCATAAGTGGTGAAAAGAAGAGGAGATCAACAAGAGAATTCTTTAGAGTTAACAATGAAATAGTATTTAAATTCATGGCGCATCGCAGCCTTAGTCGACATATGAGACGATTGAAGGCATACGTATAAGGATAAAAAAAACATACGACAAAGGAGTATATAAATAAATATATTGAAATTATGCAAGATTTTCTCTGAAGGAACCCCATGAACGAGTTCGAAAGGACTGCCTTAATTTTGCCGATGATAGCGCTATCATAAGCGATGACGAGACGTTGGATAAGGGCCCTGAAAGGTTAATAAAACTGAAGAAGAAGAATGAGACTGAATATCTGAGTCTCAATTTTTTCGAATCAATAAATCTTCTGAAGGATTTACGATGGCATTGACATGTAGTATTTTTTGCAAGAAAAATGCCGATTTAAATGCAAATTTCCATACACAAGATTCGTTCGTCCAGTCTAAAGATACGCCTCGCAATGATGAACGATGTACATATAAGAAATACAAATTATAGCTACAGAAACAAAATTTGTTTAATGCCAGCAGATGAACAAAACTTTAGCTTAAAAGAAGTACGCGCATTGGCGGAAGGTTTGCATTGCATTGCCTTATAAAGGAAAATGAAAAAAAAAAAAAATGAGCATTGAGTTGCAGCGGAAGTTCGTCTAAAAGGTCGAAGAAAAAAAATAATAGAATCACTTTAATGAAATGTAAAGTGAAATTTATTCAAATATAAAGTATGCAATTGCATTATTTGACGCAGTTTCCACCAAAGTGAAATCGTTGCACTTTGTTTCTTAAATATGAGATCTTAGTCAAAAGCAAATACAATCCAAATCTTTTTAAATGTGTAGGTCTATCAATCAAAAAAAAGAATACTTCGACTTTTCCTACCGAATAAAAACCAAAATCAATAAAATAGGTCTGGCATAGAAGAATCTCCCGGTTTTATGCTGTAACTCAGGAGCGAGAAAACGACAAAACTATTGTAACTTTATCTAATAAATATGTATATACGAGTATATTAAACGTATAAAGAATTCATTAGTCATTCAATTAAGCTTATAAATCCTTTCACATGATCACAATCAAACACACCTTTATGAAAATTTGAAAAGTAACTAAACGTCAACGTCACTCACCGAAGCCCAAGTATCTATTCAAAATGTCAGATTTTTTCTAACATATTTTCCACTGCCCAAGTGCCTGTTGCAATTGTATTTTTTGGTTTTTGTTTATTTGTCGACAGTGTAAATAAATGTTTCATTAATAAACTTTCAACATACATTCGAAAAAAATCAATCTTTCAAACTCTTTCACTCAGTGCTAAAAAGGATTCAAAAAAAAAAAAACCAAACAACAGTGTAGAGGTGGCAGATTAGATCGCACTCTACAGGAAGTTGAGAAAACCCGACAAAAACATAACATGGAATAATCAAATTGTGAAAATAGTATTTTTCCCCACCGCTTAACCTTTTCAGCTAATCAAAAATGAATTGCTTTAGTGCTATAAGTGTACCCACTCTGGGCGAGATGGAACAAACGATTTGCATGCTCGAGAGAGGCACCATCGTCACAAAGCTTTATTCAAAACATCGTCCAGAGCAGAAAAAACTGATACTTGTACGTGAGACTAGACAGCTATTATGGTCACTGGTAAATGCCAACACACGCACCGACTTTGAAGGGTCGTTGGACCTGCGCGAAGTCAAAGAAATACGTGTTGGTAAGAATTCAAAAGAGTTCCGGAACTTTGCCGAAGAGACGAAAAAGTTTGAGGTCGGAAAGTGTTTTGTTGTCCTCTATGGCAGCTCGTTTAAGTTGAAAACATTCTCTATTGTCGCTCTGTCTGAGCAGGAGTGTGAGAACTGGGTTAAGGGTCTTAAGTATATGGTTCAGGACACTGTGAACGCTCCGTATCCGCTGCAAGTGGAGAGATGGCTGCGCAGAGAGTATTATGCTATTGAGAATGCCAATCAACATTCGAAAGAAGGTTCAAATGTCACAATTAAAGATTTCAAGACTTTTTTGGCCGGGGTCAGTTGTAAAATGACAACTGGCAAGCTGATGGACTTTTTTTCCGAGGACGACATTCGCCGTAAAAGTGATTTACGTTTTGATGATTTTGCTCGCCTGTATCGTAAGCTGTTGGTCCCAACCACATTTGTAGACGAATGCTTTTTGGATGGTCAGTTTCAGTATTCCAAGGACGGTGAGAACGTTACTCTGCGAGAGTTTAAAATGTTTCTCCTCTCCGAACAACAAGACGGCATGGGACATGACGACATTATGGTATCGAATTTCGTTCGTGATTTCATTCAAGATTTTGAGCGGGACGTGCAGGAGCCATATTTCACATTGTCTGAATTTTTAGATTTCCTATTTTCGAAACAAAACGATTTGTGGGATAGAAATTGCGATAAGCTATACATGGACATGAAGCAGTCCATGTCGAACTATTGGATTGCCTCATCGCACAACACATACCTTACTGGTGATCAGTTTTCTAGTGAGTCTTCCACTGAAGCATATGCACGCGCATTGCGTATGGGATGTCGTTGCATTGAGCTGGACTGCTGGAACGGTCCGGATAATTTGCCATACATTTTCCACGGTCATACGATGACTTCAAAAATCAAATTCAAGGACGTTATTAAAACGATTAAGGAACACGCATTCGTTACATCTGAGTATCCCGTGATTTTGTCAATAGAACAAAATTGTTCACTAGAACAGCAGCGGAATATGGCACAAGCTTTGACTGAAGTGTTTGGTGATATGTTGTTGACGCAGCGTTGTGATCGATCAGAATTTCAAATGCCGTCACCGTATCAATTAAGACGCAAGATAATATTGAAACATAAGAAATTACCCGAATACGAAGATGGCTGTAGTGTTAGCAGTGTTGGCGGAGGTTCAGGAGTGTCTATCAGATCGTCGGACGAAAACGAGAACGTACGAAATGTGATCAAAGAGGGGATGTTAAACTTCAAAGATCCAGTGGACAAATCATGGAATATTTACCACATAGTTTTGACCCAACAAGAACTGATTTATTCATCAGAGACTGACGAGAACCGCGATGAAGATCATGAACATTCATCACCGTCGCAAATGCCTAAACCAAAGGAAAATCTAGTCAACGACGAGTTACATTTTGGAGAGAATTGGTTTCATGGCAAACTAGAGGCTGGCCGACAAGAGGCGGATGCTTTATTAGAAGCCTACAAACACCTGGGCGATGGAACATTCCTTGTGCGAGAATCAGCTACATTCGTTGGCGATTATAGTCTTTCGTTTTGGCGTCGAAATCGACCTAATCACTGTCGCATCAAACTGAAGCACGAGAACGGCACGACTAAGTACTACTTGGTGGATAATTTTGTTTTTGACAGTCTCTATAGCCTTATAGTGTATTATCGCAAAAATATGTTACGAAGTTCCGAGTTTTCGATTACCTTAAAAGAACCAGTTCCACAACCAAAGAAGCATGAGACGCAAGAGTGGTTTCATCCAAACACCACCAAAGAGCAAGCTGAACAGGTTCTAAATAAATTAGACGTAGGATCATTTTTGGTACGCAACAGTGTACAAAACGCCAACGCCTTTGTGATCTCATTCACAATCAATCGTAAGGTAAAGCATTGTCGCATCTTGCAAGAAGGTCGATTATATGTCGTGGATACAACACAATTCGAAAGTTTGGTGAGTTTGGTCAATTACTATACTAGAAATCCATTATACAGAAATGTAAAACTTCTCTACCCGGTATCACAAGAATTGCTTAAGCAAAAACTTCTCGCATGTCAAGTTTCGTTGGTGAACGAGAGCAATGGGAACGATTTTAACGACGTTTCTAGTTATATGGATCCGAATTTAGATGATCGTGTCACATGTAAGGCTCTTTATAGTTATAAGGCTAACAAATCAGATGAATTATCTTTTCCAAAACATGCGATCATAACTAATGTGCAGCGAAACAACACTATGTGGTGGCGTGGAGACTATGGAGGAATGATTCAACGACATCTTCCAGCTAACTATGTGAAAGTGATTGATGCTTCCAGCGATGAATACAACTGTTTCACCGATGAGAGTAACACAAATGAGAATTTCTCCCGCACCGATTCGATTGAAATTCACGGAGCCATAGCGAACCTCTACGAATCGAATGAAGATGGCATACTCGTAAAAATGCACATTCAAACACCTACAATGCAGAATGCCTTAGTTATTGGCTTTGATAATCAAGAGCAAGCTGTCGAATGGATTAAAGCCATTCAGGAGGCAGCACAAATTGCAAATCAATTGGCTACGGAGCGTCGAAAGAAGGAGCGTAGCGCCCGTGTCGCCAAAGAAATGTCAGATCTTATCATTTACTTCCGAAGTGTACCTTTCCGAGAACACGGTTGGGTATTCTATGAAATGTCTAGCTTCCCAGAGACTAAAGCCGAAAAACAATTTTTGCAACAAAATCCGCAACTCTTCCTCGCTTATCACCGAAATCAAATCAGTCGTGTCTACCCGAAAGGACAACGTTTGGATTCGTCAAATTTCAATCCTGTGCCCTTCTGGAATGTGGGCTCTCAAATGATTGCACTCAATTACCAAACTGGCGACAAAGCAATGCAACTTAATCAGGCCAAATTCCGAGATAATGGTAATTGTGGATATTTACTTAAACCCAATTTTATGTGTACCGACGGCTTTGATCCCAACAACCCACATACCATAAATCCAGCCGAAGAAAAAATCATCACGATTCGCATTATTGCCGGTCGACATTTATTCCGCGGAGGCAAAAGCAATAATCCTTTGGTGGTTGTTGAAATAATGGGTGCAAGTTTCGACAGTGGCGTCAAACATCGTACCAAAGTCAACGAAAATGGCTACAATCCAGTATGGAATGAAATTTGTGAATTCTCTGTTCGCAATCCTCATTTTGCTTTGCTACGCTTCGAAATTTTGGACGAAGATATGTTTGCCGAAACACATTTCATCGCTCAGGCAGTTTATCCAGTCAACTGTATTCGCACTGGCTATCGAAGTGTAACACTACGCAACAAGTTTAGTGAAGAACTCGAACTCGCATCACTTTTAATACATATTTCGGTAAAAAATGAAAAACCTCTTCGAGTAAATTAACAATATACAATAACAATTGTCTTAACTAACCAATTAATCAACTAACAAACCAACAAAATGAGCTTTACGAACAAATCATTGTGAAATTCTCTCCCCTCTTCCCCATAAGCACGTACAATAATTTTGCATTTACTACAAATATAAAATTAGTACTTCAGGTCAGGACTCACTATTTTTCATGGAAAAAGGAATTATCGAAAAATACCACACATATCCCACACTTTGTTATGCTTTGAGACTTAAGAAAATATAAATACAAGTACCATATATATGTATACATATAAATACATATATTGATATAGGTTCATATTTATATTGTTGTTCACTTCATTATGTCATACCTACCTAACTCTTCACTTAGGTTAGAGATCTATTATTATTATTATTATTTTTTTTTTAGCGAAATTTTATATGCAAAACTTTAACTAATATATCAAGGTATATACATATTTTTATATACATTTATATGTGTATTGTACGCACTCTATTTTTAATCTTTATTAATGGAACGATATACATAACAAATTTACAATTTTATTGATTGTAGATAATTTATTTTTATTTTTACTTTTTTTTTTGTTTAAATAAAGTTGATACACAAAAAATGGTAAACAAAAGTATTTTACATAGAGAAACATTTTTAGGAAAGCTTAATTGAATGTTGTCATGTATTAATCTTAAAAAAAGAACAACAAATTAGTCCTTTCTGAAGGGACACTGTATGATCGATGATCGAAAATAATGTACGCAATGAATAAATGCCTTAAATGTCTATAGAAATTTCGTGTTTTATTTTACAATTTTTTTTTGCAGTGCTGTTGTTTAACTATTTACATAGATGGTGGTCTTGTCCGAATTGGATCTGGGGCTTTTCAGTTAGCGCAATCTCTTCTCCTCGGATACGAGACCAAAAATCACTCGAAGAATTTCACGTTAAAAAGACCAAAGATATCTTCATCCTCCCTTACTAACGTCAATGCATTATATAGAGTCTCCTTAGTGTTTCTTAGCAAGGTCTTATAACTTATTCAGCTTCTAAGGTTGAATAAAAACAGCGATTGGCCAGAGTAATTTCTTGCTTATTTCTAACAAGATCTCATTATAAGTTATAGTACAATATGAAAGCCGAGATATACTCGTACACATTTCCTGATATTTTTTTGTGATATTCTGCCCAATTCGTCGATCTTGTATGTCCCTTTTCGTTGACATCAAATTCTTAGATTCACCAAGTTTTGTAACTCCTGTTCCAATACCTGCGAAAGTGTAGATTACTGAGTTCTGTCTGTGATTTAAATGACATCAGCGCATACAAGTAGCTGTAAAATGTAAAATGAAAATTGTATCTCTGGTATTAATTTACGACTTTCGCATAATCTTCTCCATTACGATGTTTAAAAACTTCGATGACAGCACATCACCTTGTTTAAATTCTTTTTTGGCATAAAGTGCTGAGAGAAACTGTTTCCGATCTTTACTGACATGATAAAAATATCTAAACATTCGAAATGTGGTTACACAGAAGAATACTGCCCATCGTTTCAAAAAAATTATAAATGATAAAGTTATTGGGAGAATGAGATTAAGAGGGAACTGTTTCCGAACATCCCCAGTTCTCGAACACTTTTTACAAAAGTCGTTATATTATGGTTTATTTGCCGTTTCTGCTTTTCATCACTTATCCGTATGCATATTACCTTTTCACTTCCTACAAATGTATCTTATATCAACAAAATTCGGAGTTTGCTAATGGATTTTAATGAATGCTGTCGATCTGTGTTCTAAATAAAAAAAGTTTCACTGAACGTCAGGCAAAAATTGGTTTAAAGCTAAATTAATCACGTAAGTACTTTCATCTGTGTTTTTGATGATAGTAGTACACTAATTTACATTATTTCATGAAGTTTAGCAAATTAAAATTGAAGTTAGCTCGTGATTTTGGATTGTTTGAGAAAAGGAAACTAATTTCTTCCGAGTTTCCTAACCCAAACGTAACGGTTCGCAAATAGGCAACTGTGAAAAAAATACTTTTACCATTTTACTACCTTAATTTATCGAAAACAATTTTTTTTCCTCTCTTTTTGTATGACAGTGGCGCGATAGTTAGCTCATTGGACTATCACGCAGAGAATATGGGTTCGATTCCTGGCTGGGTCACCAACAATCTTTCAAATCGCCATCAGCCTTTCGGCGGGCAATGGCAAACTCCCGAAAGTAAAATTGCCTACGAAAAATCTTCTAAGGAGTGCCGTTAGGACTCGGCGATAAACCGTAGGCCCCGCTCATATGTGACAGAAATGACAACATGAGCAACACAAATGAGTGTCAAGAAGATACGCCATGGCCCATACCGGGCTTCCAGCGCCACAGTGTTTTTTGTTTTTTGTATGAGAAATCACATACAAAATTAGTGTTCCTATATTCGAACACCATATTTGTTGGTGTTCGGAAAATGGAAACTGACAGTTTTATGGTTTCCTATACTCATTCAGCGGATGTTTAAACATTTTTCATTTAATAGGTTGAAATAATGCAATCTTAAAACAAAAATATACGGATGCTTCATTACCAGCCGCGTTGAGAGATATTAGAATGAGTCAAAGATATAAGGGCAGCAAGTAGGGAATGTGGTTTTGCACAGAAATCAATTGAGCTTGATTAAAGACGAAAAAAGAAAAACTCCCTTCCATAATGATAGACGCGGGAAATAATGTTATTATAATTTTATGAAAAGACATAGCGAATTATTGTCGAAACATCATTTAGCCTTGCACAAAAAACTAGGAATGTAATTGGACCCAAAATATATCGCAACATTTATCAAGTTGAATTTGCTATTGAGAAAGATAACTTGACAATAATTCTGATTTTTAGAGCAAGTGGTGAAACATTGCCACCCGTCATAGTATTTCCATATCAAAAAATGCCCTTTCAAATTGTAAGCAACATGACGGAAGACTGGGTTGTTGGTCGTTCTGACACTGATGGGATGAGGACTGAAACCTTTTACGAATATATATAAAACTATTTTTCCAATTGGCTCGATCAGCACCAAATTAAATGCCAGTACTTCTCTTAGTATATGAATTCTGCTCTAAGAACCAGATAATATCGTATTCGCTTCCACCCAATACAACACAGATTATGGAGCCTGCTGATGTCGATGCTTTTAAAGGGCTAAAAAGTGACTACCGAAAACCTATCTGCATAGGGATTGGAATCCAAAACGTCTAATTGGCTTGTTAACCGATATGGGCCCCCACCCAATTATCAAGGCTTCTTTCATCAATGACGTTGTCTAATAAAAAGCGGGGATAGAGCAAAACTGGACTTATCATAAACATCATCAGACCTTTCGCTACTGATGGTTGCTATGATTTGTCCAGTTACAAGCTGCCGGTCATAGAACTTGTTGAGTGGCAACACCAGCGGTAGTCCGAGGGAGTCAGGAGCCCCCCGAACTACTGTCCATGCCAAAGCAGAGTAGCATTAAGTATTGCTTAGAACGTTTGTATCTCGAAGGGGAATCAATTTCAACCTCCCAAGTGTAAAAAGTGTAAATGCATTTAGACATTGTTTTTAAAGGATTCAAAATTGCCATTTCTAATTAAGCTTAACCTATACTTTTATAGTTTAGTTTGGTTCTTCTTGGTTTTTATGAGGAATACGCGAATTAAATGATCACATCGGCAATGATATCGTCATCAGCTGTTACCGACTCTGAAGTGCCATCAACATAAGTTATAAACTTGGAACATCATCATACTGAACCAAAACTTGTGTTGTTCAAAGTCAAGAGCTTTTTCATGAATATTAAGAAGTTTTAGATTAAACAAGAGGAGATGCCATCAATATGTGGTATTTCTAATGTTTGAACACTTTTTTTTTGTTCTGCTTTGATTTTTTCGACGCTCTTTGAGAGTAATCGTCGTCTTTATATCTGTATCTCGAAGCTGACAGACAATCGTTATTACTTATTAAAAAAACACAACTCTATATTTACTTGCTTTTCTGCAAAATTCTCATGAAATTACTTTTGCTTAAATTACGTAGTCCTCCGAATAATATTCTATTCGCACTGAGAACAAAATTTAAAAGACCAATACTCTGTAGCGTCTGTATGGTTGTAGTTTGGTTTCTGTACGGTCTTGCCTAAGCAAACAGTTTAAAGCAAACTGAAATAATATAAATATGGTCATATAAAAAGTCTCCGCGCGATCTGATTGTATCAAACGAACACGTGTCTGAAAGGTGATATGTCAGGCTACATTTTTTGTGAAGACAGTTGTGTAATTCGTTGCTCGTAATTTGAATATGAGTGAAATATCTGAAGAAATACGCTATGTGATGCCGAAAAATTTGTGCAGTTTACGGTGAGAAATCTGTAAGTGAACGCCGGACCCACGAGTGGTCTGTTCGATTCCGTTCGGGAAATGTCAATGTAAAAGATGCACCTCGCACTGGTCGGCGCGTCACTGAAAAAGTCTATGAAATTTTGCAACTGATGGAGCAAGACCGGCACGGAAGCTTGGGTGCCACATGAATTAACGCAAAGAAATTTAATTGACCGAATAACCATCAATGAAACGCTGCTGAAACGTGACGAAATGGAACAATTTTTGAAGCGATTCGCTATGGGCGATGAAAAATGGATTAAATACAAATGCAAGCGGTTATGGTCAAAGGCCGTTGAGCGACTAGAAACGACTTCAAAGCCTGGATTGACGGTCAAATAAGGTTATGTTTAGTGTTTGGTGGGATTGGAAGCGAATTGTCTAATATGAGCTGTTAGAACGAGACGAAAAGGTCAATTAGATCCTCTTTCGTGCACAACTCGGACGTTTGAATAAAGCTATCAAGAAAGAGCGTCATCCATCATGACAATGCTAGGCCAGACACATCTTTGATGATCCTGAACAAATTGACGGAGCTTGGTTGGGAAGTCTTAATGCATCCACCGCATAGCCCGGACCTTGCATCCTCTGATAACCTTTTGTTTTGGTCTTTGCAAAACTCTCTTGGCCGACCGAAGAGCCACTTGGCCAAGTTTTTCCAAGTTTTTCGCTAATAAGCCACAGATGTTTTACACCGATGGAATTATGAAGCTACCCGGAAAATGGCAAAAGGTCATAGATAATAATGGCCAATATGTATTAATTTTTTTTTCAAAAAAGTACCAAAAAACCGTAGAGACTTTTTATATTACCGATATTTATTGAAAACAGTAAATTAAATTTATTTATAAAAATATCGCTGTCTATGATGTTTAATTTAAACTTAGTGCCTTAAAATTACAATAAATTTTTGCATTTTATTTTTGTTTATTGGAAAAACACCTTAGCACTACAAAGATTGTAATACAACAGATTATATTCCATTTGGTGTGTGGTTATTCGTCTCTCTGTTAACGTAAGAGTTTGTTCAAGTTTTTCATTTTCATCCCTTCGACTAGTATTCGATGTTATCTCAGCGCGCATCATTTTGATTTTCTTTCGCTCCGCATCAAATCGATCGCTTACTGTGTTAAACCAATGCAATGAATTGAAATCCGAAATTTGATTTAAAAGTTTTAAAATGTATGCTAGCCCAACAGTAAAGCCATCATCGAAGAGAACGGCTTCGTGTTTATCTTTTTTATGGATCTTTTCCTTAACATTTAAAATATATTCCACATAGTTGACTGTCAGTGCCGGAATGATAAGATAGAAATTTTTCAAATGAATATTATTTGGGTTTCGAAAGAATGGTTGGAATGCTTCAACAAGAATCTGTAATGGAATGAAGGAAATCTGGTTTAAGCAGAGAACAGATTATATTGATCGAATGAAAGGCATACCTTAAAGTAATCTGTCCCATCCGAAAAGCTTTTCGATAAATTACGAATATTGGTTTCCAAGTTATCCGCTGATGACACAGTTACTTCATTTAAGTTATCTTTTTTTGCATATTCGACAAATTTAAGATTTTCATCAAATTTCGGTAGGAATATGCTTGCACTGTAGTTGGCGTGTATACTACCCGATCGTACAAGTCGTATATATCCCATTGCATTACCTGAAATATAAGACTTTCAAGTGAAAGAAAGGAAAAATATTAGACCACTTACCAACATGAGAAATGGCTTTCCTAAACAAATCCATGTATGTTTGTCCATCTTGGGACAAACCTAACTTTCTAATGTCTTTGTTAAATGCATCAGCTCGTTCGTATGGATACAGGTTTCGAGAATTCTGTTTATTTTCTACTAAAGCACGAAGTTCTTTCATTAGGCGAGATTTGATCTGCTCATCGTATAGAAATTGCGAGAAGGTGTAGAATTTCTGACGTAGAAATTGGTATGTAAAATTAACCGTGGTGTTGATGATGCCAGTTCCATGCGTTCGTAATGAATTGGCAATATGACGAATGCCTATTGTGTCCAAATGTTTGTTGGAACTTTTTTGCTCTACAAAGATCTGAGTGTTCATGTTGTAAACGTACTTCGAGACAAAAATATGAATGTTACGCATGATTTCGAGAACATCAATGCCCTTACAAAAGAAATGAAAATGGTTTTAGCTAAAATGATTGTAACTAAGACTGCAAGTTTGAAATATAGACTTCAATCGCCACCTATTGATGAAAGATCGCAAAGTTTGAAAATTTATAAAAAACCTTTATGTTTGATAGTTTCATAGGCATTTGAAGAAAGACGAGAAATCGTTTTATTAAGGAAGTGTCTACAGAAACCTGATGGGATCGAAATGGGATACTCACAAAGACTGTGATGCAAAGCATCTGTTTGATTTGGATAAATTCTGAAGAGTCATGACATGTCCGTAAGACAGGAAATTTCTACGAAGGTTCAGGCGAATTTCTCCATTGAGCTTCACCCATCATGTCTTCAGCTAAACTCATTTCGTGCGATTCTTTTCCAAAAACGATTTCGATTGTAATTTAAGAGATGAAAACTTTGTATGAGGTTGAAGGAGTAAGCACTACAAACATCTTTACCTGAAAGACTTTTTCTTGTTTGCTATGCCGAATTAATGTTGAGATTTCATATGTGGGCTAGTAGTAATACTCATGTACAGAGTTGGTAGCAGTTAGTCTTTGCACTTACTGCTGTATAGCTCTGTTCTAGCATTGAATACCGTCACGACGTGCAAGTTTTTTAACTTCCAATTCAAATTTTAAGTGCATCAAGATGTCGTCGTTGTACAGAATCTCATTCTTGTATCCTTTCAGAAGTTTAGCGGACTAACGAAAGTGCAGTGTGAGTGTTTCAGAATCCCAGTATGCTTTATAAGATCTAAGTGCCGTCCATATAACAACTCTAAAAACCCAGATCAATAAAAATGAAGAAAAATTTTGAACAGCATCGTTAATCTGCTGAACGTGACTACTAAATATCCAAATAAGAAATGTTGATTGCCACAACTTTGCAAAATACTCAGAAGAAATACGTAATAAAAAATATTGTACCTGTTCGATAGTTTGATTTGGAAGATAGTCTTCAATTGGATTTAAATTCAGTCGGTAGTTCCCTAATTGTCTCATCTCCTCATATGTCTTCCAATCATGTAAAGAAATCGTTGTGAGGTTATAAAACATGTTGCTCAAATAATTCTCCACATGATCTGAAAGTTTAAGTTCACTTCTGATATAAATTCATCTTTACTCGTGTAGAGACATACCTTGCAAAATAACGTACTGCCCATTCAATTCAATCGGGCACATATTAATCAAATCCCTGTAGTCGTTAATACTTTGTTCAAATGGATTCATTTTGTCCAGCTGTAAACTTGAATGCACCTCCAAACGTAGAAATGTCTCAATTCGTGCACACAAATTGCTAATTATTTCCATTTTCAAACTTTCAAAATTCGATTTTTTCAACATATCAGCCAATTTCAGGTCTCCCAACTTCAATATATCTAAAGATCGTCCACAATCGTTGCAGGATTTAACAAGAAACTGTTAAAAATATTCTTAAATCAGAGCTTCTTACCCCCACTCTTCGTCGATTATACTTACTTGAAATGTATTAAAGTCCATTTTCTTTTCGACAATTTGTTTAAGGTATGCAGACAGCAATGACTGGTGCCAATATATAAACGAGGTATCACAGAGTTGTTTTAAATTATCTTGAAATTTAGATAACAATTCAATGCGACTGATCATGCTGGTAAATTTTTCATATTGATCTGCAGAGAGGGTATGTCCAGCTGAGTTTGTAGCATTCACAGCCAAATTTGCTACCAAAATACGCATGCAAGTGGCAGGGCCTTGTAGACATTTTTCGGCGATTTTTAATGCAGCTAATGCATCAACATTTCGATCATGTAGTGTTGTGCTGGTTATTTTTTTCTATAATTAAAGATTTAAGCCAATGTCAATAGTAATATTTTTTTACGGAAATCATCTATTTACGCATCTTACCTTAGCCATTACGATGACATGCAAAGCTTTGTACTGCAAATACTGAACAATGCAATTTATAGTTTTCGAAATACTTTCCACGTAACTTTGAAACACCAACTGAATCATTTTCACTATTTCAATTAGTTTACAAACCGATAGCAGAGTATTCTTGGCCATTGGTGTTTGCAACAGTACATGCATATTGATTACTGCTTTTATGATATAACTTAATTGACCGGCATATTGTAGACCTTGGAGTAACATGTGTGCATGTTCTTTGAATTGTTCAACTTTAAGCTGTGATGTTGCAGCTCTTAGTGCATTTTCCATGTTGATTGTCCACAAAGATATTTGACTGCTGTACAGCTTACAGTCGCGTTGTAAATTTTGAACTTTGCCATCTAAAAAGGTTTGTCGCTGTTTTGTTGTGTCGGAGATGACCTTTTCGTAAGGCCGCATTAAAGTTTCAGCGTGTTTTTTCAAAAACGCTCCAGGTGTCCAGACAATGTTTGCAATTAAAGTTATTCCCATGTGTTTGGTATTGAACTCTTGTATAATTTTGAGGAATTTTAAATCGAATTGTCCGAAAAACTCGTGACAAAGGACACAAAAAGCATTTATTTGGACCAGCAACTTAGTCTCGGTGATGTCGCACAAATCAGAAGGTAGTTTCTCGATTTTTGTTAGACCGGTTCGAAGATATTCTTGAAATTGTGTGCCTAATAGACTCAGTGATTTGGGGCCAATCTTTTCCTTTATCATAAATGTGCTGTCCAGGAAACTCTGCAAACCAAAAATAGAGATAAAAAGAGATATTAGAAATGCGAATAGTGTAACGGAGATATAGAGAAATATAAGGATTACAAATACTCATTAAAAAATCTTTAAAAAAATAGTCCTCTGTGCTCCCACTTCATACCAACGAATTTAAAAGGAACTAATTCAAACAAAAACTGAAATCATTTACCAAAACTGTATCGATATATTAGAGGTATTACTTTCTCGAAACTCAGTGGTCAAAAGATATTATTTATGATTCAATAAACTGATCGCCCTTTTGTTTCGGACCGAAGTGACTTCAACCGTAAAAAAACAAGAAAGTAGAGTCAGACATCACTAGAGAAGAAATACCAGCATACTGGCATCAAGGTCCTACAACTTCCTTAAGAAGCTTCTTATATTATATTTGTGTAACATCACAAATGAAAGGTATTCATACGAGTGTGATGCTTTGAACAATGATAGTGTCTAGAAGGTGAAGTTCAAATTTGCTAAGGATCACATGTGTATGTTCTTGAAGATCATCACTGACTTATGTCATGATGCATCAGCTTAAGGATAGTATCCGAGATAATACTCCGCGGTTTCGTCATCACTTTCGTTGCAAGCGTTGCAGCATATTGTGTCACTTATGAGTAATACACTGGCGCTTATGAGTAAAACAAAAACGTAGAGCCCTGTTTCGACGGCAGTCAGTTATTCTTTTCTACTGAAAAACAGCAGGAAGTCACTGACCCCTTGGAGACGTTAGGAAATATAGATTTAGTCTACCAAATGAGGCCTTTTGCAAGCATGTCAGGATACAGTAAAAATTAGAGCGGAGAATTATGGGATGTTCTTAAAAAAATTTGATTTGAGGTGTGGAGATTTTTTTGAACTTATTTAAATTTCAACAATTCAAATTAAGTTGGCCTCCTGCCAGGTCACCTAAGAGGACGGACGGTCCGTTTATAGAGTATCCAGACTATCTTTCGACTTCTTGCTTGCGATACCTTCAGTCGCTTCTTGAATACTTATTATTAAAAGTCAAAATTCTGGATCTAAGTAATCCAGTTTATTTCTTTGGTCAACAGAGCATTATACGAAAAGAAAGAGAAGGGACAGCACCAGAGATGTCAACATGATACGGCTACTCTCAAAATGCCTGAGTATGTGATAAGCGTTTTGTAAATTAAATTGATGTTGGGATTTAAACACCATTGGGAAGCCAATAACTACCGCTTAAGCCATGGCCGCCCAAGACATGAGGTAAATATTCAATTAATGCCTGCAACAGTAGATCGTATACCAGAATCTTGTTTCAAACCAATTTAAAGGTGTACAGAGATTATTGCACCCGGCATTTATGTATATATATCATTCGAAAATACTTTTCTGGATATGTACAAAAAAACATTTCATTTCATTTGCGAGTTGTTTTCTTCGAGTTCAAAAGCAATTTAAGAACATAATATGATCCGACAAAAATCACTCCACTTAATTTCTAATAATTTCGGAAGGTAAACGCTTTATAAAATTCACAGAGTAATCAATTGATACGGAAAAGAGTATTTTTTTTTACTGAAAATAGAATGCATTCTCCACATCTTCAAATCGATGAATACTTGTCGATATCGGGCCAACATAATAGATTTGTAAAATACTCTATCTTTCAATCTCTATTAAGTGTTGTCATGCAATCTAAAAACCGCAGTTGATCTCTAAGCAGGAGCAATGAAAAACGGTCAGCAATGTTACAAAATTCTAGTTCCTAGTACTAGTACAAAGCAAGTATTACCAAGGAGCGGTAAAAAAAAAGCTCATACACGATCACTATGGTGATAAGGACATGTAAAACGATGTAACACAAAGACACATGATAGTTTCTTACCTGAAAAATATTTCCAGAAAAAATGAATTCCAACTCGTTGAGACAATTCTGCAGTCCGGTAATCTCAGCACTGGTACAGAAATCAAATTTATCTCCATTTCTTGTTATTTTTTCTACAGTCTTCTTATACGACGCCCAAAAGCGGTGAAAATTCGAGCTCGCCAGAATCTCATCAAAAATCAGTAAATGAAGTAAAACACTTCCTAGACAATCAAAGACGTTCTAAACGATATTCAAACAAATCTATTACACACACGACTATTTCATTTTTTCTTATCCCCCAAATACACGATACTTACACAAAATTTAAACTCGAATACATGATTCTCGGATGATAAAAATGCACCACATTGATGTAAAACATTGCTTGCCAGAATTATACATCGTTGAATTAAAAATTGAATATTACATAGAAAATCGAGGGAAGAACTCATTTTATATAGATACGAATCACTTCCCCCTGAATCGTTTTGATCCGAATTTCTCGTTTCATTTATGGACTCCAAGGTGCACAAATCTTCATCGATGTAGAGAAATTTTATTTCCATAGCTTCAGCTTCGGTGACGAGCTCAATAATTTCATTGCAAAGATGTGCAAAGGTAAGAATGCTTTTGTTAAGGAGCTTATCTGAATCGATAAATTTAATTAGACTAAGGTTTTCTTGATTCGAGCAGTACCACACTTTAATTGGTTGGTTAAATTTGTTAATTTGTGGCTCCTTTTTAATGTTTTTAAAAGATTTGTCCAGCAGACCTTTGAGAAGTTTGTCGTTTTTTTCTAGGAAGTTGCCAAAGTTCTTTAACTCTTCCTCAGCAGATGAAACTGGAAATCATTTTTTAATAGATTGCTCGTGTGAAATATATATTTTAAAAAAAGACAACACTCACTTTGGGTATTTTGATCCATAATTTACAAAAAAACAATATTCAAAATTATATCTACTTGGATCAGTGGGTAATATTTTTTGTAAGCAATTGGAATCAGCTGAGTGAAGACTGAAACAGATGTTGAAGTGACGGCCTGTTTGTTTTTAAAATCGACCAAATGCCGTAGTTAATGAGCCTTGGTTTTATAAACTGCCAATTTATATATCAAAAATTTGAAATTACTGAATTTAAAGGATCAACAAATACAAAAAAATGACATGTTATTGTTTACATTTCTACTTCATGTACTCTTCTATGAAAACTTAGCTTGCTTGGGAAGTTTGCGACATTTATAAACCCAAGAACCTTTAACTTAACTGCCGCCCAAACATCGAACATATATTAGCGCCGTAAAACCAATTGATTGCTTATCTTATACAAGGGGGCGTAAAATTAATCATCCTATCGGAAGATGTTATAATTTTTGCAAATGGCGTCGTATATCAATCATATTTGACATTTGTGAACTAGACAGCTGCAAAACACAAACAGAAAAGCAATGGAGCGCGTGTGAATTATTGCCAAGCCATCCCCAATTTCAACGACGAAGAGGATGATTTTGTGTTGAAAATCATTATGAGGGTTTCTGGGGCACTGAAAATCCGCGTTTGATGCACGAAGAGCCATTACATCTACTCAAAGCCACTGTGTGGTGCGGCGTTCACGCGGGAAGAGTGATTGGGTTGTATTTTTTTGGGGACCCCATTGGCAATACGGTCACTGTTACTGGCGAACGCTACAGGGCCATGATAAACAACTTCTTACCGAAGGAATTGGATGAGCGGGGCTTGGTGAACATGTGGTTTAAACAAGACGGTGTAACCGCACACACAACACGAGTCACAATGCATATTGTGAAGAAAGTGTTTCCTGGTCGCGGAATATGAACCGATGACGCCACCATTCCAAAATTCACACCAAACATAGACTTTTTCGGGATGCATTGGACGCTCTTGGATCTCATGTAAATTGGTATCGTCTCAAATTCGACAATTTTGTTTGTTGATGTACCCAATCATGAAGAAATGAGCGTCAACGCTGAAGATAATTTTTCGATGAAAATAAAGGTTAGTTTCCAACTGCTCCAGAGCTGATTCAGCGAACACACGTCGTTGTCGATGGTCGTTTACCTTCAGCTCCTGGGTTAGCTGAATTTCGAACGGGTGTATCCTCAAGTCATAACGCAAAATTCGACGGTCTGCGAGAGCGACGTGAAATCGACTGCCTCGGATTTTCCTGCACACTTTCACGGATAGCGGCAATGTTTTCGACAGATTTTGCGTTTCGTCGACGTATGGGTGTTGGTCTATCGTTTACCAGTGGACTTAAATTCGACCACCACACTGCGAATTGTCCTCTCGGTAAGACGACTATGGCGACCGTAAAATAGGGGAAGCGCGCGAAACGTTGCCCGAACAGAACACACATTTCGATAAAATAACTTCATCATTTGCACGTGTTGTTGAGCGCTTTATTCGTCCATGGTGATTTGTCAAAACAGACTGAATAAATGACAGCCAATTTGAAAGATTTGACATGGAAAACCCTTCTTATAACGATTTTTTTTATTTTATATAAATTGGCCAAACACAGTCAATTGCTCGAAAACAAAAATCTGGATTAATACAAATAATAGTATGTTGATACATATATGCTGACATAAAATCCAGAAGGAAATTAAATACTTCTTAGGAAAGATTAAAATTCACCCGAACGACGGACATTGATTAAATACTCGTCACAGCAAGCAAAAATCCAGCAGAAGCAGTTAATAGCAACAATCTTTCCAAGAAGTGTACAAGGCGAGTTACATCATTGACGCGATACAATAGTTTTCATTTCGTGTTTTCTTTGAATACAATCACCTTTTAGGACGAATAAACTTTCCCAACATCCTGTCATATTTTTCAGTTGTCATAAAATTATGTTATCAAAGCTTCTTCGAATGAGTCAGCTGGACCGTTGTCGCTTTTCACTCTTTTCTTCTCCAAATGGGCCCCGTGTCTCTCAAGATTTCTTCAAATCTCTTCCCTTTCGACTCCAAAAAAATTTCACTACGACTTTTCTAGCCGATGAGACTTTCTTGGTCCATAGCTTGCAGTAATGAACCCAGATTTCATCACCACATTTCACCACTCGACTCGAAAACTCCTGCTTAAAACAGTGCCTTGAAATTGACAGTCGTATCCGCTTGTATACTGTGAGAAACCGCTCCACCCAATGGGTTGTGTAAAATTGGGTGTGTTTAATTGGTTGAAAAAATATGTCTCTGCGGATACGCGTATGTACGCTATAGTTCTCGATCGTAAGGCAGTATTGGCAACCACTTGTAACTTGTAACTATTGTAACGGTAGTCAGCTAGATTAGTATCTAAATTTAAATGAAAAGGTATATATTGCTTTGGCCAAAGCAAAAGATGCCTTTGCTTCTATAATGAAACAGCTTAATAGCGGCAAACCTAAAATGAGGACAAACTCAAAGTACTATATATACATAATTCTGTTCTTATGAGGTCTTGTGCAATAGCACGAACCTAATGAAAGTGGATAATTTTGTTATTATTGTTATTATCTAATGCTCTTTGCAAGAGTAACGGCCTCAACGGATAACCTGATCTTCGGACCTTAATACCCAAACAATTTATATACCGAAGATATGCGCTTTAGAGGCCGTATTCCCTCAGATTTGTTTCTCAATTTCTATTGACAGGTATCTACTCTAACGGTGCTGGCATACGGTAGCGCAGGGTGTGCCTGCGGCTGGATAGCGCTTATATAACTAAGGTATATACGAGTAGTTATATACGGATATTTTAAATGCTTAAACTGGTTTTGTGCTGTAAAAAAATATCATGGAACAATAAGTATGTATACGTTCGTATTTTATTTTGAAATCAAAAAGCTGTTGTTTTGTTTTTTTCTTACCTTACCCTCTCTACATCTATATTCTATAAATAGACTATACATAAAGGTCTAGTTGAGCGCTCTCAATACAAAAACAGAGGTCTTTAGAGATTTCGTTTTTATTGGTTGATTATTTATTTATTTGTTACAAAATCTGAAATAATTAGAAACATAAACATTTATGTACAAAAACACAGATAATACATAGATTTTAACATTTATTCTTATACTAAGTTAATTGGTGTAGTGTTGAAATTTGCTTTCAGTTATACTTGTAGGAATTATTTATTAAATTACTGAGTGAGAAGTTACAACCAAGTTTATATTTTATTTTAAGTTTAATTTCTACCAGTTAAAATAGCTAAAAGGACGTGTGATTCAGTATTTATAATATAGAACAAAAATATTTAACAACAAAGGTACAATCAAGATATTTTAGTATATTACTTAAAAAAAAAAAAAAAAAACACAAAATTGTCGTTTAAAAGTTATATAAGTTTTTTAAAAAAAAAAAAAATATTCTTTTGTTTAAGATAAGAACAGAAAGAATAGAAATGTATACTCTTAGAGGACACATTAAATACATTTGGTCTTAATGGACAGTTGATAGATTTATCATTTCAAAATTGATAAAAAATAGGAATATTAAGTTTTAAAAAAATAGGAATATTATTGATATAAGATAATATAATATTTTATTTAATAAATAATACATGTATATTTTGCAAATATTTTTATTACTTGCTTTCGTACGTAATAGAGATCAGTTTGAAAGCCTTATTTTGTGTTCAGTAAGAATAATTATGTTTTAACCTACAAATAATTATATTTTTTTTATTTTTAAAAATATCTTTATATATTCGTTTGTTTTTACATTGTTTCCTATTTGTATACTTAAAAGAAAAAATATTAAATATTGATTAAAAGGAAAACACATTGCTCTTTTTTAATTAATAATTAATAATTCAAGCGATTTTGTTTTTAGTTTCTACTCATCGAATTTACTTTTGTTAATATAGTTTTTTTTTGTTTTTTAATAAGAAGTGGTTGTTCATAAAAATCCTTGTTGGTTTGACAAAGAGATTTTAATTTTTCATTTAATTAGTTTAAAATCTTTTATAGTTTATTAGAAGAGTAGACACGTAATAATTATAAAAAGTTGTGTTAAGTATTTAAAGTATTTATTTAGATACTATTTAATAAAATTTCTTTCAGTTATCATTAGTTATAATAAAAAGCTTGAAAATGCCTATATTGTAGTCTACATATTTCATAAGGAAGCTGCTGTCAGATTATTTTATTGCTATTAGAAACTAAAACTAAAACTTCTATAGACTTAAGAATCAGTCATCAATTATAATTTAACAGAATCTATGAGGGTTGTTCTTATTGCTGATGATTAAATTCTTTTGGCTGGCTTGAAAATAGGAAATATCAAAGCTAACAGAATACGAGAATAATTGTAGGGGCAAAATTACATGATAACTAAATAAGCAACGACACCAAACAGAAGAATGAATACGTTTAAGGGTTGTACCTACGACAGTTCGGTTTCTTACTGTAAGAATTTAAAGTCTGAACTGCTACACTAAGTCGTCACCTATCGCTATCGAAAAGATAAAATAATTGAAAAACTTCGTACCTCAACTCTTAACACTAACAAATATGCTACGACATTTGAAAGTTACAATTCCTTTGGCCAACAGACACCGTATAGGTAGTTTTTGTATCAATGAACTTTCTAGTGGCCTTGCCAAGGCGGAACTACGACCTAAATGGTGGATATGGGCAAGGCGTGCCTTTAGGAAGTTGTTGTTATTCATTTTTCAAACGTCATGGTTAAGTATCACCCTATTTAATATGAGCAGGTAAGAAAGCTCTACAGAAACAGAACAGGAAAAAGCCATCCAACCACAGTAAAGTCAACAGAACATATTCGAAAACGTTTTAAATAATTGTGGTGCTCACAAACGGTAGAGCTGAATAGTGATTAAATACGTTGCAATTGATTCAAGAGCCTCTTAGCAAATATTATCAAAGCTACAGAGAACGCCGAAAACAAGTGACAACGATGACACGAATCTGCCAAACACGACAATATCGTGAGTGGTGAGTCTCAGCCGGTCATCAATCTGGTGATCATCATCAATCTGGTGATGATAAGTCTATCGATTTTAAAACCCTTTATTACGGCAACTCTAAAGCAGGGTGATCAAGACTAAAAAGACTCTATGGCATACCATATAAGACCCTAATCAGTCCTATCATGCTCTATAGCACAAAAACATGAGCCTTCAAGAAGACCGATTAGGGTACCCTTGGCCTTTTTGACCGCAATAACCGTTGAACGATGTTAAGTCCCGTTTCTGTTGACAGGCTGAACAGGACCAATCAAGAAACAAAGCGAAGTAGACAATGAAACATCCCTATGTGGGTTGCAAAGGTGGAAAATAACTTCAATTGTCTTGGAGTATGCATCTTAAGGAAATAAATTAAAGAAAACATTAACTGGAGATGTTTGTTGGTGGAGTATCAGTTCTATCCCGGACTGCAGCACCATCTAAATATGTAAGTAAATCTCATGATATTCAAAGATCTGAATTTTTGCGTGTGTGTGGCGATGTAAATGGTACATACATAATTTATCTCAGCACAAGATTAAAGATGTTATTAGTTATTTAAACCTGACAACAGCTTACATATGTTATCTATCTTACTTATCTCATTCTAAATATTTTAAGTTAAGGATGGATACAAATTATTACCATCCTAAGTTGAGCGACAGATAGTTTGCTTATTTCTTAGTGAATGTCTTACATATTTGGGCTCCCATAGGATGATGCATCACTAATGCGTCGGCTAAGAGTTGCTTTCCGATTGAGGGTAGTACTCGAATGAGAACTATTAGAACGATGTGGATAAATATTCAATGGTGGTATATTGGGATTTTCGATCTTTGTTGGTGATGAGACAAGTGGTCGTGGTGAGCTTTGTGTAAGTGTTCCCATAACTTCTTGTGGCTCTTGATAGCCAGAATCTAAGTCGTCATGATATGAGTCCATCAGAGGAGTTGGATCTTCGTAGTCGTAGTCAATAAATCCACTATTATCGAATGACTGTAAAAGTAAAATGATACATATTAATGTATTGGTATAAAACAAATCTGAATATCTTCGAATCGTTGTATGGTATATTGAACTCACTTTAACGGGTGTCCTTTTAACATATTCCCCCCGTACTGGGACAACATGTTTAGTGCGATAATCAACCACCTCATAATGGCCATCATGTGCTATTGGATAATCTGAAACGAAATGCCTTGTTCCATGTGGTGTTAATGTAGCCCAAAGAAGTCTATTATCATTGGCCAGTTGCTGTTGTAAAGAGTCCCGATTTGATGCACAGGGATAGAGGATTCCACCTGCCATAAAAGGATTTGCTTTTGATGGTTCACCCAGAGCAGACATAGTGGTTTGTTTTATATTTGAATCATGATACGACAAATTACAACTTGAGAAGAGTGTGCTGTGGATAAAAATGGAAATGTAAACAACATAGTGTACTCTCATGCAAGGCATATTTGTTGGTACTTACTCTCGACACTTGAGCAATATGACAGCAAATAATGCTCCTAAAATTAAAACACCAACACATGAGCTTATAAGGACAAATACCCAGGTATTTTCCATGTGATTTCGTCCAGTAAGTTCGATAAATTCCAATCCGCTTTCCCTTGGACGTGGATTGGGTTCACATAGAAAAGCCGCAAAACAAGGATGAGTATCATTTGGTGGTAGTGCGATGACAGCAGTATTTGGAATAAGGAACGATGGCAGTGGTGGCGGTGGCATTGACAGAATGGTATCTGGTGGTGGTCCGTAATGGCCACAATTTTCTACACAACCGAACATTTTATGCGTCTTAACTAAAATACAAGAAAAATGCATTTTTAAACTTGAAAGAATAAGGAATAAGCAGAGGTAATTATGGTTGCCTCTGGAAGATCTAAAAGCAAGTTTGGACGCTAAAATTGGTCTAAAAAGCAAAAAGTCTAATACGTTAGTCAGATTAGATTCTAATGGACTAATCCCCTGCGATCCTTTAAAGAGCATAAACCTATATAACTTATATACATATCAAAGTTGAAAACTTCAAATTCGGAAATATGCAAACGATTATAACTTTTGATCATTCTATCGATATCAAAAAAGCTAAAATGTTAATATTGATTTTGTATACAATTAGAATCCGTCAGCCGGATTCAGCACACATTTTCGACTAACACCTAATAGATTTCATATATTTATTAGCTCGGTAGCATCAACAATTTAAGAACATCAAGTGTTCTAACTGAGCTCAATGACAAAGTAGACTAAAACATTAAAAATCTTATTTGGATAGCACAAACTGAGCAAAGATTCGACTAAATGCTAATTTTTTTTTAGTTGGATTTTGATGTGATCTTGCTCAAACAATCTTACTCGGGATTCGCCTGCGATATGCCACACGATTTAAACATTTCATATTGTATAGAGTTATGAGATTCACTCAACAAATTCCTTCAATTACTTGCCGCAAGATTCTTAAAAAATTATGATCTTCTTGATTAGAAGGGACACGTAATTTCTATAATAAAACGCTGCGAATCCGATAATTAGAAGCTACAACAAATTCTTGTACAATCGTCTCCCATAGTCTATAGGCCGGATTGAAACAGCAAGTCAAATTAGCACACTTGCAGCACTTTGACATGTACAGTTCCAAGTAAGAGAAACTACAATACTTGGAAAACACCCATCTTCTGAATAGCAGTATCTGATTTCCGGAGTGTCGCTTAGGTCGGTTTTGTTTGATTTATTTTATGTTAATGGTAAAAGACCATGCTCTTATCTTAAGAGTTAATGTCAAAGTTAACTTCTCTTCCTACAGTTCAGAAGATATATTGATAATATTACGAAGATCGGCTCTGTACTAGGAACGTTTGCCGTTTGGCCCATAAGCAGCCAAACACCAGCAATTCACGAAGATCTTTGGGATATGCTTTAGATGCACTGTTATATCAGAAATGTCTCCTCTCCTCATACCACAAGAATCACCGCGAACTCAAGAACTCCCTTTCGCTTAAGTAACAGATAACAACCTCAATGAAACCGTTATCATTTTACTAAGTAAACAAGAAATAAAATAATTTTTTGTTTCCTTATCAAGCAAACACCATTTATAGAATTATCAAACATAAAACCATTCATAGAATAAGATAAAGAATATGTACGAGTATAAATAGGAACGAAACATTTTAATAAACAGCAGTTAGGTTAGGTTAGGTTAAACAGGGTGTGTTATAAGACTCCTCACTAGGCACCAAAATGGGTCCATCGCGATCCCTGTGGGACCAGTTGAATTTAACTTCAAGTGGCAAAAACCTAAACAATCTTCCTGGTAAACCCTCAATTTCTCTACAAAAGCCAATAAGGCCTTTGAAATCCGTACCGCCTATTTCCTCTGAGTTTTCGAAAAAGTATTTTCCTAAGAATTTCCTTCGGTTACACGATATTGCCTCACATTTACACAGTATGTGTGTTATTTCCTCAACCGCTAGTAGATCACCGCAGAATCTATTGCGTATTTCAGCAGAAGACAGTGTACTGTCAGGATTCCTATTAACGTCCTAAGCTTATCTCTGTTCAGCTTAATGAGCTTCCTAGATCTATCACCGTTAAGAAGTGGCCATAGCACCTTGAATACCCTATGTCCCTATAGATTCGACCACCTTATGTTGGCGGCCTTTATGGTTTTTTCCTCGGTAGTGCCCCTTACTTTGTAGAGGGGTGGTTTGACGTTAGCAACCTCACCATTGTCGAGTAGCCCTACACTTCTTGCAAGCTCGTGCCCTTGTTAATTTCCCTCTATGCCTCAATATCCTGGCACCCAGCTCAGTCTCACCTAGTTCTAATTGCATAATGACTTAAGAGCGGCCTGGTTATCGATGTAAATCTCCGTTAAAATAGGATTGCCTGGCATGCATACGACGCATGCAGTCATGGATGGATTCAAACTCAAATGAAACGCGAAATCAGACTTAAACGACGAAGCAAGGTATAGGAGCGGTTAAAAGAAAAGAAAATCCAAAACGATTCAATCGTCAAAATATACTGAAGAGAGATTCCTGCTAACAGGGAAAAATGATATTTGAAATAGATGTAAACTGTACTTTTATGCGTTTCTTAACCAAGATCTCTCATGCAATATATTAATATTTTAGGATAAACAGAGTCAGCGAAGTAGTACAAGAATGACCCCGAGTCGTACTGTGTCTGACCGAACATACCCTATGGAGTATGGGAGGCGTTGAGAAATTCTGCTTTAAATGAAACGCAGTTTTGTTTAATAAAATAATAAGACATGATCGAATGCCTAAGCAGTTCAGCCTGAGGTTTTTCGTTCTACTGTATGAAAAACATGAGGGCAAGACCAAGTATATGCTGTCAAGCAAAAAGGACAACCAACACCGGTGTCTCGGGCAGAACGTCACCCTCGACAGATATAACTTTAAGGTAGTTAAGGACTTTGACTACCTAGGCTCTGCTATAAATACAGACAACGACACCAGCGCTGAGATCAAGCGAACAATAACTCTCTGCCAACCGCTGCTTCTTTAGGCTAAGAAGGAATTGAGTAGCAAAGCCCTCTCTTGGACAACAAAAGTCACCCTTTATAAGACCTTAATAATCCCGGTCCTGCTCTATGGCGCAGAGGCATGGACATTATCAAAAATGGATGACGGTGTTCTTGGTTGCTTCGAGAGAAAAATTCTTCGGGCGATCTTCGGTCCCATCTGCATTGACGGTGAGTGGAGGAGGAGATACAACGACGAACTGTACGGTACAGCGACATGGACCGTATTGATATCAATGCTCCGGTCCGAAAAGTCTTCGAATCCGCTCCCGAGGGACAGCGCAGTAGAGTAAGGTCAAGACTAATGTGGCGCACGCAAGTTGAAGAGGACCTCAGCCAACTTAGCGTGCGAAACTGGAGAAATTTGCAACAACGAACTTGTATTATATTTGGCGTAAAAAACGGATTTAATGGTGAGCGAAATGTTGGAAAGGTGTTTCGGCAACGATTCTCTAAAGAAAACGATTGTTAACCAGTGACACAAACGGTTCAAAAGTGGTCGTGAGTCAATCGAAGATGATAAACGTAGTGGCAGACCATCGACATTGAAAACCGACGAAAACATTGATGAAGTAAAAGAAATGTTGGTCAATAACCGCAAATTAACCATCAGAGAGATTCGTCCAAGACATTTTGGTAAATTATTTGGGTTTCCGTCGTGTAGCAGCAAAGTTGGTGCCAGAAAACCTCAATTTCATGCAAAAATGAGACCGTGTTAACGTCGCAAAAGAGATGATTTGCGAGGCTAAATCCGATCCCACATTCATCAAAAGGATCATTACTGGAGACGAGACGTGGGCTTACGAGTATGAGTACGACACGCAATCCAGACATCAGGCAAGTGAATGGCGTTCACCAAATGAGCCGAGACCAAAAAAACCACGTCGTTTTCAGTCAAAAAAGAAGGTAATGCTCACGGTTTTCATGGAGTACAACGGTGTAGTGCATCATGAATTTTTGCCAGAAGGCCAGACAGCAAAGAGTATTATTTGGGCGTTGTGAGACGTTTGCGTGAAGCAATTCGCCGAAAGAGACCAGAATTGTGGGCAGAAAACTCGTGGATTTTGCACCATGACAACGCACCGTCGCACTATCCAATCATTATTCGATTGCACATTATTCGTAATTGTTTGACGAAAATTGCAACAAATACCATCCAACAGCCACCGAATTCGCCTGATTTGGCTCCCTGTGACTTCTTTCTGTTAAATCGGGTAAAAAAAGAAAACACTACGGGGAACGCGTTTCAGTAGCCGAGAGGAAGTAGTGGAAAAATCGCAGGAAGCACTGATGGTCTTACCGAAAACGCTGGCGCTGGCATAAGTGTGTTGCAGTCGATGGGGATTACTTTGAAGGAGACAATATAGATTTAGATGAACAAACTTGTATTTTTAATTTTCTGAATAAATTCCGGGAACTTTTTGAACAAGGTGGTATTGCAAGATAGTCGGAGAATTCAAAGTTTCGAAGAAAGTGTATAAAGTCCGCTCCTTTTTAGTGTAATTCAATATATCATATTTTAGCAACGCGTTAACGTGTTCAGAACGATGTCTCGTGTTTTCGCTAGTTACAGCATTAACATAAACCATGACTTAATAGCTCTCCAATCAAATCAGAATAATTTAATATTCAGGCATCTACTCAGAAAGATATATCATGCCTTAGTGCGAAAAATTTATATATTTACGCTTTATCATTTACCATCAAAGCCACAGAAAAATGCCGCCTAAACTTCATGGTTTGATATACTATATACAGTCTTTAACATATGGATGACAATTTTGGATGGATGCAACAGAAGAGAACAGCAACAACAGCGACAGAAATTAATATTAAATTGTTTTGTCAGCAGGCGAAATAAAGTCCATTCTAATAAGAAGTACGTCTATACTAAAGAACCAACTTCAGGTGGAGTAAATCAGCCGATTTTACCAGATTTAACAAAGCAATTGCTATAAAGTATGAACAAAAAATTAAAACTTTAGTTGAATACTCCTTAACGTTTCAAATGAATAGATTTCAATGTGGCGTTCAAGTTGTAAGCATTTTTGCATCATTGTAAGAAGCTTTATATTTTTTTCATGTCGTTCATTTTATTTAGATTATCAAATTCTGTCTATTACGAGTCTCAAGTATAAAGAGTACACACACACATTGCGAAAAAAAACCCTGTTTCTAGTCCCACCCAATGTTTACTTTTTGTGTACACATCTCGAAAGTAGTATACGCAATCTTTCTGCGGTGTATAGTACTTGAACAAGTAAAATACCTTTTAGACAAAAAACTTAACCTCAATATTTAATACTGCTCCAATTTGAATTAAAGATATAACATATTTGTCGTATCTATGGATCAAAGTCCCCTTTTTTATAAACTTTAGTGAACACAAAAAAAACTTAATGTCTATCACTATGAGTATGTACTATCACATATGTATTATACATCCTTACCTGTTCACAGAATAGTAAATTTATCGATTTTTCAAAAAAAAAAAATTGGAGTCATAGAAAAATGGAAATGGAAATACAAATAACAACACAAAAATGGATGCCTAAAAGCGTTAATTTCCCACACCACAGCTGATGAAAAATGTCCAAACTTCTCTTATCGATTTGATTGCTTTAGAAAACCATTATTCAAATCAGTTTTGATTTCGAAAAACTTACCACTGTTTTATTTTGAATTAAAATGGTATTTAAACTACTTCTTTATATATAATTTTTTTTCTTAAAGACGGTTTCTAACTGAGCACCTTGTTGAAGGATGCATAGCCAGCTACTAGTACGTCTCCCCGAAGGTAACAGAAAGGTATCGTAAATTCTTTCAAGCTCAAATATTCATTTGAAGATACACGAAAACAACGACAAAGAATGATGGGTATTTAACCCCACTGCAATTGAATTGGAAACTGCTGGAGTTTGTGTTTTTTTTTTCTTTTTTTTTTTTTGTGGTGTACACTGTTGTGCGCATGTTTGGGGTGAACTTCTAATGTATGAGGGGTGAATTTGTCTCTTCCTTTATTTTTTGATAAAACTTATTGATCCTTATCGGGTGAAGTTTTGAAATACCCACTAAAAGCTTAACATGCATGTTCTGATATTTAATTGCAGTGTTGAGCTTTTTGAACTAGGGAATCAGATTCGAGAGTTAAAGGCGTGTAAATATTAAATATAATTAGGTTTTGGGGTAATTTGGCTTGAGGAATTATCCGGGTCTACCGAAGGCATATTTGAGGAAGGAAACAATTTTAGAAAGGGATATACTCTGAACCAGTGCATGAACTTTTATAAGGTTTGAACTTAACCAGGTGCATATAGAGCAGCCTGCAGGCAATAAAATGCTTTTGCCTTTTGCCTTTAACTGTGGAAAACATTAATTTGATCTGTCTGAATTCTGAAGGATTATTATCATGATTATAAGAAACATAACAACCCATGGAAACCTTGTTATTTTATATCAAAACAAAACATTCAGATAGAGTATTTGTCTAGTTTACTTCTTGCAGAACACCTACAGGCAAAGCGCCTCGCGTATTATCATCATTCACGAAGCAAGCGTAGTCCTCCCTTACGACAACAGTAAGCACTCTATAATCTTTTCCTTAGAGAAGTCGAAGAAAATTCTTTCCTTTCACCAGTTTTTACAATTCTTTATAGCCATCAGGACAGCACATACCTTAGTTTGGAAGACAGACGAATATCTTCCGAACGTGTAGTAAAATATAACCCTGTAATTCTCGACAAATTTTCAACACAACAAGTTTAGTCAAATGAAGTTTGTTATCCATAATGACACCCAATATTAGTTGGAGAAACCGATGGTGATACATTTAGCACTTAATAAGTTAGACCCGTACATTTCGCTAAGAGTTTAGTTAGAATTGACCGAAAGCACTTTCCTATTAATCGTCTACCACATCTAGCATTGTCTGAAGTTTATAGCAGACAGTCTCTAGGCATAATCAAGCAGACAGTCCAGGTACATGTTCATATGCTAAAGAGCGCATAGACTAAATGTGCACTATAGAACTGGAAACATGACGCCACACTGTGGCAATCCCAATACATATTGTTTTCAGTCAGCATCAGTCATCATGTTTCTATTTATCAGCATTGTAGATATCTTCCAAATTAGTTCGTTAGTGTCAAGTTATCGTATGTCTTCAAAATTGCATTAGAAGCACCCTTAATGTCGGAAAAAAAACACCCAGCGTGTGCTTGACAAGTGCGACTGCAATTTTTCGAAGCAATCAAAACACAACCACTTTATGACCTTAACCTTTGTCGCATATGCTTGCTTGTTACTATAAATACTTTATGTTTTTCACAATATAGCATTAGCATTAAATCCAAGTTGCTGTGTATCTTGAGACTGAGTAAAATAAGATGGTCAGATGCCAGTTAACACTCTTTGCTAATGCTGTCTGGATTTACTCTGTCAATTCGGATTAAAACGTATTTGAGATTCCGTACTATACTCGTACAATGCAAGTGATCAACGAAATATTCGACTATGAAAAAGCAAGAATACTTTCAACATGAGTAGCAACTGAAATAACATGCTTACTATATTCAGGTACAATACCAACAAAATCCCACAGTGCGCCAATAATTTAGGGACCATATTACCCTAGGAAAAATCAGCAGATCTGAAAACACAACCATGGGCGACCGCAAATATTTCACTTAACACGTTGACTGCTTCATGTTTCTTCTTCCTGGGCATCTAGTTAAAAGTACATTATTTGATCTAAACAAAAAAAGTGGTCAGTCTCGGGATAATTTTAGATGTAAAAAGTAACATTTCATAAATAACAGCTGTTCTTTGACTTTAGAAATAGTAGGTAATTCATATTTCTCCTTTTTTTAGCTTTGCGTTGGTAACGCCCTTAGAGTTTCCTTTTTTATCCTTGCGTAGAGTTCCTATCAAATGCGTCTTACGGGCAAGAAAACTTCTTGCTAAGCCAACTGACGTGAAAAAATTGTCAGCTGCCATACTTCTACCTTTGTCGAGATAGCTCTCCGATATGTCTAGCACAGTTCGAGATCCATTGGTATACCTCTTTGATTAAAACATGTGTTTTTTCTGGTATATACGAGTACATAACTCCTAAAGGTTTATCCATAAGAGTCACACCGATTTTTACCCCGCATTTGTGGGATTTTCCAGGGTTATATTTGCGGAACTGTAATCTTCTGCGCCAGGGAATCATTGATTCGCCCACGGCTAAGATCTCACCAGGAGTTCGAGAATGCATAAAATTTCTTTCTAAAATTTCCAAAAGACCGCTAACCTTACTCAGACGATTGTTTCCAACTTTTGTATTGTCAGAGCAATGTATAAACCTCAAAATCAGTTGACAATACGCATATATATAATATGGCCAAGAAACTTTTTTATTTTGCGAACCTCTGTATCGACCCAACTCTTTATTCGTGAATTGCGGCTGATTATCCTGCGAGCCAAAGTATTTTGAGCATTCAGATTAGTGTGGTGAACTATCAGTTCATAAATTTCTGGGTCACCATAAGGATTCATTGTAGCACTGAAATCGACACCAGATTCAGTACATGTGTCCTACAAACCAACGACAGAAACTTCTTCCTCATCTGCATCCAAATCATCTTCCGATGGTTTCATTGCGTTGGAATCGCTGGATTGTCAATCAGAATCAGAAGGCAGATACTCATCTGAATCTGAACCGTCAAAATCAACACCATCTATTTCATCAGAAGCCGCATTATCAGAAGAAGATCCATAAAATCTCCTGGGATCCAATTATTACAGTGGTTTGAACAATACAAATCCTATAAAAAAATAATAACACAAACGAAAATAGTATGACCACCAGTGGGTCATGTGGCACCATATACATCTATGTATTATCAAAGTGCCACATGATTCACCGGTGGTCATGTTCCAAAAACACTAAAAAACGGCACAATTTTACTAAAAAACTATGAAACACTTATAAACATTAACTAAACCACACTTTACCAGAAAAAAAACACGCTTGGCACATTGGTAATATTTTTTAATTTGCACGTGGGCAGCCAACGTGTTAGAGTTTGAATCTCAGTTTAAGGCTCCCAAATAAAGACATCCGAATTGGGTCATCAGTGTTATAGTAAGAATATTTAAGGTATTACCAGCTCCCTCTAAGTCAAACATTTTCTGTAGCTCTAACAACAGCAGTTTTACTTTCTTCATTTTTATCCTTTTCCAGAAAGCAGCTTCACAATGTTGCACGCGACCGTTGCATATGGTTTTTTTTGTTTTGACAGCTTGAAAGCCTGATGCTTATTATTGCAATAGCAGCTGGTATAAAGTTTATAAAGTTGAGACTTGTTGTCTGCTGTTGTGTGATGATGACGACACTTGTTGCATAAGCCACTTCAAATATTTTTCTTTCCTACTCGTACTTTGGCTTTGTTTCCAAGAATGATAAAGCTTCTATGAACTTCTGTGTACTTACTTTCTCGATGTACACTTCCACTTTAGTAGATAAACATTAGTGTCACAAATCAATCAAAGAAGTGTACGGATTCAAGGATCCAAGGAAAGTACTTCATTCCCAGTTTAGTTTTGCTAACGAACACAAGTAAACAAACTTCAAGGACGCGACAGCCATTAGCTTGGAGAGCTAGTTCAAAAAGGAAACTCGTCAATGCAATACGGCAAGACAATCGGTGTTATGAATGTTTTTATAAATTTACTGACAAATAAAATACAAGTATTCTTTGTTCATATTTTTTATTTTGGAATATAATCAATAAATTCCAATCCCCTCTGTGAACTTTCATGAATAATTACACTATACCTTTCAGGTGACAGTTAGGTGCAGGTGCTCACTAAAGTAGAAATTAATTACAAATCACAAAAATTGTTATTAATGATACAGAACCTTCCGCAAGGAATGCCATACTTTAAAGGATACTATTAATTGACAAAACGATGAAATTGCACTTCAACCTATTTCCCACACCTGCATGTGTTACCAGATATATTCTAGTGTGCGGTATATGAAGAGAAATACAAAATAATTTAAGTTCTATCTATTAAATTTAAATATAATTAATCGAATCCAGATGATGATGAATGAGGAATCAAGATGCCATAATGAACTCAGTGAAGCCGGACTTAATTTCTTATTAGCTGAAAACGTATCTTCTTCAGGAACTAGATGTTAGTTCTCATAAAAAAATTTTATCGAACGTTATGAATGCGAATCTGACCTTTTCTGTCCATCCCCCTCAACAAATCTTTCTGCTTTGATTTTTAAGAAAAAATACAAGCCAGTATTCTAGCGACATAAAAGGGAGACGAACGGACACACTTAACTAAAGAATGTCGGTTTTTGTACAAACAAATTATTTCCTTCAATTTTCTTTGTGGATCCCTAATCTTAAGTTTCTGTTAATTTTCATTTCCTGAGTGGTTAACAGATTTGAACGTGGGAGATAAACCTTTCAACAATTTCCCATTTTTAGTGGAAATCAATTTTGAAATTGGCCCACAAACAAGAAGTACCCCAATGCACGTACCATCAAAAGTCTGATGGAAAGAAAAGTTTACTTTCAAACATATACACACATATAATTCCCTTCTAAGCCAGAAACTCAGCGTTGTACAGATATGTGTACGAACTATATCGACGAAACAGCTAGCGATCCACAAACTACCAGAAACTTTAACATAACATATACAAGCATGTAAACAAATATTTCGAGGCTATTTGCCAAAAATAACAGCAAAGTTACAAACAGCGCCTGATAACAGAAACTTGCAAGTATCAGGGATAGCCGTTCCTTCCGGTAGTTAGCGAGATTTCTTAGCGGCTTAACTTTCATAAGCAGCACACAGAATGGGGCATCAAAACTTGCCGAGCTCCTTAATTCACGATGAATCGATTCATTATGGTCATCGCATACGCTCTTCAATACCGCTTCTGTATTTTCTTCAAAACATGCTAAATGTATTTTGTTTTACTCGCGTGTTATCCAATGATGAAAATTGAGTTTCAAACTTTTCGATGGTATAGCGAATTGTGAGCTCGGTAAGCCGATTATGTGGACCATGAGTTGCTATAAAAGCACGAAATATATTCCAGATTTTCGTAATACAGCTGAATAATTTGTAGACGCTGTGCTGGGCTTAGTTTTTAATGAAATATCACATATCAACGTGACACGACGTTTGCGTAATCTCCCACTCGAAACAGGACATATTAAAGCATCACCACTCGTCTCAACAGGCTACGCTTTAAGGTTTAGTGCCTGTAGCATGTTTTGTTTTTCCTTTTGGTAAGACTTGCGGACCTCATTCCTAGAGCAGCTTTTCCGAATTTCCTTATCCGTGCGCTTCTCAAGCTCATTCTTGTTCCTCTTGAAAAGCCGGTATTTGTCTGTCACTCTTGCTCAGCTGCGTGGACTTGCCGGCACTCGTCGTCAAACCATTGGTTTCGTTGTAGTGATCGAACGAAACCCAACACATCAGAGCCGGCATCTCTGATAGCTTTTCTGGCCTTGTTGCCACTAGTTTTCGATACTTGGCGCTTAAGGGAGACTCAATCGGAAGGGGACTTGGCGATCTCTTGCGATTGTAGCCGTTTGACGTTAAACTTCAACACAGTATTAGTTTGTTTTTGCGATGTTCGGGATACCTGCCAGCGCACCCTGACTAGTGGTCTGAGTCAATGTTGGCTCATTGAAACGTCCACAATCTTGCGTCGATCGCAATGTGGTCAACCTGGTTGTCGGTTGATTGATCAAGTGATCGATTCTTGAAAAAAAAGAAGCATATGAATATGATCAGTGATGAATTTCAAGAACTGGAACTCTGATGGGCCCGTAAAAAGTGGGAATGTTCTGGAACTGTAATATATGATAATACCAAAGTCCGCAAAGGTTGCAGATATGTCAGAACCCAAATTACAGTTTTTATAATATTTATTGAAGAAGTAAAATTTGTATCACTGTTAACGACGCATGAAAACGTAATAAGTCGAACAACGTTCTGCTATCTACTTGTATTGTGGCACCACTGTAGGTTTGAAAGTTACTCTAACTGCTTCATATGATTGCGAAAATTTTAATGGAAGACAAGGACGACAATTACAACAGTTTATGCCAACATACGCTGTCCAAATTTGGATGCAAATTTTTTGTTGGAAGTAGACCTATCGAAACGAATAGGAACGAGATTACCAAAAAAGGCTTTTTCACACTCCTGGAGACAACCTATGTATAGTTTCTCAAGATCAATGCAAATATTCCTATAAATAAGTAGTGCGTCGAACATAAAAAGCATGTAGAAAGGAAACAAAACCCCCAACCGAACCCCGTGAGTCCCAAGGATAGCAAAATCTAAACACAAATCGGATTAAATGAGAACCTCATGAAAGACGAAAGACGACCAGATGATAAAGAAATAGTATCTCATCGTGTGCCTAGCACTGAAAAATACAAAACCTTTTGAACAACGCAAGTGGCATACGACTCATATTCAAGATTCTTCTGATATGTGAACGTCTAACACCGATCGTCAACAACCTTATAGTTGCATGTTGATGCGGATTTAAGACTAGTGAGGCCACCAACATCCAAATATTGTCGAAGAAGACCCAACAATTTGGGTCTTAACATCGATTTAATAATTGCTTCGAATTGGGCCAAGAAGCCGAGTTACACAAAGTCATGTCTATCTTCGACATCAGTCCCTTTTAAACTTGCTAGCCCATACATCTGTTTGCTTCAACAGAAACATCATCGAATTTTTTGATGTTAAAAAGAGAAACGTTTAAGAAAACAACATTTCTAGTTGCGGTTTTTATTAGCTAAGAAGTCTTTTGAGTTCAAAAACCCTCTTCTATCCCTGCCCTGTTATATGAAAATAGGATCCGGATTAGAAAATCTGTGGATCAGGTAATAAATTGTTGATCTCTTTAAACAAAAAGGCCAGCAGAATGTCTTTGTTTCCGTCTGGGTTCAGCCAAATGTAAGAATGTACATGAATCTAGCCTCATTACTCCCTGGCTATTATCATATCTCGGCGCTCATAACTTGGAGTACAGTTTCAAAAATATGATTAGGGATAGAGATAATAAAGAGTCTTTTCGGAAGTAAAGTTAGCAAACTAGCTATCTTGATTAATGTTGCAGAATTGAAATAAAAATCCACAAATAATGAATTTTCAGGAGGGACATCTCTCATTTGAGCACTACGCCCATTAATTTTCGATGTTAATCCCTCTGTTAAATTGTTAACAGCAACTGTTATCGTCTAAACCGAAAGGAACACACAGAAAAGCTTAAAGCTTTCCTCAAATTTGTCTTCTTTGTTCGTATTTTCTAGTTAAATCAATTTAAAAGCAATTACACATAAGAGCCATTAAGTGGAGCCAAGCATTCTATTTGGAATCACATCAAATAACACTCCGACTTTGACCTCGACCACAATGTTGTCAAAACGATTTTCTACATTTCCGTTACTTTAATCTTTTAAAATACTTAAACGTGCCAAAGTCCACCTCAAGTATCTGTCGAAAGTATCTATAGAAAATCGCCAAAGCCATCAGTCGAAACTTCTCAAGCACATAAAATAAAGCAGAAAAATAAGGAGAACAAAAAATTAGATGACAACCTCTCCTGATTACTCGTTTACGAAAATCAATCCTCCCAAAGAAGTCAAGTGGCATATTCGTATAAAAACTTGATGACGCAAATTGGACGAATTTAGCTTTACGAGTCATAAGTTTTTCAAATACCATATTCCTGCTATTGTCAGCCGTCCGTACACTGTATGTAACATGCATTAATTATATCAACAAAAAGTCACCCCATCTACTGTGAGAATGTAGAAATGGGTCGAACGAATGTATTACTTCTATACATGGACAGTGTTTGAGTATAGTGTCGTGTAATGGTCTCCTTTATACATAATATAAAGGATATGTAGGTTCTTCGATATACTGAAGAAATTGAAGATTTTTAAAGGAGCTTTTGCCACCCAACTCTTCCCGATCGACCGACGAAAGCCAAGTACTTGTACTAGTAGCACTTGTGATGCAATATGAGATTTTAATTGGAATGACGAATACAGTAAGTAGGTACACGAGCCCCGGTTCTAGTACTGGTACGAGTACTGCTACTGTGATAACATTGCTGACGTTTTACTCGTAGTTTGAGGGCATTTACACTCTTCTTAGAGTGTTCAGTGCGCATCTTCTCAACTTGCATGTTGTGGGAATGAAAAACTTTTTATGAATGGACCACCACAGTGAAGGCTTTGTCACAATGTCAGAACAAGGAAGTTTATAGATATTTTTAGAAATCTGCTAATGATTTGTACTAAGTATGAGTACCCGTTCTAGTTGCGCGTTTTGAATTTTTTAAATAAATTAATATGATTTCAGATTTCTACTCTCAGAGTTTGCGTATTTTCAATCATTTCAAATACTAGTACTATTGTCAAAGTAATTATTTGACAATTTTTCAAAATATACTAAATTTAGAGCTGGTTAGTTTTAAGTAGGTGTTGTTTGAGCGTATATTTTGGGTGAGGAAAACCAATTGTTGTGACACATACTTCCTAATTTCTCATTTAAAAAATAAATCAAATTACTCGTACATTTACAGATTAATAATAGTTTGCCTCTACTCGTATTTGTTATTTATAAATAATGATTTTTGAATTTTTCGAAACTTAATATGACGAGTTTTTGTTTATTTTTTTTTATTATTTTCCTGACATCAAAGCGATCGATTGACTATGGATCAAGTAAAGGTTGAACAATATATGATTCTAAGACGTATATGCATAGGTTCCCACTAAATTAAAGTTATATTGTGTGCTAGATAAATTTTGATATTTCTTTGGACGGTAATAAGCACTATGTAAACGAAGTATATTCGTCTTAGAAGATGACAGAGTGAAAGAGGATTACACATCAAAAAAACAACAAAACCTCCTTCCAAAGACAGAATCAATATTAGGATCTATGCATTCAAAGAAGTGCAGTAACCATGTCAGCAACAAAAAAGACTCAACTTGTTAAAAATAAAAAAGCCATATCTTACAAATCCTTGGAAAGCCTAGAAAATAGAATACTGCTCCAATGTGTCTAACCATGCTTGTACTGATAGATATTTTTTCTGGATTTCTTCGACGTCTTCCCTCAAAAAACCAGTGACTAAATGATGACCAACGAAGAGCACTCCGGCTTTCGGCTCATACACAATGTGCAGCAACTGCAATGTTATTGGCACTATAAGTGGTGACAATTTTCTTTCTATTACTATTTCGAGTCGATTATGTGCATTTTGACTTTCGCGGCCAATTTCTATAAGAAACTCTTTACTATCCGATGCCTGACGCAACAAAGGCTCTATTTTTACATTATTTTACATTGAGTGTCACCTTGTTTCAAGATGTAAAATGATATTCTCAGTTCCATTTTAAGGGAAATGCTTCCTCAAACCGACCTCACCAGACTGTCTTAAAAAAAATATACCATATGCTCCTGGTTTGCTGTTTGTTATTTTACTGTTAAAGTTTCGGTTTTGCTTTGGTGTGATCCATGTTTCTACGAGTATTGCTTACCAAGTACCATGGTACTTGGAATTGCATCAACCTTGATACCCTCGCAAATCATACTACATCCGAAAACAGTCTTTACGCTATTATATCAAACATAGGTTGGATGTTCCAGGTGGCTAACATACATAGATTCGAGTCTTTATCTAATAAGAACTACTAATAAAACAAATAGATATACATTTACTAAGTGGGGTGAAAAGTAACCTCCTTAACCGCCAGAATGCGCTGCTAATGCAAAAAAGGTTATGGTGCCTTGAAGTCCGTTCATATTTAGAGAGACATGCCAAATTTCAGTGCGATACTGTCTTTAGTTTTGTTTTGACAGCTGATTATTGTTGACGTGTTTGGCATCATGTTGAGTATCGTATAAACGATTTTCGTTCTCTCATAAAACATTATCTTTTGAGAGGCAAAACGGCGAAGGAAACAAAAGAAAAGTTGGATAAATATTATGGGGCTAATGCACCGTCAGATTACACCGTCAAATATTGGTTTCGATAGTTTCGTGGTGGCTGCAACTTCACTAACGATCAAGTCCGCAGCGGCAGGCCCTCCGATGCGGTTACAGAGCACAATGTCAAAAAAATACATGAAATTTTGTTGGCTGACCGGAAAATGAGAGTGCACGAGCTAGCAGATACCACAAAGATTAGCACTGAGCGCACACGCCGTATTTTGGGCAATATTCTGCATATGAAAAAGTTATCCTGCCGCTGGGTGCCGCTGGGTGCCGCGCATGCTCACTCCTAGCCAAAAACACGAACGCGAGTGCACTTCGAAAGAGTGTTTTGACTTGGTGATGCGGAATCGGGCAGACTTTTGGCATCGATTGGTAACTTTTGATGGAACCTGGATCCACTATTACACACCAGAGAACAGAATGAGTGCCCGGCAATGGACTGAAGCCGGCACGAGTGCTCCGAAGTAGCCGAGGGAGGCTCAATGAGTCGGAAAGGTTATGGCGTCGATTTTATGTGATTGTCATGGCATACTCTTCGCGAAATACCTCGAAACGAAATCGCTGCAAAACGGCGAAAAAAATTTTGTTTTTGCAAGACAATCCGCCGGCGCATAAGAGCATCGCAACCACGGCTAAAATCAATGACTTACGGCTCCAATTGCTGTCACATCCACTGTATTCGCCCGATTTGGCTCCCTCGGTCTATTTTTTTTTTTTTTTTTTATAATTTACGCGCGCCTCAAGGGTTTTTTTTTATGATACCCTTTTACTGTCGTCAAGGCGCGGGCGGAAAGATAAAAGGAGAAGAAAGGAAAGTTGTTGTGATGTAGTTGTTTAAAACTCAGGTGTGTTTGGTTTCGATATTAACTCTCCAGGGGTGGGAGTCCGAATAGGACGGAGAGGTTTTCTTCACTCGGAATGATTCAGGTTGTGAATTGTTTTTGTGCTTGAAACTCTACAACACAGCGAAATCTACATGTCAGTGTTATGCCTTCACACTCAGATTTTTCTGACTAAGTTCCAAGTACACAATGAAAAACTTGTCATGAGTAGGAGGATTCGAGCCTTGACCATCCGAGGGAGAAGCGATGGCTAGTACCACCACACCACGGCCACCCCCTCTTCCCAAACTTCAACAGATGGCTCATCGCTTACGCGAGGAAATTATCGACGCCACGGAGGAGAATTTTGCAGATCTTCCGGAAAATTACTTTTCGGACGGGATCAAGAAGTTGGAAAATCGCTGGAATAAGTGTATCAAGCTAAAAGGGGACTATATTGAATAAAATAAAAAAACATTTAAAAAAACTGTTTTTTTCATTCCCAAGGAGGTTAATTTTTAACCCACCTAGTATTGTACAAATAGACTAGCAGAAATTTCGATTTCCGCGTATCTTTAACCTCTCATCTGCTCCCATTTCGGCAAAATCGGTAGGTATGATGCATTTAAACATCATGGTTTCATTGGTTGACAAGAGTGCCGTGAAGCTGCATCTAAAACAATCTGCTAAAACTCTACATGGATTATTAATTGTATACAGTAGAAGTTTAACTTTCATGTAAAGATGCCTTTTCTCGTAGCTCGTAGTAAAAAGCCTATTATACATGGTATTCCTAGTAATTCTTTGCTATTCGATTGCGTACTTACTCCGAAGAAACAATGATTGAGTAATATGAATAGATGTAAACAGTTCTTTGTTGGAAGGCAGAAACTAATGTTTTTGTCAGAAATTAAATTTAATCTTTTGCAAACTTAAAGTTTTAGCTGTCGATGATGATATTTTAACTAAGATGTCGCTGTCATGTGTATTTTCATGTTGACATACGAGTATATGAGGGTTTTGATCTTGTTGGTCGTAAACTTGCTTTACTGGCCCTCCTGCGTATCAATATCATCAGCAGATAAAAACAAGATAACTTATCGAAAAAAATATTGTGATGCTCGTGTATACGTGATTGCTAATATTTTACAATATTAAAAATATACGAGGGCGGGTCAATAAGTCCGTGACTTTTGGATTAAAACACAGATTTTTTGATAAAAAAATAATTTTATTTTTCAACGTAGTCTCCCTTGAGCTCTATACACTTTGTCCAACGCTTCTCCAATTTTTTTATCCCTTCCAAAAAAATGATTTGTCGAGGTCCTCAAAATAGGCCTTTGTTTGCGAGATGACTTTATCATTGGAGTCAAATCTTTTTCCACCAAGCCATTTCTTCAGGTTTGGGAACAAGAAGTAGTCGCTCGGAGCCAAATCTGGAGAATAGGGTGGATGAGGGAGCAATTCATAGCCCAATTCATGGATTTTTGCCATGGCAACTGCACATGCGTTTGTGGTCGACTGTGAGCAAACGCGGCACCCATCTTGCGGAAAGCTTTCTCATGCCCAAGTGATCATTCAAAATTGAAACCACTGAGCCATGCGAGATCCCTACGGCTTCCACAATCTCTCGCACTTTCAATCTTCGGTCGGCCAACACCATATCATGAATTTTTTCGATTGTTTCGGGTGTAGAGACCTCAACTGGGCGTCCACGACGTTCGGCATCTTCAGTGCTTGTACGGCCACAACGAAATTCAGTAAACCACTTTTTTACCATTGAAATCGATGGTGCAGAGTCCCCATAGTATTTATCAAGCTTAGCCTTGGTCTCGGTAATGGTTTTTTTTCGCAAGAAATAATGCTTAATAAGCACACGAAATTCACTTTTTTCCATTTTCTCCTCAAATTAGTGAGTAGTCTGATAAAAATAGCTGTCAAACACAAACTAACTGACGCAGCAAGTTTAAATTTTGACAGGAGTCAACTGACAGATGCCTGTTGACAGGAACAGTGTTGCTGTTTCAGTAAAGAGGTCAGAAATTTAAAAAGTCACGGACTTATTGACCCGCCCTCGTATAATTGTAAATTGTTTCCGATAATTTCGAAAACGACTTGATCCTAAGAAATCAGAAGAGTTTGGGTAACTGTTTCCAATAAAACGAACCTCGTATTCACTACATAGATGGACGAGATTTTATAGCTAATTATAGCTTTTAACAGTTCGTCTCTATCTACGATACCAAGCATATGCTATATGATAACCTCTATATCGACAGAGAGCTTATGGAAACGATCTGAGACTCCTATCTTTTGCATTTGATCTTTGGAGGACTTTGCTAAGACCGTACTTATATGGATCGAATACTTGCCTCTAGACTCTGGTGATCATACACAACGGTAGACGAAAATTGATTTCAGGGCACTTGAGTATCTTAAGCTTGTGCATTTGAAGGAATCCTTCCTTTTCTTCGTGAAAATACTAAGATCCACTTATCAGTCATGGCTCATTTTAAACTAATTTGTATTAAGTGTATATAAGGCAACAGGTACGTCTTGGTAGGATATAGAAAATTGTTGACTCACATCATCTGTATTAAAAGCCTCCCAGCGAAATTGAATTTAGAAAACATTATCTGTTTATTGATATTTTTACGAGGCCTCAAATAAAATGTTCCTTTAGGTTTTCTTCAACAAATTGTCGGAAACTGAAATATCAACACAAGTCCTTGCACATGTAAAATATGGTCTAACAATGGATGATTAGGGCACGTACAATATTATGAAATTCAATGCCCCAACTTGACAGAAGAATGCCCTTCCTTACTTGGTGCAGAAAAGTACGAAAATATTATGGTTACCAAGAACTCCTCCCCTGTATATCACTTTAACTAATGCCTTAATAGTTCGCAAGTAATTGGCTACTCAGATAAGATTTTAATACGATTTCCGACACAATTCAGGATTGAATTTTAAAAATACACGTATTAAAAATCTCGAATATCTCACACTAAAAAAATCTAAGGATCTCTTTAAACGGGTTCTACTGTTTCATTCATTCATATCCAGAGAACCAAATAAAAAGAAAAGAAACAGAAAAAAAAAATATAAATGCAAAAGCTCTTAACACCCACAATAGAGATATTGAACGACATCGTCAATTTATCTTCTTTCCTGCCTTAAAGCTCTTTCTTAACACTGTCCTAAGAGGTTAAGCTATTTTCTTGAAATCCTCTACTAAATGCACTGTAGCACATATTCAGAATGAATTATATACACCCAACTCTTTCTTTCGGCTTGTTGGCCTCCCATCCCATTACTTATACCACTTTCCAAATAATAAAGTCCTAGCTTTTAATTTGCCATACATAGTATTCGAATCCTCACGTCCATAGCTTCCCATTCCAGAATCCATGTAACTGCTGACCTCTCTCTATACGATTCCTACCCTTTTCGTCATATAGTCATGTAGTGACGAAATCATCGCCCTCCCGAAGCTTCAGAATCGGAACGCTCTACGTACCCTAGAACTAGGTGCGAGTGTGTGTTGTGCTCTATACAATGACTTGACTGTATTGTGGATGCCGACAACAACAACAATAACAACCGACAACAACACGACGACGACATCGACATCGACATCGACGACGTCGACGCAAACCAAGCCAAAAATGAGATTTCTGTGTTTTGGTTTGCCATCCATTCAAGCGTTCAGTTCTTTTCGAAATATCCTACCAGACGGGCGCCATTCATGAATTTCCAACTTTCGCCTCTCTCTCGGTTTTCGGTTTTTCGAAATTGACATTTTCGCATTTTTCAATCAAATTCCAAAATCGGAATCGAAATCGTATCGAATCGAATTTTGAATAGCTAGTCGGTCCATGTCCTCTTGTTATATGCAAGTACATAGCGGTACGGATACCTATAGTCGGTGATTTAGATTTTGGTAGTTAACCATTGTTGTAGGGGGGTAGTCATCATATCAATTAATCCCCGTATCTTTGAAATGTGCCTGAAGTTGGCATTTTAGTTGAAGTTGATATTGAAGTTGAAGCATATGTGGCTGACGTATTGAACAGAGAGACAAAACATATCACCAACCACCCCCATTATCATCACCATCAACCACCCACCCGTATTCGTCATTTGACAACCCCTATTGAGTGTACTTGTACATATCAGACACTTAAATTACGAATTAAATATCTTTTTATCATTTTAATCGCCGGGCAAAAATTATTATACGAAATACGACCACTCGTACAATAAATGAGAACAAATCGCCTGAGCAACGATAAGTGTGTCGGACTAGTGTTAAGTGCCTAAAGCTTATCCCCTCGGCGAATTCAGCACGAGCGGCTAATTATAACAGAGCGACGAGCAAAGAGGAATTCTAAAGTCTACATTTATATGTTTTTTTTCGAATCCGTATTTAAAGTGTTCATCGCAATTTGCTTGTATGTACATTTTATACTGACTGTCGGCTAAGTGTTGTTTCGTCAATTGCTCCAATCGTTGTTATTGTTTCAACTTGCATTATTGCAAATAGAATAGAGAACTTGGCTTCTTAAAAAAAAAAAAAAAGCAAAAATCGCAAGTGCAATTTTGTAAAACACTACTGCACCCACACATTCATTTGAAAATAACGAGAACCAAACCGTGGCGGAATGAGTTTTTGCATTTTTAATCATTTCAGAATTAGTAATGTGTTGTAGCTTAGGGTTTGAATTAATACTAGAAAAATACGCGACCACAAGTACATATATAGACAGAAAAACCGGATACAAATACACGTGTGTGCTTATGTCTATGAAATAGTGACGAAAGGGCGGATCGCGCCAGCATCGTAGTTCGCCCAATTTTTTTCTTTTTTAAACTTTTTTCTCCTTTTGACTTCCAACACTTCTTGTTTCCATTTCACCGCCCTAGTGTAATGTATGCTCGTATGTAGAAATTATATGGTGGTGGCCTAATTTTGGTGGAATATAATTTTACCAAGTGAATAGGACTCTATAAGGGCAGTACACACATAAAGACTTGGTAGTGAAAGTTGTTTTATGAAATATTTTTTTTGGATGTGATTTTGGTGTGGAGTACCTACTTGTATCTACTTCAGAATTGAGTTCTGAAATTCTGAAAATCATCACATCGCATTGCATCTGTTCTAAAAGCAAGACTAATTTGCTGAGATACGAGTATATCTATTTGGAAATTGTATTTCATTTACAAACAGGTAACAATTACGAGTAGTTTGCGGTTTTTAATTTATTTTGTGGATTTAATAAAAAAATATATGGAAATTGTTATAGCACAAGCATCAGTTTCGAAATACAAAAACTAGTCGCTTGTGGTTTTGAATTTCCTTCTCAATTTTCAGCGTTCGCATTGATAGATAAAATAGTTTGGCATTGCCATTATTTACGAGTATATCTACGAGGTTCTTATTTATTTTCTTCCAAGTTTTAATTTTCTTTTAACTATACTCATATTGAAAACACTTTACTTACTTTTATACACATAGTTTTAAAGAAAAACAGCCCAAAAGGATATCTTAAAAAGAAAGTTTCTCACATGTTAATTAGTATTATGGTAATCCAGAATGTCTCCTACTTGCGTAGTATGTACTATGCACAGGTTAAACTTGTGATCAATAACAAGAATGCATCTTCGTACGGAACAAGGAAAATATGCAGAAATTACTAATTTGCGACAATTAATTGTGGAGAATCAGAAGCAATCTGATGAAGTTGATAATTGATAGTAAGAGTACCTCTTTGATGAACATTCTGTTGCCTCGAAGACTTACAAGAAAAAATTAAATGACATGGTGGACAAAATTCTCTGCTATCTTGCTCGGATAATAATTTTCGACCCCTAAAACAACTAAGCCATTCAGAATTAGATGATCGAACTAAAAACAAATTGATCTAGCATGCACGCTCAATTTACACTATCCAGAGAAACCAACATCCGTTGGCTTGCTGGAGGAGGAAACCACAGAGGTAGTAAACGAAGCACGAAAGACTTGTACACACACCTTTCGATGTAGGGATAATAGTCGAAAATTGTTCTTCCATTTTTGGAGGTTTTGGATTCTAATTGATTAAATGGTGCCTAGTATCCTAATTAGTCGCCGAAGTCTATGAATAGACATTGCTTATACCACTTTACGAAGGATTTTAAATGTTAATCTGCATTTTCACCTGTACATTGCCATTTCAAACAATGGATGCTCAGACTAAGAGACAATTTTCATCAAAAGGATTCATATTTTTGGATAAATGAACAAAAAAAATTGTCTGGGGTCTAGAAAACTCTGAAAGGATTCATGAAAGACCAATTCATACTGCCCCAGGCGGCATTACTTCTATTTTGGAGACGACGATGAACATTGCAAGTTGTTGGGCAACTATTTTTTTCCGAATTGGATACATTGATTGTGGGTGAAATCTGGTTTCAACTTACGTCTATTTACTACCGATAACATGCGATTAAACTCCGTTCGAATTCTGTTTTTAGTATTACCTGGAAAGTCAGGTCTACGCCAATAATTCAAAGCTACCATCACAACATTTGAACTCCGATTTACTTCGTTAACTCACTAATTTTAGATCTTCGGATGTTGGAATGCAATCAGATCTAGGAAGTAATGGTCACATGACCGATTTTGTGCTCTATACATCATTGCTAAAACCGAACTTTGATACTCAAAAACTTCCACACTCTCTGTTAGCTTATCATTTACTTCATGTCCAGATCAATGCTACAACTATTGGACACTTCAAAATTTTAACAGGCGGTGATCGGTACAATAATCGATGAATGTGCTCCTCGGACGACTTCGATTTTTGTATGATCTCCGAAACAATATTTATTACAAGGAATATAGTTAAATGGCCAAAATAATTTCCTATCTATTGTACACAAATGTAAATAAAATATTATAATAGAACTAATTTTGCAACTTCTGCTCATACTCTGACCTAAAAATGCATATGTGACTTCTGAACATAGGCTTTGTTTTCCAATCTGCAGCTCCTGCTGCTCATGGGGCAGCGGAAAAACATATTCGTATTACGGTCCAAAAACTTAGCAAATATATAATATAACTGGCGCTTTAGTAATGCAAATTCGTGGGAGTTACAGTGCAGATAAGTGGAAGGATGGTTTCAGGATAGCGTCAGCAAATCAGTCGCGGCACTCTTAAGGCTTCCTGGCATCGATGTCGCTGATATTTTATATTTGATGTGGATTACATGGAAACTATCAAGAGGTTGTGGGGAGTTTTCTCACATCTCCCTCCCTGTTTTTGCACTTTGTTTTATCGTTAAAGACGAGACGGGAGTCGATGTGGTTTGGACATCTACAATATTGGAGGTATACTTTTCGCCTATGATATCTGCTGCTGCTTGATGTTCTTTCTATGGAAAGTGTGTGCTAGCTATATGAAGTGACATTTGGTACCACAGCAAGTAAGTTAGCTCAACTTCGTTTCCAAATATAGTGTCGTGTTGGCTATGTATTTCGTTTTACCATCAAGAAGCCCATTGTTGAAATATTGCTTTTTCTTTCTATTAAAGCGTGAACACATATCAGTGATGTTGCCGTGTTTAGCCTTAATGCAGTTTCTTAAAAAACTTTTATCTCCAAGTCAACATCATGAAAATCCTTACTGAGCTCATCCCTTGCCATATCAAGCAGATTATAATGGTGTTGTAATCTATCTCCAGCTCGACACTCTCGCTTATAAATTTAAGGTAGATGCCAGGAGCAATCAAAATAAGTGCGCAATTACTGTGTATTTAAAGTTTCATAGTTACAATACTGTTAAGTATTCGTAGTAAAAGGATTATTACAGTTTAATGTTTAAAGTGGCAGAAAGCTACTGGCAATTTTATGGGGAGACTGGGGCCGCAAAGCACACCACTACATTGGCGTTAAAGTATTTCAACTGACTGAGTAGTATGTATGAGCCTCATCTATAAGTGAAACCAATTTAGTTGAAGTAATGGTCTTCGAGAAACTTGAGTGAATGTGATTATTTTACTTCTTATAAAATTCGGTTCAGAGAAGGTAAAGTACTGCTTGTAACGTTTTAGGCTACTAAGACATCATATTTTTGAATACAACTACCATACACATAAGGTCACTTAGATGTACGTTTTCGTCGGCACACAATATTAGAATTAAAATGTTTGATTTTCGTTGATGCAAGGATAGAAGTCAGTATTCTATTTTGGAAACGTTTGATATGACTCTATCATGTACCATCAATATTAAACGCTAGCGGTGATGTCGCCGGAGAAAAAATTTATTGGCAATAAAATAATATCCTAGATAGAAAGGTACACCGTGGAAGATAAGTATGATATATTTACACATACATATTGTATTAGTTTTTATTTCATCCAAAGCAGTTTGGATCAAAGTCTTGAAAGGTAATTTTAAATCTATTGAAAAAGAGCTGTATCGATTGTGAAATACTTTTAAAATATCAAGTACGACCAAATTAGATTGACGTAAACTATGGTGTTACTCTTCAATTACGTATGGCATCAAATCACTAGTGGACCTGCTGCTGTGAAAACTGTACGGTGAATTATTAAAAAGTTTGCGTGTCTCAGTGTATTTTATAAACTCACGGTTTATCAACACTTTCAATACCTTGGAAAGAAGGGTTATTTCCTTTCGGAATGGGGCTTACAAATACTGTTTTGCATTTTCTCCAAAACAATCTTAAAAAGTAGAATTGATGGAGAGACTTTCGCAGTGGTCTTGCCAACGAAGAACAACAACCGTTTTGAAAAAGGCGGAAAGAGCATTTGGACCAGCGGATTTGTGAATGTTAAAATTTTAAAGTAGTTTTCCTACTTTACAAATGAGTAAATACAAGTACATAGATTGGTCTCATTAAAAAGTATATGCTGGGACACAGTACGATTATGTATCTGATTGCGAAAAGCACAGAAACAGCAGACTACATATCTCTAAATTTCGCAATTTGATATTTGTACTATGCGTCTTTTTGTTAGTAAAACCAAATTGCACTTTTTTTTTCTTGTTGATTGTTACAAAATAAACTTTCAATAACATACTTATGCAGTTGACGTTCAACAGATACACTACATTTCTATAAAGGATGTCTTTTGTCACAAGAAAACATAAGCTTGGAAACGGTGGTGTATGTTTTTGACATTTGCTATGGTTACATTTTTATTCAGCTCTCAGATTACTTGACAATTTTATTTGTATCTGATAGATACATTCTCTCTCTTTCACATCTTTTATTTAAGGCTGGAAAATTCTGGATCAAACTTTAAAGGAATTGTTCAAAATTGTTTATTACCGTCTACTACTAAAAGAGAGGTTTTCATTTTTTAACAACCGATATCTTCTCTTCCTTTTCTATCGAAACAGAGCATTTGGACAAAGAACTAGGTTATTATTCAAAACTGTATTGAGATAACCAATCGGCGCTCTATAAAACATTGATAGTTCCAGTCCTCCTTTATAGCGCAGAGGCATCGACTTTGCAAAAAAAAAAAACAAAAAAAAAGGATAAAAAGACACTTCGTCATTCTGAAAATCACTGACCTGTTTGGATCGACTGAGGGTGTAAAATGTTATTTAAACAAAACAAGAAGAGCTTAGGCAAAGAGTCAAAATTCATAGATTTGGCGGCTGGAACATATAGAGCGAATGGAGAGAATATGCTGCAGAGGTAGAGGAAACACGGGGTTAGGTATTACAATTGGTTCTGCATGACGTTGTAAGGAATTCTAAATCATGGGAAAGTACAAACATTGAATCATGAGAAATGCAAATTTGCCATCTTTAAAAGTAGTGCAGGTCACTGTGTCTAAATAAAAGGTCCGGAAAATGTTAAATATTTAATACCATTTTCATTTTTTAATGAATATTTGTTTTTTCGCTTTGAAAGTATGCCTCATTTGGTGCAACAAACTATGGCATCGTTTTTTTTATATTCTTCAAAGCGCATGTAAGGAGTCTAGTAAGCCACGGAATCATCCGTGATGAAGTAGTAGGCGGCAGTGGTACTCTCGCGGTTGCTCGGCTCTTGCTCGTCGGACGGGGTTGGTTCTAATCATTACTTCATACATCTGAACTCAACATTTCGTGCCAAAAATGATTAAAGGCATTTATTTCCTTTTTTTTTCTTTTATAAAAAAGATCTCTCAGTTATTATATTTAAAGCGGGGAGTCCTGTTATTGGGTTAAATTGAATTATTGGGATGGGAAAAAGTATTTTTAAGAATAAGGAGCTTGACATATTCATACACAAATATGAACACCACACCTATTGTAGTGTATATACATATATACATATATATATGCATATTTAATTATTTCTTTCCAAAAAGGCTGACGCTACATGTTTTCCGCAATGGCCTTAAGCTGTTTCCATAAATTTTGCTTTATGGTTTCAATGCAGTCAAGACGGGTACCGCACTAGGGAACAGTAATTTCAGTTTCGAAAATCCAAAGAAACCAAACAGGGCCAGATCTAATACAATTTCCTTTACTTTCCTACAATTTCCCGAAAATTGTAAGATACAAACGCGGGTCTTTCTAAATAAAAGTTCCCTGCGCTTTTTTTGAGGTTTGGACATGGAAGGAGCTGACAAACGACAGTGCTAGCTGGAAAGAATGTTGATCTAGGATTAGATACATTTTGGTTCTTTTGAGTGATTGATGTTTAGCTTTAAATCTAACAAAACCTGTAAGAAAAACCTTTGTCTTAAGATGCTTTAACTTTTGCCTCGCTGGTGCTCCGTCTTATAGCCATGGTTAAAGTGTTTTTCTTAACCAAGGACTTTTGCGTCCATTGGGCAATGTGTGGTCTTTTTAAGACAAAAAGGATTAATCGGGCAGCAAAATTTTGGCAGTAGAGATCTGGAGCTCCCATGTTTTGTTAGACAGTTTGATAATCGTTCGCTCAGGATTTAACTTAACACCATGGCCAGTATTCCCACGACTGTAAGTTGTTGCTAAGATTTGCATTTTGCTCGCTTGATTATTTTCAACTTTCAGACTCAAGTACGAGTAATTACAAGGGCTACCGACCTTTTGTTAAAATAATTATCTTTTTTATAAATTCTGCTTAGAAAACAAAAACCCAAACTAGATATTCAGATGTAGCTGAATTTATGAAATTAGAAAAATACGTCGACAGATGTACACTATGACGTTCATCGGAACTTAAGTCACCAGATATTTTTGCTCTGCCATGACTCAACCAAAAATAATACAATTATTCTGTATTGCAGAAAGTGTGAAAATTATTATTTGATGAAGCTGCGCAGTTTTATGTGACTCTCTGACTCGCTGAATATATTTTGCATTAGATTCATTGCCCTCAAGAACATTTCGACAGATATATTTAATGTGCTGTTGACGCATAATGATTACTTGGATATGTATGGTTATTCTTCTAATTTATCTTTTTAACAAGAATTAATTGGTTCTATACTAAGGTGGAGTGCTTGTGTTGTTAAATTGTTTGACTCGTAGACAAAGTATTTATAGTAAAGTCCAAAAATGGTAGTTTTCGTTTTATAAAAATAATGTTGTCCGTATCTGTGTTTTCCCTTAAATTTTAGATTGAAGACTGCAATCCTTATTTCCTATCTTTGATGATAGCTTCTACTTACACAGATTTAAAGACCATACTTCTAGAGTTGATTTGGAAGTATTCGAAAAATTGAATATGTAAAAGACTCATAACAATTCCGAGTCAGTAATTATGCCACCAATACTCTGGATTTGTTTTTAGCTTCTCAGCCTGATAAACATACCGTCGATGTACTCTCCTCCTTGGATCGAACTGTGTCATATCACTAAGCTTTTTCGTTTATCTTTCTATTTTGGACTATTTCTGAAAGATATATCATTTGTCCGTGGTATCCCTAAAACAGGCGAAGCTTTTTCTCTTTTGCCATTTGGATTCATTGCACTTGCATCCCTTTTCTTTCCAAAACTTTTCGCAGATTAATTTTTGTATCCAAAATAAATGAAATCGTTAATATATCTCAAAGCACGAAATATTCTTAGTGACTAGTAGTTTAAATTTCATAGCAAGAGATCCACTCTTGATTTTATTGGCTGTTTCATAAAAAAATTGAGATTGAAGTCAACTCCAAATTGGCGAAAGCAAGATAGTTCACTTGATATTTCAAAGTCATTCGACAGTGTTGAGCATTCGGCTCTTAGTTGAAAATACATGTACTCGTATTTCAGATCGATGAATTTTTTCTTCAAAACAATTGTTAGTCTGCAACAGGGCTCAGTTTTATCTCCAACATTATTTTTATTACCGGCTTCTTCTCTGGTACCTTTAATTGAAAATATTCTCTTACTGAAGATAATATTCTCTGCTTTTTATATTCTTCGACTTACATCCCGGCTCATCAGCTTTTGAACAAGAACTCATTTGCCTCTAGCAGTGACGCTATAGATATCGAATTTCGAAATTTCGCATTTATAGTGCTGACAATAGTATTTCTCCGCCAAATATTCTACTTTTATATAGGTGAACTCCTATCTAAAAGCCTACGGCTATAGCTCAAACTTAATTTTTCTGGCTTCCTTTAAGAGAATTTTAAGGAATTAATCCATATTGTATACCAGATATACCCCAAGCCTTCTTACAATTATTTAATCTTTTTGTTATTATTTTTTTTATAATCGGCGCCCGCTCTAGGGGTTATTAGCACGCTTAAAATAAATGCACACAGCGCGGGCGATGAAATATTAGGGAGGATAGAAAGAGAGGTACCGATGTACGTTGGTCTTGAATGTATGGCGGTTGTAATGACTAGGGAATAAAGAGCTCGGAAAGGCATTCCATAAACGAGTTGTTCGGCTTAGGAAAGAATCACGATATTTCAGGGTACGTTCGAAAGTGGGCTTGAGGGTGTACTGATGAGCATTCATAGTGAGGCGGGTGTTACGGGGAGGGGTTTAAAAGGACGGAGTGCTACTGGCAATTTCAGCGGAGCACTGGTGGTGAAAATAGCGAAAGAACAACGTGAGACATGAGACTCGGTGGTCGAGGGTGTCAATCCACTGTGTGATATAAGCATCACCTATTAGTTTTATCGCACAGTTTTGAATCCTATCTAGTAGGCGCAAAGAAGTCTTGGGAGCACCTGACCAGATGTGAGCATTGTACTCCAGTTTTGGGCGGATGAAAGCTTTATATATTGAAGCCAGATCAGAGGGGGTAAAATATTTCTTACATCGCTTAAGGAAACCTACACATTTCGCAGCATTTTGGGCGACTTCGAATATGTGGTCATTCCAACGTAAGTTGTCATTGACACACATAGCGAGAATGGAAAATTTTTTGGTTTCAACGATCAAGTGCCATTCATGGATAATGGCTGGGCATTTGAATTTCGGTTATGCGACAGCAGACGGCATTGTATTTTGGAAGCATTAAATTCGACTCTGTTGGTAGTTCTCCAATTGGTTATGCTGTTTATTTCGGAATTTAATGAGCTTAACATACGCTGCCGTTCCCGTTCTACAGCCGAAGAGCAGGGACGTGAGTCCGGGAACGAATATGAAAAACAGAGAGTACTGTCGTCAGCAAAGGAGTAAATTGGATTAGAAGTAGCGGACAAGAGATCATTAATGAAAATTAAAAAAAGTGTCAGAGACAGAACGGAGCCCTAGGGCACACCAGCATTTATTTTGTGAATATCAGACTTGAAACCATCCAAGACAATATGAATTGAACGTTCCGAAAGGTAATTTCTAATCCATTGAAGAAGAGAGTCATCGATCCGAAAAGCACGCATTTTCGACAAAAGAGCCTAATGCCAATCTCTGTCAAATGCCTTAGAAATATCAAGTGCAACTGTCTTGCTTTCGTCAGATTGATGAAAACTTTGGTTCCATTTTTCGGTGAAACATGCCATCAAATCACCAGTGGACCTGTTGCTTCGAAAACCGTACTGACGGTTATTAAGAAGTTTTCGTGTTTCGAGATATTTCATGCGCCGACGATTTATCAGCATTTTCATGACCTTGGAAAGAAGGGACGTAAATCCAATGGGTCTGTAAGAGGAGAGAACAGAAGATTCGCCTTTTTTAGGGACGGGCTGACAAATGCTGTTTTCCATCTGCTCGGAAGGAGTCCTAATGACCGTTGGGATGGAGGATGAGGCAGAATTTCTCATGTTTTTGACGAACGACCAACAATTATTACTATCTTTGGGGCATTTTAGAATTTTTTGCCTTAGTTTTTGGTCGTTGCAGTCATTCCTGGCTCGTTCAAATTTTTTCCGATTTTCCTCTGTCGGGTTGGTCTTATTGGACCGAAAAAACAATTCTCTCAATCTGACACCACGTCTTTTCCTTTGGTCAGATACTCATTATCCGTTAAGGGATAAAGGATTTCATTCAAAAGAGAATAGACACAATGGAACATGGATTGTATTGGTTGTTGGGTTGTTTTTGCCATCATCTTAAAAAGCTGATGCACATCGGAGTTGATACTCGATGATATTTCAATTGCTTCTAAGTACATCCTTGGCTGTTAACCCAGTAATCTTCAATCTCACTGACTGACATCCTACTTAAAAATAATTTTCTTCATATCGCTAATCTCTTCAAAAAAGTAATTAATTTTTTTATCAATGCAATTTCCTGGGAATTTGATTTTATTGAATGGAACAAAAACCTTTCAAGTGGAAAACTACACACACAGTAGCTCGTTAATTAGTACTCGTACTATAGATCCACGTCCTCGCCTTCCTACCGTCCTTGCTAAAGAAAATATTTTCTTAATTTTAAATCAGAAGTCATTCTATGTAAACGAATCCAACATACGAGTATGTCCTCGTGATCCAAAGTGTGCGTCAAGTAGTCGACCTTTCTTTTGGAGATGAGGTGTAATTTTCATTGTTGATCGTTATCACCAGTATGCTTGTGTAAACAAACATAAGTTCCTTCTTTTACATATTTATCTACGTAAAGTTATAGCTTTATGATCTAATTAAGTACAGACAGGCGAAAAAAAAAAAATGTTTACTCCGCCGAGCAGTCGTGGTAGGAAGCTAAGTCAGCAGGCACGCACACTTGACCTTCAATTAAGTCGTTTCATCATGCCGTGTCAGGGTATAATATAAACATAATAAATATTTATAAAATGGCATTTGTAATTTGCTATTTTATTTATGAACACGAGCGCAGTAATGATATAAACGAAAATAAAAAACAATACCAAAACCTTATCAAATATTTACTTGCCTAAAGGTTTAGTGGAAATTGCCATCAAATCGGGGTAACAAATGCTGAATCTTGGTCTCAATCGTCTGTCGAATTATTTCCTCATCATTTAAACAGAAATAAAAAGTGAGTCATGTAATGCTTGTTAAACCAGGTCAAAATTAAAGAAATGCTTAAACAGTTCTTAAAAGCTCCATATAGTCATTGGATTTGGACAACGAATTTCTCAAGTAATTCTATAAATGTTCCCTTTTAACCTTTAACAGCACAATTTCTCCAACTCAAGAGCTAAAAGATGTTGTTTAAATTTTTTAAGTAAAGTTTCGGGCATATTCCCATCACGACTGGTTCTGATGAATGTGATCCGGGAGATAAAGTGGTCGACTACTTTTTTAAGCATTTATGGCGGTATGTGCCCAGTAACACAAATGATGTTGGCTTGCAATGCATCGATTTTTGTTCGTTTGTCAGCATATACTAGTTAATTTATGTATCACCAAACATTATAGTAAAAAGGCATCAAATCACAAGATCTTGTAGGCTAATTTACAGGTGCAATACGCGAAATAAGGTGTTCATCGAATGTTCCCTTCAATAAGTTGATGGTTTCGTTTGCTGTATGGTGCATAGCGACATCCTGCTGGAACCATATCACTTCCACATTCATGTCATTCAATCATGGCCTTAGAGTGAATAAACCTTGGGTAATTGTTCTACTGCTCAAAATCTTTCCCGGCAACCGGAGGCGTTTGATAGTTATTAGTAGAAATGGCAATCGGGAAGATGTCCTAAGCAAACTTTTCAAAGCGGCGCACAAAACAAAAAAAACAAAACACTGTAGCGCTCGCAGCTCGGTATGGGCCATGACTTGAGACTCATTTGTGTTGCTTCTGTTGTCATTTTTGTCACATCCGAGCGGGGCCTACGGTTTATCGCCGAGTCCAAACGGCACTCCTTAGAAGCTTTTTCGTAGGCAATTTTACTTTCGGGAGTTCGCCATTGACCGCCGAAAGGGTGATGGCGATTTGAAAAATTGTTGGTGACCCAGCCAGGAATAGAACTCAGATTCTCTGCGTGATAGTCCAATGAGCTAACTATCACACCATCGCCATCGCCAGCGCACGTGTGGCCAAATTTCAGATATGGAGAGTCCGCAAGAGAATAGTTGAAATTGCCTAAGAAAAAAACATCACTGATGAAGTATGAGTGTGCATACTAACGCTTTTGTGGAAAACCTTAGAGAAAGCGGAAATGACAGTGTCGTAGTATTTTGGATTGGTGCTGATTTGGCTCACCCAGCAACTTTTAACACAAAGAACTAATGAATTTTAAAAATATTTGTTGATACGATTTTTTAAATTATTTGGTAGAGCAAAATATCACACGTAGACTGTGTAGAGGAGGTTATCGTGAACGTTTGTGACGTTAGTAACTCTGTTACTCTGCTCAAACACGAACATAATATAGTTCTAATTTAACTCACACAATATATGAATGTTAATGTCTACGAATTGGAAAGACTCGATTTCCTATCTAGAAACAACCGCTTTTATTGATAACAACAACTTCAAATTAGGATATTCGTTCACCTATCTCTAAGTATATACTGACTTCATCAAAGCCACCAGAGTAGATAATACATTTCATAAAAAATTATTGCTATTACGATCTGCAAATCGGTAAAGAGCTTAGGGAAACAAAACCTTCGTTGGAAATGAAATTCTGCCCTAGATGGGAGAGAAGCTAAATATATATCAGGATAGTGCAGACTGAAAACAGCGTTGTATCTTAGTTTATTTCTTAAGATTTTGAACAACATGTGCATGTCCTCTGCCTTACAAACAAGCTTTAGCCTTTTAGTTAGAAAACTGTGACTTAAGCCTTATCTAAGGAAAAACTAATTAACTACTTTTTGAGAATATTTCACAATCTGAGGATTTCGTTCATTTTTTGATCGGCATGTGCTAATAGTTATAAGGGAACACAAGGCAAATCAGAAAGCTTTTTACCTACACTTTCTCATTGGTAAGAAAATTAAAATCAAAAATTAAGGAAAATTCAATAAATGTTTATGAAAGTCGTATTTTGAATAAAAACTTCGATTTGCTTAAATTTCTAGGTCACGCATACCATGTCCTAAAATAACTCTTAAAACTGCGACCTTTCTATTTACGCCAAATCTATTTTAAATACCGAAATAAATGAGTAACTATCGCGTTTTTAGGATTTGTGGACAGGCTCTTCCCACAAAAAGAGGCGAAAACCAAATCGAACCGAACAAAACTGACGTGCTTATAAGTTAACTTCGCAAAATAAATAAATAAAAGGACAGAAAATTCAAACGTCGAATAGTAAAGTGAATATGACTACTCGTAGAACTACCCTCTTTTGGGGGGTAACCTTTGACTCATACATTGGTAAAAGGATTAGCTTTTAGAACAAATGCCTTACAACTTTGAAACGTCAGCGACAGGGAGTGTTTGTGGATGGATTAATGGCTTAGATTAGACCTTTTTGCGTCATATTTCAAAAGATTGCCCATCATATCAAATATCATTACATATAAATGTGAACAGACACACATACCCGTACACAAAATCCCCTCGACTAGGGACTTTGATTGTAGATCTGTGCGACACCCATCATTAACTCACTTTTAAAAGTGTTGCCACTTTGGAAAAAATCGATTAAGTACATTTGAAAATATTCCATTTTGGAATTAGATTTGCATTTTGAATAGTAGGAAGTAATACATATACATATGGATACTTTTACCCTTGCATCTTAGTAAAAATATTTTCATTTCAAATCCTGACTGGTTGGACCAAAATAAGGGGTGGCTTTAATTCCGCCACCGTCGGTTTTTTTTTATTTAAAAGTAAAATATAATAAAAATCAAGGTCAATGTGAACTTTCAAGTCTTTGTAAGGAGAATTTTTTTGAGTGACAGCTTCTAGGGATAGCTATCAAATCGTCCTTCAAATTTGCAGATATGTTTAAAAGTCTTTTTTAGTATAATACCTACATATCTTCATGGAAAGACTAACGCTTGAACACCGCATACGTGTCACAAATTTTAATTTAGTTCTTTAGTCAGGGGTGGACCTGGACCTTAGTCAACAAGCATCTCCAGCTAACTCGATCTTTTGCTAGCTGCCTCCAGTTTACCACGCAAAGTTGGTTGAGGTCCCCTTCTACAGGGTTTTCCAATAAGGACTTGACAACTTTATTTTTTAAAATAAAACGAAAACCATTTGAGATATTTCAAAAACTTTATTATCGGCTTGAAGTACAATCAAAACATTTATGAATGGATCTCGACTTCGTTCATATGGCCACCGCGGGCACGTTTGCAGCGGTCGATTCGTTGGACCCAATTTTCAACGATTCAGACACACATTTCGGCCGAAACGGCCGCTATTTCGCGTTCAATGCTGGTTCTGTGCTCTTCCAACCTCGTCGGCTTATTGGCATAAACCAATGACTTAACTTAGCCCCACAGAAAATAGTTACGGGGCGTTAAATCGCACGAACGAGGAGGCCAATCGACTGGCCCATTTCTTGAGATAACAAGCTCACCATACTTACTCTTCAATAAATCGATTGTAACGTGGCACCATCCTGTTGAGACCACATGTCGTCCAAGTCCATATCTTCCAATTCGGGCCAAAAATAATCGGTGATAATGGTGCGATAAGGCTGACCATTCACAGTAACGCCGTGGAATTGACTGATTTGGATCGTTTGCTAGGGACGCCTGAACGGCAGCGATATTTTCGACACTTCGACCAACCCGTTGTCTCACTGAAACGGCAACATCACACAACGAATATGTAGACTCAAATTGTTGCACTTAACTGGTTATTGTCTGTCTACTGGGGCGAGAATTACGACCGAAAATTGGAATTAACACTCTTAAAGTTGCAGTCACCAACTCCGAATTTCGGTAGAAAATTTTTATAATTCGCAGACGTTGCTCGTTCGTGTACTTTACCATGATGAAAATGTTGAGTTTACTGAATAAATTGACAGTGACAGTTTGATGATTAGTGAAAGAGTGCGTTCACAAATTAAATTCAAAGTTGTCAAGTCCCTATTGGAAAACCCGACATTTACTTGCCTGCGCTACCTGAGTCTCGGTCTTCCTCTACTGCGCTTTCCCTCGGGGGCGGATTCGAAGACTTTTCGGACCGGAGCATTGGTGTCCATACGCTCTTCATGACCCAGCCATCTCAGTCGTTGGATCTTCACTCTTCTGGCTAGGTCGATGTCGTACAGTTTGTCATTGTATCTCCTCCTCCACTCACCGTAAGTGCAGACGAAGATCACTCGAAGAATTTTTCTCTCAAAGCAACCACGAGCACCCTCATCCTTTTATGATAATGTCAATGCCTCTGCGCCACAGAGCATTACTGGCATTATTAAGGTCTAATAGAAAGTAACCTTAATTGTTCGAGAGAGGGCCTTACTAGTCAATTGCTTTCTTAGCCCAAAGAAGCAGCGATTGGCAAGAGTGTTTACCACAATTATAATAATTGGACAGTTTACAGATGGGATTGGAACTTCAAAGTGGAAGCTCAATACCATTTACATCCAGCTAAGCCTCGATTTTGCTTCAAAAATGATACGATATGCATTGCGATTTATTTGAGAGCCGTAATAGATCCAAGCCACGAGAAACACGTGGTGAACAAGTGGCCAAGCCCAGAGTTTTGATGTCAGTGAGTAAAGTAATGTAGCAATAAGACAAGCTTTAGAGGAATTTCACCGTGCCATGTTGTCAACACTCCGCTCATCTTCAAATGATAAATGCATTAGGAGTATGGCACAAATATCAACATTTTGAATGGTTTTAAAATATTTACCTTATCTGAAGTCGGAACCAAATTACTAAAATAATTTACTGACTAGCAATCCTAAAATTTCCCATTTATTCCATCCATGGTATAAATATCTAAGTCGTTTTGGAGCAAAATGCTGTATTACAATAATATGATGTTTAGAGAAACAACCTAAGTCTACTCGTACTACATCAATCGTCGTTCATATTTACGGCTCCCTGTGCTTAAGAACTTACAGATAGCACAATTACATCATCGGCATGTACTTCAACGTAAAATTTAGAACAATTGAAGACGTTAAGCAACTGGAATTCCACGGGAAACACCTTCTTACCCCATTATCACATGTTGATCAATAGTGAGGATACGCGATCTGGATCCTATTTAGCAATATCACTCATATTGTAAAAAACTAGTGATTCTCATACGCTCAGGTTGTCTGGCTAATTAGTGCCGTTGCGTTGTCCAAAACACCCTTAGTAACATTGAAAAAGCCCAGCGCGTACTTCTTGTCGAAAGTGCATTCTGTTCTGCCGATCAGATTTTGAAATGCAATTTCAGGGGATTATGTGTGCTTTCCTAAATTCAAACAAAATGCGCATTATAACTGCACCTTGCATCGGTTATGCAAATACACGATGCTTTCATGATACCTTGCGCACACAGTTGCGTATTGAATCATGACGTTTCGGAATGTTATGCTCCAACGGAAAATCAAGATTACATCATAGAATTTCCAACAAGTTGTTAATTCCCCCGACGATCTGTTCTTTACGTTGATTCTTCGGTATATTACTATAACATTTAAAACTTTTCTAATGCAGTCGTCCAGCAAGTATGGAAATTCTGGATCGACCTGCAAAATTTCCTCGTGAACCCGGTTCTAAATAGTCCTTTTTTTTCTGCGAGCTGAACTCCTGTTCAAACTTCAGCCTTTTTGTAATTAAAAGTAAAATTTGATTTTTCGTCCATTGTTTTCTGTTTTTAAATAATTATAGTATTACATACATAATAAATACTTTTAAATAAACTCAGTTCTCGGCGTTCTAAATCTTTCACGTTTCACAAAAAATTATTTATAACGATATGTCACTTACATCGTGCTAGTTCACGATGCGCTGTTTGCTTTTGTTTTCGCAGTATAATCGTTCACAATGCATTTCGGAACGTAATGCGTTCTGTCACAAATTTGGATTTGCAATTAGGAATGTTTGCTGATTCACAATGCAGGCAATACTGCATTTAGGCAACACATGGCAAATACCAGTTTTGGCGGATTGCCATCCTTGAAAACGATGACAAGCCTGTTGGTTTCACCGAGTCTTTCAACCTTTTCACAAATATAAAACGAGCTCTTCGAAATCCGATTCAGCAATTCAATTGAAATATCGTACATAGCAGGTCCGTAAATGTGACACCGGGAATCAGGTCTCAGCTGTCAATGACCCTGATCACACACGACTCACGAACTGGATTTTTTTTGACGTTTACGGGCGAAGGATGAAGCGGGGAGGTGACATGTTACGTGAATCCAGATTTTCAGAATTTTTGAAATTCTTGGATTCTTTTTGACATTTGGAAATGTCAATCAGTGTCACTCGACATAAGGGTGGAAAGAAATTGTGTGTGAAAGAAAACTTGTTGCGTATTAGGTTTGTATTTGGTTATTTTATTTATCTTTTTAATACATTTTATTTGTTTGTACTTTTACTTTCATTTTCATAGATAAAATGAATTGGAACAAGGAGCAAACACTCGAGCTTATAACTCTTTATGAGCAATGTCCGGAACTGTATAACTCGACGAGTCCAGACTTCCTGAATAGGATTAAGAAAAATGATGCCATGATATCCATCACCAACAATCTCAAAGAATTGCGGCCAGGACTAACACAGGAGATTGTGAAGGCGAAAATAAAAACATTGAGAAGCCAATATGTAAGGGAGAAAAATTCGGCTGCACTCTCGAAGAAAATTGCTGCAACATTTAATACATTTAGATATGCAAATAAATGCATATTTACTTCTTCACTATCACTGTCAGAACTCATTGCTTAATTTTTTTTAACAAATTCACGAACAATAAAATATAGAAACACCCAAACCAATGACCACTGACAACTGATATGTCGAAATGAGTCCGCGGAAGTGTTCAGACAGGAGTTATAGTCTGAACACGGAAACGTCAAAAAAAAATCCAGTCCGTGAGTCGTGTGTGAACAGGGTCAATGTATTTTCCATTAAACTTCGTTATTGGCCCCATTTTCTTTTGATGACATCTGGCAAAGATTTTTAATTCACAACAATACAAGTTTCATGCAACAGCAGAGTTTACTGTAGCGCTGAACATGTCCAATTGTGTGCCTGCAAACTATAATACTACATATTTACAAACATCATCGATATACTGTTAACATTTGAAGAAAACTGCTAAAGAATCTTAGCTTACGGTGAGCACGTTGGTAAATCATAGTGTTTTGATAGGTTTAAAAAATTCAGAGTATCGAAGAACTTGAAAGACCACCAACAAATTTGAAGACAGTAAATTGGAAGCATTGTTAGATGACGAAGAATTTCTAAAGCACAACAACATGTGGATCAATTAAATGTGACTCGAGAAGTCGTCTCTTAACATTTAAAAACCATACTCGTAGTCTGTACATTATATTCTTTTTATTTTCTTCTGCTTTTTTAACGATAAGTATTTCATTCTGCAAAGAAAAGAGGCAACCCTGCATAAAATGATATATTCCATTAGAAAATTAAGGTTATTTGCCTTACTCAAGACCTTTGGAGCCTAATAGCTTATCATCTGTGCTGTCAAATAAATTATTTAAGTCACGCCATTCCCCCGTGTGCGTTTACGTTCGCATTGCGCTTACTTGTCCATGTTTTTTTTCTTATGAACTACATAAATAAATCAGATCAACCAGAATGAAGAACACTTCTCCTTCCATCCTTCCATCATCAATCTTCGCAAATGCTTCTTTGACGATGACGTCGGTCTCGCCAACATTTCAACAGCCCTTCAAGGCTCCAGCTGTCCCGACTATTTCACCAGCATACTCGTAAATTGAAAGGTATTCACTGTAGGTATTCCCTTTTTTGAAAATCTTTATATAAGCTGAACCAAAGGCCTTTGTTCAGAGTACGGAGAACGAGTACGACTATTCCAACCGAGGTAAAGGCATTCGAAATCAGAAAGCCGAAAAAATGGGTACTCATACATTTTGTTGTTGACATGTTCGTTGTCGTTGTTGTTCACTGACAATTTCATCAATCGATAATTCCATTAAGTCTGTCAAAAAGTTGAAGTATTTCCACTTGCCAGGAGGGAATATTTTGATTTTGTCTATCCCAACCTCTACCTTAATCTCTGCCGATATGTTTGTATCCTTGATGTTTAGGTTCATACTTGTACGTTAGTACAGTGTATCCGTATTTGCGAATGTGTATGGCTTTTGAATTGCCCATTGTTATTGTGAAAGCAACGAAAACATATTTTCAAATAAAATTCCATAATAGAGCCATAAAATTGGTAAGAATGCAAAATACGGGTTATATAATGGAAAGCAAAATATTTTCAACTGACAAAGAGGTTCTTTTGAACTTTTCAAACATCGAGAGCTGGAAGGTGTTGGAACACATTCCATATACGAGTACTCGTACGAGTGTATGAAAGATGTTTACTAAACGTGTCGTAAATTTATTTATTTTTTTATTCTTATGTAGGATACTCGTATTTGAGTAGATTTTGATTTACTTGTTAAGTGAGAATCCGGAGATGATTATTGGCGCATCGTTACTAAAAAAGAAAAAAATAAATTGAGTTGAGTACGCATATTTGAATGAGAAGTAAACCCACTTGTATTGGAAGGACTTCAGAATTCCTTGTTTGTATTCCTTCGTCATTTTCGTCAAATGTTGACTTAGTACATTTCTATAAAATTTGTAAATAAATGTTACAGATATCCCACTTCTGCAGATTGTGCCTAGAAATTGGCTTTAAAAAAGGAATCTGGCTTGGGTGGAAATGAGCATTTACAGATTTAATATGCAGACATTTTGTCTCTAAAAATCACAAAATCAATTCATCTGAACTCAATGTCGTTGTAAAGTGTGGAGGTAGAGAGTGTTTTAGCAATCCTACTATCAGAAGGTAATTTAAATTTCTGAGCTATTTTCCGATCGGCTTACCAGATCCTTAGCCCATAGCAGCTTTTGAAACTTTGTTTTTAGCCTCAGTGTAGCCCTGTATTTGGAACGTCATGGCAGTTCCTAGACATCTGAGCCAGGACTGTTTCGTTAGCCCTTTTATCCCAGAACCAAATAGAACAGTAAAACCCCTGTGCCGATGCCTTTGGCTGCCTTAGAACCATCTCTGAAGATGGGAATTAACTCACTGAGGAAGGCTTGTCTGTTGTCTACATTCCTTCTTTTCTGGAATCAATACATTAAAGGTCACTTCAATAAATCGGAGACCGCGATTGTAAGGAACCTAATGTATTTAAAATGTTACATAAATTATTCATCCCTTGATCCACACACCTAAACATTCGTTTAGTTTGTCGTTCACCTAACAAAAAAAAAAAACACTTTGGCGCTAGCAGCCCGGTATGGGCCATGGCCTAGCTTCTTGACACTCATTTGTGTTGCTCATGTTTATCATTTTTTGTCACATCTGAGCGGGGCCTACGGTTTATCGCCGAGTCCGAACGGCACTCCTGAGAAGCTTTTTCGTAGGCAATTTTACTTTCGGGAGTTTGCCATTGCCCGCCGAAAGGGTGATGGCGATTTGAAAAATTCTTGGTGACACAGCCTGGAATCGAACCCAGACTCTCTGCATGATAGTCCAATGAGCTAACTATCACGCCATCGCCATCGCCGTCGTTCACCTAACGCTTCACATTATTAAAAGAATCTACTTTGTGCATGTATGTTAAACGCTAATCGAACCATTTCACCGATGTTTAGAACTAAGAAAGTACAGCCAATAACTTTGTAAAAAAACAACCTAAAAAGATACGAGTAGTTGTAATAAAGCGCTCGAAGAGAAATCATTGTCTTTTATTTTGGCTTGATCCAGATAAACCTTACACGATACAATAAGGAGTATTCCTCAGCTCAGTTTCAATTACAATCTGCATGCTAAACTGGTCTATACATAGCAAATGAAATGAAGATTAGATTTGTGAGCTGTCATGGGAATAATTCTTAACGTGCCAGTAATGCATATGCAACACAGTGCATTACTTAATGTGGAACTCCATTTTGAGCTTCCAGCCCTGTTATAATGGTAGGGGATAACTTGAGCTCGTTTGTTTCGCTATCCAAGTTTTTCTTCTACATCTCAGTTTGATGTCTAACTGGTAAATGGTACACTTGCTTGGGATGATGCGATGCCATGAACCTTAGAATTCGAATTCGGAATTTAGTTGAACATTCATCTCTACACGCCTTCTCAGGTGTAGGTAGTATCTCTCTGCTTCATCGTATTTGAGTCAAAAAACTTTTATCCATTCGGGTAAAGACCAATGCTTTTACATTGTAAAGTAGGATTAAGATGATAAGAATCTTAATCATAGTCCTTGATCGCTCCCTATAGAGCGATTGCGAAGAGCAATTTCTTTTAGGATTTTTATCGATTATATATGTCTATATACAGATGTGTGTATGTATCGAATTTCTTCCCTGCTGTAGCGATTACTTGTTTTTTTTTGTATTACAGTCTGTTTGATAACATCGTACACGACAAAAATTAAAGAAGAACTTATAATAATAAAAAAAAATCAATTGTACTGGTTTATTTTGTTTATTTACTTGAATGTTTTTCAATTAATATGTCGTCCACTCTCCTCCATTATCAATTATTGCTTGGAGTCTTCGAGGCATGCTATCAACTAATCTTATAGCATAATCTTGAGACAAAGATATCCATAAAACTCGTATTTTTTGTGATAATTGTTTGACCGTCGGGATCTTCTTTCCTTTGACGGTCCGCTGGATTAATTTATTGGATTGTGTACACCAGGTATGAGTGATGGTCTCCTATGAGAAACTTCATCCGAAAAAATAACGTTGTTCCAATCTCTGTCCAAATTCTCCTTGGCCCAATTGAGTCGTTTTTCTACGTGTTTTTTTGACAGTAGTGGTTTCCTTTCTGTGCTTCCAAATTTTACATTATTGGCTAGTAAACGTCTTTGTATCACAACACACATTTAGACCACGTAACGATGGAAGAGGATTTTTTTCAAACATTCGTAGAATCATTTTGTCCTGCTTTTTTGTTGTTTTTGGTGTAGACCCACGATCCGGCAAATCATCTACATTTTTAACTTGGGAATAACGGTGCACCCATTTGCTAACAAATGCTTTTGACTTTTTCATGTTCCGTATGACATTTTCGGTCCTTTTGGATGCGTGCACAAGAATACTGCTTCATAACGTGATGCAAACGCGACGCTCATTTTAAAATACTTCCGTCTCTGACAAAAATTGAACACTCTTTAAACTTTTTTATTCAAAGTATCTTAGCAGAAGTATTTTTTTATCTGCTTATGCAAATGCCACTTCCAAACCGGTTTTCATAAACGAGTTTTGCCGTATACGATCTTATCAAACGGACTGTATTTCTTGAGAAGATTGCGGGTGTTTTTATACTATTATACTCCTAGTAAGTTCCCTTAATGAAATTACTCAGTCTTTCCAAAAAAGGACGAGCAAACGCTTAAGAAATAAAGTGCCTACCAGTATCAGAACGATCAGCACTGCTAGTAACAAGTTAGCGCCTTAAATCTGCGGGCTGATGAACGCGTAGGGCTGAAATTCACAGCAGTAGTGCTCCGCGGTGTCATCATTACGCACATAAATATTATATAACTGATGCCCACTACTCTTAGCAAAAGTGTAGTGCTTCGTCATAATGCCAATAATCATCCTGTAATCTTTCCCACTAAGGGATAGTAAGAAGGTCTCAGACTGTCAAGTACCGCTCGTTTGATCTGCCGGTAACTTGGAGGGTTGTGCCACTCGCAAGTGTGCTCAAATGGAACGTAACTTTAACCGATAATGCAGACAGACCTTACGTAGAATCGAATCCAGAAAAACTCTCCTTTGAATCTTTCCTTGCAATTCATCGGCGATTTTATTTTCCGTGATTCCATTGTGACCTGGGACCCAGACAAGATTCAGAAAACGCAGCCTCCACCTGTGAGCTCTGATGAAGAATATAATTAACCTTAGCATAGCCGTGTATAGGCAGATGCAAAATACCCTTCTCGGTCACAGGCCACGTCTCTTGCCAAAATCTCCAGGCACTATCAGAAGGCGGGTATCGCCTTAGAAGATTTATGCCTATATCAGAGAAGTTTGTTATCCAGGATGACACCCATCGCTTCTTTGGAAAATTGGAAGGCAAGATGAGTGACTACAACCAATCGTTTCCGATTTTTGATATAAATCATTATGAATCGTTCTTCCACAAATCTGCCCGTTTATAACAGTTTTTCTCTAAATTAATGAAATACGAGTATACCAGCTACGGAGTATTATATTATTCTGCTCGGTAGCAGCTTTGTTAACAAGAGATGGAGATCTGGTTTGTTCCTATTATCCCATTGCATCCTTAATAGCAGGATACTATAGAGTATAACTGGCCAGCTTATTTGTAGCTAATAAGTATCTTTTGATATGACAATGCTCAAACTTACATTTCTTGCATATCTGCACAAGGTCTCCGGATCATTTAAGATTTGTTTGACCGCAAAAGGAATTTAAGGTAGTTTGTCAGCTCAAAATAACTTAATGTTAATATATTGAGTGTAGCAAGGTGCACGCACGTAGGATTCATGAAAACTCACCACAATGAGTTGGAGATAAAAGTTTACTAGCTGAGTTGAATTAGTGTATCTTTTCGTATAATCTACTTAAACAAGGCTAAACGAGGTTGACTGTTGCATAATTTTGCTCCTCAGCTCATTTTATCCCTCTAATTATATGTACGAGTATGCCTCAGATTTTTCAGTGAATGAGTATAATTTTATAAATCATATTAAAATTTTGTTGAGTTTAAATTGCAGGCAATAGTCCTTCGGAGCATACACATTTACAAAACCCGTACGTTAGTGAAACCTTCAATATATTTAAGGAAATTATAAGAGCATAAAACCATTAACCCCCCTAGGTGGTTGGTGTATTACTTTTTAAGTCGTCTTTACCACCATCTGTTCAAGTAACTTTTTCTTCAATGTAATTTTCTTCCATTAAACCTATTAAACACAAAATATTAGGTTTGCTCAGTTGACGCTCAGTTGAATACATGTCCCAGTGAAACGCGTTAAACACTACCTGCTGAGTTGAACAACCTCAGGGATGCCTTTTTAATGCATGAGGGAGAAAATCTAGTTTTAGTTTACTTCAAATACACAGAAAAATATAATATATATTCGTATGTATGTATGTACCTACTATAGGTACTTGCACTTTGGGGTTTCCCATTTTAAAGTGTGAATGTGTGACTCTTAAGTCTTCTTGGAACAAAGAAAGCAATTTAAATTTCTTAAGAAAGTCTTTGGTAATATCATTGACGCCATTATAACAGACCTAAAATAAGAAGGAACACAAAACAAAGCACCGAACAGAGAAAGAAAATATTTCGAATAAGACATTATTTGAAGGCTCAAAGTCGGTGTCGTAAATCATATTATCACGTAAAAGACAAGAAATATGAGAACGTGCCATCATCCATTCGTGGTACGTAGTGTTTTGTCATCTCTGGTGGAAAATATGTTTAGCAGTCTATCTTCCAGATGAAGATACATTCACACGTATATGGATACTCACACCTACGAGTATCTCGTATACTGATGTACCCATACTTTGTCGCACCACAACTCAGTCTTTGGTATTTTCATTTGAACATTAATTAGATGAACTCTATTAGAAGTTGTAATGTCGTTACATGTAGATACTCGTAGATTTATACGCACATTTAAATGTTCAGACGCAAGAGGTAAATTAAATTTGTATCTGTCGTAAGAGTTTTGTCATAAAATCTCTGTTAAATTAAATTGAAGAAGACATCTGTTACAGGGCGTAGTATCCCTTTGCGAATTGGGTGAATGAAATTTCACAAATCGGTTTTCGGCAACGAGTAGGTAAAGCTAAGTGTACATATGTACGTTTATTTTGAAGGTTGTTGATGGAATTTATTTTCCAAGAAATGTTGTTGAAAATTAGGATTGAAAATGTGATTTAATTTTTGCCAGGAAATAGAATAAAATATAACTTTTCAGAAGTAAATTCGATTCGTGGTAATACAATCGAATTATCACTTCCTCAAAGTGACTGTCAGATAGTGATAAGAATTTAAAAGAAACCAAAATTAATTAGGGACCTGATTGATTGAAGCATGGCCTTCAGAAATAATTCAAAAGCACCTCAATGGAAAGTTCTCTGCCCTTATTTAGTATTTAAAATGACCCCATAGGTTAGTAATAGGTAAGCTGCGTGCATTGAAGAAGTCCACTTAGTTCATAATTCACAATTCCCTCATCCCTAATGCAAAAATTCGACAGGACCTTTGTTTTGCAACAGATTCTATCAATCTGTGCATTTGTATTCTTACAACTCCAGCGATCGTATAACTAGTATAAGATTCTTTCTGAGCCAGATCTCTCTTGTTAGACTGCATTGTGTGTCCACTGACTCTCGCATCTATGGTAGTTTGGCCATATTTTTTGTCGGTAATATCTTATTAAAATTTACGTCTCGATGCTTACTTTAAGTGGCGGTACAGTCCGGGGTGCACCTGGGCCTCAGTTAACAAACGTCTCCATCCAGCTCGATTCCTGGCTAGCTGCCTCCAGTTTCGCAAGCTAAGTTGGCCGAGGTCCCCTTCCACTTGCGTGTGCCACATGAGTCTTAGCCTTCCTCTACTGCGCTGTCCCCAGGGAGCGGATTCGAAGACTTTTCGGACCGGAGCATTGGTGTCCATTCGCTCTACATGACCCAGCCATCTCAGTCTTTGGGTCTTCACTCTTCTGGTTAGGTCGATGTCGATGTATAGTCCGTAGAGTTCATCGTTGTTTCTCCTTCACTCACCGTCAATGCAAACGGGACCGAAGATCGCCCGAAGAATTTTTCTCTGGAAGCAACCAAGAACACCCTCATCCATTTTTGATAACGTCCACGCCTCTGCGTCTTATAGCGGGACCGGGACATAGCTAGGGCATTGCTCGTAGGTCTTGTAAGGAGCTCATAGAAGGCATTCTTGGTGTCGTCATCTTTTTCCTCTGTGGGGGCATGCGCTCATATAAGGCTATATAAGGCGCATATAAGGATGCGGATTGCTATGAGGTGCTCGCTCACATGCCGGAAGCTCAGGAATTCGTGTCATAGTCTGCCTCAGACAACAAATCCACATCCAAATAAACGCTGCTTTTTTAGAATTGCCATAGTAGATGTCCCAGTTTTTCATCCTCTTTTTGTCCGACCCATCCCATCGCATTTCTTTGATGGCGGTTATGTCTGCTTTGCAACAGTCTAAGGGACCCGCGAGTTGTTCGGCTGCATGTGGTCTATTAAGGGACCTTAACATTCCACGTGCATATCCGAAGCTCATTGTCCTTAAATCGTTTGCGTGGGTTGTCAAGAGTAGGTCCGTCCATATCCGAGGCTCGTTGATGGTTCGTAACTTGATTTTTTTTAAATGGCCGGGCAATTACCCCGGCGGCACAACCCCCAACCTGGAGGGCCAGTTTCACTTTTAATGCCCCTAGGATGAGGGGCTGGTTACACCGAAGCCAGTAGCCCGTTCCGGGATCTGAGCACTGCCGTTGGCCCATAGGACTTGTCCGCCACTATCTCTTTTCCAAGACCCTGACTAAGTCTTGGAAATCCTTACCAGCCTGAGCTCCAAATATGTCGGAGTAGCCCGAATAAGGTCTTGCTTTGTTTTTCTGACACTTATCCTGATTTATGGCGCAGGCAACTCGCTATTTGTTCCCTTCACCTCGCAACCTCCAGTGAGATTCCCAGATGGCGCCACGGGGAGGCGTGAAGTAGGGCTTATTAGCAGAGCTGCAAGATATTCGGCACCTGTCGGAAGATGCTACTTCTACGAGGCCTAATACTAATCGTTGCCATCCTACGTCTCGATGCAGGTGACCTAATATTCTATTGACTTCTTAGCTGCAACACAGTGTACTATTTGCTCAATGTGGCAGATACAACTTAGTCTTCGTTTTCAAATTTTTAGGATTACATGCAAGATTGCTGCAGTCCATAAACTTCATGGTTATTTTACCATAAGCAATATCAGATATCCTTTTCCGTTTATCTTGCAATACTTAGGGGCATAAAGGTCTTTAAGTTAAAACCATTCAATGAGATTAAGCTTGGAAGGATTTATTTGCTACATTCAACAGCGATATTTCTCGATTTTTTGCAAAATAATAGATGCAAGTTCCTTTTTTTTTTTGCGGAACTTATTTACTTTAAAGCCCTGGCTATAATTTTACATAATGCTATAATTTTTCATAGCAACCTTTTTGTAACTTTTTTCGTTCCCCCATTTTGTTAACTTACTTTTCATTGTACCCCGGACTTAGCTTTGAAATAGTTAGTCATTTTAAATGAACTCGGATATCTGCTTGAGATTGTGTGGTTGCACTAGATCTATTGAATGTTAGCTTTTGTGAAGGGTGGTGGAATAATTGAGAGCTCTTTATACTTGAACGCTTAAAAATTGGCCTAAGAATCGATGAGAGAGTGGTGGGTATCGATTTGGACTTCTTGTGTTTTTTCCAGGATTTGCAGGAGTGTGAGGGATTTGTTAGATTCCTGGTCTGAAACCTTACTGATTGGGGTCAATCAGGTTGTGTATGAAGGGTTAAGCATCTGTTTATATTTATTTACTATTTATTAATTCATCAATGGCGATGGCGATGGCGCGATAGTTAGCTCATTGGACTATTACGCAGACAGTCTGGGTTCGATTCCTGGCTGGGTAACCAACAGTTTTTCAAATCGCCATCACCCGTTCGGCAGAACATTTGAATGACTTGTGGCAGAACAAAAACATTGATTAATAACCAACAACTATTTTCATAAAATAAATCCGCCGCTTGTTTTGTTGACATTACTTCATAATGCCGGAGAGGATAATATATGGACATCGCTACCTTTAAAGTTTATTTAATGGCAGGATAAAATAATACAATAAATATTTCAAGTAAATATATAAAAATATATCAATTCCCAATACCCAATTCTACGATATAAATTTAATTTCAATTGAATCGCATGCCTTCATCCAACCTTCTCAGCGACCGAAGAACGATGGATGAACAAATTCAGAGCCTGTTACCTTGCGCGCACATTCGGCAAGAAGAGCGAAAGGGAGAACTCCCTTACAAACAAAAGTAATTCCCAAACGAAATAACAAAAATCTCGTACTTCTAAATTAATTCGGGGATTTTGTACGAGAGTAAAATGTATCCTTGCTCATGAATAATGCACATAAATTGATAAGGATCCCAGAACTTTAACAGGAAGCAACCCGTAACGTACTCTATCGGCATACTTCTACCTGTATCGCAATATAAACGACACTGGCAATGGACATGGTAATTTCCATAGCTCCACCAGAACTTGCGCACCCTTTGTTAATAATTAATAAGCGATGAGTAAACTTTTAATCTCAAAAAAGTAGATACGAATACGATTGCTTGACTACTCGTATTCGTTTTTGTGAAACGTGCATTAATATGCACGCACTTAAAATTTAAATCCCAGAGCCAACTGTCAATGTTGGTACTATAGACATAAGTTTATGTGAGCAGTTATGTAGTGTGTATAATGTCAGACATTGACAGTAGTGTCAATTCAATTTAAAATTTGAACATACCAACTTTGAAAAATGGGGGTTACGATAGATTACCGAACGTCAGAAACAGATTCCCAGTTGACGTCATAGTGCTATTATGCATTGATTGGTAGGAACTGCGGACAAATGCGTTTTGTTGGAGTATTCTATTCCCATATGATGCTGTGCTATATCTAATTGACTGTAGCTCTAGATATACGAGTACTCCCACAATATATAAAATCTAGCACAATGCATGCGTAACGAGAATCTACCTATAGTCGATGAAAGAGAACATACTCGTACTTCCAGTTCTCCATGATAAGAATTCAATAAAGCAATGTACCGTTGCAACTGACGAAGATTTGATTAAAATTTAAGACATGACTTGTCTTGTTGGGAGATTGCAGTGCGGCAGAGCATACGTGAATGAGTAAACCAGCTTGTAAGAACCTTATCCTTTTAAGTGTAAGCTACGTTGGCACGAGTATATTTAAAAAAAAAAATAAACACATACTTGTACAATACGAGTACAAGAACAGGGCTTATTGTTATTTTCATTGAAAATATCCCAATAACAACCAATATTGTGTTTGCCCACCTGGAACTTCTGCACTGGCAACAGGACTTTTCTTGAATATTTAATTTTGATTATATAAGGATATGTGACGTGTGGGTTTATAAAAGTTGATGTCGTCAGTTGGCGGGCATGTGCATAGCAAGTGCTGTAAGTATTTTAGATGTATTGGAGTATAGAAATGCTCTCAGTTCAGCGTCATCGCCAGCAACTGCAGCTTAAACAGAAACGGCAACATGTGCCAATTTGCAATAGTGTCATAGTGTCATAGTGTCATATTTGATATTTCTTTTTGGCCTGATTGAGAATTGCATAATTAATTTTTTAACTTCCGGGGGAAGGCTGATTTTAAATTCAGCTTTTCATACATTTTAATGTAAGGAAGTGGCAGTGTGTGCTGTATTATGTACGTATATCGGTCGAGAGGATGGAAGTGATAGAATATGGTGCAAGCTTGCAGAATTTAAATTAAAGTGCTTTTCAAAAGGGTTTTTTTTTTGCTTAACATACACACTCGACATGTGTAAGAATGCATATTGCCCTAGGAACCTCTAATTTTATATTCTTTAGAATTATCTGGAAAAATGTAAGTAGAGTTGCAAAATTTTTATTTTTCATTGAAAAGTCCTCCTTATCCATACTTTCTAACTAAACAAACTACCAATTTTTAAAAGAGACGTCATCCTTTATGAGCTTGCTGTTTGGATAAAACTACCTAATGTTTGGACTCAGATCTTCATATGTATGCGTTATGGTTTTGAAGCGTTTCTTGGGGGTATTTTTTCGCTCAACATTTTGATTGGGGCCCTTTTCCTGATTTATGCATTAGTATCCAAGAGTTATTTATGGCGACATCTACAAGGCATGTAAAAATAGGCCACCACCATTTCTTGCCTCGAATCCCAATCCTATAATTGTTAACATGACCATCCATGAGGTCTGTACCTCCCATGTATTGATTATATACAGCTATAAGATTGGGTCTCGGTACTTTTAGTTTTTGTTGGCTAGCCTTAGAACACCGGTCGGCCAATCCGATTGGATTTACTTTGTGATCTGTAGAAGCAACAGTTACAACAGAGTTATCCATCCATCGGGCGACAACGACATCATCTTGACAGGCATATTCGTATGACCCTCTTTCTCTTTTTTTCATGGTTTCAACATTCGTAATTGGACATTCTTTTGGCAATCTGTTCTGGCGAAGTGTGCCGGTTCCTCCACAACCCAAACTTTTTAAGTGAATCAGAAGTGGAATACCAGTGAATAGGTTGTTAAAATAAAACTGAAGTTTCTGTTTTTCATAACCATATAAAGCATGGGTGCCGTTGCTTTTCCACACTGTTGCTGATTTTCAATATTCGCTCCTGGGATAGAACCTTGGTAAACTTCAAAATTTGCCAAATATCCACTACTATTATTTAAGCACCAACATTCCAAAGTATTCAATCAAACTTTAATCATAATTAAGATTTTGTTCAATAGGAATGTGATCAAGAAACTTTTGCTTAAGCCTCTTTATTGGAGATCGCAATTTCCTCATTTTGTCGTTTTTATCAAGGTTATTATTATCAGCTGCATGAATGAATCGCATTATCTGAATAAGTTACCTTACGTCTCTTGCTTGTTGATGGACCGTAATCTTTAACTTCTTCCTCATTTACGTTACGCGAAACTATTTCTGCTCCCGCTAAAAGTTGTCTACCTGTCAAATTGTCTATAAATCGACCAGAATCTTCATCAGCAGAATCTTCAACAGCAGAATCCTCATCTGTATGCTCTGCAACTTCAGGAGGCTCAATATAAATGTCTTGTAAATCACCATCGTCTTCCTGTTCTAATAAATCTGCAATCTGATGTTACTTCAGGCTGAAAGGAACAAAAAACTGTTCTTAGGAAATAATGTACATATTACGGCTTAGCGTTGCCATATGGCAACAGGCAAAAAAAACCTTCGTAACTTCAAATAAACATATCAAACTTTTATCGCTACATGCTTATAATAAGCCTAGGGCATACGAGTACATGAATATAATATGATGTAAATAAAATAAATTCACGAAACAAAAATAACTGAAACTTACTTTTTATATTCACCATCTCTGCAAAATGTATAATAACCAACAAATAGAATCACAACTACACTCAAATTTGAAGCACCACTCACCACGAGTTGTTTCTTATCAATGACTAATGTACTCGTATGTAATTACGAACTCTCAGTAACAGAGAAAAGCTGCGGCTACCAGCTGTTGACATATGATCTGATAAATAAACCGGCTCCTCACGTTGCCATCTGGCAACGCTAGGCTCTAATGCATTAATCTAGAGCTGAGAAGAGAGGGCAATTTTGGAAGTACATCATCTCCGAAATCGAATATTAGTTGATCGACTTTGCGACTTTGAACGAATGTATGTCCGCTGAGTGTTAACTCAACATTGTTTGTCCGATCTTCGAAAAAGAGACGATCTGAACTACAGCGACTACACTGCTGACGGATACAACGTTGAGGTAGTTAAGAGACTTTATCTACCTACTATCAATCCAGACAACGACACCAGCGCTAAAATCAAACGAAAAATAAATATTGCCAATCGCTGCTTTCCTTGAGCTAAGCAGACAAACGTTTAGAAAACCCGTTTCTCAAACAACCAAAGTGACATTATATAAAGATTAAGGAGTTTTTGGCTGCTTTGAAAGAAAAATTTCTTACGTGATTTTCGAACCAATCTGCATAGACCGTGGGTGGATGAGGAGATACAATGACGAACTATAAGGACTGTGAAGCGACATCAACTTAGCCAGAAGAGGAAAGATCCAATGATGGTATATATGTACAAAACTAAAAGCGTTAGTCCTATTATTTCTCCGGAAATGCCTAGCCACGCAAGACGCTGCACTCTTTTGAGCTTTGAAATGGCGGTCTTTTGTATTATAAATGTTATGATGGGCCTGATGATCATTGTATAGATCCAGGGAGTGCTCTTTAAAGAGATCTCCCATGTACTGCCATACAAGCGACGGCAGGTCCATAAAGCGTTGGTTGCTTTATTTATTTTATTGTTAATTGAGATTAAGCCTTACAATTAAGCCTTTTATCAAGGATCACTTCTTATTCTCGTGAAGGGAACTATGACAGCCTGGTCTCTGGTGCACCAGTCTAGAACTATCTTAAAGACATTTAGTGTGCGTGCTGTGACTTCGTTAGTTTCTCTACCCCTAATGATAAGGACTAGGTCATCGGCATAACCAATTGTATTGTAGCCTAGGTTGCTTGATTTGTTGACCAAAGACCATAGGAGGGGCGATAGTACGCCTCTTTGCGGACAGCCTCCTACACGGCGTCTCCACGAGCAATATTTCATAGAATACCATCTGTCACTTTCCATAGAAAGAAAGATCGATAGAATGATATAAAATGAAGGGTCGGCATTTCATAGAATACTATTTCATTCTCTGAAATGTCGCAAAGCAAATCAGTTGGGTCTATTCTCACATTAAAGGCATAAATGGAATTAAAGAAATTGCAAAACCAAACGGAGAAGAGGAGGCATAAGTTTTGCGTTGATCCATTCCTGGAATTGTTGAAAATTTTTAATAAATTTGATTAGTTCCCCCACCCGCCACTCAGCCATCGCGAAAAAATATTAACACAAATGTCAAACTACTGCAAGGGAAATGACAGCTCATAGAATTATATGCATAGAATGCTATGAGCTAAGCAATCCATAGAATGCAATTTTTCACAGCATACTATTAGCGGTCTACACAGGCAATTTTCATAGAATGATGTATGGCATTCTATGAAATATTGCTCGTGGAGACGCCGTGTTATGGCCGGTACTTATAAAATCGATCCTGTATAGGTAGTCATTATCCAGCTTTCTAGCATCGCTTTGATCAAATTTATGACCGGTTGATTGATATTTCTGTGGAGCAAATTTTTTAATATGGAGTCATATTCAGTATTATCGAAGACCTCTAAGAAGTGTAACTATCTACCCTCTATGTCCAGAAACATAGAAAGTGAAACTTCCTTACTACGAAAGCAACTTTTTATTTTTGCTGTTAGCTTTCGCATAACTTCTTCTGTCGAATAGCCTTTCTGATACGCGTTTTGGCATGGGCCTCTGCACCAGATATCCTCTTAGCTTTGTCCGATATATACATATGACAAGTTTTCTAGTTGGAACCGAAATAAATGCGTACTCTGGGAATTGTAAATCTACAATCTTGTCACAATAATTAAAACAAACTCCTTTCTCACTGTAAACATATACCCTGGCTTAATCTCTATTCAACCTAGACGAATCTTGTGACATTGTGATAAATTTTCGTTTACCTTTTGATAGCATAATTCTTAAATCCAACTTTGTCAAATGGTGGTCGCAAGAATAGTTCAATCCTTGCGTGATCAGATCCCTCTACATTAATTTTGTGCGCTGCCTACTGACGTACTCAAGTCAAGAGTAGTCTTCCTTTCAGCGAGTAAATGTGTGCACAATTTGAAACATCTAACGTTAGTTTCTTCAATGTCAATGGTAATAACTCATTCTGGAAATCATAATCTTAATTGAAAAACTCATAAGAGCTTAGATATCCCATTCTTTGGAAAAATTAAGCGCCACCCACTTACAATTTTTCTGCAGCACGAAACCTGACCCCTAGAACATGAAATACAATTTAATAATTGCTGGCCGCCTTCACAGTCGTTAGCTTCTTAACGCTCATGCAACATTAATCCTCCACACCCTATACACCTCCTCCCCCATAGTTTCCCTTACATCTTTCCCCTTCTCGTATTCTGTTATATTTCTTGTGTTCTTTTCCATTTTTCGTACCAAAGTTTCATTCGATATTAATTGCTTTTTTTCGGAACACTACTTTAATTGTTTTGTGTTTTTTTTTTTTCTTTATTCTTTTCTATGCAGGATGCTACTTGGAGCTTGGCCAGTTGGCGGGAAAAATGGTCCCGCGCAAAATAATAAAAATGGCAAGTGTCGATTTTTATTATTGTGCGGAGGATACACTCTCTTTTTGATACTTGGAGCTGCTGTATTCTCAGCTATAGAAGCACCGAAGATTGATGACATCACGAAGCGTATTGATGAGTTCCGCAATCAATTCCTGGATAGGAACACTTGCCTTAACGGTAAGATTTAATACATTTAAACGTTCACTATAGTAGACAATTATTTATAAATCAATTTAGTGAGCGTGTAATAAAGTTTGGAATGAATTTTTGTTTCCCATATCGAAACTTCAAAAGAAAAATTACTATAGCGCGTGGCAGCTCTTTGAATTGTCAATAAATTGTGCAAAAGTAGAGTATCTACACCGTCTTTCTCATTTTAATTTCATTCAATATTGACTTAAGAAGTTCAATAGCACAAAAATTGATGGAGAAAATAATAGACGGACAACACCAGCACGATAACCTTGTGAAAATTACAGCAGCATTAATTGAAATGAAGCGACTGTCGAACCTCTGTTGCGTGAACCAATTTCTGTTGAGAAATGGGAGACTTAAACATTTTTCAAAAAGATAAGGAAAATTGATGTTCTACAAAAATATTTTTCTGTATTTCCCCATCCCGGCGGATGTAAATTATCTACATTAGTAAGAAATATTATATTGCAGTTGTATATTGATTTTTACAATAGCTCGATGAAAAACATCGTTGTAGTTACAACTACATAATTTTATATACAATATCTTCTTATCCTTTTATTAACCCTTTCCTCGTTATACGAACTTATGCGTAACGAGTTTCCCATTTTTACTGCATCGCTGCTGCTCCGCTTATGGGGTTGGCTAATGTCGCAGACCGCAGAACGCGTCTACATAATGCTCGGTCCTGGATCGCTTCAGTGGTAAGCCCCAGACGTTGTTGCGCATTTGCCATCTGAGAAATCCAGGAATTCTTTTTCCGACCTCGTTTTCTTACAGTTGGAGTGACCGTAGTTGATAGTGCCTTTTTAACCGGATTTTCCGCAGATCTTCTTTGAACGTGGCAATACCAACTTATTCTATTCGCCTCAAGCTGTTCGGTTACCGAATTCTTTATATGTAGACTTCCTCTTATATGCGTAGATCTAATAAAATCCTGTTTAGTGACTCCACTAGACATCCTTAACATTTTCATTTCCGCTGCCGTCATTTTGTTTTTAAACGCTTCGTACATTGTCCAGCACTGTGAACCGTATATAAGAGCTGGTCTAACAACCGTGGTGTAGAGTTTCACCTTTTCACTCTGTGGTTTACGTCGTCGTCACATTTCGCTTCCATGTTAACGATTGATCCTAAGTACTTAAAGATAGTCCTTTTCGGAAGAACTATTTCGTCTAACATTATATCCGGAACAGGTCGCAACGGATGCGCAAATGGGCACGTCAAATGCTCCGTCTTTGAACGACTTATTTTAAACCCGTTTCTCTCTAGCGCATTTCTCCATGAATCTAAGGCGTTCTGTAAATCTTCGACGTTATCGCTAAGTATAACTGCGTCGTCAGCGAAGAGAATTGGCGTTACATTTGCTTCGCGCATGCAGTCTTTTAAAAGATAGTCGAATACTACGTTAAAGAGGAAAAGGCTAAGTACGCTTCCTTGATGCACTCCGACATTAACTGGAAATTCTCTTGTTAGTCCAGCAGAGCTTTTAACCGCAGTTTTCACGTTTCCGTGCATGTCTTGTATTATTCTAACATACGTTTCCGGTACGTTTTGAGACCTCAGCGCGGCCCATATGAGATCCCTAGGCACTCGATCGAATGCTTTCTCGAGGTCGATAAATACTATGTGTAAATCCTTAGACGAATCTCGGTGCTTTTCCATTATTATTCGTAGGCTTTGGATAGCGTCCACCGTCGATCTTCCTTCAACAAATCAACACTGGCTATTATCGAACTTTATTATTTGCCGAAGACGTTCGTTTAAGACTCTTTCGACGATTTTCATTGTGTGTGACATAAGCTTGATTGAACGGTAGTTGTTGCATTCTCGAGTGTCGCCTTTTCCTTTGTATAATGGAACCAAGAAGCTACTTCTCCATTGATTCGACATAGGTTGCTCACATTTTAATTTATTTAAAAGTTTCGATAGCCAAACGCTGCCGATCCCCTCCATCTTCGACCAAAACTCTGATGGAATGCTGTCTGGTCCCACCGCTTTCCCCGGCTTCATTTTTCCAATTGCTATACTTATTTCTTCGATTGAAAAGTCCGAAACTTCCTCCTCGAATAGACCAGCTGTCGGCACGATATCACGTGGAAACTGTTTGTTAAGCAATTCCTTGCAGTATTCAAGCCACCGGTCACAAATTTCCTTTTCATTTGTTAGTAAACGACCGTCTGCGTTTTTGATGTATTTCGGCGAGGTTATTTCCATTGAATTTTTTCTCCTCTGTGCAGCGAGCTTAAAAATATTTGGCATTTTAGTACTGTACGACGTTTGAACTTCTTGGATAGCTTGTCTTCTATCTGCCGATCGTGAGGATATTTGTTCCAACTCATGGTACAGGTTTTCCGCTTCTGCCGCTCGAGTTCGAGCCAGGACTTTCTTTGCGATCTTTTTAAGACGCTCGTATTCAAGAGCCAGTCGAGCTTTTTTGATATCGTCGCTCCGATCGCATTTTGTCCACGCTTGGAATGCACTCTTCTTGTCGGCCACAGCTCGTTTGGTTTCATCATTCTACCACCATGTTTCTTTGCCGACGTGATGGTATTTGGATATAGTCCCCAGATGGGACTTTGCGAGTGTTATGCATTCCTCGTGCATGCTGTTCCACATTTCTTGCGGGCTAAGTTCCTTCGATAGATAGATTATACCACCGGATTTTTGGTTTTCCAAACGATGCCCGTGTTTTCGGTGGTTCCGCTGTGAAAAATTCTGTAATGAGCAGACGGTGTTGGCTTACTAGCGATTCTCCAAGTATTACTTTACAGTCCTTAACACGGTTTCTCATCGACATTTTGCAGAGGTGATAATCTATTTGCGTTTCGTGGCCTCCGCTGCTATAGGTGATAAGATGTCGTTGATGTTTAATAAACATTGTATTTAAGACGGTTAGACAGCTGAATTTCTGGTTCCAAAGCCTTTACCGCCATGGCAGTCCTCATAATCAACATTTGTTTCTCCGACGTGGCCATTTAAATCTCCGCCTACGAAGAGCATCTCATCGATAGGTATATTTCTAAGCAAATTACCGAACTCTGACCAAAATGTATCCTTTTCCGATTGGTCGCATCCATTTTGTGGAGCGTACTCGCTAACAATGTTCCACGTTTCATGGTGTATGACGAGTTTAACACTCATCAAGCGGTCGCTTATTTTCAAGATACCAACGATGTTGTTTAGAAGATCCGTTGCAACAACGATTCCAACACCGTTTCGTCCATTGACCTTTCCATGGTAGAACATCTTAAATGACTTAGTTTTTAAATCTAGAAAACGCGCTTTATTTCCTGTATTACACCACTTCGTTTCCTGTACGCACAGGATTTGTAGAGTTCTGCTACGCATAATCGCTTCCAGTTCTAAACTCTTTGAGGTCATCGATCCGACGTTCCAACTTGGAAACCGAAGTTTATGAAAATATTTTGGAAACTTCATTTTGCCCGCCCCCGGAATCCGTCGGGCTCTGACACAAGCACTTCTGCTTGCTCTGGGATCACCCGAGTGCGTTGCAATCGTGGTGCCCAGCGGGGTAGTGCTATTAATTGCGATCATTTCCATGAACTTTAAAGTTTGAGTGGTTTGACACTTGTATGCTCATTTCGAATTGATTGACTGTTCTTTTACCCCACCGGTAGTCTCCAGACGTGGGCACCCACTGATTGCATACAAACTTGTGGGAAAGTTTTAAGGTGTTAAAGTGTCACAGGCTCATTTTTGGTGTCATAGTTGCCTGTATATGATTAGTGTCCCATTTAGTCGCCTCTTACGACAAGCTGGGACGCACTGCGGTCCGCATATTTTTGGCAAAGTTGATCAAGCTAAGTTAAAGTGGTTGTCATTTCAGATGCACTAAGACTAGTTATACTATAGGCCTACTCTGGTACCACAAAAAGAGTCTGCAAGACGCTGTTGGGTGTCCTCTATACTTGACAGCATATAATTAATCTTGCCCTCATTGGCCGTTTAACCCATTCTCCATCGTCATCCAACACAGACAGTCATCCCTCTGTATAGCTCGTCTATGTGATGTTGTCATCCGCAGCCTTAAAATCAATGAAAACGTGATTTGTATCGATTTGAAACTCATAGGTTTTCTCTAAGATCTGGAGTATTTGGTCGGTTTCCTGACTACACTGACCACCAATCAAGTTATTGATGAACGGCTTCAAGCGTTCACACAACAGAGCAAACAAGATCTTGTATGCGATGTTAAAAATACTGATGCGTCTGTAATTGGTGGAAGTTAATCGGTGAATGAAGGAATGGCAGCGCTCACATCCATAACTACCCGGGCATGGAAAAAAAGACGAATGTTACAAAGCAGAGACAAGCCTCGGATATGGATACGGACGGATTTACTGTTTCATCGCTGAACACAATATTTCGACATTACAGCAGATCCAATGCCGATTGATTTTGGCCCAATTTCGACTCAAATGATTGTCATTCGACTCCAATTCTTGCACAAGCCGGATCTTGTAAGCCTTTAAATCAATTTACAGTTCCAATAAAGTGGGCGAACAAGTTGTGAGCGACCAGTTGTGAGCGGCGTCCAATCGATTAATTTGGATCTGCTTCAAAACTCTCCCAAACAGAAACAATAGTCTCTTCAATACCTACGCACTCTTCTTATACATCTCGGTACCACTGCATCGTCAACTGTACTGTGCAAGTACTTTATAATTTTAGCGCACAGAAACATATTTTTGGAACAGATTTTCTACAATTCGGGAAACGTTGTTGAAACATGTATGTCACCACGATAAAATTGCAAAGACTGCTGAATAAAACTAACACTGACAGTTTGCAATCTGACAATTGGTTAGACAGAAATATATATTTGAAGTTAATAAAGAAGATGATGTTGTCGGCTTACAAAATTGCTCTCGGTTCTTTCGCAATCTATATTGAACAGCTGAAGTCCAAGTGTAGATACTTGCTTATTTAAAAACCATTTCCGTGTATCAAATAGAATCAAAAGTAAGTTTGTAAGTCTGCGGCCATTGTAACAATACATTTTCTTTGCCTCAGTTTATGCACTTTTCTTGTTGTATAGAACTAAGGAGGCATGCTCCTTCAAAAGTCGCTTTCTCTAACCAAACTAATCATTTGAATTGACATTCATAACCTCGCATAAGTCTCCTATGGTTTCTGCTAGAAAAAAACACTGTGGCGCTGGCAGCCCGGTATGGGCCATGGCCTAGCTTCTTGACACTCATTTGTGTTGCTCCCGTTGTCATTTTGGTCACATCTGAGCGGGGCCTACGGTTTATCGCCGAGTCCGAACGGCCTACGAAGAAGCTTTTCGTAGGCAGTTTTACTTTCGGGAGTTTGCCATTGCCCGCCGAAAGGGTGATGGCGATTTGAAAAAATTGTTGGTGACCCAGCCAGGAATCGAACCTAGACTCTGTACGTGATAGTCCGAGAAGCTAACCATCGCGCCATCGCGTTTCTGCTAGAACACGATCAAATAAATTTCCTGCATTAGAGAGCAATAAAATAGGACGGTTAACCTTGTCCTTTTTTCATTAAATTTAGAAGTCAGGTTTAATCTGTTTCAAATTAACTCGTCCTACATTCTTATAGAATATAAAATATCAAAAACCATTCTGTTTCTCAAGAAGTTCTTTATGTGACTCATCGGCCTCAGTCAGTTCGGCTAGTTGTAGTCATTATCCCGCCAGATAATTTTGTACAGTTTCACAACAGCTTAGGCAGGAACAGTTTCTTCAGTCACTAACTCGATGATGATGTAGTTACTGTAGTGCCTCTAAATAATGTGAAACTGTTATGACGATATTGGCTGTGAAAGGTCATTTTTCGGCGCTCGCTGTGATGCCTGCGATAGCTGTGGTAACTGCAGAGACATGAGTAGCTTTTGAAAATCTTTTCCCTAATTTCTAAAAGTTATCTTAATTTTAATTTTCTCTGTTTTGACAATTGTGGCCTAACTAAGCATAACAGTTTATTTTCTGAGATTAAGTGTCTTTAAAGTAAAATATTTTTTCCGAGCACACAATTGGTCTGTCCCAGACAGTTTCTATTATTTCAATCTAAACGAAACTACTTTGTACATTGGTTATTAAAAAAAGTATTATTTTTTCCTGGGCTGTGGTCTTTATTTTTTGTTTCATTCAATTTATCGATCGCTTTCCTATTAAAAAGAAAATTGGACTTAGACATCGTGACGTGACCCAAATCATATACATACATAGATGGAGTTCAGCCGTTTGATGGTGCATTATCTTGATGAAATGGATTTGGGACTTTTTTTAGCTACCGGTGGTTTGGCATTGCATAACAAAAATTGTTAAGTGAGATGAATCTTCTAGTCATAGTTTGCCTTGTTTTATCAAATACGGTTTTCTTTTTATTTTTGGTATTTTAAAATCGTGTGCAGATAGCTAAACAACCCAATACAAATTTGGCTCCATAAGTCCCGATAATTCATGCAAACGCAGGTAACATATAGTATTACTGCTCCATTGCTCAAAAACAAGACAACAGATATTCATGCAAATATTTTTTGAACTCCATTTACCGTGGTTTTCTGATGGATCGGTCTCTGTGGTTGATTATGATGAAATTCTATTTCAAAACTGACAGTATGTGGGCAAAATGATGTACATAAATCCCAATCCTAAATGTTTGCAACGCCACCCGCACCCTGATAATCAGGCAAACATACGTTGAACATACCATATTTGAATCGAGCCCTTAGGAAAAATCAACCGAGGTCAAATTTGTAAAAAAAATAAGTCCATATTCCGCAGTATGAGCGTATTTGTGTAAGGTTTTTATTTCCACGTTGCGGATATCTGCCTTTACATAAAGGTTTCAATAAGTTCAATGAATTTGAATTTTTGTGTCCATTGCTAAGAAAAGTATTTCTTTGAAATGGAAAATGCTTATAGTTACCATAACTTCAAAAGTTTTCGTGTTTTCGTATCTCTGGGACAAGATACAGTTGAATTTTAAATTTATTTTTTCTAGTGAATAAAAAATTACTTAAAAGGAAAAATATTGCTGCTGCTCTTTTGATGGCTACGGCTTTTTATTTCCACAGAGCCCCCTAAAAGTTGGACAATTTTGTATCCATATAGAACAACATCCGTTTTTGTCCTTTCCCCACATATACATATGTCAGAATGAGTTTTTTTTTATATTTGTAACATTGAAAATCATATTCAACTATATAGTCGTATTAGTATTCCTGTAGTTGAATACGATTCCTAAGATCAATGCAAAAGATTAAAAAGATAATTTGAATGACAATTAAATTTAATTTTCAAGTTGAGGTAGCAGCAAAGAAAGGTAGTACTTGGCTTTGTCTCCTAGTCTTTCGATATTAAATGAATCTTTGCCCTCAGCAGATTTACAGCATTCACAAAAATCGCCCATGTCTGACAGCGACATATAAGTAGTGTGAGATGTACTCAAACTCCATATCCAACAGTTTCATAATAAACATGGGGTCGAAAAGGTAACACTTACATACATACATGTATATACTTACATATCTACATGTTCCAAAACATTTATCGAAAGCTGTTTCCATGACCAATGACTGGAAAATCATGCCTATATGATTCAAAATGTCGCATAAGAAACCACTTTTAATATACTCGTACTATGGAGAAAATACAAACTCTATAAATGGTAACGTAGTAAATATCTGAAAGATTTATATTAACAAACAATGCTACTTTGAATTGGCGAACGTGCTGAATTTAAACAATTTAATATGCAATACAAATTTTGGATACTGCTACTTTTGAGTGTAGAGTATTGAATATACATAAACTCGGCGATTGGATAAAAGAACTCAAGATAAGAGTGACTTTGAATCTAAAGAAAGAACGAATCACTAACTCAAGAATCAATTGTCTGTCTAGCAGTCAGGCCAATTGGAAGACAACTGCCCAGTGGGTAGAGAGAGACATTTTACAAGTTTTTATGTAATTAAGTAAGCGAAATTAAACTAAAGTCATAGTCCTCAACCTGGGGTTCCAATGTACGATGTCGCGTTTGAGTATTAAGAGTCGTGTTCCACCAAGGACTCGGAGTTATATTGGCCTCCAATTCTTCAATCGTAGCCGGCTTATCCATGTAAACTTTGGACTTTACGTAGCCCCAAAGGAAAAAGTCTAGAGGTGCGATGTCACATGATCTAGTCGACCAATTCATTGGCTGTGAATTAAATGTTCACCGAATCGTTTTCTCAATAAAGCCATGTCATGTGGCACCTTCTTGTTGGAACCAAATGTCTTGCATTAAAGCAGCACATGCAAAAATATCGAATATCAGCATTGCCTTTCTGTCGTAACCACAAAACCATCTAAAGGGTGTTTTTTTAAGAGCTTGAGAACTTTAAATAATAATGCAAAAGAGAAATATTATTGGAATGAATGAATGAATATTATTATAATCTGGTAGATAATATTGTTTTTTATTATTTAAAATATGATATCCAGCATATGCCGCGGCTACGAGTTACATGCACCATTCGATCAGTCCAATTTTTTACTACTTTTTCCAATAAATCTGACCGTAAGGAGTCAATGTTGGCTTGAATATTAGCTTCCAATGCTTCAAAAGTTGCTGGTTTGTCGGCATAAACCAATGACTTAACATAGCTCCACAAGAAGTAATCGACAGGCGTTAAGTCGCACGAACGTGGGGGCCAATTAACAGGACCACTTCTGGAAATAAAGTTGACACCAAATTGATTTTGCAATAAATTGATGGTTAATCGCGCAGTATGGCAAGTTGCGCCGTCTTATTGGAACCAAATGTCGTCGATGTTCAGCTAATTAATTTTTGGAATCAAAAAATCAGTCAGCATGGGGCTCGATAGCGCTTGCCATTCACCGTAACGGCAGCTCCTTCCTCATTTCGTAAGAAATAAGGACCGATGATGCCACCAGTGTGTAAACCGCACCGAACAATCAATTTTAATGGATGTAATAGTGATTCATTAACAGCTTGAGGATTGTCTTCGCAAAAACGATGAAAAACTGAACGAATTGCTTGCTCACTAGGCCGATTATGTTGACCATAAAAATGACGAAGTGCTCTATGAACTTCACGAACAGATTTATTTTTTTCAAAGTAAATTTCCACAATTTGGAAGCGTTGTTCTGGCGTTAAACGATTCATGATGGATTGTCAAACTATAGACAATAACTATCGAAACTTCTCATGCAGCTAAAAAAGCACATTTTATTAATTTCAATTTAAAAAAAGTCATCGTACCGAAGTACAATGAAATTAAATACTTGAGTTCTGGTGTTATCTACCTAGGAAATTTAGATGCGGATGTCGCTTATAGACTGAGCTTGGGGTGGACTGCATGGCGTGAAAACATCGCAGTATTTTGCGATAGAAACTTAAAAGTTTTTTTATGTACGGCTGTTTATGTTAGGAGTGTCCGCCAAAGTCTACACAGTAAGAAATCGATACTGGATCAAATCACCTGGTTTTGGTATGTTAAACGAAGATCGTCGAAACTCATATTCCAGCCGCGGTTTTAACAAAAGTCTGAAAGAAAAATAATTGATACATAAAGGAGTATCACTGTCCGAAAAGTCATTTTATTTCTAAATACTTAATTTAGTATTTAAATCCTGTATATATCACCTTTATCAGAAAATTAATAATACAAATTCATTCATCTAAATCTATATTGTCCCCTTCAAAGCAATCCCCATCGACTGCAACACACTTATGCCAGCGCTTGATCCAATCCTCGAAACATTTTTTATATTCGGTTTTCGGTTTGTCCATCAGTGCTTCCTGCGATTTTTCCATTACTTCCTCTCGGCTGCTGAAACGCGTTGCCCGTAGTAGTTTTTTAACTCGATTGAACAGGGAGCCAAATCAGGTGAATTCGGTGGCTGTTGGATGGTATTTGTTGCATTTTTCGTCAAAAAATTACGAATAATGATGGCACCGTGCGACGGTGCGTTATCATGGAGCAAAATCAACGAGTTTTCTGCCCACAATTCTGGTCTCTTTCGGCGAATTGCTTCACGCAAACGTCTCATAACGCCCTAATAACGCCCTAATAATAATACTCTTTACTTGCTGTCTGGCCTTCTGGCAAAAATTCCTGATGCACTACACCGTTGTAATCCATGAAAACAGTGAGCATTGCCTTCTTTTTTTGACTGAAAACGACGTGGTTTTTTTTTGTTTCGGCTCATTTGGTGAACGCCATTCACTTGCCTGATGTCCAGATTGCGTGTCGTACTCATACCATAAACCCACATCTCGTCTCCAGTAATGATCCTATTAATGAATGTGGGATCGGATTTAGCCTCGCGAATCATCTCTTTTGCGACGTTAACACGGTCTCTTTTTTGCATGAAATTGAGGTCTTTTTGCACCAACTTTGCTGCTACACGACGGAAACCCAAATCATTAACCAAAATGCCTTGGACGGATCCATTGGCAATGTTCAAGTCCTCCGCTATGTCTCTGATGGTTAATTTGCGGTTATTGACCAACATTTCTTTTACTTCATCAATATTTTCGTCGGTTTTCGATGTCGATGGTCTGCCACTGCGTTCATCATTTTCGATTGTCTCACAACCACTTTTGAACCACTCGTGCCACTGGTTAATGACCGTTTTCTTTAGAGAATCGTTGCCAAAACACTTTTCCAACATTTCCAACATTTCCAACATTCGCGCACCATCAAATCCGTCGAGCTATGACGCTAAGATTTAGAAGGAATATCAACAACAGATGTACCAACTTAACAAAAAAAAAAACTCAAATCGGAACAATGGGAGCGCCACAATGATCAAGGTGGTATAGTGAAAAATCTGCTGATTTTCCTCCACATATTTTTAGATACATATTGAATTACTACCTAGAATTATTATTCTCATACATCCCTTATGTATAAATTCTATAAATGTTAACCACTACACCTTTCCTAGCAACTGCTAAATAAGCACTTACAGATTTTAAACTGAAAATGGTTTGGATACACAGATTATTGGCGCTCATAATATTTACAATTTTTCACCGCGAATTATATATTCATGTTTATTGTTGCTCAGTGTATTATCTATACTATCTAATTGTTCACTCGTATTCTACTTATTCTTACGTTTTATTCGGATGTTTCATATTTTTCGTATCTCTCATCTTCTTTTCATTCATTCTGTACAACGAGCGTTGCTCCGTCTGTATACTGTTACAATTAATTGGATTAAATTAAAAGAAGATAAAGCGGGAGAATATGTAGTGTAGTGACCATATCGTCGTCGTCGCACAGTGCATTTAAAAAAAAAAACATACAATACTCGTACCTAAGTTCCCTGGTTATTGAGGGGATGGAGTAAAATCAGTTCATTTCAAACTCTGAGGCTTGAAGCCCATAAGATTCGTTAAGGTATCTCATTGTCGGTTCGGTATATGCAAATTGGTCGGTATTCTAGTGTTCCTCTAGTTTAAAAACAAAAAAGAATTCACGGCACTACGAATGGCAGTGTCTAACATCCGTTAAGATATGAACAAAATCTTGTAACAAAGTGCATCTCTGAAAGTGTTCTAACCCGGGAACACTGCAATTTATGAAAAACGGAAAAAAACTCTTTAGGTGGCGTGATAACAAGTGATTTATGGTTTCTAATATTCATAATAATTACCACACGGTATTGCTGGAGAGGACAATCTAATTTTTTTCTATTAAACTGAACGTTACGCAGTTGAAATGAAATTTTTCGTTTTGCATATTTACCTTGTAGATACTCTCGTTTAGAGCTTTACTACTTTACTCGTTTACTGCTTTATCTTTTGTTACGGTGCTATCTTATCAATTCACAACATAAAATCATGCAAACAGTGAGCGAAGAGTATTGAATACGGATACCAGTTAATGCTTAGAATGCATAACAAAATAACGAATGTTATACAATTGTTCAAGAGCTGCATACATACGTACGGGTATAGCCATATAGCTCTTATATAAGCTTGTGGTAGTCCTTTTCGAAAGTTGTGGTGTTACCTACACTTGTATCTTGTGGTTCCTTTCTTTACTAAAAATAAATTAATAGTTTTAGGTTTAGTAAGGCTTCAAAATATTAAGTGCCAGTTCAAGGCTTTATGAAAAATATGAATTTCCAAATTTATTGCAATAGATTCTTTTGGTTCCATAATTCAGCAGTTGGCTGCGAGTGGTGTTCATATCATTATCGGAGTCAGAATGTCACTTATCATTAAGAATATCAATTAAGGCTATCAATTTTTATTTAATTAAACATTAAAGCTACCAGGGCTCTTCAACAGATTGCCCTTGTTTTGTAAATCAGTCTTTCAGCTCATTATCTTCTTTTCGAACAAGAACCACGGTAGACTATGTATCATATACTAGTATTATACTCGTATGGACGGAAAATGACAGAAATCTGTTGTTTTACCCTTTGATTTGAATTCCATAGGCTTCTGAAGATTTCAAACGCGAAACTAAGTTATCATCTCAAGCAAAATTAAATTAGTGCGGCTGTGCTTCATAGTTTGCTACAGGTCCAACTAAAGAATGTCCAACTTAAATTTTCGATTTTCCACCCTCTTCAGTTAAGTACTGTGACAATTTTACTTATTCAATTCCGGCTGAGATACATCAGGTCCATTTATACCAAGAACTATAATATTTCTACTGAGAATGACAAGCGGATTCAATCATCACTTTTTTATATTAAAGAGAGTTTAGTAGACCTATCGCTGAGATCGTTAAGATAGGATTTAAAGTAACGACCTAGTATAACATGTCTGTTGTTCGTGATTGCAGGTCGTATGCACATGAAGTGTATTTTCTCATTATGTCATATTTTCTACAGATCCACCTGTAGATACGCGTAAATAAATTATATTGGCGCTTCAATGTAAGCTATTTGTATGCTGATTGTTTTGGAAGATGATGATGGATACAAGGGATCTGATCGCTTCCAGATTATCAATGTTTGTATATGACAATATGACAGTTTTGTGAAAAAGTGTCTATCACAAATCGCCAGTGACTTACTGAATAGCAGTGGCTTCCATATGAAATGTTATCTAAAACTTCTATAAGCTATAGATTAGGTGTGTATCCGTCTTTTCCAGAGAATCTAACGTCAGTTATTTCTAAGACTATCTATCTTGCCATAAATATTGATTTCAATTAAGAACATTGTTAAGGACATCGTGCTGCATACTCTGTTCTGTCCGAGAAATTCAAGAGATGCCGTTCCAATCTAAATATGTTGGCTTGATTAGTATTGTTTTTTTAAATTTTCATGAATATTTTAGCCGTAGTGAGCTTGTAGCTAGGTATTTATCATGATTTGATTCCTGTGAATCATGATTTGATTCCTTAGTTTCAGTAAATGACACCGTAAGCCCAAATAGAAGCTTGGTGCTCCTTTGCAGAATCAGATGGTAATTTAACCTAAATGAGCCTCAGTTTTTTAGGGTGTCTTAGTCGAATCTATACTAAAACGGCTTTTGAGGCTCGATGGACCCCTTAACTTGTACGAATTTGTTATTGAAATACCATTTTATTTTGCTAAGAGATTACCTGACGTAGATGACAACAATTTTTTCAAAACCCCATTTCATATTTATAGTTTGGAAAAAACGTTCTTAAAGTATTCACATGTATCTGATCAGCTGGACCAAACCCAGATCCATGATGTAGAATTGTACTTTGTACATATTCAATTCGGTGACTTTTTCTAAAGCTACGTGTCTTTACCACCCCGAACGGCGGAACAACGAGAGACTTTTCAAAGTTTCCTCTGTTGGAGGTTGTGGTGACGTCAAAAATTGTTTTTCTGTTTTTAGTTGAAATCAAACCCAGAACTTTGGTAAAGTAGTAAAGGAACTTAGCCACTGCACATGCTGGCATCTTAAGTCACAGGAATGCTTAATTCATTAAACGTTTGTATTCGTTGACTTACTAAATACAATTTAAAAGTGAATGGAGAACGCCTGTTCCTTGTGCTCAGTTTATTATGGCAAATACATTGATAAGTCTGAAAAGGTAAAAATTACTTCGAATTGGACAACCCGCATTTATTCTTTTGAGTAGGTAAAGCTGGAGTAATGTTAAAGCAGATTATTACCAGAATAGGCACAAAATCTGAGAAATATTACTTGTTTCCACCTGACTTTCAATAAAGCAAAATAATAATGAGGATTACTTAAATCCTAAGGTAATCTGTTTTCTTTAAAGATTGACTGCACTCGACTTTCCACGGCGATTTAAAATACTGGACAAACCGTCTTTATATGCTCTTTAACTCGTGAGTTATTGTCCACCATGTGCATTAGTATCTTCGATTTCGTTTTGTTCACCATGATTTGCTGGATAAAATGTAACTCTTCTAAAGCAATTCACAATTGAACTATTATATAAATTCACTCACATTTTCTGACGTATCAAAACAAATTCCTGAAGATTAATGATGTTAGGAAGCGGGCCAGCCCATTTACAAAATGCATATTCCACAACAAACAAGTGATTAGTTATTTGTGGATAATATTTAACCTCATCAATCATCGCTTGCAGATTTACCAATCAATTCATCTCTAATTGCAATGATGTGTATGGAGGCAAAAAAAACCTTAAAAACTCAGCAACATGAACCTTATACAGCCACATCCGGATATTGTGATGTACAAACAGTCTGATTATGATTTATGTGCCGAAAGTATCTCAATATTATTTATTATGCGTGGAAATTCTTTACTATTCGTTGATGCTGTAGCTTAAAAGTTACAATCTACAATAATTATCTTTAATTCCATTTTAATTCCTTGATAAGTTCGCGCTTCTATTTTGCAAGTATTTCATTTTGATTGTAGGTGACATTAATTGACATTTAATTGTAAATATTTATACTATAAGTCGTTTTTCCATATTTCCATCAAAGGGACAAAATAATTTAATTGAAATATTATCATATTCACATTTTTTTGTGATAAAAGTTTTGACGTTGAAAAGGGTAAGGTTCCCATTTCCAAACATCATTTCTTTCTCTCTTCAATTTAAAAAAAATAGTAGATAGCCGGGGCAAAGAGTCTACCTTTTTGCAGTGCAGATCTATATATATATATATATATATAATGGAAAAAAAAGAGAAAATAGTAAAATAATTTTTATTGCACTAAAGGATGTTAGAAGGAGTTGGGAATACTCGTAAAACCAAAACACTCATTGATTGAGTGTAATTTAATAAACGGCTCTGCAACAGCTGAAATTTAAAACTATTTCACTTTACGAAATTTCACTTGAATAGTGAAATAACAAATCTTGAAATAATGAACACACAAATCATGTCAGCATCACGAAAATTTGCGGTTTCTACACAATTCTTTTATTTGAGATAGGAAAATCTTTCCCACCGGTATCAACTCCAGTAGTAGGTGTCCGCTGTGGAAGTGTACACAATTAGATGAACATGAGGCGTAAGTACAGGGTACGCCATCTGGGGCTTCGGTATTATTATAGACAAATTTATAATTTAAACAAATTACAAACATAGTCATTCACATAGGGGATTAATAAAGGATTTGCAGTTCGATACCTAGTTCGCTGATGGATTTTCCCGTTTCTTCCAGGAGAGATCTTCGCCAGGTTTTCTTTGGTCTACCGCGGGATCTAGTTCCCTGAGGATTCCATTTCAGTACTGCGTGGGGAATTTCATCGCATATTTTGCTGTATTTTTTCTTGCGGATTTGTTTTTCCATCGGTATTTGTTCGCATAATTGCCACAGCCTGACGCTGCTGATTTAACGAGGCCACCAAACGCGCAGGATAATCCTCAGACAGCGATCAACAAGTGCTTACAGCTTTTTCGTGATTGGGCATGTAACAAACCAGTTCTCGAATCCATACAATAGGACCGATTTCGTGCAAGCGTCAAAGATTTTTAATATCGTTTTTAGTTTGATGTTGGTTTGCCGCCATACATTTACAAGTTGACCAAATGCGGTACTGGCCTTTTGGATGCTGTGAGCTACTTCAGTCATGGCACCACCAGATGTCGTTATTTGACTGCCTAGATACTCGAACTGATTTGCTGTGTTGGTGGTGTTAGTACGCAAGGTTTTTGTCTTAGAGCAGTCTATTTTGAGTCCGCATTTACCAGCTGCAGCCGTGACCATGTTAAGCTGACTATGAATATCTGAGAAAGGAGAAGTCTATCATCGGCGTACTCGAGATCGCTGAGCTTGCGGTTGAGTTTCCAGTTTATTCCGAGGTTTTCAAATTCAGCGGTATGATGATAAAAATAGGAGATGAGAGGGTACAGCCTATTATCTATATGCAACGGTTCGCTTAGCTTGCCGCAGTGCAAAACGCCCCTTGATGATGTTTATGATCTTGCTGGGCATGCCTTACGCACTAAATGCCAGTCAGATAGCTAAATATAGTGGAGAATTAATTTAAATGGATTGCTCTGTTATAATGCGAACTGTGTTTATCATATCGACGCACGTTCTTTGCGCCCAGCAGCCACTCTGATTGATTCCGAGAGTTTTATAGGTATTAAGAGGTTCGGAGATATGACTTAGGATGATTTGATTAACTACGTTCATAACAGTTGGGAGGAGTGAGATACCTCTCCAGTTAGAACATTTCTTGCTGTTGCCTTTTTTCGTGAATTTAATGATAATAGATTCCTTCCAGGATTGGGGGACCATTTCTGAAATCCAGACAGTCCTTATGATTGGAGCTAATTTGGCTGCGATTATGGCATCATCAGCTTGGAAGCATTCTATGTCAATTTGATTATTCTCAGGTGCTTTACCAGGTTTTAGGGCCCTGAGGCCATTTCAACCTTCCGCGTGGTAGGCGCTTCGGTTTTGTATGCCTTCTAACGTTATATCGTCGACGAATTACTAAGTTTTCTACGCTGCTGTTTTTTGCTGAGTTAAGGGTTCGCTCAAAGTAAAGCCTCCATACCTTCATTAGCTCGTCCTTAGAGGTGATCAAATTCCCTTCACCATATTCGATAAGCGACGAGTGTTTACCACTAATATCTTAAGTTAGTGAAAACAGATGTTTCATATCGCCAGTTGCAGCATCAAGCTGCGCCCTTTTCGCTGGTTCGTCGCGGTGTGCTCTCTTATCTCGTTTGCTTTGCTTCTTTATAAGCTTGTTGAGCACTAAATATTCCAACTCAAACTCTTCTATTCTTTGGAGGTTATTTTCTGTAAGTACTTTGCAATTGACCTTGCTTCGCTCTTTAATTCTATTCCAAAGGCTATCCGTCATCCATTCTTTGCGTGTTGTAGTTTTCTCACCCAACACTTCGTTGCATATGTTTGTCATAGAGTCTCTGAATTGAGCCCATGTTTCGTTTGCCTCAGTACGGGTCATTGATATATCAGCGATTTTAGATACGAGTTCCGCTTTCGTATTTGGTTTTTTAGCTTGAATCTAAAAGCATGCCTCCTTTTCTGTTTTTAGAGCGCAGCAATCTGAGATGTATGTCAGGTGTATGAGTAAAGTACTGATCACCAGGCGATTTCCAGGTCATTTTATGGGCCGTCTTCTGCTTGAAGATGGAGCCTCCGATCTTCAGACCGAAGTTACTGCATAACTCAACAAATAGTTCACTATTCTCAATACGGTGGTCAAATGCTTGTTCTCCTATTATTGATTCGAGTCCTGTGTTATCGAAACCAATTTGTGCATTGAAATTCCCTGTGAGTATTAACGTCATTCCGGGGCGATTTTTCGAGTACACCACTTAGCAAGCTGTAAAAGTTTTCTTTGAGTGAGAGCTCACTGTTATCGGTTGGAGCTTGTGCCCGGATAACAGTGATATTTCTCTTCTTTGGTTACCGCTTTTATTGCCAATCTCATTACACCCATTCCATCTGACTTCGCTTACACTCAGGGAGCCGACTTTCAGTTTTCTACATTCGGCTGACATCATTGCAAATTTACCAGCTTGAAATAGGGTCCTAACACTCCATTGTCCAAATCGTAACCTTTTTCGTTTGCCAGAGTTCATCAGCATGTAAGCATACTTATCCGAAACCAATCTTCTAGCTAAAACACGAATCATTAAGTTTTTAGGTGCAGTAGTTGATTAAACCAAAGCACCCCAGTCTGATGGCGGAGCTGACGCCGGCTTTGGTGCTTTCTGCGCGTAGGCTTCCAGACTTGCTTAGAGTGCGAGTGATGTGACTAGGTATTTAGACAAGTCATTGGTGCTGGGCCCAGTTACCCCGCTGTGCGTTCTGTCGCTATTGCCTCTTTAGTGACAAATAGGGGGTACCACATGAAGGTAGAGGTTGACATTTGTACAGAGAGGCTGTTAGAGACACATCGTGCACAGTATACCCCCTTCGGCCTAGAAATGTTTAAGAAAAACAATACACTCCAAAATGTCGTAAATTTTAATTTAAATCAGTCCTTATTAAAGTGAACTTATTTTGAGCATAATATGGTGCATTGTAAATCGTCTCAGGTAATATCGTGGCTGTTCCGAATAATATGCTATTTATGTTCACATAATATGAATATTTCGATAACCACTTCGATAAAATTTAAATGTTTCAATCGGAAAACACTCATCATTCTTAAATCATTTATTTCAGTCTTTGTTCCACGTAATACGGTTGGGTGAGACGGTTGGTTAGCTAGCAGTTTTCGGGTTATTCTGTGGAAAGGCAAACCAATCACCTTTCCATTAACTTGGCTAAAAATCTAACCAAATATAAAATAGCCAACTCTTCTTGGTCACAATAAATGGAGACTTTTAATATTGTGGGTGACTCCTCATTAGGTTTGGCACGTTCAGAAATGTTTGATTATATTCATTTTCTTGCTCAAAATAAGCCAAATGTTTAGGGATAAATAACTTTCGCTTACAAATCTATTGGTATATATAACTAAGACAGATCTCAGATGGTACAATAGTATTGGCGAAGACCGCAAATAATCTTTTATTTACTCAAGTTAGATTACTTTTACCAAAAAAGTTAGGAGTTGAAATATATTTAGATAAGCATAACTTTATCTTTCCTTTATTTAATCAGCGAATGAAGTAAGTTGTCTGTGTCTCAAAAAGATTTATTCAACAAACTAAAAGAGTTTCATTTCTGTGACATTCCTCCTGGTTGATGTCAAAATTATTTATCTACATGACGCCAAACAAGTTAACTTATCCAAGCAGTACTTGCCTAATGGGCTATACCCAACAACAAATAACATTTGTCATGTGTACAAGTTCAATTAAGGATTGCTATTAACTTCTGTCCAGTAACCATTCCAAACAATAGCGCCCTTCCTTCTATTTTCCGTAGGAGTATGAGTGTATCCAGTCAAATGTCACAACAAATAAAAGTCTTGAATGCTGTTCCCTTAATCTTCTTCTTATACTCGTATGCACACAATAAAAGTTAATGGCCAGTTTTCTGTCCTTAATTACTAATTTATCCATTCAAGCTATAGTGCATGCCATGGCATACAAGTAGTGTACCAATACCTCAGTCTTATCTCCCAGCTCCCAACATAACCTACGTCAAGTGTTATAGCATGGCACTTGTATGCTTTCACTGCTCCAAAAAGAATGTTGAAAATCTAATTGAAAACTTTTCACCTAAAGCGCTCCAGTGACGACCAACGACGATGACGATGGAGGCGATGCAATGGATGAATGCCATGGAACTCTATGTTTTTGCTACAGACACTACTCGTATTTTCTCTTTCTCTTTTGTTGTGAGTTTTTGTTTTCCTTATGCATATTGAAGAAGCAAATCCTGTAGAATAATTGCAAAGTTCCCTCCTTTTGTGCAATTAAACATGTGTACTTAAAGGCGAACAACACACTATTTAACCTTTAACATTCACTTCCTTATCCTTACACAAGAACAGAACCAAAGCACAGGACGGATGAAACAATGAAAACCGTTTCTTTGGGTTAGTGTGTGAATGCAGGAAAGCCGGAAGTTGAACATACAACTTCAAAATGGTGATATAACATAAAAGTTACCCTAAAGAATTGCACTTTTACTAATTTGTTGCATTCTTCTTTCGTTCACTTCGTCGATGAATGTCAATATACATAAATACACTTGCATATGCTGTTACCAAAAAAGTAACAAATACACGAATGCGAATACATGTACATATCATAGTTAAACGATTTCTGGAAAGTACTCGTATTATTACTCTGATATTTTTTTCGAATATACTCGTAAATATGTGTGAGTAAAGGTTGAATGGTAATCCTTAATGCATTTGAGATTCTGCAAAGACGATGAAGTTTTTTACAAATAGCATTTATGAGAACATCAAATGAGTATCCATCCAGAAATATATCAAAGCTTATAAGAGGATTCTCCAGGAAAATTACTTGCATTGTAGGTTTTTATGTTTCTCTCTTTCCCTGTTTCCCTATTAGCCTGAAATACATTCAACTACCTTGCAATTGGATATCCCTAAGATCTAATATTTGCACCAGAGTATAGATTTAATGAAAACACTTTAGCACAGCAACCATTTGTTTAAGAGAAATTTTGTTCTACACTTACACTGCCTCTGGTTATTACTCGTATAGCAAGCAAAAAAGAAAATCGTTTCCACTAGTACAACATTCTTAGCAAAACACAACACAAAAACGTAAATAAAATGGAAAAGTGAAAAGAGAAACGATATAGCCCTACTTTTCAGGAAGAACACACTGTAATTCCACCTTAATGCTTCGCAGTATTAAAGTTAGAGGAAGATGTACGTTTGTTTATGATGCTTTTCAAAGAAAACAGCAGCAGGTGAAACCTGAACTTAAGCTGGATATTATCAACTCTGTTTCACGTTTTTTTTTAAAAAAAACAAACTTGCAAAAACAACTTCTTAGTTAACTTTTGCAAAATAAGCTTTGCATTTCGAAAAAGGTTTTCCTGCCACCGTCGCTAGTGCTATAAAGTAAACACTTTAAACTAAGAAATAAAATACTTGAGCCAATGCTCAAGCGGTGCCTTACAATATTAAGGTCCGCATTGAGATAACAGCGACTAACATACGTATAGTATGCGCATGATTAGCATTCGAATTCTAAAAAACGATGTATCATTACTAGAGTTAATATGGTAGCCGATTATGGCAAGATTCCAGGGTACAAAGTACTCGTAATAGAATTCGACTGTGACTTTTAGTCCAATTTGTTGATGTTCTGTGTCCTGATTCACATTTTCGTTTCAAACTTTGCAAATGCATTTTAGTAGTGACAGCTCGCTGTGTTTTACCAAAAATATTAATGCCATCAGCGTATGCAGGTAGGTGCACAGACTTTTGAAAAGTCGATGTTCCCCTGGAAAAAATCACATGACAACACATCAAAAGCTCCATCGATCTGGGCTTCTTAGCTTTTCTCTAGAATCTCCTGTAGTGCGTTTCATTTGTTGGGCATTCTTTCCTGCCAACAAATAGTAGCAGGAGATGGAGATGTTTTCTCATGTAGCCCTAAATAGCATGGCAGATACGGATGGATTTCATTGTGCAAGTTGAATATTTCGTTCTCTCTAACAAGAGAGTTTTGGTCGTCACCGCCGATTAACACTCTGCAAACATTCAGCGTCGAATATAGCTCTATTATTAAATTTAATTTCTTATCACTATATGTTTCTGTTCGGCCCTTGGCAACATGAACAATCATTTTACCTTTGATAAAACTTCCAAACGTTGTTTCTTACAAAAAACACCTCTCATTCCCTAGATCACTAGTTCTCATTCTTTTCTTTTTTTTACCAGAAAAGCCGATACGCTTTCCTCTTTCTTTGCCCGTAGAGCGTACAAGCCGTTCTTTTCTATTCAGCACCACTTTATATACGAGTTGTATTGGTATGTGTGCTTGCCTTCACTCTTCATCCTTTAAACTAGCATTTTCGGGTAGATAGTCGGGTGAAATCCTTTGGATTAGTGTTGACATTTCTGATATGGTCTTGGCATCGATACCTCTGATTTTGAGGAGAAGTTGAGTGTCACGTTTTTGGCAAGGACTTTGACGGTTTGATGGGATTGCAATAAATGTTTAATGTTAAATGTTCAAACTGTAATTTTGCGTCGTTGAAACGTCTGGGATGGGCCCACCTTAGATGCAACTATATATACGAGTATAGTGGTTCAAGTCTACATCTATAGTGCTGTTGATAGTAACATTATCAATTTTTTTTGGCTGTTTCATGATCTGGTGACAGTCATGTTTCTTTATGAATACTCAGGTGAAGAAATTGTGTTGTAGCTTTAGTCATATTTCGTTTTGCAGCAATAACAATTAGCCTAAGCCTATAATATACTATACTACTACTCACTTACAGTCTGGATAGAATCTCAACTAACAACTTTCTTTAGTCATCCCAATCTCTTTTTGCAGTTTCCGACTTGTGTGCTCCATCTCCAATTTACTCGTAATCAGGTAATTCTCTGGTATGTTTTAATTTTAGAGGTTTTTAACGGTTAAGGAAACGTATTTCGAGTGCTTTATAGAGTATAACTAAGATTCTCAAAAGAGGACTTAATTGTCTTCTCGGCCGAAAGAGACGTGGATCAGCAAATATAAGTTCTTGTTTAATCCCAACGAAGCTTTTATTCCTTGCATCAATAGTGGTGCCGATATACAGCTGTGGCCAACTTATTAGAAAAACAATTGAACTTTTTTTGGTCTGATAAGCATCTTATATCAAAAAACAATTCATTTGTTTTTTTTTTTTGCTGTTCGTTTGGTTTATGTGGAACATTTCTGAACTGTTGTAATTTAGCTTGAAATATAATTAGAAACACTGTCATTCTAACTCATTAATTACAAATTTAAAAGCCAATTTTCAATTTTTAATGTTTTTTATCAATGACTGAGCGAATGCTTTTAAAATTAAGTGACTGACTTTATTGTGTTTTGGCTTTATTTCATATGGGAAAAGCAAAAAGTTGCTTTCCGGCGACCTGGCAGGCGATCGTTGAGATGCGGAAGATCAAAATGTCATACCGATTTATTGCAACTCAATTAAATTGCTCGGTTAAACAAGTTTATGTTCCTAATTAAGCATTTTCAGGCTTTTGAAACCATAAAAAATATACCAACGCGAAACTGGGCACGCAAAAAACCTGTATAAACTGATCGAATAATATACCGGCTTGCAAAATTCATTCTCAAAATAACTCCAAGAGAAATTCAACGCCTGATTTTGAAAGAAATCATTACTCCGATATCTACACGCACCTTAAGAAGATGGCTGGTAGAATTTGGATTGAATGGACAAGTCGCACGCAAGAGACGGCTTGGAACACCGAAACAAAGAAAAAAGATAATTTAATTTACGAAGTGCCACCTGAACTGGGCAATACAATAATTAGTTGTGTGCAGCGATGAAACGAGAGTTAATCAGATGCAACAAGATGGTTTTCAGGACATACGACGGCCAGAAGGAGCAGCTTTAAATCGTTAGTACGTTCTTCCAGTCATCAAACATAGCGGTGGATTAGTCGACGGTTGGAGTTAATTTTTTTTTTTGATATTGTATCGGTCCAGATCTTAGAAAACAAGCTGATACCTTTGGCTAACGAAAATATGCCTGTTATTTGGAAATTCCAGCAGGAAAACGGCCTCAAAGATACAGCGAAGATTACAAAAAAGTTGTTAAATAACAATACAGTAAGGGTTATTGAGTGATCTCAGATCTCAATCCGATAGAGCATTAGTGGGGTGATGTCCAAAATGCTATTACCTTAAATAAATCCACAAACTTAGACATTCTGTATGACAACATCAAAGCCGCTTGGAATGCTATGACAGTAGACACTGCAGGCCGCTCGCCCATTCGATGCAACGTAGATGCCAAGAAATGATTAGACGCCCCACCTACTTAAGACAAAAATTATTTCCCTTTTCTTTCTTGTTTCTAATTAGTTGTACAAGTGAATTTTGATACTCAATTTTAATTAAAATATTTTTATTTTTAATCATATGTATGAATGATAATTTTTTACTTAAGTTGATCTAGAAAAACTAAATTTTATGAAAACCATAAGTATTCCAATCATTGGTTAGCGAAAATTGAAAATAAACTTATTTATAAAAACTTCTGATTAGTGTTTCTAATTAGTTGGCTACAGCTGTAAAATCTCTTTCTCGAAGTCTTATTTATTGATTAAGATTTCCTGTCATATACGCCACTATCACACCAATTTAAGCTGCACAATAGACAACTCGCCGTATTTTCCAATTATGTCCATACTTAACTTAACTTAACATATTATGTTGTTTATGTAAAAAGTCTGTTGAGAGGAGATGACACTAAAAAGAATTTGATAAATTTCTATACAACATAGATTAAATAAAAAATAAAAAATTCTTTACCCTTTAAGTGTGGGAAATCCTTCATCTTCATCGTTCATGAAAATCTAATCAAAATTTCTAACAAAATCCTTTCCAACCTCATCAACTCCTACAACTGTTTAGCAAAATAATTGTCATTTCAAATTAGAGATCTCATTTCAAGCAGCCAGCATACTTCTTAGGAAGTCCCTTTGCCAAAGCTCCTATTTAATCTACAAATTACGAAATAATTATCTTTACATCCTACGTTTAATTCCACACCAAGTGTAATGCGCCAAGCATCCTTCCTGATTCTCCTTAAAAGACACAGCCAACTTATTGCTTCCAATTATTTATAATCCAACGCTATTGTTAGATTATACAATAAATAAGTTTGTGTGTCTGTTATCTATTTACATCAACAACGCCCACCAATAATATTCAAAATACAAATATCTACGAGTATACATCTACAAACATCTCCAATCGAATCTTTTGAAACAAAGTTTATTTTTAACGCAAAAATAACTCAATCATTTAATAAATGAGATTCCCAATCTCACTGAAGACCCTTCTTCAAGGATATAGTATACCCTCCCTGTGGTAACTTTCCGACTCTCAGGGGTATCCCTTAACTTATTTTGAACATTGTCTAAGGGCACAAACACACTGGCATTATACCGAAAATTCCTCATCATCGAAATTTAATCCTTCAAAGTGATTTTATTCAAATGAGGCAAATCGCGCGCAATGGTCTTAAAAGGAAGAATAAAGCTCGATCTACTGCGTACAAGAAAGATTGCCTAGTAGGATTGTCCATAATCAAAGTTTAAGGTATCTTTCCTTAAAAGTGGTGATGAATTGATTATGTTCTGCGAAATTAACGAAAATAAGAAGGAAAAACGAAAGAAACCACAGTAAAGAGCACAATTACGACGAGGGATAGCTACGAATATCCTCTTTCTAGATCCAAGGCGTGATCCTTATCCGGGGTTAGGTCATCTTGAAAAGTTTTCAAATGATTTCACTTCATTGAAATGCTAGTCACGTCTGCTTCCTCAAAATAATTTTGTTTCAAAATAAAGTCACAATGTCTGGTTGGTTTTTTAGATTTGTTTTGAAGTAGGACTGCTCGAAATCCTTGTTGAGAAAAGAGAAGCTATTACTGTAATAGCCGTGGTTTCGAAAGGTTGTGGGGGATGGCTTTTAATTAAATATAAAGAACGTGCGAAGGTTCCTCATTTGGATGGGACCCACAGTGAAAATCGTAAAATATTCTAAAGTAATACGAGTATGTATGTATTTTTTACGGTAGGACATTTGTAAAGATTTAGGAAAAGGATTGTACCTGGGAATTGCGTTCGTACGAGTAGTTTTCAATTGAACATAAACGTAAGTCATTAAAGTGCAGCGTACGAAAATCCCTTCCCTTAAGTTCAATATTTCCCATTGTGATCTTTGAGTTCTTCTTTTCTTTAAAGCTAGCCCTAAACGATGAACATGCTCGCCGAACTTGCTCGTTTGGGTTATCCCCTACACGACGAGCACATTTGGCGAGCATTCATTTCGTGTTGATTCTTCACAGTGTAAACATGTGCGATAAAGAAGGGCCGCGATATGAATTCGGCGGCGTTCACAGCAAAATGAGGTTTGCTCGCGAATGAGCCGGTTCGGCGAGCATGTTCGCCGTTTAGGGCTAGCTTTACAAATGTAATTTACTAGAGAGTTAGGCTTGCATGTACGTACTAGAGAGTTAGGTTTTCATGTATTATAGCGCTGCTTTGATAGAAAAGTTTTACAACTCAAAATCATCAACTTTTCAGGAGAGAGCAGTTTGAAAATTTGCTACGAATGTATTAGAATAAACGGCACTACTGCTCCCTTGCGGCCAAGGAATACTCATACACTTGCGACGTTTTTCACAATGTTCTGACAACCATTAGGAACTTTTTGAACCCATAACTCAAAAACGCCAAATTCTGAGTTGTGACATCAATGCAGCGATATATTGGTTTTGAATGTTCGGGTATTATAATGGCAGAGAGCTCAATGGAAAGCTTCTTTGTAAGCTTCTCTAGATATCTCTCGCACTTCGTGTCAATTCAAAGAAAATTAATATTGCTCGAGTGACCTTTTTTTGAACTATTAAACATCTACGTCTACTATAAATCAAACATACAACGGCATATGGGTAGGTTGTGAGATCAGACTAAGCCGAGTTGTTATCTACAAAATTGTGTTGGTCCTATTTAGACCAGGCTATGTCCATTGTGCTATTACATGAACTGATCTTTCTTGTTGCTCCTTTAGCTTTGGATCAATTTCTATATTTTGTCTCAAAAATATCCTGAAGATTCTCCAGAAAACATCTACTCAGAATCAAAGCTTGCTAGCAAATCTATTTTTAAAAATCTTTGTATAATCTGCGTTATCTTCAGCAGAATGATTGATGAATCAATTTTATAATCTTTGTGTGCTTAGCAAAAACCTGGTTCTCTGTTACGACGCCTAAAAGCAGTTCACCGTTTTTCTTACTGAGGGATAGCAGAATAGACGTTGACCTTTTAGAGAGTGATGCCAACTGCAGTTAGGCTCAGATGGAACACAACTGTCAATAAAAGCCTTATCAAATAACCAACGCTGATCCAGTTCTGGTCAGGGTCGAGGGTGATGTTCTGCCCGAGACGTCGGTGTTGGTTGTCCTTTTTGCTTGACAGCATATACTTGGTCTTGCCCTCATTGACCGCTAAACCCATTTTCGCCGCTTCCGTCTCAATACTCGCAAAAGCGCCACTGAAATCACGCTGCTTTCTGACGAGTATGTCATTATCGTCGACGTATGCGAGTAGTTGGACGGACTTTTGAAAGATAGTGCCTCTTGTGTTTGCTCGTGAGTTTTGCACTATTCTTTCAAGTACGATGTTGAAAAAATGCGCTGTCATCGCCTTTTCTAAGTCCTTTTTGGACATCAAAGGTCTCGGTGAGATCTTTACCGACCTTGATGGAGCAGCGTGCATTCTCCATCGTCATCCTGCACAGACGGACGAGTTTGGCAATGATGCCAAAACTAGACATTGCTCTGTATAGCTCGTCTCTATAGATGCTGTCATACGCGGCCTTAAAATCGAAATCTTTCTCCTCTGTGGGGTCATGCGCGCATATAAGGTCAATGTTGGCGAATTTAGCCTTGGTTCGGATTGCTCCGAGGCGCTCGCTAACATGCCGGAAACTGAGGACTTCTGCGATGAAATTCTCACAATTACTTCTCGTCACCTTGTCGAAATACTTTTCTAGAAATCATCAAGCCAGCTTGGCAGGAGTGGGAACTGGTTTCGTTCTAACCAATTATTGGTAATTCAGTGGGATGTAGTAACCATTCCACATTTTTAGAACATCTCTATCAATGAAGTATAAAATTGTTTTGTCAAAAATCTTTTTAAGTGTTTTATTGATCGATTGTAGATTTAGCTTAGTTAAAACCCCAATGATAGGTGTTATCAGGTTCTCCATATTACAACAGCTCACATCGTAGATGAAAGGTCTACTCTCGACCTACCAAAGGGTACGCGAAACCATGAAAAATAACAACAAGGACATTCATTTTTGTTAGGTGTATTCGTATGTATCTTGCTTGTGAAATATCGTTAAATGTCATCTAAACTTGAATTTGTTACGGCCCCAAGACTTATTAAAACCTTGGAACTCCTATTTTTGAGAATTTTGTACATGAAGGGAAGCAATCTGCTGCGATAGCTAAGCTTGAGGTATTACCAAACACAAACATAAACTTGAGTTTACTGAGTCTTGTATTCATTCTAGACCACAATAGAAATACTATATTTTACGCTAAATGAACTATCTAAAGCCATTAGGTGCGCCAAGACTGTTCTGATATGGATTGTATTGGCTAAATATCTGTTTAAAATCACTTACAGATATGCTACCCTGACGAGGCACCACCACCTTCAGAAAATTGCGTTACAATAACTCATTAGTATTGTAAATCATTTCCTTCCTGATTGCCAAGCTTTCGCTCTCATTAGATTACAGGCACCAGGTGCTGATATGTACAATAAGTACTATTTTAAGACAATATACCTATATTTTCTACAATAGATAGTGAACTCATAATATACATACTCGTAACACATAGAACCAACGGGGGTAGTATTTGTACTACAAAACACTTACAAGTAGTTGCCACAACTTTCGAAAGAAGCCCTTACATTTTACAGACTTTAATCGGCTTTAAACCTGTAAGTCTGGAGTGCTTAGGTATATAATTTGCCAACTCCCACATACATAATTTATTTCTAGTTTATTATTCCAAAAGTGAATACTCTACTCAATTCAATGTGAATTTCAAAGACCAAAAACAAAAAATTCAGAATATCTCTTAAACCACCTAATGCGAGGGGCTTTATTGTTTAATTGAAAAATGACTCTTGGAACCGGCGATGATGATACCATTTTGATATTAGCAAATAATGAAAACACCCTCCAACAAGGAGCACAAACATCTGCAGCTGGTAATCACATTATACGCAACACAATCAAAACAAAATATGAAAAAACAAAAGCCAACCTAAAATCTGCTGGCATTATGTTGGAACGACGAAAAAACCGAAATGATTACGAAGACCTTGATAAGAGTAATTCAACAGAAATGGATCCAAACTTTGTCCATAGGTCAACTGACCATATTGTCAATTCCTCATTAAAAACAAATGCTTATGAGCACATCATCAATGATGGCGCCAGCAATACGTTACAAGGACGAAAGGATATACTTGTATGTAGCCAATCGGAAAACGCAATCCATTTTGAAGATAATCAATCAAAAATTGATTTAGGCACCTCCATAACTGCCCAGCAGAAACAACAACCTCCAGCCACTGTTGTGATAAAAGACCGCGAACGACTTAGAAGAGAGCATGTTTGGTTTATCTTCTTTGTTTTTCTGTATTCAATATACTTAATCATTGGAAGCCTTTGTTTTCAGGCTATCGAATCGCCAATTGAAAGGAATGCTACCATTACTGTACTCGAGAGGAGGAATGCATTCCTACGAAAATATCCACAAATTTTTGGTAAATCTTCTACAATACAAACTTTAAGTCAGTGTATATGGCCAATCTCACCATGATCTTAGTCAGCGTGGGGTTGTCCATTTGTACAAAACCCGTAGTTAAATATTTTATTATGTAGTTAGTTAAATATTCAACATCTCCTGGCACCTTGGGTTATTAAAAAAATTACATACACATGCGTATACTTGATGTATATCCACCCATACACTACTTATATACTAAACACACGTTAATAAATAAATATTTTGAAAGCCATAACTGATTGGAGTGTTTTTTTTTTAGATGACGACCTGGAAGACTTTTTAAGAGCTGTTATTGCTGCAAATGACCGTGGCATTTCACCATTGCGTAATGCCAGCAATGACCTGAACTGGAGTTTTGGTCAGGCGCTTTTCTTCTCTAGCACTGTAGTTACAACTATTGGTAAGTTCTTTTCTCGATAATAAAAATAAAATTCACTTAATTATTAATTCAAAGGTTATGGTCACGTAACACCTTTAAGTCAAACTGGTAAAATATTTTGCATGATTTATGCTACGATTGGTATTCCATTGACATTGATTCTATTGAGTGCTGTTGTCGAACGTCTTTTGATACCAGCCAACTGGCTATTGGGAACGCTTAATTCAAAGTTGGGACATCTATATCAGCCATTCAATATTCGTCTTCTTCATCTGAGTATTATCGGTAAGTTTTCTAACAAATAATGAAATTTCAAAAAACATCACAAAAATTTAGAAAACAAAAAGCATTATTATGCTTTCAAACTAAATTAGATACTCAAATATCGATTGAAAGGTTTAGCAAGCTTTTTAAAATTAAGTGTTAACTTCGTACATTTTGAGCAATATCCGAGAAATTCCTTACTTTTCTGCCATTCAAGATTCACTGCTTGAAGCGCAAAAACCCGTATCCTAGCTACTTGGTGGTACATGTACGAGTAGTTCTGCAAGTAATGTACATCAGACATTCTGATATTTACAAGTAAAAACCGACCCGAGAGTGGACATTTTTAACTGTTCTTCTTGCTCTTCAGTTCTCTAATAAACAATTAAGTTGATCGGACAAATAGATATCTACCAATCATTACTAAAAATTATTAATTATTCATCTAGGAAAATGCTCAATGCTCTGCCAAGTTCCGTTAAGTGTTAACCGATATCTTCAATTTTATATTTTAATATTTAATATTATATTTTAGACATAACGACGTGCTTTCGTGCCACTTTTTCTTTCTGTCTCCATTCGTAATGATAAATCACATCGGTCACATAAGGACATGAAATTATTCAAACACTTAGGGGTCCAACCCATAGAAATGTTGCCCTGTCGTTTTTAACCGACAACTGGTGTCACGACTGACTTTGCAGTTGGCCATCTTGTCAGCCCAATTTTTTGATAAATTTTCAGTGGTTTCGGCTCCCATTTTACGCTTGACCAATATATAACCTCCTTCTTGAGTATCTGAGTTGTCTCTGGATTGTTCATCGATTTTTAATGGAAGCCCACAAATAAAAGTCCAACGACGTGAAATCGCAACTTCGTGGCGGTCAAGCAACATCTACAAAACAAAACTGATCACACGATTATTGAGCTTAATGTGCAATAAATGGATTGTTGAGCGGCTTATGTGGCAGGTAACCTCATCTTGGTGGAATCATAGCTCGACTTAATTCAAACCTTCAATTTTTGGCCACTTTGGTTGTCATGCCTCAGCAGCGCTCTTCCTCTTTGAAGAAATATGGGCCCAAATGGGCAGCTCTAAAGTCCAAATAGTGAAACGGTAACGACGTTTCGTTGGTCATTTTGCTTTAATTCCCGAGTAAATTGGACCGTGTTAGCGTATAATCCAAGTTCTTAGTGCAAAATTCTCCTCAGGCTAGTGCGATTAATGTTCAGTTGCTGAGATTCGTAAATTTGTTGGCAGTTCACACATGTACACATTCACATTCATAGTAATTGATTTTTTACGAGAAAAGTTTTCTGACTGAGTCATTTCTTAAATTGTGACTTTGGAGCCATGTCAAACAGAAGACCCATCCCATCGCTTCCCAGTCAATTAAATAACTTAAATTTAATATCTGTATCGATTCTGAGATGACAATCATGTATTATTAACAAACTAAGGCGTCTACCTACTACTGCTTTTACACCGATGATGGTACTCTCAATGACAAAGAAGGCCAACCTGTACTGAGTTGATGAATAAAGGTAAGTACGTGAAATTGACGTGTGTGGACTTAATCCGGTTTAGGATGAATTGGCAGCTCTTCGTCCACTCAAATATTTTGTTCAGAGCTCGTTGAAGTTTTGCAATCGAGGATGCAACTGTTTGTCCTGTGGCGAGGATCGCCGTGTCTTCCGCGAACGTAGCTACCACAGTCTCTTCATCTAGGGGTATCTTTCTAGGGTACAGTAAGAATAGCTTTGACCCCAGAACGCTTCCTTGTGGAATGCCATATCTAACCCGAAACAGTCTGTTTTCAAGATTACGTTTATACCGACCCGAAATTCTTCACCGTTTACATTGATCGAAAAACATTTATATGATAGCTGTTGTCTTCCCACTTCCTGTTTTTTTTTAAACGTTTTTTGGTTGAGGCACATAATCGTTAGTGATTGTAAATATTAGAACAGCTGACTTCTTTCAAAGCTGTTCGATTTGACAACCTTCTAAATGCAGAGACGAAATTCACTGAAATTCAACATTTCGAAATGCTGGAAAATGTATGGAACATTTCGGCTGAAATGTTGAATTTTTCCGAAATATTGAATTTCGGGTCGGTATAAACGTACTATAAAATTCGAGTATTCTATTCATTTGTTCCGGTAAAATTTGTTGTAGCTTATACTTCAAGCCCTCGTGCCATACCTTGTCGAAGGTTTGCGATACATCGAGAAAAACGCTTGAACATATCTTTTTTCCCTCTAGCGCGTTTTCAATCACATTTGTTATCCGATAGACCTGATCGATTGTAGAATGTTTGACCCTAAAGCCGAACTGGTGATCCGGGATCAATCGTCTTTCTTCAGTTATCGGTCATAAACGTTTAAAACCGATTATAATGATGTGACTATTGATTAATGAACAAAGTGTGTGCATGTTTAACATTGGCTTGGTACACTTTGTTTTCTTTTTACAAAAGAGACGCTGAGCAACAACTGACTATTAATAGTTGAGTGTAACTCTGATCATCCTAGCACAGGTGGCATTACATACTACACTTTACGCACAGACGGCATTACATACATTTGTATGTGCATTAGTTTAAATACAAACTGTTAATTTACATATTTCAACACTTATTATAAATTTTTATTTGAAAGGGCATTTTAAATAATCTCCAATAATTTTTTTTTTTAGTTGCCCTTATTGCAGCAGTATTTTTTGCGATACCAACCGTAATCTTTGCCTATCTTGAACCAGCATGGGGTGCCCTCGATGCATTCTACTATTGCTTTATATCATTGACAACAATCGGTCTGGGAGACTACATACCAGGTGAAGGAGTTTCAGCTGAAAATCGATCTCTTTACAAAATTTGCATAACGGCTTACTTGGTCTGCGGTAAGTATACATTCTACTCAATAAAATTCATTTATTTGTAAATTTACTAAGATTTGAAATTTTTATAGGCCTCATTGCTATGATGTTCGCTCTGACCGTATTCTATGACATCCCGCAATTGAATTTGGGCCAACTATTTACGGAAAATTTCAATGGAGAAACAGAAAAACTTCGTCTATCTGGCAACAATACGACTTGCTATTCGGGACCATCAGGCCTATATATGCCACAACGTGACGAAGAAGTCCGTCGAGCTGTTGTCCGCATTCGACCCCATGGTGATGATTCACCCAGTCCAGATGATGCCCCGTCCTCACTAAACAGAGATATGAGAATACCTTAAATAAATTCAAAAACTATCAACAACAAAATATGCGCAATAAAAAACCTTCTAACCGCATTTCAAAACATAAAAAAAATATTATAATAAAAGACCGAAAACACAAAACGGTTCCAAGGTATTCAATAAAATTGAGACTATAACAAAGCTACATACACATGCATAAAGCTTGTGTCTCTTAAAAAGGGGATGACTTTTTCGAAATTGGTGTAGATTCAATCTTTTGGTTGAAAATGCAGGAACGATTAACTATGACATGATCATGTTTATGTAAATTAACATTCATATCATGAAAGACACTATTTAGGGCATTCTCAAGCAAACATATTCTATACAAAACATACAAACATGCAGACATTTATATATATGACTATACAATAATATAGATTTTATGGGCATATTATAATATCAATTTATATACTTATGTAGTTTAACCAAAAAAGAGAGCACGACAGAGAAAAACTCATTTACACATATACACCAACACAGGACAAAATACAACAAATATATATATATATATAAAATATATAAAAATTCATAAACACAAATAGTGGTACCAATAAATACTATTTAAAAAAAAAATAATAAACATAAATACAATCTACATACATTAAAAACGATAATCACACATATAGACTAAATGTACTGTGTAGAGATAAACTTTTCATATTCCAAAGGACAAACTATGAGTAGGTATCTATTGTAGATATCCTCATACTCGTACACTATACTGTATTGATCCCCCCGTAAGTAAGTTAAGTTTTGTGTTTCATTTTTAAAGAATTCTATTTAATTGTTAACGATTTATTGAGATACATTCAGAAATGTTTATATTTATTATATATTTTTATTATAGATTCAATATATAAATCATATGTTTATAAACATCATCAATCAGAAGCATATATGGCATATTAATATTAGATGTAGCAAACCTAACTTACATACATACATATATTATATTTTTTTATTATTTATTAAGAGAATAAAAATTATTTTATTTATAACATCTATGTGACAGTAGTATGTTCATATATTCATATGTAGCTAATACAAGCTAAGTCATGGTGTATTAGATAATTACTTACTATTCACCAAACTAAAAGGTAACTGAAAATAAAAATAAAATTACAAATACACATGTTTTTTTTTTATTTTGTTACTTTTATTTGTATCTTCTTTGTGTTTTTGTTATTATATCTGATAAACGAATAGATCAAACAGAGAAATCATCATTGCCACCCTGTTTTGACAACTAATTATTTGAAAAAATGCAAACAGAATCATTCCTCAGAAGCAAGATCAATTTGAACAACTCGAATGTGACTTTATGCACATCGTACGCCTTTTGATTGAGAAAACCAATTTTAGTTAATAGCAAACCATCAGTTTTAATATCACACTAAAATCTAAATATGTTTTACAAAATAATTACTAAAATATTTGTGTAATTATCTTTCGATGTGTGTTTGATAAAGCGAACACTTGACGCACAATTTTTCAAAAGTCAATGCAATTATGATCGGGCTCTCACAGGTGCGTTTGCTAGTGTTGAAGCAGGAGCTGCCAAAAAGAATTTACAACATTTCGAGATTCTTATCTGTCTATAAAATCCAATTGCCTTAAAAATATCGAGATTTTGTGCCGGATAAGGGTCATTATTTTACCTTTTCTTCTAAAGAAATTCGCATTATAAGATGAAGACTTGACTCAAACACAAGAACACCACGCAGAAGCATTAAAATTTAAAACGTTTAGAAGGTCTTTGAAAGATCTCAAAAGCGTTCCATATCAATGGAAAGAAAGAAACATCGAAAGACAAAAAATAACTTTTCAGAAATATTGCTTGATCGTTGAACGTTTTTTTGGATGGAATTATTACTGCTGATGAACCGTGGGTCTACGAGTATTTCGGTAACCCCAAGCGCCAAAAACCATGGGTAGACCCAAGTCAACCAACAACCTCCCAACCAGAACGCAATATCTACTGAAAGAAGAATATTCTGTGTATTTTGTTAGACCAGTAGACAATAGTGTACTTTAAACTGCTAAAACGTCAACAACTGATAAAATTAACCCAAGCATTGGAGCAAAAACGACTAGAATATACCCAATGACACCCATCATTATTTTCCATCATGACAGTGTGTCTTTCACATGTTGCAGACCAAGTAAAAAATTACTTGGCTTACATTAATTGGGAAGTTCTGCCTTAACCGTCGTATTCACCAGACTTTACCCCTTCTGATAACTACTTGTTTCGATCGCTACAGCACGGAATTTCGGATCAGCACATTCATTCTTACGAATAAGTGAAAATTGGCTTGATGAATGGTTGGCCTCAAAGGACAAGGAGTGGTATTGGCGTGGATTCCATAAATTGCAAGTTATATGGGAAAAAGTGACAGCTAACGATGGTCAATACTTCGTATTAAATTCATAAATTGTGTTGTATTTAAACAACATGAGCTTTCAGAGAAAAAAAAAATTCATATTCACACATTCGAGGTAGTAAGGGATATTATCTTTCTAAGCTCTGCTAAAAAGTCTGACAACAATACCTTATCAGAAATAAAGTGAAAGATCACTCTTGGCATTCGATGTTTCTTTGGGCTAAGAAAGTAATGAAGTAGTTAGGCCCTTTCTTGAAAAACTAAAGATACTTTATATAAAAGCTTGATCATTCCACATCGGCTTTATGGCGTTGAAGCATGGATTCTATCGAAAACGGATGAAGATAGTTTCGAGAGCAAAGTCCTTCGAAATATATTGGGCCCAAAATCGACATCGATCTTTCCAGAAAACGTTCATCAGTCGCTTGAGATAGCAAGAAAATGTAATATGAATGGAAACTATTGCTGCAGTGGCGCGTAGAAATATATCTTCACCGACTTAGAGTGCGCATCTAGATACTGTTAGCCATTATAAATATCTGATTAATTGGAAAGACTTATAAGTTGAGACCAAGGTTCACCCCGGACTGTAGCGCCACCTTAGTAAATAAGTTTGGTAGTAGCATTGTACTCGTATGGACATGTTCTTCAGGTTGGTTGGTTTATGGCATTTTAGAGCTACTTGCATATTTTAAGCGCCTATAATTAACTTTTTTTCAATCTTAAGTTCATTTTCTTGACAAATGCATTTGCTCTTTTCTGGTTTCGGCATGAAGAATTCAGTCACTAAATATCGGTTCTGGGTCACTTAAGATCTCTTTAAATTCTTTTAATCCCCATTTGTTTTATTCAAGCAAAGGAGATGACATATCTGATATTGGGCGAAACCCACCTAGTAGGAACAATATTTGCGGTTGTCAAACTTTATTTCTGAATATTAAAGGCAAAATACGGAAGCTAATTAAAAAACTGTCTTCCATCTTATTACCAGTAAACAAATCATATGACTGTCATCACAATATTTTTCGGAGATAAAACATTTTATAAAGGCTATTATTATGTCATAAGCTTGCGAAACCTTGCCTTAAGGATAAAACCACTGCATATACTAGCATTAAATACCTTACAATATACTAAAGATGGTGGAAAGCAGCTGTGATTCAGTATGTTCATATAAGCATTTGGCATTGGCCAAATAACAAATAGCAACGGTTTTTAATTTTACTTAAGTCACCTATTTCAATTCGAATAGTTCTATTGGGCGAACGAACCTAAAAGCAGATAATACAGTGTGCATTCATTCTATCCTTTCATTGACAAATTTATGTCAAACTTGACAATCAAATAACGGTAACTCGCCACTTGTCACATGGACAATTTGAAAAGTTTCGTTGGTTCGGAGTATATTTTACAAGGTAGGGATTAAAATGTTTCTTAACAATTCCGACTGCTCAGAGGAGAAAAAAGCAGAATTTCGAAAATATCTGGAGGAGCATGGAGTCTTGGATGCGATCACTGATGTTTTCAATAAAATAATAACCGCCAAGGATAAACCAGAAAATCCTATAGATTTCATCAGACATGAGCTAGGCGATACGCCCATTCCACAGGAGGCGAACGATAATTTAGAACATGAACTTGAAGAAGCACATCGTGAAATTCGTATTCTTCGCCAAAAGGTTGAAAATATGGGACTTGGCAAGTTGCTTAAGCACGATTCCGAAGTTTTGGGTGGACCACCAAGTGCAGAATGTTAGATAAGAACATACATATTTTGTTTCAAATAAATAAGTACAAGTTAATACACAAAAATTACTTTTTAATTAAAATTTTTTTTTTAATATTAATTTGACAAGCATAAGCTATCAAATGTTGTATTCATCTTTAATGTGATTCCTTTTTTGTAATGTAATTCTCTGATATTCAAAATACACACAATGAGTCGTCAAACACCTTAATTTCAGGAGTCTGCGACAAAACTGAATCTCAACAAGTCGGGAGTTTTGTACGAAGATTCCATCGAATTAACTATACTCCTGTTTTTTCCGCCCTTAAATATCTGGCTGTAATTTTGCTCATTTGGCTGAGCACTCGATACGGGAATTAAAAAAGCCAGCTTCTGTTGATAAGAATAAGTGCCTTATCCGTACAGTACACTTCCAAAAATGAGACAAATTTCTAATATGAACTTAATACTGATGTTTTTGTTTTAATTGGTGTTGCTCCATGGATACCTACAGTGTCATCCCGTCGAGCTTGATCAGTCTTCTTGTTTCTATTTATATTTGTTTAGATGTCTGGCAGTTACCTCATTGAGTGTTATTTGTTTAATGTAATTGGTGGGTTGTAAAATTGACTACTATTTGTTCAATAATCTGAATCGGACCTCGGCTCGGAATACAACCAGATCAGATGACTCAGAATCCAACAGAGTATAATCTTGTGCTGTTAAGCCCTCGTATTTTTGATTTTGCAAGTACATTGCAGTATTCATTCGTAATTGTATTCATGCTAAGCCAAGCAGCAATATAAAAACAAGACTTCGGCTTGGAACACAGCAGTATGTGGATAGACTGAAGTATTGCTGTATTAAGAGGTGTTAAGAGAAAACTACTACCACAGAACCTACGGTTATTTTAGTCTTCTGTGAAAGGTCAATGTTGAATGTTGTTTCTAGTTAATTTCAGTGAACTGATGTTCGAGACAAGCCATGTAACAGCTTGAAAACATTTACCTCATTCTATTACTGAGGGTTTTCTATCCTAGGTAGCATATAAAGCAGAATTTGAGGAGCCGCATCTGAAGAGATTTTTAACGCAAAAGTGTTGCTCATACAGGAAGTTCGTTGAGTTTTTTCTTTCGTTATTTTACTCCTTTTTAGTGCATACCATTTCACGAATGTTTGGAATATCATAGCGCATGTCCTGGGTTGATATAAAAACGTTAGACCGTTCTTGCTGTAATTTTCTTTTCAAGTTTGCTAAAAATTTGATTTTTAATCATGAGAGGACAAACGCACTACCATTCTCACCATTCGAATACATTTTAGCTTTCTTCCCCTAGTTTTTTGTTATTTTTTTTACTGTTTAGACCGTTTTTGACTATGTTATTGAAATTGAGTGGTTTCACTTATATGCCGATTTTGCAAAATATTTTTGTCGGTGAATTAAATCCACAGTAAGGCACTGGTTCAATGGCCAGAATAAAAAAAGTAGAAGACCAAATTGTGTACTTTTGTGGCTGTCGTTTAGTCTCATAAGTTTCGTTAAGACATACCTTGGCAATATTGATTGTTCGCAAACCTATTGAGCCAGTAGTAATTCTCGGCATGATATTTCAAAAAACGTTAGAGTTTTATCCGGAAACCTCCGTCGCAAACATGATCTGTGATCTGTGACTGTAATTCCTGAACCAGCTGCAAGTAATTGTGATGTAGTGATGTATGTTGGTCGAAATCCTTTTGCAAAATTCAAGTTAACCGACGATGTAATCGACACCAATTTCATTAACAATGGTTAGTTTCATCTGTAAATACATTACGTTGACGTGTTGTTGGCATACGTTGTACCATATGTGTTATTACCGTAAACCGTAGAGCAAAATTTGGATACACAAACTTCTTGAAAATATCTCCTGTCCACAGTGGCAGCGTTACTTTTGTACCTCAATTTCAGGTCGAACATTTGAGTATAAACACTAGACAAATGAGGCAAATATATAGAAGAGTTTTTCTTCTTTTTAAGTGGCTTTGCAGCCCGAAGTGAACCTGAGCGTCAGCCATGAAGCCTCTCCAGCTTACACGGTCTTTCGCCAGCTCCTTCCATCGGTGATGCACTCCAAGTTGATTGAGGTCCCCTTCCACTTGTTCGCACCGCCGTAGATTCGGTCGTCCTATGCTACGCAGTCCCCGGGGCTCGGATTTGAAAATTATTCGAGCCGAATTCCATTCGTTCTACATGGCCATGGCGATGTCGCTGTACAACACGTACAGTTCGTGGTTAAATCTCCTCCTCAATCAATACAAACTGGATCAAATTAATACGAAGTATTTTCCCCTCGAAACGGCCAAGGACTTCTTCATCGTTTCTCAATTGAGTCCAAGTCTCTGCGCTATAGAGCAAGACGGGGATGATCAAGGTCAGTTTGGTCTTGCGACAGAGGCCTCTACTACTCAATTGCCTTCTGAGCTTGTAAAAATAGCAGTTAGCAAGAGTTGTTCTACGACTTATTTCCGTACTGGTATCGTTGCTACTTGTAACTGCGGAGCCAAATTAGAAGAAGTTTAACAACCTCGAATTTATAGCTACCATTTGTGACACTCTGACCAAGTTGTCGAAGTCGGAGGTCCTTTTTTGATAACAGCATATACTTGGTTTTTGCCTTATCTACCATGAGACCAATTTTAGCCGCTTCCGCTTCGAAAGTTGTCTTCGTCCAATATCGTCGATGTCATCTGTGTGCGCAAGCAATTGGGAAGACTTGTAGAGAATCGTTCCCCTTCTATTGGCCAGTGAATTTTGCACGATTCTCTCTTAAGCGATGTTGGAAAAATCACATGACAGCGCCTCGCTTTGTCTTAAACCTTTTTTGACACTGAAGGTATCGGTTAATTCCGCGGCGTTGATTGCTCTCACACTGAGGTATGTGTAGATTGGCTCCAGAGGCTGTTGGAGTAATACCTGTATTTCCTGGCTGGGGGGATAACTGAGATTCTGCAAGAATTTCCTGAAAAGCTCCATCATAAATTGGTCTATGGGCAGGCACTTTGCTACATTGTAATCTTTTGCTTGTTGTACCGTCTGGGAGGGAGATTCGGATATTCTTGCATTTCCCGACGAGTTCTTCCATGAAGTACTGAAACTGTGGTCCTGAAGCAAATGAGTTCCGTTTTGCTGCTGTTAATTTTTAGCCCGCACTTCAGTTAAATGTTTTTAACCAGGTCCTCTCCAGCTGCTTTAAATAGTTCAGTTGCAAGCCCGTCTGGGCCAGCAGCTTTGTTCGACTTAAGTCTCTATATCGCTATCTCAACTTCTAGGTCAGGTGGACGGAATTCGTCCAGTGTTGATGGTCCATTCTGCCTGACAGCAGAATGGTGTTTACATATTTTCAGCACCGACTGCGATTCTACTACTAGGTCTCCATTTTCGTCCTTGCAGGCTTCCGTTCTGGCTTTATAGCCCGAGCATGTTCTTTTAATTATTTAACAGAATTTTCGAACGTCATTTCTGCCGTACCATCTCTCCATTTCCCCGGTTCAGACACAACCACACGATAGTAGAGTACAAGTTACAGGGAAATAATTTTACCGTGTCACTCATTTCCACATAGGAAGAGCTCATGGGAACATACACCAGTTACACGTCTGATGCTAGTTATCATGAAAGACAACTAGAATAGGAAGGGTCTTACAATCTTTCTTTAAACCTCGAACGAAATCATCTAAAATTTCTTTTCCTATGGCTTGCGACCCAAACGAGATTAAATAAATAAAGATCACTAACTGTATTCAAACACTATGTGGGGTGAAAAGTAACCTTCTTGACCGCCAGAATGCGCTGCTACTGCAAAGAAGGTTATGGTACCTTGTAGTTCATTCATAGTTAGGCCAAATTTCAGTGCGATACTGTCTTTAGTTTTGTTTTGACAGCTGATTGTTGTTGACGTGTTTGGCATCATGTTGAGTATGGACAAAAACGATTTTCGTTCTCTCATAAAACAATTTTTAGAGGCAAAACGGCGAAGGAAACAAAAGAAAAGTTGGATAAATATTATGGGGCTAATGCTCAGTCAGATAACACCATCAAATATTGGTTTCGAGATTTTCGTGGTGGCCGCAACTTCACTACCGATCAAGTCCGCAGCGGCAGGCCCTCCGATGCGGTTACAGAGGACAATGTCAAAAAAGTGCATGAAATGGTGTTGGCTGACCGGAAAGTGAGGGTGCGCGAGCTAGTAGATACCACAAAGATTAGTACTGAGCGCACACGCCATATTTTGGGCAATATTCTGCATATGAAAAAGTTATCCTGCCGCTGGGTTCCGCGCATGCTCACTCCTGACCAAAAACAAGAACGCGAGAGCACTTGGAAAGAGTGTTTGGACTTGCTGGTGCGGAATCGGGCGGACTTTTGGCGTCGATTGGTAACTATTGAAGAAACCTGGATCCACTATTACACACCAGAGAACAGAATGAGTGCCCGACAATGGACTGAAGCTGGCACGAGTGCTCCGAAGCGGTCGAGGGAGGCTCAATGGGTCGGAAAGGTTATGGCGTCGGTTTTCTGGAATTGTCATGGCATACTCTTCGTGGACTTCGTGGAAAAAAGAAAAACCATCAACAGCGAGTATTACTGTGCATTATTGGAGCCATTGAAGGCCGAAATCGTTGCCAAACGGCCTCACATGAAGCGAAAAAAAATTTAGTTTTTGCAAGACAATGCGCCGACGCATAAGAGCATGGCAACCATGGCCGATTGCCGGCCGGCTAAAATCAATGACTTACGACTCCAATTGCTGTCGCATCCGCGGTATTCGCCCCATTTGGTTCCCTCGTACTATTATCTCTTCCCAAACCTCAAAAGACGAAATCATCAACGCCGCGGAGGAGTATTTTACAGACCTTCCGGAAAATTACTTTTCGGACGCGATCAAGAAGTTGGAAAATCGCTGGAATAAGTGTATCAAGCTAAAAGGGGACTTTATTGAATAAAATGAAAAAAAAACATTTAAAACAATTTTTTTTTCATTCCCAAGGAGGTCACTTTTCACCCCACTTAGTAGATGTTCAGTTTTGGATGTTTCGAAAGTGTATAATATGTTAAACACCGAACAAGAGTAATCGCTAATTTGTGGTCTTTAAACACATTTTAATGCATTTTTCTCAAATAAATAGAAGCCCGCAACGTAGCTCCTCATTCCGCCTGTTAACGCCAATAGCAGTATGCTCGTAGTTGGGCTATGAATAACAGTTTATTGTACTAAACGTACTGCGTATATATTGAAGGAGTTTTCGCAGATCGGAGAGAAAAATTTCGAAATACCCATGTCTCGTCTGAAAACCTTCCCCTTCATCAACAAAGAAAACGATAAACTCTTGTAATTTCGAAATGAATTTTATTCTCTTTATTTTTAAACACTTTCTTCTGCTTGTGAAACAATCTTAGTTTTTCTTTTTTTGTTTGTTTGTTTATTGTTTTTTTCTCTTTTTACTTTTGTTTATTATTGTTTTACGCATGCTTTAGTATGGTATATGTTTTTCTTAAGTTTATTTTTTTATTATTATTATAATATTTTTTTTTTCTTGTTTTCTTACAATATTATCTCACAAACATAAAAAAAAAAAGTTTATTTTTTTTATTTTTTAATAAACAACTGAAGGATGTTGTGTTATACATCTTAATGAATAAATTTCTAAACCTGTGATCTCTCATATACCCTTTTGAATTAGATTTTTTTGTTTAATGTTCTTTCCTAAACTGTTTCTTTTGTTTATTTCTCTTGTAATTTCTGTTTGTTCTTCTTTTATTTTTTATTTCTTTTTTTTTTCAATTTTCAAGTGTAATAAAAGTGTTGTTTTGAATTTTTCCTTTGTTCTCACGACAGAGTATATGGTTTGCTAATTACTTTCTTCTTTTTTTCCGTCACACAATAGACATTGTTTTTGTTGTTTTAAAATTGTTGTTTTTTTTTTCTTTCTTTTTGTATAAGGTGTATCTATGTATATAATAAATCTATATAAGGACTTTTAATATTATAAGCCTAAACTAATGAAAAATATATGCTCGTGTTCATATATATATGTATATAATTGTTTTATTTTACCCCAAAAGAATAAAAAATAAATCATAAAAATTTTGTTATCATTTTTTTTTTTTTTTTTTAAAAGATCTATTTTTTTGTTATATTTTTTTTTTTGCTTTGTTTTGTTATTTTTTTCTTTTGTACATTAATCCGAAAATGTACAATAAAATTGTTTTGCTTAAATTTTACAAATATTATCTTATAATATGTATATTAAGTGTTAAAGGGGCGGGGCGGGAATTGGGGTGGGGTGCGTGGAGAGTAAACTGTAATATTCTAACATAAACAAATTAAAAAAAAAAAATTACAATTATTTTTTAATGAAAATAAAAAAAATAAAAACAAAACATACTATTGCAAAACACATATTATAATTTGTTCTGAATTATATTAATTAAAAATAGAGTCTGTATGTTATGTTTTTGTATGTGTGTATATAGTAGTGCGAGAGGGTTTTGCTAAAAAAAAAAAACTTTTCATATGCATGTGCAGAGTACAACATAAAGAAAAGTGGTTAACTAACAAGTTTACTTTGAGAAAATTAAAACAATTGAAAGGCGACGAGGATGCGCAGCTTTTAACAAAGAAGGACTATTTAAAAATGAAATTGCTCACCACTTTGTCTAATTATAATCGTAATACTCTAATAATGCTTAAGTGATTTAAATATTTTAGCACTGTTTGCCTGCCCTTCACCCTCTCTTTATTATTTGTATTTATTTTTTTAATATTGTTTTCTCTACCTCCGTTTATTGAAGTATGTTTTGATGGAAATTCTTCTTATAGTGTGTGCTCGTGTATATATTCTAGTTGTTCTTATCTAAGATTATTTAAAATTGTTTGATCGGGTTAAACTATTTTGTAATTTACGGGGGAGGGACAAATCTTTTATGCATAATGAGTTGGCTATTATTTTAGAAACTGGATGTGTAATATTACGGAGGTGAAGTTTCAGAAAATGCTTAATTTTTATTTTCGACTTCTAGTTGGTCGAGTTCCAGAGGTTGAGGGAGTTGATGCTGATGTTGATGTTGATGGTGTTGCTGTTGGTGTTGGTGTTACAGCTGATACAGAACGGGACTTTTTGGTTGATGCTGCCGATGTTGAGGCTTTATTGACAGTTTTTGGGGAGCCTGCATCAGCTTTAGCTTCTGTAACATTGGTATTGGCGGTAGAAGTAGTCTTTTCCGACACTAACAAAATATCAAATAATATTTCTTCGATAAAATAAACGTTTTTTACATTTGAAAAATTTATATTTACCTGTCTTAACAGAAGGCGCCGTCGCTGGTCTTTTTGTTGGAATCTCTGACGTTATGTTTATATTTTCGGTCGCTCTTCGTTTTGCAGCTCTATCATTTCTACTGCTTACCGATGACACAGGTGTGTCGGTCTAAAAAAAATTAAACAAAATTCAAAATAAAGCAAACTTGAAATCGTACATACTATAAATGGTCTATCTAAATATTAATTTTATGCGAGGCCCGAAAAGTTTGCGATTTAACAGATAAGCAAGATTCTTTTCAAGATTCGTGTTCCAGCGATGATTTCATCTATTCAACCTGTTCAAGCAGTACAGTATCTATCTGCAAAAAATACAAATATAAATACTTCTAGACCCCGAGCAAACTTTTAACCTAGGGAACAAATAAAATCTGATTGGGGGTAAATCTGTTAAGTAAAGAAGGTCAAGTAGCTCAAAGCGTAATTTCTAGATTGTCGCCATGACAACCACTCAGGTGTGAGATGTGGCCGTTTACAATTTCTCACTTTAGTTTATCAAGTAATGATGTATGTTTCTATAATGTGTTTTTTTTTTCCTTTTCAAAATAATCGGCTCCATGATTTTCTCAGAAAATAGTTCCCATCAATTTCCAAATGAACAGGCCAATATTTTTGTCTGAAAAGTTTCTGACTGTGTTACTAAAGGTGGTAACACAAATCAACAAGAGTTTGCGAACCTGGACTGGACTTATTACGCCAGAGTAAAACTGCTTTTGTAGAAGAGGTGTAAAGTGAGAAACGGAGTAAAATCTATATAATAAAATAAAATAAACTGCAAACCGTGCTACTAAAGGGTAAGAACCATCGACTAAAAGAGACAGAGTGTAACGAGCTTAGATTCGTAGGGCTAAAACCAATTAAAACAACTAGATCTAAAATTAGAGAGCAAAAGCTGCCATATTTTTTGATTCCGATAAATTCCATAAGCAAATGCGATGGAACATTGCCAATCTGTGCAATAAAAAAGTAAACCGAAGCGAATAATTTTACAATGTGCACCAAAAGTTGAATCCTAATTATCGAACTCTATATCCAGGACCAGATGGTTCTGCTTCAATTTAAAATACACGAAAAGGCTTCGAACGTGGACCAAATCTATGGGTTTCTTCCGGACCAGACCCACCTCCTTTTAAAATGCGTACTGACTTGGAGGAGCAAACCCCTCAAGCACCAACCGAATATGCTCAAAATGACAAAACCCCTGATCGGCTTTTGGTAAGCGATACTGAGCTGTTCAAAAACACAAAACGAGGCGCAAAATATATAATACAGTAAAAATGAATTGCCTCAACTCCATTATTTGAAAGTAATACCAACCCCTTTATTTGAAAAACCTTACGAGAAAAAAGGGTATGATGCGAGCATTCTAGGTATTCGATATGGAAAATGTTTGGATATAGCCTCTGTGTAAGCATCATAAGCTAGACAATCCACGTTAAATTCAACATTTCCATTACGGCGTTCCGTTTTTAAATCTTAATTCAATGTAATTCTTTTGTTTATTTTTTTTTTTTTCACAAATGACGGTGCCAAAACACAGGCAACATTTAATGAAGTACTCGGTAGGGCTGTCATTGGAAACATGCTTTAAATGTACGGACCTTGGTACTCTACGATATTTTCCAGACCACTCTATGTGAGTGAGACAGCTGATTCAATCTACAAAAAATAATTCAAAAATGCTACTTATCGAAAATATAAGCGCGAATTTTGGACAGGAAAAATTGAAATTGAATTAAACATCAGTTGATTGAACAAACGAATATATATAAAATGAATAAAAATGAATTTACTTTTGACGACCTTGCAAAATGAAATGTTCGGACCTTCAATAGGTCATGAGTACCAAAACCTACTAGCTATTTAGGAGATCCATTTGCGAACTAATCTACAAAACATATAACCAATGGCTTAAAGAACAACATTGAAAATTGTTTGATCTTAACGCAAGTGTTGGAGAGATCATATTTGAAAGGACAAACAGAGCGGACATACACCAAATCATTACTTGAAACGGACTTTAGCTAATTGATGTTGTTGAAAAGCAAGTAAGATCATCGGGCACTCCACGGCAAAAATAAAGAGCTTAAGAAGCGATCGAGGAAATTGAAATATATTACTTTATGAGCAACATTCAAAAGCCTTAGCAAACGTACAAAAGCTTCCTTAACATTTGTGAACGATCTGATTGGCCTCTCCCAATGCGGTTTTCGTCCGGATAAGACCCCATTTTACTAAATATTTACACTATTTCAGATCCCAGAAAAAACTACAGAATTGCAGATCGATAAAGTTGCTATTTATCAATTTTAAAACCGCTTGCGCGAAGCACAAACCACGTTTAATATTAAAAAGAAGTTTAGTTTCTTTTATAATAATGCGCTGTCATGAGACTTTCACCTAGATTTTTTTTCCTACTGAAGGAACTACTACTCTTAAGCAACATGCTTGAGAAAATTCTGCCAAAGTGGCAAGTCAACACCAGAGAGGAAATTTCCAAAAGATCTACAGCGGGTTCAAGCTGGTAATAAAAAAAAATTTACTTGTCGCCTAAAATGTTTAATATGATTAAAGCGAGTAGATAATAAATCTGCGGCTTTAAACTTTTTTACGACCTCAAACTAAAATCAGGCGTCTAGATTGGGAAAAAGAGCACAAGGGTGTATATCAACCAACTTTTCGAAACTCTTATGGACGAACTAAAAAGTTTTTGCACAAAAAAGGGAGCTATGTGGCCGCAACAGTCAAACATAGCGGTGGTTTCGTAATGGTCCGGGGATGTTTGTCTTCTGACCTCATCATCCATATCGATGGTATCAAGAACACTCATTACTATCGGTTTTCCGATTAAGAAGCCCTGGACTCACATTAATGATCCGAAAGAGTCGTCAAGTTCTGCCCGTGATAAGTGGATTAAGAACACGAAGGAAAATTGGCAAATATGAAGTGGCCTGCTTGATAACCCCACCTCAACCCAAAAAAGCTGCATTGGAGCGAACTTGACAAAGAGGTTGAAAAACAGTGTACAATATGGAAAGACAAATTTTGTGAAATCCTTCAAAAAGTTTGGAGATTAATAACATTGGAAACTATTAAGAAGTTAATCGATAGAGAGCCTAGATTGACGACCAAAGTGGTGCAAGGTCGAGGTTGATTTTTTGACGAAAAAGAGGTCTAACTCTATTTTATAACCCAACTCTTTTTTTATTTATTAACTTCATTAAGTTTGGTCAATTGGCCAGATATATATGTGTAATATTGATGAAGCTATTTACAATAAATTTAAAGGCAAGGAGATTTACATGAATTTCTCTGACATAAAGTTATGTAAGGAAACTCATGGGCGGGAGAGTATGTACATGGATTACAAAATTTCTTACAATATCACGAAATGCTGCATATATAACACGTTATAACGCAAGGAAGATTTTAATGCTGTTTCACAGAACTCTAAAACGAAGAATATCGAAACTAATAATCAACTCGTACACACCTGATTGAGAAGTCACATACACACAAATTAATTGAAATCGGCTGGAATCTGGCAGAACTAATGTGCCAACCCTCCAAATTTCTACCCAAATTAACTTCAGTTAAAGAGGCATTTAGTTTTGTAGTTACTTAAGAAACCCAAGTGATTTTTATGTCAAAAAAAAAAAATTGTTTAAGATTAAATTCGCCAAAACGAAGAAATAATTTCGCCGATCTATGTCATTCATCAAGCAACACGACATCTATTCAAAGTAGCTAATTGTGCTCGCATGGTCACGTGTAACAAATAAAGAAATGCAGGTAAAGAATAATTTTAATTTTCAATATCTTTTCACATATCATCGATTTCTCTTTTAAAAGAGAAAATAAATCTAGCTATAAAGACTTACTTTATGAGGCACGGATTTTCTCGATCTGGACGTGGTTGGGGTTATGGGTGATGCTGCTCTCGCTTTAGCTAATGGCGATCGCTGTGCTCTTTGTGGCTTGGTGCTTTGTATTGTATTGCTAATAATGGCCTTCTTACGACTTGGCTTATATTCTTTATCTGTATCGCCTTCTGACTCTTCGTCATCATCATCGCCCTCATCGCTTTCATTGCTCTCCCCACCACTTTGAGATTTCCTCTTCTTTTTTCCGCTTGAATTTGATTTTTTCTTTTTTGTTGGTGACTTAGCTTTGCTACGATTTCTTTTACTTGCTGGGGATTTAGCAGAACTGCCTTTCGTAGCACTTCCAACTCCAGTCAGAGAGGACTTCTTTTCAATTTGAGATTCATCTTTATATAACGAGATGTCCACTAAAACGACAAGAACAAAAAAGGAAAATCAAAATAAAAACGATTGAAATATAGAGGGAGTCAAGTCAAATGACTAGTACTTACATCCGTCGGGATTTTCTTCGGTGACATCGGGTCGTGGAAGAATTCCCTTCTCCACATCAATGGCTCGTTTAAGAATGCTCTCAATTCGAGTCTTTTCGGTCTTGGGCAATCGAAGATGACCCTTTTCCAATTTCTTCATCTCAACAGTTGTTAAAACGCAATCAATATCGGTGTGGTCGTAAAAGTCCGGTATGAAGACGGTGTCATCTTTTTTATCCTCGGACAACCATCGAATGCTGATGCGTGGCGATGATCGGTAGACATTTTGCAGAGTCTGACAAAGGAAGAAACTACCTTCTGCGTTGCGAACTGCCATGAATTCATGTTTGTAAAAGACAATCAACTTATCTTCGGCAGACATTGGTTTGGGTGAATTCGAGGCTTCACTGGCCGACAGTTTTGTAATAAACGCAAGCTCTGGCAATGGACTCTGATAAAGAATAGTTTTGAGACGATGACGTTTGCTTTTTCTGTCGCTCGTCGCAGATGGAGTAGTAGGAGTAGATAGCTCAGATTTCTCCACTGTCGCTGCTGCAGTTCCTATTGCTGGCGTTTGTTTCGCCTTGTTTTGGGTTTTCTTCATATCAACCTTTGCAGACGGCGGAGATTTTATTTCATCTGCGGCTTTTGACTTTGACAAGTCCTTTTGCTTGTCAACCCTGTCTCCAGAAGCTTCGGCAGATATTGCTGCTGCCGCCGCAGTTTTAGACTGCCTTGGAGTTTTGATTTTTAATATTGGCTTCTCAGCCTGATTTGATTTGGCCGCAGTTTTGTCTGGCTTCTCCTTCTCTGTCGATTTCTCCGTGTGTTTTTTTATCTCGCTCTTTTCAGCTTTTGTTGGTTTATCGAGTTTTTCGATTTTTTCTGATATTTCGGGTACCGCTGAAGATTTCTCATCCATGCTGTTGTCGGTGTTGTTTTCAGTATCCGACTTTTCAGGTTCAGAGTGTTCGGGTTTTTGTTCATTTTCATCTACCTCCAGCTTGTTTTGAGATTTCAATTCATCGACTTGGGGGTTTAGATTGTTGTCGGCGCCCAATTGTTGCTCGTCCGAAGACGATGTACTGTTTGAAGAATTTAAAACGATGTCATTGGATTTGCTTAGTTCAGCAGACGAATTGTCACTTGCAGGACTTTCTTCTTCTGCTGTTGGTTTCGGTTTATCTTGAGGTGTGTCATGGATTACGGCCGGCGGTGCAATTTTATCCAGCTCAGCGAGATTTGGCTGCTTGTCAAATCGATCAGCGGAGGCTGCATTAACGTCTTTTACCTGAAACAAGAGAGATAGATTTATTTAGTGTCTAAGAAATATGAATGAAGAGGATTATGTGAATGACAGACATTGTTGCAATTGCCTTGATTTTTAGATTGCGCCAAATTGAAAGCAACAACATCTTCCAGGTTACAAATTAAAAGCTACGCTCACCTTTTTGTCATCTTCCGGCGACTTATTGACTGTAAGGGGAATAGCAGCTGGCAATACAGGCACTGCTGCTTCGGTTTGCTCTTGAGCTGACATTTTAGTTGATTCGGGCAAAGCGACCACAGCAGCAGCATCACCAATTTCGGCTTTGCTTGTGTCGCCATTTTTGGAGTCGGCTTTTGGCGGTGAATCAGGCTCATCGATTGGTCTGGTCGGTGATGATTCTACAGATCTGGTAGCTCCCAATTCGCTTGCTTTTGTTACTGGTAACACAGAGCTAGGTGTGCTGGTATTTGTGTTTGATTTAATCTCGGATGGCACCTGAAGGGGTAATGCGATTTGTGGTGCCAGCGGTAATGGCGGTGGTGGGGGTGGAGGTGTAGCGGCTGCAGCAGTTGGGACTAGTACTGGCACTGCTACTGGTGCTGGTGCTGGGGCCGGTGCTACTGCAACTACTGACGGCGATGACGACACCTTTAAGGCATCTTCCGATTCTTTAGCTGGCACTGGCAACAGTGGCGGCAAACTTGCTGGCTTTGGAGGAGTTTGACTTGGAGTTGGTGCCTTTGCCGGCGAACAGCTGGAAATTGTCACCGCAGTAGATTGTGATGGCTGATGTTGCTTAGTCAATGGCACCGCACTGGTTTGTAATTTTAATTCTTGCTCATGTGTAGCAGCCGCCACTTGTTGCGAAGAATTCGAATTCTGCTGCAATTGGCCGACTGGCTGTGCTTGATTGCTCAATTTTTGAAAATGTGTGGGGTATGGTGAGGGAATCGCACTTACAAGCGGTGCTTTGCTGCTCGGATTCGTGTACTGGCTTGGAATCGAAAGTGGCACCTTGTTTTGGTGATGATGATGAAGATGAGCCGTAACGGGGGCATTCGGAAGCGACACCGGTGGCTGTTTAGCTGGGAGCAAAGAAATCGATGGTGGCACCTGTTTATTCGACGAAGATGATGATCCTTTTGTTGACATATTGTTGTTTGCCGCCGACAGCTGTGGCGATGGTATCGGGGTTATTTGAGTACTAGGTGGAAGATTAGGCGGTTTCAATTGATTTGCAAGAACTGGCGGTGGTGGCGGTATACCCACACCACCCCCAGTCGATTTACTGTGAGCAGCCGTTGGTAGATACTTTTGAGCGAATTGTGACGGCTGCATTTGTTGATTATGTTGTTGTTTGGAGGATTGTAGAGCAGCAGCTGCCGATAATGCCACTTGGGCGTGACTTTTTTGCTGATGCTGGTGAGATGATTGCTGCTGATGATGTGATTGCTGAGCCTGCTGGTGATGCTGTTGTTGTTGTTGCTGCTGCTGCTGCTGCTGTTGTTGTTGCTGTTGCTGTTGCTGCTGAAACTGCAGCTGATATGCATGAAGCTGTTGCATTAAGTTAGCAGCTTGCATTTGCTGTTGAAATTGATTAACCGTAGCCAGGGACGCAGCTGGACCGTTATTACCATTCGATTGCTGCTGGTGATGTTGCTGATAGGTTTTATTAAGTAATTCAGCAGCAGCTGGTGTACGGGTAAGTGCTAATGGCTCGCCACGATCTTTACTTTGTTGCATTTGCTGTTGGAAACGCTGCTGCAATTGCGGATTGGACAGCAACATTTGCTGTTGTTGCTGCTTTAGCATTTCATAGTGTTGCTGCGTGAGAAACGCATTCAAATTAGCCTGTGATGATTGCGGCAACGCGTTTTGACCATGAACCAGATTTTGCATTTGCTGCTGAATGCCCGCTAATGCTTTGGCGGCTTGTTGTGAAGCCTGATTGCTTGGACCACCTCCCCCACTATTACCGCCTGGACCTTGTTTTTGACTGTAACTCATTTCTGCATCAATAATTTACACAGTCACTTCTAGATTGCACCTCGTTACGTTTATTTTGCACAAAATTTTTAACTACACCGCTTCCTATCCACACTGTTCCCTCCTAGTCGTGGTTGCCCTCGTCGACTATCAGATCGAACGATTTGTTTCAGGAAATATCCAACCAATCCGAGTTTATTTTTCTTTAAAGTCAAATTTTTACTTTTTAAATTTTAACTTTTTCAATTTCTGGTTTTGTACGTTTTTTAATTAACTCTCCACTTTACATGTTTTGCTTTGCCTGCACCTCTTTCGTTCACTCTATGTGTGCCTTCTAATGACTACGTAACAGTTTTTATCCCACCAAAAGTTTTTTCTCTTTTTTTATATTCGTTTTATCTTTATTTGCCTTTTTTTCGTTCGTTTCAATTGCCACCAAATGTATAAATCAACACCGCCAGGTAGAACACACAAACAACAAAATAAAACAGAAACCAAGAAAAATAAAAACACCGAGAGACTAATTCATGGCATAAACAAGTTTGAGCTCTTTCTAGATCCGTTGGCAGGGCCGCACACCGGAGGGGCACAAATTCGCCATAGATTCTCGAGATTTCAATTCACTTTGGAGGGAAGTCACAGACACAAAACAGAAATAGGCGAAGCAACGGCAGCAAAAAAAAAAGAAAAAAAAACGAAACGAGAACGAGAGAATCGTCACAGGAATAATTTTTCCTCCACTCGCTCAGTGCGGAGCTCCAGCGGGGCTTTTTTTTTCTGTTCGACGGTTCCGGGTTACAAAGCGGCAATAGTTGATGGTGGAATTTTAATTCAATCGAGATTAGCGGTGATAATTTTTTGGTGAAAGTATGAAAAGATATTTTGTTGATTCGACGGAAGTAGATTGTAGGAAATTTTTTCCTGTAGCAAGAATCAAGTCGAAGAAAAATCACTCTGTAGTCTTCGTTTGAAACTCTACACACTCTACACAATTTTAGATGGCGTCCATTCACTGCGCATGGAAGATGTGACATGCGAGAAAAGGACCAACAATGTTGTTTCTTTTCAGTGAGGTGTGATAGGTTTATGGATGAGTGAATGGTAGCCGGCATTTTTCTCCAAATGTTGTGGGGAATTGGATTTCATGCGCTTGATAGACCGAGTTTGAGGTTGTGTTCATGAGATATGTGAACACTTAGTGTTGTTACTGAATCGCAGGTGTCGCACTGGGGCATTCATTTTACAAGATGCGAGTAGGTATACAAATTTTCAAAATACCACGTGATGTGCGTCAAATGTCAGCAACGTAAATTAACATAAAAAATTTAACAGGAAAACTATTTTATGTGGTAATCTGTTGTTACAGTAAAATTAGAAGTTTTCTTATAGTTTAAATAATTTATGAGGTGAAAAAGGCATCTGATTCTTTAGACCAAAGGTTATCCAAGTGAATGACACTTGCTTGCAAGTGTTTGATTAAATTGCTTCTGAGTGTATGTGTTAATGGCACATTCGCATGTTAATGAATTAGTTAAGTTTACCTATACATACTTTATATGCGAGGGTTGCCTGAAAAGTTTCCGACCGAACAATGATACAAGACATTATTTCTCAATTTTTTATTTATTTTTTTTCTACATAGTCTCCTTGTAACTCTACACACTCCCAGCGATGTCCCGTCTCTCTAACCTGTCCAAATAGTACTTGGCGTTTTTCTCTGCAAAATAATTGTTCACGAAGGTGATTGCCTCCTCATTTGACGAAAATCTGTGTCCTCCGAGCGCAGTTTTCAGATGAGGGAACAAAAAGAAGTCTCTTGGGCTAGATGTGGTGAATAAGGCGAATGGTCAAGCAGTTCAAACCGTAATTCATGGATTTTCGCCATGGCAACCGCTGAGGTGTGAGACGGCGCGTTGTCTTGGTGAAACAGGATTTTCTTGTTCTGCAAATGTGGCCGTTTTTCCGCAATTTCTGCCTTCAGCTTGACAAGTAATGATGCATAGTATGCTCCTATAATGGTTTTTCCTTTTTGAAGATAACTCCTTTACTTTTCCAAAGAACAGTCGCCATCACTTTCTCAGTCGAAAAAACAGCTTTTGCTTTGCAGTCCACTGTTTTGACTGAATTTTTGTTTCGGGCGTATAATGGTGTATCCAAGTTTTTGGTCTAACGTAAGCAACCGCGGCACCCAACACGCGCATAGCTTTCTTATCCCTTAATCTTGATTTAATATGTAACAAACACGTTCTTTGGACATTTTCATAACCTCTACTATCTCTCTCACTTTAATTCGGCGGTCGTCTAACACCATTTGGTGAACTTTAGCAATGTTATCGTCAGTGATTGAAGTTTTTGGACGTTTCCCAAGCTCTTACAACCATGTTTAAATTTAGCTGCTTAGCTGCCCAAAATTTCACTTTGGCAGATGATGGTGCAGAGTCCCCATACACAGAGTCCAACTCATTTTTGATTTGCGTAGGCGTATTGCGTTTCAAAAACAAGAATTTTATAACAGCTCGATAGTCAATTTTTTTCCTTTTTCACAAAAAAACACTCACATCGACTCACTCAAACGAATGTCAACTAAAAACTGCGAGTGCAAAATGACTGAAACTTCAGTAAGAAACTGTTAAAAGATGCACGACTAGCTTTTGTTGACGAGTGCCGCTATCTTTACGTTGCGGTCGGAAACATTTCAGACAACTCTCACTAAATCTACAGTTTTTTCTCTATGGATTTTTGACATGAAGGTAGTAGGAATATGCGTAATTCGGGTATGGGAAATCTGGTGCGACATTGAAGCTGATATTCTTTATCGAACTTATATTTAATTGTCCAAAAGGATATTACTCGTACATAGTGCTTTCATCGGCTTTAAGACAAGCATTGAATGTACAAAGGCATTGGTAAAGTCAAAAGGCCTCGGCTCATAGAATCCGTTGCTCTCGTTGCGATGCCTGATAAGTTGACGTTCTTGTGTTTGACAAAAATAACAGTCCCATAGAATCCGCATACATAAATAAACAGATTGCAGTCGATGACGTTTTATTGTTCCTGAGAGTGTTTTCTTTTCAAGCTATAACATTTTCTCTTTATTCTCTCAATGCCTCAACAATGAAAATACTTACTCTCAATTTGAATCAGTGAGCCTAAATATATGAATGTATGATCTTCAATTTGCGAATGTGTAAACTGCAACGGATCAACGGATTGAAAGAGTAAAACGTAAGCCTACTTTACCCGTTCTTTCCATCAAATCCGTTGCTTATGGACTTGCTTCTATAACAAGCGCATATTCTATCCAGCTGTCTGTCGAATATATCGACGCAACGGACGCAACGGATTCTGTGGGCCGGGACCAAACTTTGCCTTAGAATAGACTTATACTTTAATAAAAAGTGGAACATACGTTCTTCGATTTATCTTCACACCTGGAAATTGTGTTGGCCCATGTTGGTGGAAAAGACAAACTTAGTCTTCAAATGGTAGAGTCATAGACCTCTATAGCAAATCAGTTGTATTGGATAATTGATGGCGGATACCAGAGTGGCTATATTGCTACAACAGTATGTGGTGTCAAGTAAAAGTCATTGTTTCTCGATCTCGTCCGCCACAAGAAAACAACTGTGTATTGAGGGGACTCCACTTCGAGAAGTTGCTCGAGCCTTGGAATGAGAATTTTTGAAGATTTGTGATTTAATTGGTCGAACTTTATTTTTTCCTTGGAAGCAGGAAGATATATTATTATCCATCATACCTTTTATTTACTGTCTTCAAGAATGGGCACCTAGCCAGAAAAATAGGCGTTCATAGGCAAACCGAGCTTGAAGTAGCTCATGATACATCGTCTTCTCGATATTGGAAATAAAAATTAAACTTAAAGGATGGTCATCAATTGCTATGCTTTCCAAAATAACCGCTGCTTCTTCACTTCTTTCTAAATCTCTCATTGGAGTGATCGATTGCCAGTAAGAACTTAATCTACTCTAATACGGAGGGTTCATATGTTACTCGCCTTTTTAACTTTTCAACTTTTCACTGATGTTCCGCCTTCATAGGTAGTCAAGAATCTCCTAATTGAGATAAGGAAGTTGTTTCGATAACTTCGACCTTCTTAAAATTTGCTGATTCGTTTCAAGAATGGGATCAGAATTAGTGCTACTTTGCGGAAAACTTCGTCAAGCAATGCGTTATAAAAAAACAAACCCCCATCACACAATTTTGGTAACTCATTTTATTGACTAGCAAATGTGAAAACAAATTTAACTAGTTGCCTGTGCACCACCTTAAGCGATCCGCTGTACCTCCAACCGGCGTTATGAACGTCACATATGACATTTTCCACATCCGCATACCAAGTTGTTTTGACATTTCGTGGTGAACGAACTACCTATGAACTTCGCTTCTAATTGATTTCGCTTTTTTAAAAATCCTGTCTTTTGTTAATTGATCTCGAAAATAATAATTCTAAAACGAAATGGGCAAACTCGAGGAAGTATCACTACCTGACGCCGAACTGGATTGGATTCAAATGCGAAAAGATTTCGATGAGAATCGTCCGGAAACAACCAAAGAAAAGATGCTTCGTAAAATTAAGTCAAATCCAGTTGTTCCTCTCGGTAAATAGCTGTTGCGAATGTTGTTACATAAGTTCACTTGTTTTCTAAATTTTAAATTTATACTTAAATCGTCGTACAGGTTGTGTAGCCACAGCTGGAGCTCTTGGTTTTGGCCTCTATAACTTCCGAACAGGTAATCGGAAAATGTCTCAAATCATGATGCGAACTCGAATAGGTGCGCAAGCTTTTACTCTGGTTGCCCTAATCACAGGTGTTGTGTTGACCTACCAAAAGTAAAAGGAATGAATGTGTTATTGTTCAGCTAAATATAGACTTTGTTGACGTCGAGATAGATTTTTTTTTGATAAATTGCAATCTTGCACTGGACAGTTAAGATTCAATAGAGAAGAATTTTTGTTTTCTGTTATATGTAGTCTTATGTGAATAAAAAATGAAAGCTGGTGGAGCTATCAAGTCTATTACCTGAGTGTGAAACAAAATGTATGTATTATCTCTAACGAGTTAGCACAATTTCATGATTTTGGCGGTGTTATAAATAACCTCCCACTGCGGGCGAAAATGAAATTAAAGAGTAAAGAAAAACAGATACTGTTATATTTTGTTTTTAAATGTTTGCGGACTATTATGACCAGGGAAACGGAAGCATTCTATGAGCTAGTTGTGCAACTTAAAAGATTTTTTTCCAGTTTCAACAATTCATTGCCTCGCCATATGGACAACATTCCAAACGCAGATGCAACAGTAGCGTAGTGCAGATGTTTGAGTTCAGAGTCCATCGAACTCCATCGTTTTCAGTAGGCAAGGCTGCGCGGATCATATCGTTGATCATCAATAAAAACTGTATTGGCGATGGAATGCAATCTTGTCGGGCCCCATTCCCCATTTCGGACATAGAGTTTCCTCTGTGCAGAACATGACATTTGTCATGTGTCATTGTCATTTATTTATTTATACCTCTTCTGTGCAAAGGAAACCAGATGAACTGTCTGCTGGCACTGTCGAACACCTTCTCAAAATCAATGGGTAGCAGGTGAGGTGGTGACCGTTTCAGTAATGATCCGCTGGATATTGACGTGGTCGAAACAGGATCCGGAGCCGTAGCTTCTTCGGTATCGAGTATGCCTCCAAGATGTTCCTTTACTTGCTCAAGTAAAGTAACAGCCAAAGTAAAGTCCCTTGGCAACTGCGGAAAGAACGCAAGTGTCTCTTCACACTCTTTGGTGTTATACTGCTTCGGGTGCTATAACAAATATGTTTTTTAAGCAATTAGTCTTTGCAAAGATCCCTTTCATAACACCGCACCTAGCAGTTATTACAACTTCCTGCGGTTTAAGGTTTAAACCCAGACGATGAGGCATTCCACTAGAGGGTCTACCTCTAAAAAGTCAGCTCGAGACTTAAGTCCCGGCAGTTTGTAACTGATGGTGTCAATCTGAAGATGCTTATGATAAGACCAGTATTTGCTCTTTCGTATTTATGACATGTCGCTACAATCACCTTTCCACAAAGGTACAAGCCAATTCCTCAACAAGCAGGGCACAAATGTCGTACATAAAACCAATTTGGTGTTAGGAGGGAGGGCTTTTTTATATATACTGCGATCGACAAGAGCAATTCTGTGTCTTATGATGAAAAAGCTGCCTGTAACTGCGGGGACGAAGTCATTTACCACCTCAAAGTTATAATGGTAATGTTCTGGCAGATCAAAGCAATGTCTCCGCACATGAAAACCCTTTTTAACATGGAAGATATCTGTTAATTTATTACCGACACTGATGTACCAGCGGGAATTCTCTATACCCATCCTGCACGAAGTGACAATGTTGGATAGGATGTCAAACCTAGGCTTGGCATTGTATAGGTCGTATGTGCACGTTATAAGCCTATTTGCAGTCAACAAATAGATATTGAGTGTGGATCAGAAAATCCCTGGTCTTATCAAGATTTGCAATAAATATTCAATAGATGGTGGCCTTTCTGGCTGAAACCCCGACGATCATATAATACAGCAGTAAATATTCTATCGACGATCACACGAGCAGTTTTGAGCATTCGGTACTTTTTTGGCTGCATGTATCTGCCTTAATGGTGATGGCGCGATAGTTAGCTCATTGGACTATCACGCAGAGAGGCTGGGTTCGATTTCTGGCTGGGTCACTAACAATTTTTCAAATCGCCATCACCCTTTCGGCGGACAATGGCAAACTCCAGAAAGTAAAATTGCCTACGAAAAAGCTTCTAAGGAGTGCCGTTCGGACTCGGCGATAAACCGTAGGCCCTGCTCAGATGTGGCAAAAAGGACAACATGAGCAACACAAATGAGTGTCAAGAAGCTAGGCCATTGCCCATACTGGGCTGCCACTGCCACAGCGTTTGTTTGTTTATTGTATCTACCTTAATTCTCCGTCAAATCAGAGGTTTGTTTTTAGTGCCGCGTTGAAACATCTGACATTGGAAATACGTAACTTCTGCGATTGCAGTGCAATTTTATGACTTTCGGATGGATTTTGAGATAGCTTGAGGGACCGCAAAATAAAACAGGTTCAACGACAAGCTTTGGTGGTCTTACTTGACACCATTGTGCGATTGCTATCCGCATTTGTTTCCTGGCTGCAACAATGTTATAATTCATGTCTCGATGTTGACTCCTCGAAAAGTTACTGGAAGAGAGGGTTTGTCAGTGATCTTAATATAATATATCTGGCTGATTAATCAGAGGATAGCCAAGTTTATGCTACCTTGATCAATAATAACCATTGTGTGCCACTGGTAAACGACCGTTTTCATTAAATCCGATTATAATGCAAAAATTAATACAAGCTAGATGTACTCTTGGCTACGTAACTTTTGCAAATGTCAAGCTATGACGCTAAGATTTATAGAGAACATCAACAACAGATGTACCAACTTAACAAAAAAAAAAAAAAAAAAAAAACAGAACTCAAATCGGAACAATGGGAGTGCAACACGGTGGTTATTCCGGCCGCACGTAGTCTGTTGAGGTCATAACCTACATTATGTAAAGCAGAAATTCGCTCTTTTTAAAGTGTTTATTGGGTTCGTCAATCAATTTATTCGCCCGTATCCGAAGATTCAAGTTGTCTGTACACTGGGATAGCCTCCAAACTGAAAGGCTAGGTATTTGACTTACTCATGATTTTGCAACGCCAACGCTACTGCACGTTCCCGGCAGTTTCGAAGAGAAGTAATAGTAGCATTTATGGACGGTGCCGTTTATTAGTATACGAGATTCCTGTGCCGCCATTTTGATGAAGAGTTTAAACAATCTATCAGCTCACCCGTGTCCAGTTCCCGATGACATCCCACGGGCTGGATAACCTACCTTCAGTCAGAAATACTAGGTTCACAGGATTCACATATGGAAATGAAAATAGGATTTGATGGGCAGATGCTGCTTAAGTGCCAATCTTTACTCCTGACGTCGCACTATTTGAATACAGCAAACTAGATCTGCTGATTGCAATAAACGAACTGAGTTTCCCTATTGAACTCAATGGAGAAGTGGTCATTATGTTGATTATTCCTCCGCGGTATGTCCGATTTGAATTTTTCTTTCAACATCCTATAACTTATGATCACCTGCATGCACGAGCTAAATTTTATAGAATTCCAAGAAGAATTTGAAGTTTTTTCCGTGATTATTCTTTCGTGGGTTGTCCGAGTTTTTTGGTTTCAGAAATATGCACTCCTGATCATGTCCACTACCTTTGTGCCAAATTTCATCAAGATCGGCCAATACGTTTCGGAGGAGTGCGATAAGAAACGAAATACATCTTTCACCTAAGAACGAGCCTCGTTAAGCACACTCTCATGTCAGTGACAATAATAACTATTACCGTCATTATTATCGCCATAATAAATGTACGAACATGCCCGCTTTGGCCAAAATATTTGTTTATTCTAATAAAAATAATAATTTAATAGGCTACATATCTCCCAAAAACAATGCCCCACAAAGAAGCAACAGTGACCATTCTGATTCTAATTAGAAATACTTGCTGGCAGTGCCACATTCATGTTGAGAGAACGACTGAAGCGACCAACGATACACATTTTCCAGCAGTTTTTGTCTCGCTCTGTGGCTTTGCTGCAATCTCTGCGAGCGCACATTACACACAATCTACCATCTCACTTTTCGACTGCCATGTTTATTAGTCGCGATTACAGAGAAATCAATCGCGGGAAAATTACCAATTTTCTTGTTTAAAAGGTAAATATTTTGGCAAAATTTATCATAAAAAGTGTCCCCTAACTGAGATTGTGACTTGACAATTGTTATTTTGTGGAGTGCTTGTGCATTTTAGTGTAAAACTTGAGTGCAAGTAGAAATTTCTAAACCAGAAATGGCGCAATCATTAGTGATATTTTTTTTCTCCAAGGTTATTGTACTATCACTGTACAACTGTACTTTTCCCTTTGCCCCATTACGATAAATCAAAGCGACGATGTAATCAGTGTCTCTCAGTGAATTATGAGAATAATGGGGGGAAATTGTGTTAAATTTCGATTTTGAGTTTGATTTCGTTTTTGAATTGATTGTGCGTAGTAATTTTTGATTTTTTTTTTTTATTAACTGTCATGACAAGTGATTTGGGGCAAACGGAGGAAGTAGAAGAAAAAAAAAAAGAATGAATGAATGCGTATGTGTGTTTTTACGGGGAATGTGGGGTAGGGTAATTAGAAAAATTTCGGTTTTTCTTTTCTGTTAAATTGTCACCTTCTCTGTCATTCTGGTGTTTGACAATTTGTCATTGCTCTCTTTCACATCAATGATCAGTCAACATCGCAACGACTCTGACATTCTTTGTGGGCTATGCTTGGAACGTTAATAGCGTAGATACGAACGAGTATAATGTCGTTGTCGTCCGTCCGTAGCACGGGCATGGTTTTGGAATTTAAATTCCTCGAGAGATGTGTGTACAGAGAACACCAGTTCACGTGCATGCACACAACGATACTCGAATTGTGTATGTGTGTAGTGTTTGGATGATGTGTGTGTGCGAGAGAGAGATATATTTGTATATGCGGTGTTGATTTTAACTTGTAAAAATTTAGTTTGGCAAGGTGGTGTATGGATGTGAGCTTGTGTTGCATGGTATTAAGTTGTGTTCCAGAAGCAAAATAGAAATGGAAATGAAAATTGGTGTGGATACTACATCATCCCCAAAAATGTGGTGTTGGTTTGGGCACTTTTGAGCATGTGTTGGGTATTTTGTGCATGCGAGCATGGCATACATACTTTGTTGGTGGATTTATATTGATTCCCCAACGGGATTGTTAGAGTTTTCTAGCAGATTTCTGCTGTTTTATCAGCCTACTTTCTTTTTCTGCTTCGTCTTGGAATTGGTTTTTCTTTTAGTTTTGTTTGGTTGCAAGGTAGTATACCCTGTGTATCAGACATTTGTACTCACTACTGTCCAGGGATGTCGTGAGTATATATAATTCTCCTTTGTGATTGTATCAAAGTTGGATGCTCTTTTTTTATTTATTTGTTTTTGTTTCAAGGAAAGCGATTTGGGGTCGTATGTGAAATTATTCGTGTGCTGACGTAAATTATTTATTTTTGGGGATAATGAACTTGTACTTGAATTTGTAAGCAGTGTGCATCTGTTTATCGGCTATTGTTGTCTTTGGCGTGTTCGCATTTAAGTGTTTTCTTATTTTTAAATTTGAATAAATCAATTCAGCAATAAGAATTTGTATTGCAATCGAAAATTACATAAAGAAGCACAGTTTGTAGGTATAAATATACAGGTGTTTTTACTGTTTCAGGCAAATTTACATAGATTTAGTGTCCGTGTCTGTTTCACAATACGCAAATAGACAACAGATCGCCTAATTGTCCTATCGGTATACCGATTCCCACGGGTCAATTGGTAGCCAAGAATTCAAGTCAAAAACTCCTTTGGTGGTAACATTGGCCATGGTGCCATATCATACCGTTGCTATGGAGCAGTAGACAAGTTTGCCGACTTATACGCCAACACCGAAAGTGAAAAATCCTTAGTGTTCTTTTACCGTGTCCAAAATGACGAAGGTCCATTTAAACTTTCGCAACAACAGTTTATTTTTATTCAGCACACTTAATAGATTTGCATTTTCTATACTAACATTTAGGGCTAAAGTTTAGCGAAAGATTGTTTCATTGAAAGCTAGCCAGCCCAAAAAACATGTTTAGGATCAGAAATTTGTGGTAAATTTTGATAGTTCTTTGTACAAACGTCTAAATTCTTATATCTTGAGTGTCTCACTTCAAAACGATAACCAAGTTTGCAGTTCGAGTGCTACCTATAATAATTGCTTTTGATTCAACAAAAATTACTTTGTTATCGCTTTTGTCCCATTTTATGTCATGATGGCTTATCCTTATCCTTCCTTCACGTATAAATTTGTCAATATTTATGTTAACTGCAAAAAAAAAATGTAAACATTTCCACACGTCAGGTTTCAAGAAAATTCAGCTTTGAAACGATTTCTATCTTTCATTTAGAAGGCAAAATTCGTTAACGCATAAGTTCCGCAAAATATCAAAATATGCAAAGCAGGAAATTCGCAAACGCACAACGGAAAATTATTGCAAAGCAAACAGTGGGTGGCCGTGGTGTAGTGGTACTAGCCATCGCTTCTTACTCGGAGTGTCAAGGTTCGAATCCTACTCATGACAAGTTTTTCATTTGTGTAATTGGAATTCAGTCAGAAAAATCTGCGTGTGAAAGCATAACACTGGCATGTGTAGATTTGGCTGTTGTAGAGTTTCAAGCACAAAACAACCGTTAAATTTATAACCTGATTCATTCCGAGTGAAGAAAAAATCCCTGTCTTATTTGGACTCCCACCTCTGGAGAGTCATTATCGAAACCAAACATTCCGTCCGCGCCCAGTCAATAGTAAAAGGGTATCATAACTCACTTGAGGCGCGCGTAAATTAAAAAAAAAACAAAAGTTCTAAAACGTAGTAGATTCAGTTTTTTTTTACTCGAAAGCAAGAGGATCTGTGCAATAGTTAAAGGAATGTTGCACTTGCAGTGTAAACATATGCTTTTGACGTTTCAACTGCTCTATTACATGTGCTTTGCAGATAATTTGCTTTGCAAGTCGTGTGTTTACGAATTCGCCCGATTATCTAACCCCCAGTTTCACAGTGAAGGTTTAAACTTGAGCTCACCTGGACCTTAAACTGAGTTCAATTTTTTTGGTTTAACTCGTCCGGTTTCACACTGAAATCTGAACTTCAGTTCAGTTGAACGTAGTTTAACTAAATTGTATGAAAAAAAAATTGGCAGCATTGTACGTTATTGCTCCGTCGTCAAAGTAATGTAAACAAAACGTAGCAAATATTTTGTGTTGACATTCGGGGGAAGGTTTAAGTTGTGAGCAGTGTCAAAATAAAATTTAATTGAATTGTCGTTTAACTTAAACTACAATATAAACTCAGTTCAAGGGTTAAACGAAACTGTGAAACCGAATAAATTGTTGAACTGAACTTTAAACCAAAAGTAGAGTTCACTGTGAAACTGGGGGTAAAAGTTCTAATATTTTTATTTAAAACTTATTAATTTTTCTGCATAAGAAATCTCTTTGCTTAAATTTATTCATCTTAAATCTCATGTTTTTCTGACTCTGTGTTTGGATTCAGCGCTACAAAACAGAAAAGTAGTTTGGCTTGAAACTCGGTTTAATTTAACCAGCCTGCAATAGATGGCTCGTCAATGCTACATTTCGACCCTGCACTGAAGAAATTGCAGGGCTTTATTGTGACCATTGTATCGTTCTAAATACTTGGTTACCATTTTATAAATTTGCCTACTCCTTTTTACATAATTTTAGAGAGTGCTTGATTTTTTCCCCTCGACTTACACTCTGCCGTGTAACTACACATTTTAACCTAATCATGAATTCGTCCGTTAAACTTTAATCTGTTTCTCATGTTGACCGTATGGCAATTTGAGAGGTACGATGCTGTTTTCCATCTTTATGTAGTCGCCTACGAATCGTGAGTTTTTGGTAACTTCATTGCTTATTCCAGCTCTTGTTTGTCTTTTGCATAAAGTACTGAATCAAGAAGGTAGTTTTTAAATCATTACATCATACTTTAGATGAACTCTCTGCCACATCTGTTTGCTACTTCTTAAGTCGTTCAAACCAGTAATGTTCATGTTCATTTACAACGAATGATACTGAAGCCAAACGATACTTCTCTCTCAAGTAATATGATGTTTTTGATATATAAATAGTATGGTAGAGCCGCCTTCTCTATCTTTATCTGACGCTAGATCCCTAAAGTTAACTTGTTTTTTTTTCACTTCGATATTCATTCGCGGGTTAAATTCGTTGCTTCCTATTCGTATATAAGAGATTTGTTTCCATCCTAGAACTATGACCTCGACGTTTGCCTTCTCTCTATCCTGTATTAATCGACACCGATCCTGTTTTATACACAAGGTTCGTCAACAGGAGAATCTGCCTTTACGGCTTTTTTTTATCTGAATTGCTTCTTAAATTCAAAGTCTCAGACATTCGAGCCATACAATGAAAAAGATCTGTACGTAAATTTAGTATTAGGCCGATGTGATACAATAAAAAACAGCAATATGGATTCCTATGCTTATGTTTTTTGTTCCAACGAGCATTTCTCATTCGGCTCCTTCATCAGTTTTAATTTATTTCTAATGTTTTGTTATTTGTTAAATAGTTATTATAGAAACTTTATATATTCAAATATTTATAATTTGAAATAAAGATTGAATTTGTTGTAATGTAACACTCGAACAACATATAACTTAAAACCCTACTGAATATAACTCCACTTTATACCAGGTTTATTTCGCCAGGTTTCTGTACGTTCCTTTAGCACTAAATTTTCACTTTTTTGTAAGACAATTATTATTGCTCTTGGATAAGAGCATCACTATGATGTATTTAGTCATGCAGACTTTGAGGAGCTTTGTCATTTTTCCCGCACAGAGTTTTACATTTAATGTTTGTTTGATTGGTTAATGGACTTTTAAAATCGAATTTAGAGCGTCAATGTAAACGTTCCACTAAAATCCAGTAAATCACTTTCGGTTTTTCTGATAACATTTTACTGATCATCTACTCTTATAAGTATTCCTATGTATGTTAAAACTAACTAAGACTATCTGATATATGCGAAGATATTAGTTTCATGCGGCTTGTTTGCAAATGTAACATGTAGTTCGTAAAGTCCCGAGATGGGTAGATAAACAACAATTTTTTGGCAAAATTTAACTTTATTCATCAACCTATTTTCCTTCTAGAATGATACAATTATTCTAAGATTTCTATATCTTTCCTATAAAACGATTTGACCAACCATTTAATACACTTCACTTTCGGCGATCATCTTTTCATTGAAGTCATATTTCTTTCCGGTAAAATATTTTTATGCCTGCGAACAGATAATAGGATCCATGTATCATCGATGGTTACATACCACATGGAAAAAATCCTTTTAATTCTTTTAAGCTCAAAACAGTGCTCTGAATCACAAACATCTTGTGTTTGGTCAACTGTGAGCAAACGCAGTGCCCACATCGAAAAACGCCTTCGCATACCTAAATACTCGTGAAAAATTGAATGAATGGCCTGTACCATGATATGTTAGCAGTATCTATCATAATTGGCAATCGATGATTTTTGAGCACCTTGACATCAGTTGATGTTGATGGCCATCAAAGGCAATTTTTGTCTTCAACGCTTTTTTTGCCTTCTTTGCATTGTTTGTTTCACCTGGTAACTTTTTTTACATAGCCTGGTCACCGAAGGGCTTCTGCAACATTTCAAACGTTTCTCCAGCAGAAACAGAATTAAATGCAACTTCTTTGCTTAACAAAATCGGGCATTGTAAAAATCGCTAGATTGATTTTTGTTGTTCACAAAGCACGGGCGTTAATATTGAACAAATGCAAATTTTGACATGGAATTTGATACAGATGTCAGTCATAGTATTACTTGTTTAGGAGATTTCATTACTAAAAACCTCTCCAATATCTTTATTTTGCTCTATCCGACTTAATTAAGAACCATAATCAAAAATGCACCTACTCAGAAACTTATGAGACAACACATAATAAGCCCAGAGTCGATTCGGTAAATTTTTGTTCACCTTTGTAAACATAAGAGAGAGCTAACTCAGTCGATCATTCCATGTGCATAAAAAAAAATTGTCTGAATTCTTTGTTTTGTTCAATTGGTTCATCTCACCAAACACTTACAATGAGTGATTCATAATTTGAATATTCATTTAACAGATACGAGGGCGGGTCAATAAGTCCGTGACTTTTTGAATTTCTGACCTCTTTACTGAAACAGCAACACTGCTCCTGTCAACAGGCATCTGTCAGTTGACTCCTGTCAAAATTTAAACTTGCTGCGTCAGTTAGTTTGTGTTTGACAGCTATTTTTATCAGACTACTCACTAATTTGAAGAGAAAATGGAAAAAAATTAATTTCGTGTGCTTATTAAGCATTATTTCTTGCGAAAAAAAACCATTACCGAGACCAAGGCTAAGCTTGATAAATACTATGGGGACTCTGCACCATCGATTTCAATGGTAAAAAAGTGGTTTACTGAATTTCGTTGTGGCCGTACAAGCACTGAAGATGCCGAACGTCCTGGACGCCCAGTTGAGGTCTCTACACCCGAAACAATCGAAAAAATTCACGATATGGTGTTGGCCGACCGAAGATTGAAAGTGCGAGAGATTGTGGAAGCCGTAGGGATCTCGCATGGCTCAGTGGTTTCAATTTTGAATGATCACTTGGGCATGAGAAAGCTTTCCGCAAGATGGGTGCCGCGTTTGCTCACAGTCGACCACAAACACATGTGCAGTTGCCATGGCAAAAATCCATGAATTGGGCTATGAATTGCTCCCTCATCCACCCTATTCTCCAGATTTGGCTCCGAGCGACTACTTCTTGTTCTCAAACCTGAAGAAATGGCTTGGTGGAAAAAGATTTGACTCCAATGATGAAGTCATCTCGCAAACAAAGGCCTATTTTGAGGACCTCGACAAATCATTTTTTTTGGAAGGGAAGGAATGTTGCACTTGCAGTGTTAACATATGCTTTTGACGTTTCAACTGCTCTATTACATGTGCTTTGCAGATAATTTGCTTTGCAAGTCGTGTGTTTACGAATTTGCCCGATTATCTAACCCCCAGTTTCACAGTGAAGGTTTAAACTTGAGCTCACCTGGACCTTAAACTGAGTTCAATTTTTTTGGTTTAACTCGTCCGGTTTCACACTGAAATCTGAACTTCAGTTCAGTTGAACGTAGTTTAACTAAATTGTATGAAAAAAAATTGGCAGCATTGCACGTTATTGCTCCGTCGTCAAGGTAATGTAAACAAAACGTAGCAAATATTTTGTGTTGACATTCGGGGGAAGTTTTAAGTTGTGAGCAGTGTCAAAATAAAATTTAATTGAACTGTCGTTTAACTTAAACTACAATATAAACTCAGTTCAAGGGTTAAACGAAACTGTGAAACCGAATAAATTGTTGAACTGAACTTTAAACCAAAAGTAGAGTTCACTGTGAAACTGTGAAACTGAGTGCCGTTCAGATTCGGCGATAAACTGTAGGCCCCTGTCAGATGTGACAAAAATGACAACATGAGCAACACAAATGAGTGTCAAGAAGCTAGGCTATGGCCAACACTGGGCTGCCAGCGCCACAGTGTTTTTGTTTTTTTTTATGTTGATTATGGTTGAGCCTTATTACTATGTGGAAGATGCGATTGACGTTACGACCAATAAATTTAATACCAACTCAAAATTATTATAACCTTTGGAAAAGGATAACTCTTATCTCACGATTAGTCACTTGTTGAAAAATTTGTGGGTAAGGGTACTATGTCTTATCTGACGGCAAGGTAATCATTAGACAGTTATAAAATTTGAATTGTTTGGGGAACATAACAAGTTATTTATTAATATTTGCATTGATAATGTTATCTGCTAGGAAAGTCTTAACTGCTGGTTTTATTTGTTCCTCTTTACTGAAATAAATGTGTTTGTTATTTAATTCCAAAATCGAAGAAACACTTAATGATATATAAAGAAAGACTTAACTTTGCCAACTGTTTCAACCTATCTTTTACAATTAAGTGTATTTAATGTATTTTGACAATTTCATTGGTTTGATGAATCGGGCGTTATTTGGGTTTTATTAACCCCGTAGTGTTTACTGGGTATATGAAAAAACAGCGGACAATCCAGAAGGAAACATTTTTCTAAAAAAAAACTGTCCAAATAGGGGTTTTTTGTTTTCAAAACCAGAAGACGATGTAATTACGTACAATAGTTTTAGTGGAAAATCGTGGAAAATTGGTTTTCAAATTTCGAGTCCATTTCAACTACCTGTTGCCTAAATTATGTCTTAGTTCATAAATCGAATTTGAATATTTTCCCATTTTTACGACCCATCAGGAGTTTTGGTCTGTATCTTCTTTTGTCTTTTCCATTGCCTTCCATTTGCTTGCCCGCCCAATTTTCAAGTCTAACAAAAACATTCTTGACCCTTGCAAATTGCCATCCCTGTATTATTCTTCATTCTCTTTCATTCTACTCTCATTTTCTACTCAACTATTTTCATCTCACTCTAATTCCAAAGAATGCGAGTCTTCCATTCCATATGAAAATATGCGCGCGCGCATGTCCACACACTACACCAATTACAAATCGCCCCATACACATTGTTGGTGTGAATGCGAAAATGTGTTGCCTTTTCTTCCTTCTAAATGCGTTTTCGTTTCTCTTTCTTAATTGTCGTCACCACCATATTAAATGAGGAAAAAAAAAAAAGAAATAGAAAAAAAAATTCTCTACATTTTGACACACAAGTTGCTGCTGATTTTAATTACTGCACTTGCACTTATTCGACGCGAAATTGGCCAAGTTCTCTCGGTTTTTCTTTTTTTTTTGTTATTTTTTTACATCAAAAAAGTAAATAATTTATTTTCTAACGAAATTGAAAATTTTGGTAATTTGTTGTCATATTCATTAACATATTAGATTTTCTAACAAAAGAATTATAAGAATTTTTAGAACAGAGGAAGAAGAAAAAAAAATAGAATTGCCCAAAAACAAAAAAAAAATGGGCGAATTCGAATCAACTGATAAACCAAAAGAAAAAATGTGTCAAAGAAAGTTCCGTGTTTTTTGCTGCTGCAGATTTTCTTCGTTTTCACTATTATCTCTTACTTGTGCTTCTGTTTGTGAGTTTTAAAGAAAATTGTAAAATGCTCTTTTACAAAACAAATGACTACGACAAAAAAAAAAGATGATAAAGTGATTTCATTAAGTGAACTTATTTGCCATACTAGATTTTAATTCAACTTGCATTTGGTGTCGACTACGTCTTCTTGTTTTCTTTTTCTTTTTCTTTTTCTTTATTTGCAAACGCAAAAAGATGATTTAATTTCTTTTGTTATAGCGAAATGCGTTTTCAGTTCGTTTTGTGTTGCCATTATGATCATCGTCCGTCTTCATTGTCGCCAATGCCTCCCTGATTTTTTATATGCGTTGTTAATTTCCTAACAAACAGAATTCTCTTTGTTATTTATTGTAGGAAAAAGTAGAATGAAAGAAAAAAATCTTCAATTAACGTTCAAAGTCTAACGTGGTTGGTTTGTTTTCTACTAAATTTCAATTCCTTTAAAAACTTCATTCTCCAAGTGCAGCATTTCTAATAAAAACAAATCGGTTATATTTCCTATTAACCAGAAAAAGAAACAACAGAGTAGGCAAAGTAGAAAAAAGAGAAAAAAGAGAAAAAAAAATGTATGTAGGGAATTGTGGCTCGTGACACTACCATAAATGACCTTGACGATGACGAAAAATTCGCAACAAGAGAAGTAGAAATACACCGTAGTACCGAAACCACAAGCAAAACCAAACCATACGCTACTTCACATCAGAAAGATAAAGAGGGCGGGGAGGGGGGGGCACCACCGCCACTAGACACCTAATCAGGCAATTCAACTGAAGTCAGTTGCTCAGAGAACATTGCTAGCCAATGAACGAACTGTCCCACAACTCGCAATCGGTTGTGGCAGCACCATAACCGCCGTCATCCTCTCCAAAATCATCAATTTCCCACCGCCAGCCCGCACCATTGCTAGGAAAGTTTTTATCTCTTATATTGGCGATTCTCGCACTCAAAGAAAAAAAAAAAACAACAAATTCGAAGTTAATAGATAAAACCAAACAAACAAAAATGAAATATGTTTCTGCCGCGTCGTTTTTGTCTTCATTTTCTTTGTTTTTAAATAGAAGAAATACCGTGATTGTTGAGAGATTTGTTAAAAAAATAAAAAAAAATCATCTACTATCTGCTAATGTACATTCAATTTACTCAAGTGTATAATTTTTCTTTTAGATAGATAGTCTTATTTAAATCGAATGTGATGGCATTAGATTCCTGAATTTTCAAAATGGCAAAACAAAAGAAAAACGAAGGAAAACAAACAGACAATAAAAGAACGAAAAAAATCATACAAGTACGAGTAGAAAGATAGAAATTGCAAGTTATATAACCAGTTTGTATAGACGAAAACTACAACTAGACGGTCAGATTTTATCCATTCCTAAAATGTGTACCTAACCAATACCACACGTTAAACACAATTGTATACAAGTATATAATATCTATAATACTAAGCGCGATAAAATGCCATTTTTGTGGGGAGAGTGAGTAGTGATTCATTAAAAAGTGCATTCCATATACTTTTGAATTATTCTATTGTGTATCGCGATTGTAATACTTATTTGGTTGTCTCTTATATATTTATATTTGCGTTTTACCTGCTTTAATTACACAAATGTATTCGAATACGATATTGTACACACATGGGTACTTATATATATGCGAATGCAAATGTGCCTTGTGTTTTTAAAGAATAAAGAACCAAAAATGAAAGTATACATCGATTCTATATTTATGTATGGTAGAGTAGTATCGTGACAGTGTTTATCACTACGATGTTTTATTGTTTTCCGGAAGTTTAGGGTGATAACATCCTCTAACAGTGTGAGATAAATCAGTGAATTCCTTGGATTCATTCTAAAGTTAATGAATTTTGAAAACGTTTTTGTGGTAACTAGAAATTGGTGTTAGAAATTATTCAATTTTAATTAAACGTAATGTAGGAGTAGATTTGCAGCACCAAAAGCAATATGTACTTTGTGTTTAGAAATCTGTGCCTAATTCTTAAGCGTCTCTCGCTCATATACATAAATGGAGTTAGGCATCTGTATTTAGCTATATAAGCAAAAAGTAAAGGAAACCAATTTGGATACGTTTCTTAAAATGAACTTTATTTATTTACGTAAAATTTGGTTTTGTTAGTTTGGTTTAGTATTTAAGAAAAATATACTTTCAACATTGTAATTTATTTAAAACAATGTATTAGAAGAAGCTATGGAAAGGGACATTTTTAAAGTGCTCGACGAAATACTACTTCTAGAATGAAAGTACAAAACTTTTTGTATGTTTTTGATTTACAATGCGACCTACTTCAATATTTGAGTATTTACTATAGACTTGTGCCGGCGTGGAAGAAAATTAATTAAAACTCGCTTTTCCTAAGGCTGAAAACACACCGGAGCGGACAGGACGTCTTTTGTTGTCGAATCAGGCAACAATCCATTGATTCTTATGAGTCAACACATACCAAGGTAGACGAGACGAAAAGACATATTCCGATTGCTGTGTGTGGAAATAAAAATTGTCTTTTTGTCGGACAAAGACAAGACGTCGTTGTCCATTCCGGTAGAATAGCTCTCGAGCCACGGCTATTTTTTCCTCCTCTAGACGCCTCTTACCGTTATGGTATTAATCACAAGGTTAATGTATTCTTTGACCATACTGCATAAGCCTAGGGATCATGGCTTCCTATTCTTACTTATTATTTGGACACTAAACCCCGGACGGTTGTTTTTTTCTAACCCTTTCTGATTATACTCGTAGTTTTTCGTAAAACATTGTTTTCTTCGACTCATTTTTGAACCTTTTAAAAATGCTTGATATGATGGACCTTTAATTGTATAAAAGCAAAGTTTTAAATGATTGGAATTTGGCTTTTGAAATTTTACGACATTATAACTATTTTATATATCAGTTGATCGAGACGGTTAAAACGCACCTGTACGAGGAAGTACTGTATCTAAACTTAAATTTCAATGTATGGTAATTCTTTATTGGTTCTGAAAATGGCGGGGAGTTTTATTGCATTATTTTATTCAAAATTTGCAGCTAAAGCACGCAGAATTCTTGTTGAGAATCACAATGATAATGCTCTGTCGGGTACGAAAAAGGATTGGAGGATTTGTAGATCAAGACCGATGTCAGACGCTAGCAGAACTTGGAAAAACATTACAAGTAGATGAGTCAAAAGTTAAAAAATGTTAGAAATGATCGAGAAGCCGAGGGTGCCGTATGAATTGAAGCCGAGAGATGGCATTTTCTACTGCTTCAACGGCAGAAAAGAAAAGGTTTTTGCACCGTATCGTAACTGACGATGAAAAGTGAATACACTATGATAATTCAAATCGTAGAAAATCGTGGGGTAAACCCAGCCATGTATCAACATCATCCGCAAAACCAAATATCCATAGTTCGAAGTTTCTTCTCTGCATTTGGTGGGATCAGCAGGGTGTAATTTTTTTAAACTTATTCATGGTTCTAATATAAGCCGGGCTTCTAATGATAACGATTCACTCATAAGGCATTCTGTCAACGTAGCATAGATCAGTTTGTACGAAGTCTATGCCAAATTGTCGCTTGCTGCTTTGAACAATGCGTTAGAGTGTAGGTTGTTGTACTTGATAGAGAAGTGTTGGTTGCTTTCGCCAAATAGGAGGTCTTCAGAGATGCTTCTTTTTGAAATTTTTGATTTCTGCCACTCTATTCTTTATTTCTGGTTAAGCTTTCAAATATCTGCTATCATAAAAACTTTGTTTCTACACACTATTGTCGACACTTACGTTTTTTTTTTTATGTAGCCATTTTTTCGATTCATTTTTCCATTTCATTTTATTGTACCTGCCTACCGGGCCTTCGAAAACTCTTTCTCGCCCTTTGTTTGTAAGGAGATATGCCTGATGAATAGATCTTTAAAACCAGAAATGTACCCTCTAAGTAGAACTTAGACGTATGAAGTTTCTTAAAATCGTACGCTGTATACAGTTTGTCCTATAAGTGTAGTTTAGCGCCCTTGTAGGTGGGGTTTTAGGTTGACCAAATATTTATACTACATTAGGTCCTAGAGAAACCCCAAGAAGTCCAGATCGATATTAGGCATTATATATACTTGGAAAAACTTTGCGAAATGCATAAGCCAACAATTTTATATTCATTTCATTTCTGTGAAAGATTTAGTTGCAGTGGGAAAAATAAACGATCGAGTAGATATATCTCCGTACTAAGGAAAAATCTTTTCAACTCTATAACTAAATCATTCACTTAACATAGAGTATCTGCTCATGAACATTTAATATTCGTATTCATTTCTAACATTTAAACACACTCTTTTATTCACACTACTCTATTTTTATTTTTAATTTTATTTCTTTACAGAAAACAAACAAATTCATGAGAGTGCAGAGAGCAGAAATAACAGTATTCAGTTAAATACTGATTCAGCAATGGATTTTTAAAGAGAAATCAAAAACTTCCTCAACCAAACTGCTAATACCGGGCAAAAGTCAAATCATTCTAGCGATTTTTTTGTTTTGACTTTACACGATCACGATTTCCCGTTTACAACAAAAATATTTGATCCCCGTCTATATTATATCATTATAATATACAATTCCTGCGTAGTAAATTTGCTAAATCAACTAATTAAAAACAAACAGCCCAACCAACAAACCAACCAACAATTACATTATGTTTTACTAAAAGGGGATTATGAAAAAATAACTACGAAATAAAAATAAACGCGGATCATACATATAATTTAACATCAACAACAACACACACGATAATAATGATAATAATATAACAAACAAACAACAAATTGAAAGAAAAAACAATTCAAGTTATTTGATTTCTTTTTTTAAACAAAAAGAAAATCACACACAAAAACACAACTGTACTGTAATAAATACCATTTGTTGCACAGAGAATGCAAATGTTTGTTGATACATACACATAATTTTATTCAAACTAAAATTTTTTTTGCAAATATTATATAATTTCTGGAGGTATCTTTTCCAAGAAAATCGAAAATCACTACATAAAATTCAATTCAATTCAAAAAAGAAAAGAAAAAAGTAAAACAAAATACTTTTTCAAATCAACCGTATTTGAAGAAACTCATTAATTATTTGAATCTTCAAAGTCAAATAAAAATGTACGCCACAATTATCAATATGAATCTTCCAAATAAATTGGCTTTCAGTGCTAATGCACACATAAAACATGAATAAAAGAAATCATCATAGCCACCAAGGAGGCCAGCAGCGTCTTACAGGACGCGCGAATTACGCGGCCAAAAAATCCAATTTCCCAGAAATTGGATACCATCACTCGATCACTGAATGACATCGCTTTTAAAAAAATCTAAGGTAAGGGCCCTCTTTATTAATAAAAAAAAAATAACAATTATGATATTACTGTTATATACTAAATACACACATATGATCGATTTGAATATGAATTAATTTTTTTTAATTTATAAAGAATTTGTTATGTGTTTTGACTGAAGTTTTCGATATGTTTAATTAGGTCCATTTCGTTTTATGATAAATGTTTATTTATTTATTTTTTTGTTTTGATTCTCCTTTATCTGTATTCTAGTTTCCTTTATTTATGCCTTGCATGTTAACAAAATACTCGTACTTATAGTAGTGCGAAAATAAATGTGCAAAACGATTTAAAACTCAATTCTCATTATTATTGTTTAAAATTACCTTTTATAAACAAAAACAAAAAAAAACTTTGCGCTCATTTATTTATTTAGACATTGCTTCATAAAAACAAACAAAATTCAGTATTTTCTTTACATCATGATATTATGATTAGTTGATTTTGTAAGATGAGAATTACTGTGCAAAAGATACGACAGAGGTTTATAATCCTATCAGGACAAATAAAAAAAAAACGAGAAATTCATTGAAGACCAAGGAAAATTACAGCAGTGTTTGAACAAAAATATTAACCATTTGTATTTTTTTTTCAAAATTATAAAAAAACTAAATTAAATGCCTAGGTCTGAAGTCGAACAATTACAGACTGATAGAAGGTGGGTTTGAGTATAGCCAAGGTTCAGAGACAATCAGCCCTATCACAGAATCCCTCGTAATAAAGTAAGTAATTCCGATCTACGAAACGAATACGTAAAAATGTGTATCATCGAATCCGAATGCAACCGCAAAAAGCATTGCCGCACTTAACAATCATATTCCAAATTTCGAAATCAGCTGCTTACCTCAGCTGGAGAAATAAATAAATTACAATTGTTGTTTTGTGTATTTTGAACAAAATTAATGGTAAGAAATGGATTCTGTAGCATTTACAATAGTTGCTTGTGAGGAGGAGAATGTTGTTCCCAAAAAGCGTTTACTTCTTCTTTTGGCAAAAAATAATTATTTTTCCATAATGTAACAAACAAACTATCGATTTTTGCATTTTGAATCCTTTTTGTCTGCGCTCTACGAAAAATCAAATAGTTCATAGATTTAAATGCCAAAATTCCGATTCATTCGGATTCAGTGATACCACTTCATACGAATTTCGAAATTCGTAGCAAAAGTTCCACTACGACAGATTCTCTGATAGTTCTTTCGGGGTTCGTAGCAAAATTTCGAGTACAACGGATTCCATTAGAAAAATATTTTAAAGTCTAATAATGGGTCTGATGACAAAATTGTATGAGGGACATTCTTAAAGCCACGAATAACACACCATTTTTTCAGGGAACTAAAGTAGTTAGTGGATATTGTAATTAAGGCTTTCGCACTTGAGTTGTTAAGTGTTGATTTTTTTTTTAACGAAGTAGTGCTCTTGGTATGAAGAATCTTATAAGGTAGCCGCCGCAGTTACCGCACCTCAACTCTATTGGTCATCTCTTTGAGATTCTTTAAACGACAAGTTTCATAATATAAAATAAGAAATCGTTGTACAAGAAATCGGCAGGTGCTACCAGAAACTTGGAATCCTATTCCAATGAAACATGCATATCACTAGTTGAATTTATACCGGGCAAATATAGGGTAGGCCATTTAAAGTTGACCGATTTGTTTCTGAAAAAAAACAACAATTTTTTCCCGCCCCGGGAACAATGGTCCCAATAAATTGATTGTTGCTTTAGCCATATGGCATGTAGTCCCTTACCGTTGAAACCAGAAGTTATCCATGTCATTTTCACGAATAATGGGCATCACAAATTCCGTTATCATGGCTCGATAACGCTCACCATTGACGGTTGTCGTGGCTTCATCTTCGTCTTCGGAAACATACGGTCCGATGATCATATTCGCGCAAGCACACACCAAACTGTAACTTTTTGGTCGAGGCTGTTGTTGTTGTTTAATTGATTGAGGACTTTCGGTGACATAAAATCGACAATTTTGCTTGTTTACGCCTCCATTCAACAAGAAATTTGCCTCGTCTGACATGATGATTATTGAATTTAAAGCTGAAAAATCAGTGCTGTTAAAAGTTACAGAATTGCTAGATGGGTCAACTCTAAATGGCCTACCCTGTATTTTGCTTCGGGAATTAGGGACATCTACTACCACATAATGTCAAAGAGTTTTAAGACGTAGTATAGTAGACATTTAATATTACATATTTATTACAACATTCGCGCCAAGTGAATTGATGTTTTCTTTTTAATTGAGAAGAGTAATCGAGCAGAAACTTAAGAATTGAGTTTTGAATCATTTTGTTCTTTTTATTTTTACCCCACTGTAAGTTTAATTGGTAGACAGTTGTAGAAGTTAATGTGTAATGTAAGAAAATAAATACTAGACCAAATATATATTGTAGAAGATCGACTGTGTCGCAAACTTAAACTTCCTAAACACTGGATAATAGTAAAGCTTTTTGGCAATGATATTCGTATGTGGTTGATAGCAAGAAAGGGGGTTAAAATATTTGTTTAAATTAATAAATTTTAAGTGCGAACTATGCACATCAGAAGATTTAGTTATTTGTGTGTAACCTTCCTTGTAAACTAATCCTCTTCCGAGTTAAGTTGTTAAGATTTTAGACTTACTTTTCCCCTTCAGAAATGAGATGGTTGTTTTACTTTTGAATTATCATGTGAAAAGTATTTTTTTTTTTTTTTTTCAAATAGTACTCGAAAGCGCATAGGTACTTTAACTTTATACTGCCAAGGCTGGCTAAAGAAACATTCACCACAAGTGATAATGACATTTCAGAGAATTAAGTGGTTGAGGTAGCATTTTACATATTATTCTGGGGGAATTTTGTCTGTTTTCTCTGCAGACAATTCGTCTATTTCAAAGTTTTCTCCTTCAATTATTTAGCTATTGCTGCTAGTTTGTATAGAAGATTCATCATAATCATGTTTCGGTCCAACAAAGCGATCTTGATTTGTGGCGCTTTTTTACTTGATCCCATTCACTTGCTCCACTGTGTTTGGTTTCGTAGAATTATATACAAGTTTAGTGTGCAGCCAGGTATCGAAAGCCACTGTGCATACCATACTGCTTTGAAGAAGTACTTATGATCTTAGCTATCAACAACATGGGCAATATACATACATTCACGAACAGTTTTTGTTTTAATCATCTCCATATTCAGTCGATGTTTGTTCGAGTTTGGAATCATTATTCTCAGAAAATTATCCAAACTCTAGGCCTTTTTAAAAATGGGTAATCCGCTTCCTCCATTTGTTGTTGTAAATGCTTACCTCAGATGCTCGACAAAAGTTATTGAGGGTGCGTTTGGGGACTTAAAATGTCATTAGTGTTTGACGTAGGTACCTGCCGAAAAGGCTTAAGCCTACGTGCGTCTTCGCACTAGAGATCAAAATAATGCGTTGATCAGCGGCCTTCGAGTAGTACAAGTACCACCAGGTTAAAAGTCGTGGGTAAGGTCCGAATTTCTTCTTTGGTGAAGGGGCAAAGCAAATCTAATAATTTGGGAACTACAAACAATCCTTTTAAATTGTGGCGCCTCATTTATCTGTTAGGCATGTAATAGAACTAATAGGATTTTCATCGCTAATTTTCGGCTCAGCTCAGAGGTTATTCAAAATTGACTTTTTAGTGAAGGTATTAGCCGAGGAATTCTGTTTCAAGAATGGTAACAATATTGACGTTGAAGTATGATGAGTCTTAGCAAAAGTAGCTTCAAAGAGAAAGCGACGTTTGTCTCAATAGATTGGCTTTTCTGGACTTTTTCCTCAGCACCAACATTGCATGCCAAATTGCCGGAATATAACCTAATTTACGCCAAGTTGATAAATAATCGTATGGTATCGATGGTTATTAAAAAAAAAAAAAAAAAAAAAAAAAAACAGTAAAAGTACAAAAGCACAGGGTCTTAATGAAAATTTCTTTAATTTCTTGTCTATGTATGTATGCTTCTTTCGACACCAAACACTTGGATGGGTATTGGGTATTTTGCTGATCGTAGGATTTGAATTGAATGAGCTTCGGAAACGTTATAAAATAAATTCCAAAAATAATATATAAATTATATTTGTTAATTAAGAGGGCTAATAATATTCTTCGTAGTTACTTGTTGTAGAGCTTCTTATAAAATTTAACCTATCGTATTTGTGTTGGCATATTTCTGTATGCTCTTTTGTGCTGTGTCAAATTTATATTATTTTTATCACACTACGATTTCTTTCTCAATAGTGTTTTAAAATTTTCTTTTGTAAATGCAATGGACCTAACAATATGTGAAATTTAATTAAAAAAGAAAAAATTATTATTTGTATGCACGTATTTGTTTTCCAATTCTTGCATATTCAATGAATTAGAGCACATTACAAGTAAATTCAGTTTCACTTTTGGCAAAACAGTAAAAATTTTGACCGAGAAAAAAATTAATTAAAAATAAAAAATACAAAAACATACTCCAGACACGATACACATATTTGGTACTACTTGGTAACTAGCTAACAGCTTTTATAAAATCTTGATAAATCTTGTATCTGTGTTCTGTTTGAATCTATTGGCAGCAGAAAACAAAAATTAAATTTTTGTTAACTACATTTTTTTGCTGTTTTGTGTGGTAGTTATTTGTTATAAAAACATAAAGAAAAAAGTAGTAAGAAAAAGTATCTAATACAAGTATTTAATCAGTACACACTGTTCGTTTGTTATGCTAACGACAAGAAAGTACAATTACAAATTTTGCATTTCCATTTCCATTGAACGCAGGTATGAAGTATCCCCAGCTTGTATCAACGCGTGCGGTGAACGCCATCTCTGATTGGTTAGTGTCAAGATTGGAGCAATTAGGCGTTGAGGCACCCCTCATATATTCTAGACTTCTATTATCTCTCTTGCAATCGTCTGTTCAATTAAATGATCCCATTGAGTTCAGCAATCTAGAAGTAATGTCAAACACAAACTAACTATAATGTTTTATTCAAAATTAAAATTAAATTATTAACTATTTGTGTATACAAACTATAGACATTTTTAGCTAATCGAAAGGGCAACAGCAAACGTTATCCACCTTGTGACACGGATACACTACGAAAAATAGCTGCAGTTCAATGTTTAATGGATATTGTCTCTTCGGAACAAGAGGTTTGTTATTCCTAAATTAAATTATATTTTAAATTTTTATTCAGCAAATTATGGTATTAAATGTTTTAATTTTTTGTTAAGATTACAAAAATTGAAAATCTTGTGGATGAACTGTGCGAGAAGGTGAATGATATTGAGAATCAATCGAACAATATAGAGGGGGATGACGATTTGCAAATTGCAACACTAGCATTAAATAGCGTACTAACAACACCTTCATCATCATTTAATACAGCAAACAGTAGCAATAACAATAAAACTTTTTCGACTGCAATTGAAACAACAACAACACAGAACAGAGAAAACATTGGCGATAACGGAGGCTCAACAAATACAGCAACAGCGAAATTATCCACTGAAATAACATTATCAGTCTCAACGAGGAAAACAAAAGAACAAACAGATGTTGAAGATCCTCGTAAACGTTATTATCGAGCATTTCCGGCTCTCTCAAAGGAAATGGAAGATTCAATTGTACTTTTGAGGCGTAACACGAAATCGTTAACATGGCCAGTCGATAGAAAAATTAATTCATCAATTAAAACCGCTACTAATTCAACAACAGCAGCACCAGCCTCAACAGTAGCAGTTGTTAATTCAAGTAAATGCGCATCTTCAAGTGAAAAAAATCGTAATACTCCATCAGCGTTGTTGGGTAATTCGCAAAAAGGAGATAGTAATACTGTACTCTGTAATACAGCTGGGGTGAAAAGGAAAACTAAACGACGACGTAATCAAGGTAAGCCAAGATACAGAAATAACAAAAATGTTATACATTTAAATTTTTTTTTTCTACAACAAGACTTCCAACAAGATTTTTGAATGATAGTCACTTAATTTACTCCTTCTCGAAATCATCAAAATTACTTTCGAGTAGATAGGTTTATTCTTTGATTCTTTGTTTGACTTTTAACTTAGGATTGTATGAATTTACACTGCTGAGAAAAAATGTTCGGTTAAATTTTGGAGTACGTCTGCTTGAGATTTTTGGTTCTATAAACTAGTCTGAGCTCTAGAAAATTTTATTTTGAAAAAGTATTTCAAACTATCTCTAATTATGGGCGAAAGACTGAAGTGATAATTAAAATAAATACAATGCTGTAGGGTTTTTTGTATTCATCATAGTAAACGTGAAATCTACCTTTTAAATATATTTTTAAGCGGCAAATACACTGGTCAAAAACTCTGATATTTTTTATCTTTAGCACAGTTTTCGATTCTGATTTGCTTCTATGTTGATCGATTATAATGCCTATAAAGACTTAGAATTTGAATTTGTACCCTTCCATCGAAGCGGCACCCCATTTTCGAAGTCAGATTGATTTAAATGACTAAATCAGAGGCCTTCCATTGTCTAAAAACAAAGGCGGAGCTATTGAGCTGAATGTTGAAACAATGAAATATGTTAAAGCCTGAGGTAAAAATGACAGAGAGAACTGGTTCCAGATCTTCCTACAAAAGGAATGCAAGTGGTTCTAGAAAATCGTCAACATTTTGTAAATTTTAATACTTTATCATAATATTTGGGTGTATTTTTAAAATTGAAATAAAAGCCCTTGTCAAGAAATCCTGAAGTGACCCTAAAGGTTTAGTAGGATTTCAAGATCCTAGACACTCCACGGATTACATAATTTCATTTCTGAGCTTTTTGAAAATATTCTTTTTGTTGAGCAGTGTTATTTATCAAAGTTTTTTTACAAAATTAATGTGTACATACATTTAAAAATATGGACAGTTAAAGTCATGCCCTTGTAGACAGTTTTCTTTCGATTTGAAACAAGCAAAAACAAATTTTAAATATTTTTTCGTCGATGAACCTATAATATTAATATTTATTTATATTTGAAGCCTAAAGAAAAAATTGAAAAATGCCAATTTTTTTCATCCTTTAGGTTCATTTACGGTGTTCTATGTAACTCGAATGATTTAAAAAAATAAAAAAATTTCATGAGTTAGGTCTTAGCAGAAATGTCAGGTCAGGAAGTTAATGTACATAAATACAACTCACACTTATGTACGTGCTAAAACATCTGCTGTTAAATATAAATAAATAAAAAAATCATAACAGAGAATGTTCCGAAATGCGATTTCTCTGTACGCGCTCTCTAAAAAATAATCATCTGCGTGCGTTCTGTGTATTCATCGCAATGATCTGTTGTGAAGCACTTACATATTTATATACCAATTTGTGTGTGTGTGTGTGTTTTTTTAAAACTATCTCTAGAGAATAATATTTTGCGTATATCCACTCCGAATAGTCACTGACAACCTTATCTGCCTTCTACAATTTGCATGTTTTTTTTTTTAAATTAAGTTTTCAGTAGATTTTCTATCGTATTTACTTTAGGTGGCGCTACAATCCGAGTTAGACCTAGGCCTGAGTCAACAAACGTCTCCAGCCAGGCGATCCTTTGCTCGTTGCCTCCAATTTCGCACGCTTAGCTGGCTGAAGTCCCTTTCCACTTGCGTACGCAACCCGAGTCTCGGTCTTCCTCTACTTCGCTAACGCTCGAGGGCGGATTCGAAGACTTTTCGGACCGGAATGATGGTGTCCATCCGCTCTACATGATCCAGCCATCTAAGTCTTTGTATCTACACTCTTCTGGCTAGGTCCATGTCGCTGTATACACTTTGTCGTTGTATCTACTCCTCCACTCACAGTCAATGGAGACGGGACCGAAGACCATGCCTATGGCGCAGAGCAGCACTGGGATTATTAAATCCTTATATAGGGTAATTTTTGTTGTTCGAGAGAGGGCTTTGCTAGTCAATTGCCTTCTTAGCCCAAAGAAGCAGCGAATGGTAAGAGTTATTCTTCGTTTGATCTCACCGCTGGTGTCGTTGTCGGACCCAAGGTAGACAAAATCTTTAACTTTGTCAAAATTGTATCTCATTAAGGTGACGTTCTGTCCGAAACGTCGGTTTTGAGCGTCCTTTTTGTTTGACAGCATATACTTAGTCTTGCCCTCGGTGACCGCTAAACCCATATTCGTAGCTTCCGTCCCAATACTCGCGAAGGCGCCACTGACATTTATGTCAATATCATCGGCGTATGCGAGTAATTGGACGGACTGATTGTGCCTCTTGTGTTTTCCCGTTAGTTTTGAACTTTTCTTTCAAGTATGATGTTGGAGAAATCTATTTTCTTTTTGACATCAAGGTCTCGGTAAGGTCTTTACCGGCCTTGACGGAGCAGCGTGCATTCTCCATCATCATCCTACACAGACGGACGAGTTTGGCAAGGAGGCCAAAATTAGACATTGCTCTGCATAGCTCGCGGCCTTGTAATCGACCAATACGTGGTGTGTATCGATCTGAAGCCCATGGGTTTTCTCCAAGATCTGCTATAGTGTAAATATTTGGTCGATGGTGGACTTTCCTGCCCTGAAGCCACACTATTATGGACCTGTCAGGTTGTTGACGAAGGGCCTTAGGCGTTCACAAAATACGGCAGATAAGATCTTCTAAGCGATGTTAAGAAGACTGGTGCCGGATAAACTATGCTGAGGTTAGCTTTTCTAGCTGCTACAGTAAATATAGGTAGTTGTTTACTTCCGTCAACAGGTTAATTTGATTGTGATGCCTTATACCATATATGTGTTTAAAATATTCTTCATTATTGTTTGGTTCACCTACTTTAATTCTTTGGTATCTATCTCATTTTCAGCAACTATATGATTGTTGATGTTCCTCTTTGGAGCAAAGAATGAGAAACATGCCAGCCTGTATACCAGGCTTTCTATTACTAAGTTTAATCTTGTTCTGTAGGTGATCAAAAAAAAAATAATTATGTTTTAATTGTCACCATTGAGCAGATTTGTGATAATCAAAAATAAAATAAAACTTACCAAACTCATATTTTATTCTTCCAGCAATGTCAAAAGGGAAAACGGCTGCTGGCAACAATACACGAAAAAATTCTTACTGCGGTGGATCTAGCTCACCAACTTGGGATACTGATTTTGAGGGTTCTTGGGAAATGGGACGTGATCTGATTAAAGAGTTTATTGTCAAGCAAAACAATCGAAATCGAAGTACATCAGAAAGTGCTGCATACAATATGGCAAGTGGTAGTGGTGGTGGTGGTAACAGTAATAATAATAATGGTGCAAGAGATGGTGTTAATGCTAATGAGACTTACGAGAAACGCATGAAACCCGTGTTGAAGGAAGCCAAAATCAAGCAAGAATCAATGTCCACGAAACAGAAACAAATACATCAAAAGCAAGAACAGAAGCAAGAGAATATTAAAGAAAATAATAATAATCAAATAACTAAATTGGCAGCAGAAACATGTATGGTAGAAATATCTTTGTACGAGGATCTTGTAGATAATTCTAGATCCGACGATACTCTTGCATCGGTGTCTGATATAACTGAGGGCAATATGAATACAGCTCGACGTTTATATGAACGTGATATTTCAAATGATTCATTAAACGAACAAAGTACTCATGATTATCAAAGCAACAATCATAAACAATCACTATCGGCATCCTCTTCAGAACAACTTGATTTTGCTCAGTTTAAAGCTAAATTCAACAGTAGCGTTGAGGCATTATGGAAGAATCCCAACTCAAGTGATAACAGCAACAATAATTTAAACAAACCAATGTTACATTCGAGCATTTTAACTGATTCATCTGTTTCATTAGCACCATATTTAAGTGAAAATTTGAAAAACTTCTGGACCAATTATTATAGCCATCACTTTGACGTTGACAAATTTAAGCAATTGAATTGTAATGATTGTTGTGACTTTTCGATGACAGCTTCTGCTTCTTCAGTTGATAATAGTTTCCACAATGATGTGCACAGTGATTATTTTTCAATGCCTACTGTAAGTAGTGGTATTGATGAATTTGATAAATCTGTTGGTGGGAAAAGAGCTGGTGGTAAAACTTCACCGATTGGTGTATTCTTACAAAACACTATATGGTCGGAAAATTCAAATGCTAGCTTTCCAGATACGGATGAGAGTTTTTTCATAAAAGCCTTAAAATCATCAACATGTACTTCACAGAAATCGCATGATCCATTTAAGGTGTGTTATTATTTTATTTATCTTCAATTTCGTGACAGTGAGTTTAATTTTAATTTATTTGTTTTGTAGATGGACATTTCTGGTGGCGACAAGTCATATTACTACCCATATCAAACCTCGAAATGGTCTGAAGGCATAAATGGCGTCCCACATAGCAATGCCAACATCTCTTTACAGCAACAACAGTCGAATCAACAACCGCAACCACCATTAATAATAGCTTCATCTTCATCCTCTTCATCCATTTCAACAATGGATCACTCTGCACGTAGCTGTTACACAAATGACTTAGCCGATTCAACGCCATCCTCATCCTCTTCATATTTTGGTGGCAATGCTAATTGGCAAATACCAACGGGTAATAATTTACAGGCCGATATTAAATCTTGGAGCTCATCAAATCCCACTTCATTGGCTGAATTATATGGCGCTGGCACCAATAATATCAATAACAACGTCACGTTGGGTAAGAAAAACACTTCTCATTTCGATAGGAATGCTGCTGCACCGGGGATCACTTCATCCTCAAACACATCCACCATAACATTGGCTAATCATTCGCCTACATGCAGCGGTTTTATTGCATATTCACGTATTAAATCATATGTCAAGTTGATTGATTCGAAACCCATTGCTAAATGGCAGAAACCGGAAGCTGAATATCATCATTTATCTACTGCTGCTGTTGCATCAGATGATGAGAATCTTTTAAATTCAGAACGAACACATTTTCATCCAATTAAAATGAGTTATGCCGATGGACACACATTTGAAATATCCAGTAACTTGGATCCTGTTGATTTTGAACGTTCCGATAGTGGTTATTTATATTTGGAGTCGGAAAAGTATTTAGAATATACCCGTTCTGATACCTTATCCGAAGACGATGGTTCAGTAGCAGGACATTTCTATCGAGCAGATTCTGTGTCAAGTCGTGAATGTGCATCATCAGTAGCATCTTCAACAAGAAGTTCACATTCAGAATTTGTAATACGGTTTCGTCTTAGGACAACTGATAAGGCATGCCAGACAGAATCGAATTTGATTATTCCAAATGTTATACGTTCATCGTTGGTTTATCAAATGGCTTCAGCTCATTTAACAAGGCCAACGAAACAAGCTGCCCACAGCAATTCAACAAATGATGATGATGACGATGAAGATGATTGGATGGACATCGGTTGCGGCAGTAATAATATTCACGATGAAGACGAGTATGTTAGCATGGACCAATGGTCAATGGCTGAAATTGGCAGGAAATGCATTGATAATAACAATTCATCGCACACTTTATGGGGCATGTGTCCGGCTTGCAATAATGACATGAAATCCATTCCGGCTAATCGATTACTAAAAGCCGAACTTAACATGGAGGGCGATGAAATAATGTCAGACTTAAGGTACATGCAAGATTTATACATTGGCAGCGATTGGGAAGATCAGAATGGGACACGAGAAGGTGGTGGCGGCGATGATGATGATACTGATTTAGATGCTGAAACAATTCGTGATTGTGAATTTTATCATGCGATGGCTACTCCAGCTGGTTGCGGTGAAATTGAAGAAGAAGATCAACAGCAAAAAGATATGCTTTATAATGTTAATAAATTAATTGCCGATTTATTGCGTCCTGAAAATGCTCAATCTCTGGCTAATGCCCTTGGTGCCGTTGGTGTTGGTGTTGGTTGTCTTGGTGTAGTTGGCGCTGCTCCTAATCAAAACATATTTGGTGCTGAAAAAAATGGTTTAACTGCTGAACAATTAAATACGATGAAAGACGAAAAATATATCGGTGGCCTATGGAATTCGGATGAGAATATTATTTGGAAAAAAGAATTCAATCCAATTGATATTTTTTCACGTTTAAATAATAATAATAATGATTCGTTTTTGGAAAAGCTTGATTGGGAGTACTCTAATTTGGCCGAAATATGGGGCAAAGCATCACCTAATAATACAGGGCTGACCACTGATAAAGATTGTCCGGCCGATCTAGATTCAGTTTCAATTAAAATTAATGAAGAGTTTTCTAACAAAAATAAAAATTCGAACAATAACACTGAGTGCGCAGGAGTTGAAGATGAAGAAAGCATTAAAATTGCTTGTAAAAATATAAAAAATCTCCTTAAATCTAGCAGTATTCCCCCATCGGCTGCTCATTATAAAATAAGCAAAGATAGTGGTGAAATTTTTGAATTGAATGAAAGTCTCTTGAATGATTGTAAACAAATGAAGTGTTTTCTTAATTCGAATAAATTTAAAATTTCCAATAGAATTGATCGTAAACGACGTCATTCAGCATCGCAAAATGTTTGCTGCAACAGTAATTATAATAATTTCGTTATCAACAACAATAATAATAATAATAATAATAATAATACCATTTATGATAATAACAATTTAAAACTCTCACTATTTGGCTCGGCATTAAATCCATCGCAATCAATAACGGCAGCAACAGCAACAGGAACGGCAACGGCAAAAGCAGCAATTACAACGACCACAACACAAACAAAGGCAACAACTAAGGATACGCTTTCGGACTATGGCAGGAATACACTAAAATACAATGTTGATGACGGACAGCAAGAACACGGACTTATTCAGCACTATAACAACATTAATAATAACAACGACGACGACGACGACGACGACGATGACGATGACGACGATCAACAGCAACAGCAACAACAACACGCTAACAATTCACATGCAACCATAATAACGTGTAAATACTGGACCACAATGCATCCAATCATCAATGGCGAAGGGGAAGAATTACCTGGCGAAGATAATTCATTTGATGCACAAGCGGCGGCTGCATCATTTTTTATTGATAAATCACAATTTATCGATGGTTTGTCTTCGATTACTTTGAACACATCGTCGATTTTGAAGCATGTCACGTTAGTTTCACGTCCACTAACGCGTTAAATTCGTGCTGAAAAAAAAATGAAGAGAAAACAAAAAAAATCCCCTAATTCTTTCTGGGTTCGATTGATTTTTGATTAGCTTCTCTGTAAGCTAGGCAAAAACAAATTTTTACTTGTGTGTGAGCGATTTCTTTTTCATTTCTCTCTTAACAGCAAAATACACCTTTCTTTCTTTAATTTTTCCTTATTTTTGTTTACATTTGTTTTTCTATTTTTTTTTTCTGTTATAATTCTTATTAATTGTTGATTTTTTGAATCAAAATTTAATTTTTCAAAGAGAGAAACAAAAGCTCTATTCTATTTTACTGCGTTAAAAGTTGTATCCTTTTTATCTTACAATTAGAGTATTACGATAAAAATGTAATGGTAAAGAGGGTTAAACATTTTTACGCGAATACAGAGAGATATTTGCAAGGTACGAATAAGAGTTTCTTTCTTGTTTTTATAAGTAAATTACTCAAATGATTTTAAATACCTACATATACATACATATATAAAAGTTAACGTGTAAACTATAAAAAGTTAGAAATTAATTTCTATCCACATCTATCTAAGATTTGGTTATTATTACTTTACCTTACTTGTACTCGTATTTTATTCAATATATTCATCATATTTGTTGTTATATACGTATCGAAATTTGTGGCGCTGTGCTTTTAAGAAAGAAATCACCGCTGAGTGATTTATTTTTGTAAGAATTTTTCAACATTTCAAAGAGAAAACAAATACACAAAGTAGAAATTATTTCTTACATGCACTCAGTCTACCACCCCCAACACACACCACACACACACGTAGACACATACACATATCAAGTTTATATGCGCATCATAATACTGTGTAAAAACAAAACAAACAAAAAAAAATATTTGTATCCTCTGTAGTTATTTCGCTATATTTTTGTTCTTTTTTTTTTCTACTATCAATTATTTCTGTAAATTATTTATTGTTTTTTTTCCTTTTTTTCAATTATTATATTTTAGTTTTCTTCCTTCTTTGAGTTATTCTTCTAGATAAAAAAAAAATCAAAACAAAAACAAACAAAAAAAAAAATAAAAAATGTATTTATAAATCAGATATAATTTGCGTTCATACATATATACATATTACACGGTTATAAAAAAATACTCTTTTAGTACTCTAAATAAAAGAAACAAATAAAATAATAATAATTATTGTGGTATATATGTTAGCATCAATAGAAGACAAACAAAAACTATAAATATATAAACAAGAACTAAATAATTAAGTAAGACAACAGTTTAAAGCAGAAGAAACGAGACACATGTCGGATATATGATAAAACATGTAAATATGCAACCAATTCTTGTTATTGTGAATTTCGTCTTCACTTTCCCTTAAACCTTACTTTCTTTATGAAACAAACACCATCCCCATTATCGTCCTTGCAAAGTGAAAACAATTTTTTTTCTTTTTTATTAATTTGTAGAATCAAAATTTATTCTTTCAATTAAATGCTTTCTTCTACTCTAGAAAACAAAACACAAATTAGTTTTTTTTTATATATATATATATATATTATTTAATCAGTTATTCCTTGTACTGTACGTATGTAAGTTTTTGTTTGGCGTTTTAGATCAGAAAAGGGAACTGACGACGACTACTACTGCGGCAGCCGAATGTATTTTATCATTCAAAATACTCGGAAATCATTGGAATCCCGAAGTGAACTTTGTGACAATTTTATTTTTGTGTTCATTGCAATTATTGAATTATTGGACTAGGAATTATCGCGTATGTATTTCAAAATATTATTTGATTCACTCTCTAACATTCATTTGCATACATTTTTCTCGTTCGCATTATTTTTAATTAAACGCTGATAAAGTACTAACTGTTTTAATCATAGCCTAATGTTTTAAGTTTCATTTATTATTGAACACACTCTCACGTTAAATAACACAATATCGGACAAAAATAAGAGACCCATTATTAACAACATCAATTAGTTTTGTTTTTATCATTTCTGAGAAAAGGAATGATTCAATTCACTGTGAAAAACTTTGGCAGGAATAAAACATTTGCTACCCGAGCTAATAGAGTCAGTTGCACAATGTCAGTGTCTGCCAATTTCAGTAGTATCAGTATATTTATAAAACTGATATCTTATTTAAAAAAAAAAAAACTGTTGACACATGAGAAAACACTTTGTAAAATCGCCTTCTACACAGTAGGTCATAGCATATGTATCCATATATCATCCCGGTAATTGTCAACATTGGACAGGAACTTAGGGAATTAAGTGTAGTTAAATCTGTGTATTAATGAACTTAAAAATTACGGGGGATATCTGTTCAGCGAAATTGTAATTCAAGATCGATTCTTGAATAACATTACCGAGCAGTAGGTTGTTAAAATGCTTCTTTGATCGGGTCATGCGTATGATTCAGTATAATCCTGTTTGTTTCTCGTTGAAAATTATCACAATATGCTGAAAACTGAAAAAAAAAAAATCTAACACCTCCCCTTTGGCAGGCCAAAGTAAGTCTTAAATAGTTAAAGTCTTAACTCATTAAAAGTCCATAATTTCCCCACGAAGCTGCTAGAAAAAAAACATTCACACTTTTGCCTACAAAATATAAGCGGGTGTATATGTAAATTATGTGTAAAATTTGTCCAAAATCTTGTTAATATAAATTTTGGTTTCAATTTGCTTTTATTATGATTATTTGTCATTTTATATTTAAACTGTTTTTTTCAAATTATTTGGATTTAACATACAAAAATTCATGACACTTTTGAGTGTTACCTGGAGCGTCATTAAAAGCATTAGTGGCGCATTGTTAATCGTCTCCAGAATAGACCACTCTTCCCGCAATCGAATTCAGTATGCTTATGAATTCAAACAATTAAAGCAATACACAAAAAAGTTGAAATATTTATAAAAAATCGTTTCATCTGGATTAATCCAAAACTCAAAAGGCAATCAATAATTTATTGTTTATTTGGAATGTGGCTTAATGTTTAGCCACATTTTACAGATGACATGCTTTGCATTGCATATCCATGCCGTTACAAAAACATGGGAAATGCAAAAGGAGTTTTTTATGAAAAAGAGTAGAAGGGTTAACAAAAATCAAACTAGAGAAATAGTGCAGTATTTACTAACATCTCTTGTAATGGCTTAGCAAAACGAAAATTATGTCAAAACAGCGTTTTATGCATACTTATGCAAACAAATATCTATGCTTGCCAAAACAGATAAAGCTCGATGTATTCACCAAAGAAAAAGATTTTAAAAAAAACGAAGAACAATTCATTAAAACCTAGTCAGTAATATTATTTAATAAATGATTTAATTCATTTAGTAATTGTTGTTAACTTCTTTTTTGTTTGTCATCGTATTTATAATTGTATTGCATTCTAGATATTATTTTTGGCATTATAAAGTTCCCATACATATGTATAATATATGTTTTCTTGCTTTTCTTGTTATATTGTTTTTATTGTTGTTTTGTTTTGTATTAAACACGACTTTAATTTAGTTAAGATAAGTCTATTTATTGTGATTAAATCGACATCACCTTTATAAACTATAACTAATGTTCATTGAAACAATAACATCTAAGAGACAAAGAGAAAGCTTAAAAACAAAATTGATTTCAAAAGTTTTATTTGTATAATAAAACGTAAACTAAATGAAAAGACACAACAAAGTCCTTAGAACATATAAAGCAGTTCAACATCTTAAAATATGCTGAGAAAACAAATGTTAAATGATGAAAACCTTTCAGTAATATTTTGGATTTTAAGATTAAACTGAAACAACAATTCAACTATACTCAGATTGTCTCTGTATAGAAAGGCTATTCATATGTATATGATATGATTCTCTGACACATTATCGAACTTAAAAACAATTTTAAACGAGATAATTCGTTATCTTTACGTGTGTTATATTATAATAGTCGCTTAGTTTAATGAATACTACTCTGAGAATGTACTATTCGATTTTGCGTCTGAAGTCTTCAAGCAACATGTCTGCTTATTAAGAAAAAACATTTGCAGATAGTATAAGCGTACAAAATGATTGTCAACGAAATAGGATTTGTTGTGGCCATAATTTTCTTCAGTATAGCTTGGCTACTATTTGCCACCGATGATCAAACAGTTGAAGCTAAGTAATTCTGACTGATTTCGACATATGCTGATACAAAAGTCACCCTAACCATCTGCGTATCTATTTCGTATGATCATATATAGTCTTTTTCAAGAGGAGTAGTTGTTTATTTTGAAATTGGTTGTAAATAACAAATAAGCTATTAAAAATACCACGCCAGACAAGGTCACATTAGAAATAGTTTCTAAATAAAAAATATTTGTTTTTTTTTAGTTGTTTAAAGAAGTGGTTAAAATAAAATACAGAAAATTACCTATAGTTAGGTAAAACTGATTTCGATTGAGGAGGGAGTCTTGTTACTGCTACTAAAAACCAACAATAGTTTCGGTTAGATTAGTAATGTGAGGTCGTTGTATGGTGCGTGTTTTAGGAAACTCGGTATAACATCACCAAACAATTTTGAAAATTGTTGATGAGAAGTTTGCTTTGTGTACTATGCGTCGTTTTTACGAGAACCGGACACTTTAAAGAATTTACCATGAGATTGTGCCTTTTATCTCCATGCAATTATGGCAGTTAAAGTCTAGCTAAATTGTTATTGATCAAGGCTGAGTAATTATTTATCACCCTGGAGCAGCCACTCTTGACTCACATACAGGGAAGTAAGGTTAATAGGATATTTTTGTTGTCAAAACCAAAAGCGCCAGTGCTCTGTTGAAAACTGGTATGTTCATTCGAATTGTGATTAGCCCTTTGCCCTAAACCTCCATAGTAAATGTCAGAATTTATATCAAATATCTTCACCAACCTTCCGGTTTTAGATTTTATTTATTTTAATAGAATGTATCAATTTCTACCTTCACCTACTCATTGGATGACCATCAATCGTAGACCACAAATGGTTTTTGTCGCCAATTTTTTTTTTTTTTTAATTCCGTCCACAAATTCTCTATTGGATTGAAATCGTGAGACTGAGAAGTGCTTGGGATTACTGTCCAGTTGGAAGTACAAACCTCTCCATGCGGTAATACGATATGTCGTACTTTCAAACTCTATGTTTGAAGATTTTTTTTTAGTGGATTTTTTTTTTCTTTGAGGACCAGCAGCCTTTCGGCCGCTGTTACAACCAACAAAATATTTCTTTTGATTTCATCAACACTCCAGATAAAGTTAGCAAACATCGCTTTTGTGTGATTTCTAAAATTCAAGCGAAATCGTTGTTAGTGGAACTTTCTCAGTAATTCTCCCAGCAAGTTTATTTTGCAGCAACCTTTTTGATGCAATTGCTCTTAACAACAAAAACCGATATTTTGATATAACGAATATAGGAGTCATACGGCTTATTAACAATTTTCTCTAATAATTTGATCAGCTGAAAAAAGAAAAATATTGAGGAATTTTGCTATCTTCAATTTGTCTTGATTATTGTTTTCTGAAGTAAAGTTTCTCGAACTCTTCTTAACAAAAATACAACTCCAAACCTAGTACTTGAGTACCAACAGAATAGCTTTATGAATGTCTAAAAACTAGGAAGTGCAAATTGCACTAATTGGACAATTGCGTCTTCTCAACGTAGACAATATAATGTGAAGCAGAGTTTCTGAGAGTTTTCTTTTCGACGCTTTCCAATAGTGAGAGTCTGATGATGAACATCACATGCTTTCAGCGTGTTATATGGAGTGAAGACTTGATGTTGTCTACAAGAATCGGAATTATGATTAAACTAAATTAACTATTTACAAAAAAAAATATATATATATTTGGATTTCTAAAAAATGCTAACATTACCACCACAATTCTAATTCTGATAACTTAATTATTATTATTAATAAAAAAAAAAAAGTGAAACTAAGAAAAAACATGTGCAATCACCATTTATATCTATTTAGCTTTTACATTTATATTAAGTGTATGTTTCTTTTCCGTTGTGTACATATAAAAATTAATCTATATTCTTTCTTTTGAAATTATTAGTTTTGTTAAATCTCTTTTTTGTTATACCTTATATATGTTTTTTTTTTTTCTTTTTTGTTTAAAAATATTTAATGTACATACATACATATATAGCGTAAACATTTTGGCATAAAGTATTTTCCTTTTCAAATTTTTGATTCTAATGTACGTATAAATTTATTTTAAATTCTTTCCTAAACAAATACACATAAATATCAAAGCAGAGTTATGATAGAATCCTTGTCTAATGGATATAAGGTTTGAGTTTAAATGGTATATATATTTTAAATCCAAACTCAAACTCAAATAAAATAATAATAAAACCAAAAACCAATTTTCGTTCTGATACATACATAGTAAATATATTTTTTACAACCTAAAGTTTGTATAATGGGTTTATTTTGTAAGTGCAAACTACAGCAGCATGGTTTTTAATAGTTTATATATTGTGAAAACACGAAAAAACTATTCTAATATAATTTGCACATAAAACACAGTTTAACAGTAAACTATAAAAGTAAAAAATTTAGTCATTTTATTCATTTGAATAGAAGACACACTTGTTAAATGTAAATAAATATTATTTGTTTAAACAACCTATCATCAATGCAGTATGTAAATATTATTTAAATAATAATAAGCAAATGATTAAAAGAAAGCCATGTCAAATTAATTGGAAAACAAGAGCAAATGATTAAAAGAAAATTCAAATCATTGCAATTAATTGGAAAACAAAACGCGTTTCATAGATATAAATATTAACTGAAGAGCGAACAATTCTATAAAAATCCTTTTGTACTAAAAAAAAAAAAAACCAAAACAGAAACAACATTTGAATAAGATATGTAAATTTCAGTTTTTTTTTTTTTTTTTTGTTGGCTTTTGAAAAACGTAAATTGGGTAATATCGTTGTAATAACCCCAACCCCTGTCCTTTAATAGACTTCTTTATTTTCATTTCAAAAGCAGATAAGAAATATTATTTTATAATTCTTAAAAAAAGAGAAATATACATACATAAATGTATAATGAAAATGGCTTCTTGTGTAAATATAACTTTTAAAGTACACTATATTAATTAAGTGAATAAAACAAAAGAAAAACAAAAACAAAAACCTGGAACAAAACTTAGTAAAAGTTAAGCTATTTAATTTCACACAAAACTCTAAATTACAAAAAATAAATAAAACATAAAATTTAAACAATTTTATGAAAGCAAAGTGAAACCTTCGAAATTAAGGACAACAAAATGTAAAATTTTAAGCGTCAATAATTGAGAAAATTCAATAAGAAAGTAATTGTAATAATTAATAAAACTAAAAGAAAAAACAAAAAACAAAAACAATTCTAATGTTTAGGATATAGAAATTTGTTTAAAAAATATCCTGAACATCATAAACTATTATATTTTGTTGACTTCTTTTATTTAGCACCTTTTTATTTACATAAAAAGAAAACAAACAAAATCAAAACCTAACCACTAATATTAAAAAAGGGAAAAAAAGTATAAAAGAAAAAACATATACACAATTATATTTTAAATTTAATGTTTTAGATGAATTATTCTTGTGTGTGAAAATGTTTTTAGCTATTGTAAGGTTGAAGTGATCGTGTACGAGTATGGTGAAAATGTTCTAGATTTGTATACACATCTAATAAAATTAAAAAAAAAAAAAAAAGATATCAACCAACTTAATGAAACGAGAATAAAAATCCATATATTCGTAAAAAAAAACTAAAAACACCACATATTGTATATATAAAAAGGACATGACATACATATATAAAATGAATTACTTTAATTATGCAATTTTTTTTTTCGTTTTCCTTCAGTTCTATTAGTTTTATTTTTCTTTCTCTTCTAGTTAACGTTTTTTGCTAAAAAAGAAAATAGATTTTGTTCTATCATTAATCACATCTTTTATTTTATATTATTTAAATTAGTAACAAAACCAAACCAAACCGGTATTGCATGTGTTTGTATATGTATATCTGTATTTTCAGCAAAACACTTTTAAAAACAGCTAAAAAAAATTATGAAGAAAAACTTTTACACAGACCGAAAAAGACGACAGAAAGATAACATCGTAAGAAATATAATTTTTTGTATTTTCTTTTTCTTTACTTTAAATTTCTAGAAACAAAACAAATTAACTTAATGGAAAGGAAGGTGTTTTTGTGCCTTTTTCATAAAATACAAAAAAGTATATATATATAAAAAAAAAAAAAAATTCTTTTTAAATTTAAATACCAAGAAAAAATAAAATAAAAAAAACTTGTAAAAATTGTATGAATGCTACATACAGAAAAAAAAAAAACAAAATAAAAACTACACCCCCAATACACATTTTTGAACTAGCAACTAGTAAAAATGTAGACATTATAGCAAAAGTTTTATTGGCAAATCAAAAGAAAATAATAGATAAACAAAACAACATAATACTATTTTTTTTTTTTTATTAATTCTATTCGCCACAGAATGGTGCTAGATTTCTTTTACAAGAAACCATCAAAATCAAACCACAACATAAGAATGAAAAAAATATTTTTTCCCATCCTGCGTATCCGTATTGGATTTTAAATAAAATTCTTTTGATGAGCCATTAAAACTTAATAATAAGATATTGAATTAAATATTTAATACTAATAAAACAAAAAAGTTTCAGTTTAGAAAATAAAATGAAATTCTATCAAAACAACAAAGAAAAACAAAAAAAAAACTAAATTCTCTTCGATTGAAAAGAGACAAAATCTGAACAAGATAGAATTATATGAATTTAAGTTTCTTATAAGATTTGCCAAAAAGAAGAAATAAAAAAATTCAATTGCAAACATTATTACACAGATCATTTTCTAAAAAACACATTGCTAATACCAATTTTTGAAAACGTAAAATACTAACTGTGTAATATTGTTTGCAATTTCTTAAATAAACTAAAAAAAAAAAAACATAAAACAAAACAAAAATAACAGGAAAAAAATAAATAAAAATGAGATAAAACTAAAAAAAAATAATAAAAACAAAAATGAAGTATCACCTTTTTTTTTATTTTTCTCAGTCCTTCTGAAGATAATAAAAGTAAATTTACAAATAACCAAAACAATTCAAAAACGAAAAACAAAAATCTTTGTCCCTATAAAAATCCGTGCAAAATTATTACCAAAAAAACGTATTTATAGAAAGTACTCGTAAAACCAGAATTCGATATGAAAAACAATAAACTGTTTCCATTTCGAAAGGTTGAAAAAGTAAAAAAAATTCATAAAATATTAAAGTTTTCGAACAAAAGCTGGATAAAAACAATTGTGAACAGAATTTAAGAAAGAAATATAAATATATACATAATAAATGTTTCAATTTTTGTCAGAAGAAAGCTGAGAATCAATTTGTTTTATTTTAGCTGCGCTAATATTTCTAATGCTTCCGAGACCTTTCACTTTACTGCTATACTTTGTTTTTGGGATGCTTTCAAGGATACTCTGTGAAAGATTTGTAGTTCTATTGGTAAGATAAAAAAAAGGTTCGTATAAGTACAATCGATTACAAAGTGTTGTCAATTCTTGCTTTTGTCAATTTTTTTTTGTGCAAAGGTGAACAACGTTCTGATAGCTAAACTAAAGTTAAAGATAACCACATCAAAGCCTTGATTGAATCAGATTACCATATGTGTGTGCGAAAAATTGCAGAGTGTAAATGCATCACCCACAAAAATTACTTAAAACGTCTAAGACTTATAAAATTGCTCGATATTTGTGATATGCCCCTTTATTCTGAGTTTTGATCGAAAGAACTTTTCGTATTCTGAGATTCGAACGAAAAAGGTTCACTAGTAAATCCATGGAATGAATTTTGTTTTCGAAATCAGCTGTGCCTTGCGAGAAACGTCAAAATTATTTTCTTTGGTGAAACTTGTTTGATGTATAAAGTAATAAACCCTCTTAGCATAAAATAAAAAATCGCCTATGTATATATTTATATATATACGGAGTTAAAAACTGCTAAATTATTACTGTTGGGTCCTGACTGCTTCTTTTTCTTTTCCTTTTCTATTTTTCTCTTAATATTGCATTTATAGTCAGCCCAAATCTAAAATACAAATTTTCAATTAGTCGATATTTTTTAATTTTCGTTAATTACCTTTTTCCAAACTGAAGCGTTTTTACATGGAGGACCCATAGCAGCTTCTTACCAGAACCGAATAATTTTTTCTCGTAAGCAGAGTCATTTTGCTATAATTAAGCAATTCATACTGTGCTTTATTTGTTCAATTTGAGTGAGGCCTTTTTTTTTTATTTATTAAAAATAATTTTTCAAACCAAGAGCGATAGTTTACTTACATGTTGCTTCTCTCTCGATAATATGTTTTCATTCGAATGAAAAGTGACATTTGTTTCATTTCGTTCGAAAATCGGAATACGGTCAACTTTCGAACGAAAAATAAACCTTCGAAAGGTATCGAGACAAATCGAACGTTAAAATACCGATTACTCGATTTCGAATGACTTTCGATTCGAATCGAAACTCCGAATAAGGGTGATGTATTTATTTTAAACAATGAAATTGGTATTTTTTTTAAATGAATCATTACGACAACGGCCTTATCGTGACGAACCAGCATAAATTAATTCGAAGCTGGATAAAGGAATCCACGAATTATATTCCAACATGACAACACTATGTATCGTTGGTAACTTGTGAAAACTAATTGAACCTTGGTTAGAAAATGCTGTCAAATCCACCTATGTTTTCAGTTTAAAAACTCTTTTTGAATAGCAAGTTTAATGGTGAAGACCTTAATCACAATTCGTAAAAGTTCTATGCCAGACACACGGAAGAATGCATCAGAGAATATGGAAAATGAAGAGTTGATTAAATTTTATTTTTTGTTTTATAAAGTTTTATTTCACAATAAAGAATCAAAATAACTTTGTTGTCAAACATATAGTGCGATAAAACTAAAAATAAGGGGGAGTGGCGAGTACCATCGAAAACCTTTACGAGTGAGGAACACAAACCTTTTAAATGAGTTTTTTTAACGCCTGGAATTGTTAGACTGAGACTGCCACTTTCAAGTCAAGTGTTTACTGTGTTAACCTTATGTTCATAAACAACAGATCGTCATTTTTGTGTATGTTAGATTATACATTATTAATTGTGACTGCAATAAAAGTTAGAAGATTTAAGTTTTTTGAAAACGAAAGATGTAACAACTATTGAAATGACATGCAATAAAAATAAATAACACTTTTCTTTTGAGAAAATCAAATCTAAGATTTCGCTAAATACGAGGGCGGGTCAATAAGTCCGTGACTTTTTGAATTTATGACCTCTTTACTGAAACAGCAACACTGCTCCTGTCAACAGGCATCTGTCAGTTGACTCCTGTCAAAATTTAAACTTTCTGTGTCAGTTAGTTTGTGTTTGACAGCTATTTTTATCAGACTACTCACTAATTTGAGGAGAAAATGGAAAAATGTGAATTTCGTGTGCTTATTAAGCATTATTTCTTGCGAAAAAAAACCATTACCGAGACCAAGGCTAAGCTTGATAAATACTATGGGGACTCTGCACCTTCGATTTCAATGGTAAAAAAGTGGTTTACTGAATTTCGTTGTGGCCGTACAAGCACTGAAGATGCCGAACGTCCTGGACGCCCAGTTGAGGTCTCTACACCCGAAACAATCGAAAAAATTCACGATATGGTGTTGGCCGACTGAAGATTGAAAGTGCGAGAGATTGTGAAAGCCGTAGGGATCTCGCATGGCTCAGTGGTTTCAATTTTGAATGATCACTTGGGCATGAGAAAGCTTTCCGCAAGATGGGTGCCGCGTTTGCTCACAGTCGACCACAAACGCATGTGCAGTTGCCATGGCAAAAATCCATGAATTGGGCTATGAATTGCTCCCTCATCCACCCTATTCTCCAGATTTGGCTCCGAGCGACTACTTCTTGTTCTCAAACCTGAAGAAATGGCTTGGTGGAAAAAGATTTGACTCCAATGATGAAGTCATCTCGCAAACAAAGGCCTATTTTGAGGACCTCGACAAATCATTTTTTTTGGAAGGGATAAAAAAATTGGAGAAGCGTTGGACAAAGGGTATAGAGCTCAAGGGAGACTACGTTGAAAAATGAAATTATTTTTTTATCAAAAAATCTGTGTTTTAATCCAAAAGTCACGGACTTATTGACCCGCCCTCGTATTACTGCTTGTTGACTTGACATGATGTTTTTAAACTCAAAACAAATGACAATCGTATTAAAATACTCGTATGTGTGCGCAGTGAAAGCATTTTAAAACATGAAGGAAAGATTTGCGATTATGCTTATTGCGAAATGCTAACTTAAGGTTAAAGTTAGTTATTGCACTGAAAAAAAAGTATAAAAAAATCCGAGTGCTATCATTGGTTTCCTGTTTTATTAATCAGTGTCAACTGCATTCATCCCCCTATGGAATAGGTTTTTTTATCATTCCCATCCATAAAAGGAAGTAAAGCCGAAGAAGGCCCAATACAAAGCTGACTTGCATATCCAAGCGATTTGAAGGTTTTTCAAGAATATATCAACAATCTGCACTGAACAGCTCAGATATAATCACCAATTTGATTGAGTGACTTCGGCAATTTCTCATCAGCTTATTATTTTCAGAAACTCTATTACATACATTTATACATACTCTGTCATATGTACCGACAGTTTAAAGACTCCCCCCAGATTTTTATTTAAATTGTGAAAAGCTAATTTCGTCTCCTATTAAAGTTCGGGATCTTGGAGTAATATATAGTAGTATGTGTCAGAAAATGTAATATTCGTTAACTTTGTACTTCTGAATCTGAAAATTTATTCATTTTGCGCTCCCTGCTCCTACGTGGATCTAGATCTAAACTCTGAAAAGAAGTATTTAACTCGATGATACACATAGTTTTTATTTATCAGCTTTTGGGTGAAAATATCGACATCTTTAAATTTAAGAAAAAATAAAAGATTCGTTCACTTTCATTGTCCGTAATCTGAAGTTGGTAACACTATCGAGATTGAGATTGAAACTCACTAGTCCAATTAGGATCATTGAGAACCAATGTCAAAAATAATGCCTCTGATAAATAATCATGCTAAAATCATTAATCGCGAATTATAAATACCCTGTTCATGCTCTTAACTTATTCCGGGCACCATCCGTTCCATTGTTTTTAACTTATTCGTTTAAAATGAATATGATAAAATTTTTTAATATTTTTTTGTCTAGATTTTCAGTTTTTCGATTGTTAATAGAAGAAGAAAAGTTATCCTGTGTAGATGGCCAAACAAAATATATTTTTGAATTATTTACTCGTTTTACAGGTTACAAATTGAGGTGGTCCTGCGTCTCAATTAACTTATCTCACCAGATAGCCCAATTCCTTACTAGACTCAGTTTCGGTTACATGAGTCCAATAGGTTGGTGTCCCTCGTAACTACTGACCCAATATTAGTTATGTCTTTATGCTACAAGGTTCTTTGGGATGGTGCACTCAGGTCCATGCTATCTTATTACATGACTATACCTACTATATATATGTGTGTTTTCGTAATCCTTAGTTCAATTGATTTTAATTGTCTTGGAATTTTTAAGCTCAGCTAGCGTTTCAACTATGGTTGTCATTAAGGTCTTCGGCTCAGGGTTTATTACCCTGCCATAATCTTACTCCTTTTCCTCCATAGAAATTTGTGTTATTCGGGAGTGTTGTACGCCTCTTGACCCGCTACAAGTGTTCACCGCCATTTATCGTCTAACCATGAGAGTCTTGCCTATGGACGTCTTATGAAACTACATTATTGATGGTCTCTTGTCATAATCGCGAGTGGTGCTTCTTGATCCTTTCCTTGAGGAAACGCAGTCGGCAAACGCTCTCTTGTGATTGTTGCTTTCCGACGTCAAGAGCACTCAAAATGATGCTCAAATGTATCTTCTAGGTGTTCATAAAATGTTTCTTAAAAGTGTCGTTTTCATTTTCCAGTGACATAAAATTACATCTGATCTTTGTCACCACGCATACTGTACGCATCAGCGATTAGTGGTATTGAAGAGGTCAAAAATGCTCTTGATCTGCTTTTTCAAATTCACAAAAGTCACTGATTGATGTGCTTTATGACCTGTTTAAATTTGGTCGGAATTTCAACAAAAATTAGGCTTTTCTGAACGTTATAATCAACTTACCAATGGGGGTGCTGGAAAAAGTGGTAGAATATTTGAATTGAATGTTAAACTATGTTACATCCTTAAAAGCGTAGGACAAAGGAGAAGAAATCATATCAGCCCTCGGAAGTTCAACTTCGGATACATAGGCTTTTGAATAAAGCAACTCTTAAACTGTAAAAAGAAATTGAACGGCAGAGGTACATAGATGTTTTGATCTCTTAGAAGCATAACAGGAAACAACGTGGTTAAGGAAGGTTTTGGGCTCTTTGACTTTATCAATATGAACCAACTCTAATCTTTGAAAACAGTCAAAGTTGTTTGCATTTGATCAGAGAAGAAAATCAAGTTGACATAAAGTTAAAGAGACACAACCGTTAACCGTAAACTAGAGCAAGACAGGTTATTTAATAAACTGTTACTACAATCCATAGTAGTGCATATCCAGCCGTTAAGAAAAATATACGGACTTTAGGAGAATGTAGATAGGTACGAGTAATGCAATATTCTCCTTATATATAGTATAACAACTTGTGCAAATGAAACTAATCAGCAAACAGCTGGATTCAAATCGACTAAGAGTATTATGTTTGCCCTCACTTCTTAATATTTTTGTATGAAAGATATTTGCTGATATTTTCAATCCTCGACAGTCCATTAGATTGCAAAATTATGTATATTTCAGTTAAAAACTTAACACTTACATTGAAACTAACTAATTTATAATTTTGTAAGGCAAATCTCAATGTCTGAATATCGACTTAAAATAACATTTTCGAAAAGCACAACTCCTCGAGGAATGTTTACGCATCGTGGCAACCTCAAAACGATTGATTTCGCTTACCATTAGCAAGATTAACAAATTAAAGATCGCAATTAAAAATTGTTTATTACAGACACGCCCATCAAGTACGAGTATGTATATGCAGAGATTTGTCATTAAATATTTAAATTGTAAACAGAAAATCTTAAAACAAACATTGCTCAGGGTATACATAGGTAGCAAGAAAAAAAAAAAAAAAAAATGGGCAGCTACTTCAGTTTTTAAGTATAAACGAACCGACCGAAATGTGTATGAATAAGAAAGGCCTTCTGTAAACAGACAATTGAATAGATTAGCGGTAAGTGCTACCGGCCGGTGGCGTACGCCGCAATCAGCCCGTGTTAGGCATAAGGCGTTAGGCGAAATAGATTTATATTTATTGTCAAACAATTTAGACATAAAGTGTTAACAAAATCATGTTGTGTTAAAGATATGAAAATTAATGTATGCGCGAGAGTATGAAGATCTGTTTTTGTAACTGTATTACTCAAATTAATCTGAATAATCCTAGATCTTTTGACGCACTTTGATATTCGAAAACAACATCAATAACATGATACGATCTCACATAAAATTGTAGTGTTTGAAAATTTACTTAGTAGAACAGTGTGACTTATTTTGACTTGTCAATTGCCGTTGTAACGGTTCGGAAGGATATTGTATATCACCACTCCGTTAAAATAAATGACATATCATTTAAAAGTCAACAAAATGCTATACGTTTCTCTTCAATGTGTCATTCGACAAATTGTTGCCTCCTTTTGTAGACGATAAATGCACAAAAGAGTAGCAGGCCTGTAATGAAAAGATTTGGACTAAGGTTTTATTTATCTCCCCGAACCATTTACAATTGACACAAGAAGTAGGTTTAGAGCAAGACATATTTCGTATGACTTGTGATAAATAGTTGTTTACAGTTTATTTTTGTGCTTAACCTATTAGACTTTTGAAAAAAGATCGAAGCTGTCATTCAAACCAGTAAGCTTGTCAAACTTCTTAAAAGGGAAAACTCAACCAGGCTGATTATAATGACGGATACTGTTTATTCATAGCCTGGCATGAAGCCATAACTAGGTACAATTATGTAACAAACTTTGAAGAGAATCTTAGCCTGGTACTGGCATACACACAGAAACCCTGGCGAAGAGTGAGAGTAGCCTGTGTACAGATAATTGAAGAAGATGACTACTCGTGAGCGTGTTGAAGAGCATGGGGAGAATTGTCGAAATACATGTGCGCTGTTTTATTTACTAACGCGGAAGATCTTGGGAAAATACGCAAAAAAAAATTGAAGGCGCATTCCACAAAATACACGACATTCAACAATACGCGCTCGGCTCTAAAGCGAAGGCAGCCATGGAAGTGATTGACGATTAGTACACTGACAAAGGGCTTTCTTTGGGAGAAGGAGGAAGCTGCGTAGTCTGATCTAGTGCTTAAAGGCATCACCATCCAAAACTTAGGCCTGTCTTATAAACGAAAATATATGCAATCCTGATTGCAATGAACTATATTATATAGAATCAGTGAAGGGGCGAAGGATTTGCGACAATCAAGCTGCGCTTAGAGCCTTAATGAAACCTCTTACCACTTCCAAGCTAGTTTCAGAATGAAAGACTTCACTTTACGCAGTCAGAAGACTAAATTTACTAAAATCTAACACAGGAAAATTTGATATAATAAATAAAATAAATTATTGTATTTTGAGGTACTTGTGCCTGTGGCTAGATTCCAGGGATTACCAGATCTTCTGCATTGCCTGATTGCAGTGGTGATGGTTATGGAGTTATCAATTGCTAGAAGCCTTGATTCAGCTCTAACTATCACCTTCTTTTACCAGATTTGTTTTCTTTCTTCCCCTGAGAACTGTCATTGGAGTCCAGAAACATAAAAATAGTTGTCTCAAAATTTTCTTGTTCAAAGCTCCACTTATCTTGACGCAATTCTCCAGTACTGGAGAATTTGCATGCGTGATGAAGTCGCTTACATTGGAAGTGGAATACGCAGATAAATGTCTGTAAAATTTTACCGAGAACTTGAGAGAAGGCGATGCATTGTCAGGTGATTTCTTTATCGCTATTTTTGAAAGAATTGTGCAAAACGAACCCGCAAAACACAAGACGCACCACCCAACAAAAGTCCTGCCAATTACTCGCATACGCCACCGATATTGATATAATCGGAAGAAAGCAGCTTGATGTCAGTGGCGCTTCCTTGATTTTTGAGACAGAAACGGCGAAGATGGGTTTAGCGGTTAATGAGGGCAAGACCAAGTATATGCTGTCAAGCAAAAAGTGCACGGAACATCGACGTCTCGGACATAATTGTATGAGGATGCTCTTGACTGCTTTAAGAGGAAAATTCTTCGGGTGACTTTCGGTTTCTTTTGTATAGACTGTGAGTGGACGAGGAGTTATAACAAATAGTGACTCCGAAGCAAGAAAAGTGAAGGTGTAGCGGCTGAAATGGCTGGGTCATATAGAGCACATAGACACCGACACTCGGGTAATATTAGAATCCGCCCAAGCAGGACAGAGCAGTAGAGGAAGACCGCGACCCAGGTGGTGCTCACAATGACCTCAGCGAACTTAGCATATGGTGGCAGCTGGCAAAATATGGAGGTGGCTGGAGACGCTTGCTGGTTAAGGCTTAAGCCGCTCAAGAGCCCAATTCATGAGTTGTCACCTCAGATATGCAATTTTAATGTACCATCTGTATGCTATAAGAATGAAGAAACCAAACAATTGCAATCGACACGGGATTGACAATTATGTACGAGGGCGGGTCAATAAGTCCGTGACTTTTTGAATTTCTGACCTCTTTACTGAAACAGCAACACTGCTCCTGTCAACAGGCATCTGTCAGTTGACTCCTGTCAAAATTTAAACTTGCTGTGTCAGTTAGTTTGTGTTTGACAGCTATTTTTATCAGACTACTCACTAATTTGAGGAGAAAATGGAAAAATGTGAATTTCGTGTGCTTATTAAGCATTATTTCTTGCGAAAAAAAACCATTACCGAGACCAATGCTAAGCTTGATAAATACTATGGACTCTGCACCATCGATTTCAATGGTAAAAAAGTGGTTTACTGAATTTCGTTTTGGCCGTACAAGCACTGAAGATGCCGAACGTCCTGGACGCCCAGTTGAGGTCTCTACACCCGAAACAATCGAAAAAAATTCACGATATGGTGTTGGCCGACCGAAGATTGAAAGTGCGAGAGATTGTGGAAGCCGTAGGGATCTCGCATGGCTCAGTGGTTTCAATTTTGAATGATCACTTGGGTATGAGAAAGCTTTCCGCAAGATGGGTGCCGCGTTTGCTCACAGTCGACCACAAACACATGTGCAGTTGCCATGGCAAAAATCCATGAATTGGGCTATGAATTGCTCCCTCATTCACCCTATTCTCCAGATTTGGCTCCGAGCGACTACTTCTTGTTCCCAAACCTGAAGAAATGGCTTGGTGGATGATGAAGTCATCTCGCAAACAAAGGCCTATTTTGAGGACCTCGACAAATCATTTTTTTTGGAAGGGATAAAAAAATTGGAGAAGCGTTGGACAAAGTGTATAGAGCTCAAGGGAGACTACGTTGAAAAATAAAATTATTTTTTTATCAAAAAATCTGTGTTTTAATCCAAAAGTTTTCACAATGACTACAGATTCTTCTGTACGCACATTATGTTAATGCGTTGTTGATTTTGTGTCACGTAGACTATTCTTGGACGAAATTTATCTAAAGCCCGGAGAATAGAGACTTCAGTTGATAGATTATAAGAAACAAAAAAAAAAATATTTTAATAGAAAACTGATTTTGAAAATCCGTTTGAATTAAACGAAAGTGTTCTTGTTGTCTAAGTCTATAAATTATGTTTTGTATAACAGCACCAAGCTTAAATATCAATAAGCTGTCAAAAATGCAGGAGGATTTGAAAGTTATCCCTATTGGAAGATCTGTCAGCTAAAAAAACGAAACACTCTTTACCGTCGATCCCTATACACGGATCGGTTGTTCTACAAATGTACCTATGCTCGCTGCATTTTGCGAACCTGTAGTTAGCCTATTAATTTTACTTTTATCCATTAATTAGTTAAACTTCTAACTGCTCCTTGATTTATCAGCTCATCCTCCCGTTTGTGAAGGCGCCCGCTAATAAATAAAAATTTAAAAAAATTAATTTATAAAAACAGGTAAAAATTACCGCCGCACGATTTTTATCTATATATTCGTACAGGTCTAATAATAAGGAGATATTGTGGAAAAACAAAACAAAAAGAAAATACCTTTCCTATACTCGTACCTAGAATCATAACCAAATAATATACGTACGTACAAGTATCCGTGCGTTCATTAAAGTATCTCAGTAAATAAGATAAATAAACAACCTGTCTTCTCTCGCAAGGTGTTTTCCGTTCTCATCCCAAAAAAGTTGTAAATTTTATTATTCTTAGAAACTTTCTAAAAACGCACTCGAAAAGCAAAAGAAAAATAAAAATTTTTTTATATACTTATATCTTTCCCATTTAAAAAAAAAAAAAGAAATAACGCCAGCTGAGGGTATTAATTTGAATTCTATTGAAACGGTAACTCTGAGCGCCACTTAAAACTAACAAAACTACCTTAGCCGCAGCGTTGAAGCCTTTGGATCCAAATTCTGAAATACTCCAAAATCAAAATCACGAAACTAAAAAAAAAAATCACAAAAAACAGAAGAGCCAACTATTTGTCGTGTAAAGAGTATTCTTTGCGTTTCATTTTATTTTTATTTATTGTTGTTGTTATTACTCTTTTGTTGTTGTTGAAATCGAATTTGATGTTCATTCTACCTTTCGTTAATTCTCTCCTTCTCTTGGGATGAGTGCTATAGTAGAGTGGATTTGCTGGACCGCTCGCTGGACCGAATGACTAGTTGACCGGCTGGCGTGCTGGCTGACGTGCTGGCTGACGTGCTGGCCGGCGTCTCATCTCATCTCATTTCAGTAGTGCCTCTGAATTTTCAACATTGTTGAAAGACATGGAAAAGATGTTTTTTTGTTGAACTGACAACAATAAGAAACGTAAACGGCTTTAAGATGAATGCCTACCTACCTGACTGGCACTTCTCTGCTGCTGCTGGTGATGATGATGGTGATGGTGATGGTGATGGTGATGGTGCTGCTGTTATACTACCGTCACTGCTCGATGTCGTTACTGCTTGTTTAGCTAAATTTTGTCTGCGAAGAGACGATGCCAGTCAGCAGAGCTACCAACAAACCAGCAAGCAGCAGGCAATAGTCAGCCAGCCAACCAGGCAGCCAGCCAGCAAGTAGTGAGCCACTAAGTAAAACCAAGGCGCAAGACAAGTTGGTTTCGTTTCTTCAGTCATTTCTGGAATTTCATCGAATGCACTTCTGGATGGGCAGAGCTCTATTTAAAAAATTTTTTAAGAAAAATTGTCTTTCGAGTCGAATGTGCCCGCGCGTACTCGTAAAATCGTATCTACTATATTGTTTTTCGTTTTCCCTACCACTATTCAAATTCGAACGAAGAGATACATTTTCCAAATGTCTAACCTATTTTGAATAGAAAATAAAGAAAACTCTCAATAGTACGAGTAGTATCTTTTAGATAGCTTTATTATATTCACTTTTGGAATGTTAGACTAGATGTTTCAAACCAAAAAATAAAAAATAAAAAAATAATAATAATAAAAAAAACAACAATTTCGGCTTGTGTGAGATATAAGAAACGATTTACGTGTACATCGTACCCAAACGGGGTAGGTTGTACGAGTCGGTATATTGTGTGAGCTCGAGCTCCTGGCGTTTTGTTTATATTGATTGAAAATTAATTAAACAATTGATTCAAGTGTTGTATCTCTTTGTATCGTTGAGAAGAAGTAAAGAGGAAGTGCAAAAGAATAATGTTTAAGATCCCCCACAAAAAAGAGATGTTCGTGCCGATGAAAATTAATGTGGAATTTTGAGAGGGGAAACAAGAAAATCGGCCGCAGAAAAATATCTACAACTCGTATATTAATGATTCGTATCGATAGTCATCGTTGCTGGAAAAGAAAACGAACGATTTCATCTTAAATTTGAATAAAAATAAAATTTTCAAAAATCGAATAATCAAACAAAAAAAAAAAAAAAAACAAAAAATTGGAAAAATTGGGGAAAAAAAATCGGTTTTTCGGAAAATTTTGAAAATTTAAATTTTGTTCCCCTTTTGCGTACTTGCTAAAGCGAAAATATGTGGCGTAAAATATTTATAAAAAGTCATAACTCACGTTGTCCTTGTACAATGCATTCAGTGTTAATTGCTAGTGTTTTGTTTATCAATATCACTCTGATATTCGCTAGTCAGTCGGGTATTTATGTCGACAATGGTGTTGATCAGACCATAATGCATCGTGTTCTAGACGATCATGAAAAGATGGATGTCGAAGATGAGATATTGGATTTTTTGGGATTAACCGAACGACCCAGAAGACGACACAGTCATTTGTCATTAAGGTAAGTTAAATTTTTTTTTTTGAAATTTAAAAAAATTTCCAACGACGACATAGTGTTTAGTTTAGAAGAGTTCAAGTATTTAGGTATTTATGACAACAAATGAAGGCCGTCTGAACGTCGTTTTAGTATTCTATATCTATTCCATGGTTATAAACAAGGTACGACTTACGTACATACGAGTATGTAGATGTTTACCGTTCACCATGCTGAAGTTTTAAATTCATGTCGATCGATAAAGATATACTATATGAGCACTCACATCTATAACTTGACTAGACAAGATCTCTCGATCACTCGATTGCTCGATTGCTCGATCTCTCGAGTTCTTGAGCTCTCAATCTTCCGATTGCTCGATGGCACAATCAATATGCGCAAAACTTTTCTCGGTAAACTTGTTTTCGGAAAGCCTAAAATAGCACAGATACACAGATAAACTCTCAGATTGTCCGGCTCCGTGTCGTCTACGAATTTGACGACTGGGGTTTTGTACAAATATTTATTTTAATTAAGTAATTAACGATCTAGAGCGAACGCGCCAATGTGGTAGTCGACAATAATATGCAGATACATATATACATATGAATATATGTATATGAATCCAGGGGACTTGTGCGGACGGAGAATGTAGGGATCAATTAAACAGACGCACTAATTGAACGATGCCAAGAAATAATAATTATTTATTAAACGACATTGTCTCGTTTTCTGTTGTTTTTTATTTTTATTTTTTGTTTTTTTTTTTGTAATTTTCATGAACTGAGAGGGTAATACTCGACTCTTGCTCCACAGCACATTCATTATTGTAGATAGCGATGATTCAAGGAGAAGAAATGTGATGTTGATTTAGTTCATAGGCTTGGTCTAACTATAAGTCATTAAAGCTCTCGTTTGAGGAGGTATATAGGTATATGAATATGAATTTGCATTTACTGCGAATATTGTTGCAATTATTTTTTTTTAATTTTTGTTTTGTTTTTGTAATTTTTTATTGTTTAAGTAGATTTTGTAATTTTGCATTTTGCTATTTATTATCACAATATTTCCACATTTTTAGATCGAATTCAAAGTTAAAGAGAATAATTACCCTGACATGGAATTCTTTGTATTCCAGTGGACCGCGTTGTTTGGATGGTGATTTATTTTGTGCTTAAAAGAATAATAGGTCTCAAACAAACAGCCCCAGGGCAGCTGTTTCAATCCTTTTGCCCAGCTGCCGGCAATTTTGCCCAACATTACCACACATAAAACATGTGCGGCCACCAAGGTGTGCAAGAGGTCTGCAATCATTCTGTGTGGTCGTTGTTGTGGTTTTAACTTTAAGAGGTCCTTTTTTTTAAGCTAATTGCATGAGTTGATGGATGCACATGATTTTTATTGGGTCAATTTTGTTTATACTTTTTGTTTTTATTGATCTGTGTTGTATACATGCATATGTACATACACAGTTTAAAATAAAAACAATATGTAATCGGACAAAAAAAAAACTTTACTCTAAATAATTGCGGACAGGAGGCGGTTTCTCTTCAAGGTAGCCTTTTGTCAGTCTTATGTTTAGTTAGTAAAGAAAAATTTCACCTATTTTTTTGGGGCCTTTAAGTATAATTTATAAGTACGCTACCCCACAGTAAACAATAAGCGAAAGGTATCAAAATTAAGGATATCGCAGTAATATCCTGTTGGAACTTCATCTAGCACAGAAATATTAACTATATTTCCTTTCCAGACCGTTGAACCAAATCCTTTTATTCCCATTTATGCGCCTCTTTCGTATTTGTTTAATATTTGACGGAGTATTGTTCCTTTGAAGGCGCCTTATATATACGAGGGTTGTCTGAAAAGTTTCCGACCGCAACGTAAAGATAGCGGCACTCGTCAATAAAAGCTAGTGAATGCTAGTTGTGCATCTTTTGACAGTTACTTACCGAAGTTTCAGTCATTTTGGACTCGCAGCAGACTCGATGTGAGTTTTTTTTGTGAAAATCGAAAAAAATTAAGTATCGAGATGTTATTAAATTCTTGTTTTGAAAGGCAATACGTCTACGCAAATCAAAAATGAGTTGAACTCTGTGTATGGGGACTCTGCACCATCATTTACTACAGTGAAATTTTGGGCAGCTGAATTTAAACGTGGCCGTAAGAGCTTGGGAGATGATGAACGTTCGGGACGTCCAAAAACTATAACCACTGACGATAACATTGCTAAAGTTCACCAAATGGTGTTAGACGACCGCCGAATTAAAGTGATAGAGCTAGTAGAGGTTTTAAAAATGTCCAAAGAACGTGTTACATATTAAATCAAGATTAAGGCATGAGAAAGCTGTCCGCGCGTTGGTTGCAGCGTTTGGCAATAACGTGTTCGGATGAACATTTCCAACGCTCTCTTGGCGCAGTTTATGCGCAATAAATCCGAGTTTTGGCGCCGATTAATTACTGTAGATGAAACTTGGATATACCATTATACGCCCGAAACAAAAATTCAGTCAAAACAGTGGACTGCAAAGGGCGAGTCGGCTCCAAAAAAGCAAAAACTGTTTTTTCAGCTGGGAAAGTGATGGCGACTGTTTTTTGGGATAGTTAAGGAAATATCTTAATCGATTATCTTCAAAAAGAAAAAACCATTACAACAGCATACTACGCATCATTACTTGCCAAGCTGAAGGCAGAAATTGCGGAAAAGCGGCCACATTTGCAGAACAAGAAAATCCTGTTTCACCAAGACAACGCGCCGCTTCAAACCTAAACGGTTGCCATGGCGAAAATGTATGAATTACGGTTTGAACTGCTTGACCATCCGCCTTATTCACTACATCTAGCCCCAAGAGACTTCTTTTTGTTCCCTCATCTGAAAACTGCGCTCGGAGGACAGAGATTTTCGTCAAATGAGGAGGCAATCACCTTCGTGAACAATTATTTTGCAGAGAAAAACGCCAAGTACTATTTGGACGGGTTAGAGAGATGGGAGCATCGCTGGGAGAAGTGTGTAGAGTTACAAGGAGACTATGTAGAAAAATAAAAAAAATTTTGAGAAAAAATGTCTTGCATCATTGTTTGGTCGGAAACTTTTCAGACAACCCTCGTGGTAACGGTTATGTAGGGCCAGTCTTCGCCGACATGTCTCAAGGTCGGAAGACTCCATAACCTCAAATATACCTTTTCCCCAGGGCGATGGATTGTCGATGGATTATTTTTTTTTAGTGAAATTATGTTTTATCTTCTACACTATTGCTTGAACTTTGCTTTGACTAATCCATTAAGTCAAAAATAACATTCCAGATATTCTCAAAGATCTATCGAAATCTTTCCACAAATCAATGAAAACGATTTTCAGATCTTAACAAATGGGCAATTTAGTTATTTTCAGTAAACAAACGTTCCTGTATCTATGGTGTCGCACTTCTATTGAAACTTGTCACCTGTGTTTTGATTTATAATTTTCACCAAATCGCGTGGGGGTCTTTGCGCCACGGTTACATCGCATGGTCTATCTACAGTTTTCTTAGCCTTTTGTTTGCATCGTTTTAACCAGAAAACACTTTATAGGCCGCGATACTTCGTCCCTTTGTCCTTTTTGGATCGCCGTTTCTAAATTCTTAAAAGGCTGTCTTTAGACATACAGAGAGAAATTTTGCAATATCGAAGAATTTTGAGGCAAAAACTGATGCTGACTTCAATGTACATAATTTGCCCAAAATGACTGTTCTCCGATTTACGTCGGCTAACGTGGTAATCAATATGGGCTTAGATTTAATGTTCCAATATATAGGTACCTTACCACTGATCGAATTTTGTTGAGCCTTTTGTTATTCTCGGGCTTGTAACATTTAAATTGAATATTTTAATATTCTCATAGTTCATATTGTAAGAGACATAGTGGAATCACTGAAGTACACCGACAGATTTGGAAAAAGCGTTAATCCCTTCCAAACTGAAATAGCAAACTTCGAACTCCGTCATGATGCCATATTCTACTTGCTGGTATAGTATTCTAATTGAATCCTCTAGAGAGTACAATGCTAATATTTCAAAGAAGTCGAAGACATATTTAGAACTAAAAAAATCTTGAATTGGTCGAAAATCGGCTTGTACAATTGAAGGCTTATATGAAGGGATGCTAGGAAAATTGGGAAAGCTTACAACACAATTTATTGAAGCTGCCGGAAAACTGAATTTATATATTTCCTTCCCCACTTTAAAGCTGCACGACTAAAAGAAAAAAAAAAGAGCGAAACTCTGTTTAAACCTGTAAACAAGGTTTATTTGGTATGCTAAGGCTCTACATAACACAAAGCCAACAATGCGTCAAAGCAATATGTATACAGAAGGAACTGTACCGGCTGAGAGTGAAAGTGTAATGGAATCTTTATTACTGCCGTCGGTCACTGTTTGGTGGTAGCTTAGACGGTTCAAGTGGCTGTTGGAAAAATAAAACCAACCCGCTTAGGCCTATTGGCCCAATGTGATGCCACGTGGATTTGTGATCCTCCTCCTCCAGAAACGATTGCTTAAGTCACTTAAGTCATTGTGGAAGAAGGCTCCTAGATGGAGATTTCTTCTTTGGGAGAGAGCTGGACATGTACAGAGGAGGTAAAGTATTGTCTCCTCCTCCTCTTCGTCCACACAGCTTCTGCAAAAGTCGTTAGCCTTTTTGCATGTGTTTACATATAAGGCAGTTTGGTGGTAACAATATCAGATTTTGCAATGGGAGTTCGCGGATTGTGCACATGAGTAATTTGCTATTTTATCAACAAAATTAATGACAAGGTTTTGCGAAGAAATAGTATAGGGGCTGGTAACATTATCGATCCTTTATTTTTTAACGCTGGCGGACACAGTAAATTACCGATATGAACATTTGATTCGAATGTTTTGCATTTCCAGTTCTATGAAACTATTGATTTACTGGGTGGCCACCAAGATCATACGATTTAATGCTACTTGCTTACTCCTCATCCAGCTGTGTAAAGGCCTTAGTGTAGGTTTATAGACTGAAAACTATTCAATACTTGGACGAAATTGATGAGATGAAAACCCCAAATGCTGCAAAGAGTTGGCCACAATAAGATCTACGAGTACGGGATGTTTTTTGTCAAAAACAGCCGAGGAAGCTAAAGTTATGTTCATGATAAAATCTCCTCCCATTGTCAAGTTTTATAAAAATAATTTCGCCAGAAAATTCTTTAAAGAAGCCAAGTGAAGCCTTACCGCCAAGGTTTCATAAATACGACAAACGAAAAAATTATTGGATTATTCAAACGCAGAATCGTCCAAAAAAAATATTGTCCTCACGGACAAAGTGACCAAACACAGAAACATCCGTGTAGTTTTAAGGTCGCCAACCCTACAAGAGGAACAGTTATCCTGTAGATACGAGTACTTAAGAGTATCTGAACCATTAGCTATTTTTATATATACAAAAGAAGCATAAAACCTATTCTATGAGTAGTAGCCTATAGCTATATACAAATTATAACCCAAACAAAAACATCACCTCTCATATATTTGCAAACTATGTAATTTAAAAATTGTTTTATCCGCTGTAAATATCGCAAATAATCTTCCTACATACACATACAAATATGTATCTATGGCGTCAAGCTATTTATTTTAAATTATGCAAACATAGGAGCCAACACTTGCAACATAAGCCTTCAAATATTTGTACAGGTACAAGAAGGTCCATTTTCAAGTGCCTAAGCTGTTCACACACTTGAACGAAGACAGCGGGATGTTAATTGTATTCTTACAGGTATGCAGATGAAATTTAAAAAGGAATTCCGAGAAAAAACAAGCATGGCGTTAGATGCAGACAACAAACATGGAATATTTGTACGTATGAGCAACAAAAGAGGTCAGCTACTGTTTTATAAGAGTAAATGCTTTACTTTAGGTATAAGAAGTAAACTAAAGAATGCGCTTTTTAAATGCGAGCGCCATATTATTAGATAAAACCTAAGTTGAATGGCTTTTGTGGGGATATCTTAATTATATTACGGGTTTCTGTTGGGAACATTGGTTATATTACGTACCTTATGTAAAGTAAAAACTTACTTTGTGACACAAGATCAATAGTATCCTACCTTCCATTGCAATTCAGCTCTTGTCAGATCGATGCAGAAGGTGTCCACGGGCTTTTGTCTTTCTATTATAATATGTGATAATTTAATCGATAGATATTCTCAGTTAAATTGTTTTTTTTTTAGTCTGAGTCCTCATTCAATATGGAGAAACTTATCATCCTATACCAGAGACTGCACAGTCCTACGAGTAGTAGTCAAGTGGTTTTAAGTCGCACGATTTCGGTGCCCAATTCCCTGGTCCATTTCGCCATATAATATATTGGTTATAGCGTGTATACAGTAAGTCAATAGTTTAATAGACACAATGGTACAATAGTATGTCAGATACTTTGCCGCTGAAACCACATATGATCCGGATTAATGTAGTTCTTAGTTGTGAAGAAATAATCCCGAATCTCTTAGTCCTTGAAAAAAAAAAACAAGGACTGATGATGCCACCAGCGTTAGGTCCTATACAATCAGCGTTTTTGTTTTATTGGTGCAAATGAGTTTCACGAGTCTTTTCTTGATTTGCCTCAGTCTAGAAATGACAATTTTGGCTGTTCAAAAACCAAGTGAGCTACTACTGATTCTCCTAACGACTTTTCAATTAAAATAAGAATCGACTTTAAGCTACTCATGAGTTGGATCCGCGACTTTCTTCGCAAGCTATTTTCTTATAGCTTTAGTTTTAGCTGGGTCTTGTATGACACTTGCAATCAAAACAAAAGTACTACTTTATTTATTTTGCATTATAAAAATAAGCTAAATAATTTAATTTCAAAGGAAACCAACAGTAGTCATTCAGGTATGCAAGTAAAATGTCAAGTACTCGTATTTTTCCATTGGTTACGAAATTCTCAACAAAATATAAGTTTTAGTTTCTTGCATTATTTTTTACTATAACAGATACTTATTTACAGCTTATGTGATCTGGATTTTATAGTGGCCAGCCTCTCGAACTGTCGGGAAGAGACTAATAAAAAATGCTTTTGTGATTTTATTATTACCACAAAAAAACACAGACCGCAAGTTTAACAGCAACGCTCATAAACTACAGCTGCAAAGCCTGATGTAATGAGATACTTCAGTCAAGTCTGCTTGCAGTGATTCCAACCCTATTAACACTCGTCTAAATCAATAATTCAAAAGGATAACCGCAATGGTATCCATCATCGAAGTAAATCATTGAATAACGGAAAGCAGTGCAATTGATTTTCCAAGTGAATTGATCATATAAGGTGCAACGTCTAGTATATTTATATTATTTTGCAAGAAGAATTATCGGGAATTAAAATGGAATATATGGTATACACATACCTGACCACCATACTTGAAAAAATTGCTCGTATTCTTTACATAGGCATAGCTTGATAGCTTGATGGATTGCTTGCTACCTAAGGCGTCAGGGATACTGTGACATATTTTTCTTTGGGTCTTTCAATAAGGTTTAGTGAACAAAGTTTCATCGTTATTTTCAGTCACACAACCAGTATATGCAATTGATTTAACGAACGGTATTCGAATACAGTTCTTAAGCTTAAGACAATAAGGATTTATTATTTTTTTTATAATTTCACAAATGTAGGATGCGGATAGGATGATTACGACTTTTTTTTTTCAAATACCTATAAATAAATGAACCAACTTTTATTTCCTTGGTAGCATTGTATCAAAAGAATTTTCTGAGTCAAGTTCTGAACTAGTTAAATAATTGTCTTGATAACATTGTCTTTGAAAACAACGCAGCGTTGAACAGACAGAATAGAATCACAAGAAGTAAAAGTACGAGCAAAATGCACAATTACATAAAATAAGCTGTGACTTATTTCTCACTAGCATAGCGGTTGTGTCGCTGTTCGAATTTCCAGCGAATCCCCCTGTTGCGTTCTCTATGAGTCATTGATTCCGAATGCCATTTCTTGTCGGCGACAAATATATGTACTTTGTGTTACTCTCATCTGCTGAAATACTATGACTGTCGAATTAGCCTATGAGTTTTGCACATTTCATTCAAGTATGATGTTGCAGAGTTTATATGACAGCGCGTCATCTTATCGTAGTTCATTTTTTGTCATAAAATGCCTCGGTTGTCTTTAAAACGACTTTCAAAACATCGAGGGTTCATCATCATTTACTTCCTTCCTTATTTAACTTAGATGGCGTTATAGTCCGGGGTGGACCTGGGCCTCAGTCAGCAAGCCTCTGCATTCAGCTCGATCTTTTGCTAGCTGCCTCCAGTTTCGCACGCTGAATTGTCTGAGGTCCTCTTCCACTTGCGTGCGCCATTTGGTGTCCATCCACTCTAAATGATCCAGCCATCTCTGTCATCGTCTGGTAGATCGATGTCGCTGTACATTCCATACAGTTCGTTTTAGTATCTACTCCTCCACTAACCGTCAATGCAGGCGGGATGGACAATCACTCGAAGAATTATCCTCTCATACATAAGATAACTTTTGTTGTTTGAGAGAGGGCTTTGCTAGTTAATTGCCTTCTTAGCCCAAAGGAGCAGCGATTGGCAACAATTATACTTTTCTTGATCTCAGCGCTGGTGTCGTTGTCTGAATTTTTCGCGGAGCCTAGGTGGACAAAGTCCTTATCTATTTCAAAGTTAAACCTGTCGAAGGTGACGTTCTGTCCGAGACGTCGGTGTTGAGTGTCCTTTTTGCTTGACAGTATATACTTGGTCTTGCCCTCATTGACCGCTCAACTCATTTTCGCGCTTTGGTCTCAATACTCGCGAAAGAGCCACTGACATCACGCTGCTTTCTTCCGATTATGTCAATATTGTTGACGTATCCGAGGAATTGGACGGACTTTTGAAAGGATTGTACCTCTTGTGTTTGCGCGTGAGTTTTGTACTATTTTTTCAAGTATGATGTTGAAGAAATCACATGACAACACATCGCCTTGTCTGAATCCTTTTTTGACATCAAAGGTCTCGCTGAGATCTTTATCGACGTTAATGTGGGAGTATGCGTTTGCCATCGTCATTCTGCACAGACGGGTGAGTTTGGCAGGGATGCCAAAACAAACATTGCTCTGTATAGCTCGTTTTTATAGACGCTGTCATAAGCGGAAGTTCCTGGGTTCTCTCCAAGATCTGCCGTAGTGTGAATATTTGGTCGATGGTAGTCTTTTCTGGCCTATAGCCACACTGATATGGACTTATCAGATTTTGATGAAGGCCTTCAGGCGGTCGCATAATACGGCAGATTAGATCTTGTATGCGATGTTAAGCAGATTGATGACTCTGTACTTAGCGCAGTTCAAAGGGTCTCATTTCTTGATGATTGGGCAAACAATGCTGAGGTTCCAGTTATCGGGCTTTTCTTGTTCCCTTGTTCGCCTCTACAGGCTTCGGTTCGGTGCTTGTGACCGTGGTATGTTTTTTTTACCTTTTTGTAACCTCATTGCTGGTGTAGGATCTATCAATTTCCTGGACCGCGTGCTTCACATGCTCTTTCCTTTTCTTCCTGAGAAGCCGGTGTTCGTGTTTAGAGCATGAGCACCCATTGCGTGCGTTTTACTTAGCTGCATCAGCTTGTCGGCATTCGTCATCAAACCAGGCTTTCGTTGTGTTGGTCGGGTGAAACCAAGCACATCAGTAGAGGCATCTCTGACGTCTTTTTGGCACCCTGGCCTGTCGAACTTGATGGTAGTAGCATAGGACTTATAAGGGGATTTTCGGAGCCTTTGGACTGCCGGGGTATTCCCATTCGCAATCTCGCTGTAAAAAGGAAGTGTGTTTTGCGTCGATCGCAATGTGGCGGTTACCGGCGGCTTGCAGATTCCTTAATGGATGCTAAGGTACAAAATGCGGTGTGTTAGCCATGATGACATTTTATTTGCTGCTAAGTATATTTTTGCAGTTCATGTCAGGTAGGCCATGTTTGCTAACAGTGCCTTTAAAGATGCTCTTCTTTTCTATATTGGATTTGTCATTGAGATAGTATCTATCACAAAAAATTGAAGCAGTTAACAGCTTAACATACCACCTACAATTCATTTGATAAAAGACAATACAAAGTTATGAGTTAGAAGCGTAAAGGCAGCATAAAGATAGGGTCTACAGCTGACCCGTCTACAGAACTTGGATGCTTGTTTGCTTCTTTTGGTTAAACACAAATTAATAAAATAGTATTTCAGTTCCAAACTGTGCATTTGTCAGCTGTAAACAAAAAGCAAAACCGATGAAAAAATTTCTCGTATTCGTGTTGTGATTAGAATATTCAATAACAACACTGTGGTAGGACTCAATGGTACGAGTATATTCGGAAAACAAAAAGACAGTCAAATAGGAAATAAACCATCTAAACTTATTGACCTGGGTTATAATTCACAGCGTGAAAGATCATTGGGATGTGAGCATTACTTATGTAAATGTTGCTGATCAGAAATTACAGACGTAATAAATAGAGCACAACCTATAAAACACAGAAAAAATAGTTTTATTACGAGTAGTAGTAGGGAAATTTATTATCTAGTGTTAGCCTCTGAAATTTAATTATTTTATTTTCTTAAGTGAGAACTAAAACCCTGTTATTATTGACTGAAATATATATTTTATTTACAGAAAATCAGCACCACAATATTTATTAGATGTTTATCATCGATTAAATGAAGAAGAGAACGGTGGATCAATACGTTCCAAACGTGATACAAAGGAAGATAACAATTTTATAACGGATCTCGATAGAACGGCAATCGATCAAAGTGATATCATTATGACATTTCTAAACAAGAGTAAGTAATAAATGTCATCTCTACGAGTATGTAATATAACCTTACAATATCTTTCAATTTCTCTTATTCTCCCACACCTTACACAGTGTCCAGCAATAATAGCAGGATTCAAAGAAATCCTAAATTTATTGCCATCTTTTGTCACACATGTATTGTGTAACATCACTACGTTATCATTGTTTTATTAACACCCTGTGGGTAGCACACACACACTATTAAATAACCTCTAAAATAATCCACTCAACACATACACGATTTCTTTTCTTCTGAATTCAATCTACTTGCCCGTCGGCAAGTACCTACTAGTATATTGAATTGTCAAATAAAGGGAGGACTATAATAAACAACAATAACAAAAGAAAAAAGATTTAATATCTATACATACATATGTATACTAAATATTTTTGGCCACTTGACATGGAACCAGGGTTAGCCGATGAAACGCCCGATAGCTGTATCAAAAAAAAAAAAAAAAAACGTATGATAGATGGCCGAAAGAAAGAGTATCTTTAGCAGTTAAAGTAATTGGGTAATAAAAACGTCGCATTTAATGTGGTCTAAAACCCACACAAGATCACACGATCTATACTAAAAACGCGTTCGATCGTATCTATCATATGAATACTCTAAACATGTTGCCATACGAGTATCTACTTTGACACTGACTTTAGCTTGTTTTGTTTAAGATGGTGATATTGTTCGCTGATAAACTCTCGACTGACATTTCGGATATTAAAACGTCCCTAATGTTGTATCTGGGTTTTAAATCTGCCAGCAAATCATTTGGTTCTCATGCATAAAGTTGTTTTGGTAATGATATGAGTTATGTCCGCAGACAGACCAGACCGGCTCCCCATAACTAAGGGATACGAACGGCTCAAATATAAATATCCTGTGGCGCCAAAGCATACAATTCTGTAGACCACAAGATACACATGCTTAATGTATACAGTAGATATTGGTTTAAGTGTGTGTTTTTATTTTTTTTTAAGATGATTGTTTCTGTAGATAAATTTATGATAGGTACAATATGTGGATAAGTGTTGCCACGATTTTAATTGATCATCATTTAGAAGAGGTGAGAAAACATACATGCAAATATATCTACATACGTATTTAAGTTTAGGAATCATCCGTTGAAAGATTTAAAATAAGAACGTGTCTTTAGGTATTTATTTGTGAGTAAGTTTTCATCTCCTATTTATCGGCAATGTTTGATGATACTCGTATTTTAAATCATTAAAAGTACATTAAATTTCACTTTAGTACAATACATATTTAAAATCGAATGTGATTCAACTTTACGATAACATTCAATTGGAATCCTGATGTTCTGTTTGTAAACTGAACTTACTTATTGAGTAAGGTGACGTAACAGTTTTTTCAAAGTTCCTGAACTAGCTCTATTCCATCTCCTTCTAATTGCAGTCTCCTCCTTAGACTGCACCATATGTCTGTTTAGGTATCAAAAGCCGAAGTTTGTTTTGTCCATTTGCTCTACATCTGTATCTTATTCAGATGAATTTTTACTAAGGAGATATGTAATTTAAATAGAGAAGTGAAGGTCGATATTTCCCTCCCTTCTAATTAGACACAATTTATAGTAAAATGATCTCCAAATGCACCAAATGTCCCCCGGTAAATTCAAAGGAACTTTAAGTCAAATCATTGGCTAGCATTCATTCTCCTTTAGAAATTTATTGTGTGGCACCTAAAGTGTGGTCTTCCTCTGTATTGTTGTTCCTTCGGGTGGGCTTAGAAATTTCTTCAGGTCGGAGGGTTAATATTCATTCGCCCTATACATACCTACATGTTCATACATCTATCCGAATCATCTTATGGAGCTGATGTCTATATCATCAAAGTTAAAGGCGGAACCGCGATAAACAAAATGCTTAAGTACAACAAAGTTATAGCCGTCTATTTAGACCTTCTGTCCGACTAGAAGAAAAAGGGCGTCCCTTCTCGTTGCTAGCATATTATTGCTTTGCCCACGTTTCAATTCACGTACATGTAAATGCATTAGATACAGCTTTCTGTTTTACATATAACAATAACGCCCGTGACATATAGTAAGTCTATTTCAAAAACTTCCCAAAAATGCTTCTTTAAGTGTTGGTTTGCAAGTTTCGCACAATTTTCTTAACTGTTATATTGAAACATGACAGCGCATCAACCTGTTTTAGTCCTTATTTTGACATCAAAGCTCAAGTTAAGATTGCTTCTGACTTTTGAGGAGCACCCAACGTTCTGCATCATTATTCTGCACAATTTGACTAGTTTGCCTCGGCTCTGTAAAGGTCATTTGTATAGGAGCGGCCTTAAAATCGATAAAGGGGTTGTGTACATTAATATGGACTTCTTCGATTTTTTATACGATCTGGGCAGTTTCAATACTTGGTGAATTGTAGATTTATCCAGCTTACAACTGAATTGATATACGTCTATCAGATCAGACGTTAATAAAATAAAACAGATAAGAATTTCTAACCGATTATAAGAATACTAATGTCTTTATGGCTGTTTTTGTTAGGGAAAATTTATTTCTTAGGGTTCGGGCCTCTAAATCTTGGAAATGAGTTTGTGAACACTTTCTTTCAACTCATCTCCGGCTGCTGTTTATAGCTTAGCGTCTAAATCATCCGATCTGGCAGCCTTGGCACTGCTTTCTTAAATTTATCTGGATTGGGGAAGCGTAAATCTTGTATTTATCTTTAAAGTTGAATGGTTCGATGAAAGCCTGCATAACTGGTTTTTCCATATTCTTAGTACCGATTGTGTATCTAATATAAAGTTCCCTTACCCATCATAAACAGCTATTGCTAACTTGACCTTAAGGTAAAACTGTGGGCCTTATCTCCGGTAACAATCAAGTTCTGAATCGGGCTACAAGGCAAAGTAAACATTCTTTCAGCTTGACCATCCCAAAACAAGCAGAGAGCTTTGTGGATTTTTGCGTATAAACTACTTATCGCAGAGCCATTGACTTGTGTTTTCGATCACAACTTCCAAGACGTGTTTCTTACTGATTTCGTCATTAGGTTCGTATACTTTATCCGAGAGGACGCTTGAATTATCCTTGGTTACGTTTTAACAATGTTCGGTGGGTGCTCGTTTTGTTGAGCTGCTTTTGGATGTGCATTTATGGGCTCACAAAAATTCGTCCAAATTCCGCTATCATCAACCGTAAAAGGCAAGTGTTTTAGACTTGTAAAACATACCTTTTAATTAATCCTCGTATGAATTAATCACATCTATTATAAAATGTTTCTCTGTGTATAAAATGTCCGTGCACCTATTCTTGCTTCACCTATTTCTCTTCGTGTATTCCGGCCTAGTTATTCTGGTTATTCTATTGCGCTGTTCTTAACAGACAGTGTTATTGATCATAAATCGCTCTTTTTTGGCTTTCTGGTGTTAGCGGTGCACTTTTTTCTTTTTCATATATCAGTAAAAATCTGAAAGATATTCGATTGATAATGACTCTGGCTACTCCTTGAGATATATCCTATTCAAACTTCATATGCATTTTTTTTCATAAATAATACGCAACCAAGTAGTATATATATGTATGTTTATGTACATGCCTTCGAAACTAAAGAATTGTAGTAAAAAAATAATTTTACATTTTCCTTTTTATTGCGACTCGCTTTCTGCATTGTCTGAAATCCCTGAATTATTTGGTCTACTGAAAGACTATACGTTCCACCTGCAGTTTCTAAGCTTCTTTCCCTTGTTTGGTTTGCTTTGATCGTTATTAATAACTAAGCTATTTAATTTTCCATCAAACGGCTAGTAGGGCAGTTAACTCCTCGCACAGCACTTAAACCAGGAGACCAGATCCTTATTTTAAGCTGAATGTATTAAAGCTGATGTTAATCCATCTGTTTTCTAGCCTGACTACAATAAGTCAGAATATATCTTAAAGGTAAGTGCTGTCCTGACTATGTATAAACGTAACCGTTAAATCTATCGAGAGAATTTTTCTACCATATGACTTAAGCGGCATATACACTGGTCAAAAACTCATCAAGCATATGAGAGTGTATTAATGAAAATGAGACACGTATATGTTGTGTGTCTGCTTGAAGCAAATTCAAAATGTTTGGATTTTTGTTCAATTAGGTAGACATGATTGATATAGTGTATATGGGTGATTGACCTATGGATCATGCATATGCTCTTTTTCGCATGGACAGCGACGAGACAACATCGCAAGCGGACAACGGAAGTTTTTTTTTTTTTGAAGATAGAAGATAATCATTTTATTTTGGAATTTCTAGAAGTTTATCATTCTCTAGTTGCGTTGCGGAACGCAAAACAATAAGGCGACCATAGTTCAAAAAATTAGCAGTACAAAGCGCTTTTTAAGAAATATAAAAAAACGTATCCGGTAGCAATGCAAAAATTATCCGTGTAACTCATATTTTCCTTTATATATTTTCTTAAAAACTAATTCAAATTGAAATCGCATAAAAAACCGTAGGTGCTTTCATCTCAACATTTATTTAAAAATGAATGATTGAAGACTCAGGCGATGGCGATGGCGCGATAGTGAGCTCATTGGACTATCACGCAGAGAGTCTGGGTTCGATTCCTGGCTGGGTCACCAAAAATTTTTCAAAAATCGCTATCACTCTTTCGGCGGGCAATGGCAAACTCCCGAAAGTTAAAAATTGCCTACGAAAAAGCTTCTAAGGAGTGCCGTTCGGACTCGGCGATAAACCGTAGGCCCTGCTCAGATGTGACAAAAATGAAAACATGAGCAACACAAATGAGTGTCAAGAAGCTAGGCCATGGCCCATACCGGGCTGCCAGCGCCACAGTGTTTTTTTTTTTTTTTTGACTGAAGACTCATGCATGATGTGATTATATGCAACGTCAAAAAGAATTTACTAACCCACTTTCACATGCTTGATGAGTTTTTGACCAGTGTATATGTCGCTTTATGGTTTTTATGGCACTTCATAGGACATTTGTTATGCTACAGGTTTCTTTTTATATACGTATGAAACTGGAGTTTTTGTGAAAGACATCGGTTGGAAATCTTTGACTTTGTCCAGTTGGTTAAGAAGCCTTGACTAGTATGCGCTTATTATTGTTTTACGAATTTTCAAGGAAAATAATAAATAAATAACGTTTGACATCCTGAAAATCACTGGCCATTACATTACCGGTAGATGATATGAACTCCGGTTGTTTTTTTTATACAGAGCTGTAACATTGATTGTGATTTCGTTTTTGGCCTGTAGCAATGGGTTCACGTCTCATTCAGAGTAACAAATATGTAGGAGCACAAAATGAAAATGATTTTAGACTTTCATTTAAAGATGCGAAACCTAAGTCCCATAATGTTCTCCTATCTTAAATTCTCCATGTAAAATTAGGCGAACACTTTATTAAATATATGATTTCTCCTGCAGGTTCAATCGCCACTAAATTCACTATTCGATGTTTTTTCCAGAGGCATATGTTGCGTGGTCACTTTAATTAATCTGTCGTAGATTTTGAGACCTTGTTAAAAATTTCGCAAAGAAAGCGTGATTAGCGTAAATTCTTTAAGCTTTAATCCGGCCTTCGGGTAGGTACTGTGTCGCCTTACCTCCTTTTCCGGAAATTTTACCAAGAACTTGTGTTATTAAGCCTTGTTTTGCTTAAATTTTTCACCGAGAAGTTCCTAGAAAATCAAGAAAAATTAGTCGACGAGAAAAAGGACAAAAGACACCAGTTCCGAAAGGAAATACAAAAAAAAATTTACTTTACCTTTTACAGACATTAAAAGAGCAATAATACACCTATCGAAAACCGAAAACCGAAAACCCATGACCATAAATCAATGTAAAGTGCAACACTTGTTTGTAGCGCCGCTAATTCTGGAAATCGCTGTGTTCCCGACATCCGACAAGATATGTATTGTATGATAAATACTGACAAAAGGTTTTCCTCGTGCTAATTAGGATACTCAAATTAAAGAGTCCCAACAAGAAAAAAAAAAAAAAACACAAGAAACAAAGAACTAGAGTTCTACCTGGAGCTCAGTGTTTTAACGTAAGTGGTAAGGGTCCAAAAAAGTGATAAGAATTAAGAGCGTAAATTAAATGAAGAAAATATTTGGTTTTTTTTTCTTTTATTCGTTATTTTATTGTTCTCTTTGGGTTTTTTAAAATTAGTTTTCAAATGACGCAAATCATAAATATGAGATGAAATACAAATCATCCGGCTTTGCTTGTAATCATTAACGAAAAAATAAAATCAAACAAACTACTCGTATTTGTTCACAATGATTTTATAAATTTTTAAGATTCCGCCAAAAAGTAAATTGCAGTGCTGCCATATTTAAAAAAAAAAACAATCTATTTTATTTGCACTAAATGTGTGTGAGAAATGTGCTTCTCAAAGGACAAAATTTATATTTGTTTAACTAATTTGATAGCGCCACCCTGTATGGAATGCAATTCAATTCCCTAAAACGAAAGGAAATTGAATCTGAGATGCCAATCGGCGCGGCGGCGGTCGGCTACGGTGTTTATTTTTACCACACAAAAAGAGGGATTCCTCAATTGACCATTTAAAATCGATTTGAAACTTTTAGCGCCGGAATTTGTACACGGCTACAGGTAGAAAGAAGGTGGATTGTTTTTCTTTCGGAGAGTTTTATTTAATTTTGTTTTTTCTTTTTGATTCTTTAGCTCCATCATGGTCATCAGATACTAAAACCGGCTTATCCCAATGTTGTCTTTGTTCTTTTGTTTTCCTTTTATATGACTCACTCAAAAAGGAGTACATCGCACCGATACCGATATACCGAAGTATACTAAAGAAGAGGGTTAATTTCTTTTGGCTGTTATTGTCCAAGTTGTTGTTTATGTTGTTTTGTTTTTGTGTGCGCAGGTTAATTTGTCTGGACCTTGTGCTATCCCGCTGGACCTGCTGTGTTATATTCCCAGGAATACACAAATATATTTGTATGTTAACGAGTGTATCGGCTACTATTATCAATATAAGAAGCCTTTCAGAAAAAAAAACCCTATTTAACTACCTTTTACCCGTACCTACCTAATTTATATAGATGACCTAACAAGGTTCTTATTTAGATGTTTCTGACGTGAGTGTGTTTTTTGTCCTTGTATTTTTTTTTTTTTCTTATATAGACCACCATGTATCTGAGGTCCGTCATGAACATGGGCGCCGATTGTGGTTCGACGTTTCTGAAGTACCAAGTCATAATTACTTAATGATGGCTGAATTGAGGATATACCAAAAACCAAGCCAAAGTAAAGTGGCAGGAAGTGGAAAGGAATTCACGATTGCAGTTTATGCGATTGTACATGCCGACGGTGAAAAGGAACTGGAGATGCTGTCGTCATTAAATACCACAGCAGACTATCAGGGATGGCTGGAGCTGAATGTTACTGAAGGACTTGCCAAATGGTTGTCGAATCCAAAGCAGAATAAGGGCATCTACATTGGTGCACATGAGGTGAACACACCGGACCGTGAGGTCCGACTGGATGATATCGGTTTGGTGCATCAAAGGGGTGACGATCAGTTTCAACCATTCATGATCGGCTTCTTTCGCGGACCAGAGGTTAGTTTAGTTATTAAGAAGATATAAATCTGATTTGGACTCTGAAGTCTGCAAAATGCTTGTTTATTTGACTTTAATGTTTCTCAATGAATGGAAGCAAAAGACAGGTTGGTAATAAAATACCTTCAAAACATGCAAATCAATTAAATTGCAAGGATTGTAGTTTATTTTTATTATTATTTTTTTTATTCTTTAGCCAAATACATTCCAATTTGAGAAATAAAATTACAAAAGGATAGTATAGGTATACGAGACGTAAAGTTTAAGGTTGAGTATAGATACAAACCTATGTATATGCTCGTAAAAAATGGTTTTAGATGCTTTTTCATGATTTTTGTTTTGATAATTGTGGTGTGTTATATTAGGTTATGTGTTTTGTTTTTCTTGTTTATTACAAAAAAATTAATAGCCTTTTGGTATTGTACTAAAGTCCAATAAAAGTTTCTCCCAGGAAGAATTAATTGATCATAGGGAACATAGGATTTTTGGTAGACTGACCTCATTTCAATTGGCAATAGAATTTCATTCTGTTTTCAAATGTGACATTTGATTTAGACATGTATCCTAGAATGATGACGGATTTATTCATATAGTGACGCTTAATACCATATATATATATATATATAAAGCTCAAGAAGATAAATTTGGACTTGGAACTTGTAATTTGCTTTTGTCAGCAATCTGGTAATAGAGAACGATTGAATATTACATCTGACATAGTCACTTTAAAAGCATTTAAAAGAGTTCGCCATCAGGCTCTTTCTCTGTATAAATTGCATACATATGGAATCAGTGAATCTATTCTTCAATTACACGTATAATATAATGTGAAGATAGGTTTCCAATAGGCAATAATTTATACATCACTTATTCTATGGCTAAGTTCTATTCGTACATCGTTCGGTTGAACAATTTAAGTGCGTCTTTTTCAATACATAAGTAATTATATCAAAAACTATGTTCAAGATGCATTTCGAGTATCTGGAGTTTGGTCCCACATCGTTGAGATTCCAGAATTTACAGAAACTTATATAAAATATATACTTTCTTTGTAGGTTGTTTTTTTTCAATTGTTCAGTATTTTTTGAAGAGTTGCCACTTTGTTATGTACATATCATTGCGCTGCAGTCGTCGAAGGAGATGAATTATTTTTCGAAATCAAGTTTGTAATCTTATGTGTGCATTCAAAAAATCTTGTTCAACAATTAAGAGCTAGGAGCTGCGAAATATTATATATGTAAGTATTTCGTACCAGCTTTGTGTTTCTAAGTCTTTGTTCCTGATTTCCAGATTTCTGTGTTTCCGTTTCTCTTTTGCAACGTTGCTTGGAAATATGCTTGGAAGTCGTATTTTTTCTCAAGTATTTCTGCAGCTTTTTGTCCTTCGTGGAACTCTGGTTTCCTTTGAAAGGTGGATGCTTCTCAAGATTTTGTATGTAATTTTGCCTATAATTTGTCACCTAGCTGCAGAAATGTTCTCTACTATTATTACACATCATTTTAATGATCATTTTTCAGCTTTACTTTTAGTATGACGTATTAAGAAATGTATGCTTTTCTTAGTTTTCCCCACTTTTGATAAGCTATTAGTTATTCGTCTTTCCATGACACATTACATTTTTGTTCACTTGAGCTTATAACAATTTGTGTGAACTTCTAATGGAGTAGTATACGAATTTACGAATTAGGCGGGATTTCATTTTTAAATGTTTATTTGTGTCACATTTCGGTAGATACACCTCGAAATATAACTGCATATTAAAGGGTAAACCAGATCGGATACGATTTATATAATATTCATAGGATTATTCGTTTAAATGTAATATTTTTATAAATATTTAATCAAGGTAATAAAAACAACACAACGACATACGCGAAGAAAGCGAAACGTAGGTCAGTCGAGACGAAGTAGAAAAAGTGAAATGCACCCCTTGCTGGAGCATCACCATTCTGGGGAAAACATGAAAAGTTGCCAAATGCAGACACTTTACATAGATTTCAAAGATCTCGAGTGGCATGTAATTTAATTTTTCTTTTATTATATATTATTTTAATTTGTCTAATAATAAATAATTTTTGTCGATTTCCTTATTTTTTAGGACTGGATAATTGCACCAGATGGTTATGGTGCTTACTACTGTAGTGGAGAATGTAATTTTCCATTGACAGCACACATGAATGCAACAAATCATGCAATTGTACAAACGTTGGTGCATCTGTTAGAACCCAAAAAAGTTCCAAAGCCATGTTGTGCGCCCTCTATGTTGGGTGCCCTTCGAGTACTATATCACATAAATGATGCAAATGTAAATTTAAAAAAATACAAAAATATGATTGTAAAAAGTTGTGGTTGCCATTGATTTATTTTTATTAATATTATTATTTTTAATTTTATTTTTATTTGTTTTTAAGCCAGTCTAAGTTAATTAATAAAAGCATTTTTGCATTTAGAGTTTTTTTTATTATAGCATTAAGATGTAGACAGATTTCAAAATTAAAATTGTTCACAATCAAGCTTTTTTTATATTTTGCGCTTATAAAGGAATATCCAATAGTTTCTTTATATTGATGTATAAAAGATACATTCTACCTGAATTCTTATTCAACCGATAAATTGAAACAATTATGGAAGAGTACTTGTGTTGGTAGTAACGAAAAGTCAGTTCCTTTCCTAACTCAGAAGAAGAAGTCGGACAAAAGGATTGAAACATGGTCAAAAGTAGATGTCGACAGTGATTTACAACTTTTGATTTCTGTCAATTTAATTAAACGAGAGAAACAGCAATCAGAGAATGTGGTAACTACAGTTGAGTACTATTTTTATTTTTTCAAGCTTACCTTTAATTCTTCTAGACTATCAGATAGTATTTATGAAATGAAAGCAATACTCTATATGTCAGTCAATATTGACTGCTTGATTTGTATTTGCAATCAATCACGCGCAAATAAAGGGTTTTCCAATAAGGACTTGACACCTTTTTTTTAAAATAAAACGCAAACCATTTGAGACATTTCAAAAACTTTATTATCGTCTTGAAGTACAATCAAAACATTTATGAATGGAACTCGACTTCGTTCATATGGCCACCGAGGGCACGTTTGCAGCGGTCGATTCGTTGAACCCAATTTTCAACGGCTCGGCGACACATTTCGGCCGAAATGGCCGCTACCAATGACTTAACGTAGCCCCACAGAAAACAGTCAAGCGGCGTTAAATCGCACGAACGAGGCGGCCAATCGACAGGTCCATTTCTTGAGATAACACGCTCCCCATACTTACTCTTCAATATATCGATTGTAACGTGTGCTGTGGGGTTTGTGGCACCATCCTGCTGAAACCACATGTCGTCAGCTTGATCTTGTATGGATGTAAACCAAGATCCTTACACAAAATACGCCATAATGTGATTTGCGCGATGCCCGATTCTTGAGAATGCCGTGGAATTGACTGATTTGGATCGTTTGCTACGGACGCCTGAACGGCAGCGATATTTTCGACACTTTGACCAACCCGTTGTCTCACTGATACGGCAACATCACACAACGAATATGTAGACTCAAATTTTTAAACTAAACTTGTTATTGCCTGTCTACTAGGGCGAGAATTACGACCGAATATTGGAATTAACGCTCTTAAAGTTGCAGTCACCGACTCCAAATTTCGGTAGGAAATTTTTACATTTTGCAGACGTTGCTCGTTCGTGTACTTTACCATGATGAAAATGTTGAGTTTACTGAATAAATTGACAGTGACAGTTTGATGATTAGTGAAAGAGTGCGCTCACATATTAAATTCAAAGTTGTCAAGTCCCTATTGGAAAAGCCGATATATACCCAGAAAAATGTGTGATATGTAAAATCGTCGTTAATTCACATTGTTCAGTAAGTTACCAAGTCTATAGAATATTTTCTAATAAGAGGTTTCATTTTGATTTATTAAGAAAACACGTAATATTTGATTTTTATTTAAATCAATTAAAAAATGTTTGCTATTCATAATGAAATAAGAATATAAACTCGATGACTTCCATGATCATATTTGCACATTCGTGTTGTTTGTGATAATGCCAATTTTAGAATTGACATACATGTAATAAGACCATATCTACCTGGACTTTCAGCAGCAATACTGTATTTTCAATTGCCTTGCGGGACAAGCACGATTTCGGGTGTCGTCATCATTTACTTCTGGCAACTTTCTCTGGTATTCCAATCTTTCTTCTGATACCTTCCATCAAGATAAGCCCTTAAAAATGTATATAAAGGGTGGCCAACAGCTAGTGTGAAAGTTTTCATTAAATTAAATACACTATCAATATAAAATTTTATTGATTAATGAAGTTCTGTCCATGGCAATTATGAATGACATACAACATCGTTCATACGACCATTACGGCTTCTGTTGCAAGCGACCATCTGAAGGTTAAAATTATCGATGATTTTTTGAAGAATAAGATGGTCAATGCCCGAAATTTCAGTTTAGATGATATGTATGAAGGTTGAAATGTTGACTTCGACGGAGAATTGAGTTGTCTGGCTGGGTTTGAACACTTTCGATTACAGTAGTGATGTTTCTTATATGGAGTTTGTCCCGATATCGAACCAGTTTCTTCAAAACCCTTCACAATTGTACGAATTCCGCACTCACTAGGACGATTACGCTGAAATTCAAGAAATTTACGAAATGTTACTTTTAGAGAACATAATAAGATTGAATAACAAAAATGCGTTGTTGCGTGGTAAACGACTCCAGGACTAAATTTGTGAAACATTCTATGACATCTATCAAAAAGATCAACGACATTGAATTCAGTAAATGACAGTAATTGACAGCGAACATCCACGACATCTGTTGGCTTACCCTTTATGTTTTTTTAATGTATAATACATATATAAATTTATTCAAAATGTTTGTACCGACCGTCGCGTCGACCGGCAATTTTAATGTGGAATACTCAACTGACGTGGCGATGGCGATGGCGCGATAGTTAGCTCATTGGACTATCACGCAGTTTGGGTTCGATTCCTGGCTGGGTCAACAACAATTTTCCAAATCGCCATCATTCTTTCGGCGGGCAATGGCAAATTCCCGAAAGTAAAAAATTGCCTACGAAAGAGCTTCTAAGGAGTGCCGTTCGGACTCGGCGACAAACCGTAGGCCCCGCTCAGATGTGACAAAAATGAAAACGTGAGCAACACAAATGAGTGTCAAGAAGCTAGGCCATGGCCCATACCGGGCTGCCAGCGCCACAGTGTTTTTTGTTTTGTTTTTTTTTTCTCAACTGACAAATCGATATATGACGAATACCGTTGGTACAGCGCAAAACCCGAACTATACCCATTTCCTCCATTTAAAAAAATCATCTAACAATTTCGTAAAAATTAATCAAATCTCAAATCATTTTAAAAATAAATGAAACTAAAAAAGAAGAGAAGAGTATGAATACCTATTTTGAAGGCTGTAATAATTTAATTGAAGAGAACATTGAACTTGCATAAGTCGTTCTGTCGACACCGAGAATTCTGACAAATAACAAGTCTACATGTATAAATATGTTGCCCAGAGACAGCTGACTTCACTGTCTTTTTATGAATGTCTGAAAACATTTTGAATGAAGAATCATGCCACGTACGGATATTCTCATAGCAGTTCCAACTGTTAATTAAAGCTCTAACAGAGAACGCAGCCAATACGTACGCATGATTAGCTTCTTAGAAATTATCTTTCGAGCCGTGAATAGCAATTCTATAGATTGCCAGCATCCCATTGCTACTTGAGATCCAAAAACACTCAGTGAATTCAGCTTTTGTAGTGCGTTTAAAGAAGACTTGTATTTTTGAACTAAGTCTCACTCAGCGCAACTTAGATGCAGATTCGGCATCTTCACCTGTTCCCTGCATAAAAGTTCATTACCATCGGAATTTCGTACCTCTAAATTTGCAAAGCAAACTTACTTTACTAACTTACTTTAGACTTAAGTCTAAGGTTATCGCCGTCTGCAAATTTATCCTGATCTTCAAAGCCCGTGCATAATATACTTAGCTTATCAGTGATAACTGAATCCAATTAGCCACTATGGAAAGGTGCAAGAGTCACTAAAGACCTTAAATCTCTGCAAGCTTACCAAAAATAATATGTACAAACGAATAGAGGAGCATATGCAAGGAAAAAGCAAAGATTTTGACGCCCATATGGAAGATACTTTTATGTGATATTTTTTAGCCAATTTTTTTAAAACTAATATAAATAACCTGCGAGTTACACAATAGTAATAATAAGTTCAATGCTAGTTTTTCGGTTTGAAGTGCCATTCATTGGTAATGGTTGGGTAGTTGAATTTTCGCCTTGGCGACAGCAGGCATTGTGTTTTGAAAGCATTATTGGTTATGCTGTTAATATTCGAATTAAATGAGCTTAGCATAGCCGTTTGTTCTGGAACGAATATGAAAAGCACAGAGTACTGTCGCAAGCAAAGGAATATGTATATGGGAATAGAAGTAGCAGACAAGATATCATTGATAAAAATTAAAAAGAGTCTCGGAGACAGAACGGAGCCCTGAGGCACATCAGCATTTATTTTGTGAATATCAGACTTGAAACCACCCAAGGCAATTTAAATTGAACGTTCCGAAGGGTAGGTTCTAACCCATTAAAGAAGATACTCGTCGATCCCAAATGCACGCATTTTCGACAAAGAGCCTGTCCAGTGCCTTAGAAATAGCAAGTGCAACAATCTTTCTTTCGTCAGATTGATGTAAACTTTGGTTCCACTTTTCGGTGAGACATTTTGTTTGATGCATGTGCATGTATTAAAATAATTTGTTCATATAATGTGTGACAATGGGTAAAATGTGGATCCACTCTTTGGAGTCAGTGAAGGAAGGATAAAAGCCCATTAAAGCGACCAAAATTGCAATAGTCAGCTAGGTAGGTTATGGGGTCTGTATTTCGGGACTACGAAGGATGAAAGCAAACCAAAGCTACCAAAAAGGCAAAAGTGGGTTGAAACGGTTATGCCATTTTTTTAAAGATTTGCATGATAAAATATTTATCTACTACATTAAAATGAAAAAAAAACCATCAAAAGCATATATTATATGGAATTATTTGCGTGTTTGAAAAACAAGTCGGTTCCAACGATGCAATAACTGCATAAATGGCACTTCAAATTGCTTCCGCATATGACGTTTTTTGCAGACTTGGCCCGAGCGACTTTTACCTGTTCGCAAACCTTTATGAATATGCTCTCGGGGAAGGAATACGGCTGCAATGAATCGAATCAATGAAAATGAAGCAATGAAAATGAATCGCTGAAACTGAAGCATATTCTATTTTGAGGGATCATTTTAAAACAAAGGGAAAGAAATGTTAGAGCTGCGTTGGAATAATAGTATCACTCTAGAAGGACATAAAGTCGAATTTACCCAAAAAAAACTTTGCTTTCATATGCTAGTCTCAGGTTCTGTTCTAAATAAACGCCATTGTGAACATAAGCAGCGTGGAAAATAAATAAAATATAATATCGGCATAAAAAAAGAGATCCTGTGGTGTATTCTGCTCAAGGATGTCGGAAAATGGTAAAAAAAAATATTATTAGTTTCGACCCAGAAACTCAGGCTTCTCATAATTGTAAACATAATTAAGATCGATAAAGGATAAAAGGAATAAAGGATAAACTCATGCTTGATTACTGAAATATCAACTCTATCTACGACTACGACACCTACAGACGCACATTCATCATTAATAGAGACTAGAAAAGGTATTAATACAGATGGCACTAATTTCACCACCAAATCAGATGATATACATACATGTGTAGGTATTATTGCCGTAATTAAAGAATTTATGGTGTTTGCAGATTAGTGGACAAGTTGGTTGCACACTGTGTTCTGAGAGTTGTTACCTCGGACAACTTTTGGTCATAACTCTTGACTCGAAAACAAAAATCACATTTTAGGTGCTTTTGAGACAGATATTTAGGAAGACAAAAATCCTCAAACAATTGTGTCACGGCCACGTTGACTAAATAGACAAAAGTACTGCAACCAAGACAGCTTTCGATTCCAAGGTTAAGGGAGCATATGATTATTTTGGATTAAAAGCATTTTTTTTAATAATTTTCGATCTCCTTCGCATTGACGAAGATAAAAACACTGTGCCGCTGGCAGCTACATGTGGGCCTTGGCCTAGCTTCTTGACACTCATTTGTGTTGCTCATGTTGTCATCTGAGCGGGGCTTATAATCTATCGCCGAACGTCAACCTTAGAAGCTTTTACATAGGCAATTTTACTTTCGGGAGTTTTCCATTACTCACCTACACGCCGAAAGGGTTATGACGATTCGAAAAATTGTTGGCGATGCCGGGGATCGAACCACGGACCCTCTGCGCAATAGTCCAATGAGCTAACCATCACGCCATCGCCAGCACCATTGACGAAGATCGGACAATTTTCAATCATGAACAATCACAGAGGATTTTCGAATCATTGTTTAAAGGAGACGTAAAAGAGGAAAATCTCCTATTAGACGACACATTCAATCAAAAAGTGACCTCAAGTCTCTTGTTTTGCAAAACTGCAAAATATCTTGTTCTTTTGTCGCTTTTAAAATGAAACTTCTAATCTATACATACTTATTTTTTTAAAAAAATGTCAAATGATAGTTTTAAAGGCAAAAGCCTTATACGTTTTAATTATCCACACAGATTAAACAAGATCACTTTGCTATTTTTAGCTCTAATATTTGAAATAATAAACATTTATCTAAGACCAGTTAAGCAATTAAAAGAAATAAAGAAAAAAAATCAGAGAAATAATTATATCTTCTTTATGCAGATACTATTCATACCTAATGGAATGCCGACTAGATCAGTTCTACTAAAAGGTTAATTACAAAAATAACTCTCGTAATTGATTTAAAAATAACACCAACCCTCTGTAAAATCTAGTTAAAAAAAAAAAAAAAAAATAGTAATAAAAAAGACATCAACGATAAAAACAAAGAGAGAAAAAAAATGGCAAAATAAACAAGTTACCGTATAAAAGAGGTTCAAAAGATTTAAGTACACAATCTTAGCAATCAATTAAGATACCAGCAACCAACTAAGCTATAGAGAGAGAGTACCTACGACAACGAGTACCGAGTATGAGCACTCGTATAATCACATCTTGCAAAACAGTTACCAATCATACAAGAAGAACAACAACATCAACTAAATAAGGTATACGTACGAGTATTCGTATCTGGTAGCTGATATCTGGTATCTGGTATCTGGTATCTGGTATCTGGTAGCTGCTGATCATACCCGTAGCTCGTTCTTAGCTGAGTATCTTAGTATCAGAATATCTAAGCCTGGATCGAAGAGATAAACACACAAAACTCCTTTGGCCTGAGAACAAGTTAAGAGTTTCAGAACATTCAATCTTGTCGTTGTTGAACTTGTGTAGATCGTTTTGGCTTGGTTGGTTGGTTGGTTGGTTGGTTGGATTTGCACTAATACTCTTGTTCTCTTTGCGATCTTTGAAAGTTTTAAGCACAGATTTAGTATCACTAGTGGTGGATAGGTCCAACAGTGACCAGTCACCGGTTGTTTCCATTGTGGACTACTGCCGGGGCGGTAGTGTTGTGGAATTGGAATATGAAGGGAAAAAAAAATGTAGCTATCAAGTCGGGTTGCTCGATGATTCTCTCTACTGAGTGGAGGCGATGACTACCGACTATATGACAACGACGACGACTAAAACGACAATAACAACAACGATAACGACAACGAAAGCGACGACGATGAAGGCGACAGAAATAAGATACTTGCCCATATATTTCAGAGAGCTGCTGCCAAGGAAAGCAAAAGCGCAAGACAAGTTAGATTAGTTTTTTCAGTCATTTCTGGAAATTCATCGGATGCACTTCTGGGGCTGTAAATCACTCACGACTACGATCAAGATCGGTCGGGACGACGTACTACGGACATTATCTCAACTGCTATTTGTTTTTCACTCTTACGAAATCTTACGAATACGACTACGAATACAAATGCTAATACGAATACTCGTACATAGTATCGCGGGGGATTGGATTGGATCGCTGGATCGTTGAATTGTTGAATCGATGGCAGTGACTGCGGTGATCGGGTCGGATCGAATCGGGAATTAAATTAAATCGATGTAGTGTAGATACTAGTACGAGTATAAGATACGTGATACGCATATTTTAATCGTAACTTTGAAACAACAGAACTAACACCAACCACCAGCCTAGCTACCACTAGCCCAGCCAGTCAGCCTAGCCACCACCAACTCTACAAGTAGTGTCGTTCTAGTTGTCGATGTTGATGTTGATGTTGATGTTGATATTGATGTTAAATGCTAAATCCGAATGTTGAATCGATGTTGTTTACCATGTAAATACCTGATGTACTTAGAGAGTTTTGAAAAAGAAAATAGGAAATCATCTACTCGTATTTATCCACGTACATATAGTACCCGTACTCGTATACACTTGTGCCTCTGACAATATTGATATGACGATGAGTATCTGACCGATCAATATCTACTCGTTTATTAGTTGGTGTCTTGTCTTATTGTGTTTTAATTTTAAATTATTTCATAAATTTACCTAATTGATAGTTTGTCAATTATTGATGTTGTCGCTGTCGCTGTCGTTGTCGTTGTCGTTTTCATCGCTGTCATCGTTGTTGTCGGTTGGTTTGCTCTGCTATTTGCATTTGCGGCTTCAGAGTAACGTTTTAATGGAGCCAATAAAATCAAACAGCTCTCGAATTGAAAGTCTAAACAACGACAAAAAATACTCGTATCTATATAAACAACCTGCTAACAATGGAATTTTAAGAATCTGTGATTTTGTTTGTTTAATCAGTCACTTGTAGAAGAATTATAAAGATTTTTTTTTTTTTTTTTAATATTTTTTAATTTAATTTTTAATCATTATATTTTTTATATATATTTAATTGTGTTGTGCTGTGCGGAAACAGTGATCGGGAAGTTTTATAAAAAGAACAAGAAGAAAAAAAAAATTAAATAAATAATAAAAAAATGCGGTCGAGGTGTTTAAAAATATACGCGCCATCAAGTGGCAACAATTGCTTAATGTATTTTGTTATGATTGTGATTATTTTATTTGTAAACGTTACAATATTATTAGCTAGTCAACCGGGTATCTATATTGATAATGGAGTCGATCAGACCATAATGCATCAGGTTTTAGATGATACAGATCGTGTGAGTGTCGAAGATGAGATATTGGAATTTCTTGGATTACCAGAGAGACCAAGAAGACGACATACACATCTATCGCTGAGGTAAGACTAAGAATTCATATTTCAATTAAAATTGCTGCCTGTTGAGTGATTTCATCGAAAAAAAAAGTCAAACAGACAGATAGTCTGGCGAAATCTCCGTGGTCGTTTCAGTGTTGTATTTTTTTTTTTTTTTTTTTTTTTTTTTTTTTGAAAATAAGATACCTCGTCCATTTGTTGTTGTATTTTGTGTCTCTTCAAAGTTTCGTTCCGTTTGGAGTGTGTTACACAAGTTTTTTCTCATTTTTTCATCGTGGTGTGTGCTGTTTTTTTTTTGTTTTAATTTTTTTCATCTCTCACATAAACGATTATTAATATTCAAAAACCACTTCTAGCCACAATCTTGATAAACTCGTTTTTATTCAAATGCACGGAAAGAGGTGGGAATAAAAAAGGATAGAGGCGAAGGCAAAAAATAACACCGCACGCGGCTCCACTTTGTCTACGAATCATATTATTAACATAAGAGGGAGATAGGTATAAAAGATTTTTTTTAAGTTTTTTGTTTAGATATTTTTAATTTAATTTGAGAGAGTAAAATTTATGTTTTACTAGTGATGGAATCGATTAGGAATGCCAAATGTGTTAAGTAATTTGTTTATTAATTTATTAATTTTTTTTTTTTTTTTTTTTAAAGTCACCGTCTTATGTGATGTGACAGTAAGAATGTCTTAAGCTTAATGTCAGTCATTTACAATAGTATTTATGTAAAAGCTGTGGTTAATTATGAATTTATTGAATTACTTATTTCGACGGCGCACGATGGAGATGAGTTTGAGATTGTTCTCCCCTGAGGTGTGTCTTGGAGTTGATATACATAGCTGTTGTCTGTTATGTTGTTGATTGGCTAATACGAGTATGTATCTGACCAGATCCGGAATGTAAAGAAGGGTGAAGCGTGTCAGACATTCTATTTCTAGGTCATAGTAGTGTATACACCCACTTGTTATTGTCACATGGTTGCATGCTTTTGTTGTACTTGTACTTCTATTTTGCCTTTTTTGAAGTTGACACTCCGTTCCGAAATGATATTGCCATTTTTGGCTGACGTGGGCACACTTGGTTGGGAATATTTTCCTTTTTCGTTTTTTTTTTTTTTTGAAATCTTAATAAGAGGCGAAAGAATGTGAATTGAAATATTTTGCTACACGGTGGCACGAGTTTTTGAGATGTTTTATTATTTTGGGAGAAACAACTGAGTTATGAGTCGACTTGTGATAATCGGGTCATTGGCTTTGGGATGGGGTCGTACTTTGTCAATTTGTTTTACTTTTACTTAATCGCACGCATATCAAAAATGAGAAAGCGTTATTTTAGTTTATTTTATTTTTGATTAATTTTATTTTATTCTAATTTAAGAATATTAATTGACATGTGTGAGTTTAAAGATTTGAGTTGAGTTACGGATGCGCATTTCTTTTGATACTATACCATAAGCGATGTATGCAATTATGGGCGCCTGTGATTAAGTGCTACGAAATTATATTTCATAGTTTTACATCGTGGTTGATTTCTTGATACCATTCAGACCCCACATTTTGACTTATCAAAGTTTTATTGTTTATTTTTATGCCCATGACTGCAATATTCGAGGTAAAATATAAAAAAACGCGAATTCGGAAAAAGTTTAATCAGCGAAATTTTGCCATATTGAACGAAAGTTATTAGAAATTCGTGTTCCAGAAGTCACAGAGGCTTTAGGTGCTAACGAGATTCGCATAAGGGCCAGATTTCAAAATAATTCCAAGTTTGAATTATTCACCAACTCACCAGAGCTGCGGCTAACCGCCCACAACTTTCTCCGAAGTTAAGATAGTTTAAAAACTCAGATACCACGACAATAGACTTTAAAGACTTTTTGAATCAATAGGATAAGACTTTACGTAAAAGAGCATTACATGTATATGATTCTACCTGTTACATATTTTTAAGAAGAAAAAGACCCAAGCATTCAGCACCGACCTCCTAATTCCAATATTACTTGTTTGTCGGCACAAGGTGTTTAGATGCAGATGAATTCATTGAAGTCGTAAGTAATGGTCATTGTCCTTCGGAGCATCCAAAGTTACAATTTACTGCACAAATAATCTTCGGCAAAGAACTTTCTTGGGCTCCTTAATTTTGGCACTTCTTAAACCGTAAGGTGGGACATCCGCAGCATCAGCTTTTTGTGTTATATTTTAAATCTTCACATCTCATCCCCATAAAATTCACTTCAAAGCATTTTTCATTGTCATTAAGTTGATTCCACTGCATTCTAAATGTATATAACTATGCTGTTTTCTTTAGATATTCAGTAGCGGTTAGTATTCGTATTATATCTGTTATGCTCTGAAAGTCCGATATGTATCTGGAAATTGTTTCTTTGGACATGTCTAGAAACATTTTTTGACAGTTGACTAGCACTGATTTTAATGTTTGCTATTGCAGCAATCAAATTTTATTTTGATCGAATCGATTCGGGATATCTACTGATGAATAAATGCTGCGATTTCGTTGCGTTTTACCCGTTTCAGCCCTGAAAAAAATAACTCTTAAATGAAATCCTGGACTTTTAAAAAGTAAACGACCCAATTGAACACGCAACTTTGTGTATTATACGAGTAAGCGCCTATGCAAGTAAGCAATGAGCAATCGAAAAACCACAATAGAGAATATGGTTTGGGGATCAAAGCGAACATGTCGCGAAATTAAACTGCGAATAAAAGACTGCCAGGGGAACAGAGGCTCAACTGGAAAGGATATACACAGTTAGATTTTGGTTTCACCACGCTCGATATATACTATTTATTAAGCAATAACATCATTTACATAATTAAGTACTGCAACGATGGACCCCTAAGACAAGTAGATTCCAACTAACGAACCAGCAGCGACTTTTTCTTACAATTTGACACACCAAAAATAAGTGAGAGTATAGATTTGAGCGGAAAATTTTCGAGAAAGGCTCCAAAATATTATGACATAAGTGCGCAAGGTATCAATAAAAATGTTAAAATAGTTCAAACGGGATCCACATAAATAACAAAATGTTTTGGTGGAACGACATTCAGTGGTGAATTAGGTATATTGAAAATACCGGACCCGAAACAGCGCGTCTTAAATTTACGAAAGAGGTAGCTAGAGCGTTTACTTTAGCAGTAGAGGCAATGTATCATAAAAAAAATTAAGTCGAGCCAGAACAAATAAAAAATTTCTTAGAGATCCAATAGTTGAAATCGTACAAGGTAATCGAGTGAGAAAATCATAGCTAGAAAAAATATTATTATAAATCGAGTTACTTTATGAGTCATTTTAACGAAATACATTAATATTTCCTCTGCTGTTGCTTACAAAGAGAAAACTGCAGAATTTATCGGAGCCGAAGATACCGAAGCAGCAAACAAATTAACAAGAGAGCAGATCGCATTTCTTCTAAAAAGTTAAATTTTCTTACATACAGACAAAAGCGACACAAGAAATTTCAATATCTGCCGATCGATCAAACTGATATCGAATACCATAAAAATAGACAATGTAATTTTTTTAAATGTCGAAGCTTGCGCATAATAATGAAGAAAGATCCTGAGTCTTCGGAAGATCATAATCGATTTGGGAAAGAGCTCAGTAGAGTTCCCAGGTATTATTTATGGATGGCGCTAAGATCTTAAAAGTACACGAGATGTTTATAACAACAGTACTCGATAATGAGAAAATAAAAGTTAACAGTGCACCGAGAGTAACTGGAGAATTCATAATTATGCTTGAAGTACATCGGTGATTTTTAAATCTCTTAAAATCAGATTTGAAATACTTCCTCATTCTGAAGTAATTTTACTGAAAAAAAATCTTTCGAATCCGCCCAGAGGTCACAAAACCTTTCGAAGTCACCTGGAATATTTGGGCTTGAATCACATTAGAAGACAGTCATAGATGATTTTATCAAGCAATTTGTAACGAATATATGCAGCACAGGGTACGGCGATAAACGAGTACAAAAGGAAATTGATTGCAATGGAAACCAAATGGAAGCGAAATGTGACGACGACGTAAACAACAGAGTGAGTATGGGGTGGATGAAATGGCGGGAAAATTCGGGAATCTTTTGCTACCGAAAATTTATACTTAAATTGAAGGGGAAACTCTACACCAGAGTTGTTATGCACGGTTCTTAGTGCTGGACAATGTACGAAGCGTTTAAAAACAAAATGATGGCAGCGGAAATGAAAATGTTAAGGATGTCTAGTGGAGTCACTAAACGCCATTGCATTAGATCTACGCGTATAAAGAATTCGGTAACCGAACAACTTGAGGCAAATAGAATAAGCTGGTATTGCCACGTTCAAAGAAGATCTGCGGAAAAGCCGTGCCGTGTAAAAACGCACTATCAGCTATAGTCACTCCAACTGTAAGAAAACGAGGTGGGAAAAAGAATTCCTGGATTTCTTAGATGGCAAATGTGCAACAACGCCGAGGGTTAACCACTAAAGCGATCCAGAACCGAGCAGTATGTAGACGCGTTCTGTGGTCTGCGACATTAGCCAACCCCATAAGCGGAGCAGCAGCGATGCAGTAAAAATGCGAAACTCGTTACGCATAAGTTCGTATAACGAGGAAAGGGTTAATAAAAGAATAAGAAGGAAACCAAAATTTTACAAAAGTCTGCGGGTGAAAGGAAAAATATCTGTGCAAGAAAATCAACTGATTTCGCCATGTTAAACGAATAGCATTCGTAAATCTTGTTCGAGGAACATTAAAGGCTCCACTTCTGAGCGAGCTTCGTAGAAGGATCAACAAGAAAAAATAATTCAATGTCAAAACAAAAGCAAACTTTTAGCCTAACTAACTAGGTGATCCAATACTAGCCTGTTAAGTGGAAGAAAAGTCCCCAGGTTTAGTCAACGTCACAAGCTGCCATTCGGATATGTGGAATAAATATGTATTGTAGCACACGATTTAGTCAGTACGTGCAATATTTTTTAGCAATGAAAAAAGAAGGTGAGATGGTTTTGTGATCATTTTCAAATTAAATGAAATGTCTGTATTTTTTAATTGCTTTCTAAAAATATGAATTTTATTGATTATTATTTTGAATGCAAAATTAAAAGTAAAACATGAAACTGCTTTTATCCTATATGGAATCAATTAACTGTTTTTTTTATAAATTCCAACTATTACTTAATATTTAATTAGTCAGCTTTATTATCTCCAAAAATGAAGCTCAATTTTTTATGGTTTTCAAGAAGTACTCATATGTCTGAATCTGGCTTTAATGAAATACTCATACTTTTGTATGGTAGATAACCGCCATTTATTTTTCACAACTTATTAAGAGAATTTAATCAATTTATATAACATTACTAATTGTAGATGGCCATATGGATACAGTTCTATAAACTGCCAAAATAAACTCAATCAATTAAATGTTGCTCGGCATGACACAGACGTATGAATCTATTCGTAGATGCGACGACAAAAACCGCACACATATCATATAAGTAATGTGATTATAACCAACAGATCATCATCTTTTCATACATATGAATGTACAAGTATACGAAATGATAATAGATATGTACATATCTGGATATTTTTTTCTTTCTTTTGTATTAAGTGCTAATTAATTCGATTATCTACTCGTATTTGTTGGGAATGTAGCAAAAATCTCTGATTTAACTTATCAATGTTAATGTCCCCATCATTTATAAATAATGTATTTCTTTGTAGATTCCGATCTTACTCACCATTCCATAGAAATTAGATAATCGATTAAAATTAAATTGTGATTAAGAAATTACATATTGCGTTTTTTCCTGAGAATCAGTAAAACGCATAGTATCTATTGCAATGTGTGTCGCTGTTTTTTTTTTTTGTAAATTTTAATAAATGTAATAATATAGTAGATACTGGGTGGGCTCCCACAGAATTTACGTACGACCTGAAAGTCGAATATTTAAGTGGTTGAATCTCGATACAGATTGAAAGGGCAGCTACCTATTTTTACCCCCGTCATACCATCTTTGTAAGGTTCTCTGTAATTTATCCGATTAGGATGAAGTACCTTAATACATTCCTTTATTTTTTATATACGCAATCTATAAGAACTATTTCGTGAAATTTTATTTATTTATAATTATTTATTTATTTATTTATTGTATCTGTTTTAACGCATTCCGCCAACGTAACTTTGACAAGATAAAAAAAAAAACATTGACTTTCTTTGATTCAAACAAGGATGTATTAATCTGCGTTTAAAAATGTCCATGCATATGCGCCATTAACAGGGCAGATATGTTGAGTGTCTTGTACGTCGTATTTCTTCGTTGCTCAACATAGAACATTATTACCCGTTTTGAATCGCCTCCTTAAAAAAACAGCTGTTTGCAAGAAATATTCTTCGTTTGATCTCCACACTGATGTCGTTGTTCTACGTTAATTTATCAAACGTTGCCTTGCTTTACATTTTTTTTTACATAAAAGATTCGGTGACATTTCTTTTGAGTCTTGAAGCCCTTCACAATCGAATGAAATTGGTAGGGATACCCAAACCAGACGAGGCTCCTCAGAGTTCGTTTCTATCTATACATACCACCAAAAATGCAACAAATACCATCCAACGGGCACCGAATTCACCTGATTTGGCTCTCTGTGACCTCTTTCTGTTCAATCGAGTTAAAAAACCACAACGGGGAACGCGTTTCAGCAGCCGAGAGGAAGTAATAGAAAAATCCCAGGAAGCACTGGTGGACACACCGAAAACCGAATATAAAAAATGTTTCGAGGATTGGATCAAGCGCTGGCATAAGTGTGTTGCAGTCAATGGGGATTACTTTGAAGGGGACAATATAGATTTAGATGAATAAACTTGTATTTTTAATTTTCTGAATAAATTCCGGGAACTTTTTAATATGCACAAGGTGGCGCAAAATTAATCATCCAATTTTGTTTTTTAATTACTTTTTACTAAATAAAAAAAAATGATTATGAGTGATGGAAATCTTAATTTGGACCTTTACAATTTTTTCTGTTAAGTGGAAAAGAAGATATCCGCCAAGTGGCTGATGCCAGTGTTGATACACATTTGTGCCCGTTTTATCGCATTTTTCACCCGCTATTTCAAGTAACTTCAAAGAAAGAAGTCTGATAGGTTAAATAGGGCGATCTTGCTGGCCATGCCAAATCACCAAGACGGGAGATTACGCGGCCAGGAAACGCTTCCTTCGAAATATTCATTGTGGCTCGTGCTGTGCGTGCGGTTGTACCGTCTTGTTGAAACCACATGTTCACCAAGCCCCGCTCATCCAATTCCGTTTATTATGAGTAAGATGTCGTTTATTATGACTCTATAGCATTCGCGAGTAACAGTGACCGTATTGCCAATGGCGTCCCCAAAGAAATACGGCCCAATCACTCCTCCCGCATGAACGCCGCACCACACAGTCACTTTGAGCGGATGTGATATCACACGTGGATTTTCAGTGCCCCAGAAACCCCAGAAAGATTTTGCTTATTGACGTAACCGCTTAACCGCATGATGATTTTCAACACACAATCGTCCTCTTCGTTGTTGAGATTGAAGATGGCTGTGGTGATAGGTCAATCGTGCTATAATTTTTGACGGTAGTTTGGCATCTATGAAAAGTTCCATTTGTCAAATCATTAGAAAAAACTCGCACCTGGAAAACAATTGCGCATTACAAAAACTTTAGCAAAATTACCATTTCTAGAGTGAGAAAAGTCCAGAAAAGACTCACTTGCTCATTACAAAGGTTTGGTGTGATTTCCATCATGATTGATCAAATGATGGTTCATTAGTTTATTTATTTTATCATTTTATCATTTTACTTTCAGACAACAAATATATAATAGTAAAATACAAATTATAACATCGTGAACAATGATTTAAGAAATTTCCAGAGCATAAATTGACAACACACAGAAAAGTGAACACTTATTTATGTGGGAACACAAAACGTGTCTAATAAACATAATGTCATGAGCCTGCCTTCTTGCAGGAAGTGGCAAGTGGTAATTCGATGGATTAGAATCCCATTACATTTAAAAAGATATTTATTTTGTAAAGCTGCTATACTCGAAAAGATTTCCTCCGGTTTATTATATTTTTACAATTGGGGCAAACTCAAGGAATTTACTGTATGAGATGAGAACTTTTGCACACAGCGTGGGGAAGCTTGTCTTTGTTTTTCACTAAAATTTAAATAATCGACACACAGAGATGATACAGAAAAGGTGTCCAGTTTCAGGTTTTAAGGTTTTAACTTAATACCGATGAAAAATGACCTTTTTAAGCAGATTGAGAGGAATGCATCTCTCTGGAAAATTTCACTCAAAGTTCTGAATTTCCGTTCACCAGGTATACTTTTATACGACTTTTATACAACGAAATCTTGAAAATGCCTTGATATATGGTTCTATCAAGTAATTGGGTTGTTCAAAAGTTCTACGGTTTCTTTCTTTGAAGTAGTGTTTATCGTTTCAGAAAATCTCTATGTATGCCGTTATGAGTTGATATTTATTCTCGTTATCCTTTACATTGCAGCGAGAATTTGTTTTGATTGGCCGTGGTTTAAGTGCTCAATATTTATTTTGAAATGGAGAATAAGAAAGTGCATTTTCGGCATATTTTGTCAGAAGCGACAGAAGCGCAACGGGAGATTTATAGCTTGTATGGAGATTAAGCTATAAGCGGTGACACTTGTCAGCGTTGGTTCAGACGTCCACTCACCACAGACGACGGTCAAATCTTAGCTGCATTTAGCGTCGACATTCATTTGACGGGTACAGTTCATAGAGACTGAAAAGACTCGGAATTTCGAAAAAAAGGATGTTTGGGTTCATTACGAACCCAGGGAAAGAAATGTTATGGATCGCATAATGGTCTGTCAGTCTTTGTTGAGATGAAACTCGCTTGAAGCTTCCCTAAAAAGAGTGGTTACGGGAGACTTGAAATGGGCGGTTCACAACACAGCTCGATAATTTTAAGCAGGCAGTGGAAGAAAAACGGTCTTAGTTGGCGAACAGGAAGGACATTTAGCTTTAATGACAATAAGGGAAGAAATCGATCTCTCTAGACCTTGCGCTTTCTGACTACCATCTGTCCCGCCCTCTCCAAAATAATTTGGACAGAGGGCAATTGAATTTCGAAAATGAGATCAAAATGTACCTTTTACCCATAAATCTGCTGACTTTTACAAAAGGGGCATTATGTCTCTTCCAGAATATTGGAGGAGAGTGATAGACCATGATGGACAATACCTAATACATGAAATATAAGGTGTTATGCCAAAAATGTGTGTTCAACTTTAACCCTAAAAAAACCGCAGAACTTCTTGACCAACCTCATATTTCTTACTACCTTAAATACAAGAAGCTTAGCAATTTAGCTGTCCGGTGTGGCCTCCTAACATCATCGTCTCTGGTTATCTACATTTATTCTGGAGGTGTTGGATTTTAGGAAGCGTTAAAACAAATCAGTAAAGGTCCTAACGGTCTCTTGGTATTATTGCTATCCAACATGAATTCTTATCTTGTCTAATATTAGGTTGTGGTAAAAGTCAATGTTGGTGTCTCCGAACGCACGAAAGTCATGAATAGTGCATATACATGTTTTCCATCTATGTTAAGTAGCTCGAACAATGTATTTTAGTGCAGCGATTTAGCTGGAGTTAAAACACGCTCGTTCTTAGTTCCTTAAAATAAAAGTAACCAGTTGGCACCAAGTTGAGTAGGAATTTTCTGACCCACAGTTGCCCAAGAAAAAGTGTGGAACAATTAAATTTAGGTATAGGAGATAAGCACCAAAAGAAACATCTTTCAGAAAAAAACATTTAACAGGTTTAAGGCTGTAATGTAAAAATATTATCTTCAAAGAACATGCAATGATTTAGGAACCATTTCTAGCAGTTCCTTAATGAAAGAAAGTATAACATTTCTACCTTTATGAAGGAAAAAGAAATCTAACTTTGTAGGATATATGCATCGTGCTGTCAACCAAGTATGGATACTAGGAACCATGCCAAATAGTTTTAAGCAATTTGTGCTCCTGTGCGATAAACTTATGCCCGACAACTCTCAAAGCTGATTAGTATTCTAATACGATTCTTCCATATCATTAGGAGTGTGTGAAAGTTGAAAGCAACAAACCATTCAACATTTCAGAGGGCCGCGTTAGTCCCATAAATAACAAAATATTTAGTAAAGTGTAGGAAAAGGCCAACTTAAAGGCGATAGCAAAACTGGCCCATTTGAAATATAAAGCAAAACACTGGAAAACACGAATTGCTATACTATAAGGTGATAAATTTGACTGCATTCAACAATTTAATTTTTACTTTTTTGACTGATCAATTGGAGATATTAATAATAATTAAAGACATTTTTGAGCATACAATATACCAAATGCAGCTGTATTTGAAGAATATCATTCTGGTCTGCGCGTTTTGGTCACTTTTCAAACATTGCTGGCGCTCATCTCATGAAAATAACAAACAATACTGGCTTTTGAATGCGGATTGTAAAAGATAACGAAACGCGTGAGTAAAACCAAAATTATTTTTTCAATAAAAAAGTAGGATTGGTTTTACACAAAGGACTTATTCGTTTTTGGCAACATCATCTTTGAAATTAGTGAATGAGAATTTATAAAAAATTGTTCTTCCAACATACTCGTAGATTGTAAGAGTAATGAAAAAATCGAAGGAAAACTACAATATGTAGCTCTATGAGCTGCAACAACTTATGGTTATATTCTTTATGTTGATTTCATATCGATTTAAGCGATTAGTTTTTAATTGATTCAATTTTTTTAACGGCTTATTTAAATATGGGTATTCACTAAACTCAATACTGTTTATAAATCTCTATTCTATTTCAAGATCAACAAATTTAAATAAAATTGAAGTCGGACTACGCTAACAGATCGTGTAAAGTTATGCACGCGACCGTGTAAATTAATACACTTTCATATAGCTAATATGTTATACCTAAGCTGACCTAATTCTACTTCCGAAGAGATACATCTATCTAAACCTATATATGTATACCTACATACATATATGTATACCTATCTTATGGAAAAAATTCAGAATACTATTAAAACCACGAACTTATAATTTATCGTAGTAATCAAAGATTTGTACGTCGGACAAATTAATCTGTCTTAGAATTTATTTTACGAATATTTAGTGTGCGAGTGGTATTTGGAAATTAAGTTTTAGAAATTGTTTATTCCCTCAAAGTTGCCAAGGCTCAATGATAGACTAATACAGAATCATACAGATCCGTCTTGTCGAGGTCAGGCGTTGAACAAGGTGGTCTGGAATTATTGAAGTAGTTTAAGTTCTAAAATTTACTACTCGATTTAGAAGGTGACGCATAATTGTAGGTTTTTGTTGAGTGGTTTAATAATAATTAAAATTAAAAAGGAATGAGAGTTGTCAACGAAGGTGCAGCAGAGGTTTAATATATCACCATTACAGAGGGCGTTGTACTCATTTATACACTTTATTTTTTCTTTACGTTGTGCGATAGACGACCCCTATAGACTATATAGGCAGGATGAACCATCAACTTTCGCTATTTAGTGCGTGCTTGTGCTAATGTCATATGATACTGTCCTTTTATTCGAAAGGCATTAAAGAATGCCGAATATCCGAATATACAACCCTATTCTGCTAAACGGCGGATCGAACGTTCGATTCAACTATTCGATTCACTTTCACTCAACTTTGCTATTCTACTAGACGGATGATCACTACCTTGCCGATATTAATTCGAAATGATTTCGAAAACGACAATAAAATATCTCTTCAAGTATTTGGTTTAAGGAGATTTTGTTTGTGAAAGATAAAATAATAATATTAAAATATTGAAAAATGGATAGTGTAGCTTTTTATTTCCCGTTTTTAAATCAAACGCGTAACGATACTCTAGTATTCGCTGTTTTACTTTTAATTTTTCCATTGTGAAATTCTCCGTTACACCATTATGCCGCTTTATTTCTTTGAACACTTTTCTATTTGTTTTCTCCATACTTTCTAGTGCCTTGTAAATTCTACGACTGCTATTCTGCTCACATTCTGCTGAATTCTCGTTACTTTGCTCTATTCCTTCTTTAACGGTGTTGTAAAGATCTCGTTGAATTTCGATTTGTGATTTTAGCAAATCTGTCGGATTTTTCAGAGATGTCTCCTTCATTCGTGGTTGCTCTTTATGAATTGTTGAACAGCTTGCTTTCGGTTCTAACAAAGAAAAGTGAATTAAAAATTATGTCATTATAAATAAATATTTTACCTTCTCTCTGTTTAAGTTAACAGAAACTTTATCCAGGTCACCAAACTCATGGAATGGGGGTTCTGAACTTGTGGTACGTCTTCGTTTTAATTCCCCAGTTTTTTGGACTCCGAAAGATTTCGCCCCTCTAACTCCATCTATTCATTCCTTCAAACTAGTAAGGGTGATTGCCCTTTTCCTCTTCTGGAGTGAATTGTATAATTTTATTGGGCCCACCCCCAGTCGCATTCAGCTCTCTTTTGTTTAATGTCAGTTTCTCTTTTATATTCAATTTGTAGTCGCTCCAAACCTTATAATAACAACAGTAAAAAAAAATATTTAAATACAAATTGAAATCTCTCTTACCTTCCTTGATGGGTGTACCTAAGCTATTCATTTTTCTTTGTTATACTTCCCCAAATTGTTTTATTTGCTTTGGAGTTCTTTTGCTTCTATTTTGCGCAATGGCTACATGTTCCGTCAGGAGTCCAACCATCACACCAAATTGGTCACGATTTGTTATTTTCTTCCTACAATAAAACAATTCACCAATAGTATTTTCAGAAATACCTTTATTGAATATTTTATACTTACATTTTTTATTTACAAGCTTTCGACCGCAAATCACAAACGCAACAAAAACTTGCGGATAATTCGATGACAGATTTGTATGGGAGAATTCGATTCGATCGTTTAGTGTGATAGCAAACTAGCTTACCGACGGGGAATGATTCCCTTCGAATGTTTAGTGGATTATAAGTTCTCGATTTTCGAACGATTATTCCCCCCTACGTTTAGCAGAATAGAGCTGATAATTTAAAAAGTTCTTCGGCTGGTTGTCAATTTAGTATGATTATACTATTCATTTGGCGTATGGAGACAATTAAAAAAGCCAAATCGAGAGATACTGATGAAAATGATTTCCTTCCATGGTGACCCCAAACATCCCCCATACATCCTATTCCTATTTAAGTTAAGTTGTAATAGTTATTTAACATGCATTCTTGCAAAAGACATACAGACTTTTTGAGTGAATTTTCAATATGTTTAAATTATAAAAAAAAAACGGGAATCTTGAAGTATTATTCCTTGACTCGAGTGCCACTTCCGACTTTTACCTTGAACTTTAGGTTAAAAATGGATTTTCTTCATGTTTATATTGTACTGTGTACTAAAAATCAACAGTGTTAGTTAGTTTTTGGACGGCCGGCTTAATGCCTTATTTTGAGTTTTCTACTCATTGTAACTATTGTGATAGGTCTCAGTAAGCTTGAGACAGTTTTATTCATGGTAGCTTTTTATTGTGTAGGTTTTCGTGGCTTTATACACAATTGGTTTAGGTTCTACTTTATAAAAAGAACCCAGCAATTTAAAGTGGAGGATTTGGCAAGTAAACCATAAAACGTTGAGTCTAGGTGTACCCTAGGATTCGTTCCTTGGTCCTATACTGTTTGTGGTCTATATCTCCTTTACTAATAATCCTAGCATTGCATGTTGCTTAAAATAGTCGTCTAAATTTATGTGCCGACATATATCACGATTTTCACCTTCTACGAATTTGGTTTACAGATTATGAACTGGTCGTTTGTAGTAAAACTAAATTGATTGACCTCAGCCTTAGTAGTCTAGTCTACATAAACCTGAAATCGATCTATCTATTTTCATATACAAAAGTTAGAAAGTTCCAACATTTTAAATTACATTTCAAAACAATATTAAATAATCGCTCGGCATGTGGCCTACATTGCTTCAAAATTGAGGTAGTAGATCACTTTAAACATTAAGGTATTACTTCAATATTACATCAGAGCTTAAGCGAATGGTTAGCTTAGCCAAAACGTACTTCTAAAGGTTTAAGAAGACAATTGAGCACTCAGAAATAAAGGTAAGCCGAATCAAAACATTCATCACCCCTTCCCTGACTTCTAATAATGGTTAACGCATTTTACTGAAACCGGGTGAAGAAAATCCTATTAAAAAGATTTTGTTCACGGACACTATGAGATGAAACTTAAACATTAATAATGTGAGCTGCAACAAAGATATCGAGTAAATTAAAAGACTTCGAATAATGTGCCTTTGATAAGGTGCACAAATTGAACCAATTGGAGGCGCCTGGCAAAAACAACTAAAAATGTACATAAATACAATTTCTCTACTGCAATAGGTTTACTCGTAGATACCAAAACAGTGATCAATTGTCTACTTCGTGATCACTTTTTAACTTGAAACTATTTTATAGTTATATATGCACGAAGTAAGTCGGATATAAGGTATTCTGCCCACGCACCACGTACAACTTAGCGCCCCATATTGCATTCAGATCCAGCGATTATGGTAAATTCTAAATTGTGCCCAGAATTTATAGACTTCAAGATGATCGTTCAAATTAAAAAACAATTAACTGATCAAATAATCGTAGAAACTTTGATGATCCGCTCTAACCGAAGCATGTTAAATATACAAGTATGTTTGTGACACATTCATACATACAAAGGCTTAATTAAGATCGTGCTGGGACTAAAGTTCATGCATTCTTATTTCTACGTAATTTTGATCATAAAATTCTCAAAGATCATGCAATTGCCCTGAAACGATATAATTGTTGTTTTTTTTCCACATCCGTATGCTCGAGTTTAATTACTACCTCTGCATTTGTATAAAATCGTTGATTGTTAAATCTCATAAAGTTGAGCCAGCGTCTGTTAATTTTTATGTGTACAATGTACAGTATCCGAACTAAAATTTCAACGGTCAATATACGATCTTAGATAATTGTATAGTCAGTCCTTGAATGAAAGTAAAAGAGCTTGTAAAATAATTCAATAAGTAACTAAAAAAATTGATGTCCAAACCTTTTTAATAAAATAAATGAAAATTAAATGAAAAACAGAGGAACAGGGAAATAAGGTTTGAAGATTTGATGGTAAACCTTTGAAGGTTCACTTTCACATTTTGACTATACATTATTTGCGAGTTTAAGATGAAAACCACTTGAGGCGCGTATCAGCTTCCATTTAAGTCCATTTTTATCCTTTCAAAGTTGCGTTAAGTATAATATGAGACCTGCTTTATTGAAGGAATATAGGTACGACCTCAACGAACTTTTAGTTATTTTTCTGATTATTTGTTTTTTTTCTTAGGCCAACTACAGCGACATCAATCTGCCGATACCTAGTTTTGTACATTGCTTATTTGGATGCCGCAACGGCTAAAAGTCTCGTCAAACCTTGACTATACTTATCAAACTTATAAGTGCTAAACTAAACTAAACGGCAGCAATAGAATATATATATTTATAAAGCGAATGACTTCGCGCAACTAAAAGAACAGTGGCATCAACAGTCAGCATCGTAGATTAAGGACTTTAGGGTGCTAAATCGAGCATACTCGCAAAAAAAGAAAAAGTAAAAGCACATACCAAGACCGAGATACCTGGAAAATGGAGGTATTTCTCTCAAAATAAAAAATGGAACAATTTTACCAAGAAGTGAAAGGCACACGTCAGCAGAGACTTGTAGAAAGGAGCAGGGAAATTTATTTGCTATCCAGTTTGCACACACACCTTTTCCATAAGTTCTATCGTTTTTTGCGATCGCACAAAAAACATTCAAACTGCTCTCCTGGAAAATTGGAAAAAGTGACTTAGGCTTTTTTTGCTTGTGACCACAATTAAGATCGTGAGATGTGCAACTACATACTTGCAGACGCTAATGACATTGATATCATTCGCAGCATAAAAGAAATGGTGCTTTCACTGATGTTGAATAAGTAATAGTAAAAATGGATTTAGCTGTGAATGAGGGAAAGGACAAAAATATGTTGAAAACAAAGAGAGGTTTGAAATCCTGACGAATCACGGAATAACAATAGACAGCTATAACTTTAAGATAATAATATAAGGGATTTTGTCTACCTCGGTTCCGCTTTGAATATTTTGATAACGGTTTCTCTACAGAAATCAAATGAAGTGTTATACTCGTACTTATCATTACCAATCGCTTTTTCATTGGCTCCAGAGTTCAATTGAGTAAACGATAAGGTCTTTTAAAGAAACACTAAATAAACACGATATAAGACCCAATCCAAGCCATTCCTGCTCCGTGGCGCAGAATTGTTATATTGTTGAAGGCTGATGAAGATACCTTTTGTTGTTTTAAATGCAAGATTCTTTGAGTTTTTGTTGTTCCCGTTCGCCTTGACAGACACAACTGTGTGTGGTGTAAGGCGGCTTTACAACGGAAGTCTTTAGAGAATACTTCCGGGCTAGATCATATAATTGGGATTTGCTTCTTGTCTCCATTCGTTTTTTTCGGGAGTAGGAAATTAAAATTTGTACTTTAGTCAAATTCAATAATACGGAAGGTCTGTTGGTTGAGAAATAGGACTATGTAGCTTTGGTAGACGAATACTTTTCACATTTAACTTTTTCCATCGTTATTTGTCTCTCAGGCTTAGGGCAGTATTAGTAGCAAGTTGATAGTCCGCTGCAATTAAATAATTAATTATGTGACTATATGTGACTATTCGTCTAACGACTATGACATAAATCCTGTGTTCTTCAACATTTTCTTGCAACCTTAGTTTGCAGTCCACACCTGGGTATGTGGGACTCGTCGAGAAAGCCTTTTAGCTTGACAGATTAGTGTTTTAGCAACAGCTGTGTGTCCAAGAAATGTGTATGCCTTTGCCATATTAAAGAATGTGAGGAGAAGGGTCGAAACAAATGGCATGTAGGGTTCCACTTTGGGTCACTAAAGACAGAGACAGACCATGAAACTAAAACGGTTCAATTATTCATTGATATTCATTTTATTACCCTAGAATTAATCTCCATTGCAAGCAATAAATACATATATTCCAACACTAAAACACTTTTCATAGGCCGAGTTTAAAATCGACTTTAGCTCCTTCTGCGAATTCTCCTTTATCGCTTCAATCGTCCTTAAACGTTTACCGCGAAGTGGTAACTTGAGTAGTGGGAATAGAGAAAATCACAAGAACTCTCGGCACAAGCCGCGCTTCAACAAATATTATGCCCAAAATATCTTGCATAACGTTCTGTACTGATCTGAACGAGACACCCTAATGCTCACACGACGATGTTTGAGGACAATTTACTGAATTTTTTCAATGTTTACGCCAATCATACTGGTGAATGGACGCCCGGAACGAGGCAAATCATCAACCACATACGAACCGCTTTATATTCTTTGCACCACTCGTGCGCTTGTGTTTTCGATATTATCGAGTCCCTGTAGACTACCGTTAATATTTTCAACGCTCCCTGGCATTTTGTTAGAAACACAAAATTTAAGATCTTTGCTTAATTATCACAACAAACACTGACTTGTTTACAAAGCTATCACGCAAAAACTCCCGACAAATGGCGCCAGATGACACATTTACCAACCAAATAAAAAAGCTCTTGACAACATTTCAAGCGCGGTTTATTTGGCGCAGGGACATAAGTCTAATGTCCCACTCCATCGGGACGTATAAGTCCCAAATCGAATATTAACTCTACGAAAATTTGGGACTTACTCGTACGAGTATGTTCCATTTTCGGACAAAAAAATGTTGGGCTTATGTCCCGATGCGGTAGGTCATAAGCCCCTGATTCAATTTGCCCACTTGAGTGTGGCATAAGTCTCAAAAGAAAAAAAATGGGACCTATGTTAGTGCGCCAGTTTGTTTGAGTGGGAAATTCCGAGTCCTTATTAATCAGAAGGTATTTCAAGTTTTATGAGAAAAATGATAAGGATTGATGCTCTTCCGATATTAAGGATTCACATTACCGTGTAATCGATGAGAGAGCAAAATAGTGATTGTTTATATGTGTATTTGTTCTTCGAGTCAGGGATTCTGCTAAATTCAGAATATCAATTCATTGCAACGGCTGCCTAGAGTTAGTATTATATTCATATCACCTTCAGATTTTTACTAGATAAATCTATCTTGTATTTCTTAGTCTACCCTAATGAATACCTCTTTTCTTGGATTTCGTGAATTAACTTTTTTTTTGGCTTAAATCATGTTTGTGTTCTGTTCTTCTGAATTTTGAATTCACGTTTCTTCTTTTTTTTTCAGAAAATCTGCTCCGCAATTTCTCTTAGATATTTACCATCGATTAATTCAGGAAGAGGAGGAAGATAATGTTTTGGTGCGATCGAAGCGTGATACTCAAAACTATAATAACTTTATTACAGATCTGGATAAGCAAGCAATAGAGCAAAGTGATATCATCATGACCTTTCTTAATAAAAGTGAGTAAATTAAGGTAAACGCATAAATTATGAATACGTCAATCTTTATGCTCCAAATGAGCAGCCGTAAGGCTATAGGTTCCCTCATAAAAGTCGTCTAAGGAACTGCATATGTACGGTATGCATGTATGTACTTTCCTTTGTACGCGTCTGCATTTGTGGAATGCACATACCGCAGGCAAAAGGTATCAGTCGAAATGTTTCTGTGACACGCCCTACTATCTTTCAATCTCAATTTCAGTCCGCTCCTAATTCTCTTCTTTTTTTCGTTCTGACCCGACGTACCATAAGTTATTTTTTCGCAAAACTTAATTCATTTTTGGGATTCCCCTTTTCTGTTTGTTTTCCATTGCAGACCACCACGTAGCCGAAGTACGTCACGAGCATGGACGGCGCTTGTGGTTCGATGTTTCGGAGGTTCCCAACGATAACTATCTAATGATGGCCGAACTTAGACTGTATCAAAAACCATCTGAAGGTAAAGTGGCTGGAAGTGGTAAAGACTTCACCATATCGGTTTATGCCATTGTTCAGGCTGAAGGTGAGCGCGAACTTGAATTATTATCATCTGCAAATACCACTGCCGACTATGAGGGCTGGTTGGAATTGAATGTCACAGAAGGACTCACCAAATGGTTAGCTGACTCTAGTGACAACAAAGGAATTTATATTGGTGCGCACGAAGTGAATCGGGAACATGAGGTGAAACTGGACAATATCGGTCTGGCGCATCAGCGAGGCGAAGAAGAGTACCAGCCTTTTATGGTTGGATTTTTTCGAGCACCAGATGTATGTTAGTTTTTCTTTTCTTTTTGTATTTTACTAATATGTTTATGACTTCACTTTAAAAATAAATTGTAAATAAATAAAAATATTATTGTTCAAGTTAATGAAAATTTGAAAAATCTCTCTTCAGTTAATTAAAGAGACAAAAACGCACAGCAGATCAAAAAGAAGTATCCGACGAAGTCGAAAGTCAGATGTGCACAATCCCTTCCTAAATCTAAACACTGGAAATGGCATCAAAAGCTGCCAACTTCAAACCCTTTTTATAGCATTCAAGGATATTGATTGGCAGGTATGTTGGCCATTATGTTATTTTAAATTGTATCTTGTATTGAGACGTTTGTCATTTTAGGATTGGATAATTGCTCCGGAGAGCTATAACGCATATTACTGCAGCGGGGAATGTAATTTTCCCCTCACCTCTCATATGAACGCAACAAATCATGCAATCGTGCAGGCATTAGTTCATGTCTTCGAGCCGAAAAAGGTTCCCAAGCCATGTTGTGCTCCGTCACGATTAGGAGTGCTAAATGTTTTGTATTATTTGGAAGAAGAGAATGCGAATTTGAGAAAATTTAGAAATATGATTGTTAAGAGTTGTGGGTGCCATTAAAACGAATATATCAAAGAAACCGTTTTTGTTTTATCGTATTCAAGTCTAGTACAGTTTTTCCCACTGTCTTCAGAAAATGTTGCTCGACTGGCTAACTATTAAGTGAATTTTTTAAAATATATGTTTTCGAAAATTGCGTCAGATGGATTGGTAATACAATGCAAGTCGGATCTCGATCGTTTTTGGAACCCCCTACTCACGAAGAACAAGTGTTTTATGTGTTTTAGGTAAATTCCTGTTTATTTGAGACTTAATTGCCTAGGATGCCCACACATCCATGGGAGTCAGGATATGCCTGATCAATGCTTGCATGATCCAACCAATGTATGAATAGTAAGTTAGAGCCTGCGATGAGGGCACAAGCTCTACCACTTAGGATTATTACCGCTCTACATCAGGCTGAAACCAACTGAAAAACCCTTTCTGCGATTTTGGGTTAAGACCACAACCACTGTGATGCTCCTACTAGGTCGGTTAGCACTAACAAGGCAGGCACAGACTGAGGTCCGGAGGGCCCGGACTCCCATGGAACTATGATTTTAGTAGACCTTTAAGACCTTTAAGACCTATGACCAGCAGCTTTTAATTGATTCAATCGTGGCAACCTTCGGTGGCATCAATCCGAAAATATTAACGATAGAACAAGTATTTGCTCTCATCCCGTTCATTATAATATTACGTCATCGACGGGCTAGGCCTTGATAATTAGGCGGATGCCCATGATGGAGCACAGGGGCATTCACTCGGCTGCCGCGATCAAAGAGGAAATGAGACACTTTACGGAAGTCCAACTTAACGAAGGAATCATGCAGTCGGGCCAGATCATACCATATACTCGTATATAGGTATACCTGGCATGGGTGACAATCGAAAATATTAAACCAAAATGACTCAGGATTTAGTTAAATGAAATGATGATAGTCGCCAAGTTGCCCAACCAATGGAGGTTGATATCCCTTGATCCAACCTTTATGGCAAAACACGACAAGAAAACGAAAAATTTCGAGACAGTGTATAGAGTCGATGCCGATAAATATAATGACGGGATCAGAACAACTTGATTGTTTTTTGCCGATGATAGCTGGGCAACGTCTTTATAGCCTTAGTATTTGGATGAAGGTAATAAAACCGGGTAAAGGAAAATAATTTGATCACACAAATAAAAAACATCGCCAGACTCTCGCCTCACTTATGAAGTGATCCCAAAATACAGCGGCCGGTAAAATAGTTCCAAGATCCGCAAATTTAACCGAACTCACATAGTTGAAGAAATACATTTAATTTTTTGTCGACTTAAGAGGCATCATCGAACATTTTTACGAAGCTGTCGGATTTTTAGTCTTCGAGGTGTCTTCGCATATACTCGGCTATAACAAGACCAATTTTATATATGCGTTAGTTGCTTTATGAAACAAACAAACTAATAAACGTGCTCCAAAGAACAGCCTGTCTTTGCTTCGTTGGGGCTCTTCCTATCACAACTTGCATTGCTCTATTCACATTGCCAAATATTCGTCTCTATTGAGCGCCGCTTGACTGCTCCTTCTTCGACGTCAATTTTTCCTTGTACTTCTTTCTGCGGTGTCGAAGCACTGTCTTTGTGTTTCGATAGAATACAACGTTGTCATTGACATATTGTCGAGTCGCCAATCGCATTAGCGTGTACGGCATTTTTACTTTACTAAGTTTTTGTCAACGAATTATTATGAGGAACACAAACGGGAGCGAAATGTTTTCAGGCTTTTCAGCATACAAGTGTATTGGTTTCCGTAAAATAATCCCAACTACGTTTCGGTATGCGCGACACAGTAGTTAATTGAAAAATAACGTCAGACCACGTTGAGCATAAGGCTTCATAAGACATACAAAATACATCCTCTGCGAAGAAGTTGTGCGCAGAGCATGAGCAACGAAATAAACGCAAAGTTAGTTCTAAAATATTCCTAAAATTGCATCATTGACTCAAAGGCAGTCATTATTAATAAAGGTTATTAAAAGGTTGAAAATGATGGAGGTACCAAAAGTTGAAACTAGCAACCATGTATACGCGACAAGAAACGGCAGAGAAAATAATGAAAATGCGACCAAAGAAGCTCGTATTGCTAAAAAGAAACCGTGAATAGCAGGTAGAGGCATGTGATAAAATGTTTTCCCGGTAAGACTAACTGTTCGATTGATCTAAAATGTTGTGTGTTACGTTTGCAGACGTATTGGCTTGTTATCGCTACAAACATTCCCATATATTTCTTATTCACTTAATTTTTTAGTACGAGTATTATGTGCGCCGAGGTGTTTTTACAATTTTAAAAATGTATCCTTATTTGACCCAATAAATAAAAACAGCCCCTTAATGAAATGCCAACGAAAACTTTTCGTTTCTTATTAACTGCACCCAACTTTACTTCGTGACGCACTTCAAAATTGGCTGCGCTGGAGCGTTGCATGATTTGGTAGTTTCCATAAAAAGTTAATGTCCATGATAAAATTTTGACAGAAATTTAATTGGATAAAATACTGATCATCTGCCATCCAAACGAAATTCTGATACGTGCAAGGTTCATCTTAACGCAATTCAATTAGGAACTTTGCATGAAAACAAAGTCGCACCTAATTCCTCCTCCAATTGCGGTGTTTTCGTTCGATCTTTAGGTTTTTTCTAATAATTTTTATTTTTATACGTAGCCGTATAAACTGCAACTGCAACTCAAAGTTCACAAAGTTATCTACACAGTCATGATATTCTCATTGGGTATAAGTTTTCCAAATGCTAACATACTCGTATCAACAAAAAAAATCCATGCAGCATATGTAACAACACACGCATACATAAAGACGATCGACAGGAGCACAAGTTTTCATGTTTTTACTTCTTTTTTATATAAAAATAAATATCGTCCAATAAAAACATTGCGAAGTTTGACGCACATACTTCACTTGCCAAAAATAATACCAGTATGTTGCATTTTTGTTTAATTTTTTACGCCGTCTTATCTAAGCTTTATGTACTCTTAAAAATCACTCGTTACATAAATGGCATAGCATTGAATTTAGATTTGGCCTCTTCAAATCACTTTCATCGCTATTTTTTGTTGCTATATGCATTCTTCTTATTTCTGGCCGTGAAATAAAATTATAAAATATAAAATAAAATTTCTCTTTTCTAATGATTTTTATACCAAATATAAATTGTCAAAATTTAAGTTTTTAGGGCTGCAGTAGAAAATATTTTTATTTATGAAAGAAATATAAATGTTGGCAGTGCTGTTTTGCAGCACTCGTACGATAAAGCAAATCTTTATAGCGCCATCTTTATATCAAACTTCATAATTATAAGATTGAAATATTAAGCTGATTTCACAGTGAATTCGTTTGCAGTTATGAAAAATAAAATGATTAAATATTGGAAGTAAATGCTCAAATTGTTCCAAATGAATTGACGTTTAAAGAGATAATATTAAATATTATAGTACGAGGGCGGGTCAATAAGTCCGTGACTTTTGGATTAAAACACAGATTTTTTGATAAAAAAATAATTTTATTTTTCAACGTAGTCTCCCTTGAGCTCTATACACTTTGTCCAACGCTTCTCCAATTTTTTTATCCCTTCCAAAAAAAATGATTTGTCGAGGTCCTCAAAATAGGCCTTTGTTTGCGAGATGACTTCATCATTGGAGTCAAATCTTTTTCCACCAAGCCATTTCTTCAGGTTTGGGAACAAGAAGTAGTCGCTCGGAGCCAAATCTGGAGAATAGGGTGGATGAGGGAGCAATTCATAGCCCAATTCATGGATTTTTGCCATGGCAACTGCACATGCGTTTGTGGTCGACTGTGAGCAAACGCGGCACCCATCTTGCGGAAAGCTTTCTCATGCCCAAGTGATCATTCAAAATTGAAACCACTGAGCCATGCGAGATCCCTACGGCTTCCACAATCTCTCGCACTATCAATCTTCGGTCGGCCAACACCATATCGTGAATTTTTTCGATTGTTTCGGGTGTAGAGACCTCAACTGGGCGTCCAGGACGTTCGGCATCTTCAGTGCTTGTACGGCCACAACGAAATTCAGTAAACCACTTTTTTACCATTGAAATCGATGGTGCAGAGTCCCCATAGTATTTATCAAGCTTAGCCTTGGTCTCGGTAATGGTTTTTTTTCGCAAGAAATAATGCTTAATAAGCACACGAAATTCACTTTTTTCCATTTTCTCCTCAAATTAGTGAGTAGTCTGATAAAAATAGCTGTCAAACACAAACTAACTGACGCAGCAAGTTTAAATTTTGACAGGAGTCAACTGACAGATGCCTGTTGACAGGAGCAGTGTTGCTGTTTCAGTAAAGAGGTCAGAAATTCAAAAAGTCACGGACTTATTGACCCGCCCTCGTATTAAAGAGATAATAAAAAAATAAATACATGCATATTTGCGAGCATGTGTGTATGTACATAGATTGTTAGATTGTTAAGGGAGGTGGTATAATCTATCCCAGATCACTGCGGCCACAGGTGGGCCTTTTGTGATGTCTTCCATTTAAGGCTCATATATGATGCCACAGTTTGTGAGAATGGCGGTTAAGTCTTTAGGTGAGCTGGCAGATACATTCGTCACTTCGAGGTAGAATTTAACTAGGTAACTTCTTATCCTTTTATTAACCCTTTCCTCGTTATACGAACTTATGCATAACGAGTTTCGCATTTTTACTGCATCGCTGCTGCTCCGCTTATGGGGTTGGCTAATGTCGCAGACCACAGAACGCGTCTACATACTGCTCGGTTCTGGATCGCTTTAGTGGTTAACCCTCGGCGTTGTTGCACATTTGCCATCTAAGAAATCCAGGAACTCTTTTTCCCACCTCGTTTTCTTACAGTTGGAGTGACTATAGCTGATAGTGCCTTTTTACACGGCACGGCTTTTCCGCAGATCTTCTTTGAACGTGGCAATACCAGCTTATTCTATTTGCCTCAAGTTGTTCGGTTACCGAATTCTTTATATGTAGACTTCCTCTTATACGCGTAGATGTAATGCAATCGCGTTTAGTGACTCCACTAGACATCCTTAACATTTTCATTTCCGCTGCCGTCATTTTGTTTTTAAACGCTTCGTACATTGTCCAGCACTGTGAACCGTATATAAGAGCTGGTCTAACAACCGTGGTGTAGAGTTTCACCTTTTCACTCTGTGGTTTACGTCGTCGTCACATTTCGCTTCCATGTTAACGATTGATCCTAAGTACTTAAAGATAGTACTTTTCGGAAGAACTATTCCGTCTAACATTATATCCGGAACATGTCGCAACGGATGCGCAAATGGGCACGTCAAATGCTCCGTCTTTGAACGACTTATTTTAAACCCGTTTCTCTCTAGCGCATTTCTCCATGAATCTAAGGCGTTCTGTAAATCTTCGACGTTATCGCTAAGTATAACTGCGTCGTCAGCGAAGAGAATTGGCGTTACATTTGCTTCGCACATGCAGTCTTTTAAAAGATAGTCGAATACTACGTTAAAGAGGAAAGGGCTAAGTACGCTTCCTTGATGCACTCCGACATTAACTGGAAATTCTCTTGTTAGTCCAGCAGAGCTTTTAACCGCAGTTTTCACGTTTCTGTTCATGTCTTGTATTATTCTAACATACGTTTCCGGTACGTTTTGAGACCTCAGCGCGGCCCATATGAGATCCCTAGGCACTCGATCGAATGCTTTCTCGAGGTCGATAAATACCATGTGTAAATCCTTAGACGAATCTCGGTGCTTTTCCATTATTATTCGTAGGCTTTGGATAGCGTCCACCGTCGATCTTCCTTCAACAAATCAACACTGGCTATTATCGAACTTTATTATTTGCCGAAGACGTTCGTTTAAGACTCTTTCGACGATTTTCATTGTGTGTGACATAAGCTTGATTGAACGGTAGTTGTTGCATTCTCGAGTCTCGCCTTTTCCTTTGTATAATGGAACCAAGAAGCTACTTCTCCATTGATTCGACATAGGTTGCCCACATTTTAATTTATTTAAAAGTTTCGATAGCCAAACGCTGCCGATCCCCTCCATCTTCGACCAAAACTCTGATGGAATGCTGCCTGGTCCCACCGCTTTCCCCGGCTTCATTTTTCCAATTGCTATACTTATTTCTTCGATTGAAAAGTCCGAAACTTCCTCCTCGAATAGACCAGCTGTCGGCACGATATCACGTGGAAACTGTTTGTTAAGCAATTCCTTGCAGTATTCAAGCCACCGGTCACAAATTTCCTTTTCATTTGTTAGTAAGCGACCGTCTGCGTTTTTGATGTATTTCGGCGAGGTTATTTCCATTGAATTTTTTCTCCTCTGTGCAGCGAGCTTAAAAATATTTGGCATTTTAGTACTGTACGACGTTTGAACTTCTTGGATAGCTTGTCTTCTATCTGCCGATCGTGAGGATATTTGTTCCAACTCATGGTATAGGTTTTCCGCTTCTGCCGCTCGAGTTCGAGCCAGGACTTTCTTTGCGATCTTTTTAAGACGCTCGTATTCAAGAGCCAGTCGAGCTTTTTCGATATCGTCGCTCCGATCGCATTTTGTCCACGCTTGGAATGCACTCTTCTTGTCGGCCACAGCTCGTTTGGTTGCATCATTCTACCACCATGTTTCTTTGCCGACGTGATGGTATTTGGATATAGTCCCCAGATGGGACTTTGCGAGTGTTATGCATTCCTCGTGCATGCTGTTCCACATTTCTTGCGGGCTAAGTGAGTCTGCTATACCATTTATATTTTGAAGTACTTCTTTAGCCAGTGCGATAAATCTTGCGCTTCGTTCCTTCGATAGATTATACCACCGGATTTTTTGTTTTCCAAACGATGCCCGTGTTTTCGGTGGTTCCGCTGTGAAAAATTCTGTAATGAGCAGACGGTGTTGGCTTACTAGCGATTCTCCAAGTATTACTTTACAGTCCTTAACACGGTTTCTCATCGACATTTTGCAGAGGTGATAATCTATTTGCGTTTCGTGGCCTCCGCTGCTATAGGTGATAAGATGTCGTTGATGTTTAATAATCATTGTATTAAAGACGGTTAAGCCGTAAGCCCTACACGCTACAAGGATGTCTTCGCCAGCTGAATTTCTGGTTCCAAAGCCTTTACCGCCATGGCAGTCCTCATAATCAACATTTGTTTCTCCGATATAGGTATATTTCTATTAGATGGACTTTGTTTGTGGTGGCCAGTAGGTTAAGGAGTTAAAGGCAGTCTTTATTTCAGATTTTATTTCAAAGGCGTTAATTGCAAGTAGGGCTAATTTACTTTCGAATAGAATTTAAATGTTTTTGTTTGTTATATTTCTGTATAAATTCTCTGGAATGCAAACACTCTATTGTGTGGATTTCTGTTTGAAATATGGAGCTGCTTATATTCATACTGGCCTGTAGAGATGTTTTTGTGCAAAGACCCTATACCCCGGCTCCAACTCGTTCATTTGTTTTGGATCCATCTAGGTACCGTGCATGTGAATCTTTGGCAAATGTTGTTTTTTTCTGTTCCCAGTTAAGACGGTCTGGAAATTTAACCCTAAAGTTGTGATGAAAGTTATATCGTGGTAAAAACTATGTTGCTTTTCTTGGGTGTGATTTTAGTGCACCATTCAGCAACTAGATTCAGAGCGATCCGGAGGCGATCCGAAATTGGGTCGTCGTATTTACCTCTGATTAAAATAGCAATGACGTCTGCATATCCTTGTACATAGAAATCAACATTACTGAGAATAATCAGTAGTTCATTAACTACAATGGACCATAGTGAGAGTATTTCTTCCTCGTGGCATCCTTTCGTAGCTATCACACTGGGTTTATTTTATCCATTTACATGTAAGTGGCCTCACCTCCCATGTTTTGAATACCTCTTTCTATCTTTGAGAGATTTTACAATTCTGTAGAGCGTATGTGGTAAATTTTGTTAGGTTGCTACTCATATTGATATCTGTGGGCAGAACTTCTAGTGTCATCGATTGTATGACAGAAGTTTCTTCACGATATTCTCTTCGCGGTTCTAATTTATTGATTGTTCATAGTAGTGTATTTTTGTATATTTCCCATTCACCATTGTGTGTAAATAGGAAGATATACATTTGTTTAAGAAAAATCTATAAATTTGTGTGGAACAAAATGATACGTTTCTGGAATATTGTAAAGACCTCTGAGCCAAGCCATCCTTTGAAACCAAATGCAAGCTGATGGATCATGTCCCATTAATAACTGAACTGAATACAATAAATTCAGGTTTTAGAATAGATTTAGGTTGAGTACTTCCTTCCAAACTATAGGTCAACTTGACTAGACCGCGTAAAGAAAAACCCATTCGATATAAACGAAATCCATAATACCTACATGTACATACAGCTAAAGAAATGAATGAGGCATGCGTATCTTAATTTTAAGAACTTGACTTTGGCGATATCCGCACACTGTCCATACCAGCTTTATAATTTTCGAAAAGCTCTACGTTCGAAACGCCTCTGGAAAGGCAATAGAAAACCTGTATTTTAACATAAAAGGGGGATAAAGATGCAGGAGTTACTTTTGAAGATTATGTCAAAGAAATAAAGGGAAATCGGGTCAATTGCAATTTTATTCATGGTCAATAAAACGAAGAAAAAATAACTTTCCAAAAAGTAAAGTGGCAGAAGCCGAGGCCTGACATATGTAGGTAACGTAGAGGGCAATTTTGAGAACGATTTTGTTAGGACTATTGTCTGGTATCGGTTTAGTACGGTTTTATGTTATTTATAAACGTTTTTTTTTTTAGAATACAATAAGAAAGGAGAGCACTCCGCACAGCGAAAGTGTTAAGAATTTCAGTTAAAGACAGATTAACTGATTGACTTCAAAGTAAAAAATTTGTTCAAATCTTCTTGCAATCGTACTTACTCAGATGAATATAATGTCCTTGTTCTAAAGATGTTGATGTTATTTGAATATACAACAACCTTTTTTTTTAAACACAATTACTTGGGAGAAGTTTTTCAAAGTCTAACCATCTGAAATCGACGCTGTCATGTCTATTTCTTTGTCATCTTCTGAAGTAAACAGAGTTCTAAGCACGACTTTCTAAAGTGCAGGGTGATTCATCGTACAGCAAGGGATTTTAATTGACTTAACAAAAGAATGCTCTTTGAATTTGAAAAAATTATTTTCCTTTACCACAAAAATCTGATTTTTTTATTTAAATTGTGCAACTACAGTTCATAGGTGTTCGTCGTTGATTATTTCAACCTTTTCCTCAATTTCTTTTAGAGATATGAATAAGTATTCCAGCAACAAAAAGAGTAGAGTTGATCGATTAATGGTTAGTGGTTAGCGGACTAGTTACTGAAGAAATGAAGAAATGGATTTTGTTTTCTATCAGAATCCTTAAAAAAAAAAAGTGATGTATTGGTAAGCTTTGGAGTACTCTTCTTCCCATGTCTAATTTTCTTTCATCGCTAACATATTATGAAATACAACCCATGTTATTGATGTTTAGATATTCGAATTGAATGCATATAGGTTTGAAAATGAAGATGTAGTGATCCAAAGAATCTAGAGAATGACATTAACCAATTTTTGTCAGAACATGATATTAGATAGCCGTTTCAGGAAACGCAAGAAGATTTGACGCAGAGCTTTTGGATTGCTAGGAAGACTGTAATCCAAGCGATTCTACTCTCAGACGATTAAAATAAACAATCACTTGTGCGGGTCAAGTAAGTTGAGGTTTTCCTTCGTCGTTCCTCATAAATAAGAATCGAAGACATTAAGGTCGGAGTCGAAAACCATTAATAATCTCAGCAGCTGACTTTTCTATACTGGTCTTTTTCTTTGTACAAAGCCTGTCTTAGAAGCGAGAATAATTGTATTGAATAATCTTGCGTTCAAAATGGCAAAGTACTCGTACATACAATATGTTGTATTTTTATCCGACTTCTGCGTGTATACTATAAAAGCAAGACTAGAATGATAAGGGTCTTATAAAGAGCCTCCTTAGCGTTTCTTTGCAAGGCCTTAATTCTAAATTGCCTCCTTAGGTTGACGAATCCGTGGTTGACAAATGTAACTCTAACTCTGGATTCTGAAGAGATAGAACAAATAACTTCTGTTTCAATAAAATTAACGTACAAGTGACTGTTCGCAGTATTCTATTTTATTAATAAGGTGGCGCTACAGTCCGGGGTGGACCGGGGCCTCAGTCATAAAGCGTCTCCAGCTAGTTCGATTTTTTGCTAGCTGCTTCCAGTCTTGCACACCAAGTTGGTTGAAGTCCCCTTCGAAATTCGTCAGTCATCTGAGTCTCGCTGTCGCTCGGTTGCGGATTCGAAGACTTTTCGGACGGGAGCATAGTTGTTCATCCGCTCTACATGTCCCAGTCATCTCAGCCGTTCTACACTCTTCTGGCTAGAGCGATGTCGCTGTACAGTTTATACAGCTCGTTGTTGTATCACCTTCTCCACTCACCGTCAATGCAGACGGGACCGACAATCACTCGAAGAATTTTCCTCTCGAAGCATTGATAGAGAAGCCAAGAGCACCCTCATCTATTTTTGATAATGTATATACCTCTGCCCTCTATTGGGCTGGCATTATGAAGGTCTTATATAGGGTAACTTTTGTTGTTCGAAAGAGGGTCTTGCTAGTCAATTGCTTTGTTAGTCAAAAGAAGCAGCGATTGGCAAGAGTTATTTTTCGTTTGATCTCAACGTTGGTCGTATCATATCTGTCGAAGGTGACATTCTGTCCGAGACGTCTGTCTTGAATTTCCTTCTTGCCTAACAGCACATACTTGGTCTTGCTCTCGTTGACCGCTAAACTCATTTTCGCCGCTTCCGTCTCAATACTCGCGAAAGCGCCACTGACATCACGCTGCTTTCTTTCGATTATGTCAATATCGTCGGCGTATGCGAGTTGGACGGATTTTTGAAAGATAGTGCCTCTTGTGTTTGCTCGTGAGTTTTGCACTATTCTTTCAAGTATGATGTTGAAGAAAATTTTTAAATCCTTTTTTGTCGTCAAAAGCCTCGGTGAGATCTTTACCGACCTTGATAAAGCAGCGTGCACTCTCCATCGTCATCTTGCACAGACGGACGAGTTTGGCAGGGATGCCAAAACTAAACATTGCTCTGTATAGCTCGTCTCTATAGAAGCTGTCATAATATCAATGCCATTAGAATATTCAAGAAGCTGCCCAGATTTTTCACCAACTGTTCGTTTTGTGTTGGCTTACGAGTTTAGCACAATTTTTTCGAACGTGACGTTAAAGAAGTCATATGACATTGCATCACTTGATGTAAGCCCTTGTTTGACATCAAAGCTTTGGGTTAGCTTTTTTCTGACCTTTACGAAGCATTCATTCTCCATCGATATTTTGTTCGCCTTTATAGACACTAGTATTTATATGCCGCCTTAAAATATATGAAGAGAAGGCGTGCAGTGATCTAGACTTATTGCCTTGTCTATGATCTGCCCTAGTTTAAACATTTCCAAACAAATGCAGACTTACTTGGCTTGATTCGCACCATTCAGACACACACACCGTCACACCTTCACACTATACGCAAGACAAGATCTCTCTTTAGTGATAGGCTGTTACCTCAATAGTTGGCACAGTAGGGAGAGTCTCCTTTTTTGGTTCGGACAAACAATGCGGATGTTTTATTATTCCGTTATTCTTCTTTTTTGATTAACTCTTAAAATTGCGATGCAGAATGCTCCCAACTTCACTTTGTTTTGGTTTGGTTGGCAGAAGTCTTACCTTTTCACTTATTTTAGACCAGGAAGTAGAAAAAATATATAAAGACAAAAGAAATTGCGATGCAGAATCTTAAGACTGTATATTCGTAGAATACTAGAATCTGAATACAAAAAGTATTATTCCATCAAGTCCCATCATAAATGACAGTCTACCGTTAATGCTAAGGAGCTGCTACATTTCACTGCACCAACTTTAGGCAGGTGTGACTTAGGCCAAGTGAGATTATCAACACGCCCTCTAGGTCAGGTTGTTATTTAATTAACTTATCCTTATGACAAGGATTAAGATGAGAATATTTTCGTACGAAGGCTGATGTGGTAACTTTAAATGGGGCATCCTCAGTTACACCTAAGCACCTGGGGTAAACATTAAGAGATTGGTTAAAGCCCGATGTTTTCTTTTTGTCGTTCTTGTAGATTTAGAATTAACCATATTTGCTTACCAAAAAGGTTATACCGATTAAATGAATAAAATTGAATTGAAAAATAAATCTAAATTAAGACAGATTAAAAACCGAAATTTAAAGTTTCAGTTCAGACTACATTCACTTCACTTGAATGGCAATAATTTTGGAAAATATTGCCTTAGGGTTATTCCAGATTGAATCAATATTTAAATGTATTATAAATCTTTCTGTAAATAAGTTCTGAAAATTCTATAATCTTTTTGAACTGAGAAACACGTCCAAAATTAGGAGTTAAAAATAATTATATCTTCCATCCAATTAATTGTCTTTTCTTATTAAGAGAAGCTTGTACTTGTTTCAGAGTGAATCATTAGCACAATTACGTACAGATCGTGCAAAGTCAAAATATTTTACGACTGCACTGAAGTTGTTTAAATAAAAAAAAAATATCTTTTCAACGTTCACAAGTTCATTGTTATTCATGTATTAAGACCATATGTTTGTTTTTATATTAATACAGCTTGTGTCTGCCCCCAATATAAAGAGAAGGTTTCATTCCTCAAAGCTTTTTATATTCAGCCTGAGTTGATGGAGAAAAAAAAATCAAGATGAAAGCTACCTCTATAATCGTTTCCTGTTACCGAGTGTGATTGCTAGTGTCTTGGTTTTTCACGAAATTGCAGCCGCTTAAATTAACTGGACGTTCCTTCCTTCAACTATAAATGTACAGATACGAGTACATAATCTCAGTTAAATGTTGTTCTATTATTATCTGTCAGAAGACGGTTGATCTCACGCGTTTTGACTGCTCTATCAGCGTTGCTCACAGCCTGGTGGAAGACACTTAAAATCTCACAGATATCATAGATAAATTGAATGTGGGTGGCATAATTTTCAGATGACAACAATTAGATCGAAAAGGAAGAGGTTTTATGCGAAATTTTACACATTTCTTCTGCTCGGAATTCATAGAAAGGAGGGAGTGTTCGAACCCCCTGATGGAATTAGAAAAAACATAAGTTTGCTCAAGATGGCAGATCTCTTTACCCCACATTCTTTTGCGGTGGTGGTCGAATTAAGTAACATTTTTAATCACATAGTAAGAATGCTGACCTTCTAGCCATAAAATTGTTTAATCAATCATTTAATCATTGTGTATACGAGTACTTATGTATGGATGACAAGGAGGGAAAAGTTCAAGACAAAATAGGTACGGGTCTTGAATATAATAATATTATACACACTCATTGTGCGTGATTGATACGAGAAGTGAGTGTACAGTACATATGTATACTATACAACAGCTACAGATTAATTCACTCAGCTTCACAATTATTAGTTTTTTCGCAAAACAACAAAAATAAATCCGAGCATCGGCTTGAGGCTGTGTAATTATAGACGCGGTGTTTGGTTTTTAATTTTGTTCTACAGAAAATGCATACAATGCAATGAATTTCAACTTAGGTAGAGATACTCGTAAGCAAAAGCAACAGAGGATTCGCCAAATCATGCCATAACCATGTGTCATGTGTAACTGAAAACCCACAAGATTCTTATTTGTAATTGTATCACATGCATTTCTAGATGTTATAACAAAAAAAATAAAATTGTTTTTATATGCACTTACAGAAAGCATCATAAATTAGATTAGCAACAGAACTAAACAAAGGAAATTCCGATGACTAACTACCGGTGCACTCTGGACTCTGTACTGGAAACAGAAGGTGGTACAATGTGCAATCTTCAAAACCATGAATCAGTCAAAGCGAGTTAATATGTATATAAAGATATAGATTCATATTTTACGTTGGTGAAATCGATGAATACGTGGTCTGTATCGACCTGGAGCTCATGGGTTTTTTCCAGTATCAGCCGTAGTGTGAATATTTGGTCGATGAAGCCAAACTGCTGGGTGCTCGGTGGACGAACTTTTGAAAGATTGTGCCTCTTGGGTTTCCGCGTGAGTTTTGCACTATTATTTCAAGTGTGATGTTGAAGAAATCGCATGATAACGCACCGCCTTGTCTAAATCCTTTTTCGACATCAAAGGTCTCGGTGAGATCTTTACCGACCTTGATGGAGCAGCGTGTATTCTCCATCGTATTCCTGCATAGAGGGACCAGTTTGGCAGGGATGCCAAAACTAGACATTGCTCTGTATAGCTCGTCTCTATAGAAGCTGTCATGCGCGGCCTTAAAATCGATGAAAAGGTGGCGTGTATCAATATTTTGCCGATGGTGGATTTTCCTGGCCAGAAGCCATACTCATATGGACCTATCACCTTGTTGACGAACGGCTTCAGGCGTTTCGCACAATACGGCAGATTAGATCTTGTATGCGATGTTAAAAACACCGATGCCCCTGCAGTTGGCGCACTTCAGAGGGTGTCATTTCTTGAGGATGATATTGCTATCTTCGCTTCATCCAGGTCGGATGGACGGAATCGTTGGTCTACATTGTCCAATTAAAAGGCTCGTTCTGCCTGAAAGCGGTATTTGGTTCGTCATCACCATTATACATTCTACAAAAATGCTCTTTCCAAATCCTCATCATCCATTAAGATGTTCCCTTGTTAGCCTCTACAGGCTACGGTTCGGGACTTGTGTCCGTGGCATGTTCTTTAACTTTTTGGTAAAACTTCCTAATCTCATTCATGGAAGTAGCATCTCTCAATTTTTTCGACCGTGCCCTTCTCATGCTCGTTGTTTTTCCTTCCGAGAAACCGGCGCTGGTCTCTCCTTTTCTGCGCATAGAGCTCTTGAGCAGCTCTAGTCCTTTTATGCAGCGACGCTTTGTGTGCATCTTGGTGCATACGCACCAGTGGTCGAGTGAAACCTAGCACGATCTCTGATAGTTTTTTGTCAGTGTTGCCACTTACTTCGATAATTGATGCCTGGTGGCAGTAGACTTCTTGCTCTGTTCGGGATATTCGCAACCGTACCTTGCCTTCAACAAGATAATAGTACGATTCGATATTGGCTTCCCGGAACGTTCGGACATTCATAATACTGAAGGAAAATCTTGCATCAATAACAATGTGGTCAATCTAGTATCAATTATATCAGTGATTGTAAAATCAAAAATATGTTTGGCATGAAGATATGTAGTTCTAGCAAGATGGCCATGCTGCCCCTGAAATCATTACCTTGATGCGACTTGACAATAAACCGTTTAAATCCTTGGATTTTACTTTATTCAATGATGAGCTGCAAACTATTTACTGTACAGAAGTGAGACCGAAATAATCTAAGAAGTGCCGCTGTCTTATGCAAAACAAATTTATGTAAATCAATCCTCAGATTTTTGATAAAAACTCCATTGTTGTTGCTGTAATTTAGAAATCTTTGTCAGTTTTTCACATCTTGCGTGTTTTAATATTTTCAAAACAAATTTTGAAAGAAACCCAACGCAAACACATTTCTTGAGGTACCATACTAAGAACAGGTCTTACAAATTTTAGTAAACATTCCCTGTTAAATCAAAATCAATCAAAAGTTGAATAACAAAAATTTCGTATGGTTTGTCAGCAATTGCATATTATTTTCGTGTTTTGGAAGGGTACACGCAAAAAACCATACATAAAATTTAAGTTAATAAAGCTACAAGATCCTTTTCGAGGTAGATACTACGCCAATGGCCATAACCTTGGTACAACGTACCAATTGACATACATATCCCTCAAGAATTCGCGCCTCGTAGAATAGCACGGATTCTCGCTCTCGCTTACGCAATGCGTTTTATAGTATCCTTTAAATAACTTGGTAATGTTTTATGGACTTATCGCACAATGAGCGAAATGCCGCTCTCAATATACAACCACCTGGCTTCGTTAAAGTATGGAACAGAACCACTAGTGAAGGTATTTAACGCAATAAGTCTCAAAATTCCATAGAACAAGGAAATTTCGAAGAGTAAAAAATTCCTTGAGCAAAATGTTAATAGCGCGTGTTCTCGAGGGATATGTATATACCAGGGACGTACTGACGCCTTAGATTAACAATAGTCCTGTATACTCGTATGAATGTTACAAGGCAGATTTTGGCAAAGTACAACAAAACGAAATTCAGGTTTAAGTTTATTATGATTTAAGCAACTTTAAGGTCACATGTGATAGAACTTAGCAGTTTCATAAAGAATAAGGCGATAGCCAAATTAAGGATCTTAGGAAGTCCAATCCAGATTTAGTGGAACACGTGATACTTTTACGCCGCTTTTCAACTGAGTTGAAGAAAAAATCCAGTAAACGTGCTAATACTCATGTACGAAGGCAATGTAAAAAGTTCTCGGCGTGACGCAGAGGCAAAAATCGAGCAGCAAAAATTTATAAATTTATGTTTCCTGCCTGGGTGCACGTGTCATTAGTTCGTAAGATAAGTTTCAACTTACTCTCTCAAATAGTTTATTAACATGAATTTGTGCAGGATAAACTTGAATATCGTGCGGTCATAAAATTCTTCGTTTTAAATGGATTAATCCTTAAGGAAATTTATCCAAAGTTGACAAAAGTTTACGGGGACTCTGTTACTTTCATGTCAACCGTTAAAAAGTGGGCAGCTGGTCGAACGTCCCTCAAATATGACCCACGTGAAGGACTGCCAAAATCCCCAACCACACCCAAAACTATCGGGAACGAATACTGGTGTTACAGAAACGCTAGACAAAATGTGTTGAAGTCAAGGAAGGGAGGTTATGTAGAAAAATAAAATCATTTTTTAACTGAAAATTGCAATCTTTCATGTTAGGCCGAGAACTTTTCACCTCACTCTCATATGTTATGAACAAATGATAAGGCGGCATGTCAACTGAAGGAAAAAATGCCAATAATGATAACGGAAAGTTAAGAAGTTTACCTTCTCTGCACTAAACAACTGCGACTACAACATTTGGCATGAAAAGCAAAAACACAAACCACTTGCCACATCATAGATGTTAAGTGGCAAAACACATTTACTGCTTAATATCCACCCGGTCTTAGTAATCAGTCGCACGTGATGAAGTTAAGTTAAAAGGTGATTTGATTTTATGTCCGGGACAACCCTTAATACATTTATTAAATAAAACCTATTACAAGCCCTATTAAAAAATAATATTTTTTTTTAAAGCAGGAAATACACCTTACCAGTTGGAACAGTATAACGAGAGGAATAGACGGAGTAGCTGATAAAACACGACAGTGCTTTTAAACATTAAAAGTCAACACAACAGTTCTATTCCAATGTTCTCTGATTTTCAAATACGATTTTAAGCTAGAAGTCTTTAGTTTGAGCAAATACAAGGTGGGCCAAAAGTGACGTCATAATGTGAATGTGCCATCATTTTTTCAAATGGCATCGAATGTCATTGTGCTTTGTCATTTATGTTATAGATAGATAGTCATCATTGAAAAAGAAATCAACAAATTGGCCCCAGATGTTCTAGGAGCAACACTTCAAAATTCCGTAAAATGAGAAAAAATGTGCATCAACTCAGGAGGTATGGCCGATATCATATTTTCAACTTAATATCATCAATTTTGCAACTTCAAATAAACTTTTCGTGAAAACTGAGCCAAATTTGTACTGGTGTACTTTTTAAATGGAGTTAAAAACAATAGGGCAATCCGAATCCTCCAATGCCGATTGGGTGGCGTGTATGCTCTTTCATTATGGTGGTTTAAATCAATGAATTTTTTAAACCACCTGGAGAAACCTGCGTCCCATCACTCTTTACTATATCCGATTATTTTAAAAATGAGGACGAAAGTGTATGTCAAATAACAATATGTTGTTACAGTCTAATTATTATTTTGTTCATTATGCAATGAAACAGTGCGCAACGGTATGTAAAAAAAGAAGAAACAGCTACATGAATTTGTATCTATAGTGTGTGAATATTTAGCTAAGAAAGCAATAGACAAGGGAGAAAATCAGTTCCTGAACATTGCAAGAAGCCGTTCATCTTCCTTCAAGCACAAATGGCAGTCGTATTGCCAGAAGAAGAATCAATAAGAGATGAAGTCTTCTCAGAACAATCGGGGTATTGTTCAATGTCGTTCAAGTTAACTCTACATAAATCATGTTTCACTCATAGTCCATCCTTATTACATTGTATGAAATTATATAGTGCATATTCATCAAGTGAATCAAACGCCCGGGAAAAAAACTCGAAATCCACACGAGAATCCACCCTTCAATAAGGACTTGTAAATTTGATTCCCAAAATTACTTATTCAAAAAAGTGAATCCAAAAATGTAACAGAAGAACGTCTGTAGTAGAAAAAGAGGAAGCCACACACAAACTCCAAATTTATTGCAGCCTAACTCGCAAGCAAAATTGATATACCATTAAAGCTACTGCTTGACTCCCAGTTCGCTCTCTCGTGTACAATATACTAGGTGGGGTGAAAAGTAACCTGCCATTTAGGCAGACATGCCAATTTTCAATGCGATACTGCCTTTAGTTTTGTTTTGACAGTTGATTGTAGTTGACGTGTTTGGCATCATGCTGAGTATGGACAAAAACGATTTTCGTTCTTTCATAAAACGTTATTTTTTGAGAGGCAAAACGGCGAAGGAAACAAAAGTAAAGTTGGATAAATATTATGGGGCTAATGCTCCGTCAGATTACACCGTCAAATATTGGTTTCGAGAGTTTCGTGGTGGCCGCAACTCCACTATCGATCAAATCCGCAGCGGCAGGCCCTCCGATGCGGTTACAGAGGACAATGTCCAAAAAATACATGAAAAGGTGTTGGCTGACCGGAAAGTGAAGGTGCGCGAACTAACAGATACCACAAAGATTAGTACTGAGCGCACACGCCATATTTTGGGCAATATTCTGCATATGGAAAAGCTATCCTCCGTTGGGTGCCGCGCATGCTCACTACTGAAACACGAATGCGAGAGCACTTCGAAAGAGTGTTTGAACTTGCTGATGCGGAATCGGGCGGACTTTGGCGTCGATTGTTAACTGTTGATGAAACCTGGATCTACTATTACACACCAGAGAACAGAATGAGTGCCCGGCAATGAACTGAAGTCGGCACGAGTGCTCCGAAGTGGCCGAGGGAGGCTCAATGGGTCGGAAAGGTTATGGCGTCGTTTTTCTTGGATTGTCATGGCATACTCTTCGTGGACTACCTCGAAAAAGGAAAAACCATCAACAGCGAGTATAACTGTGCATTGTTCGAAATCGCTGCAAAACGGCCTCACATGAAGCGAAAAAAAATTTTGTTTTTGAAAGACCGGCGTATAAGAGCATCGCTACCATGGCTAAAATCAATGACTTATGGTTCCAATTGCTGTCGCATCCACCGTATTCGCCCGATTTGGCTCCCTTGGACTATTATCTCTTCCCAAACCTCAAAAGATGGCTCATCAATAAAAAATTCAGCTCACGCGAGGAAAACATCGACGCCACGGAGGAGTATTTTGCAGACTTTCCGGAAAATTACTTTTCGGACGGGATCAAGAAGTTGGAAAATCGCTAGAATAAGAGTATAAAAAATCATTTAAAAATTTTTTTTTTTCATTCCCGAGGTTACTTTTCACCCCACCTAGTATGTAAACCCTACTAGTTTAAATCAGCTGTGTAAATGTCATTCTCCGAATGGCTTCATATTTGACGACGCAAACAATGTCGCAACTTGTGTAGGTAAAGTATCTTAGGCATCTAAGGCTATTCTACCTACAATTGATGTACAAAGCGCAAATTTAAGCCGGTTATACTAACAACACCCTGCACCTGGCAGACGCGTGCAATAGAACTCATATGTGATGTTTATATTGCCAATGTCAATTGAAATCTTAAAACATCGACCCAATGCCCGTTGCTTTACCTTGTTCTTTTGCTTCTTTCACCACAATGGCTTCATCGAAATATTATCGCTGTTGTTTCATTAGAAGCTGAAATAAAAAATAAATACTGTGGCTGGGCAGCCTGGTAGCGCCATGGCCTAGCTTTTTGACACTCACTTGTGTTGCTCATGTTGTCGTTTTTTATGTCACATCTGAGCGGGGCCTACGGTTTATCGCCGAGTCCGAACGGCACTCGTTAGAAGCTTTTTCGTAGGCAATTTTACTTTCGGGAGTTTTCCATTGGCCGCCAAAAGGGTGATGGCGATTTGAAAAATTGTTGGTGACCCAGCGTGATAATCCAATCAGCTAACTATCGCGCCATCGCCATCGCTGAAATACGAATGAAAAAATCGTAGTCTTTTTTTTTAATATGAAAAGTACCTTTTTCTGTTGTAAAAGATAAAATTAAATTGATCACGTTGTGCTATCCTCATTTATAAAGCGATGTCCTTAGGAAAATAAGTCAAGCATGGCTTCTTGTTTCAGAGGTCCTCCAGTTTTCCGTTGTAACCCCAAACTGCTGAATTTTATTTTTCTCGTTTTTTCCTAATTTTTATTTTATAGTTCTGCCCGCATTTTTTAAAACTTTTTTACGAAGAATTATTATTAAATAGAACTGTTTATAACAATTATTTTCTATCAAATAAATTTTACTCAACTCTGTAAATTTTCTATTATTTTTTCTGTTTTGTTTAATGTCTAAAAAAAATGATAACAGAGATCGTTTGCAACAGCTCCAAGTTCATTTTGATAAAGAAAAAAGAAAACAAACACACACTTCACATTAGCCAAAACATTTTGCCATTTTTTTATTACATACTCATTTTACTCATTTTTTGTGTTTTATTTTATTTTTTTCTCAAAAATACCAATTTAAAAAATACATACGTAAAAACCACTTATTCACTTATTTCTAAATTACAATTACAGAATTAATTTCTTTGTTTTTCTATTTTTATTTTAATTTTAAATAATTTAATTGGGTTAACTCGTAAGTTATACATAATGGAATATTTTCTTTGTTATACTCGTATTTGTTTTTCCTAGTTTTTCGATTTTTATTGTATTATTTTATTTGCTACGTACTGTATTTGATTCGCATTTAAGCTAATGCAGTACGTCAATGAGAAATGAATTCGGTATATTCGTACTACCACTTGTAGAAACTACAAACAAATTCTAATCGATTTTATATTGTATATAAATATGAATTTAATTATTTTCTTTTCAATATAACTCAATTGACATTGATAGCTACAATTCTACAATTCATATATTGTAATCTTATTTCTATTTCTTATCAAAATCATTTTCATTGGTTTGAAAAAGAAAAACAAAGCCCATGGAAATGTAGATACAAAACTTCGTTGATAGGTCCCAAAAAGATTTTATTCAGCTGTAGCACACATGATTCAATGTTTTAATCCAAGCGGTATTGAGATTTTTTTTTTTTTTTATTGTTTTGTCTTTTTTCTGTCTAGCTAGATAAATGAAATAAAAAAAAATATAAATAAATAAAAATATGTCATTCATTGGAAATATTGATAAGTTGTGTTAAGTCATATTAATTTGTGGTTCTAAGTGCAATAGGACATTGAAGTGGGTAAGAAGCGATAGACAAACAACAACATGGTTTATTGCTTTATTTCTTCTCATTTAGTTTACTTATTTGTTTTTACTCTTAGCTTCATTGAACAATTATTAAGTACTAGCTTCCCTAAAGAATGAGTGGAAGGATGGCGCTACAATTTGGGCCAGGCTAAGCCTTTAAAAATAAACCGCGCAAACTGGAGGCGCGGTGGTTAACCAGGCACTACAAGACGGTCGAAGTTCCCTTCAGGGAGGACTCAAAGACACATTTCTGGCCGGAGCATCTCCTTCGACTGACTCGCACTTTTCCGATTGATTTCGCATTACTTGTAGAATTCGACCAGACATTTGCTTTTGACCACCTATTTCTGTATTGTAACACATACAGATTCTCTTGGACTTCAAATCGCAACTCCGCGGGTTGAATCGAAAAGGAAGACCTGTTCTTTGGTTAAAATGTGATGACAATGGCGGGAGTACAGTCCGTTTGATAAGATCGTATACGGCAAAACTCGTTTATGAAAACCGGTTTGGAAGTGGCATTTGCATTAGCAGATAAAAAAATACTTCTGCTAAGATGCTTTGAATAAAAAAATTTAAAGAGTGTTCAATTTTTGTCAGAGACGGAAGTATTTTAAAATCAGTGTCGCGTTTGCATCACGTTATGAAGCAGTATTCTTGTACACACATCCCAAAGGACCGAAAATGTCATACGGAGTAGCTGCTAAATACATGAAAAAGTCAAAAGCATTTGTTAGCAAGTGGGTGAACCGTTATTCCCAAGTTAAAAATGTGGATGATTTGCCGGATCGTGGGTCTACGCCAAAAACAACATAAAAGCAGGACAAAATGATTCTACGGGTGTTTGAAAAAAATCCTCTTCTATCGTTACGTGGAGGACAAGGGATTTTACGTAAAAGGGGTCTAAATGTGTGTTGTGATACGATACGAAGACGTTTACTAGCCAATAATGTAAAATTTCGAAGCACAATAAAGAAACTACTACTGTCAAAAAAAAACACGTAGAACACGTACACAATGCAATAAATTAATCCAGCGGACCGTCAAACACCCGGCAAAGGTGCACGTTTGGGGATGCTGCGCAAAATAAGGATTTGGCAATTTGTTCATTTTTACAAATAACTTAAACGCACCCAACATGGTCAAAATTTATAAGAAGGCTTTATTTCCAGCTGCCCAAAGGTGGTTTGAAAGAAGGAATGAGAATTGGTTACTGCAAGAAGATAATGACCCGAAACATCGCAGTTGTTTGTGCAGTGCGTGGAAACAAGAAAATGACGTCGATGTTTTAGATTGGCCATCACAGTCGCCGGATGCAAATCCCATTGAAAATGTTTGGGCATTCATGAAGCTAAAACTTCAAGGAAAAAAGATCTCGAAAAAGCTTATGACTAAGACCTCAAACGTATCGAGGATCTGGAGAAAAAGATTTAACATCGAACTAAAAAAGCAGTAAGCAATATTCGATGTCAGAGACGCTCTGTTTTGCATTCTCAAAACCTGCTAAGCTCTACTTATAATACCAAGTGCGTTTACTGAGGTAACCATAAATTTGACCACCCAAAACAAGAAAAATTTTCCATCTGTTCCCGAAGGATCAGCCACCCATCAGTCTGGCAATCCTCCTGCTAAAAACCCTTGAAAAAAACAAAGGAAATCACCGAAAGCAAGTTTTCTTTCGTTTCTCTTATGGAACCTATTCTTCAACGGAAGGCTTCCAAATTAGGGGACGTACGTTGTGGTATCTTAACTTACGCAAACAACGGCACTTTTTATATTTAGGGCAAACATGAAAAGAAACTCTTTAATATTCTCCAAACCAATATGACTTAAGCTATTCTCCTCTTGAACAGTAAACTGCGACCTAAGTGTAAATAAGACCACAGTGCATATGGTTCTCTTTGCAAGAAAAATCAATATACCCTGCATTATCTTACAGGAGCTAAATCACTCTTATCAAGGTTTTTTAGGGGAAGCTACATTCGAATGATTAATCCTGGACATTATACTAAAGTTTAGTTTACCTGCGTCAGATATTGCAATAAACATGGATGGTCAAGCACCGATTAGATTCCTTACTTCGAGGGTTGTCGAAGATCGATGCACTCAACGACAGCACAAGAAGTTGGACTAATATGATCTCAAGATATTCTCCTCACGTGAAGAGATATCTTCAAATTCACACATATAAATAAGGAACACTATTGAATGATTCTCTCAAAGATCTGCAGGACCTACAGAAACGTTTAGGAAGGAGAATTTTCGGGGCATTTCCTCTGCAATGCATCAGAATATAGTCCCTAGACAGTAACCACTTTAACACATCGATCATGAAATCACTTTGATTCCAAGAATCAACCCAAATTAAAAATCGAAATAAAGAAACGTGGAAGCGCTATGATATGATTTGCGGATAAGTTAAGCCTGCTCTATCTAAAAAGAACTGGAAAATTAAATAAACGAATAATAAAATACACATGTACATACTCACGATTTTCAAATCAGAATGAAGAAATATTTATGTATCATGAATGCCACATAATCACTTGGCAACAGCTTTTGAAACATGACTACACATGAAATTATGCAAGATCAAAACTACGAACGCGTTCTATACCGCCGTATTTCATCGTGTTCTTTAAAAATCCTACTAACAATGCATTAATTTGTTTTCAGTCAAACAGATGTTTGTTTTTATTACTCGTCAGCAACAATATTCAACAAACTAAAACGTACATGAGCACCATCAATCGTGTCGTTAAACTTTGTTTTCTAATCAGTTTGGTTGCAAGTAAAATCGCCTCTTAAATGATAAGCTCATGGAAAAAGTTCAAACAAAAACATTGAATTTGTCGTTACTTATCATGGAGTCCAATTACGTTCTCAAAACAAAAAAATCCATCACGACTTCCTTTCGAATTAAAAATTTCATAAAATTGCGATTTTTCACTACAAACTCGTAAATTCTAGCAATCGTTAAAGTTTTGAAGTATAATTGTTGGTCAACTTGCTGACCAATGAACTTATTTTTAACGCCGTTGACATTGCCAAATTGCTAACAAAGCTTGTTTGCATAATAATAAGAGAATTAATACGATTAGCTATTAGGGGCCGCTCTCGATTACTTTGCAAAGCAACAATGTACCAAAAAACATTTGCGATAAACATGGGAACCAACTATTTCAAAAATGTAATGAACTCTACTTATTTGTTATTTGTAAGTAAGCCATGTGTAATACCCGCAGTTAGAGAAAAGGAAATCTAGTTACAACAATGCATTCAGTTGAGTATTTCTGTTTTTGTTTTGTATAATATTTACATTTGTTCTGATAATCAATCAAAGCTAGAGAATCGAAACGAAACGATTTCAACAAAGACCTGCAGTATTTATTAGAATTTAGTACATAGATACTCTACATCCAAACTTTAAATGAACATGTTCATACAAAGGAAAACAACAGCTCCATAAATTAATGATAAGTGTGGAAACTGGTTAGGGTTAAAGAAACTACTAAGGTCGAATGGGTCAGCTAGATACAAAGCGCTAACGCATGATAAATACACTCATCGTGCCTAAGCAAAGTTCGCTGACTGAAATAATAGATACACTTTCAAACAGAAGAATAAGTATTAAATAATATCATACAAAAAATAGAGAAATTTTAAGCACAGCTTACATATGAAATAACTGTAGTTACGCCGCCTATTGTTCTTATAATTAAAATGGAGATCTGAAGTAAATCAAAGAGGGTAAACATGGCGTGTTTTTTTTTTTTATTAATCATTCAACTTAGTTGATACAGCATCTGTAAAGTTACTTTACCACACATTATCATAAAATAGATAATCATTGTGAAATTACTTGTTTTGCACTTTTGATTTGAGATTTATGAGAAATGCTTGTTCTTATTCAGCACGTGTAACCCAAAGTTCAAAGCGTTGCTTAAACAAGATACACCATTTTTCGATTGCTGCTATGGGGATTATTAGTCATGCAAATCCAAAGAAATGAACACTTCCATACAATTGTAAGATACAGCAATTATAAACCTGCTTAGTTGGACTTTGATCACATGAGATTCACAATGAACGTACAGCCTGCTTCGTCAAACTGTGCGGATACAACTGCCTTGTGGTGTTATCTCATGAAACGTTTTTATATAATAAACAAGGTTTAATGCTATGTATTTTTCTATCTTACGAATTATTTCAACTTAGTCTTTTGGCTTAAGATGCTATAGAAACTTTTCTAAAGATTTGGACAAACTATGATAAATCTAGAGCGAGTTAATCTCGATGGACTACATAAATACACTACAAAGAGAAGCGTGAAATTCTGCGGATATATGTAATACATCAAATATGCAAAATGACTAATCGGCATAGTTTCATGCAAAACTCAGGGAATGACCTAAATGCATTTTTGACCCTTTCATCCAAGTACCAGATCAAACAAAATATTTATTTATTCGGTGACAAAGTGCAACATACTCAGATAAAATTAACTCCGTCAATAACTAAAGTTTCTGACTTGAATAGGGTAGTTAAATATTTAACCCCAATTCCATGCAATCTTGATCTGACATTACTGGAAGTAAGACCAAGTTCACTGCTCTAAAGCGCAATCAACCATAGATGTGATAACCTGGAAATTGGCTATGCTCTCTTTATAATTAGGAAGCTGACTGGCCTGATTCATCTGGGGCTCAAACGCATCGTCACTCGTTTCTTTAACAAAGCCAAGTATTTGGATGTCTTTTGCTTTAACAATCTATTGTACAAAACATGTCACGTCCAAAGGCGACATCGCGTTTCTAGTGCATATGTATATAATCTTGCTCATAACCAAGCGGGGCTTTTGGACCTTCACGACTATGATGAAACCAGTTATATCTTATGTTTTGGTTGTCTCGGGTCATAAGCTTTCACGATAAAAAAAAGTCACTGCTGCTCCAAACCAAACTCCAAAGAATAGTCTGTCTCGGCTAGACGCTTTTACTAAAACTCCTGTCTCTACTTCAACGCTCTACTGAATCTTCCCTTTCCCTAAAGTGAATATCATAGGTGACATCCATAAGGCATTTTCGGTAAAAAGAATTTATATTTGGCATTAAAGGCACTGAATTGTTGAACTCTTATTACTGCAAATATGAAATCGATTTCCGCTGTGCTCAAAACTAGTTTCAGCTAGAACTTGTACCAGGAAAGGAACGTAGTCACACCAGCACGGACCTCTCCAAAACCGACTTAAAACAAGGCTCTAGAGTTTTTGTTTTTTTGAGCAACAAGTCACATTTTAGCAAACATAAGGGAAGCTTGCATCTGCCATCCTGATGAGAATTGTAAAGAACCTGTGGATGAGGTGAATTATTTCTTCTGAAGCGACACTCAAGCTCCACCAATTGCAAGCTACTTCGAAAAGCAAAGTTTTCTAAATGAGGTCGGAAGCATGAATTCAATTCTTTCTTAAGCGATAGTACAATGAGCTAGTTCTTTGTCTGAGAAACAGCATTATACGTATGATTGCAAATCAATTTGAGTCATTTTAAGTAAACAATTGTGTTTTTATTTCCAAAATTGTTTTGCTTATCACTCACGGATTGTGTTAATTTGGCTCTAAATAATATAAAGGTCAACGCTTTTCTTTAAATGAAACGCCAAAAATATAATTTAAAACCTTATCATTCACCTTTCGATTAAGAAATTTTGTGCGATTCATTTCGTAACTTCTTCAAAAATGTACAATTGAAGTAAATGTGACAAAATGACACTTAAATAGTCAAGGAATAGAATAGAAATGAAATCAAAGAATCATTGCTATTGTTTTAATAAAATTCGTCTTTGCCTCATAGAAAATTGCTTTCAATAAAATTCAACGACGTTAAGTTTTCTATCGATGGCAATTTAGTATTGTTGGTTGCATTAACATTTTCTTCCATATCCCCGGATCAAATTAAACTAGAACAAAATATTTCAAAAAGCAGGACTTTGGCTATCACAAATATGCTGATGTTTGCCTTAAGATGGGGTCAAACATGTTTGTCATGACGACCCTAATGTTTTTCTGAAGACTGTGAAGAACAATTTTTACTAGTTATCAAATAAGAATATGTTAACATCCGGCTAAATAATTTTTGAACTTCGGGTAGGTGTAAGTATAGAGTAGGCCATCTGCTGATTTCTTTTTGAATTCGTGAGACTGGTTTGCTAATTGATAGTCGAATAAATTCCAGTGTTCGTCATGTGCGCTTAACAGAAAATATGGCGGCTGTTGCCTTTCGGCCCCTAAGCCCGAGAACTTCAACTCGACAAAGCAACAAATTCATTCATGAAGAATTTTGCATAAATATATCGGATTATTCGTTTACAAGATCCAATTGCCATCAGAATTGAGGCAAAATGACCACCCGCTTTGTAATCGATTCTCAGTTTGGGCTTTAGAGCAGCTTGAAATTGACGACAATTTTGCTCAAAAAATTATATTTATGGATGATGCACATTTCCATTTCGGAGGCAGTATTTGGGGTCCGGAAAATCCACACTCGTGTGACAACAGGTGTGGTTTTGGAGGGGCGGCATTATTGACCCGACAAAGGAAGGAGGGTTACACTCAATAAGGAGCGTTTGGAGGCATGATAACAGATTTGTTATGGGGATTGGATCTTGATTAAGCTTGGGTTTCAACAAGGGTTTCAAACAACCGATTTATTGCAAATTAAATTTAATAATCGTGTAATCAGTCGTTTTGGCGATGTTGTTGGGACGCCAAGGAGCTGCGATTTGACTTTTTTCGTGGGGTGTCATTAAAGATCAATGCTATACCTATATATATATAAGATGCTATCCTATATATAAGATCGATGTTATCCAGAGGCAATTTTCAAGACCAATATTAATAGCTATTCATGACACAGGGGTCAAAAACGTCGCAAATGTATTAAAGAATTGGATTGACATAACAAAGCTTAAAAATAATTAGTAATTTCTTCATTATGCTGATTGGAAGGCACATTGCAGAAACATATGGCTCGGCGAACAACGTTATCTCCGGGGATTACTCCCCCAACTAATTATTGTATATTACGAGAGCGTGCGAGGTGAAATTCTTATTTATTTTTCCGACGGGATATATATAGAGTTCCTGAAAAGCCTTGAATTTTTTTGGTGGCACTTTTCATTTGACGGAAGAGTAAGTCAGATCGAGTCACATATCTTTAGCATCGTCGACAAAAATTGAAAACCTCGTATTTACATACTCGTAATTCGCAATTAATCAAAGGCAGTCGGTTGGGAACCAGTGGAGAGATTCTTTTGGTTCCACTGCATAAATCAACGGCGGGAAAATATAAAAACAATAGATCGATAAGCCTGCGTCACGATCTATCCATCTATCTGTCAGAGAGTACATAAAATTGAATAAAGGCACTAAAGGCTTACAGTTAACGAATTCGTCATTTAAAGTCTAATAAACATCTGTCTCGCTAAATTATGCAAACACATTCACTTTAAAGAAGATAGATAAGGCGCATTGGTAGTTTTTAGGGGAAAGTGTTTTGATCAATTTATGGTTGGAGTTCTAGTCTACCAATTGTGTAGCTCAGAAAACAAAAATTGTCTAGGCATCGAGCTGTCCCGAACGGCTTTTAAAATACAACTCTGACTGCCTGATAGCTGTTGCACCACAAGTAAAACATCAATGGCTTGTGGGTTCAAATATATATTATTATCCTTAAATGGTAAAAAATCTTAAGGCTTTCCCTCTTATCTGAATAAATTAATGACATTTAAAAAACCAGCCTGTCATACCATGAAACGCGTTGCGTAGATGCGATTCTGTGTAAACTTATTATTTGCAAGATTAACAAAAGTTAAGATTTGGTTTAGCTTCCCGCAAATACATCATGTACCTATTTGAAGTTGTTCTAAGGTTCATAGTTATTCGGTCACCTTCTGCTTGCATATTCAGCATGAAATTTTGAATGACCTGTGCTAACAAAATGTTTTTATTTATTTCATTTATTTCCACTTTCGAAATGGTCGTTTATTGAAACAAAACAAATGCAACTGCAGGTAATTGTCCCGCATCGGATTTAGTGCAAACAGGAACAGCGAATAAAAACAAAGGCATTCGCGGGTGCTGTTAGCATCCAACCTATTGATCGGCGTTTTCAATGTTTCTAGGCAACCCCTACTAACGCCAATTAAGGCGTTCTGTACTAACATATATCGAAGAAGAAAAAAAAGACCATAATACCTATTACACTATACAAATTCACAATGGCACTAGATAATTAGAAAAAAAACAGGAAAAAACAAAATGAAAATAAATTTGTAACAAACCTAAGTATTTGCCTCCCCACAACACGACAGCAGCAGAAACGACGACGACGACGACGGCGATGATGACGATGATGGTGATGTTGACGATTGGGCAATTGATGGTTGTCGGTTGACGGTTGATGTCGATGGTTGATAATATTGGAAATACAAGCTAAAGCAATTCACATTTATACATCTTTCGGTCCGCGAGTAAGCGTATAAATAGAACTGATATTTAGGTACTAAGGAGTAAGCAAATTAAAAGTGCATCATCTAGATATGAGTAACTATGTCCGCCGATATGGTCCGACAAATGGCAACACAAATACGATCCACATCAATAATGTGCTCTGCAAATGCAATGACCTTGCATACGATTTTTGCGATGCTGTTGACATTTCGTTTCGACAAATTGTTTCATTCTTGATAAATCTAAACATTGACTCAACAATATTAGCTGGGGTGATGTCCTCACACGTTTCCAATTCAGCAATAACACAATCATTCAGTTTTTGAATGTCATCGCATTGCTTTGTTCCAATGATGAACTTTGGCAAAGTCTCAATATCATCAACACTCTCCTTGGGTATATACTCACCAAACGTACTATTCATACAACGTTGAATTTGATCTTTTTTCGATTCTATACACTCTGGTCCACGCTCAGCGATAAAAAGTGCAATCTGGTCACCACCTTTGTGACATACAAAATTCAAAATACTCTCAAAGATTCGCATCATTACGCTGGTATTATCTTTTTCATCTTGCTCCAGACAGGGTTCGACTTTTTTCACCAACGTTCTCAGACAATCCATTGCATCGGGACGCCGTTTACAGTACTTATTAAAGACAGTGTCTAAATCTCCATTTGGACGAGCTTTTTCTATTTCCGATTGAATTGCAGTCATATTGATAATTCCCGTAACGCATTCAAATGCCGCGGAAATACCCTGTTCGATGCTGTTGTAAGCTTCGGTGCCTGTGTCGTTGCCAGCGACTTTTTTGCACTTGTCCTTGAAGAGAGTCTTTGCCTTGTCTGTTAAATTACCATTCGTTAGTTCGGTCGGGATTTGGCTTTTAAATTCATCGAGGTCAACATCGATTGCAAGTATAGTCGAGAATAGTCCACATGAAATAATTAGAATCGCCAGCAGCAACAAGGGATGTGCTGGTTTTATTGCCATGTTTTATTTTTTCTTCTAATGAAATCTTTATTAAAATTTATTTATTTATTTTTTATTTTTTTTGGTTTCTTAATGAGTAAGTTGATTTTTTTCTTTAAATCGCACTTTTCATTTCACACACGAAACAAAGGGAAAAAAATGTAATGCGATTATGGATTCTTTGTAGTCAGCTTGCTGCTTGCAATTAACACAAATAACGGAGAGGAACTTACATGAGAAACGCGCTGCGACCGTAGTTTCAGAGATGAGGGGCGATAACTATTTAGTAGCAGCGTTTGAAGCAAGAGTTCAACGAGAAATGAACCCCATTCGGTTAGAGCAATTACAAACGACAACGACAATTAGAAATGAAATTGTTGAAGGAAGAAACAACAAAATGCAAGTGACGAACTTCGGACTTTGAATATCTGAATTTTAATGACAGCTGTCAAAGTATGAACTGACAATCATGTTTAAATTGGCGTTAGCGTTTAGGAAACTAGTAAAGTTGTTTATGTTGCATTATAATGACAGGTAGGGGGCTCTGGATGAATTTAAAAACGAAGCGTTATTCAAAACAAAATGATTTAAATACAATTTCTTAAACTCATAAATGGTCTTATTGCTAAAGGATTTCAAATTAAAATAATCCACATTTTTGAAGTATAAGTAGTAGGGCTTATTTGATTTGAAAGTTTGAGTTAATAAAATTATATTTACTTGAAACAAAACTTTGGGCATGTGGACACTTAGCCCTCTTTTAAGATGACTGGATTTTTTTATCAGATTTTGATAGATATCAAGTGTAATTAATGTTGCTTTTGATGCTTCGGTAGTTCGGGAAGCATAGCCAATCCTTCAAAAACACCTCTTAGAAAGGAGTTACAAGTGATTGATCCCACGATTTGTAGATCCTCATGCGTTCAACAGCATTGCATTTATTAAAAAAACAAAATAACATTACATTGCCTTTTCGATTCAGGCAATCTACGAGTATTTACGAAAGTTTGTAAAAATCTCTTGAAAGAATTTGAGACTAGAGATATCACAAATCGGGAAATGAGACAACGAGTAGTTTTCCTTGTAATGTACGTATCCGCCGGTAGGTCACGCGGCGATTAATCTATTAAAGCTCACTGACATGTGTTTCGGAAAGGCAAACAATGGCTCCGACAGTAAAATTTCATATATTATATCTCTATGAATATATAAAAATTAAGCGCATCCGCAATATGAATCCCAGAATTTACTTTAAAAAAATGCATCCTTCTTTTGTTTCACATGCCTCTTGGTATTAGTTTAGAATATTAGACATTCTCAGTTTAATATGCCTTTCAATTTTGTTCCTCTTATTCCACTGTTTAATGAAGATAGCTACAGGTATATATATTGCGGACTTAAGCTCCATCTAAAGTAAAGCGAAAGAAATTAGAGCAGATAATGATGGGAATCCATTTAAGTGCTTCAGAATTATCACGTGGCAAGTTTGCTTTCGTCTTTTAATGTCTAGGTATTCTTATCTTTGACATTTTTGCCTGGTAATAATGATTTCGATGATAAATTTCGCCCAACATATCAGGTTATGATAGGCATGTATGTATATGACATATATATCTAAAGTGTAATTTGACTGCTTATCTTTCTTTTAAGCTTGTGTTCGAACGTTATGTCCTTGGCATATTCTTTTTATCGTTTATTAAAACTTCTATAAATCTCTTTCGAAATAAAGTCTGTGTTTGTTTTTTTCGCAGAAATCCTACTTTCTTCAATAGCAAGGCTCCCCAGCAGGTCTCCTGTACGGCTTTTATTTTGCTGCAAGCGGTATGGTACCAGAGTTGAATGAAAACTAGCACAGACTGTCTTTCTAAAAATGCAGTCATTGTGTTTCTGTGATTGATGCACGCTATAAAAGATTTTTCAATAGATTTCAGGAGACTTAATCGAAAAAGTTGTTGGTAGTCTCTTATGATTGCAGCCGCTTTATATCGACATTTCTAACAGAACTTTATCGGCATCTGGGGTGTTCTTAGTCTTACCTTGGTTGCCAAACAAAAGTCCGAAATATGTCTTGCATCTATTGCAATCTTGGAAAAGTGCTACGCCATTTGAATTCCATTTTAAGCCAGGGGATAACACCTTTCGAGTTCTTTTTCCTTGATACATCAATCGACTGGTAGTTTTCTTCGAAGTACCATCTAAGAGAAGTACCTCAGCTGAATTTCTGGGCGTATGAAATAGATGAACTCATCTAAAGTATGAGCAGAATAAAAAGTCCTAAATTATAAAGATAGGTGCATATTCTAGCAAGTGTCATTCAAGGGGTTTAATAGCCTATTTTATTCACCAAGTTTATAGTTCAAGCTTGAGTTGAGATTTATGCAGGTGTTCCCATATTATAATAACTGTTTGGCTTAGTTATCTACACAATAATTACGCTTATGATTCCCGGAATTATTGATCTTTTTTCTAGCCAGGACTTTGCGGATATTTAAGTAATATTAAAACTTCCTTTTTTGTTAGTCGTTTCAAATTTGAACCTCATTGCACAGAACTAATTAATAGAATCAATATACCTGTTTATTTTCAAAATACATGGCTCAAACTTATCTCGTAAAAATTATTAAAGTCTGTCAGAGCAAGGTGAGAACGACTTGATTCACCATTGAGTTTCATAATTACGATCAAATCGTACAAACTGACAACTGTTCATTACTTTGATAGCCCTGTGTATGTACCTCGTTTGTAATTTTGTTAATCATCTTAGCAACAGCTCTTGCAGCCATAAAAACAAAAAACAAAGAAAATCCCACAAGTACCCACCTAAAGGCGGCCTGGCAAAACTCCTTAATTTTAATTAACTCTAATAAAACAATTAAAGGATAAACCCAACCTATACTTATTATGCATAAAACCTTTTTTTTAATTTTTACCTGTACACAAAAGGACTAATGTCCTCGATACCTATTATTTTAGGAAAAAATAAATAAATAAAAATACAGAACAATTTAAACAGCCAGTTTTAATCAGTAGCAACTAACAAAAGCATCTCAAAATGCTGCCACAATTCGCGGTTCTTTTCATAATAATATTTTTTCAATGTCGAGCTGTACAGACAACGTTTCCGTCTTCTACACATTATTTTTTAGATGAAAAATTGGAACAGTCAGTCGTTTACGAATCCATGGACAGAACTGAAAATGAATTTCAAATTGAAGTGGCTGACTTATTAGGACTCAAAGAACGACCGAGGCGAATTAATAAGCATCTATCTCTAAGGTAAGCCAGTTTACATTTTTATCTAATTTGTATGAGTTATATATTTTTGTAATAGAAAAGCAGCTTCTAAATTCCTTTTGGAGCTCTACAATTCTTTAAAAGAAGAAGAAGAACCACAATTGTCGGCGTATCATAATCGAGCTGCTAGAAGTACGCTCATCACTCGAAAGGATCGCATGGAGGTCGAAGATTCCAACAATATCATAACTTTCTCGGGAAAAAGTAAGTTCGAAAATCTATCAACTCCAATTTATTATAATATAATAAGTTATTTTCTTTTCTTTTCCTTCTAATAGAGGGTAAAGGTCGTGGTAACTACGGTCCTAGTATGACTATTACCTTTAACACCAACCACGTGTCACATGACTTAAGACTCCTTCGAGCAGAATTGCGGATTTTTCAAAACTCGAAGCTCGGACGAATTTTCAAGCGTGAGAAAAATGTAACTGTCTCGGTATTCAAAAAAGTTATCAACCACCAAATGAAAAACATCGAATTAAGTCTAGTGAGTAGGTTTACAACAAAAAGCAGCTACAAAGGGTGGCTGCAAGTGAACGTGACGAAAATCATGTCAAAATGGCTCTTTAGAGGCTATACGCCAAATGGACATGATTTAATAATTTCCATTAGCTTACCTAAGCTAAGCAACGAGATTCTTCAAGAAAACGAAGAGTTTATTACCCCAGAAGATATTGGTTTTGTCAACGTTGGTGGAAATGAGGAATATCAACCATTCATCATTGGCTACTTCAATGGTCCAGACTTTTTGCAAAAGATTCAAAATATGCGTTTTAAAAGGGACATCCGATCAAGCAGAAAACCTCAAGTTAATTATCATCAACCAACCGGAGATGGTGAAGGTTACAAATTACCTAAAACATGCGAGCGCATGAATTTCTCGATCGATTTCAGGGATCTTCATATGCAGGACTGGATCATTGCTCCGAAGAAGTTTGAAGCATATTTTTGTGGAGGAGAATGTAATTTTCCATTGGGTTCCAAAATGAATGCAACCAATCATGCAATCGTGCAAACTTTAATGCATTTGAAACAACCGAATTTGCCAAAGCCATGCTGTGTTCCAACTATACTGGGTTCGATTTCGATATTGCATCATATAAATGAGGATAGCGTTAATTTGAGTAAATATCCCAATAGTGTGGCTAAGAGTTGTGGATGTCATTAGCTACAAGATATCAAATATATTTTATCTTTATTTTTAAATTTGTTTTTCTTCTTTAAACATTACGGATGTTGGATTTTCCCAATATTTCCCACCGTTGTGTGATTGACATTCTCAAAATGTCGGTTCAATATTCAAAAGTAAAGTTCCTGTGGAATAAGGCTGATTTATCCGTGTGTTATTACAAATTGGGTTCTACTACAACGATGTTAAATTTTATAAGGCCACAACAGTTTTTTCTTTAGTTATGCAGTAGAGCAAGCTGCTTGTCAGCCAATTGCGATTTAATACCGCATATGTACATCCGAGGCAAACCTACCCTTGGACTCTAGTAAAAGCAGCAGCTAAAACTTCTTCTGTCAGTCGAAACTCTCTCGGTGACTAACTCCATGTCATTCCGAAATCTTCTTTATACTGCTCCTTTCAGGTTAATCCAAACAAATTTGTTATCCAACATGACATCTGAAAACATATCTAAGATAAAAAAATTTGTTTAATAACGTTATCGATCCCCTAAGCTTCCTACTCTTCGTTAAGGTAATAATCTTCATTTTGAGAGAATCGACTGCAATCTTGTTTCTAGTGTACCAACCGTATAATACGTCTAGCTCTGCTTGCGCTACAGGGCAAACAGTCCCAAGGCGATAAGCTTAACCATTTCAATATGTCTAATCATTAGAGCTGTTCAAAGCTTTAAGCGGACATTCGATAACGATATAGTGAGAACCCAGTCCATATCCGGCCATCTTATATCGGTCGTAACCGCAATCAGGGTTCCGTTCAGCAGGGTTTGCCTTAATATGCAAAATAAATATGTACCTTTAAAGGGGTCAAGCTTTATAATATCCAAATATCCTTAACATATTGATGCAACGTATAAAAATGTTTGTATCACTAAGGCTAGCAGCTCTTGTGGATGACCAAATTTATAAGATTTAAATTGGTTCAAACAATGTTCCTACAATGAGGATAGTCATTATTTAATCGCTAACTGTAAATCGGTTTATAGCGTAAATCAAAAATATAACTGAATTTAGTAAAAACAATTTATTTTTAGCAATAAAATGTTTAGAAATTGATTGAAGTTTTTCATTAAAAAAAAAAAAAAAAGATAAAACATTTTCATCAGTTGGCTAATGAAAAGGTACATGATTCTATTTATACTATTGTTTTTTACACATGACCATTTTTCGTTAAGCAATCTGCGGCTTTATAAACCAATTCGCGATGGCGTTCGGCGTGGTGTTTGTCCAGGCGTTACTATCTCCTGTTTTGGCATAAGTGCTTCTTCTCTTTGGGCAGCTTGAAATTTTTGTTCTTCCATTTGTTCTTGGGCCATTTGCATTTGGGTTTCCATTTCTTTAAGATGTTCAGCAGCTTGTTTCTTCTTCTCACGTCCGCTGCGTCCTGTTTCTTTAACCGAAAAGAACATAGGGCCTAACTCAGCTAACCAATAACCATCGACAGCCGTTGCACATTGCATATATTCTTTGGCGGTCATTACAAGTTCATGATAAACCACATAATCAGGTGTAGTGCCGAGACCATATAACGCTGAAGTTGGATGAAGATGACAAGGCATACCGGTTCGTAAGTTAACGTACTCTCCAATGCCTTTAAGCCGAGCAGCCTGATAGAAATAAGCTAGAAAGATGAATATATTTAAGTTTGTGTCAAAATTTTACTGTAAACTACTAACCTGAGCAAATACACTTTCTAACAATGTCCCAATCCGAGCCACATGATTTTACTTCTAGCTTTTGTTGAATAAGGATGTCCTTCAACTGTTGACGAACTTCGCGAACTTTTCGCATTGCTTTCACATGAATAAAGTGCTCATTGCACCAGTTGGCATTGTAACTGAAAATAATATCAGTAATTTTTTATTTCTAGTTCTAGGTATTTGGTATAGGAGTTTGTACTTGTTTTGTTTCCATTGAAGATAAACATTAAGATATGTTAAGTGGTCGGATTCAGGAACTTGGAACTTCTCTCTTACGCCATCAGCTTCTTCTTCTCGGCCCTTTGGACGGTAAAATATCGATGGGACCGACAACATTGAAACTAAAATAAATAAAGATAAACATTAGATTGAATGAAATACAACATATCAAATGTATCGCCTAAAGGACGTGATTCGTGAGATGTGATAGATAATATATGTGTCTGATGTATATACCAGACAATATGTTTGACACAATCGTCTTCCAAAATCATCGGAGTAAGTATTGATGAAGACTTAGTATGGGTTTTAGATAGCTTATATAGGATGCCGGTGAAAGGTCATAGGATGCTCTACAAAATAAGGTAACACTCGTAATTACAGTACCTTTTTCCTCGTATATTGCTTTCATTTGTCATCCAACAAATAAAATAATATTTGCTATGTCTTTCATTGTTTACTCGTATTATCGTATATTATTAATTAGCCACTTTTTGCCGTGTTTTAGAACATAACATTTTACTGCAAATCATTAGCCCTAAGAGAATCGCAGTAACGCCCCTAATTAACAGATAAGTCTGTGGGTATGACATGATTAGATCTTGAGATCCGACTGCTTATATTGTGGCAAACCGAAAAATAAATTTCTTTAACTTTTCGAAATACCCTACCTATTTTACGTGCTAAAATGATTAAACGTTTTAGATTTCCAACGAAAATTTTATCTGAAAGAGTAGACAACGTCCCCCCTCTAGAACGACACCAATTAGTCATATTAGTTATTCGTCGTCTGTTAGTTATCCTGGAAAAAATGCCTACAGATTTGACTACACTGAAACTTGTCTGACGCTAAGAACGTGAATACACTTTGCCGTCCAAGTATTCTTTATAATGTAGCGCATGTCTATGCGCTCTATCTTAAGCTTACACTTAATCGATGTCTTGGCTTATTATCTAATTCATTAACTTTTAATCTCAAATGATTTTTTTATTTTTTAACAAAAAATTAGAAATGGCTGTCCATTGTGTCATGTCTTATGATCTTATCATTGTTATATAAATCCAATGGATTTCCTGTCGCGATAATTGTCACTCATTGCCAAAGGCACCATACCACTCGACTGATGCTAAGATACACACAAACTTTAATTATTTAAAAGGAGTAGTATGAACTAGCAGTTGATTAAAAGTGGCATGAAGCTTTGCTGCAGCATAGATTTATGTGTATTCATATTTCACATATTTTTTGTGAGAAATAGGTAAATGTTATTGCTGAAAAACTTTCAGGGGAAATCTCTTGACATATAGTATGTCTAGAAAAAAAAATGTACGAGTTTCAATAAGCCTTTCTTTGTCAAATATCTTAAACAATGTTCTTCATCGGTACCAACTAATAGAAGTTTATTGAGGTCAAGTCCAGAGACTTTGGAGGCCCCATCTACGAATTTGTATACACGCGATCTCCACACTCTTTAAATGCATAGCCATAGTAAGAGGGATCCATCCTGCTGGTACAAAAGTGATATATCTTTTACGTTACACTTCTGGTAATTTGTTTTCAGGTAGAGTTTCAAATTAATCCTTGGAGTAAGCCGATAGAGTCCGATTTATTTATTAAACAGTACACTTATCTATCATGGAGTGGAGATTGTCTGCTGCCCAGATAGGTAATTTGAGAAAATACGTGATTAGATTCTCAATAAAGTTGTGTTTTTCGAGAATGTAATGCGGAATTCTAAACGCTCTTTTTCTCAAAATATGTCAGAACATCTTCCACACACTATCCTGAACACCCTATTTATTTTTTTCTCCACTTAATTTTGGTTGGGTGGTTGATTTACCGGGGTAACTGGCCGGCCATGGAAAAAAAACATAAGTTACGAAGCAACAACAAGGCTCGGATAGGGACGGATCTACTGTTGACAACCCATGCAAATGAATTAACGACAACGAACTTCGAATATGCACGTGGAATGTTAGGTTCCTTAACAGACCACGAGCAACTGAACAACTAGCGGAGGCCCTAAACTGCTGCAAAGCAGACATAACCGTCATTCAAGAAATGCAATGGAATGGGCCGGATAAAAAGAGTATATGAAACTGCGACATCTGCTACGGCGATTGTTATCGACGGCAAAAGCAGCGCCTATTTGGATGAGGATTTATTGTCGGATGCAGACTTAGGCTAGATGTCTTAAGTTTCCGGCATGTGAACAAACGTCTCGTAGCAATCCGTATCAATGCAAAATTTTCCAAAATTAGCCTGATACGCGCATCTGAAGATATCAGAAATAACCATTATAAACTAAACGAGTCACCATTGACTATAAGCAAAGAACTCATACTACAGAGTAAATATTATTTTATAACTGACACTGGACCTGAGCTAATTGTTGGCCTCAGTGATAATTATAATTCAATAAATAAAGCCGTCTTCAAAACAAAATATAATCTGTATATTCTACCAAACTCACAATGGCGAAGTAACAAATAAAAATCGTCTGAGACACTTCCCCTGAAGGCATCATACATCATCGACTGCGATTTATAAATTACAGAAACCAACCGCATTGCTCTTTTATTTAATTGCTAATTATTATTAAAACAGCTTCAATAATTCAACTTTCTGAACTGCCAAATCTAAGTTATACAAGATGATATAAGTAATTTGTGATTTTGTCGTAAACTTGTTTCCCCCAATTTACCGTATTCCATTTGTCTAACCCTTAAAACCTTTAATTTAGTTTTAAACCCTTTAAAAGACTTATTGCGCACAGGAGTTTTGAATTTGCTTGCTGGCGTGTTGCACTCATAACCGTGCATACAATACATTCACTGCAGAAGTGTATTTATTTTTATTTTTACTTTTTTGGTGTTTTCTGGATTAATTTACGTATTTTTCGTTTTTCTTTATGGCTTCGTTTTCAACCCTAACATTCAAGTTGTACACTCTATATAAGAGGGAGTATGCTACATGAGTAATGTCGTTTAACTACGCAGCTCGAAATGCATGAAATGGAAAGCATTGTAAGTTCGCAAAACACAAAAAACAACAAAAATAAAACGCAATCAGAGAGCATTCCAGATATCATACAAAACAACCTTGTGGCATGGCTTCCCAATCATTTCGCAATGGACTTTTCTTTTGTTTTTGAGGAACATTTATGTTTATTGCGCATCACGCATTCAGACAAAAAAAAATAGTAAAATTGCTTTAAAAAAATAGTAGTGATTAATATACTCGTATACATACGATTATGAAAAGCATAGGTAGCTTTTAATGTAGTAATCATCAAACTGCGTCATATGGTGTCATTTTCTTGTTGATGTGCGACAAAGATTTTCATCTCACAACAATGCAAATTACATACAACAGCATGGTTTGTGAAAACTACGATTTGCGGACAGCATTAATTTCAAGAAAACTGCTGCAGAATTGATTCGAATGCTTGTCGAAGCTATTGGTGAGCATGCTCTTGTTAAATCACAGTGCTTTGGGTGGTCTAAAAAAATTAAAAAAAAAATTCAGTGACGTGGGAAACGAGGAATCTGGAAGAAGACTAACAAAATTAAAGCCGCAAAGCAAATTACAAGCATCGTTGGAGAGGATGACGCTCAAATACTTAAACCTAGCAAAACCTTTAACACTGAACGCAAGCGACAACAAATGATCAATTTGAATCAAGCTTTGCGTGAAAAATGACTAGAATATTAATATATCAACACAAAGTGATTATGCTTCATGATTATGCACCATCACAAACAGCTAAACTGGCCAACAAAACGAATTGAGGCGTCTAGTTGGGAAATGCAATACTTGGCTCCATCCGATTAATACGTATTTGCATTGAAGCGATACGCGCTTGCTGAGTAGCAATTCACTTCTTACGAAAATGTACAAAAATGGTTCGATAAATAGTTTGCTTCCAAAGAGCAATAGATTTTTTTTGTGTTGCATCTACAAATCGTCAGACTTTGAATAAAATATTATATTTATCCTTTTTAAATAAAAAAAAATGTATTTTCTATACGAAAAATTCGATTTTATGTATAACGAACAATTTCGTAAAATCTGTTATGTAAATCTGTTATATTTGACGTCATGCAACTTACCTATAATTAAAACTTCCGCACTGCACTCCATTTGGCATGAGACAATCAACATTTGACATTGCGGCGGATCCAATGGAAACTCAGCCATTTGTCGACCCAGAGGAGTCAACGCTCCTGTATGATCCAATGCACCCAAGATCCATAATTGGTAAAGAGAATTTAATATATTGTCTTGCGGAGGTGGATCCATAAAATGAAACTGCAACAAATCTACTACGCCAAGTGATTTCAGCAAAAGCACTGTGTTAGCTAAATTGGTTCTTTGAATCTCTGGCACCGTCAAGGGTAGTAGCTCTTCTTTGTACTGCCTTTGAGTGTACAAACGAAATGCTTGACCAGGTCCCGTACGACCAGCACGACCTGATCTTTGATTAGCGTTTGCCTGTGATATTGGATAGATTTGCAAAGCGTCCATACCAATTCGTGGATTGTATACTTTTAATTTACAATAGCCAGAATCGATGACAAAAATTATACCGTCAACGGTAAGTGAGGTTTCGGCAATATTTGTCGCTACTACACATTTTCTTAGGCCTTCTGGTGATTTTTGGAAAATTTTCGCTTGTAAATCCGATGGGAGTTGTGAATAGATTGGGAGAATAGATAGTTCCGGAGCATTATCTATTTCTACTAATCTTTCAGCTAATACTTCGCAGGTAACTTCAATGTCCTCCTGACCTGGCATAAATATCAGCATATCACCTTCGGTCGGTGTCAGGTGAATTTGCAAGGCTTGTTTGACGGCCGATTCAACGTAATCTTCGCATGTGTTTTTGCTAAAGAGCGTATCGACTGGGAATGTGCGACCAGGAATTGTAAATGTGGGCACATTCCCAAAAAATGTGGCAAACTTTGTGGAATCCATCGTGGCCGAGGTGACTATAAGTTTGAGATCATGTCTTCGGGCGACAATCTGAAAAGAGAAAACAAAACAAATATACGAACTGATTGATTAGGGAATTAATTAAGTTTTCAAATATAGTGAATCAACATATGACAGTATGTATCACTTATCAAAAGTGCTTTTACGAAATATTTCGTCTTCATCTTTTGGCTATAATATACCTCTAGCTATGAGCGCTTATGAACCGTTGAAATATGTAGCATTTATATCATATATCACTAACTTAATTTTTCTCTTACGTATATGAACTGCTACGGCGCATGTAGATAAATTTTGTAAGACACCTTATTTCAAATCACCTTGTTAATGAGGTCAAGAATTTTCTAATACTTTTACTTTTCAACGATATAATTAATTTTCATAGGGTCTTTCAAACCTCGGTTTTCAATTCAATGAAGACAATATGCAGAACTTTTGAAGCATCTCAATGGTGTTATTACGAGTATTATCCGTAAACGTTAAGTCGCATCGTGTGTCGACCTGCGTCTTTCAAGGTAACATCCTAGAGAAAGATTTGGCCTCACTTATTGGACCCTCGATCGCCTTTCAAAGGTTCATGATCCGGACCCCAAGCACAGTTCATAGTTCTTACTACTTTTCTAACTTTGGCTGGCGTTTCCTCTTTATGCGCGGCAACCGCAGTAATGTTACTGGATTGATCTCCGATTCTATTAAGTCACCGTTTCACCTGCTGCTCATATATAATGAGAATACTGCTCCAAAGTAATTCGGATAAATAGATTTTATTCTGCAGCGAAATATCCCAAAATCGTTTATATCGATTAAATGTCGAAGTGTTAGATCACGTTCTACATATGTGTACTGAATGATTTTGTAAGGAATTCAACATTTTAATTGAGATTTTGACAGGATTACAATCTCTGGCCCATATACTTTCGGTAAAAATAACCAATTTGAAGTGATCTGTTGGCGAAAGATTTATAATAGATTTTAAAATCTTATCTGCCAACTCAAATATCTCCCGATAGTTTATCAGTTATTTCTGCTACTTCTAGCATCGATTCGATTCTCAAACGGGAACGGTACCGTATGTTAAGTTCATCGAATTCTAATATCAGTAGTAGAAAATGTTAGAAGCATTACCTATTGAGATATAGTCCTGCCATTTAAGTGAGCATTATGTACCCAGACATCATCCATGAATTGCACTAGAAACCCCAAAAACAAAAAAAATTTGTTTATTCCCAGAATGTATCCCAATAAAAATCTACATTTTAATGATCGCATACATACTCGATATTGCCAAATATAAAATGGGCCTGGCCAAAAGTGACAAAACATCCTGCAACGCTTTCTGTAACAGTGATGAAACATTGTGAAACACTATCTCAGTGAGTGCTCGGTCTGTGCTCGCCTTTGATGTGGCTGCTATGATACTGTACCTACTTTTTCATTAAAGTGCTTACATGGATGAGAAGTTACGGTAAAAGAAGAGCACAATAGACTACATAGTTGTTTTTTGGAGTCCTCTGTTGCAACAGAAAAAAAAATCTGGATCAGCCACATCAATTCAATGGAAGTAAATTTTTGTCTAGAGAGTCTTAAACAACGAAAACCATTTGGAGATTACCGCACAGTTTGTACGTTTTAACGAACACGTCTGAAAACTTGATCTGAAAAAACGGAAGCATGCAGCTAAAAACTTTAACGCTCCGACCTATAGGATCCGGCAATCAGTTGTTCTGTCACAGATAGAGCATGAGAGAGTTTTTCTGGAAATACGTAAAAGTCAATGTCATCCGTCAACGGATTCTTTGATTAGATCAAAAAATATAAAATAAAAACATACAATAGAGGCTGATACAACTTTATAAAATTTGTCAACTCTGCCAGAATAAATGTATTACAAACTTGTGTTTGGTTCTCATTACGCGCTTTCCATTTGTAATCGCATAGGCAATGCTAAGAAAAAAACATTGACATTGAACAAAAAATACAAACTCTGTATCTTAATCTTATTGGTCATATGTTGGACAACGGGATTTTGTTTTGCTTTAGAAGGTAATAATTTTCGTATATAAAACAAACAAAAAATCATTAATATTTAAGTTACAAAAAACAGTCCCCCCTAGTTAGATTCTAGATACAAAAAAAGGTAGTGTATCTATTAAAGATGGTCTGTAATGTACTATATTGTAGGAAGTTCCCTTAGAATTTCATACCGAAGAGCAAATATTAGATGCTCTCACCTCTTTTTACTCTTAAGCCAGAGACAAGAACGAGAAATAATCTCTTAAAATATATAAATAAAACTTCTCATAAAAATGACACGACCTTAAAGTTACGAATAGACAAACAAAACAGACGAATTTGTCGGCCTGGGGGCGACTTGGGTGACATGATTCCGGACACGTAGTATCTACTACAATACATATGTACGTCTGAATTATACGGATTGGTATTCGTAGGTGCAAACAAGTGCGAGGTTGTTCCTCTTGATTTGTAAAATTTATCACTTACATACGAATTATATTGTAAAATTGTAGTAAACACCTTGAATGCCTCATCTTGCCGTAGACAGTAATAAATTTAATTTAAATGATTTTTTTATTTACAGTAATGAGTGGGCTATAAAATACGGAATGTAAAATAACCACTTTAACTCCGGGGAGTCCCTTTCATTGCAATTTCTATGGGTCACACTTTTTGTTCTAAATGATTTTGAAACCATGAATTACTGTGTGTTTTAAAATATGATTGAACGTTTTTTTCTGATCACCGCTAGTTAAAGTAATTTAAAATGATTCAGTGCATTTGTTTGCACGTGACTGTCAAACTTAATGAATTGGCGGTAAATATTGACACACAGTGATATCAAAAATTAGCCAATCAAATAAATCAATCAGAAATTAGAAACTGGAACTGATTTGCGTTTTTCTAAAAGAATGATTTAGGTGCAAAGTCGAATACGTGGTTCTAGAGGAAGTTAATTGATTTAAGAATTAATGAAAAGACATCATGTCCCATTCCATGTCATAATTCGATGAACGTATGTATTTAAATATTACCGAAGCAACACATTCCAATTCAATCATGATTATCAGTATCGTTGAAATGATTGAAAAAATGTTGAAAATAAATTTATTGTGCCAAATAAAAAAGTTACCTTTGACCGGTTTAATAGAGATATACTTCTACAGCCGTACGATATCTAGATTAATAGTTTTATGGACCATGTTATACAATTGCTCTCTTGAAGATTATATTATATTTAAAACTCAAACAAAAATTCCTCCATACAACACGGAGTCTTATGAGTTAGGGACATTATCATGAATCGCATTAACCTCTGAGGAGAAATTCATTAACATAGCTCAATAAACAATGTCTGATTAAGTTAATTAATTGTAAAATATGAGTGATACTAAATCATCTTGAAGATCGTAATAAATATGAAACTGAAGAAAATAAACAGAAATTTACAAACGCTAAAAGTCTGAAAGCAGTCTATCCATTATTAAGGCGAATTAATGCAGGTTACTCGTAATTTACTGGTTTTCATAAAATGTTACGTTGCCCAAAACACCGAGTGTGGTGTGCGATCTCTACCCGAAATGATTGGGCTTGACTTCTGAAATGTATTGCCGACTGATAGACGAGTTCCTGTTACAACTGCAGAATCGAAAATTGCTGGCGATATTTCAAAGTAAAGTTCTATAAAGGAGCCTGACCTAATTACAAGTCAAAATAGCTCGCAATACGAATCCTCGAATTATTCAGCCCCTACAAGAAAATACCTGCACCCAAATCGCAGCCGCTGCACATATGCTTTCCTCTCGCATGTTTGCGATTGTAAAAGTCCATCTACAAAATGCATTCAAAAAACCGAGAATCATTTAAACGACGTTGTCTTTTAAAAATTTAACAAAAAAAAAAATACAATGGAAATTTTCTTTTATCCAACACTTTTCAACGTTTTAAACGAACTTAGATTATCAGTGCAGCCCGTCGTACCGTATGTTTTCAGGTACATTTAAGAACCATCCAAGAAACATAATGAACAACACAAATATCCTAGTTTTGTATTTATGAAAAATTTTGAGTAATCAATTTCGGGCGAAGCTGATCATTTAACTTTTACAACAACCGATCAAGAACTAATAACGTTATAAGTGGATGTGTTTCCTCAGCCTTAATCTTGATATCATCTTCCGTTTGTAGCGTGTTCCAAGCAAAAACTGTGGCGATAAAGAGAAACTATCTTGGGTGCAATCAAATTGTTGAAATCAATCATATACCCTCAATTTTTTTTAAGGGTTTTCAAATAGTTAATTGATTTTCCTACATATTTGCGTTCTACAACAACAACATATCTTAAATCTAAAATTATAATTTTTAAAAAAAAAATTCCACTCGTTTCAAAGTTATATCCCTTTGTGTACGACCTGTCTCAAACCCGATAGTCACGTCTGACCGGTTTTTGTCAAAAGATCACAGAAGCATGAAAAATATTTAAACCCTTCTGCTAGTATTTTTCGTGCATCTACGCTTCGATGCTTTCAAAGAGCACACTTTTGAATTCGTAAAAAGTTTAAAAGCGTTTTTTATCGAAATTTTATTTATTTCCGTGTCTGACGTGACAAATACATTTCAGTAAAAAATTTCATAAAATAATGAGAAAATGACAGCCTACCGGCCGTACCGCAATTATTTTCGTTAATTCGATCCCTCCCTAAAGAGAATGTAATGAATGAAAGATAAAAATAAAAGTGAGTATGTATTTATTTTTAACAGCGTTTGCTGAAGTCCGCCAAGTCCGATCTGAACCAAAGTCTGGCATAACCAAACTCGTTCTAAACAAATTGTTTAATGAAATGATGATCTGAGTGCATAAAACGGCTACTTTGAACCACAACAGCAAAGTCCGCAGGTTTACACTTCATACTTGGTCCAAAGTTGGGTGGCCGGTTTTGCCCCGTACATGGCGATGTGATGACGTTAGATTCCTCTGTAATGTCTATCGGAGTCACTTGAGACCCATTTTGTCATCTTCGTACGATGTGGAAGGCACGGCATCGTTCAGTGTACAGTTTTCATGACTCGCAGTACAGAAGTCCTGGTTGCATTTGGTCTATGTTAACTTTTTTTTTGATTTTGAGCGAGCTATTTATCCTTCATGGTCACGATTTCTTACAAATTTTTCCAAACTCACAAATTTTCTAATACAATTTAAAGTCCCCTTAAATTGTATGTATGTAGCTATGTAATGAGATTGTCGATAAGGATAAGGAAAATAAAAATATTTTTTCTTTCAAAAAGTTAAAGATGTTCCTAATAACTGTATTAAAAAGAGTTTTATAATGAAACACTGTTTAAATTGATCATTTTTGTGCTTGAGAACCGAAATAGTACCCAATCACCTCTTAAGAAATTAAACTTAACAAAAATAGAAGTTAATTACATATTCTACCAGTGAAAGGTGCCTTAGATAACCCGATCGCCACTTTTACAAATATACTTTTGTTAGACCGTGACATAGTGAATAAATTCGACCAAAGCTGGATTTAAAACGTTTAAAAAGATTGATTTCTTTCAGCAGGATATATAATAGCCATCACTAAGCAGCATCTTAAGGACAAGAAAGCAAAAATACCTAGCATATACACGTACTTACACGATATCTGTAGAAAGTGCACTCACAATCGGGAGCAGGAAACTACTAGTATCATCCTTATTATGTTTCTGAAAATGATATGACTAGTACACAAAAAAAATACAGAAACTCCTGTTGTCTCGATAATCTGCTCTATGCTAGGATATACTCGTAGTGTACATCCAGAGCAGTTTTTTCTATTTCAAACATATATTGCCTCGACCCAATTACCCAAAGTGAAAAGTACTTGCAGTTAAAGAAACAAAAATTGTTTTGTTTAATTTTTTGTAACGATCTTTAATACTGTACACGCTCAAACAGCAATTAATGACTTACTTGTATTTCGCGTAGGCTTCAATCTACTTGTGATCAAAAATATTTTTCGATATGCCTCTTCTTTTTTCTTCATTTTATTTTTCTATCGTGTAAGCCCATTAGAGATTAATGAAAACAATGGATAGCTGTATTATTTGTATACCTACTCCACAGTATATTTTCATATTAAGAGATACTATGATGCCGAGAAAAAATTTATAATATGCGTGTTGGCACCCGAAAGCCAATGAAGCGGCATTTTAATTAATTAATCATTTATGGACACGCAATTACGTTTCATTTTAGGCGTTGCTAGTACTACGTATGAATATTTTAAGAGTTTATTACAACTGTTGGTGTAGGTTGAAACTTGAAATGCTAACATCTTATTAAAACCCCGAAATCCATTGGTTTTTTTTATTTGTTCATGTTGAATGTTTTTTTTTTTTTTTTTATTTAAATTAGCTTCATGTGATGATACGAGTACCAGTATGCGATGACCTTAACTTCCATTAAAATGATGAAAGTATCATCTATCGTCTAGCAGCACCACTCGTCAACTAGTAAACATACTCGTAAGAAGTGTTTATTATTGTTTGTAGACAATTGCTATACGAGTATGTATTAAAATGCAGTCTTGTAAAGCTAAATTGTACGATTAAAATCCATTACGCATCCTTTTATCAAAGGTCTGATTGCCATCACTGTGAATACATACTTTCACACTTTTTTTTATAAGTCCAGGCCTTTTTAAAGACCGATTTACAAGTGGACTTTACATAAAAAATAAAAACCTTAAAATCAGATGTTTCGTCAAACTGAATATGTCAAGTTTTTTGGAAAACTATGTAGTTTACATAAGGACAAGAGGTATGCAATAAACATTGCCTTTAATGGTTAGGACATGAAGAGCGCAGCGTTCTGTCCATTAAATATTCCATTCGAGGAGAGATAGGACTATGTGGTACCGCAGAAGTAAAAAGTAACTTTTATCAACTTTGAGTGTGCAAAAAAATGCATTTAGTCAATGAATAGACTTAATAAAGAAGGGACATTTGACCTTATTATCTTGTTTCTCTTACATAGTTGATTGACCGACTTTTGCACTCGGCGTAAAATTAGGTGTTGGCACAATCACTGTTTTTTTTTTGTGGGGGTCGTATATACGAGTACAGAAGGCTTTGCAACTTAACTTGGCTTAACAAATGAATTTTTTAATACTTTTTAACCGCCCTTTATATCAACAATACTGATAAAGCCATAGTAATTAAAGCTATTGCCATTCCTTCTAGTCAATAACTTAGTGCATTGATTAGAAGTCGGAGAAAATCTACAACTTTTGATGTGAGATCGATCAGTCGCAGAAGCTAACGATTTTCTTTAAAGTGGAGTTATATTATGATTACTTCATCACTTGAGACCAATGACATATACTTCCACTGAACTATGTAACCTAGTCTATAATGAAATTGGCTAAAAGTAAGTTTCATTATTTTTCGATTGAAATATGTAACACTATGGCAAATCTGTTTCAAATATGTAGTATCTATTAAGTGCATTCGAAAAAGGTCTTGATCAACCCGAACAGATCTTATTCAGTTCCCTTCGCTTCTAATGGAAATCTGAGTCCGCATTGTGCTGAACTTTCTAATCAGGGAGAATATGTGTGTTGCTCTCAATACAAATTATAAATAGATAAGAAAATTTCTGAATCCACCAAGCCAGGCGGTTCACGTAAAATAATGCTCAGGAAAAAATACCATAAGGAACTCATTGATGTTAGAATGAATCACTATCGCCTAGACGCAACTATACGGTGGAACAAAAAACTTAATTAAACAAACCTATCGTATCAAGGCTTCAGTATCTATAAATACTCCCGCTGTTATTGATCATTTCATTTGTACAATATATAAAAAAAAAAGAACAAGTGGAAATTTCCGGCACGATTATATAATACAAAGAGGAAAAATGAATCTCATAGTCCAGATCGAACAAAGGCATCTCTACTTAGAAATTTTCATCTTGAATCGCTCGTTATGACGTAACAAATAAAACTAATACAAATTTTACGAAACACATTACGTCTCGTCCAATTTGTAATTGTAACAGTCCTGTTCTTTCAATCAGATAGTCAATATTATCGCTATACGCCCTCTCACTTACAAACCTGGTTTCAAATGTAATTTCAATGAAAACTTTATTTCAGGAGGAGACTAATTTTACTGTGTCAGTGTTTCGATCAATGAGCAGAAATTATACCCAGTGGCTTGATAGCAAAAATCCATAAAGAAAAGAACACAGAGCATCGGAGGCAGAAGACTTAAAAACACAGATTGAAGTCAGTTGGAAAGGAAAAGGAAAAAGGAAAGGCATATAAGAGAGATGAACGTTTAATTCACGTCTTGTTTTTCTTTTCTATAACCTTTGAAAAACTTGATATAAACTCTTCAAAGGGCTTTAGAGTTAATTTTGAGCTGATAAGCAGTAATTTAAAACAAGTTTTCAAAAGATTGCAGTAAGTTGGGATGACTAAAATTTTTAGTCCATTGAGCAACGTAAGAAGTTGAACAAAACATGATAGCATAAGGCTTCGGATTATCCGACCTGCTGAATGCGGTGCAACTTGCTTTTTGGGACTTTTAAACTATAAGATTTAGAAATGCTTCTTCGAGTGATTTTCGGCCCCGTCTGCATTGACGGTGAGTGGAGGAGGAGATAAAACCCCGAACTGTACGCATTGTGCAGCGACATCGACCTAGCCAAAAGAGTGAAATTCCAACGACTGAGATGGCTGGGTCATGTAGGGCGGATGGACCCAACGCTCCGGTCCAAAAAGACTTCGAATCCACCTGGAATGACAGCGTAGTAGAGGAAGACCGGGACTCAGGGGGCGCACGCAAGTGGAAGGGGACCTCAACAAACTTAGCGTGCGAAACTTGAGGCAGCTAGCAAAAGATCGAGATAACTGGAGACGCTTATTGACTGAGGCACATGTCCACCCCGGACTGTAGCGCCACCTAAAGTAAAGTAAGTAAACGATTAGCGACCATTTCAGTGGAGTGTGGGCTTGAGAATCAAAATCTCTCGACTAGACAAATAAATGTTAAAATGTACGATTGGCGTGATTGTAGTCAATTGTTGGTTACAGTTGATGAGGCTTTGCAGACTTAGAGCTTTAATAATGAAATTAGCAAAGAACCTTTTCTTTCCAATTTGAAATTATGTTGTGATGACACTGTTCCTTTTGCTTTTTTACAGGCATCGGTGTACAGCACTGATTGAAACTTGTCTCAAAATCGGTAGTATCGTCAGATATTGCTTTATAGTTGTAAAGCATACATTGATTATGTCGAAGCCCATCTGAGTGCAGTTTTTCCTGTGTTGCCGGTGTTAAACTCAAACAGTTTTAGCAGATTGCGGTACGAACTGCCGATATTAGATTTCAAATCCAACAAAATAAATCAGTTAACTTAAGAACAGGGGCTTCTTGATCGAAACTTCTTAGATTGGGCTCTGCAAAAGTTTGAGAAAAATCTAGAGTTTCATCGAAAAATCATTTTCAGCCATAAAGTCTATTTTTATCTTAATGACTTTGTTAATTAACAAAACTACGCTATTAGATAGCGACAAATGCACACATAGATCAGAGACTCCATTGCATCCACAAAATGTGACTGAGTTGTGTGGATTTTATGCCGTGTTACCGTCAATGGAGTACGATTTGGTGGCATTTTTGGCCAGAATTCGATGAACTTGACATCAGTGATATATGGTTACAACAAAATGGTGTCACACGCCACACAGCTGGGTCGAACAATTATTCTATGAAGGAGAAATTCGAAACGAGATTGAATTCCATACTTTAATTTAGCATGTGTACTACTATATCTCAATTATTTCTGTGTCCTTATTGAAGAACTCTTTACTCAAAACTATACATACATGCACATATGTATGTACTCGTATATAGTCTATGTGTGAATTTATAACCACACCGAAATATTTGATTCGCTCAACTTGGTTTAACACTTGGCAGTTCGCTTCTTAGTTCATTTCGTTTATGTTTAATAACATTTAGATTTGACGACTTTAATAATGTTTAATGTAGATATGGTGAAAAAGTAACGCTCACAGTATATATTTTGTGGGAGACCCATTTTTGTCTTGATGGTGTTGGAGGATATAACATGTACCAATGGTGCCATGTACCCAACTCGGTGGTTTATCAAGAAAAGAAAAAAAACATAATTACGAAATTTTCCTGGGCAATCTCTTCTTTACATCTCATTTTGACCGGTATATCTTTTCCTAAGCTCAGACTGATTCTCAATGAAAAGGTTCTTTGTTTCAAGATACTTCTCTAGTTTAAATTAGATTACTTTTTCCAAAAATTTTTCGAAGGCCATGTATATACTCGTAACGAACATTTTCACATAAATAAAGAGATTTTACTTCTTCGGCTGGTCTTACTACGGACTCTTTCCATGTTTCAGGAAGAACACCACAGCACATAACAAGATTTATTAAACGTAGAATTAAGTCACCGATTATATTGATTGAGTACATCAACATTTTAGTGTATTTTACACATGAAATTGAAGTTCTTTTTTTGGTTCATTGATTTTAAAATAGTTTTTATTTGAGGAAGATTAATACACTAAAATTAAAGAGACGCGTCAACGGGGTTGGATGGTGGTGTGTATTGAATAATCAGAATGGACATGTTTATTTCAGTGACGCTGTTTATGATAAATATAATGAATTTGTCGGTCATGTGCGTGTTGTCTTTTATGTAATCAGCGTTAAATGTTATATTTATAATTGCTTCTTTTTTGTTCATTCAGGACACATTGTCGACTACATCGAAATTTTGATCACGCGCGCTTAATATTTTACCTTTCATATTTTCAATTTTTGCTCTTAAAAAAATTATTTAATTACGATTTCTAAATCTATATTCCTAATATTTAGCTTCAGTATACCAGCAGTTTGTAATTTTTAATTCGTTTATAAAGACAAACAGATTTGTTATTCTTCATTACCAAATATCTTACCTATTTTGCTTGGAGTTTGGCATTGAATACACCGAATACGACATTGTAAACACTCCAGATTGTTTAGAAATAGGCTTCGGTTGTACTTTAAGTAGATATCTACTGTACTTTCCGTTATAAGTTGAAGATGTAAAAATTAATTTTGTTTTAGTAATGTCTCGTGGTCACTCATTTCTAGGTGCAATTTAATCGCCGCTATAATGTTGGCGCCTGGTTCTCTTATAATGTAGTCGTATTTTTTTTCTGATTCGCACAATTTTTTGACACTGATTTTCTATATCGATTGCATGTTTGATATAGTTTCTAAAGATTTGATTTAGCAAGAGTCAATATTCACATTTTCACCTATAGTAAATCGCTCATTTATTTGCACGGAATTCGGTTATTTATTTATCACAAAATTAACCTTTCAGTGAAGTATAGAGGCACGACAGACAACAGCAAGGGACACTGATTTGTTTTTATTTATTACCTTGCATTTAAGCCACAAAATTCTTGATTCTTTTGACTTTTCAAAATCGCACACCTCAAAACTATTATACATACACCACCAGTGTGCCCCGATTCACCATCTCATCGAAAGGGTTTTTTTTGTAACCGGCTATAAGAATTTCAATATATCTTTAATAATGTCAGTGCTATGGGATAATCATATTACGAGGGCGGGTCAATAAGTCCGTGACTTTTTGAATTTCTGACCTCTTTACTAAAACAGCAACACTGCTCCTGTCAACAGGCATCTGTCAGTTGACTCCTGTCAAAATTTAAACTTGCTGCGTCAGTTAGTTTGTGTTTGACAGCTATTTTTATCAGACTACTCACTAATTTGAGGAGAAAATGGAAAAAAGTGAATTTCGTGTGCTTATTAAGCATTATTTCTTGCGAAAAAAAACCATTACCGAGACCAAGGCTAAGCTTGATAAATACTATGGGGACTCTTCACCATCGATTTCAATGGTAAAAAAGTGGTTTACTGAATTTCGTTGTGGCCGTACAAGCACTGAAGATGCCGAACGTCCTGGACGCCCAGTTGAGGTCTCTACACCCGAAACAATCGAAAAAATTCACGATATGGTGTTGGCCGACCGAAGATTGAAAGTGCGAGAGATTGTGGAAGCCGTAGGGATCTCGCATGGCTCAGTGGTTTCAATTTTGAATGATCACTTGGGCATGAGAAAGCTTTCCGCAAGATGGGTGCCGCGTTTGCTCACAGTCGACCACAAACGCAATCGTGTAACAACTTCACAGGAAGGTTTGGCGTTGTTTAATCGCAATATGGAGGAGTTTTTGCGCCGTTTTGTAACCGTGGACGAAACATGGATCCATCACAACACACCAGAGAACAAACAACAGTCAAAACAGTGGGTTTCTAAGGGTGAATCGGCGCCAAAGAAGGCCAAGGTGGGTTTGTCAGCCAATAAAGTTATGGCGACTGTTTTTTGGGATGCACGCGGGATAATCCACATTGACTACCTTCAAAAGGGAAGAACAATCAATGGGGAATATTATGCCAACTTATTGGACCGATTCAATGACGATTTGAAAAAAAAACGACCTCATTTGGCCAAGAAAAAAGTTCTTTTCCACCAAGACAATGCAAGGGTGCACACATGTGCAGTTGCCATGGCAAAAATCCATGAATTGGGCTATGAATTGCTCCCTCATCCACCCTATTCTCCAGATTTGGCTCCGAGCGACTACTTCTTGTTCCCAAACCTGAAGAAATGGCTTGGTGGAAAAAGATTTGACTCCAATGATGAAGTCATCTCGCAAACAAAGGCCTATTTTGAGGACCTCGACAAATCATTTTTTTTGGAAGGGATAAAAAAATTGAAGAAGCGTTGGACAAAGTGTATAGAGCCCAAGGGAGACTACGTTGAAAAATAAAATTATTTTTTTATCAAAAAATCTGTGTTTTAATCCAAAAGTCACGGACTATTGACCCGCCCTCGTATTACGAAATCATTATTATTAATTCTTCTGAAATCGTAAGACCTACTGGCAATGATTTCGATAAATATACAGAATATGCAGATACTTGAATACTATTGTTTGTAGTAGATAGAGATGTTTCAAAAAAGATCATGCGAATGTTTTGGTGTCGAAGAATTCCTATACCTGTTCAAAAAGAGCAGTGGAAATATAACACGTATTTGTCAAGTATGGTGGTCAAATGGTGGCGATGGCGCGATGGTTACCTCATTGGACTATCACGCAGAGGGTCCGTGATTCGATCCCCGGCATCACCCTTTCGGCGGGCAATGGCAAACTCCCGAATGTAAAATTACATGAAAAAGCAGTGTTTTTTTTGTATCAATTGGGCGCTGGCGACCATTATTATTGTAATGCGATGTTTAATTATATCGCTGTAAATAAATAAGAACAGCTCTTGTGAAATAGTCTTCCTGCAAAGACTATGAGATTATCTGAGCTAAACAGTCAGTCAAAGGGTTGATTAAATGTCATGTCCTCCATTGACCCTTTTAACGATTCCGAATTAATACCTGTCCATCTTCTTATCCGAATAAACCGCAGATACTTGTATATTAAATTAACCAAACTGCATTAATCTGAAGCGGAACAAAACGATAAAGGTACAGCACTTTTATTTAAACATTCTTCATGGACCGCTAGCGCGTACGTACTCACAGTAGAAAAATCCTTAATTAATAAATTACAAATTGTTGATGTTACAAAATTTTCTGATAAATCTCAAGCTCGAATTCAGTAAGGTACGTTGAACGGTATTGTTATAATTACTATGGATTTCCGAAAAAAAAAAAAATATATACAAGTACCTATTGTAAAAGTGCCGGAAATTATTTGCGACATTCCAAGACTTTTAATTGAAATGCATCTTCTTCCTTTCATATGACAATCTTTATATAGTACAGAGAAAGCAGGGTTAAGGTTAAAATGTTTTAATTGATGGCTTTAGTTAATTATCTGTTATTGATTGCATGTCCGCACTGTATTCATTCCAGTATTTACATTGTAAAAGTTTTTATTTATTTTTATGATCAGCAATTATTTAAACGATTTTTGAAAGAATACCTAAAGCGCCCGTAAAAAAGTATTTACCAAATATATTATGTTTAGCTTAAGAAAATAGTTAACAAAGTAATTTTTTAATTAACAAGATTAGAGGTTGAGCTCCGTTTATGACGGTAGAAAGCCCATAACATTTGTTTAGAAATGTTTATAATGACTTAAACATCTTATATAAATGTTATTTTATTTATATTTACACAGGTAAACATTTTGCAAAATATGGATTTACACAATTTTACTTAAAATATTTAGGATGTAGGATTTAATACTTAGTAAAGTTTATTGTAGAAATAAATTTCGATACAGCACTAGAGCAGTTTACTCCATTAGCTATTACGACTGACGTTTTGGGTGTAAATCCAATCCTTGCGTCATTATCCTTTTAGAAAGCATTATCAAATCTTTGTCTTTGAAAATGTCTATCATTCTGTCATCGTTCAGATTTAGCAAAAAAAACGATACGCTAAATTACAAGACAAACAACACAGTAAATGGAGAATCTAGCACACGACCCACCCCTTTAACTCTTTCATATATTTCTTAATTTCTTAAATTTTGTTGCATCCTTGGGCTACGTCAAAGTTGCACGAACCATCTACAATACCAGATTGAATATATTTTAGTTTACGAGTATATCTCCAGGGAATATACATATTCATGGTGACAAAACGTCTCAAACCGCTTTAGGTAAACAGAGATTCCCGGCAACTAAGCCGACATTGTGAATCTATAATTTTTCGACAATAAGCACGTCAAGATTAAAAAAAAGTCCAACATTGATCAAATTTTCACACACTCGTAAATACTGGAAAAAACCATAAGGCCCGAATCGGATATACAAATAATTCTATAGACGGAGACTATGTCATGTCTCATTTCAGATGTAAGACCCATCTATTAGCGAATAACTGTGCACACATCTCAAGCACATCTCAAACGAAAAAAAAATAATGGCGGATGCTATTATTTGAGTGCTACTGTACCCTCGATAGGGCCTTAAGATACTCTTCTAAAGGTATTTGGTCCCGTTTGGGTTGTGTAAGAATATTCACCAAGCGAGCTTTACCAGCTAAATCACAAATTCGTTCAATGCAGCTTAAAATAGCTAAGATCTGACTTTGTAGATAGAGGAATAAAAATTGATTTCAACCAACTTAGAGTGTAAAACTGTTTGTATTTGTATGACCGGATTAACGAGAGAGACTTGTTTGTTGTTGCATAATTTCTTAATGATAAGTTAGTTTACTGAGAAGATAGATGGTAACCGGACATTTAGCTTTTTATTTGCATTTGTCATTAGACAATGTTTTGAATTTTTTTCAGTTGATTTCTCTCCAAAATACTTAATGTTATAAAATTTTGCGATACTTGTTTAATAGATCCAACACATTAAATCTATCTATCTGTTTTTCAACAAAACGAAAACATCTCCCATCTAATTAATTCTACTTAAATTTCACAATATAAATACAAAACAAAAAAAACAAGACAAAAATATTTGGGTAACAATTTTGAGACATTTAATCAGACTTTTGGGAATTAGCCAAATGATAATGATGTTGTCGTTTACTGATGCGTAACACCTGCACGTGATTCTTCCAATATGTTTGCATGAAAAAAAAAATGAAAAAAAGAAATAGCCGGTAAATAAAATAGCAAACGCTGAAAAGAGAATTTGTTCTTTTTTTTGATGAGATTCACATATTGACACTAAACTTGGAAACAGGAACACTAAATTCTTGGCAATAGAAGCGAGAATGTGTCGAAAATTTTAAGAAATCTTTTAGAAATTTGGCCTTGACACTGATTACCGTGCAGTGAATTTAAAAAGAAATTTGTAAAAAAAACAACAAATAAATTATCTTACCTATCTTCTACAGTATTTTACAGTAAACAAAAATGGCTGCGAAAATTAAATGCACCAACGACAGTATCATTTTAAAAATAAATTTTCTGGCCAAATTCTTCAGAACGGATTGGGCAAGTTTGAAATCCGAAAATCTTTCAAATTATGGAAATATGAGTATTCCTAGTTGAATATGCAAATAAACATTTCTTGTACGAATATTTACTTAATACCAAATTTTAGGTGAAAAAATTTAAAATCACTACTACAAAATTAGATAAATTTTAAACAGACATGCATTTATGACTTTATTGTACACTTATAATTAATAAAAAAAACAGCAACACGGATATTTTACGAGGGCGGGTCAATAAGTCCGTGACTTTTTGAATTTCTGACCTCTTTACTGAAACAGCAACACTGCTCCTGTCAACAGGCATCTGTCAGTTGACTGCTGTCAAAATTTAAACTTGCTGCGTCAGTTAGTTTGTGTTTGACAGCTATTTTTATCAGATTACTCACTAATTTGAGGAGAAAATGGAAAAAAGTGAATTTCGTGTGCTTATTAAGCATTATTTCTTGCGAAAAAAAACCATTACCGAGACCAAGGCTAAGCTTGATAAATACTATGGGGACTCTGCACCATCGATTTCAATGGTAAAAAAGTGGTTTACTGAATTTCGCTGTGGCCGTACAAGCACTGAAGATGCCGAACGTCCTGGACGCCCAGTTGAGGTCTCTACACCCGAAACAATCGAAAAAATTCACGATATGGTGTTGGCCGACCGAAGATTGAAAGTGCGAGAGATTGTGGAAGCCGTAGGGATCTCGCATGGCTCATTGGTTTCAATTTTGAATGATCACTTGGGCATGAGAAAGTTTTCCGCAAGATGGGTGCCGCGTTTGCTCACAGTCGACCACAAACGCAATCGTGTAAAAACTTCACAGGAAGGTTTGGCGTTGTTTAATCGCAATATGGAGGAGTTTTTGCGCCGTTTTGTAACCGTGGACGAAACATGGATCCATCACAACACACCAGAGAACAAACAACAGTCAAAACAGTGGGTTTCTAAGGGTGAATCGGCGCCAAAGAAGGCCAAGGTGGGTTTGTCAGCCAATAAAGTTATGGCGACTGTTTTTTGGGATGCACGCGGGATAATCCACATTGACTACCTTCAAAAGGGAAGAACAATCAATGGGGAATATTATGCCAACTTATTGGACCGATTCAATGACGATTTGAAAAAAAAACGACCTCATTTGGCCAAGAAAAAAGTTCTTTTCCACCAAGACAATGCAAGGGTCCACACATGTGCAGTTGCCATGGCAAAAATCCATGAATTGGGCTATGAATTGCTCCCTCATCCACCCTTTTCTCCAGATTTGGCTCCGAGCGACTACTTCTTGTTCCCAAACCTGAAGAAATGGCTTGGTGGAAAAAGATTTGACTCCAATGATGAAGTCATCTCGCAAACAAAGGCCTATTTTGAGGACCTCGACAAATCATTTTTTTTGGAAGGGATAAAAAAATTGGAGAAGCGTTGGACAAAGTGTATAGAGCTCAAGGGAGACTACGTTGAAAAATAAAATTATTTTTTTATCAAAAAATCTGTGTTTTAATCCAAAAGTCACGGACTTATTGACCCGCCCTCGTATAATATAAAACAATCATCGCATTGAATAAGAAACCTCAGATAATATACACACATGAATCATGGGTGTGGAAAAAATTCGTCTGAGATAATGGAACTTCATTTCACAACAAAGAATCTGAAAGATCAAAAGCTTGTAGTTACCCTAGCACCCAAACTGAAAGCTTCAACCGCAAATATCTACGCAGACCATAGAAGCATTTAATTCTGGGTCAGAAGTGGCAAAACCTAGTGGAATCTGTTAAAACTCTGCCTAAGTTCAGAGCCCTAAGAACTTATTTGGGCGAAAACTTAAATCTTTACACGCCAAAAGGAATATAAAAGGTGATATCAGCACCCTAGTCAAGGTCCTCTAATGGGGAAAAAAAACCTAAAGTAGTACTCGTAACATTTAAGGAATCCGATGGCACTGAATCAAGCCAGATATTCTCAGTCTAATGGTTGCCACTCCAAAATATCCGGGCTACATCCAATTCTAATTATTGGAACTACAACTGAAATAAATTATATAGTACTATACAGGTTTTTATGACTTCAAATCACCTAACACCTATACATAACATATGAGGTCAATTCAAAAATTATTTCTCGTTTGGGGACGAAGCAATGCGTAGAACATTTTGTTTTGTCGAATAATGGTCAGACAACTCACTGATGAGGTAACCTATTCATGTGGGATCTATACGTTCCATTTTAAATCAAACTTTTCAGCAAAATGTGTGCTTACGTTTGTGACAATTAAGTTAAAGCAAACTTCGTGTTCACTGGACATACTGGGGACTGTGAACTGTGATCCCTCAATATAGCTATTACCGGTGATGAATCTTGGGTTTACGGGTACGATCCGGAATCTAAGTTCCAGTTATCACAACCAAAACATTCGAAATTTCCGAGTCAGCACCAATGTAAAAGTCATGCTGACCGTCAATTTTGACTCTAGTGGCGTGATTCATCACTTTCGTGCTGCAGTGAAATGCGAAGGACCGAACCTGTTACCAATCAGCAGTTGAGAACAACATAACGATAACGCACCCGATCTTCTTTACAAATAATTAAATAAACATAACACAACAACGGTTTTCCCCCTGTACCTTCTGACTTTTCCCAAGCTGAAAATGCATTTGAAAGACATCGTGCAGATTGCGACTTCAGAAGAGGCTTTCCAGCAATGACAGAACTATTTGGGATATATGTGGCAGCTCGAGGAAAGTACTTTTAGACGATGAACAAAAGTCGGATTGGTTTGAACAGACCTCGTATGTACTATATATATCTAGTTCTACTGCAAACAGCTAAAAATCAGCCACTACCTATTCTGAATGAAATTTCCATTTTTATTTGGCACCCGCTTCTGACCAGCAATGAAAAAAAAACATTAAAAAGTACTACTCAACTGCCAAGTGCTTCAGATCGTGAATAAAGATTGTCTGGTCTTGCTCGCTTTGGCACAAGTTAGTTAATACTCTGGTCAATCCTCTCGAAACTGAGGTTGTTTTCTATACCAGAAGAAAGAACACTACTAGTCCATTAAAAGCTAAGCTTCTTGTGAATATAATCACTAGTCAAAGTTATAATGAGACAAAACGAATATTTTCTGACATCTGAATTGTATAATATTTCACACGATCTATTTTTCAATCGAAAAGACAATACCACCCATAAGTTACTGCCACTACTAATACAAACAGCGTAATCACCAGTTTTGAAAAGAACGGTGCGATATTTGATTTGAATGTTCATCAACCTGCTTGTAATAAAGAAACTTTGGAGGCTAAACGACAAAGTGTCAATGACGATCTATCTCAGTCTCCTGTCAAAGTGGGCTTGTCTTAACTGGCCATCTCTAAAATATTCTTTAGCCGGATTTCAAAACTTGATTGAAAATTGTTTCCAATTGGAGAAATAATGAGCGTTGGATTAGTGTCAATTACATTATTTTAGATGCACTCTTTGGTATGCAATTATGTTCGAATTTTTCGTCTCGCAGTTAAGATGATTCGCGATGAAGCCTCAGCAAAAATAGAGATTCTTTGCAAAATTTTCGTTGTCTGCCTTATTTGGAAAAATGCAGATTTCTCTTTTCTTTTTTGGAGGTACTTAAAGGGACGAATTTTTATACACAAACGTTAAACCATTTAGAAGCTTAACTAAAATATTCGTTCGAAAGAAAGTTGGTTGCAATTCAATTATTTTTCTGTTTTCTGATAATAAATAATAAATAAATAAAGTCGTTACTTGTATTGCATTTTCACAAAAAAAAATTGTTCAGTGGATTTATTAAATGACAGGTCAATGGCACTTATTTAAAGGTTAAATTGTTCAACGACAAGAAATAAAATAGAGTTGTGCACATTAATAATTCATTGTAATATTTCCAATCAGAAGCATATGAACTCTTCTACTCGTATTAAAGAAATCTTCCTACACCCACTAGTATACTTCATTGACTTCTTACTGCTGAAATTGATTTTATAAACTAAAAATACACTATCGATATGCGCAATCTTTGTCGTATTCTTATGGGAAAAAAAAGAGAAAAACTAAAATAAAAATAAAAAGTTACCTTGGAAGATAATTTACCTACTATTTCTTCCGCATTGGACGTTCACCCTTTACGTATGTCAGATTTATAATGAAAACCAGTCAACTACAATATAGTAATCTATTGTTAGAGTTTACTAAAGGATTATTTTTAGATTTGATTAGGCAGTTTTGGGCTTTGTCACGCAAATTCTAGGTAGGGTAATCCCATTTATGGGTCTTTTATTATACTATTATACTGAATCTTACTCATGCTCTTGTTTGTAATGAATATCAGTACACTCAGTGGAGCTGATTATTTCACAAATTATTCTGTATATGACACAGGAGCCATTTTTCAAAATTCTTTATCTCCAACACCAATAACAAACGTAATCTTCATAAAACCAATTCTAGATAGATCTGGATGCGTTTTTCTTTCATTTACTGATACGAATATTAAGTGCTACGCAAATTGAAATATAACCGCTAATGTTTTATTATCTTTAAAACGAAATTTGATCAAGATAAAAATATACATTTTCGCATTTAGATTAAAATTACGTCGTGCGCAGTTTTTTTTAAACTATTTTTGTTTTTCATAGGTTGAGATAGACCAAGGTTAACTTGTAGCGCCATCAAATAAAGTCGTAATTTACGAAATTTTTAAACAATTTGTTATTTTATACTTATCTTTGTTTTTGCCTTTCTTTATTATTATTATTAACAATTTATATTGCAGCTTTTTTAAACTGACATTTTTTATCCAGATAAAAAACGTGATGATAGTGGTGTATACGTACATATGTAATGTATACATGTTAACATTTCAACTTTTTTATCAGAATTGTCATTTAAATTTAAGAAATTTCATCACTCTCAGAATCACAGAAAGCACGCTTCCATGCTATAAATATCAAAAAGACAGTACTCCGATGATGGGATCTATAAAATTTACCAAAGGAATCACGCCGTGATAGTTCGATCAGAACTTTATTGAACGAATTACAAATTACATGTGCGTTTAAGCTAAACCCCATGTATCAGCAAGGGTACATTAAGATCCAGCAAACAAACATTAACTTTAATCCTCAGGGCATGCGTCAGAAATAGCAAGCCCCTCACATAGACACAACACACTAAACAAGCACCAACAATCCAAAATCTCCAGATCCCATCATAAAAGGCAAACACAGCGAAGCTGGTTAGAATGAAGTAAACTTCGTAAAAAGGATCAACAAAAATGGGACTTAGAAGGTCGACAGCAAGGGACTAGTTCCGAAAGAAATGTCCTCCTCTTGTTCGCCCAGTACGCAGCTTAGACACAGATAAAAGGTGGACTATAGTAGACGGTGGTCAACGAAGTTTTTCTAAACGACCGAGTACGCTACTTTTTGAATCTGCGGAGATTGTTTGGAAATATCAGATGTTAAAATTAAGCGGTCAATTTGCTAGCCATAACTTTGCTAGAACTAGTAATGCCTGAAGGGGTCATACTATTAAAAAATACAAACTTCGGCCTCATGATTGGATTTCCATAAAAAGATCTGGAAAGACTATACAATATATAAATCTTCAAATCGCTACGGTTCCTATGAAGAACTAAGCGATCAAAACAGTACGTACATACTTCATATCATCCATTAACACTTTTTTTTTAATGTTGTAACTTGGTTCACATCAAAATACCATATACGTACGAACATGCGTCGAAAATGCTTTTTTCTATCGAAAAGACACTGGAAGCACCAAAGTAGTGTCTATGAAATACTCGTATAGTGTATTTCCGAAACAGTGTTCTATAATAAAATTGGCCTTTCCAATACCATTGGAAAACAAAATATGCAACAGATGAAAATACATGTTACACAGGTAAATGTAGATTTTAAAAAAAGTGATGAATCCTTATCATACAGAGTGGAACCCACTTTCCAATAGCACAATAGCCGTTCAATAGACATACATATGGCGAGGAACATTTGTTACGGTTATCAGTAGAATTTTATATTTAGTTAAATCATATCAAGACAATCCTTTGGAACAAATATATGTTAGGTTAGGTTAGAGTTACTGTTGAAGAAAGACCAACCCACTTAGGCCTATAAGCCCGTAGTGATCCCACGTGGATTTGTTGAGCCCCCTATTCTAGAAATCAGAAAGACAGTGTCCAGTGATGACACCTATGATAGCGCCCAGGTGTTTTTTGTTTTGAAGGATCAAACTCTTAGAGCGATTCAGTTTCAGCGTTGGCCAGATTTGTTTGGTCGCGAGACATGTTGACCCAACAGTCGACCTAAGGTTTGTTCTTCTACTCGTATTAGCATCCAAATTTAGTTATTGTTTGCACGTAGCAATCGGTATCGTGATTTCAATTTTGGCAAGTTCGTCGGCCCTAGAGTTCCCTGAAATACAATAATTTTAGTCACGGATATACGAATAATTTGTGGAACTAAGATAAGAATGTTTGAAAACGGAAGATCTTATCTCATATGCACTTTAGCTAGAAAAATTTATACCAATATGTATCTTTAAATCTACTAATTCTACGATTATGTTTAGATAATAACCACCATATTGTCATACACACAAAAATACGCCATTCAACAATGTGTACATAATATCGTTCTTAAATCAATTTATCAACACAATATAGTACATTTCTATAGTGCCGTGTGATTGAAAAAAAATTTCCCCAGATGAATATCTTTAATGAACATGTGCAAAACTGATCATAATAGAAATAAGACTTTATCAAAATTTTAGCAACGTAGTTCTTTCGTACTTCTTTCTCCTAACATTATATGAAAGATAAGGTGTTTTAACATTTCTGCGAACAATATCTCGAAAAAAAATAGATGTTAACTCGTTTATCTAAACGTAAGAAAATTGGTTAATTTCGAAGTACATTGTAGCCCAACAATTATATCGCTTTTACGTATGTACTTCTCCTTTAAAGACAAGACTTTACATCCTCATGCTCTGTAACAAACGGTTTAAAAGACCCAAACATCTTAGTTTAAATAATTCAACAACCAAGATCTACTTGCCACAGTCTTAAGCTGCAAACGAACAAAGAACGGTTTAAGTTCATTATCATTCTGTAAACTTATGAATACGTTGTGATTCATAAGCACCAAAAACACTATGCTTCTTGGAGGATTTGACTTAATAAATTGTACCATATTGCTGTTTTTTTTTTTTTGCATATCATTCGATAATAAAGAAAAGTATGCCATTTATAAAAATGTAACGATACACGCTTCAACAATACCTATGTATGTGTCCTTATACATACAAAAATAGTGAAGAGTTTAACAATTAAAAATTCGATAAGTTTAAAACTTTGCTCAGTCGATGGAAAGCATCTTCTCGCCCAACAAATCTTTTAATTGGTTCAGAAATTTGAGCTCTTACAATAAGTGACGAACTAAAATCGGGCCCGGGCGGCAAAAATACGAATTTTCTTCTGTTGCTTGAAGTGTCACCAAAAACCAATGAATGCCGATTTCACAAAGATCTCAGGAATTGAGCATACCACAAATAACATCCCACGAAATTTCGCATAGACTTATCCATAAGGCCTATAAGGTTAAATTGATGTAAAAACACAAGCCCACTGAACATCAGCAGCGTCATAACTTTGCTTATTGGGTGTTGAAATGCATGAAATTGAACAAGAATTTAACAAAATTATTTAATTGATGAAACACATCTTCACAACTTTATTAATTGTTGCATTTGATTCTTAGAAAATCCCAGAATGATTGTCGAGAATGCGAGAATATAAAGTGTATCTGTTTGGTGCGGTTATTGGGCAGGAGACATCATTGGACCTGATTTCTTCAAAAATAATGCGGGTATTCCTGTTTCTGTGATTTAACTATGATCAATAGATCTATTTTGCCGGAATTTGAGGGCGTGAATGTGGGCGATGTTTATTTTCAACAAGACGCCACTGCATGCTACAAAAGCGGCGAAACCATTGTGCTTTTGCCAGAGAAGTTTTCTGGCACCTTTCTATAGTCACCTTTTCAATGCTTGAATGCTGCATTCCAAAACTAAATAAAGGGAAATCCAATCCTTATCCGATCAAGGCAAACCAATAACAGATGCTTATTTGAATATCAGGGAGAGTTTGATATAACTATTTTTGTAAAAATATTGACATTCCTTTTTTATTATTATTATTATTATTAAAGACACACAGCTAATAGTTCCTATGGGTATTCTTCTTCTTGTTCTTATCCTTTTATTAACCCTTTCCTCGTTATACGAACTTATGCGTAACGAGTTTCCCATTTTGGCTGCATCGCTGCTGCTCCGCTTATGGGGTTGGCTAATGTCCCAGACCGCAGAACGCGTCTATATAATGATCGGTCCTGGATCACTTCAGTGGTAAGCCCCAGGCGTTGTTGCACATTTGCCATCTGAGAAATCCAGGAGTTCTTTTTTCCGACCTCGTTTTCTTACAGTTGGAGTGACCCTAGTTGATAGTGCCTTTTTAACCGGATTTTCCGCAGATCTTCTTTGAACGTGGCAATACAAGCTTATTCTATTCGCCTCCTGCTGTTCGGTTACCGAATTCTTTATATATAGACCTCCTCTTATACGCGTGGATCTAATGCAATCGCGTTTAGTGACTCCACTAGACATCCTTAACATTTTCATTTCCGCTGCCGTCATTTTGTTTCTAAACGCTTCGTACATTGTCCAGCACTGCGAACCGTATATAAGAGCTGGTCTAACAACCGTGGTGTAGAGTTTCCCCTTCAATTTAAGTAGAAATTTTCGGTCGCAAAAGATTCCCGAATTTTCCCGCCATTTCATCCATCCCACACTCACTCTGTGGTTTACGTCGTCGTCACATTTCGCTTCCATGTTAACGATTGATCCTAAGTACTTAAAGATAGTGCTTTTCGGAAGAACTATTCCGTCTTACATTATATCCGGAACAGGTCGCAACGAATGCGCAAATGAGCACGTCAAATGGTCCGTCCTTGATCTCCGACCTATGGGTATTCTGTTTGTGTAATCTGAAGAAGATTCATTAAAATCATGATAATCGCGACCAAGACTGAGATGCCAAAAACATACACGCAATATAAGTGCGGGTGATAAAACTCAGAATGATTAGGTCAAGATTTGGTCTTACTTTTATACAAATAAATATTAATAAGGTGACTTGATATTGATAGAACGGAAGGTCTTAAAATTGGAACCAAAGTATTGGGATGAATAATATCGTATATATTCTAGAAAAAGACCTTCAACTATTTGTAAAAAAAAAAGTCTATTGCCATAAGCCCGTTATAAACTTTTGCTATAAACCATCGAATGGAAATTTTCCTAATTATTTTAAAACGTTAAAAGCAAAGAGATGCAAACCTATATGCTGTCGGTTATATTATACAATAGTTATGTACGTATTTTTCTATACCTATATCTACCTAGTATTTCATTATATGCTTTTCTGGAATGTCTTAATAGTTTGGTATCAATTTTGGAAAAATAAATTATAATATCTTTATCTGAATTCATCACATATTAAAGTTAATAATTATCTAATAAAATTTTCACGCTTAGAACTACTATACTTCGCGCCGACTGTGTCACGGATTAAAGAGAAATCATTCGAAGCAAGTCAAATGTGTTCAATTACATTTTGTTACATACACACATCCAACTAAAACCTGTTTAGACTGTTTCGTCAGAGTCACGATCTGACGATTCGAATAGTAAACAAATTATAACTGCAGACGATTGCATTCTCTCGTCCCCTCCAGCCTTTGTATATGACTCAATATTACCTAGCCAACTATAGGTATTTAAACTACGTATCTAAAGTCCCACATGTTTATATTCGATTGCGCCTGCGGCTGCAAAGTATAGCAAGTAACTGAGCTTTTTAATTGATTCTAAATATAGTTTAATAAAACTTTACGGGAGAAGATTGAGTTTATTTACAGCGTCATGACTAAAGATACTTTGCAATTAATATATTCCATTGCATTTGTAAGTATTTTTATACCAAGAGGAATGCGTTCGATGACTTCTTCATTTGTTATGCACATACAATGGAATGCGATACCCAGGTAAGGCTAGATTATACGTGCCTATCATATCATTCAGTTTAGACTTTGTTTTGAATTTAAAATTTTCCAATTTAAAGCGGTGGTATGAGGAAATGTATCAATCACCGATATTAAAAACCAGTTAAAACTTCTTGCTCCCTCTTTAAATGAGAACTGGAATAATACAAATAAACATACTTCGATCTTCTGGTTATTTCTCGATTCTCAATTTAAGTTGGTCAAGGGCGCTAAAATTAAAGCACTCTGTGAGAATCGTTTACAAAACCTAAACACTAAAAAGATAGAACCAACTCATAGGTCATGTGCTACAGCTAAAAATAGTTGCAGAGTAGTTTGTTGTTTATTCCGGTTATATAGGTGCGGAATGTATGAGGGTTTGTACCAATCTTCTCAAATGTTATTGAACTTAACTAAACAAAAGGATGATTGTCTTTTTTGACGAAATTCATCTTAATCGTATCAAATCACAATAAGTACATATGTACATAAGGAGCAAGAGCATTTATATTTGAATAGCTGCATCGCATTTAATATTACGAGTATTATCGGAAAACAGTACAAGCCATATAGAGTTTCATTTTTCTTAAGAAGAACTAAAGTTCTATGTGAACGTTCGGTCGAACAATCAGAAGGTTAAGATTAAGGTTACTTGTGCTAGTATGATTGCAAACACTTTAAATTTAGAAAGTTTGGTTGGATTAAATGCCCCGCAGCCTAGCAAAAAAGCAAGGAACCGAAATTTGCTCTTACAGTAGCAGAATTTTTTTTTTTCACCTGCCGTCATTTTTTCAGGAAGTACAATCTATCAATATTTTCGATTTTAAGTAGTTCAGTTGGATCTAAGACAGAATGGCATAATAAATAAGAAAAAAAAAATAGTTTTGCTTTTCTTACTCTGCTTAACAGCTGTTGGTCCGCTTAGTCCGATTCAAGCTTAAATTTAAAAAATTGCCAGTGATTACAAGAGGCTATTATAAAACAGAACCAATCTCTGTAATTCAACCTTATCGGTAGTGCCGAGTATTGTTTCGGCAATCCTTGTCTCCTGGGCAATGTATGCAGGATGACGTTTACTTACTTTAGGTGGCGCTACAGTCCGGGGTGGACCTGGGCCTCAGTCAACAAGCTTCTCCAGTTTCGCACGCTAAGTTGGCTGAGGTCCTCTTCCATTTGGGTGCGCCACCTGAGTCTTGGCCTTCTTCTACTGCGCTGTCCCTCGGGAGCGGATTCGAAGACTTTTCGGACCGGAGCATTGGTGTCCAGGCGCTCTACATGACCCAGCCATCTTAGTCTTTCGATCCTCACTCTTCTGACTAGGTCCATGTCGCTGTACAGTCCATACAGTTCGTCGTTGTATCTCCTCCTCCACTCACCGTCAATGCAGACGGGACCGAAGATCGCCCGAAGAATTTTTCTCTCGAAGCAACCAAGAACACCCTCATCCATTTTTGATAATGTCCATGCCTCTGCGCCATAGAGCAGGACCGGGATTATTAAAGTCTTATAAAGGGTGACTTTTGTTGTCCGAGAGAGGGCTTTGCTAATCAATTACCTTCTTAACCCAAAGAAACAGCGGTTGGCAAGAGTTATTCTTCGCTTGATCTCAGCGCTGGTGTCGTTGTCTGTATTTATAGCGGAGCCTAGGTAGACAAAGTCCTTAACTACCTCAAAGTTATATCTGTCGAGGGTGACGTTCTGTCCGAGACGTCGGTGTTGGTTGTCCTTTTTGCTTGACAGCATATACTTGGTCTTGCCCTCATTGACCGCTAAACCCATTTTCGCCGCTTCCGTCTCAATACTCGCGAAAGCGCCACTGACATCACACTGCTTTTCCCGATTATGTCAATATCATCGGCTTATGCGAGTAGTAGGACGGACTTTTGAAAGATAGTGCCTCTTGCGTTTGCTCGTGAGTTTTGCACTATTCTTTCAAGTACGATGTTGAAAAAATCGCATGACAGCGCATCGCCTTGTCTAAATCCTTTCTGGACATCAAAGGTCTCGGTGAGATCTTTACCGACCTTGATGGAGCAGCGTGCATTCTCCATCGTCATCCTGCACAGACGGACGAGTTTGGCATGCATGCAGGATGACAATGGAGATTATTCGCTATTCTTTTAAGATCAATAACGACCTAGGTAATTCCTTAAATGTCCAGAAAATATTGAGTAAATGCCATGCCGTCTTAATTTAACTTTCAACATATATTTAGAAAAATAGTGATTTACAAACTGAAGGAGTTTTTTGAAGTATTGCGACTGTATGGTATAAGCTGCGAAAATGCGTAAGTGATAAAAATTGTATATTCGGAAAAAATAAAAATCCAAGTTTTTTTTAGCTGTTTAATTAAATTCGCATAAGAATAATATAGAGCTAATATCATTAATAAACTATGATGGTAATAACATTTTCGGGCTAAATATTCTAAAGACTCAGTTAAAAGATGCTAAATGGCAAAAATTACTACACTATAGACGCTAATTGTGCGGTTTGTTTTTATATTTTTTGTATCATCTTCTTAAAACAGTTTTCTTAGCGTTTCAGGTAACACAAATTACAATTAATATATACATATGAATTGATGCCCTCAAGAGTACAGTGATTCTGACGTATACCCGCTTGTCATCTATTTTGCTGGCGGATGATAATAATTAAAAGTATCAAAATAACTCTTAAAAATTTTGGCTTCTTATATCAATATCCTGACATTGTGTTTTTGTTTTTCTCATTTTTGTGAAATTTTTTTTCAAATTTAAAGTCAGAGGCACAAATTTTCTGAGGTTTGCCAATTTTTTTTTTAAGTAATCAAGGGTAACGTCAGAATTTTGACGACAAATTATATAAATAAATTATAAAATACGGTTAGTATCCAATCTCTCGGAGATATAAAAAAAAAGGCGGGAAATATCTGACGTAGACAACCGTCTAAATTACCAGAAATTTTTTTTTCTCACTTAAAAATTGAAGATAAATTTCTCTAAAAACAACCGTTTTTTGCTGACAGTTTTTATTTTTAGATTAACCTTGGGCTGTCATTGTTTTATACAAAATTGCAGAACAAAAAGTTATCAAAGTATTTAGTAAAAACAAAAAAAAAAATTAACTTAAAATCGATGTTGTGTAAATATTTATGAATTTACAACTAGCAGGTGGCCGGGTTAGGCGAATCGCATTTTTGTTAGCCCAGTCACGATAAGTAAACAATTTTTCGTTTACAGGTTTTATTTACACGATTTTAAAAATGTGTACTATGTATGTTGGCTCTTTGCTTAATGCGACACTTTTTTGCGCTAAGCACCAAACTTAAAAGATACATCATCTCTCAAAAAGTAACTCGTCCACTCTTAGAAAATACTGAAAAGCTTTTTCTCTGATAAAACACAAATTTAAGAGAACACAACGCGAATTAATACGTTGGTGGGCAGAACTTTTCAGAAAAAAAAAATTGCAAAAATAAATAGCACTTGTATATTGAGCCATATATCAGATGACTAGAATTTAGAATTAATTTGCACCATTTTAATCAATCACAAGCGGATTTTCACCTTCTGGTAGTGGTAGTGCCAAAAAAAGGGGCAAGGGTTACAAGGCTAAATGGAGTTCTCAGTTTTAACACTTTAAAAAGAAGAAACATAAACTAATGTTGTTTATTTGAACTAAGTATAAAAAGCAATCGAATTAAGACATAATTAGTCAGTTTTATATCTATTTACTTGGAGTTAATTCATTAGCACGGGATAGCCTAGCATACTTTCCGCTTTACGCCGATGAGTGCAACCTACGGTTGAACTTAACGCTGCGTAGCTAGAGTGAACATATTATATTTCTATTGCCTTATTTCGTCGCATAAAATTTAGGTTTAGAGCTTCTATGTCTAGTGTATGCTTCAGCTCAGCATAAGGCTCATTACCCATTTAAACTGAATTCTATCGACCATTGAATTTACAAGCTTAAGACACTTTTAAGGTTTAACCAAAGACGTGTTTTGATAAACTTCTTAACTAACCTAATATTTTCCCGTGTATTTGATGCTTATCTTTTCTTTTTTTTTAAGTATTTAATCAAAGATGAGCTAATTCTGATGAAGATGAATTCTATCCCTTCTTCTTTATGTACATCTTATCTGACATATTCTTTTCACGTTTGTATACCCAAAAACTTGTAAAACTCTCGAGAACTGTGCATTTTCCCACTTACTGTTTGTACGATTGAAATATACAGATATATGTTCCTTAGTTTTGAGGTATATTTTCTGGTTAAGATTTCACATTTACAAATAAGTAAAGAATCACTTAGGCTCAGTTCAATACTATTAATCTTTCTTATGAGCTGACCGTATTTTTCATATAATGATCGTAAAGCATGGAACACACTATTATTTTTCAACTGACATTCTTGCTGGAATGATGTAAAAATGATAGCGCGTAACTTGAAATAAAAACTGACATTTGAATGGATGACATGATGCTTTACGCACGTGTAAAATTGAAAAAAATATTTGAAAAAATGTAATCTCTGTAGTGATAGTGTGCCTAGACTAAAATGATGAGAACTGACAATCTGGGAATGTCAGTTGAAAAATGATAGTGTGTACCACACTTAACACGAATTGTAAAAATCTTAAGTTCCTATCTGAATTATTGACGCCAATCAGTATTATGATAGTGGATTGTTTGTGTTGTCTCCCGAAAATAAAGAAAACTTTTATTTTCCTCTATTTGAATCTTTTGTTAGTATTGTTTACTGTAGGTAGGTATGTTTTTGGGAACGATCATGTTTAATTAAAGACATATGATTTCCCCAATATATGTAGGTATGTAGTCTCGTTCGCATTCGTATTTAATAGTGAAAATGAGTGTCCGGAAATCTAAACACTGTTTTTTCGCAGGCTAAACATTACCGATTTTTTTTAACATTTCCAAAGAAAACGGACTGCGTTCCAAAATCCTCCGGTTTAATAATTCGTAAGTTGTGCAATCTTCATATTCGTATTTAACAAAATACAAAAAAAAAACAATTAAATTGGCAACACAGGTAAAATATCTTTCACGCTTTCGCATAAAGAGAAAACAACAGTTGAAAGAGAGGAAATAAGCGAAAATAACACATAGATTTAATACCTATCTTCTTTATAGCACGTAGCACGTAACAAAACAAAACACAAAAACTAAAAGATACATACATAAAACCGAATACGAATCATACATGTGATATGATGCGATTCAATATTCAATTGTTGTTCTGCGGGCATTCCTCATATCTTACATGTAAGTATGTAACCGTCCTTATGTGGCCTGCAGCGCGCTTTTTTTCTGCTCCCACCCTCCACCATTGATTTGTCTTTCTTATACAGTTCTCAAACACTATATCACAATGTCTCCCTGCTCGGTCGTCGTTCCTCCTCATCGTCGTCGTCGTCGTCGTCGTCGTTCTCGCTGTTGGTTCGTCATATCGTATCAACCGAAAACACACTCAACCGGCTTTAAATAAAAATATTCAACGCCATCCGCTGGTATTTGCCTTTTGAGACTCTTGCAGTTCGGAAGTCGCCAGCTCTCTTGCTCAAAAACTAAAGTAAATACGAGTTGCAAATAAATAATTTTTTTTTCTTATTTTTTGAATAAAGTGCATTTCCACCTTCGTACAAAAGATAACCTCAAAAAAATTCAAAAATTTATAGCGCTCACTGAGGACCATTAATAGAACCAAAAAAAAATTAAACAGATACAATATACTTGTAGTTATAAATAAAGCAAAGGCTCGTCTCTTGGGGCCTGTCCATTCTCTGTTCGTTTACTTATCCAAGTGTCTTTTGTGAAAGTTGTTGTTTTTTTTTTTTTTTTAAATCAAATTGGACGTGCTCTCGTGTTGTAGAAAAAATAAGTGAACGCATAAATAAATTAATAAAAAGAAACAACAGGTGAAGTTAAAGACTTGTGACGTGTTATATTCAAACAAGGGACTGAAAAAGGAGGAAACGGTTTAAAATGACGATGAACCGGTCAAGTAGTTTTGTAAGCTCACTAAAGTGGTGGCCTACACATGGTGGTAATAACCAAAATAACAATAACAACAACAGTAATAGTAATAACAACATTACAAATTGTACACCAAATAAAAACTCCTCATTTGGCAGTTCAGTGGCTGTACAGAAACTTCGAGAATCAAAGTGGTTCCGTCCAGATGAGCAAAGAATTTTCTGTGCTGTCGTTGAATGCGGTTTCTTGGTTGAGGTACGGGCCCAAAAGCACGATGAAAATGATCAATCCTGGTTCGGTGTCGTCCTATGCAAAACAACCAAAGGTGAGTAGAGTATTATATACCGGTCTCTATAAAACGAGGTTTGGAACTTGCTACTATGTACATGTTACAATAAAAACTATAGAAACCTGGTTAGTCTGAAATTACTCACTTGTAAAATAATGATAATGATGATTAATCTTGTATTGATACTGCTACCTTTAAAAGTAGAAGTAGCGCCACGATTAGATAATTTAATCAAATCTTGAATTAATAATAACGCTACCATTCATAAGGCTCGGTGTTGGTGAAATGGAATTGGTTCTCAAATGTTATTTTAGAATAAATGATTATTCAATTATGTACGAGTATATGTATAGGGTGTGGATAGTTTAAAAAAAATGGACGTAATCGAGATAAGATAAATAAAATAGTACTCACGTTGTTTTACGTTTACTTGAAACATGTGTTCGATTAAAATTGTGATTAAAATATGATATTATAACTTAGAAAATAAAAAAAAAAACTGAAAACCTCTAGAACAATCTATTAGAAATGCAAGTAGGTACCTTTATATGCAGATGTTTGTAAGAGATCACATAATAGTACAACTGCGGCTTTAATGTATCATGTGAAAAAAAATATTTCTGTATGTACCTATGTATGTTCTTTCCGAGAACACAGTAACCTACCATAAATTGATGAATAACACATCTAAAAATGTGTAGATACTGACCTACATTTATTGAGAATTTATGCTATGGAAGAAACAATTTCAACCGGATTTACCATATTTGACCCAAGGTGTCATACATATTTTATTCAAATTTGTTAGGGAAGGATCTCAAATTTGATACCAATATCTCAGTTGCTTACTAAAATTGGAATGCGATTATACAATGAATTAGTGTCGAAATCTTTTGTCGAACCTACTAGTGGAAAATGGTATGAGTAGGCGAAAATTTAAAAAAAAAAAATCATTTCGGGGGAGTATTGAAATTTTTGAATTAACTATTTTGGGTTTTCTTCCTTTCACACCGTTCTTGAATATATATAAATAGGAATAATAGGGATAGAACTATTTAATTTGAAATTTTCACTTTAATTCCTTTCCTTTAATGAAAAAGAAAACAAAATATTGTTCTTGACACTGCATAATAATCTTTTAATCTATGTATCATAGGGTCTGCGAATATAGTTTTAATTTAATTAAATGTCTTAAAAAAAAACTTTGCTAACTTAATATTTAGAAGTCCTTCCCTTGTACCTTACAGAATAATACCCGCGCTGCGTAGACTAGCCATTGGAATAATATGTCAAGATTTTTGGAGCGCTTGTCAAAAATAATTACAATATCTTACTTTATAATTTTTACTTTACGAGGTTTCGTAAACTGTTTAAATAACATTATTCATAGCAAGTGATTTTCTTTATCCAGTGATCCTGTTTATCCAGAACCACGAAGAAATTCTATGTTCATCTATTCCTATTATTTCTATCCGCAAAAGAACGCTCCAAGCTCGTAATTTCTTACAATTGTAATTTTGTTAAAATCATTAATTTAATAAATTAATAAAATTAAATAAATATATCGATGACATGAACTACTGCGTAGGCAAACACGTTTCAAGTGCTCCTTGTGAAATAATTGCATAATATCTTTCTTAATGTTTTATTGACTTTGTACTGACTGTGTTCAAGGGGAGATTTACTAAAGCATTTACGCAGAATTCTTTAGGGACATATTTTTTTTATAATATTCATACAAGAACCCTTGTTAGTAAAAAAAAATAGCAATTCCTCGTTTTTATTGTTTTTTTCTGTCGGAAAGTTTCTTAAAAACATCTGTCATCTCACGACGCAGCTATTTAACATTGTGCAAACCATTACTAGCCCTACAACTTATCTTATTGGGGCATACAAAAAACAACAAACAAAATCGCAACTCTCTATTTAAATTTACCTTCAGCGGGCCACGAAAACTATTCATATTAAAATCTAGATAAATTGTTCGCAAAACGGAAGTAAACTGGCACACAATTATTGTTATTTAAATTTGCTCTACGCCAAGGCATTTTCAGATGCGCAAAAATGCTGAACACCAATTCAAATATGTATTATCAGTCGTGTCCGTTGAACTGAACACTGGACATGGTTGCCTGTGCCGGTGTCTGTTTGGAGTCTAGGCAATTGAATTTAGAGGTCATTGTCATGGACAAGAAAGCAATTAGTTTACTCGTAGATGAGACATACCTGTTTTGAAATATACATATGTATAATGTAAATTCTGGAGGGGGTAGATAGAATCTTACGCACAACACAAGTGACTATTTAAAACAAATACAATATATATATATATGTACACACTAGTATATATTTTCAGCTCTGTATTTTGGCTAGGTCAGTTCCGTGCCAAATTAATGCACTGAAAATCGTTCGTATCCCATTCGTTTTTGTTTTTGTTGTTTTTCTTTAACATACCAATAATCATGCCACATAGATCTTCTATAATGTTTTCCCTATAATAATTAAATTTACTATCAAAACTGCTTTTCATTAAAGGATATCTGCGTTAAAATAAATGCGATACGATATTCCACGAAGCTAACAGGTTAGGTTTAACTTCGCTTAGCAGAATTCTCATATGCAATTAATCGTTGTTGACCATTTTTCCAGTAGTAAATTGTTATATAATTCTTAAAACTTTCGCTCTAATAAATCAGAAAACAAAAATTATAAAAATAAATATTCCCACGAATGGTTAGTCCTAATAATAAATTTTTTTTTCAATCTATATTTGTTCCCTATGCACAAAGATTCGTTAGCAATTTGATTTCTTTTTGATGAAATCGTAGTTCAAAGTGCGCCATAATCTCACAAAGTTATATATGACACAGATAGAAAATGTATTCGTAATCGTAACAGCACTGCCATGAATGAACGAAACGATACTTATCAAATAACTACTATGAGTAGTGGAGAATAAATGACAATACAAAGAACACATACTCGTAATTACAAAAAAAGAAAAAAAAAACAACAAACAAACAAACCTATATAAAGAGTAACGTCAGAAAATAATCGATAACAATAGCCGTTAAGGTCGTCTTCGTCAGGTGCACTTAAACCGATTGTCAATTACAAAATTGACCATAGAATAGAAGTAATTACCACATCTAAAGTGTTTTTATCTTTGCTCTTGCTTTACTGACTTTGCAATCAGAGCTATTGTAATATAATAGTACGAGTATCTAGTTTTTAGATCTTGATATACAAGTAAATGCATAGCTACAGATGTACTTTATAATCACACTTTTTAATATTCTTTTTTTTTAATAACTTAATACATAAATCCATCTATGCATCAAGTCATAGCCAAGCTGGTTCTTGTATCTAGAATGCATGAAAAATTGAATCTAGAAACAGTTTTTTTTTTTTTTTTTAAGTATTTATGCTTTGAGTGCATTGATACAAGTATATACTTGCATTTGTCCTACTTATCATATATCGGCAAGCGTAATAATAAAATATCTTAAACGCGTATTTTAAATTTATTGTTTCATTGCACTCTACACTCACGGAATGGCAGTCATGTACAAGTAAATGAAACCACAGAAACCTCATAAACATAAGGAGGAATGACACAAAAATAAAAATATATTTAAAATAAGTATGGGTACATACGACTAAATGAGTGTACGAGTATGTATACGTAAATTTAAATGTGATTTCGTCTGCATCGCCGTCTGACTTTGAGATTTTTAGAGCCAGCTTCGAGTATACATACATATGTTATGTACGTACATTGGATACTTGTAACGTACGAAACAAAAATGAATAACCTACTGTAAAATGATATCAACGGGTTTATAATTTTCTATTTATATTACATGGAATCTTGAATTTTTTTTTTTAATGTCTACAAAAGTTCGATAATTTTATGCAGCACGCATTCAGATAATAATGGAAACGCAGCATGCATAATTTCGACAACTATTACTGTACTCTTGGTGATAAATAGAGTTTAAAAAAAGTAATAAGATTTTAAACTGGAAAAAAAGGAACTGAAGATCTGAGCAATGAAATACTTCTGAAACTTTGAAGTGATGTTAAGGTTTCTGATTAAAAAACACGCATACCAATTAATAAATTAGTTATAAATAATTAGGGTCATAAATGTCGATCTCACGACTTACGTGCTTAATAAAATGAACTCATTTTCTCGCCACTTTGGCTAATTTTATTTAAGTCTCAAAACTTCGATTCTGAATTAAATTTCACATAAATTAAAATCACAGAATATTAGCACTTGTTTCTAAAAGAGGAATTAAATATCTTCTTTTTTTTAATTGGCTCTCTTAAAAAAATGAAAATATTTTTGTTCTTACAAGTTTTTTAAGCTGTATTATTCTCTACCCTAAATGTTTATTTTTGGCTAACGACATTATGACGTCGGTTGTATATAATATTATCCCTTTTCTTAAATGTAAATATAAAAACATAATGCTTCCTTAAATTAAAGAATAACTCGAAAATAATTTATTTTAAAGTTATGAATCAGTTTTAATTAAATTGGAATGGTGGTTACTACGCATTTAAATAACATAACTGACTGAATAACAGTCCAGTAACAATTTTAAATTTGAACTAACATAAATAAGGAATACCGAACTCGAATCTAAATGTGTAATACTGTTGATAACAATCCTATTAAAATGTAATTTCATTTTAAATATTTCTCTTTACAGGAATGCATCTGAATTTGACTTACATTTTTGTTTTATTTTCCTTTGAAAACATTCTCTTCTCTCTCTTTGCTTCTCGCTTCGATTTGTTTCGGAGTAAACAAAAAATCCGAAAATGATAGGAGACAACAGAAAAGAAAGATTCAGACCAGCACAAGATAATAAGTATCTTTATTTGATTTTGGGTTAACGTTCAATTCGTCACGTAGGAAAAAAAATAAAACTTAAGGTGTTTGTGCATGCCAAAATTGCTTACGAGTGGGGTGTGTCATTCTTTAAGAGGCACGTCTATTAATTTTCAAAATTTTTTCTGAAATTTCATTTCAACATTCCTTGTCTTTTCCATATAAAATTACTAAAACAAGGGGCAGGCTCTTTTATTCAGGTATGTATATCAATTTTGTTTGTTTCTTTCTTTCTTTTTCTATTTTTCATTCTTTTATATGACAAAAAATACCGTTAAATGAGCCTGTAATTGAACAATTTTACTGCTTGCTATCAATTTTGATATACAGAAATCCAATGTACAACTAAAATACTTATGTATAGTACTAATTAATCAAATAATCGTTATTCTTATTTCATATCGTAAAAGCACGTGCTTGATATATGTAGTTGAGAATATACAAATATCCGTACATACGCCTAGATAATAAATCACGTAAATAATAGCCGGTCTTATTGATGGTAACAATGTCGGCAAAAAATAAAAAATAACAAAGTACGAAAATACTAAACGGATCAAAGTGTCAAAAAAAAAGTCAACAACTTACCAGTAAAATAAAATAAAAAACAAGTGAAGATTGAATGCTAATTAACAAAACAGCTTTGGTTAAAAAAATGCTGTTGTTGATTAATCAACAGCGAGCAATAAAGTCACAAAATTTGCATTCCAAAATTTTTTTACAAAAATATCTGAAATTATAGGAGGTCAATTCAGTCTGTGTAGAAATTTGGAATAAAATTATGTTCGACGGAATTGGAAGTATATAGTTAGTTTGGTTTTGATATAGTTTCATGTGAATATGTTAACTTTAAAACATTGCGTGCAATAAACGATGAGTCGTAAATGAACCGTAAATGTTGAAATCATAAAATTTGCATTTATCCCAATGAGTTGCTTACATTTTAATGCAATTAGTGCACTCGCTGCGCTTGAGAAAGTACTTTTGGAGCTATAAAATTAGGGATCACTAGAGCGTTTTATTATAATTTAAACCAAATCATTTTCCAACAAAGATAATTAGATTTTTGATGAGATTAAGATTACTACATTTTTATTCAAAAAAAAAAATCGTTTACAACATGCGAGACATACTAAAAGATGTCTCATACTTTATTCAAAAACTCGTAGTGCTTCGAAACTAAAATAGAAAAATAGTCTGCCTATATGCAAACAATAAATTATACAATTGCCCGATTTTCAAATATTACTTATTATTAATATTAATGGATTAGATAGCATTTTCGGCGCGACAACGTTCCAAGCATTAACAAAGCAAAATGTGTGCATATACTATATGTACTTTGTTCACATGACCAAATCTCTATAAAAAAAAAAACCCTTGTCATGGTGCCTTATGACGATATTTCTCGTCATATGACGATATTTATTTACTAGATTATTGTGCTGGAAAATCTTATATTCCGCTGGGACTCTTATCTGATTTAAAATTAAAATTTTTAAACAATGCATTAATAAAATTAAAACACACAACATTAAACTTCATTCTTAAGGTAATATGACAAAACTTGTAAATACAAATATTTATCCAGAGATAAACATTTTCCGAAGGAAATTAATTAGCCCAACGTTTAAAAGATTTTTCATAAAGATAAAAAGTTATTGTAAAAATAACAGAGGGTTACTGTATGAATCTGTTGAATTTAATCACAGCTAGCCCAAATGAACCCATTGTGTTTTGAATATAACACGCTCTTGGCGAAGCAATATTACAATACAACGAAAAAATTCGATTAAACGACTTTTTAAGGTATTTATATAAACAAATTTATTTGGCTACTCGTATAGTGCATTCTCCGCGGATGTGAACAAGCGATTAGAAATTGACGCAAGTAAATATGAAAGAATTATGAAAAGAATAATCATCAGGCGCTTTTGAAAATTTATTCATTTACTATGTGATAAGATAAAGCCAAAATAAAATATAAATCATATTTGTTGTATTATTCAACCCATTAAATAATCATTTGGATTACAAATGTAGAATAGGTACCACAGGCGTATTTACAGAAACAGCCTTATCATTTTCTTCAAGCTATAACGTACAAAAATTAACTCATATTTTGAAATTAGTAACGTCCTATTTGCTTATTGTGTATCTTAGTGGTTTCAAAACATCTTATGATCTTCGCAACTAATTTTATTTTATCTATGCAATTTAAACAAAGTTCAATCTGAGAAGTTGGTTAGCTCTGTACATCAGTACTGTAATAAAATTACATGTTTATTTATAACGTAGGTAAAAACTTTATACTTACGCCACTCACAAACTCAAAAATTATACAAATTAAATATTATCAATGTTTCCCAATATTTCTCAATCCCAAATTTTTAGTTTCTTTAAAAAAAAATCCTTAATATTAGATTCCCAAATATTTGTTTGCTGAGATAGATTAAACCGTAAAAATCTTTTAAATCACATCAACAAAATTTGTACTGAATAAAATTAGTCTATCCTCTAGGGATACTATACTAATAAAGCTTGGATCTTGCTCTTAAATCGCACAATTGCTTTAACAACAATATCTAAAAAAAACCAATATGGTACGAGTATAATTAGAGCCTGTTGAAAAAACGTTGACAGTGCTTTTTCAATATCAATTTTTCACTAAAAGTCTCATGTATATTACAATGTAATGTAAGCTATTCAAATGTCATTGTTTCTATCTTTCCAATAAATTTCCTTTAAGCATGATATCTAACAACTAAACAATAATCTAACGATGCCTCCCAGTATGAAACCTGTTGTTTTGTGCCTTCCGTCAATTGTGTGTTTTAGTCGTCCTTGATATTGGTATTACTATTGTATTGTAATATCAATTGGCGCTTCACAGATTCATGCAAAATTTTAACCGAAATGGGGTTATCTCAGTCCATTAAAAACAAGTGTTTTGATTTCTGTACATTAAAATTAAGATAACTTCTACTTCAACCTTTGCTCTCCGCTGCCAACTTTTAATTCATATTCATTATTTGGCATTCCTTCCATCATCAAACTTTCAAACTGAAATCTAATCTGATATATTTTGTGTGTATTTAGTGCATATCATTGCAATTTAATGGACAAATATCGATAGAAAGCTGCTACTCATGTCTTCAGTTTTTTCAGTACTTTTTTGTTTTTGTTTTTTTATAAACTGATTAAAATATTTTCGTATTTTCGTAATTTAATGAAAAAAAAAAAATATATTATTTTTTTTATTGTAGATAATAAACCAAAACCAGAAACCATAGAGATATTTTCAGCGAAAATACGCGAAAATGGTGCATTCAGATTGATTAAGTTAACGTTGGAGGACATTTGGAAAAACGAATGGGAATTGCGTATAAATAATTTTTCGGACAAGGAAAAACTACCACACAATGAAAAGGACATTCGCAATCAGGTAAATATTAAATTTTAATAAGCTTCATCATCATTCCCATTTTAGTTTTGCAGAGTTATCCGACCCCATTCAAACAAAGAAATCCGTTTCAAACAGAATCATGTGATTCATAATAGAATATGAATTGCTACTACTCCAAATGAAATAAAAGAAAACAGAACTGACCTCTCCTAACAAGATGATTATTCTAACTAGCAAGTAATTAATCTTGGTTCACTTGTTATCAATATTTGTTGATATTGATGAGTAATTTCGAATGGAGTATCCCAAAGAAACAGAAATTGAAAAAAAATCTAAAATGAAGAAAATAATTAAAGCGATCAATTTTGCAACAATTTCTTAAAGTCATAACCTTTTATTGATACGAAGAACGTGACACGTGCAAAGAACACAAGACAAATTGCCTTGCCTACATTGATTCTACAATTTACATGTAAAAAAAGCTCACGAACAATCAGTCAGGCTGCAGATCACTACAATTTATTTTATTCTGTGTGTATGCTAATGTAATGAGTAAATACAATTGCCCATTGTATAAAACTTAATTGAACGCATTCAACGTTGCTTCGAAAGACAATGTCTTAAGCACGAAAAAAAGATTAACTATCGTTTATGTTCATAAAACCTCTCCAATCTAATCCTATTTTCAAAAAAAAACCGAGTAATGGAAATTTCATTCATCATCAGAGGTCATACAAAACTATGCCCAATGAGTGCCACTATAGCGAAAGAAGATTATCTTCATTAGTTACTATAATGTAAGGCTGCTGAACACAAACTAGTATTTAAACTTACGGTACGCACTTCGGACATTTATAAAAGTCTTAGGTCATTCCAATGGTTAAGAAATCGATAATCCACGTGAAGACTGTATGACAAATAGATAGCGACTATGTACTATTACGAATGTCATATGTGATAATGTACTATATGTAAATAATGTTGGAATTTTCCCTTAAATTGTTCTTCGTTAAGAATGATTGTGGAAAAATCAACCCAAGCTCTTAACCTTAACGAGAGGCGGCTATTTATACCAGTTAAAGAAAAAAACTTCATGGTCAATACATTAGCAGCAGTAATCGCACAATTCGTCGTTAACGATAACTGAATAATTTAAACAAGTAATCAATAACACATACTTTCGAAAATTAACTAAACAACGTGTCAGTAATAACGGAGCAATAAAAGGATAAATTATACACCCGTACATATCCCGTATCCGTACATACAAATAGTAAAAAAAAGTTTATTTCGATTTTTCTTATCATGTCTCAATCAAACCTCTCATCCCATATTTTTCAGGTTGCTTTTGCTCGTAAAGCCAAACAAAGTCTATGGCATAATAACAAGCATTTCGCCTATTGGTGCCGCTACGGAAATCGTCAGCAAGATGTCAGAAAACGTCAGGTATAGACTTACAAAAACATAAAAATAACCTTTCGTAAATCTGTTTAACAAACGATAAACTTTCTCATTTTAGATGTCAGAATGTGTCAAATGGGGTAGCGTTGGTATGAATGCTGGAATGTTGCTCATCATGAACAAACAAAAGTCTCATTCAGCATCCAAGTGATCTAACTACAAGGTTGTACGAAGAATAAACATTAAAAAATAATAATAATATGTATAAGAGGAGAGAAACAACGCAAACTGTGCTTTTACAGTCATTAAGTACCTACTACACCTAATCTATAGGGGATGCAAATTGATTTTTGATACACAAATACCTATTTATATACTCCTAAGTATTATAATACACATTTAACGCAGTGTAGTGATAAGCTAAGAAGAAGGGACTATGCATTAAAGACTTTATAGAAATCATAGTCTAGTAGTAGTATTTATCTATAAACACTACTCTTTGTAATTCTAAGCTTAACAAGTACAACAGTGATTGTAGATGTAACTGAAACTATACATCGAGTGATATATTAATTAACATAAAGATACATAGATATACATATGTATGTACCTACCTACAATCCAGGTCTAAGTTTGGTCAAGCAAACAAACACAATACATAACTTATTCTCATACATACGAGTGCACACCTCTTTTGTGGGCGGCAAAGCAAACAGACATACAAAATTATATAAACACTGTGAATATGAATTATGAAAAAGACTTATTTTTTGTTGTTAATAGAGTTACTATCTGTAGAATGTAAGATTTGTACGGTTTAAATCTATGCAACGCCTATATTATTTATTATGATTAAAGATTTTGTAATTTTAAGATTTCAAAAAAAAAAAAAAAACAGGCAAACAAAAAAATTAAAAAAGAGTAACTTTGAACTGTTCTGTCCTGTCCGCAAAGCGGATACAAGCGGAACAGGTAAGTTGGAAAATATTATATTTATCATGTTTTTATAAAACGAACGAAATGCAACACAATAAATTTATTTTTTTAATAATAAAATGAGATTTTTCCTTTCCACTGGGTTAAAGTACAATATTTTTCTCATATCAACTGATTGCAGGCATACAGACGACACCATACTCGCATCAAGTAGGGGGTTAATAATTGGTTTCAAGAACCAGTAGCTTGGATGAAAATTGGTTTATCGTTTGTCGGTAATTGGATTAAATTGAGTGTTTGCTGAGTGTAATAGCAAAAGAAAAACAGTAATTCCAGGAAATGATATTGAATAGGTTAAGTAAAATTTTCGACTTAAAGCTCTTAAACGTACGACAAGACTAAAAAGATAATACGACGAGGAATAGTGTGTAATAGTCATATTGGATACATGATTATAAGATATTTTTAGAACTGATTGAACCAAAAGGGCCAGACTTCATGATATATTGACAGCTTCTATTATGATCAATCAAAGAGAATGAAGATTGAAATCGATATTCCTTGGAAAGCACGGAGCGACTATGAAGCTTCTCTGTCAAATGTGTTTGTTTAGGATGAGTTCAACATTATACATTTATGTTAAAACTAGTTCTTTCGACCAAAACACAATTTTATATTCACTGACGAAGCATTCTCTCAAAAAAATAATTGAACTCCGCTCGGTAGAGTCACAGTGACCAGAATAAAAGAGAAGGTATGTATAAGCATTTATAAAAGACTACCTGTATCGGCGATGGCGATGGCGCGATAGTTAGCTAATTGGACTATCACGCAGAGAGTCTGGGTTCGATTCCAGGCTGAGTCACCAACAATTTTTCAAATCGCCATCACCCTTTCGGCGGGCAATGGCAAACTCCCGAAAGTAAAAAAATTGCCTACGAAAAAGCTTCTAAGGAGTGCCGTTCGGACTCGGCGATAAACCGTAGGTCCCGCTCAGATGTGACAAAAATGAAAACATGAGCAACACAAATGAGTGTCAAGAAGTTAGGCCATGGCCCATACCGGGCTGCCAGCGCCACAGTGTTGTTGTTGTTGTTGTATCGGAGAGAGTACATCTGTTCGAAATTCATCTCTATTTAGTCGGCTATTTTAATCTAACCATCATAATAATTGTTGCCATATTTTAATCCACCTGAACTCACAAAAAAGCCTTGATATAAACAACCACGTTCACTGTGTACGAGAAAATATAATGTCCTACAGATGAATCAATCAACTACCTCGAAGTAATTCTGTACAAAAACCTCAACAGTGTTTAGCTTCTAGTCGCTAATTCAAATATTATTCCTTGCAAATTAAATAATCAATTGTTCAATTTAATTTAGATCACTTTAGTTACAACAATTAATTGTGCTTTAATAACTAATAACTATAATAGATTTCAAAATTAAGTTGTGACTAAATCAATTATGTTTTCATGAGTTTTTAAAAGACGACTCTACACAAGTAAAGGAACGTGATTGAAGACTGATGGGCCGAAAATTGACGAAAAGGAGAAAGGGCAAGCCTATCAAACACGACTTAATATAGAGAAACAGAGAATTTGTTTTTTGAGTAAGACAACCCTATCCTCCATGGCATTCAATTTGGTTATTTTTTTTAAAACGGATCAACATACGACCTGATAGGGAAATATCAATTTGAAAGGCCTACACTACACATCTGATTTGTAAGAAGCGTTTAAAAGGTTTTTACAACTTTGGTTTACGGACATCGCTAAGATCTTAAAAGGTACCTAAATAGGACATAATAAACACTGTCATGCAATAAACGGAAAGAGCTAAAGAATTTGAAGTTAAATCTGGAGAACGCCAAGGCAGTATTCAAGGTTCTTTACTTTTCATATCGTGTAAAAATTTGTTTTTAAGCAGTATATTTTCGAATTCAAAAGTATTTTCTTCTTTTCGCCGATGATAGCATAGACATAAGCAAAAATCCTTTTGACAATTTTAAATAATGAGATACAAACGCTAACTCATAATCTCTTATTCCGAACCTGAAAACCTAGCTTCTGAAGTAGTTATCGCTACGTGTACGTAGCCACGGAACGTAAAGATTTAAGCTTTGTCGCTAACAATTAAATTACAATAACAATGAACGTAGATTCAACTTGGTATAGTTTAAATGTCACAAAAAATCCACAGAATTTGATGAAGGGAAAATTCAACTTTATCTTAAAGATTATAAACACGACAGTTGTCGGTTTTAATATATGCAACGTTTTGTAAGGCAGTGAACGATAAGTATATAGAACAAATAAAAGCTACGGAAATGAAAATGTTAAGAAAAAGAGTGGTGTGAGAAAACTTCATTTGATAGGACGTGATCGACGGACATAAACGTCAAGAAACTATGTTGGCTGTGTGTTGGCTATATAATGTTACTAAAATGCACAATTTTATTTAATTTAAACCTAGCTCTGTGCTTTGAGTTGTTTTTCATATGTAGCTCGAACCTACGCACCTAAACAAATGTATAATACAGAAAAAATGACAGAGCAATATGATAGCTAAAGTATGACCAACTTTGGACTTACATACATACGAGTACGTTATAAACGCATTAGAAAGAAAAAAAAAAACAAAAATTATTCTTTCTAAGAGTTGAGATTTCTTATAAAAAAAAAACATACATCGTACAATTTAGTTGTCCTAACTAATAACAGAACTCTAAATAATAGTGGCAAAAATCTTTGTTGCACTCCCAAATCAATCATGCGATCAATTTGTAAACAATTAGCATGCTATACTACACACTTAAGCAAATTATTCTGTGACACACGACTCTAGATACCTTAAGCTTTCAATTAAAACAATGAATTAAAATATTTTAAATATTTACTGAATAAGTTATGAATTTTAATAGTGCTAAAGTAATGTCTTAACGCTTCATTGCAATCTGATTTCTTTGGCAAACCCATCCGACCTGTTTTCTATACATATCAAAAGATAACAATGCATGGGTGGACGACAATTATTGTAAACAAAGTTACTGCGTAGATCTGAGAAAACAAAATCCTAATTGTGATTTTAATTATTTTTTAACCACGTAGTGATCGTGGAACCAATTATTTTTTTCTTATTTTGCATATGATCATTATTGATCTTATTTTGTTATTGTTAGATATGAAAGGTATTAAAAAAAATTGTTTCCAAATTTAGCCAACATTTTTTATTGCCACTACTAAACTAAGACTGTCTTACATTAATTATATAAAAGCATTCGTCAACCAACTACCATTTTGGGATATTGTTAGACGTTTAACACAAGACAAAAATTATATAGTAATTTACACTATTAAACACGATTCACAGCCTATTAGTGTTAAGAGAACTCGTTAAGACACGGGATCAGCCTTGGCTAGTCATATGCCAGTACATGCATGTTTAACTACGTCGTTTTGTCGTCGCTGCTAATTTTAGTGTGTCGTGATTCATAACACAACCAGAAATAGGTAAAGCTAGAATCCAAAGAACTCACAGAAATTGCTTCAATATTTGTTTTTTGTGTTCAAGATCACAAGACACTCATGTTTTTTTTTGCTTTCATACAGATTGTACCGTGACAAGGAATTTAAAAACATATGAAACACATTAGTACATATCGGGGTGTGAAATTAAAACGTTTGTAGAATTGTAACCTATTGTATTTGTTATCCACGATTGGCCACCTAATAGTGCTGATAGACCTTATGAATTGAAAAATCATAACCTAGAAAAACTAGTCCAAAACTATAAAAAGACTAGGCATCAAAATGTGATATGTTTCAAGGGAAGACCTTTGTAATTAGCCTTTGGACTAAATGGGAGCAGTTCCGTCCTGTATAACTGGTAAAAAAACCACAAACGTTTTATTTTATATAAAAAAAAAGGAGAATCGGAAAAAAAATTGAATCGTTTTAGTTTATAGATTAAAAAAATAAAGGGCTTGTAAAAGGTGGCTATGAGTATGCAAAGCTGTACCTCTTACCTGAGCGGGCGAGCTGAAGAGATTTCTTTTGATTCTTCAAAAACAAAGCCAGGGAAAAATAAAAATATATAACAATTTCCAAATAAGGAAAGGTGGGTACTCAGAAAAGCAGATTAGCACGTTCTCTTCTATACTGGTGTTGACTGAGGTTTCAACTCAATGCACTTAATTGGGAAAAACGTATTATAACATTTCTGAGAGTTTAATTAAACACCACCCGAAATACGCGCCAAAATAAATCAAACACTTAATAAACTGCTGTCTTTGACCACGGTTAAACGAAGTTTAAGATATGCTCAGCTGTTTGGGCGACTTGCTGTTCGAATAATTCAACAGTGTTTTATGGAGCAATGAACCAAAGTTTGAGGTATTTGGAAAACAGGGGCGTTTTCGTTTGACGCAGAACTAAAGTTGCTACCAGACCTATCTTCAAGCAGGCAGACAATCCTGTTATTTTCTGTGCATATTTTTTTTTAAATGGAGTGAAAGATCTGTTCGACCCATTGAAAAATTAATAATGAATAATACAATGTACCTTTATATTGTTTTGTTTATATTAAAAAAACGCTTCTAAAATTCTCTGGACTTAGATTGATTTGCCAAAGATTTATGCTTCAGCAGGACAACGAGCCTGCCCTCGCGTCAAGCCTTTATGAAAACTACCCAAAACAGATGATGAAGAAATCTTAAAAATCATGGTAAGGTCGCCGAAATCACCAGATCTAAACCCTATGGAGCTGTTGTGGAAGAAACTGGATAGATCATCAGGAGCATTGCCCACTTCAGCTAGTAATATCTAAGGACGATGAGCTTACTTACACTTACTTACTATACTAGGTGGGGTGAAAAGTAACCTCCTTGACCGCCAGAATGCGCTACTGCAAAAAAGGCTATGGTGCCTTGAAATCCGTTCATATTTAGGCAGACATGCCAAATTTCAGTGCGATACTGTTTAGTTTTGTTTTGACAGCTGATTGTTGTTGACGTGTTTGGCATCATGTTGAGAAGGACAACAACTTCGTTCGAGGTAAAACGGCGAAGGAAACAAATGAAAAGTTGGATAAATATTATGGGGCTAATGCTCCGTCAGATTACACCGTCAAATATTGGTTTCGAGAGTTTCGTGGTGGCCGATTCGTGGCCATTACCGATCAAGTCCGTAGCGGCAGGCCCTCCGATGCGGTTACAGAGGACAATGTTAAAAAAATACATGAAATGGTGTTGGCTAGCAGATACTACAAAGATTAGTACTGAGCACCCACGCCATATGAAAAAGTTATCCTGCCGCTGGGTGCCGCGCATGCTCACTCCTGACCAAAACCACGAACGCGAGAGCACTTCGAAAGTGTTTGGACTTGCTGATTCGGAATCGGGCAGACTTTTGGCGTCGATTGGTAACTGTTGATGAAACCTGGATCCACTATTACACACCAAAGAACAGAATGAGTGGGCGGCAATGGACTGAAGCCGGCACGAGTGCTCCGAAGCGGCCGAGGGAGGCTCAATGGGTCGGAAATGTTATGGCGTCGGTTTTCTTGGATTGTCATGGCATACTCTTCGTGGACTACCTCGAAAAAGTTTTCAACAGCGAGTATTATTGTGCATTGAAGGCCGAAATCGCTGCAAAACGGCCTCGACAAAAAATTTTGTTTTTGCAAGACAATGCGCCGGCGCGTAAGAGCATCGCAACCACGGCTAAAATCAATTACTTACGGCTCCAATTGCTGTCGCATCCACCGTATGCACCCGATTCGGCTCCCTCGGAATATTATCTCTTCCCAAACCTCAAAAGATGGCTCATAAATAAAAAATTCAGCTCACGCTAGGAAATCATCGACGCCACGGAGGAATATTTTGCAGATCTTACGGAAAATTACTTTTCGGACGGGATAAAGGAGTTGGAAAATCGCTGGAATAAGTGTATCAAGCTAAAAGGGGACTATATTGAATAAAATAAAAAAACATATAAAAAATTATTTTTTTTTTATTCCGAAGGAGGTTACTTTTCACCCCACCTAGTAGGTGGGGCTACAGTCCGGAATGGACCTAGCCCTCAGCTCGATCTTTTGCTAGCTGCTTTTAATTCCACAAGCTAAGTTGACTGCGATCCCATCCCACTTGCGTGCGCCACCTGAGTCCCGGTCTTTCTCTACTGCGCTGTCCCTCGGAGACGGATTCGAAGAAGGTGTTCATCCGCTCTACGTAACCCAGCCATCTCAGTCGTTGAATCTTCACTCTTTTGGCTCGGTCGATGTCGCTGTACAGTCTATACAGTTCGTTGTTGTATCTTTTCCTCCACTCACCGTCAATGCAGACGGGACCGAAAATCACTCGAAAAATTTCCTCCCAAAGCAGACAAGAGCACCCTTATCCATTTTTGATAATGTCCATGCCTCTCTTTTTTATAATTTACGCGCGCCTAAGGGGGTTATGATACCCTTTTACTGTTGCCAGGGCGCAGGCGGTAAGATAAAAGGAGGAGAAAGGAAAGCATTGTTGTGATGTAGTGGTTTGAAACTCAGGTATATTTGGCTTCGATATTGACTCTCCAGGTCTCAGGTTATTAATTTTAAAGGTTGTTTTGTGCTTGAAACTCTACATGCCAGTGTTATGCCTTCACACGCAGATTTTTCTGACTGAGTTCCAATTACACAAATGAAAAACTTGTCATGAGTAGGATTCGAACCCTGACTAGTACCACTACACCACGGCTACCCGTAAAGCACCATAAAGCAAAACTGGGATTATTAAGGGCTTATATAGGACAACTTTTGTTGTTCGAGAGAGGGCTTTGCTAGTCAATTACTTTTTTAGCCCAAAGAAGCAACGATTGACAAGAATTATTCTTCGCTTGATCTCAGCTTTCGTAGTCTGAATTCATAACCTAGGTAGACAAAGTCCTTAACTACCTTAAAGTTATACCTTGAGTGAGTGACCTTTTTGCTTGACAAAATATACTTGATTTTATTCTCGTTGACTGCTAAGCCCATTTTCGCCGGTTTCGTCTCAATACTTGCAAAAGCACCCCTGACAGACATCACACTGCTTTCTTCCGATTATGTCAATATCGGCGTATTCGAGTAACGGACTTTTAAAAGATTGCGCGTGAGTTTTGTACTTTTGTTTCAAGTATGAAGTTGAAGAAATCTAAATCCTTTTTTGACATCAAGGTCTCGGTGAGATCTTTACCCACCTTGATGGAGCAGCGCGCATTCTCCATCGTCACTCTGCACGAACGGTCGAGTTTGGCATAGATGCCAAAACTAGACATTGCTCTCTATAGCTCGTCTCTACAGATGCTGTTATACGCGGCCTTAAAATCGATAAATAGGTGCTGCGTATCGATGTGAAGCTCATTTCTCCAAGATTTGCCGTAATGTGAATATTTGGTTGATGGCGGACTTTCCTGGCGTTCCTGATAGACCACACTGATATGGACCTATCAGGTTGTTGACAAACGGCTTAAGGCGTTCACACAACACTGCAGATAAGATCTTGTATGACATGTTAAGAAGACTGATGCTTCTGTAGTTGGCCCAGTTCAGAGGGTCTCCTTTCTTGAGGATCGGACAAACAATGCTGAGGTTCCATTCATCGGACATACTTTCGTCCAACGATATTTTACAGATGAGTTGGTGTATGCCCCTTACAAAGTCATCGCCTGTCACTTTGAAGAGCTCGGCAGTTAGGCCGTACACTCCAACAGCTTTATTGGACTTCAGCTTAGATTTTGCTATCTTCACTTCATTCATTGTTAAATTGTTGGTCTACATCCAAGTTGAAAGGTTGAAAGCCTCATTCTGCCTGGAATGAAGCTGAGAAGCTGGTGTTCGTCTCTTCTCTTCTGCTCATAGAGCTCGTGAGGAGCTCAAGACTTTCGCAAACGTGCCTTGGCTACAGCAAGGTAATGGTCGATGTTGGGTCCTCGGAACATTCATAATACTGGAGGAATGCGACGATCGCGATGTAGTCAATCTGGTTGACGGTTTATTGATCAAGAGTTTTCCAAGTTCCCTTGTGAATATCGAGATGGGGAAACCGCGTACCAGCTAAGACAATGTTTCGTCCCACCGCAAAGTCGATTTGCCTGAATCCGTTATCAGAGGTAGTGAAGTGCTAGCTATATCTTCCGACAGTACTACCAAAGATGCCATCTCTTCCTAGCTTTGCGTTAAAGTCGGCGAGAACAATTTTAATGTCATAGATGTGCCTAAAAAAGATTTATTGTAGCTGTAAAGAATAGCAAAGTGAGGCTCAAAAAGACTGGACACTCTTGATAAATTGAACAAAATGCAAATTATAGCGGTTCCACTACAACTCATCAGATGAAGTGAATCACATGAAAATATCGTTTAAACGAGTTAAGACAGAAAAAAACATGTTTTGGCGGAACTTATAAAAGAATGGTACAGGTTCGGTTAGAAGTCCCCATGACGCACAATCTTTTTTTCTTTTTTTTTAAAGAACTTAACACTCAAGTGGGTATGAATACACTTGGCAGCATGTGTTAAGTTTTTTGGAAAACTGGACAGAAACAGAAGAAATATGTTTGTGCTCAGTGCTTATTTTGCTCGATGGGTGGCATCCAACATTTAATGGGAGGATTTAATTGTTAGTGAGACCTGGCTTGTTGTTTTATTTTAGTCAACTACACATCTGAGGGAATAGGGAGATTTATAGACAACATCTTTATCCGGAACACTAAATTTGCGTTATATAAGTCAAAAGAAAGCATGACAAAAGTAATTTTTAGCAGGTCAATCTTCAGAAATATTTATGTGAGTTTTTTTTTGTAAATCATATGAACCTGCAAACTTTCTTGATCAAAGTGGTTTCATTGAAGTAAGAAATATTTAACATCAAGAGCAAGAGAACCCAACACTTGCCAGGGATTCAAAATTTCAAAGATAAACGATAAAATCATTACTCGTATAAATCAGGAAGATTCCAGATTCCTCCCAGCAAAAACTGATTCTTAAAATTCTTGTCATACAATAAAATAGCAAGCTATAATCAGTAGACAAAGAACTTCACTTACCTCTCGAAGTAGACCAAACAGCACATCTGTGGACAAAGATCTTTCGTGAGCTTCGTCCATAATGATTGCTGAGTATCCATCCAGGTCAGGATCACGAAGACTTTCTCTGAGCAGAATACCATCTGTCATGTACTTAATAACAGTCTTCTCTGAAGTACAATCCTCAAAACGAATTGCGTATCCAACTTCCTCTCCTGCAACGAAATTGCCTTTTTAAATCTCATACTTAATATAAACATTTTAAATGCTTACCCAATCGGGTCCCCATTTCATCAGATACACGTTTAGCAACAGACATAGCAGCAACACGTCTTGGCTGCGTACATCCAACCATTCCAAAATTACTGTAACCATCTTCGTGTAAATATTGCGTTAATTGCGTGGTCTTACCGCTGCCAGTTTCTCCGACAATAATAACAACCGAATTTTCCCGTATAACATTTAATAATTCCTGGCGCACCGCGAAAACCGGCAAGAAACGTCTCTGTTCATATATGGTCTTCTTTCGTGAAAAATCACTTTTACCACCACTATCGGTGTCTTTCATGTGTTGAGCAAATTTTTGATCACGTCGATAATCAGCTGTGTCGGTTTCTTGATCGAACTTCGATTCTTCGCCTTCGTTTTTTTTCTCTATTCCCATAATGTTACCCAATTTAGTTCCTCCAAGTTCCCAGTGTTTCTTCTGTGCTTTCTTACGCTCTTTTTGTTCGCGATAGACACGCACCAAAGCACTACCTTTACGAGCTATCAATGCCATGTCAGAGGTAGGGTCTTTGACTGGAATAACAGGCTCCGGTTGCTTTGTAAATACGATTCTTCCGTCTAAAAATGGTGGAACAATATGATGTACCAGTAGATGGACCCGTTCAATTGCTTCTTCATCAAAATCTTCGTTTACATTGATTGACATGACAACACCTGATGTGAGCATACGATTTCGCTCCCAAAGTTCATTGTCTTTATTGATTTGTCGTTGCTGGGCACTTATGCGTTTCGTCCGTTTCTGCTCGAGCATTTCTTCACGTTTCCTTCAAATAAGATACATTAAAAAAAAAAATCCAACAACAATTTATAAACTTACTTAAAATACTCGGCATTAGCATTGCCAAATGGATTATTTTCGTCATCATATCCCTCATCGATATTGTACCATTCTCGATCCAGTCGACGTTGTTCCTCTTCCCACAAATCTCGGTCTTCTTCGCTTTCACCCCACGGTTGGCGATTAGTACGTCCAGTAGCTGGTGTTGCTCCAGATCGCTTTCGATCATTTGCCCAGGAATTGTATTTATGTGCCGGAGTTGGACGTGGTGTATCATCCTCGCGATTGTGTCGATTACTGCGACGTGATGACCAATCGGGTCGATCACTAGCATACGATTTTGGAGTAGGAAAGTCCCAAGATGACTTCTTTTGCTGCCCAGATCTCTCATCGTCTTCGTCCCACGAACTATTTGACATTGAACTGCCAGACGGCGTCCTCGGCTCGTCCTTAAAACGTGGTGTGTTAATACTCCGTGATGATTCTGGTTCACGTTTATAACGTTCCGAATAATCTCCATCACGATTCTTATTGCGGTCACGGTCACGATCCCGATCGCGTCTACTATCCCGATCACCACGGCGACGATCACGACGATCCCGATCGCGTTCTCGTTCTCTATCCCGTCTCGGTGAACGTTCACCTCCACGACCACGATCCTTTTCTTTAGTAGAATAATACACTCCCTTACTCCGATCACGGTTTATATGCTCACGCAATCTGTCTCTAGCTAGATCCGATACACCACCCGTATGTGAAGGTGTTTCGTCTTTTGCTTCACGCAAATGGCGACTTAATTTGTGAAAACTCTTGGCATCCGGTGTTTTAAAAGCAAAATCCTTACTACTTCCCGGCGTTTGGCTGCCCTCTTTGTCGTCGTAATCGTTATCTTTGAATGATATTAGACGCTGTGTATCCTCACGCTCTTTACGACGCTGTGCCGCCAATTTGTCCAATCCGAGAATTGAAGGTTTCGGTACTTTAAAGGAGTGCTCGTTTTTAGGTTTTTTCAATACAAGACCACCCTTCGTTTCAGCTGTGCCCTCTAAACGATGGACACTATCATCCTCATCCATTTTACGCCAAAGTGTGGAAGAAAATTATCCCAAGTTTCCCAAAAATAAAAAGTAAAACTTAACACTCACTTTAGAAAACGTTTTATTTTTACTGATGACAGAACACAAAAACAACTGATTTTGACAGTTATGGAACTGACAACTTCGGGGACGTTAAAGAGGGAAGTAGTGAGTTTGTTTGCAAGCTGACTACGTTTTTTAAATGGGCGGTTAGTTTTCTTATGTTTCTTCTGCACTTTAAAGGTAACTACATAATTATCACTTTTAAAACAGTGTGCTCTCTGAATAGTTAATGTGGTTTAAAAAGCCAGGTTCCCTCAATACTATGATTTATAATACTATGATTAGGTCCATTTTAGCTTTCGATTTTGTAGTATGGTGGACTAAAGCCACCCAAAAGACCACCATGCCTAAGCTCTATAAGGTACAACGTCTTCCATGCTTGGGTATCTCCAGAACTATGCGGACATGTCCCCCAGCTGTCATAGAAGCACAATTAGGACTAACACCCCTCCACATATATAGGTATATAAAAAAGTAGCAATTCGCAGTTCAGCAAGTCTAATAAAAGCTAACGAATTAGATTTTTGCAAGCACCTGGAACTAAGATTTCTGTGCCCCGAAGAAGCTGTGCTTTAACAAACAGATTTTTACAGAGATTCCTACAAGGGAAGGATGGGTTAGCCACAAGCCACCACACTGCCAATGCGGGATAAAGTGATTCACAAATGGTTATAAAATGGAATTGGTTGTGGGAGCTGGGATCTACGGACCTAACCGGAGTATATCGATTTCCATTCAAGAATACGTCTGCCACATTAACAACTCTGGTATCAAAGCCCTCAACATCCATATATTCACGGACAGTCATATAGACAGTCAAGCAGCTATTAAAGCCCTTGACTCCAAATCAGCTCTAGACAAACAAAATCAAATTGTGGTGGATTCCTGGTCATGAGGGAATTCAAGGCAATTAAAAAGCCGATGAATTGGCTCAGAAACACCCTTTAAAGATCCTGAACCCTTCTGCTACATTTCCAAATCGGCATTAAATGCAGCTTTAGTAAGCTGGAAGCATACAAAATGTATATCACATTGGGTGAGCAGCCCAGGTCTAAGACAGGCCAAACGTGCAACTCAGGGCTTCAAAAGCAATGCCAATAGATTCCTTAATCTCAGCAGGTACGAGTATTATACCAAGAACTTAGTAGGTTATCTCACAAGACACCGCGAGGTACGATATAACCCAAACAAAATGAACCTAGCCGACTCTTTGGAGTGCCGGCTCAGTATTGAAGACGAAATAACTGAACTTATGTAATTGTCCAGCCCTACGTGGATTATGAAAAATGATGTTTTTCAGGGAACAATCGAGTACCGCGCAAATAAGGAATTCCTCTACTGGCAGCATCACCCACCTTATACGGGTGATAGAAACTCTAGTAGCCTAAATTTTTCTGGTCCTTTTACCAAAAAAGACCTTTTAGGTCGACGTGCCGCGTTTCACATAGGCGAGTCGAGGGAATCAATCGAGTTCCGAAGAAATAATTCCTCTACTGGTGGCATCAGCCATGACACTAAATCCAATTTTATCAAAAAATTGTCACTGGTATAAGAGGAAGTGGAGATTGTATCTGACAGTCTTTGCAGGTGTGCCCATGTAATTTTACAATGTTTTTCCGTCATACTTACTTGCCACGTATACACTTCCTAATCGGTCGAAAAAGCGGAGACAAAACACATGCCGATCGTGTGTGTATATAAATTTGTATATTTTTATCTAAAATCCTTTTGTGTGTTAGATACTATTATCAAAGACAACCAAGCCAAGTAAATGCTTCATAAATTAAACTAAAACCCCATAGGCTTGTTAAGAGTGTCTTTCTATTGAACAATGTCCCTATATGTATTAAGTACCTAATTTTGGTTTATACTTAAATTGTTTCTTACGCTACGTAATAAAATTTAATTACAAACAAAATGCTGCTTTTTAGCACACCGACGACTTTCACAACACAAACTCAGCACTTTAGTCATCAATTTTATAGAAACAGGTTTGCGACAATGGATCACAGTTATCATAAGGCTGAAGATTCGGAGAATTGACATCTGATTCTTTAATGCAAGCACAACGATAAATGGTTTTACCAGGTTCAAAGTACTTTCGCGGTACTCCTACCCAGTCGCGTTTCTTACCGCCAGATGTATTCGAGCACCAGACGCGAGTTCCTTTCACTTCCGTCCATTCGATGTTACATGGTGGATATAATTCACGAAGATCACTTTCATTTTGTTTAGATTCAATAGCTTGATCAACAATCGCATCCAATTGATGGAAGTATTTAGTTTTTATTCCATTTTCATTATAGAATCTATTAGAGGATATTGCATAAAAACCAAATGTTTTATTTGATGAACAATTGATTTACCTTCCTACAGCCAGTCCCTTATATGTATATTCCTTATCGTAGAATTTTTTCCAATCGTATAAACTTAATATATCACTTGGACTTAGTGAGAGCACATCATCTGAATCCTCAGTAAAGTCCTCGAATTCACCAGATATAAATGATTTCGAAGCATCTCGACCTGAAAATTGTACTCTTTTCTCAATTTACTAACAATTTAGATGATAACTTACCAGCAAAAAAGCTATAGGAGCAACCAGGTCCGTAGTGCTTTCTACCTTTTGTCACATCATACACCGAACCAAGTATGCTCAAGTAAATCGGTTGTTCTTCAGTTTCTCCGGTAAATTTTGCTAGAGCCTCTTTGGTGTATACAGGATTATTGCTATCTGCATTGAATTTCAAAGTAATGGGATTTTCGTCGGCCAGCTCAACCATCCACGACTTGAGAGTGTCCAAAATATTTGGATAGTAAATTCCGGCAAAAACAGCGATTAAAATAAGAAGAAATTGCAACTTAAATAAATGCTTCAGCACCGCAAACATTTTCCATAAGGCACTTGAATAATATGATACTTAAGTTAATTAGAAGAAACTTATCGTGTTTTAAGCTAATTAATGCATGAAAATGTGGTTAAACATAAGAAAAACAAAAAGTCCAATGATGTTATGACTTTCTTTTTGTTTTTTGTTACCTACTGCCAACAGCTGTTAGTTGTCATTCTGTTTAGCTAATGCACAGGCCGATAAAACAAATACCTAAACCCTAGTATGGGTGGAAACAGGAGGATAATGGATAATTTGGAGTAATTTAAGATTGATAACAGGTATAAATAATATCGAAAATGTGTGTTTGTACTTAAATAAGTGAAAACTTTGAAGTTGAAGTTTACAAGGTTATTGCTTATTACGGCTATTTTTTGATAAATAGCTTTAATAAAGAAGTATTACGGGAGGAAGCAAGGAATACTATGTTCGTAGTTAAAAACTACTTATACAACTTTTTCAGACTGCTTAATTTGTTGCTTCATATATTAATTAGTATCCCAAATGCAGACTTTGCCATATCGATTCAACTACTCTGCCCGATTTCTCTATTGGTGATTGGATAGTTGGTCCAACAACTCTTTTATACACTATATCGAATTTATGCTCTGTTGGTCATATTGACTGATTTTGTTTCATGCTTTAGCAGCGGTAGTTCTATCACCAAATGGTGTCGTGTAGGCTATACATTCTGACAGTACTACCAAAAATGCCATCTCTTCTCAGCATATGGTTGTTGACGATAGGTTTCAGATGTTCGTATAATAGAGCAGATACGATCTTGTATGCGATGTTGGAGAGTCTTATTAAATTGTAGTTGGGCACATTGAGAGGTTCTCCTTTTTACTTTAATTATAATGCTGAAACTCCGTAACGTTAATCTTAATATCGTCATCATTCGCATATCTAATATTTGTTTCTTTTATGACACCCATCTTGATTTCGCCTTTATAGTTTGTCCATACTTTTTTTAAGACTTTCCTATTTGCCTTCTTGGTGGTAAGTTTCATTTTTCAGCATCTGCTTCATTTTCGCACGACCAATGTATTTACATAATCTCTCCAACGTTCTCCGCCAAAAAAAGTTAAAAACATCTTTAAGCCCTACTTCACACCTCTGAGAATCTCACTAGAGTTTGCGAAGTGAATGGGACAAATGGCGAGTTTCCTGCGCCATAAATCAGGATTAGTGTCGGAAAAACAAAACAAGACCTTATCCGGGCTACTCCGATATATTTGGAACTCAGGCCGGTAAGGATTTCCAGGACTTAGTCAGGGTCTTGGAAAAGAGATGGTGGCGGACGAGCCCTATATGGGCCAACGGCAGCGCTCACATCCCGGAACGGGTTACTGGCTTCGGTGGAACCAACCCCTCGTCCTAGGGACATTAAAAATGGAACTGGTCCTCGAGGTTGGTGGTTGTGTCGCTGGGTATCTGCCCGGCCATTTAAAAAAAAAGAAGTTACGAAACATCAACAAGCCTCGGATATGCACGGATCTACTGTTGACAACCCACACAAACGATTTAAGGACAATTGGCTTCGGATATGCACGTGGAATGTTAGATCCCTTAATAGACCACGTGCAGCCGAGCAACTAGCGGAGGCCCCTACTGCTACAAATCAGACATAACCGCCATCCAAGAAATGCGATGGGATGGGCCGGACAAAAAGAAGATGAAAAACTGATTTTAATGCAAAGCTAGGAAGGGAGGGTATCTTTGGTGGAACAATCGGAAAATATAGCCTGCACAACACCACCTCCGATAACGGATTCAGGCTAATCGACTTTGCAGCGGGGCGAAACATTGTCATGGCTAGCACGCGGTTCCCACATCTCGACATACACAAGGGGACTTGGAGAACTCCTGATCAATCAACAGTCAACCAGATTGATCACATTGCGATCGACGCAAGACACTCCTCCAGCATTATGGATGTCCGTACGTTCCGAGGAGCCAACATCGACTCGGACCATTACCTTGTTGTAGCCAAGGTACGGGTGCGGATATCCCAAACTACGCCAAGACAAACTAATGCTGTGAGAAAATTCGACGTCAGACGGCTACAATCGCAAGAGATCGCCAAGTACTTTTCCGATCGAGTGTCTCTTAATCTCTTAAAAGGTCCAATACCGCCAGCATCAAGCATCAAAGACAATTGGAAACACTGCAAAAACGCCATCAGAGATGCAGCTTCTGATGTGCTGGGTTTCACTTGTCCACCACAACGAAACCCAGGGTTCGATGATGAATGCCGGCAAGCACATGCAGCTAAGCAAGATGCATATAAAGCGGCGCTGCATAGAAGGACCAGAGCTGCTCAAGAGCTCAATCAGCGGAAGAGGAGAGACGAACACCGGCTTCTCAGGAGGGAGAAGAAAGAGCATGAGAAGCGCGCGGTCGAGCAAATTGAGAGATGCTATTCCAGCAATGAGGTTCGGAAGTTTTACCAAAAGGTAAAAATAACATGCCACGGAAACAAACCCTGAACCGAAGCCTGTGGAGATGAACAAGGGAACATCGTAGTAGATTCGCAGTCGATTCTGAGGATTTGGAAAGACCATTTCTGCAAGCGCAAAAAGCTATAAGCGTATTTTTTTGTTATTGAAAACGATTAAAAATAAATATTTAATATTTTTTTATACTCGTAATATAAAAGAACTTGGACGCGGTTCCCCCATCTTGATATTCACAAGGGGATTTGGATAACTCCTGATCAATCAACCGTAAACCAGATCATCCCAAGACACACCGTCAGTATTATGGATGTTCGAACATTCCGAGGAGACAACATCTACCTGGACCACTACCTTGTTGTAGCCAAAATACGGTTGCGGATATACCGAACTACGCCAAGACAAGCTAATGTTGTGAAAAATTTCGACGCCAGACAGCTAGAATCGCAAGAAATCGCCAAACCCTTTTCCGATCGAGTCTCTCTTGCTCCCCCTTGCCCCCAGCATCAAGCACCGAAGTCCAATGGCAACACCGTAAGCCATAAAGCCATCAGAGATGCTGCTTCTGATGTGCTGGGATTCATTTGACCATCACAACGAAACTTATGGTTTGATGACGAATGCCGACAAGCACATGCAGCTAAGCAAAGCGCACGCAATGCGGCGTTGAAAAAGAATGACTAGAGCTGCTTACAAGCTCTATGAGCAGAAAAGGATAGACGAACACCGACTTTTTAGGAAGAAAAACGAAGAGCATGAGAAATGCGCGGTCGGGGAAATTCAGAGATGCTACTTCAGGAATGAGATTCGGAAGTTTTACCAAAGGTAAAAAAAAACATGCCACGTACAGAAGTCCCGAACCGAAACCTGTAGAGACGAAGAAGGGAACCTCGTAGTAAAGTCGCAGTCGATTCCGAGAATCGGGAAAGATCATTTCTGTAGACTGTATAACGGCGATGACGAAACAAATACCGCTGTCAGGCAGAATGAACCTTTCAACCTGGTCGATGTAGACCAACAACTCCGTCCACCTGACCTGGATGAAGTGAAGATAGCACTATCTAAGCTGAAGTTCAACAAATCTAAAGGAGCGGACGGCCTGACCGCCGAGCTCTTCAAAGCGGCAGGCATACACCAACTCATCTCCAAAATGTGGTTGGCCTAAGGTATGCCTCATTAATAGAACCTCTAAATTGTTTTTCCGATCATCAAGAAAGGAGACCCTCTGAACTACGCCAACTACAGGGGCATCAGTCTTCTTGACATCGCATACAAGATCTTATCTGCCGTATTGTGTGAACGCCTGAAACCGTTCGTCAACAACCTCATACATAGGTCCATATCAGTGTGGGCTCAGGCCAGGAAATTCCACAATCGACTAAATATTCACAATACGCCAGATTTTGGAGAAGACACGCAAAAATCACGCGCAAACACAAGAGCCACAATCTTTCAAAATTCCGTATAGTTACTCGTATATGCCGAAGACATAGAAATAATCGGAAGAAAGTGATGCATAGTATGGAGACGGAAGGCGTCTCAAGCAAGACCTTGTATATGCTGTCAAGCAAAAAGAAAACTCGACACCAACGTCTCGAACAGAACGTCACCTTCTACACTTATAACTTTGGGATCAAAAATGGATGAGGATGATCTTGGCTGCTTTGAAGGAAAATTCTACGAGTGATACAGCGACATCAACCTAGACAAAAGAGTGAAGATTCAACGAATGAGATGGCAAGGTTATGTAGAGCGGATGAACACCAATGGTCCGGTTTAAAAAGTTTTCGAATCCGTCTCCGAGGGACAGCGCAGTGGAGAAAGACTAAGACCAGCCAACTTAGCGTGTGAAACTGAAGGCAGCTAGCAGAAGATCGAGCTAGCTGGAGACGCTCCCCGGACTGTAGCGCCACCGAAAGTAAGAAAGCGAGGATAAGAACATCGTGGTTTCATGCGATGCTCCTTCACTTAAACGTTTTGACCAGTTCCACGGGTCGTTAAAAGCTCCACTGGTCGCAATCAGCTCCATATTAAGTCTTTAATAAACAAATAGTAATAAAAAATGTCTAATGATCTCTTATATACGAAATTTAATGTTTTATTTGTACGAATCATATTGTGTCGAAGTTCATCCTTTAAATGATCTTCATCATCGAGTTCAACTTTAAAAGAAAAACCACTCGATCAGGGTTTTGAAAACTACCCTTGAAAATTACCTAGGCGCAGCATCTTACTGACCACTCCATGCAAGTTTTGTTTTTCTTTCATCACGTTATTGCCCTTTGGAACTCATACAATATAAAATGAATTAATTGTACTTTTCCTTTAATCATGTTAACAGTTCGAAAACAAACAATTGTAAACTTAACATAAGTGCCCTACCGACCACTTACCAAAGCCTGGTTTATTATTATCAGTTTGTTAACTTATAATCAATGCAAATGATTAAAAACTACAGATACAGATCATTACTGTAAAAATAGACAAAATATCCGCCTACTTTGTTTTTGTTGTTTGAATATAAATCCAAATAATATTAATTTGATTCTTTTAAATTGTCAAAAAAAAAAAATGACTGTTGTGAATGTACTTTGCACAATTGGTAGTGGAAATTTCGCATTCCTTGTCGCAGTTGCTAGCTAATCTAGTTACACTTATCAAACATACCCCATAAAAATACTCCGAAAGATTATCTTTTTACTACATGTGACACGGAGCATTATATTTCAGACTGAGTTTCCAGCTGCTTTCCACACTACTTACATAAACCATATTCAGTTTCGCAACCACAAATAATTTCCCTTTTGTAGACTTTTAATCGGTAATTATAATTTGAGAGTCTGTGGTAGAATTGAAAATATCACTAAAACTCACAATTTGTTTATAATTTTATTGAATTTATATGATATAAGTAATTATTATAGTATTTTCAAGATGATTGGGGTCTAATTAATAAATTTCATACATTTAGGGGAAATCTTTATACGATCAAATAATTCCCCTCATTCTATGTTTACCAAATACTTGAACCATTCGAGCCGTAAGCCAATTCAAAAGTTACCATTAATGTCTACAACGCCACATCGTATCATTCAAAATTCGGAATTAATCGGGCTTGAGTCTTTTATACTAAATATACTCCGCACACGGCAACTTTTATAATTTCTTTTCTTCAAGTTAAGTTTTGTGTTGAAAATTTGTAAAAAGTTTTTTTTTTTGTTAAAATGAAGGTGTCGCATAGCTTAAATACAGGTATAGTGATATCTTTTTTCGAAATTGCTTTAAAATTATTTTTGGGACAGTTTTAAAAGTAAATAAAAAAAAATTCCATTCCATTCGACGACGAAGATAACCTAATTCCCCAGCCAGAAGCAGCGTCCGCAGCAGGGGAACAAATTAAATGTCGGCGCACTGCACCACATATCCCAGGAATAACTGAAGACGATATCTTGAGTTGCTTGAGTGGAAATGAAGAAATTATCTCAATAACTGGTGCACCTAAATTGCCGAACGCAACGACGCAAAAGGATTCTCGAATTTACTGGCCATACTATGTACGCTTGGCAGAGGAGTCACCCCGATTAAACAACAATGAAATGTCCGATTCATCGACATATGGCAACGTTAATTACCTCGAAACTGGTAAGTGATTTTTTAATTAATATTTAATTGATTTTATTTACGATTTCCCTCACTGATGCGATTATATTTGAGGAGAATCAGATATAAATCGATAAATAAATACAATCTCACTGCATTAATTTATGTGTAAATGTTTGTGCTATTCTTTGCTAAGTACATAAGTTAACACTTGACAAAAATTCATAATATAAACAGTTTGTCATCCACATAAAGCGACAACACGTCCCAACTCGTTCAAGTTCTATTTTGAACTGAATCATTATATTTAGAGATAAACTTTTATGTACATACGAATACGATAATACCACTCGAATGAGCTTGCTGCGTATAATCTAAATTTTGGCGCGGGGGTTCTTTTCGAAACTGGTTGCTGACATCAACTCTGTATATAATTTTTTTTTATTTATTTATTTATTTATTTTTTTGTTTTTCAACATGTGGAAAGAAATTCAAGCTAGGATAGGAATTTGAAAAATTTTTCTTTTCCTGTTTCATTCATATGAAATGGGATATCCCAACGAAACGCAGGAGAGAATTTCAAGACATGTTTCGCAATGGTGTGTGTATGTACATAGCACTGCTCGCTTTCTGCCAAATTTCTTGCCACATGTCTTAGATTGTTACTTAACTTGGGGATTCCCTGTTCTTTAAAGCAAAACAACAAACTTTTTTTTTTGAATGATTTGATTATGTACATTTGTATGCGTACAAAGGTTTGTAAATATTTTGTGATGGAATGGAACTGTTCCAAACCTATTTTTATAAGTCTACACATTGAAAAAACTTTATCAGTTTTTAAAGCTTTTTTAAAGCAAACATTCAACGCGATAACGCGAGTCCTTAGGTAAATTGAATGAATGCAACGAATTTTTTTTTTTTAGAAAACGAGGATTCATTTACATTTGGGAATTCACTGATTTAGTTTGGTGTGGCGTGCGTGTTCTCAAAGTTAAAAGCTCTGGATTGGTTGGTGTGTTCGTTGGTGTTTTAGTACTATGAATATATCTGTCGCGTACTGTTGCAAAACTAGGAAAATCTACAAAAAAAAAAAAAAAAAAAAAAACAGTCTAAAATCCGTTCGCGTACTGTCCAAAACTACGAAAATCTGCGAAAAACAATTCAATATCCATCCGTTCGCCTGCTCATATTTTTGGCAGAAGAGAGCAATATGAGAGAACAATTTATTTCCCTCTTAACGATATGAGTCCAAGAAATTTCTTTGGGCGAATTTATGAAAACTGTCAAATTCCTATTTTTTTTTTTTATTTAAAACTGTCACCTGTCACTTCGTTGTCTGCATAAAAAGTTTAATGTGAATAAAACTAAAGTTTTAAATAAAAAAAATGATTTGTTTTGGAAATGTTTAAGCGCATAGTGCTAGGAAGTATGAAGGGCTTTCCAAACACCTTCAGGGATCAACAAATGTCATTTAACTTATTCAAAAGTTTCCACACTTAAGAATTGTTAAATAATTCATGGCTGCAGTTGGCGCAATAAATGCCTTACTAACTATGTAGGTTCAAAGAAAACCGCACTGCAAAGTAAGGGAATAATGTAAGAAAATACTTATTTTTCGAATCAGCACATCTACATCTGTACATAAGGGGCTGAGCCCTTGATTTTAGGTTTTCAGTATTTCTTTGAATAATGAGTAATCGCTTTAGTTATTTAGTTCTCATAGTTTCATTAGCATCACATCAACTAGAGATCTGCATGAATGCCAAAAAAGTTACCAATGAGACACCCATAGAAATTAACTACCCATACTCATTCAATTCACATACAGTGAGTATGAGTATGGATGCAACGAGGTCTCATAACTCACAGGACCCATTCAACCTATGATTCACACTCATCATAACTCACTACCCATAGCATTCTTTATTTTGGGTACGTGTGAATGCTGTTTAAGGGTGGAAAGCGCATTCGAATCATTCAAGTTACTCGAATTATTGCGCAGACGATTTTGGGATTCTGTAGTGCGTTTTGTGTTTTTTTTTATTTCAATGAACAGGTATACGTGAATTATCGCACAAGCATTCACGCATATTCAACCCTTGTGAGTAAGCCCATCAATGAGTGTGAATGAGTATGAATTTTGACGGTCGACAGCACAACTACGCACAACACAACTTTTATACCCGGACTCACTCAGGCTCATTCACAGGTCTCATTGTACAATGAGTAATGAGAAGTATCCATGAATCAAGTTATGCATTCACTGAGTTAATGTATCCATGCAGATGTCTGACATCAACGCTTATTACATGGAGCCTTGTGCGAATGTAAACTGGGCCCTTACAAAAGAAATCCGCAACATCGTTTTTATTTTAATAGCAAATTATAGTGTATATTTCCCTGCTAAGACCCCAGCTAGTAGAAAATAGGAAGTTGGTTTTAAGACGTGCTACGGAGACAAGCTGTGGCATACCGTTCTATGAAATCTGGTCATTTTACAGGTAGCCGAAGTTACCAATTTCATACGAACTCATACGTGTGTCTAGGGAGTCATGCACATTTTCTTATACTATATTTATATATTAACGTAGCATTCCCGTTTTTAGGGGAATAAAGCCTGTGTACCTATATCGGTCAGAGGAAGCAAAGTAACTCTTAAGGTACAGTGGAATCCGCTTATAATGACGTCATACAAGGCATAGTTGTAGCTCTCACAAATATAAACATCGATATGATTTTGTTTTCTGGAATTCAACATACTATAAATGATATGAAAAAAAAAGTAAATAAATAATTCTTACATTGGTAAGAGCAAAATTCAGCTATATTCTTTCAGCAACCAGCAACATTCTCGAACAATCTCCAAACGTCAATTTTGGGCCCCTTCCCCAAAGGCATGTGCTCTGAGCAGAGCAGATATATGTATGTACAGTAGGTGAGAAAGGGAAAGCGAGTATTTACATTGTGGATGCCAATGGTTTATCGGTGCTGCCGAACTACGTTTTTTAAAGAATATCTGAGAGAATAGTGGGTCGTAAATAACTTTTCGGTGCTGCCACTTTACCAAATAAGTGAATATTCTGAACGCTCGATGACAATAGTCTTAGAAAATAAAGAACTTACTTCTTATTTAATAGAGATGAAAACTACAAATTGTTTGTATGTAGACGAGGGTTAACCAGCAATTTTGTCCGGCCACAATTGTATGTCTATTTTTAAAACGATTTACCCAGTGCGCAGAACAATTGAAGTTGAGGATACCAAAACGTATGGCAAAAACATTTGCCTTTTCCTGTAACATAGCGCCATTATTTCTCGTCTTTTTAAACCACTGACTTCACGCGTAATAAACATTTTGCTGTTGTGATTTTCGCAGCCTTTTCGGTTTCTAAAACGAACGATTACAACCATAATTTCCTTTGGAACAGATGAGTTTAATTCTCCATATTCTAGTCTGCATATAATGGCACCTTTCTCTTAAATGGTAAAAGCTTAACGACGTTGTGCAGAAATCATTAACCAAGAATCGAAACGAAAACGAGCCACGCAGGGAAAGGGGTGGGGGAGGGTCACGAAACCAAGCGAAATTGTCATAATAAGCGCCATGTCACCATAAGCGAAGTCATTATATCCGAACTCTGTTATAAAGAATTTTATACGAAAACAAAACTTCGCACTACAATTACCTAAGCAGCTTGTCAATGTAGGTGATAATAAACGGATTCAACTGTATCTTCATGTTTTCCCTTAATTGTAATGCTACTACGAATCAAAATCGTTTTGCATCCAACGATGAAAATCCTGGATGATGCCAGCATCGGCAATCCAGAAGAGCCTATTCTACTATCACAAGGTCGTTTATAGTGGCCCAATTCTCAACACTACCGATATTCTTGTACGAGTAATATATGGTAAATGACAAAAGGTCTTCTAATTTTGGAAATATTTATATTAAATAATCATCACATGTTTAAAGCTTTTAAAGACCAAACAAAAAGCATAAATCTCAACGTTTTCAAAAAAAAATGTTTCGGCTATATAAAATTAAATTAAATTGCTGGATCAAATACCAAGGATCTTTCTTTGGAAATAAAATGCGATATAAACACAAAACTTATGATGCCTGTCAAAACTTATCGGATGCAGCAAATATGCTAAGAAGTGTTAAGTGTTACATTCCTAAATCTAAATTAAAAACGTACTTTGACTTTGTGCCATAAGCTTACTTTACATCTCCAACCAGGTGCGATAAGCAAATATCGATCGCTGAAAAATCACATACTCGTACATAATTCAACTATTTTAAAAACTGGAAAAGGGTAATTTTTAGTTATGAATAACTGCTTTCCTAGTTATTGGCATGGTAAAAGGTCCAAAGAAGACTTTGGAGAAGTGAGCATCATGGTGTGAGCAGTTTTTTTTAATAAAATTACATAAATCACGTCAAAGAAGAACGCTTACTTACTTACTTTAGGTGGCGCTACAGTCCGGGGTGGACCTGGGCCTCAGTCAACAAGCTTCTCTAGCCAGCTCGATTCCTGGCTAGCTGCCTCCAGTTTCGTACGCTAAGTTGGCTGAGGTACTCTTCCACTTGCGTGCGCCACCTGAGTCTTGGCCTTCCTTTACTGCGCTGTCCCTCGGGGGCGGATTCGAAGACTTTTCAGACCGGAGCATTGGTGTCCATGCGCTCTACATGACCCAGCCATCTCAGTCTTTGGATTTTCACTCTTCTGGCTAGGTCCATGTCGCTGTACAGTCCATACAGTTCGTCGTTGTATCTCCTCCTCCACTCACCGTCAATGCAGATGGGACCGAAGATCGCCCGAAGAATTTTTCTCTCGAAGCAACCAAGAACACCCTCATCCATTTTTGATAATGTCCATGCCTCTGCGCCATAGAGCAGGATCGGGATTATTAAGGTCTTATAAAAGGTGACTTTTGTTGTCCGAGAGAGGGCTTTGCTAGTCAATTGCCTTCTTAGCCCAAAGAAACAGCGGTTGGCAAGAGTTATTCTTCGCTTGATCTCAGCGCTGGTGTCGTTGTCTGTATTTATAGCAGATCCTAGGTAGACAAAGTCTTTAACTACCTCAAAGTGATATCTGTCGAGGGTGACGTTCTGCCCGAGACGTTGGTGTTAGTTGTCCTTCTTGCTTGACAGCATATACTTGGTCTTGCCCTCATTGACCGCTAAACTCATTTTCGCCGCTTCCGTCTCAATACTCGCGAAAGCGCCACTGACATCACGCTGTTTTCTCCCGATTATGTCAATATCATCGGCGTATGCGAGTAGTTGGACGGACTTTTGAAAGATAGTGCCTCTTGCGTTTGCTCGTGAGTTTTGCACTATTCTTTCAAGTACGATGTTGAAAAAATCGCATGACAGCGCATCGCCTTGTCTAAATCCTTTCTGGACATCAAAGTTCTCGGTGAGATCTTTACCGACCTTGATGGAGCATCGTGCATTCTCCATCGTCTTCCTGCACAGACAGACGAATTTGGCAGGGATGCCAAAACTAGACATTGCTCTATATAGCTCGTCTCTATAGATGCTGTCATACGCGGCCTTAAAATCGATGAATAGGTGGAGGGTATCGATTTGAAGCTCATGGGTCTTCTCCAAGATCTGCCGTAGTGTGAATATCTGGTCGATGGTGGACCTTCCTGGCCTGAAGCCACACTGATATGGACCTATCAGGTTGTTGACGAACGGTTTCAGGCGTTCACACAATACGGCGGATAAGATCTTATATGCGATGTTAAGGAGACTGATGCCTCTGTAGTTGGCGCAGCTCAGAGGGTCTCCTTTCTTGAGAATCGGACAAACAATGCTGAGGTTCCACTCATCGGGCATACTTTCGTCCGACCATATTTTACAGATGAGTTGGTGTATGCTCCTTACCAAGTTCTTTACCTTTTACTTTTTGGTAAAACTTCCGAACCTCATTCCTGGAGTAGCATCTCTCTCTCTCAATTTCCTCGATCGCGCGCTTCTCATGCTCTTTCTTCTTCTTCCTGAGAAGCCGGTGTTCGTCTCTCCTCTTCCACTCATAGAGCTCATGAGCAGTTCTGGTCTTTTTTTGCAGTGCCGCATTGCGTGCTTTTTGCTTAGCTGCATGTGCTTGCCGGCATTCATCATCGAACCAGGGGTTTCGTTGAAGAACGCTGAGGAGTGACAAAATTCAGAAAAAAGTAAAAACAACTTCAAACTGTGATACCTGAATACATACATAGATGACCAATGAAGTTAAGTAGTCAAATCACCACCAAACATTCTGTCGTTAAATTATTAAACGGTAGCAGCTCGATACATAGAAATATTTTAACTTAAACATAACAGCTAGGTGACCTGGTATGGCGTATGCCAACTCATTTTCCAGCTTTAGTCGGACAAAAATAGGCCTGTTGGATGGAACTTGAGCACCAATTGCCGGGTCCACAAAGAAGAAGACCCTATCAACTGCGCATTAAACTTCTAACGATAGATTGCCGTGTTATTTAATCGCTGGAAATTATTTGTCAATAATCTGATTAACCTCTATCTGTGCGGAACAAGCAAATGAAGGTTTTTTGTTTGTCGTTTTGAACGTTTGAATGAATGTATGTGCTTTGAAAGATTTTTTTTTGTTCCGATTGCTCTGACGGGTTTTGAAGCTATGTGAGTATTTCCACATCGACCTAGACAAAAAGGTTGAGATGTACATGTACTCGTATATCGAATGAAAATTAATACCCGAAGAATCTTCTTATCCTACCAGGAAGGCATCGGCTTAGGTAGCACGCATATTTTTAAGGGGACCATAGTTCGCAATCGTGTACAAAGACCGCACTAACTATTTATTGGAGCTAAGATCCACCACAGACTGTAAGGTAGTAAGTAAGATATATATTTCAAGATGCCCGCGACGCTGAACGTATCGGATCTCTTCAGGACAGATCATATCTCTTCAGCAGCGTTTGGCGTTTTGCACTTACATTACTCACAGATTGTGGCCTAGTCATTCCCTTTTTCACTGGGCAAGTATGCCGACATTTCCAATGAGAAAAAGTTCAGTTCTTATGCTGATTACTTGAGGACAGCATATTTTGTCTAAAATTATCAGAGCTGTTTAAATACGCCGAATTGTTGTTAAACAAAAAATATATAGCAAACAACTGTTTTTTTTTCTCCAAACCGAGCTAATGAATTAGCCACCCTTTGTTAATGGGGGCCGTATGGGAACTCTCTATCAATCCCGCGTGCTGTTAGCATTCGGAAGCTCCGAAAAAAAACTATGAATGTTTGTGATATCTGCAAGAAAATTTAAATGACAAATTTTAAAAGTTAAACCTTCGCATATTATTCTTCTTATACATTTAAAAAAATACATAGTAAACATTGATATAGCCTATCTACCGAAATTCCATTGTAGACAAAGAGATTACTATATTTGCGTTTGAATTTTATTTTAAAATTTGTATTTAGTTTAAAGTGAACTATGAACTTATTTGTTATTATTTTTTTTTATTCAGACGTATGTCGGGATTCAAGTGATACTGAATCAAATTCATCCTTTACATCTGGAGATATAAAGACTACATTTAGAGTTGTGGAGTATGATGTGGCAAGTGCAACCAACAGCGAAGGTTTATTTCCGAGTGATTCTTCTAGCGGGGCAGATGTAAGTATAAATAACATTCAACTCGTTTCATAACGCATGGACGTCAGTGTACTTTATTTGGTATTTTAGGATATCTTAATAGCAGCAACCATATACCACAAGTCGAAATATTCAAGTGATTTTGCAGATACCGAAGATTCATCCGAAACAACTTCAAATTATGACTCAGAGCTTACCGCTGCTGATTACTGGGTGTGTGTGAAATGCAAAAACAAGAAAAACAATCCAATGTTTCGGTTTTGTGAAAAATGTTATCAGGTAATTTATTAGAGACAATTTTAAATATGCATACACGCATATACAATACATAATTATGTGTTCCTAGGTTTATAGGTTTATAAAATAGCTTATATGAAATGTTTGTTTTGTATCCATGGGTGAAATGTTGATAAGTTTTTTGTAGAAAACCTACATGAACACATGCATAAACGATCTTGAAGCACAAACTAAAAAAAATAAATCATGCATTGACTCAATGTTATTATAAAAGCTGAAATGCAAAGAGCAAAATCTTAGCATGTCTGAACAAGTCAATGATTGTACTCGTCTCGTATTTTGTTTACCATTTATTTCACTTTGTCTGTGACCTCACATTCATCTTAAAATGTACATTCATGCAAGCAAAATGTAAACTCTATCTTGTGTTTGTGTGTTGAATAATTGGTTTAATGCTATTCACTATTAGACTCAATTATTCACATATGGAAAGTGAATTCAATCTCTCAGAAGGCGTATTTGTGTATGTCTAAAAGTAAATAATAATAAAAAAACAATTGTATGTAGTATCTTTTTGATCATTTAAAAATATATTATTCGATTATTTTTATGTACATTATAGGTATAAACATGTATTAAATTCGTGTTCGACGAGAAAGATTACTACGTTAAATTTATGTTTGTATTATTTTATAGAAAATGGTAACGCTGATAAATGTGTGATTTAGTTAAGGGAACTAAGTATGGAACATTATGTTAGCTGAATGTCTGCCTCTATTGGCTTCTCATTAACATTTTCTTTTTATTACATTTTCATATATTTCGACCGAAGTTTTAGAAATTTCGAATGTTTTGTTTAAGCTTCTGTGTTGCTAGTTTATAAGAATAAATTCATAAAAAGAAGTCCAAGGCTGTAGAATCCAACGACCAACATAAAAAATTCCAAAAGGCCGATTTTGGAATCGCCATTAGCGTTAAATTTGCAGATCCATAAAAAAGACACAATTGGCTTTAACTACTAACATCAGACAATGGCATTTTATTTAGCCAATAAGTGACATATTTTAACGTACATTCGCTGTATGTGAAGTCTTGCTGGCACCACATGTTAGCCAAACAAAGTTTCTCTGAAGACCACATAACGCAATAGCCATCACACTGTCATTCGTGTTCCACTTCGTTCCGGAGGTTGAAAATCATCATCAGCAAGTGTTGATTTGGTTTGTTTGTCACTCCTCCGATTATATCTACTGTTGAGAGATTGAGCCATTTTCTTAAGTTTAATAACCATGCCAACCTCTGTCTGTCGACGCTCCTTCTTTCTTCGATTTTTCCTTGTACAACTAGTTGGAGAAGTCGGTATTTATTGTTTCTTATCATATGTCTTAAGTATTCGAGTTTTCTGATTAGCAGAATTAATTCCTTTTTTCTTCTAACTCGTATAAGAACTTCTTCGTTTGATATTCTGTCAACCCATGAAATTCGTAAATTTTTTTTGAAAATCCTCATTTCGAAGAATTTTATCCTCTTCATTGTTGCTCTTTTTAGTGTCCCTGTTTCTGCTGCGCATAACAGAACCGACCAAACGTTGCATTTGGTCAATCTTATTTTTAAATTTAAATTGTATCTCTGCTTAATGGTATTTTCTTGATCTTACAGAAGGCTGCCCTTGCCTGTTCGATTCTGCAATGGATTTCCTTAAAGGGGTTTGCAATATTATTTATTATTGTCCCCAAGTATTTAAATGTGTTCACTCTTTGTACTTCAACGTTGTTAATTTTTAGTTTATTCGTAATAGTGTTTAATTCGTTTATGTTGTTTGCCATTATTAGCGCGTCGTGTGCGTACCTGATGTTATTGATAAGGATTCCATTAACTTTGATTTCTCCGCCTGTATCTACCGTTGAATTTTTAAAGATTTCTTTAAAACACAATTAAACAAGGGATGTGATAATATGAGTATGCAATCTTGTCTGAATCCTTTGCGAATCTCAATCTCCTCTGATTCTTCACCTTCTATAGATATTTTAACTTTTTGGTTCCAATAGAGATTCTTAATAGAATTCTTTTAGAATTTCCATCATTTTGTTGTGTTGCAAAATGCGTAGTCGACAAAGCATACAAAGACTGTTTGGTTCTTCTCTAGGTTTCGCTAAATTAGCATTTTGAAAGCAGATAATGCCTCTCGTGTTTCAAAGCCGTTTCTAAATCTGAATTAAGATTCGCTTACACCTTCTTCAAGTTTTTCTTTGTAAATCCTTCTATGAATTATTTTCAGAAAAATCTTTAGAGTGTGACTCATTAAACTTATTGTCCTGTAATCAGATCAGTTTGTCGCTCAGTAGTGTAACAAATGTTGATCTGAACCATTCGTCTGGAATTTTACCGTGCCTGTTAATAGCGTTAAAGTGCTTCAGTCGCTCTCGGTTTTTGCTTCTTTCAATGCTGTTTCGATTTCTTCTTTTATTATTTCTGGTCCTTCGGGTCCATTATAAGGCGCTGGTTGGTCTTTTTCGTCCCAGAAAAGGTCATTAATGAATCCTTAGTGATCTCCCAATTTTTTTTACTGTTTGAGCGTTTTAATTTTTTGTTGTTATTTAGTTTATCCCTTAAACTTCCATTCGAGTTCATGATATCGGTTTGTTTTTCTTCAGGTGATCGTTCTCTTTTCTGTATTGCCTCGTTATCAGTACCATTTTCATCTTTCATTTTGGTTGGATCTACTTCTTTTCCATCGACGAATATTTTGCTCCTTTTAATCTCTACGTCTATTCCTTCATTCCGCAGTTCCTGTGCGATACTTAATATTTCTTTTCTTTTTGTTCGTTCTAATATCGAGGTGTCATTCTTTATCTATAGACTAGTATCTTTTAATTAAGATTTTACTTGCATAATTTCTGTCTTTTTGACTAAATAAACTAATCCTACCAGAATAGGCCTGGTTTATTTCTCCGCTTTTTTTCCCTATATGTTTATTAAGGCTTATCTCAGAATCGTTTAGTGTTATATCTAGTTTTGTTTTCATTAGATGTTTTGTTATGGCTCTCAGTTTTACCTGGTCTTCTTCCGCCTATTTGATGTTAAAGATAAAAATGATAAAGATATTAGCCGGTCTTCCCTTTCATTTACCCACTATGTATTTGCAATTCTTCTTTCAAAGTTTCTACTTCCGTTTCAAGAATTGTTATTTTTTCAAGTACTTCTTGTTTACTTCTTCATATTTGTTATAAATCTCCTTCTTTATATCATCTTTCATTGCTGCTTGTACTGCATCCAATTAACAAAATGTAATTAACTTAAATTTCGTTTAGCAAACCCCTCTATGAGTACTGGTCTAAGTTCTAATACGCTTGAGCTATTGTCTCCTAGATGTCCTTCTCTTCGATAGCGTATAGCGATGGTTATCACCTCCACTATATATATATATCTAACTAAAATGAAAAGACGTTTTTATTTAATTTATAACTTTACCTTTTATTTCACTAAATAGATTATCGCACAGATCAAAAAGTACTTGTATCTCTTAAGGAGATCGTAAACACTCTCCTTTGTGTCGAACAGTGCCAATTTTCATCCCTACGGATATTAGGTGTACTAACAACCACTGACAGCTGCCAACACACTCCAAGTGACATCGTGAATAAACTTAAAATATTTTATTTCATGTGGTGGATGGTTGGGCTGAACTGGATACTGTTGGAATAGATGTGGTGCAGTCAGAGTTTTATCAAGTTGTTGCTGATCTGAATTGATGGTAAAGATGACTGTTGTTGACTAATGATTTGTGTACTATTTGGTTTTAATTCGTGGAAGTTTTCAAAAAAAGCTGGTTTTGATCTCTCTGTGGATACTGTTGCTGGCGTTCCGTTCATGTTTATTTTGAACGCGCAGTCGGAAATACGTTCCAGCACTTCATGCGGACCAGTATACGACTGCTCACACGGTTTTTAAACGGAGTCAACTCTAACAAAAATAGGTGTCGAAAATGTACTGCTTTATAGATGGCTAATAGCTCCCGATCGTACACTTTGTATCTGGCTTCTCTTGGACTTAGTTTTTTAGAGAAGAAACCAAGTGGTTGAAATTCCTCTACACCTTGGTCCAGAGCAGCTCCAACTGCAAGGTCTGAGGCATCACATCCCAGCACCAGTGGTACACCAGGTTGTGTATGAGCTAGTTGAACTGCATCTCTCAACTTTTGTTTACATTCTTCGAATGCTCGAGTTGCTTCGGGTGTCCACAGAACTTGTTTTTTATGGCCTTTTTTCGCTCCGACTGTTAAACTGACGAGAGGAGCTTGGGTTTCTGAAGCGCCGGGCATACAACTTCGATAAAAATTCCACGATCCTAGGAATCTTCTCAGCTTGTCCATTGCCGACGGTTTTGGAAAGCTGATTAATGTCTCAATTCGGTCGGGAAGTTTTATTCCAGTTTTGTTGGCTGTGTATCCCAAGTATCTTACCTCAGGGTGTCCAAAGAAGCACTTGGATACGTTCAAGACTAGACCGAATTGATGTAGCTTATCGAAGATTATACGCAAGTGTTGTCGATGGGCTTCTTCACTTACTGACGCAATGAGGATATCGTCAATGGGGCAGAAGCAAAACTCAAGTGCTCAGTACTGTGTCCATGAAGCGCTGCATTGTCTGAGCAGCGTTACACAAGCCAAATGTCATGACGTTGAACTCAAAGAGGCCGAAAGGTGTTATGACAGCCCTCTTTGGTCGACCCTCTGGTGCAAGGTGGTATCTGGTGGTAAGCTCCCTTCAGGTCTAAAGTTGTAAAAATGGTGCAATTGGCGAGTTGTTGACTGAAATCTCGGAGATGTGGTATTGGATACCTATCTGGTATCCACAAGGTCTCCATCCTCCACATTTTTTTTTGCACCATTTGAAGGGGAGCTGCCCACTCGCTCTTGGATGGTTGACAGATCCCTCTTTGCATCATATCCCGGAACTCTTCTTTTGCAGCTTTGAGTTTTTCGCCGGCAAGCCGACGAGATCGTTCCGCTACGGGATATCCCCTGACGATGATATGATGCCGTCTGTACATGTACACCCGACGGCAATCCTAGTTTTCCGTCGACTTTGGACAACCAGGTTTGTACCTCCGTGCATCATCACCAAACTTCTGATGAAAGTAGCAAAGTTTTGCTTCGCCGCTTTCAGTAATCCTAGATCTACTTTTTGATTTATTACAGGATGTCGACCTGCTGCTGGGTTGGTTCCTCAACTTCAGAGCGTGAATCTCTTTACGCAGAGCCTCCACTGACCTTTTAAGCTCGTCCAACTTGTTCCAATGTTTTGCATTGAAATGTCCTGAATCGTCTCTGATGGCAACGAGGTGGAGGGCGAGATAGTGCATAGATTCGCGCTGAACATCTCGAATTGCGCATTATTGACGGGTCGCAACGTCCATCAGAAAGATGTCTCATGTGTGCGAGAATTGCTGATGGCTTCTTACCTGACATGTCTTCACCTCGTAGCATTCGTCGTAACTGGGACTCTGGTGTGGGAGCGAAGTGGTTTACCAGTACTTGTATCTGTTAAGGAGATCGTAAACACTCTCCTTTGTGTCGAACAGTGCCAATTTTTATCCCTACGGATATTAGGTGTACTAACAACCGCTGACAGCTGCCAAAAGCGAATTGACACTTCGCTAATTGTTTAGCTTTTTTTTAGGTTATCAACGATAGAGAAGGCTCAAATCTTTCAAGTTGGAACAAAATGATTCAAATTTTATTTTGCACGTATACCTTTTTTCTACTTTTCACGACTTTTTCTTTCATATAGTTTTGACTGTTTTATATCCCGCTATCTTATAGCATAGGTGGTTCTCTTTTTTGTGTTGATTCTGGACGAAAACATGTCCATAGTTCCATGCAACCTTGCAACTCATAAACCACACAGCACGAAAAAAATAATAAATGCAACCGAACATGTCTCATTGCTGTTTTCAAAGAAATTCAAAACAAAATGTGAATGAATACATACATGTACATACATAGATGTGGCGATAAGCTCGAACAGTTTGTGCGCACTGAGCCTAGAATGGAAGAAAAGTGATGAAAGAATAATGTCCGCACCGCATACAGGTAAACTCGTTTCATGCTTCGTGAACGAAATATGTATGCAGGATCGGATATGGGTCTCTCTTAACTCTCTCATAACTTGTTGCTGTTCCTTATCTGTATGACCGTATCCGTATTTCGTAGTTCCAAATTCCATTCTTTTTGTTCGTAGTTTTCCATTCTAGGAGAGGAGGCACTTGCTCGTGCTTGGCTAAGAAAAAAAATTATTAATTAGTATCTTCTGTTCACGGTTGTGTCAAATCTCTACCCCTTTTTTTTTCTACCCTTGGATAATAATTTAAATCATTTGTTTTTCACAGCATTGTGCCATTTAATAATAGAAAAACTAAATATGTATTGTAGTTCCGAGCTCATCGTTCCTGGAACTAGTTCCGATAGGGAATGTTCGCTCCGCTGTTGGAACTATTTTGCGCAACTTTAATACTTTAATGATCCTTTCTTCTTTACATTGATTGATATTGATACATTCTTAATACTAAGAGAGTGAATATACTAATTTAAGAGAACGACAGTATTTACAAAAGTGTAGCTATATAACTGAAACTAAGAGAGTGACAGTGTTTATATACATGTATGCGGTTCATTACTTGATTCTTATATATACTACTGCACAGTTGTCCGGAGAGAACCACCAATTCAACAAATCTATCAATCCAATATAATCTTTTTTAGGTATTCTATATAGCCTAAGAAAAAAAAATGTTTAGAATTACTTATTCTGGATAATTATCAAGGCTTATGAACTTTGCCCTGATAAAATCTCTGTTTTATTAGATTGCTATCGAATGTGTCAGATATGACACTACTCCGTCATTCCAAAAAATATTTTGCAAAGAATAGATAAATTTAACAGAAAAAAAAACGAGATTAGAGATATAGTAATCAAAAAATCACAAACATGTAAGCATTTGTTTTTTTAAACAAACAAATGAAAAATTTGCGTTGACATTTTTACAAAACAACCAAAAAAATGAGTAATATCTTCAGACATAGTGCTGCATAATTTTGGAGATGGAAAGACTTAGCCCCGGTAAGTGTTTTTGTCTTTTTAGCTTTTTATTTCGGTTGTAATCCACTTTTAACGTATACTTCGGCATTGCAATTTTTTTTAATATCGCAAGATTCATCTGAATTAGATTTTATCATACCGATTTCGTCAGAGATAACTGCAGAGAATATGAAGGTGATAAGAACAGAACAAAATGAATAATCTTTTTAGTTTATTTAGGCTGGTCATTTTAAAGAAACGTAAAGCTTTGCTTACTTATATATGTATATAATATTTATGGGCTAAGCATTTATCTGAAGTTGTCGAGAAAAAAAAAACTGACACTGTAGGCTTATTTTAAGAAGGTCTAGTATGCGTTTAACTCAAATTCTGCTGCATTATCCAATCAAAATGAATTTCTATGACTTTAAAGGTATTATTTTCGTGTACGCAAATATAATTATAACCCTTTAAGTGAGTTTATCAATTTTATTGACAAATTCCTTTACTTTAATCGTCATCCGTGACACAATTCGCGTCAGATTTGAATGCGGTTTCGATTGTACAGGAACAGTTTATCAAATTCTGTTCTATATTTGCGTGTTAAATAAATGTGTAGGATGATAAAATTCCACTATACAAAATATGATCACTTTTATTTTTGTTTTATTTACTTTTATTTTTTTTTATTTCATAACAATATATTCCTATTTTTACAAGAAAAAATAAACAAAAGCCAACATGACGACCTAGTAATCTTGAAATCTTGATTATTTTTCAGCCCCAATATTCTTAATTTAATTTGGTCCATGTTTGCATTATATGGTAAATTAATTTTTATATGCACATAAAAATAACTTGAATTTTAAAATGGCAAAAGGTACCTTTTATGAACTCAGCTAAAATTGAATTGTGCTTAGGTACACAAACAAACAATAACGAATTCAAAATCTTGTTAACGTTTCTGGGCTTTTATGTCTCTAAATTTAAATATTATTCAATTTTAAAAGTCAGTAAATGCATTTTAAGCTATGCTACATATACGAGTAAGATCGGTAAATGTATTCAGAAGTTGTCTACAGAAAAAATTGTCAAATAATTTAATTTTTATGTTCACCCAGGATTGTACAAGCATTTTATTTTATATGCGCATAGGCGTATGTGTTTATTGTTTCCAATTTATATTTATATATATTTTTATTAAATATCATTTATTAGGAAGTACGTTTTTTTTATTTTTGTTGTTTTTAACCTTGTATTGTAGCATAAACTATTTGTTATCAGTCAAAATGCAGTTACCGGAAAATTCTACAATACATAAAAATCCTTACTTGAAACTAACTTATGGTCGCTTAAATTACGTTTGTATGTTCATATTTGTGGATGGAATAACTACCAACGATTTTATATAATACATTAAATCATGCTTCATACATACATACACACATACATATACAAACTGACTAATTTCTTAAGCATTTATTATATATGTACATAACTAGAGATGCAAATAAGAACGTGCTTGATTTAAGAAATAAAAATAAATTCATATATTATGCATATACATATATTTTATAACGATTTTGATATAAAAAAACAAACAAAAAAAAAACAGAAAAAGAAATATAAAAGATAATCGAAACACGACAAAAATAAAAAAATAATAAATAACAGAAAATGAAAGATTGATTATCAAATGATATAAAATACAAAATAAAAAAGTTCAAGAACATGAAAACATCAAAAATATAAGAAAATTACTGAAAGAACTACAATAAAAAAAAAAATATAAAAAATATTACAAAAAAACAAATTACAAAATGAAAATATAAGAAGAAAATAAAACAAATTCGTACACAAAAAAAAACATACGAGCAAAATAAACAAAAATTTAACAGGTCAAAATATTTACTTGGGCATCCCTAATACGAAAATTCATGTTTGTTGGAAAAATAAAATATTAATAAAACACACAATTTTATTTGGCAAAGTCAACTGAATATTAGGTGTCAATCCAACTCGGGACCCCAGAATCAGACTTACAAGCAATCTTCGTTGGTAATCTAATTGTAAACCCTACAAAGCAAGAACAATTGGTTTACTTTTTGTTTCGTAGACAGTGCTATGACCTCACCTGTAATTTAGAGCTTAGGATTTCTTTGGATAATTCCACGAGTTCATATTACTATCACTTGTTTCTGATAAAATATTTCCAAAAATATGGCAAATGGCATTCGTGGCATGTAGCACGATCTGAAAAATCGTAATCGGATGCATTTAAAACACTATGTACTGACATACATAATCTGGTGTCGAAATCTTGTCTCCTATTTCTGTGTTTCCCCGCCTTTCTCTCTGTAACAGCTTTTATAACTTTTCCTTTATATTTTTTCCAGTTTCCTATTTGACTTAATAATAAGTTTTTTCTTCTAGTACTTGCTTGCCAAATTTTCATAACTTGTATATTCCCGTCCATCCTTGTTAGGTGTTAGAGCTGGGCTTTTAATACTCTTAAGTTTGCTTCATTTATTTTTATATCTTCATTTCTTTTTCTTTTAATCCTGCGTTTTCGTTTCCAATTTGTTTTTTGTCAATAATTTTCTCGTCGGTGCAATAGTGCTGGTAGGTGCATTAACTTGAATATTTCTGTCGTTCATGCTATTTCATATCACCATTAAGAAACAGCTTGTATCATTTCCTTAAACCTCTTCTCGCAGTTCTTTAAGTTAATGTCACTAACTAAATTCTTTCACTCCTGCACTTCGTGATGTATGATGTTTTTATGCAGTTTAGGGATTTAACAAAAAAAATTTCATAGCTCGCAAAGAGTGCAACATCATCGCAAACTCTCGCCAACTTTTCGATTGTACTGTACATATGTATATTTTGGCTGGAAAGCTCTACACTGAATGACAAACAATTAAGGGTTGTCGCAATGTTTTTCAATTCTAACATGTTCGCATGTAAGAGAGAGTCAACCGAAGTTCTTCAGTTCTATAAACAGGTTAGAGGGAACCGAAACAGATTTTTTTGTGTAAAACGAACTAAATAAAATTCTTTTAATATACATATTGGGCTGATTTTTGTTTTGTTCCCATCTTACAATAACTGATAATAATTTATTTTAGAACATCTTATTTTATTAAAAAAATTGTTTGATTGTCTCTCGTATCCATATATTCCGATTGTTGACGCCACATTTAATGTCAAAACATAAAGACGTTCTGGAGGTGGTGTATCAAGAATACATAGTACCTTATACCTTATAAACAAAACTAGTTTAATAAAAATATGCCACGCCGCTCATGATAATGATATAATGTTGCCAAATATATATATATTTTTTTTATGCAGACCTGTGAAACTACAGCACTCTCATCTTGGAATTTCACAAACACTCTGCAGTGAAACATCAATATTTTCTAATGTATGATCGGACTTTGATTTGTCTTTCATTGTAAGAAAATGTTAAAAATTATTCTCTATGCGCGAATAATTTACTTTTTTGGCACGTGGTAAATCCCAAATTTCTTGGCAAATACAGAATTTGATTTGACACTGTTGAAAGTATATCTACTTCGCTTTTCAAATTGTGCATAACTCAGCGCAGTAAGATAACACAGCTAAAATCAGGTTTTATAAAGTATTATATTACTTTCACTTAATACATCGCACATAATAAATTAAACAAAATTGAAAACAACTAACGAATATGATATTTAAAACAAGTAACAACTAACTTAATAGAACTGTACAATTATAGATTTATATAATGTATCACTTTTCTATGCATAACTAGGGATGCCCAAAACATGTACATTTATATAAATGTGTAAATTCGAAACTTCGTAAAAGACCTTGTGAAAATATATAAATATTTAAAGTAAGACCTTTTTTTCTTTTACTTACAGATTCGTAAAACGTTTTTTCCACCTCGTCCAAAATTACGTAAAAGTCGGTCAGAACTCAAGCGAAATAGATCGTTTCAGGGTGCAAGGGATTGTCCACCCGTTAAACGTTTTATCACATCGTTTGATGTTAATGACAAGAGTTTACAGAAAAAAAGAAGTAAAATGACACAAAAAACAGACATGGATAAGTATTTTAATTCCATAACACCCACGACATCTAGCAATTCTATACAAAATGGATCTACAAACTCACCAGGTAGATTAGCGCTTAGTTTTTCTGAGGACCATTTAAAGAGTGCTACTGAAAGTTGTAGTGAAGCCGATAACAAAACAGCAAATGAGTATTGCAAAAATACAGAAAATAATTTCAAAAAGACCCAGCTAAATAAATATGTCTTAAACTCCACAGTTGGTAAAAAAATGAACGAAGATCAACCCGCTCAACGTTTGCGAACCGCCCTGAAAAGAAAACTATCTATGGATTCTCTATTAAAGTACAAAAGTTCGCCAAAAAGAAACTGTTCTGAAGAAAATACGACTTCTTCAATCGCTCAGTGTGATACCGAAAATGAGACTGATTTTGCTTTAAGCCAATCATTATGTGGCAGCCAAAGTACACAGAGAGACTCTGGTTTCAGTTCAGCACCTTCAAGTCAAGAAAGAGAATCGTCCAGTTCTCATCCGAATGACTATGATGAAGGTTGTGCATCGAATTCTGATACTGTTGGAGCAAGTTCAGACACTGTCTGTGATAGTGACGCGTCTGAAATGTGTGACGAAAAAGGTTGCATTCCAAGTACTTTGGATTCGCAAGGATATTCCGTAAATAAACATGTATCGGATATTCTGCCCCAAACCAATTTAGAACCACTTGCAATACCATCTTTGGTACAAAGTCTATCTGAATGTTCAGATGCGTATACAAATATGCAAGCGTCTATTAGTGCTACAGATTCACTAAACATACGCTCTGATAAATCAGAAAATAAATTAAGATCGATAGCGGAAAATCTGGCGGAAAACGATAGCACCAGTCCCAACTATGGCTCATGTATTGCTTGTTTAACTGAACCGAAAAATGGCGTTTTTGTCCATAGTAAGTTTCTGCATCTTTGTTGTTGCTACAAGTGTGCGGTAAAAATATGGAATAAAAACAAGAAGTGTCCCATATGTAATTGTGCTGTTAAAAACGTAATGAAGTTGTTCGTTCATTAAGGGAAATCAATTTCTTACATAAAACATCTTGAGAACAAGGCTTGGCAGATTTTTAAAGTGTCATACGAGTCGTGTTCCAAGAAACAGTCATGCAACCGTAAATGATTTTCTTTAAACGATGTTTAAAACATTTCGTTTCCTAGAAATTGTAGTGACCAATGATGTTTGTTCTTTTAAAAATGCTTGAGGTCTGCAAGCTCCTTACAATTTAGTAGCAATAATGCTCTTTCCAAACTGAAGTGCGTTGAAATACTTGGCAAGCAAATGTTTATTTTATTTCAACTGTTCATTGAGAATGGATATATGTTCACATTGGCCTGGTCTTTTTGGATTTATTTATTTATTTCTTTTTTTTATAATAAATTGTATTTTGCGTTATGAATTGCGTTATGTTATCCCTTGGCAAGATATAATAAAAGGTAATTTTGATTTATTTATTATTGCGATTTAAGAATTATAACGTATTAAAAATTAAAATAATGGGAAAAGAAACTCTTTGTAAAAACAATGATGAAGACAAATTAATTTAATTACAAAAAAAAAGAATACGAAAAAAGAGTCAATAAATTAAACGGTACGCAAATAAAAAATAAAACATTTTCTTTACAGCAGATATTTGAGTTTTAATTAAAAAAGAGCATAACTAAAAAATAAATCATTTTAAAATTTAATTTCACTTAAATAATGGTGGACTTGAATAGAGTTTGCTTAAAAAAGAAAATTGGTTGCAGGTTGATTTTAAAACTGTTTTTTTTTTTTTTTTTTTTTTTGAAAAGAAATCGTGTTAAAATGACGAGTATTCATGTCTTCTACATATACATACATCCTATGCTACATATTTCTAATTCGCTGACCATGATGTTATCTAAATTGAAGGCCATCAAATACTCTGTCCTAATTTTCGAATAAGCAAGGGAAATATATTCAAATTAGCCATGTTGTGATTTTGGGAAATGGAACTTCTCATGCACCCACTAAATATGGCCACCTTTATTCAGTTTATTCAACGAAATAAACATCAAGATAAAGGCACAACTCCTCGCAGATGGGTTTTATACACCACTAGGAATCATTTAATTCGGTCAGGTCCTTCCCTTTTACCCTAATATCACGAGATCATCAATAGCGACTATGACGAATAACTATGTTTAGGTCATACCTGCTCAATTTATAAAAAGAAGATGCAAAAGAACTGTTAAAAAATTCCTACTCTTTATTAAAATACACTACGTAGATACATAGGTGGAGGAACAATCCAGGCTGCACTTGAGCCTCGAACAACAAGTGTATCAGCCAGCTCAGTCTTTAGCTAGCTGTCTCCAGTTTCGCACGCTATGTTGGTTAAAATTTCATTGTCCCAGCCGCGTCAGTCATTCGATCTTTTCTGGCTAAGTCAATGTCGATGTACAGATAGTTCGTCGTTGTATTTTCGTCGTTTTCTGTAATTTTTTACTTTCGGGAGTTTGCGCCATTGCCCGCGATGGCGATGATGGCGATTTGGAAAATTGATGGTGAGGTGACCCAGCCAGGAGTCGAACCCAGACTGTCTGCGTGATAATCCAATGAGCTAACTATCGCGCCATCGCCATCGCCATTGGCTACGTAACGTTTGCAAATTTCAAGCTATGACACTAAGATTTAGAGGGACTATCAACAACAGATGTACCAACTTAACAAAAAAAAAACAACTCAAATCGGAACATTGGGAGTGCCACACGCTGGTTTCCGGGAACTTTCTGATCAAAGTAGTATTCTAAAACCGAATAGTTTTAGGCTTCCAATTTGGATATTCCTTTTTTTACTAGTATACTACCAGCCCTATTCTGCTAAACGGCAGATCGAACGTTCGATTCACTTTCACTCAACTTTGCTATTCTGCTAGACGGGTGGGCACTACCTTGCCGACATTAATTCAAAATAATTTCGAAAACGACTATTCTATGAAGTATTACGAGTACTTCAAGCATTTGTTTTGAGGAGATTTTGTTAATGAAGAATAAAATAATTGGATTTAAATATTTTAAAATGGATGGTGTAGCCTTTTATTACCCGTTTTTTAATCAAACGCGGAACGATGCAAATAGACGGGTACGAAGTAACATCCGTAAAAAACCACACGATGTGATGGATATACCAGATGAAGCGTAAGGAAAACTTGAGAAAATAACATATGAATACAACCAGATTATTTTTTTTAAAGATTTATCGGCAAAACAAAATGCGATTTGGTCACGTTTTAAGATATAGTCAAAATCGCTTACAACGACATCGGTTATAACGACCAAATTCTTAGTTCCCGGCTGAGTTGCATTATAATCCCATTGAATAACAAATCGTTTATAACGACATCGCTTACAACGACAGATTTTTCCCTTTTATGAAATAAAATATTGGTTACAACGACTAAAATAGACGCAGCTGTTGGTGCGACTGCATTTTTTTCTTAAAGGGTAAACTGTTAATCTGTAGATGCGATGTATCTGTGTACATAGAATTTCGGATAACTTACAGCTTACCGTTTGTTAAGATGTTATTTTAATTTTTTCGCGTTTGTTATTGGTTTTGAGTTCAACAGTAGTTTGGATAATTCCTTAGTGCAATTTTTTCTGTGTGACGTGTGGTCGTAGAAGTTACAGCGACCTATCGCTTATAACGACCAAATTAGTTGGTCACTTGAAGGTCGTTATAACCGATTTTTACTGTAATTAAATGCGTTCTAAGACAATATGGCTTCGTTCTTCGACCTCAAGTATTCCTAAACAAGCTTTTAGCATGCACTTGAAGCAAAACGAAAAATCTCGTTTTGCTCTTTGTTTACAGTAGGCTACACACTATCATTTTTGAAATGACATTCCGAGACTGTCATTTCTTATCATCATTCTAGGAGCTAAATTTTTTCGAATAATTTCTCAATTTTTCCTGTTCATTGCTGAAGGGTGCGGACGTAAAAGAATGAGAAAGAAATTCCTTCTGTATGTATTACGAGTATTAACACTTAGAACGCCATGTGTATCAATTTGATACACAGTGAGTGTTTCTCCAAAAGCCATGTGAATCAATATAAGACACTCAATGATCGAGTTTATGCTTTGGGTATCGTTTGTATCAGAGAGCTGCATTGAGTATGATCGAGCATGATCGATCACCTTTGCTAAAAATTCAATAAAATAAACTCAGCGCTCAGCAGTAAGAAGTTTCGATCGAGTTGCGCACACGAAACGAAAATTTCATGATCGAACACACAAGAGCCAGCATTGTATGTTCGAAAGCGAACAGTTCGATCATGCTAGTCGATTGTAAATAGCATGGTCGATCATTGCTTGTTGCCAAACAAAAACATACGATCATAAACGATCATGTGATTGAAACTGAATGTTCGCTTTGAGCTCATGCTCAATCGATCGGACTTTGTTGCTCAACAAAGGTGATGAAATCATAATGAGTACGAGTCAATGTCCGAGTATGATCGAACATTTATTACTCGTTGCAGCTTTCTGATTTGTATTCGCAGTTCCCGTTCACTTAACGTGCGTAGATGAACTCTGAGTGACAAAAAAATGTACCTAGAATTTGGATAGTTTCTCAACTCGTTGTGCTTAGAAGAAAGATAGCAATAGTTCTAAATAAAAAGTTGTCTTACTAATTTTTTTTGCTGTCAACAGTAAATTCTTTTGATATAAATAAAAGTTGCTTTCACGTACAATAGAAATTATTATAAACCCCAACTATTCCTTGAACTGAAAAAAAAATGTTGCTACGCCTTGTAGCGGGATTTGTTGTACGTGTTCCGCTCACCATCTCATCTTTTGAACACCATATATCGAAAACACAATACGCAATCAAACACATCATATTTTTTCATCGTGTTAAAAATGTTGAATTTTATACCAGAAAATGATGCGGAAAGGATCGATCTGGTTTTGCAGTCGAAGTTGGTGGTCGTCCCGGATTAATCCATGATTTTTTCCGTTTAGGATTCTGAAAATAAATCCATTTTTCATCGCCAGTAACAATTCGATGCAAAACTGATTTTTTATGGTGTCTTTGAAGCAAAATTTCACAAGTGGTTTTTCGGTTTTCCATCTGTCTTTCATTCAATTCATATCTTTTAAACGGTCAGAAATTGTCTGTTGTGCAACATTTAACCTTTCTGCCATTTGTTTCTGACTCAAAGTATCATCTTCATCCAATATTGTTTGCAGTTCGGCGTTTTCAAACTTTTTTGGTGGCCTTCCACATTCTTCGTTTCTCACATCAAAATCGTTATCTCTGAACCGTTGAAACCATCTTTTGCATGTTGCTTCTGATAGAGCATGATCACCATATGCCTCGACAAGCATTCAATGCGCCTCTGCAGCACTTTTCTTCAAATGAAAACAAAAAAAAAAAACAATGCTTTCCACAAGTCATCATTTTGTGGTACAAAATTCGACATTTTTAACACGATGAGAAAATATGATCCAGAAAAAATGTCATCTGAAAAATAATAGTGTGTAGCCTACTTTACAGCGAATTATTGTAAATAAGTAGTTGGTCTAGTACAATTGTCAAATGTATGTATATGTAAAAGTCTCCACTCATTTTTTTCTACACAGTTTTATCTGGGACAATAAAAGGCAGCGAAATGTTATTTCAATATTTTTTGTTCAATTTTTAAAAAATACGACGTTCAATTGATAAATTTAATTAATTCTTTTTTTTTTTATGTTTGAATTTGTTATTCATTGCTTTAATTTTTTTTCTTGTGTTCAAGCATGAGTTTCGAGGAAGAATTGTTTTTACAAGACGAATCCGAAGATTACTCGTATATTCTAAACATAACGGCAAAAAGAAAACGCAAGAGAAAAAATGTTAGAGACGAAAAATGTAAATGAGGACAAGACCGTTTCCCTTCTGAATTGGGGTTAACTCCAATAACAGGGAAATTCCTTATCTTTTTAAAAATATCGTTAAAAACCAAACGGAAGCACGTACGTATTATTCTTCTTTAGGTGGCGCTACAGTCCGGGGTGGACCCGGGCCTCAATTTTCAAACGTCTCCAGCTAGCTCGATCTTTTGCTGGCTGCCTCCAGTTTCGCACGCTAAGTTGGCATTACCTGAGTCTCGGTCTTCCTCTACTGCACTGTCCCTCGGGGGCGAAACATTGGTGTTCATCCACTCTACATCACTCAGTGGTTGGATCTGCACTCTTCTGGCTAGGCCGATGCCGCTGTACGTCATTGTATCTCCTCCTCCACCCTCATCCATGCCTCTGCGGCATAGAGAAGAATTGGGATTATTAAGGTCTTATACAGGGTTACTTAAGTTATTTGAGAGAGCGCTTTACTAATTATTCTTCGTTTGATCTCAGCGCTGGTGTTGTTTGAATTCATAGTGGAGCCTAGGTAGACAAAGTCCTTAACTACCTCAAAGTTATACCTGACGACGGTGACGTTCCGTCCGAGATGTCGGTGTATTATTGTATTTGTTTAATCTTCCTCGTCTTCATCATAAGATGTGTTGTTTTGTAGACATGTGACATGCGATTGTCAAGTCATGCCCCAAGTTCATGGGGCGGCCGCGGTGTAGTGGTACTAGCCGTGGCTTCTCACTCGGAGGGTCAAGATTCGAATCCTACTCATTACAAGTTTTTCATTTGTGTAATTGGAACTCAGTCAGAAAAATATGCGTGTGAAGGCTTAACACTGGCATGTACATTTCGCTGTTGTAGAGTTTCAAGCACAAATCAACAGTTAAAATTGATAACCTGAATCATTACGAGTGAAGAAAAAACTCTCCGTCCTATTCGGACTCCCACCCCTGAATTGTCAATATCGAAACCAAATATACCTGAGTTTCAAACCACTACATCACAACAATGCTTTCCTTTCTCCTCCTTCTATCTTTCTGCTCGCGCCTAGGTAACAGTAAAAGGGTATCATAACCCCCTTAGGCGCGCGTAAATTATAAAACAAAAAAAAAATCCTAAAAATTTGGTAACATAGATATGTTTATCGCAAACGCAGGAAATAGTTTTTGGAAGCACTGCTTAACATCTGCTAAGTAGATAGTTATTGCTGTAATTTATTTTTAAGCGGACGGCTATAATTTATGGAAATTTTTATTTTTTAAACACTTCTCAATATCACATTTTTTGTTTTTTTTCTCCCTTTGGTTCTAACAGCTGATTGAAATATCCACAATTCCCCACAAACATTATTATTGTTTGCGCTAAATTTCGTAAACGTTTTGCTGGTTGTTTAGAGACCACACAAAAATTTTGAAAATATTTTTGTCAGAAAACTGTATCGACAACACTTGCATACATATCGCTATAAAATTAATCTATTACCTTTAAAAAACGATTATTGTACTATACTAACCCATATGCAAATGTATTGTACATTTTCCCTATAAGAAATAACCAGCCGGCAATATTTTTAATTAGTATGTGTGGTAACACAACCATGACAATGGCGCATTCGCACTTAAGAGAACTAGAATGAGGGATGAACTATAATTCCCTAAATAGAACTGTGACTACTGCATGTAGGTACAGAATATTTCAAAAAAGATTGACACTTCATTTTCCGTTAATACGAATCTGCATGCATGATACATTCTATTACAATTTGTATTGAAAAAAAAAGAAAAAAATTATGAGTCACTTAAACCGAAAAAAGAAAAATAGAACGGCACGGCAAATTAATGGCGACAACAGCAATACCAATTGGACCAACCCAGCAACGAAACATCAACAGCGAATCGTTGAACTTTCTTTTCTACTCGACTACTCAACACAGGCAAAGCGCACACGATCAAACGAAGTCTGCTTCCATCCGCTGTTTTATCCGTTGAGTTCTTCAGTTAATTTTTAAACGTTCCCCGTTGAAGTTGGGTCGATCTCCCTCGACAAAAAAAGAGTTGTGAACCGTCCTGCTTTACCGCAAATATATTTTTTTTAGACAAGTGAAATCTCCCTTTGGAATCTTCCATATTTCAAATCTTTGTTATTTTACATATTTCCTATCTGAAAAATAGTAAGTAAAATTTTTTAATTAATTTAAAGTTTCAAATTTACTTTAATTCAAAGTTTAACATTTTTATTAACTTCATTTAAACTGGAATTGGAATATGTTTTTTGTCGTTGCATTCCAATTGGACGATAGGAGATTTTTCTTTTTGTTGAAAGAAGAATTCAACCTAAGTGCATTGTACAGATACAGATGAGTACATATTTTCCAAAATATTTAACAAATTTGTAAATTTTACAACAAAAAAAAATGCGAATCTGTTTACTTCAAGGGTGATAGTAAATATTTACCTAGTTAAAAGCCGGTCGTCTGATGTGGGCGTAGCCCAACTTGAGAACAATGGAGTCGAGACAGTATTCCTAACAATTGCATTTGCACCATCTGACATTGTGTGATGACGATAATTTGCAAATATGTTTGAAAAAATGTCTTATTTTTGAATTCCGAACGTGTGCTTATTTGCAAAAATGATTTTTTTTTTTATATTGTTATTTGCACGTACCCAGTCATGGAGACGGGCTCGGTTTTGGCGTTCGTTGATAGCTCACATTGCTGGCCGAACTGACTGTAGAGCTGATTCGTCGTTGATTTGTGATGTTTGCAAGCGCTTCGGACTAGCTATCTTTTTTTCATTTTACCACTTTCTTCTTGAATCAGTCTTCTTGGAAATATGTGGAAAATGGTATTTTTCTTTTCTAGATTGAGTTTGATCTTTTCAGCATTAACCCCCCGAAGAGATGTGTTAGAAAGTTGTTAGACAAGCAAATTATAGAATTCTTTCGTTGGCAACTTATATCTTGGGGTCTGTCTCCTCACTGGTTTTGTTGAATTATTTGGATTTGAATGCGACGGTCTTCGATAAGATATCTAATTCAATGTCAATGTGCGGAAAGCATAAGTTTACTAGAACTTGGGCGTGGTGAACTTATCACCGAATCCGATTTTAATCCATTACCATTTGTGCATGTACATACCAAGCACATACTGAGATGTTTGTTGTTTTTTTTTTCAATTGAAATGACTAATACATCGGGTATTATTTCTTTTTCCAAATAATATATGAAACAAGAAAAAAAAGAACGAACAAATAAAAAAGAACATATTCCGATTAAAATTCATGTCTTGCACTTTGAGGGAATGGCGAATGGTTTGTGTGAAAACGCTGAAATCCACTTATGTATGTACATACATCGATTGCATATAGGTACCCTTAGTTTGCACACGAGATAAATTCGTCATCAGTGGAATACATATACTTGTGACAGTATAAAACTCCTTTATACATATGTACATAAGATACACCAATTTGGTTCATTTTTGTATAAATATAAATGGTTATATGTCGTCCTCCTAAGAGATATCAGAAGTAGACTTCCTTTTTTCGTTTTCTTTTTTTAAATTCACACTCGCTGTAAAAAAAAAAAAAATGTCTTGGGTCTTGAGTGGGATGACTTTTTTTTTGTTAATAAAAACTGAACATGTACAAACAAAAAATATATGAGAATGCCATGTACACTCTTCGTACATAAAGAAAGGAAGGACAAAGAAACAATATGAAGTAGAAAAAAAGAACGTTTATTCGCTTTGAATTGTTTCTGATAATAATTTTCGAATCGTTTTGTAGAAATGCCTAAAACTTGTTTCTTTTTGGTTATGGATTGATGCGGTTTTTTTCCCCCCAATAATCAGAGCAAATATTAGCAAATTGCTTAATAGGAAAAAATAATAATAAAATTATAAATGCATCGGCAGCATTGAAAATGTGTCCAAAAAAAAAGTGAACAACACTTTATGTCCATATACGAGTATAAAAGCCTAGATACTCACATGAGTCATGGTTACCGGTATTTTATCTGTGAATGACCCCGATTGATGATGATTTATTCATCAGCTTATACTCTCTACTCTCTTGTGATTTTCTTTTTGATTTTTTTTTTTTTTTAAGCTAAGCTTATATACTAATAACTATATTTTGAAGCAATTCAATTGGAGCATTAAGTGAATAGTCGTACAACAATTTCCAATCTCGAAATTTTCTTTCAATTTCATGGAAATTGCATAGGAGATAGAGAAACAAAAAAAAAAAAATGATTTGAAGCAAGTCGGTGTCTCCACCATGAGTGTCGTCCATTGATGCTATTGATTTTTTCTCCTTTATTGTACAAATTGTATATACATATATTTGTATCAGATTCTCAGTTGTATGTAGTACGAGTATAGGTATACTAGTCGTATTCATTGTTGAAGGTAAGAAGCGAATCAAAGAAATCAACAACCGTAAAAGGTGTTTTGTTCTAACGTTGCTAACGTTCGTCTATTTATTTTGCTTGCTTTTTTTATTTATTTTTTATTTTTCTATTTCTGCGACTAAGTAACTTACTAAATATGGTGATACGCATCGTAGTTACGTACCTATATAGTATGTACTGCACAACAAGATCAAGATAGTAAAAAAAAAAAAAACTTGTTGAGAGCATAAGTACATCTATGGATATTTATTCGAGTTAAAGTTTAGTATGTACTGACAATTTAGCACAACCTTTAAGCCAATAAAGGATAGGGATGGGGGTTTTATAAACATTGGATGTTTCATTGAAAAGTGTTTATTAATTTAGTTAACATTTTTTTTTATCTGTCAGCTCATTATCATTTAAGAAAGCTGATTAGAAAACCAGCTTCGAAATTGATATTTTTCTATTGTTGTCGTTTGTTTTGTCTTATTAACGGTTTTGAATTTTCCTACGCAGCGACATGTGCTATGAATTGTAATGTTTGTATATTTTATTTGCTAAAGACGATGTCCTGTTGTATGCTTTGCACGTACAATTATATTTGTAATTTGTTTACTTAATTTGGTTATCTAACAAGAAAATAATAAATAAACATAGTAGAGTTTTACATTACTTTACACACTTTCTTAAAGTGTCTACACACAGGGCAATTTGTAGGACGTTTGAGTGAGGATTGCTTGAGGCAATCTGCTAATTTGGTTTGATAGAAGCCTACTGGTTGCTAGTTGCAATCGGAAATTGTGCCCGAAATTGCCCTGTCTATAGTCACGTTAAAATGGAGCTATAATAAAGTGTAAAATTATGCGATTGGACCCTACCAATAAACCTATTTATTTAGCATGGTTTTTTGAAAACTGCTTTAGTTGATGAATTAAAATAGTTAAAATTGTTTTTTTTTACTTTTTTGTACTACTTTTTCCCTTTTAAAGATGAAAAAAGTTCTCATACTTGTTAAACATTCAAAATCATATAAAACATAGAAATCGTTATAAGAAATAAGATGATTCTTAGTAAAGACATACTCGTATCTTCTTTGATGTCCGTGGACGACTGAGTATCCTAAAACAAAAGAAATCAACAAAAGTTTTTGATATGATTTCCACCAAAGATGCTACACAAGCCGTCATTGCGAATAAGCGGGACATCTTCTGTCCTTTAAGCAAGATCATCGGTTCCAAAACTATGATTTGGTCTTGGTATTCGATATTTTATATATCAGAGAGAAGTTTTACTTATGATCTCTATTCATTAGCAGTTCAAGTGTTTAAATTATAAAAACATTAAGCTAATATCAAGTTATAGTCAACCACTTGAAATCCTCAATCGCCATCAACGATCTTTACAGATGCTGTAACAATTATTTTTAATCATAATGTTTCATAACTTTCGATAACTTTGGATTCATTCGGCCTTGTGATGGCAATTTGAGTCCAAAGCCAAAATTTTGTATTTTATTTATCTTAAAAAACATAAACAACATATCTGTATGGTGACTGAAACATTTACTAACCTACATATAGTGCTGGTTCGGAGACTACGATTTAATAAATTTTCTGATTCTTTTATTCTTTCAAAATCTCTGGTAGTTCAAAAAACTATAGTTCTCACTCAAAATGTGCTAAACGTTGACTATTCTAATAACACATGCCAGGAAAAATCAAAAGTATAGGAACAACAAGGTCAACCTAGGTCACTATAGTACGCATAAGTAGGATTATTAATGCCGAATACAAAGAGGTCCTATAAGCTAATATATGTAATAAGAAAATAAACGAATTCCTTAAACAATTTTAAATAATTTCTCATGCGAACAAAGCCGCAGACAATTTGCCAGATTTACATAATAAGTTGCCTCAACTATCCTTGTCAGCACATATCAGTTGTATTCGGATCAAGAAGCAAACTTTTCAGTTTAGTACGCACCAGTCTAAGCAATCTATATTTCTGGTTATTTTTATTAAATCATTACTTTACCGGCCTATCATTTGTTCGACTACCTTTACGTAGTGAGAAAATTTACCACAATGCATTTTGGATTCATCCACAAGGTACTCGTAGATTGTGTTGCAGTCGCTTTAAAAATATTCTTAACGTGTTATGACTGAGTGAAAATGCAGCAAACTTTTCTTTTATTATTGCGGTTCCGTGCGGAGGACGTTGCGGTTAGGTTTTACGCTCAGTAAATAGTTTTGGTTCTTTAATTTATTATATTTTTAAAGATTCACAAAAAAGATAGTGAAACAATTATACGCTTGATGAAAAAGGATAACTAGCCATAACGATTAAGTGACCCAATATAAAAGCTATTGAACTCAGTCATACCTCACCTACATATCTCCATTCACAACTTGGCACTTGACGTATTATATATTTTCTTTTGCAATCAAAAATCCAACATATGTGAAGGCTTAAAATAGAATTCAGTTTTTAAATATTTGTACACACATGCATACATAAATGATCTTAATCTTCTTGTTGAAAATTCCACTTTCATGAGATCATATTAATTGCACAACAATGAGTGTTTGCATTTGTATTAAAATTTGTTACTTCACAATTTAAGTCGTTTAAGTGGTTAAAGGCTCTTTAATGCTTTACATTTTTATACCACAATATCGTGTTTCATATTGTGTAACGGTTTGCAGGCAATGTATCATATTTGGGTCCATCTACTTTAATACACCTTAATAAACACAATACACCGCTTTTGATTTGCCAAAAAAAAAAAAAATTGAACAGTAAGTGCTAGTCATCGTCAAAAAGCATCGTATTCACTGGTCCGACGATGATACCAAAATGTGATTATAACTTGAGCGATTAAGTTATGCATCTCCGCCTTTTCAATCAAGGCGAACAAAAGAAACAACTTGCAAATAAAAAGTTACGGCCTATTTCAAGATGATAATAATTTATAACGGCAGACTGATTGATATCTGATTGACCTTAATAATTAAATGTATAATATACATACATATACATATGTACATATGTATAAACAGGTATATACATATGTATTTTACTTTAAAAGCCCACGTTTCAGACATCTGAACTAGATAAAATGTGCAACAGAACCCCTCTGTAAGTTAGCCAAAGATTTAATGGCCCACGAATTTACCTAATATGGAAATTAGCCTCACGTTTAGACAATTTTTAATTTGTATCTATGGTATAAATTATTCATGCAAGTATTCTTTGTATAGCGGGCATTTTTAAATGTCTAATGTTATAAAAGAATAACAACTAAAAAAGAAACTAAAAATAATGAAATTGAACGTCATTCAAATGGAAACCGCACTAGCTGTTGTTTTTTCGGTTTTTTATTTTTTCGTTTTTTCGTTATTATATAGCTTTGTGGAGAAATTTAAATCTATTCGTGCATTTTTAAATATGTACAAATATGCATACATACAATAATGTATGTATACCCGAATTGATTTGATGCTCTGGCACCGATTCAATGTCAAGATTTTAAACCAAAGGGAAAAATATGCACTAATTATAATTAAATGCAATATTTATAATTGACGGTGTAAATATGGGAATACGTTTAATTTTAATATCTGAAATGTTAATTATGAGTTCTTAAATACGTCGAATTTCCGTTCTTCCAATGTCATTAAAGTGTTTGGGGGGCAAAAGAGACTATTGTATTTTTAGCATTTTAATATTTAATTTTATAAACAATTTTGATTTGCGAGTTATGCGTTTTTTGATATTTTTGCGCCAATATTTCAAACGTATTTTGAGTCACCTTCTTCTTAATAAGCCATAATTCGGTTACTCAAAATTTGAAGTTTTTGGTTATTTGGTTATAGGGTTGCATTTAGTTTGGTAGCAATGTATGTTTACCAAATATAATGGAAGTGTATTGAGAATAACTTTGTCACTAGATTATTATTATCTACGAATGTCAATGTTTTTTTTTTTTTTTTTTTTGTATAATATTTGAACAAATAAGCTCTTTATAGATATCAAGAATTGGTTAGTAATAAAAAAAAAAACAGTACGAGTAAATCGAGAACAGACAATGCCGCGGTTTTTTAGTTACCTGATATCCTATCATCGATTGGAAAAGAAAATATAGGACTGTTTTTTTGTTCGATAATATCAAAAAGTTTATTTAATTTTATGAAGAGATTAAGGTGTCTTGATAGCATCAACGCATTTGTCATACTTAGTAAATATATTTTATTTAATCTAAATTCAACTATGACTACCCCTGAGTTTAGTTTTAAAACTAAATAGATTGCTTTGTACTTTGAAAATTGCTAGCAAATGATCACCTTCTTTGTAGAATACCCTTCACTGCAATTTATTTAATTTGGTCAGCTTGCTATAACCATATTAAGCAATTTTTATAAATAAATCATTTAAACCAACATGCTGATCATATATGGGACATATTTCTGCAATTGGTATTAATGAATAGAAATTTGCTGACAAACAATTTGTATTGGTGTGTTTGAACTTTATGTCGAACTTCGCATTCGCAGCGCCTTTTATTGCATACGACTTTGGATGTTGAACAAATTTGCCAGGCATAAGATATTATAGTTTTTAATCAGTTTTTTGTTTTTATTTATTTATTTTATTTTATCAGAAGTTGAGTCAGCAACAATGTGTTGTAGCCTATTTGAGTAAAACAAAAATTACATAATAATAAAGGCAAGTTTCAAAAATAATTGTAACATTTGTGTCATCACAACAAATGCAAGCCTAGGTTTGCTAATTTGACATATTAGCTCTGTTACAAATTTCAAAAATATGAGATCAAGTTATAACAGAAAAATACAGCTATATGCCAGCTATTAAAAATTAACGTAAAACATGTTTGATTCCATTGTATTTAATGTTTTCTTAATTTTGAGTTGTATTGAGGAGACACTGAACCACTACAGATTGCCCTTTTTCTGAATTGATTTGTATATGATCCATGTTGCATGGACTTTTTTGTTCAAAACTACTTAGAACAACCATAGTGAACAAAGCTGCTATAATGTCCTCTAGATTTCAGCATCTAATAATGCTATACTTCCAAAATATAGCAATATTTATATTTACTTTTGTTTTAGTGATATTGTGACATAGTTAATATGTTTGAATTTGTTAAATTCTATCTGATTGCCGTTTTTGCCATTGACATAACATAGCAGCTAATTAGCACTTCTGACCACAAGTAAAGCAATGTTACATGAAGAACGCTAAGCATGGATCATAACTATTCTTTTAATTAATTGGGAATCAGAGATTCCGCTTCTTAGAAAGGCAAGTCAAATAAGTTAATAACTAATAAGATAATTATTTAATAATTAATAATAATAATTATTATTTAAAAATTAATTAATATCAAAACGATAAAACGATGTAAAATCGATAAAAATTGATATGATAAAATATAGTGATTAGTGTTATAAGGTTGATGTTTTTAGACTGATTGATCTTGCAATTGGAATAGCTTTCAAACCGTGTTGTCATACTTGACAGTTCTCCGACATGTTAAGTATTGTTTGACAAATTATGATGAATAGATTTACACTAGTAGAACGTGGGTTGTGGTTTTTAATTCCGGAACCGTATTGAAGTGTACCGGATTTCTTTAGTTCTCATAATCGACCAACTGAGCTCAATATAGATAGTACCACACACACTCTATGTACATGATGCAAAAAAAACAGAGCATAAAAGTAATGTGCATTAAAATCCAGGGTAGGATCCGGAGCTGTCAGTTAGCGTTGTCTGTTCACTATGCTCGAAATTGTATTGAAGTTCGGCTTGCGAAGCGGCTTGCGACTAGAAGAGTGTGCGTTGGACTCTAGAGAAAAATTAAGTTATAAGCTCCAATTACTTACTTACTTTAAGTGGCGCTACGGTCCGGGGGGGACCAGGGCCTCAGTCAACAAGCGTCTCCAGCCAGCCCGATCCTTGGCTGGCTGCCTCCAGTCTTGCACGCTAAGTTGGTTGAGGTCCCCTTCCACTTGCGTGCGCCACCTGAGTCTTGGCCTTCCTTTACTACGCTCCAATTAAATCCATAAAATTTCACTATTTAGTGTGGTCTGCACGCTGATTGATGGCATTAACGGTTTTTTCTTTGGAAATATCGACGACATCGGTCCAGTTTAACTTAAATCATCAACTCCTATTGCGTGCTATTCGGGTCAAAATTGTATTGAAAGTTCAGTTCGATGAGGCTATTTTTGTTTTTTTTTGCAAAAACAGTTGGATATGACTGTTAGTGAAATGTCTTTTCTATAATGTAGTCTTCGCCCGAAATAAGCCACCACCTAAAACTTAAATTAGGTCTTGGGTAAGGTTGCAAGCTCTCGTCAGCCCTTTCTGGATTATAGACAGATTCGTTTTCGCTCCTTTTAGCTATTTTCTATAGTTTATGGTCTTTTAAGTGTACAGCTAATTTATCTTTTGGTTAGCGAGGCCACAATGCGAATATAGTAAAAAATTTCACCAGATCAAGGTTTTGATTGATTTTTTACTATAAGTTTTGATCAACTCTCCTTAAAAAACATGTATTTCAGGACTTCTTAAACTTCACTCACCGAAATTAATAAAAAATATACGAGGGCGGGTCAATAAGCCCGTGACTTTTTGAATTTCTGACCTCTTTACTGAAACAGCAACACTGCTCCTGTCAACAGGCATCTGTCAGTTGACTCCTGTCAAAATTTAAACTTGCTGCGTCAGTTAGTTTGTGTTTGACAGCTATTTTTATCAGACTACTCACTAATTTGAGGAGAAAATGGAAAAAAGTGAATTTCGTGTGCTTATTAAGCATTATTTCTTGCAAAAAAAAACCATTACCGAGACCAAGGCTAAGCTTGATAAATACTATGGGGACTCTGCACCATCGATTTCAATGGTAAAAAAGTGGTTTACTGAATTTCGTTGTGGCCGTACAAGCACTGAAGATGTCGAACGTCCTGGACGCCCAGTTGAGGTCTCTACACCCGAAACAATCGCAAAAATTAACGATATGGTGTTGGCCGACCGAAGATTGAAAGTGCGAGAGATTGTGGAAGCCGTAGGGATCTCGCATGGCTCAGTGATTTCAATTTTGAATGATCACTTGGGCATGAGAAAGCTTTCCGCAAGATGGGTGCCGCGTTTGCTCACAGTCGACCACAAACACATGTGCAGTTGCCATGGTAAAAATCCATGAATTGGGCTATGAATTGCTCCCTCATCCACCCTATTATCCAGATTTGGCTTCGAGCGACTACTTCTTGTTCCCAAACCTGAAGAAATGGCTTGGTGGAAAAAGATTTGACTCCAATGATGAAGTCATCTCGCAAACAAAGGCCTATTTTGAGGACCTCGACAAATCATTTTTTTTGGAAGGGATAAAAAAATTGGAGAAGCGTTGGACAAAGTGTATAGAGCTCAAGGGAGACTACGTTGAAAAATAAAATTATTTTTTTATCAAAAAATCTGTGTTTTAATCCAAAAGTCACGGACTTATTGACCCGCCCTCGTACTTTTTTTTCAACTAAAATATCCAAGCATTCGTAATAGATAGCAAGTCAATCAAAAAAACAACAGCAACAACAACAAAATGTTGCTAAAATAGTGCGAAATTGAATTGTAGGAGAGGCATTTTGAACGTATGAAATATTAAATTTTTTTCTGGAAACACTAACCTATTTGAATATTATGCTGCGCATCGAATATACGTATAAGGTTTTGGAGATAATCAATTTCCAAGTTTTTTTTGTGCAATTTTTCCCATAAGCACCCCATTTCCCATTTATACCTATGAGCACCGTAAATATTGCGACTTATTCTGACTTCAGGTTTGTATTGTAAAGCATGCCAATAATATAACCATCGGCGCCCCATTCAAAATAAACTTATTTTCCCTTTTTGGTCTGTAAAGCAAATTTTTTGAGGCACCGTTGACCTTGTTTTGCCCATACTGCTATACTAAATTTATAAAATGATCAACTTTATTTATTTTGATAAACAGAGATAAGAGAAACACTTCCAATTTTCAGACGTGTTGACACGTTGAATATCACTGCAATCGTCTGCGATACACCCCTATGCCTCTATATTTATTTCGAGGTGTGTATTTAAGCTTCACTGATCAGTTCTTTCTAACTCATGTCCCAAATTAATTCGTTTTTATAATGTTTACACATTTATTTTTTATATCTTTTAACTGAAATTTATTTTTATTTTTGATTTAAATCTACTTTCGTTTAATTTCAGCATTTCAACAAACATGTCTGCTCCAGCATTGAAAGATCTCCCAAAAGTTGCCACCGATCTTAAAAGCCAGCTTGAAGGTTTTAACACCGAGCAGTTAAAGAATGCAAATACCCAAGAAAAGGTCATTCTGCCAAGCGCTGAAGGTAAATACTATGTACCTACTGATTTTTTATTTCAAAGCTTTTCAAGAAAAATTATGTAATTCAAATGACATATATAAATTAAAGTTTGATTTCCAAATTATTTTTATGTATTATAAGATATTTGGTAGAGCGACATTTTTCATTTTCAACACTTCACACTAGTTTATGTATTGTATTATTTATTTTATACCCGATTAGGACTTATAGCTAAGTGACTTAAGCTATGTAGAGCAATTTTTTTTAATTAACTTGCGGGATATTTTTGTAGAAATAAATCAAGAAAAGCAGCACATGTCCTTGCTAAAGGATGTTAAGGGCTTTAGCACGAGTGATTTGAAGCCTACTGAAACTGTGGTTAAGTTATCATTGCCCACAGCTGAAGGTTTGATGAGAAGAGTGTGTCATGAGTTGTAAAGCAATTTGTTAAAAGCAAAGTGTAATGTGCCCTTATCTTGTTCATTGTAAGAAAAATCATTATTCTAAAAGAAAAGCTTGCTTGTATTCATTTATTCATTATATATTTAACTCAAAAAGTAATCATTAAAAAGAATAATAGCTCGGCTATGTTATTTTTTTTGTTTTTTATTTTTTTTCAAAAAAATCGACAATTAATACAATTAAAAAACATATATATAATAACGCTTGTTATTGTGAGTGATTTTTTTATCTCGAAAAAAATCTTTAAATGCAATCATTTACATGATAAATATTTTCTTTGAATTTGTACAGATGTTCAAGCTGAAAAGACCCAACAGAGCTTGTTTGCTGGCATTGCTACATTCGATACAACTAAATTGAAGCATGCTGAAACACAGGAGAAGAATCCGCTTCCCGACAAAACTGGTAAGTTAAGTAATATTCTCACGTAACATTTTCAAAATTGAATATAAATATATGCAGTCTTTTGTTCTTAAAAGAAACCGAACTAATCAAATGTTATGACCTGTCTTGGAGATAAATTTCTTTGTTGAAAAAAAAAACTTGTTTTTGCTTGTTTCTTTCTCTTGACGACTTGTCGATGCACGCAAGTGTTAAAAAAGAAGTCGTAGCGTTTGATACTTTTGGCATCATAAAGCATTATTAGGTGCATTACCTCATTAAATGAAAAATTTGTAGAATACTCCGACCAGACAATTCATGTCGTAGTAAGTCACGCACAATTGTTCTTTTTTTCTGAAATTCTTTAAATTTTTTATCGATCGATATCTTAGCATCACTCTCTATTAATTTAATGTGATAATTAAGGTCATCGTAAGTTTACAATTTCTTGTTTTTGAATATCTTGTTCTCGTACCCATCTACTCTTTCGACGAATTATTTCGTATTGTGCCCTCAATTAAATGATACTGTTTTCAAGAAACGGCAAGGTAAACTATTGATTATTTCACTATTTTGACAGCCTTTTTATACATTTCATCTGGTTTCTTCTTATAGCTTTGTTGAATTCTTAAATATGGAGATAGACCTTTTTCCTTATTGACATTTGTTCTGTTGACATTTTTGCCTTAAAATCCAGTCCATTACCTAACGAAATGTCACCTGGATTTGCATTTGCGCTCATTTTCTTTTGAGATCGTTCGCTGGGGCGTATCTAGGCCTCGTTCGAAAATAGAGCTGTCTAAAGAACAGCTTAGGGAGGGCTATTGCATTTGTGTTTATGTATATGTAAATCCGCGTCACAGTGCGGCCACATTTTGAAGTTATTAAAAATAGTTTTTGCATATCGTATAGTGGAGATTTTACACTAACTTACAATCAAGGCATTCGTATTGTTTCCTTGCAAATATTGACATTTAAGTCACCGAATATTATTAAGACATCATATTCAGAATGTCTCCAATGTTTCTGCCTGTCCAGTAGAGATGCCACGAATATTCGGCTGCTATTCAGTATTCGGCCTAATCGGCCACTTATTTCAATATTCGGTATTCGGCCGATTAGTACCCAGTATTCGGCCGAATACAGAATATCAATACATGAACAAAATATATCCATTTTATTCATAAGAATTGTTATTTTAATACTTAAAATCTATCAACGCTAAATCGTGGTGAATGAAAACAACTTTTTCAACATTTGTTGGTAGCCAACGATTGCGCTTCGCCTCATAAATAATGCCAGCTTCCGAAAACAGTCCTCACTGTATAAACACTGATAAATGTATAACTAAACTAAAACTCCTTGCTTGGAAGTGCTAACTTACCACTTTGGTAATGAATAATGAGCAAATAATGCTTCTCGCGGCGTAATCCATTCGCAAATGAAACCAAAGACTGCCGAATTCTCGCCACATATGCACAGCAATGAGACAGGTTGCAACTTGTAACGTAGCACGTACATACATACTCGTATGTCTTATTACATTTTTTTCCCGCACATTCGGCCGCTGAATATTCGGCACTTCAGCCCAGAGCGTCGCTGAATATTCGGTATTCGGTTAAATCACTATTTGTGGCATCTCTAGTGTCCACTCTCTCTTATGTTAAAGGCATGAGTGCTTGATTGAGTACACATGTTGTGGAGAGAAGTTGTTATTGAAACCCCAGCCGTAAGATCTGTAATCGGCTCATGTCCATGACTCGATTGTTTTTACCTTTCTTCAACTCCGCGTTCTAGCATGTCCTCTTGCTGCCAGAATCTTATTTACGCAATTTATTAATTTACAAATCGATTATTAGTGTTACACTCCTTCAAGAAGTGCGTTTTTAATTAATATCCAATTTTTAAAATAAATTATAAGCATCATAAAAATACTTACATACCTTAATATAACCTACTATTAAATATATTTTTTTAAATTTCTATTTTAATTACAGCAATTAAGCTCGAAAAAGAGAAGAACAACTTTATCTCGGGAATTGAGAATTTCGATCCAGCAAAGTTGAAGCACACTGAGACATGCGAGAAAAACCCCCTGCCAACCAAAGAGATTATTGAGGAGGAAAAGAAGGCATAAGTTTGAATGTAAACCAAAGATGCATTCATTCCAAAACTCTCTGTCACTTTGAAAGTTTTGTATTTATTATTTCATATTGGTAATCATAATAATAATAAAAAAAATAAAAAATAAAAGAACATTCGCCACAAAAAATTATGTTAAATAGAATTAGTTTGCTTCATATTGAGTTAAATGAGAAAAAATAACGAATAAATTAAATCAAAATTCTTCATTAGAATGTGTAATTGCGTGGCATAAAAAAATAAAATTTGTATTCCATTCAAATCTTCCTTGTAATGTATTCAAAGGAACGTTTATTTTTTTAATAACACAACACAGTAACAAAAGTAAAAACAAAAAAAAAAGAATAAAAAATTTTTATAAATTTTATATTAAAACAAAAAAAATTGTATTGAACAACAACAAAAAAAATAAATAAAAATAAAAAAAAATTAAAATAAAACGAAAAGTAATGTATTTTTTATATTAAAATTAACCAACAAGTTTGTATTAACTATTTTATATATAACTAATTAAAGCACGAAATATTATGAAAATGCATTTCAGGAAAATGACAAAAATAACAATTCATAAAAAAATGAAAAAGTGCGCAAATATTTTGTGGAAAATTTAGGTGAGATTTTTAAAATCGGTAGCCATTCTCTCCCCCTACTACAACAACATATTAAAAAATCGTTTAAGATCAACTCTAAAATCCTTTACATAAATGCATACATTTTTTTTTTTGTCTTTTTGTTTTTTTTTTTATATCTATAGACAATGACCGAAGCACCGAACATATGATATTTCATTTGAAATATCAATTTTAACGTAATGACGTAATGATGTACGAATAACAAATAGAGCCAAAAAATATCAGTAAAACGAAATTATCATGTAACGTCTATTTTTCCTATGGTCTATTTTATACAATAACACCTATGTACTTTAACTTAAATAAAATGAAAAAAAAACTATTCGAATAAGATTGCAATTTATGTAGGGAATAAGTTGTGAGTGTGGGATATTTTCACGGACATATAATTATACTAAACAATGTAATTGATATTTGGTGTAATAAATTAAGCTTTTTTTTTACTTAAACAAAAAAGATAGTTTTTTTTTTAAATAATGACAATTGAATATGATATTTTTGGGTACGTGTTTTACCGTAAAATATACATTATTAAGTTTAAACTATCATATACAGAGGTAGGTACCTTATCAAACACAATTTAGAATAAACAAGAAAATGAAAAACAAGTATGATACATTTTTCGCGTTATATATTCGACAGCCTGTAAATATGAAAGTCCTCTGCTTTAAGGAATTACTACCTTGATCAGAAAGTTCCCGGAATTGCCAACACACACAGAGATGTACTCTTGGCTACGTAACTTTTGCAAAGGTCAAGCTATGACGCTAAGATTTAGAGAGAATATCAACAACAGATGTACCAACTTAACAAGAAAACAGAACTCAAATCGGAGCAATGGGAGCGCCACACGGTAGTTATTACGGGATCTTTCTGATCAAGGTAGTATATCTTTTTATCGACGTTCATACCGATTTCGTTGTTTTCTGTAATGCAGACCAATACTGTTTGCGCGCGTGCTAGCTTCTTCTGTATTGTGTTTCCTGTGTTGGCACTTTTTTCACGCTTGTTATATCGCAGACGATTTTTTTTTATGTAATAAATAAAATAATTGGGTATGGGATTTATTAAAGAGATTCTGCCTAAAGTACAACAACCTTTTCTCCGCTTTGCTTGCCGGTACGCTTTTTTCAGTTCGAACGGGCGTCAAACTTACATATGGGACACCTTGGTCGTGAGAAGCGATTCATACTTTTTGTCGTTTTAGCGTGGTTGGCGAAAATCTTTACTGCAGAATTTTTGTTTTTACTTACTAATTACTTAAGGTGTTGCAACACTCAGGGAGGACTTGGTCCTCAACCAACAAGCGTCTGCATCCAGATCAATCTTTATCTAATTGCCCCCAGTTGTTTGAGGTCCACTTTCTCTTGCGTGCAACAGCTGAGTCGTGTTATTTCTCTACAACTATGTCCCTCGGGGCGGATTCGAAAGTTTTCCTCATTTAAGCCTGTGAATTGATTCTAATGTCACATAAGAATAGGATATTTTATGCAACGTTATTGAATATCACAATCTTGCCTGCTATATGTACACATTGTGTGCACATCTGATACACTTCGTCAACAACCTGATATCTGTGTGGTTTCAGGGCAGGAAAGTCCACAATGGATCAAATCTTTACACTCCAGCAGATCAATATCCACCATCCTTTAATCGTTTTTAAGTCCGCATATGACAGTTTTTATAGCAACGAGCTATGTATAGTTTTGACCAAGCTTGTCCGTCAAAGTCAGCAACGGTAGTATTGGAACAGAAATTGGAATGGGTTCATCGGTATTTTTATTTCATTCAATGAGGGCTTAATAGGAAAGCACATACAACATCGACGAACAGAACAACAGATATAATAGACTTTACAACAGAAATAAAACGAAGATTCACTCTTGCTAATCGCTGTTACTTTGGGCTAAGTAGGCAATTTAGTAGAAAACCCCTATACCGAGCAACTAAGGATACTTTATATGAGGCATTGAGCATAAAGGTCCTTCTTAATAGCGCCTAAGCATAGGCTCTGTCGAAAGCGGATGAAGATATTTCTTTTTGTGTTGACTGCATTTGGGGTTCTATTTCAACGACGAACTATACGAGCCTAGACACAAAACCGCGCATCAATCGCCTGAGGTGCCTGGAGCATATAGAGCGAATAGACACTATTGTTCGAACAAACCCGGAGGGACAATGCAGTAGAATACCTCACTTTAAGTAATGTGCACAATGATAAGGGGGACCTTATCATACTCGGAGTATGAAACTGCAGGCGGCTAGTTTAAGATCGGGCTAACTAGAGTGGTTTGTTAGTTGAGGCAATATATCGTCAATTCGTCATCAGACTAACAAGTTAGAGGCTCTTATGAACATACATACATACATCCGACAATTTTTCTATGACCGTTGTTGATTTTTGACAATCGTCAAGAGAGCAAATAGTTGATGAGCATTTAGACAGCATACGAGGAAGATGTCCACTAGAGATTTTTATGTCTAATAAGCCTGGTATATTTGGAATCTTCTGGATTGTACAAGCCACAACAATGAATACATTTTATACAGAAATTTATGTTGATCATTCTCACCAGGTGAGAATCGATTTGGTGGTATATCATATATCACATCAATAAGAAACAAGGGAAACATTATCTTCCATATTTTTTTACTTACAGAGTATGCATTCAAATTGGTGTTGATACCCTCAATCAATGATCCCTTTGAACACAAGAAATATGAGAGGTATAAACATTGCACTATATAATTTAGCGTTATATAAGTCTGACGATGTTTGCATTAATCTTTATTAATTTATATGCGGGGTAATAACACTTGATTAACACAAAAATTTGTTGCATTTCTCTTCATCACTATAACAAAACCGTGTAGAAACGATAGAAAGAAATATCAACTACGAGTAATTAAGGGAATCCTCAATTAATTAAAATAAAATACTTTTTTTGGTTTAATTCAAATGAAATTTTGTATATAAATTTCTTTTTTTTTATTATTAAAACTCAGTCCATCTCCTCACAAAACATTTAATTTAAAGATGGTATTATATAAATCCCTCCCCAGAAAAAAAAGAACACTAACTACATATCAATAAGAAAAAACACAAACTCTTGTTCCAAGATGATTTCAAATAAAAGCCTAAGCTACAACTTTAATATCTATGCGAATGTATAAATTTATAAGAAATTGTGTAAATAAATGTGATTTTGTTTGATCTTGATATAGCCTTCTAAATCGTATTAAACATTATCTAGTGTCTGTTTTACTAAATGCTCAAGCCTGAGGTAGATATTATATGGTAGGCTTCAGTTTTGTCTTTGTTATTCTTGGTGGTGTAGGGATTCGACGCACTGCACTTAAATATATTTACTATTGGTAGTGTTATTTAAAACTTGAGAGATTTTGCTATTAGGGCAGCTGTGGCTTGTGTTTTATTGCCATTTTGTTTGCGCAATTCGGTGATGACATCGTCTCGTTTAAAGCCTAACTTAACCAAGTCATTGACATCGCTCTCGCTGAATTTCTCTTCAGATTTCTTGGAACTCGTGGGTTTTGATGTAGATGGTGAATCTATATGAAAAACATACCGTGAGAATTAAATATACTTATATGGTAGGGAAGATGATATCTTGGTGTACCTGTTTCCATTTTACTCTGTTCAATAGCCTTTCGAATTGCATCATCTTCAGCACTTAGTTTTGAAGCTTCAACGGCTGCCATTTCTTCATCCGCCCCAGTGGATAAGCGAGCACATTCTGGTAATTCATTTTCAGGCAGAAATGGTGTCTCAGTGCCTGTGGTACCGATGCGTAACACATTTCTTTGAAGGTCGATATTCATCTATAGAAAAAGATATTAAAAATAAACTTTTTTTCTAAAACTCAATCCCTGTTGAGAGTGTTTTAAAAGCACACATCCACTTCTACATATTATGTATAGATTTATCATAGATTTAATATCAAATCGAATTCAATCTTGGAGTCTCTTCAAAGAGTGATCTAAAAACTTTAATAAAGATGGTATTACATATTTGTGTTTTCTTAATATTAAGAATAAAAGTGCGTGGTGGAGTCCTATCCCAAACAACAAAGAGGATACGATTATGTTTATGACCTTAGACATTCTATTTCTCTTCTATGGAAAAGGTGCATGTTTATTTTTATAGTATATCGTGCGCTTTGACGGATTTATGCAAATGATAATGATATATGATGCACACAGGAGATATTAATCAACTGAAAGTAAACTATGAAACCTCACCTTTATAGCTAGTATCAATACATGCTTCATCAGTTTAAGCACAACGTTGTATACTAAATTTAACACTGCTCTATAACACTATAATGACAAATTACATATACAACATATTTTACTATTAATATACAGTCCATTTGATAAGATCGTATACGGCAAAACTCGTTTATGAAAACCGGTTTGGAAGTGGCATTTGCATTAGCAGATAAAAAAATACTTCTGCTAAGATGCTTTGAATAAAAAAATTTAAAGAGTGTTCAATTTTTGTCAGAGACGGAAGTATTTTAAAATGAGTGTCGCGTTTGCATCACGTTATGAAGCAGTATTCTTGTGCACGCATCCAAAAGGACCGAAAATGTCATACGGAGCAGCTGCTAAATACATGAAAAAGTCAAAAGCATTTGTTAGCAAGTGGGTGAACCATTATTCCCAAGTTAAAAATGTGAATGATTTGCCGGATCGTGGGTCTACGCCAAAAACAACAAAAAAGCAGGACAAAATGATTCTACGCGTGTTTGAAAAAAATCCTCTTCGATCGTTGCGTGGAGGACAAGGGATTTTACGTAAAAGGGGTCTAAATGCGTGTTGTGATACAATACGAAGACGTTTACTAGCCAATACTGTAAAATTTCGAAGCACAATAAAGAAACCACTACTGTCAAAAAAACACGTAGAAAAACGACTCAGTTGGGCCAAGGAGAATTTGGACAGAGATTGGAACAACGTTATTTTTTCGGATGAAGCTTATTTTTCACTCATACCTGGTGTACACAATCCAATAAATTAATCCAGCGGACCATCAAACACCCGGCAAAGGTGCACGTTTTGGGATGCTTCTCAAAATAAGGATTTGGCAATTTGTTCATGTTTACATAATATAACTTAATAATAACTTAAACGCACCCAACATGGTCCAAATTTATAAGAAGGCTTTCTTACCATTTGCCCAAAGGTGGTTTAAAAGAGGGAATGAGAATTGGTTACTGCAAGAAGATAATGACCCGAAACATCGCAGTCGTTTGTGCACTGCGTGGAAACAAGAAAATGGTCGATGTTTTAGATTTTCCATCACAGTCGCCGGATGCAAATCCCATTGAAAATGTTTGGGCATTCATGAAGCTAAAGCCCCAAGGAAAGAAAATCTCGACGGTCAAACAATTATAGCGAAAAATACGAGTTTTTTGTCTCAAGATTATGCTATAAGATTAGTAGAAAGCATGCCTCGAAGACTCCAAGCAATTATTGATAATGGAGGAGAGTGGACAACATATTAATTGAAAAGCATTCAAGTAAATAAACAAAATAAACCAATACAATTGATTTTTTTTTATTATTATAAGTTCTTCTTTAATTTTTGCCGTATACGATCTTATAAAAAGGACTGTAAATCGCCATAGAACTTTTCTCATTTAGTTCGACGCTAAGTTGGAATTTATTTGATTCTCTGTCCGTAAGGAATGGACTTTATTAAAAATATCTAAGTCTCTATTTGCACACAGCCATTTATTATATGATTAAAAACGCATGAAGAGTAATTTTATCACCAAACAATTTTTTAGAACCTTTTTAAATATCCTGATTGAAAGAAACAAGGAGCTAACTCACCAAAAACACTAACAAATACGTTCGGGTGTCAGCGTTCTCTAAATATACCCACCTGATGCCTTTTTAACATATCTAATCCAAGTAACATATCCATTGGCTGCTGCTCTAACACAGAGAAACTTGATGTCAAGTGATCGCTTTCAATCTGCATTTGTACCATATGAATGCGCCCGATGATACGCTGTGTGCCCACGCCTTTTGCAATTCCATTCCATCTAAAAAAAAAAAAAAAAAAATTCGAAATAAAGACAGAAATAAAACTCCCTCCCACAGATTCCCCCACCTGGTATCAATTAAACGATTGATATGACATTTTTCTGCACACGATGCGCTCATGATCGTCGTCTGTGCCCCAGAATCAATAAATGCCTTAACTGGTACACCATTCACTTTACAATTAATGTACCTGTGGTAAAAACAAAAACATCATTACTCTTACCATATAAGGACACTATGTTGTTTAATCTTAGGTGCTTACAGCATAGTAACCGTGCCAAAGATCTCAGGATTATATTCAATAGCTGCTGCCATATTGTCTTGGATATTCTTTTGCTTGATTTCTTCGGCAATCAAACGTTGAGCTTCAGTATCAAAAGGATCAGCTTGAAGCATTCTTAAGCGTTGTAATTCTCTTTGTTTCTTTTCTTCTATTTGTTCGCGTAATACTTTTGCAAAAGTATCCAAATTGCCCGAGAGCAGAGCATCAGCTAGACGAGGATTGTTTTGTTTTAGCAAAGATATATGCTCTGGATTGCTTTGAAACATTCGACGCACCATCGCGGGATCATCTTCGTCACCAACAGTGACCTCATCTGGAGAAACATATGAAGAAGCTGATGAAGAGACCGTTTGACCTGGGACATGAATTCCACTAAAGTCAAGAGAGCTCAAGGCTGAAGGTGCACCGGTGCCTGCAGATGAAACAAAAATACAAATTATATATACGTATGTAAACGTGCATGCATATGCACATATATTTATTTTTTTGTTAAATTGGATCACAGAAAATCTTGCCAACAATTTTAAGAACAAAAATACTTTTAATGTTCGTTCATTTTCTGTGTCACTTGCAACTGGAACGCATAAAACAAAAAAGATTTTACATTATTATTTACTCGTATTTCGCTGTAATTTATTTTCGTTGTTCGAATAAATTTTTTTCGTTTTTCTGTTTGTGAAAAAATTCTTTACTTTTACATAGATTTGTACTGAGTACATAAGGAGAATTAGATTCGATTTCGATTATAATACACTCGTATGCATTTATTTACAAGATAATACTACTCAACAAGAGCACTTCTAGATAAGTTCAGTTGATTGTATATTTTGCTGTACAGGCCATAGTTAGTTAGTTGTTATATCCTCTTGAACATGCATCTTATCGTCTATCTATCAGTTTGTTGATAAGGCTTTCAGACGTCCGAATAGTACAGTAGATAAAATCGTGTACATCTTAAAAAGACTCCTCTACAGTTGGCGCAGACTCTCCTGAGTCTCCATTTTTGCAGATCGATCAGACGTTTCATTGAACGGGCATCTGATCATATCTTATGGATGAGTTAGTTAGCTCCTTGCCTAATCAATCCCCAGGTACATAGTTTGTATTCTCCTACTGACATATTGCTCTTTAGTTTAGTTTTCGTTGTCCAAGTCTTATTAAGTTTTGGAATATCAAATACATAGTAGTAGCAAATGTTTTGGGGTATTAAACGGGTGATTTAGAGAATATTTTGGGGAGCCACTCAAAAAACACTTTGCAAATAAACCGTGAAACTTTCAAAAAGACTCCGCTCCAAATCATAATGCGAGAACGACTCAAACATGACTTAATAAAAACGTTCCGAACTTCATTACCACGGATGAGCGGACGTCTAGTAGAAACAAACAATGGTCCGTTCAGGAGACTTTGATGCGCCCTTGTCCGAACTGTGGACAAATCTCCAATGTATGAGGTGGGTAGTGCAATTGATGAGTGGCCAGACCGACTTATACAGGGTGGGCCACAATGTATGACTTTATGCTTTTTTTACATTCTCCCGCTAGAGTTTTTAGCCCGTTTACTCGTACATCCTGTGACTATAAATAAATACACGAAAACGATTTACACATCATCTCAAAAACCCATCCAAATCCTAGTCTAATGCAATTCAGCTGACATTTTAATCTAAGCAGGACTTATATATGGGGATTTCTACATTAAGAAGGCAAGTACAATACCAGTTCTTCAGCCCTCCAGCATACGTTAGTTGCTATCTATCCACTAACACAACGAAGGACATTTTCCGGGATCGGCGTGACTATCAAAGATACAACCCATGAATTAGGTAAAAGAGGAAAAACCACCGCCGATGACTACTTTGTCTTTCGGCCGCTATGTATGCTGGATAACGTCGTGAAAATTTTGAAAAAGATCCGACGGGGGTTGTGGAGGCAAAGTGTGTCGTATGCGTAAAGTGCGTACAGAGGAAAATATTGCTGCTGTATCCGCCAGTATTTATGAAGGACGTCAATGGCACCGGTATCGGTTAATGATTTTGTAAGAAGAGACATAGCGTCAAAGATAATTTAATAAAAACAATATTATTTACGAGCAATGATACTGCTAACTGACTACCGCTGCTGGTGGCGGTCGGATAAGCACATCGTTACATTAGATGTGGAGACTCCAGGTCAATCATCTTGTCAGGTGGTCGGCTATTATCCGAGAGTATCTTTGCAGCTAGCTGAACTGATATCCAATATTACAGCGTTTTGTGAAAGAATGTTCTCACGTAATAATAATTCCTCTACAATTTTAAACATTTTTTGCTCAAAATGCACGAGCTGAACCTTGTCGACATGTGGTTCATGCAAATTGGCGCTACATATCACATAGCCTGCGAATCTATAGACCAATTGAGATAATTGCGTTCCGTCAGCAATTTATCTCTCGTTTTGCGCCGGTGGATTTACCGGCTAGATCATGCGATTTGATGCCTTCAGACTATTTTTTATGGGTTCGAGTCGAAACAAACCAATATGCTCGAACTCAAAATTGGAACCTCCGTATGAAGCACTTAAAACGTAGTTGTGGTCAACACCTATATAAAACAATCTTAAAAAAGTTAATTGCAACCATTGATTTATCAACTCCAATAAACATTTTATACACCTTTGCATTTTTTCGGTGTTTATTTTGGACAATTAAAAACCAAATGCTGTAAAAATCACTCATTATATAGTGCTTTTTTTTTTGTTATTTTATGACAGCACTGTACAAAAGAATAACAAGAGCATTTATTTGCACCATGATCCTGCTCCCCGGACAGTAAAAACTGGTTTGGGAGGTTTCGGAATGGCAGTTTTGATATGAGCGATCAATCCGGCTTTAGATGCACTTCTGGCGTTGATGAAGTTGCTGATGCACGTTCTTATTGCGAAAATTCGCATCTCCAGCATCCACCATTCTTATTTGATATTGCTCCTTTTCTAGAAGCTTCTGAACGCCAACTTACGAGCTTTTTCCGGAAAAACTAAAATCTCTCCCCAAATATGAATTCGAAAAGCTTGTTGACCATTGGAAAGGAATTGTTAACCGCGATAGAAATTAAGTAATTGATTATTCCATGTTCTTTTATAAAATAAAAAAAAAACTTTTACGAGTGATTGATAGTGAAGTTCCATATGTGCAATATATTTGTGTTTATATGCACCTCGTTATGTATACTTAAACTTTACAAATAGTTTTTGCATCAAAGTTCATTATTTCTTAATTTAAGGCGTGAAAATAAAACACATTTTGTTGGTTCATAAATTAAAAGTGTGAGTCAAATTCTCAGGGTGCAGTGACCCCCACGACATCTTAATATTATGATTACTCATTGCATTTGTTGATGAAATTCATCATTAAACAAAAAGACGTCTTCTTGTATGCATGTACTCGTATATCTATATTTTTTGGCATTAAAAATGCTCAAAGGTTTTGTACATAAAAACATAGGTATAGGACCATTGTGGTTTGATTTTTACGGTATCAATTATCTTCATGCATACTTAACGATAGAAATTGTATGTGCATACAAATGCTGAATTACAACATACATATGCATATACCAATGCAGTTAGTTAGCTTACTAGCTAGACATTATATTAGAAATTGTATATAATATAGAAAAATTATATCAAATCACTTTAATAGAACATAACGACTCACCTAAAACACGTCCCACTGCACCACTTCCAGTTGGATTAGCATTCAAGTTGATCCTCTGAAGAATAACACAATCACCATCACTTATACCATATGACTTGAGAGACTTTTTGTCATCCAACAAAGGACGACCATTGAAAATCACAAGAATCTGGGGCCCAGGTACCCCAGATTCAACTTCACAGAACGCTTTAAAATTTTCTAACTCCAAATCCTCCGAAACATCCAGAACGAAAATCTCATCCGTTAAAGTGGTAACAGTGATCTTCATATTCAGACTTTGTTATTTGAATCTTTGTCTCACAAAATTATACGCAGCAAATTGAAATGTTGCACTTTGAACTGATTTGTATTAGTTAAATTAACGCGTGTTCGTCGGGCACGAACGTTTAACAACGAATGTCTTCACTTTGCGTGTAAATTATTGATACCGAAGTTCAGAGAGCTATGCCCGCTCTTTGTTTTTGCAATTAATATGCGTCCTGGTTTCTTGTCCGAAATATTATATTCATAAACAAATATTTTCCAAAAATAATTTTGCATCCAGTTTTTTACGCAAACAGTTTGAGTGTGCTTTTTGTGTGTATAAATTCAGCAGGGAAATTCTTGAGTGCTTACCAAATCGCAACGAACAAACAAAGAGCAGCAGAAGAGGTAAGTAGTCAGGTCAGCGTCAAGTTTTGCTTCACGGATTCTGTTAATGATACACTATTGGTGGGAAAGTAGTATTGTTGGCTGATGTCAAGACATTGATTCTTTTTTTTTGGTCGATAAACGTTTCACTTTTAATTTAGCAAATAGTTGCGAAATATGAAATTCGAATTTTTTCTAGAATAACTATAGCGCGTGAGAATACAAAGAAAACTAAATATGACGGTACAATTTTCTATTGATAAGGAAAAAAACAAATGAAGTTTTTGACGCTGTCAATCTGATGATTGTGAATAGAAAAGTCGAATAAGAAAAAAAAAAATGGTTATCAAAATGTCAAAAGAGCAAGAAATCTAAATGTAGTAGATTCTGTAATCATGTCACTTCGTCGATAAGGAAGTATAATTTAGATTAAAAAATGCAATGGGAAGACTTCGGACCGGAGCTTCGCGTATTTGCTCAACAGTTTCTAGTCATCTCAAGCTATCCTTCATGTTGTAACATAAGCATTGCGGGATTTTAATGTGTTTTGAAATCAGTGTAATTTCCTTCATTAGACAAAACGTCTACCCAATTCTCAGGCAGCTTTTAAGAAAGAAAATTGTTTGACTTTCACGGAAGAAATACCCCAAAGTCTCTTGTGCATCATTCCTTTTTTTTTTTTTTTTTATCAAGGAACTGTTGCAAACTTCCACATTTAAAAAAGAAATTGTCATTTTTAAACTTTGTAAATAGCAAATTTTACTTAATTTTACTATCAAAAAGAGTATTCGAGTTACATTTTAACGTGAATTAGAAAATGGAGTGATCCGCATGCTTTTATCTTCATCGACAGTAATGGAAATAGAGCGGCGCCCCTCAGTGGTATCGTTTACCAACGCCGTTTTGGCGTTTTCAAACTAGAATACATTTCTTCAACTCAAACACTAAACAATTAAACTTTTCCTTGAGGGTTTTATCCAATTTAAAGCAATGGTAGTTTTATTTGATTTAATTATAAAAAAAAAACGTGGAACAACGAAAGAATCATGTATTCGTAATGAATGCTTTTTTACTATAAGGCACCATTTTATTTAAAATCAGTTCTGTAACTTTTACAAAAAACTGTGTTTTGTTGCGTACTATAACAAAGCAGCAATAACAGATGTGTTGTGTCAATTTCGACCCGTTTTCCTAGACCTTTTCTCAATCAGATACACAATCTGTGAGTTTATTATATTGGTGTTTCATACAGCACCCACCAACCCCAAACCATGGTTTTGATTGGATTAAATTTCTCAGAAATCTATACCTTAACATACATTTATCCCACTTTTGGAATTCTGTTATGGAAAAATTAAAAATAAGCCTATTTTGCTCATGTACATGTTCAGTAAGAAAGTTAATTCGCTCTGATTAACTGTCAATTGAAATCTGCACTGCCGACATTTAGTACAATAGTTCAGCTATAAAATAAATCCGAAACGAAGATGGCTTCCTGCAAAAAGTGAATAGTTTCGCGAATGATTCAAGAGGTTTACTTTCAAAAATTCTTACCGTAATTCGCGTGTTAAATCTCAACAAATATTTCAAACTATTCTGGAGTTACTCAGCTTTTTCATTCAATTAAAATTTCTCTCTATCACGTGCATTAAAACTGTGAATTTTACGCTTATATAAAATTGATTTCAGTGCCAGTGTGGTAACACATCTAAGACGTAGTTTCTCCTCAATCTCCGTTGAAAGAAAATTTTGCAGAAAGCAAAAATTCAAAGACTCGAGCAGAGCAGAACGGAAAAGAATTGATTTTGTTAACCCGTGAAGTTTTAAAAAGCCGTCAAAATATATCCACAAAATAGCTACAACTACCAAAAGATTAGCATGAGTACTCAGCCAAGTCCAGCGAGCCTAAATCCACAGGCTGAAACTGAAAAGGTTTGTGTTTTTCTATTATTACTTCTATTTTTATTAAATTGACTACAAAGCAGAAAAGAAAAATTGTTAAAAAAAAAAATATATAGGATTTATAAAACCCCAAGGCCATTTACAAAGGAACATTTCCGCAAAAAAATAATTTTTCTTCACAAGATGAACTATTTCTTTTGTCTTGAAAACTCGAAAAGTTTTTCTGATGGTTGTAGCCTTGAGACCGTTCGTTCTCTTTCCCGTTCGTTGTCTGATGTGTTGTCAAGTGTTGTTTTTTTTCTTGTTTATTTTGATTTGTTTTTATGTCGATTTAAAAAAAAGAAGAAGTTTTTTTAGTCTATTTGCGTTTAGTGTTTATAAGTCGACAATAAAGTTGTTAGAGATCTGAATCTGGACTTAAAATTGTAAGAAAATGGTGTAGAGGTGATGCCTTTGTTGTTTTTGTTTTTGTTTTTCTGCGACATACGATGTAGGTATTCAGTGTAGGGATGGTTCTATGCCGGTGTTACTGTTCGAAGAGAGAAAGTTCTTGTATGACTTTGGGTTATGCTGTGGCTGCGCCATGGTTTTTATGTCTCCATTATGAATATTCAAAGAGGTTCAGATGGTCTTAACGAAATTATGTATAAAACTTGTGTTCTTCTTGATTTAGAAATTTCCCAAACAACGCGTTTATCATTTGAATGATATCTTCTGAAAAAAATTGACTCCATCTTGTATATAAAAAAGAAAAGCGTAGTTTCTTGTATATGGTTTACCCTAAAACAAATCTATAAAACATTTCTTCTTGAAAGTCTGCTGGAAATTTGCTCAAACATGTTTACCATAATTCTTAATTTGTCAACACTGTATTTGGCCTTTGGTGGTTTAGTGAAACGAATTAACAAATTGAGGTTAAAACTAGAAGTGTGCATGACTTCAATTACGTCTTTTTTTTTTTAATTGTTTGCATCCGCCTTTGTCGTTGATCCTGATTTTCCAGCTTATCACAACGAGTTTCTTGTGACCTCGATCGAAAAATGCTCTTCGAAATGTTTATGGCATCGCCATTGCGACGTGATGTTTACCTTAGCCGTAATTAAATAATCCTGCTTCTTATGTATATTTAATCAGTAGTAGATTTCCTTTGCTAAGTGTAATAAATTTAAGTTTAGTTGTCGTGTTTATTTAAAGATTAACGTGATAAACAACGTCGCATCATTTGCGCATTTCTATTGATGGTGATTTGAAATGTTTTCTTAGAACTCGCTCCTCAGTCTGTATTCCATGTTCGAACACAACAGTAAATTATTGACATCGGAGATGCTTAAACATTATTAATTATAGAAATCTCGAGCCGTTTATAGCACCAAAATCTGTCAACAACAAAACAGTTGAGAAGTGGTGTAGATGAAACAAAATCAACTTGTTTGGGCCAGTCACGAAAAAACAGTATGTAAGAAGGCAGAATGGAATTGAATTTGTTTCAAGATATTCAGTGATCACCATAAAATATTAACACTATGCTTTCACTATCATGGTGTTTGACCTATTCACTGGAGACAAGAGAAGCCAACGTAACACAAATACACTGAGATCACTAAGATCATTATTGTATCCCTTCGCTGTTGACAACTTGCTCTTGTTTTGGCTGTTTCAACTGGAAATATTGCCGTTCTTTCCTGTGGGCTAGTGTTCATATATTTTAATCCTTGTCAGTTGTATTTACTTTCTATTTCGTGCCACAACGTTTCAACGAAGAAAAGGACAGCTGCAACAGATAACCAGGCTTGATGTCACCGTATGGTACGAAGCATTATCTTGTTGAAATATGCAATTTCCTTAAGTTGACTGAAAAATACATTTAAGGAGAAAATGCTCTTCCAAAATGTCTTGGTACTTACATAAACGCATTTGCAGGACCGTTAATGAAATACAGGTGATTGGGATTCCGGAAATTTGATGTTTATTTTAAACAGTCCCTCTGAAATGCCTCCTTAAAACGGAAATATATGCTGCACAGACGATCGTGGTAGACGTGAATTTTGAGCAATTTTCTACCTGGATAATCGATACTCATATGCTTAAATAATAGGTCCTTGTTCGCTGCGAACTCCCTCAGAGAAATGATGCAAACCACTTGTGCTCTCAAATGCTTCCAAGGGCTGTTTAGGTCAGTGTCATATGAGGTTTTTTTTTTTGGAACCCAGATTGACTTTCGAGAAATAGACTTTTTGTTATGGAGTATTCCTCCATTTGAATATGAAGAACTAAAACGTTTTGATTTTCTCACAAAGGTTCCTTGTATGACTGTGGAATTGACTCGGCTTTAAATGATTGATTTATCCGTCGAACGAAGATAGGGCCAAGTATCTGTATCGCATCGATCAGATGTTCACAACGGATATGATTGAAGTCCTTCTTTTAATTTAGTAATCGTAATACCTGCCGTTTGGATTGCAAGCTTACAAGTTGGAAGTTGAAGGTTATATTGGATCATATAAAAAGTCTCCGCGGTTTTTGTTCGATTCCGTTCCAGATATGTCAATGTAAAAGATGCACCTCTCACTCTCTGGAGATAGCGGAGGCATAAACATCAACCGTATGATAGTTTGGAATCATCTAAAACTAGCAGGCTACTCAATGAAGCGCGATGTTTGGGTGCCACATGAATTAACGCAAAGAAATTTAATTGACCGAATAACCATCAGTTAAACGCTGCTGAAACGTAACGAAATGGAACCATTTTTGAAGCGATTCATTACGGGCGATTAAAAATGGATTAAATACGAGAATATCCAACGTAAGCGATCATGGTCAAAGGCCGGTGACCGACCACAAACGACTTCAAAGCCTGGATTGACCGCAAACAAGATTATGCTGAGTGTTTGGAGGAATAAGAAGGGAATTGTCTATTATGAGCTGCTAGAGCGTGGCGAAACGGTCAATTCGATCTTGTACTGAGCACAACTCGACCGTTTGAATGAAGCTATCAAGAATGAGCGAACAGAAAAGGAGTTGTCTTCCATCATGTAAATGCTAGGCCACACACATCTTTGATGACCCGGAACAAATTGAGTTTGCGCCCTCTGATTACCATTTGTTTCGGGCTTTGCAAAACTCTCTTCATGGTAAAAAATTGGGTCGTCCAAGAGCCGCTGAAAATCACTTGGCCAAGTTTTTCGCTGATAAACCACAGAAATTGTACACCGATGAAATTATGAAGCTACTCGGAAAATGGGAAAAGCTCATAGATAATAACGGCCAATATTATGTTCTCTGAATAAAGAAATTTTTTTTCCAAAAATGTACCAAAAAAACTGCGAGGACTTTTTATATGACCTGATATTAATGGTGTCGGCGATCAGACTCAATTGATTGTTTAATCTGCACAACACTGGTACAAAAAACTTGTTTCGATCTCCTTTTTTGCACACTTCGGAGTATGTTTTTATGATCCTCCATATGGCTTGTTTTACTTAACCTATGATATTTGTCTATTTTTTGACGATTCAAGTTTTTTTTTAATATATCGTTATACCAGGATTTTAGCTAGTATTGAGCATTCTCCGATTACAATTGGATACTCACATTGAGTGTGTCGCTAAATTACTGTTTCTAGGCTGATTCAAAAAAACAGACTTTGTTGTATGTGTATCAGAAATTTCACTTTGCACGTGTCGCAATGTTATATTTTCTATGACCAAGTACAAAAATTCATCCAAAATAAAGATGGACACATACTTATACTCTTTTTATTATTACAGAATTAGTATATAAAGTTTTTTTTTATCTTAAAATATTTACTGGTGATAAAATTGATTTTTCATATCATCGCAGGTGGTGCCACGTACATACATATGTAGATTCTACATATAATCCTCCTCAAAATCAGTTCTCATTTTATGATTTACGCGCAATTTAAAATAGAGGGTAAACAAGTGACCGGTAGCGTATGTTAATTGTCCTTCGATATAAATTAATTAACATTTTGCTCTTTGTCTAACCTTTTCTTGTTATTCCTATACTTAGTTTTGTTTATTTACTCTTATATGTGGCGTTACAATTCAGGGGTGAACCTGGCTGACACTAATAACGTCCACCTGTTAATCCAGGTTTTAGCTATCTTCAACTTTAAGACGTCAGCGCCGTAGAAGACAATTGCCATGAAAAAGTTCTAATACAGCTTATTTTTGTTTTCATACGTTATGGGGTTTTGCTACACAGCTGTCTTCTGATTTTGAAGAAACATCTTGTTAAATATTTTATTTTGGACAATGTAAAATTAGTTTTCGCATTCGTTAAGAACAAAAAAAAAAAAAAAACTGGCGCTGGCAGCCCGGTTGACACTCATTTGTGTTGCTCATGTTGTCATTTTTGTCACATCTAAGCGGGGCCTACGATTAATCGCCGAATCGGAACGGCACCCCTTTACTTTCGGGAGTTTGCCATTGCCCGCCGAAAGGGTGATGACGATTCGAAAAATTGTTGGTGATGCCGGAGATCGAACCATGGACCCTCTGCGTGATAGTCCAATGAGCTTACCCTCGCGCCATCGCCACAACGACCTTGCTTTAACACCTCAACTTATTGCAAAAGCTTCAGTTTCTATATTCTTAAACATGTGAACAAATGGCGTTAAATTTCACGTCGAGAATGTAGATAAACTCCTTAATATTGCAGTTCATCTTTTGTCCATATATTATGTTGGTTTCATTAGCAAATTCAATTGATATATTTTTTTATATTTTAAGTTATAGGCTGATCTTATAAAGTCGTCAGTTCTAAACGACTTAAAACGAGCAATGAGTTCAATGGTTTGATATGTTTTGAATAGTCATTAGAACGCCACTCTCCGATATTCAATTTGTCCTTTTTTACTTTCATTTTGATCTGTTAAAATCCCTTATTTCCAAGGGTCACAAATTTGACTATGGTGACCTTTTTATAATTAAAAAAAAAATTGGATACTTAATATTCGAAAATAGCAATTTATGTGTAGTTGTTATACTTTCCTACTTCCCCAAGCTCACAATTTTATGTTCTTAAAAATCAGGGTTTTTATATGAATGAATGAATGTTAACAGTTTAGGATTAGCACAATCCATGTGTTACAAAACTGATCTTTGTAAATTCGACTTCGTTTATTATTAAAACCTATCTCTACAAAACAAGTTATCGTATTTAGTATGTGTCGATTAAAAATTCATGAACTTTGTCGTATTTTTTTTTTAGAGTTTCCAACTAAATTACAAGTTTTAAGGTTCTTTGTCCTTTAAAAACAGGTGATTAAGGGGTGAGGCCACTCTAGTTGCCGAAAACATTGGCTTTTTAGGATTGTTTCCTTTTTCAAAAGTACTACAATAAAAGATAAATCGAGATTACAAAAAAGAGTATTCATTATACATATCAGTGAGGGATTTTTTGAAGCGATTAATTTCAAAGTGGCGGGTGAGCAGCGTTTCTGCGATGCCGTCTCCGTATTTTCATGGTCCACGGCCGGAAAAACAGCTGAATAATAATAAGTTAATGATTTTATTTTGATTGTATATAATAAATGCTAAAGAAGTACGAAGGTTTTTTCGATAAATTAATTGTTAGCCAAATGGCACACTTCTAAAGTGGAAAGTCAAAAAAATATATAAATATTCAATATTTCAAGTGAATCGGTTGAAAATTGTCTGAGTTGTCTTTCAGGCCAACTTAAAAAGTGCAGTGCTATGATCCTCCTCCGATCGGACATTTATCATCCCTCGTTCCGGTCATAATAGGCTCGCTGCCTACCATAATCGTAGACCATAATCGTTTTGGATATCATTTTTGAGGTCCTAAGGGAGCATTCATTCACAAAGCAATAAAAAAAAAAAAAAAAACATTTTTTGAAAATCCTAGATTGATTACAAATAAAAATGGTGCTTGGAATAACTTTTTCGAAAATATATGAAATTCAAAAATAAATTATTCAAAACAATGTGAATCAGATCCGCTTTCGAAAAGAGAATGTTATTATGAGTTGACACACACTTAACAACATTTTCTTTTCGAAATCTTTATTCCTGCCTTGTCAAATTGACTCTGACGCATTATTAAATAATCAATTGTGACTCATAATCCATGTGCTTGTTATAATTCGCAAATAAAAGCATTTGATTTCTGATTACAAGGAAATTAACGTCTCGTGGTGAATGGGTATTATTATCTGAAAAGAAAAAAAATAATAAAAAGTCTCGCAATCACATTGATAAGAATGTTTTTGTTTACAGATTTCGATGAAGGAGCTAAAAATGTCAATCGTTAAATAAATAAATAAATTTTCTTAAATATTTACGTAGCATTGCACTCGAAAATCACATACATAATACTGTAGTTACTAATTATAAATTTATACTTGCAAACATAGCAAACTTGCAAATCAAATTAAAATCGTTTGTCATTCCAAGGTTATCAATGTCTTCCAAATCATTTTGCGCAAGGAATCGAAATCACTTTCTGTTAATAACTCAAAGTCGTTTTACTTACGTTATACGTTAAAATGACATAATTACTCGTAAATGCAATGAAGTAATTATAGTTGAAGATTAGGTGAAATGAAAAATGAGAACTGCGCGTTCAGTGATCTTTGAGGCAGAGGCATTTGTAAAAGCACGACGTTTCTTATCTCATCTATAGCTTGAGCACTTGGTGATTAATAATAATAAAAAAAAAAAAACGCAAACAGTGTGGTTTTTGTCTTTCAAAAAAATTGTCTACAATGCATAGAGTGTGCGATGGAATGCTAATACGTTATCATCATCGCCACGTGTATGAACCTTATCATTGTACCTAGAGTACATCAACTTTTATATGATTATTATACTGCTTTCTGGACCGTTCTTTATTTAAGTCTAAATAAATGCATACAATTCTTCTTCATTTTATATAATTTGGTTGTCTTATAGGTTTACCAATGGATTAATGAGCTTGCACACCCAGAAACGCGTGAAACAGCATTACTTGAATTAAGTAAGAAACGTGAAACCGTTACAGATTTAGCACCAATGTTATGGCATAGCTTTGGTACCATAGCTGCCCTCCTGCAAGAGATTATTAACATTTATCCATCAATAAATCCTGCCACATTAACTGCACACCAATCAAATAGGGTATGCAATGCCCTCGCCTTGCTGCAGTGTGTAGCATCGCATCCGGACACACGAACTGTGTTTCTGCAGGCACAGATTCCATTGTTCCTGTATCCGTTCCTGCATACCACATCAAAGACGCGACCATTTGAATACTTACGTTTAACTAGTTTGGGTGTGATTGGAGCTCTTGTAAAGGTAATATACTCGTATGCGTTATAAGTATATTATATTAATATATTTTCTATTGTTTTTTGTTTTTTTTTTTTAGACTGATGAACAAGAAGTGATAACTTTTCTATTAACAACTGAAATCATTCCTCTGTGCTTGCGAATAATGGAGTCAGGTTCAGAGCTGAGTAAAACAGTAGCCACATTTATTTTGCAAAAAATTCTCCTCGATGAAAGCGGTCTGTCATATATTTGCCAAACCTATGAAAGGTTTTCCCATGTTGCAATCATTTTGGTAAACAAATCTTTTCGCCAAAATAATTTTATATATTTTTATTGGTTTTATTTCGATTTTAGGGTAAAATGGTTATCCAACTTGCCAAAGAACCATCCGCACGCCTACTTAAGCACGTAGTACGATGTTACCTAAGGCTTTCTGACAATCCAAGGTAAGTTAGATTTATAAACTATATATATTCCGACATTCTGTATTTATTTTGTCTTTGGTTTTATCGTTTATTTGTATCCGGTTGCTACAACAAAGCAGAAAAATAGGCGCAATTGATGGGAATTTATGATTATAGACTAAGTCATCGCTATGTTGACGACGCTTGATGCGTCATTTATAATATATAAGTACACTGCACCAATCGTGGAGATGTGGTATGATTCCAGTAATCATTACGGATGCAAGTTTTTAAATTAAAACTTTTTGGCTTTCAGTTGTTTTTTTTTTTTAGAACATTTTTCACTAAACCACAGAGATATTATAACATTTAATTATAACGAATCCCACTACTTTTTGTGTGTGTTCCACATCTTAAATACGAGGCGTTGTATATTGTTCAAACTTTCTGAAAATTACTCTCAATATTTCTGAAGTGTCTACTATATACTTTTGTTGTTTGTAGAACTCACAAGCAACTCATGCCATTCTCACTCTATGCACTCGTTATTAAGTCAACGATTGTAGTGGCCTTTAAAATAATCATTTTGTTGCATCATATAAAGCGTGTATCGTAATGACTGGTCCTTGGCCCAAAGAACCGAATGATAAAACAGATTCTTCACATATTATTAACGAAGTAACTTTATTAATTAATAAAAAAAAAAAAACTATGTTTAAGTAGAAATACGCTTGTCGGTCAAATTTTATAGTGAGCGTGTTAAAAGTTTTATAAAGTATTTTGTAGGATGGTATGTGGTATATAATTTATAGACAATACGAGCAATAGCTTTTCCAGTTAATCATTAATTAGGACCAGCAAAATAATGTAATCTTTTATTGTATATGTTTCAGTAATAAGTTTGAGTGATACGAAAGCGTTCTAAGTCAATTCTTGATGATTTATTAAATTACACTGACTACCTACGTGACAATATAGTGTTAGCCCTCACTACTGAACTAGTGTACGGTATTTTTCTCGGTCAGGTTCTATTCCCAAACTTTGATAATTCTCCATAAAAAAAACATGGACGGTTTGTTTTTCAATATATAAATATAAAAAACACTCGTTAGTACACTTGACACGGCCTGTTTCCTAACCATTGTTTTCTAAGGCATTTTGCAAATTTTCGACGTTATCGCTTAGTATAACTGCGTCGTCAGCGAAGAGAATTGGCGTTACATATACTTCGCACATGCAGTCTTTTAGAAGATAGTCGAATACTACGTTAGAGAGGAAAAGGCTAAGGATGCTTCCTTGGTGCAGTCCGACATTAACTGGAAATTCTCTCGTTATTCCAGCAGAGCTTTTAACCGCAGTTTTCACTTTCCGTTTATATATCTTGCATTATTCTAATATACGTTTCCGGTACGTTTTGAGACCTCAGCGCGGCCCATATGAGATCCCTAGGCAATCGATCGAATACTTTCTCGAGGTCGACAAATACCATGTGTAAATCCTTAGACGAATCTCGGTGCTTTTCCAACGTCGATCTTCCTTCAATAAATTCACACTGGCTATTATCGAGCTTTATTATTTGTCGAAGACGTTAGTTTAAGACTCTTTCGACGATTTTCATCGTGTGTGACATCAGCTTGATTGAACGGTAGTTGTTGCATTCTCGAGTGTCGCCTTTTCCTTTGTTTAATGGAACCAAGAAGCTGATGGAAGCTGTCTGGTCCCGCCGCTTTCCTCCGCTTCATTTCTCCGATTGCTAAACTTATTTCTTCGATTGAAAATTCCGAAACTCCCTCCTCGAATAGACCAGCTGTCGGCAAGATATCAGGTGGGAACTGTTTGTTAAGTAACTCCTTGCGGTATTCAAACCACAAATCACAAATTTCGTTTTCATTTGTTAGTAAGCGACCGTCAGCATTTTTGATGTATTTCGGCGAGGTTATTTCCATCGCAATTTTTGCCTATGTGAAGCGAGCTAAAAAAAAATTTGTCACTTTAGTACTGTACGAGGTTTGAACTTCTTGTATAGCTTGTGTTCTATCTGCCGATCGTGAAGGATATTTGTCCAACTCCTGGTACAGGTTTTCCGCTGCTGCCGCTCGAGTTCGAGCCAGGACTTTCTTTGCGACCTTTTTAAGACGCTCGTATTCAAGAGTCAGTCGACTGATCGCATCAATTTTGTGAAGCGTACGCGCTAACAATGTTCCACGTTTCATTGTGTATGACACGTTTTACACTCAGTAAGCGGTCGTTTATTTTCAAAATACCAACGATATTGCTAAGAAGATCCGCTGCAACAACGATCTGTATCGTTTTGTATAAATAGAAGATCGATTCATAAAATAACAGATACATCCCCATCGATAGCTTTTTGTATATTGATACAGATTTAATTTATCGAGAGAATGAAATGTCATTAACAAGGAATTTAAGCTTTCAACGCGATTTAAATGTTTTTTTTCAGATCTATTTTTTCGGATACATACAGGTCCATATAAAATAAAACCTAACTAGAAATTAATTTGTTTTTTTTTGTTTATTTCTAGGGCCAGAGAGGCTTTGCGTCAATGTCTTCCCGATCAGTTGCGTGATGCTACATTCTCCGGCTGCCTCCAAGATGACAAATCAACTAAACATTGGCTACAAATGCTAATAAAAAATTTAGAACTTGGAGCTGTGCAACCCACTGATCCACGTCAAATCGGGATGTCACCACTGACCTCATAAGTATAATGCAACAACCCAACTCACGCTACGATTTTATACACATGAACCTCTATTAACATTAACAAAAGAAGAAAAAAAAAATACAAAAATATTACAAAACAAACAAAAATCATTTATTAATTAATAATATTATAATATGGAAACCTCGTGATAATTAAACAAATTATTATTAAACAAAACAGAGGAGACTGTCAATATGATTATAATTAAATTTAAATCACACAAAAAGGTACCTAATCAAAAGCATAACAAAACAAATTATTAACATTGACATATAATTTATTTTCGAAGCAAACAAAACGTAAGTGAATAACTGTGAGATATAACATTTTTATCATCCCTATATTGAATATACAATATATTACCTAAATTAAAAAAAGTAAACTCTATTATAGCGTTAGGTAGGGTCAGTCCACTCTACACTCTTATAATTATAAACAATTATATTAATGGATATGGAAATGAGAATTTAAATTGTACATTTTTGTTTTTTGAATGCGAGAGAAAGAGAGAGAGAGAAAGAAATTAAAAGAAAACAAAAATAATTATAAAAATAAAGAAAAAAACACAAAAACTTTAAACAAAAGGGATGAAGCTGGGAGCGAATTATGTTGATATTGATACAATTATCTATTATCTAATTATAAAAATTGAAACGATTTATAAAAGGAGAAGAAAAAAAACTTCTATATGTATGTATGCAAATAATATACTAGTAAATTTCAAAAGAGCATATATGTATACATGTAAATGTAATTTAAAACAAAACCAAGAAGCAAACAAAAAAAAAGGAAAATAAAACCTTGCATAGCAAAGTAAAACTTTTAAATCATAAATTAGAGAATACAGAAGAAACACTGATAATAACTAACATAACCAGCAAATTGTATAAAAAACAAATACTTTTGTTATTTTTGTACGAAACGAATTACCATTTATTAACATCAATATTCACACATAAACAAATTCAATCTGATGAAATTCTTAGTATCAACAATATACTACCATATGTATGTACTATATGTGAGCAAGACGATGCCATTAAAACGAAATTAGTTTATCAAATTCGAAATTTAAGGGTTAAGACTAGAGTTGGGTTGTTACAAGTTGGCAATGGCCAACAGAGCTTAGGTGGTAATTTAAAATAAATAATGCAACATTCATTAAAAGGAGGAACAGGTTGTATAGACGGGTTTCTTTTTATCGGCGTTACCGAACGTTTAGGTTTGCTAATCTGATGCATTTAAGGGCTTTTTTTTCATTTTTCATTTTCTACTTCTTATTCGTGTTTAACATGACACGTCAATTAGTTTTAGAAAGTATTTTTATTCGGGTTTGTATGTGGTACAAACATTTTTTTTTTCAAATCGACTTTAAAGTAAAAGATTCGAGGAGTTTATTTTGTAAAACTAATCAAAGATTGATTTGGCAGAGTAGAAAATGTTTCCGGAATCCTTAGTTCTGTATACTTCTGCAAATTGGTCGAATTATATATTTCAGCATTTTACTAAGTTTTATTTCAAATTTTTGTTACAACGAAATTGTGATGCACATTCAAATATAGTAGGTGCATTGATTTTTCTTGAGCAATATTTTCTGTAGCAAATTGTATTGTAATATTTAGGTTACTTTTTTTCAACTGTACGTTGTTTTTTTTTTTATTGTAATACAGACAACTTTTGGATTTTTTTTTTATACATTTAAATATAAATGAAATAAATGTATGTATACACAGAATATGTAAAATTACCACCCAACTACTTGCATTTTGGCAAACTCTTGCTCTAGTTTTAAACCCAATAATACTGCCTTGGCATTTTCTTGTTCACCTGAATAATTTATCCTTATGCTCACACATAAATATAAAAATACGCATAATAACAAACATAACAAAATATTTATTAGTCAATAGTTGAAGAAAAAAAAGAGAGAGAGAGAGAGAAAAAAATCTATTGTAATATTTAGCTGATAATTTAAATATTTAAATATTATGCTTTGCGTTAACAAATTTATTTCCCGCCCATTTCTACTATATTTAACTATTGTTCCCTTTGAAAGAATGTTGTGCACATTAAGCTGACATTTTGTTTGTTTATTTTTTATTATAATTATTTTTTTTTTTTAAATTTGTTCTAATCAATAAGAATCTTTAATTTAAGTTATATCTTATGCATAAACATATACTACATACGTATGCATACATTTATTAACGTTTATAATGTAAAATCTAGATTAAGTCGTTTGTGTTACATAATTTGTATTTTTATTTTTTTTGCTACAATATACGAATAATTATTTCCGTTTTCTTATGATAGCGTTTGTGGTCTACTTTAATTATATTGTATCATTATTTATTTTTGTTTATTTTTTCTATAATTACCTGTTTTTTTTTTTTTTTTTTTTTAATTAATATTAAAAAAAGCGCTTTTAGTTTGTTTTTAAATCTAACAGCGATGACACTACCAAAATCTCAAAACGAGTGATTGTATTTACTTTTTATTCCTTAACTATTCCTTAATGTTTTGTTCTTATTTTGGTTACACATGTAAATGAATTTATAAGACAAATACGAAACAAAATTAAATTTAATTAGTGAAATAAAAATTGAATTGAAAATTTAAATTTAAATGACTATAAACATAAAATGGTTAGTAAAACTAATTGAATTAAAAATGTATCTAGTGCTGTATGCGGAAATTGTGTCAATGATTATGATGACATGATGTTGGAAAAAAAAAATGTAACAATTTGTATCCAGTGTGTAACATTACAATGAACTAATTATAAACTACAAAATAAAATAAATTAATAAATATAAATATATATATATATCATTATATTGCAAATTATTAAATGATTGTGGTTTTAATATTTATATATTTATTAATTTAATTTGATTTTTTTCCTCCTTCTATACTGACTATCGTGACATTGCCTTGGTCTCCAGTGCAGGGATGCTGCCTTCCTTGTGGTGTTTATTCTTTAGTTTCAGCTGTGGCTCAGCAATCGGCGAAATATGTCTTTTTAACACAACTCATAAGAATCAATGGATTGTTGTTTAATTTGTCAACAAAATATGTCGTGTCGTATCCGGTGTGTTTTCAGATTAATATAAGAGAATAATACTTTCCTTGAAACCTTCAACTTCTAAATTTGTTTGCTAATTATATGGGCCACCGCCATGAAGTTGATGACGGCCAGGACAGCCGAGTGATGCAAGTGTTCGGAGGTCTAAAATTCCAAGCAGCTAGCATTTACTCGGACTATTATCTTGTTGTCGGACTTAGAGCAAAAAAGTCCACGCTTGATCAATATTTAACATTATGGCAGGTCTTGGAAAACATGAATTCCAAATCGATACACAGTAACTTTTCATCGATTTTAAAGCGGCATATGACGGTGTTCACTGTGTAGGGTAACGTTGAAGAATGCATTTCATTTCATTTCATTCTTTAGAAGCCTGATGAATTGAAACTCAGTACCGTTAACTTGGTCCACGAAAAAAAAAAAACAGCTTCAAGTCTCCTCAACTCACATATATATTGTTTGCACGTCCAAAAGCCTTCATCTTTAACCTAGTTGCCCCCTATCAGGGTGGTTTCAGAACAGGAAAATCCACAATGGACCAAAACGTCATCCTTCCGCAGACAGATCCTGGAAAAAACTAAAGTCCAATCCAAATTGATAGGTACCATCTCTCCATCTATTTGATGGCTTCATATAACGAGATTTTAGAGATGAGCTACACATATATGGAGACATTGCTAGTTATGTGCAGAATGACGATTGAGAACGCTCGCTGCTCCGTCATAGTTAGTTACGACTTACCCAGAACTTTGATGTCAAAAAAGGTTTCACATGTGCATTATTTAACATCATACTTTAAAGAATTGTGCAGAACTTCCAAGCGAACACCGAATATGCTTTCAATCAGAAGGGACATACACGGTGTGGTAAATAATATTCCGGACTGATTCTAGAGAACATAATTAAAACAAGATTCCTGTTTATTTTTCGACATTTTTATTCCAAACCTCCTTTTCCCTATTCAATACACTTGTTACAGATTCAATAGTGACTTAAATGCTACCTTAGCTCATTTTACGGTGCCTGTGTCGATGCTGCTTGAATGGTCGGAATCCTTTTAACTTCAAGTTCAATTTCGGGAAGAAGAAGTCGAACGGTGTGAAACCGCATGATTTAGCACACACACTTGATTTCAAGCCAAAAGTTGACGTACAGTGAGTGCTGTGTGACTCGGTGCATTATCGTGCAACATTTTTCTTCGTGAAAAATGGTTCGAATATCCTCTTTGTTGATGCTTAAGACCTCTTCCATCATTCTCAGTGAAGTATTGTAAACCTCTGCAACGAAATCACGTGCTTTTTGGATCATTTCAGACGTTCGAATTGAAATTGGCCTTTCTGTGTATTTTTCATCATCCAGCGTCTTTCTGCCGCCCACTTAAAAACAACTGCTCTACTCAAACGATCATCTCGGTACACTTGTTGCATCAATCGGAATGTTTCTGATACATTTTTATAAATTATAGTTTATATTTTATAGTTTGAAAGATAGTAGATAGAGATTCAAGCCTTGTAACACACATGTTCGGACAAATAGATGGCGCTGATAGTTATTCTTTATGGCGCCGAGACATGGACTCTTTCGAAAGCATATGAATATACTAGGTGGGGTGAAAAGTAACCTCCTTGACCGTCAGAATGCGCTGCTACTGCAAAAAAGGTTATGGTGCCTTGAAGTCCGTTCATATTTAGACAGACATGCCAAATTTCAGTGCGATACTGTCTTTAGTTTTGGTGCGACAGCTGATTGTTGTTGACGTGTTTGGCATCATGTTGAGTATGGACAAAAACCATTTTCGTTCTCTCATAAAACATTATTTTTTGAGAGGCAAAACGGCGAAGGAAACAAAAGAAAAGTTGGATAAATATTATGGGGCTAATGCTCCGTCAGATGACACCTTTAAATATTAGTTTCGAGAGTTTCGTGGTGGCCGCAACTCCACTACCGATCAAGTCCGCAGCGGCAGGCCCTCCGATGCGGTTACAGAGGACAATGTCAAAAAAATACATGAAATGGTGTTGGCCGACCGGAAAGTGAAGGTGCGCGAGCTAGCAGATACGACGCCACGGAGGAGTGTTTTGCAGACCTTCCGAAAAATTACTTTTCGGACGGGATCAAGAAGTTGGAAAATCGCTGGAATAAGTGTATCAAGCTAAAAGGGGACTATATTGAATAAAATAAAAAAAACATTTAAAAAAAATTTTTTTTTCATTCCCAAGGAGGTTACTTTTCACCCCACATAGTATCCTCAGTCGATTTGAGGGAACAATTTTTCCCTAGTATATTCGGTCCCGTTTGCGTTCGGCGTTCGAGGAAAAAATTCAACTGCGATCTATACGAGCTGTACAGAGACATCGGCGTAGTCAGAAAACTGCGCATCAGTCACCTGAGATGGAAAGGACACGCAGAGTCTTTGAATATTATTTAGCATAGGAAAACCTCATCTTGGGTGGTGGACACAAGTAGAAGGAGACCTAAGTCGACGTGAAATGCTCAATTTATGAAAGTTGGCATTTTTGAACTATGATTGATGGAAGAGTTAAATGTACCTAATGAAATTAAACTTACAAATTCAACTCATAGTCAATATAGAGTCTCATAAAATGAAATAAAATTCAGGAGACAGAAGAAAGAAGAATACAAGAGTTCAAAAACATTTTAGCAATGAGCTTGGACTCAATGTAGTTAAACCCACACGAGGATTTGGAAATTTTTTGAAGAAACAGAGGCAACATCTCGTAAAACTGTGTAAGTTGCTTAAGTCGCTTAAGTCGTTGTGGAAGAACGCCTCTTTGTGAAGATTTTTTCTTTGTGAGAGAGCTGGACATCTACAAAGAAGGTGAGGGATTGTCTCCTCTTCCTCCTCATCCATGCGGCTTCTGCAAAAGTCGTTAGAAAACATGGTAAATCTTCTTGCATGTTTACCTATGAGGCAGTGTCCAATGATGACACCTATAATGGCGCTAAGATGTTTTCTATTGCAAAGAATTAAACTCCTGAAGCGATTCAGATATATAGTAGCTTTGGCCAGATTTGTTTGTTCGCTAAGCATGTCGATCCAACCGCCCATCTATGGTTTGTTCTTCTATTAGCATCAAGCTTTATTTTTTGTTTGCACATAGCGATGGGTATACCTGTTTTCCTTTTCAGGTGTGATAGGTATAGTGGTTCCAATTTTGGCACGTTTGTCGGCCCTACAATTCCCTGGAATGTCTCTATGTTCCGGCACCCAGCAAAGGTGAATGTTAAACTATTCCGTCATCTGCATTAGAGATGATCGACAGTCCATGACTGTTCTTGAATTAAGAGAGCATGAGTCCAGGGATTTGATAGCGGCCTAACTATCGGAAAAGATGCGGATGTCCATTGCAGATATTACATAGATAGACAGATATTAGGATAGGGCTTCCTTAATTGCCAGAATTCCCGGAAAGCGGAAGGAGAAAAATATTGGGTAACCCCGACAAAAAACTTATATTTCAGCAAAAGATTGTGGAACAACATTTGGTAGAAACGATATACAAGATGTGGGTTCGGTCAAGACCCATGCAGATGTTGGGTCTTATTACGACTGTTTTGTAACTATCGCATATTTTCATAGTTTTCTGTCACTTTTCATCTTTAGTATATTAGTTATACGGAGCAGCGGAGTTACCCTTTACAGGAAAAGCTGTGGTTTCTTTTATTCTGAAAAGCGTTTGCTCTTATCCATTGTTGGCACACGTATTATGTACTACTCGTCGTTGCATCGGTCTGATTCTCGGTCATGAGACCATTGCAGTTGTCTCATTGCGCTGCGGATATAGGTTTATTTTTTCTAGTAGCGAGTCTAAGCAAAATAGTATTTCTAAAGCTCATGCCGTTTGTCCCACAGATTGAATTGAAGCCAAAGCCCGTCGATGATTTAAGTTAAAGAATGCTGGATCCTAAAGTATATTGGGCTGAGAGTAGAATTAAAATCGCCGACTCATTCCTTGTGCTTATGAGTTTGTAGGAATATGTTTTAAGACCACAAACACTGTATTCAACTATCCCTTTTCTTTTTTTACTATTTATTTAAATAAGGAGGGCGGAAGAAACTGTTTTGAGGAATGTAAATTGATCTGGCATGTAAGATGCATTTCTGGGTGTAAAGAAGTTGTCATCTTATAATGTCAACCGAAAATATTTCTTTTGAACAATTCGAATGCGGCTGAAAACATTTCAGAAAAACAGTTTTATTGGTTTAATCGATTACACTTTTCTGTTTATAAGATTAATTTTCTACACCTTTGTTATTACACTTTTCTATCGCTGAAAGACAAAAATCTAGTTTCTGGGCTCAAACGTGTAATGGGTTTTGCCATCTCCGGGGTATTGCTTAGAAAGCACTGGTCGGAACATTTTCTTATCCTCCAACCAGTAATAAAGTGCGAAACTGAAGGCCATTACCCCAAGAAAACTCGACCAGTATTGCCAGTTTTTAAAACGTGGCTTTTCCGGTTGACTCCAACGATCTTCGCCGTATAAATCAATATCGGCATGAAACTAAGAGAAAAATTCAAACATGAGAAATTGTTATGTGTTCGACTTAATGCTGTTTTACCGTTTCATGGTAGTTTCTTTTGTGTTCAGGAAAATCGTAAGGATAGTAGGGATCCTTAGCTTCTATACCTAAGCCCCCTGGACCAGCTGGAAGGTGTGGGTAGTCACCATAATATAAGCCTTCATCAGCGTATGGGCGATACTCCTCGGGCAGAAGGTTATATTTTTTGGCTGCAGCCTCGCGCTCTGCCTCGGTTTTTGGGTATGCACCTGGCTTAAAATCCTTATTCCAGTCTAGAATCAGAATTTAAAATAAATGTTACTAATGGTCAGTCTCATCCCAAGTAGAGGGTTTAGTGCTTATGACAGTCTAGCAGGGATAAAGATTACGTAAAGAAACATCGTTGACTTTTGTCGATTTTTCTTTTTAAAATGCTCCCTATGTTTTAACTTACGACTGGCAGTTCTAGAGGCAGAGAAAAGAATAGCTGGAGAGGTTTTTGTAACTTGATGGGCTAACCTCAACCCTTTAATTAATCCAGCCATTTCTTTAAAACTTTTCCAACTAAATAAAAAAATTTCCGAAAATTTTTGAGCTGTCAACTGGCAACTACCATAGATGAGTACAAAATGTCAAAAATTACGACTAAGTTTGTAATGTTGTCCGGCCTGTGAACTTAAGTCGGAGGCAGAATATTCAAAGTTTATGCATTAAACACAATAGCGCTTCCGTTTCGAAGATTTTTAAAGGGATCAAACCACAACGAAAACACTAATCAAATAAAGCTTGTTGACTGCTTCATAAATTGAACTCTTAAGAAAAAACAAGAAAACAAATATGTAAAATTAAAATTAATCTATATTTGATATCTGACAACTGGTTTGTTTGAATTTTTTATATCTCCTGCTGGGATGGAGTTTGTGTAAAAAGTATGTTTAAATTCATAATACCTTTACTCTTTGCAAAGCAGGATACTCGTACATTTGATTTCACAACTCTTGTGTCTGAGAAGATTATTTTGAAGTTTATTAGAAAACTCGGTTTTATGGTGTGAGTTTTGGTATATTGAATCTGTAGATTTAGAGGAGATTAGCGAAATATTTTGTTCATACAGGCGTTCGTACAAAGTGTTATTGTTTTGAAATTTCATCATTCATGAACATGCATTATAGTGTTGTATCCCAGTCGATATTCCTCAGAAATGGATGCACTTAAAAGTCGTTATACCAATAGATATTAACTTAAATCTTTGAAAATTACAATAGAAAAGAAGAAAAGCAGAAGAATACGCTTGCACTTTTCTGTTTTGTCAACCAAAATTGGTCCTTAAGTATTTTCGATTACTTGATAACTTTGAACTTTTTCCATGTAGCTTATTGAAACGCTAACGTGACGGCAAAGCCGATGAAAACATTTATCAGATATTTTGTTCCATATATCATTATCCCATGTCTGGTTTCTGATTTAATCAAGATTTCGTGTTATAAATAAATACTGTAATTTACCCATGTACTAGTATACTAAGTTTGTTATTATGTTGCTTATGATAGGTGAAGTAGTACAGTGCTTACATCCACAAGTATAAGGACAGTTTTCCTTGCCGAATGAGAACTGCTGTCTGTTGTAGTCCATATAAAGGGTGTTTTTTAAAAGCTGTTGTGTAGTACTAATTTTGATTTTGGGCAACTCACACGAAATTTCATTATAAAGCCATTTATTTGTGTTCAATCGAGAGAATATATTCTGCACCACGACGGCATCTGTTGTCATCCGAGAGACAAAGTTTTTGACCATTTTTTAAGCAGTTGTGGTCGTATATCCTCAATATCATGAAAAATGTTGGCGCAATGTGTCTGTTATAGTTGGTTTGTCAGTGTAGACCAGCGACTTTACTTATCCTTAAAGAAAATAATCAAGAGGGGTCGAATTACAAGGGCTTAAAAGCCAATTTACATGTATTCTTTATTTTTGGAAAAAAAAAAATGATCCAGTCCACAGACCGCACTAAACTGGGAAATTTTCGGGACGTAACGGCATTATAATAATCTTATGTTGATTAGCTGTTTTGCTCATTGACATAACTTTTGGTGTTGAGCCAAAAACGAGCCTCATCTCTAAATGCAATTTTTCGATAAAAGAGTGGATCCAATACCAGTGAATTTTGGGACCATTCGCCACAATTTCGACGCAAACGATGGTGGTTTGACCTAAATGCTTCCAAGAGCTGGATCTTGTAAGCCTCTAAACCAAGGTTTTTGCGTGGAACATTATAAAGACAAACTTTAACCTTCTTTAACACTCTCTTTAATATGCACTCCTCTTCTGTGACTCGGTGTCACTGCAACTTTAAAAGAAAGTTGTGCGAAAACGGTCAACATTACGTTTAATAATGGTCTCAGATGGGAAGTCATACCATTGTAGTTTCGTTAAGGGGAAATCCAATTCTCAATAAAGGCTCTGGCTGAAGTTACAGGTAATTCCTTCACAGAATTAGGATCTGCGGTTACTTTCTAGAACCTTGTCTCCCAAATTTATGCACGATTATTAGTCTCAGGCAGACATAAGCGAAAAGCAGAAGTATATATGGTATACTTTATAAAGAGTATACCATTTTCGCATTTTATAAAGAAGCCATCGTCATAGCTTTTTAGGCTATACATGGGATCGATTGCATCTCCGTTTCACTTAACTAATTGTTTCCTAGAGCACAAGAGCACCACACTTCAATCAATAAGTAGAAGTTAACATGTCGTCGACATGTGAATTTTTCGATGAACAAAGCAAATAGTTTCAATTGGAATATTATTTGCCGAGCCGATATTGTTTTACCTTCATTGCTCAAAAGCGCGATTTTCGCTTTTTTCTTTTACTTCAAAAATGCAAGAAAAAATCGAATGCATTTACTATAGTTTGGGGGTTGTAACCCTAATATTTATTAAAATCTTAGTCGTTGAATGCCATTTCTACGTACTAAGGGTTCTTTTTGTCCTTTCTAAAAAGACTGGAATTGCATTTTTATTCAACATATTTATTCATTATGAAAATTGAATCTATTATTGAACAAATTTTAGGCTTAGGTACTTAGTTTGTTTGGAGGTACACTTAGTGTTCTATTTCGGCAGTGTTGATTTTTGGCTTCTAAGGCATAGAAGTTACTTTCTACATAAGTATTCGCCTGAAGCTAAACTAAGTTTTTTCGTGGTCTCGAAAAGCACGTTTGCGAAATCAGATTAGAAATTTTTGTTAATGAAGATCTCAATCAGATGTTAAAAACCCAAGTGGCTTGGCCCATAATAGGGCTTTGGGGACTTTTGATTTCATAAAACTAAACGCTCTGTTGAAGTTTTAAATAGTGTGAGAAGAGGAAGCGTATCCTTACAGATATACATGGGAAAGAATTTTATGTCGATGATTGAGACATACTCGTACATATACTCGTAGTATACTAATTTTCGAAATGAAACCAGAATAAATTAATTCAATCAGAATCGGTTAAAGTCTGTGAACTCCTCTGAAGGTTATAATCTGAGACTTCAAGGAATTAATAAACACTACACCACCAGAAGCTTGGATAAGCAAATTTAAGATGGAAAGAGCACGCTTGAATCAGATTCTTCAAAGATTATTTTCAGATTCTTTTTAAGTTTTCCACTCTTGTTAACTACTTGGCTATAAAGCACTGTTCATTTTAAGACTTTTAAATAATTGTTCAGTTGAATTTGGGTATTTACATTTTCCAAATATGTAATTGAATACAGATATTCCATTGTGGGTCATTCAGAGCAGTAGAAAAAATTCCACAACGATTTGCGTCAAAAGAGATGTTGGAGTTGGTAATGTACTTCAATAAGAAGGACACAGTTTGTATCTTGGTAGTAGAAGAACTCAAAACTCAAGTGGGTATGAATACATTTACGAGTATGTTGTTGTTTTCTAGTCAACTACTCATCTGATATTATTTTAGTTGACTGAAAAATGAATCTCCTTCGGGTGCGGTCGAGATTCGAACATCTAACGTTTGGAATTGATGGCCTATTTATTACTACTTGAGCCATAGCCACCCACTTTTACTAAATCCGTAATTGTTGGGAATAAATGTCTGAATTATAATTTTATGCAAATTTTATTCTGTTCCGATAAGCAATTTTGTGTTTGTCCATGCGGGGGACATTTATAATAGCACCTGTTTCTCAGTTTTTGTTCCATTTGTTCCATGTTTTCAAAAACCCTTTTTGTTTTTCGTTTGATTTCATTTTGACTTTTACTCTGCAATGTTACTATAGGAAGAATTTTATTTAAATTTGTTTATATACTATTTACATACGATGGTTAATGTATTTACATATACAAATATATTTAGAGAATTTCCAGTTCCTGGGCTTTTTTTAAGACAAGCAGTAGTCGGTGGATTTTCAAAAATCTTTCTAAGTGATGATGAAAGTGAAATTGGGTTATAATTTGCTAAGTTATCAGGCGCTCCTTTTTTAAAAACCAAAGGTTTGCGATAAAATGCTTTTGTTGAATATATATAAAGGGGACTAACTTCGACATTTACATCTGTCAACCTAATATTCAGATTGCAAACTGTCAGTGTCATTTCTTTTCAGTAGTCTTTGCAATTTCATCGATTCCAAAATTATGGTTTTTTGCGCCAAACTTATAGAGCACTTGCACTATAATTGACCACCAGAGACCAATATTTGCCGTACGAGTATTGTTGACCGATGCAGTGGCATCGAAAGGCATAAGAACAGTGCGTACCCAAGAGAATTTTGTATGAGTTAAGAAGAGTGTTGGAGAAGATCCAAATTTATTGATTCGAAGTAGTTCACAAACGCTTGATATTTTTCCGTCCACTTTATAGAAAGTTTTATTCACAAAGACCTTGGTTGGAAGGCTTACAAGATCCAGCTTGTGCAAAAATTGAAGCTGAATGACAATCGTTTACGTCAAAATTTCGGTGAAATCCACTGGTATTGGATCAGCTGTTGGGCATGTCAATTACCGAAATTGTCGCATTTGGAGGAAAATTAATCCACATGAGATTAATGATTAGATGACATCCCGAAAAGTCTAGTTTGGTACGGTCAGTAGGATGGTGGAGTCATAGGACTATATTTATTTAAATATGAAGCGAATCAGCGTACTACAGTCAAGGTTATTCATCATAGAGCCATGATTAATGACTATTTCGTTCTCTGAATAAATAAAGGCGTAATTTGGCCTCCAAGATCATGTGATTTGACTCATCTTGATTATTTTCTTTGGGGATATGTAAAGTTGGTAGTCTAAGCCGACAAACCAACTCCAATTGAAATTGAAAGCCAATGTTATTGCGGACATTGATCAATGATCACAAATGCATGAAAAATGGTCGGAAACTTTGTGTCTTGATATTAATCAAATCTAATTGTAATTGTATAAATGTACCCTGCCAATTGAACATAAATAAATTTAGTGAAGTTTCGTATGTTTTGTTCAAAATCAAGGGTAGTGCTGGCTTCAAAAACAACCTTTAGTTCTGGTAATTCATTTTGGGAAAATTCCAGAATTCGAATTAAGCCTTGAAGGCGGCCGAAAGGGTTGGATCAGCTTGTTACATAATATGATTGCCCAAATATTTGTCGTTGTACTTATCTGCTTTGCTCAGGCATGAATGTTAAAAGACTTCGTAGTTGCGAATGCCTCCTTTTAAAACAGGACGTGAGTCTCTTGGTGATTTCTGTGATGTTCCTGTCTTCCTGATGTTATTATAAAAGTCCTGCCGATTGGGGCAGGATATCAACTCAGATATTCCAAGCTCGTTGACCATTATCGTTGCAGAAACCATAAATGTACTCGTACATACACCATGCATAATTATGTGTTGAAAATAGTATGATATTGTCAAGTATATTATGAATTAAAAATATCACAGTTAAGAACTACAAACTGGCTATGCAAATAATATTGTGTTGGAAATAATAATATTGTGGTCCTGCTTTCCCTTTAAGGGATCATAAAATAAACCTTTAAAATAACAACTGCGCAAATAAAGTTATTTTTGGGGAAAAAATTCCAAAACGTCTTTTAACATAAAACTAGTAAATTTTGTATTTAAAATTTTGTACACCCTATTATTTAGTTTTATAGTTTAAAGAACTTTTGTTGTATCTGAAAACTGCTAACTTGAGATAAAATTATCTGCTTTTCTCTGTTAGTAACTAGATAACTAGATATGCATTTCAAAGTTACAAAACTGGTTTCAAATCTTCTCTTTACGTTTTCGAAGATGCTGTAGATCCCAAGATAACCATCAATTATTGGGTTTGTAGAAAAATTCCAAAAGAATTTGAACTCAATTACAACTTTAGATACGAGTAGTCGTCTGTAACTCGTATATGCTTATTTAATAATGAAAATCTTAATCTTTGTCTTATTTATTCTATCGTATTTACTGGCCTTAAATTAGATTTAATACTCCTTATGTATGCGAAAGTATCGAATGTTGTTAATGTCTTTTTTGTCGTTTTGCTTCAATGAACCCAGAATGTAGTTCCGTATCTATCATATATTCATAATAATGCCCAATATAATTTTCATGACGCGTCTGAGGTGTTTTCCTCCAGGCAACCAGTCTATTTCACGACAAATGAACACTATACTCGAATTACTCCGCCATCAATCAAGTCAATTGAATTTCTTATTTACATATGTATGTATACTCTCTGCTACCCATATCCTTGCCGTAGGCCAATGATACAATCTCTGGCGGATAAACACAGCCACCCAGGCATATGGGACTACTAAAGCGCCTATCATTTCTGAAGATGATATCCGTGATATTTGCCTGACAGTCGTTCTTACTAAGCCAACCCCGTGTGCTTGCTCAGTGTCAAATAAACAATGATGGGAAGTAAGACGTACGTCGCCGGCAACAACGACGACGACTGTGATGACGATGACGACGGTGGTGAAGGTCGAAAGCAGGAATACGTCCTTCTCAAACCAATGTGTGAAGGAGCATGTACAGAAGCTCGTACGTATGAGTGAATGTTGTCCTTTTGATAAGACTCTCAAGCATAACTGACAAAATCATCCAAATATCTGGGTATCATCGATATGAAACCATCTAATGTGCTCAAGGGTTTACTTTTTCTCAGTAACTTCAAGGAACCGTCTGCCCTCATAAGGGAATCATACAACCTTCGTGTGAATATGTCAAACGGCATCATTTTCAATTGTATTGGAGCTACGAGTTTGTCGTTATAATTCGTACCATACCACACATCCACCTTACAACTCATCTTTTTGCCGCTTTATGTCAGGACGACAAATTTATGCCGGAAATATGCAAACACTCGTTCTGTACAGAAAAAAAAAATCAAACATCCAAAGCACAAACTGGAAAAAAGTAACATGGACCTATATTTCGGGTAGAAAGGACGTAAAAAAGTAAACCAAGGGCGTGGTAGATGCATACAGATGGTGAAAGTTCGTTATTGTTGAAGCAGAGAGAGCCTGGTTTGGGACCGGCCGATCCTTTTTTATGAATCCTAAATAAATGAAGCGTCCTTTAACCGCCTCAAAGGATTTGGGAGATCTATTTTTGTGCGAATTAATTATATACATGCGAGAATACATAGGAAAAAATCGGATGCAGCAATCGTAATAAACATGGAAATCAGGGGAATAATAAATTTTTATTAGGAAAGTGCCTTAATCACATGCATAGAGGTTGTGTCTATGCATTATGAACTTTGACAGCTCTAAGTCTATAAAGTTCTTACATCGTGATCAGTGTCATTTTGATGTTTTTTGTGGAAATTTCATACCTGGAGTGATGCCTAGCGTCTATATTTGTGAGTCCACATATACGAGTATGTTAAATAAGGAAAATCTTTGGTGGCAGTCAATAATTCCCAATCCCTCAAAAGTACTTGGGTTTATTGTTTCTAAGAGAAAATATTTGAGCAAAGATTTGGCATTCGGATCGGATAGAACAGAAATTCTGTTTTCATTTCAAATAAGGTCTTGTTTTGTATTTACATTTCACCTGGTAGATATACGAATATTTGGATTGTTATGTTCTCGGTTATTTAAGGTGTGAAAATATTTGCTAAGGCTCAATGGAAATATTGAAAACATGGACTAGTAAATTTAAGCTCCACAATCACATGTGGATTAGTTTTGAATTCCATAAAGATCTGAATGGCAGAGATATTTTAGATGGAACCGAAGTTTGCAATAATGAATATACCAGACTAACACGCCTTCACACCACTTTCCTGCATCCTTAGGTGCGAAACTTGGAACAAGGGCGATCCAAACTGGCCAGCTGCCAAGTGAAAATCAGATTGATATTGCCGATAAGTAGTACTTGCTAGATTGGACAAGAAAGATGACTTGCTGAGCATTCCATAAAACTAATTGAGCTTGCAATCCTATATTTACTTACTTTACTTTACATCCTGTCAACCCTCGAGGGGCATAGGGCGTCAATATCTTGTTCGGATTTCCGCAATGCATCTCAACTTACTTTTCGACTATTTTGCGACATGTTTCAGTTTATGTACCCGTATATTCGCTGGTCTCTTCTGACACTACACTGCACTTCCTTCCTCTTCACACGATTTGTGCTTCTAACTCAGGCTTCTCTACTGCTGAAGCCGTTGCAATCCGAGCCTGCAGTGTGATATTGTCATCGATCCGTCTCAGGTATTTGCTGACAACCACGTGCTTCGACTTTTCTGCATGTACACTTCTGCCCCAGATACTCATAGACAAACTTCTTTCACAGCATTCCAAGGGTACAAGCTGTCTATATTGTACCTGGGAACTTGAAACAAGTTTGAGCGTTTGCTAATGACGGATTCAGTTAGAAGGCTTATAGTGGTTAATATGAGACGATGGTGGGGCGACATTCCGATATCGGCTCCACGCTTACTTCGGACCTTAAGAACCCAGTTACTGAAAAGTCGTTTTATCGCAGAAAAGCTGGGGCCCAAGATGCTCATTCTAAATCGTGAGAACTCTCGTCCTTGTTTGAGGAAACTGGCGTTTTGAGGATCTTCGTTTCGTGAGTCGAGGAGGGTCCTAACATTCCAGATTCCTATCGTTATCCGTACTCGACAGCGAAAGGTATTTTCAACAGAATATTGGTCCATATACGGGGCTCGCTGTGGCATTTCAGAGCAAAACAATTTTTTTAGGCTGCGGTTCGCTGAGCCTAAGACTGACAGACAATTATCCTTTATCATGTCACAAGAAGTTCGCCACTTCGCAATTCCCAGATGCCGCGAGAAGGCGTGGAGAAGCTTGCTGACAAGGCTACAAGATGTTCGACTGCACAGGCCTTTATCTCGTTATTTGGCGAACCAACATGTATTGGAAGATGCTATTTCTGAGGGGCACAAGTTAGTCGTTATGGGGTTAAAAATAGTATAGATGACTTGAAGTAAGATGACAATGCCTTACATTGTTTATCAGGCTTATCATGCTTTGTGCCACACTGCTTTTTCTAGTTAAAATAAGGTCTGCAATTCTTTTTCAAAGTCTTTTTTCATTAATCTTTGTGCTTAGTTTTTTTTTCATCTGTAATGAGCTATGTTTGCAAAAGTTGCATCAACGCTCAACGCTATTTTTATTTTTCGAAAAAATTGAAATGCGTTAAAGTAATTTCTCCGAAAAATATTATACTTTTCCGCTACTTCAACGATTCTTACGAATAGTTCCTCAACTGAAAGAATCGATGCCCTTTGGAATTGTGAGATTTATTTTCACTATGACAATCGTTAAGTCAAAATATTAAAGTTTGCAACGAACATCTTGCATGAATACTATATATGGTATGTTAAGGTACAGCAGCATTTTCTGATTAATGAAAAGATGAGTTGTGAATATAATATTCCAAACTGCGCGAGTTTTCTTTCAAAATGCTTATGAGAGAACGTGCTTTGATTAAGACTAAAGCAAAATTCCAGAAAATCCAGTTGGCCATTTTATCCAGAACATTGTGTTACGAATATCATCTGAGCGTGGTTGATGAAATCCGCATTTTGTTGAATGATTCATTCTCTGAAAAATTAATTAAGTAGCTCACGAGTAGATGTTTCGCACATTTTTTCCCGGAAGTTTATTTAAATTCTTTATCCTTAACCGTAAGTATTTCTTTCACACAGGATATGTTATAAAATATTCAACGTGTAGCTTACCATTTGTTTGACGTACGGTGAAGATAACAGTTGGTTGTAAACGTTAATACTTTGCCATAAATTTCATGTCATTTGACTCTTATTACCTTTTAATTTTAATGTTAATTATATTTTAATTAAAAACAGTTTCAAAAAGGCTTCGTGTGAACCAGGTGAACATAAGCAATTCGTGTTGATTGACCCATGCATTTATATTTCGAAATCTAATAATGCATTTTTGACATGTAATTGCTAGCTAACTATTTATTTGCCTTATATAACCAATGTTCGCTTAACTCCTTCTCCAAAGCTGGTTAACGCGAATATGGATAGCTTTGCGCCTTGACTAGGTTCCATGCTTCTGCATCTGAACTGAAAAAAATAAGACCTTTTATATAAATTCTGTGATTTTTTGACAATATCTTGTGTTGTAAAAATTACTTATTAGTACTTAGGAAAGTAAGCGAATCCGAGGTAGACAAATCCAATAATACCTCAAAGGCATACCTTTCTTTTAAGAGATTCGTTTCCATTCCTCGACCTGTTTACCTTCTTGTTGACATTTGTATATAGAACTCATCTGTTTATGGCAGACCTAACCGAGGGCTCAGGCACTTCTCACGCAGACCTGCGTCTTGAAAAACTGTTTTCTGAACCTTGTTCTGAAAGTAGGGATTTTTTACATTTTTCGGTACAAAGGTTATTCTCATTGGTCGCCAGGGTTTCAGTATGAATGGTTGCTCCCTAAAGATTCTGTTGAGTTTATCAGCAGCTAGCTTACACTTTTTTGTAGCCTAATTGGATTTATGCCGTCGGTGCAAGGCGACACGCAAGAGTATATTTTATGGATTCATCCCTCACCGCAACCGATGACACGTACCAGCTACGGCGTGTTGAGCTACTCAACTCACTTGTAATTCATTAATAATCTTTTTGCATCGATTTGCTCATATTCAAGTCTTTATTTGATTAGATTTTAAGAACCAAGTTGCTTTAAAGTTTTCTAGCTGCCTTACATAGTCGTTGCAGATCTGCATTCCACCACGAATTGAGCTATCTAGTGTCAGTTTTAAACACTTGTTGAGTGTAAAGTTGCTTCTAGTTCTTGTGTTGTTCTGAATCTAGAGGGAATAATAACATACTTTCCCAAGGCATTGTTTTCGGCGAATTCCTCCTCTTCAATAAGGTCGAAATAATCCATCCGATTCTAAAGACCATGTGTCAAAGCTCTGACATTGAAACCTCCAACTGGTAATCTAATAAAAGTGCCGGATAAACCTTAGTCGATTATTTGTTGTCGAACTTTCGCACTAAATTTTGGTTGGTAACCAACTTTGTTGACAACCAGGTAAGACTGTAGTATGAAATACAGGAGATGAATGTGTCTCACGTTGGCATTTGTTATTGCCTCAAAAACTATTTAAAGTACAAACGTCACAGCGTATGTTAAGATTCATCTTGCTGGTTTGCCATAGTACCGAATCAAATAGGAAATAAGCAAATAAAGATGGTCAAGTGGTTTCGGCACAAAAAGATAGCTTGGCTATCTTTCCGATTCCTTGTCATAGAATCTCAAAAACATACGAAACCGCTAACGCATTTACTTTACATCCATGGTTCATGTATTGATAATAAGTGTTTTTCAATACAATAAACACAAAATTCTGTTCCCTTTAGCACTCACCATGGTAAAAAGGTTGTGCCGTTTCTTTGTTTCTTTTTGAATCAAATGTTATTTTTACACTGAAAGCTCTTATGGTTTGTAAAAATTGACAAAAAGTCAGTTCTATGTACGAGATGTATTAATTTAGGCTTGAATAACCTTGGGAAATATTGCAAAGTTACCTTTAAAGTAAATGCTCTGTTGCCGAAATTGTGCAAATTTTGAAAAGAACTGAATATTCCCTCGAATAACTCGAACTAGTCTGAGGAGTCTTTGAAATAAATAAGTCGTATTATTCGCTTACAAGGTGCAATTGACCGCGGAATTGAAGCAAAATGACCACCCGCTTTGTTATCGCTTCTCTGGTTGGGCGCGAAATTGACTAGAATTCTGATCAAAATATCATCTTCACAGATGGGGCGAAAATCCATCTCAGCGGCCCGGAAAAACGCCACGTACGTTTTGGTGATGTTGTTTGGGCACTAAGGAGCTGCGATTTGATGCCGGTGGACTTTTTTGTGGGGTGCCATTACAGATTGACGCTATGCGAAGAATCCAAAGACGATTAAGGTACCCAAGAACAAGTTGGTCAAGCTGTTTGTGGAGTGGGGCCTCCACAGAAACATCGAACATGGGTTGAGAGGATGGCCTACTGCCAAGCTGGCCGAGGCAGTTGTTTGGATGAAATGATATTTCACAGTAAGTCGGTTTACTCATTTGAATAAAGTAATAATACTCGTAGTTGAAAAACATCGAACGGTGTTTTTCGTATAGCATTTTTAACAAAATACTAACAGACGCCCATCCTCTTTATATGTACAGTTTTGTTCGGTTTATTTTACCGCATTTTATTTGGATGAAGTCAAGTCTATAGCTCCGCTAGCTGTTCGGCTGCATATGGTCTGTTTAACGTACAAATATTCCAAGAGTTATAAAGTAAATTTGAGTTGTTATATATCGGGGTTTCCAGTAGGGACTTGACTACTTTGAATTTAATTTGTGAACGCACTCTTTCACTAATCATCAAACTGTCACTGTCAATTTATTCAGTAAACTCAACATTTTCATCATGGTAAAGTACACGTTCGTTCTCAATTCTCAATTCTTTCTCAAGAATTGGGCATCGCTCAGACCACATTATGGCGTATGGCGTATAGATATGGACTTGAACGACATGTGGTTTCAACAGAATGGTGCCACAAGCCACACAGCACACGTTACAATCGATTTATTGAAAAATAAGTGTAGTGAGCGTGTTATCTCAAGAAATGGGCCAGTCGATTGGCCGCCTCGTTCGTGCGATTTAACGCCGATTGAATATTTTCTGTAGGACTATATTAAGTTATTGGTTTATGCCAACAAGCCGACGACGTTGGAGGAGCTCAGAGCCAACATTGAACGCGAAATAGCGGCCGTTTCGGCCGAAATGTATGGCCAAGTCGTTGAAAATTGGGTCCAACGAATCGACCGCTGCAAACGTGCCCGCGGTGGCCATATGTCGAGTTCCATTCATAAATGTTTTGATTGTACTTCAGTTGTACTAAACTGATTGTATTAAAGTTGTCAAGTCCTTATTGGAAAACCCATCATTATCTTAGGATATTAATTGCTTCATTAGAATAGTGGTTTTACTTGGCTGGATAGCTAATTTCACGCATAACTCCTAAGTAAAGAGGCCTGAAAATTTTCTGAGATTCCATTGGAAAAGAGGTAGAGTTTTACATATTCCGAAGCTACTAAATCGCATCTGAGATATCAGAGTTGGCATTTTTCTAATAATGTGTTTACCCGCCATTTAAACTACAAACACGTTGAAAAAACTCTTATAAAGTGTCCTAATGATCACACTAAAAAAGGTTAACGAGCTATGTATAGCTAGACAAACCAGTACCTGTGGTTACTTAGATGATGTACAATAACCCCAATCGATATATGTATAGTTAGAGCCACACCACTGAGCATATCTAATCTAGGTTGATGCACCTAAGTGCCAAATGTACAACAACCATACGCGAAATTAAAATAAGATTAAATTTCCGGGTCCAAACATTAATCAGCGATGGAAAATGAGCTAAGTCCTTTTTATTAAATAACTTTTTCTATTTTGAGTGTAATTTTTCACTTAATGAAACCTGACCGAGTTTATGGGCAGATTGTTCAGTAAAATCATTAAGCCATTAAGTATCTCATGTGGTTAATAGAGTAAAGATGATTTAACAGAAATATGCAGTATGCACTCAAGGATATTACGATGCTCTATCAGATGAATGATGTCACAACTCATACATTGATAATGAGTTTAGTCTTCAGTGATGATTGTATTATAGCTTTTTGGTTTACCCAATTTAAATCAAAATTATTTCCATAATGCATTCATCATTTAAACAAGCTATTGCAGAGCATGCATGTTCTCATAGAGAAATTTTCGTAGTGACGACATCGTCGACCACGACAAGAACGACATCTTCATAAATCAGAACATATTCCTGACATACAATTGATCAATTCAAACGCAAATTCAATTCAATCGAAGATATGCCATTCATTCAATGTCATCTCAATCAAACCCGACATCTATACCCTGACACAAGTTCCGTAAACAATAATCACATGTCATTTATAACGCAAATAAGATTTTATTCGAGCCTCTTGCCGATTTGAAGCTCGGGTGCTCTTTTATAGCCTCATGTACACACATATGTAGGTGTATGCATGACCTTCTTCTTCTAAAGGGTTCGTGGAGATGTCATTCGTCACAGAAAATTGGATTATAGCAGAAATACGAAACACTTGCAGAAATTATCCAAAAACTCTTTGCATCTCAATCGACCTTGTGCAGCCCTACAAGATGTTTACTACTCGTAGTATATCGGAAATACACCATATGCACAGATACATATGTATATACTTAAGTTATGTCGTGACACATGTGCTTACGAAGATTGCCTTAAGGGGTATTAAAGTTATTTTCAGTAAGAATGGTTTCCGGGAAAGTGTAGCCAGTTGATAAGGATAATATTTATCTGAGAATATCAGAATGAGATTGACATTTTACGGGTTTATGTTTGTATGAAGAGCAGATTTCGTAATTCCGGCTATTGTAAGTATCATGTTTCTGATAATTTAAGTTAAAAGTATGCGGTATTTTCTATTTTGGGGGTTATTGTAGAAATTTAATTAAAATTAACGTATATGTGTATGTCATTTGTATGTAGTATGTACATACTGTAGAGTATGACAAAAATTTGAAGCTTGTAGTGGACAAAAGCTTGTCTTAAAATAATTTAATCTGGATGGCGCAAAAGTTAAATGTCTACAAACGAGGACTCCACAAGTGTAGAGAACTCTTCGGGCGTGAGTGGGAACCTAACAATGGTCTCAAAAGACCCATTTAACTACCACCACAATACTCAGCGTCTGGATGATTTGTTTTAATAGCTAAAATAAGTTTAGCCCATCCCATGTGCTCCAGGTCTTCACCTTTCACGTGGTGAACCTCCAAACAATAAGTGCAGCCTGATTAAAAAAAAATTAATTGCAGCCTTGTTCTTAGAAAAAAATGCCTATGGAGAATAAAAATCAATTGAGACTGTTTTACACTATCTCTCAAGATTTTTATATTGGTGGCTTATTTATCCCAGCTCTTAATTGAAACCCTAACTGAAGACCTAGGCAGATCAAACTTAGGCTTGAGTCTTGAAAAGCTCACTTCTGAATCCCTGTCTGGAAAGTTCATAAGCGATTTTATTTCATGTGATCCCAGTGTGACCTGGGACTCAGACAAAGTTCAGTGAATTTAACATTCCGTCTGCGCTTAGTGAAATCTTGAAATCGTAAGAGAGTACTGTTTTTTTTAACGAGGCATGAAATCTAAATAGGTATTGGAACAACCCGAAAAGACCCGACTACGTCCCTTTACTGGCTTAGATTCTGTCCAAAATCAGTTCAAGGCACATAGAAAGTAGATTTTCTATTTTTGCAGCCGAGACATACAGTTCTTTAAAATCTGGTCAAAGTAGCATCGACGTCTTTTTGTCCAATATGCCTTAAGTATACTCTCCTCGATTTGGTTCTTTTCACAAGAAAACTCAAGGTACCATGGCATCACTTTACTCAAGCTAATAAGTTAAACAAAAATGTTCTAGGTATACGTATTGTCGTTGTTGTAGACTAATTCTCACTTTTGGCGTAGTTGTATTTGGCATAAATGGTGTATTGAAAACATATACCACAGCGACCTTCCAAACTCTGCTTTATTTCGGTACCCATCCATTTGTTGGCATTCTTGCCAGAAATACTGATATTAGACCTAGAGACAGTTAACAATGGAAATAAATAAATATGGGACGCTACTTTTTCCATCTTAGCCTGGCGCAATAAACTGATCTTCTTACTTACTTTTTTCTTTAATGTAGCGCTACAGTCCGGCGTGAACTTGGGGTTCAGCCAACAAGCGCGATCCATCCGTATCCGAGGTGTTTTGGAACTTTTGTATTTTTTCCATGGCGGCTCAACCACCAACCTGGAGGGCCAGTTCCATTTTTGATAGACCGAAGTCAGTAACCAGTTCTGGGATGTCATTGCTGCCGTTGGTCCATTAAGGACTCTTCCGCCACCATCTCTTTTCCAAGACCCTGACTTCGTCAATTATTACCGGCCTGTGCTCCAAATATGTCCGAGTAGCCTGGATAGGGTTTCATTTGCCCCGGGATTTTTTTCACCGTTTATTCCATCTGGGGAATTCATCCGCTGTCCCATTTATGGTGCTGTCTACTGGTCAGCACTCATGCTTATAAGTTTAGCAAGTCCAGCCCGGATGGACATTGACCAGTAGCCGACGGTTACCACGTGAAAATATTAAAAGCACTATGGATGTGTAGAAGATAGTTGCAACAGTGGATATTGCCAGGCTGATATCTCTCAGTGAATCCCCTATTTCTACAGCACCCAACCGTCACGTTTTTCACTTAAATATATTCAAAGATCTTATTTGCACAATTCCAGGAAGGTAGTAATTTAGACAATTAGACAGTGTTTTATAAGCCGAACTCTTAATCATCGGGCCGCTGATTGACTCAACCTTAAGTCAATGTCCTCAAAAGGTATTCCAATATACATAAACAGCGATCAGATTCCTAACTAAGAATACCATAAGATTGAGAATTGTTTTAGAACTGTTAAATTTTGGCTATACTGGGATACATATGTACTCGTATAATATAGAAATATTCGTATATATGTCTGAGTATTGTATTTTGTATAAGACCTACTTCACGCCTCCCCGTGGCGCCATCTGGGAATCTCACTAGAGATTGCGAAGTGAAGGGGGTAAATGGCGAGTTTCCTGCGCCATAAATCAGGGTTAGTGTCGGAAAACCAAAACAAGACCTTATCCGGGCTACTCCTACATATTTGGAGCCCAGGCCGGTAAGGATTTCCAGGACTAAGTCAGGGTCTTGGAAAAGAGATGGTGGCGGACGGGCCCTATATGGGCCAACGGCAGCCTCGGATATGGACGGATCTACTGTTGACAACCCATGCAAACAATTAAAGGACAATGAGCTTCGGATATGCACGTGGAACGTTAGATTCCTTAATAGACCACGTGCAGCTGAGTAACTAGCGGAGGCCCTAGACTGCTGCAAAGCAGACATAACCGCCATTCAAGAAATGCGATGGGATGGGCCGGACAAAAAGAAAATGAAAAACTGCGACATCTACTACGGCAATTGCTATTGACGGAAAAAGCAGCGCTTATTTGGATGCGGATTTGTTGTCGTAGGCAGACTAAGACAAGAAGTCCTCAGCTTCTGGCATGTGAGCGAGCGCCTCGTAGCAATCCGCATCAAGGCTAAATTCGCCAACATTAGCGTTATATGCGCGCACGCCCCCACAGAGGAGAAAGATGATGACACCAAGGATGCCTTCTACGAGTTCCTTAACAAGACCTACGAGCAATGCCCTAGCTATGACATTAAAATTGTCCTCGGTGATTTTAATGCAAAGCTAGGAAGAGAGGGTATCTTTGGTGGAACAATCGGAAAATATAGCCTGCACAACACCACCTCCGATAACGGATTTGGGCTAATCGACTTTGCGGCGAGGTGAAACATTGTCGTAGCTAGCACGCGGTTTCCACATCTCGATATACACAAGGGGACTTGGAGAACTCCAGGTCAATCAACAGTCAACCAGATTGATCACATTGCGATCGACGCAAGACACTCCTCCAGTATTATGGATGTCCGTACGTTCCGAGGAGCCACCATCGACTCGGACCATTACCTTGTTGTAGCCAAGGTACGGTTGCGGATATCCCAAACTACGCCAAGACAAACTAATGCTGTGAGAAAATTCGATGTCAGACGGCTACAATCGCAAGAGCCGCTTCTGATGTGCTGGGTTTCACTCGTCCACCACAACGAAACCCCTGGTTCGATGATGAATGCCGGCAAGCAAATGCAGTTAAGCAAAAAGCACGCAATGCGGCACTGCAAAAAATGACAAGAGCTGCTCATGAGCTCTATGAGCGAAAGAGGAGAGACGAAGACCGGCTTCTCAGAAGGAAGAAGAAAGAGCATGAGAAGCGCGAGATCGGAAGTTTTACCAAAAGGTAAAAGGTAAAGAAATTGGTAAGGAGAATACACCAACTCATCTGTAAAATATGGTCGGACGAAAGTATGCCCGATGAATGGAACCTCAGCATTGTTTGTCCGATTCTCAAGAAAGGAGACCCTCTGAACTGCGCCAACTACAGAGGCATCAGTCTCCTTAACATCGCATATAAGATCTTATCCGCCGTATTGTGTGAACGCCTGAAGCCGTTTGTCAACAACCTGATAGGTCCATATCAGTGTGGCTTCAGGCCAGGAAAGTCCACCATCGACCAAATATTCACACTACGGCAGATCTTGGAGAAGATCCATGAGCTTCAGATCGATACACACCACCTATCCATCGATTTTAAGGCCGCGTATGACAGCATCTATAGAGACGAGCTATACAGAGTAATGTCTAGTTTTGGCATCCCTGCCAAACTCGTCCGTCTGTGCAGGATGACGATGGAGAATGCACGCTGCTCCATCAAGGTCGGTAAAGATCTCACCGAGACCTTTCAGGTCCAGAAAGGATTTAGACATGGCGATGCGCTGTCATGCCAAACTCGTCGTCTGTGCAGGATGACGATGGAGAATGCACGCTGCTCCATCAAGGTCGGTAAAGATCTCACCGAGACCTTTCATGTCCAGAAAGGATTTAGATAAGGCAATGCGCTGTAACATCGTACTACTCGCATACGCCGACGATATGGGTTTAGCGGTCAATGAGGGCAAGACCAAGTATATGCTGTCAAGCAAAAAGGACAACCAACACCGACGTCTCGGACAGAACGTCACCCTCGACAGATATAACTTTGAGGTAGTTAAGGACTTTGGCTACCTAGGCTCCGCTATAAATACAGACAACGACACCAGCGCTGAGATCAAGCGAAGAATAACTCCTGCCAACCGCTGTTTCTTTGGGTTAAGAAGGCAATTGAGTAACAAAGCCCTCTCTCGGACAACAAAAGTCACCCTTTGTAAGGCCTTAATAATCCCAGTCCTGCTCGATGGCCCAGAGGTATGGACATTATTAAAAATGGATAAGGGTGCTCTTGGCTACTTCGAGAGGAAAATTCTTCGAGTGATCTGTCCCGTCTGCATTGAGGGTGAGTGGAGGAGAAGATACAACGACAAACTGTATGGACTGTACAGCGACATGGACCTAGCCACAAGAGTTAAGATCCAAAGACTGAGATGGCTGGATCATGCAGAGCGCATGGACACCAATGCTCCGGTTCCGAAAAGTCTTCGAATCCGCCCCCGAGGGACAGCGCAGTAGAGGAAGGCCAAGACTCAGGTGGCGCACGCAAGTGGAAGAGGACCTCAGTCAACTTAGCGTGCGAAACTGGGGGCAGCTAGCCAGGGATCGAGATGGCTGGAGAAGCTTGTTGACTGAGGCCCAATTCCACCCTGGACTGTAGCGCCACCTAAAGTAAGTAAGTATGAGTATTGTATGCAGCCCTACAACGTTAAGTTAACAATAAGCTATGCCAAGGAATTGTTATGCACAGTGAGTAAATAGTAATTTAAAAAATTGTTTTATTAGGAACGCCATAAAGATTTTAAAATAGAGACCAAATTTTCTAAGTCACCTGAAAGTAGTTAGTCATATTCTGGGACCCATATCCTTTATTTCATACTCTAACTTTGTTGATACCATTTACGGTATGAGAATAGAAAACTACGGATATTGTCACAACTGCAGTATCTTTGTGATTATGCGCAAGTTGACGGAAAAAAAATTATAAGACCTGATGGTTATTTAAGCGCAATGGTTCAGTCTTTCAGCTACTAGGTTAAATTGTTGAATGGGCTTAAATTGTGGGTTAGTTAGCCATGGCTACTTATTGTAGACGAATTTGCGCAGGTTTGAAACTTTAGTTGAGTAAAACATATCAGTATGCAACTGTTTAGTTATTTAAGGCAGTTTGCTAAGACAAGCTAGATCTTGCCTGCAGTGGTAGAATAGGTAGAATAGAATATAGATTCTAAATTTCTTTCAAAATAAAAATGTGTATTTTTAATATAGATAGAATAAGTTCATGTAGCAGATTTTATTTCTAGTGCCTGCGAATTGGAATACTTATGCTTCTCAAGAAAGTCACAAGAAATGCAGAAAGGGAATTGAAAAGAAAAACCTAATAGCAGTAGTCAAAAAAGTATTAGATATGGATGTTTATAACCTAATTTGTGCTTGTAAAATGAAGTTTTCGCTCTCTCTACTAATGGAGAATCTCCGAATGTTCTGTTCCAGTGGTAGAAAATAACACTCTTAATAGAGTCATGCCCGTCAATCTTTAGAGTTGTTAACCTGACGTCATAAGAATCGAAACTTGGTTCAAGCCGGATTCAGTCACTCCTTTGAAGGCCTTGCTATTGATTAGGAGGATCTATCCACAACCACAACTACTTCCAAGTGATGGAAATAAGTAGAAAATTCTCTAATCTGCATGGTAAAAAGAGAAAAGATATTAAAGTAATTAAAGAGGCAAACTAACTCATCAACAAAGCCATTTAATCAAAAAAGTACTTCGTCACTGAGGATGATTTCTGGATGAAAATCGGATTCTTCTTCTCTATTAAACTCAATCAGTGAATAAGTCAACTCGAGTGTTCAATACTTCGCTTGTCGGGAAGATTTGTAAGCGTTGTTGAAATGTATACCTTTTCATGTTTCAATGTCAGATAAATTGCAGGCGTGAGTTTTGAGAAATCCTTAATGGAAAAATTGGGCGCATCTGAATTTGAGTTTTTTTTACATAACAGAGATACTAGAGAGTGTGTTTAGTTCTAGAAGAAAACAGCTATCTTAAATTGAAGGATTATCTTTTAAGTCAATTAGGTCTTTGTATCCAAGCTACATGAGAGCTGTGTTAATAGAAGCCACTATAACAATACCTTAATCTTGTGTATTGCACAAAGCAAGGCTACGTATCAACTAGTAGTATTGCATTCACATTTACAGCATCCACAGCTTACATTGAAAATATTCTAAATAAGAACGTGGATAACTTTCCGAGGAGTATTTTTTACTTTTTTATTTTGTCATCACAAACCGGGCTCTAGCAATTTGTTTTGATGATGTAATGAATTTTATCTTATCAGAGATTAGATTACAGGAGTGTTCATGGTACCTGTCTTATGTATAATGCATGTTCTTAGAGATCCATTCAAACTGGTAGACAATTTGAAGTATCCCAAATGATTTCAGATCTGTCACGAGTTTCTGAAAATATAAATCATGCATATTCTTAGTTGGAAAGTAAACAGCCATACACAAACATACATTTGAAGTAAATTATTCAAACTTGAATCTAGTTTTTTTTTTGTTTTGTTTTGGAGAGCTGTCCGAGAGTAATTCTCACGTGGCAATCCATTCATAATAATGTAATGCCATGCGCAATATGGATTCACTCAAAATGTTGCGGAAACATTGGAAAGTTAAGGAATTTTTATATTGTTTTATTATAGGTGTATCCCATATACAAGAGATATACATTTGTGAGAGTATATATTCTTAGGAGAATTAAATGGAACAGACTATGATCTGAGAGAATGTATTTCAAGGTCATGTTTACTGAGCCCCTCATAAATCTGTCCAAAGAATTTACTACAGATACCTATAACCCGCGACTGTAAAACAGTTTTTAATGCCGGTTTTCATATCTTGAAACAGCGAGTTTCGGATTAAGCAAATGTTGGTAATTCTAAGTCTAAGACTCTTTTCATCGGTCTATAATATTAAGGTAGGCGATGTAAAACCACTTTAAAATGTGGATGGCAGGGCAAAACAGATAGATTTATCTCTTGAAAACCAAACCCGGGGTCAATTCTAAGACTAAGCCATACTACTTACGTCTGGTATAGCTGACTGGTACCTTTGAGTCCGCTCTGTAAATAGTGAAGCAATTGTCATACTATTGTGTTCGGAATTGGGCAGTTCAAAGAATGGACTTATAATTGCATGCTGGTATTTCTATGTGAAATTTAGGCAAATGTGTAAAGTAATTACTTACAAATAAACTTCACGTTTCAGAACTTGTATGCAGGAACGAATTGGGCGTGGATTTGTATATCTGAGGTTCGGATACAAATGTTGCTAAAATGAGTCTCACGTGGAAGTTCATTCATGATAAATAATCTCCATGCGTAGGTTCTTGATTTCACTCAAGATTGTAACAATATGTGCGCTGAGAGTAAAAGTCTGAGAAAAAAGAATTTGCATACTTTTACGTTTGCTATTATACACGTATATTGGAGCTAAGTTATTCAAGAGAAAGTTGTTGAATGTCCTTAAGCTACATTCTGAATATCGACATGTGATGTATCAGGCGAAAAATAAAAATTTGCTTTAATTCAATGAAATTGTTTATGTACAAAATACTCACACATGTACCTTTGTGTATCTTGAAATACTCAAAACATTTATTAATTTAAAACACGGGTGAAATTTTATTTACCGAGAGCATACCACCAAATATCTCAAGTTCTTATTAATACTGCTGCGTGCGTTAAAACATAGAGTGCCTGCTATGCCAAAGAAAGACTCATGCTCATATTTTTACTGAATTCCAAGAACGAAGACACTTTCCCTTTGAACACACGAATAAATATATATTTATAAAAAGAGATAATCGTGGTACACCAAGGCACTACTTATTAAGGTTATGAATCTCAAACAAAGGTAATCTTTGTTCCTTTGAGTTGTTAGTCTGTCTATAGATGCTTCTTATATTTTGACAGACATCAAATTTGGCTTTGGCTTTCTCGAAAATAGCGAGTATCTTGTTTCAGCTGTCCCTCAAAGGCATTAAGACGTGATTTCAGAAGTGTTTAGATGTAGCAAATTCTTTTCATCGATGAGTACTTGAACGGTTCGTACTACAAATGTGAATACTGGCTTGGAGGAAAAAGTTCCGTACACAGTTTGACTATTTTATTTTGATTATTTACACTTCATTAAAATATTCTTTTTCTGTTTTTACCTTACACCTATCTAGACCATGTAAGCCAGCTATAGCTAGGTATAGAGTAATCCACAGGCCAGTTCACTTATGGGACTGGCCCGAAATGCAATGAGACGACTGAGGAGGAAAATAACCGATATCACGATCCTCTGAATAGAACATACTTCTAAAGAAAGAAAAGTATCTGCAATTAAACAGTGTCGAAGTCGTTATTTCAGTAAACCAAACAGGCACCGAACATATAAATTTTGACCCGGCATGTTAGACATCATGCCCTACCTCCAATTGCATTTGATTATTCGGTTGTTGTCCACTGTTCAGCTTCACATGATGAGTACATCATAATGTTCAGTGATGTTGGAGAAGTATAAAGGAAGGATCACATCAAAGAAAATGAAAATGTTTCGAAAGTCAACTTAATCTAATAAGAAACAAGCACATTCGAGTAGGTCACAAAGTTTGAGAACTGAAAGTGGAAAAACTTCAAGGTCAGTAAAAAGCTGTTCATCGATAATGGTTTGAAAACTTGATACGAATAGCAAAAAAAATGTCAAGCCAAGTTTTGGAGAAAAGGTCGAAGAAAAATAATTCAATCGCTCAAATCTACTTTGATTGGATACGGAGCATATATTAACTCATCACCAAAATCTAGGTGGATAATATACGCCGGAAAAATCGAACCACAGCGCTGTTTGTCTGATTCTAAAGTAGGGAGATCATGTGAACTATGCGAAATACAGGGAATAAGTCTTCCCAACAGTGCATATAAGATCCCGTCTGCCGTTCATGTTAACGCCTTAAGACCTTCATAAATAGCCTGACCTTTCTATACCAGTGTGGTTTCAGGCTAGAAATGTCCACCATAGATCAAAGTGTACTTTGTATCTTGGAAACTAAGGAGTACACGGAACACACGGACCAGACACAAACATATCAATAGCTATGGATAAGAGTCCTAGTATATTCCAAGTCGAAATACACGCTGCAGTAAATCTAGCCATTAAGCGCTGCATCTTGTACTGGGAGGGGACTCCAGGTCTAAGACAGGCCAAACGAGTCATCCTACACTTCAACAAAAAAGCCAACAGATGTTTGAATCTAAGTCTGCATGATATCAGAAACGTAGTAGGGTACGTTACAGGACATCACGGTTTAAGATATCACCTTAGCAAAATAGGGCTTCCCGACTATCCGGAGTGCCGAATTCGTCTTGAAGATGAAGAAATAGCTGAACACAATTTATGTGACTGCCCAGACCTCAACGGAATCAGGCGAAATACCTTCTTCAGGGAAAAATTCGACATCTCTGAAGATAGAATTCAATTTTGATAAATCAGCACAAAATTGCTTCATAGGTCGAAGTGCTTCTCTTTAGCTACTGGAGCCTGGGTCAGAAATTGCTAAATAATTTATTGTCTTCAAGAGACTTTATAAGGGATCATTTGAGGGATCAAAACATACAATGGCTGGGATCAATTGATATATTTATATCAATGTCATTTGAATCTTAAAAGAAACAGTGATTATCACTGCTCGGTTAATACCTATGTATACTAATTACAACACGACCAATGCAAAGTTAAAAAAATTCAAGAAATAATTGGTGAAACAACACATTGTTGTAGTTTGGTTATAAATAATGAAAGTATGATCAATAAAAACCTCGTTAAATTGTCTTTAAATTAAATTTGATTCTAATTTGAAATGAAATTGTTTAAGGAACGGTACGCTCTTAAGGGGGTTTCTTGCTAACGAACACGTCTATAAGTTACTCAAATTAGAAATGACTTAAAACAAAATTATGCACAACTTGCTACCGTTATTTGTCTATGTGTCTATGTGTCTTGTTTTGACAACTTCTGCGATTATATTACTTAAAACTGTCAGGTTGCGTAGTTTAGTGATTTACCTTACTACAAAGTTAATTTATAACATATTCATAGTATATCATCGTATATATCTACATAAATTATATATACGTATTTATGTATACTGTTGTCATAAGGACTAAATGAAGATTCACTACATATTGTGTGGGCTGAGGGTGTTCACTTTAAGGGGTTGTTTACCCTAATTAACTAAACGTTAAAAGCACTGACTGCTAGACATTTAATTTATTTTCATTTTCTTAGAACATCCCTAGTTAATGATTCAACGTCATACACATATTATAAAAACAATGAAATGTCGGGGCGTATACGTGATATTTACACCACCATCCTCAACAGTTGTTTTGCCATCAAACAAAACAACAACAACAAAAGCAAAAAAAATTAAAAAAAAAAGAAAACATCAAAACACCCCCGAAAAAAAAGAACAACTCCATCGTGCAACAGCTGAAAATTGAGCGGAAAATCACCTTCACTCAATGGAGAGATTTTCCACTTCTCTACAATCTAAGGATGAAAACATAATTTCCACAGTTTCCACTCCCATTCAGTAGGTAGGCAGTTTTCCTGAAAGAGAGAATTTAGTATTCGTCGATGTTTTAACAAGTTCGGTCGATCTGATAACCCTATGTTATTGTTCATCGCATACTTATTAGCATTTACGGGCGTGTGTGCTTTTCAATTCAAATTGTTTTCAGTGAGTTAAGGATTTAATTACATATATTTATAAGAAAAGCCGAATAAGAAAATATGTATGTAAAAATTTGAATCACATGTGCGGGGAAAAAATATTCTATTTTAAATTTATTTTCTTTATAATTTTTCCAAAAAATCTCTGATTCATGAAACAACCAATTAAATATAATAATATTTAAATTTAATTAAAAAAAATAAATTACGAAAATTATTTGGTGTAACTGTGAAAGGATAAACAAGTGTGTTGTGGATATTTTAACGTGAAGGTACATAAGGATTTGTTGGGATTGTTAACCGGGGATTTAACCATAAAATACAATTTCCAAGGTGTAAAATATAAATACAGGTGAGTCGTATTCGCATAACCGCTCTTTTGGGATACCTTCTGGTGGTGATTTTCATGGAAAAGGATGGTGGAATTGGGGGATATACAGATTATGAATATATTCATATGACCATCTTTATTAAAAATGTGATATTTTCGTTTTTTAAAGCCTGTTGTTTTTTAGAAGATTCTGTTTATAGCGAAGAATGTGATATTTTGCATTGTCCGCATATTTAAAGGTGAAAATTTCGAATCTCAGCGCCCATTTTTTATATACAAGTTGAATTCCCCTTTCAACAAAAGTGCCATATTAATATCCATACATATGTATGTATCTCACTTGAAACATTTCTTAAGGAAACCTAATACAATAAGTCTAAGACAAGTCGTTCAATACTACGGTATTATATTAAGACATCTTAATTGTTCTTCAACAATTTTGCACCAAACTGCTTTTTCATTTTTGACAGTATTTTGAAAAATCATTAGTAGACCTACATCAAAAAACCGGCTCCGCATTACTTATATTTAATCTTAAGATCTGTCTTCAATCTGTGAATCGTTTAGAAGATTAAGTGATGTTCTCTGATGTTCGTCGTACAAATTTTGCATCACGTGCAATCTGAATGGCGCAAAGCCAACAATCTTCAACGTTATGTGAGTCATTTCGGAGCCGATGAGAACAGTTTGGCCATCGGTCCACACCCCTTTAAGAACAAACTGGTGAAATGACAACAACGGAGTGTTTCCGAAATTAGCTAATTTGTCGTCGTGGTGAATCAACATTTTGTTTGTTATCAACTCGGCCCAATAATTCTCTCTAGTTCTGCCCTGTGATTACGATTTCTGCATTTAAATAACCTATGCGGATTATCCTATTCAAAACACCAACAAATCATAGCAATGACCATTCTAGCCGATGGAAATGTCTTTGGCTTTTTCGGAGCTGTGTAGTGAATTATCCACCAGGTTTCATCAACGGTGAATAGTGAACGCAGAAACACCTTCGGAGCTCGATTTAAAAGTTCTTAACATTCCTGTCAAAACTGACAGCTGTGAGCAATCGCGGCAAACGACGTGCCATCCGTACGATATGCTTTCGAGGTCTGCTACTCTGCGCATAATAGTTCGGCGATCAGCATGAATCAACTCACATAACATTCTCGTATCTTTGAAAGATTTTCTCTGTTAACACGTCTGTTGGGCATCCTTGATGCTCCACATCAAAAACAGATGTTCAGTCATGTTAAGTTTGGTGAATGCTTATCTCCTAGCTGCCGTAGATGGTTAAAGGACCCCATAAACCGCATCTAATTTAAATTTTGCTTTTTCACACGTGTTTTTTTTTATACGGAATAAAAACTCGAAAAAAGGGTGGATAATGAACTTTTGCCTGTCAGTTCAGAAATAACAAATGAATCAATCTGAAGTTTCGTATGACACAATTTTTGAGACGGTGTTGCTTGATAACAATGCCAACTCTGCTTTTCAAAATAAATACCTATGTATATATTAATCAACTCTGGTTAAGCTTTAAGTCTATGGCTATTGTTTTTAAATTATGAACGTTTGCGGATTGGGTACTTCAACAGCTTGAAATCAACCTTTTTTTACTTGTACATTAAATGATTTTTGTTTAACGAGAAGGCTCACTGTGACTCGAAGACGTGTCAGCAGGCAAAATTGTCATTTCTGCAGTGAGGCAAATCTAGAAGAGACTCATGACACTGAATAATACTAACATACTCTGTTTGGTGTGATCTGCTGGTGGCATTACTTGTTTACAAAAAACCATTTATTGACTGAGGACACGATTCATCGAGAAAATTATATGGGGAAATGGACCAATGAATTGACTACCAAGATCGTGCATTTTGAAGCCATCTGATTATTTCTTGTAGGACCATTCTTTGTGTGTATGAATAAACCACTTTGAAAACAAGTTCATTACATTGGCAGACTACTGACAAATTTTTCTGTCAGAACAGCATCCCGTAAACGTGGCATAGAGTCGACCTAAAGCATGTATGTATGTATGTACTTCACTTGAGAAACGCCTGCATTCTACAACAACTCTTGAATTTTTTGTAGTTTTGTGTTAAAAAGTTATATTAAAAAGTTTTCTTTTGGACTATTGCCTAGAAACTTAGCAAGCTATTCTATAACCTAAGCCCCATTGTTATTGAAAATTGCATTCCGCATAAGAAAGCACGACGTTGCACATTTTCTCTCCTTAAAGTTTAACGGTATTTACTACTATTAGACGGTTGCACTCATCATGACAAAATCTTCTCACATGTAAATTATCTCCTTCCAGTTGGGCCAACATCAATTACTTTGGGTTCATCGGGCCGATCCCTCGCCAAACTTATTCTATTTTAAACGTGCCGTGGTTGCAATAATGGCTATTTCTTTGAATATCAACTTAGTATTATACTTTTATTCTTATTGTTGGGATGCTATTTTTTTTAAGAGCATAGATCTTCTGTTATTTTTGGGAAGCGAATAGCTTTTTTAAACACAGCTTGATATTTGGTTATCTTACTTTTTTCATAATTTTAGAAGGACAGGTTTGCGGTTTTAAAACATTTTTGTGTTTACTTAAATAACTGCTAAAAAGGAAATTGTCTTAAAAAAAAAAAAAACTGGACAGGATTCCAAATTTACCTTTACTATTTTGACAAGGCTCTTCAAATTCAAATCCGTCGCAAACATGCAATATCGCAAGTGGCCAAATTAAATAGATTTGCCATTGAAATTTTTGGAGCTCGGCTTTAAGTGCTGTTATTGGTCTGCATACCGTTGGGAGCCTTTGTTAAAGCTTATTTTGAAATTTTAAAATTCAAATATTTATACACATATAGTAAAGTAAAGTAATATTTAACATTTATAATTTTTTTATTTTATTTCTACCAAAAGAATTATTCAAAATTCCATTGTGCATTTCAGCCTTTTATATGGTAGCAAAACTGCATTTGTTATTGACATACCATAGTCCCAATAACAAAAAAAAAGTAAATAAATCAATCAATTAACTAATCAATTCTTGCTTTTTAATTCTACCGAAACAATCAATCCATAAAACAGGCTCAGTTGTTTCCATACTACTAAATTTAGCAATAACTTTCCCTAATCAACAACACACCCCAGATATAAAATGTGGGTATTGAAAGTAAACAAAAAAATACATCGGGAAGCTAATCATTTCAGGGAAGATATTTTTAAGAGATAGTTCTAACAATAAAATAAATTTTCTCAAATGCAGCAGACGTCAATGCTCATCAAAGAAACTGCGGTTACGTGTGGGAAAATTCGCGAAGATAAATCAATCAATAAATAAAATCGCGTCCGAAGGAAAAATCGTTTTACAAATTTTATTGTTTGAACTAGACTCCCCTAAAACATTCATCAAATGTTTTTGAAATGTTCCTCAGTTTCTTATAAGCTATGGAAAGGTTTTTCTTCTTAAGCCCTAGGTGTAGAAAAATGTCGAGAAAGGCTTGTGCGGGTACAATCATAGAAATGCATTTAACGATGCTTACGAAAACACTGGCTACAGCTAGCTTTACCCCAATAGTAACTCGCCAGAAGTTGGTGAGGACTCTAATTTACTTTTAATAAGGAATCCTGATGTGGTATATACTGACGTAGACTACTTTTCTCAGCGAAAACTTCAAGAAGTTTTGGCGACACTATATTTATGTTATTATATTGCTTCCTATCGAACCGGTTAATTGGCCTTAATACTCGCTAAAAGAGCTAGTCCCTTTAAGTCCTTATATGTTGGCTTTTCTGGAAGTGATAAGATTCCCAACACAGCACATAATGCTCAAGCTGTATCATCACCATTCTAGCATAGGTTTATAGACTTTCTTACTGAAATTCAGTAGAAAGGTTGCTTTTCTTTAAGCGAAAGCGTTCGCTTAGCCTTTCGGCATCCAGATAATCATTCAGTTATGCTCACATAAAGTCTACTGCCAATGGGAATCCTAACTGAGGAAGCAGGCGGTCCTGAGAAAAGCTCTACTGGCCGTAACCTAGTGAGATCATCGGTGATCTCATTTTGCATGGTTTCATTGTTACTTGGGACATGCGTCAAGATAGAAATGCTTTACTTTAGCTCCAAGAATACATATCGAAAGTGACTTAGATCAGCGGTAAAGAAAACGAAACGCTATATTTATATGTTCACACGTGTGTTGTTAAGAGTCTATACAAAACGTTTATCATACTCGTAGAATTCGTGATTTTTGTTGTTGTAAATATTATTGTAAATAAATCCACCCGTATTCACAAACAGTACTTCCCTAAGTAATAGCCTTTTCACACCGAACCATAAACGCGGTTTTTGCCTTAAAGTTTTCCGAAAACCCCAAATGCATTCACACCAAACACTTACAGGTTTTTGTTTGACACTTCAATTATTTCAAGATCAGCTGTTCAATTTTTACGTTTTTAATAAAAACCTAATTTGCGCGCATTTAAAGTTAAAATAATATGACTAAAAGAATGAATTCTAACATTTTAAACATAATTTAAATTCATGGAAATAAAGCTGAGCAAAATATGAAGATTTTGCTAGACTTCTTCTCGTCTCAGTCTTCCATTTTAAAAAGGAAACGGAACCATTTCGATTTTGAAATCCAAACAATTTTAAAGAATTTTAATTAAATTTCAACTGACAGCATCTTGTCAGCTGTTTTTTAAGGTTTGTGAATTCGCTAAAATCTACTGAACATCCTCTAAAAGGTTTGTTTGGAACATTTAATTTCAAGTAGTTTTTGATAGGTTTTATCAAAAACTTGTGTTTACGAACAATTGTGGTTTACCAAAAATGTATGAGAAAACCTATGTTTTTGTTGTGGTTTTTGCGTTGTTTTGCGAAAACCAGGTTTTTGGTTCGGTGAAAAAAGGCTATAAGACACCAATACTGTGCAAAGAATGCTTTTTCTCGGTGCGTTTCTTTTGGCAAGCCTTTCAATTCAATAACAATATTTAAGTAACATTTCGCTAACTGAATGCACTGCGCTAATTACTGCTCTGTGATTGGTCCACTTACCAAGTTACCAAGTGTTACCAAATTCACGATGACCGAAGAGCGAATGACACATAAATAATTTAAAAATCTGTAAATTCTTCGAAATTCTTCCAAACAATAATAATCGAAACGATTTTGAAAATCGCCCATAACTTTCTTGTAAATATTGTCCTCTGCTCTGATAACCTATCATCAATTCTTCTTCTTATCCTTTTATTAACCCTTTCCTCGGTATACGAACTTATGCGTAACGAGTTTCCCATTTTTACTGCATCGCTGCTGCTCCGCTTATGGGGTTGGCTATGATAACCTATCATCAATATAATTATCAAATTCTTCCTCACTGCTGTAATCCATTTTATATTGTTTTGCAAGACAAAATTACTTTTTGCAAACCTTAAAAACAAAATGAAGGCATTTTTGACAGTTCCTATGCGTTGACTGAAGTACTCGTAGCTAGTAGGCTTCCTTAGTTGTGCGTTTATTTAAATGAACTCACAGTGCGCTTTGACACTAAAGTAATATTTGTGAATTGAATTCACCTACCCTGTGCGCTCGTGTACACTATAAGACCTCATAGTAACGTTTGTTAATACGGTTGTAAGTGAGTCAATAATTGAAAAAAATTTAAGAAATTGGTTCTGTCGGGGATCGAAAAGCTCTGGTACACCAAGAAGTGGGCGTTCTACTGAGAACATTGCTGGTTCAGCACAAAGTGTCACTAAGAAACATTTAATATCGGTATTACAACGTTCTCAGTGATGAGACATTCATACATCGACAGTTTGGAGTATTTTAAGCAAGAATTTGCATTTGCATTGTAATCAATGCAGAACTTTCGTCAATTGGCTGTTAGAACATAATGCCGGTTTTTTACGCAAAATCACATTTAGTGATGAACTTCATGTCACATTCAATGGATTGATTGGTCAACAAACAAAATTGTCACATCTGGGGAGAAGAAAATGATCACATAATTTCAAAAAAAATGATAATATTAAAAAAATTTACTGCTTGGAGAGGTTCTTGGGCTGATGCAATCATTAGTCCATTTTACTTCAAAGATGCAAATAAAAAACTTTTACTCTTACCAAAGAGCGCTATAAACAAATGATTATAGATTATTTGTGATCTTAAATTAAAGAAATAGTCACAGGCAATATTTATTTTCAATAGGATGGAGCTACGAGTCACCCAACATGATATTCGTCTCCAAATCTAGATTCATTCTTGGCTTTTCCGCATATGCCAATGATTTCAAATACCCGCACAGAAAATAGTTCAGCGGTGTAAAATCCGAGATTTTCGAAGCTAGGCCACAGGTCCATTTTTGGTGATAATGTTGATATCTTATCATCTAGCCTCATCATTGAATGAAATTTGACAGTAAAAAAGGTATGTATCCAATGCCAACTGTTCAAGTGTCCAGAAAGTAAGGTCTTCGTGCTTCGTTCTACAACCAATATCCTTACACGAAATCTTAACGAAGTCGATGGCCAATTTCTTGCAGATTTGTCAATGGCTTGGAGTCCAAAAAAGTAAACTTACAATATAATAGGCGTAGTGTTCTAAAAAATATTTTTCACTGAATATTTATACTTAAAATAATGCCCGTATTCTGGCATACCTCTGTGATGCCTCATATGTCACAAAAACCTCACAAGAGCGAGGTGAGTCACAATTTGTGAGGTTTTCGTATTCTAACCAAAACCTCACAAGTTGTGAGCATCACAAGAACTATCAAAATTGTGATGTCCTATTGAGCAGCTCACAAGCCGGTCACAAGAGAAAAATATTATTTCACAAACTTCTATTAAATAATGATTGTCAAAAAAATAAAAAGGAATTTTTTGACAGAATAATGAATTCACCACACCGTGGTAACTAATTCTTGTGAGGTATTGGCCAGAATACCAAATAGCTGAATGCTCACAAGAAACCTCACAAGACAAACATCACAATTTTCGTATCACAGACATTCGTGAGTTGTGACCACATCACAATCAGAATAGGGGCATAAGTTTCCACAATTTGTAAACGTTGTTTTGGCGTAAATCCTTGTATGATGATTTGCAAACGATATTGAATAAAAAAAATTATGAACGCGTTCCACAAGAGTTGGTCAAGCGATTCTGATTGTCTGCAAAACTTAGTAACATTTCGTGAGGTAGTGGACTAGATTTTCAGGAAAAAAAATGTATCCCTTAAATTTCAGTCAGATGAAGAAACATAAAAAATCAGCTGATTAGCCGGTTATGATTTGCGCGAAAGTTGTGCTTCATAATTAATTCGTTGTTTTTTCATGAAAATAAAAATGTTTTTTAACATAAATTTTGAGAGAGTGAATTATGAATTGGATGGACCGGAGGAAATCATGCAACAAAGTTTTTGTTTATTTATTTACTTTTCCGTTTTTGTAAATTAAACGAGTTATATGTACTCGTATTTCCTGGAAAAATGAATAAAAAATGACATCATGAAAAGACAATTTCATTTCAAATTAAAATAAGGAAAGCAAAAAGTTTCGTTTTCTGATACCGCGTTGTCCATCTGGCTTTCATTTCCAATTTCATGTTCCGTTTCAGTGTTATATTTATCGTCTGTTCTCCATGCTTTCTCAAATAAACTCTTAGCTGTTTTCGTCATCAAATATGTAAATGTAGTTTTAAAAGGTGTTTTTTAAGAGCTTGAAGCTTTGAGAACTTTAAATAATAATACAATACAAGACAGAAATATTATTGGAATGAATTTTCTATTGTTACAATCTGGTAGATGATTTCATGTATTTATTTTTTAAATATGATTTCCGGCTTATGCCCGCCGCGGCTACGAGTTACATGGTCCATTCGATCAGTCCAATTTTTCACTACTTTTTCCAATAAATCTGGCGGTATGGCGTCAATGGTGGGTTGAATATTGCCTTCCAATGCTTCAAGAGTTGCTGGTTTGTCGGCATAAATCAATGACTTAACATAGCCCCATAAAAAGTAATCGAGAGGCGTTAAGTCGCACGAATGGGGGGGGCCAGTTAACAGGACCACTTCTGGAAATAAAGTTGACACCAATTTGATTTTGCACTAAATTGATGGTTAAGCGCGCTGTATGGCAAGTTGAGTCGTCTTTTTGGAAACAAATGTCGTCGATGTTTAGCTGATTAATTTTTGGAAGCAAAAAATCGGTCAGCATGGCTCGATAGTGCTCGCCATTTACTGTAACGGCAGCTCTTTCCTCATTTCGAAAGAAATAAGGACCGATGATGCCGACAGCGTGGGAACCGCACGAAACAGTCACTAATAGTGGATAGAATGGTGATTCGTTAATAGCTTGAGGATTGTCGTAAAATTGACGAAGTACTCTATGAACTTCATGAACAGATTTATTTTTTTCAAAGTAAATTTTCAGAATTTGGAAGCGTTGTTCTGGCATTAAATTATTCATGATGAAACCTTACTGAACAGAGTGTCAACACAGTTTGACATTGATAGCTGTCAAACCATAGACAACAACCATCGAAACTTCTCATGCAGCTAAGAAAAAACACCTTTTATAATAATACGTAAGGCATTTGGTACCATATATTTAAGGCGACGAAATCTTTTTTTTAGCAAATTTTTTAAAATGAAAAAATTGTTGGCAACAAAAGTGTCACTTGACCTTTAATATTAATGAATTTACTTTCGTAGCACAATGTGTTCACATAATACTCGTATTTCATATTCTATTATTGTAGAGTATTTAGTATGAAGGCAGCCTTAGCTTATCGAAGTTTGGCACGTTTGAATTTGACGTATGGCATACATATTTGAATTTGACACAAAAAGCTAACTATTCTTCCTCCTTCTCCGTTTTTGGCCCATCATGGCTTCTTGTACTTAAATTTATAATGGTAATAAATCGAAGTAATCAAATTAAGAAAAGTGTGTTTTTTTTTATAGAAGGAGTTATTGCAAATTCAACAGTTACACTTCACTTATTTATAATTCATTGACAATAACCTGCATTTTTGGGCAAATTGTTAGGTTTGACTAAAGTTAAAGTGCCTAGAATTTGGAACGCGCCCGATTTAAGATGTCAGCTGCCTGAGTGTTGCAATACAAAAAAATCATTCAAAAAAACACGCTTTTTTAAAAAAAAAAGTTTTTTGCCGTCTTGATGGTCAGGGGGAAATTATTATATTTTAATAATGGGCTTAAGAAACAGGGAGCTTTTTACATTTCTTTTTCAATACTTTGAGATCAAGGTTATGTTTTCAAATAACTGTTATTATTTATTGAGTTCTAGTCACTCACTTAATAGTTGCAAAACGTTAAACAAATTATTTGAAATCACTATGCTTAACAGCATAACTTGGCACTCTTTGAACAATCATGCAATTCGAAAATTTTTTACTGTTCACACATGTTTTAAAGTCCGTTTTCGAAATTCAATATTTGTATTTTGTGCAGAACAAGCTATGATTTCCAAAACGAACCATGCAATGGTGCAACGGTGAAATGAGGTTCAAGAGAGCGACATCTTTTTATGAAAAATCGTTCATCTTTCTTAAATGCTGCTTTTGACTTTGTTGATTGCCCTGAGTCTTAGGATGTTTTGTTTTATTATTTTCTTGTATGGCCTTGGTTATGCATATTCATACATTTTATTCTATCTCAGAATGGAAGCAGTTGTTTTAATATTTTTGTAACATTAATATCTTTTAGACCTCAATATAACCACCAAAAATCCTAACTCTTATTGCGCAACTGAAATTGTTTTTACCTCAAACTTTTTCAAAACAAAACGTGAAAACTCTTAAAAAATTTTAAATTACAGAAAAAGTGGAATAAAAATCTGCTTTAACTGATAAGCTAACTTTAAATAGGAGCCCTTCCTTTTTGCATTTGATAGAGTTATGAGTAGAAGCTAGGCTTTGTTTGAGGGAAAGTCTAATTTTAACTTTAAGAAATGTGTGAACAATTATTTTTGCTGTATTTGCTTTGATACAGCATCAGTTTGTTTCTGTTGTGTCCGCGAACGGTCAGATTTTTGGGAGTAGATATATTTAAATAATTTCACAGAACGGATACACAAAATTGTGAGTTAGCTTAAGCGTACCTAAGTTTTCCACGTCAAACTATAGTCAGCATTAAATGAATGCAATATGATTGCATTTAAAGGGTGGTTCATAATTAACGCACGATGTTAATTGTAAATAAAACAAAAAGTATTCAGAGAATTATTTAATATTTTTTATTATGAACGAAGGATCTATGACAATTATGTGTGAAACAAAATATTGGCCAAATGCTCGCCACGGCTTCGGTGGCATACTTCTATCCGATGGCCCTTTTTGTCAATGACTCTGAGACATAATTGAGGTTTAATGTCGTTAATGTGCCGAATTGTGTCATCCTTTAGCTCTTGAATTGTTCTTGGCTTACTGACGTACACTTTTTCTTTTAAACATCCCCAAAGAAAGAAGTCCAACGGTGTCAAATCACATGATCGTGGCGGCCAATTAACATCGCCACGACGTCAGATAACACGGCCATTGCATTTCTCTCGCAAAAGAGCCTTTGTTTCGTTGGCTGTGTGGCACCATCCTGTTGGAAGCACATATCGTCCAGGTCAATATCCTAAATTTCTGGCCACAAGAGGTCCGTTATCATCTCGCGATAGATGTTCAATTGTTAGGCCCGACGACGAGTCGAGGTTGACGGCTCTTCTGCCACACTACCGCGCACAACAGCAATATTTTCCGCACGAACTGGGTGAGCATTCACAGGTGTTTTCACATTTCCTACAGACCCGGTTTGCTGAAATTTGAGCACAATTCTCCCAATTGTGGATACATTTGGTCGATTATACTGACCAAAAAAATCACGAAATGCACGAAATGCATTTTGATTTGAACGCCCATTTTCGTAAAAGACTTCAACAATCTTAACGCGCTCCTCAATTGTGTACCTCTCCATGTCTGAATTTGTCAAACACTGAAACAAAGAAATGTCAAATTAAGTTAGGCAAAAAGCTTGAATTTAGGATCGTGCATTATGGTTGGACCACCCTTTAGTTACATATTGGTATTTTTGAGTGAACTACGCACGTACATATTTAAATGCAATTTTGCTTATATCTAACCTTAAAAGCAGTTATTCTCATTTCCCTCTCAATTACTTGATTTGCATTTAAAAATTATTTTTGTTATGAAAATAACGAATATACGAGAATTCGTAACATCAGATTTAAATAAGTGACTAACACATTGATTTTCACATCTTTGGTTAAATGTAATATCGAAATGCAAGTGACGGTACGACGCAAAAAACCATTCCCTTATTAAAAAAAAAAAAAAAAAAAAAAAAACAGATCGCGATATAAAAAAAAATATGTATATGTACAATAATACAATGAATACACGAACATACCATACAGAAACACATAAATTTCTATTGTATGTACATAGGTGTGTTCTCATATTTGTTTACCCTTTTTTCAGTGTTGAACTTGAATTACGTTAATTTGGGGAAGTAAACAAAAATAGCACTTTTCCTTGTTAAAAAAGAAATTACCCATAAAAATGTCCTAAAACCATCATACCAGGGGTAAAAGTATGTAAATATGTATGAGCATACATGGTTTTTAATGGCATTTTATGATATCATACATGCTGGTACAGACTACTTTATGGTGAGGTCCTGTCTGTCAGACGACATTCCCTTATTCCCATCATGAAAGGGTGATTCAGGTGAAGCGCTTTATTTATTCTGATATACGAGTATGTTTGTGTATAAAGGAAAACTTGTATGCGCATATGTTAGTGACGATATGAAAATATTACTTAATGACCTTGTGCCTTAAGTTTGATCTCTAGGGGTTTAATAAGGCCGGGAGTTAAATATTAGGCGAAAAAGAAATTCAGGTTAGACAAGTTTCCTTACCCATAGTGCCTTACCCATTTATACATGAAGGTCGCTGTTTATATTATAAATTTTGGAGTAGTGTAAACGTTGAAAATAGTTTCTTGGTAAATATTCAAAAAAGTTTTTGTTTGTTTCAATTAATGAAAATGGCAGTGAAACAGGTTGTGCGGTCGATGAAATGGTTATTTTCTATTAGAAAAAAGCCCTTTTAACGATTGCAATGAACCGTAAGCGACTGCAGCAATAAAAATTATATTTTTGGTACACATGCATGTATTTTCTAAACCATATAGCTGTAAACATAGTAGATAGAGCTCATTCTTAATGTCTGAAAAGGCAACCATCCCACATCGTCAATGATACAAAAGGGAAATAAGTTACGATGACAATGAGAAATCAAAACTCGGCGTAAGCTTATCTGAGCTATTCTAGTGGATGTTGTTGGGCTTCTCAACTCAAATGCAGGTTATATTCCAATAATATTCGTCTCAAATTCACAAACCAAAAACAACTGATTTGTGGCTTAAAAGTAACGTTCGAGACTGTATATATTTGGATATAAACTTCAACTTGTCGAGTTATATGTAAGCTTGGGTCCCATCGAGAACGTATGGGCAACCTATACTCGTACCTTGAGTCTTAAAAGTTAGCCCGATCAGAGGACAAATCGCCATTTAATGTGTTGCGCGTTGCAATTGATAATTGAGTTTCAGGAGGTGCTAGAGGGCAAATGCAACTCAATTCATGTTGCTTATGAAATGGCAACTGCGCCCTACCATGCCATTTCCAGTCACTTTAGGCCGTTTAGCTCTGTTGTTATCTAGACCTGACTGATGGACGTTCTTTGTGTGGATAAGGTTCAACCTTGCCATCTTTTTGTTCTTACATATTTAAAACGTAAGGTTCAACACAAAAAGTCTGTTCAAGCTTTTTTCCATTTTGATGAACCGATTACACTTTTCGGCTTAAGATTTGAAAGCAAACCTTTGTATTATTATTTTATTTTTTTGCCTTCTAACCATAAGCATGGGTCAGTTGGGTGATACTTGTCGTAAGCTTCGTATCTATGCCGCTGTGAAGGGATATCACAATAAGTTTCGTAAGATCTTATCAACAAATATTATTGTGGTGGGCATAATTAACAGTGGATCTGATTGTGTTTCGACTCATACAAATTTTTCGGCTTAAGAAGCTGCATTTCTTTTTAATGCATATCAAAGGCCGACTGACTGCCAAATATTTTTGAAATATTCTAGAGCTTAAGTCTAGCAAGTGTGTCACCAATGAGCTCGCGTTTTACGTCTATTGTTATACGTCATATTCTCACTTATAAGTCTCTGGCCCCTTGAGAAATTCCTATAATATTGTAAGACTTATTTCATAAAACTAGAAAATATAAACAGAGTCCAAGGAACATTGAGAATAAAAAGCAACCAAATTCTGCCATTATTCCAAAACAACGACACTAGCGTTGAAATCTAAGATGAAGGCTTAGAAGGCAACAGACTAGCAAAGCCTTTTCTTGAACAACAAAAGGGATCCTATATAAACCTAAATAATCCCAATTCTACTCTGTGTCGCAAAGATATAGACATTTTTAAAAATGTTTTAACAAGAAAATTCTTCGGACGATTTTCGGTTCTGTCTGTACTGCGACATTGATTTAAAGGTCAATAGCTGAAGGATAAGGGTCCAACGACTGACTTGGCTGGATTATATAGAGCGGATGGACACAAACGCTCAGGTCCGAGGAATACCGCGACTCAAGCGGCACACGTAAGTGGAAGGGAACTTCATCCAACTGCGAAACCTTAGGCAGCTTGCGAAAGATTGAGCTAGCAGGTGGCGCTTTTTTGCAGAGATCAGGTCAACTCCAGAGTTTAGTGGCATCTCAAGTTTGTAAGTATTTAATTACTCAGATAGTCTGGGATACACAAGCGCTCAGATATCATACCTATCCAGCTAGCGCCGTTTTGTTACCAGCTTCCTTCATTTGCGCACACGAAGCTAGTTGAGATCGCCTGTCACTTGTGCTCGTCACTTTCCAAGTATGTTGTGTTTCTTAAACATAGATTAAATAAGAGCACATCACAGTGATCGAGTTCCAGAACTGTTTGGGAAATTGGAATAGGCCCTATATGAATGCATCATATCTAATAAACATTGTTTTGAGAGGGAGAACATTGGGTTCTATTGTTGATTTCGCCCGTATAATTGAATTTATCGACACGTTTGACACTTACTGCGGAATAAATAACGTTATCGACGTTTGAATTTGAAAAATTGCGGTTTTTGTAAAATCGAAAGAAACTTTAAGAATTTGACAAATAAAAAAAAAATGGAAATGATGGCCTATAGATAGTGATAGTGATACTGGTGAGTGTGTTTTAAGACGTGAGTGAAGGGTTTTGCGATGCAGTGCAGCTGATATTTAACAAGTGAACGACAAAGAGTAAGTTTCATAAAAAAAATGTATTTCCACTGGTCAAAGGTCATTTTAATTCCCCGCAACTTTCGCCTTAACAAAATTGAATTCCAATACGTGCTTATGGAACTGGAGCATTCGCTCACCCAAAGAAAAAGACAGAGGGCACTTTCCACCAAAGGAAAGTTGGCTGACTGTTTATGCTTTTTCGCGGAAGGCAGCTATCAGCACGACGTTGGAAAAGACTTTATCGTCATAAGTGCTGATGGACATCTGGAGAAGTAATTTACTACACACAATCTAAATCTTGGTTTGTTTTGAGACATTGGGATAAGAGATAGGTTGAAATTTATCTAAGAAATTTTGTGTATCTTCTGCATAACTTCATAAGCAGCCAAGGACAAAAAAAAATTGCGTGCTTCACCTTAAACATCTTTTGACCCAGGATTCAGATTCTACGTAACAAATTACTGCGAAAGAGTCTTCAGATGTCCAACAGAAATTATGACCCCATTTCTTCAGACCTCCGCAGTAGTTGTCTTATATGTTGCTATTTCGTTCTAGTTGTAGCTCTAACAGCCTTTTTTTTATTTGTAGTTTTCCCCTCGCCAATCGGACCACCGCCATATTGTGTTGGTTTTGTTATTGTTCCCTCATAATTTTCATTTCGAAAAAATTCCGCAGCGAAACTCTCGCGGAAAAAAAGTAAATAAAAATATCGATAATGCGGAATCAACAATACAGAGATATGTGTGGAAAAATGGGTAGGTAAGGTAGTTTTCCGTGTAGGAAACAACAATGCAACGAGTGCGTTACGGAATCAGCAATACGACCCATTAATGTGTCTAAGCACACATCTCCTAGTTGGGCTTTGTAACAAAACGATAATAGTTCTATCTACGACAGACTGTGGAGCAGACGAATCTCTGCAACACCCACTATATTCATTACAAAATACCAATTTATAAATTGTTTTTCAGATAAAACTTCTAACAACAATAAGGAAACGACGTGAGATATCTATGAACATGTTGGCATATAAAGGTGCAATCTTCATTGACCAAACCACGATTAACGCTTTCGGCCCTTTAAACTTTTCGGAAATTGCAAACAACTTCGCTTCAATATCTCTCCTCTTTGGAAAAAGCATTGGAAATTTGATTGTCTGTCGATGGCTATGAGTAATCAAAGAGCCCAATCAAATTTTCTTGTAGCTATGATCGGAAATAATAAATTAAAGAAAGCTTCACTAAGAATTCAAGAACATTCTGAGTGACCTTTTCCTGGGAAAGCGCTTTAAAGTAGGTGTTAAATAGTTCTCGAATGGAAACGCCCATGGAGAAACCAAACCGACACACGTTTGTTTCCACAAACCAAGGCTTTTTGACAAAAAGTATGTTATGATGGTTAAAGAACTCTTCACAGACTCACCCGCCAACAACATAAAATCAATACTAAAAGCCCATTTGCAATTCCGATAGAAAAACAAACTTTTTCCTTCCTTAAAACTTTTTGAAGAATTTTATAAAAAAAAAAGGGAATAAGGACAACAAAATATTATTCTCGGTCAATTTACATTGACACGAGTTGCCGGCAACAGTCACACAGGACGAATTCAATTAGAAACAACACAAATTTCCCTAAAATTTCGCAAATTTCACAACAAATGGCGGCAAGTTAATCAACTTAACTTCTATTCTCTCCTTAAGTTTGGCCTAAGTAGATCTCGTGGCCTTGTTGTTGTTTTGCCACTTACTCATATAAGCACGCCAAAGAGCATTTCATTCAATTTAACTTTGACTTTACGGATATGTGGCTAATAGAAGAACGAAAAAAGCCCATAAAATACAAAACAAACGATATACGGCAAGAACACCATATGATGACAGAAACACGAACACAAGGACGAGTATTTTGTTTTTTAATTTCCTTTTTAAAAAATCCATACATCTTCAAAGATGTGTGACTTCCCTATACAGGATATATGAAAACAAAAAAAAGGCGTAAAATGAGATCACTGGCACTCTTGTTTTAAGCACCTTTTTCGGCTTTTGTTTTTTTTTTTTTTTTAAATATTGACAAAGCATCCAACATTCCAGGTATTCGAGCATGTGCGCGCAATGTTATTTTCGGGCACTCTTGGTTGAAGAGGTTTTCCAATTTGAATACTTGATTGCCTGTCATTCCGGGGAGTAGGATGAATGGAATTTTAGAAAAAAATATCTTTAAATAAATATTCAATGGATTCATTACAAATAAAACAGTGTTAAGAGCCTTTTGCGAACACACATACTTGTATGTCCTATATTTGCAAGTGTGTCGTAATAACTTTTATGTTTTAGAGAATTTAAAAGGACAACACAACACACCCAATTTAAGTACAATTAGACGAGGGTGGTTCTTTCAGAAAAATAATAAAATATCACGTCAGGCATGTAACTTTAAATAAATGAGAAACTTAATTCCAACGAATAGTCAGACAGAGGTTATTTTAGACGCTGACTGTATCTTTAGTCGAGAGAAGAGACGGATACGAATGGTGGATACCCTGCTCCAGGGCACGTACTCGACCATTCTATACACATTCTCGTTGCCGGCACCCCATTCACTAGTCGCGCAGTTTTTCTTTTATGTATAGTACTTCTTTTTTCGATGTTTTACTTTATTTTTCTTGTTTTTGTAAACACGTGCATGTGGGAAACAGGCTTTTATACTTAAAGTTACGAATACACTCCTTCAGATGGTACTCTTTAATTGCTCTCCTCTTGAGAGTGCAAGGATAGTTGAAAAGTTGTTGACAAGGTTAGGACTCGTGCAAGGTTACATATTTAAGCAATCATCCTAATAAGCAAAGTTATGCACAATTTTGTTTTTTTTTTGTTTTAAAACTTATACCTGACCTGACGATTTTTCGAAAGAGTTTTTCGGATATGTTGTGCACACTTCATAGAGAAAGCTAATTACATTAACAGACTTTCCGAAATGCTCCTATTTTATTTCTTAGTTAGATTTGAGTGGTCTTCATTTGGTTTTAACTTAATTGGAGATCCATAATTATATTGTAACATTGGAAGAGCATAATACGATGACGATGGTTTAGATATTCCTGGAACCTTAGATACTTTTTGGTGAATTTCTTTAGTTTCGGTGATAAATTCTGATGCATTCCAGAGTGTTTTATGCCACATTCCACGTGCACAACAGCCTCTTTATCTAGATGCCTCTTGGTTGACTCGTTATACTGACGCTTGAGAGTATGTCAATTGGAATGAATGAAAACAAAGTCGTGTCTTACACAGTATATGAATTAAACACCAGCTTCACTGCGCAATATTTTCCTTATCTTTTTGTGATCTTCGTACTGTTATCCTTTCTGTGTATTGGAACTATGTTAGAAGTTGATACCAATACACGGCAATGATCAAGAAAAGGATGCAAAACAGTGGAAAACACATCTTGGAATCTGAAACATTGCAACAGGGTGTAATCAAATACAATACAATGGCAATCATTTACAGGCATTTACTCATAGCTAAAAAATTTCGCGGGCAGCCAATCACGAACGCATAGACAAAAGGAACAAAACCAGTCAGTTTCCACTTTGTCCTTATACATTACACAGCGTTTTGCACTCTGGGGAGGGCGAAAAATTACTCATTTTCGCGGGCATATACTATACATTTCCATAAGGAAAAATTGACGGGGCAGGCTATAGTATGCATTCTGACTCAGGCAAAAATAAATGGGATTCGGAATTTGAAACAAAGCAATAGATCTGCGCTATTTGATCTAATGAGACGTTGTTGTTGGTTTTTTATATGACAGGTGGAATTTTTCAGTCAAAGGGGGAGTGAAACTTCTCGTTATGTCTTAGTCTAATCTTACACGCGGCTTTTAAACAGTGGAAGACATTGGAGCAGGTGTCTTCCCTGAGGACTTCTGCATATATCTATTTGTCGGTCTACCCGTATATAGTAGCGTATTTTAAGCAGAAATGACGGATATTTATCAGATCGCTTGCTTGCTTTAGCCTGAATCCAACAGCCTCATTGGAAATTGCATATTCGTAAACAGTCAAGTACCCATCGAATCACTAAACACTCAAACCATACTTTACAAAATAAAATGTTAAATTAAAATAAATGAAAAAAATTCCAAGGCCCCAAGGTTCGATGTGAGGAGCGTGCACCAGATTATCTGTAAAATCTGAATGGAGGTGCAACACCAGCAAATGCCATTAAGTCCAACGAGGTAGGCTTGTGAAGCACACTATCGTGAGGATCTGAAGAATCTTTGCATTAAAAGGTTGAACAACCTTCCAACTTGTGAAAAATCAAGAAAGTTATGGGCGGAACTCAGCAAATTCAGAATTATAAATCCAAATTTCTTGACAAACAGAACTAACCTATTAACATTTTATATATCGGGTTTTCCAATAGGGACTTGATAACTTTGAATTTAATTTGTGAACGCACTCTTTCACTAATCATCAAACTGTCACTGTCAATTTATTCAGTAAACTCAACATTTTCATCATGGTAAAGTACACGAACGAGCAACGTGTGCAAGTTATAAAAATTTTTTACCGAAATTCGGAGTCGGTGACTACAACTTTAAGATCGTTAATTCCAATTTTCGGTCGTAATTCTCGCCCTAGTAGACAGGCAATAACAAGTTTAGTGCAAAAATTTGAGTCTACATATTCGTTGTGTGATGTTGCCGTGTCAGTGAGACAACGGGTTGGTCGAAGTGTCGAAAATATCGCTGCCGTTCAGGTGTTCGTAGCAAACCATCCAAATCAGTAAATTCCACGGCGTTCTCAAGAATTGGGCATGCCCAACGATTATTTTTGGCCCGAATTGGAAGATATGGATTTGGACGACATGTGGTTTAAATAGGATGCTGCCACAAGCCACACAGCATACGTTACAATCGATTTATTCAAGAGTAAGTATGGTGAGCGTGTTATCTCAAGAAATAGGCCAGTCGATTGGCCGTCTCGTTCGTATCTCAAATGGTTTGCGTTTTATTAAAAAAAAAATTGTGAAGTCCTTATTGGAAAACCCTTTCAGGCCATAATTCATGGTTTTGGGGTGCGGTCATTATTGGACCAATTTTTTTTCTAGACGACAATGGAAGAAAAGTTACAATCAATGAAGAACGCTTCCGGCTATGGTTCCAGTAAGATAAGGCTACTTGCCACACAACCACATTAAGTTCAATAATCGTATAATTACCTATAGTTATTTAGGTGATGTTTCTTAGGCGCCACCGAGCTGCGATTTGACACGTATGGAGGTACTCTAAAGATCGATGCTAAGGGAACAATCCAGAGAGGATTCAGCCAATAAAGAATAATTTTGGAATAGGGGCCGAAATCATCGAAAATGTAGTTGGTTGACAGGATGGCCTACTGCCAAGCCAGCCGAGACAGCTATTCCATAATTTGTCGGAAAGTTGTTTACTCTTTTCAATAAAGCAAGACTTTTGATTGAAGTTGTTGAAGTTATCCCGAAATCAGTGAAGAACAATTGCATCGTTGCAAACTGATATAAGAATTTCAAAGCCAGAACTAGGAAGTTTTTAGAATTGTTTAAGCCCTATTACTAAAATTTAAGATGAGCTTAACTCACAGTTAACTAGGAATTCAAATTTTTCAGCTTTATTTAATCTTTTATAGATTTATAGATTTTAGAATAGCATTTAAAATTGCATAAAAAATGCATCCATTTATGTACAATAATGATGAAAAAACTCCCTTTGATCCGGCAACGTGGGCATCACTCTCATATAGAGAAATTCTTCAAGAGACTTACTTCTTGTTCATGTAAAAAGACACAGTGAAATTGAAGATACTTGTGTTCTGAAGAAAGTATTTCTGACATGGAATAAGGCAATATTTATAAATATTTTGTTTGGAAAATAGTTTTCTTATAAACATGTCTAAGCGGATACGACCTGCAGGCCAACAATTCTGAGAAATTTACTCAATTTATCGTAAATTCCTGTTAAACATTTTTATACAATACCCATTCGTATCCACAAAAGAAAATTAGAATGATGTTATTTCATTGAAGAAATGTTCTGATGATGATGATTCCAGTTAGTATACTTGTAGTTTAAGTTAACAAAACATGATTTTAAATTTAAACAACAACGATTATCTCATATTAGGAAAAAAAAATTCTTTTGACTATTTTAATAGAAATTGTTGTTATCCCCTAGACCAATGGCCAAAGGAAAAAGTCGTTAGCTCTTTAGGGAGTCCTTTCCAGATACGCTTTTATAGGGAGGAGAGCCTTGATCCGAGCGCTGGCATAGCTATTAGAAAATATTATACTACAATACTTCCCATATTATATTACTTCCGAGGAACAAAGTAAAAATATTAAGTCTTGTCTTTCCTTTGAAGCCACCAATAAAATATATTTTATTCAAAAAAGGACTTGGTGGCGTGTCATCATAGTGAAATTTGTCAAGAATTGTTGTTAAGAATTTCAAACCACGATCGTAACCGAAATTTCCGATCACCGATTTCGGGGGCGTTTGCAAACCTCGGAAATAGAAATCTTTTTCCTATGGCAGGTTCTATCACCCAAAAGCCCATGCATAAGGAAAAATCGAGTATTCTGCCTTTTCGTATTGTTCGGGATTCTAAAACAATTTATTGTGCAGCATTTGTTCCACTCTCGCGATGTGACTGAGCCAGATAAGTCGTTGTACTTTAGTTCTTTGGATTCCCTCGCAGTCTTGCTAAAGAGTACAGAGTTCGCTCTTGCGATTTTTTCCTATACAACTACCTCGGAGGTAGGTAGGTTGATGGGTGCATTTTAGTTTTCAATATCTAAATGGGACTGCGTCCTCATTGACCGGAGATGAGATCTCCTCTTTCTTATCTTCTTTTTCTTATCCTTTTATTAACCCTTATACGAACTTATACGTAACGAGTTTCCCATTTTTACTGCATCGCTGCTGCTACATTTATGGGGTTGGCTAACGTCGCAGACCGCAGAACGCGTCTACATAATGCTCTGTCCTGGATCGCTTTAGTGGTTAGCCCAAAGCGTTGTTGCGCATTTGCCATCTGAGAAATCCAGGAATTCTTTTTCGGACCTCGTTTTCTTACAGTTATAGTGACCGTAGTTGATAGTGCCTTTTTAACCGAATTTTCCGCAGATTTTCTTTGAACGTGGCAATACTTCTGATGCTGATTCTATTCGCCTCAAGCTGTTCGGTTACCGAATATGTAGATTATATGTAGATTTCCTCTTATATGCGTAGATCTAATGTAATCGCGTTTAGTGTCTCCACTAGACATGCTCAACATTTTCATTTCCGCTGCCGTCATTTTGTTTTTAAACGCTTCGTACATTGTCTAGCACTGTGAACCGTATATAAGAGCTGGTCGAACAACCGTGGTGTAGAGTTTCCCTTTAATTTAAGTGGAAATTTTCTGTTGCAAAAGATTCCCGAATTTTTCCGCCATTTCATCCATCCCACACTCACTCTGTGGTTTACATCGTCGTCACATTTCGCTTCCATGTTAACGATTTATTCTAAGTACTTAAAGATAGTGCTTTTCGGAAGAACTATTTCGTCTAACATTATATCCGGAACAGGTCGCAGCGGATGCGCAAATGGGCACGTCAAATGCTCCGTCTTTGAACGACTTATTTTAAACCCGTTTCTCTCTAGCGCATTTTTCCATGAATCTAAGGCGTTCTGCAAATCTTCGACGTTATAGCTTAGTATAACTGCGTCGTCAGCAAAGAGAATTGGCCTTACAACTGCTTCGCGCATGCAGTCTTTTAAAAGATAGTCGAATACTACGTTAAAGAGGAAAGGGCTAAGTACGCACTCCGTTGTACGCACTAAGTTGATGCACTCCGACATTAACTGGAAATTCTCTCGTTAGTCCAGCAGAGCTTTTAACCGCAGTTTTCACGTTTCCGTACATGTCTTGTATTATTCTAACATACGTTTCCGGTACGTTTTGAGACCTCAGCGCGGCCCATATGAGATCCCTAGGCACTCGATCGAATGCTTTCTCCAGGTCGATAAATACCATGTGTAAATCCTTAGACGAATCACGGTACGTTTCCATTATTATTCGTAGGCTTTGGATAGCGTCCACCGTCGATTTTCCTTCAACAAATCCACACTGGCTATTATCGAGCTTTATTATTGGCCGAAGACGTTCGTTTAAGACTCGTTCGACGATTTTCATTGTGTGTGACATAAGATTGATTGAACGGTAGTTGTTGCATTCTCGAGTGTCGCCTTTTCCTTTGTATAATGGAACCAAGAAGCTACTTCTCCATTGATTCGGCATAGGTTGTCCACATATTAATTTATTTAAAAGTTTCGATAGCCAAACGCTGCCGATCCCCTCCATCTTCGACCAAAACTCTGATGGAATGCTGTCTGGTCTCGCCGCTTTCCCCCACTTCATTTTTCCGACTGTCACGTGGAAACTGTTTGTTAAGCAACTCCTTGCAACTCCTTTCTTATCACTCTCTTAATATGCTCATAGCTGCTCCAATTTTTTTTTATATATAAAGCCTTCTAATGTTTGAAGGCTCGAGATTTTAAATTAAAGTAAAACACAAAAAAACACAATTCAATAACCATAACCCATTTTATTTCATTGAAGAATTAGTAACCTCGAACTCTTTTGGTGAAATTTCAGACACAATCGTTTTACAAAGGTTATACTGTCAGTTAAATTTTTGACAACTTTTTCGTGTAGATAACAATTAATTTATTGGCTTTTGTGTTGCCAGTATTGACGCTAATTGACATGTCCATTTCACGAAAATACCTCCTGGTCAAATTGTATCGGTTGGCAACTAAGTAATTGCAGATTTTTTCATATAATTGAACACATTTTTTTAAATACAAATGAATAAGCTTTAATCAATGATATATTTTCCATTTTATTCGATGACCTTTGTCCATCTTCCTACATTCGTAGAACTTCTGTTCTTTATCAGAAAAATATGAACCAAGTGCGATTTCACAGCATCATCACCATTGGCAGTTTTACCATCCAAAGAGTTTTCCAAAGATCGAAATAAATGACAATCTGATGGAGTAAGGTCAGGGCTATATAGTGGATGCAACATCAATTTCCAACCAAGCTCCAGTAATTTTTGGCGAGTGACCAAAGAGGTTTGCCCCCTAGTGTTGTCCCGGTGAAAAATGACACCTTTTGGATAGACCAATTCTGGCCGTTTCGTTGATCGCTGTATTTAATCTATCCAGATTGGTAGTACACATTTGAAGTGATCATTTAACCTTGGAAGCAGTTCTAAATACACACAGCTTTCCAATACCACCAAATTAAAAGATCTTCTTTTGGTGGATATCAGCGCAATTTGCTTCCAAAGCAAAGTAAGACTGACAGCTAACAAACGTCAATAGAAAAGAATATCTTATTGATCCAAAAATGTCACCATAAAATGGACTAGGTGCTTAAAAGTTTGGCGAACAGAAAGAAAATTTTGGAATTAAGTTTCTTCATTCTGTAAATAATCTTAGACGATCACAGGTGGATTTAATGCCATCCAAGAGACAAAGATTTGGGGCCACTTTTTCAAGAATTCGTGGCCAGATGTGCTCAATAACACGAATAATGTTTGCTGCAAATGCATCGATTATTGTTGGTCTGTCAGCCTAGACTAGCGACTATATGTATCATATCACTGAAGAAAATAAATAAAATATAATGCAAGTAATCTTTAAGTTTGGGGCACCAAACCATAATTTTGGAACCAAATTTCTAAGATTTGGTAATGTTGTTAAAGCGTGTTTGTTATCACGAAAAAATCACAAAAATTACTGAATAAAAACGACACTGGTAGTTTGCAATTTGACATATTTAAATGTCTAAAGTTAGTACTGGTTAAAAAAAATACACCTTTCCATATAAATAAATAATAATATCCTGCGTGCCGGTGACTAGGTTTCCTTACCTGCTTCATAGATCCTGGGCAGGTTTAAAGTGCCCATCAAGGCCTTATTATTTGTAGGAATATCTGATGTTATTTTTATGGCGAGACTTTTGATTTCCTTGAGCTGAGAGGCCGAACAGATCCATTATTTATGACGATTTGTTCGCCTCTCGTTTTAGCATCAAATGTGCTTTTCACGGTGTTCTGTAACTACGAGTAGCTTGCAGCGTTTCCATTATTTAATTTCTGTCACCTTTCGGAATTAAGAGGCGAGTACACTGTAAAAAGTTGGCTAAGGTGCTTCGGGGTCACGGACAAGTCCTTACTGATGTTTCGATATGGGTTCACTCGTTTCGTTGCAAGTTTTGAGTCATAGACTGACTATTTTAGACATTCCAGACATCTAATGTAGTATCTACCTTTCTCTTGTTGGAAGCCAGCTCTGAATTTTGTTTTTAGACAGCGGGCGGAGTCGACATTTGCACCACCGAATGTTCGCATGTTTATTGTAGAATGCTGAAAAAATGCTTCAAATCGGATTTAAGTACACGATCAAGTTAGATAACTCTGTATGTTCGAACTTAATAGCTGAAATATTTTGCCTACCGATTTTGGTTTTGAACTTCTCAAGTACAACTTTCACATTCTTCTTCGAGTTGTCCACGAGACTATAAAATTCTTTCTCGGTAGGGGCATATGCACAAATTTGGTTGACTTAATGATCACAGAGAGAACAGCACTTATTTCTCAATATGACTTACGCTGTTGTTTAGCCGGGAGGACATTTCTTTTATGCTCATTTATGGGTTCGCCATCACTGGTATCCCAGAAATTTTTGAGTTGTGTCATGGTGAAGGTATTCGTGACCCGAATATACATGCAAATATGTATCTTAAAATGTGGAATCTGCTGAAGATACCGAGATGATATGGCGATTAAGACAAAAAGTTCGAGAACATACATTACATGAGTCTTAAGAACTAACTACTTCTTGTTTTTAATTTGCTTAACTTAAATTCCCCAGAACTGAATTGTATTTCGATTATCGAAATCCAATCATTTTATATATACAAATAGCAAATATGAAAGTATGAAATGCAAATTAAATAAATATGAAATTTAAATATGATTTTTGGGCAAAAGAGATTCCTGAAAATACTTCCACATGTGGCAACAATATTCGGGTTTAACAATTTGAAGTATTTATGTAATATATATACATCCTTGTGAGTAAAGAATGTTGTTTCCTTGTGTATCCGGATTACTTGCTTATTCAAATTTCAGATGCAGAGATTTCAAAGAAAATGGGAAGAATTCGTATTCATATGTGTTATGGTTAACATATTTGTATAAAATATTTTCATTTATGAGTCACCTTGTAAAGACATGAGCTGAAGTCGTTTACACAAATTCCGCATCGGAAGAAAATATATTTTAGAGCTACATACGTTTGCGTTCAGTTTGGAATTTGTAATTATGCTTAAAATATGTCTAAGAATATTAAATTGAGAATATGTCTTCTAGAAATAGTTTGCAGTTTCTTAGTATTTATGTAACAAGCTATGTTCTTTCAAGGCAATACATTGCACGTAGGATAGATACATTTTGCTCTTCCAATTCGTAATTGCTTAATTTATTGCTGATTTTTGAATGCTGCATATCTTAGATATTAAACGACTCTTTCTAGTCCGACTGTTTCATTTTCATCAGTACTATTGTGCGTTGTATCCATCAGAGATTTACTTTAAGGACAAAAAGGTTTTTGAAGATGAAGATTACTGAAGGCTTCGAAGCCTGCCTGTTTGTCCTTAAGGACATGGTTATGACTGTCTTTCATCCCAGTCCCAAGGATTGTTTCATTGGCATTACGATTTTTATAAAAGGTCGGTGGACAGAGACAAAATGCGGAGTCTGATAACAAAAATAGAACTGAGCTTTATGGACTGTGCAAGCACTGCTGGGTTAGCTGGAGGGTTTGTGAATATTCCGACGATGACGACGTCAGAGGCAGATCCAGCGATGCTATGCTACACGACATATTTGGAGCTCATATCTTTTTTCGGCATCTGGTCAAGTTGTTGAAAAGGTGATGATGTTGAGGGAATTTTCACCGAACAAATATCAGCGTAAGAAGCATTTAAATAGTAAGTGGTACCCTTGGAAGAATTTGAACCCTACTTTAAGGCTTATGCCTTCGTAACTTCTGCCTGACAATGTAAAAGATTATCTGTTAACTTGGCTATCCAAGTGGAATGTTCAGACCCCTACCTAAAGAACTATTAGCAGAGGTCATAAAATGCTTAAATAGGAATATACCATAACTGCCATCCAAGAAGAGTTACAAATTTGGCTGACCAAAAATAGGATGAAAACCTTAACAACTAGTACAGTAAAAGCAGTGCTTATCTTGATATGGATTCGCCATGAAGTCTTGTGTTTCAGACATCTAAGCCAATGCATGATAACAGTCTGCATCAAGGATAAGTTCATTCAGTATAAGCCTGATATGCGATTATATCCCCACAGAGAAAAGTGATGCTCTGCCAAAGATTGTTTTGCGAGCTTAGCGAACAGACTTATGAGTTATTGTTCTTTTTTTAATGAGTATTCCTGCAGACTGTGCATCGGCGAAATTTCTGTAGATGGTGGAGCTTTAAGGTGGTGGATTTTGCTTAACACTTTTACTAACAGCAAGTGGTTCAGAATGGGTGATTTTCATTATTATATTTTAAGTTTTGGCAAAGATGCGTACACTGGCCCAAATGGATTATTGACTTACAGAGGATGGTTTTATTACCTCCGTTGAATCACAGTAAAGATGCTAGAATCAGGTGCAAGTTTGCAATGTTAAAGAAGTACTTCCAAATTTTATCCTTCACTTTCTAGGTTCACCTAAATATGCATATTGTTAAAAAGCAAAAATCGTCAGAACAAACACTTTATCGGTAGATTTAAAAGAGGAAAAATACTTTTTAGATAGTGCTACTAGGGTGTGACATCATGAAACACTGATAGACCATGAGTATGTATCCTTTCAAAACGTGCAACAACTTGTTTACTCTTAGAGAAAAAGTTGAATGTCAACAAAGAAAAAAATTAATAAATGAATAAAAAACTGACTTATCCAATCCCGCAGAGACAAGTATAGCAATCTCGTTGAGTTCCACATCATAGCAGAGCGAAGTATTGCCACAGACAAAATGAATTCACCAATCTTACCACTGTTGCTCCTGGCAGCCACTTTGGCTTCCTCTCATACTCGTAAGCTGCAGAAACGATATTTTTGTTTATCCTTAACTTTTCTGCATAATATCTCGCTTAATGGCGATATCCCACACAAACAGTGGTAAAAAAAGTTTCTCCTTCATCCTGTTGAGGGTGCAGCAACGCCTTTACATTCAAATGTGGTTGCTGTGCATATTTTCTGGCAATAGCTTGGGCTCCACTAGAACTTTCAAGAGCAGTTTTAACCCGACTTTACGTGAGCTTTGTGAAATAATATTTTCTTCGACATTTGCCACCAAAAAGAGATACACAGCCCACCATCGCCAGTAGATGTACTCACAAAGTGAGTGCATTGAAAACCGCAACACAAACGAAGATGTATCTATGAATGTATACGAGTACAATACAAATACACCAGCAGGATTTTTCCAGAGACTTGCGTTTCTATTTTGTTACCAAGGCCACTATTAATACACACACCTACAGCTAGCATTTCTCGCCCGTCTATGTAGGGCTTGTGTTTTGATGTTAAGCACCTCTAGATAAAATTGGAACTGCTCTATGGATCCAGGATTCCACTCGTAACGTGATCTGTTGTTATTCCCCTGAGGGGAAATTATGATGATGATATGAAAAGGGGGTAGTTAGGGGGAGTTTTTTTTCACAAGAGTGGTGTCTATGGGTCAGATGAGGAAGAAACGGGGGGAATACGAATCAGTGTCAGTGTTTTAACAAAAAGGGACACGCAATCACTTCAAACACAGTGCCACCCAGATTTTTTTCCCAATCCCTTGGCACTGACACTGGGTGGGTCTGTGTATTTGTGTAAGTGGGTTTTTGGGGGCTGGGACCGAGTTTGAAATTGAAATTAATGGTTTCGTTTGCCTTGCAAGGACATACATATATTTTGCAAAATGATAGCTAGGGTAAACAAAAATATTTCTAGCTTATTTATTTGGGATACAAATGGAATAGGACGGGTAGCAGTTGTGCTCAAATCATGCGGGAAGAACGAATTCTATGTATACGAGTAGTTACTTTCACAGATTCCGACAAGGCTCTGTCGAAATGACAAATTATTGGATAATTGTAAATAAAGAAAATACTTTTGCTTCGCATTCTGAAACCTCTTTGGACACCCGTTGCTAGTGGATGTTTTCCTTCTTATTTCCCAGAGGAAATATTAGGTGTGTGAGAATGTGAGAAATACTGTAATCTCTATAAACAGACAACCGGGGAACAAATAAGAACACAGTGGATGTAAGAATTGTCAATGAGTAACACATGCCTCGTAAAAATAATGATTCCCGGCAGATTTTCAGTTTGCTTATAAGGAAAAGTAGTTGTAGTTGTGTATCCCTCTGAATTTGGTAGGAAGATTGACCTCTAGTGACACATATGGTCCTATAGGGACTTTGTATAAATAAAGACTGAACACTGCATGTTCTTATTAGTTTCGGCAAATAACTCAGAATGCTCTATTAAATGAGTAAAAATGCCAAATTTTCAGTCTTTTTCATATAAGCATTTTCCATCACCAGTGGAGTTAGCGGGAAGTTTATTTATCAGATGTGACAAATATACATGTTCATATGCTCTCTCAATCTTTGGTTCAATACTTATTTTCAATGTTTCCCAATTATCAATAACTAGGATACAAAAGCATAATGATTTTTACATTTAACTCCGACAAATTGATGAACATTCATATCAAGGTGGGAGTTGCATGACATATAAGGCGTATACCCCATTTCTCAAGTTCTCATTGCTTAACTCGGTCATATACCTAATCTCTTTAAAAGTATCTTATACGAAGCTTTATGAAGCAATACAAGCATCTTTTTTCTCACAAGCATACTTTTAGTTTCAGAAGATACAATCAAGACGAGCACACTCTCTCTAAGATAGCTGTAGAGGCCTTTAGATTATTTAAAACTAGAATAGTTCGGTCACACCAAGAAACCAGTTAAGTGACCAATGGCTCTTGACCAACAATGTGAGAATCTTGCACAACTCGAATTGACCTAAAAAATCACTATTTCTGACGAGGTGATTTTTTTATATTGGCGCTTATGTTAACTAACAAAATTGCCACACCTAAGGATCGAAAGACCTGCGTGTAATTGTCTAGAAGTAAATGCTTCTGTAGAGAGTGACAGTTAGGTGCGAAGCTTGGAGTGGTGGCATCATTAACCCATTCTACTATGAAAATGCTGGTTAAAACGATATTCTGATCAACGGTGAGTGCAGCAGAGCCAATATTACCGAGTTTTTGTGGGCTGAACTTTGAAGTAGGCACCATGTAACTGTGTAACAACAACAACAAACAATCGATTTTTTGCGCGCTGAGATCAGTAATTGTGTTATCAGCCGTCTTGGCGATGTCAATTGGTCGCCTCGGAGCTGCGATTTGACACCGTTGTGATCCATATTATGCTGACAATCCAGAAAATGATTTCAACTCTTAAACTTATATTTGTGACACTCTGTACTAAGTTACGTACTTTTGAACTATGAATACTCAACAAACCAAGAGCACAACGTTCAGCACTTACTTCGTCTTCAATATCGTCGCTTTATTTGGCGCCAGCTTGATACGATTCCTGCCTACTTATATTACATCAGAAACCTTAAAAAAATCTTTTAGATGTAGTGAATAGCGGCAGAATAGAATTGGATAAATATAAGAATAGCTTAATATCTTAGCGCTATTTTAAGTTTAGCGTTTTGTAATTAGAAAAATATCTGTCGAATTGTGAGAAAAGTGCGCCACTATGTTTTTGTCTGGTAGCCATTGAAAGCAGATGATCTCGCGAATACTTGTAACAACTACGAATGAGTGTTTGACGCTGTTGATCTGCAACCATGGATCCACCACGTCACAACGAAGATATTATACCTTTAGTAGTCCGGACAGCCGGTGACTCCAGTCGAATCAGTGCCGAAGAAGCCTAAATTGATCTGTGGCCAGAAAGGTCACAAGTTTTTTTTTGATGTACGCGGCATAATCTACACTGATTATCTTTATAGGAAAAAACAAACAATTTCCGCTGAATATTTACTATACCAATTTATAGCATCGGTTCAACGGCGATTTCCAACAAAAACGGCAGCATTTAGCTTTTCCTTTAGGACAGTACACGAGTTCACACTTACGCAGTCGCGATGGCGATATTTAATATTTCGGATAAGATAGAAGAAATATCTTAGCAGAAAAAGATTTAGTTTCAATGATAAAATCATCGCTTGAACAAACTCATATTTTGAAGAGCTCGGCAAATCTCATTATATGAATGGAAGGACCTACAAATTGGAGAAACGGCAGATGGAGTGAATTGAGTTCGGCGGAGCCTTTGCTAAATTGTAAACTTCCATAAACTCATGAAGAATCAATAAACGTCAAATTTGGCAGCGGTAGTAGCAGGACCTTTAACTGCGCAATGTGGGCGTTCTAATAGGTTCACACATTATATAAACATGTAAGTGAACAATTTGACAGTTCTCAGCAGGATTAGCAGCAGCAGTAGATGCACTTTGTGGTTCTCTGTTAAAAGCCTCTGACTTATTGATCCACCGTCGTATGTCAACGCTGTCAACTCACAGTTTGGCCGGCAGCTGGGTACGTAAATATGTTCAAGTTCGTCTGAGCTGCATTTACCTGACGTTTATCGTCATTATGATGCAAATATTGTTGTTGATTGGCTTTTTAAGTAAAAAATCATCGAAGATGTCACTGATGAACAGATCGTAAGATCAATTTGCTATAGTCTGGTGATTTGGGACATACCATTGTGGAGATTTATTTTGTATCTTCCATAGTCTAATGACGGTGTGCTAAATTCTTCAATTAGTGCTCATCTCAATTCTCAGTGCTAGTAGGTGAACGTCGGTCGTGCACTTAATAATATGAAGCGGTCATAGGCATATATTGTGCTCATAATCTCCTCAAAACTGCAAAAACAATGTCTAAAGAAATGAGCACCAACGGGACTAAATTTTGGAATCGCTCCTTTCATATATCAGTGGTTTCCTTCTAACGTCTGCTTACAGTCACTTCAATTATGTGATGAGTTCCCACCCTGCCTCTTGATCAAATCATCTTTGCTATTTACAACACACCGGCATTTTTGGCATTTAGCTGCGCCGTGGTGAGAAAAGCAATTTCAGTTTCTTGCAGCGTTCTGTTTTGTTGCAGGAAGTGATATTTTGTGATGACGAGATCGCATGTAATAAAATAGTGACGACTTTTCGGTCAACTTTGAAATGCTGTCGGCAAACTAGAGTAGTAATGAAGTTGATGAGTGCCTGCGCTTACATCTAAGTTTGAGTGTGATAAAATACAATACAAAGAACACCTGCATGGATATTACCATAATCTACAAGTAATGGAAATATTGAGTATTATCTCAGTATGATTGCTCTACGATATACATATGTATGTAAGTATGTAAGTAAAATACTTACAGACAATAAAAGTGGAGTGGTTTCCTTATAACATACTTAGTCTTCCTTGACATAGTTTCCTCAATTTGCAATTTCCAAATGGGCACTTAAATTCTCCTAAATCATATCGATTTTTTCCTTTTTTACTAATAAAATCGTTTTTACAGTTCCAATTTTCGTTTATCGATGACGTTCGTAACATCCTGCCCTAAGACAAAATTTTTCGAAGAAACGTTCAAAGGTGCGGTCTGGAAATTGACTTCCTTCCACAAGAAATTTATTTGACACTCACGTGATACACACCTGCACGATGCCCCCTTAAATCACGACATAAAACATCAACAGTCCAGAAATATCTCCTGTGCCATATAAGAGCCATTATCGATGTTACCTTTCTCCGAATGTGAGTCCGATTTTGACTCACCGGGGTGAAACGATTTCGTGAAACCCTCATAGGACAATTTGGATTATTGCGTGAATTCGTTTTGAGCGTTCATCGCTGTCATTCCATGGTGATGACAGCCGATGAGTAATGCTGTCACATTGTATAGGTAAAAGCGAGCGAGATTTTAATGCTGAATGGCACACCTCATAGACTGCGGCACTAGCATACGCATTCACCGTGAACCGCTAAACATTTTCACGTGACTTGCTGCAGGCGTAGTCGATGATGAAACTTAGGATGACAGTTTCCAGTAATTCGTTTAGAAACACTAAGGTAGGCGAACACTTAAATGTTTACAACCGAATTTGGTGTTCGATTTTACGGCGAAATGGTTAAGTGGTGTACGAATAACTTGGATAGTAAATCCCTTTCAATGGCAGCTGACCTTTGGGCGGGTGCTGCTTCATGATGGACTTGTCCATTCTGCTTTTCTGGAGCTTCTTGGAGCTGTTGTCACGTCGTTGTTTTATACTTTTTTTTGTTATCAACGTATATGATTCCTGTCGTATCTTTGCACAAGCACCTGCTTAGCAGAAATAATGAAAAGTTTTTTTTAGGATGAAGGGTGAAAAAAGTTTTCAAATCCGAGTATCTTGCGGAAATTGAAAATTGTCGACGACGACGATGGAATGTAACGTGTACATGTAGGTCTTAATCAAGTTAAGTGAAGTACTTGCTGGAAATTGGATTGAAATTGTTGAAAGGCTTGTGTTATTGAGATGTCATGAACAATTTGAAAGAGTTGGTGGTGCAGGGATTTTATTAGAAAGTAGTTTTGTCGAAATTAGTTCAAATGAATTCGTACGTGTATGGAGTTGAATTTTTTTTATATATGTGTAGACTGTGGTTTGATGTCATTTACGTGATTTATGTCCACAATTTTATGTTAGTGGGTTTTTATTGAATACCTCAAAACTGCAGGTGTTATTATCGAATACAGTCATACTGGATGATCATTTCACCTTCTTCCATTTAATTACTTCGAAATATTCTATTGATTTGAATTTCTACTGAAATAATTGCATACCAAAATATCCTTGTAAATGAAAAAATAATGGTGCTAGCTCTTCCTTTTACACCCGCGAACAACACGAAACATCTGACAGGAGTTATTTGTTTAACGAGTTTATTTCTTCTTTCTGCTTACATGGTCATCGTCCAGTACTCAGTTACTATGAAACTCGTATGTCGTTACTGTGTCGCAAAATTAGAAATGTCTTATTGAAGAAAACGGTCTGCTTTCCCTTGTGAACGAGATCAACAATTTTCGTCTTTTTCAAAACTTGTATAGAAGAGTTTTCAACACAGTCAAGCACATGGCAAGTTAGTTCAGAACAGAAAGGCACATATCACCTCGATCAAAAAGTTCCCGGGATCTATTCAGAAAATTAAAAATACAAGTTCATTCATCTAAATCTATATTGTCCCCTTCAAAGTAATCCCCATCGACTGCAACACACTTATGCCAGCGCTTGATCCAATCCTCGAAACATTTTTTATATTCGGTTTTCGGTATGTCCATCAGTGTTTCCTGCGATTTTTCCACTACTTCCTCTCGGCTGCTGAAACGCGTTCACCGTAGTGGTTTTTTTTTTAACTCGATTGAACAGAAAGAAGTCACAGGGAGCCAAATCAGGTGAATTCTGTGGCTGTTGGATGGTATTTGTTGCATTTTTCGTCAAAAATTACGAATAATGATGGCACTGTGCGACGGTGCGTTATCATGATGCAAAATCCAAGAGTTTTCTGCCCACAATTCTGGTCTCTTTGGGCGAATTGCTTCACGCAAACGTCTCATAACGCCCAAATGATACTCTTTATTTACTGTCTGGCCTTCTGGCAAAAATTCATGATGCACTACACCGTTGTGATCCATGAAAACCGTGAGCATTGCCTTCTTTTTTGACTGAAAATGACGTGGTTTTTTGGTCTCGGCTCATTTGGTGAACGCCGTTCACTTGCCTGATGTCTGGATTGCGTGTCGTATTCATAAACCCACGTCTTGCCTCCAGTAATGATCCTTTTGATGAATGTAGGATCGGATTTAGCCTCGCAAATCATCTCTTTTGCGACGTCAACACGGTCTCTTTTCTTCATGAAATTGAGGTCCTTTGGTACCAACTTTACTGCTACACGACGGAAACCCAAATTATTAACCAAAACGTCTTGGATGGATCCATAGGCAATGTTAAAGTCCTCCGCTATCTCTTTGATGGTTAATTTGCGGTTATTGACCAACATTTCTTTTACTTCATCAATGTTTTCGTCGGTTTTCGATGTCGATGGTCTGCTGGTAAAAGACAGTTTTCTTTAGAGAATCGTTGCCGAAACACTTTTCCAACATTTCCAACGTTCGCGCACCATTAAATTTTTACGCAAAATTTAATACAATTTCTTTGCTGCAAATTTAAATTCATTTCTAAAATTGTAAAAAATCGCCAACACACACAGAGATAGATGTACTCTTGGCTACGTAACTTTAACAAATGTCAAGCTATGATGCTAAGATTTAGAGGGAATATCAACAGCAGATGTACTAACTTAACAAAAAAAACCAGAACTCAAATCGGAATAATGGGAGCGCCACACGGTGGTTATTCCGGAAAGCCTGATCAAGGTGGTACAAACGTTACGTCCACAAAAGGAGCATGGTAGTGAACGATGACACAAAAATGTTGAAAAAAAAGGAACGGCTTTTTTTTAACGTGAAAGTTCTTCGTCTATCTTAGACGATAGACGAGGAGTATAAAGAATGCAAATGAAAATTAAATTGGTCGGTGGGAGTTGAAACTGATCAAGTGCACCGAAATTATTTGCTAATCACCTCCAGTTACCTGAGGTCTTATTTCAGTTGAACATTAGACAGAACGTGTTTCTTCACCGCATTGTCCCTCCAAAATAGATTCGAGTACAATCAGCGGAAATGTAAGTTCACTCCAAATGCCTTAGCGATCGGAGCCGATCGATTCAGCCCTTCTGACTAAGTCAATGTTGCTGCAGTTTTTATACTTTCATCTTCGATTTTCATTTATGTAGAAACGACTGCTTTTCGTCTACTTCTGATAAAAACTATGTTTCCACGCTCTGCAGTAGCGTTATGACGATTAAAGCCCTATACAGTGCATTATTTAATGTTGGCGGAAGGGATTTATTTCCCATTAGCTTCTGAGATCCAAGGAAGACGGTGTTGGCAAGATTGATTTTTACTAGGCAAACATTTCACCTTCTCGTCCTTAGATTTTGCCATGCCATCCGAATCATCGACTTTGAATGTCTTTTATATTGATATCATATACTTTTACTTCGTTTTACCGTCATTAACCCCAAGAGTCATAGTTTCCGCTTCTTCTTCAAGATCTACAAACGCTTCAATTACAACTCACTGATATATATCTAATGTCGTAGTGTTCCTTACCATCATATACAGATGAACAAGTCTTATACGCAAATCGCTCCTATAAAGGTACCATATGCGGTCATAAATTCAATCAACTGGCAATAGATATCGATTTTTAGTTTCTGAGTCGATGATGGACTAACCAGGCCTAGAATAACGCATTGAAGACTTTTAAGTTGTTTCAGATAATAAGCCGACTGATTCCCTTATATACTGTGGAGTTTAGATAGCCTTTCTTCTTAGGGGTCGGACAACTAATATTGCATTCAACGAGCATACTCTCTTCTAATGTCACATTTATTTATGCATATTGTTGTTGTTAAAAGTGTTAGTATTCGCATCTTGACTATAATAAGGTAGTGATTTACGTCGGCGTTGGCTCCTTAAAATGTTCGGACATCCAGAATACTAGAACGGTGTCTTCGCAATATGATCAATCTAGTCGGCAGTCTTTTGATCTGTTGAGTGTCAGGTCCCTTGAAGCATGGAAATATGTCAATTTTTGTAAGTCTAGTCACCGAGAAATCGTTCTTGTACCTTAGGACCGATTTGGCATAGTACCTCTATCTCAATGTATTGATCGATTTTAGAGTACGCTTCACCTTTTCTGAGCATCGCCTTTCAATTCAATTTCTAAGACCCAGATGCCATTAAAAATGCCGGCAACACTACAATAAATAAAACTTCTATTTGATTTTTCATGATTCAAGACGCAGTTTCGTCAGCTACTAGAAAGTCAGAATTCTAAAAACCTCTCCATATTAAATGAGATCATCATTAAAGTCAAGACATTGTCTTTAAACAGAAATGAACCGGCATGGAACTCCTACAGGAGCAGTCTAATAAACAAAATTTATTCACTTTGTCAATTTCGACCTAATGTTTCTTTTATTAACACAAATTGGTGTTTTTTCTGTGAACTTTGACATCGTGACATTGTTTCTACATTTTACATACAACTGCCACCACTTATTTGTCCTACTTTAGAGTTTACAACTAAAAAGTCTCATCATGCGAATATTTAATTTGCATCCTTAAAAAGTTTCTCTTATTTAATAAACGAATTTCATCGCCCTCATTATTTACTTAAAATTTGAATATGCGCGCATAAACAATTTAAGCAAACCACAAAATGTATCTGGCAGCACATAAATAGTACTGTTTAAAATGCCAGAAGACTGAAAATAATTATGATATTGGGCGATAGTATCCTGTAACAAGGATATTCGCAATGGAATAACATAATGCCACTGGTAAACGATACGAAAAACAACAAACACAACAACGATACATCAGGAAGTGGAACTTGAAACTTTTGCGATGACAACAAAAGTCGGGTAAATGTCACAATCTAGAAGGATAACAAACACCAACCAAGAGCGAGACTTTGAGAAGGAAGTTGTGCGTTGTGCCAAGTTATTCCCCCTCCAGGAATTTTACATTTTAATGTGATGAAATTTCTTTTTAATAATTCAACGCAAATTTGTATCTCCTCCTTCTTGTTGTTGTTTTTTTTTTTTTTAAGTATGTAAAGCACTGAAGTGTAGGTCTTAACAGCACTTTTCAGTGATGCCAATTTCCCGAGTATTTTATACGGATTTTTTTTTTTTTTTTTGAAGTTATTGAAGAGACAAAGCATCGTTTCAAAGATAATTTTTAAATTTATGCATCCTTTAAAATATTATATATATAAAACTGTTTTCACAGTGCAACAATCATATTCATCACAATCTAAAAACGGTGTTTAGTTTCTAAGGTCAGAACAATGACAAGTTGCCAAGTCATGTTGCAAGAAATAAAAAGTAGTTGGGCGCCCAACACGGCTCGATCTGATGAATGTCATCCGGGAGACGAAGTTTTCGACCACGTTTTGTGGCGGTCTATCCCCAATAACATGAATGATGTTGGCTTCCAATGCGTCGATTGTTGTTGGTTTGTCAGCGTTGACGTATTCAAGAAATTATCAAGAGTCGTCAAATCACAAGATCTTGGAGGCCAATTTACAGGTCCATTATGTGTTCACCGAATATTTTCTTTAACAAGATGATTGTTACGTTTGCTTTATGGAACGTAGTGCCGTCCTGTATAGCGAATACCCTTGACCGGCTCATGCTGATTAAATGCATTTTTGAAAACATGTGGTCGGATGAATTCACCAGCTTACAGACCGTTCCAAATTGCACATTTTTCGGGATGTATCAACATTTCGATAATCCAATGTATTGAAGATTATCAGATTCGACAATTTTGCTTGTTGCCCTTGCCATTCAGCCATAAACATTGTTTCAATAAATTAGCAGATAATTTTAAGCCCATCACCGAAATTTATTCAGTTTCAGTTCTTACACGAGCTGGATCCTGTCTTTGATTAAAAATTTCCATAAAGTGGACACTCAAATGGAACGGTTGCACATGGCAAAACTAGCTCAATTGCTCAACAGCAAGTGTTTTCACTTTCGGTTTCTGGACCAACTACTGTCGCATATAACAAACCTTCAGGTTGAAACAACATTTTCTGTCACAAAATACTTGCAAGTATTTGCCAATTTTTTTGATAGTTCATAATAGAGTCTTCGTTACGATAACATCTCCTATAGACAAGTAAATGCAAAAATTTGAGTTTGTGTACTCAATAAAATGACAATGCAGGTAAATACAATATTTGGCGCATTTATCCAAACATTAATGGTAGTTTGAAGGGACTGTCACGTCATTTCTTATAAGTTGCTTCCCTGGCTTAATACATAACATCGGTGTCCTCCAACTTTAACTTGATCTATGTAATTATCATCGTTACTAAGGTGTAGTTTCTTGACAAGCAAAGATTATAAAAAGAGTAGTTCCACTGACATTGAAATTGCACGAAATTGTGCAATATATGTTGATATGTTGAAAGACCAGCCTAGATGATTCAAGCTTCGATTTCATTAGGACGGAAACAAAAGCTTCGCAAAAGCCTGATCGGTTAGTAGTCACAGGCTTAAATTAACTATAGTTATCTAGATGCAAAACTAGTCTTAGATTAGGATGGTCAGAGAATATGCTTGCTTCGACCTTATCTCCCCCTTTCACCTATCCGAGGGGGTGTTTTGGTGTGATTTTAAAGTGATTTTAACAAATGATAGTATTTCCCAAGCTCGTTTATTAAGACTGAAGCGTAGCTTTTTTGTCCTAGGCCGACCAGTGTGCCATTGGCTATTCAGGATGGAAAGGCATCAAACCAGATTTCAGAGTTTATAGTCCTACTGTTGTCTCATGCATTAATCTTCACTTTAACTATTTATAATTTTGAGTTGCTTGAAATTGCCAAAAAAACTTACCTTCTATAAATAAAATGGGTCTGACAATGGAAGTCCAGAGCTACGAGGACTTCTCTTTTAGAAGAAATTAGACATTGTAAGAGTAAAAATATATATATATTGGAGCAGCTTAGAGATTTAATTGGTACTACATACGGATCCTGAGTTAAATTTTCAAGACAAGAAAACCTCGACTACCCTTCGACCACACAATGAAGAAACATCCGAAAGTAGCAATTTTAACTAACGAAAAAGGACACTTTCTTTCCGTATAAAACTTACAAAACAAGTTAACTCTGCTACTTTACCCTACCCTACCCTACTTTACCGCACCTGAATAACAACATTTTTGCCTTTAAGATGGGCGCCTATTTTCAGGACTTTAAATTAGCTCAAGGTGACTGAACCTATTAAATCAACCTATTTTCACATTTTTAAAACAGCTCATAGCAGCGATGTTCCAAAAAAATGCTCAACTCGTCCCACCTGAACGTATTGGAACGTCGAAATATTGGCAATTAGCTTCAAAGCCGGAACTCTGACCCTTTTAACAAAGATTCGACTAGTCACGCAGTGAACTCTCTGCAAGGATCTGGGTTGGAAGAAAAGCAAAATAATTTACATATTTACATCATTTAGGTTGGATTACTTTTCCAGAAATAATGCTCATGTTGAAATAATGTTCAAAATTAGCACAAATGACTTAATAAATCGCTTTAATTTGTTTCTGAAGATATGCTACATTGGTAACACTTTATAGTCAACTCTCTAGAAATGTCAGTAAATTCTTATGTATGATAATTCAAATTCATCCAAATCTTTTATGTGATGTTATCTAATGTAAATGTAATGTGCTCTGTTTTGAAAATTTCATATTTTATTAAACAAACATCCTCCCATCCTTGGAAAGTACGAGTATATTCGAACTTTTTACGAGCATAAATATACAACAACCATGTGTGACTCTGGAATACTTCCAAACGAATCACTCAGTAATAATTGAGTATGTAAGCAAAACGCTGAAATGATGAGGAAATCTTTTATGACATCCCGAAGACGAATCATATTCATTATCGGCTTGGGACGCAAATCCACTTGCTCTCAATTAGCTCTTGGTTTTCAGAGGAGTGAAACCCAAACATCCCCCTCTTTTACGGGATAAACAACAATTGGATTAGAGTGTAACCGTTAAAGGTTTACTCAGGCCTAATAGACAGCCCGTTGTGCTTAATTGTTGAGAATACATATAAAAAAGGAGAAGTTGAGATTAAGGGAAAGAATTAATTATGTTTGATCAATTATTCGATTTGATTGTAATGCCCCAATGTTTGGGATGCTAAATTTTTTTCTTTGCCATTTGAATTGATTAAATTTTTTTCCTGTGTATAAGTTTGTTTGCGTGGGTTGACGTGAGGATATTATCCATAAAAATAAACCTCTTCAAAAGACACTCATATACGCATGCCGCCGCCGGACATTTGCTATGGTAGTAGGTGTACTGACGTAAAAGTTCAATATTATGAAAGTGAATCTGAATATTGAGGGAAATGTATTATGTTAAGATTGATCGACCTTTTACAAATGTTATCCTTCAGAATTAAGAAGACTTAAGTGTGGTAAAGGTGGTACACAAACCTAAATACGTAAGTGGTGAGAGGAAACTTTTACGAGCTACTGACACAGAAAAGAGTATTGTTAGAGTTCTGAGCATTATTTGAAGAGCAGTACTTATTTATGGAAGAGGGACAAAGAATGTTTACACATGTAGGAATATGAACTTTCTGCCCCAGAGAGTTTACCTCCCTACTTACAGTCCGTAATGATGTATTAAAGTTGGTTACATGAACAGGTTTCGAAACTTTATAATACGCCATAATACTTTGAGGAAAAGCTTACCAAGAGAATTTAAATAACATTGTTGAATTTTTATATTTTCAAGGACCTAAACCACAAGAAAGCAGGATAAATTTATGGAATAGGCACCGAAAAGGAATAATGTAACAAGTAAGCGAACAAATAAGATGTTTTTCTCCTTTCTTTTCAACAATATCCCAAATGTATGAGTTTATACGAATCTTTCTTGATTCTTCTTGGAAAAAGGCAAGAAACGAGTACATACATATAGTATATCTACTCGAACTTAGATTTTCGGATACAGTGATCAAACACCAAAAACGCGCAAAGATACCATCTAAACTGTGGTCTCTGGTTAACCGTAAAGCGCAGTTCTCCACATTAATATACGTCTGAATTAGTAAGGGCTTCACCTAGGTATTTGACCATAGATAATGATTTATAAGAAGTTGCTGCTTAAAAGAGTAAAATCCTATCACATGACCAAATCGAAAAGCGCATTGTGAGAAATTTGATGGAAAAAACATCAAACACCATACAAGGAGGGGGTGTTAAGAGACATATTGATTAGTTTTCAGTTCAAAAATAATTTCCCAGCTCTTAACATAATTTAGGAATTAAAGGTGGTAGTCAAAGCGTTCGCCCAAAATTGCAGTAACAATAGTACCCTTGTTAAACTCACTCTATCCGCTGACAAACAAAAATCTGTCGAACGAGAAAATTGACAGATTGACTGATTGAGATATTGACAGAAGATTGACCTAAAATAATATTGGCACATTTTACCAACATAGTTCACTTCTGCCGAGACTCCAAATTGTACTAGAATGATAACAATTGGTCTTTAAACACCAGTAACTCGAACAAACTAGCCTAAGGATTGCTCGAAAGATAGACGATAAACAAATACTACTAATAATAAGTAAAAATACAGGAAGAGCTGTCAATGATAACTTCTTTGTTAGCGAAGAAGATCCGCAAAGGAAGGTAGAGACCCTAGTCATATTGAAGAAAGTATGCAAAGCAAACTATGCTTTTGGCTTGAGCCCAGAACTGAAAAACCGAATCCCTTTGCGAAGTTCCTACTTCCGAAGTGAAGTGGAGAACTAGCGATTCTAAAAATCAGGATTCACCAAATTAATTGAATGAGCGGAAAACCCCTCTTTATTATAAATAAAAAAAACTCTTCAAATAATTGAAAAATAAAAATATAAAAATATTTTTTCGTCAATGAAAATGATCGTTGTGCTACAGTCAATGGAGTTCGCTATTGTGCCCTCTTGATAGATTATTTTTGGCTAGAATTAGACGAACTTGACATCAGTAATATGTAGTTTCAACAAGATCGTTCCATACCATACCGCTGTCGAACAATTGATCTATTGAACGGGATGTCCGAAAAATGGTCCGATCGAATGGCCATCTCCCTCATGCGATTAAACGACGGTGGATTTCTTTTCATGAGGTTATGTTAAGTCTTTGATTTATATTATCAAGCCAACAACATCAAAGAAGGAAAGGAACAATATCGAAAGCGAAATTGCCAACATTTAGGCCGATATGTGTGAAGAGTGGTGAAAAATTGACTCCAAAGAACCGATCGCGATCCAATTCCATATTTAAATCAGTATAAGCAAGATGTATCAAATGTTTTGTGTTTTGTTTAAATAATAAATAAAGAATTCTAATATCCTGTTATTTACTCGTATTTGTTATCAAAAAATGATTCATGACATTATGTTTGGAATACGACTTCAGTCTTACTCGGTTGTAATAAAAATAAAAAAAACAGCGAGAAGGTTTGATACACTGGATTTCACCAAACCACCATGACGAAGTACATTTTTTTTTAAAATAAATAAAAATGGTGCATTTGACGTAGGATGAACCTTTTAACGTGGAGGCGATTGAAAACAATAAAGCCCAGATATCAGTGAAGATGCTAGAACATACAATTACTGGTCAACATACTCGTACAACAATTCATTTCATAATATAGGACCTTTCTGTATAGCTTTAGACTTACATCTCAACTATACCACCTTGATCAAAAAGTTCCCGTGTGGCGCTCCCATTGTTCCGATTCGAGTTCTGTTTTTTTGTTAAGTTGGAACATCTGTTGTTGATATTCTCTCTAAATCTTAGCGTCATAGCTTGACATTTGCAAAAGTTGTACGTGGTTTGTACAAAAAAACCACGTCGTTTTCAGTCGAAAAAGGAGGCAATGCTCATGGTTTTCATGGATTACAACGGGGTAGTGCATCATGAATTTTTGCTAGAAGGCCAGACAGTAAACAAAGAGTATTATTTGGGCGTTATGAGATGTTTGCGTGAAGCAATTCGCCAAAAGACACCAGAATTGTGGGCAGAAAATCGTGGATTTTGCACCACGATAACGCACCGTTGCACAGTGCCATCATTATTCGTAATTTTTGACAAAAAATGCAACAAATACCACCCAACCGCCACCGAATTCACCTTATTTGGCTCCCTGTGAGTTCTTTCTGTTCAGTCGAGTTAAAAAACGACTACGGGGAACGTGTTTCAGCAGCCGAGAAGAAGTAATGGAAATCGCAGGAAGCACTGATGGACATACCAAAAACCGAATATAAAAAATGTTTCGAGGATTGGATCAAGCGCTGGCATAGGTGTGTTGCAGTCGATGTGGATTACTTTGAAGGGGGCAATATAGATTTAGATGAATGAACTTGTATTTTTAATTTTCAGAATAAATTAGGGGAACTTTTTGATCAATGCGGTATATGTGACTGTTTAAATGTTTAATTTGCAAACCAGAAAGTATCATCTTTAGCGAAGAATTTATTATAAACAAAAAGAAAGAGTATCGTAGATAGAAGGGCGCCTTAAGGCATACCATTATTTAATGTAGTGAACTTATCTTAAAGATAAATAGTTGTCGATCTGAAATTTCGATATTTATGTAACTTAGTCAGGCGATGTCAGGTTCATTTAGTTATTCTCTACCTTGGCTACTATGGGCTTAATGAATACATAGAGTGTTCGCTTGTTAATCTTTGACGAATCACAATAAGTCAGTTAAGCGGAAAATTCCCTCATTTGGCCGCTATACACTATCCATATATATGCCAGAATGTAATGACGCGATAAGAACTTGTGTTGATCTCTAAACAAACAATTTACTAACCTTAAGATTCACTTTGTGTTTTACTCGTATTACTCATACGCCCCGTAACCTCGATAGGGGCTATTGGTACATCATCACCTCTTTCCGGGTGTGATGTTTATTTTCAAATTCAAAGTATTTATTTTTAAAAATAGCTACCACAAAGTTTTTTTTTTTCTATATTAGCAATATAGAATCCCACGCGAAAATTGTTAGCATCTTGCTATAATCATTCGGTGTTAGATTGTTTATACAAAAAAAGAAAACAAAAACCAACATCTCCCACTGGATCAGCAGGTATTTTTCCAAAGCCGTTACAAGGATTGTTTTTTTTTCAGATAAGTTTAGATTCTACATATCTACATAAAGAGTTTCGGTGGCAGGCGCTGGGATGAAATATTGCCTTCGTTATAAATCAATCAAAGCATTTCAAAAGCGATTGCATTAAGTATAATAAAACAGCTGGGAACATATACCGCGAAATTGAATGCTCAATCCTCAGACGTCATTGCAAAATTTTTGGTAGATCTCAAAATTGTGTATCTAAATGGTTTTATGCGCTAATCCAAGTGAAGAGTTTAACGGGGATCCGATAATTTGCTATCGTATAAGTGCCAGCAATTAGGAAAGCCTCAAAATAACTTATTTACTTATTAAAAGAAATCTGATTAATCAAATAGAATTTTGGGATGTTGAAGGAATTATGTTGCTGCAATCGGATTAATTTTTCATTAAGTGGCAGCAATCCTCTTACAAAAGTCAAATACCTGTTGCTTGATTTCGTGCATTGACCACAATCAGATAATTTGCGCATAATGGGTTTTAGTGAAACGGTTTAATCTTAAAATATACGAGAAGAGGAGTTTTGATTAGTGAAACCAAAAGTATCTGAAATTATAAACTTTGACTGTTGGCGTGAATCTGAAAACATCTTTGTTTTTGGGTGAACTAATTAAAGATTAAAGATTAGCTGGTGTTTTTAGAATGCTTGAAGAAAGCCATCGTTCGTGTAGTTTTTTTACATTTTACATTAAAAAATACAAAAAATTAATTTAAACAAGTTTTGTGGTTTAATTTAAAGAGATATTTTCTTTTGTTTTTCTTTCAGGTAATTTTTGACTGAAATCGATTGCTCTTAAAAGAGGATTTAGGTATAGTCGATATTGGTAAGGATATTTACTACTATGTCCTTTGTTTTTCTATACTTAAACTAGGTCAGCACAAATTAGTGTGGGCCGAAGCTATTAAAAATGTATTGAAAAATTTGGTTGAAGGAATGGCCTACTGCCAGGCCAGCCGATGTGGTCGTTAGATTGAAATAATATTCCATAGTTAGTTGGAAAGTTAACTCTTTTCAATAAAGCAACAATCGTTGAAAAATATTGAACAAAAACAGAAACAATATGTTGTAATGGCTAACGCAATAAACATCGCAATTACACTGAAATGCAGTTAAAAGATCGTCTGCAGTTTGGCTATCACCATCACCGTGTTACCTAAATTTGAGGCCCTTTTGAGGAGTCACGAGGAAAGTAATTGTTCGTGGCCACTTTTACGGCTCCGAAGAATCTCACGTCGTTTTCAGGAGCCGGAGATGATCATTCAACATTGAAATTGAAATTGAGTTAAAGTCTCAAACTCTTAGTGAGGGCCAATTCTGACGTGGAATGCAGTTTATTAATAGGATTTCTATGTAAATATCTAATCTAACAGCTTTACGGTCCACTAATATATAGGTTATTCCCAAGTGAGCCACAAACTATTCGAAGCTTTTTAGATATTGATTATTATTAAATCTACTTATATTTTCATAGTTTTAATTTCAACAAAGCTGGCATTTTCGATTTCAGATACAACGTACTTTTGTGACAATTTTATAGACTGGATGGTAAAGTGCGCTGATGAGTGAGTAATTTCTGATTTCCGAGTCAAAAGACCGTACAGCGAGTTTCTTGAAGGAGTTCCATATTAATATTGTTATCTCATAAAAGTCTCCCATTTAATACTTCCTTCAATGCCTTCAACATTCAGTTGAGTTGACACGGGCAAATGAGCTGATGATATTCACTCGTTTGAAATTGAATACATTTTTTGAGGCTTTGTAAGAAATGCCCGACAAATCAAATCTCTCGGTTGAAATTTCAGCGCCCAGATGTGAAAAGACCTCTATCTGTCAGCAGAGAACAGCTCTACGAGCTTGTCTCTATTTTTCTCATGTATCCCACATTTTCAGTTATTCTAAAATAACAATAAGGTAATGCGCCGTTATACGACTTCTTTCCAATCATATATCAGAAAATTGAGCGAATTTAGTAAGCCAACATCAGAGGCACAACCTTCCAAAAGTCTGTGCAACTACTTGCGTATGCTGATGACATTGTTATCATTCGTGCGCTTGCAAGTATTGAAACATTAGCATTATTCTTATCCGTTGAAATGACAATCGAACATGAAAGTCATCAATGTGATGGATTTTCGATCGAAAATACCTCAAGACTATTGAAACAGAACATCAAGGGAAAAGATGTTTGTTTTTAGGGCAACTCGTTTTTCAGATTTCGCATTCATATTTGACCTCTTCCCATATAAATGGCTTTTCTTTACATATGCACATTTTTCCATTTTCTGAACTCACATACGAGTATACTATCTGTCGCCAAATGTCGTGTCAGTGTTCCAGTTGCATAGCATTTAATCATGGAAATGATACCTCTTAAAGTCTACAAATCATCCAAATTTTTAATTAAATTTCAATTAAATTCAATGAAAATTCGGACCGCAAGGCCGAACTTACAAATGAAAATCGGAAAAAGTTCAAACTAGTTTAAGAGTGAAATGTATAATGTATAATAGGACGAAGGGTAAGTAACAACTTTTGGTCGTTCGCCTCCACAGGAACGCTCATTTATAATGAAATTCAGCTAGTAAGACAAGGCCAATCTGCTTCCTGCAAATGTTGCGGCAATCTCAGCACTTCTAGATCGTGCTTTGGCTGCTCAGTACGGTTTTCGTATGAGTAGCAACAGATCCACCGAAGAGTGAAACCAAGACTTACATCAATCTAGGGAAAGCAAGATATATAAATCCAACTTTTTTCTTCAAGTCTAATATTCACAGAATAAATGCTGGTGTACCACAGAGTTCCGTACTGTCTCCGGCGCTTCAACCCGGGGTGGACCTGGACCTCAGTTAACAAGCGTCTCCAGACAGAGCGACCCTTTGCTAGCTGCCTCCAGTTTCGGATGCTGAGTTGGCTGAAGTCCCTGTCCACTAGCGTGCGCCACCTGAGACTCGGTCTTCCATTACTGCGGTGACGGGCTCAAAGACTTTTTGGACCGGAGCGTTGGTGCCCATCTGCTCTACATGACCCACCGTCAATTCAGGTGGTACTGAAGGTCACTCGAAGAATTTTTCTCTCAAAGCAACCAAGAGCACCCTTTTCAATTGTTTGATAATATCCATCCCTCAGCGCCATAGAGCAGTACAGGGGTTATTAGGGTCTTATGTAGAGTAAATTTTGTTGTTCGAGAGAGGGCTTTACTAGTCAAGTCAATTGCCTTCTTAGCCCAAGAAGCAGCGATTGCAAGAGTTATTTTGTTCTACGTTTGATCTCAGCGCTGGTGTCGTTATCTGAATTCATACCTCAATACCTGTCATGGGTGACGTTTTGTCCGAGACGTCGGTGTTCAGTGTCCTTTTTGCTTAAGAGCATATTCTTGGTCTTACTCTCGTTGACCTCTAAAGCGCCACTGATATCACACTGCTTTCTTCCAATAAAGTCAACATCATCGGCGTATGCGAGTAGTTGGACGGACTTTTGAAAGATTATGCCTCTTGTGTTTGCGCGTGAGTTATTCACTATTCTTTCAAGTATGATGTTAAAAAAATCGCATGACAGCGCATCGCCTTGTCTAAATCCTTTTTTGACATCAAAGGTCTCGGTGATGTTTTTACCGACCTTGATGGAGCAGCGTGCATTCTCCATCGTCATCTTGCACAGACGGACGAGTTTGGCAGGGATGCCAAAACTAACTGTATAGCTCGTTTCTATAGATCCTGTCATACGTGGGCTTAAAATCGATAAATATGTGGTATGTATCGATCTGGAGCTCATGGATTTTCTCCAAGATCTGCATTAGTATGAATATTTGGTCAATGGTAGACTTTCCTGGCCTGAAACCACACTGATATGGACTTATCAGGTTGTTGACAAAGGGTTTCAGGCGATCTGGTATGTGATGTTAGGAAGACCGATGCCTCTGTACTTGGCGCAGTTCAGAGAGTCTCCTGTCTTGAGGATCGGACCGGATTATTAACAACAATTATCTCTTGTTTGCTACTTCAAAACCATTCAATTCCAATATTTAAAGCATACCCCATTGGGAAACCATTAACAGAGTAAAATTTAATGCTTCCAAAAACATAATGCTATCTACTGTCGTTAAGGCGAAATTTAAATACCAGCCATTGTCCATGTATGTCACTTGCATCGTCGAAACCGAAAAACTTGTCACTCTCGGTATGTGTGTCGATAACAACTTTCGTTGCAATGACCACATAAAAAAAAACTTCTTCCGAGATTAAGCCAGCGAATCGGTTACAGTCAACATCGAACCATGTTAACCAATTTATTTGAGGATAAAATCGAATTGGATTTCAACAAGACTTGCCATAGCTCGTACTCGTATCACAATCGACTTGGTAAAAATGAAATTCAGTTATCGTCTTGTCGTCATAAATGACCCTAATAAATGGCTATCGTTTCGTGCGATTTAACACTTTTAGACTCTTTCCTTTGGGGCTACATTAAGCCAGAAATTTTGGACGACTTAAAGGCGGTTACATTCTTGGAATATCGGCTGAATTATGCGAAGAATTTATGGAAAATGTTTAGAATGATATAATAATATAATTTCATAACTTAATTTTAAATACATTTGAATCAGAAATAAAATGTCATTGATGCCTTTAAAGTGAAAAAAAAAACAAAGTGGGGCGTATTTACGTGATGAAACAACTTTATTTTAAAAAACCATTAATTTAAAATAAAAATAAATAAATCTATGAGTATAATCCATAATTAAATATATTTTGAAGTGAAATATACCTTTAGATGGTCTCTTGTATTTATGTACCTTATTATTTTTAATTCGAATACTTGCGGTAAACATAATTATTTGCAAAACCATTATTCACATAAAAAGAGGACAATACGAGTGTTTGTTTAATAATTTATTTAATAATGTCTGGAAACCATTTTCACTTAATCCCATCGGTTTTCGGTATTTATTTAGCCTTCTGTGTTCTTTTTTGTATTGTTTAATGGATACATTTTATTTAATTTTGAAATTCTCAAAATCATTTCATTATTGGTTTTTTTTTTAAATGTCAACACACGTTTTCATTTAAATGAATTTTTTTTATTGTTTGTGGAGAAATATTTAATATAATTAACTCCTTAAAATTTAATATTTTATTAGCGTATAGTAGATTAATTTTTTTTCAATTTAACTTGATTGGGGGAGTTTTTACTAAGTTATACGAGTAGTAAAACATTTCCGAAACATCTGAAATATGTCATATAATTCAAGTGGCTGCGAGAAATTATTTAAAAATAAATTGATCTCTTAAATATTGTATTTTGCTGAAAACAATATGTTGTGTATCATATACCGGAGAAAGGTTTAAATTTTCATAGTAAGAAGGACTATGTGCAATATTCCACAATTTTATCAATTTAAGGATAAAAAAGTTAAGTGGTTGGGGAAGCATTTTTTATGTCCAAACAAGGACGTTAAACAATAAACAACTTTCTCTCATAGTATCACTGTCTTTTAGCTAACGTGCGCTTCTAGGTTTTGGTATACATTCTACGGCGTACGTTTTGTATACATAACTTCGACTACGTGAGAGTTTAAACGACAATTATTCTCTGTTCGAGAAATCACGTAATTTTCATTGAGTATGCACAACTGAAAATCTATTTTCATATTTGAGTTCCCTTCGCAGTTTTCAACCTTCAAAATGACTTTTAAATTTTAAAGCTAACCATTCACTTTGTAAACTCAGCAAAGTGCCAGACAGACTGGTTTTTTTTAAAAAAAAAACATAACCTTCAATTCCATGGAGCTCTAGTGGGGTGAAAAGTGTGGTAAGGTTTACTTAAAAAGTTAATTTTAAGAAGCAATCCAGCCAAGTTGGCTTTAGATACTACTGCTAAATAAATCAAGAAATTGAAATTAAATGAAGAGTGGGTTTTTGTTTTTGCTTCAAGTAGTGTTATTATTTTTGACAGTTCTATGACTTTATTAATTTAGTCTGACAAAACATGTTCTTTATTATTCCAAGTATTTATTGTTAATCCATCGATCGTATAGAAGAGTAAACGGTTTTTGTTCTTTCAACTGATTTCGCTCTAGATGACGCAAAGCCAACATAATGTGCAATACTATCATAGAATTTATTTTAGCCGTTGTGTTTAAAAGTAGTTGTCGGTTGAGGCTGGAGTTACGCGTTACAGTCAATGGCTAACGTTTTCGGATAATGATCAGATTTCTTCAAACAAATGGACAAATGGATGGCGCTATATGCCTAAATACTTACTGCTCATTACTCTGCCTTATCGTCACCCTTCTCACAGTGGCAATCTTTCCTAACACATAAGGGACAGTACGAAAATCGCTGACCTTTTAAAGACGTTGGGAAGCACTTAACTGATCTACGCCATATTGTTATCTACTGTAATGCTCGTGTCCCATGATATAAATAAACTTTCATCGGTACTAGGTGATTTAGAATAAGTAAAACTGCATATGACGGCCTTATCCAGTAGATGTGTGTTCAGTTCATCAGCTCTGTCAAGGCCCACTTCGAAATCTGAATCAGCTTTTTATATTACCAAGTCAAGTCATAAATACTGTTACACAACTGAACTCACTCATTACGAATGTAACACTGGGCGCATCCATTTCGTATTGATTGCGATTTGACAGCTGATATTTATGCTTCGTTGTGATATGAAAAGTTTTTGACATTAATTTCTTACAATCATGGAATGGGGCGACATCGAAAACCGTATTGATGTAGTTGGACTACTTAAACGCAACATGCTTTAAATCATTCGCAATTTTTATCGTGTTGTGAAGTTTTGGATACTGGTGGAGTACGAGACCGTCAAAGATCCGGCCGTCCGCGCACTGTGAGAACTCCGAAAGCGTTCAAAGCCGTGAAGAAACGAATCGACCGAAAACGAAAAAATCCATGTCTCGCATTATCAAAGAAGATTTAGGACTCAGCGCGTACAAGCGACACACTGGACACCTGCTCACGGCCGCATTGAAGGAAAAACGCAAGCGAAGATCGAAAGCGTTGTTCAGCCGTACGCGAAGAACGCTCACAGACAAATTCTGTTTACTGACGAGAAAATCTTCAACGTAAAAGAATCGTTCAATAAGCAGAACGATCGTGTGTTTGCTCGGTCATCCAGAGAAGCATCCCAACTCATCCCGAGGGTTTAAAGAGGCCACCATCCCGCGTCTGTAATGGTATGGTGGGAGTGTGCTACGATGGCGTTACCAAGCTCCATTTTTGCGAGAAAGGAGTTAAAACATTGGCCAAAGTATATCAATCGACCGTCTTGGAACCCATTGTGAAGTCTCTCAACCAATGACTATTCAACAACAAGCCATGGACTTTCCAGCAAGACTCTGCTCCAGCTCACAAAGCAAAAACGACTCAACTGTGGCTCAAAAACAACGTTCCGGGCTTCATGCCAACGGATGATTGGCCAGCTGGTAGTCCAGACCTCAACCCGTTTTGGTCCATATTAGAGGGCATGGCATTTTTTTTCAATCAAATATGTCGAACTTTGTGCTTAAAAAAGTGTTTTTGCGGGGAGTTCTTCTTCATTAGAAAAGAAAACTGCTGCCGAAAGTCACCGTATTTTGGTGCAAGTTTATGGTGAACATGCGCTAGCTGAGCGATCGTGCCAAAAGTGGTTTGCACGATTTAAAAGTGGTGATTTTGGCTTGGAAGACTACGAATGTCCTGAGCAGCCAGAGCAGTAGCCGAAAAACGCCCGAAATATGCGACCAGACACGAGGCATTAATTTTCCATCATGACAACGCTCGGCCCCACGTTGCTATTCCGGTTAAGAACTATTTGGAAAACAGTGGATGGGAAGTCTTACCCCACCCGCCTTATAGCCCAGACCTTGCCCTTCTCACTACCATTTGTTCCGGTCGATGCAGAACGCCCTCACTGATATACGGTTCACATCAGAGCAGAATATCAAAAATTGGCTTGATTCATTCTTGGCTGCCAAGCCGGCGCAGTTCTTTTGGGATGGGATCCACAAATTGCCAGAAAGATGGGAAAAAGTCATAGCTTCAGATGGGCAATACTTTGAATGATACTATTGTACATGTTTTTCTTAAATAAACGTTCAAATTTTGAAAAAAAACCAAACACGAATTAAGTTATATACCCAATAATTCGTTTTCATTTGGCGATGATTTTTCTGCGTACCTGTTATAAGTTTCCGTGTTTCCTCAAATAAAAACTATGTTCCCAGATTGTAGTATTATTGGAACAAGCTTTTACCAAAGTGCTCCAAAAAAGTGAGTGCTCATCAGCAGATTCAAGGATTTTTGCTTTTTGTCAAACAACCATCCATGTGCTTAGGTACAGACGGATAAGAAACGTTGCCGAAGCTTACATGGAGCCTTCCTTACTTCTAGCGGCCAGAAACTCAGATGCAAAGCATTTCTGTTTTGATATTTCTGGAGATCAATTGGTAAGAATGTAAGCTCTGAGTGTGAGGTAGATGATGTCGTAGTTTGGTATACATATTTTGTCTGGTAGATCAACCAAGATCCGCTCTTTCTAGTACAGCCTTGAAATTCATTATTCGGGGCACAAAAATGAATTATCTTGTCAAGAAGAGGACTCATGACTAACTACTCTCTACCAGATGTTTTCCGACAGTTTGCTGAACAGGGGTCGAGCAGTTGTTAGCGGAATGCTCAGAGTTCTTAAGTTCTTATATGTCAAAAGCGCTTAACTCAGCCTCAATAGGGATAGATAGATAGAATCATCGGCTGGTTTAAAATAATGTATCAAGCTCCGATTTTGACAGGCCATAAGATTTGCAAGGCTCTCGTTTAAGCCAGGATCTTTGAAGATGAGAGGTTGTAAGATGCGTGTTGTTGCGCGTTTAAGAGCGACTTTAGTTAATACCAATCTACAAGCTGCATTTTATTGTACATAATCTTTCCGTCTTAGAAGAAGAGGAAGCTTTTTCAATCTACTTAAGGTTTTTAAGGTGAAGAATTTAACTGTCATATTCCTAGGGATGCTAGGGTAAGTTTCGTTGGTCGGAGAACTTTACAACCTTTTTTCCCTTCTAGATACTATTTAAATAAATTTTTTGGCTATTTACGTTTCTGATTAAAAAATTCAATTTTTATATATTTATTTCGAATAACAGTCTTAAATGTGTTATACTCGTAATTGCAACTGACTTTTTTATTTTGCAAAAGTACATAATTTAAAAATTTAACACGTACTGTTGCCTTATTATTTATGATCTCTTCAAGCCAAAATGCTGGTGTATGTATTCCATATTCTACAGGATCCAAGTGCCATAAATGTGTCCTTCAGCATCTGCATGTCTCGGTGCCAGGTAAACAATTTATTTTTAATATTAAACTTCACAAACATGGATTTCCTGCAGCAATTTTGTTGCAATTTTCGCATTCGACATGTGCACCCACGCAAGTAGTCTCATAGTCGCCTCTAAAGAGTAAGTGCATTCCATTCGTATTGCATTCGAGTATCGTTCTCAACATAACATACTTATGCAATCACTTTGTCGTTGCTGTGGAATGCAATATTCCATTTCCGCTTCCTCTGATGTATATACTCGTACATTTAATCGATATTTATACGGTACGAATCTGTGTTTCCATTTTCACTTACTCGGTGTCACTTTACACAGTCAATCAAATTATGAAACTTTTCGCGTATCAATTGATGACGATGATGTTATCCTGCAACAGAATTTAAAGAAAGTAGATTCGGTTGGATATTGTCTCTTTTTGAGAAATTCAGTTTGTATCGACCGCAGTGGCATTTTTAGGTTAGGTCCTGGAAGGAAGGTTCACGTCTTTGGCAATGAAAACTCACAAAATTGGTAAAATACAAAGAATGCTTGCTTTGAACAAGCTAAATACAAACTTTTCCGTTAGAGTTGCAGCGGCAAAGGTACAACAGTATACAAATAAATTCTTGGATATTTCTAAATGCTTAATTTTACTTTTTTTACGAGTACGTTCATTGTTGAAGTTCTGGATTAGAAACATCGTAGAATCAACTTTTGCTTTGGTATCCTTAGTATTGAATGAGTGAAACTATCGTAAATTCCAAGTGAAGGAGCAATTACTTGAAGTTTTTAAAGACATTGGGTTGAACTCTTCCCTTAATTTTAAGTGCTGAAGTTGTTTACGGTTAAAAAATATTTCGACTAGATGTTACTTTTTAATAGACAACAGTTCAGATTAGGAATGGTGGGAAACGTCAAAGTTTGAAGTTTCTATGTAAGTCAAATGTTGGAGGAGATGATAAGTAGGACAAGTCCCGATTCCGTTTCTTATCAAATCAGCTTCTACAGACGTAGGGTACAGAATGTATCTCTTCGGAGGTTATGCTTTCTTTGGACTAGTGACTAGCGATAACGCTTAAGTGTAATTCCAAGCATTTTATTTCAATTGGTGTGAATTAGGCCTAATGACTGACAAAACTGTTTCAGCTATTCGGATCGGACAACTTATGGTTTCTTGTAGAAGAGCGGAGTGACGATTGGAAAATCTTTGCTGTAAGTATCAATCTTATTTTCTGTCACATTAGTAGCCAGTGGAAAGGAATTCTATAGAAAATGTCTTGGATCATATAATTGTCTATTGTCTCGGAACCTGGGCTTTAAAGTGTACTGAGTCGCAAGCTTTTGCCATTTTTAACGGACTCTGTAGTACTCAGATCAAAATGAATAAATTTATCTGATCAGACATTATAAAAACTTGTTGGTACAAATTGATAAAGATTTGTCATAATATGGAAACATTCGGTCTTTTGTTGGCATTTAAATGAAAAGTTAAAATAAAATAACACAAGCACTTATCAATACCCTCGAGAATTTGAAAATCAACTAGAGCCTTGGTCTTTGGATTTTATCAAAAGGCTGAGATGCAGAAATATTAACACTATGTTGAATCCTTGTATTTGATAATATGATAGAATTTTCAATATGTATAAAGAGAAGAAATGAAATGAAGAGATGGTGTTCAATAAAATACTAAGGATCTTTGCGTAAGACGGTGTGGAAAAACAAACAAAAAACACTATGTAGCGGAGTTTGTAACCAAGCCTAATTCATTGGTTATTTTTGGTCTTTATCAGGCTTATATTTAAACGTTATCTGTTTTAGCAAACTTAATTTGAGAGAAAGTGCAGCCTGACATTTTTATTAAAAATCCAAAGACATGCAAGCCCTTTTAACGAGGTACATTTAGATAGAACTCAGCAGTCGGAAAAATGAGAAACCATATATCTATAGTTTTAGATGATCGTGATTTCAGTCTTTGTCTTGTATCATAAAGAAAAATCTACTCTTGGTTCTGTTAAGCGCTAGCTTAGAGAATTCTCCAACCTGATGTCAGTAATTCCCTTCATAACTATTGTTCGGTATTTTAATCAATATGCTTACCATGTCTAATTGCTTTTTTAACACAATCCAAATTCACCGACCATAAACAGTTAAGCGCAGGCTTCATTTATTACAATATTGACACTTGGTAAAGTGCTTTCATCACCGCTTGTGGCAATATTTCGTAACCAATTGGCTGCATTTATTTTTGACAGCTGGCTCACTAGATCAAATTTAATTTGTATGGGAAGAGTAAAATTCGGACCGGAATAAGATTAAACAATTCGTTAAAGAGATTGTTGTTTTCAAATACGTGTTGAAGTAGAATGTGGAGGAAATATACGAATGCTTTGAAATAAGTGCTCGTGGAGTGTTAAGAGGTTTTGAAAAAAACATAAACAAAGCACTTGTAAAAGAGAATATAATTGTGTGTGTTATTATTTTTTTATTAGTAAATAATGCTAAGTGTTCTTGTTTATCATATTGTTAAGCAAATCAATAAATACAGTATCTGGGACAGGGAAATGCCACTTCGAATTTTCATAAATAGAATTCTACTAATGTAGCATAATATGTCGGGACTATTTTACTTGATGAAGGTGAAAGAATGCTGCGATATGGATACATTTATCCATATGTGTTTGGCCCTGCTTCAATAAGAACTGAAAGATCAAACTAATTACCATAAACTTTTCACTGTAACTAACTGAAATATCCTCATTTATGGACATCATATCGTATATATTGCGTTTACTGATTTGTTTAACAATAAGTTCCATAAACACTTAATATTATTTACTTTGTTTTGGTTTAACAAGTGTTTTGTTTACATATTTTTAAGCACAATTCTATTTAAACTAAGATATTAAGCCACTTCACGAGCACTTATATCAAGCGAGCCAGCAAGCTGTCAAAAATTTATGCAGCCATTTGGTTTCTTAAAATATTCGCCAGTCCGAGTTTCAATATACAAGAGTGCTCAACAACGTCAGAAGGTGATTGCTTCCAAAACACTTGGCAAGACTGAGTCAATGTTTCGCCTTATGGCGGTTGGTGTCATTGTTAACAGGATTGAAGAAGAATTTGCGTCTCAGTTTCGTGGATTTCTTTTTATCAAACGTACTCGTAATAATGTGATAGCGCTGATTTGAGTGGAAAGTCACAAGTGGCTTTCTTTAGAACCTAACTACAATACTGGCAGTATTGGAGAGGGCTGCTCAGTGACAGAAGCGGTTGGGAAAGTGAAGCGTCGAATTGAACTTGACGTAATGGTAGGAAAATGCCTGCTGAAACCATGATATAAAAGATAACCATGCAACTGACATTGAAAAGTGAGCTCAAACTAAACAAAATATTACTGATACTAGAAAAATAGTGACCAAAGCAAAGGATCTGTTGTTGTGTTTTTTGACAATATTCTCATCGAAAAACTCGTAATCGTTTTTGTTTTATGTAAAGGTCATACGAACCTTCGATTGGCCATTAAAAGTCAAGTGAAACTGTTTTCCATGATTTGGCCTACTTTGACACCCCATGACCGTTCGTCGCCTGTGTTTTTTGGCCGTGTTGTCACAGTGAATACGTATATTAACTGCGAAAGGGTTTTGAATGTACTTTAAAACTTTAGATAACCAAAGATTTCAGTGAATGAGCATGGACGTTTTAACAAGAATGCAAACATTAGCACAGAAAGCACGTATTAACCAAGAGTGGTTAGGAAACAACTTCTCTTTATTCACTTCGTCGACACAATGGAATAAAGAGTTCAGTTGAGCGCCCCTGTGTATTATATCGGGTGTCCCATAATTCACGCAAAATGTTATATTTATAGAAAATACAGATATTTAATTAGAAAGCCTACATTTTTTATTGATTCATAGAGTATGCCGATTGGGGTTATGTATGGAATAGCACATCGGATAAATGGCAGCTACGGTTTTGCTGGCAAGTACGTACTCTTTTATTGAAATTTTCTATGACCGTTTCGCATAAATACGGCTGAATTTCGTTCATACACCTCCCAATTTCCTCTTTCAAGGCGTTGGTGGCCGTGGGCATGTTTGCTTAGGCCTTTAACCTCACAGAAACCCAAAGAAAGAAGTCCAATGGCGTTAAATCGCAATTCTGATCGCAAAACCGGCCGATTAATGGATTAGGAAATGACTCATGCATTAATTGAATTGTTTCTCTGGCTGTATGGCATGTGGCACCTTCTTGTTGAAACCACATGTTGGTCACATCCATATCTTGTAATTTAGGCACTAAAAACTGGGTTATCATGTCACGACAACGAACACCATTAATTAGTACTGTCTGACCAGCCGCATTTTCGAAAAAGAATGGTCCGATAATGCCTCCAGCCTAACAGTCCCGCGTTGTAGATGCATTTGTTTCTCAACAAATACTCGTGGTTTTTCTGAACCCCAAATGTGACAATTTTGACCATTAACGAAGCCATCAAGATGAAAGTGAGGTTCTTCACTGATGATGATTTTGTTCTTCTATAGCTGGCAAACCTTCATTATTTTTAAAATATTGCTCATCAATGAAAATGCGTTGTTCTTTCGTATAGCGTTCCATTTCTACTATACTAACCCCGAAATATCAGCTGTCACATTGTTATCCTTTTTTCCGTTGTCATCACTGTGCTATTAAATGGCGCAAAATTCAAATTTTGTGTGAACTATGGGACACCCTTTATATTATATATTTGTCGAAGATTCTGTCTTTTCGAAAAGCAGGAACCTGTCACTGCCTTATCGACAGAATATGTATTGCAGTATATGTACAATATTTGCAGGCAAGTGACTATTAAGGCTCTGAGAGGGCAAACGATAAAACTAAAATATAAAATCATAAACGAAACTGGTGATATATAAAAATATCTAAGTCTCAGTTTGAAGGATACAGTGGTATAAGGGAAAATGTATGATCTTTCGGAGAATGGGTAAGATCTTCCCGAGCAGCCCCTAATTAGAAATGTGTTACTTAGAAGATATGAGGTCGCTATACTAGTAAGATTATCAAGAGATTTAAAGCCACTGTTTTCTACCTGTTTACATAAGGTATACATGTAAGGTAAGGTCAGTAGCCACAATATTACGCGGGTTACTCTGTGTATTTGTTGGCAATTTTGAATATGTATTTGTGCTTGATGGGTATTAGGTTTTTCGTGGTGTTTTTAGGACAAAAAAGGCTTTTGGTGTTAAAGTCGTCCGAATAGTGAAGCATAAGATGTAAGAGCACAGAATTTATGTATGATTTCGTTTTCAATAATTCTATGAAGTGACAAATTTGTAAATTGGTTTGTAATTGTTTTCGAATAAATGAAACCCATCCAACATACATACTGTATTGGTTTCAAACAAATTGAAACAACTAGCAGCAGCTTAACATTGAACTATTAACTAAGCAACCCCTTTTTTGAAAATATGGAAAAGGACTCCTTTTATGAAGCACAGAGAAAAGAGGTTTTAAAAAACTTCAATTTGAAGTCAAAGTCATTTTCTATTACTATTTCACGTTATTCCATGTTTGATGTCTGCCATTTAATTTGCCTAAACTGTTTGATTTACATGAGTATCTGCATATCATCTGCCCATTTCCTGCAAAGTTTTTCGTTCCTAAACCTTTTCCTCCATTGCAGTCTCCAAATTTGTTGTTCGGATCTCTAAAGCGTCCGCCAAAATCCTCACCGATAAAATTATCCCTTTCATAGTTAACCAGTCAGAAAGCCGACTAAAGTTTCACTAGATATTATGTAGAATAAAGACCAAATGTCAATTTTTGAATGGTTTTATGTGCAATACTGTCGTGCCTATTTATTTTCTGGTTATTTTTCATCTTTTTTTTACTACCATTGCGTTGAAAAGGTGAGTGCTTTCGTGTCACACGACATGGTAGCGCAAACCCATTATTTTGTGCGAAGTTCATTTCTTGCCAATTCTGACATATATGTAATTTGAGTTTTTCTGAATATCGTGTCCTTTGTTGTTAGCTCGCGTATTCAAAAAAATAATGGTAAAATTCGTAAAGCGGAACAAGAAAAAATTAGTGTTTCAAAAATTTTTTATTTAGATATTTTCAATAAGGCCCTACTTAAAAGTTCTTAAGATTATCGTAAGTGAGATTGATAAGCATTAGCTTTTTATGTATTTGAGTATTATTAAAAGTTTTCAAATCAGGTTGTAATAAGGGTGGAGTTTGCTGATTTGAATTGTATTTCTAGTGAATATTTTGGTTGTTAAATAAAAAATGACGAATGTATTGTAAGTGTGTTTGAATGTTTTAACGATTGATAATATTGATCGAATGTGATTAATAAAATAGAACAAATGAAACGGTTTAAACACAAGTGTCTTCCTGAGACCGAGTATGATGACGGGGCATTCCTTGATGAAGATCAAACCGATATGTGGGGATGGGATCTATAACAGAAAGAAGGATAGAGCGCTGTAGACGATGACCGCCGAATAAAATAAAAAAACGCCAACTATTTGTATTATCAATTCATTGTATTTCATTAACGTAACTGATATATTCATTATTTGATCTCTTAAAAGTTAAATGTAAAGTAGAAAAATGAAATAAAAGAATCAATATTAATTTCAAAGAGCAATTGAGTGTACGATATTTTTAGTCAGTTCGTCGTCTCAACATAAATAAGCTCGATGATTTGCCCAAGCGAGAATTGTCCGTAAAAAAAACATTGTGTGCTCGATTCTTAGCCGCAAACCGACATAGTTTAGCCTTGCGACTTATTGATGAAAGTTCGATTAGGCGGACGTAGTGCCATCTGTCATTCAACAATATTAATAATTAAATTATTTTGATTATGTTCATACAAAAATGGGGTGTGGAGCTAGGAGGGTGAACATTTTTGATGCCAAATCTAAAAGAAATACAAAAACAAATGTTCGTGAAAAGAATTTAAAAAAATTTTCTTGATAGAGACACCCTAAACATCTTGTGGTATAAAATATACTTTACGACCTATTCTCATACCTACCAAATATACACAAAAAATTTCATAAAAATCGGTCCAGTCGGTTCGGAGGAGTTCAATCACAATCACCATGACACGAGATTTTTATATAAAGAATAATTATTGGTACAGGAACTACCACTAGGTGGCGTCAAAAGTAACCTCCTTGTAAATGAAAAACATTTTTTTTTAAATTTTTTTTTTTATTTTATTCAATATTGTCCCCTTTTAGCTTGATACACTTATTCCAGCGATCTTCCAACTTCTTAAAAGATCTTCGAAAAGTAATTTTCCTGGAAGATCTGCAAAATTTTTTTTGCGCTTCATGTGGGGCCGTTTTGCAGCGATTTCGGCCTTCAATCGCTCCAATAACGCACAGTGATACTCGCTGTTGATGGTTTTTCCATTTTCGAGATAGTCGACGAAGAGTATGCCATGACAATCCCAGAAAACCGACGCCATAACCTTTCCGACCCATTGAGCCTCCCTCGGCCGTTTCGGAGCACTCGCGCCGGCTTCAATCCATTGCCGGGCACTCATTCTGTTCTCTAGTGTGTAATAGTGGATCCAGGTTTCATCAAAAGTTACCAATCGACGCCAAAAGTCCGCTCGATTCCGCATCTGCAAGTCCAAACACTCTTTCGATGTGCTCTCGCGTTCGTGTTTTTGGTCAGGAGTGAGCATGCGCGGCACCCAGCGGCAGGATAACTTTTTCATATGCAGAATATTGGCCAAGATATGGCGTGTGCGCTCAGTACTAATTTTTGTGGTATCTGCTAGCTCGCATACCTTCACTTTCCGGTCAGCCAACACTATTTCATGTATTTTTTTGACATTGTCCTCTGTAACAGCATCGGAGGACCTGCCGCTGCGGACTTGATCGGTAGTGGAGTTGCGGCCACCACGAAGCTCTCGAAACCAATATTTGACGGTGTAATCTGACGGAGCACTAGCCCCATAATATTTATCCAACTTTTCTTTTGTTTCCTTCGCCGTTTTGCCTCTCAAAAAATAATGTTTTATGAGAGAACGAAAATGGTTTTTGTCCATACTCAACATGATGCCAAACACGTGAACAACAATCAGCTGTCAAAACAAAACTAAAGACAGTATCGCACTGAAATTTGGCATGTCTGCCTAAATATGAACGAACTTCAAGGCAACCTTTTTTGCAGTAGCAGCGCATTCTACTTCCAAACTCCCTTCAAGGTCAAAATTCCTCAATACCCTCACGCTTCCTTCGAGGCTATATGATTGCTTTGGCATCTAAACATTGGTATTTATATTCTTTTAATTCACCGTAGCTTCTTCTGATGTCTGAAATCTGTCTGCCTCCAATTGATTCTAAGAAATCCTTCATATATTTGTTTTTTGTATTTCCTAAATGAATTAAAAAAAAATTTGAATAATGTACTACCTTGTGAGGAAAATCCCGCGTAATACCATTGCTGATGGAAATTCCACAAAATCTTATTTTGAAACTCTACATTCGCAAGTTAAAATAAGAGGTTTGAGAGCTTACCTCGGTGTCAAAGTCAATGAACGGATTAAGTACGATAGGGAAGCCAATTAACTAAGTTGTCAAATGACATATGCAGCAGAAGACGTCTCCATTTACCATTTTCATCAGACACTTCCTTTATGTTTGAATGTCAAGATCTTAAAGAAATTTAACACCCCATCTGTGGAGTTCATTTATGAGGGCACTTTGCGAAATTAATTCCGACCACTTTGACAGAGTTTTTCATTACTTGATCAGATTATATCCGCTTTGTTTCACATCATAATTAGGTCTTGCATCTCATTGGAGTTTCTTAAGCGCAAGCACAAACTACAAGCGACCAAATTCAATTAAATCCATAATTGCACTTTACATCGAGGACATTGTGGAAGGCAAAAAAATAACGTTCTTAATTACATTCTTCCTATGTCCTGAGAACCGCTGTAAAGAACAAAACAAAAAAAAAAGAAAATAAAATAAAATAAAAAGGAATTTCGATTCGATATTTAATAAAAAATGATGAGAGTCGATTGTCATAGCTCGCAGAAGGGACATTTTAAATTTATCTTAAAAATACGTGGAAATGCACTATAGGAGTAAGTCTTAATTAAACAACATAGTTACAGGACCAGCGGTATTAATTGACTCATGCACCTCCGTAAATCAAAGCAGACATATGTATGAATGTAAGAAGTTCTGTAGGAGCTCTGATTTAGACACATAGTCAGACATCTGCTAGAACATGAGTTAGGTACCATGCCAAGCACTTTGTCTCCTCCGAAGGGTACGAGTACCTTTAACTTAAGCTTTCAGTAGATCTGATTAATTTGAGATTAGCTGCTCTCCCATTAAGTTTAGCAAATGGGTATTGTTGCTAAAATTCCCAATAGATTATTTCAGATTGTGTTCCGAAATTTGGTAGTTCGAATACCTACGGGTTGGTGTCGGATGCTTTGGAATAATTTCGGGGTAATTGAAGGCAAACGTTGGGTAATGTTATCTTGTGCAGTTAATGGGCTATTTAGATTATAGTGAAAGGGAGATTTGATGGAAAAATGAATACCTATCTTTAGTTGGGAGACTTGATTCAGGGTATGTATTGCATATATGGGTGTGCATGGAAATATGACTTAGCTTGAAGCCTTAGCTATTTGTGATTAGGAATGCCATCCAACCATGAAATCTCTCTCAACAACTCGTGTGTATTTTATCTACAAATATGTAGGCAAACGACGACGAATTGATAAATCGGGGTTCCCTTCATTACAAGCTACCATAGCCGCGATATTTTATTCGAAGCGCACCGTTCCTATTCTCGTTTGGGTATGAATATCTAATAGCCTGAATTGGGTGCGAAATTTTTCAATCATTTGAAAAATAGCACGTTCTCGTGAATTTCACAAAGTTTCGCGTACAGAATTTTTGTTATCAATTTCAACAATTTCGAATAATTTTTGTAGCATCAGTCTTTCCATGATAAAATGGCAAATTGTGTTAAAAATGATGATGAAGTTTGGCATTGAGAAATTCAGTGTATTAAAAGTTAAGGAGGTGAAGCGCAGTTCTAAATCGAAGAGTCCTAAACTTTATATTATCGTTTTTTTTTAACTTTCGAGAAGACAAAGAAGCATCCTGGTGCGAACATAGGCCAGTTGTTCACAGATATAATGTATCGTAGTGTTTCACCAGTTTCACAGCAAGCGGTTCAAAATGTTATCTCACATATTCACTGATAGTTTTAATTAAAAGGAACTTGCAGCTCTGCGGGAGAGCAGATAAGCTCATATTAAACCAAACTATTAATAAAAGCTCTTACCAAAGATATGGACATTTCTACCGTAGGTTTGGGTCTTAAGCCTTGGTTAGCAAGTGTAGCTGGTATTTTTGTTCTCGTGATTCTGCGGGACTAAAACCAGATTCTGTGAATTTAGTTTGTGTTCCGTAAAGTTTGCATTCTGGGTCAGAAATTGTTCAGCAAGTATTTAAGCGATGCTTTGCTTTGATTTTCCATATTATAGTTCGGCACCTTTAGGATTGAGTATATTTCCACCTATACAATACAATATTCCACACTACAATACACCACCGCCAAATCCCTGCCTGTAGCCGTTTGCTAATACCCGACTTATTATCCCGGTTTAGATCTATGCAGCCTGATTAAGACATCAATGACGTATTTTTCTCAAAGCTCGTTCCATGACAACTATGTAGATCCTGAAGACAGATCTCATGCCTTGCCAATAGCTCCTTTAAGTTGTATTATTTAAATTTGTTATCCAGGATAATACCCAAATATATAGCTTCTATAGAGAATTAAATGCCGCTGTAATCAAACACTGTATGAATAAAAAAAGTCGGCTTTTTCCTTTTCGTAAAGAGATCGATTGAAACCTGATTTCTGATGAACCCACCGTCGATCACGATCACGCGCTTTATAGCAGACACTTATAAAATTATGCTTTCACCGAATGTTTTATTTGTTATATGTTACGTAGGTCGATCCTGCTGGAACCACATCTTTTCCACATTCATGCCATTCAATCTGTGAAAGAAAAAGTCGTTATAGCGAATACCTTTCACCGTGACACGCTGATTAGCTACATTTTTGAAAAAAATATGGCACGGTAACTCCACTAGCCAAGAGACCGAACCAAACTGTTTATTTATTCGATAAAACAGCGGATCCAATGTCAGTTTATTTTGGTAATTCAACGCTCTGGAACTTGTAAGCCTTCAAACTAAGATCATTGCGTACAATTTTCCATAAAGTGGACGAACAAATAAAACACTTGTTGAAGAGTGGCTGCAACAACTACAATATTCTCCTGAACGAATGCAATATTCTCTTTAGTATGCACCGTTCTTGGCGCTACTGTGAAACGATCGACAATACGGCGAAAAGCGGTCTCAGATTGTCGATTATGTCTGGTATAGTATAGAGCAAAAACTCTATGAGTTTGGAGCACAGAATTATAAGTTATAGTAATATTTGTTTATTCTGTGACAATATTTACAAGTTTAACAAAAATAACAAAAAATAAGCGTTGGCTTTTGCCGTCAGCCGATAGAAAGAAATTAATAAATTTGTACTAAAAAGCTTCATTTATGATTTGTAGCCTATAATTCAGTGTGCATTTTAGAAAGTTATGTAAAATATTCCAGCTTTAGGATGTTTGTGATCTCATTTAGTGATAGGGCATTTTTTCTCCAAAAGTATCTCCTCCGTTGTTTCCGTATGGCATATAGTTCAGGTGCAAAAGTTCGCCTCTGGCTTTGAATATTGTTGAGATGGACTCTACGCTGTTCCGGTCATTAAAGTAGCTTTTTCCCAAAGTTCATGCTGTAGTATTCTATACGTGGATCTTGATTGGCTTTGTTAACTTTGTGTCTCGAAACGCTCCCGTGTTGAGAAATGAATTTTTTTAAGCATTTCGTTCAGTGTGCTCTCCCAGTTTGTTTCATTTAGGATTAGTTCGTGCAAGGGCACATTGTGTTCTTGGCTGAGCCTTGACCATTCCGCAAAGAAATTAAGGTTTCGGTTTTTAAGATACATAGCAACCTTGTGAGGAAGCCGATAACTTGGTTGAGCAGAAACTTTCCTGATATAGAGGAAGTGCAGTCTAAGCGTGAAGATATGTAGCGTTGGTAGTCCAGTTTCCAGGTGTAACATGTAAGTTGGTGTATTTTCAGAAAGCCTAAACAGTTTCTTAATGAAGTATCTTTGGAGTTTTTCTACCTCTTCAAAATGCCAAGCCCCCCACACTTGTGCTGCATAGCACATTATTGACGTCATTACCGCCTCGAAAATCTTGTACTTCACACTTGGGGCAACACTCCTTTTCCCCAGAATTCCTTTCCAGTTGCAATTAATCGCACGTTTGGATTCTTTCAGTTTCTCTAGCAGGTGTTTTTTAAAGGATGCCTGCGAGGTGATCAGAACTCCGAGGTATTTGTATTCCTTGACTACATCCAGTTCCATGTTCTGCCAGGTCTATTTTTCATTCCTTGTTTGACGCCCCCAGCCATTTCGAAAAATCAAGACTTTGGATTTGCTGGTATTAATTTGCAGATTCCACATACATACTGTTGCAGCTTATTAATCATAATTTGGAGCATGCTTGGTGTTTCTGCGAGAATAACGATGTCGTCGGCATAGAGTAAGAGTTTTATAAGAAATCCCTCAAAAGGCAACCCGCTTGGGTGAAATTCAACTAGATCATCCAAAAATATTGAAAACAAAAGGGGACTCAAAAGAGTTTTACCCCAGAGTTTGTTTGGAACCGATTAGACAAGATATTCCCACCCCCACACCGTCGCCGTATTGCCTTCGTAAAATTGTTGCAGAACCTTTAGAACTTTTGTTCATACTCCTATGTTGCTGAGTTTAAAAAATAGTGATCTTCTGTCGATGGAGTCAAAAGCCGCCTTAAAGTCTACAAAGAAAGCGTATAGTTTTTTTCCTCGGTCCAAGTAAATCCGAGCGATGTTTGTGAGAGTAAATATGCTGTCAATCGTGGAGTACTCCTTACGGAACCCGGCCTGAAACTCGCTAAGCAGGTCGTTTTCACATATCTATGTTGTTAAGCGCTCCAAGATGACTCCTGTAAAAATTTTAGTAATAGCATTTAGAAACGAAATCCCTCTTTAGTTCGATGGATCATTTGGATCTGCTTTCATGTCGATCGGAAAAATTATACTTTTTTTGAAAGCTTCTGGAACTTCGCCAGTTGTAAATATAGATTTGTATGTTTCCGTGAGCTTCTGCAGGAAGAGGTCAGTTGCATTTTTGAAAAATTTATAAGTAATACGATCTTCCCCCGGAGCCTTGCCTAGGCGGCACCTATCTATAACTTTTTCAACTTCTTGTAGGGTTATGGGTGAGTCTAAGGAGTTTACGTCGGAATACGGCAGTGCAAATTGTATTTCATTCCGGTCCACTGGTGGATTCAGCAATTTTTAGTAGTCGCTTCAACATTGATTCCTTGGGCAAATAACGTACCGTTCAATGCTTTAACCAGTTTCCAAAAGGACTTGCTGTCTTTGGTGTGCGTAAGTTTAAGCGACAAACTATTTATATAGAGTTTTTGTTTTTCTTGGCATATGATTTTAAAGCTTCTGTTTGCTTGCTGGTACATACGATTTATGTGGTCGGTGCCTATGAGTCTTAGCAGACGAAGGTAGGCGAATGATTTTTTTTCTGGCTTTTTCACATTCCCAATCATATCAGGGCTGCCTTCCTGGTATTTTTGTTTCTGTTTGCAAGGATTTAGCTGCGTTTAAGATGCAGTTCGTGAGAATTTCCGTACCTCTAGCAGATAGAAGTTCGTTATTTTCTATGTTATTGTTTTCTAGAGTAAGATTCGCTTTGAACCTTTCTAAGATTCTGTCTTTCCAGCGTAGTTTTGGAAGAAGGCAATTTCGCTGAACTTCGGTATTGGTTTGTCGCAAATTTAAATCTATTTTGACGGATATTGTTAGGTGGTCTGAGTAGGTTGATTCGGAAACTTCTAGGTCTGTTGCATACTTAAGCCAGTTCCCCTGCAACAGACAGTAATCAATTGTTGAGCACGCGGTACCTCTTACTTACTTACTTTAGGTGGCGCTACAGTCCGGGGTGGACCTGGGCCTCAGTCAACAAGCTTCTCCAGCTAGCTCGATCCCTGGCTAGCCGTCGCCAGTTTCGCACGCTAAGTTGGCTGAGGTCCTCTTCCACTTGCGTGCGCCACCTGAGTCTTGGCCTTCCTCTACTGCGCTGTCCCTCGGGGGCGGATTCGAAGACTTTTCGGAACCGGAGCATTGGTGTCCATGCGCTCTGCATGATCCAGCCATCTCAGTCTTTGGATCTTCACTCTTCAGGCTAGGTCCATGTCGCTGTACAGTCCATACAGTTCGTCGTTGTATCTCCTCCTCCACTCACCGTCAATGCAGACGGGACCGAAGATCGCCCGAAGAATTTTTCTCTCGAAGCAACCAAGAACACCCTCATCCATTTTTGATAATGTCCATGCCTCTGCGCCATAGAGCAGGACCGGGATTATTAAAGTCTTATAAAGGGTGACTTTTGTTGTCCGAGAGAGGGCTTTGCTACTCAATTGCCTTCTTAACCCAAAGAAACAGCGGTTGGCAAGAGTTATTCTTCGCTTGATCTCAGCGCTGGTGTCGTTGTCTGTATTTATAGCGGAGCCTAGGTAGACAAAGTCCTTAACTACCTCAAAGTTATATCTGTCGAGGGTGACGTTCTGTTCGAGACGTCGGTGTTGGTTGTCCTTTTTGCTTGACAGCATATACTTGGTCTTGCCCTCATTGACCGCTAAACCCATTTTCGCCGCTTCTGTCTCAATACTCGCGAAAGCGCCACTGACATCACGCTGCTTTCTCCCGCTTATGTCAATATCGTCGGCGTATGCGAGTAGTTGGACGGACTTTTGAAAGATAGTGCCTCTTGTGTTTGCTCGTGAGTTTTGCACTATTCTTTCAAGTACGATGTTGAAAAAATCGCATGACAGCGCATCGCCTTGTCTAAATCCTTTCTGGACATCAAAGGTCTCGGTGAGATCTTTACCGACCTTGATGGAGCAGCGTACATTCTCCATCGTCATCCTGCACAGACGGACGAGTTTGGCAGGGATGCCAAAACTAGACATTGCTCTATATAGCTCGTCTCTATAGATGCTGTCATACGCGGCCTTAAAATCGATGAATAGGTGGTGGGTATCGATCTGAAGCTCATGGGTCTTCTCCAAGATCTGCCGTAGTGTGAATATCTGGTCGATGGTGGACTTTCCTGGCCTGAAGCCACACTGATATGGACCTATCAGGTTGTTGACAAACGGCTTCAGGCGTTCACACAATACGGCGGATAAGATCTTATATGCGATGTTAAGGAGACTGATGCCTCTATAGTTGGCGCAGTTCAGAGGGTCTCCTTTCTTGAGAATTGGACAAACAATGCTGAGGTTCCATTCATCGGGCATACTTTCGTCCGACCATATTTTACAGATGAGTTGGTGTATGCTCCTTACCAAGTCATCGTCTGCCGCTTTGAAGAGCTCGGCAGTCAGGCCATCCGGTCTAGCAGCTTTGTGGGACTTAAGCTTCGATATGGCTATCTTTACTTCATCCAGGTCGGGTGGACGGAATTGTTGGTCATCATCGTCCAGGTTGAAATGTTGATTCTGCCTGACAGCGGTATTTGGTCCGTCATCGCCGTTATACAGTCTGCAGAAATGATCTTTCCAAATCCTCAGCATCGACTGCGATTCTACTACGATGTTCCCTTGTTCATCTCTACAGGCTTCGGTTCGGGGTTTGTTTCCGCGGCATGTTATTTTTACCTTGCTCTTTCTCATGCTCTTTCTTCTTCCTCCTGAGAAGCCGGTGCTCGTCTCTCCTCTTCCGCTCATAGAGCTCATGAGCAGCTCTGGTCTTTCTAAGCAGCGCCGTGTTATATGCATCTTGCTTAGCTGCATGTGCTTGCCGGCATTCATCATCGAACCAGGGGTTTCGTTGTGGTGGATGAGTGAAACCCAGCACATCAGAAGCGGCATCTCTGATGGCGTTTTGGCAGTGTTTCCAATGGTCTTCGATGCTTGATGCTGGCGGCATTGGACCTCTTAAGAGATTAAGAGACACTCGATCGGAGAAGGACTTGGCGATCTCTTGCGATTGTAGCCGTCTGACGTCGAATTTTCTCACAGCATTAGTTTGTCTTGGCGTAGTTTGGGATATCCGCAACCGTACCTTGGCTACAACAAGGTAATGGTCCGAGTCGATGTTGGCTCCTCGGAACGTACGGACATCCATAATGCTGGAGGAGTGTCTTGCGTCGATCGCAATGTGATCAATCTGATTGACGGTTGATTGATCAGGAGTTCTCCAAGTCCCCTTGTGTATGTCGAGATGTGGGAACCGCGTGCTGGCCATGACAATGTTTCGTCCCGCCGCAAAGTCGATAAGCCTGAATCCGTTATCGGAGGTGGTGTTGTGCAGGCTACTCGTATATTTTCCGATTGCTCCACCAAAGATACCTTCTCTTCCTAGCTTTGCATTAAAATCACCGAGGACAATTTTAATGTCATAGCTAGGGCATTGCTCGTTGGTCTTGTTGAGGAGCTTGTAGAAGGCATCCTTGGTGTCGTCATCTTTCTCCTCTGTGGGGGCATGCGCGCATATGATGCTTATGTTGGCGAATTTAGCCTTGATGCGGATTGCTACGAGGCGCTCGCTCACATGCCGGAAGCTGAGGACTTCTCGTCTTAGTCTGCCTCCGACAACAAATCCGCATCCAAATAAACGCTGCTTTTGCCGTCGATAGCAATTGCCGTAGTAGATGTCGCAGTTTTTCATCTTCTTTTTGTCCGGCCCATCCCATCGCATTTCTTGGATGGCGGTTATGTCTGCTTTGCAGCAGTCTAGGGCCTCCGCTAGTTGCTCGGCTGCACGTGGTCTATTAAGGGATTTAACATTCCGCGTGCATATCCGAAGCTCATTGTCCTTAAATCGTTTGCGTGGGTTGTCAACAGTAGATCCGTCCATATCCGAGGCTTGTTGATGCTTCGTAACTTCTTGTTTTTTTTAAATGGCCGGACAGTTACCCCGGCGGCACAACCCCCAACCTGGAGGACCAGTTCCACTTTGAGTGCCCCTAGGACGAGGGGTCGGTTACACCGAAGCCAGTAACCCGTTCCGGGATGTGAGCGCTGCCGTTGGCCCTTATAGGGCTCGTCCGCCACCATCTCTTTTCCAGGACTCTGACTAAGTCCTGGAAATACTTTCCGGCCTGAGCTCCAAATATGTCGGAGTAGCCCGGATAAGGTCTTGTTTTGTTTTTCCGACACTAATCCTGGTTAATGGCGCAGGAAACTCGCCATTTGCCCCCTTCACTTCGCAACCTCTAGTGAGATTCCCAGATGGCGCCACGGGGAGGCGTGAAGTAGGACTTATTAGCAGAGCTGCAAGATGTTCGGCTGCAGAGGCTCATTCTCGTCATTTAAGGAACCAGCACCTGTCGGAAGATGCTACTTCTACGAGGCCTTATACTAATCGTTGCCATCCGCGGTACCTCTTAAGAAAGTAAAATTTCCTTTTTGATCACTATTGGTTCGTCCATTAAGTAACGAGAGGCCTATAGCTTCGCACATTTCAATGATTTTTTTCCCGTTTGCATCGGTAACTGAATCTGTTGACTTTCTCACTTCTCTTAGCGGTCCTTGCAGCAGCTCTGGTTCCGCATTTAGTATTTGATCATTCCCCACTCTTCTATTGAAGTTGTTGCAATTGATGTAAGTTGGAATAATATACAATTTTAGGTTGCCAGTTTTGACCTTTATTAAATGTATTTCGAACTTTTTTATGAAGCAGCATCCGATCTTTGTTCCTAAGTCTTTTTTTAATTCCGAACAAGCATCCCCCACTGGCCCTGCCATGTATAGAAGTTCTTACTGCTGGAATCCAAAGAACGTTTCAAAAAGTAAAAATATATCGTATTTATTTATAAATTTAAAAAAAAATCACTAAATAGTAACTTATTGCCTAGACCTGTTATGTTAAACGAAAGTATATTAAAAGAAATATTACTTAAATTAGCTAAACTATTTGAAACACAGAATTATAATCTTGTGACCAAATTTGAAGATGTGGCAACGTTGTAAAAAGTGGGTGCCATTACAGTAAAATTGCATAGACTACTGAATAAACGTGACAATGACAGTCTGCAATCTGACAATTGGTTTGACAGATAGAAATTTCTGAAGCTAGTGCGGGGTTAAGAAAACACAATTTATTTCAATGAACACGTTCAGCGCGTATTCCTTCTTGTCTAAGGTGTCTTCATTTCTAATATGAGATTTTGAACGACACTCTGGTATGATGTTCCCAGTTAGACCAGAAAGATTATACTAACATTTTTCGATTTTACCTCCTCAAAACAATTATATCGTATAAAACCTTAGTTCACGTGAGCAGCTTGGGGGTTACAGCTAGCTTGTAGCTCTCTTTTATGAACGAGGCGGATGTCAAAGCACCTTATTTGATGTTTTTAAGTTTTGTTCATAAATCTCGGCTAATAAGGCTAGAAGTTCCCAACAATGAATCGTTTTTGCTATTACTCAACTTATGCCTAAGCCACAAATCGGCTGTGTAGAAAAAAGTCAGCGAATTGACCTAATTGATAAAGAAGGCAATTCTATGCGACAAAATTGTGAAAATTGAGCAGAATCGCAACACTGCATTAAGATTTCCAGCAGCCTTTCCAAAGACTTATTTTAATCATTCTTTTTATTAAAGGTGCTCCCAAAAATACATTCTCCTAAATTCCATTAAGATCTGGTTCAGTTATATTAAATATATGTAGTAACGATGACCATGCGTACCTGATTGTCATCCTATTATTGTCTCTACTGAACAAACATCCGATTTTCCTCCTCATTTTTGAAACAAGTATTATAATTACTGCAGTCAATGTAGACAATAACTCGTAGTATGAACAGTCACGTCTCTGAAGGCTACTTTCATGACTTGCGAGCTAGAATGCACTACTTTGAATAACAGTGTTATACACACCACTAAAGATTAACTATCCCATATCTCAATAAAGACCATTTCCTTTATCTGACCAAAAGCAATCAATTTTCCATGAACGCTTTGCTACTCATACTAATGGAAAGCATGAGTTCAATAGAATCTTTCGCATGACCAGCAAATTCAATGTGTCTCTATTCAAAGAGGTTTCATGGAGGAAATGCATGAAATATTTATGCACGACTTGAAAGAAGATCCATTACATGGAAGAAACTTTCACAAAGGAATAATGGTGAAGACCATGAAAAGGGAAAACCATTCGTATTCATACTTCAGTATGCAGTCTTGATCATACACCGTTAGTGCACGAGTGTAGATATCTAACCACAGCCGACAAGAGGATTGTTACCTGCACAATGTTCATCAGAATTTTAAATTAAGTTCATAAACTAATAAGAGCAGTCAAGAGTCCTTAATCGTTACACAGGAAACTCTATTGTTCAATTGGAATACTAATATGTATATTGGAGTATTAGTTGCGTTTACTATTTGTACCGCAAATCAAATATATACGAGTATCTCAGTGCACTGAAAGATTCGCTTGGTATTTTGATAAATCCACTTACTCCAGTTAGTTGAATGTTTGCCCATTGAGTGGTTGTAAGAGGAGCTTTGTGGAACTAATCGGCTTTACTTTCGCAAGCAAGTTATGCTGGTAATCCGATACAAGCCCAGCATTCTATTTACTCTTCGTGTATTTCTGAACAACTATTCGATAGTTATGTGCATTCGATATGAAGACTTCTTCATTCACTCTCTCATGCGCTTCAGCAGATAGAATGATGTTATCCTATTTCAAGTAGGAATTCCCACTAGGGAGGCAGAAAGATTTTATACTATGGACCATACTATATGCTTGACATCACTTTCAAGTGATGTTTCTTTTTTCTCAGATATCTTTTAGTGTTGACGAGGAAAGACCATCAAAACAGGCAAGAAATTGAACGAAAATAGGACAGAGAATCGTGAGTTGAATGGAGAACGTAATCACAAATAAGTAGGGCACGTAGTTATGTACACATCAAAGAATAGGAGCAAAAAGTAGTAGGTATAAGGTTCATCAAAGTTCTAAACTAGTTTTTCCTTGACAAAGAACTGACGATATTGAAATAGGTGAGAAGCCAGGAGTTAAGGAGGGCCCTGAGGATCCTTGAATATTGTCAGAACATTGATCACCGGGTTTCCGTTTTTCTCCCCCAAGAAGCCATTGTCAACTTTTCGTTCGATGGAATTCTGTTCCTGGAAGGTATGGACATACAAATTGTTTGCATATTATTTCATTTTAAATTCTGAAGAATCGATTAACAAATATCTACATTAAATGGGTTCTTTAACTTTTGTTTCCGTTTTTGTGGCAGTTATTGAGGTGATCCTACGCAACATAAAAAGGTATGTCCTTACTGTGTGTTCTGTATTAGGCTTGATTAGCAACAGGCACGTAGCCCAACATAGATTAAACTAGAAATATTTGTTGTTTGTGGTCTAGTTATACGACCTCTTAATTAATTTTAAGGCCGCATGTCTAGTATTGACATCCATGTCAAGTTTACCCGACAGTGCACGATGACATTAGGGTACGCTCCTTGCCCTCTAAAGCTCGAATAAGTCATGCGCCTTTTTCCCGACTTATTGAGGGCATTGTGTGGAGCTCGCAAGGCAATACTAAAGACAAAGTGTTCCAATGATTGTTTCAAGTCTGTGCTATTCTGATGACAGTCGACATTGTCAGAGTATAGCGCGCTGTCTAATGAATGAGAACTACGAATGTTTAAGAGGAAGGTTTTGACAAATATTTACAACTTGGAAGTTGTTTGGAATTCTGTCTACCTCTGACATCACATCTGATTTCTGATGTGAAGAGTTACATTTGACAATAGCTGTTTCACTTATCAAAGACGTTAATCATCCAAGTCATAGAGCTATGGCATTGATATTAGCGAATGTCAATGAAGATTTCCGTGGTTGCTTTTGTCCGTAAGAGTGTTTGAGTGCTTTTTGAATCCATTTGCATTGATATTCTTGGGAGAAAGAGATAAAATTCTGCGTAAAATGCTAACAGCGAACTAAAATGGCCATGATTTGCTGACCGAATCAATTGAAATACTTCGGCTTAGAGACTTTCATATTACTACAGATAGACAAAAACCCTCTAGTAGTGCCTAACTGAAGGCAAATGGCCAAAGCAAGGGTAATACTTTCAAATTTGGATTTTCCGTTTAATATAACCTATTTTTTTTAGTAGTTCTATCACTTTGGATAAATGGAGATGATGTTGTAGTACTGTCCGTTTGATCATGCCTAACGACTTGTTCTCTTTATGAGAAGCAAGCTGATTGGTTTGATTTATCTAGTCAAAACAATGTGATTCTCTAATTAATCTTAGAACGAGTATTTGAGCGTCTTTCTAGCTTAGAACTTTTTTGGAATTAACTCTTCACGTAGAAAACCTTCTTTCTTTCTAGTATTATACAGCAGTTATTGGCAAAAAATAGGGATTCTTACCGAGGAGGGTATTTGATGACTTTTCGCACATGTCGTCTGATGCAAAGGCATAAAATTAAGTCATAATATGAATTGGGCTCTGTTTTCACGAAAAGTTACTTGAACGTGTAAAATTGATGACATTAAGTTGAAAAAATGATATCGGTTAAATGACTGTCTCTTGAATCGGTACAAATTTGTACTCGTTTTTGAATTGTTACTCGCAAAACATATGCCTGCAAATTAGTAATTTCTTTTAAGGTTATCTGTCTACAGTATAAATGTCAAAGCATAATGACATTTGACGCCATTTGCAAAAATCATGTCATATCCACATAATGACATTACTTTTGCTTTGCCAGGGAACTTGCAAGCGAGATATTCACAACACCTACTGATGTCAATGAACTTTATTGTTAAGAATCGGTAGAGAGGAAGAATTATCTGTAACTGTAATGCTTAAAAGCTTTGCCTAGCGATCTTCGGATTTCCAAGTCAACTCAAGAATAGAAGGTTTTGGTACCACCTTATCATGAGATCACTTGAAATAAAATCGCCGGTAAACTTGCTATGTAAAGTTCATAGAAAAATTTATTAGGACCCAAATCTGTGTTAAGAATGCTAAGTTCGCAGTTAGGGCTCCCGTTTATAGTTGCGTTTCCTTGGAGAATATCCGTATATGGCATGGCATTACGTTAGACCAAACGACAGAAGAAAATGCCAATAAAGTTTCTGTTGGTTATTATGGAAACGAAGGGGATTATTTAACGATCCTGGGAGCATAAGTATAAGACATATACGGCGCTATTCACTGAGAGGAAGGATATTTATTTTTAACCAGGTATGTCCCAAAAGACGGGTGAATTTTCTATTCTGGCTTTCATTATGCTTGATTAGCAGGAGCAATTCACCTAAGATGTTGACGTTGTTTACAGACAAAAACAGCGACGCTCAACGTCTCTTTGGCACGGATCCTCAACGAGCAATGCCTCCAATTCAGCGTCTTCGAAGGATTTTGGCCTTGCTTCACGTGGAAGGTCGTAAACATCAAAATCACCGTATTTGAAGCAACGAAACCAATCACGGCACATTGTTTCACTTAGAGCAGCATCTCCGTAAATTTTTTTGAGCTCTCGATGCGTTTCAGCCGGCATTATCATCGAATGAAAGACGAGATTCAACACTTCCCGCAATTGACGATTATTTGCCACAAAATCAGACATTTTCGCACAACCAAAAGTATATGACGCCAATAGAAAATTACTAATGTGTCAAAACGGTTTATTTACCATATGTCGAAGCTTAGTTCATGACGTTTTGGATATGTCAAAATCGACCAGCACTTACTGCTGGAGCCATCTATTGACAAACAGTGGGAACTATGTTGCTCACCTAATAAGAAATTTATTTGAAATATCTGTTACGTAATTTTACTCCTTTTAAATAATTTAAATCACAATCGCCCTCTACTTCATAGTCTTCTTTTATTTTTTAATTTCGTTGATTTGTTTTGCGATTATTGATGAATTATAACAATTATGTAGCAGTTTCGCTCAATCAAACCTCTCTAATACCAGCAAATTATTTTTGAATCCGTGATTTGAGTTAAAGATGTTGCACCTATGGCATCGGGTTTTTATTTTTTCCACAATAAAGAGCTTTGACGCCGAAACAGTTCTAGTGATGAAAAAAATTGATTCATCTAAGTACTTCGTAACTCAAAGATTTTGATTTACTCTCGGCTGCGCAACTGGTTTATAACGAAGGGCTTGGAATTTATTTTTTAGAATTTCAATGGACAATGCCTATACTAATATGTTCGGCATATTCATCTATTAGCCATGATTGCATATTTCTGTTAAGACTCATAAACTTTGTTCAATGAGGCTGCCCAGCTCAGTCCAGAGCATGAAAATTTCAGGTTTTCGTGTTCAATGAGAAAAATTTCTGCCCAGATCATGTTTGTTTCTTGTTCAATGACTCTGACTGAACTCTGCATTGAGCAGAATTTCTGCACTTACTTTTGAGGTGGAGCAGATTTGTGAGAAATGTCAAAATCAGCTGTGATTGCAAATTGATTGTTTTGTCCTCGAAGTGAAAACTTGTTTGTTATTTTGCTGAAAATGGAAGAAATCGAAATACAATCTGATAAACAGCAATCGGTTGTTCCTAAGAGGCTAAAAAAGAACAGCAAAGTTGCAGCAGAACTGAGAAAGTGGAGGGAGGAATTTGCTGGGGACAGAAGTTTATGCGGGAGTACAGCAAGGCCAAATTACTTTTTTTTTACTGTATTTACTGTTCCCTATTGAAATGGGAGAAAACTTCTTCACATAGCCTACTTCGAAGGCTAAATCCCTGCTTCTGGTCAACTGTATTGTTGTTTTCAACACTTTTCCCAATGTCGTCACCACCTATCTCGAAAGGAAGTTCATCATCATTCAATAGATTGTGCAACACAATGCAAGCGCTTATGAAATAGCAGAGTTTCTTAATTCCTTTTAGCATGCAATAATAAAGCTGTCGAAATCGTTGTTTTAAAAGGCCAAATGAATGCCCTATCGCAATTCTGCCAGAAATGAGTTTCCGGATGAAAAATGTTTGCCTTGATGACAAGTGCCCACTGTCCCGGTATGGCGTTATTAAATATTGCGAGCAAGCATACGCAGAATATCCTAAAAGAAAAAAGCTTCCGCATAGATTGGGCAACTGAGAATATACATCGGAATTCTCGTAAATTCTGTTATCGTGTACGGATCATGGATGTTCAAAAAAATATCTGTAAATTTTCGTTTTCGCCTGTAAATCTCATATTGTGATATTTTTCCTGTCGATGTAGTCGTTTTTTCCATGTTTAGGGGGTCAATCTTTATTCTTTCCTGCAAAAGAAAGTCAATAGTTAATGTTCAAAAGGTTTTTTAAAATTATTGTGTTGCAAATGTACCTATAACACCTTGGATTCCTGTTTTGTTTTCATGCACATAGCAGTTGCCGTGTATATCTCTTCTGTCATTTGAATAATAGAGTCGCAAAGATTGCTAATAAAAAAGATTACTCTATTTATTATAAAACACACAGAACCCAGAGCGAGGTAAAATATGTCAGCAATATCCCTTTAGGAATAAGCATCAGGACCAGCAAACCCGGAGAAGGTTTTCCGGGTCTCTAGCTTGTTATATTCTTCCGATACGGAAAGGCACCCATCCAAACGTTTGTAAAGCGTTTGATTTATACGAAAAAGAGTTATAAACCCCTTTTCAGTATAGGAAGGAACAACTTCTTCCAAAAATTGTGCGAAACAGTTCCTTTTATCTCTCCCCATAAAAAATGGTATTTTATTCAACACTTTGTCGTCACTGGATTCCAAACTATCACTTGAAAAATTTTCTGAATCCATCGCCTCTAATACCATTTGTTTCAAAAAATTAAGTTCCATTATTTTATTGTTTTTATTTCACGATTTATCCTGAACTTGTGAACTCAAATAATTATCCAACAATCGAAAGTGAAGTTGCCATTTTTGACAATTAACATATGGCCGTACTTTTCTGTTCTATTTGTCTGACATTTTTCACAAATTTGCGATGCTCTGCCTTGCCTTTCTTCTCATTGAACAAAGCTATAGTGAGTTTCCCCTTGAAAGCGGTTCTTCAAAATTACAGGTATCTGTCAAACTTTTATTATTGCTTCATACTCTGAAAACCTTTACCTCTCCCTTTTCACAAAGTGACCTGAAGTTGTAAGGTTGTACTCTATTAAAGTTCGAAATGTTTTAATGGCATTTCAATCAGTTGTTTGTGCAATTTTCTGATTTATAAATTTATGAAGTTCGACTCTGCCAAACCTTATCAAAATGACCCATGAATATTATTTCAATCCGTTTTTTACTAAACCGCAGCAAATTCTTCTTCCTTTGAATGTGGCTTGGATGGAAATTCTTAAATGCATCATCAAATATTGCTAGCTTAAATATTTTTTGTTTTTGTTGAAAAGTCTTTAAATTTGTGAAGCGAGTATTGCTACCAGCATTATTTGTGAGCAATCTACCGCATAACAATTTCATCATTATTTGCATTCCACAAGCCAGAGATTCTGGAAAAGACATTCCTCGTTAACGTAAATTAGAATTTTGAACCTTCACACACAAAAAAAAAAAAAAACGAAAACCAAAAATAGGAGAAACGAAGGTCTTTTGTGCATAAATTAAGTTGCTTCAAGGAGCACCTCATACACTCTTTATACACGTCCTTGTAATTTGATGATAGAAAATTAAAAGTACCTATTTAGCTGTTGATCGTTAACTTTAAGCCAGTCGTTGGTTGGAGAATCTACGAATTTAATGGAAACAATTTTTGCAAGTGTGGGCAACAGATTTAGTTACCTTTTAATTATTTAACTTGGCAAAACCAAAGGGTAGTTGTTGCACAAGGAAAGTGTTAATGAAATGCCTTATTAAAATCGCTTGGTTTTGTTGAGAATTTATTCCTTGGAGAAATTATTAACTCGATGAGAATAAAGTAGAAGCTTGTTCATGTAATCAAATGTACTTGTATACAATATTCCACTTATTCAGGTTATGCTTGACTGAAGCATTGTAAATTATTAAAGTGATTTTCTTAAAGGATTCCTTGGGTTTGCTTTTACTGGATGGTTTAAGAATAGAATTGTCTATTGCATATTTGTTGGAGTTCGAAGAAACTCGAGGTGGATATAACCTTGGAGGCTGACATTACGAATAAAACCTATGCTAATGTCTGACTTATGCGTCTGGTCGACGGTTCAAGGTTTTTCAGAAGTACATCTTTGGCATTGGTTTAATGCTGACCTTCAGGCGTTAACGTTAAAAAATTTAAGGGATGCTAAATGAAGAAGTTAAACCTGAATGATAATAATAGTTGAACATTTGTATCTGTAGACCTAGACTGAATTAATAGGCGAAATAACCCTTTTTTGTAGGAATGTCGAATTGGAATTGCTCCAAGGTCTGCTTCCTGCTAAAATGGAAAGAATGCTACCACAAAAGTAATAAGTTACTTGTGGTATACGTATACATTATGGTGACTTGTATGTTCTAATCGATTTTGAACATAGAAACGGGGGTGCCCAAAATACGAGTAAAAAACTACACTTGAGAGCATAGGGCTTCCACTTGGCATCTCCATCTCACCCGGTGGGTGGCAGTTATCTTTACACTTTCCAAGTGAGGTTGAGTTTTCCTAGTTCCACATAGCATCGATCGTCTCCAGGTGTTCTTGGGATGGCCTCTGGATCTTTTGACTTGAGGGTTCCACTCTAACGCCATTCTGGTAATGCTGTCGGTTTATTTCCTGATGGTATGTTCGATCCATTTCCATTTGCGTCTCTTAATCTGTATCGCAATTGGTTCCCCTCTTGTCATTTCCATCAGATCCACGTTCCTGATGATGTTTGGTCAGAATATTCGACATATGGTACAGAGATATTTGTTGATGAATACCTGAAGTCTCTGTATGATGTTGTTGGAAATCTACAGGTTTCGCTGACTTGACACATGAGTTGAATATTCTGAGCATCGTGTTTCTGGAAATCTTGGAACTCCTCCATATAGGTCGTAATTGGCCGAATGCTGCTCCTGCTTTTCAAAGTCTGTTATCAACGTCTGCTTCTGCGTCGCCGTCTGTTGTTTTTATACTACCTAGATAGCAGAAGCTATCTACATATTCGACGGGGTTTTCTTCGATGGTAATGTTCCAAAGTGTTGATCCTTATGGCCTTAGTCTTCTGGATATTTATCTCCAATCCGGCGCATCGTGCTTATCTTGCGAGGGGTTCTAATTTAGCTTGGATGTCACTGAGCTTGTGTCATAGAAGACAAATATTGTCCGCATAGTCTAAGTCCTCGAGTTGTCGTGTGATACTCCAAGTTATTCCACGTGTCTGCGCGCAGACTTCTCTCATAATTTTATCCAGGACAATTGTGAACAGTTGAGATGAGAGTGGGCATCCTTGATTTACTTCTGTATTTTTAGTGAAAGAGTCACTGATGATTCCATTATATAGTACCGCGAGATCCGAATCTTCGTACATTGCTCTGATGATATTGATAAGTTTTTGGGGTACTCCTTTCTTACTTAGTGCTCTCCATATTGCAACGCCTTTGATGGTGTCTAAGGCCTTCTGGAAATCGATGAACAGCAGGTATGTAGGTGTACAACTATTATGCGCAGAGTGTTGGCTTAGTCTACGCAGCTTCTATATGTGCGCGGAAGCCAGCCTGTTCATCTCGTAGATTTCCTTACATTTTGTTTTGTATCTTGTATATGAAGTTGAGTAGAGTTGCTGCATTCTTTCAGGTCGCCGTTCTTTGGTAACTTCACGATTATGCCTTTCTTCCAAGATGAGGGTAGTCTTTCTTCTTCCCATGCCTCTCTGATGTGAGGGTATAGAAGTTGTGCTGGTGTTCTGCTGTAGCGCGTAGCAATTCGGCTGTGATACCATCTATGGTAACGGTGGTCTGCATGCTATTGCTAGCATGTGGGGAAAGGTGAAGTGTCCCTTGTGACAGCGGAGTGGCACGCTTGCGATGCTCGGCTGAGCTCGTCGGATGGGGGGAATCTTGCTGTCGTTCATTTACCTACAAAATAATTATCGTGCCGAATGATATGATAAATTACACGTACGGGAAATCCTGAATATTCATACATATACCTACTAAGCTATGCTTTAAATTAGCTGAGAAAATCATTGTTATGACACAATGCTTTCTTACAGGACTGGCCCACCCTACTATGCACAAAGTGCACCTCGATTGCTATGCCTGCCTATTGTAAGCAACTCCCTAACTTCGAGGAAAACCGATCACATTTTCAAATCTTTAAATACACACCCGCCATAATTCGAACGTCACTAATAAATCATTGTATCAATTCAAAGAATTCTAGTTTATTACATTTTTAATTCTACAGAAGCTATGTTTGAGTAAAGGAAAATAAATTTTAAGGTTACTATGCAAAAATTCTATATGTATAAGTAAATTAGTATGTTTGTTAAACAAAAGATGCTAAACTTGATCGCGACGGTTTGATATTATTAATTAGATTATACGAATATGTTTTGTACTTACTTTGATTACTGCTGCAGATCAGGTCTGCACACTGGATCGTTTGATTTCATTAAATATAGGTGTTTAGGCTTTAGTTTTTAAGTAGTTTCAGTTACAAATTATTTGGCAAATTTTTATAATACATTCAATCAAAAGGAAAATTAGATTAAGAATAAAGATCTCATTTTAAGCTCAATACACATTTTACTAAAAAATTGTATGCTTTAGTTAGGTTAAGAGTTTTTAATTAAGTTAAAGTTTATCATATCAAATTTTAGACATATTCAATTTTTAGTTCAATTTTGTTTTCTCGTCGGTAGCTATGTAACTTTTCGTTGTTGAAATTTGAACGTTGCGAATTCTGGTGCTGAATGTGATTTTTAATTGATGACAGCTTGGTTACAGTGAGTTAATCAGCTTTTTGATTGAGGTGAGGGCGCAGAGGTGATTTTAATACGGATGATAGTAGCGTAGAATTCGTCCAATATGATCATACAGGTGCGATGTATGACAAGTGTTGCAATCGTGATATCTCCCGTGGTTAGCATTTAAAATAATAACATATGTTGTTAGTTATAATCCTGAGTGATCGAAATATGACTCATTTAATTAGGATTTACGCCTAATTTTAGAGATAACTCACGATTGCTAGCAACACGTGTCTGGAAAAAAAGAGAAGAAGACGACGTTTTTATACACTCTCGGTTGTACTAAATATGTATGTTTGTTCTTACCTTGTTTTAAACTAGCTTTTTTTTGATTCGATTTATTTTGCTGAACTTATTTTTTGTTTTCGATATTAATGAACACTATTGCACTGAAACTTGGGGATTTTATTTTCCACCATTAAAGATATACTAGGAATACTCCGTCATCTACGGCATTGCTCATTTCTTCGAAATGTTCCCTCCATCTTTGAGTTTGGGGCATCTATGTTCGCTAGTAGCACGCCGTTGCGGTCTTTGACTGGTTGGTTCTGAACTCTTGATAATTACCTAAAGTTGCACACTTTAATTTTATTTTGGATCCTTGACCTTCTTAAACAGTTTCCTGACTAGATCGATGTCACCGTACAGCTCGTATAATTGATGGCTGAATATTTAATCTCAAAGGTTGTTTATATAGATCGAATCAAATAACTTTCATTCCGAATCAATCAACGCTTTTCTCATTCGGTTTCGGTAAAATGCAGCGCAATAAAGCAGGGCGTGGGTGATAGGGTATTCGAGTCATTCATTTGATCTCTGATGATATATTCATAAATAACGAATCAAAGAAAATAAGAACTTTTACTAGATCGAACTTTGGACTCTGTTTTTAGTCCTTGGACTTCTTGCACATTTGGTTGAGTTCAACAATTAGCTCCTTAGTACCTAATAGTAGTGGATCATTTGATTCAAAAAGAAGATGTTGAGGCTTTCACAGATTTTATTCGTTGCATGATTTTGAGAACTGTTCTTCTTGTAAAGGTGCGTGTCCACTTGAGAGCACTTTCGCTAGTAAGCTCTGAAGAGTAACTGTCGAGTAGCTTTCCATACGAGAGTAAAATTTGTGTGATTTACTATCGCAAGTTGATTGCGAGATTTCTAAAAGTAAATTTACGGATAGTACTCTCGTAACCGTGTCTATTTCACTTGAGTCATCATGATGTTACATAAGCGGAAAGTTGCAGCTGCAGTTGTTTAAGATCCTCAACAATACAGGAATTTTTGCCGGTTGTCAAGCAGTCAAGTATATAAAATTCTTCACTGAGCTTCCTTATTATTGCATTTTTTTTTTGTTTCTATCCCCAAATGCCGGTAGAAATGAATTCCACAGAATTTTCTCGGATTTAGTATATCTCTCTATTGAATTGAAGGTATTTTCGCTGTTCACATTGAAGCCATGCTCTAGACTAGCTACTCACAGAACACGAACATTGTTTGAAAAGTGCGAGTTTATCTCCGAAAGTAAGATAACATCTGTCCTCTTGTGAGCAACTCTTTAACAGTTTGATAACTGAGAGTAGTAAGCCAGCTCTTTGCGAGTTGCTCTCAGGTCCGTGTCCTCGAGAATGGCTTGAGAGCTACTCGCCCAAATTTTACTCTCAAGTGGACAAGCAGCTTAACTCTTTACCAGCAGGTAATGAGTAACTAGGGCGTTGTTTTGTTTAAGGCATAAGTTGTTGGAGCTATTGTCCTGAATTTGAAGAAGGCAAAATCGTTGATAAAATGAAAAGATTCGTTGTCTTCAATTCGGACCTCTTTGTTTGTTCACTCAAGTGTGGAATACAAGCACTGATATTTGAATATCAGTGATTCAGTCTGAATGTATCGCATTCCTTGCGTCTTAACGTCTGTTTCCTTTCCCCTTACATGAATCCTAAACAACCAGCGTGATGATTGTTGGAAGAGTGATTTGGTTTGCTTTGCCTTTCACTGCGCTCACACCGCGGCACCCTTGGTTTTATCACCACATTCTCTAAGTAATAAAACTATTGTACTATAAGTACTTTCTGAGTGGATGTATTTCTTTGCCTTTTTGAAGCCAACATCTATGGCCAGTTTATCAGCTTTATTTTCTTAAGCAGATTAAACCAGGAGCTTCTTTTATATCCCTTCACAGCAGACAGAGTAGCACAAATTACTATGGGTTGTTACCTCGTTTCAAAAAAATTAAATAGACTTTGGAAATCTTCTTCAGCGTTCAATCAAATTTTTGTGTTTTTTATTGAGCCAAAACCAAACCAATACCTAAGAGCCACTTAGTGTAATTCAATTACGCTTAATTGATGTGTAATTAAAGTCACAAGACTGCACATTGCTATGGTGATGCCTCAAGTACCTACTTGAACAACCACATACGGAGGTGATGTGATGTAAATTGCGAATATCACTTTAACATACTCGTACTATGGTACTGATACAAAACAAATATATCTTAAGTTGTAACTATTTATAAAGTTATTTGATACTTCTCAATTAGTAAGTAAGTAAATGAATACATATGAACAAACACAAATTATGTTTCAAGTCGTATATCTAATTTCAGAAAGTCTTCTTAGCATGAGTAAATATAAACCACTTAAGTTCTTATCTTTTGTTCAGATACACAGCAGAATGCGCTTGGTTTATTTTACCCTATACAACCAAAAGTATTCATAACTAGGCAACTGAACATTAAAAACAACACTTCTATTAAAACCTATGTAGTGCAAGATGCGCACATTTTCCTCAAATTACTCGTAACTTCAACGCTTTTTAGTTACGAAAACTAACTTACTTGAAAAAGCAAAGAAAAAAACAAAAAAGTAAAAAAAAAAACCTAAGCGAAGCACCACATTTTCAAATAGAAGTTTCTATGAAACTTCCTTTGCGAAGGATGTTTTGTACCCCATTGGGACCTTGAAATTACGCCAAACACCCAATTCGTCCATTTGGAATGAAAGTAAAGCAACGAAAGACTACGAGTATAGTGGCCACGAAAAAAGGCGAACAAGAGACGGAAAGAAAATAAATATGAATCAGCTTAACAAGTTCCACAACCTTAATTATTCCAGCTAGTTAATTTCCTGGACAGAACCAGTGCCGGGGTGTTGATGGAAGAAAGCATCGCAAAGATGAAGATGAACAACGGAACCATCAGCTGCTTGGCATAAGGGCACACTTTTTAATTATATTCCCCTTCCTAGATATTTTCCGGAGCCGCTATCAGAATCTGGTTAACAAACGTATTCATTGAGCACGTCATCGGATGCTCTCTGACAGGATGGTGCTAACTCACCAGAAATAAAAATAGAAAAATAAAAAAAAAATTAAAAATTTCAATCTAAAGAATACAAAGAGAGAAAAAAATAAATTCGGAAGGAGCTTACAACCGGAATTCGAACAAGTGAATAGAATAGAATGTCTCCTTTCTGTGGGTTCTATTTGAATACAAATATTTAGTTTGGGGCCCGGTGAATTAACGAGTTTCCATTGTGTATTGATATAAAGAGAAAAAAAGATACGAATAACCCGTCCATGGGTAATGGATGAGTGGTTTTTGTTTTGTATTCAAAAATGTCGACATGGACACAAAAATGTTTTGGAATATCTTAAACAGCACGTTTGATATAAAATGTAAAACTTTTTGAATTTCCTTGTACTTTGGAAAAGATAGTATCCACTTTTAGTAGAGATAGGTTTTACAAGACGACTGTTGCTAACCAAGTGAATTTACATGAAAATGTCTTATATCCAATTTCAATAAAGACACTCACTGCGAAAAAGTTTGTGTTCGTACTGTAGATACACAAGTTACGAAAGATAAAGAAGTGAGTATCAAATAGTGAGTATCCCCTTACACAAACCTGTTGCTTAATGTTTAATTTTGCAAAATACTGCCCGATTTGTGGAATTTTGAATCCGAAAATGCCATTAACACGGCTTTGTGGATTTCTTCCCTTTCACATCAAGCTATCATTACTATATATGATTCTTTGTCTGTTCAAATAACAAAACAAAACTATTACTGGAAAATCTAATAACACTAAAACTAGCCACTTCAGTCAGAGATGGAGCTAACGATGTAGAAGAACTACTTCTGTAGACTGTTAAATGACGAGAAAGGCCCAAATTCCCCTGACAGATACAACGAATAGTTTCACATCTGGAGACTACCGGTGGGCCAGAATAAAAGCCGTATCTACTTATACATCTCTGCAGGCCAGCCTTACACAGCAGGTTTCTCTTCTACACGGAAAAGTAGTGACTCCAGGGCTGGTAGAAAAAATTTGTGTCAGAGATCGCGGTTTTCGGAGGATGAGCAATATGGAAAGTCAGCAAAGTCAAATCGAAATAATATGCGTTTAAAAACTTGAGTGGCAAAATCTTGAAAACTCCATCGCATCTTGGCAACGAAAACATTCAGAATGCATAGTTATGGAGTTGGATAAACTAAGAATGCAGTTGCCGTATATTCGTTAGCGACAGAGCTTCTAGACAAGATCGTGAATTAGAGACCAACAAATGGCAGTCAATTTAAAAATTGCAGTATGATCTTGCAATACTGTTAGTGCTTGCTATCAGAAGGCCACTAACAACTCGGTTCCGGATTATATTGACAGAATTTTTGTGAAGAAACCGATGAAAATAAACTGCCAACGCTTAAATCAGAAGAGAAACCAGCTCTGGGCGCGAAATTTGGGAGAATAGCTCTAAAATTCAATATCTTGATAAATGTAAAGAACTAACTAAATTATGTTTTTTTAAGAGCTTGAGAACTTTAAATAATAATACAAGAAAGAAATATTGTTGGAATGAATGTTTTATTATTGTAATCTGGTAGAAAATTTAATTTTCCCGGCATATGCCCGCCGCGACTACGAGTTACATGGTCCAATCGATCAGTCCAATTTTTCACTACTTTTTCCAATATATCTGGTCAATGATGATTTATTGGGTCTATAACTTAATTCGTGCGGTTTGCTAAGAAATGGCGTAACTTGTATTATTCCATTGGAACATGCGTTGGAAAGCTACTGTCATTGTACGTCATTTCAGTATATGTCATTCATTTGAAGCGCAAATAACAATAATTTTTTTTCACTCAAATATGTCCGACTTTGTGCCTAAAAAAGTGTTTTTGCGGGGAGATCTTCTTCATTACTTTAATATGAAGAAAACTGCTGGCGAAAGTCATCGTATTTTGGTGGAAGTTTATGGTGAACATGCGCTAGCTGAGCGAACGTGCCAAAAGTGGTTTGCACGATTTAAACTTGGATTTTGACTTGGAAGACGATGAACGTTCTGGGCAGCCAAAAAAGTTTGGAGATGAAGAACCGGAAGCATTACTCTATGAAGATTGTTACCAAACACAAGAAGAGCTCGCAGAATCTTTGGGTGTCACTCAAGCAGCCATTTCAAAACGTTTAAAAGCAGCTGGATCTATTCAAAAGCAAGGATATTGGGTTCCACATGAACTCAAGCCGAGAGACGTCGAAAGACGGTTTTGCATGTCCGAAATGCTGCTGGAACGCCACAAAAGGAAGTCATTTTTGCATCGGATTGTTACTGGTGATGAAAAATGGATCCATTACGACAACCCCAGTGCAAAAAATCATATGTGAAACCCGGCCAACCAGCCAAATCAACGGCAAAGCCGAATATCCATGGTGCGAAAGTAATGCTCTGTATTTGGTGGGATCGGATGGGTGTGCTGTATTATGAGCTGCTAAAACTGAGTGAAACCATCAATGGACAACGCTACCGAACACAATTAATCCGTTTGAAGAGAGCAGTAGCCGAAAAATGTCCGGAATATGCGATCAGACACGAGGCAATAATTTTTCAGCATGACAACGCTCGGCCGCACGTTGCTATTCCGGTTAAGAACTATTTGGAAAACAGTGAATGGAAATAGCCCAGACCTTGCCCCTTCTGACTAATATTTGTTCCGGTCGATGCAGAACGCCAACACTGAAATACGGTTCACATCAGAGCAGAATATCAAAAATTGGCTTGGCTTTATTCATTCAAGAGTTGCTGGTTTGTCGGCGTCAACCAATGACTTGACATAGCCCCATAAAAAGTAATCGAGTGGCGTTAAGTCGCACGAACGAGGGAAATAAAGTCGACACCAAATTGATTTTACACTAAATTGATGGTTAAGCGCGCTGTATGGCAAGTTGCGCCGTCTTGTTGGAACCAAATGTCGTCGATGCGCAGCAGATTAATTTTTGGAACCAAAAATTCGGTCAGCATGGCTCGATAGCGGTCACTATTTACCGTAATGGCAGCTCCTTCCTCATTTCGAAAGAAATAAGAACCGATGATGCCGCCAGCGTGTAAACCGCACCAAACAGTCAATTTTAATGGATGTAATGGTGATCCGTTAACAGCTGGAGGATTGTCTTCGCGAAAACGAACAATAACTGCACGAATTGCTTGCTCACTAGGCCGATTATGTTGACCGTAAAATAGACGAAGTGCTCTATGAACTTCACGAACAGATTTATTTCCATAATTTGTAAGTGTTGTTCTGGCGTAAAACAATTCATGATGAATTGTTAAACGTTACTGAATAGAAATGTCAACACAGTTTTACATTGGCAGCTGTCAAACCATAGACAACAACCATCGAAACTTCTTATGCAGCTAAAAAAACACATTTTATAAGAGAAGTGGAAGAGCTTTGCTTTGCATTTCAAAAGGTCGCCAGGTGGTGAAACAATGAAACAATAAGAAATAAAAGGCAAAACGTGGACTAGTTACGGCGAATATATTGAAATATTTAGATAAATCTCACATTATGTTCGAAAAAAGAGTCGATAGCGGTAGCTAGTGTATTTCGATAATGAGAAAAGATTCCTCCACAATAAAACAGTAGAAGAAGTGAAATGGCGAAGCACAGACAAATTTTCTAAGATTGCGGCATAGTAAAACAAAATGGAAAGATACTCGTATTTAATTGCCAAAAAATATTAAAGCCAAGAAGGGATTAGCAATCCATGTAAAGAGAACTTTAACGCGCTACTTAGCGAAGAATTCTTGTGCGAAACCATTCCCTCAGATGCCGTCGAAAAATAGTAGAAATCAACCCTGGGTGAGCAGTTGTTCGAATCACATACTCCTAGAAGTACAAGCGACAGTTTTCGATTTAGCTGGATGAGAACTTGGTGGATTTAAACAAGGCGATTCGCTGTCATCAACTTCATTATTGAAAGATTAGTGCAAAATTCAGGCGCCAACTCAAAAGGCACAATCTTTTAAAAGCGTTCATCAAAGATATTGACAACGAGTTAAGACCAAGTATATGCTGTTAACCATAAAGGGCGCCCAACTTCGACGTGACTTCTTCGATAGAACGTCACCACCGGCAGATATAAGGGAAGTCAAGGACACTGTCTTTCTAGGCTCCGCTATAAATTCAGATAACGTCACCAGCGCTGAGATTAAATGAAGAATAACTTGTTAACGCTTCTACTTTGGGCTAAGAAGGCAATTGACTAGCAAAGCCCTATCTCGAATAACAAAAATGACCCTATGGTGCAGAGTCCCGTCTCCATAGACGGTGAGTGTTGGAGAAGAGACAATGATGAACTGTACGGTCTGTATAGCGATAGCAACATAGTCAGAAAAGTGGAGGTCTAATGACTGAAATGGCTGGGTTATGTACAGCGGATGGGCACTAACTTAACAGTCCTGGAAGAGTGTCTCGCATCAAATAGAAATAATTAGGTTTAACTTTGGGGAGACCCCTGTCGGCTGCCAAGGGCGGTAAAGCTGACGAACTTGATTGACTTTTATGAAGCCATGTCGTAAATACTGTATTTTCTGCTTCCTCAAATTTCGCATACAATCCGTATCCTCCAGCTTTATAATAAAGATAGTCGATTGCAAAACTGATTTGAGTATTATAAATATGGTTGCGAAAAGCATAAGCAAGGGTACCAAAAAGAAAGAAAAAAAATAAATGTAAGCATCAGAAGTCTTAGCAAAAACTCAAAATACTAAAATATTCTAAATTCATTTTAAAAGGTAGCATCGCAAGTCATAAATTTGTAATTCACAAAGAGCATCTGTTTTGCAGCTAAAAGGTTAAAAAAAACAGGAAAACTAAAAACTTTTCTCGTCTCCTTTCGTTGGAAATGTAAGATGTTTAGGTACAGAAAGAAAAATATAAAAACCAAAAAAGTAAAGCTACTTCATAAATAAGTTTTCCTAGAAAAGTTTTAGTTGCAGATGTGTTGTTAACTTTTGTTCCTTTCCCAACAGATTGGATAAGTTTAACGAGATGCGTGTATGCAGGTGTACACGTTTTACTTGTTGTTTTTTTTTTTATTAGAAAAATTATGGTGTGTACTATTGCAAATATGAAGTCATAAGTAGACTAAGAAACATACGAACAACTCCTTAAACCACTTAGGCATCTTCAATTCATAAGTAAGTAGGTTCAGTTCTAAATCGAGTTTTCTAGAAAAATATTTTCAAAAAGTTATCTACAAAATACACATTTTTATGTACATATATGTAGGTGCATTTGTTTAAACTAGGCTACAGTTAAGGGTAAACCTGGGCTTCAACGTCAGCACTCACTTAAGGAAGACAGGTTCATTAGAAGAATTTTCATGTCATTTGTGTTGATTTTCTTTGAATCGTTATTTCTGTGAATATTAATACATTTTCCCAGCTAATTAGTTAGCTACTAAGCATATAATTAATATACGAGTATTTCTAAAAAATGTTTAAAGAACAAAGTACTCTACTGTGGCTTCAGAAGCTTAATCTCTAAACCCGGCTAATATAGAATTGTTTTTTTCTCAAAGAGATGGTTAAAAGTTCATTATCCACATTTTCATCTGGCACCTGGACATCGACGTGCATGAAAACATCTTGTCGGCCTCTAAGGATATAAATTTACCGGAGCATGTTGTCAGAAGGCAAATCCACTATATGAGCCGAGAGTTTTTTACGAGTATTTCGTAGGCGTTGTTTGGCCTAAGTGAGACTGCTTGTTGCAGACTGCCACTTATGTGCACATACCTGTAATTACTTGACTTAAACTTGCAAAAGTGAAAACATCGCGGCTGAATTTGTGGAATTATTATTATAAGGTCGTTGGAAGATTCAATGGTGGTGCACCCGATTCCCAATGGTGCATAAGACACTTATAATCTGACAAATCTTCGGTCTACAAGACTCCTTCCGAACATCAGCAAGATATTTGAATGAACTTGATTTCAAAGCGGGACGCGATAAATTTGTTTTTTTTTTACAATTGGCGCGCACAGAAGGGATTTTATGAGGAACAAAAGGGAGGTACCGATTTACGTTGGTTTTCAATATTTGAAGTTTGTAATGACTAGAAAATAAAAAGCTCGGCAGAGCATTTCATGAGTGAGTTGTTCGGCTTAGGAATGAATCACGATATTTCAAGATATGTCCGAAAGTGGGCTTGAGGGTGTACTGATGAGCATTAATTCTAGGCAGAAGAAAGCTTTATATATTAAAGCCAGATCAGGGGGATGCAATTTTTCTTACATCGTTTGGTGAAACCTACACATTTCGCAGGATTTTTGGCAACTTCGAATATGTGGTCATTTCAACGTAAGTTTTTATTGACACTCATACCGAGAATGGAAAGATTTTCGATTTCAACCATGCAAGTAACATTCCTGGATAATGGCGAGGCATTTAAATTTCGCTTGGGCAACAGCGGACAGCATTGTATTTTAGAAGCATTTAATGTTGATATTTCCCCAATTTGTTACGCTATCAATATCGGAATTTAATGAGCTTAATATACACTGCCATTCCCTTTCTGCAGCCGAAAAGCAAGACCGTGAGTTCGGGAACGAATACGAATATGCCACGTCAAACCTGGTATCTGATATCCAATGGAAGAAAAAGAATATACAGTACACGCGTACCGGGTTTATTGACTTGGAGAAGGACTTCCACAAATTATGTTTAAAAGGACTCTTTGACTCTTTTTCAAGCTAAACAGGCTGGGCATAGGTAAACCATCTCTTTTTAAAAATGCTTAGTAGGAGACAGCTGTTTATCGTGAAGAATGGCGATGTGACTTCTTCTGGAGGTTATTGTAGTTTCCCGATGATTAACTTTCAGAAGTCTGAAATAATTTTTTTCTTTTTCGAGTTCTATTTTAATAAAAAAATAAAAGAGCGGATACAAAACAAATAAGCGGTGCCACAAATCTTCCACATCGTTTGAAAAGCTGCAGACAGGCAACTCAATTCCGGTGTAGTAGCAAATAGTAGAAAAGCGAGTCTGTAGATTATTTCTTGTCATGGCCGGCTCACAAAGTTTAGGTAGGATAACAATAGTTTTATGATAACAAAATAAAAAAAAAATTAAGAGGCCTTGGGTAACAATTTATAAAAAAAATCCTTTCGAATTGGATCATGAAGTGATTATCTTAAATCATTAAAATATTTTGAAAGCTTTATTTATAACAAATTAAAAAAAAAATACATGTGCTTTGTTTTTTGAAGAAAAAAAACATTTTCTTAGTGTTGATAATAATAGAATGAAATAAATGAGTCCCTTGTCCAATAACGTCGAAAGCCATAGATTGAATTTAGGGCGCCCGCATGGTTCCAATAAGTTATTGTAAAACAGTGTCAGTTAATTAATTCATATTAAGGCAATTATTTGTTCTGGCTTGTTGATGAATTCTTTCATCACGTTCCGGCTTGATGTTTTCTTTGCATTGCATAAGTGAATCCAGATGGCTTGTAGCAAAAACGCAGAAAGTGACATGCCGATGTTGAAGATCAATAAATTTGAAATCGACCAATGTAGGCGATAAAAACGACCATGTTATGTTATATAAGACAAAGGACTATTACGAAAATTAAAAAAGTGTGGCAGATAGAATGGAATCCTGGGGTACATCAGCATTTATTTCTTTAATATCAGTCACCAAATATATACTTTTGACCGTTGCGCCAGAGTGGCAATATTTTAATTATTTACAGATACTGATTAAAAAAGATTCTAAAGATGAAATCTCTTACTCCCGTCCCATCGCTATAATTTCTTGTATACTCAAACTACGAGGGCGGGTCAATAAGTCCGTGACTTTTGGATTAAAACACAGATTTTTTGATAAAAAAATAATTTTATTTTTCAACGTAGTCTCCCTTGAGCTCTATACACTTTGTCCAACGCTTCTCCAATTTTTTTATCCCTTCCAAAAAAAATGATTTGTCGAGGTCCTCAAAATAGGCCTTTGTTTGCGAGATGACTTCATCATTGGAGTCAAATCTTTTTCCACCAAGCCATTTCTTCAGGTTTGGGAACAAGAAGTAGTCGCTCGGAGCCAAATCTGGAGAATAGGGTGGGTGAGGGAGCAAATCATAGCCCAATTCATGGATTTTTGCCATGGCAACTGCACATGCGTTTGTGGTCGACTGTGAGCAAACGCGGCACCCATCTTGCGGAAAGCTTTCTCATGCCCAAGTGATCATTCAAAATTGAAACCACTGAGCCATGCGAGATCCCTACGGCTTCCACAATCTCTCGCACTTTCAATCTTCGGTCGGCCAACACCATATCGTGAATTTTTTCGATTGTTTCGGGTGTAGAGACCTCAACTGGGCGTCCAGGACGTTCGGCATCTTCAGTGCTTGTACGGCCACAACGAAATTCAGTAAACCACTTTTTTACCATTGAAATCGATGGTGCAGAGTCCCCATAGTACGAGTATTTATCAAGCTTAGCCTTGGTCTCGGTAATGGTTTTTTTTCGCAAGAAATAATGCTTAATAAGCACACGAAATTCACTTTTTTCCATTTTCTCCTCAAATTAGTGAGTAGTCTGATAAAAATAGCTGTCAAACACAAACTAACTGACGCAGCAAGTTTAAATTTTGACAGGAGTCAACTGACAGATGCCTGTTGACAGGAGCAGTGTTGCTGTTTCAGTAAAGAGGTCAGAAATTCAAAAAGTCACGGACTTATTGACCCGCCCTCGTATTTAAGAGTATTGTTGACGATCTGATGTTCTTTCACTGTAAACCTATTGCCTCTTTTTACCAGCATGGTTTTCTAAATGAAGGATCAACAACTACTAATTTAACTACCTATAAATTCGTTTTTACTATTCCCTGTACATTGGAAAACGAAAACGAAATCATTGCAATTGCTACCAATCTCAGCAAGGCATTTGATAAAACTTTCCGCGAAATAATGCTTCTAAAGCTTAAAGCTCTCGGTTAGTAACTAGGTCAAGGTCCTATTTCATCGGCAATGAATTGTCATCATACTCTTTTGGGCAGATATATATGTATAACTTGCCTCCGAACAGTGAACGTTTAAAGCTTATAAATTTTCATTTCGTCAAGAGACGTCGTGAAGTTGTCGATGTAGTGGTTGGACAAACTGCCCTATCATGCTTCGACAGATATCCATTAATACCAATCCACTTTACCTAAGGTCTGCCTACCTTTGACCAGAATGCTTTCAACTGCGAACAATATGATAAATTGGTTCGACTTGAACATCAGAAAAACCAGTCTTCAAAACATGCTGTCCCAAGCTTCATGATCCCTTTCCTTTCTCGTAATTTTGAAGTCATATCAATGCTAGTTTTAAGTAAAATTCTCAAGTTATATGTTTGTATTAAGATTAATAAACCACCTGTCCGGGGTTGCCCCGGGCCTCAATCAAAAACCACAAAAAAAAAACAAAAAATACCGACAAAGATTGCGAATACTTCTATTTTTCGTGCTTGTTCTTGATTATATTTTCAATATAGGCTTGATTCAATTATGTAGCCAATACTTCAATTATGCTTTAATTTCTTTATATTCACTGTAGTTCCTTTAAAGATTAATAAAAGTAGTTACCAAATACATTTACTCAAGCCAGTATTAAGCTGGTAACTTTAACCATAATTCAGCAGAAAATCAATTGAGACGTTCACTTGGTAAAATATAAACGAACATCCCACAAAGTTTCGATGCAAATTCCTAAAGTGCCGTAAATTCTAATCGAAAATTAATATGGCAAAGTCAAATATTTGTACTATTCCCACTGACAAAAAAGATAGAGCGTGGAAGTTCAATTTATTCCAACTACGCATAAAATGCAAACTTTATCCTTTTAGGTTTTCAGTAAGTTCCGTATTAATCACCACCCACTGGGATACTAATTAAATTTAAATCATTGCCTAGTAATATGAATCTTAGCAAAATTTCCAAGAATATTTTAACCATCACCATCTTTTTGGTCATGGCTTTACCGAGCTCATCTACTTTGGCTTCAAAAGCGTCATCCCCATTACTTTTTTTCCTATCCTTGTATCCCTCTATAAGCGTAGAAGTATAGGTAAATTGTTCTAATTAAAATGAATTCCACTTCGGAGTTTTGTGTTCGGTGATATTGGCTTGTAATAAGCAGGATAATGCCCATCTTCTAGCCTTAATGTTCAATTTAAAGCTAGACTCAGCTATTGTGATCCCATCAGCCTATAGTTACCAACATCAAAGCGGAGTATCTGAACATCAGCGTTAAGTTAGCCGATAATTTCAAAACAAAATGGATTCTGGGATTCATTTAACAAGCATCTGGACTAGAGTGTCAGTCGTTAGAGATACATCAAACGTCATCATATACTGTAATTAATTCGTGTTCTGGTAATTTGCAATTAATTAGTGGGAATAGATCCCTTTTAAGGGATCCGCCATCTCCATCTCCATTAGGACTCTTTCCATTCCGGCCTAATTACCTAATTAGTTTTACTTCAGGGTATTCTCAAGAAAATTTGCCTCTCCGGGATGAAACGATTAGGCTGGGCAGGAAGGATTAAAATTGTTTTGTTTCAGCTTCGACGGCCATCACTTTCAGAAATATGCGAATATGAGAGATGAAAATATGAAAATAATTTTTTATGGCCTTCACTTGTAAATGGCTGATAAAGCCATCCTCAAGAAGAAACAGCAATGACCAGAAGATAAAAGATAAAGTGGTCGAAATTCTGCACATACCTACATATACGAGTATATGTATGAATATGCAAGTTTATATCTTTGCCAAAGTCATTGTTTTTACTGTTGTGTTCCCGAACATGATTCTTTTAACTGCTGGCTAACGCCTTGAATTTTTATTGAATATCGTCCTTCGGATGTACTCCTAGGATTCACGTGTCTGAAATGTATTGTTAGGTGGCAGCTTAAGTCTTTTCTTTCTTTTCCTTCAATGATAAAGCATTTTAGCGAATATGTTAACTTCTCGACTGAAGTCATCGTTTCAGTGGCATTGTTTCTACTGCATTAATACTCACATCATCTAATGGCGACGGGTTCCTGAAGCACAAAGAGTGCTGTGCTGCATGAAAGCTTATGCGTTGCAATCTAGGTGTTTAGGCTGACATATTGACTGGATGTCCAAAAAGTTGACTACATGCTTGATATCTCAAGACAAAGAGACATCGCTAAGCATTCCTGTAGACTGCCTTAATCCTGGAGAGCAATGGTACTCTGAGTTCTTTTTTAAAAAAAACTCAACTCACAATGGAAGCGTTAACATCGGATGCGGAAAGTTTTTGTTTTGATTCGGCTTCGGAAAAGTCCTTCTCTTATCTTGTCAAACAAGTTTATCTGATTGCACTATTACATTCTCGAATACAATTATCACACAGCATAGGTTCCACGAGACTCTCGAGAAGTCGAAATTGAATTGTTGTCAACAAAAAGCCGACCCAACATCTTTGATCTCTTTTGGATATACTTGTATAACAAGGGATTCGATTCCTTTTTTTTGCTGTCTCGTTGAAGACAGTTCTAAAAACTCAAATATGTAGTAATGTAGCATTGGAAGGCGTACAAAAGTCATCCCGTGAGCTAAGAGTTTAAACGTTTACTCTTGCTATCACATCTGGCCAGTCGTCCTCGTTATCATCTTTTTTATCCACGAAATTAGTTATTTATCTACGCCATGTTCTCTGCGTTACCGAAAGATACCTCAACGGGTTTGCTCACATAAGACACCTCTCCCTTTGCTCTTTAACTCTACCTAGTCAAGTCATAAATACTGGTACACAGAGAAATCAGCGCCAAATGAAAACGAATTAATATTTAAACAATTTTTTTTTGTTTTTATTGGGTTATTCAATGGCTACAAATCTTAAATCAACTTATTCGAAATGACTTCCATTTGCCTTCCAGCACGACTTAAGACGATGCGGCCACTCATTGTCCACTGCACGCACAAGGGCTCGCTTCAACGACTACTTGAGTATCGAGTAGAGTAAGCCGTGCCCTCTAACATGGACCAAAACTTGTATTCCAAAGGCTTGAGGTCTGGACTACCAGCTGGCCAATCATTCATTGATATGAAATCCGGAACGTTGTTTTTGAGCCACAGTTGAGTTGTTTTTGCTTTGTGAGCTGGAGCAGAGTCGTGCTGGAAAGTCCATGGCTTGTTGTTGAATATTGATTGGTTGAGAGACTTCACAATGGGTTCCAAGACGGTCGATTGATATACTTTGGCCGATGTTTTCACTCTTTTCTCGCAAAAATGGAGCTTGGTAACCCATCGTAGCACACTACCCACCATACCATTACAGACGCGGGATGGTGGCCTCTTTAAACCCTCGGGATGAGTTGGGATGCTTCTCTGGATGACCGAGCAAACACACGATCGTTCTGCTTATTGAACGATTCCTCTACGTTGAAGATTTTCTAGTCAGTAAACAGAATTTGTCTGTACCGGCTGAGTAACGCTTTCGATCTTCGCTTGCGTTTTTCCTTCAATGCGGCCGTGAACTAAGTCCTAAATCTTCTTTGATAATGCGAGGCATGGATTTTTGCGAAAGTTGCATTTTCCGCAACAAGATTTTCTGTTTTCGCCGCGGTTTTCGGTCGATTCGCTTCTTCACGGCTTTGGTCGCTTTCGGAGTTCTCACAGTGCGCGGACTGCCAGATATTTGACGGTCTCGTACTCCACCAGTATCCTCAAACAACTTCACAGCACGATACACAAAATTGCAAGTGATTCCAAGCGGTCGCAACGTCCTAAAGATATTGCCTTATTCCATGTTGCATTTAAGTAGGCCAACTACAACAATACGATTTTCGATGTCGCCCCATTCCATGATTGTCAAAAACTTTTTACGTCACAATGAAGCATAAATATCAACTGTCAAATCGCAATCAATACGAAATGGATGCGCCCAGTGTTGCATTCGTAATGAGTGAGTTCAGTCGTGTACCAGTATTTATGACTTGACTAGGTATGTATACTCTTGTCTGAAGGGCTCGGCGAGAGTATAGTAGTCTTTTCCGATTTTGGGTATACTCCAAATCCGGCTTCAGCGATTGCTTATACGGGTATCAAAGCAGCTTGTTTTTGATGAAAGGCTGGAAATATTTCTTAAGTACCCAGTATATTTCTCTGGACTCATTTTCAACTCCTTTACTCTCCACATACGACTTCCATTTTAACGATGCATAAAGTCCCATCCCTGGGTATATCGTAGTTTGCGAACGGAACACAGACCGCGGTTATGAGAAGAGACAGCTCGGCTCGCTGTACTGCAAAAAACAAAATGTAGGTAACACATGTGATTTCATTCTCTAAGCGCTATGTACTTAAGCTGTTTACTAACTGCTGGTGTAGCGAAGCCATCGAAAAACGTAGCCAAAATCGATCCAATTTTTTGCAGTATTTCTCGGGTATATAGAAGATAAACAAGCGGACATAGAACATTTCCTTGCGGTACATCGGCTAGGATTTTTTTGCGTTGCGAAAATTCTTTTCAATGTTTTGTACATTCTGGCTTTAGATGCTTCTGACTGAGACAAGGTCACCTGGAGTCAATTCTTCCCAATTTTGTGTGAATTTTTCTGCGGGAAATAATTAACCCTTTGGGGTCTTCTTGCCGACATTCTTAGGGAGATGTTCGACCTCAAAACCACGTAGTCGTACCTAAAGGTAAGAACCCAGAAATTGACGAATTTATACACCATTAGCACGGACACATGTTTAGACTTCCAAAGTTATTTAATATAAATATATGTTACCTAAATATTTTAAAATGTTTTTGAGATGATATTTTCCTTCAAAAACCGCTGAACTGGAAATCGAAATCTAATAAAAAAAACATTGATTGCAAGGTTGATTGCAATAATTACAGGAGCCTATTGTTCTCTATGAAATTGCCATTGAACTCAGCAGGACAGCCTCAATCATCTATTGTGTTAAATGATTTGTTTTCATAGATTCCACATATTGTTCACTTATTATTTATTTAAAAGCTTCTTTAATAAGCTTTAATTTGAATTTTATAAAACTGAGTTTAAAAAAAAACATTATTTATATTAATTTACTTTTTTAATTGAAGCTACTATTGTTATTACTTTTGCCAAAGTTTTAACCTAAAGTTGAACTCTTTTTTTTCAGGTATATTGATGGATTATAAATTAATTATACATACTCGTATATATCGTAAGTATTGTTCGCATTTTAAATAGTCACATTCGGCTTAGGAAAAAAATATGGCAGATGTTAAATTTTCTGCTTCAAATCAAAAGGTTTTCAATTATCTTGAAATCAACCAGCTCGAAATAGATACATGGATAGAAATATGTATGAACTAGTGATAGTAGAGTATTAAGCATAAGTATTACACCATTTGATCAAATTTCTTTTTTATGATTGTTTATCACATCAGTTGGACGAGTGGAAGATGCGACAAACTGGTGGCCTAAAATCTGGTCTGGGATGATTTTAAATTATCTGCGATCGGAATAGAGTCTTCTTCTTATCCTTTTATTAACCCTTTCCTCGTTATACGAACTTATGCGTAACGAGTTTCCCATTTTTACTGCATCGCTGCTGCTCCGCTTATGGGGTTGGCTAATGTCGCAGACCGCAGAACGCGTCTATATAATGCTCGGTCCTGGATCGCTTCAGTGGTTTACCCCAGACGTTGTTGCGTATTTGCCATCTGAGAGATCCAGGAATTCTTTTTCCGACCTCGTTTTCTTACAGTTGGAGTGACCGTAGTTGATAGTGCCTTTTTAACCGGATTTTCCGCAGATCTTCTTTGAACGTGGCAATACCAACTTATTCTATTCACCTCAAGCTGTTCGGTTACCGAATTCTTTATATGTAGACTTCCTCTTATACGCGTAGATCTAATGCAATCGCGTTTAGTGACTCCACTAGACATCCTTAACATTTTCATTTCCGCTGCCGTCATCTTGTTTTTAAACGCTTCGTACATTGTCCAGCACTGTGAACCGTATATAAGAGCTGGTCTAACAACCGTGGTGTAGAGTTTCCCCTTTAATTTAAGTGGAAATTTTCGGTCGCAAAAGATTCCCGAATTTTCCCGCCATTTCATCCATCCCACACTCACTCTGTGGTTTACGTCGTCGTCACATTTCGCTTCCATGTTAACGATTGATCCTAAGTACTTAAAGATAGTGCTTTTCGGAAGAACTATTCCGTCTAACATTATATCCGGAACAGGTCGCAACGGATGCGCAAATGGGCACGTCAAATGCTCCGTCTTTGAACGACTTATTTTAAACCCGTTTCTCTCTAGCGCATTTCTCCATGAATCTAAGGCGTTCTGTAAATCTTCGACGTTATCGCTAAGTATAACTGCGTCGTCAGCGAGGAGAATTGGCGTTACATTTGCTTCGCGCATGCAGTCTTTTAAAAGATAGTCGAATACTACGTTAAAGAGGAAAGGGCTAAGTACGCTTCCTTGATGCACTCCGACATTAACTGGAAATTCTCTCGTTGGTCCAGCAGAGCTTTTAACCGCAGTTTTCACGTTTCCGTACATGTCTTGTATTATTCTAACATACGTTTCCGGTACGTTTTGAGACCTCAGCGCGGCCCATATGAGATCCCTAGGCACTCGATCGAATGCTTTCTCGAGGTCGATAAATACCATGTGTAAATCCTTAGATGAATCTCGGTGCTTTTCCATTATTATTCGTAGGCTTTGGATAGCGTCCACCGTCGATCTTCCTTCAACAAATCCACACTGGCTATTATCGAGCTTTATTATTTGCCGAAGACGTTCGTTTAAGACTCTTTCGACGATTTTCATTGTGTGTGACATAAGCTTGATTGAACGGTAGTTGTTGCATTCTCGAGTGTCGCCTTTTCCTTTGTATAATGGAACCAAGAAGCTACTTCTCCATTGATTCGGCATAGGTTGTCCACATTTTAATTTATTTAAAAGTTTCGATAGCCAAACGCTGCCGATCCCCTCCATCTTCGACCAAAACTCTGATGGAATGCTGTCTGGTCCCGCCGCTTTCCCCCGCTTCATTTTTCCAATTGCTATACTTATTTCTTCGATTGAAAAGTCCGAAACTTCCTCCTCGAATAGACCAGCTGTCGGCACGATATCACGTGGAAACTGTTTGTTAAGCAACTCCTTGCAGTATTCAAGCCACCGGTCACAAATTTCCTTTTCATTTGTTAATAGGCGACCGTCTGCGTTTTTGATGTATTTCGGCGAGGTTATTTCCATTGAATTTTTTCTCCTCTGTGCAGCGAGCTTAAAAATATTTGGCATTTTAGTACTGTACGACGTTTGAACTTCTTGGATAGCTTGTCTTCTATCCGCCGATCGTGAGGATATTTGTTCCAACTCCTGGTACAGGTTTTCCGCTTCTGCCGCTCGAGTTCGAGCCAGGACTTTCTTTTCGATCTTTTTAAGACGCTCTTATTCAAGAGCCAGTCGAGCTTTCTCGATATCGTCGCTCCGATCGCATTTTGTCCACGCTTGGAATGCACTCTTCTTGTCGGCCACAGCTCGTTTGGTTTCGTCATTCCACCACCATGTTTCTTTGCCGACGTGATGGTATTTCGATATAGTCCCCAGATGGGACTTTGCGAGAGTTATGCATTCCTCGTGCATGCTGTTCCACATTTCTTGCGGGCTAAGTGAGTCTGCTATACCATTTATATTTTGAAGTACTTCTTTAGCCAGTGCGATAAATCTTGCGCTTCGTTCCTTCGATAGATTATACCATCGGATTTTTGGCTTTCCAAACGATGCCCGTGTTTTCGGTGGTTCCGCTGTGAAAAATTCTGTAATGAGCAGACGGTGTTGGCTTACTAGCGATTCTCCAAGTATTACTTTACAATCCTTAACACGGTTTCTCATCGACATTTAGCGATCGGAATAGAGTCGAATGTAAGAAAAAAGAAAATATTTCAAAGCTGAAACTTTCTGAATACACGAAACATAAACATGGTCGTGGAACTACATGCATATTTCATTGTTTAAAGTTACGTAAAATAGAGTTGCAGTTGGTCACCGTTTCTATGTTTGATAAAAAGACTCCCTTACAGAAGAATCCCGTGGACGAAGACTTCACAAACGGATCTTCAACAGATAAGTAAGATCTTAGACTCCTAGCACAGCAGAGTAGGGATAAAAAATTTCTCAACCTTTGAAGCTCTTGCATTCATCTTTAAATTTATGAATGGGTGCTATCGAATATTCCTTCATTGTTATGATCGAACCTTATCTCAAATGTTCCCAAACACATCTTATTTTTGTTTAATTTAAAGTAATATGGACTTTTTAAAAATGTTTGCAATAAGCGAGGGCGAAGCAAAATGTACTTTGATTTTGAATCTTTTTTGGTTGAAATGTCTAGGAGCGAAATCTTCCGAAAGGTAAGCTTGAGGGTAATCAAAGTGATTTTGGCAGCGTAAGAAACCCCTGTAGACATTATTTGTACTCGGTTTGTGAAAAAATTTGTTACGAAATGAGTGACAAACTCTATGAGCATCAGACAAAGCTGCGAAGTATAACAAGCATATCAGTCTTATCTAGGGCCTTGGCAGTTGAAGTACCATTATAAATGAGCATTTAGACGGAAGTTGAGGCGGAATCAATGTTTTTGATGAACGACTAAAACTAGTAGTTATTCAAAGTTTTATTGAAGCTTCACAGTCTTAAAAACATGTTTTTTAAAATTTTGTTTTCCTCATCCGTGTTTGTCTAATAAAACAGATGAACAAATTTTTTCATCCGATCAGGAACAAAAAATCTATCTCAAAGTAGAATACTGTTTTCGACCATGTCTAGATCGTTCTCCAACAGAATTTTCTAACAAATCTTTTTCCTCACTTTGGTCTGGATTTATTCTAAAAATAAGCTGATATGACACAGTGGTCCGACGAGAGAATAGTATATCAAAGCATTCCTATGAGGTTAAAATGGGCATTATGCAGTAAAATATTAAAATTCGTTTAATTTTTGTTAACATAAATAACATTGATATTGCTTTAGTCACTGAAAGTTGCCTTCGATATGAAAAAACGAGCAGTGAAAAATCACCTTCGCAAGTTACTATTTCTGGTGAATTCCTAATCGGAGTAGATTCCAACTGAAAACATAGGGACTGAGGCTATTTAAAAGAAAATATTGAGGGAAATATAATGTTTAGTCTTAAGGGGGGAAGGTCCCTAAACAAGGTAAATGTTTAATTACTTTTTGGTCAGTGTAAAATTGGTATTTTATAAAAAAATCTTTTATTGTGAAATAGAAACGGCGCTGCACGGCGTCAAAATCGAGCGTTTTCAAAAATGGCATGAAAGCTGGAGACTTTATTTTTCATCTTTAACAAAAGATCAAAATAGACTTTGTTAAAAACATTGTTTCCCCTATTCCAAGCCTTTAAAACCTAAAAAAAAAAATTTGCAAAAATTAAAGATATCAAAAAAGAGTCACTTATTTCTACTAGTTTGCTTAAACAATTTATTCAATTTGCATTGAAAATCATGTTTGAAGGATTAAAGTATAGCTAAAAGTGTCAAAAAGATCTCCCCAGAGATAGAATGATCGGACAAATATTTTTTGAGTTACTACATGTTGCATGCCGTTTTAAAAAATGCAGTCTCGAGAAAAAGCGATTTAAAGTTGTTGAAGGAAAAAAATCGAAAATTGTTTGACTTACCGATTAACGGTTTTTTCGTGCTTAGACACGTTTGGAAGCATCTAGCATGAACAAAACTATACCTTTACACAAGAAAAAAATTAAAAAAATGATCCACTGTTCATGCGATTTGGACCGCCTGTTGTGCGCTCTAAAATCGAGCGTGCACCAGCAGCCGAATCGAATAAAGTCTTTGAAATTTTAAGGAACCATTCTTGAAATATTGTAAAATAAGTAGAAAAATTTTCAAAAAATAAAAAAAATATTCGGGACCTTAACTCTTATTAGTTACCAAGTTCTGTTAAGTTTCCTCTTAGTCTGACCTATTTTCTAGTTGGTTTTCTTGATCGGTTTTCTGTCCTTGACATTTTTGTTGATAATGTGGTTAGCTAAGATTATTATTAACTTTTTTGCCAACTTGAAGGCGATAAAAGAGTGCAGTATAGAAAATGTTAACTGGTCGCATTTTCGATCTAAATGAAACTCAAGACTACAAAATATTCCAGTTGATTTAGAAACTGTGTCCATCAAGATATTAGTGATTCTATCTTATATTTACATCGAATATACCTATATTATAAGCAGTTGAAAACTCAATTCCAACAATATCTCAAAATGAGTACTGTATTACGCCTCTTAAGCTTGTTCTATGGCTTAAAACAACAAACAGACACACAAGATAAAGAAAAAATTATCGTTAAGGTAGTAAAGAACATTTACCATTTTTAAAAGACCAGATAAGAACTCGCCTTAAGACGTCGAAAAGGCTAATATGCTCCTTCAAACCTTTCTAAGAAATCACAATTTTTCAACAATCTTTTTTCTATGACCAGTCAGTTTAAAAACGTCAGTGAAAAATAATCTTGCCAATATCTGCTTTTTTCGGCTAAGAAGGCAGTTGAGTTGCAAAGCCCCTGGTACCCTAATAATCTCAGTCCTGCTCTATAGCACGGTGGTATGGGCATTATCTAAAATGGATGCTCTTGGTTGTGAGACGTAAATTCTGGTGATTTTTGGTCCCCTCTGCATAGGCTGTCAGTGGAGGAGGAGATACAAAGACGGACTGTCAGGCTGTACAGCAACATCGACTATGCCAGAAGAGTGAAGGTCCAACAACTGAGACAGCTAAGTCTTGTAGAGGGAAAATGGACACTAACCTTTCGGCCCGAAAGGTCTTTGAATTCGTCCCCGAGTAAAAGACCAGTAGATCAAGTCCGAGTATTAAGTGGAGCACGCTAGTGGAAGGGGATCTTAGTCAACTTAGCGCTTAAATTCGCTAGAGACCGAAACTTGAAGAATATGTTGTTTTTTTTATTGATTTTGAACCCAACCAGCCCCTGGGAGCATACGAATTCAAAAGTAATGTGCATATGTATTTATATCGTACATATGTCGCGCTTATGGTAATTTCGATTAAATAAAATATCTTATTTTTAAGGAATGATAAAACTATCAAATCCTTAAACGGTAAAGTGTACGGTTACGATCTTTAATTAACTTTGTTTATACCGAATAAAATTACTATAACTATGAAAAGTTTTGAGCATTTACTTGCGGACTATCGGGTGTAAATGAGGGCTCATTTGTAAACAAGGTTGATAACTTTTCCGCAACGAATATCACAGCACATTGTTCGTGCGTTGTTGTACGAGAGTCCAGAATAATTATGTATGTTGATATCGCCCATAGTAATGACTGAGATAGCTTCTGTAAATAAGGCAGAAGTGGATAATGCCTTGGGGATGAAATTTTAATAACATGAAGTTCAGTTCCGTATTGAAATATAGTAGATACTACATTATTGTGAAATTTGGAAAGCTACGTCACAACTCATATACCTAAATGGCGAGGCCGCGACCAGTTCGTATTCAGGTAGTTTCATATCAGACCAATCGTAGGAGTTTGAGCTTAGTTCTAATAATGTGTTTTAATAAATGCCTAAAAGGCTTATTTAAAATTGTATTTACAGAAGTGAACGTATGGAGAGAAATGAGTATTTCTATTCCCAATAGAACTACAATACCTAGGCAGGAATTAGAACAGATCGCCCTAAGCAGACGTAACACACAATAGTTGAGAAGCAATCGAAGACATTTGGGATGAGCTGCAGAGAGCTAAAACACTTTGTAGGAATCTAACAAGCTAGCATGCATTGTCTGTGCCCTGAAGTAATATACACTTGTTAAGATGCAAATAGCATATTTTGGAAAAAATGTGGCACAACGATCTTTATCAATTTAGTCAGAAATATCTGTCTTTGTCTTAAATTTTGAATGAAGGATACCAAACAAATCAAACAAAGTTGAGGACATGTCCCAACTCCCATATCATTACGTCAGGAGTTTTAATATTTATGGAAACTTTGAAGGAAAAGGAAGAAAAATTTCATTCATTTATTCAAAGAGACAAAAGACGCTTTTGAGTGTCTGTACTCGCAGAGAAAATAAAATAAAAACAAAAAAAACACACTGTGCTGCTGCAAAATCAGGAGTTTCTGACTTTTTTCAGAGCTCATAAATCTTTGCATGGCATAGTACTTGAAAATTGTTTGTCAAGTGGCAATCTAATTTTTACAAACAAATGGCAAAGTGAAAAAGTCGTACAGCTGCAAGAGAATCTTTGAATTCTTTCCACCAAAGTTGCATGTCATGCATACCGATATGACTAGACCGAGTACGAACGCATACAAAAGAATACCCGCGGTAAATTGACGTTGTACGAATACACAGTATTTGCAACGTGTGGTTTTATATTTTACATACAGTATATCCTGCTGCTCACCAACGATATAGAAATCCGACATTTCAAAGGTGTACACAGTGAAGCCTGTAACGTTTACATATTCGAAGTCGTTCGTTCTTACTACGAACTTACTGCTATACTCGCTGCGAGGAATTGTGTTCACATGTTGGAGGTGGATGCGCTTTCTTAACAAAATTAATGGAAGTTCAGCACCTACGGTGTTTTGAATTTTATACTTCCGAAATCCGAATTATGAGTCTGTGGCAGAGGAGTTTTATCTTCGATGGTGCTTGTATCCTACGGTGAAAATTTGTATACTTTACAACTTTTCGGTGCGTAACTTTTGTGAAAACAAGATTTGAAAACATGACTGTCAAAATATTACAATACATTCGTAAATGTAAAGTTTTGCAAATCTTTAAAAGGTTTCCATAGAAACTCCTGAAATTGATTTGTAATTTATGAAGTGGCACTTTGTAGTGCTACTGGAAGCGTAAATTAATTCTATAATAAATGGTTGTAAACTTTTGCCACATACTCGTACACCTAAGCAATGTGCTGACGAATGTCTTGCTTGTTTACTTTGGGTTGGGTTTGCTTTTGGATCTCGGATCTGTTATCACGTTAAGGTTGTTTGGGTTACATTCGCTAATTAACGTGTGATAAATGGAAATGGGAAGAAGGAGAATAAAAGTTAAAAGTCGTTTTCCTGCATGGACCTGGGAAACATAAAGTCAGTCAGCCAGCATCATTGCCAGGCTTTAGTTATGACAAATGGGTTTTTTTATGACAATAAATCACATCGATGGGATCTAAGAAAAATTTTAGAATTTTGAAAATTGTTTAACTTAGACAAGGAGCTTGAGTTGATGCACATTCATCACGTTAAATTTATTTTTCTGTTCAGATAAGTTTAATAAATTAACTGAATGTACTTTCCACTCTTTGAAGTTTACGTTCTACTGGCTTAGGCTAGTAAAATTGGATTTATTTCTATCACATGTAGCGTATACTATAAGTGGTTTTTACAGTTGAATCTTATGCAACAGTTGGTCTTGAAAGACCTTGCTGTTGATGTAAGTTCCTTTTCACTCAGAAATTTCTAAATTGGTTCGAGGTGGTGACGAAGAAACGAAATCGTGCCTGTCGAACAGGAACATGATCGGAAGTTCAAGCTTGTCCGTTCGAAACCGATTTTAAGGATTGGACAAATCACAAACAACACAAATTCAACATAAAAATATGAACATAAAGCCGTTATCCAATGGTCTACAATATTGTAATCTTGTCAATTGAGTTTGGAAATGCATAAAATAAAAAAGAAGTGAACCAAAAAGTCTCTTTGCACCACGAGGCAGTTGTGGATATCCCAGTCTTGTACGCGGAAAGGCTTGGAGATATCAAGGGGATTTGCCATTATTTTACCTTATTTGCTTGGACATGAGTTAGGGGGGAAAAAAGCGATATGCTCAATAATCAAGGTATTTGGTCTTAAATGTTTGCAAGTTATAATACCTAGTCAAGTCATAAATACTGGCTGGTACACAACTGAACTTTTCCCAAAAATTTCCCAAAAATCCATGTTTCGCATTAGGACTCAGGGCGTACAAGCGACACACTGGAGACGTGCTCACGGCCGCATTGAAGGAAAAACGCAAGCCAAGATCGAAAGTGTTACTCAGCCCGTACGCGAAGGACGCTCACAGTCAAATTCTGTTTACTGACGAGAAAATCTTCAATATAGAAGAATCGTTCAATAAGCAGAACGATCGTGTGTATGCTCGGTCATCCAGAGAAGCATCCCAACTCATCCCGAGGTTTCAAAGAGGCCACCACCCCGTGTCTGTAATGGTATGGTGGGGAGTGTGCTACGATGGCGTTACCAAGCTCCATTTTTGCGAGAAAGGAGTGAAAACATCGGCCAAAGTATATCAATCGACCGTCTTGAAACCCATTGTGAAGTCTCTCAACCAATCAATATTCAACAACAAGCCATGGACTTTCCAGCAAGACTCTGCTCCAGCTCACAAAGCAAAAACGACTCAATAGTGGCTCAAAAACAACGTTCCGGACTTCATATAAACGGATGATTGGCCAGCTGGTAGTCCAGACCTCAACCCGTTGGATTACAAGCTTTGGTCCGTATTAGGGGGCATGGCTTACTCTACTCGACACTCAAATATTGAGTCGTTGAAGCGAGACCTTTTCCGTCCAGTGGACAATTTCCCCATGCATGAATCGCGTCTCGCAATTGATGAGTGGCCACATCGTCTTAAGTCGTGCTGGAAGGCAAATGGAAGTCATTTCAAATAAGTTGTTCTAAGATTTGTAATCCACAAGGGAATTTCTCAAGTTAAGGCGATAAAATCAAGGCATTTTTCACCAGAACAATGCTGCGTGTCACACAACGACTAAAAGTAAGACCTGCAAATGGGGTTGACATGTTGGAGTGGCCGATGAGAGCCCTGATCTTAACCTAATTACTGCGCTTTATATGAATACTTTACAACAGCAAAGTACGCTTTTATATGTAAAATCAGTTGATTGTAAAGGTTGTCGAACCAGTTTCATCTAACAGCTTTTATACGAATAAAAATTATAAGAATTGTTCTATTGTACACTTTACCTCTTGTTCCTTAGCTCGTGCACGCAAACTCTAGAAATATTGCATCGCATTAATATTGTTCTGCTGCTGAGCGATAAGGCAAGGTTAATGTTATTAGGATGCCGAAACTAGACATGGCTCTACATATTTCGTTCCTATCAATAAGGAGATAATTAATATCCATACTGATCTCTTGGTTTTATGAATATTGGGTCAGTTGGGAATTTACTAACTTACTTTAGGTGGCGCTACAGTCCGGGGTGGACCTGGGCCTCAGTCAACACGCTTCTCCAGCCAGCTCGATCCCTGGCTAGCTGTCTCCAGTTTCGCACGCTAAATTGGCTGAGGTCCTCTTCCACTTGCGTGCACCACCTGAGTCTTGGCCTTCCTCTACTGCGCTGTCCCTCGGGAGCGGATTCGAAGACTTTTCGGACCGGAGCATTGGTGTCCATGCGCTCTACATGACCCAGCCATCTCAGTCTTTGGATCCTCACTCTTCTGGCTAGGTCAATGTCGCTGTACAGTCCGTACAGTTCGTCGTTGTATCTCCTCCTCCACTCACCGTCAATGCAGACGGGACCGAAGATCGCCCGAAGAATTTTTCTCTCGAAGCCACCAAGAACACCCTCATCCATTTTTGATAATGTCCATGCCTCTGCGCCATAGAGCAGGACCGGGATTATTAAAGTCTTATAAAGGGTGACTTTTGTTGTCCGAGAGAGGGCTTTGCTAGACAATTGCCTTCTAAGCCCAAAGAAACAGCGGTTGGCAAGAGTTATTCTTCGTTTGATCTCAGCGCTGGTGCCGTTGTCTGTATTTATAGCAGAGCCTAGGTAGACAAAGTCCTTAACTACCTCAAAGTTATATCTGTCGAGGGTGACGTTCTGCCCGAGACGTCGGTGTTGGTTGTCCTTTTTGCTTGACAGCATATACTTGGTCTTGCCCTCATTGACCGCTAAACCCATTTTCGCCGCTTCCGTCTCAATACTCGCGAAAGCGCCACTGACATCACGCCGCTTTCTCCTGATTATGTCAATATCGTTGGCGTATGCAAGTAGTTGGACGGACTTTTGAAAGATAGTGCCTCTTGTGTTTGCTCGTGAGTTTTGCACTATTCTTTCAAGTACGATGTTGAAAAAATCGCACGACAGAGCATCGCCTTGTCTAAATCCTTTCTGGAATTCAAAGGTCTCGGTGAGATCTTTACCCACCTCGATGGAGCAGCGTGCATTCTCCATCTTCATCCTGCACAGACGGACGAGTTTAGCAGGGATGCCAAAACTAGACATTGCTCTGTATAGCTCGTCTCTGTAGATGCTGTCATACGCGGTCTTAAAATCGATGAATAGGTGGTGGGTATCAATCTAAAGCTCATGGGTCTCTCCAAGATCTGCCGTAGTGTGAATATCTGGTCGATGGTGGACTTTCCTGGCCTGAAGCCACACTGATATGGACCTATCAGGTTGTTGACGAACGACGAAGATCTTATATACTAGGGAGACTGATGCCTCTGTAGTTGGCGCAGTTCAGAGGGTCTCCTTTCTTGAGAATCGGACAAACAATGCTGAGGTTCCATTCATCGGGTATACTTTCGTCCGATCATACATTACAGATGAGTTGGTGTATGCTCCTTACCAAGTCATCGCCTGCCGCTTTGAAGAGCTCGGCAGTCAGGCCATCCGCTCCAGCAGCTTTGTTGGACTTAAGCTTTGATATAGCTATCTTCACTTCATCCAGGTCGGGTGGACGGAATTGTTGGTCATCATCGTCCAAGTTAAAAGGTTGATTCTGCCAGACAGCGGTATTTGGTCCGTCATCGCCGTTATACAGTCTGCAGAAATGGTTCTTCCAAATCCTCAGCATCGACTGCGATTCTACTACGATGTTCCCTTCTTCATCTCTACAGGCTTCGGTTCGGGGTTTGTTTCCGTGGCATGTTATTTTTACCTTTTGGTAAAACTTAGTAGCATCTCTCAATTTCCTCGATCGCGCGCTTCTCATGCTCTTTCTTCTTCCTCCTGAGAAGCCGTTGTTCGTCTCTCCTCTTCCGCTCATAGAGCTCATGAGCAGCTCTGGTATTTTTTTGCAGTGCCGCATTGCGTGCTTTTTGCTTTGCTGCATGTGCTTGCCGGCATTCGTCATCGAATCAGGGGTTTCGTTGTGGTGGACGAGTGAAACCCAGCACATCAGAAGCTGCATCTTTGATGGCGTTTTGGCAGTGTTTCCAGTGGTCTTCGATGCTTGATGCTGGCGGCATTGGACCTCTTAAGAGATTAAGAGACACTCGATCGGAAAAGGACTTGGCGATCTCTTGTGATTATAGCTGTCTGACGTCGAATTTTCTCACAGCATTAGTTTGTCTTGGCGTAGTTTGAGATATCCGCAACCGTATCTTGGCTACAACAATCTGGTTGACTGTTGATTGATCAGGGGTTCTCCAAGTCCCCTTGTGTATGTCGAGATGTGGGAACCGCGTGCTAGCCACGACAATGTTTCGCCCCGCCGCAAAGTCGATCAGCCTGAATCCGTTATCAGAGATAAGATATCCTCTCTTCCATGCTTTTCATTTAAATCACCGAGGACAATTTTAATGTCATAGCTAGGGCATTGCTCGTAGGTCTTGTTAAGGAGCTCGTAGAAGGCATCCTTGGTGTCGAGGCGCTCGCTCACATGCCGGAAGCTGATGACTTCTTGTCTTAGTCTGCCTCCGACAACAAATCCGCATCCAAATAAGCGCTGCTTTTGCCGTCGATAGCAATTGCCGTAGTAGCTATCGCAGTTTTTTCATCTTTTTTTTGTCCGGCCCATTTCATCGCATTTCTTGAATGGCGGTTATGTCTGCTTTGCAGCAGTCTAGGGCCTCCGCTATTTGCTCGGCTGCACGTGGTCTATTTAGGGATCTGACATTCCACGTGCATATCCGAAGGTCATTGTCCTTAAATCGTTTGCGTGGGTTGTCAACAGTAAATCCGTCCATATATCCGATGCTTGTTGATGCTTCGTAACTTCCTTTTTTTTAAATGGCCGGGCAGTTACCCCGGGAAGTTGGGAATTCACTACAGCTAAAATTTCACTTTAAGAGGGTTTCGTTTTTGTGGATCAGATTCTAAGTATCCTTCCATCTGGTCAAACTTTGGAAATAACTCTATGATGAGTGATCCTTCTGCTGCCGTAAATTGCTCTGCGTGCAGGCGGAATATCGAAATTACTCGTAAATTTATGTATTGCTGTCATACAAGGAATTTGAGTCATCTTCGTTGTTGAACCACCACAGATTCTCTATAAAATTGTCTTTATACATTTTCGTAAAACTTCGTAACAGCAGGTCTTTGTCGTTGTTGGGTACATCAAACCACGCACTACAACAAACTTGAATGCTTGTTGAGTATTTTTTGGCAAAAGTGGCTGGATATTTCAGAGCTAGTGATCTGCTTCTGAAATATGAGACCGGCAGTTGACCCTGATCTGATTTGATCTGATATTCCAAATTTGCTCAATTTTAAATACTATATGATGGAGTAGCTCGAACCTTTCAAGTGAGCTGTTGACTGCATTGTTGATTCACCTAACATGCTTTTCTGGGGTTCAGTCATTCTGACAGAATTTAAAATTGCCACTATTTTCTCCTGTCAGCACTGGTGTTTAGAAGTTTGGCAAAGAATAATTTCAGCACTGGGGACCACCACTATCATCTTTAGTCTTTAATTTGAAGGTTCATAGATACATCATGTGATGGGGCAAAATCGGTTTTTCGAAAATTGTGAAAGTGTGTTATAAATTGGGTCAATTAGTTGGAGGTGCAATTTTAATTAGAGGGTGATTCAAAAACCCAATTAATCTGTGTATTCGTTGTAGAAGTGATGGAAAAAATCTTTTAATTTTTTTACCAATTAAACCAATTTAAATTCTATTAAACGAATGATTTTCAAAACCATGTAGTCAGTAGCTTTGACAAACTTCAATGAACAGCTCTCCCCTTATAAAATTGTGTAATTCAAATAAATTCAAATAATCAGAGCTAAGACCTCGCATTTTAATGGTTTCAGGTGATTCGAATTTTCATGAATACGGATCAATTTAGATACTCCATCCATTCGCTAAAGCCTTACATATACTCGTATATTCAATCCAAATGACCCTTTTTAATTTCCATTAACAAAATTACCACAAATCCAATTGAAATTCAAATAAATCTGTCTGCTATCGACCGCTGCTATAGTCAGAAGGGCAAATAAAATCCTCAAATGAAGATGAAGTCTCTGCATCAGTACATCGAAGTCTGTTGGATCGGAGCCGTTTAAATGTCCTTAAATCCAAGTAAAAATGTAAAACTCATTAAATGGTTTCTCATCTTTGGTTTCGTCTTTGTAATGAATTCGTTGAACCTTGCATTGACCGATCAATCAGTCTGTCTGATATCCGTAGTGTCTTTATAGTCTGTTTGACAAAGGATTCCTTCTCCAGGGTAAACTTCTAATCAAAGTCGCTTCTCTGGTGAACTTCTTTTGGTTCTGTTCTCTTTTTTTTTTCTGTGGTGTTTCCTTGGCCACACAAATTTATTTAAAAAATTCAGGCTACATCGTTAGGTGGTGTGCTGTGGGTATACAACTTTGTAAAATTCCATTTAAAAAAAAAGAAGAAAACGCTTTGCCCTTAAAACGTCGCCTTTTTCCGTTGAGTAACACATTTCGAATACTCAATTGATTAAATTTTCATCTTCACCGCTGAAACCAAATAGGAAAAATTTGATTTTCTATGCGGCCAGCCACTCGTTTTGGTTGTCCATTCGAAAAGGCAAGCTTTTCACTTCGATACCTTCATCCCTCTACACGACTAGTTTGTTGATTTGGTTCTTTGAAGTGGGGTACGAGTATAACAAAATTTTAAGCAGGCAAAAGTGGAGTCTGAAGTAATCTAGTGGCGCCACAATAGGTTGTTAAAGTATGTAATTCAAATCCTGGAATAACTATCAGTGTAACAACAACATCACATACTTATACTCGTTTTCCCGTCTATATATTGTATTTTCTCTATTCCTACTCCATCCAGAATCTCCATTTAAATAGGAGAAAAAAAAATTATTAAATTAAAAAAAAAAAAAAATACCAACTTCAACAAACGAACAAGAATACGGGGTAGGAAATAAAATAAAGACCAACGAATAAAGAGGAGGAGAAATCAAAGTAATTTGCACCGTGTAACTGGCGTCTGGTTTCATTCAATAACAACAGATGACGCTGTTAATTATTTTTCTGCGCCCTATAAGGCGCCTATTATTTTCCGTAAGTAGGAAAGACAGACGTATACAATAACTAGTGTTTGGACGCGTTCATGCGTTCTGACAGTTTGTCAGTATACATTTCCAAGCCGGCACATGCCAGTGTCGTTGGTGTTTAATTAAATTCTGAGCTCACTTACTTGGATTGGAGAACTTCAATGGCTCCAGTTATAAAGTGTGACATTTGAACTTACTCAAAAAGTTTAAAAAGCATTTTAAAACAGAAAAGTAGTTTTCATTTGTCATACTCGGATAATGCTTAAAATGACTTCTGGAGCTTTTACTTGGATTTCAAGCAAGATTCGTTAGAAGTACATATGTACATATCCTGGCTCAGAACTGAAAGTTCATATTAATGTTTTGTTTTTTGTTTAGAATACGTATTTTACTGCTAATTACAAATACACACGCAGATAAACGTTTCTCAAAGATTTTTACGAACTGCAAAGTATCTTTTACTGACATCGTATCTAGGTTTTAATTAAAAACTTTCGAAGAGCAACAACAAATTTGAAAATAAAAACAGAATAACAAAACTAAGTCCACAATTTTTTAAGTATCTAGAAAGAAGACATCTACATGTCTTATAGGGAAGACAAATTTTGTTTTCTTAATTTTGGGACTCTAGCCTTAAAAATAAATTTTCTCTGTACAAGACCCTGAAGGGGCTCAAAAACAAAACAAAACGGTAAGGCTTATTACAAAATATATGGATTTCTATTTCAAGGACTCCTGTACACTCTAACTGTTCAAAATACAATGCCGGAAATGCCATCCTAAAAAACACTTTTCTCCTCTCTCTCTAACCAAAAAAGCAGTCCAGCATCAAGTTCGACTTCTAAAGTGCGTTCAACAAAAAATGATGACGTTCAGCCCAAAATGCTCTCGTTCAAATCACGAACATTCTCTATTAATGCCAATTTAGGATTATCGTGAAGTTCATGGGTCCTGAGATATTTTAGGTTGAAAATTTTGAAATATGATCTCGATTTCGAAAGTAAAGCTAAATAAAACACACACAGTGATACATTTTTGATGAAAATTTTAATTCATTATAAAGCTTGGACCTTGCCATTAAGTGTGAAAAACATGGCCGCCTCGGGAAGATTCGCAGCATGCGATTTTTTTGAGGTAGTTTTTAACCACTTTTTCGCACATTTCGGGCGGTATCTCGGCCATAACTTGAGTAATGTTGGTTTTTAATGCGTCTGGAGTTCGGGGATTATTCACGTTAACACGGTCTTTTGCGTAGTCCCACAGAAAAAAATCTGACGGTGTCAAATCGCATGATCTTGGTGGCCAATAGACGTAGCCAAAACGTGAAATTACGCGACCAGGAAACTTGTCACGCAATAAAGTCATAACTGGTCAGGTCGTGTGGCTTATTGGAACCACATATCGTCGAAGTTATGATCTTCAATCGCCGGCCAAAAAAAATCGGTTATCATTCGACCATATCGCTCCGAATTGACTATAACCGTTCGCCCATTGACATCTTCGAAGAAATACGGAAGAATGGCACCTTTCGACCATAGAACACACGAAAAAGTTACTTTGTCTGGATGCAACGCCACTTCTTCGATCACTTGTGGGTTTTCTAAGCCCCATATGTGGCAATTTTATTAGTTTACATACCCACTGAGTGAGAAATGTGCCTCACCACTGAAGAAAATGTTGTTAGAAAAATCGGTGTTTATTGTCTGTTGTTTCAACATCTAAGAAGCATGTATACAGCGTTATGAATGGTCAGTAGGCTTCAACTGTTGCGTATGTTGAACTTTATAACGATGGAGATGCAAATCCAAATGCAAAATACGCCATAGTTAGGTGTACGGCACGTTCAATTGCAGAGAATGCCAGGAAATCGAAAAATTCGGATCACACTTGCAGAATATTTTCGACTGAGCGTGTATTACGATGATGCACAGGCCTTACGACATCAGTAACGCTTCCACTCTCTTCAAATTTTTTCACAACTTTACCGATTGCGTGCGTAGTCGGTCGATTATGACGACCATAGTCATCGCGTATTGCTGAAAAGTGACTACGCTTGAATCACCGCTTTTGTAGTAAATTTTAATAATTTTAACGCGTTGTTCGATTTGTAAGCGATCCATTATTGTAAATGGCCAACTTTCAACTAATATTATGACACTTCAAACGACAGCTGAATTTGGTAAGTGTCAAATGCCAGTGTTACCAACTTGAAACTACGAAATTAATGACCCTGTATATTTATATCAGTGGCGCCCAACTGGTATTGTTCCACGGGCTATTTAAAAAAAAACCCCGACATGCTACGCGGGCAACACCGAGTTTAAAAAAAAAAAAACAAATCGAGATAAAAGAAACTTTTTATTTGTTATGACTTACAAAAAAAAATAGACCGCAACAGCACAAATTTAATGTGATACTTGACTGTTTACGTTTTCAGATAGTTCCATAAATTCTGGTTGGTAATCTTCTGTGCAACCCGAAATCCTACAATTTTTGACGTGGTCGTTTGTTAACACACTTTTGTACTTACATAGTTTAATTAATTTTTAGTTGAGAAAAGGCACGTTCACATGATTGATATGAAGATATGTTGAACCGAAAAATGCTTTAATTATGAGTGCACAGTGTCGTATGTTTTTGTATTTAACAGGATCCATCAGCTGGAAAGCCTCGTCGCATTGATTTTCTGCGCTTTTAAGAACGATATCACTGCGAAGTGTAACAATTTCTAATTCAGCTTCCGCTTTGTTTATGAAGCAATGAGTTTACATTAATGAAGCTAGTTTTGAAACATTGATATTTATGAATGGATTTGTGACAAAAATAAGGAGAGGTTCCATACAAAACATGTTGTCAAAACGCCTTCCAAATTCCGATTTAGATCAAATCACCATATGTACTGTCCAATTCATCGAGCAAATCTTTAAAAAGACGGTGTTTTAAAGCTCTTCAACGAATGAAATTTACAATGGCCAAGTTTAGGTTTTTTGGTGATCAAATTTTCCAGGTGTATGACACAGTGACAGGAATTCAATTTTCGAAAATCTTCATCCTTTTCGCACAGTTCAATAAATTCAATATTTCTCCGATCATAGCAGGTGCTCCGTCTGTAGTCATGGCAACCAGTTTCTGTATGGGTATATCCTGTTCAGCATTTACATTTTTTATGGCGCTGTTTGATCACCGTTCGCAGACGGAATATTTTGTTTGATCACATTGATTGTCACAAAATGTGAAAATTACAGATCACCTGAACCGATTCCACCCCGGGATGACAAGGACAATGCAGCCTGCTTGTTGGCGGGCGCCTAGAACACTGGCCGCGGGTAACCAGGAGCCCGCGAGCTAAGTGTTGGACACTACTGATTTATATCTTGAAAAAGATATTTAATAAAAATCATAGTGCAAACAATGATAAGCTAAAAAACCAAAATAATGGTCGACTTCTCGTGCTCATAAAAAATAGAAATCATTATTCCCGAAGACCAATTCTCACTTTCAAAACACCGGCACATACTCATTAACGAGTCTGATATGCCTTTTCCTAACAATGCCGATGTAGGCTTTAATTATCGAATTATTTGACTCAATAAATTACAGGCCACAAAGGTTAGAGATTTACTCTTGAAAATCAAGTAATGATCATGGCGTTGGCCTTGTTGGAAAGATAATTGTATACCAATAGTGATTGAATGTGATTTTGGGCATATGGGTCCCGCAGCTGACTCAAATAAATCACAATATGGAATTCGACTACTTTTTTGATCAGGTTTATCAGCAATAACAAGGTGAATGTTTGTTACGAGTTTATTATCTGGCGTAGAGAAGCGACTTTATACTCTTGCACAGGAAATAATGGAAAAGTCTTAAGGGGTTTTCCCCGTTTGACGCCCTGTTTTTTAAGCATAATTTGGGATTTGTTGACGTCTATTGAAAAGATAAAACTTTGAGTTTTCTATCACTTATTTATTACAATTTGAAGAGCATGTAGAACAAGTTTTAAGTAAAACTCTTCATTAGAACGTAAGTTGTATCACTCCGAAGATACCTCCCTTGAAAATAAGGACACTTAGGTACTTCCTCCACGATTTCGGCTCGAGTAACCTAGAATCATTTGAAAATATTGAAAATTGGGTTTGTGGCAGACTTCTGAAAAAAAAGGTTTCAAATGTCGTGATTTTTTTTATGTTTTTGTTACGAAGAAAATTGAAATACTCGAAATTTTAGTATAATTCCAGGTCACGTTTTGAGTTCAAGTGAATCGGTCAAACCGTGCCCGAAGTATGGTGGAAGAAGACTTGAAAAACACAGTTTTGAGAGAAACGTGTTTAAAATTTCAAGCACCCAACTCGAAATGGGATTTCTTTTGACCCATCACACGGAGGAACTCCCTTAAATCATACGATCTTGGAGGCAATTGAATATTTTTTCCATTAATACATTATTATGAGTGGTTTGTTGTCCCATCTTCCTAAATTTTTAGTTCTTTGTCATTGGGAATGATAGAAACACAATTCAGGAGTAAATAATAAATATAAAAAAAATTGGCCCGTATTTAAAGCGTTGTGGACTGTCGCATGAACTTTGTTTTTCTTGGCATGTAGCTGTTGATTTTTAAGCCTGAACTTATGGACAACAATCAGTGATAACACATACGAGTATCTCTTCGAACGTATGGACATCACTAATCCTGATGATATATATGGTTCCTGGAGAAAAGCGCTAAGTGTCATTCCGACGAAGTTACCTTTGATTTACTGAACACCCGTTACAATGGCAACAATATATCGTGAAATGGTTCAGTAAATTGGCCGATAAGATCATGTGGTTCAATGTTATATGGTTACTTTTTTCTTTCATGAGCCGTTCTTATGTGCCTGGGCTAATAGTCAGTAGTACCTGTCTGTTTACAGGTGTCCGAAATACCCAACAAAATTAAAGGATAAACTGTAATTTTCTATTACTAACCTCTTTCGATCGGTATACTTATTTTTATTTAACATGGATGAAGACTAAAAGCATTATTGTCCATCCAACTAAAATTAAGTCAGAATAGTAGTATCCAAGCTAAATGTAACATAACTTCTGAATCGTTTACTTTATTTCTGAGCTCATCTATGAAATCTAGGTATTTGAAAAATATGAATATGCCCTTAAATGAAAGATCTCCAGAATTTCGCCAATAGGAGGGCAATGATTATGTCAAGCTCGCATAAAAAATACTCTCTACCTATCATGTGAAGGCCTAAGGCTCTAAGTCATAATCCTGACCTATCCTTTTCAGTGGGGTTTTTGGCTACGAAAGTTCACCATAGATCAAATTTTCACATGACGATAGTTCTTGGCTAAAACCAAGGAGTTCCAAATCGACACACAGTCCTTTTTCATTAATTTCAAAGCTGAATATGATATCATTAATAGAGACGAGCTATATATGAGTAGGGCTATATTTAGTTTCGGCAACCCTTCCAAACTCATTTGGCTATGCAGGATGATGATGGGTAATGCACGCTGCTTTGTCAGAGTCAGCAATGGCAAAATCGACACCTTCAATTTCAGAAAAGGACTCCAACAATTCGATTGGCTCTGATTTTATTTTTCAATATCAATTTCAAAGGGACATATCATGTGAGCTAAGCCTCTGTTTCAACCCGAACTGTAACGCCATTTTAATAAGTAATTCTTATTTCCGAGTTTCTCTATTCAGTCAATTATAGCCTCAGAAACAGTCAATTTTAATGTGGATATGCTGGATTGTGGGTAGTCGTTAACCTAGTTGTCGTGGGATTTTTTTGTGTCGGAAGCCAGGACTAAGACGTGTTTCTTTATATTGAAACATAAGCACCGAGCACCTGCAGCCTGATGCGAACTTATGTCAGACACTCTTTACCATGCCAGTAAGCTGTTTACACATTAAAAGGGCGGGAATAAAGTCGCCGACCTCAAAGAGACACCGGAAAGCATTTTTCGGTCTGCCGGCATACTGGAGATTTTTTTCGCAGTTATGCTGACATAAGACACAGCTCTCAATGAAACCCATCTTTGCGGACGCATGTACTCGAAACACAGGCTGGATATCTTTTCTTTAAGCCTTCCTTAGCAAGGTCATCGGGGATATCAATTTCCATCAGAAGTAAATTCAGCCTTCCAACTGCGTTCAGAAAAGGTTTGCGTTCTCGCATTGGCTTTGAAGTAGAATAAGTGTTCAGCAAGGCTTCAAACGCAGCTTAGCTGTCGTTGTAAACGCACATACTGCCTCCATTGTTTCAACAAAAATTAGTTCTTGCCATCTCGATCACGTTTGTCTTTATTTAAACCAAATTTTCCGAACGAAATTTTCCTAAAAAGATGCAAATCAAAATTGTAGATTTAACGGCATCCGTTAAGACTCGACTATACTCCTTAGTGAAAGAATATCCGATTTCCTATTTCGGTGTCTTTTTAACATAACTATAGACTGAATAGAAAAGTGCGAGGTTATCAAAACTTCAGTATGAGTTTATATGATTGTGCTAGAGACCACATTAACTTCAACGGAAGATGGCTTATGTAGTGCCGCACATGATATAAATATCAAGAAAAGGGAGATTTTTTGTGCGTCCAAAGCAGTGGGAGGCGTGCCAGGAAAGCCCAAGGCAGCCGACACAAATCATCTTTTGGAGGCTGGTAAAAGCAGAGCTGACATTTTTTCGTGAAACGAAAACCGAGACATAATTGATTTTATTTAAGTCATGTAGATCCGAACAAGTCTGCTCAGTTCTTGCAGAAAACTCCTTTACCCTGCTAGATCTCTTATCATGCTTTCAAGGTTTTCTATGTGACACATTTAGTCCGAAGAAGTTTCTTATCCAGGACACACTAAAATATTTTCCAGAAGAAACCGATCCACTAGATGAGTTAGACCAGTCAACTCCCTTTTCAGTTTGGTGCATCAAGGGTGGCGTTGCGTTGTAGAGCGAACAGTTGATTGGCATGGTTTAGTAGAGTTAATACTACATCTAAAATCGAGCCGTCGAGAGATAGTCTTTTCCATCGTTCATATGAAAACGTCTTGAATGAAGTCTTGATCTAGTTGTATTGTACATTAAGTATCTTTTAGTTCGGGGATCAAATTCAGTCAAACATAGACTTAGCTTTACAATTCTACGAATTTAGCCCCCTCGGAGAAGTAAAACATTTACAAAGAATATTCAGCATTGCTTTCTTTTCAAGTGAATGAGTTTAATTTATTAAATTGTTCTTTCATTTCCAGTAAGCACAGAAAACAGCACGAAGAAATCTCTAGACTAACTACTTTTCAAATTTAGTCAAGCATTCGATAATTACATTCATTCAATTGAATGATTTGCGCGTTTGCAATTTTATTTCGATTTTGACGTCTTCATTGTCAAGTCAGGATTTCAGGTGGGTACGTCTTCAACTTAAATCAATCCAAAGAAGAACTTAAAACTAGGGCACGCAAATCTATTCTTCTATAAAGGTACACTTACTATTCAAAGCTCGTTAGTCAAAAGGTTGAGGAAGTTGCTTGCTTCTTCATGCATATATGATTGTATATTCATGCAAACAATTTCTTAAGGAAAGAACAATTTCCTTTCATTAAACAAAAAAAAAAAAGACGAGGACCTAGGCTACCTACTTTTCCATTGATATGCGATGCAATGCCGTTGAGGTGAAGGGCGTGGAAGTCAATTAATATTCTGATCGCGTTCGTGTTTGAGGGGGTTAAAGTGGGAGAGAAAGTAATAAAATTCATGACTTACTTGAGTTCACACCCTTGAAGAGTAAATAGTATGAGTAAGTAGAAGGTGGCAGAATGGCAATACAGTTCTATGTTGTCAAAGTAAACAGAGAGTGAGAAAATAAGATGAGGAAATGTAGGTACGTACGAGTATCTACGGATGTTGGTTTTGCTTAAGTTGTTCGTTTCTACATCATTTATTTTGTATATGAGTACATTCAGTCAGTGGTTCAAGGATTGAAGGTCAACCTCCTATTTACGTACTGTTGTATCAGTAACGGTAAATTATCTGATATCGATTAACAATTAGACTTCTGTCGGAGGACATTTGTAATGTAAAAATGTACGAGTATTTGATGGGAGAAGTTGATTGGATTCTTGAAATGATGTGACATAAGAGTGTGTTAGCGGGTACATTGTAGCGAAAGAGTTTTATTTATTAAACTTAAGATTGCTTATACAAAATATTAGATAATTTAAGTTGGGGTGGTTTCTTGGCAATGCAAAAATAGGCAACCCAACATGGAAGGATGGCAAATTTACGGACTCTTGAGAAAATTCATAGTTCGCGCAGGTGAGTGATGAAGGTTCATGTCGATAGTCTATTGCATTGGCCGGTATATACATTGACAAAGCCATGTTGCTTTCTTGAAATCGGCAATGATTCACAAAGGAGCTGTAGAGCCATTGCACTATTGAGAAGGGATACCACTCTACTGAATAAGTTGGCTTTTTTGTTAGATGGTCTTGACAGCCTATAGGCTATCCATGCCAGAAAGTTGAAGTTGTGATCACTTTTGGGTCATAGCACCGTACATATAAAAACATAAAAAAAAAATCATCGAACAATTCGCGAGGGTTTTCAGTCACTGTGAAATCCTACACAGCCGCTGACTCGGTATACTATATACAAAAAGGTTGAACTTCAAGGGGTGTAAGCTTCTGACTGAAACCCTCCATTTATTTCAATTTCCCGATGAGATCATACGGAATAACTGGGGAAAAAGAATCGAATATTCACTCCATAAGACTGCGACAGCAAAACGTCAGAAATGAAGAAAATATTGAGCCTACAAGCAAGACGTTAATTTAAGTCCACAATTAATCGATTTTGCGCAGTTTTCAAGAGCTAATAACCTTTGGGCAGCGTATTTAACAAAAGGCTGGGCTATACCTCTATACAGAATTGTATTGACTTAAGAGCGTAATCCGAATGACCAACGTGCACGTCGAGTTTTCGTTGATTGTGCTCTTTTGAAGATGGAAGAAGCGAACAGCCAAAGGTGTTTCAGTATTAGTCTTGTATCCGAACAAATTGATTATTTGGTGTGGTCTTGATGCCGGAGGTGTCATTGAGATGTGTTTCTTCCAAGATGGTGTTGGCGGGTCGTAGACCATAAAAACACCTATCACTCCATGTAATCCAATTTCGATAAATTGAAAGGTTTCAACAGCAGTGTCACCAGCCACAACCGACTTATTGAAAACAAAGTTCGGTGATCATCTTATCGTCAGAAACGACTTCCTTAACGAAACGACACTTATCTTTGAGACTTTATTCAAATGGTGCTCTTTGCCAACAAGCCAAAAACTCGGAGCCCACCATTCGACGTGAAATGTTTGAAGTATCAGCCGACTTATTTGAAGTAGTCATACAAAAGTAAGACACAATGAACCTTTGAAACCGTATTGTTAAAGGGAGTCATCTGGGCATAAGTAAACTCTTGTTTACTTGAGCCTCAGTAGACAGCTTATTATAAAGAAGGCTATGTTCGGCGATCCTAATCAATATTAACCAAATTGATCTTGTGGCATGACCTTACCATGGCATAGTGTACGCAGATACCTTGATAGTATGTAAATTTGGTCTTAAGACCGCGGTCATTGCCATACTGTTGGTACATCCTTAAATCAGGATCCACTTGCGATTAATCAATGGGCAATGAATAACGTACTGATACTTAACCAAACTAACAGATCTCTTGAACTAGCTTCTATGCTACGTATTTTACGGCGCTAAAATGAAGCTAGTAGACAGGGCAATAAGGCTCGACTTTGTATTTGTAGAAGTTATGAAACTCATCTTGCCTAAAATAGCGCACGCTAAAGTATAAAGCCATCCAATTCATGGGCGAAGTTAGACATCCTTTTCTTAATCTCATATGTCATTCGAGACTGTATATGCTCAGTTTAGGGCTTGCGATTTCATAATATGGGTCGTTGCATAATCGTTAAACGTGCCAAAATTGCGAGAACTTGGTACAACAATTGTGATTCTGTGGTAGATACGTTTCACGCATTACGAGCGGAATGTAGTTGATATAATCGGCTATCTGAGCGTACTAAAGGCAAAATTGTAAAAAAACAAAAGAGACTGGTTTTGTTACAGATGACTTAAACTATATACGAGTACACGAAAGAAATGCACCCTCCACAGAAAACGTGGCTGCCGTTATTAAAGCTGTTAAAGAAGGTCCAAATCTATCGATTTCATGACGAGCACAGCATTTGGTTCTACAGCACAACTTGGCACATCACGGCGTATTTTGCATTTGGATTTGCTTCTACATCCTTCAAAAGTTCAACTCATACAAGATTTAAGGACACCTGAGCAGGGAATGTGTGCTCGAAAATTAGCGTTTTCTTGCACAACATTTTCTTTAGTGATTCGGCTCATTTTTCACTCGAAGGCTACGTTAGCAAATGAAATTGTCGCATATGGAAAAGTAAAAATCCACATGTTATTGTCGACAGAGCATTGGATCCACAAAAAGTCAGTATATGGTGTACGATTACAAATGTAACAGTCGCCGTCATTTCTCGTCGCTTAAGCTAGAGGTTTACCAATTATGTTCGGCCTCAAAACGAAGATATGGATTTGGAAGACAAGTGGTTTCAACAAGGTGGGGCCACGTCTCACACAACGCCATTGATTTTAGCTTTTTTGGAATAAAAGTTACCTGCACGAGTTTTTCGCGTTTAAGTGATATGAACAAGCCACCAAGATCGTGTGATTTATCGCCGTTGGATTTCTTTTTGTGGTACTATGCAAAAGATCATGTCTAAGCACACAGCTCTTGACGCTTTGAAAACAATTATCTGTCAAGTAATTGCCGATTGTGTCGAAAATTACCCTGTCAGAATTAAGTCCTTCAGGAACTTTCGTGGAGGACTTTTGAATGATTTTCCATTGATAATGTCAAGATCCAAATGATAAGTGCATCAACATAAAAATTTCATCGAAATCTAAGTTATAAATGGGTTTTATTTCAATTCACTTTCGGAAATTTTTCTTTCCGAAATTTGCTTTCTAAGGCTAAGGCCACGCAGTAAACGGCAAGTGGCAGAGCGGCAACCTTAAGCGGTAAGTGGCAAATTACTGAGCGGCATTTTTTGAGCGATTAATTGTGAAAATGTCGTTATCGGGTGCTGCTCGCCGCAGTGTTTTACAAGAAAGTCGTTTTAAAATTTACAGAATTATCTTAAGTTTAAAAAAGAGAAGATTTTGTGTACATCCAATAAACCGAAAAAGATCAGTTTATGGCGATTTCCGACAAAGTTCGTTCTAAAATTACAAAACGAAGGAAACCAATTTTTGTAGAACACACGTTTGTATTTGATTGTTGATTGTTCCTTGGCTTTTAATTTATTTAAAATAATTTTTTGAAACTCTCCTCTGAGCTCGAGTTTTTCGATTTCATTAAATTTTTCCATAAATGGTAATAAGCTGCATTGTCTTCCGTCCTATTTATGTCCCCTTTTAATATTTCGAGACGTTCTCCCTCTACGAGGGCGGGTCAATAAGTCCGTGACTTTTTGAATTTCTGACCTCTTTACTGAAACAGCAACACTGCTCCTGTCAACAGGCATCTGTCAGTTGACTCCTGTCAAAATTTAAACTTGCTGCGTCAGTTAGTTTGTGTTTGACAGCTATTTTTATCAGACTACTCACTAATTTGAGGAGAAAATGGAAAAAAGTGAATTTCGTGTGCTTATTAAGCATTATTTCTTGCGAAAAAAAACCATTACCGAGACCAAGGCTAAGCTTGATAAATACGAGTACTATGGGGACTCTGCACCATCGATTTCAATGGTAAAAAAGTGGTTTACTGAATTTCGTTGTGGCCGTACAAGCACTGAAGATGCCGAACGTCCTGGACGCCCAGTTGAGGTCTCTACACCCGAAACAATCGAAAAAATTCACGATATGGTGTTGGCCGACCGAAGATTGAAAGTGCGAGAGATTGTGGAAGCCGTAGGGATCTCGCATGGCTCAGTGGTTTCAATTTTGAATGATCACTTGGGCATGAGAAAGCTTTCCGCAAGATGGGTGCCGCGTTTGCTCACAGTCGACCACAAACGCAATCGTGTAACAACTTCACAGGAAGGTTTGGCGTTGTTTAATCGCAATATGGAGGAGTTTTTGCGCCGTTTTGTAACCGTGGACGAAACATGGATCCATCACAACACACCAGAGAACAAACAACAGTCAAAACAGTGGGTTTCTAAGGGTGAATCGGCGCCAAAGAAGGCCAAGGTGGGTTTGTCAGCCAATAAAGTTATGGCGACTGTTTTTTGGGATGCACGCGGGATAATCCACATTGACTACCTTCAAAAGGGAAGAACAATCAATGGGGAATATTATGCCAACTTATTGGACCGATTCAATGACGATTTGAAAAAAAAACGACCTCATTTGGCCAAGAAAAAAGTTCTTTTCCACCAAGACAATGCAAGGGTGCACACATGTGCAGTTGCCATTCAAAAATCCATGAATTGGGCTATGAATTGCTCCCTCATCCACCCTATTCTCCAGATTTGGCTCCGAGCGACTACTTCTTGTTCCCAAACCTGAAGAAATGGCTTGGTGGAAAAAGATTTGACTCCAATGATGAAGTCATCTCGCAAACAAAGGCCTATTTTGAGGACCTCGACAAATCATTTTTTTTGGAAGGGATAAAAAAAATTGGAGAAGCGTTGGACAAAGTGTATAGAGCTCAAGGGAGACTACGTTGAAAAATAAAATTATTTTTTTATCAAAAAATCTGTGTTATAATCCAAAAGTCACGGACTTATTGACCCGCCCTCGTATATTAAGCAATTGGTCGCCTACGTCTGCTGTTTTTAGCCATTTTAGGTTACTTGGGAAGGAGCTGCTGAATTAGTTGTTGAGCAAGTAGTGCTGGTAGCGGCCGCCGGGCTTTCGGTTAAATAAATTTCTTCGCTTAACAAATCGTCAAAAATATTTGGTGTCTTGAGAAAATTCGTAACCCTAAGGCTCTCGTAAATTGCCTTGAGTGGGATCCGAAGCAATCGAGTCTTTCATAAATGACATCATTTTAAAATATGACCATTAAATATGAAAATCAACTGCTTCGGCACCCAATTTCATTGGTGGTAATTTTTGAAGATTCTTTCTGTAGGAGTCCTTCTTCCATTTACCTTTCGCTGTTGATCCTGAAAATAGAAATACAAAAATTGTTCTGTTGTTTACATAAAGTTTTTAATATTCGCAGGTTTCTTGCTACAGCACATTCATTTCGTGATCTAGCTTTCGCTCTTCATATGGGCAGAAGCACAGTCAGCAATATTGTCTCAGAGACATGTGTCATCATATGGGAAGAACTTGTTGAGGAATATATGCCAAAATCTACTACCGAATATCTTAAAAAAGTTGTAAATGGCTACTATAGGCGCTGGAAATTGCCCAACTGTTTTGGCAGCATTGATGGAAAACACTGCCAAATAAGGTGTCACCCGAATTCCGGCTCTCACTATTTTAATTACTTGCACTACTTTTCAATCGTACTGCAAGAGGTGGCCGATGCTGACAAAATACGAGTATCTATTACTACCGAGGTGGGCGGTAGGGGAAAGTAATGTGATGGTGGAATTTTGCTGGCTCAATCTTTTTTAAACTACTGGAGGCTGATAACTTTAATGTACCCACTGACAAAGCATACCCACTTAAAACTTATCTATTAAGGCCATATCCACGCAGAAATTTCAATGCCCAGACAGAAAATTTCAATACCCGACTTTCAACGGCAAGGAAATGCATTGAATGCGCATTTGAAATTTTATCCCAAAAATGGCGATTAATTTAATTAAATGTGCCTGCATATTACACAATTTTGTACGAGGGCGAGATGGCGATAGTGATTTTGATTACATCCAGGTTACAATGCAACTAAACTAAACTAAACGTCGCTTGCCGCTCAGAGACTGCGTGGCCACAAGCATACAATTTCATTTGTTTTATTGTTTTTTTGCCACTCAGATTTTTGCCGCTTACTGCGTGGTTTAAGCCTAACTCTATTTTATCGCCCCCCTTATTTGCCTCTTCTATCTGTTTTTCTTCACTTTATCTATTTATAAACCACATTTATGCTTTAAAATTGATATTATAATCTTAGCGAAAAAGACTAAGGTGACATGGACACAGACGCATGATTCGATTTCGAAAAAGGACCTACTCCACTCCGAATTGTAGAGCAATCTAAGAAGATGAAGCTGATTTCGATCTATCAGAATTGTGTACCTGGCTGAAACATCGATTTAATCCAGATCAGACTGGAATAGTCATAGGCTACAGCATCACTCAAGACGAGCACGTAGGAGATATGTGTACTCGTAATTCTATGTTGTTTTTAGTTTGGTTCAGTCCGAGGCTATATTCCAACACGGAATTCCTTCAATAAATTCTTTCAAGTAGAGATTAATTTAAGTTTCACAATTATTTTGAAATAGAGACGGATGATGAGGGTCTTGTAGTGTATTCTTCGTCAAACTTTCATGCTTACATCAAAATTCCCCGCTTCTGTTTTTTTAAACTACAGTCAGCTTGATTCAAATGGATTTATATCAAATCCTTTCACATAAGAAGCCTTGTGACGAGACATTTTTTGATGTCAAAGCTAGGCGACGTAGATCCTCATACTGGGTACGATTTGTCACAATGGAATTCAGTGTTTCTTGAGCAATTAAACTATCTACCATTGAAATATGATTTTACCAACATCGTAATGAATTGCGCTTAATGATAAATAATAAAAATCTATAGATAGCTAAGGCGAATTTTTCGACTCGTTGGATGAAAAAAAAAAAAAAACGCATTTGGATGACAACATTGTTTGAATTAATACTCGTAGATGACCCTTGGCATACAGAAAAACGTATAATACAACTTGTAGTTGGAGAGAAAAAGAAATTCATTTAATCAATTCAATTACGAGTATGTAGCAAGAAAAACCTATCGAACAAGATACCTCTCTGAGCTATTATGTATCTGTCACAATGAAACACAGATTTAAATAAAGTTGCTCATCTCTGACATGTATTATAAATTCAATTGAAATCAAAATGTATTATCCTGTGTTTGCTATCATAACCATGATATTCATGTCCTTCTTACGTCAAGGCGTCATTTTTTTTATTTTTTTTATTTTTACCATTTCTCAATGGCGTATCCCCATCATAAGTTATGCTCTTTCGGAAACCCTGAAATCCCATTGACACAAAATGATATTTGTCTGCTCTCCAACAAGACTCATGCGTTTCGCTATTCACTACCTCTAACCACCAAGGAATTTGGCATGTCACATTCTATCATTTTTCCACAGAGTCCCTATTCAATCAGTGTTCGTTGAAGAAGGAACCACTACACAAAGAATGCCATATCACATTCTCTACACAGAGAGACGGCGACATTTGAATGCCCTGTGGCATTATATTCAGGATCGTTTTTGACAAAAAAAAAAATCAAAAAGAAAGGCAACGTAAAAAACTCAACATCTTGTTGAAATTCTTTAGAGAGTCGACTTGAAGTTCGAACATTGTTCTCATTCTTCTAAAAAAAGAATCTCGAATGTCAAATTTCATGGTGAGTTCATGTGACGGGAAAACTTTTTGAGGGAAAATATCTTAAGGTTGCCCAACTGCCAGTTATGTTATTGACGTGATTTTCATAACTTACTTGTAACTAACACTCATCTATTTAAAGTAATGACACAATTTTTTATATGAATGATGAAATGTGTGTTGACATATTTAGTTTCAAAATTAAACGAAAAAAACAGGACATCTTTGGTAACACAGTCGAAAAGCATGTTCCTTGCAAATAAACATTGGCTAATTGAATATCAATATAGTTAGCTCATAATTTATAGCCAACCAAATTGATTATTTGCGATCGGCTCAAACTCTGAGAATTGGTCTCAGACCACCAGCTTGTTCCAATTAAGGAAGACGTCGCAATAATTGAAAATCACTGAAAGGAGATTGAACTTTGAATGGCATATTTTCGACAAAAAGCCAAAATCTATCCTTTAACATCTCGGCAAGTCGAATGTAACTTAAATTTAGCGATGTTGATTGTTGGGTTGGTACCGATGCGAGATTGGTCCTGAGTATCAAGTGCTCCACCAAGAACGTATCAAATCAAACAATACTCCCATAAAAACGAAAAGGGTGAGAGGTGAAATAAAAGAACAGAGTCCTTTGCGGTGCCGAGGATATAGAAAACCAGCTTCTTCAGATAGTAAACTGCCAGGGAAACTGTAACTTCAGGGCCGGATGGGTTTATTAAAGCCCACAGGCTTAAATGGGATGGCTTGGTAGAAGTCATATACCGACTCATGCTTCGGAACTTAATCATCGTTTGTTCGACTCAGAAAAAGGCACCCTCTAAAGTTTGTCAACTATGAAGGCATAAGTCTTCTAAACATCGCATACAAGAAACAGTTTGCCGATGTTCCTGTGCTCTTAAGTGCAGTTTAAGGCAGAGAAAATTAACAATCGATCGCATAATTACAATTTGGCAAGTTCTTTAGAAACCAAAGATCAATGGCCACTACCTCATCAACGATGTCTAGGCTACATGCTATATTATCTATAGGCACTATGAGCTAGTTTAATTTTTCCTGCTAAGCTCGGCGGATTTGAATGAGGAAAATATAGTATCTATCATAAGCAGTCTCGATATTAAGAAAAAGCTAAGATAAAGTGATGCGCTTCTCTAACTTCATACTTGAGGGCTTTGTGTGGAACTTGCAAATCAACAGAAGAGGCATCATTTTCCAAAAGTCTCTGTAATCACCTGCATGTGTTGCACAACATCGATAAAATGGACAGAATGTGACAATGGAAAGCTGAATCTATGTGGTGGACAGGAAATTTCGTAACATCGGCTTCGACGTCGATTTTGATAATAGCACTCCTTAGAAATCAAACGAAGAGGAACACTCCTCTATTGCTGTGTTACAGAGTCAATAGAGCAATAAGACGTTGCTAAGAAGCATCAAGATAACTTAATGTAAAACCCTTACAATCCTACTACTGATGCCAAACGCATAGATGTAAGCAAAGGCATTCTTGCTCATTTTTGCTGCAATGGCCAAGCCTTGAAAAACCAGTAGATATTGCGGTCCCGGCCCTTAAATTGTTCGATTCTCACAAGGCGGAACAGTGTATAGGTAGACAAACTTAGCCTTCTTGGCGCTCTCATATGAAAGGAGATCTCAAGCAACTTGAAGTGTCCAACTGGTCGCATTTTGCAGAATACCTCTTTTAAAAGAGATTGAGACTTAATATCGCAGACGGTGCAACTTTGGCTCTTAAACCTTTGCTGCTTGGCAAGCAAATGTATGAGAACTTCCAAATTGCAATCCCATTTCATTATTTCCAGCAACAAGCAACTGAAAAGTTAGTTAGACAACAGTGGTTATTATTTGTAATATGGCAGATCATCGGTCTTTGTACCACTGTTTCGTAATCTGTTGTCTTCTAGCGTCTCTATCCGATTATTAAAATTTGTCTCAAGTGTTGTCACATCTCGCTTATGATAACGCATCATCTCTCTTTTAAGTTATGTCGATTTGATTTGGTGCTTCCATAGAAAACCTTCCACGAAATTAAGATGCAACGGACTTTGAACATTTGAATTTCGTTTTAAAAACAATTGAACAGCATGCAAAATTCCACTTCTATCGCTACTTTACGTGTGCCAGCAATCATTTTATTTATCTCATAGTAGTACCGTTTGTAGTCTATTCGCTTTTCAATGTTTTTGACCTTCTGTGCTTGTTGCATCATCTCGTTCTTTACGTATGTGAAGGAGTTAGAGTTTTGCACATTTCCTGCGTTGTTCAAAACGTTCTTCCACAGAACCTGCTCTCTTAAACCTTTTTCTTGGTGGTTTCGACGTTTAAGAGTCAATTATTGTACCGTCCAGAACTGGTACTTTCCTTACTAAATTTGGGTTAGTTTGTTTTATCGACTGATGCTGGTTTTTGTGTATGTATACGAGTATAAATCTGGTTCTTGTTGACTCACCAGCGGCTTACCTGAAATCACTTTAAAATTACTTACTCGCCTTTTTTTTGTGGCAATCTTAAAATTGTATTTTCTAATTGTGGGCATCTGGCAATGTTACCTAGTCAAGTCATAAATACTGGTACACAACTGAACTCACTCATTACGAATGCAACACTGAGCGCATCCATTTCGAATTGATTGCGATTTGACAGTTGATATTTATGCTTCATTGTGACGTAAAAAGCTGTTTTGACATTAATTGCTTACAATCATGGAATGGGGCGACATCGAAAATCGTATTGTTGTAGTTGGCCTACTTAAATGCAACATGGAAAAAAGCGAAATCTTTAGGACGTTGCGACCGCTTGGAATCACTCGCAATTTTGTGTATCGTGCTGTGAAGTTATTTAAGGATACTGGTGGAGTACGAGACCGTCAAATATCTGGCCGTCCGCGCACTGTGAGAACTCCGAAAGCGATCAAAGCCGTGAAGAAGCGAATCGACCGAAAGCCGCTGCGAAAACAGAAAATCTTGTTGCGTAATTGCAAATTTCGCAGAAATCCATGTCTCGCATTATCAAAGAAGATAAGAAGAAGACTCAGCGCGTACAACCGACGCACTGGACACCTGCTCACGGCCGCATTGAAGGAAAATCGCAAGCGAAGATCGAAAGCGTTACTCAGCCGGTACGCGAAGAACGCTCACAGACAAATTCTGTTTACTGACTAGAAAATCGTCAACGTAGAGGAATCGTTCAATAAGCAGAACGATCGTGTGTATGCTCGGTCATCCAGAGAAGCATCCCAACTCATCCCAAGGGTTCAAAGAGGCCACCATCCCGCGTCTGTAATGGTATGGTGAGGAGTGTACTACGATGGCGTTAACAAGCACCATTTTTGCGAGAAAGGAGTGAAAACATCGGCCAAAGTACACCAATCGACCGTCTTGGAACCCATTGTGAAGTCTTTCAACCAGTCAGTATTCAACAACAAGCCATGGACTTTCCAGCAAGACTCTGCTCCAGCTCACAAAGCAAAAACGATTCAATTGTGGCTCAAAAACAACGTTCCGGACTTCATACTCGTATCAACGGATGATTGGCCAGCTGGTAGTCCAGACCTTAACCCGTGGGATCACAAGTTTTGGTCCGTATTAGAGGGCATGGCTTGCTCTACTCTGCACTAAAATATTGAGTCGTTGAAGCGAGCCCTTGTCCGTGCAGTGGACAATTTCCCCATTCCTGAAGCGCATCTCGCAATCGATGAGTGGCCACATTGTCTTAAGTCATGCTGGAAGGCAAATGGAAGTCATTTCGAATAAGTTGATCTAAGATTTGTAGCCATTGAATAACCCAATAAAAAAATAAAAAATTGTTTAAATATTAATTTGTTTTCATTTGGCGCTGATTTTTCTGTGTACCATTATTTATGACTTGACTAGGTAGAAACAGTACCGTACATGTTTGGATTTATTAATATTGTATGAAATAGGACTGTGATCCGTGATGATGGGATGTACCTTTTCTTGAAGTTAACCACCTCTCTGGAATGCATAGGATGGAGAATGTGCCATATTAGTATCAATGTTTCACAGTTGCCTCCATGAGTCCACCTATGATTGGCCTTCGAGGGAGTTTACAGTTGTGTTACTTGTTTCGCATTGGCTTCATGTTGTCAAGCTCCCCACTATTTGTTGCTAGGGATCCAAGTCTGAAACCTACGAATATCCTAAAAGCCTTAAAAAGGCCACGGCAATCTTCAATCCACTGCATTCAGTCTGAATCAAGCCACGGATCCATTAGTAGACTTTTAGACCTTAGCTTTGAATATGCTTAAAAATGTGGCTATACTGCGGGATTTGGCTTGCCTGCATCCCCTTTTTAAACAATAATACCTATAATATCTAAAAATATTTACTAATAATGAAGATTGATAATTGGTCTTTACAGCTTTAGGCTCATGGCTTTCGCAGCAGTTTTTAGTGACCTATTTATTTTTACAACATTAACAGGTGGTGAATACACAGCGAAGAATCTCGCATGTTAAATTTATAATTCTTTTGAAATTTAGCTTACTGTAACTATGATACAGACCACTGGGTCTTTGAGAATCACTCTTCTGTAAGACGAATATCAAACACTACTGACCGTGTTCTTTTACAGCGAGGTTTCGAACATAAACGTAATGATAGAAGGTTAGCGTAATATCGAGCAAGTGAAGAAAGCTGTTGAATAGAGTAAATCAGTTTTCAACGGTCTTTCAGATACATGGTTCGTTTAAAATGCATTTTCTTTATAGGTACATTTCGGGTAAGTTCTTTAATTTTTGGGTGTACCGATTTACGTTATTAATGACTGTCAGTTTAAAATATGCCGACGTGCCCATTTTGTTATTAAAGCGTCCTCATCATGGGTTTCCTTATGCTTTTCTGTCCAAAATCGGTTGGTAATGGACACGATGATTTTTATTCAATTCTTCATTTTGCTGCGTATGCTTAAATTCAATTTTTTCCTTGTAAATTTTCCTGTGGCATTTTTTTTACATCTCGAAGTCTGCAACGTTCTCAAAAACTTCTTTCTCTGCTAGTATTGCAGTTGTCGTTAATGAATTCTTCCTTTGAAATCGACCACATTGTAGTCGTATCTTAACGGCCTTTATGCCATACATTCGTATCCGTATATGTATAAAGTAAAACTGATGACGTGATACAGGGAAATGAAAATCGGGCTGACACGCGTAACTGCTGAAAATCAATTTCGCTAAATGAGCAGAAGAGATACTGCGTGTACGAGTACGTTATCATTATATTTGTATCTCATCACCATTGTCTTTATTGTTGTCGTTTGTCGTCAGTGATTGCGATAGTTTCGTAAACAGCTTACTTTCGATATTCAACCTGACAATTCCATGGACAGACAACAACGGCAACGACTTTAGCAACGACGTTTACGGCAACATTGATAATGACACTCGCGCAGTAAAGAAGATACTCGTATTATCCTTGAGTGGGGATATATCCGTACACCAGCCAATTGGTTAAATAATGGAATTCAGTTTGTGGCTTTATAATGGTCTGAAAGTTTTCTGAAGAACGGAATTAGGTCGACAGGATTAGATTTTATAGTTTTTCGGTAATCGAAGTTCTTTGCTAAAGGGTAGAACTTCCGATTCAACTTACCCTAATTAAGAGGTCTATCATCTGCTTGAATGGAGTCCTTTTTAAAACAAACAAATGCACAGTAGCTTTGATTTCATTTTGAATTTGAAATTAGTGTTAAGATGGGCAAAAGAAGGTATTGAAGAATTTCAAAGTGTCCGGATGCGCGGTGAAATGGAAGGGAATTTGCGTAATGGAGTCATAAAAGCAGTGAGCGAAGATTTCGATGGTTTATTACTAATTGACGACATTTAAGGCCTACTCGTAAATGCGAGAGTGTAAATTGCGTATTGGATGTCGTTCGGATGCGGTTTTATGTTTACAACTGAAGGACGTTGCTTTGTTAAATAAAAACATAATGGAAGATTTGAAAATGCTTATACATGTTCTGTTAATATTTTATTATCTTTTGCTTTTAAGTCGCGTCACGGATTTTTCATTAAATTCAACAAATAAAAGGAAGGTCATGCGCCCAATTAAAATACAAACTCTCAGGTTTTATTACTTTTGCAGCTTTTCGCTGAGGGAAATATTTAGCTTATGTAGCAGTTTCAAATCCGGGGACACATCAAGTATCTGAAACAACCTTGAAATAACCTGCATCATCCTAGTTAAGTTAAGAGGGCAACTGTTATTTTGCAAATGGGCTGTAAGTTAAGGTCTAAAACCATATTCATGTACTGGGTCAATGAATTGTCGTTTTTGGCAAAGCTTAATAGCTTGCACTGGAAACGCGCACTAACGTTTATCTGTAAGAAGAAGAAGAAATGTAACAAGCTGCGTATATAAGCTTCTATGGAATGTTATAGACTCTCCAAACTTTCCTCCATCTCCTACTACATCTCCAACTACCTGCAGATAACTCTCCCCTCAGTTTGTTAGACACTCAGCAATGAAAATAACTAAATGACCTACCTGTCAGTGTTGTGGTCAGACTCTTCCAATGAACTGAAGCGAAGCCTTTTTAAGTAAGTCGATTTCCACCTATTAAGTTTCCAGTCGATTTATAAAATATTCTGTCTTGCAAGCTAAATCCACAGCCGTTGATTGGGTCAGTCTAATTCAATACCCGAGTCAGATGTATGTATCAACATATTTATCTAACAGCTATAATATCCCTTATTATGAACACGATAAATTCTAGATTGCTTAGAGAATTCTGAGATTTTTCAACGAGATGGAAAAGGAGTACAAGTTCGGCTTCCTTCGGGACACGCGAAGGACTGAGAGGACTGCGGTGCTGATTAAATGTCAACGAGTCGCACAATAAACTTAGTAGGACAATAAGATCATTGTAATGATTGTAACAGAAGGGCATTCTTATTGTCACAATCGAAAAGGCATACGCGGAACCACTTGTGCAAGATCGTTGAGCTTATTGCTTTTGTTGCTAGACAGGAAATTAATATAGCTCACATTGGGTATAACGGGCTTTTCCTCACATCAAGATTGAGATTGACGCAAGACGTTCCTGCATAGATGACCGAACATCCCGAGCAGCCAAAGTTGCTGGGTATACAGCCAACAGCTAGTGTTGACGTTTTCATTAAATTAAACACATATTCATTGTGAAATCAATGTTGAATAAAGTTCGGTCTATGGTCAATTATGAATGGAACATAACATTGCTCATGTGACCACCACGGCTTCTGTTGCAACCGATCGTCCGAAGGTCAAAATTATCGATGACTTTTTGAAGAATAGTTGTGGCTTGTGCAACTAGAGATCGTCTAGACCTAATTCATTCAATTCTGGAAAATAAAAATAGCAGATCAGATGCGATAACGTTCTCTATTAACTGTAACTGTCTCTCAAGCCCTATCTTCGAAAAAGTACTGGCCAATGCTGTCGCCAACCCATATTGCGCACCATACAGTGACTTTTTGGGATGCATTGGTTTTTCGTGAATGTCGTATGGGTTTTTCGATCCCCAGAAACAATAATTTTGTTTTCTTTTTCGGAAAAGATTAAATTCGATGACATATTGTCCTGACGATCCGACATCCAGTTAGCAAATCGGCGACGTCGTAGATGGCCCAAAGGCTTTAATAGTTGTGTTAGTTGGATTTAATAGGCGTCCAAATGAAAATCAACTTTCAAAACTCGCCGTAAAGTGCAAGAAGTAAGGTGGCTGCCTGGTTTTTTGAACAATTTCGCTCACAGTGGTGATGTTTTGACGTGTACTTGCTGACCGAGCATGCTGATATGGAGTTCGACCCGATACCAAATCAGTTTCTTTATAGCGTTTTACCATTTTCGTTTGAATTCTGGACTAACGGGAGTGATTATGTTGACGGAAAAGTTGACGAATCTTACGAAATGTTACTTTTACAGATCGCCCATTTTCGTATTAAGATTGAATAACAATAATGCATTGGTGTGTGGTAAATGATTCCTTGACTAAAATTGCCAGAGATTGTATGACATCCCTCAACAGGATCAAGATATGATGAATGGCTTTAATCCCAAAGATCCACTTTAATCTTTTCCCATTATATATCCCTTAAAGCTTAAAGATGAGTGATATCGATGCCATTAAATTATTAGTAGTGTGATACTGATGTAAAAGGTTTACAGATGTTTCTGAAAAGAGACACGAAGAATGAAGGCAATCGAGAGATGCTTAAAGTCGCAACAAGAAAAGGGTAGAAACCTTTTAAGTTAAGTAGGGGAATTTAGGAATAAAGTTAGTTGGTGTTCTACATATTGTTAAACGAGGCAATTTTCACTGGTTAGCAGAACGAATCATTCAAGTTGGAAGTGCACCCGACCAAAATTAAACCTGGCTCTGTACCCAAATATACATAAAATGCTGTCATGTGCGGCCTGGTGATTATCGATTTGAACTTCTTGAGTTTTTTCCAGAATCTGCCGAAGTGTAAAGATTTTGTCGATTGTGGGCTTTCAAGGTCTGAAGCAGAGAGCTGCATTGAGTATGATCGATCATGATCGATCACCTTTGCTAACAATACAATCAAATCAACTCAGCGCTCGGTAGTTAGAAGTTTCGATCGAGTTGTGCACAAGAAGCGACAATTTTATGATCAAACATGCAAGAGCCAGAATTGTATGTTCGCAAAGGAGCAGCTCACACGATTGCTTTGTGTGATGAACAACGAATAATTGTTCTGAATGAGACTCTCGACCCGAACAATGCAAGAATGTTTTGTGGTCAAGTAAAATATGTATGTATACAATGTGTTTATGGGTACGTACATACATATTTGTTTTATTTAAAACCAAAATAGATTGAGTGGCACCGAATTAACAAACGTATTTATTAATTTTTGCAAATTTTTGCGATGCTGAGGAAACTTAAATTTCTAGAGTTGGGGCAGTTGGTTCTGATTTTTGTGGGCCAGGCAAACGATACTGAGACTTCATTTACCAGGCATACACTTTTCAGAATCGATTTGAGAAATGAGTTGGTGTATGCTTAGTCGTTTCCAGCAACTTTGAATACATCGGCCGTTAAGTCCTCAGGTCGAGCTACTTTGTCTGATTTTAGCTAAGATACTGCTATCGTTACTTAATTTTGTTCAGTAAGTTTTGGCTGTCATCGTACAAGTCGAATGATCTATGGTCTATTTTGACCGTTATTCAAAAATGTAGAAAATGTTTTTTTCATATACTAAGCCCTGATTTTGACTATAATAAAAGGGTTTCGTCTTCATTTCTACAGTGTTCTGTATGGGTTTTCCTGCTTTCTTACGTTGTTTTTACCTCTTGGTAAAATTTTCGTATATTATTCCTGGAGTACAACCTCTAAGAATATATTCGATATTGCGCTTCTCATGTTATTGTTTCTTCTTCATGAGAAGCTGATCTTCGTCTCTAATGGATGGCAATGATATCCGTATAATAGTCCTCAAGGGCCTCTGTTAAATGCTCTTCCGCATTGCTTGTTAAGGTTAAGGCTTCAAATATTTGACGTGCAGATCCAAAGGTGGTTGTCCTAGAAATGTTTGCAAGGATGGTGTAGGATGAATCCAGTGATATCCTAGGCCATTCGTTGATTCGTCACATCGATAATCTCTGCCGTACAGAGTTGTGCGCCTTATGACGGCTTAGGTCAGTATATTGCTACTGGCCGACCATGAGTTCTTGAGTTTATGCCTGTTTGTAATTTCATTGACCTTCCTTGTCAAGCTTGATAATTGAGTGGTGATAGATATCTGTCTATCAGTATAAATGACGATGCCATGACTGTATATCAACGGCCTCATTATTAGCGACTCCTTCGTGAAATTTCGACCTTTGAACAAGATTCGCACAAATATATTTCCTGTACCAAAAAGTACACATTTTTGTTAGCCAGAAATATGAGTATTCCTCAAATTTAGGAGCTGGTTTTTAGAATATCCTGTAGAAGAATCTCATTGTGATTCGAGGTGAAACTTTTTCAGTATGACTGTCACGGTGTTAATTTTTTCAAATTGCAGAGTGGGATTAGTGGGACATACTTCAACAATATTGGCGTAGTTCATCTTTTCTAGACTATAATAACGTACTCTCGAGACCAAGCAGCATTAGTAAGGGAGTGGAAATCAATTTCTACTTAAGGGATTAACTCAAAATTTGCCAAGATGTGGTATCGTACTGTCACTTGTATTAGTTTAATAACGCAAAGTGCTATATTTTGGTTAAGCTCAGCATTGAAATGCTTGGAACATACGAATATTCCATAGATTTTCTCAAGTGGGTGGTGAAGAGTGTTGGTAGTGAAATCTATTGTTGCGCTTGTTGCTTGTCAATTGCAGTTAGTTTAAGGAAATCGAAATTGACGGTTATCTTTGTAAATATGTTACGAAGCATGTACCTAAATATTTATCCTAATAATAGTGTCTATGTTTATCACATGCTGATCTTAATTTTCCTCTCATACTAATCTGACATATCCATTGGCATTTCTATCAGTACCCACATACATATATACGAGTACTAATTTTATTTTCGCCCTAAATCTAATTACATTTTCATCCTTGTAATCGTGTTCGTCCTTTTCCAATTGGGATTTCCTATTTCCACCAGACAATGTTAGTTCGGTAACCAATGCCCTAAGTGTCTTGCACGCAATTTGCATACAATGAACAGGAAAACCATTTTGGAGCTTGAATGGTTTGTACGTATCCGTATTCCATCGCCGAAGTGTACGAGTACGAATATTTCTAATTATCTTATTTTGATATCAGGTTGTTTGCGCTGGTGTTCGCCCAGCTGAGTAATGTGTAGATACATTTTACCACCGCACATTATAACCAACTACAGGTGCTAACTGCATTTCCTGCAACATAATTTCCATTCTAAGGGAAACCTAACCTTTACGATGGAGGTCATGAAACAGGAAAACGTGATGAAACTAAAAACAGAGTTTGCTTATCGTTGCAAATGTTTTTGGGTTGCAATAGAGTGTGGGTGGAGAAAACATTTCAGTGGTTTTGCATTGAGCGAGCGGATGTGAAAGGATGTCTTCTGAAGGAATCTTTAAAAATGCATTTCCTGTGTCATCAACGTCAGAGTGATAAATGTATGTGAGAAGATGATGAAAGGCAAATTCCTGAAGTAGACATTTTAAAATACTCAACGGAAGGACAAGTTTATGATGTGATTTTAGTGAGTGGGTTTTTGCTTCGGTAATAATTTTGTGGAAGTGTTTGTGGTGGTGAATAATTAATATATAAGATCGGCACAATTTAGCTTATTTTAATGGTCTTTGGTCTTGTTTACATTTGCCTCGGTTACTATCCACAACTCACTTTTTTTAGGTTAAAAATTATCTTTGTGAATAAACAACTTATACTTTACTATTTTTGTTTTATATTGTCGTGGTCGCACTTTAAACTCAAAAGATGTTGAGCCAGCTATAGTATCTCGGCATAAATTATGAAAATCCGCTTGCAAGTAGAACTGCAAAGTATAGCTTACTTTATTGTTGCGAATTTTATTCAAATTAAAAAAGTTCTTACTAAAACTTCACTGGTGACAGAATCCTACAATAGTAACTAGCCTGGTTTTGTCTAACAGCAGGTAAATTTTTAATATAAGCCTTAAACTCGAAAGTTTAGTCTGCAAACTAGACTGACTTGTTTAAGGGATATGGGGATCTTCTACTTATTATTCTATTCTATTATGTTAACTTTAAGAATCGCTGATGTGATTAAAAAGCAATGACCGTACTGCATTATTACCGCGCAGTGAATGCCGAACGTTGAAAAATTTAGTCAGTTTAATATCAAAGAAATGATTATAACCCCCGTCAAAGATTTGCGTTAGTAATCCTTCATGATTTTCAGCACCTTTCTGGTCACTTAGCAAAACTTAAAAATTGAATTACGTCTCCATAGAAAGATAGTCCTTTACATGTAAAAAACGATCTTAACATCACATTTCCAACGTAGCTCGTAAGGAATTTTTGACAAAGTCATTTTTTTCATCTGTGGACGCACTTTAAAAATTAAGATTGATTGACACACTAAGCTCGTTTATTTGCGAGCGTTGGATCTCTCTGATGACTTATTCTTCCTTATCCCATTACTGCATAAAGTTATTTAAACAACATTTTTAAGTTTTAATGCAATGCGTGCTTTATTTATTAACGTAGAGAACGAAAAAAACTAGATAAATAAAAAAACAGTCAAGTGACGAAAAACCACAGGACATCCGATATATCGGATTGTATGCAATAAAAATAGAAATATATTTTTTTTTTTTTAAAAAAGTATGAAAATTTTTAAAACACATTTTTGGATGCAACCCAACGCCACATTTACTGCAAATAAATTTGCTTTTTCCTCCATAATAGTTGCAAAGTCTGTCCGTTATGACATAGTCTTGCCAATGGTCTCTGCCATCATATCTTGTATCTTGTATCATACTTTGGACTGATTTTCCTCTGATAAATTGTTTTCCATATGTGGTAAGCAACAAAAGAGCTATATTTCGGCGGAAATTTAATAAACACGCGCTTTCTTTTTTATCTGAATGCATTTTACGCATAAGTAACCATGCATTTGAGACACTTACGTCCAACAAGTAGCAGAAAATTGGCCACCACCACTTTTTTTGTCTCATTCTTGTGCGATAAGCAGCAACATTTTGATCCATTTAATCCAAACCTCCCATTCCATCATTAAAATTGCAAAACAAATCAGGCTGGATCACCGCAATTTTTCGTTTTTTCTCTCTTGACCACCTTCTACATTTACCCTCTTTTATTGAGTCAAAATTTGTAGCGCATGTTACCACCCTATTGTTCTTCCACCTTACCAAACACACTTTATTCCCATTATCGGTTCTATAATCATATGTTCCTCTTTCTAATTTTTGCATATCCGCCTGAGTTTTCGTGGAAAACAGAGGAAAAGTAATTCTCAAAAAATAATTTATATCCCCGACTACATGGAATCTCTGTCAGCTCAATTAGGTGTAAAACAGTGTCCCCTCTTACTCCAAATTTGTTTTCTCTGCCATCTGTTCCTATATATATTTGAAATGAAATCAGTTAGCCACTGTTAGTGCATAAACCCAGTTCTTAAATCCAAAGCGAATAGGTTTTTCTCGAATATATTGCTTTGCAAAGTGTCGTTCGTAATAAGGAATTATAGATTCATCTATTGATAATTTTTCTTCCAGAACTCCAAGTTCGTTAAAGTTTTTATTCAATTCTATTATTAAATGTCGAAGTTTATATAATCGTTTATATAGTCGTTTTTATCAATCTGATCATTATCATTCAAATGTAAGTTTCTTATTATAGATTCAAAGCGGTTCAACCTAATACTATTTTGTAAAAGTTTCGGCACATCCTCATTGCTTGACCAAAATAATCGTTTATTCGCCTATTTACCATATCCAGAAAGTAGGAGTGCTTCCACAATAACTTTCAATTCGTCCAAATCCATATGCAAATTTATATATTTTTTTTATATTTTTTTTTTTGCAATTACTTCGCAGCATTTTAGACCCTAAATCGTTCAAATCGCCTACATCGTCAGAATTGCTGGCATCACTTTCGCAATCCGTATCTCTGCCATCTTCAGGTGGTTCAAAATATATGTCCACAGGGTCAAGTGTATCATCTTTTTCAAGTTCTTCCATTACTTGGGCTAAGGACAATCTGAAAATAAATTTACAAAATTATACCTACACATTTGTAATTTTTTTCTGTAAGGACATTGCATAGTACCCGATATATCGGATCGTAAAATATGTCATCACACTGTAAAATCTCTGTAATTTTAATAAGAATCGAATGCTCAAACATACCAAGTAATATTATAAAAACAATAATTTGAACAGAATTTTAAAAAATTATAAATGGTACTGGAATAAATGCAACTTACGAGTAACTTACCCACAACGCCTGTTGTTAAAAAAATATGGATCTATTATCACTGCAATTCAATATTTTATCACTAAAATCAATTACGTAAACCAAATCACTTGATAAACACAACACTAATAATAACTTCAAACGTTTGACACAACATTTTCGAATTTAAATCGTTCGTTATGGTTACCAAGCCTACTTTGGTGCGGATCCGATTAAACGGATTATATGCAGTAATGGGTGCGGAATGGAAGTTACTCCGACTTAACAACTTCCAATCTACCAATTGAAGAAAGTGAAAGGTCGGTAACACCTATGTAAGGTACGAATTTCCGGTATATTTACACTGCATTGGCCCATTAAGGACTCATCTGTCACTATCGCTCTTCCAAGAACTTATTTACTTGATCCGAACTTGTCGAAGTAGTTGAAATGAGGTGCATTTTGTGATTCTCTTTAAAGCTGTGAGGCCACCATTGACTTCATTTAAGAAATTGCCCGCTGTCAAATTTACAATTTTGCTATTTTTGTCTCTTGTTTAGCTCATATGCGCATAAGTTCAGAAGACCCACAAGAAAGGATAATACATAAGCACGGAAGGCTATATCTTCACGACTGTTTCTAGTTATCATCGGTCGCTCTATCCATACTTTCATAGAAAATTGTAGAAATTGTCGAAAGAGTGAACCTTGAGGTTAACCAAGACACAGAGAATTATGTTTTTACCGCAAAGTAAACATCAACTCCACAAAGAGATTCGGCGACGAATTTTAGAATTTTACAAAATCGCTTCCTCATCAGTTTCAGTTTGGTGAAACAAATAGGCTTAACACTTCTAATTTGTAAGACGATATACATACTCTACGAATTATTGGTCTTGCAATACATCCTGGACAATAAATAGAGAAGCAGAGTAAATATTGAACAATTTAAAAAAAAAAAATTCTTCTTTTTTTGGTCCCATGTGCGAGTAGAGCGAATGGAGGAGACGACACAATGGGTCGAATGCAATGGGTCGGTCATATGAAGTGAATTGGCCTAACTCCAGGAAGTATAAGCATTAGCTCTCAGGTTTAGTTTTCAGGTTAGTCTGGGCAACTGAAAACAGTGTGATCGGGATTGAAAGGAGCGGAAAACCAAGTTGTCGCAGGCAGAGACTCTTCACGGGTGGAAGGCAGTTAATTTCGAAAGTAAGTAGCTGTTGTTTGGAGTCACAACAAGTTCGCATCTAAAAAGTCAATGCCTCTTCAAATTCAAGTATAGCCAGTATTAGGTTAATCAGCCTTTTTTGAAATCCATTTTACTGCACTACTTAATTGGAAGTAATGCTTGCCTTTTCGAAGAATAGCGACTTCCCCAATTTTTCGTCTGCAGAACGTAACACGTGCATAACCGAAAGTTATTGTCCTTATTTCATTTTCTTGGTTTACTTTGTGGAAAAATGATGGCGAAACATCCAACATACTTAAGAGGATAATCCGCTACGCGTGTATAACCACCGTATTGAAATTTGTTGAAGAAGTTTAAACAAAGTTACCTCTGTCATGATTGCTAACGCCGCTGTTGATTTTATTTGAGTGATTCTTCCGTTAAAATTTTCGTATCGATACTAATTTATTCCTGGCATAAGCATTATAACTTTAAGAGACTCTGCTTTATCATTACGTTAAATCCATAAGCACTTCAGGTCATAGAGGCGCTCTATCTGTTATCATAAGTAATCGAGAAAACCCCCTAGAACGACGAAATTGACTTTCAGAGTATATTGAATTAATTTGGTGGTCGCTCTTATCCTTTAATGTTTCAGAACATGGAAGTTGCCATATATATATGTGTGTATGTGATTACATTTTATCAGTTTCCTTTGTCCTTTGCTTCTTGTTAAGCCTTTTTCTAATTCTTTTAAAGTCAAATAGCGGGTGTAGCTTAAAAAGTTGACTCATTTACTCTGTTTGCACTCGAAAACCAATGGCTTGTTGTCCGTGAATTGGCCGAGTGATAAGTGAAATGGTGTTGTAATCGCAACGTAGTGGTATGCGTTTTTAAGATCGAATGCGCTTAAACTCCCCGCTTAAACGTCGAAGGTCACAGTGAGCTATGAGGCATCCAATTTGCAATTGTTGGATAAAATGCGCTCCTTAAAATAATTCAAAAATTTTAATTACGGCTGACTTTTCTCGTATTTCAACTCAATTCATTGCCAGCAGTTTTTGACTTCTAGTTAGGTAGTCACAAAATTAGGTTAAGTTAGATTGGGTTTGCTGGTAGAGTCCATTCTATTCCTCAATACACTTAGATCTGTGTAGACCCATTGTAATGCCCGGGTTGAAAGGAAGGGGATGGAGATTTATTTGTGGTTCCTTGATCTGGTTTCCGCTTACCTTCTCTTGTTTTGTTGTTTTGCAAATCAGAATAGGGACAATCAACAAGTAGTCCTCAATAAAACTAAAATGATTCAGTTATTCATCGCAAGCAAAACATTTACTCGTATTCCAATGCTTTTTCCATCTTCAGAGCACATGTCATAGGCCGATTTGGGAATCACCTTCAGCTCAGGAACGGTATAAACTTTGTTTTTGATCAAATAGTCGCTTACAAGGTTATATGTGTGAGCCAATTTGTTGTCGTGGTGAAGAAATCGCGAATTGTTTCTCCGCAATTCTGGCCTCTTGCGACGAACACTTTCCCTCAAACGCTTTAATACACTCACGTAATACTCATTAATCACTGTCTGGCTTGGCGGAAGAAATTCGGAGCAATCAAAGAAAACGGTCAAGTAAGGCTTGATTCTGGATTGCCCCTCTCGTGGCATTTTCGCTTATCTGAAAAAAAGCCATTCCAATGATTGTTGGCCGCACTTTAACTCGTCTCATGCTTAAAAAACCATGCATAACGCCCTGAAAGAAACACCAAGATCGGATTTAATCTCCTTGATGCTCAGAAAATGATCTGCGAGGACAATTTTCTTAACTTCTTCGATGTTTACGTTACCCATTCTGGTAGATGAACGACCTGAACGATGCAATTCATCAACCACAGTACGGCCCGTTTTAAACACTTTGTGTCAGTCGTACTCTGTGTTTTTAACATTTTTGATATTTTGTAAGAAACACAGAATTTCAGGTCAACTTAATTTGAGATTGCGAAATTGGCGCTCATACAGATATTTAAACGCCAGATGATAGATGTACCAGCCTAACTGAAAAAAACGTTGACAATATTTCTAGAGTTGTTTGTTGGAATCGTCAATTCCAGGTACTTTTTGATAAGAAAGAAAGTGAAGCAGTAGATAGTTCTGAGAAGTCGTGGAAGTACTCGTAATAACCTTCTAAATATATTTGAGTCAAATTACTGAAGCTGATACAGTGTCACAAAAAGTGGAGGGTATCTCCCCGTGAGTCTAGGTACCCATAGCCTCTGCAGAGATCGTCGTCGCTAAGGTATAGCCTTATTGTATGGCCTCTGAGCAATCCAACAATCGTAGATAGGTATAGAATTTAGACAGGATGTTAAAGTGCCAAAATAATTCATATCATAGTTATGAACCTGAGTATGGAGAATAAGCAAAAAAGACGACTGGTTAGTAACCGAGACATTTTTAGATCTTATTGGTTGAGGGACATGTCTACATTGGACGGTGTTAAATGAGCATGAGAAATAAACATAATTGGACTTCATTTTACCAGCTTTATACATCAAGGCTAAGATTTACATATGTAGTATGTATGAATCAGCCCGTCGAAGTAGTCGGTGCTCAAAAACATGTCTGGGATACAATTGCCTCCTCCCTTTTGACAACAGCAACAATGCCATTGAATGGATATTTATGTAAAAGCTCCATTCTACCCTTACAAAGTCTGATAACGTGAATTCTGAAGGACGTTTTTTACATTCTTATGTGTGAGTTGAAACAATTTATTTCAAAATATTTATGAGTTCTTTGGGCTGTAGAAGTTGCCTCATTGTGACAATATAAAGTAACAAATAAATATCATGAACAGAAAAACAGCAACTGCAAGTCAAATACACTTATTAGGGATCATTGAAGGATGTTGAAAGAAAAAAAAATGCCAAAAGAAACCCAAAGGTGTTGTGTTTTCATCATCCTTTTGCTTGTTGGTGTGTCAGCTATTCAAAATCAGAAATTGGCGACTGATGATTATATAAAGTCTAGACATGCATCCAACCCCAAATAATTCAAAAGTAGACAAACCGGATGATTCTGTCAGAAAATGCATTGCAAGGTCGCCAGTAAAGGAGACCCATCCCGTTTAAAGTATCACGAAAATGTTTTATTAATTTTTGTTTCAGGAACATGTATTCTGACAAAGGATAAAGAAAGGGCAAGTCATGGCTGTTGACTTTGGATAATTTTCGAATTGCTATTAGTCTCAGTAACAAGACTAAATTGAAAATGGGCATCCCTTTGTCTTTAAAACAATCGGAGATTTCTTGGCTCTTAATTTCAATTGTAAATTGGTGCTATAACCGTAGCAGCTAGATGGGTTTTTTTTTTCGGTTGAAGATTGTGGGTTAACGCACTAGGGACACATATTCGTATTCGTTTTCGTTTTCGTATTCTTAATTCGTATTCAGATCACGTTTTCCTGTTTGCCGATTTAAGTTTATTGAAAGAGATAAAAGTGGAAATAGGGTTCCATACTAAGCGAAATCAAAGTATGTGACCCATGAGAGCATCTTTCCTTTGTTTTGAGGAATTGGATGTGATGTTGTGATTGTTTTTGGCAATGGATGCATGTAACGGATACGAGAACAAACTGCCCTATAAATAAGTAAGGCAATTTAGCAATTGGGCAATTGGGAATTTCATTGGAAGGTACGAGTAGCACTATAACAAGGAATTAAGTTATATTCATTAAAGGGATAAGGATTTATGTGATGATGTATTATAACCTTCTTAAATTCGGTGCTTTTATTTGGAAACTCACAGGAAGACTTCCTTAGATGACGACGGCAGTATTATTATTGATTTTCTACATTCAAAAAGTTTTGGAATGAAATCACTGAATCAAGAGGCTTATCAAATGCATGAAGCAGTTTCCTTTTGAAACGAAATGCATCGTTTAAGTCGATCAACCGATCGTTTGTAATCTCACAAATCCGTCTATAAATTTCTACATTTTAAAGAATTTTCAAATATTTATATATTGCATTGTCATATTTATGAATTGCCGTTTGTTAACGACATTAAAATACTACAGAATCTTAATTATTAGGGGATGAAACACGATGCCTTAGGTTATACTAAAAGGTGTTTTTTTTTAGCTGCATGAAAAGTTTCGATGGTTGTTGTTTATGGTTTGACAGCTGTTAATGACCGTTCAGTAAGGTTTGACAATTCATCATGAATCGTTTAACGCCAGAACAACGCTTCCAAATTGTGGAAATTTACTTTGAAAAAAATATATCTTTTCGTGAAGTTCATAGAGCACTTCGTAAATTTTGCGCTCAATATAATTGGCCTAGTGAGCAAGAAATTCGTGCAGTTATTGATTGTTTTCGCGAAGGCAATTCTCAAGCTGTTAACGAATCACCATTACATCCATTAAAATTGACTGTTTGGTGCCGTTTCAACGCTGCCCGCATCATCGGTCCTTATTTCTTTCGAAATGAGAAAGGAGCTGCCGTTACGGTGATTGGCGAGCGCTATCGAGCCATGCTGACTGATCGATCGATGACGTTTGTTTCCAACAAGATGACGTAACTTGCCATACAGCGCGCTTAACCATCAATTTATTACAAAATCAATTTGGCGTCAGAAGTGGTCCTGTTAACTGGCCCCCTCGTTCGTGCGACTCAACGCCTCTCGATTACTTTTTATGGGGCTATGTTAAGTCATTGGTTTATGTCGACAAACCAGCAACTCTTGAAGCATTAAAAGCCAATATTCAAGCCACCATTGACGCCATACGGCCAGATTTATTGGAAAAAGTAGAGAAAAATCAGACTAATCGAATGGACCATGTAACTCGTAGCCGCGGAGGGGATATGCCGCAAATCATATTTAAAAAATAAATAAATGAAATTATCTATGAGAATATAAATAAAAACTCATTCCAACAATATTTTTGTCCCAAGCTCTTCAAAAAGCACCCTTTATATGAAAAGTAAATGCGACGCCAGCGGCAAGCAATCTACAGTGTTTTCTGCTAAAAAAAAGAGAGTAATAGGGCAACGCCTTGTTTGGGAAATTATTTGCCATAAAGCCATAATCAAGGACTTGTTGTTAAATTGGAGTTCCTTTGGGATCAAAACTGGTTAAAGTCTGTTTCGAACTTTACTTTTTTAACAGAGCATTACATTTGCATATGCTGTCAATCCCACGAAAGCGGTGCATAAGAGGTATTTGCAGACAGCTATAGTATAGATTTGACGGATAATGCTTCAAAATCAAGGATACAGCGCCAGAGACTCATTGGATAAGTTGGGGGCGCCAAGATGATCCGTTGCGTCAGAAAAATGATTTTTGGGTCAAATAAATGAATAATCCGAAGTCTTTCTGTAAAATTTATATTAGGCTGGTGCGTAGGAAATGTTGAGTTGCTGAGATCGATGGTGAATCAATATTACTGCTTTGAGTCGATCACTATTAACAGCAATATTCTCGTCTGTCGGTGCGTACCGTACGATGACGGGGACTTTAAGTGCTGTTCCCAAGGAAACCAGTCTCATGAACCTTTTCACAAATTTACGTATAAAAGGTGCGGTCAGTGCTTCATTTCGACCAAACATTTTTATCAGTAAACGCACTGTTTCGGCAAAACAACACTAACTAAAAATAGTTTATAACATTTCCCAACGTTGTCCAAGTCTAAACTGATTAATTTTTTTTTGTGGAGGAAACTTGTATTTGGACCAACTGCAAGTACACGTTTGTTATTTTTTGGATCACAAAGATTTTTGCGACGTTTTCGCATTTGAGCAATTACTCGTATTTAGCTTTTTTCTCTATTTCGAATCTGCAGCCATTTTTCGCAGTTTTCGGCGCACAATTAGTTCTAGAAACACCTTTTTGTTTCAATTGTCCTCGATGCGAAAAGTTTTCGCATAAGTTACAAAACATGGCTACTGGGCTACTACTATCATGTGCATAGGTATAACATTAACTCTTACCCAAGAGTCCAGGTACCAAGATGATGGCATAATGATTTCACGCTGCCATAAATAGTTTTTTCCCCAGTTTTGAAACTTTTGCCCGTCATTGTGCCAACGTTCTAGCTTGCGATACCTTAATTGCTTCTTGACGGCGTCATATTGCACATCTTCGAAAACCCTCGAACTGTGATATTTATATACGAGTATTAATATTTTTATTCGCCGAGGGATCACTTTATCCACTTCCCGGAAGTGCAAATTCATTGTTTTTATTAAATTTTGAACTTAAAAGTTCACTAGATACCTAGGCATGAATATTTTTATAAGTTAATAATACAAACTTCGGTTATTCGGTTAAGCTTAGAGAGACTGTCAGCAATTTAGTATAAAATAGTAAATTTTTTTCTTCACCAGAGATCTTAAACAATCATCAGCAGCGACATACTCGTAAGATTAAGCTCCAGTATTACGAGTATTTCGAACTGAAAGGTTGATTTACACAATATTCGCAGAGAGATGCGCAAAGTATTTTTATGTGCGAACCAAAAATAGAGATCTATAGACGCCTGATCATGCTCAGGTAATACAATTAGATATCAAGGATACAAAGTCCGAAAAGAAAGTTGAAGGGGTTTGACGGAGAACTTGGGTTGAATTTTACAATTCGGGTTGCATGAGAGCAGTTTTATTAACTTGACCAAAAGAAGTCTGCCTATCGGTATCCAAGTTGAAGACCAACTGAGCTGGCTGAACAGACAGACCCCCTTCCGAGCTACTCAGTCCAGTAGAAGATGTCTCGCTGGATATCCATTTGAAAAATGTTGCATGAAAATCGGCCAGAAAATATAATTCCAACATCGTTTGTACGATACTCAAGAAGGAAGAGCCTTTGGAAAAGATCTCGGAATTTTATGTCGAACGTCACTATTGGTTGTTATATTTTCGAGATAGTTCTCGTCACTCTGCTGTTACAAGTAGAACATAGCCCTGCAATTCTTTGGTCCGGTGGGTTCAGGAGGCAACTAAGTTACAGAGCTTTCTCTCGTAAAACCAAAATGGATATACTAGAGCCCAGTCAGCCTAGTCCCCGCTCTGTGTCACTGGGGCTTAGACTGGATGAAGAAGATGGTTTTTAGGGAGAGATAAAGGAGGAGATTCAACAACGAATTGTAAGGGGTATTTATTTGTCTACAGATGCAAGGTCCAGGATGGGTGGGTGATGTTGGGTAAGTATTATAGATGCCACAGCACAGTCCCAAAAAATCGTTGGGTCTAACTACAAGGGACGGTGCAGCTAGTGGACTAGACTAGTGGACAGGGTCCGTAAACATCCGGGAGTGCAGAACTGGAGGCAGCAAACTAAATCGTGATAATTGAAGAGGCTTGAGATACAAATTCACCCCGGTAAGTAAGTATGTGAAGGTACATAAAAGTATAAATTGAAATACGTTATATAGAGCCATATTTACGTTTGCATGTCTGGCTGTGTAATCTTACATTGAAAAACCATCAACGTCGCAAGTGATACTGCTGAGACCTTTTATTTCAAAAAGGTACCGTACTATCACGAGTTTTTTCTAAATTGTTCATATGGCGTATTTGGATGGAAATTTGAATTATATCGAATTTATCAAAAACGCTCCAATGGTACTCATGACTGAGTGCTACTTTGGAGACCCATTATGTCTGGGATTTATTTAATTCAGCTACAAAAAAGGGTAAACATCTTACTCATTATAGAATGTGACAACTGTTCTTTAAGGAACATTTCTCCGTTTTTACGGACTACAAAGCGATGTCGACCTCTATAAAAAAAATTCAAATTCTTCATCATTCGTATCTAAATAATATTGATTGAACTAATACCGAGGAGAGAACGGATCAAATGAAGACCTAAACGCACGTACAAATGGAAAGGGACTTTAATTAACTTGATGTTCCTCAGACCGAAATAAATAGAGAGATACTGTTGGCTGAAACTCCGGTACACTTTGAATTGATTTGTCATTCGAAAAGAAAAATGTGATGAAAAAGAAAAAGAATTTTATGAGAATCATCAAAATGATGACAATACTGAAGGGAGATTTGGCAAAATAGGTCTTTGTTTACATACGTTTCGTATTCATATAGAAAATGCAATTTTGTATCTTTAAATATGGCTTTTCCTGTGTACACAATTGTCAGTACTTACTGATTCGTCTTCTAGAGATCCATCGAAATCTGAAAAACGTGATCCTACTATGTTAAGTGTGCTTATTTGGTATTAATATAAAGTTCGGTTCGAGAGCTGTTAGAATGGAAGGAACTAAACCAGTCTAATTATTTAAGATACACTTCATTCATTAATTAATTCCGCATCGTGCGAGTATATATGCTATAAAGCAAATGAACTGTTAGCACAAAACCAATAGCAATTTTCATTAAAATTTAAATTTAAATTTATAGCATAGAGAATATAGAATCTCTTCGTTTTCCCAAAGCAATCCTTTAGTGACCATGCCTTCAACGCCTAGGTAAACATAAAGCCTTAAGTTTTCTGATTTGTCTACGAAAATTCTACTTAATCTTTTTCTCACATTTAATATCCTTTTCATTTGCCCGAAAAATTACCAATTTCAAAGAAAAGGCGAAAACAACAAGTGGCTCTTCCGCTTCGGGGCTCAAATTACTCTGAACTGCAATCGTTAAATATTAACGAGTCTCAGCCGAACAACGAGCGATGAGGACCTATAGTCCAATTATTTTCGGCGGAGTTTTTTTTTGCGCCCCGGAAGTCCCATACAAAGGCACGCCATCTATATAATGGCTGCCCAATAATAATCATGCTAACAATAATGGTTATAAAGGGTCGGAATGGGGATAGGCAAGCTTAATTATCCTTGGTCCTTACTTATTCATTTTGTGTGTTTTTTATTTTTTTTATGTTTTCTTTTACCTCTCGTGTTATATGGCGTTTTCTTTTTTTGTTTGAAGTCCTGTGGGCATTTGGTTGTGTCGCCATGCATTCGAAATAATATCCTATTTGAGTCGGGCCCTTGAAGGACCGACTGTTCGGTAAAAGGTAAAAATTTAATTAAGTTGGCAAATATGGCCTTTGAGAGATGAGACGTCTACGTAGACGTCGACGTTGACATCGACATTGACGCTGGACAGTAATTGGTGCTGTGGGCCATAATTTGTCTTCGGTGGCTCTTTTGTGGTTACTTGAACGTTGATCACGAAGTGAAAAATGGCATTTGCCAAGCATTTCTTTGAATAATAATATGCTCGTAGACAAACGTCCAAATATAATTCATACAAATAAACGTTCTTGCGTAGACAGTATGAGTGGAGTTCTTTTCATTAAGTCTGTTCTGTTTAATGAACTAATTAAATGCAGAGAGAAAAAAATGGGTTGGTGGTATTTATAGTATGTGGTATGCTGAAGGGATGCCTTGTTGTATTCGACAGAGAACATCTCCTCATCTTTTCTAATGACACAATCAGGCAAAACATCAATTTAATGAATCTAATGATCATTACTGAAGATAAATAGAGATTTTAAATGAGTAACATCTATTCACAGAGTTGTTTGTGTTACAACTTTTCAATTGGCATTGGTAACATTGGTCGGCCGATAGGTAAAAACAACAAGTTAACAATACCGCATATCCTGGAGCGAACTTTTCATCGATTCCAAGGTAACATATGACAGGATCTATGGAGCTACACATGTAGAAAAACGATGTTCGCTTCAGAGTAAAGTTTGCAGAACGTAACCAACTCAAACTGTTGGGATAGTAACTTTTAAACAAAAGCCGCAAGAATTGGTTGAGCTTCCCATAATGACAAAATCAAGTTTTTGCTGTCAAAGACAACAATCACAACTTCAACGATGGTTAAAAATTGTGCATACCTTAGCTATAAACTGCAATCTGAAAATGATAACTCTAGAAATCAAAATTTGGGTTTCTTTGGCCAACTGAGCTAACTGACTAATAAGACCTAGTCTTAGAAGACTGTGAAAGTAACCCCCTTGGGAATGAACAAACATTTTTTTTAAATTTGATTGTGCCATGACAATCCCAGAAAATCGACCCCATAACCTTTCCGACCCATTGAGCCTCCCTCGGCCGCTTCGGAGCACTCGTACCGGCTTCAGTCCATTGCCGGGCACTCATTCTGTTCTCTAGTGTGTAATAGTGGATCCAGGTTTCATCAAAAGTTACCAATTGACGCCAAAAATCCGCCCGATTCCGCATCAGCAAGTCCAAGTGCTCATGCGTTCGTGTTTTTGGTCAGGAGTGAGCATGCGCGGTACCCAGCAGCAGGATAACTTTTTCATATGCAGAATATTGCCCAAAATATGGCAAGAGCGCTCAGTACTAATCATTGTGGTATCTGCTCGCGCACTTTCACTTTCCGGTCAGCCAACACCATTTTATGTATTTTTTGACATTTTCCTCTGTAACCGCATCGGAGGGCCTGCCGCTGCGGACTTGATCGGTAGTGGAGTTGCGGCCACCACTAAACTCTCGAAACCAATATTTGACGGTGTAATCTGACGGAGCATTAGCCACATAATATTTATCCAACTTTTCTTTTGTTTCCTTCGCCGTTTTGCCTCTCAAAAAATAATGTTTTATGAGAGAACGAAAATCGTTGTTGTCCATACTCAACATGATGCCAAACACGTCAACAATTATCAGCTGTCAAAACAAAACTAAAGGCAGTAAAGCACAGTATGGCATATCTGCCTAAATATGAACGGACTTCAAGGCACCATAACAGTAGCAGCGCATTCTGGAGGTCAAGGAGGTTACTTTTCACACCACCTAGTAGAGGTTCTATTTATAAGACCCGCAAACCTACTCTATGATTGAGCAAGATTTTTCTGCCAATTTTTGATTTAGTTTACGTATGACAGCGACCTCTAATAGTTGGAAAGCCACATTGACCTTATCAGAAAAGTACACGTCAGTGGCTTGATATGCTCTGGCCAGAACAATCTTTTATTCTCACTCCTGTGGTAGATGCAATAGAGGAATTTCCCCCCTAAGTTTGTGAGCGCAAATGAAAATAAGTCTCAGCAGTCTTCAAGCTCATACAGGAGGGCTTAATTGGTTGATGAGTTGTTCTCGTGATAAACAAGAATAAGAACAAAATTGGCCTATCGAAAACAAGATAGCCTCGTTCGACAATATACTAGATAGGAAAACTTCCGAATTTTTATTGAGTTCAACGACGTACTCTATGAGCTCTTTCAAAACGTTCTAACTACTCTAACACTGCTGCGACTAGCGAATATACAACAATGCCACAGATAAGATCAAATATCAAACCCCAGGTCTAAGATGACAAGAAAGACCAAATGAAAGACTTAGTCAACGCGAAAGCTAGGACGAAAGGCCTATAAAATTGATAGACTGCAGCCTCAATGTAAGAGTCCCCAAATCGAACTCTAGATATCGTAAGCTATCAAAAAAATTACGATGACGATATCACACCTAAGATAGAAGTAGAATAAAGATGCAATGCACCATCTGGTAGCTTGCACTTGCATTCTCCATGAAGGGAGAAACGAATTTTTCAACAATCAAATTGTAAATCAATCCAAAAAGGACTGTAACAACTTGCAGACTGAATTTGCCCGTTTTGGATGGTGCGGAATGAGTACATGATAAAGAATTCGCATACGCATACTTTACTCAACCTGCTCCATCCGCAACCTTTCCAAAAGCATACACTTCATCAATAACCGTTGTTAGATAGCAGGTCTATTTGGTGCTTTTCAGAGTTTTCATTTTGGATTTTACCATTGCTTGTAGATTCACCTTTTTTTAAATAAAAACATTCAATTTCAGATTTTTGCAGAGCAATCAAATTTTTTTTATTAGAAAACAGTTTCGAAACCGGCTTTTCAGCATGGCTGACTCTCTAAAATTGGTTTTTGTTTTTTTTTGTTTTCAGATAAGTACTAAGCTGATTTTGTTTGCAGATTAACTATGTATTTTTCTGATCCACCAACAGCTGTATGATTACAAAATTCAATGCTCGGTTGGAATACAGATATTGAATTCTCTGAAATTGAAAATTATTTTCAGCTAGTCATTACTTACAAAACTTATTTCGTTCCACGAATCGCTCTTAATTTCTCAAAAATCTCGAATTTTCAATTATTTACTCAAACGTATATACATCAAACTTAAAGTAAAGTAAGCACCATATTTTGTGATGGTTTTTCGCAAAAAAAAAAAATAATAATAATAAATTTGGCTTAATCATAAAACCGTCTGCAGGAGTACATTTATTATTAAAATCCAATTCCATGGCAATATCGAAAAATTCGAATTCGAATTTAAATCCCCAGCAAATCTCAGATCCAACACCACCTGATATCTGTTCTGAGGTTTACCTTTATTTAAGAACATGTCTAAAATCCCCAACAAAGTCTTAAATACAATCATAGCGGGGAGAGAAAAAACTCCATAATCTCTCCACAACCAAGAAATCTCATATTCGTTTTGACAGAACAGATTTGAAATTCAGTTCAATTTGAGTTTTTGCACGCCAGGCGAAACCTCATGAAATTTGTTGTGTACTGCTGCACCCCGAAATTCGACAAATACTACCGAAAATATCGACAGCAGATAAGAGAAATATGAGCTGGCAAACGAATCCCATGCTTAAGGAATAACTAAGAATTTATATCAGTAATCATCTTACCTCAGACCCGATTCGGATGCCCTACCTTCTAACCCTAGAGCCCATTCTGAAGTTGTTCCAGGGCCATAATTCGAATTCTCCCTCTTCTATAAAAGCAAGTAAAAGAAATTCTACCAAAAGTCATGTGTGTAACATATACGAGTGCATAGGTATAGCTATCCGTATCTGTGTATGCATCCCTCCGTATGTATCATATAATCCCATTTTCGCCCTCCATCCCGTCTACACTGCAATTCGTGTTTGTGTGTTCTGTCTTATAATTTACCACCCGTACTACGTTATTTGTAAGAGCCTGCATAGAGAAGATACTGTGAACGAGTACGAGTATTGTCTCATTCTTTTCAGTCAGTTGTGCTTCGTTGGTTGTTAGAAAAGACGACTTTGGAATGGAATCAGATATCAAAGGACGATGCAACAACAAAACGTAAACAGATAACCGTATTATTTCAAATTCTTCGCAATACTTTACTGAATGCAGTCATTTCCACTTTATCTTCTTTCTCCTATAAACCAGGGAGTGGGTTCTGGTGGTATAACAATATTAGGGGTAAGGTCTGATTTCAAAGTATGAAGGTTGCACGTAGATGATTGCATTCAGGGCACACTCGTAATGTTAGAGATCCTTTATCATTGCCATTCATGTTGTTGGTTGTTTTTGTTTTGTTTCTTTTCAATTACATTTCGAACATTGTAAACTTGAAGTGGACTTGGGTCGCATTAAATAGCTGCCCCTCCATTTAACTTGCTAACAACCCTCATGGTTGAGAGCGGTGAAATGGTTGCACGTGATGTATCATACTTAAATCGTTGTAGCTGAGATTTTTCACTTTTATATATTTTTTGTCTGTAAAGTCGCTTGTTAAGGAGAGGACAGATTGAGCGGACATTGATCCTTTTTAAGTGGCAAAGAGGGAAACGCGTAACCATGTAATCGTACATCCTGGATTGCTTGTTGAAGTAGTATCAGAGGCTCTCAAACATAAAGGGTAATGGGAAATTTATAGGCGACATTGAACAGGAGGGATTAGAGAGCGTAATCCTGATTATTTTTGAGAGTTTTCTGGGTATTTATTTTATTGTAAAGGTGTCAACCATTTCTTATTGAAAATCCTATAAAATTTATAAGGATACTTGTTCTTATTGAATTTGGAAAAGTTTCCGAATTGAAGCAGGACCCTTCGATACGATTAAGTCTTATTTGTCGTTTGTTGGAGTTTGGATTTGAGATTGGAGTGGGGTTTTTAGGTTTGTCTAAGTGAAATGTTTGTTTTCTATTGTATCGCAATCAATTAAAAGTTCTATTGAATTATATCCAGGGTATGACAATGAAGATGCTATTAAACTACCCTAAACATTGGATGATGGATTTTCGAAAACATTTTTAAGGTCGGTTACAAAATGATTTGAAAAGGAGATTGTGAGTTGAAGTACGTTAAATCGGGTGGTCCAACCATAATGCACGATGTTAATTGTGAGTCACACCTTAACGTCAAGTTTTTTGCCCAACTTAATTTGACATTTCTTTCCTTCAGTGTTTGACTAATTCGAATATGGAAAGGTACACAATTCAAGAGCGCGTTAAGATTGTTGAAGCCTTTAACGAAGATGGGTGTTCAAACGCATTTCGTGCACTTCGTGATTTTTTTGGTCAGCATAATCGACCAAATGTGTTCATAATCGGGAGAATTGTGCGCAAATTTCAGCAAACCGGGTCTGTAGGAAATGTGAAAACACCTGTGCATGGATTTATGGGCTGGCGGCGTTATCGGGCCGTATCTCTTCGAAAATTAGGTCGGCCAAGCAGATACCGTGAATGGTGTTAGCTATCGAGAGATGATAACGGACTTTTTGTGGCCAGAAATTTAGGATATGGACCTGGACGATATGTACTTCTAACAGGATGGTGCCACTCGTCACACAGCCAATGAAACAATGGCTCTTTTGCGCGAGAAATTCAATGGCCATATTATCTCACGTCGTGATAGGTACTCTACGTTGTGAAGCATGCGGCTCGTCACTTAAATTTTATTTATCAGATTGGGTTACATTATCATTGGTACCACAGTGTATCAAATGGTAAGCTATGTCCAAACGAAACAGATAACATGAAAGTATACCTTTTTTCTGCCATCCGGTAAGTTTTGCATGTTTTCTGTACTGAATCCAACAGGAAACCTTCACAAAATCGAAAAAATTATACAGAAGTCTAATTATCCATTTCTTGGTCCTTCCTCTCATGTCATATTTTGCAATCACCAGATCCAGCAGATAAGCACTAGAGGTCTGCATGAATGCATTCATTTACTTCTCTCAATGGGTACAGTAGTTCGGTGTATTCTATTCACTGCAGTCATATAAACTACTGTACTCTGAAAATGGGTAAAGAAAGAGACAAACACTGCACACCTTCACAAGATAACGAATCGAATGCACTACTTGATTTCTCTTTTACGAGTGGGTGCTTCATTCAAACAAACCGAGTGCATGTTTTACTTTTCATTTAGACCGAGTATCCCGAATGTTTCGAATAATTCGAATGCAGTGAGTGGGTAGTGTGTCCCCTATATTATAGGGGCGTGGCTTCAAAACCTTAAACAAATTTAATATACTGCAAGAACACACGTAAGTTGCATTTCTATACGACAGACAGACCGACGAACATATAAAAACAAAAATTAAACAAAATATCCAACATGTTACATGAGCGTGCCTTCGATCGATTGGATATCACGATGATTTTTATTTTTTTGTTATTTATATGCGCTTGTAAATAGGTCCTTGTTTCCGAAATCCAACTAAATTTTCACTCAAAATAAATGGAGTAATTACGAATCAGCAACTCAAAAACAAACGAAAATGCACTGTTATTTTGTGAGAATTTGCAGGAGTTCTTAGGCAACGCATATGATCAATTTGTTGACACTATCGCAGTTGCATATTGTGAGTACAAAGTTGGCCAAGTGTTGGGTTTTCTCTGTGTTTTTTTGTAAAAAATAAAAGTATTTAAAGTATTAAAATAAGAATCCTACCTAAGGTGAAATTAAATTTCAGCTTAAACAGGCATTTTAATTGTTTAAAATTTGATGGTAGATGAAAGAATTTGGTATCTCAAAAATTATGGATGTAGAGAGGCTAATTGTTTCCAAGACAACTCATAGAGAAATTTCTCGAAAACTTGGAGATTCAGTGGGAGTTTCATCCAAAATACGCAAAAATTTGAAGTCTGGCGCTGAAAAGAATAGGTCTGGAAGGAAACGAATTTTAAACTCAAATATACGAAGGCGTATTGTGCGGCAGATTAAATATGGAGTATGTATAGGGTAACTTAATTCTATATATAATAACTTAATTCGTGCGGTTTTTTTTTTTTTCAAAATTCGAACGTTTATTTAAGAAAAACGTGTACCATAGTATTATTCAAAGTATTGCCCATCTGAAGCTATGAGTTTTTCCCATCTTTCTGGCAATTTGTGGATCCTATCCCAAAAGAACTGCGCCGACTTGGCAGCCAAGAATGAATCAAGCCAATTTTTGATATTCTGCTCTGATGTGAACCGAATTTCAGTGAGGGTGTTCTGCATCGATCGGAACAAATGGTAGTCAGAAGGGGCAAGGTCTGGGCTATCAGGTGGGTGGGGTAAGACTTCCCATCCACTGTTTTCCAAATTGTTCTTAACCGGAATCGCAGCGTGGGACCGAGCGTTGTCATGATGGAAAATTATTGCCTCGTGTCTGGTCGCATATTCCGGGCGTTTTTCAGCTACTGCTCTCTTCAAACGGATTAATTGTGTTCGGTAGCGTTGTCCATTGATGGTTTCACTCAGTTTTAGCAGCTCATAATACAGCACACCCATCCGATCCCACCAAATACAGAGCATTACTTTCGCGCCATGGATATTCGGCTTTGCCGTTGATTTGAATGGTTGGCCGGGTTTCACATATGATTTTTTGCACTTGGGGTTGTCGTAATGGATCCATTTTTCATCACCAGTAACAATCCGATGCAAAAATGACTTCCTTTTGTGGCGTTCCAGCAGCATTTCGGACATGCAAAACCGCCTCTCGACGTCTCTCAGCTTGAGTTCATGTGGAACCCAATTTCCTTGCTTTTGAATATATCCAGCTACTTTTAAACGTTTTGAAATGGCTGCTTGATTGACACCTAAAGATTCTGCGAGCTCTTCTTGTGTTTGGCAACAATCCTTATAGAGAAATGCTTTCAGTTCTTCATCTTCAAACTTTTTTAGCTGCCCAGGACGTTCATCGTCTTCCAAGCCAAAATCACCACTTTTAAATCGTGCAAACTACTTTAGGCACGTTCGCTCAGCTAGCGCATGTTCGCCATAAACTTCCGTATTTTGGTAAATACGATAACTTTCGGCAGCAGTTTTCTTCATATTAAAGTAATGAAGAAGAACTCCCCACAAAAATACTTTTTCAGGCACAAAGTTCGACATATTTGAGTGAAAAAAAATTATTGTTGTTTACGCTTCAAATGAATGACATATACTGAAATGACGTACAATGACAGTAGCTTTCCAACGCATGTTCCAATGGAATAATACAAGTTACGCCATCTCTTAGCAAACCGCACGAATTAAGTTATAGACCCAATATATGAAAACGCGATGGCGATGGCGACGGCGCTATAGTTAGCTTCTTGGGCTATCACGCAGACAGCCTGGGTTCGATTCCTGACTGGGTCACCAACAATTTTTCAAATCGCCATCACCCTTTCGGCGGGCAATGGCAAACTCCCGAAAGAAAAATTGCCTACGAGAAAGCTTCTAAGGGGTGTCGTTCGGACTCGGCGATAAACCTTAGGCCCCGCTCAGATGTGACAAAAATGACAACATGAGTAACATAAATGAGTATCAAGAAGCTAGGCCATGGCCCATACCGGGCTGCCAGCGCCACAGTGGTTTTTTTTTTATATGAAAATGCGGTCCAGATTAATAAGGCATTATACAAAAAAGATGGGATTAGTGTAACAACTGAGGCTGTACGAAAAATTTTGCACAGAAACGGTTTTTATGGACGCGCTAAAATTAAAAAGCCCAAATATAAAAGGATTATTGTGCTAATGATTCGGCAACAGTTACTTGGTCGGATGAAACGAAAATAAACCGTCTTGGGTCCGATAGTCGCCAATGGATCTGGATAAAGCCAGGTGAGCCAATTAACGATCGCCATATCAAACCAACATTTAAATTTTGAGGAGGAAATCTTATGATTGGGAACATGGACTCGTTACAAGTTTGGAAAAGTGGCACAAAGATGTGTCTTCCAGCAAGATAATGATCCGAAACACTTAGCCAAAATCACAAAACCGTGGCTGCAGAATCAGTAATTTCAAATACTTGATTGGCCACCACAATCTCCAGACCTCAATCCGATTGAACATCTTTGGGTTGAGGTTAAACGTGCCATTTCGAATTTGCCTGGAGGTTGTCTGAATTTACATGAATTATGGTACCGCACTCAAACTGCTTGGCAAAATATTCCCGCAAATCAACGTAAAAAGTCAATAGAATCCATGCCAAGAAGAATAAAAGCGGTCCTCAAAGCAAAAGGGGGCCATACGAAGTACTAAGTAGGAACAGTTTCGCAAAGTCAACAAATTGATGAAATGCCCTATCTTTAATTTGTTGTAATAAATATGTTAAAGGATGAGTTTGGTTCTCATTATTTTTTAATGCTGAATTATAATATTATTTTATTTTTTCGTTAAAAATTTCGTTGAATTATAAGAACAAACAAAAAAGTTATGAACAAAAGTCTCTTAGTTTGCTAATCATATGATCAAAAAGTTATGTCACTGTATATGTTTTCTTTGCTAAGGAATCTGCTAAAGTCAGCACTTCATGCTTTACCTCCAATATCTAGCTTCCCTTCATAGAAAAAGGATTTTAATGGCAAGCCACTGGTAGATGTCGTTTCTAAATTCTTTAGGCCAACAGGTTTAGGTTTCCTCTTTATATATTGCCGCATTGCTACATGGTCTTCAAATGGTATAATTTCCTCATGAATGCTGACATTTGTAGGTTTTTTATACGAGTATTCAAGATATGTGACAGGAACTCTATTACACAAAGGCCTTACTTTACGAAGACGGTCATTTGCTTCTGTTTCGTCTGATAAAGAGTGCTCATCCACTGTCTGAAAATTGTTCCGAAGATGATAAAACATGTCTCTCGCAATAGTATCAGCTACAAGTGGATATCTTGTACGGGCCTCCCATGTCATTCTAAGACGTGGAAATTCCAGCAATGATAGCAGAATGCTAAAGACTCCCCAAAATTCTTCACTAGTGTGCTATAGCGAGCCACGTAAGCTTTGTTTGATTTCGCAGCTGTCTTCAAAAAAGGTGAAATCAAAGTTATTCGAAATATAATCGAATGGCTTTCGTACAGGTGACAAAGAGGGGGTGATGTCTTCAAGGATGTCTTCTGTCAGTTTTGCATGAAAATCGTCTTTGTCCAGCCACTTTGGATAGCTGCTTCGCAGCTGGCTCAGAGGAATATTACTTTCTTCGTCTTATGACTGCAATAACTGGTTATCATCGTACACTTGAGGAGTTAAAAGTTGCTGCACAATCTTTTTGTCATCGGCATCTATGTTTATGTCCAAATCAGAATCATAAGAGTCAAAGAGTGCCAAATATTCCTCAAGTTTACGATCTGAAAGTGCTGATAACAAATGAAACACACAAAAAAAAAAAACACTGTGGCGCTGGCATCCCGGTATGGGGCGTTGCCTAGCTTCTTGACACTCATTTGTGTTGCTCATGTTGTCATTTTTGTCACATCTGAATGGGGCCTACGGTTTATCGCCTAGTCCGAACTGCACTCCTTAGAAGCTTTTTCGTAGGTAATTTTACTTTCGAGAGTTTGCCATTGCCCGCCGAAAGGGTGATGGCGATTTGAAAAATTGTTGGTGACCCAGCCAGGAATCGAACCCAGACTCTCTGCGTGATAGTCCAATGAGCTAACTATCGCGTCATCGCCATCGCCAATAAAACAGCATTCAAAAAAGTACTTGCACCAATCTAATTGGCGGGCTTAAGTCCGAAGGTTTGGCGTTTGATACCCCACAAAGATTGGCCCTTCATAAAGTACTAACGCACAAAAGAGTCGCGTAATTTACATCCAACAGTTTATCAGTATCAGCGTAGCCTGAAGTCTAATGATTTGGACAAGCTACTGTCAGTAGACTGGCATCTCAGAGTTACCGCAAAGATGGTTTGTACTATCATTATCAATGTTTTATGTGATACTTTCAACCATTTGGACCTTGCTTGCAACGGTGTCGAGAAAAAAAATTACAAATATGACACCTAGGGACTGAAGAGGTTTCGGATATATGGCTAAATTTGAGAAGCCAAGCAGGAATTTTGTGCTTTTTATGGTGCTCATAATCCTCAATCAGGGTGATTAATTCATGAAACTATGGAGTGTTTTCGTTATACATTTACTCTAAACGATAATACGCGTAAGATGTCGTACAGTGTGCACACAATAAGCGATTGATAGTGTATAACGCAGTGTTGATGATCCGAATGTGTCAATTCGTCATTGTGGTCAACAATTAAACTTGTGTCTATCCACTTTATGGAAAATTTTGAGTAAAGATCTTGGTTTACCTGCTTACAAGATTCAACTTGTACAGGAGTTGAAGCCACACGATCATTTTTCGCATCGTACATTTGGTGAATGGGCCGCAGAAGACATTGATATTGTTCCACAATTTCATTTGAAAATTTAGTTTAGTGATGAAGCACACTTTTGGCTAAATGGCTATGTCAATAAAGAGAATTTCCGCGATAATAATCCACAAGCCATTGCCGAAACACCATTACATCCAGAAAAAGTAACCGTTTGGTGCGCTTTATAGGACGGTGGATTCATTGTTCCATATGTATTCAAAAATAATTAAGGTCAGTACGTTACAGTCAACGGTGAGTAGTAGTACAGAGAAATGATGAGCAATATTTTCGTGCTTCAATTGAAAGACTTAATGTTGCTGAAATGCACATATGAGATTTCAGCAGGGCTGGCCACCTCATTCGTTCGATTTGACGCCATAAGATTTCGTTTCTCTGTGGATTTGTAAAGTCAAAAAAATCGTTTCAATGGTAGTTTGGTTCTGTTTCCGCAAAAAAAAAAAAAAAATAAAGGCCAACGACATCAAATCGCAGCTTCGTGGCGTCCAAAACTATTGATTATACGATTTTTGAATTTAGTACGCAACGAATCGAATGTTGTATGGCTGGAAGAATAGCTCGCTAAAGTCCAAATACTCAATTTCGGTAGCGTTCCCGATTAACTGAAACACTTCTTCCATTTTCGTCTTGAAAGAAAAACAGCCACATATTAAGGACGTATTGACCTCTCTGAGACTATGTGTGGGTCTTACCACCTCCGAACGCACTTAATCCGTTGTCGCCAAAATGGAAATGCGCCTCATCTGAAAAGATGATTTTTTGAACAAAATTTTCATCAATTTCAAGCTGCTCTAAAGCGACATTGAATTGGCTTGAATTCACGAGTCACTTGGACCTGGCAACGAGTAATTTGAGATCTTTCCCCTAATTCTCCTCAATCCATTGCGACCGAAATTGAGTTGCTTAGAACTTTGGCACGTTCAGGTTCTCGGATTCAGGCGCATACATTCGCCAACAGATGGAATATTCTCAGTGGAGCGTATAGGATGAAGACGGTAATATGTTCGGTGATCAATCAGAAATTTTTTGAATGATTTTTGTTTTTTTAAAAATCGCACTTTTTTGACAATACAGCATGTACGAGTACTTTGGAAGTAACTTTGCAATATTTTTCAACATTGTGCAAGCATAGAACGATCCAATTTGTACTGCGAAAATAAAATACTGCTTTTCTGTAAATTTTTTTTATGGATAAGGTCTGTCAGTGTCAAAAGAAAATATGATTTAAAGAGAAACCAACAGATGGCCCACACTTTATATCTTTGATGTTCCCACCGAACTTGTTGTTCAATGGTTGGTCGTTCCATTCTAGACTCATGGACCTTTTTTGATATTGAAAGTGGAGAATAGATTTCACATTTTAAATATATATTAGGTTTCGACTGCTGTGTAAGTTGATTCGTTGTTCCATATTTTAAGTTGGCAGCGAAATTTTCCAACAACTTCATTGACAATTACTCAGATTTTTCAATATAGCAATATTTTCGGGATTTATTCAAAATAAAATTAAAAGAAACTAGAATAGTAGAAGGTGTTGCAACTACAAATCAACACGCTTCTATGAGATAGTTTCTGGACACAGAATCTGAATGTGTATGCTTCTCTGTTTTCATTTATCTACCTTAATGTGGGTATACCAAAAATCGTTTTCCTTTTTCCTTTAATAAAGCAGGAGAAGAGACTTTGACCCACATGAACCACATGTGTGGAAAGGTAATTTAGAAAACTCGGAAAAGTCCCTTAGTAATAGGGAAACCCTATCACACCTGATGATTGGCTTCGAGTAATTCGAAACTTCATTGTCCATTGGCATAAAAGTTGCACGAAAGTGCGGATATTTTTAGGAAATTCTATGATGAAAACTCTGAAAACTGAAAATGAAATTAAAGAGCTTTTTACAGAAGGGATGTATCATAAAAGCCAATATTCAGTCCTGGCAACATAATGTGTTGTACTTTGATCGTAGCACAACTTCCTTTATAACCAGACGGACTTTTATCGAATTAGATGTGAAAAGTTCGGTGATATGATTTCAAACACCTACAGACTACACACTACTTTCAAGGATAAAGAGAGAATTTGATAATTTTAATGAAATTGGATTCCTATTTTCGACAGTTAAAATCCCTACGAAAATAACATTGCCATTATGTGTCCACTCCCACCGGGATGATTGGGGGTAATGAAGTATAAATCGAGGATGAGTGAAAGCCAAAAGTGGACTTCGTCATTACATCATGAAGGCGGGCACATGGCTAACTTTTATGTTAGAGTTTATTTTCTCTTTTATTTAAGGTTTTCTATCTTCCTGTTTTCTGTTTTTGGTTTTCTTTTTTTTTTTTCTTGATGATAATGGAGGCTTGAATTGAATGAGAAAAACTGGGGAGAGCCGCCTTTCATCAGACATCATACCCTCAATGGCATGGGCATCACACTCAGTTGAGCAATCATTTGCAAACATACTCCAAGCGGGCGTCCAGATACAAGGACTTACAGCTGACTGGTGTGGAAGTCAATTTTAACGCTCAATTTGGTCGTTTAAATGAAATAGCTCTTGCCGCTGTTTTCAGCAGCATCCAGCCAAGAGGCCATGCAAGTTATGCTCCTCAATAACGTTAAATTCTCCTGGCAGGTTATTTACGAGTACGAATATATATGTTTTTTTTTTTTACTTTTCTACGACTGGTTTGGGGAAAGTCTTGATAAATTAAATGAAAGCTTTGAGCTTTGGAGCAATTGTGTGGGAAATATTGTATTTGGTGCTAAGAACAACCATTACCACTGAGTTCTTCGTGAAGGCATTTTGATTTGAAGTTGATGAATGGTCAAGATAAGAAGCACCCGTGGGATCGGTACTTTGTGAACTCAATTAGAAGTTGATTGTCTGCATGGGAATTAAGTAAATGGTATTTGGGAGTTGCTTGTCAGTTATAAACCTCTGACTTATTGCAGACTTATCACTTTGTCTTTTGAAGTATTTCATTTAGACGGAGACTTTAATGGTCCTTGGTGCCTAAGAAGGTTTTGTCGCGTTATTCAAGATATTTGTCTTCAGTACCAGCAGTCAGTGTTTGAAGGAATTTTATATAAGTCATTTGGCTGTCATATACGGCCGCAATGGGATATTTAAATGTGGAGATCTTCCTTGCCTTACGAAAATAATGTTTAAGATTCTTAAACGTATGTGTTGCAAGCGAAATAAGATTTTCGAATGGTAATAAGTATCTTTTGGTAACCGAAAACACTATATTTCCCTGATGGACCAGCTAAGAGCAGAGGTGTTCAGCGATTACTCTATTAGAATGGCTATATTCTCAACATATACAATGGTGAAAGATGAAGGGGGATCGTGAATAGGATGGGAGGTTTCCACACCAAGGTTTGGTGCGAAAACATTTGATGAATGGAAATGAAGGTACCGAAACCAAATAGTTAGCTTCATCAGATGGATCACATTGCATTTATCACGCCTGGAAAAACAGGGAGTCGGTAACTACAAGAAATACAGTGGAAATCCAAATCATTGGAAACTCAATAACTTCTTAGCATAACTTATAACTGCACCAATATTTGCGAAACACATAGGCTTTATGACGAAAGGCTTTGCGAATTGCTAGCCCCTTAACTTATCTATTTCCCAAAGTTACAAAATAATAGCTGGTAGATCAAGAACAGCGCTCATTCATAATGAAATTCTAGCTTTTAGCTACTTGAAACATCAATTTTATTTCTAGGATCAGAAATAATCCAGCCAGTCCCTAAAAGTAGACTATAGAGCTATTGCACTAACATCTCATATATCCTAAAGTTATGGAAACGCATGTAGGAACCGCAAATAGGCATGAAATATATCAAAACGAACATTTCTCAATCCATTGCAAGAGGTGCACTGGTGATTGTAGGGCACTTACAATCGTTTTAAAAAGTTTAGTTTAAGTTGCCTCATACCACATGTCTCATGTCTCCGACATTCTCTTTAAATAATGTCTACTTCAGATTCGATATAGGTTTTCCACAACTAACGATCGCAATATGCGCCATCGCAAGTTCTTGATTCATGTCCTTGTTTTTCGGCTGTACAGTGTTAATGGCATACAATGCTTTCTGTAAAACGAACACCAATGTGCACCAACTCAGGATGTAGTCATTTGACCGATTTGTTCTTTTAATATAATGACATTCACATAAACTTCGCGCGTGTGCCACCTGAGTCTCGGTCTTTCTTTTCCGCGCTGTCCTTCGGGGGCGGATTCGAAGACTATTCAGACCGGAGGCTTGGTGTCCATTCGCTTTACATGATTTAGCCATTTGAGTCGTGAAATCTTAACCCAGCGTGCATTCTCCATCGTCATCCTGTACAGACGGACGAGTTTGACGGGGATGTCGAAACAAGACATTGCTCTGTATAGCTCGTCTCTATAGATGCTGTCATCCGCGGCCTTAAAATCGATGAATAGGTGGTGTGTATCGATCTGAAGCTCATGTGTCTTCTCCAAGATCTGCTGAACAATGCTGAGGTTCCATTCGTCGGGCATACGAGTACTTTCGTCCGACCATATTTTACAGATCAGTTGGTGTATGCTCCTCACCAAGTCATCGCCTGCCGCCTTGAAGAGCTCGGCAGTCAGGCCATCCGCTTCAGCATCTTTGTTGGACTTAAGCTTCGATATGGCTATCTTCACTTCATTCAGGTCGGGTGGACGGAATTGTTGGTCATCATCGTCCAGGTTGAAAGGTTGATTCTGCCTGACAGCGGTATTTGGTCTGTCATCGCCGCTATACATTCTGCAGAAATGGTCCTTCCAAATCCTCAGCATCGACTGCGATTCTACTACGATGTTCCCTACAGGCTTCGGTTCGGGGTTTGTTTCCGTGGCATGTTATTTTTACCTTTTGGTAAAACTTCCGAACCTCATCCCTGGAGTAGCATCTCTAAATTTCCTCGATCGCGCGCTTCTCATGCTCTTTCTTCTTCCTCCTGAGAAGCCGGTGTTCGTCTCTCCTCTTCTGCTCATAGACCTCATGAGCAGCTCTGGTCCTTCCATGCAGCGCCGCTTTATATGCGTCTTGTTAAACTGCATTTGCTTGCCGGAATTCATCATCGAACCAGGGGTTTCGTTGTGGTAGACGAGTGAAACCCAGTACATCAGAAGCGGCATCTCTGATGGCGTGTTGGCAGTGTTTCCAATGGCCTTCGATGCTTGATGCTGGCAGTATTGGGCCTCTTAAGAGATTAAGAGACACTCGATCGGAAAAGGACTTGACGATCTCTAGCGACGTCGAATTTCCTCACAGCAATAGTTTGTCTTGGTGTAGTTTGAGATATCCGCAACCGTACCTTGGCTACAACAAGGTAATGGTCCGAGTCGATGTTGGCTCCTCGGAACGTACGGATATCCATAATACTGGAGGAGTGTCTTGCGTCGATCGCAATGTGATTAATCTGGTTGACTGTTGATTGATCAGGAGTTCTCCAAGTCCCCTTGTGTATGTCGAGATGTGGGAACTGCGTGCTAGCCACGACAATGTTTCGCCCCGCCGCAAAGTCGATTAGCCTGAATCCGTTATCGGAGGTGGTGTTGTGCAGGCTATATTTTCCGATTGTTCCACCAAAGATACCTTCTCTTCCTAGCTTTCCATTAAAATCACCGAGGACAATTTTAATGTCATAGCTAGGGCATTGCTCGTAGAAGGCATCCTTGTGGGGGCATGCGCGCATATGAGGCTTATGTTGGCGAATCTAGCCTTGATGCGGATTGCTACGAGGCGCTCGCTCACATGCCGGAAGCTGAGGACTTCTCGTCTTAGTCTGCCTCCGACAACAAATCCGCATCCAAATAAGCGCTGCATTTGCCGTCGATAGCAATTGCCGTAGTAGATGTCGCAGTTTTTCATCTTCTTTTTGTCCGGCCCATCCCATCGCATTTCTTGAATGGCGGTAATGTCTGCTTTGCAGCAGTCTAGGGCCTTCGCTAGTTGCTCGGCTGCACGTGGTCTATTAAGGGATCTAACATTCCACGTGCATATCCGAAGCTCATTGTCCTTAAATCGTTTGCGTGGGTTGTCAACAGTGGATCCGTCCATATCCGTGGCTTGTTGATGCTTCGTAACTTATGCTCTTTTAAATGGCCGGGCAGTTACCCCGGCAGCACAACCCCCAACCTAGAGGACCAGTTCCATTTCAAATGCCCCCTAGAACGAGGGGTCGGTTACACCGAAGCCAGTAACCCGTTCCGGGATGTGAGTGCTGCCGTTGGTCCAAATAGGGCTCTTCCGCCACCATCTCTTTCCAAGACCCTGACTTAGTCTCGTAAATCCTTACCGTCCTGAGCTCCAAATATGTCGGAGTAGCCCGGATAAGGTCTTATTTGTTCCAGGATTTTTTTCCACTGTTGATTCCATCTGGGGAATTCCTCCGCTGTCCGGTTAATAGTGTTGCTATTTTTGTCTGCGGGTCAGCAATCGCGCTCAAAAGTCCAGCACGGATGGACTTTGACCAGTACACGGCGGTTACCACGTGAAGGTTGTTGTAACACTGGATAACGCGAGGTTGACATCTCTTTTTTTTTTTTCTACAGCACCCAAGTGGCTATTTTTTATTTCTTACAAATTAGCAGCCAGTTCATATTATGACATTACTTTCGCCCAAGCATATATGGTATATTTCAAAATGTGTGATAAAACTTATATTGACAGCAATATTTCGTAGTGAATTGTAATTAGGAATTTGCTGGGTTGTCTGGAACTCAAGATGTGTCGTCTAACTCTACTGCTGATGGCAAAAGTACACACTCGTATATCCGAATTGGTGTAGTCTATGCTCTCTGAAATAGTAATCATAGTAAATGTCCCAGTTTGCGCCCTTTGTCGGGGAAATTGTCATGTGGTCTCCCATAGGTCTAACTACGAGTATGTTACGTGCATGCCCACGTCTTACACCTATATAAACTAAGGATATCTATGACGGTACAACTTCAATGACTGTACCACTATCCCGCTATGGGGTACATCTTGGGTAGAATCCTTTGGAATTCTTCCATCGAAACGTATGTACGAGTATGTATTTGTATTATCTGAATCAACTACAATATACACGTGTGCATGCGGAGGTCTGACTTTTGCGTTACATTTGAACTGTCGGACTTGTTACATCAGTTTTTGTGCTTCTTACAAGTTATACATTGTTTTGTCTTATACTGATCAGAAACTTTAAATGCAGATGCGTATGGTATTTTTGTTTTATTTGAGTTCCTCGAATCAGATTCAGAAAAGTCTTTTATGACAGCATTAGCATAAAAGTGCAGCATATTGTTTTTTTTTCTAATAAATGCTTATTCACAATGTCTCGTGTAAATTTTCTTCTCTAGAGGAGATCGTAAATCATGCAAAGTACAACTCAAAGTTCCTAATTTTTTGAGAAAACTTTGAGAAATCATTTGAACATTATGAGACATGTACTCATATACCTGCAGGCATCTGTCGACAGCAATTCTCCAACAAAGTCTCTAATGGAAAAACTATCTGAGAATGTTCTTTCCAAGGAATATTAAACTAGGTAGACATGATGGTTATTCCTCCATTCCCCTGCTTTCTGCAACTACTCGTATCACAGCAGAGCTTAAGGCTGCATCAACTTTTCTGGCATCTTGGATGTTCAGTTTATCTTCTTTGGTCTCAAATCTGAATTTATGATAAATGATGACTTACATTCTCTTTCAATGATGGATTGGCATTGGTAAGCAATCAGTGAAGATTATAGATAGCTTCAGTGCACTTTTCTCGATTTATTGCGTTTGAAGAACGAAACCATTTCATGCCGTCTGCCCTTGATTATTAATCGAGTCATCTTTTCAGTATCTCTGTACCATCAATTTGAATGCCAACTCCTTTGGCAAAGCTTCAAATATCAGACTTGAACACGATTGCACGTTTTATATGTAAAGGTGCCATAAAACCTTCAATAGCAGAAAACAAAAAAAAAAAAAAAATAAATAAAATCGTGCCATTATCACTGGTGATGGCATCATGGAACGTATACTATATGTGTACATCCGATACCAGTTTGAGTACATGTGAAAATGTGTTTCTCAGGACTGCGCCCAAATAAAACTCTAAAAAGCCAAACATAAAAGCGAATGGACCTACTGAAATAAAACCGGTCTAATGGATTTTGTGTAAAAAAAAGTATCTTTTCCACCCCTTTCATTGGAATCGAGTTTGCTGTAAAAAGTCATTCGGAGGTGGTAACTTTGGTCCTCTTTGAATTGGCAATCCCTATTAGATGTTCTATTGCGTTGGATGCATCACCTGGTATTCTGTTAAATAGGCAATAACATGGTGATGGTCGAATTCGTTTTAGATGAATGTCATCGATCATAGACTTGAAATTGGTTTCATGTTGGTTCGGATACTGCCAAAGGTTTTATTGACTTTAAAATATTTTTGTGACTAGTATTTGGATACATGTCGATTTTTTTTTGTCGGAAACTATGTACTTGTATTTTGTTTGAGTTTTTGAATTTTTGAAAGATGTGGGAAAAGGTCAAGGATATAGGCTTATAGAGTGTAATTTTGGGAGTCCCATTATGTCCGAATTTCTGTCCCGATGTCACTAGATTGTGACAATCACATAATGGAAATATTTTTTTTTTATTCTAGAGTTTGAAAAGATGTTGTATGTATTTTTAATAATTGGGATCTTATGGGTTAGATATCCCTTTTAAGCTGATTGCTTTACTGTTCTTCTTTTAATATGGCCTCCATTGTCAGCCGTAACTTTTTATTTACTCAAGTCTGCCTGCTTTCATTCGTAACTAAATACGCAGTCTTATAAAATCAAATAACTACACCCGACTGCAGTAGGTGCTATAACCATGCCTGGATATATAAGAGTGACTTCTTCAATTTCTTTTTGTGTTGTAGTAGTAACAGCCTTATTTGAGACAGGTGTACCTTTTTTTCTGAAACCCGACAAGTTGAAGGGAAAGACTACATCGTCAAGAAAATGGGATTATGTAAAATGAAAAATGAATAATTTCTCGTCCAGTATTATAGACTAAAAGGGAATACAAAATAATAATTCAAGCGCTTGCCTATTGGACCACGCGATGCTACCATTCTCTAGATTGTTTTTTCTAAATAAATAGTTCCTGGGAGAGTGGAACTTACTTACTTCGGTGGCACTTCGTTCCGGGCACTATAATGGATCTCAAACAACATGCCTCCTGTTGTTAACCAGGCATGCTCTTTCACTTTCTGGTAAAATTTCGAAAAGTTTTTTAAGCAAACGATTTCCCATTTTCCTCAATTCTGCGCTGCTTCTGAGAAGTTCGTGCCCATTCTTGCTTTTTCGTTCGCAGCGGTAACGTGTCAGCTGACATTTATTGTGAAAACACGGAACTCGCAGGGCGAAGCCTAGTTTATTTAAGGCGTCATCTTTGATAACTAGATTGAAAGCTAAGCGACGAAACGACCTGAAAGCCGGTCATGTTCTGGCGGCAGACGATCGACGGCGTCAATCTTCAATCATTAATCGATCGGCTAAGGGTCTCGCAGTTTTTTGCAACACGCCAAAAGTTTTTCATATTTTTCTTTTCTTCTTAGCAGTGTTAGAGATATCCGGATTCATATCGTGACCTCATCTGGGTTAATGTTGGCCCGCTGAAGTGTTTGGATATGAATAATACAGGAAACGCGTTAATTGACCCTCCCTTAGGAGGTCAGGCGATATGTAAGACCCCTTCTACATTGAAGCGAGCTACATTGGTGTACGTAGTCTGGATGACCCTCACGTTTGTATCTTAAGTCGCCCCGAATAAGGACCAACAGGTGAAGAGGCTGAGCGAGGTTTGTATGTCCAAAATGTTTGTTAGGTCGAATCGGATACCATGTTATTGGATGATAGAGGAAGTCCTGGAAATATGGAAAGAATGTCGTTGTCTTTGATCCAGACATAAGCGCTACCAGAGCGAATGAGCGCGGCAAAGGTCGTGCAGCAAGCATAGATGCAGAAAAAAAGCCTGTGACGACTATTAAAGAGGACAAAACCCTCTATTGAGATGAACCGTGGCCGATATTTATGAGAAATATTTGCTGAGAAATCCTCTTCCTTTACGCTGGTGAAGTTATGGATGGTAACATTGGGCCGGAAAATCACAAGGACCAGACGGAATACCTAACTACCACAGATTCTCAAGAGCGTGTTTCAGGAGAATGCACACTTTCTGTTGGATATGTTTAATGAGTTCCGTAAACGTTAAATTTGGTAACGTAAATGCAGAATAAGAATGCCCTTTTCAAGCAGAATGTGCAATATTACAAAAAAAAATGTTCCGGACTGAATGCTTGAGTAGTCTGAGGCAGTCCAAAAAGAACATGTAACGTCTGAAGTGGTCTAGGGTCCGGCATTTGGCCAGGATCTGTGGAACCCGGTGCACGATTAACTCCTACTAGTCCTTAGTGTTAGGCTAAATGGCCTCGAGCACGATATCGCGTTCTTTCTGGAGGAGATGGCTCGTTTATGTATGGTTGATGATTTTAGACAGCTTGCATGTCAGCTTAAGGAGTGCTATCGAAAAAATTTACCCACCGAAAATTAATAAAAAATACAGTAAAAATATAACTTAAAAAATAAAAAGTATTTATGTCATGTAAAAAATTAACAGAAAAGAATTAATCTTCATTTTTAATAAATTTTTTAATTTTTACAGAACACCTTCCATCATTGTTTTAACGGATGGGATCTGTCACCTTTCAAGAGCTATTTTTCCAACATTTTGTGAATTCTTCCAGAGTGTCGACAGCTATTTTGGTGGCCCTTAACGCTCTTTTGACCAAGACCCAATATCTTTCAATTGGCCTAAGTTCTGGCGAATTCGGAGGATTGGCCTTTCTGGGCACCACCGAAATGTTATTTAGCTCATACTAATCCATCGCTCTCTTTCCAAAGTGACATGACGCAACATCAGTCCAAAATAAGGGGAGTTCTCGACGATTGTTGTTAAAAGGCCTTAAGCGCTTCTGCAGGCACTCATTCACATAAATTCGCCATTTATTGAGCCAGTCGGGATGAAAGTTTGGCTTCTGAGCCCGCTTGCCAAATTTCGCTTTAGGTTGGGTTCGAAACTTTGCTTCAACATTTCTTTTATCTTTGACCGTATAGAATGCCTGCCCCGGAAGCTGGTTGAAATCCGCAAAAACATACGATTCATCGTCCATTACAATGTATGAAAATTTTGTCAAAGAAATTTGATTGTAAAAGTTTTGCCCGTCGTTCCGCATCCAAATTTTTTTTGACGTTCCGGTCTGGAACTTTTTGGATTTTGTATGTTTTCAAGCCCGTAGTTCCCTTCACTTTATAAACCAAAAAATTTGAACATTCTGCTTTTTTTTTTGTCAAATTACGTTCAGAAATGTTCGGATTTTTTTCAAGAAGGCTCAAAACCTTAGTGACCTTTTTGGGATTCTTAAAACCTACTTTTTGACCAGATCCCTCTTTTCTTTCAACTGACAGGTTCTCTTTATAATTTTTAATAGCTGTAGCAACTGTTTTTCTATTAACTTTTAGTTCCTTAGCGATTTTTATATACGTCCACCCTGGGTTTGCTAAGTGAAGCTTAATAATATTTTTTCTTATTATTTATCTATTATATTATATATTATTTACTATCTATTATTTATATATTTAAAAATAATAGAAGCATTCCTAGCATTACAAAAAATAAGAATTTGAGTGATTTTTCTGTAATTTTTGGAAGTAAATTCGAAATGAGAGCGCCAATCCTTACTCGTACTTTTAATCATTCTCTGGACTTTATTTCGCACGATAAGCCAGGAGTTTGAAGATGTTATACACAATTTAATGTATTGAACTAACTGTGAGACATCCTTATGTCTTTAGGGAATGTATATTTGCAACAGAGTTACTATAAATACGAGTAAAATATTTATTGTTTATATTATATTATTAGTATCTCTTTGAGTTAAGTTAAGATAATAGCAATGCATTTATAAGAGAAGTAGTCTTATTGTATCCATATAAAATGTAGTTCCTTTTCACAGTGTTGTAATAAGTGATTTGCTAAAGCATTTCGCAAAATCGGGACATGAGGTGTTGGTTTTAATTTTTGTGAAAAAAGGATTTATTTCCATTTGACTAGAACTCGAATATTCAGAAATTTGTCAACACTGACAAAACATGTCTTGGACAGTGGTTCCGTATTGTATTTATCTTTTGAAGTAACTTAGTCTGCCTAAGGTAACATCCCTTCCATCCCATCCTGTAGGGATCCTTCCATATATTTCTCTACATTATCACATCCTTACAATTGATTATTGAAAGAAATATTTGCTTATATTTCTGATAAAAAGGGTATCCCTAAGGCATTTTATCGGTAATCAAATAGGGCCGACCACTACACTTCTTCATGCCCTCTGTGTTCAAATATTATGGGATTCTATCTAAGATTATTGATATACCCACATATCGTTTAAAGGATTCCTTTATTTTTTCGTGACCTGTTATGCAGTACCAAGAAAGGGACTACATCTTCTGTAAATATGCTCATGAATAATGCAAACGGTAAGATGGACAATTCTAATAAAAAAAGGACGAAGCACATTAGTACCCTGTTTAAGAGGTCTATTATCTGTATTTTGTAGATACCTTACTTTTTTTCTTCTAATACTTAAAGGAAACAGAAAACAATCTTGTTATTTTGTTTTGTATGTACCTATAATAGCGAACCTGTAGGATTTATTTTTTAAGTTTAAAACTTTGCTTTGAATATGAATTTGAGGAAATATGTGTTTAAAGCTTATTTCTCGTACACAAGTGCTCATATCAATATCATTCCGTTTAGTTACATTCCAGGAAGCCATTTTTCAATGCAAAATTACATTTTTCCGTCGTGCTTTTATGGGTTATGATCTAAAGGAAAGAGGTTTGTTGGAGTTGTCGTATCTTGTTGCTTTGTATTACAACTATACCTTGGTTCAGCTAAACGAATTGTTCATCCCAAGGAGAAGGACCAAATTATTATAGAAATATAGTATAAGACTACTGATCGGCGGCGGCAGTAACTCCATCAGTGTTTTCTTTAGATAGCCATCATTTTTCGTGTGATAAATTTTGAATAAACATAGGTACTATGTCAAATTTAAATACCAATAATTTTCCTGTTTTTCGGATTGCATACCACGTCGATTTTCTCTTGAAAGTGTAGTTTTACAATGTTAAATAAATAAATTCAAAAATATTCCCGACTGATGCATTCTTTAACTGATTAACTGATTTATTTGAACATTGTAACCAATATTTTTTCAGCACAATATTGTATCTATTTCTTCAGAATACGTTTGTGCAAATCGAACTGTCTCTTCCAATATTCCAAGATTTTTCTTCTTCTTATCCTTTTATTAACCCTTTCATCGTTATACGAACTTTGCGTAACGAGTTTCCCATTTTTACTGCATCGATGCTGCTCCGCTTATGGAGTCAAACCACTCAAAATATTCCAAGATTTTTCATCAGTCTCAGTTATCTGAAGGGTTTATGGCCATCTACTTTCCTTTCTAGAGCGTCTATTACTAAGGCTGCCGGGCGTGTATTTCAACAGTGAGCGCTGGTTTAAAGCTTTTTTCTAACAGTGAATAACTTTTGAGAAAGATTTGATAAACTCGATTAGAAACGACCATCGGGCTCTCTTATGACTGCAGGGGTTCGCCAACAATGGCACATTCTGCTACTATTTAGGGATCGGGATGTATTCGTGACAATATTGCCGAAGACCTCCTCCGATGTCAACATCAGATGCACCCGTTGTGAGAGAAATACATATTATCACTGTTTTGTCCGGATCATCCCATTACATTTCTTCTAGAATGTAAACTCTCCTATTGCTTGGATCTGCTCTAGAAAAAGGATGGTTTTGTTGGATCATTGGATTCTCTTTCTAATGCTGTCTATTGCCTCCGGACTTTGATTTTGAGGTAGTTTCATTAGAGGAGAATGCCTATCATTTCCAAATCATTTCAGGCCTGGTATGCAATGTTTTGGCTTTATAAATACTCATTTCATTTCATTTTTTAAATGCATTTTTATTTTTGAAATTCAGAAATTCTTACAAGCTATACAAAAAAACGCTTAAAAATTAGCTTAATTTACTTAAAATTAGCTTATTCTAACTTACTGGCCCCATGCGGATACTCTAAGTTAAACCTAACAATTCAATTTTGTCTTCCGACTTATCGTTCAGATCTTTATTTTTTATTTTTATATTGGATATAATTAAAACTAAGAAAACATATTTTTTAATTTAAAAAAATTTAGCAAATTTGCATTTTTTTTTTGTTATAACATAAAACTTAAAACTAAAAACTAAAAACTACCTAAAATAAATCTTAATCTACTTAACCTACTTAAACTATCTTATTCTATAAGTATTATTTCTGCAATCTTTTTTTTTGGTGTGGTATGGATAACCACTTTTTTTTAAGAGAGAGTTACCCATCTCTGTTGTTTTTTTTTTTAATTTTTATTTTTTTTTTCTTATTTTTTATTTTTTATTGTTTTTTGTTTTTATAATTTTTGTTCTAAAAGCTACCTTAACCCTACCTAAACCTATGTAAGCCGGCCATGACTAAATATTAGACAGACCCACTCTGCTCCCTAACGAAGCTACCCTGCATTAGAGGAATTCGACGATGGAGCTTCCCCTTCTTCTCCAAGCCACCAAAATTGTTGGTGCTGCCGAGCAATATCCCTCATGTCGCGACTCCCTACCGCCCTACTAAACCGGAGACGCTCCGCACTGCCGTGTGCGACGTCTCTGTCGTAGTTGAGTCGCCTGTCCGCAGCTGTTCGAGCGACGTGGAAGATTAACGGCACCGCTAATCTATCCTGGATCAGACCTTTTTTGTCGAGGTAGAGGAACGCTTCTGGAGGAATAAAGCCATCAAAGCGAACTCTCTCGTGATACCTATAATTGGGGTAGTAAGCCCCAGAGATCAGGTTGTTCGACTAGGTCATTGCTCTTGCAATGTGCCTTCGAATCAACTTAATAACAAACTTGTCCACTCGTATTAGGTTCGCCCTATTGTACAGGACCTCATTAGGATAGAATTTTATGTACTCAGACTCTGGTGTTTGGAGGACAAGCCCTAAGGCAAGCCCTGTCAAACACCCGAATCTTTTCCAAAAGACTTGCTCTCACGTTAAACCACACGGGACAACCAACTGTAAGCATAGGCCGAATAAGGGCCATGTAGCAGATCACCTTTACCCTCGCATCGAGTTGCCAGCTATAAAACAGTCTCTTTGTAAGGGCAAAAGCACCTCTGGCTCTGGCCAGAGCAACATCTATATGTTTGTTAAAAACAGATATTGATCTAGCCAGATCCCAAGGTATCTAACTACATTTCGACAAACAAGTGGCTGCCGATGTTGTCCCACGACCTGAAGCTTTCGCCAATTCAATTTAAACACAATAGTTTCCGACTTCTGAAAGTTGATCTTCAACTTCCAGTCGTCGCAATATTGTTTAATTTTGTCGAAGTCACGTTGGAAAAGAATGCTTATAACCTCAATCTTTGGACCTGATCTGTACGCGATTAAGTCGTCTGCGTACGCTATGGCATGGTGAAGTGAACCTATCAGATTACTTGTGTAAATGTTGAAAAGGATTGGCGAATTGACCGCACCTTGTTGCAGACCGTTTTAATGTTGAATGTACCAGTAGAAGTCACATCGCCATTTTTCACGATGAACTGTCTATCTGTGAGCATATTGAATAGAATATACAGCAGTGGTTTAGTAATGCCCAGTCTGTTCAACTTGTAGAAGCCTCGACCTTCTCCTGCGGATCTTCGATCACAAAGAAGTTGTCATCATCAATAGCCTCATTTGGATCTATGCCTGCTGTTGAAAGTATGCGTTCATTATCAGTCGTTCGGGCAACCGAAAACTTTTATTTATTTGCGGGAACATATTCGGGTTGTTGGTGTTTACAGCCTGAATTTAATTGTTCCAATACAAACTTACAGAAGACCTGTAATTTTCTTTTATTAATGTTTGGAGGTTTTTGATCGACGACTTCAATGTCATAATCTCCGGGCTATGTCTGTCTGTAAACTGTCTGTACAAGGTCTTCAGTCTGGACAGTAGTCTACTTTTATGTCGATGCAGTGCATCTATAGTTGAATTGCGGAACAAGTCTTCGTTGTCAGTGTATTGATACCGAGGTATTGTTTTGTCCATTGTTCGTTTAATCGTCTCGTCCATTAGTTTTAGGTACCTGTCAATCTCCTCGTTTGACAGATTTCTGTTGGACGGTGGATAGAGCGCTTTATAAATACTTGTCATGTCACAGTTACGGGTTTGTCTTTTGTCAGGGAACTTTTAGAGGTAATTTTTGATAGTATTGTCCATTTATTCACTAGGATCCTGAGCGCAAATCAGCCTGATATGTTTGAAAACTTAGCCTCGGTGCCAAAAACAATGCACTCGGTGATATGTCGAAGGACTTCTTATCGTAGTGTGTCGTCAAAAAAAGAATCCGTAACTCAAATAGACTCTACTTTTGCTTTTGTAGTAGTCACTAATTTTTATGCTTCTATTGTCCAGCCCAAAATCACACTTAATGGATGACGGTGATATTTTTTAAACAAGTCTAGAGCCTTCGGGGGTGAACATTCAATTTTCGAATATTTTACGTATAGATCCGACCATCGTTGTCTTTTTTGCGTTGTTCGAAATCGTCAATGTTATACCTGCATAGGTTCCTTTGCAAGAGAACATGGCTGCCAATTCGTTAAGGGTTCTTATCACTGAAGCGAGTGGCAAATAAAGTTTGATTGTATGAGCCTGGTCATGCAAGCAGCAATAAGCATTACCCATTTGACGTCGCTCAGTACCATTTCTAAGCGCACAATGCACAGCAATAAATGATATTAATTTTTACCAATGCAATTCACCTTGCTATTTTTTTTTTTAATTTCCTAGTTCTCCGAATGTTTGCACACGTTTTAATTATTTTTGGGACTGATAGCCAGCAATTTACACATGAGTACCGTCGAGAAAGCAAAAGCAGATTAAAACTATTGCCATGGGAAAATTAATTAAATCTCCAAGAGTAGATACTCAAATCCAGACTTGTGTCCTTTCATTTTTTAATTCTTGCCTGACCCTTCAACAGCATTTTGGTAAAATCTTTTTTATAAAATTCAAATTAAATCTTATACATATGTACAAGAACAAAAATTGCTTTTAACTGATTTACTGGTTTCATGGACATACAATTTAAGTCCATGAGTTTTCGAATGAATTTTACATTTTAATTTAATCACTTTCAAAAATATGATGTATTGTTAATATGTTTTTTTTTATATTTTCTTTTCAGAGAACTTGCTATTGTATATTTTGGAAATAATAATTAAATTCTTGGTATGTTGTCCTTATTTACTCTGATGTATGAATATTCGCTGTGCATGCACATCCACTGTTTGTTGTCAGTGACTGCAATAATAAATTGCTAAATAATGTAATGATGTTTTGAGAGTGAAAATTATTTTGTAGGTACGTGCATACAATTTTTGGGCTTAGAAAGTAAAAACTAAAATTAAGATCTTATTGCAAATATTTAGTGTAACAAAAAATTAAGATTAAATTTAGAATAATCAGTTAAAGTTCTAAACAAGATCCCGGGACAATGTTTGTTAGCTTCTATAATTACGCTTTAATTGTTTCAGAATATATTAAAGATTTTAACCAAATTTTGACACAAGGATTGTATATTAAGAAACCTAATCGAATCTATTTTCTTCTATTTCATTAATTACATTATTAATTCACCCCTCACTATTTTGGTAAAATTGTGACTTGTCTCTTTTAAATGTAATTAGAATGATTTATTCGCTCATTCTCATTTAGATGATCTGTAAATGGATCTTAATGTTTTTTTCTCGAAATTTTTTCTGAGATGGAACCACCGCGAAAGTGTACCTGGTATATTCTGAAGGGTGGGCCATCAATTGGTATCTTTCTATAGCATATGTTATTTTGACACCAGCAGCTCTTAAGGGCCCAACAAAATTATTTTCACTTTTGAAAACAAGTTTCGGTCAAAATAATGCACCAACTGTAGCTGGTTTACGCAAGTCTGTGAAGAAACTTCGTTAGACTGGTTTGCTGATTGATTTACGAACATATTCTCGTGTTCTTCTTGCGCGCTGAAACGAGAATATTGCAGTTGTCGATGAATGTATATGCCTAAACTCTCAGCGACTGAATATCAGTCGCTCTTGGCTGAGGAGAATTTCGCAGAAAGATATCGGATTATTCGCTTACAAGATCCAATTGACTCAGGAATTGAAGCAAAATGACCATCCGGCTCGTAATCGCTTCTCTTATTGGGCTTTAGAGCAGCTTGAAATTGACAAAAATTTTATTTAAAAAATTATCTTCTCAAATTATGAGATGCATTTCGATCTCGACGGCTAGGTAAACAATCAACTGCCGTATTTGGGGTTCGAAAAATCCACACGTAGTGATAGAGAAGCCTATGCATTCTGAATGTGTGATTGTTTGGTGTGGTTTTTAGAGTGGCGGCACTATTGATGTGTTTTTCTTGACATGAAAATTGAAGAAACTTTACAGTCTCAGTCTTTTTTATTTATATATATATTATTTTTACCTGGTCTTGGGCGAGCTACGGATTCAAGTACTACGTGCAATATATTATAAGCCGTCATCAATCGATTTATTGCACACTAAGGCCAATAATCTGTAATCAGTCGCGTTGGTGATTTTGCTTGGCCGTCACGGAGCTGCAAGTTGGAATTATTGTCATTTTTTTGTAGGTTGCCTCTTAAGATCGATGGCATGTGAACAATCCAGATACGATTCAGGCACTCAAGAACAATATAGGTCAAGTTATTCGGAAAATAAGGGCCGATACCATCGTAAATGTATTGAAAAAAGCTCTTTCTATACCTGTATAGGATTCAGGTGGTGTCATAATTAAAGCTACACGCACATGACTTGCTTCGAAAGCTCGCGAATTTTACTATTTAGTTGCTTGTAGTCGATATATCGGCTCTCTATTTGATAACCAGAGTGTGCAGAGTCCCTGCTCTTTATGGTCTCTAGGTATTTAAGGTAGGTTGAAGCGTCATTTCCCTGATTTTGCCAATTCGCGTCTTCTTTTCTTTTGATAGTCGAGATTTTGAGCACCCTGTACAATCGTTCTAATTTTCACAAATTAAGGCAATCCTACCAGCGGCGCAGTAGGATGCAGGTTCCGCAGCTATTAAGTGCGGTCAAAAGAGTTTTGAGGGAGCATAATTTTGGGAACGTATTTCTCTTCATAATAGTGTGATGATTTAGTCATATTATAGATTCTGAAGCAATTTGTCTGTTGTCATTCTGTGGGGCCTCTTAATTACCCACCAAAGATGTACTCCGCACTGATTTTAACATTGAGATACTCGAAGACGATTTGGGTATTATTTTCCCTCGTTCCAGTTTTAGTCTCGACCATAAAAAAAGGGGAGCATTTTACTCCGATTCATTATGACAAAATAATAATCAAATACTCAGTGACATACCTCAAATCGTCGAGCGTTCCAAATCGCCAATATATAGCAGTGATGCGATGTATCGCATTCTAAAACGCATCATGAAAGAAACCGCTGCGCAAACAACGCATCATGAGTTATTGTGACGCGATGTAATTTGACAGCAATTGTTTATTTCGGCAAAAAATTGAAGCATCTCAAAATTCAATAGAAATTTATTATTTTAAGCTTAGTTATTAATCAATAAACTATTTTCTTTGGAAATTTTCAAGAAAAATTGGACACATGAATACATAAGAATGTTAATAAGAACGAGACTGGATTTTGAGCAGGAGTTCAAATCAAAAAAGAGGAAGAAAACGATTATTTGGAGGCAAGTGCACCAATCAATTTTGAGGATTGCCCCAGAATTTCCCATATGAGCCCAAATCTTGTATATTAAAAAAATATTGATGAAAACTGTTCCGAGTTCGTTTGGCCGTTCTATTCAACGTTTAAAAATATTACCGCCGCTAATTTCTTAGACATTTTTATTGTTTGCATAAGCCGTTCCGAAACGTCAAAGACTGTAAACCATCATGATGCATCTCAAAATGAAAACAATGTAACAACGCATTGCAACGGCAGTGATGTGTATTTTTTGTGCATTTTTTTTTTTGACGTTTTGGTACTCAGCCATATGGGTAATGTAGCATCCCTCTACTGAACGAGTATTACTTTGACATTTCAATTTACTTTTAAGGTTAGTTCGCAAAGAATTTTTAGGATAGATCAAATCAAGGCGGAGTTTATTCGTTCACTAGAAAACTCAAGGTTCGTACATATAGTAGCTTACCAGCAAATAGTTAAGAATGACTGGCTACATGGAAAACTCGAAATGAAGGTGCCGTCAATGTCGGGCGATGTAGCATTCGCAGAAACGACTTCTGGAATAACTTCAGACTGAGTAAATCAGCTGGATTTACTACGCTCAACGGTGTTGTAGAAAAGTCCGTTCTTAAAAGCAATAAAGACAAAACAGTGTCAGCATTGTTTCTAGGATGAAGCCAGATGAAAAATAATTGGACAACGCAAATGCAAAAATATCATCAAATTCCTGGCATCGCTTACGAGGTAGTGTAAGTTAGAGCAGCCCGTAGAATGTAGCAATACATTGTATATATAATTGTGTGCCTGGGTAATTGACAATTTTTTTCTTCGGAGACCAAACGAAACGATGTAGTATCGGCAGTATTTTCCAATCGGTATTCAATTCAATTCTTTATTCGGTGTACAAGTAAGATATGGATCTTTTATAGTACAAAATCAGTGTTTTAATATACAATTCCGGAATATTTACATAGTTTAAACTTAGATCTAAGGGAAGAGTAGTGGGAACGATGGGAAGATGAAGGGATTAGGACACTCAAATATGTACTCAAATATAAATTAGCTATAGAAACAAAATATTTCTTTTTGAATTGCTTTGCTCCTGTCAATTGCTTAACCTCCCTGGGAAGAGAGTTCCATAGTCTAGCGACATGTACGTAAAATAGACGAGATGTGTTCATGTAAATTGATGTGGGAGTGATGAGATTGTAAGTCCGGTAAGATTGTGCGAATTGAACTTTGTCATATAAGTACAATGGCAGATGTGTATTGATAATTTTGTGCATGAAAAGACGACCCCTGGCACTTAAGAAATCCCTTAGATTACACTCAAGTACAAGACGGTGATAGTGAGAAGTATGGTCATACCTGCGAAGCCCATAAGCATATCTTATCATGTCATTAAATGCAACAAGTAGTTTGTGATATGATTGAGAGTCGAGCTCGCAGTATATAACGGCGAAGTTGTCGATAATTGGTAAAAGTAGCGTTTTGATTGATCTAATCTTAACCTCTGTTGGTGTAAATTCAGAGGAAAGCCAAAGTTTCCGAAGTACCATGTAAATACAACGCACAACATGGTTGATGTGATCCATAGCACTAAGGGAGTGATTTATTCTGTAGCCCAGACTTATAACAGCATCAACATAAGGAAGCGCCACACCATTTAAGTAAACATATGGGACTGAGGCGATATCGTGCTGTTTTTTAGATATCACAATACACTGAGATTTATTAGGATTAAGGTTCAACCCATTCATTAGCGACCAATTGTATATAAAAGATAAATCTTCATTGAACCTATATACTAAGTCCTCAATTAATCCAATAGGTCTAGATAGATACAATTGGACATCATCGGCGTGTGAAGAGCCGATACAACTAGTATAGAAATATTTGCATTACATATAAGTTAGTTTCTGATGGGAGATGGAAATCATAGAAGAATAATATAAGTGCTAGGTACCTGGATACAAAGTACAAAGGAATCGATTATAAATCTAGTACATAGTGGTACGACAAGGTGTTCAACTTGACCTACTTCTGCAAAACTTTTAATTCGTAATATTGAGTTCGGTGCTACAAGTTAGATTCCGATTCTGATGAAGTTATGAATATGAAATTTTATTATTTTCATTTCTCTGTATTACTCGGTTTGATGATATTATCACCAATACACTTATGTATTTGGTTTTACATGAACGTTCTGCAGCAAGCTCCTAAACGAAGAGTGTACTACTGATTTAATTTATTCTTTTGATTCGACTTTACAAAATTTCCTATTGTATGTTTTAAACTATCATGCAAGTACGAATAGAGCACTGGAACCATTGCCCAGCCGTAGTTCGTTAGTGAGAGTACTGTGAGTCGGTTTATAAAACGATTGTTGCTTGCGCGATTCTGTTTGTATCTTTTTTTGTTATTACTATAAAAATCTAATTCTTAGATTGATATTGATTGTGCGCTATTATGCTTAAATAATTCAAACACGATTGTATTTTAATTGCAGTTGAAAAAAATACATTTTCAATAGTTTAGGCCTTTGTGATTAAAAGATCTACCGGCACCAATCATTAAAAATGAATATGAAATGTTAAATAAATGATTTTGTAGCATATTACATTGTAAGGTAAGCGTGCAACTCTTACGAACGAGAATGCATACCGATTAGGTACTCAAAGGCTGTGGAAAGTTTATGTCTATATATAAATATTCATACCTCATAATATGGAAACCTTTTGCACTTTCTAATTATTGCAATACTCGTCATCAGCCTGCTTTTAATCACCCTCATAAAGTATTTATTACTTATTGGGTAGTGAATATTAATCGGGCTCGGATCAAATGTAGATTTCGTAAAAGTAAGACTAGAATATAGAAGCTTAACTTAGCACCTGTCAGGTCTAGGGTCAACAATGTCTACTCAATTTCTTGTGCAACTTTCTGTAATGTACTTATTTATGTTCTTTATTCTTCCTTCCTTTTTCGCTTTAAACTAGATAAATTTATTGACTTTCTGAGAAATGATCAAATATTTAGTGAGAAGTACGAAAAGCAGAGAGCCTTGACTGTGAATATATTAATCCTAACTTCTGCTCCATTAAGCGTAGTTTTGTGTCCCGCAAGATGACATTGATCATTCGATAAACAGTATTGCGCGAATAACATCACCTATTACCTCGAGGAAAGTATAGTGTAGCTCTGTTTTCTAAGCTTCTGAGATATTGTGACTGTGATACATTGTGCATTAGGCATATAGGGTGTAAGGTGTTAACATTAATATTGGATCACTGCAAAAGTAAGTACCCAATTTCAATACGAAACACAAGCGATTACACTTTAAAGAAAACAACTTTATTAATCAATTATCCGGATCCCCGTATTTTCTACAACTCTTTCCCAAGGTTTTGCAAACTAGTAGCTTCCGTTTTCATAGAAACGGTGTGGTTTTCCTTCAAATAGCATTTAAACCTTGTTTTCAATAGCTTCGGCGAAACCAAATTTCTTTCCATTCAAGCAGTTCTGGAGGACCGAAGAGATGAAAATCTGAAGGAGCACAGTCTGGGGAATACACTGGGTACTGAAGGATTTCCAGTTTTAATTTCTTCAGTTTTTTGCAACGTTTGTCATACAACGGTTGGTGACATTTGACCTGACGTCATCATGATAAAAGACGACGCCTTTTCGGTTACTCAAAACTGGGCGATTTTCTTGAACATTCTCATTAGAGAGTTGGTCACAGAACTTATTCGTCATGATTGTTTCGTCAGGTAAAAGAAGCTCGAAAAATGTATACCCCTGTAATCCCACCATGTGTTATGCGCTTTCATCTACTTACCTTTAGCTAATTTTTTATTTTACTTTATTATACAGTATCTACTTTTTGCCACCTGTTATGACTCGATCCAAAAAAGGTTCATTTTCCTGGCGTCTAAGCAGAGATTTGGCCATAGAGATGCAATCAAGCTGATTTTTTTCCGTCAAACTTGGAAGTGAATCCAAGTATCTTGAAATGGCGAAATGATGCCGAATGGTCAGTATTTATTTTTCCAGCAATCTTTTTAGTTGTATTTCACTAAGGCTCGCGCAATGCCGTAAAAAATCTTGAAAGGGCGCCCAGAATGCTAGTGATTGCCCAAGGGCATACCTACCATACTTACCCACTTTTTATTGGTCTCACTTTACATGGTGAACCCGTAACATTTCTTTTAAATGATAGAATTTTTATTTTAACACACAATTTGACTTAATTTGACGGGGTCTAGCGATGGAATAATGGGAGCCTCAGCCTACACCAATCTTCTTATCCTTTGATTAACCCTTTCCTCGTAATACGAACTTATGCGTAACGAGTTTCCCATTTTTACTGCATCGCTGCTGCTCCGCTTATGGGGTTGGCTAATGTCGCAGACCGCAGAACGCGTCTACATAATGCTCGGTCCTGGATCGCTTCAGTGGTTAGCCCCAGGCGTTGTTGCGCATTTGCCATCTGAGAAATCCAGGTTGGAGTGACCGTAGTTGATAGTGCCTTTTTAACCGGAGGTCTTCTCCGCAGGTCTTCTTTGAACGTGGCAATACCAGCTTATTCTATTCGCCTCAAGCTGTTCGGTTACCGAATTCTTTATATGTTGACTTCCTCTTATACGCGTAGATCTAATACAATCGCGTTTAGTGACTCCACTAGACATCCTTAACATTTTCATTTCCGCTGCCGTCATTTTGTTTTTAAACGCTTCGTACATTGTCCAGCACTGTGAACCGTATATAAGAACTGGTCTAACAACCGTGGTGTAGAGTTTTCCCTTTAATTTAAGTGGACATTTTCGGTCGCAAAAGATTCCCGAATTTTCCCGCCATTTCATCCATCCCACACTCACTCTGTGGTTTACGTCGTCGTCACATGTCACGTCGCTTCCATGTTAACGATTGATCCTAAGTACTTAAAGATAGTGCTTTTCGGAAGAACTATTCCGTCTAACATTATATCCGGAACAGGTCGCAACGGATGCGCAAATGGGCACGTCAAATGCTCCGTCTTTGAACGACTTAATTTAAACCCGTTTCCCTCTAGCGCATTTCTCCATGAATCTAAGGCGTTCTGTAAATCTTCGACGTTATCGCTAAGTATAACTGCGTCGTCAGCGAAGAGAATTGGCGTTGCATTTGCTTCGCGCATGCAGTCTTTTAAAAGATAGTCGAATACTACGTTAAAGAGGAAAGGGCTAAGTACGCACTCCGTTGTACGCACTAAGTTGATGCACTCCGACATTAACTGGAAATTCTCTCGTTAGTCCAGCAGAGCTTTTAACCGCAGTTTTCACGTTTCCGTACATGTCTTGTATTATTATAACATACGTTTCCGGTACGTTTTGAGACCTCAGCGCGGCCCATATGAGATCCCTAGGCACTCGATCGAATGCTTTCTCCAGGTCGATAAATACCATGTGTAAATCCTTAGACGAATCTCGGTGCTTTTCCATTATTATTCGTAGGCTTTGGATAGCGTCCACCGTCGATCTTCCTTCAACAAATCCACACTGGCTATTATCGAGCTTTATTATTTGCCGAAGACGTTCGTTTAAGACTCTTTCGACGATTTTCATTGTGTGTGACATAAGCTTGATTGAACGGTAGCTGTTGCATTCTCGAGTGTCGCCTTTTCCTTTGTATAATGGAACCAAGAAGCTACTTCTCCATTGATTCGGCATAGGTTGTCCACATTCTGATTTATTTAAAAGTTTCAATAGCCAAACGCTGCCGATTCCCTCCATCTTCGACCAAAACTCTGATGGAATGCTGTCTGGTCCCGCCGCTTTCCCCCGCTTCATTTTTCCGATTGCTATACTTATTTCTTCGATTAAAAGTCCGAAACTTCCTCCTCGAAAAGACCAGCTGTCGGCACGATATCACGTGGATGCTGTTTGTTAAGCAACTCCTTACAGTATTCAAGCCACCGGTCACAAATTTCCTTTTCATTTGTTAGTAAGCGACCGTCTGCGTTTTTGATGTATTTCGGCGAGGTTATTTCCATTGAATTTTTTCTCCTCTGTGCAGCGAGCTTAAAAATATTTTGCATTTTAGTACTGTACGACGTTTGAACTTCTTGGATACCTTGTCTTCTATCCGCCGATCGTGAGGATATTTGTTCCAACTCCTGGTACAGGTTTTCCGCTTCTGCCGCTCGAGTTCGAGCCAGGACTTTCTTTGCGATCTTTTTAAGACGCTCGTATTCAAGAGCCAGTCGAGCTTTTTCGATATCGTCGCTCCGATCGCATTTTGTCCACGCTTGGAATGCACTCTTCTTGTCAGCCTACACCAATATTACATAGAAATACGAAAGTGGGTTCTTTCTTTCTGTAAAGCTATATCGTCAAATTCTTCTTTTTGGTTTACGGCGTTTTGTAGCAATTTTTTCGACTGTTTTCTCTGAGTACTGTACGAACAGTTCGAAAGTTAGTACTGATTTGCTGGCGCTCCACCCAAAACCACTTTAGAATTTTCTTTCCAACCATCTTCTTTCATAGATGCTAACAATGTTCTTTGTTTTTTGTACAAATACCGATTTATTGTCATAAGGCGATCGCTGGACTCGGATGAGGTTCTTGTAAGCCTCACATTGTTCGTCTGTGGAAACGCTTTGACAAGAATATTTCGCCCCAACATTGCTTTGCGAGAGAATGGCCCGCTATTGTATTGTGCATGTATCTGACTATTATTACTAGTCTCTATTAATCTCCAGGCCTAAGGACCAAATCACGCATACATACTTCGGGCATTCTTTTTAGATGCCATTATGTTTTTTTAAATTTTTATTTGGGTACGAGTATCATATTTTGAAAATGATATTGCATAAGTGACCACCACCGTCATTGTTGTTTACCATTTCGGCGCTTTTTAAAGCATTTTTCATTTCTTCAAAATTTCGGGCGATGGGTTTTTCACTTCCTGTCGGATGTTCTCATTGAAGACTTTCAGAGTTTGAGGCTTTATCACGTAAACCTGTTACTTGAAATAACCTCATAGAAAGTAGTCTAGGTTTAATTGGGTGATCTTGCGGGCCATTGCAAATTATCAAAGAGGGATGTTAGATGACCTGGAAACGTCTGTTTGAAAATGTCTGTTTGGGCTTATGGGATCACAGTGACCGTTTGACCCGTACCATTCTAAAAAAATCGTCTTTACATTAAACAGCATACCATTCAGTGAGTTTGAGTATATGTAGTGGTTCTTTGTGCATTAATCGTGGATTCTCAATACCCCAGCATCACATATTTTGTCTATTCAAGTATCTACATAGGTAGGTGAAAAGGGCTCGTCACTCATAATTATTTTTGACGCAAAATTGTCCGCTTCGATGTTGAGAGGGGCTTGAATGTAGTTAAGACCCTGTTCACGTTTAACAGCCATCAGCTGATGGACTTTTTGCATTTTGCAAAGAGCAATTTCAAGTCTCTTATCAAAATTCGTCGACGTCGAAGGAGCCTCTGCGACATTTTATGTCATGGTACCGATATTTTCAACCGAACGCGAGATACAAGGGCTTTCAGGGTTTTCGCGGTCCCGTGTTATTCGGATCTCTAAGAGCCGGGCGGCTAAACGTCTGCATTCGATGACCAGTGGGAGATGGGTGGTCAATAAAACCGCCACAAACTGCACATTGCGCCAAAATCATAGGCAAATTGTTCATAAAAAAAAACTAAACAATTATTCCGCAGTTTTTGAGAGCATAGGTTTCCATTGGTTTTTCACACTAATTCTAATCCGATTTGGTTTACAAATTTCAAAACCTGACTTTCGTTACCATCTGTAAAATCTATGTCACTTTCCGATAGACTCACATATTATTTTTAAGCTTTAATTGGGACCCTTATTCGACTGTGAGTTAACATTTCATAAACTTTTTCAACCCCAAAAACAACAATTTTAAAGGTATTCCATACAACGGGATCGGAGATACACAAACAAAGTTTTGAATACAATTTGTTTGGAACTGTCTACTCGTTTATCGGCTAAAGTGTGAATATTGTTACTTTTTGTGGTAATTTGAACATAATTTGAAACTTTCGTTTGAACAAGTATCTAAGCAATTTTCTTATAAATATTCCACTCAATATTAGCATCATACTGTTTGCTCATAAAAAGAAAACTTTAAAATAGAGCTCTGTTCGTTTAAACCAAACAAATTAACTTAATTGCACAGAGTAGATACAGCGTGTAGAAATACGTAAAAGTACAAAAATTTGCATGAACTACTTTCAAAGTTAAATTAACACCTAAAACCCATCGAGACACCCTATTGTGGTGCGCAATGAGGGCCAAATTCAAATGCGGAAGTGCCACGCTAGCTGGATAGCTTCATTTAATTTGAAATTAAATTAAGAACTTGTCAGGATAAGGGAGTAAGTCATTACGATGACTTTTATTGTGTAAACTGCTGTGTTGATCCTTGCTGTGTTCGCCGGTAACGTTAACTACACAATCCCATCAAACGGAGCATGCACCACCAAAAACCGCTAACGGCGGGAGTGAGAAATCCAATTTATATATGTGTTTTTTTTTTTTTTTTTTTTAATTAGATATCCTTGCTTCCCTTTGTTGAAGGGTTAATCTGTTTCAATGTATTTGTAAGTAGAAGCACTCATATGGATAGAGCAAGAGAGTATACTCGATAAGTCAGAACGTGTGTAAACACCATTATTGCAAGTTAGCAATTGTAAGCACACATGCGGAATCATGCTGTCGTTTTCAGGATACTACACAGGGTATAGCTACAACAGTATACAGCGGAAGTAGAAGTAGTAGGCGAACTTTCATCAACAGCAAATGCAGGTTGTTTCTCAGTTATGGTGAAAGCTTAAGTCAATTGAAGAGGAGAATTGGCCGGAAAAAAATAGTGTGGTTGGATAGCATCAGATGCATTCATCTCAGATGCTGGCATAAAATGTTTACCCTCTACGAACAGGGGTAATTAAATGTCATTGGGAAGTGTTTAGTTTGCTTTTGTATGTTTGACACCCCTTCGAGCGTTGAAAATAAAGTAATAGCCACAGCTGTCAGTTGTAGTTTGTAATTCTTTATGCGGACTCGGAAGTTGCGCAACTTGAATCATATTGCCGGAACTGAAATGGTCAATTAAATTTGTTAGTTTGTTTTTCGGCAAATATATTTCTGACAAAGAGAAATGTTAGTGATGAAGGAAAATTGATTCAATGCATTTAAGTTTTAATAGCAAAACTTTAGCTTTGCCAACTCATAAAATAGAAGAAAACCAATACCTACTCGTAGATATAAATAACACTGGCTCCATCTTCGACGGTTCTGTCAACTTTAGAGCCAGTTCTCAATAGTTAGAACCAGTTAGTAATTTTTTTTTTAATGTTTTGAAGCGTCCTTTCGATTTACTTGTATTGTCTACTCGCAGACTTCTTTTAGTGTTTACCACAGATCAAATTTGAATTAAGCCAGACCTTGAGGAGAAGCGAGGGGTCGAAATCGATACACATCTCCATTTCCTTAATTTGAAAGGCAAATATGACAGAGCCACAATCCTTCAAAAGTCTGTTTAGTTACTTCTACACACAGATGACCTCTACAATTTATATAAATTGTGGAGCTGTGAATAGAGCGTAAAGATACTAAAGACAAAGGACAACTTAAAGTTAGAAAAGATTTGAAAAGATGCTCAATTGAGCAACTTAAAGGACATTTTATGAACATGACACTGATTATATTAGTTCCACTTTTTGGTATAGAAATTTAGACACCGATGAAAACGGATGTAAGTGTTCTCCAGCGTTCGGAGAACGGGCCCGTTTGAATCGACTGAGAATTAAGGATTCATTTCAACAGCGAACTATTGGAGCTTTACAGCGGTGCCGACCTCGTCAGAAATGCTCGTATAGTTCACCCAACTTGTTGGAGGCAGCTGACAAAAGACTGCACTGGTTCGATGTTAGCTGAAGCCCAAGTCGACCGCGGGTTGTAGCGGCATCTTTTAAAGTCGCTGTTCTAAAGGTATTAAAGTCACGAGATTACTGCTTGCGACAGGTGCATGCATATTGGGTTTTTGAGCAGATTGAACTCAGTTCTTATAAGAGTTCACTTTTGACTCAATGGGTAAAGAAGGATATTACATTTTCTGTAGTGAGGCAAATCCAAGACTGCCCATGAGGTAAAATAACACTCACAATAGTGCAGTATTAATTGCGATTTTTATGCTGTTTGATAATGCCTGAGTCCGCCATCCAGCTAAAACGGGATAATTACGATATGTGATACCAGCAGCGTTACGTGTCATACTTCGATCGACTCGATTGAATCGAGCAATTTAACACCACACGAATATTTGTTGTTGAGCTCTTTTGAGTCTTTGTTGTATTCTGATAAACTGCAAACTGTTTAAGCATTTGATGTCGATAATAAGTGGGTTGTAGGTAATAAGGACCATCAAATATTTAAAGAGGTGGCCTGGATTTTGACCCATTATCAATGGAAGTGATAATCGAGGATGCAGGTAGTCACAGCAGATCCCATGATTCCATTGTGACCTTGTACTTAAACAAGATTTTGTCAACTCAGCTTTCAACCTTTCGTCAAACTTGCTTTGAAGTGAATTTAACGTTTTAGTAAGGCCTCAAATTCATCCAAGCTGCTGCTACATATGTAGATATTTTGCCCATCCCGCTGATTTTACGCAAAGGATTTTAGTCCTATTAGGATTTCGTACAAGGTGGCGCAAAATTAATCATCCTATCGGAAGATGTTATAATTTTTGCAAATGGCATCGTACGTCAATTATATTTGACATTTGTGAACTAAACAGCTTCAGAATATAAACAGACAAGCAATGGAGCGCTTAGTCCATTGTCAAGCCATCCTCAATCTCAACAACGAAGAGGACGATTTTGTGTCGAAAATCTTCATGAGCGACGAGGCGCATTTGCACTTAAGCTGTTACGTCAATAAGCAAAATCTTCGTTTCTGGGGCACTGAAAATTCGCATGTGATACACGAAGAGCCATTACATCCACTCAAAGCCACTGTGTGGTGCGGCGTTCACACGGGAGGAGTGATTGGGCCGTACAGGGCCATGATAAACGACTTGTTACTGTCGGAATTGGATGAGCGGGGCTAGGTGAACATGTGGTGTCAACAAGACGGTCTACCGCACACATAGTACGAGCCACAATGGATATTTTGAATGATGAAGTGTTTCCTGGTCGTGTAATCTCTCGTTTTGGCGATTTGGCATGGCCAACAAGATCGCCCAATTTAATATCCTAGACTTCTTTCTTTGGGGCTTCTTGAAGCCGCGGGTTTATGCCAACAAGCCTCAGACAATTGCAGCCCTCACAGTTATCACCGAAATCTTGCAGAAAGTCATAAAAAATGCGATAATATGGGCACAAATGTATATCAACACTAGCGGCAGCCACTGACCAAAATTTTCCTAACAAGATTTAAAATCGAAAACGTTTCCGTGCTTCTCAAGAATAAGAGTTCTGGTGTCACTGCATCATGTCAAAAGATATTTAGCAGTTAACATCATAAAATCTGCAGTAAACTAAGGAGTTTCAGAGATATCAAGGGAGAGTCATCATTGCGTCTGGAATAGAGCCATATGTTGTAGGCAAAGTCTCCAACAGCGGAGAATCCTCAGTGTTCTAAAAACCACCTTCATACAGCGCATTGGAGATATTCGACGCAACATTTTTATTCCAAAAAAAGTTGGAAATCAAGATGATATCCAAAAGCTTTACGTTGTTAAGAAAAGGGATGGTGAGGCACTTTCGCACTGTATCAAACAGACCAGTTCGTTTTCCTTTTTAGCTTTGAGAAGGTTGACTGAAGTCCATTTCTCTTGCAGCAATCGTCGATCGCATCTACCTGAGCTTCATCAAATTTATAAATTTGCTGATCGTTAACGACCAAAAAGATCTCTTAAGAACCCAAGAAAGGTCCAATTCTTATGATGAAAATATCTCTAGCGGAGATTTTGAGAATTTCCCTAAGGAAGTATCGACTCCTCGAGGTATTACGGAGCCATGTATTCATAAAAACTGTGCTTCGCAGTTTCGTCGTCCATACAAAGGCCTGAATAAGACATATTTTGTGTAGGTGATATAAGAAGGTGGCAGTGTCTGGTAAAATATCCAACCAGTGGTTCTTTAAGCTTGGTTATGTTCTTCATATTTTGTTTTTCCATGTGTTTATTGCTATTTTAATTGCCGAATTCGGAATAGAATAAGCCAAACCATTTCTAGCTAGTTCGACAGCTATTTCATTTTTGACAATTCCAGACACCCAACAATGTTTTACTTTTTTCTTATAGGAGATAAATTGTAACATATTGAAGAAATGCAAGATGAATTTGAAGTCAATGCTTTAATGTCCGAGAGTATATGAATGGCGACACTCTTCATACCCTTATTGAAGATGAGATTTTTGCAAACCTGAATTGCATACGACTATATTGCTTTTTAACTTGACCTTACTCTGAATGAGATTTAAAAGCGTTACGATTCCATAGTTTCAAAATATATCCCGGATAAGGTCTGAGCGCTGTTAACCACGCAGTACCTATTAAAGACATCGACAGCAGAGTTGCAGTGATAGACAGACAGACAAACAATATTTCAGCAAGCAGGGTAATAGTGGCAAGCATTTTTTCAGTTTCTCCAACGCATTTTTTTCAATGTTTTGTCATAAAAGGACTGATACAAGGTCTGATTAAAATTTGGTGCCCATCTCATGGACTTCATAATACAAAATCAAATCGACAATATGGCGGTATGTCGCTGTTTTTTTAAAAATCTTAAAAAGATGGGACGATTTTTGTTCAAGAGCAGTGTAAACTCTAAGCCTTCATCAACCAGTACTCCAGACACATAAAATCTTTCATTGCAACTCAAATATCTGGACTGTGGTGACGACGTTTACACTTTGTATACCTTTGAGCATATTGCTTAAGGGAAAGTTCAATTTTATAAGACCTAGTCATCAAGAAATCGATGTTGTCTGCAGACTAAAATGTCTAAAGATGTGATTTAATGTATCTGTCTTGTCCAAGAGTAATAAAGAACATTAAGATGGCGTCCAACTTCTTTTATCTATCTAAGTATCTCTAATTGAAATAGCACCATTATAAAGTGGACAGAAACTTAATTTCAATCCAAAGAGAAAAGTGAAAAATATATAGCTCCAGACACATGTATGCATTTATATTGTATATAGATACAAACCTTCTATTCGTATGACAATGAAATATCTTCTTTTTGGCAAGTAAAAGTGATCCATAACAAGAAAGTTCTCTGAATGCCATGATACAATGTAGCAGAAGCAGCATCACCAAGAAAAATGATGCAAAATATATAAAGACTTAAATGTAGGTCAGGCATTTTAAAATAAAAGGGACTCCAGCAGTAAACATATAAATCACTTGGTTACACTGTGTAGAAAGGTTTATGCAGCATTCAAGCGTAAGGATATCACAGTTCCACAGTTAAAATATGAAAGTACTCAAGCTTGGTGTTTTACTGCGCGGTTCTAGTGGTTCGCTATGTTAATTTTGGACACTCCATAAAGTATTTGGATCGTTAAAATATGAGTGAGTTACTTAGCATAAAATTAAGGTACACTCTCGCGAATAAATTTGAGTATAAAATGTAAAATATATATAGTTGCCTCTGTTTTTTGTTAAGTCATTGTGTGTTGTGTTGTTAGAAGTGGATATGAATAAAATCTTTTCTGGCTGACTATATTCAAATTTAAGATTTATATAAAATATTCTCCCTAGGTTGAGGGAGAGATTATCTCTCAAAACCTTGCAATGGGTTTGTAGGAATTTTACTTTAAACTTTACGTTAAAGCTTTGGCACCTTAAGATACTCTGGCATGCTCATATTTTAAATTTACTACGAACTTTTCCCATATGTACTCTATGGAGTACTTATCAATATTTTAAAGTCCAGAGATGTTAAAATGATAGTAACTCTTCAGAAGTCCGTCTACATGTCATCCACTATATGAAACCGAATTCAAATAGAAGCGCCATCTGGAGACTGACATGATCGATAATTGGCCGACTGTTTAATATTTGAAGGTCAATTACAACCGTTCTAGTTGCGTGATACTTATTAAAAAGCAAAAGTTGAAGCTAGGTGGTGCTGTGGTGATAGATTTTCCTATGTGACACTTTAACTGGAGCTCCAGTCGCTGTGCAGTCCATACAGTTCGTTCCTCCTTCACTCACCGTCAATGCAGATGGGACCGAAAATCACACGAAGCAGGACTGGGATTATTAAGGTTCTATTTAGGATAACTTTTGTTGTTCGAGAGAGGGATTTGCCAGTCATTTGCCTTCTTCGCCCTAAGAAGCAGCGGAGCCTAGGTAGAAAAATCCTTAACTGCCTCAAAGTTATACCTGTCGAAGGTAACATTCTGTCCGAGACGTCGGTGTTCAGTGTCCTTTTTGCATTGTTGACCGCTGAACCCATTTCCGCCGCTACCGCTCGATCCTCCCTCCATTTTCATATGCTATGTTGGCTGAGGTCTACTTCCACTCTTTGGAGGTCTAACAGTCTTAAGCTCTGGTATAATTTTGCCACATTTACGGGCACTTGAGAAGTATCTAATTTTAAAACATAAATTAATAACTATAATTCAATATTTCGAAACGTTTGTTAGATAAATATTTCTAATGCCATCAAACTCTGTAGATTTTCGTAGATTAAGAGCAGAAATAGTACCTTCTAGCTCATCGATAGGGATTAAGTTTTTATCCTTTCATAACATCCAAAAGATTATCTAAAATATACATGGTATCTTCAACTTAACTATCAGCTCCGCTTACAGCGGTTCTTGAAAGCAGGTGATTTGACATTAATGTTATAGCTAATATTTTCGCCTTTACTAAATTCGACACAGCGTCAATATTGCCAGACCTTAAGGAGAATGTTAGAACGTTTGTTTTTGTAACCCTTCAATAAACCAGAAAGGTTTACTTGACCTATTAACTATGTTTCTAAGTTGTTGCCACCCTCTACGATAAGAAATAGAGGGACATAGTTCCGGTATGAGGTTGAAATTTTGAAATTGAAAAAAGACCAGAAACTAAGAAGATCTAGGTATGTGGACTAATGAATTTTTAAAAACCCGATCGAATTTTGAATCGGAAACAATCCCTTGACTCTGCTGTTGGGTGATCGCAATCTTCGCGCAAGAAAATCTAACCCTAAATAAATATCTTCAAATTTGCAACGTAAAAGTACCAGCTAATTGAAATTAAGAAAATCCTTAAATAAGACAAAATAACATCTGTAGTGGTAAAAAGGAGAAAGCAACATAAAAACTTCAAATAAATAATAATCAAACAACAGGGTAACTTTTAAACAAAATTGTTTACTATTAAAGCTACTCTTCGGCTACCAGTTCTCCCTCTCGTGTAAAGATACTCAACAAATGTAAACCCAACCATTTCAGCTTATAAGTTCTCCAATATCGCTTCTTAGAGTTTCTCGCTTACAAGAGATATTCGTTGAACCACCAAGAAAATTGAAATTGAATTGCTTTGAATCCTTACTTTACGTGTTTATTTTAAAGCTTACTTTGATCGTCTATGACTCCAAGTTGTAAAGATGTTTGAGATATGAAGCCCTAGTTCATAACATCACATCACTGATTGTCATACCTCGGACCGTTGTTTATATTCGGAGAATGCTTCGATTTCATCTCTTTTCCCAATGAGTGACTAAAGTATTCTTATATTATATATTCTTTTGCGTAGTCCTACAGAAAACTTCTCACGCAATAAAGCCATAACTGGTCGTGTTATGTGGCTTGTCTTGTTGGAACCACATATGGTCGAAGTCATGATCTTCAATCGCCGGCCAAAAAAGCCGATTATCATTCGATCATATCGCTCCGAATTGAATATAACCGTCCGCCCATTGGCATCTTCAAAGAAATACGGATCAATGATACCTTTCGACCATAGATCACACCAAAAAGTCACTTTGCAACGGCACCTCTTCGATCACTTGTGGGTTTTCTGAGCCCCATATGCGGCAATTTTATTTGTTTACATACCCATCGAGTGAGAAATGTGCCTCATCACTGAAGAAAATGTTGTTTGAAAAATCGGTGTTTATTGTCTGTTGTTCCAACACCCAAGAAGCGTGTCTACGGCATTATGAATGGTCAGCAGGCTACAATTGTTGCGTAAGTTGAACTGGATAGGGATGGAGATGCAAATCCAAATGCAAAATACGTCAAAGTGAGGTGTACGACACGTTCAATTGCTGCGAACGCTGGGAAATCGATAAATTCGGATCATCAGCAACACTTGCACTTAGAGCAGCAATATTTTCGACTAAGCGTGTATCACGATGATGTAGAGGCCTTAAAACATCTTCAGAATTTTACCGATTGCTTACGTAGTCGGTCGATTATGACGACCATAATCATACCGTAATGTGGAAAAGTGGCTTCGTTTGAATTACCACTTTTGTAGTAGGTTTTAATAATTTTACCGCGTTGTTCGACTTGTAAGCGATCCATTATTGTAAATGGTAAACAATCAAATTGAAACTACGAAATGAATGACCCTGTAGTTTTCATTATCCGCCTACCTAACTCACAATACGCAATCCAAATTCAGTTTGAAATTTGTTGGATAATGCAAAACCCAAAGACCACGCCAAGCACCTAGTTAAGAAAATTCACAGCCATATTACCGCGGTGTGCACCATTAGAGCGATGAATCGATTTGTTGACGTGTTCTGCGGATTGCCTTGGCGTATGGAACAACTTGGTGTATTTTACGTGAAGATCTTGGTAAAATAGCATATACAATTTAATTCGTTCAAGAACTCCAAATTATCTCTTTTTCATTCGTTGGGCTTTTGAAAAGTTGTCTCGACGACGCTTGATTCCAACAAGATGCCGCATTTTCCACACCGGTAAACCGGTGAATTTTCTGCCTTGTGACTTCATACTTTAATTTTCTTGATTAAGCACTGGTTTGGACCCCCGCACAATTATCAAGGATTCTTTCATCAATGACGTTGTTAAACCTAAAATGCAGGAAGGGTGTGTCTGCTCATCTCAGACGATGCAGAGTTGCCATAAGTGCTGCGTGCTGAGACCCTAAGGTCAATAAGAGGTGTTGACTCATGCCAAGGGTGGAACCTGTGACCTCAACACGGGTTCCGAATTGTTATTAAAGGGATTGACGGAGAGCGATGGCAAGGCGTATCCTTGCTCCTATGGATATATGGGCATCTCGTGAAGTCTTCATAGATTGGTGTTCACGAAAAACATGACACATTCTGACCTCATACCTCGAAATTTCTTTCTTTGGGACTACGCAAAGTACAAAATTCACAGAGGCTAGCATTATTTGAGTCGTTGGTTAAACACTTCAAAATGAGCTATGTTAGTAACAGCTACACCAAAATTTGAAAGAAATAATCTTCCAAATTGTAAGGGATATATGATAATTGAATAAATTGATTTCTTTGGATGATTTTTTAATTTTTAAAAAAGTACCTCTAAAAGAATCACCTTTTATTTAGTGCTGGTGTGGTTACTTTTGTCTCATCTTGCAATGTGCTCCACTTTCATAAAAGTTTTCATACCGTATTGGACTTTTAGTTCAGGATGTTGATTATAGATATATCGATATTCATTATTACGATATTCCCTATGTTTATGTTTCAAAAATTCTCATTTCACATGACGTATGAATGCTTCACTTGTCAAATCGATTAACTCCATTCATATGAGCAAATATGTGTATATATATATATGTATAAGTAGTTATCAGCATTGAACTGTCCATTTTCGGAAAGTAAATCTTAATTTCCTCAATATCATGTCCCCGGAAATAGTATTTTCAAAACGAACTTCCTTTATTATCTCTTCCAACTTTTGCACAAGGTTGCTTTTCAGAAAGTCAAATATTACAAGAGACATACTTTCACATGGATTCTTACAATTCTTACAATAAATCGTTTCTTCTATTCATACAAGTGCACAAAAAAGAGAGAAAAAAAAATCAAAAATAAACATTTAAAGTTCATTGAAGATTACTTTTACATCCCTGTCTGGCTTGGGTAATACGTTATTATCTGATATTAAACTAAAGCCATTTCAAATCCTTGCTGCTCTCTGCCACAAGAATAACATCACGTGCCAATTGATGTGGGTATGACTGTGTATTACTATAAAACCACATGTCTATCACTAAAAGGGTGGCATTCGTCTTATTGGAGTGTTTCGTAATTCTCATCTTACAAGAACTTGTATCCCTATTAGTTGCCCAAAAGGTCTTTCAATTTCATTAGGTTATTTCACTTTTTCATTCTGTGTGAGTTGAGTCCTTTACTTTAAGTATCACTATAGGTACAAGTATTTCTATGTCACACATGTACTCGTAACAACTTGCCCTTAAGGACAATCTATGTGATTGTCACCACGGTGATTCATATTTCTTTTCCCGGGAAACTTGTTTCAGATCACTTAGTATTTTCTTCATTAAAATGGCTCAGTGAAGAAAGTTGCAGTTTTCTTGTGAGTTGAATAAAATATTTTTGAAATGAGGCTGCAGTAATTGACAATGTGACATCCATCAATTTCCTTTCATATCCTCAAGTGATAAGTGTCGAGAGTGTAGATGGTTGAACTTTGTCAATCAATCAAATTTGCTTAATCGTGGGTGCATACGAGTCTGATTTTTTTTTGTCCTCTTTAAATTCGTTTAAAAGTTTTTAAAGAACGTTTAAGGGTTTTACGTAAGTCATGTTGCGTACCATTAAGCACAGGCATTTTAATACTGAACATCTTAACCAACTGGTTATCATTTATTGTAGAAATATTTGCAGATAACGATGCTAAGTATGTTATACTTGGGGATTCCTTATGTGGGCTTGAAAAACATTTTAGTCCTCTTTTCCTTATCTCATATGAAAAAAGTTTCTCTTTAACAGTCGAACGTTACGTCCGTGTCTCCGGGAGCAATACCGACACATTTTTTGGGTAGAACCATCGTTTTTATGTTGTTCACTTAGTCTCTCGATAGCATTTCAAAAACAGATTCTTTTCCTGAATTTAATTAGTAGCCTTTGTCGAAACAGAACACTCTCTTTTTGTCTAGGATATCACCCACTTTCTCACCCTATTATCTAACGATGTCGGGAATAGGGAACTATGCATCATTAGAAGTTCTGTGGGGATGCGACGTACAGGTTCTTTGTTGATGCTAGGTCCGACTGGCCGATATTTAAGATTGCACTATCGCCTAAATAATGCGGAGGCTGTAAAGTCACTGTTGGTTTTCGACTACGATGATCATTCAGTACGGTACAAGATGTGCGCACGCTACACATTCAATAGAAGTAGAGCCAGAATCATCCAACGTCCAATAAAGACTATTCATTTCAACTGAAGGATACTACTGAATGTTTTTGTCTACTCCCTTCTGTTGGAATCCATCGCAAACAAGATTAAGTCACTGCAAACATAAGCTATAAAACGCACAAATTCGTCGATGTGATGGATAACTTTCCCTACTATTAAGTAGGGACTAGGTATTACTACCGAAGTCGGTAGCTGGACTCATTCATTACTGTGATTGCAGGAAGAAGGGGCTGATAATAGCTGCGATGTGTAGTGCTCAGACTACTTTTCTGGCTGGTAGCATGTGCAAAGTGAGCGGCAATAATCTCCTAGATTTCGTTCTATCGTCTGACCTGATTAGCTGCGGGGCAACCTTCGTTACGAAAGTAAGACAGCAAGTTATCGATTTGACGCACGCATACTATAGAGATTACCATTTGGAAACTATTATTGGATGCCTCCATGTTAGATCATAGGTGTATTGAATTCAGAATAGGATGCGAGGTATCGATCTTATCAGCTGAACACGATTTAAGAAGAACACCATCAAATCCAAAGTGCTCCTCTGAACTCGGGACAAAACAAAATCTAAACAGCACTCTTACTAAGTGTCCTTAACTGACATGCCCAGCTTCCAACCAGTTTAGCAGATTCCTTGTTCTTTCGTAAAACGCAGATCTGCAGCGACTACGTAAGGAAACCGGAAATCTTTTCGTCAACTCACGTCAGACAAGTTCGTAAGAAGCTTATTCGAATAATGGGATTGCAGGCTCGATATTTCTAAGAAATCGGCGGCTTTTCTGTTGTCCATCAGGCTACTTACTGGCGTCATGGTGGGCAACACTTTTGCTAAGCACTTAAATATGTTCGGCATAAGTAACAAAACATCCTGGGACGTTTGCTGTGAAAGTGAAGATGATGTTTTAGTAGTTTAACTTAAATACCCACATCTTTACCATAATCAACGACTGATCATTCGTCAACCACTTATACATCAGGATTGGCAGTGCAACAGGCCTGGAGAATAGGATAAACGAGCATAGTGCCATTTTAATAAGACCAATGCAAATTCACTAACTATGAAGGTGACGACTGGCGGTCGTTTTGATTAAAGATACTAGGTGGGGTGAAAAGTAACCTCCTTGGGAATGAAAAAAAATTTTTTTTTAAATGTTTTTTTTATTTTATTCAATATAGTCCCCTTTTGGCTTGATACACTTATTCCAGCGATTTTCCAACTTCTTGATCCCGTCCGAAAAGTAATTTTCCGGAAGATCTGCAAAATGATGATTTGCTCTCGTGAGCTGAATTTTCTATTGATGAGCCATCTTTTGAGGTTTGGGAAGAGATAATAGTCCGAGGGAACCAAATCGGGCGAATAGGGTGGATGCGACAGCAATTGGAGCCGTAAGTCATTGATTATAGCCGTGGTTGCGATGCTCTTATGCGCCGGCGCATTGTCTTGCAAAAACAAAATTTTTTTTCACTTCATGTGAGGCCGTTTTGCAGCGAGCGATTTCGGCCTTCAATCGCTCCAATAATGCACAGTAATACTCGCTGTTGATGGTTTTTCCTTTTTCAAGGTAATCCACGAAGAGTATGCCATGAGAATCCCAGAAAATCGACGCCATAACCTTTCCGACCCATTGAGCCTCCCTCGGCCGTTTCGGTTGCCGGCTTCAGTCCATTGCCGGGCACTCATTCTGTTCTCTGTTGTGTAATAGTGGAGCCAGGTTTCATCAACAGTTACCAATCGACGCCAAAAGTCCGCCCGTTTCCGCATCAGCAAGTCCACACACTCTTTCGAAGTGCAGCGCGGCACCCAGCGGCAGGATAACTTTTTCATATGCAGAATATTGCCCAAAATATGGCGTTTGCGCTCAGTACTAATCTTTGTTGTATCTGCTAGCTCGCGGATCTTCACTTTCCGGTCAGTCAACACCATTTCATGTATTTTTTGACATTGTCTTCTGTAACCGCATCGGAGGGCCTGCCGCTTGATCGGTAGTGGAGTTACGGCCACCACGAAACTCTCGAAACCAATATTTGACGGTGTAATCTAACGGAGCATTAGCCCCATAATATTTATCCAACATTTCTTTTGTTTCCTTCACCCTTTTGCCTCTCAAAAAATAATGTTTTATGAGAGAACGAAAATCGTTTTTGTCCATACTCAACATGATGCCAAACACGTCATAAATAATCAGCTGTCAAATCTGCTCTACTACCAGATTTATCTTTTGTACCTCATTCTTGCATTAGTTGCTTAATATTTTCAGGAATTAGATCTGTCTTTCTGTGAGATCGCCTTTATGGAGAATATGTTTTCTATTTTGTTTTAGAAAATGACCCTTGGACAGGAGATGGATATGAAGAATACCAAGGTACGAGTAGTTGTATTTGGATCTCTATTGTGACTTCTTACATCCTTGTAGTCAACTGCACGAACATACTACCACATCTTTAAGTCAACAGTGGAGCTTGAGATTCCTTTCACCAAAATCGGGTCAGAACGAACATATACAGAATTATCTTAGCCGATTTCTGTTTTCCACCAAAAACATGGTTTGCAGTAAATGTATCCGTTCCATATATCTCCATAATAACAAGAATATTTTCACTAACTTTAGTAAGAAGGTCCTTTTAACGACAAGATGCTGCAAAATTGGTTAACTATCAACTTTCAACTATAAAACCAGAAGACTTGCTCCTACAAAGTTCTGTCATTTCCCAACCCCTTACTCTTTCTCAGCTAATTTAAGACTTCTGATGAATTCAGAACTAAAATACTCGTACATTTCTCCTCCCAAATTGGATTCAATTCATCCTGGGCGACATGGCTTTAATTGATTTCGCACATGTTCCTTGTGAATTTTACTTACGTTATGAGTTTATTTTTCCTACTCGTAGATGATACGAATACTTGGGACACCGTTCATCTCTACCCGCCTCAACCATCGTGAAAAACTAAATTCTATTTCGTTTAGGTTTCGTCTAAATTACGCCAATATCTCAAATTATCCTTTCATTGTCTCACAATGTAGTCGGGTGAATTGATAAGGAGTCGGCCATCCTCCCTTGGAAACAATAGACAGCTTTCAGCCTACAGCAGTCAGGATTTCATTTGTTCAGCATTTCTGAGACCGGATTAATCTAAGTGTTAAGTAAAAGGGCGAACGAACATGCAATACCTATCTGGGATGTATCTGAATATTCACTTGTACATATACAGATATACCATATGTGTATAGTAAGGACAAGGAGTAAGATTGGAATAATGCTCAGGATGTTGGTGATAATAGACAGGGGTATCATGTTTGACAAGGGGGTTGTATTAAGCTCCACTGATTACATAGTCATTAGGATGTCAGTTGAATGAAATATATTTGCACAGGACTCACAGGAGGACTGTCTTCTATGACACGGAAAGGTGCTTCTTTTTTTGTGATAGATACACACGTGAAGAATGTCGCAATCAATTGACTGATGACTGTCAGGGTTGTTTGAAGGAAATGAATCTCAAATGCGAATTAAAGTTGAATTAGTTAGTTTACGACATAAAGCATGAAACAGAGCAAGATTGTTGATCGAGCTGAAGTAAAAGATTTTATTGGACCGTTTTGTCCGTAATCAAAGTTAAATTCATAAAGTCAAACTCGGAATAGAAAGCAATAAAAATGAGGGCGTGCTCTTTAATGGTTTACGACCCTGACTTTTTGATAAATGCTAATTTATTCATTACAATGTAAAAAACTGTCTGTGATGAAGCTACTGGGCAAAGTCAGTTGAAGGTAATTTACTGGCATCGTGACATTGAGTTTTTGCTTGAATCTTGACTCAGGGTACAATCGTGGAAGCATACAAGTTTCTTCTTTGTTAAGGAGAGTCGTATTATTCTCAGAAGTAATGTAGGAACTTTATACAGCCCTAAGATTTGCTGATCTGCCTACTGACAATACAGTTCAACACCTAGAGTTGGTTATGGTTGAAATAAATTTTCTGCTGTAAAATGCGCTTTTATTACTTGGAACGAAAGTTGTATTTGAAGTCTAAATCTGGAAAACAGAAGTGCGTTCAAGGTGCATTGAAGGAAATAAGAGGAAAGGAAGTTTGTGTTTTTATGTTTACAGTTTTACAGCTTTGTTCGAGGACAAACTTTTCAAGAGGACTTAAAGTGGTACCTTTGTGATACATACAATGAATTCTCACTTACAGCATTTGAAAATTCCCATGTTTACCATGAAATTAATTTCTTTCCGACACGTCTTCTGCACTGGTACGTCTGATAACAACTCCTCAGAATTGGTCAGAATATGAACTAATCATAAGAAAGGGAGAAGGTACACTTGCCAAGTTTATAGCTTATTGGTTTTATACCCGTGGACGCTGAGTGGTGGCAATATGGAGACGCAAATTTGCCAACATATGGCAAAACAGCCCAAAGCCAGCGAACGATTGCGAGAAATTTCAGCCTCAAACACCTAGAATCGCAATAGACCGGTTGAGAGTTTTTCGATCAAGTATCCCTTAACCTTACCTTGCCGCCAGCAACAAACGTAATGGCACCACGTAGGCCATTCGGAAGAAAAAGGTGCTCATTCCAAGCCTAAAAGAGGTGCTATCAAAGAATGAAGTTTGGGAGTTTTTCCAAAACTTGAAATGGCCATTCTAAAGGTGTAAAGTCCTGAAAAAAACTTAAATAGATACGCTGAAAATCTGGAAAGAGTTTTACTACAGACATTTAACCTCGGCGATGACAGACAATATTTCCAGCCACCCGAACAAGTTTAAGTCGTGCCCGGCTTAGCTGAGCTGTTTAAAGCAGCATGTGGTGATTGGATCCGGTAGACGTAAGTATTCCCGACGAATCATCTTGTTTGTCCGATCTTACAGAAGGGTGATCCACTGAATTCCGCAAACTTCAGGGGAATGAGTCCTCTCAAAATCTCATATCAGTAAGGCAAGGAATGTGCACCATAGATCAAATTCGGAAAAAATCTATACGTACCAAATCGGTAGACATCAGCTCCACATCGATTTCATCGCCGTATTTGGCAATGTCTATAGATATGAACTATACAGGGCCATTTGTAGTTATAACTACTTCTTATCCTTTAATTAACCCTTTCCTCGTTATACGAACTTATGCGTAACGAGTTTCCCATTTTTACTGCATCGCTGCTGCTCCGCTTATGGGGGTGGCTTATGTCGCAGACCGCAGAACGCGTCTACATAATGCTCGTCCCTAGATCGCTTCAGTGGTCAGAAGCGCATTTGCCATCTGAGATATCCAGGAATTCTTTTTCCGACCTCGTTTTCTTACAGTTGGAGTGACCGTAGTTGATAGTGCATTTTTAACCGGATTTTCCGCAGATCTTCTTTGAACGTGGCAATACCAGCTTATTCTATTCGCCTCAAGCGCTAAGGCGTTCTTTAAATCTTCTACGTTATCGCTAAGTACAACTACGTCGTCAGCGAAGAGAATTGGCGTTACATTTGCTTCGCGCATGCAGTCCTTTAAAAGATAGTCGAATACTACGTCAAAGAGGAAAGGGCTAAGTACGCTTCCTTGATGCACTCCGACATTAACTGGAAATTCTCTCGTTAGTCCAGCAGAGCTTTTAACCGCAGTTTTCACGTTTCCATACATGTCTTGTATTATTCTAACATACGTTTCCGGTACGTTTTGAGACCTCAGCGCGGCCCGTATGAGATCCCTAGGCACTCGATCGAATGCTTTCTCCAGGTCGATAAATACCATGTGTAAGTCCTTAGACGAATCACGGTGCTTTTCTATTATTATTCGTAGGCTTTGGATAGCGTTCACCGTCGATCTTCCTTCAACAAATCCACACTGGCTATTATCGAGCTTTATTATTTGCCGAAGACGTTCGTTTAAGACTCTTTCGACGATTTTCATTGTGTGTGACATAAGATTGATTGAATGGTAGTTGTTGCATTGTCGAGTGTCGCCTTTTCCTTTGTATAATGGAACCAATAACCTACTTCTCCATTGATTCGGCATAGGTTGTCCACATTCTAATTCATTTAAAAGTTTCAATAGCCAAACGCTGCCGATCCCCTCCATCTTCGACCAAAACTCTGATGGAATGCTGTCTGGTCCCGCCGCTTTCCCCCGCTTCATTTTTCCGATTGCTATACTTATTTCTTCGATTGAAAAGTTCAAAACTTACTCCTCGAATAGACCAGCTGTCGGCACGATATCACGTGGATGCTGTTTGTTAAGCAACTCCTTACAGTATTCAAGCCACCGGTCACCAATTTCCTTTTCAATTCCTAATAAGCGACCGTCTGCATTTGTTATGTATTTCGGCGAGGTTATTACCATAGAATTTTTTCGCCTCTGTGCAGCGAGCTTAAAAATATTTGGCACTTTAGTATTGTAGTTACGAGTATAATATCCCTGCCAAAGTCATTTGACTGTGCAGTGTGACGATGAGGAATGCACACTCCTCCATGCAAGGGAGTCGAAAAACTTGTTTAGTATATATCTTGCATACGCAGATGACATTGATGAAGAACACAGCGAGCTGTGAATGGAGTAATAACGACCATTAAAGTAGAAGTGGCAAGGATGGGTTACGGGCCAATTAACGGAAAACAAAGAAAATGCTGTCTAAAAAATGGAACTTAATTACTACATCGATGTCTAGAACAGCTTTGAGGTAGTTAGGGTTTTTTCCTACTCCTGTCCCGCTATTAACTACGATTTCGATATCAAGGCGGAAATCATGCGAATAGCTGATTGTTTGGACTAGGAAAGGAATTGAACAGAAAATGCTCTCTTAAGTAACCAAAAACACATTATACACGACACTGATCATATCAGTCCGGGTTTGGAAGCTTGAAAACCGACGAATGCGGATAAAAAGGGTTCTTTGCGTCAAGGGAGAATGGAGCCATTTCAACAACGAACATTACGGTCTGTAGAGAGTAGTAGACCTCGTTAGAAAAGTTCCATTAACTCGACATATGTAGTTGGGTAAGTCACCTTGAACACAACGATACCAGAGCCCCTGCTCAGAACCAGAACCTCCAACCCAGAGGGACAAGACGGTATAGGTAGTGCTCCCAAGTGGAGAGGGACCCCAGTCAACTTAGTGTGCGGAAGTAGAGGCTGTTGCCCAAAACCGCGCCAGCTGGATAGGCATGTTAGCTGAAATCCTGGTTCACTGCGGACCAGGAATGGTCGTTATTTGCAATGAAATGCAAGTCGACAACTCGTCAAAGGAATGTGCGTACAGAAGAAATTGTATCCGATATGGATGAAAATGCGGCGGAAAATCTGGAATGATCAATTCGGCACTGATCGCAATTGCTTAGATTTTTCCATTTTTTTTTCTACTTGTACTCGTAACAGATCTAACTGATATAACAACGAAAGCCGAAAGCTTACAAAGGGAGCCCACGGATTGAGCTCGTGCACAGCATGAGATCTACTATTGTTTTGATCGAAAAATCATATTTACTGACGAGACATACGAGTAATTGGTTTGCGAACGAGTTGAATTGTCACTTTTGGAGTGACGCAAATCTAGGAGAGAATCATGAGACTTAATTTCATTCGCTATAGTGCACTGTTTGGTGTTCGTTTTTCTGTAAATGCCTCATCGGTCCTATCTGAGGTTGATCTCTATTCATTCCATATAAGTTACATATCTGCTTAAAATTTGGTTGCCTGTCAGTTTCAGCTGAATAATTTCTTTCTCGTAACTACAACTTGTTGTTAACATAGTGAAAGTCATGGCATGTCATATTACCAACTTTATCGTCTGTTCGTTTTTTTCATTAAGGGCTTTAGCCATGTTCTACCTGGAACTGTCAACATCACTATCTATTCTACATGTTAAGTTTCTCTACTACAACTAAATCCAACGGTGAATAGTTTAGAGCTAAAACTTCTTCCTCCGTATCTCATTAGTTGCCATAAGCAACTTAGTCTACATAATACAATTTACATGTCAAATGGGTAGTGCTTGACAGTTTGAGGTTGTACGGAAAATTCGAAAATTTCATCTCTTCCCAAAATATATGTAGCTGCAATTAGTACGAAGGTACAGGAGTCAAAGTATCCAGAAATGATATGGGGTTAGGGATGTTGCATTCCAAAACAACTAACAGTTGTTCCAGGGAACACACATCAACAATTCAATTCAATTAAAAAAATTGTTAAAATGTTGCAATATTTATCAGTCAGCGTTCACATTTTGTGGCAGTTTCATAGCAACATGGAGAGATTTACAAACATTGTACATTTACTATACATTTTCCGGAATATCAAAGTTGTGGTTACAAAGTCAACACTTGGAAAATCAACTGATGCTCGTCCTCAATTTCACCGGAACACCGGAAAACAATGCCATTAACATCATACAGTGTAAACAGTTGATTTACAATTTTAATAAGAATATTAAATGACTTTGTTGCTGGCTCTACCACCTCTACTCCCTCCACTGGGAAAACATTTTAAACAACTAAAATCAACTGAATAAAAAGTTCTTAGCAAATTTGTCAAAGTTGATATCGCATGTCATAAATTTGAAAGGAATCAATGCCAAACGGTTCGACCCGGCAAAAGTCAAACATCATCACCAAGCCCACCCATTCTATTTAAAATAAGTTTGTCCTTCTGTATGGGTATACCCGTGTAATGATGTAACTATGTTACTGGTCTACGGTGGTGACAGAGGCACTATTGTAATCCTTAAATGTTGTATATACTCGAATACTCGACCGAGTGGAGGAAGTAAGTGCCTTCTGCGTTGGCAAGGAACTTTACACGCTTCGACAGGCAGATAAAAACTTTTCTACCTCCGATCTTTATGAGTGTGGCATCATTTTTAATCTTCAGTGACACGAGTAAGTACGCTGTGTCAGTAGAGAGTTCCGCCGCAATCATCACTCTGTCCTTGGGCTTAGCTTGACTATCCTTACTTCTATTCCACCAAAACAGATACCGTATAGGAGTATTGGCTTGACTTTTATGGATTCTTCCAGTTCAAGGAGTCCTACGTTGAGTTTGGCTTCTATTGTGATTTTGCGGTAGCGCTTTGGTGAAACAAGCAGACGAATTTCAATGCTTCGACTGTTTTGACACAAACCGAATGACACAAGGCTTTTAGTACTTGAAATGTGCCGGTGCGAAAGTAGCGATGTCATGAATAATTTTAAGTGAAAATTACTTTATAGCAAGGAAACCATGGCGGCATAAAAAGAATTCCCTCAAGCACAGGTGTGGTTATAGCCTTGAATGAGGAAAACTTTCACAATTTCCATTTCATTGAGGTGAGGCGCTAGGTTGAGGTTACTTGTAAGATATTTAAGGTACGAGTTACCTATACAACATTGTGGCTTGTGGATTAGAGAAGGTAACATATGGCAAGCCGTAAGAAAAATGTGGCAAGTATTTCCAAAGAAACAAAGGAAGACGTGCTGTCAGGGTGCGATTGTTACGTTCTGAGATTTGTAATATTTTTAAGAGAAAAGGGAGGTTTATGGCGTTTGCAGAAGTTTCAAATTTGTTCATTTTGAATTACATGGAATGGGAAATTAATAGGAGACCTAACAGCAAGCAGTTACAATTGGTTAGGAATTGATTGTGTTCATATGTTTCCAGGAACTCATTACTTAAGTTTTTGGAACCCAACGAACCTAGTGCAACGACTTCATTGTTGAATGGAAAGGCTGCACGAACGTGTGACTTTTTGGCGAAATTCCAAATTGGTAATTTAGTTAAAAGAAAGAAATGTGTTATTGTAGTAAATTCCATAGAGGAAAATGTATCTTTGTTCTACGAGTACTTAAGGAAATGGTAACTTTGCTAATGAAAGACATTTCCTAGATACGAGTATACTGTTTCCATACAAAGAAACCACTTTGTTGCTATTTGTAGTTCACTTTTGAACTTCACAAGCAATTTATACCTGACATGTACGAGTTTTAGGGCAATACCATGGCTTATTAGTGTCATTTGTCACGTAATTTAAACATGAGGCAGGTGTTGAAAATCTGGCTAAGCTATCACACTTTTGTCGTCATATTGTTGGTAGAGGAAATCAGATATATATAACACGGGAATATACAGAATGACCTACCAGGGGTAGTACGTGATTCATTATTCAGATTATGGAGCGTTTTGTTAATAAGTTTACCTTTACCTTCGACTTTCTTATTCACTCGTACTTGTAGGGTGGAAGTGTTTAGCGAGGTATTAGTTGTTTGCACAGGTTGATTTTATGGAATTTTATATCGAATGAGACATTTAAAGGGGATATGCCTGTTTCTCGTTAGTTTCTCCAAGACAAACCCTTTTGTAAATGTGAGATTTAGAGTTGATATGTCAATCTACGCGCATATACTCATTCTCTTGTATTTTGGTATACTTACTACCAAACTTGACTTGCAGCTATGCATAACCATCCTGGTAGTACTTACATTTTGAGGTATTGCTATAGCGGTGTATTGGGTTGTCCTACAATACATGAAATGTCTGATTTTCGCGTGAGAAGCCGGAAACGTAAGTTGACGATGATGTGTTAAGAGCAACGGTGGATGCGGACTCAACGAAATCGGTGCGGGAGATTGCACAAAACATACTTTCCTGATCCAATCTGGACTCATTTTGCCGGCAGAAGGTCTTCCGGAACCGAGCAGAGGTAATAAAAGCCTTTGAAGATTTCATTGCCTCAAAAAGTCAGCACTATTTGACCTTGTATCACGTTGGAAGAATGTCATAGATGCCAAGGGAACCTATTTTGATTGAATAAAAATTTAAGGAAAAATAATATTGGCTTTTAAATTTTTACTATAAACACGGACATTTTATGTGGTACAACCCAATACATAGGTCAAATCTCACATCAGCATTGTGAAGTTTGAAGTTGTTCATGGTACATGGCTAGAAAAATCTATGCTGTGCAGGAATTGATATTGCAAGGTCGTCATGTAACTTATTGCGAAACTGATGAATGCCTGGGCATATGTTCCGCTCGCATACATTTAAAATTTGGATGAACATTTGGGGTTTCAAAAAGATTTGATTGCCGTTGGGGACAGCATAATTTGATAATCGCACTAAAAAAGGCTCCTTTCCATTGGTCCAAAGACAAAATGAAAAAATTCGATCACGTTGCTTCTAAAAAAAAAAAAAAAAAACACTGTGGCGCTGGCAGCCCGGTATGGGCCATGGCCTAGCTTCTTAACACTCATTTGTGTTGCTCATGTTGTCATTATAGTCACGTCTGAGCGGGGCCTACGGTTTATCGCCGAGTCCGAACGGCACTCCTTAGAAGTAGAAGGTCTTTCGTAGGCAATTTTACTTTCGGGAGTTTTCCATTTCCCGCCAAAAGGGTTATGGCGATTTGTAAAATTGTTGGTGGCCCAGCCAGGAATCGAACCCAGACTTTCTGCGTGATAGTCCAATGAGCTAACTATCGCGCCATCGCCATCTCCTTGCTTCTATAAGACCGTAAAAGATGAGGAATTAGTGGCCTCTCTCCGGAAAACCCGATATGTCGCCACCGTGCTATTAAAGCAATGTATAAAGGCCAATTCGGAGTGCTACACCATCAGAAATAAATTGGGAGGTCAAGGTTTAAGCGATTAAAGAAGAGGTTGATGCGAATGTGAAAAACATTTTCCGAAATCTACTTCGAACGCTCGCAAAAGTGTATTAATCTTCATGAAGAGTATTTTGAAAAGAAAGAGATTGTTTTCCTAGTGAGTGAAGAGACAACTTTATTGTAGAAGTATCTTGAAAAGACTAAAATTTGTTGGATTGTTTTCTTCGTTCTATGTAAAACGAATTACCGTTTCCTCTTTATCGGGTTAAGGACCTCTAAACTCGTTTTGTCATCTTTTCCAGGGTTTAATAAATCAGTGTACTTAATGTATTGTATAAACAACTTGCGCCCATACCTACTGAGTACTCTTAAATATATACTACCTTGATCAAAAAGTTCGCACTCCCATTGTTCCGATTTGACTTCTGTTTTTTTTGTTAAGTTGGTTCATCTCTTATTGATATTCCCTCTAAATCTTAGCATCATACGAGTAGCTTGATATTTGCAAAAGTAACGTAGCCAAGAGTATATCTATCTGTGTGTGTGTTGGCGATTTTTCCATTACTTCCTCTCGGCTGCTGAAACGCGTTCCCCGTATTGGGATTTTTACTCGATTGAACAGAAAGAAGTCACATGGAGCCAAATGAGGTGAATTCGGTGGCTGTTGGATGGTATTTGTTGCATTTTTCGTCAAAAAAATACGAATAATGATGGCACTGTGCGACGGTGCGTTATCCACGAGTTTTCTGCTCACAATTCTGGTCTCTTTCGGCGAATTGCTTCACGAACACGTCTCATAACACCCAAATGATACTCTTTGTTTAATGTCTGGCCTTCTGGCAAAAATTCAAGATACACTACACCGTTGTAATCCATGAAAACCGTGAGCATTGCCTTCTTTTTTGACTGAAAACGACGTGGTTTTGTTGGTCTCGGCTCATTTAGTGAACGCCATTCACTTGCCTGATGTCTGGATTGCATGTCGTGCTCATAAACCCACGTCTCGTCTCCAGTAATGATCCTTTTGATGAATGTGGGATCGGATTCAGCCTCTCAAATCATCTCTTTTGCGAAGTCAACACGGTCTGTTTTTTGCATGAAATTGAGGTCTTTTGGAACCAACTTTGCTGCTACACGACGGAAACCCGAATCATTAATCAAAATGTCTTGGACGAATCCATAGGCAATGTTCAAGTCCTTCGCTATCTCTCTAATGGTTAATTTGCGGTTATTGACCAACATTTCTTCTACTTCATCAATGTTTTTGTTTCGATGTCGATGGCCTGCCACTGCGTTCATCATCTTCGATTGACTCATGACCACTTTTGAACCGCTCGTGCCACTGGTAAACGACCGTTTTCTTTAGAGAATCGTTGCCGAAACACTTTTCCAACATTTCCAACGTTCGCGCACCATTAAATCCGTTTCTTAAGTAAAATTTAATACAAGTTCGTTGTTGTAAATTGGAAAAAATTGTCAAACACATAGAGATGGATGTACTCTTGGCTACGTAACTTTTGCAAATCTCAAGCTATGACGCTAAGATTCAGAAAGAATATCAACAAGAGATGTACCAACTTAACGAAAAAAACAGAACTCAAATCGGAATAATGAGAGCCCCACACGGTGGGAACTTTTTGATAAAGGTAGTATTTGATTAAAGCGACACTCCATGATCTTGGTTCTGTCGAATGATCATCGCTCGCAAAAAGATGTGTTATTAATGTGCAATGTTGTATAAAAAAATACAACTTTCTAGTTGGTGTGTTTTATCTGACATTGTTCGATATGTTGTTATATGTAAGGCTATACTCTTGCCTGTTCATTATCCTGAAATGACAAGCCATTCCTTATAAACGGCAATTAAGTAAGGCGGGCGATATTGTACATCCGACAACATTTTTAGAATTCTTTCGCTTCAAACATCGTCCGTGACGAGAGTCTACTGAAACACTTTAAGCATAAATATCAAACTACGTGCAAATATAGTGGCAGTAGGATTTGTTCAAGTAAATGCTACAATATTTTTACAACAACTGACAATCTGTATCTAGAACAATTAACTACATTTTACTTAAAACGCACTCGGCGATGTAGGCTTATGGTGGATCAGGACAGGTTCGTGATTGACTGGAATTTTACTAATAAGTTACTGCAGCTGGCTGCAATCTTTTCTGTGTATTGTACATGTCGATTCCTAATCAACAAAGATACAGATGTGGTGTTCATGAAGAATTTTTAAGACACTTTGTTGCGTTTCTTTAGGGTAGCCACTCTGAAGTATTCTAACTGAAAATGAATTAGATATTTCTATAAGGTGGGCCGTAGTGTATGACCTTATGACCCACTGGCCGTTCAATGTGGCATTTAGCAGAATAGAACAACACGCGATCGAACAAGTCCTGAAAGGTCTCGCACCTCCCGTTTGGTTTGGACTCTGTCGATATTGACAAGACGACGTGTCACGCAATCGACCATTCCACACACGTCTGTGCTCCTAGTTTCCATAAAAACACTTAAAGATGAGCTTACAAAGTGCAGACAGGCCATTGGCTGACGGGTGTTTACTATGAATAGCATTTACCTTCCACTCAACTCACACCCTGCTGAATCTCTGCAATGAAGTGAACCAATTCTCTTCAAAATAATCATTACTAATGTTTCATTAGTCACCGCTTAATGCCACCGAACATCGTTTCCATCAATTTCTGGTTTTCAAGAATTATTATAGTATTGTATGTCCCTATGCCGATCTCGTGACGAGGTCTGGAACTTTGAAGGAATTTTCTGTGTTGTAACAAACCTGACTCAAAGATTTCGTTTAAGCCTTGCTGACATACGCCTAGCAAGCAATACATTTGACTTTAATAACAACGATTTGTTTTTTGCTTTTTGGAATGAAACCTTATAAGGATCTACACAGTTAAAAAAATCTTCATATTCCAATTGGTTCTGGAAGTGAAGTATAATTATTAAACAATATCAAAATATAGCTTCCTGGTCATGCAGAATCCTCACGGACAAAAAAATTTATAAGTTCATAATTATGTGGTCATCTACAACTTCCCTTTCATTAAAATTCATTTCCGAGCAAGAGACGAAATTCATCACCGGAACTTTTACGGCACATTTGTCGTGGAAACTCAACGAGTTGTATGACCTGCAGTTGTGGGCATAAAGCGGTCTAAAAAAGCAAAGCATTTACCCCATGGTAATTATCATTCCTTCTGCCACCACTACATCCTTTAAGCAAAATGAAATATTAATAACATAATTAAATTGCCGTGATTCGGTGGCCTCTGAAAATGGAAAACAGCTCATATGTATGTCGCCAGGATATACCATAAAGGCAAAAGTTGGTTGCATCTTCCTACCCTCTATGGTCATTTCAATTAAACCCTTAACTAAAATCTGGCTCATACTTTGAGGTGGCCCCTCGTCACAGTCGAATAAAAAATAGCAAAAAACAAAAAAACACGCCATAAAAGAAAGTCTCCTAACTCGGGGCGTTTTCACAACAGGGCATATAGTGATGTTGTTGCGTGACCTATTGTACAGTTTTTTCGTACCCCCAAAGCGAATAAGTAATTTGATAAAAATTCATAGCTTCCCGAATAACGAGTATCTAAGACGTTTCTAAGCATTTCCCAGCATAAATTGTTTAGGGGTGTCCTCTCCCAGAACTATGTGTGAATAATTTAACATGCTAAGATACATACAAGGAGCGAATTAATGAATTGCGCCCTTGATAAGCGTTGACAATTACATCAACAATGAGAAGGGGCATAGCCACAAATCACCGTCGTAAATCTCATGATCGTGTCCTGCGTTATTTATAGCTTTCTTGAAAGAAAATTGTGGGAACCAGGACATTTTGGTTATTTTCTTGTTTATTTTTCGTTTTGAACGACTGGTGAGGAAATGATAAGAGATACTCATTTCCAGGTGGTTTTTGTTGTTTTTTTCTAGGTTGATTCTTTCCTTTTTAGGAATTACGAGAGTGAAATGCCGCATAAATGGCCATGTTTTTATGGCTAAAGCTTAGGTTATGAATACTTAATAATATCTGCGTGACAAATCTTTCCATGTGACGTGATTTGAATTACCTTTGATTAAGGACATTAATTCTGTCCACTAAGTGTGTGTGGGTTTTTTATATTTTTCCATTTTAGCTGGGAGAATTTGGTGTGATCCTGACTATTATGGATTTATTTGCTGGATGGTTTTTTTTTATTTTTTTTCATTGAGTTGAGAATTTAGTTTTCTGAGAAATCCATTCTCAAAATTACTTGCATCATATTTGACACGAGACAAACACGATATGGGCTTTAGTCGCATCAAAACGTGTGTTGAAGATTACATTTCAAAATCGAGGACACATATTAGTGGGAGATAAAACATTGTCATGAGAACTCAAGACATTTACCAACCCTTAATCGTTTAAATCAGAGGAGTGAACAAACGGATTTGATTTTTTAACTTTTTAAATTAGATATTTTATTCATGTCAAATGAATTAATCAATCCAAATACATAACTATCTTTCGTTAAAAGTTCCTTAGTTCTGAAAAATTTGGGATATTCTGGCAATCATAGCCTTTAGGTTGCTCATTCTTGTGAAGTCTCCCTGCCCCTTTGTTAAGAGTCGGCAAAAAACCCAAGTCCTCTCTCATTCTGTAGGAATAACGACTTTGCTCTGTCTGTTACAAATGTTACCTACTTACTCGTAAGTGGGCCACATTGAACACACATGTTTGCATGTACCCTACCAATTCGTTTCATGCGTTTCAATGCTAAATTAAACCAAGTTACCTGGTACCTGCACAAACATTTACGATGTTCATTATACCAGTAATCACCAAATATTTTCATTTGCACAAAACTGCTTACAAAACCTGATACAACTTAATACGTGGTCGTTAGATTAAAAAAATAAATAAAAAAAACAACTCAGTATCGATTGTAACCTCCTAGATACTCCATGAATACGTGAATTGCAATCAAATGATCCGTACTGGTACAAGGACTTTTAACTCTTGGATGGCTTTTGAACTGTGCTTCCATTTAAATCACATTAACGTAAACTCATTGAACTGGTGTATGAAAATTACGGATTTATTTTACATAGCGGATACATTAACTCGCCTATCGGATGCTTGTAGAACAATAAATCTGAAAAAAATGAGTTGCCGGCATCAAGGAGGGAGATTACATTCAGGCCACGTTCAAAATCAATGTTGGAACAGGCGAATTGTTGGAGTATTTGTTTTGTAATCTCATTATTTATTTTTAAATACGAAAATACACGTAAATATTTTTAAGCGTTGGCTTACTATCATAACAGTTATTTCCGCTGGTCGCTTAAGTAAGAAATTCATCTGGTTTTAATGATTTATTTCGTGAGATTCGGTTTTTAATGGCAGCGGTGCTGCTTTGGAATTAATGTCGTGGGGTTTCAGAGGAAAGCGTGACCTTAACATTTCTGAAAGATACAATATCAAGATTTGCCAATGATTGCTCGTCATGTTATGTCTAAATGGCGATGACAACATTTTATGTAAGTATTTGCTCAGATCTAATGCTTTGATATTAAGGTTCTCGATAAGCTTGCTTGCGAACTTGATATGCCTGTGTAAAATTTGTCTCAGGAACTGCATTCAAGAGAAAATTGTCCTGCACTTTAGGCCGTATCTCATGAATGGTATCCTCGATGAAGGTTTTCAAGACTGAATCGTTATTTGCTTATCCGCATAGATATTCGACTTCAAACATCCCCATGGAAAACAGTCTATAGGTAGACTCACAGGGACTATTGATCTTCTGTACCCACATTATCGGCTTTTTGGCTCAGCATAATATAATCCATAAAACAAATAATAGCGGGTTAAGTTGGTCGATTATGAGACTCAATAAAACAAAGCAATCTTCTATAACCTGTAGAGAGGAAAAACGATTTTCAAATACGTTTAATTGGTTCTTCTTGTTAAAGTCTATTGATAATTTGTCAAACAATATTAAAAATTAATATCAAAAAGCGTTTTATCGCGAAACTGGCTTGGTTTTAGAGTCAGAAGAAGCTTAAACAATTCTTTTCAACATCAACTGTTGAAGATACAGAGATTTCTTTTGGGAAACAGGTCGAGAAAAAAACAAACTGAAGCGGATTTCTGTTCTGAATCCCTTTTAAAGTGCGTTGACCAAGCCGACAGAGGGAAACCGAAAAAAAGTTTAAACGAGCCAAGAATGACTGCAACGCCTTTCTTCAAAATGTGAAATATCAATACGACCAAAATCTGAGCCAAACAATACTACTGTGTCCCAAAGGTAGTAAGAATTTTTGGTCGTTTGTCAAAAATATTAGAAATTCTGCCTCATCCTCCATCCCAATATTCCAGCTGTCAGCTGTTTGGACTTTGCGACCAACCCAACACTTTCAGACTGTGCCATGTGTCCGCCTACACGTGAGTACGTCGAATCTTCAGTCGACAAATACATTTTCGCACTTGTGTAGTAGCAAGGGTACTTAAAGATCTTAACATTCACAAATCCGCTGGTCCAGATCACTGCGTAAGCTTTTTCATCAATCCTACTCTTTAGGACTTTTTCCGAGCAAATGGATAACACCATTTGTTCAGCCCGTCCCTAAAAAAGGTGAATCTTCTTCTCTCTTCTCTTGCAGACCCATTCCCCTTACATCCCTTTTTCACAGGGTCATGAAAACGTTGATAAACCGGAAGCATGGTTTTCGTAGCAACAGGTCTACTGGTGATTTGATGACATGTTTCACCGAAAAGTGGAACCAAAGTTTACATCAATCTGCCGAATGCAAGACAGTTCCACTTGATATTTCTAAAGCGTTTGACAGAGTTTGGCATCAGTCTCCTTTGTCGAAAACGCGTGCACTTGGGGTCGACGATTCTCTTCTTCAATGGATTAGAAATTACCTTTCGGAACGCTCAATTTAAGTTGCCTTGGAAGGTTTAAAGTCTGATATTCACAAAATAAATGTTGGTGTGCCCCAAGGCTCCGTTCTGTCTCCGACACTCTTTTCAATTTTCATCAATGATCTCTTGTCTGTTACTTCTCTGCTTTTCATATTCATTCCCACACTCGCGACCCTGCTATTCGGCTGTAGCGGGAACGGTAGCGTATGTCAAGCTCATTAAATTCCGATATTAGCAGTATAATATATATAATATATATATATATCATCAGAGGGGAATTTAATGCTACCAAAACACAATGGTGTCTGCTGTCTCTGAACTGAAATTTAAATACCCAGCTACTATCCATGAATGACACTCGCATAGTTAAAACCGAAAACTTTCCATTCTCGGTGTGTGTCAATGACAATCTACATTGGAATGACTACATATTTGACATTTTTTACCCCTCCTGATCTGGCTTTAATATATATGGCTTTCATTCGCCCAAAATTGGACTATAATGCTAACATCTGGTCAGGATGTGACTTCTTTGTCCCTACTTGATAGGATTCAAAACCGTGCCGTAAAACTTATAGGTGATGCCAGTATTACACAGTCGATTGACTTCCTTGAACACCGACGTAATGTTTTCTACCTTACCTTGTTCTATCTCTATTTTCACCACCAGTGCACCACATAACTTCCAGTAGCATTCCGTCCCTTCAAACCTCCAACCGTAATACCCGTCTCGGTTTGAATGCTCAGCAGTACACCCCGACTTTCGGACGTACCCTGAAATATTGTGATTCTTTCTTAAGCCGAACAACTCGCTCATTAAATGCCGTGGTGAGCTGTTTATTTCTTAGTCATTACAACCTTCAATCATTTAAAACCAACGTACATCGGTGCCTCTCTTTTATTCTTCCCTAAATTTCTCTCTTAATAATTTACTTACGAAACGTTATTACAAATTTCAAGTTGTAATTGACGGTCCACCACTTAGGACCATATGTTGGTTTCTTTTTAAATCATATGTTATTTGGAAACTGACAGCTGTCATGCAGTCAGAATTGCATTTTTGCTGTCCGAAATGGATCGATTTATGCTTAAACAACGTTGAGAAATATTGCAAAGTTACTTCCAAAGTAGAGGCTCTGTTGCCGAAGCAGTACCTACGAAATTTAAGAAGAAATTTCGGTCGAAAAGGAGAATTTTGCATTAAGAGCATGGATTAGTCCCTTACAAGGTCCAATTGACTCAGGAATTGAAGCAACATGACCAACCTCTTGGTTATCGTTTCTGTCTTTGGCCTTTCAGGAAATTCAAACTTAATGACTATTTTTCTCAAAAAAATTTATATTTAAATGAGACATATTTCCACCTAGGCGGCTACGTAAACAAGCAAAATTGGCGTACTTGGGACTCGGAAAATCCACACGTGGTCATAAAGAAACCAATTCATCTTGAACGTTTGACTGTTTGGCGTGGTTCTTGGAGTGACGACACTTTTGGCCGATTTTTCTTCTAAAACGACAATGGCAGAAACGTTACAGTTATTGAAGAGCGCTACCGGAGCATGATATTCAATGTTTTGGGCCAGAAATTTAGGATTTATATTGAACGAACTATGGTTTAAGCAAGTCGTTCAACAACCGATTTACTGCACACTAAGTTCAATAATCGTGTAATCAGTGATTTTTGTTGTTTTGCTTGCCAGCTTCATAAGTGCGATTTGCTGCCATTGGACATGTTTTTGTGCTGGGCCAATACAGATCTATGCAACAATCCATTTGAACTATCCAGAGACGTTTTAGGCCATCAGAAGCCTTCGAAAATATATTTAAAATTGGGATGACAGGATGACCTACTGTCAAGCAGATTACCGAACAATCGACATCGACATGATACATAATTTAAGTATGAGAAAGCTGTCAGTAAGATAGGGGCTGTGATTGCTAACAGTGGACAACAGGTGACTTTAAGTAAAATTTGATAGAGCTTTTGCATCGAGTAAATCTGCTTTCAATAGGGTAAAGGCCAGAATTGGTTGGAATTATCATGGGTTCGATTTATTTTTGGGATTCGAGAGAATAACCCTCATAGATTTTAGAAACATAGAAACACGTCCTTATTGAACAATTAAAAAAAGTGATCAAATTGCATGGATTTCGGTACCAATTGGTGTCGTTAAAAACATATTGTGAAAACATTTCCTTTTTATTTCTAACACAGGTACCTACCTGATTTTTCTAATGTCAAAGTTGAACCAGACAGACAGACACAAGGTCCAGCAATACTCATAACTGTGAAGATAAAGGTCAAAATTGGGGTATCGAACACTAAATCCTCAATTAATCGTCTCATTATTCCAAATCATGTCTGGGTTTTGGACTTTTAAAGGGCATAAGAAACGAGAGTCTTTTTAAGGGTGAGTTAAAGGTGCGTTCGTATTGAAATACACACATAAAATCCAACAGGTTGAAGAGGTTTGAATTCAACGAAACCAAATGAAGTAACAAGTATTGTCCTCGTAGCTACGTTATATTTTGTTTTTAATTTAAAACAAATAGAAGCCCTAAGTATGCTCTTCACCCCACATTCGCCTCGTCATTGGGGCAATCAAACAATGAGCACAACTCAAATAGGAAACAACCTTCTTCGAAGAACTTTGGACAACGACAACAAAAAGTTGATTACTTGTACATTCATCATGTTTACGTGCCCAGGAAGGAAAAGTCAATCGAATCTTTTTGCTACTTTCAGAAAACTCATCTCCTAGCTTGAATATTTGATAACCTTTGAGAGTAAACATGTCGCAAAACAAAAAAAAAAAAATCACATACTATAGGTAGTTAGCATTTTGCTCACTTTGTCAGGTACCAGATTCGTTTTTTTTTTATTCCCAATTGTATGGAATTGCATAAAAATTGTATGTACTTGTAGCTAAAGTATCATTGTGAAGGTGAAAACTCATTTTCTAAATTTAGATATATTTGTAGATACACAGGGATATCTCTGAAGTATGAATTTCAAGAAATCTAATCGAGCTGGAGTAAAATTCTAAGCAATTTACCATGCCACCGATGTCGAAACAGTGTTCGTACAGAGTGGTATTGTTATACATTTTTAAGAAAACAATGTTTTTGTTTTTTGTTGGTTCAAAATCAACGTTATACTCGTATGTATATATTTACAACATTTCAAAAATTTTGCATGAGTTGACAAAGGTGTTTTCAAAACTTTTACGCACCGAACATTAATTTGGTTTTGCGTGTGGCTGTGCAACAACTCTACACCCGTCTTGTTGGTGTGTTGTAGCAGCTGTCGAACAGAAGTATGTATCATTGTTATTTCAAATTTTTGAAAAAAAAAAAAAAAAACATTTCTTACAAAAAGACGGTTTTTGTTTTCTTGGCCGTTAAAAAAGTTTTCCTCAACGAGTACTTGTATTTGTGCAGACAGTTTTTGTGTTGAAACTTTCGTTGTTTCTGAAAAGTTAGGTAATTGTCGAATTCATTTGACGAAAGGGAGTCCGTAAATTTGTTCGTTTTTGTCAGAGTCAAAATAACATTTGTTCGACTCAATGCCGTTGTGTCACGTCTACTTACCTTATTTCGATTTAATGTCAAGAATTACTTTCCAATTCGAATTTTTATTTCCAAATCTGTTAGTAGGCGTAACATGACTGCAAACCACCATCAGTTACGACAATTTTTATGTAAAACAGTTAAGCAAATGTTTCAGATTCACTACAATGAACATCTTTAGATGTTTTCCTGTATTCGACAAAAATAGTCACTTGTCCACCGTTGTCGATTGACTGAGTGAATTAACCTTTTTCAATTCTGGGTCAACTTTCTATGTCCATTGACCATGTCGTACTAAAACTTTTCATTGAATGTTCTCATGGGTATGATTTGAGTTCCAAATGCATGGGTGCACAATTTTAAAGGATAACTAAACTATTCTTATACATAGCTATTCGAGTGTACTCAGGAAAGGAAAGATGGTTTAAGTATTTCTCTAGTTTCAAAGTTGATGAGTTTCTCATATTTGAATGACTTTACCTTCGGATTAAATTCAGCTCTCGGAGAAGCTTTATGCAGATGGTACATGTGAACTTTGCCCTTCCATTACGTAAACTATCTAAGACGCAAAACTTTTACGCGAGTGTGATATATGGTATGTACTACCCCTGAAATTTTCGGATATGAATTATATGATACAACAGAGTGTAACTGGACAACTCAGCATATGATGTACAGATGAATAAAAATAATGACATGGCATCAATCAATCGGAAGTAACCACTCAAGGGAGTCACGAGTGTTATGTTTGGCGCTTCATCATCCGAACCTACACGATTTTCCACAAGTACGAGTAGATCAGCTTAAGGTATGACGGTTGGTCTGTTAAGTTTATCTTGCAGGAAAGGCATATAAATTATTCTGGCAGCTAAATCCCTAACTTGTCGTAAAAACTGATTAGATGGAGAAAAATCATATTAAGGCACTTTAACACCAAGCATGAACTTAAGGAACGTGAATATCTTATGAATCGATTCAAAGCAGTCGCTGCGGACATCTTCCGAATACAAATATTTGTGTTAAAGTTCGACGGGTTGAAGTAACAAAAATGTTCTACGGTCACTTAAACTCGTTATTACATGCGTTCATGAAACGGATGGATGCGCTATTTAAACTTTCAGAACGAATGCGTAAACTATTTGAGAACAGGACAAAATAAGAACTGAGGTTTTATTACTAAGCTGACTGAACTCAGAGACACGAGTAAGATCGTAAGCCTATCAAAAACCAGCGGCCAACTTAAACTGGTAACTAACCAGTAATTTTGGAACACTGAAGAATCGGTAAATTGTAAATACTCGTACAATGTAAAGAAATAAATGCCTTTGGGAATTAAATGTATACACGTTGGGAATCGTCCTACGAATACGAACCCTGTATGGGCGACTAGTGTAAATCTTGTGTTTAAATGGTTCGTGGTTTTGTTCGAAAAAATAATGAGAGGTGATCTAATGCCTAACAAGTGGAAAACTAACGATCAATAAAATGTATATTGCTTACTATAAAAATATACGAGTGAGTTCCAGACAGTCGAGAGTGAAATATTCTTGAGTTCTGTGGGAGTCAATGTGACTTTGTGCGAGTGAGATCGGAATATGACGCGATCCAAAGCTTACGCATAGTTACGAAGAAGCAACGTGTAACTACTGATAACGTGTCGCTGAGGTTATTTTCGTCGACTAATTATTTTCGTAACTAGTTGGTCTGACGTCACCTTATTGCGAGCGAAACAAACTTCCCATATTGAAATTTTCTACATGCAAAATATCTTTCATCCCAAAATCAAATTAACTGTCCGGAAAGTAATGTTTAACGCAGTGATTGGAATTTAATAGGATTGGTTCCACCTAATATTGTAGGGACAGTAACGTATTCTTTTTATTGTAATTGTTGAAAGATCTGGCATCACCGATTCTATTCTTCCTAGAGGGCGTCGACTTTCGACAAGTTTGAATTGGCCTATTTCTTTGTTCCCTTTGACTTTAATCTTTCTTTTCAATTTGACAATTTGTTAAAATTGTGTTGCAAAATTTGCCATTTAATATATACTAAACGTAAAAATTTTCTTTGCATATTACTTTATCTATTTCAATAATGAATTCATTGTTTCTTAGGAAATTTTATCATAACGCTTAAGCAGAACAAGCTAAAATTCAATTTGTAACCTAACGCTTAATAAAAGCTTTGATTAAAACTCGGATTAAATACTTTTTGAAAAATTTAACAACAGTAATCGTGATTTATTGTGACACTTAATATAAGTAAACGTTGGGACCTCCACCTTGTCTTATGACTGATAATATAGTTTAAAATTTTAAATTTGATTAAGATACATATCATATTATTAAAACCGATTTCTGAGAATTTTAAGATAGAGCTAATTATAATAGCCGACTCTGTAATGTTCAAAAAAGGTGGACGAAGAGTCTACCTCAAAATGTAGCAGAGCCTGATGGTCCAGTCGATTCGAATGAACATTTTTTTCGATCATATAAATGTAGAAAACATCAGCAATTTATTAGCTATTGGTCCAAAAAAGCTGTGGAATGGCACTTTAACATCAACCAACCAGTTTTGTTTTATGATTGCAATTTATCAGCTGCTAGCTTTAGTCTCAGTGGTTGCAAGCCTATACTTATTTTATATCAGACACAGGAAAGTTTCGGTTGTCATTTCTTAACTACACAGAAAATTAACCTTTACCTATTTCAGTGAACCTTAAGGTCACTATCCATCCAAAACTAACACAGGTACATCTACTTTTGAAAATACAGAATGGATTGCTTAGCATTTTAACAGAGTCGGAGATAAAATCAAAAAGCGGAAACACACATACTCACCATCTGCATAACGGAAGCAACTAAGCAACTGAACTGTACAGAGAAAATTAATGCGGTACGACTGGGGATGTTATACAGCAAGAAAAAAAGGCATTTCTGCAAAGTTGGGTTATCAAATGCCAATGAAATATTCAAAAAGCAAAAAGGTTATCATATTTGGGAAATTGCAAGAAACTCAATGCACAAATTTTGTAGAAGTTTAACAAGTTGATACATCACTTATAGCTTAATATTTTAGATGACTACTAAACTCAGCATAGAATAGAAACCAAATTGATTATGCACTACCTTATCAGAGACTGGATAGCATAATTTTGTCTTATAAAGTCTGCAGAGTCATACGATGGTGTAAACCTTATAAAACTCTAAGATAGGAACGAGAACCATAAGAATTCTTTTGTTAATGCCACAAAGAAATACGATACGGCGGCAGTCCCGTGAAGCTCCAGGAAAAGTATAATATTCTTCTCATATACAAAAGGCAATCGCAGTGATCTCTTCAAGTACAGAAACCCTTTTTAAACGCTATAATGAAAATCTTCACCGTGCTGGTCTTTGAGCATCATCGCAAGGAACTATTGTTCAGAGGATAAAACCTGTACGCAGATCTCGGGGTTATTATAAAATTGCGATTATACCGTAAAAAAAACTGCTAAGAAAGAGCAACTAACTGTAGCTGGAAGAATATACTTGGTAAAATAGGTGCTGTTTTAACCACAAAAAAAAAAAAATAAATAAAATTACTAGTCAGCAATAAGATGCAAGTGTTGTGTATGTACTAATATAGTATAGTACATACATACAAAATCTCTGAAGTTACTTTATAATACATACAAATCTATAGGCTTCCAAAAAATACCTCAAAGTATTGTAGTATAATTTTACTTGGAAAAATTTCTAGCGCCACAATGTATCAGTTGCACTTTTTATAAACACATCCTAAAAATAAAAGCATTTTGAAATCTGAACCTTTCTCATCATTGCAAATCATCTCGTGTGCCATAACCGCTAATTTTTGAGAAAATAGTCTCGATTATCGGTCGAACATGTCATACAGCTAATAGAGCACTCTGCAACAATACTGAAAGAGACCCTATAATATTAGTTGAAAAGGATGGATTATGGAACAGAGCCTCACAAGAACCTCGTATAGAACGTTGCAGTACAATACGAAAAAAAGGAGAACTCTTGCCGCTAACCCTGCATACAATCAACCGATGTGACGAAGCAGAATATACTTTATGTAATTCACTGTGTACAACAGTTAATCGGGTTATATCTAATATTCAAAGCGATTGAAGAGCAGACTGGAGATAAGTAAAATTTTCAGCATAGGAAATTATTTCAATCCTTAACGGTCAAAACAGAAGTATGTATTTTGTATACCTATAGATACCTAAACTGTTCAGTAACATATCAACAGAAAATATATGACTTTGCTTTCTAAATTGTAATCTGTATTTAAAATTATTTCGACTCTCCTGTTATCTTGAAACAATTATATTGAAATTTTCGAATTATTTTTAAATTAATCACTAAATTCAAATACTATATGAGTGTATAATAATTTAAAACTCTTTCTTGTCCAGCCGAATTTAATAAATTGTGAGTTTTGTAAAATTCTGTATTACTTAATCTCATCTCTAAATAAAATCACTACTACTTCTACTATACTGTTACAACATTTTACTTATTTTCTTGGAAGTTGTTTTGAAATTATGATTTCTATTGAATAATTTATTATTCGTTTGGTTAAGCTTAATTTAGAGTTTACATATTCTAGGAAAAAACCTTTTGCTTATCAACTTATTTATGTTATTCAAGGAATTCTTCGATCCTTAATGCATCCGGATGTTACAATGTTTTTTCCATGCAACAGTCAATTTGAGTTCGAAGACGCAAAGCGTTTTCTTTTTATTTCATTTCCAATACAAATAATTGCCTTTTATCAGCTTGATCTTACTTTAGGTGGCGCTACAGTCCGGGGTGGACCTGGGCCTCAGTCAACAAGCTTCTCCAGCCAGCTCGATCCCTGGCTAGCTGTCTCCAGTTTCGCACGCTAAGTTGGCTGAGGTCCTCTTCCACTTGCGTGCGCCACCTGAGTCTTGGCCTTCCTCTACTGCGCTGTCCCTCGGGGGCGGATTCGAAGACTTTTCGGACCGGAGCATTGGTGTCCATGCGCTCTACATGACCCAGCCATCTCAGTCTTTGGATCTTCACTCTTCTGGCTAGGTCCATGTCGCTGTACAGTCCATACAGTTCGTCGTTGTATCTCCTCCTCCACTCACCGTCAATGCACACGGGACCAAAGATCGTCCGAAGAATTTTTCTCCCGAAGCAACCAAGAACACCCTCATCCATTTTTGATAATGTCCATGCCTCTGCGCCATAGAGCAGGACCGGGATTATTAAAGTCTTATAAAGGGTGACTTTTGTTTTCCGAGAGAGGGCTTTGCTACTCAATTGCCTTCTTAACCCAAACAAACAGCGGTTGGCAAGAGTTATTCTTCGCTTGATCTCAGCACTGGTGTTGTTGTCTGTATTTATAGCGGAGCCTAGGTAGAGAAAGTCCTTAACTACCTCAAAGTTATATCTGTCGAGGGTGACATTCTGTCCGAGACGTCGGTGTTGGTTGTCCTTTTTGCTTGACAGCATATACTTGGTCTTGCCCTCATTGACCGCTAAACCCATTTTCGCCGCTTCCGTCTCAATACTCGCGAAAGCGCCACTGACATCACGCTGCTTTCTCCCGATTATGTCAATATCGTGGGCGTATGCGAGTAGTTGGACGGACTTTTGAAAGATAGTGCCTCTTGTGTTTGCTTGTGAGTTTTGCACTATTCTTTCAAGTACGATGTTGAAAAAATTGCATGACAGCGCATCGCCTTGTCTAAATCCTTTCTGGGCATCAAAGGTCTCGGTGAGATTTTTACCGACCTTGATGGAGCTGCGTGCATTCTCCACCGTCATCCTGCACAGACGGACGAGTTTGGCAGGGATGCCAAAACTAGACATTGCTCTATATAGCTCGTCTCTATAGATGCTGTCATACGCGACCTTAAAATCGATGAATAGGTAGTGGGTATCGATTTAAAGCTCATGGGTCTTCTCCAAGATCTGCCGTAGTGTGAATATTTGGTCGATGGTGGACTTTCCTGGCCTGAAGCCACACTGATATGGACCTATCAGGTTGTTGACGAACGGCTTCAGGCGTTCACACAATACGGCGGATAAGATCTTATATGCGATGTAAAGGAGACTGATGCCTCTGTAGTTGGCGCAGTTCAGAGGATCTCCTTGCTGAGGTTCCATTCAGCGGGCATACTTTCGTCCGACCATTTTTTACAGATGAATTGCTGTATGCTCCTTACCAAGTCATCGCCTGGCGCTTTGAAGAGCTCGGCAGTCAGGCCATCCGGTCTAGCAGCTGTGTTGGACTTAAGCTTCGATATAGCTATCTTCACTTCATCCAGGTCGGGTGGACGGAATTGTTGGTCATCATCGTCCAAGTTGAAAGATTGATTCTGCCTGACAGCGGTATTTGGTTCGTCATCGCCGTTATACAGTCTGCAGAAATGGTCTTTCCAAATCCTCAGCATCGACTGCGATTCTACTACGATGTTCCCTTGTTCATCTCTACAGGCTTCGGTTCGGGGTTTGTTTCCATGGCATGCTATTTTTACCTATTGGTAAAACTTCCGAACGTCATTCCTGGAGTAGCATCTCTCAATTTCCTCGATCGCGCGCTTCTCATGCTCTTTCTTCTTCCTCCTGAGAAGACGGTGTTCAACTTTCCTCTTCCGCTCATAGAGCTCATGAGCAGCTCTGGTCTTTCTAAGCAGCGCCGCGTTATATGCATCTTGCTTAGCTGCATGTGCTTGCCGGCATTCATAATCGTACCAGGGGTTTCATTGTGGTGGACGAGTGAAACCCAGCACATCAGAAGCGGCATCTCTGAACTCTGATGGTGTTTCCAATGGTCTTCGATGCTGGCGGTTTTGGATCTCTTAAGAGATTGAAAGACACTCGATCGGAAAAGGACTTGGCAATCTCTTGCGATTGAAGCCGTCTGACGTCGAATTTCCTCACAGCATTAACTTGTCTTGGAGTAGTTTGGGATAACCGCAACCGTACCTTGGCTACAACAAGGTAATGGTCCGAGTCGACGTTGGCTCCTCGGAACGTACGGACATCCATAATACTGGAGGAGTGTCTTGCGTCGATCGCAATGTGATCAATCTGGTTGACTGTTGATTGATCAGGAGTTCTCCAAGTCCCCTTGTGTATGTCGAGATGTGGGAACCGCGTGCTAGCCACGACAATGTTTCGCCCCGCCGCAAAGTCGATTAGCCTGAATCCGTTATCGGAGGTGGTGTTGTGCAGGCTATATTTTCCGATTGTTCCGATTGGTGTCGTCATCTTTCTCCTCTGTGGGGCATGCGCGCATATGAGGCTTATGTTGGCGAATTTAGCCTTGATGCGGATTGCTACGAGGCGCTCGCTCACATGCCGGAATCTGAGGGCTTCTCGTCTTAGTCTGCCTCCGACAACAAATCCGCATCCAAATAAGCGCTGCTTTTGCCGTCGATAGCAATTGCCGTAGTAGATGTCGCAGTTTTTCATCTTCTTTTTGTCCGGCCCATCCCATCGCATTTTTTGGATGGCGGTTATGTCTGCTTTGCAGCAGTCTAGGGCCTCCGCTAGTTGCTCGGCTGCACGTGGTCTATTAAGGGATCTAACATTCCACGTGCATATCCGAAGCTCATTGTCCTTAAATCGTTTGCGTGGGTTGTCAACAGTAAATCCGTCCATATCCGAGGCTTGTTGATGCTTCGTAACTTAATCTTTTTTAAATGGCCGGGCAGTTACTCAGCTTGATCTACAATATTTTTATTTTTATTATAAAAGCTCCTTAAATGTCAGATTTTCACTTCAGAGAAAAGAGTATCAGAATAAAATATTTACAACAAGCAATCATGTGTTTTCGTAAACAGGATGCAAAATATCCTGTTGCCTTGCTACCTGGTAAAATGAAAGTACTTAGAAAACACATTTATTTTCATCTCCAACTGGTGCATGGTCCTTAAAAGCATTTTTCCAAAACTAAAGTGTTATGGTCATAACTATTATTTCCTGGCAAAATATATTTTCCATTAGGTGTTGCAACACATGAAATCACTAAAATCCCGTTGTAAGGTAGAAACCCTCTATAATGGTATGAATCTGGTTGTGTTTCTGGTCGTAATTTACTTGCTACAGAAGAAACAATAATCCAAACACTCCACGTGTATCTGCAACTGGTAAGTGCAAGGGCGACTAAAGCTAAAATATACTGGTGGGTACCCATGGATATTGGTGAAAACTGCGGGCTCCTGGCTTACTCACATAGTGTACGCGAACTGAATAGGTAAAATCAAGTCTTGACATACATATGTCTACTTCCTAACTCCGAAAATGTTGGCGCTAAACATTAAAATAGTTGCATTCGCCTGTTTCAACATTTCGCTGGAAATTTCATCCATAACCACATCCACAACATAGATCCAATAAAGACGAGTACCATGCATGCTAACTATAAAGATTTTGAGGTTACTATTGTGGTTTGATACCTGCATGGATTTATAATACACACTATGTATCGGAAATTGAACACTACTCGGGCACCAAATTATCCCGACCAAGTTGGTTGGTATTCATCAGTGACTCATTGAACCATTCGTAAAGAATTAAGGTTTGTGGTAGACGAGCCACGATTGGGCAAGGCTGCCCAATTGATTACGGCAGCAGAGCCTCCGCTGGAGCAGGAAGGGTTGTTTTGCTGTGGCATGAATTTAGCTTTTCAGCAGAAATTGTTGTCCTTTGGTCGGAAAACAAGAGTATCTCTACATTCGTTTGAACTCAGAAGTGGAATCGGGGTTTATTTATTTGATTTTTTGACCGTGGTCTTCTTTGTGGATTCATTTGGATACATGTGTACTTACCCATTTTCCAGGAAGGAAACCCGAGATGAAAACGGTACGAAATTGTTTACATAATTCCCTTATCGAATTGAGTCGAATCTATTTGTAAGAGACAAATATCGGTAACCTAGAACATTTGAGACTTTCTTCATTTAAACTATAAATATTTTCTCTGTTGGTAAATAAAAGTTTATCAGGTTATCGTGCCACCATAAATCAGTGGTGACAGTCTGTCCTTTTGTTAGTAGGGAACTCATTCTATTTATCAAATATTTTTCTGCTTCGTCATCCTTAACCAATGTTGTTCTTCGACTTGAAGGAAATGATAAAAGAAGATGCGATTGTGCGGGTATATTTTATATTTATCTGAGGAAATGTCACTCAATGTAAAGTCATGACTGAAGTGTAAAAATAGTTCTTTCTTATAACAGTTCGAGGCCACTGTACCACTTTCTACTTATTTAATTGAATAAATAATGTTTTGAACAACATATTATCCAATTTAGTTAAACAATTAAAATAATAGAAAGCTTAAAATAATTTAGATTTGTTATACAATAATTCGTATTATACAACCAGAAGTTTCTGAACATCTAATAAATATTTGTCACTTTCAAATATAGTTTCATTTTCTACCTTCTTTGGCATAATCTATTTTTTTTTCTGCATGTAATCTCCCTCCCAAATGATCAAATAGTTAGCGAATATTTGTTACTGTAAATGTCAAGGGTCTCAAGCGCTAAGTAAGAAATGCATCTTTAGCAGGTTTATAACATACTTACTTTAGATATCGCAGCCCGGAGTCGATCTAGGCCTCAGTCAACAAGGGTCTCCAGCAGCTCATACTCGAGAGCGGATTCGGAGGCTTTTTGCTCTACATGGCCCAGCCATCTCAGTTGTTGGATCTACAGATCGTCGCTCGTGAGTTTTCTCCAAGAACTGCCGTAGTCTGAGTATTTCTTTCTTTCCTGTTCAGAAATCACATTGATATGGACCAATCAGGTTGGCAACTTTATTAACTGGATTCCCTTGGCGGCACTCGTCATTAAATCAGGAGACTCGTTTGTGGTGGTCCCGTGAAACACAGTAAAACAAAGTCGGCATATCTGAAGGCTTTTTGGCGGTGCTGTTACTGGTATCCGATACGGTGGAGGGCCTCTCTAGAGATTAAGGAAGATTCGGTATAAAAAGAATTCGGCGGCTATCTTATGCAATTGTAGATGTTTAACGGCGAAATACCTTACCTTGGAAATTATTGGTTCGATTCGATGTTGGCTTCTCGGAAGGTTCGGATATATTTACTTAATACTGGAGGAGTGTTTTCCAACGACCGTAATTTGGTCAATCTGTCTGGCGGTTGATTGATCAGGAGGCTATTCCTTTCGAAAGTCCTACCAAAGATATCTCTCTTCCTTTTCGCCGTCTCGTTTAAGAGTTCAAAGAAGTTATCTTTCGCGTCGTCATCTTTCTCCTCTGTTGGGGCGTGCGCACATACCTACTAGGTGGGGTGAAAAGTAACCTCCTTGGGAATGAACAAATATTTTTTTCATTTTATTCAATATAGTCCCCTTTTAACTTGATACACTTATTCCAGCGATTTTCCAACTTCTTGATCCCGACCGAAAAGTAATTTTTCGGAAGGTCTGCAAAATACTCCACCGTGACGTCGATGATTTGCTCTCGTGAGCTGAATTTTTTATTGATGAGCCATCTTTTGAGGTTTGGGAAGAGATAATAGTCCGAGGGAACCAAATCGGGCGAATACGATAGATGCGACAGCAATTGGAGCCGCAAGTCATTGATTTTAGCCGTGGTTGCGATGCTCTTATGCGCCGGCGCATTGTCTTGCAAAAACAAAATTTTTTTTCGCTTCATGTGAGGCCGTTTTGCAGCGATTTCGGCCTTCAACCGCTCTAATAATGCACAGTAATACTCGCTGTTGATGGTTTTTTCTTTTTCGAGTTAGTCCATAAAGAGTATGCCATGACAATCCCAGAAAACCGACGCCATAACCTTTCCGACCCATTGAGCCTCCCTCGGCCGCTTCGGAGCACCCGTGCCGGCTTCAGTCCATTGCCGGGCACTCATTCTGTTCTCTGTTGTGTAATAGTGGAGCCAGGTTTCATCAACAGTAACCAATTGACGCCAAAAGTCCGCCCGATTCCGCATCAGCAAGCCCAAACACTCTTTGGAAGTGCTCTCGCGTGGCACCCAGCGGCAGGATAACTTTTTCATATGCAGAATATTGCCCAAAATATGGCGTTTGCGCTCAGTACTAATCTTTGTGGTATCTGCTCGCGCACTTTCACTTTCCGGTCAGCCAACACCATTTCATGTATTTTTTGACATTGTCCTCTGTAACCGCATCGGAGGGCCTGCCGCTGCGGGCTTGATCCGTAATGGCCACGAATCGGCCACCACGAAACTCTCGAAACCAATATTCGTCGGTGTAATCTGACGGAGCATAAGCTTAGCCACATAATATTTATCCAACTTTTCTTTTGTTTCCTTCGCCGTTTTGCCTCTCAAAAAATAATGTCTTATGAGAGAACGAAAATCGTTGTTGTCCATACTCAACATGATGCCAAACACGTCAACAATAATCAGCTGTCAAAACAAAACTAAAGGCAGTAAAGCATAGTATGGCATGTCTGCCTAAATATGAACGGACTTCAAGGCACCACAACCTTTTCTGCAGTAGCAGCGCATTCTGGCGGTCGACTTTTTTTACTTTTTTTTTAAAAGGTTTTTCCTTGAAACGGATTGCTACGAGGTGCTCGTTCACATGCCGGAAGCTCATGGCCTTTTGCCTAAGTCTGCTTTTAACAACAAATCCACATCCAAATAGGCGCTGTACTTACCGTCGAAAACAATCGTCGTTTATGATATCGCAGTTTTCCCTCCTCTTTTTGTCCGACCCATTCCATCGTACTTTTTCAATGCGGCCTATCAATAGACCTAAAATTCCACGTGCATTTCTGAAGTTCATTGTGCTTAATCCGTTTGCAGGCGTTGTCAACTTTCGTCTTTTTTTCATGGTGGGACATTTGGCCTACCATCAAAACCCCTAACATGGAGGGGCAGTTAAATTTTACATCACCCTAGGAAAAGGGTTCGGTTAGACCGGAGCCAGTAACCTGTTCGGGAAGTGAGCGCTGCCACCATATCTTTTCCAAAACCCTAGAGCCGAACAAAAGCTTAACCAGCAGTGGGAAAACTTTTTGGTTTCATTGTATTTAGGCAAAGACGACAAGATAAACAGAACAGAACAGAGGCTTGTTAGTCATCGAAATATTGAGAAGGTTTAACTAATCTGCATATGATCTTCAACTTATTCATGTCGAGAGCGATTTCAGTTGTGTTGCCCAGATTTCGAGTTGCAGTCTCGCAGGATTTTTCGAATTGATGGCCGTGTTGCATTTTGGGCAGAGCATACATTAGCAAAGCTTTTTCTTACTCCTATGAATTTCAATTATTCTCTACATTGTGCTCAATATTTGAATGTCATACTGAATGGCCCGAAGTTATTGGCGAGCAGCTTCTTCACTACTATGTTCGCTAGGGTCCGGTGTAAACTTAAGCATACCAGTTCGAAGCTAGCAGTGAGAATTCTCTTTAGCGCTGCCAGCAGCTAGACTATACTTTTTTGTAGCAAATCTCATTATATGAAATGTTGTCCATGCAATGACACTTAAATGCATCAAAGAAACCTACAGTGAACACTAGCTATGGTGTCCTGCGTCTTCTGCATCAATGAAATGGTAAATTTTTTAAAATAATTGTAGGATGTTTTTCAATAACACATTTACACCATTTTCGCATTGCGTTTGACGTGCATAACAAACACGTTATACTCGTATCAGCAATCAGTCAATATTTTCGGAACTTCCAATGTTCACTTGTCGATGTTTACAAAAGGAAAACCCAAAATATACTCGTATAATACCATACGTGGAATTTTGATGTTATCAAAATCGATTATAAAAACAAATCACATAGTATTAAACCAACAAAAAATATTCCAAACAGACACAAGAACCCGGAATTCGGACGAAACCGCGATAAACATGCAGAGAAAAAAAATTCACCAACAAGAAAAACCAAATTGACTCTAAAAAAAATCCTTTTTGGTTGAACGTTTCCCACAGAATTGGGGGCGGGGTGGAGATGGTAAATATTTTGGTTTTTATTCAAAGCCGCAGAAAACTGACACTCAACAATCCTTCGTATTTATTTCCCACGTCTTCCTTGTTTGAAATGTAAAAACAATGTTCCGAAATTTCCATTAAAGAGAATGGGACTAAGTGGATTAGAGGCTGAGGACTATTGAAATAAATAGATATGTTTTGTTTTACAGTATATAAAATATGTATGGACGAGTATATATGTTTTTCCTTTATTGTTTTACTGAGTCTGGTTGAACGTAACCTTTAGGCTGACCGCAAATGGAAAACCGTTTCGTTTACATACAAACTACCCATCGAACCCTCCATGGAATTCAAAGGATTTTACTTTTCCTTTACGCTTTATGTTTTGTTTTGTTTTGTGATTTTTGGGGAATTTCTTTTCGATTTTGTTTTTGTTTTTTTGGGAGCACAAAATTTCCATGCGGAAAATCACCTCTGAAGAGGGTCTAAATACTTCTTGGGAAGTGGATTGCAGATTCGCTCTGGATTTTACCTTTTGTCGTTGAGAGAAAGTCAATATTATTCAAATAAAACCCAGTGGTTTTACGAGTAGGATTCCTCCTGGGGCAGTCGAACACGAACTTAAGCTTAGGTGTTGGCATGAATTTTATTATATTGAAGCGTAAATATAAGTAGGAGTGCCTAATTGGAGTTAGATAAGCTGGCAGGAGACTTAGGAACAAACAAAAATTGTTGGCCGAATTTTGAATGTTTAAAGTATGACTTTATTTTGACGCTTCCCAGAGGGACACGATTAAGAAACGCTGATGTCGGAATACGTTATCATAGAAACAATATGAAATTTCTGACTATATTTTCTGGTATATGGCTTTCATGACCAGGTAAGTGTTTAGAGAAGTCTTCTGATTATGAAGCAAATCCCGAAACTTTACTAAAAATAGTTTAGGTAAATGAGGAATACGATTTTTTGAGAAAAGGTTTGATGGAAATGCGACCTGATTCCCAGGAGACTAGTTCAAATTTGCCCACCAATCTTTCCTTATTCGGTAATGTCTTTAGTACTTTGGCATATAGCCGTCTAGTTAAAAAGGAAAACCAACCAAAGTACAACATAAGAGAGGAATGAGGACACTCTTAATTCACAAATCTCTTTTCATCTGCACCCCCATAGATTGATTGCATAAAGTTGTTTTCGATTAAATTTCTTTCAACTTCAAATTAGTGGCTTCTTGACATTTTTTTTTGTTTGCCGATTTTCTTGAAAACAAATTTTTGTGCAATGTTTAATGTAGGTTTAATTGTTTAATTGGTTTCAAACTGATTCATTTCGGGCCTTAGTTCGCGCGACCTTAATTGTCTCATTTCACTTTACCGCCACACTTCAGGAATTTTTTTTTTTTTTGTGATGGTGGGTGGAAGCCTTGCATGAGGCACCTATGGTCCGACGCCCATTGGTAGTGCCGGATTCTTACCGGCCAAACATCTCCATTACTGGACAGGTCGATCTTTTTCTCTCCCCCCGGGACTACCGCTAAGCATGACCTCACGGGGTTCGGAATAAGAACTTAACCTACTACTAAGTTGGCGTTCTAGGCTCCTTAGATCGTTGAGAATGGCGGTCCAGTTTTTATTGTTCTGGAGCACTTAACTAATATATCAGGAGTAGGTTATTCTCCAAATTGGTCCCGTAGAGTAATTCTTTCGGTTTTATATCGTGGGCAATGAAAAAACGCTTGTTTCGCGTTTTCAGAAGCTGTTTCATAATGCAGACAGTTTGGATTGGTTTCAAGTCAGCGTTTAAAGAGATATTCTCTGAAACACCCGTGCCCCGTTAAAAACTGGGTCAGATAGAAATTGATTTCGCCGTTGTTCCGTTTGATCCATACATCGATCACGGTTCATCTTCCCTTTAGGGATTCGTTCAATTGTTGTTGCAAGGTTGCAATACTCTGATTCCTATCATATTTTCTTTTCTCGTTGTATATCCGGCCATTTCGTACTCGCTCGGGTTTAAGTTTTTATATTTCTCCAGCGAGTATATCGATGGGTAGCATTAAAGATACGACGAAAATAGCATCGTTCGAAACAGTTCGAAACGCGTTGGCGACCCTTAGTGCGCTAAGGCGGTGCACGGATTTGAATCCCCGTACGTAAGATTTCACCTTCGCGGCACTTGACCATATTTCTGCGGCGTACATGTATATGGAACTGGCAGCTCCTGAAACAAGAAGTCTTTTATTCTGTTTCGGGCCACCGATATTACTCATCAGCTTTGAGAGTGCACTAATAGTTTTCGATGACTTTTTGCAGGCGTGCTCAAGATGTTGTTTGAAGCTTAGACGAGTGTCTACAATCACTCTGATGAACTTAAAAAACGGTTGAGACACGACTTCATGGCCTCCAACTTTCAGCTTTATCGTTTCACGTTTTCTACTTGTGATAAGCACTTTGGTTTCGTGGTCGGCGAGGTCTAATCCAGCGATAGCTAGCCATCGACGTATGGAAGCAACTGCCTCGTTACAGTGCAGTTCAACATCTTCTATCGTTTTTGCCTCAACTACCACGGCGATGTCGTCCGCAAGGCCGATAACTGACGCCTCTTTTGGAATCGGTAAGCGCAAAACCTCGTCATACATAAAGTTCCACAGTAGATAGCCAAAGACCGTGCCTTCTGTTGCACCACCAGTAACCTCATACGACATAATTCCCTCATCGGAATTATAGAGAAAGACTCTATCCGCGAAGTAACTCTTCAATACAGGCAGCTCATAATTCGTCCCGAATTCGCTGAGTTAAATGCGTTCTGCACGTCGAGGGTTATAATCGCGCAGTATTTTTTGGTTACTTCTTTCTAGCGCTTGCCTTCTATAGCGGTTCGGGCTCTCGTACGATAGCACCTGCCGTAGAGCGTGACTTACGGAAGTCGTATTGGTGTTCTGAAAGGCCTCCGGTTGTTTCAATAGCTGGTAGAAGTCTATTGAAGATTATCCGCTCAAGGATTTAACCGACCGTGTCAAGCAGACAAAGAGGACGGTAGGACGAAGGTTCCTTTGGATTCCCCATTCCTTTCGACAGGAGAACTAATCTTGGGCGTGTCCAGGGCTCAGGAAAAACGCCTTCTTGAAAACAAGCCATGAACATAACGACAAATAGATCGGGTCGTGCTTCGATAGCGGTTTTCAAAGCTTTATTTGGAATACCATCCAGTCCCGGGGCCTTTCTATCGCGTACCTTTTTACATGCTTCGAAGAATTCTTCGCGTGTTATCAAAGGTATGGACGTACTCCCGTGAATGTGCTGACTTACTAACTCCCTACTTTTTTTTGCCAGGAAATAGGGTCGCAACTATTCTTCTCAGCAATACCGGGCATGTTAGCGATTGCACACGTGGACCTTTTAGCCTCGTAGATACAATTTTGTAAGCTTCACCCCAGACGTCGTTATTGAGTTGTTCGCAGAGATCTCTAAAGGAAAGACGCTTGTTAGACTTAAACGCTTTTTTTTAACCGGTTCCCTTCAGAAAGTCTGACTTTCAGCGTTTGTGTAATTGACTACTCATACGCAGCCAGTTTTATGTCTCAAAATCAATTGCAATCGAAAGATATAGCTCGTTTGAGCATACTTGTTTATTTATTTTTTTTAATTTAATTTTTAATTTTCGGTGAGGGCTAAGGCCCCCATTTATTTGGCTTAATACAAGCTGAATCTAACTTAAAAACTAAGTCTTTAAACTATTGTAACAAAAAGACTTAAGATCTAAGGACCAAGGAAGTGGTGCAGCAGATCTCTTTTGAGACGAGGGGTGCTAATGTTAAGGTGAAAAACGGATAGGTTTGAGTTTACCTTTCGGGGCATACTAGAGATTGGTTCTTTGAAACCGTAAGAGGTGCGATTAGTCGGAATAAAGAAGAGACGAGGGCATCGTATATAACAAAGGTTAGTATTGAAGGAAATAGAGTTGTAAAGGAAGGCGCAATCTACAGATCCAGAGAGCAGTCCATGGATGAAGAGAATGTCATCCATGTCTCTGCGTTTTTCGAGGGTGTTCAAGTTGAGAAGTTTAAGGCGGTCTCGATAGAGTGGTGAAATAAGAGAGTCATACTAGAGTAGTCCTCGAAGAGGAAAACGAATAAAACGGCGCTGAATGCTTTCTATACGGGATATGTGAACTCGTTGAAATGAAATGAAATGGTCCCCATGATTGGCTGGAATATTCGAGAAGGGGTCGGACAAAAGTAATGTAAACGCACCTGGTCACATAGGGGTCAGAAAATTCTTTAGACCATTGTTTCATAAAACCAAGTGAAGAGTTAGCTTTAAGAATTATCTCATCAATATGCGAGCGGAAGATAAACTCTCTGTCGTACATTATTTCGAGATCGCGAAAGGATTGAACCTGGGGTATGGGTTGGCCGTGCAGAAAATATGGTCGAGGAGCTGATTGTCAAAGTCATAGATTGACATTTGGAGATATTAAGTTCTAGGCGTTTTCTTGACACCAAGGCCTTTCTGAAGGTCTTCCTGAAGGAGTGTCATCTAGATCGTTTATTGTTAAGATAAACAGAAGGGGACCTAAATGGGTGTCTTATGGGACACCAAAAGTGGCTTAAAGTGGGGTTAAGATGGTTGACATGAAGCGAACGCTATAATAATGGTTTTCCAGATAAGAAGATATCCATTTTAATAATATGGAGTCAAAGCCGAGAGAAGACAAATTGAACAAGATCAATTGGTGAGATATTTTATCAATCGATTTTGTTGCCATTTTAAAACTTTGACAATCCCCGAAATCCTGAACACCAAGGGTCAATTGGTATTTTGTACGTTTGTACAATATTTTTTGTGTGCATTGCATGTGTATTTAGCTTTTAGCTGAGTTCTCTTCAGTGTTAATTGTTATTTTACCATAAATGTTCAGTCAACAAGCATCTCTTTATGAATGATGATGAACCTATGAATTGGCGTTCAAGATCGTGTGATCTAAAACTTTAAGATTATTTTTAGTGGGGCATACGTCAATAGTTACTGCCAATAAACCATAGATGAAGAAAGAATCGGAGGTCATCATTTTGTCACGCTATTGCCGATATACAGCCCCAGTTGCTCGAAAATTTGACTTCAAAATTGCACTTTATATCTCTGAAAAAAAAAACACATTTTTTTAAGTAGGATATTAATGTATATGAAGGGTGTTTTTTGGTCCCCCAAGACAATTTCTCATCAGATTTGGTCGTTTCCGATAAAGCCCATTTTTGGATGGATGGGTAGGTACGTAAATAAACAAAATTGTTGTTTCTGGGGACCGGAAAACCCATACAAGTCTCAGGAAAAACCAATGCATCTCAAGTCCGAAGTATGGGTTGTCGACATCATTGGTCCGTGCTTTTTCGAAGATGAGGCTTGGGAGAGAGTTACAGTGAATGGAGAACGTTACCGCAACATTTTAACCGGCTATTTTTTTCCAAAATTGAATGAATTGTTTCTGGTTTCAACAGGATGCAGCTCCCGCCCACATAAGCCATAAATCAATCAATTTATTGCATACGAAATTTAAAGATCGCATTATTTCGATTACAGGAAAAGTTGATTGGCCTCCAATATCATGCGATTTGACACATTTAGCCTCCTTTTGCGAGGTTATTTGAGGGCAAAGTTTAATTCAAATAACTCAGCGATAATTCATTACCTCAAACATAGTATCCATACCCACTTATTCCTCAAAAAGTCTGCGATAATTTTGACCTTCCGATGGTCGGTTTTAACAAAAGTCGTGGTGTTCACATGAACGATATCGTTTTCCAATAATCAATAGAGTTTTACATGGACTTCATAATATGTAAATAATTATTTAATTTAATGAAACCTTCTACAATAGCGGTTGGCTCACCCTTTAGTTGTTTCTGCATTTACGCAAAGTGAAGTTCCATTGAAGGGTCATTCATTTTTCGATTTCGAAAGTTAACCTAAATAAAAACACACCGCGATTCATTTTAAAGTTTGAACTTTGCCATTAAGTGTGAACAACAATATCATTCAAATGGCCGCCTCGGGAAGATTCGCAATATACGATTCTTTTGAGGTAATTTTTAACCACTTTTTCGTACATTTCGGGCGAAATCTCGGCCATAACTTGAGTAATGTTGGTTTTTATTGCGTCTAGAGTTCGGGGATTATTAGCGTAAGCGCGGTCTTTTGCGTAGCCTCCAGAAAATCTAACGGTGTCAAATCGCATGATCTTGGTGGCCAATTACGTTGCCAAAATGTGAAATTACGCGAAACTTCTCACGCAATAAAGCCATTATTGGTCATGTTGTGTGGCTTGTTGCCCCATATTGTTGGAACCACATATCGTCCAAGTCATGATGTTCAATCGCTGGCTAAAAAAATCGATTTTCATTCGGCCATATCGCTCCAAATTGACTATGACCGGCCGCCCATTGGCATCTTCTAAGAAATACGGACCAATGACACCTTTCGACCATTAAGCACACCAAACAGTCACTTTGTCTGGATGCAATTGCTCCTCTTCGATCACTTGCGGGTTTTCTGAGCCTCATATGCGGCAATTTTGTTTTTTTTACATATCAACCGAGTGAGAAATGTGCCTCATCAGTGAAGAAAATGTTGTTCGAAAAATCGGTGTTTATTGTCTGTTGTTCCAACACCGAAGAAGCGTGTCTACGGCGTTGGGTGGCTTCAATTGTTGCGTAAGTTGAACTTTATAAGGATGGAGATGCAAATCCAAATGCCAAATATGCCATAATCAGGTGTACGACACGTTCAATTGCTGCGAACGCCGGGAAATCGATAAATTCGGATCATCAGCAGCAATATTTTCGACTGGGCGTGCGATGATGCACAGGCCTTACGACATCAGTAATGCTTCCACTCTCTATAAATTGTTTCACAATTTTACCGATTGCCTGCGTAGTCGGTCGATTATAACGACCATAATCATCGCGTAATGCCGAAAAGTGACTACGCTTGAATCACCACTTTTGTAGTAAGTTTTATTAATTTTAACGCGTTGTTCGATTTGTAAGCGATCCATTATTGTAAATAATTCAACTATATGACAACTTATGACACTTCAAATGACAGCTGAGATTGGCAGGTGTCAAATACCAGCGCTACCAACTTGAAACAAAGAAATGAATGACCCTGTACCATTGAGAGAGCGTGGAAGGGCGATGCCCTAGCTTCTCTTAAAGTCAAATAGGTAATCTACGCAGAGCAGATACCAGAGAGATCTGGGAAGGAATAACTACCTAAGAATTGCATTGTGGCCGCTGTGAGGAACACTAATCTAATTTAAGAAACATGCACACTATTGCGATTATGTTTGTTACTCCGGAGGTAATATACCTCTTCTCCAGAGATTGATCAGTTCTTCTTGATCGCTTGTGATGGAGTATGGATATTTATGTCTCTCAATTAGTTTATTTAAGACTGGCTATGAGTAGTACTGGAAAGTTTTAGAAGTTTGCCGAAGCTGTCGGATGTACTTTTTGTTCCTCGGGATCCGAGTCTGGGCAGTTTATTGGTGACTCAGTTGCTTGGTTGTTCCGGATTCTAACAGATTTTGATATTATGAAACTAAGGCATTGCGTTGACAAACGTGCATATTCACTAATATCGAACTGATTGTATAAGAATCAAGGGATCTGACCCGGGTGGACTTGGAATCAAGCTGACCTGATTATGCTGTTAAAATACAGCGTCTTAAGATTGGATGACATTATAGTAGGAGAGAAGACTGAACGATTATTGAATGTAGAGATATTATATTCCGAGATTGATGATGGAAATAACAAATTTTTAAGGATTCTTCTTCTTCTTCTTATCCTTTTATTAACCCTTTCCTCGTTATACGAACTTAGGCGTAACGAGTTTCCCATTTTTACTGCATCGCTGCTGCTCCGCTTATGGGGGTGGCTTATGTCGCAGACCGCAGAACGCGTCTACATAATGCCCGTCCCTAGATCGCTTCAGTGGTCAGATGCGCATTTGCCATCTGAGATATCCAGGAATTCTTTTTCCGACCTCGTTTTCTTACAGTTGGAGTGACCGTAGTTGATAGTGCATTTTTAATCGGATTTTCCGCAGATATTCTTTGAACGTGGCAATACCAGCTTATTCTATTCGCCTCAAGCTGTTCGGTTACCGAATTCTTTATATGTAGACTTCTTCTTATACGCGTAGATCAAATACAATCGCGTTTAGTGACTCCACTAGACATCCTTAACATTTTCATTTCCGCTGCCGTAATTTTGTTTTTGAACGCTTCGTACATTGTCTAGCACTGTGAACCGTACATAAGAGCTGGTCGAACAACCGTGGTGTAGAGTTTCCCCTTTAATTTACGTCGTCATCACATTTCGCTTCCATGTTAACGATTGATCCTAAGTACTTAAAGATAGTGCTTTTCGGAAGAACTATTCCGTTTAACATTATATCCGGAACATGTCGCAACGGATGCGCAAATGGGTACGTCAAATGCTCCGTCTTTGAACGACTTATTTTAAACCCGTTTCTCTCTAGCGCATTTCTCCATGAATCAAAGGCGTTCTGTAAATCTTTGACGTTATCGCTAAGTATAGCTGCGTCGTCAGCGAAGAGAATTGGCGTTACATTTGCTTCGCGCATGCAGTCTTTTAAAAGATAGTCGAATACTACGTTAAAGAGGAAAGGGCTAAGTACGCTTCCTTGATGCACTCCGACATTAACTGGAAATTCTCTCGTTAGTCCAGCATAGCTTTTAACCGCAGTTTTCACGTTTCCGTACATGTCTTGTATTATTCTAACATACGTTTCCGGTACGTTTTGAGACCTCAGCGCGGCCCATATAAGATCCCTAGGCACTCGATCGAATGCTTTCTCGAGGTCGATAAATACCATGTGTAAATCCTTAGACGAATCTCGGTGCTTTTCCATTATTATTCTTAGGCTTTGGATAGCGTCCACCGTCGATCTTCCTTCAACAAATCCACACTGGCTATTATCGAGCTTTATTATTTACCGAAGACGTTCGTTTAAGACTCTTTCGACGATTTTCATTGTGTGTGACATAAGCTTGATTGAACGGTAGTTGTTGCATTCTCGAATGTCGCCTTTTCCTTTGTATAATGGAACCAAGAAGCTACTTCTCCATTGATTCGGCATAGGTTGTCCACATTCTAAATGATTTAAAAGTTTCGATAGCCAAACGTTGCCGATCCCCTCCATCTTCGACCAAAACTCTGATGGAATGCTGTCTGGTCCCGCCGCTTTCCCCCGCTTCATTTTTCCGATTGCTATACTTATTTCTTCGATTGAAAAGTCCGAAACTTCCTCCTCGAATAGACCAGCTGTCGGCACGATATCACGTGGAAACTGTTTGTTAAGCAACTCCTTGCAGTATTCAAGCCACCGGTCACAAATTTCCTTTTCATTTGTTAGTAAGCGACCGTCTGCGTTTTTGATGTATTTCGGCGAGGTTATTTCCATTGAATTTTTTCTCCTCTGTGCAGCGAGCTTAAAAATATTTGGCATTTTAGTACTGTACGACGTTTGAACTTCTTGGATAGCTTGTCTTCTATCCGCCGATCGTGAGGATATTTCTTCCAACTCCTGGTACAGGTTTTCCGCTTCTGCCGCTCGAGTTCGAGCCAGGACTTTCTTTGCGATCTTTTTAAGACGCTCGTATTCAAGAGCCAGTCGAGCTTTTTCGATATCGTCGCTCCGATCGCATTTTTCCATGCTTGGAATGCACTCTTCTTGTCGGCCACAGCTCGTTTGGTTTTGTCATTCCACCACCATGTTTCTTTGCCGACGTGATGGTACTCGTATTTCGATATAGTCCCCAGATGGGACTTTGCGAGTGTTATGCATTCCTCGTGCATGCTGTTCCACATTTCTTGCGGGCTAAGTGAGTCTGCTATACCATTTATATTTTGAAGTATTTCTTTAGCCAGTACGATAAATCTTGCGCTTCGTTGCTTCGATAGATTATACCACCGGATTTTTGGCTTTCCAAACGATGCCCGTGTTTTCGGTGGTTCCGCTGTGAAAAATTCTGTAATGAGCAGACGGTGTTGGCTTATTAGCGATTCTCCAAGTATTACTTTACAGTCCTTAACACGGTTTCTCATCGACATTTTGCAGAGGTGATAATCTATTTGCGTTTCGAGGCCTCCGCTGCTATAGGTGATAAGATGTCGTTGATGTTTAATAAACATTGTATTTAAGACGGTTAAGCCGTAAGCCCTACACGCTACAAGGATGTCTTCGCCAGATGAATTTCTGGTTCCAAAGCCTTTACCGCCGTGGTAGTCCTCATAATCAACATTTGTTTCTCCGACGTGGCCATTTAAATCTCCGCCTACGAAGAGCATCTCATCGATAGGTATATTTCTAAGCAAATTACCGAACTTTGACCAAAATGTATCTTTTTCCGATTAGTCGCATCCATTTTGTGGAGCGTACGCGCTAACAATGTTCCACGTTTCATTGTGTATGACGAGTTTAACACTCATCAAGTGGTCGCTTATTTTCAAGATACCAACGATGTTGTTTAGAAGATCCGCTGCAACAACGATTCCAACACCGTTTCGTCCATTGACCGTTCCATGGTAGAACATCTTAAATGCCTTAGTTTTTAAATCTAGAAAACGCGCTTTATTTCCTGTATTACACCACTTCGTTTCCTGTACGCACAGGATTTGTAGAGTTCTGCGACGCATAATCGCTTCCAGTTCTAAACTTTTTGAGGTCATTGATCCGACGTTCCAACTTGCAAACCGAAGTTTATGAAAATATTTTGGAAACTTCATTTTGCCCGCCCCCGGAATCCGTCGGGCTCTGACACAAGCACTTCTGCTTGCTCTGGGATCACCCGAGTGCGTTGCAATCGTGGTGCCCAGCGGGGTAGTGCTATTAATTGCGATCATTTCCATGAAGTGTATCTAAAGTTTGAGTGGTTTGACATTTGTATGCTCATTTCGAATTGATTGACTGTTCTTTTACCCCACCGGTAGTCTCCAAACGTGGGAACCCACTAAACTTTAAGGATTGTTTGTAAAAATTAAGATTGGAGATTGGATGTGTTGTTGTTCCCATCAAGTCTTTCCCTTGTTAATTGAATGTGTTGAAGGAATAACGTTCTTACGTAGTTTTAGTGAAATGAACCCAAAAACTGCACATTTCATAGAATGTTAAGACTCCTAATACCCAAAGAATAAAATGAAAATTCACCATTTACACTTTAAAGTGTCAACATCCTTAAGCAATAAATCCATCAACCAGTTCAAATGTGAATTCGCTTTAAACTGACACATTCAACTAGAGATTTCCAAATTCATTTTGTCACACAAAACTGTCCTTGGGGAGATCAAGTGTATAGAGTATTCGTATCTTTCCCCATTCAGATGCAGACTTAACCCAACGAATCCCATTCGTTGTCGTTTGTTTCAAATTGAAACAATTTTCAACAATGGAAGTGATTTATTTTTTCCGTTCTCTCCATATCCTTTGAATCGGCCTTCAATCTCCTTGTGGGAGACCGTTTAATTTTCCATATCCGAGCGAAGCACACTGAATCTGTAGAGTGTGTAGTCGGTATGTCTAAGTCGATAAAGGTTTATGGTCCTGCTGTAATAAATTTTCAGAATTAGACGATTTTGCTGGAGCGAAATACGAGTACGACAGCGACGAAGGAGATGGTACTTCTTGACTATTAAGCTATTTCACAATTCTTTTTATTACGTCCGTGAACTTAGTCGTAAAATCTCCTGCCGAAAAATTGAACGAGTAATTAGATGAAAATATTTTAAACCGACCAAATCCGTTTCTTTTATTTGCAGAGATTTATTAATATTTAACCATAGTGGGTGGAAATTTTAATTGGATTCTTTTACTTGTGATAGAGTTCAAAGTGTGCTTGTGTGTTAAATTTGTCTTCAGTTTTTTCGAATCTTATTTCTGAATTTAAATTTAAGATGGGTGAGGTGTTTGGCTTAATACAAGCTAAGACTTAATCTTAGTGAAGGAAATCTGTTTTGAAGTGGAAGGTACGGTAAGGTTTGCGATGACCTCCCACAGATATGGCTGCCGGAAGAACAATTGAGGAGCAAATGAAATAGCAGAATATCTGCTGCATCTCTTTGTTCTACTAAATTAGAAGATAAAGAAGAAGAGACACATCAACCCCAGAAAACCTTATTATGATAAATTCTAGCAAGAACTTAAATGCTTTACCTAAAACCTAATTATTTTGTAAGCATCTGTTCGATGGGTTGGGAATAGTGAACGACAGAAGGGGCAAAGGCCACTCTTAGGGTATAGTTTAGCTAGGTGTTTCCGAGTGAACGGATGAATAGTACTGACTTCTGGACATGAGTTCGTGGTTACTATAATGAGTTTTAATAAGGAGAAGAAACCTGAATACATTTGTACATTCTCAATTGCCACGATGAAGAATAGAGGCCCGAGATGGCTTCCTTGGGGAACGGCGATGCAATCAATATGAGTTAAGATACTGTAGGTGTAAGGAGGACACTGCTGTGAATTTTTTTAGGCTAGTAATTAGCTCAAACAACAAAATCAGATTAAACGTCAAGATGCGAAATGTTTCCAAGAATCGGGTATAAGGTGCTCTTAGTGCTTGGGAATAAGGGACAGTTTCTAGATAAAAAAGGAATAAGAAAAGATACTCTGCAAATAGAGAGCTAAGAAATGCCAAAAAGCTAAGAGATGTTGTGATAAGTAATTCACATATCTTTTTAAAATTAATGCGGACAGAGCAACAAGACATCTGGGTCAACACGAAAATCTACTTTAACTACTTCATTCCCCCAGAGACGGTATATGATGTGACTGGATTGAAGGATATGTGTGCCTAGAGGTTTCAGAAAGACCCCTAAGATAACCTCTTTAGCAGTTTTAAGCCCATCAGTGGACACAGAAATGGACTCACTAAGTCAGAATTTGCATTGTTTCGATATTTTTTTACTGGAATCCGGTTGTTGAAGTTAATTCCAGTTAAATGAAAGTTGGATGATTGGATGAAGGCGTGAATAGGCAGTTATAACTTACATTTTTGAGATATTTCCATTACAGAGAGCAGTTTATTGTAATTTGAATGCCAACAAAGATATCAAAAGGAGCGACGGTTGGGGAAAGCCTGTAGCAGAGGCTCGTAACGCACCAGTCATGTTTATACCTATATATAAGCTGCTTGACGCATTTTTTCTCCGGCCACTAAACAGCTATACCGTAATTGACAATCATGGGAGGACTATGTTAGAAACATGACTTTGAACTGTAAATTCCACCTTGCTACAACCCTCTTGCGCAAGTGTTAAGTAACTACAACTTTTATATAGCTCTGCATAGACAATTTTTCATTTTTAGGATGACGGCCAAATACCTGGCACTCCTAGAAATTTGTTATGCTTTAGACAGAACTTCATGTACCCTCGATTGTGCATTTCTGAGAAACTACACTAGGTCTTACGTCGATTATACTTTGTAGATCTTCCAGCATTGTCAGACGTAAACAGTTTTAGCATTATTAGATTCAATTCTTGAAGATCGGCAGTCCGCCTCTGCGGCCGCAAGATTAAGAAAGAAAGTGAGTTTTTATGAGTTTTATGAGTGTATCAAGTTTTGGAGGATCTAAATGAGACTTCGGCATTCAGCTATACAGGGTGAGTTTTTTAACTTGAGACATCCAATTTACTCGAAAAATACGCGATATCTTGAAAAATGTTTCAGACAAAAGCCACAAGGTTCTGAAGGGGACATAAGATGGTGACCACGAGTTTGACCTTAGGCCCATTTCCAAAGTCAAAAGAAGGTCACTTTTGATTTTTTAATGGGAACCCCTATATTTTTTTGACAGATTCATAATCTGCGTGAAAAATTACAATTCTTTTACCTGAAACACTTTTTTCAAAAATGCGTTATTTTCCCGTCAGAGGGGACATCAAAATTACTCTAAAAATACGAAATATCGCGAAAAATGTTTCAGACAAAAGTCACGAGGTTCTGAAGATGGTGACCACGAGTTTGACCTTGAGACCCATTTTCAATTTTCATTGCTCAGTCGTATTCCTCAATGGGGCACACGGCTTTGTCTCAAAGGTCTTATTCATTCAGAGCTAGATACCACTGCACTGGCACGCCTAAATCATTAATCGGTTTCCAACGTTGTTAGGGTGTTAGAAGTTCGATATTTGTTTTGAGGAACTGATTATTATTAGTAACGTTTTCCAAATTAATAATGCAGGCTATTTCAATTCAAGAGAAAATTGAAATGTTGCTCTTTACGTCTAACGTTTCCCAGACCAGATACGATCGCGCGCTTCCTTTTATCGGGTCATCCAACAATTCACTGGTGAAGGAAGTGTGCAACCAAAGAAAAGGAATCGGTCAGATATGGTGGCTGTTGAGGACAATGAAATAGAAGTGTTAGCTGCCGTTGCACACGATCCTCACATTAGCACTCGCCAAATAAGTCGTGAATCAGGAATTTCTCAAACGATTGTCGTAAGATATTACATCGGCATAAATACCATAAATACCATCAAGTTTCAATGCATCAAGAACTTTCTAGTGAGGATTTTCGCAGCCGGGTTTCCTTTTGTCAATGGGCACTTCAGCAAATTGAACGAGACCCCTTTTTCTTCGCCAAGGTGTTATTCTCTGATGCGTCGACTTTCACCAATCACGGTACGGTCAATCGACATAATATGCATAAACCCTTTTTGGTTGCGACAAGTTGAACGCCAGCACCCTTGGAATGTTAATGTTTGGGCGGGAACTATTGGGGATAAATATATATAAATATATATATATTTTATTGAAGGCAAATTGAATGGCGAAAAGTATGCAAACTTCTTGCGGGACCATCTTCCAGTATTACTAGAAGAACTGCCATTCGATTTGCGACAAACAATGTGGTTTCAACATAATGGTTGTCCAGTCCATTATTCCCAAGTAGCCCGGGGCGTATTAAACAATGTTTACCATCAACGATGGATCGGACGAGGGGGTCCGAGGCAATGGCCAGCTAGATCACCTGATCTTACGTCACTTGATTTCTTTTTGTGGGGCTACTTAAAAAGTGAGGTTTACAGAAAAAAGCCAACAACGCGTGAGGACATGAAAAGACGAATAACTGAAGCTTGCCGGAAGATTACGCCAGAAATACTTCTCAGTTCTGTGGGTTCATTTAGAGCGCGGATAGACAAGTGTTTTGAAGTGAATGGTCACATTTTCGAGCATTTGTTGAAATACTCTCGGAAAATAAACGTCGAAATGGGAAGAATTCAATGATTCAGCAGTGGAAGGCAAGGGGACCCACTCTAATTAATCACCCAGAAGGAAACAAAATACTGCTACGTCCATTTCGTTGTTTCTGGGTTATGCTAAACGCATGCCTACGTGCAATACGACTGAGCAATGAAAATCAGGAATTATCATTTGGAAGATCAAAAGTGACCTTCGTTTGAACTTGAAAATGGGTCTCAAGGTCAAACTCGTGGTCACCATCTTATGTCCCCTTCAGAACCTTGTGGCTTTTGTCTGAAACATTTTTCACGATATCGCGTATTTTTCGAGTAATTTGGATGTCTCAAGTTAAAAAACTCACCCTGTATAGGAATACGCAACCTTGTTGTGTTTCTCACAGTTCGTCTCCAGAGATTTCGATTGATAATAGCGCGAGGTAATTCCTTGGTTAATATGGTACCTTTCTAAGGTTGCAAACGACCTCATTACAAGCTTACCTTCGTTTGCTGGACAATCACCGCTGAACTTATGCCTTCGCCGGGGTATGCTGGACTTTTGTTCTATCTGCACTTGGTGCAACAATATTAAGAATGCTAATTTTTGACGCCGATTTTTCTTACTTTATTAGTGCTACTAGTAGTGAAAGTTTAAAATACAGCAAAGCACGCCTTTTACTGTTGGTTACAATAAATTTAAAAGCTTGCGAATTGTTTGGATATGATTCCTATATGTAGCAAGCATTCCTAAAATTACAGATGCCTGGCCTTTAAGTTGCAAACGCATCATCCTCATCAACATCCTCTTCCACCTAATAAAAAAGCAACAACAATAAGCTCAGCAGGTTCAGCAGCAATAGCACCATCTACTTCAGACATACTCAAAGCTATTTGATGTCAGTTGGTGTCGGTGGTATGAGTGATATTCTTAGTGGCTCCAGTTTCAATTTCTTAAGTTGCAGCAAAAAACAAGCAAGTACTCGTAGCTCAACAGCAGAATGGAACGCTTTATCAACTTTTTCAATCGGAAACAATAAGAGCTTAATGCACTACTGTACAGATTCAGCAGCTTACTGCAATCAGTTGGCAATAAAAAAAAAGCAAGATTATGCAGAATTATTCGAACAGCACTAACCATTTTGAACTTTTAGATCCGCTCTTCAAATCCACCTGAGCCGCTAATGATCGATTCATATCGAAATTGGCTCTTCTGAAACCTAATCGAGAGCCAATCAATATTGGGACATTAAAAAAAATCGATGTTCTTCCCATCATCATCATCAAGAGCTTATGAATCATCGGCGTCTCGAGTTCAAGAACGCTTAATGCCAACCAAAAGTGGCACAAAATATCATTTTAGTGCTGTGGACTTCCAGCGTGTCTAGTAATACCCGATCACCGGCTCTATGTGATGGAAGCAGCTCGTCAAAACGTTCTTCAAATACTCCGCCATTTGATTTGAGCCAGATTTATTCAAAATGGGCAACCCCAACTGGAAAGCATTTAAAGTTTGTGTCAATCGCCGATTTAGCTGCTCCAGCACCGATAATTCCAAAAACAAGCAGGGATCGGGATGATATTCTAAACCTTTCGTGGAATGAGTAAGCTACGTTCACCATTTATGCTTCCGTAATCACTCCTTTTTCTGATTGTTTAAGGATTACTTTCAGTATTTTCTGATTTACATAGCATTTCTATTATTGTATCTGCTTTTGTTGTTATTTCATCGAGTATAACATGGAAAAATGTGCCTACCACTAGGTCGGAAGGAAGCCGTGTTTAGAGTTTGCTGTAAAAAATCATCAGCATGCCATGGGTTACAATCACATTTGTAACCTCATTATAGGTCTCTCCTTAATGATAATTTATAATTTCTTTTATTTGCTTTTACAATTTTTTATATATGTACATATATATAATATAAAAGAATTATGTGAAGTTTTAATATGATTTTTGCGATTCGTGAATAATATTCGATGTTAAACGAGCATATTTTCATTAATCAAAGGATTCATGTTTGTGAGTCATTCAATGAGAACATTTTCGAAAGCTATTAGGCCATTAGAAATACCATGACCATAGTAACATGGCACACATATACACTTCGGTATTCACTTACCCAATTTCGTAGAAATTAACGATTTCTGAGATTTCAACGTCGCTAAATGTCAATCATCTGACAATAAATGAATAAGGTATTTCGGCGTATGTGCAGTGAACCAAGGATACCGTTTCCACATTCGTACGTCGTCGTCATTATTGTCGCCGTTCTGATGTATTTATTGCCGAGAAGATTCCATTTATCATTCTCATACTCACATCGGTTTGTCGCCTGTATTCCAACGACCAATTTCCGAGATTTAATCAAATCATCCGTTCGTCGCTTTTCACTGTTCTCCACTGCGAAATATGTGCTCGTATAAATAAATTAATATGTCAAAAAAAATAATTGAATTAAAGGAAACTATACAAAATCCTTAAGGATACGAGTGCCAAAACGAAATATTACCGCACGTAAGTGTTAATGGGAAAAACGTGTTCCTTAAAACATTCAACCCTCAACATCCAGAACCTTCTTCACATTTTACTTATAGGTACATACTCGTATATGAAGTCCCGTCATTCTGTCCCATTTTGATGGATTTTTAATTGAAAATTGACCTGAATTAAGTCTCTTTAATAAAATAAGCATCTGCTCAGGGATAATTTTATTAATAAAAATATTTTATTATGATTATTTTGCCTGAAAGTTCATCATGTTAATGGTCATCTATTTTCATTGCAGGGTAATAAAAAATAATCACCAGAGAAGCGTGCCGGTCTCTGATAAAGGACGAGCAACAAACAACAAATTGGCAATTTATCAACAACAAAAAAAAAAAAGGCGCTGGCGCTGGTGCAAATTGGAATTTCCCATCCTGCCGGTATCTATTCCCTGCCATGTACATCTCTTAGATAATTATACGAACGTTATAATTGAAGTTGGTAATTTAATAAATTAGCCAGATAGAAGCTAGGATAACTATATCTTCTGCGGATGCACAAAATTAATTGCCAGAGAAAGCTAATCCCTCAGTATTTGGCAATATTGTCGTATTCGAGTGCGAAAAATTGTTAAATCTACTAATGCGACACAATGTACAACCGTTCGTGTCAGTGGCCAAATTTCACCAACTGCAATAGCGGCAACCTAACACTATTCAAGGATAATCTGGTCGACATTGAATTAGAATTGGAGCTTAATGAGAGCGCAGATTGGCCGCTGGAGCGTGTTGTTTCCATGGTGGTGCCAGTATTTTTTGGCATAATTGGATTAGCCGGACTTCTGGGAAATGCTTTGGTTATATTAGGTGAGTACTCGTAGGTATATATTTACCATTTTTACTATTTTTACTGATATGCTAGTATTACTAAAAATCCAATTGAGATGCCTCTTCAAAGATTAAGCAATAGAAAGGAGGATGGATTTAATTAAATTTGGTGGTTAAATATTAAAGATTGAAATGATAAACGTAGTTTTTTTGTTTACCAATCTGAATTACTTCATTGCAAATACATGCTCGTCAGTAACTTTATTCCCATAAGAGAATATTGCTGCCATATTGTGGTTGTCAATATTATCTTTGAGATAACTGAAAATAACCTCCTTTCTAGATTTTTTTTTGAATGGTTTATAATTTTAAAATATTTGTTTTGTTATTTAATGAGTTTATCGAATAAAAAAAACGATTAATCTAGTTACACCACTTCCCTTTAAAAGGGTTTAGTATAACTGCACTATATTGAATAGAAGATTACTAATAAACCAATAAACTTGAGTATAAAGGTCCGGAGGCCTTCCCCTACTGCGTTATTTATTCCGGCACTATTTGTGCCGATGCTTGTTGCCGGTGGACACTTCTTGAGAAATCTGTTATATGTTAGCGACCACAGATGTCTTCATTCACCTTCGGGGATAATAACGATTGGCAAGTGCAACTCTCCGATTGCTATTTAATGAGGTGATCAATTCTAATTGACGGCAGTAACAAGATAGACAAAATTTATAATTACCCAAAAGTAATAATCCACATATATATACGAGTAATATCCTGTAAGCAGTTTTGTCCTATTTGCTTAGTACTGAGTATCGATCTGGATTTTTTTTTTCAGATCTGCCATAATTGTGAATATTTGTGGCACAAAAGTGGTCGTGAGTCAATCACGTCGTTTTCAGTCAAAAAAAGAAAGCAATGCTCAAGGGTTTTCATGGATTACAACGGTGCAGTGCATCATGAATTTTTGCCAGAAGGCCAGCCAGTAAACAAAGAGTTTTATTTTGCACCATGATAACGTACTATCGCACAGTGTCATTATTATTCGTAGTTTTTTGACGAAAAATGCAACAAATACCATCCAACCGAATTTACCTGATTTGGCTCCCTGTGATTCCTTCTGTTCAATCGAATTTAAAAAACCACTACGGGGAACGCGTGTCAGCAGCCGAAAGGAAGTAATGGAAAGATCGCCAACACACACAGAGATAGATGCACTCTTGGCTACGCAACTTTTGCAAATGTCAAGCTATGACGCTAAGATTTCGAGGGAATATCACCAACAGATGTACCAACTTAACAAAATCGGAATGATGGGAACGCCACCCGGTGGTTATTTCGGGAACTTTCTGATCAAGGTAGTATCATGTGTTGAAAGCTATGAAATGTTTGCTTTATCCTGTCGCTTATAACATTTTGATTGCATAGGATATATGTCAGAGTGTTTTGTCTTACTATTTCTTGTTTCCGTCTTCGTGGATGGCAGTCGTATACTAATTTATAGCAACTGCACGTGTTCTTCCAAATGCTTTCAAGAAACATATTCAAAACATTTACCATAATGACTGTTGATCCACACGTCATTTTTTCAAGGGTAAGTCATTATTCACAAAGCATTATGATGTGTATCTAATTTTTTTTTTACTAAAAAATTCGGGCTTAAAATTACATCCGCCAATAATTGAAGCTGTGGAATACCAAGTTATTTTCCTTGGCCCGTCCAAGAAAACTTTTATCTTGTCTTGCTCATGAGTCGAATATCTGCTTCAGCATCCATGACGGCATTATTTCCGTCCACAAATGGAGTTGCCCAGTGTGCACTGTTTGCAAAAATTTTTTTTGAATTGCGGGACTTTATAGACATATAAATAGCAGTCGGCTGCTATACACAAATGCTTATTAGGGAATATTAGTTTTCAGAAACTCGCATTTACCCGCGTTCATGGTAAGTTCTGGTTCCTTCAAAACTCTGAAGAATTTTTCAACTTCTGCTAGTCCTCTTCGAAAAATTTCAACGACTGTAGCAAAAGATACGAGGGCGGGTCAATAAGTCCGTGACTTTTGGATTAAAACACAGATTTTTTGATAAAAAAATAATTTTATTTTTCAACGTAGTCTCCCTTGAGCTCTATACACTTTGTCCAACGCTTCTCCAATTTTTTTATCCCTTCCAAAAAAAAAGGTTTGTCGAGGTCCTCAAAATAGACCTTTGTTTGCGAGATGACTTCATCATTGGAGTAAAATCTTTTTCCACCAAGCCATTTCTTCAGGTTTGGGAACAAGAAGTAGGCGCTCGGAGCCAAATCTGGAGAATAGGGTGGATGAGGGAGCAATTCATAGCCCAATTCATGGATTTTTGCCATGGCAACTGCACATGTGTTTGTGGTCGATTGTGAGCAAACGCGGCACCCATCTTGCGGAAAGCTTTCTCATGCCCAAGTGATCATTCAAAATTGAAACCACTGAGTCATGCGAGATCCCTACGGCTTCCACAATCTCTCGCACTTTCAATCTTCGGTCGGCCAACACCATATCGTGAATTTTTTCGATTGTTTCGGGTGTAGAGACCTCAACTGGGCGTCCAGGACGTTCGGCATCTTCAGTGCTTGTACGGCCACAACGAAATTCAGTAAACCACTTTTTTACCATTGGAATCGATGGTGCAGAGTCCCCATAGTATTTATCAAGCTTAGCCTTGGTCTCGGTAATGGTTTTTTTTCGCAAGAAATAATGCTTAATAAGCACACGAAATTCACTTTTTTCCATTTTCTCCTCAAATTAGTGAGTAGTCTGATAAAAATAGCTGTCAAACACAAACTGACAGATGCCTGATGACAGGAGCAGTGTTGCTGTTTCAGTAAAGAGGTCAGAAATTCAAAAAGTCACGGACTTATTGACCCGCCCTCGTATGTACACTGTAATATCTCCTTGCTGGGGCATTGGCCAGCCAAAACCGGATCGATTGAACCCAAACTCCGTTTTTTGTTTGTGCTTCATCCAGCGCGGCGAGTACTGGCTTGCACTAATCGGACCTTTGTATTTACTTGAAGTAAACTCCATTGCGGGAAATTCTTCTCGGTACCCGGCATCCGATATTCCCTAAACAATATTGTTAACAGAATTTTTTTCTCGAAAAGTGATGACTTACATTTTGAAGTTGCATTCTTTTGTGCCTGATCATAATGATGTCTCAGTTGACAAAAAGATTTCGACAATCTACTCGCTCACTCTTTATGTTGGTACCATCTCTTTATAAGTTAAAACTCCAAGTATCCTTTGGAGTTTAGAAAATATTGGAGTTGACTTTAGCATTTTTGTTTAGTTTAGTTATCGCTTTACAGACGCGGTATTTGGCTGCAATGTAGACCTTTGCGTTTTAATATTTTTTTCAATTTCTTGAAGTCAATGCCACATTCTTATTCCGCACCAAGCAATTTAAGCCCAATCATATACAAAAAAGATGAGACAAACTCTACTGTAAGTTAACATCTAAGCCGTTTTTCACACCGTTCAGTCAACTTCAGTTTGGATTTATCTCTGCACAGAATTAAATGATGTTTACTTTTTCATTATCAGGATCAGTTGTTCAGAACAATATGAACATCTGCTAATCCGAAAAGAGTTGCTTCATGCATGTAAACTGTGGGCCATCTGTTAGTTTCATTTTGAATCATATGTTATTTTGACACTGACAGCTCTTATGCACTCAACAAATTGACAGAACAGTATTATATTTTCGTGGTGCGAAATACATATGTGCAAATCAAATTACGCTAGAACAACGTTGGGAAATATTGCAAAGTTACTTCCAAAGTGGATGACGTATTACCGAAACAGCGTGGATTTCGAAAATAAATTTTGGTCGAACTGATGCAACAATTGCGGCTGGTCATAATTTTATGAAGGAAGTTCTTGATTTCAGTTTGCAAAGCGATAATTGAATTGGTCCAATTGATTATGAAATTGAAGCAAAATGACCACTCGCTTTGTTATCACTTCTCTAATGGGCCTTTAAAGCCCGAAAGTGACTACAATTTTGCTCAAAAAATCATCTTTTCAAAAGAAGAGCATTTCCATCTCGGCGGATACGTAAATAAGTAAAATTAGCATATTTTTAACTCGAGAAATCCACACGTAGTCAAGTCATAGAGAAGTCAATGCATCCAGAATGCCTGACTGTTTGGTATGTTTTTTTTTATGGCGCAGCATCATTGGCCAATTTCTTTCCAAGTAAACTGAGTGCGCCACTAAGGCATGATAATCGATTCATAACTTCAAGTTGGACTTGGGTGAGCTTTGGTGCCATACAAGCCGCTTAACAATCGATTTGTTGTACACTAAGTTCAATAATCGTGTAATTAGCTATGTTGGTGATGTTGCTTGGCCACCACGGAGCTGCGATTTGACGCCGTGCCGTTGGATTTTTTTTTTCGTTTTTATGCAGAGACGCCATGCAATGATTCAAACACTAAAGAACAATATTACTAAAGCTATTCGTGAAATGGGGGTCGAAACGATTGAAAATGTATTGAAAAATTGGGTTGGGTTGACATGATGGCGTCCTACCAACCCAGCCGATGCAGTTATTGAAGTGATTTTTTATAGCCTCTTTAAAAGTAGACCAACAGATGGCCCACTCTATACAACCTTCCAAGTCCAGAAACTGGTTGTGCTTTAGTTTGAAAAATCCTTTAATGGTTTGAATGGTTTTGAAAAAAGAATGAGGTATCAAACACTGCTTCGTGGGCGAATTTTGAGAACTTGGACGTTAACCGAAACTTCACTCATTCTGAAACTACACAATTGATACATATACACAGCCGAATATAAGCTCTTTTCTGTACTTGCTTTTCCTTCCAACCACTTTAGGGTAATATTGCTGTTTTCGCGGCTTATTGATGCCATTTCAGCTCAAATGGCAAGGCAAATATTTCCTTGAATTTTAAAAAATGTTCCCAATCTATCCAAACTCGGTTTAATATAAAATTTTGTCCCAATTGTGCTGCTGCAAACATGAAGAACTTCCTAATCTTCCATATTCGAATAAAAGTAATGCATACTGCCAGCAATTATTCTGCGGAAATTGCTGAATTCCACAGAATTTCATAAAAGAATTGTCGAACGACGTATGCATTCGTTATTTTTGTTTTTTAACTGAACTCATTGGAACAATTATTTTATCGTTATGTCAAGTTTCATTAACGGTGTAAATTTTATCCGAAATGATTGTTTCTGCTGGTAAAAGAAAATCGAACTTTTCATTTTAATTACGAGAAAGTTAAAGAGGGTTCCTACATATATTGGTATATACGAATATATTGATGCCTGATGAATTGCAGATACTGGAATGCGCCCTTGGTTTCAATACAATTTACATTTTTTTCAAATTAAAATTGTCTGCAATTCCGTAAACAAGTTCAATTACAGGGTTGTAGTGAACTTTATCAAAATGTTCTGCTTTAAATCAATGTAAGGACGATACGTTACGTTATTTATTTTTGGTGACTTAATGATTTGAAGTCGCTGACAATATTATACAAAAATTAAGGATACTCTAATATAAGTTAGGCTAGTTGAGATAGTTTAGTTCAGCCGGGAAGTTCTATATAATCTTTGGGCTCATGGAGAATTTTTAATCTAAGAACATAGTATCCCATGCTCCTTGAACTGGAATTTTGAAGCTCTTTTCAGAAAAATAAGTTAACACTAACGATATAGCCACTACAGGCACCCACGACATCTGTGCTCAGTGCCCGTAGCTTGATGTGAGACCGTATACTCATAGGATGGGAGAGTTTAGTAAAGCTTCACTTACATTCTTTGTCGCTTTAGGTATACATATATAGTTCTCCCCCTGCACCAATTCTTCACAACATATATATTTATTTTCTTGCAACTTGGAAGATAGGAGCATATTTCCTAACAAGATGAAATCTAACGTTGTTGTCCTCTAGAAAGACATCAGCGCTGCATGATAGATCAATTTTGACGGTACTCGTATCTGTAAAAACTCGGCTTCATTCGTTTCCGGGCTCTAACTATAACTGAAACTACATATTCATGTAGTATAGGAAAAATCGATTTTATATTTTTTTACCAAAACGATTCGGATGTTATTCCATCAGACTGCATGTCTATAAGACCTGAGTTAAAAGGTCATCACAACTCCCGTGCTATATCAAATACCATTTCCTTTTAAAGGGAAGGCGTCTTTAAAATTGGAGCTTATGATAAGTAGCAGAGATAGGCAGATTCATCAGTGCGTCAAAGCAGAATCAGGATTGTTAGGAAAAGTCCTTGCTGAATGGGAACAGACCGTTATTTGAAATATGACTTTCGACTTTCAGTGACGTGTTTTCGTGTAAGCTTGTTCCAACTCATCATAGCCCTGTATATTCAACAGACCCTCATCGTTGGCGAGTCCTTGCCTGGCTCCTGTATACTGCCAGTAGGCCAATACGCCTTGGCGAAGCAGATGGCTATGCCGTAAATACCTAAACAGATGAGCCATACCAGTCGATTGCCATTTCTAGTGCACCAATTTTTATTCAGTCCTTGGCAATATTCTTTTCAAAGTAGATACATTGAACTCTGCTAAGCAGTAGGTCGACCAAAATGCATCATAGCAGTGGAGATTGGAAGGCACTTGCAGTCAATTTCTGCTTACCCCCGACTTCACATTTCGCCCACGGTTAACATCTGCATTCTTGGTCAGAGTATTCGCTAGCATTTCTCTTATCCACATAACTAGTGATTCGGTTAAGTCGTGTCTTCTGGGCTAACAATGCATACCGCTTACGCCTTCTTATCGAGTGCATCGTCTTGCAGGACTTTACGCGTTAGACGATGCATATGAAGAGCTGTTTTAGCCACATGAGGCTCGACCCTACTTTTTTAGCTCTTTGACATCAGATCTTCTGAGTACTTAGAGTCTGAAGCGAGTAATGTTTTTGCAATAGTCCTTAAAAGAGGAAATCTTGGAAGTCTTAATAAGTGTTTTACATTCTGTAAGAATTTCTGTCCCTATTAAAATTAGTTTTTAAGTGACCTAGATCTTTTTTAGTTGTCATGCTTAAGAACAGTGTTGTCGTTGCCTGCTTTTGCGTTGATAACTCTGATCATGATAGTGATACCTCCGTTAGTCGTTGTTGCTCCACATCCGCTGGACAATTGTTATTTCCTTGATTTATCCCTTGAAGCACAGCTCCAATATCCTGATACCACGGGGCTGTTTAGAGAAAGAAAGTATGGCAATTACGAAGAAATACTTCAAAATGAAGTTGAAGTTGAGGTACTGTCAAGGTCAAGTAGCTCTTCAACGATTTTTAGAACAAAAGAGGTCCGCTTGCCCGATCCTTTTCTGTTGTGTGGTTGAATTTGTCAAAGGTTTTGTTGTAAAAATTTTAAAAATATATTAAATTCCGTTATACTCGTATATTATGTATCTTCCCTTCCCCACAGCAACAGATGACAAGGATTTTGAACAACATCCATAGGTAACAGGAAAAGATTCCTCTGCATCATATGGCGTCGATGTGGATTTTACAATCTGTTCCGTTTGACAACTATCTGATCATCACAATTGAAACATGAAAGCATTAACGAATTTTGGTCTTACTGGGAGAGTTTATGCTTTAAGAATCATGAAGTCTTTATAATGAAACATTTTTATTTCGGCCTAGTATATTAAGGCCTTCTGGATGGGAGCAGTATTTTCGTTCTTATTCTGTAGAAGGTCGACAGGCACCGGTGACTTTGCTACGTTTAAAATTCAGATTTCCAAAAAGACGAATAGCTCCTGATTCCTTTATTCACTTAAAGAGTCCTTAAAGTCTAACAGTCGTTACTGGTGGCCAGTGGTCTATTCTATTCTAAAGTCGGTGATAACCATTTGATTGTCCTGTCTGACAAACGATGGTTCTGAAGGATGAACTATATTAAAAGTGATGGACACCCTCGGTTGTTTTTGAGAGAAAAACTCTTTGCAAAATATTCGATAGATATCGTTTGCGACGACGAACTACGAGTATAAGACGACCGAGCTATATGGTGACATCAATCTAGTCAGAAATAATGAACAGAGCAGTGTCTTTGTATGTGAGCTGAAAGGACAACTCAATAGATGAGGACTTTACCTTAGCGGACGCGCCCAAGTAGTAGTGAGCACCTAGCTGTGAGTTAAAGATCTTACTTACTTACTTTAAGTGGAGCTATAGTCCGGAGTGGACCTGGGCCTCAGTCAACAAGCTTCTCCAGCCAGCTCGATCCCTGGCTAGCTGCCTCCAATTTCGCATGCTAAGTTGGCTGAGGTCCTCTTCCACTTGCGTGCGCCACCTGAGTCTTGCCCTTCCTCTACTGCGCTGTCCCTCGGGAGCGGATTCGAAGACTTCTCGGACCGGAGCATTGGTGTCCATGCGCTCTACATAACCCAGTCTTCTCAGTCTTTGGATCTTCACTCTTCTGGCTAGGTCCATGTCGCTGTACAGTCCATACAGTTGGTCGTTGTATCTCCTCCTCCACTCACCGTCAATGCAGACGGGACCGAAGATCACCCGAAGAATTTTTCTCTCGAAGCAACCAAGAACACCCTCATTCATTTTTGAAAATGTCCATACCTCTGCGCCATAGAGCAGGACCGGGATTAATAAGGTCTTATAAAGGGCGACTTTTGTTGTCCGAGAGAGGACTTTGCTACTCAATTGCCTTCTTAACCCAAAGAAACAGCGGTTGGCAAGAGTTATTCTTAGCTTGATCTTAGCACTGGTGTCGTTATCTGTATTTATAGCAGAGCCTAGGTAGACAAAATCCTTAACTACCTCAAAGTTATATCTGTCGAGGGTGACGTTCTGCCCGAGACGTCGGTGTTGGTTGTCCTTTTTTCTTGACAGCATATACTAAGTCTTGCCCTCATTGACCGCTAAACCCATTTTCGCCGCTTCCGTCTCAATACTCGCGAAAGCGCCACTGACATCACGCTGTTTTCTCCCGATTATGTCAATATCGTCGGCATATGCGAGTAGTTGGACGGACTTTTGAAAGATAGTGCCTCTTGTCTTTGCTCTTGAGTTTTGCACTATTCTTTCAAGTACAATGTTGAAAAAATCGCATGACAGCGCATCGCCTTGTCTAAATCCTTTCTGGGCATCAAAGGTCTCGGTGAGATTTTTACCGACCTTGATGGAGCAGCGTTCATTCTCCAACGTCATCCTGCACAGACGGACGAGTTTGGCAGGGATGCCGAAACTAGATATTGCTCTGAATAGCTCGTCTCTATAGATGCTGTCAGACGCGGCCTTAAAATCGGTGAATAGGTGGTGTGTATCGATCTGAAGCTCATGTGTCTTCTCCAAGATCTGCCGTAGTGGGAATATACGGGCGATGGTGGACTGTCCTGGCCTGAAGCCACGCTGATATGGACCTATCAGGTCGTTGACGAACGGCTTCAGGCGTTCACACAATACGGCGGATAAGATCTTGTATGTATGCGATGTTAAGGAAACTGATGCCTCTGTAGTTGGCGCAGTTCAGAGGGTCTCCTTTCTTGAGAATCGGACAAACAATGCTGAAGTTCCATTCATCGGACATACGAGTACTTTCGTCTGACCATATTTTACAGATGAGTTGGTGTATGCTCCTTACCAAGTCATCGCCTGTCGCTTTGAAGAGCTCGGCAGTCAGGCCATTCGCTCCAGCAGCTCTGTTGGACTTAAGCTTCGATATAGCTATCTTTACTTCATCCAGGTCGGGTGGACGGAATTGTTGGTCATCATCGTCCAAGTTGAAAGGTTGATTCTGCCTGACATCGGTATTTGGTCCGTCATCGCCGTTATACGAGGGCGGGTCAATAAGTCCGTGACTTTTGGATTAAAACACAGATTTTTTGATAAAAAAATAATTTTATTTTTCAACGTAGTCTCCCTTGAGCTCTATACACTTTGTCCAACGCTTCTCCAATTTTTTTTATCCCTTCCAAAAAAAATGATTTGTCGAGGTCCTCAAAATAGGCCTTTGTTTGCGAGATGACTTCATCATTGGAGTCAAATCTTTTTCCACCAAGCCATTTCTTCAGGTTTGGGAACAAGAAGTAGTCGCTCGGAGCCAAATCTGGAGAATAGGGTGGATGAGGGAGCAATTCATAGCCCAATTCATGGATTTTTGCCATGGCAACTGCACATGTGTTTGTGGTCGACTGTGAGCAAACGCGGCACCCATCTTGCGGAAAGCTTTCTCATGCCCAAGTGATCATTCAAAATTGAAACCACTGAGTCATGCGAGATCCCTACGGCTTCCACAATCTCTCGCACTTTCAATCTTCGGTCGGCCAACACCATATCGTGAATTTTTTCGATTGTTTCGGGTGTAGAGACCTCAACTGGGCGTCCAGGACGTTCGGCATCTTCAGTGCTTGTACGGCCACAACGAAATTCAGTAAACCACTTTTTTACCATTGAAATCGATGGTGCAGAGTCCCCATAGTATTTATCAAGCTTAGCCTTGGTCTCGGTAATGGTTTTTTTTCGCAAGAAATAATGCTTAATAAGCACACGAAATTCACTTTTTTCCATTTTCTCCTCAAATTAGTGAGTAGTCTGATAAAAATAGCTGTCAAACACAAACTAACTGACGCAGCAAGTTTAAATTTTGACAGGAGTCAACTGACAGATGCCTGTTGACAGAAGCAGTGTTGCTGTTTCAGTAAAGAGGTCAGAAATTCAAAAAGTCACGGACTTATTGACCCGCCCTCGTACGTGTCTACAGGCTTCGGTTCGGGGTTTGTTTCCATGGCATGTTATTTTTACCTTTTGGTAAAACTTCCGAACCTCATCCCTGGAGTAGCATCTCTAAATTCAGTCCATCGCGCGTTTCTCATGCTCTTTCTTCTTCCTCCTGAGAAGCCGGTGTTAGTCTTTCCTCTTCCGCTCATAGAGCTCATGAGCAGCTCTGGTCCTTCTAAGCAGCGCCGCTTTATATGCATCGAACCAGGTGTTTCGTTGTGGTGGACGAGTGAAACCCAGCATATCAGAAGCGGCATCTCTGATGGCGTTTTGGCAGTGTTTCCAATGGTCTTCGATGTTTGACCTCTTAAGAGATTAAGAGACACTCGATCGGAAAAGGACTTGGCGATCTCTTGCGATTGTAGCCGTCTGGCGTCGAATTTTCTCACAGCATTAGCTTGTCTTAGCGTAGTTCGGGTTGAGTTAAGGATCAGCTAACTGAAAAGGCTTGTTAGTTGAGGGTCACGTTCACTTCATATTGTAGCGCTATCTTTGTAAGTAGCTATAAGTAAGTGAGTTGTTGCGCGTATTTAATATTTTTCTTGATAAATTTACTGTTTTTCCCTTACCTTGAATGCTTAAGAATGTCGTTCTCTCAAATGAGATAAAACTTTTATCGTGTCTGTGGAAGTTTTGGGCTTTACCTTAGTAGGATTTTCCCATCTATAGGCTATTCGATCCAATATCCGCACAATTACCATTGCCACCAGTGATGTCAACAGAGAAAATGTTTTGATTGCAGCCTGATTTTATAGATGTTTCCTTGACTCGCCAGTTGGAAATGCACGAAGCAAAGGTTCAACGTAGACAGCAGATAGGTTCAATAGTCGATTATCTTCTTAAATTTCATACCTTTGGACCAATATCTTATGCATAAGGCGATTGTCTTGTGAAAAGATGTTGTAATAGGTAAATAACTGTTGTTGCTTTATAATCCTACTCTGTAATCGGCATTTTTTACTTTTTCATCGAAAACAAGTTGACCAAACCCTTAGAAGTGCTAACTTTAAGTTGTAGGTCATCCATTTACAAATTCGTTTATTGGCTTACTCATATTAAAATGTTATATTAATTAACCCACTAACCAAGTTTACATGACCGGAATATCAGTATCATCAGGCTACAAAAATACACCTGTTATAGGTTTTATTAGGGGAAGACTATGGTAACCAATTACACCGACCACATGGTAGCCACAAATTAATTAAAATCGAATGTCTTAAGTAATTTCTTCCCCCCGAGACTCTACTTATGTATTCGTACATGGCACATTTCATATTAAATTATTTCCAATGGACTTGGTATCCCGAAACATCCCACATTCTGTTTGAGCACATCTACAGAACCTTCACTCCAAGGCTGTCTACAAATCCATTTAAAATTCACAAAACAAAGTTAAATTACAAACAAGAACTTCTTACCCCTGGGACAACAGGGACGAGTATCCAGAAACAAAGTAATTTCTAATGTCTTCCAATCCCTGGAGCGTGCAACACAACAGCACAGCACAAAAGAGTTTCAAATGAAGTTGGCTCCTCGTCCGGTGGTATCTCTATATCGCATATATAGCCAGCACTGCTTTTAACATATTCTTCACTATTTACACATTTACCATTGGTTACCCTCTGCTCTATAATTCAGGAGTATAAGGAATATTCACATGTTTATCTTAAAAGGTCATAAATTTCCAACATAAGGATATAGACAATGTGGTTGATCTCCCCTGTTGCAGGCACCATCTTTGTACGAATAAATGGCCTGGGATGATGTAATCAGGTTAAAGATTGCAGATGGAGCAGGACACTCAAAGTGCGTAGTGGGGATAAACTTTTCTATTAAATGTCGTCTTTACTTAGATATTGAACCTAAGAGGACTTTCTTAACTGTGTGATGGCACAGGGTTGGGAAGGAAATGCTAAAAACTATTCGTAGTTGGGTAAGCATAATGCTTATTGCGTCTCATCACTAGAAACTCCTTCAAAGTAGTTAATATGAGGAAAAGTTTTGGAATTTGCGAGCCAGAAACAAAGCAAATACATAACAATTCTCATACATTAGGACTTCAAAACTAAAAGAAGGCATCTGTAAGCCTTCACCATTTATTTGTAAGAAAAGACTTATTCGTGAAGCAAGCCTGTTGCAATGGATACTTCAACAGTTTAGAACAGTTAAGGAAACATTTTGAAAACATAGTTTTTTGTTACATTCTTCTCTTTGAATACTCGTTAGAGAAAAGAGAAAGGGGCTCAATGATGTAAATTATCAACAACACTAGCCGGAGGGTCATGGTTTTAGTAGCAACTTACGCAACACAGGCCTACAACATTTAAACACCGATAAAAGGTTATTTTTTTAAAAAGTGCGAACCGCAAATTCATTACGGACTTTGGTATATGTAATGATTAAATGAAAAACTCTCCACTATGCCAACATCCACCGTAAGCGAAGCTGTCGAAACCACGTTGAGTTACCAGCTACCTCAAGAAAAAAATGTGTGGTACGACGATGAGTGAACATTATGGAAACAGTCGACAGGAAAGGCGTAGCAACAAACGCTGCGCAAGAACAACGGCAAAGGAATTTCAAGTTAAGAGACTAGAGCAAACAAAAACCCCCGATCTTACCGATATCGAAGAGTTTCGCGATAGAAATCACGTTCGCGGGTTAGTGTAAGTTGTCTTCAGACACAGAAACGGAAAGAGAAACCTAGTTTCGGCTCACAGCGTATTTATTGTACAACGGATGTGTTTCAGGTGCATTTTCAGCAGCCCCTAACTGGATCCCAGTTAGAGTGAGTTATAGGACAAAAAGAAAGATCAATTTTAGATGATCCACGTCCCCACTTTAGAAGAGGTCGGCTTAGCTATTAAAATGCTAAAAGATGCAATGCTGCCGGCTTCGATGGCCTGCCACTGAATCTTTGAATCCGGAGATAAGCTTAATAATCTATAAACTGTTGTGGAAGAAGTCATGCTCGACGAGTAGAGTACCGCCTCTGTTTTCACCATTAACTACCAAGGTGTATATATAAATTTCTTATAAAGTTCAGTCCAGAGTTTTAAAGTATTTGCGCTACATTAATCGTCAAGTGCTAATGTAGCTTCATGACCGGCAAATCGGTGATCAACCGAATCCTCGCACTTAGGCAAATCCTGGAGAAAACCAACGAATTCCAAGTCAAAACACACTACCTCTTCATCAATTCAAGGCCGCGTATGTCTACATTCATCGTCTGAAGGTGACTAAACGCAGGATCCCGAGAATATTGATCCGGCTGTGGTACGTAACACTTGAAAATATGCAATTTGCTCATGCTCCACTAGAACTGTTCCAAATGTGTGCCATATTTCATCAAGGTGATGCAGTTTTATGTGTTTTCTTTAACCTTTACTTGGTTAACATTAGAAGCACTATCCTCCACAAATCAGGACAGCTATTTGGATGAGCAGACGCTTTAACATCTTTGCTCACTCCAATCGATTTTGATCAAATAAACAAAAGCAAAAGTTGGTAAAACTGTAAACACGAGGACAGACCAAAATATACATATGCCGCCTTTCACCTCCCTCCGAGTGATTCGCGAGGGACGGATTTGAGCTTTTTGCTTCGTCATCGCGCACATACGAAGAAAACGTGTCCCACGTTCTCTACTGCGTTTACGAAGTAAGGACAGGACAGACTCGAATCATGGTTTCGCTTGAATAGATATTCCCGGAAACAACCGTGACCCCATAAGAACTGTGTAAGATAGTAATTCAGTTCGCCGTGTTTTCGTTTTACACAACTTTCAACCCTTGGTATTAGTCGGTAAGTCCATCTCCCTTTTTGGGACTCGTTCCATTGTTGTTGCCACGCTTCTGTACTGCGGCTTCTTTTGAATTTCTTCGCTTGATTTATGGATGGCCTGATTTGCACGCAATTTTCATAAAGTCGTCTAGCTTCTTAAGCTAGGATATCGATTGGTACCGTAGAGGACAGAACCAATATCGCGTCGTGGGATACCGTTCGAAATGTAATGCTAACTTGCAGTGTACATAATCTGTACACAGATTTGATTCCCTTCATGTGTGTCTTTTTATTCGCGACGTCAGACCATATTTGCGCCCTCTCGCAAGAATTTATCGTTTACCTTGTTTCCAGCCGACGATATCAATCAATCAAGCCGAGCATCAATCACCACTCCCAGGGCTAAACTCATATCGCGTAGCCAGTTTCTTATCAGTGCTTTTGCTTCGTTGCAATACAACTCGATTTCTTCCAGTCGTTTTGCGAATACTGCAACAGCAATATCGTCCGCAAAATCTATAATGGCGGCTTCCCTGGGGACTGGGAGTCGTAGAACGTCGTCATACATCACGTTCCACAGTAAGGGCCCTAACACTGATCCTCGGAGCACGCTTCCTGTAATTTGATATAATTTCGTCCAATTCGCCGAGTTACTATAAAAGCATTTTTCACGCCAAGCGTAACCACGGCGCAGTACTTTTTACTGCATCCTTTCCATCGTCTACCTTCTATGACCGATTGGGCTTTGTCTATTACGACTTCGATTGTCGATCGTCCCTTTCTAAAGCCTTACTGATATTCCGCGAGTCCATCATTGGCTTCAATAATAGGTAGTCTGTTGCATATAATTCGCTCTAATACAGAGCGGCCGATAAGATGAGGGCTCCTCCGGTGGTTTATTTCCTTTTGTTAATAATACCAACCGTTGGTATTTCCATTGTTCCGGAAATTTTCCCTCGCTTATGCATGCATTATACATGCTGACGGAAACTTTTAGGCGGGCCTTCATCGCTCTTTTTAAAGCCCTATTTGGTATCCCGTCTGGACCAGAGGTTTTACGATATTCTACGCTCTCGATTGCCGCGGTGAGTTCATCGGTTGTTATGGCAGGTATGTGTTCGCGTAGTTCTCCGATCTCGCCTAGTAGAACTCCGTCATGTTGAGAGGGGAGCAGAATTTCTACGATTCTGCTGAATAATAGCGGGCAAGTTGGCGCCGGTCTTTGAGGCGTTTTGAGCTTTGCGGTTATAATTTTGTACGCTTTACCCCATACATTTTCGTTCAATTGCGTACAAAGATCCTTAAAGCACTGTCTTTTGCTAGACTTAATGGCGGATTTGACTGCGGCGCGTGCTTCTCTATACGCTGTCCTCGTATCGTACCTTTAGACAGGCTGATTGAAGTTCCTTAATGTCGTCGTTCCACCAATACATTGGACGCCGGCGGTTTTGTGTCCCCATTCGAGCCATTGATATTTCGCAGACAGCGTGCAGTTGTCGCGATCTCGTTCGCTGTTCTCCCTTCAACTAAAGCTTCAGCGATTGCGTACTCTAAGAGCTTCTCATCTAAGGTGTTCACGTTCCATTTCGTCTTGCTGGTTTGAGACTGAGTGTTTCGAGATCGTGGAGGACTATGGGGGACTATAACGAACGTAATATCAACAATCGAGCCTGCACCCGCTTTACTAAACGTGTTCGCATTTCCCATATTAGCTAGGACGGCGTCCAAACTAGAGAGCAATTCTAGTAAAATGGTTTCCCTTCGTTTCCCATTCTACTGCCCATGAGTTAAAATCACCGGCTACAATAGTTAGCGTATGATCCTTAGCATAAAGAACTATGCTTTCGACGACTCGTTCGTACTGCTCAATAGTAAGGCTAAGAGGGACATAACAACTGTATATACGTACTCGTATATCGTTTAACTTTGCTCGTACGAAGTAGTTTTTCTTGCCGAAAGGTGGAATCTGAAACGTGGTATTACCACATTACCATTACCAATATGGCGGCTTTTTTCGTCGCATCATGCGCCCAGTTACCCGAATTAATGTTGCTCCGAGAGTATTGCAATGTCGACTTTATGCTCATGGACCATTTGGTTCAGTAGATCCTGAGCTACCTTACAATCATTTAAATTAAGTTGCAAAATTTTCATATTTTCGCGCGTAGGCTCTCAATTGATTTTTTATACTTTGGGCACCTAATCTGATGGCAAATCTGTAAAGAGTCCATGGAGAGGTATATACGAGGGCGGGTCAATAAGTCCGTGACTTTTCTGACCTCTTTACTGAAACAGCAACACTGCTCCTGTCAACAGGCATCTGTCAGTTGACTCCTGTCAAAATATAAACTTGCTGCGTCAGTTAGTTTGTGTTTGACAGCTATTTTTATCAGACTACTCACTAATTTGAGGAGAAAATGAAAAAAAGGGAATTTCGTGTGCTTATTAAGCATTATTTCTTGCGAAAAAAAACCATTACCGAGACCAAGGCTAAGCTTGATAAATACGAGTACTATGGGGACTCTGCACCATCGATTTCAATGGTAAAAAAGTGGTTTACTGAATTTCGTTGTGGCCGTACAAGCACTGAAGATGCCGAACGTCCTGGATGCCCAGTTGAGGTCTCTACACCCGAAACAATCGAAAAAATTCACGATATGGTGTTGGCCGACCGAAGATTGAAAGTGCGAGAGATTGTGGAAGCCGTAGGGATCTCGCATGGCTCAGTGGTTTCAATTTTGAATGATCACTTGGGCATGAGAAAGCTTTCCGTAAGATGGGTGCCGCATTTGCTCACAGTCGACCACAAACGCAATCGTGGCAAAAATGGCAAAAATCCATGAATTGGGCTATGAATTGCTCCCTCATCCACCCTATTCTCCAGATTTGGCTCCGAGCGACTACTTCTTGTTCCCAAACCTGAAGAAATGGCTTGGTGGAAAAAGATTTGACCTCGACAAATCATTTTTTTTGGAAGGGATAAAAAAATTGGAGAAGCATTGGACAAAGTGTATAGAGCTCAAGGGAGACTACGTTGAAAAATAAAATTATTTTTTTATCAAAAAATCTGTGTTTTAATCCAAAAGTCACGGACCGCCCTCGTACCTTGTGTAGTGATAGCCAAATTGTGCTTGAGCCCTTGATGAACTGTCTAACCACTTCGCAGCTAGTCCGAATATCAACGTATCTCTGAACGAAGTAGGGAAATTTTATTCACTGAGTCCTGTTTCAGTCCCAAGTCATAATTCGATTACAAAAAATGAAATCGCCAACAAACTGCTAACCAAGATTCAGTGAAAAGTTGTTTAAGATGTGAGCCTACGTTAATGCTCCCACTGACAGTTGAGTTTCATATGAGCACAACTGCAGATGGAATGACTCTCCAGGTTGCAGGTAGATCAAACGAATGCATTCCAAGCTATGCATGTAGAAGAAATATGTATGTAGTATTAGATGCTATTATGAGGGAAACATATTTCAAGAAGACAATTATTCAAACTGCATAGTTACATAGTTCACGTTTAGCATCTAAAGTTCCAGAAAGGTACAAAATCTGGTTTTAAATTTGCCAGAACTATAGTATTTATTATCATTTTTTCTTAGTTTTCCCATCTTAAGATACATTTTACCACAAACGCTTGGCAAAAACATTATATTGCTTCTTAACAGTTCAATAAAGCCAAGGTTTGATTAATTTAAAGTAACAAACCAATAAACATGATGGGCGACAAAATTATAATCCCAGGCAAATTTATCTTCATAGGCGTACCTGATTTTCAAAGAATTTATAATATTTTTGTCTCCCGTCTCTCTGTGTTACGTTTTTCTATAGAAGCAGTAGGCTTTGGGATAGGCCCACCATTCTGAGGAAACCATCCATTCATAAATATCATATTAAATTGCTCTGCCTGAAGCGTGAATATTAATCTCAATCTCAACATGTTCCTCTGTCGTTAGCTTTGTTTTCGAATTCCATCCTTGTCCTTGCTATTGAAATATCCAAGTCGAAAAATTAAAAAAAAAAAAAAAAAAAAAAAAAAAAATCAATTTCACTGTACAAGTCGAATATTCGTAGAGCTCGTAGTATTCCTATGTATATACAACTTGCAATCCGTGGCATGTGTTTGCCTTTCAATAATTTCCTCAACATCTGTAAATATCCCCAAGGCTTGGGCACTTTACACGTTTCGTTAAAAACTGAAACCTACCGCGCATCTCAAACGAAGGCAAACCACAAACATCTTCAATTTCCTCATGTATCAATGGACTAGAACGGTGTTGTTTTATTTATATGCTCGCATACATTACACGTTTAGGCAGTTCACAAAGATATTTCTGACATGACGACGCATCCGAGATTTTGGAAAAAAGCACGCAGATTTATTAGACCGGCCAAACACTTACCAGTAACTATGCAGGCATAACTTGTCTACTCCTATATACCAGTATGTATGAGTATGTCTTTGGAATGTTTTCCATATGGCTTCACCGATTTCGTTTCTAGAATTTGAAATTCATGCGGTATTGTTTGAAGATATGGATTTGCATATTTTGAAAAGATGCGTAGGCTTCTGCTTTGCCATAAATTTTGTCAGATGTGGAAATTGTCAGGGACATGATGAAGCTCTTCTGAAACGAATTTGTATCGAAATCGATTTAATGTAGATATGTTGGTGTCTTTTTTTGAGATCCAATTTTGGTGAAATGAGTTTTTCTTGTGTCATAAACGAATTTTCTTAATGTTGGACGTGTTGGTTCATTATTACTTATACTCCCTTAGATGTAAGATTTCTTAGAGAGTGAGAACTATGTTTGTTTCGTCCTATCTTGATATTATATTGTATCTAAATATCTTTTGAAGTTCTGACTACGAAAATAGCTGCCAATAAGAATAGCCCTGACTGCGTTCGATTTTCAAGTAGGCCCAAATCATTTCATCTGCGATATTCTGCGTATATGCTTATCAGAGATAAAATATTGATTCGGCACTTGCAGTGAGTACTTTGATATAAAAAAAAATCCTTGCGCTAATGTCAACGAGTAGAAGTGGATGTTGTCTCATAAAATCAACGAGGAAGTAACCGGGACAACTTTGAGCTTTGAGCATTGGATGGCAAAGAGATCGTCTTAAAAAAAAGGAACGAGAAAAGAGCTGGCGTATAGTTATATATAGGTACCGAAATGATAGATAAGAGAGGAAAAGAGAATTATAGAGAAACAAAAATCATTTGAAATCCTTGCCACACACCGTCTTAGCCAATCGAATTTGAAAGGCCCTGTAAAATATAATAGAATACGCGAAGTTTGAATAGAAAAGCCAAGGATCTGTGTGTCGGTTTTGAGCATGAAGATCTTTTGTAATTTAATTAGAAATCTTGTCACTTACCCATGGGATATGTAATATTAAAAGGGCAAACAGCTCGGATATGGGTAATTTCAGTATGGGCACCTCTAGAAGAACGTTATGATACGTTGGACAAACGACATATAGTCACCTGTGACAGTAAACCTTACAGGCAGCAGTAAAGATACGAGAAGTCATTAGATGCAAGCGTTAAAAAAAAAATTTGTTAACAATCTGTAAGAAAGTTTAATTCGAAATCATTATCCAGGTATGGAGTCTTGTCTTACCACTGTTTAATGACATCGATACCTTTCGAAAACCGACTCGGGCATCACCGAATCACATTTGAGTGATCAAATTATTTTTTTCTTGGCATCTTCTTTGAACTTCGGGTGGAGCTTGAACTTCTATTTGTTTTGCGACCGGATCTTCGTTGAACATGACTAAACGAGCTGATATGCTTAGCTTTATTTTCGAAGTCTATGAAGCCTCTTTACTATCGATTTTTTATTTTAATAGATACTTCTTTTGAAGTCCCATTTTTCACACCCGCTATCATTTGTAGCATTTCATTTCAGTCGCTAGCATTTTTCGTACATTATCCAATATTGTGATGCGTATGTTAAAGCTGAACAAATGACTGTTTTATATAATGAACTCTTAAGTCTAAGTGAAGATTTTATGTCAAAAAATTAAGTGCAGTTTTCGCAAACAATTTAAAGCACCCTATACTGACTATTTGTGCGATATCGTTATCAAAACCAACAACTATGTTATCATGACTCATTAAAGCAACATTTGTTTCTATTACAATTTTGTTGTTAAAATATTTGAGGGTTAGAATCCCGTCCGAGTTTTTCTTTCGTTGCACCGCAACAGTAAAAATCTTAGTTCGTTTACACGTACTTCGAAGTTTCTACTGATTGTGGCCTAAAATCACCTCTTCTAATTTCCGATATTCTCGTAATTCCTTTACGCCTATCGCCCATGCTTTTTCCACTGCCTAAGTTGAGACGCTTTTTACCCAAAATTCTACAAGCTTCATGAAGAATGAGAAATACTCGTTACTAGGTTATCTTTTCTTGCTTCTTCACTTACTAACATGATACTGCAGTCCGGGGTGGATGTAAAGTTGAGTTTCCTGGTAATATCTTTGTCGTCCAAACATGCAAATAGTTTTATAGACTTTTAAAAGATTGTGCGTCCTGATCGCCCGCTTTGTTCTCCATTTTTTGCTAGTAGAGCTCACAAACTGCTTTTTAAAGAGCCGCTCTACGTGCTGTTTATTTTTCTGTATGCTCGCATTAATCGTCAACTCATAACATACAAGGAACAGAATTTTTGATGAAATATTAATAGTTTTCTTGTTAGTGAGCCTTAAAACTTCTTCACACTCTTTCCCCTTTTAAATGGAGTTAGGTATATCCACATTCATACCTTCGGCTCCAGATGGTAGAAGTTTGAATCAATATTTGCTCCTGGGAACGTTCGGAAATTCAGATTGATAGGAGATTGGTCAAGAAGCCGCCACGTCCTCTTTTCAATGCTAATACGATTTCTAATTGAAGAACAATGTGCACACCTGGTCAGGCGTCCCTTAGACCTCTTTGCACTTGCTAGATAACATTCAAAAGCATGCGATAAAACTTATATGACAAATCTGCATCCAAATAACTGCGGCCTTACTTGTATGAAGCAATCCCTGGAGTATTCAAGTATGTCGCATTTATTTACACTTCCTAGATCATCTTTATAGTTGTACAGAGTTTCCGCAAGTTATTGGACTTTACATGCTCTTTTCTAGGGCTTAGTATTTCATTTTTTAAGTACCAGGAGTATATGTATTTTTTGTTTATACTCCTTTGTAGTTGAGCCGAAGAGAAGCTCTTAACTTGTAGGGTGAGGCTTTGTGGTGACGTCGCCCTAGATCTCTGAAATGTGCAATAACTACAAGGGCTCTTTAGTCAATTCTGAGAACTGGTGACATTCTTCTTAGCCAAATTTGTTAGGTCATAGCCTTAATGTCTATCCGAACTTTCGACGATATTATTCCTAGATTAATAGATGAGTTTTGTATAGAAAAGCAGACCCCGAAAGACATACCGCATTACATAAGATAGAACTAGAGCAGAAGACACAGTACTAACTTCTGAACATAAAACATAAACATAAATTTTGTCAGGCTAACTAGGACATTTCGACTGTCATGAACTTCCTCGCTAACAGGTACTAATATTTTTCAACGAAAACAACTCTCAACTTCAATATTTGTCACCATATGTCTATAAATAAACATCCGCATATGGATACTCTTAAAGTGTTAGAGTGGCCTTAAACGAAAAAAAGCGAAAAAAGAATGATAAACCGATTTGCAAACAAATATGAAAAACAGCACGAGGATTTGAATCGAAATAGTCTTTCCACAAAAAAACCTGCCTGCAAAAGATACTTTGTTGACAAGAACTCGTTTTTTTGTTTTTCATTGCTGTGAGGTGCTTGTTTTTGGGTCCACCGTTGTTTGATCTCGAAAAGCAATAAAAACTGAAAGTTGCCAGTTGTCAATTCGTATTTTCACCCACCACATAAACGAAAAGGCTTGTTGTCCCCGTTAGTCATAACAGCAGGGTGTGGCAACGTCATCGGAGAGAAAAACTTTTTCCTTTCACCACTGACATCACCAGAACAGTAAAAATTCAGTTGAAAATTTACGATTTTTAGCTTCTGACACAGGAGACTAAAGCAAGAAAGATGAGGACATTGAAATCCCATAAAGTTGTCAGCAGTGTATTCATGTGCAATTCTCCACCCTTTTCTTAACAACTACAAAGAAAACAGCAGGAAGGATACAAATATATCCAAACCAACTCCGAGGATGTCGTGAATTTTGAGAAAGTCATTTTTCTTTCCACTGTTTACGAATATTTGCGAGATCACCGAGTGTGGCGAGGGTGGAAACCGTGAATGATAAAATTAAATTGACACATGTTTTGGTAGAAGTATTTTGACATGAAATTTTTAAGATAAAAGTGGAAACTGCAGAGGGAATTTGAGATAAACATTTCCGGATGTTATTTTGAACTTCGCTTGTGAGATACTGCTTTAGTTGGAGCCAAACATGGCAGTTATATGTTTAATACATACGAGTACTATAATACTGACTTTTATTTCTTTATGACGCCGCCAAGGAAACCACAAGTGTGAAATATCCTTCACACGAAAGTGTCAATTAACGGAAGTATCATGAAAATATAAAATGCTAATTAAAAGTTATTCGAACTTCTCATTTTTGTTCTGAAATATAAAGTCTTCAATTTTTTTTTTTAATTTTCTGAACTGTTCAGAATTCCAACGAGCAACTTTTATAAATTATGAAAAATTTATTACCAAAATTCACAGTCGGTAACCCTTGACTTTAATTCGCGATTCTCAATTTGGTGCAAAAATTTGAGTCTGCATTTTCTTGCAAACACCTGACATCAAAAACTTTCTACGAAGGAACTTTGCATAAATGTCAATTGTGAAATAGTTGAAAAGTATCTGTCGTACCTGATGGAACTTTCACTCAAGCCTCATGGTTGGGACTCATTTTCTGGGTAGTTCATCCGGCTCGCAATCGGCTCCTTTTACCAAAGATGAAAGCACCATTCGCTGTGGTATTCCAGTACACTCTTACCACCTCTACTATCTTCAAGTGGAATGACCATAGCCAGGTACTCTGAAGACAATCTTCAATGCTATTTATCCTGGCATTTTCATATAGTCTGAAAGAAATATTCTGCAGGAAAAAGAAATGCAATAGTATGTAGCCCTTATGTCGAAGAAGAGATGTTTAAGCACTTGCCAAGAGCCTCTAGTGCACACAACTGTACGGTGAATGCATCATTTGTCCAGGATTCGACATGCTTGTTAAAGCGGGAGATCTTAGCAAACTGCGCTTGAAATTCTGGTGTAATTGACAAGAAGCAGCACGCGCGTTTCCATACTGATTTTAGGGGCTTTTGAAAACCTTCGACGACATAGTTTGAGGGTTAATAGCAACCGATATGTGATGGCGGGAGTATAGTAAATGCTCGTATGGGTTGCTTAGCAGAACGAGAATATTTGCGATAATATAATACAAAATTGGCTTCTCAGTGTCCATGAATAATTTCGTCCAGAATCTGAGTAAGGAAAGGTGATATCTTACGGAGTGCTATAAAACCGATGAAGGATGCTGCAGTGGTGTGTTTAATGCATGCAACATAAATGTTCCGGTAAACATCTCTCAGAAGAGTGCAACTTAAATAAAGAACTTCTACCGTCTTGCATAAATTGCCAAGGAAAGCACCCAGCAAACAATCGCGGATGAGAAGTGACGAAAGAACTCCAAAAAAGGCGCAATACGCTTAAAAAAACCTTACGTCCAAACCCAAACGCAACCACAAATAAACCTAATATTGCTAAAGAACAGGCAGTGAAAGAAAGAAAATCCGTCGCGGTAAAGTCGAAGGATATACAAATAAAGATCGCAAAGGAAAATATGCCACCGATTGACGCGCTTACGTATGCACAAGCTGCGTTGCAAGGAAATAAAAAAAGCGGTGTTACGCAAGATCCAGTGGCTCGCGTTTTCTCTCTAATTCTCACGACTCTTGAGGAGCAAGGCAGAACAAGTAAACTTCTAGTTGAAAAATTGTGCAATCTCGAGAAAGAAATACGTAAAACTCAATTCCAAGCATGAATATGAAACAAGTGCTTAAAATATTGACGTGGAACGCGAACGGCCTTATTAAAAAACTCGACGAACTGGAAGTGTTCTTACAAAAAGCCAATATTGACATTTGCTTGATTTCTGAAACTCACTTAAGGAAAGGACCTCGTATGGAACTAAAGGGACACTGTGCTTATCATGCATACCACCCATCAAAAAATGCCAGAGGCGGATCCTCATTGTTGATTAAAGATTGTATTGAACACTCTATAAATATGAAGATTGAATGCGATGCAATGCAGTTAAGTTCGGTTCGCGTAAAATATAACCACCTGCACTACAACATTGCATCCATTTATTGTCCCCCGCGATGCAAGCTAGAAAAGAATGACTTTAAAGGTATCTTTGATTCACTCGGACCAAATTTTATAATTGGTGGTGACTTTAATTCGAAACATACCTTCTGGGGCTCAAGATGTAATTCAACGAAAGGCAGACAACTCTATGAAGCCGGAATGCAATGTAAAGTTGACTTTTTCTCGACAGGAAAACCAACATACTGGCCTTCGGATATAACAAAGACCCCTGATCTTGTAGACTTCTTTGTCACAAAGGGAGCAGCCAAAATTTCTACAAACATCGAGGAAAGTTATGATCTCTCCTCAGATCACTCACCAGTCATTTTGACACTAAGCATACTCTTAATTAAGAAAGAAGTGGCCCATAGATTAACTAACAACAAAACTAACTGCGACGGTTTTAGAAATTACTGCAATGAACATATTGTTCTAAACGTGTCGCTAAAAACACAAAACGAAATAGAAGACGAAGTCGACAGATTCATCAAAGTCCTGCAGAACGCTGCCTGGAACAACACTCGAACTCCAAAAAGAAAAGAGAAAGCAAGTCATGAAATAAAATATCCGCCAGAAATAAAAGAACTGGTGAGAGAAAAGAGGAGAGCGCGCAGAAGATGGCAACAATCCCGTGCTCCCCAGCATAAAACATACTTAAACCACTTATGCAACAAGTTGAAGGAAGCAATACGAGATTACAAAAATCGGAATATCTCCACATATCTCGAAGGTCTGACTGCCGAAAGAAGTTCAAATTACTCGCTCTGGAAAGCCATGAAGGGAATCAAAAAGCCTCAAATGCAATTTCCTCCCATAAGAAAAAGTAATGGCGAATGGGCAAAAGGAGATAAAGAGAAGGCGGATCAATTAGCCGAGCACCTAGAAGAAACGTTTAAGCCTTTTGATGGACAGGCATTAACAAGAGGTTCTAATTATATAATTACGGCACCGGACAATTTTAGAATAAAAACAGTATCCCTACGAGAACTTAACCAAGCAATTAAAAAATTTAAAAATAACAAAGCCCCTGGTTATGATTTGATAACAGGTCAAATTCTCAAGGAGTTGCCAAAGAAAGCCCTGATTGCTCCAGCTTATAAATGCCGCGCTAAGATTATTAAACGTCCGAAGCCAATGGAAAGTTGCCGAAGTTATAATGGTCCTGAAACCAGGCAAATCTCTAAATGAAAAAAAGTCCTACAGACCGATATGGCTTCTGCCGATAATATCTAAAATATTTGAAAAACTCCTATTGAAGCGCTTGCAACCGATCATTGAAGAGAGGCGTCTAATTCCTGATCATCAATTCGGTTTTAGAACTAAGCACTCCACAATTGACCAGGTCTTTAGAATTACGAATGAAATTGAGAAAGCCCTAGAGGGGAAAAAGATATGTTCTAGCGTGTTTCTTGACGTGTCTCAAGCCTTCGATAAGGTATGGCATGAAGGATTAAATTTTAAGCTAAGTCAGGTTCTTCCGAGAGAGCTGCATACGATTCTGAAATCGTACCTGGAAAACAGAATTTTTCGTGTTAAACATGGCACCGAATATTCGGAATTTAAAGAGATCGCTGCTGGAGTTCCGCAAGGAAGTGTACTTGGTCCGGTATTGTTTTTACTCTATACTCGAGACATACCGGAAGAATCAGGTACCATAGTAGCCACGTTCGCGGACGACTAGGCGATACTAGCTACAGATACTTCAGTCGAGTTAGCTACTGGAAAGCTGGAAACGGCTTTGGATAAAATCTATGAATGGACAAAGATATGGCGAATTGTTCTCAACGAGACCAAATCTACTCATGTTAATTTTACTTACCGGAAAATAAACAACCTTCCCATTGTCATTAACTCGGTACAAATACCATATGCAAATGAAGCAAAATATCTAGGAATGACACTAGATGTAAAACTGAAATGGAAGCCGCATGTTAAGAAGAAACGTGATGAATTTGAAAATAAATTCAGACAAATGTACTGGCTACTAGGAAGACATTCCAAGTTAAGCATACATAACAAACTGCTCATCTATAAGCAAGTGCTTAAACCCGTTTGGACGTACGGTATACAACTTTTGGGTTGTACTAAACCAAGCAACCGAAATATTCTCCAAGGCCATCAAAACAAAGTTCTAAGACAAATCGTGAATGCTCCATGGTACGAGGGCGGGTCAATAAGTCCGTGACTTTTGGATTAAAACACAGATTTTTTGATAAAAAAATAATTTTATTTTTCAACGTAGTCTCCCTTGAGCTCTATACACTTTGTCCAACGCTTCTCCAATTTTTTTATCCCTTCCAAAAAAAATGATTTGTCGAGGTCCTCAAAATAGGCCTTTGTTTGCGAGATGACTTCATCATTGGAGTCAAATCTTTTTCCACCAAGCCATTTCTTCAGGTTTGGGAACAAGAAGTAGTCGCTCGGAGCCAAATCTGGAGAATAGGGTGGATGAGGGAGCAATTCATAGCCCAATTCATGGATTTTTGCCATGGCAACTGCACATGCGTTTGTGGTCGACTGTGAGCAAACGCGGCACCCATCTTGCGGAAAGCTTTCTCATGCCCAAGTGATCATTCAAAATTGAAACCACTGAGCCATGCGAGATCCCTACGGCTTCCACAATCTCTCGCACTTTCAATCTTCGGTCGGCCAACACCATATCGTGAATTTTTTCGATTGTTTCGGGTGTAGAGACCTCAACTGGGCGTCCAGGACGTTCGGCATCTTCAGTGCTTGTACGGCCACAACGAAATTCAGTAAACCACTTTTTTACCATTGAAATCGATGGTGCAGAGTCCCCATAGTATTTATCAAGCTTAGCCTTGGTCTCGGTAATGGTTTTTTTTCGCAAGAAATAATGCTTAATAAGCACACGAAATTCACTTTTTTCCATTTTCTCCTCAAATTAGAGAGTAGTCTGATAAAAATAGCTGTCAAACACAAACTAACTGACGCAGCAAGATTAAATTTTGACAGGAGTCAACTGACAGATGCCTGTTGACAGGAGCAGTGTTGCTGTTTCAGTAAAGAGGTCAGAAATTCAAAAAGTCACGGACTTATTGACCCGCCCTCGTATATCAGAAACAGTGATATCCACAGAGACTTAGGAATAGTTATTCGTCTTCATGGTCATTGTAATAACAAAATACTCCAAATTCTGGACGAGACAAACTTAGTGCGTCGATTACAAAGAATGAGACCATTCGATCTGGCGCGATAAGGACTATCCGCATATAATAGCGGTACTAACAGGTGCTTTTGCTGGAAAGCTACCTGCCGCACGCGAACGTTATTTGAAACGGAAACTACTTGATAAGGTTACTTAGTAGTAGTCGATAAGAAGGGAGGCGTGTTTTTAGTGAGTAAGAATCTCACACTACTATGAGCAACGGGTTCATAGTGTCTATGAAGATTTTCACACCTGCCCACCAAAAAAAGAAAGAAAAAAAATGGCATGAGGTGATTTCTGAAGAGTTGGTGAAAGGTATGAAGTATTTTTATCTGTAGAAATAGTCAGGCCTCTTTCCATTTTCAAGTTAGTTCGAGAATGCAGGGCTTATCTGACAGCCGATCGCCAATCAACTTGATTGAGAACGGTCAGGACCCGAACTTACATATGTCGTTAGAAATAATGTTTACCTTTCACTTTGGACATATCATTTCCAACCGTCAGCAAACATTAGAGATAAACTTCACTAATCATTGTTTTGATGGGAAAGAAATGACATTTCTTGGTAGCTGTATGCTTTTAAAAAAAAATAGGATCCACGTACTCATCTTTTTCAAACGTCATAGAATAGTGCACACTTTTTACAAAGCTGATCGATCTGTAACAAGTTTGCTCAAATAGATTCAAATATATTAGAAGATTCCGTAGATTTCCACAGCTTGAGATTATTAACTCCCTTCGAAAGATTCTCAGTCAAAAAGTTGGCCTTTGCCTTTCCAAATTTTGTTCCACGGCAAAATAAAGCCTTTTTAATTGTTTGATGCAGTAATTACAGAGGTGAATACTTTTTGTTTATCGCTTACTCCTGTGTGTGTAATGGCTCGGTACAACGTCGATGGATGATTGCCTTTTGATTGTGATTTGTACAACTTGATGGATGCCATTCGTGAGAGCATTTTTGTCGAGTAGTAGTAAGGTGATAAAACTTTGTACTGACTTACCTTTCTCAACCGAAGGATCTATCACTATTTGAGACATACCTAGACTTAGAACTTTTACGTCATTCGCTCCAAATAGCTCTCTTGTAGGGATCAATTCCAAAGCCCGTAACAGCGGCTTAATTGGTATAACTGCTGATACTGATCCTCCCCAGTCACATTGATTTTTACCGTTTACCTCTTTATATACTAAGGCAACGTTCATACCTGATAAGACCTCCTAGTCTCATTGCACGAGCTTTATAAGTGCTGCATTAAGACAGTGGTTAGAGAATTCAGAAAATCACAGAAGAAGTTCTCAACTAAGTTCTCGCTATTTTTTTGATGAAAATGCAGCTTGATTGTGAAAAAATGATTACGAAGGAATCATTCAAAGTATTGCCCATCGCTAGCTACAATTTTTTCCCATCTTTCTGGCAGAGTTTGAATACCGTTACGATAAAGGTGTAAGTATTAATCGGACGGCAGCGCAATATCTGGGGAAAATGGCGGGTGAAGTAGTACTTCCCATTTGAGCGTTTTTAGGTAAATTTTTACGGGTCGGGCAACGTAAGGCAGAGTGTTGTCATGCTGTAGAAACACTTTCTCGTGCCTCTGCTCGTATTGTGGTCGTTTTTCGCGCAGTGCTCGGCTCAATTACATAAATTGAAGTCGATACCATTCCCCAGTGATGGTTTCATTGAGTTTCAACAAACAAACAAAAAAAAAACACTGTGGCGCTGGCAGTCTAGTATGGGCCATGGCCTAGCTTCTTGACACTCATTTGTGTTGCTCATGTTGTCATTTTTGTCACATCTGAGCGGTTTATTGCCGAGTTCGAACGGCACTCCTTAGAAGCTTTTTCTCAGGCAATGTTCCTTTCGAGAGTTTGCCATTGCCCGCCAAAAGGGTGATGGCGATTTGAAAAATTAATGGTGACCCAGCCAGGAATCGAACCCAGACTGTCTGCGTGATAGTCCAATGAGCTAACTATCGCGCCATCGCCATCGCCATTGAGTTTTAACAGTTCATAATCAATGACACCGACCTGCTCCCACCAAATACACAGCATAACCTTCGTAGGGTTAATATTCGGCCGAGCCGACGACGTAGTAGTATGCCCGGGGGTCCCCATGACTTTCCTCTTTTTGAGTTGCTCTAATGAATCCGTTTTTCATCACGCGTCACGATGCGATCACACAACCCTTCCTTTTTTGCTGCTGGAGCAGATGTTCATAGGCGAAAAACCACGCTCTGCGTCCTTTGGCTTCAAATCATAAGGAACCCGAGTTCCTTGTTTTTTTAAAATCATTCTCAACGTATGCAATCACTTGGAAATGGCTTGGCGTGTAACTCCAAATGCTGAAGCAATCTCTTGCGTTTGGCACGGATACTCATCGAGCAATGCCTCCAACTTAGCATCTTTGAAGGATTTTGACCTTCCATCACGCGTCAAAATCGAAATCAACATCTTTGAAGCGACAAAACCAATCACGGCACATTGTTTCACTTAGAGCAGTATCTCCGTAAACTTTTTGGACCTCTCGATGCGTTTCGGTTCGCAAATGACGATTATTTGGCACAAATCAGAAATTTTCACACAACCAAAAGTATATGATGCCAAAACAAAATCACTAATGTGTCGAAACGGTTTGTTTACCACATGTCTAAGCTTGGTTCATGACGTTTTGGATATGTCAAAATCGACAAGCACTTACTGCTGGAGCCATCTATTATATAAAAGCATAATTAGTTTTTCTATTGTAATAATGCTTTCGAATTGTTATGGTCTATGAATGCCACAATGTTTTTTAACTAAAAAAAAAAGTTTACTACCATACAACCAAAAGGTCACTGTGTTTCACAGGAAAAGAAATTGTTTCACATACGTCCGAGAGTCAATTTAAAATAATTTTGATATTACTGGTCAGGACGTCACTTGTCACTCACTGATTAAACAAGGAAGCTCACTTTCTTTTTGAACTTCAGCACGTTCCTTTGAGTTTCCTTTTGACCAATTGCTACCTCGTCTGTATTACACTTGATTGATTGATTGATTGATGTTTTTAATTAAACCTACTTCTTTTGTTAAAGTTCGCTTCGTAGCTAGTATACGAGTATACGTAAATAAATCAGAGAATAAGAACTCGGTTTCTACCCAAAAAGAAAGGAGAAAACATTAATCAATTTTAAGCCAATGGATTCATTGATATAGCTTGAGCAATGCCAGCGACAGTTTTTGATTCCTTTATTTCCCCCTGCTCAGCGGATTAATTGTGACTGCGTAGGGAATCATTTATTGAATTTCAAATGCAGAATTAGTTTCCTGTATTGTTTTTGTTGCTACCTTATCTGAAGGTCGATCTTTCTTTTATCTGCTATGGTCACACCTCAGTACCATCGAACAGAGCGGATAGGTGAAAAGGTGGAAAATAATATCCTTTTGTTTGACTATTACATCCCTACTCATAAGGACGTAATACAAAACTCTTTGGCAAGGATACACCACTTTGCAACAGGGACAATGTAGGCGTGAAATAACTTTGAACAATGTGTCCTTAGGACTACAACAACACTTCCATATCCCCAAACGTAACAATAGACAACGGCTTATACCAGGACTATATGATAGTTTTCGTTGTCCTTAATCTCTGGTATGAACACTGTTACAAAACTGAGGATAACAATGTCATCGAGCAGTGCTGTTTATTTCTTGTTTGCTTGGTCGTTTCACAGTTGGTTTTGTTTTCCAAGAGAACCCAACAATATGTCCTACTTAGGTCCTTTAAGAATTTCATTCAGCAAAACAGGCCAACAATTTTGTTAATTACTATTGTGGATTTTTATGTACTCGTACATACATACAAAGGTATAGGGGCACTATGATTTATCTAGTGTTACCTACAGTCAGGATTTGTTAGTCGGTGGCATGTTAAGGGGAATTGGGTTTCTATTGATTTTTGTAACAAGGTTATGGTGAGATCTAAGATTTGGCCAGGATTTTGTAAAAGATAAGTTAGTTTAGTTTCGGCAACTAGGATTAGAAGCAAAAGCTCATAGGCATGTGCCTATTAGTCACTACAAACTCATATTGTGAGATGTGATCAAAGAGTCGATGCAATGGTTTTATGTGACGTTTCTTTATTTCAGGGCATTGTATCCTATTTCTAACGAACCTTATTTTTAATCTGAAGGAGTCAAGCAATGACAGTGGTTTTTATTTGACCACAGACTCAAGATTCGATGGTTAATTACATAGAAGTACATCAACATAAAAGTTCATTGCCAATAAACACACATATGTATGAATATTGTCCATTTGAAATTAATTTATCCCATTTTGACAATGCAATGCATTCTAATTTGGAATAATGCAGATGCAAATTGTATCAAAAACTCAATTGCAATTCTAAAAAAATAGAAACACAAATGCACCGAACATGAAGTACTCATACGTCCATAAAGTTAATGAATGCAAGAGCAACCCAATCAAAACAAAGATCTAATAATGTTAATTAAAGAAATTATGCAACACTATCTTTCAAAATGACACATATGATGAGCATTGGAATTGCATACTCGTCTGCGGGTAAGGAACAGCCTGAAGTCATTTAAATGGTAAGTACTACAAATTCAGCATGCAATACGAAAGAGTCCAATTACAAAGAATTCTACGAATCATAGAAGCTCGAGCAAGAGATTTATGATGGTATCAGAAAAGCAATATAGCCAGGGTATTGATATATTTGTTGAAAAAAAAAGTTGATGTACAAATCCTTGACCTAATACAACAACAACTGTCAGTTATCGAGGTTGTTTTTCATATACTGCACCGAATCAGAGATGCATTTATAATTTAAAGATAAATAAGCATTGATTAAAAAACAAAAGCGATCAGAGGTACTTTCGGACTTGGAATACTTTCAAATGTATGTACTGAAACGCACTTAGTCACTAGTCGCAACCCAGAGTGGAGGATATATAATTAAAAGAATCTTCAAACACTGATGTAAGTAAGTACAAAAATATGACCTTATAAGCATCATGGATTACAAAAATTAAATAAAATTTTTGTTTTTTTTTCTTTGTATCAGAACAGAGAACTCAGGTCAAAATTAAGGGAACTAATCCACCAACTGCAAGGGCACTGTGACATGCCACCTAACAGTTACTTGGAACCACAGAATCAGTATTAGGAGACCAAGAGAAGCTCAAGTCTTTTAATGAAATGAAGAATCTCTCAGGGATTAGCATGAAAGTGAGTGGCATGCTCTTTAAAAGACAAGTACGCTTCGACTTACTGGAAAAAATACCAATTGCGAAAGATTCCGGAAAGAAATCAAAGATAACGTGAAACTAAATGTCTCAATAAGATCATCACTTGAACTTGAAATCGAAGTTTACTCCTTCGTGGAAAATATTCGATGTGCTGCGTGGAATAACACACCTCATCAATGACAAAAAACGGCAAAAATGGCAGAAATTACCCGCCAGGGATAAAGAAGTGTCAGGGGAAAAGAGGAAAGCACGCAAGAAATGGCAATCTACTCGACCTCCGCAGGATAAAAGACGTCTAAATAAACCTGGTAATCTGCTCAGGGAGACTCTAAAAAAACACAAAAATTGCGAAGTACGTATATCCAAAACTTAACGGCAGGAAGAGAAACCAATTACTCGGTTTAGAAAGCATTTAAAGGCTTCACAAGGCCCAAAACACCGGCTGCACCAATTAAAATAGATAACAACGAATGGGCGAAGGAGAATACGGAGAAAGCGGAGCTCTTCGCAGATTATCTAGAAGAAACTTTTAAGCCCTGATGGCCAAACGCTAGAACATTATACTTGTATATCAGAAAGGGTGTCCAATAACTTTTCAATTGCAAACGCAACTCTTGCTGAATTTAAAAATGTTATTAAAACAAAAAAAAACACTGTGGCGCTGGCAGCCCGGTATGGGCCATGGCCTAGCTTCTTGACACTCATTTGTGTTGCACATCTGAGCGGGGCCTACGGTTTATCGCCGAGTCCGAACGGCACTCTTTAGAAGCTTTTTCGTAGGCAATTTTACTTTCGTTAGTTTGCCATTGCCCGCCGAAAGGGGATGGCGATTTTGAAAAATTATTGGTGACCCAGCCAGGAATCGAACCTACACTCTCTGCGTGATAGTCCAATGAGCTAACTATCGCGCCATCGCCATCGCCAAAAAATGTTATAACGAACCGAAAAAAGCTCCGGGATACGGCCTGATAACCGGAAAATACTGCCCTTAAAAGCACTCACTAAGCTCTTACATATTATTAACGCGGCTTTTAGGCTAGAATACGTTCCGTGCCAATGGAAAAGTGCAGAAGTAATTATGGTGGTCCAATCAGGTAAACATCCGATTGAGAAAAAATCGTATAGTACGATTTCTCTCCTTCCAATCCTGTCAAAAAATTTTGAGAGGATCCTGCTCAAATGTTTAATGCCAATTATTGAAGACAAAAATCTTATCCCCAACCATCAGTTTGGATTTCGGATTAAGCATTCGACTATTGATCAGGAGCATAGAATTACCGACGTAATTGAAAAAACTCTGGAAGAGAAAAAGTTTTGCTCGGGCGTATTTCTTGAATTCTCACAAGCCTTTGACAAGGTTTAGCACAAAGGTTTAAAGATAAAATTATGGCAAATTTTGCTATCGAAACTTTACAACATATTGACTAAGCAGCTTGAAAATAGAATTTTTGGTGTTAGATACGGAAATGAGGTATGGCAGTTTAAAGATATATTGGCCGGTGTACCACAGGGAAGTGTGCTCGGTCTACTCCTGTATCTCTTGTATACAAGAGATATACCACAAGTCGAGGAGACTGTTCTTGCCAGCTTATCCGACGACACTGCCATTTTAGCTGTCGGAAAAGCAAATAAGAGTCAACGGCGAAACTGCAAAGCGCTCTAAATAAGGTAAAGGTCTGGCGAATCGCTTTCACTTTCAAACTTTGCTTACAGAAAAATAAGTCACTTGCCCATTTACATAAGCTCGGTCTGTATTCTGTTTGCTAATGAGGCTAAATATTTGGGCATGACACTCGATGCAAAGCTCAAATGAAAGACGCACATGAAAAAGAAACGTAAAGAACTGGAAACTAAATACAGATCAATTTACTGGCTACTTGGTAAATATTTCAAGCTTAGTTTAGAAAACAAGCTGTTTTTATACAAGCAGGTGCTAAAACCGGTGTCATCCAGAAATGTTGCTCGGAAATGTAATCCTTACCAAACTATGGTACAAAGATGTAAAACCGACTGGTCTCAAATCGTGGAAAAAACAGAAAATTCAAAAAGTTACCGAAAAGCAAAAAAAGAGAATAAAAACACGAACTCGAAAGTTGTACGACTTGATTGGAAGCAAGAAAACGTTCTTGGTTTTAGACGATGAAACCTACGTTACAGCCTACTTTAGTTTTCTTCCACGTGATCAGTTTTATAAATCTTTTGAAGGAGAGATTCTTCCGCAATCAGTACCATCGATTAGAGTGAAAATTTGGATCGAAATATATCGTGTGGCAAGCTCTTTGCCCATGTGGACAGAAAACAAACACAAGGGCTCAACATTATTTTGGCCAGATTTGGCTTCAGCTCACTATGCTAAAGGGACATTAAATTTGTTTGTGGCTAAAAACATTGATTTTGTTCCAAAAAACATGAACACACCTAATGTCGCACAGTGTCATCCCATTGAAAGGTATTGGGCCTTGGTTAAGGCAAAATTGAGGAAAAGTGAACAGTGTGCTAAGGACCCTAAAGACTTTATTATCAAATGGAAAAGAGCATCCAAAGAGGTCACGGATATATAGTATGTAACTGTCATCAACCTCATGAAGGACATCCAAGTGAAGTTCAGAAAAGAGTGGGAACCCAAATAATTTTTTCATATTCATTAACTCTAAATGAATTTTAAAAAATATAGTTATTAAAGCAAATAAAAATTATTTACATGAACTGTCACAAAATATTTTTTTTTTCGTTATGAAGTTTCTAAATTATTTTCGAAGGAAGGTGTTTTTTTTAGTGAGTAAGAATTTTACACTACTATGAGCACGCGCTCGAGATTTTCACCTGCCCTCGCCGGGAAAAAAAAAAATTCTTTAAGGAATTATTGTCACCTTAAGGCATTAAGAGCCATCCATTCGCATAAGATGTGTTCCGAAGTTTCGTCTTCTTCCATGCAAAGATGACATATATTCAGTTTCCTGAGTAGCTGATATCCGGTCAAAACTTCAAATCACTCTTCTTGTATCTTCTCTTTCGAGTTGTTGAGATTCTTTTGATTTATTGTGAAAGGTTTTGATGGTTTTTTTTTAGCCCGACAAAGGTCTGGGATGGTTCCCAAACGGAATATACACATTTAATACTCCCAATTGTTTATAGCTGTGTTAATTCCCGAATTCGGAATATTACAGAATAGCTTGTGGCTGATGAAAGAATTAGCTGACCATTTCGTCGGGTATTTCACATCCGACAATAATCTTATGACTATGATACCAACAAACGTGTTATTTTGTTCTTGTGAGATTTTGTAGTATATTGAAGCAATGCAAGATGGATTTGAAATCAATGAGGTTTGAGCCTAATAGTTTAAGAATAAGATCTGTCCCAAACTAAATTGAATTTATTTCCGTTTAAAATAAACTACGACTTTTTTCCATTAGTTGGGATGGGGTTTTTGTGGTCCCATGCTTCCCGGCTTGGGATCACTGAACCTTCTGCTGAAGCAAAGAGTTTTAGGTAGCCGATCGTTTATAGCACAGATCATGTGGAACTTTGAGCTTTCGGAAAAATATTAATTTGATCCATTTGATCTGAACGATTAATCTCTTCTGTTTGTATTGTCCATTGCATCATATGAGACCATAGAGAAAGAAAGGTGGATAAAAGTAATATCACTTAGCTCAAAAGACACTTAAAAACATCGCGGAGAGTCATTCCACCTGCAAAAGTCGTATTGTGATATGGATTCTAGAGAAATTTCATGCCTAGTCTACCTAATTTATCAGCAATCTCAGTGATCTTAGCCCTCTGACTATGCTTAGAGATAAGTTGAATTCGTGAACTTGGCTAAAAGCAACTTGGGTGTAGCTACAGGCCCGGTCAACTTACCAACTGCACCGATTCTTTACAAAAGAATTCATTGTCATTAGAATTGCGTATTCACATTTGTCTGTTTGAAAGACAGACGTGAGTCTTTCGAACAAGGAGTTAAATCTAATGTTGTCACCCTCTTTTAGGTCTACTCCTTCTTGTCGAGTGGACGCTCACAAGATTTTGAACCATAGTCTCGCCGGATCTCTCGCACTAGTCTGCATTCCTTAAACAGTTTTGTTTAATCTTTCAATCTTTCCATACTCTTCAAAATGAAGGATAGCTACTGATAAGTCTGGAGCTCTTAGATATGTGCTAGTGGCAGTCTATCAGTGAAGATTCTCTTCCGAGTTGCAGTTAAACTAGGCAGTTTAGGTAGCATAACTGAATATTTGGAATTGTTTACGAGCAATTTGAAGTCAACAAAGGAAGCAACCCATTAATCGATGACAGACGCTACTACGGCATGCTCGGTTGCAGCTCCAATTAAAGAAGATGGAGTCGATAACCTCTGAATTCAGTATTAATCAAAAGGCAGAGAGGTTCTGGTTTAGACCTAGCTTAGGTGCCGTCAGATCTTGTGGGTGTTTATTGTTTGGCTGGTTTGCGCTTTTTGAGGAATTTAACCAGTAGATCTGGCTTAATTGACTTCTTCAATCTTGGTTTTTACAAACATATCCTTGAAAGTAAATTTATTGTATTTTTCTTGCCTCGATTTGAGAATAAGATTTTAGTGACCTGCTTGACAAGTAATTGCCTTAGTGTGGTTTGCTTAAACATTTTTTCGAAGGTCTTGAGGAATCGTCCAAAGTACCGACCAATTGGCTTCTCGGCTTTGCTAAAACTCTTTTTTGCAACTATTCCAAGCAGATCCTTATTACAAATAGCATGCTCAAGGGACAAGGGAACTTATCAGGGGAATACTGATCTAAGTAAGCTAAGAATCCTTGCAAGTTAAAATGAATCTCATCCAGATGTGGCATTGAAATCTAATTTTGTTCGGGTTACTATACTATGCATTAAGACCAGATCAGTTAGGGTAAGTATTTCATATTACACTTGAGGAAACCTACGTATTTCGCAGCATTTTAGGGGCTCAAAATTTGTGATCATTTCAAGGTAAGTTATCGTTGAAACACATACCTAAAATGAAAAGCTCTTCTCCGCTTAGATGCTGAAAACTGTCCTTGGATTCACTTTTTAGTAAGATATTCCATCAAATCAGCAGTGGGCAAGTGGAAAGCCAGATTGCCCCTCATTAAAAAGTAATGAATCTGCAGGAAGAGAGATATTGAATCATTTCTAGTGAGATTGGATAGACAAATGTTGTCTTTCAACTACTTGAAAAAAGTCGTTACGTGCACAACCAATCTTGAGTAAAGTTGGGTGCAAAGTGCGGGCACAGGGATCACATTATTGTAGGATTTGGGAAGGTACTTCACTACACACGTAAATAGCGGCAGCTTGGTAATAAAAAGTAATGACACGAGTTCGTATCCAAACAGTTACAGATCTAATCATCAGACGTACATACCACTCTGAATTGCTGAGTTATTAAAATATACAGATACGAGTTCAATAAAATACAAAACACGACAATGCTTCTTGGCTTCAGTGTGTCTAGTGACGCATCTTGCAATTAGTAAGATACAATCAATAAGATATTACTCGTATGTACCACCAGCTCGTGGTATCTTCCGAGCGACATGCATTCTGATTTTTTATCCTCAACTAATACACATACATATATGTGGTATAACTGTGGCTGCAAAGGCACGTTAACAACTATCTATGTTCTAATATTACGATTTGATGATATGATTCATTCCGGTTCCATTGCGAAAATATATTCAATTGTCATAGGATATCGCAGGTATCCTAGTGGTGTACTTTGAATGGTTTTAAATAACTTTTTTAAACAGTACTGTTAGTTAACAGCAGACGGATGAAAGAAGCTTTTTTGACATCCACTTATTCCTTTACTGTGAGAAAAGATCAAACTTATTTGATAGATATAGTATCTTCAATGACTTGGCATTATAACCCTAACTTTCGAGGAGGTTTAATACATTTTTGGTTCTGTAGTCTCTTTATCTAACCCAAGCCGTCAAAGAAGTATCCGAACTTGTGTAGGGATTTTCAATAAGTCCCCTTCTGGTTGACAAACTTCCCAGCAACTCCAGGTGGCATGAGCTACGTTCAAGGTATCACTGTCAACAAGGTTAACATACAATTTGTTTGTAAATCTAAAACGAATATTTAGGAACTCAATGGGTACTACGTATGTGTACAGAATCTAATCTCCGTATGACATTAAGCCAGAGATTTCATATCATCATGGCCCTGCGTGTCCGCACAGAATAAACCCAAATCCTCACATTCAAACACTGGTTCGAATTCAATTGAAAACTGATGACAGAATTCAGTTGTTCATCTTTCTGATATGCAAACACTTGGGGGTATATCTGTTCACTATAATAAAACTGAAATACAGTCACTTGGACTATTTCCTATGCCATAGTTGAGATTTGAAATTTCATTCAGTTCTCAATTCTTTGAAAATTACAAGCATCGTTGCTTGACATTGTACCCCGTAGGGGTATAGAAAGTGGCATTCTTTTTCCGTATTCATGGCTATGGATATTCTGTAGCGTCCTTAACAAAGCTCAGATTCAAAAACATTCAATGAATCCTTTGATGCATGTATAATACGTAGTTATCTAAGTTCATTCTTGTATTTAGGGAGTCGTCAGTTTATACAGGAATCAAAGAAACAAGGAATAACCGACTACGAAAACCATAAAAAGCGGAAAAAAAATGTTTTCTCCAGTTTTCATGTACATACTCGTATGTAGGTACATATACAACCTCCTTTTTTGTTATTTCACTTCACGCTTTGGTTAATTTTTTTTTCCTCGATGTGAAAGAACACATATGGTTGCTCTCATCAGACCCTAGTCTATTTTAGAGTATGCAGTAACTGGGCCAAGATCACATCATGTGACCAGGCTATCCCAGGCGACAGTGCACAAAGTCATTTGAACAACTAATTGCATCCTTTCTATGGCTGGCTATACGGACATCTGTCCACATATTCTCACAAACATTATCTCTCTTTTTTCGAACTTTCGCACACTCTGCATTTTTTTGGTCCATCTGTTGTGGTTCGTGGTCCATGGTGGGGTGGAATGAGTTGGGGGTGATTGCGCAAATTGAAATTCACAAGAAGAATATAAATTATTCGTCCTAGCAGAAGCAGTAAAAAAAGCATTCATACCACAATATATGGTTCCCTTGTTGGGGGTGATAAATGTAAGGACATTTGTTTTGGCAGCAGCCAGAGGGATGTACAAACATACGAGTATCTACGTACGTACTCGTATATGTATGCATATGGTATGTACCTACTAGCTGAATGTGATTATGAACTAATTTGAATTTGATTGAATTCCTCATGCAGATGGGAACAAACTTATACGAATAATGTGGGAGAATGGTTCGAAATATTCAGGAAAGGGGCTTTGCGGTTCAGAAAGACGGAAACGGCTTAATGACTTCATCTAGCTGAGCGACGCCAACGTGGTCGCGAAGCTATTTTAACAGGGAAATGCTCTTAATTTAATAATGTGGTCACAAATTAATAATTTGGTTTCCAAGGAAAATTATGAAACTTGATGGATGATGAAACAAAGTAGCTTACACTGCAATGTATTTGTATTTTACACGCTACCATATGGAGATGCTGAATCAAGATGTGTGGGAGTATTTTCCAGCACCAAAAGGTTTTGTTTTTCCCTTTGATTTTGTTTATAGAGCTCAAAGGTTTATCTAGTCTTCTTAATGTTGTTGCATTTAGCATGCAGCAAAACAAGAGATCTACAGAGCGACTGACTGGATTAGAATGCCGGCATCCCTAGACGTAATCGATGATTGGTGTACTAGAAAAGAGATTTTGGTCAATATTTGCAAAACGGAGATACTATTAAGACTTATTATATCATATGCATCGGTTGTCTGGTGTAACCAGATTTTTAAAAAAAAACTTTTTCAGGTGTATGTGATCAATCTCCCTCATTTTGATAATCAAATAATAATGAGCTGCACAATGAGCACACTGGTCTTATGATGTCTGATGCAATGACACTAGAACTATTGTTGTTGTAAAGATACAATATAGGCTTCTCCTGTGCTCCGAAATGGTTTCGGCTACGATCTGATTGAGGGCGGGAATGAAGTTGGGTTATTATAGATATCCTTAAAACTGGTCTATGAGCTCGAGCTCGTCATACTGAAATCGTTATTACGGGCGATTTCAATATACGCAATTCTGGGTGACTTTGACATGCATAACAGACAACACCCGAAGGACTCTGTGCTGAGAAAACAACTTGACCCAGCTTGTAAATGAGCCCACGCGAATCCCAAACGTTGATAGTCATACTGCCAACACTCTGGACTTGCTTCGAACCTCTCACCCTGACAAGTACACTGTTGATGTGCTCTCAACTCTAGGCTCGTCGGACCATTGTGCCATATCAGCTAAATTCGCGTACATTGACCACACAGTTAAAGAAAAAATTCCTAAAAGAACAGTATGGCAATACCAGAAAGCCAATTGAAGCGGACTTGACACCTTCTTTAGGAATTTTAACTGGTCGTTGTGTTTCCTCGATAACGACGTGGATGCCACTGCTGATATGATCACAGACACTATTCTCTTTGGAATGTGATTCTTTATCCCTGACCGGATAAACAGAATCAGAGCAAAGGAAAACGCGTGGTACGACTCGAGGTTGAGAGAATTGTTTTTTCGGTCCTATAAGACCAACCCGATGGAGGAAAACGGGAAAAAATTCAAACGAGCCAAGAACCACTGATCAAAACTGAATCAAACCACCGCGTAGGCTTTTCCATCAATCCTACTCCTTAGGACTCTTTCCGAGCAGATGGAAAACAGCATTTATCCAGCCCGTCCCTAAAAAGACGAATGTTGTTCTCTCTCCTCTTACAGACCCATTGCACTTACGTCCCTTCATTCCAAGGTTATGGAAACGCTGATAAATCAGCACATGAAATATCTCGAAACACGAAAACTTCTTAATGACCGGCAGTGGGATTTTTATAGCAACAGGTCAGGTCCACTGGTGATTTGATGGCATGTCTCATCGAAAAGTGGAACCAAAGCTTACATCAATCTGGCAAAAGCAAGATACTTGCACTTGATATTTCTAAGGCATTTGACAAAGTTTGGCATCAGGCTCCTTTGTCGACGACTCTCTTCTTCAATGGATTAGAAATTACCTTTCAGAGCGTTCAATTCAAGTTGTATATGATGGTTTAAGGTCTAATATTCACAAAATAAGTACTGGTGTGCCCCAGGCCTCCGTTCTGTCACCGACACTCTTTTTAATTTTCATCAATGATCTCTTGTCTGATAGTTCTAATCCAATACTCGTATTTTCCTTTGCTGACGACAGTAATCTCTGTTTTTCATATTCGTTCCCGAACTCACGGCCCTGCTCTTCTATAAAACGAGAACGACAGCGTATGTCAAGCTCATTAAATTTCGATATTAACAGTATAACCAATTGGGGAACTATCAACAGAGTGGAATTTAATGCTTCCAAAACACAATACTGTCTGCGGTTGCTAAAATGAAATTCAAATACCCAGCCATTATCCATGAATGACACTTGCATCGTGGAAACTTTCCAATCTCGGTATGTGCGCCAATGACAACCTCCGAACCTGCGTCCGAATGCCAACACTTTCGAAGTCGCCAAAAATGCAGCGAAATGTATAGGTTTCCTTAAGCGATGTAAGAAATCCTTCGCCTGCGCTATGTGCAAACATTTTAAGGGTACATAAAATTCCTTATGTGCGCACCAGTTATAAAAAAAAAAGTACCAAGCTTTGGCTAAGCAACAAAGTGTCTAAGCACTAGTGGCACAGCATCGTATGACGCATGATAGAAAATTAAGAAAACAAAGTGGAGCACGTCCTTTGTGAATGTCTGGATGCTGGTACCGTAGGCCCTTTATCACCGAGGAGTTTGATCACCTTTCTACGAATGACTAAGAAATTTCTATATAAGGAACATGCAAGGGGTGTAGCAGTAACAATCTTGTGTACAATGCCATTAACACAGTTCATCGAATTCTTTCCTAAAGTAAGTTCCTCTGTTCCTCTGTGGCATGCTTCTCACCAGATCTATTCCCCAAAGTTTGATGCGCTCGAAGCGGCTCTGGCGGTTTTGCTGAAATTAAGTTCAGATGTAACTACACTTCATTTGTTTTGAATTTAATAGACTGCAAAGCTCGTCTAGTTACGTTTAACTAGTGTAAGCTTCCGAAGGTGATGTCATGCCAAATGTGTATAGCCACGGTATTACTTAAGGTGCACTCATTTTTTCTTAATACAAAGAGCGACTTCTATTTCGAACTAGGGATACTACTCATAGGGTATTCCCAGCAGTTTTTAAGAGCCTTCCTTGAAAGCGTTCGTTAGAGCATGCTTATATACAAGACTAATGTAACCGTGTTATCAATAATCGCCCAATTTTATATCTTAGTCATATGACTTTTAACTTAAATCTGTTTCCAATTATAAGTCCGCAACGCCGTACCAGATGTCTCAGGTGATGATTGCGTTATTGTACAGTGTCTCGACCAGTTGCATTCCAAGTGCATACCCTACCAACGTCGTACTGTATTTTGAATGTGAAATAAAAAATAAGCAGTTTCAAGAAAGAAGAGCTTTTTTACCAATATTAGAGAGTCTTGTTCTTTCGACCGCTTAGAGTGTCTAAGCTCCGCTCATCAGCAGCAAATGCAAGTTCCTGAATCAACTGTCTTTACGATTAATTAAGTATTGATAAATGTTTCTTCCGAAGCTCCAGAGAGGAAGCAGAACTGGGTTCGATTTTGTGGACGTTAGGTTTGTCTTTCATATTACAACTCATCATCATTTGGCACAAAGCTATCGTTTTCGGTTTTTGCTACTAAAGTGATTCTACAGTCACAATCGGGTACATTTTCTTCAGTTTCGGTGCACCAATCAGGACTGTCGGCAATCACTGCCGCTTACTACTATCTACACTTTTCCTAAACCTTTAAAACAACTAATTCGGGGGAGGAAATGATTAGAATTACCCCAACCAAAGTGGAAAGGGTTGTTACATTCGATTTTACTCGCAATTGTAAAATAGAGATGTAATCTAACCGATGTTTGGTTAACCAATATCCTCACCAGAAACATGTGTTTGTAAAAATCATTGGGAAAATCAAATTATAGAGATAACAAATGTGCAAATACATTTCAGTGCACCTGTGTTTACTTATGCAAACTGCAAATATTGCAACTGTTAGTCTCCCTTCTCATCCTGCGGTTGCCTATTTTCAATTTCTTACAATCTATACCAAAAAGCAAATTTGAAACCATTCAAGCAGAAACCTTTGTTTTGATCATCCTTTCAGTCAATATTTAAATTAACCACCTCACACTTCACCTCAGCCTTCCTGTCAATTTCACCTTTAAAGGGTAATAACTCACTTCATTAGAATGACACTGGTGACAGTGCTTTTAATTACTCTTAGCAGACATAATAAAGTGTCGTGCTGGGGTTAGTAGTGACACCTACGATGAATTATCTCGACACCTATGTTCGTATCTAAGGATCTTTGTTTGGATATCGTTTTTGCTTGTCACTCTAGTTGACGCGTTGACGATGGCAACAACTAAAATCTCAATCCAGACAATTGACGACGATGACTCAACACTACAATGATGCATATGGTAGATTCTTCCCGATTACAGCTTAAGCCGGAATGCATGATGTTTTCACACCATTTCCACACCATTAGTCGTCAAGTTGGCACTTGTGTATCGGTCTGTCTGTCTTATTTTTACTTTTAAAATAGCAATAACTGCAATATAAATAATTTTCCCCTTCATTTGGTTTCTGTTAATGGGTTTCGTAAATTGACCCACTCGTACGGATACTCTCAGTGACGCTGTAGTGCTCGCATTATTCTCAGTCGTTTGGCCCAAAACAGTCCATTCAGGGATCTGTTTGGTTTTCTTGAAGAAAATATTTTATATGACATCGGTGGTAAGCGCCTTGCCATAAGAATGTGTGACACTATGGATTAAGTGCCTTCAGATGAAATTGCATCTGACAGATGAACACACACTCAACTGGCAGCAGAAGAAAATTGAATTTCTTCATACGGGTAAATAAGCGGGTTAAATAGAATAACATTGGAATCGAAATGATATCGTGATGACAGACACATCGAAGCAAAAGAGCATTTAAGTTGGCAATTCTAAGATCCTAGCTGTTTGTAGTTTGCAGACTGAAAAGGATTTTTACTGTTGTAGATAAAAGTACATGGAAGGTGTCTCATACTCGGTCGCTATTTCCAAGGTAAGGTCAAAGACTACAATTAAATTGGATCATTAAATTTTGAATCATCTGCAAGGGAGTAGATTTTAGCAAGCTCGTAAGAGCAAATTTAAATCCCAGACAAAAGCTTGTCGACCAGAGTAATAAAGATCGAGTCTGAAACCTTGTTCTTCTCGTTTAATATGGCATAACAGGAAATATTTTTGAAAATATTTATGAACCAGTGATTCCACCACCCCATGAAGCAGACCAATCAGCCACATTTTGTATACGTAGTGCCGCCACAGTTCTGGCCTGTGGATTCTTTCCAAAAACAGCAATTTTGTTTGTTGATGGCAATTCAGCAAAAAATGAGACTCATCGCTGAATAGAATTGTGTAGTGAAATGTAGACCAAGGACAATCTCGTTTTTAGCCAATTAACCAAACATAAGCCACACACAATGTTCAAACGGCTTCAAATTTTGCTCAAGTCGGAACTTGAGCTCACAAACGCAGATTATTTCGCAAAATCTTTCATAAAGTAAATGTAAGGTGTTACAAAATCAATCATCCTATCGGAGGATGTTATAATTTTAGCAAATGTTGTTGTACGTCAATCATATTTGACATTTGTGAACAGACAAGCAATGGGTCGCTATACTCCCCAAGAGCGTGGAATAATTGTGTCGATATTTTTGACCAATAATCGGTTGGTGGTGTTAGCGCAGCGTGAATTTCGACGTCAATTTCCTAATCGGGTCGCGCCAACTGGGCAGACACTCCGACGTTAAGCTACTCTACTAGAACAGACTGGAACCACAGAAGACCATGCTGAGCGTGCCCGTCACCGGACTGGTCGTTCGGCCGAGAATATTGCGGCTGTGGATCCCGATGTCGCTGAGAACGAAGAAACATCAACCAGACGACGGGCCACGCAATTGGGCATCACCAGACGGAACCTACAGCTAATTTTAGTGCAAGACTTTCCACACATGTTCCCGTACAAAGTGCTTACAATGCATCAGTTAATGCCTCCTGTCTGAAAGTCACGCGTGAATTACTGTCAAGCCATCCTCAATCTCAACATTGAAGAAGACAATTTTGTGTCGAAAATAATTAAGAGCGACGAGGCGCATTTCCACTTAAGCGGTTACGTCAATAAGCAAAATCTTCATTTCTGGGGCACTGAAAATCCGCGTGTGATGCACGAAGGGCTATTCATCTACCTAAAGCCACTGTGTGGTGCGGCGTTCACGCGAAAGGAATGATTGGGCCGTATTTTTTGGGGGAATCCAACGGCAATACGGTCACTGTTACTGGCGAACGCTACAGGGCCATGATAAAAGACTTCTTACTGCCAGAATTGGATGAGCGAGGCTACTTGAAGTCGCGGGTTTATGGCAACAAGCCTCAGACGGAGAATATACGACAGGAATGCGAACAGTTATCACCGGAATTATGAATAAATCGTCTCTTTTCTTATATATAATAACTTTCAGTTAAAATGGTACATTGTTCGGTTAATGTCGAGACTTGGTTCCTGTACAACGAAAACAAAAGTTCGGCACATTATATCATATAATTCGCCCGCAGTTCAGATGACCTCTGTTCTTTAGGATCTCGGAGATTCTATTCCTCTGGCCTACTTTCGTCAACCGAAGCATAGATTAGTAAATAATTTGTATTTAATTATAACCTGCTGCCTTTAACAGCTTGACAGCAAAGCCACTGTGTCCAGCGTTTGTTGAACTTAAGCTTTGTAGTTGCTGTTCTGATCTTACCTTGGTAAGGTTGTCGAAAACATTGTTATCATGTTAGCTATTTGGCTTTTGTTGGCATATTTAGCCTCTAAACGAATCTGATTCATTATCAGGCGTTCGCTTGCTTGCCCGAAGCTCAAGACAAGTTCGCCGAGTCCTCTCCAACAGCATATTTGCATCGGAATGATCGCATGACATTCTTAATAGTAGATAACACAGTTTCCACAATCTTTTTCGTCCAGGCCATCTCATTGCGTTTCTTAGATAGCGACTATATGCTTTGCAGCAGTCGAGGAAACTGGTTGTTTAGCTATTCAACTTCTGTTAAAGGTCCGAACATTCCATGTACATATCTGTTCTCAAATCGTTCGCCTGTGTCGTCAACAGTTGATTTGAAATATGATTTTCTCATTCATATAGGGTTATGGGACCTACGATGGTATGGGCCAGGATTGTGTAACCGCCGGCTTCGCGTCTTAGTTGGCAGAGGTCCCCTTCCACTTGAGTCTCAGTCTACTGCGCTGTACTTTGGGGGCGGATTTGAAGACTTTTCGGACCGAAGTTTTGGTGTCCATCAGCTCTACATGACCCAGCCATCTCAGTCGTTGGATCTTCGTACTTCTTGCTAAGTAGATGTCTCTGTACAGTGCATACTGTTCGTCGTTGAATCTCCTCATCCGCTCACCGCAAATGCAGACGGGAACAAAGACAGCATATACTTGGTCTTTCCCTCGCTAACCGCTAAACCCATTTTCGTTACTTCCGTCTCAATACTCGCAAAAGCGCCACTGACAGAACGTACAAATTTGACAAGCAAGTTTCTTGATTTAACATTCCGTGAATCTTATTCTAAGAGAACGGTGACGAACTCCTACAATAATATTTTGATACTCTGAAGATATGACTACAAATTGGTTATTCACAAGTTCAAACGTGGATATAAAATTCGTCTTAAAATACATCCACCCCTGACCTTTACATCGTCTCTCAGTCGAAATACCATCTTTCCTCTGGGAACTTGACTTATGTTCCTTGTTGTCTAGATCTAACACCATCAACCAATCAGAATTTTACCAAAAGTCTGAAACCTACTGCATTTTTCTTTGAAATGAAAGCAGTTAATACCACTTTATTCAACATATAGTAAGGTAAAGTCTGATACTACCAAACGCCATCAGTCACATGATGACCTTCGCTATGGAACTCATCTCCCCTTTCTGTATTTGCGTAAAGAGTTAAAGTAGAGGATGACTGTTTTGTTTTGTGAATTCTTTCGTTCAGTTAAGACATACCTTCTTTGGCAACTTCATTTAACAAGCTTGCCTTTATTAATGTAATTTATTCGGTTTCAAAGTAATTATCGAGCAGCCTAACCAATCTTAGAGTGAAAACCTGAGTGTCTTGATGTTTAAGGTCGCACAATAACACGAAGTACAGTATTACAGTGTAATTCAATTAAATTAAAACTCAGTCATGCCTAAGACCCTAGTCAATCCTGTCAATTAAAGTCGGTCTATCTGAGCTCGTCATACATACTCGTATATGCATAACATACGAGTATCTGCAGCACTTTAAAAATTGTTTGCCTTATTATGATTAATTAAATTTGAGTTCTAAAGCCAATTCTATCTGTTTATCTTTTTAGTGGTCGTTGCAAATCAGCAAATGCGCTCAACCACGAATTTACTGATTATAAACTTGGCAGTGTCGGATATCCTTTTTGTGATATTTTGTGTACCGTTTACGGCAACGGACTATGTGCTGCCCGAATGGCCATTTGGAAATTTATGGTGCAAATTTGTCCAATACATGATTGTGGTAACATGTCACTGCAGTGTGTACACTCTCGTTTTGATGTCCTTCGATCGGTTTTTAGCAGTCGTCCATCCTGTGACCAGTATGTCTTTGCGTACCGAGCGTAACGCAATGCTGTAAGTATCCACTCAATTATCTACCTATATATGAGTATTCGCATAACATAATAACTGTTATCTACTTGAAAATATCTCCTTAGGCATGGAGATTTATTTGTGAGGCAATAATTCATGGTTGCTTATATGTGTGTGTATCTGTTCTATTTTATGCTTCACAGAGCGATTTGTATGGCCTGGATATTAATCGTAACAACGGCGATACCTGTGGCCTTGGCACACTCCGTAAGGATATATAAATTCCGAGGACACAACTACACAGCTTGTGTATTTTCGACGGAAGAGGACGTTTGGAGTCTGGTCGGCTTTCAGGTGAGTCAGCGGAAAATTGCCGTAAATAATAGATTTCGACATGTTAGATGGCCGTTTAAGCTTCCAGCCATATAGGTTTGGATATACTATGGTGGTATCAGTTTGTGGATGCGGTCACTCGTGTCCAGTATACTTTACTTGGTCCTGTAGGCCGCTGCCCTTCTGTGTGGAATTTTATTTTTTGTTTCGTCGCGCTTTTATCTACCTATATAACACCGGCCAGGCATATGGGATCATTTGAAATGTTCTTGATGAAGGCTATTCGTAGTATAAATAAATTTATGGCTTTCTTCGACCACCAGGGGGTATCAATAAGTTTTCTGTTTCTGAAAGGGCTAAGGAAGGTGACGAGAAGATGACTTATTCTTATATCGTTTTTATTGTATCGAAAGTCATAATTTATGAAGAATAAGGCCAGAGAAGGTAGAAAAAATAAAGGACACTCTGTTTATGTTGTATCTCAATAAAGACAATTGCTATGACTGCCGACGAAATAAAGAGCCTGTAACTTTGTTCAGTGTGTAACGTTTCTTCTGTAATAAACTCAGTGGAAGAAAAGGAACATAAAATTAATCGTCAGATATACGTGCAGCAGACGGTGTCTGCTGTTAATTTATGGACTCTTTAATTATCCTGCACTTATTGCTTATAAAATGCTTTCCAACAAGCAGCGACTGTTTTGCTTTCCAGACGACAGTTCTCTTTTGTATCTTATTTCTTGGGATCTTCAGTATAATTAATTGTCCCTTAAAGTGGACTTAGAAAGTTGTAAGATGCATATTAGACCATCATTGATCATTTTATTTGGAATGATGGTGACATTAAAGATATGAATATCTGCTTTAGAAATGTCTCATAAATTGTCATACTTTGTTCATTCTAGGATAGGAGTTGGGAGCAACACAGCATAGTTTTGTCTTTCGTAAGCCCTTGAAGAAGGGTTAATATTTCAAAGTCATGCAAAATTACTGATACAGGTCATGTGTCTTCGTAGCTGCATACCGGAAATGTCCTCTTCGGAGCTCTCGTAATCTAGTTATTTTCTAAGCTCCTAACTGCAGCAATACTGTGCTATATTTATCAAAACAGTGAGACACACTATTGTTTCTTGCACTAGAATTAGAATCCGGTTAATACCTTCAGAACAAATATGCGAATACGCATATAGAGGGCGACCCATCTGTTGGTGTCTATTCGAAAAGGCAAGTTAACAAAATAGTTTTTAATATTTTTTAACGATTGTTACTTTATTGAAGAAAATAAACCTTCCGATGAATTAAAGTGCATGTAAGTAAGTGGTGTCGCTACAATCCGAAGTGGACCTGCGCCTCAGCCAACAAGCATCCATAGCCGGCTCGCCCCATAGCTATCTGCCTCCAGTTTCGCACGCTAAGTTGGGTCCCTTTCCACTTTCATTCGCCAATTAAATCGCGGTTTTTCTCTACTGCGCTGTGGGCGAATTTAAACACTTGCGTCCACTCCACGTGACCCAGCCATATCAGTCGTTGGACTTTCGTTTTTCTGGCTTAGTCGATGTCACTGTACAATCCGTACAGTTTTTCGTTGCATCCCCTTCTCCACACACAGTCTATGCAGCCGGGACCGAAAACCACTCGAACTATTTTCTTTTCAAAAGAAATCACATGATAGAGCATCATCCTTACTACCTTTTTGACATCAATGGTCTCAATGAGCAGCGTGCATTCTCCATCGTCCAATAGGTGGCATGTATCGATTTGAAGCTCAAAGGGTTTGACAACATGAGCAACACAAATGAGTGTCAAGAAGTTAGCCCATACCGGGCTTCCAGCGCCACAGTGTTTAATTTGTTTGCTTGCTGGCGGACGGCTTCAGACATTCACATTATAGGCCAGATAAGATCCATGTAGTTGGCATTGTTCAAATGGTCTCGTTTCTTAAGGATTTGATAAACAATGCTTCGGTTCCATTCAACGGGCATACTTTCGTCCGACCATACCATATTTTACAAATGAGTTGGTGTATGCTCCTTACCAAGTCATCGCCTGCCGTTTTGAAGAGCTCGGCAATCAGACCGCCCGCTCCAGTAACTTTTCTGGACTTAAACTTAGATATTACTATTTTTACTTTATCCAGGTCGATCGGACGAAATTATTGATCTACATCGTCCAGGTTGAAAGGTTCACTTTGCCTAGCAGCAGTATTTGATCCGTCATCGCTGTTATACAGTCTACGGAAACGCTCTTTCCAAATCCTCAGATGCTGAGTCGATGCGATTGCGACTCTGCTACGGTTTTTCCTTGTTTGTCTTTAAGGGCTTCGGGGGTTTCTGTCCGTGGCATGTTATTTTACCTTTTGGTAAAAGTTCCGAAACTCATTTCTTCTGTGCAGCGCTGCTTTAAATGCAACATGCTTAGCTGCATGTGCTTGCCGACACTCGTCATTAAACCGGGCTTTCCTTGTGGCCCAACCGAGTTTATCTTAGTTGCTTTGTTTCGGATTTTACTACACCGTTGATTAAATATGGAGAATTCGTCCGCTGTTCCATATATTTTTTTTAATTCCGTGCTATCAGATTTTGAATACATTATTTACTATAATAAAGTTGATTGCTTGTGCCCCAATTTTGCCCTATGGATTCTTAAAATGGTTGAAAAGAGAATACCCACAATTTTTTGTCCTTACCATATGCCTGATATTGTATGGCAACAAGTTCCACAGGATAACAGCGTGAACAAAGAACAGACGGCTGCTTTCCAAATATTTATGGCAAAAAAGAATTAAACTACTTTTCCTGGAAAATCTAGGAAACTGCAGCTAGTGTATAGGTTATACGGTTTCTTATGGCTAATCATGTTTGCAAGAAATAAGCAGTTACAATAGTTCAGGAATTGTTGAAGAGGGCACCCTAAGATTGATCGTCTAAACATGGAGATATGATAAAACTTTTGTAAATGAAAAACATATCTTATCATGGCGTGAAAAGCAAGTTCTAATTTACGAAAAGAAAATGAGTCAAGAGAACTGTAGACTAAACAGCAGTAGCTTATTTGCGGTACTAGTAGACCTTTTACAGGTTTTAGTCTAATGTTCACTGGAGTATAACGGGCAGAAGTCCAGAGCATACGCAACATCGAATAAATATTTTTAACAAGTAAGTTGATGTGATCACAGACTGTAAGACGATTGTTGAAAATATGTAATTCCAAGACTTTTTACGGTTTCATAGGAACGAATCTTCTCTCCAAATAGGTAGATATCTGGGTATTCATCAACAATGGCAATGTTCTTGCCAATCGGTAACCACAACTTTAGGAGTCGAGATGCACTTGAAGCTGATTTTTAATAATGATTTCTAAAATCTTCGACAAGCCAGAAAGAATGCTATTTGAGCGAAATTCGGAGCAGTGTGAAGGGCAATTGGAGTCACTTTTGCAAGTTTCCAAGAAGTGGGAAAGCAAGATCTAACTAGGCAGCAATTATAAATTTGGGTAAGCGTGTGAATTATAATTATGCTGCCATTTTTGTCTGCTGGTCAGCACTCGCACTTTTAGGTTTGGGCCGAATGGACCAGTACTCGATGCTTACCACTTGGATGTAAAACTAGCCCTATAGATATGCAGAGGCAGTTACAACACTGCGTAATGCGAAACTGACCCAAATTAGTGCTTTGTTTTTTTTTTTATAGCACCACCAACCACAGATCTTTTAATTTTGGAAATTACAATTTTCTAAAATTACTGTCGCGGTCCCTCTAAATCATGAACGCCTTTTGAGTTTTTTGACAGAATAGCTATAATCCTTTGTGGACTTCTAAAAGAATTTTTATCATTGAGTGCCCCATGATGCATATAAATGACATCACCAAACTTTGACAAGCTAAGTATTGTAGCTTGAAATTAAAATACCTAATTGAATTAATAGCACCAGTCTGCTGGCCCAGAGCTTTTGATTCTCACCAAGAGGAACAGTAAAGACGGGAAAGTTATGTACATTTTGATTACTATTTTTAGATTATTCAGTTTCGAATCCAAAAGGCGCAAAGTTTAAAAGCAACAACATTTCCGTTTTTTTGCTGATTAAATAAAGTAATCACTTTTTACTTTTTACATTTTTTTTGTATTCATCGCTTAAAATGAATGTGAGTGATCAAACGTGCCACTCAAACGAAACGAACGGTGTAAAATAACTTCCCTTAAGAAATATCAACAAGGCTATAAAGCAGTTTTACGATTATATGAGTTCGCTGCAGTGTCACTAAAACTTAAATTAAGTATCCCCATAGTAAGATACAAATTTCATTATTCGCTGAATACAGTGACCCGAGACAAGCACTAAAAGTTCCAGTGTAAAGCTATAAAATTTCCAATCACATAAAACCAGTGGCAACAGCTTAATGCATTTTATATTTTTATATTTTAAATGTACACGGTACGACTTCTTTTTTTATACTATTTATATTTATATTGGAAAATCTACTGTGGAGTTCACATTTATTAATTCTTGTTTTGATTGAAGACAGTAGGTGCATCTGAACGTAAGTCTAAGTTGAGTGGAAGCCAGCACTTATTCAGTTACATATAAGTTAAAGCAAAGACATGCTTTAATTGGACATGAAAGACTCTGCAGCGTGATCTGCTTCATTCTCAATAGTAAACTTAAGTGTGTAACCTTTGATCACTGCTCTACAAAACAACAATTATATTAGTTAAGATCAAAAGAGTTTCCTATCGTCGTTACAATGGAACGTAGTTCCAAATAGTTTGTATAACAAATCGGAAGATTTAGGATGTGATTTTGTAGCTAAGAAAAATGACATTATTCTTAACGTGTCCAGTAACCACTCCCTGCCACTCCTCTACATTTCATAGTATGTACCCTTTAAGCATGCTATCCTCTCACCTCACTAAGCGGTTAATTTAATGAAAGTCTGCCAAAAGTTCTAGTTCTAGTTCTAGTTCACAGGAAAAGTCCTCCATCCATTACATAGACTGTCACATCTGGTTCTCAAAATAAGCGTCATGTATCTATTCCTGACCTTGAACAGTAAACTGAGGTGGAAAAAAATATTTCAGAGCAAGGCTCTAGTTGCCCTCTATGAATGAGCTTATACGCTCTTCTCTGAAGACCGCACAATATACCTAGTCAAGTCATAAATACTGGTACACAACTGAACTCACTCATTATGAATGCAACACTGGGCGCATCCATTTCGTATTGATTGCGATTTGACAGTTGATATTTATGCTTCATTGTGACGTAAAAACATTTTGACATTAATTGCTTACAATCATGGAATGGGTCAACATCGAAAATCGTATTGTTGTGGTTGGCCTACTTAAATGCAACATGGAAAAGGGCGATATCTTTAGGACGTTGCGACCGCTTGGAATCACTCACAATTTTGTGTATCGTGCTGTGAAATTGTTTGAAGATACTGGTGGAGTACGAGACCGTCAAAGGTCCGGCCGTCCGCGCACTGAGAGAACTCCGAAAGCGAGCAAAACCGTGAAGAAACGAATCGACCGAAAACAGCTGCGAAAACAGAAAATCTTGTCGCAAAAAATGCAAATTTCCCAAAAATCCATGTCTGGCATTATCAAAGAAGATTTAGGACACAGTGCGTACAAGCGACACACTGGACACTGTTCACGGCCGCATTGAAGTAAAAACGAAAGCGAAGATCGAAAGCGTTACTCAGCCGGTACGCGAAGAACGCTCACAGACAAATTCTGTTTACTAACGAGAAAATCTTCACCGTAGAAGAATCGTTTAATAAGCAGAACAATCGTGTGTATGCTCGGTCATCCAGAGAAGCATCCCAACTCATCCCGACGGTTCAAAGAGGCCACCATCCCGCGTCTGTAATGGTATGGTGGAGAGTGTGCTACGATGGCGTTACCAAGCTCCATTTTTGCGAGAAAGGAGTGAAAACATCGGCCAAAGTGTATCAATCGACCGTCTTGGAACCCATTGTGAAGTCTCTTAACCAATCAATATTCAACAACAAGCCATGGACATTCCAGCAAGCAGCTCACAAAGCAAAAACGACTCAACTGTGGCTCAAAAACAACGTTCCGGACTTTATGTCAACGGATGATTGGCCAGCTGGTAGTCCAGACTTCAATCCGTTGGATTATAAGTTTTGGTCCGTATTAGAGAGCATGGCTTGCTCTACTCGGCACTAAAATATTGAGTCGTTGAAGCGAGCCCTTGTCCGTGCAGTGGACAATTTATCCATGCACGAAGTGCGTCTCGCAGTCGATGAGTGGACACATTGTCTTAAGTCATGCTGGAAGGCAAATGGAAGTCATTTCGAATAAGTTGTTCTAAGATTTGTAGCCATTGAATAACCCAATAAAAACAAAAACAAAAATTGTTTTAATATTAATTCGTTTTCATTTGGCGCTGATTCTTCTGTGTACCAGTATTTATGACTTGACTAGGTACATTAGATATTCCAATAAGCGTAGACAGTTAAACACCGATCAGACCTTTAATTTTCCGCACCATAAGTGGCTAGTGATTGCAGAGTAGTAGTAGTAGTAGAAGTATCATAAGATCACACTCTGTTGTTTATGTTTCTGTTGAAAAATGTAGATTCAGATTTTTAGAAACAAATAGAATATTGATAGGTCACCAATATCCTACATCAAATAAATGATGCTGTTTTAGTCAGACTAAGGTGGATTTATCCGAGCAACTATGAGGCATAAGAAGTGCTGTGGAAAAAACATTTCCAAATTCCTAAACATATAGCTATCACGAGGCACGCGCAGTAATCAAACATTGTTCACAACTATTTCTGCGGAAGCTGCATTGATGAAAAGGAAATGCAATATTTAGTGTACTTTTTTGGGCTCATCGGAATGCCGATCTCTAGGCAATTGCCATGTCGGAGATCTTTAAAAGATCACCTTGAGAAATTTCTTTGGCTCCTAAACTAACTAGGATTACCTTTCCATGCTCGCCCAGTGGTACACCTGGTCTAAGTACACTCCTACAAAAATTTCAAGAGCTAAACATAGTTGGAAGAGTCTAAAGACACTGATGACAATAGTTGGGATATGTAAAGTGGATGAGCAGAGCCCGACTGGCCAAAATTCTAAACTAAAGCGCAACTAAACTTGTAGTATCCAACCGGAGCAAGCTGAATGGTCAGACTAATACAAATACTAATACTTCCCGGAGTTTAATGTCACCTACAGCTTAGAGCTACTAGCATCCCTATGTGGAATAAAAATAAAAAACATTCAAGAAAAGACCGAACATTGGAATAGTACGAGTATGTTAAAAATGAATATTAAAGAATCCTTTACACTAGAGATTAGCGAACTCATGACTCTACCTTTGACATTATCTACGTGAGAACAAAAATTGGCATTCGATCTAGTAATAATCGAAAAAGTATGGCTAGAGTATGTTACATGTTTTATTCGCAACTGCCTCATTAAATTCCGCAACTGAAAACGTTCAAATGTTACCTGAATTCATTGTAACTCCCACATATACGTATGAGTATTTGAGGTGTATTCAACTTCACATGTTTTGTGTCAAATTAGCACAATTATTGAATTACAGCGATGCCAGTGGCAAAGTTCAACCACATCAAATTGTTTTCCTGTCCATTACAGTTGGTATACGCAACTAAGTAGAAAACAAACACATCGAACTCATTTCACAAGAAAAAAAAAAAAATTGATTTCGGAATCAGTAATCATTAATTAATTATCAGGGACTGAAAGGATAACAAGGATGTAGAACTGTGGTAAACCACAAAGTTACGACTGACAATTTCCTCATGAAATCCGTTTAAGCCACAACTCGTAATTTAGTTATTGGAACAGAACGATGCTTTTAATTTCATTATTTGTTTTCATTCTCCCACATCCTGCTGTGATGTAACCACTGCTTTCAATTAATTGTTGTTGAAATATTTGTTGCAGGACTTTAATTTATCAAAGTTCTTCCTGGCGAATAGCTTCTCTTGTGTTACAAAAGGTTGTGTGTTTTATGCTTTTGTTAATGCTAACGAAAATTACAAAATGTAAACAATTTAATGAAAAATGCACGAACGATTTCTGTTTGCAAACAAAAGTCATGATTGCGTTACACATACAAAACAAAAATGTCATATCCTGGTATTGATATGATGGTGGTCCGAAAAATACCGAGACCAATCCATCAAAACTCTTTTTTTTTTGGCAAAATTCGACTTTATTTGGGGCCGTGTTTTTGTGATCTATCTCTTTAAACATATTGTAATAATCAATATTGATGTTTTTCCCTATCGAATACAGTCGTTGACTATTTTAGGTTGCGAATCGCAATATGTGAAAGGCATAACCTTGTTAGTCGACTATTGGGTTTTTTATAGTCTTGACTGAATTTCATCCTTCGCTGTTTACTCAAGGACTGTTGATTTGAGTCCGGAGTATGGTAAAGGGTGAATGTTTCATCCATTGTCACACACCACATGAGAAATTTCGCTGAAACATTTTCAAACAGCGCCGAATAAAAGTAAGAGAGATAGTAGAGGTTATGAAAATGTCCAAAGAACGTGTTTGTTATATGTTAAATCAAGATTTAGGCATGAGAAAGCTGTCCGCGCGTTGGGTGCCGCGTTTTCTTATTAAAATCGTGTTTTCGAATTAACATTTCCAACGCTCTGTTGGCGCAGTTTAGGCGCAATAAATCCGAGTTTTTGCGCCGATTAATTACTGTAGATAAAACTTGGATACACCATATACGCCCGAAACAAAAATTCAGTCAAAAGATTGGACTGCAAAGGGTGAGCCGGCTCCAAAAAAAACAAAAACTGTTTTTTCGACTGGGAAAGTGATGGCGACTGTTTTTTGGGATAGTAAAGGAGTTATCGTAATCGATTATCTTCGAAAAGGAAAAACCATTACAGGAGCATACTACGCATCATAATATGCCAAGCTGAAGGCAGAAATTGCGGAAAAACGGCCACATTTGCAGAAAAAGAAAATCCTGTTTCACCAAGACAACGCGCCGTTTCACACCTCAGCGGTTGCCATGTCGAAAATCCATGAATTGCGGTTTGAACTGCTTGACCATCCGCCTAATTCACCAGATCAAGCCCCATGCGGCTTCTCTTTGTTCCCTCATCTAAAAACTGCGCTCGGAGGACAGAGATTTTCGTCAAATGAGGAGGCAATCACCTCCGTGAGCAATTATTTTGCAGAGAAAAACGCCAAGTACTATTTGGACGGGTTGGAGAGATCGGAGCATCGCTGGGACAAGTGTGTAGTGTTACAAAGAGACTATGTAGAAAAATAAAAAACAATTTTGAGAAAAAATGTCTTGTATCATTGTTCGGTCGAAAACTTTTCAGACAACCCTCGTATGATGTACACCTTCATACCTTTTGGATATGATTGTTATTAGGGTCGCCAGCTATGTGTCAGTATCGACACTTTCATATAGTTGTGAAACCGAAGGCCTTGGGAAGGAAATGACATTTCAGTACTACACATGGAATGTAAGGTCCTTTAAGGGATCACTTATGAAGAGTTGAGACTGAAAAAGTGAATTTATATTCAAAGGGAAAAACCTAAAGAACCTCCCTGGTAAAACATCCAATATCTTTACAAAAGCCAAGAAGGCCATTGAAATTCGTGCCGTCTATTTCCAAGGAATTTCCGTCGACTACGCGATATTCCCTCGCATTCACACAGTATGCGTGTTATGTCCTCAACGTCTCGCAGATCACCGCAGCCTGCAAATGTCCGTTTCTGACAATTTGAGTCTATTTGTGTTTTTCAGTAGGAGGCCGAGACAGTGTCCTGTCAGGATTTCGATTATTGTCCTTAGCTTATCCCTGCCTCATTTAATTAGCTCCCTAGATGTTTACCGTCAAGAAGTGGCGATAGAGCCTTGGATACCCTATGTCCTTCAAAACTCGACCACCTTAGGTTAGCAGTTCGTATGGTTTTTTTCTCGATAGTGCCTCTTACTATACAAAGAGGTGGTTTGATAACGGTCACCTCACTATTATGGAGTATCCCTCCTCTTTTCGCAAGCTCAGCCGCTTGTTCATTTTCCTCAGTATCATGGCACCCAGCACAGTCTCATCCAGTTCAGAATGCATAATGAATGATTGGAAGACACTCCTTGCGTCCGGTAGTCTTATAGACACTCTTAGTTCAGGGTCCTCTGAAAAGATACCAGATCCTGTGCCCTCCCCTGTTTTCGAACAATTTATGAAAATAACAACTTCATTTGGACTGATTACTGCATTATCTTGCCAGTCCTCCCTCTCTGGATATATTATATCATACGGAATGTCAAAGTCGACTAAGGAAGGAATTTCATCCGTTAAAACCGGAATGCCTGACAGTAGCTCCGCTAGGCTTGTGCCGTATTCGAAGCTACTGCTCTTAAAGTGACCCAAATTAGTCACTTAATTTTTCTATCTTTAAATTAAGCAGTGTTTGGTGCAGAAGATGTCCAACGCTACCGTAGAACTGGTGCGGAGCGCACTTGTAATAGCTATGGAAGCCGTTCTAGTTTTTCGTAAGTTTTTCTTATTTGTTGCTTTCCACCATACTAATGCGCCGTATTTAAGTATCCTCTAAAATATGAAACATAAGCATTCTGTTCTCGATCCGGCAGAAAGGAAAATTTCTAGTCCGCGTCAACTATAGCCTCTCAATATCGCTCTCTGCTATATAGTTGCCTGAAACCGCTTGTCAAACAATAGATTAGTCCTTATTAGTGTGATTTAAGTCGTAGAACGTCCACTATCAATCATATTTCCATAATGGATAATTAAAGGTGGGGTACGAATTTATTGTGATCCTTGCTATCAAAGAGGTCATCCAAAGATAAGATCCACTGTCATGTGATTTCTTGAACATATTACTTGAGATTATTATGTGCAATTTGCAACTTTTTATCTGAGGCACAAATTTTCAAAGGACAGTACATTTGTAGGTATCAGAAGAACATGACGAATTGTTAGTAAGCCGTACGCAAGTATAAGACCAGAAGCAGCAACAAATGAATTGTAAATAACGATATTACCTTGTAAATCAATCGAAGAGTAACTCCTGTCAAACGCCATTCTACTTTTAACTCACAAGGCAATTTGCTACTCAATTGCCCCTCTTTTTGAAAGTGTTCTATAAAATATTGACTGCTCCAGCCCGCACGGGAGATGGTTTATCCTTTCTTTGCTTTATTTGCTGTACAGTCTTGTCAACTTCGACGGAGAGTAAGTTAGGAGATTCCATTAAGAACTAAACGGTTTGTATAGCCACATGGATAAAGTTAAAATAGTCAAATTTCGTAAACTTTTCTGAATTGGTCATGTAAAGCTGGTGGACACCAGTGTTTAATATAAGAAAGTCTATAATTCCATTATCAAGCAAGAGCCTCAGGTGGGGCTACGATCTCGAGGCCTTTTTTCCCTCGTCAGTAAAAACTAATGAAGGCATTGGATCAGATCTTTTCGAAAAATTTTCCTCATTGAAGACAGACAAGGCCAAACTGTTGCGACAGACGCCTATTGAACAATTTGGGACCATTCACACCCACAGTCTATATTTAATAAGTTGTTTGCCTACCAAAACGAATCAACAATACGACGAATAGTGAGCTTAGCTGGTCGATAACGATTCGCAAATTCAAGTGTTCATCTGGTATACGAGTAAGTCTCCTCATGACGATTTTATGATAAACGAAGTTTATGACAAATTTGTATGGAAAACTGCTCAGCAAGTTTCCTCTAGAATAAGGCACTAACTTAAGCCTGGCAACGGATAAACGTAGTAAGCTTAAGACGTGTATCATCCCTCCAATGTGACTCTTTAATGAAAAACTGTCTACCAGTATTTTACCCTTATAGGACTGTGACCGGAAATATAGATGTTTTAGTTTTTTTGATAACCAACCAACAAGGTATTCCATAGCTGACTTTGTTAAACCAATGAGCGGTTACCATACCTCAGATTTTTTGAAGTTTTGACTCATCAGTTACCCGATAGCAGTATCAGTAAATAAAACCTAAAGAATTGGGAGAAAAAAAAGAAAAGACTTACATGGATGCCTGAAACCATGCCAACAATTTAGAATCATTAGGAAGTAGGAGACTACCTACTATTATATCACCAACAACACCCAGAAGTGATGTTCATTTGACGTACTAAGGGCTACAAACACTTATCTCATTTTTATTTTCCAGCTTTTCAATTTAAAAAAGAAAAAAACTTAAGGATTACTCATAAAACAGCCTGTGTCCTAAGATCAAAGCCAATATCAGGTCAGTCATGCAGACTATATCTGCTTCTTGTACAAATTGGGTTAATCCAGAACCATTTTCCTACTGTGTCGAATTCTGTCTTATACCGTCTAATTGACTGACTGCCGTGTCAGCCCATATACTCGTAGACAGTTTCACATTGTTATGTTCTATTTTGAGACTGCATGAACTCCCGAGATCGCATAACGAAGCACTTGATTTTAGGATATTTGTCACATTTGTGAACAAATTCAATTGACAAATTATTTGACATTTATCCGTACACTGAGTTGGGTGAATGCGTATACTCCGAGAAGCATAACCCAGAACAGCTTCCTCTAAATAAATAAGGATTTACACTTAGCTAGTCTAATGACGCACATAAATGATGTTGGGAAATGTATCCTCTTCCCATAGTCCAAATTCGGTTTCTTTAAAAAAATAAAACAAAAAATAAGAGTACAAAATCCTTGAGTAATGATGGCCGATTGGATTTCATTGCAGAATCTCATCATGTACACCATTAATTTTAAGGATTTACACCATGGACTGGACAACACAAAAAAATTAAATCTCCGATTTTGTTTTGTCGTTATAAGACTCTATCCGGATATCGTGTTTCATTGCCAAGTGTTATTTTAATGAGCATACTGCCGAAGATGTCTTCTTTTTTTTTTTGAAAATAAATATCAAAGTTTGGATATGCATTTAAAAAAAAAAAAACAAATGTTTCTTGGAAAGTCGTTGCATTTTAAGTCAGCGTTTTATGAAAGTTCTTCATTTTGTGTTTGAAGTTAAGAGTTTCTGCGAATTTTAAGGAGATGTTATAAAGAAGTCAACGTAGCTGCACTCATCCCCATGATTCGATTCCAAAAGCTTTCAATTTTCACTCAAGAAAATCTTTAAAAGAAAATACGTCAGAATCTTCGCCGAAAGCGAAGTACCAAGTACCGAAAACCAGTTGCAACGCTACCAATGCGCCATCAGAGATGTCGGCAGATAATGAAAAAAAAACTCAAAAAGTCCACACCGATACACACTCTGTTTTCATCGATTTTATGGCCACATTTGACAATGTTTATAGATACTAACTTTACAGGGCCATGTCACGTTTTGGCATTCTTGTCAAGCTTATTTGTCTATGCAGAATGACGATAGGGAACGCACGCTGTTCCGTCAAAGTCGCTAATAACTCAACCAAAACCTTTGACATCAAACACAACTATACGATCTGTACAGCGTCATCGACATGGACCTAGTCAAAAAAAAACTACGTAACAGTCGCCTGAGATATCAAGGATATGTAGAGCGATTGGACACAAGTGTTCCGGCCCACCGACTCTTCGAATCTAACCCAGAGCGATAACGCAGAAGAGGAAGACGAACGTTTTTTGAACTACTGTAACCGTATTGTTATTAAAGGAAGGCGGATAAACAGATCAGATAGTATGAAAGGGATTCAACCAAATTGACCATCTTATGCAAGGCCTTATACGCCACCTCGTATATGTAAAATGTATGCGGACTATCTTCATTCTATCTTCATTCTAGCGGTAGCATTTGTATTTGTAGAGAGCCCAATTTAGGTTTAGGTATCTATGTCAAATTCATAAGGATGCACGCGATTACTATAGAGATATCTACTGCTACTTCAAAGTCGACAGAAAGTTAACTGGCCCTCTGAATTCGATTTTTGGACGAAATCATCAACAATGACTTGGCTATTACATGTCAATGTCAGGCATACAACTTTTAGAACTTTATCCAATCTATACAGGGGTAGGCAGGCATTGACGTCTTTGAAAGAACACAGCTACTACCACCGTAAATAGTAAAGCTTTACTTTTGATTAAAAAAATGGAAAGGGTATCCGAAACGGAAAGGAATTGTTATGAAGTGCAAATCAAGCGGCGATTGACATGTGAGTGATGAAGAAAATTCATCAATTGGCGGACATGGAAGGTGTAGAGCCCCATACCATCGCCAGTCGAATGAGCGATGTCGCATGGACTATATATTGCAGAAAGGACCTCAACATAATCCGAATAATTAATTTGGAAGCACCCGTAACCAAATCATAGCTACGGTTTGACCTTTGCCTAGCTTTAGTCTGGGCTTAGTCTGAACCGTATATCGTTTCCGTTTGCCCCCTCTCTGATGGTAGTCTAGTCCTGGTCCAGACCTTTGGTTCGCAATAAATATTACCATTGCACAAATCTGGTGCCTAATTATCCTCCTCTTGATATTTCTATCAAAGGCTGCATTCTTAAAGGCACTTTGCGTTCGCACCGATGGCATTGAGCTTAGGAACATTCCATCTGTAGCAATGATAGGTGCGAAAACACGGAATCGCCTTTCCATTTCCGCAAGAACGGTTCAAGCCGGAATTTAAACCAAAAAATTACTCTTTATGACTCCAAAACCATTCTAAGATGCAACGCTGATGTCTTTCTGGAAGACAACAACGTTCGATTTTGTTTGTCTTCTAAACGGATATATACACAATCCTGATAGCCATTTACTATATTGTGGACAATCAGTGGAGGGGTCGAGGCATCTGCAATGAATAGCTTGCTGAGTTCCCTCAAAACTTCTTACTTGCTTCGAGAGTGCAAGACTTTACTTAACGCAGTCGTAAGGTTGAATTAACTGAGTTTTATTCGGATCCCATATCACAAAATAATAGCTGGAAAGGAGATCGCCAATAGTCTTTATAGCCATAGGTGCAACTCAGCAGTGATTGCCTCCATCCTTGATTGGAACTTCAATTGGGTTGGGTTTCTTGTAAGCATAAATGCAGATGCCGAATGCCAACGAATGCTTTTATAACTCGCCAAAGTAAGCGTCTCCTTTGAGGAAAAGCGTCGTTACTGCTAAGCACCTAAATATGATAGACCTAAGCGACATAATCTTCTATAATAAGTGCTGTGGAGCATTGATGGCACCGCGGAGCATTTCGCTCGCATTAAGCTCTAGTAACCAGGCTCTAATGTGGTGCCTAAGCAGGAAGTACTTTGACACCGAAGCGATTATTCATTCTTCTTTGATATTTTAAGAAATTTGATTCACGTTAGAGGGCTACAAGGGGCGAACTTTTTGTCTGAATGCTCTTACCCTCGGATCTGAAAAAATCACACCCTCTCTTCGAATCACTCTTTCAATCGCTCTTGTCATCGAAGAAGTATAAAACGGTCTTAAAGGATCTGTCTTAAAGTTGCTCGACTGAAAGGCTACCTGCCAGTGGCTGCATATCCGCCTATCTACCCTCCATAAGGATACTAATCCACTTAAACAGTAAACAGCAACATTCCTCAAGTACACCTTACATCATCTTTAAGTCATTTCAAAGTCAAATTAGCCACCGACCGACGAAGAGATGCAAAAATGCAAAACTTTGCTTCAGTCACCTTTCCTCGTCCTTTCAACCAACATACCTACCTACTCGTGCCAACATAAAAACGAATTTATCGACTTTTCCTGTGCCTATGCCACTCTCAGAGACACTAGAACCTGTTTCGTCTACTTATGAGTATTTTTATTTTATTTTTCCTCCTTTCTCTACACACAAATAAGAAGAAAAATTTTGCCTAGAAATGTACCCGCAATTTCCCTACACATCCGCAAAACAAGGCATGGCGAAGAGAATACTCATGGAGAGTTCAAAATTAAAAGAATAAACAAATCCGCATGCGTCTCCTGGAAACCTGGTCATACAAATTCACCTTAAACCAAGCTTACTAGGGCTAAACTTAAACTTAAACTAGGTTCCCCTATATATCATACCTAGATAGATTTCCAAAGTCTCTTTCAGATAGTTTTTTTTAGAGCAATCCAATTAGAATAATCTACTCCTCCATCCATGTTCAGAGTCCTTAATACAAAATGATTAATCGGCAAACTAAAAGGAAAAAAAAAAATTGAAACCCTTCTGACGTCTGACCATTGCCATTCCAGGGACAGGTCAAAAACTAACGGTTTTATGTGCAATTTTAGCCGTTAAATGGCAAAATCAACATTCGCAAAAAAATCAAAAAAAAAAAAAAAACACATACAGACAGCAATTGTGTGCTGGGCGAAGGGAATCAAACGGAGAATATGAAGCAGAATAAAAATAAAAAAAGGACAAACATACACTCTCACCAAAGGATAATCAAACATCAAATAATAGGCAACATTAAATCCACCATTCATCCGAGCAGAATCCCAAGGAGGTACACTTTATTCACACCTTTCCTCAAAAAAAACAACCCACACTCACACTAGTAAAAATGTACAAATTCAAGCCATGAAACATGTGTGTGTGCGGTCGTTGTGTGTCATAAATCATTAAGTGAAGGTGTGTGCGAGATGACGGCAGGAATCGCACAGTAGAGCATGGTTTCGATGAAAGCCAATTGAAGTCGCTTGAGTGGCAAGAGAAGAAAATTTTGTATCATCTGGTTGGTAGTACGGTTGAATTATACAACATAACAACAAAATGACTTTAAGTCCTCTATTGATAGGAAATTTCTTACCAACCATCTGGAGATGTTTCTTTTTCCTGGATTTCCGCAATTGATTTTAAAACCATCACTAACTTTTCTTCAACAAACAATCGACTCAATATAATTGTAAGATGATGCTAAGTCAACAATACAAATTTATGAAGGCAAACATTTCTTTTGAAAACTCAAGAAAGGATACCGATTGCAACTTTCGACTTACGAAGTTCTCGTGCGCTCAGGTGCAACTTTGCTGTCAATCAATACGTTGCTTCGTTGATAAGGAAGTCTGTAAATTGTCTTGTCTTGCAATGTTAAGTTATGCAAAAGGTCCTTAAATGCTAAGGATTCTTGAAAGTTCTAAATAATCTCCTTTTGCTCTATACGAAAGGAAGTAGATAAAGTCTAATTAATTCCGGTTTTCAGGTAAGTTGCTACTGCATATAAAATTAATTGTGCATCTATGAATTAAAACTATTTCACTTTGAACTTCAAAGCTTAAAACGGGGCACAACTTCTTGCACCAACATCAATATGTAGCCTCTGCTATGAGTATAATGATCATTTCGTCTCCTCCCTATGAACTTTTGATTCAAACTGTCGATATAGCTTTCTTGGCAGGAAAACCTCAGATATCAAAACTATCCATTGCCTTATATGGTGTTTATATGGATGATTCGAATAAAAGCATGTTTGTTCGATTCCAAGATTTGAATCTAAGTGTCCTTAAATTCTGTCCGAATTCTGCCGCATCCATCACATGATATTCATTCGTTCTTCCATGTGTTTGCTATCGTGGATCTCAGTATCTATAATGTATTCGGTTTTTGGTCAGCTCAAACGCTAGGCTCTGGCATCCGCAAGTCTATCGGATATACAATTAGATGAAGAATAAATATTGGCACAACTGATATTTACTAACAAATGATGTTTAAAAACGTACTTAGCCAGTGGAGTTCCTTTACTGTACCGTGTCCTGTAATCGCGAGATAAATCTTTCTTAAAGAAGAAGAGTAACATTCTTACCATCCTATTATCGTATTTGGCAAATCATCACGAATACTACACCAGAAGAATGTTTTTTTATCAATCAAACTTATTTTGAATTTGATCTTCAATTTTCGAAGTGATTTGAAGTTTACATGAATTATATTCAACGAACTGAACTCACTATTAGACATCTTGTGGATAAATTAAGTAAAACATACAATCTGTGTACAAAGGAAAGTGTTACCACTGTGAGTGGAGATTCGAAATTGTCAATTCGCTATCGATAGCAATAGCTTTATCTTTCTCCTGTCTTGCGAAGGACCGCGGCCAAGACACAGAAAACAGGCTTATGAGGAGCACCCACGAACTGAGCTCTTGAACAGCTTGAATACGACCCTTATTCTAATCGAAAGAGGCTCACTCGGTATGTGAACAACCAAAATGTATGTTTCTGAATTGAGGCAATTCCAGAAGAGACATTTGAAGCTTAGTTACACCCTCAAATTATTTTCTCGAAAATATTGCTTATCAGGAAGATATCCGAGTAAGCATGTGTTCTAATGGGATAGTGCTAAGTTTATTTCGCGTTCGGTAGCTAATTCATCCTCTGGGATATCCAATTAAACCCTTACCTATCATAAGGCCAGCTTTATATCCAAAGGGTGACCAGATAGCAATCATAGTATTTTCAAATTGTTAGGTTTCAGCAGCTGTCAGAGTTACCAATGGCATCCAGCTGTAAAATATTAAGAAAGGATTGCCATTTGATCATACATCGCTTTACGCTTGTCGAACGTCCGAAAACCATTAAAAATACTATCGAAGTTCCGGCGCAGTTTTAAATACACACCTTGAATTTCTTCGTAAAGTTGGTCGACATGGCTGCAATGGGCAGGTAATTCGTCGCACCGTAGAAAGGTTATAGCGTGAGTACACTCTTTTGAATCTTAAGCCACCAACCAGACAGAGATTGGTGAGAAATGAAGACTCAGAAATGTCAACTCTGCGCCGATCAGCAGAATTGGGTATCGCCAGCGATTTAAACCGGTTTATTTTGCGGCTGAATTTGAGGCCTACATCCGTATAAGATTCTGCTGACGCAAGAATAGAAGCCGAACTATTTAGACAACGCCTTGAGTTTACTAATTGGGAACTGGAAATTCGGATTTTGGCAAAATTGCCATTAGTGGAGCGAACACAATCCACAAGTGCTCGGGCAAGCATCAATGCATCCACAAAAATTGACTGTTTGGTGCGATAATGCATGGCAGCATCAATGGACCTTATTTCTTTCGAAATGAGGAAGGAGACACAGTTACCAGAGCTTGTCAGAGAGCTTGAGCTTGACAATATCGATAATCCGAGCTGTGGTTCCAACAAGACGGCGCTACATGTCATACTAGCGACGCAACGCAATGCTCGAAGTTGTGAGCAAGAAAATTGGTGGCTGGGTCATCTTACGGCAAGAGTTCATCAATTGGCCGATTATCGATTATTTCTCTAGTCCGTAGTCTACGCTAACAAGCCAACCACTTTAAACGAACTCAAGGCCAACATTCAACACGCCATTGCCGGAACAGTGCCGCATATATTGGACCGAGGCATCAAAAATTGGACCGACCGCTTGAAGCATTATCAGCGAAGCCGAGGTCGCCATTTGAATGATGCACTATTCCACATATAATGGCATGAACGTCGCCTCAAAATAAATCAAGAATCAATTTTATAGCTCTCACAGTTTTTGTTTTATTTAAATTTGATTCCTATGGTTCTTATCTTCTTCTACATTTGCCTGCGAATATTGGTCTTGCGTCTTAACAATTGACCGGTTCGCTTTAGATTCGCTGAACACCATTTAGTTACACAGTTCCAAAGTAACACTTTTGTTGATAAAATTGTTTCCCGAAATGGTTTCAGTTCGGATTTTATTTATAACGACTGACTTATCGTCATTCAACGTAACTTCAAGTAGGAACCGAAGAAGCACCTAACATGTTGTAGTAATTCTCCTGCTGAATTGCTCGACTTCTTCGAAAGAACTTTTTAAGAGCTCCATCGATGCTACTATAGAAAGAATGAAATGGAAACTAAGAACAGAGTTATAGTCGATGTCAATGAATTAAGAAAGATTTTTTTTAGTAGACTGTTGAACTTTGACAATGACCAAAACAGCAGGGGGCTCTCTTTGGAGAACAGTCGAAGTTGATTAAGAAACGAACATACAATATCTCAATGGTAAACTAATCGAACAAAAAAAAAGTTCACTTTTATTATAGGTATATAAAAATACCTCGGCCTGGGCCAAAACGACATGTGAAGAAGTTTATTTGAAGTCAGACTATCTGTAGGGACTTTGAAAATAACAGGCTTGCTGCTAATCTGTTACCATTTTTCCTATTTATTCAGTTAAATAAATTGTGTTTGATGGTCAATAGTGCTAAAAAAAATGGTTATAGTCCTGATGCTTTTCCCCCTTTACATTCAAACACGTTTCTTGCAATTTTCTTTATTAACCTAATTTTGTCATATTGCTGCGGTCACATCTTTGAGGATGGCCTTTATTTGCTTGCAATACTAAAGACGTCATAACCTTAAGAATTGACTATGCTCTACTCTCTTTTACACGCGGAGTAAATTTTAAAGGAGTATTGACAAGTTCAACTACATAAATTCGACAAAAGATGAACTTGAGGTGCAGGAAAATATTTAACCCTTATCTCAATATGACATAGCTGGGTGTGTATTTGCATTTTTAAATGCAAAAATCATGGTGATAAACATAGTAGACCGGACTTAATTTTCTATTAGCTTCCCAAAAATGGAAACTCAACAAATTATAATTAATTTAAAGTAAATAAAAAAATAAATACGTCCATTGAAAACACTCGACGAACAATTTTTTCACATCACTTAAGCTAGCCAAAAAAACTAATGCGATAGAATTTGGGACTAGTTGGAACACTAAAAAAAATAAGCCGTATATACCAACACAGTTTCTACCACAGAAAGCATGTTCTTTCTTCTCTAGTTAATTTGGGTTCCTCGATAATGCAACATTGTATTTCTACGAGTATGTGCCAAAAAAGCAGTGATTCTATAGTCCATAGTTCACTACGATAGAACAATTGTTAGTGTGAAAAGTAAGCCAGAAATCATAAGATAATACTACGAGTATTTTATTGTACTAAATGCGGAGTTGATACTTTTGACAAAATCCTTGGCGAATACTCCACAAAACAGGTGGCCGTGAGCTTTTTTTTATAATATTTTAGACGTTGCTGCGTCAGCAGCACATATAATATTTAAAATCAACAAACCGGTACTTTCAATATCTTCATGTGCGCGTCGCAAAAATTTGCAGAATCTCTGAAGAAACCTTGCAATGCCATCTATAAGGACTTGATCGAAATCCCCATATATTTACCGCAACTTCAACACCAGGATTGGAATAGAAGTAATATTTGAACAGAATGTAAAAGTTTAACCTCAACTTCCAGCCACCAGTCTCCACAAGAGAAACGCGATAGGACTGGACGCATAAAACAAAAAGCCAACTGTACCATATAGAATATTATACTGAGTCCAAGTGACGGCCAACTGGAAAGGAATGCTAAGTTTGTAACAAGGCAGTCTGGCATAGGCATAGCCACGATCTTACTACGTGCCAAAACTGTTTGTGATTACCTATTTTAAACAAACATAAAAACAAAATTATTTTATTGTAAGTTACAGTATATATAATTTGTATTATTCGGATTCTTGATTCAACTGCTTTAAGCAGAAGAAGCGCAACGAATCTAAGTTGCATATCTGGGTATGCACATATTGACTAAGCATTTTGCGACACTCGCATTGACACATAGATTAATGGAGTAACATGTTGAAAATAGATTTTTTGAAGTCAAAGGTATCGGCTTAGTTAATTGTTGGCCGGATCGTTTTAGGCATTCATTCATCGTGACTGTACTAAAATAAGTTTGAAGTTGCCAGGGTCTTAGCTGAAAGATAATGAAATGTTTGACATAAGTCTCGTGTCAATGCATATGCCAGCCGCAAGGGTTTGTTTTTAAGGATGCATGCAAATTCGAATTAGAGTACATATTTTCGTTAGAGGGTAAAACCCATACTCGCAGAACACCCCAGGGTGAACAAAGAAGTGCAAAACGAATAAGCTTACAATGCAGGTTTTCGGTTTAATTGGATATTTTTAGAGGGTTGAAGGTTAACCATACTTGACTGGAATACTCAACTTACAAAATATATGTACAGGCACAGGGTTTGAGAATAATTTCGATCAGCTAAAGCCAAGTACGGAGTTCGCTTTATTGGAAATTAAGATCTCTTTTACAAATTATGCTTAGATCTCGGCTCTCGGCTCATTGCAGATGATGTTTTCAGTGATATACGAGTACGTTTGCGGTTATAGGTAGTCACTTGGCACTTGGCACTATACTGCAAATTAATATAATTCGTCTTGCACCATAAGGATGTCCGAGGGCAATGATATGACTGGAATCCTCTTTTTTTCAGCGAAATGAGAAGCTTTCATAATAATCAATATCGTTTGTCATAGGGATACCAGATGTTCCTCTAAAGAAGTCAGGTGTTGAGCAGATTTGGCTTAGATTCCAGAGGAGGGTAACATACAGATTGAAAGAGGGCCGCAATGGAGAACCAAATTGATTTATACAATTCTCTAGTTAAATAAGCAATATCATCAGGGTTCACAATAAAATCATTTTAAACTTGGCAATGTTGTCTGTCACCAAAGAAGTAGTTATGGTAAATGAGATGAATGATGTCTATGGTGAGTTGCCAGTAAAGCTAAAGTATTATGATCAGTTTCGGGTGTTTGCTTTAAAAAAGATTTATAAAAGTGGCGCGCAAAAGATTTGCAGTACTTTGCAGTCTTCAGAAAATCCACTGGAAAATTTAAAATAAAAAAAAGTTTCTTTTTAAATACTCAACTCACACTCATCGACAAACTGAAACTAAGGATTCTGTCTTCTACTCAGAAAAGAGTCATCTGTCTGAAAACTTGTAATATTTCGAATATGCCAACCCCTGTGTTGACTTTATCTTCAAATTCTTTCCTAAACATTTTTAATAACTCTTCTTAGAAAAAAAAAAAACTCTGACGTATAAGGGTTTCCTCTGAGGAAACATAAAATGTTCCCAAAAACTTGATATTGCGAGTTAACAAACTAGAGCGAAGAATAAATGCCTTCAACTCTCACAAGCAATCTCCCTGTGACATTTAGATTCAGATTCCTCGTACTGTTTGCCTTAGAGGAAACAAAACCCAATTAACGAATCCTTTCTTATCATTCGTTTCATTCGTTCGTCGTTTATTTAGAGTTTCTGTTAATTTCTTGCGAAACTCAGACAACTGTGTTCTCCATCAAAGGACTTTACAAAAATTTGTCAAACTTTTTTTTCTCTTTTTAAAAACAACAACAGATTGGTACGATGTTTTTATTTATTCTTAATCTTAAGATGAGATAGATTAATTAAATGAAATTTATAAAGAACCGCTTTTAATGGACTATTTTTTACCCTGAGTACAAAGGACCATATTCAATGGCGAGAAGACACAAAGATCCGGTGCATTTTAAACAATTTTTATTTTATTTTATTTTGTTGTTTATTTATTTATTCCTTTGCAAAGAACTCAGAGAGGTTGAAATTACATTGGCTATGGTCTGCGAAACCGCTTTTGAGAAGGAATAAAAAAATATATCTTTTAATTTACATGCTGTCTGTTTTTATCTCTTATTTCTAAAAAAAAAATAAATAACTCATCATTGGCTGCCAGTTGTCAAGGACTCAGCAGAGACGAACAAGGTGACTGAAAGTCGTTTCAAGAAAAATAGCTGTAACAGTTTTGAGGGAAAGTAAATTTACTTTATGTTATGAAAAGGATTTGCAAAGGCGACCTTAAACTTTAAGCGACGTGGGAGAGGATTCTGTTTGTAAATAATTCGAAAAAAATACCAAAAGATTGCAATATCCTTTTGAAAGGGGTGCAAGTGTAAAGATATTATTAAAAACTTCAACGGATACACATGTGTAGCAGTATATTTTTTGGTTGAAAACTTTTTCATTTACCTGAAACCAGTGGTAATGTTGTTTGTATATGAGTTTGGCTCTCGATGAATTTATTTTCATTTTTCAAAATTCACTTTGCGAGTACTTAAATGGGATTGGTTTCCTCGAAACTTTATTTAAGCCACTCAATCCTCTTGCTGACTACAGGTGATTTAATTGATATTTCGAAGTGTTAAGAATTAAGACAACATTTCGATTTTTTTGTCAGAAATTAATTCGTAATTAACATATTTCCTACAACATTTTTATTTTAGGTGAATAAGTGCTTTTTGTAATAAAAGCCCAGATCCAACGGTCTGAAGAGTTTCTTATATCACTTGAGAAAACATACAATCAAAACTTGCTTTTACCGTATGACAATTTGATAAATACACTGGCGCTCCTACTACTAGACTCGTCCTTAATGGACCAAAAAGTTAGAGAACTGACTGAACGCTTGCAATTTTAAACTAGTCCCGGTGTTTCCCATGACAAATTTAAACTATTCTTTCTGGAATAAAATGCTTGGCCCTCGTCAAATGAAGAGTGTAAAACTTAAGAAAAATTCGTTATATAGTTTGAGCTTTCAAGATTAACCTAGAAAGTCGAAAATAGGACAGGAGTTGTGATGTTCTAAGAAATTTTCGATTGAGAGTACTTTAATGACTAGCTCCAATATTACAAAAAAAAAGTATAACTAGAATTTGAGAGTTTTTAAAAAAAAACAAAATCTTAAAACAAAATATGGAAGAAACGGAATGTACTCGTATCTATCTGGTCTTACTATAGTTCGGCCATATCTAGTCGTTGCTACAAAGTTAGATGTTGCATTTGCTTCTTCCTCGATAAGGATTCGGTCTTCTTCTCTTCTTTCGGGAATTTCAGTGTCCAAGGAGTTTGCCGTCTTTTCATTTTCCATATCGATTAAATGACCCTTATAAGGCACATAAGTAATATCCTTTCTCTAACTAGGAATAAGGTGAAATAAATTTCTTCGGAATTTTCCTCTCTGTGTTCACGAAGTACGGGCGCGGATATTGCGCTTTGAGCACGATTCTTCCTCAAACTTGTAAATCTCGCACCCAAACGATAGTATTAGCCTTAAAGACTTTACGGATATTAACACCACGTCTTTTGTTATAGTTGTCTGTTTGCTTTTGCTTCTCTTTTTTCTGAAGTTCCCCTCCATTGACTGGCTTAGGCCGCTATTCCTGAGCAGCACTTTCGGCTCATTCACATTTCAACTGGGCTTAATGCATTGGCTAAGGACGTTACTCTATATTCAAGTAGAGCAAGCTAAGGATCTTCATTTTCCTTAAGAATGAATTTTGTTTGATGATCAGATGAAGCCGTTGCTTTGCGAGAACATTGGCCTGGATGCTATGTGTGTAAGCCCCCATTGTGTTGCAAACTTTCGATATTTCGACATAACAAGTTGTTTGAACTGTGGTCCATTATCAGTCCGTTCAATCTCAGGGATACTGTGTCTCGAAGAAAATAAATTTAAATTTGAAAATTATGCAATTAGTGGATCGATTTCTGGAAAGCGGGAGTAGTAATCGCTAGCAATAACATATGTTTCCGATTTATAATTAAATAGGTCAGTTCCAACCATCTGCCACAGACGTTGTGGGGTCAATGTAAACAGACTTCGTTTCCTTTAACAAGGTTTTGTATTTGTTTAGAACAGCCAGCCTGTCTAACATGTGCCTTATATCCATATCAATCACTTTCTTTAAAAGAAATTCTGTTTTTACTGGCCCATCCGTTCTGCACGTACCTTGTTATTTCACTTAATGTCAGATCTTCCTGTTCGGCTTTCATAATTTTTTCAAGCTTATTGTCTATTGCTGGTACCTCCACCATTATGGCTTTAACAAAGGTGTTTGAGGTCCAGTTCACATTTTAAATCCTAATCCGAAGATACTAGTGGGCATCTAGACAAAGCGTCATCTTGAACTAAGTCTTTGCCCGGAGTATAACATTTTTGTTCGAAAACGGCATCATCCTCATTCTAAATTTCTGAAGTCTTGGCGTCAATTCATCTAAGTGCTTTAATGTGAAAATTTGAACCAAAGGCTTATGATCCGTTTCTATGTGATATAACCACAAAATTTTACACATAATGCCCACGTTAATGCCAATGCTTCTCTTTCAACTTTAGCGTACTTTTTCTCACTTTCAGAAAGAGTCATGGATGCATAAGCAACTAGATTCAAGTTGCCATGGCTATCGTCCTGTCGCAAAACAGCTTCTAGTGCAAAAGAAGAGGCATCAGTAGAGATGATAGTTGGCAAATCGTTGAAAGATTCGGTTCGAATTTTCCCAAATAGTTAACGAGACCAAAAAATCTTCTAACTCAGCGACGTTTTACGGTGGCGAGTACTCCTCGACCGCTCTAACTTTCGATTCACCTGGGTGGAAGTTGTCCATAACTGTGATTGAGAGGAAGGATTTACCTCTCAAAACCAGTTCCTCGTATCAAATTCGGTGACGTATTTGGTGTCAGCCAGCTGAGGAAGAGTGTGGTCGGCGTTGGCATGGGATGGACTTCCTTTTCAATGCACTCGTTGAATTTCTTCAGGTCGACGCGGACTCCAACCCTTGTTCAAAATTGGTAAATTTTAGTTCCTCCAAAAACAGTAGCAGTGTTGCTTTGTGATTGCGTGACTGTCACAAGAAAACCGAATTGGTGGTCGCTTAAGGATTTATTATAAAATCTTTCTAGCACGGATATCAGGTATTTTATTAAGGACTTTATATTTTAGTTTTTGAATAAGCCACGAGCTAGTTGGGATATCAGAAATACTTCTGTTCCTCGTTAAAGTACATCTAACAATCAACTTCATTCATATGTTCGCAGCGACTCTCTGGTGCCTACCACTCTTCTACACATTTCGGCCGATATTCCGGCAACTTCGTGTTTAATACTGCCCTGAGTACATCTTACCTCTCTGGCTTGTTGGCATGAACCAATGACATGACCTACCTCTAAAGAAAACAGTTCAAAGATTTCAAATTGACTGGTTCACTTCTTGAGATAACACGATTAATAGCTCGATAATTTGGCCCGCATTGTGGCCAGTGGCGTCATCCTACTGAAAACCACATCTCACCAATATTGAATGTATACAATTGCAGCCAAAACATAGTCAAAATGTAATTTGAGCTTTGCCCAATTCCTTCAAAGGATGGATTGATTTGGATCGCTGTCATCAGATGCACTAACGGTCTTAAATCTGTCATTTGCATCAGAACTTTAGGCAGTAAAAAGTTTGACTCAAATTTTAAAACCAAATTATGAATTACAACACTCATTCGCGTTCTAAAAGTTAGGGCTGGTATAGGCTGACCGGTTTTTCATGAATTGTTTCCGACACTCGCTCACAAAAAATGCAAGAAACGATTTTATAGGCGAAGTTTAGCAGGCTTATTTCTCTATAATTGGCACAGTCTGCTTTTTTGTTTTTTTTGAATTGAGATTCAGTTCTTCGAACATACTTTCTTCTGACCAGTTCTAGCAGATTAGCTGGTGCATATTCTGAACAAGGTCATCTCCAGGCGACTTAAGTAGCTCAGTAAGCAGTCTGTCTGCACCAGCATATTTGTAATTTGCATATTTAACTTTACATTGTCTAGGAGGGATAAGTAATTCTCGTCATCTTCGTCTAGAGAAAATGATGTTCAGAACTATCCTTTCTATATCCTCAAAACCGACTGCAACCTTACAACTACTTCTATCCTCATCTTTGAAGGTATTCTTCCCCATTTCGTTAAAATGTTAAACCGTCATTCCAGTAGTAAAATGTTTCAACTTGTTTGAGAAGCCTGCACGCTTCTTTTCTTTTTCAGTTTTAAAGCTCAAAAACAGCCCTCCGCCTTCGATGCAGCGGAGTTTTATACCACCAGAGGTTTGTTTGTGACGGCGTCTTGCAACTATTCTCATCAGAAACAGTTTCTCTGATCGCTTGTTGACGACATTCCTATTGGTGCTCGATGGCTTATGGATCAGGAAAAGAAGGACGAAATGAGACCGTAACAGATTTTTGTGTTCGATTGCAAGGAAAACAAGAAATACGTCCTCCCAGAGGTAAACTACTAAATACAACCATTGGACAAAGGCTATAGCTAAACAGTGCTCTTAAGTAGTCTCACTGATGTTCTTAGAGCCATCGTAGGGTTGGCCTTTTCAGATCTTTTATACGCCGGTATCTTTACTCCAAAAATCTGACATAACTATGAAGCTTGATATACAGGATTTGCCCGCCCTAATCCTGATATAAAAGAATTCACTAGTACGAACACCCCCTCTTCTCGTCTGCAGCATTAGGGTAGCTTCAGACAAAATAACAAAGCTCGCAGCCTTCACCACGCCAAGGTAACAATAGACGTCAAAAGGCAAAGGCTTAAGTGTCGACACTTGTCACTTATACAAACCTTGAGAGCCAGTGTCTTATTGGGCATAAAAGTGCACTAAAATGTTGGTCATTAACGGGGTTAAACACTGGTTTTTCCCAATCCTCTTATAGGGTATCAGCAATGCGTTAGGCTTAGCAACGACAATAAGTTAAAATTAGTACGATTGTTATGTAATCATGGTGACAACACTGAGTATCGCCAGATTGATCGGTTGACATGAAATTGGACCCTGAAATCAAATCTGGCATTTATTTGCTTGGCAACCTGATTAAAGTCGACACTCAGTATTAAACTTAGTTACCGAATAAACGAGCCCGTAAGTGGTGAAAACTCTTAGCCGACACTGTTGTGTGAATGTAAAAGCATCTCGAAACGACCATATTATCCATTTTCGTTAAAATAATAGTCAATCCCGACGTCGTATTTCTCGTTTACTTGAAATTGTTTTATTATTGCAAGGACGGGTTGGTTTCTTGCCTTTATTAATATTTTGTTGTCGGGGTAAAGGAGTTCAAAGACACCTGCTCGGGGTTGTACGACCAATTTGATTTATAACACTGTGTTCCGTGAAGATTTTTATGAACTAAATGTTGAGCTAATCACTTCATTAAATCGCACTTTTATGCCGGTATGCGTAGCTTCGTATACAACGAATTCTGGCAATAGCTTATGGCTTTCTTTTTCCTGGAGGTTAGGGGAGTGGTTGTTATTTCTATCTTTGATGGTGTTTTTGTTTTTGGCAAAACAACCATAGAAAGTGAATTATTGGAGCATTAAAACTGTTATCAAAGATTTATAACAAACTTTGTCGATACTCGTCCTATAAACAAGTTGCCGAGAGCAATGTATCGAGATGTAATTAATAGATGTGTCGGTGCCAGCAGGTTGGAGAGTTTGCGAATCGGGAAATGGCATAAATTATTTTATGAAGCAGATAATAAATTCATAAAAATGAAACTCATAAAAGATACTCTCAAAAGGACACGTATCCTACTTATATTAAATAATTACCTTACACTTAGCAGTTGATTAAATTTGAGGAACAAAATCTGTTAGTGTTAGTGTTAATAAGGACAGGAAGTTGGATATTAAAGTGACAATTGCTCGAGGTAGCGGTAGTTTGAATTCCAAATATGTATGAGAAAGGACTCTTCATTGTCATTTGTAGATGAAAGAGTTTGTTATTGCTCTATACTATATGTCAAATGCAACCTCAAGTCAATGGACAGAGGATGAAAATTGATTTGGAGTTTTTGGGTTGTTTTACGATCTTCCGTAAGATGAACATCTGTTATAGTATAGCCTAAAGCTACACTGATATGGACCAATCAGATTGTTGATATAGTGTTTCAGGCATTCACATAGAACAGTGGACAGGATCTTGTACGCCGTGATAGATAGACTAATACCTCTACAGTCGGCACAGTTTAAAGTGCCTCTCTTTCTGTCGATGCTGAGTATATCTTTTATTTCGCTACATGCGTTTACTGGCGTTTTTTTGCAAGCAAGGCGGTTTAAAGCTGAGGTTGGGTGAAATCTAGCACATAACATCTAATGGTTTTCAAACTCAACAACTACTTTCTCGGTGTTTTAGCAACAGAGTTATATGTACTCGTATGTAAGAAAATCACCCCAATCCTAAGAAAGCTGAATGATTACAAATAAAAGGAAAACTGTGAAAATTCTGGTTCCTGAGAGAAAAAATTTTGCTTCAAAGTTCTTATTGCTTTAACTACCATCTCCAGTTTTCGTGCATCCGTTGTAACATCTTTAAATCCACAGCTCGTTCGTAGACCTATTGTGGTTGGTTAAGTATTACGTCACAGAAAACGGCAATTTTTTTCTTCGTTAACTTTGTACATTTTTCTTCTTCCTTTTTATGCAGTGATCTCTCTTCCTCTTCTACTGCCTATAGCTGACAACTTCATCTGTTGCCATCTTAACGAAGCTGAATGCAAAACAGTCTTCGACAACAGAACATCGCATCAAGATGTGACAATTTGTTAACAAAATCGTCAAGTGATTGTAGGTACACGTTAGTTGTTTGTTTTTATTTTTGTCATTTCAGATTCTTGATTTTAAAATAGTAACCATATTTTGGTTAAAAGACGGTGGTGGTCAGAATTGACTTACAATTTTAGTGTCTGGTTTAGAGGACTTAAAAGTGTCTGTTGGCTATGTGTTACAAAAAAGTTCTCTTTTTCTATCTTAAAGTAAAAATCACTTAGGACAAGCTCAACGTCGTACGAAACCTCATAGAAGCAATATTTTGCAAAGTGGTCCTTTTCTCTGTAAGTTGTAATCAAGTAATACCCTACGCGCGAGATTCTTTTTGAAGTTTTTCTCTGACGAAAAATTAACATTCAAATAGGCGTATCACACTTCATTTAGAATGAAATTGGTCAAGCTCTATAGACTCTTACAACTAAACTTAAGCATCAGAACTGTTCTGATGACATCTTCTTGCTTTAAGCGGCGATACAGTCCATATGGACTTGGGTGCCAACCAGCGCTTATAAGCTGCGCTATAAAGTTGACTGAGAATTTTTTTCTTATTAAGTGTAATAATATACATAAAGTGACAACCGTCTTTACTACGAGGGCTGTGTGATAAGTACCCGTGTTTACCGACTGATGGCACCACTGATAGAAAATTTATATGTCATCATATAGCGCCATTTTTACAACGATGACTGTCAAAATTTCAGACAGATGTAACGAGTTATTTTGTTTTGACAGCTGTAGAAAGTCATCAAGTTCGTGTTTATTTGCAATCATAGAGGAAGAGCAATATCGATCAGTGGTTCGATTTCTTTTTTCGGATGGGAGGACGTGTGAGGAAATCAAAGTGAAGTTGCATGCCATTTATAAGGACCGTGCACCTTCGATGACTACCACCAGATATTGGTTTAATAAATTCAAGGGTGGCCGAACATCCGTCATTGATGAAGAGCGCCAAGACCGTCCGATTGAGGTGACTACGGAGGATATGGTTAAAAAATCCATGTCATCGTGTTAGCAGATCGTCGGATGAAGGTCAGAGACATTGCTGACATTTTACACTGTACACATCTCAATTGAACGCATACAAAATATCCTACACGAAAAATTGAGCATGAGAAAGCTATCAGCGAGATGGGTGCCGCATTTGCTAACATTGTATCAAAAACGAAATCGCATGACAACTTCGCAACACAATTTGGACATATTAAAGTGCAATCCGAAAGAGTTTCTACGGCATTTCGTGGCTGTTGACGAAACATGGATCAATTACTACACGCCAGAAATGAAAGAACAGTCAAAACTGTGGATTTCACCCGGCGAAATTGCTCCAAGGAAGGCGAAAAGGGTTCAATCGACGGGAAAATCAAAGCCCACCGTTTTTTGGGATTCGCAAGGCATCATCTTTACCGACTATTTGGAGAAAGGAAGGACAATCACGGGACAGTACTATGCTTATTCATTGGACCGATTCAATGCTGAATTAATTAAAAAAACGGTCCCACTTGGTAAAAAAAAAGTCATTTTTCACCATGACAATGCACCTGCTCACTCGTCCGCAATCGCCACAGCAAAACTGGTCGAATTACGCTACGAATTCGTGCCTCAACCACCCTACTCTTCAGATTTGGCCACATGTGATTTCATTTTGTTTCCAAACATGAAAAAATGGCTTGGCGGAAAGCAATTCTCGTCAAACAAGGAAATCATTGCCGAAACAGAGGCCTATTTTGCGGAGTTCGACATATCATATTTTTTGAATGGCTTGAAAAAGTTAGAATATAGCTGGACTAATTGTGTCGAGCTGAAAAGAGACTATATTGAAAATGTACAGCACTCGTACATTGTCGCCTCAAAATAGATTTAAGGGACTCCGTTCCAGAACTGTTTTGTTTATTCTCCCAAAATTTCCCATCCTTCGGAACCGATAAATATTTCTCTGTTTACCAAATATCTGTCGCTGTGCAGCCCACACGTACGTCATTATACATTGTCCTCCGAACTCCATTTATGCACATGAAGAACCTTTCGAACCAATCAATGGGATTTGCATTCGCTTTAGGCAATCCATGTTTCCGCGCCATACAGGAAGTAGGACATAGACGGTAAGAATCTTTTACAATACTTTACTCGTTCATTGTTTTCTGTTACCTTCATAGTCCTTGGAATGAAAACCTGGTGCTTCAATGTAACGTAGCTGTACATGCAAATTTTTGAGTATGATTCTGCCTTGTGGAAATCAAAGAATTGTTTCGAGTGTGAAAGAAACCTGACAATGGATCATCTTTGTCACCGACTTTTATAAAGCAGCGAGCGTTACGTGCTGTAAATCTGCACATACGGAAAAATTACACTAAAACTGAACATGGTAACTATAAATGCAGTCATATATCGTCAATAAATAGATTATGGTTACCAGTTTGAAATTCATGCTTTTTATTCAATGTCTGCTATAGTCTGCGATGGAACGGGGTTTCAGCTTATTGTGCCTCTCCAGCTAAAATGGTCTTTTACCAGATGCCTAAACGAAGATGGCTAAATTTGAGGCCATCCTCTACCGAGTTGTACTTTTATTTTCGAGCAGATGCGACCTAAGCCCAGTTATTGAACTGTTCTAACGAGGTTTTGAAACACAGTCCATTTTTTATTTGTGTAAAAGAGACGTTGTATAACTTGGAGAATTTTTTTCTTGAAGCGTCTGAGAGCATTTTTTTTCCATTTTTGGCAATGTCCAAATTTCTGCACTGGACGGAGATAATCAAGGCCTTTTTGCTCTGTAAGTGCAAAAAAGCAGAGATTAGCAGGAGTGCTTTTTCGCATTATGTTAAAAAAGTCACATCCTAACAATAAAGGCTTCCGACATTGACGGACCAGTAGTGTGCATTCTCCATAGTCAAATGAGCTTGAAAGGGATACCAAATTTGAACATGGCTCTGTGTAGTTCGTCTTTACAAGTGCTGTTTTACTCGTTTTTGATATCCATTGAATTGGAACTATTGGCTTATTTTCAAAATCCGCCGCACTGTGGTAGACTTTCCTGGCCTAACGGCATTGATAGGGCTCGGTGAGACTGTGGATCTTAGACGACCACATAACACGACAGACACGATGTTAAATGCGATGTTGAGGAGACCTATTCCTCTGTAATTGTCACAGCTCCAGAGATCTCTTTTGTTAAGGTTTAGACAAACAGTGCTAAGGTTCCGTTGGTCGATAATATTTCCATCGACTTAAAGTTTAAAGATGGATTGATGTATTCTCCAAAAGAAAACCTGCTTCCTTGAACAGCTTGGCAGTTAAGCCATTGTCCAGCAGGTTTCTTGGACCTAGGATTGGAGTTGGTCGTCCTGATTTCCACTTGTACAGTGGCAGAAATATTGCTTGTCATCGACCAGGTCGATTAGTCATCTTCACCGGTTAACAGTTTGCAGAAGTAGACCTTCCAAATTTGCACCTGTAACTATGTGTCTTCTATTACAATCCTTATCTATGCATGGATAGGGTTTCTCGAAATGAGGCTCTAGCAATGTCTTGCCTTTTCAACCGTTTGGCAACTAATTCATATAACAAATTTAAAGTGAGAAGCAACCACTGTCACTGTCACCTATGGAAGTATCCCAAAATTCGAAAAAACATTGCTTAATCATTCTCCGCGATATGATAGGTGGGTACGTCCAGAATTTTTTAAAAATTCCGAGGGTAGGACTCACGAACAAAGTTATAAGAGCTCAGTTACATAAATTCTAATATTTTAATTAGCTAATATAATCATTTTTCTCAAAATTTTGCAGTCCAAAAATGTTATGACATACAGTGTAGTACTCGTATAATTATACAGCGTAAACTCAGGGATGTGTAGCAACGGAAGTGCACTTTACGTAATTTACCAACAGTGACTTGCTCATTCCAACTTGGCAATTTTTTCCTTGCAAATATGTATATTGTCATAAATTTTCTATACAAACATGTCAAGAAAAATTGAAGGACATAATGCGAGTATAATCTGCTTTTGACAAATAGTTTATTTGCGGGTATGAGTCGAAACGCCCTCTTCTCGGAAAGCTTATGGCATACTTCATCACCGCAAATGGTAAACTTTAAACTTTTGTCCATTTTTCAGAGATGAGTTTCAACGTCAACATCGTTTGTATCAATTTTATTTTTAGCCAAAAAAAACTTTTCCCAAATAAACTGAAGAGAGACTTGTTTTGGAGGACACAACTAAAAGTTGCCATCATTTCCCTTGTCAGAAAGATATTGTACATATAATATATGTATATAACCAGGAAAAAAAAACTGTTGCTATGGTCCTGTATATGGCAATAAACAGAATTATAGTAATCACTGTAATTTTTTATTTTCCATTTTTGTTTCAAAATCTAAGCTGTGCTTCCACTCGGGGAATTTCTCTTTTGGGTATGGGATAACTAGGTTTTGGGATGAAATATTTGGATAAGGATTGCTATATCCGAATACAATTGCTTATTTTCTTTTTAAGAAATAATTTGCATATTCAAAACTATTTTGAACATTCTTCTCTTGAAGATTTTCTTCGGAAATGAAAGTAAAAATCACTCTTTCGAATGTTGGATTTTCTTATTCTTTTGAACAGCGATTGTCATAATACTAAGGAAATAAAGCAGAACTTGGGCAAAAGAAATGATCTAAGTGCAAAGTTTTTTTTCTTCAAAGGAGCACTTGAGCTTTAAAGGGAATTATTAAACAGAAAATGATTATTTAGAAATTTTTCGTCTTAATTTGCAGATTGAATAAATAAGGTTTCGTTGTAAGTGGTAGCAAAGGCTTTTTAAAGAATTAATTTAAATAACTTGTCGATAAATTTAACTAGAGCGATTTAAAAAAAAGAAGTTAACATGAAACAGTTTTATTTAGGTGGCGTTAGGTCTTGCAGTTGTGCATTGTACAAAAGTTGACTAGGTTTCCTTTCATTGGAAGGAATCATCTAAAACATTCTTCCTTGTTATTCTCCGAGCCATCTCACTTAATGAACTTGTCCCAGGTCATCATCGCTGTTCACTTCTCCCTACTATTAATTGTAGTGTATCCTCTTCTGAATTTATGCCAATTTAAGTTTAAAAAAAAAATCAAAATTTAATTGAGATCTCAATGTCATTTGGAACTAAAACCCATCATGGTGGTTTCTTTTTACATAAGCCCCTCAAGAATTGTTTTATGATGGAATAGCGAATGTAAATGTTTTCAACATGTGCTTAAAAATGAAAACAAATGCTGCTTTGTCACGTCAACTTCAAATCGATTAGAACTCTGTGGGTAGTTTCTTAGTTTGTAGACCCATAATGTCCAAGATAATACTGAAAATAACCTGTTGATAAAGTGTTCTCGTACATATATAATACATACTAGGGTGAAAAGTAACCTCCTTGGGAATGAAACAAAAATTTTTTTAAATGTTTTTTTTATTTTATTCAATATAGTCCCCTTTTAGCTTGATACACTTATTCCAGCGATTTTCCAACTTCTTGATCCCGTCCGAAAAGTAATTTTCCGGAAGATCTGCAAAATACTCCTCCGTGGCGTCGATGATTTCCTCGCGTGAGCTGAATTTTTTATTGATGAGCCATCTTTTGAGGTTTGGGAAGAGATAATAGTCCGAGGGAGCCAAATCGGGCGAATACGGTGGATGCGACAGCAATTTTAGCAGTGGTTGCGATGCTCTTACGCGCCGGCGCATTGTCTTGAAAAAAAAAATTTTTTTTCGCTTCATGTGAGGCCGTTTCGCAGCGATTTCGGTCTTCAATCGATCCAATAATGCACAGTAATACTCGCTGTTGATGTTTTTTCCTGTTTCGAGGTAGTTCACGAAGAGTATGCCATGACAATCCCAGAAAACCGACGCCATAACCTTTCCCACACGTTGAGCCTCCCTCCCTTCGGAGCACTCGTGCCGGCTTCAGTCTATTGCAGGGCACTCATTCTGTTCTCTGGTGTGTAGTAGTGGATCCAGGTTTCATAAACAGTTACCAATCGACGCCAAAAGTCCGCCCGATTCCCCATCAGCAAGTCCAAACACTATTTCGAAGTGTTCTCGCGTTCGTGTTTTTGGTCAGGAGTGAGCATGCGCGGCACCCAGCGGCAGGATAACTTGTTCATATGCAGAATATTGCCCAAAATATGGCGTGTGCGCTCAGTACTAGTCTTTGTGGTATCTTCTAGCTCGCGCAGTTTCTCTTTCCGGTCAGCCAACACCATTTCATGTATTTTTTTGGCATGGTCCTCTGTAACCGCATCGGCAGGCCCACTGCGGGCTTGATCGGTAGTAGAGTTGCGGCCACCACGAAACTCTCGAAACCAATATTTGACGGTGTTATCTGACGGAGCATTAGCCCCATAATATGTATCCAACATTTCTTTTATTTCCTTCGCCGTTTTGCTTCTCAAAAAATAATGTTTTATGAGAGAACGAAAATCGTTTCTGTCCATACTCAACATGATGCCAAATACGTCAACAACAATCAGCTGTTAAAACAAAACTAAAGACAGTATCGCACTGAAATTTGGCATGTCTGCCTAAATATGAACGGACTTCAAGGCACCATAACCTTATTTGCAGTAGCAGCGCATTCTGGCGGTCAAGGAGGGTACTTTTCACCTCACCTAGTAGTTTGAGCGGCTCAGGGTGTTTCGTTTCTTGAGATCGGGCTGAGATTGAAAAGATGAACTCCTATGCATCTTAGAGTTTCTGAAAAATTAAAAGTGGACGGGAGTAGATTGAACTTCCTCTGTGCACCGATGATGTTTGTACCATTGCCGCTACTGTTCATGGCTTGAGTGCCACGGAGATTATTGAAATTGCGTAAATATAAAATGAAAGCGTCTGTTGAAAGATTTTCGGCCAGCTTTAGATGGCCGGCCTTTTATAGTTAAAATGACTGCCCATCTTTTACTCGCCTACGACTTATAACAACGTTAAAAGAGCCGGAAAGATCCACACATGTGTAAACAAATGGACAGACATAAGGAATTATGCGATCAGGAGGCACATATCTGGCTTTCTCGATTTTACACTCTGTGCCACTGCGTGGTATAGCTTTAAAAATAAATGAGTCCCGTGAAAGGCAACATTTCTGGCGTATGTTACATTACTACATTGAGAATAGTTCCTGTGTTTTGTGATAAAACCTATCATGGAGATGTCGCATGATAGACTCCGAGACATAAGTTTTTACGGTATCAGAATCGGACGTCTGCTATCAAGTGGTATAACATCTACATCTATAGGACATTTAGTCCCTTAAAGGCCATCGGTGTTAAGGTAGAGCCTTATGTTTAAAATTGGACTATTTTGTGAAATTTTATTTGATCAATCGCGATCGGCTATTTCTTAAGGGAACTTACAACAAAAACTGACAGCGTATACACTACTCAAAAATAACCGGAAGAACATTTCTTATTTAGCTTTAGCTTCTTAATCGATGTTTTTGGAACCAGCAATCTGCAGAAGGCTATTAGGCCATTGGAAACAAAGACTTCTACAACAATCCCTAGCACTTCCTTTGCAACACTATGGAATTGGGTATTGAGTGTGAAAATATTGGCAAAGATATTAAGATACACTCCCAACACCTTTTTAGTATGAGTTTGACGTTTGTTTAAGGTTTTGATTCTTTTCTCAAGACTGTTATTCATGGCTGGCTGAAGTCTTCTGGAATTTGATTAGAAGTTTGCCAAATGGAAACTGGCTTCTTCCTAGCTTCGGAAACTGGCTATAAAATCGTCTACATATTGCCTTTTGACTTCGACTTTGTACTGCATGGCGAGCAGATACATACAAAAACCGTTGACTATCCTGATCTTGGGGTCGTACGTGGACTTGGCAAAACGTTTTGATTGACAATTAGCGTTTTACAGTGAACGAAAGAACTTGGCTTGTGTGACTTGGCCAAATGGAAACAAGTGTATTTTTTAGGGTTTCAATAAAGTACTAGTTTTTGCGCGGTAAAACTATTAAAGAGACTGATGGCAGACTTAAAAGAGGCTCTGCTTCCTTGCATGAAATGGTATTTCACTGAATTTCGTTGCGGTTGTACGGGTACAAAAGACACTGAGTACCCAGGAAGTCAAAACGACATCGCAACGGAAGAAATGGTCAACAAAATCCACGATATTGTGTTGCACAATCACCAGGTCAAAGTTCATGACAAACCTGAGATTGTAGCAAATTCAAATGATACAGTCATTCGAATCTTGCGTGACCATTAAGCCATAAAAAAATTATCGGCATGATTGGTACCGCCCTTGCTGATGGTGGAGCGAAAACGGATTCAGGTGAAGATTTGAAAACAGAATTAAGAACTCAGCCTCTCTAAGTCAAGTTAATTTGTACGGTATTTCGTAACAGTTGATGAATCTTAGATTCGTCACTAGACGCAAGAAATAAAGGAACAATCAAAACAGTGTTCTTTTCCAGACTAACGTGCTCAAAAAAACAACAGATGTCTATTTTATAGAGTTTGGGAAAATCATATTTTTTGGAAGTGTTAAAAAACTTGGGAAACTTGGGTTAAAACTTTCACTTGGGAAATTGTATCGCACTTAAAGGGACTACGTTGAAAATTATATTCAGTTTTGAAAAAAAAAAAACAAATATTTCCTACCAAAGCCACTGACTTACCGAACAGCCTTCGTACACACTCTTGGAACAAAATATAATTTTAAAAAGTAATTCTTGCTGTTCAAAACCCTTAGTCGAGAAGAATTAAGAAAGATTCCTTCAACGATTGCCGCGTCAACTGAATATATCGGGCTAAAAAACAGAAGCTATATCGGCGCACAAATCAGGCGCAAAAAAACTCTTGCCAACCGCTGTTTGCTTGTGCTTGGAAAGCAATTGAGTGAGAGGGCCGCTTTCATTAGACCTTGCAATATAGTGCAGAAGCTTGAGCTTTTTCGAAAGCGAATGAAGACGCACCCGACCTTCTTGGAAGAATGATACATCGCAGCATAGAGCAACCCCATGTTGCACTAGCGAGAAAGTTAAAAAAGGTAAACAAGCAAATGCGAGTAGTAACGGATATAAAAAATAGTCAAACTGATTTTGATTCTCCGTTTTATGCATGCATACATACTCGTATGTTGGGACTTCGTACTTTCGTTTTCGAGTCAGACTTTAAATACAAAATTATAAGTCACATTTTGACTAACAAAGGCCATATACTTTTATGTATATAATCCGGACTATCTGGAGGGTAAAAGGATGGTACAATCTCAATCGAATAACACCTGTAGAAAAAATAAAGTTTACGTTCCTCCCTTCTGATAATGTATTCAGGATGGAAGCCACTGAGAAAAAAAACACGGACACTGATCTACAGTATGGGAATACTCTTGATATACTCTGAATAAATTCACTTTCCACCCATTTAATGCAATTACAGAGGCCATTAATTTTCAATACAGTAGCGGGTGCATAAATTAAATTTTTAGGTTTCCATTTTACCATTATGCACAAACAATCCACAGGTGTTCCTCTTACCATCGATTTTATTCTGTTCAGAACCATTCGTCCCATCACGAATGAATGGTATGGAAAGAGATGCGAAGATATTGAAAAAAAAAAGAAAATAAGTCCATGAGATAGGCTAGCGCTTTGACTACAAATAGGATTGTTCTTTGGGGAGAAAAAAAAATTAAACTAGGGGAGGGATTGTGCTTAAGCAAAAATGTTTATGGAACCATTGACAAGGGAAGTGGTTCTTTTCGACCACTGCCAATGCAGTAATTTGATTTTAATCGACTCCGAGATATTTTTTAATATGGAATTTGAATTTTATTTTAGCGGAATATACATTTTTTTGTTTATTCTGACATCATCATTGAATTTCCACTAAAGTCCTTTGGAATCATTCCCTTCTCGTTCGTCGAACAATTGCCTGAAGAAGGGCACAATGGGCCTTTCAGTCAGTGACAAATTTATTGCGGTTCCATAAGAACCGAATATAATATATTCTATATGGCCTAGTTACAGTGAAGCAAATATAGAAGTAGAGTTTTTTTTTTAATAGCTCGCTTCCTCCATGGAATCAGTGGTATTTTGCAACGCCTCCTCCCTTAATAGATGAGATACCACGAGCATGGAAGATCAGATTATTTAAGTCACTTCTAAATGGTTGCTAAGCAAACTCGAATGCCTCTGCTCCAACTTTACTGCGACGCGTCTCAAGCCCAACCATTTCGTAAAAATGTCGTGAACAGATTCAACCGATATCTTGGTCTTCTCTGCTAACTTCCTGACGGTGAACTTGCGGCTTACAACCAGCAAATCGTTGTTTTTTTGTTTTCCTGAATTGTTATCATGGCTTCATGACCACATCTGAAGCATGCTTGCTAATCGTAGATCACTGTTACCTCAGAGAATGGTCGTAAAAACTGCGAATTTCAAAAATCGCTGGAAAAAAAACAAAAAACCAAAAAAACACTGTGGTGCTGGCAGCCCAGTATGGACCATGGCCTAGCTTCTTGACACTCATTTGTGTTGCTCACGTTGTCATTTTTGTCACATCTGAGCGGGACCTACGGCTTATCGCCGAGTCCGAATGGCTCTCCTTAGAAGCTTTTTCGTAGGCAATTTTACTTTCGGGAGTTTGTCATTGCCCGCCGGACGGGTGATGTCTATTTTTGAAAAACTGTTGGTGACCCAGCCAGGAATCGAACCCAGCCACTCTGCGTGATAGTCCAATGAGATAACTATCGCGCCATCGCCATCGCCATCGCTGGAAACACAACTTGAATAAACATCACACACATCCGTAACTATAATCTGCGAGCAAAAAATTATCTGACTCATCTAGTGGTCAAAGGCATCGCCAACAACAACAACAACAAAGGCATCAATTTTTCAAGAAACATATCTTTATGGACCAAAATACTGCATTTAAAGCCTTTAAGACACTTTTGGTCCTTAGCAGTGTAAATGAGTGTAACCAAGACGTGGCGTTTGTAACCGAAAGGGGCCTTTGGAGCTTCTGATCCATGGGAAATTATACCCTATGCATCGGTTTTTTTTAGTGACACTAGCTTTCACGCAATTACCTGAAGGAAAAATTCCAATTAACAGTCTGTCTGTGACACGTGTAAGCTTTCCCTAGACAGCCTTGTCTGATCTAGACCCACCGATAAATCTGACAGAATACAAAATCGACTTTCCTTATGACCAGGAATAGTCTTCACCAAATTCTGAGCCAGGAAATGAATAAAGTCGAACTGCACGGATGACTCCAAAATCTATTTAGGACGCTGTTCTGGTGTCTTTTTGAAATACAACAACATTGGCAAAACTTGAGTCTGTCATCCAAACGCAGTCTTGATGGCAACGACCTACGAGTATATTGTATGGAATCCTCTTACTGTTTCGAGAAAGTTGAATATAACAAAACTTCACTGAATACGAGCTCAATTCACTGAGACTTGTCTTAATCCAATATTACAATGGGATCACGGGAACATATTAAAAAGGTAAGCGGCCTTCCTGCTGTCTCTCAGTAGGAAAGTCTGCAAGTTGCTTACACTTATGCTAAGCACTTAAATGTGATGGACATGTTTGATACAAAATCCTGCGACGCTTGCTGTGAAAGTTATGATAATGCCTTTGTGAAACTATGGCTTGCACTCCCATCAGGCTGCGTGGACATGATGGCTGCTGGTACTTTGTCAATGAAGCGCTTACGCATACTTCTATGGAAGGCGTAAAGATTGCAATAACAGTACTTACAAGGATTACAGTGGACCATTAATCTGAGTGCTCTGTTCAAACAGAAAAAAACGAAATCGATTTCAAGACTTGAACTTCAGTTAAGCTGTCATTGCAAGTGCGGACCCTTTGTCTTTGTATTATGTTAGGGCTTCGAATCGCTATTGATTCTCTTTCGAGAATAAACACATGGTCTCAGACTATCTTCTTGAACAAAAATCGCAGGCTTTTAACTTTGGATCGGTACAAGTTTGACGAAACTTCAATACGAATTAAAAGAGCATTCCTTTGAAATACTGATAGAGAATAGGCTCGAGAATGAAGCTTGGAATATCTTTTCCAGATTCGATGCATCAGTGTTGCATAGCATAAAGACAGGCTTAAATAATGTCTTACAAGTGCAGAGATGTTTCGGGAGCACTCTACTAGATATGAGCTTTCTACTCCAAATTCAGAATTTTTTTTTACCGACATCTTGACATTAAGAACTACTCTATTACTAAATAAATAGTTATGTTATTAATATCGGGGTTAAATTGGCTTAGCATAGGCTGTCATAGCCGAATAGAAAATGAAAGCCCGTGAATGAACCTGGAAAACAGAGGGGACTGTCGTCTACAAAGCAATATATTGAGCTAAAAGTAGGAGATAAGAAAGTATTTGAAAGTTTAAAAAAGTGTCGGATACAAAATAGAGCCCTGGGGCACACCAGCGAATGAACGAATGCTGTTTTCCATCCCTTCAGTACGACTCCCAAAAGGGTAGAAGTGTGTACTGGCCGGTTTTCTCATCATGCCAACGATTCTTGTTTAAAATGACCTTGAAGTAGTCTGAATGCGGTGAAGTCTAAACTGCAAAAGTGGAGTGTTTAGTGAGCTCTACAGAGGCTAAGTCCTCACCAAATCGACCATAATAGGCCTTCTCCAAAAATCGAATAACTGAAGTTAATAATACTAGTGCAGTAAACAACAAGAAACGTAGACTTTTGCAAAGGAATATCCCCCCACAAAACCTACCTTAGCTTTCAATGGATAGCATTGATATTTGTTGACAGTCTAGACGTACTCAAGAACAGTGCTTACCTACAAGTAGAACAAAATCGGTTTTGAAGGAAAATTGTCTTTCTGGTTTTGTTCATTTATGAATGAAACTTCAGGATTTGTTTACCAAATCAAATTGTTGTAGGTTTCATACTCTTATAACAACAAATTAAAGTGCAATCATGAAGTTCGAATACATCCTTTCTTCCAGTCGAAGCATACGCTCTCTCACAGCTTTTGCCGCACGATGGAACATACTGAGTGGTAGAGCCGAAGACTACTCGTATGGGGAATGACTTACACTTTTTCTTTTTATGTTTTGTATACGTACTGCACTGTACTCCTTTTTCTCTTTTTTTATTCAACTAGTGAGTAGAATTGAATGCAGATGGTGTTTGCTGCGAGATGATATTTTTCCGGATGACTGGAAGCAATCAACGGTTGCAACAGAATATGATTTTCAAGTACTCGTACCTACCTTTGTGAGTGAGTTCCCTTTGAACTCTGTATAGGCACCATTAGATTAAGTGCTTGCAGTTCAACTAATTTATCCCTTTTTGAACACTTGAACAAGTCATCTGGCTTCACTTAGAGTTTCAATATTTGCACAAAAGTCCCTTTGAAATCCAAATTGGCGTTCATATTCGTTTGGTTCGATTTCTTTTGCAAGAAAGTCAGTTTTGACAAATTTATCAGGCTCCAGTTCAAAACATATTCAGTTGGTCTTTCATATTTGATTTAACTCAAGGAGTGACGCAACAACTGTACCCAATGAAGGGTAATTTCCGCTGCTCAACTTGAGAAGCTCACCAAAAAACCCAGAAAACTCTCAAAATTTTGTAAAACTTGAAATTTTTGATTGTATGGCCGCAAATATAAAACATTCTACCAACTCACTTATCCGACAAACCGTCTGTCGCCTGAATCCGCCTCCTGTTCTATTGTCCATTCATCTCAAACTAAAGCCTGCACTCTATCAAATCCTAGTGAATCCTTTATCAAATTTACCAATTGACCTTAGATATATTCACAGAGATTTGGGAATTGGCTGAAAACTTTTCATGAAGAGGAAGAATGAGCCTCGAAGATGTTGCTGAACCCCGTTATAGTGAAACTTCCTTGCTCGTACCTTGAAAGCTTAAAAGTAGAAAATTAATCCAATTATTCCTTTTGGAAAGTAGTAAAAGGCACTCAAATACCTAAAAGCGAGAAAAGTATCAACCAAGCTTCTCCATACTAATATATAAACGCAGAACTTCGTTAACAACCTGATTGGTACATACGAGAATCAGTGTGGCTTCAGGCCAGGAACATCCACAACAGCAGATCATGGTAAAAGTTCATGAGTTTCAAATTGATACACACCACCTATTCATTAAGGCCGCGTATCACAGCATCTTTAGAGACGAGCTATACAGAGCAAAACTCACGGGCTACCACAAGAGGCACAATCTTTCAAAAGTCCGTGCAGATACTCGAATACGCGGACAATATTGATATAATAAGACGAAAACACCTTGATGATAGTGACGCTTTCGCGAGTATTGAGACGGGAGGGGCGAAAATGGGTTTAGCGGTCAATGAGGGCAAGTGCAAGTATATGCTGCCAAGCAAAAAGGACGACCAACACCTACGTCTCGGGCAGAAATCACCTTCGACAGATATAACTTTGAGGTAGTTAAGGACTTTGTCTACTTAGGCTATGCTATAAACACACACACAATGACACCAGTGCTGTGATCAAACGAAGAATAACTCTTGCCAAGCGCTGCTTCTTTGTGCTAGGAAGGTAATTGACTAGCAAAGCCCTCTCTCGAACAAAAAAAAAGTGTAAACTCGTACATAAAACTTCAAATCCTGTTCATATTCCTGCCCTATGGAGCAGGGGCATGGACATTATCAAAAATTGATTAGGTTGCTCTCAGATGCTTTGGAGCAAAATTCTTCGGGTGATTGTCGCTCCCATCTGCATACTATATACAGTGAGTGAAAAAAGAGATGCAACAGCCGGAAGAGTCTGAGATGGCTGGGTTATGTAGAGCTGATGGACGCAAGTGCTCGGGTGCGAAGACTCTTCGAATCCAAACCCGAAGGACAGCGCGGTAGAGGAGGACCGCGACTAAGATGGCGCACTTAAGTGGAAGGGGAGCTCAGCCTATAGCTCGACCTGGTCGGAGACGCTCGTTGATTGAGGCCCAGGTCCACCCCGGATTGTAGCGTAACCCAAAGTAAATAAGTAAGCTGAAGCCTGTACGAACCTATGCTAAACAACTCTGGGGTTGCATTAACAAAAGGAATATCAATAATCTACAATGCAGAAGCATTGAGAAAAAAGAAGAAAAATGGAAGAAAGATACATCGAAAGGAAATGAGTCATTTTAGAAATTTTGCCTGATCGACACAAAAGAAAAGGTTTTATGTATCGAGTAAAAGTGGAGTGGACCTCGCAACCACTCTACGTAATACACACAGAAAGAAAGTTTTGCTGCGTATTTGGAGAAACCAAACAAGAATGCTGTACTGTGACCTTCTAAAACCTAGTGAAACCACTACTGGGAACCGCTCTTGCCAGTAACTGATAAAATTAAACCGAGAATTGAAGCAACAACGACCGGAACGTGCCCATAGACACGCATCAATTCTTGTCCTTCATAACAACGCTTGTTCACATGTGGCAAACCAAATAAAAAACTATTGTATTTGGCAACCATTAATTGGAAAGTGCGGCACCACCCGCCGTATTCATCAGACTTCTTCCCTGCTAATTACTACTTGCTTCAATCGATGCAGCACTTCCTTTCAGAACAGCGCTTTCATTCTTGCAAATAAGTGAAAAATGGGCTTGATAAATGGTTGGCCTCGAAAGACAAACAGTGTTATTGACGCGGAACCGTTTTTTGCAAGAGAGAAGTGAAAAAGTCATAGCTTAAACGATGGCCAATACTTAATTTGATCATTGAATCCATTCATTATGTTCTTTACATAATAGAGTTTTTTGAGCATATTTACCCACCAATTGAACATAAAATCTGCCTTCTTGAGACGGAATCCAGTCATCGTGGCAAAAATGAAAAATGATTCACCTTATTAGCCTTGCGACTCATGGTACTTCAATCAGACCCGATGAATACTTTCCTCATCTGGTGAGTACATATTTTTAAATAACCGAGCGACATTAACTCGACATAATATGCTTTCATCATGCCTTAAATGGAAAACTATTGCCCAAGCATGATCCAATAGCATAGAACAAAATGACCAAAATACGAGTAAGTATCTACTCGTAAGTTGTTCGCGTTTTCATATTGAATATCTGTGCTGGGCATTATATCATCATTGTCCTCCTTTCGCCAAAACACTCAATTAGTTAAATTTTCTTCTGATTCGTGGCAAGATTCAGTTTTACTTCAACGGTTGTTCCCATTTGCAAAAGATATAATATTACTGATGTTATCAAGATTTTTCAGCATTTTAAATTCGGCAGTAAACCCTCGTGAATAACACCCATGCAGAATTTAAATCAAAAATTTTACTTAGTTTAGAATGTGTAGAAGTTGCTACGGAATTAACCGCGTAGCCCTGGAGATTGTCGTTCAAAATTGAGTTTTTTTACTTTTTTCAATGAATTCATAAAATGAAATTTTTAATATTATTCCCATCTAAAAACTGAGTGAAATGCGATTCTTTGAATTCCTGGCTTGTCCTTGTATTCACATCTATGTAATATTTTTTGCACGGCAGTCATTATATGATAATTTCATTTAAATAGCTTTTTTTTTCTTCTTTCTTTCCATCAGGTATCCTTTTTCCTGTCATCCTACGTTGCACCACTAACATTAATATGTTTTCTATACATGGGTATGCTGGCGCGTCTATGGAAGAGTGCTCCTGGATGTAAACCCTCAGCTGAATCAAGGTTAGTAACGAATAAAATCTCTTTATGCGGTACTCCAAAAAAGGACTTTTTCCCATCCTTTATGCTTTTGTTTAGTGCCATTTCACCGTTATTATCCCCTATTAGCTGACAAATGTCGCCAAGAATGTAGACCCACGTCCTAACCACAGTTTAGTAGGAACTTGCAGCTCGTCGTGTTTCTCAACAAACCATAACTTTGTTGGTCGTTGTTGGCTTGAAACTAGGGGGACAATGGAGCTAAAGACTAGCAGGCGACCTGGTAAATCAAACGTAAAACAATTCCCTTAAGGTTGTACTCCCTTGTGTTGTGTTTATTGACTGTTACTTTGTTAAAAATTACGCGTGTAAAAGTCATACAAAAACAAACTCACACACAGAGTGAAGGTATTTTAGGCGACCTACCTCCTCTCTAGTAAATTCGTACAAGGTATATCTATGTATGTAGGAAAGTCCTTAGACTCTGGGAACGAAATTTATTACATCAAATACTCTGCCGACCTATTTGGATGGTAATAAATTGTGCGTGTGTGCCAGAGTGCTAGCACTAGATGCTAGGAAAGTGTTTTCGCAGAAAATAAATTCTTTCCTCTTGAAGAATGTACCTTTTCTTGTTTTTTATTTGCTTACGTTGTTCCTCTTCCTTCTAATCTTGTTTTTTTTTTCGTTTTTTCACAACTCCGACATGAAGTTGAGAATTGCTTAAGAGATGGGAAGGAAAATGCTATTGTCGCTTTAAAAGCTATTCCATGTCAATTTAAACAAGTCTCGTTAAGGTACAACAAAGTTGTTAGGGTTGCCAAACGACAGCCAATTAAATTGGCTTAATGGTGTGGCATTTTTGTAAACATGGTACCCAAAACAGGCTTTTCTATGACAAATTTGTGTTAGAGTTGCCTTCCTTAATTTTTTTTTTTATTGTTTTATTTTTCACAGCTGTTTAAGTTTGACATATCCTTTAAGAAGAGTATCTCAACGAGAGTAGACAGTTTCAATTTGGCGCCAATTTAACTGTCGCAGCTTAATAGTTAAATCATTATGACTGTTCGATGGTAGACAGTCCATAAATATGTTAAGAGTTCTACTTCCACACCACCACGTTTCGCAAGAATTGGAGGAAATAATCGATAAATTCGAGGACTCTGATTTAATTACTGATGTCAGACAATCGACGCGTTCATTTACAATAAACCGTGATTGGAAATTTTGTCAAAACAACACAAATATGCTAGCAAAGCGGAATAGGGCATTTATGAGAAGTGTTGTTCAATAAGAATTTATGGCTCAATCTAAGCGACTTCAAAAAAAGGCGAAATGTCAGCTTTTGCACGTTTCCATCTCCTCTTATCTGATCAATCACATTGTAATCCACCCAAAATATTGGTCGAGCGTTCTAGATATCCCAGCATTTCGAGGAGCCAACCCCGGCTCAAATGACCATCTGTTATTGCGGTGCGGAACGGCAGAGCACCGAAGACGTATTTTAAAGAACTGTTGACAAGGTGGCGACAAGCGCACGAGTCTGCTAGAAATTTTCTGATAGAGTCCCGTAACGGCTTGAAAATACCTATACTGACAGCAATAAGTATAGAATACTGGTGGGAATGTTCCCATAAAGCCATGGAATCGTAATGTGCTAGGTCCCAATCGAAAACCACAATGAAACGTTGTGTTGACAAACAGTCTCGGCAAGCGCATGCAACGAAGCAAGAGAAATACAAGTCAGCGTTGCAAGAAATGATGAGTAATGATAGCTAACTTTATGAAAAAGGAAATAGCTATTTAACATGGCGAACACTACTCGTATTTTCTAAAGTAATGGAGAGACTAGGCCAATGCTTTGTGGTACCTAGACTCGTTGAAAGGAAAATTCCTATATACACCTGCTCGTGGTAGAGGGTGGGTAACGCTAACGTACATAAAGAGGACCGAATGGCTTCCGGGATAAGCAAGCATGCATTGCTGAACTGGGCACGATCTTGCCCTCGGAATGTCAAAACTGCATATGGTGGTGAACGGTATGAATGTCTGAGGGCGAACGAGCCTAAGCTGTAATGCCATCGACAGTAGCGTCTGTATCCATAGTAGGCGGCTGCAAAAGGAGTCTGTTTTCCCATATTGGGCGGCCTGTGATTGAATGTGTTCGACTATGCAAGAGGATAGTGTGCCTGTCGGATCGAAGGATTATGCAGTTATTAACCATATCCTGGAGAACGCCAACGGTGGAGGCAAGAAAGTTTGGTGAATCCTCCTACGGTCCCAACGGCTGTAGTAAACCCCACATCCGATTTGGGAGTGCGGCATCCTTCATGTAACAACGGCAATTGAGATGCTACAAATAATGAATCTACAACCAGAAACCCTGGACATCTTTCTTATACTGCCCATAGTATTGGGTATATAACTTAATTCGGGCGGTTTTTTTTCTTCAAAATTTGAACGTTTATTTAAGAAAAACATGTACAATAGTATTATTCAAAGTATTGCCCAACTGAAGCTATGACTGTTTCCCATCTTTCTGGCAATTTGTGGATCCCATCCAATAATAATAATTATAATAATACAAGTTACGCCATCTCTTAGCAAACCACACGAATTAAGTTATAGACCCAATACTTCTGGGAGTTTTGCGAATTTGTAGGCCAAGAACAACTTGGAGGTCACCCATTTTAATGGAAGCTCATTCCCAAAATTTGCGATCGTGAACACAGCTGAGGTATCGAGCTTCAAACAGAGAGAGACGGAAGGACCTGATTGTTGCCCTATGCTGCCAACACCAGCTTCCGGAAAAGAAGAAAAAGACACTGTTTTATGTGAACGTCTGAAAACCTCTAGCAACAATCTTATGAGTCTTAATCATTGTGATTCAAGGTTCGCTAAGTCCACCTGATACTCTCTTTATGTAAGATCTTAGAAACAACCCAGTAACTTCAACTAAAACAAATAAGGCTCTGACTATTCCGGCATCCCAGCCGTACTCATCCGTCTATGTACGATGAAAATCGAGAACCTTGCTACTCCATAAAACTCGGTAATAATACTACTGTGGTGGTAATATACTTTGTCTAACTTGGCTCCTCTATGAATATAGAAAATGACACCAGCCTAGATATTAAACGAAGAATCACTCTTGCGAATCGTTGTTTCTTTGGACAAAGAAGGCAACTTCACTCTCATAAACATCGAACAAAGCGCTGGATGAAAGCACATTTTTTAGCGAAATAGCTCAGCAAAATAAAATAACATTTTGTGTTTTTTGTGGACTTTTGAACTTCTCAAGGAACTATAATGCTGGCGGACTAACCAAACTCAAGATCTTAAGAGCCAGTCATAGAGAAATATCGAGATATCTGCAAGATAATTTGGAAAATATGATCCATACTCGACCCCATGCTGTCAAAGGAGTTCAAAAGAAAGAAATGTTTTTAAACTAAATAAAATTACAACTGACAACAGCTTTCGGTGGACCTTGGCTTCAATAAAAAACTCTAAGTTAGTGCTGTGTTTGGCTGATTGCTTCCGGAGTCTCCACCGAAGTCTTGAATTGAGTCACGCCTCCGGGAGGGAAACTTATCGGGCCAGGTACCTAACCAATGTTTTTCTGACCATGTCGATGTCGGTGTCGGCCTCCAATTAATCGCTAATACATCCCCTCCTCGAAACACAGTCAACATAAATGCAACCATTCATTTATCGTTTAAAGATTCTTGCTTTTTAAGCCGAATTGTGACTAATAGGACCTTAAAAAAATTTCGAAAATTCCAAGAGCTATAGCTGTCTATTGTGATATTCTTTCGTCAATTGTTTGGATACGTGTTTTTTGGGTTTGTTCCCATTTACAACTGCCGCTTCTTTTACCAATGATAATATCATCAGCATATGCAATATTCTCATGAACTCGTATTTTGTGAAAGCAGTCAGATGACCGGACATTTCCTTGTCTTTATCCCTTTTTGACATCTAATATCAAAATGAGATTGGTTCTGGCATTACGGAGCTTTCCATTCTCATTCATTCTGCACCATCAGGCAAGTTTGACGCTGATCCCAAAATAAAATAATTAGCTCTCAAGCATGTATCTAAAAATCATGGCATATACGTATTTCGCTTGTCAATCGATAAAGACGTGATCAGTATCAATCTGAACTTTTTCGATTTTCTCTATCATCTACCGTATTGTGAATTCTTGGCCGATTTAAGATTATCCAACCTCAAATCAGATGGTAGGAGTCAACCAGGTCATTGACAATCAACGATTTTAGACACTAACACAATGTTAAGGAGATTGGTGCCTCAGTAATCGGCACAGTTTAAAGGGTATTTGCATTCAAAAAGTCAAGATCATAATGAATAGTTCACTCTCCCATTCCTTGAAGGAGGAGTTTTCGCGTTAAAATCACCTTTCCTCGCTGATTTGTTTAGGGTTTCGTAGTACCAATCTTTGGCAACATCATCTACTCTATTTGGTAGCTTACAAAAAAAAAAAAAAAACACTGTGGCGCTGGCAGCCCGGTATGGGCAATGGCCTAAATTCTTGACACTCATTTGTGTTGCTCATGTTGTCATTTTAGTCACATCTGAGCGGGGTCTACGGTTTATCGCCGAGTCCGAATGGCACTCCTTAGAAGCTTTTTCGTAGGCAATTTTGCTTTCGGGAGTTTGCCATTGCCCGCCGAAAGTGTGATGGCGATTTGAAAAATTGTTGGTGACCCAGCCAGGAATCGAACCCAGACTCTCTGCGTGATAGTCCAATGAGTTAACTATTACGCCATCGCCATCGCCATTTTGGTAGCTTACACCACACACAATTTTCCGGCACCGCCTAAGATAGATGTGGCCCAATATTCTGTAGACAGTAGTCCACTTCATAGAAATGAGGGCTGTATTTGAGCCATAAAGGGCTTACCCGCAATCCTCCCTGTTGCAGCCCTAAAAAGGCCAGAGAAATAAGCACTCTTCAGGACTAGTCAGTAACTTCTTCTTCAAATGCGTTGAAGTATTGTAGCTCATATAAGAAATCGGTCAACAATGCACATCTTCCTTCTGGAGCCCAGCCACTTCTGACAAATTATTGAATACTGCTATTTACTCTTAATCAACAGTCGCGCCTATAAGTTTGACAAGTAAAGATTGGTTTGATGAGACCGGTACCCGATGGCTATTATGAGGGTGAACAATAAATATAAATAATACAACTGCTGACTTCTTTTTATTCCTCGAAACTAAAATTACCGCTCCGTACTGCACATTTTGGCTGGATTGAAACTTTAAAAAATAATCGCAGAAGGTGCTTAAGGCAATATGAGTACTTGAAAGCGCTTATAAAAACTGTTTTGAAGAATGAAGTAATGATTTGTTAGATTTTTATGTTTTATTCAAGCTAATAACAGAATACTTTTATACATGAACACATTTGGCCTGGAAACTCTGCCCGTTGCGGGAACATAATTTTTCACCTTCAAAGCAGGCTTTTCATTACGATTGTCACACAACATAAATAGAAGAAGGAAACAGAAAAAAAAGGCACAACAAAAATGAGAGCAAAACAACATCCTCCGGAATGCGACTTCGGTGTCGGAAGGCGTTTGCTTCTTTTAGCCAGCACGAGAGCTTGAAATGTCAACGAATTGTAAAGAGACACGAGTAATTTGTCAGACTTGAGATATTAACTTGTCCCATTGTTACCCATGTTTCTTCCGTACATGGAACATTTTTTATTGCTTCCACCCTCACAGAGTTGGCCATTGTTAGCGGGCACCTTTATGCCATCCTATCTAATGGTTGTGGTAAAAGTGGCTTCTGGTGATTTACCGAGATAGTTTGTCTTGTATCTACATGCATACATGCATATACTCGTATCTATGCCACGGTATGCCGTTTAGTCAATTAAAAGTGGTTTAGTCATACGTGCCTGGCATTCTATCCATTCCATAGTGTGCATATGTTAGTATCTGCTTGCCGTACACATACATATGTTGAAATGGATAAAATCCACATTGATATACTCTTACTTTCGCTGGCAGTTTTTGCGGAGGAGAAACTATTTAGCCTCTTGACGTAAGATTCACATTATTGGTGAGAGTTAGCCTGAACTGAACCACAGCTCATAGAATTTTATTGAAAGCGACTCTTTGGTGTTTCGTTTGAATCCGATAAAAGTCGATAATGGCAGCACAGTAGGGTACCATTAAAGTGCATGGAAAAAAGTTTGACGTTTATTTGAAAATATTGCACCCTGCACATGGATCTAGAGGAGGAATGAAAATAAACTGGCAAGTGTAGAAGGAGGAGCGGATTCCAGTTGCATAGACGGTGTATAGTAGTTTTAGAAATGTCCGTCTATTAAATAGAAAATCACTTGAAGTAAATGCAATTTTTGAAAGCAACCGAGGGTTCCCTTTCATGCAATTAATGAACAGAACTGCGTTATGGGAACATTAGGTCATAAAACTTTCTAATAAAGTAATTCAGACTGATAGAGCTGGAATGGTACTACCAATACTTGATTTTTATTATTATTTTGTATTAAAAGTTATTGTAAGGTGATGTCAAAGGAGGAGAAAAATATGAACTATGAACGGATTGATATCCGCAACCAAAGAAGCAACAATGGAATGGGATTACAACTTCACAAGCACGTCATTGGCAACAATATACCCACATAAACCCTTTTGGTATATAAGGGTAAACAAGAGAAATCACTTAGCAAATTGTCTAGCACCCACACTGATTAATACAGCGAGCCAAAGCTGGCAAATGTTATCAGTTTGGGGATGGTTGAATCCATCAAACATTCTTTTGCATCCTTTTTGTGGTGTCGAAAGCACCCTCAATGTCGATAAAAAAAAACCACGAGTTGTTCTTGCCTATTTCAATTCTGGGCACCAAATTATCAAACGCAATGTCTTAGGATCCTCTGCCTTGGTCGACACGGCAATTCTATATATTTCTTCAATACGAAGAAAATTAGACTTATAAGTATCTGGGTATTCATATAGTGCCCCTCTACTCTTCAAGCCAGAGTTTTGCATGTATACCGGTGACAATATTGCAATGAAGATTTTCTTGAGCTTTGTATCATAATTCAATTCATGCTATCGATGGCCTCATGAGTGTTGGCAACCGATGATAGATATCAGCTACGACGTATTGTAACACAGTGCACTTACTTACTTACTTTAAGTGGCGCTACAGTCTGGGGTGGACCTGCGCCTCAGTCAACAAGCGTCTCCAGCCAGCTCGATCCCAGGCTAGCTACCTCCAGTTTAGCACGCTAAGTTGGCTGAGGTCCTCTTCCCCTTGCGTGCGCCACTTGAGCCTCCGTCGTCCTCTACTGCGGTGTCCCTCGGGAACGGATTCGAAGACTTTTTGGACCGGAGCATTGGTGTTCATACGCTCTACATGACCCAGCCATCTCAGTCTTTGGATCTTTACTCTTCTGGCTAGGTCCATGTCGCTGTACAGTCCATACAGTTCGTCGTTGCATCTCCTCCTCCACTCACCGTCAATGCAGACGGGACCGAAGATCGCCCGAAGAATTTTTCTCTCGAAGCAACCAAGAACACCCTCTTCCATTTTTGATAGTGTCCATGCCTCTGCGCCATAGAGCAGGACCGGGATTATTGGTTGTCCTTTTTGCTTCACATCATATACTTGGTTTTGCCCTCATTGACCGCTAAGCCCATTTTCGCCGCTTTCGTCTCTATACTCGCGAAAGCGCCACTGACATCACACTGCTGCTGCTTTCTCCCGATTATGTCAATATCATCGGCGTATGCGAGTGGTTGGACGGACTTTTGAAATATAGTGCCTCTTGTGTTTGCTCGTGTGTTTTGCACTTTTCTTTCAAGTACGATGTTGAAAAAGTCGCATGATAGCGCATCGCTTTGTCTAAATCCTTTCTGGACATCAAAGGTCTCGGTGAGATCTTTAAAATCGATGAATAGGTGGTGTTTATCGATCTGAAGCTCATGGGTCTTCTCCAAAATCTGCCGTAGTGTGAATATTTGGACGATGGTGGGCTTTCCTTGCCTGAAGCCACACTGATATAGGCCTATCAGGTTGTTGACGAACGGCTTCAGGCATTCACACAATACGGCAGATAAGATCTCATATGCGATGTTAAGGAGACTGATGCCTCTGGAGTTGGCGCAGTTCAGAGAGTCTCCTTTCTTGAGAATCGGACAAATAATGCTGAGGTTCCATTCCATGCTCCTTACCAAGTCATCGCCTGCTGCTTTGAAGAGCTCGACAGTCAGGCCATTCGCTCTAGAAGCTTTGTTGGACTCAAGCTTCGATATAGCTATCTTCACTTCATCCAGGTCGGGTGGACGGAATTGTTGATCATCATCGTCCAGGTTGAAAGTTCGATTCGGTTGATTCTGACTGACAGCGGTATATGGTCCGTCATCGCCGTTATACAGTCTGCAGAAATTGTCTTTCCAAGTCCTCAGCATCGACTGCGATTCTACTACTATGTTCCCTTGTTCATCTCTACAGGCTTTTGGTAAAACTTCCGAACCTCATTCCTGGAGTAGCATCTCTCAATTTTCTCGATCGCGCGCTTCTCATGCTCTTTCCTCTTTTTCCTGAGAAGCCAGTGTTCGTCTGTCCTCTTCCACTCATAGAGCTCATGAGTAGCTCTGGTCCTTCTACGCAGCGCCGCTTTATATGCATCTTGCCTAGCTGCATGTGCTTGCCGGCATTCATCATTGAACCAGGTGTTTCGTTGTGGTGGACGAGTGAAACCCAGCACATCAGAAGCCGCTTCTGATGCCGCATCTCTGATGGCATTTTGGCAGTGTTTCCAACGGTCTTCGATGCTTGGTGCTGGCGGCATTGGACCTCTTAAGAGATTAAGAGACACTCGATCGGATTGGCGATTTCTTGCGATTGTAGCCGTCTGACGTCGACTTTCCTCACAGCATTAGTTTGTCTTGGCGTAGTTTGGCGTAGTTTCTTGGCTACAACAAGGTAATGGTCCGAGTCGATGTTGGCTCCTCGGAACGTACGGACATCCATAATACTGGAGGAGTGTTTTGCGTCGATCGCAATGTGATCAATCTGGTTGACTGTTGATTCATCAGGAGTTCTCCAAGTCCCCTTGTGTATGTCGAAATGTGGGAACCGCGTACTAGCCACGACAATATTTCGCCCCGCCGCAAAGTCGATTAGCTTGAACCCGTTATCGGAGGTGGTGTTGTGCAGGCTATATTTTCCGATTGTTCCACCAAAGATACCCTCTCTTCCTAGCTTTGCATTAAAATCACCGAGGACAATTTTAATGTCATAGCTAGGGCATTGCTCGTAGGTCTTGTTAAGGAGCTCATAGAAAGCATCCTTGGTGTCGTTATCCTTCTCCTCTGTGGAGGAATGATTGCTCACATGCGGTAAGCTCAGGACTTCTTGTCTTAGTCTGCCTCCGACAGCAAATCCGCATCCAAATAACCGCTGCTTTTGCCGTCGATAACAATTGCCGTTGTAGATGTCGCAGTTTTTCATCTTCTTTTTGTCCGGCCCATCCCATCGCATTTCTTGAATGGCGGTTATGTCTGCTTTTCAGCAGTCTAGGGCCTCCGCTAGTTGCTCGGCTGCACGTGGTCTATTAAGAGATCTAACATTCCACGTGCATATCCGAAGCTCATTGTACTTAAATCGTTTGCGTGGGTTGTCAGCAGTAGATCCGTCCATATCCGAGGCTTGTTGATGCTTCGTAACTTCTTGTTTTTTTTAAATGGCCGGGCAGTTACCCTGGCGGCACAATCCCCAACCTGGAGGACCAGTTCCATTTTTGATGCCCCTAGGACGAGGGGTCAGTTACACCGAAGCCAGTAACCCGGGATGTGAGCGCTGCCGTTGGCCCATATAGGGCTCGTCCGCCACCATCTCTTTTCCAAGACGCTGACTAATTCCTGGAAATCCTTACCGGCCTGAGCTCCAAATATGTCGGAGTAGCCCGCATAAGGTCTTGTTTGGTTTTTCCGACACTCATCCTGATTTGTGGCGCAGGAAACTCGCCATTTGCCCCTTTCACTTCGCAATCTCTAATGAGATTCCCAGATGGCGCCACGGGGAGGCGTAAAGTAGGGCTTATTAGCAGAGCTGCAAGATGTTCGGCTGCAGAGGCTCATTCTCCTTATTTAAAGAACCAGCACCTGTATGATGATTCTACTTCTACGAGGCCTTATACTAATCGTTGCCATCTTTAATTACTTAGAATTTTTGGAAAAAAGGATAAAATCGTGTGCGGGCCGAATCTTTCAAATATTGTACATTTCCACTCTAATTGCTCCCTAATATCATATGGGCCACGTTAATATTTATTTACCTCACCAGCTGCAAAGCAGAACAAACAACGTTTAATTTCGAATATCCTTCTATTAAAAATAAATAAATAAACAAGAGTAAATGGCTAAGTGGGCACATAGAAGCTGCAGACTTATAAGTATCCTGTTTATAAAAATGTATAAGCTATTTCCAACATTTAACTCACTTCTTCAAAACTATTTCGTCCTTCCATTGTCGTCATACAAAGCAACCACACAAATGCAAACTCACGGTCCACAAATAAGTAGCTATGCATCAGAGGTGGCAATGCTTATGAAGAGAACTAGGTCACTCTCTGCATGAACCCTCCTCCTTTTCTTTCGCACCAGGTATAACATAATTCCACATACTTTTCTTTTGTTTTGTACTCCCATAAATTTAAATATGAAAAAAGTTGTCCATTTCGGGCCATTTCCAGGGCTGAGTACTTCCCCAATTACCCAAATTCAAGAACTTTTCTACTTAAATTGTCATTACAAGCCAAGCCAAATAAACTACCGGCAAAATCCCGAAGTTGGTTAAAACTTAAAACTTCTTTTTGGCAAAACTGCTTTCTCTCTAATTTTAGAACGGATCATTAGTAAAAAAAAAAGGATAATTGCCAAAAATTAAGCAATGTTTTCTAATGAAAGGGAGTTAGTCCCAGTCTGGGCAAACAAACTTTTTGCCCAAACTCTAATTTGTCCTAAATCCTTGTTATTAGACAATCTGCCATAGACAAAAAGGAACATGCAACAAAAATCCTTTTCCACTTTGAAAAAAAAAAAAAAAAAAAAATACATTTAATTTTGTTTTAATCTATTCGTCCTTTACAGATTTCTTATATACGAGTTGAATATTTTTTATTTTTTTTTTTAGGAAAGGCAAACGGAGAGTAACTAGAATGGTGGTGGTTGTCGTCCTGGCCTTTGCCATCTGTTGGCTTCCAATTCATGTGAGTATGAGTAGTAATAATTCTATCGTTTATCTTTACTCCTTGTATATGAAAATATACATATGCTGATCTGAATCCTTGAATACTTTCATGCAAAGGATAATGTCACCGTTGGTTGGTAGAAATTTGTTCCTCAGGGTACCCGCATCACTTAGGCATGCAAGGTTTGCCACGGTGATTAGCTTCCATCAAGGCAGAACTTTGATAATAGTCTCGTAAATCCTTGATATAAAAAAAAGGTTCTGAAGGAATATCTCCCTTATTTTCCTTGGTTATCAATTTGTCCTATCACTTTTTGAAGAAAGAAAATATTTAACTTCTGAAATGCGACAGCTTCAATGACTATAAGTATCTGTTTGTATTTTGATAGGAAGTCTTAAGGGTTTAAAATAATTCTTTGATTAAACAATTTTTATTAAATATTAATAAATCATTAAATGGATCGCTAAAAACTATTAAGGCAGACCGGAACCTTAGAGATTCAATTTTATGCTGTTACATATACAATGCATGAATCCGTGTGTCGTCGACTTTAACCTTTATAGGGAAGGTTTCCTCAATAACTTACATAAAATAGGGAAGAAAGAGACAGGATAAGAATTGTTAATTTATTTAAAATCTCGAAAAGTAGGGGGATTGAGCGAAAATGGAACAAATTTTAACTAGCTTGTGATTATTACAAAGTACATCGCAATTTACCTTCTGACTTAAAACTTACTCTTGTTTATTAATTATTGAAAAACATTAATCTCATATGAAAATCAACAAATAAGCAAGGATGCCGAGAGGTGGTAGTTCTTGTATCATGTTTGTTTAGGCAAACTTGAATTGCAGGGAGATGGATAGTATTGCATTTCGTATAAGTAATTATATATTTGCTGTTTTTTTTTCTCGAAAATTTTGGTTCAGTTCGCGAAATAAACCGTGAGTTACATATGTATATTCTACCTTCGGATTGATCAATTCATTAAAAGAAACATTTGATTCGCATGACAAAGCTATGAGTTGGCCGCTAAGAACGTGCCATTAAACTCAATTGGATTATTTTTGTGGGAATTAAGTCTAATCTGAAAATTGAATGACGATAAGCGAACTGAAAACCAACGTTTGCCGCGTTATTGTCTGTAAGATACCTGTTCAAAAAGTATCCGACTATAAAGATTAGATGCTGAGCCTTAGTGGCCGCAAGTAAGTTTCTAGTTACCTTGTGAGTATGCTTAAATTTTCTCGCGGCCACAGCCACCATGACGTGAAAGAGTGTTTACGTTTAAGCAACAATCGCCAGATTATATTTTGAAGGAGAATGGCAGAAAAGTTGAACAACACAATTGTGTCAAATTTTGATTTAAGCTTGCTGATTCTTAAGTGGTACCGTCTGAAAATCAAGCTTCAATCATCACAATGGAATGCAATATTCTCGAAGCCAAGGTTTTTTTTTTGTAGGAAAGTGGTAGTGGCAGTTCGCAACTTTATAAGGATGACGCACCCATTCATTCGTAACAGATCATTCGGAATTTTAAGCCACACAAAACCCTTGGTTCGCCAACACCTTACTTTCCTGACCTCGTTACATGCAGCATCTGATTTTTCTTCAAGCTAAGGATGGCCTTGAAAGGAATTAGATTTAGCAGGTATGTTGACAGGTTACATTGAAGACACAACGAGTATTGCGCCATTCGACACAGTTCAAATCGCACGGGCGACCCTTAGTGTGCTAAGACAGTGGTCGAATTTAACTCCTCGAATGTAAATTTTAGACATTTGCTTCTCTCGAGCACATTTCCACTGATTTCGGAATTCGCAGTGGGTTTTTCTTCTGTTTTTAATCTCCGATATTATTCAACTGCCTCCAGTTACTTCACTGCGTGATATTCAAAACGTAGAAGACTGTCAATAATAACTCCAAGATACCAAATTAATTAAGAAACGGTTCTATGCTATCTAGCTCAAACCATTATCATTTCTAGTCTTTCGCAGTAAACGCCGCTTCAGTTTTTTGATCGACATTTTTTGATTTTGTGCTCAGCGACATTTGCAATTTTAGATTAGATCCTTTCTTTGCGTTTTTACTACAATGCTATCAGCAAATTCGATAATTGGCATTTCGATTGGAATCTATAGGCGTGAAGTTCACCATTACATAATGTCCTACATTAGACACAGCCTAAAAAAATGTCTACAAACCTACTGGCTTCAACAAGACAACGCGCCATGCCACATAGTGTTCCAAACAACAAACATTCATTCATAGGGCGAACATTCTCTTCGCGCGTGGAGTCTAAAAAACGGTGGGATAGACTGGCCCCCAAGGTCTTCAGATTTTACAACATCCGGTCGGAAGAAGTCGCAACATCCAGTGAGAATATGGTCAAATATATACAAAAGGGCCCACCTTTGCATCAGCAATACGGATTGCTACTTAAACTGAGCAAAAATTCAAGATTGCTGGATGTGGCTCATATTTGGGAGGGTAAGTGACCTGGTTAGACACCATGCCCCCGGTTTCGTTTATAGTAACTGCTTCAGCCACTTTGGCATCTTCATCCTGCGTGCGCGACAGCCGAGGCAAATGTCGTTAAACAATGCGTTAGAAATCTCCGTTCATCTATTAAAAATTTCGTTGCCTTCCGTAAGGTGGTATCTTTGCTTCTCTCCAATTTACTTTGGCAATTTTGCAACAGTGGTGATCTAACTCAAGACGCTATTTCCTTTCATGTGTGAAAGGTTTGTTCACTTCTCTAACATTTTCGGTGGCGTTCAATATACCTTGCGAGCTTAGTTTTTCATCTTGATCTTTGACACTTTTCAGCATTCAACATTCGAAATTCTCGAAAATTGCCGGTTTTGCGTTTTTTTTTAGTCCGTCAAGGCAGTGCTAACCTCTAACCTTCTAAGCCCGTTAATGATTATCTAGAAATTTAGTGTTCGAGATGGTGGCCTCTCTTATTCATTTTTGTGCCAAAAGTTATGTAATCTTCAAAGATTTCAGTAACCAAGGTCAACACCAACAATTCGCTAACCTAATTACTCGATTCCAAGAACATGTTTGCGTTTTGAACCATACTTTACATACTTTGACCACTCTGCCCACTCTTCGGTATTGCCGTTAGGTATTATTTCGTGGAGCTGGTAGGCAATCTATGCCATGTCTCCTTTATTTGCTGCATCTGCAAGTCTTATTCTCTCGTTCATTCGTAGCTCGTCTTGCACGTTTGTTATAAATATGCGAATCTTTTCTGTTCTGAACGCACATTTGGCCAATTATTGACTATTAGTTTGATATGTTAGTTATTCATCCTAGAAAACGAATGTGACCGTAACTAAATAGAAACTGCATAATATAGTATTCATAGTCCCCATTTTTTCGACTTATCCAGTATAGGATTCTCGGTATTAATTAAAACATCCATATGCCTTATGTTGTTTGAGTCTAATGGGACTGCCAGATACTTATTGACGCTGCCTTTTCTACAGTTGTACCGTAGTGGTGACTCAAGATTTTCCTATTGTCTACAAGAATGTCAATGGGAAACATTCTAGCAGAGGAGCTGTATGTTGTCGATATTCTACTATTTACTTCTTCGTTCTAAGTATCTCTGTCCAGACTAAGGCGGAACACTCTGGAAAGCAGAATTCTTCTTATATGTCCAGGTCCGCCGAATATAGCTGCCTATACTTTCGAGGCATTTTCATATATATTCCACGAGTTGTTTCTCCACAATTTTGGCTTCTTGCGACGAACACTTCCCCCAAACGCTTTAATACGCTCACGTAATACTCATTATTTACTGTCTGGTTTGGCGGAAGAAATTCGGAGCAATCAAAGAAAACAGTCAACAAAAACTTGATTTTGGATCGGCTCTGTTGTGTTTTTTGAATTTTGGTTTGTCTAAAAAGCACCAATCCGATAATGTTTGGTTAGTTTCGATGTCATATTCATAGACCCATGTCTCGTCGTGATCAATAATGATGCCATCGATAACATTTTGGTCTAAGGAAAGCATTTCTTTAGCAACATCAATGCGATGCTGTTTTTGCAATAAATTTAGCACTCTCGGCACAAACCGCGCTTCAACTTGTCTCTGCCTAGCTTTTGATAGTATCAGGTCCAATCCGGCAGAGATAAGTCAATGTTTTATCTGAACTTCTCAACTACGAATACGTAATTCAGTTTTTGATGAAATCATATTGCTAGTGCCCCTAAAACCGCCGAGTTCTGATACGAATATTCTTATTCATTAGGAGATCATTACATCGCTGTGCAGATGGAGTGCATCGCAACCCAACTATTGACTCCATGCTACTCGAATCGATAGTTGATGCGTGACTAGTATAACCATATTAAGGCTGCGTGCTTGGTATCCATACTCGCTCAAAAGTGTTGAATACTCTTAATGTGTCGGAAACTTTGCTTAGTCACGAATACAGATTGTATTACCTTTGTTCTTTGAGTCTGATCGATCAAGCACGGCTTATCCATGTCTCAAATGTCTGATTGATTAGATCGATTAAGTTTAGCCATCTTTAAAACAGATTCAATGTCTGCATTTCCTTTTACTAAGACTTTGGAATTATTTATTTGATTACTTAGAAAATTTTATTGTCGACGAAAATATAATGTCCTACAAGGCTGTCAACTCATTTTACACTACGTTGGTTTGACAACCCTTTCCGAATATTAAAGCAAAGGCATAATTTCAATCTCTTCTTTATTCTGTACTTAATCTTTAGCTATTGCAAAAGGTGTGTTTTTGGATGCATGACAAGTTTCGATGATTATTGTCTATGGTTTGACAGCTGTCAATGTCAAAATGTGTTGACATTTCAGTTCAGTAAGATTTGGCAATTAATTATGAACGGTTTAACGCCAAAACAATGCTGCCAAATCGTGGAAATTTACTTTGAAAAAAATAAATCTCTTCGTGAAATTCATAGAGCAATTCGTCAATTTTGCGGTCAACATAATCGGCCTAGTGAGCAAGCAAGTCGTCCAGTTATTGATCGTTTTCGCGAAGAAAATCCTCAAGCTGTTAACAAATCACCATAACATCCATTAAAATTGACTGTTTTGTGCGGTTTACACGCTGGCGGCATCTTTGGTCCTTATTATATTTCTTTTGAAATGAGGAAGCAGCTGCCGTTACGGCGAATGGCGAGCGCTATCGAGCCACGCTGACTGATTTTTTGTTTCCAAAAATTGATCAGCTAAATATCGACGACATGTTGTTAAAACAAGATGGCGCAACTTGCCATACATCGCGCTTAACCATCAGTTTATTGCAAAATCAATTTGGTGCCAACTTTATTTCCAGAACTGGTTCTCATTCATGCGACCTAACGCCTCTCAATTACTTCCTATGGGGCTATGTTAAGTTATTGACTTATGCTGACAAACCAGCAACTCTTGAAGCATTGGAAGGGAATATTCAAGCTACCATTGATGCCATACGGCGAGATGGCGGGCATATGCCGGAAACATATTTAAAAAATAAATAAATAAAACTATCTACTAGGTTATAATAATAAAAAATTCATTCCAACAATATTTCTGTTCTGTATTATTATTTTAAGTTCCCAAGCTCTTAAAAAAATACCCTTTACTTCATACACAATCCAGTTAAGCACCCTCCTTAAGCTCCGAGATAGGTTTCATTCAATAAAGCAACAAAAAGGTCGAAGTAAATTAGTTTCGTCATAGATATGTGTTTTGAAAACAACTCCTTCGGAAAAAAAAACATTCTGATTGCAAGGAATTCGTCGAAAAAAATGGTTAAGCCTCCAAAGTTTCGCGTAATTAGTGCTCGAATTAAAAGCATCCTATAATCCTCACTGTCCTTTTAACCAATGCTAATCTCTTCTAAAAGACGTACCAAATTTATCTCCATTTATTTGTCAGCTCTTCAAATCGTACATTTACGAAATTAAAATTTCAAGCTAAATACTTTCAAGTTAATGAATTTGAAAGTCCCCTCGAAAAAATGTGAACCATTTCCCAAATTTGAAAAAAAAAAACATTCAAGCGCACTTAAACACCCCGAAAATCGCCATTTGAATAAACCCAATCGTCAGTTTGTCCACTTACAGACAAAAAAAAAAGTACTTACAAAGAAAAACCGTTACAAATGAATACATAATCACAAAGCAGCAATCTTCGAATCATCTAAGCACCAATGTCCTCGTTACATACTTGAATGGTCCAAGTCGTCGTCTTCCCAGTTGGAAATTCCGCCAAGGCAAACCAAAACCAAAATAAAGAAAAAAACAAGTCAAAAAGCATTTCTAAAGGGATCTTTCTCTCTAATCTGAATGTGAAATAAGTACCCTCCTCAGTGTAGCCTTTTTGCCAACCATTAACACTACTGGGAAGACCATGAAGCGAAAAATCCAACTCGAGGAGAAAGCAAATTTGAAATCAATTTGCCACTTATCCTATCAAATTACTTAGATACTCGTACCTATTTACGAACAAAACTTTCAGGATCCTTTTTAATTTAAGGGCGACAGACCAAAGTGCCTAATTGAGATACAGCATAATGAATTCGAACAGGACGGGGAGTTGGTTGTGAAAGCTCTGTCTATTTTTCCAAATGCTTGATCGACAGAAAACTTTCGAAGGATGAATTTATTTTTCCCTCTGTTAATTTTTTTTTTCAACATTTTTCTGTTTCATAAGTACGAGTATAAGTAGATTTCACAATGAGTTTTCCATCTCAGTAAGCACTTGAAGGACCTGTTCAAGAATAAAACCTGAAATAGAACTCACTTGTGCACCTTGTCGCGAAGGATTTTTCTTCAATGTTCTGTTTTATTTTTTTCGGTTTAATGATTGTACCCATCGGATTCTATAGAATTTGAATCTTTATTTGATATACCGACATGTATACATAGGTATATATTGAGATCTACAATTCTTGTTTTTTTTTTTTTTTTTGCCTTAGTCCTTTTTCTTTGACCTCAGTGGCCTTTGTTATTATTTTATACTTGAGGAATTTCTATTGTTTTAAGTAAAAAGTAAAAGAAAGAGAAAAGTCAATTGTTTTCGTTGTCAAATTCTTTGTCTGACCCACACCCTAAAGGTGAGTAAATTTTCAGAATTCAGAATTCAGAATTCTTGGAGCTCTTGGTACTTCATGAGTTGGTTCTATTTTCAAAATTGGCTATAACAGAACATCCACATACTGGCAGTACCGACCTACATATATGTACGTACATGTCTATGTTATGGCCTTAGATACAATCCTTTCTTTAACCTCAGATACTCGAAGCATCTACCTATGATATTCACTACTACAATACGATGTACAAAATATATGACTCGTTGCTCATGGCTGAAGGCCATGCAGTTACATTCTATTTTTAGTGAAGCACCAATTTATGGTTAGAACTTCCCATCCAATAAAAGGTGTTTTGTTGTAATTAAGGTAAAAGAGATATGTGTTACCTATACCACCTTTATTATCCTCTAATTGCTCTTGAAAACATGCGCTTAAGTGTCGTCTTATTTGTTGATCATTTTAGCCAAACAAAATGCCACTGCCATGGCAACGAATACAACTTTGTTGTATTCAAACCCCTCTTCTTAAATGCCAATGTACAATGGATGTAGCTCCATCAAATATTTGGTCCAGTATCTACATCAAAGAAGAAGTACTCGAGACTAAATTTGACTTTAAACAGCAAAGGCATACCAAAGTTTTAAGGAAACAACCTGCAAAAGTCGAGCTCGCTCGTTCAAGAGAATTGAAGAGTTCCATGACTAGAACAACAACTAAACGCGCTTATTGATTTTATGCGAAACTTTTTCTCCTGTAGAGAGGAAAGTAGATAGATTCAACTAGTATTTCAAGTTACCCTATGGACAAAATGTTTTATCAGTCGCAAAGTGATTCATTTAGGAAGTAAAAGGCGGCTTCCCAACTTGATATGGATACTTGGATAGAGCCCTAAGTTAAATCATCAATGGAAATAGGAGGATGACGACAGTATTGCAATTGCAGATGAGGCAACCGCAAAAAAACCATATCTTTGACTTCGTCCGGCTAAAGCTAGATAGAGTTGAAGTTTTCTGTGAGCAATGTCCTTTGATTGGATTTCTGATTCGAGGATAAAGTGTTCACGGTTCAAAGAGAGTTTTCTAAGAAAAGCGGGGAACTATATGACTGAGGTCAATAGACTTAAAAGCGGCTCCGTCCGCCCTTAGAAATATAAATTCATAGTCTTAACAGCTTGCAAAGTAAGTAAATATACAAATAAGGAATAACGATTGCTAACAGAAACACTGCGAGCCATCTAATATTAAGCAAAGTCATAAAACTCTTCTTATCCTTTTATTGACCCTTTCCTCGTTATACGAACTTATGCGTAACGAGTTTCCCATTTTTACTGCATCGCTGCTGCTCCGCTTATGGGGTTGGCTAATGTCGCAGACCGCAGAACGCGTCTACATAATGCTCGGTCCTGGATCGCTTCAGTGGTAAGCCCCAGGCGTTGTTGCGCATTTGCCATCTGAGAAATCCAGGAATTCTTTTTCCGACCTCGTTTTCTTACAGTTGGAGTGACCGTAGTTGATAGTGCCTTTTTAACCGGATTTTCCGCAGATCTTCTTTGGACGTGGCAATACCAGCTTATTCTATTCGCCTCAAGCTGTTCGGTTACCGAATTCTTTATATGTGCACTTCCTCTTATACGCGTAGATCTAATGCAATCGCGTTTAGTGACTCCACTAGACATCCTTAACATTTTCATTTCCGCTGCCGTAATTTTGTTTTTGAACGCTTCGTACATTGTCTAGCACTGTGAACCGTACATAAGAGCTGGTCGAACAACCGTGGTGTAGAGTTTCCCCTTTAATTTAAGTGGACATTTTCGGTCGCAAAAGATTCCCGAATTTTCCCGCCATTTCATCCTTCCCACACTCACTCTGTGGTTTACGTCGTCATCACATTTCGCTTCCATGTTAACGATTGATCCTAAGTACTTAAAGATAGTGCTTTTCGGAAGAACTATTCCGTCTAACATTATATCCGGAACATGTCGCAACGGATGCGCAAATGGGTACGTCAAATGCTCCGTCTTTGAACGACTTATTTTAAACCCGTTTCTCTCTAGCGCATTTCTCTATGAATCAAAGGCGTTCTGCAAATCTTCGACGTTATCGTTAAGTATAACTGCGTCGTCAGCGAAGAGAATTGGCGTCACATTTGCTTCGCGCATGCAGTCTTTTAAAAGATAGTCGAATACTACGTTAAAGAGGAAAGGGCTAAGTATGCTCCCTTGAAGCACTCCGACATTTATTGGAAATTCTCTCGTTAGTCCAGCAGAGCTTTTAACCGCAGTTTTCACGTTTCCGTACATGTCTTGTATTATTCTAACATACGTTTCCGGTACGTTTTGAGACCTCAGCGCGGCCCATATGAGATCCCTAGGCACTCGATCGAATGCTTTCTCCAGGTCGATAAATACCATGTGTAAATCCTTAGACGAATCTCGGTGCTTTTCCATTATTATTCGTAGGCTTTGGGTAGCGTCCACCGTCGATCTTCCTTCAACAAATCCACACTGGCTATTATCGAATTTTATTATTTGCCGAAGACGTTCGTTTAAGACTTTTTCGACGATTATCATTGTGTGTGACATAAGCTTGATTGAACGGTAGTTGTTGCATTCTCGAGTGTCGCCTTTTCCTTTGTATAAAGGAACCAAGAAGCTACTTCTCCATTGATTCGGCATAGGTTGTCCACATTTTAATTTATTTAAAAGTTTCGATAGCCATTCGCTGCCGATTCCCTCCATCTTCGACCAAAACTCTGATGGAATGCTGTCTGGTCCCGCCGCTTTCCCCCGCTTCATTTTTCCAATTACTCTACTTATTTCTTTGATTGAAAAGTCCGAAACTAACTCCTCGAATAGACCAGCTGTCGGCACGATATCACGTGGAAACTGTTTGTTAAGCAACTCCTTACAGTATTCAAGCCACCGATCACAAATATCCTTTTCATTTGTTAGTAAACGACCGTCGGCGTTTTTGATGTATTTCGGCGAGGTTATTTTCATTGAATTTTTTCGCCTCTGTGCAGCGAGCTTAAAAATATTTGGCATTTTAGTATTGTACGACGTTTGAACTTCTTGGATAGCTTGTCTTCTATCCGCCGATCGTGAGGATATTTGTTCCAACTCCTGGTAGAGGTTTTCCGCTTCTGCCGCTCGAGTTCGAGCCAGGACTTTCTTTGCGATCTTTTTAAGACGCTCGTCTTAAAAGCCAGTCGAGCTTTTTCGATATCGTCGCTTCGATCGCATTTTGTCCACGCTTGGAATGCACTCTTCTTGTCGGCCACAGCTTGTTTGGTTTCGTCATTCCACCACCATGTTTCTTTGCCGACGTAATGGTATTTCGATATAGTCCCCAGATGGGACTTTGCGAGTGTTATGCATTCCTCGTGCATGCTGTTCCACATTTCTTGCGGGCTAAGTGAGTCTGCTATACCATTTATATTTTGAAGTACTTCTTTAGCCAGTGCGATAAATCTTGCGCTTCGTTCCTTCGATAGATTATACCACCGGATTTTTGGCTTTCCAAACGATGCCCGTGTTTTCCGTGGTTCCGCTGTGAAAAATTCTGTAATGAGCAGACGGTGTTGGCTTACTAGCGATTCTCCAAGTATTACTTTACAGTCCTTAACACGGTTTCTCATCGACATTTTGCAGAGGTGATAATCTATTTGCGTTTCGTGGCCTCCGCTGCTATAGGTGATAGGATGTCGTTGATGTTTAATAAGTATTTAAGACGGTTAAGCCGTAAGCCCTACACGCTACAAGGATGTCTTCGCCAGCTGAATTTCTGGTTCCAAAGCCTTTACCGCCGTGGCAGTCCTCATAATCAACATTTGTTTCTCCGACGTGGCCATTTAAATCTCCGCCTACGAAGAACATCTCATCGATAGGTATATTTCTAAGCAAATTACCGAACTCTGACCAAAATGTATCTTTTTCCGATTGGTACGCGCTAACAATGTTCCACGTTTCATTGTGTATGACGAGTTTAACACTCATCAAGCGGTCGCTTATTTTCAAGATACCAACGATGTTGCTTAGAAGATCCGCTGCAACAACGATTCCAACACCGTTTCGTCTATTGACCGTCCCATGGTAGAACATCTTAAATGCATTAGTTTTTAAATCTAGAAAACGCGCTTTATTTCCTGTATTACACCACTTCGATTCCTGTACGCACAGGATTTGTAGAGTTCTGCGACGCATAATCGCTTCCAGTTCTAAACTTTTTGAGGTCATCGATCCGACGTTCCAACTTGCAAACCGAAGTTTATGAAAATATTTTGGAAACTTCATTTTGCCCGCCCCCAGAATCCGTCGGGTTCTGACACAAGCACTTCTGCTTGCTCTGGGATCACCCGAGTGCGTTGCAATCGTGGTGCCCAGCGGGGTAGTGCTATTAATTGCGATCATTTCCATGAAGTTTAAAGTTTGAGTGGTTTGCCACTTGTATGCTCATTTCGAATTGATTGACTGTTCTTTTACCCCACCGGTAGTCTCCAGACGTGGGAACCCACTGATTGCATACAAACTTGTGGGAAAGTTTTAAGGTGTTAAAGTGTCACAGGCTCATTTTTGGTGTCATAGTTGCCTGTATATGATTGGTGTCCCATTTAGTCGCCTCTTACGACACTGGGACACACTGCGGCACTATTCTTTATCCGATGCCGCACGGAACCAGTCATAAGACTTGTTTTAATGATATTCCAATTTCTGACATTGACTTTCATGATGTTCTGTTAAATTTATCAATGGAGATTTGAAGCTAATACCTTAGACCAATTTAGTTTTACATAAAGACCACTGGCTTCTTTCAACAAATCACTCTGATTTTTTTCGCGTTTGTTCGTTAACACACGCATCGACACTTAAGTCACTGCCTGTCAAACCCATTTTTTTCCTTCATGTGGTAATGCCTTAGACACTGGGTTCTCTATCTGGAAACGCATTGATATCATCAATGATAATCGACGAGTTAGGGAGTAGAATGTACGCACTAGGACACTTTTTCTGAAGAAGGAATCCTATGAACGGGATTCACCTTTGAAGTTTTTAAAACGGCTCTATTCAGATTCAGCTACTTGAGGTATTTTCCCTTTAAAGCAACTTCGACGTATTTGGCACTCAAGTCTAAAGGATTCTCCATTAATGTGTCGGAGCCGTAAGGTATAGATCCCAGAAAGACTCAGTAAGCCATCGGTTGATGATATTTCAAAAACTTTAATATCGGCTTGAAGTACAATCAAAACATTTATGAATGGAACTCGACTTCGTTCATTTGGCCACCGCGGACACGTTTGCAGCGGTCGATTTGTTGGACCCAATTTTCAACAACTCGGCCACACATTTAGGCCGAAACGGCCGCTTTTTCGCGTTCAATGTTGGCTCTGAGCTCTTCCAACGTCGTCGGCTTGTTGGCATAAACCAATGACTTAACGTAGCCCCACAGAAAATAGTCAAGCGGCGTTAAATCGCACGAACGAGGCGACCAATCGACTGACCCATTTCTTGAGATAACACACTCTCCATACTTTCTCTTCAATAAATCGATTGTAACGTGTGCTGTGTGGCTTGTGGCAACATCCTGTTGAAACCACCTGTCGTCCAAGTCCATATCTTCCAATTCGGGCCATAATGTGGTCTGAGCGATGCCCAATTCTTGAGAACGCCGTGGAATTGACTGATTTGGATCGCTTGCTACGAACGCCTGAACGGCATTGATATTTTCGACACTTCGACCAACCCGTTATCTCACTGACACGGCAACATCATACAACGAATATGTAGACTCAAATTGTTGCACTTAGCTTGATATTACCTGTCTACTAGGGCGAGAATTATGACCGAAAATTGGAATAAACGCTCTTAAAGTTGCAGTCACCGACTCCGAATTTCGGTAGAAAATTTTTATAACTTGCACACGTTGCTCGTTCGTGTACTTTTCCGTGATATAAATGTTGAGTTTACTGAATAAAATAACAGTAACAGTTTGATGATTAGTGAAAGAGTGCGTTCACAAACTGAATTCAAAGTTGTCAAGTCCCTATTGGAAAACCCGATATATGGACGTAAAAAAACGTATGTATTTAAACGTCCTAAGGACGATGACTCACCAATGTCCCATACCGCATTTTAAAAAGTAAGATGAGATGCGATGTTTGAATTGAACGAGGACTTAACTTTGTTGTTACAGCCAGGGATATTATAGCGTATCATTCCATCCACAAAGAATGATACTCTTTTGATTGCGCAAAGTAAAGAGTAATAAGTTTCCCAAAAGTCGTTTCTGCCTTATTATGCGAGCGTCCGAAATAATTCATGAAAAGCCTTGTGAATCTAACCAGCACGATTTCAGATCTAAAAAGTCCATAATTAATCAAAAACTCATATCAACAGATCTTGGAAAGATACAGGAACTTCAGATTTACACATTTGTTGGTTTCGAAGCCACATATGACAGAATGAATAGGGGGTAAGTTTTACAACCCCCTAATCCCTGCCAAACTTGAGAGGTTGTTCTGGATAACTGTAGAGAATTCTCATCAAAATTGATTATGAGCTAACCGAACCCTGCAATGTCAAGTCGATGATGTAAATTTTTTGACCTAGCCCAAGAAGGAATGGTGCAAAACTTCCCAGTCAAAAAAGTGGGAGGATGTTTTTTTTATAATACTTGGGTACGCGGATGACACTTATGTACTTGGGAAGCATCTTTATCTTCGATGAAGATTTTTTGAATGTTACAAAAAAAACAAGCACTTGATATACAAACTGGCTTTATACAAGACAACGTCTGTGGCGCAGAACATTGGAACCTATCGTTAACAGATGAAGAAACGTTTGGCCGTTTGGAGAGAAAGATTGAGCTGTACTAGCTGTACAGCGGCATCGGTGTAGTCAGGCGTTAACGTATTAAATGTTTGAAATATCTGGGTCACGTTGAGCGGATGAACACTGCAGCTCCGACTTTAGAGTCATCGAGTCCATACCCGCATATACAGTAATGCACGCAGGTGGAAATAGACCTGAGTGAATATGGCACTGGAGCAGCTGGCGATTTATCGTGTTACCTGAATGGGTTTGATGTTATTGTTTTTTTACCCCAGATTGTGGCCACCTAGGTAAGGAAGCAATTCACACATATACCATTCCTCGACAATGGTAATTGATTTTACTTTGCCGAAATAAATGCCATGAATCCTTTATCTTTTCGATTTTCGCCAATGAAATATATTGATTTCTATCTGGTATCATTTGCTATCGCTATGGTGGGCACACATCCCAGATGGCAATTCGAGCTCGGCTCTTAACGACAAGAAGCCGCGAACTCCTTTTAAAAATAAATTGGCTATTGGACTTGGCCAAAACCTGCGGAAAGTACCTGGGATAATAAATTTTGCACTGCGACATGACTAAAGACGTTTTAAAATCCACGAAACCATGGACTAAAATGGGAGTCTACGAGCTGAGAACTCGATTTAACGATAACATTAAAAGCGAACGAACTAGCAAATTGGCGAACAAAGATTTTTGAATCAACCCTAATAGTTGCGATTTTCTTACAAAAAAGTTATGTACTTTTAACAACGCCCTTAATTAATGAGTGTATCGATGTTTGAAAACGGCAAACCTCTTGTCGCAAATCGTCAAGGCAAATCGACAGTGACACAAAAAAAAAACACAAAATATTTTACAAGACAAATAAACTGAAAAGACCTTTTAGAGAAAAAATTGAGCATAACACCAATTGCACATTGCCAGCATTTTTAACTCACATACTTTGTTACGTTTTCCTAAAAATTTGGCAGTACTTCGGCATTTGAATACTTCACTACAAAATCATCAGCAATATTTTGTTCGAATATCTGTTCAATTTTCTCTATTTTTTGCAAAACAAAAAATCACTCACTACAATGCCAGCATTCTACAGTTGACGGAATACTTCACATGCATTCGAAGCTCCAGTGTATGCCTACATAAATATATGGAAATGCAGTCAGCAACCCATGGAGAGGCATTTTATCTATTTGTAGTCATAAAACACTCTTGTACCTATACCTCCGTGATTTTAAAATAAATTTCATTAATTCTATGTTATAAAAGAATTATCTGCTGTGAATAAAAAATTAAATAGTCGCCATACGTACGATGTATTTTTTTTAATATTTTTTGTAAATCCCAGTAACGCACATAGTGTTCACTCCGCTAACATGGGTCACTATTTCAAAAATCTGATTAAATGAAAGCATGTTCGAGTGGTCGTATCTTATCCTTGTCCATGTTCAGTCTTTGTTTCCGAACAAAATATGAAATATTCATAACATGCAGGAAAGTTAAACTTTCCCTCTAACACTGAGGAATGTGCTGAATTAACAAAGTTTTTGCAAAATGCACATCGTTTTCGGAATTTGAATTGTCCTGTTTTTAATCATCCGTTTCGTTGTAAAAATATATTCATGTATATTCGCATATATAAATAGTTTTGTTTGCATGAATGCCGTTCTTGTAAGTTTTTTTTAGCAAATAGAATTTGTTTTAAATTAGTGGAGGAAAGAACACCACTGTTCTTTACGGGGTTAGCCCACTATAGAGGCTGAAAAAATAGGCTTTTTTTGGATATTTTTTTTCAGAAATACTACAAAATAAATAGAGATTACAAAAAAGATTAAATTCAAAGTGGCGGTATACCGCCGGAAGAACTGCTCCTGTCATTTTTGGATTATAGTAAGCCAATGATTTTTTTTTATATTTTTTTATAATAACTGCTATAGAAGTACGTAGGTTTTATTCTGTTCATTAATTTTTGGCCAAATAGCGCATTTTCAAAGTGGAAAGTGAACAGTTATCATCAGATAATTGTTAATAACAAATCAACCATGCAATATAAAAAAAAAATCCTATGTAACTTTCAAGATATATTCAATATTTTAAGTGAATCGGTTGAAAATTGTCTGAGTCCGGCCACATTAAAAAATGCAATTCTGAGATAAACGTATTTTAAATTTTAGGTTTAATATTTATTTTTATCGTAGACTGCGTTAATAGCTTCACACACTTCAATTGGAAGAGCTGACTTATGCTTGTACCCAGCCAATCTATTTGTAGCCTTTTGTCATGAGCACCATGTATCCTCTCCGATCGGATATTTATCATCCCTCAGGGGCCTTATACTATACTTTGGAAAACAAATACTTTGAGATATTGAGATATTGAAAGCAATAAAAAAAATCCATATTTTGGAAATCCTACTAGAATGGCCTAACCCCTTAAAAGAAAATGGCAGTGTCTGCTGTGAACAGAGAAATCAGGCAAAGAACGACTTCGCTGTACGTCTTGTAAAAAGTGTTTTTTTTTTAATGCATGAGAAGTTTCGATGGTTGTTGTCTATGGTTTGTCAAACTGTGTTGACATTTCTGTTCAGTAAGGTTTGACAATTCATCATGAATCGTTTAACGTCAGAACAATTTCAATTTACTTTGAAAAAAATAAATCTTTTCGGAAAGTTCATAGAGCACATCGTAAATTTTGCGGTTAATATAATTGGCCTAGTGAGCAAGCAATTCGTGCAGCTATTGATCGTTTTCGCATTAACTTTACTCTTCTCGATTAAAAACCATCAACAGACAAGAAAGAAATGTGCGTACCGAAGAGAATATTGCTGCTATAGCGCGAAGTATTGAAGTGTTGAAGTGTTGTCTTATATTTTTAATTAAAGTTTTCAAGCTCTTAAAAAACCACCCTGTTTTCATTGTTGATTACCATTTACGCTATTTTTATGACCTTTTCCATGATTTTGGCTATAAAAACCTCACCATCTAGCGCGTCGTTAAGAAAAAAATTGGTCCAAAGACTACTCCAGCGTAAACAGCAAATACTGTCTGATATTCAGTGTCTGAGATCCGTAAATTTTGTTTACTCACATATCCATATGCATACGTGGAAATGGGGCTGAAGCTCATGGTTATTTTTGACGCAAACTAATCCGCTTCGTGCCTGAGATTTTGAAGGGCATAAGCTGAGCGAAAGTTAGACGAGATTGGAGATCAACACCTATCGGCTGAGTTAGCAAACTTCAAGTCTAAAGCAATAATGCGCCGCAGAGACATGCAGAAATATACGTTATAAGGTCAATGTCGACGGGGCATTTATGACATCCACAGTCACGGTAGCGATATTGTCGGCCAAAAGAGAGGTACTGACTTTGTAGAGAGATGAGTAACTGCGCACAACTCCAACTCCAAGTACCTTCAGACTAAGACTTTTAGTGCGATGCCGTAAAATAAGGCCATAACGACGAATCTCTAAATTTGTGAAAATGACAAAGCCATCACCCATCTGTTAGCAGGGTGATTTATGCATCTGACTTCCATTGGTTTAAGCTGAAATCGTACCCGGTATTGTCAAAAGCATCTTCAACATCTAGGAAAGCAAATTATTAAATCTGTTTTGCATGTGATACCAGATTTTGAGATACACGTATTTATTTGGATTCAACGGTTTTTTCTCTAATAAAAACATCTTTTAGTAATTCCATTGCTCTGGAAAAAGATGTCAAGCCTAAAGCACTTTAAGATTTATGCAGCTCACTATGTTCGATACCTATTGTAATTTGGTGATGAAAGCTACGTCTATATCACTCGAACATTAAGGTATCTGTCCCTTTCCCTTAGAATCAGCTTATGACCCATTCAAATCTGTCTTGAATGAACATATTTCGAAAAACAGTGTTGGTTCTGACATCATTTTGTTAGATACCATAATTCAGATAAAAACTTGGTGCCTACTGAATTTAAATCGGACCTGGGAAGTGAATCTCAAACGAAGTTGTTAGGGTTTCTTCTCTCCGTCTCCGACACTCTTTTTAATTTTGATCAACGACCTCTTGTCTGCTACTTCTAATCCAATTTATTTCTTTGCTGACGACAGTACTCTCTGCTCCCGGACTAACGTCCCTGCGCTTTGGCTGTAAAATGAGAACGGCAGCGTATGCTAAGCTCAATAAATTCGGATATTAATATCATAACCAATTGGGGAACTACCGACAGAGTGGAATTTAATGCTTCCAAAACACAATGCTGTCTGCTGTCCCTTAAGCGAAATTCAAACACCCAGCCATTATCCATGAATGGCACTTGTATCGTTAAAACTATAAAACTTTCCATTCTCGGTATGTGTGTCAATGACAACTTACGTTGGAACGACCACAAATTCGAAGTCGTCAAAAATTCTGCGAAATGTCTAGGTTTCCATAAGCGATGTAAGAAATATTTCACCGCCTCTGATCTGGCTTCAATATATAAGGCTTTCATCTGCCCAAAATTGGAGTAAAATGCTCACATCTGATCAGGTGCTCCAAAAACTTCTTTGCACTTGCTAGATAGAATTCAAAACCGTGCGATAAAACTTATAGGTGATGCCAATATTACGCAGTCGATTAACACCCTCGACCGCCGACGTCATGTCTCATGTCTCACACTGTTCTATCGCTATTTTCATCACCAGCGCTCCTCAGAAATTGCCCCTTCAAACCTCCTAACATAACATCCGCCTTGCTATGAGTGCTCATCAGTACACCCTCAAGCCCAATTGCGGACATACCTTGAAATATCGTGATTCTTTCCTAAGCCGAACAACTCACTCATGGAATGCCCTGCCGAGCTCTTTCTTTCCTTATTATTATCACCTCCAAACATTAAAGCCCAACGTACATCGGTTCCTCTCTTTCCTTCCTCCCTAATTTTCGATCGCCCGCGCTGTGTGCAATCATCTTAAGGGTACTAATGACCCCCTGAGCGCGCATTAATTATACGAGAACTAGATACCTTTGAGTAAGGTATCCATACGGGATGATTTTTTGAGAAAATTTAATTCAGACATGCGATTGTCGGCAATTCTTTTTGCGAATCCTTATCTTTACCTTTATGTGTGGAATTTGGTTACCTCTCTGTTCCATGCCTAGTTGTTCCAATTTTGACTTTTAATTTACTTCTGAAGGTGATGGCTAAGCTAAGGGGTTGAAATAATATCTCATCTCTGTCCTCAGTGAACTGTCGTGATGCACTTAGACTTTCAATACCGCTTGAGAAAATTTGTTTAAATGTACTCCAATTTGTTAATATTTTGGTGTGTGAAACCTAGCTGTGAACAAAAGTGCATATAATGTCGAGCTCTATACGCTCTATGGTCCTTCATAGATGCTTTGCTGAGAAATTGCCAATACTCAAGAAGTTGGTAAACGAAAGTAGATGAGAGCTGGATCAAATACCCCTTCTCTAGCTTAATTAAAAAAAAGAGTATTCCAGCTCCTGGGTAAAAGTAAGGTCTTTTTCGTCTTCCGTGCTTGCTAAGCATATCCAAGGCTTTAGAGAGCTGTACGTCTTAATTTTTCATACAATTCTCTGGGTTGCGTCTAGGGCCACCTAGAACACCACTAGTCACCTCTTCGGCGTATGTAACTCTAACTGAAAGAGTCCTCAGATCTATCCATGGCTCTTAGGGCTATTCTTGGTAGTGCTTACTACGTTTGTGGCCATTTATCTATTGGAGCAAATTGCAGCAACTCTTCCGCTCTAGGTGTTGAATGGCTGCCTAAATTGTAGCTTAGGTTCTTTACTAGTGAAAGCAGTACTACCGCTGCTAAGTTTGTATTTCAAGCTCTCATTGCCAGAGTTTTGTATTACGTGCTTCAGCAAAACTTCAATAAAATGGAAATTTATTGGTATGAGTAGTTAGATTGTGATCCTTAAAACCTTAGTTCAAATGATTTATGTATGAAATGTGCCCAGTTTAACATATTGTTTGGATTACTATATTACAAAGGGCCAATCCAATGTCTCTGTTGGAAACATATTTGAACTGCTGCTGTGACGACAAAACTAAGAAGTAAATTTCCCCAGGTATTTATTTTATATTTCGTCTTAAAATTATTGACGTAGATATATTCCATATCCCTCATCAACCTTCGGTCTCTTTTGAGCAGATCTCTAGTAGTGGGCGCTTTGCAAAGATACAGCTGAGATGTTATTCCCACTTGACCTTCTAACTTTTTGTGCCAAGCAAAACAACACTAACGAATTCTTCGAATGATTAGCATTATTTTTAGAATTTCCATTTTTCCACCCAGTGAATTCATGAATTCGAAAAGATCATTCTGTTTTCTTCGTTTTTTTTTATCATCTATCCACCCTTTAACAATAACGCAACGAACTGTTATGCGAATAAGTTACATAGTCCTTTATTGGTTCATGGGAAGTACTCGTCAGATTCTGAAAACGATACAAAGTCATGTTAACAAAATACAATAGCATGGCTAATGAAGTGCTTCGTAAGCAAGCTAATTATTTTCGGTTTGCTTCTTTAACCAAATTCATTAACCCCAAGTCCTTAGTTACACTCACAAATGATTTCGAAGTATCTGTAATTATTGTACATTGCTTTAGGTCAATATCAAGTGATTGATTGGTATCATTGGTAGTGACAGAAGTTTTGACTCCGAAGAAAGATAAATCATTTGTTCGGCGATGTATAAAAAGCAGTTAACCCTAAAGCACAAGGGTGGCATGCGTATCTGTTCATTTAGTCATGTTTTTTTTTTGTACATAAAGGTACCTGAAATGATGAAGGACATTGAGGGCATATATGCTTTATTCCACACAACACTTAATTAGGTTCTATCTCTTATGAAACGGTCGACTTCTTAAAGTGACCAACTCCTTGTACAATTGCTCTATGGAAAAATGTAACTTTATGACAGATGCACTCAACTAGTGCACTAATAATTGAACATAAGAGCCAAAGCTACTCCGTATACCATTAGTGAGTGAAGATAGATATAATTATCCCAGTTAGCCGAAATAATGTTTTCAATGGTTGAACTAATACAAAAGAAATATTCGATGTATGGTACTCAATCTCCATCATCATCTCCGAAACTTCTGCCGAAATTAGATAATATCTCTTGAGGAGCCTGATTAGGATACTACAAATTTTGAAAATACGTCTTTTGGAACATTTATGGGCATCTCGTAGTGCCAAATCTTAACCAATGAATTCTAAATTTTGACACCATAACTTAGTTACTAAGAGAAAACCATTAGAAGACGTCTATAGTAAGAAAAATTCCTCATACGCCCATTGTCGGTTAGTTTTACTTAATACTGGAGATTGTATTCGACGGATCTCATCATAGACTGGGTGTCGACTTACTTATCTGCTTAGATGGCGTTACTGTCCATGGCTGAAAACGGCGTTAACTGAAGTGTCTGCTCAGCTGGAGCGGTCTTTTGTCAATTTTGTCTAGTTGCGCACACTAAGTCGCCTAAGGTCCCCTTCTGCTTTTGGTGTCGTTTTCTACCGCGTTATTCTTCTGGGTTGTGGTCGAAAAATTATTCTGGCGGGAGTGCCGGTGTCTATGCGCTTAAGGTGTTTAAGTCGGTTGTTAAAACCTCTCGTCCGTTCTACACTGATGCAAATGAGACCAAAAATCAACGATAACACCTTACATTCGAAGTGCCCGGGAACATTTCCATCTTCTTTAGATATTGTCCAATGTTCTACGCCTTGAAGCAGAACTGAGATAATCAGTGTCTTGTATCAAGCCTTTTTGATTTCACAAGAGAGGGCTTAGATACGCAATTGTCTTCTAGGTCGAAAAAGCAGCGACTAGCAGAGTAATTCTTTGCATGATTCCCGCGCTGGTGTCGATGTCGGAGTAGTTACCACCTCAAAGTTGTAGCTGACTATCGCAAAGTTATTTTTCAGTAATTGTTGTGTATCCCTCTTTGTTTACATTTCTTTATTTGCCGCTAAATACGAGTACATCCTTTCTTTCTCTAGTCGAAAACGCTTTATTGACAGCTAGATGAGTTCTTCAGATTTTTGAAAGTGTTGTAAGTCTTGCGAGTTTCGCACAATTTTTTCCTTAAAATATCTCAAAACTAGACATGCCTTTGTATAGTTCTTCCCCGTAAATGCTGTCATATGCAGCTCTGAAAACAATAAAAGGTCGTGTGTATCGATATGGATCTTGTGAGGGTTTTGACGTAGTATGAAAAGGTGATCTATGGTTGACTTTCCTGGCCTAAAACCAGGGCAAGGCTAAGGATGCAGGGTCTCAAGAGTATACATAACACGGCAAACAAAATTTTATAATTCTGAGGTTCCGTTCGTCAGGCACACTGTCGGTAGCCCAAATTTTCAGATAAGTTGATGTACGAGTATATGCTATGTATGAACTCAATATCCAAATTATCCACTACTGCTTTATTTCTTTTAGCCCCATACTGGACAGCAATTCGTTTTTCAATGTGTTTCATCCGCTGTCTGACTGTATTCAAAGGATTATATATGTGCCTGTACCCTCTTACTGAAATTGTTATTACAGGCAATCTTAATATACACAATTCTGGGTGGCTTCGATATTCTGAACAAAATACTCGTACACCCGCAGTTCGGTGTGTTGAGATCATCATTGAGGAAAACAATTTAATCCAGCTAATAAAGGATTCCTGAATACTTGACATTAATACTCGTATTCTTACCGCAAATAGCTCAAATCAGAAATTGTCGTTTGACATTTCCTAAGTATGGTTCATCGGACGCACTTCTCAAGAAAAATAAGAGAGCAATTTTCGCTTTCCGAACGAATGGTGAACAGGACGATACTTCGGTATCAACACAATAAAATTGAAGGAGCATTTCAGAACACAACTGTTGGCGCACTGCGCTATCAGCACTGTAAACCTTGAACAGGCAATTTACTTACATATCACTACACTGAAGTCGTCAATTAAGTAAGTGGAATTCTGGTATCATTGCATCAGGCGGAAATCCCATAAGCCGGAGTCAAACAGTCGACGTGCAAGGTTATCAAAACCCTTCTACTTACTGTAGCAAATATTACTTCTTTTAAACATAATATAGCTTTAAGATTGCTATGAATATCAAAGAGTTTATTCAGTGCGTCTTGAGCAGAGTCATGCTTGCAGAGGACTTTATGGTAAAGCAGCAGTACGTTTTTATGAAAGATTGTTCCAGCAGGCAACCGATACACAGGATATAATTTTTCGTATTGTAGCCGTGTATACCCAGAGGAACCTCTGTGTTCTTTTTGTGGAGTTCTGCCCACCGAATTTTGAACAGCGGCCTTACAGAATTTTCCCGCATTGATAGCCACGTTTGTCTCTGCAAAGACAATGCATCCGCAAAGCATTTTTATGGACATAAAGCTCAATACAATTGGAAACTAGCATCTTGCGAGAGCGCCTTAATATTAAGATTTAAAGATATCGGATGCTAGAAAGCTTATTGTAAAAATAAGAAAGAACTGCAGAGCATCAGTCTTACGGTTGTTTCGCACCAGTTTCCGCTACTGGGGACTGATATGCTGAATGCTGATATTGTAATCTATCATTTACATTTCTTTATGGAACCCTCTTAATATTTAATGAAAATACATAGATAAGGGATACGACGAATGTATCTGAGAGCTTTATGCGGAAAGGAAAGAATCACACAGCCTTTTGAAACTAATAATTGTAGTTGATTTGTTATGGTTGCCTCCATGAGTATGCTCAAAATGAACAAATTATTCGGAAAGACCTAATAATCATCCACATTGTAACAAACCAAATATCTTTCACATTTTTTCATTTGTTTTCTTCCTAAAAATACTCAAATGGACTTGCGTCCTAGTATATTTCTATGTTACGAGTATTTCCTTACAAATTCAATAATCATCTTCAGGATACCACGTTGTCTCTATTTATTCCTACTAAACAAAGAAGAAGAAAAATAATTCACTGACCGCCCAAGTATCCTTAAATCCATAAAATCACCTCGTTAAAAATTTCCCCATTGAATCAAAATCACAGCGAGGTGCTTCCAGTAAATTTATCTCTAAAAAAATGCTAATTTTATGTAAACAACAATTTTTGTCGAAGTGAATTTCGTTCGTCCGAAACAATGCCAGGGCAAATTCGGCAATTAGTCTAAGCCTGTAGTCATGGAAATTTCGTCTGATTTTCGAGGCAAACATCGTTATCTTCCATATCGCTCCTCAAGTGTCTAATCGAAATGAAGTCATAAATAAAAAGAAAAAATGATTCCCTATCGCAGTTCATTAATCGCAAAGCCATTGTTTTCAAAATTTAACTAAATAAGAAATTGTATTTGTCGCCTAACGAAAAAGCCGAAGGGTGTACCTACACAGACGTATTCTTATATCCGTCTGAAGGACAAGTTAAAAGTATCAGATATGACTCATGTAAAATGTAAACCCGTTCATCCCACTACTTACACAGAAGGACAATTAACTTCTGCAACCGAACTTTGCACAAACAACCGTAATCATACTCGTTTACCCCCCTGAACAACATTCGGTTCGAAATTATTCAAACGGATAGCACCAGCGTTCAATTTAAGCACTTTCCGTTGCTTAATTGCAATTTTCTACTCGTGTGTGCAATAATTTCGATTGACCAGTAAAACAGCTGAGTGCTTAAGGGCATACAGATACGTAACTTAGTGCCGAGTGCATTCCATTTGCAACTGGACTGCCATTATTGATGAGGTTTTCTTTGAACGATATCACATCACACGTTTGCCTTATTGAGAGGTTTAAGCTGAAATTACTGAAATTAAGCATCGCTTTGATGGGGTTAATGAAGCCGTTTTAGCGTTTTTCTTGTTCATTAAAAATTCAAATACCTGAACAGTTGACATCAAGAGGAAATCAGTTTTAATTCGCATTGCATTGGCACTTTCCCATGAGTACTCTTTTAATTATTTTAATCTGCGTTATTGAAGAAGGAAAAATGGAATTTCATCTACACAACCAAATTGAGCACCACGCGAGCATCATCAACATATTTATGTTCAGAATCGGTGGGTCATCGTCATGGGAAGTTGAACGTGCCTAGACTGATAGACTCCGAAGTGTTTGTGTTGCTACGAAACACTCTGCAGATTATTCTTAGAAAGGTTTTACCCTCTTAAACTTTTAATTTTTCTTGTATTAAGATATTAGATACTTTCAGGAGTATGAGTTCTTACATTCAAACCTACAATGTTGGGCTTTACGAGTCACAACAGCTGTGAAGATGTTTATAATGCAATTATAAGTTTTTCCCTTTTGTCGATTCCACCACCGTCCTATGCTTCAGAAAGAAAGATAAACTGCTTCCTGTAATAAATCTTTGTCTGGAGATGTCTGACGAATATCTTTGCACGAAGAATGGAGAAAACATTGCTTTAGACAGGAATACTCGTACTTTGCTAATTTCGTTAACTGGCACCACTTTCTTGCGCAAGGGAAATCATGACGCTTGGTAAGCCCACTTTGATGCCCCCTAGTCACCTAATTAAAGAGTTTATTACTGCAAATATAGGCATGAAGAATCAAAATATGGCTTGCGTCAGCATATTCCGCTCATGACCATTTAGATTAGAGATAAGGATGAGAAAGAATGAGATGAATCGCGGATGATAACCGCCAACAATATTTTGCAGTCTCATTATGTAAATTTAATAGAAAACTCGAAAAAACCAGTGCCAACACTGGGTGAACCTCAGTCCATCAATATGTTCCAAGCAAAGCATTAAACAGTCATTTTGGTGAAGTAACTCCCAAGATGAAGTCAATGGACGTCGCAGGCAGATCCAGAGATGAACTTATTTGGTCTACTTTGGCATATTTGAATCTCTGGGCACACGATGATATTTTAACCAAATTGTCAAAGTAGAGATGGTGAAGGAAGAGGCTCAGCAGAGTTAAAGTCTCCATAGTAGGCTATTAGCTCGTAGCCCTCCAGGTTTGATTATATCTGAAGAAATAAAAAACAGATTCGGACTTGGATAACGTGCACAAAAAATGAAGCAGGACTTTCGGTTATGCAAGTAAAATTTTCGGACCGAATAGTCATCATTCCAAGGAAGAAGAAATAGAGAACTGTGATGTCTTCTATGATAATTGCTATAGGAAGCATCCTAAAAAGATGCGTTATATTTGTTATAAGAGGAAGATATAGGTACGAAGTTTATATTTTGCTGTATGTGCACATCAATTTTGAATTTGCCAACAAAACATTGATATGCACTCACGATCCTACAGACAAAAAAAAATTGCTTTAAACTGCCACAACAAGCCAGTCTAAAGTCTAAAGCCATTTGAGACCATCCTGGCTGATGTTTTTGTCAAGATTGAAAAGGAAGCTTTCTTTTCCAAGCCAGTTAAAAAAAATTGACTAAGGCTAATCGACTTCGTTTTTAGGCGAAGTGTATTCATATTTAACCAAAGATTCCCACACCCCAACATCCAGAAGGGGGCCTCGCAATCATGTGATCAAAAGGCCGTATACGAGATTGATAACACTGCGATCGACTCAAGACAGAGCTCTAGTATTCTGGATATCCGAACTTTTTGAAAAGCCAATATCGACAAAGACCATCAATCTGTTGTAACCAAGGTGCGAATGTGAAAATTTTAACGACGACAGAACACCACAGTTCCTAGTTCGAAAACCAGTGAAGACATTGTAATGAAAGCCAACATAAAGCTCTGTTAAATCTTAGACATCCCCAAGAAACACGTACGTCTGTGGAAGGTGAAAATAGACGACACTCGCCTCCATAAAATCGCCAATGAATTTATTGGCGAGAAGAACTCTGATGACCCATAAAGAAGTGTGCGAAGCTCTGAAGCCAATATCATTGGTACAATATTTCAAAAGTCTGTAAACTGACATTATACCCTGACAACAATGATACATGTATTATGGGAGAAAATTAGCGAGTTGGTTGCGGCCAATGACTCAGAAGTGGCGAAGTCTGCAGAAGATCTACCAGGACTATCTAGTCTCAACTGTAAATTTAACGACATTACCGTGGGGATCAATTAATGAATCACGGTTGCCGTTTATATAGGGACAATAGAAAAGAGCTAGGTATTCCTCCGCGATTGTTACGCGATTGAATACCACTGCTCAGGCTTACATTAAATACATTTTACAAAATTAATCCTATTAGTCCAATTTTTATTTTATCCTATTTTTCAAGTATAGCAGCATTTACATTGTGAATAACAGGCATGATTTCGGAAGCAAATTAACAGATTCATTCGCGAAATAATTCTCGTCAACATTTGAGCCTCCAATTCTGCTTTAAGTTATTATATAGGAATCAACAAATCTCATCTCTTGATTCAATACCTAGTTACTTGTAAATCGAAGAACACAAATCCACAGGGAAATCGGGATTATGGCTCTTGAGTGATCCCTTATAGCATTGGTGAAGTTGAGCAAACATTTGCGGGTGTTACCTAGATACTTAGCAAGGATACTTGGAAATATATTTGCCTTAAAAAGTATTCAAGTTCCAATCACCAGATAATCTTTCACTATCTAAGACGCTATTTAATGACTTGAGCATCGCAACGTTTGCCTTTGTCCTTCATTTAGATCTCCCTGTAAGCGCTGACATTTTTTTTTTTTTATAATTTACGCCCGAATTACGTTTGGGAGGTACCCGGACAGAAAAAAAAACAACTTGTTCCTTCAGAGGTTCGACCAAAAAGCCAAAACATTTATTTTTCCTATGATATTTATACAATAATTCTGCTTACGTTTCTATAAGACTGTGAGAAAATAATTGTAATTGGATATAACATATAACATAGTATGCAAATTTGAAATTAAACATTTTGTAAAATGGTGCGATGTTGACAATCTACATCGTGGGATAATTTTGAATGAATAAAAAGTGCAACATTGACAATTTCTATGAAAGAGAATTTAGGGTGCATGACTTGGTTGAGTGTAACGTAACTAGTGTAACGTAACTCCTCCCCCTTAAGAATGGAGCGACGGCCATAGGAATTCTGGATTTCCGATGGTTGGAGCGATCATGTGTGGTGGCGGAAGTTGTAGGGATATAGCTTTAGGTTGCGGAACATCCTGTCTTCTTCGGATGAAATAGATAAGAGTTACTGCCAAGCCGACCATTAGTAGTAAGATGCAGTTGCTGATGATGTTGACTCTAACGATGTGTCTTTGCTTGGAGACCATGATTCTTATGTTGTCGTTCTTGAAGTCTTCTAATTTTTGTAGTTTGGGTGCTTCGATTAGAGTGGTGGTGTTTCTGTTCATGACTGTGGTAGGGAAGATGTGGACTTCGTCAAAATAGACACTGTCGAGACTTTGGTAGTTGATGTTATTGATGCTGATGGTACAATTCTTGAAGTAGAGTAGGACTGTGCCTCTTGTAGTGAGTTCTGGAGGTTCACATGATGACTTGATGGTTGTATACGGAGTGTTCACCAATAGAATATAGTTTGGTTCCGGTTGCCAGATTTCGTTTATGTCATGTAGTTCTTCTTTCAGGTTACAAGTTGCTGGTTTTTGTTTAATTAGGTTGGTAACGCAACTTTCTATTTTCCTCGGGACTCGGGATGGAATATGGCAAAAGAAAATTTTTTCGATTAATGTACATTTGTTGTCTAGGTAAATAGGGTTCTCGGGGTTAAAGAGGACATAAGGTTGGGTGATAATTGTTTTAGTTTTGTTAATTGGAAGGGGAATAATATGAAAAAATGGATAGGTTTCTGTGGATATTTGAGGGATTAAAATATTGAAAATTATGTTAGTGCCATTATAGTATGCCTGTAGACCAAGTAATTCGTAAATGTGTGTATCTGATTTGATTTCTAAGGATTTGTTCTGTAATTGATAAAGAATTTTTTCGAGTTCCTCAGGGTGCAAAATTTGTTTTGGAATAATGTTTAACTTTGCTAATATTAATGATTCCGATATACTAGATAGGTGGTTATTTAAAAGATCGATATTATAGTTTATCTGGTTTAAGTATTGAGTGAGTCTGAGGGCTATTTCGTCTGATTGGATTCTGTTATTCAGTTCTAAACGGGAGTAGTTTAAGTAATTTCCAATAATTTCTTGTTGTTTATTGATTTGGTTTGTTAAATTTTGAAACCTGTGTTGCATCCGAATGTTCACCGCTGTAATTCTGTCTATGTTTTCCGAATTTGTTTTGCTTTCTCTGTTAAGGTCGTCGATTTGTTTGTTTAGTTTAAGTGCGTCGTCTGCGTCCATGTTGCCTGAAATCGTTTTAATTATCGTACCAAGTCCGTTTATAAGTCCTCGTCGTGTTCGGATATTTGGAGAAACGCTGTCAAGTTTATGCTGTAGTTCTTTAATTTTTATATCAAGAATAGTTATAGAGTCTTTAAAGTCATTGATTTTTCTAAAGGTTAAAAGTGAATTGCTAATCTTGTCAATATTTGCTTGGTATTCCGAAAGCCTGACAACATGTATTAAATTATCAAAATTTGTAATAATTTTAGCTTTGCCAAGTTTCATCGTCAGTATTCCATTGTTATTTGATAGGTCATGTACTTCTAGTTTTTGAGCATTGGTCAGTAGTGTTATGGTCGTAAGTATTAATAGTCTGAAATTTACGTTTGTTTTTAATTTTACTTTTATGAAATTTTTTATTTTGTTTAGTAATTATAGTGACTTACTTATTTGTTCTAATTTGATGCTTGCTAAATCTAGGTGTAAGTTTATTTCTTCTATTTTCTTTTCTAAATATAATTGTGTCTTCTCTTAAATCTATTGGTTCTGTCCTGTTTTTGTTTAGTTTTGTTATGTTTCCTAATGCTAATTTCTCTAACTTATCTTTAATGATTGGGTAAATTTTTTCTTTATATTCATTAAGTTTTTTTAGGTATTCATGTTGGTTGCTAAACTGTATCTCTTTATCAAATTTATGAGTTCTACCATAAAATATTTCATATGGGGTATGTTTGGTAGCAGAGTGAATAGAATTATTATAAGTGAGGATAGATTCATTTAGAATTTCTTCGTGGTCTCTTATTTTATTTTTGCTATATATTAGCCTGTAAATTTCTGTGAGAGTAGAGTGTACACGTTCCACAGGAGAATTACTGCTAGTTTGCTGAAAAGATGTTGTGTGAAGTTCTATGTTGTACTGCCTGCAAAAATCATTGAATATTGTGGACGTAAATTCTGAACCTTGGTCAGATATAAGTTTCTTGGGTACGCCGTGAAGGCTAAAGTAATGCTTAAGGCATTTAATTACGCTGAGACTGTTCTGAGTTAAAAGAGTATATCCAGCTAGGAATTTTGAAAATTTGTCTAATATTGTTAAGATTTTCTTGTTGTTTATGGTATACACATCAATGTGAATGATATCAAGTGGTTTAGAAGGGGTTTCAGGAATTTCGTGTTTAATTTTGGGTGGACTTCTAACATATTTCATAGTCTGACATTTTTCACAATTATTAACGATTCCTATGATTTTATTTTTCAAGAATGGAAAATAGTAACTTCGTTTTAAATGGAGTAGGGTTTCATTAATACCTCTGTGATTATTGTTGGTATGGTAATCTGTAATAAGTTTGTCTTGAGTATCACTGTCGGTAATGTCTTCTAAAATTTCTGTACAGCGAATGACCTTAAAAATTCTACTATTTGAAAAGAACTTGGAATACGTGTTCTGGACAATCTTGAAAGTTTCGTCATCTGTTAAAATTGCGCATAGTTTTTTTGCTGGTAAAAATTTTTTAAAAATATCTATAATGGTTTCTTCAGTGAATATGGGTTTAAAAATTGTGCGTCGTAGTTTATTTCTAAAAGGCACCTGGGATAACATTGGTTTTTCTGTATCTGTTCTAGAGAGAATTAACTGAATATTAAATTCATTGAGAGGACGCTCGGATATATAAATATGGTCGTTTGCATTTTCTGCAGCTGAGTGACATTACTACTGTCTACATTTTCGTTTAGGTTTATTTCTGTTTTGAGTTTGGGGCTTTCAATTTTTATTCGACTTAAGGCGTCTGCGTTAGAGTTTAATGAACCTTTTTTGTGTACGATTTGGTAATCAAACTCTTCAATTTTAAGTCGCCATCTTATTAATTTTGAGTTTGGGTCCTTGAGACTGAATAGATACTGTAGTGGCTTGTGATCGGTGACGATAGTGAATTTACGACCAAATAAATAAGGTCTGAAGTACTTTGTAGCCCACACGATTGCGAGAAGTTCTTTTTCAATGGTTGAATAGTTTACTTCAGTTGTAGTGAGAGTCCGACTTGCATAGCAAATGGGCTTATCGCTTTCGATTGATCCTTGCGATAGTATTGCTCCTAATGCAAAATTACTTGCATCGGTGGTAAGGATAAAGGGTTTCTGAAAATCGGGATATTGCAAGATGGGATCATTGATAAGTAATTGCTTACTCAATTCAAATGAACGAATGTAATCGTCAGTCAATTTTACTGAACTACCTTTTTTCAAACAAGCTGTTAAGGGCTTAGTTAGTTTGGCAAAATCCTTGACGAATTTTCGGTAGTAACCTAGGAGGCCTAGAAAAGATTTAATATCTCTTTGAGTTTGCGGGATAGGGAAATTTTGGATTGCACGAATTTTTTCTGGGTTAGGTTTAACACCTTCGCTTGTCACAATGTGTCCTAGAAAGGCCACTTCCTTGTGAAGAAACTCGGCTTTGTCCAGCTGAATTTTAAAATTTGCTTCCCTTAATTTGTTGAATACTTTTTTGAGATTTTCACAATGTTCTTGTAACGATGTGGAGAAAACTATAATGTCGTCAATATAAACTAGACAAATTGTGCCTTGAAGATCTTGTAGGACATTGTCCATCACCCGTTGAAAAGTTGATGGTGCGTTCTTTAATCCGAAAGGCATTCGAACATACTCGTAATGTCCGCCATCTATGGTGAATGGTGTCTTTTTAATGTCTGCAGGATTCATTTCAATTTGATGGAATCCATTGGCCAGATCAAGTGTTGTAAAGTACATACTTTTTCCCAATTTGTCTAATACATCGTTTATGTTTGGAATTGGATATTTGTCACTTATAGTTTTCTCATTGAGTTTTCTGTAGTCTATTACTAGACGCCATTTAGTTTTGCCGGAGGCATCTCTTTTCTTTGGAACAATCCAAATTGGAGAACTCCAGGGCGAGTAGCTAGGTTGAATTATACCTTGCTCTAACAGTTTTTTAATTTGAATTTGTACCTCTTCTTTATGAATCTGGGGGTATCTGTATGATTTGCTGTAAATTGGGGTGTCATCAGTGGTTTTGATTTGATGTTTTATTTTGTTTGTAAATGAGAGTTTCTGCCCCTCTTTAAGAAATATATCATCGTATTCTCTACAAATTTTGACTACAGCTTTTTTCTCTTCTAGATTAAGATGAGAAGTTCTAATGAGTTTTGTGATATCATCGGAATGGATAGAATCAGTGTCTGAGTTATTAGTGGAAAGGTCAAACGAATTTAATTTGCCAGATACGTTAAATTCACGAAAGGTTGGAAGGGTTACTTCTTTATCGAGACTGTGGGAATTTAGAACCGTTTTGATAGTAATTGGTTTTATTTTAACTATATCTTCGGGATGTATCAACTCGGGATTAATAAATGAAGTTGAGGCACCTGTATCGATAAGAAATTTAAGAGGAGAAGCGGAAGGGGATAATATCGTTATATAGGGAAGTACTGAGCCATGTTTGTTAACATCTAGGTATCCGATTTGATTGTCGAGGCATTCAATTGAAAATTTGTTTCGTCAATCTCGTGTGATGAGGCTTCTGTTGGAAGGTTGCAGTTTTCTTGTGTTTGCTGATAATATTCTGCTTCTGGATTGTAGTGTTGGTGTTGGTCTGCTTCTAGGTTGTAGAATTGTTGATAATACTGATCTAGTTGAGGCTGATAAGATATGTCTTGTTCGGGTTGGTATGCAATAAAGTTGTTTGTAGCTTGAGATGTTCCTGGCTGTTCCAATTCATAGATGTTGTTGACCGATCTGAACTGAGTTCTAAATTGATTGGAATTCCTTTGAGTTCCAACTGTTTGTCTGGTATTACCAGATCCTAGGACCATGGGTTCTGGTGGTGGTAAATTTCTCGGTGTAGAGTTTATTTGGGGTTGCTGTTGACTAATTGTTTGATGGGAAATCACTGGTGGTTTTTGATGGTTTTGTTGATGTGAAACAAAGGCTGGTCGTTGAAGACTTTGTTGGAAAGGAAATGTATTTTGAAAGGGCGTATTGGGTTGTCGTTGAAAATTTTGTTGAAAGGGGATTGGTGGTTGTTGACCAAAAGAATGTTGGAAAGGCATTCTAATTTGCTGGAAAATTGGTCTATGTAGACTAGGTTGTTGTGGAATTTGAATGTTTGATGAAAAAATTTTAGTTCCTAAGGAAGGATTTAATCGAGTTTGTCCCTGAACAGATTTGTTTTGTGTTTCGGCTTTAGCGTAAAATATGTTTTGTTCTTTAATGCAGTAAGAGAACGCATCCGGAAGGGAAATTGGTTTCATTGCTCTTATTGTTGAACCAAACGGTTCACGGAGGCCAATTAAAAACGAATTGAGGCACATTTCCGAGTACAAATCGTTTTTAGCTTTGATAACGTCCTTGTTTGATTCATGGACGGCCACATGGTTTCCAATTGTTGCGAAGATTTCGATAATTTTGCTGTAAAATTGTTCGATCGACGGTGATCCTTGACGTAGACCGTGGAGGTCTCGAATAAGGGATGTTTCGTTTCGCTTATCTGAGTAATGCAAAACTAGATTCGTTCTTATTGCATTCCAGATAAGGGGTGTGCCGTACATATTAAGTATTATGTTGGCAGGGCCAGTAATTTTATTTCGTATGGCTCTAAGTATAATCTTGCCATGAGTAGTGCCATCTATTTGAGGAATCAACGATAAAATTTCTTCAACGTTCGTTATGAATTCGAACAAAAGACGTGGATTGCCATCGAAATTTGGCAAATCCTTAATTGCATCCGGTACTCGTAAGGCGAGAAAAACGTCAAAATTCGGTGCACTAGCAGGGTTAGCGGATAAACTTGCGGAGGGAACACTTTGTTCACTATTTTGTGCCATTTTAATAGAATTTAAACCCGAATCAGATTCAGAATCACTATCACTTAAACTAGAATTATAAGATAACTTATTTGCGAATAACTGGGGTCTTAAATTAAGTGGCTTTCTGGGAATTTTGGGCATTTAAAGAAAAGGATTTTGAGAACTACTACTTCTAGACTTACATGTGCATTATTCTTTCTTCCTTTCTTTGCCTATCCTGTCCTGATAGTCCGCTCTGGTTCTGTTGTGTCTGGTCTTGATATTGGTTTGGTTGACAATAGCTTCTTAGTATCGGTAAACCGCCGATATAGTTTCACTTTTTTAATGTCGATAAACCGTCGATAACTTAACTTTTCAATATCGATAAACCGTCGATAACTTAAACTGTTTTAATATCAATAAACCGTCGATAACTTAAACTGTTTTAATATCAATAAACCGTCGATAACTTAAACTGTTTTAATATCAATAAACCGTTCACACTCCGTCGACTGCGCCAATTACGTTTGGGAGGTACCCGGACAGAAAAAAAAAACAACTTGTTCCTTCAGAGGTTCGACCAAAAAGCCAAAACATTTATTTTTCCTATGATATTTATACAATAATTCTGCTTACGTTTCTATAAGACTGTGAGAAAATAATTGTAATTGGATATAACATATAACATAATATGCAAATTTGAAATTAAACATTTTGTAAAATGGTGCGATGTTGACAATCTACATCGTGGGATAATTTTGAATGAATAAAAAGTGCAACATTGACAATTTCTATGAAAGAGAATTTAGGGTGCATGACTTGGTTGAGTGTAACGTAACTAGTGTAACGTAACTCCCGCCTCAAGGGGGTTATGATACCCTTTTACTGTTGCCGTGGCGCGGGCGGAAAGATAGAAGAGGAGAAAGGAAAGCATTGTTGTGATGTAGTGGTTTGAAACTCAGGTATATTTTGGTTTCAATATTCACTCTCCAGGGGTGGGAGTCCGAATAGGACGAAGAGTTTTCTTCACACGGAACGATTCACAGGTTGTTTTGTGCTTAAAACTCTACAACAGCCAAATCTACATGTCAGTGTTATGCCTTCACACGCAGATTCTTCTGACAAGTTCCAATTACACAAATGAAGAACTTGTCATGAATAGGATTTGAACCTTGACCATCCGAGTGAGAAGCGATGGCTAGTACCACTACACCACGGCAACCCGCATGAGAGTTTCTGTGATGCACGTGGGCCGTTCTTCGTCAAGATAGGACGCCTGCGTTTATCAGCTTTGTTACTTTGTCCAAACTTTGCCAACAGGCAACAACTCCGAATACACTATTTTTTCTTTGTGGTTTATTACTTTCGCAAATTACACAATGGATCGAATACTGCATAAGATGTGGGTAACATTCACAGAGTTTTAGTTTACGTTTATAGATTAAACTTCGAGAAGCTTGCAATTGTGCAAGCATCCGGTTTTTTTTGTTCGAATTACGAGTACCAAGTGCTTAAAAATGTATAGATTTTCTTTGAAATATGAAGAAATTTTCTAGGGAACTAGTGAAGACTTCGAATTATGGAAAGCTTTGAATTATCGCTAACGAGAGGCGACTGTATATGGTATATTTTGATTGAATCCCATACCGCTCCTATTACCAGACTTCAAAGGACGGTCTGTCTCGGCTGCATTAGCGTGTGCTTGTCTTAGCATGCCAACCCTGTTCCCCGTATCTCCAAGAGTTCAGGTCAGCAACTTTGCTACTATCCCTGATTAGGAAAATTCCGACAAACTATTCCGATCTGAAATTCAGCTTACATTCTCATATCTGTAATTCTTGTAGACACCTATTCGTCCAATTTGAATCGAATGAGCACAGAACAAATACCACAGCTCAAGGAAATATTTATTTATTCATAAAAGTTTCTGAATTATTGGATTTCAGTAGTCGCGTTTCGGGTTTCCAATGAAAAGAAAATAATTTTCTCTATTTTGTTATGAATTACAAAACACTTTCGAAAATTCGGAGAGGCTATTCCTCTAAACAAACATGTAAGTTGATGTACGAGTATATGTACACAAACGATTTTCGGGAAAATATTAATGAGTTGGTGCCAGTTGAAATTCGTAGCCATAACTCCGGCAGTTGTCCTTTGTCAACAATCGAAAATAGCTGCACTCAATTCTCATCAAAATATGGTATTTACGTTACGCTTCGTAATTTGATGCCAATTTGTTTATCAAACTGTAGGATCCATCATTATTTTATTGACAATAAAATCAGCATTTGAAATAAATTAGGCGAATCAATAACCTGATTGTTGCCATTGTCCCGACCATATCCCATTGTCCTCAGACTCATACGCTAACAAATGTATGGCCTTTATTTATTTAGGTTGTATTGCTGGCTTGTATGACGAGAGTATACGCACTGCACCTCTCCAGACATATGGGGACATCTACTAACAGGACGTAAACAGTGCAAATCAGCAGAGTCCACTACCTACATATGTTCACAGGCCACATGCATATGCGAACCAATCGAATATGGAATTCCTAGAATTCTAAAAGCTCTGTGTGTAGTCCTACGTCCTGTTGTGAGAATGTTTTGTTTCTCAATCAACAAGGTGAAATGAAAACAACGGTCGGTTACCGAGCACAAGTATTGTGATCCTGTTGTATGGATAAAGACAAACAGCACGTTGGGGACATTTAAATTCATTACGATTCCAGGGAGCATCTTCCATAATGGCATCGGTGATTGCACAAGATTAGTTTACACGTTTGCCTACATACAAAGACTCAATTAACAGCCCTTCAGCCAAGAGATTGGAGTGCGAATACAAATACAAATACGAGCACGAGTGCGAGTATGAGATCCTGTGCATGAATTAAACAAATTACGATAGAGAAGTAGATACGAATAGTGCTATTTAGTGTTAACTAAATGAAGTGTTTGATTATTTTGACGGAAGCCTCCTTCTCAATGGCATATGAGTATGTGTTCTCCACAAAGCATCACCACTGTATTAAGTTTATCCTCGTATAACATTGTCTAGGATATGTATGTGTTTCTAAGAACCTTTACCAAACTTAAATGCATTTTACTGGAATTTCTCACTGTTACATGGAAAAACTTGTGAACATTTCGATGATATAGTGCTTATATAAGCAACACCACCCTTATCAGTGCCGACTATATGCAACCCGATGCCGTATACTAACTGAGGAAGGAGTCCCCACTTGTAGTTACTCTGTTTAGGTTGTGAAGCTGACAAGCTCTCATCTAGGCTTTCCTAGCAAGATTGGCGGCTATTTTATTTCCAAGGGGGTCCTAAAGAAGACTCTGTAAGTTCAGTCTTCCAAATGCAAATGACGTTAAATTGGTCTTATGATAATACCTATGTAGATCTAAAGACTATCTTCGAAAACAAGCCTCAAACGTTTCTTTTCACTGCCAGAAAACCAGCAACAGAATTGGAGGTTTCCGATGTGACATGTTTATTTCAAAGAATTTTGTAATACAGAATGACCCAAACTCTTTATTTTCCTTGTAAAACGCATGTTGATGTCTTTTAACACTAGACTATGCAGCTTCATTCTTCTCGTGAAGAGATCGACTAAAAGCATGTTGCTAGTGCGCCAATTGCAAATAATGTCTATGGCTGTCTGCACCTTAGAGCAAGGATTCTCTACCTATCTTTCATAAAAAAAATATGATTCATTGTCTATTTACGTTGACGAGCCTTGAAAAAGAAAATACTAAAGCGAGATCTACGATCTATTTAATAACATCGATTTGGTCACAAACATTGCATGACAAACAAATAAGATGGTCAGAATATGTCACTGTACTGTATCTAGGAATCCGAAGCTGACTAGTTCACCCAGCAGCGACGCAGTTCCCTATGATGTGCGAGTTTCCAGAACCTCCACACAGTGTGGTCTTGTGCTGCATTACCAACCATCTCATACAGAGAGATGCGCTGCCGTCTCTAGACATAATTGGGTTCAGGCAGGGCGAATTAACGCATAAATGTAAAGTATATAAACTGGCACCAACATCTTTAGGACAGTACAATTCGGAGCGGACCTAGGCCTCAAGAAGAAAATCCTCTTTAGTTTGCGCGATACTAAGTTGGGTGAGGTCCTAGGTTGAAGTCTTCTTCTACTGCGTTCTTCTTTCTGGTTGGATTCGAAGGCTCTGTGTTCCGAAGTATTGGTGTTCGGGCTATGTGACCTACGCATCTCAGATGACTGATGTGCAATTTTCTGACTAGATCGATGTCGCCGTAAAGCTCAACATAGTTCGTCGTATATATATGATGCGAACAGTTTTTCCCTCGAAACGACAGAGGATATTTATGCCCGCATTCGATATATATACAGTCCGTTTGATAAGATCGTGTACCGCAAAAATTAAAGAAGAACTTATAATACTAAAAAACAAACAATTGTACTGGTTTATTTTGTTTGTTTACTTGAATGCTTTTCAATTAATATGTTGTCCACTCTCAATTATCAATAATTGCTTGGAGTCTTCGAGGCATGCTTTCTACTAATCTTATAGCATAATCTTGAGACAAAGATCTCCAAAAAAAACTCGTATTTTTCGTGATAATTGTTTGACCGTCGAGATTTTCTCTCCTTGGAGCTTTAGCTTCATGAATGCCCAAACATTTTCAATGGGATTTGCATCCGGCGATTGTGATGGCCAATCTAAAACATCGACGTCATTTTCTTGTTTCCACGCACTGCACAAACGACTGCGATGATTTGGGTCATTGTCTTCTTGCAGTAACCAATTCTCATTCTTTCTTTTAAACCACCTTTGGGCAGATACTAATAAAACCTTCTTATAAATTTTGACCATGTTGACCATTGCTAAATCCTTGTTTTGAGAGGCATCCGCAAACATGCACCTTTGCCGGTGCTTGCTTTGCTTCATCCGAAAAAATAACGTTGTTCCAATCTCTGTCCAAATTCTCCTTGGCCCAACTGAGTCGTTTTTCTACGTGTTTTGTTGACAGTAGTGGTTTCTTTATTGTGCTTCGAAATTTTACATTATTGGCTAGTAAAAGTCTTCGTATCGTATCATAACACACATTTAGACCCCTTTTGCGTAAAATCCCTTATCCTCCACGGAATGATATCAACGAATCATTTTGTCCTGCGTTTTTGTTGTTTTTGGCGTAGACCCACGACCCGACAAATCATGCACCCACTTGCTAACAAATGCTTTTGACTTTTTCATGTATTTAGCAGCTGCTCCGTATGGCATTTTCGGTCGTCCTTTTGGATGCATGCACAAGAATACTGCTTCATAACGTGATGCAAACGCGACACTCATTTTAAAATATTTCCGTCTCTGACAAAAATTGAACACTCTTTAAATTTTTTTATGCACAGCATCTTAGCAGAAGTATTTATGCTAATGCAAATGCCACTTCCAAACCGGTTTTCATAAACGAGTTTTGCCATATACGATCTTATCAAACGGACTGTATATGCAGCCTTCTTAGTTGTTCGCAATAAGACTTTACTTTGTCTTCTTAGCCCAAGTAACCGGCTATTGGCAGGAGTGATTCTTCATTTTAATTCCACTGAAATGTAGTCGGTAAAATTGATGGGAGACAAGTTCTCGGACGCACCGGTGAGAGCCCGCTAAGTTCTGCTAATAATGTCAATAACGTCCAAGTGTGTCAACTTGTTTAAAACTTTGTTCAATATCAAAGGTATCAATTAAGTTAGTACCGAACTTGATGGAGCAACGTGGGTTCTCCGCTATCAGGCAAGTTGGCACAAATACTAAAACAAAAACTGACTCCATAAAGCTCGGCTCTATAAATGCGACCTTAAAATCGATGATCAGGATTTGACGATGTCTGAGAATTTGGTCGATTCCGGACTTTTCTGACATGGAATCACAAACCATCACGTTATTGACGAAGAGTGCCAGATATCGACAAAATATCATAGATTATATCCGAAGTTAGGGAGATTCTATGCTCTCGACAAAGTAGTTTCCAGCAGCTTTAAAAATCCCACTCCGGCAGATGCTTTGTTTAATTTTTCGTTTGATATTGCCACCTACATATACTTTGTTTTGGTCAGGTGGACGAGGATTTTGACTTTCATTATCTAAGTCGAATGATGTATTCTGCCTGACGGGCAGATGTTGGACTCCGTCGCTGTTATACGTCTGCAGAGAAAGTTTAAGATGTTCTCAGCACTCACTCGGACTGATTCTACTACAAGGACTTCTACTTTATCTCTACTGGTTTCTGTTGGTAAAAAAAACTTTCTAACCTTTTTACTGGAGCACAAACTCTTTATATGGTCAATCGTGGTCTCTTTACCTTTCCTGGAGAAGACGATGTTTTTTGTGATGTCTTTTTAACTCACAGAGCTTACGAGACTTCATTGCAAATGCACGAATTAGGTGGACATGACCAATTAACTTAAAAAAATAGCAGTTTTATTTTCTGTTCTAACAAATCATCAGGAAAACTGATTAGAGTACTTCTTGCATCCCACAATGTCTTATGAATTGATAATGTTGAAATATAAGGATCAGATGAATATAGAAGTGTATGAAACAAACTCCATTGTACAGTTCCTATTAAATTTTCTAGTGTTGTGTTCCCTGAACTTTCTTAAATCCTTGTTTCTTTTCTCGAGAGCTTTTTCGGACATCATGCCAATCGCCGTAGAACAGGACTGAATTATCTCATGGAAATGAATGAGTAGCTTATGTACACTGGCTGGCATTGGATAGCATGAGTATAATTTTCCTTAGTGCATATTGAAAAACAATCAATATTCATTGAATACCCACTTGAAATTGCCTTTAGTATGTTGTTGCCTTGTTATTGATGCGTAAAGGACATGATTTTTGAAAAATTGATCAGCTGTGTTGCCATCATTTATTAAACCGAAACCTTGTTTGACAACGCCAACGAGCAAACCAGTTTTTTTTCGAATGACTTTAATTTGCTCACTTTTAAATATTTCTTGATGAGTATATTTTTTTTTCCAAATCCTCCATTGTTTTATTTCTAACCCATAAGATATGCAAAAACATAACTCAAGTCATCTTATATAAGCATGGATATAACAAACCCCAAAGTCGTACTGAGTTGTGTCTTTGGCTCGACTGTATATTGCTTCTAAATCATTCATCATCTTAGGAGTAGCTCCGCAAATACTGCAAGTTTGCACAGATTTTCCAATACACGCACTTGTAGTTTTACCATCAACCGTGGTCGTTTTAAGATAATAAAAAATTTTAAAATTGAAACTTCCTAAATTAATATCAGTGGATTCCAAATTTTGAATTTGATTTTCTATTGCCGATATTTCTGACTTGATGAATTCAATACTTTCCTTTTAGAATATAATATTCATAGGACGCGTTGATGATGATCTATTGTTGTTCCAAATGATCCAATGTTGTTTTCATTAATTGCAATGGAACTAGGCAAATCGATTCTTCATTGTCATCATAAAGATTCATATCAAAACCATCGTTCAATTTTTGCTTGTACATAGAATGTCCAGAACTGCCATCACACCCGCATTTGCAGTACAATGTAAGGTCGGATACAGAACTTTTTGTTGTTAACAACTCTTCTAAAGTCAATATTAATCTTTGACTTGCGTGATCCAACAGTGCTTGCGAGCTAACTTCTGCAGATATATCCGTTATCTTAATATAGTCCGCGATCAGATAACGTGAATAATAAGGACAGTGCCTCTTCTGGAGAATAACGTTTGGACGAAAAGGACTGTGATGGATTTGCACTTCATTTTTTGACTGTTAAATTATCAATCACTTCCTTCACAACAAAAGAAGCTTCGCGTTTCCCCGAAGCATAAAGGCTTAAGAAAGCACCATATGAAAGTTCTTCATAAAAATAATTATTCAACAAATGTTGTATTTGTCTTTTCTTAACTCACTGAATAGCTTTAAATAATTTTCACAGGTACTTAACTTCTAACATTTGGATTAGATCTTAGTAGTGTATCCAAATCAACTTTAAGCCAATCTGAATATTTTGCTAAAAAATTGTTTTTACTCTAAGTGCACAAGACCCATTTCTCTCGCAATTTTTTTAAAAAGGCATAAACAGATGCCATTAAAAGTTATTTTTCTTTATCATTAAAACCTCTACATATCAATTGTCCACTCACGTATTGGCGTACGGCGGAATTTTTTTCATTTGACGATTGCACCACCTAAACGTCAAATAGTTCTTTTCGTAGGAACGATATTTTTTTCTTACAATCCACACTAACACGAAATGATGGCTGTATATGGTTTTGACTTAACCGCGTATATATTCCGTATTAAGTGTTTATACTACGAGTATGTGGAGTGAAAAGTAACCTCCTTGGAAATGAACAATTTTTTTTTTTTAATTTTTGTTTTATTTTATTCAATATTGTCCCCTTTTAGCTTGATACACTTATTTCAGCGATTTTCCAACTTCTTGATCCCGTCCGAAAAGTAATTTTCCGGAAGGTCTGCAAAATACTCCTCGGTGGCGTCGATGGTTTCCTCGCGTGAGCTGAATTTTTTATTGATGAGCCATCTTTTGAGGTTTGGGAAGAGATAATAGTCTGAGGGAGCCAAATCGGGCGAATACGGTGGATGCGACAGCAATTGGAGCCGTAAGTCATTGATTTTAGCCATGGTTGCGATGCTCTTATGCGCCGGCGCATTGTCTTGCAAAGATAAATTTTTTTTTTCGCTTCATGTGAGGCCGTTTTGCAGCGATTTCGGCCTTCAATCGCTCCAGTAATGCACAGTATTACTCGCTGTTGATGGTTTTTCCTTTTTCGAGGTAGTCTACGAAGAGTATGCCATGACAATCTCAGAAAACCGACGCCATAACCTTTCCGACCCATTGAGCCTCCCTCGGCCGCTCGAAGCACTCGTGCCTGCTTCAGTCCATTGCCGGGCACTCGTTCTCTGGTGTGTAATAGGGGATCCAGGTTTCATCAACAATTACCAATCGACGCCAAAAGTCCGTTCGATTCCGCATCAGCAAGTCCAAACACTCTTTCGAAGTGCTCTCGCGTTCGTGTTTTTGGTCAGGAGTGAGCATGCGCGGCACCCAGCGGCAGGTTAACTTTTTCATATGCAGAATATTGCCCAAAATATGGCGTGTACGCTCAGTGCTAATCTTTGTGTTATCTGCTAGTTCGCGCACCTTCACTTTTTGGTCAGCCAACACCATTTCATAAATTTTTTTGACATTGTCCTCTATAACCGCATCGGAGGGCCTGACGCTGCGGACTTGATCGATAGTGGAGTTGCGGCCACCACGAATAATATTTATTCAACATTTCTTTTGTTTCCTTCGCCGTTTTGCTTCTCAAAAAATAATGTTTTATGAGAGAACGAACATCGTTTTTGTCCATACTCAACAAGATGCCAAACACGTCAACAATAATCAGCTGTCAAAACAAAACTAACGACAGTATCGCACTGCCTAAATATGAACGAACTTCAAGGCACCATAACTTTTTTGCAGTAGCAGCGCACCCCACCTAGAAGTAAAATCCAGAAGGTGGAACTGGGTGGGAAAACAAAGTTACAGCTCATCAAACATGTGTTTAAATCTAAAAAAAAGCAACTGCAGTTGCTGAACTAAATAGCTTTATGTAGTTCTTATATCAGCCTATAGTTTGCTTGTTTATAATTTTCCTGCTAAGCCTTTCCGAAATAAACTAAACGCTTAAATATAAAAAAAAACTGTAAAAATTCGATAAAACTTGTGAAAATTATGAGCCTATTTGTTTTTTCCACTGTTGATTTGGAAAGACTGTAGCCTATGCCAAGTAAATTTGTCTCAAACAATTTTTTTTTGTAGTTTCTTTGTTGTCAATCACTGCTAATAACAGTACTAAGAGCATTTTGTTGACATTGAATTTGGACCAAATGTCTACCGAATATGGTACATGCATGTTTACCAGTGTACACCGCCGGTATTTATATTCGTTGTTTAGCCGCATGTGCCTGCTGGCATTCTTCATCAAACGAGGGATTTTTTGGTGGTATTCATGTGAAATCGAACATAAAAATGGAAAGTTTGGTCATTTGGCTACAGCAGTTAGAGATCCATTGAAATCGCTTTTATTAAATTCAAATCATATCCGTTCTTTTAAAGTATCCAGCCCTTTTGTAATTCTAAAAGAAAAGAAAACGAAATTGCATTATACTCGTACTGCCGACAACGTTCAAGTATCTATCTTAACTGTTATTAGATATTGTGCTACACTTGTGCGAATATCAACGAGTACGTGCTCTTCGTGGGAGGCAAATTGCATGAAACTCAAAGAAGCATGACATTCACCTGTCAAGACGGCTGTAGACTGTGGGTAGCACCTGTCCTTGAATATAACGTATATTTCAACAAATGGGTCTATGAAGGGCGATGGTGTAAAAGTGGATGTCTGCTCGATGTCACTACACATCTGTTTTTCTGTCAGAATACACAAACAGAGTGAAAATAACATAAAATGGGCTTCATTTTGAATCCATCGTAGTTGCATGGTTAAGAAAAAATGAGAAATACCTTTGCACTCTCTCAGATACCCCACCGTAGATTTGCAAAAAAAAAAAACAATATTTCTTAATTAGTACGAGTATGTTCTATCTGTGCATTTACCTACCGGTGTTTCTATTTTCAACGTTAATCTCCTATAAAACTCGGTCTTCGCCTTGTTAATCAGAATTTACTCTAACGCAAATTATCCTTTGCTTTTTCGGAAGAAAATATATTTTGGCTTAGTTACCTTGGCTTCTAATTTTACCTTCTTTTTTGTGACGCCTACCTTGAACACACAATCTACCTAAATCTACAATACAACTGGCATCAACCGAACCCTATGATCATCGGTCTTCAAGCTCAAAAGTCGAATTTACTAAATACTTACAAATTGTAAGAATTTATTTTAGTCCCTTAAAAATCATTGTTGTAAAATGCAAATGACAACCACCCTAAGTCGATACACGTGCAAAAGAAAAACACCTACTCTCATCCGGTAGCTTAGCAACAAATTAAGAATGAAAATACAATGTCAACGAAATGAAGGTATTCTAATGAAGCTATTAATAGCTTAGATACACAGTATAAATGGGGATCAGGTACTACAATTAATCCGGTGTGCAAAGTTAGAAGGATATGAATTTTGCCAGGCGTCGATATTGACTTCCTTGTATTCAGAATCGAATGTTGTTGTCGCCAAGTAGGAATTTATATCCTTAGACATTAAGCAAATTTAACATCAAATGACAATGACTCATAGGAAATGAAAAAACAATTAAATTGGAGACAGGGTGACTCTAGAAATACTCTCTGTTGTGGTATTTTACAATGTTCAGGCAACATTGAATATTTTTTGATTTGTTTTTACATTTTCACAGATATACTAGGAAGCCATAATTGACAATAGAATGCGCCTTTTGTATAAGACATTATATTTCTGCCACATGGAACAAAAGAAACATAATTCCTTAATGGAAGCTAATAAATGCTCTTCTTTGCTGCTCATACAGCAATAAATTTGGGGCAACCTTTTTAAATATACGAAAGTTTGTACTTAGAAAATGTATTAAATATTTATACAACACGTCATTTGTGGGTATATTAAAATGGTAGCGTATTATTGGATCGGTGATGGCAATGGCGCAATGGTTAGCTCATTGGACTATTACACAGAGGGTCCGTGGTTCGATCCCAGCATCGCCAACAATTTTTCGAATCGTCATCACCCTTTCGGCGGGCAATAACAAACTCCCGAAAATAAAATTGCCTATGAAAAAGTTTCTAAGGAGTGCCGTTCGGATTCGGCGATAAACCGTAGGCCCCGCTCAGATGTTACTAAAATGACGACAAGAGCAACACAAATGAGTGTCAAGAAGCTAGGCCATGGCTCATACCGGGCTGCCTGCCAATGCCACAGTGTTCTTTTTTTTTGTGTATCATTGGATCAATTAAGGTCAGTTGATCAAGACGAAGAGGGTCCCACAAGTTTTCAAAAAAATAATTTGCTTAGTACCTTTTACGCATATAAAAGCCATCGCACTACCTGCACGCTTTTTGTTCGAAGTCACCTGTAATGATTCTTGAAACAGCGGTGGCTATATAGAATTCAATAAATATCTAAGATTTCATCTGGGTTATTGTTATCTGAAAAGTTCTTGCCACCTTGTGTGCTCATCAATTCAACGATCCTTATTCAATCGTCTTCCTAAAATTATTTACAAAATTTACTTAACATTTACACTTTCATCATAAGTTGAGTTCCCCACATGTGTAAAAGGTTCAGAATTTATCAATCCTTACAGAGCTCTATCCCAAATATATACTATACTTCAAAGATGTTTTAAATGGCTTTCACCAAGCACTTTGACAAACTCACCATATGCTGGTCGACGCAGTGCTTAATATTTTCAACGGTTTCAGTGTCAACGTTCAAATATGAGTTTATGACGTATCTGTACCTGTATCATGCTTGGAGACATTCTGTTCTAAAGAATGTCCTGGATATGTCCAAGGATTCGCACACTGCAAATAGACTTTCTCCTTAAACTTGTGTTGTTCTCATAACGAGGAGAAGAAAGCGGACTGGTCTGACATCATCTAGGCTTTAAATGATCACTATCTTTTTCTCCAATGAAACTAGCAACTTGAGTGATCCTGGATATCAAGTACCTTTCCACTAAAAATGTCGCATCGAAAAGCCCCAAAGCTGTTTAAACTCCGACAAACTACGGGAGACGTTGTGGCTTGTTACCGAAGAGGTTCCTTCGGATTTTGAAGACTATCATCAGATGAATTTTATTCTTTGCTTCGATCCCAAATTAAAAAAACAACAATGTGGCATCTGAGCGGGGCCTACCGCCGAATCCGAACGGCACTCCTTAGAAGCTTTTTCATAAAGAATTTAACCATCGGGAGTTTGCATTCCTAATTTTAAAATGCAAGGCTTCCCCGAATGCGATCGGAAAATTTATTTTACGGAGTTAAGCTTGGGCTCCATGCCGCATGGATTTGCTAAGCACGACTCAAAAAAGAATTTCTTAGACCCGATCCTGTGTAAAGACTTTTCTACTATCCCCCCCCCCAAAAAAAAGGACTATAGACTACCAACTGGCGCCGTAGTGGGGCACTAAGCTTTTGCTAAGCACCTACGTTTAAGTGAGATAAAATCTTTAGACATTTGCTATGAGTGTGATGATGATAAGACATCTGTAAATGTCCGTCTTACGCTTGCATTAGTCTGCAGTTAGTCTGCTCTGCCAAATAAGAGCAGTGCTACTGCATAATACGACTTTAAACTATTTTTAATCTCATCTTCGTTGAATCAGGTCATCTATAAAATACACTCAAACCCAACAAGATCTTAGGAAGGAAGACAAATTATGACGATGAACTATCTTAAGGGAAGGCAACTCACAAAAGGGTGCCTAGATAGGCTTGTGGTTTAAGGACTAAATTAACAGTCTATCTCAATCAGTAAGGATGAGTAAGGCAATGTTTATCATAAGAAGAGTGTCAGGTGAAATTTCATCGTCTGAATTGCTGATACTCAATTAGGAAATATAATTAATTGGGCTTCATATGAATGCATCTATTGTGTCATTGTGTCAGTATCATGTAATCCACACTCAGCAGTAATCTCAGTTAATTTGGGACTTAATTTTCTTAGAAACCCTGAGAATAGAAACTGCACATGCCAGAGATGTGCCATCCTTCTAAATTGAAATCAAATAGACAAACACCTATGACAAGTTAATTAGTTCATAGTAGTGTATACAAGTATTTCCGGACTAGTTGATGAATTATCCATACGTACATGGTGGATTCATATGACAGAGTGCGCCTCTATCACATATGAAGCACTCATATCCACCTCTACGTACATTTTCAGTTTCCTCTCTTGTAATACGAATCCCTTTCTGGATTTATGTATTGAAATGTCTCATATCCTCGTATAATACCAATATAGAGACACAGGTAGCGGAATCCAATTAGAAACGTCGCAGCAAAATTCAGAAATGCCCGTATCATGATTTTGAGAAACTCTAGAAGTAGACAACTATCAAACACAGTGCCAATGTCATCTTCTATTAATAGAAGAACTGCACAAGGTAGGCATAAATACAAGGATTTCATAAAATGAAATGATTTACACAATCGTCATGGTTATTTACCATGTCAACAACGCCAACATCGCTTAACAAAACACGAGTAGGTATACGTGTCTACCAAATACCCACCTGTCAATAGATATACGGATAAACTCCCACAAGGTATCCACAAAAAAGTACAGTTGTCTGGCAAACTAAACAGAAGGAGGTGATTGCCAACGGCTCAATTCAATTTAGTATCATGGAAATCCACACAAACTTGAGCCAAGATGAACCAAGGCCTTCCAAAAGCAATCACATAATACGAAGTGGATCATGTCAATAGCCAAAGACTATGGTGGTGCAACCGGCGAAGCGGAAGAAATTATAGCACCAATCAAACCAGGTCAAGCATAAAGTTGTGGTTAGGGAATTATGCTTATCCCTATGATGATAGGAAGGAGGAGGATTGGAGATTTGAAAACCAAGGAAATCCTTAGATTTTCAAAGAAGCATCGTAAACAAGGAATGTTTTTCGCTACGGTTTTCAAATTTAATACAACCATTGTGGATAGTAAATTTGAAGTATCTTTAAGGTTTATCAATCGGAAATAAAGATTCCATTCAATTCGATCGTTAAACCCACTTGAAGGTTTCAAAGATTGACAAAAGGAACTAAAAAAATTTAAATTTGTTGGGTCTTATGCAGGGGTTTCTTCCTACTTTACGGGGGTGAAAGAAAGTTGTAAACGACGAAATGTCTACTAGGGGATTTTTTACGACTTTGTTTGCCTTTGATAGCCTAGTTAGTTTGTTGTATTGTCTGTAAAGGCCTTTGTAAGACAGGAAATTTGGAGAAAGTAGAATCGTCAGAAACGTATTGTATTTTATGCAAAAAGTATAGGCCCCTTTACTATTAAAGGGTTGTGTACATAGATTTTTCAGGTCTTAAAGACATTCAATTTGTTTTCATGATAAATTTAAAAAATTCACAAAATTAAAGATTTTACCATAAAGTTTCCCGAGTCCCAGTTAGTAAAACTTTTCGAAAAACCTCGAACATTGCGCCCATGATACGAGTATAAAAGGTGTTTTTTTAGCTGCATAAGAAGTTTCGATGGTTGCTGTCTATGGTTTGACAACTGCCAATGTCACACTGTGTTCACATTTCTATTCAGTAAGGTTTGGCAATTGTATAATGAATCATTTAACGCCATAACAACGCTTCCAAATTGTGGAAATTTACTTTGAAAAAAATAAATCTCTTCGTGAAATTCATAGAGCAATTCGTCAATTTTACGGTCAACATAATCAGCCTAGTGAACAAGCAATTTATGCAGTTGTTGATCGTTTTCGCACTAATTTTACTCTTCTCGACTAAAAACCATTAACAAGGCAAAGAAATGTGCTGCTGTAGCGCGAAGTATTGAAGAAGACGCCGAAATGTCGATTCGTCGCCGTTCTGAACTTGTTGGCCTTTGTCCTTCGACTACGTGGAAAATTGTACCTAAGGATCTTGGCTTACGTGCCTATGAAATACAGCTCGTGCAAGAATTAAAGCCATCGTTCACGTCGCATTATTGCCGATTGGGCTAATTTGAAAGTGGCTGAAGATGAGCATTTTTATCGAAGAATTGTGTTTAGTGATGAAGCTCATTTCTGTTTAAATGGCTTCGTCAACAAGCAAAATTGCCATATATGGAGCGAAGACAATCCTCAAGCTGTTAACGAATCACCGTTACATCCATTAAAATTGACTGTTTGGTGCGGTTAACACGCTGGTGGCATCACCGGTCTTTATTTCTTTCGAAATGAGGTAGGATCTGCCGTTACGGTGAATAGCGAATGGTCAACTAAACATCGACGACATTTGGTTCCAACAAGACGAGGCAACTTGCCATACAGCGCGCTTAACCATCAATTTATTGCTCGATTTGGTGTCAACTTTATTTCCAGAAGTGGTCCTGTCCTGTTAACTGGTCTCCTCGTTCGTGCGACTTAAAGCCTCTCAATTACTTTTTATGGTGCTATGTTGGACCATTGGCGTATGCCGACAAACCAGCAACTCTTGAAGCATTGGGAGCGAATATTCAAGCCACCATTGACATCATACGGCCAGATTTATTGGAAAAAGTAGTGAAAAATTAGTCTTATCGAATGGACCATTTAATTCGTAGCCGCGGTGGGTATATGCCAGAAATCATATTTAAATATTAAATGTCATGAAATTATCTACTAGATTATAATAATAAAATGTTCATTGTAGTAATATTTCTGTCTTGTATCATTATTTAAAGTTTTCAAGCTCTTAAAAAAATACGCTTAAGAAAAAAATATGCACTTACAGAGAGTGCTGAAGATAGCACAAAGTGGAGAGTTATGACTTGGATGCTAAGCCTAAAATTGCTCTAAAACTTTTTCCGTTTGACATCTCGAGATTTATTAATGCAACATGACCCTCAATGAAACCTATAGACATGAAGAAGGAAACCTTGTAATAGAGTGTAAAGTTGAAAAACTTCTTCTGCAGACTATAAAACAGCAACGAAGACCAACTTTTCCCCGTAAAGCAGAATAGACCATTTAAGTTATACAACAATTACCTCCTTTTGGTCAGAAACAGGAAGTAAGGATAGCAGGAAAAAGGCTTAAAACCAACAAAGCTGCTGAACCTGGTACCTTGCCGGCCAAGATATTCAAAGCCTCTGAAAGTGAATTTGTGGAGAGTACACACTAACTTATTTCTAAAAGCTAGTCAAAGGAGTATATGCCTGACTCACAGGCACGAGACCCACTTTATACTGCCGAATATAGAGGTACAGTTTCCTCAACAATGCGTACAAGATTTTGTTTGCAATATTGCCTAAGCGTGTGAAGCTTTTTGTCAACAATCTTATTAGCGTCTATCAGTGTGGTTTCAGTGTAAAAAGGAACCGCACAATCGTCTTAATTTTCACACTCTGACAGATCCTGAAAAATTCACAAAGTCCAGATAGAAACCCACTACTTTTCCACCGATTTGAAGGTTTATTGTGAAAGCAGACCCAAAAATTGGTTTATTCGGGAATGAGAGAAAATTGGAAAAAATATTGACGAGACCGCGCTAATTGAAGAGGTCTATCGGCTGAGGCCAGGTCCACTTCAGACTGTTGCGTCATCTGTAAGCAGAGAAGTATGAAGTAGTAGCCACTGTAAGTAAAAGTATGGCACAAAATCTGGAATAAGGCGTAAAGGCGTAAGTCACAAGAATTTTACAGGGACAGCAGGAAATTCGCTGATCTTTTATAGGCGTCAAGCATTCCTTTGGCATTCTCGCATGTTATGTTAGCCGCAGTTAAGCAGGGTTAGACAAATATTTCTCTGATCCGAAGAAGAAATCAAAGAGTTTAGCCATCTTACTGCAGTCCTGCATTCTTAAACTAGTTTGGAAGTGGCGAGAGGGTAGGCTAAGGACTTAAATGCAACTTGGATGTCGCCACGAAAATAGGCACCTCCGCAGATTTTTCAAAATAAAATTTTGCTAGCGACGATAAAAATCTTAAGTTTGTGTTTGGAGGAAGACGCCTTAATGGTCAATTTGACCATTCTATATGGCTGGAGGTGACAATGGGGGTGACAATGGGGTTGGTGGCGGTGTTTTCTCAGAAAAGCTTAACCGAAACCTTTCCTTCTGAGTTCCACTGTGTCGTGTTACAGGCGGAAATTTTGGTAATTAAAGCAATCCTGTTCTTGCTGAAGAAAAGGAGGGCCATCCAACCACATGGCATCATATTGGACCAATACCACAGCTACTAAATCTAACTAAATCTAACCTAGTTTTCAGATAATTGCCTGAGGGCCCACTTCTAGTGCACCCTCTTTCGATCATGTCCATGGCCGCCTTGCACTCAACCCTTTTGTACCGCTCGCTATCCACAAAACTAGCAATTAGTCTACGCAGTATTTTCTGTTCGTCAAAAGTAGCGCCGTCAACTGCAGCTTCAATGTCGATGAGAGTGTCCGACACGTATTTGTTCCAGTTGTATGTAATTTCGATTCGGCTCATCAAGTTGGTAGATTTGCTACATTTTCGACAGGTGACGGGATGCAAAACCCTTATTTAATGGACGCATCCATCACCACACGTGAATGTAAATGTTCCAACTTCTATGTATGATATTAATCAGCTGAATTGTAGTTTTGGTGAAAGGAATTAAGCTATTTCTGATCAGGTTTCCTAGTGGTTGAGAACAGCTTCCTTTAAACTTAGTTTGATGCTAAGCATCTCCTTAAATTGAGTCCAGTTGGTCTTTCGCGGATTTCTTCTCTTCAACTCTGCCGAAATTTCACATCCGATTCTGAATAAGATAAAACTATAATACTGTGATATAAAATGGTAGTCTCAGACAGTGTTTCAGCGCCAATAATCTCCTTAGCGAAACTTCTGTACAGCGTTAACATTGACATGTTTTCTTAGCACTAGATATTGTTGAAGGTTCTGCATTCAACGCGGAAAGCCTCCTACATACGGATGCAATTTGATAAATAAGTACTCGTAATAAATATGCTTTGTCTGTCTGCACTTTAGAAATTAACCCTTCCAAAGTGTAGATAGGGACGTGTTTCGTACGTACATCGATTTATGTAATAATCTCGACAAAATTTTTCTAGACCCACAAAGAGAAAAGAGGCGTCCTTGAATACTAAGAATAGATTTTCCACTTTTATGTGCTGGGTCTAGAACTCCGTGAACAAGCATCAATACATCTTCTATTTCCCTGAGTTGCATTTCCGACCACTTTCTTGAAAGCCCAATTACTTTTTAGTTAAGATTTTACTTGCAACATCCTGGGGCTAAAATTGAAGAAAAACTTTTCCAGATTTTTTCCAAGAAAATCCATCACCAATCAATGTTCTTCGGGGATAACTAAAATCAATCTCATAACTATAGAACCGCCCAAATAAACAACAAATTAAATGCAATGTCTCTGAATGTGAAGGGACAAAACAAACTTGACAATCTTACTCCAATTGTTCGACTCTTACAATCAAAACTTTTCAAGTTGTTGTTCCAACAATCAACATTAACAATGTTTCTGTAGTAAGTACCAAACAAAACCATTCGATCTATGTGATGTCTTCAATAACTCGTCAGGTATCGAACACGTTACACACAACGCCGACCATTACCAAGTTTTATATGTCAACAAACTTTCTTTCCTGCCACGAAATACGGTCTTTGGAAAGTTTTTGCCAGGAGACAACCACAAAGTAGTTCTTTATAATCTTTAGCAAAACTTTTCCAATTCAATCACTAGTCTTATTCTCCAAATTGTTGTCGGTTGTTCTCAATTTCAAATTGTTTTAACTACAACAAATTCTTATGTTTCATTTGTATCTTTTCCTTTCAGGTGATACTGGTACTTAAAGCGCTAAACTTGTACGCTAACTCTCATGTGACCGTGATTTTACAAATCGTTTCACATGTCCTGGCCTACACGAATTCCTGCATAAATCCGATCCTATATGCCTTCCTGTCGGATAACTTTCGCAAGGCTTTTAGAAAGGTAAGTTTAAGTGTTTTAAAATTAAAGCGACAAATTCCTTGTATCGTAGATACAAAAGTCTTATAGTTTCGAAAATGCTGGAAGAAATCTTCCTTTAAGAAGACATTTTCGGCGACATTTTTACTTTGTTGTTTTTTTTACAAAAGTATTTTTGGCGAGTCTCAGAATGATACATTACAAAACAATCTTCTCTCGATGAACGTTGTTTGAGTCAGTGCAACAGCTCCTGCAACAGGGTAAAATACACTATTTTTGCTTCCAGTTTGTAAGACCAAGGTGACTGCTGTTAACAATTGTACGATCCTTGCGTTGGACATTCGGTATTGAACCAAATAAATTTGAACCAAAATCGCAAACTACGAGAAAGGCACAATGTGTAGAAGAGCATGGAACAGCAAGTTATTGTTATAATTTACGATAAGTGGAAGCCTTTGCGGATTCGCCAAAAAGAGTCAAAGAAACTTACAACTGCCGAGGGGCCCTTTTTTCAATCATTGTTCAAATCAAATCCAGTTTAGATGGGAGTTTTTCATCATGCAAGGACATACAGAGTTTAAGATTTTTTCCCATTTGGAAGGCTCATTTTTTTTGCTTATTTATCTATATACAAACATGAGTACTGTGTGAGTTATCTTTGGAAAATAATTATTTCTAATTACAGATTGTTTGGTGTGGCAGCCCACCGCCACTTGCACTTGGAAACCAGGTTACAAAAACAACTAGAACCACTGGCAATGGCACATCTAACATCGATATGCTGTAAATGTCAACATTTATCTTGTAACCATTTGACCACACTAACACTTTCGTTATGCTCTTATTTTCATTCTCACTATCTTTTATCCACTACATTATTATTGTATCTTTTTAAATGTTATTTTTAAGTGAAAAAAAAATTTATTTTGAATTTGGTTTAATTTTTTTGTTTTTATTTTTCCAAGTACAGTAGACGACATGACTTCTTTTTCTGAGACATCTTCCTTGGTAGGAAACGAATTTTCGAAATTCCATTTAAATGTAAACTAAATAACTGTATCCATAAACTAAATTATCTATTTAGGCTGACTAGGATACGTTTAAGAATGTGAGTCAGATGTGTGGATGCTACCTATGCTGTTTCTGATGTATCTACGACGTTTTCGAAACCGAGGCGAAACCAAGTGATGTGGATTCTTAAAGGTGGAGCACGTATGGAATTCAATTAGGTAATAACGGGTATACCATATGCATTGACTAGGAAGAGGCATTACGTGACGGTTAGAGTGGAATTATCAAATTGAACTTACCACTTGTATGCATGGTTAAATGCTAATTTGAGATCAAACTTTGCGGTTGCATTGTTTAGATGTTTAGTGAAATAGTATGCATCACTCTATGCTCTTGGGAGCATAGAATCTGAGAATCTGGTCTAAAGAATCTATTGCTGTCAACTTTTATGATATTGCGCAGAAAATTGGTCAGAAGTAACCAATATATCCGTTTTGTGAGAAATCGTTTTTGAAATGAATTAAAGAAATCTGTTTTTCAATTATGAGTGACCAATCTGTCATTAAAGTTTCTTCTTCGCAAGCGAAGCACGCTATGCCATAGAGCAGGATTTCCCCCAATTATACTCGTCCTATCAAATTCAGTATCTCAAGACGGAAAATACTACGAGAGTTAAAATAAACATTAAAATGGCTCGGAAGGTATTTTAAAATCTAGTCGAGTTTATCTGTAATTTCAGCATGTCATTTGCAATATTTTCTTGCCGTTTAATCGTTCTCCCAAAGAGGGAAACGTTGTAGCGAGAGGTGTTGGGTTTGATATCGATGAAGGATCATCGTTTCGTAAATATTGAATCAGTGATTGCAACATTCTTTTCTGGTTTATCGAATTATCAGATCTCTAAATAACTTCCTTTTGCTTGCTCCCTCTATTGCAACGTAGAATGGTGAATGTTCCACAATAGCTTGAAGAGCACAAGTCAGGTGTCATAATTTTCATACTTTAGAACTATCTTTTCTGATATTGATTGAAGTTATTTTTAAGATTCTGAAAAATGACGGTTATCACGGGCAGAATAGCGCACTAGTCTCTATAAATGAAATCTGAGCTTCAACCGTGATGGGATATCAGAATTTAATGAACTAAATGTCAAACTTCCGAAACTCAATGTTCATGAAAAGTTTCTCCTGATTCTCAGTGAACAAAAGACAAGAAACCGTAGGTTCTGCTCATCTTGGTATAAATAGATGAAGCAAACTGCACTTTGAGTGTGTGGGGAATTAGGCGTGGGATTGCACGGCGAATATTTATATTCATTCTTTTACCATCCTTATTGTTCCAGCTCTAAGGCCTCAACTAATTGAACCATCAGATTCACTTCTTTAATAAGTTGCTGGTAAAGTTATAAATTTATTTGTGTGTTATTTCTGTAATAATAGCTTGACAATCTTTTCGAGGCTTTCTTCCAACCCGAATAAGTCAAATCCTTTAAAAGAGACAAGAGGAGAATACCTGACTTGACAAAAATGATTAATTGCATACGTACTTGTCTCGGTTTTTTGGGATTGCAAAAGTTTGCAGACTTTCGAAAAATTCTACAAGCTGCTATACTCGTATTTTGCATCACATAGGCTGTGAGTATGAGAGTATGCATTTGTGTGATTCAATTATTATTCTTAAGCCTTGTCTTCGAATCTCATTTGCGACTGCACTAAAAGGCTTCAATTTTAAAAGTACTTCTCAGTTTAGCTTGCTGCGAGTTTGATTGAAATTGTTTCTTATTTTCCATACCACTTTCAAATGTGAATCAGATATAATGTCTTATGTCTGATGTTTGAAACTTCTGAAAGATGTCAAAAGTTGAACAATCTTGTTTATTTGAAATGTTTAAGGCGTTTACCAGAGAATCCATCGTATGTTCAGTTTTTTAATTCCTAAGCGAACTTGGCTATGAATTTCTAATTCAATTTGTTTTTTTCTTATCAATTTAATTTCATGTCGTTCATTTCACGGATGACAATTCTCATTAGATGGCAGGTGTTGGTCAATCAACTATAGGTTTGCTTCATCTTCCTTTTAGAACTTAAATGGTGGATCAGGCTTTCAAGTCTTGTATTCGAGATAAAAAGGGAAAAGTAGCAAAAATTAAGATGTTAAGTCCTTTACTCCTTACTTTAGAATTGAAGATGAGGAATTCAATAATCAATCGTTATACACCGTTAGATGCCGCCATGAAGTATCTTACAGCTTGCAGCTTCTTCATTTAAGTCATGCAATATGACCAGAATGACACATTTGGGCCGTTCGTCCTTACTATATCGCATCCGAAGAATTTTTTATTGAGAAATTCAAAATCAGTTTACAAAGTCTACCTTATTCTATTGGCCAACATATTTTTAGGTATCGCTGGTGGTTTAAGTGGCTTTCGAAGTCCAATTATCTCAGAATCAAATTGATAGGGAATCGGAAAATATTCCGATTAAATATTAATTTTGTTTTATTTAAACTTTTAAGTTGTGGTACATTTTTATTTGATTATACTGTCAACTTAATTTTGTTTTCCCCTCTCACGCACGCACACTCTTTATACAAAAGAATTTTATTTCAAAAAAAAAACAAAAACAAATAAAAAGAAAATAATTTTTAATTTATATATAATTTATAACTGCACTCTTATTCCAGATTCTAACAAAATACACCACACAACACTTTGATTTTTCTTCTCCTCTATTTTTAATTTTAATTAGTTTATTTATATTTTCTTTTTGTTGTACATTTTGTATAGAAAATATTAAACTTAAAATTTGTAAATAAACAAAACCACACAAAAAACAAAAAGCAAAACTAAATTTAAGAAAGAGAATTGTTAAAACAAAAATTTTTTTATTGAATGTTTCCAGTGTTGAAAGTTTATTCAGAGTTTTTTTTACATGTAAACATTGATATATAATTGTATCTACACACTATAGACATTAAATAAAATTTAAAAATAACCTTAATTAAATATCATTAGAAAAAAAGAAAATAAATATTTATAGTAGTTGCTTTTTCATGAAGTAGATTTTTACAAATAGATACATAATTTATTCTTTATTTTTGTATTCAAATTGTTTTTAGATATGTATATTTATTATTTGAATAGTAACCTCATTCCCTCTGTAGAGCCCCAAGAGAGATGAGGTTACTCTACTTTTGATAGATAAACGTAGTCCAATATTTGTTTCTTTTTTTTTTTTAAATAATTTAATTAAGTGATATAGTATAAAATTTAGTTAATAAATACTTAATAAAAAAAACTAAAATAGAAAAATATTTTTGTAATTCTAAAAATTTGCTGCAAAACCTACAGAGTAATAATCACTTAATAAAAAAAAAAACATTTAACATTTACATACATTATTGTTAGCACTAATTTAAAAAGAAAATTAACAAAAATTTATAAAAACATATTTAAAATTGAATAGTTAATGAAAAAAAAAAACAAAAACAAAAAACAAAAACCAAAACTTCTAATCATAATGCAATCTTCGTGAAAGAAAGAATTCTTCCTAGAACTAAATATTCTTATATAATAATTAAATAATTAAATAAATTTAGAAGAACGAAACTAACGAATTGTAAATGTAGATAATGATATACTCATACCGCAAAATATATTAACCTAATATTCATACTAGGCTAAGCGTAATAAAAATTAAGATAAACTGTTAAGCGATAACTAGTAGTTGAAGAGATAAAACTTTTAAGGGAAAAACCAGGAAAACTAATTGTATGAAACAGGGTGTAGATAAAAAAAAACAATTATAAAAACAATATTTTCTAAATTAATCAATGTCTCAATAATCAACAGCAAACAAAAAGATGTTGATACAAGTGTAATTGGTATATTTGAAATCCGAAAAGGCGAACCAACTCAAGGACCATTGTCTTTTCGATTTGAACGCTAAAGATTCAAATTAACAAAAAATATATGTTTTCTCAAAAATGATTATGAAAATTTGGCAATTCCAATATAAATTATGCATTTTTTGTTTCTATCGCACAAGTCGATTATGTAATAAATTTTAAGATTAAGTTGAAATTTTGGTTTTGTTTTTAAAAATTATACAAATAAATAAAGTGGAATTATGTCTTACTAAAATCAGAGAGTTTTAATTTACTCGTAATTATTGTTCATATCCTTTCTTAAAAAAAAGAGTAGGTTCAGCTAATTCAATTTCCATGTGAGTAGTAGGTCGTTTCGTTTGTTTTTTATCTAGGCCAGTTCAGTATTCACCTTTTTTGGATGCCGGCACTTAGAAATACTCCAGGGAACTGTAGGGCCGACGAATTTGCCAAAATCGGAACCACTATACCCGTTTTACCTGAAAATGGTAACAATGGCATTGGCTAGGTGAAAACTTGAATCAAAGCTGGATGCTATTACAAAGACAAACTTAAGGTGGTCGGTAGGATGGACATACTTAGCGACCAAACAAATTTAGCCCAAACTAGATCTGAATCGCTCTAAGATTTTTATCTTTCTACACAGAAAACACCTGAGCGCCATCATAGGTGCCATAACCGAACACTGCCTTCTAGGTAAGCATGCAAGAAGGCTTGCCATGTTTACCAACGATTTCTGCAGAAGGAAGAGGAGACAATTCTACACCTCCCTTGTACATGTCCAGCTCACTTCCAGTGAAGAACACTCCAACTATGAGTCTTGTTCCATAATGACTTAAACGATTTAAGAAATACAGACATCAACAGTCTTCTACGCTTCGTCAGAAGTTCTAAATTATTTCGGAGAAACACGTGGTATCACAATGGGCCAATACTCCTAAGTGAGCTGGTTTTCCAGCAGCCACGCTAACCTAAACTAATCTAGGCCGTTGAGTATGACTGTCTGACAGGTTCACTCTTCGCCTGATTGCAAAAATCAATCCTCCACCTATTAATGACGTTTTAATGCCAAAACAAAGATCATGTGTCTCTGATCATACAGAAGTGGAAAATCAAAAAATGTATTCTGAGTCCGTTAAGGTTTTTTTTTTTTAATCCTTTTATGAAACATCCAACTCCAATTTATATCTCTACTAACTTGTTGCGAGTGTTCTTCATATGAGTCACCGAGGACGAGAATCTCTCCGGAATTTGTATAGTTTCTTCTATGGTATGTACAGATGGAGGATTATGTCGAACAGAATCTGCTCGTAAAGCAGAATCACCATATTTGTAGTAAGTTTTCACAATTGCAACATGTTCAGCGATTGTTATACGATCCATTTTATAAAATGGCAAACCTTAAGCTAAACATATACAGGCTCGGATAACAGTTCAGTTCGACGTGTGTGATTGAAACAGGAATGTCAAACCCGGGCTAAGAATTTGATGACCTTATATAAGTAGTATACATGGAGCAAAGCCAACGACGCATCAACTTAGTGTCCTTACTGAAAGAACTGTAGTAGCTTTGATTAAACCCGTAATTTTGAATTTGACGACGATTTCCACAGTATGGGCCTGTGCAGCTTTAAGTAGACCCTCATTTTTATCACCATTGGTCACTATTGGCTGGTGGGGGCGATGGCGCGATGGTTAGCTCATTGGACTATCACACAGAGGGTCCGTGGTTCGATTCCCGGTATCACCAACAATTTTTCGAATCGTCATCACCCTTTCGGCGGGCAATGGCAAACTCCCGAATGTTAAATTGCCTATGAAAAAGCTTCCTGGGAGTGCAGTTCGGGCTCGGCGATAAACCGTAGGCCCCTCTCAGATGTGAGAAAAATGACAACATGAGCAACACAAATGAGTATCAGGAAGCTAGGCCATGGCCCTTACCGAGCTGCCAGCGCCACAGTGTTTTTGTTTTTTTTGTCACTATTGGCTTAATCGGATTGTGAACAAGCAAAATTACTCTTTCTGAAATAAATTAAGCCCAAGAGGGTCTTATGGTACTTTGATAGAATATATACAGTGCATTGTTGAGACATGATCAAAGCAATCGGATCCTTATTTTTTGAAAAAATTTCTTCGGCGACAATAACCAACACTACAGTCCAATGATTAGTAAATATTTTTCCAAAATATATTAATCCAGTCAGCATGTAATTCTAGCAGGATACCCTTAACCGTAAGTCAACCAAGCGTGAGTAAATTAAGTGCATTATTAGAGAGATCGGGCCCAAAATGTTCTAAAAAGTGATTCGCAATTGAACCAACAGATAGATAGACATTGAAGTAATAAGAAAGATTTTTTATTCAACCTCAAAATCAATTGATTCAAACACCTGTCCACATCTTAACAAAACGAAGGAGATGAGCAAAAACCGTGTTTCGAAATACGTATAACTTATCTAGCTATCAAATCTGCCTTGTAGCCTAAAGCTTTCTTCCATCCTTAATAATTCCAATCGCACGTTAAAGCTTGGTTTTCTAAGCCAGTACTTAACTTAATTTTGAAGGAAACACATGAAATTTTATTAAATAGCCATTTATTTATATTCAATCAATAGGGGATATTTTTCAATTAATTCTTAAACACAAATTCAAGCACATGCCCACCACGGCTTGACCTAATGAACGTCATCCGAGAGACAAAGTTTTCGACCACTCATCCACCAATAACATGGCTGGTAGCGTAGTCTAGCGACTTTACGTATCCTTTCAGAAAATAATCAAAAGGAATCAAATCACAAGATTTTGGAGGCTGATTCTAAGATCCATTACTGGAAACTATGCATTTATTGAATGTTTTCTTCAATAAGTTAATTGTTTCGTTTGTTGTATGGCATGTAACCTCATCCTTCTGAATCCACATCTCTTCCATATTCATGCTATTCAATCGCGGAACGAAAAAGTCATTTATCATGACTGTATGGTAAATATGGTAAATGATAGCAAAAATTTCGAGGTAGGTAGTTAGAGAGTTCACCTACCTCGGAGTAAACATGAACTCCACGAATGACACCCTAGTGGAGATCCGGCGAAGAACTACCCTAGAAAACCGTTGCTACTTCGGCTTGACCAAACAATTGGGTTCAAAACTCCTAACTCGAAGAACGAAATGTGTGCTCTACAAAACCCTTATTCTGTCAGTTCCGCTTTATGGCACCGTGTGCTGGACGATAAGCAAGAAGGGAGAGTTGATACTGGGTTCCTTCGAAAGAAAAAAACTTCGGCGGATTTTTGGTCCTGTGTGCGAGGAGTGCGAAAGGAGGAGAAGATACAACCGCGAACTCTATGACCTGTACCAAGATGTGGATGTAGTCCAAAAAGCTAAAACACGTCGACAACATTGGCTCGGCCAGCTAAGAGGATCTTCGAATCCCAGCCCCCAGTTTCGAGAAGATAAGGAAGACCGAACCTCCGCTTCAAAGACCAAGCCATCGCGGATGCCAGAGCGCTTGGTCTGGACAACTGTAAGCAGCGTGCCCGGGATCGTAGAGGATGGAAGGCTGCAGTGTCGGGAGCCCGTTAAGTAAGTAACTAAGTATGATAAATACCCTTGACTGTCACACGCTAATTGTATTAATTTTTGAAAACAACGCAAACGATGTACGAGTACATTCTGCTTCAATTTTGCACGAGATAGATCTTGTAAGTATTGGAAGTAAGATCTTTGTGTTCAATTTTCAAAGACAAAGACCAAGCTGTGGAACCAATAATTAAAGATCTTCTTCAACACTCTCCTCAACGGATGTAATATTTTGGAATCGAATTTCTAAAATTTGGTAACGTTTTTGAATGCATGTATGTCATCACGATTAAATTACAAAGACTACTGAATAAATGTGACACAGACAGATTGCAATATGACAATTGGTTTGACAGATATACATGGCTGAAATAGTACTGGGTTAGAAAAAAAAACGCTTTACTAGTCGTCCATGTTCATCTTCGCGGCTATCCATTCTGTCAAGAAGCCTATGCTCTTTCCTTCCTTCTGATCGTAAAGGTCGTCTTGACGAGTACATGCACACTAGGTTTGTACACTTCCTAATTGGCTGCATGTACCTGTCTACATTCATCATCACACCGAAATTATGCAACTTTAAACGTCGAACTTTGGTAGCATTATTATTTTTAATTAGCTAATGATCTAAGTCCATGTTTATTTATTCCTCTTTAAAAATATAAAACACCTAAATTCATTGGCAGGCGTGGTGTTATGCAGGCTGTGCTTCTAATAACCTGCTCAAAGATAGCTTACTCAGTCCTGCTATAATAACTCAGCAAAACTAAGAGTTGTCTTCATTATTTGTAGTCATTTCCGTACTATTGTAGATTTCGTAGTTTTCGTCCGCTTCTAATGCTGTTGGTTGTCTGTGAACCGTTGGACCGTTGGGTCTGGCTAAATAATCCGATCCCAGTAGAATGCCTGAATTTATGAAAGCCCCTGTTGGCCTATTTCCTGTGCTGCCATATCTACTAAAGGGTCAGAAAACAGCCGTTGTTGACGGCGTTGATACTGTCGTGGTAAATTTTCCCGCAACAAGATTTACGCTCATCTTTTTTCCTATCCCTTCGTTCCCTCTTTTCATTGAGTGGGAAGACCGAGCTCTGGCGGAGGTGGAGGCCAGCCATGGTCCCATCAGCCATTGGCCTACCGTCCACAGACCTCGAAGACAGGACGGCTGAAACGCTCAATGTGTAAAGAGATGACGATCCCACACACAACGAGTTAGCAACGGAGGAGCGACGGTGGTGTGCAGGCGGACGGCCAAGATAATAAGACAAATTCCAACGTCGTATCATCTGTCTAATCTCGGTTCGATGGGTGAAGAGACGACGACCACTTTGAAGCCAGCACCCAACCGATGGAGTAGCAGAGGCTGTAGGCGGACGGCCAAGTTACGAGACAGCCTCCAACGAGGGGATACACAAATATGAATAATAATAACAATAATTATTAACAATATAAAAACAATAATAACAAAAGAACAATAATAAAAACCATAACAAAGACCAGGCGGGCAGAAAGGCCCACAACATAACAAACAAACAAAACCAAAATAACAAAACAAATACATTATGGTATGTAAGGAGTGACAGGCTATTGTTCAGTCCCCATTCCCCCCAAATTCAAACGCCGATCCACCGGAGTAGGAAAGGACCCGCGGGGTAAAGTAGCACAAATGCATATACTTAGCTTTTTTGGGGCGGCGATCTAGAGAATGGGTAGATCGAGGTATAATCAGTTTATGATTACACCCACACAACCTTCCCCTTCTTCCCAACACTCCATTTACCATCGATCAGACTTTCTTTCTCCTTCGCGTTTATTTTGATTTTCACTTTTGTTTAGTGCGAATGGGAAAAAATACCCGGAGATCAGCAATAAGAGAAAGATTGCCACTCGTATTTTCTAATAAAATCCAAATCTAAGGAAATAGCTAGGTATAGATACTAGGTGGGGTGAAAAGTAATCTTCTTCAGAATGAAAAAAAAAAATTTTTTTAATATTTTTTTATTTTATTCAATATAGTCCCCTTTTAGCTTGCTACACTTATTCCAGCGATTTTCCAACTTCTTGATCCCGTCCGAAAAGTAATTTTCCGGAAGGTCTGCAAAGTACTCCTCCGTGGCGTCGATGATTTCCTCGCGTGAGCTGAATTTTTTAGGTTTGGTAAGAGCAAATAGTCCGAGGGAGCCAAATCGGGCGAATACGGTGGATGCGACAACAATTGGAGCCGTAAGTCATTGATTTTAGCCGTGGCTGCGATGCTCTTATGCGCCAGCGCATTGTCTTGCAAAAAAAAATCGCTCAATAATGCACAGTAATACTCGCTGTTGATGGTTTTCCTTTTTCGAGGTAGTCCACTAAGAGTATACCATGACAATCCCAAAAAACTGACGCCATAACCTTTCCGACCCATTGAGCCTCCCTCGGCCGCTCGGAGCACTACTGCCTACTTCAGTCCATTGCCGGGCACTCATTCTGTTCTCTGGTGTGTAATAGTGGATCCAGGTTTCATCAACAGTTACCAATCGACGCCAAAAGTCCGCCCGATTCCGCATCAGCAAGTCCAAACACTCTTTGGAAGTGCTCTCGCGTTCGTGCTTTTGGTCAGGAGTGAGCATGCGCGGCACCCAGCGGCAGGTTAACTTTTTCATATACAGAATATTGCCCAAGATATGGCGTGTGCGCTCAGTGCTAATCTTTGTGGTATCTGCTAACTCGCGCACCTTCACTTTCCGGTCAGCCAACACCATTTCATGTATTATCGGAGGGCCTGCCGCTGCGGACTTGATCGGTAGTGGAGTTGCGGCCACCACAAAACTCTCGAAACCAATATTTGACGGTGTTATCTGACGGAAATTTGGCATGTCTGCCTAAATATGAACGTAGTAGCGCATTCTGACGGTCAAGGAGGTTACTTTTCACCCCACCTAGTAGGGTCCACAAACTCTCATAAACTCGTTCAGTGGAGTTCCCAGTTATCACTGGAAGCGGGAGAGAACTCAGTGACTGAGGAGTTTAGTATGAGTGTGTACAATTGGAAACAATTGGCATGTATGAGGGGCCTAGTTGGACACGGGAGCATACACTAGCAAAGTCTGCTAGTTGTGTAGCTGGAAACCCCGTTGTTGGGCCCGCTAGAGTCAAATGTGTGTGTGAGTCTGGCGGGAGTTTGTGGAATGGAAGAGATCTGGAAGTCACTTTTTGGTAACGACCGCCTATAGAAGAGGTTTTTTTATTTTGCGAAGTCGGATGATTTTTTGTTTGGAATTGCGAAAAGCAATAGTTTTCTTTGTCGATAAGGTAAATTAACGTAGAGTAGCTTATTAATAGTCGCGAGATCAGACGAGACACGCAACCTGTCAGATTCATTTTTTGTCTGTTCGGGACTTGTAAAATAGCTGGTCACTTTATTGTCGATTGCGACGCTACGTCAATTTCAATAAATCGTCGAGCTCCAAGGGGCGCTTTTACCACGTTGTCTGGAACCCCGCTTTTTATTTATTTTCGCTTCTGTTGTTTTCTTTGGGGAAGATTTTGTTCTTTTTTTGAATTCGGTTTTTTTCTTTGTTCAAAGTTTCGTGATTCCTAGTGACAAAGCACGTGACGCTCAAATTCGGTTTTTCTTTGTTTTGTTTTCCCACGTTTAGTTGCCTCTTAAAGAGGTAGCGCATAATAAATCTACGAGTATTTATTATCTGTGCTTGAGGTCAAACGAACCCACCGCTGGAATTAGTGGGAATTCCAGAAAGTTATTTTTGATTCTTGGCAACAGCTGACAGTTGCCTGGAATTAAACATAGCAATACGTATATAAGATGATGAAGATAAGGACGTCAGTCACCAATGACGTAGAATACGGTTACCTTCTTTTCGTAGAGAGTAGAAGTTGATGGGCAGAGCTTTATGTATTGACGCTTGTGTTTTCATAAACCTCAGAGTAATAAGAAACTGATATTAACATTTCAAGCAGGATACGAACATATTGAAAAGACGAATTAATTAGCTGAAAGATACGTTTAAGAAGCCAAGCATTTCATTGCAAAGGGAAAAAAATGCACAAAAACGCCAAACTAATATCTAAATGCAAAACATCGTTCATGGTACAGGAAACTGAATAATGCACCTATGTTAAGCCTTCTAACTACAATAAAGGAGAGAAACCAAAATATTTTAGTTAGTCTTTAATGACAGTGTGATCAAGCCTTTTTATTCGACATTCAATTTAAATAAATAAATAAAATTGGTTAAAATGTATGTCTCAATTCCTCGTCCAATATAAAGTCAATTCTAAGATCAACTTAGTCGTCAATGCCAAATTTATTGATAAAACGAATTTCGACATCTCTGACTCGCATATTTGGGAAGTTACCAACAAAATCTTCAATAGTTGGATCTTGCATAGTCCTGTCAAATGGAAAGCCCATTGATCTCTTATCGGGAAAGAACTTGTCCTTTAAGCCACAGAACGAGGCCGCATTATCGCAAATGTCAGGACTGAAAAACAAAAATACAATTTTTAACTAAGAGATTAACTTGATTGATATCACAACACTACTTACACTTTATTGGTTTGAACAACTTCATCATTGACGTAGTCTGATATCATGACAAACAAATCGTAATCCATTCCATCGGGGGTACCTTTGGGTATAAGCATATGTTCAGGCCATCCGCAGCCACAGAATCGTGCCTCAGCTATGGCACCAGGATCAGTTAGTCGAAGCTCTGCATCAACTCGTCGGAACGTTCTCTCGAATGGGATGGTTACACTTGACAACTCAGAGCGGCGTTTGATGCGATTCTGTCCTGGTTTTACTGAAGAATATCACATATATGAAAGGAATTCTAGGTGGGAAAAGCAAATAATCTACTTACAAGTCACAACAAATCTGTCCAACTCGATAGCCAGCACACGCTTTTCATCCAAAAATAATGACGTGTCTCTTTCGTCACTTTTGGGAAGGATGAAAATTCGACAAGTTCCCAACCGAATTGCGCTACCAGTGTTATTCACAGTGATGTTGTAGTCGAAAGGATCATGTTGTAAATGTGTGAATCGTATGAAGGAATTTGCAGTTGGACCAGAAAAATCCATGCCCGTACCCAAGTCAGCATCACTTTTCTCCCAGTATGTTGTCAGTTTATTTGGCTGTGTCTTTTTTGAACGCGCTTTCACCTGCAAAGTTTCTACAACAATGCCATCAAAGGAGAGCTGAAATGAAAGATTGCGGTACTTCGTAATTCGATGATACTCGTAATTGAATGCTCACCTCATTTGTCTGATAGGGGCGCAAAAGAGCTTTGTGTTTGTTGCCCAAATTGTCTATGAATGCATGCCATCGGTAAAAGACTGGATCGCGCATAGCTGTTCCGAGATCTGCCATGACGCTAGGAGTTTCCAAAAATCTTGAATCTGTGTCGTGGATTATAGCCAACATAAAGTGGCCCAAGTTATGCAAATCACCATAGTAACGCCGGTTCATTGAAAGTTGTGAGGACTCGATGATGTTAAATAGAATGTCAATGCCACGAACCTCATCTAAAGGAACCTCATTTCCCTCAGGCTACATGTAAATGAAACAAAGTTTACCATGGCTTACAAAAAACGCAAAGTGTTGAAGAACATACATCAATAATGTATCCCAAGTCGATTGCCGCTTGAATCCGATTGATCCATCTTTCCAGGTCAGCTACTTCAATATTGATTTCGGTTCGGTTGATATCCTGCAACACAAGATCTGGCATACGAGATGCATACGATCGATTGGTAACACTGTTAATCAATTTGGGGAAGTATCCTTCCTTTATGCATTCTCTCAAGTTACTTAGAGGCTTCGTAGCCCCTAAATAATTACAAAAACGGTCTGTATTGTATCGCGCCATTATCTGATGATGCATGTACCAAAATAGTTCTCCACGGCGGTCTTTGACTACAACTTCTCTAGGTCCATCCGATGGATAGACTAAATGCCAATGCCAATGATGAAGATTTATGCCGATATCCTCACGGAAATAGGCCATCCTTTGCTCTTCTTCACGATCAGATGCCGTGTAGTTAAGTGGAGTTTCCATCGGAGTCTGTTAACTTTCAAATTAGTCAAATCGTTTGGTTTATAAATAAAAATAAATACCCTATCTCCGGAATTAGTCAGAATAGAAGCTTCATTACGAGCCTGACGAAGGGTCCTTGGCTCTATGAAATTGTTTGGGAATTGTTCATGTACAGGAGGTACTCGTACATTAGAAGTGTCACTCCTATGCTGGACTGCAACACCAAGGCAGTATTGAAACATATAGGGGTTCACACGATCCCTTAAGGAGAGTTATTTTAAATGTCAGAAATCATATTCAGTATTTGACTTGTTCACTTACTTGATGTAAATGGCGGTAGCAATAAACATCTCCTTGTCCTTAATTTCCATAAAGAGTGTTATCAAACGACTTGCTGCTTGTTTATGTAAAGGATTAAATAAACTGAACATTTCCTGAATTGCAGTCTTTGGTATGAAATCCAGATCGGGCTTGGGAATATCACGAATTGGAATCTACCGAGAAGAATGATATCGAACCGTATGAAAAGATCTACGAGTATTTAATTAATTTTAGACATACCCTCGTTTCAACATCGTTACTGTAGCGAATTTGAAGCTGCGGCCCCAGGTCGTAGTACTGTGGAGTAAAGAAGCTATCAGGCAGTTCGTACATGGATTTTCCATGATCTCGAGGAATGAAAGCGGGCTCCATTGGACGCTGGAAAAGCATCTCAAGCGCTTTGGTGTATAAGTCCTGATTTGTGGCCATTATTAGGGTTTGCTTAAGTGTTAAACAATCACGAATGTCAAGGGATTCGAACTTCGCTTGTAAGTGATTCGATAGTGAACGTGGGGTCAAATTTATACTGTTTTTGAATAGAATTCTGACCACAAGATTGGCGTTAGAAAAGGGTTAATGACTGGATAGAGTGCACGCAAGGGCTTATCTCAAGCCACACTGAAGATATCGTTTAATGAACTTTGTGCATTTGCACATGTTGCACTCTCGATGCAATCAAAGGCGAACGAACTTTGGCGAGATAAGGAAGGGAGAACGATTTACATAATGCGGTTGTACAACTTTGTAAAATAGTTTTTTCCGGAACTTAAATCGAAACCCGATTACGAAATCTGACCGGACTTCTACAACCCCGCCACACGTCACCTTGTTTTTCTCTAAGAAAGCACAAGAATATTAGGAATCTCTTTTAACACTAATCTGAAGCCCGACCTTAGACGTAAGACCTAAGGAGATACTAGAAAAATATATACCGCACGCAATATTACATAAAAAAAAAGTTTGAATCTCATAAGAAATACACTAGATATTTAAGATGTTTTTAAGATTGTTCTGCCTATTACTAGTGGCTGTGATCAAGTACATGGATGAGAAGAGGAAGAGAAGACATCTTATGGTTCTGTGAAGCCTTAATGGAAATATTTAAAGCCCATGCTATGAAGTGGGGGCATTCAGCCGTTTAAAATATTAGCCACATGTGTATTAATTGATAGAACGTATCTTGAACTTATTTTCTTAGACAGAGTTCGATGGAATAAACTCCTGTTTGGAAGAAGACAAATGTCCAAAAAAGCTTTAGCTTATAGTACATTTGATTTTTTGATAAGTCATTGCACGAGTTTTAAAGATCCCAATAACTGTAACTCGAAAGGAAATATTTTAATATGATTAGTTTTTCCTCAGCACGAATTTCCAGGTCCATATTGCTAATTGAAATAGCAGAGGGATCTTTCAAGTATCTTCATACGTCCAACTAACTTCATAGTTTTTTCTGCATAGCAGGTAAATCATCAATACACTTCCACTGTTCAAGAACAGATGCGCAGTTCAAACCTGAGTCTTACTCTCGGCTAATTTTTTCCGATTTGGAGGAATATTCCGACTTAGCCTTTTTCTCGAATGTTATTATGCACTTCAAAGTTCAAATATCTAAGAAGTAGCTTGAGAATACAATAACAAGATTAATTACATTGATATCGGCGAACGGCACACCTTCAATTTTCTAAATATGCGTTATATATTGGAGAGCTTATATTGATTTCGACGTTAAATTGAATAGCGAAGTGGTAAATGTGGATATCTCAACCGCCAAACAACTAAAGCAACTCTACAATCCCAAGAGACGGCTAAAGCCATTTCTATTCTCATTTCAGCCGATTAGCCTCTCCAAGCAGCTCGATTTTTCGCTAGCTACCTCCAGTTTTCAAACTAAATTGGCAGAGGTCCTCTTCCAGTTGCGTGATACACCTGAGTCGCGGTCTTCCTTTATTGCGCTGTCCTTCGGGGTTGAACTAGAAGACCGGAACGTTGAGGTCCATCAGTTCGTCGTTGCAGCCAAGAGCACCCTCATCAATTTTTGATAATGTCCATGCCTCTGCAACATAGAGCAGGACTGGGGTTAGTAAGGTCTTATGTATATTGGGTAACTTATGTTGGTCAAGAGTTAGTTTTGCTACCCAATTGCCTTCTCAGTCCAAAAAAGCTGTGACTGGCAAGAGTTATACGACACTGTTGCCATTGTCTGAACTGCTAAGGTGACAAAGTCCTGAAGTACTTTAAAGTTATAGGTACATCTGTCAAGGCTGACATTCTGTCCGAGACATCGCTGTTGAATTTATTTTGCTTGACAGCAAAGCTGTCAGTTGTCTTGCCCTCGTCGACCGCTAAACCCATTTTCGCCGCTTCCGTCTCAATACTCGCGAAAGTGCCACTGACATCACGCTGCTTTATCCCGATTATGTCAATATCGTCGGCGTATGCGAGTAGTTGGACGGACTTTTGAAAGATATTGCCTCTTGTGTTTGCTCGTGAGTTTTGCACTATCCTTTCAAGTACGATGTTACAGCGCATCGCCTTGTCTAAATCCTTTCTGGACATCAAAGGTCTCGGTGAGATCTTTACCGACCTTGATGGAGCAGCGTGCATTCCCCATCGTCATCCTGCACAGACGGACGAGTTTGGCAGGGATACCAAAACTAGATATTGCTCTGTATAGCTCGTCTCTATAGATGCTGTCGTAGGCGGCCTTAAAATCTATGAATAGGTGGTGTGTATCGATCTAAAGCTCATGGGTCTTCTCCAGGATCTACCGTACTGTGAATATTTGGTCGATGGTGGACTTTCCTGGCCTGAAGCCACACTGATATGGACCTATCAGGTTGTTGACGAACGGCTTCATGCGTTCACACAATACGGCGGATAAGATCTAATATGCGATATTAAGGAGACTGATGCCTCTGTAGTTGGCGCAGTTCAGAGGGTCTCCTTGCTGAGGTTCCATTCAGCGGGCATACTTTCGTCCGACCATTTTTTACAGATGAGTTGCTGTATGCTCCTTACCAAGTCATCGCCTGCCGCTTTGAAGAGCTCGGCAGTCAGGCCATCCGGTCTAGCAGCTGTGTTAGACTTAAGCTTCGATATAGCTATCTTCACTTCATCCAGGTCGGGTGGACGGAATTGTTGGTCGTCATCGTCCAAGTTGAAAGGTTGATTCTGCCTGACAGCGGTATTTGGTTCGTCATCGCCGTTATACAGTCTGCAGAAATGGTGTTTCCAAATCCTTAGCATTGACTGCGATTCCACTACGATGTTCCCTTGTTTATTTCTACAGGCTTCGGTTCGGGGTTTGTTTCCGTGGCATGCTATTTTTACCTATTGGTAGAACTTCCGAACCTCATTCCTGGAGTAGCATCTCTCAATTTCCTCGATCGCGCGCTTCTCATGCTCTTTCTTCTTCCTCCTGAGAAGCCGGTGTTCATCTCTCCTCTTCCGCTCATAGAGCTCATGAGCAGCTCTGGTCTTTCTAAGCAGCGCCGCGTTATATGCATCTTGCTTAGCTGCATGTGCTTGCCGGCATTCATCATCGAACCAGGGGTTTCGTTGTGGTGGACGAGTGAAACCCAGCACATCAGAAGCGGCATCTCTGATGGCGTTTTGGCAGTGCTTCCAATGGTCTTCGATGCTTGATGCAGGCGGCATTGGACCTCTTAAGAGATTAAGAGACACTCGATCGGAGAAGGACTTGGCGATCTCTTGCGATTGTAGCCATCTGACGTCGAATTTTCTCACAGCATTAGTTTGTCTTGGCGTAGTTTGGGATATCCGCAACCGTACCTTGGCTACAACAAGGTAATGGTCCGAGTCGATGTTGGCTCCTCGGAACGTACGGACATCCATAATGCTGGAGGAGTGTCTTGCGTCGATCGCAATGTGATCAATCTGGTTGACTGTTGATTGATCAGGAGTTCTCCAAGTCTCCTTGTGTATGTCGAGATGTGGGAACCGCGTGCTAGCCATGACATTGTTTCGCCCCGCCGCAAAGTCGATTAGCCTGAATCCGTTATCGGAGGTGGTGTTGTGCAGGCTATATTTTCCGATTGTTCCACCAAAGATACCCTCTCTTCCTAGCTTTGCATTAAAATCACCGAGGACAATTTTAATGTCATAGCTAGGGCATTGCTCGTAGGTCTTGTTAAGGAGCTCATAGAAGGCATCCTTGGTATCGTCATCTTTCTCCTCTGTGGGGGCATACGCGCATAGAAGGCTAATGTTGGCGAATTTAGCCTTGATGCGGATTGCTACGAGGCGCTCGCTCACATGACGGAAGCTCAGGACTTCTTGTATTACTTAGTCTGCCTCCGACAACAAATGTGCATCCAAATAAGTGCTGCATTTGACGTCGATAGCAATTGCCGTAGTAGATGTCGCAGTTTTTCATCTTCTTTTTGTCCAGCCCATCCCATCGCATTTCTTGGATGGCGGTTTGCGTGGGTTGTCAGCAGTAGATCCGTCCATATCCGAGGCTTGTTGATGCTTCGTAACTTATGTTTTTTTTTAAATGGACGGGCAGTTAACTTAGAGGCTGAACCCCTAACCTGGAGGACCAGTTCCACTTTGAGTGCCCCTAGGACGAGGGGTCGGTTACACCGAAGCCAGTAACCCGTTCCGGGATGTGAGCGCTGCCATTGGCCCATATAGTGCACGCCCGCCACCATCTCTTTTCCAAGATTCTGACTAAGTCCTGGAAATCCTTTCCGGCCTGAGCTCGAAATATGTCGGAGTAGCCCGGATAAGGTCTTGTTTTGTTTTTCCGACACTAGTCCCGGTTTATGGCGCAGGAAACTCGCCATTTGCCCCCTTCACTTCGCAATCTCTAGTGAGATTACCAAATGGCGCTACGGGGAGGCTTGAAATAGGGCTTATTAGCTATTTCTACGATTTCTTATACTGATCGTTGCCTTCCACCCATACAACCTAAATATAATAATAACCAAGATATGAAAGCTTACAAGAACCCAGATCCAGATATCTACTATTACTGCCCTCGGTTCAGCGAGTCTCCCATGGTTACTGGTTTTATATGGGTTTTGGTTAGGCTTAAAAATTGTAAATTTCTGTAACTCACCTACGAAGAACCGAATGGAGTTACCAATGTATGGATGCCAATATTTCGACGAATCAGAAGTTTGGTGTTATAAATTAAGAAAAAAAAGTTCACTATTATCAGGTACCGATTGCGGTATCTAGCTAGCAATTGCTTCAAAACCATTATCATATCTGTTCTGTTTGTTAATGCTATAATCATGGTCACTTTTCCAGGCCTCTCTTAAAGCCTTAGTAAACAGCGATTTCGAAAGAATACATCAAACGTTTTCTTGCTGCAATCTCTCTCTTTTTAAAACCCCCCAAATTTGATTATCCACTTTTCCATTCAAGTTTCGTTTCCTACGAAATACGAAAAGTTGTCTTCTCTTTTCATATATATCCGGAACCGGCATAAAGTCCTTTGGATTCAGAACATAGCTTAAATGCCATTAAGTGTCCAACCTCCAAATGGAAATATCCATTAACCCATTTACAAAAATTCTCAATCCGACAACGATACAATTTAAAAAAAAAAAAAAAAAAAACTTTTCATAAAGTCGTGCTGCCACAAGCAGACGAAGGACATTAATCCAAATTCAATGAGGTACCCCCATCCCGACTGTCCTTGCCCTTTTATATTTTTTATTTAACTTAACTCCTTCCGAGCACAAATACTCGTAAAAAAGAACAAAATATACCTTTTAGAGCCTCCACTTGAATCCAGTGGAATTTTCAGTAGTCATTTATCATCTGCCACTTTCCCTGGGGAAACTGCCGCTCTCATTCAACACTTCGTGAAGGTTAAAGCTCGCGAGTACACTCGTTATAATTTAACAAAAAAAAAGAAAAGACAACAACAACTTTGGAATGACAAGGACCTGTCGCAGCGATATTTTCCGACCATTTACAAATATAACCACGACAAGAGGTTGTCAAATAGGGGTAGGGGATGGTGAGAAATTCTTATCATTTCATTTGTTCATTTTGAAAATCTGGCATTTACTTTATTGCCAAACGAACAAACCCTTGTCTGGCAAAGCTAAAAGTCCTTTACGCTCGATACACCTTGAAAAATACAAATAAATAAATAAAAGAACGAATTCGTCTAGGCGATGAAAATTGGTCAATTGCAATTTGTCACTTAAATTCTTCCAAGCCAACGACTATAATGTTCTCTTGATTCTAACGCTAACTCGTAATACGGAGGGAGGCTTGGGAATAATTAATTTTAATTGAGCGACTCTTTGCAAAATTAGATATTTTGTGCATTCAAGTGGTGTTTTATGCCTGCAAATACTGATGGCGCGATTTACATTTTATGCCCAAACATAGACATAGGGCCAAAACTCAAAGGGTTAAATGAGAAAACATTTTTTTTGCTTTTATCTGACAACGGTGGGTCGTTGATTACTGGATAGTGTAAATAGAATTATAATGAGAAAATTATCGCTATTGACAAATGGCAAACAAGGATCCTCCTAGTAATACGGGAATAGCAAATACTTTAGAAACAGAAGCAGCTTTAATAGGCCAAATTGAAAAAATTGTCGACTATCAAGCAGCTATTAGGAAAACAAACTCAAACCGCTTAGAACTAACGTCTATCTTAAATTAAAATCAAGAAAATCATTCAAAAATATGAAAAAAGTAACCAGTAACCAGTTGTAAAACCGAAAATCTCTTATATGCCTACGCTACCAGAACTAACCACTTCAGCACAGAGTACCTGGAAACCAACGCTTGCCTGAGGAAACTTACAGAGGCACTACAGCAATGGCTGCACCATATTGTGTTATTTATGCTAAAATACTTAAGTGTTTAGTGGTACAGTAGTGCTTCGTTACAACGCTAATTAGAAATTTGCAGTTTTGGTCTTGTGGTATTCCAGACCGTCTTTTCACTAAATACTCAAATGGCAGAAGAAGCTTTAAGCGCAACTTGGGTCTCGCTACAAACACAGATAGTTTTCAATACATTCCTTCTTCATTCCATCTGACCAATGATTCGATTTTTAAGGGCACTCCAGAAGAAAAAAGTCTAACAGAGTCAAATAGCAGCTCCGAGCGGCCAATTGACATCGACATGGCGACTCATAATACGATTTTTGGACCTATCGCGCAAAAACGCGATTGTTTGATGGGCTGTGGATGCATTGAAAAAAAAAAAACAAAAAAAACACTGTGGCGCTGGTAGCGCGGTATGGGCTATGGCCTAGCTTCTTGACACTCATTTGTCACATCTAAGCGGGGCCTACGGTTTATCGCCGAATCCGAACGGCACTCCTTAAAAGCTTTTTCATAGGCAATTTTACTTTCGGGCCATTTGCCATTGTCCTCCAAAAAGGTGGTGACGATTTGAAAAATTGTTGGTGATGCCGGGAATCGAACCACGGGCTCTCTACGTGATAGTCCAATGACCTAACCATCGCGCCATTGCCACCACCGTGTCGATTCATTGGCTTCTCAAAAATCAATACGTGCTAGTTTTCCAATCCCCAGATGCGACAATTTTGTTTGTTAACATACTCGTAGATGCTGAGATGTGAACGCGCCACGTAAGAAGAAATGCTTTTCGACCAAGCCACTCGAGCTGCTGTAAAGCCCGAACTACGAGTAAAAAGCAATAACGAAGTGGATGGTTATTCACTTTCAACTGCTGAGTCAATTGGACCTTGTAAGGGAATAATCCGAAATCTTTGTGCAGACTAACATCAGGCTTGTGCATACAGTACAATGACATGGACCATGAGTATTGAGCAAGCCAGCCATATGAACTTTTTGCACAAATTTCCCGATGTTGCTTACACCTAAACCGATTCATTTCGTTCAGCGGGGTGTACGATACTGTGATAGTCAAGCATTTGAGTAGCAAAAAAAACTGTCGATTATGCTGATACATGTGAAAAGAAACTTGTTTTTGGACCATTCGTTACCATATAGTGACGAGCCACATATACTGTCGAAAACCCCCGCCAAGAATTCTGAGCGTAGGCGTTAGCATTGTTAAGGGCATTAAACAAAGTGTCGAAAAGCGTGCACTAAATTGAAAATCAAACAGTGATCTGACAACTTGAAGCCGTCAAAAAAAGCAACAACATACTACAATTGAAGGCCAAATACTGATCAGAAAGTTCCCGGAATAACCACCGTGTAGTGCTCCCATTGTTTCGATTTGAGTTCTGTTTTATTTGTTAATCTGGTACATCTATTACTGATATTCCGTCTAAATCCTAGCATCATAGCTTGACATTTGCAAAAGTTATGTAGCCAAGAGTACTCGTACATCTATCTTTGTATGTTTGGCGATTTTTTACAATTTACAACAACGAACTTGTATTAAATTTTGCGTAAAAAACGGATTAATGGTGCGTGAAAGTTGGAAATATTGGAAAAGTGTTTCGGCAACGATTCTCTAAAGAAAACGGTCGTTTACCGGTGGCACGAGCTGTTCCAAAGTGGTCGTGAGTCAATCGAAGATGATGAAGTAAAAGAAATGTTGGTCAATAACCGCAAATTAATCATCAGAGAGATAGCGGAGGATTTGAACAATGCCTATGGATACGTCCAAGACATTTTGGTTAATGGTTTGGGTTTCCGTCGTGTAGCAGCAAAGTTGGTGCCAAAATATCTCAATTTCATGCAAAGAAGAGACCGTGTTGACGTCGCAAAAGAGATGATTTGCGAGGCTGAATCTGATCCCACATTCATCCAAAGGATCATTACTGGAGGCGAGACGTGGGCTTATGAGTACGACATGCAATCCAGACATCAGGCAAGTGAATGACGTTCACCAAATGAGCCGAGACCAAAAAAAAACACGTCATTTTCAGTCAAAAAAGAAGACAATGCTCACGGTTTTCATGGATTACAACGGTGTTGTGTATCATGAATTTTGGCCAGAAGGCCAGACAGTAAACAAAGAGTATTATTTGGGCGTTATGAGACGTTTGCGTGAAGCAATTCGCCGAAAGAGACCAGAATTGTGGGCAGAAAACTCGTGGATTTTGCACCATGATAACGCAACGTCGCACAGTGCCATCATTATTCGTAATTTTTTGACAAAAAATGCAACAAATACCATCCAACAGCCACCGAATTCACCTGATTTGGGTCCCTGTGACTTCTTTCTGTTCAATCGAGTTAAAAAATCACTACGGGGAACGCGTTTAAGTAGCCGAGAGAAAGTAATGGAAAAATCGCAGGAAACACTGATGGACATACCGAAAACCGAATATAAAAAATGTTTCGAGGGTTGGATCAAGCGCTAGCATAAGTGTGTTGCAATCGATGGGGATTACTTTGAAGGGGACAATGTATAGTAGATTTAGATGGATAAACTTGTATTTTCGGAAACTTTTTGATCAAGGTGGTATACCGCGAAGATGAAGATTGGGCTCCACTTATACAGTCGTTATAGACATAATCATCTTGTTTCTTTATGCACGCATAGAGCTTATCTATTTACGTTTGCCTCTGTGAGACCCAACTCAATGTTATGTAAGCAAGCGAGATCATTCCATTCTTTGAAGGACGCGCCATCTTAAGAAGCCTCTTGTGGAGACTATTGTCTGCCCTGTGCATCACTGTGATCATATAGTCAGCATTTGTTTTTAAGTTTCTGAAGTAGATTTGAAGGAGACCAGATTCAACGTAGATGGCGTATGAGGGGGTAGTTGGCGGGAGTTCAAAGATCCGTTTAAAGACGACCCGTTGTACCGATTCACACTCTTCAAAATACTTGTGGCCAAATACTTAATTTACGTAGCAGAGGCACGCGTTAACAATGGCATTCAAAAACTTCAACTTTGAGGCGCGCCGATTCGTTGGTTGCCAAAGAAGCTTCGCCACATTAGGATAATGGCAGTTTTAGCAACTACTGCTTTTCCGTGAATATGAGCTTTCATATCGAGATTCGCTTTTATAAGAAAACCTAGGTAATTATATTCCTTGACAATTTCGATCGGCTCGCCCTCCAAAGTCCAGCTTCCTCGGGCAGTCCTGCTACCCCTACCAGTACCGAATATCATAATTTTTGACTTGAAGGTGTTAATCCTTAAGTCCCATAAATCGCATTAGCTTTTCAATCTGTTTACTTGCAGCTGAAGAGTATGTGGGCTATCAGACAGAATGACCAGATCGTCAGCATACAAAAGGGCTTTAACTTCAACTTCACCAACTCGAACCACTCCAGGTGGATAATTTGCTAGAGAGCAAATAAAAGTGGACTAAGCACACAGCCCTGTCTGAACTGAAAAATTGTCTGACAAAACACTGCCGCTCGAAGTCATAGCGAGGGTTTGTGTGGTAGGCTCCTTATAAAATTGGTCGAAAGTCCCAGAGTCTATAACTTGTACAGCAAAGAATTTCTATTAACTGTGTCAAAGGCCGCCTTAAAGTCTACACAAAAGGAATACAGTTTCTTCCCCCTCTTTCTAAATCTTGTGGCGACCGTTGTCAATGCAAAAATTTGGTCAATCGTAGAGAACCCTGCACGAAAACCTGCTGGGAAAACACTAATACCATTGTTGGTCTCCACCCAAACTGTCAACCTATGGTATAAGATTCGTGAGAAGACCTTTCTAAACTATTCATTCATTTAATATGCATTTTTATTCAACTCCATTCAATAACTCTTACATGCTATACAAAAAAACGCTTAAAAATTAGCTTAATTAACTTAAAATTATCTTATTCTAACTTACTGGCCCCATGCGGACACTCTAAGTTAAACCTAACAATTAAAATTTGTCTTTCGACGTTTAGTACATTTCATTTTTAAATTATATTGTATTACTCGTAATTGCAATTAAAACTAAGAAAATAATTTTATAACAAAAACTTAGTAAATTAACTTATTTTTTTTTTTTTCATCTTTTAAAACTTAAAACTAAAACTTATTAACTACCTTAACATAATTCTTAATCTACTTAGGCTACTTAAGCTACTTAAAATTATCTTATCATTTAGGTATTATATTTTTTTTGTGGGAAGAAGTTACCCGAAGGTTACCCATCTCTTTGTTTTTGTTGTTTTATATTTTTTTTTTGTATTTTTGTTTTTTGTATATATATATATACACAATATATATATATATATACATTTTTTTTATTTTTTTTTTTATTTTTTATTTTTTTTATTTTTTTTATTTTTTATTTTTCCCTTAAAACTATCCTAATCCTACATAAATCTATGTAAGTCAGCCACGGCTAGAAAATTAGGTTGCCGACCCTGCTCCTTAACGAAGCTAACTAGTGCTAGAATTCGACGACGTAGATTCCGCTCCTTCAACAAGCCACCAAAATTGTTGGTGCTGCTGAGCAACATCCCTCATGTCGCGATTCCCTACCGCTCTACTGAACCGGAGACGCTCCGCACTGCCGTGTGCGACGTCTCTATCGTAGTTAAGTCGCCTCTCCGCAGCTGTTCGAGCGACATGGAAGATTAACGGCACCGCTAATCTATCCTGGATCAGACCTTTCATGTCGAGGTAGAGGAACGCTTCTGGAGGAATAAAGCCGTCAAAGCGAACTCTCTCGTGATACATATAATTGGGGTAGTAAGCCCCAGAGATCAGGTTATTCGACGAGGTCATTGCTCTTGCAATGTGCCTTCGAGTCAACTTAATAACAAAATTGTCCACTCTTATTAGGTTAGCCCTATTGTACAAGACCTCATTGCGATAGAATTTTATGTACTCAGACTCTGGTGTTCTGTATAGGCGAAGACAAGCCCTAAGGCAAGCCCTCTCAAACACCCGAATCTTTTCCAAAAGACTTGCTCTCACGTTGAACCACACGGGACAACCAAATGTAAGCATAGGCCGAATAAGGGCCATGTAGCAGATCACCTTTACCCTCGCATCGAGTTGCCTGTTATAAAACAGTCTCTTTGTAAGGGCAAAAGCACCTTTGGCTCTGGCCAGAGCAACATCTATATGTTTGTTAAAATATAGATATTGATCTAGCCAGATCCCAAGGTATCTGACTACATTTCGACAAGCAAGTGGTTGTCCGTGTTGTCCAACGATCTGAAACTTTCGCCAATTCTTTCTGGTATCCGCATAGGCCCCAGACAAAGGCGTCCTAAAAAGAATGGTTTCCGACTTCTGAAAGTTGATCTTCAACTTCCAGTCGTCGCAATATTGTTTAATTTTATCGAAGTCACGTTGCAAAAGAATGTTTATAACCTCAATCTTTGGACCTGATCTGTACGCGATTAAGTCGTCTGCGTACGCTATGGCATGGTGAAGTGAACCTATCAGATCGCTTGTGTAAATGTTGAAAAGGATTGGCGAGTTGACCGCACCTTGTTGCAGACCGTTTTTAATGTTGAATGTACCAGTAGAAGTCACATCGCCATTTTTCACGATGAACTGTCTATCTGTGAGCATATTGAAAAGAATGTACAGTAGTGGTTTACTAATGCCCAGTCTGTTCAACTTGTAGAAGAGTCCCTCTAACCATACGGTATCGAAGGCCTTTTCCAAGTCAATCAGGCAGGCACCAGTGCACTGTTTCTTGGCTTTGTTCCATTGGATATCAGAAACCAGTTTAGACGCGGCATGAATAACATCATGCCCCGCCTTGAAACCGAATTGATTATCCGGAACTATATTTCTGTCCTCAACCCATTTAGTCAGGACTCTATTGATGACTTTTTCGAAAACCTTACTGATGTTTGGAAGGAGACTGATCGACCGGAGATTCGCCGGATTGGAGGTGTCTTTATCCCTTTTGGGGATGGGATGTACCACCGCCATTTTCCAATGCGCTGGATAATGTGCATTATTCATTGCATTGTTAAACAGGGTGGTATAAATGTCCACCGCTTCTAGTGGGAGATGTCGAAGCACAATGTTCGGTATTCCATCGGTTCCCACTGATTTCTTACTTCTAATTGTGTCGAAGATCGTGTGAAGGTCTTCCTTCGAAATAAACGGGGGTTGTTCCCTTTCATTGGCGATGACATTATTTGCCATATTCTCGTCACTGAACTGGGTGAAACCCGAGTTCTCGATTCGCCAATTCACTATTTCATTTCGAAGGTAGAAATTGTGGGCAAGGACTCGATTTTCCAGGTCGTGGTTGGGACCAATGATGTCATTTGTCTTGTACACTTCCTGGAAAGTTGCTCCTATAGCCTCTACCTTCTCCTGCGGATCTTCGATCACAAAGAAGTTGTCATCATCAACAGCCTCATTTGGATCTATGCCTGCTGTTGAAAGTATGCGTTCATTGTCTGTCGTTCGGGCGATTTTAAGACATGAAAGGTCGTCTTGATCTTTCCTCCGAAATATTTTATTTATTTGCGGGAACATATTCGGGTTGCTGGTATTTACAGCCCGAATTTTGTTGTTCCAATACAAACTTACAGAAGCCCTGTAATTTTCTTTAATTAATGTTTGGAGGTTTTTGATCGACGACTTCAATGTCATAATCTCCGGGCTATGTCTATTAGTAAACTGTCTGTACAAGGTCTTCAGTCTTGAGAGTAGTCTACTTTTATGTCGGTGAAGTGCGTCAATAGTTGCGTTGCGGAATAAGTCTTCGTTGTCAGTGTGTTGATACCGAGGTATCGTTTTGTCCATAGTCCGTTTAATTGTCTCGTCCATTAGTTTTAGATACCTGTCAATCTCCTCGTTTGACAGATTTCTGTTGGACGGTGGATAGAGCGAATTCGAGGAGAGTGCTCTAGTCAGTGTCCTGGAGAAGTGTGTCCAACGCACTCTACTATAGTTGTAGTGATGCCTTTGAACATACTCATCCAATTCCGCATTTTCGTTCGGAACGGTTATTTCGGTACTAAGACCGCAATGGTCACTGTCATATACAAAAGTCCGAAGACAGTTTACAGTTTGTTGGTTCGTACCTGTCACTTGTATTCGTGTGTCGAACAACAGGAGATCCAAATAGGAGCCATGTCTAGGAAACGACGGACTATCCGTCGCCTTTATGCCGAGTCTATACATCACACTGTGTTGACCCCACCAATTGAATAGTAGGTTCCCTCTAGTGTTTGGTGTATTATTTCCCCAATCGCTGTGTTTGGCGTTGAAATCTCCGCCGATAATGAAATAGTTTTCCTCCAATTCCAGTCTCAGGAATCGAAAAAGTGTCTCGAGCTCTGAGATGAATTGGGTGGATTGAGTAGCCTTAGGAGCATAAACAGACACCATGTATAACCGCTTTCCACTGCGGAGAGGGATATACATGATGCATGCTTCTAGCACCTGAAACCTACGCACTACACGACTGTATATTCTTTTACAACGTATGCCTTTTCTTACGAAGATTGCAACGCCTCCTCCTTGTATGGAGTTGGGTCGATTTCTTCGCATAATTTTGTACCTTTTGTGCCTCATTTTGTGTCTTTTGCTTAGCTTAGTTTCGCTAACCAAAAGCACATCAGGGGTTTGGTCTTTAAGCAACTTGAACAGTGTGGCTCTTCGCTCAATCCTAATCAGTGAATTAACATTCACTGCAAGGACCTTCAGGGTTTGCTCCGCCATGTACGTACCCATTACGACTGGAGGCGCGTGAGGCTCGGCAGAAGCGCGTAGATTTGATCCACGCGCGCAGCTTGTTCAGTAATCTGACGTTGAAACTGAGCCTTCTGCCCCTGGATAGAGAGCAAGATAGCTAGAATGTCAGTTGCCGGTTCCGGTGCTCTAGGCGCTGGGGCCTGAGAAGCAACCTTCGCTTGCTGTGCCGTATTCCCCCTACCTGCCGCCATTTGGGCGTAGGTAACTTGGGGAGTAACGGCTGGTGTTTGTATTTGAACAGGTGGACGCTTAACTTCCACTTTTTGCTGCCGAGCCAGATTTACTCTTTTCATGTACTGGAATTTAGGACAACCCCGATAATTTGCGGTGTGTCCCGTATTCTTACATAAAACGCAAGAGAGTTGACTTTTTTCCGACGCTCCATCCACACCCAGAGGGCATTCTTCTGATTTGTGGTTCTTACCGCACTTGACGCATCGAGGCTGCATTTCGCAGTTCGACGCGGCATGCCCGAACCTTTGGCAGCGAACACATTGCAAAATGTTATCGCTCCGTTTTACTTTTTCCCAGTGTACAACCTGGTAGTCTAGGACTTTGATATTCCTTAGACCATCCAGTTTGCTTTCGGGAGTAAGCTGAACCAGGAAGAACGGTAGTTTCCGTTTCTCCCTTTTGGCTCTAGCTGTGGTGAACGGCTTGACCCCTACGAACTTGAGCTCTTCGCACTCTTTCTCTTTGAGCAGTGCGAGGAGCTCCTCCGGATCAGTTGACGGTTCAATCCCCCTCAGCAGCATTGTTTGCAGCTTTTCCCCCTTCGGGGTGAAGGAGAAGAACTCCGTCGTCGAATCCTTTAACAAGCTTTTTATTTTATTATAGCGCTCCACTGTGTTGCAGTGGATCGCATGTCTATCATTACTTAATCTTTTGATAAAAAAATTATTGCCTATGGCCGACTTACATAGATCAATGGTTTCTTTTAACTCCAGTTTGTAAGTATTGATCGGGGGTATCCTTTGTTTAGCTGGTTGTTGTTGTTGTTGCTGTGGCTGTTGACGCTGCTGCTCTCGCTGTTGTTGCTGCTGCTGTTGCTGTTGTTGTGGCTGTTGCTTTTCTGTTTTTTGTTGTTGTTTTTGTTGTATTTTACTTTTTTGCTGAGGTTGTGCCTGTTTCATTGTTGGTTCTTGCGCAATTTTTTGATTTTTTTGCTGTTTTAGCTGATGTTTCTGTGGTTGCTGTTGGGGTATGGTTTCACTCCCCTTGGGCTCCCGTTGAGAGCACTGTAGTTGCTGTTGTAGTTCCCTCTCTCGCCTTGCAACTTGCTTAGCTTTTATTGCAAGTACTTTTTGTTGTAGCTGCCTGATGCTACTATTCAGAGCTTCAACTTCGTCCTCTTCGTCCTCTGACTCGGAAGCCGCCAGAGATGCGAAGGTATTTTTGCAAATATTGTGGCCTTCTTCACCAACATATGGGAGATCGTTTTTGTCAGCTGCCGCCCTTTTTGTCGTTGTTGGCGCCTCTTCCCTTGCTCTACCAGGCAGCTTTTTGGGAGAGGTTGAAAGGGAAGGGCGCTTTGCTGAGTTCGGAGTTGGTTTCAACATCCTCCTCCTCTTTATCGTCATTGCCGATGTTGCTGTTTTTGTTGTTGTTGTTGTTGACGTCTTCTTTTGAACTGGCTTAACGGCCTGATTATCAGATGACGTCGCGCCATCCTCTAATCCCGCTATTGACATAGCGGACCGTTCACTGCCACTCATCGTTTGAACACACTTTTTTTACACAATAATCTCGTTTTGTCTTTTTAACACTTAAAAAATAAAAATGGACAATGTTTATTCGGGGACTCGAACCCACGACCCTGGCTCTCTCGGCTCACTGCCACTACCACCAGGCTACCGAATACTTTATTTGTTGTTTCTAATTTGATATTTCACAAATTGTTGTTTGCTATTTCACACAAAATAAAAGCCGAAACACGCCTGTTCTCTGCGGAGATCAATGAACGACTGACCTTTCTAAACTATAGTACTACTGAGTTGACTATTAACGATTGACGATTAAATTCGTTAGGCTCAATACATCTCTCTTTTACAATATTAGTTCTTCAATAAATATAAATCCGTGCTATTGCAATGAACTTTTCTAACCTTAGTACGAATATGTGTATGTGCTGTATCCTCAAACAGATACTCACTCTCACCTTACCTGACTCGAATTTTTGGATAAATATTCTCATCCGCCTTCCAAAAATCCCACCTTTTCTACTACTACTAAAACACTACTTTTCTTTATCAACAAAAGTCAAAGTTATTTTGCGATTTAAAGATAAACAGAATAGATGTGGGCGGCAAGTATCATTTTCTGAAGTGTTTCACTGACTTCCTAAACAATGAACTTCCCACAGGTAATAACAGATACATCTATCTACACATAGTAACCCGAATGTTTTTCAAAATTATTCAACAAGAAAATTGTTCACAAGCACAAAACTTATCTTGAGGACCTTTAAATTTTCCGCAGTACATATTCGTAAATAAGTTTCCTAAGTATTTATTTATTTAAACCTTGGACTTTGGAAAATGTATCCTTCGCCCCGGAGTGGTACATGAGAATTCTGTTGGCCGCAGGACAAATTCTGCAATGAAAATTTAAACGAAACAAACGAAATCTTTCAAATGAATTCCACACAATACACGTACTCGTATCTTGTAGATGTTCGCGTTTTCTTATTTTTTTTTTTCAATTTTTATTTTTTCTTTTCTGTTTACGTACAACGAATATCACAGTTTAATGTTGAATTTTGGGCAGAGTGACAGACCAGGCGAGGAAAATCTGCAAATTCGTAGATATCCGGAGGTTAGGTTGTACATATACATATGTCGGCTACCTTTACATGAGTTTGATTAGGCTTTTTACAAAGTTAATTGAATTCTTGACCTAAGGGCTTTGCTTTTTTAAAGGTATAAGGTAAAAAATTCTAAACTTTAAATGAATAAGGAAGAACAATTTAGATGGTATCTAATGGAAAGTTTTTAGGGAAGAGTTGAGCTGATCTCACAGAAGGAATTTCAAAGACGGGTTAAAATGTCAAAAAGTTGATTGGAATACTTGTTATGAAATTAAAGTAACGTTGAGAGTTTTGTTTTCGAATTTAGACTCTAAAGGTTGTCCCTTTTATGAGGTTTACTACAAATAAAAAATTCCATTAATGTTCAAAGAGTTAAATCCAGAGTAATTCTACTTAATAAAGTGAGTAAAATCCTTTTTTTTCTATAAGTACTGGTCTTTCGACATTCCACCTTATTTATAATTTAACATTTTTACAATTCAAAGCAGACATTTTTAGACTTTTAAAATATACAATGAATCTTTTAATTAGAACAGCAACCATTAAAGAAGAAAGCATTGAACTCGTACTTACTTTCTTACTTACTCGTACTTATGGTGGCGCTACAGTCTTGCGTCTCAGCCAACGATCGTCTCTAGCAGCGCGTTCCTTCGCTAGCTGCCTCCAGGTTCCCGCGCTAAGTTGACTGAGGTTCCTTTCTACTTGCGTGCGCCACCTGAGTCGCGGACTTACTCCTACTCTGCTTTATCCCTCGGGGGCGGATAAGAATACTTTTTGAACCGGAGCGTTGGTATCGCTCTACAAGACCCAACCATCTCAGCCGTTGGACACCCGCTATTCTTCTGTCTAGTTGTGTGTCACTGTACAGACCGTACTGGTCGGTGTTGTGACTCCTACCCCACTCATCGTCAATACAGACGGGACCGAAAATTACTCGAATTTCACCCTCAAAGCAACAAAAAGCCCCCTTAACTTTAGTCAGTTCCCTTCTTAGCACGAAGAATTGGTAAGAGTTATTCTTCGATTTATCTCAGCGCTGGTCTTATTGTCTGAATTAATAGCGGAGATTAAGTAGACCAAGTCCTGAACTTCTTGGTGTTATAGTTATATCTGTAAAGGGTTACGTATGTCCTAGACGTCGGTGTTGACAGTAAATACATGGTCTTGCCCTCGTTGATCACTTACTCCATCTTCGTCATTTCCGCCTTAATACCCACGAAAGCGCCATCACGCTGTTTTCTACAAATTGTGTCAATATCGTCTGCGTATTCGAGTAATTTAAACTGATTAATGGGTGGTGTGTAATATGTATCGATCTGAAACTCATGCATTTTCTCCAAAATCTACTATAGTGTGAATATTTGGTCGATGGTGGACTAACCTGGCCTGAAGCCACACTGATATGGACCTATCATGCAATACTACAGATAAGATCATGTTGACGATGTTTATGAAGACTGATACTGGCGGCAGTGGACCTCTTGAGAGATTAAGCGAGACTCGATCGGAAAAGGATCTAGCGATTTCTTGCGACTGTAGCCGCCTGACGTCGAAATTCCTAACAGTAACAGCTTGCCTTTGCGCTGTTCAACATATCCGCAACCGCAACTCTTTTACAACAAGGTAATGGTCCCAATCGATGTAGACTTCTTGAAGCGCTCGCCTATCCATGATACTGGAGGCGTCTCTTGCGCCGATCGCAATGTAGTCAATCTAGCTGACGGTTGATTGATCAGAAGTTCTCCAAATCTTCTTGTGCTCTCTGCGACTTTTTTTTTACTCCACCGCAAAGACGAATAGCATGACTCCGTTATCGGAGTTGGTTTCTTGCAGACTATTCCTTTCGCTTCTAGGGGCGTGTGCCCATTAAGGGCTCATCCCCAAGCCCCTCTTGCCTTAGACTCCGAATTAGTCTCGGATATCCTTACATGAGCTCCAAATATGTCAGAGTAGCCGATACGGTCTTATTTGTGTTGTTCCGTGATTTTACTTCGCCGTTGATTTCATCTGCTGCACCGGGTATAGTGGTGGTACTTTTGTCTGCTGGTTAGCATTCGCGCTAATAAGATGGGCAAGTTCAATCCAGATGGACATCGATCAGTGCCAGGTGGTTACCACTTGGAAGTATGAACAATTGATGAGCAGAAGCAGTTGCAATTCTAGGTACAGCAGGTTGTCACCTCTCAACGCCTGCAATTTTTCAACAGCACACAACAATCGAACCTTATCTGAACTTCCAAAGGGACTAGTTTTTAGGGCTGAGATTTTAGTATCCTTCGCAGACAGGTGGCGCAATTCGAAGAGTGAATGCTCCGATCAGTTTAGGGGAGCAGCAAAATCATTCCTGAACCACATTTCTACTTTTTTGCCCTTTTGGTAGATGAGTTTAAATAAATGGATTGGCCATCCATCCAGTGTGCAATACGATCTAAAATTGGTCCACGACTTTTTTCTTTCGTTCAACATGCCTACCGGAAAGAAAAGTCGGTGGAAACGGCTCGACATTCACTAAATAACCCCATTGAAGGATACTTACATTAAAGAGAGGGTTGCGTACCTGGGCAAATAAACTGCCTTTAACAGCGTCAACACGTCCACAGACAAGACGGTGGTGACAATTCTGAAGATAGATGACTCACTTGGGAGTTGATCAGTTTTGTGCTAAGCAGCAGGATAATCAGTTGATTATCACACTTCTGCTAAAAAACGTGTCAGCAGAGGTAAGCCGCAAGGTGGTGTCCTTTCACACCTCCTCTTGAACTGCATGTGCTTGCTCTACTGCTCATATACCTTGAAGCATGTGGTAGCAGAATGGCTACCGAGGAAAATGGCCGTCACAAGAAAGCATCTCAACTCTTACAGCAAATTCTTAAAGCCAAATATGTAGTTCTTGTTTTAGGCAGGAAGATTAAAAACCTAGAAGGTAATGTAAGGAATGTTACAGTAGCTTCATTACTTCAAAAAGTCTTTGGGGACAAAGGGTGACTAAAACCTCGCATTTCCCCCAGCTTCACACAGTACTCTCCACTAATAAACTTTCTTCTACAATAACTTAAGCGGCCCTAACAATATAGATGACAGAGTCTCCAACGCTTCGTAAGAAGCTCAAAGAATAGTAGAGTCATAGATGCACGTGGCATCACAATGGACCAACAGGACAAAGTGAATTGGCTTTCCAACACCAACTGTTACCTAACCCGAGGGTTTTAAAAGTAATCCTATCTCTTCTTATCTATGCTCGCAAACCATCTAAATGACTTTTTCTTCGAAACTGTCGAAGAATTATTCAATGTGAATGCCAATCAGCTCCTCGAATTCAGTAGAACTACCAATTAGTCCGTCGTTTAATTAAATCTGTATCAAAGCTCCTTCTTCTTGGCTTCAGGTCTTACCACTGGGTGGGAGAAAAATGAAATCCTGAGGTTTTTCAAAGAGTGGTTCCCTTCCTCGATCCAGTTTGCCCCTTTAATCTATCCTAATCTAACCTAACCCTACTTTTGTACAACAGAAATCCCAAAAACCGGAAGCTTGGTGAAAGAGAACTCTGAAGTAGTAAGTGAATGAGCATTGTAGGGCAAAAAGTCATCGCAGAAAACAATACTGTATTTCGTTGAATCTTTTCATCGACGGACAAAACGGACTGTATGTCGTATGGATAAGATTCACACTGAAATGCACACATGTACTGAATTTTATAACCATACAACCGGAGAAACTGTTACATGCGATTCCCACTCCTCTATGTGTGATCAATGTATTCGTTCCCCAAAGCGTTTAATCGATAATATCTGTTGTTCTCTAACAAGTTCTCAACAGTGTCTCGGAAGTTCCTCTGATGGATTAATTACGTACACAAGCTCTTATATAAATATGCACATGAATGTCCACATACATTGATAGATATGTTATCTTCGGTTTATACCACATGTGTAATTGCAGGCCACATACTTAAATTAAAACAGAATTCAATAGCAATCATAGGACCTATCCATAGTGCTTAGCACACCAGCTCTCAAATCTAGTTCCAAATCCTGATGATTTCACAAATGGTACTCAGTCCAAGGCAGGACTGAATGATTGAATGAATTCTCGTTAAAACCAGTTAACATTTCGAATAATTCCCTGCAGGAAGTAGTTTCGTTTGCAGATCATAAAAGTCCGAATACTGCTGCACATGTAAGAGTTTCATTTGCCCGAGAGGACGTTTTAAATTGGCTGAGAGGATGCTATCTACTCAAAACAGCTTCAATCCTTTCTACACACGAAAACATGATTATACTCAGACTCGTCCACACCATACATAAATTAATCAGACCGTACACCTGTTCCTGTGTTTGTTGCAATAATATCACATCGTTACCTTAGCCAGAGTGATACTTGTAATTAATTATTGTGCAAATTAAGGGTTGTCCAAAGTATCCGTATCCTTGCACCTGCACTATGCTTATGCAGTCTTAAGTGCGGATATATTTTAGTTGCAGTAATAATTCAATTTAACTAAACTTGGTTTTGTTGAAAGTGTTTAGATTTCCCCCCTCAGCAAACAAAAAAACACAAAACAAAACAAATATCCAAATATTTGTGTATCCACTCACCATTGTTTACACTCAATCAAGGTTGCTAAGGATATGGTGACGTGTTTTTCAGTATGAACGTCATAAGGTTGTTTGTTATATAGAACGAGGATGAGGATATGAGTATGTCCCAAGGAAAGAGTACGAAATGCCTTCTTTTATGTTGGGATTCTTGGAAAATTTCCATGGTGAAATGCAAAGCACCAACTACAATATGAAACTTTCAACACTATTCCTATCCTCTCTACCCAAAAGGATACTCTTACTCTTACTCTTACTATTGTTCTATTGAGTAAGCGAGCGCGTAATTTTCTATGTTTTGTCTTCTCCGAAACAGGTGATGAATAGAAAGCTTGTGTGTCCTTTTTTAGATCCTTTATTTGTAAAAAATTAAAATACTTTAACTGACAATGATATTACCCTCGATGGTGCTAAGACTGACGTTGATACGTTACTTCAAGACAAGGTTTCCTCAACAAAAACCAGAAACAAAAGTAAACTAAGATTTTCAATGTTTAGCCTAGAGCTTGGGCAAATGAGTTTTTCGTAATTGGATAAGTTTTACATCGACTTAAGGTACTACAGTCTTTGGCAACACTGTTATTTAAAACTTTCTGAAAGCTTCTTAAATGGTTTTCCTTTAAAATATACAAAGTGGTAAATTAAGACGTGAAAATTAATAACTACCTATATTATGTTGTAGCTGCATAAATGGAAAACGGATTTCACGGTAAAAAAAAATGGATTTGAGATGTTGCAAGCAGCTCGAAAAGAAAAGAAACTCATGATTTGTGATTCTGCAAAGTAATAGGGTGAAAAGTAACCTCCTTGACCGCCAGAATGCGCTGCTACTGCAAAAAAGGTTATAGTGCCTTGACGTCCTTTCATATGCCAAATTTCAGTGCGATACTGTCTTTAGTTTTGTTTTGACAGCTGATTGTTGTTGATGTGTTTGGCATTATGTTGAGTATGGACAAAAACGATTTTCGTTCTCTTATTAAACATTATTTTTTGAGAAACATAACGGGGAGGGAAACAAAAAAAAGTTGGATAAATATTATAGGGCTAATGATCCGTCAGATTACTAACTTACTTCAGGTGGCGCTACAGTCTGGGGTGGACCTGGGCCTCAGTCAACAAGCTTCTCCAGACAGCTCGATCCCTGGCTTGCTGCCCACAGTTTCGCACGCTAAGTTGGCTGAGGTCCTCTTCCACTTGCGTGCGCCACCTGAGTCTTGGCCTTCCTCTACCGAAGACTTTTCGGACCGGAGCATTGGTGTCCATGCGCTCTACATGACCCAGCCATCTCAGTCTTTGGATCTTCACTCTTCTGGCTAGATCCATGTCGCTGTACAGTCCATACAGTTCGTCGTTGTACCTTCTCTTCCACTCACCGTCAATGCAGACGGGACCGAAGATCGCCCGCAGAATTTTTCTCTCGAATCAACCAAGAACACTCGCATCCATTTTTTACAATGTCCATACCTCTGCGCCATAGAGCAGGACCGGGATTATTAAGGTCTTAGAAAGGGCGACTTTTGTTGTCCGAGAGAGGGCTTTGCTACTCAATTGCCTTCTTAGCCGAAAGATACAGCGGTTGGCAAGAGTTATTCTTCGCTTGATCTCAGCGCTGGTGTCGTATTTATAACAGAGCCCAGGTAGACAAAGTCCTTAACTACCTCAAAGTTATATCTGTCGAGGGTGACGTTCTGCCCGAAACGCCGGTGTTGGTTGTTGCCCTCATTGACCGCTAAAACCATTTTCGCCGCTTCCGTAAGCAATACTCGCGAGAGCGCCACTGACATCACGCTGCTTTCTCCCGATTATGTCAATATCGTCGGTGTATGCGAGTAGTTGGACGGACTTTTGAAAGATAGTGCCTCTTGTGTTTGCTCGTGAGTTTTGCACTATCCTTTCAAGTACGATGTTGAAAAAATCGCATGAAAGCGCATCGCCTTGTCTAAATCCTTTCTGGACATCAAAGGTCTCGGTGAGATCTTTAAAATCGATGAATAGGTGGTTGTATCGATCTGAAGCTCATGGGTCTTCTCCAAGATCTGCCGTAGTGTGAATATTTGGACGATGGTGGGCTTTCCTTGCCTGAAGCCACACTGATATGGGCCTATCAGGTTGTTGACGAACGGCTTCAGGCGTTCACACAATACGGCAGATAAGATCTCTCTGGAGTTGGCGCAGTTCAGAGAGTCTCCTTTCTTGAGAATCGGACAAATAATACTGAGATTCCATTCATCGGGCATACATTCGTCTGACCATATTTTACAGATGAGTTGGTGTATGCTCTTTGCCAAATCATCGCCTGCCTCTTTAAAGAGCTCACCAGTCAGGCCATCCGCTCCAGCAGCTTTGTTAGACTTAAGCTTCGATATAGCACGTGAAGACCTGGTAACTTCAATTTTATCCGAATATGAATATTTCAACATTACTTAGGTCCTATTATAGTTGAACTTCGACCTTGCTTAATGTTGTAGATGATATTCGTATTGCGATTGATAACAACTCAATTATCTATTCAACACTTTTGGATTTTTCCAAGGCATTTGGCATGGTGAATCATAATATATTTGCCTTCAAGCTCCTTAAGCTCTGTAACTTTTGCTCTTCAGCAATAAATCTTATTTTTCCTAGCTTACTGATAGATACAGGTATTTCTTTTTTCCAGAGACACGCTCTCAAACTACATTTCCATTTCAGAAAACGTTCCGCAAGTTTCGAGCTTAGAACGCCAAGTAATTTTCTTATTTGAAAATGATATGCAGATTTATTTAAGTTCGCCTTAAATTATCGATCTATCATTGCCGCGAGAAAACTAAATGACGACAGACTATTCAGGCCTTGGAATTCAGCGAGATGCAACCTTTAACCGGTTGAAGAATTGGCAAACATTACATATATGGGATGCGTGTGTCAAGAATTGTCAAGAAAGTCATACACATACGCTCGAAATCGTGCTAAAGTCATAATATCATGAAGCATTCTGCATAACGAATAAGTATCTCTATTTAAAACTCAATTTTTGTTTAAAATTAGGTTTAATACAAGGTGGCGCAAAATTATTCATCCAACTTTGTTTTTGAATAACTTTTTTACCAAATAAAAAAAAAAGATTTTGAGTGATGGAAATCTTTATTTGGACCTTTACAATTTTTTCTGCCACGTGCCTGCCGACAGTGCCCGTTTTATCGAATTTTCCATGAATTTTCGCAAGATTTCCGGTGATAACTGTTCGCATTCCTATCGAATAATCCCCTCAAGGGATACGATTCTCTGACGCTTATTGGCATAAATCCGCAACTTCAAATAGCCTTAAAGAAAGAAATCTGGGATGGTTAAATCGGGCGATCTTACTGGCCATGCAAATTCCCCACAACGGGAGATTACACGACCAGGAAACGCTTTCTTCACAATATCCATTGCGGCTCGTGATGTGTGTGCGGTTGCACTTTCTTGTTGAAACCACAAGTTCACCATGCCCCACTCATCCAAATCCAGCAGTAAGAAGTCGTTTATCATGGCCCTGTAGCGTTCGCCAATAACAGTGAACGTATTGCCGATGGTGTCCTCAAAAAAATTAAGGCCTAATCAATCCTTCCGCACCACACAGTGGCTTTGAGTGAATGTAATAACTCTTCGTGCATCACACGCGGATTTTCAGTGTCCCAGAAACGAAATTTTTGCTTGTTGATGTAACCGCTTAAGTGGAAATGTGCCTCGTCGTTCATGAGGATTTCCGACACAAAATCGTCCACTTCGTTGTTGAGATTGAGGATGGCTTGACAGCGGATAATAGCGCTCTATTGCTTGTCTGTTTGTATTCTGCAGCTGTCTAGTTCACAAATGTCAAATATGATTGACGCACGATGCCATTTGCAAAAATTATAGCATCTTCCGATAGGATGATTAATTTTGCGCCACCTTGTAGTTCTTAGAAAACATCCTTTTCAATTGCTGTTGGATATTTTCTTCTTCAAACGTTTTGATAAGCGTTTAGTGAGCTTTTAATCGAAAACAAATATGATCTACAATATTAGCAATAAAAGTGGTTCCTGGGATTCTCTGATTTATATCAAAGCGTTGGTTTTCCCAATTTTTGAATTCAATTTTACAAACACTCAGAATTTGTTGAAGGATTCCGATGAATATCTTCAGAGTAGCACAGAGACAATTGTGATTTTAATTTTATTTCATTTTTCCAGTTTCTTGTGCTTCACTTTTTATGTGTTTAGATCGTGGCATACAGGTAAAACTCTGAAGTTTAATAAACACATATTTCAATAATCCAGCTGAGGGTGCTTCATTGCGGAAACATACCTTCTATACGTTCTGACTGACAAATATGTATAACTCATAAAATCAGAAATATTTTAGATGATTTTATCTTCTGCGAAATTACAAAATTTATCCATGACGTGAGGTATCATCGAGGCAATCTCTTGTGTAGATATTAAAATCCAAAAATAAATCAAACGTACGAACATAAGAGTACTCGTTCGACTGACAAAGGACCACACATATTCGTTTGTTTTTGTAAAATGCCTGACGATGGTGTACGAACATTTGTCAATCAGTGGTTGCGTTCCATCACCCAAAAGTCGAGTGTTGTGTTGTTTTTTTTTTTTTTTTGGTGAAACTGTCACTAGGGTTTGCTTTAGCAGCCTCCGGTATCGGGTTTTCGTTCTTATGTAGGGTTTGTGCAGTGCAGTGAATTGTTTATTTCTTATTTTTAGAATAAGGTAAAGTGCCTTAGTCTGATAAATGACAAATTTTTGACGGTTTCAAGGAGCAAGAAGGTAGACCATATGAAGGCCATTGAGATAAGCTCAATAGTTTGACTGCAGTGGAAAGAGGAATATCAGAACGCCAGGTACAATAAATCGGCAGATTCCTCGAAAACTATCCTCACTTCGAATCGCTAATGTTATTTCCGAGACCACAGTGCAATCTGTTCACACCCACTATGAAATAACAAGTGGGGTTTGCTAGTATACAAACGTTCTTCTGAACCTGATAGTAGCTTTCATAGAGTGTTGTAGAGTATAGAACAGCTATGTGAACATCATGAACACAGCCTCGGAGTTATGTCTTTTATTGCTTCCAACAAGACCTCGAAAATGATTTTTATGGGATTACTCACCTGAAACTTATGCCTTCATGAAAAGAACGGCCTATGAAGCTGCTTTACAAAGAATAACATTAGAGACTCATGCGCTGTACGAGCGGAAAGAATATAAAGGGTATAAGAAGCGAGCTGTAATTAAGAGAGGTGATCCTCCAAAATCAGTGTGCCGAAGTTTTACGAAAAGTAACAACAGCGTGACAATTTGTTGCCTCAGGAAACCAGATTGACCACATTGCGATCAACGCCAGACACTCCTCTAGTATTTGGAATGTTCGAACGGTCCGAGAAGCCAACATTGATTCGGACCATTACCTAGTTGTAGCCGAGGTACGATTGCGGATATCCTGAACAACCCAAAATCAAGCCAATACTGGAAGAAATTTCCACTGCCGCCAGCACCAGTCATCAAAGATCAGTGAAAACACTGGCAAAAAGCCTATAGAGATGCCTCTTCCAATTTGCTGGATTAAACTCAACCAGTGCAACGAAACCTCTGATTTGACGACGGGTAGCCCGCAAGCACATGGAGCTAGATCTGCTTACGACCTCTATGAGCAGAAGAGGTGTTCTTATCACCTTTTTCTCATAGGAGGAAACAGAAGGAACATGGGACGCGCGCGGTCAAGGAAGTTGAGAGATTATTTCTGTAGACTGTATAAGGGCAATGACGAACCAAATACCGCCGTCAGGCAGAATGAGCATTTCAAACCTGGATGAAGTGAAGATAGACATATCTAAGCTCAAGTTCAACAAAGCTGCTGGAACAACTTGGTAAGAAGCATACGCCAACTGATCTGTAAAACATTGTCGGATGAAAGTATCCCCGATGAATGCAACCTTAACATTGTTTATCTCTAACCGTTTTGCTGGAACCACAGCTCGGATATATCGATGTTGTTGGGCCTGATCACAAAAAGTCGGTTAACATCGCTCTGTACCTGAGACAATTGACGGTATTGGTGTACCCTTCCTCATTTCCAAAGAAATAAGGTCCGATGATGCCGCCATGCTGTAAACCGCACCAAACAGTCAATCTGTGTGGATGCATTGATGCTTGGCTGAACACTTGTGGATTGTGTTTTCCCCAACAATGGCAATTTTGTTTATTGACATAGACGCTGAGCCTAAAATGGGCGTCGTCCAAGAAGATGATTTTTTGGCCAAAATCCGGATCTCTCGCCAACTGATGTAGGCCTAAATTAAACCGCAAAATTAGCCGGATTGACACTCTAGCTATGCCTTATTCAGCTGATCGGCGCCGAATCAGCATTTCTGGGCCACTACGGCGACTATATTTTCTTCACTTCGCACCAATTTCTGTCTGGTCGGTGGCTTAGGATTCAAAGAGTATACTTACGCTCAAACTTTTCAACGGTACGACGAATCACCTGCACACTAAAGCTATGATGACGACTGACCTCACGGTCTTTTGACAGCTGAATGTCATAAGTAACTTTGACAGCTGCTGAAACATATCATTTTCAAAAACCATCATTGCTATCTGGTCACCCTTTACTAACTTGAGTGTGTGCAAACATATGTATATTCTGAACGCAACATCTTCAACAGAACGTTAGATTTCTTTTCAATTTGATTTGCACACAATTATTTGTAGATACTTCCGTTTCAATTTGATATAGGGTATCGCATAATCTGTGAAAAGATTTTCATTAACCGCCGCATGTGTCGGCTGCCGTATTTCTCACCGCTTTATCCAGTTAGGTTTGCGAGGAAAATTTATTTTATAACAATAATAAATCGGGAAAAAATATAATTTCACGCACGTGTTCACTTTATGAGGCCCCATATGAAGATACTTACATATACGAGTACTGTATGTTTTCCTTCCTACGCACATCCTCTGCGTACCCTTGAATGTAATCGGTTTGTTTAGGAATGCCATGAAAACGCCTAGAAGAAGTGTATAAAACGAATAACGAATTTATTTTTCATTATTGACAACAGTCCTATTTCTAAGTCAGCTTAAAGAGCTTCTTTAAAATTCTAAAGTACCCTCAAGGACATTGTCATAAATACCAGAACAGAACAATAGAGCTGAAATTAATTTTAGTCTCATAAGGAATACGCATCACATCACACATTTAAGTTTGCAGAGTTGTAAGATCCTCTGAAGGATGGAACGGAATGCTAGTGCCTCGAAGAATAGTATTCTTACTGCAATTGTCAATTTTCAGTTGTAACTAAACTCCAGGCTAAATATTTATGAACGTCGAAGGATATCCTTAGAAGGGAAATTGCTTGTCATTAGTTTACATACGGAATGCTGCACATCCTTGTGAGACAGTTAAGATGCAGAAGAAGATCGTTTTCACCATAATTGGCAGTAGGGGCGTTCTTCGTTTGGGTTCGAACGACAGCAAGTGCCAAATTGCCAAGTAGAAAATCCAAAAGGAAATGGGTGGTGATTCCTTGAGTTGAGATGAGAAAATGCTTTTTCATTTATACGCTCGTTAAAACTTGCACAAGCAAAGCATTTGAGAGTTTTGTTGTTTTTTTTTTTTTTTTAATTTTTCGAAGAATGCACTTGGCCACTCATGGGGTACAGGCAAGGATGACTGGTGAAGGAGTAAATATTATTGTTGACAATGTGGAGGAGTAGTACTCTAGAAAACCATGCATCTACCAATAGTAAAAGTTTTTTGAAAGGCATTTGGTATATCTTCTTTTACGATTTTGTTCTACGAGCACCTGTTACCAAAAATGCAATTTTCTTAAAAATAATTCTGAAAATTACCTTGAAATTGTTCTTACAAATTTTTTAAACAGGAGTTGATAGTACGATGCAGATGCCAATTGAATGGCTCGAATTTGCTCGAATTTAACAATTAAAAGCCACGTAATCGTAGTAATTTGTTAGGTTTTTTGATTAAAAAAAAACATGTCACACTGAGGGGCTATACTTGTGTCCTTGAACAATTAAGACCTTCTCGATGAGCTTCACTTCTTGCCTAAGACTTTCTTACGCTCCTAAAAAAACAGCCCTGTTTTTGCCTGGATAAGATTTGGTATTATAAATGTCCTATTCAAAAAAACGTCCAAAAATTTAGAGTCTCACGACAGAGCATTCCATAAGCGAGTTGTCCGATTGAGGAAAGAATTTAAATATTTCCGAGTACGTCCGAAAGTGGGCTTGAGTGTGTACTCACGAGCATTCGTAGCGAGACGAGCGCTACGGTTGAATGTTTGAAGGTGTCAAATACTACTAGCAATTTCAGTGGAGCACTGGTGATAAAACAATGTAACATTACATTGAAGACCGAAGGTGTCAATTGACTGTGTAATACTGGTATCCTATAAGATTTGTCAGACGCTTTTGAATACTGTCTTGCAAAGGGGTCTTAGGAGCCCCTGACTTCAATTTTGAGCGTATGAATGCCAGATCAGAGGGGAAGAAGAAAACACAACACTAGGCACGAAAACGGGCCCATTACGATCCCCTGTGCGTCTAGTTAAAACCAACTCCTTGCAAAAACCTAATCAGTCTCCCTATTAAAATACCTAATTTCTCTACAAAAGCCAAGAAGGCCGTTGAAATCCGTGCGGTCTATTTCCTCTAAGTTTTCAAAGAAATATTTTCCAAAGAATTTCCTTTGGCTACGCAATATTGCCTCATATTCGCACAGTATGTGTGCTATGTTCTCTCCCGCAGAATCTACAAGTGTCTGTATTTGTCAGTTTTAGTCTCTGCGTGTTTCAGCAGTAGACAGTGTCCTGTCAGTATTCCTATTAGCGTCCTATTCAGCTTAATAAGCTTCCTAGATCTGTTAATGCCGAAAAATGGCCATAGAGCCTTTGATACCTATGTCCTTCCAAATTCGATCACCTTATGCTGGCGGCCTTTATGGTTTGATCTTCAATAGTGCCCCTTACCGTGCAGAGGGGTGGTTTGACATCAACAAACTCACTATTGTTGAGTAGGCCTTCTCTTCTTGCAAACTCGTCTGCTTGTTCATTTCCTTCTATACCGCAGTGTCCTGGCACCCAGCACAGTCTTGCCCCGTTCTGAATGCATAATGCTTTGACCATTGTGCGACAGCCCCTGACTGTGTCAGAGTTGATGTTGGTTGACTCCATTGCCTTAAGAAGGGCCTAGCTGTCGATGTAGATAACGATATCTCTTCCGGATACCGACTTCGTCAGCATCAGCTCAGTCGTCCTGAGGACAACTAGAACCTCTGATTGGAAGACACTGCTAGTGTCCGGTAGCGTTATGGTCACTCTTAGTTCCTCCGAGAAGATACCGGAACCTGTTCCTTCCTCTGTCTTCGAGCCATCTGTGTGAGTTTAATCGCACTGTTGTCAGTAAGTTTTTTTTTATCTGTAAATCAAGCGGTGTTAGGTGCAGAAAGGTGTCGAATGCTGCCGTAAGGGTGGTTTGGAGCGCACTTGTAATGGTTCTCTGAACAGCCGCTAATTTTTCGTAGGTTGTTTTCTTAGTTGTTGCTGTCCACCATGCTGGTGCGCCATACGTCAGTATAGGTCTCACCATAACGTTGAAATTGAGACCCAGCTGCATGCCCAAGTGCTGATCGTCTTCAAGACAAGCTCCATGATCTCACTTAAAGTGTTTAAGTATTTTGCCTGCACTATTATGACCACGTCATCCGCGTATGCCGTGGCGCTAATGCCCATTGAATTAAGCTTTTTGAGGAGGCCATTTATGACCAGTACCCAAAGGAGTGGAAATATGACTCCCCATTGAGGGGTTCCCCTGGTCACTGACATACTAGCCGAGCTCTGTCCTATGGAACAGTTTATTACTCTACCTGCAAGCATGTTGCAGATCCAAATTGTTATCCCTTGTTCTATGCTTGCGTCTACTAGAGCAGCTTTGATGGTACTGAACTTCACGTTATTGAAGGCCCCCTCAACATGTAGGAAGGCCGCCATCGCAAACTCACCGAAGTGTAGACTTCTTTCAATTTTCCTTACCACCTCATGTAGGGCGGTATCTATGGATTTGCCCTTCATGTAGGCATGCTGTGACCCTGTCAAAAAAATGTTAATTTTCAATAAACGCTCCAGGGTTTTAAGCATAAAAGATGACGACTTATTGGTCGCCGGCTTTAGGTATGAAACCCACCTTAACTTATCTCCATGCTTTTGGAATATATCCTGTTTTTGAACTTCCATAATTTTTTGGATTTTGAATTGCCCACCGTATTTTTTTCCTTGTTAATAAGAAAACCAATCTCCCCTTCGGAGAAAGATAGATCGATGTCGTCAGTATGCCGTCCGGCTTGCCATAATGTGGGTCCAGGGAAATGGGTTTCCACCAACGTCATCAGAACTTCCTGGTTGCTTTCAGCCCACGGTACGTCGTTTTTTCTTCTCGCTTCTTTTGAAAGCCATTTGTGTAACCTCGAAACTTCGTCTGTTGCAATAACAGATTCGTAGTACCTCTGCCATGACGCCCTTTTCGACTTCCTAACTAGGTACTTGAATTGCCTCTTGCAATCATAGTACTCATTCCACGTAATGTCACATTTGAAAAGCTTCGCTCTATTGTAGATGTGTATTTACCACTTCTGTATACTTGACACAATCAGTTTTCCTAGGATTCCTTTGAAAACTACATGCCCTATTCTCGAAGTTCACCTTGAAGAGTATCCATCTGTGATCAGACATTGACGCTTCGTCGACTACTCTCCAATCAATGATACGAGGGCGGGTCAATAAGTCCGTGACTTTTGGATTAAAACACAGATTTTTTGATAAAAAAATAATTTTATTTTTCAACGTAGTCTCCCTTGAGCTCTATACACTTTGTCCAACGCTTCTCCAATTTTTTTATCCCTTCCAAAAAAAATTATTTGTCGAGGTCCTCAAAATAGGCCTTTGTTTGCGAGATGACTTCATCATTGGAGTCAAATCTTTTTCCACCAAGCCATTTCTTCAGGTTTGGGAACAAGAAGTAGTCGCTCGGAGCCAAATCTGGAGAATACTGCTTCCACAATCTCTCGCACTTTCAATCTTCGGTCGGCCAACACCATATCGTGAATTTTTTCGATTGTTTCGGGTGTAGAGACCTCAACTGGGCGTCCAGGACGTTCGGCATCTTCAGTGCTTGTACGGCCACAACGAAATTCAGTAAACCACTTTTTTACCATTGAAATCGATGGTGCAGAGTCCCCATAGTATTTATCAAGCTTAGCCTTGGTCTCGGTAATGGTTTTTTTTCGCAAGAAATAATGCTTAATAAGCACACGAAATTCACTTTTTTCCATTTTCTCCTCAAATTAGTGAGTAGTCTGATAAAAATAGCTGTCAAACACAAACTAACTGACGCAGCAAGTTTAAATTTTGACAGGAGTCAACTGACAGATGCCTGTTGACAGGAGCAGTGTTGCTGTTTCAGTAAAGAGGTCAGAAATTCAAAAAGTCACGGACTTATTGACCCGCCCTCGTATCTAACCTTCTACGTCGTCTTAAGAATGTGGTCATTCAAACGAAGGTTATCATAGACAAGGATACTGAAAATTAAAAGTTTTACGGTTTTGACGATGCAATTGCCTTTCTTGGATGATGGCTAGGTATTGTATTTAAATTTCGCTTTAACTACAGCAGATAACATTGTGTTTTGAAGCCATTAATTTCTAAGCTGTTGACAGTTCTTTAATTGGTTATAGTGTTAATATCGAAATTTGGTAAGCTCAACATGCAACAATATTTCCATGTTACAGCCGAAGAACAATGACGTGAGTTTGGGAACAAATATAAAAGTCAGAAAAGGGACTCTTAGTGAAGATTAAAAAGAGTCTTAGAGACAGAAAGGAGGCTTGGGGCATACTAGTATTTATTTTGTAGATATCAGATTTGAAACCGTCCAAAACAAAAGTGCCTCTTGCCAAACCTTGTTATATGCCTTGGAAATATCAAGTGTAAATGTCTTGCTTTCGCCAAAATGATGTACGCTTTGATTTCGCTTTTCGATGACACATGCCATCGAATCAGAAGCGGACCTGTTGCTACGAAAACCGCACTGCGGAGCATTAAGAAGTTTTCGTTCTTCGCGATACATATTTCATGAGCTGACGATTATGTGGCATCTAATGACCTTGGAAAGAGAAAACAAACTTGAATGCAATGGGTCTGTAGGAGGAGAAAGAGTAAAATTTGTCTTTCTTAGGACGGCCTGTGCAAATACTATTTTCGATCTTCCCGAAAGGAGCCTTAAAGAGTAGGATTGGTGACAAATCTTACGCAGTCATCTTGCCAGCGTGGAAGAATACCTCTTTAGAAGAAGGAGAGCTATACCATCACGGCCAGCGGCTTTGTAGATTCACCCTATTTGAGATTCGAGGAACTCAAGTGTAGGCGGAAACAAAGCTCAACTCAAAGTGAACAACAAGCAGATTGACCCTGTCCAAAGAGGGAAGGCGGGAATGTCTGGAGGATGGGACATTGTATTATTTCTTACTTCAGTTTTTGGCCGTATAAAAATTTTACTCGTACACGCTTAAGAAAGACTATGCAGTCATTTCTGGCTCATTTGAACTTTCATAAGTTTTCCTCTGTCATGTTTGTCTTATAGGACTGAAAAACCTGTTCCCAGTTTTTTTCTTTGGTCTGATAATCTTAATCCGATGAGGAATAAAGGCTTTAATTCCAAAGAGAATCTTGTCTGTAACTCTAACAGCAGCGGTACCCTCATCGTACGTGGTCAGTGTAACATTAACTATGTACTTATCATGGTGAAAACTTAGAAACAAATTCAGAATGTTGGCAATTGGTATTCAGTCAATATGTGGTACTTGTGTGGGCTTATTTACAAGCTAAAACAAGTTGTTTTCCGTAGCGAAGATCTCAACTGATCGTCTTTTGGATGTTGTCTGTTCAAAATGTCAAAGCAGCTCAGAATTGTGTCTATTGAAACCGCACATTATTAAGATTCCAGTATGAGGATATAGGGTTGCAACTCTTTGTATGACTCTGGCTGTTGCAAAAGATGCATTCGCCAGATGGTCGCGCACATGGATCTGACCGTTCTCTTCACGCTATTCAACATGACGGAAGTCAGACATGTGGATCCGCCTCGCTCTTAGCAAGTGGGTAGTCCTCTTTTCCGATTTTCGGGTTGAAGTTTAATTCTACTATTCGCCAGGGTTTCGGTATGTAACGTTTCCCAGTGCGAGGCTGGCAATGAAGATTCTTCAGAGTTACCAGCAGCTGGTCTATTAATTTTTTTATCATAAATTGGTATATACCATCACTAACAGGCGATTTGAAGCCATCAAAGTAAGCAACATTATGTTAAATGTATTCACCCGTCACCACAACCAATTAGCAGCTACGAGGTGCAGCTCTTTACAGCTTTTTAAATTGGTACTGGTTGTGAGCTGGTTCTGATTAGATTAGTTATAAAGTGAGCGTTAAGCATGACTCTCTTCTTTCGACTCACAGTAGGTTCCATCAGATTATCTGAGTGATTCCACCATTCTTCTTTTGAGAACTGGACATTTCCGGCGAAAATTTCGAACTTCTAGCATTTTACTTCGATCCGTAAATGTTCCAGTCATTCTTACAAAAATGCTGCTGGTCTGCGTTCCCTCAAGTAGCGGCCGATTTGATTGATTGCTATCTCCCTAGATATATCAATTTTAAAAACACTTGGTAGGAATATCGTTTAAGTTCTGAACAGCTTTCTCTTGCTTTTGTGTTGTCCTGAGTCCTGTATGAGGTCGAAACGTCACATCCAATTTTGAATTCGATGTACCTATGGTTTAATATGAATATATTCTATTACTTTCCATTTAGTAATCTCCGTAGCACACCTGTTGGATAACGTTAAGTCGATTACTTGCTGTCTTACTATCGTAACAAAAGTAGGCTCGTAGCAAAAATTGCTTCTCGTTTTGAATTTGCTACTGCCGCAAAAAGTATTCTGAGTAGTAACACCGCAGTATATGAAAAGTTCTATTTTCACATATTCAGTGAGTTCGGCTACTACCTTCGCTGGTGGTAGTTATAACGAATCGTAGGACAAATAAGCAGAAGCTTATGTCTGCAGCAACCGCAGCATAAAGACAAGTTTTCAGTCTATTCGATTTCTCGTCATATAGAGATGTGAAGCTCGTTTAGTACCCAAAACTTAAGATGCATTAATTCCAGTTTCAGGCCTGCATGCGATCTATTTAAAATGACAATATTCCACGCACCGTCTCGCACGTCGTCGTCCTTTCTCGTTACGCAGGGTCATCAACAGTACATCTGTCTAAACTGGGGCTAAATATGCGAGATATTTCGTAGTCAGAAACCCACTGTCTTACTCTCGTTTATGTTGAACGCCAAGAGCCTTAATCTCTTCATATGGTAATGTCCTCGTCGGTAATTTCCTTTATTGTCGCCAGTCTGCCCGCTTCTGGGGGCAGTCCATATCTCAGCCTGGAAGAAACTCCTGTAGCTTGACAAACTACATGGGCATCTTAAGTTCAATTGATCGGAAAGATCCCAATACCCGTTTCTGGCTTAATCTTTGATACATTCGCGAAAATGGATAGCAAATCTACGAACATTTGATTCGGCAACTCTGGTCTTTTCCGTAACGTGGGAAGAGAAACAGCGCAAAAAACTAAATTAACTGGTTGCACAACTAATGCCATCAAAGGCGTTCACCTAGTTTCGAATGTCTTTTCTTTGCAACTAAACAAAAGATACTCGTAACCCGTTTCATCTAATTGTGCTTCAATTTTAGTTCCTTGCTTCTCATATCGGATAATTGGATTGTTAAACTTTATAACCAACATTAAAAATTCACTAGGTACCTTGTTATATATTTCTTCGTCAATTCCTATCTACATCTCACTCGTAATGTTCTTATTTTCTTTTGGAATCCTCTCAAAAAAAACAAACTGCTTGTTGAAAAATAAATCCAAAGCATACATGGAAACAAATGAAAAGATATCCCTTTCCCGTCCCGGGTTTATTCCCTTTTGACACTGGTTGTTTATCAAAAGTAACAACAACTTTCCCGTTAGCTCTGGACACAAAAGAGATACAAGCAAAGTAAACTAAGCATTTAATCCATCACATTCTCTCGGACCCCACTCAGATCACAACATCGAAAGAATCCAGAACATAGAACCTACTCCAACTTAAATTCCCTGTTGTCCTTCAAAGGAAAACCTCGCAGCTTGGGGAACTACTTTAATTTCAAAATGAGTGCTAAAAATATAATAATAAGAAGGACTTTCCAGTATTCGTATCTTTTCGAGAGATAAAACATAAAAAAATAATAAAAAAAAATCGATAATTGAAGAACCAGAGCGTGTAGTTTAGACTTATTGGGTCGGCTCTAAGTTACATACACAATAGACAGCTATCCCTAGCGTAGGGAACGAGTCCTCGTATCAATGAAGCGACCCTTAAGAGAATTATTTTGTTGGATAAGATAAAAATTTGAGAATACAGAGAAAAGCTTGTAAAAGAAACACCAAGCGATTAACGAGTTCCTATTCATACATGAAAGGACATTGTATTTTAGAGATATTATTTTATATTATCCCTCTCGTCCTTTTCATCTGAATAGTTAAGACTGGGTCGGATGTTTTACCGGCCTCAAATACTATTCAATTTCAAGCTAAATGGTCGACTTCTTGTTAATTTTGAGGGATTTTTTCACAACGGTCCATGAGGTTCTTTAGAATTTCTTTTTCTTTAAGGACAAAGGGAAGTGCTAGACCGGAAAACCGTGTGGTTTACCATTTAATCTGAGTAATAGTTTTGCAAGGATATTTATCTTTGAATTGCCATAGAAGAGGAAAATTGTGGAGCCCTTTGCTTTGAGTTTTTGGAGAGATATAAACTTGTAGAAAATTATTAGACCTAAGCAAAGGGCTGTTTTTTTATAAAACAACTTTGTTGAACAAGAACAGTACAAACCTACAGAAATCCAGGCAAAGAGCAAGTCAATTATGCTGTTTCTTTTAATGGAACTTCTTAGGATTTTGTAGAAACTAAAACAAGCCTTTGTTACAAACATTTAACACTTGATTACCTGAAGACGGTTGCAACCTTAACGCAGACCTAGTGTTTGTACAGACGATTTAAACTATGACTTTATTAAGGTGTTACATATGTCATCATCGCTTAGAAATAAGAGGATCTTTTTTCTTTCATTTCATTCCTGATTCCTTCACTTTCCCGACCTAATTTGAATGTAGTGAGATGTAGTGGAATAGAGAAGCAAAAGACTTAAACACAACTTGGCTGTCGCTACAGACGCAGATACCTTTCTTCCTTTACAGATTCTTCACACTACATGAATATTAGAATACGAACACAAGATTTCATAACGAGGGCTGAAATCTAATGGTGGCATAGCCACCATCATCCCATGAATATTAGGGCAACTGCTGCTACTGTCACACAATTTTCATTCGGCCAACATTGCAACAATTAAGTTTGTAGCGAACTACCCATTGCTGATTTCCGATAACACTATAAGTAAATCCTTGCCTGCATACTCGAAAAGTAGCATAATACTGGCCTATACCATCATAAGCTTCACAACCCTTTTGGAAAAGACAAAGAAAGTTTTGACGATCCACCTTAAAGTTTCGAAATTAACGGTTTCACAGTTGGAAACTGTTACAAAAAGTGCGATCGAGTTTCTGTTAATATCGCGAAGAGTCCCATCCCACCAGCATCAAACATCGGACCTAGTGGTATCACTGATACCTAGCCTTCCGTATTGTATAAGCGCCTTAGTCAACAGTCGAACAGGCATCAAGTCAGAGTCATTCTGGGCAGGAAAGGCCGCAATGGATCAAAATTTATGGTCCAACACTTTTTGAATAGACCTCGTAGATCTAATTTTTCACATCCCGACAGATCTTAGCAAAAACCCAGGAGTTCCAACCAACTCCCCATTGATTTCAAACCGCATATGACGGCATCTATGGGGACGAACTATATAGAGCCATATCTGGTCTTGGCAACCCTGCGAACCTATTTGAATGTGCAAGGTGAAGAAAATAGTGAGTTGTCATGTGATATTCTAAACGTCGTTTCCGAAGGAACTACGTTAAACTCTCAAGCAGACTCCTTTCAAAATTCTGTTTTGTAACTCCCCAGCGCAAACGACATTGACGTCAAGTCATAAATACGGGTACACAGAAAAATCAGCGCCAAATGAAAACGAATTAATATTTAAACAATTTGTTTATGTTTTTATTGGGTTATTCAATGGCTACAGATCTTAGAACAACTTATTCGAAATGACTTCGATTTGCCTTCTAGCACGACTTAAGACGATGTGGCTACTCATCGATTGCGAGACGCACTTCATGCATGGGGAAATTGTCCACTGCACGGACAAGGGCTAGCTTCAACAACTCAATATTTGAGGGTCGAGTAGAGCAAGCCATGCCCTCTAATACGTACCAAAACTTGTAATCCAACGGGTTGAGGTCTGGACTACCAGCTGGCCAATCAACCGTTGATATGAAGACCGGCACGTTGTTTTTGAGTCACAGATGAGTCGGTTTTGCTTTGTGAGCTGGAGCAGAGTCTTGCTGGAAAGTCAATGGCTTGTTGTTGAATATTGATTGGTTGAGGGACTTCGCAATGGGTTCCAAGACGGTCGATTGATATACTTTGGCCAATGTTTTCACTCCTTTCTCGCAAGAATGGAGCTTGATAACGCCATCGTAGCACACTCCCCACCATACCATTACAGACGCGAGACTTACAGATGAGAAACTCATCTCTGGATGAGCGAGCATACACACGATCGTTCTGCTTATTGAACGATTCTTCTACGGTGAAGTTTTTCTCGTCAGTAACCAGAATTTGTCTTTGATCGTTCTTCGCGTATCGGCTGAGTAACGCTTTCGATCTTCGCTTGCGGCCAGTGTGTCGCTTGAACGCGCTGAGTTCTAAATCTTCTTTGATAATGCGAGACATGAATTTTTGCGAAATTTGCATTTCCCGCGACAAGATTTCAATCAATATCAACTGTCATATCGCAATCAATACGAAATGGATGTGCCCAGTGTTACATTCGCAATGAGTGAGTTCAGTTGTGTACCAGTATTTATGACTTGACTAATGCTGTAAACAAAACTCAGGAGAAAATGTCGCTGTAAAATGCTACAACTTTGATCGGCTTAGCCATCAACTCCGACAACCTATCGGATTTACAGCACAGACGCTTGAACACTGACGAAATCGAATGAAAATGCTTTCAGTCGCACAGAGAGAGAAGTTCTTTGGGTAATTTTCAGTTCCGGTGCATCATAAGAAAATTGTACAGCGGCATGAAAAGTTTTCGACTCCAACCCAGAGGAACAACAAAGTAAAGCGCGACCTCATCTAAGGTGGTGCACATAATTGCCTTCTAACGCCAAAGAAACAGCGATTGCTAAGGGCTATTCTTCGTTGTACTTCTGCTGAGATGTTGTTGACAGAATTTATAGTAAATCCAATGTAGAAAGCCCTCAAAATTATTGCTATCGACTTTAACGTTCTTTTCAATTTGAAGATGACTGTGTCTTCGGTGTTCGCGTGAGGGTTTTGCACAATTGCACAAACGTGTTAGTTAAGTCATTACCGATTTTATTGGTGCAGGGAGCGCTCTCCATCGTCATTCTACGTTGACGGTCGAGATCAGCAGGGATGCCAGAACTATATAGTGTTTTATTTAACCCGTCTCTTGAAATCGATGATGGGCATCGATTTGGACTTTTTGCATTCTTTTCAGGATCTGATGGAGTGTGAAGGTTTGCTCGACTATATACTTCCCTGGTATACAGTGGCCAATCACATTTTTAGATCTTCTATGCGATGTTTCGGCAACTATTCCTTAGTTGATGGGGTCTCCTTTTTCGTGGAATTTGCAAACGTAACAGATATTTCAGTCATTAAGCATACGCTCTTCCGATCAGATCTGAGAAATGGGTTGATGTATGCTCTCGACAAGGTCATTTACAGCGGCTTTCAATAGTTCTGAAGGTACGTCGTCAGGTCCAACAGTTTTGTTGAATTTCAACTTCGATATTGCTATCTTACTTCGTTTTGGTCAGAAGGACGGAGGTTTTGGCCATCATGGTCTAGATTGAATAGTATATTCTACCTGAAGGCGGGATGTTGGGCTTCTCCCCCGCTGAACAGTCTACAGAATCACTTTTCCATATTCTCAGCATTGGTTGTAATTGTATTTCAAGGTTTTCTTCTTCACCACTGAAAGCTTTTTTATGGATCGGTTTCCCTTGCAAGATCTTTTTACATATTCGTAGAACTTGCTTACATTGAAGAAAACTCCCGTTAGAAATTAAGACCAGCTCAATCAATTATTGGGTTGATATCATCATCGTCTCCTTTCGCGGAATTATTACCATCCATTGTCGTCAATCTTCATTAAATAGTTCTGCGAGCTGCTTTTTCAAAATCATCAATATTATGTAGTCATCTATCTATTAGCATATTACTGTTTTAATCAATGTAGGAATAGGGGTCGGTTTTCAAACCAAACGATCGATCAGGGATTTAGTGCATTTTTCTTGCTATGACGAAAACAGTCAGCTGTTTCAATCATCAATCATCATCTTCCCTAAGCTAATTTGTGTATCGTGGCAACGAAAATCGCATCTTTGGTCTTATTGCCTCTCGTATCCATCAAAGAGTGGACGCAATTAAAACTTGCACTATGTTGGGATTCGAATCTTACTAAATCATTCATTCGACGACAGGCAAATTAAGCGAATCAGTCCCTTTCGGGCTCCCATGCCAGGCTCCATCAGTTCACTACCCAACGGATGGTTAAGTAACAATTAAACTACAACAAGGCACTGTTTCAGTCTGGTTCAAGCACTGCGGGATTTGTTCTTGTCATCGCCAATTGGCTCCAATTAGAAACTTTGCTATGTGTGCTGGCACTCTTGCCCAACGACTCCAAGTAGACCTTGCCGAACATTGTATAGTATCTTGTTTACTACAGGTCTTCTTCTATGTTTTTCATCAGCTCTTACAAACTCCTCGTTTGTGTGAATTTCAATTCAATTTGGTTTAAGACATCCCTCTGTAACTTCTCAAAGGAATTAGAAATCCAAAGAGGACTATGGATGTAGTGACTGGAATGTGGCAACAGATTGAAATCCTTTGGTTATAGATGCCTTACATATATGAAGGAGAAAAGAAAAATTCAAATAACTAGATAGGCCTGTCGGTATCCTCGAAATGAAGTTATATTGGTTTGTACGTCTATACATACAGGACATCAATTATCTTATGATAAAGTTTTCCACTTCCTCTCATGTGGTACTGCTACTTTCCCAATGTCGTTCGAAGTCCTCAAAATATCTTCCTATGGAAAAATGCATGGCAAATACTTCAAACCCCGTGCTGTATGATGCCCTCTGAAGCTATTCAAAGGCCAAATATTCAATTAAATTTAGGAAGAAGAGTTCCATTTATCTTCACTTATCTATTTCATTAAACTGAATTTTCTAAAATCCAAAAATTATGTGAGCCACAGTCCCATCAATTGAACCATTAACGTTAGCCACATCATCAATTAAACAGTTCCACGCAATTAGCGCAATTATAGTATGTATAAAGCCCCCTTAAATCCATTCTAAACTAATTGCAGCAATTAATACACCATGTTAACTAATAAAATTAAATAATGCCACCAGTTATAAGACCACTGAAATGAACCAATGTTTCGCACCACTTTTATGCCTTTTACACTTTTACCCAGAATTGCTGAATTTAATCCAGAGTTGCCTAGGTCGTTCCTAATAACTGAAAATCGATTATCAATTAATGCTGTCCATACACCGACCACAGGCAGAATTCTCCATGAACGGCCCAAAATCCGAAACTCACTTTGCAAGCAAATCCAGGCACCAGGTCCTCCTCCTCTTATCACGAACGTATGTTTGTTGGACATTTAGTGCTGTGTCTGTTCGATATTAGGAACGGACCTGTCTACTGAATAATTATACCGAAACTATCAACATATCCATCTGTGAATACTTTTGTGAACATCAAAATATTGTATGTGTGTATGTGTTGCGTGTTTGGATTTGATTAACATGCGAGGAAATGGTCAGGACATCATTTTGCCTTGTCAATTGGTTATGTTCGTTTGCCATACTTGGGGTGAATTTAATTTGTTAGACCTTGTGGCAGCTTTGTTGTTCAAATCACTGAGATTTTATCGCCACACAAATCGACAGGCTGTTTCTATAGAAAACTTCTCACCTGTGCATGGGAAAAATATTCGGCATTTGACATGACGAAAGTATTTACAGAATTTGTTCGAAAACAAAGATTGATGTACGAGTACATGTTATGTGAATGGAAATGTTTGGATGCGTCTTTGTTCGAAAATATAGTAATTGAGTTAACAAAGTTTTCACATACATATTCGTCCGTTTATCGACGTATTGGAAAAATGCTTTGTAAGTTGACCGACGACAGTCGGGTTTATGTTAAATACCATTGGTTGCCTACTACCCAGTAGTATCTGAAATACTCGTACATCTGAGGGTAGTTTGATTGTTTAAATGATTTTGTCAAAATCCTAGTTAAATAATGTTTCAAGAATAAAATAAGCACTGCAACATCTATGCTCTTTTGTGCCCGAATTCGAGGTTACTAAATCTTAAATATCCTTATGAATTTAAAGACTATCTTCAAAATACGAGTATATACTCGTAACATCAGTAGTACAACGTTTCAAATTCGCGCTCTCAAATTCAAACTCTCCATTCAACGATGCTGCCTGTATCCTAAGGCTATTAATATTAAATGGCGATGGCGCGATAGTTAGCTCATTGGACTATCACGCAGAGAGTCTGGGTTCGATTCCTGGCTGGGTCACCAACAACTTTTCAAATTGCCATCACCCTTTCGGCGGGCAATGGAAACTCCCGAAAGTAAAATTGCCTACGAAAAAGCTTCTAAGAGGTGCCATTTGGATTCGGCGATAAACTGTAGGCCCCGCTCAGATGTGACAAAATTGACAACATGAACAACACAAATGAGTGTCAAGAAGCTAGGCCATGGCCCATACCGGGCTGCCAGCGCCACAGTGTTTTTTTTTTTCTTTAATTTGGCGGTTAGCCAATCTCTTGGACGAACTAAATCGCACTTTGCACATATGATCATCCCAGTTTTCTTCTATGTATATCTCGTCTCAGGGCCGTTTACTTTGTCAAAAAAGATGAGTAAATGCTTAGTCGAATTGAGAAAAAAATAATTGGAATTACTCGTATGTATCTACGAGCATATGTATCTGTATCGGCGAAGAATGAAGAAGGAGATTTAATTAAGACTGTTTAGGAACCGACACAACCCAAGTCCTGATGTCAATTCAATCTTGATATTAGTAGCGTAGTATCCAGTCCACTCGACCAAATATAATTAAGGTACACAATATTCAAAGTTAAGCATAACAAAGACGTTGAACTAAACTTTCCCATTGCCGAGCAGTTAAAGACCGGTTAGTACAGCCATCGCCATCTCATTTTAGGGATCTGGTCGCAGGGAAGTATGTCTACCAAATGAAATTTCAGTATCGTCTACCTGATACACAAGGCTTGTTTGTTACCTAGACCTAGGCTCAACAGACTACCGCTTGAAAGGTACTGTCAGAGTCTGTCATGTCAGATCCTAGGTTCAGCCTTGCTTGGAAGAATCCAGGAAAATTCGATTGAACATGCTGTCCAGAACCTGAATGGTGTTCGCATCAAAAATTTGGACTAACATGACGAGCCCGGAAGAATTCTTAATCATTGTCGATCCGTGGTAGGGCGCAGATCATAAGTAACTACGTAAGGCGCTGTTTTCTTCTTTTATTAGTTACCAGAAAATGAATGGAATCTTTCCACCTCGAAGCAAAAATATTGTTGAAAACGAATTCAGATTTTGAACAGTGTGCCTTACGAAGTTAAGCCAGCAGGTGGTTCAAGTCGCCTGTAACCAGCTACTAGCAAGTATGCAGCTGCAATTCTAGCCTGGATTAGCTAGATTAGCTTTTATACCAAATATCGCAAAAGATGACTGACTATGAGCTCGCCATGAAATCAGTCTGGCTGTACTTTAAACAGAGCTGCGATCGAATCTTTTATCCAATATGCACCAAGGCTGCCAAAGCCGAAAATCCTGCAATAGAATGCCTTATATCTGGTGTACAAAACTGAAGGCATAATCAAGAAGCAGGAATACCTAAGTGCCGGGCAGGCATTAAGAAAGCGTAGGCAGACGCGATTGACGATTGGTAAACTTTAAAATCTTAAAAATGTGTCACTGCTGCTTTTATCAGATTTGAAAACATCGGGACTTGCGGAATTCCATTAGACATGACTATGTACCTTGTCTGTTGTCTCTTATCTCTTATATTATAGAAATTCCATCTAATGCAATGACTTCAGAGCTCCTGTTGCTGTAAGGCTACAAAATTTTCCCATGATCAAAACTGGTTTCGGGAAGAATCTGAGACAAAGAGGCATGTACGCGGGGGTATAAGGGCTAGCTTGCATTATAAATTTTATTCGGTGAAATATTGTGAAAAATCGATGGAGGAAGTAAAACATGTTCGTTTGTACGGACAGACAGCGCTTAAGGCATAGCCAAACCCATACGAAAATGTCAGTCTCTCTAAATGCATTCGGAAAGCTTTTTTTACTGAACGCTGAAAGGAGAGGTTCTTACGAGTAGATTCTCTATAGGCAACTGGACTTATTATGAGCATAACATTGTCTAACTCTCCAGGCTGTCGTTAGCGAATCGAATGTCTATCGACGTCTTTTAAAGACCAGCGACTATCCTGCTATCTTTCAGCTGAAAAAATGTGGACTGCTTACAAGCACTGTAAGGGGCTTTTGCTTTTCATCTTATTGCTGAAAGAGTAATGGCGATAACGCGTTGCACTATCTTCGTAAGTGTCCACCATATGCGCCCATCAGATTCCAGAATCTCGATACTGATCTGGAGAGTTTTGGTGCTGTCGGTTCTTTACAACTAAAATGTTTCCTTAACCTTATTTGACAGATTGAAAAGTTAAAGTCGACAATTGCTTTTCTAAGAGACCTGTTCCGAAGGCAGCTCAAAGCAAGAGACTTAGAATCTCAGTGGTGGTCTGCATATGGGTAACTACCATCGAAAAATTGCTATTGATTGAAATTTACTGCTACAACTATGTATAAATAATCCTGTATCTCCCATTTACTCGCCTCATTCGAAAAAGGAAAAATTTGAGGAGCCTTAAAGATTTCCTTGCATTTTCTTAAAAGATTACAACCGATTTGGATAATCCGTTGATCTAAAGTTCTTCTTCGTTTTGATAAGAGTTTGTTCTGTTACTTTTGCTTCTGTTGCGAGGACGATCTCATCGTGGGTAAGAGTGTTTCCTTAATATCACTATTGTACAGTTTTCCAATTGATATGATATGTTATATGTTGATAAGTTTAGAGAATCATGAGTCTGTTGAAACTCAATCGCTCTGAGATGGAAAAAATCGGGTTGTATATCTGAACATGGTGTCCATTAACTTCTCAATTTCTTCCGTTAAAAGAAGAAAGTCACTTTACTTATTGTCGACAATATAAGGACGACTAATGATTATTAAGATTGGGCTTTATTTTCCACCATTAAATTCACATCTTACCGCATGAATCTTTTCTTTTATAATAATAAGTGGACGTTTAAATTTAAAACAATTTAGCTCAGAATTCGCTCATAAATTACTTTACTTACTTGAGGTGGGGCTACAATCCGGGGTGGATCTGGGCCTCAGTCAACAAGCCTCTCCCAGCCAGCATGATCTTTTGCTCGCTGCCTCCAGTTTCGCAGGCTAAGTTGCCTGAGGTTCCCAGAGACCAGAGTCTCGGTCTTCCTTTTTTTAAAATTAGCGCGCACTCAAGGGATTGTTAGTACCCATAAAATGATTGCACACAGCGCCGGCGATGGAAAGTTAGGGAGGAAAGAAAAAGAGGTACCGATGTCCGTTGGTCTTGAATGTTAGGAGGTTATAATGACTAGAAAATTAAGTGCTCGGCAGGGCATTCCATGAGCGAGTTGTTCGGCTTAGGAAAGAATCACGATAGAATCACAGCGGTCCCTCGAGGGCAGATTCAAAGACTTTTCGGACCGGAGCGTAAGTGTCCATCGTTGGAACTTCACCCTACTGGCTAAGTCGATGTCGTGTACAGTCCGTACAGTTCGTAGTCCTATCTCCTCCTCTACTCACCGTCAATGCAGACGGGACCGAAAATCACCCGAAGAATTTTGCTCTCAAAGCATTCAACAGCACCCTCATGCATTTTTGATAATATCCATGCCTCTGCGCCATAGAGCGGGACTGGAATTGTTAAGGTCTTATATAGGGTAAATTTTGTTATTCGAGAGAGGGCTTTGAATTTATGTCGGAGCCAAGGAGGTGAAGTCCTTAATTACGAGTACCTCAAAGTTGTATCTATCGAAGGTGACGTTCTGTCCAAGACGTCGATGTTGAATGTCCTTTTTGCTTCACAGCATATACTTGGTCTTGCCCTCATTGACCGCTAAACCCATTTCCGCCACTTCCTCAATATTTGCAAAAGCGCCAATGACATCCAGCTGCTTTCTTCTGATTATGTCAATAGCATCGGCGTATGCAAGTAAGTGAACGGACTTTGAAAGATTAGGCCTCTTGTGTTTGCTCGTGAGTTTTGCACTATTCTCTTAAGTATAATGTTGAAAAAATCGCATGACAACGCATCGAGATCTTTACCGACCATCAAGGAGCAGCGCGCATGCTCCATCGGCATCCTGCACAGACGAGCGAATTTGGCAGAGATAGTTGGTCTATATCGTCCAGGTTGACTTTCTTACTTAAAATGTTTGAAAGAAACTTAAATCTTAGTTAAACCCTTGCTTAAATCTACCATTCCGGATTCATTGTCATATTTAGTCCAGACTGAAACAATTTTTGGAAGCATCCTCGTTAACAGCTCATCGAAGTTCCCTCAAGACTCAAAACATGAGAACCACGTGATTTGTATTTTGGACAATTGTCATTATGAAAAATCCAATCTACCACTTCCAATTATCATGAACATTTTACCACGGAAATCCCTCAAAATCGCCCACAAAATCAATTACTATTATTGAACTTTTGTACACCTTGGCTGTGCGCAAATGTCACAAATTAAATGTCCTGTCACGTGCCCCATGGTAACCATCCCTCTAATTATTGTCTCTCGTGTATCTTGTATCTTATGGTATTCCACGGAAAAATCTTTATTACAATTTAGTGTGATTAGATTCCATCAGGCAAATGTTTCAACATCGAGTTGGAAACTTCTCGTAAAAACATCTTCAAGTCAATTGAAGAGCTTGACTTATATTTTACGACCATCGTAAAAAGTCTCACGTAACAAAGTAAGAAGCAAAATCGCCATTAAATTGAATTCAAATACGTTCTCCAATAAATTTTAATTGCCGCTATAAAATCGCCAAAGTCCTCCAGCACACCAAAGAGAGCTTATATAGGCTGAGTAATAATTTCCTCCACCCTTTTAACGACAAAAAGAGTTTCCAAGGCGGCACTTTAATTTTCTTATTTTTTTTTAATATTTTTATTGACCTGCTCTTGTCGTTTCACCTTTCAGAACCTACGAGCAAGGACTTGTTCCAGAAAATCACCAAAAATGGGATGGAAACTACACTCCCATTGGTGAGGTCAAGCAAGTTTGACAATAAGTTCTGGAAGAGATGAATGATTTTGTTATACTTCATCTTGTCGCGACAGTTCGAATTCTCACAGAAGCGTTCGTAAACAATAAGTGAAAGTTCCATAAAAGGATTCGGATTAAGCGGTCGAAAGCAAACGGAACTACAACAAAAGTGAAATAGAATCTCAAAAAGTTTTTCTCTGGCTTTGCGGGATTGCGTGGACTCGCTGTTTGTTTTGTTTCGATAACCGAGTTCATCGTAAGGTAGTTACGATGATAGAAGTTCGAACGTCTAGACGTTTGAAAGGATTAAAGCAATTTCGGTTTATTGACACAAGAAATTAAGTCATCTCTTAAACTATGGAAGGGACATTGGGTCGCCAAAATACGCAGATCAAACAGGATTCGGATTGCATGAGGTTAATGGGGAGAGAAATAAAAACGCTCTTCCATTACATTAAAGGGTTCAAATGAAAGATACCCCTTGTAGGATATTATCCTTTCAAACACTGTAAGGACAATGGATTGTAAGACTTGCGTGTGAGATGTCAAGGAAGGATAAAAGGATTACAGTGAAAAAGAGATTCTCGTTCAAAAGATTTTTTTTTGGAAAATGCTCTGTTAAATCGTTCACAATTAGAGATATGTAAGTCTTACGTTTGCCCTTCAGATTTTACTAATGTGATTGGTTAACCCTTCAGTAGTAATTTCTTTGATTTGATGACTTGGGTTTCTGGTTGGTAAAATGTGTGCAAAAGAAGTATTCTTTCGTCGAATTTCTGATCTGTTGCTATTTTCTTATCTCCCCAAGTTAGACTGATATATGTATTTCCTCATTACATAAGGGGCGCCCGCGGACAATAGCTTAATCGGGGGTTTTGAAATAGAACTCATAAAGGAGCATGGTGTAGCAACATTTTCAACCGCGCAAAAACAGATCAGTGTGGCTGGGTGTTCTGCAGTTAAATTAAAATCAAAAACGTTCAATCTAAAAATCCAGAAAATTACCAAATTCGAAACTCGGTTCACGGAATCTATAGAGCACTTAGTGCAATTTACGGTACATATCATTAGCCATCTGAAAAAGCTATTCATTGATTTATTGAAAAATTTTGCTCCCCCGCTATTAGATACTTTTACACCAACAAGAACGAGAACAGTGCACTCGAAAGCAAATATCGCGTCTGTGGAAGCTAGTGTTGAAAAGGATCGGTTTGGCCTTTATCCATCCTATCCAACTATCAAAGAAGATCTTGCTATCAAGGCTTTTAAGAACCAATTGGTGCAAAAACTTTAACCGCGTGACCATTTATTGTGTCCGATGTTCTATGATTGGGTCTTAAATCAACTAGACTTCGCCTCAGTTTAATAGGCGAAGAGGCTTACCTCTAATCAAACGGCTGCATCTACAAGCAAAAATGCCTTATTGGAGAGAGGACAGTCCTCAATAAGTTCACCAGGTGGCATTGCATCCAAAAATATGTGCCGTTTTATGAGGATTGTACGCGGCTGGTATCATCGGTCCTTATTTCATCAAAAATGAGGCCAAAGCACAAGTTAATGTCAAAAAGACACCGGTGCAAAGCGATTATCAGAGGTTATTTGCTCCCAAATTTGCATGACATCAATGTGGAAGAGGTGTGGTTCCAATGGTATAGTGTTCCACCTCATACTACCAACGAAAACACAGCTATGTTGAAAAAATGATTTCATAAAAGAGTGATTTTAAGAAACTGACTTATCAATTGGCAGCCAAGATCTTGGATGTTTTTTTGTGGCGCTGCGACAAGTCACAATTAATGCTTTGGGGCAAAATATTTTTCGAGTTAATCTGTGCTCATCTGTCGTAAAAGTGATAAACTACGCTACCAAATAATACGAGTATTTTGACGAGTGGTGGGTCAACAGCTAGCTTTTACAACCTCTAATAGATTCGGAAAATCAGTTTCATTCATGCCACGAAACCCATGGATCAATAAAAAAAAAAAAGGGAGGAAAATCGACTTCTTCGAAGAAAAAAAAAAACGAAAAAGAATGCAAAGCGGGAGATAAAGCCTAAAAATTTAACCAAAGTGTAAGACTCGAACAGAAACTTGTAAAGTTGGACAGTGAAATATTGTTATAGAGTGAAATCAGTAAGGATTCTTCAAAAATGATGTGTTTTTTTGCCATCAGGGCATCGGTTAAATCGATACTGTCTTTGACGGAGCCGTTATCGTTCGTTATTCTGCATAGACGGACATGCTCGGTAGAGATGCCAAAAACAGACATGGATCATTACAGCTCATCTCTAAAACAAATACTGTCGTATACGGCCTTTAAATTTGCATATAGACAGTGAGTATCGATTTGGACATTTTAAGTATTTTTTACGATCTGCCAGAGTGTGAGGATTTAGTCCATCATGGCCTTTCATGGTCTGAAACCACAGCGATAGGGGATTCTCAGGTTGCAGACGAGGGTTTCAGACGTTCACACAATATGGCAGATAAGATGTTGTATGCAATGATGAGGAGACTTATACCTCCAAAATTGGAGAAGCTGAGGGGGTCTCCATTTTGGTGAGTTAGCTTCAAATACCTCGGCCGGTAAGCCGCCAGATTCAGCTACTTTGTTGGATTCAGTTTGGGTATTGCTTTCCTTACTTCATTTTGGTCGAATGGATGGAAGTTGAATGGTCCACTCTGCAGGATATTGATCTTCATCGCCGTGATACACTCTACAAAAAGAAAAGGGATGCACACTCTTTATATCTTCAATCCGGTGCTCCTTATGATTTTTCTTCTGCTTTTAACAAAACCCCTCTCTTCTGCCTGCAGAGCTCTCGTACTTCATTTCAGTGCTGTAGCCTTAATACGCGTTCGGCGAAGATTCTGACAGTCACTTGCCATTGCAGCTTCTCTACGTTATCTCTTTTCAAAGTTGTTCTTCTTTGTTGTGGCGCTTGGGAAATCCGTATTCGCACCTTGGCTGCAACAAGGTGTTGGTCAATGTTGACTGCCGGGAACATTCGGACGTCTAGAATACTGGAGGTATGCCTTACATTTATTGGAATGTGATTAATTTTATTTAGCATTTCATGATCCGGAGACCGCTTTTGAATATTGAAATAAGGAAACCGTGTGCTTGCTATAGTGATATTCTGTCTCAGCACAAAGTTAATAAGTATAGGCCCGTTGCCAGACGTCGTGTCGCGTAGGCTTACGACGATGTTCTGCTTTCCTATCTTGAAGTAAAAATCGCTGACTCTCGACATTGTTCAGATCACTTGAAGCTCGTGGAAACAATTTTTGGTGGCGTCGTTCTTGTTTCCCGTAGGGGTATGGGCTCATATTGAGCTTATGTTAGCGAATTAAGCTTTGATGATAATTTATGAGGATCGCTCAGGTGTCCGAAGCTTAAGACTTCTAACTTAAGTCTGCGACATATAGCAAATCGGCATCGGAGTAATAGCTATCTTTTTCCTCTTTAGCATTTTAGCAGTCAAGGGTCTCCGCTCTTTGCTTGGTGCCTGGTTGTTGTTAAGGGTCCAAACATTCCACGGCTGAATCCTAACGTTGTTGTCTTTTAAGAGTTTACAAGGGTCTTCAACAGGAGGCCAAGCACTATACCACGGACTTATTTGAAGCGCTGTTGGCTTTATCCAAAATATAAGACAGCCAGCAGATCCCCATTAACCGCCCAGCAAACCTCTTGCCTAGTACTTTCTCGCATTATTCCACAGTATGCAAAATTAGTTTCCCTAAACAGTAGTTGATGCAATTTCTTATGTCGCTTTTGTCTACTTAGACATCCAAACGCCACTTATCATTTTATTGAGCAAATTCGCAAAACATTCAAATCCAAGACATACGATTGTCACCAATACCTCGAATGGTGCGTGATTTAGTCAAGCCCTAATTCAATTTTATTACTGCTTCGCTAAGTTATGCGTGCACGACAGCTGTTTTCTCTGAATTCTGAGTTTGTCGCGATCTCAAAAATATTAAATCGTTTACCCGTCCTACAGAACTTATTTTATAGATATATAATTGTTACATGTACCTTGAATGCTTGGTTATTTCGCGTAGAGCTGACATCTTTTATTATTGAAGTAGCTGTCATTTATTTTCTTGACTGATGACAGTAGCTTTCACCGGATACCCTGAACTATTGTCAGACATGATTTTAAATTCCACTTAAACTAAACTTACGCAGGCTTAGGCTTTAGAATGCAAACAGCCCCAAGGAATTCTTCCAAAAGCCTTTAAATAACTTCACCATATAAATATACAAAAACTATTCATCGAAACTATTGTATTATACTCGTACTTTAAGAGAATTCTAAAAATTAGTTGATCAATAAATAAAACAGGGAAGCACATTCCCAATGAAAATTTCAAGAACATCCTACGTAACAAAGAGAACAAAGAAAATAAAAATATGTACGGAGAACTGAATATAAATACAACAAAACAAAAGGCATTCGCAGCCAGACAAATGCATTCATAGGTACCACATTGGGCGCCAATTGTTAGGCGTTCCTTTTGTGGGGGAAAAATAAGAATGAAACACGAAAGAACAAAAAGTGTTAGTTAAGAAAAAGCGCATTTAAGGTAACCAGAAAACCTCTTTCATGAAAACGTGCAAAACTTTTAAGCATTTATACTTCTCGACATTAATAGATTTGAAAAGCGAGGAATGCATCGACAACTTTTAATGACGGAAGGGAAATACTAACGAAAGTGCGACTGCGATATATTCTGTATTCTTTTCAACAAATGAAATATGTAGTCTTTGCCACAGACATTATTCTCATTGCAGAAATCACAAGATAACCTTCACTGCGATATCCATTTTAGACCAAGGAAAACATCATCAGGAAAACCGACGAAAACATATAAGAATTCAACAAAAAACTGAAGTTGCTATCTTATGATGAGTATTTGACCATGACCATATCGAATTATGCACTATGCTGACATTTTAGGCAGTATTATCAGTTGAAGCCCCGAAAATTCCATTAACATCAAGCTTTTCTACTACGGGTTTGACCACTTTTTCAGATTTAAACGACTTTTTTGAGTAGCGTGTATTTTTTTTTACAATATCGTTACTAAGGCGGCACTAAAATCTGGCTTGAATCCTGGCCTTCACGGTCTATTGTCAATTCACTTGCACTGAAGATAACCAAATATATATTAATCCGCTTTCTTGTAAGACCAACGAAACTGAGAAAGTGGGCGGAAGGAGGAAGCTTTCGTAAATATTTTTAAAGACTGTTGCTTTGTTAGCAAGTTTCCGAAATCAAATCTGTAGGTTTCAGCTCGGATCCAGTTGGTTTGAAATTAATCGTTATTCCTGCATTAGTTTCTCTCAATTTCCTCAATCGCGCGCTTCTGATTCTTTTTCTATCTCTGGACTCTGTCAAACCAGGGGCTCCGAAGCGTAAATTTATTAAAGCACTTATTTCAGTACATCAGTTGTGCAATAAGTTCTCCCACAGTATTTCTTTATTTCCTAGTCGCCTGAGACAATTCAGTAGTAATTCGAGTGTACATCAGTCTATTGGAATGCTCGAACATCTATTCTACAGGGGAGGCACATCTTGCATCCATCGCATCATTTCTACTTTATACTTTGGACATGGCTCGTGGGCTTAGACGTCGTATTCCAGCCTTTGGTGGCATCGTAAATTTTTTCTAGATGTCCTTTGTACGCTTTGAGTACAAAATTATCTTAATTTATGCGAAAAATTAACCTAATGCGATAACATTTTCTGTTCCTGACAAGTTTTTCTCTGATTCGGGCTTTGATGTCTTCTGGAATCGATAGAGTTGTTGGCAGTCTTCAACTCCTTCTGTATTTTCAAATAAATTTTCAGTGCGATACACAATATTGCGTTTGATTCCAAGATCCAAATGATCTCGCCTCTTTGCATACGTCATTTATGCATATGTACAAAACATGATAGCTTAAGCATTATAATTTAAATTGTATTAGCACTGATAAACTCAATGCTAATGTAAAAAACACTGCTACTGAACTCAATGCAAGCAAATAATTTGCATTCAAAAATAAAGCAGCAGTAATTTCTGTCAGCAGTTACGTGAAGTGTCACACCAAAAGGGATTACATTGTTGTGCAGTGCAGTCTAAACATCCAGGCTAGTTACACACACGGCTGGTTTTATACCGATAAGAACACTTGTTCTCGTTATTTGTGTGGATCAGTGTCCCACCTACAACTGACAGCAGCTGCTTAATTTTACAATGCAAAATTATTACTTACATTGGAGTCAATGGTACACATTGGCAATATATTTTTGATTTTCATTACATTAATTCACGCATTAGAGGAGAAATGCATTACTCCCATGTCTGTTAGCGTGGTACCTTAGTAAATGCGTTTGCATTGCACTTCTCTCAAGATCGACTAATTAGCGCTTGTCATAAAGAGGGAGGCAACAGATGGTGTGGATAGTGGCTGTCAATTACTGTCATTTACTGAATTCAATGTAGTTGTTCTTTTTTACGGATATCATTCAATCTTATTAAGAAAAAGGCCGACCTGTAAAAATAACATTTTTCGATCCACATAATAACTTTAGTTAGAATGGAATTCGTGCAATGGTGAAACGCTTTGACGAAACTGGTTCAGTATCGTGTCAAACATTGTGAGCGAAAGTGTTCAAAATCAGTCAGGTACCTCAATTCGTTTTTCCAAGTCAACAATTGGGCCTCACTTATGGCGAATATTCATTAAATCTTCATAAAATCCAACTTACAGAACAATTGAAGCCTCTGGACCACCACGAGGTCGCCGATTTATTAACTGGATGTTGGATCGCCATGACAATTTGTCGTCGAATTTGATCTTTTCCGATGAAGCCCATTTTTTGATGCATGGGAACATAAATAAAGAAAATGTCGTTTCTGGGGACTAAAAAACCCGTATTTTTTTTTTTTTTTTTTTTTTCCGGCGAGGGCAGGTGAAAATCTTCCATCAGACACTATGAGGATCAGAAGCGCGTGCTCATAGTAGTGTGAGATTCTTACTCACTAAAAACACCTCCCTTCATTGTTGATTTTAATACCGCAACTAAGTAGAACTTATCAAGCAGTTTTTATTTCATAAGTTAGTCACGATTGGTAGGACACTTTCCAATGGAAGACCCTACATATTCCGCTTTCTTAATGCGGTTTCAATTTATCGCGCAAGGTCCAACGGTTTAGTTCGTTGAAGACGGCGTAGTATGTTTCGTTCGTCCAAGACTTCTAGGACTGTATTGTTGATATGGCCGCTTAACCGGACTTTATGTTTTCGTGCGCAGTTCCTGACTTCATCTTCCACGAAAGGAACTCCGAGGTCTCGATGCAGGTCATTATTTCTTATAAACCATGGGGCACGCACAGATTGTCGTAGCACTTTATTTTCAAAAGTTTGTATTATATTTACATTTGATTTCTTAGTACAACCCCAGAGTTGTATACCATAGGTCCACACCGGCTTTAGCACTTGCTTATAAAGAAGCAGCTTGTTTTCTAAGCTTAGCTTGGAATGTTTACCAAGTAGCCAGTACATTTCTCTGTATTTGGCCTCTAGTTCTTTTCGTTTCTTTCTAACATGCGTTTTCCATTTAAGCTTCGCGTCAAGTGTCATTCCCAAATACTTAGCCTCGTTTGCAAAGGGGATACACACCGAGTTTATAGAAATGGGCAAGTGATTTATCTTTCTGTAGGTGAAGTCAACATGTACAGATTTTGTCTCATTAAGGGTAATTCGCCAGATCTTTGTCCACTCGAAGACTTTATTTAAAGCAGTCTGGAGTTTCGCCGTTGAGTCTTCTATTGATTCTCCAACCGCTAAGATAGCGGTGTCGTCAGCAAAAGTAGCGAGAACAGTATCCTCGACGTGTGGTATATCTCTTGTATATAAAAGGTACAAAAGTGGGCCCAGTACGCTTCCCTGCGGTACTCCGGCTAGGATATCTTTAAATTTCGAAACATCATTTCCGTATCGAACGCGAAAAATTCTGTTTTCAAAATAGCTTGTCAATATATTATAAAGCTTTAATGGCAAAATTCGTCGCAGTTTGAACTTCAGACCTTCATGCCATACTTTGTCAAAAGCTTGTGAGACGTCAAGAAATACGCTCGAACAAATCTTTTTTTCTTCCAGGGATCTTTCAATTACATCAGTAATTCTATGCACCTGATCAATTGTTGAATGCTTAGTCCGAAATCCAAATTGATGGCTGGGAATAAGATTTTGGTTTTCGATAATTGGGAGAAGACGTTAAAGCAAAATCCTCTCAAAGATTTTCGACAGGATCGGTAGAAGAGAAATGGGTCTGTATGATTTTTTATCGTTTGGAGGTTTTCCTGGTTTTAGTACCATAATGACTTCTGCAACTTTCCACTGGCTTGGCACGTATTCAAGCCTCAGAGCCGCGTTAATAATGTGTAAGAGCTTTATAAGTGCTTTTTGGGGTAGCATTTTCAGAACTTCTCCGGTAATAAGGTCATACCCCGGAGCCTTCTTTGGTTTTAATTTCCTTATTACAGTTTTGATTTCAGCAAGAGTTGCATTTGTCATTACAAAATTACTATATGCTATTTCTAAAGAATTGGTGCCGGGTGCCAGTGTCGGGCCGTCGGAGGGCTTGAAAATTTCTTCAAGATAGTCGGCAAAAACCTCCGCTTTTTCCTTATCCCCCTTAGCCCATTCGTTATTGCCGACCTTGATTGGTGGCGCGGGGATTTTGGGCCTTTTTAAGCATTTTAAAGCTTTCCAAAGCGAGTAATTTGTTTCTTTTCCTGCCGTCAGGTTTTGAACATATGTATTTACTTCGGAATTTCTGTAACTTTTAAGAGTCTCCTTGAGCAGATTACAGAGCCTGTTTAAGCGTGTTTTATCCTGCGGCGCTCGAGTTGTTTGCCATCTTTTGCGAGCTTTTCTTTTTTCTCTTATCATATCTTTTACCTCAGGCGGGTAGTTTAAGTTACGTTTAGCCGTGTTTTTTCGTTGACAAGGTGTATTGTTCCACGCAGCACATTGGACTATTTAAACGAAAGAATCCACTTCGATTTCAAGTTCAAGTGCTGCTTTAAGTGAAACGTCTAGTTCTAGGTTATTATTAATTTCATTTCTGAATCCTTCCCAATTAGTATTTCGTCCAGTTAGTCTTAATGGTCCTTGTTTTTTAATAAACGTGTCGTTCATTGTCAGTATGACTGGAGAATGATCGGAGGAAAGATCGAAGCTTTCATCAACGTTTATATCCGAGTTACGAATTCCTTTAACAACGAAGAAATCGACAAGATCGGGTATTTTCGTTGTGTCTGTTGGCCAATAAGTCGGCTTGCCCGTTGAATAGAAGTCACAATTGTGTTCCATACATGCTTTATAGAGTATTTTACCCTTTTGGGAGACACATCTTGATCCCCAAAAAGTGTGTTTGGCATTGAAATCACCGCCAATCATAAAAGCCGATCCAAGAGAATTGAATATATTTTTAAATATATGTTTTGAAGGCGTAAATCGTGGAGGACAGTAGATGGCTGAAATAGTAAAGGAGTTCCGTACCAATTTAACGCGCACCGCAATTAGTTGTACAGACTCGAGCTCTACTTTTATATCTTCGTTGTGCTCAAGAGACTCTTTAATGTATACAGAGGATCCGCCTCTCGCGTTTCCCGAAGGGTGATACGCGTAGTAGTCTTTAAAACCTCTAATTTTTGCAGATGACCCATTTTTCAAGTGGGTTTCGGAAACCAAACAAACGTCAATGTCGTTTTTCCTTAGGAATAACTCAAGTTCATAAAGTTTTTCTAAGATTCCGTTTGCATTCCAGGTGAGTACGTTTAATTTTTCCCTTTTCATTTTTTAGGCGAAGGACGTTTTTTATTGAACCTATTTTCAAACTTCTTTAGCTTATCTAAAATAAGTTCATTGATTTTGTTTTGCTGCTCAAGCTGCGCGAGAATAACGGAAAATACTTGGGAAGCAGGATCTCCGGAATCTTTTGCATTTAGCTTGGTAGCTTCAGCGTATGTAAGTTTTTCCGATGCTTTCTTTTCAACACTGGAATCAATCACTTTCGCCTCGGCGTTTTTAACGATATTTTGAGCAGATCCCGATGTTTTTTTCTTTAGTTTTGGGATTCTCTTTTTGTGGCTTAAACAACTTGTCACGTCTGTTTTGCAACTCCTTTGCTACTTCACAGCCACGGAAATTTGCTACGTGTTTACCCCTGCAGTTGACACAAGTCGGAGGGGTTTGTTTGCTTACGTTGCATTCTTTGGACAGGTGTTTACCTGCGCATTTTACGCACCGAGGCTCTTTTTGGCAGTAAGCTTGCGTATGGTTAAATTCCTGGCATCGCTTACACTGCGGGATCAGTTTCGAGTTTTTGCGTCGAGGCTCAATTTTAACAATAATGTTGAGGATTGACTTAATATCGTATATTTTTTGGGTATGTTCAGTGTTCTCAAAGGTTAGCATAAAGAGGGGAAGGCTACGTTTAACTGTCATATCCTTTCCTTCAATTTTTTGTTTCTCTCGCTTTTCGATGTTGACGACATCAATGTTTTTAAAACCCTTGTTTTTTAAATCACTTACGATATCTTCTTTTGGGCAAGACGGATGCAGTCCTCTGGCGACGACACGAATAGGTCTTTCGCACTTGTTCTCGTATGTGAACCATTGGATTTTTTCGACGCTTAACTTGCGAGAAAGAATGCGATAGTTGTCAGCGTCCTTGACGTTGACTTTCCATACATTATTATTGCGCGATGTTACTATATAGTCCGATCTCGGCAGGGTCATCAATATGTTTTGGAGTTTCTTGTAATCTGAAACTCCAGTGACATTGATTGGCGGGGGTGTTCGTTGTTTTTCCGCTTTGATTTTTTCAGGACTCATGTTATTGTTGACATTTTTCTTCGATTCATCTCCCTTTGCTTCACGTTGAGAGACGATTTTGGGAGAAGACGCAGCTTTACGCTTTTTTCCGGGGCGTTTTTGCAAAATCCAGTCGGTTTCTCGACCTAGCTCTTCTTCATCTGTTTCGTAGATATTTTTAACAGATTCAATAGACATAACGTCGCTGTTTGACTTTTCCTTGGTTTTCAGTTTTTCCAGTTCTTTTTTAAGATCTTCGCATGTCGCTTCCATTTTGGTTAGCCTAGTACGAAGTTCGGTATTTTCGTCTTTCAGGCTATTTATTTTCGCTGAGGTCCATTCTTCACAAGACGACGTTTTTGATGTCGTTGGACTTCTGTTGTTATCTTCTTATTTTGGAGATCTAGGTGGTGGAGATCTCGAAACCCGTGAACTTTTTCCGAACGGGTTGATAAGATGCAATAATTGGCTCGCCCCAGAATCCATCGAGCCGACCTCCGTAGAGGGTGGATTTTCCAGCATAGCTGGTCTGCCACCTGGGGTAATAATTCCATTTGTTTTACTCATTGCATAATTAGTATACACTTCGCGCTCGGTATACGGAGGGTGCATTTTAGTCGCCTCTTACGACAGGCATGCATACCTCGGGTATATTCTAACCCCTACCCGTATGAGATTCCCGAAAAACCAATGCATCCCAAAAAATTCGCTGTATGCTGCGGACTTTGGGTTGGTGGCGACATTCGCCCGTACTTTTTCAAAGGTGAAGCTGGAGAGACAGTTACAGTGAATGAAAAACGTTGCCGCGACATGTTGACCGGCTATTTTTTATCCAAAAGTTAATGAATTGGGTCAGGATGGTCTCTGATCTCAAAAGGATGGTGCTACCGCCCACACAAGCCATCTATCAATCAACTTATTGATCAATCAAAATTTGAAGATCGCAATATTTCAGTTAGAGAAGAAGTTGATTGGCCTCCAAGTTGCGATTTGATACCTTTAGACTTCTTCCTGAGGGGTTATTTGAAGAGTAATGGTTATACATACATACCAATAACTCTCAAACATAACATTCGAAGTTAAATTACGGCCATTATCCTTCGAAAAAACATCGATAATTTTGACTTTCGAATGGTAGCTTGCAACAAAAGCCCTGGTTATCACATGAATGATGTTGCATACTATTTGTTATTACCATAGACCGCACTTTATTAATCAATAAGATTCTACATTGATTTCACAATTAGTGTGTATTTAATTTAATGAAAACTTCCACACTAGCTGTTGCCTCACTCATTAGCTTCAATTTTAAAGTGCACTACCTAGTGGCAGCTCAAATTAAGATTTGGATGGTTTGTGGTCGTTATGAAGAACTAAATGCTTTGCTTCCCAATTTTGTAGACAAAGTAAAAGGTAAGGTAAACGACCTCCAATTTTTTAAACTTCAGCGCTATAAGAAAAAAACTCTAGAGATTCAGTGGCCAAAATTAGTTTAAGATGACTGGGGAAGTCTACTTAAGGGGTAATTTGTAAAGATGTTAAGCACACTCTAATGACTTACTTAACGAAAAATTTATAAAAACTAGTTTTTACTCAGCTTTCGCGCACGATGATAAAATGACAGATTTTACGGAGAATTCAGAAAGAGATACGAGTGGAAACGGTTTTGAGATGGTCACAATCGTAGATAAAAATTTTGAAAGAATTACTTGTACTTCTTCAAATAATCGACAAAGCGGAAGCGACTATCGATCTGGACTTTTTGAGTTACCCCTGTGAATATTTGGTCAGTTGCGGACATACAACCACACCACCTATAGAGACAGGTTGGATCATTTCCTAATGCCTTAAATAGATCGGCAGGTAGAGTGTGTGGTTCAGTATACTTGATGAAATCTTGGCCCAATCGATTTAATATTTCATGGTGCCTGCAAGTGGAAATAAGTTCCCGTATCAACATCGTCTACTACAACTACTCTACTACTTTGTTTAAGGTTTCTATTAGAGGCTTGTAGGTTTAACTCTTTTTCTTTAACTTTTAGTAAAACAGACTAACATTCGTCCTCTCCATTTCCTTGATCTGATGCTTCATGTGCCCGTATTTTCTTCTTCGGAAAGCCGATATTTTCGGCCTAGAAAATACCCTTCATATGAGTTCTAGATATAGCACTTTCCATGGTATACCCATGTCACAATTTGGTATCCTTCTTTTGTCCAGCCTCTTCTCCCGCACTTTGTGGATAGAAGCTTTATAGGCTTAGATCCTCTGCTAACTGTTCGGCTGTATATAGCCTGTTCAATATCCAAAAGATTAATTGTGCAGATCTTAACACCAAATAGTATGGTCTGGAAAATTTTATTGACGTTATGTTAAGTACCTTGTGTAATCCTTGTAGTTTAAAATTTACCAAAACTGCGCTTAGTAGCCATGTCAAGTAAATTTGACCTGGGGGATATCTTTCAGAGAAATAAAACCGAATTTTATTGATGAATTATTGTAGTCAGCTTTTCACCGAATATCGACTGGATAGCGGGTTTCTGAAAACACTTACCAAAAAAACGAACGTTTGAAATTTTCAGAACTTTAGAACTTCTGCCTAAATTGCCTGCAGTAAATTAGTAAGCTTTTTAGTGCAGGTAGGCACTATCCACTAAAAATGTAATTCAATTTTAGTTTAACAATTAGCAGCGACTACAGTCTACAGACTACAGACTGCAATATAACAATTTTCTTGTGAAAAACCAAAACACAACGGATATACGAGAAAATAATAATTAATTTCAAATTTACGAATAGTGAGATCTATGGCCAGAATTCTATAGATTCGCAATGTTCATTCAATAATTGCAATTCAATTTACTTCCCATTCAAGGGAATTGTACACAGTATTGAACCATGACGAAGTTTATTAGCTTGCTGGACGTATAAATAATATTCAAAGTCTGGGGCTTGACCTGGAGCCAGGACAAAGCATTGAATTGGGAATGCATTTCGCATTACAAATGGAGAACTTATTGCGATGTGAATAATTTGATTTGCTACGAACAAAATGACTTCGCAATGAAATATAATTTGCTGCTGCCAATTACTCGTACATATGTACGTGATGACAGATTTCCAGTTTTGAAAACGAGTCAAAATTGACAAGTCATTGAGAGATGGAAAATGCTGTTTTCATTTTTATTTTTAATTAAATGCTGCCACATATTTGGCAGATACATTAATTTGTGCATCTGATGTAGAAAGGAATTCAAAAAATGTCATCTGGAGCTACTAATTCAACTCATAGACTATACGGAGTGAACGAAATAGACAAATTCAAAAGCTTCCTCGCTATTTCATTAGTATTGCAGCTAAACGGAGTGTATCTGTGTTTATGACTCGCTTTTAGGATAGATGAAATCTGAATTGCTCCGTCAAAAAATATATTTCAATCGAATGTACTCGTACCACTAGAACGCCAAAGGGATTTCAGTCAGACTCTTGCGTTATAAATGACTACAACGTGCGAGGCGAAAATAAATACTCAAACGCACACAGAAAAATGAAAATAAAATATAATTGCTCAAACTATTTTTGACTGAAAGCCCATTGCATTGTCGAAATTACCCTCAATGTCAGTCAATAGTCAGTTAATATATAATTTCAGCTGCTAAATTTAACAACCCACGCAGTAAGCCACAAAAATGTTTTGCAGTGCAGGATTTGTGGATCAAAGCAAAGACAACCAAATCATCAGATGGCGTCTGCCAATATTCCCTTACACGTGCCCGATGTTGATGTCATTTTCGCCAACGAAACAGATGTTGCATACTTTAATACCTTGAGATGGGATGTGCATTATCACAAATAGATTCAAGATGACAAAGATCTCGTAGATACATGGTCGTTTATTAAAGACAGCTTCCAGAATAGAAGTCCCAAATACGTTTTAAATATTTTTGCTGATTTTAAATGTGTCGTCAACAACTTAAATTGGCAGTGTATTCTAACCAGTTTACGCGAGATTGGCTGCCAAGAGATTGGACTATCGGAGGCTACTACACTGGCAGATGAGTATGTGTTATAAGTTCGTATAAGAGTATCTACGAGTATGGGGACGCCCTCATGGATTCAGTTGCAGTCGATTCAAAAGGAATTTTGAATTGAATATTCTTTTGAGACCGTTCAACGATCTTTGTAAATGCCGTGTATTTTTGAGTAGATATCTAACTGAGATCACGCATCTCGGAAAAAGAATGAGTGAGCGCATCTGCTTTATAACCCATCTGGCGTGAATGCCGAACAAAATAATGAGCATAGGGGTGGGTATGCTTTACGTAAAATGTACATGTACACCAGCCATTTTTGGCATGCATTTATGTATGCTTGCGACGGGACGCCCGTCGAATCTTGGTTTGCCAATAGTGGCCTGATTTGCTGTTTACCTATGCTTCTCATCGTCTCTACGGAGGCAACACACGTATTGTTAAAAGTATTAACTCTTGACTTGGAAGTCGAGTTTTCGTGTTTACGATCAGAAAAAGTCTCCATCTGAATGAGCGAATATCGTAGGGGAAGTAACATTATTTGTGAAGAAGCTTAAGGGATTGTTTTCTGAATGCATTATGGTTCCGTAATGATGTCCTAAAAGACGTGTTGTTCATGCGTGGTCTCCTTGAGCTAACTTTTAGCCTCGGCTTGAGTTTTTTTTCTTGCAGCTCTGCTAATAAGCCCTACTTCACGCCTCCCCGTGGCGCCATCTGGGAATCTCACTAAAGATTGCGAAGTCAAGGGGGCAAATGGCGAGTTTCCTGCGCCATGAATTAGGGTTAATGTCGGAAACAAAAAACAAAACAAGACCTTATGCGGGCTACTCCGACATATTTGGAGCTCAGGCCGGTAAGGATTTCCAGGACTTAGTCAGGGTCTTGGAAAAGACATGGTGGCGGACGAGCCCTAAATGGGTGAACGGCTGAATTCGCATCCCCGTACGGGTTACTGGCTTCGGTGTAACCGACCCCTCGTCCTAGGGACATTAAAAATGGAATTGGTCCTCCAGGTTGGGGGTTGTGCCGCCGGGGTAACTGCCCGGCCATTTAAAAAAAAAGCATCAAACGAGGCATCAACAAGCCTCGAATATGGACGGATCTACTGTTGACAACCCACGCAAACCATTTAAGGACAATGAGCTTGGGATATGCACGTGGAATGTTAGGTCCCTTAATAGACCACGTGCAGCCGAGCAACTAGCGGAGGCCCAATGCAAGGCTAGGAAGAGAGGGTATCTTTGGTGGAACAATCGGAAAATATAGCCTATACAACACCACCTCCGATAACGGATTCAGGCTAATCGACTTTGCGGCGGGACGGAATATTGTCGTGGCTAGCACGCGGTTCCCACATTTCGACATACACAAGGGGACTTGGAGAACTCCTGATGAATCAACAGTCAACCAGATTGATCACATTGCGATCGACGCAAGACACTCCTCCAGTATTATGGATGTCCGTACGTTCCGAGGAGCCAACATCGACTCGGACCATTACCTTGTTGTAGCCAAGGTACGGTTGCGGTTATCCCAAACTACGTCAAGACAAGCTAATGCTGTGAGGAAATTCGACGTCAGACGGCTACAATCGCAAGTCCTTTTCCGATCGAGTGTCTTTCAATCTCTTAAGAGATCCAATACCGCCAGCATCGAAGACCATTGGAAACACCATCATAGAGCAGAGATGCCGCTTCTGATGTGCTGGGTTTCACTCGTCCACCACAATGAAACCCTTGGTACGATTATGAATGCCGGCAAGCACATGCAGCTAAGCAAGATGCATATAACGCGGCGCTTCTTAGAAAGACCAGAGCTGCTCATGAGCTCTATGAGCGGAAGAGGAGAGATGAACACCGTCTTCTCAGGAGGAAGAAGAAAGAGCATGAGAAGCGCGCGATCGAGGAAATTGAGAGATGCTACTCCAGGAATGACGTTCGGAAGTTTTACCAATAGGTAAAAATAGCATGCGACGAAAACAAACCCCGAACCGAAGCCTGTAGAGATGAACAAGGGAACATCGTATAGAATCGCAGTCGATGCTGAGGACTTGGAAAGACTATTTCTGCAGACTGTATAACGGCGATGACGAACCAAGTACCACTGTCAGGCAGAATCAACCTTTCAACTTGGACGATGATGACCAACAATTCCGTCCACCCGACCTGGATGAAATGAAGATAGCTATATCGAAGCTTAAGTCCAACACAGCTGCTGGAGCGGATGGCCTGACTGCCGAGCTCTTCAAAGCGGCAGGGGATGACTTGGTAAGGAGCATACACCAACTCATCTGTAAAATATGGTCGGACGAAAGTATGCCCGATGAATGGAACCTCAGCATTGTTTGTCCAATTCTAAAGAAAGGAGACCCTCTGAACTGCGCCAACTACAGAGGCATCAGTCTCCTTAACATCGCATATAAGATCTTATCCGCCGTATTGTGTGAACGCCTGAAGCCGTTTGTCAACAACCTGATATCAGTGTGGCTTCAGGCCAGGAAAGTCCATTATCGACCAGATATTCACACTACGGTAGATCTTGGAGAAGACCCATGAGCTTCAGATCGATACACACCACCTATTCACCACAGCATCTATAGAGACGAGCTATACAGAGCAATGTCTAGTTTCGGCATCCCTGCCAAACTTGTCCGTCTGTGCAGGATGACGATGGAGAATGCACGCTGCTCCATCAAGGTCGGTAAAGATCTCACCGAGACCTTTGATGTCCAGAAAGGATTTAGACAAGGTGATGCGCTGTAATATCATACTTGAAAGGATAATGCAAAACTCACGAGCAAACACAAGAGGCACGATCTTTCAAAAGCCCGTCCAACTACTCGCATACGCCAACGATGTTGACATAAGCGGGAGAGAGCAGCGTGATGTCAGTGGCGCTCTATGGCGCAGAGGCATGGGTATTATCAAAAATGGATGAGGGTGCTCTTGACTGCTTCGAGAGAAAAATTCTTCTAGTGATTTTCGGTCCCATCTGCATTCACGGTGAGTGGACAAGAAGATGCAACGACATCGACCTAGCCAGTAGGGTGAAGATCCAAATATGGACACCAGCGCTCCTGTTCGATAAGTCTTCGGACCCGCCTCTGAGAGGCGTACGCAAGTGGAAGGGGAACTCAGCCAACTTAGCCTCCGAAGCTGGAGGCAGCTATCCAGGGATCGAGCTGGCTGGAGACACTTGTTGACTGAGGCCCAGGTCCACCCCGGACTGTTGTGCCACCTAAAGAAGAAAGAAGAAGTATATTACATGTACACTCAGAGAGGCGCTGATCAACACATTTTATTGATCTCTTGCTCGAAGACCCACCGTGAGCTTGGGCCTTTAAAGCAGGTGTCCATACAAAAGAAGAAGGATATATTTCGGCAGGAATGCTGATATGTTTCAGACAATAATTAATAATGTTTTCTTTCAGTACAATCGGTGCCGAGCAACTTGAAGTCATCGAAAGGCCCAACGGGGTACTTAATGGCCTCATCCATTGTCAAACCAATTGCAGATACCAACCATGGTGGATTGGATAACTTGTACGTATAAATTGCTGTGGAACTGGTATTGTTTTCATCTTCTAACCAATTTCCGTCGAACAGCACTTTAAATTTCAAGAATCAAGCACCAAAATGACCGGAACGCTGTCGAACATCATGTGCGCAAAGTTCCAAGATACAATGTGTCTTCGTAGCCCTGTTTCGGTTCGTTGCAATAAGAGTCAACTTCGGCTCGTAGGGCTTCAGCGGAAATTCAAGTTAGAACATCTCCGGTCTCTACTTCAAAATCGCACTTAAAAATCTTCCACTTCTTGATGTGCTGTCATACAATGCACTCAGATTGGGAAAACAACTTTACCTTGACGAGCCGCCACGTTTCAACGATGATTCAATTCTCAACGTAACCAAGAGACATAAACACAAATGAGGTCATCTTAGCTTAGTTGGATTTCTCTATTCTACTCACTTTGCTTGTGATGGTTAATTATCTTTTATAATAAAGTTAGACAGAAAGCCCTGGAATTTTTACTAAAGAAACCTATATCTCAAATTCAGATGGTTCAAACTCTAGCTTAGCTGTGATAGAGCAATACATACAGTAATACATCATCTTACATCTGAGGACACATTCACGCTGATAAGTACACACAAATGCTGATTCTTACTGATGCACATAATGTCAAAGTAGATGGTGATGATTCATGGTGGAGACCTAGATCCGAATCAGATGACTTATCAGCTGAATAGCTTTTTGCATCAAACTCATTTCCAAGGGTACATTTGCAAATCCTTAAACGGCTTTGCATATTAGACGAATGAAAAGGTCCCCTAATCTCTGTAAGTAATCTGTCTTTGTCGACAGCTGAAAACAGTCGAAAATCTCAAACAGTTTCCCACGGCTTTACCTTTACCCTGGCAACACATATTCGCACTCGTTCACCCCGCTTACATTAAGCTGCTAAACGCTTGATGGTTTTTTATTGGCAAAGATAAGCCGCAACGTTAAGGCTTTTCACGGGGCTTTTACCCACGCTCGTGTACACTTGTATGTATGTATGTACATGCTGCCGTAGACATACTCATACAATTTCACAGTGTGAAGCGGCGGAAATTGCTAAATTTCTTTTTAAACAAATTTTCCAAAGTTTACCGCACCAAAAATTGTAATGCGAGAATTAAAAAGGGGAAGAGGCGGAAAAATAAGGAAAAAATTTAAACCCAATTAGTTTGGGGGGGTGGCTTTGCTGGGAGTTTGCTTCTGTTTTCGTTTCTGTAGCTGCTTCGCTCCGTACATCCCCGGCGTTGTAATCATTTTGCCTGCCATAAAGTTAACGCGCAATATTCGTAGCATTGCATGTTAACATCTCATCACATCAGCAAGAGAATGATGTGTTTCCTCTGCTGATGATGACTACGAGCAAGTGGTAGCTGTGGACTTCGAGGTGGTGTTTGTGGTTTTGTTATGGACACAGCTCATTATCTTTTGGGAGGCGAGCAGTGGCGCTTGTACATAAAATCGGAAGTGATTTCGACTCATGATGGTGGCGTAAAAATTCACCGACCACTGTTTTGTAATTACTCCAGAACCAGTGGTAGTGGTGCAATGTTTAATGGGACTATATGGCAAAGCTGTGTCGCGTCATTTCCCTATAATAGTGCATCAGTGTTGGATGGTTGATACTGACCAGATCGCCATCCAGGGTGTACGTATCAAATTAATGGACTTGTTTTCACTGGAGGTGATGGAAATCTTAATGACGCTGATATCCTTAAAGCAAGGATTATGTTCCCGTATACTGCTGCTGTTGATTTAATTAATGGTTGTGAACTATTGTAGCAAAGTTATTTGCGATTAAGTGATTATGAGATTGATGATTGGAATCAGGGAACTCAATTTGTTACAATTTTGTCCGAGGGCAGCTGAATTTGCATTTAAGACCTCTGATTGTTGATTTGCTGTTCGTGCTTAGATTAAGCTGAGAGTTGGGATGGTTTGTCCCTTTGACATGGAGATAATGTCATTGATTTGCACAAACTTCAAAAAATCCTCAGGTTCGGATGCTATCGCCCGGGCAAAAGTATAATTGAATATACGTTCAGTGCAACCTGGACAGTAGGATAGTACCTCATCATAGAAATGAACCTATTTGCATACATTGCATAATTGTGTCAGAGCTCGACGGTTTACGAGGGTCGAGCAAACAAATTAAACATGGCAATAAAATACTAGGTGGGATGAAAAGTAACCTCCTTGACAGCCAGAATGCGCTGCTACTGCAAAGAAGGTTATGCTGCCTTGAAGTCCGTTCATATTTAGGCAGACATGCCAAATTTCAGTGCGATACTATCTTTAGTTTTGTTTTGACAGTTGATTGTTGTTGACGTGTTTGGCATCATGTTGAATATGGACAAAACGATTTTCATTCTCTCATAAAACATTATTTTTTGAGAGGCAAAACGGCGAAGGAAACAAAAGAAAAGTTGGATAAATATTATGGGACTAATGCTCCGTCAGAGTACACCGTCAAATATTGGTTTCGAGAGTTTCGTGGTGGCCGCAACTCCAATACCGACCAAGTCCGCAGCGGCAGGCCCTCCGATGCGGTTACAGAGGACAATGTCAAAAAAATACATGAAATGGTGTTGGCCGACCGGAAAGTGAAGGTGCGCGAGCTAGCAGATACCACAAAGATAAAAACTGAGCGCACACGCCATATTTGTGTGCATGCTCACTCCTGACCAAAAACACGAAAGCGAGAGCACTTCGAAAAAGTGTTTGGACTTGCTGATGCGGAATCGGGCGGACTTTTGGCGTCGATTGGTAACTACTCGTATTGATGAAACTTGGATCCACTATTATGCACGAGAGAACAGAATGAGTGCCCGACAATGGACTGAAGCCGGCACGAGTGCTCCGAATCGGTGGCGTCGGTTTTCTGGGATTGTCATGGCATACTCTTCGTGGACTACCTCGAAAAAGGAAAAGCATTCAACAGCGAGTACGACTGTGCATTATTGGAGCGATTGAAGGCCGAAATTGCTGCAAAACGGTCTCAAATGAAGCGAAAAAAAATTTTGGTTTTGCAAGACAATGCACCGGCGGATAAGAGCATTGCAACTACGGCTAAAATCAATAACTTACGGCTCCAATTGCTAAGTCTTGTTCAGGTCGTTCTGACACAATCATAGAGTTCCCCAAAGACCAAAAATTGTATGCTCCGGCAAGATGTTCAACAAAGTGATTCCAAATATTGAAGAGACTTTCAAAGCCCAACATCAAATCTTAAAGTTAAGAAGTGATACATGGTTTAGTCGGAAATGGACACTGGAGGACTGTAAAATTGATGACATTTAGTTGATATCATTATATCGGTTAAATGACCACCTCCTTGATGTACATTTATGCTCACACGGCGTAGAAATTAGTTATTTAAAATCTCCACCGTTGCTTGAGCTATGTGAACAGTGCTCCGTCGGAGTCGGCTGGCCACTATGAGAGGATGCAATGTCTCTTCGTGTATTTTATGTGGATTCTCCGTGCTCCACAAATGCTAATGGAAGTAGGGCTCGACATCATACTCTTCTTGCTCCATGTTAAACAGAGCATGGGAGTAAATAAACCTCATTTGACGGTCCGCGGTCAGCAATTGCTAGACGGTTTGCTCTTTATAAGGGAACATCTCCAGGCCATGGACCTGTGTATACATTGCTGTCTCGTAGATGTTTATGGACTCTCTCGGAAATAGCAGTCACATTCTTGGTCGAACGAGAAATACTGGGCTGGTCACTTCTTGCGACATTTCAAGTGGATGCAGTGCACACGTAATTGTTCGCTCACATGGTGCAGTACGACGAATTTTACTCTGCGTAAAAACAGCAGACTAATGTGCGATGTAGCAGCAACAAGAATTCCGCATTTTTTAGGTGTGTCGCTCCATTGCTTGTTGTCACCTAAATCTCCTTCTGTCTACAACATAAATGTCAAAGCAATTTCAGCCCAGCGGCTTTGAAGCTTAGCTTATTGCCATCCAAGAACGTTCCATTACCATTTTGAGACAGAGCAGTCAAGCAGCATTGAAAACGTTGAACCCAAAAATCTTTGACTCCAAATCGGTGTTACACTGTTTCAATATTCTTCAAAACTTATCTAAAAGAAACAAAGTAAAGATCCGATTGGTATCACGGCACAAGGGTATTACAGTATACGAAAGTGCCGATGAGTCTTAGCTAGAAAATTTTAAACTGATCTAATCAATGACCTAGAGCCTTTTCGCGGCATCCTATATTCAGCAATATACTCAACGTGGATGTATATTCAGTTAAGTATAGCAGGTCTTAAATAAGCTAAAAGAGCTATGAAACTCTTCCAAAACATATCCAAATCCACAAAACTTTATTTCAAAAGGCATGATATCGGAATATTAAAAGTCAGCTTTCTAAAACGACACTGGCTACTTTCATATCACTTAGAGCAAGCTGGACGTAACCTTTAATCGCAGGAATTATTATGTTAATGTTTGGCTCTATGAAAATATATTTTCACTGAGATTTTTAATGACTTAGAAACTGCAGCGTGTCACCACCAGAGCTACTCTCAACCTTAATAGGAAAGTTGAGCCTCATCTGATATCTCAAATTAACTCTGCGGTACAAAAGATCATTTAGTTCGGAATGCTTTGCTGGAATAACGCGAAACATCGAGTAAAACATTATAAAGTGATCTTGATAGAACCACTAGGAAGGCATTGCTACTGCTGACATTCGAAAGGGAACCAGAGAAAATGAACAAAACTGGCATCAATCCAGGAAATAGACTGGTAGCACTACAATAAGGAAAAAAGCTGGCTTTGGGCCCTAAACTTGCGAGAGTAGCTTCAATATGCCATCAATTCAATTCACTGAATAACTGCAATGAAAAATGTATAATCAGTGATCCTCGACGAGGTGATCTTTTTGGATATCATGGTTTTGATAAAAAAAAAAAAAGAAGTGATGAGATGCGATCGGATTACTGAGACAATGAAGGACGGCCTTCCTTTTTGTTACTATATAAAGGCAAGGGCAACTCGACAAATTGTAACAAATACCAATTGCTGCACCTAATTTGGTGTGTCATGAAAATATGCGAACCCGAAATTTATTTAACTCTGTTGCAGTCGATGTGGTCTCTCGACGGCGATTTGAAGAGTGATGCCTCAGGTCTTTTATATTAAATACGCAACTCAGTTCTCGCTGTTTGTCAATAGATGGCTCCAGCAGTAAGTACGTCAGTAAGTTGATTTTGACATATCCAAAACGTCATGAACAAAGCTTAGACATATGGTAAACAAACCGTTCTGACACATAAGTGATTTTGTTTTGGCATCATATACTTTTGGTTGTGTGAAAATGTCTGATTTTGTGCCAAATAATCGTCATTTGCGGACTGAAATGCATCGAGATGTCCAAAAAGTTTACGGAAATGCTGCTATATAACGCTAAAACAACGTGCCGTGATTGGTTCCGTCGCTTTAAAGACGGTGATTTCGATGTTGACGATCGTCCGCGTGAAGGAAACGCTGAATTGGTCGATGAGGATCCGTGCCAAATACAAGAAGAGCTTGCTTCAGCACTTGGAGTTACACGCCAAGCCATTTCCAAGTGATAGCATGCATTGAGAATGATTAAAAAAAAAACAAGGAAAATATGTTCCTTATGATTTGAAGCCAAGGGACGTATAGCGTCGTTTTTTCGCCTGTGAACAACTGCTCCAGCGGCAAAAATAGGAAGGGTTTTCGTCATTGCATCGTGACGGGTGATGAAAAACGAATTCATTACACCGCCCGGTCATCCTTCTACGTCATCAGCGTGGCCGAATATTCACGCTGCGAAAGTTATGCTGTGTATTTGGTGCGACCAAGTTGGTGTTATTTATTATGAACTATTGAAACTCAATGAAACTATCACTGGGAAATGGCATCGACTTCAATTGATGCGATTGAGCTGAGCACTGCGCGAAAAATGGCCACAATACGAGCAGAGGCACGAAAAAGTGATTCTACAGCATGACAACGTTGCCAAAAAAAACATACCTGGAAACGCTCAAATGGTAAGTCCTTGCCCACCCGCCATATTCCCAAGGTATTGCGCCGTCCGATTATCACTTGTTCCGTTCGATTGCACATGGTCTGGCTGATCAGCAGTTCCGCACATATGAAGACATCAAAAGATGGCTTGATTCGTCGATAGCCTTAAAGATTAACACTTTTACCAGAAATATGGGAAAAAGATGTAGCTAGCAATGGGCAATTCTTTGAATGATTCATTTATCACCATATTTTCACAATAAAGTTGCATTTTCATCAAAAAAAAAACAGCGCGAACTTAGTTGCGCACCTCCTAATCTATTATACGCGATTTATTCCATGGCTTAAAAGGGAAAGTTAACTGCACAACGACCTAAGGACTCAAAATCAAAGTTGGAGTCAGGTAGTTGACCACCAAGGAAGTGTACAAAATCTGTTGCCTCTAACGTCACTTACGATTTTCTATTGCAGCAGAACTTTCGCAGCAAATGGGAAGCAAAAATCTGAAATATTTATTCTCAAGACCATAATAAAATACATAAGTCAGTAAGATCGTCCATCTGTCCAGAGTTACGATTGAGAACGCTCGTTGCCCCAAGACCTTTGATATCACCACAAACTTTAGACGTGATGAGCTGTCATGTGAGTTCCTTAACATTGTACTTGAAAGAATTTTGTGGAACTCACAAGCGAACACAGGAGATATAATTTCTTAAAAGTCTGTGGAACTACTAGCCTACGCCGATAAAATCGACGTAATTGGCAGAAAACAGCGAGCTGTCACGGGAACATTGGCTAGTATTGAAAGAGAAGCTGCCAAAATAGGTTAAGCGGTAGTGGAGAGCAAAATAAAAATATGATACTAACAAGAAGAAACATACAACATCGACGAATTGGGCAGAATACCACGGTCAACAATTATAATTTCGAGTTGGTGAGAAACTTTATTTACTTTGGCTCTGCTATAAATTTTGCCAACAGCACCTTAGCAGAAATACAACGATGAATCACTCTTGCCAATCTTTCTTTGGCCTAAAAAGTTAATTGAGTAGTAAGTCCCTATCCAGAAATAGTAGACAGACATTATATATGACTTGGTCATCCTAGAATTACAATACTTTACGGCGCTGAGGCAAAGAGATGAAGAAATTCTCAGTCATTTCGAGAGAAAAATCTTTCGGAAAATATTCGGACGGGCTTAAGAGAAGAAAATTCAACGACGAACTATGTGTATTGTACAGCGATAGCACATTGTCAGAAAACTAACTGCGCGCATCGATTGCGAAAGGTGTCTTGGAATGAACACCAATGCTCCGGTCCGCAGAGTCTTCGAATTTTAACCGTACAGACAACACACTAAAGAGAGACATCACATTAATTGAAGCGAAAAAGTAGAATGTTACCTTAGGCGACTTGGAGTGTACAAAGGCAGTTAGCTAAAGACCGGCCTAATTGGTAGAGCTTGTTAGTTGGGGCATAGATCCACCCCGAACTAAAATTAGGGTTGCAGGCGTCACAATAATGGCTTTTTGATTTTATTCGCTTAACACGCGGCTATTTTGCTGTTGGACGTAGCCATTTGATCAAAATGAGCCTCGTGAGTTGCGATGTCGTTGTCGCTACATTCTCCAATCGCTCCCAATGCTCAATCGGCTTCAATTCTTTCAAGAGCTGGTAAAGAAAGTTCTTCCCAGAAAATCTTCCATAATGTGGATGAGCACAGCTTAAATTCATGTTCGCGATAGCCAATCTACTCATTCGAATTCTCCTTAGTTCTCGTACTACGCTTTTCAGCAGCAATCTCATTTTCGGCGGGCAATGTACATTTCTGCTGATTCGCATTATCAAAAAGAGTATGCGAGATTCCAAAACGACCAAAGGTTATCCAAACAACTTGCTCAGAGGGACGATTATTTTGTTCATGAAATAGATGTAGGGAACTATAACTTCCTCTTGACAAAATCCTGCCCGTATTGCAAGAACAACTAGAAAAATTGCTTATGATTCTCGAGTGTTGCTGAAAACCTCAAAAATTAGGCATATTACAAACAAACTTTCACCCATCAATCGACGCTAGATTTTAAGGCTGCCAAACATCGTCAACTTTGTGGTCTTGCCCAGGGGGCATTTGAAATATATGTAGCCTTATATAAGTAAACAGAAAAGTCGGATTTTGTTCCTGGAAAATCCAAGTGCGGTGCGTTATTTGAACAAGCGGCATCATTTGAGATTATTTCTCCGAAATAAGGCAGACTGTTTATCTTAGTGCAATGCTATCTTGAACCATGAAAGGCGAAACTTGAAGGTATTAAAAAAGGTCATTAGCAATACATAACTTTCTCACTATTTATGTAAGAGTTTCAACACCAACTGATATCATCAATATTGCATTGAAGTCGCATTTAACTTAGTTTTATCTCTAAAATTGAAAAATACATTTACCATTTGAACTGGAACCATAAATTTAGTGAGAATTAAATTGAAATCAAACCAAATTAGGTATTTCTTCGAAACACGAGTACAACTTGATTAACTTTTAGAAACGACGTTTGAAAATTGTAAAGCCAAATTAATCAAAGACAACTAATTCTGGAATGGGTAAATCCGTAGGTTGTCAAGAAAAGTTCATCTCATTAGAGTACATACACGACCTTAAGTTATTTTCACTTCTTTTGTCGTAGATGGTGGCTAAATCTCATTAGAAATCCTTTACACGTGCTAAAATTACCGGCAATCATATCACCCTCTCCTTTGTTAAGGAGTCTCTCAACTATGCTACTCTGAAATGGAAGCCTTTTAGTGGAACTTTATAAATGAAAAACTTTCTGGTTCCAGAATATAGCTGCACTTTAGAGGAATGTGGTATCTTTGTACAAAGAAAATGGTTCTTTCTATAAGTTCTTTTGACGCTGTTCATTTGTGGGAGTCTGCTTTAAAATGAGTTGAGAGTTTTATGTCATAAAATAGATTACTTGGAGAATGAAACTAAGAAAGAAAGTACCAAGTGGTGCCCAATGATAGAACATCATCAAACATTTAATCAGAGAACATCATAATACGAGGGCGGTTCAATAAGTCCGTGACTTTTGGATTAAAACAAAGATTTTTTGATAAAAAAATAATTTTATTTTTCAACGTAGTCTCCCTTGAGCTCTATACACTTTGTCCAACGCTTCTCCAATTTTTTTATCCCTTCCAAAAAAAATGATTTGTCGAGGTCCTCAAAATAGGCCTTTGTTTGCGAGATGACTTCATCATTGGAGTCAAATCTTTTTCCACCAAGCCATTTCTTCAGTCGCTCGGAGCCAAATCTGGAGAATAGGGTGGATGAGGGAGCAATTCATAGCCCAATTCATGGATTTTTGCCATGGCAACTGCACATGTGTTTGTGGTCAACTGTGAGCAAACGCGGCACCCATCTTGCGGAAAGCTTTCTCATGCCCAAGTGATCATTCAAAATTGAAACCACTGAGCCATGCGAGATCCCTACGGCTTCCACAATCTCTCGCACTTTCAATCTTCGGTCGGCCAACACCATATCGTGAATTTTTTCGATTGTTTCGGGTGTAGAGACCTCAACTGGGCGTCCAGGACGTTCGGCATCTTCAGTGCTTGTACGGCCACAACGAAATTCAGTAAACCACTTTTTTACCATTGAAATCGACGGTGCAGAGTCCCCATAGTATTTATCAAGCTTAGCCTTAGTCTCGGTAATGGTTTTTTTTCGCAAGAAATAATGCTTAATAAGCATACGAAATTCACTTTTTTCCATTTTCTCCTCAAATTAGTGAGAAGTCTGATAAAAATAGCTGTCAAACACAAACTAACTGACGCAGCAAGTTTAAATTTTGACAGGAGTCAACTGACAGATGCCTGTTGACAGGAGCAGTGTTGCTGTTTCAGTAAAGAGGTCAGAAATTCAAAAAGTCACGGACTTATTGACCCGCCCTCGTAAGTAATTTTCAAAATGTACACTCTTACACTACTTTAGTGGGTAAAAGCATACCTACGAGTACTCGTTAACCCATCCTTTAATCCAAGAAAAGCGTATACATGTACATAACAAACGTACATATGTGCGAAGGTTCACATCCATAAGCATTTCCAAGGGCCTTAAAAAAGATTCAGTGCAGAATGAACTTTAATAATACATGACAACAGATGAAGCAAATCTCAATTTGAGCGCCGTAGAGCTTAATAGCGCCACTAAGACTCTGTGGGCGCTCCAAGGCTCCTTGTACAGACCAGATAAATTCAAATAATTTACATAAACCTCAGACTAAATTAGAGGAGCTCTGAACGTCATCGAAAACGAGGCAAAAGCTCGATTAAAAAAATGAATGAACACTGCATGACACTTATTTAGTTCTGCTCATACTAGAAATATGTACGTCAAGCACGTTGACCTTCATGCAATGAAAAATAAAGGGAAAATCGAAAAGTATGCCTTACAATTCATTACGTACAGCATTAGATTCATGCTCATCAACTTCACAGCAGGTAAAGAAATATATTGAACTAATACCAGTACACGCATTTACAAAAATATACCTGAAGGTTTGTAGAGTGTAGATAAAGGAAGCGTCAACTACAATAGATACATCATTGTAAGCACTCATTCAATATTTTTTATCTCAGACGTAAAACTGTACCCAATATAGACAATCAATGGGACAGCCACATAGATGTTGTGGGTTTCACATGACCACCACACCCAACACAACAATCTGGCTTTACGAGCAATATTCGCAAGCTAACAGAGCCCAACAAAAAGCAAACTGGACAATGCTGTATAGAATTACTAAGTGGGGTAAAAAGTAACCGCCAGAATGCGCTGCTACTGTAAAAAAGGTTACAGTGCCTTGAAGTCCGTTCATATTTAGGCAGACATGCCAAATTTTAGCGCGATACTGTCTTTAGTTTTGTTTTGACAGCTGATGTTGTTGACGTGTTTGGCATCATGTTGAGTTGGACCAAAACGATTTTCGTTCTCTCATAAAACATTATTTTTTGAGAGGCAAAACGGCGAAGCAAACAAAAGAAAAGTTGGATAAATATTATGGGACTAATGCTCCGTCAGAGTACACCGTCAAATATTGGTTTCGAGAGTTTCGTGGTGGCCGCAACTCCAATACCGACCAAGTCCGCAGCGGCAGGCCCTCCGATGCGGTTACAGAGGACAATGTCAAAGAAATACATGAAATGGTGTGGGCTGACCGGAAAGTGAAGGTGCGCGAGCTAGCAGATACCACAAAGATTAGTACTGAGCGCACACGCCATATTTTGGGCAATATTCTGCATATGAACAAGTTATCCTGCCGCTGGGTGCCACGCATGCTCACTCCTGACCAAAAACACGAATGCGAGAGCACTTCGAAACAGTGCGCGGAATCGGGCGGACTTTTGGCGTCGATTGGTAACTGTTTATGAAACCTGGATCCACTATTACACACCAGAGAACAGAATGAGTGCCCGGCAATGGACTGAAGCCGGCACGAGTGCTCCGAAGCTGCCGAGAGAGGCTCAATAGGTCGGAAAGGTTATGTCGTCGGTTTTGTGGGATTGTCATAGCATACTCTTCGTGGACTACCTCGAAAGAGGAAAAACCATCAAAAGCGAGTATTACTGTACATTATTAGAGCGATTGAAGGCCGAAATTGCTACAAAACGGTCTCACATGAAGCGAAAAAAAATTTTGTTTTTGCAAGACAATGCGCTGGCGCATAACAGCATCGCAACCACGGCTAAAATCAGTGACTTACGGCTCCAATTGCTGTCGCATCCATGGTATTCGCCCGATTTGGCTCTCTCGGACTATTATCTCTTCCCAAACCTCAAAAGATGGCTCATCAATAAAAAAATTCAGCTCACGCGAGGAAATCATCGACGCCACGGAGGAGTATTTTGCAGACCTTCCGGAAAATTACTTTTCGTACGGGATCAAGAAGTTGGAAAATCGCTGAGATAAGTATATGAAGTTAATTGGGGACTATATTGAATAAAATAAAAAAACATTTAAAAAATTTTTTTTTCATTCCCATGGAGGTTACTTTTCACTCCACTTAGTACTCACTAGAGTTCAGAACCAGGGGATGTACAAGGCAATTTGACATCTCCTCCGCCACATGCTACGAGTAATAAAGGGTGCTGCATTAGAGATACTTTTTAAAGTGGGGATTTCATGAGAGATTTGTGTCACACTGATATGGTATTTTTGTTCAGTATTATTTGATATTTCATCATTAAAAGACTTAGCTCGTCACTACGTCTAAAATTTATTCAGCTGTATGACAAAAAGCAGGGTTCTACGAAGAATGTGCTTCATGGTCTACATATTTGCTGTACCATCAAAAAGTTTGATAACAATGATTGTTATCGAATAACACACGACCAAATTGACTACATCTAGCACGTATTGAAGATTATATATCGACGGAATCGGCGAATGTACGTGTTGAATCGATTCGGAGCCGTTCACAACAGCTTGGAGTATTTTACTTGAGGATCTTGGTTTAATAGCATACAAAATTCAATTGGTGCAGGAACCTACCTTTCGAATCGTCTTCAATTAGTTATTGGGCTCTCTAAAACTTTTACTTGTTTCGACCAAAATGAGGCCCATTTTTGGATTAATGGCAAGATAGCCATATATATTGGTGTGGCTCATTGGCTGGTATAATCAATCATCGGTCCATATTTCTTAAAAACTGAGGCCAGAACATAGTTGCGAATGCTGCTCGTTAGCGCGCCATAATAACTGACTACTTATATGCAGCCTGAAATTAAAACTCGTAGTCTCGACGACATTTGATTTCAACACGACACCGTCACTTTCCACATATCCAATGAAACCGTGGCTTTATTTTGAGAATGATTCGGCGAACAGTAAATTCCACACTTTGAACAAGCCGCAGTTTTGGCCAACATTTGAACCAAATAATTTTCAAAAACTGTAAACAATGGTTCTTTTGTATGATAACAAAGATTACCCGATAAAATTGAGTTTGTTTTTTTATTTTTGATAAGAACACCTCTAAAAGAATAACCGTTCTACTACGTTCTCATGCTTATCGAGGGTCTCATGTCTTTTCTTTCTGCACCTCTGCCGTGTATGCCTTACCCCCCGGTTTGTTGCGTGTTTTACTTCATGTCATCATTTCAGATGTGGATAATGTATTGAACACTTTAATTGAAGATTTCTTGATGTACTTTGAGAAAAAAAAAGTGGGGGTCGGAAATGCATACGCTCCAAAATACATAGATTATAAGCGAAGCTTCACGCTGCCCTTTTGTTGCCTCCTATTGAAAATTACATCTTTCAAATCCATGCGTGTATGGTAAGGTAAAAAAGCCCGATACACTGATAAAACTGTCCCAAATGACAGCTTATTTCGTAGAACATTATCCAGGTTGAGGGAAATATAAGAATGATGCGGAAATCGTCCGGAAACCCATATCCCTGCTTAAGCGAAAGGCATTCTCAAACACAAAAAAGTTTTACAACTTAGCAGACATTTCAGTCTATGTAAACAGGACTTTCATCGGGAGAATTCTACATTCAAAAGACATGCATGCATTCCACTACTCGTATATTCCAATACAGGAAATACATCAGTCATTCAAAGAAGTGTTTGGAATTCCAAAGAGTCATCCGATTCACGGGCTCTGTGACAGATGTTTTAAGGCCTGTTCGTCATCGAAGTGTACACTCTACAGATTGTATGACCTCAATAAGGAAAAGTGTTGAAGAAGATCCAAATCTATCGATTTCACGACGAGCACAGCATTTGGGCTTGTCTTACGCCACATTGTGAAGTATTTCGATTTGCATCAACACCCTTATAAATTTGAGCTCACTCAAGAAATGAGGCCAGCTAACCGCGGACTGCGTAAAACATACACAGATTGGATGCTTGAACATCAGCGTTTGGATGACCAATTATCCAAACAACATTTTCTTCAGCGATGAGACCCATTTTGCACCCGGTGGATACGGGAAACAAAAAACAAAATTTTCGGATATGGGGAAGTAAAAATCCACACGTACTTGTCAAAGGCCAATTGCATCCACAAAAAGTCCCTGTATGGTGTGCTGTTTGGTGTAGTGTGTCATTGGACATCAAACTTCTTCGGAAATGAGGAAGATGTAACCGGCACCGTCAATTCTCATCGCTATAGCTCAATGTTAACTTCATTTTTTTGATCTCAAATTGAAGATACGGATTTGCAAGATGTATAGTTTCAACTAGATGTTGCCGTATATCCCACAAAATGACCCGTTTTGGCTTCAATACAAGAACTATTTCCTGCACGGGCTATTTTGTGTTTTGGTAGTGTGTTTTGCTGACGTTGAAATTTTTTTTATGAGCCTATGCAAAAAAAACATACTTATGTGTACAATTAGTAAGCTCTTTACGCTTTAAAAACGAATATTCATCAACATTTGGTCGAGTTATTGCCCTATATGTGTCGAAAATTCATCGAAAATCACCTTATCAGAATCAACTCCTTCCAGAATTCCGTGGAGGACATTTGATTGATGTTATATTCCATTTATAATGAGGAGGACTACGATTGGAGAGTGGTTAGGTCGCGTGTTTGTGAAAAGGGCAGGTATGACCCATTTTATAGCCTATAAGGTCTTCGGACTTGACCTCAATAGACTTTACTTATGGTGACTGATGAAAGACACAGTTTACTTATCAGAAATAACAAACATTAGATATATTGAACCACGGGATTGACGAGGAATCCACGAAAGTCCAAGAAGAATTAGAAAGAATGGACATTTTTAGAGCCTTCCAGAGACGAGCTCTGGCGTGCATACAAGCCAATGGTTTCAACTTTAAACAATCGATGGGACAGAAAGTCTACCAGTTTCGATTGTATCTTTATTGTACCATACTGAGCTAAATTGGCAGGACTAGGTACAGGTTTCAAAGTTGCAGAAAGTAGGAGCTTATAAGATATTTCACGATTTTAAGCACTCATGAATACGAGTACTCGTCTTCTTACCATACACGCATGCATTTAAAACATGTTATTTATAATAGAAGTCAAGACAGAACGAACCTCTGTATCTCGAAGGGAATGCATTTTTTATACTCATCCATTGAGGGATTGAATGGAGGTACTTTAGACATTGCTTCTTCGGTAATGGATTGATTATTCATTGAAAGATATATGAGGATAGAACAAAGCGTCACATAAAGTCTTTTATTTGAAATATCTGAGCATGTAAACCATTGACAATGAAACATGAATAAAATAATTAAAAGCAAAATATCCCTTCAAAAAAGGATATATGCCATAAATAGCGCGCCTACGTTTCACTTGTATGCATAAAACTTAACTCACCCACCAACAATTTATTACTCTTCAAAGGAGGCGCGTCGTGGTAAAAGGCAAACTTTATACAGCACTTGATAATTAAAAAAAAAAATGTCTGAGGGTGAGATACTTCTTAATTGAAACCCTACTTTCCAAGCAATTTCCATCTTTTGTTGGTAAATAAAATTGAAGGGGAATGGCATCGCAGGAAGGCCCATCCTGAATAAAATAGAATTAAACGATTAAAATTCAGTTAAAATTAATGAAAACCGCTTTTTGAAAAGTTAACTCATCCTGTGTGGATAGAAAAGATTTTTCATCAATTTCTGTGGAGGAAAAATAATTTAATTAATATTGAGACGAACTGTCTGAGGGTTGATAATAAACAACTCGATTGCAAAGCCTTCTTGGTCTGTGAGGCAAATAAATAACTTTCGTTCAATAGAAAAATAAGAAAAATTAAAAAAAAACAGGTACTCGGTACTAAATACAGTTGAAGTAGATTTCGTTTATGATCTTAGGATGGAAAAAATTCTGCTCCACGGTCTGGAACATCAGCGTAGTGGTTGACCTTATCTAAGGTGTCGCACACAAGTGGAAGGGGTCCTCAACCAACCTTGAGTGCTCAACTGAAGGCAGCTGGGAAATAAGAACGCGCTAGCTATCACCTTTTAACTTTAAGTTAATTTTAGCGAGATAGTCGATCAAGCCTCTTCTATAAATTTATTAGATTGGCGACAAGGTGTCTTTTCTTCGCCTGATGTCCTTTTAGAAATGCTGCATGGAAGAATACCATTTTTGTCTACACTTAGGTCGCCGACTCGATTTCTGAAATGTGAGGCTACTCATCCTACTACCAACCTATCATCCTATATACCAACCAAATTTACCTAAGCTCTGAATGGATTGCCAGTCTAAACAATTCGATCCCTTGCATTTAGCTGCATTCAGTGATGCACAGTGAGTTCATTATCTAGACTCTATGGACGTTTTAATAAGCAACCTTGAAATCGATAAAGAAGTGCTGGCTATAGATATGATATTCTTCTTCTTAGATCTTTCCCAAGGTCTGATGCAGCGTAAATACTTGGTTAAGAGTGATCTTGACCTTGACTACACCTGTCGTAGTTAAGAACATCTGATTCTACTCATCGGCTATGGGTTCTTCTGACCAAATTTCACATATGGGGCGCTCTTTACCAGATAATTTCACATTCGAAAAGTTTGTCTACTAAGCCATTGTCTACTTCAGCCTTCACATTGAATCGATAAGATAGAATGTACTTTTCGTAGAAGGGTTAGAATGGATTAAATAACACGCAGTCCCTGATATTGCTATTTTTCTCAGTCTATAGTGTTATTAAGTAGTTAGAGCTTGTCAGGTACGATGTTCTCTTCCTTACAGGCTTTGACTCGGGCCTTGTCTCTCCAATATGTTCAATTTATTCTTGTAAAAGCCACTTGACTTTTCGTTTTCCAAAATCCTTTCCACCTTGCCTTCAGATAAGTTTGTGTCTGGCCTTCTTACATTGTAAAATAGTTTTCAGTAAGGAGGGTCCTTTTGGCCGACATGGCTATTGAAAGGCCACATTCGCTTTTACTTTACACCAAAGAGATAACTCGGCTGCACGAAGGCTTTAGTTAGCTTGGCCTTATTCTAGACGCACTGATGAATCGTTTTCCCTTGATATTCATGCCATGGGCTGCAGGTCTTATGGGCATGCTGTGTGACAACGAACTCATCTTCTTTGTCCCCAAGAATGGTTTCTGCCAGGATCAAAGGTAGGAAAGAAATACAGTCGGAACTTCACGGATAGCTCCAAAATTGATCTAGTATGCGACGCTGGAGGACGACAACGTTAGACGTCACTCATGGTTAAAAAACTTCGGTTTGCCTTCCAAGCGAAAATATTAGCAAATGATTATATTGTGAAGAATCAGCAGAAGAAGCAAAGCAGGTCTATCTGTAAAGATAGTCAAGCTGCGCCTTAAACCTTACTTAGAATTCTTAAAACAGATAAGTTACAGAATGCCAGAGTTTACTGAACCCCGTTGAAAGGCTGAAAGTGTGTTGTTTTGGTCTCCAATCGAAATGGGATCATGGAAAATTAAATCACCGATAAACAAGGTCAGAGGAACCTGGTTTAGGGCTGTTGGCGTCCTCGATTAAGGCTGGCATTGGACGTTGGGTTTCACAAGAGCGTTATTCGAATGCATGACTCTCCGACGTATCCTAGAGGTCAGCGTCATGTTTGTCTTCAGTAGGAAGCAATACAGGTTGCTTACTTGCACTGTGTGGGGCACTATTCCATAATCAAGCATCTTAATATGGGCTGAAAGTTCTCGGGTCTGATGTGGTGGGTACTAACACTGTAGGTACCTTATCACTTAAGTGTGACTCAACTTTTTACGAAAGGCTAAGAAAGTTCAGTAAAAGGAGTAAAATGGGCTAGTTCCTTTCTAAATGCTCTATTGCGACAAAAAACAAAACGCACATATCAATGGCAGTTCTAATTTCAGTTCCCGTTTTCGCATGCAACGCTGCAAGTGTTGATCGAATGAATTATTGTCGAACCATGGGCTTCTTGTTTGTGGTCTTCTAGTGAAACCTGGCACATCAGACTCGATATTTCGATATTTTTGTTAATTTTCCGCCAGCGTCGTCACTAGTTTTTCGTACTTTTGTGAATTCAACCCAGATGCTCACATACATATACGAAGGTTGTCTGAAAAGTTTCCGACCTGACAATGATACAAGACATTTTTTCCTTGTAACTCTACACACTTCTCCCAGCGATGCTCCCATCTCTCTCACCCGTCCAAATAGTACTTGGCGTTTTTCATTGCAAAATAATTGTTCACGTCACGAATGTGATTGCCTCCTCATTTGACGAAAATCTCTGTCCTCCGAGCGCAGTTTTTAGATGAGGGAACAAAAAGAAGTCGCTTTGGGCTAGATCTGGTGAATAAGGCGGATGGTCAAGCAGTTCAAACCGTAATTCATGGATTTCCGCCATGGCAACCGCTGAGATGTGAGACGGCGCGTTGTCTTATTGAAACAGGATTTTCTTTTTTTGCAAATGTGGCCGTTTTTCCGCCATTTCTGCCTTCAGCTTGGCAAGTAATAATGCTCCGGTAATGGTTTTTCCTTTTAGAAGATAATCGATTAAGATAACTCAGCCGAAAATGGAGCCGGCCATTTGGACATTTTCATAACCTCTACTGTCTTTCTCACTTTAATTCTGCGGTCGTCTTACACCATTTGGTGAACTTTAGCAATGTTTTTGTCAGTGGTTGCAGTTTTGGACGTCCCGAACGTTCATCATCTCCCAAGCTCTTACGGGCACCTTTAAATTCACAAAAAAACACTCACATCGACTCACTCAAACGACTGTCAACCAAAAACTGCGCGTCCAAAATGACTGAAACTTCGGTAAGTAACTAGCAAAAGATGCACAACTAGCATTCACAAGCTTTTATTGACAAGTGCCGCTATCTTTACGTTAGGGCCGGAAACTCTTCAGACAACCCTCGTACATACGAAAGTGGATGAAAATATCCGTGGCAATTTTTCGGCAAAGAAACTTTGTATATCTCAATATAGTTTCTTTAGAGCTCAATACTCTTCGTTAAACGTTTGATTTCGCCGTTGGAGCCAATTATAGTCAATAGGAGCCAAGACCGGTCAATATGGTGAATGATGAAGAACTTCGTAATTCAATTCATGAAATTTCCGCATGGCGACTAGGCACGTCTTACATTGTCCTGATGGAAGAACACATTTTAGCTTAACACTTAGCTGAATGTTGTCGTTTCGTCTTTAAACCGTCGCTTAACTGATCAAATAATTTGGCATGATATGCGACGTTAATTGCTCTTCGCTTTTGGTCCTTGCATCCCAAATTGTCGCAATGACTTTCTTGGCTGACAATGCCACAAGGTTTTTTTGGCACCGATGTTCCCGGATAAGGGAATAAAACTCGTTCCGACTATGTTTAAAAACAGCGCCAAATCCTCCTTCGAAATTGGCACACGAAATTCAGTTTTTTTTCTCGATTTTCAGCAAAATTTATTCAGTTGTCTCCGCCTTTACTTAGTCACACAAACTATTATAAATGACGCAATTTGATCAATATTTGACAAATACCCTTTGATAGATGGTAGTTTTCAGACGTGGTTGAATCTCAATACAATAGACTGATCTACCCTCGCACATACTATGTCTAAGCCCCAGGACCTTACACCTCAACTTTAATCTATTTAAATGACAGTAAAGCCTACCTTGTACCTTTCTACTGGCATCACTAGGTGTTTGAAATACCCGATCCATTCAGAATCCTAAATACATAACGTCAAAAAAATTAACTAACATTCTGCAATATTTGTTGTAACTTGTGTTTGATTCTGTAAGAATATTCAGCTCAAAATATGTAGCTGTGCTGGTAGTTGACGACGAATTAAGAAGGACTATTTATGGACCATTTCCACCTACTCGTACTTGTGTTTTTGGGATAAACACATCATTAAATTGTTTCTGCAGGTGGTGTCAAACGATGTCTGTGCTGTAGTCCTTCAGTTCGCTCATTGTTCCCTACGGAATCAGCCTCATTAGATCAAGGGTTGGCCTCCTTCTCAATTGAAAATCTAATTAAACCTGAAGCAAATATTCAGCCCAATAACAGTTTGCTCATGTGGAAATAACATCACCCAATTTAGATGAATTTAATTAGCAAATAATGCGCCCTGAAGAGGAATGTGTCTAAACAAACGCATTCCTTACAACAATTTCATGTCTGGCACAAACTTCTGGTAAATAAACGTAGGGGAGACGAAATTTCGGTTCACTCAAGTGATAACATTTTTATTTTCAGGTTATACATACAAATCGGTGTAACCAAATGTACTTTCTCCAGGAATGTACCCCAGTCCAGTCTATGGTACCACAACAACTCTAGCTGTTAGGGTTTACAATTAGGATTGTGCTGTGATACATTCAACAGTGATGGGGAAACAGAGAAAGGACAAGGTTAGGTGAGAGATTGGCGATTGGTTTGGGGTTGGCGAATGTCAATTGACTGGACCTCAATGACATCACCTACATATGTAAGGGTTTTGATCTCATTCTAGCAATTTTTTCCATTTTCACAAAAAACACTCACATCGACTCACTCAAACAACTGTCGACCAAAAACTGCGCGACCAAAATGACTGAAACTTCGGTAAGTAACTGTCAAAAGATGCACAACTAGCTTTCACTAGCTTTTATTGACGAGTGCCGCTTTCTTTACGTCGTACTCGTATACCATCTATTGGACTACCTTAACGAAATTCATCCTGTAACAAAGTACGACAGCGATTGTATTCGGAAAACCAGCTCATCACTGAGGCTCTAGATGGTGTGCTTCATTACCAATAGCCGAGGTAAGTTGATCGACACACTGTTGTTGGTTTAATCCACATCGAAAGTTATAAATAAATATCGCACGAAAATGTTCACCATTAAATTCCATTAGTTGGCCTAGATGAATGTTTCAAGTTCCTGTACACAACACAAATAGCACTCGTAGGGCAAAACATTCTGAGTACGAACGATTACAACGTCAAACTCTAAGATTTGACATATTCACACTGGTGTTGCCATATCTCAAGAGTGGGCAACAAACTTTTTTGAACCAAACATGTTATCTCAAAAACTTCTAGGGCGCTGTCGACTTTGTAGCAGCCCAAAGGAGCTGTCGGCATGACATGGGGCCTGTCACCGAAAAGGGCCAATTATATTTTATGCATCGCCATAGAACGGTGTATCATGGCTGCATGGGGATTTTCTTTAGAGCGCTTAGCTCCACTCTTAACGTATTGATGATTATTGGTAACTGGGTCCCCGAATATCTTCAACGGTCAACTTATCATAACTAAAACTGTGTCTTAAACTCACATTGATAAAGGACAAAGCTCTCCCACCTCCAACTGTCCATTTAAGTTTGTCGATAGAAAATATTCAGTATCTTACTTACTTAATTTAGGTGGCGCTACAGTCCGGGGTGGACATAGGGCCTCAGTCAACAAGCTTCTCCAGCCAGCTCGATCCCTGGCTAGCTGTCTCCAGTTTCGCACGCTAAGTTGGCTGAGGTCCTCTTCCACTTGCGTGCGCCACCTGAGTCTTGGCCTTCCTCTACTGCGCTGTCCCTCGGTGGAGGATTCGAAGACTTTTCGGACTGGAGCATTGGTGTCCATGCGCTCTACATGACCCAGCCATCTCAATCTTTGGATCTTCACTCTTCTGGCTAGGTCCATGTCGCTGTACAGTCCATACAGTTCGTCGTTGTATCTCCTCCTCCACTCACCGTCAATGCAGACGGGACCGAAGATCGCCCGAAGAATTTTTCTCTCGAAGCAACCAAGAACACCCTCATCCATTTTTAATAATGTCCATGCCTCTGCGCAATAGAGCAGGACCGGGATTATTAAAGTCTTATAAAGGGTGACTTTTGTTGTCCGAGAGAGGGCTTTGCTACTCAATTGTCTTCTTAACCCAAAGAAACAGCCGTTGGCAAGAGTTATTCTTCGCTTGATCTCAGCGCTGGTGTCGTTGTCTGTATTTATAGCGGAGCCTAGGTAGACAAAGTCCTTAACTACCTCAAAGTTATATCTGTCGAGGGTGACGTGCTGTCCGAGACGTCGGTGTTGCTTGTCCTTTTTGCTTGACAGCATATACTTGGTCTTGCCCTCATTGACCGCTAAACCCATTTTCGCCGCTTCCGTCTCAATACTCGCGAAAGCGCCACTGACATCACGCTGCTTTCTCCCGATTATGTCAATATCGTCGGCGTATGCGAGTAGTTGGACGGACTTTTGAAAGATAGTGCCTCTTGTGTTTGCTCGTGAGTTTTGCACTATTATTTCAAGTACGATGTTGAAAAAATCGCATGACAGCGCATCGCCTTGTCTAAATCCTTTCTGGACATCAAAGGTCTCGGTGAGATCTTTACCGACCTTGATGGAGCAGCGTGCATTCTCCATCGTCATCCTGCACAGACGGACGAGTTTGGCAGGGATGTCGAAACTAGACATTGCTCTATATACTCGTAGCTCGTCTCTATAGATGCTGTCATACGCGGCCTTAAAATCGATGAATAGGTGGTGGGTATCGATCTGAAGCTCATGGGTCTTCTCCAAGATCTGCCGTAGTGTGAATATCTGGTCGATGGTGGACTTTCCTGGCCTGAAGCCACACTGATATGGACCTATCAGGTTGTTGACAAACGGCTTCAGGCGTTCACACAATACGGCGGATAAGATCTTATATGCGATGTTAAGGAGACTGATGCCTCTGTAGTTGGCGCAGTTCAGGAGGTCTCCTTTCTTGAGAATTGGACAAACAATGCTGAAGTTCCATTCATCGGGCATACTTTCGTCCGACCATATTTTACAGATGAGTTGGTGTATGCTCCTTACCAAGTCATCGCCTGCCGCTTTGAAGAGCTCGGCATTCAGGCCATCCGCTCCAGCAGCTTTGTTGGACTTAAGCTTCGATATGGCTATCTTCACTTCATCCAGGTCGGGTGGACGGAATTGTTGGTCATCATCGTCCAGGTTGAAAGGTTGATTCTGCCTGACAGCGGTATTTGGTCCGTCATCGCCGTTATACAGTCTGCAGAAATGATTTTTCCAAATCCTCAGCATCGACTGCGATTCTACTACGATGTTCCCTACAGGCTTCGGTTCGGGGTTTGTTTCCGCGGCATGTTATTTTTACCTTTTGGTAAAACTTCCGAACCTCATTCCTGGAGTAGCATCTCTCAATTTCCTCGATCGCGCGCTTCTCATGCTCTTTCTCCTTCCTCCTGAGAAGCCGGTGCTCGTCTCTCCTCTTCCGCTCATAGAGCTCATGAGCAGCTCTGGTCTTTTTAAGCAGCGCCGCGTTATATGCATCTTGCTTAGCTGCATGTGCTTGCCGGCATTCATCATCGAACCAGGGGTTTCGTTGTGGTGGACGAGTGAAACCCAGCACATCAGAAGCGGCATCTCTGATGGCGTTTTGGCAGTGTTTCCAATGGTCTTCGAAGCTTGATGCTGGCGGCATTGGACCTCTTAAGAGATTAAGAGACACTCGATCGGAGAAGGACTTGGCGATCTCTTGCGATTGTAGCCGTCTGACGTCGAATTTTCTCACAGCATTAGTTTGTCTTGGCGTAGTTTGGAATATCCGCAACCGTACCTTGGCTACAACAAGGTAATGGTCCGAGTCGATGTTGGCTCCTCGGAACGTACGGACATCCATAATGCTGGAGGAGTGTCTTGCGTCGATCGCAATGTGATCAATCTGGTTGACTGTTGATTGATCAGGAGTTCTCCAAGTCCCCTTGTGTATGTCGAGATGTGGGAACCGCGTGCTAGCCACGACAATGTTTCGCCCCGCCGCAAAGTCGATTAGCCTGAATCCGTTATCGGAGGTGGTGTTGTGCAGGCTATATTTTTCGATTGTTCCACCAAAGATACAAAGATAAGGTCTTGTTTTGTTTTTCCGACACTAATCCTGGTTAATGGCGCAGGAAACTCGCCATTTGCCCCCATCACTTCGCAACCTCTAGTGAGACTCCCAGATGGCGCCACGGGGAGGCGTGAAGTAGGACTTATTAGCAAAGCTGCAAGATGTTCGGCTGCAGAGGCTCATTCTCGTCATTTAAGGAACCAGCACCTGTCGGAAGATGCTACTTCTACGAGGCCTTATACTAATCGTTGCCATCAGTATATTCAGTATCAGCGTATTTAATTTAGCAGCAACTCAGAGAATTGATGTTTAAAGCACTAAGACTTTAATTCAAAGTATATTGAAGTCTTTAAATTTCAATCCTCAAACCAAAGGAAGGGGTAAAACGCGTTCTATAATTACCGAAACTCATCCCAAATTATTTTATCTACAAAGCTTGTGGTTATGGAATAATGTTGATATCATATAAAAGGTTTCTTTCATAAGTCAGATAGCAGAAAGGAATAATTTCACCCCTGTGTGTTCATTATGCGACTAAGCACATACAAAGCACCAGGTGACTTATTACCAACAATCCTGTAACCATCTCCCAGTTACCCCATCGAAACGAGGCCGAAACCTTGAACCGAGCCACAAATATGTCATGGGATGGAACAGTTTGCACAGACATAAAACTGCCATAAAGGATGTGTACGCGCATACAAGCACAATATTATATCACTGTTAAGGGCACCATATATTTTGGCAATTTAATTCAATCCACCCACCACCAAAGAACAGAGAAAAAAAAGCGAAATAGGTTATTTGAACACTACTGCCGCTATTATTGGGTCCAATATTTGTGTTAGATTTAATTAGATTATCAGAGATGGGCGAGGAAGTTGGGCAAACATGGCACGACTCATCGTTATGATCAAGGATCAACGAATAAAGCATATTCCACGTGCTGTAGTTTGATGTTTGCTATAAGAATTTTTCAATTTACTGCAACAAGGACCTTCTGTTGTTTTATAAATACCTATAAAACCATAATGAGAGTTCCAAGAATTTAGACAAAATTAATCAATTCTGCAAAATGGTCGGGTAGGTGTGACGCAGGAGTACATACGAAATATGTGCGAGTGTACCTGTAACCCAAACCAACACAAGTAGCAAAAGACTGAGATTGTAATTGATTTTGTTTTTAAATGTTGAAGGTTGAAAGTGAAGAAATCCTATAATTTGCACACGAATTCAAAGCATTACAAGTTGGACGAATTCCCAATTGTTTCTCATTTTTAACAAAAACACTTTGTGAGGTAGATTGAGCTAGGTAGATTTATTTTAGTATTGAAAGGTGTTCTATTGGTTCTCAGTCTATTATCACGTTGGTGGATTTATTGTTCTTTAAGGCATTTGTTCTCCAGATTTAAGATAGCATACCGAGTACCCCTCATTTCCAAGATGTAGAAACCAACTTATTTTCCGGATTTTCTGCCCGGCAATATAAAAGTTAGCGTGACTAATGTTTACTGACAAATTCAAGGGCATTTATTGGGACCTTATTCGTTAGTCTCTTACAAAAACAAGATACCACTGCCACGCTAAATGCTTACAAAGCGGCGCTTCATAGATGAGCTAGAGCTGCTCACGAGCAGTGATATCCGAATATGATAAACTGATAACTACGAGGAATAGCGTGACGTAAGAATGGAACCTTGTGGTACTCCTCTGCGAATTTCGAATTTCTATAAAGCATTGTGTATAACAAGAGACTAATAAACAGGAAAAGTAGCGGTGCTTTGTTTTATGTGGGTCGGCAAGGTATTCATTTGCCCGATGTAAGAGGTTTCGGCTCGAAATCCTACCTATTGTATGTCGAGCCTTGAATAGGGATGTCCTCTCATTCTATCCAGTTTTACATATGTACGTATATCTCCTCAGTGGCCACATTCCGTCAGGTTTCCTTATTCCAATCCTCTGGGAATACTTCGGTTTCCCATAGTTTCTTAGTTAGTGGGTGTAGGCTCTCCGCTTAAGTCTTGAGTGCAGCTAGAGTTCCCCTAGAATGCCGCGTATGCCTTCTGTCTTGCTTTTCTTCACTATTTCAGGGAATTGGGCAGTTGTTGTGGTAAACTTAGCTGAGTTTAAATTTGTACAGATATTGCCTGTGTCTTGCAAGTTCTCGTCAAATGGCAAGATACTCGTACTTATAATCCAATGCCAGCTGATTTCCATTCAGTTTTCCTAATAGATATAGTTAGAACTTTAACCTCCACGAGTTCCTTAGTAATCTTAAGCCTTAGCGGAAGTGCTTTGATTATGGTTAGAATTGTTTCGTCTTACTCTACGTTGCACTTAGACTAGACGTCCAGTCTAGAGCGCTAAGCTACTGCGGCCACTCCAATTCGTAATTTGCTTTGTGCGCATTGACTTTTCGTCTTTTATTGACAATGGTGCCTGCCGCTGACGTGATTATATTTTTCAATGAATTCTTTTGGCAGTGTCAAGGGAAAAACTGCTGATAATTTTTGGAATTTTGTTTGCTTCTATAATTGTGGCAAGATGGTTGCTTATCCTGGATCCTGTTGGTATTATGCCTGGATATTCTTTGAAAGTTGGGTGGGTTACTGTTCACAGATGCAATTCGATGATTTATAGTGCCGCTATTAAGTGGTGAACCCATTCTATTCTGATGTCAGCTCCACGTTTGGAGGACACGATTTCTAAATCGTTACGGCAGAATGACTGTTCTGGTTCGATGCGCGAATATTATCCACCACTCAAGGCTTAGCTAATCTATAGGTAATAACAGTCGTTTTAGTGATATATTGTGCCTTAATGACCAAGCGGTTGACGCGCGATAAATCTTTCGCCGTTTTTACTTCTTGTGTCCTCGAGGCTTTTAAATCGTCATTTTCATTATCATCCACGTGGTTTGGAAGAGCGTAGCACTTGAAATGGGTATCTGACCTGAGCCTTTAAAATTGCCTTCAACGATCTGTCATGGAGTTAATTGATATCCCAGAGTAGATCAGAAATGTCTTTGTTATTTTGGAGAATTGGATGCCATGTTTTTACTAACTAAGTTCACTTGCTCCCAGAATGTGCAGTTTATACCGCATTTATTCCCACTGTAATTATAGGGATCAAAAATTTTAAAGCACCTCTTTATCCTTGACATGACAGAATCCAACTCTTTTCCATGGTCCAAGGCGTAAAGTAAGCAACAAAGTCTCTTTATAGATACAAGCCTCATATTGCGAAATTACCAGAATGGGCTTTGGCTTGGTGAATGTACCTCACTGCTTCTTAATGTGATATTACCCTATTTCTCGACGATCTGGTCGCTAATGAAGGTTGAGATTAATTAAATGACTGAATGTGTGGCTTATCTTGTATGTAAATACAGTTTCATAAAAGCAGTCACCCATTCTGTATCATCAGGCGAGCAGACCAACTGATTTTATTGATTTGATAAAGTCTGTTATCTTTTAAAGCTGACTTCCTGCAACCACATTTAAGGGGCTCAAGGTTAACTCGTATTGGTTGCAGTGCCATCCTGCTTTGGCCACATAGAGTCAGGTTCAATGTCTGCCATAATTTCGAAGTAATAATTACCTAACCATGGTGCAGTATTACTTGTAAATTGATATTTTGCTTTTTTACACACTCGTTAGCCCAAATGTTAGTCTCAACATTGAACACTGTTCTTCGATTGAAATATAAGTCGACTTCAAGATGCTCAATAGATTAATCCGCAATCTCCCGTCGCTATTCATATTCTCGTACTGGAATAAGCTAAAGATTTTCTTCCCAAGATTCTCTACATAGTGGACCGACAAAGTTACGATCGAAGCAGAATTTACTATCATAGGTGCAACGCCATATGGTCACTCGTAAAGCAAGGAGTTTGTTCTACATCCACAATACGTATGTTGTCATGTTGTTGGTTTTGCGTCATTTACTCTAAATGAGGTAGTACATTTATTTATAACTCGACGAATGACCAATTCAGTTGGTAATAGAACGACTGGACCAACAACGTTTCACGAATTGAAGACTGATCTCTATTCGAAATAATTTTGCATTACAAAAGCGTTTTTGTGGTTGAAGTCGTGTATTTATTAAATGTGTTCATGATGCGTTCAAGGTAATTTTGCCGTTTAAGGTAGGAATCACTGTACAGCTTCTACAGTTCGCTATTGAAACGAAGAACTTTTTCTTTGAAGCATTTCCATCCACTTTTAACATGTGCTCGAATTGCGCCGATCTGGTATCATTACAGTCCTGTGTAACTGTGTAAAGTATGTTTGATTGCTCGGAAGAGGGCTTTATTACTCAATTTTCTTCTAGATCCAAAGAAGCAGCGATTTGCAAAAGTGATTCTTTGTATCATTTCAGGGCTGATATCGTTGCCGGAGTTAGCGAAGTCGAGGTAGAGGAAATCCACTTCTACGTCAAAGATGTAGCGTCCTATAGTGAGGTTTCATCCATTCGTAGCTTACTGTAATCATCCCATTATGCCAATATCGTCTGCGTATGAAAATATGTTAACTGAACCGACTTTTGAAAGATCGTGCCTCTGGATTTAGCCTGCAATTTCTGTACATTTTTTTCCAGAACGATTTTGAAAAAATCACATGACAATGCATCGCCCAGTAGAAATCCTTTTCAGACGTGAAGGTCTCGGTTTCGTCATTACCGCCCTCATTCACCATCATGCATAGTCGAACGAGCTTGTTAGAGATGCCAAAAGTAGACTTAGCACTGTATAATTTGTGCCTATAAATGATTTCATATGCGGCTTAGAAATCAATAAAAAGATGGTGTGTGAAAAATTGTCGACCTTGCCAGAAGAGTGAAGATTCAACCGCTAAGATGGCTGGGTCATATCGAGCTGATGAACCCCAATGCTCCGGTCCGAAAAGTCTTCGAATCCGCCCCCGAGGGACAGCGCAGTAGTGGAAGACTTAGCGTGCGTAAATGGAGGCAGCTAGCACAAGATCGAGACGCTTGTTGATTGAGGCCCAGGTCCACCCCGGACTGTAGCGCCACCTAAAGTAAGTAAAATGTGAAAAATTTAGTCTGCGGTGGATTTTTTGTCACCGAAAAGCTGATGACTAACGCTCAAAATATGGAAGACAGGATTTTATATGTAATGTTGAGGAGACTTATTCTACTGCAGTTGGCGTATTCCAGCGAATCTTCCTTCTTTTGTATTGTTCTTTCCTTATCATGAGCCCCTCTTGCTATTTTCTTGGCTGCTCTGTACATCAGCTATTTTTTATTTTTTTTTTTTTTTCTGTACGTATTGAGGCAAGAATTTGTTTCTGGTCAGACTGAGATCTAGTGCAACTCTGTAACACTGAAACTACATGTCCTTAATGTTTGATGCAGGAGCGTCAGACCTCTCAAAAGGATAAAGGAGATTTAAAGGGAAAAGGCCTTGCGGTCTTGTAAAGGTTCGGTGGCTGTGGACTGTTTGAATTTTAGATGCTCAAAATTTAGGTACTTACAAAAACTCTGCGTCCCCGGTATATGATCAATTTGGCTGACGGATTGTGGACCTGATTTTGGTCAGGTATATTTGTGGATATCACGATGTAGAAACCATGTGCTGGCTTTAGTTACATTACGTCCTGTCGCAAAGTCAACAAGCGTGCGTCCGTTTCCGCAAGTCATGCTACGGAGGCTGTACTTTCGACCGTATTAACAAAGATGTCCCCTTGCTTAATTTGACACTTAAATCATTATGGATATAAAAGGCATTGCTTGCAGCTTTTGCAAAGGGCTTATTTAAGCAATTTTTGGTGAAGGTTGTCCTTCTCCCCTAACAGGGGAGTGGGTGTTTATGTGGCTTATTTTGAAGAATTTAGAGCTTACATAAAACGTCCTCTAGAATTCGTTTACATGGCTAGGGCTCAGCTCATTCCCTAAGTCTTCCTTGGGCGACAAGTCCGCATCCAAATTATTGTAACTTCTGCTTTTTTCGGGCTGTCAGCATTTTTTATCTTCTCCAAGCCCTATGATTATCCTACTCGAGATCGCATTTGGAATTTTGGTTTACATAAAACCACAACTGAGAGGTAGTTCAAGCACTACTTATCGATTTTGGTTGTTTCGCTGCTAACCTAATTCCTGCCAGCATTTTCTTCGCTCGCTTGCAAGTGCTTTCGTAAGGAGTTCTTAATCTAGCTTATCCCGACGGTAATCAAGTACAGTAAATCTATTCGGGTGTATCTGAATTGCATCATAAAAGATTAACTTCAAACAGAAAAATGAAAGATATCTTGAATCTAATGAAAACAGCAGACTGCACCCTACCTACTCGTAGCATTAATCAAGACTCTTCAGCACCTGAATTTGTGTGCGAAATTCAAATGCACATATAACAAGGACACTTAAACAAATTAGCTTTCTAAGTAACCAACGCAATCTACGTAATTAGCACAACACTCACTCCACACATCCCATCAAAATTGCTGGCAAAATTCTTAAGCGTCAGATGCTACGAGTAACATTGCTGTCAGCCATCAGAATTCACCGACTCGTGTACATACAAACGAGTAGGTACACTGCAGTAAATCTACAGTTAAACAATAAATGTTTCCGACGAGGTCATAAAAACGGTTATCAAGTGTTAACTGTCTCTGCCGTCGTCACCCATATGTAGACGCTCCCACAAACTCCTTTGCAACTGCCTGACATGTGTAGAAATATGAACATAAAAAATCGACTATTCTTAATAATCACAGCAAGGACGAAGAAGCCGAAGTAGAGGCAGAAGAATAAGAAAAAATAAATAAAACTGAAAATCATAAAATTTCCATTGCCCTATCCATGACGAAAAAATGTCGATACCTACCCCAAGTTCAGAAATAATTTATTGAAGGATCGCATTAGGAAATCCAATTCCTGGCATAATTCGTTCTCAATAACCATAAAAACGAACTTTTATTGCTCTAAGGCGCTTACTGCAATAAAAGTACCTGAGTCGCCATGGCAGGGGTCGAAAGGGATTTGCCTCAAACCTAACCTAAGCTACTGAAAGGAACGAAAAGGACATCATTTTTAAAGTTGGCTTTGATTTTAAGACTCAATTCGGTAATTAACTTCACTATACCCTTCGTGCTTCCCGTTTAACAAAGGAAGAAAGGAAGAAATTTTGATTTTTTTTTCATACGAGAACCATGAGGCATGGGAGTGGAAGCAAGTTCATTGTGGAGGCATGAATAACACGTTTTAACTTCTAGAACTTCAACAATTCATTGAAACTGAGTGCGCAAGAAATATTTACGGATGCTGAACTTTATTTCATATACATACATAGTCAGTGCTTTTGGGAAGTTATTTACTTACAAATGCAGTCGGTCGTGAAGGTGATTATTGTATAGTCATGCAAAGAGCAAGGATGTTTTACCATTTATGTGGTATAGTAAATCCAGTCATTGGTCTCTAAACGAGATGGGAACATCATGTATAGATCACAAACGGCGTAATATACAGATTGGTAAATGCTTGACACTTGCCAAGCTTCAGCGTCGGCTTATTTTTCCTAAGATCCAGTATAACCAACATGACCGAACGCCGTCGTTGAAGTCATTAAATATTGTAGCTGCAGAAGAGTGAGACTTATGCTGCAATGCTAATGCTCAGGATACTTTTCGGGCCAGTAGCAAATGCAACTCCTGGATTTCAGACTATAGTTTCACCTGGTTGTCAACATTATTGACTCCCAGTCCACATATGTTTGTTACGAGAGTAAGGTAGCAAGATATCGAATCGGATGCGAGTTTTCCTTGTTGAAGAGCAGAAATCCGGTTGTCTGGGTTGGAGGAGCTCGGGAAGTCCAGTGTTCTCCTTCAACTCAGGGAAAAACATAAGCTAGAGGAAGTGTTCATGACATTAAAAAAAAAAAACGATTGTCCTTACTTACTTACTTTAAATGGCGCTACAGTCAGGGGTGGACCTGGGCCTCAGGAAACAAGCTTCTCCAGCCAGCTCGATCCCTGTCTATCTGCCTCCAATTTCGCACGCTAAGTTGGCTGAGGACCCGTTCCACTTTCGTGCGCCACCTGAGTCTTGGCCTTCCACTACTGCGCTGTCTCTCGGGAGCGGATTCGAAGGCTTTTGGGACCGGAGCATTGGTGTCCATACGCTCTACATGACCCAGCCATCTCAGTCTTTGGATCTTCACTTTTCTGGTTAGTTCGATGTCGTTGTACAGTCCGTAGAGTTCATTGTTGTATCTCTTCCTCCATTCTCCTTCGATGCAGACGGGACCGAAGATCACCCAAAGAATTTTTCTCTCGAAGCAACTAAGAACACCCTCATCCATTTTTGATAATGTCCATACCTTTGTACCTCTGCGCCATAGAGCAGGATTGGGATTATAAAGGTCTTATAAAGGGCGACTTTTGTTGTCCGAGAGAGGGCTTTGCTACTCAATTGCCTTCTTAGCCGAAAGAAACAGCGGTTGGCAAGAGTTATTCTTCCCTTGATCTCAGCGCTGGTGTCGTTGTCTGTATTTATAGCAGAGCCTAGGTAGACAAAGTCCTTTACTACCTCAAAGTTATATCTGTCGAGGGTGACGGTCTGCCCGAGACGTCGGTGTTGGTTGTCCTTTTTGCTTGACAGCATATACTTGGTCTTGCCCTCATTGACCGCTTAACCCATTTTCGCCGCTTCCGTCTTAATACTCGCGAAAGCGCCACTGACATCACGCTGCTTTCTCCCGATTATGTCAATATCGTCGGCGTATGCGAGTAGTTGGACGGACTTTTGAAAGATAGTGCCTCTTGTGTTTGCTCGTGAGTTTTGCACTATTCTTTCAAGTACGATGTTGAAAAAATCGCAAAAGCGCATGACAGCGCATCGCCTTATCTAAATCCTTTCTGGACATCAGAGGTCTCGGTGAGATCTTTACCGACCTTGATGGAGCAGCGTGCATTCTCCATCGTCATCCTGCACAGACGGATGAGTTTGGCAGGGATGCCAAAACAAGACATCTGCATAGCTCGTCTCTATAGATGCTGTCATCCGCGGCCTTAAAATCGATGAATAGGTGGTGTGTATCGATCTGAAGCTCATGTGTCTTCTCCAAGATCTGCCGTAGTGTGAATATCTGGTCGATGGTGGATTATCCTGGCCTGAAGCCACACTGATATGGACCTATCAGGTTGTTGACGAACGGCTTCAGGCGTTCACACAATCCGGCAGATAAGATCTTATATGCAATGTTAAGGAGACTGATGCCTTTGTAGTTGGCGCAGTTCGGAGGGTCTCCTTTCTTGAGAATTGGACAAACAATGCTGACGTTCCACTCATTGGGCATACTTTCGTCCGACCATATTTTACAGATGAGTTGGTGTATGCTCCTTACCAAGTCATCGCCTGCCGCTTTGAAGAGCTCGGCAGTCAGGTCATCCGCTCCAGCAGCTTTGTTGGACTTAAGCTTCGATATAGCTTTTTTCACTTCATCCTGATCGGGTGGACGGAATTGTTTGTCATCATCGTCCAGGTTGAAAGATTGGTTGAACAATTGTCCAGTTCTATTTCAAAGTGCTCTATTCCGACAGAAAACCAAAAGAACAAAAAAAGTTCGATTAAATTTGCCAATATCCAGTCCGATATCCAGAAAATAAATGATAGCATGCCCCAAGGCTTCGTTCTGGGTCCTATACTATTTTAATTATCGTTTGTGATCGCCTACCCGCCACTTTAATGAAGATAATTCCTCCGCTTGACTGACACTTCTTATAGAGATTATTCCTCCACTCACAACAGCTTTTTCATATCATATGACGCCAAAATTACAATTATAGTGCAGTGCAACGTTAGACGGGGACTCCTGCGGCCTCTCTGACCTTACTAAATGGGATTTAACCGACTGAAAATCATTCGAAGAATTTTTGTCTCAAACCATCCAACGTCGTTGTCTTGTCTATACTTGTTCTTTCCCTAGTTGAACGATAAACCTACTCGTATTTTCGCCGCTACCATGTCAAAACTCGCCATAGCCCCACTAAGATCACGCTGCTTTCTTCTGATTACGTCAATATCATCGGCCTATGCGAGTAATTGGACGGACTTTTTAAAGATTGTGCTGGCGCATAAGTTTTGACATTGCTCTGTATAGCTCGTCCCTATCGGAAAAGAATTTGGCGAACTCTTAAGGTGCTTGCCCACTTGAGAGTAAAATTTGACCGAATAGCTCTCAAACCACTCTCGAGAGAAATTTCGTAAGTGGACATGGACCTGAAAGCAACTCGCAGAGAGTAAACCAGCTCTACTACACTCAGCTTTCAAATTGTCAAAGAGTTGCTCGCAAGTGGACAGATGTTATCTTACTCTCGGAGATCAACTTGCACTTTTCGAACAATGTTCTCATTCTGAGTGTAGCTAGTCGCGAGCATGGCTTCAATGTGGAAGAGCGAAAGTGCCTTTAAATTTATAGAGAGATATGAATCCGAGGAAATTCTGTGGAATTCATTTGTTCCGGAATTTCGGGATAGAAATAAAAAAAATGCAATAATAAGCAAGCCGGAATACTTTTCTAAATTTGGCATCTCTGTTAAAAATTATTGGTCAAACAGACTGTATTATATACTCTAGTTGACTGCTTGACAACCGGAAAAAATTCCTACATTGTTGAGAATCTTTGATTTGAAGCTCCCTTGTTAGATCATATTCCGCTCCAAATTGATGTCGACGATCCACCCATGGTGCAACCCAGCACGTTTTTGTGCAATATTAAAAACAATCTTTCCGCTTATGTGACATTATAATGACTACTCTCAACTAATAACTCAATTGGAATGGACACGGATACGAGAGTACTATCCGCAAAATTATTCTCAGAAACCTAGCAATCAACTCGCAATAGTAAATCACACAAATTTTACCCTCATATGGAAAGCTACTCGAGAGTTACTCTCGAAAGTTTACTAGCGAAAGTGCTCTCAAGTGGACACGCACCTTTACAAATTTAACCATCTGACGCTGAAATTCCTCACAGTATTAGCATGTCTAACATATCCGAAGCTCGTTGTCCTTGATTCGTTTGCATGGGTTGTCAACAGAAGATCCGTTCGCATCCTAGGCTTGTTGTTGTCATCTTCATCTTTTTTTCATGACCGGACAGTAACCCCAGCGGCGCAACCCCCAACCTGGAGCGCCAGTTCCATTTTTGATACCCCTAGGACAAGGCGTCGATTAGACCGAGGCAAGTAATAAGCTCTGGGATATGAGCGCTGCCGTTGGTCAATAAAAGTCCACCAAAAAAAGGCTCGCCACCATCTATTTTTCAAGACCCTGACTCAATCTCGGAAATCCCTACCTGCCTGAGCTCCAATCGGAGATCTCATTTGTTCCGAGTTTTTACTTCACCGTTCATTCTAACTCGGGAATTCATCAGCTCTCCCGTTTATAATTCTGCTATTTTGTTTGTTGGTCAGCACTCGCGCTTATAAGTTTAGCAAGTCGACTTCGAATGGACGTCGATCAGTATCCTATAGTTACCACGTGGTGGTATTTTAAGCACAATTGATGTGTAGAAAATAGTTGAAACACTGGATATCGCCAGGTTGACATCTATCAGTGCCTGCCCTATTTCTACAGTGGGATGTATCACAAAATCACAAAAGGATACATAACCGACAATACTCAATGCCGAGGATACGAAGCAGTCATGTTTTGTAAAACCACCATTCCTTATGTAGTTACAGACTTAAGAGAGAGGTAATCTGCATCTACCTAATCAAGTCATAAATACTGGTACACAGAAAAATTAGCGCCAAATGACAACGAATTAATACTTAAAATTTGTTTTTTGTTTTTATTGGTTTGTTCAATGGCTATAAATCTTATAACAACTTATTTGAATTAACTTCCATTTGCCTTCCAGCACGACTTAAGACGATGTGGCAACTCATCGATTGCGAGACGCACTTCATGCATGGGGAAATTGTCCACTGCACGGACAAGGGCTCGCTTCAAAGACTCAATACTTGAGTGTCGAGTAGAGCAAACCATGCCCTCTAATACGAACCAAAACGGGTTGAGGTCTAGACTACCAGTTGGCCAATCATCCGTTGATATGAAGTCCGGAACGTTCTTTTTGAGCCACAGTTGAGTCGTTTTTGCTTTGTGGGCTGGAGCAGAGTCTTGCTGGAAAGTCCATGGCTTGTTGTTGAATATTGATTGGTTGAGAGACTTCACAATGGGTTCCAAGACGGTCGATTGATATACTTTGGCCGATGTTTTCACTCCTTTCTCGCAAAAATGGAGCTTGGTAACGCCATCGTAGCATACGCCCCACCATACCATTACAGACGCGGGATGATGGCCTCTCTGAACCCTTGGGATGAGTTGGGATGCTTCTCTGGATGACCGAGCATACGCACGATCATTCTGCTTATTGAACGATTCTTCTACGGTGAAGATTTTCTCGTCAGTAACCAGAATTTGTCTTTGAGCGTTCTTCGCTTGCGTTTTTCCTTCAATGCGGCCGTGAGCAGGTTTCCACTGTGTCGCTTGTACGCGCTGAGTCCTAAATCTTCTTTGATAATGCGAGACATGGATTTTTGCGAAATTTGCATTTCCCGCGACAAGATTTTCTGTTTTCGCAGCGGTTTTCCGTCGATTCGTTTCTTCACTGCTTTGATCGCTTTCGGAGTTCTTACAGTGCGCGGACGGCCGGATCTTCAACAGTCTCGTACTACACCAGTATCCTCAAATAACTTCATAGCACAATACACAAAATTGCAAGTGATTCTAAGCGGTTGCAACGTCCTAAAGATATCGCCTTTTATTGTTGGATAGAGGTAGGCCAACTAAAACAATACGATTTTCGATGTCGTCCCATTCCATGATTGTAAGCAATTATTGTCAAAAACTTTTTACGTCACAATGAAGCATAAATATCAACTGTCAAATCTCAATCAATACGAAATGGATGCACCCAGTGTTGCATTCGTAATGAGTGAGTTCAGTTGTTTACCAGTTTTTTGACTTGATTAGGTAGAAGTCCATCAAAGGGAAGTTTTTCTTGTAGGTAGTAGCATAGTAGTCTTGTCATACTAGCCGAGAACACACCAACGAATTTTAACCATATGCACTTGTATATGGCAAGAAACTCCCAAATTGCTTTTTTAAGGCAAATTTAACGGAAACATTGTAACTCACCATCATCTTCACCTTTTTTGAACGTTGATTTGTTGTATGGCTACATCTACATGAACGCATTGAATCCTTCTTTGATTTATACTCTGTACAATTGCTCTGCAGGATTTTATTTTTTTAATATCACAAAGGCAGCGGAAAGTTCACTAACACGAGCACAAAGTTTCGAAACTACATTTTGCTGTGAGTGAAAGGAGTTTTGAAAATTCGTAACCAATCTCAGATTATTAAGTTTTCAGTATCGTCATGATAGCTAACCAATAAAATGTGAGTAGTAAACCTAACTTCAGATAGTTCCAACCTAAATTTGCCATTTCGATGTCTGCCATTTGCTTAACTTTTTGTTTTACGATATCGGATAAATTATCCCTTTTAGCAGTCGTAAATCCTTGTTCCTTTGCCTTTGTCGGCTGACATTTATTTCCAATAAAACAAAAAGTTACCAAAAACATTTAAACGAAAGCTTGCCAATCATCCGGGCACTCAAAGTTCATACGTTACCAAGTTGTGCATAGAAAAATGAGATTTGACGCTACACAAACGCATGGAAAAGGCGAAGAGAGATAAGCTGAAGTGACGTCCCTTCCGCTCAGCTAATAGCAATAAAATATGTAGAACCACGCAATACTTGAGTTTGAAAAGAGTATTTTAGTGGTGCTACTCCCACCACCACAACCCGGACAGTATGCGTTTGAAAAAAATAAAAATGAAAAAAAAACTTTCTAACATACTCGTAATTTATGGTCGCAATAAGAAAAAATCATCGCAGGACATAAATCGCGTTGCCTGCTAACTGAAAATTGAGCTGACAAGACTGTGAAGTGAAGTGAATAACTTTCACATCCCTAGGAAGACATAAATCAATATCAAGTCATCTAGCACCCTGATATTAGGAAGGGAATCTACAGGATCTCTGGTCGTTTCCCTTATTATAAAACTCGACAAAAATTATCCTCTTCCTCTATTAGAGTGAAAAACTATAATTATTACCATCAGAGGAATAAAGTTTAATTAGACCTTATTACTGGGAAAGGATGTAGGTCAGTTAATAATCATTTCAGTTTTGTTGCATTTGTCAACCAGTTAACTGCAATCTCGTCACATTCAGGTTGATCTTATAAGTTTCCTACTTATATGTTTTAACCAGCATTATCCTACCTAACCTTAGCTTATTGGGACAAATATGGATAGAAGCACTTATGCTGTGTCAAATTTAAAGTGCTTTAGAACTATCTGAAGATTTTATAATTCTTACAAATGGCGTCGTACGTCAATCATATTTGACATTTGTGAAATAGACAGCTGCAGAATACAAACAGACAAGCAATGGAGCACTATACTTCGCTGTTAAGCCATCCCCAATTTCAATAACGAAGAGGACGATTTTGTATTGAAAATCATCACAAGGCGCATTTCCACTTAAGTGGTTAGTCAGTAAGCAAAATCTTCGTTTCTGGGGCACTGAAAATCTGCGTGTGATGCACGAAGAGCCATTACATCCACTCAAAGTCACTGTGTGGTGCGGCGTTCACACGGGAGCAGTGATTGGGCCGAATTTTTTTGAGGACGCCATCGCGTCACTGTTACTGACGAACGCTACAGGGCCATTATAAACGACTTCTTACTGCCGGAACCGGTGCAACCGCACACACAGTACGAGCCACAATTGATATTGTGAAGGAAGCATTTCCTGGTCGCGTAATGTCCCGCTGTGGGGACATGGGATGGACAGCAAAATCGCCCGATTTAACCATCCCAGACTTCTTTCATTGGGGCTACTTGAAGTCGCGGGCTTATGCCAACAAGCCTTTTACGAGAATATTCGACAGGAATGCGAACAGTTATCACCGGAAATCTTGCGGAAAGTCAGGGAAAATCTGATAAAAAGGGCACAAATGTGTATCAACACTGGCGGCAGGCACTTGGCGGATATCATCTTTTCCACTTTACAGAAAAAATTGTAAAGGTCCAATTAAAGGTTTCCCTCACTCAAAATCTTTTTTGTTTATTTAGTATAAAAGTAATTCAAAAACAAAATTGGTTGATTAATTTTGGTCCACCTCGTACATACATACGTATACCGAACATTGTCCATAAGAAGCACTTTAATTTTGTACAATACAACGAACAAAAGCAACGTACAATTGCCCGCATGATTGACACGGTTCACACCATAAGGTTAAAGGGACTCTTTGTCAAGCTGAACTACCAGTGCATAAGAAAACCACTGCTTTACATTTTTTTTAATCTACTCACTAGGAGACAGAGCACTTTAAAGAATGACGGTGTGACTTCTACCAGAATATGGTATTTTAAATTAAAAACGACTTACAAGAAAATGCTCTGACACCCTTACAATGTAACTTCGATAAAATTAAACGATATTACGACGACTAGAGATTGACGACCAACTTCAGAAGTCAAAAGACCTCTTTGTCCAAAATTTTTACCGACTCCAAAAGAAATTGGGAAAGCCCTTTAGTCATGCAACAACACGGGAAAATGGGGCCTAAATCGGTTCGCCAAATCCATTAACCATGATGGGTTTACCAATTCCTATTTTGCTGAGGTGATATCTTAAACCGTGGTGTCTTGTAAGGTACCCTACTAGGTTTCTGATATCATGCCGATTTTGATTTAGACATCTTTTGGCATTTTTGCTGAAGGGCAGGATGACTCGTTTGGCCTGCCTTAGCCCTGGAGGATCCTCCCAATATGAGATACATTTTGAGTGATCCCAGTGCTTAATGGCTAAATTTACTGCTGTTTTAGATGTGCAGCAGAAGGGTTCAGGTCCATTGAAGGGGGTTTCTGAATCTTTTCTGGCCAGTTTGTTTGCCTTTTCGTTTCCGTCAATGCCTTCATGCCCAGGAACTCATCATAGTTTGGTCTTGTTCTTTGAGCTTAGTTTTTGGAGGGTATTAAAGCAGTCTATGACTGATTTGGAGTCAATGATATGCGAGCTAAGGGCATTTATAGCCGCTTGAATCTCCGTGAATATATGGATGTTTGCACCCATGATACCAGAGGTGTATATCAGATTGGCGCATTCTTGAATGGCGTGTTTTTCGGCTTGGACTCTTATCCATAGCTATTGATATGTTTGTTTTTGGTCCGTGTGTTCCAGCTCTCACTCCCATTTCCATTTTAGAACCATCCTTTTTGCCGTTTTGGCTATTTGGTGGGTGTTTACTTACCCATGCTTCTCGCTGGGAATCTCCGTGGAGAAACCTTTGTTGAAGCATAATGTCTTCTGAAGGCGGTGTGTGACCGCGCAGATCATGTCTAGTTCTGGTATGTCCGAGAGTAGGACCTTAAGGTCCAGGCGTTTATGAAGTTCCTTGGCTTGTATCAAACTAGCAGAGCTGAGTAGGGCCACTTTTCTGATGTGCAAGGACAGAGGTGTTGGTCCTATTATTGCTTCTATAGCCGCTGTTGCGCAAGTCCGAAAGGCTCCGGATATGCCCAGGCATGCCAAAATTTTCACTTTTTTAAGCTTAGAAATGGCGGTCTTTTGAATAGTTTAAGTCCACCATACTACAGAAGCATAAGTTAGGATGGGTCTCACCATCATTGTATGGATCCAGAGTGTGGTCTTTGGGGGATATCATGTGGTTCCGTACATGAGCTTACATAGCTTAGTAAGGTTAAATGAGGATAGAGTAGTCCTCCTTAAAATGCACATAGATCAGTTGTGAGTTCATTACGATAAAATCGCGGGAACGTGTGACGCCGATGACCTAGGTACAATACTAATCAAGCAGTGACTGGCTACAAGTTTTATTACCTGTCTGCTCTTCGTTCCAAGAGATTCGAGTCTGATTTCTTCATCATCGATGCTGTTCGCTGGAAAACTGCTACTGAGGTACCTCGTTGCGGGTTGCGGAGTTGCGGAAAACTCCTTTAGGACCCTCGAATTTATTTTGTTCAAAGATAGGGATATGATTGCTGCTTCCTGTCTATGTATAATCTAAATCAAACATCGCCGTCGGGTATTTGATTAAGGTTGAACCAGTTAATGAGCTGATAAATTGCTGAAACTTCAGCATGAAAGACGTTACCATAGGACTTGTGGCAGAAGGCCTTAGAGAAACCGAGAAATTGCATTGGGTTATCTCAGGACTTTGCGTTTCTTTATTCTTTCCGTTTTGCAATCAGGTAGCAGATTAGAGGAAGCCAGTCAAGCATGTTCTAAATTCATTTATTTCCATTACCGAAGGCAAAGTCTCATGAAATTTGCTTACAGGATAAGTCCACCGGCAGCAAATAGACCAAGGTTGGAGAGCTGCTGTTGGAGAGGTTCTTAACGCCCCTGTGATATATATATTTGTTTACTAGAAGCTGATAAGGATTTCCTAAAAGTTTTATCTTATACTGCCATATGTGAAAATTGATATTAAAATCGTGGTCCGTGACTATGGATTGTTTTGCTTTGCATTATTTTCGTCCACATCAAGAATGCGGCTAGATACTTCGCTATCTTTGAGAGCTGCGAAAAGTGCTTTTGAACTTAGATGCGATGAAGCAGGGTATATTTTTCAGTGTCTGTGGGTGATGCTATTTGTATAAGCTACTACACCACATCTATCGTCCTCTTATTTGTTAATCAGCCCATTGAGGACTAAGTCCCCTTGAGAAGACTTTCAGAATGCATAAAAGGCTGCTGTTCGCATCGTTAGCATTCTTTTGCTCGACGATTCAGAAAGATGCTGCCCCAACAAGAACTCAAACAAGGCGATCCATTGTGATGTGACTTTACAACACCGATATTCAAAGAATTCCACTTCGGAGGCACCGTATTTTAAAAGTCTGTTCAGGTACTCGTATATAATGACATAAATGACACTCAACGGAGTGTTGGCGACCATCGCGGCAATGATTGTTTAGCGGTCAATGAAGGAAAACTAATTAATAAATATGTTGTCAACAAAATTAACACACAATATCAACGCCTTAAACAAAACTTCTCGATTGTCAGCTTCGAAGCATAAAATAAATGAGAGAAAAGTTCTTCAGATTATTTTCGATTATTTATCGGTCCCACATGCATCAATGGGGAATGGAAGGGCCGTTTTAACGACAAACTGTACAAGATGTACAGCAATACTTGTATAACCCGTCTTAAATGAATAGGTCACCTTGAACGCATGAAACACAGAGCACCGGTCCGAGAAGCTTTCGGTGGTAACCAAGACGGACAATGCAGTAGTGGACGACCTTATCTTAGATGGCTCACACAACTTAAACGTGACCAACTTCGTAAGAGCAATTGATGGTAACTGATCCTTTTTCAAATCGGACTGTAATGCCGCCCAAGTAAATTTATATACGTCAGGCCCCAACCTTGTAAGGTTCTTGCCTCAAACTTGTTCACACAGATTGTGAAGCTTTGGTATGCACTACCAAATTGCAACCAAAGACCTGAGTGTTCATATGTAGACCCAAAGATTCTTCTTCGAACCTACGACTTCCTTTCCTTATTTTTGTTAATACTCGTAGATCTCATTCAATGATATCTACAACTACACTTTGGATCTTTCGTACTTTTCATTTGTAGCAACCTAAGGATACTTTTTAAGTCCCCAATCACGTTCTGTCCTAGATCAAAAGGTTCCCGGAATAACCACCGTGTGGCGCTCCCATTGTTCCGATTTTAAGTTGGTACATCTGTTGTTGATATTCCCTCTAAATCTTAGCGTCATAGCTTGACATTTGCAAAAGTTGAGTTGCCAAGAGTGTGTTGGCGATCAAGGTAGAACTTTTGATCAAGTTAGTATATATTTTTCCTACTTTACCGGTGCAGTTCTTAAGGACACGTGGATTGCCTTGTGAGCACTTCCCCCCAATCTATGTCTTTTATCTTCAGTCATGTGTGCTCTGTTCAGGGCACAAGGAAAGATTTAGTTCTGATCTGTCAAAAATATCATCTTTCGGGGTACGTTTTTTTCCTTGCCACATATACATACAATGTTGGAATTTGGTGCCTTTTCTTTTTGAGGCTTTTCCAAACAAGGTTTTCCAAAGGGGCGATATGCTCATCACTCTCAGTGTGATTTGTAAGTTCCGGTTTTGAATTCATGAAAATAAATGTTTGTTAGCAATTAGGCAAACCTCTTAAAGACAATATAATTGCCTCGATAATTGAGATAAGGTCGAGAGAGATAACAATCAGTGGGACCGATGATAGGGTCCCACTGTCTTGTCTGCTGTATTTTGTGAGAATCACTCGTCCACCGTCGTACATTAAGTTAGTTTGCTGTCTGCGCAACGGAATACTGACTTAGCAGGCTGCAAAGAAGTAGTCCTATGGCAGTATCAATGCAGTTCATTCAGTTCTGATCTGGACAGGCCACCAACTTTACGAATCTTTTCCATCAGCCAGATCGGAGTTGGTGACCACATATTGAGATGCGTTCACAATGCACGTAAGTAAACAACATTCGTAACGCTACCGTACCATATGTCGTATTTGATTCTCACGTCAAGAAGCGCAACTACGAGACTGTTTCTTACCGTCTCAACTAGTCTCTCACAGTATCGCAGCCAGCAACGGCCACTGACACACTTTATCCCATGTTCCTAGCGACGAGGATCGCAGTTTTCATGAATTTCACAAGTTGACGTTGGGCTAAATTTGTGTTTTTTCTATGAGGGTTGGTAAAAATCCGGGTTGGGATCTACCCAGTAATTTCTCTATGAACGAGAGAAACGAATACCCCTCTACCAAAGTCTTAACCTTTTTCGCTTTCTTACCAAAACGGTCAAGGATACTTAGCGCCGTGAGTTGTTTTGCCAAATTTGTCTTCGACAAGAAGGGTCGTGTCAGATTATTAACAGAGCCAGTACCATGGAAGATGATATGAATTACAAACATACGCCAATTAATCTGTCAAATGAAAGTATGATGGGTAAATGGATAACTTTTTAATTGGCGGAAGTATCTACTATCGGAAATTTACGGTTTTCTTCCAAAAACTGCGTGAGTTGCCGTCAAATGTAGGATATATTAGGCTAAGAACTCCATTCTTACTCCAACCTAACCACTCTAATAAAATTCACTTCAGTAGTAGGAATGTACACCAAAAGACGAACTATTCAGGTAATTACATCAAAGTTTGGATAGAAACAGCCACGACCATGACCCTAGAGATATCGGTACTTACCTATAAAATTGACAGAAAAATGGAAACAATATTTATGAAGGAAAAGATAGAAAGAAGATTTCTTTTAGTCTAGAAACTTTGGAATCCTTAATTGATTTTGAAACCAGAACTTTTGAGTAAAACAAGTTGAACGCTATTTAATGAATAATACTCAGTGTTTGCACCCTCGTCGATCAGTACTTGATGTATTGGTTCCTCACTTAGACCTTAATTTTTGATGCACACTACCTACTGATTTCTCAAGATAATTGAAGCAGTACATCTGGATAGCACAATTATGTAGATACTTACTTACGTTCGTAGCATCCATGGAACACAGAGTAATCCATCCCTGTATTAGGTAACCCTGCATTTATCCACATCCTCCTCCTCCCCTTTACACTCTTTGTTTCATTTTAATTTAATTACAAATTGTTCTGATATTATAGGTACATCGCGAAAAGAAGACTTATACTGGCAGCACTGTGCTCGTACTTTGTGTAATCTTTGGGCAGAAGACTCCATCCCCGGCTGCGACTCCTGATGCCTCTGACTTGGTCGCTTGCCTTCGTCTTGTTGTGTTGTGGATTTTTGCTAACAATTTTTTTTTTTTTTGGTATCGATGGTGGCAAAACTTATTCACCAGCTTAAGTCGCTGATGGGGAAAACTTTTTCAATTTTCTAAAAACACAAAGTGGATTGCTATTGTTGTTGTTGGTTGTTGGTTGTTGTTTGTTGTTTGTTGCTGTTGCTGTCGTTGTCCCTTATGGTTTAATGGTTTACTCTGCCGTAACGGATCCATGTAATTTCGTCTTCATCCTTATCCTTTCTTGAGTAAATAAATGCACTAGAGCATTTGAATAGAGGATATTAAAAGCTCGTTAAGCCTTGGGATGGGGCATGGATACATTTAATGACTCTCGTATTGGGAATCGATTCGGGCTATAGTGGGCTGTTTGAATGGTGTTTTTAACCCCCAGGCTAGTAATCGCTTCCGCGGACATAAACCACAGATGGTGAAAGTATTTAGGTTCTTTGTCAGAAAGGACTTAACTTTTTTGTCATTATTTTATTATATTCCATCTAACTATAGAGATTTTTTTTTTTAAATTGTGTCGCCCTCTAGGGACAATCGTAACAAACTAGGTATAATCTATCGGAAAGTAATACAGAGATGGAGATCCTTGTTTTGCGTTAGACTGTATTATTTGCATATCGCTCTTAATCTGAAATTCGTGTGCACATGAAAATTTTAAGGAAAATGTTTGACTCGTCGTTGGAAGGTGTTCAGAATAATTTATAGCACTTCAAGAGGCCTAAGTTGGCAGACTTATTCCACACTCAAGACCTTTGAATGAGCAACAATAAAGTTGGCGCGATAATGTCTCCGAAATACCATAAACCAAGGGCATGGCAAGACATGAGGAAGAACTTCGATGAAAAATGTGCGATTAGTGCACTACTGGATGTGTTAAAAGACGGTTTCACATACTCGTAAATAGAGAAACGCGATAGTAGTTTCTAGATGGTAGTAAGACGAAAAGTATTTCAAATTAGACAAAATGTAGCTGGCACTGTAATGGCAACCGAACTTGATATTAAATGGTTAATTATTATGAAGGTGACCCCATAGGAGTCCGCTCCTGATGGTATTAGTAATAGCGATATGTAGTACAGTTTTCAGAGGCCCCAACGGACCTATAATTTTTTTTTGGCTTGTAGCTAGGTGAAAGTCGTTGAAGGACATCGCTTGCAAGCTTTGCGATAGTGTGGAAGGCATGATGTTACCATCCTTCCAGTAATCGCACCTAGTCGTCAGACTTATCAGCAACTTTTGTCTAATATGTACTTATGTACTTATGTACTGTTTTAAGGAACTAACTTTGTTACCTTTTGTTTTTTAATTCATTATCATTTTGTTAGTGTGATTATGTTGTCACATATGTATTTATTTCTTTTATTTTTACCTAGCTAACTAGTTCAAAAGGTTTTACTCTACGTAATCTTCTTACTTACTTTATTTACTTACTTTAGGTGGCGCTACACTCCGGGGTGGACCTGGGCCTCAGTCAACAAGCTTCTCCAGCCAGCTCGATCCCTGGCTAGCTGCCTTCAGTTTCGCACGCTAAGTAGGCTGAGGTCCTCTTCCACTTGCGTGCGCCACCTGAGTCTTGGCCTTCCTCTACTGCGCTGTCCCTCGGGAGCGGATTCGAAGACTTTTCGGACCGGAGCATTGATGTCCATGCACTCTACATGACCCAGCCATCTCAGTCTTTGGATCTTGTTCTCTTGTTGTCGGTTCGGGGTTTGTTTCCGTGGCATGTTATCTTTACCTTTTGGTAAAACTTCCGAACCTCATTCCTGGAGTAGCATCTCTCAATTTCCTCGATCGTGCGCTTCTCATGCTCTTTCTTCTTCCTCCTGAGAAGCCGGTGCTCGTCTCTCCTCTTCCACTCATAGAGCTCATGAGCAGCTCTAGTCTTTCTAAGCAGCGCCGCGTTATATGCATCTTGCTTAGCTGCATGTGCTTGCCGGCATTCATCATCGAACCTGGGGTTTCGTTGTGGTGGACGAGTGAAACCCAGCACATCAGAAGCGGCATCTCTGATGGCGTCTTGGCAGTGTTTCCAGTGGTCTTCGATGCTTGATGCTGGCGCCATTAGACCTCTTAAGAGATTAAGAGCCACTCAATCGGAAAAGGACTTGGCGATCTCTTGCGATTGTAGCCGTCTGACGTCGAATTTTCTCACAGCATTAGTTTGTCTTGGCGTAGTTTGGGATATCCGCAACCGTACCTTGGCTACAACAAGGTAATGGTCCGAGTCGATGTTGGCTCCTCGGACGTACGGACATCCATAATACTGGAGGCGTGTCTTGCTTCGATCGCAATGTGATCAATCTGGTTGACTGTTGATTGATCAGGAGTTTTCCAAGTCCCCATGTGTATGCCGAGATGTGGGAACCGCGTGCTAGCCACGACAATGTTTCGCCCCGCCCCAAAGTCGATTAGCCAAAATCCGTTATCGGAGGTGGTGTCGTGGAGGCTATATTTTCCGATTGCTCCACCAAAGATACCCTCTCTTCCTAGCTTTGCATTAAAATCACCAAGGACAATTTTAATGTCATAGACCCTGACTAAGTCCTGGAAATCCTTACCGGCCTGAGCTCCAAATATGTCGGAGTAGCCCGGATAAGGTGTTGTTTTGTTTTTCCGACATTAACTCTAATTCATGGCGCAGGAAACTCGCCATTTGCCCGTGGAGAGGCGTGAAGTAGGTCTTATAAGCAGAGCTACAAGATGTTCGGCTGCAGAGGCTCATTCTCGTCATTTAAAGAACCAGCACCTGTCGGAAGATGCTACATCTACGAGGCCTTATACTAATCGTTTCCATCCATCTTCTTACTAAATTGTTATTATTAAGTAGTTGGACTTCTTCCAAATTAGCATGGTTTCGAAGCCTAACTTCATGTCGTCTTGCGACCTTCCGAACCCCGTCCTCTACCATTTCAGTTTTTAGATCCATATGTAGATCAGTGTTATATACAACATGTACCACGGCGCATTAACTATATTGCGTAATGTATTGTTTTGAAAGCATTGTATGCTTTGAAGATTTTGCTTATTTGTGCACCCCATAACTGGAGGCCATACGTCCAAATTGGTTTTAATATTTTCTTGTAGAGAAGCAGTTTATTGTAGATTTAGAGGCATGAATACCTCCCTATGGGCCAATACATTTTATTATATCGTATATTTAGTTCATCACATTTTTTCTTGACATGAGTTTTCCAACACAATTTTGCATCCAAAGTCAAGCCTAAGTACTTAGCTGAGTTCGAATGCAGAACTACTTTATTATTTGTATACACAGGTATGTGTTGTACGTTTTTATTTGTAAAGTTAACATGAACCGACTTTAGTTCATTTTATTTTATTTGCCATTTTTTGGCCCAATTAGATATATCATTTACTGTCCTTTGTAGATTTTCTGTAACTTCCTGTACGGTTTTTCTTACTACAAGTATAGCAGTATCGTCTGCAAAAGTGTATAGGTGGAACAGTACGGGTCTCAACACACCACCTTACGGTACCCCAGCTTTGATGTATTTCAATGCGGAGTACTCATCTTCTTGCTTAATTCTAAATAATCGTTTCATTTTATACGACTCTAGTATTTCATAGTACTGTTTTGAAAGATATTTTTGTAGCTTACGGACTAATCTTTTGTGCCAGACTTTATCAAAGGCCTGTGTTACTGTTTTTTCTATTATATCAGCTATTCTGTGGACCTGATCTATAGTTGAGTGTTTATTTCCGAATCCAAACTGGTGGTTTGGGGTCAGTGTCTTTTCTTCTAGAATCGGATGGAGTCGTTTTTGAAGGATTTTTTCGAATAGCTTAGACAGAATTGGCAGAAATGATATCGGCCGATATGACGTTACTTCACTGAGCAGTTTGCCCGGCTTAAGTACCAAAATAACTTTCGCGACCTTCCACATACGTGGAACATACATTAGTCTGAACGCTGCATTTGTGATATTTTTTCATACCTTTTTTGGGCAGTTTTTTTCAGAATTTCAGAAGTTATTAGATCAAATCCCGGGGCTTTCTTTGGGTTGATATTTTCTTTTATTTCTTTGGCTATTTCCCTATTCTCGTCTTCGCATATTTCTTCCATTTGCTTGGAATTATCATTATCCTCGTATGGCTTAAGGACGTTTGCAAGATGTTCGGCAACTAGATCCGATTCTGAGCTCATTGTTTAAGCTATTAAATTTACTTTTATGACTTGGAGCTCTTGACAGTTGCCATCGTTTGCGAGCTCGTCTCTATTCAGATATAATGTCACAAACTTCGTTGGGATACACGTTTCTTTTTACTTTGATATTTGATTCAGGCGTTGCAGCCCATGCAGCTTTTTGTATAGCTAGGGTGAAGGACTGTACTTCACTTTCTAATTGCTCTATTGTATTAATTGTTGTGGATAGTTCGATGCGTTCATCTATTAAATATCTGAAATATATCCAGCCAGTTAGTTTATAAAGCAGTTTACTATTAATAATACGATTAAACTACGATTAAATAGACAGAGTGGTGTTTTTGGAAGTATGTATGGGCAAACCGAAAAGTTAACTCGGGCCATGGGTGTGGTATAAAGGCATCTTTTGTTTCTTATGCTTTTATGAATATGCTGGACTCTTAAAGTACAACTACTATTCCCTTTTCACTCGGTAGAAAATGGTTATACATAGAATCGATCATCCTCTGGATTTCATACTATCGTCTGACCTAGTCAACAGGTACTATAAGAAGATTTTTGAGTGGAGAGTACTATAGGTAGTTTCATCTCAGACCAAGGGTATGTCGAAGTAAGAATCAAATTCTAGGCCCCAGCCTTGACACGCATTAAAGCGAAGCTCGGTAGGCGTGGTAATGCTCATTCTAAATCTAAAACAAAACAAGAAAGTTCGAGAAACCGTTTAGATCGAGACTGTCTGTGAAACCAGTACGGAAGTCAAAGTTCATGAGGCTTATCTCTGAGCAAAATCCTCTATGCAGTAGTTGATTTGAAAGTCATTAGTCGAAAACTCTTTCTTATCTCGAACAGTAGCATGTTACAGAAATACTGGCAGCATGTTACTATGCTGGTAGTCGAAAATAACAGAATTTGGTCAAAAGTCGTTAGGAAAGTGGAGGTTCCAATGAACCAAATTCTCGATGGAGTGGCAGGAAAAGAGCTCCTGAGCTGAAGATATCAAATACAACCATACAACGGATATTGAAAGATAAGATTAAGCTTAACCCTTATAAGCTCCAGAAAGGAAAAAAGTGACCAGTTGCCGTGATACGAAAAGTTTCCCACTCAAACAATTCGTGAACAAACAAAATGAACGTTTATTCAATGGAAAGGCCATTCGATTGGCCACCAGAATTCAAGCTCCAGTGTTTGTCATGGACTAGGCGGCTTTGACGGCCGATCGACATTCGCCCCTTTTAGTTTTGGACCATGTCATCAAGGCTAATGCGAATTTTTACTGCGAACGTGTTTTGGTAGGTGCTTTGAAGCTTTGGACAGCCAAACATTTCGATGAAAGAAAATGTATGCTCCAACAAGGCTCGGTATCAGCACACAAAACACTTGTCAACCTTTGCTTCATTTCTTTGATGCAATGGCCTCCACAGTCACCAGGACAGTCATGGACTAGGCGGCTTTGACGGCCGATCGACATTCGCCCCTTTTAGTTTTGGACCATGTCATCAAGGCTAATGCGAATTTTTACTGCGAACGTGTTTTGGTAGGTGCTTTGAAGCTTTGGACAGCCAAACATTTCGATGAAAGAAAATGTATGCTCCAACAAGGCTCGGTATCAGCACACAAAACACTTGTCAACTTTTGCTTCATTTCTTTGATGCAATGGCCTCCACAGTCACCAGATGTAAATCTACAACATATGGAGTATTTTACAGGCCAATGTCAGCACTAACAATTATCAAAGTATGAATGCGCCAAAGTCATGCGATTTTTCCAACATCGTACTTGGAAGAATAGTGCAAAACTCACGAGCAAACACAAGAGGCACTACCTTTCAAAAGTCCGTCCAACTACTCGAATACGCCGACGATATTGACATAATCGGGAGAAAGCAGGGTGATGTCAGTGGCGCTTTCGCGAGTATTGAAACGGAAGCGGCAAAAATGGGTTTAGCGGTCAATGAGGGCAAGACCAAGTTGCTGTCAAGCAAAAATGACAACCAACACCGACGTCTCGGGCAGAACGTCACCCTCGACAGATATAACAGCCTCAAGTAGTTAAGGACTTTGTCTACCTAGGCTCAGCTATAAATACAGACAACGACACCAGCGCTGAGATCAAGCGAAGAATAACTCTTGCCAACCGCTGTTTCTTTGGGTTAAGAAGGCAATTGAGTAGCAAAGCCGTCTCGCGGATAACAAAAGTCCGCGGTCTGAGAAGTCTTCGAATCCGCTCCCGAGGGACAGTGCAGTAGAGGAAGGCCAAGACTCAGGTGGCGCACGCAAGTGGAAGAGGACCTCAGCCAACTTAGCGCGCGAAACTGAAGGCAGCTAGCCAGGGATCGGGTTGGCTGGAGAAGCTTGTTGACTGAGGCCCAGGTCCACCCCGGACTGTAGCTCCACCTAAAGTAAGTAAGTAAGAATGCGCCAAAGTAAGCCCTTCTTCGAGAATGAAAGATATTCCACAGACTTACGTTCGCGCAGCTTGCAATTCATAATTGTTTTCCAACATTTTTTCTTGTACTTCGATCTCGAATGAAAAAAATACAGCATTTTGAGAAGTTGCATCTCAATTGGGCACCCTGTAATACAAGGATACTTTGTTGATAAATAAAGTCGAATTTTGAAAAGAAATTGTGTTTTTATGTGTGAGTCTCTGGTGTTTCTTAACACCCTGTCCACATATGCTTTAAGGCATAGTTTCGGGCTTCTGCTACGTCCAAACATTCCATGAGCCGATCCAGTCATAGTTTGGTTTTTTTTCGCTTTGCAGACTTATCAACAGTTCTAACTGTGTAGTCAAGCCCTTTCTGGTTTTCATCGAGCAGAAGGGGCCGTATATTACGAAGCCAGTAACCCACTTCGGGTATATAGTATGAGAGCTGCCGTAGACCTCTTATGAATTAATTCACTAACACCTCTCTTTTTACATAATTGCTAGACTTTGAAAATTCTTATACACCTCTGCTCCAAATTTCATTTCATTTATTAAATATTAAATTGAGTAGAAAGTAGAACTAATTTAACATTTATAACTTAAAAACTTAAACTACGATGCAAGAATAGATTGCTTAAATTACTTAAGAGGTAGAGACGAGGGAACAAAGAAGAGATTAAGGATGGGTAGTTAAAGAAGAGAAACGCTAGAGGACGGCACTTTTGAAGATTGCATGGTTAGAAATGAGTTTGATTCGCGGTGGTAATGAATTCCATAGTTTGACAGCATGAACGAAAAAAAAACGGCTTGAGTTTAAATATTGGTGACGGAAAGGAACGATACTTAAATTTCTTACAGAACGATTAAAGACAGTGCAGTGTGCAGCCAAATAGCTTTTTTGAGTGTTCGGAAATATGGTCATATCTACAGAGGCCGTATACGTAGCGCGTTGAATGCTACTTGTAACTTATGCTGGGACAGTGAGTCAAGGGCGCTGTAGACAACATCGGGGTACATAATGATTGGGACTATTAATGCTAGTACCAACTTGCGTCGAGTTTCCACAAGAGTAAAATACGCCGATAGCCATAATTTGCGTAAACATCCGTAAATTCGACTAATGACTATTTGAGTATAACTGTAGCTTGATAGAGTACGATCATCAATAACAATGCCAAGACTTGTGCAATGCTCAACAGCAGTAATTTTATTATTGCTCAAACATATATCTGGTAGGATATTCAAGTTAAATTTTCTGTTAGATATTGGTATTATTTGAGATATTAGTGGGTTCAGAAACAGCCTATTCACGACGGACCAAGCATATATTCGTAAAAGATCTTCATTAACAAGAAGAACCAGCTCAGAGGGTTGGTTAAAGAGTTTCCCTAGATGAAGTTGAACATCGTTAGCATAAAGTCGCACAGATGTTTGCGTGCAGAATGATGTGGATGAACATGCAGAATAATAATGGCCTAAGAATTGACCCATGAGGAACTCCTTGAACTAAAGCTTTTAGAGAAGAGGATTTGCCGCCAGAGGTAATTCTCTGAAATCTTCCTGATAAATAACTACCAATAAGTTTGACAGCCCTATCACTGAAACCAAACAAGTTTTTTAGCTTTCACTTTAGGATGTTGTGATCTACGCTATAGAAAGCTTGCGAAAAATTAAGCAGACAAAGAAGACTTACATAGCCCTTGTCATAACCCTGCCTTATTTCGTCAAGTTGGTTTATCATAGCTGTAGAGCAACTGTTATTTACTCTAAAACCTGATTGTTTCTGATACAACAAGTTGTTAATAGCTTCATGGTTCAGAATTTGCTTCTCTAAGACTTTTTCAAAAAATTTTGATAGACAAGGTAGTATGCTAATTGGTCGGTAGTCAGAAGGAGGATTTGCTTTTGTTTTTTTTGGCGATTTGAAGTACCCTTGCAATTTTCCAAGACATGGGAAAATTTGATGTGGTAATGCAAAAGTTAATAACATGAGTGAGATGGCCGACAATATGAGGTAAGATAAGTTTAATAAACCGTACTGATAGACCATCCTCTCCGATAGCGTCAGACTTAACGCCCGTGGTGCATTTAAAGACTTCATCTTCACTTACTTACTTACTTTAGGTGGCGCTACAGTCCGGGGTGGACCTGGGCCTCAGTCAACAAGCTTCTCCAGCTAGCTCGATCCCTGGCTAGCTGTCTCCAGTTTTGCACGCTAAGTTGGCTGAGGTCCTCTTCCACTTGCGTGCGCCACCTGAGTCTTGGCCTTCCTCTACTGCGCTGTCGCTCGGGGGCGGATTCGAAGACTTTTCGGACCGGAGCATTGGTGTCCATGCGCTCTACATGACCCAGCCATCTCAGTCTTTGGATCTTCACTCTTCTGGCTAGGTCCATGTCGCTGTACAGTGCATACAGTTCGTCGTTGTATCTCCTCCTTCACTCACCGTCAGACGGGACCGAAGATCGCCCGAAGAATTTTTCTCTCGAAGCAACCAAGAACACCCTCATCCATTTTTGAGCACGACCGGGATTATTAAAGTCTTATAAAGAGTGACTTTTGTTGTCCGAGAGAGGGCTTTGCTACTCAATTGCCTTCTTAACCCAAAGAAACAGCGGTTGGCAAGAGTTATTCTTCGCTTGATCTCAGCGCTGGTGTCGTTGTCTGTTTTTATAGCAGAGCCTAGGCAGACAAAGTCCTTAACTACCTCAGAGTTATATCTGTCGAAGGTGACGTTCTGTCCGAGACGTCGGTGTTGGTTGTCCTTTTTGCTTGACAGCATATACTTGGTCTTGCCCTCATTGACCGCTAAACCCATTTTCGCCGCTTCCGTCTCGCCGCTTTGAAGAGCTCGGCAGTCAGGCCATCCGCTTCAGCAGCTTTGTTGGACTTATCTTCACTTCATCCAGGTCGGGTGGACGGAATTGTTGGTCATCATCGTCCAGGTTGAAAGGTTGATTCTGCCTGACAGCGGTATTTGGTCCGTCATCGCCGTTATACAGTCTGCAGAAATGATCTTTCCAAATCCTCAGCATCGACTGCGATTCTACTACGATGTTCCCTTGTTCATCTCTACAGGCTTCGGTTTGGGGTTTGTTTCCGCGGCATGTTATTTTTACCTTTTGGTCAAACTTCCGAACCTCATTCCTGGAGTAGCATCTCTCAATTTCCTCGATCGCGCGCTTCTCATGCTCTTTCTTCTTCCTCCTGAGAAGCCGGTGCTCGTCTCTCCTCTTCCGCTCATAGAGCTCATGAGCAGCTCTGGTCTTTCTAAGCAGCGCCGCGTTATATGCATCTTGCTTAGCTACATGTGCTTGCCGGCATTCATCATCGAACCAGTGGTTTCGTTGTGGTGGACGAGTGACACCCAGCACATCAGAAGTGGCATCTCTGATGGCGTTTTGGCAGTGTTTCCAATGGTCTTCGATGCTTGATGCTGGCGGCATTGGACCTCTTAAGAGATTAAGAGACACTCGATCGGAGAAGGACTTGGCGATCTCTTGCGATTGTAGCCGTCTGACGTCGAATTTTCTCACAGCATTAGCTTGTCTTGGCGTAGTTTGGGATATCCGCAACCGTACCTTGGCTACAACAAGGTAATGGTCCGAGTCGATGTTGGCTCCTCGGAACGTACGGACATCCATAATGCTGGAGGAGTGTCTTGCGTCGATCGCAATGTGATCAATCTGGTTGACTGTTGATTGATCAGGAGTTCTCCAAGTCCCCTTGTGTATGTCGAGATGTGGGAACCGCGTGCTAGCCACGACAATGTTTCGCCCCGCCCCAAAGTCGATTAGCCTGAATCCGTTATCGGAGGTGGTGTTGTGCAGGCTATATTTTTCGATTGTTCCACCAAAGATACCTTCTCTTCCTAGCTTTGCATTAAAATCACCGAGGACAATTTTAATGTAATAGCTAGGGCATTGCTCGTAGGTCTTGTTGAGGAGCTCGTAGAAGGCATCCTTGGTGTCGTCATCTTTCTCCTCTGTGGGGGCATGCGCGCATATGAGGCTTATGTTGGCGATTGCTACGAGGCGCTCGCTCACATGCCGGAAGCTGAGAACTTCTCGTCTTAGTCTGCCTCCGACAACAAATCCGCATCCAAATAAGCGCTGCTTTTGCCGTCGATAGCAATTGCCGTAGTAGATGTCGCAGTTTTTCATCTTCTTTTTGTACGGCCCATCCCATCGCATTTCTTGGATGGCGGTTATGTCTGCTTTGCAGCAGTCTAGGGCCTCCGCTAGTTGCTCGGCTGCACGTGGTCTATTAAGGGATCTAACATTCCACGTGCATATCCGAAGCCTATTGTCCTTAAATCGTTTGCGTGGGTTGTCAACAGTAGATCCGTCCATATCCGAGGCTTGTTGATGCTTCGTAACTTCTTGTTTTTTTTAAATGGCCGGGCAGTTACCCCGGCGGCACAACCCCCAACCTGGAGGACCAGTTCCACTTTGAGTGCCCCTAGGACGAGGGGTCGGTTACACCGAAGCCAGTAACCCGTTCCGGGATGTGAGCGCTGCCGTTGTCCCTTATAGGGCTCGTCCGCCACCATCTCTTTTCCAGGACCCTGACTAAGTCCTGGAAATCCTTTCCGGGCTGAGCTCCAAATGTGTCGGAGTAGCCCGGATAAGGTCTTGTTTTGTTTTTCCGACACTAATCCTGGTTAATGGCGCAGAAAACTCGCCATTTGCCCCCTTCACTTCGCAACCTCTAGTGAGATTCCCAGATGGCGCCACGGGGAGGCGTGAAGTAGGACTTATTAGCAGAGCTGCAAGATGTTCGGCTGCAGAGGCTCATTCTCGTCATTTAAGGAACCAGCACCTGTCGGAAGATGCTACTTCTACGAGGCCTTATACTAATCGTTGCCATCCATCTTCCATCTTCGCTCACTACTTCAAAATCTTCTAGTCTTTGCACAGAATATTCCAACTGTGTCGATTCGTGCTCATGTATAAGGAATCTGTCAAGCTGACTATTGATGACATCGCTGATTCAGTCAAATGAATTCATCAGACATACGTCCCACTGTGATGTTCAATAATTTCAGAGAAGGCATTTTATTGGAGGAAACCAGTATTCGGTGATTATCACGGGGAGGTAGAATAAACAGAATTAGATGGGCTCAGTGTTTATTCTAGTCGTACGGCATCGAACACCTCAAATTTGTAAGCAATCTTTGTTGATAATTATTAAGGCCCCTCTACAATTATTAGTGGCCCATCGTATAGAGGGGGTAACGGCGTATGGTTGACTTATTCGTATGGCATTGGCCTGGGTTGGCGTTCAAATGGGGTTTTCATCCATATTCTGGGCCAATGTTGGACGTTTGTTTTTGTATTAGTTTTTGCTGATATTTATAAAAAAAAACCTCCATCTCCTGCAACAAAAACAAAACTGAACGTCGCCCACGTGTGGACGTGACACAACCATCGCACAGCCAACCCATCGGCCACTAGATGGACCATCTTTGGCCCATCGTGCAGAGGAGCCTGAACTTGTTCCAATTCCCATTCTCATCTACAACAGTCAGATCGGGAAAGGTACAAAGAAAATAAAACAAATTCCAAATAACAACACATCAACCCCTGAATAATTGTTTACTCGATTTTGCAATTCCCACGCAATAAGTCACCGCAAAACTGCCGTTTCAAGTCTTGGCAAAGTGCAACGAACTGCAGCTACTCGTATTTTTTGCATTTCATTTAAAATGCCGCCGTAACTAAAGATAAAAAGAAGGGCACTCAACTCAGACACATGCTTACACGTAATCAACCCTTTGCTGTGATACCACGAGATAACACAATCTTGCGGTTAAAACCCATCGAAAAAAATCGTATAAAATCGCGTTCACTTTCTTCTCTGAAATCAGTTTCAAACTAGTTTTTGAACATTCCAAGTCTTATTAAAAAAAAAAAACTACCTTCCACAATGGTCTACGATAAGAAGGCCATAGAACTTCTTTTCCAGCGTCCTTTGGAGCCTTCTTTCACTCCAAGGGACTATGGCAAGGCAATGTTTGATATGCCGCCAAGTTTCCTCACCAAAAACTACTCCAAGATTGGCTCGAAAATTCAATCTCGTTACGAGAAAAATGTCGAATTAAAGGTTTGTCTGGTCGGATCACTTCATTTTTATTAGAAGTATGTTTTGAGTTTATTTTTTGCAGATACCCATTGCCGATATCGAGAAACCCAACCTGGATTTCATTTCCAAATCGAGTATGGTAGGATCGTTTAATTTATTCAATCCCAATCACAAGAGAATGGCTGCGCGTTTGATTGAGATGCTTATGAATGCGAAGGATATAAAAACATTCATAGCTCTTGCTCTTTTTATGAAGTAAGAGGTAAAAGCCGTTCTTACAAGCGTTAGCTTAACTTGTATAATTTCAGGGATCGGGTGAATGCGTTCATGTTCCAGTATGCCTATGGCGTTTCTGTACAGCATCGTAAGGATACTTCAGATGTACCAATACCACCAGTGGTTGAACAATTCCCCAACAACTTTATCGAACCGAGAACGCTTCGACAGGCTCGTAACGAAGCTTCACTTGAACCAGATTCTGCAATGAGGGTAAGTTATCTTTGCCCTCAATTAATACAATTAATATCTGAAACAAAGTCAATCTGTAGGAACCCCTAGAGACACCGCTTAACTACACCGCATCTGATCGTGAGGAAGAACAACGAATGGCATATTTCCGCGAGGATATTGGCGTCAATCTTCATCACTGGCATTGGCATCTTGTTTATCCCACTGATGGACCCAGAGAAATTGTCGCCAAAGATCGTCGTGGTGAGCTCTTCTGGCACATGCATCATCAAATCCTCGCTCGCTATAATGTGGATCGTTTCTGTAACCTTTTGGGCGCTGTTAAGCCATTAAGTAACTTAAGGGAAGCGCTTAAGGAAGGTTACTTTCCCAAATTGATCAACAGTGTTACGAATCGGACTTATCCGTCCCGCATGCCGGGCCTGACCTTGCAGGATATAAATCGAAGTGGAATTTTCATCGAAATCACCGATCTGGAACAATGGATTATCCGCATCCATGATGCTATTGATCTGGGATACATTATTAATGTATGTAGTGCCTCGAAGTCACTTCATTCTCTGGTATATAAAAATCTACTTATTTTTTAGTTGCAGGGGAATCGTGTTGACCTAGACGAGACACGAGGTATTGACATACTCTTCAACCTCATAGAATCATCAGCTCTTTCCTTAAATCGCCAATTCTATGGAGACTTACACAACTTCGGACATCTTTTTCTCTCTACCATACATGATCCTGATGCTAGATTTTTAGAATCCTCCGGTGTCATGGGTGATGTTTCAACTTCGATGCGAGATCCCATCTTTTATAGATGGCATTTATTTATTGACAATTTGGGTAACAAACACAAGGGGCTATTGCCTCCATATAATCAAGCGCAAGTTGGTCTCTCTATGAAAATGGTGGATGTGATTGAAATTATTTTTAATTTTTCTATTTCAGCTCGAACATAAAGGTGTAGTTGTCAGTAGGTTCTTTGTCAAGGCCCGTACTAAGGATTCACAGCCAAATGTTTTGTATACCTTCTGGAAAAAGAGTGACATTGATCTGGGCTCTGGGATGGATTTCGCTGGACCAACTGCTAATTCTTTTGTGCGATTCACTCATCTACAACATGATCCTTTCGACTATGTTATTGTTGTTACCAATGAGAATTCGATACCACGTCGTGGTACTTGTCGCATTTTTATTATTCCAAAGGAGGATGATCGTATGACCGAGCTGCCATTAAATGAGCAACGCTTATGGGCAATTGAACTGGATAAATTTACTGTTACATGTGAGTAGTGTCTATTTGTATTTTTAGTCTTAGTTCTGCAACTGGATTTGATGCTTTAAACCCTAACTGAAGTGAATGTAACCAGCATCAATATCGCTGACATTTGAAAGTTTTTTTGGAAGGTGAAAACCTTGCATTGGTTGTGCCAAATTATTACCGATATTGCTCATCATTCTTGTCCACAGTTTTCGACGATTCCTCAAATATCTGGTATAATAGCTCCAGAATACTTGAGAAGAATCCACTTATTCGTATTCGAAAGGGTACCGCTTCAGTGTTATGAATGCCCAGTTGCAAATCGGTATTAACTAACCAGTAACATACGAGTACAGTTAAAATTGCTACGTTGCTGTAGAGTAGAATTTTTTCTACAGTCTTGGCTACAATACAACGGCAATGCCATCAAAAAATTCGATAACCGACAATTATTTGCATTGAATCTGCAGGCGCATAATTTTGTCATACGTAATGTAAAACGCCTAAGGCCGACCCTTGTGGCACACCGCTAGTAACTTCCTACGCTTTAACTCCATCGTCAAGGTGTTATTTGAGATATAGCTGCTCATATCAAACCATCGATACACCATCAAGTCTTGTTGATTTCTTGTCATTAACGGTTTTAGATACTGAAAACAAACTTTTTATCATAGGCATGTGAGGGTACCTTCATCGGGTCCCTACTTGCTTCGTTATCCAACAATGATGAGCTAAGCGGTGCTAGTGCTGAAATTCTTTGTTCAAGACATATGTATTTGTTTTGAGCTCCAATTTGTTAGTCTCTGACTCCAAGTTGTACGCAGGCGCAGGACGAATATTTTCTGAAATTTACGCATGCAAAGCTCATCAACGTAGTTAGCAGAGTTGAGACAGGATACGATAGTTCATTTCAGTTCCATTGTTCCGCAATGTAGATTATTACAGTGATTACTACATGAAATAGCGATACCGACGAATATAACCGTGGTGAATCCGTGGTATACTTCAAAGCCTTACGGTTTTTTTAGACATCGAATCGATGAACAACAAAAGTTGCGAAGTTCTATATACGTCCCAACGGTCGTTGATAATGTGCTTGATGCAGTGGGATTTAGCTCGAAAGACTAACTGTTCTATTACGCGTTAAATAAAGTTGCTCTTGATCCAGATTTACCACCCCATTAACCACATTCTGTCAGGTTTCCATATTGGCGCAGCTTAAGAGTCATTCCGCGTTTCAAAAGCTTGGTTTTCCATAGTTCCATATTTAGTGGCTGGAAGACTTTCGCTGAGATGTTGGATGTGGCTCGAAAGGGTTCTGTTCATACGCATCTATGCCAATTGATTTGTTTTACTTTACTAACGCCATGAAAGCCGACTTCATTTAGGTATTACCAGGAGGAAAAATGCCTGCTGTTTTAGCATTTTAGCCATTAATAATTTAGAATGACTGAAGCCTCTACAATCCGCGTTTCAATCAATCTCTGGCCAGCTATTTGTTGAAAGGCATTTCTTCGTTTTTTTTTGTCTGCTACCGTCGATAAAAAAAATTTTTCACAGCCTTACAGTACTCGTTAAAGTTTGCAAAAGTGGCGCTTTCCTAAGATAGTGATCGGTCCCTACAATGATGTCTGCTCCTCGTTTTTTTCGGACATCTTCGATGTATTTTCTAGAGATGTGCTGACGTTTCCTACCTTCACATTGAAATCACCTATCAGGATTAGGAATTTCCCTTTAAGTAATCTTTTATGATGATTTCGCAGCTTATTGGTTTCCTCGTTCTTAAAAATAATATTTTTTTTAAAACAATCTTCAGCTTTTGACTTGCACTAAAAGATCATTTGATTGATGCCTCTTTAAAGCTACATTTATCCAAATGCGCATACTTTTAATCCTTTTCTACTTCTAGTGAAACCTGGACAAAATCGCTTCAAACGTCGCTCCGAAGCATCTAGTGTGACAATTCCTTTTAAAAAGACCTTCCGACGTATCGACGTAAGGGAACAATTAACTGATGCCGAACAAATAGAAGAAAGTCAGTTTTGCGGTTGCGGTTGGCCAGAACATATGCTGTTACCAAAGGGGACTCCTGAAGGGAAAATGTTTGATCTGTTTGTCATGATCTCTAATTTTGCCGATGATGAAGTGGTTCAAACCAATGACGTGTAAGTTTACCAACAACTTAAGAGTTCTGATGTTTTAGTAACGTTTTTTTACTTTAGACCCGACAAGTGCGACAATGCAGCATCATTCTGTGGATTAAGAGACAAACTTTATCCAGATAAACGTTCAATGGGTTTTCCATTTGATAGAAATCTGCCAGCTCCAACTTTAGAGAGCTTAATTGAAGATTTTCCGAACATGCGAGCAAAAGATGTGACAATTATATTCAAAAATACTTTGGAAAACGAGCAATCGCAACAAGGACAACAAGAAATTTAAAGAATTCTAGATGACTAAGCGTCATGTTATGAGTTTAAATTGAATAATAAATGCAGGACGATATTTATTTATTTGGCTTTTATTAGAAGAATCACCACTGCATCTAACAGGGCTTTATACCTAAAAGCCTCTTTTTTGTGACCAATTATGCTTGGCGCACTATCCTTTGCCCCCTTGACTAAATCTTGACAATGAAGTTTATTTCCATCGGGATTACGTATATCTTCACTTGAAAGACAGGCAAAAATTTTCCAAGTGAGGAGTAAACCTCAAAGTTATCGTTTTCCAAAAGGACAGTGATCGGTCACAGAGCCATCCTACTGAAGACCTGGCTTCATTCCTTAACTGCGTTAATTTTGTTCCGAAACTACATATTTCTGGGCACAGTGAAAGGCGACTTCGTATTTTCGCAGCATAGACGTTCTGGCGTCGTTTTATCAGACGTCATGTCCCCCCCCCCTTCTCGTAAGAAGAACAACCTTCACTGCCTTCGTCCCTAGGAATAATGCTGTACTCTCGAACCGAGCTTTACCTTCAGCCCGGGCTTTTTTGCTGACCTGGCATGGTTCTGTTATTTCTTTTTTACATAAAAGGGGGCTTAGCGTGTTGACGAGCTGCTCATGTTGAGCTTCCTATGAGGATTGCCTGCATGTCCAATTATACAGATGTTAGAGACTTAAAGGCTATGGGCATCATCTTTGATGGTGAGGCCTGTCATGTCAGTGGAGTTTTCACGGACACTCTACGGTTTGAAAGAACCCGTAGTTTCGCGAGAGAAGCATTTAATAAAAGGTGCAGTAGGCAGTTAGCGGGTGGAATCTTATAATGTGTTGAGAAATTTCTTCGTACCAAAGGCTGCCAGTCCTGGGCTGTACGACGCCCAACTAAAGTGACCGCAAGGTTGCCAAACTCGACCACGATAAGTCAGGCGCTACTGGAACATCTGTTCTTGCCTGACCTACGAGTAGGCCCCGATGTAGGAGTATCGTAGTGGCCGTTGGTTTATGCCCAAAGTCACGGGAAGAGTGCTTGGACAACTCATGGCTGAGCATATGTTGTTGTGGCGTGCTCAACTATTAGATTGCTATTGAATTGATTGCTCTGCTCGCTATGGAGTTGCACTGCAACCGGGTGCCATGACCCACAGAGGTGCCGTGAAATAACGCCGAGCGAAATAACGCCGAATTTTGGAATTTGGAACATTGCTTGTGAAATAAAGCCGAATTCAGAGAGAAGTATACTGCTAAATACCCCAAAGTATATATATTTAAACTTAAGCTCCAGACGCCTGCCTGACAGTTGTTGACATACCCTTAGCGGAGCGAGGAAGTCGCGTGTGTGGCTAAACCCTGCGGAAAAAAGGGTTAAAATCCTATTAGCGAGCGAAGCGAGCCAATCACATTATGCTTTAAATATACCAGACTTTCGAAAAAGACAGACAAAAAGAAAGTCTGTGAATTTTGGAATTCGGCGTTATTTCGCTCGGCGTAATTTCACGGCACAGAATGGCTGCGGTATTAGATAGGCCTCGACCTTTCACCAAAGGGGAAGTTCGTGCCTTATACACGACTTGTGCTTGTACTACCCGAAGGTAGTATTGTTTGGATATATCGTGCGGCGACGCATCATAGGCTTGAGCCTTCACGGTAAGTACCTACGTAAGACACATGTGACATCTGTCTGTTAGAGTACAACTACATCATCGATATGTGCTCGAGCGTACGCGTTACAAACATTGGAAGCATTAACCGGTAATACGAGTAACTTAGAGTACACCGCTCTATTACCACCATCAAATATTGATCACACTTAGCCTCTTCATCCTCAAGTTATTCGTTAACGACGTGTGTTAACGACTTGCGGGTTCTATAACATTCCTTCTTGTCGAGTACAGCTTCAGTTCTGCATACCATTTGTCGAAGCTTAATCGGCAATCATGTTGCATCTTGTACAAAGGATGCATTCTTATGGTAGTCTTGCGCATATAAAGCTCAATATCGGAGGGCTGGTATTTAGGCTTTCAAGTAGAAAAGGTCCTTCCTAAATTCCAAAATACTCGTGTCAGATATTGCAATATTCAATGATCAAGATCTGTGACTTCGAACACCACTAATTCTTGAGTGGTTTAAGACGGTCGCGTATCTTTCAACGAAATAGTTTATTCACATTCTGTTGGGGTCCAATGCAATCAAAGGGCCTACGAAAATAACTCACGGACGAACAAGGCGGATTCAAATTCCTAAATACCAATGGCAAAAAAATGACACACTCACAAGCCCTGAAACTCACACACTTTTCCTGCAACTGCTCTGCCTTAGCACGCATTAGAATACAAGCCCGAGACTTCTGTATGAAGATCAAATTTTGCAAAGTGTTTTTATATCAAGAAGTCCTTTGAATAGCTGAGTCTATTCCACGCTCTTCCGGTGGTACACAATCGACATTCAACTGGTCTTAATACATCTCAACAAGGACCTCTCTAACCTTGGTTATAAAAATATACGGCGTATGTATTATATATCCACCCAACTACTCTACGACAAGCTCTACAGAGAGCTCCTATGTTTGAGGTTTAGATCAACGAAGTATTTCTCAAAAGCCTTGTTAAATACCTTGACGAGGGTCAGGATAAGGACTTACAGTCATTTTCCATTCGCGAAAATGTTATAGATTTATTTGTAGTCTTTACTATTCATTAGACTTAAGCTGGTAACCTTGATAGACCTTTTTGACTTCAGCTTACATTTCTTTTCACCAATCCTCGTAATCGTACAATCGCAGCCTGAGCCCCATGTTCGACCTAATCCTCAAAGAGCAAATTAAGGAGTAATTTAACTAATGACAAGAAAACTACGGGAAGTCAACAATATTCAACCTCTCTTTGAATCATACCTCACAACAATTTAACGGTCAAGAATGTCCTTTGCCGACATACTAGTATGTCCATCTATCCATCTATTTATAGCTTAAAGAAAAATATGTTGCTTCTTTACCCCCGAAGTTAGGTATTCTTACAATGAGCTTCGATATACGAGAGTTGTCTGAAAGCTGTCCGCGTTTGCTTATGTACGTTAGACCAAAAACGTGTTCGAAAAAACATTTCCAATGCTCTGTTGGCGCAGTTAAGGCGCAATAAATCCGAGTTTTGGCGCTGAAACTGGGATACACCATTATACGCACGAAGCAAAAATTCAGCCAAACAGTGGACTGCAAAGGTCGAGCCGGCTCCAAAAAAGCAAAAACTGTTTTTTCGACTGGGAAAGTGACGGCGACTGTTTTTTGAGATAGTAAAGGAGTAATCTTAATCGACTATCTTCAAAAAGGAAAAACCACTACAGGAGCATACTACGTATCATAACTTGCTAAGCTGAACGCAGAAATTGCGGAAAAACGGCCACATTTGCAAAAAAAGAAAATCTTGTTTCACCAAGACAACGGCCGTCTCACACCTCAGCGGTTGCCATGGCAAAAATCCATGAATTACGGTTTGAACTGCTTGACCATCCGCCTTATTCGCCAGATCTAGCCCCAAGCGATTTCTTTTTTCTTTGAAGGAACCCTCATCTAAAAAATGCCCTCGGAGGACAGAGATTTTCGTCAAATGAGGATTCAATCACCTTCGTGACGTGAACAATTATTTTGCAGAGAAAATCGCCAAGTACTATTTGGACGGGTTAGAGAGATGGGAGCATTTCTGAGAGAAATGTGTAGAGTTACAAGGAAACTATGTAGAAAAATAAAAAAAAATTGAAAAAAAATGTCTTGTATCATTGTTAGGTCGGAAACTTTTCAGACAACCCTCTGTCCGGGGTGCCCCTGGCCTAAAATCTACTCCGAAAAATAAGTCCTTGTAAGTCTGAAGACTCCCCTAAAAACAAACCAACCATCATTGAAAAGCAGTCACAAAAAAATCTGCACAAAAGCAACCAGTTTGTTATTTATAAAACTGCTCCAGTTGTCAGATAACAAAAGTATAAACAAATAAAAGAATCTAATTTTAATTTCAGTGGCGGAAAATCGTTAGAATATTTTATATCCTCAACATGCCATAGATGATTGCACTTTATGTTTTGGTTGTGTGCCAACGTATCCAATTGAGCCGAAAACATTTCCCAATCCCCAATCGAAAGGCAAACAACAACGGTCTTCTGCTAAATTATTTAAATTCGTTCCAACAGTACATAAAGCTCTTTAACTCATCAAATATTGGCCGATAAACAGAGCCTACTAAATATTGACAATAGCATTCTGGTACAGGGATTGGAATTTTCGCTACTTCAGGTTAATTGATTATTTAAGTTAGATACTACTCGTAGGACGTAGATACTATGCTATTTATTTATTCTTAAATGTTTTCTCAACAAATATTCGCCAAGTGTTTGATTTCATTAGTGAAATGATGACGGAAATTCAAAGCGTAAATTGAACGTTCTTTTTGAAGTAGTGGTTCCTTTCCTAATGCAGGGGATTAACATTAACTTAAACGTCCACCTACCAGGAAAGACATTTTCACACCGAATTCGGAAATTCCAGTCTTTGGATTTCTTTAAGCATTTGATTGGAATCCTGAACAACCTCGAGTTAGCCTTCTCTTAATCGTATGATAAGTATACATGTGCACAATTTGGGAAAAGCCTCTCAGCTCATAAGTATGACTGCCTGTCGTGTTTTAGCCAAAGCCCAAGTTATTCGGGTTGCACTAATTCGGCAACAAGAATTGTGTAAGATAAAGTTGGCCTCGAATTAGGCACTAAAGATGTCGAGGCTAGACGTTAAATGGGTAAAAGTATGAAGGTGACCACAAAGGATTTTACCCCAAGTAGTAGGTACTCGCAATAGCGAGCCCAAAGAATTCTGATACTTGTGCTCTTTTCAACTCCAGCCGAGCATGGAAGCCCCATCAACATAGTAAAAGAAAAAAACCTTCCGATTTAGGAGCTGGCACTGGACCTACTGGATCATTTGATTCTCATGAAACATGTGATCTTTTTACGACACGTTCGGAAGATTGAGCTGAAACGATGAGATTATCCGCCTCTCCGGCAAAAACATGACAAAAGAGTGCTGTTCTAAGTGCTGTTTTTGATGACTCGTTTTGGGATATCGAAAAGGTGTAACATGCTCCAGAATAGGCACACTCGGAAAGAGACGACAAGTGCAAGTGCTTAAAGTCTCACTCCTTCAACAGCGACGGAAAAAAAAAGGTGAAAGGAGTGACGCACACTGCAACCTCGGAACTGAGAGTACGCCCGCCAAGAAGGGGAAAATCAGTTAATTCGGCAAAAGGGAGAATTTCGCTGGTTTTTTCGGGCGGTAGATGCGGTTGAAACCGAATACGATGCCTCTAGTATTCTGCTTGGCAATAACAAAAGTATTGACGACGCTAAGGGTTCTGTTACGAGAGAGTTGACCTCCTGCTTTTAATAACGATCCACCTTCTCTTTGTTGGCTGTTAGATTGATGGGGCTGTTCTTTTACAGATATTTCCCTGTTACACTTTCCTTTTCAGTTCTCCGTTTCCGTAAAATTCCATCTTGTGAAATATTGTCGTAGGTAGCACGCGGTTCCATATCTACGATATTCACAAGGGGACTTGGAAAACTCTGGATCAATCAACCGTATTGCCCACATTGCGATTGACGCAAAACACTCCTCCAGTATTATGGATGCCTGAACATCGACTCGGACCATAACTTTGTTATAGCGGATATCCCGAATAGCGCAAAGTCAAGCTAATACTGTGAGGAATTTCGACGTCAAGCGGCTATAATCGCAAGAGATCGCCAAATTATTTCCGTTCGAGTGAGAGACTCGACCTCTTAAGAGGTCCACTGCCACTAGCATCAAGCATCGAAGACCAGTGGAAACACTGCCTCAGGAGAAAAAAGAAAGAGCATGAGAAACGCTCGGTCAAGGAAATCGAGGGATGGTACTCCAAGAATGAGAGAAGTTTTACCAAAAGGTAAAAAACATAGCACGGACACAAACCCCGAACCGAAGCCTGTAGAGACGAACAGATGTCACATGTGTTTAACGTAGGTACCTGCCGCGAAGGCTTAAGCCTACGTTGCGTCTTTGCACAAGATATCAAAACAAAGCGTTGATCAGCGCCCTTCGGGTGATAAAGATACCACCACCAGTTCCAGATTCGAAGTCGTGTGTAAGGCACGAACTTCCCCTTTGGTGAAGGGTCGAGGCCTATCTAATACCTCAGCCATTCTGTGGATCATGTCATCCGGTTGCAGTGCAACTCCACATCGAATAGACCAATGATTCCGTAGCAATCAAAAGCAACCATAAGATGTCCATGCACCATTTGTTCTACTCTCCCCGCGACTTTGGGTGTAAACCACAGCCACCACGATACTCCCACAAGGGGGCCAACTCCTAGGTCAGGCTGGAAACAATAGTTCCAGGGGCCCCTGACCTCCCGTGGTACCAGAATATAGCTTCCGGTCGAGCTTCGCAACCTTGCGGTCACTTCCAGTTGGGCACCTCACTGCCCAGGACTGGCGGCCTTTAGTACCTCAATTTATACTAGTCACAATCAACCCGCTAGCTCTCTACTGCGTCTTCTAAGAAAAACTTCCCTTGCAAAGCTACAGGCTCTTTCGAACCATACATCCACTGACATCGTACGTCTCACCATTGAAGGTGATGCCCATAGCATACAAGTCCCTAACTTCCGAATAATTTGGGCACTCGCAAAGAACGTGCAGCCAATCTTCATGGCAAGCTCCACATGAGCAATTCGCCGAGCCGCTAAGCCCCCTTTTATGCAAAAATGCATTAAGGGAGCCATGCCCGGTCAACAAAAAGCCCAGGCTGAGGTTAAAGTTCCGTTCAGGAAACCTCTGCATGGTCAGCACATCCCTAAGAAAGCTGTAAGTAACCCTGCCATTTTCGCTAGCGTTCCATCTAGATTGCCATCTAGATATCACGCATGTGTTAAGCAAGGCTTTACGCCCCCTCCGGGATAGGCCTTCCACTTCCCTCTGGGAGACCCAATCTTGCTCGTTTAGCGGGAGACCTTCTCTGATCTTGAAGGCAATACCACGACGTATCGCCTCCAGATCGAGAGGTGGCACTCCCAACAAAACCTGCATTGCCTCTGTGGAGACAGTGCGGCACACAGGTAGGCAACCAATCGATGCCACTCTTTGGCAAGCCAAAATCTGACGGCAGCAATCATCATTTGTTGCCGCATCGTACCACACCGACGCTCCATAAGTTGCACAGGCAACTAAAAGACCGTCGTATATGACACAGCGATGACAAACCAAATACCGCTGTCAAGCAGAACCTTTCAACATAGACGATATAGACCAACTATTCTGTTTAGCCGACCTGGATAAGGTAAAGATAGCAACATCTAAATTTGTCAAACAAAGCTGCTGGAGTGGATGGCCTGACTGTCGAGCTCTTAAAAGCGCAGACAATGAGACTTATCTTGAATATATTGCCAGGCTTCAGTCAATATAGCGTGCGAAACTGGAAGTACCTAGCAAAAGCTAGAACTGGTTGGAGATGCTTGATGGCTGAGCCCTCGGTCCGCTCCGGACTGTAGTGTAAAGTAAAATAAGTATTTAATAAATTTCGTCATCCATCCATTTTTAACTTCTCGAGACGGTGCAGAGTTTCCCATTAAAGTGAATAGCATCGAAATGAATTGTTTAGGTGCCAAGGTCTTCATTCCGGCTTTTAACAGTCTTTCGCAATACTTTTTTCAAGCGTTGCTTTTCTTAAGACCATCCCAATATTGTACTAGAACCTTGTATGGTACAGCCTCTTTATCAATTTAAAGGCTGGGCATAAAGCCATAGAAAGAGATGAGATATATAGAGTCATTTCTAGATTTTGTTTTTCTGCCAAACTCG